>CP124719.1:61262500-71262500 GCA_031232105.1 Capsicum rhomboideum | reverse complement strand
GCAGGGATGGGTGTGATGTAGCCGGCTTCTCTGAGTCTTTCATACAACTGAGTTATGGGTTCAACTAGAGGAGTGTATTGTTTTGGTGGATTTTTCTGAAACTTGACTGAAGGTCTAGCAGATTGATGGGATCGTTGATTTGTTGGTGGATTTGGACAAGAAACAGGAATGTAATTTGATGTTGAAGCAGTGGTAGGAGGTGGGTACCAAACAGTTTGAGGATGAGGTTTTGTGGAGGATTGGGGATAGTAAACGTAATTTGGTATTGGAGTGATTTCTGGAGATGGATACCATATCAGTTGAGGGCGACTTTTCTTCACTACCTTTCCCTCGCTTATCAAATTTTGTAGTTCTCTCTTCAACTGGAGGCATTTGTCTGTGTCATGACCAGGCATGCTAGAATGGAAGGCACAATGCTTTTTGGGCTCAAAGAAAGGACTTGAAGGGCAATAAGAACCAATAAGCTTAGGCTGCAAGATACCGTGTGACCTCAACATTTCAAAAGTGATTGACGGTGGTTTGTCTAAGAGAGTCATAACTTGGTATTTTCTCACTTTGGGATTTGGAGCCTTTGACGCCTCATTGATAATTGCCTTTCCCTTATTCCTGAATTGTGGCTCAACCAAACCAACCTTGTCATGCATTAGAGTTTCTCCTATGAACTTCCTCTTTAGCTTATTGTCGAACAGCCCAATAAAGTCACCTGCCAAATTGTCCCAAGAAACCCACTTGCTTGTATCTTTCTCTGCGTACCACATCAATGCTAGACTTGTAAGTGAACTGATAAAAAGTTTCATCTTAAGACCATCATTTTGCCCTATAACTGCTATCTCATCCAGTTACGCTTTCAAATGGGAATGAGGATCGCCAGACCTGTCGTATAACGAAAAGTTCAAGTCCCCAACTTTATCCTTATTTTCTTCTCCTGATTTGGATAACTTATCCATCTTGAGCTGTTGAGATGACCCTGCCTTATGGTTAGAAATCTTTCCTTCTGTTTCATTCTCTTTGCCCATCTCTGTCAACCTATTGAGTGTTTTTTGTAGTGCGACTGAATACAAACTCGGAGATACTTGTGCATCACCATTAGGCATAGGTGAGGTCATCAATACTGGCGACTCCATGGTGTAAATGGGAGCAATAAAATCAGTTTCGGACAATGGCTCTGGAAATTATGGTGGCATATCAGCTGAACGTCGAAGATTGGTCATTATTCCTCTGATTCTCTCAATTTTTCTTTCCATACTCATAATGCTTGACTCAAAAAGAGTAAGCTTGTCTTGGTGCAAACCCGAATTCCTACGCTCAGCTTCGCTGTTGGCAAGATTGATGAACATTGCTTGACTGACCATTCTTGATGTTCAACTTTAGTCAACCTTAGAGGAAATGACTTATGATTAGTAAAAACGCACGACAATAGAATGTGTATGAGTAATATCATAGAGTAAAACATTTGAGTTATGCTTATTGAAGTGAATAGTTGGGAGATCTATATGACTTAGAGGTTGGGAAACCAGAATATGGCACGAGTATGAAAACACTCATTGTCAAGAGTTATGGTGAAGACAATGGTATGTTAATATTGAAGGTGTTGAGTAAGAATATCCTAAAATAATGAGTTGCCCTAAAAGAGTAGAAACAATCTAGAACCTCCTATCGAGGAATGGATTGAACCAAGAGCTGATTAGTATGCTAAAGGATACTTTTAAGTATGAAACCGAGCTGTGAAGATAGATGGAAGGAGGTTTTCGACTAGGCCATAAGATTGTATGATTCAGGCCTAAAGGAATAAAGGTAACATAACAGGATAGGAGTTTTAAGAGTAAGGAAATCTAAGAGTAACAGATTCTAAGAGTAAGGAATAACTAAGATACAAGATAGGCAAGATATTAGCACAAAATGCAGAAATTGACACATAACAAATAAGATTATGCGTCCTTTTGGGGCGTGAACCCCTTTGGACTTGGGATTAGGTTTCACTAATTAACATTCAATGCATCAAGGGTGCCACGACATTCCAAGATGGATGAGATGCATATTCTTTAGTAAAAGAACATGCAACCACGATCTAAAGAACAAGAATAGTTTCATGACACGGTTCCCTCAAGTGGACAACTTGAGAGTGGGAAAGCTCATGACTGTCGACGCACCGCTGATCGACCAATCCATGAGGTATTTCTCGCAAGGGTGTTTTAGGAATGAACGTTCGTGCAACCACGCAGCCGTTCTTAAATGAAAAGAAAGAAGGTTCCAAGTGGAGGAAAGTATAAGCGGACTAACAATTAAAATAAAGCAATAAACACATAGCATATGAATAAAGCGATAACAAATACTCAATTTATGAAAAATAGTAATATAATAAAAACAAGTAAATAAGCGAATATAAGAAAAGCAACACACGATATAAGACACATAATGAAGAAAAAAGAAAAATATATATAAAAAATTCACGGAAATGAAAAAAGGAGGGAGATGAACATTGTACAATAAATGACTCAAAAATAAATAAAATTAAACAAGGAATCAAATTAAACATTTAAGAAAACAAACAAAGGAAGAAAGGGAAAGGGGTGGATCATGCATAGCTTTTAAATCCTATTACCGTAAAAAAAATGAAAAGAAAACAAAAATCCCACATAAACATGAATCCGTATTGGTTAGAACCTAAGTATCCCCAGCAGAGTCGCCATGCTGTCGCGCCCCATTTTTCTCTTGAAAAGCGCGATTCGACGTGACAAACTCTTTTTGGAATTTAGAGAGTGAAGAGTCGCCACCTAACGAATTAAGGTGCGTTAGGGAACCATTCTAGACTAATTACAAACTTATTTTATTTAGTCTACGTCAACCAGAAATTTGGGTAAGGGTTCAAGTTACCTCGAAAGGAAGGTGTTAGGCACCTTTCGAGGTCCACAAATGTGGGTCCCGGCCGAATTCATATATTACGTGGGAAATTCTATGTGACAAGCAAAGGTCAACTGATTTTTATCATTTATGATTAACTAGGTGATAAAATTATTTATTTTTATAAACAAATAAATAAAATTAACAAAAAATCTAATTTTACCTAATTAGTGCTAAACTAGGTGATACAGAACAAGGAACACAAATTTATTAATTAATAAGGTGTATAAAGGAAAGCAAAAAAAAAATAAAAAAAAAAATGTCATATTAGTGAGAGACAGAAATGATACCCAATATGTAGAGAAAATATGTAATTATTAACTTCAATTAAACTAACTACCCCAAAAATAAACAAAGAGATTTTAAAGATATGGTAATAAAATTGAGTTAATGAAATAAACATTTCAACTTCTTGAACAAAAGAGAAAAAAGTTTGTTGCTTTATAGGAATGATGCCACGATATTAATAATCGCGCACACTTGACCTTAGCAACATTTTTAATTGGAGGTCGGTCTTAAGTTAAAATAATAATATTATAAATTTTTCAAGGACAAGTGAAATTTTTTGAGTTTTGAATATAAACACGTAAACATATTTACGTATAAGTACACATATCCTCTTTTGCAAAGCTTTGATAGATGATACTCCCGGGGATGCGTCGACTTAATTTAAAAATTTCAAAATTAGGCCTCGTAATTCCTTTCACTTTCCCGCTAACTATAGGTTAGGAGATAGCATTTATGTAGTTAATGATTTTAAGAAAATCAACTCTATCCAGTTCAAATAGTTAAAAACCAGACAGTGGTTTTAGCTTTGAGAATTGGAAATTGTGAAAAGATGAATAACAATATAAGTTTGGGAGAAAACTAAATATAATAGTTAAGAAAAGAAAAGCTTAAACATTTAGCACATAATGTTTCAAATATGCCTCTTATTTAATTAAAATTAATTAGGTGATCAACATGTTTAAAAAATAATTAATTGTTTTAAGTGATTAAAACTTATAGGCATGATTTCTAGGCAAGACGTTATTCAGATAGGTCGAAAATTACATAAAATGCAAGATGTTAAATTGAGAATGCTGGAATTTAACAATTGTTGGAACATAGTTTATAATATGCTAAAATTAATTAACTAGTGCTGAAAATCCAATATAAATGCTGAAACTTAATTTCTAAAATGCTGAAAATCATATAAAAATGCTGGAAATGCAATTTTAAGTGCTAGAAACTCAATTAAGATATGCTGCAAATGTAATTTATACATGCTAGAAAATAATTTTAGTATGCTGGAAAACTTATTTGATATGCTGAAAATAAATTAATAGTTACTGGAAAATGACTTTTAGATGCTGGAAATTAAGTTCAATTGCTGGAAAATAATTTTTAGATGCTGAAAATTAATTAATAGTTACTGGAAAATGACTTTTAGATGCTGGAAATTAATTTTCAGTTGCTGGAAAAAAAATTTTTAGATGCTGAAAATTAAATAAACTTGTTGAAAATTATTTAAAATATACTGAAAGTTGAGTTTTTTAATGCTGAAAATTATACAAATGCAGGAAACTAAAAAAAAATAATTTAATACTGAAAATCAAAGATATGCTAGAAAATTAGATAAGAAAATGCTAAAAAATTATTTTTAAAAAGCTCAAAGTTCATTATACATGCTTAACTAAATTAACACGTTCATGATTAGTACAATGCGACAAAGGTTAGTTAACGAACCTAAGGACATGATTTTCCAAGTGATAGGACAAATAGCGATCCTAGAATATTTACCTAAGTGATAAAATAATTAAACTAACACATAAAATCTATTAAACAACCCCATAGGCATGATATCTAAGTGATAAAGCAATCAAATCATGGAATCCCCGCCCCCCAAGCAATCCCCATTATATTTTATTATGTAGAAGAGGTTTATACAAAATTATTACAGACCAAAAAATAATAAACGAATTAAAAAGAACACATGGAGCTAAATCTTCTAGCTTCCTCTCTCTAGGCAACTCTTCAAACCATGACATGGTTTGTACCCAACCTGTTGAAAACAAAACAACATACTCCAACCCCTAGCATCCGAAAATGGCCCGGGCAACCCATAACCAACCCTTGACGCTGTCGAGATCCCAAGGACCTCGTGGATCCCGGGCAGGCTCACGTCAAAGGGGTTATGGGGTGCACCAAGATCATTTCAGATGACCACAAAGAGAATACAAAGCAGGCTTTTCGATTTAAAAACTATGAATAAGACAAGTAGTGAAGGCACATGTGAACTAACAAACATCACATATAATCACATAAGCTAAACAACATGCGAGTATACTAACGTAGAATTTTTTATGCACTGACCTGCCATGCAAGAAAATAAAAAGGGGGCTTTGAAAGAGAACTAACCAGATTTGACGCGAGAATAATAAAAGATAAACAAGAACCACCACTTTCCAAAGTAGGAAGACCAGTGACAAAGTAAAGGACCAGTGATCATAATAAGCCGCGAAAACAGTCTCGATCAAAAGCAGAGAAATAGTTTAGTGCCAAGAAGAATAATGTTGAAAAGAAACCTTTTCATTTTCATTTTTTTTTCTGAATGGGAGTCCAAAAGTCTGTCTATATGAATAATGAAAAGTCTTTATATAGGCAAGAGTTGTACATAATTAAAGGGAGAAAAGATTTTCGGAAAATCAATTGAGGGAGTAAGAAGGAAAATAAATATTTCCAAGAATCAATTGATGAAAATTCTTTTCTTTAAATAAACTAAATCAATTTAAGGTAGAAATTATGTCATAATTACCATAAATAAGCAAGTAAGTTTCAAAAAATGGGAATCAGTCAAAGGCGCATAAGATTGGGGTTTACCATAAATAGGCGAGTACAAAGATTGTCACATATTCGACAAAAGGAAGGAAATTAATCACGAGCACGCAAGAATCAATCACTAATAGTTTATGAATCAAAACTTGCCATAAATGAATAAAATAAAAGATCTGTCCTAATGATCATTTAAAGAGTGTAAATCAGTAGAGATTCCATCATATATAATCAAATTAATTAGTCAAAATTTGCTAAATATATCTACATGGGAGGTTGTCCTAATCAAACTTGAACAAGGAAGAAGGGAATTAGGCACAATGACTATATCATCATATAAGTCAAGGCTCACTTTGTAACCCTAAATGATTTTGAAAATCAAGATAGACTATGCAAAAAAAGAGTTTTTTGAAAGAGGCGCCAGGTTACGATTCCAAATCTTGATGAGCCAAATTATAGGCATGTAATCAAATACAAAGAGCATGAATATAGAATCAAAACCAGATAAAAAATGAAACTGAGGTTAAAAACATAGGAAAAAATTTCATTAGAACTTAATCACTGAATTCATACTAATATCCAAATCTCAAAACCAGATACGAAAAGAAATCACGAGTAGCGATATAGGTGATCAATTGACTATGAAAAATAAACACGGAGAGTATACCGGATAGGGATTCTTATAAAAGAAGGACACAATCTTGAGACTAAGACCTGAATCGTGATTTCATTTTGTTTGGTGAATTTCGACTGGACCTTCGAACTCCGATTGGATCGAATCTGTTTGGTGGTGTCTCAAAGGAGACTTATGGCGACAGTTGTTGGTTCAACGGCAGAGGGTCGTCGGTGGCGGGATGGTAAGCTAGTGAACGGCTTCGTCAGCCAGCAATGGGAGGAGGACCGACGACGGCTGACAATGCATAGATCGGCGTTGGCTGGTCAGCTTGTGACGCCATCAGAGCTGAGAAATAGAAGGGTGAGAGAGAGTGACGTTGAGGGACAACGCCGTGGTGTTGATAGCCGGTGACGGTGATATGTTTTCCCGTCAGTGGAGCGTGAGGGAGAGGAGACTTTGGCGGCTGTGAGAGTGGTCGGACTTTGTGGTGGTGTGGTGATGGAAGTCCCACAGTCAGAGGTGACTGGCGGTGGCGTGAGGTGGAGAGAAGGGAGAAAAGGGATCGGGTAGAGAGAGAGTGGTGGTTGGCGGGCGTTGGTGGTTCACCGGCAGGGGTTCGCCCGTGGTCGCGATGGTTGCCGGTGCCGGAGAGATCGGGGATAAAGGAGAGAAAAGAGAGGGGTGCGGCTGATGAGGTTGGTGTGGAAAATATTTTTTAGGGTTTTGGGATCTTGGGGGTGAAGGGAATTAAAAAGGAAAGAAAGTAGAGTATTAATCTCAGCCGTTGGATCAATCTTGATCAACAGCTGGGATTCGAAATTACAAAAAGAGTCAAAAATTGAGTTATTTAAATTGGGTTTAATTGAAATAGAATTGGAATTTAAAATTGAGCCATATTGAGCTTGATTTAGGCTAAAATTGACAAGAATTGAGTACAAAACGGCTAGAATTTAAATAAATTATGAAAATTGAATTGAATTAGACTGCTTTTAAATAAATAAGTAAATATATAATAAAAACTAACAAAAATTAATTAATATCATAAAATCATTATGAATAAATTTCGTAAGTAAAAATAATGATACGTATTATTAAAAATCAACGACAAAAATGATTTGAAGTAGATTAGGCACCTATGAATACAAAATTTTAAAAAATACTGTAATAATAATCATAGTAATAATAGACTACGTGTCTGTAAATTATGAGTATGTATATTTGCGGAAATAATTTAATAAATATATATAAAATTATGTAAAATATTATATTTAAATTAGTAAATTATATATTATATAAGAATATAAAATTAAATGCTAAAAATAAATTGCATACCTTAAAATCATGAATACAAAATGTCAGAATTTATTTGATACCAAAATATCATTTAGAAAAAAAAAATCAAAACTAACCTTTTTGATAAAATAACAGTCTGGGGGGATATCAGGAGGTCAAAATTGGGTGTCAACAACCATTAAGATGTATAACTAGTGAGCAAATGATCTTACATATCATACAACAAGTCTGGCAGATTCAAATCATCTGACGTAGCACATAACAATTGGGGCAGATTCAAGTGTAGAAATTTAGACATTTCAAATAGGGGCATACATAAATATCAAGTGGAGACATGTAACTACTCAAATGAAGAGGAAATGAGTGTAAATAACTACTTTGTAGGCAATGCCAAATGAGAGGATATATGTGAAACTCGAAGCAAATTTAATCGTAGCACAAATACACATTTTATGTAGGGACATATAAACTATATAACTGAACAAGTAAGAGCTCTATATGGTAACATTATAGCCTAACACGATGGAAATGATATCCAATGAAAGGAATATTTAAACATGTGAGCCAATGATGTTTATGACCAAATAGATATTTGGAGCAATCTGGCAGTGTATTGATAGATTGTATATCCAACATACGAACACTCATAACATGTGTAATCTATGATCTTATTGACTTATATAAGAGAAACATGTAACACTTTGACACACTTTTGAAACCACGGGCAATAGGGAAAAGGGACATTAACTACAATAGGAATTGGACACCATCACAAAGTATCTTTAACCATGAAAACCATCTAGGATGCTCACTTTGTGGGTGCATAATTACCTGACTTCATGTCAAAGATTGTGAAATAAAATAGCCTTACATACCTTGCTCTCCAAGTCAGGTGTTACAACGAATTAATTGTCTACCTTTTGGACTATTAATCTACAATGAAATAAGTGGTAAAGCTAGTATTAATAGCTAATCATCCAGTTTAGGCTATTTGATAACACCAGAAAAGTAATCGGGTAGTACGCCCGTAATTTATAAAATGAAGTTGTTCATTGATCCCCATTTACTTTAATCACATCTATAAGGTCCTCCCTAAAACTCTACGTGCTGCATCACATATATCAAGCAATATACAAAGGTGTGGTAGGCATCAAGCTCACGCAACACCTAACTAAGAGATGTATAATCACTCCCTGCAATGTTTATACCCTTTAACATCTCCATGACTTCTCCACATATCTAGTAAAACCCCATATCATACTATACACCAATTAGTCCCTAAATATCACATGTGGCAAGGGAAATGTGAAATCATGGCTTACTATCACTATCTCGTGAGTTTCGATTAACATTACACATAAAATGCTCCAATGTGCTCATAATTGAAGATAAAATGGAAAGCCCCCCATGGCTATCCCAACATCCATAAACCACCAGAACATCCTCTCCAAGATTACAACATGTAAATGGAATAATCCCCAACTAATCAACACACACCAAATTCCCTAATCAATTCAAGCACAAGAGAGGGACAAAAATTTCAGTAGCTTACCTTGCTGGATAGAAATACAACTTGATAAGACTTTTGTTCCTCAAGGATTAGGTTGTCCTCTCCAACTTAGCTTGAGAACAAGAAAAGGGTTAATAAAACCAACACACCATACTCTTAATAATTCAAGGTTAAAAAAAAATTAACATGATAGTAACTTTACCTTACTTGGTGGAGATTTTTACTTCCCCTAACTTTCCAATCTTCAAGAGTTTGAACTTTCAACTTAGCTTGAATAGAAGGATAATATTCAAGAATCCTAAAGGTATATGATGGGTGCTATATGAAGCTAAGAGAGAACAAGAGATAAAACTCTAGAATTCTAATTTTTTTGCAAGTTACAAATGAGTAAAATGAACTGGTGTTTAACCGTTTAAAGGGGCATACTTTAGGCCGAATTTCTTGGCTCTTTTGGGCCATAAATGGTCAAGTAGGTGATGCACCTACTTGGATATTTCACTCGGGCTTTGGTGGATTTAAAATTGTTGGGCCTTGGCTGCCCATTCTTTACATTTTCTTACAATAAATTTGGGCCAGAATTAATTCAAGTAGGTGATGCTCCTATTTGTCCCTTTAAGTCGGTCAAAGAATTTTAGCTGGTGATGCACTGAATTGGTTCTTTAGAATGATCAATACATCAAAGTAGGTGATGCACCTACTTGTCACCTAGCATTACCTACTAGCTTAATTTAAGCCAAGCAAGTAGCTCACTTGTTTTATTCTATTTTCTAAAATCTTAACCCCTTTGGTTTAACTGAATACTTGTGTATACTTGGACACTTTAAAAACCTTAAAGTAGTACACCATCTTACTATCTTGAGCTTAAACACCACCGTCGAGGTTAACTTAGCCAAACACTTGTTGAAATGTGCGGGATATCATAGTACCTTTAAATATGTTTTAAGCCATTAATCAGTTAAGAAACTTAGTCCCTTACCTATACAATGAGACTAGTTCAAGTTTTCATATAAATAAAACTAGTATAAGTAGAATACGGGGTGTTACACTGTAACATTAAATACCACCTTTTACCATCTCAAGTTCAAATATTTTTTATCGAGTTCACTTAGTTATATATGTGTTGAAAGGTATGGGGTGTTACATCATCCCCCCATTTGGATCATTAGTCCTCGAATGAGAGGTGTTACTCAAAATAAGATCAGCTGTGGATACTCGCCTAAATTTTGCCAGATGTTTCTTTGTAAATGGGACTATCCAAAATATGTCATCTGATAAGAAGCACATATAAACAAGCCTTATCTGGTGTTTCAATGAATGTAGCACATGAAATAATCAAATGATCAGTATGGCTCCTCTTGTCTGCATATAATCAAGAGAAATAATTCTGTGTAGCATAACTTACCTTTCTCTCCCTTTTTTATACACCGACCTGAGGTGAAACACTTGGAATTTTAGAATCATAAGTATGAACTACACCTCTGAACATATTACATGTAAATGAGACAACAATTTAATTACTGAGCTACAAACCCATGTACACGTCAATAAATGCTTATGGGACTTATAGTCATGTAAGAAAGACACATAATATAGGAACCACTTACATGTTCTTGGAAAATATTTGGATACTTCGACTTAACATAGACCTCATACTTCTAAGTTGTTTTTCAATACCTTGACTCGTTTACTAATATGGAGACTCCATCTGAACAGGGCACGTTGCTTAACCATTTTTTTTATAGGCAAGAGAATATTGATACCCATATTGTGTATTTACACTTCGGGTTAGAAATAGGACTAAAAATCCCCTGTGGGGCTCACTTGCAAAATCATGAAATTGAAACAGTCATAATGTCCCTCCCAGTTCAAGGATCATTTGGCCCAAAATTGGGCATAATCTGAGCTCAAAATAGTCCCATAACATTCCCAACATAATCGAAGAAATAAGAATAAAAAAAGAAGAATTATGCTGAATTTACACCGTGAACTTACGAAAAAAGATGAGAAGATGATCACTAGGACGTCCCCAACATAATCCCAGCTTCAATGTATAAATTCCCACACTGTTTACGAGATCTCACTCTCTCTGATGGAGTTTTACGCTTAGACATTTAAGCTTAAATTTCAAGGAAATGAAATATATAAACTACCAGCGATAATCGCTTAAGTGGAGAAATGACCTCTTAATCGGTCACTGCTAAAGCGGCGATATGGGAGCTTATGCGACCCCCCCTCAGCTGGCTAGCCACTGCTAAAACTGTCTTGAATTGCTTAAGTGGCTACCACTGGAGCGGTCACAATCAGCTAAAGTAGCTACCGCTAAAGCGGTTGCACCAACAACTTAGGCACTAGAAAATTTGCTAAGTCCCAATGGACTCCGATCGGGTGCTCGGGATTCTTTCAGAACCTTGTGCACACAAAAAAACTATGCTACCCTACCAAATTCAACATTCCAAACTCAACAGAACCATTGAAATTTCCATCCTAGGTCATTTTGACAAAATATGGATCCCATACCCAAGATTCTGGTTCTTACTAAAATCCACCCAATAGCCCAAAATGAGAACAGAAGCCTCAGGACTCGAACCAAGGTTTCCCCTAGACTAATATCAATATTCTAGAGCTAATGGAACTGTAAGAATTGGTATCTGAGGCCGTTTACCTTATGTTTTGGCCCGAGATAATTTTCTCAACTTGAAAAGCTCCAAAATAGGGAAATGACTCTAAAACCAAATGAGCTGCCCGATAACTGAACTGTCAGTCCCAACAAGTCATAAATGACTAGGGACAGCTGTGGGAATGCTCTAAATGTATAAAAAGGATGAAAACGTACATAATGACCCTCCTACAGTCCATATACTATAAGAACGCTCAGCTATCAATTTGTTGATGACTATGGGAGGGACATTTATGACTACGCTCCATATTATAAGGTAGAGACATACCTTTTTGCATACTTAGAAGAAATTCAATTCATGACATATGAAGAATCTTGGGAAATTGATACGTAAATTTTAGTGAGGGAAATATCACCTCCATTTGTTGAGCCAAACAAGTTGGGAAAAGGGAACTAAAGAGGCACGGTGGAATTGGGGAATCATTTCCAACAAAAAAAAAATAAAAGTTCAATATGTATAAGGTTTGGGAATAAAAAACTACATGCTCAGAGCAAAATTCTCTAAAGGAACAAGTTTGATCATACTTGTTATTGTTGTTTATTAACTCGTTTCATTTTTAATATTGATCTTGAACACTTCTCTTACTGAATGCAATTTGTTTTCATAATATTGCATGTTAAATTGCTGAAAAAATTTCAAGCCAGTATACAATTGTCATGACCCAAAAAGCTAAGGTCATGATGGCACCTATTCCATCCCAACCCTGGGAAGGTAAGCCTAACACCAAAAGAGATAAATATGCAGAGAAGAGATAATGAAACCCAAATATGAGACTTTATAATAAGGTTAGGCCATATATATAGATAGAACATATCGAAAACTGAAATAAATATAACTCCAACCCAAAATCTAGTGTCATGAGTAAAGAGCACTAATATTGATAAAGAGTATGACAATACACAATGTTGTTTCTGAATAGTAAATTAAATGCGAGATAGATAAGATGAAGTCTGGAATCAAGCCCTAAACGAGGAGCTCACCAATACTCTGAATCAATCGCTACACTACATGATTTTACGCTCCGCGAGTCACACTCAAATTGGGATCTACACCAAAAGGGTACATAAAGTAGAAGTAAGAACGGTCTACTTGTACTTAGTAGGCATCATAGGTCGGCCAAGCAAAGCAAAAAACTAAACAAGTAAAGGATACTATGAGCATGCTTCCACCTACCTACAAAAAAGTTTTCAATGGTGGCTCAAACCATATCTCCTAAGGGGTCATTTGGTTGGGAACAAGTTATCTCGGGATAATTAATTCAAGGATTAGTTATTCCATAATGTATATGGTATTACTTATCCCATCATTATGGTATAAATGGTGGAATAATTAATCCTGGGACTAACTAATACCTAACCAAATACAGGATAAAATAATCCTGTATTTTATTCCAAAACTATTATACCTTATACCACACACCAAATGACCCCTAATAGTACGTATACTTAAAGTATAATAACAGTAGAAGAATAACTACACACGAATATATAAAGAAAGGAAAAATACACGGTAGCAAACACATAAAAAAATGCAAGTGATGCAATAGGATGATAATGATGCAAGCCATCGCAAGGAAGCAATTGCATAGAACCTTGTGTACACCTTTCGAGATAAAGCTTCCAGGGCAGGATCCATAGAGAAGTTTGGAACTTATATACTATCCTAATCTCGTATCTCAATCAACCTTTCCAACACATCCATCGATCAAAGGTTTTATAAAGTGTTTTATTTTCTTTCAAAATCATTGTTTCTCAGTGGTACTAGTTCACATGAATATGGATGAATGAAATGAGGATGCATGCTCACAACCAAATGAATATCATGTAATGAATAAACTTAATAGTGTTATATATTAGCTTAAATCTCCTCAAATGTCAATAGATCATGATACAAGCCATCGCATGGCACCACTAGAATAAAGAGTCATGTATGACATCAATAATATCAATTCAAACCCCTCGTTCAGGCATCACATTAATGGTAAAGACAAATAATGCTCGTTCAAAACCAATAACATCAATCCAAGCCCCCACTCGAGTATCACGATAATAATAAAGCTAAAAAATGCTTGAATACGTCAATTATCGGTCCCCATACAGGTATCACAATAATAATAATCTCTAAGTCAATAATAATTTTCATATACGCCCCCACACAGACAATGTGATAAAATAATGATCTTGAAATATGAATCTCACGATAAAAATCCCCAACCCATAGTATACTTTTCATGAATGATTAACTACCCAGCCCTACATAAAGAAAGTTAAGACATACCCTACTTTGAAAAGCCAAAACACAAGCCCAGACTCTTTAACTAGGAGCTTTTCCATTTTATACAGCTTTAGAATGAACCAAATCGATCAAAAATATAATATACATGTAAAAAGGAGTCCAATGATATCCATATTAGCTATTCTCATTTCGGGTCCAAAAGTAGTTTGAAAATCGACCTTGAAGGAGAAAGGGTAAACCTGAATTTTATTTAATATCATGTTTCCTATACTTTAAGGATTCTAAATATGAAAAACCAGTGAAAACAAGTTGAAATCAAGCTTGAAATCATTGAAAAACTATTTTCTGGTTGAAACCCCAAAAATCTAAGTTTAAAATCCTGTTTTAGAAAATGATTTAATGAGATAATCAATGAATAAGAATTGAAATCATGTTTAGAAACTCACCCAAGTCCAATTTGATGAAAATTCATCTTTGAAATTGTTAAAACTCAGACCCTAAAGATTGGGAATAGAAGAATGGAATAAAAGAGAAGAAAAAGGAATTTTATTCTAGCGACATCACCCGAGCGACCAGACTACCGCTTAGGTGGTAGGTACTTGCCACGCAGATGCCCTTTAGCTTCTAAGGATGTCACGCTAAGGCTATGCACACATTGCTTAGGCAATGGTGCTAGAAGGTTGGGCTTCCACTAAGGTTGTCATTGGTCTGCCTAGGCAATACCGCTATGTAGACCAAATGACCGCTAGAGCGGTTGCACAAGAACCAGATTTAGCTGAAATAGTACTAAGTGAAAAGGACTTCAAATGGACCCTCGGGATTAGATTGATAGGCCATAAAATTAATCCAATAATGTGACTAGGCTAATTTTGACGTTCCAAACTCAATAGAACCATCAGATTTACCAAGAGATGAAGTTATCAACAAATGAACCCCTAGAACCCCTTTAAGGCTATTTTAATTAATTTCTCACTTAAGAGGTCAAAATACTAAATAAAGGTTGAGAACCCCAAAAAACCATGCTACTAACCCATAATTGACATTTTGGGTCTAATAGAACTGATAGAATCACCATATGATGCTCGAATCAAAAAATACTGATCAAAGGCAAACTAATCACTTTCAAGGCTACTCAAAACCTCAAACTCACTCCTGAATGATTTGAGGACCGTGCTAACCAACCCCACAACTCATAAATGCTACATAGCAACTACGGGAAAGGGTAAAATGGTCAAAACATAGAAAAAGCTAAAAGTCACAACAAGGGTTGTTACATTATCTAGCATTAAAACATGAGTACCTCCTCGAATGAAAAAGCAAAAAAAGTACCTAAAATGGTAAAAAGTTTGGGGTATCTACTCTGCATATCAGATTAAACCTCCTGCATAGCCTCTTCAATCAGGTGATGTCTCCACTAAACGTTAACATAATCAATATGCTTGGACCTTATCTTCCTAGTCTGCTTGTTTAGGATAGCAATGGGCGCCTCCTCATAGGACAAAGCATTATCTAATACAACAAAATCCCAGTGGATCACATAAGAATCATTTGGGCGATATCTCTTCAACATAGAGACATGGAATATCAAATGAACAATTGACAGATATGGAGGAAAAGCTAGCCTATACGCTACCTCTGTAAACATCTCAAGAATCTTAAAAGGTCCAATAAATCTTAGACTAAGCTTTCCTTTCTTCCTAAATCTCATCACACCCTCCGTGGGTGATGCTTCTACAAAATCGGCTCACCAAGCATGAAATATATATCATAAACTCATCGATTCACATACCTCTTATGCCTACTCTGGGCAGCCACAAGCCTCGGCGGTATAGATCTAACTCGATCCATCGAGGCTCTCACCAAATAAGTACCACATGGACTAACCTCGAATGAATCAAACCATCCGACTGTTGATCTACCCTTTCGCCCATACAAAACCTCAAAAGGCACCATATGAATGCTGGAATGGTAACTATAGTTGTAGGCTCACTTTGTTAAGGACAAGAACTGGTCATAATTATCACAAAAATCTATAAAACATGTTCAAAACATGTCCTCTAACATCTGAATGTTCTGCTCTGAAAGGCCATCCATCTGATGATGAAAAGTTGTGCTTATCTCTAGCTGAGTACCCAACTCACTCTACATAGAACTCCAAATGTTTGAGGTAAACTGCATACCTCTATCATAAATAATGGAGACAGGCATGCCATATTACTGAACAATCTCTCGAACGTAGGTCTTGGCCAACTTCTCCGTATTATAATCACCTTCACAGGTATGAAGTGCGCTTATGTAGTCAACCTATCAATAATCACCGAAATAGAATAAAACTTCCCCAATGTCGAGGGTAGGCCAACAACAAAATCCATAGTGATCCACTCTGACTTACACTCAGGAATGGGTATCTTTTGCATAGTACCAACGGATTGCTGATGCTCATACATCTGTTGCTGATAATTTAGACATATGGCCACAAGCTCTAGAATGTCTTTCCTTATCGCACACCACCAATTGTGTTACTTCAAGACTTGGTACATCTTAGCCACTCCTGGATGAATAGAATACTCCAAACAGTGAGCCTCCTCCAAGATCAGTCTAATCTAACCACCAACTCTCAGCACACAAACACAACCACTAATCCTCCAAACACCCTCAAGATCAAGAGATGCAATCTTTGCCTTACCACTCAACACTTTATCATGAATCACTATCAGCTTCTCATCATCAAACTGGTGAGCTAAAATCTGTACCATCAATGAAGACCTAGCCTCAACAAAGGACAAAATATGCCCATGTTTTGAAATATCAATCCTAACCAACTAGTTAGCTAAAGTCTGCACATTTAAAGATAAAGGATGCTCCCTTGCAAAAAGATAGGTCAAACTCCCCAAATTCACCTCCTTCTGACTCAAGGCATCTGCTAACACATTAGCCTTGCACAGATTTAAAAAAAATATGAGAGCATAATCCTTGATCAACTCTAACCATCTATACTGTCTCATATTAAGATCATCCTGAGTGAAGAAATACTAAAGGCTACAATGATTGGAGAAAATCTCACAATAAACTCCATACAAGTAGTGACACCATAATTTCAACATAAACACAACTACGACTCACTCCAAATCATGAGTGAGGTAGTTATTCTCATGAGGCTTCAACTATTGAGTAACATAGGGAATCACCTTAACCTTCTACATTAATACACCACCCAATCCATTTATGAAAGTATCACAAAACACGGTGAAACCCACGCCCTTCTAAGGGAAAGACAAGATAGGAGCTGAAGTCAACAACTCCTTAAGCTTTTGAAAGCTACTCTCAGAATTATCTGACCATTAAAAAACAATATTTTCTGAGTCATCTTGGTCAAAAGAGATGCAATATAGGAGAAACCCTACATAAACCAGTGATAATAGCCTGCTAAGCCAACAAAACTCTGAATATCGATAGGAGAAGTAGGTCTAGCCTAATCACGAACTGCCGCTACCTTGGTAAGATCGATTATAATACTACCCTTGGTCACTACATAACCCTAGAAAGAAACAAAATCCAATCAAAACTCGCACTTAAAGAACTTGGCATACAACTTCTTATCTCGCAATCTTTAAAGTACAACCCTAAAATACCTCACATGCTCGGCCTCATTCTTAGAATAAACCAAGATATCGTCAATGAAGACAATATCAAAAGAATCAAGATATGGCCAAAATACTCTGTTTACCAACTCCATAAATGTTGTCGGGGCATTAGTCAACCCAAAAGACATGACCAAGAACTCATAATGGCTATACCATGTCCGAAAAGCCATCTTTGGAACATCTGATGCTCTAATCCTAATGAGGTACCCTAAAGTTGATCAAGCAAGTCATCAATACAAGTAAGAGAATATTTGCTTTTGATAGTCATATTGTTCAATTATAATAATCAATACACATAAGCATGGATCCCTCTTTCTTCTTCACAAACAAGGTAGGAGCACCCCAAGGAGACACACTCAGTCTAATAAAACCCATACTCAATAAATTCTATAGTTGATCCTTCAATTCAGTCGGGGCCATTCTGTAAGGAGACATCGAAATGGGCTTAGTGCCCAGCTTAATATCAATGGAAAAATTCATATCCCTATACAAAGGAATACAAGGTAAGCCAATAGGAACCACATCTAAGAAATCTCTAACAACTAGAATAGAATCCAAGGGAAGCGGTGAATCAACACTAGTATCGTGAACATAGGCCAAATAAGAAAGACACCTCTTTCCTACCATGCGATGAGCATATAGAAAATATATAACTCCCTTCGGACAAGAACTAAGAGTACTCTTTAACTCTAATCTTGGCACACCAGGAGTAGCTAAGGTCATAGTCTTGGAAAAATTATCCATAAATGCATAATAAGGAGCCAACAAATCCATACCTAATATAATGTCTAAATCAATGATGTCAAGGATAATCAAGTCCACCTATGTTTCACCCCTTAAAAAGGTCACCATACATGATCAGTACACTCTATCCACCACTAAAGAATCACCCACGATGGTAGAAACACAAATAGACATAGAAAGGGACTCACACATAACATTCGTAATAGTAGCAAAATATGCTGACACATAAGAGAATATGGGCAAATAGAAAAAGTACTGAAGCGGGATGATGGCAAACTAGGAGGATACCTGAGGCCTCTGCTTTAGGTCTCTCAAGAAAAGGATAGCAGTGACCATGCCTGCTACCAGACTGAGCTACCCTTCGTCCACTACCATAAGCTCCTTGAGCTCTACCTCTGGTACCTCTAGAACTACCTCTACTACCTTATGTACCCCTTCTAACTGTAGAAACTAGAGTTAGAAAAAGCTGAAGCTCTGAACCTAGCTAGGGAGTACCTGATGCATACTAAGAATAATTCCTTGCTAAATGACCAAAATCATTACACACAAAACACCCCTACTACCTGAATCATGCTGAGAGAGCCTAGAAGAACACGAATGCCCTCCATAACTCAATAAAACAGAATACGACTCACGACTTGTATGACTTGATCTTTAAATACCCAAAGCCTCAGAACCTGTACACTTACTACCTGAACTCTGCAAAGCTGCCTAAACCAGTCTACCATGGTAACCGCGAGAACTTTTGCTTGAGAAATCCCTACCTCGAGAGGCATCACTATAGAAATTGCCTTATTGGCATATCCTCATGGATCCATAACTCTGAGTACCCTAGAAAAAGTCTTAATCATCTTGGCATAATCTATGATACTCTAGAAAGAACCACTAGAAATAACAAGTTGAGTTGTAGCCAACTGATAATAACCCGACAAATTCTTAACAAACATACTGATCCTCTAAAGCTCTGTGGAGATACTAGCAGTGGGATATCTGGATGAGGCATGGAATCGTGCATCGTACTCTACAATAGTCATGAAGCCCTGCTCCAAGTGATCAAACTCATCTTTCATCTAGTCCCTTAAGCTATAGGGCACAAACCTCTCTAAAAAAGCCTCAAAAGACCTGGTCCATGCCAAAAAAAGGGACCCACTGGCTTATAGCTGGCAACAAATATCCACCACTGCCTTGCAATAGCTGTTAACTGGTAGGTCATATAAGCAATAACATGGTACTTAAGCAAATAGAGGTTATGCAACCTCTCCTTGTAATCAATCAGAAACTCATGAGCATCCTCACCAATAGCACCACTAAACTTAGGAGGAGACAACCACGTAAATCTCTCAAACCTCTTCTGCTTATCAGCAGATATCTCATGACCATAAGCTATAAGAGGAACAACAAGTCTAGGAGGCAAAGTCTCAACACGTGGGGCCATAACAACAACAAAATGTACCCTTGGAGTATAAAAACTATAAGTACTAGCCTACCCTAGCGACTGAATATCTCCTGTAGCCTAAAAACCATCCTGTGTACTCGGTAGAATACCTTTTTGGGGAGTGCCACCAAAATGGCCCAAAAGTTAAATCAGTAAATCTTGTATTACTAGTGTAACAACAAAATCTTGAGGGTCCTGATCTAGTCTCGTATCATATGGATGATAAGCCTCATCATCATGCTCAATCTCTAGCCGAGGAGAGGGTGCTCTAGCTTGTCCTTGAGTCGAAGCCACTTTTTGTGCCCGACATCTACCTCTATCTAGGTCGCAACCCCTACTTCACCCTTTGATCGAGGCTCTAACAAAAGATGCTGGCTTTATATCCTCAAAAACCCTGGATCTGGTCCTCAACATCTGTACAAAAAAAATATACTACAAGTTTAGAATATTAGGCATGAACAACATATATGCGAAGGAATCAAATTAAAGAAGTTTTCCTAAAAATGTACTATAGCTTCTTGAAGATAGATATGGACATTAACGTATCGATCCATGAGATTCTATTAGACATCCTGCTCTTCTACTCATAAGACTGGTGAACCTAGCGCTATGATACAAATTTGTCACGACCCAAAAAGCTGAGGTCATGATGGCACCTAACCCATCTCAATCCTAGGTAGAAAATCCCAACAATAAAAAAGATAAAGATATGGAAAAGAAAGAATGAAACCCAAATACAAGGCTTTCTAATAAAGTCAAGCTATATATATATAGATAGAACAAATCCAAAACTTAAATAAATACGACTCCAACCCAAAATCTAGTGTCATGAGTAAATAACACTAATACTAATAAAGAGAATAAAAATGCACAACTCTATCTCGGAATAATAAAGTAAAGACATAATAGATAAGATAAAGTTTGGAATCAAGCCCCAAACGAGGAGCTCACCAATACTCCAAATCAAGGACTACACTGTATGATTTCAAGCTTTATAGGTCACACTCGAACTGGGATCTGCACAGAAAGGGTACAAAAAGTAGGAGTGTGTATGATCCACTCGTACTTAGTAGGAATCATAGGATGACCGAGCAAACATATGACTAAACAAGTAAAGAATACTATGAGTACACTTCCTCCTGCATATAGAAAAGTTCCTAACAATGGCATAAACCATATCTTCTAACAGTACAAACACTACAAGTATAATACCAATATAAGAATAACTATACAAGAATATATAAAGGAAGGCTAATTACATGATATAAAACACAAAAAGAAATGCAAGTGATGCAATGGGATGATAATGATGTAAGCCATAGTATGGCACCTCATATATACCTTTTGAGCTAAAGGTTCCAATACAGGACCCATGGGGGATTGCAACCCATATAATATCACAATCTCATATCTCAAACAATCTTGCCAGCACATCCCTTGGTCAAGGGTTTTCTAAAGTGTTTAATTTTCTTTCAAAAATCAGTGTTTCTTAGTGGTACCATATTTCATTAATATGGATGAATGAAATAAGGATGAATACTCATAACTAAATCAATATCATGTAATAAATCAACTCAATAATGGTATAAATGATCTCAAAACTCCTCAAATATTATTAGATCATGAAATAAAGAGTCATGAACGACATCAATAATATCAATTCAAGCCCCTCGCTCAGGCATAATAATAATGGTAAAGCAAATAATTTTCAAAGATGACCAATAATCTCAATCCAATCCCCCACTTAGGTGTCACGATAATAATAAAGGCAAATAATGCTCAAATAAGTCAATTACCAGCTCTAAATGGCATAATAATAATAATAATCTCTCAAGTCAATAATAATGTTCACATAATCCGCCACATGGACAACATGAAAAAATAATGATCACAAAATATGAATCTCACTATAAAAATCCCAACTCATAGCATACTTTACATGAATTGTTAACTACCCAGCCCGGTCTAAAGAAAGTTAAGCTATATCCAACCTCAAAAATCCAAAACACGAGCCCAGACCCTTCAACCATGAGCTTTTCCTTTTTGAGCAAAGACAAAATAACCAAATCTATCAAAAATATAATCTACACGTCAAATGAAGTCTAATGATATCCATATTAGCTATTTTTATTTTGGGTCCAAAAGTAGCAAAGGAGAAACATTAAGGATCATGTTTCCCATACATTAAGGATTCTAAATATGAAAACTTAGTAAAAACTAAGTTGAAATCGAGCTTGAAACTATTGAAAAATCATTTTCTCTCTTTACTGGGCGAAACCCCAAAAACCCAAGTTTAGAAGATAATTTAATGAGATAATCAATGAATAAGAATATAAATCATTAGTCCCCACCCAAGTCCAATTTGATGAAAAATTGTCTTTGAAATTGACAAAATCGAGACCCCAACGCTTAAAAATAGAAGAATGGGATAAAAGAGAAGAAAAATGAATTTTATACCACTGATACGAGGTAAAATCTGAAAACAAAATTTAACTATGAAAACAATATAAAAATCGATAGATAGATAAAGATAGACACAAGAAAGATGATGAACTAAAAATTAATGGATATTTCAAATCTAAAACCCCCTATCTCTACGTGGACCAAGAGGGAATCGTAACATCCTCAAAACCCTCATTTCAAGCTAAAATTTAACAAAACCTTTCCAATCACACTCTCAAGTGTTTGGTTCATTCAATATGCAAAAACAACTAAGGAAATAAATCCTAGAAATTACAATTTGTAGTGTATTACAAAGGCCCAAAAGTGACCTTGACAAATATAGAAAGAGGCCCAACAACGTTGGGGTCCACTTGCCCTTGACAACTCTAGTGACTGCTCATCACTGAGCTGATTTCCCGCCACTCCTCTAATCACCATGAGGCAGTGTGCTCCTCTCTACGGCTTCCTTTGGTGACTCAGGGGACGGTTGGTCAAGCTTATGGTGGATCGTTTCCCCTCCTGTCACCCCTAGATAGTGGGTGGTTCCCTCATTTTGGGCTCCTAGTTAAACCTTCAACACATGGAACCCTTTGGATACAATCAAAACAAGTTCCAACACCTCTATATTCATGAACATAGCTTGTAACCTTTGCAGTTCCCAAGCTTGGCTTCAAGTGAAAGGCTTTGAGGGGATTTGGATTGTATCATCCTCTCCATCTTGAGAATAATTTGACCTCAAATTCACAAAATTATCATCCTCTAACATGTCAAAAAATGAGAGATTATACACATTAAATGTGTTGTGTACTTTATATTTTGGTGGATGATAAACCTTGTAAGCATTATCATTTATCCTCTCAAGCACTTGGAATGACCACACCTCGAGGAATCAATTTAGCTTTTCTTTGAGTTGGGAATTGGTCCTTCCGGAGATATACCCATACCCAATTGCGTGGTTTGTGTACAATCATTTTTGCCCTTTGTTCATGCTTTTTGCCACCCCTGGACTCTTCTTTTCAAGGCCTAGTCTGACCTTCTCATGTAGCTTCTTCATGGCATCCTCCCTGTTATTTCCATCTAAACTAATCACAATATCACTAGACAACGGAGTGAGATCCAAGGGGGTATAGGGGTTAAAGCCATAAACACATTAAAAAGGAGTCATACTATAGTCACATGAATAACTCTATTGTAAGCAAATTCGACTAAAGGTAGGTGATCCTACCAAGAGGCCATCTTCCCATTAACCACGATGTGTAACATAAAATCTAAAGTTCTATTTAAAACCTTGGTTTGACCATCGGTTTATGGGTGGCATGATGATGAGAAAAGCAATTTAATGCCAAGCCTACCCCACAAAGACCTCCAAAAATGAATAAGGAACTTAGAGTCCCTATTACTAACAATTGTTTGTGGAATCCTATGGATCTTAACATATTCAATGAACAAGAATTCCACATTGGAGGCGTCATCACACTTGTGACACGGGATAAAGTAAGCCATTTTTCAGAACCTATTAACAACAATAAAAATACTATCTCTTCCCCTCCTTGTCCTAGGTAAACCATAAACCATAAAGCTATCAAGCCAAGGGCATAGAGGAGTGGGAAGTCGGGTATACAATACTCGAGGGAGAAGTCACAATTTCACACTTCTACAGTCCATACATTGATCATGAATTTGGGCAACATCATGATGCATTTTGGGCCAACAGAATTGTTCCTCTAGGATTCTAAGGCTCTTATCAATTCAAAAATGACCCATTATTCCACAATCGTGTGCCTCTCTCACAAACAACTCTCTCCATGATGTAGAGGGCACACACAACCTTTATCCTTTGAATAAGAAACCATCAAACTTAGAATATGGTATAGAAGTTCTATCCCTAAGCCATCTTTCCCTTTCCTATTCCTCAAAATCTTTGAAGATTTGAGCAAACATAGGGTCCTCAGGATACAATGTCTTCAAGAATTCAAAACCAATCAAATTAGAAGACAAGGTATTGATCAACACATGTTTTCTAGATAAGGCATCAACCACAATATTCTCCTTACCCCTTTTGTATTGGATTACATAAGGGAAAGTTTCTAAGAATTCAATCCATTTGGCATGCTATTTGTTCAATTTATCTTGGGCCCTAAGGTGTTTCAAAGATTCATGGTCGGTTTGAATCACAAATTCCTTGGGCCACAAATAGTGTTGCCAATTACCCAAAGCTCTAGTCAAGGCATACTACTCAAGATTATATGTGGAGTAGTTCAAGGTTGCTTCTTTAAGCTTTTTACTAAAGTATGCAATGGGACTTTGGTCTTGCATTAAGACAGCTCTAATGCCTACCTTGATAGCATCACATTCAACGTCAAACATCTTTACAAAGTTGGGAAATTATAACAAAGCAACAAAGCTAAGCATTATTTTCAAAGTTTCAAACGCCTTTGCTTGCTCATCACCCCAATTAAAAGGGGTATCCTTTTGGATTACCTCGGTTAATGGGGCGGCTATGGTGCTAAACCTTTTTGTAAACCTTCTATTAAAACTAGCCAATCTATGAAAACTCCTTACATTACTAATGTACTATGGAGTTGGCCAATTTCTTAAAGCGTCTAGCTTGGATTCATCCACTTCAACATGCCGAGAGTTTACAAAATATCCTTAAAATACAACCGCATCAATGCTAAAAGAATACTTTTTAATATTAGCAAACAATTGTTCTTTTCTAAGCACATCAAAAACATACTTTAAATTCTTAACATGGTCATCTATGGATTTGCTATAAACTAAGATATCCTTAAAGTACACCAAAACAAATTTCCCTATGAACGATCTCATCACATGGTTCATTAATCGTATAAAGGTGCTAGAAGCATTGGTAAGACCAAATGGCATATCCATCTATTCATAGAGACCAAATTTAGTCTTGATGGAGGTTTTTCATTCATCACCTGGATTCATCTGGATTAGATGGTACCCACTCATAAGATCAACTTTTGAAAACACACAAGAACCATTCAACTCATTTAGAATGTCATCTAATCTAGGGATAAGATGGCGATACTATACCGTTGTTTTGTTGATTGCCGAGGAATCAACACACATGCTCCAAGTCCTATCTTTCTTTTACACCATTAATATAGGGACCTCAAATGGACTCAAGATTTCCTTGATGTATCATTTGTTGAGGAGTTCCTCAACTTGATCTTGAAGATCTATGGTGTCCTTTGGGTTACTTTGATAAGCCAATTTATTTGGCAATTGAGAGCCCGACACAAAGTCGAATTGATGCTCAATTCCCCGATGTGGGGGTAACCCTTTTGGAAGTTCCTTTCAAAACATATCCTCATATTCCTACAAAACAAAAGAGATAGAATAAGGGATAGGAGAATTATAATGTTTAGTATAAGAAGCATGGGCTAGATGGAGCATGGAGCCCTTATCATCACATTCTTTGAAAAGATCCTTGTTTTTAGCCAACATCACCATTTGTCCCTTCGCTTTCAACTTCCTTCTTTACTCTCCTTTATCTTTCTCCTCTTTATGGGGTTCCACCTCCCTTTACTTCCTACCCTTATTCTTTAACTCTATCATCTTTTGATATACCTCATTCATTTGTGATGGTGAAAGAGGGTAAAGGGTGAACTTCCGACCATTTAACTCAAGAGAATACCGATTGGTTGTTCCATCAAGTTTGGTTGAAAGATCATATTACCATGGTCTTCCAAGAAAAATATGACAAGCTTGGATGGGAATGACATTACATAGTATTTCTTCATGGTAATTCCCAATCTTGAACCGGTCACAACTTGTCTAATCACTTTTAATTCACCACACTCATTTAACCATTAAATATTATACGGTGTGGCATGATTAGTTGTGGGTAACTTCAAGAAATTGACTGTAACACCCCGTACGTTTCTAAGTCTAGTTAACAACCGTAACACTTATGGAAATATGAGAACATGGGAGAATTTATGAATTTTGTATTTAATTGTGGGCATTTAAAGGATTGTACAATTGGGACCTAAATGAGTCCCAAATATATGAGAAAGACATGGCCTAAAAAGGGATTTTGACCCATTCTTCCATCTTTTGTCCAATTGACCAAATAAACATAACATTAAATGCTAAGTAAAAGATAAGGGATACATGAGGGACTATATAAAGAGGAAAAAATCAGAATTTTATGGCATTTGAACTCTCATGCCTTTTCTAGATTTTTCCACATATTTCTTATTTGACTCTCAAGAACCCTAAGTCATTTTCTTGGCCAAGATCATCCTTGTACACGGCTTGGTTAGTGTTTATTATGATGAATTAATATATTATAGGCATGGAAGATGGTTTATATCATGTTAGTTATGTTGGTAAAGAGTGAGAAGGTCACTATGTGTAAAACACTTTGTGTTTGCTAAATCGGAGGATGATTTTTGTCTTGAAAACTTGAACATGGACTTGTGATCTTAAAGGAAATAAACTTGATGGATTCAATATTGACATGTGATATGTGATTATAGTCTTGAATTGTTTTGTCATGATGTATAATATTTGGAATTTCTATTGTGAAATTGGTTATGGTTTTGGTGGCGTATTGGTCGTAAAGTGTCGTTTTGGGTGTTGTAGGTGTGTTGTGAGACCATGGCTGGTTGTTGGCATATGATATGATAATAAATATGTTAAAATGAGTTTGGTTATGATCATTAACCATTCATTGCATGAAAAGAGCCAAAATAAACCATTTCAGACCAAAACGGGCATCCGCCCCTGCAGACGGAGGCATCTGCGGGCGCAGATTCCAACGCAGATGGATCTGGATGCTGCCAAAGGCCATCTACGGGTGCAGGTGGCTGACCTACAGTCTCAGGTGGCAGCGCAGGTCAGCCCAGATTTGTGTTTTGCATGTTTTCGTATCCCTTTGATCCCTGAAGGTCCCAATACCCTTTTTGGATGCAATTATGAACTTATGATGTCGTTTTAATGAATTTAAAGTGTCATATGAAGGCATGTTGGACTGTATTAAGTATGTATTAATGTTCATATGTTGTTATTAAAGAGTAATGGCGATGGAATAACAATGAAGGGACGTAAGGGGTAAGTGTAGTGTGAAATGTTATTGGGTTGTGATGTATTGGTCAATGTGTGGTATGTTATGATATTGTTGGCATATTAATGCAGTGAGTTGTGTTTTGAAGGATGAAACGATACTATAAAGCATCCACGTAACTCATTGTGACACTTATGTGTTTGTAAGGTAAATAGTTGTTAACAAGAATTCTATTATGAACTTGTGATGTAGAGTAAGACGTAAGGAAGGAGCTGGCTCATCGTAATCACATATAGTATAGTAATTTAACATTGAGGACATAAGGTATGTAAGGTTAACCTTCTCTTTCCTTCTGCAACGTATGGTGTTCACATTGTCATAGTACTCATTCGATTCCGAAATACTCTAAGGTATTCCGTATCCGATAATTGGCTAGAGTTACTCACATGTTCCTTATTCATTGGTTAATGGTGACTCATATGACTCAGGTCCATTGGTTGAATTGTGTTCACTGGCTAACATGTAAAAAGTTCCAAATGTTCTAAGGTATCCTATTTCCAGTTACCAAGGGTAATGGTCCCATATTTCTTCCTCATTGATAACTTGTGAATCACATGTCTCATATGTATTGATAATGTTCTGAAAGCTCAATAGTTGTTATGTTCATGTGTCGTATTTAGTGCTCATTGTCCTAAGGTGCCAAAGTGTTCTATTCCAAAGAGGTTCTATAGTATTCCAATTAAGGTTGATATACATATTGTTATTCATATGTGTCTTACTCCTAGACGAGTTATGACCCACTTAGTTCTTATTTATGGATGGAAGTTCTTCAGTTGCCATAATGCTGTAAATTATAGGAGAACTACTTCAACGAGAGTAATGAGGTTAAGAGAGCTTGTTTAGTTGAATAGCATTGTTCCAATCATGTCATGATCCCAAGTTCCAATCGAGTTATACACATGTCCCTTATGCATTGACTATTGTTCCAATGGTTCCAAGATGATAGTAGTTAGACTCATGTGTCTTGTTCAATGATCATTGACCAATGGTGCCAATGTTTCCAATAATGTTTATCTACATGTTTTTCACTCATTGATTATTGATCCAAAGCATCAACTAAAGTTGTGATTATCATTGTATTAATCTCTCATAAGCAAGAGTAGCAATCACTCTCAAGTGAATGAACCAATCTCTCACAAGCAAATGTACTAATCTCTCAAAGTATGAAAGAAAGAAAATTGAAATAAAGAGTAATGAAAGTAAATGAAGCAATGTTATGTAATGTTTACCCACAATAAAATGGATGCCCACCAAAGAGTGGATGACTACCCACAATAAAGTGGATGCCCACCAAGAGTGGATGACTACCCACAGTAAAGTGGATGCCCACCAAAGAGTGGATGACTACCCACAACAGAGTGGATTACCACCAAAAGGTGGATGATCATAATAAACCACCAATAAGGTGGATGACTAATAAAGATGACGAATGTAAGTAAGGAATATAATAAATGTAAGGTACATGGTTCCCCATATACAGAAAGAGAGTTTATTCCCATTTGCTATTTCTCTTATATTGATTCCACGGTTGTTGTTATGTATGAATGAGCGTAAATGACAATAACAGGAGAAATGTACATAATTCCACATCTAGAGCTTTTCTTATTATTAGTTCCATTGAAGTTATTATGTCTTGATGCATTGTTGTCATTTTCTTAGGGCCTTACATACTCAGTACATTTTTCGTACTGACCCCTCTTGGGGACTTACCTTACATGTGCCGGTGCAGGTATTAGTAGACCTCGTCAGTAGGCTGCAGATCACATACAGGTCCTTGGTGAGCTCCAGTTGCTTCGGGGCTTCCAAAGTCACACGTGAATACTAGGTTTTGGTATTGTGTAAACATTGTATAAACATGGTCATGTACCTATTAGAGGCTTTGTAGACATATGTGGGAAGATGAAAGTAAAAGGTGTACATTCATTTTGACGTAATGGCCCTAACGGCCAAGTTTCATATATTGCACCTATTGCCATGACTTGATACTGAATTATGTGAAATAAAATGATATGCATACGCGGACATACACATGAGAGTACATGAGCAACGATTGGTTCTCTCGGGCCATAACGGCTTCGGGTGCCAATCACGCCTCGATGGGAGTTGGGGCGTGACAAAAGTGGTATCAGAGCAGTTCGTCCTAAGGGTGTCTACAAAGTCGTGTCTGCGTAGAGTCTTACTTATGGATGTGTAGCGTGCCACATTTATAAGTAGGAGGCTACGGGACATTTAGGAGTTGTTTCATTTCTTCATTCTAGATCGTGCAATAGAGCCATTGTCATAGGTGAGATTACATCTGACCATTGTGCTTGGTTTTATTTGATATAGTAAAATGCCGATTACAAGACAAGATAAGGGCAAAACTAAGCAGGTAGACATGCTGGTGGGAGAAGGAAGTAGTAAATCACCACTGAACCCAGTCAGTCAATATGGGGTTGCAACTGAGTTTACATCACGGGCACCTTCTCCTCCCCCTTCTCCAGGGAGGCCACAAAGGAGGGAAATATCCCCAGAATCGCCTGCTAATGTTACTAAGCAGGAGTTACAGGATTTGAGAACTGCAGTACAAATGTTGACTCAGATAGTTGTTGCCCAGAGTCAAGGCCGAGTTGGTCCAGTGACAAGTGATGATGGTGCGGCTAGGATATCTAGTCGGCGGACACAGGATTTCCTGAAATTAGATCCCCCCACATTTACCGGGTCCGATTTTAATGAAGATCCACAAGACTTTATAGATCAAATTCAAAGAGCCCTAGAAGTCATGCATGTAACTGGTATAGAAACAGTTGAACTTGCGGCCGATAGATTGAAAGGTGAAGCTATATTATGGTATGAAGACTGGAAAAGATCGAGGGGTATGGATGGACTTCCAGCTAGTTGGGAGGAATTTAAAACGGCTTTTCTTAATCACTACCTACCATATGAGACCCGACAAGCTCGTACGAACCAATTTCTAAATCTCCGTCAGGGAAATATAAGTGTTAGAGAATACAGTCTTCAGTTTAATTCCTTGGCTCGATATGCCCCAAATGTAGTGGCCACAATGGAAGATAGAATCCACCGATATGTGGATAGACCGGAGCCGTACCTGGTAAGGGACTGCACTATTGCTGCCTTCAACAGAGATATGGACATCGCCAGAATTCAGGCCTTTGTACAAAAGATGGAAGATCAAAAGCAACGAAGGAGGTTACATGAATCTAAAGGAGGGCCTTCAAAAAGGGATAGACCTATAGGAGAGTCTACGGGTTCCCAAGGAAGACCTAGGCCTCGGAGTTCTCGTCGACCGCCTAGGCCATAATATTCTTCCCCTACAGTAGATATTCCGTTACACTTTCGAGAAGCTAGAGGCAGTCATATAGGGCAAAGCAGTATGGGTCGAGGTTCACAGACAGAAATATTTTCTCGTCAACTGTGCCAGCACTGCGGGAAGTTTCATTCAGGTGAATGCTGGTATGGATCGAATGTTTGTTTGCGGTACGGTCTATCGGGACATCTGACGATAGAGTGTCGACAAGAGGACACGGGTAGTATGGCGCGACCTACGAGGTTAACCGTTGGGGCATCATCGTATGGGGTACGACCTGCTGGTCAAGGTAGAGGTACTGGAGGAGCAGCTCATTCCAGGGGAACTCAGAATCGCACCTACGCTCTCTTAAATCGGCAAAACGAAGAGGTACCCCCTGATGAAGGTACACGTACATTACCATATTTTTACATGATGTATATATACTGATTGATCTGAGCTATTCCCTATGATATGCTACTCCATCTATTACCGTAAAATAACGGGACACCGGGATTATTAGCTAAGCTAATTGAAGTATTTCCACCTGTTGGTGAATTTATTATAGTTGAAAGGGCACATCGGAAGATGGAAATAAAGGATTTCTACTATTGTAATGGGTATGAAGTGGTTGGATTCTTGTATGACACGACGAATGCCGAGCTACGAAAGTACATTTCTATTTTTCTTCCATAAATGACCGTCTTTGAGCGGAAAGGTAAATTTGTTCTTATCCTGATGTAAGGGAATTTATGCCAAAGGTATATACATGTGAGTGGTAAGACCTAGTATGTACTTGTAGGATGCACCAGTGTCGAGGTACACAAAAGAGAAATGGCACATTGTGAATACGTATTGATTATTGGCAACTATATGAGGTAACAGTTAGAAATATAGAACGTTTGGGTATACAAGTGAAGTTGGGTACAGTTTTCCATCCCTAAATATGTGGACAAGCAAAACGTATCATCCAAATACTTGAAATTATGTTATCAGCTTATACGTTGTATTACAAAGGTAGTTGGGGTGACTATCTTGTAATAATGGTATTAGTCAAGTATCACCATGGTGTCTTACAAGAGTTTATATAGAAGCGAGTTTGCTCTCTAAGCTAAGTTAACACCTGTCATGAGTCGAGATCCATTGCGCTTATTGAAAATGTACAAGCTATGGAGGATCCCACGAAGAAGAGATGCCTATGACAATCCTGTGCAGGGGTTCGTAAATAAATTATGAGAAGCAGGAAACCAAGTGATGAGACCAAGGTACTTATAGTTGCTCCAAACGAAAGGGAAAGGTACAAAAGTGCAAAAGTCGAGAGAGACTAAGTAAGTACCTATATGAGCATACGTATAGAAATATATTTGTTTACACATAAGACGACGTCGTTAACATTCGAGGACGAATGTTCCTAAGGGGGGAAGAATGTAACACCCCGTACATTTCTAAGTCTAGTTAACAACCGTAACACTTATGGAAATATGAGAACATGGGAGAATTTATGAATTTTGTATTTAATTGTGGGCATTTAAAGGATTGTACAATTGGGCCCTAAATGAGGCCCAAATATATGAGAAAGACATGGCCCAAAAAAGGATTTTGACCCATTCTTCCATCCTTTGTCCAATTGACCAAATCAATATAGCATTAAATGCTAAGTAAAAGATAAGGGAGACATGAGGGACTATATAAAGAGGAAAAAATCATAATTTTATGGCATTTGAACTCTCATGCCTTTTCTAGATTTTTCCACTTATTTCTTATTTGACTCTCAAGAACCCTAAGTCATTTTCTTGGCCAAGATCATCCTTGTACACGGCTTGGTAAGTGTTTATTATGATGAATTAATATATTATAGGCATGGAAGATGGTTTATATCATGTTGGTTATGTTGGTGAAGAGTGAGAAGGTCACTATGTGTAAAACACTTTGTGTTTACTAAATCGGAGGATGATTTTTGTCTTGAAAACTTGAACATGGACTTGTGATCTTAAAGGAAATAAACTTGATGGATTCAATATTGACCTGTGATATGTGATTATAGTCTTGACTTGTTTTTTCATGATGTATAATGTTTGGAATTTCTATTGTGAAATTGGTTATGGTTTTGGTGGCGTATTGGCCGTAAAGTGTCGTTTTGGGTATTGTAGGTGTGTTGTGAGACCATGGATGGTTGTTGGCATATGAGATGATAATAAATATGTTAAAATGAGTTTGGTTATGATCATGAACCATTCATTGCATGAAAAGACCCAAAATAGACCATTTCAGACCAAAACGGGCATCCGCCCCCACAGACGGAGGCATCTGCGGGCGTAGATGGCTCTGGCTGCTACCAAAGGCCATCTGCGGGCGCAAGTGGCTGACCTGTGGGAGCAGGTGGCAGCGCAGGTCAGCCCAGATTTGTGTTTTGCATGTTTTCGTATCCCTTTGATCCCTGAAGGTCCCGATACCCTTTTTGGATGCAATTATGAACTTGTGATGTCGTTTTAATGACTTTAAAGTGTCGTATGAAGGCATGTTGGACTGTATTAAGTATGGATTAATGTTCATATGTTGTTATGAAAGAGTAATGGCGATGGAATAACAATGAAGGGACGTAAGGGGTAAGTGTAGTGTGAAATGTTATTGGGTTGTGATGTATTGGTCAATTTGTGGTATGTTATGATATTGTTGGCATATTAATACAGTGAGTTGTGTTGTGAAGGATGAAACGATACTATAAAGCAGCCACGTAACTCATTGTGACACTTATGCATTTGTAAGGTGAATAGTTATTAACAAGAATTCTATTATGAACTTGTGATGTAGAGTAAGACGTAAGGAAGGAGCTGGCTCATCGTAATCACATATAGGATTGTAATTTAACATTGAGGACATAAGGTATGTAAGGTTACCCTTCTCTTTCCTTCTGTAACGTATGGTGTTCACATTGTCATAGTACTCATTCGATTCCGAAATACTCTAAGGTATTCCGTATCCGATAATTGGCTAGAGTTACTCACATGTTCCTTATTCATTGGTCAATGGTGACTCATATGACTCAGGTCCATTGGCTGAATTGTGTTCACTGGCTAACATGTAAAAAGTTCCAAATGTTCTAAGGTATCCTATTTCCGGTTACCAAGGGTAATGGTCCCATATTTCTTCCTCATTGATCACTTGTGAATCACATGTCTCATATGCATTGATAATGTTCCAAAAGCTCAATAGTGGTTATGTTCATGTGTCGTATTTAGTGCTCATTGTCCTAAGGTGCCAAAGTGTTCTATTCCAAAGGGGTTCTATAGTATTCCAATTAAGGTTGATATACATATTGTTATTCATATGTGTCTTACTCCTAGACGAGTTATGACCCACTTAGTTCTTATTTATGGATGGAAGTTCTTCAGTTGCCATAATACTGTAAATTATAGGAGAACTACTTCAACGAGAGTAATGAGGTTAAGAGAGCTTGTTTAGTTGAATAGCATTGTTCCAATCATGTCATGATCCCAAGTTCCAATCGAGTTATACACATGTCCCTTATGCATTGACTATTGTTCCAATGGTTCCAAGATGATAGTAGTTAGACTCATGTGTCTTGTTCAATGATCATTGACCAATGGTGCCAATGTTTCCAATAATGTTTATCTACATGTTTTTCACTCATTGATTATTGATCCAAAGCATCAACTAAAGTTGTGATTATCATTGTATTAATCTCTCATAAGCAAGAGTAGCAATCACTCTCAAGTGAATGAACCAATCTCTCACAAGCAAATGTACTAATCTCTCAAAGTATGAAAGAAAGAGAAATGAAATAAAGAGTAATGAAAGTAAAGGAAGCAATGTTATGTAATGTTTACCCACAATAAAGTGGATGCCCACCAAAGAGTGGATGACTACCCATAATAAAGTGGATGCCCACCAAGAGTGGATGACTACCCACAGTAAAGTGGATGCCCACCAAAGAGTGGATGACTACCCACAACATAGTGGATGCCCACCAAAAGGTGGATGATCATAATAACCCACCAATAAGGTGGATGACTAATAAAGATGACGAATGTAAGTAAGGAATATAATAAATGTAAGGTACATGGTTCCCCGCATACAGAAAGAGAGTTTATTCCCATTTGCTATTTCTCTTATATTGATTCCACGGTTGTTGTTATGTATGAATGAGTGTAAATGACAATAACAGGAGAAATGTACATAATTCCACATATAGAGCTTTTCTTATTATTATTTCCATTGAAGTTTTTATGTCTTGATTCATTGTTTTCATTTTCTTAGGGCCTTACATACTCAGTACATTTTTCGTACTGACCCCTCTTGGGGACTTACCTTACATGTGCAGGTGCAGGTATTAGTAGACCTCGTCAGTAGGCTGCGGATCACATACAGGTCCTTGGTGAGCTCCAGTTGCTTCGGGGCTTCCAAAGTCACACGTGAATACTAGGTTTTGGTATTGTGTAAACATTGTATAAACATGGTCATGTACCTATTAGAGGCTTTGTAGACATATGTGGGAAGATGAAAGTAAAAGGTGTACATTCATTTTGACGTAATGGCCCTAACTGCCAAGTTTCATATATTGCACCTATTGCCATGACTTGATACTGAATTACGTGAAATAAAATGATATGCATATGCAGACATACACATGAGAGTGTATGAGCAACGATTGGTTCTCTTGGGCCATAACGGCTTCGGGTGCCAATCACGCCTCCATGGGAGTTGGGACGTGACATTGACCATGATTGCACTAGCTACATTAGCACAAATCCTACTATCAATGACCAATGAACACACGTTTTCCTTGATAGGGTATTTAGTATGGAATAGATTTTCCCTTTGACTTGGATCATCTAGTGTCTTACTAACCGTTACTCATCTTACCACAAAGATTGGGACATTGGACTCTCTATCTTGAGACCAAACATCCTTATTTCCTTTTTCCACTTGCTCAACTTCTTCAAACCCCTCGCTTTCTTGGGCTTCTCCTTCATTATCATTTTGTTGCCCCACCTCTTCTCAAAGGTAATACATTCTCCCTTCTCTAAGGATCACATTCCTCCGATTAGGATATTTATTTGCCTAGTGTCCCCAAACTTAGAATTTAAAACATTGAAAACCTTTAGGATTGGAAGTTTGATACTTGTTACCTTCATTCCTTGATGGATAATTAGCAGTAGTCTTCTCTACAGGCTTTTTGTCATAGGACTAGTTGACATCCTTGTTCTTGTACATCTCAATGATGATTGAGCTACTTTTTTGTTCTTACCCCAAGAATTAGTGGATAAGTACCCTTTGGGTTTGATAGATGTACTCTCTTTGAGATCCCTCTCAATATCCAAGGCAGCTTGAAAGATGTCTTCTATGGTAGCAAACCTATGACAATTCATTGACGAGGAGACCTCTTTGTTCAATCTAACCTTTAAGTGGGTGACGACATGTTCTAGATTCTCGTGATACTCAAGCTTCAAGATCAATTGTTAAAATTCATCATGGTAAGTCAAGACACTCTTGTTCCCTTGCCTTAGGTTGTACAATTTGGCAAGTAACTTATGTCTATATATGTTCGGCACATATTTTTACCTCATAAGAGCCTTCAATACATCCCACGGTGGTGGTTGTCCCTCGTTAAGAACTTGTTGAAACCTTTTGGAATATTCCCACTATGTAATGGCAAACACTTTGAATTGGGCTATGGCATAACAACTCTTCTTGACATTAGTTAGATCATTGACTTGAAAGATTCTTTCACAAGTTGACTCCCATTCTAGATACACCTTAGGATCACTTTCTCCCTTAAAAGTTAGAAGACTAGTCTTGATTGAATTGATCTATACATCCCGACCTCCATTTACACCTTGGTTATCATTATAGTTCCATGGACCTCAACTTGGGGTGAATTTCCCAAGTTTTCTCTCCCATGTGCTACCAGCCCAAATCTTCCTCCTTGGTCTCTATGCCCTCGTTGACCCATTGGTTTATTACTCCAATACTCTGTAAGCATAGCCATTTCTTCATACTCCTTGAACTCTTCTTGTGGGTCTTCTTTATCTTGGAAGGGTTGACTTTTGATAGGTAGTACTTGGGGCGGTGTATTTTGGTTTGGTGGTGCTTTTGGTAGACCTTGGTCATGGGGTATTTGGTGAGATAGGTCTTGGTTTTATGGTACATCTTTGTTGACTTATTTGAATTGAGGTTGGAGTGGATGAATGAGATTTCGGTTATGTGGGTAGGTAGTGGTTTGGGTGATGGGGTCTTGTACTTGTCTTGGTGGGTTGTACATTTGGTGAAGTGTTTTCAGGGAGATAGTAGTGGATGTATTTAGAGTATGTCCACTATAGAAGGCATTATAGTTTTGAGAAGTGGATTGGGTGGAGTTTAGACGACCATCCATGTTAACTAACCTTCCATCCAACCGCGACATTTGGCCTTTCATCTCATTCACATCTTGCTTCACACTCAAGATGGACGCCATTAGGGCTTCCATGTTAATCTCTCCCCAAAAACTTGGAGTGTCGTCTCTCTGAGCCACAATACCTATTATGAAAGACACTAACGAAAACAACAAACAAGTTAGCGTTAGGAAAACAACCTCACAACTCTACACACCTTTGTATGCCTCACACTTAGATCTGCAAATATTGAATGATGGCTTATACTTCAGTGATAGTTGAGATATCGATTGGTACTCTTGATTGGAATAGATTCTTGTTTGAAGGACTTAAAGAAATTGCGTACGGACTTGAGCCAAGAAATTACGACAAATTAAAAACTAGAAAAAAACAAAAGAAAATAAGATGAAGAAAGAAATCAGACTCAAGACTTAATTAACAACTAAGTAGGTGAATTACTAGTTGTTAATTAGTGTTAGAATCAAGTAAAAGATGATTACGAATAAAAGAAATGAAACCAGGAATCTAAAATGAGCTTACAAAAACTTTCTCAAGTTGACTGATCAGGTGACTAACCATCACTAAGGTGACTGATCATCAAGGAAGCCACCAGGTCTTATCCAGAAAGTGGTTCCAACTTTGTCTCAGCAACTAATCATGTGGCTGACCATCACAGGTGCAACTGACTGTCAAGGGAGCTGTTAGGCTTATTCAAAATGTGACTTAGGCTCACTCGAAGTGACTGATCATCACTTGCTTGATTGTCATCACTAGAGCCATCAGATGCTTCAGGTCAGAATTTCGTGTGGGCCCTTTGTACTCTCTTTGGAATATTCTTTGGTATAAGTAAGTACAACTCCTTTTCTCTCTACCCTTTTTTGATCAAACCTTATCTTTTGAGTGTTCTTCTTCACAAAGACATGAAGAACATCCAAAATTTTAACCTTAAGCAAACGAACTTGGAATTTGATGAAATTTGAAACCCAAGCTCCTTTCAAGCTCCCGAACACAACCCAAGCAATTACAAGGCCCAAAACTCAACCAAACTTTTCAGATTTTGGAACCCACTTCAAATTTCTTAAAACTAAAGTTTCAAAAATGGTGGGTTACTCAAATATTATCGAAATAAGCTCAAATTTTTAGATTTCAACTCACTAAATACTAGAGAATACAATTCTAGTATCGAAAACACAAACAAAACTCAAAATTTCAAAAAGGACCAAAAACATTTTTGACTCTATTTTTTTTATAAGATAACAAAACCCAAGACTAAAATCGTTGGGACAATCCTATGCTTGGCCCTGATACCAAATGATATGAGGTAAATTATGAAAATGAAAGATAACTATGAAAATAAGATAGAAATCGATAGATAGATGAAGATAGACACAAGAAGGATGATGAACTAAGAATTATGGATATTTCAAATCCAAAAACCCCTAATACATTCAATCATATGAACACCTACCTCTACGTGGACCAAGAGGGAATCGTAACGCCCTCAAAACCCTCAGTTCAAGCTAACATTCAACAAAAGATTTCCAATCACACTCTCAAGTGTTTAGTTCATTCAATATACAAAAATAACTAAGGAAATAGAACCTAGATATTACTATTTATAGTCTATTACAAAGGCACAAAAGTGACCTTAACAAAGATAGTAAGAGGCCCAACAACATTGGGGTCTGCTAGCCCTTGACGGCTCTAGTGACTTCCCATCACTGAGTTGACTGCCTGTGACTCCTTTTGTCCCCATAAGGCAGTAAGATCCTTCCTTGGGCTTCCTTTGGCGGCTCTGAGGATGGTCCTCTAGGCAGTGGGTGGTTCCCTTATTTTGAGCTCTTAGTTCAACCTTCATCACATGGAACCCTTTGGATATGATAAAAATATGTTCCAACACCTCTCTCTTCATAAACATAGCTTGTAACCTTTCTAGTTCCCGAGCTTGGATTCTAGTGAATGGCTTTGAGGGGATTTCGATTTTATCAACCACCAATGTTTCCTAGGCAGTAAATTAGTCACCTAAGAAATGTCGCATGAGTGGCTAGACTACCGCTAAGGTGGTAGTCACTTGCCATGCAGATAATTGCTTCGGTGGCCCTTTAGCTGCTAAGGAGGTCTCGCTAAGGTGACACACATATCGCTTAGGCGATGGTGCTGAAAGATTGGACATCTGCTAAGGTGGTCTTCAGTCCTCCTAGGCAATACCACTAAGTTGACCAAATGACCGTTAGAGTGGTTGCACCAGAACCAGATTTCGCTGAAATATTGCTAGGTGAAAATAACTCTGAATGGAACCTCTGTATTTGATTGAGAGCCCGTAAAAATAATCCAATAATTATAATAGGATAATTTTGGCATTCCAGACTTAATGGAACCATTGGATTTACCAAAAGAGATCCTTATCAACAAATTAACCCCCCCAAACCCCTTTAGGCTATTTTAACTACTTTTTCATCTAAGAGGTTAAAATTCTAAATAAAGGCTTGGAACATAAAACAACCATGATAATGACCCAAGATCAACATTACGGATCTAATGGAACTGACAGAATCACCATCCGACACTTGTAGCACAAAATGTTGACCAAAGTCAAACTAATCACTTTTAAGGCTACTCAAAACCTCAAACTCATTCAAATTACTCTCAAACGCTTTGGGTAATATGCTAACCAACCCAAAAACTCATAAATAACATAATACAACTAGGAGAAGGGAAAAATAGTCATAACAAACAAAAAGCTGAAAGTCACAACATGGGTTGTTATAGCAATCCACTGCAGCTAGTTAGTTATTTGTGAAATTTCCTGGAAAATATAGAATCTATTGCAGAAAGTTAGTTAGTTTTGGGAAATTTTCTAGCAAGTATGGAATTTCCTACAGAAAGATAGCTACTTGTGGGGATTTCCAAGCAAGTTATTAAATATACTACAGAAAGCTAGTTACTTACTGGTAATTTCATAGAATGTATGGAATCTTTTGCAGCAACTATTCTACTTACTAGAAATTTTCAAACCAATTACTGAATATGCTACCTCAATTTAGTTACTTGTTGATAATTTTCAAGCAGTTTACTAAATCTGTTGCAACAACTGTTGTATTTTCTTGGAATTTAAAAGTAAGTATGGACCTTCATTAATAGATTCCTAAGATCATTACGAAATGTAGATTTTTCTTAAAATAGAGTATATCACTATATTTATCATTAAATATTAATGATGTAATAAATTAATGATCAATTCACTCAATAAAGGTTGACTACATATGCAATTGATCGATTGATCATCCGGTATGAACAAATTACTATCCCATTGTATAAGGTCACTAGTAAATCAAGCTATTAGTCTAAAAATAGACTGACATAACTCTATTCATCATTAAATGCAATTGATCCTACCAAATAATGAACAATCTAATCAATTATGATCGACTCATGTGTAGCTACTAGATCAATCGTCTATTATGATCAAATATGTATTCCATTGTATATGATTACTACTAAATCTAGATTTTAGCCTTAAAATTTACTAACATTACACTATTTATCATTAACTGTGATTGATCAAACTAAGTAATGATCAATTTACTCAATTAAGGTCGACTAAATGTGTAGTTACTCGATTGGTCATCTATTATGATCAAATTACTATTCAATTTTATAAGATCACTATTAAATCTAGCTTATAGTCTTCAAATAAACTAGCATCACTATTTATCATTGAATATGATTGATCCAACCAATTAATGATTAATTTATTGAATTAAGGTGGATTACACGTCTAACTGTTCGATTGATTGCTTAGTATGATCAAATTACCATCCCACTACATAAGATGTAAAAACCATCATACTAGCTTTTATCTTTTGATTCTTTTTGATCATTTACCCTTCCCTATAGTAGTATTATGGTATATGTGTTCTATAGGATAGGGTGGTGCGATTCCCAAGGTGGCTTGTTTTTTATGTGAGACTTTTGTTTTGAAATATTTTAACGTTAGTAGGGTTGATTTTGGTGAATATTTGGGGATTTTGAAGTGGTATAAAGATTCCATCAGTTTCCTTAGCTCTGAAACATCATTTTTTTATTAGTAGCACCTTTTGTTTAGGTCCCGGGGCGTTTGGATAAATTTTGAGTGATTGATTGGAAAGTTAAAAATTTATGGCCAGAGTTCACTTCGGTCAACATCTATTTATAACGACCTTCGTTCCCTAATCTACTGGTTCCATTGCGTTTAGAAAATGATTTTGGTCTAGTAGTATAGCTGATTTGTGTTCACGGGGTTCCGAGCAAATTTTGAACATCATTTAGAGTTTTCATCAACCGCTGGTTTAGGTTCAGGTGTATTTCTCTTCCAATCACGTGACACATGTTGTGCTAGTGGAGGGTAAGTGCACCAAGAATTATTATGGCATGGGTCTGGAAGAGATCGTGTAGAGAAAGTTTAGGGCTCATCGTGATCATGTAGTATCGAATTCAATCATGAAGGGTATTTTATGTCATGTTTGGTCCATGTCGGTTTTGTGATTTTGCAATCACAAAGATGAGTCCCATGACCATGAAGACTAAATTACCTAATAGTGATATGAATTCCATTCTTGACTCAAAACTTCATACCTTGATTTTTGAAGATTGGGAGCTAAATTTTAGGAGATTCAAAAGGTGTTTTGAACAAATCCTCTTGGGGAATGATTCTTACACTACTTTTATACATTGTACAGGTACTGTTTCACGATAATATCTTCAAATCTTGGTTTTCAACTTTGAAATTTGGCATTTTTTGGGTAAGGTTAAAGAATGATAAATTAATGATTTTAAGGTCAATTTTACTCATTTTTTGATAAAATGCCAGATTTGAACTCCTTAAGTTATGGATAAATTGATTTTCTAATAAAATTCAAGTTTGACCATTGAAGGCTCAAGGTTGACATTTGTGTTGACATTTTGGACCTGAAATAAAAATGTAGTAATTTGTGTTTCGATGGAATTGTATGTATGTGTAGAACTTGTTTTTGATAGATTGGAAGCATTCTAAATCTATTCATGAGGAAAGGGAAAGTTTGTGTCTATTGGTGGCTTGCGGTTCGACTTTAAGGTAGGTTATGGCTTAACATTCTTTAGACATTACTTGGGTGGGACTTATCATGTAATTCATTCTTAAAGTTGGATGATTTAGTGAATTATAGCCACATATAGGATGGATTTTTATGGTGATGCCCAAATTAGGGATTTTATCATGTTGGTGATTCAGGGGTCAAATTTTATATTTGACATTGAGGCTTGTTCTTGGGGCCAGTTCTTGCCTTTACTGGTGTTTGCCTACACCAACATCTGTCGTTCCAGCATTTAGATGACACCATAAGATGATTTTTATGGAAGGAAGTGTAGGTCTCTAGTAGGTTGGTTTGATTATTTTGAGGTTAGGGGCATAATTTTATTTTGGGATTCATTGGATAGGGTAAAGTTGATACATGACTAGTTGTGCATCCAGTTTTCCTGGTCCAATATTGAAGAAGTATTATTATGATGGTTCTTATGTGATTCAGTGGAATTCGGTAGATTTAGATCAGAATCTGACATTTCAGGAGAAACCAATGGCCATTTTGGATAGGAAGACTAGAAAATTAGGGTCTAAGGAAATAGCTTCAGTGAAGGTCCAGTAGAAGCATCATCTAGTTAAGGAGGATACATAAGAGACAAAGTCGGACATACGAAATAGATATCGTCAGCATTTTGATAGATATGGTACCTTTCTTACTCTTACATTTGAGGACAAACATGTTTTACTGGTGAATGATGTCATAACCCTCATTTTAATTTTTAACTTTTGATGCATTTTGACTATTTTACCCCTCCTCCATAGTTATATCATGGCATTTGTGGTCTAGCGTGACTGGCATGATTTCTGATGTTGTTGGTTATTTTTTTTTTTGTCATTTTTTATAAGATTTTAAAGACAGTAGCATTGACTTTGGTCAATAGTTTGAGATTTTGAGGTCGTAAAAAGATTTTGTCACTTCTTTTAGCCCTTAAATAAATTTTTGGGTTAGTAGAATATTTGGTTTGGGGCCCAGGGCATTCAAATGAAATTTGAGTGGTTGGTTGGAATATTTGAAGTTTATGACCTAGTGTGGACTTTTGTCAATATATGTTGATAACGACCTCGGTTCGTCAATATGATTGTTCCATTGGGTTTAGAACATTGATTTTGGTCTAGTAGCATAGCTGATTTGGGTAACAATCCATTCCGTCATTATGGTAAAATTGTTTTGAAAGGACAGTTGGATCAACAATACGCTTTGGGCCTTATTAAAATTATATTTTTTTATAGAAAATCCATGGCCCAAAAGTTAAATGGGCCAAATTTTTGGTTGGGCCAGACCTACCAGCATTTGCTTCAATGACACATTTGTGGCTGTAGTAACACTGCTGCAGCGATATTTCGCTCGCCGCAAGGATGCTTAGGCAGTCAGGCATCCTAAGTTTTTAAAACTCTTTCCCTTAGCTATAGTGTCATATGTCATTTGCCTCCTCCAAGAACACCCCAGATAAACCCTAGGCTTAGACCGGTAAGGATGAAGAGACCAAGCTTCAGGAGGGTTATTTCCAAGTGTTTTTTTTTTGAAAATCTCAATGGATTGGATAGAGAAAGCACTAAAGGAGAGAATTCTCACTCTCTATAGCAGCGAACTTCAACGAGTTAAGTTATGGTATAGTTGTAGTAGATTTGGGTTAGTTATGTGCAATAACTATAGTTTTGATTGGAGACTTCAGGTCTAGGCCTATGGGCTTGTAGTTTGGATGGAATATAAAATGAACTGAACTTAGGGTAATAATATTTGATATTTTTGGTGTTGCATGTTTATTTATGGTATGTGCTAACCTTTTTGATGTTGAGATATTGTTATGATTTGTGACTAGAAGTAAGTCGGGTAAATAGTGGGTTAGTATGAGTTTATATCTTAGAGAAACATGTAATAGGGTTGAAGTATTGTGTTGATGTTGTAGTGCTTTATATATTCTAGGCTGGTGGTAGTTCAGAATAGGTTGAGTTGTGGTGGTTCTTGAAATATGAATCGATAGGTTTGAGGGCGATTGATAGTGAGATTAAATGAGGAAGATGCGAGAAGTTACACGTAGAACAAAGTGAGGATTTGAGTCTCTAGTGCGAGAGTTGATGTTAGCAGAGTATTTTGAGAAGATTAGTGTAACAACCTTCATTGTGATTTTTAGCTTTTAGTTGTTTTAACTAGTTTTTCCTTTCCCGTAGTTGTTACATATCATTTATGAGTGGTGGGGATGGTTGGCATGGTCCTCGAAGCATTCGGGAGTGATTTATATAAGTTTGAGTAGCCTTTAAAGAGTTATATTTGACTTCGGCCCACATTTTGAAATCTGAGCATTGGAATTAGTTCCATTAGATATAGAATGTCAGTTTTTTGTTTGTATCGTGGTTGGTTCGATTTTTGAGTCTTTACTTTGAGTTTTGAGCTTTTAAACAGAAAATGAGTTAATTTAGCCTAAAAGGTTTCTTGGGGGTTAACTTATTGATAACAACCTCTTTTGAAAAATCCAATGATTCCATTAAGTCTGAAACGTAGAAATTAGCCTAGTAGCATTATTGATTGTTTTTACAAGCCATTGATTGAATCTTGATGGTCCATTCAAAGTCATTTTTTGTTTCATATTTCAGTTGATTCTAGTGTCTGGTGCAACTGCTCTAATAGGTCTTTTGATCACCTTAAAGGTGTCGTCTTGGAGGACAAAGGACCGCCTTTGTGGAATCAAATCAATCTTCCAACCATCTCCTACGTGATTGGTTTAGTCACCGTACCGTCTATGCCTTAGCGGCTAAGTGGCCGCCTAAGTAAGGTGCATGCGTGACAAGTGACTACAACCTTAGCGGTAGTCTGGCCGCTTAGGCGACATTGCTTAGGCGATCCTTTGACTTCCTAGGAAATGATAGCAGTATAAAAACTTCTTTTTCACAATTCTTATCTATTTTCATAATTTTTGAGCTTTGATACATCGGGATTGGCAACTTCAAAGGGGATTTTTCATCAACCTTTCTTGGGTAAGCTTCTTAAGATTATTTCAATCATTACCCATTGATTTAATCTCAAAAACAACTTCAAAACTTGGATTTTAAAGTTGAAATTTTGGGGTTTTACCTGATAAAGTAAGAAAATGGTTTATCAATGATTTCAAGTTCGATTTTAACTTGGTTTTTGATGGTTTTTCATATTTAGAATCCTTAAGGTATGGGAAACATGATTCTTTTTTAAAATTTTCTTTTACCCTTCTTATTTAGGAGTCGAGTTTCGAAGTATTTTGGACAAGGAACTAAAATAGCTAATATGGGCATCATAAGACTCCTCTTGATGTGTAGATAATGTTTTAGAGAGATTGGGTTAGTTTCGAGACCACACAAAAAGTAAAAGCTCCTTGTTGAAGGGTCCAGACTTATTATTCAACTTTTGAGGTTGGTTATGGCTTAACTTTCATCAGACCGGGCTGAATAGTTAACCATTCATATAAAGTATTCTATTGGGTTGGAGATTTTAACGTGACATTAATCTTTTCAGATCATGTGAATATTATTATTGACTTGAGAGATTATTAATATTGAGATGTCTGTGTGGGGGTTGGTTTTGGGCTTGTTTGAGCATTATTTATTATTTATTATTATTGAGATGCCCGAGTGGGGACTTGGATTGATATTATTGATGTCTTACATGACTCTTTACTACTGTGTTGCTATACAATGGCTTATATAATGATCTATTGAGATTTTAGGAGATTGAGCTCATTTATACCATCATTGTGTTGATCCATTACATGATATTGATTTTGTTATGAGCATGCATACTCATTTCATTTATCCATATTCATGGAACTAGTACTATTGAGAAACATTGATTTTGAAAGGAATGAAACACTTTATAAAATGCCTTGACCGGGGGATGTGCCGACAAGGTTGATTGATGAGATTGTGATAGTATAAAGGTTGAGAACCCTTCATAGGTCCTCTCCTGGAAGCTTATGCTTGGAAGGGGTATACGAGGTTATATTGGGACATATCATACCATTCTATTGCATCATTTACATTTCTCTTTTGTGTTTGTTATCGTGTAATTAAGTCTTCCTTTTATATATATCTGTATGTAGTTAGTTTTGTTGTAGTTTATTATTTATACTGTTAGGAGTTGTATGGTTTGAGCCACCGTTGGGAACTTTTCTATATGCAGGTGGAAGCGTGCTCATAGTACCCTTTATATGTTTAGTTTTCTACTTTTCTTGGTCGGCCTATGATACTTACTAAGTACAAGTGGACCGTACTCACTCCTACTTTCTGTACCCATTAGTGTAGGTCCAAGTTCGAGTGTTGATAATGATCAATTTCACCCTTTACAAGTGTATGAGGTCATTAGCAATACTTTTAACACAACTTGACATTAGGGTTGAACCGCAGAAAATAAATTTAAAAAGTTTGCCTTAGAATGTAGTAGCTCACTTTATGCTTGCACGTATTAATTAAAAACAATTAAAGTAACTGGGGGGATTTATATAAACAATTTTGTACACCTTTGGTTATATTTATCAAGAGAGTTTAATTACAATAATTGAGACTTAGGAGAAGTATTCAAAGATAAAAGTGACTTAGGGGTGTGCTTGTTTGAAAGTTATTGATATGCATGGGTAATTAATCTTTACTCCAATGAGTTAGTGGTCTGGGTAAGCTGGGGTTTTTATATTAGCCAAAAACCTTTTGATCTATCACCAAATATGAATGGGTTTTTTCTCAAACCCAATGTGTTTGCTTTTAAAAACAACCTAATACTTCAAATTAGATAATCGATTGCTAGCACTAGCTATTAAATGAGATACCTCAATTATTTGTCAAAATAAATATCCTCACCTTTGTTTCTTCTTTAAAGCAAAATAAAGGTTCTACGGTGGAAGATAGTTTCCAACTTCTAATCATAAATTAAAACATGGAGATTTAAAGAACCCACAAATTAAAACTTACTTTAGAAGCAATAAATCAACACCCACACAATCATTAATAATCGTTCATCACACACCCCTAAGAATTTGTATTTATCTAAGCATGATTAAGGAAGAAGAAATTATACCATAACGTTCAGATAAATCTACCATTAGATTGAATTATCCACAAAAAATCCTTCAAATCCAATGTAGACAAACAAAAATAAAAGCTAATCCCAAATTTAGGGTTTGAATACAACTTTTTAGATCTCAAAATTCAACAAAAGATAGGGTTTGAAGTGTAAAAAATCGATTTATAGCTGAAACAGATCGGTACCAATATAATTAGAAAATCGCCACTGCACTCCTTTTGGCGATATGATAGACCATCGCCAAATCTATTGGCGATGTGCCGAATTGACCCCATGTTACAAAATTGCATTAAACCTTGAGCTTCAGTTGCTTGGAACTATTGAGTTTGGCGATGGAAACACATCATCACCAAACTTATCGGCGATACGTCAATTTTGATATGCTGCTCGCCAAACATCTATCTTCAGAACTTGAATACACTGTTACTTTTGGCGATGAAGGCTCCCTTTTGGCGATGCGACATAGAGTTTGGCGATAAACAAATATCCTAGGGCGATGCAACTTATATTTTTAGCTCCTTTTCTCCTTTTGTTACTTCCTTATGCATCGTTGAACATCTTTTGGCTTGGTCGCAAAATGGCATCGCCCTGAAAAACAAACAAACCAACATTTTAATTAGTTCAAAATGGCATTGAGGACTTGATTTCTTACTAATTCTAGGCTAAATTAGTCGCAAAATCCCGACTCATCAGCACCCCCAACTTAAAACTTTGCTTGTCCTCGAGCAAAAGCAATGCACACATAATAATATCAACATTGTCTTCAAATGGTACTACTTGGGAGTTTAAGCACATGGTTCTTTGTGAAAACTATTTTTCCCTCATGATTTTGAAAAGTAATGGCACAAATGTCCACTATCAAACATTCAATTTATGAACTACAAGCCTCAAGTATTGACTAGTCACTACCAAACAAAGCACATACTCATAGACATCAACCAAGGTTAACAAATGTGATCGATAAATGCAATCGAGAGCCCTCATAACAAGAATATCCGTTGGCTCGTGATGTGATAAAATTTAAACAAGGGATTAACACGAATCACTCTCACTCTCAAAGAAGATCATGCACACGAGTACCATACTATAGGCTTGCATATATTTTCCATCTCACAACAATCAAATATGCTTAGTTAGAGATCACAATGGCTTATAATGTAGGCAACGAGTATAGTAGGATAGCATATGGTTTTAGTGACTCTACCTTCTTGAATCACTATCTGAGACCTCAAGTTACTTTTTCTCCAAAATTCACTTCATTCAATCATACCATGGACCAATTCTTGATGTTACAATTGCTAACTTCCTTCTCTCCTCCATTTCAAACTAACACAACTCAAATATTTACATTCTAAATCTATAACTTCAACTCATTTTCATTCATTTTCATTCCTTTTTTATATATATATTTACGTGGGATGCTAGGATGAACAAAAGGAGGAAGCATATAGCCCCCGATTCAATAAGCTTTTACTCACTAGTTCCACCCGATAATCCCTCCACCCCCAACTTAGGCTTTTGGGCTAAGTTAGTTTTAGGCCTCACCTAAATTCTTCAATGTGGCTTTGGTTCAAAAGTTGGTATTGTAGGAGAATGGGTTATGGCTTGTAACATGGTTATTCACTAAAAAGGGTGCAAGGAACAAATTCAAGCAAAGCTTAGTCACTTAGCACCCAATGGGAAAGTCTGTATGGTCAATTTCAAATGCTCACTGTCAATTGATGGCCTAAGGTTATTTCTCCAATGTCACAATGCTTTACGATTAGAGATGGACCAACCAGGCAAGTTCTAGATGGACACAACGTACAAGATGAAATCAAAGCCTTACCACTCATTGCACTCAACTACACACTCAAAGCAACACTTTCAATTCTGCAATTGAAATACCACATTTATTACACATATCGAGGAAGGTAATCAAATAGTCAAAACGAGATGTATATATTCATAGAAATGAATACCTAACAACTTCAACTCAACCAACTTATTTTTAAACTTTTTTTTATAAAAATTGGGCACATTTTGAAAGGTGGGTATTGCTAGCACACTTCTATATGAGTACCGAGCTAAAAAGAGCTTTACTTACCACACAAACTACTAACTACTATACTAAGAAATAATAGAATGAAATGCAAATCACAACACACATTCAACTAAAGTATAAAAAACAAGCACCCATATTAGAATAATCCAAAATATTACAAACCAAATCAAAACCAAAGATAGTACCAAGAGCAAGTATCAGAATAAGAAATCCATCAAAAACATTATCGATCCAAAAATAATACCACCCCCCAACTAAAAGGAAAATGTTTTCCTCAATAAAATAGGACTATGAAATAAGAGAAGAATAAGTGGAAGATTCCCTCTGAACAATGCTAAGCCTGATGTGATGAGTGGCTCACAGAAATAGCCTCAATCAGGGTATTAATGCCTGGATCCACTCTGGCTATAATATATTTATTGGATCTATAGTGATAGTAGGTACCTCCAATGTGGCTACAGGGTCAGTAGCAATATCAAATATCTTCTTAGTGGGTTTAGTCCCGCTACCACCAATTTGTGAAGCCTCAGTAATTGACCTTCTTAGTAGCCTGGATATCATTTTAAATCTCAACAGTCACGTTAACACCTATACTTTAGGCTCTAATTTCCCCCTCATCATATACTTAGTCTCAGACGCATCCTTATTATCATTAACCATCGCTATAGTGACAGTAATATGCTCTGTAGCCTATGAAGGAACCTGTGTAGTCTCAGTCTCAAAAACAACTGTTCTATTATAAGGGTTAAGCCAAAAGGGTCGAAGATTTATGGATCACAACTTATCAAACTTAGTCCTCATTAAAGCAATCATACTCTCTATGGTGACCCAATCCACACTTTGGCAACCCTGACTATGCTTTTGTGCACCTTTTCCTACTACTGTACTCAGGTCATCCAATCCCTCCCTATGGAGCCTGAGTATCTCTCTGTAACCTCTCATCTTCCCATGTAGTGGGGGCTAAAGCAGCATGAATGGTCTACTAAATAATGGATGTTGTCTCTGCCTCACATCAGGCTGACCACTAATCATCTATATAAGTTATGTAACCTATTTGAAAATTACAGCTTGAGTCAAAGGAGGTCTAGAAGGAGCTGGAGCCCTTGAAGGTCACAAATCAGGAACACTAGGCTGTGACAATTGTTGAGTCTTAGTAGAAGAAGTAGGAGGAGGAAGACTAGTAGAAATGGGATAAGGGAGGGAGACATCACCCTCTAAGGTCACAACATCAACCACTAGGGATGTATCAACCCATGCTTTCTTCTTTTCATTATGCTTAGTAGCCTCAATCCTAGTGATGTCAAGAGTCGAGGATGGAGTACACTCAATATCTATCTTATGATCGAATGAAACCTTTGCCCTTTGGAATAATTCTATGATAAGACATGGGAATGAAAGGTATGTCTACTTTTGTTGAGCTCGTATGGCAATTTCCTGAGCAACAAGGTTTATCCTTTCCTTCAAGAGAAGTGTACCCAACAATACCTCTTTGGGGTGCCAAATAGCCGACTCATTTTAGAATGGCAAGAGATTGCTAGATATGAAATTCAACCAATAACGGGCTTTAAAATTAATGTTGCTCTTTTTAATTGGGAACCACGGTGCAATCCATGAGGGTGTACCATCACTAAGTAAAAGGTATAACCAACCCCAAAGATCATCAACATATTCCAGCAACCTTATATCAAGGAAATATGGTACATTATTTGTGCATACAAGAATTGAATAGATCAAGAACTCATCACACATATCGTTAACCCCTCAGACTATAACAATGTTCATTGTTTCTTTGGGCTTTTATTTTTTCCTTTTAGCAACTAACCATAAGCTTCATAAAACTCTCGAACCCAATTTTCAACATACAGATGTTTGGGTTGTGTAAAAACCTCAAAATCGTGATACCTGGTAGTAGCCAAGATCCTGGGGTACTTTTCACTTAAGCCATTTATGCAAAATCTTTTCTCTTAGATAATCATACACTTTCCTGAAATTTGAGTCTATTTAACAACTGGGGAACCACCATGATAAGAGGGTCTATGGCTGCTTTAGAGCATTGTTCATTCCTCTTTCTTTTAGCTTGAGTGACCACTGTAGTAGGTAGTTGTTCATGAATTGGCGTGTTGTTCCCCACTCTTTCTCCCTCATCGAGGGTAGTCAAATGATATCTCAAGGAGTTGGTACTATGTTCAGAGTTAAACCCCTTATTATCGAAGACACGAGATTGAGTTTGTCTTTCTTTTTTTCCTTTTCAGTAGCCAACTTTCATTTTCGTTGAGCAATTTTTTAAGGGTTTGAGCTACCTGGAATTAAGAGTCATTTTGTTATCTTTCCCTTGGGTGGTGAAGGAGTCTTTTGTTTCTTGGAAATGTTCTTTTTCTTAACCATATATGCATAGGAAATAAAACATGTAGAACACAAGGGTTAGCAAATACAAAATGTTAGGTTGTGTCGCCAAACTACATTAGCTCATTGCCAAAGAGTTTGGCAAACACCATAATCCATCGTCAAACTAAATAGTGTACAAGGTTGAGTCTGGCGAGCTAGAGTGACTGTTTGGCGAATCGTCAAACAGTTTGTTAAACTCTCTTGCATCGCCAAAATTACACCTTAACTTTCCATCCTAAACTGTCACATTTGGCATGCTGTGTAGCACTTTGTCGATCTGCCATATTTTTTTGTGCATCGTCAAGGTTCTCGACCCATCGCCAAACGTGGTCTTCATCCCATTTCAACTTCAAACAATTAATGATGATTTCTTCACATTGTTTTTTCACTGGGACTCAGACTTCCCTAGATGTCAACACTAAGAACAAACAAAATGATGATTTTTCCCGTAAGAACGACGTCGCTCAATCTATCATCGGGAAAAATCGATTAAACTCAAAGTTCAACCATCACAATAGACCCCAAATTCAACCTTCATAAAAAATCCTAGTGCATATAAATAACAATAATGGTACCACAAACATAGTTGTTGGAACATTTCCAAAAATCATACAACCCTAGGAAAACCCGATTCACTAAAACCCAATTTATCATTATATATTTTATAGATTCGGGCTTTCATCACATGATCATTCCAATAATTTCACACTATAAAATAATGATTATAAAGAACAAAGTGTAGACTAAAAAAATCTAAGAGTAGCCAGGAATCTCTAACCTTTGAAATAAGGAGATGCTCAAAATAGAAAACAAAATCGGCAAGGTGGACACTCTAGGGTTTCGACACAATTGAACGATGGTGACATCAGTGCACAGTGATGGGTTGAAGTGAGTGAAGTGAATGAGTATCTGTGTGTTCTCATTGATGAGGTGGTTTAAGTGAAAGAGAAAGTATATTTAGGGTAGCAGAAAGGTTGAAGTGGAAGAGAGAGAGTCAAGAAGTTAAGTCATTTGGTCTTCTTTAAGTCGTATCAATTTGGTGATAAACAATAGCATCTCGAAAGTGTTCAGTGATGTGCCAAGTGCATTATCTATCGTTAATTTCAATAGTTTCTAGAGCTTGGAGGACCCATTTTGGCAAAGGATTTTGGTGATATGCCAAATGTTTTAGAGATCCACCAAAGTGCCTTCCTTGGTGCAAGTTTAAGGACTCTAAACTGTCACTTTCAGTGAGCACTTTGGAAATACACCAATGTGTTTGGCAACACACCAAAGTGGATTGCCAAATTTTTTTCCCTCCAACTCATTTTGAGACATGTTTTCCAATTCCAAAAAATCATACACCTACACCACACAACAAACGTTATTCAAATGGATAGAAAATTAAACTTGGATTGCCTCCCAATAAGAGGCTTGTTTAACATCGTGGCAAGACTCAGGTATATGTATTCAAGCCTCATCAATGTAGAGAACCTCAATGAGGTAACCCCTCTGTATCACTTAAATGTATTGCTTCACCTGATGACCATTTATCGTGAATCTAGATCCATTTTCATTTTCTAATTTAATAGCTTCACTCAAGAAGCTTTGCACAACCTCACATTGTCCCGACCCCATGGACTTGAGCTTTCACAGGAATAACCTGAGTCTTGAATTAAACAATAGGACTTCATCACCACTTCTGAACTCCCTTTTTAAATTTTTTTGCATCATTCCATCTTTTTATACGCTCCTTGTAGAGAGTGAAACTTTCATAAGCTCTCAAAAAGAATTGATCAATTTCTTGTAGTTTCTCTACTCTCGTCTTGGATGCATTCTCTTATTTCATCTTCAATTGATGCAAGGCCCACAACATTTTGTATTCTGACTCAACAGGTAAATGGCAAGCATTTCCAAACACTAATTGTAGTTTTAAAGACAGTCATTTATGCCCATAAAGCATCATCAAGTTTTCTGGACTAATCAGTTCGATTGGCATTTACGGTCTTAGGCAAAATTACTTTAATTTCTTGGTTAGAGTCTCCTTTTGCCCACTTGCTGGAGGGTGGTATAATGAGTCCACCTTATGTTTGACTCCCTAATTGGATAGCAGGGAACCAAAGGTATGATTGCAAAAATAAGAAACCCCATCACTAATAATAGCATGATGTATTCCAAATCGAGTGAATATATGGTTTTTCAAGAACTGAGTTACACTCCAAGCCTCATTATTCTGTAACACCACAACATCAACCCATTTAGAAATAAAGTATAGTGCCACCAAGATATAGCAATTCCCAAAGGATCTAACAAAGGGTCCTATGGTGTCGATCCCCCATACATTAAACAATTCTACTTTATGAATTAGCTGCAATGGTATTTTGCGTCTCCTTGAAATTCCTTATTGTTTTTGGTGTTGGTCACAAACACGAACCTACTAATATACGTCATGACATAAGGAGGGCATTTTTGAAGAACTTTTACAATAGTACAAATCCCACCATGTTGACCACGCACCGGTGAAGAGTGACATGCTTCAAGAATAGGCCTAATCTCATTTTTAGCCACACACCCCCGAATCCCATTGTCAGCACATTTCCTAAAAACACAGGGCTCATCCCAAAAGTATCGCTTAACATCATGAAGGAAACACTTTCTTTGATAATAATTAAGCTGTTTGGTGAGGATGTCACACAGGATATAATTTACAAAGCCAACATACCAAGGCTACGCATCTCCCGAAATAGCCATCACAAGTTCATTGGGAAAAGCCTCATCAATGATAATTTTCCCTAACTTCTGACCATTGGATTCAAGGCGGGACAAAGGGTCTGCCACTTAATTTTCACACCCTCTTCTATACTTAACCACAAAATCAAACTCTTGTAGCAATAAGATCCACCGAAATAGTTGTTTTGCCTCTTTCGTTGCCATCAAGTAACAAATCGCTGTATGATCTGTGTGAATGATAAACTTGGTGCCTAACAAATAGGTACAGAACTTCTCAAATGTATATACTATGGCCAGCATCTCTTGATTCATGACCGTGTAATCTTTTCTGCTTCATTCAAAGATTTAGTCGCAAAATACACCAGATGGAATAGCTTTTCTTTCCATTGCCCAAGTGCCGCACCTAATGCTATCCTTCTAACATCACATAAAAGCTTAAAAGAAAGGTACCAATTAGGATCTACAATAATCGGGGCCATCACAAGTTTCTTTTTTAGGCAATTAAATGCCCTTACACAACTTTCATTGAAATCAAACTTTTCTTCATTTTAAATAATCTTCTATAAGGAATGGGCTATTTTTTAACAATCTTTAAGGAACCTTCAATTAAAACTCGCATGCCCTAAGAAGCTTCTTACACCTTTTATGGATAGAGAAGGAGGAAATTTAGCTATCACTTTAATTTTGGCTTGATCTTTTGCCCCAAGATTTTGTACCCACACACAACTCCCCCTTTCAGCATAAAGTGGCATTTCTCCAATTTAACAAAAGGTTCATTTTGATGCATCATTTGAGTACTTTGCTCAAGTGCTCAATGCATGCTTCAAAAGAGTACTCTACCACTGAGAAATCATCCATTAATACCTCCATCGTGTCATCCACCATATCCAAAAATATAGATAACATACATTTTTGGAATGTGTTGGGGTGTTACATAACCTAAAGGGCATACTCTTGAAGGTAAAAGTGTCATAAGGACAAGTGCAGGTCGTCTTTTCTTGATCCTTGAGTTTTTTGATGGATATTTGGTTATACCTAGAGTAGCCATCTAGAAAACAATACCACCATCTCCCTACTAATCGATCCATTAATTGATCCATAAATGGCATGAGGAAATGGTATTTTTCATTCCATGAATTGAGCATCTGGTAGTCTATACACACACATCATCCCGTGAATGACCTCAAAGGGATGAACTCATTGTTCTCATTTGGTACTATAGTGGTTCCTCTTTTCTTTGGTACACATTACACTGGGCTAACCCATGTGTTATCAGAGATTGGGTAAATAACCCTCGCGTCTAGCCACCTAATAATCTCAATCTTTACCTTTTGTATCATAGGAGGGTTCAACCTCCTTTGGTTCTCAATGCTTGGTACACATTCGGGTTTCAATTGAATTTATAGGTGCAAATCTTTGGGGGAATTCTGATGATATCAGTGATGGTCCATCTGATAGCCCATACAAACTTTTTCAACACGGATAAAAGTGCCTCAACTTGCCATACTAACAAATCCTCTGCTTGATCATGGGCAAAGTACTATCATGCCCCAAGATGACATATTGAAAATGAAGGGGAAGAGGCTTATGTTCAAGCTTTGGAGGCTTTTCTATGCAAGGTTTGATAGGAGGAGTCTCCCAATTCTTTAAGTCGAGATCAAGTTTGAGTAAGTTCTTGGTGTATGAACCAAACCATGTCAATGAAGCCAGCATTTCATCATATTATTCAACATCTTTGCTACCATAGTACCTACGCCTATGGTTCATTTATAAGACCAACCTCCAATGTGTTCGAAACCACCTTATCAATAAAATTAATGACTGAGATGACTTGCAATCCTTTGGTTTTTCATGGATTTGCACACATTGAATGTAACTTCATCATCATTCACTCTTAACTACAATCAACCACACTTCACATCTATTAAAGCTTTTCAAGTAGCTTAAAAGGGCCTACCAAGGATAATTAGGACCTCATAATATATCTCACAATCGAGAATGACAAAATCAATGGGAAATATGAACTTATAAACTCACACTAAAACGTCATAAATGATTTCCACCGGTGTCTCAATTGATTGATCTTCCATTAATAACCTCATTGCGGTAGCCTTTGGAATCCCCAAGCCCAGCTTTTTGAATATGACCAACAATATCAATTTGATGCTTGCTCCAAAGTCACATAAAGCTTTGCCAAATTGGTACACACCAATTGTACAAGGAATGATGAATGGCCCATGGTCTTCTTTGTTCACTACCACATTACTAGACATGATCACACTATAATGAGGTAAGATCTCCACTATTTCTAAGTCCACAGTTCTCTTTTTTATTGGCATATCAGGGCATCTCAAGCAAAGAATCCACTTATGTTGACCGATAAGTTATTGAGCATGGAAATAAACTTTTTGAATTTAACATATTCCCTTTTCTTCTTAAGCCTTTGTAGGAATTAAGGAGGAACTTTAATTGTTGACTTTTAAACAATTGGGTTCTCTTTTGATTTTGAACTCATTTCATCAACCATTTATTCTTACTCATTATTAGCAACCACATTAGCAAACCCTACTTGTTCTTTATCATATAACACTCGGATTTTTTAATTTCCTCATGTGACTTCCCAACATGCTTTCTTTTCACAATTGCTTTCTCCTCAACCACCTCTTTGTTAGGAGTTTCAAAATTGTCATCTATCTCATTACAAAGTACCTTTCAACTCCTAGTGACGATAGTCATACAATGTGCATTATCATTCTTGGGATTCACCATCGTGTCACTAGGTAGTCCACCTTTTTGAATTGGAATTAGGTGGGATGAAAATTGTCTTAATTGTGTTTCAAATTGCTTTATGGTCACTGCTTGGGATTTGACAGTTTGATTCAATAAATAGAAGTCACTCTTAATCTGTTGAAGAACTTTTTCACTACCTTCGACCCGATTGAGAATTCAGACAAGCATATCTTCGATTCTATAACTTTCTAGATTCTTTAGTCTTTGGGCGATCATGAAGAGGAACATATATATCTCTATCACTGTCTTTATCATAATATATATCCCTCCAATCATGATCCCTATTGTAATCTCACCAATCTCTATCACGGTTCATATCTCGATCACACTAATCTCTATCCCTATCCTTGCTCCAACCTTGATTCCTGCCTTGACTTTGATAGGTAGGTCAAGAACCCATTGCTTGGTTTGACAAGAAGTGAATATCGTCATCAAGTGATTTAGCATCTTTATAATAGGACCAACTTCCCCTAGTTTCCACGACATTCAAAGTTTTGGGGCTTGAATTCATGAAATGCTTTGTTAAATCGTCCATTTGAGTTATCATTTTTTCCATGTTTTCTTCATGTTCCTAATCCTAATTTTTTTGCTCTTGGGTCACCAAAGATGAAGAGGGAGCATCTATTTCCACCTCAACCTCTTGGGTGTTCCATCACGACTATTCCTTGTCCTTTAATCAGGAAATCCTGAAGTAACTCCAAAAGTTTGATTCATCAAGGAGCCATTAGTGAAATTATCAACCACAATTTTGTTTAAGGAATACAACTACTGATAGAAAGTTTGTAGCAACACACTATTTGATATCTCAAAGGTAGGACATTAGAGCAATGTTTTCTTGAATCAAAGCCATGTCTTACGAAGGGGCTCTCCACTCAAATGGTGAAAGTTAGTGATTTCATCTTGAAGTTGAAGCTTCTAGGAAGGAGGGAAGAACCTATTAAAGAATACCTCAGTAATCTCAATATCACGACCTAAGACTACCCCCTATTCGTAACATGGTGCTTAGAACAACAAGTGGCCCCAAGCTAACCCTTGATAATAGCATAAGTAATGAGCAGATAAATACAATATATAAATATCGAAACACAATGCGGAAGCCGACATATGGACTAAACTGTGAAGAGTAAAGATAAAATATCATAGAATAAATTTTAATTTCTAAAAAATATACAATCTCTTAACAACTTATTATAATTTACTCAACTGACTAACTATCTTGTCTAAGAAGCCTCTACTAATAATTTGGACACTGTTCATGGGGACAAGAACCCAGAATACATTTATGTAAGCAAACTGGCTACCAACATGCCTACTAGACTGCACCTTCCGAAAAGGATGGAAAACTTATCAACAGCTGAACACTTGAATCCTATCGTAGAGTATGCTCACGTACTTGAAAACCTGAATCTACATCACATAAAAAATGTAGTGCAAGACGCAGTCAATACATGGAATGTATTAGTACCCAAGTTTTACATATACATATATAGTGATAAGCTGAAAACTTAACATGAGAGCACAAAAGTATCTTAGATCATAAATGGATACAAAATCATAAATTTTTAGAAAGTTCTTTAAAGCATCATGAGCATGTTGAAAATCGTAGAGAATCATAAGTTATAGAGTTTGTCTAAAACTTCTCTTAAAACATCTTTGAACATGCTAAAGTCTGATGAGAATATGATGGCTAAACTTTGCTAAAAGGACTCTTTTCATGTGTATACATATATAATAAAATAATTAATACAATAACTTAGTGGGAGTTTCTTCTAATGGACATACATCATATGAGCTCATGATGCACCAACTTACAATCCCAGTTGGAGAGGGTTGCCCAACACTTTCCAATGTGTAGAACCTATCTATCTATGGATCCATCTACGCCTTTTGGGCTAACACCAACCTATGGTGGCACGTAGTCTTGAACAAGTGTTATATAGAATGAAAGTCCGCTCGGTGCTAAATAATACTCCCAAAACATAACTATATATCTCATATCATAGCATGTGACATATCTAGATGTCAAAACTTTTGTTAAATCATATCTTGGATATATCTAGATGTCATTCTACTCAAAATCTTTACTTCTTTAAGAAGATTGTTCACTATCATTGATGGCATATCTACATACCATACTAATCATGAACTTACTTTTTGGGGAAACCATTCATAAGCATTGATGGCATACTTATATACCATATTAATCATGAACATACTTGTTGGGAAAAACCATGCATATCTCTCTTTCATAAACATATCTTTACTTCTATTATTATAGCGTAAAACATGAGAAAACTTGCTTGAAATCATACATAACTTGTAAATCTCCAAAATAAATTTCATAACTTCTAAAATAATCTTAATACATGCTTGGAGAATCACAATCATATAATAAAATATGTAGTTCATAGTAATTCATTGGTAAGTATAAGAAGTCTTTCATAAAAATCACATCTTTGCATAAAAACCGTAACTTGAGGAGAATTGGGTAAAAACCCTAGCTTTAAATATAATTCATCATATAATTAAAATACTTGTGTGTGAGGATGAAAGGAATCCATCACAAAATCTTGAGTACCTGAGAGATGACAAATTTTTGACAAGGAGAACTTAAGAAATTTACTTGATTTGAAACCCTAGCTTGCTTGAACTTGTTATGGACTTGTTTGTCACGCCCCGTTGGAATACGAGGCATGACAAAGTGGTATCAGAGCAGGTCTTCCTAAGGGTGTTCAAGCCATTTTTAAATGTGTACGTGACCATGTTTGGAGATGATATTCAAGATCACAAAAGGACCATGTTAATCACCTGCAGCAGGTGTTACAAAAAATTTCTAAATGTGAATTTTGGTTACAATCCGTAGTGTTCTTGGGTCACATTGTATATGATGAAGGAATGAGGGTCGATACACAAAAGATAGAAGTGGTGAAAAATTGGCTAAGGCCTACGATGCTTACAGAGATTCATCATTTTCTTGGGTTGGTTGGTTATGTTGGCAAAGTGTTGGATAGTTCACTATGTGTAAACCTGTCTATTTTTGCAATCGAAAAAGGGTTTTGCCTTGTAAACTTGAAAATGGACTTGTGATCTTGAAGGAAGTGAACTTGATGGATTAAATATCAACATGTAAGATGTGGTTATGGTCTTAACTTGCTCTCTTTATGTGTAACACTTATGGGATTGTTGTTATGAAATTGGTCATGGAATTAGTGGCGTATTGACCAAAAAATGTCATTTTGGTGATGTTCATGTGTGTTGTTAAACCATGGTTGTTCGTTGGCATCTGAGTTGACCTAAAACATGTAAATATAAGCTTATTGGTGGCCATGGACCATTTATTACAAAAAAAGACCCTAAAATGACCCCTAGAGACTGAAACGGGTATCCGCCCTCGCGTCTGGAGCACCTGCAGGCGTAAATGCCAACACAGGTGGCTCTGGACAAGGCCAGAGGGGCACCTGGGGCCGCATGTCATCCACCTGCGGGCACAGGTGACTCCACAGCCTAGTCCAGAATTCTGTTTTGTATGTTTTTGTCTCTCTTTGATCTCCGAAGCCTCCTATACCTTTTTTGGATGTAATTATCAACTTATGATACCTATTGAATGACTTTAAGGGGTCGTTTGGAGGCATGATGGATTATATCAATTATGTATTGTTGTTAATATGTTGTTACGGAAGGTATTGAGGACATAGGGTAAACTTAGTGTGAAATGCTATTGGTTTATGATGTCTTGGTCAATGTGTGGAATGTTATGGTGGTGTTGGTATGGAAATATAGTGGATTGTATTGTAAAGGGTGAAATGAAGTTATATGGAATTCATGTAGCGCATTATCGTCTTATGCACTTGTAAGGTAAATAGTTGTTAACGTGAGCTCTTTTATGAACTTGTGTTGTAGAGTAACACGTAAGGAAGGAGCTGGGTTATTGTATTCACGTATAGGACTGTGTATTCATATTGGGAAGATAAGGTATGTAAGGTTACTCTTTTCGTATCCTTCTGCAGCACATAGTGTCCACATTGTCATTATACTTGTTCCATTTCGAAATGTCATAAGGTATCCCAATTCCGGTTATTAATTATTCTTAATCACATGTTCCTTACTCATTGATCAATTGTGATTCACATGTCTAATTTTCATTGACTAATGTTCCAAAGTTCCCATTGTTCCAATAATGTTATGTTCCAAAGTTCCAATAATGTAAAATCACCAATGTATCAATCTCATAGAAGTAAAGAAATGAAGTAATGTATAATTGTTTGTATATGCTTGAGTAACATCCCAGGGGCGACATAAAATCCTAGCATGGGTTATCATAGTAACATCCCAGGGGCGACATAAAAGCCTAGCATGGGTTATCACAAGTAACATCCTAGGGGTGATAGAAAAGCCTAGCATGGGTTATTCACATCCCAGGGGTTAAAATACCTAGCATGGGTTAATCTCATCCCAGGGGCGACATAAAAGCCTAGCATGGGTAGAACGATAAGGATGAATAAATTATAAATGTAAAGGCAAAAGAAGTAAAGGACGTAATGTACATGGTTCCACATATGTAGACCGGTGGTTTATCTGCACTGACTATTCTCTTATATTTGATTTCACAGAAGTACTTATATATCATGCAGTTTCATATGATCCTTACATACTCAGTACATTCTTCGTACTGACGTCCCTTAGGGGACTTACCTTACTTGTTGCAGGTGCAGGTGCAAGTAGACCTCCACAGTAGGTTGCAGGTCATTTGCAGATCTTTGGTGAGCTCCAGTTGGTTTGGGGTTTCTGAATCACAGTTGTACATTTGTTTGGTATTGTAACGATGTATAAGGAGGGGACTTGTCCCGACTTTAGGTTGGTTATGTATATGCATCTGTTAGAGGCGTTGTAGGCGTATGTGGGAATATGAATGTAAGGGATGTATGTCCATTTTGACTTGATGGCCCTAACGACCAAGTTTCATATATAGCATATATTTCCATGACTTCCTCTATTGGTATCTTATATCTCTATACGTGAGGGTGATTTTTCTTGAATGACATGCATATGAATGGACATGGATGAAGATTGGTTCTCTCGAGCCTTATCGGCTTCGGGTGCCAGTCCACCCCATTGGAATTTGAGGCGTGACATTGTTATTGAGATATTAGGGGAATAATAGGCTTTAGGATCTGATATATATATATATGTTTTGGTAACCTACAAGTCGTGGGAGATGGTTAAAAGCTAACAAAAAATCCGGATTTCCCTTAAGAAAACGTGGCTGGAAAATTAGTTTTTGACCTCAGACAAACCCTCCCATGATAGTGGGACCTAAACACAATCATGATATTAAATTCTGGGTTCTAGGAGGCCCTTTCAGGTCTCTGGACTTCAACAGACGATCACATCCCACGATCGTGGGTTCCAGTCATGGTTTGGATCGTCAAATTTGACAGCTTGACAGTGCTTCAGTAAAATGGCCATAACTTTTTACTCCAATATCGGATTAAGGTGAATCTGGATGTGTTGGAAAGATAATTCAAAAATAAATCATTTGGTATGTCTAGAGATAAAAAATACTTCGTAATATAGAAGTTATGCTCGTTTGAAGTTAACTATAGCAAGACTCTTCTCATAAAATAAATCGGCAAGGGAGATTTCAATGTGGCTATGAGCTAGGAGTTAATTGAGGACATAATAAATGACTAAATCACTTTTCATACTACAAAAATATGAAGTTTGATTCTACATACACTTGAATCATGTTTCTAATATTAGCTTGGATTTTTGGGGTGTTACACTCAACCCAAGAATTTATTGATTCTTCGGGCAATTCTCTAAGCCAAATAAGAACTTCCCCCATCAATTAAAAAGGGAACAACCATAACTAAATAAACTCTTGAGAAATGTTTGCTATGTCGAAGGGGGTGCAAACATCAATAAATTTCTTGAGATGGTTGTTTGCATCCTCAAGTGGTTGGCCACCCAATAACCTATTTATTTATAGAAAATAGAGCATTGTTCTTGTGACATGAAAGGCCGCATTCCTCATCGCAGATGGTAGGCAAATGGCACTTGATCTTTTGGAATTCCCCAAGTGGTCTTCTTTATTGAATTGCTTTTCATAACTCACAGTATTGCTACCATGTTCACTCATGTTTTAACCAAAAACAAAACAAAAACAACAAATAGTGTAAATTTAAACTACAACTAACACAGGTGATTTAAAACACAATAAAGAAACTATATACCTTCGTTCCCAGGTAAATGTGCCATTTTTGATAATTCTCAATGACACCTATAAGAAATATACACAGTCATTAGCAATATATTTATCCAATTATAGTGTCGGGTCGATCCAACTAGGAACAATATGACTAGCGATTAAGAAAATAAGGAATACAAGTAACTCACTTTAATACAAACAAATGATACAGGTATTTTTTGGGGGGTTTCAACATAAAATAAAACATGGAAAAATCCAATAATAATATGAACAAATTGATCAATGGATTTCCCAAATGAGGGAACACAAGGATATGGAATCAACTCTACGAATGACCCATTATAATTAACTCAAGTGCTCAGTAATTAGTCATAGATTTAGTAAATTAGCATTGGATTCCAAATTACCCACTAATGTCTCTAAACTATTGAGAGTTTAGTCTTCACTTTGTCTCTCAAACCAAGCTAAGAAACATTAACCCCAAAACAAATTTTAGGCTACACTAGGATCTTACTATATCTATCTCAAATCCATTAGATGATGTTTAAAACCCCAAATCATACCAAATTAACCTTTCCAAATCTACATCAACTCTCTCAAGATTAATAAAAGTAAATGGGAAAGTCCGCGAGTTGATCACTCCCTTTAGAAATCAATTAAAGCATGAGATTAATTTAGATAAGCAAAACTCATTCATAAATCAATGAGTATTCAATTAATACAAAAGCAAAACATAAAATCAAAATCCAAATTATATAAATATTGTATTAACTCTAACGACAATATCCAAGTATGAACTTAATAATTACACCCAAATTTAGTCACTACTAAGCAAGGAAATGAAGAAAGGATTAAGAAATTATCACTACAATGCTTCCAATCTTCAAATCCAAGAGTGTTGTTTCAAGAACGCTAACCTCCAAGCTTGAAAAAATAGAAAAAGATGATTTGGTTAGAGGCATGAATGAAATTTTATATGGATTGGGATTGAAAATGTTAAATTCTAGAACTAACCCTAGTGCTAGAAAGTTTTCTTCTATGCATTAGCAATCAAAACACTGCATTTGCAATATTAGTTGAGTATTGAATTTAGTGTTCATGATTTATTAGATGCATTTGTGAGATTTTTTGACTTTGACCTTCACGTTTGCGAAGCACACTTTTTCTCCCAGTTCATTTTCTTTACTGGAGCTCTGTTTTGCCTTGTTTTAACTTCAAATGATCAAAGCTACTTCTAAATCTCAAGACATCCAAAATAAAAAACATTCAAACAAGAATTAACCTTATACTGTAGATAAACAACACTAATCTTAAGAAAAGAGATATAAATAAGTGGTAAAATCATAAGTTATCAAGTGTGACCTACGGATCTTAAGTTTGTGCTGAGTTGAGGTTGTTTCGAAGTATTCATGAGCTCCTCATTTGTAGCATGGTCCAGACTTCATCATATCTGTATCTAGTCTTTATTTTACATTTTTGAGACAGAGTTGTGTATTTCCATATTCTATGTCAATTATTATTGCTCTTTACTCATGACACTAGATTTTGGGATTTGAGTAATATTTACTTTTTATTTTAGATTGGGTTTGATATCATTTTACCAGTATTTATTTTACAGTCTCCTATTTAGGTGTTATTTATCTATTTTTTATATTTCTTATCTTTTGTGGAGTTGGGCTTACCTACCAAGGCTGGGCTAGGGTAGGTTTCATTATGATCTCAGGTTTTGGGTCATGACAAATTTGTATCAGAGTGTTAGGTTGCTCGTTATCATGAGTAAAAGGGAAAGATGTCTACTAGAGTACCAAAGATATATATGTTGATATCTGTATCTATCTTCAGGAGGCTATGAGATGTCTTTAGGATAACTTCTCTAAAGTGATTCCTTATTATTCGTGTTTTTCATGCTTAGTATTCTAATCTTATATTCCACCTTTTTTGTAGATATGGTAAGGACTAGATGAGGAGTTTTTAAGGACGTCGAGCCAGCACCCACTATTGAAGCTCTAGTCAGTGGGTGAGGAAGGGGTCACAGTTGAGATAGAGTTAGTGGCTGGGCACGATGAGCGAATCCTGCTAGAGGATGAGCTAGAGCTACCTCTCCCAAGCCTAAGATTTATCATGATGGGGAAGCATATTAGCTATAGGATTTAGGACCAGACTAGGCCCCTTAGGGTTTTATTGTTACTTTAATATTGCAGGATCTGTTGATTAATCTTTTCGGCCATTTGGATGGAATTCCCTAGAAAGGTATTCTACCAGGTACACTATATGGTTCTCATATAATAGGGGGTGTTCGTGTGCCAGGGAAGGCTCCTACATATGGTTTTTAGACTCTCGGGGTACAACCAGCTACAGTTATGGCCTCACATATTGAGGCATTACCTGCTAGACTTGTTTTTTTTGCATGTGGATCCTTGTCAAATGATGTATAATAATGAGAAGAATATATTTAAGAGATTTATGAGATTTTTCCCAACCAAGTGCAGTGGTGCTATTGGTGAGGATGCTTATAGGTTTTTGATTGATTGTTAGGAGAGGTTGCCTAACCTCAGTTTTCTTGTGTCCCATGGTATTAATTAAACTACATTCTAGTTAATTGATATAGCTAAGCACTGCTGGATATCTTATGTCAGTTGTAGACCAGTGGGTTATCCTCTTTTGACTTAGACCTAGTTTTCTGAGGTTTTTCTTAAGAGGTTTGTGCCCTATATCTTGAGAGACAAACTGAGCGATGATTTTAATCATTTGGATTCGGGATCCATTACTATTAATAAGTATGAGGATCATTTTCATGCCTTGTCTAGGTATTATGCAGCTAGGATCTCCTTAGAGTTTGATAGGATCAAAAAGTTTGTTAAAGGTTTGACTATTTTTTCTCCTTTGGCGATAGCTCATTTACTGGTTTTGGGATGGTCCTTTTAGAGTATTGTGGATAATTCCGTGATGATCGAGTCTATTCTCCAAGGTACTCAGAGTGGTAGTGTCAAAAGTGCATGCCAAAAGGGTATTTCCATCAGTCATTCATCCCATGGTAGAGATTTCTCAGGCAGAGATTCTCATGGTTACCACGGCAGATCGATTCAGTCAGATTTGTAGAGTTCAAATAGTAGGGTTGTGGATTTAAAAACTTTGAGTGGTCAGAGATCAGGTTATATAGACTGAGGGTCTCATTCTGGTTCATCGGGTTATTTAGGGTATTTTGGTTCTTTTGGGGCCCTCACAACTTATTTTAGCTAGTAGGGGATGTTTTGTGTGTAATGAGCATGGTAAATTAGAGAGGGATTATCCTTAGCGAGTATTGGGTTCTCCCAGAAGGATTCTCAACTTCACCTTGGTCTAACTCTAGTGTCAGTAGTTAAAGAGGGTATATAGGGCAGTAGAGGTAGTTCTAGAGGTACTAAAGGTGGGTCTTAGGGAGCTCGTGGTAGTTGACGAGGAGTTGCTTAGTATAGTAGAGGACATGGCCAGTGTTATGGTTTTTCTTATAGACCTAAGGCAGAGGCCTCTGATGCAATGATTACAAACATTATCCTAGTTTTCCATCATCCCATTTCAATTCTATTTTACCCTGGGTCTGTATTCTCTTATGTTTCTTTATATTTTACTACTTGTATTAATGCTATGTGTGAGTCTCTTTTTGTTCCCATTCATGTTTCTACCCCCATAAGAGATTTTTTAGTGTGGATCAAGTTTATCGATCATAAGTGGTGACTTTTTTGGGATGTGAGACTCGGGTAGATTTGATTATCCTTGGTATGGTTGCTTTTAATATAATATTTGGTATGGATTGGTTGTCCTCTTATCATGCAGTTTTATATTATTTTGCCAAGATCATAACCTTAGCTATTTTGGGTATACAGAGGTTAGAGTGGAAGGGTACTCCTAGTTCATCTCTAAAAGGGGTTATATTTTCTTTGTCCTAGTCATATAGTAGGGAAAGGGTGTCTTTATTACTTGGCCTATGTGTGTAATACAAGTGTTGATTCACCACCTCTCTTGGATTCTGTTTGAGTTGTTAGAGAGTTCATGGACGTGTTTCCTATGATCTTACTTGGTGTTTCGCTGAATAGAGATATTGATGTTACTATTGAGGTAGAGCTGGGTACCAAGCCCATTTCCATTCATCCTTATTGGATAGCCTCAACATATTTTATAAAATTGAAGGATCAATTACAAGATTTATTGTATAAGGGTTTCATTAGCCATGTTTGTCTCCTTGGGGTGCTCCTATCTTATTTGAGAAGAAGAAAGTTGGTTCCATATGCGTGTGTATTAATTATCGGCAATTGAACAAGGTGACTATCAAGAACAAGTATCCTCTTTCTCGTATCAATGATTTGTTTGATTAGCTTTAGTTTGCCTCAGTGTTTCTAAGATCAACTTGCGATATGGTTTTCATCAGTTAAGGATTAGAGCTTCAGACATTCTAAAGACAACTTTTCGGATGTGGTATAGCCATTATGAGTTCTTGATTATGTCTGTTGGGCTGACTAACGCCCCGACAACATTTATGAAGTTGATGAACAAGGTGTGTGTTCATTAGTGATATCTTGGTTTATTACAAGAATGATGCTAAGCGTGTGAGGCATTAAAGGATCGTACTTTAGATATTAAAAGATGAGAAGTTGTATGTCAAGTACTTTAAGTGTGAGTTTTGGTTGGATTCTATTTATTTCTTGGGCCATGTGGTAACCATTGATGGTATCTTAATATGAGACAGTGTTGATGGTTAGAGCTGCTTAAAGATTATAATCTCATTATTCTTTATCATATGGGTAAGGCAAATATAGTAGAAGATGCCTTGAGTCAGAAGGTGGAAAGTATGGGGCGTTTGGTTTATCTTTTGGCGAGGGAGCAACCTTTAGCCTTAGACGTTCAGTCTATGGCTAACCAGTTAGTTCAACTTGATATTTTAACACCTGGGCCTATTTTGTCTTATGTTAAGTTTAGATCTTCATTGATGGATCAGATTCATGCTCGATAGTTTGATGATGAGAAATCAAGGGTGATTTATGATAAAGTGTTGAGTATAGAGGCAAAGACGGAATCTCTTGATCCCAAGGGTGTTTTGAGGATTGGTGTTATTTGTGTCCCGAGTGTTGGTGGTTGGATGTCACGCCCCGAATCCCATCGAGACATGATTGGCACCCGTAGCCGATAAGGCCCGAGAGAACCAACCTTTGCCTATGCTTAATCATATACATCACAGAAGCATCACCACCATTACATAAGAACTTGAACGACGAATGACAGAAAACATGGAACATATATATACATACATATGAAACTTGGCCGTTGAGGCCATCCAGTCAAAACAACATATGCCTTTTTCACTGATACACCCACATCCATCTACAAAAGCCTCTAACAAAATGCATTGACCACATAACTAAAATTCGGGACAAGTACCCGCTTTATACAACATGTACAAAATCAAAACACATGTACAACAGTGACACGGAGACGCCCCGAACTAACTGGAGCTCACCAAAGGTCTGCAACACTGACAATCTACTGTGAAGGTCTACTAGGACCTGCGCCTGCAACAAGTAAGGTAAATCCCCCGAGGGGGTCAGTACGAAGAATGTACTGAGTATGTAAGGCTCAAATGAAACTGTAAGATATAGAGATATGTCAAGAACTCAAGTTCAAATGCATAACCAATATAGATAAATCACAACTGTACTTTGGAAACCATGTATATTACATTCATTCTTTCTCTTGTCTTTACTTTACTTTTACATTGTTCAAATACTGTGAGGGCTCTCATCATGCAGGTGTTCTTATCACCCCATGGATAACATAGCATCGTCATGCAGGTATTACCCCATGGATAAGATCATATCGTCATGCAGGTGTCCTTTGCACCCCATGGATAAATGGCCATCATCACGCGGGTATTTGCACCCCGTGGATAAACTATCATCATCATGCGGGTATTTGTACCCCATGGATAACACCCATGAACACAATCAATATGCATTACTTCATTTCTTACTTCATTTCATTACTTTGAGATTGATACCATTACTTGTGAAAGATTGATACATTCATTTGACATAACATTTGGAAGCTTTGGAACCATAACCAAAATAAAATACCTGTGAATAAACTTTATTGGAAACATAGACTTATTGGAAACATAACACCATTGAAACCATTGGACAATCATTATTGAACAAGAGACATGAGTATGACTACTATTGGAATATCGCAACATAACCTTCTTGGGCTTTTTGGAACATTAACCATGAATATGAGACATGAGATTCACACTTACTCAATGAGTCGGAAATCTATGACAATGACCATTGATAACTGGATATGGGATACTTTAGCACATTTCGGGATAGGACTAGTGAGATGTCAATGTGCATACTATTTGCCGCAGAAAGATACGGACAAAGTAACCTTACATACCTTGGATTCACAATACAAATATACCACCTTCGATGCTTAGCAATAATCCCTATCCTTCTTTATGTGTCACTCTACAACATAAATATATAACGTAATTCACATTAACCACCAATTACTTTACAAATGCATACCATGTCAATGAGTTACATGTTTGCCTTTAAACATGTCATTTCCCCTTGACAAAACCATTGATCATACTATTATTCCAAAAATTCCATAATATTCCCAACATTGACCAATACATGAAAATCAATACATTTCACTACAATACTTCTCCTTTACACTTTCTTATCCATAACACATCACAAATAAACCATCAAAGCACCTTAATACAACTCATAACACATATCGGCCAAAATCCCATAATTTCCACTTTTAGACAAGAACAAGTTTAATACCAAAACTAACACCATACATGTTCATATTTTGTCCATACCATGCTTTTTCATCAAAGGCACAAGGCCTAATTCAAGTTCAAATTACCAAGATGACACATCTTTCACCAAAGGCAAAATACACTATTCACCACCTTGCCAACACATCTAGCATAATAGACATAATCTTCCATGCATATAATATGTTAATACATGAAAATAAACACTTACCAAATCTTGGAATAGGATGATCTTTGCCAAAGAGTCCAAAGGATATTTTGCTTTAGGGTTTGGAAGAGTAAAGAAATGTTTGTGGAAAATATCCAAAAGTTGTGAGAGCCTTGTATGATTAAAATCTGATTTTGGTGGATTTTATGGACTTCAAGTCATCCTTAGAAACACTTGGCACTAAATGATATGTTCACTTGGTCAAATATTGGAAGAATGGGTCATTTTTGCCTTTGGGCCTTATCTTTTGTTCCATTTTGGGCCCTAATTTTGGGCCCAATTGCACATGTAGCTTAACCCATCAACTTTCATGCAAAAATTCACCATATATCACATGTTTACATAATTCCATAATATCACGACAATATTCGCTTAAACAATTCTCATTCGTCCTTTCGATCGCAAAACTAGACATTCTAGTCGCCCTTGGTTTCATTGGACATTTTGGATCACTATTCACATTTCATGATTTGATCATGTAGGAGTATGTAGGAGTATATTGAAGTGTTTGAACCTTTAACAATGCTCAAATAACTCCAAAGAACCAAAAGAAACCATCTAGAAAGCGTCGTAGAATTGCGTTACGAAACGACTCCGGAAGGGTCAAAAATTTGTTCCTTGCGCCACTGCTGCAAAACAAGCCAGTGGCGCAAGAAATGCACCCTCTCTGATCTCATAGGCTTGCGCCACACCCCCTGAAATAGGGCAGTGGCGCAAGTTTCCATGTGTTGCTGAATTTTTCGGCAATTTTTCCAACACTTGCGTATCGTCCAATACCTTATCAAAGCACTATAAAATACTTACTTAGTGACCTTAATCATCAAGTAAACATGACTCCAAGTCACCAAATGAGGTTAAAATGTGTACGAGGTATTGCCCAAATGCTCCACGAAATCACAAAACACTTTCTATAAAAGGCTCATCACATGTTCAAGGCCAAATTTCAATTTTTCTCATCTTGAACATTACCAAGTACATACTTATGATTCTCGACACCTAAGTAAACATTATTCACTATCATCGAGTAGGGTTGGGAAGGTACGGGGTGTTACATTCTTCCCCCCTTAGAAACATTCGTCCTCGAATATTAACGATGTCACTCAGATGCACATGCATCCCTCTACTAGCATACACACACATAAACACTTAAGGCTCATGGATACTTTCATAGTCTTTATGTCTTAACCTTCATACTTGTCTTCCCTAGTGAGGTCCTCCAAACTTTGTATATTTCTATGGAACGACTATGTGAGGAAACTCTTCTAAACTTTCAACAATTTCACATGACATGTTATAATAGGTTCACTTTTCCCTTCTTTCTGAATTCCATTGTACCTTTCATAAGTAACACTTTTAAGAGTGTGTCTAGACTCCAATTAACATAACTAGTAAATCTGGTTTCTTTCAAATTCGTTCCACAATCAATGGTATGATATATCATAAGGGAGAATACGGGTCATTCAATGCATATACATCATGGTAATATACCTAAATACCTGTATCGTCGTCAGGAGATGTTCCCTCATTCTGTCGGTCCATTAAAGCATAGATGCGATTCTGGACCCCACTAGTACTAGCTGCTCCTCCGGCACCTCTGCCACGGCTAACAGATTGCACACCTCGACCTAAAGAAGGAACCGATGCTGATGATGCCGCAGTAGATCCCGTAGGTCGTACCATACTACCCAAGCCTCGTCGTGGACAGTCTCTCATTAGGTAACCCGGCATACCACACCAATAACAAGCATTCATTCCCATTCGACATTCCCCTTCATAAAAATGTCTGCAAAACTGGCACAGTGGGCGAGAAGACCCTGCTGTCTGGGACTCTGGCATCCGACCACTCTGCCCATTATGACTGTCCCTGAATCCTCGAGAGTGAGATGGAGCGCCTGTTGTAGCATAAGAGAATGAGGGTCTAGGTGGTAACATTTGAGATCCAGATCCTCCTGGGGACACTATAGACTGCCCCATGGATCTTGCCCGTTTTACTGGCCCTTCCTCCGATTTCTGTACCCTCTTTCTTTTCCTTTGGTCTTCCATTTTCTGCGCGAAGGCCTGGATTCTCGCTATATCCATATCTCGATTTAAGGCAGCGATAGTACAGTCCCGTACCAAATAAGGCTCCAATCTTTCCACATATCTATGTACTCTATCTTCCATCGTAGCCACCACATTTGGTGCATATCGTGCCAAGGAATTAAACTACAAACTGTACTCTCTCACACTCATATTTCCTTGACGTAAATTTAAAAACTGATCCGCACGAGCCTCACGGATCTCATAGGGAAGATAGTGATCCAGAAATGCCGCTTTAAATTCTTCCCACGTAGGTGGGTTTGCACCAATACCTCGAACTTTCTTCCAGTCCTCATACCACAATATAGCCTCTCCCTTCAACCTATAAGCTGCTAGCTCAACCGTTTCTACTCCGGTTACATGCATTACCTCCAAAGCTCTCTGGATTTGATCCACGAAGTCCTGTGGATCTGCTTGCACGTCTGACCCAGTGAATATAGGAGGGTCCAATTTTAGAAAGTCCTGTGTTCTGCGGCTTGCCACTCTAACCGCATCATCATCATGTGTCATTGGACCAGCTCGTCCTTGACTCTGGGCTGCCACTAACTGTGTTAACAGCTGAACTGCATTTTTCAAATCTTGGTCCATAGTATTGACTGGTGGTTCTACAGGTACGCTTCTCCTACTCGACTCTTCTGGTACAGCGGGAGTGGAGGAAGCTCGTGACATAAATTCCGGCTCAGTATCACCTTGATGAACTTGATCAGGTGGTGGTATACTGGTTCCTCCACCAACAATTCTATCTATCAGCTTACTTTTTCCTTTTCCTCTTTTAGTGTTCGGCATTTTTGACTATACCCAAGAAAAACAATGACCAAGATCAGATACAATGCAACTTACAACATTGGCTCTATTGTACGATCTAGAATGAAGAAAAGAAACAACATCCTAAATGTCCCGTAGCCTCCTACTTATAAATGTGGTGCACAACACATCGATAAGTAAGACTCTACTCAGACACGGCTTTGTAGACACCCTTAGAACGAACTGCTCTGATACCACTTTTGTCACGCCCCGAATCCCATCGAGACATGATTGGCACCCGTAGCCGATAAGGCCCGAGAGAACCAACCTTTGCCTATGCTTAATCATATACATCACAGAAGCATCACCACCATTACATAAGAACTTGAACGACGAATGACAGAAAACATGGAACATATATATACATACATATGAAACTTGGCCGTTGAGGCCATCCAGTCAAAACAACATATGCCTTTTTCACTGATACACCCACATCCGTCTACAAAAGCCTCTAACAAAATGCATTGACCACATAACTAAAATTCGGGACAAGTACCCGCTTTATACAACATGTACAAAATCAAAACACATGTACAACAGTGACTCGGAGACGCCCCGAACTAACTGGAGCTCACCAAAGGTCTGCAACACTGACAATCTACTGTGAAGGTCTACTAGGACCTGCGCCTGCAGCAAGTAAGGTAAATCCCCCGAGGGGGTCAGTACGAAGAATGTACTGAGTATGTAAGGCTCAAATGAAACTGTAAGATATAGAGATATGTCAAGAACTCAAGTTCAAATGCATAACCAATATAGATAAATCACAACTGTACTTTGGAAACCATGTATATTACATTCATTCTTTCTCTTGTCTTTACTTTACTTTTACATTGTTCAAATACTGTGAGGGCTCTCATCATGCAGGTGTTCTTATCACCCCATGGATAACATAACATCGTCATGCAGGTATTACCCCATGGATAAGATCATATCGTTATGCAGGTGTCCTTTGCACCCCATGGATAAATGGCCATCATCACGCGGGTATTTGCACCCCGTGGATAAACTATCATCATCATGCGGGTATTTGTACCCCATGGATAACACCCATGAACACAATCAATATGCATTACTTCATTTCTTACTTCATTTCATTACTTTGAGATTGATACCATTACTTGTGAAAGATTGATACATTCATTTGACATAACATTTGGAAGCTTTGGAACCATAACCAAAATAAAATACCTGTGAATAAACTTTATTGGAAACATAGCCTTATTGGAAACATAACACCATTGAAACCATTGGACAATCATTATTGAACAAGAGACATGAGTATGACTACTATTGGAATATCGCAACATAACCTTCTTGGGCTTTTTGGAACATTAACCATGAATATGAGACATGAGATTCACACTTACTCAATGAGTAGGAAATCTATGACAATGACCATTGATAACTGGATATGGGATACTTTAGCACATTTCGGGATAGGACTAGTGAGATGTCAATGTGCATACTATTTGCCGCAGAAAGATACGGACAAAGTAACCTTACATACCTTGGATTAACAATACAAATATACCACCTTCGATGCGTAGCAATAATCCCTCTCCTTCTTTATGTGTCACTCTACAACATAAATATATAACGTAATTCACATTAACCACCAATTACTTTACAAATGCATACCATGTCAATGAGTTACATGTTTGCCTTTAAACATGTCATTTCCCCTTGACAAAACCATTGATCATACTATTATTCCAAAAATTCCATAATATTCCCAACATTGACCAATACATGAAAATCAATACATTTCACTACAATACTTCTCCTTTACACTTTCTTATCCATAACACATCACAAATAAACCATCAAAGCACCTTAATACAACTCATAACACATATCGGCCAAAATCCCATAATTTCCACTTTTAGACAAGAACAAGTTTAATACCAAAACTAACACCATACATGTTCATATTTTGTCCATACCATGCTTTTTCATCAAAGGCACAAGGCCTAATTCAAGTTCAAATTACCAAGATGACACATCTTTCACCAAAGGCAAAATACACTATTCACCACCTTGCCAACACATCTAGCATAATAGACATAATCTTCCATGCATATAATATGTTAATACATGAAAATAAACACTTACCAAAGCTTTGAATAGGATGATCTTTGCCAAAGAGTCCAAAGGATATTTTGCTTTAGGGTTTGGAAGAGTAAAGAAATGTTTGTGGAAAATATCCAAAAGTTGTGAGAGCCTTGTATGATTAAAATCTGATTTTGGTGGCTTTTATGGACTTCAAATCATCCTTATAAACACTTGGCACTAAATGATATGTTCACTTGGTCAAATATTGGAAGAATGGGTCATTTTTGCCTTTGGGCCTTATCTTTTGTTCCATTTTGGGCCCTAATTTTGGGCACAATTGCACATGTAGCTTAACCCATAAACTTTCATGCAAAAATTCACCATATATCACATGTTTACATAATTCCATAATATCACGACAATATTCGCTTAAACAATTCTCATTCGTCCTTTCGATCGCAAAACTAGACATTCTAGTCGCCCTTGGTTTCATTGGACATTTTGGATCACTATTCACATTTCATGATTTGATCATGTAGGAGTATGTAGGAGTATATTGAAGTGTTTGAACCTTTAACAATGCTCAAATAACTCCAAAGAACCAAAAGAAACCATCTAGAAAGCGTCGTAGAATTGCGTTACGAAACGACTCCGGAAGGGTCAAAAATTTGTTCCTTGCGCCACTGCTGCAAAACAAGCCAGTGGCGCAAGAAATGCACCCTCTCTGATCTCATAGGCTTGCGCCACACCCCCTGAAATAGGGCAGTGGCGCAAGTTTCCATGTGTTGCTGAATTTTTTGGCAATTTTTCCAACACTTGCGTATCGTCCAATACCTTATCAAAGCACTATAAAATACTTACTTAGTGACCTTAATCATCAAGTAAACATGACTCCAAGTCACCAAATGAGGTTAAAATGTGTACGAGGTATTGCCCAAATGCTCCACGAAATCACAAAACACTTTCTATAAAAGGCTCGTCACATGTTCAAGGCCAAATTTCAATTTTTCTCATCTTGAACATTACCAAGTACATACTTATGATTCTTGACACCTAAGTAAACATTATTCACTATCATCGAGTAGGGTTGGGAAGGTACGGGGTGTTACATTGGATTAGACTGATCTTAAATGAGGCTCATTATTTGAGGTATCCATTCATCCAGGAGTGGTATAGATATATCATGCCATGAAGCAACACTATTAGTGGTGTGGGATAAAGAAAGACATTGTATAGTTTGTGGCTGAGTGTGTGAATTGTCAACAAGTATGAGAATCAACAATCGAGTGGTACAATACAGAAGATGCTTGTTCTCAAGTTAAAGTGGGAGTGGATCATTATGGAATTTATGGTTGGTATACCCCCCAACTTTTGGGAAGTTTGATTCGATTAGGGTGATTGAGGATAGGCTGACTAAATTAAGACACTTTGTACCTATAAAGGTGAAATATAATATGGAGAAGTTGGCCAAGATCTATATTCGAGAGATTGTTCGATTGTATGGTGTACCTATCTTCATTATATCTGATAGAGGTATGCAGTTTAGCTTGAATTTTTGGAATTCTATGCAAAATGAGTTGGGTACTCATCTTGAGATAAGCACAACTTTTCACCCTCAGATGGATGGCCAGTTAGAGAGGACCATTCAAGTGTTAGGGGATATACTTTTAGCACGTGTTATGGATTTTGGTGGTCATAGGGACCAGTCTTTCCCTTAATAAAGTTATTTTACAACAACAATTACCATTCCAGCATTCAGATGGCACCTTGTGAGACTATGTATAGGTGGAGGTGTAGATTCCCCATGAGATGGTTTAATTCTTTTGAGGTTAGGCCTTAGGTCATAGATTTGTTCAAAGACTCGACGGATCAAGTGAGGTTGATTTAATAAAGGCTTGTGGTTGCCCAAAGTAGACAGAAAAGTTACGATGATTGATGAGTTCATGATGTTGACTTCATGCTTAGTGAACGAGTTTTGTTGAAGGTAGCAGGAATGAAGGGTGTAATGAGATATGCGAAGAAAGAGAAGCTTAGTTCGAGATTTATTAGACCTTTTGAGATTTTTGAAATGTTTTGAGATGTGGCCTATAGGCTAGCTTTGCCTCCACATCTATCAACTATTTATCTGGAATTCCATCTGTCGATGTTAAAGTGATACCATCTCGATGATTTCATGTGATCCGACAGGATTCAATGGCATTAGATCAGTATTTGTCCTTTGAGGAGAAGCATATTGCTATCCTAGATAGACTGACTAGGATGTTGATATCCAAGAATATTGATTCTATGAAAGTTCAGTGGAAACATTGCCTGATTGAGGAGGCTACGTGGGAGGTTGATTACGATATGTGGAGTAGATACCCCTAACTTTTTACTGATTCAGTTACTTTCTTTGATTTTTTTTCGAGGATGAACGCGTGTTTTAGTGATGGATAATGTAACAACCCTCATTGTGATTTTTGTTTTTTCTGTGTTTTGACCATTTTTCCCTTCCCTATAGTTGTTATATATTATTTATGAGTTGTAGGAATGGTTGGCATGGTTCCTGAAGTGTTCGGGAGTGATTTGTGTGAGTTTGAGGTTTTGTGTATCCTTTAAAGAGTTATATTTCACTTCAGTCAATATTTTGTGATCCGAGTGTCATATGGTGATTCTATCAGTTCCATTAGATATAGAATATAAATTTTGGGTTAATAGCATGGTTTGTTTGGGTTTTGAATCTTTAGATAGAAAATTATTTAATTTAGCCTAAAAGGGTTCCTAGGGATTAACTTGTTGATAATGACTTTTTTTGATAAATCTGATGGTTCCATTGAGTCCGGAACGTCAAAATTAGCCTAGTAGCATTATTGATTTATTTTTATGGGCTCTCAATCGAATCTCGAGGGCCCATTCAGAGTCATTTTTGGTTTCATATTTTAGCTGTTTATGTTTGCGTAGCAGTGTTGTTCTAGCTGTTATTTTGGTCGCCTTAGTGGTGTCGTCCAGGAGAACCAAGGACCGCCTTAGAAGAAGCCAATCAATCTTGCAACCATCACCTCCAATGGGTTTAGCCGCCTTAGAGGTTAAGTGGCTGCATAAGCGAGGCACCTGCGTGGCTATGGAATACTGCCTTAGCAATAGTATGGCTTCTTAGGCGGCATTGCTTAGATGATACTTTGACATCCTAGGCAATGATAGCTTTATAAAAACTCCTATTTTGCGATTCTTCTTCATTTGGAGCTTTGAGACCTTAGGATTAGTGATTTCGAAGAAGATTTTTTATGAACCTTGTTTGGGTAAGCTTCTTAAAAGTATTTCTATTATTACACATTGATTTCATCTCAAAACAACTTCAAAACATGGGTTTTAAACAAGGATTTTTGGGGTTTTACTAGATAAAGGGAGAAAAATGGTTTTTCAATGATTTCCAACTAGATTTCAACTAGTTTTTCTATGGGTATTAATATTTAGAAACCTTAATGTTTGGGAAACATGATTCTTTAAAAAAATTCCGTTTTTACCCTTTTTATTTTGGGGTTGATTTTCAAAGAATTTTTGGTCCCAAAATGAAATTAGCTAATATGAGTATCATTAGACTCCTCTTGACGACTAGATTACCTTTTTGATAGATTGAGTTTGTTCTGAGATTGCACGAAAAGGAAAAGCTCCTTGTTGAAGAGTCCATGCTTTTGTTTTTACTTTCGAGATAGGTTATGGCATAGCTTTCTTTAGATCCAGCTAGGTAGTTAACCATTCATCTAAAGCATTCTATGAGTTGGGAATTTTATCATGAAATTTATCTTTTAAAATTATTATTTTATCGTGTTGCCCGTGTGGGGGATTATGTGAATATTATTATTGACTTGAGATATTATTATCATTGAGATGCCCGTACGAGGGCTGTTATTGGTCTGGCTTGTGCATTATTTGTTCTTTATTAGTATTGTGATGCCCGAGCAGGGGCTTGGATTGATATTATTGATGTCTTACATGATTCTTTACTACCGAGTTGCCACGCGATGACCTATATCATGATCTATTGAGATTTGAGGATATTGAGCTCGTTTATACCATTATTGAGTTGATTCATTACATGATATTGATTTGGTTATGAGCAGGCATCCTCATTTCATTCATCCATATTCATGGAGTTGGTACCACTGAGAAATACTGATTTTGAAAGAAAATGAAACACTTTATAAAATGCCTTGACCGAGGGATGTGCCGGTAAGATTGATTGATAAGATTGTGATAGTATATGGGTTGCGAACCCTCAATGGATTCTCTCCTGGAAGCTTATGCTAGGAAGGTGTATACGAGGTGATATTGAGGCATTTCGTACTTATCATACCATTGTATTGCATCATTTTCATTTTTCTTATGTGTTTGTAATCGTGTAATTCAGCGTTCCTTTAATATATATCCATGTGTAGTTAATTTTATCGTAGTGCATTATTTAAACTTTTAGGAACTAAATGGTTTGAACCACCGCTGGGAAACTTTTTTGTATGCAAGTGGAAGCATGCTCATATTATCCTTCATATGTTTAGTTTTCTACTTTGCTCATTCGGCATATAAAGCCTACTGACTACAAGTGGACTGTACTCGCTGCTACTTTTTGTACCCTTTTGGTGCAGTTCCCAATTTGAGTGTGACTCGCGGAGCATGAGTTCGTGTTGAGTTGAGGCTGTTTTGGAGTATTGATGATCTCCTCATTTAGATCATGTTCTACACTTCATCACATTTTTATCTTGTCTTTATTTTGTATTTTAGAGACAATGTTGCATATTTTCGTATCTTAAGTCAGTTATTAGTGCTCTTTACTCATGACACTAGATTTTGGGATTTTAGTTGTGTTCCCTTTAATTTTTGGATTTGGTTTCATATCATTGGCCTGACTTTATTTTATTGTCTTGTATTTGGGTGTTATTTATCTTTTTTTCATATCTCTTGTCTCTTTTGGAGTTCGGCTTACCTTCCAAAGTTGGGTTAGGGTAGGTAACATCACGAACTCAGATTTTGGGTTGTGATAACTAGTGTTATGAAGTTTTAATTAATAGGAATATGGAAATTGGAATAATGGTAGATGAAAGTGAGTAAGGAGTAATTAGGAAGGTTGAGTTAATGTCTTGGCGAAACAATCCTTGGTATGTTAACTTATGGTAAGTGCGGTTGACTTAATTTGGAGTAATTGCTGAAGGTTGGGTATGAAGTGGTTGTTTGAAAGTAGTTGTAGACTTGAATTGACTCTATGGTTATGTTTGAGTTAAATGATTGTGATTAGCCTTCGGGCATTCTTGTGATCGTTGATTGATTTTCTATCAAAGTTAAATTGAAAATATATACTTGAAGGTTATAAGTGTTGATGAATGGAATATGAACTTGAATATTGATATTATTATGCTTGAGCATTATTGTTGAGGTTTTTACCTGTTTTGATGGTATTGGTAGTCGGTACCACGCCTGAACAAATTGTTATTGGGATCAGGGGCTACGCTGGTACAAGTATTCACAGACTTACTATCGGGAATGGTTACCATACCGGTACGTGTCATGATCTAACTAACCGTATCATGCGGGTACCTACTCTAATCCATCTAGATAGGAGAAACCCTGCCACCCAATTAGAAACATGCAGAAATTATGAAAGAATGACATTAATCTCTTCAAAAATACTACTAATTTTATTACAAATTCCTTAAATACATAAAAGGAAATCCTTTACCATGAGAACCTAGTCTAGACAGGCACAAGAGCTTTAAATACAATAAAAAACAAAACAAAAGACATAGCTCCCCCTATAGGAATGAAATAAGTAGTTGCTGCTTGAGATCACTATCCATGTCACCTAAGAAACATCAATTGATCCTGCAACCAGACTATACCTCAAAAAGGGTATATCAAGAGTAGTATCAATACAACCACACGTACTGGTAGGTATCATTGGCCAACAAAGGTTAGATAACGTAAACATCAGATAGAAATTATAGAAAGAAAGCATGACAAGTTATGTAATAATTTAATTCGCATTACCGTCACCCACTTATGTTATCTTTCTCTCTCGTATTACCTAAAAGTAATTCCATTTTTATTCTCACTGATTTATTTGTACCTAATTCATTACTAGTAGACAATCTGTACCACTGAAATTCCCCTTATACCATTCACGCTTTATCTCACTCTTCACATCAAATGTCATCCATCATAACTCTCTCTTGTCTAGCCCCAATAGTTATTATAAGTTTATCTGTTTCACTTACACCTCAATTACCATCAATCAACAGTTTAACTCTCATTAACTAACAACTTTGTAGTCACAAGTCATGTATCACAATTATTCACTCACAATTTTAGGCAACCCAGCAATATAGGGATTATGTACAAAGCAAGAAACATACCATTATCAAATTAAAACATATATGGTTATCAATTAAAATTTCAATCATCAATTATTAAGCTTTCAGATAATCAAGTAGACATTCAAGTCATTAAGTAAGTTTTAAATTCTTATTATCACCTCAAGGATCGGCCCGCTCAAGGAACTATCAATATCTACAAGTAACCAGTCTACACAAGAAACTAAAGTATAATATCAGATAACCAAATCACACAAGGACCCAAATGTAATGTCAAGTTATCGGACCAGGCAAGGACTCAAATGTAATTATCATCAACCGAAACACACAAGGATCTAAATATATCAAAACAATAGTATAACTCGATCCGCTCATGGAACTAAAATATCAACCATAATATAACCCGGTCCACTCATGGAACCATCAAACTAACCAATACAGTGTACATATATGTTATGGGTCTTATGGTTGCCCAGTAGCCATGGCCTACAGGGCCCGAGCTCAGTCCATGTACTGAATAACACAGACATCTAGTGTCTTCCACCCTAATTTCAAACTAATGTTATACCATCCTTATTCAAACGTGCCCACCTTTATCCTTCCTAAGTTCCACCAATTTCGTAACAATTACCCTTACCAGTTCATCTCACAAGTACAACTCATGTCAAGACAAGTATGATTACAATGCAAAATAACACAACCACACTTACGATTCAAACTAGATCTTTTACACAAACTCATTGTAGGTGATTAACATTTGTAATATCACCCAACAAGTCAACATTAAGAGCATGCATTACAACAAGTAAACAAAAAGTTAGTTAACATGCACACATAAACTAAATTGAGTCATTACTATAATTCAACTATCACCTACTTAATAGACACTACTGCCTGAGGGCCAAGCGACATATAATAAGTTAGTATACACATAATTCCCTTACAAGCTTCTTATTTTAAACAAGCAAACACTACTATTCTTCAACCTCCTAGCGTATTCCGCTACCACAACCATTTATTTTGACTGGACCCATTCTACTTCTAAGCTTACATCTTATTCTAGATTTTAGTCATCCATCTTTGCACATCTTACTTCCTAACAATTAACCTAACTTGATTTTAGGTTTCTAAGTTATGATACCATATTTCCCTCACAGAAACAATCACCTAATAGTATTGCAACATGAATAACACATATTCAAGACATGTCCAATATCAGTTTCACCTTTTTATGGTATTTAGGTTGAATCATTAGATTATAACTTACACAATCCCCTTATCATCTTCGATATTAATATAACTCACATTAAAATTCATCATGGAGTCATACAAACACAAAACACCCATCAAGAAATTCATACATTAACATATCAACATAAAATTAAATCCTTATTACATTAATTCCATGTATTTATCCATTCAAACTCCATGCCCAAATGCCTGTGCATGATTTCTCCCATCAAATCTATATTACAAATGTAATTTCTAACTACAATCTACTACTCATAAACCATAATCTACATGGGCGCCAAGCTGCTGCAATAAGTAATCTATCCCAGAGATGATTTTTTGTATCTTCGCATTTAGGAATGCTAAATCATCTAATAAATAAGCAATTATAAGAGTAATTATTCAAGTACTCTGCAAAAAATACTTTGGGAATTCAAACCCACTAGTTCTACCCTTATTTATGGTCTACGTCATTACCCAATAGTCAATCAACCATAAACTAGTTCTATTATACTCAACCCATCACCATTAATAGAGTTTTAAAGCTAACGGGCCCACATTTACTGAATTAAAGGTCCCCAACCATCAAAATTCATGTTAGAAGTCATTAGCTAACAATCTAGAAGTAATTCTAGGTAAAAATGCACAAACCCATAGTTTTTTTTTCCATAATTTCATTAACCTAGGGTTCGAACCCACAAGATTTTTACCATAATTCCCCATTCTATTAATTCTAGAAGAAAGGATTTATCAATGTTAAAAGGGAGTAAATGTCTTACCTCGACAAAGAATTTTCGACCCCTACCTTGAGCAAATCGCCTCTCTAGGGCTTTGAAATAAAATTTTGGAGTTTATGAACTAAAATTTGGCCAAAATAGGCTTATATACTATTGTCGTCCCGCAATAGCAGCCTGAGTCCCGCTATAGCGACCTTAGATTTTTTAGCACAGACAATCTTTAGAAAAACAGTCATTATATTTTACTCCGATGTCGGATTAAAGAACGGTCATTGGCGTTAGAAACAATATTCAAAGATCTTTAGTTTGGTGGGTATGGACATCATAACTCATTATATCTAAGGAGGAGTGCTCATTTGAAGTTGACCTTAGTTTTTAAACTTATCCTGAAAGTCAGTCGATAAGGACACATCTAACTTAACTTTGTGCTAGGGGTATGGTAGGACCTTAATTCATATCTAATGCACTTCCATACTATATAATTGCTCCTAATGCCTACAAATAATGAGATTCTTATGCTTTTATCACATATATTTTTATTAACGATGGAATGGATCATTACATTACAGTACATATACTGAGTTCATCCCCTACAGGTCATGACTAAGGGTCCCTCCTAGTATGTGTGTACACCATTTTTAGGGATGCATTGTTGTTATTGTGTCTTCTATTATTGTATTGTTGTGATTTCCTTGTTAGATATCCTCGTATCGGGATTGGTTGATGAGTGTTATGACTAAGTGTAAAGGGAGTTGATATGAGTAATGTAAGATGGATTGATATGACTAACATGAGGAAACTGTATCTTTTAGTCATGCTATGAGGATAAATTAATAATGTTATAATTAAGGAAAAGCGGTAAGGTTTGGAGTTGAAGTATGTTGAAGTTCGTTGAGTGAATATTGCCATGATCGCTTCTTAATTTTTATATGTTGTTATATGTTTCTAACCTTGGTCGTCCAATGATACCTACCAGTACGTGTGTTTTTTTACCAATACTACACTTACTATTAGCCTGTTTGGGATTGGTTTTTTTCTCAAAAGAAGCACTTTTTTGAGAAAAAAATACTTCTTTTGAATAAGGTGGTGTTTGGTAAACTTACAAAAGTGATTTTAAAAAGAAGCAAAAGCAACTTTTATGCTATTGGGAAGAAGTAGAATATTTCTGTTTTAAAAAAAAATAGAAAATTATTTTTTTCAAGACAAAAATATTTCTATCACTTATATATATATATATATATATATATATATATATATATATCAAAATAACCCTTATTAATTAATTAGCATATCTTATAAGTTTGATTTAAAATTTTATACTTCATATTTACATCATAATTCTTTATTTTATTTTATGATTTATATATTATTATTTTATTCCTCACTCCTTTTCTTTAAATAAAATCAAAAATTCATTGGTGGTGATGATCGAAGAATATAACTCTTTATTTTTTATTATTAATGGCAATAAATGACCGACGAATCACATTACAAGATCAAATGGTATTTTGGCGGCACTTGTAAATATTAATTATCAAATATTTAATATTTCTAAATAAATAAATAGTTAATCTTGTAGTTAATTTTTTCATATGTAGTGATTTAATTTATAAAATAATTTTTAAATTCATTTTATTTGATGTTTCTAAGTAATATTTAAATTATTATAGTAATATTATATTATTATTTAATATTTTTAATGTATCTATGTATAACATATTGATTGAAAATTTTATAGTACGTACCTTTTAATTAAATAAAAATAAAACTTTTAATCTAAAATATTATAATAGAAATTTAAAATAAATTTTCTCTATAAAATGATTTTAATAGTAAAAGTCTATTGATACATGTCTTTTATCGTCATTTGTCTCTCAAAGGCACTTCTTGAAAAAGATTATCCAAACACAATTCGTTTATCAAAATCACTTTTCTAATAAATTTATTAAACACAAATCGCTTTTTTTTCAAAAGCACTTTTCTGAAAAGCTATTTTATAAAAGTGCTTCTCAAATAAGTAGATTTCTAACAGCAATCCCAAACGGGTTCATATATCTCTTTTTTAGGGGTATAGATATGATTGAAGGTCAGTCGAAGTTTCTTTAGTGCGGTGGTGATCATTCTTTAACAGCTACTGCTATCCTACTCTTACAAGAAGGGTGTGTTATGATTTATCCTTCTTGTATTTAGAGCTCTTGTACCTGATTTAGACTTGGTTCTTGGAGGTTGTTTAGTTGAATTTCGCATTTATTATTGTAAAATGTTTAGGTTTAAATAAAAGGCTAATTATTTGTTGCTGCATAAGGTTTTAGAGATGTATTCTGCTAGTTGTTAAAGGTTGGGTAGTAGGGATTCTCCTGTCTACAGTAGAGTTGGATAGGTGCTTGCATGATTTCGTGGTTTGAGTAATGACAAGAAGTTATCAGAGCCCAAGTTGGCATTCTCCCAGTACAAGAGCAAATGTCAAGCAAGTCCTTGGTGTGTTGACGTCCACATCAAATCCTTAGGCATCTATAAGGCATCTAGGAAATTAATCTTATGTTCTTCCCTTCCATCGTGCTATTTCAGTGTTATCTTCCCGAGTTGAGTCTAATTGGTATCTGCCAGATTTAGTTTGGTATCTCAACAATCATCATTGGGATTAGTCGGTTCCAATCGGTATCTCAATAATGATCAGAAGGTTGGAAATTAAATATTCTAATCAGTAGAGTTCAATAGGAGGGGTAGGACTTGTGTTCTAATATTGTTATTATGTTTCAATTGAGCGTTATACGTATCTTTTATGTTGTTATGGTTGTTTGATTGAGTGAAATGTTATGATTTGGTGAAGTTGGTAAGTGTAATTCTCTCGTTGATTGATTGGTTATGCTTACCAAAAAAGATTAATAAATGATATTAAGTTTAAAAAACAAATCTGGGGGTAAGGTTTAGGAGTTAATGATTAAGGGCAAAAAAGTCATAAAAATTTGATAACCTGTGGTGAGGGGTGTATAATAATGTATCGGGGTTTTGACTTTAGTTAAAATTGCTAGAATACGGTTAGTGAAAGTATAAAACTATTCTTTGGATAGCATCATGCCGAGAAAAGTTATGGAAAAATAGAGCTCGGTGTCACTGTTTAGAAGTCGCTAAAGCGAGTTCACTCCAAGGACTCCTTGTCGCTCTAGCAGAGCTGCTGCAATGAAGAAATGGACGTTGTAGTGGTACTTAGGTAATAAGTTGCCAATGGATCCCTTGTTTTCGTGATTCCCTTTGTGCCTCATAAAAAATGACCTTGTATATAAAGCATATATTAAAGGAGATAGGTCACCATGCATATTCAGTCAGATAATATTATTGAGCAAAGTTTGTAATAGAAATAAAATATTTGAAAGTTTGGAAAATAGGAAAATACTTTCAAATACATACCCTAAATAGGGGAAACTAACCATAGAATCTATGATGGGAAGGGGAAATATGCCAGCATAGGGAACTAGCTAAATGCCTCGTTCTTTTGTTGGATCGAAGTATTGGAGCCTTCTTCTGTGATTCCATTCAGGAAGGAGAACTCTTGCACGTCCGAAGTCTTTAGCTGATCCTCTTCTAGTCTGGGGTGATAGACTAGAACATTATCCTTATGGTTTTCCATGTTCGGGCAAGCATGTTATCTTGGGAGTTACTCTTCTTCTTCTCTTTGTTCAAGTCTTTGTGGAGGTTCTCGTGAGCCTAAGCTAAGGAAGAATACAAGTCCTGGAGGCTCGGGGGAGTAGTATAGCTTGAGGGATCCACTCCCGAGGATGGCATGTAATGCTGCTGTAGGATGTCCTTTGTGATAGCAAAATCATACTCCACCCGCTGCATAGATCCTTGGGATAGCACAAGACCACCCTCATTTCCTTCACACTCATAGGCCGTTCCTCAGACCCCACCTTCCTTTTTTTCTTGCTTCCCCCATGTGAACCCTTCATCTTTAGGGGTTTGAAAGCCGCATAACACTCCTCAAATGGGTCACCTTCCTCCTTTGGCATATCAGCCTGCTTGAACAACTCAGTAATCAAAGGGGGAAAGAAGAAGTCTTTAGCGGGCCCCAAGTAGAAGAACTTCCACTCATCTTTTATCTATAGTACCCCATTCATCTCCGCCCTTACAATAGCATAAGCCACAACCAAAGACCAGTGAAAGGTCACATTGATCACATTGCTTGAAGGACGAATCCTCAAGGACACTATTTTTAGACACGTTCGAGCCTTCTCTGATAAAGGGATGCTTTTGGTTCCCCTAGAGATCATCCATCATACCTTATTCTACTCACCTATCAGCATCAAAATAAGTGCCAACCATTTTAGATCAGCTTCATCCTTCCTCGCATTGAAAGCTGTATTTTAAGGGTTTGGAGGCCCCAAAGTTTCATTGATGGTGGATGCATCTATCGAAATGTTTACCCCTGAAATGTAGATTGTGGGTTTGGGTTGGGTCCAATCCACAGTTGAGAGGATAGCATAAAACTCCCAAACTATTTCCATATTGCATGTGGAGGTGGGTTCCACTAGTGTCTCTTACTTGAAGGTGCACAATTGGTTAAAAAACTCAGGCGCCTTCTTTGCCACATTCTTCATCACAAATCTCCTCTCGTGAATGAACTTTAACTTCTTTGGGCTTAGTTAAGACCTAGTATGACCTGTTAGGCTTGTGATATGATTGACTCACCCCGATTATAAGTGGTTGTCCTGTTTAGCCTTCTAGTCCCTGATAGCACCACACTTGATTGGGATTACTGGTCTTGGCTTAGAATTAGGACCCTCCTTGCCATGAGCTACTCTAGATACCCGGACTGACTTAGATATTGCATGATAGTAGAATATAGACCTAGGAGGACCTGGGGACTTACCTTGTAGTGAATGATTGGTTAGCTCTTTTACCTATATTTTGGCTTTGGCCTGGGACTAGCAGGTTCCCCGTTTATTGGTTATGATGTGACATTGAACAGGTTCCCCGTTTATTGGTTATGATGTGACATTGAACTCTGTTCTGGTTACTAGCTATGATGAGTTTTGGTTTGAGTCCGGTTACTGATTCAGGTATTATGATTTTTGTTATTGACTATTGGCTGTCCCGATTGGAGTCTGGCCCCGGATTATAGTGCACTATAAGTTTTCATACTAGGTACCATGATTATGATGCAGTTTTTTCTCTGAGTTTTAGTTTGATTTCGGCATATATGATATATATGTGGACTATTGTTATTACCCACTGTGTCCAATTTGATTTCGGAGTCTTACCTCTTGTTATTACCCATTGGTGCTAGTTCAAGCTCAGTGCGCCCCATTGGTTATTATGATTACTAGATACTGGTATAGTTTCAAGACACTAGTGACTATGAATTTACTATTCTTGTGTGTCCCATCGGTTTATGAGGGCCAGGCTGGTATTGTATTCTTTCGTGTGCCCAACGGGCTTATGGGGCCCAGTTGGGTTATGTTTGACTTATGTGTTCAGTGCGCAGTTACTTACTTATTATTCATTATCATATTTACTTATCAGGTATACTCATACTTAGCATGCAACCCCATATTTTAGCTTGTTTATGTTACATTGAGCTAAGTTAGTCGATGATGCCTATTGAGTACCCGTTGCCCCGATACTCATTCTGCACTTCTGCATGTTTTCTTGATGAAGACCCAGGCACTAGCCGACAATCGTGATGTGACTCTCTTCTCAACACTGATTTCAGAGCTGGGAAAGCGTACTGATGTCCGAGGCAGATCCCACTCCATCTCTGATGTATAGACTACTGGATCCGAGACTATTGTGTATATATATTGTGTATATTTAGTTTCTATCTTGTATTCTGGATATGTCTAGTAGTGGCTCGTGTACTGACCTCACCAGGTCTTGGGAGGGGTTTTAGAGCTAAATGTTATCCTCTTTCTTTTTATCCTGGTATGTATACTTCCTTTGTCTTTACATTCATAGCATATTGATGGTAGTAGTTTTGCTTCATCTCCTTTCTTATGAGATCCCGCCTATTGGCCCTTCGCTTGTCGCCTTGGGCTAGGGCTTGGCTTACCTATTTGCAGTTCTCGGTAGGCACCGTCATGACTCAAAAATTGGTTTGTGACAAGAGTTAAGTTGAAAAGATAAACTTGAAGGCTATAAGTATTGTTGAATGGAATATGATCTTGAATATTGATATTATTGTGCTTGAGCATTATTCTTGAGGTTTTTACCTTTTTTGATGATATTGGGATCGGGGACCACACCAATACAGATTGTTTTTTGGGATCGGGTGCCACACCAGAATAGATATTGACAGCCTTACTGTTGGGAATGGGTACCATACTATTATGGTACATGATCTTATCTCCTCCCCTACAAGTCATGACTAAGGGTCCATACTAACCCTAGTATGTGTGTACACTATTTTTAGGCATGCATTGTTGTTATTGCATTTACTATAATTGCATTATTGTGATTGGCTTGTTGCATATCCTCGTATACATGACTGATTGGTGATTGGACTGACTAAGTGTAAAGGGAATTAATATGAGTCTCGTAAGATGGATTTAATAAGAAGAAGATAATCAGTGGTTTGTAAGTTAATGTATTTATACACATACATTGTAAGTAGGTGTGAATAGAAGGTATGTATTGAATTTTCAATCAATCTTATTATCTAGTGTGTATATATATGGAGTGTATTTCCATGTCTTCTCTTGCAAATCAGTTGTTTTCTTTATTAGTTATCTCGATGTTTGTATTATCAGTGTGTAGTGGTAATAGAATAGTGAGCGAGGGTTGTCACCAAAGAGGATTAGTGAGAGAGGAGTGTAGAGACGTTTTTTGATGAGATGAGTGCATAAAGAATATGGTTTTTATGGTTCCATGGAATTGTATATTTATTCATGCTCTGAGGATAAATTAATAATGTTATAATTAAGGGAAAATGATAAGGTTGGGATTTGAAGATTGTTAAGTGAATATTGTCATGATCTCTTCTTGATTGCTATATGTTTCTAACCCTAGTCGGCCGATGATACCTACCAATACATGTATTTTGTACTGACACTACACTTACTATATCTCCTTTTTGGGGGTATAGATATGATTGCAGGTCAGTTGAGGTTTCTGTGTAGCTACAATGGTCTTTCTTGAATAGCTCCTGCTATCCTCGCTTACATGGAGGTTGTGTCATGATTTGTCATTGATGTATTGAGACACCTATTAGACTAGGTTCTGGGAGGTTGTTTATTCAAATTCAACATTCGTTATTGTAAAATGTTTTGGTTTAAATAAAAAGGCTAATTATTTGTTAATGCTTAAGGTTTTAGAGATGTATTCCTCTAGTTGTTGAAGGTTGGGTGGTAAGGTATCTCTTGTATAGGGTAGAGTTTGGTAGGTGCCCACATGATCTCGTCATTTAGGTTGTGACTATATGTGTTCACGGGGTTTCGAACAAGTTTTGAGGATCTGTTGGGGATTTTTCGACACTCTTTGAGTTGTTGTCAACTATTTGTTCTGGAGCATGTTTCTTTCTCTTGGCGGTCTTCTGATGCATTTCATCATCATGGAGGGTAGGTGCATCATGCATCATGATTTCATAGGTTGAGCTCGCAATCACCTTGCAAAGGTCGATAGCTCATCGCGATCGTGAAGACAGGTCTCGCAATCGTTAAGAGTAATTTCCTAGTAGTAATTTAAATTCTTTTTTTGCCAGATTCAAAGGGTGTTTTTCAACCATCTTCTTGGGGTATGATTCTTACAAATCTTTTACACATTTCCCAATGATTATTTCATGATTTCATCTTCAAATCTTAGTATTTTAACTTGAAAATTTGGGGGGTTTTGGGGAAGGTTAAAGAATGACAAACTGATGATATTAAGGTCAATTTCAACTTAGTTTCTGATAAAATTTCAGATTTGAACCGTTTATGTTACGGTGATTTTCTAATAAAATTCTAGTTTTTCTCTTAGGAGCTCAATATTGACTTTTTGATCTAGAATAGAAGTATAGCAATACCGATGGACTCATATTTACATGTAGATCTTATTATTGATAGATAGAGAGATTTCTGAAGCTATTTAAAAGGTAAAAGTAAGTTTGTGATAGTTCGTGGCTTAAGGTTTTGCTTCGATGTAGGTTATGGCTAAACATTCTATAGACTTTTTGTTGATGGGACTTATCATGTAGAGCATGTTATGGATTGGGTGATTCAGTGAATTATAACGACATATGATATGAATTATTTTCATGATGCCCAAATTGGGTCTTATATCATTTTAGTGATTTGAAATTCAGATTTCAAACTTTATATGAAGTCTTGTAGAATATGCTCATGAGTTGATTAATATGTTGATACTTTGTACATATCTGTGGTATTTTGATTTATCTTATCATTTTGATTATGCATATTCGTTCATCTAGTGGATAACTAGATTGTACTATTGGAGAAACTAATTTTTGAAAGAAATTAAATCATTTTTTATTGATTTGGTCCAAGGTAAGATTTCAGACAGAAATATATGATACTTTTTATTGATTTAGTCTGAGGTATGATTCTGGATACGTTTGCAAGACTTAGGTTATCTATCAAAGAGTATATATGGACCTCAAGAGTTTTCTATGGGTCTCACCTCCCAGCACATGACTAAGGGGTGTATACTTGTAGGCAATGGTCATTTAATATCATCACATATTATTGCATTTCTTTAGTCTTGAACTATTGTTGTATTTTGAGAAGATTTATTATGTTTATTTGTATTGAACTACTAGGACTATTCTGAGTGGAGGCTTATTTTTGTATTATTTATTTGATATAGTAACTTTGTGAGCTCAATCGGCCTATGATGCCTACTGAGCACTAGTGGTTGTTCTCACTCCTATTTTTCTGCATCCTTATTATGCAGATCCCGGTACGAGTCAGCACGATCCTTGATTCGTGCAATAGTTGTTGACTTGAAGTTATGGTGAGCTCCTACCTTCTAAGTCTATCCCAGCTTCCTCTATCATTACTTCTATCTTCTTTACTTCCTACACAGTGTTGTATTTTTAGTTATGACATTCTTTATTAGAGTTGCTATTGTACTTGTGAACATTGAGTCTTGGGATTTCAAATTACTTTGTTCAGTTTCATTCAAAGATGTTTTTGAGATGTTATTACTTAAGCTGATTGCATGGATATTATAGTGTTGCCTTTACTTTGAAGTATCAGTGTTGTTGAGTCAGGCTTACCTACCATGGTTGGATCGGGGTAGGTGCCATCACAACCCTTTGAATTTTTGGGTCGTGATATAAGATCACTACTAAATCAATTAATGATCAATTACTCAATTAAGGATGACTACATATGCAATTGCTCGATTGATTGTTGAATATGATCAATCTACTATACAATTTACCAAGATCAGTGCTAAATCAAGATTTTAGTTATGATCAATTTACATAATTAAGGTTGGATACACATGCAATTGCTCTATTGATTGTGAATTATATTCAAACAACTATTCCATTATATAAGATCACTACTAGTTCTAGCCTTTAGTCTTAAAATAGACTAACACAATTATTTTCATCCTTAAATATGATTGATCAAACCAATATTCAATTAATTTACTTAATCCAGGTCAACTACACATGCTATTGCTGAATTAATCATCTATTATGATCAAATTACCATCTCATTGTTTAATATCACTACTTTATCTAGATTTTAGTCATTAAATAGTCAGGCATCACTACATTTTTCGTTTTCTTTTCTTCTTTTTATTTTTAATCCAAACAACCCAAATGGACCTTATTTTATTAAAAATAAAAGGCTATTTTCAATGATCCCCAAAAGCCTACCCGATCCAAAAGACAACAAAAGTCATAAGAACAAAATAGAAGTAAAATGGCAAAAAAAAGACAGAAAAGGAAAGTGAAAATTGAAGCGATGCTCTAGAAATATCTTCATCTTCATCACTATGACCATCTTCATAGATGTGACAAACTTGAATCCAAACATAAACAGAAAGCTGAGATCCAAAGTTCTTGTCCAGTGAATCTTTACTTCTTTTTGCTTCCAAGTCGGGCTATCCTTGAAAAGAAGGACTTCCGTCTCTCCTACAAAGCTCAGATCAACTAAGCTTTTCTTATTTACCAGGGGATCTGGCCTCACCTCCGTAGTTGAATCTAGGTAAGATTTGTCACAACCCAATTTTTCAGGTCATGATGACTCCTATTATAACCCACCAGTAGGTAAGCCAACCCGTAGTTCGAAACAGCTAGTAATGGACTACCAATAGAAATAAAGGGAACAATGCAATAAATGTAATAGAAAGTCCAATATAATCCTAAGACCTGGCGGAGCAAAAACAAGAGCTTCTAATACAACAGGAGTACAAGTGAAATACAGGAAAAGTAAATATATACAACCGTCTATGATATAACGTAGAAAACAACCTTATAATAAGAGGAAGAGTAGGCATACTCCAAAACGTCAGGAGCTCACCCCGAATCACCGATCCATAGCTGCTCCGCATAATACTCACATCAATGGTGATAACTCGTACTATAACCTGCAGGTTGCAGAAGTGTAGTATGAGTACCAAACACATGGTACTCAGAAGGCATCGGCCAACTGAGCTACAGAAAGAATGTAAGCATAAAATCACATGTAAGGCATGAATGCACTACAGGCAACGATCCAGGAAAACCAAGCATAAAGGGGCAAATGAGGCAATAAGGATACACTATCCTATTCTAGCAATAATCCGGGACTAAAGTGCAATACCGTATATCACTGGCCAATATAGAAGCGAAGAGTGAAAGAACGATATATAATAGTAGTACAAGGCCAAAGGATACATATACATTGTTAATAGATAAGAAAAGAGAGGGATATATGGTGATACCATACATATAAGTATACATATAGGGCTAACTCAAAGGTAACTACTTGAAGGAGTCAACCTAACATCTCGAGGTCCCTAGCCAAATAAAGGAGTTACACTTGCATCATTAAGCCTCTACCCAAAGGGGGTGACTAATCCTTGGATAAACAATATAACTCATCGAGAAGATAAAGGAATCAGAAATGTAACTCCAATCTTATGTACCAGTCAACAACCAACCTGCCACAAACTAACCATAGTAACCAATAATAAAGTTACCGTCTAGCCCGGACAGACAAAATACCTAACCGAGCATACGTAAGAATGAATGATTCACGACTTTGATTGGGAGTTTGGGATTCATTTGGAATCCTGTTCTCTCAAATGAACTATGCCACCATACCAAATTCAACATTTCGGACTCAACAAAACAATCGAAATTTCCATCCGAGGTCATTTCGATTAAAAGTGGTGCCCACACCTATAGTTTTGTTTTTCACCAAATCTACCCAATAGCCCAAAACGAGTACGGAAGCCTTGGGACCTAAGCCAAGGGTCCCCCCAACCTAAAGTCAATGTTCTGGAGCTTATGGCGCAGTCAAAATTCTCATCTGAGATGGTTTACTAGGAGTTTTGGTCCTAGGCCAAATCCTTGACAGTAAAAGCTCCAAAACTGGGAAATGAGTCTAAAACCCAAACGAACTATCCGATAACCAAACCGATGGTTTAGACAAGTCATAAATGACCTGTAACCACTGTGGGAAGGCTCAAAATTCCAGAATAGATTGAAATCGAGAAAATAACCTAGAGGGTCATTACAATATCCACTACTAAAAGGACTTTTATCCACAAAAGTCAATAGATAGAAAGAACCCATAAGCTCGAAGGGACGAGGAACTGGGTCCATATTTCCTGAGCATGGATCCCCAGATAACCTCCAAGAAGAGAAAACGCTTCTAAGGGATTTCACTAAAGGTATCCCTTTTTACTTCACATCCTTACTTCACTTTTCCATATAGCCACAAACCCAAACTCAGAGACCGACTGGCCTCCAACTAGACTGAATATGACTAAGCATATCAACCCAACACCACAACACGTAGACAACACATTGATACAAGCGCAATCAACCAAAAACTCAACCAGGCTACTGGCAATCCAAGGCTAGAATCATGCTACAATTCCAACTTCCAAACTTAACCTTCTTTTGCCTTTCCAAACCTACTATCAACTTTGAATCTCATAAAATGTCATCTCAGTCTTGTCTGCGCAATCACAACACACCATCCTCAAAATGTTGATGCTGACTTACTAAAAATTCATGATGTAAAGCGCAAGAATAAGCCCATAAGGTGCTACCACGACACGCAACAGAGGTGGCCAAAGTTTGCACTCTTAAGCCAAAGCTACAACTGGTTCGGATGACCCTCGAAACTAAAAGTCAAGAGTACGAAGCACCAATCTTAAGAAATTGAACGATCCAGTTCAAGACATCCCACCAACCATTGATGAAGCCATGCTAAGCCCAACTTAAGCGAACTTCTCCCACGGAGGAGAACATCCATAATTCTTACCAAACATGAGAAACCAAGGTCAGAAGCAGTAGAAATCGATACCATATACCGATGGACCATCTTTTGAGCATCTACCAGGTACGGACTATCTGGACTGAAAAGAACCAACTCAGAAGGTAAAGAGTAGGCTTAGCCCGCCTATAAATGAATGCCCAACTGAAGCAAAACCTTGAAATGAGGATGTAACCAAGTCATGTAATCCCAAGCTAAAATCTAATACTGGAGCTGAACTACTCGATCTCAACTATCCAGACTGATCCTATGGACGAGTAGGCCTCCAAAAATCTAAATCTATCATGACTCCCAATTCGTCATCCAAAAAGGTCAAAATCATAACTGGCGCAAACAAGTCCTTACAGAGGCCAATTACCCAAATAAACCTCGCTACCAAAAAATCAAGCCATGCAATATAATATCCGTAAGAGCTGAAATTGAAATGTCGTCTAAGGACATAATCACAACGGAGGGAAACCACCGACTAAAGAGGCAAGCAATCAACTCCACAACTACTACAGGGCATAATGCAACAAGGCATAACCAAGAATTTGCCAAGGCTATAAATAGTACTAGTGATAGCTAGAACTCGAGCAGCTCAAAATGCGCAACTCAATCGTCCTTTAGCGAATCCAGTAGCCAATCTACGGTGACAAATACTCACTCCCAAAGGCATCCTCTTTGGTCACCATTAACTGATAGCCAAGAACAGACCACTGAGTTGAAGCATCCCATGAAGCCATATCAGGCCGGACAAAAGTCAAAATAGGAATTTCCAAAATCACCTATTTACCCCAACTCAGAGAAACACAACTTCAGCATGGATTTGATCAAACTAATACTTAATCCATGGCATCGAATATCCATAGGCGCATATCATCAAAAGAACGCACTCCATGAAGACACAGTAGGTCAAACAAGTGCCATAATGAGGATTTTTTGAATTCTCCTAATTATATCAACTTTAACTCGGCTGAACCATAAACCATAGCACAGGAAGAACGGAGTATCCAAATCCAGACCAATACTAATATCATTATGATCACCGAAAGACGAACCAAACACATTGGAGAAGCAAGCCTTAGGTTTCTCAACATCAGAAATGGGTACTATAACGGAAATGCCAACTCCAACTAAACATCAACATAAAAATCAAGGCCACTGCTGGGCGATGAACTATCCAGATTAGAAGGACAAATCTCAAACAATAGGAGTGGCTAAAAAAAAGGATCGCTGATACTAGGATCACAACAAAGCCATGGAAGGCCAAACTTACCTCCACTTTCATAATCCGAACAACAACCAACCTTGCTTACAATAAAGGAAGGCTAACCAACCAAGATGGCTATCTAACCCAATGAAATAAGAATCGCAAGAAAGGGGAAATGCTAACTAGAAAACATTAGTCTAGTCGTCTATCAAATGAGACTCAGTCAATTCCCAGTAGTAACAGTAGTAACAACTATAAAAGTGACCTCAAAACAAGGTGCAAATTGTACCAAAAATGAAAATCAACAACAGATACCACTCTAAGGCCATAACAAGGCCAATATGCCAAAGGAAATGGGATTTAAACCCAAATGCTATACCCCCAAGGGAAACACAATACCAATCTACTCTATAGCTATAACAAGACCGATATGCCAAGGAAAATGGGACTTTAACCCAGATGCTACACCCCTAGAAATAAACCACATTGATCCACTCGATCTACTACTAAAGAATCATTTACGGGGGTAGTCATATATGCGTGAACCTATACAAAGGCATACATCAATCAGTATAAAAACACCAAGGCATAAAACAGTCAGTATGGAAATACCACGACATATAATCATCAATGGGTATGAAAACCCCAACATAATCCAAAAATAAATTAAGGGATAGAAAATCAAGGACGCATCTATCGCGATTAAAAATCTGAAGTCATAGTCCTGGCATGCCTGAATAAGTAGGAATTTGAGCATATCCGAACCTGGACTGAGCATCCGAATCACTAAGTGAGGCACTAAGTGCACTACCTCTAACTAAAGGTGTCACAACAATGTGAGACTGATCAGGATAAACTGAATAACTAATAATCTCGCGTCGAGGATGCTCTCTAGACTAGTAATCGGTCTCTCTGAAGTCATAAGAAACTCTTAAATCTGTAGCCTGGCGGGAAACATGAGCTAACCCCAAATGGTTGACTGACCCGTGCCTAGGGCACTCTCTAGACCAATGACCAATCCTGCCACAATTGAAACATGCTCCTAGAATACTATAAGGTACTACACCCATTGCTCTAGAATGGCTGCCATAGCCTGGCAACCTAGACCGAATACTTAGTGATGTCTGACCAGAACTCTGTCCACTGGTACCACAACGATTAACTTGAGAGCTACTCATACTATGAGGTGTTACCTGTACGGGCCTAATAGGCTGTAAATGATGCTGACCTATACTGGAAAGATTTTAACCTCCAGACGGAATACCTCTAACACTAAACTATTGACATGGCCACTTACTACCACCTCCGTATACTTCAAAGCAAGCCCTGTCTGTATATTTTGCATTGTCAACAACCACAGAGAAACAAGACCCAACTGCTATCAAAGGCTCTGATGCCAAACAGAGTGGTAGAGCCAATCCTTCAATAAATCCACACACCATCTCATGCTCTATAACATATAAAATTGAAGTATGTCTGGCCCACTTGAGAAACCCATTCTCATACTCTGAAATAGACAGAGAAGCCTACTGAACACCAATAAATCCAACTCTGGTCTGTGAAATACTCAATGTACCTGACATTACCTCTAGTAGGGAGGTACCCAGAAACGGACTCAGAACCCCTAACACAGAATCCTGAAAAGCTAAGGCAGTCAAAAACTCTATTGGAATCCGAGCTAACCCCACACCCTCTGGTTAATACTGATGATCCTTGATATCAACCCCTAACTCTCTTGCTCGACATTGAGCTAAAACTCTGGTAACATGCAAAGAAGTCCAATTCACATCTATCAAAAACCTCACGCTATCCATATGGGAAAGAGTGAAGTCAATGAAATTACTTAGAGGTTCATAGAAGTACGAACACACGATAAGGAGTCGAGAATAGAATTTCTTAAGAATGATTTTTAGCCTCCCAAAGATAGGATACAGAAGTCTCTATACCGATCCGCAGGACTCTACTAAAAACTCAGCTCTTGTACTAACAACACCGATAAGCCTAGGCTCCGATACAAATTTGTGACGACCTAATTTCTCTGGTCATGATGACACCTACTATAACCCACCAGTAGGTTAGCCAACCTGTAGTACAGAACAGGTAGTAACAGACTACCAATAGAAATAAAGGGAACAATGGAATAAATATAATAGAAAGACTAATATAATCCCAAATCTTGGCAAAGCCAGTAAAAGAGCTTATAATACAACAGGTGTATAAGTGAAATACAAAAAAAGTATATATATACAACTATCTCTGATACAATGTAGAGAACAACCTAAAAATAAGAGGGAGAGTTGGGATACTTCAAAACATCAGGAGCTCACCCCAAATCTTTGATCCATAGTTGCTCCGCACGATACTCACATCAACGACGATAACTCATACTATAACCTGCAGGCTTTAGAAGTGTAGTATGAGTAACAAACACGTAGTACTCAGTAGGCATCGGCCAACTAAGCTCCAAAAATAATGTAAGCATAAAATGACATGTAAGGCATGAATGCACTACAGGAAACGATCCAGGAAAACCAAGTATAAAGGGGCCAGCGGGGCAATAAGGATACACTATCCTATTCTAGCAGTAATTCAGGATTAAAGTGCAATATCGTATATCACTCGCCAAAATACAAATGAAGAGTGAAAAAAGGATATATAATAGTAGTACAACGCAAAAGGACACATATACATTGTAAATAGATAAGGAAAGAGAGGGATATATGGTGATACCATACATATAAGAATACATATAGGACTATATAAGAATACATATAGGTCTAACTCAAAGGTAACTACCAGAAGGATTCAACCTAACATCTCGAGGTCCCTAGCCAAGTAAAGGAGCTACACTAGCATCATCAAGTCTCTACCTAAAGAGGGTGACTAATCCTGGGATAAACAATATAACTCACCGAGAAGATAAAGGAATCAGAAATGTACCTCCAATCTAAGGTACCAGTCTATAACAAAAACCTGTCATGAACTAACCATAATAACCAATAATAAAGCAACCGACTAGCCCGGACAGATAAAATACCCAACCGAGCCTCCATAAGCCCCAAAGGTTCACAAAATCACTCAGCAAACAACAACCATATCATGTACCTATATAGCCCTCTATAAGACCGATAGATACATGTAACAAACAAACATACTGGTGATAGGTAATGCATATGAATGGATGAATGCAACATAAACTTAAACGACATATCCAAATCATATACATCGAACTCGAACAGGATCCATAACCTCAAACCATAAGTACCAAGTACCATACCATACGAAGTACATACACCTCCTCCAGCTTACCTAGCTCAAAAAGGTAGGACCTATGGTGACCATCCTTCTCTAGCACGATGGCTCTCGAATGAAGGAGCTCCTTAGGGGATTCAGGAAATTCATATACTCTGCCTGGTCCCAATCCAGGACTTCCAATAATCATCATAATCCATCTACTCCATCCAGTACCAAAGATATATATATAATTAGTGTACGAACTCAAATCACGACTAAAAAGGATGTAGATCTATAAATCTATTACCAGAGATCATGCTCGGGACTAAATCATCATAATCATGTATAAAAGGTTGAAATATATCTCGACCAAAGTAAATAGTAGTGGTAAAATGAGTGGATAAGTAATGGACCGAAATCAGTCTCGGTCGAAGTTCTAAAACCTCATCTTTAGTTCTAAAAGCTTATAATCCAGTAGATAAGGTGGCAGGATTCCCGTTATAAAACAATCCATATTTAAACTGAAAAGTGGGAATAAATCCCTTTTTGGAAATAATAGTAAAATCAAGGTTTTAGTTGAAATCGTACCACTTAGTGAGCATGAATGCGCCTAAAAGTATGCATGCCATCACCAGTATCCAAACAATACCACTATAAGCGCCTAAGCATCTGTAATCTAGAATTATGTCCCCCATTAGGGATAAATACTAACTTGGAGTCCAACTCAGGATTATTGACATAATAACGCCTCATAACTCGGGAAACTACGGCAAATAAGGGTGTAGAGTCACTAAAGGATTTAATCAGGGAAATACTACCCAATTCACTAAGTCGAATGGTAAACCTTATACTAAAGGATATTTAATCATCAACTATGGTTATCATGCTTATAATTAAGGGTAATAGGATTCTATAACCATAACAAGAAACCTATGCTAAGGTTCGGGTCACACTTATACCCTAGATTCCCTAAATAGGCTAAGTTATGATACACTAGTCGTAATCATATCCTATAATCTCTACCAAGAATGCAATCCATACTATACACAATCTCATAGAGGAAAGTAGATTGGAGCCTACCTCGATGCCGAACTGCAACACTTGAATTGGCCACAAATTGTCTATCCTTGCTCCACAATCCCGAATCGATGTCTCACTATCAAAATAGTAACCTACATGTCATTATGAGTAAAACAATACCCATGTTGCAATATAATACTCTGGGCCCAAAATTGGGATAAAAATGGGGCCGTGGGGCCCGCCAACAAAATCCAAAAATTGAATCCTTCGGGGGGTTCCCTGAAGGATAAGATATGTATACTCATATATTGAGCACAAATGGACCACAATTCCCGGCCCAAATCAGCCCCTAAAGTATAGGGATTTAAAGCCCTAATTTCTAAGAATTTATACAAATGGGATGAAATTTGATGGGGAAAATAATGGAAAATGACAATGGGACGATGGTTTAACATACCTAAGCTCAATGGGATGAATTCCCAATAATTTCCAAGCTCTAAAGGTCCCAAATGGCGGAAAGAGGAATGAAAAATGAAGAAAAATTAGAGAAGAAGAGTATATACACTGCCAGGGGGTTCTTCTTAGAGAACGCGGGACCCCCACCACTAACGCTGGACAGGATCGAAGAGACCCTTCACGAATGCAAAAACTTGCCTGCGAATACAGAAGGTCAAGGTCCTTGACCTTCATGAATGCGATAAGTGTTTCACAAACACATAGGCCAAAATACTTGACCTTCGCGAATGCGGCCAAGGCCTCACGAACCAAAGGCCAAAACATGGCTGCACCAGATGCTGAAAATCGACAATTTCACTAAGTCCACAAGGACTTCGATTGGGGGTTTGAGATTTGTTCGGAATCCCATGCTCGCAAATGAACTATGGTACCAAACCAAATTTGACATTCTGAACACAACGGAACCATCAAAATTTCCATCCAATAGTATTTTGATTAAAAGTGGTGCCCACACCTAGAGTTCCATTTTTTACCAAATCTACCCAATAGACCAAAACAAGTTTGGAAGCCTCGGGACCCCAACCAAGGGTCCCCCTAACCTAAAATTAATGTTCCAGAGCTGAGGGAACTATCAAAATTCTCATATGAGATCGTTTACTAGGAGGTTTGGTCCGAGACCAACTCCTTGACAACGAAAGCTCCAAAATAGGGAAATGAGTCTAAAACCCAAATGAACCATCCGATAACCAAACCGAGTTCCAAAAAGTCATAAATAACCTGTAGTTGTTGTGGGAAGGCTTAAAATATCTGAATTCATGGAAATCGAGAAAATGACCTGGAGGGTCATTACAAGATCCAAACTAGATTAAAGACTCTTGTGATATTTCTTTCATAATAGCATTGCTTCTTACAATTAATTGTTTTCTCTTATTATATCCTATTAGATTGAACTATTTTGGATCTGTTACACCTGATAAAACAGTCCTTACATTTCACAAGCTAAGTAGTCTTTTACGATTTCCATAAACACCTTTGTTATTCGTTATCTGGAGCTCAATGGGTTTAACTTCATTTGAGGTTGATACCACTATTAGAGCATTAGATTTGGGACAATGCGGATGATTATAGACCTGTCTAATAATCTAAAATTTTTGTAGGTTACACCAAAAGCTATTCAAAGGTCAAATACGAGTACTTATTTTCACTGCTAGGTCCTGATGGGGTATTCATGAACAGCCCAGAGCTCTCACCAGATGCGAATACTCACATCAAATGAAATTTCTTCAAACTATAAGAGATGAATTTAAAGTATTGTATTTTCATCTTATCGTAGCTTCTTAAGTAGAACAGTAACCTGCAAAATCTTTTTAGTCATCAACTGTCTTCAATGATTCTTCTAATCTGTAGTGTACCCATCTTGTCTATGTTTTATATTGAGTTGCCTTAACTTGGAATGTCTTGAAAATGATTGAATTGAAAATCACATGCAAAATTAAAAATGAGATTAGCAAAATATTCAGTAAGACTATTTCCTTCCCTAAGGGAATGTTATACTCTTGCTGATATAGAACTTCTCAATTTCTTAATCATATTGACCTCCAAAACCACACTCCAAGGAATATCCCATCTCCCTTCCATAATGTGAACCATTGTCATTGTGTATATTTTTATAATGACATGATCAACCCGATTGTCCTTACAAAATAGAATACCTTCTCTTATGGCCCTGGCTTTAGCAACCAGATTTGTAGAATCTTCTAATTTGAAGCCTTTAGCAACAACCAAGTTACCTAGATGATCCCCTATGCAAAAAGCTGTTGAGCTGGGTCAAGGATTACCCCTAGATGCTCCATCTGTGTTTCATTTCAACCAATTAATAGGAGCAGTTAGCCATCTCACAATTTTGAAGTTGTAATTAGTTTTATAGACTTCTAGAACTCCTATAATCTGAGCCCAACTATTGACTTTAGAATTCATCTTGAACCTTATCTCCATCACCTTTAAGATAGTGGCATTGATTTCCCAAATAGTCTTCCCCAATGAATATGAAGCACCATGATGATCTAGAATCACTGCATTTATCATTAATTATCATTAAAAAGGGCAGCCCGATGCACTAAAACTCCCGCAATGTATTAGGCTATTTTCACGGCTTAAACTGTGAACTCCTAGTCACATGGCAGTAAATTTACCATTTACCCAAGGGATTCCACTCTATCATTCATTATGATTGATCCAACCAATTAATGATCAACTTACTCAATTAAGGTTAACTCGCATGCTATTTCTCGATTTATTTTTATTATTACTAATTTATTTTCCCATTGTATAGGATGACTAATACATCTATTTTTTAAATTAAAATAGAATAACATGACTATTTATCACTAAATATGGTTGATCCAACCAATTAATTATCAATTCACTCAATTAAGGTCGATTACAAGTGTAATTGCTTGAAAGATCGTCTATTATGATCAAATTACTATCTCTTGTTATAGCATCTCAACTAAACCTAGATTTGAGTATTAAAATAGCCTAATAGAGATCGGTCATTAAATGAACTTTGTCCAACCAAATAGAGATCGATCTAGTCAATTAAGTCGACTACATGTGTAATTGCTTGATTGATGGTCGATTACGATCAAACTACTATCCCATTGTATAAGATCACTACTAAATTTAGATTTTAGTCTTAAAATAGACTAACATCACTCTATTTATAATTAAATATGATTTATTTAATAAATTAATGATAATTACCCTATTAAGGTTGACTACAAATGCAATTGCTCGATTAATCATCGATTATGATCAAACTACTATCTCATTGTATAAGATCACTACTAAATCTAGCTTATAGTCTTAAAAAAGACTAACTCAACTTTGTTTATCATTAAATATAATTGAAAAATGAAATCCTAATGCACTAAAGCTCCAATTATGCACGGGGTCTAGGAACAGGCAGAACAACAAAGGTTTATTTAACGCAACCTTGTCATGCATTTCATCGAGAGCATGTTTCCACTACTTGAACCGACAAACTCCTGGTCACATGTGGTGCAAGCGGAGCCTCATCAATATCATGGAATGAAGAGTTGAAGCTTGAGAATATGCTAAAGTGGAAGTACAAGAAAGAAAGGCGATAAGGGGAGAAAGAGGCTATAGACGTAAAGTGGCTATTCTTGATATTCAAGCCTCATGCTAAAGATGACCCTTATTTCATTAAGGGTATTTTTGAATTATTAGTTTAGGCTATAAATAAGGGGAAATAACTCATTTTAGGGTAAGATTATCTTGATGAATATTGAATAGTAAATACTCTTTTGAGAGTTTGAGAGTTTGAGAGCTTGTTGAAGCTTTTGATTGTTTCAAGTTTAGAAAGAAGGGTTTCTTGGGAATCTAATTCCCTTGAGGTCTTTCTCATAGGTTTAGGTGCTTATTTGGATATTTGAAGGAAGTCTTTTCTTTTTATAGAATTGGTTGCCTTTGATTCCACTTTTGTGTCTACCTTTCTATCCCTTTTATCTTTATTTATCTTGTTTCTTTGTTTCCTTTGTTCTTTTAGCTTCCGCGTCCTCTTCTTTCTTGTATCATTTGGTATCAGAGCTTAGATTAGTGTTGTTTTCACAATCCTAAGTCTTGAGATTGATATTCAAAAAAAAATCGTCCAAAAAAAAAATCTGAATTTTTTTGTTGTAATTTGTTGTTTTTGATACTAGATCTTGATTATCTAGTTCTTGTGAGTCTCAATCTCAAATTTCATTCAATTTGAAGTTATAGAAGTGAAGTTACCATTGAAAGATTTGAAGCTTTTGAAACTTGGCCAATTTTAGAAAGTGGGTTTATTGTTGGCTTGGTTTTGAGGGCTAAGAGTTAGTGGGGTTTGTTCATGGTGTGAAAAGAAACGCGTTGGTGAAAATTTCATTTAATTTGGTGTAAGAACGAAGAAGTTATGAAGATGTGAAGATTGAGATTTTTGTTGGTGTTCTTGAGCTTCTTCATCTTGTTCTTGGAGAAGAAGATAGAAAAGGTACACTTTGATCCAAAATCTTCAAGTCAAAGTTGGTCAAAGTGTTTGTAGCTCCACTTGTGGAAATATAAAAAAAAAAAAATTTAAAAAAAATAAAAAAATTCACATCAGCAGGCGCGTGGGGCACAGTTTCAGAGAGCTGAAAATATCAGGTTTCCAACACTTAGTTTTTTTTTTTTGGGTCCTAAAGTTTTTTGGACCTAAAATTTTCTCTAAGTGTCCAAATTTCGTGATTCTTTTTTTGTTCTCTTTCTCTTTCAATTCCTCAACTATTTAACAAGTAATTAACATCTTTAATCACTTGTTAACTAGTTTTAAACATCAAATCCTCTTCTTTGATCCTTCATACTAAGTAACAACAAGTAATTCCTTCTTATGTTATCTTTTTCCATTTGATCCCGGTGATGGTTGTCATTATGACGTAATGCTTGGTCGTAAAGGCACACTTGGTATGAGTGAGGTTGTTGGATTGCATGGTGATAAGTATAGTAGTAGCACTTTTTTTCTCTCATGTGATTATTACTTGGTGTTATTACTTGATCTTATGGGCTTGAATGAGATAGGTTTGCCAACTTATGTGGACTATCATGTGTTACTTGACTTAAAGGAGGATTTGTGCTTGTATAAATGTACAACCATTTTGGACTTACATGTGTGGTTGCCTAAACACCATGGTTCTTTTGATTCACCCCTTTGTCCATTTTTCCTATGTAGCCAAGTATCTCTTGTTTTGTTGGGTTATAAACCCTTTGTGGCTTATTTTGATGCTTGGTTATATGTTATATGCGTGCACCCTTGGCATGGTGATAGAATTAGGATTGCTAACACTAACCCTCCTACCATAAGGATCTTGTTGTTGCTTGTTTTCCCTATGGTTTTGCTAGGTTTGGATTCGAGGACAAATCCTTTTCAAGAAAGGGAGAATGGTGCAAGCCGAGCCTCATCAATATCATGGAATGAAGAGTTGAAGCTCGAGAATATGCTAAAGTGGAAGTACAATAAAGAAAGGCGATAAGGGGAGAAAGAGGCTATAGACGTAAAGTGGCTATTCTTGATATTCAAGCCTCATGCTAAAGATGACCCTTATTTCATTAAGGGTATTTTTGTAATTATTAGTTTAGGCTATAAATAAGGGGGAATAACTCATTTTAGGATAAGATTATCTTGATGAATATTGAATATTAAATACACTTTTGAGAGTTTGAGAGTTTGAGAGCTTGTTGAAACTTTTGATTGTTTCAAGTTTAGAAAGGAGGGTTGCTTGGGAATCTAATTCCCTTGAGGTCTTTCTCATAGGTTTAGGTGCTTATTTGGATATTTGAAGGATGTCTTTTATTTTTATAGAATTGGTTCCCTTTGATTACACTTTTGTGTCTACCTTTTTATCCCTTTTATCTTTGTTCATATTGTTTCTTTTGTTTCCTTTATTCTTTTAGCTTCAGCCTCTTCTCTCTTGTATCAACATGGAATCAATTTTACCAACTACTTCAATTTGCCTAACTATAACCATATATATTATTGATTCAACAAATTAATGATTAATTTACTCAATTAAGGACGACTAACTTGCAATTGCTTGCTTGATTATCTATTATGATTAAATTACTATCCCATTGTATAAGATCACTATAAATATTGATTTTAGACTTAAAATAGACTAACATCACTCTATTTATCATTAAATATGATTAATCCAACCGATTAATAATTAATTTACTCAATTAAGGTCAACTACACGTGTGATTGCACCATTGATCGTCTATTATGATCAAATTACAATCCCTTTTTATAAGATCACTTATAAATCTAGATTTGTGTCTCAAAATAGACTAACATCACTCTATTTATTATTAAACATGATTGATCCAACCAATTAATATACTAACATTACTCTATTTCTTGGTGATCTTCATATTTTCTTGTTAAAGAAGGAGCAAAAAGTACATGTTTGATAAAAAAAACCTTCATATATGATTGAGGAAAAATGTTTTTGGGCCCATAAAGGGTAGATACCAAGTGAAGTAGGTACCAATAAATCAGAAAATCAAAAGTTTTAGCATAATTTTTTGGGTTGAAAATCACGCAGTCACTGGATTGATAGTACGACTGACATAATGGACTATAAAAGCAAAGGAAGGACCGCACTATTTATAGTGCTACAAAGATTGAATCCCAGTCTCAACATCATTTTTCTATTGAACAAGTCTCAGACAATACAATTTTTCTGAGGACCGTGAAATTTTCATGTGGACAATCAACTTATCCATGCCCAAAGATCAACTTAGAGACATTTCTACCTAGATACGACAGTATACTTGACAGAATGTATTCCACTTCGACAGTTCGTAATCTTTGAGATAGAGGGAGTACAAAAAGTGCATAGAAATTTTTAAATTTCATTGTTTCAAATTTATTCCATGTGTTCTTTGGGGTTTAAGAGTTTTTTAACTGATCGCCCAAATAGACCCTGAAATTTTTATTTCTACCTAGTTTTCACATTTCTTTCTTAATCTTCTGCAATTAGTGATCATGTAGTACTCTTTCCATACTTGTGAATGCTAGTTCTTGTGTGTAATTTTCATTCGTGCTAATTATTTTCTATTTTTTATTATTCAATTTGTTGATAGTTTCTTTGATCAAGTCTGCTAGCTTTAATTAAGTCATCTCCCTTTTATTAAACAATGATCCACTCTGACCAAGAGTAGGAATTTGCCCTTTGTATACCATTGGATTTAAATAAGTTTCAACATTAGCCAGGAAAATTTGTGAGGCAAACAAAGGTGTGAAAAATGTTAGTGGTAGTGAGGATCTTTTATTACTAACCTTCTTTGCTGATTTTATTGGTACAATGAAGCTAATTGAAGTATGTAATCCATAGTTTTGGATCTTTGTCACGATTACATGGGAGACTATAATTGTAGTAATAGAGGTTATGAGTATAATGATGTGGAGATTATGGAGGATATGAAAATAGAAATGATCATGACCCATATGAATATTAGAGTTACTATTTTGAAGGTGAATTCGAGGAAAAAAATACTCATAGCTCTTATGATGGTGATGGTGTCACTACCTAAATTATGAGACCATGTGGGCACCTTTTGATTCTTAGTTGATAGGAGAACTTCTTGCTACTCAATCATTTTTAAGTGGAATTTCTTGATTTTTTTTTAATTATAATAGGCAATTTAATTGAAAACCATATTCAAATCACTGTCCTTAATTCTATTCAAGTCATTAATTCAGAATATACAACAATTCACAAAGGCCTAGTCTAGATATGTACAAGAGCTTCTAATATTGAGTGAGGACAAAAATATAAAAGACACCACACATACTAGAAGGCATCATCGGTCAACTTTACCAACTACTTCAATTCGCCTAACTATCACAAATAGTAATATTGTTTACATAATTTTGTGACTTAGGGTTTATACCTAATTTTTATAAATTATGATGATTTTTAGTTTTCAGTATATTATTCATCATTATTGTTCTTATCAAAGATAACTATAGATGATTTTACAACCTTAACTACTATTTAAAATCATGGAAATCGATTAGCCTGATTTGACAAATTTCATCCTAGTTTAGCATAACATGGCATGTTTTGAGTACATCATCCTAAAATTTAGTAAATTTAGCATGACTAGTTCAAGTATCTCTGGACATTAGTAAAAATATATTTGAACTAGAATCATACTTTATTTTCATACAATAATTTATCTATCATGAGCAATAAGTAATATGTTTTGGAAGGACTATTTAGTAACGAGGAAACACGTGTTCTAGATAACCTAAGTCATAGAACTATATTGCCACTGTAGGATAAAGATCTTTTGCCAATTGAGATTGATACCTTTTTTCAAATGGGTTCAGTTAATGAATCCACATCAGATAGGTTCTGTACCCTTTGCAAGGTATAGGGCACCTTCTAAATTAGGGTTGTACTGTGGACTCCATATTTCTCACATAGTTTATGTCAATTTTACGAAAATCCCCTCATAAATGATTTAAACATTATATATGTGATATGCTAGCATTTAACGACATAATGATGTTAACCATAAGCTATTGCATATTTGTAATTAACTTTTGTTAGATGGATAATGTTTTGGTTAGATGTGCCAGGAAATATGCCAAAGATGTAAAAGTGTTGAAATCTGCTAAAATGATATGATGATGAGTTGGTCCACCCCATGAACCATGGGACAAACCATTAACCCTTTGTCGAGCTATCACTTAAGACGTGGAGTTGAATCTGTGAATAAGGCTAAGGAATACTACGACCATGAGTCCTCCAATGGGTCATCATCCAAGTTGTGGGATATAAGCAGTAAAGTGGAAAACACTAGAACAAAATGATGGCTAACTCGATGAGTCGTCTCAAAGACGACGAACAATGGAATCAACTGCAGAACACGATGCAACCACATTTTTCCCAACCCATTTAGGATTTGAATTTCACATACTATATACTTTCTATTAGGTTGTATTTAAGTACTTACCATTTTTGGGAAGAAAAAGGATGATACTATTTGTGTTTATTTTGGTTTTGGCAATTTCATGGTTTTCAGTAATACAATTTCGGTTTCTCTTGATTTCATTCTTATAAGTAATTATTGTGATGATGAATTCTCTTACCGGTGTTTTTTGTAAAGTTATGAGTAAATAAACCCCAAAACTATGGTTGTGCAAACCATGGAGAATTAACATATTTAGGGGCATGGATGGTTTAGTTTCAAATGGTGTTATAGTGAGTATTACTAGTTTCTTCATCTTAGTCGTATTCTAATGGTTAAAAATATTAGAACTTGCCTAAAGTATAAACTTGTTTGATATAAGACGTTAGGCCTAGTAAAAGGAACTAGTGACAAGGATTCGAGGTTGCTAACCCTCGTCTAATAGTTAAGGATATAGCTAGGTTAACCAACTTGAGGCGATTATCGTAGTTCATATTGTAACCACTCCTAGTCTGATAGGATTTGAGTGATAATTATCTACGGAGGTTGAGAAACACTTAGATGGAGTGATTGTATGATAGCTCTTAAAGCATAACAATTGAAGGAACTACTATTATTTATGACCCAGTCGTGCTATGAAACCATAGGGAACACAAACGTAGTCATCTATCATTACTGATTACAATATTGCAACGTTTTTGTTCTTATTTGTCACATTGATTATTGACACTTCTTTTTAAATAAAAACTCCCCTTTTTCAGAAATAATTGGCTATTAGTTGAATAACCACATTGAACTTACTTCTCGCCTTTTTCCCTGTTAGATTCAACCCTAACCTTGTAGGGTTATATATTTGAACAACGACTGCTTTGTAATTTTTTAAAAAGGTGTAATTTGGGTGTATCAAATTTCAGTACTGTTATTAGGGAATACGGTTTAGGATTAAGTCATTTGTGTTATCTATCTTGTGGTCCTTATTTCGTAATTTTATATTTCTTTGTTGTTTATATTTCATTTCTGGTTTATTTAAGTTTATGCCTAACACCCAGAGTAAGGGTAGTACGTTGACTCTTATTGACCTTGAGCTTGAATGTACCCTAAGAATCTTGAACAATCAAGAGAATTAAATTGTGGCAAAATGACTATGATTATCTAGTATGGCTATGGCTAGGCTATCAATGAGAAAGAAGAAAATGTAATAGCCATTGCTGATGCATTTCAACAACAAAGGCCGAAGGACCTACAACAAAGACCAGTCATTATATATGATACTGATGAGGATGATGATAGTAATTTGAATGGAGTTGGTGCCACTAGTGCTATAGTCCCTCCTGCATTAGCTCCTTGTGCTAAACTCAACATTTCAAGCACCATGATTTAGTTTGTTGAATTCGTAAGGCTTGTTTAGACGTTTTGTTGGAGATGATCTACACCTCTATTTAATAAACTTCTTGGGAATCTGCAAATCATACAAGCTACAAGGTCTTAGTAAAAGCACCATCAAATTGAGGTTGTTTCCCCTTTCATTATCTGGGGAAGCAACCTTGTGGTTAACTAAGCTTCCACACAACTCAATTACAAACTGGAGGGAGCTGAAAGAGTTTTTCCTAGAAAGGTTCTTTCCACCCATTAGAATGCTGAAATTGAGGGATGAGATAAATAACTTCAGGAAGCTGCATAGAGAAGTTATGAATAAAGCATGGTTGTGGTTAAATAAAATGTTAAAATAGTTCCCCAACCACAAGTTAGTAGATGACAATCTTATGGACACATTTTATAGATCCCTGAATTCTTTGACCAAGACAATAACTAACACTATTACTAGAGGGTATATTGATGCGGTAGTAATGTTGGATAGATTCACGAAGACCAAAATGTCTTGGCATACTAGAGACTCTGAAGTCTTAAGTGGTACTTATTATGTGGGCATGTTATCTGAGCAACACCTAAAGGAAAAAGAGAGATTAGGATGTGGCGCATAGGAAAACACAAATGGATATTTTTACAAAGCATTTGATGGCAGATGGTTTTGAAAAGGCAAACACAATGGATTCACAAGTTAAAGAGACAAGACATGACGAGAATAATTCTAACTCTAAGAAAGAGGAAAACTATGTCAACAACCAAATGAGGGGTTTCTAGGCCAACTCCCAATGGTGTAACAAAGACTCTTCGTGCCAAGGTCAAGAAAACTAAGGTCAAAACTATAACAATTATGACTCAGCTGGACATAGAGATATAGATAAGGCTGATTGGAAGAATAAAGATAGTTACAAAAATGACAGGAGATGTTTATATGTGCCTCCTAAATCTTATGATAAAGTAGGTAATATTTTAGGGAATTTGAAGGTGGAGGTTATATTTACCAAAGTATTAAGCAAAGTCAAATCTATATACTCTAGGATTAAAGAAATGAAGAGAGACATCTTGAATATAAGTTAATTTGTGGACATTCATTCGACATCCATCAAGCTACTCGAATATCAAATCGGTCAAATGTTTGCAGCTTAAAATCTACAGAAAAATAGTGTATTACCTAGTGACACAATACAAAATCCTAGTAATTATGGGGAATGTATGTCAATTATTACTAGAAGAGGAAGGAGGTATCGAAACATGTGACTATTATGGATTAGCAATTAATGAGATGGTCCCAGATTCAAGGGTTGTAGTAAAAAAAGATGTTGAAAAGAGGGCACCGACTGGTTTTGAAAAATCAGCTATTGTTGGTGATGATTTAAGAGAGGATGACGAATCTCCAGTTGATGCAAGGGACAAAACTGGTGATAAATCAAAGGAAAAGGAGGTCGTAAAACACTTGAATATAATTGATATACCTTTACCACCTTTCTTCAGCGTCTGAAAAAATAATGAAAGACGATAATTCCATAAGTTTATCTTCATGTTGAAATAATTATCCGTGAACATTCTATTGGTGGACTCACTTGAACAAATACCTAGGTATACCAAGTTTATGAAAGATTTGGTTACAAATAAAGAGACGGTCTATGTAGCGCTGGCTGACAACTTACATCATTATAGTATTATTGCTTCACACTCATTAGTGTAGAAAAGGAAGATCCTAGTGCCTTAACTATTCCATGCATCATTAGAGACTCTAATTTTGTTAAGGAATTATGTGACCTTACTATGAGAAATAACTTAATGTCATTGGAAATATATAAACAGATAGGCTTTATAGCCCCAAAACCAACTATAATGCTACTATTGATGGCTGATTGTTCTTTTAAGAAACCAATAGGGATATTATGTGATGTGTTAGTGAAGGTGTAGAATTTTATTTTCATTTCCGACTTCATGATATTAGACTATGAAGTTGATTGTGAAGTTCCCATAATCTTGGGATGGGTTTTCTTGGCTAGCAGTAGAGCTCTTGTTGACATAGAGAGCAGTGAGCTAAAATTCCTATTAAACTATAAAGAGGTTTTGTTCAAAGTGTGAAGGTCAATGAAGTATCCAAATGACATGAGTGTGGTCTCTGTTATTGATATTATATATGATGAGTTACTTGAGGTACCTATTAAGGAAAGGTTAGTTGTTGAAACTCTAGTTACAGTTATGATGAATTTTGATGGTGATGAGATAGAGGATTATAATGAGATAATGAATGATTTGGCTGGGATAGGGTCTTATTCTTATGCACCAAAGAGGTTAGATTTATATTTGAAGAATAGACAAACTCCACTAGCTAAGTCACAAACTCCACTAGCTAAGTCCTTTATTAAGGAACCACCCATGTTAGAGCTGAAAGTCATTCTTAATCACCTTCGCTATGTGTTCCTGGGAGAAAACAACACAATACCCTTCAAAAATGCAATTGATTGGACAATTGCCAACATTATTGGGATCCTTCCAAGAATATGTACACATAAAATCTAGTTGGAAAAGGTCTGCATTCTAAGTGTTGAACACCAGTATAGACTAAACCCACCAATACAAGAGGTGGTAAAGAAGGAGATTATTAAGTAGTTTGACACAAATATAGTGTATACCATTTCATATAGCATGTGGGTGAGTCTTGTGCAGTGTGTACCAAAAAAGGAGCATGACTATGGTTTTGAATGAGAAGAATGAGTTAAGTCCACTTTGGCCGATCACACATTGATGCATATGTGTGGATTATAAGAAGATGAACGCATGGATACTTAGGGACCATTTTCCAATGACATTTATGGGCCAGATGTTGGAAAGGTTAGTTGGTAGATGATGGTACTATTTCCTTGACAATTATTCAGGGTGAAACCAAATTTTTGATTTCCTCAAAAAATCAAGAAAATACTACCTTCACATGTTCTTATGTGACATTTGCCTTTAAGCTTATCCAATTCAGGTTATTCAGTGTTCATGCCACTTTCCAGAGATGTATGATGTCCATCTTTTCTGATATACTGGAGGCAACCATGGTAGTCTTCTTGGATGATTATTCAGTGGTTGGTGATTCTGATTTTCAACTTTTCTGATATGCTGGAGGACACCATGGTCATCTTTATAGATGATTCTTTAGTTGTAGGTGCTTTTTTTGAAGGTTGTTTAGCCTATTTCTGTAAAGTCCTTCAATGGAGTGAAGATATGAACCTGGTGTTGAACTGGGAGAAGTGCCATTTCACTCGAAGAAAGTCATTGTTCTGGGCCAACAAATTTCAAAGAAAATAGTAGAGGTAGACCGAGCATAGATTAAAGATATCTATAAACTACATCACCCAATCTCTATAAAAGGGATTCATAGTTTGCTGGCCTATACTCAATTTTATCAGAGATTTATCAAAGATTCTCAAAGATTGCTAATCCTTTGTGTAATATGCTTGAGAAAGAAGTGAATTTCTTGTTTGATGACGTGCTTTTGAAGGCATTTGAGTGACTTAAAGAGAAGTTTACTTCTTCCCCAATAATAATTGCTTCAGATTGGTCAAAGCTCTTTGAGGTGACGTGCAAAGCTGTGGGGTGGTGCTATAGGTTGTCCTAGGCCAAAACTGTGACTAATTCACATGAATTTCTATACTAGAAAGGCCTCAAATGGTGCTTAAGAGAACTACACAACGACTGAGAAAGAGTCATTGGTTGTAGTTTATGCTTTTGAGAAATTTAGGGCCTATTTTCTTGGCATAAGAGTTATTGTGCACACCGATCATACAGCTCTGAGATACTTGATAGCCAAGAAATATGCAAAGCCTAGACTTATCATATGTGTGATTTTGCTACAAGAGTTAGATTTTGAGGTAAAAGATTGGAAAAGCTGTGAAAATCAAGTGGCTAACAACTTATCTAGGATAAATGAAGAGGGAAGACTAAAGAATGAGCTGGAGATAGATGAATCTTTTCTGGATGAACGTGTATTAGATGTCTCTCATGATCTAATCCTATGTTTGTAAAATTTTCCAATTTCTTGGTTAGTTATGTTTTAAAATTTGCGAACTTCTTGGTTAGTTATATGATCCGGAAGGAGTTGAAATTCCATCAAAGGAAGAAATTTTTGCATGATGTGAGTAACTACTTCTGGGATGAGCCATATTTATTCCGACTTTCTGTTGATAATATAATTAGAAGGTGTGTTCCAAATATAGAGATGACGAGTAAACTTGAGAAGTGCCACTCATCCCCTGTATGGGCCATCATGTTGGTGCACTACGATCCAGAAAGTATTAAGGGTATTACGGGCCCACAATTCATAAGGATGCTCATGATATTGTGAAGACATGTGAGAAATAAAAAGTATGGAGCCATATCTCGATGGCACGAGTTACATATGAATCTAATCCTCGCGGTATAATTGTTTGATGTTTGTGAGTTCATATGGCCAGAAATGTATATTGGTCACAATTGATTATATGTCAAAATGGGTAGAATCCATAGCAATTACAGATAATAAATGTAATAGTGTGACTATATTCTTGAAAAGGAACATATTCTCAAGGTTTTCTACTTCTCAAGCAATAATTAGTGATGGGGATTCACACTCCTGTAATAAAGTGTTTAATGCATTATTAGATAAGTATGGAGTAAAGCAACATAAAGTGGCTACCCCTTATCATCCTCAGACCAGCAAAATATTTTAGGTGTCAAACCATGAGATTAAAACTATTCTTGCCAAGACAATAAGGATGGACTGGACTCAAAGTTGGATAATGCCCTATTGGCACATGAGACTACACTCAAAACAAATATCGATATGACTCCTTACTAGTTGATTTTTGGCAAAGCATGTCACTTGCTAGTAGATATTGAGCACAAGGATTTATGGGTCCTCAAGCAACTAAACATGAGTTGGATTGATGAGTCTAATTTGAGGCTTGAGCAAATCAATAAGATAGACCAATTTCAGCTAAGGGCATATGATAGAGCATCCTTCTAAGAAGAGAAGAGGGAATTCATTTTCTCACAATCCATGGCTTGCACCGCTATTTAGGAAGAGGCTAAACTAGTGTCACTAGAAGGGATCATGGCTGGTACAATGATTAATAGCGCAACTGGTGGCCTATGGCAGAAAATATCATTTTCTCACCAAGAAAATGAGCTACTAGATTGTTTTGACGGCCAATTGGATAATTCATACACCAAATGACAGGTCGTCACTTTGATCGTCAGGTACATTGCGCATGAATACTCATCAGTTGTGGCTCATAAGTTGATTGACAGTCTATTGAGCATATAAAAGTCCATATGATTTTTACCATGGGTCCTAGGAAAGTTTTTAGTTGTTCAATTAACCTGACCCTGTCCATGGTATAACCTAACCCTGTCCATGTCCAAATACCCTTCCCACCCAAAAGCACTCGATATGATTCTACCCTAATGAATTCCAACTTAAGGGCCAAATTCAAAATTTAAACCTTTCTCTCTTCCCACTCTCACAAGTTCATCACCCATATTTTTCTCAACTTCCATAACCATTCATCATCTCCTCATACGAAACTTTTCACCATAATTCCCATAGTCATCTTCGTCCCTTTTTCCATATTGCTAAGAGTTCAAGTTGATTTTTGATATTTTCTCCTCTTCTCATAGTTCTTTGCAAAGGTAACTAGCCAAGCTTTCACCTTTGGAATAAACTACATTATGTGGGAAAGAATTTGGGTTCCCATGTTTCAATTTTGCTTATTTAGGGGAAACCTAGGTCAAAATTGAATTCATTTTTTATCTAGGGTAGGATTGAATTGGGTGAAATTTTTTATAGTCTTTGAATTCAGTCAGGATTATACTTGTGTTTGTTGGTTATTTGTTGTGAATACTTATTGGGAGTGATTGTTACTCATTGAGTCGGAGGGCATAAATTTTTTTGAATTTAGTTGACAAAATTCTTATGGAATTTGTCTTGCTCACCAACTCTAAATGATGGCATACCATCAAACATGAGGGTGATAGTCAATTGATGCACATGGATTGAATTGTGAATGTTTCACCACAGAATAAGACTTAAGCCCACTTGGGTCCATAAACATAATTGTGGGATGAAAAGTTTAATAATTGGAGCTATGGTTAGTACTGATGAACCATCCTACGAACTGTGGGAGGACCCATGAATCATGGGATGACCCATTATGACCATATTAAACAATTGGAGTTAATGTCTCGAGGTGATGAATAGGTCCAAAAACCTTTGGATAGTTCACGAGAACATGCTGATGGATAGATCCACAGACTGTTGTCTCTTTTATGAACCATCAAGTACAATTATCACACAACTTTTTCTCATAGTTTTGGTTCCATGGCTCTTTCTACGAACCGTCATCTAGATGATGACTCATCCCACAGTTTGTTATCCACTCGATAGTTATAGTGTATATTTAAATAATTTTAAGTTTTTGTTTTGTTTCAAGCTTTCTTATATTACTTTGTGTACTAATGACACTCCTCCATAGGTACTTATGGCTCGCAAGTTACAAGAAATAGGGAGAAGTTCCCATAAAATACCCAAAAGGGTCATTCAACACCACCAACTCCAATATGAGTCCTCTGGGTCTAAGCCAGAGATGGAAGAGGTCAAGGAATCTCTTGCTTACTATAATATACAAAGTATTATGAAACAATAAACTACTCCTCATTCTGATGAGGGAGCATAATCTTTAGAAGAGTCTAGTACCAAAGACTCCATTTCAATTAATGATAGTAACACTAAATCCATTTAGAGCTAAGAAGAAGGTCCTGAGCCCATAAGGGGATTAAAGAAGAAATTAAGAGAAATATAGAAGAGGAAATTAAGATCATCTCGTTAGAACTAGTTGAATACCCCTAGATTAAATAACTATTCAAGAACTATCGGTTGGAGTGGATGAGTTAGGATGTTGGGCACTACTACCTCTACATGGTTTGCGAGTTCTATGCCAACTATGCAGCGACCCTTGACAATAGCTAGAAAAACAGGAAGAAAGAGAAAGATCTATGATTAAACACAAAATAAAGAGAAACATAGCTAGGGTATCAAATGGGCGGGTTGGGTTAAAACTAGAGATATTAAATGGGTTGAATTAGATATTGGGTTGGGTCATGACCCGTCCAAATTTACTTTGGGTTGAAATGGGTTAAAAATCGAGTTGGGTTTTGACCCGCACAATTTGACCCACTTAGTCTAAAGAATATTAACATATTAATATTTACCCCTTGTAACCATAATTTGAATATCAACTCACAAAATAAATTCAGGTGGGGTTGGGGGGTGCGTACGGGGTGGGGTAAGATTTTATTTTTTTTTAAAAAATAATTTTTTGGGTGGGGGAGAGATTGGGGTAAGAATTTTTTTTTTAAAATTATTTTTTTGGGGGAGGGGTGTGGGGTAGGGGTGGGGGTAAGGAGGGGGTGGGGTGATTTTGATTGAGGTAAGAACTTTTTTTTTAAAAAAAGAGAAATTTATTTTTTTGTTTAAAAAAATTAATTTGTTTGAGGGAGGGGGTATGTCGTATGGGGGTGGGGGGGGAAGAGGGATGTGGGAGTGCAAAGGGGTTGGGGGGATATAAGGGTTGGGGTAAGAATTTTTTTTTTAGAAAAAAGAAATTTAATTTTTTTGTGGAAGGGGGATTGCGGGGGTGGTGGGGGTGGGGGGGAGGGGGGATATGGGAGTTGGGGTAAGAATTTTATTTTAAAAAAAAAGAAATTTAACTTTTGGGGGAGGTGGGTATGTCGTATGGGGGTGGGGGTGTAGGGATGCAAAGGGGTTGGGGGGATATGAGGGTTGGGGTAAGATTTTTATTTTTTAAAAAAAATTATTTTTTTTGGGGAGGGGGTGTATCGTATGTAGGGGGGCAGGGGTTGCGGGAGAGGGTAGGGGGTAGGGGTAAGAATTTTTTTTTTAAAAAAGAAATTTATTTTTGTTTTTTTAAAATATTTTTTTGGGGAAAAGGGTATGCCGTATGGGGGGTGGCAGGGGGTGTGGGGGGTGCAAAGGGGTTAGGGGGGATATGGGGGTGGGGTAAGAATTATTTTTTTTTAAAAAGAAAAAATATTATTTTTGGGGAGGGGTTATGTCGTATGGGGGGGGAGGGGGTTGCGGTAGGGGGTAGGGGATATGGGGGTTGGGGTAAGAATTTTTTTTTAAAGAAGAAATTTAATATGTTTTAAGTAAATATTATTTTTTAAAAAATTAATTTTTTTGTGGAGGGGCAGGGGTGTGGGGGAGGGGGGAGGAGGGAGGGGTGGGGTTGGATCGTGGGTTAAGAAAAGATTTTAAATTTTTTTTCAATAAATAAATAAATAAATTTTGTTGTTAGGGGTGGGGGTGGGTACGATAGTGGGGGATGGGGCAAGAAAAAAAATTTTAATTTTTTTTTTTAAAATTAAGAAATAATTTAATTAAGGAAAGCGGGGTGGGGGTGGGGTAAGTTGGGGGTGTGGTGGGGTTGGGTTGAGGTGAGGTGGGTGATTTTGAGAGTGGACAAATTGTCACTTATTTTCCCTACTTTCATTAAGGAAATCATTTTCCTATCAAACGGGTTAAAATGATGATCGAATTGGGCTCAGTTGAACCCAATTTAAAAATGAGTTAGGACTTAATGGGTTGAGATTTACCCAATAGCAAATTATTTTGAACCCAGCCCATTAAAATTTGGGCGGGTTGGGCGGGTCAACTCAATTTGGGTTCATTTTGACACTCCTAAACATAGCAGAGGAAATTAAGATCAGCTCGTTAGAACTAGTTGAATACCCCTAGATTGAACGACTGTTCAAGAACTATCAGTTGGAGTAGATGATTTAGGCTGTTGGGCACTACTACCCCTACATGGTTTGTGAGCTCTATGCCAACCATGCAGCGACCCTTGACAACAGCTAGAAAAACAGTTAGAAAGAAAAATATCTATCGACTCTTGAGAGTATCCAGGTCCAAAGGGTTACAATAGATATTTTGTCATGGAGAATATATAAGTTTCTGTATGGAGCCACTTACATGGCACTAGAAAGAACCTCATATTATAATCATTTGATGGTGCAAAAATAATCAATGAAAATGGCTAGCATAGGTCCTAACTGATGATCTGCTTGTTTGGCTAAATGATGAGAAAGCAAAGATATTTAAAGCATCACTAAATGTCAAGGCAAAATTTTGGTGGGATGTAGTGTGGCTCTTATTGGTACCAACAATGGGAAATAATCAACTATATGAGGAGACGACTATTCTATATGCCAGCCTCATATTTGGACACAGGTTGAACTTTGGCCAGATTATTGATAATAGGATGAGGGCTCAAGTACAAAAGCCTATAACTTTCTTAATTAACTCATTTATGTGGAAATTCTAGAGTGCTATGTTGATACATTTAGCCCGAATAGGCTCAATTGGTGTCTCCATACTAGAGAGGTTCTATACTTTTGGCCATTTATAGGGAACCTTCCTAGTTGGAAATGTACGTTGGAGTTCATGTTGCTCATATAGTTTATGTTGGTTATAAGAAGCTCCAACATAAATGATTTACAACATGATATTTATACATCACTCATATTTCATCTCAATTAGGCTATTTCATGACTTATAGATATATTTCACGTTACAGTTTATAATTTTACTTTAGTCACTATACTATATCTTACTTTCATACTATTTTTTTGTTGTATCTAAAACTAATTTAAAAGCTTGTTTTGTATTATTTATGGCTTTTGCATACTAACATACTAAGTACATTCAATAGTAATAACTGCATACTTTTCTTTGCACTATATCTTATTATTATAAAGATTCTGTTGCTTATTCCAAGATTCGTAACTGGAGGAGATTGCAGATATTCCAGCCCAACATTGGTGAGTCCTCATTATTTAAGGACTAGTTTAAGTTTTATATTTAGTTTTTTATCTCAGACAGTTATTTTATTTATTTAGAGTGAGTTGCGGGTCTTGTCCCAGCAACTCATTCTTACTAGTAGACACTTTCAAACATAGTCATTATAGCAGTTTGATTTGATGTCTCAGATTGTGTTATTCATTAAAACATTTAGTTAGTTTATTAGTATTTGATTGCCTATTTCAATTATGTTATGCATCCACACAATGTTTCTGTAATTATTTCCAGCAATATGCCAGTTGCAAGGGTTTACTTAGGACCACTTGTGGTACTAAGTATTGTGTCTCATCCAGGGTGTACACTCTGGTCATGACAAACTTGGTATCGGAGCATTAGGTTCAAGAATCCTTGGATTTCTTAAAAGTCGTGTTAAGTAGAGTCTTTTTCATGGGTGTGAAGTGTGCGACACTTATGAGGGATAGGCTACAAGATGTTTTAAGAAACATTTTCTTTCTTTCATCTTCACTATCGTATGATAGAGTTTAACTCTATTTTTGCTTTATAATTCATGCTCTACGCATTTAAAATAATCCCTCTATGAAAAAATACCGCACAAAAGAATGGTCAAAATGCAAATCCACATGCTCAAGTGAATAACGAGGTTACTAATGCTGAGTTCTACAATGCCATTTAGATATTGGCATAGGCCATAACTGCACCAGTGAATCAGTAGGTAGAAGTACCCTCTAACCTAAATGGTGGGTCAGCTACTGCTAGAGTTAGGGACTTTGTTTGTATGATCCCACCTAAGTTTTTCGGGTCGAAGATTGAGGAAGACCTACAAAATATCATTGATGAAGTGAAGAAGTTGTCCAGTTTATGTAGGCGAATGGAGTTGAGAATTTTATACTGGCTTTCTTTCAACTCAAGGATATGGCTCACTTTTCGTATACTCATTGGAAGAACAACCTAGATAAAAATATGGCTCATACAGTTTGGAGGGGTCTTTCTTGATCGATTATACTCAAGGGAGTTGAGAGAGGAAAAGGATGAGAAGTTTATGAACCTAAAGTAGGGGTCTACATCACTGAAGGAATATGGCTTGAAGTTCACTAAGCTATCTAGGTATACTCCGGAGATGGTGGACGAGTCGAGGGCCAAAATGAGTAAGTTTATTTTTAGGCTTTTGGACTTGGTGAAAAAAGAGTGCAAGACTGCTACGTTGATTTGGGATATTGATATATCCATTTTCATGAATCACGCACAATAGATAGAGGATGAGAAACTGAAGGAGTGGAAAAGAGAGAATAAGAGCTTTAAAATAGGTAACTTTAAGTATAGCCGCAAAGATCCAATGGTGCGAACTAGTCTTAATTCTAGTAGAGTTTATCAGGTCTATCTCATTCATTAGCTAGTACTCCAGCACCCAATCCCCAGTATAAGCAGAAAAGTAGAGCCTCAGGCTCTTGTTCATAGATATCATTGCGAAGGAAAATTCCTATCCTACACAAAACAAGTCTGGTAAGAACCACGCAGAAGAGTGACTTTATGTAAAAAAGGGATGTTTTGGGTGTTGTTATATTAGTCATAGTTAAAGAGATTTCCTCTCTTTCAAGTAGGGCAATAGAGGTGGTCTGACTCAATCTACATCTTCACTAGATCTAATAAGTCGCCCCATTCAGTAGTGTGCCACTTTTAGTACAGTCTATGGTCAATGCCAAAATCATTTTTATGCACTTTTGACTCACCAGGATTAGGATAGTTCACCTAATGTAGTCACTGGCATGTTACAAGACTTTTCTCATGACATGTATGCTTTGTTAGATCCTGGGGATACATTGTCTTTCTCGACCCCATATGTTGTTTTATGTTTGGAGTAAGTCCCGATAAACTCTTAGAACCCTTTTTTGATTCCACTTCTTTTGGTGAGCTAGTAATTGCTAGATGGGTGTACAAAAATTGTACAATTTTAATTCTCCATAAAGTCTACACAACTGATCCAGTTGAGTTAGACATGACTGACATTGATATCATTCTTGGCATAGAGTGGCCACATTTCTATTACCTCAGTAGCAGAATCATAAAATTATAGTTTCCAAATGAGCTTGTCTTAGAGTGGAAGGGTAGTTCTACAGTGCTTATAGGTCATTTCATCTCTTACCTTAAGGATAGGTATATGATTTTTAAGGGGTGCAAATATCATCTTGTTTGGGTTAAGACCTCTAAGTTTAAGACCCCATCTCTTTAGTCAGTTCCAGTAGATAGTGAGTTTCCAGAAGTGTTTCCTGAGGATCTGGTTAGAGTCCCTCCTGAGCAGAAGATTGACTTTGAAATAGACCTTATTCCATATACGCAGCCCATATTTATTCCTCATTACAAAATATTTCTAGCTGAGCTTAAGGTGTTGAAATAATAGTTGAGCGACCTCTTAGATAAAAGGCTTTATCTGGCCCAGTATTTCCCTATGGGGTGCTCCTGTCCTTTTCATGTGAAAAAAAGATGATTCTCTTAGTATATGTATCAACTATCGTCAGTTGAACAAGGTCACAATCAAGCATAAGTATCCTATCATCAGGATTGATGGCCTATTTGACAAGCTTCAGGGCGACATTTGCTTCTCTAAGATTGATCTCAGATTTGGGAATCATCAACTTATAGTTAGGGAGTGGGTGGGACTTTTCAAAGACAACTATAAATTTTTGGTTGAGCCTTTTGGACTAACAAATTCCCCTAAAGCATTTATGTACTTGATGAACAGTGTATTCAAACAATAATTGGATATGTTCATTATTGTCTTCATAGATGACATTCTTATCTACTCTTGAAGTGAGGAGGAGTATGTAGGTCCTTTGAGGGTTGTGTTGCTGAGGTCAGTTGAATTCCATGGTCACGTTGTTTCTAGTTAGGGTGTTCAATTAGACACTCAAAAGATAGAGACAGTGATGAACTGGCCTAGACCCACATTAAAAAGATAGAGGCAGTTTCATCTTTTCCCACTCTTTTAATCCAAATGCAACATTGTATTACCTTCTATGAGGAGGGTTTAAGAGATTATCAGATGATTACTTCCCTCATTCACACATTTTACTCCCCAATGACCAAAAAGAAAAATGCTTTCAAGTTCTAAGCCTAGGGTCCCTCTTCCAAGTTCAAGTTCTCATATTTCAGTACAATTTCTTTAGTAATCAGGTATGTGAGAGTTGAATAAGGGTTTCATTTCACCCTTATGCTCAAAACCTCAGCTTTTCATTTATGTTTTTCATGAATTGTGTTCTTGGGTTCTTACCAAATTTAAAGAATGTTGATGATTTTAGTTCCAACATCTTTCCCATGATTTCATGTCTTGTCAAAAACTTTTATGCATGATTTTATAGCCTTGTTGATGGGATTAAAAGTGAGACATATGATTTAGTAAGATTTATAGAGAATTGAACATGATTTAGAATGAATTGGCTTGTTTTGAATTTATGATCCTAGAGTTCAGTATATTTGTCATGACTAGTTCCAGTAGCTCAGAGTATTAGTAAAATAGTAAATTAAAATAGTTCATGCTTTATTTCAAACATCAGTTTATTTTTATATGCGGTGAGTATTAGCTTTTTGGGAGAATTATTTAGCACCGAGTGGACACGAGTTCCAGATAACCCATATCCTACAACTACATTTCTACCGTAGGATAAGTGTCTTTCACAAGTTCAAATCGACACATTTAGCCCAAATGGACTCATTTAGTGGAACTACACTAGACATTTCCTATACTTTTGGCCGGATAAAAAGCACCCTCCCTATTAAGGTTGTATGTTGGACTCCATGTTGCTCAAATGGTTTATGTTGGATACAAGAAAATCCCACAAAAATGATTTAAAACTTGATATTGGTACATGTATCACAATTTCAGGTTAGTTAATCTATTTCATGACTTATAGATATATTTCACGTTACAGTTTATGATTTAACTTGAGACATTGTACTACAAATTACTTTTATATGATTTTTCTTGTTGCAATCTAAAACTAATTTTAAAGCATGTTTTTAGTATTATTTATGGCATTTGAATATTTGACATGATTAGTACATTTGATAGTACTTATCAAATTCTTTTCCTTTGCAATATATTCTATAATTATATAGATTGAGTTGCTTGTTACCAAATTCATAACTAGATGAGATTGCAGATATTCCAGCCCATCTTGGGTGAGTCTTTATCATTTGAGGACTATTTTTAGTTTCAAATTTGGTTGTTTATCTTAGGCAATTATATTAGTTGTTTAGAGTCTGTTGGGGGATTTGTTCCAACAACTCATTCTTATTAGTAAAAGCTTTCAAACATAGTCATTCTAGCAGTTTGATTTGATGTCTCAGATATTGTATTATTCATTTGAACATTCATTCATGTTATTATAATTAGATTTCCCATTTCAGTTATGTTATGCTTCTGCACAATATTTAAATAATTGTTTCCAGTAATATGCCAGTATTAAGGGTTCCCTTGGGACCACTTTGTAACACCCCGATAATCCAAGCTAAGATTAGAAACGTGCTTCAATTACATGTGGAACCAAACATTATGTTTTGATAGTATGAGAAGTAATTTATACATGTATAAAGTCCACGAGTAACTCCTAGCTCATAGACAAGTTGAAACCTTCCTTACCGATTGATTTTTGGTGTAGGATTTTTCAATAGTGATGTGTCATGATCACATGAAACTTTTGACACTTAAAACAAGGAAAATATGCAATAACTTGGGTATGTATTATAGGTATGATGTGTTTTCTGTCCTATTTTATAGGGAAATAGGTTATGGAGGAAAACTGGAGATAAAGTGAAGAATCTTGCACCAAAATGGAAGTATCAGAAGATGAAAGAGTCAAGATGAAATCACAGAGGAGACCCACGTCAAGTACCTACGTGGCGTAGGTCAACCCACGTCACGTAAGCCTGTACCGTGGATCAACTTCAGATAGTTTGAATTACAACCTGCTTCCCACGGCAGGCATCCAGGTGGCATGACTCCACTCACGTGACGTGAGTGGGTGCCGTAAATAGACTTCAAAGATTGTGTGGTGCTGCCTGATTCTCACGACAGGGACTTACATGACGTGGCTTGGTTCCACGATACTGTGGAAAATTGCCGACTTTAGTCTCTTACTTTGTCTAGGATAGGATCCATCTTGTATCTATAAATACCCCTGTATTTTCCTATGTGCAGGAGTTAGTCAGTACATTATTTTGAAACTGTTTTGTCATTATTTTGAGTTTAGAAACACATTATTGATTTTGTAATCTTGGAACACCGATTCTAGGGTTTTATTCATAGTTGAGATTTCAGAGTTTCTTCGCTATTGTGAGTTTACAATTATGTCTTCATCCTTGAATTCTTATGGTTCTTTTGCGAACATGAGTAGCTAAACTTATTAACTAGGGTTGTGTGAACCATGAGGAATTAATGAAATGGGTTAAGTGCAAAGCAAATCTGAACTGCTGTGAATGCATGTATTGTTATTTCCTTCGTTGTGATTGACCTTCTAACAGTTGCAAACGTTAGAAACTCGACTGTATTCTAGACTTTCTCGAGAGAGAGGTAGAGATTGGGAAAAGGAAATACCAACAGAGATTTGAAGCTATCAACCTTCATCTAATAACTTGAGCCTTAGCAGGAATAGTTATCTGAGATCCAGGACAAGGGTTAGTAGTGCGACACTCGGAGATCGAGAAGAAAAGAGTGACATTCGTCTAACCAAGGTCAGGAGATGTTTAGATGAACATATCTTGTCAGATTTTGCATGCAACATAGCGGGATAGTTTTGTCAGCACAAGTAACCGGTGGAATTAAGGAATCATTTGGTATCACAGTCCTAGTGCATTTCTCATATTGTCTACAAACCCTCTATAATCAGAAATTGTTACCGTTATTACTTACTTACAAAAGACCCCCAGTTTTACTTACTTACCAGTTACTCAGACTAGCATTCTATATAACTTCGACCTATTCCCTGTGGGATCGACCCCAACCTAGTTGGGTTCTATATTTGATACAGGGACCGCATTATACTTGTTGGAGTTGATTGGTTTTGCTTTTCTATACTTTTGAAGGCACACGCTGGTGTATGCCCAATACTAGGAGTCAAGGCAATCCCCTGATTCCACTTGATCTTGAAATAGAAAGGACTCTGAGAGCTAATCAAAGAATGGTCAATACCAATGAAGTTCAGGATTCTGCCACCGTGGGAGACATTCATAATCAACCAATTCAGCTGGTTGGTCATGAAACAGCAGACCAAACTACGCCTCAGTTAACACGAGAAGAGCAAGCTAGACAAGCTGCTTTTAGGCAAGCAGAGAGAGATAATCGAGTTATGCAAGAGGCAGCCCAACGACTGGCTGAAGCTGAAGAGAGACAAAGAAGACTGAGAGCTCACCAACCAGGTCAAAGACCGCATGTGCCAGTTTATGATGATCCTGAGGAAGAAGATGTGGCTTATTTTGAGCCAATAGAGACTAGTGCGATTATTCCACCAGAGTTACATCAGGGCACTAAGTTTGACATTACCAGTGCCATGATTCACCTGCTAAACATGAAGGGTGTGTTCATCGGTCTTCCTACTGATGATCCAAACATGCACGTGATAAATTTTGTGGGGATCTGCACTTCATACAATTTACCTGGAGTTGACCAAGAGGCTATTCGATTGAGATTGTTTCCATTCTCTCTAACAGGAGAGGCGACTTTGTGGTTGGCAGAATTACCACGAGGTTCCATTACTACTTGGCAAGAATTAAGAAATCAATTTCTAGAAAGATTTTTTCCACCTTTAACGATGCTATAGTTAAAGGATGAAATTTACAACTTCAGACAACTACATTCTGAAGCACTTTACGAGAAATGGCTAAGGTTCAAGAAGAAGCCACAAAATGTGACAAATCATAGGACGAGTGGTAGGAATTTACTTGAAATCTTCTACAGGACTTTAAATGCCAACACAAAGCTATAATTTGTGGAGCATTCATGAGTCTGAGATGGGAACGAGCTTCGGAGATATTAGATCATATCACTAAGACCAACTGAGGTTGGCATACTCGGGAGGCAGAAACGCCTGCTGGCACATATGCTATTGGAGCCTCAACAGCACAACGGGCTTTGGATGAATCTGTAGCTCAAGAGGTCGCTCAGCTGAGGACAGAAATTGGTTTATTAGCTAAATAGATAACGACCAGATATGCTGAGAAGGTGCATGCTGTAGGTGCACAAGGTAAAACGCCTAGACATGACGATTATGAATCTGATGAAGAGGCTAAGTATTTGGATCGAGAAGTGGCGGGTTTACGAGCCAAGGACCAAGGTTCTAACCAAGACTCCTGGAACTCGAGGCAAGGAAATCAAGGTCAGAACTACTATGGAGAAAGTTACAACAAGTCAGGATATAGAGATAGAGAATGAGATCGTGACGGTGATTGGAGGAGGAAGGATGATTATAAAGAGAAGAGTGGCATATATGTTCCACCAGGAAATCACGATGCTGACTCTGGAAATTCAAGAATGGAATCCCTTCTCAATAAATTAGTGAAAGGGTCAGAGACTCAAGAACAATGCCTGAAGGAGATTAGGTCAGACATCTTGGGAATAAGTCAGAAAGTAGAATCCCATTCGACTGCTATTAAATATTTGAAGCAGCAATTCATTCAGATATCGGTGGCATTGAACCAACGTCAGTCAGGTACCCTTCTAAGCAATACCCTCCAGAATCCGAAGAATGATAGTCACTGTCTGGCCATTACTACTAGAAGTGGGAAATACACAATAGATCCATCTATACCTATGCATAGTAGTAAGACCAATGAGCCAATGATAGTTGATGTCGAAACTGAGATAGAGCCAGATAATTCAAAGGTCAAAACAGTTCTGAATCCTCGTGATACTGGCGAAAAGGTGAAATCTAAAAAGAGGAAGGAAAAGAAGGTCCCAGAATTGCTGAAAACTATCCCACGACCTCCTCCTCCATTTCCTCAAAGATTGAAAAAGAAGGTCGAGGAAGGCAAATATCAGAAGTTTATTATAATATTAAAAGAGCTATTGGTAAACATCCCTCTTGTTGAGGCATTGGAGCAGATGCCAGGTTATGCAAAGTTTATGAAAGACTTGGTGACAAAGAAGAGGACTGTCAGTTTTGAGCCGACAGATAACTTACACCATTATAGTGTTGTTACTTTGCTTTCCCTAGTTGAAAAGAAGGAAGATCCAGGAGCTTTCACAATTCCTTGTACTATCGGGTCTTACAACTTTGCTAAAGCACTTTGTGATTTGGGTGCTAGCATTAAATTAATACCGTTAGCCGTTTTCAAGCACTTGGGGCTGGGATATCCAAAACCAACCTCTATAAGACTTCTTATGGCGGATAGGACTGTGAAAAAGTCAGTGGGCATTTGGTATGATGTTTTGGTAAAAGTTGCATCTTTCATATTTCCGGCTGACTTTGTGATCCTAGATTATGAAGTTGATTTTGAGGTCCCCATCATATTGGGAAGACCATTCCTTGCCATTGGTCATGCATTGGACAACATAGAAACAGGGCAGATGAAATTCAGGTTAAATGATGAACAAGTCACTTTCAATGTTTATCGTTCCATGAAGCAACCAAAAGATATGCGAGTGATTTAGATAATAGATGCAGTTGAGAATAGTGATATTATCGTGTCTCTTGAAGAAAGGTTGGGGGTAGAAGCTCTCGCGACCGTGATTATGAATTTTGATAGCAACGATATTGAGGAATACGATAAGATGGTTGGTGAACTCACTGGTAAGGGAACATACACTTATTATCCAAAGAAACTTGATCTCGATTTGAAATATAGGGTGACCCCACCAGCTCATCCATCTATTGAGGAGCCTCCAATTTTAGAGCTTAAGGCTCTTCCGGCTCACCTTCGCTACATATTTTTGGGAGCCAACAACACCTTGCATGTGATTATTTCTGCTAAATTGATGGAGTGGAAAGTAGAGGCTCTGGTTTCGATAGAAAGAAGATTTAAGAGGGTCTTTGGTTGGTCCATTGCTGATATTATAGGAATTCCACCCGACATTTGCACTCAAAAAATTCAACTTAATTCAGAGTGCATACGAAGCATTGAACACCAACGTCGTCTAAACCCACCGATGCAAGAGGTTGTGAAGAAAGATATCATTAAGTGGTTAGATGCAGGAGTGGTTTACCCTATCTCTGATAGCTAGTGGGTGAGCCCAGTTCAATGAGTACCAAAGAAGGGAGGAATCACTGTGGTTCCAAATGACAAGAATGAGTTAATCCCCATGAGGCCGGTTAGTGGATTGGGAGTTTGCATGGATTATCAAAAGCTAAATTCTTGGACAGAAAAAGATCATTTTCCTATGCCCTTCATGGATCAGATGTTAGACCGTCTTGCTGGTAGAGGATGGTATTGTTTGATCGATGGCTATTTGGGGTATAATCAGATTTTCATTGCTCCCAAAGACCAAGAGAAGACCACTTTCACTTGTCCATACGGGACATTTGCATTTAAAAGGATGCCCTTCGGTTTATGTAATGCACCAGCCACTTTCGAACATTGCATGATGTCTATTTTCTCCGACATGGTGGAAGACACTATTAAGGTTTTTATGGATGATTTTTCTGTTGTGGGGGACTCATTTGATGATTGATTGGAACACCTTGCTAATGTGCTGGAAATATGCGAGGAGTGCAACTTAGTGCTAAATTGGGAAAAATGCCACTTTATGGTCAACGAGGGTATCGTATTGGGCATCAGATTTCAAAGAAAGGTATTGAAGTTGATAAGGAAAAGATTGAGGTGATTGAAAAGTTACCTCCACCGATCTCCATGAAAGGAATTTGAAGTTTCTTGGGACGTGCAGGATTTTATAGGAGATTCATCAAAGACTTCTCAAAAATTGCTAACCCGTTATGCAAACTTTTAGAGAAGGAGGTGAAGTTTGTATTCGATGAGGCATGTCTAAAAGCATTTGAGTGTTTAAAAGAGAAGTTGTTTTCAGCCCCTATCATTGTGTCACCAGATTGAACGATGCCTTTTGAGGTTATGTGTGACACTAGCGGGGTGGCTTTGGGTGCAGTCCTTGGCCAAAGACGTGAGAAGATTTTACATCTGATTTACTATGCTAGCAAAGTGCTTAATCCAGCTCAAAAGAATTACACTGTGACTGAACAGGAATTGTTGGCAGTGGTTTTTGCTTTTGAGAAATTCAGATCTTACTTGATTGGTACGAAGGTGATTGTGCATACAGACCATGCAGCTCTTTGATATCTTATGTCAAAAAAAGATGCTAAGCCAAGGTTGATTTGGTGGGTACTTCTATTACAAAAAATTGACTTTGAAGTCAAGGACCGAAAGGGAACCGAGAATCAAGTTTCCGACCATCTATCACGCCTTGAAGAGGAGGCCATGCTTAAATTATGGGATGATCTTGAGATTGATAATACTTTTATAGATGATCAAGTACTGGCAGCATCACAAGACTTAATCCCATGGTTTGCTGATTTTGTAAACTTTTTGGCAAGTGATTTAGTTTCAAAAGATATGTCGTATCAGCAGAGAAAGAAATTCATGCATGAGGTAAGAAAATTCTTCTGGGATGAGCCATATTTATTTAGGGTATGTGCAGATGGCATGATTCAAAGATGTATTCCAGAGGTTGAAATGATGAGTATTTTGGACGCATGTCATTCATCTTCTGTTGGGGGTCATCATGGAGGTGCACGGACTGCCCATAAAATCTTACAATGTGGGTACTATTGGCCCAGTATTTACAAAGATGATCATGATTACGCTCGAGCTTGTGACCAATGTCAAAGGCAAGGGAATATCTCACGCAGACACGAACTTCCCATGACAACTATACTTGAGCTTGAATTATTTGACGTGTGGGGAATCGACTTTATGGGCCCTTTTGTGAGCTCACATGGGATGAAAAATATTTTGGTAGCTATCGACTATGTTTCTAAGTGGATGGAGGCAATTGCGCTTCCTAATAACGAAGGAAGAAGTGTCACGACATTCTTGAAAAAAAACATATTTTTATAATTCGGTACACCCCGAGTTATCATTAGTGATGGAGGATCCCACTTCCGCAATCGTCTGTTCAAGGCCCTGGTTGAAAAATATGATGTTAAACATAAGGTGGCAACACCTTACTATCCTTAGACAAGCGGGCAAGTTGAGGTGTCCAATCGTGAGATCAAGTCTATTCTGGCAAGAATGGTGAATGCCAATAGGACTGCTTGGGCTCAAAGATTGGATGATGCATTATGGGCATATCGAACTACTTTCAAGATGCCAATTGGTGCATCACCATGTCAGTTAGTTTTTGGAAAATCTTGCCATTTTCCTGTCGAACTTGAACATAAGGCTTTATGGGCTTTGAAAAGGTTGAATTTATACTGGAGTGAAGCGGCTAAATTGAGACTTGAGCAGATAAATGAGATGGATGAATTTCTTCTCCAAGCTTATGAAAGTTCAACAATATATAAAGAGAAGATGAAATTATATCATGATCGACGCATGAAGAAACAGGAGTTTCACCCGGGAGATTTGGTGCTACTTTATAACTCCAAGCTTCGCTTGTTTACTGGAAAGTTAAAGTCCAAATGGTCCGGAGCATTCACGGTGGTCAGGGTATTCCCAAATGGAGCAATTGAGTTAAAAGGAGCTGATAATGTTCTATTCAAGGTCAATGGGCAGCGTATAAAGCATTATGTAGGAATCACGTAAGAAATAAGGACATGTGAGGAGCTTGAGCTTGATGAAGTCTTAGTAGTCAAGTTAGCCATGTTGTGCCGCGACATTAAATCAGGCACTTCATGGGAGGCAACCCATGGGCTGGTTGGTGAAGTCTGAGTATCTAAGTTAGCCGTGTCGTGCCGCGACATTAAATCAGGTGCTAATTAGGAGGCAACCCAATATCTGATGATGTTGTGATCTGAGCATTGGAAGACATGTTTTTAGGTCAATATTATTCGTACTATCCATGCCAAAAACCTACGAGACGTAAGACAACCCACGTCTCATAGGTTGGTGCCGTTATAATCAGAGAAAATATATCACCTGCAGAATTCGACCCACGACAGGGTACCCACGTGATGTAGGTGGACCCATATCTCGTGGGTTGTGCCGTGGAAATCAGAGAAATGTTTGGCCTTTCTGAATTTTACCTACGACAAGGTACCCACGTGATGTAGGTAGTCCCATGTCACGAGGGTGGTTTTGTGAAACTCAGAAACTCAAATAATCTGAGACCCAACCCAACCCGACCCTTCATTTATATAAATTTCACGGTATACTTCTCAAAACTGACCCAAATCCGACTCCACAAATCAACTTTCTCAACTTTAAACACTACACATAAATCATAATTTCCATAAATCACCAAATTCTCATACCTTAAATCCAAAATTCTTTCAATCCCCAAAGATCCAATTCAAAATCCAACAAACCCTCATAACCTAAACCTAAAAAGAATCCGACCCTACCCTAAATTTCAGCCCACCCAGACCCCATCTGACCCAAATACGACTAGACCCAATTACCTGTTCCGAAACCTCAATGCCACCCAAATCAAACCCCAAACATGGCGACATGGGTTCTTCCACGGGGATTCGTACCAAGAATCCTGAATTTACAACTAGATTGCGTGATGAACCTTTGATTTCTGAGAAAAGTGGGTCTAAAGAGGCATACGAGCTTGTTCTCGATGATACTGCACGGGTGCCTCATACAACGAGGCTACAAATACGGGCACAAGCTGCTGCCAGGGCTGCCCAATACGTACTTCACAGCCCCCAGAACCGGCTGTCCCTGCTCAGTCTTTTGATTTTTCCCCCTAATCTGATGAGAGGATGAACGATGCTACAACCGGTGACGAATGAGAGATTGATGTGTCTGGCTCTGAGGTGAATGTTGCGGATATGGATGATGTTGATGTGGATGGTTTCGGCTCTGGGGATAATACTAATGGTCAAGATAATTCTGTGATTGATGTGACAACAGTATTTCTGGCACGGGTGTTCAACACTCTACGACGTCCTCATAGAGACAGGTGGCTACACAGCGGGCAGCCGTTGCGGTTCGTAGTGAAAACAAAAGATGGTGTGTTCAGGACATGAGGGCCATTTATGACAGGATGCGGAGCTTACTGAGCGGGGCGTGTGTAAATGGAGTATTCCTGAAGAGCCCCAATATCGGTTAGATGAAATGAGAGCACTGCCTGAGATTAAGGTTGTCTTTGACCATTATGGGTTCGGGTGGATGACGGAGCCTCCTGGGCACCATAGCTTAGAGTTGGTCCGTGAGTTTTATGCTTCTTATGATGCATCTGTTTGGTTGATCACACCTGTTGAGCAGCGGCTCCAGGACCAGCCTCCATTGACTCACACTTTGTTTCAGGAGACCAGAGTCGATATATCTGAGCAGACCATCCACTGATTCTTGTTTGGTGCTGACCGTCCATTGCCAGCTGCGACTGCTGAGTTTGATCACTGTATGGAGACTGTCAGAAATAGGATTAAAATGAGGGATGTTGATCAGAGGTTAGAGTTACTAAGGTGGATTACTGGTTATATAGCGGAGGCGGGTATTAATGCTAGTTGGGTGACTGGGAAGCTGGATATAAAGAAGTCCACACTCCATTTTGCTGGCAGGTTTTGGTGGTCGATTGTCAGGCACCAATTGAGTCCCACTAATGCTAACAATTCACTCACACTTGATCGGGCAGTGTTGGTAGCGAGTATTATGGCAGGCTATGCTATTAACTTCGCCCGCTACATCGTTGGGTAGATACATGAGCATGCTTTCCGCGACTTCACCAGCATCCCTTTCCCCTATTTGATTCATGGCTTATGTGTTAGTGCTGGTACATTCATGACTCCTGTGGTAGACCATCATATTGAGGTGAACCGTATTGCTGATATACAGTTGATGCAGCAGTGGGGAGCTCACCCAGTCTTTCCGTGGAGGTCTCACCTTTTTGGGTCATCAGGAGCAGCCCTTTTTGAAGGGCCTGGAGATAGAGAGGAGTCGGTGAGCACACCTATGCCTATTCCTGTACCGGTGAGCATTCTTGATACTGTTCATCTACCTGTTGAGGGCACAGGCTTGATTGACGATGAGGTACCCAGCACTACAGCACCACCGCCTCCTTCTGGTATGGTTTCAGTTTCGAGGGACTTCTTGCAGCAGCTGGTTGATAGGCAGACATAGATGTTTGAGAGGCAGGCCCACACAAAGGCACAAATGGCAAAGTTGGTATCCCAGCTTAAGCCATGGGTTAGGACCACAGTTGAGGCTGCAGAGGCTAGAGTGGAGGCCCATATGTCTGTATCTATGGATAAACTCATACGAGAGCTGCATAGACAAATTGATAGCTTCGAGGCGCAGATGGCTACCCAGTTGGGTACGATATAGAATCCTGGTATGGCTACATTGACACAAGAGGTAGCTGCATTGCGAGAGGAGGTACAAGCTTTGGCACCAAGCAGCGCCTCTATTATTCCACCTATGCTGTTCAGGCTTCGATGCAGCCAGTTTTTGAGGTGGATTTGTTTGTCAATGAGGAGCCTCCTATTGATAGAGGCAAACATCCACACAGTCTGGAGAAGTAGGTGGATAGTGGTGACGAGATTGAGGGTGATCTCCAGAGAGCGGTTAAAGCCTCCAGAATGGAGTACCATACTAGTCAGATCGCCCAGGAGCATAGGGCATAAGGTGCATCCTCTAGTCAGGCACCCCCTCTACCAAATGCACCTAGTAGAGAGCCCAGAGAGCATACTGATGATCCCGCTATAGGCAGGCCCACTTTCGGTGCTTAGGGTACCACAGGTATGTCTTCACTCCCTTATATGTATTACATTGATAGTTGTGCAATGAGGGAAGTGCACCATTGTTAGTTGGGGGTGGGGGTGTACCACTACTGGGAGGTTTTTGTTGTCGTGTTTCTTTCCCCCCAAGTGTGCTATCATAGTAAAACTGGCATGTTTAGGTTTTTATTTATATTAGTTATGTATTTTCATGTTTAATCAGGGAAAAATAGGGGAACCTTAGTGCACTCAAATTTTGAATGTATTTTGAATGATAAGGATGCTTTAGCTTTTGGATTGTTTAAAGGATACCCTTCCTGAAATTTTTGTTTTTAAATGGTGTGTGTAGTATGTTAGTTTGTGACAGCTGTTGGATCTTGTTATGTCATTAGGATTATAGACAAAATAACTGTAGCTAGCATTGCATGAACCTAGATAGGTAGTAGTTGATAATGTAATCTTGTGCTAGGTATGTGTGAGGTCATTACTTAGTTGACTTTGTGTGTACGATCCCGAACTTGCCCGCTTAGTCTTGCCTAGGTTAAAGGATAGTGGTTAGGAAAAGATCATATGCCATTTTTGAATAAGTCCACGTTTACCCTAAATGCCTGACCAAATGAATTAAGTATACCTTAATCCCGATTTTGAGCCTTAATTGACCTATTTCTTTCATTAGCCTATTCACCTTCCCATTTTGACTTATAATGAGCCTGTCTTGGCCCTGGTACCTCCTTGGACATTGTGTACCTCAACACAGGCAAATCACCTAAGTTAAGGGTGGCTATTATAGGGGTGCGTAGATTGATTTGGGTGTGAGAAGGGGTTAGTAAAAGAAAAAGAGAATAAATTTGGGTGTTAAAAAAAAAGAGAAAAAGAAAAGAAAAAAAATATATAAATAAATTGTGTTTTGAAAGTATGAAGGAAATCACACCCAAAATCTGAAAGTAAATGAAGGAGAATAAGGGAGAATAAATAAGCATGGTTGAAAAGTGGAGCCAAAAATAGTGTAGTGTCAAGGAGGGTTAAGTCACCATATCCATATGTACCATACCCATCCCCAAGCCGAAATTACAAGCCTATTAAAGTCCTATAGTGATCCTAGTTCAACTGTCCAGAAAACTAAGGCATAGAAAATAAGGGCAAGTCTATGGTATTTCATGCACACTGTTTGAACTTCTTTGTGAGAGAGAGTGTTTTTACCAAGTCCCTACTTTGAGATTCATTAGAAATCTGTGAGTGTATAGGACTTCTTTGCTGAGAGAGTACATGGGTTGCATTGTTAGCTGCTATTTGTTCGGATAATGTCATTTGCATATATGCTTAGTTGTTTGTTCATAATCTGATGCCATCACTTGATCTCTTCTGTGTCATGATAATATGCTGCATTTATACACACCGTGGTTTTGATTTGTAAATAGGAGGAGTCAAAAAAGTTTTGAGGTCAAAAGCAATGAGTCGACTGTCGTAGGTCCCGTAGGTTTCTCTTAGTTAAGCATCGTATATGTTTGTTTTGTTATGTTCGCCTGAGGACATGCAAACAGTCTAAGTTGAGGGTGTTGATGTGTCATAATCACATCACACTTTTGACGCTTAAAACAAGGAAAAAATGTAAAAACTTGGGTATGTCTTGTAAGTATGATGTGCTTTCTGTCTTATTTTACAGGGAAATAGGTTATGGAGGCAAACTGGAGATAAAGTGAAAAATCTTGCACCAAAACAGAAGTATCAGAAGATGAAAGAGTCAAGATTAAATCACAGAGGAGACCCACGGCAGGGACCTACGTGGCGTAGGTCAACTCACGTCACCTAGGCCTGTATTGTGGATCAACTTCAGATAGTTTGAATTACAACCTGCTTCCCACGGCAGGCATCCACATGGTGTGACGTTGCTCACGTGACGTGAGTGGGTACAGTGAATAGACTTCAGATATTGTGTGGTGCTACCTGATTCTCACGACAGGGACCCACATGACGTGGCTTGGTTCCACTATACCAAGTCACAATACCGTGGAAAATTGTCGACTTTAGTCTCTTACTTTGTCTAGGATAGGATTCATCTTGTATCTATAAATACCCTTGTATTGTCCTATGTGCAGGAGATAGTCAGTAAATTATTTTGAAAAAGTTTTGTCATTATTTTGAGTTCAGAAACACATTATTGATTTTGTAATCTTGGAACACAAATTCTAGGGTTTTATTCACAGTTGAGATTTCAGAGTTTCTTCGCTATTGTGAGTTTACAATTATGTCTTCATCGTCAAATTCTTATGGTGCTCTTGTGAACATGAGCAGCTAAACTCATCAACTAGGGTTGTGTGAACCATGAGGAATTAACTAAACGGGTTAAGTGCAAAGCAAATCTGAACCGCTGTGAATGCATGTATTATTATTTCCTTTGTTGTGATTGATCTTCTAACGGTTGCAAACGTTACAAACTCGCCTGTATTCTAGACTTGCTCGAGAGAGAGGTAGAGTTTGGGAAAAGGAAATACCAATAGAGAGTTGAAGCTATCAACCTTCATCTAATAACTTGAGCCTTAGCAGGAAAAGTTATCTGAGATCCAGGACAAGGGTTAGTAGTGCGACACTCGGAGACCAAGAGGAGAAGAGTGACATTCGTCTAACAAAGGTCGAGAGACATTTAGATGAACATATCTTGTAAGATTTTTCATGCAACATAGCGGGACAGTTTTGTCAGCACAAGTAACTGGTGGAATTAAGGAATTATTGGGGATCACAGTCCTAGTGCATTTCTCATATTGTCTAAAAACCCTCTATAATCAGAAATCGTTACCATTATTACTTACTTGCAAAAAAACCCCAGTTTTACTTACTTACCAGTTACTCAGACTAGCATTCTACATAACTTCGACCTATTCCCTATGGGATCGACCCCAACCTAGTTGGGTTCTATATTTGATACAGCGAGCGCATTATGCTTCATTGCGAGGTGTAATTTGGGCGACATCAAATAGTCAACTTCAAACGAGCATAACTATTAGATTATGAAGAGCTTTTGAGCTCAAGACCCACCAAATTAAAGGTCTTTGAGTCTTCTTTCCAACGCATCAAATTTCTCATTAATCTAGTAGCTAAGTACAATATTACTCATTTTACTAAAGGGTATCTATTGCGAGAGACTGACGACACGTCAACTAGGTAATGAACGGTTAGGCTTAGTTATCAAGCTTAAGTAGTAAACTTGAAAAATGGAACAAAAGTGATGAGATGGGTGACGAGATTTCACAGGGGATATGAGACGTCACCCGAGTCGTCAGATGGGACTATTTTTCAATGTTAAAATATTTTCAAAGGGGTTGTTTTGTCTTTTCCCACTCTTTTAACACCAAAACTACATCGTTTAAGTGATTCTAAGGCTGATTAAAAAGCCTAAAATGCCCCAAGGACCTCATTACTTAGAAATTAAGTCAACACTTAGCCAAATACAGAGAGAGGCAATTTCTCTTCTCCAAAGCAAGAAACTAGGGTTTCTCTTCTTCAGGATCTAAGTTCAAGCTTCTAAAGGAAACTCTTCACACCAGGTATGTGGAATATCATCAATAGGTATCCTTTCACCCGTTGAGTCCTGGAATACACTCGGTTCCTCAGTTAATTCATAATTTTGAAATTGGGGTTTTCATTACAGTCATGATTCTTCTTGTATGTTAGGTCCCCATAACTAGTAGGCTATAAATGTCACGCCCCGAATTCCAATGAGGCGTGATTGGCACCCGAAGCCGTTAAGGCCCGAGAGAACCAAGTTTTACTTCTATTCCATCATGTGCATGCCACAAGAAACCCATAATCGCCTAATGGCTTTAGATACCAACAACAGAATTCATGGAACCTGATACATATAAATACGTACGCGAAACTTGGCCGTTGAGGCCATTAAGTCAAAAATGACATGTACCTTCTTACATTCATACACCCACATACGTCTACAAAAGCCTCTAACAGATGCATTGACCAAAACCAACTGAAAGTCGGGACAAGTCCCCGCTTTATATAACGTGTACAATACCAAAACATATGTACAACTGTGACTCGGCGAAGCTCCGATCCAACTGGAGCTCACCAAAGATCCGCAACACCGGCAACCTACTGTGGAGGCCTACTAGTACCTGCGCCTGCAGCAAATAAGGTAAATTCCCCAAGAGGGGTCAGTACGAAGAATGTACTGTGTATGTAAGGCTCAAATGAAACTGTATGGAATTAAACACAAGTGAGTAGTCAAAGTTAAGCATTTGGAAACATGTATATTGCGTACATTGCGTTCATTGCGTTCATTGCGTTCATTACTTCTTTATCTCAATGCTCAATGATAACAATGTACCCGGGCCCTTACTGATCAGTGGGTCTTTGCATGACTTATCGTCATGTTGGGATCGGGTCGAGCTAGGCTTATGCCCCTAAGACCTGCCACCCATAAATCAATGCCTCGGGATTGGGTCGAGCTAGGCTTACGCCCCTCAGACCTGCCACCCACATCGGGATTGAGTCGAGCTAGGCTTACGCCCCTAGACTTGCCACCCATAAATCAATGCCTCGGGATCGAGTCGAGCTAGGCTAGTGCCCCTAGACTTGCTACCCATACTTATGGATTCATCCGAATAGGTAGCAGTTCAGTTCTGAGATCAGACGGATAATACTAGTGACTTTCTCTCTTTCCTTCTAGTTGTACTCTCATGAGTCCATGTCTGTACCTATTCCATGCAAACTCTTATGTTCATTTATGCTATGTTTAAATACAGTTGAGACTTATTCCCAACCTAAAATTAGTTTAAGGTAACAATTTCCTCTCTATTACTTTCTTCAGTCTCATGTTCCTTAGTTACTGCCATGTCATAACATGAATTCATATGTACAGTTCAGTCCATGTTTCAGTTAAAGAAGAAGTTATCATATTATTATTCAACTCTTAAATCTTAGTGCTTGGATTATAGCTCTTTCCCTATTCTTTCAGCTTTATAGTGTTCAATCATGGAGAAATAATCCCAAGGGGGAGATATTGTAACATCTCAAAAATCCAAGTTAAGATTATAACCATGATTCAAGTAAATGTGGAACTAAATTTTATGTTTTGGAAGTATGAGAAGTGATTTAGACATGTATAAAGGCCACGACTAACTCCTAGCTCATAGCCAAGTTGAAACGGTCCTTACTAATTGATTTCTTGTGTAAGATCTTTGTCTAGTCAACTTCAAACAAGCATAACTCTTAGATTATGAGGAGTTTTTGAGCTTAATAGCCACCAAATTAAATTTCTTTGAGTCTTCTTTCCAACGTATCTAAATTCTCATTAATGCAGTAACTGAGTAAGACTTTATGCTTATTTTACCAGTGGGTGTCCGTCTGCCAGAGAGTGATGATCTAAGTGACAACCCGTCACTTGGGTGATGACACATCAGGCTTGGTCATCAAGCTTACATGGAAATCTTAAAAAATGGCTCAAAAGTGTTGATATGGGTGATGAGACGTGACGAGACATCGTCCAAGTCATCTGACGGGACTGTCCTGTAATGTCAAAATGTTTTCAAAGGGGTATTTTGGTCTTTACTAACTCTTTTTACACCAAAACTACGTCATTTAATCAATTCTAAGGATGATTAATAAGCCTAAAATTCCCCAAGTTCCTCATTACTTAGAAATTCAGTTGACACCTAGCGAAATACAGAGAAAGGCAATTTCTCTTCTCCAAAGTAATAAACTAGGGTTTCCCTTCTTCAGGATCCAATATTAAGCTTCCAAAAGAAATTCTTCACTCTAGGTATGTGGGATTTCATCAATGGGTATCCTTTCACCTATTGAGTCCCGGAATATACTATGTTCTTCAGTTAATTTATAATTTCAAAGTTAGGGTTTCCATTACAGTCATTATTCTTTTTGTATTTCAGTTCCCCATAACTAGTAGGCTATAAATACATGTTTTTCCATGAAATTCTGTGCCTTGATAGTATCATATTCATGAACCCTAAGTATGATGATATTCCATGATTTTGTACTTGTATTATGTAATTTCATATTCCATTCAAATTATAGAATTGTCATGAGTAGTTGCATTCTTCAGAGATGGAGGGTTATGAACATCCGATGGCTTAGAATTTCATTCATGGATAATTAAATACTCATCCCTTCAATTTCGTATGTCCTAAGATGTGTTCAGATAAAGTGTCTCTCACTCAGTCTCAGACATCAGAATCAGTAAACTTCAGTATTATCAGTTTTACAGACCCTCGGAGTGATTTTTTGAAAAGTACATTCTAAATAGTATTTTTAGATAATACATACTATTAGAGTATTAGCTTTTTCATGAGTCAAGAATTAGCATTCAGGTCTAGCCTTATAGAGTCATTCTAAAGCTTAGACCTTATATATTTCTCTTATGAATTTTACTCCAGTCATCTCAGATCTCCCATAAACTTACCAGTCACAGTGTTCAGAAATACATGATATATATTTTTATATATACATATATGCATTCTCATATCATAATCATGAGCTTCATCTAATAACATTAACATTCATGACATGTATGACATCAAGATATGTTATCAATACTTTTGAACACATTTCCCAAAAGTAAGTTTTCGATTAGTATGGCATTCAGAATGCCATCAATTATCGTGGAACAGTTTCTTATGAAAACAAATTTCACTAGTAGCATGGCTGTCAGGTATGGAATTCATGATTATGGGCAACATTTTCAAGAGCTATCTAATATATTAGGTTGGGAGTAACACTTAGCACCGAGTTGGAGTAGGGTTCAGCAAAATCCAAGTCCTAAAACTACGTGCCACAGTAGGTATGCTATTATGTTTTGCCTAGAGTGGGCTCTTGGGTGATCATGCCAAAATCATGGTTCTCTTCCCCTGGTAAGGTATTGAACACCCTCCTAACTTGGGTTACAAGTTGGATTCCATGTTTTTCACATGGTCTATGTCGGTAAATAGTGCCTCCCATCTTTCAGACTCAGATCTTGCATTGACTTTATATTCAGTTTATTGAGCATATTATATTGTTAAATATTAATTTACGTTGTCATTGCATCAGTTTACATTCCTCAGTCCCATGTTCAATTCAGTCTTTTATGTTCAGTATGTTTAGTTCCATATAGACTAGGGAATATCTCACACGTTCAGTACATTCAAAGTACTAGCGGCATACTTTTCTTTGTTCTATATTGTCTTATTATATAGGTTCAGACGCTCAGCAGCCAGTTCATGGTTAGCATGGATCCTTTTTTATATCTGCAGTAGAAAATGGTAAGTCCTAATCTTTCGAGGATGAGATTTACGTTTAATTTTCTTTATTTCAGTCGTTCAGTTTTCAGATGGTTAGAGTTAGGTGGGGGCTTGTTCCAACAACTTATCTTAGTAGAGACTTTCAGAAAAATAGTTAGATTTTTAGCTTAATGGTTATAATGTAATTATTACTAATGAAAGTTACACATGAATAAGAAGTTCTAAAATATGAGAGACCCAAGAGACTCAAAAGCACTCAAAGTTCAAAAAAAATTCCTAAGGTTAACATGAGACATCCTAAAGTTCACAACCACAAAATCAAGAGGCCCCATTCAAATAAAATAAGTAACCAAACTAACATTCATGACTTATATATTAAAATATACAAAAGAACATTAGTAGCTTATGTATTCAAAAGATTAGTGAGAACATCAGCTTACTCTATCAAAACATTCAAATTAACATTCCCAACTTATGCTGTCAAAGATTCACGAGAACATTCTTAGCGTATTCTACCAAAACATCCAGAAGAACATTCCCAACTTATGCTTTCAAAAATCTAGATGAACATTTCCTTCTTATGCAATCAAATGATTGGACAAATTTGATCAGTTAAAAAAACAAAATAGGAAGATATATCCTCTAGTAATACTAATGAGTCATAGACCGATATTTATTTCGATCTTCCAAAGAGGAGTCAGATGTTTAAAAGTTCCTAAACTCTATTATTTCTTACCAAAGAGACTAAAAGATTGATCAAAGCACGTCCGGCTTCATGAAAACATTAAAAACTAGGCTAGCATTCATAAACATACGTCCACAAACAAACACTTACTACCATCGATCAATTCAAACCCAAAAAAGATATGGACTCAATAAGTAATCAGCCCCAAAACAATTTGAACTAAATTCTAAAATCCAAGACTGCCAAAATATAAGTCAAAAAGGCACATAAAAGAAATTAAAATAATTCATAAGACTTTGACAAAAGCAGAAAAAACATTGCAAAAAATCAAAGAAAAACCAATGACATAATCAAGTTTCAAATGGGTCGTACATCGAGGAGCTTACACAAAAACATACAACCCATACAAATAAAATAATAGAAAACAATAAAAGACTGATATCAATACACATTACAACAACCTGAAGAGGAAAAAGGCATAAATACTCCTAGAATATGGATTAAAAAACATCTATCAAAACTGCTGAGTATGGAACCGGTCCATGAACCTGGGAGCTCCCATAAAGGACACTCTTTTTGAAGAGAACAAGGTAATACTCTCTTTTATAGTGTCAACAATGATCTGATAACATGCAAATGCCCCCATAGTGAATGAACTTAGGAAGAAAACAAAACCTCCTAAGGTACCCTGAGTGGCATAAGCAAATGATCTGTGATGCATCATATATTGATCTTTGACATATTTTATATGCCCAATTGACACATGTTCTCCGTATTAACATGTAGTTTTGGGCATGAATTCATGTATCATCTTACATATTTGTGTAATGTTAAGTTGGTAAGCTAATATATGTGATTAGATATGTTTCTGCGCAAAATATGGATGAGCTTTACCCAAAAAAGAAAAAATATTCAAAATCAAAGCCTTTTAGCAGATTGAGGAAAATTCCAGATGATGACTAGGGCTAAGGAAATGGCCTGGGCACCACCCCAACAACAAAAATTTAGAGAGGTAAGAGTCAAAAGGGCAAGGTGATGCCTTGACCACATCCTCACCACTGGCTGCAATGGACTCTACATCATCCTACCCTCAAAACAACTCAGTACTTTACAAGCAACATCAATGCTTTGGCTTCCAGCCAACACTTAGGTAGGCAATTCATTGAGTAAGACAGTGACTAGACAGTTTTGTGGGCCAAAATTTATTATGTCCAAATTTGAGTTTGGCAAGGATCGAGGTTTATTTCCTACGACTATAATTACACCCCTTGATTGATTTTTAGAGGACTGATTACTATTTGGTGAGAAACACTTGGTGAAAGAAAAAAATTCAATAGGTTTCTTTTCTTGATAATTATCTTAAATGAAACAAAACTAATCTTGTAATTTTTATTCAAGGATGAGTGTCTAAATACCTTTGTTCTGGCGTTATGGCCTTTGCCTGATTGTTGGAGTAAACTTTTGATTTAGTTTGTGAAGTTTCTCATACTAATTGTTCTTATATTCATTATTTTACTATTTTGCAACAAGTCAAATTCATATATATTCTCATTGTGAACTCAAAAGAGGAATCGTGGGTTAGAACAAAGTATAAAAGGTGTAAGATCTAATCTTGGGGTATCAAAGAGTGAATTTATATCTAGGATTGATATATACCTAGATCACCTTACTTGAATAAACAGGAAGTGCGATTATGTTTACATATTTATCTTGATCATAGAAATATATAAATAGATATGTATGTAAATACTTGATTAGAGGTATGAAAGACCATAATATTAGTATAAAAGGCATAAATCAGAAACCACATAAACTAAATAGTAATGAAATTGAATAACAACATGATTGTGATTAGATTCATAATGCTGGAATACCTTTATCATTGTGATCAACAACTTTACTTACTTTTTAGTTTTAAATTAAATAATAGAAATTGAATAATTGAAAAACACAATTTTTTACAACACACTTGTTCTAATATGCAATAATAGACTAACTAGATCTTTGCTATTCATAAGCCTCTATGAATACTTTATCTGTCTATATTACTTGAGTAACCCTGCACACTTGTGTGTGTATCTAGGCGACATCAAGTTTTTAGTGCCATTGTTGGGGACTTGGAAAATAATCAAGTTTCTAGTTTTTCTTTTAGTTGTTATCATTCAAGTATTACCAAATTGATCTTATTTGTTACTTCTACATGTAAAATTCTTGAATACAATGCACTGCATGTGGAACCAATCTAGCTAACTTACACCCTAAAGTTGAAAGATTGTTTCTGTAAAGGCGGAGGGCGTTAAATTTTATACAGTAGAAACAACAAATTGAGGAAATACTAATAGATATGGCGGCTAACAATTCTCCTATAGTTGTCCGTGAAGTGGCAGTACAACCTATGGGGAATGCAACTTCAACTATATATAGATCGGATTTGGAAGGACATTTTGAATTGCTGCAGATTATGGTTCAACTCTTAAATAAGAGTTGGCAATTCACAGGATTATCATATGAGGACTTGCAACAACATATCCATAACATTCTAGAAATCAATGATACTTACAATACCAATGATGTCTAAGTCAATTATGTGAGACTCATATTGTTTTTGTTTTTACTTTTTTGAGAAGCGAAGAGGTGGTTGAAGGCAGAGCCATCTAATTCCATCATTTTATGGAATGATCTTACTTGAAATTTTTTTATTCACTTCTTTCCATCTGGGGAGACTACAAAAACTAAGGAGTGATATATTGGTATTTTAGAACATTGATGGGGAAACCTATATTAGGCTTAGGAGAGATTCAAAGCCCTTCATTGAAGTAGTCCATATCATCATCAGACTCAAGTGGTGTTGGCGCATATCCTTATTTAAAGTGTTGATACATATACACAAAACTATTATTAGACTCTGTTAAGGGTGGTCAGATACTCAAAAAGACTTAGGATGAGCAGTTAATGCTCCTTAATTGGTTTTCAAAAAGAAATTGTGAATGGAATGTAGAGGGTAACAGAGCAATCATAAAGAATCTCACATGTGTGTTAGATGTTGGTAGTTACACAATATTGTTAACATAGTTGGCTTCTATATAGAATTAGAGTATCACACAGCTAAGAAAGTTGAGTATGGGTCCTACTCAAGCACAAGTACAAGAAATTCCTCAGGCCAAGGCATGCTAGAAGAGTCATCCATTTTATAGGTAATGCTAGCAGATAAGGAGGTATTATCATTATTGAAATTCATACGATCCCAATAGGCTTAACCATCCTACCTTATCATATGGTAGAAATTAGAGTCATAACTACAACAAAGACTAGTAAAAACCATAGGATCAACATCAATAAAACCATTAGCAGAAGTCATAGGGTAATCAATCCAATGCTCAGCCAAACACTATGGAAGAGATATTGAAGATGATTATCACTGATAAGGGGAAAGATAGTTGTAGAGATGAAAAATAAAGATCTAGCAGGGAGAAATCTTGCTAGGAAAATCAGCCAAACACTTTGGGTTTACGTGATTTAGTCGTGTTCGATTCAGTTGGAGGCCAGTTGGTTATTGAGATTGAGTTTGTGGCATTTCAAAAAGTTAAGTAAGGAAGCTGGTGAAAAAGGGATACCTTGAGAGAAATCCCTTGGAAGCATTATTTCTTCTTAGCTGTTATCTAGGGAGCCTTGGTCAAAGTATGCGGGCCCCAGTACCTCATTCTTTTGAGCATTCAGGCTCTTTCTATCCATTGACTTTCGAGGATGAAAGTTCTTTTAGTAGTGGATATTGTACTGACCCTCTATGTAATTTTCTTGATTTTTGCTCGTTTTTAATATTTTGAACCTTCCTATAGTGGCTACAGGTCATTTGTGACTTACCAGAACTATCGATTGGGTATCGAACAATTCGTTTGGATTTTAGGCTCAATTCCGTCTTTTGATGTAACACCCCGTACCTTCCTAACCCAATGTGATGATGATGAACAATGTATACTTGAGTGTCGAGAGCCACACGAATGTATTTTGTAATGTTATTGACATGAAAATTGAAATTTGGCCTCGTACATGTGATTAGCCCTTCGTAGGAGGTGTTTTGTGATTTTCAAGGAGCATTTGTGGGGTCCAAAACGAGGCTAAGAGTACCTTTAAACAAAGGATATTAAGGGTAAGAAGTAAGTTAAAGAATAGGATTTGAAGTATTTAACCAAACCCGTGAAGAAAAGTCGAAAAATGAAATTTTTGAAAAATTTAAGGGAAGGGCGCTTTGGGTAGCGTGCCACGCCGCTCTGGGCTGAAATTTTCAGTCCAGAGGCAGTAAAGGGGCGAGCCAAGCAGCGTGCCATGCCGCCCCTGTGCACCTTTCAAAAGTTGAAAATTTTGTTTAAGTCCCAAGGGTTCCCGGGGACGTATTGAGCCGATTTTTGCCACGATTCTTCTACAACCATGAGAATATACATGAAATGAGTGAAATATTATATTGGTATGATAAAATTACTCGAGAACGAATTTGGCGTCAAAATGACGATTTTACCCTTTTGGTCAAAATGGGTCATACGTGGCTAGAATCACTTGGTTTTTGGATGGCGGCTACGGATATGAATAGCATGAGTGGGAATATTATTGTAATACGTATGAGATGACTTAAACACGTGAAATTATTGATTTTATCGGGTTAAGTGAATTGGGCCCAAAAAGGGCCCAAAAAAAATGGAAAGAAGACATGGCCCATATGGGGATATTTGACCCATTCTTGCAAAAACTTCTAGAGCACCACATGGCATGCTATATAGTGGCTAAGCATGGACTTGAGAGCCTATATAAAGGGCAAAAATGCTGATTTTCTTCATTTGGAAAACACATGCCTTTGTAGATATTTTTTTTCAACCCTTTCTTTTTCTCTCAAACCCTAAGAGGTCAAAGCTAACCTTTGGAGCAAGATCAACATCTTCCAAGCATAGGTAAGTGATTATTGTCATGGATTAATATATTATATGCATGGGAGAGTATGTGAATCTTGTTGGTTATGCTTGGAAGAGTTGAACATAGTACTTTGGGTTTTTGTACAAGATGTGCCATCCATGAGATTTGAACTTGAATTCTTGTGCCTTTGATGAAAGATCATGGTATGGATAAAATATGAACGTCTATGGTGTTATTTTTATTGTTAACCTTGTTCTTGTCTATAAGTGTAAATTGTGGGATTTTGGCCGATATGTGCTATGAAGTGTATTAAGGTGAATTGATGGATTATTTGTGATGTGGTATGGATAAGGAGGTGTAAAAGAGAATTGTTATGGTGAAATGCAATGATTATTATGTATTGGTCAATGTTGGGAATATTGGAGGATTTTTGGAATAATGATGCTATCAATGGTTTTGTCAAGGGGAAATGACATGTTTCAAAGCAATTATATGCATTTGTGAAGTAGTTGTGGTTAATGTGAATTCCGTTATGTATTTGTGTAGTAGAGTGACACATAAAGAAGGAGCGGGAATATTGTATGCACATCTAGGACTGTATATCCGTATTGAGAGTACAAGGTATGTAAGGTTACTTTGTCCGTATCTTTCTACGGCCAATAGTGTTCACATTGACATTTCACTAGTTCTATTCCGAAATGGACTAAGGTATCCCATATGCACTTATCCATGGTCATTGTCATATATTTCCTACTCATTGATCAATTGTGAATCCCATTTCTCATATTCATGGTTAATGTTCCAAAAGCTCAAATAAGGTTATGTTCCAATATTTCAATAGTGACTATACTTGTGTCTCTTGTTCATGGATTATTGTCCAATGGTTCCAATGGTATCATGGTGCTAGTAATGTTATATTTCTCATTGATATTTATTCAGATGTCCTTCACTTATTGGTCAATGATTCAAAGTTTCCAACAATGTTGTGTTCCAAAGTTCCAAAGTGATGTTATGACTATCAAAGTATCAATCTCAAAGTAATGAACAAAGTAATGCAAATATGGTCAATGATCAAGTACGGGTGGCAAGTCTAGGGGCGTAATCCTAGCTCGACTCGATCTCGAGGTTTGGATTTATGGGTGGCAAGTCTAGGGGCATAAGCCTAGCTCGACTCGATCCCGATGTGTTGATTTATGGGTGGCAAGTCTAGGGGCATAAGCCTAGCTCGAATCGATCCCGATGTATGATTTATGGGTGGCAGGTCTAGGGGCATAAGCCTAGCTCGACCCGATCCCAACATGACGATAAGTCATGTAAAGACCCACTGATCAGTAGGGGCCCGGGTACATTGTGACATATGTAATGACATTGAAGTAAAGAAGCATGAAAGCGATGAAATCAATGAAAGTAATACACATGGGTTCCAAAGTGCAAAATGGTTACTTATTCATCTGATTATGCATATGCATTTGAGTTCCATTGAGTTCATCGAACTATTCATGTGTTGTATAGTTTCATTTGAGCCTTACATACTCAGTACATTCTTCGTACTGACCCCTTTCGGGGAACTTACCTTACATGTTGCAGGTGCAGGCACTAGTAGACCTCCACTATAGGATGACAGTAATTGCAGATCATTGGTGAGCTCCAGTTAGTTCGGGGCTTCTCCGAGTCACAGTTGTTCAAATGATTTGTTATACATAGTGTATAAAGCGCGGACTTGTCCCGACTTGCAGTTAGTTTTGATCAATGCATCTGTTAGAGGCTTTTGTAGACGTATGTGGGTATACAAATGTAAGATGTTATATGATATTTTGACTTGATGGCCTCAACGGCCGAGTTTCTCATATGTATATACGTCACATGTTCTATGATTTCTGATTTTAGCATTTCCTGTTCCTATGGGATAGTAGTGTTTCCTAAGACATGTATAGGAAGGAATAAAAGCAAAGGTTGGTTCTCTCGGGCCTTATCGGCTTCGGGTGCTAATCACGCCTCGTTGGGATTCGGGGTGTGACAAAAGTGGTATCAGAGCGAGGTTGGTCTAAGGGTGTCTACAAAGCCGTGTCTGAGTAGAGTCTTGCTTATGGATGTGTTGCGCGCCACATCGATAAGCAGGAGGCTACGGGACATTTAGGAGTTGTTTCTTTTCTTCACTTCTAGATCGTGCAGTAGAGCCAAAGTTGTAGGTGGACACATATGTACGTATTGACATTGGTTTTCTTTTATATAGTCAACTGTTGAGTCTCAGACAAGATAAAGACAAAGGTGAGCAGGTTGATATGCATGCTGAAGTAGAAACGAGTAAATCACCACTTGACCAAGTGTGTCAAGGTAGAGCTGATATGGAAATTGTTATACGGGTCTCTCGTAGCCAAAAGATAGAGGAGTACCTGCAGAACCATCTATAAATGTCACTGAACAGGATTTACGAAATGTAGTGCATATGTTACCTCAGATAGTTGTTGTACAATGTCACGGGCGAGATGGCCTGATGACGAGTAATGATGGTGCGGCTAGGGTAGGTAGTCTTCAAACACAGGAGTTTTAGAAATCATACCCTCCTACGTTCACCGGGTCGGGTTTTAAATGAAGACCCATAGGACATTATGAACTAAGTTAAAAACGGTTCTAGATGTTATGCATATGACTGATCTACTGATCTATTTTCAGATAGTTGGGAGGAATGTAAAATGGCATTCTGTGACTGTACCTCCCAAATAAGGTCAGAAAAGCTTATGTGGACCAATTGTTTTTAGTGTCATAATTTGACTAGATATGCTCCAAACGTGATAACTGTTATGACCGATAGAGTGCATCAGTATAGAGACAGATGGATTGTACAATGGATATAGGCATTTTGCATACAATAATGAAAGACCAGAGACAACAGAAAAGGACACAACTATTTGACAAAGGGTCGTTAAAGATGGCTAGATCTATGGGGACAGTTCATGGCGTCCCAAGGAGAATTGAGGTCTTGGATGATTGGCAGACCGCCTAAATCATTATTTCTTTAATCTATAGTAAATGTTCTACCTCGATCCTAAGGGTTTAGAGACAGTCGGTTTGGCAAAGAAGTGAGATTCATGATTCATGGGCAATGGGGTATCAAGCATAAGAATGGAGAAGGTAGAGACCAAATGTCGGTTGGGGCCAAATGTTATTATTGGTGTGATATGTCGGGTCACAAAATGAGGCTTCTCCTAGTGAAGCTACATGTACCGTAACGTATTGATTGACCCATAGAGCATATGGTATTTTGTTAATTGCTGAAAAGTTAAAAGAACACCAAAATGACCAGTTATGTCACAGGAAGCCTACACATCAGTTGGTGAACCTATTGTAAGTAAAAGAGTATATCATAAGTGCATAGTCATTAATTGTGGTCATGAGATACTGGTTGATCTTATTGAGTTATAAAGGGGTTATGCCATAGTAGATGGCCGAACTAAGAAGTTATATTGTCATTATCCCCAAAGGAATATTTTGAATGGCCAGGAAAATGTATTCCCCATCTCACGGCAAAGAAAAGAATACTCTAAGGGATACATATGTCACTTAGTAACAGTGAACGATATTAATGCTAAGCCCCCACCTCTTTAATTAGTCCGGGTGGTAAATGAATTCCTAGAAGTATGAGTTGGTATGAATGTGACGTCAGGTACTCGACCTATTTTTATTTTCATCATATAGCATGGCCACTTCATATAGCATGGCCTGGTAGAGGTATGAGAATGACAGGAGAAAGTAAAAGACGTGTTGAATAAGGGATTCATAAGGCCTAGTACTACCCCTTGGGGTGCATCAGTGTCACTAGTACAAAAAAAATAAAATAACATAGCCTATTGAGAATGTGTGTTTACTATTGGTAACTGGATAAGAATAGTTTCCCCCCCAGAGTTGACGATTTGTTTGATCAGTTACGGGATAAATGATAATGAATGATATATATATGAACGATGATGATATACCCAAGGCAGCATTACAAACATGGTATGCTTATAAGTCCTAGTATGTCAATTGGGCTAGAGAATGCACCTGTAGGTTTGTAGATTAATGAACAGGGCGTTCAGGACACTTGTAAATATGTGTGTGACCATATTCGGTGATGGTATTCAAAAAAAAAAATCACAAGAGGAACTATGCATTGTATAGGATGAAGAGATGAAAGTTGTCACACAAAAGATAGAAATGGTGAACAATTGGCTAAGGCCTACGATGCTTACAGAGATCCATCGACTTCTTGGGTTGATTGATCATTAGATGAGAATTGTGGAAGGATCTCCTTCTATCCCTACACCCTTAACAAAGCCTATACACAAGGCAATCAAGTTCCAGTAGAATGATGCCTTGGAGAAAAGTTTTCAAGAGTTGAAATATAAAGTAATTTCCACATCCGTTGTAAGTGCCTTCTGAAGGCATAAGAATGTTATGCAATGTATGGTAATGCTTCCGGGGTTGGCCTCGAATGTATATTGATGTAGCATGACAAGGCAATAGCATATGCGTCACGACAGCTGTGGCCACATGAGAATATAAATTATTACTAAACACATGACCCTGAAGTAGCAGCAGTGATATTTGCTTTAACGTTATGGTGTCACTAAGGGATTCATGTTGCTATATATATTCTGGATGTGAGACAATGTAATATACTGTTAAGCCGAAAGACTTAATTTGAGGTTGAGAAGGTGGCTTGAAATCTTAAAAGGTGAGGACATTGGTATCCTATATCATTTGGGAAAAGCAAATGGGGTAGTTGATACATTAAACTGCAAGGCAGTAGGAAGTATGAATGGACAGCTCACAGAAAAGAAAGATATAGTCAGGAAATCTATATTAATGAGGCAATATGGGGTTTTGTTTCTTGAAACTCCAGAGGAAAGAATATTAGTGTCAAATGTGGTAGGATTTTCATTGATATTGGAGATAAAGGGAAAAGCAATATGTAAATGCCATTTTTAGTTCAATCGAAAAAAATATGTATAGCAAAGTCGATTAGAGTATTTGAGCAAACACAAGGGGGAGTACTTTAACGCCAACGTAGATTGTGTGTACTGGGTATAGATGAGTTAAGGAAATGAATTACGACAGAAGAACATCGTTCATGGTAATTGTTTGTTCGAAAACAACCAAAATACACCATGGTGTAGCAGAGATGTGTTGGTAAGAATATATGAGAAGCACATTGTAGAACTTGTAGTTCAATGTCCAAGCGGTCACTGACGAACAGTATGGCATCAGAAGTCTGTATGTTTTATGCAATATATTACCCTCCCAGTTGGGAAGTGGAATATGAATAACATGGAATTAATTAAAGGGTTGTCTCCTACATTACGAAGATTGATTCCATATATGTAATCATGAACTGGCTTACCGAGTCAACATATTTCCTACAAGTTAGGACCACCGATACAGATGAATGGTACGCAAAAATTATATGTTACAGAGATAGTATGATTGCATGAGACTCCACTCACTATTATATCACACAGGGGGGCTCACTTTATTGCACAGTGTGGGTAAGTCTTTCCAGTAAAGCATGAGTACACAGATAAATGTAAGTATGGATGGTCATCCTTAAAAGGATGGACAAACAGAATGTATTATAAGAACATGTGAAGATATGTCACGAGTTTGTACATTGGACTTTAAAGGTAGTGGGGATGAATATCGATCGTCTAATGAAATTGCTTACAATAAAGATATCAAAAGGTACCTTACGAAGGATTATATAAAAGGACATATAGATCATCCATTGGATGTGTTACGGCTGATGAAATTTTGCGTTGCCCAGGTCAAATTTTGTTCATCAAGCTATAGAGAAAGTGAAGGTGATATGACAGTAGCTACAAATAGCCCAAAGTCGGTATAAATCATATGCCGATAGTAGAAGTTGATAGTGTCACCAATGGAAAAAAGATAATGAGATTCGGAAAGAAAGAGGAGTTGTCCAAAGATTTGGGCAACTTGCTTATCTAATAGCACTAGTCCAGGAATTCTTCACAGTCCATTTAGTATTTTATATTCGATGCTCCAAAAGTGTATCGGAGGGTATACAGTATTGTTTCCAGTGGAAAGGTACAAATTACAGAGGATCTCACACGTAAAAAAGTACATCGAGAAGTGAAAGAATCAAGAAATGCAAAAGTAGCTTCCGTAGGGGCACTATTGGAGAACTTAGTACATCGAAGAAATCACAAGGGAAATCGAAGCATTAATGAAATCTAATTACTTGTACTTGTGATACATGGAAGGAAAATTTCAAGATAGAAATTTGGATTTATGAGTCTTTACAAGTGTTAAGTGTGTATATTATGAGATAGAGAATTCACTTTGACTTAAGTGTTGCAATGAGACAGTGTTACTAACATTCAAGGACGAATGTCCCTAAGGGGGGAAGAATGTAACACCCCGTACCTTCCTAACCCAATGTGATGATGATGAACAATGTATACTTGAGTGTCGAGAGCCACACGAATGTATTTTGTAATGTTATTGACAAGAAAATTGAAATTTGGCCTCGTACATGTGATTAGCCCTTCGTAGGAGGTGTTTTGTGATTTTCAAGGAGCATTTGTGGGGTCCAAAACGAGGCTAAGAGAACCTTTAAACAAAGGATATTAAGGGTAAGAAGTAAGTTAAAGAATAGGATTTGAAGTATCTAACCAAACCCGCGAAGAAAAGTCGAAAAATGAAATTTTCGAAAAATTTAAGGGAAGGGCACGTTGGGTAGCGTGCCACGCCGCTCTGGGCTGAAATTTTCAGTCCAGAGGCAGTAAAGGGGCGCACCATGCAGCGTGCCACGCTGCCCCTGTGCACCTTTCAAAAGTTGAAAATTTTGTTTAAGTCCCAAGGGTTCCCGGGGACGTATTGAGCCGATTTTTGCCACGATTCTTCTACAACCATGAGAATATACATGAAATGAGTGAAATATTATATTGGTATGATAAAATTACTCGAGAACGAATTTGGCGTCAAAATGACGATTTTACCCTTTTGGTCAAAATGGGTCATACGTGGCTAGAATCAGTTGGTTTTTGGATGGCGGCTACGGATATGAATAGAATGAGTGGGAATATTATTGTAATACATATGAGATGACTTAAACACGTGAAATTATTGATTTTATCGGGTTAAGTGAATTGGGCCCAAAAAGGGCCCAAAAAAAATGGAAAGAAGACATGGCCCATATGGGGATATTTGACCCATTCTTGCAAAAACTTCTAGAGCACCACATGGCATGCTATATAGTGGCTAATCATGGACTTGAGAGCCTATATAAAGGGCAAAAATGCTGATTTTCTTCATTTGGAAAACACATGCCTTTGTAGATATTTTTTTTCAACCCTTTCTTTTTCTCTCAAACCCTAAGAGGTCAAACCTAACCTTTGGAGCAAGATCAACATCTTCCAAGACTAGGTAAGTGATTATTGTCATGGATTAATATATTATATGCATGGGAGAGTATGTGAATCTTGTTGGTTATGCTTGGAAGAGTTGAGCATAGTACTTTGGGTTTTTGTACAAGATGTGCCATCCATGAGATTTGAACTTGAATTAGAACTTGTGCCTTTGATGAAAGATCATGGTATGGATAAAATATGAACGTCTATGGTGTTATTTTTATTGTTAACCTTGTTCTTGTCTATAAGTGTAAATTGTGGGATTTTGGCCGATATGTGCTATGAAGTGTATTAAGGTGAATTGATGGATTATTTGTGATATGGTATGGATAAGGAGGTGTAAAAGAGAATTGTTATGGTGAAATGCAATGATTATTATGTATTGGTCAATGTTGGGAATATTGGAGGATTTTTGGAATAATGATGCTATCAATGGTTTTGTCAAGGGGAAATGACATGTTTCAAAGCAATTATATGCATTTGTGAAGTAGTTGTGGTTAATGTGAATTCCGTTATGTATTTATGTTGTAGAGTGACACATAAAGAAGGAGCGGGAATATTGTATGCACATCTAGGACTGTATATCCGTATTGAGAGTACAAGGTATGTAAGGTTACTTTGTCCGTATCTTTCTACGGCCAATAGTGTTCACATTGACATTTCACTAGTTCTATTCCGAAATGGACTAAGGTATCCCATATGCACTTATCCATGGTCATTGTCATATATTTCCTACTCATTGATCAATTGTGAATCCCATTTCTCATATTCATGGTTAATGTTCCAAAAGCTCAAATAAGGTTATGTTCCAATGTTTCAATCGTGACTATACTTGTGTCTCTTGTTCATGGATTATTGTCCAATGGTTCCAATGGTATCATGGTGCTAGTAATGTTATATTTCTCATTGATATTTATTCAGATGTCCTTCACTTATTGGTCAATGATTCAAAGTTTCCAACAATGTTGTGTTCCAAAGTTCCAAAGTGATGTTATGACTATCAAAGTATCAATCTCAAAGTAATGAACAAAGTAATGCAAATATGGTCAATGATCAAGTACGGGTGGCAAGTCTAGGGGCGTAAGCCTAGCTCGACTCGATCCCGAGGTTTGGATTTATGGGTGGCAAGTCTAGGGGCATAAGCCTAGCTCGACTCGATCCCGATATGTTGATTTATGGGTGGCAAGTCTAGGGGCATAAGCCTAGCTCGACTCGATCTCGATGTATGATTTATGGGTGGCAGGTCTAGGGGCATAAGCCTAGCTCGACCCGATCCCTGGGTGGCAGGTCTAGGGGCATAAGCCTAGCTCGACCCGATCCCAACATGACGATAAGTCATGTAAAGACCCACTGATCAGTAGGGGCCCGGGTACATTGTGACATATGTAATGACATTGAAGTAAAGAAGCATGAAAGCGATGAAATCAATGAAAGTAATACACATGGATTCCAAAGTGCAAAATGGTTACTTATTCATCTGATTGTGCATATGCATTTGAGTTCCATTGAGTTCATCGAACTATTCATGTGTTGTATAGTTTCATTTGAGCCTTACATACTCAGTACATTCTTCGTACTGACCCCTTTTGGGGAACTTACCTTACATGTTGCAGGTGCAGGCACTAGTAGACCTCCACTATAGGATGACAGTAATTGCAGATCATTGGTGAGCTCCAGTTAGTTCGGGGCTTCTCCGAGTCACAGTTGTTCGAATGATTTGTTATACATAGTGTATAAAGCGGGGACTTGTCCCGACTTGCAGTTAGTTTTGGTCAATGCATCTGTTAGAGGCTTTTGTAGACGTATGTGGGTATACAAATGTAAGATGGTATATGATATTTTGACTTGATGGCCTCAACGGCCGAGTTTCTCATATGTATATAGGTCACATGTTCTATGATTTCTGATTTTAGCATTTCCTGTTCCTATGGGATAGTAGTGTTTCCTAAGACATGTATAGGAAGGAATAAAAGCAAAGCTTGGTTCTCTCGGGCCTTATCGGCTTCGGGTGCCAATCACGCCTCGTTGGGATTCGGGGTGTGACATTTGAAGCTTTCATTGTTAAGGAATTGATCTCGGACCAAAACTCCTTGTAAATGGCCTTCGATGATAATTCCAACAACGTTTTTAGCTCTGAGGCTTCCAAGCTCATTTTGGGCTATTGGGTAGATTTGGTGAAAAATAGAACTACGGGTGTGGTGCCCACATTTTGTCAAAACGAACTTGGTTGGAAATTTTGATGAATTCGTTGAGTCCAAAATGTTGAATTTTGTATGGTAGCATAGTCGTTTGCACACACGGGATTCCAAACAAATCTCGAGCACCTGATCGGTGTCCTTTGGGACTTAAGGAGCTGATTGCATTTGCAATGGGCCAAGCCTTTGACCTTGGCGATCGAGAGCCTCCTCTTGCGTTTGCGATGAAGGGTCGATCGGACCCGATCCAGTCTCTTCTTCGCATTTTTGATGGCCTTCTCCAGTTGGTCATCACGATTATAGTTAGTTGCTAGTGTTCACGATTAGAAATTTCCCTGTCCTTCCCAATCGCGGCTAGGGGCCACGCGTTCGCAATGAGTAACCCCTGGCCCTTTATATTCCTGTCTTTCCCAAAAAACCATTATTTTTCTACACCTTTTTATCCATTATTAAACTTGTAAGCTCAATAACTTGCGGGAAATTATTAATTAGAGCTATGATTTAGTTGAAAACGTGTTAGGGATCATTTTCCTGTTGTTATTCTGTAAGTTTCCGCCGTAATTCTTCATTAAATTCTTGATTCTTTCTTTTGTTTTCCTTAGCTCTTGCGGCTGTTTTGACCCCCAATTGAGACTCCATTTGTGCTCGACTTTTGGGCATGCCTTCCTTGTCCTTCAAGGGACCTCATGATAGATTTAATTTTAGAATTCCATTAGTGGGACTCATGGGCCCATTTTTGACCCAATTTTGGGCCTAGAGTTTTATATAGCAATTTGGGTATCATTTTACTCATATAAATGTATAGTATATGAAATTGATAGCACAACGATATTCTAAGATCATTTTAGTGGAGACAAGCAGTTTGTGGATGGTTCGAGACTGTAGTTCGACATCGATGTAGGCTTTGGTGTACTCTTCTCTATAGGATTATGTATTGTATTGATTGCATGCTAGATGGGGGTTGTAGGATAGGGTTAGGGTTAGTTGTATTAGTATTTGTCCTGTGTAGGGGACTTAGTGTGGAACTGTGAATTTTTCCTTTGCTTAGAATACCCACCATAGCTTTAGCACACTGTTAAGACTGATTAGTTATGTACTCGACCTTTTGATGATATTCAAAATTCATAATGTAGGAGTTAGTGTAGTAGTTACCCTTTTCGATGATATTCCTCGATTAGATTCACCTGGTAGAATGATGTCTCCTATTGGTCCCGCATCTGACTTTCTACATATACGTGTATACTCTTATTGTTCTGTATATTACATTATTGGGCCCGTGGATTTGGTTATGACACCAAGGACACCAGGTTAGTTCTTATGCTTTAAAGGAGTTGTGACTTAGCTTATAGATGTTTTCGGTTGTTACATTTGCTTTGTTTAGATACTAGTGATGGCATGCATTCATTATCCACATTCTCATGTTAAATTTCAAGCCCATTCTCCCTTAGGCTAGTATATAGTCCACCCTTAGGACTAGACTTAGATCTTTTAGTGCCTTGGGATGGGGTTGAGAAACCTTAGCCTAGGTTCGGGTAGGTGTTGCCTTAGGTTGGGTTACTAGGGTCTGGTAGTAGGTTTCATTGCCTTTTTTAAGAAGAATTCTTCAAATGACTTTCCTTTAGGCTTAGATGGAATTATGACCACTTTCTTAGGCTTTTACCTTGGGTTTGGGTTGACATAGACTTGATAGAACATCTATTTAGCTTTATTACCTTTGTAGAGGGCAGTAGCTGATCTTTGATCGCTCGAGACTGAATTTTATGAATAAATGGGTTGGAGATGGGCTTAGTACCCCTGGATTACTGCTAGATAAACCATGATTACGAGTTCAGGTTTGAGTCCAGTATCTGTTCATAATTATGGTTTGGGAGCCCTGGCTCTCGGTTATGGTTATTGCTGAGTTTCTGGCAGTAGTTGTATGGATCATCAGGCTTCTTGTTATTACCCTATGGTTCTGATTCAGACCTGACTATTGTTATCATACAGTTATGGATCATCAGGACTCTTGTTATTACCCTATGGTTTCGATTTAAACCCATCTATTATTACCGTACCATTATGGATCATCAGTCCTCTTGTTATTACCCTATGGTTGTGGTTTGATTCTGATTCTTGCTATAGCTATGGTTGTGGATTTTGTTTTACGAAAGCCTTAGTTTGGGACCAGGTAGTGTATACGAATATCCCGAGTCACCTATGGGCCCCTCCATTCGTGATCCATAATGTCGGAGGAGGATGGTTGCCGTAGGTTCTGCCTTTACGATCTATTGAGCTATAGGAGGGGTATACTCTTGTGTTGGATATAATACTTGATTAATCTTGCTCCATCTGGTTCTTTTCATGGTTCTCATTCTTTCGCATGCATTGGCCTATCAGCATTATGATTTTTTGGCACTTGTATCTATCAGTTTTATGGGGGGATGCATTGGTATAGGTTATGTTTAAGGTTTATTGACTGAATTATTATACCTTCTGGGCTTATGGGAGCCCAGTTAGGTTATTGTTTGTTTGGGCTTGTCGATTATATTATTAGTTGGATGTTATCATACTTATTTGTGGCAGGCTGGTTATGGACTGATACTCGAGGTTATCGGTACGTTTCTGACCCGTTCCCTCTTATTATGGTAAGCTTTATTACTATTAAGCCATTTTATGGATATGCGTATTTCAATTAGAGACCCTGTTTATACTAGAGTTAGCTCCCCCAGATGGTTATGACCCTCAAAATGTTAGGCCAGTTTCCTTTGGTTAACACTTTTTAGTTTAGCTATTCTTATGATATTTGTATGCTTTCCTTCGTAATATTATTATCTATAGATACCCTTTCTTCATATTACTATTATGTATCTCTTCCTTCTTTTTATGTTATTTATACTTACATTGTCTTTGGAGCTCAGTCAGTCGATGCCTAAAGAGTACGTCCTGTTGGTACTCATACTACACTTCTGCACCCTACAGATCATAGTACGAGTTCTCGTCGCTGACGTGTGCATCATACAAAGATCCTACCGTTCGAAGCGAGTTCTCATCGCTGACGTGTGCATCATACAAAGATCCTACCGTTCGGAGTTGCTCCTGGTCTCCCTCTTATTGTTAGACTAATCCCTAGTTTTGTATTTCAGAGATGATTTTGTATATATTCACTCTGTATCTTACTTTGTACTCCTGTTGTATTAGAAGCTCTTGTACTGACTTCACTAGGTTTTTGGGACATATTTACTTCCTTCATGTATTTTTTCAATTTTTTCATGTAATACTGCTTCCTCTTTCCTTATTAGTCCGCTACTAGTTGTTCTGGACTAAGGGTTGGCTTACCTACTGGTGGGTTATGGTAGGTACCATCATGACCCGAGAAATCGGGTCATGACATATCATCTTGTCAAAAGTAAAATTAAGGAAAATCATATTATAAGTCACGAAATAAGTGTTTTTTTTAAAATAGCTCACTATTTGAGGTTCATAATTTCGCTATTTCTTTTGAGAAAAATCAGCAAGTCTTGATATATAGTATGAGAATTTCATAACATTCATCAAAATTAATGAGTTCATAAAGGCAATTTTATAAACATCACATAGAAAAGGTTTATCATGAAGGATAGGATACATGAGTAGTGACTTCATGACTTTAACATAAGGAATGAAAGAGATTTAACGACATGGATCTTTTCATCTAACCCTAACCTTTTCATGAGTTCATTTGAAATATGGGAATGACATCTATGAGAATAACTTTAAAGAAGATAACTTTAGATACCTTGAGAGGTGGTAGAACTTTGAAGAGAAGCTTGAGGAGTTCCTTTGCTTGAGTTTTCCTAAGCATAGTGTCATGCCCCGAATCCCATCGGGATGTGATTGGCACCCGAAGCCGACAAGGCCCGAGAGAACCAAGCTTTGCTTTTATTCCTTCATATACGTATCTTAGGAAACACTACTATCCCATAGGAACAGGAAATGCTAAAATCAGACATCATAGAACATGTGACGTATATACATATGAGAAACTCGGCCGTTGAGGCCATCAGGTCAAAATGTCATATACAATCTTACATTTGTATACCCACATACGTCTACAAAAGCCTCTAACAGATGCATTGACCAAAACTTTTGAACAACTGTGACTCGGAGAAGCCCCGAACTAACTGGAGCTCACCAATGATCTGCAATTACTGTCATCCTACGGTGGAGGTCTACTAGTGCCTGCACCTGCAACATGTAAGGTAAGTTCCCAAAAAGGGGTCAGTACGAAGAATGTACTGAGTATGTAAGGCCCAAATGAAACTAGACAACACATGAATAGTTTAATGAACTCAATGGAACTCAAATGCATATGCATAATCCGATGAATAAGTAACCATTTTGCACTTTGGAAACCATGTGTATTACTTTCATTGATTTCATCGCTTTCATGCTTCTTTACTTCAATGTCACTACATAGGTCACAAAGTACCCGGGCCCCTACTGATCAGTGGGTCTTTACATGACTTATCGTCATGTTGGGATAGGGTAGAGCTAGGCTTGTGCCCCTAGACCTGCCACCCAGGGATCGGGTCGAGCTAGGCTTATGCCCCTAGACCTGCCACCCATAAATCATACATCGGGATCGAGTCGAGCTAGGCTTGCGCCCCTAGACTTGCCACCCATAAATCAACACATCGGGATCGAGTCTAGCTAGGCTTATGCCCCTAGACTTGCCACCCATACTTGATCATTGACCACATTTGCATTACTTTGTTCTTTACTTTGAGATTGGTATTTTGATAGTCATAACATCACTTGAAACTTTGGATCATTAGCCAACGAGTGAGAGATATATGAGATTGGTACATTCACTTGTGAGAGATTGACATATTCATGTTACATAGCATGTTTGGAAACTTTGAACCATAATCAAAATAGAAGACATGTGAATAAACATTATTGGAAACATGACACCATTGGAACCATTGGACAATCATTCATAACAAGATACATGAGCATAACCACTATTGGAACATTGGACCATAACCTTGTTTGAGCTTTTGGAACATTAACCATGATAATGAGACATAAGACTCACAAATGATCCATGAGTATGAAAGATATGACAATGACTATTGATAAACGGATATAGGATACCTTGGCACAATTCGGGATAGGACTAGTGAATTAGCAATGTGGATACGATTTGCCACAAAAAGATACGGACAGAGTAACCTTACATACCTTATCTTCCCAATGTAAGTACGCAATCAAATATGTGAGCGCAACAATTCCGCTCCTTCTTTACGTTTCACTCTACATCACAGGGACATAATGGAACCAACATTAACCACCAATTACCTTACAAATGTATACAATAACAACAAGTCGCATGTTTGGCTCTAACATGTCATTTCTTTCTCTATAATACCATTTACGGCATGGTCATATCAATAATACCACAACATGCCCAACATTGACCACAATATCATTTATGAATGTATTATCCCAATATTCCCACAATATTACATACATTGACCAATACATGATAATCAAGATCATGTCACACCAAGTTCATACTTTACACTTCTCCATCACCCCAACATCACAATTATACTACCAAATTACTTCAATACACCTCACACAACAAATCGGCCAAAATCCCACAATTTCCACTTATAGACAATAACAAGTTTAATACCAAAAATAACACCATACATGTTCATATTTTATCCATACCATGATCTTTCATCAAAGGCACAAGCCATAATTCAAGTTCAAATCTCATGGATGGCACATCTTGTACAAAAACCCAAAGTACTATATTCAACTCTTTCAAGCATAATCAACAAGATTCACATACTCTCCCATGCACATAATATATTAATCCATGACAATAATCACTTACCTAGGCTTGGAAGATGTTGATCTTGCTCCAAAGTTTGTCTTTGAACTCTTAGGGTTTGAAGAAAATACCTTTGATATTTGTCTAAAAGGCATGAGCCTTTGTAAGAAATAAAAATCAGATTTCTTGCCCTTTTTATAGGCTCTCAAGTCTATGGTTATCCACTTTGATTCAATAATTGATGGGTATGACTTAGTCAATTGGAAGAATGGGTCTTGTGACCCATTGGGCCATGTTTTCTTTTCATTTTTGGGTCCTTTTTGGGCCCAATTTACTCAACCCAATAAAATCAATAATTTCTCGTAGTTTCATCATCTCATATGTGTTATGACAATATTCCTACTCATGTCATTCATATCCGTAGATTCCTACTCATGTCATTCATATCCGTAGCCTCAATCTCAAAAACAAGCGATTCTAGCCACGTATGGCCTATTTTGCCCAAAAGGGTAAAATCGTCATTTTTGACCCCAATTTTGTTCTCGAGTTAATTTATCATACCAATATAATATTTCATTTATTTCATGTATATTCTCGTGGTTGTAGAAGAATCGTGGCAAAAATCAGCTCAATACGTCCCCGGGAACCCTTGGGACTTAAACAAAATTTCAAACTTTTGAAAGGTGTGCAGGGGCGGCGTGGCACGCTGCCTGGCGCGCCCCTTTACTGCCTCTGGACTGAAAATTTCAGCCCAGAGCGGCGTGGCACGCCCCTGGGGGCGCCCCTCCTTATTTTTTTCCAAAATTTTTGTTTTTGACTTTTCTTCGCGGGTTCGGTTAGATACTTCAAGTCCTATTATTTAACTCACTTCTTAACCTTAATATACTTTGTTTAGAGGTCCTCTTAGCCTCATTTTGATCCCCACGAATGTGCCACAAAAATCACAAAACACCTCTTATGAAAGGCTAATCACATGTACGAAACCAAATTTCAAATTGCTCATTGTTAACATTACCAAATACATACTTATGGCTTCCCAACACCGAAGTACCTATTGTTTATCGTCATCACATTGGGTTGGGAGTATACGGGGTGTTACACATAGTTTCTTGAAATCCTTTTATTTCTTGAAGTGGAGAGGGAGGAGAGGAAAGAGCCCAATATTCTAAGGGTTTCCATCTGCTAAGGGAAGGTTTTAAAATGTGTGTAAAGAGTATCTAAAAGTGGTAGGGCAAAAATACCCTTAAATAGATGAAATACTAGAGTATCTGTTCGAAAAAAATGCCTTAGAAAGCCGCACTAGGCAACACATTGGCAGACCAAAACCATGGCCAATACGCCACCCTCTGATCAATACATCATAGACCCTCTTCCCTTAGTGCCCCTTAGTAAACACATGCATAACTTATTACTCGAAAGTTAGATTGACGAGCGGTTGGTGGGTTTGGAAACTAGACTTAAAAACATTAATTTTGTAGGTAATTGGACATGTAACTATTCATATTCTAGCAATAATGCTTGTTTGAAGTTGACCCTAGTAAAAACTTATCGAAAAACTTAATTGGTGGGTGGATTTCAACTCAACTTTGTGCTATAGGTCTCTTATGACTTTAATTCACATCCAGTACACTTCCTACACTTAAGAATTAACCTATACATCTTTGTAAAAATAAAAACTCATTAGGTTTTAGTAGCACTTAGGGTGTTTAAGGTTTTCCTTCATTCCATTTTAAAGTCTTACAAGCCTAAATTTGATACTTTTATTGTAACACCACGTGTGATTTGGGAATATCTGATTTTTCTAGGAATTTTATAAAAAAAAATATTTTTTTAGTTTCTTTCTAAAATGTCTTAAATATTTTATTTTTGAAAAATTATTTAATTATGATATATTCGTGTATACATTTACATCATAATCATTTTATAATTTGTTAATATTTTAACAAAGATAGTAAGCCTCGTTAAGTCCCAAAAAAACTTATTCTAAGAGGTAGTATTTATTCAAAATGATTTTTCATTGATTGTGATATTAAAGAAAGTTACATGTATTCTCAATTGATTGAGCTTCTTCATCTTAGAGGCTTGTATATATGTGTTATGGGTTTGTGAGTAAGTTATGGTCTTGATGGCCTTATTGTTAGTTGTATTCTAAATTTTTTGCTTGGCAGCATCGTGTATATATTTGTGTTATGGGCTGGCCTTCATGCAATTTGTGGTTTAAAGCAACCTTGTTGTTCTGTTGTGTTATTCTCTTTCTTTTATATTATAAACTATTGGTGTCATTCGGACCTTCTAGGCTCTGACTTTTCGCAAGTTGTGTTATTTGGTTTTGTGTTTGTTAGTTAATTCTATCAAATAAGGCGTACGGTACCTCTCCTGCCTCCCTCAGATTTGGGGCATGAAAAACTTGGTATTAGAGCAACGTCGTGTCCTAGGGAGTCTACATGTCGTTTATAGTAGAGTTGTACTTATGGGTGTGTTGATCACTATGATACACCAAAATTACACCTCTAAGCAAAGTATAAGGCAGTCGCTATCAAATATAGAACCCAACGAGGTTGGGGTCGAATCCCACAGTGAATAAGCTGAAAACTATATTCAATGCAGTTATTTCACTAATAGCCAATTGCTTCCATGAAGGGGGCATTTAAATGTGTGGTATCGTTTTAATGTCAAATGTGTACAAGTTCTAATTGAAATATTGAGAAAATGAATTCAGTGATGAGAGAGAACTAGGTCTGTGTTCAACATAGTTTCATAACACAAATGGGTCATTGACGATGATAGAGTCTTCTAATGTTATACTTGCAAGGGTATCAATGACATTACTACATCTAAATATTTCTCAACCTACTCAGATTAATATCCCTCAAATCCTATTAGACTAAGAGTGATTATAACACGAAACCCGATAATTGCCCCAAGTTAGTTAATCTAATTACAACATCAACCATTAGACGAGGGTTAGAAACCTCGAATCCTTGTTATTAAATCTTTTTCCTAGACTTAAATTTTATTTCTCAAGCAAGTTTAGATCTAAGGAATGTTCTAATTTTTGCAACTATTAAAAATAAATCAAGAAGAAGGAAATAACAATACTAGCATTCGTAATATACGAATCTACACCATCTTTGACCCTAAAAGAGTTAATTCACCATGGCTCCCACAACCCTAGCTGTGGGGTTTAGCCACTCATTGCTTTACAAACAAGTACTGTCATAGAAATCATAATAGAAGTAGAAATTTACACACATGAAATTACAATAACTGAATTTGTCTTGAAAATCTTGAGTTAATCGCTAAAAACCAGATAGAATGTAATAGTACATGTCTTTCTTTCCCATAAAAGAAAAGTGAATGAGATAAACCCTAACAGTAGCTATTTCTAGTACATGGAATTATCAAATACTCATTAGAATAAAAAAAATTGCTTCCTCGCTTCCCACGGTTAAGTCGACAGTCCATAGTTAGAGAGACGGCTCGTTGCCTTAACCATTATCTCTATCCAGTGAAGATCCCTCAAGCCTGCATAAGTCCTACCACTTAGTTGATAGTTTGTCATCATGGTAACTTTTCGTTGGGTGAACAGTTACTTGGAACCAGTGAACATTCTTGACTGTTTAGTGAACCATATTTTCCGTGATGGTCCATCAAGGTGATGATAGCCCATCAACTGACTCATCAGATCTTCTACACTTGGTCTCAAACACTCTTTTATCATGACGCTTGGGACGATCGCAGGTTGACTATTTGTCAAGTGGGTCTTCATGTCCCTTTTTGAGTACATCCATCATTCTTTCTCTCCGTGGCACATTTTCTTACATATAAAACAAAAACACCATCAAATCCATCAAAGGTTACATAAGAACATGCAATAATTCATGGTCAAAAGTATCAAATGTGTCGTCAAATACTGGCATATCAACAACCTCAACTTAGAACATTTGCTTGTCCTCAAGTAACAAAACAAGACTACTACATCTCACAAGTTTGATTCCCCCTTTTTCATCCTCAATAAAAAATAAGTGTGTATACACTACTTATCGAATTGACACAGGAGGATCTATGAACAACATTAAGATATCAATGGATAATTTTGCATACACAGACGAAAATCATACTAAAAATCAGCAATCAACAATGTTACCCTAGTGCCCTCACCCTAAAGGTGTCACATACACACAATAATCATTCAAATCAGGACTAGAACAAATAACAAATACGCTTGCTCTTACAAAGAAAGTCAAACAATGCATGCACAATACCATAAGCTTGCCCTTTCTATGTCTCGATTTTCAGACAATTGGACTAGGATCACTATATGACTTTACTTAACTTATAATGTAGGCTCCGGCATGAGTATAGTATATTTGAAAATAGTGACTACACTTTCTTTAATCCACTTTTGACCAAACCTTTTCCTCACTATTCTCCTTATATTTTTTTCTTTCTTCAGCTACGGGTGCGAATTTATTTTAGTCTCAACTTTCTTTTGTTTTTTTTCTTTCTTTTAGAACACATGACACCCCTTTTCCCCTTCTTTAGCACTAGTCTTTTCTTTTTAGACCACATTTTTCTTTTCATATACCTCTATAGTAGCTACCCTCAACTTAGAAGATTTGCCGGAGTTAAGGTGCACAATATCCAAGGAAGGATCAGGGCCAAAACAAAGCTTCCAAGAAAAATTGAGAAGGTTAAAAGGCTAATGAATAAAAAGGGTAAATTCAGGCTCAAAATCAGGGACCAAGGGACTCTTACATTATTTGGATGGTTATTTAGGCTGAGTAGACTGAAACAAAAAATGGCCTATTATCCTTTCCTAATTTTCTATCCTACAACCTAAGCAAGACTAACCGAGCAAGTTTGGAATTGCACATATAGAGTAAGAACAATATGAATGCAGCTCACACACACTCAACACAGAGTTACATTATTAACCACTAACTATCATGTTCTATGCCCTAGCTTAAGCAACAATTGTCACATCCATATACATCATGTCATGCAAAGATCAATAGCGGTAAATATATCAAAGCAGATAAATTTTTCACACAAAACTTAAAGGGGTCTCTATTTTTCAAAACAGATTCTTATGACATAGACTGCACTAGGTTCTCCTATTTTTCTTTTACAAACACAAAAATAATAACATTTACACAAAAAGACTTAACAAACATGATAATATAAACATGCTGGTTCAATATTCTTTAAACACCCTCAGGCAAAGAAACATGGCAAGAAAAACCCTTGGGTGGCACACAAAGTAGCTCCTCCAACCCCCATCAAAAAGTACATGCATTATCCTCAATGAATAAAAAGACAAATCCATGGATATGGGAACTTATCTATGGCACTTCATGCACTCTTAGAAGGTGTATAGGTTGTAGATGCAGCAACCCTAGTCTCACCAGTAGTCGAAAGAATTAACACAGCAAACTCCCCAGTGGTGGTTGGTGGTAGAGTCTAGTACTCAAACACTAATGTATGCTCCTTCGATCTGGCCAATTATCTCAGGTGCCATGCTAGATGAGGTTCCACTAACCCGAGCCTTTATCTCCTTCGTTGCTCTATCTCTGACCTCTTTTAAAATTTGTTGTACTTTCTTAATGTCTTCCTACTCTTTCCTTTTTGCTCTATTTTTGGATTTCTTCGGATCCTCTCCCTTGTTATGAACCCTCTTCCCAGAGGCTTTCATTAGTTTACCTAACAAATTAAGAAAAGGTTAATCCTCCTCCAACTCCTCAATAGTAGGGGTAGGGAACACCTAGGTAGGTCTATTTTGCAACTCAACAATATCAGCTTGGGCCTTCACTAATTCAGTAGCAAACATAGCGAAATTGGTAAATGTCATTGCCTTCTACCTTTCATTTACCAATGCTTCCATGTCATCTATTCTCCTATGAACTGTCAAATATGGTGTAAGTATGGCAAGAATTGCCTAATCCATAAATGGTCCCAGCTTCTGAACAAAAAATTCAATAAATGCACAAACCTCTCAGCCCTCTTCACATACTTCACAAAGTTCTATGGTATAAATGCATAAGCTAAGGCCCGAGATGTATTAGAAGTAATATTTGTGGACTCTAAGGCTGGGGTAGTGGCAGCAACACCGAATGTAGAGGGCGTATTAATAGTAGCCTTTATTGATGAGAGACCTAACTCCATACCTTTAGTTCCTCCTAGGGCCTCCATAGGAGTGGAAGGCTCTCCCTCAGTCTGACTACAAGACTCGAACACCTAAGACTTGTACACTCACAGCTCATTCTTCATTTTAACTCAGGAATTTTCAATATCGTACTTCTAAAAAGCTATCACCTCCTCATCTATCCTTACTAATACTGGAACTTGGGCCTCTTCACACAACCGTGTCATAATGCATGGAAATGCAATAAAGTAGTATGCTTCTATGCTTGAAATCACATATCATTTGCTATAATAATACCATAGATAAACTTGAAACCGAACATCAGACTGGCCACCAGAATCACTGTTTCATCATTTAAATTGATTGTCCTCTCCAGTAGGACTTAAGCAAAGTCGCACTATTGCCCACCAAAACATTGCTATGAAGGTCAATGTTGACTTGTAGATCTTTTCTTTCTTATTTGTCAACCATAACGGCTGACTATCAGTCAAAACTTATGCCAACCACAAAAACTGATTGAACTTGTCACGCATTTTGTGATCATAATCTAGAGTACTATCTGGAGGTAAGTGGGCTCATACAAAAACCTGTTGATCTTTTGATCAGATATATCGACTATAACCCTACAGACCTTTATAAATCTTTCAATTCCTGGCCCTTTTGTAGCTGTTGTCAAGAGTGGCAGCATAATTAGCATAAAACTCCCAAACCATATTAGGGTAATAGTACCCTGATGCATAGCTCATCACTCCTAAGACATAATGATTGAACCATCGTTCAATCTCGAGGTAGTTTGTAATATCAAATGAGACAATCTTTGCTTCTTCAGCTATCACGACTCGATTTCTCAGGTCATGGTGGCACCTACCATAACCCACCATTTGGTAAGCCAACCTATAGTCCAAAATAGCTAGTAATGGACTAATAAGAAAAGCGGAAACAATACTAAATGAAAAGAAAAGGATGACCAGAAAGAAGTAATTATATCCCTAAGACCAGGTGAAGTCAATACAAGAGCTTCTAACATAACAAGTGTACAATGTAAAATATAGAGTAAATATACATATACAAATCCGTCTCTAAAATATGAAAATAGAGACCAGTCTAACAATAAGAGGAAGAGTAGAAACAACTCCAAATGTTAAGAGCTCATCCAGAATATCCGATGCATGGTAGCTTCGCATGATGCATACATCAGTGGCGAGAACTCATACTATGATCTGCAGGGTGCAGAAATGTAGTATAAGTACAAACATGAGGTACTCATTAGGCATCAGCCGACTGAGCTCTAAAGATAATATAAGTATAATTAACATGTAAAGCAGGAATAAACATTAGAGGCAAATATCTAAGAAATGAGACATAATGATACTAAAGGAAAAGTAAGGATAAATTATCATACTCTACAAGTAATCTAAGACAAAGCTATGACAATAAGTAGCTAGTCAATGTATGATAGTGTAGTGAAGAAAGAGATATACAATATACAATAGAAGTACGAAAGAAGAGATACACAAGAGATACATAATAGAAATATGAAGAAAGGGTATACATATAATAATATTACGAAAGAAACCAGTCATATATCATAACATTGTTTAAACATGAAACTTCTATCCAAAGGGAGCTAGTCTAACAACCTAAATCTCAAAAGGATTACGATATCAAAAAGGGAGATACTCTAGCATAAAGAAGGTCTCTAATTGAAATGCGCATATCCATAAAAGGGATTAATAATAATAAAGATTACCATAATAAGAGGTAAAGGATCAGAAACATATCGATAACCTCGAGTACCAGTCCATAACAAGCCTTCCAAGAACCATATAATAGTATCCAAGCAATAATATAACAAGCTAGACCAGACAAATAATAACCTAATCAGACCCCCATAAACTTGGAAGGTACAATGAATCATTCAGCAAACTACAAACATAACCTACACCTATGCAGCCCCCCATAAGACTAATAGATACAAGTGCCAAATAATTACACTGGTGATAAGTGATGCATGCAAAAGGATGAGGTTATGGAAAGAACCAGATGATGTAAGATAAACCAAGTACGATGTCCAACAAAAGTGCATACACTTTCTCCAGCTCAACAGCTTGCAAAGGCAGGACCTAAAATGACCATCCTCCTCCAGCACTGTAGCTCATGGATCTAGGGACCCATAGGGGACTTGAGATATCCGTATACACTGCCTGGTCCTGAACCAGGACTTTCATAATCCACATCCATAACAGTAGTAGTAACGAATCGGTATCAAGCCAGAACCAGTAGATAATAACAAAAGGCTAGATGATCCATAACTGTACATCAGAACACCCTAATCAAAATCATAGACAGATGCTGGACTCAAACCAAAACTCAAAGTAACCAATCGTAGCCAGACCATGTGATCCTATAAGAAGCCAACTTCAACCATAAACTGATGCCAAACTCAGATCGAGACTCATAAGCATTGCATAACTAGCGGTAATCCAGGGGTCCTAAGCCCATCACCAATCCATTTATTAGTAAAATCCAGTCTTTGGTGGTTAAATCTTCAAAAGCCAAGCGGACTGCAATTACTAGGTCAAGTGGTGTGGTCAAAGATTAGTTATTACCTTTTCCAAGGGTAATGAAGCTAAGTAGGTGTGTAGTCAAGTCTAAGTCAATCTAAACCTAAGGTAACAGTCTAAGGAAGCAATTATAAGCCCATTTAAGCCTAAAGGAGAGTCATTCATAGCATTCTATCTAAAAAAGATGTCAGGGCCCACTACTAAACCCTGATAATCAAACCTAAGGCTAACACATACCCAAACATAGGCGAAGGTTTCTCAATCCCATCCCAAGGCACTAAAAGAGCTAAGTCTAGTTCTAAAGGAGGACCATATACTAACCTAAGGGAAAATGGGCCCAAATTTTGACAAAAAGGGGCCTTAATCGACTAAAATAAATGTGAGAATGCGGATAATGAATGCATGCCAACACCAGTATCCAAAAAAAGCAAAGGTAAGCATTAAAACATCTATAAACAAAGCCACAACTCCTTTAAAGCATAAAGAACTAACATGGTGTCCATGATCTCATAAGCAAGGCCTCGTGCCCAACAATGTAATATATAGAATAATAAGAAGTATATAGGTATATGAAGAAAGTCAGAAGTGGGATCAATGAGAGACATCATTCTACTAGGTGAATTTAACAAAGGAATATCATGGGAATGGATAAGTACTACCCTAATTCCTACACTAAAGATTATCAGTGACAACCTAAGGTCGTATACATACATAATCAGTCTTAACAGTCTGCTAAAGCTATGACTCGTATTCTAGGCTAAGGCTCAATTTACATTTCTATACTAAATCCCCTAAATAGGTCAAACACTAATAAAACTAGCCCTAACCCTATCTTATAGCCTTTACCTAGAATGCATACAATACAATACATAGTCTCATTGAAAAGAGTAGATCGAGACTACCTCAATGTCGAACTATAGTTCTGAATCATCTACGAACTGCTTGTCTACACTCCCCAATCTCTGAACGACATCACAATATCAAAATCATAATCTACACATTAATACAAGTAAAATGAGACCCATGTTGCAATATAAAACTCTGGGCCAAAATTCGGGTCAAGAATAGGCTTGTAGAGCCCGCCAATGGAATTTCAAAATTGAATCTGTCACGAGGTCCCTTGATGGAAAAAGAACTCATGCTCAAAAATTGATCACTAAAATGTTACCCATTCGAACCCGGCTTAAATTGAAGAGTTCCCACAAGTTTCTTGAAATTCCATGACCAAATATAAAAGAAAAGAGTTGCGAAATGGATGAAACATTCATTGAGAAAAGGGTTAATAGACCAAGCAGTGACCGCTTAAGCAGTTTGCACTAAAGAGGAATTTGACTGCTAAAACGGTGGTTAAGGGGAGGGAAGGGACATCTTAAGCGACAACCTGGTCATTAAAGCAAAGTCCGCTTAAGCGGACAGGGATCGCTAAAGCAACCCTCAGCCCGATAGTCAAGGCCGCTAAATAGGCAAAAGTTCGCTAAGTGAACACCACTAAAGTGGCTCCAAGACTGCTATAACAGTTGCACCAGATACCATAAAACCAAATTTTCACCAAGTCCAAATGGACTCCGACCAGGTGCTCAGGATTCAGTTGAAACCCCATGTGTGCAAACAAACTATGCTACCATACCAAATTTGACATTTCAGACTCAACAGAGCCATCAAAATTTCCAACAGAGGTCATTTGGATAATAAATGGGCCCCCCACCCAAAGTTTTGTTTTTGATCAAATCTACCCAATAGCCCCAAATGAGTCCGAAAGCCACTGGACATAGACCAAGGATCCCCTTAGCCTAAAATCAATGTTCCAGAGTTAGCGACATTATTGGAATTCTCATTCGAGTCCATTTACTAGAAGTTTTAGTCCAAGATGAATTTCTTAAATTGAATAGCTCTAAAACAGGGAAATGAGCTTCTAACCCAAACGAACTACCCCAAAACCAAACTATCGATTTTGATAAGTCATAAATGACCTGTAGCCACTATGGGAAGGAATGAAATACCAAAAATGTGTAGAAAATGAGAAAATGACCTAGAGGGTCATTTTAATATCCACTACTAAAAGGGTTTTCGCACACAAAAGTCAATGGATAGAAAGAGTCCAAAAGCTCGAAAGAATGAGTTACTAGGCCCGCATGCCCCAAGCAAGATTCCCCAGATGACCTCTAAGACCCTCCAATGCTTCCAAAGGATTTTGCTAATGTTATCTCTTTTTCCTTCAAATCCTTACTTAACTTTTTCGAATAACCACAAACCCATACTCAACAACCAACTGGCCTTCAATTAAAATGAGCTCGACTGAAGCACACTAACCCAAACTATGGCACACATACATTATACAGATACAACCACAACTAAGAAGATATTCAACCAGGCTAAGGAAAACACAAAGCATGGATCATGCAACTAACTCCAAACTCCAAATCTAACATTCTCTTGCCTTGCCAAAACTGTTGTCCACTCTGAAGTACACAAAATCTCTCCAACATCACCCCATCCTGGGAATAAAAATAGTGGTGATCAATGTATTTGATCTCTGTCAAAGCTACTAACAGGTTTTGATGACCCTCAAAACCAATAGGCATGAGTCCGAGGCACAAACCCTCAAAAATGAATGATCCACTTCAGAACGCCCCACCAACTGTGGGTAAAATCATGCTAAGCCCATCTCGATTACACTTCTTCCTCTGAGTAGACAATTAAAATTTTGATGAAAATTGAGAACCAAGGCCAAAAGGCAGTAGAAACTAATTCCACGTGCCAATGGACTATTCCTCGAACATCTATATAAGTCAAATCCTCTGAACTAAAGAAAGTTGAACCGATATGTGATGAGTAGGTCTAGTCAACCTATCGGTGAAGGCTCAACTAAATAAAACTTTGAAACAGGGGTTGCCACAAAGTTATGCAGCCCATAGCTATAATCTCAACACTAAAGCTGAACAACTCGTTATCAATTATCCAAATTGATCCTGTTGACAAGTAAATATCCACATACCAAAATCTATCACAACTCCTAAGCCTAAAATCCATGTATCAAAATCTATCACATCTCAAAAAGCATAATTGAAGCTAAAAAGTCTTCACTTGGGTCAAGTACCCAAATCAGTCTTACTATCAAAATTCACACATATATCCAATGGTTCCCGCAAGGGCTAAAACTAAAATATTGACGAAGATCACAATCACAACTAAGGAAAACCACAAGCTAGGGATACAAGTAATCAAATTTACATCTGTTAAAGGCATATCAACTCAGGGCATATCCAAGATCTCCTTAGGGCTACAAAGAGTATTAACGATAGCAAATCTCAAGAAACTCAAAAAAATTAATCTTAGCCTAAATCTGGTCAACCCAATATGCAATCTATGGTGACGAATAATCACTCCCAAAAGACACCCACTTTGATTACTGACAAATGATACACAAGCATAAACCACCAAGTAGAAGCATCCCATAAAGTCATATTAGGCTGAATACATACAAAAATGAGAACCTTTTGAATTGACCCTTTCTCACTAACCTTGACTCAACTGAACCATGCCCAACTCAACACCAACACAAAAATCAAGACTACTACTAGTTGACAAACCAACAAAACCAGAAGAACAACCTCAACTTACTTATCTCAGGAACCGGTCATAGAATAAGGATCAACAATGCTAAAATCAAAACATAATCATGGAAGGCCTAAAATACCTCCATATCTATGATCCTCTCTACAATTGATCTTACCTTACTAACCGAAAGGAAAACCAATCAACCAACGTTGTGAGCCAAATAAACAAGAATTGCAAAAGGGACACTTACAAGATAATGCTAGTTTAGCTGTCTATCAGGTAAAGATCTATAGCAACCAAGGTCATAACAACAAAAATAACAACATAAGTATCAAGTGCATAAGGCATAAAATAAAAGACAACTAGTACCATTCTAAAATCATAACAACGCTACTATGGAAAAGGATGATTCTTTAACCCAAGCTCTACACCCCAAGGAAAAACACAACCAAACCAATTCACTCAATCCACTACTAAAAGAAATCATTTACGGGGGTAGTCAAACATGTATAAATCTACTCAAAGGCTTACAACAGTCCATATAGTAATATTAAGGCATGTAACCATCGATGGGTATAAAATCCCAACATAATTCAAATAGAAACTAAAAAATAGAAATCAAATCGCACCTATATCAATGGAATCCAAAGTCATAGTCTCTGACCTGCCCGAAAGAGTACAAATTTGAATACATTCAAATTCGAATTAAGCATCTGAGCTACCATCCAAAATACTAAGTGCATTGCCTTTAACTGAAGGTGTCACAACCCTATGAGACTAATCTGACTGCACTAACTGCTCAATAATCCCATGCTAAAGACTCTCTCTGGAAAAATGACTAGTTTCTCTATAGTTATAACAAATAACCAAAGCTCTAACCGAGAGAGAAACATGAGTTGATACCAACTGGCTGACAAACTCACACCTGGGGCACTCCTTAGACCAATGATAAATCTCCCTATAGTCAAAACATGCCCTTGGAACTCTCTGATACACTACACCTGCTGACCCAGAATGGCCACCATGCCATGAAGACCTAGACCAAGAACCCTATGATGCCTGTCTATAACTCTGCCCACTATGACCACTATGTCCTATCAGAGAGCCACCTATACTATGAAGTGTTACCGGAATTGACCTGATAGACTACAAGTGATACTGACCTCTACTAGAAGGATCCCTACCCCTAGATGAAATACTGCTAACACTGTACTGTTGACATGGCCTCATACCGCCATTTCCATAGGTCTTAAGACATGCCTTCTCTGTAGTCCTCACATGATCAACAACCTAAAGAAAAGTAGACCCAGCTTCTATCAAATGCTATGATGCCCACCGAATTGGTAAAGCCAATCCTCTGATAAATCCTTGCACCATCTCATGCTTAGTAGGAAATAACATAGGAGTAGTATGTCTGGTCCACTCTCGAAACCTAATCTTATACTCTGAAACTAATAAAGAGCCCTGCTGAACACCAATAAAACCAAATCTTGCCTGAGAATCATATGATGTACCAAACACCATATTTTCCATTGGCGTATCCTCCAAAAGGCTTGAAATCCATAACACTGAATCTTAATGAACTAAGCCAGTCATAAACTTTGCTAGAGTTTGGGCTGGCCCCAGACCCTCTGGCTGATGTTGAAGATCCCCGATACCGAGCTCTAACTCTCTAGTCTGACTCTAAACTTAAACTTTGCAACACACGTAAAAGTATCATCTGCATCTACGGATAATCTCGTGTTATCCATCTGAGAGAGAGTAGAGTCAAAAGAGGTACTTAGAAGTTCATTAAAGTCAAGACACACGATAAAGAATTAAGAATTAATATTTCCTAGGAATGACCTATAGCCTCCAAAAGATAGGATACGGACATCATCGTACCGATTCGCAGGACTCTACCAGGCACCTTACTCTTGTACCAATGACATTGGTGAACCTAGGCTCTGATATAAACTATCATAACCCGATTTATCAGGTCATAATGGTACCTACCATAACCCATCAGTAGGTAAGCCAATCCATAGTCCAGAACAACTAGTAATGAACTAATAAGAAAGGCAGAAGAAACACTAAATGAAAAGGAGAAAGATGACCTGAAGAAAGTATCGCCAAGATCTGGTGAAGTCAGTATAAAAGCTTCTAACATGATAAGAGTACAATGTAAATATAGAGTAAATATATATATATACAAAGCCATCTTTGAAATAAAAAAATAGAGATCAGTCTAACAATAAAAGCAAGAGCAAGAACAACTCCAAAAGTCAGGAGCTCACCCCCAATCTCTGATCCATGGCAGCTCCGTACAATGCACACGTCAGCAGTGAGAACTTTTACTATGATCTGCAGGGTGCAGAAGTGTAGTATGAGAACCAACACGAGGTACTCAGTAGGCATAGATCGACTTAGCTCTAAAAGATAATGTAAGTATAATTAACATGTAAAGTAGAAATAAACATTAGAGACAACTATCCAAGAAATGAGACATTATAGTATTAAAGGAAAAGTATGAATAAACTATCATACCCTACAACTAATATGGGTAAAAGCTAGGCCAATAAGTAGCTAGTCAATGTATGATAGACAGTATAGTGAAGAAAGAGATATATAATATACAATAAAAGTACAAAGGAAGAGATATACAAGAGATACATAATAGTAATATAATGAAAGGGTATATATATAATAGTATTATGAAGGAATTTGGTCATATATCATAAAATTGGGTAAACCTGAAACTACTAACCAAGGGAGCTGATCTAATAGCCTAAATGTCACATACATTATGAAATCAAGAAGGGAGCTCACTATAGCATAAAAAAGGTCCCTAATCAAAATGTGCATATCCATAAAATGGCATAATAATAATAAAATTACTATAATAAAAGGTAAAGGATCAGAAACACACTAATAACCTCGGGTAACAGTCCATAACTAGCCTGCCATGAATCATATGATAATATCCAAGCTATAGTTTAGCCGGCTTGACAATAAAAATAATAACCCAACTGGGGCCCCATAAGCTCAGAAGGTACAATCAATCACTAAGCAAACAACAAACATAACCTATACCTATGCAGCCCCCCATAAGACTGATGGATAGAAGTGCAAAATAATTATACTGGAGATAGGTGATCTATGCAAAAGAATGAAGGTTATGGAAAGAACTAAATGATGCAAGATTAAAAAATTACCATATCCAACACAAGTGCATACACCTCCTCTAACTTAATAGCTTGCAAAGGCAGGACCTACAACAACCGTCCTCCTTCGACACAGTGGCTCATGGATGGAGGGGCCCATAGGGGACTCAGGATATCCATATACACTGGTTGGTCCGTTACTAGGACTTTAATAATCCACATCCATAATAGTAGCAATAACAAGAGCCGAAATTGAATCGAAACCAAGGGACAATAACAAGAGGACAGATGATCCCTAACTGTACATCAAAACACCCAAATCATAATCATAGATGGATGTCAGACTCAAACAAAAACTCAAAGTAACTAACCGTAGCCAGAGCAAGTGATCCCATAAAAAGCCAACCTTAACCATAAACTAATGCCAAACTCATACCAGGATGTAACACCCCGTACATTTCTGAACCCATTAGACTACTTTAACATTTATGAAATTATTTAAGCATGAGAGGGCTGATGAATTATGCATTAATTTGTTGGGCTTAAATGAATCTTGTGCCATTGGGCTCAAATGAGGCCCAAAATTATATAAAAGACATAGCCCAAAATGGAAATGACCCATTATTTCATGTTGACCAAGTAAACACAATTAATGTTGGCTAAGGATGACTTGAGGGACTAGATAAGTCAAGGAAAATCAGATTTTTATTCATATCAACACACATTCCAAGTCTAGACATTTCCAAGATATTTCTTTTATCTTCTGAACCCTAAGTCATCATTCCTTTGGACAAGATCACTCTCTTGCAAGCTTGGGTAAGTGTTAAATTTAATGATTTAATATATTATATTCATAATATGGTGTATATATTATTTTGGTTATGTTGTCTGTTGGACAATTCACTATATGCAAAACAGTCTATGTTTGCTTAATCGGTGAAGGGTTTTGCCTTCTAAACTTGAAAGTGGACTTGTGGTCTTGAAGGAAGTAAGTTTGATGGATTAAATATCAACATGTATGATGTGTTTATGTCCTTCACTTGTTTTCTTTTGTATATAACATTGGAAATTGTTGTTATGAAATTGGTCATGGAAATTGTGGTGTATTGAAAGGAAAATGTAGTTTTGGTGATGTTTATGTGCATTGTGAAACCATGGATGTTAGTGGGCATCTAATATGATATAAAATATGTTAATATAAGCTTAGTTATGATCATGGACCATTCATTGTGAAAAAGGACCCTAAAATGACCCCCGGAGGCTGAAACGGGCATCCGCCCTCGCGGGTTGGGCACCTGCGGGCGCAGATGCCAAAGTAGGTGACCCTGTACCAGGACAATGGTCACCTGCGGATGTACCTCAACCACATACGGGCACAGGTGGCTTCGCAGGTCAGCCCAGAATCTCATTTTGTATGTTTTTGTCTCTCTTTGGTCCCCGAAGGCCCCTATACCCTTTTGGGATGTAATTATCAACTTATGATACCTATTGAATGACTTTAAGGGGTTGTTTGGAGGCATGTTGGACTATATCAATTATGGGTTGTTTTTACTATGTTGATATGAAAGGTATTGAGATGATTTGATAGAACAATTGGGACGTAGTGTTAATGAGGAAGCGTAAAGGGTAAACTTGGTGTGAAATGCTATTAGTTTATGATGTCTTGGTCAATGTGTTGAATTTTATGGTGTTGTTGGTATGGTAATGTAGTGGATTGTATTGATAAAGGGGAAATGATGTTATAGGGCAATCATGTAGCTCATTGTCGTCTTGTGCACTTGTAAGGTAACTAGTTGTTAACGTAAGCTTTGTTATGAACTTGTGTTATAGAGTAACACGTAAAGAAAGAGCTGGATTATTCTATTCACACATAGGACTGTGCATTCATATTGGGAAGATAAGGTATGTAAGGTTACTCTTTCCGTATCCTTCTGTAACACATAGTATTCACATTGACGTTGTACTTGTTCCATTCCGAAATGTTCTAAGGTATCCCATTTTCCGTTATCAATTATTGTTATTCACATGTTCCCTATGCATTGATCAATTGTGATTCATATGTCTCATGTGCATTGACTAATGTTCCAAACTTCCCATTGTTCCAATAATGTTATGTCCCAAAGTTCCAATAATGTACAATCACTAATGTGTCAATCTCATAGAAGTAAGGATATGAAGTAATGTATAATTGTTTGGTTGAGTAACATCCCAGGGGCGATATAAAATCCTAGCATGGGTTATCACAATAACTTCCCAGGGGCAATATAAAATCCTAGCATGGGTTAATCTAACATCCCAGGGGCGATAGAAAAGTCTAGCATGGGTTAATCACATCCCAGGGGTTAAAATACCTAGCGTGGAATAGTCTCATCCCAGGGGCGACAGAAAAGCCTAGCATGGGTAGAACGATAAAGATGAATGAATGTAAAGGTAAAAGAAGTAAAAGACGTAATGTACATGGTTCCAGATATGCAGACCGGTGTTTTATATGTACTGACTAGTCTCTTATATTTGATTTCATGGAAGTACTTACATATCATGCAGTTTCATATGAGCCTTACATACTCAGTACATTCTTCGTACTGACGTCCTTTGGGGGACTTACCTTACTTACTACAGGCGCAGGTGCTAGAAGACCTCCACAGTAGTTTGCAGGTCATTTGCAGATATTTGGTGAGCTCCAGTTCATTTGGGGCTTTCTGAGTCACAGTTGTACATTTGTTTTGGTATTGTAACGATGTATTAAGCGGGGACTTTTCCCAACTTTAGGTTGGTTATGTATATGCATCTGTTAGAGGCTTTTTAGACGTATGTGGAAATATGAATGTAAGGGATGTATGTCCATTTTGACTTGATGGCCTTAACGGCCAAGTTTCTTATATGTATATATCACATGTTTCCATGATTTCGGCTATTAGCATTAGCATCTTGTTTCTATAAGTGATAGTGATGTTCCTTGAATGACATGCATATGAATGGACATGAGCAAAGATTGATTCTCTCGAGCCTTATCGGCTTCGGGTGCCAGTCCGCCCCGTTGGAATTCTGGGCGTGACACGGGACTCATAAGCAAAACAAAACTAGCAGTAATCCAGGGGTACTAATCCCATAAACAATCCATTTTTAGTAAAGTTCAGTCTTTGGCAGACAAATCTTCGAAGGCCAGGCTGCTTATAATTACTAGGTCAAGTGGTGCAGTCAAAGCTAAGTTATTGCCTTTCCCAAGGGTAATGAAGATAAATAGGCGTGCAGTCAAGTGTAAGTCAACCTAGACCCAAAGTAATAGTCTAAGAAAGTAGTAATAAGCCCATTTAAGGCTAAAGGAGAGTCAATCAAAGCATTCTATCTAAAAAGGTCGGCGAGACCCAGTACTAATTCTTAATAACCTAACCTAAGGCCAACAATTACCCGAACATACGCGAAGGTTTATTAATCCTATCCCAAGGCACTAAAAGATGTAAGTCTAGTTCTAAAGGTTGACCATTTACTAACCTAAGGGAAAACAGGCCCAAATTCCAGCAAAAAAGGGCCTTAACCGCTAAAATAAATGTGAGAATATGGATAATGCTTGCCTGACACCACCAGTATCCAAACAAAGTAAACATAAGCATCAAAACATCTATAAACTAAGCCACAACTCATATAAATCATAAAAAACTAACCTAGTGTCTATGGTCTCGTAACTAAGGCCTCAGGCCCAATAATGTAATATATAATAAGAGAGTATAAGTATATGCAAAAATTTAGCAATGGGATCAATGAGTGACATCATTCTACCAGGTAAATTTAATCGAGAAATATCATAGAAATGGATAAGTAATACTCCAACTCCTACAATAATGATTATCAAGGACAACCTAAGGTCGTATATATAATAATTAGGCTTAACAGTATGTAAAGCTATGGTGGGTGTTCTAGGCTACGAATCAATTTACATTTCTATACTAAATCTCCTAAATATGCCAAACACTAATACAACTAGTCATAACCCTATATTATAACCCCCACCTAGCATGTAATAAATTTAATACATAGTCTCAGAGAAAAGAGTAGACCGAAGCCTACCTCGATGCCCAACCACAGTCCTGAACCTTCCACAAACTGCTCATCTCTAGTCCACGATCTCTAAGCAATGTTACACTATCAAAATCAAAATCTACACGTTAATACGAGTAAAATGAGACCCATATTCCAATATAAACTCCGGGCCAAAAATTGGGTCAAGAATAGGACCGAGGGGATCACTAACGAAATTTCAAAATTAAATTTGTCACAAGGTACCTCAAAGGAAAAGGAACTCATGCTCCAAAATTGAGCATAATCAGAGTAACAGTTGAGGTTTAAAACAGCCCTAAGAGAAAGAAAAACAAGAGTGAAATCAAGAGTTTAAACAAAAAATTAAAGCTTACGGAATAATGATAGAAAAAGGATCACTAAATTACTACCCATTCAAACATGACTTAAATTGAACATTTCCCATAGGTTTCTTGATCTCCTAGGACAAAATATGGCAGAAAAGATTTGAGAAAATGGATGAAAAATTCATGGAGAAGAGGGTTCAAAAACCCTGTTGTGACTGCTTAAGTGGCCACTTAGCCGCTAAAGCGGCCGCTAAAGCGGCAACAAGGGGAAGCAAGGGAACGCTTAAGCGATACCCTGATCGGTAAAGCGATGTCTGCTTAAGTGGATAGGGATTGCTTAAGCGACCCTCAGCCTGGTAGCCAAGGCCGCTAAAGCGGCACAACGTCACAAAAGAGACCACCTCTAAAGCATCTCCAAGACTGCTTTAGCAGTTGCACTAGATACTAGGTATCAAAATTTCACCGGGTGCTCGGGATTTATTTGAAACCCCGTGCGTGTAAACAAACTATGCTACCATACCAAATTCAACATTCTAGACTCAAGGAAGCCATCAAAATTTTTAACCGAGGTTGTTTCGACAAAATATGGGCCCCAACTAATAGTTTTATTTTTCACCAAATCTACCCAATAGCCCAAAAGGAGTACGGAAGCCTTGAGACCCAAACTAAGGGTCTCAATAACCTAAAATTAATGTTTCGGTGCTAACAACACTATCGAAATCTCATATGAGTCTATTTACTAGGAGTTTTGGTCCATGACCAATTTCTCAACTCCAAAATCTCCAAAATAGGAAAATGAGCTTAAAACCCAAACAAACTACCCAAAAGACAAACCGTCAGTTCCGACAAGTCATAAATAACCTGTAGCTACTGTGGATAGGCACAAAATGCCAAAAATGTATGGAAATTGATAAAATGACCTAGAGGGTCATTACATCAACAATACTCCTCTTTGTGTTACCATTTCACATTGTCGAAAGGCCCTTTTGAAAATATTGGTCTGACTCTTTACTTGCTAGTAGATACTGTCTTGTAACCCTGGAGTTTTTATTGTAATCACATCACCCCTCGTGGGCTCAGGATCCTTATCTAGGCTCTTGGTGGCATTAGTACCACTCTCATCATCCAACTTTGAGCTTGAGCATCCTATACTAGACTCATTCTCTGAAGACTCCTCTCCCTCATCAAATTGGGGAGTAGTAGCTTGTTGTCTGTACTTTGTATAGTATGGTAAGCTGCAACCTCCTCAACCTTAATTTTAGAGTTTGACAGTTGATCTTTTTGGTGATGGCTTGAGGTGGCTTTTTCAGATCTTTTTAGAGATCCGCCTCATATTGTTTTAAATTAAGGAGCCATAAGTACCGATCGAGGGATATCGTTAGTATAAGAAGTAATATATAAAAGCATAAAATAAAATACAAAAAATAATTTTTTACATGCGTGATGGATGGTCATGATGGTCCATTGAGTATGTAATGGTTTGTCATCCAAATTATCGCTCTTATCTAGTATGTAAGTGCTAGTTGATGGATGAAGGTGATGGTCCATCATCTAAGCTATCGCAACTACCTAGTACTTATGTGCTAGTTGATGGATGGACACGATAGTCCATCATAAAGTTGACGGTATGTCATCCAAGACATCGTACCTATCCAGTGACAAATTTCTTTTTATATAAAGATGATGGGCAAGTTGATGATCCACGGACTAGGTTACAATTCATGGACTCACCCACCTCAACTCCGTCTACTCCCCTTTAACGACATTCCTCGCCTACTCGGTTTCGACCTTAGGATGGCTTAGTCTGGGCTTACCTTACTCTCGGCCTACTAATCATAGCAAACTTACTTATCATGTGATGAAATGTTCAAATTATCCAGAACAAAGTAGGGTTACTCAGACTTCATATTTTTTGTTAATCATCCATATCATTAATTAGAGTTGGTGGGCAACACAATTTTAATTAGAAAATTATTTTTGGAATTCAAAAATCGTGATGCCCTCTGACTCATTGAGTGAAATCAATCATAATCAACACTTAGACCAAATAGTAACTATGAAATACATAGTTTACACAATCTATAGTAGAAGTAGATAAAACTATCCAAAATCTCACATGATATTTCCCAAAATTAGAAATGGGTAATAGTGGTGATACTAATTGATGGGAATAAGGGAGTTAAATGGAAAGGAGAATAGGAGTTATAAGAGTAGAAAGGTTCTTTGAAAATGGGTGATGAAAGTGGGAATAGGGAATGGTTTAAACTTTGAAATGCTTTTCATTAAGTTTATCCTAGGGGTTGGATAGGTTTGGGAAGTGATTAGATTGGTGTGGAATTGGTTGGGGTCTGGTTGATATTTTATTGGGTAGTCGAAAATAGGTTGAAGGTTTATTGGGTAAAGATTGAGTCTATTATTAAAGAAAATAGAAAACTTACTTGGGCCCCATATTAAATCTTTATGGGTCGTCACTTGCTTGACAATCTATCATATAAACCGTCGTCCCAATCCAGAATGTTACCAATTTTGTTCAACAAGTGATGGTTAAGGTAATGGCCTATTGGTTACCTAACGGTCGTGGTTATGCCATCGTCCTTATCAAGAATGTTACCCAGTTTGTTCAACAGATGATGGTTAAGGCTATGTCTCATTCTTTACCCAACGGTTCATGGCTTTGTCGTTCGTACTTATCTAGAATCAAACCTTTTTATGGTCAAAGTGATGGTTAGCTCGACGGGTTGTCAGACCGACGGTCCATCATATGAACCGTTGTTCCTATCAATTGAGGGATTGTTTCTTCCTTTATTTTAAGGAATGTACTTGTAAACTTCAACACACATCAACCATATCCAAAATATATAGCTAATGCATAACAAAATTTACATACAAAATATTGGGTTGCCTCCCAAGTAGGGCTTGGTTTAACGTCATGGCATGACTTGGGTATCTTGATTACTCATACTTCATCAACGTACACCATTACCAACAACTTTACCTTATCCAACACTCTGAAGTAATGCTTTACACCTTACCCATTCACTTAAAATATTCCCCTTTCTGATTTTCAAGCTCCATATCTCCAAAAAGGAACACTTGTGTTACTTTAAATGGTACTGACCATTATGATCTAATATTTATTAAGAACAAGAGTATTCCAGAATTAAACAACAACACCAAATCACCTGCATTGAATTCCATCTTCACGAACCTTCAGTCGTGTTACAATTTCATTCTCTCTAGAAAGTTGCTCTCTCATAAGCCCTTAGCAAAATTTCATCCATCCCATTAATTTATGTAAGGATCAAATATGAGGCATCACTCCAGCTCAGGTTAAGCTTCTTGAGCACCCACAAGGCCTTATGCTTAAGCTCGATCGACAAGTTACATGCCTTGCCAAAACTAGCAGGTAAGGAGACATGCCAAAAGGCATTTTGAACATTGTTCGATATTCCCATAGGGCATCATCAAGCTTTCTAGACCAGTTTTTCATACTAGCATTCACCGTCTTTTCTAGAATAGTACTAAACTCGCAGTTTGATACCTCCACTTGACCACTAGTTTGAGGATTGTATGGTGTAGCCACTTTGTGCTACTTTACTCCATACTTTGCTAGCAATATACTGAGCACTTTATTACCGAAGTTCAAACCCCCATCACTAATAGCCACCCAAGGAGTACCAAACCTTGAAAAGATATTCCTTTTCAGTAACACAGTCACACTTTTACCATCATTGTCTGAAAGCGCCATGACTTCCACCCACTTCGATACATAATCAACTACAACCAACATGTACTTCTAGCCATAGGAGCTCACAAAAGGACCCATGAAGTCCATGCCCCAAACGTCAAACAACTATCTTTAACCCTAAAACCCTAGTTGTAGGATTTAGCCACTCATAGATTTATGAACAAATATAGCCATAGAAATCATAATAGAAGTAGAAATTTACACAAACAAAATCTGAATTTGTATTACAAATCTTGAGTTAATCACTAGAAACCACAAAGAATGTAATGGTACTTGTCTTTATTTTCAAAAAATGAAAAGTGAATAAAATAAACCATAATAGTAGTATTTATAGCCTATGGAATTTTCATATACTAATTAGAATTGGAAAATACCTCCTTATATCCCATGGTTAAGTTGATAGTCCATTGTCAGAGTGATGTCTCATTGCCCTAACTTTCATCTCTATCCAGTGAAGATCCCTTCAGTCTACCTAAGTTCCACGACCAAGTTCACGATTAGTAATCATGGTGACGGTTTGTCGAGTGAATTATTTCTTGGAACTAGTTAACATCCTTGACTGTTTAGTGAACCACATTTCTCTGATGGTCCATCAAGGTGGTGATGGCCCGTCAAGTAATTCAGCATCTACACTTGGTCTCGAATACTATTTTACAATGACGCAAGGCACAACGGTCTATTGCATGTACCACTTTTTATATCATTTGGGGTTTTTTTGTTCCATTTTTTACTTCTTCCACTTTTGTTATTACTTTGATAATAATGTTTGGGTTAGGATAGGCTTACCTATATGAGAGGGTGTGGTATGTGCCACCACGGTCCCTATTTTGGTCGTTACAAGTTTATATCTGATCCCCAGGTTCTTTGGTCTCACAAGTACAAGCCGAGTTTAGTAGAGTCTTGCAGATCGATGTAGTGACATCCGTTATCTATCTTCGAGAGGCTATAGGAATTTAGGAGAATTTTACTTCTTCACTTTGTGTCGTGCGTTCATAGATTAATGTGACTCAACAAACTTTTATTTACTCTCTAACAGATGATAAGGACACGTTCTTCATTATCTAGAGACTCAAAGCTTGTGCCTTTGGTATGTGGCAGGGGTAGATTCTGAGACAGACGTCAGACTAAAGCATCCGAACTAGCTAGAGGTCAGGTTCGGATTACCTCCTCAAGGTCAGGTGTTGCTCATAATGTTGGGTTTGTTGAGATATAGGGGTTGAACCAGTTTGGACACCACCTATTTTTATTTTTGTATCTTCGCTTGAGGATTTATTGGTACATGTGTTGGGTTTCTTTATGGGGATGGATCAGACTTTTATGTAGCACACTACTTTGGGCTTCAGACACCAGATATATAGTTGGCTACTATTATATATTTTGTTAGTGATATGATGATATTGTCGGGCATTGCCGCACATCCAGTAACTTTACCCACTATGTCTGTAGAAGGGAAAAGTAGGTTTGTGGAGTTTATGAGGATAGATCCCTCGAAGTTTAATGGGGATCCCAGTGTTAATGCTTATGAGTTCTTTGTTGGTTGCCATGAAAAGTTGCACAGGTTGGCCGAAGTAGATTCTAATGGAGTATATTTTACTACTTTTCAGTTGTTGGACCAACCAAATGGTGGTGAGGAATAGTTGTTGAGAGTAGGCTAGTTGGGTCATCTTTCTCTCATAGGATCAGTTTACTCATATTTTTCTAGAGGAGTTTGTATGGATGCGTGAAGAGCATGCTGGAAAGAGGCCCCATAGTCTTGATACCATTAGCGACATGTATGGTAGAGGCCATACTTCTCATGGTTAGGCCGTAGTAGTCGATCAGGTTCTTCATATTTAGTTCAGCAAACTCTTATCATTCGGTTTGCTTCTTACCTAGTGATTTATTTTATCAAATTGTTATCATAAAAGTTAGTACTTACCTTTGCTAATAGTTTAAGTAACTTTTTTGTACTCCTCAATGTTATGGGGAAAAAAATATTTGGTGTTATATTTGATCACCGAAAGAAAATTGATTTGCTACATTAGGTTATTCAAGCTCAAATATTATTTAGGTATGTGAAGGCTAGTACTTTATTTTTTTTGGCATGATCCTTAAGGTTTATGATTTTCAAGTCTCGTATGTAATTAAAGAGACAGTTATTAGACATGTCTTAATTGTAGTTGATGGTATTCTGTCATGACCTAAAATCGGGCCATGATGGCACCTGCTATAATCCTTTACTAGGTAAGCCAACCCCAATAGCCATATACAAAAAATTAATAGTTAATAAGTGAAATGAAGAATAACAGTATAATCCGGATGACTACATAGATAAATATAGACAGTAAAGGCCCATAAGTAGTGGAAGGAAAGAACAAAATGTATGCTAACTATCCCCAAGACCTGGTGTCACTAGTACAAGATCTAGTAATACAAGAAGTAGTACTAAATAAGTATATAAGTACATGAGTCTGTCTTCGGATATACAAAAATAAAGGCATTAACTATACAAAGGGAATGGATCAACTCCAGAAGATTAGATCTCACCCTACATCCAATCCAAAATGGACCTCGAATGAGTGGAAGATCAATGGTGAATACTCGGGCTAGGATTTGCATCAGAAAAAGATGCAGAAGTGTAGCATGAGTAACAAAACACACAGTAATCACTAGGCATCATAGGCTGACTAAGATCAAAAGAACAATATACAATGTAAGTACAAATATTACCCACATTAATACATTGGAAAGCTAAAAATCTACTTCTAAATTGAAATATTGATAACTATGCAAATAGCCTACATCAGTTCATATAAATGTATCAATGTAAATGAGTGAATGTTGTACAATATGAGATGAATAAAATGGTTGATGCCTACCATATACACTCCCTCCAACATCATGAGCTCATAAAGGCGGGACCATAGGGGATTCTCGAGGTCCATATACAATTTCCAGACTCGAATAGGGATTTTCATAATCATGAAATAATAAATGATGATCTGGACTCAAACCTGGACAAAACTTAGTTTAGCAAGTGTCTAGACTCAAACTAGGGCTTAAATCAACATTGTATTTTCTTTCTTTTCGTTTAAAAACTAAAAACCTTTTCCACCAATTCCTGACTCGTACCAATGAAACGTATGTATGAATATGCCCATGCAGATACAAGTATGATATAACACGCAAAAGAAGCCTAAAAGTGTAAATATACTCAAACACTAGGAAATAGTCCTCTCAATGTAATATCATACTTAAGGGGAAGGCCCCGTTGACACTATCCTAAACAAGTAGGTATCAAAATCTCATAATCCTAAAGTAAACTCGAAAAGAAACCAATATGGACATAACCTAGAGAAAATAATAAAAATGTGTCCGCCCTACCATGAAACCCTACCAAAGACCTATGCTAAGGATCCTTAATTTATACCTAATACCAAGTTATCATCCTAAACTAAGGTGTAAAAGATTAATATGCAACGTAAACTAAAGATGGAACCTACATTTTACTTCTAATCCCCCAAAGAAAATCAAATAAATTGGAAATTAAGAAAACTCAATCCTACTGAGTACATTCCCTTGGCCAATAAACAATTTATAAGATATAACGTTTAACCAAGAAAAGTATGAAAGTAGGTATACTGAAACCTACCTGGAGGCTAAACAGTTGAATCATGAGCTGTCACAAGGAAGCCTTTCCTTTTTGTAAGGCTTAAGAACACTGCCACGCTATTCAAAATAGAATATATAAATTAAGATAAGAAGAAAATGAACCATATTGGTGATATAAAACTGCGTCAAAAATTGACCCTCGAGATCTGATGACAAATATAGAAATTAAGCTAGTAATTATCCTCTACCAAGTGCAAGACAAAGATGAATTCATACATTAATTGGGTCTAAAACCTTGCTCTGATACCAAATAGAAAGGATAAGCGGGGAACGGACAAACACATAGGCAATATCAACTCGATGGATTAGCAACAGACCTCAAACTGTACAACATGAATGGCGATTCACATCCTTATAAGCGGTAGTCATACAAAATCAAAGCTTATAAGCACATAGGCAATATCAACTCGATGGATTAACAATAGACTTCCATATTTTCCAACATGAAAGGCGATTCACGTCCATATAGGCGGTATCCATATGAAATCAAAGCTTTTTATCAACACCACAATAGCTTTTTTACTACCAGGGCTATGCATCCACTAATTCCTAAAGGATGATTTGCCATGGAACAAAGAATTCTCAACCCTTATTGGGATGGTTGACTTTGTCAGTCTTTAAAACATGTAAGTCTTTTAGTTCTTTTGTAGTATAACTTTTCCCGGCGACATACAAAGGCTTTAGCGGCTCATCCTGGCCTTAGTTCCCTCAACAGTCTTGTGGGAACAAGTTTCTCTACCCAACTAATGGATTTACATGTTATATGATAAAGAAAGAAGTAAATCAGAAAGCTATTGTGTTGGACCAACCAAATTTCATTTCATAATCATGGAAAGGACTTAGAAATCCATATTAATATCAGAACAAGGGCACTTGCCTTGTGCTTGGACCAAGCCAATTTTAATTTCATTAATCACGAAAAGGACTTATAAATCTATATTGAAATCACAACAATAACACTTTCCTTGTGCTTACCTTTCCCCACTACTCCGCCCTAAGGGACCGAAATACCCATCCCTTCGGAAGAGAAGAGCAAGAGAACGAATTTAGCCAACAAATATTTTATTGAAAGCAAAACTATACAAAAGTGTTTTTAGGTGGAGAGATTGATGTATCCAACTAAATAACTATGCTTTCTTTTATAGGAGAAGGAATCCCTAATACAAACAAAATGGAAAGATAAACATTATCTTGCCCATTATTCTTAAAATAGTAGCCCTATCCTATCTTCTAAAAATAGTAAAGCCTTATCCGAGCACACACTTATATGCTAGGTACACATTCTTATTCTACTAAAACCAAAATTACATCACCCTTTATTCAAATTGGGCCCAATAAACATGTGACGGAGCCTAACAAAATATGTTGTTGACATGTGACAACATGTACAAGTAGGTGACTGAGCAGCTTGTAGGTGACTTTAAGCAGGTGGGTGAGCATATTGTAAGCTTCTTGGAAGCAACTGGGTAAGCTCCTTATAGGTGTCAACCAAGCAGCTGGATAAGTAGCTTATAGGCAAACATTTAGGAGAGGGTTTTGTGGTAAACCTTTGCAGGTAATTCCACAGAGCTGATGGTAAGAAGTAACTTTTGCACATATCATCTGGCATCATCTTTTCATGTAGTGTTGGAAGGTGATGACGGTGAGATTGCGTATCCTTCTTCCTTTCACCAGTTGACGTCGTGCTTTTTTTTAGGCATTTTTTGTCTTCCAAGCTTTTTTCAGTGATCTGGTGAAGTAACCCTTCCTGTTGTATAAAATTGTTGTGTTTCATAACCATTCTTATGGTGGAACATTCAACCTTATATTTTAATGGATTTGGTGATTTCATCCCTCATGACTTCATACGAAAGTTGATATTCCTTTGTTGCCTGATGGACCTTATCCCAGTGGGGATGGTTATCGGTGTAGTTCCATTTTACCTTTTCTTTTGGCCATATTTCATTTGGAATGCATCTATTTTGCTGTAAAATAAGTCATTGTGCTTCATAGTATTCATCTTCCAAGGATAGGATTGATACGGGAAATTTCCAGTATAGTGAAATTTCTAGCTAAGCTTGGTCCTCGTGGTTTGAGATTCCCACCAGATGATGTAGCATGAATATCATTACTTCATAGGAATATCTGAAGCATCAAACCCAATATTATCATGGCTTGAACCACATCATGAACCTTCTGAGAGCTGGTTGGATTCAATCAAAGTGCCTGAATACATAACAATTAAACTCCATGAGGATGTGGTACTAGTGGCATAGGTACCAAAATAGCCAGAGGAGCTCTTGTAGAAATTAAGTAGCTAGTGCTTTTAACACATGGCAGAAAGGATATTCTAGATGCACCTCGAACGGCTTCAGGATAGATCCTCCATATTTTTTAAAGACTTACAGCTCATAAAAAGTTCTCCTTTCATTAAGGATGGATAGATCAAAGGGGTCCACATATTACTTGAATAGCTCTGGAGGTAGTCTTTCATTCCAAAAGACAGTATCTCTGATGTGTTGAACATGAAAATCTAATTAATTGATTTTTATGTTATGAGGCAGACGTTGTCTTTTGAACTTGATATAATGTAGAGGTTATCTTCATAGATGTCACCCGATTCTGTATAGACGTCCAAAGAGTAGAGAGTGTCCTCCATATATTCTTCCTCCAGCGAGAAGACTAATTCAAGGTTGTCGTCTTTGCTGAGATAGATGTCTGTATGATCTGCTATCTCCTCAAAGAGGTGGACTGAGTATTTTTGACTTTTTAGTTTAAGTATAGTTTCTCACAAAGTGTCCAGGTTTTTTACAGATGAAGCATCTGTTGTCCTTCTTGTAGGTAGTTGAATTTCTTTAGCTTAAGTACCTGGTTTGCTTAGTCATCCTAGACCTATCTTCTGGAGGGCTAGGGAGTTTGAACCTCCTGAAATGGATTTGTCTCTTGGATCTTGTCTGGTGGCTCAAATATGGGCAATTGGATTTGGTGATAAGATCATTTCTATTGCACGCTCTGTCGAAAGCTGGATTGTTTAGGATAATCTGCTTAAGTACAGATCTCTTCATGCATATGATATCCAGTGCCTAGAAGATAGCTTGCCTGATATAGCCTACTTGCAGGACTATGATAGTGTTAAACTTGTCTTCCACAATCGTCATGGTGTGGCCTGCTAGCATCTTTAGTAGTGATGATATGAAGGGTTGCTTCAGGCTAGGATCTCTGCCTAGCTTGAAGTAGATCTTTTCCATCTTCTCGAAGTGGATATCAATGACACCTCTATCGAAAGATATGCACTTCATTTCGAAGAGCTTCCTCTGCAGCTTCTCTTATCTTTGGCTTGTATCTCCACAAAAGACCTCTTGTAGTTTGCAGATGTTGAAAGAAAAGTTTTAGGATGTGAAATAGGTTTTTTTATCAATAATTCCAAGTGCATTCCACCAATCTCTGAGGATTTTGGAAAACCTGGAAGTGAACTCTGACAAGATCATGTATTTTTCTCATTCAGCCAGATTCTTCATTGCCATCCAAGTATAGAAATCTTGGATCCTTTGAGGCCAGGCTAAAAATTTGATGTCGTCGAGGGTGAAGGTGTGGAATTTAGTTGAAAAAGTTTTCCTTTTTTTTGTTATGGGTTTCGACCTTCTTTTTGGGATCGAATCATTCGTCACCCCGTCTTATTTGTCGATAACTTCAGAGACTTCTGGTTTTTTGGATCGATTCATAAACATATTCTTGAAAATCACTTGAGGAGTCTTTGCTATCATCAATGTATCCATCAGCTGGAAAGTTATCACCAAAATCTGAATATTCATCTTTAGGATCACTATCGGATGAGTATTCTCTCTGTTCTTCCTCAAGAGTCTCATCAGGATAGAAGCCATATAAATCATCAATGGCCTTCAAGTATTCCTCTGTAGGATCAGCATTATTAGGTTGTTCAGGAATGGAATATTGGATATTGTTAGCTTCTGCAGCATAAGGATCTTGGACAACTTAATTTGAGATAATCGAGTCATTATCTAACAAGCCATCTGGGAATAACCATTTGTCACTCAGAAGACTTTGTTTGATAGACTCTCAGTCTTTATCTAGTGGTTCTTTGGCTTGGATTTCCATCTCATCATCAGGAATTATAGGACCTAGTGCTGGAAAGCTTAGGTCATTGTTTGGAGTAGCATGACTTGATACCATCAAGTTGTCTAATTTTTCATCCTTTGGAACCTTGCCAAAGTCCTTCCTTATTTTGACTGTTTATGTGCCATTTCGGCTTGTTTCTGAGCTGTAATGTTCATCTTTCCTTTCCCATGCGAGTTTGGTAATGTCAAACTCCTGCGTATCTTTTAGTGCCGGAGTAAAAGGCATATATATATATGAACTAGTAAGGAAAGTAGAAAAGGTATGGCCTAATTGTTATGGTGGATATGTCTATTTTGGCATTGGAAATAAGGTTTGCTTTGTAGAGAGGTTTTAGACATTCTGGGCGTCAAAGCTACCATATTTCAGAAGATGGGTTTGTTCTTTGAATGAGGCAATTTCTTTCTGTTATTTGTCAAAGAAGTGTAGGAGTGAGGTTCCTGCCAGACATATATCAAACTGTATATTTTACAGCCTATTTTCTAGTGCTTTGATAAGTTTGGCATGTTAGATGGATGCCAGTTCAGTTTTATCCTCCATCATGTCTACCTTGTTAACCAGTTTGCTTTGTGAGTTGGCAACATTCTTGGCATACAACCTGTTATTGGTCAGCATCTTGTTTTGCCTTATAGAGTTCTCTGATTGCCAATTGAGAGTTACCTCTATATCGGTGAAGGGCTTTTCATCAACCTTTGGTAGGTTTCTTATGATTGGGGCTACGTATCCACTAATACCTAAAGGATGGTTTGCCATGGAACAAAGACTTCTCAACCATCAATAGGATGGCTTGACTTTGCCAGTCTTTAAAACATGTAAATCTTTTAGTTCATTGGTAGAATAACTTTCCTCGGTGACATACACTGGCTTTAGTGACTCTCCCTGGACTTAGCGCCCTCAACAGTCCTGTAGGAACAAGTTTCTCTACCCAATTTCATTTCATAATCATTGAAAGGACTTAGAAATCCATATTGAAATCATAACAAGAACACTTGCCTTGTGCTTACTTAGCCAAGTTCATTTCATAATCATGGAAAGGTCATAGAAATCCATATTGAAATCATAAAAATTACAATTGTCTTGTGCTTGCCTTACCCCACTACTCTTACCTGAGGGACCGAAGTACCCATCCCTTTGGAAGAGAAAAGCAAGAGAGAGAATTTAGCCAACAAACATTTTATTGAAAGAAAAACTATACAAAAGTGTATTTAGGTGGAGAGATTGATGCCTTCCAACTAAAGACCTATGCTTCCTTTTTAGGAGAAGGAAGCCCTAATACAAACAAAACAGAAAGATAAACATTATCTTATCCCATCTTCTAAAAATAGTAAATCCCTATCCGGGCACACACTTTTGTGCTAGGCACACATTCCTATGATACTAAAAATGAAATTACATCACCCTTTAGTCAAACTGGGACCCACAAACATGTCATGGAGCCTAACAAAACAAAAATAAAACATGTTATTGGCATATGACAGCAGGTGCAAGTAGGTGACTGAGCAGGTTGTAGGTGACTTCCAAGCAGGTGGGATAAGCAGGGCACGGATAGGCACACGGGCAATATCAACTAGATGGATTAACAACAAACCTCGATCTTTCTAACATGAAAGGTGATTCACATCCATATAGGCGGCAGCCATACTAAATCAAAGCTTACAGGCACACAGGCAATATCAAATCGATGGATTAACAATAGACTTCTAACTTTTCCAACATGAAAGGCGATTCACATCCACATAGGTAGCAGTCATATGAAATCAAAGCTTTTTATCAACACCACAATAGCTTTCTTACGATTGGGGCTACACATCTACTAATCCCTAAAGGATGGTTTGCGACAGAATAAAGACTTCTCAACCCTCAAAGGGATGGCTTGACTTTGACAGTCTTTAAAACATGTAAATCTCTTAGTTCATTGGTAGTATAACTTTTCCCGGCAATATACACAGGCTTTAGCCGTTCTCCCTGACCTTAGCGCCCTCAACATTCCTGTGGGAACAAGTTTCTCTACCCAATTAATGGATTTACGTAATCTATGATTAAAAAAAAGCAAATTAGAAAGCTATTGTGTTTTTCCAAGCCAATTTCATTTCAAAATCATAGAAAGGAAATATAAATCCATATTACAATCACAACAAGAACACTTGCCTTGTACTTGGATCAAGCCAATTTCATTTCATAAATCATGGAAAGGACTTAGAAACCCATATTAAAATCTGTAACACCCCGTACATTTCCGAACCTATTTAATTATCGTAACAGTTATGGAATTATTTAAACATGAGAAGTTTGGTGTGTTACATATTAAGTTTAGTAGGCTTAATTGGTCTTGTGTTCATGGGCTCAAATGAGGCCCAAATATTAAGTAAAAAGACATGGCCCAAGTGGGGAAATGACCCATTCCACCTTTGACCAAGTAAAGATAACATTTATGACCAAAGTGTGGCTAAGGATGAGACTTGAGGGACTATATAAAGGCACAAAAATCAGATTTTTATTCGTTACAACTCTCATGCCATTTCTAGAATTATCCAAGACATTTCACACTTATAACAAACCCTAAGCCATCACTCCCCTGGACAAGATCACTCTTTTGCAAGATTTGGTAAGTGTTTAATCTTATGGTTTGATATATTATATGCTTAATATGGTGTATAAATCATGTTGGTTATGTTGGCAAAGTGTTGGACAGTTCACTATGTGTAAAACTATCTATTTTTGCTCAATCGGTAAAGGGCTTTGCCTTATAAATGTGAAAGGAGACTTGTGGTATTGAAGGAAGTGAATTTGATGGATGAAATATCAACATGTAAGATGTTTTTATGTTCATAACTTGCTTTATCTATGTGTATAACTTTTGGGATTGTTGGTACGAAATTGATCATGGAATTCGTGACGTATTGAAAGGAAAATGTAATTGTGGTGATGTTCATGTGTGTTGTGAAACCATGGTTGTTCGTTGGAATCCAAGTTGACCTAAAACATGTAAATAGAAGCTTATTTATGGCCATGTACCATTTATTACAAAAAAGGACCCTAAAATGACCCCTGGAGACTGAAACGGGCATCCGCCCTCGCGTCTGGAGCACCTGCAGGCGCAGATGCCAACGTAGGTGGCTCTGGACAAGGCCATAGGGGAACCTGCGGCCGTAAATCATCCACCTACAGGTGCAGGTGTCCCCATAGCCTAGTCCAAAATTTCGTTTTGTATGTTTTTGTCTCTATTTGATCCCCCAAGGCCCCTATACCCTTTTTGGATGCAATTATCAACTTATGGTACCGTTTGAATGGATTTAAGGAGTCGTTTGGAGGCATGTTGGATTATATCAATTATGGATTATTGTTAATATGTTGTTATGAAAGGTATTGAGGTGACTTGATGGAGTAATTGTGACGTAGTGTTAATACGAAAGCGTAAAGGATAAACTTGGTGTGAAATGCTATTGGTTTATGATGTCTTGGTCAATGTGTGCAATGTTATGGTGTTGTTGGTATGGTAATCCATTGGATTGTATTGTAAAGGGTGAAATGATGTTATATGGCAGTCATGTAGCTCATTATCGTCTTGTGCACTTGTAAGGTAGTTAGTTGTTAACGTGAGCTCCGTTATGTACTTGTGTTGTAGAGTAAAACATAAGGAAGGAGCTGGATTATTGATTATTCACTTGTATTTTATTCCATTGAAGTTCTTATGTTACATGCAGTTTCTTATAGCCTTAAATACTCAGTACAGTCTTCGTACTGACGTCCCTTGGGGGACTTACCTTACTTTCTGCAGGCACAGGTACTAGTAGACCTCCTTAGTAGGTTGCGGATCACTTGCGGATCATTGGTGAGCTCTAGTTTGCTTGGGGCTTTCCGAGTCACTATGTACATTTTTTTTGGTATTGTAAATGTTGTATAAAGTGGGGACTTGTCCCGACTTTAGGATGGTTATGTACATGTATCTGTTAGAGGCTTTGTAGACGTACATGGGAAGATAAATGAAACGATGTATTCTTTTGACATAGTGGCCCTAACGGCCAAGTTTCATATATATCATATGTTTTCCATGACTTCCGCCATTGCAAATTTGTATCTAAATGAGGTAGAGTGTTGTTATTTTAGTGACATGCATATGAGTGTACATGATTGATGATTGGTTCTCTTGGGCCTTAACGGTTTTGGGTGCCAGTCCACCCCGTTGGAATGCGAGGCGTGACAAAAGTGGTATAAAAGCAGGTCGTCCTAAGGGTGTCTACAAAGTCGTGTCTGAGTATAGTCTTGCTTATAGATGTATTGTGCACCAAATTTACAAGTAGGAGGCTACGGGACATTTAGGATTTGTTTCTTTTCTTCATTTCTAAATCGTGCAATAGAGCCAATGTTGTAGGTGGAATCATATCTGACCATTGTAATTGGTTTTCTTTGTTATAGTAAAATGTCAATGACACGACGAGGTAGGGGCAAAGGTAAGCAGGTAGATATGCTTGCCGGAGAAGGTACGAGTAAATTACCACCTGACCAAGCTAGTCAAGGTGGCGCTGAACAGGAGTTTGCATCGCGGGCTTCTTCTACTCTTCCATTTTCGAAAGATCCAAAAGGTAGAAAAGTGCCTGCAGAACCACCTATGAATGCCACTGAATAGGATTTAAGAAATGTAGTGCATATGTTGACTCAGATAGTTGCTGTACAAACTCAGGGACAAGCTGGTCCAATGATAAGTTAGGACGGCGCGGCTAGAGTAGCTAGTCGGCGGACACAGGATTTTCTGAAATTAGACCCTCCCATGTTCACTGGGTCAGATGTGAATGCAGACCCACAGGACTTCGTAGATCAAATTCAAAGGGCTTTAGATGTTATGCATGTTACAGGTATAGAAATGGTTGAGCTTACGGCATATAGATTGAAAAGAGAGTTTATATTATGGTATGAAGAATTTAAAATGGCGTTTCTTGATCACTATCTTCCATATAAGATCTGAGAGGCACGTACGGATCAGTTCTTAAATCTCCGTCAAAGGAATATGATTGTCAAAGAATATAGTCTTTAGTTTAATTCTTTGGCTCGATATGCTCAGAATGTAGTGGCCACAATTGAAGGCAGAGTCCATCGATATGTGGACAGATTAGATCCATATTTGGTGAGGGACTGTACCATTGCTGCTTTGAACAGAGATATGGATATAGCCAGAATACAGGCTTTTGCATAGAAGATGAAGGATCAGAGGAAAAGAAGGAGGGTGCACAAATTTGAAAGAGGGTCGTTAAAGAGGGCTAGACCTATGGGACAGTTTATGTCATCCCAAGGAGAATCTAGGCCTCGGGTTTTCCCTAGATCGCCTAGACCATCATTCTCTTATTCCACAGCAGGCACTCAATCTTAATTTCGAGGGTTTAGAGGTGGCAATTTTGGGCAGAGTAGTGGAATTCAAGGTTCACAAGCAGCAGGATTTTCTCGTCAGCTGTGTCACCATTGCGGATGGACTCATTCAGGTACATTTCGGTTGGGGACGACTACTTGCTTTTGGTGTGGTATGTCGGGGCACATGATGAGAGAGTGTCCACAGAGGGGCACGGGTGGTATAGCATGACCTACGGGATCAACCGTTGCATCATCATCATCGGTTCCTTCCCTACGCAGAGGTGTACAGCCTGCTGGTAGTGGTAGAGGTGCCAGAGGAGCAGCTAGTTTCAGTGGAGCCCAGAATTGCACCTATGCTCTAGTGGACCGGCGAAATTCGGAGGCTTCTTCCGATGTAGTCACAGGTACATTATCCATATTTTCGCATAATATATGTGCATTGATTGACCCGAGTTCTACATTATCATATGTTACTCCATTGATTGCTACGAAATTTCAAAGAACACCAAAACTATTAATTAAGTCAATTGAAGTATCTACACCAGTTGGTGAATCTATTGTTACAAAAAGAGTATATCGTAATTGTGTAGTAAGTGTGTGTGATCATGATACGTTGGCTGAACTTATTGAACTGGAAATGGTGGATTTTAATGTCATAATGGGTATGGATTGGTTGGCTTCTTGTTATGCCACGATAGATTGCCGAGCTAAGAAAGTGCATTTTCATTTTCCACAAATGAATGTTCTTGAATGGAAGGGCAATGTAGGGGCACCGAGAGGAAAATTTATTTCCTATCTTAAAGCAAGGAAAATGATAGCCAAGGGGTACATATGTCACTTAGTAAGAGTGAAAGATATTGATGTGGAACCACTAACTCCTCAGTCGGTTCCAGTGGTCAATGAATTCCTTGATGTATTTCTTGAGGATCTTCCAGGTTTACCTCCAGAAAGTGAAGTAGAGTTTGGTATTGATGTGATGCCAGACACTCAGCCTATCTCTATTCCACCGTATAGAATGGCTCCAGTAGAATTGCGAGAATTAAAGGAGCAATTAAAAGATTTGCTGGACAAGGGATTCATAAGGCCTAGTATGTCCTCGTGGGGTGCACCAGTATTATTTGTACGAAAGAAAGATGGCACGTTGAGAATGTGTATTAACTATCGGCAATTGAATAAAGTAACGATCAAGAACAAATATACCCTCCCCAGAATTGACGATTTGTTTGATCAGTTACAGGGTGCCAAATATTTTTCAAAGATTAACTTGAGATCGGGTTACCATCAAGTCAGGGTTAGATAAAAAGATATACCCAAGATAGCTTTTAGCACACGGTATGGTCACTATGAATTTTTAGTTATGTCGTTTGGACTAACAAATGCACCAGCTATTTTCATGGATTTGATGAATAGGGTGTTCAAACCATTCTTGGATGTATTCGTGACCGTGTTTATAGATGATATTCTGGTTTATTCAAGATCACAAGAGGACCATGCTAATCACTTACGGCAGGTGTTACAGATTTTTTGTGAGCGTAAGTTGTATTCAAAGTTCTCTAAATTTGAATTTTGGTTAAATTTCGTAGCATTCTTGGGTCACATTGTGTCAGATGAAGGAATAAGGGTTGATACGCAAAAGATTGAAGCAGTGCGAAATTGGCCAAGGCCTACGATGCCTACGAAAATTCATAGTTTTCTTGGGTTGGCAGGTTATTATCGAAGGTTTGTTGAAGGGTTTTCTTCCATTGCTGCACCTTTAACAAAGCTTACACTCAAGACAATCAAGTTTCAGTGGAATGATGCATTTGAGAAAAGTTTCCAAGAGCTGAAAGATAAATTTACTTCTACACCCGTATTAGTACTTACCAAAGGCACAGAAAGGTATGCAGTATATTGTGATGCGTCCGGAGTTGGCCTAGGATGTGTATTGATGCAGCACGATAATGTAATAGCTTATGCCTCACGACATTTGCGACCACATGAGAGAAATTATCCAACACATGATCTTGAGCTAGCAGCTGTGGTATTTGCTTTAAAGATATGGCGCTATTATTTGTATGGAGTTCATGTTGACGTATATACTTATCACAAATGATTACAATATATCTTTAAGCAGAAAGACTTAAATCTGAGGTAGCGAAGGTGGCTAGAACTCTTAAAAGATTATGATACTGATATCCTATATCATCCAGGAAAAGAAAACGTGGTAGCTGATGTATTAAGTCGCAAAGTAGTAGGAAGCACTAATGGTCAGTTGACTGAGAAGCAATGTATAGTCAAGGATCTACATCAACTAGCCAGCTTGGGAGTTCATCTTCTTGAATCTCCAGATTAAGGGGTTACTGTGCAAAATGCAACAGAATCTTCATTAGTAGCTGAGGTGAAAGAGAAGCAGTATGTGGATTCTATTTTATTGTAGTTGAAGGAGAATGTATAATAGGGTCTGACTAGGGCATTTGATCATACGCAAGAGGGAGTACTTCTCTGCTAAGGTAGATTATGTGTACCGGATGTAGATGAGCTAAGGAAACAGATTATGACAGAGGCACATTATTCACGGTATTCTATTCATCTGGGGTCCACCAAAATGTACCACGATTTGAAAGAAATGTATTGGTGGGGTAATATGAAGAAGAACATTGCAGAGCTTGTAGTTCAATGTCCAAATTGTCAACAAGTAAAAGTAGAGCATCAGAAACCTGGAGGTTATATGTAATGTATCAATCTTCCAGTCTGGAAGTGGGATATGATTAACATGGATTTCATCACAGGTTTGCCTCGTACACTGTGGAAATTTGATTCCATATGGGTAATAGTTTACAGGCTTACCAAGTCAACGTATTTCCTACCAGTCAAGACCACCTATACAGCTGAAGATTATGCAAGGTTGTATGTTCAAGAGATAGTGCGATTACATGGGATTCCAATCTCTATTATATCAGACAGGGAAGCTCAATTTACTGCACATTTTTGGAGATCTTTTCAAAAGAGTTTGGGTACGTAAGTGAACTTGAGTACAACTTTTCATCCTCAGACAGATGGACAAGCAGAACGTACCATCCAAACACTTAAAGATATGCTACGAGCTTGCACATTGGACTTTAAAGGTAGTTGGGATGATCATCTACCTCTTATTTAATTTGCCTACAATAATAGCAATCATTCAAGTATCAAAATGGCACCTTATGAAGCTTTATGCGGAAGGAAGTGTAGATCACCAATTGGATGGTTTGAAGCCGGTGAAACTGCTTTACTTGGGCCAGATCTTGTTCATCAAGCTATGGAGAAAGTTAAAGTGATCCAACAACGGCTACAAATGGCCCAAAGTTGACACAATATTATTCTGATGTTAGAAGGAGAGGGATCGAATTTGCCATAGATGATTGGGTATTCTTTAAGGTGTCACCAATGAAAGGGGTAATGAAATTTGGAAAGAAAGGAAAGTTGAGTCCACGTTATATAGGGCTATATGAAATTGTCCAAAGATTTAGGCAAGTTGCATATGAATTGAAACTAACCCAAGAACTCTCCACAGTGCATCCAGTGTTTCATGTTTCAATGCTTCGAAAGTGCAAAGGAGATCCATCTCATTTTGCCCCCATTGAAGATGTACAATTTACGGAGGATCTCACCTATGAAGATATACCTATTGGTATTCTGGAATAAAAAAGTAGCTTCCGTAAAGATACTTTGGAGGAATCAACAAGTAGAAGAGATCACATGGGAAGCTGAAGAAATGATGAAGTCTAAATACCCGTATCTATTTCAAACAAAAGAACAAGGGAACGATGCGGAATTGGAGCGATAAAAAGTAAGTATATTTGAGCATTATGTATATATGTGGTAACCTGAATAATGATCCTAGACTTGAATTTGTTTACATTGGATACTGTCACCAACATTCGAGGATGAATGTTTCTAAGGGGGGAAGGATGTAACACCCCGTACATTTCCGAACCTATTTAATTACCGTAACATTTATGGAATCATTTAAACATGAGAAGGTTGGTGTGTTACACACGAAGTTTAGTAGGCTTAATTGGTCTTGTGTTCATGGGCTCAAATGAGGCCCAAATATTAAGTAAAAAGGCATGGCCCAAGTGGGGAAATGACCCATTCCACCTTTGACCAAGTAAAGATAACATTTATGACCAAAGTGTGGCTAAGGATGAGACTTGAGGGACTATATAAAGGCACAAAAATCATATTTTTATTCATTACAACTCTCATGCCATTTCTAGAATTATCCAAGACATTTCACACTTATCACAAACCCTAAGCCATCACTCCCTTGGACAAGATTACTCTTTTGCAAGCTTTGGTAAGTGTTTAATCTTATGGTTTGATACATTATATGCTTAATATTGTTTATAAATCACGTTGTTTATATTGGCAAAGTGTTGGACAGTTCACTATGTGTAAAACTGTCTACTTTTGCTCAATCGGTAAAGGGCTTTACCTTACAAATGTGAAAGAAGTCTTGTGGTATTGAAGGAAGTGAATTTTATGGATGAAATATCAACATGTAAGATGTGTTTATGTTCTTAACTTGATTTATCTATGTGTATAACTTGTGGGATTGTTTGTATGAAATTGATCATGGAATTGGTGACGTATTGAAAGGAAAATATAATTTTGGTGATGTTCATGTGTGTTGTGAAACCATGGTTTTTAGTTGGCATCCAAGTTGACCTAAAACATGTGGAGAGAATCTTATTTATGTCCATGGATTATTTATAACAAAAAAGGACCCTAAAATGACCCCTGGAGGCTGAAAGGGAATCTGCCCTCGCGTCTGGAGCACCTGCGGGCGCAGATGCCAACCCAGGTGGCTCTGGACAAGGCCAGAGGGGCACCTGCGACCGCACCTCATCCACCTATGGGAGTAGGTGGCCCCACATCCTAGTCCAGAATTCTATTTTGTATGTTTTTGTCTCTCTTTGATCCCCCAAGGCCCCTATACCCTTTTTGGATGCAATTATCAACTTATGGTACCGTTTGAATGGCTTTAAGGAGTCGTTCGCAGTCATGTTGGATCATATCAATTATGTATTGTTGTTAATATAATTTTATGAAAGGTATTGAGGTGACTTGATGGAGTAATTGTGACGTAGTGTTAATACGAAAGCGTAAAGGATAAACTTCGTGTGAATTGCTATTGGTTTATGATGTCTTGGTCAATGTGTGGAATGTTATGGTGTTGTTGGTATGGTAATAAATTGGATTGTATTGTAAAGGGTGAAATGACGTTATATGGCAGTCATGTAGCTCATTATCGTCTTGTGCACTTGTGAGGTAGTTAGTTGTTCACGTGAGCTCCGTTATGTACTTGTGTTGTAGAGTAAAACGTAAGGAAGGAGATGGATTATTGATGATTCACTTGTATTTGATTCCATTGAAGTTCCTATGTTACATGTAGTTTCTTATAGCCTTACATACTCAGTACATTCTTCGTGCTGACGTCTCTTGGGGGACTTACCTTACTTACTGTAGGCACAGGTACTAGTAGACCTCCTCAGTAGGTTGCGGATCACTTTCGGATCATTGGTGACCTCCAGTTGGTTCGGGGATTTTTGAGTCACTATGTACATTTGTTTATTGTAAATGTTGTATAAAGTGGGGACTTATCCCGACTTTAGGATGGTTATGTACATGTATCTATTAGAGGCTTTGTAGACGTACGTGGAAAGATGAATGAAAGGATGTATGCTTTTGACATGGTGGCCCTAACGTCCAAGTTTCATATATATCATATGTTTTCCATGACTTTCACCATTGGAAATTTGTATCTAAATGAGGTAAAGTGTTGTTCTTTTAGTGACATGCATATGAGTGTACTTGAATGAAGATTGGTTCTCTCGGGCTTTAACGGCTTCTGGTGCTAGTCCGCCCTGTTGGTATACGAGGCGTTACAAAATCACCACAAGAAAACTTTCCTTTGTGCTTACCTTACCCCACTACTACAACCTAAGTTACCGAAGTACCCATCCCTTCAAAAGAGAAGAGCAAGAGAGAGAATTTAGCCAACAAACATTTTATTGAAAGCAAAATTATAAAAATTTGTTTTTAGGTTGAGAGATTGATTTCCTCTAACTAAAGACCTATGCTTCCTTTTATAGGAGAAGGAAACCCTAATACAAACAAAATGGAAAGATAAACATTATTTTATCACACGTAGCCCACTATTCTCAAACTAGTAAAGCCCTATCCTATCCTCTAAAATTAGTAATACCCTATCCAGGCACACACTTCGATCCTAGGAGCATATCTATATACTAATAGAAACTAAAGGTACTACACCCTTTATTCAAATTGTGCCCCATAAACATGTGACGGAGCCTAACAAAAAAAAACAAAACATGTTGTTGGCACTTGACCTCATGTGCAAGTAGGTGACTGAGCAGCTTGTATGTGACTTCCAGGCAGGTGGGTGAGCAACTTGTAAGCTTCTTGGAAGTAAGTGGTAAGCTCTTTATAGGTTTCTACCAAGCAGCTGGATAAGCAGCTTTTAGGCAAAACCTTCTGAGAGGGTTTTATAGTAAACCTTGGCTGGTAATTCCACGGAGCTGATGGTAAGTAGTAACTTTTGCATATGAAATCTGGAGTCATCTTTTCATGTAGTTTTGGAAGGTGATGAATGTGAGTTCGTGTATCTTCCTCCATTCACCAGTCGATGTCGCGCTTGGTATGAGGTAGAAGAAGATTCATGGCGGGTTCCATTTATTCTGTATCCTTTTCCAACGTGATATTTTTATAGAATTCTCCTAGTCTCGATAGGAAATCTTCTATAATGTTTTCCTTCCCTTTGAGGTATTTGACTTGAAATTTATAGGTAGAAAATCAGTGTGCCCATCGGAGAATTTACAAATTCGGGATGATCTTTGGGTTTATCTGGACCATCTTTGTGAAGGCCTTATATCAATCTTGATCTGGAATTCAGTGTGGATTAGGAAGAAGTTGAACTTCTTCATTCCATTTTTCACGGCAAGGATTTCTTTGAATGTGGAGTGATAGTGTTGTTCAACATCCTTGAATTTGTTGATGGTGTATCCATATATGTTTCATCTACCATCTTTTCTTCTAGAAGGATGACACTCCAATAGTCATTGCTGGCATTTGTCTGCAATATCATTTTTCGTCTGAGGGGATATGGAGTGTTTTGACATTTTTTAATATTTCTTTGATCCTTTGGACTACATCGTCTTGTTCCTTTCCCCAAGGTGCAACATTCTTTTTCAGCATCTTTGAAAGTGGGGCTACGTATGTAGAGACATCAGTGGTGAAATCTCTGACGTAATTAATCACCGTGAGAAATTGCTGGAGCCATTTAACTGAGATATCAGTATTAGGTAATTAAGAAGCTCCTTGCAGATGTGAGGTCTTGGGTTGTATACTCTATGAGAAAAATGCATTCCCATAAAGTCAATTCCATCCTTTACAAGAGTCATCTTTTTTACTGATAGCATAATACCATACTTCTTCACCAGGACGTAGAATTGGCAAAGTAGATCAAGGTGTTCCTCCATAGTGTTGTTGAATAACAGTATGTTGTCGATGTAAACAAGTGATGTGTAGAGGATAGGATGAAATTTCTTTATCATGGCTTTTTAGAAAAGGGAGGGGGTAGGCTTAAGCCCAAACAGCATAACCTTTCACTAGTAGTAGTGGTCAGGTATGAAAAGGCAGTCTTAGCTCTCTCTTTTAGGTGTATACGTAACAACCAAAATCCCAATTTGAGATCAAATTTTAAAAAATGGGTATCATTGGCTAGGTGTGAGAATAGGGTCAGCTTATTTGGGATAGGGAATTTGTCATCAAGAAGGAAGTTGTTTAGAGGTTGGTAATTTATAACTAGGTGGAGTTTTCCTCTTGTTTGTTCGCCTCGATTGTTGACATAAAATTCCTTACAATCCCACTGGGAATCGAATGGCTGGATGAGCCCAAATTCCAGAAGTTTCGAGCACTCCTTCTTTGTAAGGTGAAGATGTTTAGGTTTCATACTCGAATGGCTTGCCTTTATGGGATTGATGCTCCCATTTTTATTGAATGGGAGCTTGATGAAAAAGTCTTGGTTGAGCCATAAAGGATGTGTGTTCTTCTTCAAACTTATCGGGGGATTCCGTACAAAACTTCTTTATCAATCGGTGTTTGATTTCTGTGACGGGGTCCCATTCTCCAATCTGGAACAACCTTGGGACAGTGGAATATGGCTTGAATCTGCATATGAAGGTTACTACCCCAGTCAAGAATATGAGTCAGTTCTTTAGCTGTCTGTATATATCAATCCCAATGATAATGTCCTTCCCTGGGATGTTAGAGCCAAGAAGCTTCATCCTATACTGCACTCCGGGGAAGTATTCAATCATGAGTGGATGTTTCGTAATGACCTTGGTTCTGAGGGTTTCCCTTGTTGCCAAAGTTCCTGAAGTGAGGAACCTATTGATCACCAAGAATAATACCTGGATCTAGCATTGAGGCAGCGGTGCCAGTATCCATGAAGGAGATGACTTGAATTGGATTATCCCACTTGGATGGATAGGCCATTAGTTGGACTTAGGGGATATCCAAATCAAAGATCATGTTCATTCCTTCTATCAACATGTTGATCTATTTTGTCAACTCAGCTATTCGACAAAGTTTATCCTTAGTGATAGGGGATGATACCTGCTCTGGTTGGCTATCAAGAATGAGAGGTTCTGGTTGGCCATCATTGATAAAAGATGGGACATCCTCAAATACCTCTTCTTCTGTAGGGAAGAAAGGCTCGGGATCTAAGTTGGGACAAGGACTTAACTGAGTGACCAACTTATCTAGGTGCTGAAAAGAGTTCATTTTATCCAAAATTTGAGCAGACCTCTTGGCTTTCCTAGACTGAGGATAAGTTCTTGCAAAGTGTCCAGCCTCATGGAAGATGAAGCATTTGTCCTTTCCCGAATTCCTCCTCCTGGAGGACCTGCTGGTTTTGATAACTTTGGGTTTATCCTCTACCTGGATTGCATGTACCTTTTGTGCCTTGGCTAGTGATTAGAATGCTGGGAGGATTTATCTGGCTTGGGGGCCATGTCGTATATGGAATCATGGTTCATGTCAACTTTATCAGTTCTAGGACATCCATCGGAGGAATCTTCCTTATATTTTCTTGGATAATTCATAAGATGAGTTTCATCGTTGGAAGATGACTGCGTTTCTATAGGCCCATTATTTCGTAGGATAGAGGGATCTGGATCAACCTGATTTATGGGAATCAAGTTGGTTGTCTGGATTTGAAAGTCGGCGTTACATCATTAGTTTTAAGAAGTCTTTGTTCCAGAGCAGCCTAATCCTCCTCATCAAGTCCATGATCTGAGATATTCAAATCATTACTAAGAATAATAGGAAATGGTTTTAAGAAGAGTAAGTCATTGTCTGGAACAGTGCCACTTGAGATTATCATATTAACTGGATCGACAGCCTAAGTGTCCATGCCAGATTTCTTTTTTCTCTGTACATGTTTATGAGCTAATTCAGCTTGTTGCTTCTAAATTGTAAGAGCATTTTTTCTTTTCATACGAGTTTGGCTTTGTCAAACTCCTGTTTGTTTTGAGAGAAAGTCATGGGTAATAGTGAATCAAAAGGGAAAGTGGCAAAGGTATTGCCCATTTTTTGTGGGGAGAATATTCTTGGGAACATGGGAACAAAGTTGGCTTTGGTAATAAGAGTTGGGTTCTCTGTGGTTCGGAGTTACCATAGTTCAGGTGTCAGATCTATTCTTTTCGAGAAGCAATTTGTTTTTGTTGTTGGTCAAAGAAGTGTGATAATGAAGTGCCTGGTGGACATATGTCATATTGTAAGGTTTGGAGCTGGTGTTCAAGGATTCTAATAAGTCCATCATACTGTGTCGAAACTTTACCAGTATACTATTCTTGCAACTTAGGATGAGCAGTTAATCACTTTGCAGATGCCAGAGGATTTTTTGAGATAGTGAAAAAGCCAAGGCTTCACCCATATCCATCTTGGTGATGTCAGAGTTGCATTGGCGTATCAAGGAAGCAAAGGACAGCGTGTCGTGGTACATCTTTCACTTCTTAATACTATATACAACGAGTAGAAACATGCACATTTGGGTATGTCAAAAATCCATATCTGACGGAGGCATTGAAATTCCAGGTCCAAATGTTTTGAGCTTCTTAAGCTAGAGATTCCATACAGGCAACTCTCCACTACCATATGGCTTGGCAAGTCAAGAATCATACTATGGACCTATCTCTTCCAGGTGGCTACAACACTTTTTTCCTAAACATAGATGCCACTAATGGAACGACCCAGTGTACCCAAATCCCAAAACATATATCCAGGGAAGAACTTGCCAAAATTCTTCCAAACTCATGGGTCACAAACTAAGAGAGGGTGAGAGACCATCTTCAACCTATATTCACTAAAAACCCTCATGAAACATCCCTCTCTGTCGATATGTATGTCCCTGCCGATGATTATCCCAAAGAGGAGGATCCAGACCCAGAAAACATTGCTTGCTCACTTTACTCCACAATGAGTGAACATGATTGGATACAACAATTCAATCAAGAAGGAAAATATGTTCAATGGTACAAATGTCCCATAACAGGACACTGCCCGTGGGATATTGACTGTGACTGCAATAAATGCCAAGAGGATGATATGGAGTATGATGAGTTCTACTTCCAACGAACGAATTGGGAAAAGAAAGAGAAGGAATACACTTTCCTTGTCTCTTACAACCCCCAAGACTGGCCTCAATTACCCACTCAATCAAAAAACAAAACCCCTGAACCTCAATGTTCATGATATCCTCTACCAACTGAGGCTAAAATTATGTTTTCCCACCAAAACAGTACATTGAAAAGGACTACCTGAATCACGCTCCAAGAATACCACATGTTATCCTACCAATGTGTGGCAGAAGGCCCTTCAACAATATAGAGGTAACTCTCAGAAGGCCCTTCAATGATATAGAGGCAACTCTCAATTGACAGTATAAGAATGCTAGAAGCAAAAACAAGATGCTGACCAATAACAGGTTGTACGCCAAGAATGTTTCCAACACACAAAGAAAGTTGGTTAACATGGTAGGCATGATGGAGAAGAAAACTGAACAGGCATCCATCCAACATGACGGACTTATCAAAGCACTAGAAAAAAGCTACAGAATATACAGTTTGATATATGTCTTCCAGGAACTTCACACCTATACTTCTTTAGCCAGCAACAGAAAGAAATGGCCTCAATCAAAGAAAAAATCCATCTTCTGAGATATGGTAGATTTAAACCACAAAACGTCCAAAACATCTCTAAAAAGCCAACCTTATTTCCAATGCCAAAAAAATAGACATATCCACCACAATAATTAGGCCATACCTTTCCTACTTTCCTTACTAATTCATATATACATATGACGTTCACTCCGGCACCAAAAGATAAACAGGAGCTTGACATTGACAAACTCGCATGGGAAAGAAAAGACGCCATTACAGCTAAGAAATAAGATGAGATGGCACAGAAATAGTCCAAAAGAAGGTAAGGAATTTGGAAAGGTTCCAAAGGATCCAGAATCAGACAACTTGATGGTATCAAGTCATGCCGCTCCAAAGAATGACCAAAGCTTCCCAACACTAGGTCCTATAGGAAATCCAAGCTGAAGAACCACAAGATGAAGATAGGGTGTCTATCAAATAGGGTTTTCTCAATGACAAATTGTTATTCCCAAATAGCTTCTCAGATAATAACTCAATCATCTCAGATCAAGTTATCCGAGATCCTTATGCTGCACAAGCTGACAATATCCAATATTTCATTCCTCAACAACCTAATAATGTTGATCCTATAGACTAACACTTGAAGGCCATTGATGATTTCTATGGATTTTATCTTGATAAGACTCTTGAGGGAGAACACAGCGAATACTCATTCGATAGCGATCCAACGAATGAATATTAAAAATTTGGTGATAACTTTCCAGCTGATGGATACATCAAAGATAGCGAAGACTCCTCAGTTTATTCTAAAGAAAAGGTTAAGAAGACTCCTGAATCATTAATTGAATCCCTTAACGAAAAATATCAACCTATGTTCATGAACCAGTCCAAAGAACTAGAAGTCTCTGAAGTTGTCGACAATCAAGACGAGGTGACGGATGATTCGATCCCATAAAAGAGGCCAAAACCCACTACAACATCAAAGAAAATTATTGGAACTGGATTCCATACCTTCACCCTTGAAGACATCAAAGTTTTAGCTTGGCCCCAAAGGATCCAAGATTTCTACACTTGGATGGCAACGAAGAATCTGGCTAAATGAGAAAAATATATGATCCTGTCAGAGTTCACTTTGAGGTTCTAAGGAATCCTCACAGATTGGTGGAATGCACTTGGGATTGTCAATAAAAACACCTATCTCATATCCAAATACTTTGCTGTCAACATCTACGTACTATAAGAGATCTTCTGCGGAGATACAGGCCAAAGACAAGAGAAGCTGCAGAGGCAGCTCTACAAAATAAAGTGCATATCTTTGGATAGAGATGTCATCAATATCCACTTCCAAAATATGGCAAAGATCTACTTAGAGCTAAGCAAAGATCCAAGCCTAAAGCAAGCCTTCATATCATCGCTGCCAAAGATGCTAGCAGGTCATACCTTGACGATTATGGAAGACAAGCTAAAGTGCATCACAGTTCTACAAGTACGCTACATCAGGCAAGCCATCTTCTAGTCCCTGGATGACATATGCACAAAGAGATCTATACTGAAGTAGATTGTCCAGAACAATCCATCTCTCGATAGAGAATGCAACAGAAATGATCATGTAACTAAATCCAACTGCCTATGTTTCAGCCACCAGACCATATCCAAGAAATAGCTCCAGTTCAGGAAGTTCAAACTCCCTAGACCTATAGAAGATAGGTCCAGGACGAACAGGCAAACCAGGTACTTCAGACAAAAAAATCCTACCACCCACAAAAAGGACAACGGATGCTTCATCTATAAAAAGCATGGACACTTTGCAAGAAACTTTCCTCAAACCAAAAATTTAAAAGACTCAGTCCACCTCATTGAGGAGATAGCAGATCATATAGGTATTTATCTTATCAAAGACGATGACATTAAATTCTTCTCACTTGAGGAGGAACCGATGGAGGACACTCTCTTCTCTTTGGACGTCTATGAAGAATCAGGTGACATCTATGGATATGACCTATACCTGACATCAAGCTCAACAGACGATATCTCCCTAATTATAAAAAAGTCAGCTAATCAGATTTCATATTCAACAAATCAGAGATACTCTCTTTTGAAATGTCAAACTACCCCTAGAGCTTTTCACGTAATACGTGACCCCTTTGATCCATCCATCCTCATAGAAAGAAGAACTTTCTATGAGTTGTAAGTCTACAAAAAATATGGAGGATCCATCCTGAAGTCATTTGGGATACATCCAGAATATCTTTTCTGCCATGTGTTTATAGTACTAGCCAATGACTTTCCACAAGAGCCCCTATGGCTATTCTGGTACCTTTTCCACTAGTACCACATCCTTATAGAGTTCAAGTGCGATTTATTCAGGTACTTCGATCGAATCTAACCAGCTCTCAGAAGGTTCATGTTGTGGTTCAATCCACGATAATATTGGGTTTGATACTACAGAGATTTTTACAATGCAAAGGTATTCATACTATATCATATGGTGGGAATCTCAAACCACGAGGTCCAAGTTAAGCCAGAAATTTCACTCTGCTGGAAATTTCCCATATCAATCCTATCCTTGGAAGATGAATACTATGAAGTACAATGATTTATCTTCCATAAAAATAGATTCATTCCAAAGGAGAAATGGCCAAAAAAATGGGAAAAATAGAACTACACTTATAACCATCCCCACTAGGACAAGGTCCATCAGAAAGTAAAGGAATAACAACCTACGTATGAAATCATGAGGGATGAAGCCACCAAAGACATTAAAAGTATAAGCTTTAATATTCCATCAAAAAAATAGGAATTCAACACAGCAAGTTCGTCCAACAGGAAGGGTTACTTCACCATATCGTTGAAAAGAAGCTTGGAAGACAAAGAACACCTCAAGAAAAAGCATGACGTCAACTGGTGAAAGAAAGAATGATATGTAAGCTCACCGTCATAACCTTCCAACACTGCATGAAAAGCTGATGTCAGATGACATGTGCATAAGTTACTACTTACCATTAGATCTTTGGAATTACCTGCCAAGGTTTACCACGAAACCCTCTCAGAAGGGTTTGCCTACAAGTTTCTTATTCAGCTGCATGGTAGACACCTACATGGAGATTACCCACCTTTTTACAAGAAGCCTACAAGTTGCTCACCCACCTGCCTGTAAGTCACCTACAACTACTCAGTCACTTGCTCGCACATGTTGTCATATGCCAACAATATGTTTTATTTTTGCTTTGTTAGGCTACATCACATATTTGTGGTGCCCATTTTGAATAAAGGGTGATTTAATTTTGTTTTTAGAAGCATAGGAATATGTGCCTAGCATAGAAGTGTGTGCCCGAATAGGGGTTTACTATTTTTAGAAGATAAGATGGGGCTTTACTATTTTTAGAAGAGTGGGCCACCTGTGATAAGATAATGTTTATCTTTTCTTTTTATTTATATTAGGGCATCCTTCTCCTATACAAGGAAGCATAGGTCTTTATTCGAAATACATCAATGTCTCAACCTAAATACACTCTTGTATAGATTTGCTTTCAATAAAATGTTTGTTGGGTAAGTTTTCTCTGATGCTCTTCTCTTCGGAAGGGATGGGTACTTCAGTCCTTTAGGTCAGAGTGTTGGTGTAAGGTAAGCACAAAGCAAGTATTCTTTTTGTTATTTCAATATGGATTTCTAAGTCCTTTCCATGATTATGAAATGAAATTGGCTAGGTAACCATATGGCAAGTGTTCTTGTTGTGATTTTAATATGGATTTCGAAGTCCTTTCCATAATTATGAAATGAAATTGGCTTGGCCCAGCACAAAATCTTTCCAATTTGATTCTTTCTTTATCATAGAACACGTAAATACATTAGTTGGGTAGAGAAACTTGTTCCCAAATGACTGTTGAGGGCGCTACGACCTGGGAGAGCCAATAAAGCCCATGTATGTCATCAGGAAAAGTTATACTACCAAAGAACTAAAAAAATTACATATTTTAAAGACTGGCAAAATCAAGCCATCACGTTGAGGGTTGAGAAGTATTTATTCTATGGCAAACCATTCTTTAGGGATGAGTGGATGCATAGCCCCAGTGGTAAGAAAGCTATTATGGTGTTGATAAAAAGCTTAGATTTCGTATGGCTATCTCCTATATGGACATGGATCGCCTTTCATGTTGGAAAGTTAGAAGTTTGTTGTTAATCCATTGAGTTTATATTTCTTGTGTGCCTGTAAGCTTTAATTTAGTATGGGCGCCGACTATATGGATGTGAATCGCCTTTCATGTTGGAAAGTTAGAGGTCTCTTATTAATCCATCGAGTTGATATTGCATGTGTGCCTGTCCGTACCCCACTTATGACTGGGGCTATGCATCCACTAATCCCTAAAGGACGATTTGCCATGGAACAAAGACTTTTCAACCCTCAACGAGATGGCTTGACTTTGTCAGTCTTTAAAATGTGTAAATCTTTTAGTTCTTTGGTAGTATAACTTTTTTCGATGAAATACACGGGCTTTAGTGGCTCTCTCTAGCCTTAGTGCCCTCATTAGTCCTGTGGGACAAGTTTCTCTACCCAACTAACAAAATTACATGTACTATGATAAATAAATAAGCAAATTAAAAAGCTATTATATTGGACTAAGCCGATTTTGTTTCATTATCATGGAAAGGACTTAGAAGTCCATATTAAAATCACAACAAGAACATTTTCCTTGTGCTTGGACCAAGCCAATTTTGTTTCATAAATCAAGGAAAGGACTTAGAAATCCATATTAAAATCACAAAAATAACACTTATCTTGTGCTTAACTTACCCCCACTACTCTAACCTAAGGGACTGAAGTACTCATCCCTTCGAACGAAAAAAGCAAGAGACAGAACATATCCAATAAACATTTTATTGAAAGTAAACTATACAAGAGTTTATTTAGGTGGAGAGATAAATATTCTCCAACTAAAGACCTATGCTTCCTTTTATAGGATAATGAAGCCCTAATATAAACTAAATTAAAAGATAAATATTATCTCATCACACGTGGCCCACTATTCTAAAAATAGTAAAGCCCTATTTGGGCACACACTTATATGGTAGGAACACATTCCTATGATAGTAAAAATGAAATTACATCACCCTTTATTTAAAATGGGATGTACAAATATGAGACGAAGATTAACAAAACAAAATTAAATCATGTCCAAGAAGATGACTGAGCAGCTTGTAGGTGACTTCCAAGAAGGTGGGTGAGCAGCTTGTAAGATTCTTGCAAGCAGGCGGGTAAGCTCCTTGTAGGTGTCTACCAAGCAGCTGAATAAGCATCTTGTAGGCAAACCCTTCGAAGAGGGTTTTGTGGTAAACATTAGTAGGTAATTCCACGGAGTTGATGGTAGGTAGTAACTTTAGCACATGTCATCTGATATCATCATTTCATGTAGTGTTGGAAGGTAATGATAGTGGGTTTTCATACCTTCTTCCTTCCACCAGTAGACATCGTGCTTCTTCTTGAGGAGTTTTGTGCCTTTCAAGCTTCTTTTCAGCGATTTGGTGAAGTATCCCTTCCTGTTGGACAAAATTGTTGTGTTGCATTCCCATTCTTGTGGTGAAATATTCAACCTTATACTTTTAATAGATTTGTTGACTTTATCACTCATAATTTCATAAAGAGGTTGATATTCCTTTTCTGCCTGACGGACCTTGTCCCAGTAAGGATGGTTATCGGTGTAGTTCTATTTTCCCCATTCTTTTAGACATATCTACTTTGGAATGCATCTATTTTTCTGGAAGATAAATCATTGTGCTTCATAGTATTCATCTTGCAAGGATAGGATTGATACGTGAAATTTCTAGTAGAGTGAAATTTTTGGCTGAGCTTGGACCTTGTGGTTTGAGATTCCCACAAGATGATGTATCATGAATACCTTTTTATCATAGGAATATCTAAAGCATCGAACCCAATATTATTGTGTCTTGAACAACAGCATAAACCTTCTGAGAGTTGGTTAGATTCGATTGAAGTGCCTGAATGCATCACACTTGAACTCCCTGAGGATGTGGTACTGGTGGCACAGATACCAGAATAGCCATAGAAGCTCTTGTGGAAAGTCATTGGCTAGTGCCATGAATACTGGTAGAAAGGATATTTCGGATGTACCCCGAACGGCTTCAGGAAGAATCCTCCATATTTTTAAAAGACTTGCAGATCATAGAAAGTTCTCCTTTCTATGAGGATAGATGAATCAAAGGGGTCCACGTATTGCGTGAACAGCTTTAGGGGGGTAGTCTGCCATTCCAAAAGAGAGTATCTCTGATGTGTTGAACATAAAAATCTGACTAGCTGGTTTTTCTATAATCAGGCAGACATCATCTTTTGAGCTTGATATCAGGTAGAGGTCATCTTCATAGATGTCACATGATACTTCATACACGTCTCAAGAGAAGAGAGTGTCATCCATCAGTTCCTCCTTTAGTTAAAAGACTGATTCAAGTTCGTCGTCTTTGCTGAGATAGATGCCTGTATGATATGCTATCTCTTCAAAGAGGTGGACTGAGTCTTTTGAATTTTTGGTTTGAGGACAGTTTCTCGCAAAGTGTCCAAGTTTTTTATAGATGAATCATTCATTTTCCTTCATATAGGTGGTCAAATATTTTCACCTGTAGTACCTGGTTTGCCTGGTAGTCTTGGACATATCATCTGGAGGTATGGGGAGTTTGAACCTCATGAACTGGAGTTGTCTCTTGGATATTGTCTCGAGGTTCAAACATGGGAAGTTGCATTTGGTGAAAAGATTATTTTTGTTGCATGATCTGTCGAGAGCTAGATTTTTCTAGATGATCTAGTTCAGTACAAATCTCTTCGTGCATATGTTGTCCAGGGACTAGAAGATGGCTTGCCTGATATAGCCTACTTGCAGGACTGTAATGGACTTGAACTTGTCTTCTACAATCATCATGGTATGGCCTACTAGCATCTTTGGTAGCCATGATATAAAGGCTTGGTTCAAGCTAGGATCTCCACCTAGCTCAAAGTAGATCTTTCCCATATTTTGGAAGTGGATATCGATGACATCTCTATCAAAAAATATGCACTTCATTTCAAAGAGCTGCCTCCGCAGCTTCTCCTGTCTTTGGCGTGTATCTCCGTAGAAGACCTTTTATAGTATGCAGATGTTGAAAGCAAAGTCTTGTGATGTGAGATAGGTTATTTTATTGACAATCCCAAGTGCATTACACCAATCTCTGAGGATTTTGGAGAACCTCAAAGTGAACTCTGATAGGATCATATATTTTTCTCATTCTGCCAGATTCTTTGTTGCCATCCAAGTGTAGAAATCTTGGATCCTTTGGGGTCAGGCCAAAACTTTGATGTCCTCGAGGATGAAGGTGTGGAATCCAGTTCCAATAATTGTTTTTACTTTTGTTGTGGGTTCTGGCCTCCTTTCTATGATCGTATCATCCTTTACCCTGTCTTAATCGTCGACAACTTCAAAGATTTCTGGTTTTTTGGACCAGTTCATGAACATAGGTGGATATTTTTCACTAGGGTATTTGATTGAGGATTCTGGAATCTCCTCAACATATTCTTTAGAATCACCTTGTAACACCCCGTACATTTTCGACTCTACTTGATTGGTGATCTAGGGCGTATTTATATGCCTTATTGCCAACTTTGAACCATGTTTACCTTAGTTTTAAGAGCAATAAGTGCATATTTTTTATTGTATTTGGTGGACTATTGATATTGTGCTAATGTCCGCAAAGAAAAGTTGAAGAAAGGAAGAAAATTGGATTTTTGGTGTCAGGCGCGCCAGGCAGCGTGCCGGGCCGCTTTTGACAAAAAGTTTTATGGTATGGGCAACATAGGGGCGCGCCAGGCAGCGTGCTAGGCCGCTCTTTGCCAAATTTCTTCTCAGACCACTAGTCTCTAAATAGGGCTCTTGGGTTATGGTATCATTAATCCATCTTGGTAGAACTACTCTTGGGCAATTTTGGCATCCAAATGAGGGTGAGTTCTTCTTCCTTTTTGTTATTATTTCTTTTTATCAATTTATGTTAATGAGTGGCTAAAATCGCTTATTCTTGGGGATGAGGCTACGAACATGAATCTCATGAGTTGAATATTGTCTTCACATTTATGGAATTCTTTAAGCATGAGATAGATGGGTGGATCATGTATTAAATTTGTTGGGCTAAATTAATTTTGTGCTATTTGGCTCAATTGAGGCCCAAAAATCAAACAAAAGACATGGACTAAATAGGGCAAATGACCCATTCTTATATTGACCAAGAAAACACAACATTTATGACTAAGTAAGTGGCTAAGGATGCCATGAAGGCCTATATAAAGGCACAAAAATTAGATTTTTATTCCACAAAGCACACATGCCATTTCTAGATTTTTCTACAATTTTCTCTCTACTCTCAAACCATAAGGCAACCAGCTCTTAGGACAAGATCATCTCTTTGCAAGTATTGGTAAGTGTTTAACCTTGTGATTTAATATATTATATGCATGAGTGATTGTGTAGATCATGATGGTTATGTCTAAAGGTGTTGAGTGGTGCACTTTTGCTTTTTGCTAAAAGATGTGTCATCTATGTGACTTGAACTTGAAAGGAGACTTGAGGTTTTGATTGAAGTGAATGGTGTGGATGAAATGTCAACATGTATGGTGTGGTTATGTCCTTAACTTGCTTTTCTATGTGTGTAACTTGTGGGATTGTTGTTATGAAATGTATTGAGGTGACTTGATGGAGTAATTGTGACGTAGTGTTAATGAGGAAGCGTAAAGGATAAACTTGGTGTGAAATGCTATTGGTTTATGATGTCTTGGTCAATGTGTGGAATGTTGTGGTATTATTGGTATGACAATGCCGTAAATGGTATTGTAAAGGGTGAAATGATGTTATTGGGCAATCATGTAACTCATTGTCATCTTATGCACTTGTAAGGTAGTTAGTTGTTAATGTGAGCTCCGTTATGTACTTATGTTGTAGAGTAAAATGTAAGGAAGGAGCTGGATTATTTTATTCACATATAGGATTGTTTATTCATATTGGGAAGATAAGGTATGTAAGGTAACTCTTTCCGTATCCTTCTGCAGCACATATTGTTCACATTGATATTGTATTTGGTCCATTCCGAAATGTCCAAGGGTATTGTCATATAGTATTACTCACATAACCAATTGTGATTCACATGTATCATGTGCATTGACTAATGTTTCAAAGTTTCAATAATGTACAATCACCAATGTATCACTCTTCTAATCAACGAATGAAGTAATGTATAATTGTTTGTCTATTCTTGAGTGACATCCCAGGGGCGATAGAAAAGCCTAGCATGGGTTATCATAGTAACATCCCAGGGGCGATAGAAAATCCTAGCATGGGTTATCACAGTAACATCCCAGGGGAGACAGAAAATCCTAGCATGGGTTATCACAGTAACATCCCACGGGCGACAGAAAAGCCTAGCATGGGTTAATCAAATCCCAGGGGTTAAAATACCTAGCATGGGCTATCCTCTTTTACCACTGATCAGTTGGTCATTTGTTTATCATATGCTTTACAATTTCTTAACGCAAAGAAGGATAAAGTTAAGTAATAAACGAGAATGATGAATGAACGTAAAGGCAAAGAAAGTAATGAATATAACGTACATTGTTCCTCACATATAGAACGGTGGTTTATCCATAGTGACTATTCACTTATATTTGGTTCCATTGAAGTACTTATGTATAATGCAGTTTCTTATAGCCTTACATACTCAGTAAATTCTTCTTACTGACGTCCCTTGGGGGACTTACCTTACTTGCTGCAGGCACAGGTGCTAGTAGACCTCCACAGTAGGCTGCGAGTCATCTACTGATCACTGGTGAGCACCAGTTTGGCTTGGGACTTTCCGAGTCACATGTGTACATGTGGGTTTTGGTACAGTATGGATGTTGTATAAAGCAGGGACTTGTCCCGACTTTAGGTTGGTTATGTATATCCATTTGTTAGAGGCTTTGTAGACGTACGTCGCGAGATGAATGAAAGAATGTATGTACATTTTTGACTTGGTGGCCCTAACGGCTAAGTTTCATATATATATATATATATATCACATATTTTCCATGACTTCCGCCATTAGCATCTTGTATCTATACGTGATAATGATGTTCCTTGAGAGACATGCCTACGAATGTACATGAATGAAGATTGGTTCTCTCGGGCCTTACCGACTTTGGGTGCCAGTCCGTCCCATTGGAATTCGAGGCGTCACACACCTAAGGAGTTTTCTCTATCTTCAAAGTATCCATTAGCTGGAAATTTATCTCCAAATTTTGAATATTCATCCATAGGATCACTATCGAATGAGTATTCTCTTTGTTCTTTCTCAAGAGTCTTATTAGGATGGAATCCATAGAAATCATCAATGGCCTTCAAGTATTCCTCTATAGGATCAGCATTATTAGGTTGTTGAGGAATGGAATATTAGATATTGTTAGCTTTTGCAGCATAAGGATCTGGGACAACTTGCTCTGATATGATCAAGTAGTTATCCGAGTAGCTATCTAGGAATAACCATTTGTCACTAAAAAGACCTAGTTTGATAGGCTACCAGTCTTCATCTAGTGGTTCTTCGGCTTAGATTTCCAAGTTATCATCAGGAATTATAGGACCTAGTGCTGGGAAGCTTAGATCATTCTTTGGAGCAGCATGACTTGATACTATCAAGTTGTCTAATTCTACATCCTTTAGAACCTTACCAAAGTCCTTCCTTTTATTTAGACTATTTTTGTGCCATCTCGACTAGTTTTAGAGCTGCAATGGCTTCTTTCCTTTTCGATGTGAGTTTGGCAATGTCAAACTCTGATTCATATTTTGGTGCCAGAGTGAATAACATATGTATATATGAACTGGTAAGGAAATCGGGAAAGGTATGGCCTAATTGTTGTGGTGGATATGTCTGTTTTGGTATTGGAAATAAGGTTGGCTTTGTAGAGAGGTTTTGGATGTTTTGTGGGTCAAAGCTACCATATTTCAGAAGATGGATTTCTTGTTTGATTGAGGCCATTTATTTCTGTTGCTGGTCAAAGAAGTGTAAAAGTAAGGTTCCTAACAGATATATATCAAACTGTATATTCTGCAGCCTATTTTCTAGCTCTTTGATAAGTCCGGCATGTTGGATGGATACCTGTTCAATTTTCTTCTCCATCATGTCTACCTTGTTAACCAACTTGATTTGTGTGTCGGTAACATTCTTGGCGTATAGCCTCGTATTGGTCAGCATCTTATTTTTGCTTCTAGCGTTCTCAGACTGCCAATTGAGAGTTGCCTCTATATCATTAAAGGGCCTTTTGAGAGTTGCTTCTATATTGTTGAAGGTCCTTCTGTCACCCATTTGTAGGATAACATGTGGTATTTTTGTAGCGTGATTCAGGTAGTCCTTTACAAAGTACTGGTTTGGCTTATGGCTTTCTCAGACTACCAATTACGAGTTGCCTCTGTATCATTGAAGGGCCTTTTAAGAGTTGCCTCTTGATCTTTGAAGGGCCTTCTATCACCCATTGGTAGGATAACATGTGATATATTTCCAGCGTGATTCATGTTATCCTTTTCAAAGTACTGGTTTGGTGGGAAAACATATTTTTGGCCTGAGCTAGAAGAAGATATCATGAACATTTGAGGCCCAATTGTTTTGCTTTTGGATGGAGTGGGTAATGGTGTCTAGTCTTGGGGGTTGTTAGAGACAAGGAAAGTGTATTCCTTCTCCTTCCTTTCCTAATTGGCTCATTGGAAGTGGAACTCGTCATACTCCACATCATCCTCTTGGCATTCATTGCAGTCACAGTCAATATCCCATAGGCAGTGTCCTGTAAAGGGACATTTATACCAGTGAACGTAGTTTCCTTCTCGATAGAATTGTTGTATTCAATCATGTTTAATCATGGTGCAGCGAAGTGAGCAAGCAATGTTTGCCAGGTCTGGATCCTCCTCTTCAGGATAATCATCGACATGGGTATACGTATGGACCAAGAGGGATGTTTCATAAGGCATTTTAGTGAATATAGGTTGAAAATGGCCTCTCTCCCTCTCATAGTTTGTGACCCATGAGTCTAGAAGAATTTTGACAAGTTCTTCCTTGGATATATGTTTCGGGATTTAGGTACACTGGGTCATTCCATTAGAGGCATCTATGTTTAGGAACAAAGAGTTGAAGCCACCTGGAAGAGATAGATCCATAGTATGATTTTGGACTTGCCAAGTAATCTGGTGGTAGAGAATTTCCTGTATGTAATCCTAAGCTTGAGGAGCTCCAAGGATTTGGACCTAGTGTTTTAACGCCTCCGTCAGACATGGATCAAAGAGGGACATGTTGCAGTTGGGAAATATAGTGACAAAGACTGTCCCGGCATGCAGGGTGATTTCTGACATACCCAAATTCGTAAGTTGGTACTCATTGTATCTAGTATCAAAAAGTGAAAGATGTGCCACGACGGGCTATCCTTTGCTTCCAAGATAAGCCAACGCAACTTTGACGGCACCAAAATGGATATGGGTGAAGCCTTGACTTTTCCACTGTCTCAAAAAATCCTTTGGCATCTACAAAGTGATGAACTGCTCATCCTGAGTTGCAAGAATAAGAAGCTGGTCAAGTTTCAACGCAACAAAGTATTCCTTAACTCCCTTTGGCTTTTCTTGGACCAAAGATTTTATTTGCAGCCACGGATTGCATGTCTTCTTGACAAAGGCTAAGTATGGATTGAGTAGAGGCTGAGAGTCCACTGAACCAACTTTTACCAAAAATACCGACAACACAGTCGCTATAAGTTTTCACCTCTCCAACCTCAAGAAGCCTCATAAAACAACCTTCTCCATCTATATGTACCAACCTTCAAATGACCTTCCTGATGTGAAGAATCAGGACACCATAAAATGTTTCCTTTCGAGCTTCATGAGCGAACATGATTGAATAAAGAAATTCAATCATGAAGGGCACAGCGTGCAATGGTACAAATGTCCTTTCAAGAGACACTACCTGTGGAAAATTGATTGTGACTGCAAAGGGTATCAGGAGGATGACGATTAGGAATGGAATGATGATGTTGAGCCATAGAAAAAGGGGAAAAGAAGAAAAGCAGAGGAAACTCCAAAAGGGAATTAAGGAAGACATACGATGAAGGAGACCCATTTATTGGTTCTCTTAGCCGTCTGGGAAAGTATTAATTCCTTGTGTCATACAAACCCCATAATTTCCCAACTCCACCCACTCCATCCAAAAGTAAAGCACCCAGACAAGAAATTAGCCTTTAACTAATTTGTTCATGATGTCCCCTACAGGCGACAGTCATTCAAATGACTTCCCGATAAATAAACCCTTTGAAAAGGATAACTAGAGCCACACTCCAAAAATACAACAAAAAAATGTTATCCTACCAATATGTGAAAGGGTGTCCCTGAGAGACACAGAAGCAAATCTCAACTGGCAATCTGAAAATGCAATATGCCAAAATAGGATGCTATCCAGCATCGGTCAGTCCCTCAACAGTGTTGCTTACACCCAGACTAAGTTGATGCATAAGGTTGAAGCAATGAACAAAAAAGTAGAACAATCATCTACTCAGCATGGTGGACTTGTCCAAGCATTAGAACACAGGCTCAGAACCTTACAGTATTATATGTGTCCACCAGGCACCTCATTATCACACTTCTTCGACCAACAACAAAAGGAGATGGCTTCTCTAAAGGAACAGATCCAACACCAGAAATATGGTAGCTTCACACCACAGGGAACCTAAAGCTCACTCCCAAAGCCAACATTATTCCCCCAGACATACTTGCCATCAGGGATGGGCCACAACTTTACCACTTTCCCTTCTAGTCCTTATATGCCTATGTCTTTCTCTCCAACGCCTCATGAAGAACAAGAGTTTGACATAGCCAAGCTTGCGTGGAAAAGAAAGACGCCATAGCAGCCAAGAAAAAGGCCGATGCAACCCATAAGCAACCCAAAAGAAAGATGGAATCCAACGAGAAAGATATAAATAAAGGAACCATGATGATCTCACGTCATGACATCACCTTTCCCATTAATGACTTGATAATTCAAACCCCTGAAGTGCCATATGAAGATAAAGAATGGGCCTCCTTACTATAAGATAGCCTCCTCCATAATGACTGGCTCCCTTTGGGTCATGGTTTCCCTAATCCCATGGAAAACATTATTCTCTCTGATCAAGTTGTTCTAAATCTCTATGTCCTGGAAATTAATGTTATCCCAGATTTTGATCCTCCAAATCTAGCTGATCATAATCCAATGATCGACTATCTATGATACAATAAAGATATCTAGGATGTTGATCCCCCTTATACTCTAGAAGAATAACAAAGTGAATACTCATTCAGCAGCGATCCTATAAACGAACATTCAGAAACTAGTGATAACTTTCCAACTGATGGATACACAAAGACAGCAAAGATTTCTTGGGAGATTCTTGGGAATATATTCAAGAAAATTCTAAATCCTCAATAGAATCCCCTGAAGAAAACTATCCACCCATGTTCTTGAACAATTCCAAAGAACCAAAAGTCTCTGAAGTTGTCGATTATAAAGATGGGATGACGGATGATCCGATCCTGAAAAGGAGGTCGGAACCCACGACAAAAGCAAAGAAAACTATTCAAATAGGATTCCACACCTTTATACTTGATAACATTAAAGTTTCAGCCTGGCCTCAAAGGATCCAAGATTGTTACACCTGGATGGCAACGAAGATTCTAGCTGAACAAGAAAAATATATGATCCTATCAGAGTTCACTTTGAGGTTCTCCGAAATCCTTAGATATTAGTGGAATGCATTGGAATTGTCAATAAAAACACCTATGTTACATCCTAAGACTTCACTTTCAACATTTGCATACTACAAGAGGTCTTCTGGGGAGATATAGGCTAAAGACAAAAAAGGATGTAGAGGTTGCTCTTCAAAATGAAGTGCATATCTTGCGATATATATATCATTGATATCCACTTCCATAATATGGATAATATCTACTTCAAGCTAGGCAGAGATCCTTACCTGAAGTAAGCCTTTATATCATCACTACCAAAGATGCTAGCAGACCATACCATGACAATTGCGGAAGACAAGTTCAAGTCCATCACAATCCCGCAAGTAGGCTAGCTAAGAAAATCCATCTTTTATGTCGTGGATAGCATATGCACTAAAAGATCTGTTCTAAATCAAATTATCAAGAACAATCTATCTCTCAACAGAGCACGCAACAAAAATAATCATGTCACTAAATCCAATTGCCTATGTTCGAGCCGTTAGACAAGATCTAAGAGACAGCTCTAATTCCGGAGGTTTAAACTCCTCAGACCTCCATACAATAGGTCTTGGATGACCAGAAAAACCAAGTACTTCAGGCAAGGAAATCAGACGACCTACAAGAAGAACAACGGATGCTTCATCTGTAAAAAGCCTGGACACTTTGCAAGAAACTGTCCTTAAACCAAAAATTCAAAAGACTCAATCCACCTTTTTGAGGAGATAGTGGATCATACAGGCATCTATCTCAGCAAATACGATGACCTTCAATTGGTTTTCTTGTTGGAGGAATAATCGACAGAGGACACTCTCTTCTCTTTGGATATCTTTGAAGAATCATGTGAAATCTATGGAGATGACCTCTACCTAATATCAATCTCAAAAGACGATGTTCGCCTGATTAGAGAAAAGTTGGGTAGTCAGATTTTCATGCTCAACACATCAAAGATACTATCTTCTGGAATGACAGACTACCCCTAGATCTATTCATGCAATATATGGACCATTTTGATCCATCCATCCTCATAGAAAGGAGAACTTTCTACCAAATGTAAGTCTTCAAAAAATATGAGAGATCCATTTTTAATTCGTTCGGGGTACATCTAGAATATCCTTTCTGCAATATGTTCATAGCACTAGCCAATAACTTTTCACAAGAGCTACTATGGCTATTCTGGTACCTGTGCCACCAGTACCACATCCTCATGGAGTTCCAATGCGATGTATTCTGGCACATCGATCCAATCCAACCAGCTCTTAGAAGGTTCATGTTGTGGTTCAAGCCACTACAGTATTGGGTTTTATTCTTCAGATATTCCTATGATGCAATGGTATTCATGCTACATCATCTGGTGGGAATCTCAACCATGAGGTCCAGGCTCATCCAAAAGTTTTACTCTACCGAAAATTTCCCGTATCAATCCTATCATTAAAAGAAGAAAGCTCAGCCACAAATTTCACCCTACTAGAAATTTCCCGTATCATTCCGATCCTTAGAAGATGAATACTATGAAACACAATGATTTTTCTTTAGGTAAAATAGATGCATTCCAAAGTAGATATGGCCAAAATAATTTTGAAAATGGAACTATACAGATAAACTTATGCACCAACTTATTATGCGAATGTTGAAAGTGAATTCTTGAGATGTAAGATAAGCGTTTTTATCAACAATCCCAAGTGCATTCCACCAATCTCTGAGAATTCTAGAGAATCTCAAAGTGAACTCTGACAGGATCTTATATTTTTCTCGTTCATCCAGATTCTTTGTTGCCATCCAAGTGTAAATATCTTGTATCATTTGGGGCTAGGCTAAAACTTTAATATTATTGAGGGTGAAAGTGTGGAATACAGTTCAAACAGTTTTCTTTATTGTTGTTGTGGGTTCCGGCCTCCTCTTCGAGATTGGATAATCTGTCATCCCATCTTGATCATTGACAACATCAGAAACTTCTGGTTTTTGGAATTATTGAAGAACATGGGTGGATAGTCTTCTTCAGGGGATTCTATTAAGGATTTAGAAGTTTTCTCACCATATTCCCAAGAATCTCCCGAGAACTCTTCATTGTCTTTGATGTATCCATTAGGTGGAAATTTATCACCAGTTTCTGAATGTTCATTTGTAGGATCGTTGCTAAATAAGTATTTATTTTATTGTTCTTCTCGAGTATGAGGGGGATCAACATCCTAGATATCTTTGTTGTATTACAAATACTCTATCGTTGGATCATGATCAGCTGGATCTCGAGGATCAAAATCTGGGATATCATTAATTTCCAGGCCATAGAGATTTGGAACAACTTGATCAGAGCTAATCAAGTTGTCAAATGGATCGGGGAAACCATGACCCAAAGAGAGCCAGTCATTGTGGAGAAGACCATCTCATAGCAGGTGGTCTATTCGTTATTTTCATATGGCAATTCAGGGTTTTGAATTATCAAGTCATCACCGGGAAAGGTGATTACATAACCTAAGATCATCATGGTTCCTCTACCTATATCCTTCTCGTTAGATTCCATTTTTTTTGGATTGTGTATGGGCTTCATCGGCCTTCTTATTGGCAGCTATGGCATATTTTCTTTCCCATAGAAGCTTGGCAATGTCAAACACTTGTTATTTATGAGGAATTAGAGAGAAATACAAAGGTATATGCTACCGTATTTTAGGTGTTGGATCTTTTCCTTTAGAGAAGTTATCTCCTTTTGTTACTGGTCAAAGAAGTGTGATAATGAGGTGCCTAGTAGATATATATCATACTGCAAGGTTCTGAACCTGATTTCTAAAGCTTGGATAAGTCTATCATGCTGAGTAGATGTTTGTTCTACTTTTTTGTTCATTGTTTTGACCTTATGCACCAACTTAGTCTAGGTGTGAGCAACACTCTTCAGGGACTAGTCGATTCGGGATAGCATCCTGTTTTGGCATATGGCATTTTCAAATTGCTAGTTGAGAGTCACATCTATGTCGCTCAGGGACACCCTTTCACCCGTTGGTAGAATAACATTTTTTGTTGGTATTTTTGGAGCGTTTCTCAAGTTATCCATTTCAAAGGGTTTTTTTAGTATGAAGTTATTTGAATGACTGGAGCCTATAGGGGACATCATAAACAGATTAGTTATTGGCTCATTTATGGCCAGGGTGCTTTTACTTTTAGATGGAGTGGGTGGTACTGGGCAATTTTTGGGGTTTGTCTGACTCAAGGAATTCATACTTTCCCAAGCAGCTAAGAGAACCAATAAATGGGTCTCCTTTGTCGTATCTCTTCCTGAATTCCCTTTCGGAGTTTCCTCCGATTTTCTTCTTTTCCCTTATTTCTATGGCCCTACAATACTCATTCCATTCCTCATCTTCATCCTCCTGACACCCTTTGCAGTCACAGTTAATTTTCCATGGAAAATGTCTCGTGAAAGGACATTTGTACCATTGCATGTTGCTCCCTTCATGATTGAATTGCTTTATCCAATCATGTTCGCTCGTGAAGCTCGAAAGGAACCATTTTATGGTATCCTGATTCTCCACATCTAGAAGGTCATCTGAAGGTTGGTACATATAGATGGAGAAGGTCATTTTATGAGGCTTCTTGAGGTGGGAGTGGTTGAAACTTATAACAACTGTGTTGTTGTTCTTTGTAGTGAAAGTGGGTTTAGTGGACTCGAGAGGTTAATGACAGTCTCTAAACTTCTCATAATTTGTGACCCAAGTGTCTGGATGAATTTTGATGAGTTATTCCCTGTATATTTGCCTTGGGATCTGGGTGCACTGTGTGGTTCCATGAGTGGCATCTATGTTTAAGAACAAAGCATTTTCGCCACCTAGAAGAGATAGATCCATAGCATGGTTCTTGACTCGCTAAGCTAGCTGGTAGTGTAGAGTTTCCTAGATGGCATCTGTACTTGAGGAGCTATGAGGATTTGGACTTGTATCTTCAATGCCTCCATCAGATAAGCATCAGAAAGTGACATGTTGAAGTTTAGAAATATAGTGACAAAGACTATCCCAGCGTTCAGGGTAATCTCCGATGTACCCAAGTTCGCATATTGTTAATCATTGTATCTGGTATCTAGAAGAGAAAGATGTGCCACTACTGGCTGGCCTTTTCTTTCGTGATACATCAATGCACCTATGAAAATACTAAAATGGATATGGGTGAAACTTTGGTTTTAACACAGTCGCGAAAAATCCTCCGACATCTGTAGAGTGATGAATTATTCTTCTTGAATTGCAAGAATAGGGTGTTTGTCAAGCTTTGATGCAGCAACTGTAGCCACGGATTGCAGGATTTTTTCACAAAGGCTGAGTACACAGTTAGTAGTGGTAGATATATGGAAGATATTTTATTTTCTGGTGGTAGCACATCTACTTCGTAGAGGTAGTCATATTTACATGACAAAGTTTTACTGAGAGTAGGAGATATATGTAATTTTGCTAAATATTTACACGGACTAAATGCAGACGAGAAAGACGGTAAGGAATCTAAAATCGACATATTTTTATGTTTTTTGGATAATAAAGACTCGATGTATTTGTGCTATAAATCTAACAAAAGTCTCGAACACCATTTGTTCTAAAATCTAAGGAAAGTAAAGAAAGACACAAATATGTACAAGACTTCTGAATTTGAGCATTCACTACCTACCAGCGAATTACTAGAGGAACATTCTTTTATGTCAAATGTTATACAGCCCCAGCAGAAATACTATACTCAGGAATTAAACCAGTTATACAAGTTTTGAAAATGGGACTAACTAGAGAAATGATAATACTAGAAGAAATTAGTCCCAAACAAGAGATAAAAAGAGAAGGTATACCCAGTTTTTATGCAAATAAAAGATTAATAGGAATAAATACTATTATCCAGGAGCTAATGCACAACAACACTAACGGCAATGCAATATGGAAATATTCAGCTAGAAACCAAGTTATGATATATTCACACTCAAGGGAACTAAGATCAGCAGATATGGAGGAAGACCGTCAATGGATTCTTTCATTACTACGACTAGAAGAACTACCTATAACATGAGCCTTGAAAAAGAATTGAACGGAGCAGATACAGTACACATTCCAGATGTTCAGCTAGAATAAAGAGACCCAGTAGCAGACAAGCTATCGACAGAATTGGCCTACCAACAGAAGACCGACAAAGAAAGAGATAAGAAAAGAAAAAGATGTAATTATTAGATTCCTTTACTTTTCTTTTTTTGTGTTTTAGTAAATAAGTCAAAAAGTGTACAGTAACCTTACTGTGCACCTCTTACTTTTTTGAAAGGGCAAAAGTCCATATCATAGAATAGTAATTGGCCTTTTGGATTAGCCGACAACCAATCCTTATGTATATATATATGTGTGTAACTCTCATAAGAAGAGCAAGCTTTGAGAAATCCTCTCTCAGCAAACTCTTCTCTCTCCCCCCGCTCATGTGTTGAGCATTTCTTAGATATAAATAAATAAAATATTTTAACAGGTATTCTCATGGAAAATTCAGATAATCATGATATACACACCTCAGTGTCACATACCACAGAAAACATAACAGCAAAGGTACACTCATGTCCACCTATGTGTAACTAAATCTAATATTCCTGATAATCTCTAGATTATTATTAATGTTTATCATATAGTAGTAGGCTTTACTATTTTTAGATGATAGGATAGGGCTTTACTATTTTTAGAATAGTAGGCCACTTGTGATTCAAGAGCCAAGACTACCTTTTACATACCTAATCACCACTACCAGTGGAAGGTTATGTCATTTGGGCTTATGCCTGCCCCCTCCCTTTTCCAAAATGCCATGATAAAGAAATTCCATCTTATACTCCACACATCACTGGTCTACATCGAGGACATACTGTTATTTAGCAACACTATGGAGGAACACCTTGATCTACTTAGCCAATTCCATGGCCTGGTGAAGAAGTATGGCATTATGCTCTGGGCAAAAAAGATGACTCTTGCAAAGGATGAAATCGACTTTCTAGGAATGAATTTTGCTCATGGAGCGCATACAACCCAACACCTCACATCTGCCAGGAGCTTCTCAAATTTCATGAGACTAATATCTTAGTTAAACAACTCCAACAGCTTCTTAGGGTTATTAATTATGTCAGAGATTTCATCCCTGATGTCTCTACATACAGAACCCTACTTTCAAAGATGCTAAAAAAGAATGCTCCACCTTGGGGAAAAGAATAGGATGATGTAGTCCAAAGGATCAAAGTAATATTAAAAGATGTCAAAACACTCCACATCCCCTTGGACGGGAAAATGATATTACAGACATATGCCAACAATAAGTATTGGAGTGTCGTCCTTCTAGAAGAAAAAGATGGCCGGTGAAAAATATGCAGATACACCAGCGGTAAATTCAAGGATGCTGAACAACACTGTTACTCTACATTCAAAGAAATCCTTTCCGTGAAAAATGGAATCAAGAAGTTCAACTTCTTCCTAATCCACACTGAATTCCAAATCGAGAAGGCTATGAGGTCCTTCCCAAATATGGTCTAGATAAGCCCAAAGATCATCCTGAATCAGCAAATTCTCTGATGGGTACAATGGTTCTCTCTCTACAAATTTCAATTCAAACACCTCAAAGGGAAGGAAAACATTATGAAAGATTTCCAATCGAGGCCGAGAGAATTCTCTATAAAGATCACATTGGAAAAGAACACAGAAGAAATGACACCGGCCATGAATCTTGTCCTGTCGCATACCAAGCACGGCGTCGACTGGTGGAAGGAAGAAAGACACACGAGCTCGCCGTTATCACCTTCCAACACTGCATGAAAAGCTGACGTCAAATGACATATGCATAAGTTACTACTTACCATCAGCTTTATGGAATTACCTGCCAAGTTTTACCACGAAACCCTCTTAGAAGGGTTTGCCTACAAGCTGCTTATTCAGCTGCATGGTAGACACCTATAAGCTGCTTACCCACCTTCTTGCAAGAAGCTTACAAGTTGCTCACCCACCTGCCTATAAGTCACCTACAACTACTCAGTCACTTGCTTGTACAAGTTGTCACATGCCAACAACATGTTTTATTTTTATTTTGTTAGGCCCGATTTGAATAAAAGGTGTTGTACATTTCATTTTTATTAGCATAGGGATGTGTCCGTAGGATAGAAGTGTGTGCCCGAATAGGGATTTACTATTTTTAGAAGATAGGATTGGGCTTTACTATTTTGAGAATAGTGGGCCACGTGTGATAAGATAGTGTTTATCATTCCGTTTTGTTTGTATTAGGGCTTCCTTCTCCTATTAAAGGAAGCATAGGTCTTTAGTTGGAGGACCTCAATCTCTCCACCTAAAAACACTCTTATATATTTTTTCTTTCAATAAATTATTTGTTGGCTAAATTCTCTCTTTTACTCTTGTCTTCTGAAGGGATGGGTACTTCGGTCCCTTAGGTTGGAGTAGTGGGTAAGGTAATCACAAGGAAAGTGTTCTTGTTGTGATTTCAATATGTATTTCTTAGTCCTTTTCATGATTATGAAATGAAATTGGCTAGGTAAGTAAAAGGAAAGTGTTCTTGTTGTGATTTTCATATGGATTTCTAAGTCCTTTTCATGATTTTGAAACGAAATTGGCTCGATCCAACACAATAACTTCCCAATTTACTTCTTTATTTATGATAGAACAGGTAAATCCATTAGTTTGTTAGAGAAACTTGTTCCCATAGGACTGCTGAGGGTGCTAAGGCCAGGGAGAGCCACTAAAGCCTGTGTATGTCGCCGAGAAAATTTATACTATCAAAGAACTAAAATATTTACTTGTTTTGAATACTGGAAAAGTCAAGCCATCCAGTTGAGGGTTGAGAAGTCTTTGTTCCATGGAAAATCGTACTTTAGGGATTAGTGGATGTGTAGCCACAGTTGTAAGAAATCTATTGTGGTGTTGATAAAAAGCTTTGATTTCTTATGGTTGCCGCCTATATGGACGTAGATCACCTTTCATGTTGGAAAGTTAGAAGTTTATTATTAATCCATCCAGTTGATATTTCCTATGTGCCTATAAGCATGGATTTTGTATAGTCGTCGCCTATATGGACGTGAATCGCCTTTCATGTTGGAAAGTTAGAGTTCTATTATAATCCATCGAGTTGATATTGCCTGTGTGCCTGTCTATGTCCCGCATTTCCTCTATTTGGTATCAGAGTCATCCTACTCTTTTCGGAGGGAGGAAGCAAGTGTTTCTATAAGATCTAGTTTCAACGTCATAAATGCAAACTTTACATTTTTTGTCTGTACTTTATTTCGTTTTAGTCTTTAGCTTCCAACCAGTTCATAGTCCATAGTTTTTAATCCTCAAATTTAGAGTCTTGTCCATATTTGTATCTTTGTTTACTTTCCTTACAATTTAGGATGAGTACTGTTTGAGACTTTTTCCTAAGATTTTTAGCACATATACATCGAGTCTCTATAGTCCAAAAAACATAAAAATATGTCGATTTCAGAGTTTTTACCATCTTCCTCGTCTGCTTCTAGTCCGTAAATTTTTAGCAAAATTGCATATGTCTCTGACTCTCAGTAAAACCTTGTTATGTAAATATGACTACCTCTATGAAGTAGATGTGTTGCCACAAGAAAAGAAAATATCTTCCACATATCTACCTCTACTTAACCCGAACTCAGCCTTTTTGAAAAAATCCTGTAATCCATGGCTGCAAATCCGTTCTTTGGTGAAACAAAAGCCAAAGGGAGTTAAATAATATGTTGTTGCATCAAAACTTGACCAGCTCTCTATTCTTGCAACTCAGGAAGAACAGTTCATCACTTAGCAGATGCCGGAGGATTTTTCGCGACAGTGGAAAAAACCAAGGCTTCACCCATATCCATTTGGGTGCTGTCAGAGTTGTGTTGTCGTATCATGGAAGAAAAGGCTAGCTAGTAGTGGTACGTCTTTATCTTTTAGATATCACATACAATGAGTACCAACATGTGAACTTAGGTACATCGGAGATTACCCTGAACGCTAGGACACTCTTTGTCACTATATTTCCAAACTTCAACATGTCCCTCTCTTATCCTTATCTGACAGAGGCGTTGACGATCTAGGTCCAAGTCCTCAGAGCTCCTCAAGCTAGAGATGCCATCTAGGAAAATCTTCACTACCAGATAGCTTGGCGAGTCTAGAACCATGCTATAGATCTATCTCTTCTAGGTGGCAAAAATGCTTTGTTCTTAAACATAGATGCCACTCATGGAACCACACAGCGCACCCAGATCCTGAGGCAAATATCTAGGAAAGAACTCATCAAAATTCTTCCAGACTCTTGGGTCACAAATTACAAGAAGTTGAGAGACTGTCCTCAATATCTCAAGCCACTGAACCCACTTTCACTACAAAGAACGACAACACAATCGCTATAAGTTTCGACCACTCCCACCTCAAGAAGCCCCATAAAATGACCTTCTCCATCCACATGTATCAACCTTCAAATGACCTTCCAGATGTGGAAAATTAGGACACCATAAAATGATTCCTTTCGAGCTTCATAAGCAAACATGATTGGATAAAGCAATTAAATCATGAAGGGCGCATCATGTAATAGTACAAATGTCCTTTCACGGGACACTGCCCATGGAAAATTAACTGTGACTGCAAAGGGTGTCGCCATAGAAAAAGGGAAAAAGAAGAAAAATGAAGGAAACTCCGAAAGGGAATTTAGGAAGAGATACGATGAAGGAGACTGATCTATTAGTTCTCATAGCCGTCCAGGAAAATATGAATTCCTTGTGTCATACAAACCCCAAAATTGCCCAGCTCCTCCCACTCCATCCAAAAGTAAAAGCACCCAGACCAGAAAAGAGCCTACAACTAATCTATTCATGATGTCCCCTATAGGCTCCAGTCATTCAGCTGAATTCCCACCAAATAAACACTTTGAAAAGGATAACTTGAGCCATACTCCAAAAATACCAGCAAAAACTGTTATCCTACAGACGGATCAAAGGGTGTCCCAGAGCAACATAGAAGTGACTCTCAACTAGAAATCTGAAAATGCCATGTGCCAAAACAGGATGTTATACAGCATCGGCTAGTCACTCAAGAGTGTTGCTCACAACTAGACTAAGTTGGTGCATAAGGTCAAAGCAATGAACAAAAAAGTAAAACAAACATCTACTCAGCATGATGGACTTATTCGAGTATTAGAACTCAGGCTCAGAACCTTGTAGTATGATATATGTCAACCATGCACCTCATTATCACACTTCTTTGACTACTAATAAAGGGAGATGGTTTCTCTGAAGAAACAGATCCAAAACCTGAAATACAGTAGCTTCACACCATAGGGAAGCGAAAGCTCACTCCTAAAGCCAACATTATTCGACATACTCGCCAACATAGATGGGCCATAACTTTACCACTTTCCCTTCCAGTTATCATATCCCTATGTATTTCTCTCCAACCCCTTATGAAGTATAAAAGTTTGACATAGCCAAGCATGCTGGGGAAAGAAAAGACGCCATAGCGGCCAAGAAGAAGGTTGATGAAACCCATAAACAATCCAAAAGAAATATGAAATCTGGCGAGAATGATATAGATAGAGTAAACATGATGATCTCATGTCATGACATCACCTTTCCCGATGATGACTTGATAATTCAAAATCCTAAAGTGCCATATGAAGATAACAGATGGACCACCTTGCTATGAGATGGTCTTCTCCATAATGACTAGCTCCCTTTGGGTCATGGTTTCCCTGATCTAGTTGACAACTTGATTCTATCTGATTCAGTTGTTCCAAATATTTATGTCCCTAAAATTAATGATATCCCAATTTTTGATCCTCTAGATCCAGCTAATCATGATCCAATGATAGAGTATCTGTGTTACAACAAAGATATTCAGGATGTTGATCCCGCTCATACTCTAGAAGAACAACAAAGTGAATACACATTCAACAGCGATCCTACAAACGATCATTTGAAAACTGGAGATAACTTTCCAGCTGATGGATACATCAAAGACAGCAAAGATTTCTCCAGAGATTTTTAGGAATATGTTGAGAAAACTCGTGAATCCTCAATAGAATCCCCTGAAGAAGACTATCTACCCATGTTCATGAACAATTATAAAGAACCAAAAGTTTTTGATGTTGTCGATGATCAAGATGGGATGACAGACGATCCAATCCCGAAGAGAAGGTTGGAACTTATGACAACAACAAAGAAAATCATTGGAACTAGATTTCACACCTTCACCCTTGACGACTTTAAAGATTCATCCTAGCCCCAAAGGATCCAAGATTTCTACACTTGGATGGCAACGAATAATCTGGCTGAACAAGAAAAATATATGATCCTGTCTGAGTTCACTTTGAGTTTCTCCAAAATCCTCAAAGATTTTTTGAATGCACTTGGGATTGTCGATAAAAACACCTATCTTACATCCCAAGACTTTGTTTTCAATATTTACATACTACAAGAGGTCTTCTGAAGAGATATAGGCCAAAGACAGGAGAAGCAGCGGAGGCAGCTCTTCGAAATGAAGTGTATATATTTAGATAGAGATGTCATCACTATCCACTTCCAGAAAATGGCAAAGATCTACTTCAATCTAGGCGGAGATGCTAGCTTGAAGCAAGCCTTCATATGATCACCGTCAAAGATGCTAGCAGGCCATACCATGACGATTGTGGAAGACAAATTCAAATCCATCACAGTCCCGCAAGTAGGCTACATCAGGTAAGTCATCTTCCAGGCCACCCTGGGCAGCATATGCACGAAGAAATTTGTACTGAAGCAAATCCCCCAGAACAATCTAGGTCTCGACAGAGCATGTAATAGAAATGATCTTGTCACCAAATCCAAGCTTACAGGCACACAGGAAAGTAAAGAATTAAAGAAGAAATAGAAGTGAGACGAAGTAACAAAATATGATAGAAAAAGAATTAAACTTGCAAGTGGATCAAATCTATAAGAATAGCTTGATTCCACCAAATTCCAAGCCTCCAACAGATAGAAAATATTATTTGAAAAGAAATAGAGAAGAGGGGAGTTTACATACATTGATCATTACTTCTATGGGACTTTGGTCATAGGAGCAACATTGCTTTTGTGGCAAATCCTCTGTATAGTGGAGGGAACTAATATTTTATGCCTTCACTGAAGCAGTGAATAATTTACATAAGCAGACTTATTGTGGCTGTAACACCTCAGATCTCAAATCTATGAATACTCAGTGCTTAGTAAATAAAACAAAATCTAAAATGTGAAGTCCCAAGCTTGCACGAGAGGGTTCACAGGTCATGGACCAACTTATGAAGCCAATATTCTCATGTTCCATTTCCCGAGATACCACGACTCATATATGAGTCATTAACTGGGACCACAAGTCATGGTATGACTCGTAGATCTATTCTTTATACTTGACATAGTTCCCTTGAAACCACCAATCACAGTATAGCCTATGAAAGGTGTTCATGAGTCGTACTGAGAAGTTGTAGGAGTGATTCAGGAGTTTGAAAAAACTCTCAGGGACCATGATCAAGACCACGAGTCATGGTGTGGCCTATGAGATGAACTGACTCAGAGAGACTTGTCCCAAAAATTTTAGCAATGTTTTGAAATGGGTAATTCTAACTTTTCTTTAACTTAATACCCTATCCCGAGATGTTTTGACTACCAAAAGGTACAAATATAATTTCCTAATTCCTATTATTCTTTTATTCTCTCAAGAACAAGTAAAAGGAAAATCAAGCAATCTGGGGTTTTAGTTTCAACATACTTTTCAAAGTTCTTCTTCAAGTTTTGTTGTCTCCTTTAGGTACATAAGGTTTCAGTGATAGATTCCATTCATCCTTGCACCCAAGTAATTTCAAAATATATATAATTATGATTCAAAGTTATGACTTTGATTACACTCAAAATCACCTCTAGATGTATGCAGATGTTAGCAATATAATTGTTACCCAACTTGGAGTCGGGGTCGATTTCACAGGGAATGAAGGCGATAGCTTCATACTCAAGTGTTACAAGTAACTATAAGTTGGTACACAATACTAAAATCAAACAATAAAGTTAAAATGAGGGGTTTTGTTTAAAATGGTTTCGTATTAAGTTATCAATTTCAATGTTGGTTTGTCCGAATGAATGCTATTATATGTAATCAATAGATTAAAAACCCTTGGGGTTATACCTTCTTGAGAAAAATTATATGGCTGGGTAAGTGAAAATGCACCTAAAATTTGATTTCTAGTTATGACTAGGCTTGGCTTTAGGTATTGGGGGTGATTTCTCAATCCACCACCAAACTTCACATAAGTTCGTTTCAAACATCCAAGTGTCTACACTACCAAACAAACAATAACCTCAACATGAGTGAACTATTCCTATAATCACCTCTTAAATGCGTGTAACTCAAGTTTTGTCTACTAAATATCAACATTTTTGCCTTCTCTTTCAAGTAAGACAAGAGATCCAAAAATAGACTAAGTTTGCAACCTTAATCTATATATTAAAACATAGAGATTTAGCTAAAATCAAAACATGCAATCTAATATGAAGGTAAATAATCACTACCCACACAACAATCAATACTCAATAATGCATAACGCCAAGTTTGGAAAACTAGCTACTCATAGTGCAAGATAAAGGAAATATACCCAATTCTTCTTCCATATTTGCCATAGAATCCAAATGTTTCACAAGATAAATCCAAATTCCAAGCACAAAAATAGCTAATATCCCAACTAGGGTTTGATTACACGCTTAAGATTTAGAAAAACGACAAAAGATAGGGTTCTAAATGGCGAAAAAGGCTTAAATAGCTTCAACAAAATCGAGCCTTAAAATTACATAAATGCCACCGGTTCTACTTTGGTTGAGCAATGTACCATCGTCGAAGGGGTCAACAATGCACAGAATTGTCCTAGGGCTCATCGAATGGTCAATACACTAAGATCCAAGGGTTGGAATTTGTCCCATTTAGCGATGGGACTTGGTCATCACCGTTTCATTTGGTGATGCATCGAATAGTGCTTCTTATTGTTGTTTTGTCTGACTTTGGACCTGTCCAGGTCTGTTGAATTTGGAAATGGAGTCTCACTTTTGGAAATGTATACACCATATTGGTGATGTACCAATCTGCGCAGGCGATGCTCCTTTGTACTTTTGGCTCCGATCTTCAATCTTTTTGCTTCTTTTTTCTACATTTTGCCATTTCATCCACTTCTTTGCCTTAACCCTAATATTAAACCAAAACAATATTAAAATTATTCAAATTAGTATTGAGGACATGATTTCTTTCCATTTTTAGGTCAAATAAGTCATAATTTACTGACTCATCAACCCCCCCAACTTAAATCTTTGCTCTTCCTCGAGTAAATCAATGCACACACACCAAAATCACCAATGCCTACAAATGGTACTAAAAGGTACATTAGACACATGCCTCTATTGTGAAAACACTTTGCCCTATCATTTTTGAAAAAAATGGCACAAATTCACCTATCAAACACTCATATTGTGAACGACGAGCCTCAAATGTTGACTAAATATTACCATACCTCGCACATGCTCATAGACTCCAACCGAGATTAAAGAGTGAACAAGTAATGCAATCAAGTTCTCTCACATAAAGAAGTCCTTTCCCACTAGAACACATCCATATTCAAATAAAGGACTTTCACAAATCACTCACACTTTGAAAGATAATCACAATCATGGGAACTAAGCCATAGGCTTGCCCATAAGCTCCATTTCACCACATACAAGCATGCTACTTTGAAGATCACAAAGGTCTTGCTTCGAATTGTAACGTGGGCATTGGGCAAGGTAGGGAAGGTTAAGTTTATAGTGACTCTACCTTCTAAAAGCATCTAAGTAGACCTCAATTACACCTATTTTCCAAATCTTACTCTCAAGTACAAGGACTAATTCTCAAATGTTATCATGCTATTTTCCCCCTTCTATCCTTTCAATTACAAAAGCTTCTTATTAACACACTAACACACTTTATACTCCTTTTTAAATCATCTTAAAGCTTTTTCTCTTTTTTTTAACAATTCACAAGAAATACTACGATACTTAGGAGGGAGGCAAAATTATTGGTCAACCCCATAAATTTTCTATCACAAGTCTCACTCGTGATCTCACCCTCCCCCCCAACTTAGGTTCTTGACCTAAGTTGGTTTTCGGTCTCACCTAAATGCTTCAAGAAGGGTTAGGTTCAAAAGAGGGGACTTTAAAAGGTAGGTTTCATCTTATAATAAGGTTATCTAAGAAAAAGGGTTCTAAGGTTTGAATTCAGGACAAAATTGGACACTCAACTCACATTGGGTTGGATATTTTGATCAAATTAGAGGTTCACTCTCAATTGATGCCCTAAGATCACATCTCCAACATCACACACTCTTAGCCTTAGAATTAGAGCAACCGGGCAAGTTCTAGGTGAACTCAATGATCACAATCAAGCCAAACTCTCACCCATACATGGCACTCAATCCCATACCAGAAGCACCCTTTTTCAATTGACGTAGCACATTAATAGCACATGTAGAAAAGGTTACTCAAGTAGTCAAAACAAGATGCGGGTGTTCACAATTGATGAGCACCTAGCTAGTTAAACCAAACCAAAGAAATATTTTTAAAATGGGCACATTTTGAAAAATGGGACAATGCACAATGATTTATCATTTTCAAGAGTTGAGCATGTGAACCTCTCCCCAAGAGTACAATTTGAGTCAAAGTGTTCTATTGCTAGTACACTTTTCTCTTGCGTACGAATGCTAAAAGAAATTTATTTGCGACTAATTACGAGCTACAAAGCTAAGAAGAAAATGAAAAGTAAAGAGATAAAACTAAAGCATCACACACCACAAAAAATAAAAAGTAAAAAGATAAAACTAAAGCATCACACACCACACACTCAAATATTACAACCTAAATAAAATATCAAAATAATATCCAAAGCATAGTCATCACCACACACAAAAATAAAAATAAATATCCAAAAATATGCCGAACACTGTATCAAAAGAACCAAACACCAAGGGCCAAATATTATAGATCCAAAATAAACACCTCACCCCAACTAAAAAGTATACATTGTCCTTAATGATATAGGACTAAATAAGCATAGGAGAATAAGAGTAAGGGTCCCCATGAACATGGCTAAGACAGTGGTGGTGACTGGCTCACCGAAGTGGCCACTGTCTGAGCATCAGTGCCCGGCTAAGCTCCAAGTGTCTGTGGGGGTGGATCAGGTCCAGAATCCTCTGTCTCTATAGTAACAGCTGAAATAGAGGTCCTAATTTATTTCATCTCATGAACTGACCTCTCTAATATGACAGCAAGTATAGCATCCTCGATCTCCTGCCTGTCAGTCTGCTCATCAACCTGTGTCTCAACCTGAGACTCAACTTGTATACCAACCTTGCCCTGCTCCTCAAATTAACCGTAGATCTCGGCATTATCCACAGCATCATATAAAGCATGGTCATTCTCATCTACCTCCTCCTTCTTAACTGTTGGATCCTCATCATAAATAGGTACAGGAGCTAGGGCTGGTGTCTCAGAAGTAGCTCCATATAAATGTGTCAGGTCTGAGAAGTAGAGCTCATCAACATGCTTCCAAAGAGAAGCTAGCTCCTCCTGCATCTTAGTCACCTCTCGGGCACTGCAGGCTACTGAGGAACACTCAAGTCATTTAATCTCCTACAAAAAAGTTGCAGTGTCTCACAAATACCCCATAGCTCAGCATGTATTGGATCTATGATGGCTTTTACTATAGCAGCAATCAACCCAGGTATCTCTCTCTCTAATCTAGCTGACCTCATATCACCCGAATAAGCTAATTGTTATTTCCTGACAATGTCAGCCTAAGTCAACGAGGCTCTTAAAGAACCCTAAAATAGTGGAAGGTTGAGGACTAGGGGTACTAGGTTATGGCTGTTGTGTTTATGTACCTGAGGATGGAACTAGAGAAGTAGACGCTGCAATTGACCCAGGAGTGGTAGAAACTAAAGTAGTAACAGGAGTGGGTTGGCTGGCACCACTATCAAAGGAACCAAAATCAAATATCAGGGACTCATCCACCTGAGTTTTATTCTTCTTCACCTCTTGAGCAATCTCAAGTCTCGTGATGTCAATGGTAGAAATACGTGTGTACTAAAAACCCTTTTTTTATTGAAGGGGACATTTGCACGCTGACATAACTCAGTTATCAACCACATGGAGGCAAGAGAGGTTTGCTTTTGTAGTACCCAACAAGTAATGTCTATGGCAATGATAGAAGCCATGTTGAATCGCTCCGTAGCGATGATCGTGACAACAAGCACTTCCCGAGGACTAACAAGGATGGACTGGTTTAGGGATGACAACAATTTACTATGCATAAAGCTCAACTAATACGAAGCTTCCAAATGTATATCCGCCTTTTGGATTTGAACCTCTAGTGCATGTCACTGAGGAGTGTTATCAGTAAGTAATAGGGCTAGCCAAGCTCTCAATTGTTCGACTGGGTCCTTAAATCTCATAGAAAAGTAATGAATATTCAATGTTTGGTTTCCACATATCTCATTGATAATAGTTTCATCACACCTCATGATCATAGGTGTATCCATACACCTAAGTGTCATTATCTACATGTGTTTAGCTTAGTTTTAAGGATAACTTGGTGTGCTTAATGAATTTTAAGGTGTTATTTATGTATTTTTGTAATAATTTACATGTTTATAGTGTTTAAGTTGCACTTGAAACAATTCAATAGTCAAAATGATCAAATAGAGCTTAGACAAGGAAACTAGTGATGCTAGCTTGAGCTGTACTTGGTCTAGTGTACTTTGATGCACTCTATTGTGTTGTATGGACAAATATTTGTTATGATTTGTTGTAGGAAACAGTTGGATAAGATATGAAAGCTAAATTAAGCCTACAAAAAAACCACAAAGAGTGGGGAAACAAGGAACGAGAAGACGAGAAGAATAGAGCAAGAATTGGGTGAACCCTCACCCTGTGGAGGGGGCCTTGTTGCGCACCCCTCATAGCATGGGAGGGGGACTTGCACCAACCCCCTAGTGAGAGGACACATAGGTTTTTCCTTGAAATATGCCTGCCTCGCAACACCTTGGCCGTGCGATTGGCCATGTTGCGCAACCCCTCCCTCCAAGATGTATAAAAGTTGGTTTTTACTTATTTTAAGTTGAGGTCAAGTTGGTAAATGCATATGTTTATTTTGGGCATACTATGGACGACATAAGGGACTATATAAGGAGTAATTATCCACATTTACAAGACATCTTCGGAATATACACTAATTGGAGAAGAGGAGAAGGCAACGAAGGCTCTACATTAGGGTTTTTCTTCATTTACTTCTAGTTTCTTTGTAGTTTTACTTAGGAATTCATTAATGGTGATTCTTTATATGAATATGAGTGTCTAAACACCCTCTTTCTAGGTTTTAGGCTACAAACATGATTGCTTAATTATAGTTTTATAGTTGGTTTATATGTTTATCAAGTTATGTGATTATTTTTGCGTTCTTGTTTTACTATTCTAAAAAATTGCAAACTTTAGGATAACTCCTAGTCTTAAAATGATAACATAGTATTTGAGGTACAGAACAAAGAACTTAGGGAATTTGGATCATATCTTTAATCGGTTAGGGCCTAATTGCTTAGGATAATTTGCCATTAGGATAGAGATATACATAAACGCCCCACTTGGTTAATGAAATGGGTAGATAGCTTAATGCATCCGAATTAAAGACTCACATACCTGCTCAATGATGTAGTTATGAGATTAATTTTGGTAGAGGACTTAGAGGATGACTATTCCCAAGTTATAATATCAACCCCATAAATCAACAATCACGATGAACACCAACACCGGCTAGAAACCATAACTATGCATGATTGTGAAGTATGTCTTGACCCTCGAATCCGCCTTGTTATTGTTTATACCCCAAGTTAATTATGTTATTCTATTTCATAGTTAGTTTATACTTTAAACATCATATCTCTATATTCCACCGCTTGAATAAATGAACAAGAACTAGTTTAGTCTAGTGAATAGTTAAATGACAAGTCCCTGTGGGATCGATATTCGGCTCGCAAGAATCACTTTACTACCTGTTTGAACATGTACACTTGCGTGTGTAGTTGGACGAAAAAAAAATTTGGCGCCATTGCCATGCACTTCGATGTTAAATGTTTATCTAGATTAGACTTTTTCTTTTTATTTGTTTGAATTGTATATAGTTTATTTTTGTACAAAGTTTTGTTTTACTTTTCTATCACTCTTGTTGATATGTCAGCCTTGGATAAATGGTAGTTGAATGATGACAATTCTTGTTGTTTTTATGGAGGACCATACTTGGATGGAAATTTTCATCATGTTCAAGAAAGAGGGTTGTGTGCACCTACCCAATCTTTTGAATTGAATATATGTCATATGTGTGGTGTTCAGGATAGCCATTAAACTAACTGTCCAAACTATTATTCCCCTCCCCTAAACCCATATTATAATCAGTCTGTTGTTTGTGACGTTGGCAGGGCTAAGGGAGATAATGAGGCAGAATATGAGGCTCACCTCATAGATATGCTGAAGCAGATACTGGAGCTGCAAAAACAACAATTGAAACAATAGCGGGAAGCCAAAGAAAAGATGAGTTCCCAAGTCATAGAGCTACAGGCTAGGGCTGAAACTTGTGTTAATCAGCAAGTTACAGTATTATCCAACACTCAAAAGGAACTCCTGATTGATGAAGAAAGGGAGGCACTAGTATAAGAAAATTATGATGAAGCAGACATAGTAAGCCAAGATTGGCTAATGGAACTAGAGTAGCAAATCAAACTTCAAAAGTATCTTCGGGATGGTTTCACAATCATGGCAACCAATATAAGCAAGGGGAGAGATAAGCTCATACAGGAGAAAGAGCAATTTGGCCTAGATATCCATGACTTGAATTACCAATTAACTAAAATAATTTTAACGTCTGATCAAATCACCTATAATTATGGCTATTAGCCAGCCTGTGGAGAGTAAAGAACTATTTCAACCATTCGACTACTATTCTTTGATTGATGTTGACATTGAAAATGTGAATAAGAGTGAGCATTTTATGGAAGGAGTAAGTTTGAAGGTGGGATGTATTAGGTCTTATTTAAAGCACTTTTCTACACTATGTTTAGATGATGACATGTCTTTGGAGTCATCTGAAATGGTAGAACAGTGTAAAGATAAGAAACAAGAATCCTACATTCTTAAGTTTGCACCAGACAAGCAAAAGAACAACATGCCTCACCTCAAAGCCAAGAGATTTAACAAGCACCATCCATTACTTGGTTCCTTCATCTTTGTATCACCATCCTATGAGTGAAGCAAAAAGATTGATGTAATATTGGGGGTGAAATTCATATCCTCAAGGTGGACGAAAAAGTTGATGGGTTGTGTCGCGATGTTAAATTAGGCACTTTTTGGGAGGCAACCCAACATGTAGTAACTAGTTTTTATTTTTATTTTCATTTTTATTTTAGTGTCGCTTGTTTTTATTGTTTTTGTTTTTGCAGATTTTAGGGAAAGTTTGAGTACCCACAATCTGAGCTAAGAAGCATGGAAAAAGCTAGGTGTGGGGTCCTCTGGACACCTTTATGGAAAAAATGGAAATTTACATGTAACTAGCTAGGCCTAGAGGCCTCAGGGAGTATTTCTATCCTTACTTTGATTTATACTTTGGGGACAAAGTATGATTTTAAGTGTGGGGTGCGGAATCTTCCGATTTGTTTAGGGTGAAGTGCGCTATATGATTTTGGTTTTAATTTATTTGCAAGTATCTAAAAAATTACAAAAAAGATTTTATCTTTGTTTTTGTTTAGTTTTTTGCTTTGCCAATTTAGTAGAAACACACTTCACCCACCCCTCAGTTTTTCTTTTTGGTTCTTTTCTGAGGGGGGAGCCCTTTGAACCCAGTATCCTTTTTGATTTTTTTAGGAGTAATTTTAAAAAATTTGATACTCTTGCTAGGTGCTACACATGATTACTTGATGCAAGTTGTTTTTGAATTCTAAGGAATGTTGTGAAATATTGAATGACTCTGTGAGACACTTAGGCTTTTCTATTTGACTCTTATGTGATGTTGGCTTAAATTTGAATTCTTGCAATTGTTTGGTTGAGATTCTATAGGGATCCTTCTTGATTTTAACATATTCCAAGAATGAGTGAAGTTTTTGTTATACTCCATGTTTGCATATTGATTTTTAGAACCTGCCCGGTATGTTTGCAAAGTGAAATAAAGAATGTTGAGTTCAGGAGATGATATAGGCATTTCTTTGATAGCCAAGTTTTATACCTTCGTTATCTACCCATAATATTAGTTAGCCTTGTTGAGCCTTTAGCCTATTCTTTGGTAGCCTCATATGTAGCTTATTCCCTTTCTTTTGATTGACCATAATTTGATCCAAAACTCCTAAGCGGTTTAGTTGTAAAATTAAGATGTTAAGGAGTGGAAAAATGAAGAAGGAAAAAGTGAAAGTGAAGCCCCAAAATAATAGATATTGGTGTTTTGAAAAAGTTTATGTGTTGTTGTTTGGGAGTAATGTAATAAAAAGAAAAATTGATTCAAAGTGAATCATGTGTTGATAGTAAATACTCCTTGCTCAAGATATGCAAGCTAGCTTAAAGAGATGGGGCAAAACTAAAGAGAGGTGGGAAGATAAAGATGGTGAAAAATAGGTTGGTTGGAGATGATTTTAATGTAGAGTAAAATGTATTAAAGTGCTTAGGGAAGATAGTCACTATTACTGGCCAGAATAGTTCCTACCCGTCCCTTAGCCTTTATTTCAAGCCTTAAAGTCCTACTTGATCTTGATATTTGATATTAGGGAAAGCTTATGGTTCATTTTATGTGACCTGTGAATTCTTTGTAAGAGTTAGCGGAATTTGATTCTTACACCCATTTTTGTGATAAATTGCATATTTGTGAGTGAATATGGGTGACTCTCTTATGATGAGGGCACATGTTTAATGATGTATAGGTGACTTATATGATCTCTTTGTTGAGTAATATGCATGAGTTTGCCAACTTGGTAGAGTCAATTCTTGACGCAAGGAAGTCTTGAAGTAGTATTCATGTGGGTTCAATTGTAATATGCCATGCCTAAAGTAGAATTTGCTAAACATGTAGTCATTGTATTTCTAGCTTAAGTTTCTTATTTAAAGTAATAACATTATATTCTTCCTTGATTGTAATGAGTTGTTTGAGGATAAAGGCTTTAAGTGTGGGGTGGTGATCTTAGGCGTATTCATACACCTAAGTGTCATTATCTACTCGTGTTTAGCTTAGTTTTGAGGCTATCTTAGTGTGATTAATGAATTTTAAGGTGTTATTTGTGTATTTTTGTGCTAATTTACATGTTTATAGTGTTTAAGTTGCATTTGAGACAAGTCAAGAGTCAAAATGATCAAATAGAGCTTAGACGAGGAAACTAGTGATGCGCTTGAGCTATGCTTGTTCTAGTGTACTTTGATGAGCTCTATTGTGTTGTATGGAATAATTTTTGTTATGATTTGTTGTATAGACCATTTTAGAATATATTTAAGCTAAATAAAGCCTACAAACAAGCCACAAAGAGTGGGAAAATAGGGAAAGAGAAGAGATGAAGAATAGACCAATAATTGGGCGAACCCTCACCCTGTGGAGGGGGCCTTGCACCGCACCCCCAATAGAATGGGAGGGGTACTTGTGCTGCACCAATTATTTAGAGTTAACACTGGCTTTACCTCGTAATAGGCCTTCCTCACAACCTCTTGGCCATGCGATTGGCCATGTGGCGTAACCCATCCCCCCACACCCTCCCGAGATGTTTTAAGTTGAGGGCAAGTTGGTAAATACATATGTTTCGTTTGGAGAATCATATGGAAGACCTTAGGTACTGTATAAGGATTAATTATCCACATTTACAAGACATCTTGGAAATATACACGAATTGGAGAAGAGGAGAAGGCAACGAAGGCTTTACGTTAGGGTTTTTCTTCCCTTACTTCTAGTTTCTTTGTAGTTTTACTTATGAATTCATTAATGGTGATTATTTGCATGAATATGAGTGGCTAAAAACCCTATTTATGGGTTTGAGGCTACAAACATGATTGATTAAGTATGGTTTTATAGTTGGTTTATATGTTTATCAAGTTATGTGATTATTCTTGTTTTACTATTCTAAAGAATTGCAAACTTTAGGATAAATCCTAGTCTCAAAATGAATTGACCATAGGAGTTGAGGGATGAAACAAATAACGTATGGAGTGTGGATCATATCTTTAATTGGTTAGGGCCTAATTGTTAAAGGATGATTTACGGTTAGGATGGAGATATACCTAAATGCCCCACTTGGCTAATGAAACGGGAAGATAGCTTAATGCATCCAAATTAAAGACTCATATCCCCACCCAACGATGTAGTTGTGAGATTAATTTGGGTAGATGAATTAGAGTATGACCATTCCCAAGTTATAATATCAACGCCGTAAATCAACAATCGCAATGAACAACAACACCGGCTAGAAACCATAACTATGCGTGATTGTGAATTATGTCTTGACCCTAGAATCCCCCTTGTTATTGTTTATACCCCAAGTTAATCGTGTTAGTCTAGTTCATAGTTATTTTATACTTTAAAACCATCATATATCTATATTCCACCGCTTAAATAAATAAACAAGAACTAGTTTAGTCTAGTAAATAGCTAAACAACAAGTCCCTATAAGATTGCTATTTGGCTCGCAAGAGTCACTTTACTACTTGTTTGACCATGTATACTTGTGTGTGCAGTTGGAAGAAACACCTCACATCATCACCATGGACCCTAACAATATCCCTTGTTTCTTGTGCCCCCCTCTTTTTCTTAGCCTCCAGAAGTTTCCCGTATGCCAGATGAAAGTCCCTTACCTGATTCTCAACATAAGGCTTTAGAGGTTTGAGGAATACCTTAAAATAATATTACTGAAATGCCTCAAGGACTCTCAGATTCTTGCCTGTAACCTATTCAATTTCAGCCTTTGCTCCTCCATAATTATGCGTTGATTTGTCACCTTTAGTCGATTTAGCACATGATGGCCCCCGTGAGGATGGGATGGAGGCTTTGCAGCAATAGTAGCAGGTTGTTCTATCCCCTTTTACTTTACAGGAGCAACCTCAGTAGTGCATAGTGGCTCATAAATAGGCGTAGTGTCCCCTTCTCGAAGAAACCAAGGTTGTACCTCTTGGAGTTTGGTCTATCCTCGAAACTCTCTTCTTCCATCATAGGTGTCTTGGACCTAGTTTATTTAACTATTTTCCATTTGTAGACCTTTTTAGATTTAGATCTTTCCCTAATTATCAGCCTTTTTGCAAGTTTTAAGGTGGGAGGAGGAGATCTGGCTTGTTTCTTGGACACATGCTTCATCCGAGGCATATCTACACATAAGAGTAGGAATGGGCTCTGCCAAAGTTTGGAAAACAAAGCACAATAATTTTACCAGAATAGCATCGATGAACAAATCGGCGCATCGCCAATCAACTCGGCGATGCAAAGTACTAAGCGTCAATTTGTATAGAAAATAGTTGGGATAATCGGTGAAGGAAAGTGGGAATTTGGCGATACATCGAAGCATTTGGTGATACTCCTTGAGCATCACTGAATCACTACAACATCGCTGAATCTCACCTTGAATAACCTAACCATCTGTAACTATCGGTGATATGGGGGGCACTTCAGCGATGCGCCGCATGGTTTGGTGCATCACCAAAGTTTTCAACCCATCACCGATAGTCATCTTCCCTAACTCGATCACGATTTTCAAGCCATTTCAATGGCAATTTTTGATACATTTGGCCATAGGTACTCAGACTTCCCTAGGTTTCAACATTTAACCCACACTACCACGATTTTTCCCTTAAGAACGACGTCATCCAATCTATCATTGTGCAAAATCAGTCAATTTCAACTTGACCTAATTAGAATTTAAACTATTTTGATACCTATTTCATGCACAAATTATGCACAGTGCAAACATGAGCAATATTCAACATTTAGAGATCAATTTTTCTACAACTAAATTCTATTCTAACAAGATATGATTTCAAAGCAATAAAGACTTAGCGACATTGAACCCACCCACGATTAACAAATAAGAGAAAAAACACATTTTATCAACAATATGCGCATATTCAATTAAGCAAAAATTAACTCCAAGTGCAAATTGATTTCTAACCTTTAAAGTTTATAGAAAAAGACCAACGAGGGAGCTAGAGAGATGGGCATTTCTGGTGGCACTCATGTTCATATGGTTGTGGTCGATTGAGAGAAAAATATGATTGTGTGAGTGTTTGAATTTGTCAATTTGAGAGAGTGAAGGAGAAGCGGGAATGGGGAAATGGAAGATTTTGAGTAAAAAATAAAGGTCAAAAGACAATGAAAGGTCAAGGGTCAAGAAATCAAACCGTCATCTCTTAACTCGACCAATTCGGCGATTCTTTTCCATTGCAGAATGCATCGGCAATTCACTAAAAGCTCTGCCATCAAATGAAACAGTTCTCAAAGCCTAGGGACCTCTTTTTGGTAAAGCACTTCAGGATGGTCAATTCTTCGCTGAACTTGTCGGTGATTCATCGATTTGTACTTACCATCGTAGAATTGGACTGTTCATTTAAGATTTGGAGATCCATTTAGCGAGGGACTTCGGCGATGCACCGATGGAATCGATGCATCGCCAAAGCCTCCTTTCTGAAGCTTTTTGCATGATCTCCTAAATTTTTCTTCTTCGACTTGTGTTATGTCATGTTTCCCACGTTCCAACTCCATCACATACCTACATCAATCAACGCACGTTATTCAAAACAACAAAAGTAAACTTGGGTTGCCTCCTAAAAAGTGCCTTAGTTATCATCGTGGCACGATGTTATTCTTCATCAATCATGGATCATCTAGGTAGAGCACCTCCAAGAAATCTGCCTTTACAAACAACCTATGATGATTTTAACTCATTTCCCATTCACGATAAAGCATGATCCTGTGTCATTCTCCAATTCAACCTCTCCACTAGGGAAATATTACACCACCATGAAGGGACCCGACCATCTAGTCTTGAGCTTACCCGGACATGACTTATACCTTGAGTTAAATAATAGGACATCATCACCAACCTTGAACTCCCTTTTTAGAATTTTGGCATCATGATATCTCTTCATATGCTCCTTGTAGAGGGTAAAACTCTTGTAATCTATCAAGCAAAATTCATTGATCTCTTAAAGTAGGTCCGCTCTTGACTTGGAGGCATTCTCCCAATTCATATTCAACCTCCACAAGAACCACAATGCCTTGTGTTCTAACTCAATGGGGATATGGTAAGCTTTGCCAAACACCAATTGATATAGTTATATACCAATGGGTGTTTTAAATGGGGTCCTATAGGCTCACAAAGCATCATCAAGTTTTCGGTCCCAATCCGTTCTACTCGCATTCACCAATTTTGACAAAATCTCTTTTATCTCTAGGTTGGACACTTCCACCAACCAATTAGCTTAAGGGTGGTATAGTGCAGCCACTTTATGCTTGACTCCAAACATGGCAAGCAAAGACCCAAATGATTAGTTGCAAATATGAGAACCCCCATCACTTATGATAGCACGAGGTGTCCCAAATCGGGTGAAAATATACCTCTTAATAATTGAGTGACACTCTTGGCTTCATTGTTTGGTAATACAATGGCCTTGACCCATTTGTAAATATAATCAACCACTACCAAGATGTAATGGTTCCTATTCAAGCTCACGAAGGGTCCCATAAAGTCCAACCCCCAAACATCAAACAACTCCACATCCACACTTGGTTGTAAGGGCATTTCATGTCGTCTTAAGATCCCCCCTTTGCCTTTTTCATTGCTTACACGCCCGCACTAATTCATGAGCTTCACGATACAAGGTTGGCTAATAAAATCCACTTTGGAGAACCTTTGCAATTGTAACGTACAACACCATGATGGCCACCAACTGGTGATGAATGGCATGCCTCAATAATAGGCCTCATGTCTTCCTCCATAACACAACAATATATCACTCCATCTACACACTTCCTAAAAAGATAGGGTCCCAATAGTACCTTTTCACATCTTGGAGGAACTATTTTCTTTGGTAATGGTTCAAATCATTGGGGAGCAACCCACTCATAACATAATTTTCAAAATCAGCATACCATGGTGGCATACTACCTTTTAGGTCCATGAAAAGCTCATCGAGAAATGTATCATCAATCTCAACCCCAACCCACTTTTCTTTATTTGGCTAGAGGCGTGGTAGGTGGTTCGCTATTTGATTTTCACATCCATTTCAATCCTTAACTTCAAAATCAAATTCTTGGAGTAATATTATCCACCTAATCAACTGAGGTTTTTCTTCTTTCTTGGCTATCAAATATCAAAGGGTTGCGTGGTCGGTGTGCATAATACTCTCTTGCCCAACAAATAGGCATGGAACTTCTCATACGCATAGACCATGGCTAGCAATTCTTGATCTGTGACTGTATAGTTTTGTCGTGCCTCATTCAATGACTTGATCGCATAATATATTGGATGGAAAAGTTTGTCCTTCTATAGTCCCAACACCGCACCTAGTGCAAACCCACTTGCATCACACATGAGGTTATGACCAATCAAGGGCCACAATAATGGGAGTCGAGACAAGCTTTTCTTTGAGGCAATTGAATGCCCTTACACACTCCCTATCAAACTCAAACTTTGCTTCCTTTTCAAGAAGTTTGCACATCGGATGAGCAATTTTAGAGAAGTCTTTGATGAACCTTCTATAAAAACCTGCATAGCCAAGAAAGCTTCCCACGCCTTTGATAGATATCAGAGGGGGTAACTTGGGAATGAACGCCACTTTTGCTTGATCAACTTGGATTTCTTTGCCCAAAATTTTATGTCCAAGAACAATCTCCTCCTTTACCATAAATTGGCATTTTTCCTAATTCAATACAAGATTATTTACCACTCCTTTCAAGCATTTTCTCCAAATATTCAAGGCAACCCTCAAATATATTTCCAACAATCAAGAAATCATCCATGAATACCTCCATCGAGTCCTCCACCATGTCCAAAAAGATAAAAAGCATACACCATTTAAAAGTAGTAGGTGCATTGCATAGCCTAAAGGGCATGCACTTGAAGGCAAATGTTCCATAAGCACATGTGAAAGTGGTTTTTTCTTGGTCTTCTGGGGCTATTAAAATTTGATTTTAGCCCGAGTATCCATCAAGAAAACAATACCAACCCCTTCCTGTTAGTCCATCAAGCATTTGATCTATGAAGGGAATAGGGAAGTGGTCTTTCTATGCCCATGAATTCAACTTTTTATAATCAATACACACTCTCCAACCCGTTACCATCCGTATGGGTGTAAGATCATTGTTCTCATTTAGGACCACCATTATACCACCTTTCTTAGGGACACATTAAACCGGGCTCACCCATGTGCTATCCAAGATTGGATACACAACACCTATATCTAACCACTTAATTATCTTTTTCTTCATAATTTCTTACATTGGGGGATTCAACCTCCATTGATTTTGAACACGTGTTCTATAATCAGGAACTAACATTATCTTATGAGTGCAAATACCAGGTGCAATCTTGATAATATCTGCTATGGTCCAACCAATAGCCTAAATAGTTTTTCTCACTACCAATTTCAATGCTTCTACTGGCCACGACATTAAATCTCCCGCAATGATAATGGGTAAGGTATTACCTTCCCCCAAAAATACATAACATAGGTGAGGTAGTAAAGTTTTAAGCTTAAGTTGCAGTGGCTCTATAATTGAAGGTTTAGCCGGAGGACTCTCCCGATTCTTCAAATCAAGATCTAGTTTGCATGGATTCTTGGTGTAAGAATCAAGACCTTTAAATGAAGCCAAAGACTCATTATATTCTTTAATATCATCATATTCATAGTTCCACAACATTTTCTCTAGTGGATCACCAGTGAAATCCACCTTCATAACATTGTCCACCTCATCATCAATTATTTCAAACATTGATATCACTTGCAAGTCACTCGGTTGCTTCATAGACTTGCATAAGTTAAAGGTCACCTCTTCATCATTAACTCGAAATATTATTTCTCCTCATTTAACATTAACCAATGCCCTTCTAATAGAAAGAAAGGGTCTACCAAGTATAATCATAACTTCATGGTCGATCTCACAATCTAGGATCACAATATTGGCGAGAAAGATAAACTTATTAACTAGAACAGAAACGTCATGAAGAATTCCCATTGGATGTTTGATAGAATAATCGGCTATAAGAAGATCCAAACCTAATTTCTTGAATATGGATAGGGGCGTCAAGTTTATACTTGCCCAGAGATGTCACAATGCCTTGCAAAATTCATATACCCAAATGGTGCATGGAATGGTGAAAACATCGAGGTCCTCCTTCTTGACTACTGTATGGCTAGACATAATGGGACTATAATTATGAGAGACTTGGACCATTTTGAAGTCCATCGTTCTCTTTTTTATCACCAAATCCTTCATAAATTTTGCATAGCCGGGCATTTTGAGAAAGGCATCAACTAAGGTCTCTTTACCGATAAATTGCTAAACTTTGAAATAAAATTTTTGAACTTAGTGTCATGTTCCTTATTCTTGATCCTTTGTGGAAAAGGTGGAGGTATTTTAATTTGTGGCTTTGATACAATCGAACACGCCTCCGATTTTGATATATTACCATCGACCGCTTGTGGTATTTCTTCTCTTTCAACCTTATCTTCCACTACTTCTAGCTTCTTAACACTTGGCTCATTTCAAATAGTGATATCTTCATTTGACTTATCATGTCGCTTCCTCTTTATGCTCACATGTTCATCAAAACCCCTCTCATTAGGTTCTTTATCAAGATTCACAATATCATTAACAAGAGTCCTACCACTCCTAGAGATAATTTCCATTATATGGGCATCATTTTTTTGGTGTGCTACCATATCACTAGGAAGGACGCCTTTTTTCCTTGCATTCAAATGGGAAGAGATTTAACCCAATTAGTTTTCAAGTTGTTTGATCGAGGCTGAGTGTAAAGTGACTGTTTGATTGAGTTGTGAAAAGTCACTCTTCATTTTCCTTATCATCTTATCACTTTCATCTACCCCCAAAAGAATACGTGCGTGCACATCTTCTTTTTTATAATTCTCTAGATCAATGGAGGTCGTTTCCTTACCTTTGGCCTGATCATGTAGAGGAATGTATCTATCATGGTCATGATCTTTGTCTCTCTAATTGTGATTCCTATCTCTTTCATTATCCTTCAAATATCTATCACTATCATTATCTATTCAATCACGGTCCCTTTTCTTCCAACCTTAATTCCTGACTTGCCTTTGACAGGTAGGTTGGAAACCCCACGCTTTGTTTGACAAGAACCGAATTTCTTCATCAAGCGCCAGCGTGTCATCATTTTTATATGCTTTTGTTCCAGAAGCTATGGCATTGACTTCCTTTGGAGTTGAAACCATTGCATGTTTTGTAAGGAGATCTAATTTTGTCATTACTTTGACCATGTTTCCATCTTTCTCCTTATCATTCTTCCTTTGGTCTTGACTCACAAAAGAGGCGGAGGGAGCCCCCACGGACAACTCGATATCTCTTGTGTGCCATGCTCTACTTTGTTTTGTCACTTCATCCATTAACCCCGAAGCAACTCCAAAAGTTTGTTTAATTATAGATCTTCTTATCGTATTATCCACCACCATCTTATTCAATTGATCTAATGCTCTATAGAAGATTTGAAGAAGCATATTATTCTGAACCTCATAGTTTGGGTATTGCAACAACTGTTTATTGAACCTTAGCCATGCTTCATGCAATGGCTCACCACTCAATTGCCGAAAGTTTATGATTTCATCCTTCGATTGGAGCATGCGGGATGGTGAAAAGAATTGGTTTAGAAATGCTTCCATCAACTTAACAGATGAAGTTATAGAACTTATGGGTAATTCCCACAACCATAATACCGCATCACCCACCAACGAGAATGGAAAGGGTCTTAACCAGATGATCTCTCGTGAGATATGAGCAATGTCGAATAGGAGACACATATCTATAAAGTTCTTCAAATGGAGATTGGCATCCTTGTGGGCTTGACGACAGAATAAGCCCTTTATTTGGAGTAAGTGGATCATCATAGTTGTGACATAAAATACTTTATTACCCTCTATGGGTGGGATGCAAATTGCACTTGCCCTTCCGACATCCCCTAGGTTATCTTCATCCTCAAGGTGTCCATCGAAGGTAGCGGTGTCGCTATCATTTTGACTCATTAGGTTGTGAAGACTTAGATTATCACCTGAACAAGACAAAAACAACAAATAAAGTAAAATTTACACTACGGCTAAAAAAAGTAACTTATAACACTAAAAATAATGAACACTACATTTTATTCCCCAGCAACTGCGCCATTTTTATAGAGCTCAAAATACACCTCTAGATTATGCACTCATTAGCAATATAATTGTTACCTAACTTGCAGTCGGGGTCGATTCCACAAGGAACGTAGGTGATAGCTTCACCCTCAAGTGTCACAAGTAACTATAAGTTAGCACACAATTCTAAAAATCAAATAATAAAGTAAAACAGGGGGGTTTTGTTTAAAATGATTTTGTATTAAATTATCAATTTCAATGTTGGTTTGTCCGAACGAATGCTATAAAATGTAATCAATAGATTTAAAACACTTGGGGTTATACCTTCTTGAGAATAATTATATGCATGGGTTAGTGAAAATGCACCTAACATTCGATTACTAGTTATGACTAGGCTTGGCCTTAGGTATTTGTGGTGATTTTTCAATCCACCACCAAACTTCACATGAGTTCCTTTCAAACACCCAAGTGTCTACACTACCAAACAACCAATAGCCTCAAAATGGGTGATCTATTCCTAGCATCACCTCTTAAATGAGTGTAACTCATGTTTTGTCAACTAAATCTCACCACTCTTGTCTTCTCAAGAAAGACATAAGATCCAAAATTAGACTAAGTTTGTAACCTTAATCTATAAATTAAAACATAGAGATTTAGCTAAAATCATAACATGCAATCTAATACAAAGGTAAATAATCACTGTCCACACAACAATTTGTATTCAATAAGGCATAACCCCAAGTTTGGGAAATTAGCTACTCATAGTGCAAGAAAAAGGAAATATACCCAATTCTTATTCCATGTTCATCATAGAATCCAAATGTTTCACAAGAAAAATCCAAATTCCAAGCAAAAAAAAAGGTAATATCCCAACTAGGGTTTGATTACAAGCTTAAGATTTAGAAAAATGACAAAAGATAGGGTTCCAAATATCCAAAAAGGCTTAAATATCTTTGCAAAATTGAGCCTCAGAATTACAGAAATGCCACCATGTCCAATTCGACTGAGCAATGTATCATCGTCGAAGGGGTTGGTGATGAGCCAAATTATCCCAGGGCTCGCTGAATTGTCAATACACTGAGCTTCAAGGGTTGGAATCTATTCTCTTTGGCGATGGGACTTCATGGTCATCGTTCCATTCGGTGATGCACCAAATAGTTCTTCTTATCCCTGTTTTGTCCGACTTTGGACCTAACCAGATCTGTTGTATTTGGCGATAGAGTGTCGCTTTTGGATATAAACACACCCTATTGGTGATGCACTAATCTGCGTAGGCGATGCTCCTTTGTACTTTTGGCTCCGATATTCCATCTTTTTGCTTCTTTTTATTCCATTTTGCCATTTCATCCACTTCATGGCATTAACCCTAAAATTAAATCAAAACAATATTAAAATATATTCAAATTAGCAATGAGGACATGATTTATTGCCATTTTAGGTTAAATGAGTCGCAATTTGCCGACTCATCAGGCGTATGCCCAAACTATTAAATTGTTTTCTTTACATGTTTTACTTGATTTCTATGAAGAAAGTTTTCCATGATCTTATGATTCAACTATGAAGTTCTGATTTATATATTGAAACTCATGATTTAAGGTTTCTTTATGAACTATGAACTCTACATTGAAAAGAAATGCTTTTAGATACATGATTTTTAAGCATAGAATTCAAGACACAGGCTCATAACTGTCCAGTTTTATAGCTACGTTGAGCACAGACTCAATCCTATAATTCAATTATGTTATAGAGCACTAGAATGTATTGGGAGGATTATTTAGCACTGTGAGGGCAAGGGTTCATAAAACCAATGTCTTATAACAAAATTGCCACCGTAGGTTTTGTCCAAGAGGAATGATTACAGGATCTTTATGTACATGGGCCTATACCTTGGCCGATCAAAATAATATTTTTCAATATGGGTGCATGACACTTGGTATCATCAGCTTACATGATGTTTGTCGGTTATGAGAAATTCCCCACATGTATAAGCTTTATGAAATCTACTATTTATATACTCATGAAATACTTTTATGTAGACTTTATATCTCATAACTTTCATCTCAGTTTTTCAGTTATTTTAAGCTGCCCTCTATATATTTCACGATCAATTATTCAGATTCTATTATATATTTCTATACACACTTGCATACCAATAGAATCCATTGTATTAATTGTATGTGATGTGTATTCATCTACTCGTGCTTAAGGTTTGTTGATAGACACTAGGTAACACCTGACATTTAGTTGATTGGTGAGTGCTCGTATAATTCAAGAGGCTTAGGTTGTATCTACCATCTATTTTGCGTTAAAAATTATGGCATTAAGACCACTTCTCTCCAGTTTGTCCCTGTAGTAAATGAGTTTCCCAAAGTCTTTCTTGATGATCTTCTCAGAGTCCTTTCTGATAGGGAGATAGACTTTGGGTTAGGAATTCTTCTTGATACGTATCCTATCTCTTTTTCGCCAGATAGAATGGATTCGATAGAATTGTAATAGTAGAAAGAACAATGGAAAGATCTTCTAATTAAGGGACTTATTAGGTCTAGTGATTCCCCATGGGGTGCCTCCGTTCTCTTCGTGCATAAGAAATAGTTCCCTTAGAATGTATATTGATTACCTCTAGTTGAACAAGGTCACCATTAAGAACAAGTATCCCATTTTAATAATTGATGACATGTTCAACCAACTTCAGGGTGGTAGTTGCCTTTCTAATATTGATCTGAGATTTGGTTACCATCAATTAAAGGTTAGGGAGCATGATATTTCAAAGACAACTTTATATACTTGGTTTGATCACTATGAGTTTCTTGTCAAGTCCTTTGGGGTAACCAATTTCCCTTCAGTCTTTATTGATCTCATGAATAGGGTGTTCAAGTCATACCTCTATATAAAAGATGGATAGATCCTCTGAAGAATTATGATATGAGTGTGGTTTATAATCTGAGGAAGGCAAATGTTGTTGTTGATGTTCTTAAGAGAAGGTAAGGACTGCGTAGAGCCAACAAAAAAAATCATTTTCAAATATGAGGAAAAGTGATTTAGAGATCAAGATTGATGATTGGGTCTTCTTGAAGGTTTCACCCATGAAGGGTGTTATGCATTTTTGTAAAAAAGAAAAACTCGGTCCCTGGTTTGTTAGCCCATTTCAAATTATGAATAGGATGGGAAATATGGCTTCTGAGTTGAATTACCTACAAAATTAGTACATGTGCATCAAGTGTTTTACATCTCTATGTTGAATAAGTGTATTGGTGATCATTCATATGTTGTGCCTATACATAGTGTTGAGGTTAAGGACAATTTGTCATATGAAGAGATTTCGACTTAGATTTTAGATTGTCTAGTTCACAAGTTGAGAATCGAAAAGGTTACATCAGTTAAAGTTTTATAGAGGAATCAAGCAGTTGAAGAAGCTACATGGAAAGACAAAGAAGATATGAAATCTAGATATCCAAATCTTTTCACCCCTTCGAATATGAAAGCATTTAAGGTAGAAGCATCATCCTTGTAGTGACTCTTAGAATTCTTATGTCATGTCTGGGTGTCTTATACGTTCATGTATATGTTAGTGCTTATGTACTCTATGTCTGAGTTCCAAGCCTTAGTGTGATTCAGTTAAGTTCAGTTTATAATGGTTCCTTTATATTTTGATCCTAATCCTAGTCTTCATTAGAGTAAAAATTATCCCATAGGGGAGATATTGTAACACCTCAGATCTCAAACCTACGAATACACAACACTTAGTATAAAAAAGATAATCTAACTTGCAAGAGATGGTTCACGAGTAGTGAACCTAGTCCACGAGTTGTGGACCAACTCGTGAAGCCAATCCCCTCATGTTCTATTTCCCAAGCTACTATAACTCACATTATGAGTTATGGAGTGGGACCATGAGTCATGGTATGACTCGAGGATCTATTTCAGAGACTCGACATAGTCCCATCGAAATAAGCAATCTTAATACATATCATAAAAGGTCTTCACAAGTCGTATTAAGAAGTCATATGAGTGATCTAGGAGTTTTACAAAACTTCCAGGGACCACGATCAATACCACGAGTCTTGATGTGGTCTATGAGTAATGAACTTACTCATGGAGCTATGTCCTAAAAATTTTAGTTATGTTTTAGAAAAGGTAATTTCGAATTTTCCTTAACCTAATACCCTATCCCATTATGTTTCGACTATAAAAAGGTAAAAATATTATATCCTAAGGCCTATTCTTATTTTGTTCTCTCAAGAACAAGTCTAAGGCAAATCAAGAAATCTAGGTTTTTAGTTTCAGCAAGCTTTTAAAAGTTCTTCAAGCTTAGTTGTCTCCATTAGGTATGCAAGATTTTACTGATGGATTCCTTTCATCCTCACGCCCAAGTACTTTCAAGATATATGTAATTATGATTCAAAGCTTGAGCTTATGCCCAAAACCATTAAAGTTACTTTCTTTACATGATTACTTGATTTCTATGAACAATGTTTTCCATGATCTTATGATTCCTTCATCAAATTCTTATTTATGCATTAAAACTCATAATTTAAGGTTTCTTTATAAACTATGAACTGTATATTGAAAATACATGAGATACATCATTTTTATGCACATGATTTGTGACATGAAATTAAGAACTGGCTCATAACAGTACTGTTTAATAGCTATGTTGAGCATTGACTCAAACCCATGACTCAGCTATGTTATAGAGCACTAGAATGTTTGGGAGGATTATTTAGCACCGAGAGGACAAGGGTTCATATATCCCATGTCCCATAACTACATTTCCACCATAGGTTTTTCCCAAGTGGCATGGTTACAGGATCATTACGTAAATGGTTCTGCACCTTGGCCAGTCAGAACAACCTTAGCTATTCTTATAGCACAATATATATATATATATATATATATATATATATATATTGTGTGTATATTATTATTATGACCGTGTTGTGCTATATACTGCTGGGACTTTTCTGCTTGCAGGGCTACTTTTCTTGTAATTTTTATTAGATACTTCTCTCATGAGCTTAATTGGCCTATGATACATACTGAGTACCTATGTTTTGTACTCATGCTTCACATCTATATCTTTTTATGATGCATACGCTTGAGTCACTGTAACACCTCGTAGATTTCCGACCCTATTTGATTGGTGTTCTAGGGCGTATTAATATGCCTTATTACCTTAGTTTTGAGAGAAATAAGTGCATATTGTGTATTGTGTTTGATGTACTATTGATATTGTGCAAATGCTCGCAAAGAAAAGTCAAAGAAAGGAAGAAAATCAGATTTTTGGGGTCAGGCACCGGCAGCATAGGGGCGTGCCAGGTAGCGTGCCAGGCCGCTTTTTGCAAAAAAAAATCTCCGACCACTAGTCTCAAAATAAGGCCTTTGGGTTATTGTATCATTATTCCATCTTAGTGTGACTACTCTTGCACTATTTTGGCATCCAAATGAGGGTTAATTCATCGTCCTTTTTATTTTTTTATAATTTTTATCTATTTATGACAAATTAAGCCATGAGTGGCAAAAATCGCTTATTCTTGGATTTGAGCCGACGAACACGAATCTCGTGAGTTGAATAGTGTCTTCACATTTATGGAATTATTTAAACAAGAGATTGTTGGGGAATTACACATCGAATTTGGTGGGCTAAGTTAACATGTGTTAATGGGCTCAATTTAAGGCCCAAAGTGGAGTAAAAGACATGGCCCAAAAGGGCAAATGACCCATTCTTCCATGTTGACCAAGTAAACATGGCATTTAATGCCAAGAATTGGCTAAGGATGACTTGAGAGATTATATAAAGGCACAAAAGTTGATTTTTATTCATTATAACTCTCATGCCTTTCTAGATATTTCTAAAAACATTTTTTTCATCTCACAAACCCTAAGGCAACCATTTCCTTTGGACAAGATCATCACTTTGCAAGCTTGGGTAAGTGTTTATTCTTGTGATTTAATATATTATATGCATGAGAGATGGTGTAGATCATGATGGTTATGTCTAAAAGCGTTGAGTAGTGGACTTTTGCTTTTTGCTAAAAGATGTGTCATCCATGTGACTTGAACTTGAAAGGAGACTTGAGGTTGGGATGGAAGTGAATGGTGTGGATGAAATATCAACATGTATGGTGTGTTTATGTCCTTAACTTGTTTTTTTCTATGTGTATAACTTATGGTATTGTTGTTATGAAACGTATTGAGGTGACTTAATGGAGTAATTGTGACGTAGTGTTAATAAGGAAGCGCAAAGGAGAAACTTGGTGTGAAGTGCTATTGGTTTATGATGTCTTGGTCAATGTGTGGAATGTTGTGGTATTTTTGGTAAGACCATGCCGTGAATTGTATTGTAAAGAGGGAAATGACGTTATAGGGAAATCATGTAACTAATTGTCATCTTATGCACTTGTAAGGTAATTAGTTGTTAACGTGAGCTCCATTATGTACTTGTGTTGTAGAGTAAAATGTAAGGAAGGAGCTGGATTATTGTATTCACATATAGGACTGTGTATTCATATTGGGAAGATAAGGTATGTAAGGTTACTCTTTCCGTATCCTTCTGCAGCACATATTGTTCACATTGACATTGTACTTATTCCATTCCGAAATGTCCAAAGGTATCTCATTTCAGGTTGTCATATAGTATTACCCACAGGACAAATTGTGATTCACATGTCTCATGTTCATTGACTAATGTTTCAAAGTTCCAATAATGTACAATCACCAATGTATTACTCTTATAATGAAAGAATGAAGTAATGTATAATTGTTTGAGTATTCTTGGGTGGCATCCCAGGGTGGAAGAAACACCTAGCATGGGTCAATCCTAATATCATGGGTGGTATCTCAGGGGTTAAAATACCTAGCATTGGTCGATCCCAATATCATGGGTGGTATCCCAGAGGCGACAAAAAAGCCTAGCATGGGTTATCACAGTAGCATCCCAGGGGCGACAGAAAAGCCCAGCATGGGTCATCCTCTTTTACCACTGATCAGTTGGTCATTTGTTTATTATATGCTTTACAAGTTCTTAATGCAAAGAAGGATAACGTTAAATAATGTACGATAATGATGAATGAACATAAAGGCAAAGAAAGTAATTAATGTAATGTACATGGTTCCACACATACAGAACGGTGGTTTATCCATATTGACTATTCTTTTATATTTGATTCCATTGAAGTACTTATATATATCATGCAACTTCATATAGCCTTACATACTCAGTACATTCTTTGTACTGATGTCCCTTGTGGGACTTACCTTACTTGTTACAGACACAGGTACTAGTAGACCTCCACAGTAGGTTGCGGATCATTTGCCGATCATTGGTGAGCTCCAGTTGGTTCGGGGCTTTCCGAGTGACATGTATACATTTGTTTTGGTATTGTAAATATTGGATAAAGCGAGGACTTGTCCCGACTTTAGGTTGGTTAAATCCACGTATCTGTAGAGGCTTTGTAGATGTTGTGGGACAAATGAAGGAAATGCAAGGAATGTATGTTTTTGACTTGATGGCCCTAACGGCCAAGTTTCATATGTATATATCACATATTTTTCCATGAATTCCGCTATTGGCATCTTATATCATTATGTGATGGTGATGCTCATTGAGTGACATATGAATGAGTGTATGTGAATGAAGATTGGTTCTCTCGGGCCTTAACGGCTTCGGGAGTAAGTCCGCCCCGTTGGAATTCGAGGCGTGACAAAAGTGGTATCAGAGCCAGGTTGTCCTAAGGGTATCTACAAAGTCGTGTTTGAGTAGAGTCTTGCTTATGGATGTGTTTTGCACCACATTTATAAGTAGGAGGTTACGAGACATTTAGGAGTTGTTTCTTTTCTTCATTTCTAGATCGTGCAATAGAGCCAATGATGTAAGTGGAATCATCTCTGACCATTGTAATTGGTTTTCTTTGTTATAGTAAAATGACGATGACAAGAAGACGTAGGGGCAAAGGTAAGCAAGTAGATACGCTTTCCAGAGAAGGAACGAGTAAATCACCACCTGACCAAGCTAGTTAAGGTGGGGCTGACGCTGAGTTTGCATCGCGGGCCTCCTCTACTTATCCAGCTCCAGAAGAGCCGAGAGGTAGAGAAGTACCTATAGAATCGCCTATGAATGCCACTGACCAGGATTTAAGAAATGCAGTGCATATTCTGACTCAGATAGTTACTGCACAAACTCAAGGACGAGCTGGTCCAATGACCAGTGAGGACGATGCGGCTAGAGTAGCTAGTCGGCGGACACAGGATTTTCTGAAATTAGACCCTCTCATATTCACAGGATCAGATTCGAAAGCATATCCACAGGACTTCGTGGACCAAATTCAAAGGGATCTAGATGTTATGCACGTGACTGGTGTAGAAACAGTTGAACTTGCGGCCTATAGATTGAAAGGTGAAGCTATATTATGGTATGAAGACTGGAAAAAATCGAGGGGTATTGATGTACTTCCAGCTGGTTGGGAGGAATTCAAAACGGACTTTCTTGATCACTACCTCCCATATGAGATCTGGGAGGCACGTACATACCAGTTTCTAAATCTCCGTCAAGGGAATATGAGTGTCAGAGAATACATTCTTCAGTTTAATTCTTTCTCAATACACTCCGAATATAGTAGCCACGATGATAGACAGAGTCCATCGATATGTGGATAGATTGGAGCCATATTTGGTAAGGGACTGCACTATTACTGCTCTGAACAGACATATGGATATAGCTACAATTTAGGCTTTCGCACAAAAGATGGAGGACCAGAGGCAAAGAAGAAGGGTACACGAATTTGAATGAGGGCCGTCAAAAAGGGCTAGACCTATGGGACAGTCTATGGTTTCCCAAGGAGAATCTAGGCCTTGGAGTTTTCCTAGACCGCCTAGACCAACATTTTCTTCCCCTACAGCAGGTACTTCATCCTAATTCTGAGAATTTAGAGGCAGTTATGTTGGGCAGAGTAGTGGGATTCGAGGTTCGCAGACCACAGGATTTTTTCGTCAGCCGTGTCAGCACTGCGGTAGGTTTCATTTGGGTACATGCCAGTTGGGAATGACTAGTTGCTTTTGGTGCAGTATGTCGGGGTACATGATGAGAGAGTGTCCACAGAGGGGCGCAGGTGGTATAGCACGACCTACGGGATCAATCATTGCATCATCATCATCGGTTCCTTCCCTAGGTAGAGGAGTGCAGCCTATTGTGCGTGGTAGAGGTGCTAGAGGAGAAGCTAGTTCCAGTAGAGCCCAGAATCGAACTTATGCTCTAGTGGACCGATAGAATTCGGAGGCCTCACCTGATGTAGTCATAGGTACACTATCCATATTTTCACATAATTTATATGCATTAATTGAACCGGGTTCTACATTGTCATATGTTACTCCATTGATTGCTGCAAAATTTGAAAGAACGCCGGAATTATTAATTAAGTCAATTGAAGTATCTACACCAATTGGTGAATCTGTTGTTGCAAAAAGAGTATATCGTAATTGTGTGGTAACTGTGAGTGGTTATGATACACTGGTTGATCTTCTTGAACTAGAAATGATGGATTTTGATGTCATAATGGGTATGGATTGGTTGGCTTCTTGTTATACCACGATGGATTGCCGAGCTAAGAAAGTATATTTTCATTTTCCACAAACGAATGTTCTTGAATGGAAGGGTGATGTAGGGGCACCGAGAGGGAAATTTATTTCCTATCTTAAAACAAGGAAAATGATAGCCAAGGGGTACATATGTCACTTAGTAAGAGTGAAAGATACTGATGTGGAACCACTAACTCCTCAGTCGATTCCACTGGTCAATGAATTCCTTGACGTATTTCCTGAGGATCTTCCAGGTTTACCTGCAGAACGAGAAGTAGAGTTTGGTATTGATGGGATGCCATACACTCAGCCTATCTCTATTCCTTCGTATAGAATGGCTCCAGCAGAATTACGCGAATTGAAGGAGCAATTAAAAGATTCGCTGGACAAGGGATTCATCAGGCATAGTATGTCCCCATGGGGTGCACCAGTATTATTTGTACGGAAGAAAGATGGTACATTGAGAATGTGTATTGACTATCGGTAATTGAATAAAGTAACGATCAAGAAAATATATCCTCTCCCCAGAATTGACGAGTTGTTTGATCAGTTACAGGGTGCCAAATATTTTTCAAAGATTGACTTGAGATCGGGTTACCATCAAGTCAGAGTTAGAGAAAAGGATATACCCAAGACAGCTTTCCGAACACGGTATGGCCACTATGAATTTTTAGTTATGTCGTTTGGACTAACAAATACACCAGCTATTTTCATGGATTTGATGAATAGGGTGTTTAAGCCATTTCTAGACGTGTTTGTGACGGTGTTTATAGATGACATCCTGGTTTATTCAAGATCACAAGAGGACCATGCTAATCACTTACGACAGGTGTTACAAACTCTTCGTGAGCATAAGTTGTATGCAAATTTCTCGAAATGTGAATTTTGGTTAAAATCCATAGCATTCTTGGGTCACATTGTGTCAGATGAAGGAATTCAGGCTGATACACAAAAGATTGAAGCGGTGGGGCCTATTATAAGCTCTCGATAATGAAACCTAAATCGGAGCCTATCCGAGTCTAGTCTAGGGTTTCCTATCCCATACCAAGGTACTAATAGCACTAAACCTAGCCCTGAAGGATGATAATAAACTATACTAGGAGAGAACGGGCCCAAAATCTATCGAAAGAGGGCCCAAACCGGCTAAATAAAGTGTAAAAATACTAAAATGGTACCCGTGTTAAATCTACCAACCCAAAACTAGCACAATACTACATTAATATCATAAGTAAGCTCAATCTAAAATTAGGGTAAGCCTAGCCTACTTGGACGCCACCGAACGCTCGTTGAATCCTCTATACCAAAGATTTCCCCTTTCGAGAGGCCTCTGAGAGCTGCTATGCTATCAAAACAATGATCCATGCATCAAGACGAGAAAAATGATACCCACATTGTGTATAAATGTTTCGGGTCAAAAATCGTACTATAAATCCCACCTAGGGTCCCTTGCAAAATTACAGTGTCCCATGCACCTAAGGATCAAAAGCCATAAAATATAGCCAATTCTGAGCTCAAAACAGTCCCGAACCAGTCCCAACAACAATCCAAAATAAATAACAAAAATGGAGAATTAACCAAGAAATTAAGCAAAAGCTTATGGGAATTTGAAGATACAGGGCCCACAAGTACGTTCCCAAGCTAATCCCAGCTCAACTATATGATTTTCCCTTAGTTTCAGAGCTCAAGATGCCTATAATGGTGCTTGGTACTTAAAAAATATGGTGAAAAACAAAGAAAGAAGTATATATACTGCCAGGGGTTTCCTCATCGCTATCGCGAGGTCCCCTGATCACAGTGGCGACATCCCACTAACGGGACCATTACGATCGCGGTGGCCTAACCACTCAGTCGCGATGAACAAGCTGGCCCAGCCCCTCAACCTCCTTCATTATGATCGAGAGCCCACAAGCCTCGCGATCCCGATGGGTAATATCATGGCCCCTCATGATCGCGGGGGTCCTCATCGCGGTCGTGATGAAGGAACTGGGCCAGCACCAAGTGCTGATGCACCAGCAATTTGACCAAGTTGAAAATATTCCAATTGGACCCTCGAGATTTGTTCGGAATCCCATGAATGAAAATGAACTATGCTACCCTATCAAATTCGGCATTTCAGGCTCAACAACGCCATCAAAATTTCCATCCAAGGTCATTTCAAGAAAAAGTGGGTCCCATACCCCCAAGGGCCAGTTTAACCAAATTTCACCTAATAGCCCAAAATGAGTCTGAAAGCCTCGGGACTCAGACCAAGGGTCCTCCTAGACTAAAATTGACATTTCAGAGCTGACAGAACTATTAGAAATGCCATTCGAGGCCGTTTACCTAAAGTTTAGGCCCGAAACCCATTTCTTAACTTCAAAAGCTCCAAAACAGGGAAACGGTTCTAAAAAACAAACAAACTTCCCGATAAACAAAATATCAGTCCCAACATACCTTGGGGCAGCTGTGGGAAAGCTCTAAACATAGTAAAAGCATAAAAATGGGGAAAATGTCCTAGAGGGTCATTATAACATCCATTACTAAATGAACTTTCGTCCATGAAAGTAAAGGATCAAGATGTACCTAAAGGCTCGAACATGTAGGGATGTTGGGTATGCATATCATGCTCGGTCTCCTAGGTAGCCTCCTTAACTGGATGGCGTCGCCACTGAACCTTAACTATAGGGATGTCTCTGGAGTGCAACCGCCTGACATCTCTAGCCAAAATAGACACAGACACCTCTGTAAAAGTCAACTTCTCATCCAACTGCACCGAGTCCCACCAAAGAACGTGTGACTCATCCAAAATATAACGCCACAACATAGACACATGGAAAACTTGATGGATGGCTAAAAAGGCTGGAGGCAAAGCTAACTCATATGCTACCTCCCCAATTATCCGTAGGATCTCAAATGGTCTAATATACCTAGGGATGAGCTTGCCCTTCCTTCCAAACTTCATCATGCCTTTATAGGTGATACTCATAGGAAGACCCGATCACCAACTTCGAACCTCAAGGCACGAAGTCTATGGTCAGCATAACTCTTCTGTCTGCTCTAAGTTGCCCATAGCCTATAAAATCACTCGAACCTGGTCCAAAGACTCACAAAGCAAATCCAAACTATGAGGCCTAACCTTAGAAGTCAAAAACTAACCAACTAGAGATCGACAATGCCTACCACACAACTACCTCGAATGGAGCCATCTGAATACTCGAATGGTAGTTATTATTATACTCAAACTCCTCCAAAGTTAAAAACTGATCTCACTAACCTCTAAAATTCGACACAAAAGCATGAAGCATGTCCTCTTAAACCTGAATAGTACACTACGATTGGTCATTGTTCTGGGATGAAAAGTGGTGCTAAGATCAACCTAGGTACCCAACTCCTCTTGAAATATCCTCCAGAAGCTAGAAGTGAACTGAGTGCCTCAATCTGAAATAATGCACATGGGTACCCCATGAAGGCAAACCACCTCTTGAATATAGATATGGGCTAATCTCTCGGCACTGACAAAATTTTGAACATGGATGAAATAGCTGTATTTGGTCAATCGATTCACAAGGACCCAAATGCTATTGGAACCATGAGAAGTGCGAGGCAAACCACCTAAGAAATCCATGGTAACCCACTCCCATTTCCACTCGAGAATGGGCAGCTTCTGAAGTAATCCACCAGGTCTCTAATGCTAGGCCTTTACCTAATAACAACAAAGGCACCGAGCCACAAACTCTGCTATATATCTCTGCATACCACTCCACCATTAATGTTGCCTCAAATCCCTATACATCTTAGTTGTCCCAGTTTGAATAGAATACCTGGAGCTATGAGCCTCACAAAGAATCAACTATATCAAATCTCCAACCCTTAGAACAAAGATACGACCGTCGAATCTCAAAACACCCTCAGAATCTAAGGTTACTCTCCTGGACTCACCCCTCAACACTTGACCTCAAATGCTATGAAGCCTGCCATCCTCAAACTAACGACCCCAAATCTACTCCAACAAGGTACATTTGGCCTCAACACTAGAAGGAATCCTCCTGAGGTCAAAAATATCAAGATGAACCCTCATGTTGGCTAAGGATTAGATATCCAAAGCCAATGGCTACTACAAAACTGAAATGAAGGTCAAGCTACCAATACTCACTGTCTTTTGGCTCAAGGCGTCAGCTACCAAATTTGCCTTACCCGAATGGTATTGAATAGAGATATCATAATCCTTTATCATGGTCTGAAATATACAAATACATAGTAGTCTTGGAATGTAAAAACTATAACTGAAATAGCTGGGCCTAAAAATAACGTCAACGTTGGTGGCTCATACTCGAATCTGCACCAGGGAAAAGATGTAGAAGTGCAGTATGAGTACTAAAGCAATGGCTACTCAGTATACATTATCGGCCGACTGAGCTCAAATATAGTAAAACCATAAATATAATGCGAGTGTGTAAGCTAAGTCAACAGTAACATGGGTAGAATCTAAATATCTATTGTACCATACAAGTATAGTAACGGAAATAAATAACTCAAAAGTAAGAATGATAAGCTAACTATAACCTAACTGGGCCCTCATAAGCCCAGAAGGCACATAAAAGAAGACAATTAACCCTACCGAGCCCCCAAAAGTCGGTAGGTGCAAACAAGATAAAAATAAGAGAGAAAACATAAATATCGAGAGACTCAACTGATCTCAAGTAAAATTTTAATCCCCAAATCCATGATGAAAAATCCATATATGTACCGGGCTTTAACAGATACCAATGGGTAGTAATGAGAGGCCAAATTCCAAGTTCAAACCTAAAATAGTAGGTAATAATGATAGGTCACACAAATCATGTACAACAGAACTCAGTACCACTGCCAATACTCTCAGTAACAACCGTAAAAGACTCCTGAACATCCATACCGTATCATAAATAAATGTCAGACTCAAACTGAAACTCATAGTTACCACATCGTAACCAGAAATAAGTAATCCCATAAAAAGCCAATCTCAACCATAAACTGATACCAAAATGACATTGGAGCTTATACATAGTAACCATAACCATAATCATAACCGAGGCCAGTATCGCCCCAGAACTCATAATAACTATAGCCATAAAGTATATGCCAGACTCGAGCCAGAACTAAAATACATTACATAATCATAAGCATAATTAGCTACCAGGAAGAAATTCAAGATTTCCAACCCTATATCTAGATCATAAGGTCATAAATACCAATCTCAAATGGGTAGGTCCACTACGGCAAGGTGGGTCTCAAATACTAAGTCAAGGAAGAACAGTCCAAGCCAATTACTACTCTACCTGGGAAAAAGAGCTAAAACAGGCCAGAAATCAAGTCTAAGTCAACCCATCCAAGGAAATATCCTAAAATGGTAGTCAAGAGACTAACTAAGCCTAAAGAGTCTTTATGCCATAATACACTATCTAAAGTGGTGGGGGCCACTACAGTCCCAATAACCAAACTTAAACCAAAGCCTACTTGAGCCTAGTCTAGGGCTTCCAATCCCAACCCAAGGTACTAAAAGCACTAAAACTAACCCTAAAGGATGATAATACACTATACTAGGGAAGAACAAGCTCAAAATTTATCAAAACATGGCACTAACCGACTAAATAAGGCGTAAAAACACTAATATAATACCCGAGCCAAAACTACCTGCCCAAAACTAGCACAATAGTATACTAATACCATAAGTAAGCTCAATCTAAAAGCAGGGTGTAACACCCCGTATCCTATGTGTACTAGTTCTACTTATATGTCAGTTGATATAGACTTATAGTACGGGTAATAGACTCGGTTTTCTATATGACTAGCGACGGTAAGATGGGTTGGAAGGAACTACCTGTACATTTTAATGTGACACGACTAAGTTAACGTCAAAGCAACTATTTAAACTTGGGATCGTGAGTAGGTATTTGGATCTAAAGTTTAAAGTGACCAAGTGTACACAAGCTGTAATTTAAATTAAAGGGATTAAGAACTGAAAATGGAATTAACTATTGAGGTGCTTGCTTGACTTAATTAAGCTAGTAGGTGACTCACCTACTTGAGATATGTGGACCAAGTTAATGGACCCAAGGTTATGGATCAGATTTGGGCCAAGTTAAAAGTTCCAAAGAGGTGTATTACCTACTTAAGTTAATGATCAGATTAAGGCCTATATTAATGAACTCTTTTAAGGCCCAAACTAAGTAAAATAAAAGGAGAAGAGAATGGGCATCCCAACCCCAAAAATCTATCCCAAAATCCCAATAAGTTAAAGACCCAATTTAGACAATATAAAGCAAGTAGGTGCATCACCTACTTTGACCTTTGAGCAACTTGAACTCCCTAAGTAGGTGCATCACCTACTTGGATCAATTTATGGTTGAGAATGGAACTAAAAGAGGAGGTTCTAGAAAGCCTATTTAAGGGTCAATTTGACACATTTTAATTCATAATAATTCAGCAAAATAGCCAAAATTCTCTCAAAGATAATAAGCTCTCTCTCTCCCGTCAAGTAGCAGCCACAAAACTCCTCTAGGGTTCTTGGTATAGTTTCCTATTTGAAGCCAAGGTAAGTAGTGACTAACTTATGGATTTAGTTTAATTTAACCATGAGAAGGTGATGGAAATCAGGTTTTTCATGTTTGAAGTGTAGAACAGCCCTCCAAGTTTGGCAGTCCACCTTTATCTAATTTCTACAAGTTTTCTCCTCTTTATGGTTCTAGTGAAAAGAAATTCAAGTTCTTGTAGCAGTTGAGAGTATAAGTATTTCCACAATTAAAAGGTAGTCTACTGCACATTTTATTACTCATCCTTGTATATGAGTGGAAAATTATGGATGTGTTGCTAAGAACTTAGAGATGGTGAGTGCAATATTGTGTTGCTAGGATGACGAATATTTGGGGTTGTTTTAGAGATTGTTTATGTGTATATAGGTTGGGATAGCTTGGTTTGTCTTAAAAAAGATGTGAGTTATTGATATTGACATATACAAGGAGGGTGTGATGATACACCACTTAATTAGATGTTGTAAAAGCTTGTTGCCTATCATACTTTGTGGACTGTTTTGTACATGTTATAAAGCCAAAGGAGTTTCCGAGAATCTTATATGAATCTTTGTATTGTACAAATGTAATTAGAGGCGAAGGGGTTTAAAGAACACCCTTGATTTGGTGAATTATGGGTGTGCTGCCCGGCTACTATTTTGAGTGAAGTTGAATAGCCTGAATTTGTTAATTAATTACTAATACTAGTTTTACCATGTACTTTATTATGGATAAGTAATATGAAAGAAAGGAGGTTAATTTGGGGTAATACCAGAGTTATACAAGGTATGTAAGGTTACACTATTTCGTATTCTTTCGCATAACACTTGTGTTACAAAGTGAGCTTCCAAAGTTCTCCCATGGTAAATGCTACATAGTGGCAGCGTATGATCTCCCATGTAGCTAACGACCTTGCTCTCACTCCCTAGTGTGTTAAAATACCTCAATATATGCTTATTACCAAGTATGCATGTCTACATTCTATATCAAGTTTCATGAGTTCTCCTTTTCGTTAAATAAAGTCCATGTGTTATTTTAGCCCCTAGGCATTTCATTTGTGTACAAACTTCTCCCTATCTCATTGATATTGCATCAAGTGTTTATTCATGCATCTTTTACTGGTGGACTATTGTCCCAAAGCTCAATTATGTCATCACCACCAAAGTAACAATCTCAAAGGTAATAAACTAAGAAACATAAATCTGGTTATGTACGAGTGGCAGCTTAGGGGCGTAAGCCTAGCATGGGCCGATCTCGATATCTATACATGTGGGTGGCAGCTCAGGGGCGTAAGCCTAACATGGGCTAATCTCAACATGGGTATTTACCACTGATCAGTTGGTTATTTGTATCACATGGCTTACGAAGTTATATGTAATGTACAAGATCCTACAAGTATATGTAAAGGTGGTCTATTAGCACTATTTATATGCTTGTACCTGATTTCATTTGAGCTCTTGTGTTATGTATAACTACTTTCAGCCTTATATATTTAGTACATTCTTTCATACTGACGACCCTTACGGGGGACCTGCATTTCATGCTACAGATACAAGAGCTAGTAGACCCCTCCAGTAGGAGCACAGGACATCCAGCGGCTATTGGTGAGCTCCAGGTTGATTCGGGGCTTTCCAAGTCTGTTATATATGTTTTGGTATTATATATTAGCTAAGTGTAAGGCGGGGACTTGTCCCAAACTTAACTAAGTTTATATCTCTTTTAGAGGCTTTGTAGACGGTAAAGTGAAGTGTGGTTGTGCCTACTCTTCCAGTCATTGTTGCCCCAATGGCCAAGTCATGTATATATATTTATGGGCTTGACTACATGGTTTATTTTCATTAAATCTTAATAGCCATATTTGGAAGCATCTTTAAATGTTCATGGCAATGCATGGTAAGTAAAAGGTTATGGGTTGGTGCTCTCGGGCCTTTACGGGTACGGGTGCCTATCGGCCCTAATAGGATTTAAGGCATGACAAAAGTGGTATCAGAGCAGGTCGTCCTAGGGAGTCTACAAAGCTGTGTCTAGGTAGATTTTTGCTTATGGATATGTTGTGCACCACATCTATAGACAAGAGGCTTCGGGACATTTAGGAGTTTTCTCTTTTTCTTCATATCTTAGATCATGCAATAGAGCCAAGGTTGTAGGTGGAGTCATATTTAACCATTGAATTTGCTTTTTTTTTCATTACAGTAGAGATGTCGATTACAAGAAGGAGTAAGAATAAAAGTAAGCAAGTAGATGTGGCTGCTGGAGAAGGGACCAGTAAGTCACCACCTAGACAAGCTAATCAAAGTAAGGCTCAAGATGAGTTTGCATCATGGACCTCTTCTACTACTCCATCTCTAGAAGAGCTAAGAAAGAGAGGAGTAACCTCAGAATCACCTATTAATGATACTGAGCAAGATTTAAGGAATACGATGCAATTATTGACTCGTATAGTTACTGGACAAGGTCAAACACAAGCTAGTCCAATTACAGGTACTAGTGGTATGGATAGGGCAGCTAGTCTACGAACACGGGATTTTATTAAATTAGATCCGCCTATATTTACCGGGTCAGATATTAATAAAGACCCACAAGACTTTATTGATCAAATGCAAAGGGCCTTGGATGTCATGCATGTATCAGGTAAAGAGACAGTAGAGCTAGTAGCATATAGGTTAAAAGGGGAGGCTATATTATGGTACGAAGACTGGAAACGATCTAGGGGTACAGGTGCACCTTCAGATAGTTGAAAAGAGTTCAAAGAGGCATTTCTTGATCATTACCTTTCCTTAGAAATTTGGGAGGCCCGTACAGATCAATTTTTAAATGTTCGTCAAGGGAATATCAGCGTAAGGGAGTATAGTCTACGATTTAACTCTTTTGCTAGGTATGCTCCTAATGTGGTAGCTACTATGGATGATAGAGTTCATTGATATGTAGATAGATTGGATCCATATTTGGTTAGAGATTGTACTATTGATGCTTTGAATAAAGATATGAATATAGCAAGGATACAAGCTTTTGCACAAAAAAAGGAGGATCAAAGGCAAAGCAGAAGAACACAAGATTTGGAAAGAGGGCATCCCACGAGGGCCAGACCTACGGGGCAGTTTATGTCATCCCAAAGTGAGTTCAGACCTCTGTTTCCTAATAGACCACCTAGGCCATCATCTTCCTACTCTGCAGCAAGTGCTCCACCCTGATTCCAAGGGTTTAGGGGTGATCAATTTGGTCAAAGAAGTGAGACCCAAGGTTCACAGACAGCGGGATATCAAGAGCAAGAGAGGATGAGCCAATCAAGACCTCCTCGATAGCCATGTAGGCAATGTGGAAAGCTTCATTTAGGTGCATGCCGGTTTGGGACAGATGCTTGCTTTTGGTGTAGTATGTCGGGGCACATGATGAGACAGTGACCACAAAGGGGTATGGTTGGTATAGCACGACCTACTAGATCAGTCGTTGCATCATCATCCTCAGTGCCTTCTTTAGGTAGGGGTATACAGCCTACAGGTCATGGTAGAGGTGTTAAAGGAGCAGCTAGTTCTAGCGGAGTTCAGAATCGTACATATGCTCTAGCGGGTAGACAAAATTTGGAGGCTTCTCCTGATGTGGTTAGAGGTACATTGTCCATCTTTTCACATAATGTATATACATTAATTGATCCGAGTTCTACACTATCATATGTCACTCCATTAATTACTAGAAAGTTTAAAAGAACACCGGAATCACTGGTTAATCTATTTGAAGTGTCTACACCGATTGGTGAGTCTATTATAGCTAGAAAAGTTTATCGTAATTACATAGTAACCATTTGTGATCATGACACAATGGCTGACCTTGCTGAACTAGAAATGGTAGACTTTGACATTATAATGGGTATGGATTGGTTGGCTTCTTGTTATGCCATAGTAGATTACCGAACTAAGAGGGTGCATTTCCATTTTCCAAAAGAGGCAGTCCTTGAATAGAAGGGTAATATTGGGGCGCCAAGAGGTAAATTTATTTCTTATATTAAGGAAAAGAAAATGATGTCTAAAGGGTATATATGTCATCTAGTAAGAGTGAAAGATATAGATGCGGAGCCACCAAATCTTCAATCAGTTCCAGTGGTAAATGAATTTCTCGATGTATTTTTTGAAGATCTTCTAGGTTTACCTCCAGAACGAGAAGTAGAGTTTGGTATTGATGTAATCCCAGATACTCAACCTATCTTTATTCCTCCGTATAGAATGGCTCTGGCAGAATTAAGGGAGTTGAAAGAGCAATTGAAAGACTTGCTAGAAAAAGGATTCATAAGGACTAGTGTTATTTGTGCGTAAGAAAGATGGCACGTTGAGAATGTGTATTGACTACCGACAACTGAATAAGGTGACTATTAAGAATAAATATCCCCTTCCAAGAATTGATGATTTATTTGATCAGTTACAAGGTGCTAAGTGTTTCTCAAAGATTGATTTGCGATCGGGTTACCACCAAGTGAGGGTCAAAGAGAAAGATACACCCAAGATAATTTTTTGAACACGGTATGGTCATTATGAGTTTTTAGTTATGTCATTTGGGCTAACAAATGCACCAGCAGCTTTTATGGATTTGATGAATAGGGTGTTCAAGCCATTCTTAGATGTGTTCGTGATAGTATTTATTGATGATATTCTGGTGTATTCAAGATCGAAAGAGGACCATGTTAATCATTTGCGGCAGGTGTTACAGGTTCTTCGTGATCGTAAGTTATATTCAAAGTTCTCTAAATGTGAGTTTTGATTAAAATCTGTAGCATTCTTGGGCCATATTGTATCTGATGAAGGAATAAGGTTGATACTCAAAAGATAGAATCCGTGAAGGACTGGACAAGACCAACAACACCTATGGAGGTTGGTAGTTTCCTTGGGTTGGTAGGTTATTATAGAAGGTTTGTTGAAGGGTTTTCTTCTATTTATGTACCTTTAACAAAATTAATACACAAAGCAGCCAAGTTTCAATGGAATGACACCCGTGAAAGGAGTTTCCAAAGCTGAAGAATAAGTTGACTTCTACACCCATATTGGTACTTCTATAGGGTACAGAGGGGTATGTGGTGTATTGTGATACTTCAGGAGTTGGCTTAGGATGTGTATTGATGCAGCATGGTAAAGTAATATCTTATGCCTCAAGACAATTGCAGCCACATGAAAAAAAAAATCCAACACATGATCTTGAGTTAGCAGCGGTTGTATTTGCTTTAAAGATATGGCGCCACTACTTGTATGGGGTACATTTTGACATATATACCGACCATAAGAGTTTACAATATATCTTTAAGCAAAAGGACCTAAATTTGAGGCAGCGGAGGTGGCTTGAACTATTAAAAGATTATGATATTGATATTTTGTATCATCCGAGAAAAGCAAACCTAGTAGATGATGCGTTAAGTCGTAAGGCAATGGTGAGCACTTATGGCCAGTCCACCAAAAGACAAAGAATGACTAAAGATCTACACCAACTAGCTAGCTTGGGAGTTCGCCTTCTTGAATCTCCAGACGAAGGGGTTATTGTGCAAAATGCTGCAGAATCTTCATTAGTAGCTGAGGTGAAAGAGAAGCAGTATGCAGACCCTATTTTATTACAGCTTAAGGAGAATGTACAACAAGATATGAAAAAGGCATTTGAGCTTACGCAAAAGGGAGTACTTCGATGCCAAAACAGATTGTGTGTACCTAAAGTAGATGGGCTAAGAAAGAGGATTATGATGGAAGTGTATCATTCAAGGTATTCCATCCATCCTGGATCATCTAAAATGTATCATGATTTGAAAGGAGTGTATAGGTGGGGTGACATGAAGAAGAACATTGCAGAATTTGTAGCCCAATGTCCAAGTTGTCAACAAGTTAAAGTAGAGCACCAAAACCCCGAAGGTTATATGCAACGTATAGATCTTCCAATTTGGAAGTGGGACATGATCAACATGGATTTCTTCACTAGTTTGCTTCGTACAATTCGGAAGTTCTATTCCATATGGGTAATAATTGATAGACTTACCAAATCAGCACACTTTCTGCCAGTTAAGACCACTTATACAGCTCAAGAGTATGCAAAATTGTATATTAAAGAGATAGTTCGGCTACATGGAGTCCCAATCTCTATTATATATGATAGGGGAGCTCAATTTACTGCAAACTTTTGGAAGTTATTTCAGAAGATTTTGGGAACGCAAGTGAATTAAGTACATCTTTTCATCCTCAAACGGACGGACAAACAAAACGTACCATTCAAATACTTGAAGCTATGCTGAGAGCTTGTGTAGATCAATTGCCGCTTATTGAATTTGCCTACAATAATAGCTATCATTCAAGTATCAAAATGGCACCTTATGAAGCTTTATATGGAAGGAAGCTGTCACACCCCAATTTCCCATCGAGGCGTGAGTGGCACCCGAAGCCGATATGGCCCGGGAGAACCAATCTTTACTTATGTTCGTTCATATGTATGCCATAAATAATACCATTACCACGTAAGAACTTCTCATGCTCATATTGAATTTAATGCATCATATGCTAAATATTTACATATGTGAAACTTGACCGACAAGGCCATTAAGTCATCATGGACATACACCTCCTACATTTGTCTTCCCACAACTGTCTACAAAGCCTCTACAGATACATGACCATGTCTCTATACAATATTTACATAATACCAAAACCTAGTATTTACGTATAACTTGGGAAACCCCGAAGCAACTGGAGCTCACCAAAGACCTGTATACAACCTGCAGCCTACTGACGAGGTCTATTAATACCTGCGCCTGCACATGTAAGGTAAGTCCCCAAGAGGGGTCAGTACGAAAAATGTACTCAGTATGTAAGGCCATAAGAAAACTGCATCAATATATGAGAATTTCAATGGAAATAATTATAAGAGAAACTCTATATGTGAAACCATGTACCTTTCCCTTATTATTACCTTCGATCATTCAAACATAATATCAATAGAAATGGACTTAATATAAGAGAAATAGCCAATGAGAATCTGTATATGGGAAACCATGTATAGTACGTTCTTTACTTCTCTTGCTTTCATATTCATTTATCTTTCTTGTTCTACCCATGCTAGGCTGTTTTGTAGCCCCTGGGATGAGATGATTAGATGAACCCATGCTAGGTACTTGGACCCCTGGGATGTCATATGAACCCATGCTAGGCTTATCGCCCCTGGGATGTCATGCTACGTGAACCCATGCTAGGCTTTCGTGTCGCCCCTGGGATGTCATGAGATAACCCATGCTAGGCTTATCACCCCTGGGATGTATCGATGTATCGGGATCGACCCATGCTAGGTATTTAACCCCTGGGATACCACCCATGATTACTTCTTAATTCATTACTCTTTCTTTCATTCAATGAGTGATACCTTGATGATAGAAACATTCTTGAAACTTGAAACACAAATATACAATACTTCACATCTTTACTCTTGTAAGATTGACATCTCAACTCGTGATGGATAGGTACATTGATTGTTCATTGCTTCTTTCATTACTTGTGAGAGATTGGTATTTTAGTAGTTACAATGTTATAGAACTTTGGAACATGATTGGAACATTAATCAATGAGTGAGAATCATGTGAATAGGCAGTATTGGAAACATAGCCTTCATGAAAACATAACACTGTTGGAACCATTGGACAATGATCAATGAACAAGATACATGAGTATAACCACTATTGAAACCTTGGAACATACCTCATTGGACTTTTGGAACATTGCTAATGAATATGAGACATATATATAACTCTATTGGAACTTAGACCATGACATGATGGGAACAAGGTTATTCAACTAAACAAGCTCTCTTGACCTCCTTACTCTCGTTGCAATAGTTCTCTTAAACTTTACAACATATGACAACTTAAGAACTTCCATCCATGAATAAGAACTAAGTGGGTCATGATTCGTCTAGGAGTAAAACACATATGAATAACATTATATCAACCTTAGTTGGAATACTATAGAACCCCCTTGGAATAGAACACTTTTGGAACCTTAGGACAATGAGCACTAAATAAGACACATGAGCATAACCACTATTGAGCTTTTGGAACCTTATCAATGCATATGAGACATGTGATTCACAAGTGAGCAATGTGGAAGAAATATGAGACCATTACCCTTGGTAACCGGAAATAGGATATCTTAGAACATTTGGAACTTTTGACATGTTAGCCAGTGAACACAATTTAACCAATGGTCCTGAGTCATATGATTCACCATCGACCAATGAATAAGGAACATATGAGTAACTCTAGTCAATTCTCGGATACGGAATACCTTAGGATATTTCGGAATCAAATGAGTACCATGACAATGTGAACACCATATGTTGCAGAAGGAAATAGAAGAATAACCTTACATACCTTTGCTTTCAAGTACAAGTACACAAGCCGAAATATGAACACAACAGTCCAGCTCTTTTTTTACGTCTCACTCTACATCATAAGTACATAGCGAAGCTTATATTAGCAATCAACTACCTTACAAGTGCACAAGATGACTGTGACTCACATAGTTACTTTAGAACGTTATTTCGCCTTATTATAATGTCATTTATCACATCAACATGCCAACACTACCATAACATTCCACTCATTGACCAAGATTTCATTCAACAATATCATTTCGCATCACACTTACCCTTTATGCCTTCCCATTATCATTCCGTCACATTGACGCTTCTCAATTTGACTCACAACAACATATGAACAACCATCCACATTTAATACAGGCCAACATGCCTTCATATGACACTTTAAAGTCATTAAAACGACATCACAAGTTGCTATTTACATCCATAAAAGGTATCGGGGCTTTTGGGGATCAACTGGGTACGAAAACATATGAAACTGAGATCTGGAAGTGACCTGCGCTGCCACCTGCGCCCGCAGGTGGCAAGGTACACGCATAGATGGACTTTGGCAGCAGCCAGAGCCATTGCGTTGGCATCTGCGCCCGCAGATGCCTCCGTTTGCGGGGGCGGATGCCCGTTTGGTCCGAAATGGCTTCTTTTTGGGTCTTTTAATGCCTTGAATGGTACATGATCATAACCAAATATATTTGAACATATGTTTGATCATATAACATGCCAACAATCAGCCATGGTCTCACAACACACATACAACACCCAAAATGACACTTTACGGCCAATATGCCACCAATACCATAACCAATTTCACAATAATCATTCCAAATGTTAAACACCATGACACATCTAGGAAATACTATAATCACATCTCACATGTAAATATTAACTCCATCATGTTCACTTCCTTCAAGACCACAAGTGCATAATCAAGTTTACAAGGCAAAACCATCCTCCGATTTAAGCAAACATGTAACCTTTCACTTTTGTGAACTTCTCAATATTCCATCAACATGACCAACATCATATACACCATGTATCATGCATAAAATATACGAATCCATCAATATAAACACTTACCAAGTCTTACCACTTGATGATCTTGGCCAAAGGAGTGAGGAGGGTTCTTGAGAGCAAAGGAGTTTTTGTTGGAAAATTCTAGAAAAGTTATGAGAGTTCAATGCCAATAAATCTGATTTTCCCCCCATTATATAGCCTCCTAATGGTGCCTATTAACCACCCACTTGGTCCAATCCTCTTATTTTTAATTGGTCAATGGAAGACTAAACAAGAATGGATCAAAATTCTCTTTTGGGCCATGTCTTCCTCATAAATTTGGGCTTCCTTTAAGGCCCAATTTGCACAAGATTTTTACATGTCCAATATTTAATACATCAAGCCCACAATTTAATACATAATTAATCAAATCTCTCATGTTGCCATATTTTCCATAAACGTACATGTAGTCGTATAGGTTTGACAACATACGGAGTGTTACACCTCCCACTAGGGTCTAATCCCTTGTACTAGGACCAATGTCAATTAACTCATCAATAACATTACATAATACATACCTTTAGCTCTCAACACTTAAGTATACATGGTCCAACATTGTCAAGTAGGGTTTGGTAAGTACGGGGTGTTACAGAAGTGTAAATCACCAATTGGATGGTTTGAAGCGGGTGAAACTGCCTTATTTGGGCCAGATCTTGTTCATCAAGCTATGGAAAAAGTTAAGGTGATACAACAGCGGCTAGAAATAGCTCAAAGTCGACACAAATCATATGCAGATATTAGAAGAAGAGGGCTAGAATTTGATATAGGAGATTGGGTATTTTTAAAGGTGTCACCAATGAAAGGGGTATGAGGTTTAGTAAAAAGGGAAAAATAAGTCCACGTTATATAGGGCCATATAAGATTATTCAAAGGTTTTGCCAAGTCGCATATGAGTTAGAGCTACCCCAAGAGCTCTAAACAGTTCATGCGGTGTTTCACGTCTCAATGCTCTGGAAGTGCATAGGAGATCCATCCTGTATTACTCCTACTGAAGATGTACAAGTTGTGAAAGATCTCACTTATGAAGAAGTACCCATTTCTATTCTTGATCGACAAGTTAAGAAGTTAAGAAATAAAGAAGTAGCTTCCGTAAAGGTACTTTAGAGGAACCAGCAAGTAGAAGAGATCAAGTGGGAAGCTGAGGAAGCGATGAAATCTAAGTATCCTCATTTATTCAAATTCGAAAAAAAGGTCCAAGATGCTGAATTAGAGAAATAATAAGTAAGTATGTATATATAAATATTATGTTGTAACAGGAAGATTAAGCTTAGACTTGAACTTGTTTAGGTTGGATAATCATGCTAACATTCGAGGACGAATGTTCCTAAGGGGGGAGGATGTAACACCCTGTATACTACGTGTACTAGTTCTTGTCACGCCTCGAATCCCAACGAGGCATGATTGGCACCTGAAGCCGATATGGACCGAGAGAACCAATCTTTGCTCACGTTCATTCATATGCATGTCTCTTTACGAATAGCATACTTTATCATGTAAATGATGAAATATTTGAGATACCATTGGTGAAAGTCATGGGAAACATGTACATTATATGCAACTATGGCTGTTAGGACCATTCCGTCTAAATGAATATACACCTCTTACATTCATATACCCACATATGTCTACAAAGCCTCTAAATAAATACACGACCATTTCATACCATCTACAACATCAGATCCAATGTATAACTATGACTCTGAAAGTCCCGAACCAACTGGGGCTCACCAAATATCTGCAAATACTGTCAACCTACTGCGGAGGGCTACTAGTGCCTGCACCTGCAACATGTAAGGTAAGGTCCCCCGAGGGGGTCAGTACGAGGAATGTACTGAGTATGTAAGGCTATACGTAAATATATGAGATATAGGAACTTTGTTGAAAGTAAGTACAAGTGAACACATCATGTGAATAAATTACCATAAGAATACATGTGGAATCATGTGCATTACTTTCTTTACTTCATTTCACTTTCCTTTACTTCTTCATGTGATCATCAACCATGTATGCCCGAGCCCAACTGATCAGTGGGAAATAACATTGGGATCGTCTCTAGCTAGGCTTATGCCCCTTTGAGCTGCCACCCATAAATCAATAAAGCAGGTTCATCTCTAGCTAGGCTTACGCCCCTTTGAGCTGCCCCCTGTATCCAATAATCATTCGGGATCGCCCCTAGCTAGGCTTATGCCCCTTTGGGTTGCCACCCGTTCTCAACAAGTGTTCATTACTTCAATTCATTACTTTGAGATTGATACTTTAACTTGTGAGAGATTGGTACTTTTGCTTATGATAGATTATTACAAAGAGGTTGGTACAATGATAGTTGTAACATCACTTTGAGCTTTGGAACATACCCTTGTTGGAACCATGGAATTTTGGGAAATAGTCAATGTATATGAGACATGTGAATGGCATTTGATAAAAGCATAAAGAACATGTGAAGGAGCATAATTAAAACCCGGAAATAGGATACCCTTAGCTTATGAGAGATTGACACTTTTGTAGCTCTAACATTGTCGTAAACTTTGGAAAAATAATCAACGAGTAAGAGACATGTAACTAAACATTATTGGAACTTTGAAACATTAACCAATGGCCATGAACCGTGAGAATCACCTTTGAACCTATAAGGAATATGATATGGCAACTTGAATTGAAATACCTTTGGACATTTCGAAATGAAATATGTACCATGTCATTATAGACCATATGCTGCAGAAGGATACGAAAGAGTAACCTTACATACCTTATGTTCTCAATATGGATACGCAATCTTATTCTTGAATACAACACTTCAGCTTTCCCTTTACGTCTATTCTACACACAAGTACACAACCGGAACTTACATTAGCAACTAGTCACTATAAAGGCGTACAAGACGACAGTGAACCATGCAACTACCATATAACATCATGTCACCCTTTACAATACAATACACGGCATTTCCATATCAACAACACCATAACATTACCCACATTGACCAAAAGATCATATCTCGATAGCATTTCACACCACACTTACCCTTTACGCTTTTCCTTTTATCATTCCGTCGTAATTATTCCTTTATGACAACATATAAGCAAGCATCCATACTTAATACAGTCCAACACACCTCCATACGATACTTTAAAGTCATTAAAACAACACCACAAGTTGATAATTACATCCCAAAAGGGTATCGGGGCTTTCGGGGATCAACTAGAGACGGAAGCATACAAAACCAAAATCTGGAGTGACCTTCGCTGCCACCTGAGCACGCAGGTGGCTGAGATGCGCGCGCAGATGGCCTCTGGAAAATTCCATGGCCTTCTGCGTTGGCATCTGCGCCCGCAGATGCCCTCGTCTGCGGGGGTGGATGACCGTTTTGGTCCGAAATGACTTTTTTTGGGTCTTTTAATGCCACGAATGGTCCATGATCACCACCAAAAATATTTGAACATATTTTTGATCATATTAAATACCAACATTCAGACATGGTCTCACAACACACATAACAACACCCAAAACCACATTTCACGGCCAATACGACACCAAAACCATAACCAATTTTGCAATAACAATTTCAAACGTTATACACAAGGGTTAAACAAATTAATACCATAAACACACCTCACATGTCAATATTCATTCCACCAAATTGTTCTCCTTCAAGACCACAAGATCATATACAAGTTTACAAGATAAATCACCCTCCGATTTAGCAACATGTACACTTCACTTATTGTGAACTTCTCCATGCTCCACCAACACAACCAACATAATATACACCATTTATTATGAATAAAATATATGAATCCATCAGAATAAACACTTACCATGTCTTGCTAATTGATGATCTTGGCCCAAAGAGGATAATAGCTTAGGGTTTGAGTGTAGAGAGAAAACCCCTTTTTTTTTTTGTAGATAAGTGTCAAAATTCTCATGTGTGCTTAAAATGAATTAAAATTCTGATCCCTTTGCCTTTATATAGTACCTTAATGATCCTTATTAACCAACCACTTGGTCCAATAATGAATGTCTACTTGGCCAAGATGAATGGGTCAAATTTTCCCTTTGGGCCAAGTCTTTTATTTGATATTTGGGCCTCAATTGAGCCCAATGACACATGTTTTGTTTAATCCCAACAAGTAAATGCATAAAACCTCAAAAATCTCATGTTCAATTAATTTCATGCATGTTATGGGAATTAACTAGGTTCGAAAATATACGGGGTGTTACATTCTTCCCACCTTAGAAACATTCGTCCTCGAATGTTAGTAGCATTGTCTCATCGTAACAACTGTAAGTCTAGGATCATGTGTCATCATATACACACATAATTCTCATAGATACTTACTTATTATTTCTCCACTTCCACACCTTAAACTTTCTCTTCTGTGTACGATAATTACGAGTACCTTAGATTTCATTATTCCTTTGGTTTCCCATGTGATTCCTTCTACGTGTTAATTCCTTCCATAGTGTCCTTACGGAAGCTACTTCTTTATTTCTCATTGCGTTCGTTTGTCAATCTAGAATAACAATAAGTAACAGTAAGTACCCTTTTCACCTGTGAGATACTCAATTTGCCCGCATCTATGGACAACTCCTCTTTCTTTCCGAATCTCATTATCGTTCTCCATTGATGACACTGTCTAAAATACCTAACCACCTATGGCACATTTCCATTCTTTTCTTTGAATATCGACATGTAATTTATATCGACCTTGGACCATGTGTAGCTGTTGTTATATCACCTTCACCTTTTCTATAGCTTGGTGAACAAAATCTAACCCGTGTAAAGTAAGTTTCATCAGTTGTAACCCATCCAATTGATGATCTAACTTTTTTTTATTTTTTATATAAAACTTTGTAAGGTGCCTTTTGATGCTTTTACTGCAAACAATTTCAATAAACGGTTGATGTTTATCCCAACTACCTTTAAAGTCCAATGTACTAACCTTAAATGTTCATATAATACGTTCTGTTTGCCCATCCATCTGAGGGTGACAAGACGTACTTACATCTACTTGTGTACCCATGCGTTACTGAAAAGACTCCCAACACTATGCAATAAAGTGAGCTCTCTTGTAGGATATAATAGTGAGTGGAATCCCATGTAATTGTACTATCTCTATAACATACAACTTTGTATAACGTTCAGCTGTATCGGTGGTCCTAACTAGTAGGAAATACGCTGGCTCGGTGAGCCTGTTACCTATCACCCATATGGAATTAACTTTCGTAGTGTACGGGGTAACCCTGTGATTAATCTACGTCACTCATGTTCCACTTCCAATCTGAAAGGGTAATCCATTGCATAAAACATACAGACCTCTGATGCCATACTGTTAATCAATGACTACTTTGGACATTGTGCTATAAGTTCCACAATGTGCTTTTCATGTAACCTTTCTAAGACGTCTCTGCTAAACCATGGTATATTTTGGTTGCTTCAAAATGAATAAAATATCATGAACGATGTTCTTCTGTCATAATTCATTTCCTTAACTCGTCTATACCCAATATACATAGTTTACATTAGCGTTAAAATACTTCCCCCTGTGTTTGTTCAAATATCTTTGTCGCACTCTGCTGTACATTCTGTTTCAATTAAACTAAAACTATAACTTACATATTGCTTTTTCCTTTATTTCAGATGTCAATGAAAATCCTGCCATATTTGACACTATAAGTCTTTCATCAAGAGTTCCAAGGAAACAAGAACCCCTTTTGCTTCATTGATATAAATTTCTTAACTATACCTTTCTTTTCCGTGAGCTGGCCATTCATACTTTCTACTGCCTTGCAGCTTAATGTATCAACTATCCCATTGCTTTTTCCAAATGACACAAGATACCATTGTTCTAATCTTTTAATAGTTCAAGCCACCTTCGATATCCCAGATTTAAGTCCTTCGGCTTAAGATACAATATATTTTCTTATGGACAGTATATATGTCAGCATGAACCCCTTACAAATAGTGACACCATAACTGTAAAGCAATATCGCGGCCAGTAGTTCAGGGTCATGTGTTTGGTAATAATTTACTTTCTCATGTAGCCACAACTGCCGTAAGGCATATGCTATTACCTTATCGTGCTACATCAATACACATCCGAGGCCAACCCCGGAAGCACTACCATACATTGCATAACATTCTTATGCCTTCGGGAGGCACTTAAAACTGGTGTGGGAGTTACTTTATCTTTCAACTCTTGGAAACTCTTCTCATATGCATCATTCTTCTCATTGCCTTGTATATAAGTTTTGCTAAGGGTGTAGGGCTAGAATAAAATACTTCAACAATTCTCCTATAATAATCAACCAACCCAAGAAAATGATGGATCTCTGTAAGCATCGTAGGCCTTAGCCAATTGTTCACCATTTCTAGTTCTTTGTATAACAACCTTTATCTCTTCATCCTATACAATGCATGGTCCTATTGTGATTTTTGAATACCACCACCAAACTTGGTCACACACACCCCTGAAAAGTGTTTTGAACACCCTATTCATTTCACCCATAACAATTCACTAGCCCAATTGACATACTAGGAATTCATAATAATCATACCATGTTTGTAATGTTGTCTTGGGTATATCATCATCATTTATTTATTTTTTCGTCGTCATTTGTTCATCATTTCATCATTCATTTCACCCCCTTTGTCAAACAAATTGTCAACTCTGGGGAGGGAATATTCATTCGTAATTGTCATCTTATTCAGTTGCCAATAATACAATTAACACTGGTGCACCCCAAGGGAACATACTAGGTCGTATGAATCCCTTGTTCATCACGTCTTTTAATGTTTTTTTTTTCAATTCCCATAACTTTGCCGGGGCCATACTATATGAAGAAGTAAAAATAGGCTAAGTATCTGATGTCACAGTAATACCAGCTCATACATCGAGGAATTCATTTACCACCATAACTGATTGAAGAGTTGGTGGCTTCACAGCAGTATCTTTCACTCTTATCAAGTGACATGTGTATCCCTTAGGGTATCCTTTTACTTGCTTTACTATGGGGAATTAGTTTTCCTCTTAGTGTCCCCACATTTCCCAGGCCATTCAAAACATTCTTTTGGGGAAAACGACAATATAACTTCTTATTTCAGCAATCTACTATGGCACAATCCCTTTAAAATATCAAAATCCACTATTTCCAGCTCAATAAGATCAACCAGTGTCTCATGACCACAAACAATTTCTATTCACTTAAGATATACTCTGTTAACTATCATAGATTCACCAACTGATGTATAAACTTCAAGTGATATGACTAGGAATTCTGGTGTTCATTTGAATTGTCAGCACTTAATAAAATAACATATGCTAGTAGCGAATATGGGTCAATCAATACGGGTACGGTACCTGTAACTAGCTCAAGAAAAGCCTCATTTTATGGCCCGACATACCACTCCAACAACAAACTTTCAACCCAAACCAACATATTCTTTTCTAGTACCTCTGAGCTTTCATTATCTGTGCAAACAGCCTGTATCTGACTATATCAATATATTATTTTATTTTATTTTTCAAGATTGCAATGGTACAATCCATCTGTCCCTATACCGATGCATTCTATCGGTCATAATGGTTACCACTTTTGGAGTATACGTAACCACAGAATTAAACCGACGATTGTACTTTCAAACACTCATAGTTCTTTAGCAATGCTTTAGCAATTGATCCACATAAGCTTTTCGGACCTCATATGAGAGGTACTAATCAAGGAATACTGTTTTACATTTCTCCCAACTAGCTGAAAATACATCAATACACGGTCACATGTATAACATCTAGAGCGGTTTTGATTTGGTCGATAAAGTCCTATGGGTCTGCATACAGATCCGACCCGGTGAACATATCATTACTCATCATTGGGCCAGCTTACCCATAACATTATACAACAACTCTCTGAGTCAACATATACTCTCCATTGCTTAATTCCCATTCAGTGGCATTTATAGGTGGTTCTGTGGATACTTCTCTACTTTTTGGCTAAGCGAAACCCATATAACAATTTCCATGTCAACCCCACCTTGACTAGCTTGGTCAGGTGGTCATTTACTCATTTCTTCCTCGGCAGGAATATCAACCTGCTTACCTTTGCTCTTATCTTGTCTGATAATCAGCTTTTGACTATGCAAAGAAATCAAATGTCAATGCAGACATATACGTCCACCTACAACTTTGGCTCTATTGCACGATCTAAAAGTGAAAAAGTGAAACAACTCCTAAATGTCCCGTAGCCTCCTACTTATCAATGTGGCGCACTACACATCCATAAGTAAGACTCTACGCAGACACGGCTTTGTAGACACCCTTAGGACGAACTGCTCTGATACCATTTTTGTCACGCCCCGAATCCCAACGAGGCATGATTGGCAACTGTAGCCGATATGGCCCGAGAGAACCAATCTTTGCTCACGTTCATTCATATGCATGTCTCTTTACGAATAGCATACTTTCTCATGTAAATGATGAAATATTTGAGATACCATTGGTGAAAGTCATGGGAAACATGTACATTATATGTTGGTTAAAGGCCCAATAAGTTAAAGGCCTAATTTAGACAATACAAAGCAAGTAAGTGCATCACCTACTTTGACCTTTGAGCAGCTTGAACTCCCTAAGTAGGTGCATCACCTACTTGGATCAATTTGTGGCTGAAACTGGACCTAAAAGAGGAAGTTCTAGAGAGCCTATTTAAGGGTCAATTTGACACATTTTAACTCATAGGAATTCAGAAAAATAACCATAATTCTCTCAAAGATAATAAGCTCTCTCTCTTCCTTCAAGTAGCTGCACAAAACTCCTCTATGGTTCTTAGTATAATTGCCTCTTTGAAGCCAAGGTAAGTAGTGATTAACTTATGGATTTAGTTTAATTTAACCATGAGAAGGTGATTGAAATCAGGTTTTTTATGTTTGAAGTGTAGAACAACCCTCCAAGTTTGGCAGTCAACCTTTATCTAATTTCTACAAGGTTTCTCCTCTTTATGGTTCTAGTGAAAAGAAGTTCAAGTTCTTGTGGCAGTTGAGAGTATAAGGATTTCCACCAATAAAAGGTAGGCTACTGTACATTTTATTACTCCTCCTTGTATATAAATTTGAGTGGAAAATTATGGATGTGTTGCTAAGAACTTAGAGATGGTGAGTGCAATATTGTGTTGCTAGGATGACGAATATTTGGGGTTGTTTTAGAGATTGTTTATGTGTATATATGTTGGGATAGATTGGTTTGTCTTAAAAAAGATATGAGTTATTGATATTGACATATACAAGGAGGGTGTGATGATACACCACTTAATTAGATGTTGTAAAAGCTTGCTGCCTATCATACTTTGTGGACTGTTTTGTACATGTTATAAAGCCAAAGGAGTTTCCGAGAATCTTATATGAATCTTTGTATTGTAAAAATGTAATTAGAGGAGAAGGGGTTTAAAGAACACCCTTGATTTGGTGAATTATGGGTGTGCTGCCCGGCTACTATTTTGAGTGAAGTTGAATAGCCTGAATTTGTTAATTAATTACTAATACTAGTTTTACCATGTACTTTATTATGGATAAGTAATATGAAAGAAAGGAGGTTAATTTGGGGTAATACCAGAGTTATACAAGGTATGTAAGGTTACACTATTTCGTATTCTTTCGCATAACACTTGTGTTACAAAGTGAGCTTCCAAAGTTCTCCCATGGTAAATGCTACATAGTGGCAGCGTATGATCTCCCATGTAGCTAACGACCTTGCTCTCACTCCCTAGTGTGTTAAAATACCTCAATATATGCTTATTACCAAGTATGCATGTCTACATTCTATATCAAGTTTCATGAGTTCTCCTTTTCGTTAAATAAAGTCCATGTGTTATTTTAGCCCCTAGGCATTTCATTTGTGTACAAACTTCTCCCTATCTCATTGTTATTGCATCAAGTGTTTATTTATGCATCTTTTACTGGTGGACTATTGTCCCAAAGCTCAATTATGTCATCACCACCAAAGTAACAATCTCAAAGGTAATAAACTAAGAAACACAAATCTGGTTATGTACGAGTGGCAGCTTAGGGGCGTAAGCTTAGCATGGGCCGATCTCGATATCTATACATGTGGGTGGCAGCTCAGGGGCGTAAGCCTAACATGGGCTAATCTCAACATGGGTATTTACCACTGATCAGTTGGTTATTTGTATCACATGGCTTACGAAGTTATATGGTAAAGTAAAGAAAGGAATGTAATGTACAAGATCCTACAAGTATATGTAAAGGTGGTCTATTAGCACTATTTATATGCTTGTACCTGATTTCATTTGAGCTCTTGTGTTATGTATAACTACTTTCAGCCTTATATATTTAGTACATTCTTTCATACTGACGACCCTTATGGGGGACCTGCATTTCATGCTACAGATACAAGAGCTAGTAGACCCCTCCAGTAGGAGCACAGGACATCCAGCGGCTATTGGTGAGCTCCAGGTTGATTTGAGGCTTTTCAAGTCTGTTATATATGTTTTGGTATTGTATAGTAGCTAAGTGTAAGGCGGGGACTTGTCCCGACCTTAACTAAGTTTATATCTCTTTTAGAGGCTTTGTAGACGGTAAAGTGAAGTGTGGTTGTGCCTTGTCTTCCAGTCATTGTGGCCACAACGACCAAGTCATGTATATATAGTTTTGGGGCTTTACTACGTGGTTTATTTTCATTAAATCTTAATATCCATATTTGGCAGCATATTTAAATGTTCATGGAAATACATGGTAAGTACAAGGTTATGGGTTGGTGCTCTCGGGCCTTTAAGGCTACGGATGCCTGTCCTCCCCAATAGGATTTGAGGCGTGACACAGGGTAAGCCTTAGCCTACCTAGATGCCACCAAACGATTGTCGAATCCTCAATACTAGAGCTTTCCTCTTTTGAGTGGCCTCCAAGAGCTGCCACACTATCAAAACAATGATTCGTACATCAAGACGATAAAAATGATACCCATATTGCGTATAAATGTTGTGGGTTAGAAATCAGACAAAAAATCCCACGTGGGGCCTACTTGTAGAATCATGAAATTGAAATTGTCACAGCATCCCACGCAACTTAAGGATCAAAAGCCACAAAAATGTAGCCAATTTTGAGCTCAAAATAGCCCTAAACCAGTCCCAACAACAATCCAAAATAAATAATAAAAATGGAGAATTAACAGAGAAATTAAGTGAAAAATTATGGGACTTTGAAGATATAGGGCCCATAAGCACGTTCCCAAGCTAATCCTAGCTCAACTATACAATTTTCCCTTAATTTCAGAGCTCAAGGTGCCTATAATGGTGCTTTGTACTTAGAAAATATGGTGGAAAAATGAAGAAGGAAGTATATATACTACCAGGGGGCATCGCTGTCATGAGGTCCCCTAGTCGCTGTCGTGAAAGCCCACTAACAGGACCATTGTGATCACGGTGGCCTCGCCACGCGGTCGCAATGAACAAGCTGGCCCAGCCATACGACCTCCTTCATAACGATCGCAAACCCTCAAGCCTCATGATCGTGATTACTAATATCATGGACCCTCGCGATCAAGGGGGTCCTCATCGCGGTCGCAATGAAGGAACTGGGCCTGCACCAAGTGTTGATGTACCAGCAATTTGACCAAGTTGCAAATATTTCGACCGAACCCTCGGGATTCATTTGGAATCTCGTGAATGTAAATGAACTATGCTACCCTATCAAATTTGGCATTTTAGACTCAACGGAACCATCAAAATTTCCATCCGGGGTTATTTCGATATAAAGTGGATCCCATACCCCCAAGGGCCATTTTAACCAAATTCCACCCAATAGCCCAAAATGAGTCTGGACGCTTCGGAACCTGGACCAAGGGTCTCTTTAGCCTAAAATCAGTATTCCAAAGTTAATGGAACTGTCAGAAATGGCATTCGAGGTCGTTTACTTGAGGTTTAGGCCCAAGACCCATTTCTTAACTTCAAAAGCTCCAAAATAGGGAAATGGTTCTAAAAATCAAATGAACTGCCTGATAACCGAACTGTCAGTCCCAACAAGTCATAAATGACTTGAGGCATCTATGGAAAAGCTCTAAACACAGTAAAAGCATGAAAATAGGGAAAATGACCTGGAGGGTCATTACAAGGACTTGGCTTACCTACTGGGGATTATAGTAGGCCCCATATTGGTCAGGTTTTGGGTCATGACATTGTGATATATGAGCTTTAGATTCACCAGTTTTATGAGTTCAAGAGAAAGTACTTAATAGAGTCTTGTGGATTGGTACGATGACGTTCATATCCTATCTTCGGGAGGCTACAGGGCATTCTTAGGAAAATTCTATCAGGGTGCCAACTCAGGGTTAGGCTAGGGCACCATCACCAGAGCCAGCGATTGAGGTACAGGAGCTCCAAAATAGGCCGATAAATTAGAAGTTTGAGAAAAACTTACTGCAAACTAACATTTCACATAACTAACATGCAATTTAAACTATTTATTATTTATCTAAGCTATGTCTATAGAAGAAAAAAAAAACATAACCTACCTCACGGTCAAATAGCAATCTTGAACCATCACACAAAAACCTTTCCCTTCCGTAAAGTCACAGACCACTGCCAATCTATCAAATATGTAATTTATACATAAGTATGAGAATAATGATACCCGTATTGATAATTTATAATTTAGACCAGAAATTGGGACAAAAATTTAACCCTCGGAGACATGATGGAACTGGAATTTTCCATCACAATACCTTTTTCAAAGGGTAAGGAATCCATGCCCAGAAGTTGGGGGAAGATGGAAATTAATTTGGGCACCAAAATAGCCCAAAAAGTACCAAAAATCAAAGAGGAATTACATAATTTGAGCTTAGAATTATATAAAATTAAGATGGAATTAAGCATAAAAAATCATGGGAAATTCACAAGGTAGGTGAAGAGAACTTACTTGAACACTAACAAAAAAAAAATCAACAAGAAACAGTCCCTCAAGCTCCTCCAAGTCAAATATTTGAATAAAAATGGATTTTAGATGAAGTGAGGGAATATTGATACTGCCAGGGGGCCCTTCTTCACGATCGCGGGGACCCCTTCATGAATGCGGTATTGCACTAACCCGACCCTTTGCAAACGTGAAAAGTCATTTCAGTAAAGAGAAAAGGAACCTAGACTAGGTCCGAGCACATCCTTCTTCGCGAACATGAAGACACCTTCGCAAATGAGAAGGCCAAGAAGCTCGCCCTTTGAAAAAGAGAAGGGCAAAATACCCCTGAATCAGAAAACAAGAAAACTAGCAAAACCATGCTCAAAACAAGTCCCAAATTGAACTTCAAGATTCATTCGGAGTCTAGTGAATACAAACCAATTATGCTACTCAACAATAAATGGCAATCCGGACTCAATGGAATCATCGAAATGGCCAAAAGAGATCGTCTTGATAAAATGTTGACCGAAGTCAACACTTTAACTAAAATACCAAAAACCCAACCATGTACCTGAAAATGAGGTTGAAAGACTCGGGACCCAAATCAAAGGTCCCACTAGCCTTAAAACCACTGTTTGGAGCTAACAGAACTGATGAAAATCCCATTCGAGCCTGTATTTCAATAATATTGACCCAAGTCAAATTCTTTTAGTTAAAAGCTCCATTATTAAAAAAGCTGAGCAAACACTAATCCAAAATCCCCGATACCAAATCACTCATTCCGATAGGCCACAAATAATCTATAGAAACTATGAGAGAGGTCAAAATAGAGAAAACACAAAAAATATGAAAATGACTTGGAGGCTCATTACATGGAGTTTCCTACCGTGCTTGTTAATCATGAAAGCACCCCATGGAGATGGTTTTCTTCTAATATTCAACCAATTCTTACAAAACAAAGCATAAGAAACATCAAAATTAGATCTGAAACCTACTTCCCCTTCTTCCGTTGGTAAGCACAAACTTTCCCAGTACACTCAGTGCCTACTTTTCTTCTCAGTATTGTTATTCCAGAAAAACATGACAAAAATGGAGTGACACTTCCTTATCATCCTTATTGGAGGATTTACAGCAGATAGAAGATGAATAGGCATACCATGTAGTACATGATTAATCAAAACTGCTCGACCTTCGAAAGGTAGAAGTTTTCTTTTACATCCCTGGATTCTGCTCCCTATCTTTTTAATTATTTCATCGAAGTAACAAATCTTGTTTCTTCCCATAAAAGATAGGATAACCCAAGTATATGAAAAAATAATTACCTTGCCTGATTTGAGTCACCTTTTTTATTCTGAAAACAATTCCTGTAGATACTTCCTCATAGAAGATAGCTCTAACCAAAAGTTTGATGTGAAAAAAGCTGTACGAATAAAAAAAAAAATATTGTGCTACAAGACGTCATTTAAAACTTTGTTGACTATTTAAAAAAAAATTACATAATAGTTATAGAAAAATTCAATTACTTTCTATTTCCATAATGCTCTAATGCTATTTTTATCTTAATGTTTTGCATTCCTTTTCGATAACTATAAAAACTTGTTTTTCTTAACAATATGCAGGGATATTAATTTCTAGGCTATGATGGAAACATTATATTTAATTGATTGTCTATCACTCTATTTGTAACAGATTATTTTAATACCTCTATTTTTATCAATAATAAACAATTTATTTGGCATGTACACAATAAACCTAAGAAGATTGCTATAAAACAGGATCATTGCCCAGGTAAAGCTTGAAATATTTGTTGCCTACATGTAAATCTCATAATACATAACATCATAATATCTAGCTGTCATCTTAATAACCTCCTCTTAATTATACTCATGTAACTACAGAAGAGATAGATCCTTATATCTACATGATGGAAGAGCTGGAGGAGCAAAGGACCAATCTTCCCTATGATGTCATGATAGACATCTTGAAGAGATTGCCGGCAACATCACTGATAAAATTCAAGTGTGTATCCAAAACTTGGTATTCTTTGATAAATAGCCCTGATTTTATCTCTATCCATTACAATTATGATTCTCCCTCAAATCACTTCATACTTTTTAAGCGCTATGTCAGGATTGAGGAAAGTACGGAATCCATTTATTATAATGGTAGAAATATGCTCTCCTTCCATTCAAATGATGAATCATTCAAATGTATAGCACCAAATATAGAGTATTTGGATAATTATATAGGTGTTAACATTGCAGGTCCCTGCAATGGCATAGTCTGCATTGCTAGCTACAGAAGTATTATTTTGTGTAATCCAATGTTAAGAGAATTTTGGGAACTTCCTCCTAGCATTCTACCTCCTCCCACATACTCATCTCCTGATAGTAAAAAGCTTAGCTATTGGATGGACATGACCATGGGAATCGGATTTGATTCTAACTCTAATGATTATAAGGTTGTTAGAATTCTAGATTCCAGTTATGAACATGAATGTGATGAGTTTGATACTTATTACAAGTATGTTAGCAAGGTAGAGGTCTACAGTTTAAGTACAAATTGTTGGAGAAAAATTGAGGATATAGAATGCACACTTGATTCCCATCATTTTTCTCATGTACAATTTAACGGAGCCTATCATTGGCGTGGATACATGGAGTCAGAAGATTATTGCATCATTTCTTTTAACTTCAGCACTGAGTCATTCAAACAAATACCATCTCCTGAGGACTTAGCTAGTGAAGGAAGACAAAGTCCTAATCTATTCATCTTGAATCAAACTCTAGCTTTGATTTGTTTTATTGAGAACCACTATCCTCCAGAAGAGGTAGTTCACCAGTCGATTAGCATATGGGTGATGAAGATATATGGTGTGAGGGAGTCCTGGATTAAGGAATTTATAGTTGGACCATTGCTCATAAAGGCACCTTTATCAATTTGGATGAATGACTCAGAACTAATGATGGAAAGCAACAATGGAAAACTTGTATCTTGTAATATCATTTTCCAAGCAACTAAGGACCTTGATATGTCCGGTGTTCCCAAGACATTGAAAGCCACTGTTTGCAAAGGGAGCTTGATTTCCATCAAGAAAGAGAGAGAGAAGTGGTCTTGATATGATACCACTACCATCGATGTCACATTGAAAATTTTGTAAGTGAATGTTAGTTTTGAAGGGAATTTAATTTATTAATGCCTTGTTAGCACTAAAATATTGGTTTTTCATTCTACATCTTAATTTCATAGAATATTTCCCGCAGACACTATTATCAATAAGGGAAAAAGTGGTGTTGACCCTTTAATTGTTTCCTTATACTATTTTGGTCCATATATATTTTATTATACTAGTTTCTCGGTGCGTACAATGCACGTGAGACATGTCGATCATTGAAGTACCCATGTTGATTGCTCATCTTGATTATGTGATGAGTTTTGCTACTATTCGTGAAAATGCACGACTGCAATGTTTTGATGACTAATACAAATTGACAGGGCCAACTAAGGTAAGGTCCATACATGTAGGAAATTTCGTTGCAGTACCAGTAAGGCTTTATGGTATTCGTTAGAAATTGTAGAGGGAAACCGCTATTGACGACCATTAGATAATCTATTCACCCCTTTGAAGAATTTTGGTTTTCATCTTTCCAGTTTCAGTCATTCATTAGTTTACTTTAAGCAGTTGCAATGCCAGTTCTGCATTTACATTATATTTTTGTTCGTTGCAAAGTTGGGCCAATGGACAAGTTGGAAGAAGGTATACGTCGAGTTTTTCTATGCAGCATTTACTACTAAATTCAGATTGACAGCTTAACTGCTTGATTATTTAACTTATATATATATGCTTGGTTATTTCTTTCCAATTTTGGAAAAAATGCATAAAAATGTTAAGATGTGTAACGACAAAAAATGGCATGTCGATCAAAGGGATCATTCACCTAACATGGTCTTCCCGCTAAGTGTATAATTAACACAACGATTGAGTAAAGTAGTAATACACGTATAGAGTAAAATATTAGTTAGTAGTGTATTGGTAGCCTTGAATGTAACATATGCTATAGAAGCATATTGTGTCAAATTCCATTTAGGAAAAGTTTAGGCGGTCTTATAGTAATTATTCAAATAACTAGTTTCATCGAGATACATTAATGTACTGGTCCAACTATGATCTCTAAGAATTGCAAGTTATGTGGAATTTTTTATGTCACCAATGTTGGTACTTTACTTGGTAGAAAGTTCCCAAAATATTTAATTCATTAATAATTAGACGCCTCATACAATATTCATCTATAGTCCCTATTTCCTTTTCTGGAATAGCTACGTGAAAGAGTATTAAGCATTAGTTTTGTTGGAGTAAAGCTAATTTAATTTACTATAATCTTCTTCAAATTCTCTGCAGCTTTATCCAACTTTCCTATCTTGCACAAGCCATTCAATAAATTATGGTTTAATTATGAATTTTCTCCCCTTAATTAATCATTTACTTCGGACAATGCAACTGAGGAATTAATATCTGTACTACATTATGTAAGTATTCGTCTATGGCGGGCAGTATGGATTGAAGTTCACATAAAAAAGAAATTGTAGGCTAGGTTCGTGAAAGGTGTGGCGCCAAGAGCCTGGTACATAAACCAAAGTGTGTAAGAGTGAAACTCTGAAGAAAATCTGCAAGTGTGTTATACCATCGATTATAATAATCTAAAGGAGCTTTTAGGACTGTTGGTGTAATATACCACAAATAATATAAATTACAGTTGAAAATAAATGAACACAATGAATAAATAAATATTCAGGCTGATGCACGGATATCTCGCTCTCTTTAAGGAGATTCAAGCCGACTGTGGCATAATAGACACCGATCCAGTAGTATCACTCTTGACTTGTCCCCTCCAGGATACAACAGCCCAACAACATCGTATAACTCAAGCAACTCCGGATTAGTTGAGGATTCCAAAGCTCCACCATAAGAACACATTTCTTCAACATATAAAACTCTCTTTTGTATAGTGAATATAGTTGGAGACTTAGAATATTTTCTTTGTCTCAACTCTCTCTTTCACTAATATAATTACTCTCCTTTTGTATAGTGAATATAATTGGAGACTTAGAAAATTTTTCTTTGTCTCAACTCTCTCTTTCACTAATTTAATTACTCTCTTTTATGCACTCTATATTTTTTTGTACTTAGAAAAATATGCAAGACCACCTCTATTTATTGTTGAGGTATTCATCCTTGTATTGACTAGGAAGAATAAATGAAAAGATAAATAAAATAGAAGTTATAAGAGTTACAAGGGTTACAAGAATTACATGAAATAATGGATGAATAATGAGTGAGAGGTTACATGAATTTCAAGATAAACGGTGGCCAAATTCAGCCACCACTGACCAAGAAACAAATGCACCTAAATGCATCATGTGCAGCAAGTAATTTGCACGACCCTTTGCCATAACAAGTCATTTACTCAATAGGAGTTATTGGCATATAATGCCATTAGTGATAAAGGAATATGCAGCAACAACAACATAATGATACTAACGTTTTTTTCCAAATATGCTGCATAAAGTAATGTATAAGTCATTAATTCCAAGAGTTGAAAATGCACCATAATGGCTATTACATGCAGCAAACAAAACCATCAAGTTCCTTGGCCTCAATACGGTACTAACTGCCATGGTAATGGGTCACTTAAAATATTTTATTAATATTAGAAGGCCACAAAACCAACCAGAACTAAATCAAACCTTAAGTTTACTGAGTAGATGGAGTTTCACGTGGAATTGCTCTTAGGTGTTTTTTTTTTGAAAAGGGTGCTATGAAGCGGTCGCAATGCTTGTACATGGACGTTACTTGAACTAAGTTTTGGATATGCAGTGGTATCAATATAATTTAAGCAAACTTTGAAATATATAATTGACCGCAAAACAATATTGCCGGCTCTTATTTAAGCCTTTAATGAAATTAATGATATCATTAGTATCGAAAAGGTAGTTGAATGTGGATGGTTATCTTGTCTCTTATTCACCCAAAATTACGAATACAATGAAATGGAAGTTTAATTTGATACATGTAATTTATATATTTTTTTAGATTTGATTAGTTTTAAATATGTTAGTAATTGTATCTCACCAAATACTTTCTTATAGACGATATTCCTTGTGTATGCTCCTGACTTCTGATCTGGTTGTTCTGTCATAACCAATACTCTTGTTGTGGCCATTGATATTCCTTTTGAAAGTTCCACATAAAGTTGCCCATGTGAGAAAACATGTTGTGGTAGATACAATCAAACATTTGGGATAATTTGACCTTACGCTTTATTTATCGTCATCGCAAAACAAAGACGTATTGGAAACTATTTTTGGATGATGCTATCCTTCATTCTAAGGTGGAGATAGTCGTATTCTTGGAACAAACACATACTTGATATCAAATTGACCAGTTGTTATTTCGGTATGTGTGACATTGTTGTCAAAAACTTTTCTGTCATATCTTGCCATTATTAAGAAGTTGTTAAAATAACTAATGGGACCTAACACCTACATTTTGTTGATTCTATTCAGTTTTTGCGACATCAATATTATTTTTGTGCGGACAAATATTGATTTGACAGAGTATTGTTAAGAGATCAAGGGTCATTATTTAAAATGGCAGAAAATTATTGGGGCACCAATATAGTGGTTGATACTGGTGGGGCAAGCTGTCCAACAAATCCACGACCATTCACACGAAGCCAAGCTTGGGAATTACAAAAACTCCAAGCCTTGTTCATGCAAATGGCCGTTTGTGAGTTGGTGATTGGTCCACCTAATGGTCTAAATGTTTTTAAGTGTGAAGAGGGACCTTGAAGTGTAATAAACTTACACTCCAAGGCCGCCCCATGACAAGGACCATCTGGTCATTTTGCTTCTCCTTCATTTGGGGTGTAATATAAATAGACAATATTAGGGTTATTTGGGATAGTTCTTCCATTATCATTTTGAAACATAACACTTGTAATATTTTGCATCTCTCGTTCTCTATTCCAGCTCACAAGTAGAGTGATACTTGTGTTGTATCTTGGCTAGAAACAAGGATCTTGAGGTCATAGAGTTCCTCTTGGTCCAAGTAAGAACTTGGTGTTAATATTCATTAGTCTTAGGGTCCTCTCTTGTTGTTAGGGTTCTTAGACTCTTGAATCTTATATGTCAAGTTACTATCTTCTTGTGACATTGTTATTGTTGTGTTGTTGTGTTTGTTATCTTGAAGTCTAGTGAAGCCGTGTGGGGCTCTTTCGATTCACTAGCACTTCTTGAAACTTGTTGATCTTGTGTTAGTTTGTTCTTCTTGTTGTTGATTGTTGTGAACTTTTGTGTTGTGGGCTTGATAGTGTATCATTTGGTATCAGAGCATGGCTGGTTGTGTTCCTACACTACCAATCTTGGGCTCTCTTGGTCAAAAAAAAAAAAAAAGGAGAAATTTGTCCATCTTGTTGTCTCGACCGAGATTGGTGTTTGTGTGTTTATATCTAGGTGTTATTTTACTTGATTAGTGTGTTTTTAGTGTTGGTTTCTTTCTTACCAACACTAAAAGTGTCTAGATCTAAAGTTGAGCTTATAATATTGACATTTGTTGTGGTGACTTGAAGTGGGTCGTAGGTTGTTCCTTGTTGATGACCATTGGTGGCTTTTGTGTTATGTTCTTGAAGAAGTTGATATTGTGTTCTTGAAGGTTGTTGTGGTGTTCATCTTGTTCTTCATCTATTCTTACAACTCAAGACCACAAAAGTGTAAAATAGATCCAAAAGATTGTAAGACAAAAGTTATAAAGTTGTTGGTGAGAAGACTTGCACACATCACTTCCTAGACTTGACAACCACTTTTCCTTAAGTCAAGGAACCTTGTTTTGTGGGATTAGTATAGTCAAATCTTACCTTTTTGAGTTTGAAAAGTTGAAAAAAGAGTGCAAGACCTTACCTTCCCTCCAAAACCCATTGTCATCCATGACAAGTTGTGTGAATATTGAAATTTCAGATTTGTGACCAAAAAAAAAAAAAAAAAGAAAAAAATCGTGTGGGACCAAGACCAATTACATACTGTGTCACGCCCCAAATCCCATCGGGACATGATTGGCACCCATAGCCGATAAGGCCCGAGAGAACCAAGCTTTGCCTATGTTCATTCATATGCATGTCATAAGAAACCCATAATCACATAATAACTTTGGATACCCACAATGGAATTCATGGAATGTGTTATATATATATATATATGCGAAACTCGGTCGTTGAGGCCACCAAGTCAAAAATGACATATACCTTTTACATTTATACACCCACAACCGTCTACAAAAGCCTCTAACAAGAGCAATGACCAAAATGAACTAAAAGTCGGGACAAGTCCCCGCTTTATACAACATGTACAACACCAAAACATATGTACAACTGTGACTCGGAGAAACCCCGAACTAACTGGAGCTCACCAAAGATCCGCAACACTGGCTACCTACTGTGGAGGCCTACTAGTACCTGTGCCTGCAGCAAGTAAGGTAAATTCCCCAAGAGGGGTCAGTACGAAGAATGTACTGAGTATGTAAGGCCATAGGAAACTTGTATGATAAGCAACTATGTCAATGAAATCAAATACAATGAATGACCAACATAGATAAGTCACTATTCTGTACTTTGGAAACCATGTATATTGCTTTCGTTAATTTCTTTGCATCTTTAATTCAATGATTATTCATCTTTGCATGTGACTTGTGACACCCGGGTCCCGACTGAACAGTGGGTTGTAAACATAACATCATGTTATGTTGGGATCGGCTCGAGCTAGGCTTATGCCCCTAGAGCTGCCACCCTATAAATCAATGTATATATCGAGATCGGCTCGAGCTAGGTTAGTACCTCTAGAGCTGCCACCCATACAATATTTCAGGTTCGGCTCGAGCTAGGTTATTACCCCTAGAGCTGCCCCCTGTCAGGATCGGTCCAAGCTAGGCTTATGCCCCTAGGACTGCCCCCTGATTTGGGATCGGCTTGAGCTAGGCATTTTGCCCCCAAAGCTGCCACCCATACTTGATCATTGACCACATATGCATTACTTTATTTGTTACTTTGAGATTGACACATGTTAGTCATAACTTGACTTGAAGCTTTGGATCATTAAGCAATAAGTAAGGGACATGTAAATAAACATTGTGAGAAACATAATATTATTAGAACCATAGTACCATTGGAACCATTGGAACATCACCTTATTGAGCTTGTGGAACATTATCAATGAAGAGGAGACATGTGATTCATAATTGAGCCATGAATGGGAAACTTGTGATAATAACCATTTGAACCGGAATAGTATACCTTAACACATTTAGGAATAGTACAAGTGTAACGTCAATGTGAATCCTATATGCTGCAGAAAGATACGGACAAAGTAACCTTACATACCTTCACTTCCAAGAATGAATTCAGAAGCCTATGTATGAACACAATAGTCCAGCTTCTTCTTCACGTCTTACTCTACAATACAAGTACATATCGTAGCATACATTAGATACTAGTTGCTATACAGGCGTACAAGACGTCAATGAACTATATGACAGTCGTATTGTGTCATGTTACCCCTTACAATACAATCCAAGGTATTATCATATCAACAACACCATAACACTATGCACATTGACCAAGAGATCATACATCGATATCATTTCACACCATACTTATCCTTTACGCTTTTCCCTTGATCATTCCGTCACAATTACTCCTTCATAACAACATATGAACAACCATCCATACTTAATACAGTCCAACACACCTCCATACGATACTTTAAAGTCATTAAAACAACATCACAAGTTGATAATTACATCCAAAAAGGGTATAGGGGCCTTCGGGGATCAACTAGAGACGGAATCACCCAAAACAAAAATCTGGAGGGACTTGCGCTGCCACCTGTGCCCACAGGTGGATGAGGTGCATGCACAGATTCCCTATGGCAGCAGCTAGAGGCATCTGCGTTAGCATCTGCGCCCGCAGGTGCCTCCGTCTGCGGGGGCGGATGCCCATTTTGGTCTGAAATGGTCTTTTTGGGGTATTTTCATGCCATGACTGGTCCATGATCATAACCAAACTTATTTTGACATATTTTTGATCATCTTAAACACCAACATTCATCCATGATCCCACGACACACATAACAACACCCAAAACTGCACTTTACGACCAATACGTCACCCAAAACCATAACCAACTTTACAATAGCAACTCCAAACATTATGTACAAGAATGAAACAAGGTAAGACTATAATAACATCTCATATGTCAATATTTAATCCATCAAGTTCAGTTCCTTCATGACCATAAGTCCATGTTCAAGTTCACAAGACAAAAACCATTCTCCGATTGCAAAAATAGTCAGTTTTACACATAGCACACTGTCCAACACTTTGCCAACACAACCAACATAATTTATACATCATATTACACATATTATATACTGAACCATGAGAATAAATACTTACCAAAGTGTGATCTTGTCCCAACAAGTAGTTGCCTTAGGGTTTGTATCTTGAGAAATAATGTTCAAGAAAATGTTAAAAAGGCGTGTGTATATCTAATGACTAAAAATATGATTTATGGGTTTGTATAGTCCCTTTTTAATGATTCTAAGCCACACACTTGGTGGGTTTACTTGGTCCATGGATGAGCAATGCAAGAATGGGTCAAAAAAGTCTTTTGGGCCATGTTTTCTTATGATTTTTGGGCTTCTTTTTGGGCCCAATTGTGCAAAACTTTTAAATGCCCACATATTGATACATAATTCATCAATTCTCTCATGTTTCCATATTTTCGTAAATGTTACGGTTGTCAGCTAGACTTAGAAACGTATGGGGTGTTACATTCTCCCCCCTTTAGACACATTCGTACTCGAATGTTAGTGTTATCATTTCAAGGAAACCAATTACAAGTTTAGAAACATTCTTCATGTCATTCTATAGGAATATACTCAAAGCTTATAAATACTTACCTGTCATTCCTCCTTTTGGAACAAATGAGGGTACTTGGATTTCATCATTTCCTCAGCTTCCTATGTGACCTCTTCTATTTGTTGATTCTTCCAAAGTACCTTTACGGATGTTATGTCTTTGTTTCTCAATCTCTTCACTTGTCTATCCAGAATGGCAATAGGTATCTCCCCATAGGTAAGATCCTCTGTAACTTGTACCTCATCAATAGGAGTAAAACAAGATGGATCCCCTATGCATTTTTGAAGCATCGATACATGGAATACCGGATGAACTGTGGAGAGTTCCAGGGGTAGCGCCAACTCATATTCAACTTGCCCAAATCTTTTAATAATTTCATATGGGCCTATATACCGTGGACTCAGTTTCCCTTTCTTCCCGAATCGCATTACCCCTTTCATTGGTGACACTTTCAAAAATACCCAATCACCTATGGCGAACTCAAGTCCTCTTCTTCTAACATCGGCATATGACTTGTGTCAACTCTGGGCCATATGTAATCGTTGTTGAATCACTTTAACCTTCTCCATAGCCTGATGAACAAGGTCTGGCCCAAGTATAGCAGTCTCACCTTCTTCAAACCACCCAATTGGTGATCTATATTTTCGTCCGTATAATACTTCATAAGGTGCCATTTTAATACTTAAATGGTAGCTATTGTTATAAGCAAATTCAATGAGAGGCAAATGGTCATCCCAACTGCCCTGAAAATCTAACGTGCAAGATCGTAGCATATCTTCAAGTGTCTGAATAGTACGTTCTGCTTGTCCATCAGTCTGAGGATGGAAAACCGTACTCAAATTCACCTGTGTACCCAAACTCTGCTGAAAAGATCTCCAAAAATGCGCTATGAACTGTGCTCCTCTGTCTGATATAATGGAAAGTGGAATACCATGCAATCGCACTATCTCTTTAACATATAACTTTGCATAATCCTCAGCTGTATAGGTGGTCTTGACTGGTAGAAAATGCGCGGACTTGGTAAGCCTGTCCACTATAACCAATATAGAATCAAATTTTCACAGTGTACGAGGCAAACCTGTGATGAAGTCCATATTAATCATATCCCATTTCCAGACTGGACGATTAATACATTGCATGTAACCTCCTAGTTTCTGATGCTCTACCTTTACTTGTTGACAATTCGGGCACTGAACGACAAATTCTGCAATATTCTTCTTCATATTTCTCCACCAATAGACTGCTTTTAAATCATGGTACATTTTAGTAGCACCCCGATGAATAGAATAGCACGAATGATGTGCCTCTGTCATGATTCATTTCTGCAGTTCATCTACATCTGGAACGCACACTCTACCTTGGCTGAGGTGCACGCACAGATGCCCTATGGCAGAAGCTATAGGCATCTGCGTTGGCATCTGCACCCGCAAGTGCCTCCGTCTGCGGGGGCGGATGCCCGTTTTGGTCCGAAATGGTCTTTTTGGGATATTTTCATGCCATGACTGGTCCATGATCATAACCAAACTTATTTTGACATATTTTTGATCATCTTAAACACCAACATTCAGCCATGATCCCACGACACACATAACAACACCCAAAACTGCACTTTACGACCAATACGTCACCCAAAACCATAACCAACTTTACAATAGCAACTCCAAACATTATGTACAAGAATGAAACAAGGTAAGACTATAATAACATCTCATATTTCAATATTTAATCCATCAAGTTCAGTTCCTTCATGACCATAAGTCCATGTTCAAGTTCACAAGACAAAAACTATTCTCCGATTGCAAAAATAGACAGTTTTACACATAGCACACTGTCCAACACTTTGCCAACACAACCAACATGATTTATACATCATATTACACATATTATATACTGAACCATGAGAATAAATACTTACCAAAGTGTGATCTTGGCCCAACAAGTAGTTGCCTTAGGGTTTGTATCTTGAGAAATAATGTTCAAGAAAATGTTAAAAAGGCGTGTGTATATCTAATGAATAAAAATCTGATTTATGGGTTTATATAGTCCCTTTTGAATGATTCTAAGCCACACACTTGGTGGGTTTACTTGGTCCATGGATGAGCAATGCAAGAATGGGTCAAAAAAGTCTTTTGGGCCATGTTTTCTTATGATTTTTGGGCTTCTTTCTTCTTTTTGGGCCCAATTGTGCAAGACTTTTAAATGCCCACATATTGATACATAATTCATCAATTCTCTCATGTTTCCATATTTCCGTAAATGTTACGGTTGTCAGCTAGACTTAGAAACGTACGGGGTGTTACATGCTGCCACGTCACTAATAAGCTCAAATTTGGATACTTTTTTTTTCCTAGTTTCCAATGGTTGATTCTTGGTTTCCTTACTTGGTTCTAGAACTAATTAACAAACTAGTACATTCCTACTAGGTTGTCAATTAGTCCTTTGAATCTATTGTTCATGTCAACGATTACTTGGGTGCTTTTATCTTTTGAATACGTTGCTACTTCTTGGTTCTAGTCCGACGAGAATTCTTTGAGTCTTCAAACAAAAATCCACTCCGAATAAGAGCTTACTCATACCTTAAAGGATTCACAGGTTACTAGCCAATCTACAACACTTGTGGAATTCAAGTGTGAGGTGATCCAAAGAGTGTAATACCTTGGCAATGGAATGGACCACGTCCCAAAATGTGGATACTAATGCTCTTGACTCTATGAGGGTCACTTTTGAGGCCGTTATCCGAACGCTTGAAAGGTTGAATACGGAATTTGGAGCTGTGAGAGGGGATTTGGCAGCGATAAAGGGAGATGTGTCGACTATTAGTGGGAGATTAGAACAAGTGCAGAGTCAAAGGAACTCTCGCCCTTCTACTCCTCTACATGTTTCTACCAATGGGCATGATAGAACTTCCTCCGCAACCATCACTCCCGAAACATTGCACCAAATGCTAAATACACCCCAAGCTCCACTAAATGCAGCAAGCCAAACCACTCCTTTTCCTCTAAACCGTGACCCCACTAGACCCATACATTTCCAAACCCCTTAAGTCCCACAAGAGGGATTTGGACGTCAAGTACCTCCTCCAAATCCGAACACTTCATTCCAAGCTTCATTAAACCAAAGACCACCACCTCCACAAAATCCAATTTCTCCAAATCAAGTTCAAAATGCCCAAAACCGTTCAGCCCACTTTGAGGAATATGGTAGAGAGGAATATGAAGGATATGGAGCATTTGATGATTCTTACATGAGAGAGGAGGAGATGAGAGGGGGTCGTGGAGATCCAAGGAGATACCGAGGGTATGGAGAAAGGGGAAACCAACACCAATAGAGAGATGTAGGCATCAACACCATCAAGTTGAGCCTACCCATCTTTAAAGGTGAAAGTGACCCCGAGGCCTACTTAGCTTGGGAATCGGATTGTGACAAAGTATTCCAAGTTAATGATATCTCGGAAGAAAAGAAAGGTTGTTATGCTATAGCTCATTTTGAAGGTTATGCTAACACTTGGTGGGAGTACGTCAAGCAGTTTGGTAATGAATTAGTTGATGGAAAGCCACCACCTTGGTTTTGGTTGAGGTACTTAATGAGACAACAGGACCTTCCCGAGAGATATCGCCATGAGTTGCTTGCTATATTGTACAACTTGCGTCAAGGTAACAAGAGTGTGATAGCGTATTTTGATGAGTTTCAACAACTCATGTTGAAACTTGATCATCGTGGGGAACAAATTAGTCATGACATCATCCGGTTCAAGTGTGGGTTGAAAAAAGAGATCTCCACTCATTTAACACTTCACAAGTTTGATACCGTTGAGGGTATTTTCCAGGCGGCTCTTGAGATTGAAAGGGAACTTAAAGAGAGGTCGTCGTTCAAGGAAAGGGGACAAGCCACCTCGGGCTGGCCCAAAATGTAACACCCCGTAACTTCCCAACCCTACTTGATGATGTTGAATAATGTTTTCTTGGGTGTCGAGAGATATAAGTATGTATTTGGTAATGCTAATGACGAGAAAATTAAAATTTGGCCACGTACATGCGATTAGACCTTCGTAGGAGGTGTTTTGTGAGTTCGTGGGGAATTTATGGAATACCTCGTACATATTCCAACATCATTTGGTGACTTGGAGACATGTTTACTTGATTATTAAGATCACTAAGTAAGTATTTTGTAGTGTTTTGATAGGGTATTGGATGATATGCAAGTGTTGGAAAAAGTGGCCGAAAAATTCAGCAAAGTACCAAGACTTGCACCACTCCCTGTTTCAGGGGGTGTGGCGCAAGCCTCTGATTCAGAGGAGTGTCATTTCCTGCGCCACAAGCTTGCTTTGCAGCTAGTGGCGCAAGGCACAACAAATTGTGCCCTTCCGCGCTCGTTTAGTGACGCAATGCTACGTCGATGCTTTTATGGTTTCTTTTGGTTCCTTGGAGTTATTTAAGCATTTTTAAAGCTTCAAATACCTCAATACACTCCTAAATACTTCTACATGATCAAACCATGAAACACAAGTAGTTATCAAAAATGTTCAAGGAAGCCATGGACGACTAGAATTTCTATTTTTGCGATTGAGACGACGAATGAGAATCTCGTAAGAGAATATTGTCGTGACATTATGGAATTATTTAAACATGAGATATGTGGTGAATTATACATGAAATTGGTGGGCTAAGTTGAGATATGTTATTGGGCCCAATTTAAAGCCCAAAATGAGCCAAAAATAAGAGGCCCAAAAGGGTCAAATGACCCATTCTTGTGTTTGAAAAGTAAACACAACCTTTTTGACCAATTGGATGGATAGAGATGAGCATGAGGGCCTATATAAAGCCACCACAAATCAGATTTTTATTTCTCAAAACACACATGCCTTTTTGGAGATATTTCTCTCAAACTCTCAAACCCTAAGTCCTCTTCTTGGGCAAGAGAATCATCCTACAAGCATTGGTAAGTGTTTATTCATGTGATTTAATATATTATGTACATGAGAGGTTATGTATATTATGGTGGTTATGGTGGCAAGGTGTTGAATAGTGAACTTTTGGTTTTTGATAAAAGATGTGCATCCTTGTGAATTAAACTTGAAATATGACTTGTGGGTTTGATGAAAATGCATGGTATGGATTAAATACCAACATGTATGGTGTGATTATTTTATTAAACTTGTTATTTTCATATAAGTGTAAATTATGGGATTTTGGCCGATTTGTTGTTGTGAGGTGTATTGAAGTAATTTGATGGCATAATTGTGATGTTGTGGTGATGGAGAAGTGTAAAGTATGAACTTGGTGTGACATGATCTTGGTTATCATGTTTTGATCAATGTATGGAATATTGTGGGATTATTGGGATAATAAATTCATAAATGATATTTTGGTCAATGTTGGGCATGTTGTGGTATTATTGATATGACCATGCCGAAAATGGTATTGTAGCGAAAGATATGACATTTTAAAACCAAACATGTGACTCATTGTTATTAAATGCCTTTGTAAAGTAGTTGATGATTAATGTGAATCCCGTTATATATTTGTGTTGTAGAGTGACACATAAAGAAGGAGCGGGACTATTGTATGCACCTCTAGGATTGTATATTCGTATTGAGAATACAAGGTATGTAAGGTTACTTTGTCCGTATCTTTCTGCGGTAAATAGTATTCACATTGACATTACACTAGTCCTATCTTGAAATGTGCTAAGGTATCCCATATCCGGTTATCCATGGTCATTGTCATATATTTCCTACTCATTGATCATTGGTGAATCTCATGTCTCATATTCATGGTTAATGTTCCAAAAGCTCAAATAAGGTTGTGTTTCAAAGTTCCAATAGTGGTTATACTCATGTATCTTGTTCATTGATTATTGTCCAATGGTTCCAATAGTGTTATGTTTCCACGAAGGCTATGTTTCCAATAATGTTTATTTACATGTCTCTTGCTCATTGGTTATTGTTCCAAAGCTTCCAACAATGTTATGGTTACAAAAGTATCAATCTCTCATAAGCCAAGGGTATCCTATTTTCGAGTATCAATTATGGTTCCTCACATGTTCTTTATGCATTGATCAATTGTCATTCACATGTCTCATATTCATTGACTAATTTTCCAAAGATTCCATGGTTCCACCAATGTTATGTTCCAAAGTTCAAAGTGATATTATGACTATCATTGTATCAATCTCAAAGTAAAGAACAAAGTAATGCACATGTGGTTAATGTTTGAGTGCGGGTGGCATCTTTGGGGGCGAAATGCCTAGCTCAAGCCGATCCCGAGATTATTGGATCAGGGGGCAGCTTTGGGAGCGAAAGCCTAGCTCAAGCCGAACCTGACAGGGGGCGGCTCTAGGGGTGAAAAACCTAGCTCGAGCCGAACCTGTTATATTGATTTATGGGTGGCAGATCTAGGGGCATAAGCCTAGCTTGAGTCGATCCCGACGCATTGATTTATGGGTGGCAGCTCTAGGGGCATAAGCCTAGCTCGAGCCTATCCCAACATAACGATATGTTATGTAAAGACCCACTGATCAGTAGGGGCCCGGGTACATTGTGACACATGTAATGATGACTAAGCATTGAAGTAAAGAAGCAAAGAAAGCAATGAAAGTAATACACATTGTTTCCAAAATACAGAATGGTTACTTATTCATATTGATTATTCATATGTATTTGAGTTCATTATAATATTCATATATTAGACAGTTTCATTTGAGCCTTACATACTCAGTACTTTTTTCGTACTGACCCCTCCTGGGGAATTTACCTTACTTGCTGCAGGCGCAGGTACTAGCAGGCCTCCCCTGTAGATTGTCAGATGTGTGCGGATCCTTTGGTGAGCTCCAGTAAATTCGGAGCTTTCTGAGTCATTATAGATATTTGCTTTGGTATTGCATATGTGTATAGAGGGGGTGTTGTCCCGACTCTAGGTTGGTAAGTAAGACTCTACTCAGACACGACTTTGTAGACACCCATAGAATGACCTGCTCTGATACCACTTTTGTCACGCCCCGAATCCCATCGAGACATGATTGGCACCCGTAGTCGATAAGGCCCTAGAGAACCAACCTTTGCCTATGTTCATTCGTATGCATATCTTCGTATGAACCTTATTCAACCTTATGCAAGTATGCAGAAAACATGAACATGGAAACATATGCTATATACATATTTGGGAAACTTGGCCGTTGGGGCCATCACATCAAACGAACATTTATCTTTTACATTCATAACCCACACATGTCTACAAAAGCCTCTAACAGATGCATTTAAAAGATCAACTAACAGTCGGGACAAGTCCCCGCTTTATATTATATTTACAACATCAACACAACTGTACACCTATGACTCGGAAAGTCCCGAAGCAACTGGGGCTCACCAAAGATCTGCAATGTCAACCTACGATGAAGGTCAACTAGTGCCTGCACCTGCAACATGTAAGGTAATTCCCCCGAGGGGGTCAGTACAAAGAATGTACTGAGTATATAAGGCTCATAAGAAATTCATCATACATCATTACAACAATAATGAAAGCAATGTAAGGAAATAGAAATGTGAATAAACTCTCTTTCTGTATGAGGGGAACCATGTATATTACGTTCTTTACTACTCTTGTCTTCATCTTTTATTCATCTTTATTGTTCTAGCCATGCTAGGCTATTCTGTCGCCCGTGGGATGAGATTAACCCATGCTAGGTGTTATGACCCCTGGGATGTTATGTGAACCCATGCTAGGCTTCCGTGTCGCCCCTGGGATATCATTAACCCATGCTAGGCTTATCGCCCCTGGGATGTTATATTAACCCATGCTAGGCTTTCGTGTCACCCCTGGGATGTACCATCATAACCCATGCTAGGCGTTTATATCGCCCCTGGGATGTATCGGGATCGACCCATGCTAGGCTTATCGCCCTTGGGATACCACCCGTGTTATTGGGATCGACCCATGCTAGGTATTTTAACCCCTGGGATACCACCCATGATTACTTCTTAATTATACATCTCTTATTTCTCTTGTTATTAGCACTTCCTTCTTAAGAGTGATACAATAAGGATTATGACATAATTGGAATCACACACATATATATATTACTTCTTCACTCTTGTAATTCACGAGATTGACATCTTCACTTATGAGGGATAGATATATTAGATTGCACATCACCTCTCTTATTCCTCTTATGAGATTTGTACTTCTACTTGTGAAAGATTGCTACAAAGATAATCCTCATAATTTAGGACTTGGAACATGTCTTGATTGGAAAATACTATTCAAGAATAAATAGGTTCTCTTATGTTATTACTCTCTTGAGATCGTTCCTTTAGGAATGATAACGTTATGACATTTTTGGAACTTCACTCAATGAACAAGAGACAAATGAATCATCATGCATTTGAGAATAGGACACATATGAATAACAATATACGTCAACCTGAATTTGAGATACTTCAAACCTCTCGAAATTGAAACAAGTCCAATGTCAAGTGAACAACATGTTGCAGAGGGATATGGAAAAAAACCCTTACATACCTTGTATTCTTAATACGAATACACAATCTTAGACGTGCATACAATATTCCTGCTCCTTCCTTATGTTTCTCTCTACAACACAAGTTTATAACAAAACCAACATTAACCACCAATTACCTTATAATGGCAAACAACAACAATAAGTCACATGTTTAGCTTTAATGTCATTTCCCCCTTAACAAAACCATTGATAAAATCATTATTCCAAAAATCCTCCAATATTCCCAACATTTACCAATACATGATAATCAATACATTCCACCACAACACTTCCCCTTTACAGTTTCTTATCCACACCACATCACAAACAATCCATCAATTCACCTTAATACACTTCATAGCACAAATCGGCCAACATCACACAATTTGCACTTATAGAAAAATAACAAATTAAATAACAAAATAACACCATACATGTTCATATTTTATCCACATCATGATCTTTCATCAAAGGCACAAGTCCTTATTCAAGTTCAAATCCCATGGATCCAAATCTTATACAAAAGCACAAAGTACCATGTCCAACATTTCCAAGAACAACCAATATGATTTACATACTCTTTCATGCATATAATATAGTAATCCATAACAATATTCACTTACCCAAGCTTGAAAAGTGAGGCTCTTGCTCCAAAATTTGGCTTTTAGCTCTTAGGGTTTGAGAGAAAAATAGATGAGAAATATCTAGAAAGCATGAGGGTTTCCAATGAATAAAATCTTATTTATTGGCCCCTTTTATAAGCCTTAAGTCCATCCTTAGCCATTACATATGGTATTCTAGAAGGTCAAGGCAAGAATGGGTCTTTTGACCCATTTCGGGCCATGCTTTCTTTTCATTTTTGGGTCCTTTTTGGGCCCAATTCACTTAACCCAATAAAATTAATAATTTCTCATGTTTAAAGCATATCATACGTGTTATGAAAATATTCTCACTCATGTAATTCATACTCATAGCCTCAATTCCAAAAACAACCAATTCTAGCCACGTTTGGCTTATTTTGACCTTAAGGGCAAAACTGTCATTTTGACCCCAAATTCGTTCTCGAGTAATCTTATCATACCAATATAATATGTCATTAATTTCATGTATATACTCATGATTGTAGAATAAACGTGGCAAAAATCGGTTCGGTAAGACCCCGATACCCTTTGGACTTAGAAATTTCCAACTTTCGAAAAAGTGGAAAAGCCAAGGTGGCACACCCCTGGGCGTGCCAACCTACTGCCTATGGGCTAAAATTTTTAGCCCAGAGCGGCATGGCACGGTCCCAAATGATCCCCTTACTTAGTTTTTTCAAAAATTCCATTTTTTGACTTCTCTTCGCGGGTTTGGTTAGATACTTCAAGTCCTATTCTTTAACTCACTTCTTAACCTTAATATACTTTGTTTAGAGGTCTTCTTCGCCTCGTTTTGAACCCCACAAATTTTCCATGAAGAGTATAAAACACCTCCTATGAAGGTTTAATCACATAACAAGAGCCAAATTCAATTATCTCACCAATAGCATTACCAAATGCATACTTATAGCTCTCGATACCTAAGTACATATTATTTAATGTCGTCAAGTAGGGTTGGGAACGTACGAGGCGTTACATTCTTCCCCCCTTAGGAACATTCATCCTCAAATGTTAACAATATCATTTCAATTACAACAAATGCATCTCTACATTAGTATACATACACGTAAGGCTCATGGATACTTCCTTGTTATTGGTCTACTTTCACACTTTGAACTTTTTCTTCCATTTGAAACAAATAAGGGTCGTCGATTTCATTATTTTTCTAGCTTACCATGTGATCTCCTCTACTTGTTGATTTCTCCAAAGGACTTTTACAGAAAGTACGTCTCTCTTGATTAACCTTCACACTTGTCGGTTTAGAATAGCCATATCTATCTTTCCCTAGTGAGGTCCTCCAAACTTTGTATATTTCCAATGGGAACAATATGAAAAGAAATTCTTATATACTTTCGACAATTTCACATGGCATGTAGTATAGGGTTAATTTTCCCTTCTTTCTGAATTCTATTATACCTTTCATGAATAACACTTTGAAGAGTACTTAATCCTCTATGAGTGCAAATATCTACCATACCATTTCGATATAGACTAACTTTTCTGACGGATAGAAATATTCCATTGACTTAACTAATAACTCCGATGTTCCATTAGATTCGTAGTAACTGATGGAGTAACATACGATAGAGTAGTTATATATAAATCATGAAACTATAGTAATATCCCTAACTACCGGTACCATCATCAGGAGTTGCCTCTTCGTTCTGCTGGTCTACTAGAGCATAGGTACGATTTTAGGCCCCACTGGAACTAGCTGCTCCTCTCATATCTCTACCACGACCCATAGACTGAACACCTCTGCCTGGGGAAGGAACCGATGTTGATGATACAGCGGTTGATCCCGCAAGTCGTGCTATACCACTCGCACCCCTTTGTGGGCATTCTCTCATTATGTGCCCCTCTGTGCCACACCAAAAACAAGCATTTGTCCCCAACCGGCATTCACCTAAATTATACCTTCCGCAATGCTGACACGGAGGACGAGAAAATCCTACTGTCTGTGAACCCTGCACTCCACTATTCTGTCCAGATGGACCACCTCTAGACCCTCGGAATTGGGAGTGGGCACCCGCTGTGGAATAAGAGAATGAGGGTCTAGGCGGTAACATTCGAGATCCAGATTCTCCTGGGGACACCATAGACTGCCCCATAGATCTCGCCCTTTTTGCTGGCCCTTCCTCAGATTTTTGTATCCTCTTTCTTTGCCTTTGGTCTTTCATCTTTTGTGCGAAGGCCTGAATTCTCGCTATATCTATATCTCGATTTAGGGCAGCGATAGTACAGTCCCGTACCAAATAAGTCTCCAATATTTCCACATATCTATGTACTCTATCTTCCATCGTGGCCACCATATTTGGAGCATATCATGCCAAGGAATTAAACTGCAAACTGTACTCTCTAACACTCATATTTCCTCGACGTAAATTTAAAAATTGATACGCACGAGCCTCACGGATTTCAAAGGGAAGATAATGATCAAGGAATGCTATTTTAAATTCTTCCCAATTTGGTGGCATTGCACCAATACCACGAGACTTCTTCCAATCTTCATACCACAATATCGCCTCGCTCTTAAGTCTATAAGCTGCCAACTCAACCGTTTCCACCTCGGACACATGCATAACCTCCAAAGCTCTCTGAATTTGATCCACGAAGTCCTGTGGATCTGCTTTCAAGTCTGACCCAGTGAATATAGGAGGGTCCAGTTTTAAGAAATCCTGTGTCCTGTGACTTGCCATTCTAGCCGCATCATCATCATGTGTCATTGTACCAGCTCGTCCCTTGTTTTGTGCCGCCACTAACTATGTCAACATATGTACAGCATTTCTAAGATCCTGGTCAGTGGTATTCATTGGTGGTTCTGCAGGTACTTCTCTACCTCTTGGCTCTTTTGGAGCTGGACATGTAGAGGAAGACTGCGATGCAATCTCGGCATCAGCTCCACCTTGACTAGTTTAGTCAAGTGGTAATCTACTCATTCCTTCTTCAGTAGACACATCCACCTGCTTCCCTTTACCTCTACCTCCTCTCGTGATTGGCATTTTAACTATACCAAAGAAAAACAATCACCATGATCAGGTCCAATTCAACTTACAACACCGGCTCTATTGCACGATCTAGCATGAAGAAAAGAAACAACATCCTAAATGTCCCGTAGCCTCCTACTTATAAATGTGGTGCACAACACATTGATAAATAAGACTCTACTCAGACACGACTTTGTAGACACCCTTAGAACGACCTGCTCTGATACAACTTTTGTCACGCCCCGAATCCCATCGAGACATGATTGGCACCCGTAGTCGATAAGGCCCTAGAGAACCAACCTTTTCCTATGTTCATTCGTATGTATATCTTCGTATGAACCTTATTCAACCTTATGCAAGTATGCAGAAAACATGAACATGGAAACATATGCTATATACATATTTGGGAAACTTGGTCGTTGGGGCCATCACATCAAACGAACATTTATCTTTTACATTCATAACCCACACATGTCTACAAAAGCCTCTAACAGATGCATTTACAAGATCAACTAACAGTCGAGACAAGTCCCCGCTTTATATTATATTTACAACATCAACACAACTGTACACCTATGACTCGGAAAGTCCCGAAGCAACTGGGGCTCACTAAAGATCTGCAATGTCAACCTACGATGAAGGTCAACTAGTGCCTGCACCTACAACATGTAAGGTAATTCCCCCGAGGGGGTCAGTACGAAGAATGTACTGAGTATATAAGGCTCATAAGAAATTCATCATACATCATTACAACAATAATGAAAGCAATGTAAGGAAATAGAAATATGAATAAACTCTCTTTCTGTATGAGGGGAACCATGTATATTACGTTCTCTACTCCTCTTGTCTTCATATTTTATTCATCTTTATTGTTCTACCCATGCTAGGCTATTCTGTCGCCCGTGGGATGAGATTAACCCATGCTAGGCTATTCTGTCGCCCCTGGGATGAGATTAACCCATGCTAGGTGCTGTGACCCCTGGTATGTTATGTGAACCCATGCTAGGCTTATCGCCCCTGGGATGTTATATGAACCCATGCTAGGCTTTCGTGTCGCCCCTGGGATGTACCGTCATAACCCATGCTAGGCTTTTATATCGCCCCTGGGATGTATCGGGATCGACCCATGCTAGGCTTATCGCCCCTGGGATACCACCCGTGTTATTGGGATCGACCCATGCTAGGTATTTTAACCCCTGGGATACCACCCATGATTACTTCTTAATTATACATCTCTTATTTCTCTTGTTATTAGCACTTCCTTCTTAAGAGTGATACAATAAGGATCATGACATAATTGGAATCACACATATATATATATTACTTCTTCACTCTTGTACTTCACGAGATTGACATCTTCACTTATGAGGGATAGATATATTAGCTTGCACATCACCTCTCTTATTCCTCTTATGAGATTTGTACTTCTACTTGTGAAAGATTGCTACAAAGATAATCCTCATAATTTAGGACTTGGAACATGTCATGATTGGAAAATACTATTCAAGAATAAATAGGTTCTCTTATGTTATTACTCTCTTGAGATCGTTCCTTTAGGAATGATAACGTTATAACATTTTTGGAACTTCACTCAATGAACAAGAGACAAATGAATCATCATGCATTTGATAATAGGACACATATGAATAACAATATACGTCAACCTGAATTTGAGATACTTCAAACCTCTCGAAATTGAAACAAGTCCAATGTCAATGTGAACAACATGTTGCAGAGCGATATGGAAAAAGGAACCTTACATACCTTGTATTCTTAATACGAATACACAATCTTAGACGTGCATACAATATTCCTGCTCCTTCCTTATGTTTCGCTCTATAACACAAGTTTATAACAAAACCAACATTAACCACCAATTACCTTATAATGGCATACAACAACAATAAGTCACATGTTTAGCTTTAACATGTCATTTCCCCCTTAACAAAACCATTGATAAAATCATTATTCCAAAAATCCTCCAATATTCCCAACATTGACCAATACATGATAATCAATACATTCCACCACAACACTTCCCCTTTACACTTTCTTATCCACACCACATCACAAACAATCCATCAATTCACCTTAATACACTTCATAGCACAAATCGGCCAACATCACACAATTTGCACTTATAGAAAAATAACAAATTAAATAACAAAATAACACCATACATGTTCATATTTTATCCACATCATGATCTTTCATCAAAGGCACAAGTCCTTATTCAAGTTCAAATCCCATGGATCACAAATCTTATACAAAAGCACAAAGTACCATGTCCAACATTTCCAAGAACAACCAATATGATTTACATACTCTTTTATGCATATAATATAGTAATCCATAACAATATTCACTTACCCAAGCTTGAAAAGTGAGGCTCTTACTCCAAAATTTGGCTTTGAGCTCTTAGGGTTTGAGAGAAAAATAGATGAGAAATATCTAGAAAGCATGAGGGTTTCCAATGAATAAAATCTGATTTATTGGACCCTTTTATAAGCCTTAAGTCCATCCTTATGCATTACTTATGGTATTCTAGAAGGTCAAGGCAAGCATGGGTCTTTTGACCCATTTTGGGTCATGCTTTCTTTTCATTTTGGGTCCTTTTTGGGCCCAATTCACTTAACCCAATAAAATCAATAATTTCTCATGTTTAAAGCATCTAATACGTGTTATGACAATATTCTTACTCATGCAATTCATACTCATAGCCTCAATTCCAAAAACAACCAATTCTAGCCACGTTTGGCTTATTTTGACCTTAAGGGCAAAACTGTCATTTTGACTCCAAATTCGTTCTCGAGTAATTTTATCATACCAATATAATATGTCATTCATTTCATGTATATACTCATGATTGTAGAAGAAACATGGCAAAAATCGACTCGGTACGACCCCGGATACCCTTTGGACTTAGATATTTCCAACTTTCAAAAAAGTGGAAAATCCAAGGTGGCACGCCCCTGGGCGCGCCAACCTACTTCCTCTGGGCTAAAAATTTTAGCCCAGAGCGGCGTGGAACGGTCCCAAATGATCCCCTTACTTAGTTTTTTCGAAAATTCCATTTTTCGACTTCTCTTCGCGGGTTTGGTTAGATACTTCAAGTCCTATTCTTTAACTCACTTCTTAACCTTAATATACTTTGTTTAGAGGTCTTCTTAGCCTCGTTTTGAACCCCAAAAATGTTCCAAGAAGAGCATAAAACACCTCTTATGAAGGTTTAATCACATAACAAGAGCCAAATTTAATTATCTCACCAATAGCATTACCAAATGCATACTTATAGCTCTCGATACCTAAGTACATATTATTTAATGTCGTCAAGTAGGGTTGGGAACGTACGGGGTGTTATATGTAGAGGCTTTGTACACTTATGTGGGAGAATGCTTGTGAGAGATAAACCTTCATATTGACTTGATGGCCTCAACGGCCAAGTTTCACATATGTATATATATATATATATATATATATATCACATGTCCCATGAGTTCCATTATTAGCACTTTAAAGTCCTTACTTGGTAATAGTGTTTCTTATGACATGCATATGAACGAATAGAAGCAAAGCTTGGTTCTCTCGGGCCTTATCGATTACGAGTGTCAATCACGCCTCATTAGGATTCGGGGCATGACACAAGGCAATGTGTGATACGGTTTAAGGTGGGAAACTACCACGATGAAGTGCTTTGTGACGTGATACCAATGCAAGCATGTCACTTGTTGCTAGGTAGACCTTGGCAATATGATAGGTCTACCAAACATAATGAGAGGTCCAATCGATATACACTTGAGAATGATGGCCAAAAGGTTACACTTCATCCTCTTTTGCCCTCCTAAGTAAATGAGTGGCATCAAAAGATGAGAGAATTAAAGGAAAAGGGACAGAAATTTGAAAAGAAAGAAAAAAAAGGGGAACCCGAAGGTGGGGCAGTAGGGGTATCCGAGGCTGCCTCAACATCAAAAGGGAAAGAAAACATGGTGATGTTGGTTAGAAAGAAGGAACTCTTCGTAGATCATGATGAGGACACGCCTATGTTACTTTTGGCTCATTATTTTAATACTAACCCCACTAATTCTTCCATTTCTCCTTTGATTTCTTGTGTGTTGCAGGATTATGAAAATGTATTTCTTAAAGAACTTCTGCAAGGATTTACCCCGCTTCGGGGAATTGTGCACCAAATTGACTTTGTGTCAGGATCATAATTGCCAAACAAGCTAGCTTATAGGAGCAACCCTACGGACACCAAAGAATTGCAATGTCAAGTTGAGGAGCTCCTCTACAAAGGGTATATCAAGGAGAGCATGAGTCCGTGCGCGGTTTCAGTGCTACTAGTGCCCAAAAAGGATGAAACGTGGCGTATGTGTGTGGAATGCCAAGCCATCGACAAGATTACGGTAAAATATCGCCACCCTATCCCTCTGTTAGATGAAATGCTAGATGAATTGAATGGTTCATGTTTGTTTTCCAAGATTGATTTAAGAAGTGGCTATCACCAAATAAGAATGCAACCCGGTGATGAATGGGAAACCGCCTTCATGACCAAGTTTGGTCTCTATGAATGGATGGTTATGCCCTTCGGCCTAACAAACGCTCCAAGTACTTTTATGAGGCTAATGAATCATGTGATGAGGCCATTTATTGGAAAGTTTGTTGTTGTCTACTTTGATGATGTCTTGGTGTATAGCAAGTCTTTAGAAGAGCATATGATGCATTTACAATGTGTGCTTGATGTCCTTAGAAAGGAAAAATTGTATGCAAATATGGAAAAATGCTCCTTTGGTGTTAATGAGGTTGTTTTCTTGGGTTTTGTTGTTAGTTCGAGAGGGGTCGAAGTGGATGAATCCAAGATAAATGTTATCAAAAATTGTCCAACCCCACAAACCGTTGGAGAAGTAAGGAGCTTCCACGGGTTGGCTAGTTTTTATAGAAGGTTTGTCAAAGGATTTAGCACCATAGCCGCCCCCTTGACCGAGGTCATTCGGAATGAACAACCCTTCAAGTGGGGTGACGAGCAAGCTAAGGCCTTTGAAGCCTTGAAAGCTATGCTCATCTCCGTGCCCTTGTTACAATTGCCGAACTTTGATAAGACATTCGAAGTCGAGTGCGATGCAAGTAAAGTAGGCATAGGGTCTGTTTTGATGCAAGATTTAAAACCCATCGCTTACTTTAGCGAAAAACTCAAAGGAGCAACTTTAAACTACTCCACGTATGATTTAGAGTTGTATGCCTTGATTAGAGCCTTGGCCACTTGGCAACACTACTTATGGCCTAAGGAGTTCGTGATCCGAATGGACCATGAATCCTTAAAGCATCTTTGGGCCCAAGACAAGCTTAACAAATGGTATGCCAAATGGATTGAGTTTCTTGAGACCTTCCCTTATGTTATCCAATACAAAAAGAGTAAGGACAATGTAGTAGCCGATGCCTTGTCTAGAAAACATGCTCTTGTGTCCACTTTATCATCAAAATTCATGGGTTTTGATAGTTTAAGAGGATTGTATCCTAAGGACCCTTACTTTGCTCCTATCTTTAGGGAATGCGAAGAATTGGGTAGGGACAAGTGGGATTCGGCTAGGGTTTCAAATCCCTATACCAAGTTTGATGGTTACTTATTTAAAGGTAGACGATTGTGTGTATCCTCTAGCTCTTGAAGAGAGTTGTTTGTGAGGGAAGCACATGATGGTGGTCTAATGGGTCATTTTGGGTTCGAAAATACCTTCGGAATATTGGAGGAGAAATTCTATTGGCCTAGAATGCACAAGGATGTAGCTAGGATTTGCGATCAATGTGTAGAATGCAAGAGAGCCAAATCTTGACTCCTACCTCATGGGTTGTACACCCCGCTGCCGGGATAGTATCTTTGTTGTAGTCGACCGGTTTTCTAAAATGGCACACTTTATTCCTTGCTCTAAATGTGATGACGCACCTAGCGTGGCCTCTTTAATTGTTGATAATGTTGTCAGATTGCATGGTGTTCCGTGGACCACTGTGAGTGATAGGGACTCTAAGTTCCTAAGTCACTTTTGGAAGTCCATGTGGGGTAGGCTTGGTACCAAGTTGTTGTTCTCTACATCCTGCCACCCACAAACCGATGGTCAAATGGAAGTAGTAAATAGGAACTTGGGTGCTATGCTATGTTCCATGGTTAAGGGAAAAGTGACTTCTTGGGAAGAGCACTTACCATTGATTGAATTTGCCTATAATCGTGTCACACACTCAAGTACGGGAATGACTCCCTTTGAGTGTGTATACGGCCTCAACCCCCTTACCCCTTTGGATTTAACGCCTTTGCCAAGTGATCTCATGATTAGTTTAGATGGAAGCAAGTGGCCAGATTCTATGAAGAAGTTACATGAGAAGGTGCGTCTTCAACTTGAGAAGAAAAACCAAGAAATTGCAAGAAGGGCCAACAAGGAGAGAAAGAAATTCATTCTTGAATCGGGAGATTGGGTATGGGTGCACCTTCGAAAGGTTCGATTTCCATCTCAAAGAAAGTAAAAATTAATGCCGAGGGGTGATGGTCTATTCCAAGTACTTGAGAAAATCAATGACAATGCCTACAAGATTGACCTTCCACCAGAATATCAAGTGCACAACACATTCAACGTGTGTGATATTTCTCTCGTTGATGCGGTTGAAGATGACTAAATACCGAATTTGAGGTCAAATTCCTCTCAAGAGGGAGAGGATGATACGGGTGGGGCAAGCTGTCCAACAAATCCACGACCATTCACACGAAGCCAAGCTTGGAAATTATAAAAACTCCAAGCCTTGTTCATGCAAATGGCCATTTGTGAGTTGGTGATTGGTCCACCTAATGGTCTAAATTTTTTTAAGTGTGAAGAGGGACCTTGAAGTGTAATAAACTTACACTCCAAGGCCGCCTCATGACAAGGACCATCTGGTCATTTTGCTTCTCCTTCATTTGGGGTGTAATATAAATAGACAATATTAGGGTTATTTGGGGTAGTTCTTCCATTATCATTTTGAAACATAACACTTGTAATATTTTGGATCTCTCTCTCTCTATTCCAGCTCACAAGTAGAGTGATACTTGTGTTGTATCTTGGCTAGAAACAAGGATCTTGAGGTCATAGAGTTCCTCTTGGTCCAAGTAAGAACTTGGTGTTAATATTCGTTAGTCTTAGGGTCCTCTCTTGTTGTTAGGGTTCTTAGACTCTTGAATCTTATATGTCAAGTTACTATCTTCTTGTGACATTGTTATTGTTGTGTTGTTGTGTTTGTAATCTTGAAGTCTAGTGAAGCCGTGTGGGGCTCTTTCTGTCACACCTCGAATCCCAACGAGGCGTGATTGGCACCCGAAGTCGATATGGCCCGAGAGAACCAATCTTTGCTCATGAACCCTCGTATGCATAACCTCGAATGAATAACATATTGTCTTATGTAATGGATGAAATGTAAGATGCCATACATATACATATATAACACTTGGCCTTTGGGGCCATTACATTGCACTGAACGTACATATCTTACATCCATATACCCACATATGTCTACAAAAGCCTCTAACAGATGCATTTACCAGACCAACTAAAAGTCGGGACAAGTCCCCGCTCTCTCTTCAACCAAACCCTAAAGCAACCATTTGAGGGCAAGATCATCCATTTCCAAGCTTTGGTAAGTATTTATTCTCATTGTTTAATATATGATATGCATGGAATATGGTGTCAAACATGTTGGTTATGTTGGTGATGTATTGAGAATTCACTATGTGTGAAATAATACATGTTGGCTCAAATCGGAGGATGGTTTTGTCTTGTGAACTTGACTATAGGCTTGTGGTCTTGAAGAAAATGAATTTGATGGATTCAATATTGTCATGTGATATGTGATTATAGTCTCCCCTTGTTTGGTCATGGTGTATAATGTTTGGAATTTCCATTGTGAAATTGGTTATGGTTTTGGTGGCGGATTGGTCGTAAAGTGTCGTTTTGGTGTTGTTATGTGTGTTGTGAGACCATGGCTGGTTGTTGGCATGTGAAATGATCAAAAGCAAATGTTGTAGAAAATTCTAGAATAGGACATGTGTGAAGATATGAATAAAATCTGATTGTTCATGCTTTATATAGGCCCTCAAGTCTCTTCTTATCCAATTATCAACATTCATTATCATGTTGAATGGGTCAAATGGAAGAATGGATCTTTTTCTCCATTTGGGCCATGCATTTGGGCTTAAATTGAGCCAATTTGCATATATTACTTTGGCCCAACAATTTCATGTACACATCCTCTAAGATTTCATGCATGTTTAATTCATTCCATTGGTTCGGCAATCTACGGGGTGTTACATTTTCGATTCACTAGCACTTGTTAAAATTTGTTGATCTTGTGTCCCAACAATTTCATGTACACATCCTCTAAGATTTCATGCATGTTTAATTCATTCCATTGGTTCGGCAATCTACGGGGTGTTATATTTTCGATTCACTAGCACTTGTTAAAATTTGTTGATCTTGTGTTAGTTTGTTCTTCTTGTTGTTGATTGTTGGGAACTTTTGTGTTGTGGGCTTGATAGTGTATCAGTGGAAAAAGCATGTTATGTCATGACCCAATTTCTTAGATCATGATGGCACCTATTCTAATCCACCAATAGGTAAGTCAAACCATAATCCGGAATGACAAGTAATGGGCTAACGGATAAAAAATAAATGAAACAAGGGTGAAGCCAATATACAACAATAGTATAAGCGGTAGCAAGGAGATATATATATATATATATATATATACACATAACACACTAAACAAGAGAGGAAAAGGAAAAATGAACAAAAACAATCCCTTCCAAGACCTGATAAGGTCGGTACTAGAGCCACTACAACAAAAAGAAGAGAACTAGATAGTATCCAAAATATACATATACAGTAGTCTCGAAATGCAACAGACTGTAACTGAAATAGATGGAGGAGGATTAGCCTCAGACTCTAGAAAGCTCACCCCACCTCTGGATCAGTAGTTGGGCCTCAGAATAACGCCAACGCTAGTGGCTCATACTCGGATCTGCATTAGAGAAAAGATGCAGAAGTACAGTATGAGTACTAAAGCAACGGGTACTCAATAGACATCATCGGCCTACTGAGCTCAAATATAGTAAAAGCATAAATATAATGCGAGTGTGTAAGCTAAGTCAACAGTAATATGGGTAAAATGTAAATATCTACTGTACTAGCAAGTATGTAACGGAAATAAATAACCCAGAAGTAAGATAAATGAGCTTACTACAACCTAACTGGGGCCCCATAAGGCTAGAAGGCACATACAGGAAGAAATTAATCCTACCAAGCCCCCATAAGCCGACAGGTGCAAACAAAAGAAAGTTAAGAGAGGAAACGTAACTATCTAGTTGCTGAACTTATCTCAAGTAACCTTTTTATCTCCAAATCCATGATGAAAAATCCAGATATGTACTAGGTTTGAACCTACACCAATGGGTAGTAATGAGAACCGAAAATAGTGGGAAATAATGAGAGGCCACACAAATCATGTACAATAGAACTCCGTACCACTATCGATACTCCTAGTAACAAATGTAAACAAAACTTAAACATCCACACTGTATCATAATCATATGTCGGACTCGAATCAGAACTCATAGTGTCCATACCGTAAATAGAAATAAGTGATCCTATAAGTAGCTAGCGAATCTCAATCGTAAACTGATACCAAAACCATATCAGAGCTCGTACATAGTAACCATGACCATAACCATAACCGATGCTAGTATCTTGCCAGAGCTCATCATAACTATAGCCATAAAGCATATACCGAACTCGAACTGAAACTGAAAGACATTTACATAATAATAAGCATAATTAGCTGACAGGAGGAAATCCAAGGGTTTCAAGCATATTTCCAAGATATAAGGTCATAACTATCCATCTCGGGTGGATAAGTTCACTAAGGCAAGGCGGATCCTAAATACTAGGTCAAAAAAGAGTCCAAGTCGATTATTACTCTACCTAGGAAAAGGAGCTAAAACAGGCCAGAAATCAAATCTAAGTCAACACATCCTAAGTTAATAGCCTAAAATGGTAGTCAAGAGTCTAATTAAGCTTAAAGAGTCTTCATGCCATAATACACTATCTAAAAAGGGTAGTGGGGCCCACTACAGAGTCCCAATAACCAAACCTAAATTGAAACTTGCTTGAGTCTACTCTTAAGCTTCCCCATCCTATCCCAAGGTACTACAAGTACTAGTTATAGTCCTAAGGATAATAGCAGACTATACTAGAGGAGAAAGGGCCCAAAATCTATCAAAACGAGGCCCTAACCGACTAAAGAAAGTGAAAAAGGTACTAAAATGGCATCGGACTACAACCACCTGGCCAAAACTAGCACAATAGTATACTAACATCCTAAGTAAGCTCAATATGAAAGTAGGGTAAGCCTAGCCTACCTGGACACCTCCGAACGCTCGTCGAATCCTCTAAACTAGAGCTTTCCCCTTCTGAGAGGCCTTCTAGAGTTGTCATGCTATCAAAACAACAATCTATGCGTCAAGACAAGAAAAATGATACTCATATTGCGTATAAATGCTCCAAGTCAGAAATCAGGCTAAAAATTCCATGTAGGGCCCGCTTACATAATCGTAAAATTAAAATAGTCACAGCGTCCCGTGTACCTCAAGGACCAAAATCCACAAGAATTCTAGCTAATTCTGAGCTCTACAGTCCCAAAATTAGTCCCGACACCAACGAAAAAATCAAGAATCAATTCATAGTATTATACTATAAATTAGACGAAACTTATGGAATTATCAAAGATTAAGTGCCCAAGAATCTGACCCCAATTTTAAACGCACTTCAATTATTGAATTTCCTCAAGATTTCTAGCTCACAATTCAATGATCAGGAATGGTGGCAAACACTTGGAAACATATGCTGAAAATTATAGAGGCTTATATATATATATATATATATATATATAAAATGCCAGCAATGGATGCTTTAGAGGTTAAATGACCGCTAAAGCGACCCTACCTCAGCGGACTCCAGAGCCGCTTAAGCGGCGACCGCTAAAGGCTAGGAGGCCTCTAAAGTAGTCAAACCTAATCTGGCCCAGCTCCACTAAAGCGGTCCAGGGTAACTAAAGTGGACACTGCTAAAGCATTCTCCTGGCCACTTAAGTGGCTGCACCAGATAATTGGCACCAGCCAAGTTCAACCATTCTCAATGGACTCTGACCGGGTGCTCGGGATTGGTTTGGAATCCCATGCTCACAAACGAACTATGCTACCCTACCAAATTTGATATTTTAGACTCAACGATGCCATCAAAATTTCTATCCAGGGTCATTTTGATTAAAAGTGGGTCCCACACCCCTAAGAGCCTTTTTAACCAAATTCCACCCAATAGCCCAAAATGAATCCAAAAGCCTCGGGCCCCAGACCAAGGGTCCTACTAGCCTAAAATTGACATTCTAGAGCTTATGGAACTATCATAAATGGCATCCCAGGCTGTTTACCTGAGGTTTAGGCCCGACACCTATTTCTTAACTTCAAAAGCTCCAAAATAAGAAAATAATTCTTAAAACCAAATGAACTGCTGGTGACCAAACTGTCAGCCCCAGCAAGTCATAAATGACTTGGGGCAGTTGTGGGAAAGCTCTAAGTATAGTAAAAACACAAAAATATAGGAAATGACCTGGAGGGTCATTACATGTTATTTTAGCAGTAAAGAGAAATATTGATTGATTTCCACTCACGTCAATAATCTCCATAACACGATAAAAAAGGATTATGAATTATTTTACACAATTGACATTGTAAAGAAGGTGGCAATTCAGGATTTCATTCTAAATCTTAATTCAAAAGTCATACATGTGATAACATAATATTTCTACATAAAACAATATATTCACATTCATTCTTTGAATGAAGAATCTAGTAGAGCTCCTATATAAATTTTTGTTCTCAATTTTTCTTGTGTTTTCTCCAGATATTGAATCTAAATTTGAGAGATGTTTGTGTGCATCCAAACTGTTGGCACCTCAAGTAGTTTAATGAATATTTCCAAACAGAAAATCTAAATTAAATGTCATAAACTACAAAGTTGTAAAACCATTTATGTTTGTATAAGTATGTACCTGGATAATTTTTATGTTGGATTAGATGTTCATAGTTTATACATATTTATCCATCGGAGGAATGATGTTAATGATAAGATAGGATGGGTTATGATATTATGATAGTCAAACTGCAGTAAGTAAGTGTAAATCATATATTGTGTCATAAGACAATTTGATTTTCTTAAAGTGTTTTAAGTTTGAAACTTAAAAAAGAATGACTGCACATAATAGTGTAGTTAATAAAATAGAGTGTTACGTTGAGTTGTAATACTAAGTTGAACAGAGAATCTTGGGAAGAAAGTTATTTTGAAAGTTTATTATCAGTTCAACTAGTATACATAAAAATATTAGAACGGATTTTAGGACATGTGTGTTAGTCAACTCCAATATAAGTGTGTTTACAGATAGTATGCTAACAGGAGTATACAATTAATAGGTATAAATTTATAACTCATTTATAGGGAACATGAATTTCACCGAAGGAAATGTAAATAATTGTGAATCACAGAGAGAAGGAACATTGACTATAACAGTAATCTGTGTAAAAAAACAACTAAAAGAAAGACCCCCATCATTTTTAGGTATTGTGGTCTTTAATAGTATGTGTTTGTCTTATCAGGATATTAAAAATAAAAAATATGGCCTACTCAAATATAATGGTATTAAAAGATACATTATGCCATAAGTAAAAGCTTACTTGAACTGACCTTGCGTTCATAGTCATCTAAAGGATTAGTAAGTATAGATACTTGCCAGAAAATAAAAGATTAAAGTTAAAATATGTGAAAATTTAAAACAGAACTGATAATGCACCAGTTAAGATGATCCTCCTCTATAGTTGAAGGACATGTTTACTGTAATAAAGAACCTAAGATCAACATGATAAGAAACAAGGGGGAAAAACCTAATCTGGGAACAAAGTAGTATACATCATAATAGTGAGTAGAATAGAGTACGTATGCATCATAATAATTAGCAGATTTATGCATTTTGTGATTTAACTATTGTGGAAAGAATCTATAAGAAGTAATCTCATTAATGTTTTGATTCTAGACTAAAGATGAAGACACCTGAAATTCTATGAATACTTGATATAGAGAAAGCTTATGATCATGTAAATTGTGTATTGTTTCTCAAAATGTGGGAAAATATGGGGGTTGGAAGAAAGTACCCTTCTTTGCATGATTGGCTACCAGAGATACTTGTCTAACACAAGACATTCTGAAGAGAAAAAGAATGCAATTGTGTTCAAGGTGCTCTTTATGTGGGACAGAAGCTGAAAGAGGTAGCCTTTTATGTTTATATTAGAGAATACAACAAAGAGATAACTAATAGTTGAGTTGGAGTCAGCCATGTGTCAGCTGTTTGTAGTCGGTTATGAGTTGATGATGTTTAAGTAGTTAGTACAGAGTCAGTTGGTTAGTTCCACATTACAGAAATTCTCTCTCACACTATATGAAATGAAGATCAATGTTTCTTCTGCAATTCTTCTTTGCATGTGTGCTTGATGCACAATTTAACATAGTATCAGAGCAGATTATGCGATCTTGAGGATTGAAATTCTCATTTTTTTGATTTCCATCTTACAGTTTTTTATTTTTTTCTTTGATTTTACTCAAATGCAAAGCTCAATTTGAAGAACAACCGTGAAGAAAATTGATCATGATCATCTCCTGTATCTCACTCCTTTTGATGTACCAGGGGCTGAATAAATTGGAAAACCACTCGTTGGAATGGAGAATTATACTTTATGGATTCATGTGATGCAGTTTAATCTTCTCAAGAAGAACAAATTGGGATTTATTGATGGAAGAACCAGTAGAGATAATTTCAAGGATGATGTGGAGCAAAAATAATGGGATAGATATAATGTGATGGTTATTTCATGGATTATGAGCAATATAAGTCAGGATCTGGTGAGTGGTATATTTTTTAGGTCGAATGCAACACTGCTTTGGGCAGATTTGAAGGAATGTTTTGATAAGGTAAATATGTCTAGGATTTTCCATCTGCACAAAGTTGTTGTCACACATACCCAGGATATTTTCCCTGTATCTATATAGTACTCAAAGTTAAAGGATTTATAGGATGAATATGATTCTTTAATCCCACTTCCGTCTTGTGATTGTTAAAGATCAAAGGAGTACATTGAAAGCATGGTTAGACAAAAGTTGCTTTCGCTTCTTATGAGGTTGAATGACATTTATGGACATACTCAAAGCCAAATCCTTATGCTAAACCCTCCACCCAATGTTAATTAGTGTTATTCAATGATTGTCCAAGATGAGAGTCAAAAAGCATTAGGTGGTGGACATCATGGAGGTAGTGAGGGTCTTGATCCTACTATATTGATGGATGGTAGACCTAGTAGTTCCTATTTCATAGGCTCAAGCTCCAGAGAAAGGGGAGAAAGAGGATTTGGGAACCTTCAAAGATAACAAAGAGGTAATATTGTGATTACTGTGAAATGAAATGAAATACCACATAGGATTACAACAAGCTGAAGCATTATACTTATTGTAATATGCAAGGTCACACACAAGAGATTTGTTATCAGCTTATTGGATATCCAGGAAGGGGAAGAAGAGAGTTAATCTGGTACAAGATTCAAATGGTGTGCAATTAGACAACATAAGGGTCACCAATGTGTATCATGTTCCACCACAAATGGAGTCAACAATATTTTAGAAGTCTGGAAATGAGTAAGGCAATTACTATGCTCAACCTAGAACTAGTGATGTGATGGGATTTGTTCCTCACTTTACTCTCACTTAGAATAATCAGGTAATGCATATATTGAACAAGCCACAGGCCAGTGCAAATGTGTAGGTATATTTGCAGGTACTTGTTTTTGTCATATTATAGATAATTATAGTTTAGATTCGATAGTGGACAGTGGTGCAACTAATCACATGGTTGGTAATGCAAGCTTGCCAAATCATGGGCTCACAGTTAACACCCCAGGGAAGGTGTAATTGGATATAGGTGACACTGTAATCATTACACATACTGCAGTTCCCAATTAACAGGAGGTGATGTTATTAAAGATGTACTTTTTGTGAAAGAGTTTAAATTCAATTTTCTATCAGTATCTAAACTGACTAGAGAGTTGAATTGTTGTGCTTTATTTTTGCCTGATTTCGTCTTCTTTCAGGATCTCTTTACTGGGAGAGTGAGGGGGATTGGTGAAGAGGAAGAAGGATTGTATATGCTAAGGACAAAACAACAACATTAAATATAGGGAACAAAGTCCTTGATGGCATCTCAAGGATGTGAATGTGCTGACATATGGCATAAAAGATTAGGGTATGTGACTAGAAGTGTGACTAGTAAAATAGGCATGCTTAAAACCAATAAAAGTTTTACTTGAACTCATTGTGATGTTTGTCCTTTAGCCAGACAGATTAGACTTCCTTTTGGAACAAGTAATAACAGAAATACTAAATGTTTTGACTTGATTCATTTGGATGTATAGGGACCATATAAGGCTGCTACATATAATAACATAAAATTTTCCTCACTCTTATTGATGATCATTCCAGATGGACATGGATTTTTTTAATTCACCTTAAGTCTGATGTCTCAACAATACTAAAATAGTTTATTTTGATGATTAAGATTCAGTTTGGATTAACTGTCAAGGCCTTCAGATCAGATAATGGATGAGAATTTTTCAACTCTCAATGTGATGAATTGTTCAAAACTCATGGAATTTTGCATCAAAGCTCTTGTCCACATATACCTCAGCAGAATGGTGTGGTTGAAAGAAAATGTATGTATATCCTAGAGACATCTAGAGCAATCAAGTTTTAAGGTCATTTACTTATAAGATTTTGGAGAGAATGTATACTAGCAGCAGTTCATATTATTAATAGAGTTCCTTTGACTGTTTTACATAATGTGTCTCCTTTTGAAGTTTTATTTGGTAAGTCACTAGATATATCATATATGAGGGTGATAGGATGTTTGTTTCATGCCACAACTCTTTCAAAACCTGATAAGTTTGGTCCTAGAGCTACTAAATTAGTCTTGATGGGTTATAGGAAAACACATAAAGGCTACAAGTTATATAATCTTGAGCATCATACATTCTTTATCAGTAGAGATATGGTTTTCAATGAAGATATTTTTCCATGTAAGACTTATTCTGTAGGTGCTTTACAAGGTCATGGAGGCATGAGTCTCGTTTCTATGGTTTCAATTTTGGACATTGAACCTGCTATCTTTTGGACATGAGGTTTCCCAGCATGTCCAGAGAAGATCTTCTAGAGCAAGTAAAGCTCCACTTTGGAAAAAGGATTTTGTCATTTACAAGAGGGATAAATAGTCTAGTTCCCTGTATTCTATTATAGACAATATTGATTGTAGTTGTCTCTCAAAGACCTATCAATGTTACATTGCCAATTCTTCCACAAAATTTAAACCTTCTATATATTATCAGGCTATGCATAATGTTACATAGGTGCGGGCCATGAAAAATGAGATTTAAGCTCTAGAAGTTAATAAGACATGGGAATTAGTGGAATTGCCACCTGGATAGAAAGCTATAGGCTGCAGATGGGTGTACAAGTTAAAGTATAATGTTGATGGATAGGTTGAGAGGTTCAAGGCTTGGTTGGTAGAAAAAGGCTACAACCATAATGAGGGATTGTACTATCAGGAAACCTTTTCCCTTGTTGTAAGAATGGTAACAGTACAAACTCTATTGATAATTGTTGCTACAAAGAGATAATATTTTCAACAAATGGATGTTTATAATGCTTTTTTTCAAGGAGATTTGATAGATGAAGTCTACATGCATTTGCCTCAAGGTTTTAAATCTGACAATGTAGGAAACACTAAAGTGTGTGCAGTCTGCTTAAGTCACTTTATGGAGTTAAACAAGCCTCTAGACAATGGAATATTAAGTTGACTACTGCTCTGGTTGCAGCTGGATTTAAGCAAAGTCATTTAGAATATTCTCTTTTGACCAAGAAGACTGATAATGGAATAGCGGTGGTCTTCATATATGTGGATGGTAGTCTAGCAATAGGGTGTAGTGTACAGTTATAGAAGAAGCTAAACAGGTTCTAAAAGATAACCTTAAAATTAAAAATTTGGGAGATCTCAGTGTTACGCCCCGTATCCCAACGGGGTGGACTGGCACCCGAAGCCGATAAGGCCCGAGAGAACAAATCTTTTCTCCTGTCCATTCATATGCATGCAATTAGAAACATCACCAACACGTAAGGACATAAAATGCTAATAGCGAAAATTATGGAACATGTGATATATACATATACGTGAAACTTGGCTGTTAGGGCCATCAAGTCAAAAACACATACATCTCTTACGTTCATGTACCCACATATGTCTACAAAAGCCTCTAACAGAAGTACATACATGACCAACCTAAATTCGGGACAAGTCCCCGCTTTACATAACATTTACAATACCAAAAACCAATCTACAATTGTGACTCGGAAGCCCCGAACCAACTGGAGCTCACTAAAGTTTAGTAGACGACCCGCAGCTTACTATGGAGGTCTACTAGTACCCGTGCCTGTAGCAAGTAAGGTAAGTCCCACAAGGGACGTTAGTACAAAGAATGTACTGAGTATGTAAGGCCATAAGAAACTATATGATACATCAATACTTGAATGGAATCAAATATAAGTAAAGGACCACTATGGAAAAGTCATCACTCTATATGTATGGAAGTATGTACATTAGATGGATTACTTCTTTTACCTTTACGCTCATTCGTTCCTTCATCACTCACCTCTTCATTCACTACTCATCCTTTCATTCTTACAATGCCCGGGCCCCAAGCTGATCAGTGGGTATTCAACAGTTTTCAGAATTGACCTATGCTAGGCTTTTCTTTTGCCCCTGGGATACCACCCGTAGTAGCGGGATTGACCCATGCTAGGTGTCCTTTTCACCCCTGGGATACCACCCGTAGATATTGGGATCGACCCATGTAAGGTATTTTAACCCCTGGGATACCACCCAAGAATACATACTTCACTACCTCACTTCTTCAATCTTAGAAATAGTTCATTCTATGATTATGTTATTATTTGAACTTTTGAATGTATCATTATTGGAACTTGGAACCATGTTCATAATTATGTGACACATGACTTACAATATATCAAGAATAAGGTACATATGATCAACAATAGATGATAACCTGAAATGAGATACCTTAGGACATTTTGAAAATGAGTACGTACAATTACAAGGTGAATACTACAAGTTGCAGAAGGATACAGAAAGAGTAACCTTACATACCTTGTTGTCTCACTACAAATACACAAGCCTATATGGGGATACAATAGTCCAGCTTCCTCATTACGTTTCACTCTGCAATACGATCACATAACGGAACTTACATTAGCCACTAGTTACTATACAAGTGTACAAGACGACAATGAGCTATATGACTGTCGTATAACATCATGTCACCCTTTAAAATACAATCACTACATTCTCATACCAACAACATCATAACTTTTCACACATTGACCAAGACGTCATACATCAATAGCATTTCACACCACGCTTACCCTTTATGTCTCCTCATTATCATTTCGTCACAATTACACCTCCATAACAACATATGAACAACAATTCATACTTAATATAGTCCAAAACTCCTCCATAAGACCCTTTAAAGTCATTAAAACGGTGTCATAAGTTGATAAATACATCCAAAAAGGGTATAGGGGCCTTCGGGGATCAAAGAGAGACGAAAACACACAAAAACGAAACCTGGATGACCTGCGAAGCCACCTGTGCCCAAAGGTGTCTGAGTTGCACCTGTAGGTGGCCTTTGTCAAAAGCCAGAGGCACTTGCGTTGGCATCTGTGCCCGCAGGTGCCCTCGTCTGCGGGGGGCGGATGCCCGTTTTGGTCAAAATGGGTCTCTTTTGGGTCTTTTTTATGCAATGAATGGTACATGATCATAACTAAACTTGTTTTGACATAATTTGATCATTTTGGATGCCAAAAATCAGCCATGGTCTCACAACACACATAAACAACACCCAAAACTACACTTCTCATTCAATACGTCACCAAATCCATAACAAATTTCACAATAACAATTCCAAACATTATACACAAGGATAAAACAAGTTAAGACTATAATCACATCTCACATGTCAATATTGAATCCATCAAGCTCACTTCCTTCAAGACCACAAGTCCATTTTCAAGTTTATAAGGCAAAACCTTTCTCCGATTGCAAAAATAGACGGTTTTACACATAGTACACTGTCCAACACTTTACAAACATAACCAACATGATATACACCATCTATCATGCATAAAATATATTAACCCATAGTAATAAGCACTTACCAAATCTTGTGCAAAGGTGATCTTGTCCACAAAGATGACTTAGGGTTCTTGAGAGCCAAAAAGAAAATGTTGTGAATATTCTAGAAAAGGCATGGGTGTTGTATTGAAATAAAATCTGATTTTTATTAATATATATAGTTCCCTCAAGTCACTCTTATCCACATCTTGGCATTAAATGCATTAGTTGCTTGGTCAAATGGAAGAATGGGTCATTTTTGCCCCATTGAGCCATGTCTTTCTTATGATCTTTGGGCCTCATTTGGCCCAATGGCACAAGGCTCATGTAAGCCCGAAAAAATTAATGTATAATTCATCAAATCTCTTATGTTTAACTAATTCCATAAATGTACACGTAGTCGTATAGGTTCAGAAACATACGGGGCATTACATTCTTCCCCCTTTAGAAATATTCCTCCTCGAATGTTTGTGACATTAGTCAAAGTAAACAATTACAAGTTTAGGAGAATTCTTCATGTTATCGTATATATATATATACTCAATTTTTATAGATACTTACTTGTCATTGTTCCGATCTCGTATCGTGAACTTGTCCTTTCCTTTGGAACAAATGAGGGTACTTGGACTTCATCATTTCTTCAGCTTCCCATGTGACTTCTTCTATTTGCTGATTTCTCCAAAGTACCTTTACGGAAGTGACATCTTTATTCCTTAACCTCTTCACTTGTCTATCCAGAATGGTTATAGGTATATCCTCATAGGTAAGATCCTCTTTAACCTGTACATCTTCAATAGGAGTAAAACAAGATGGATCTCCTATACACTTTAGAAGCATCGAAACATAAAATACTGGATGAACTCTAGAGAGTTCTTGGGGTAGTTCCAACTCATACGCAACTTTCCCAAATCTTTGAATAATTTCATACGGGCCTATATATCGTGGACTCAATTTTTCTTTCTTTCTGAATCGCATTACCCCTTTCATCGGTGACTTCTTTAAAAATACCCAATCACCTATGGCGAATTCAAGCCCTCTTCTTCTAACATCAGTGTAGGACTTGTGTGGACTCTGGGCCGTTTGTATCCGTTGTTGAATCACTTTAACTTTCTCCATAGCCTGATGAACAAGATCTGGCCTAAGTAAAGCAGTTTCGCCTGCTTCAAACCATCCGATTGGTGATCTACATTTCCGCCCATGCAAAGCTTCATAAGGTGCCATTTTAATACTTGAATGATAGCTATTGTTGTAATCAAATTCAATAAGAGGCAAATGGTCATCCCAACTGCCTTGAAAATATAACAGCAAGCTCGTAGCATATCTTCAAGTGTTTGGATGGTATGTTCTGCTTGTCCATCAGTCTGAGGATGGAATGCCGTACTTAGATTCACCTATGTACCCAAACTCTGCTGGAAAGATCTCCAAAAATGCGCAATAAATTATGCTCCTCTATCTGATATGATGGAGATCGAAATCCCATGTAATCGTACTATCTCTTTCACATATAATCTCGCATAATCCTCCGCTGTATAGGTGGTCTTGACTGGTAGAAAATACACTGACTTGGTAAGCCTGTCAACTATAACCCATATAGAATCAAATTTCCGCAGTGTATGAGGAAAACCTGTGATGAAATCCATATTAATCATATCCCATTTCCAGACTGGAAGATTGATACATTGCATGTAACCTCCTTGTTTCTGATGCTCTAACTTTATTTGTTGACAATTCGGGCACTGAGCGACAAATTCTGCAATGTTCTTCTTCATATTTCCCCACCAATACACTTCTTTTAAATCATGGTACATTTTAGTAGCACCCGGATGAATAGAATAGCGCGAATGATGCGCCTCTGTCATAATTCATTTCCTCAGCTCATCTACATCCGGCACACATAATCTTCCTTGGCATTGAAGTACCCCCTCTTGTGTAAGATCAAAGGTCGTAGTCAGACCCTGTTGTACATTCTCTTTCAACTGCAATAACATAGAATCCGCAAGCTGCTTCTCTTTTACTTCAGCTATTAAGGAGAATTCCGCTACCTTTTGCACAATAACTCCTTCATCTGGAGATTCAATAAGGCAAACTCCCAAGCTGGCTAGTTGATGTAGATCTTTGATTATCTCTTGATTTTCTGTCAACTGGCTTTCTACTGCCTTGCGGTTCAATGCATCAGCTACCATATTTGCTTTTCCTGGATGATAGAGAATATCAATATCATAATCTTTCAATAGCTCAAGCCACCTTCGTTGTCTCAAATTGAGTTCCTATTACTTAAAGATATACTGTAAACTTTTGAGATCAGTATAAATATCAACATGAACTCCATACAAATAATGACGCCATATCTTTAAAGCAAATACCACCGCTGCTAATTCAAGATCATGTGTGGGATAGTTTCTCTCATGTCGCTGCAACTGGCGTGAGGCATACGCTGTGGCATTACCGTGTTGCATCAATACACACCCTAGGCCAATTCTAGAAGCATCACAATATACTGCGTAACCTTTGGTGCCTTTCGGAAGTACTAACACCGGTGTAGAAGTCAATTTATCTTTCAGCTCCTGAAAACTTTTCTCACATGCATCATTCCACTGAAACTTAACTGCCTTGTGTGTAAGCTTCATTAAAGGTGCAGCAATGGAAGAAAAACCTTCCACAAATCTTCTGTAATAACCTGCTAACCCAAGAAAACTACGAATCTCTGTAGGTGTCGTAGGTCTTGGCCAATTTTTCACCGCCTCAATTTTCTTGGTATCAACTCGAATTCCTTCATCTGACATAATGTGACCCAAGAATGCGACGGATTTCTACCAAAATTCACACTTAGAGAACTTCGCATACAACTTACGCTCTCGAAGAATCTGTAACACCTGCCGTAAGTGCTTAGCATGGTCCTCTTGTGACTTTGAATAAACTAGGATGTCATCTATAAACACCGTCACGAACACCTCTAGAAATGGCTTAAACACCCTATTAATCAGGTCCATGAACACAGCTGGTGCATTTGTTAGTCCAAATGAAATAACTAAAAATTCATAATGGCCATACCGTGTTCGGAAGGCTGTCTTGGGTACATCTTCTTCTTTAACTCTCACTTGATGGTAACCCGACCTCAAGTCAATCTTTGAAAAACACTTGGAGCCCTGTAACTGATCAAACAAATCATCAATTTGAGGGAGGGGATATTTGTTCTTGATCGTTACCTTATTCAATTGCCGATAGTCAATGCACATTCTCAATGTGCCATCATTCTTCCGTACAAACAATACCGGTGCACCCCATGGGGACATACTAGGCCTAATGAAACCCTTATCCAGCTAATCTTTCAATTTCTCCTTCAATTCATGCAATTCTGCTGGAGACATTCTATATGGGGGAATAGAGATAGGCTGAGTGCCTGGAATCACATCAATGCCAAACTCTATTTCCCATTCTGGGGTAAGCCAGGGAGATCCTCTGAAAATACATCAAGAAATTCATTGACCACTGAAACCGACTGAGGAGTTAGTGGTTCCATATCATTATCTTTCACTCGTACTAAGTGACATATGTACCCCTTGGCAATTATCTTCCTTGCTTTCAAATAGGAAATAAATTATCCTCTTGGTGCCCCCATATTACCCTGCCATTCAAGACTGTTTCCCTGCGGAAAATGAAAATGTACCTTCTTGGCCCGGCAATCTACCGTGGCATAACAAGAAGCCAACTAATCCATGCCCATTATCACATCAAAATCCACCATGTCTAGTTCAATGAGATCGGCCAATGTATCATAACCACACACAGTTACCACACAATTACAATACATTCTTTTTGCAACAATATAGTCACCAACTTGTGTAGATACTTCAATTGACTTGGTTAATAGTTCTGGTGTTCTTTCAAATTTCGCAGCAACCAATGGAGTAACATATGACAATGTAGAACCCGGATCAATCAACGCATATACATTATATGAGAATATGGATAATGTACCTGTGACTACGTCAGGAGATGCCTCTGAATTCTACCGGTCTACTAGAGCATAAGTATGATTCTGAGTTCCACTAGAACTGGCTACTCCTCTGGCATATCTACCACGACCCGCAGGCTGTACACCTCTGCCTAGGGGAGGAACCGATGATGATGATGCAACGGTTGATCCCATAGGTCGCGCCACATTACCCAAGCCTCTTCGTGGGTAGTCTCTCATCATATGCCCCACCATACCGCACCAAAAGCAAACATTTGACCCAAGCTGGCATTCACCTAAATGAAACCATCCACATTGCTGAAATGGCTGACAAGAAAATCCAGCGGTCTGCGAACCTCGAATCCCACTACTCTACCCAATATTACTACCTCTAAACCCTCGGAATTGAGTTTGGGTGCCTGCTGCAGAATAAGATAATGACGATCTCGGTGGTCTATGAAACATCCGAGGTCAAGATTCTCCTTGGGACACCATAGATTATCCCATAGGTCTAGCTCTTTTGGACTGTCCTCGTTCAGATTCATGTACCCTTTTTCTCTGTCTTTGGTCCTCTATTTTCTGGGCAAAGGCCTAAATTCTCGCTATATCCATATCTTTGTTCGAGGCAGCGATGGTGCAGTCCCTTACTTAATATGGCTCTAATCTTTCCACATATCGATGAACTCTATCTGTCATTGTAGCCACTACATTCAGAGCATATCGAGCCAAAGAATTAAACTGTAAACTGTATTCTCTGACACTCAGGTTCCCTTGACAAAGATTCGAGAATTGATCCGCATGAGCCTCTCAGATCTCATAGGGAAGGTAGTGATCAAGAAAAGCCTCTTTAAATTCTTCCCAATTAGGTGGATTTGCACCAACACCACGAGATTTCTTCCAATCTTCATACCACAATATCGCCTCTCTTTTCAATCGATATGCAGCAAGTTCAACTATTTCTACCCCAGTTATATGCATAACATATAAAGCCCTTTGAATCTGATCTATAAATTCTTGCGTATCTTCATTCAGATATGATCCAATGAATGTAGGAGGATCTAATTTCAATAAATCCTGGGTCCGTATACTAGCTGCCCTGGCTGCACTATCATCACCTGTCATTGGACCACCTTGTCCCTGAACTTGTGCAGCAACTATTAGGGTCAATATTTACACTGCATTCTTTAAGTCCTGGTCAGTAGTATTCATTGGTGGTTCTGCAGGTATTTCTCTTCCTCTTGACTCTTCTGAGAATGGAAGAGTAGAAGAAGCCTGTGATGCCATCTCTGGTTCAGCGCCGCCTTGATTAACTGGTTCAGGCGGGGCTTTACTAGTTCATTCTCCAGTAATTCTGTCTATTCTCATACTTTTACCTCGACCTCTTCTTGTCATCGGCATTTTGCTATAATATAAAAGAATAATAATTTTTCGGTCAGAAAAAATTCCACCTGTAACTTCGGCTCTAATGCACGATCGAGAAATCAAGGAATTAAACAACTCCTAAATGTCCCGTAGCCTCCAACTTATGAATGTGGTGCACAACACATCCATAAGCAAGACTCTACTTAGACACGACTTTGTAGATACCCTTAGAACGACCTGCTCTGATACCACTTTTGTCACGCCCCGTATCCCAACGGGGTGGACTGGCACCCGAAGCCGATAAGGCTCGAGAAAACCAATCTTTACTCCTGTCCATTCATATGCATGACATTAGAAACATCACCAACACGTAAAGACATAAAATGCTAATAGCGGAAATTATGGAACATGTGATATATACATATACGTGAAACTTGGTCGTTAGGGCCATCAAGTCAAAAGGACATACATCTCTTACGTTCATGTACCCACATATGTCTACAAAAGCCTCTAACAGAAGTACATACATGACCAACCTAAATTCGGGACAAGTCCCCTCTTTACATAATATTTACAATACCAAAAACCAATATACAACTGTGACTCGAAAGCCTCGAACCAACTAGAGCTCACCAAAGTTCAGTAGACGACCCGCAGCTTACTGTGGAGGTCTACTAGTACCTGTGCCTGTAGCAAGTAAGGTAAGTCCTAAAAGGGACGACAGTACGAAGAATGTACTGAGTATGTAAGGCCATAAGAAACTATATGATACATCAATACTTCAATGGAATCAAATATACGTAAAGGACCAATATGGAAAAGTCATCACTATATATGTATGGAAGTATGTACATTAGATGGATTACTTCTTTTACCTTTACGCTCATTCGTTCCTTCATCGCTCACCTCTTCATTCACTACTCATCCTTCCATTCTTACAATGCCCGGGTCCCAAGCTGATCAGTGGGTATTTAACAGTTTTCAAAATCGACCCATGCTAGGCTTTTCTTTTGCCCCTGGGATACCACCCGTAGTAGCGGGATTGACCCATGCTAGGTGTCCTTTTCACCCCTGGGATACCACTCGTAGATATTGGGATCGACCCATGCTATGTATTTTAACCCCTGGGATACCACCCAAGAATACATACTTCGCTACCTCACTTCTTCAATCTTAGAAATAGTTCATTCTATGATTATGTTATTATTGGAACTTTTGAATGTATCATTATTGGAACTTGGAACCATGTTCAAAATTATATGACACATGACTTACAATAGATCAAGAATAAGGTACATATGATCAACAATAGATGATAACCTGAAATGAGATGCCTTAGGACATTTTGAAAATGAGTACGTACAATAACAAAGTGAATACTACATGCTACAGAAGGATACGGAAAGAGTAACCTTACATACCTTGTTGTCTCACTATGAATACACAAGCCTATATGGGGATACAATAGTCCAGCTTCCTCCTTACGTTTCACTCTACAATACGATCACACAACGGAACTTACATTAGCCACTAGTTACTATAAAAGTGTACAAGACGATAATGAGCTATATGACTACCGTATAACGTCATGTCACCCTTTACAATACAATCCACTACATTCTCATACCAACAACACCATAACATTTCACACATTGACCAAGACGTCATACATCAATAGCATTTCACACCACGCTTACCCTTTATGTCTCCTCATTATCATTCAGTCACAATTACACCTCCATAACAACATATGAACAACAATTCATACTTAATATAGTCCAACACGCCTCCATAAGACCCTTTAAAGTCATTAAAATGGTGCCATAGGCGGATGCCTGTTTTGGTCAAAATGGGTCTCTTTTGGGTCTTTTTTATGCAATGAATGATCCATGATCATAACTAAACTTATTTTGACATATTTTGATCATCTTGGATGCCAAAAATCATCCATGGTCTCACAACACACATAAACAACACCCAAAACTATACTTCTCGTTCAATACGTCACCAAATCCATAACAAATTTCACAATAACAATTCCAAACATTATACACAAGGATAAAACAAGTTAAGACTATAATCACATCTGACATGTCAATATTGAATCCATCAATCTCACTTCCTTCAAGACCACAAGTCTATTTTCAAGTTTATAAGGAAAAACCTTTCTCCGATTGCAAAAATAGACGATTTTACACATAGAACACTGTCCAACACTTTGCAAACATAACCAACATGATATACACCATCTATCATGCATAAAATATATTAAACAATAGTAATAAACACTTACCAAATCTTGTACAAAGGTGATCTGGTCCACAAAGATGACTTAGGGTTCTTGAGAGCCAAAAAGAAAATGTTGTGAATATTCTCGAGAAGGCATGGGTGTTGTATTGAAATAAAATCTGATTTATATTAATAAATATAGGTCCCTCAAGTCACTCTTATCCACATCATGGCATTAAATGCATTAGTTGCTTGGTCAAATGGAAGAATGGGTCATTTTTGCCCCATTGGGCCGTGTCTTTCTTATGATCTTTGGGCCTCATTTGGCCCAATGGCAGAAGACTCATGTAATCCCCAACAAATTAATGTATAATTCATCAAATCTCTCATGTTTAACTAATTCCATAAATGTACACGTAGTCGTATAGGTTCAGAAACATACGGGGTGTTACACTCAGTTTTTTCTTAGGCACAGAATTTGCCAGTAGTTTAGAGGATATTTTGATACTTCAAAGGAAGTATTCTTCAGAGCTAATCTCATATTTAGGGTTGTGAAGTTCAAAGCTTATTAATACTCTAGTGGAACTTAATCAAAAACTGACTACAACAGAATTTAATGCTTTGATAGGTGATATATCTGATTCTTTTGATAATGTCTAATTTCAATGTCTGACAACTTGCAGGTAAGATGATAAAGAAAGAAGGCATCTTGAGGTGTTTATAAAAGGGAAGAAGTATCAATCAAGTAAAAGATATTCTTCAGAGACATCTAAAAGGAACAAATTAAAAGTGAAGGCCTCCACATTAATGCAACATCTTTTATACAAGGAAAGAAAGCTTATTTAGATCTCAAGAATCCCTATTTTAGAGATTAAGTAGTGCGGGTCAAGATTTATTAAAGAGACTATTTATGGTCTAACCTTATTCTCAAAAAGAGGATATTTCACATCCGATTTCCAAGGATCAAATCTCTTAGGTTGCCTTTTTTATTTGAATCTTCCAAACGGTTAGTAGCCCGATCTATACTATTTATAGGATGGATGATAGGAAGATATATACAACTTGTTTCAACCTTCTCTAGATCTTTTCCTTGCTTTCATTAAGCATTGTATTCTCTAGAAGTTTAATATATTCAAAAAGAGAGGAAAGAAGAACATATTTGGTGAGGCTTTGTATCAAAAGTGAGAAAAAGAAAAGAAGAGTGTGAGTTAAAGCCACAAAGCTTTACTCAATTCTAGTAATATTTGATTCACCAAAAGAAGATCTAGTAGAATCCTTTTCAACCCAAGGGAACTGGAGTAAAACCTATTAGGAGTCCTAACCAGCGTAAAATATTTTGTGTAATCTTTACTTTCAGCAATTTTCTTTACAGTATTCAAACAGTTTTCCTAATACAGTCTCGATAGTTGACTGACTGTCATAGCAAGTCGATTCATAAATCAAAAAAGAATAATTCACCCCACTACTTTCAATTGGTATCAGATCCTGGACTCATATATATTTGCCTAACAGCAAAGTGAGAAAAGACTATGGCCCAATCTATTGCTGGAGCACTATTCTTTGAAGGTACATCTTAAACCAGACCTCCCTACTTCAATGGGAAATATTTTTCTCATTGAAATATAAGGATGGAAACCTTCATAAAGTCCTATGATGTGAAGGTATGGAGGTGATCCAGTTTGGTGACCTTCCACTTGTTCCTACCAACAAAGATGGAAAGAAATCAGATGATGGTCAAGCATCAACTGAAAAAATTCCAACCTTGAAGGACTACACTGTTGAACAGATGGAAATTATTCAGATCAATTCAAAGGCAAAGAATGTGTTATACAATGCTATCAGTGGTGAAGAATATGAAAATATCTCTTATTGTGAAACTGCCAATTAAATGTCAGACAAACTATAAGTCACATATGAAGAAACTGAGAAGGTTAAGGAAACTCTTGTAAATATATTAGTCTCTGAATATGAACTTTTCAAGATGAAAGATAGAAAATCCATTGAAGAAACATTTGCCAGATTTGGCAAAATCATTGGTGAACTCAAAGCAGCAGGAAAGACTTATCCTGTAATAGATCAGATCACTAGGATTCTCAGAAGTGTACCTCTTCAATGGCTTTCCAAAGTAGTGGCTCTTAAAAGCATGAATCTGAGCAAGATAACCTATGATGAAGTAAAGGGAGATTTTATTGCTTTTGAAAAGGCCCATCTAAACAAGAAAGGTCAAGTGCAAGAAGAGAAGAGAAAGACTGTGACATTCAAAGTTACAAATGAAGAAGAAGATGGTGATGCCTTAAATAAAGATGAACTTGCTCTTATCACTAAAATAGTTATTGACAACTACAGGAGATTCAGAAATCAAAGAGAGGGAGACCAAATTACTCAAAAGGAAAGCAAATTACTGAGTACAGTAGGAATAAAGGTAAATGCCATAATTGTGGAAAAATATGGCCACAATGCTTATGATATTCCAAAAGCTAGAAAAGGACTCTCTAAAGGAGGTCAAAAGGCTTTCAAAAGTTGGGGTGATGAAGACCACTTTGAAAATGAAAATGACAACATTGGAGATGTCTGCTTTATGGCTTTTGAAGAATCTAGTCAGGTAAGAACAAAATCTCGCAGTGAATGCTAAAATTTGGGAAATTTGTTAGATCTTGACATAGCTAATTTAAATAAAGCTCATGATGAAAAAAGGGCTTTATTAATGAAAAGAAGAGACTAGGAAATTAAATTTGATTTTTGCAAAATTGAAAAAGAATTTCTACAAGGAGAAATTGATAAATTAAAAATTAAAATCACCAGTTTTGAAAAATCCTCCAATCACAGTATTTTCAAATCTAGTCAGCCGACAAACTCTTCCACGTTAGCTGACAAAAAATATGATAGTGGTAGATCTACATACGATAATAGATATTATAGTTGTGAAGGGTCTCAACAGCCAACAAACTTTAATAAGTCAACCAGAGAAACCAGACATAGTCATAATACTTATCATAGCTTCTCAACCACTGAAAAATCCTCTCATCTTTCATGTTATCATTGTAGTAAATCTGGTCATAAATATTATAATTGCATTTTTCATTCAAAAAATTCTGGCAAATAGATTTGGAGACCCAAAATTGAGTCTACCAATCCAAGTACCAATCCCAAGGGACCCAAGAACACTTGGGTACCAAAGAATAAGTGATATTCTGTTTTACAGGAACACCACTCAAAGCTTAAAGGAAATGGTATCTTGATAGTGCATGTTCAAATCACATGATAGGAAACAAAAGTTTATTTAAATCTGTTGCTGACTATGATGAGGAGATATTAGCTTTGGAGAAAACTTCAAAGGTAGAGTAATAGGTATGGATACAATTTCATTTAATGAATCATGTGATATCACTAATGTTTATCTTGTCAAAAGTTTTAAGTACAATCTACTGAGTATAAGTCAGCCATGTGATGTTGGTTTGGAGGTAAGATTTAAGAAAGATAGATATATTATTGAAAACCTTGGAAAGCCACTTCTTCCTCGTAATAGACACAAAAATGTATATGTTCTTGATTCTATCAAAAGGACAGAAGATCATATCTATTTGGCCTCTATATCAGAAGATCCATGGATTTGGCATAAAAAGCTTGGTCATGCAAGCATGGGACTCATTGAAAAATTAGTCAAATATGACCTAGTCACTGGGCTCCCTACTACAAGAAAACTCACATTTGTGATGCATGCCAACTTAGTAAGCAAACTAGAAATTCATTTCCTGTTAAAGATATTGTCTCTACTACTAAAACTGTGTAGCTACTTTACATGGACCTTTTTGGTCCTACTAAAACAGTAAGCATTAGAGGTAAAAGGTATGCCTTTGCTATTATTGATGATTATTCTCGATTTGATTGGGTTATGTTTCTATCTAACAAAGATGATACCTTAAAGAATTTTGAAGTTTTCTGTGAAAAGGTTCAAAGGGACAAAGGTTACTACATTTCTGCTATAAGAAGTTATCATGGAGGAGAATTTGAGAACAAAGGCTTTGAATCTTTTTATAACAGTCAAGGTTACACTCATAATTTCTCTACTCCAAGGTCTCCCCAACAAAATGGTGTTGTGGAATGCAAGAATAAAACTCTTTAAGACATGGAATGAACCATGATGTGCGAACACTCTTTGCCTCATAAATTTTGGGCAGAAGTTGTAAGTTCTACTTTTCATATCTTGAACAGGTGTCTTATCAGACATATTCTGAAAAAAACTCCCTATAAGCTATGGAACAATAAGAAACCCAATATTAGGTACTTTATTCCTTTGGATGCAAATGTTTCATTCATAAAAATGGTAAGGACAACATTGGTAAGTTTGATCCTAAGAGTGATGAAGGTATATTTATGGGTTACTCTAATTCTAATAGAACTTATGGAGTCTTTAATAAACACACTCTTTGCATTAAAGAATTTGTGCATATTATTTTTGATGATTCTAATTGTATTGTTGAGAATAATAGCAATGTAGATGATGAGGATGAACAGGGAAAAATTACTAAAACTACTTCTACTGAAGTTAACTCTTCACCAAAGATGACTGTCATCGAAGCAGATCAGTCAACTATTACTATAAATGATCAATTTGTAATAGAAACTACTCTAAATGAATGGAAAAGTGAACCAAAATATCCAAAGAAATTCATCATTGGAGATCCCAAGGAAGGAAGGAAAACAAGAGCTTCCAGCAAGAGAAGTGCTAATGTCGCACTAATATCTCAACTTGAAAAAAAGAAGGCCAATGAAGCTTTAGAGGATTAAAGTTTGGTCAAAGCAATTAAAGAGGAACTTGAGCAATTTGATAAAAACAATGTAAGGACTCTGGTTCCCAACCCTGAGAACACCTTAATCATTGGGACAAAATGGGTATTCAGAAACAAATAGGATGAATCAGGTAATATGGTTTGAAATAAAGCTCGTCTAGTTGCTCAAGGCTATCCACAACAAGAGGGATCCAATTATGATGAAATTTTTACACCGGTAGAAAGGTTAGAATCTATTCGAATCTTACTTGCTTATGTTTTTGACAAAGGTTTCAAATAAGTTCAAATGGATGTCAAAAGTGTCTTTTAAAATGGTTTTATTGATGAACAAGTCTTTATAAAGCAACCCCTAGGTTTTGAAAATCCCAAATTTTCTTACATGTGTTTAAACTTTCAAAAGATCTTTATGGTTTAAAACAAGCTCCTCGAGCCTGGTATGATAGATTGAGCAATTTTCGAACTGATTATAAATTCATATGAGGAAAAATTGACACAACTCTTTTTATCAAAAGAACTTTCTCTAGAAATCTCATTATTCAAATTTATGTTAATGATATTATTTTTTAAAGTACTAATACTGAATTGTGCAAGAATTTCTCTAAGTTAATACAAAGTGAATTTGAAATTAGCATGATGGGTGAGTTGAAATTCTTTTTGGGACTACAAATTCATCAGTCAACTGTAGGAACCTTCATTTGTCAAAGTAAGTTTACTAAGGAACTCATTGAAAAGTTTGGAAAGAAGGATGCTAAATCCACTAGCACTTCAATGAGCTCTGCTTGTATCCTTTTATCTGATGATGATGGTAAGTCTGTTGACGAAACTAGGTACCATGGTATGATTGGCTCTCTTCTATATCTCACTTCCAATCGATAAGATATCCTATTTAGAGTATGTAAATGTGTAAGATTTCAGTCAGCTCCCAAGGAGTCTCATCTGACTTCAGTCAAGCATATTATTAGATATCTTATTGGGACTGTATTCTATGGTTTATGGTATCCTAAATCTAATGATTTTGAGCTTAAAGGGTTTTCAGATGCAGATTACGCAGGTGACAAAAATGATAAAAAAAAAGCACTACTGGCACTTGCAAATTTATGGGCAACTCTCTCATCTCTTGGAATAGGAAGAAGTAAAACAGTGTTTCTTTATCCACAACTGAGTATGAATATATTTCTATTGGATTATGTTGTGCACAAATTCTTTGGATGACTCACCAACTCAGTGATTATGATTTTCTGTTAAACCTGTGAAATTTTTTGTAATAATTCCAGTGCTATCTGTTTATCTAAAAATCTCGTGCATCATTCTAGAGCTAAGAATATTTATATTAAGCATCATTTTATCAGAGATCATGTTTTAAAAGGTGATATTAAATTATCCTTTGTTAGTACTGATTTTTAGTTAGCAGAAATTTTTACAAACTATTGTTGGAGGAAAGATTTTGTTTTCTTCAAAAATATCTTGGTATTCTTCTAAAATCTTTTTGAAATTATTTATTTCCTCATTCAATGTCTGCATTGAAGTATAAAAGTGGCTATAATTATTAATTGATTTTGATTGTTGTACTTGCCTTTATTGCTTCCTTTTTACTTGATTATATTAATGTTGATTGATGTACTTGCCTTGTTTATTTCTTCTTTCTCATTGACACAAGTACTGTGTACCATACTTATGATGCCTTTTCCCATTCTCTAGGCATCTCTTCACTTTCCCATTCACTATCTCTTCTTATACCTCTTTGTTTTCTCCTTCTCTCTCACTCATTCTCACTCTTTTCTTCTATTTTCATTTCTTTTCTTCTTCATTCCATTGTTGAAAACCCTAAAAATTCATCCATGGTTAGTCAAAAAATTTCTCGATACAAAGGGAAAGGAAAAGCTTCATCCTTTATTCCTCATCATTCTGACCTATCAGACCAAAATCTTAATAGAAATTTCTCTGAATTTTCTCATTCTCTTATGAGTAAGAATCCTTTTTCAAACCAATAAGTATGAAACCTCAAAAAAGAAGGTAAAATTTGCTTTTGATAGTTTTTAAAATATTAAGACTGATTTTTGGAGACCCCCTCCAATGAAACCCTTTTTCACTCTCTCAAAGAACTATCTATGGTGCATGGTCAAATTATGGATCTGGATCTTTTGGAATCTTTGCATTGTCTTAGTCATCCCTTGTTTTAAGGTTAGGTTTGGCTAATCTCTTCTCCACCACTCCCAAAACTGCTTATGAGCCTCTAATTTTTCTTCTTATGCTAACTTGCGATCTTTTTGTTCTGATGAATTAGAAACCTTAGTTATGGGTAAGCCTATCTTCCTTGTCTGTGGTATGATTGATTCTATATTTGGTATTCATTATACTAGTTTTGCTACTTCCTCTAAGAGCCTTTGGCCCTCTGATTTTGATATTCCTTTTGAGCAAGCCAAGAAGTCCATTGCTCTGGAATTCTCTTACCCTCTTCCCTCAGGCCTTGGTCTGAAGAATCTCTCTTTTGTAGCTCGTGTAATTTCCCATATTGTGGAGACCACACTTCTTCCTCATAGAGGGTCACTATTTAGTCTCTCTAGCTGTAATTCTTTGCTTACCTAGGCTTTCCTCATTCATTATAAATTTTATGATTGAAGCGTATCTTAATCCCTCGAGTCTTCCCTATGATTTGATTATCACTCATATTATGTAAGCTAGAAACATCTCTCTTGATGGCATTCCCTCTGTCACTGTCAAGTAATGCTATAACTACAAGGCCTTTATTAGCATGGGATATGTTCTCATTGATGACACTTGGGTCCCTAAGTCTGAGAATTGTCCTGTCAGTGCTCCATCCTCTCCAAAGATCAGTCCCTCCTTTCCTGTTGATACTAGTTCCTCCTCCATGTCTATGGTTGTCCTCAATCGCATCACTGATATTGACATTAAGCTAGATGCTCTCAAGGTCCTTTTTCTAGCATCTTACTTTCAAATGGACAAGATTCAGGCTACTAGTAAGGAGAGCAGTATGAATGTTGCTCGAATTCAACTCAAGTTGGATCAGGTAATCAAGGAAGCCATCAAAGTTGATGGGAAAATTTAGATTGCTACCGATGCTCTCTCTACCACCATTGTTGATTAGTATACTACCTTGAAGGATGCCACTTCTCAGACCTTGGCATATTTTCTTGGTCATTTTGTTCCTCCTCCTATCCCTTCTCCTTAAAACTCTGTGTTAACAGGATGTTTATGATTTGTGTTTTTGCTAACGTTTGGACTGTATTTGAGCATAAGCTCATGAATACTTGTTTTTGTTGCTTTGGCATTTCTATCGTAGTTATCTTCTTTTTTGTGTTTTGCCTTTTCCTATTTGATTGATGTTAAAGGGGGAGAAAGATATATATTACGCAAATATAAGTCGACTATTGAAAATACAACAACTCAGAGGGAGCACCTTTCCAATAAGTCAAATGGTCAGGGGGAGATAAATAGGGAAATCGACAAAATTTATTTTAAGTTGTCATCCATCAAAAAAGGGGAGATTGATAATGTCTAATCTTAATGTCCAACAACTTGTAGGTTAGATGAAAAAAGGAAGAAGGCATCACGAGGTGTTTATAAAAGGGAAGAAGCATCAATCAAGTAAAAGATATACTACAAAGATGTCTAAAAGGAATAAATCAAGAGTGAAGGCCTCCACATTAATGCAACATTTTTTGTACAAGGAAAGAAGGTTTATTCAGATATCAGGAATCCCTATTTTAGTGATTAAGTAGGAGGGTCAAGAGTAATTAAAGAGACCATTTATGGTCCAAACTTATTCTTAGAAAGAGGATATTTCACATTCGATTTTCAAGGATCAAATCTCTTGGGTTTCCCTTTTTATTTGAATCTTCAAAACGGATAGCAGTCCAATCTCTACTATTTATATGATTGAGTATTGAGGAATTACTCAATCCTTGTAATATTTGATTCACCAAAAGAAGAGCTAGTAGATCTTTTGCAACCCAAGGGGACTGGAGTAAGACCTATTAGGGGTCCCAATTATTATAAAATATTTGGTGTCATATTTACTTTCAGTAGTTTCCCTTACAGTTTTCAAATTATTTTTCTAATACTGTCTCTCAATAGTCGACTGACTATAATTGCAAGTCGAGTGATAAATTGAAAAAGAGTAATTTACCCCCCCCCCCTACTACTTTCATATTTTTAGCTTGATACAAGTGAATATCAAAGACTCATTGGAAGATTTCTATATCTTACTATCACAATGCCTGATATATCATATGCAGTCCTATATGCCTATAAGGCATTATCAAGCTTTTGAGCCCAATTAGTTCTGTTGGCATTCACTATTTTGGCAAGAATCATCTTTATTTCTCAGTTCTTCACTTCTACCTAACTACTAGTTTGTGGATGATAAGGGGTAGCCACCTTGTGTTGCTTGACTCTAAACTTTGCTAGCAGAGCATGGAATACTTTTTTAAAAATATGAAACCTTCCATCACTGATGATCGCCCTTGGAGTACCAAACATTGAGAAGATGTTCCTTTTTAGGAACGAAGTCACATTCTTTCTTTCATTAGTAGTGCCACAGCTTCTACCCATTTAGATACATAATCCACTACCACTAATATGTATTTCTGGTTGAAAGAACTCATAGAGGGACCCATAATTTTGATGCCCCATAAATCCAATAATTTGACTTCTAGGACTGGGGTTGTGGGCAGCTCATGCCTTCGTGAGATAGCTCCCTGCCTTTGGCATTGGTCAGAAAATTTCACAAACTCATGCGCGTCTTAATAGATTGTGTTCGGTCCAATAATACCCACATTGCAATATTTTCTATGTAGTTCAAGCACCACCATGATGTACCCCTATAAGAGATGAATGATAGGCTTCCAAGATACTAATCATTTTAACTTTCAATACGCATCTTCTTATCAAGTTGTCAGCACAAAGACTGAACAGATATGGCTCATCCCAAAAGTAATTCCTTACATCATGGAGAAATTTCTTCTTTTGATGAAAATTTAGATCTTTCGGTAACCTATCACTAACACGATAGTTAACAAAATCAGCAAACCAAGGTACAAGATCATGAGAAGCCACTAATACCTGCTCATCAGGAAAGGAGTCATCAATCTCTACCTCATCCAACACTTTTCTCTCATCTTCAAGTCTAGATAGATGGTTGTCAATTTGATTTTCATAACCTTTACGATCTTTGACATCAAAGTCAGATTCCTGAAGCAAGAGCATGAATCGAATCAACCGTGGTTTAACATCTTTCTTTGCCATGAGGTATCTCAAGGAATAATGATCTATGTGCACTACCACCCTTGTACTAAGCAAGTACTCCCAGAATTTCTCAAAGGCATATCCCACTGTAAGTAATTCTTGCTCAGTCACCATATAGTTCATTTACGCTCCATTCAGTTCTTTGCTCGCTTAATAAATTGGATGAAATATTTTATCCTGCTTCTGACCCAAAACAGCACTAAGTGCCACCTCACGTGCATCACACATTACTTCAAATAGTTTGGACCAATCTGGAGCAATAATAATAGGAGCATACGTAAGCTTTTCTTTAAGGCAATGAAATACCGTCAAACAAGCATCATCAAAATGGAATGTAATTTCCTTCTCCAACAACTTGCAAAGAGGATTTGTAATTTTGGAAAAGTCCTTTATGAACCTGCGATAAAAACCTGCATGACCAAGAAAACTCTACACCTCCTTTACAGAGATTAGTAGAGGTAACTACTCAATCACTTTAATGTTTGCTCTATCAACTTCAATACCCTTTCCAAGAAATTTATTCCCCAGAACAATGCCGTCCTTCACCATGAAGTGGCATTTCTCCAAATTCAGCGCCAAATTTGCTTGTTCATATTGCTGTAACACCTTGCCAAGATTGCCAAGCAGTCTTAAAAACCATCACCCGCTATAGAAAAATCATACATGAACACTTCCATAATATCCTCCACCATATCTAAGAAAATAAACATCATACATCTTTAGAAGGTGGTAGAAGTATTGCATAAACCAAAAGGCATGTGTTTGAATGCAAACGTACCATAAAGGCATATGAATGTCATTTTCTCTTGATCTTTTGGTGCAATATAAATTTGGTTGTACAAGGATATCCATCCAAGAAGAAATACCAACCTCGGTAAGATAATCGATCCAGCATTTGGTCCATTAAAGGTATTGTAAAATGATCTCCAAGTGTCCAATAGTTCAATTTCTGATAGTCTATGCATACACGCTAGCTTGTTACTGGCCTAAGTGGGATTAACTCATTTCTCTCTTTAGGAACCACTATCATACCTCCTTTTTTTGGGATACATTATACCAGACTTACACATTTTCTATCTGATATAGGATACACCAGTCCCGCATCTAACCATTTAATAACCTCTTTCTTTACCACCTCCTGTATAGGTAGATTAATTATGTGCTGATGCTCAGTGTTTGGGATGAAATCTTCCTCTAACTAAATTTTATGAGTGCAAATCCCAAGAGAGATTCTGATAACGTAGGTAATCGTCCACCCAATTGCCCTTTTGAAGTGTCTCAACACTGACACAAGTGCCTCAACCTTCAACTCAACCAAATCAGATGCCATAATAATGGAGAGTGTACTATTCTCTCCAAAAAAAGCATAGCGTATATGACCTGGTAACACTTTCAATTCTAGCACTGGTGGCTTTTCAATCAAAGGCTTAGCTGGAGGAGTTCACCTATTTTTCATATCTTAGTCCAACTTCTTTAGAGCATAGGAATAGGAATGTCACGCCCCGAATCCCAACGAGGCATGATTGGCACCCGAAGTCGATAAGGCCCGAGAGAACCAAGCTATGCTTCTATACATTCATATGCATACCATAGTTCCACTATCACATAAGAACATGAACCATTAGTATTGGAAATCATGGATATTGGAAATCATGGCATATATACACACATTTGAGAAACTTGGCCGTTGAGGGCATCAAAACAAGACTTCATGAGTCACCTTATATACATATACCCACGTACGTCTACAAAAGGCTCTAACAGATGCATTGACCAATACAAACCAAAAGTCGGGACAAGTCCCCGCTTTATACAACATGTACATCACCAAAACATATATACACTCCGACTCGGAGAAGCCCCGAATTAACTGGAGCTCACCAAAGAACTGCTAACAATGGCAATCTACTGAGGAGGCCTACTGGTGCCTGCGCCTGCAGCAAGTAAGGTAAATTCCCCAAAAGGGGTCAGTACGAAGTAAGTACTGAGTATGCAAGGCTCAAATGAAACTGTGCAATACATGAATATTTCAATGAACTCAAATACAAATGACCAATCAATGTGACTAAGTCACCATGTTGCAAAATTGGAAACCATGTGGATTGCTTGCATTACTTCCATTACTTTCCATGCTCACTTGTCATTACATATGTCACAATGTACCCGGGCCCCGACTGATCAGTGGGTCTTTATATCATCATGCTGGGATCGAGTCGAGCTAGGCATATGCCCCTAGACTTGCCACCCATAAATCAATGCATCGGGATCGGGTCGAGTTAGGATTATGCCCCTAGACCTGCCACCCATAAATCCATACCTCGGGATCGAGTCGAGCTAGGCTTACGCCCCTAGACTTGCCACCCGTACTTGATCATTGACCACATTTGCATTACTTTGTTCATTACTTTGAGATTGATACTTTGATAGTCATAACATCACTTTGGAATTTTGGAACATAACATTGTTGGAAGCTTTGAATCATTAACCAATGAGTGAGAGACATGTGAATAAACATCATTAGAAATATAACATTACTAGCACCATGACACCATTGGAACCATTGGACAATAATCCATGAACAAGGAACATGAGTATAATCACTATTGGAACTTGGGGACATTTACCATGAATATAGGACATGAGACTTACAATTGATCAATGAGTAAGAAATTTATAACAATGACCATTGCTAACCGGGTATGGAATACCTTAGTACATTTCGGGATAGGACTAGTGACATGTCATTGTGAACACTATTTGCCGCAGAAAGATACGGACAAAGTAACCTTACATACCTTGGATTTGCAATACGAATATATAATCCTAGAGGTGCGTACAATAGTTCCACTCCTTCTTTATGTGTCACTCAAGGCTTGTAATAGGATGATCTTGTCCCAAAGAGTCCAAAGAAATTATTTGCCTTAGGGTTTGGAAATGAAAGAAATGTTTGTGAAAATATCCAAAAGTTATGAGAGCCTTTCTGAATAAGATCTGATTTTGGGGACTTTATATGGACCTCAAGTCATCATTAGCCACACTTGGAACTAAATGATATGTTTACTTAGTCAATTATTGGAAGAATCGGTTATTTCCTCTTTGGGCCAAGTCTTTTAATCTCATTTTGGGCCTATTTTTGGGCCCAATAACACATATCCATGTAACCCATAAAATTTCATGTATTATTCATCATATATCTCATGTTTACATAATTCCATAACGTCACGACAATATTCTCTTACGAGATTCTCATTCGTCGTCTCAATCGCAAAAATAGGAATTCTAGCCGTCCATGGCTTCAATGAACATTTTGGATCACTATTCACATTTCATGATTTGATCATGTAGGAGTATGTAGGATTGTATTGAAGTGTTTGAAGCTTTAACAATGCTCAAAGAACTCCAAATAACCAAAGAAACCATCCAAGAGTCGTCGTAGAATTGCATTACAAAACGGGTCCGGAAAGGCACAAAATTTGTGCCTTGCGCCACTAGCTGCAAAGCAGGCTGTGGCGCAAGATCTCAGCCTTCTCTGAATTTTTAGAATGCAGGTGGCTTGCGCCACACCCCTGAAATAGGGTAGTGGCGCAAGTTTCACCACCTTGCTGAATTTTTCGGCCACTTCTCCGATACTTGCATATCGTCCAATACCTTATCAAAACACTACAAAATACTTACTTAGTGATCTTAACCATCAAGTAAAAATGATTCCAAGTCACCAAATGAGGTTAGAATGGGTACGGGGTATCAACCAAATACTCCACGAAGCCACAAAACACCTCCTACAAAGGTCTAATCGCACATTTTAGGTCCGATATCAAATGTTTCACCAATGACACTATAAAACACATACTCTTGGCATTTCAACACCTAGGTAGATATAACCCCAAGGTAACAAGTGAGATTAGGAAAGTACGGGGTGTTACATTCTTCCCCCCTTAGAAACATTCGTCCTCGAATGTTAACAACATTGTCTTATATACAACAATTGCATCTTTACTTTAACATACCTATACACATTCACATAATGCTCTTAAATACTTACTTGTTATTGTTCCACCTCCGCATTGTGAACTTCTTGGTCCATTTTAAATAGATGGGGATACTTGGATTTCATCATTTCTTCCGCTTCCCATGTGATCTCCTCTACGTGTTGGTTTCTCCAAAGGACTTTTACGGATGCTATGTCTTTATTTCTCAATCTCTTCACTTGTCGATCTAGGATAGCAATGGGCACCTCGTCATAAGTAAGATCCTCTGTAACTTGAACATCTTCTACGGGAACAATACGAGAAGGATCTCCTATGCATTTTTGAAGCATCGAAACATGAAATACCGGATGGACTGAGGAAAATTCCTGGGGTAGTGCCAACTCATACGTGACTTGCCCAAATCTTCTAATGATTTCATATGGGCCTATGTAACGTGGACTCAATTTCTCTTTCTTTCCGAACCGCATTACGCCTTTCATCGGTGACACCTTAAAAAATACCCAATCACCTATGGCGAATTCAAGCCCTCTTCTTCGAACATCGGCATATGACTTATGACGACTTTGAGCCATTTGTAACCTCTGTTGGATCACTTTAACTTTTTCCATAGCCTGATGAACAATATCTGGCCCAAGTAAAGCAGTTTCACCTGCTTCAAACCATCCAATTGGTGATCTACATTTCCTTCCGTACAAAGTTTCATAAGGTGCCATTTTAATACTTGAATGATAGCTATTGTTATAAGCAAATTCAATCAGAGGCAAATGGTCATCCCAACTGCCTTGAAAATCTAATGCGCAAGCTCGCAGCATATCTTCAAGTGTCTGAATAGTATGTTTTGCTTGTCCATCAGTCTGGGGATGGAAAGTCGTACTCAAATTCACCCGTGTACCCAGACTCTGCTGAAAAGATTTCCAAAAGTGTGTTGTGAACTCTGCTTCTCTATCTGATATAATAGAAAGTGGAATACCATGCAATCATACTATCTCTTTCATATACAACTTCGCATAATCCTCAGCTGTATAGGTCGTCTTGACCGGTAGAAAATACGCTGATTTAGTAAGTCGGTCCACTATGACCCATATGGAATCAAACTTCCGCAATGTACGAGGCAAGCCCGTAATGAAATCCATATTAATCATATCCCACTTCCAGACTGGAAGATTGATACATTGCATGTAACCTCCCGGTTTTTGATGTTCCACTTTCACTTGTTGACAATTTGGGCACTGTGCGACAAATTCTGCAATGTTCTTTTTCATGTTGCCCCACCAATACACTTCTTTCAATTCATGGTACATTTTAGTAGCACCCGGGTGAATGGAAAAGCGCGAATGGTGCGCCTCTGTCATTATTCGTTTCCTCAGTTCATCTACGTCTGGTACACATAATATCCCTTGACATTGAAGTACCCCTTCCGGTGTAACATCAAATGCCTTGGTCAAATTCTGCTGCACATTTTCCTTTAGCTGCAATAAAATAGAATCCGCAAATTGCTTCTCTTTCACCTCAGCTATCAAGGAGGATTCTGCTGCATTCCGCACAATAACTCTATCATCGGCAGATTCAATAAGGCAAACTCCCAAGCTGGCTAATTGATTCAAATCTTTGATTATCTCATGCTTTTCATTCAACTGACCACTAGTGCTTTCTACTGCCTTACGGCTCAATGCATCAGCTACTACATTTACTTTGCCTGGGTGATAAAGAATATCAATGTCATAGTCTTTTAAAAGTTCTAACCACCTTCGTTACCTCAAATTGAGTTCCTTCTGCTTAAAAAGATATTGCAAGCTTTTGTGATCCGTATAGATGTCAACATGAACCCCATATAAATAATGACGCCATATCTTTAAAGCAAAAACTACCGCTGCCAATTCAAGATCATGCATGGGATAGTTTTTCTCATGTGGTCGCAACTGTCGTGAGGCATATGCTATCACCCTACCATGCTGCATCAACACACATTCGAGACCAATCCCGAAAGCATCACAATACACTGCATAGCCCTCTGTGCCTTCCAAAAGTACTAACACTGGTGTGGAAGTCAACTTATCTTTCAATTTTTGAAACCCTCTTTCACATGCATCATTCCATTGAAACATAATTGCCTTGTGAGTTAACTTTGTTAATGGTGCTGCAATAGAAGCAAACCCTTCTACAAATCTCCTATAATAACCTGCCAAACCCAGAAAACTGCGAATCTCTGTGGGTGTCGTAGGTCTTGGCCAGTTTTTCACTGCTTCAATCTTCTGTGTATCGACCTGGATCCCTTTATCTGACACAATGTGACCCAAGAATGCAACTGATTTTAACCAAAATTCACATTTGGAAAATTTTGCATACAACTTACGCTCACGGAGAATTTGCAACACTTGCCGTAAATGATTAGCGTGGTCTTCTGGTGATCTTGAATAAACAAGGATATCATCTATAAATACTGTCACGAACACGTCTAAGAATGGCTTAAATACCCTATTCATCAAATCCATAAACACAGTCGGTGCATTTGTTAGTCCAAATGACCTAACTAAAAATTCATAATGGCCATACCGTGTTCGAAAAGCTGTCTTGGGCACATCTTCTTCTCTAACTCTGACTTGATGGTAACCCGACCTCAAGTCAATCTTTGAAAAACACTTGGCACCCTGTAACTGATCAAACAAATCATCAATTTGAGGGAGGGGATATTTGTTCTTGATCGTTACTTTATTCAATTGCCGATAGTCGATGCACATTCTCAAGATGCCATCTTTTTTTCGCACAAATAATACTGGCGCGCCCCACGGGGACATACTAGGCCTAATGAAGCCCTTGTCCAGCAAATCTTTCAACTGCTCCTTCAATTCACGCAATTCAGCCAGAGCCATTTTATATGGAGGGATAGAAATAGGCTGAGTGCCTGGAATCACATCAATGCCGAATTCCACTTCCCGTTCTGGGGGTAAACCTAGAAGATCCTCTGGAAATACATCTAGAAATTCATTAACCACTGGGACCGACTGCGGAGTTAGTGGTTCCACTTCGATATCCTTCACCCGTACTAGATGACATATGTATCCTTTAGCAATTATTTTTCTGGCTTTCAAATAGGAAATAAATCTTCCTCATGGTGCCCCTACATTACCTTGCCATTCAAGAACATTTTCTTGCGGAAAACCAAATTGTACCTTCTTGGCTCGGCAATCTACCGTAGCATAACAAGAGGCCAACCAATCCATTCCCATAATTACATCAAAATCCACCATGTTCAATTCAATGAGATCGGCCAACGTATCATGTCCACACACAGTTACGATATACTCTCTTTACAATAATATATTCACCAATCGGTGTAGACACTTCAATTGACTTAATTAATAATTTCGGTGCCTTTGCAAATTTCGCAGCAACCAATGGAGTAACATAGGAAAATGTAGAACCTGGGTCAATTAGTGCATATACATTATGTGAGAATATGGATAATGTACCTGTGACGACATCAGGGGAAGCCTCTGAATACTGGCGGTCCACCAAAGCATAAGTGCGATTCTGGACCCCGCTAGTACTGGCTGCTCCTCTGGCACCTCTACCACGGCCAATAGGTTGCACCCCTCGGTCCAGTGAAGGAACCGATGCTGATGATGCAACAGCCGACCCAGCCGGTCGTGCATACCACCCATGCTCCGCTGTGGACAATCTCTCGCTATATGTCCCGGCATACCACACCAAAAGCAGACATTCATCCCTGACCGACATGTGCCTGAATGAATACGCCCGCAGTGCTGACACTGCTGACGAGGGAAACTTGCTGCCTGTGATCCATGAACCTTACTACTCTGCCCAGTTGAACCACTTCTAAACCCTCGAGCCTGAGAATAAGCACCCCCTGTGGAATAAGAGAACGATGGTCTAGGTGGTCTAGGAAACATGCGGGGCCTAGATCCTCCTTGGGACATCATAGGTGGTCCCATAGGTCTAGCCCTTTTGGACTGTCCCCTATCAAATTCATGTACCCTTCGTCTCTATCTTTGATCTTCCATTTTCTGGGCGAAGGCTTGTATTCGAGCAATGTCCATGTCTCTATTCAAAGCCGCAATAGTGCAATCTCTTACCAAATATGGCTCTAGTCTGTCCACGTATCTATGGACCCTGTCTGTCATCGTAGCCATAACATTTGGCGCATATCGAGCCAAGGAATTAAATTGCAAGCTATATTCCCTGACGCTTAGATTTCCTTGACGGAGATTTAAGAACTGATCCGCACGTTCCTCACGGATATCATAGGGCAAGTAATGATCAAGGAAAGCCACTTTAAACTCTTCCCAAGTAGGTGGGGTTGCATCAATATCACGGGATTTCTTCCAATCCTCGTACCACAATATTGCCTCTCCTTTCAACCTGTACGCAGCAAGTTCAACCTGTCACATGCATAACTTCCAAGGCCCTCTGAATTTGATCCACAAAGTCCTGTGGATCTGCTTTTGGATCTGCCCCTGTGAAGATAGGAGGGTCCAGTTTGAGGAAATCTTGTGTTCTGCGACTTGCTACTCTAGCCGCATCATCATCATGTGTCATTGGACCAGCTTGTCCTTGACTCTGGGCTGCCACTAACTGTGTTAACATCTGAACTGCATTTTTAAGATCCTGGTCCGTAGTATTGACTGGTGGTTCTACAGGTACGCTTCTCCTACTCGACTCTTCTGGTACAGAGGGAGTGGAGGAAGCTCGTGACACAAATTCAGGCTCAGTATCACCTTGATGAACTTGATCAGGTGGTGGTATACTGGTTCCTTCACCAGTAATTTTATCTATCTGCTTACTTTTGCCTTTTCCTCTTCTAGTGTTCGGCATTTTGACTATACCAAGAAAAATAATTTCCAAGATCAGATACAATGCAACTTACAACATTGGCTCTATTGCACGATCTAGAATGAAAAAAAGAAACAACATCTTAAATTTCCCGTAGCCTCCTACTTATAAATGTGGTGCACAACACATCGATAAGTAAGACTCTACTCAGACACGGCTTTGTAGACATCCTTAGACCGACCTGCTCTGATACCACTTTTGTCACGCCCTGAATCCCAACGAGGCATGATTGGCACCCGAAGCCGATAAGGCCCGAGAGAACCAAGCTATGCTTCTATATATTCATATGCATGTCATAGGAAACCCCACTATCACATAAGAACATGAACCATTAGTATTGGAAATCATGGCATATATATACACATTTGAGAAACTTGGCCGTTGAGGACGTCAAAACAAGACTTCATGAGTCACCTTATATACATATACCCACGTACGTCTACAAAAGCCTCTAACAGATGCATTGACCAATATAAACCAAAAGTCGGGACAAGTCCCCTCTTTATACAACATGTATATCACTAAAACATATATACACTCCGACTCGGAGAAGCCCTGAATTAACTGGAGCTCACCAAAGAACCGCTAACAATGGCAATCTACTGAGGAGGCCTACTGGTGCCTGGGCCTGTAGCAAGTAAGGTAAATTCCCCAAAAGGGGTCAGTACGAAGTAAGTACTGAGTATGCAAGGCTCAAATGAAACTGTACAATACATGAATATTTCAATGAACTGAAATACAAATGACCAATCAATGTGAGTAAGTCACCATGTTGCAAAATTGGAAACCATGTGGATTGCTTTCATTACTTCCATTACTTTCCATGCTCACTTGTCATTACATGTGTCATAATGTACCCGGGCCCCGAGTGATCAGTTGGTCTTTATATCATCATGCTGGGATCGAGACGAGCTAGGCATATGCCCCTAGACTTGCCACCCATAAATCAATGCATCGGGATCGGGTCGAGTTAGGATTATGCCCCTAGACCTGCCACCCATAAATCCATACCTCGGGATCGAGTCGAGCTAGGCTTACGCCCCTAGACTTGCCACCCGTACTTGATCATTGACCACATTTGCATTACTTTGTTCATTACTTTGAGATTGATACTTTAATAGTCATAACATCACTTTGGAATTTTGGAACATAACATTGTTGGAAGCTTTGAATCATTAACCAATGAGTGAGAGACATGTGAATAAACATCATGAGAAATATAACATTACTAGCACCATGACACCATTGGAACCATTGGACAATAATCCATGAACAAGGAACATGAGTATAATCACTATTGGAACTTGGGGACATTTACCATGAATATAGGACATGAGACTTACAATTTATCAATGAGTAAGAAATTTATAACAATGACCATTGCTAACCGGGTATGGAATACCTTAGCACATTTCGGGATAGGACTAGTGATATGTCAATATGAACACTATTTGCCGCAGAAAGATACGGACAAAGTAACCTTACATACCTTGGATTCGCAATACGAATATATAATCCTAGAGGTGCGTACAATAGTCCCGCTCCTTCTTTATGTGTCACTCAAGGCTTGGAATAGGATGATCTTGTCCCAAAGAGTCCAAAGAAATTATTTGCCTTAGGGTTTGGAAATGAAAGAAATGTTTGTGAAAATATCCAAAAGTTATGAGAGCCTTTCTGAATAAGATCTGATTTTGGGGACTTTATATGGACCTCAATTCATCCTTAGCCACACTTGGAACTAAATGATATGTTTACTTAGTCAATTATTGGAAGAATGGGTTATTTCCTCTTTGGGCCAAGTCTTTTAATCCCATTTTGGGCCTATTTTTGGGCCCAATAACACATATCCATGTAACCCATAAAATTTCATGTATTATTCATCATATATCTCATGTTTACATAATTCCATAATGTCACGACAATATTCTCTTACGAGATTCTCATTCGTCGTCTCAATCGCAAAAATAGGAATTCTAGCCGTCCATGGCTCCAATGAACATTTTGGATCACTATTCACATTTCATGATTTGATCATGTAGGAGTATGTAGGAGTGTATTGAAGTGTTTGAAGCTTTAAAAATACCTCAAAGAACTCCAAAGAACCAAAAGAAACCATCCAAGAGTCGTCGTAGAATTGCATTACAAAACGGGTCCGGAAAGGCACAAAATTTGTGCCTTGCGCCACTAGCTGCAAAGCAGGCTGTGGTGCAAGATCTCAGCCTTCTCTGAATTTTTAGAATGTAGGTGGCTTGCGCCACACCCCTGAAACAGGGTAGTGGCGCAAGTTTCAGCACCTTGCTGAATTTTTTGGCCACTTCTCTGATACTTGCATATCGTCCAATACCTTATCAAAACACTACAAAATACTTACTTAGTGATCTTAACCATCAAGTAAACATGACTCCAAGTCACCAAATGAGGTTAGAATGGGTACGGGGTATCAACCAAATGCTCCACGAAACCACAAAACACCTCCTACAAAGGTCTAATCGCACATTTTAGGTCCGATATCAAATGTTTCACCAATGACACTATAAAACACATACTCTTGGCATTTCAACACCTAGGTAGATATAACCCCAAGGTATCAAGTGAGATTAGGAAAGTACGGGGTGTTACAAGGAATTCATCCAAATCACTGCCTTCACTGTCTCATTATAGTCTTTGATGTCATCACCATAAAATATCATCATTACTGTAGCTAAATTTCAACTGCAAACTTTTCTTCAAAGGATACCTCAATTTCTTCCCCATCCAACACATCAATCAGAGACACAACATTCATTTCTCTTGGTTGTTTCATGGACTGACACACATTGAATTTAACCTCATGATCATTCAATCTAAATTATTATTCATTGCTTTCAATGTCAATCAATACTCTACCAGCTGCTAAGAAGGGTCTTTTCATGATTATGGGAACTGTAAAATCCAATTTGCAATCCAATATCACAAAATTAGAAGGGAATATAAAACTCTCTAACTTCACTAATCCCCACAGGCCTCTTGATCGAATGATCAGCCATCAATAGCCACATTATCATTGGTTTGGGGGCTCCCAAGCCTAACTATTTATAAATAGCAAGCAACATCAAATTGATGCTTTCACAAAGTTCGCACAATGCCTTAGCAAAATTAAAGGTGTTAATGGTGCAAGGGATGGTAAAAGCACCAAGATCTTCTTTCTTCTTAACCAAATTACGTGAAGCAATCACACCACAATAGGGTATGTTATCCACGGGTTTGAAATAATATTCCTCTTCTTAGTGACCAAGTCTCTCATAAACTTAGTGTAACCTGGCATTCATTCCCATGCCTCCACTAAAGAAATATTTATTGACAGCTGCTTCAATATCAGCAACAATAACTGACATCTACAACAATATCAGCAATATCCACCAGCTTTTCAAAATTAGTTAGAACTTTTTGTTCGAAGGTATCATCAACAGTTCTAGAATAAAAAACAACAACCTCCCCTTGCTCATCAATAATGGGCACCGAATTGGGAAATACTCTTCCACTTCTATTTGTGGCGGCCATGCATTGGCCATCATTTCTCAAGTTTTGGACAGTGTCACTAAGCAAGGTCCCACTCTTCCGCGGATTCAAAGTTGTGGACATTTGACCTATTTGGTATTCTAGTTGTTTGATGGAAGTTGAGTTTGAGTCCACTAGTTGGCTTATGTTATAAATTTCACCCTTCATTTCTTTTACACCCAATTTAGTGGACTCGACTCTTTGCAAAACTTGAGCAAACATATCTTCCATCCTAGAATTTCCTCAACTATTACTAGTTCAATCATAATTCCCCGGGAGGCACATATAGACCACTTCTATCATTCTTTCTTTTTTAGTTTCCTTGATCCCTATCCTTGTAAAAGTCTTGTCATAATAATTATCATTCTGATAGTTTTGACCTTGGTTTCCTTGGGCATTGGCCCGAAAACCCCCTATCTGATTATTTAGTTAATTTACCTCCTTCTCAAAATCTTATTCCACAACTTTACTCTGAGAACCTACTACTTTAAACTTTTCAGTACCACCTGCCAACAAGTGTTTTGTAAGCAAGTCCATTTGTGTCATCATATGGGCCAATTCTTGGTCATGCTCCTCCTCTCTTCGGCATTGTTTAATAGACATGCCCATAGAATAAGTGCCACTTGCAACATCAGAATCTCTAGTATGCCAAGCTCTGTTGGTCTTTGTGATCTTGTCCAAGATTACAGTTTCATCTACATAAGTGTGGTACATGAAGGCTCCCCAGTGGCATTATCATCAATCATTTTGTTACTGAATTCAAAGACCTATAAAAAGTCTACAACACGTGCTCATTGTCGCGCCCCATTTTTCTCGCGAAAAGCGGGATTCGACGTGACAAACTCTTTTTGGGATTTAAAGGGTGAAGAGTCGCCACCTAACGAGTTAAGGTGCGTTAGGGCACCATTCTAGACTAATTAGGATTAATTAATTATTAGCCTATGTCAACCAGAAATTCGGGTAAGGGTTCAAGTTACCTAGAGAGGAAGGTGTTAGGCACCTTTCGAGGTCCACAAATGTGGATCCCGGTCGAACTGATATAATATTTGGGGGAATTCTATGTGATAAGCAAAAGGTCGATTGATAATTAATTAATCTAAAATAACCAAGTGCCTAAGCATGCGACATTTAACTTAATTATTCTAGATGAAGAATAAAACCAAGTGAAAGAGTAATGAAAAGATGAATAAAAACCTAACAAAAATACATGCATTTTTAAATACAAACACAATTTAAGATTATCATGCAAGTTGACACGCAACCTATTTTATAACTAAAAAAAGTACAAATTCAATTGTTACTTAGTTACATTATATGAGCATAAAGAAATGAAAGAAATTAAGTTAATTAATTTATACTATACAAAAATAATTACGAAAATCGAGGGACTGACCTGGTTTGGAGCATCAACTTAAGAAAGAATGCCAAAGTATTTAAAATGTTGAGTTACAAATAGTAACGGGAGTCCAATAAGCCAACTGAGATTCTCAAAGATCTCTCAACTTTTCTCTATTCTGCATAGTGCTCTAGTCCTCTCGTAAATTATAACATCTCACATAATAAAAGAAATTGTTAGTAAAATCTATGCCACTTTAATTTGGTGGCAAATATAATGTAAGAGAATGGATAATAAATTAACAATACATAAAGTTAAGGCTAAGAGTGAGAGAATGTAGGATCAGGGTATGACAAGGCTAAAACGGGCCCAATGCGATGTTACACCCCTCTTCTCTATTTTTATATGATTGACTCTCTTAAAGACCTTAAGACAAGACTAAAGGAATTCTTAAAGAAAGTACTAAAGAGTATTGATAAATAAAATATTTCAACATTTAAAAATCATAGATAGTTTAAAAGTATTTTGATACTTAGATCGTATGAAAATATATATATCGAAAATATAGCATAATAATAAAAGTTATCAAGTCTTTGAGATTTTTAAAAGGGTGACATATAAAAATTAGAAAAGACGGGAATAACGAGTTGCTTTATTTTTATAATAGAGCTATGTGTGTGCTTCATACAAGAAGTCAACTATAGCTTGTCTTTTGTCATCATTTCCCAATCGTACCTAGTCCCCACTTGGGGGCGACTACTCCATTTGAGCTCGATTTCACGTTGACTCCTCCATTTGCTATTGTTAAACTCCGAGCGATATCACTCCATCATGGTGTACATGTAAAAATATTCAAAGTAGTGAGAGTATGTCTGTTCTTAAGGTTAACTAATCCAACAACAACAAAAAAAATAGGTGATAAAGTACTAAAACTTTCCGATCAAAGTAAGCACACAAGAGAAAAAAAAAGATTTAATAGAAGAGCTTTGCAGTTTTTTTTACCAATCAGTATGATTTGAAATAAATTTGTATCTCATCTCGCTCTTATTATAAAAGTGAGGATTTTAAACAATATAGATCCAAAACAAAATGATTAACCACTTTAAATGGTAATTCCGACAACATCAGTATTATCACATTAAAATTTGATCACATCAACATGTTATCTGACTAAAATTAACGTGCCTATCAAAACCTTAAGCTAAAGCTCAATTGATAATTAACCCAAAACAGATGCAGAGCTAGTCATAATTAATTAATGACATGAGAAGCATAAAAAAAAAACATTCTGCCTAAGTACTAATTTGACTTTAAATAAATAAAGGAAAAACTTTTTGTCATCCATAACATGCATTAGTTAGACAAACCAATCAAATAAGAGATCTAACTACTCAAGGCATAAAATAACAATAATTAAAACCAAGAGCAGCAACAGTGATTAAGATGAAGTCTAACAAGTATTTTACTTCCAAGAAAAAAAACGCATAAACATAGTACTACTTAGAATACGAACATGAGAACATTAACATAGTCATTTATAACAAAATCTCATCCAAACTTCTATTAAATGCATAATGTTGAGCATGAAAACTTCATGTATCAATCAAGAACAAAGTAAAGATTGGACCTTTATGTTATAACACCTTCAAAATTTATCAACCAAAAGACTACTTGAACTGGAACCTCGAGTATTCAACTTCGAACAAAAACTCAAGCTCTTATTGAAAAAAAAGAACAATGTATGTGGCTCTCACGATGGGAACATTGTGTTTCACAATGGAGGAAAAGAGGAAGAAAGTGTGAAAATTTCCCCAGAAGAGAATTGAAGGACATGGCCGCCCCCCCTCTCATCTTCTATATTTCTCTGTATGTAAAGGTGGTTCCCAAAAAAGGAGACGTTGGGGTGGGATTTTTAAAAAGGAAGAGAATTATTTTGAGTGATTTTTTCTTGTGAAAAATAAATTATCTTCATCCATATATATATATATATAAATAGTTAGAAAGATTTTGTTAATGAAAGGAAGATGAGACGTTAGGTTCGGTAAAAATAGAAGAAAAAAATGATTTGGTGGGAGTAGTTTTGGGAGTAAATATATTCTTCCGTCTAAAGAAAATATTTAGGATAATTTTATGGTTATGAAAAGAGTAAAAAAAATAGGTAAAATTAATTTGAAATGATTTTGAGAATAAAAAATATTCTTCACAAGAAAGGAAAGATAGTGAGGAGGATTTTTCTACTGATGAAAAGATTTGACAAAATTTGAATTTAAAAGTTGAATCTTGAGCTTGTTTAGGACTAAATAAATTTCTATTAAAAAAAATAAAAAAATATATAAGATGGGTAACTACTAAATTACTAAGTGAAGGAAAATAATACTAAATTATTAAATCAATTATTATATTTTATATATAAAAATAATTCACAATAAAATAAATAATTCTTAAAATATTTGATCAAATGCTTTTAAAATAGATTAAAAGAGAAATGTAAAAGATTAAGTAAACAACAATTTTGCAAGTAAAGAATATGATATAATAATAATGATTAAAAATAATTGAAAATAATAATCATATAATAATAATAGTTAAATAATGTAAATAGTGTATATCATCACAACTTTTGATAAAAATAAGTAAAAATAGCGATTTTGGCCTCGCGAACTTCGAATGAGTAAAAACGACGAAAAGGATGGTCAAAATTGGGTGTCAACAGCTGCCCCTTCTTTGCTCGGGAATGAGGGACGAATTGTCGGGAAAAGAACGTTGACAGAGTTGCCAATTTTGTCAGACCGAAAGAATGGTTTGCTGGAGTCAAAGGCAAACAGGAGTTTGTCAAAATAGTGAGGCTGAGACTTGGTTTCAAGTCGCCTACATATCTCGGGTTTTACGAGAATCAGGTCGTGTGTAGTTCTAGATTTAGGAACGAACGATATCCCTAAAGAATGTCAAGGATATGGTATACAGGCAACAACAAAGGTAGTATGAGTCGATGAGATTGGAGTAGGTAGAATTCAAAATAGTATTTGAATGAAAAACTGTGAGAATGAGAGGTGAATGTGTTGCAAGCTGTATTGGAGACGGAGAGAAAGTGGAGTTGTATCTCAGAAATGGGAGCGAGAGTTACTCCCATTTTGACTCGTTCTTCCTTCGTTGCCTGCATGTTTTTATTATTGCTAAATACGATGGTTAGATCATGTGGATAAAATAAATAATAAGTAATTGTTGTAAATATTTATTTAAACATGATGCAATTTCCCCGTTAGACTATGAGCATTTTCTTTTGAGACGACAAGGATGATGTCTCTAAGCCATGATGTCTTAGGGCCATGATAGCGAAAAGTAAATCCTAAGGCCATGAAATGATGTCTGCAGGCCATGGAAATGACGCCTTTAGACTATGACGCCTTTGGAGCATGATAAACAGAAAGTAAATCCTTAGGCCATGAAATGATGTCTGCAGGCCATGAAAATGACGCCTTTAGACTATGACGCCTTTGGAGCATGACAAACAGAAAGTAAATCCTTAGGCCATGAAATGATGTCCGCAGGCCATGAAAATGACGCCTTTAGACCATGACGCCTATTGATAATTATATAATGATTAAAGAAAGCGTATCTGTATTGATTGGCATAATTTAATGTAGTTCAGCAGCTTGATGCAATTTGTATACTTGATTGCGGATTCTGCAGGTGCAATGTAATGTAGATTTCTACTGATGCGCTGCGGAGTGAACTCTTGCGGGAGCCATGCAATATCGACCCTTGCAGGAGCCGTGTAATGTTCATTTCTGTGGATGCACTACGGAGTGGACTCTTGCGAGAGCCATGCAACATCGACCCGTGCAGGAGCCGTGTGATGTTTTTTTCTGCGGATGCACTGCGGAGTGGACTCTTGTGGGAGCCATGCAAATGTTGACCCTTGCAGGAGCCGTGCAATGTTCATTTCTCGGATGCACTGCGGTGTGGACTCTTGCGGGAGCCATGCAAATGTTGACCCTTGCAGGAGCCGTGCAATGTTCATTTCTCGGATGCACTGCGGTGTGGAATCTTGCAGGAGCCATGCAATATTGACCCTTGCAGGAGCCATGCAATGTTGAGAAGAGGATAGAGTAGCTTAGCTGCTTTCCCATGTTGGATGTATAGTGATGATGATCGTTCAGGTGTTGCAAGGTAGGTGCTGCATTTGTACCTGTTGTTTCTGCACTCAAAGAAAAAAAATGTAAGTTTTGAAAAGCAAGGTTGACTCATACCTTTGCTTGTCTAGGCTCCTTGTTGTTGTTTTGATTTCATGGACAGACTTGAACTCCATTATGGTGAAATTTTTGAGGAATCCTAAAAAATTTCTGCCCTAGTTTAGAAAAAAAAAAATGTTTCCGCGTGTCCTTGTGAATTGGGATGTTCCTTGCTCATGGAATTTTTGAGGTCTCCTCAAAAATTCTGCCCCAGTTTTCAATCATGGAGTCTTATAATCCTGCTACACTCAAAGAAAAACATTAGTTCAAAACAAACGGTTGTCTTACATTTGAACCTCGAGGTCTCAATTTTGAGTCTGCATTTTGCCAATATGGAGGTCATGAGATGAACCAAAATAAATTAGATTTATCTGATAGGAGGCCTTGTTAAAAGTTGACATGATTTGAATATGGAGAAGAAAGAAATTTTTAATTAGACTGAGACCGAAATGAGAAGGTATAGTCTAAAAAGTGGTTTGCATTGAGTGAGGAGAAAGAAGCATGGCAGAATTTTTGGATGTCGAGCATATTTTCCATATTGCAGATTTTCAATCAAGTCGATGATCAAATGATAGACAACCTTTAAGCAAACAAAAATAAGTAAAATAAAACAAGGATCATTACACAAAATTAAAGGCACTAGCATCAACAGATGAGTTTCTCGTCAAAGAGGACTTTAGGACGAATGGGTGGGTGAGAATTTAAGCTTGAGAAGTGAATTGATATCAAAAGGTAGAAGATAGACTCTAAGAACAACCTAAATATTAAGCTCGTACTTAAAGCTGACGGGGTCAACAAGTAAATAATGATAAGATATTTAAAAGATACGCAAAGAATATTTAAAGATTTTATTTTGAAAAAATGAGAGAGCTGAAAATTTGAGAAGGTTTTAAAGAATTAGCTTAATTGAGACATTTAGTTTAAAACATTTGAGAATTTAAAAGATTGTGAAAATCATTTGAATAACCTCAAAAATGCTCCAGTGTTCACCCTTATGACATTATGAAAAGGTGAAAGAAAGGTAGAATATAAGATTTGATAGAAAAATTATTTGAATTATAAAAGATTGTTCCACATTTTCAAACTCGAGGATATTTTGAAAAAGAATGGGAAAGGAGGACCGCATCCTTATATAGGATTGCCTACGTATCTTGTTTGACAAGAATCAGGTCAGACGTAGTTCAGAATTTAGACTTAGAAAAATTTGAATGGTAGTTGAAGGCATAGCATTAGTCGAATAACAACTTACATAAGGATAATAAACACGTAGCATATAATGGTTAATGCATGCATGACTTAGAATTTTCTAAGATTTGGATAGATACGGACTAGGAAAACCTTATGCGAGAAGGCACGTGGTCTTACGGTAGTAAAACTATCCGCTCAACCGCGTCTTAGCCGACTCTCTATAACAGGGTTTTTGAAGAGAATTTGGAGAAGTGCGAAGGCACAACATCCGAGTATAGTGAAAGTGTGTGAAAGTGTGAAAATTCCGAATGGGGGAAATATGAACGAAATGTCAATTATGAAAAACGATAACAGGAAGCATATAGGAAGCATATAGTGAAAAAACGGTAACACATCCAAACAGTTTAAGGAAAGCAGTAAATAAATAACATTGAAAAATATTACATGCATAATTAAAAAAAATGAGATAAAGAAAGAGAACTAATCATAAAAGTAGAAAACACATAAAATCCCACATAACACACGAATTCGTATTGGTTAGAACCTAAGTATCCCCAGCAGAGTCGCCATGCTGTCGCGCCCCATTTTTCTCGCGAAAAGCGGGATTCGACGTGACAAACTCTTTTTGGGATTTAAAGGGTGAAGAGTCGCCACCTAACGAGTTAAGGTGCGTTAGGGCACCATTCTAGACTAATTAGGTTTAATTAATTATTAGCCTATGTCAACCAGAAATTTGGGTAAGGGTTCAAGTTACCTAGAGAGGAAGGTGTTAGGCACCTTTCGAGGTCCACAAATGTGGATCCCGGCCGAACTGATATAATATGTGGGGGAATTCTATGTGATAAGCAAAAGGTCGATTGATAATTAATTAATCTAAAATAACCAAGTGCTTAAGCATGCGACATTTAACTTAATTATTCTAGATGAAGAATAAAACCAAGTGAAAGAGTAATGAAAAGATGAATAAAAACCTAACAAAAATACATGCATTTTTAAATACAAACACAATTTAAGATTATCATGCAAGTTGACACGCAACCTATTTTATAACTAAAAAAAGTACAAATTCAATTGTTACTTAGTTACATTATATGAGCATAAAGAAATGAAAGAAATTAAGTTAATTAATTTATACTATACAAAAATAATTACGAAAATCGAGGGACTGACCTGGTTTGGAGCATCAACTTAAGAAAGAATGCCAAAGTATTTAAAATGTTGAGTTACAAATAGTAACGGGAGTCCAATAAGCCAACTGAGATTCTCAAAGATCTCTCAACTTTTCTCTATTCTGCATAGTGCTCTAGTCCTCTCGTAAATTATAACATCTCACATAATAAAAGAAATTGTTAGTAAAATCTATGCCACTTTAATTTGGTGGCAAATATAATGTAAGAGAATGGATAATAAATTAACAATACATAAAGTTAAGGCTAAGAGTGAGAGAATGTAGGATCAGGGTATGACAAGGCTAAAACGGGCCCAATGCGATGTTACACCCCTCTTCTCTATTTTTATATGATTGACTCTCTTAAAGACCTTAAGACAAGACTAAAGGAATTCTTAAAGAAAGTACTAAAGAGTATTGATAAATAAAATATTTCAACATTTAAAAATCATAGATAGTTTAAAAGTATTTGATACTTAGATCATTTGAAAATATATATATCGAAAATATAGCATAATAATAAAAGTTATCAAGTCTTTGAGATTTTTAAAAGGGTGACATATAAAAATTAGAAAAGACGGGAATAACGAGTTGCTTTATTTTTATAATAGAGCTATGTGTGTGCTTCATACAAGAAGTCAACTATAGCTTGTCTTTTGTCATCATTTCCCAATCGTACCTAGTCCCCACTTGGGGGCGACTACTCCATTTGAGCTCGATTTCACGTTGACTCCTCCATTTGCTATTGTTAAACTCCGAGCGATATCACTCCATCATAGTGTACATGTAAAAATATTCAAAGTAGTGAGAGTATGTCTGTTCTTAAGGTTAACTAATCCAACAACAACAAAAAAAATAGGTGATAAAGTACTAAAACTTTCCGATCAAAGTAAGCACACAAGAGAAAAAAAAAAGATTTAATAGAAGAGCTTTGCAGTTTTTTTTACCAATCAGTATGATTTGAAATAAATTTGTATCTCATCTCGCTCTTATTATTAAAGTGAGGATTTTAAACAATAAGATCCAAAACAAAATGATTAACCACTTTAAATGGTAATTCCGACAACATCAGTATTATCACATTAAAATTTGATCACATCAACATGTTATCTGACTAAAATTAACGTGCCTATCAAAACCTTAAGCTAAAGCTCAATTGATAATTAACCCAAAACAGATGCAGAGCTAGTCATAATTAACGTTAATGTGACATGAGAAGCATAAAAAAAAACATTCTGCCTAAGTACTAATTTGACTTTAAATAAATAAAGGAAAAACATTTTGTCATCCATAACATGCATTAGTTAGACAAACCAATCAAATAAGAGATCTAACTACTCAAGGCATAAAATAACAATAATTAAAACCAAGAGCAGCAACAGTGATTAAGATGAAGTCTAACAAGTATTTTACTTCCAAAAAAAAAACGCATAAACATAGTACTACTTAGAATACGAACATGAGAACATTAACATAGTCATTTATAACAAAATCTCATCCAAACTTCTATTAAATGCATAATGTTGAGCATGAAAACTTCATGTATCAATCAAGAACAAAGTAAAGATTGGACCTTTATGTTATAACACCTTCAAAATTTATCAACCAAAAGACTACTTGAACTGGAACCTCGAGTATTCAACTTCGAACAAAAACTCAAGCTCTTATTGAAAAAAAAGAACAATGTATGTGGCTCTCACGATGGGAACATTGTGTTTCACAATGGAGGAAAAGAGGAAGAAAGTGTGAAAATTTCCCCAGAAGAGAATTGAAGGACATGGCCGCCCCCCCTCTCATCTTCTATATTTCTCTGTATGTAAAGGTGGTTCCCAAAAAAGGAGACGTTGGGGTGGGATTTTTAAAAAGGAAGAGAATTATTTTGAGTGATTTTTTCTTGTGAAAAATAAATTATCTTCATCCATATATATATATATATAAATAGTTAGAAAGATTTTGTTAATGAAAGGAAGATGAGACGTTAGGTTCGGTAAAAATAGAAGAAAAAAATGATTTGGTGGGAGTAGTTTTGGGAGTAAATATATTCTTCCATCTAAGGAAAATATTTAGGATAATTTTATGGTTATGAAAAGAGTAAAAAAAAATAGGTAAAATTAATTTGAAATGATTTTGAGAATAAAAAATATTCTTCACAAGAAAGGAAAGATAGTGAGGAGGATTTTTCTACTTATGAAAAGATTTGACAAAATTTGAATTTAAAAGTTGAATCTTGAGCTTGTTTAGGACTAAATAAATTTCTATTAAAAAAAATAAAATAAAATAAAATATATAAGATGGGTAACTACTAAATTACTAAGTGAAGGAAAATAATACTAAATTATTAAATCAATTATTATATTTTATATATAAAAATAATTCACAATAAAATAAATAATTCTTAAAATATTTGATCAAATGCTTTTAAAATAGATTAAAAGAGAAATGTAAAAGATTAAGTAAACAACAATTTTGCAAGTAAAGAATATGATATAATAATAATGATTAAAAATAATTAAAAATAATAATCATATAATAATAATAGTTAAATAATGTAAATAGTGTATATCATCACAACTTTTGATAAAAATAAGTAAAAATAGCGATTTTGGCCTCGCGAACTTCGAATGAGTAAAAACGACGAAAAGGATGGTCAAAATTGGGTGTCAACACTCATCTGTCAGCTTATGGTTGGGGCATTGATTTAACTTCTTTTTAAAATATTGGCATGCTTTATGTACTGCTTCATGATAACTCTCAAACTATACCTTGAAAGTATAAGTGGACGTTGTCAATATAATTACCCAACTTAGAGTCGGGGTCAAATCCACGAGGAATGAATGTGATAGCTTCACCTCTAACTGTCAAAAGCAACTAATGCTTGATCGTAATGCTATGAAAATAATGCAAAAAGTAAATGGGGGGTTTGTTTTCAACAATACGTAATCCACAATATTAATTGTAACTTGAGATGCAAAGTTTGAGCTATAGAGAGTTGTAATCAAATAAGGGAAGAGATTGGGATTATGCTATCTTGAGAGTGAATACATGTGTGGGTAGTTGAGTATTTGCCTAGATTCAGTTAATAGCTATGGGTAGGCTAGACTATGGGTCTTGGGTGTTAATCTTTCAATCAAACACCAAATTATCACAAGTGGGTTCTTTCGAACACCTCACAAGTATGGCTATATAACCAATATAATACCTCAATTAGCATCATTATGTCTAAGAGACACTATTAAATGATAAATATCAAGTTATTGTTAACTACTACTCCTCACCCTTATCCCCTTTGTCAAGGATGATAAGGGTTCTAGTGTAACTAGAGTTTGCAACCTCTAATTATAGGTTAAGAACATGGAGTGGAAGTAAGACCCAAAACAATTAACTAATTAGAAAGACAAATAAACAACACCCAAACAATTATCACTACTCATTCAAGCATAACCCCAAGTTAAGAAATTAGCTACTCATAGAGACAGAAGGAGGACATATACCAAAATTCTCATTCCAATCTTCCATCAAATCCAAGATAATCACAAGAAATGAAATCCAAATTCAATGGAAGAATAAGAAAGTAACCAATTTCGCTCTTAGGGTTCCAATTTAATGTTTCTAAAGCTCAAAAGATACAAAGATGGAGTTTCAGATCTGAAAAATCCCTTTTAAAGCCCCAAATTTGCGTTCTTGAAAATTATGAAAATGCCACCACACTGGTCACCTGCGTGTGCAGGTTACGAATGTAGGTTGGCTTTCCAATGCACTTCTTTCCATTTTCCTTCCCATCTGCGTACGTACCTCATGACTTGCGTGCACATGTGGGCTTATATGTTCCCGGGCGTTACTTTGAGCTCTCCTTCACTTTTTGCATTTCTTTTGACTCTTATGGTTAGCTCGACCTCGTATTCATTGATTACCTATACAAATGAGCAATTTAAAATGAGATACACATCGAATCAAAAGAAACTAGACGATAATTCAAGCTTAAGTAACTAAAAAAGTTGGCAAATTGCCAACTTATCAACCCCCCAAACTTAAACTATTGCTTGCCCTCAAGCAATCAAGGATCTTCCCAATAAAAAAGATATTCATGACTCTAAAACAAACACAATCTACTATGCTAAACAATCAAAACCACAAAGTTCAATCGGTTCCCCAACAAGTTATGAAAAACAAGTAATGAACACATTTCCTTTCAAAATGGAAATCTTTTTGTTGCAAAGGTATAGGATATAATCAAGTAAAAGTTTCAAATCAAAATGCTTATCAAGGCTTGACACATGACTTTCAAATAATTCCTCAATTTTACTTCGTGTTTTGTCTTCCTCATTCCCCTAATTGAAAGTAAGACATCACTCTCCACTTCAAAGTATAGATGTTACTCACATATAAGCGTTTGCTCCACTCACATAGGACAATGCAATTCACAAGGAGCATAGAGATAGAAATAATTTCACTCACTCTCACAAAGAAATTCAAGTACAACAAGTAGAACCATAGGCTTGCCCTTTGTGTCATTCACTACTAATGTAGACCTACAAGGTTTGAAATCACCAAGGACTTGTGGAAATTGATGAAAGTTAGGGTGAAGGAAGGGATTTATGGATCAAGTGACTCAATTCCTCCCTAAATAGAATCTCTTTACACTTCTTAGGCCCAATTCTTTCAAGTTCTCCACCTTATTCACCCTCTTTCCTTTTTTTTTTTGTGTCACTAAATTTCTCACATCCTTTTTTCTAAACACATTTATGAGCTTCCCTCTTCATTTATTTCTTTGGTTCTTTCAAGTGATTTACTACTCATTAGTCATTTATGCCCCCCCCCCCCTCCATTTTTCTCAAGCTTTTCCACATTCTCAAATCATATTTCTAAGGACTAGGCTCTTTTGCTTTTGTTTTAAGCTCATCTCTTATCTTATGAATCATTAGTTGAGACAACAAAGCATACACCTCTGCTAAATGATCTTGCAAATCTCCTTCCCCCCAAACTTAGGTTTTGAGTCCATTTTTGTCATTCTCACAATCATGGACCCTAAACTTAGGCATTTGCCTACATTAGAACCATGTGATGCATTCAAGAAGGTTGGGTGCCAAAAGAGGGATTGTAAAAAGGGTTAGGGTTTCATAGTATCATCATCACCAAGAAAATGAAAATGGGAAGAGGTTCAAATGGGTTAACTAAGGAACAATGTTAAGGTGGGATTTAGGCCATGTGACGGTTCAAAAATGGCCTCGGGTCATCCTCCAAACCAAGCGTGGTCTAGAATTTTGCCTTGAATACACTTGGGGAAAGTTTAAGACTACAATGCATGCACAAGAATTGATTAAAAACCTGAACACACAGGGCATCACACTTCTTAAAATAGAAAGCTAGTTTTCAAACAATTTGAGCAATTGAACTTGACAAGCTACTCCGAGTCGGAGACTCTTCTTTTGTGAAGAAAGTGCCAAAAATTGAATTTAAAATTCACGACTCAAGAGAAAGCTTGAAACCTCTTTGCTCTTTTCTTTTCAAAACTATTTTGCTTTTTCAAAAAATATTTTTAAAAACTATTTTGCTTTTCACAAATCATTTTGCTTGCCAATGACAAATTTTAGAAGGGTACCTTTCGAACTTTGCCAACTACCACTTGACTCTACGTTAAGAAAATGGGTATTTCACCTAAGGACGTAACCCAATCCATCTATCATAGGGGAGTACCACTTGGTTCGACAAACAAAATAAAATAATAAAAAGAAGACGCTCCTTGGGAAAGAACCGAGTTTTAAAGAAAACCCATGGATTTTATTTGACGCGTATGTACACAAGGAGAATAGAATGATGCACATGACCAACATAAATATCACCCAAAGAGAAATCAACACAAGAAAAACACAGTGGGTCTCTAATGATAACAAGCACATAACATGGGCCTGACAAGGGTAATATCTGAATCAACATCATAAAGTAGGCCCGACAAGGGCAATAACCAAATAAAATCATGAAAATATATCAACAAAATAATATTATAGACCATCAAATAAAATGTCCAACCCATCCCTACTAAAGAACGTTGCATTATCCCCAATGTAATAATAAAGAATAAGAGAAGAGAGAGGTAAGGAATCTCTGAGGTGCACTAAGCTCGTGGACCCACATCATGGGTGGTCTGTAACTGCTCATCAACTATACCACGAGGAGTTTCCTTAGACTGGGCCCTTGTAACTGCAACTGAACTACCATGTTCATCCTCGAGAGCCTGTGAGCTAGAGCTAGCACCAACCATCCTCGTATGCTCATCATCAGTGGACAACTTTTATGGAAGCTCGATTTGTTGGGCCTCGGTAGGGGCCGTTCTAAAGTCAATCCCTCTCTCATCTCCCACCATAGTGTACCTGAACAAATCAGTAAATGGTAAAACTAAGCCAGTAGAAACATGTGGAATAGTCACTTGAGCATCATTTAGAGTGAAGGAGGGATGGATTGTCTGGAATTCTGAAAGAAGACTAGCAAGGAAGACATCATTGATAGCCCCAGGGGTGCAAAGCACCTCAACTCCTCTAACAAGCACACTCAACAAAAACAAGGTTCTTTTTCAGTGTATTCCTTGTACTTGTGTTGCGCATATCTAATGTGGTAGGAAGCATCAAACTCCTTAATAATTTCTGGAAAATAAACAAGTTTTGGTGACTTACCCTCATCCATGAATGTTCCCCATGCATTTTTCTAAACTTGATTCACAATCTTCAAAAAGTGTTCAAGAACTTCTTTCATGCTAAATACCTTTTTCGAATTGAAATCGCAGGTGTCGACCCAATTTCCATATAAGTCTCGCATCCCCTCAAGGCCAAACCAGATATTATCCACCTCTTTGGCTAACCCTTTTGAAAGATCAATAGTGCTTTGAACATCAGGGTTTATAGTGGCCTCTTTTTGAACCAGTGCCTTTTTCTTGGAGGTGGTCATAATGGCCTTGCCCTTATCCTTGTTGTTGTCCTTTTTTATAGATCGTGGCATTGGTTTCCTCGAAGTCATTTCTAAAAAAGAACAAAAGAAACAAGAAAAACAAAAAGAAAATGTAAAACATGTTTTTAGATTTTTTTTATATCATAAAAGAAAAGAAAATTATGCTAGATGAGGTGAATGTGTAACACCTCGTACCTTCCCAACCCTACTTGACGACATTGAACAATGATTATTTAGGTGGCGAGAGCCATACGTGTGTATTTTGTTATGCTAAGGATGAGAAAAATTGAATTTGGCCTCTTATATGGGATTAAACTTTGTGGAAGTGTTTTGTGATTTTCATGGTACAGTTGTGGGGTTCAAAACGAGGTTAAGAGGACCTCTAAACAAAGGATATTAAGGTTAAGAAGTGAGTTAAAGAATAGGACTTGAAGTATCTAACCGAACCCGCAAAGAAAAGTCAAAAAATGCAATTTGCGACAAAATTTAAGGAGGGGCGCGTTTGGGACCGTGCCATGCCGCTCTGGGCTAAAATTTTTAGCCCAGAGGCAGTAGGTTGGCGCGCCCAGGGGCGTGCCACCTTGGGTTTTCCACTTTTTCGAAAGTTGGAAATTTCTAAGTCCCAAGGGTATCCGGGGACGTACCGAGCCGATTTTTGCTACGTTTCTTCTACAAACAAGAGTATATACATGAAATGAATGACATATTACATTGGTATGATAAACTTTCTCGAGAACGAATTTGGGGCCAAAATGACGATTTTACCCCTATAGTCAAAATAAGCCAAACGTGGCTAGAATCACTTGGTTTTTGGATTGAGGCTACGGATATGAATAACATGAGTGGGAATATTATTGTAATACATATGAGATGACTTTAAAATGATAAATTATTGATTTTATCGGGTTAAGTGAATTGGGCCCAAAAAGGGCCCAAAAATGAAAAGAATGCATGGCCCAAAAATGGGTCAAAAGACCCATTCTTGCTTGGACTTTCTAGAACCTATCATTAAATGACAAAGTGTGGCTAAGGATGGAATTGGGGGCCTATATAAAGGGCAAGAATGCTGAATTTTATTCTTCAAAAGCCTCATGCCTTTTTATTATTTTCTCAAGCATTTTCTCTAGTTCCAAAACCCTAAAGCCAATATTTCCTTTGGACTCTTTGGTGAAGATCATCAATTCCAAGCCTTGGTAAGTAATTATCCTCATGTATTAACATATTATATGCATGATATATTATGTATATCTTGATAGTTATGTTGGCAAGGTGGTGAATGGTGTATTTTTGGTTTTGGTGGAAGATGTGTCATCTTTGTGATTTGAAAGTGAAAAGAGACTTGATGTCTTAATGGAAGAGCATGGTATGGATAAAATATGAACATGTATGGTGTTATTTTGTTGTTAAACATGTTATTTTCATATAAGTGGAAATTATGGGATTTTGGCCGATTTGTTGTTGTGAGGTGTATTGAAGGAAATTGATGGCATAATTATGATGTTGTGATAATGGAGAGTGGAAAGTGTGAACTTGGCATGACATGCTATTGGTTATCATGTGATGGTCAATGTTGGGAATATTGTGGGATTTTTGGACTAATACTTTCATGAATGGTTGTGTCAAGTGGGACATGGCATGTTTAAAGGCAAACATGAGAATGTTACTTATTATATGCATTACGTAGTTGGTGGTTAATGTTGGCTCCGTTGTGTATTTGTGTTGTAGAGTGGAACATAAGGAAGGATCGGAACGATTGTGTGCGCATTTAAGATTGTGTGTTGGTATTGAGAATACAAGGTATGTAAGGTTACTTTGTTCGTATCTTTTTGCGGTACGTCATATTCACATTGGCATTATGCTAGTCCTATCTCGAAATTTGCTAAGGTATTCTATATCCGTTTAGAAATGTTTCTTATTACATATTCCCTACTCATTGATCACTCGGGAATTGTATGTCTCATATTCGTTAGTCAATGTTCCAAAAGCCCAAAAAGGTTATGTTCCAAAGTGCCAATAGTGGCTATACACATACCTCTTGTTCATTGACTTGTGTTGCATGATTCCAATAATGTTATATATTGTTGAGTCTTATACTCCTCATTCATGAGTTATTGTGGTTCATGGGTTACATAATTATGGACATGTTCCAAAAGTCTCAATCATGTTGTGTTCTTGCATTTTCAAGAGTGTTGTGGCTATGTACATACGTTAATCTCTCATCACTGATTGTATCACTCTCTCATAAGAGGATGAACCAATTCCTCACAAGTATCAATCAATCAAAAGTAAAAGAATTAAATAATGCTTAATTGGTTGTTGTTGAGCACAGGGGACAATCCAGAGGGGTGAACACCCTGGTCGGAACGAACCTGTTTTGTTGGAATGGATCGCAATCTAAGGGGCATAGGCCTGGCTGGAACGATCCTAAAACTATGCTATGATGGATCGCAATCTAAGGGGCATAAGCCTGGCTGGAACGATCCCAATAGTATGTTATTTACCCACTGATCAGTCGGGGCCCGGGTACGTTATGATATGAGCAATGAGGAATAAATCATAAAGAGAAGAACTTAATTTATGTAAGCTACACTGTTCCACATATGCAAATCGATGAGTTGTTCATGTTGCCTATCCTATTACATTTTGATTCTATTGATGTATTTATAACAAGTTTCTTATGGCCTTACATACTCAGTACATTCTCCGTACTGACCCCTCTCGGGGGATTTACCTTACTTGCTGCAGGCGCAGGTACTAGTAGGCCTCCACTGTAGGTTGCGGATCTTTTGCAAACTTTTGGTGAGCTCCAGTTGGTTCGGGGCTTCCTTAGTTGCTATGTACATTCATTTTGGTATTGTATATGAGTATAGAGCGGGGTGTTGTCCCGACTCTAGGGTTGTCATAGCAATGTATCTGTAGAGGCTTTTGTAGACTTATGTGGGAACAAAATGTAAGATATGTATGCTCATTTTGGTTTGTTGGCCCCAACGGCCAAGTTGATATATATATATATATATATATGGCATATGTTTTCATATTCGTTTCCATATCCATGACTTTTGCATAGTTGCATGGGGTTTCATCAGGTCCATAGGAGGAGATGCATGCGAGTGTTCATAAGCAAAGATTGGTTCTCTCGGGCCATGTCGGCTTCGGGTGCCAGTCCAGTCCGAATGAGATTTCGGGTCGTGACAAAAGTGGTATCAGAGCAGTTCGTTCTAAGGGTGTCTACAAAGCCGTGTCTGAGTAGAGTCTTACTTATCAATGTGTTGTGCACCACATTTATAAGTAGGAGGCTACGGGACATTTAGGATGTTGTTCCTTTTCTTCATTCCTAGATCGTGCAGTAGAGCCAGTGTTGTCAGTTAGATTATAGCTAACCATGGTGATTGGTTTTCTGTGATATAGAAACTGCCGATGACAAGAAGAGATAAAGGAAAGGGTAAGCAGGTTGACATGCTTGCCGAGAAAGGAGCGAGTGGATCACCACCGGACTCAGCTAGTCAAGGTGGTGCTGATACCGAATTTGCATCACGGGTTTCTCCTACTTTTCCAGCTCCAGAAGAGCTGGGAAAGATAGTAGTATCTTCAGAACTGCCCGACAATACCATTGAGCGGGACTTGACGAGTGCAGTACAAATATTGACCCGTATAGTTGCTGCACAAGCTCAAAGACAAGCTCTTATGCAGCAGAAGGGGGGACAGAGGCAGAGAGAGAGGATGAAAGAAGTGGAAGAAAGATCGCCAAAAAAGGCTAAACCCATGGGACAAAACATGACGTCCCAAGGAGGAATTGGCCATAGGACTTTTCACAAACCACTTAGGCCATCATTTCCCCATACCACCACAATTACTCCTCCTCTATGCCAAGGGTTTAGAAGCAACCAGTTTGGGCAAGGAGGTGAGATTCAGGGTTTACGTACAGTGGGGTACCAAGCACAAGACAGTATGAACCGCCCGAGGCTTCATCGTCGGTTGTGCCAGCGCTGCGGGAGGTTTCATGCTGGTGAATGTCGGTTTGGACAGAATGTTTGCTATTATTGCGGCATGCCAGGGCATGTGGCAAGGGGGTGTCCACAAAGGAACACAGGTTACATGGCACGACCCACGGGACCAACCTTTGTATCGACATCATATGTGCCTCTTCTAGGTAGAGGTGCACAAGTTGCTGGTCATGCCAAGGGTGCTAGAGGAGAAGCTAGTTCTCGTAACATCCAGGGCAGTACCTACGCCGTGGTGGATCGGCAGAAATTTGAGGCTTCTCCTGATGATGCAGCAGGTATATGCTCTATTTTTTTTTATTTCTTAATGTCTTTACCCTATCCTATGTTATTCCATTGAATGTTAAAAAAACAAACTTTGTGAAAGGATAGTAGAGGTTTTAGTTCATCCATTTGAAACAACTCTACACCAAAAGGGGAAATTATTGTGGCTAAAAGAAATGCGTCATGATTATGTGGTAACGATGTGGGGTTACACTACGTTGGTTAATCTTATGAATTGCAAACGGTGGATGTTCATGTGGTCATGGGAATGAATTAGTTAGTTTCTTGTTATACCACGGTGAATTGCCAAAGTATATTTTCACTATCCATACGAACATGTTCCTGAGTGGAAGAGTAATGTGGGGGCACCAAGGAAACATTGTATTGTCTATTGTAAAAAGGATGAAATTGATAGCCAAGGGGTAGGTATGCCAGTTAGTACAACAGCGTAAGATTGATGCAAAACCACCAAGTCCTCAATAGGTTTCGATGGTCAAATGACTTTCTTGATATATATGCCGGATGCATTTCCAGGCTTACCCCCAAAACAGGAAGTAGAGCTTAATATACCATGGCCCCAGTAACGCTATAGGAATGAAACAGAGCAATTAAGGGAGCGCATCTATGTGAATGTGGAGAAAAAAAATACTTGAGAACGTGCATTGACTATTAGCAGTTGTGTAAAGTACCGAGTAAGCAGAACTATCCCCTCTTAAGAATTGACGATTGGTTGATCAGTTACAGGGTGCCAAGTGTGAAGTTCCTTTTTATCAAAAGGATTATATTCACTCATTCTTGCACCAAATGTCTCAGAAACAAAAGTAACTTGGGCTCGGGTTATCACCAAGTCAGAGTTAGAAACAAAGATGTACCCAAGACAGACTTGCGACAACGTTCTGACTGTAACGGTTCTTAAGTTGTGTCATTGGGACTAACAAATGTACCAGCTACTATTCTGGAGCGGATGAATAGGGTGTGCAAACTATTGTTCGATGTATTTGTAACCGTGTTCATGGTTGATATTCTGGTTTAATCAAGATCACGAGAGGACCATGTCAATTATGTACAGCAGGTGTTACAAGATGGGATCGTCAGTGGAATGTAAAGTTCTCCAAGTATGCATTTTGGATAAAATCCATAGCGTTTTAGGGTCACATTGTATAGGATGACAGAATGAAGGTCGATACGCTAAAGATAGAAACAGTGTAACACAAAAATTGGCTAAGGCCTGCGATACTTACAAAGATTCTTCGTTTCCTTGGGTTGGTTGGTGATCGAGGAGAATGACTAAAGTAGTTTCTTCTATCCCTGGACCCTTACCAGCGCTAATAGACAAAGTAACTCAGTTTCAGCGGAGTGATGCATATGAGACAAGTTTCAAAGAGGGAGAAGGTAAATTAGCTTCTACACCAGTTTTATATTTCGTTAAGGCACAAAGGTTATGCAATGTATGATGATACTTCCGAGGTTGGCCTCGGATGTGTGTTGATGCAGTATGATGATTCGCTAACAGCGTATGCCTCACGGCAGTTGTGGCCATATGAGGGAAACTATATCACACATGATCAGGTAACAGGTGTGGTAGGTATTTGACAGATATGAGGTATGAAAATATGACCCTACTACTTAGGGTTCATATTGAGATATGACTATTGATCATAGGAGCTTGTATATACTTTAAAAAGAGGGACTCAAATTTGAGGTAGGGAAGACGACTCAAATTATTAAAAGATTACGATAAAATACTGAGATCGCATTCGGGAAAAGCAAATGCAGTGGTCGATGCAGTAGGCCGCAAAGCACTAGGAAGTACTGATGGTCGGTCCATGGGGACACAAGGTATAGGAAGAATCTATATATTAGACTGCAGTTACTAGAAACTCCAGATCAAAGGGTTATAGCGCAAAATGCGGTAAAGTCCTTATTCGTAGAGGTGAAGGAAAAGCAACATGCAAATCCTATGGTTGATTCGGCAAAAAGAACGTACCACAAGGGTCGATGAGATTTGACTTTACGCACGAGGGAAAGGAAGGATAACCGAAGCACATCATTCATAGAATTCTATTGTCATTGGGAGAGAAACAAAACGTACCATGGGTTGGTAAGAAGACATTGGCGAGGCAATATAAAGAAAAAAAAAGAACAAGCAAGTGTAACTCCTTGATAGAATTATCCATGGCAGAGCATCAGAAAACCTGGAGGTTATATGCCATGTATATGTTGTCCAGTTGCAAGTTTGCCTCCTACACATAAGGGTTGCCTTATATATAATTTGGGAATTTGGATTCCACATGAGAGTTAGTTGACAGGTTTACCTACATAACACATGTTGCCCTTCAAGACCACTTACATAGTTGACGAATATGTGAGGTTATTTATTAAAGAGGAAGTACAACTATACGAAGTTCTGAAATGCTCAATTTATTACATAGGTGTGGAAGTTGGTACATACGTGAATTTGAGTGCAACTTTTCACCCTCATATAAATGGACAAATCGAGTAGACTATCCAAACATTTGACAGTATACGATGAGTCTGTGCGAGAGACTCAAACGGTAGTTGAGATGAACATTTACCCTTTATTGAATGTGCTTATCATGATAGCTATTGTGCAAGTATCATTATGGTCTCTGCGAGGGTTTATACAGAAGAAAGTTTAAATCGTCACTTGGGTGAGTTAAACCTAGTGGAATTGGCTTATTTGGGGCTAGATTTTGTTCACTACGCTACGGAGAAGGTTAAGATGGTAAAACAGTAACTACAGGCTAACACAAGTCATATGCTGAGATTCATTAGTTTATTACATGGACAAGTTATGCTGGATGTCCCTTATGAAGGGATATATATATATATTGCCTTATAAATAAAGGAAAAAAATAAGAATAGCTTTGGTAAAGTTACGGTGGAGAAATCGAATCACATAGGGAGCCAAAGAAATCATGAAGTCAAAGTACCCACGGGAGAAAGTTCAAGGTATGGAGTTAGAACTGAGTATCTATATGCTAAGAGAGAGATGCATGGGATGTACATGAGACGATGTTACTAACATTCGAGGACGAATGTTCCTAAGGGGGGAAGAATGTAACACCTCGTACCTTCCCAACCCTACTTGACGACATTGAACAATGATTATTTAGGTGGCGAGAGCCATACGTGTGTATTTTGTTATGCTAAGGATGAGAAAAATTGAATTTGGCCTATTATATGGGATTAAACTTTGTGGAAGTGTTTTGTGATTTTCATGGTACAGTTGTGGGGTTCAAAATGAGGTTAAGAGGACCTCTAAACAAAGGATATTAAGGTTAAGAAGTGAGTTAAAGAATAGGACTTGAAGTATCTAACCGAACCCGCGAAGAAAAGTCAAAAAATGCAATTTGCGACAAAATTTAAGGAGGGGCGCGTTTGGGACCGTGCCATGCCGCTCTGGGCTAAAATTTTTAGCCCAGAGGCAGTAGGTTGGCGCGCCCAGGGGCGTGCCACCTTGGGTTTTCCACTTTTTCGAAAGTTGAAAATTTCTAAGTCCCAAGGGTATCCGGGGACGTACCGAGCCAATTTTTGCTACGTTTCTTCTACAAACAAGAGTATATACATGAAATGAATGACATATTACATTGGTATGATAAACTTTCTCGAGAACGAATTTGGGGCCAAAATGACGATTTTACCCCTATAGTCAAAATAAGCCAAACGTGGCTAGAATCACTTGGTTTTTGGATTGAGGCTACGGATATGAATAACATGAGTGGGAATATTATTGTAATACATATGAGACGACTTGAAAATGATAAATTATTGATTTTATCGGGTTAAGTGAATTGGGCCCAAAAAGGGCCCAAAAATGAAAAGAATGCATGGCCCAAAAATGGGTCAAAAGACCCATTCTTGCTTGGACTTTCTAGAACCTATCATTAAATGACAAAGTGTGGCTAAGGATGGAATTGGGGGCCTATATAAAGGGTAAGAATGCTGAATTTTATTCTTCAAAAGCCTCATGCCTTTTTATTATTTTCTCAAGCATTTTCTCTAGTTCCAAAACCCTAAAGCCAATATTTCCTTTGGACTCTTTGGTGAAGATCATCAATTCCAAGCCTTGGTAAGTAATTATCCTCATGGATTAACATATTATATGCATGATATATTATGTATATCTTGATAGTTATGTTGGTAAGGTGGTGAATGGTGTATTTTTGGTTTTGGTGGAAGATGTGTCATCTTTGTGATTTGAAAGTGAAAAGAGACTTGATGTCTTAATGGAAGAGCATGGTATGGATAAAATATGAACATGTATGGTGTTATTTTTTTGTTAAACATGTTATTTTCATATAAGTGGAAATTATGGGATTTTGGCCGATTTGTTGTTGTGAGGTGTATTGAAGGAAATTGATGGCATAATTATGATGTTGTGATAATGGAGAGTGAAAAGTGTGAACTTGGCATGACATGCTATTGGTTATCATGTGATGGTCAATGTTGGGAATATTGTGGGATTTTTGGACTAATACTTTCATAAATGGTTGTGTCAAGTGGGACATGGCATGTTTAAAGGCAAACATGAGAATGTTACTTATTATATGCATTACGTAGTTGGTGGTTAATGTTGGCTCCGTTGTGTATTTGTGTTGTAGAGTGGAACATAAGGAAGGATCGGAACGATTGTGTGCGCATTTAAGATTGTGTGTTGGTATTGAGAATACAAGGTATGTAAGGTTACTTTGTTCATATCTTTTTGCGGTACGTCATATTCACATTGGCATTATGCTAGTCCTATCCCGAAATTTGCTAAGGTATTCTATATCCGTTTAGAAATGGTTGTTATTACATATTCCCTACTCATTGATCACTCGGGAATTGTATGTCTCATATTCGTTAGTTAATGTTCCAAAAGCCCAAAAAGGTTATGTTCCAAAGTGCCAATAGTGGCTATACACATACCTCTTGTTCATTGACTTGTGTTGCATGATTCCAATAATGTTATATATTGTTGAGTCCTATACTCCTCATTCATGAGTTATTGTGGTTCATGGGTTACATAATTATGGACATGTTCCAAAAGTCTCAATCATGTTGTGTTCTTGCATTTTCAAGAGTGTTGTGGCTATGTACATATGTTAATCTCTCATCACTGATTGTATCACTCTCTCATAAGAGGATGAACCAATTCCTCACAAGTATCAATCAATCAAAAGTAAAAGAATTAAATAATGCTTAATTGGTTGTTGTTGAGCACAAGGGACAATCCAGAGGGGTGAACACCCTGGTCGGAACGAACCTGTTTTGTTGGAATGGATCGCAATCTAAGGGGCATAGGCTTGGCTGGAACGATCCTAAAACTATGCTATGATGGATCGCAATCTAAGGGGCATAAGCCTGTCTGGAACGATCCCAATAGTATGTTATTTACCCACTGATCAGTCGGGGCCCGGGTACGTTATGATATGAGCAATGAGGAATAAATCATAAAGAGAAGAACTTAATTTATGTAAGCTACACTGTTCCACATATGCAAATCGATGAGTTGTTCATGTTGCCTATCCTATTACATTTTGATTCTATTGATGTCTTTATAACAAGTTTCTTATGGCCTTACATACTCAGTACATTCTCCGTACTGACCCCTCTCGGGGGATTTACCTTACTTGCTGCAGGCGCAGGTACTAGTAGGCCTCCACTGTAGGTTGCGGATCTTTTGCAAACTTTTGGTGAGCTCCAGTTGGTTCGGGGCTTCCTTAGTTGCTATGTACATTCATTTTGGTATTGTATATGAGTATAGAGCGGGGTGTTGTCCCGACTCTAGGGTTGTCATAGCAATGTATCTGTAGAGGCTTTTGTAGACTTATGTGGGAACAAAATGTAAGATATGTATGCTCATTTTGGTTTGTTGGCCCCAACGACCAAGTTGATATATATATATATATATGGCATATGTTTCCATATTCGTTTCCATATCCATGACTTTTGCATAGTTGCATGGGGTTTCATCAGGTCCATAGGAGGAGATGCATGCGAGTGTTCATAAGCAAAGATTGGTTCTCTCGGGCCATGTCGGCTTCGGGTGCCAGTCCGGCCTGAATGGGATTTCGGGTCGTGACAGAATTCCAGGTAAAATCATATATAAAAGCACACGGGAGCAATATGCATCACAAAAAATAAAAGCACGAGCAACTGACACCGAAGTGGCCTGGGGCGGGCACACTGTCTTGACCTGTGCAGGCCACCTGTGTGCATAGGTGCCTCAGATGTGGACGCAGAAGCCTCAAAAAGGCCCGGGCAGATTCAACTATAAGGGGAAAAATTCCCTTTTCACCTCAATACTCGGGTTTTGAGAGGTTTGACACAAGGCATGTGTTCTATGAGGATGCCAGATGAGTTTTAGGGGTAATATACTGCTCCCATCTAGTCTTCTCATAATCACACAACAAGTGGTAAGCATGTCAAATCCCAAATATCGCCCATCAAGCCAAAAGAACACACACGGAGAATTAACACCATTATGATGAACATGAACATGCTCTTCGTACTTAGTATGGTAGCACACACTTAGCTTATGACCCTTACATCAACAAAACTCATGATTTGCCCTTCAGAATGACGTCACTCGATTTATCATCGGGAAAAGCATGCATTTTTGTAAAAAGGGCTCTGACTTCACCCAAAAGTTCAACATATAAAAATCAAAGCAACAAAGGTCATGGTAAATCAATTTTAGTAGCAACGCATCACCAACTTCAACCAACGTTTCACACTCCTTAGAAGACAATGTAGCTCACATTATTACTCAAGCAATGGCCAAGATATGCTCCCAAATTAATTACATCAACATCTAGTAAAGATCATGCCAAAAATTTCTCATGAGCATTTCAACAAACACATGGTGCACATTACAAAATGAACAAACTAATTAATGAAGATGACACTTTATGGGCATTCCAAGTTACACTATTCAACTCCAAAAAATTAAAAACAGCCACTTTATGATGGAATTGACTCTAAATATGCATAATAACTCCCAAAAAACTCCATATCCACCCACAAAGAGAAAATAAAAGGGGAATTTCATCAAACACATGGTGTGCATGAAATTGGGTACTCAAGAATTCCCCAACTTTCATGGTAAAATTGACACCCATTCCAAAAACTCCACAAAATCCATAATTTTATGTCATAAACATACCAAATCAAACAATACAGAAAATTGTAAAAAGAGAAATTAAGCCAAAATTGTAACCCAATAGAAATTAAGCCAAAATTGTAAAAAGAGAACTTACCAACTCAAGTAGGAATGCAAAATAATGGAAAGAGAATCATAAGTTTGAGGTCCCCAGAGTTATAGTTGATGTTGTGTGTGTGTGTGATTGTGAAGATAATTTAAAAAAGTTGGGTAAAGAAGAAGAAGAAAGAGAAAATTTGAAGTAAAGAGGGAGAGAAATCGGGTATATGGGTATTTGTAGGGGTAGGTGTTTGATGAATATGAGTGGGTGTGAGTTAAAATTAGAATTTAAAGGGGTATTAGGCTTAACGGATTGGGTTATCCCAAGAAGAATTTAATAAAAACATACCAAGTTTGGATGCCCACCTGCGCCCCACCCTGTGCACGCAGATTGTGGTCTGCGCAAGCAGGTGGGCGTGGTAGAGATGGGCAGTTTACCTGGTAACTTTGAAAAAATTCCAAGGCCACCTATGTGGCCATCCTACACATGCAGGTGGCTATTTCACCCCGAAATAGTTTGTTCACATATCTGCTAGCCACTTGCGTCCTAACATGTGTGGGTATGTGTGCTAGCGGGTGCCCGTATATGATCGAAACAGTGTGCAACGGCCCCCATACTTAGAATTTTTCACCTACATTCACTCGAAAATAACTTAGAATTAGAAAACAAAAGATGTTAAATGTCGAAAAGTAACCTTGGGTTGCCTCCCAAGAAGTGCCTTGGTTATCGTCGTGGCACAACATTGTCCCATATCAACAAGCATCCTTGAAATGGAGCACGTTGACCTTGGCTGCTCTGGGTCCACCCACATAAAAATGTTTTAACCTTTGACCATTCACCATGAACCTTCTCTTCTCATGATCCTCTGATTCGATAGCTCCACTCGGATAGAAATTTACTACCAGAAAAGGGCCCCGACCACTTAGATTTGAGTTTACCCGCGAAGAGTTTCAACCTCGAGTTGAAAAGTAACACTTCATCTCCCACACGGAACTCTCCTTTAAAGATCTTAGCATCGTGACACTTCTTTATTCTTTCTTTGTAAAGCACCAAGCTTTCATACGCCTTAAGGCGAAATTCTTCTAGCTCATGTAACTGCTCTAATCTAGACTTGGGGGCATCCTCCCAATTCATATTCAACTTATATAATGCCCACAACGCCTTGTGCTCTAACTCAATGGGGAGGTGACAAGCCTTTCCAAACACTAATTGATACGGTGACATGCCAATAGGAGTTTTAAACGTGATTCTATAGGCCCAAAGAGCATCATCTAATTGTCGTGCCCAATTCGTATGTCCTGTATTCACGATTTTCTCCAATATTGACTTTATTTCTCTATTGGACACCTCCACTTGGACACTCGTTTAAAGATGGTATGGGGTAGCCACCTTATGCTTCACCCCATACTTATCAAGAAAAGCACCAAACACTCCATTACAAAAATGAGAGCCTCCATCACTAAGGATGGCTTGGGGAGTCCCAAACCTTGTAGAGATGTATTTTTTCAACAAGAATGTGAAACATTTGCTTTCGTTGTTTGGCAAATAAATTGCCTCCACCCATTTTGATACGTAATCAATGGCTATCAATATGTACTTGTTACCATACGAGATTATAAAAGGGCCCATAAAGTCGATGTCCTACACACCAAATAACTCTACTTCAAGGTTAGGCTTCAAGGGAATCTCATGCCTCCTTGAAATACTACCTTGCATTTGGAATTGTGTACAAGTTTTCACCAAGTTGTAAGCATCTCAATGAATGGTAGTCCAATAAAACCCACTTTGAAGAACTTTGTCAGCCATTGTCACACCACCATGATGGCCACCGAATGGAGATGAGTGGCAACCTCAAGAATAGATTTCATCTCTTCTTCCATATCACAACAACATATAACTCCATCTTCACACTCCCTAAAGAAATAGGGTTCGTCCAAATAGTATCTTTTTACATCATGGAGAAATTATTTCCATTGATAGTAGCTCAAATCATCGAGAAGCAACCCACTCACTACATAATTTGTAAAATTAGCATACCATGGTGGTGTACTCCCCTTTAAGCTCATGACAAGCTCATCAGGAAACTTATCATCAATTTCAATCTTACCCCACTTTTCTTCATTTGCCTCGAGACGTGATAGGTGGTCCGCTACTTGGTTTTCACATCTCTTTCGATCCATCACTTCAAAATCAAATTCTTGAAGTAGTAGAATCCACCTTATCAATTGAGGTTTTGATTCTTTCTTGGACATTAGATATCATAGGGCGGCGTGATTGGTGTGCATAATAACTTACATGCCTAACAAGTAAGCTTGAAACTTTTCAAACCTATAAACTACCGCTAGTAATTCTTGTTCTGTAACTATATAGTTCCTTTATGCATCGTTTAATGACTTACTTGGGTAGTAGATAGGATGAAAAAGTTTCTCCTTTGTTTGACCAAGCACCGCACCTAGTGCAAACCCACTTGCATCACATGACCTCAAAAGGTTGTGACCAATAAGGAGCCACAATAATGGGACTCGAGATAAGCTTCTCTTTAAGGAAATTGAATGCCCTCAAACACTATCCATCAAATTCAAACTTTACTTCCTTCTCGAGAAGTTTGCACATAGGATGGGTAATTTTAGAAAAATCTTTAATGAACCTCCTATAAAAACCAGCATGGCCAAAGAACCTTCTTACCCTTTTGATAGATATTGGAGGAGGTAACTTAGCAATGACCTTCACTTTAGCTTGATCGACTTGGATTCCTTGGCCCGAAATTTTATGTCCAACAACAATCCCCTCCTTCACCATAAAGTGGCATTTCTCTCAATTCAACACAAGATTATTTGCCACATACCTTTCAAGCACCTTCTCAAAGTGTTCAAGGCAATCCTTAAACGTATCACCAACAACCGAGAAATTATCTACAAATACCTTCATAGAATCTTCCATCATGTCCAAAAAGATAGAAAGCATACACCGTTGAAAAGTGGTGGGTGCATTGCATAGCCCAAAGGGCATGTTCTTAAAGGAAAATGTTCCATAGGGACATGTGAGAGTAGTTTTGTCTTGATCTTCGAGGGCTATTGAGATTTGATTGTAGCCCAAGTATCCGTCAAGGAAGAAATACCAACCCCTTCCCGCTAGCCTATCAATCATTTGATCCATGAAAGGCATAGGAAAGTGGTCCTTATCCATCCATGAATTAAAATTTCGATAGTCAATACACACTCTTCAACCCATGACTGGATGGATGGGTATAAGATCATTGTTCTCGTTTGGGACTACCATGATACCACCTTTCTTGGGAACTTATTGGACCGGGCTTACCAAAGTACTATCCAAGATAGGATAGACGACGCCTGTGTCAAGCCACTCAATGATTTCTTTTTTCACAACCTCTTGCATAGGAGGGTTTAACCTCTGTTGATGCTCAACACTTGCTACAAACTTGGGCTTAAGTTTGATTTTGTGGGTGCATATATCAGGGGGAATCCCGATAATATTGGCTATGGTCCATCCAAGAGCCTAATATACCGTCTCACTACAGACTTTAATGCCTCAACTTGCCAAGACAACAAGTCACCTGCAACAATAATGGGTAAGGTCTCACCTTCCCCCCAAAACACATAACGAAGATAAGGTGGAAATATTTTGAGCTTAAGTTGTGGTGGATCTTCAATTAAAGGCCTTGCGGGAGGAGTTTCCCAATTTTTCAAGTCAAGGTCCAACTTGCAAGGATTTTTGGTTTAGGACCCAAGATCTTTCAAAGATGCAACTGCTTCATCATATTCTTCCATCTTCTCGCTCTCAATGTTCCACAAGACTCCATCCAAAGTCTTACTAACAAAATTTTTCCCCATAACATTAACCACTTTGTCATCAATCACATCAATTACGAAGATTACTTGAAAATCCATAAGTTGCTTCATGGACTTGCATACATTGAATGACACCTCTTCACTGTTTACTTGGAATTTTATTTCACCATACTAAACATCGACTAAAGCTCATTCGGTAGCCAAGAATGGCCTACCAAGAAAAATAGGGACCTCATGGTCAATTTCGCAATCCAAGATCACAAAATCAGCCGGAAAGATGAAATGGTCTACCTTCACAAGTACATCATACAACACACCCATAGGCTTTTTTATAAAATGGTCAGCCATTAAAATCCGAGTTTGGGGACAAAAACATCCTAAAACTATGCCCCTAACTTAAACTACATCCTCAAATTATCCTTCTTAACAGAAAACATCCCTCAAGTATTTAAAACTTAACAATTTCCATCCTTTTGTTAAAATTTGTCAAAAAACTAACGGATTCCACACAAAATCATATGTTGTTCACACGACTCTCAGAAAAGCTCCCTAAAGCACCCTTAATTAATCAATTCTCTTTATTCTAAGATACATCTAAAGTATTGTCGTGAGTTTTTTTTTTTGCAAAAAGGCTTAACACTACGCAGATCCTTTTAATTTGTAATTTTTTTTCAATTATTTTTTATTGGATTTGATATCCAAGAATTACAAGTTGAAATGTCTTCCTCTCATTGAATGTGCAAGAAGTGGTGTCGGTAGGAGACTTTTACTTCTAATAATGGAGAACGAAACTCGAATGTCAGACATCAAAATCATAATTTTAATCACCTCAACTATCAGATTGCCCTGAAAAATTGTTGATCTAGCTACAATTTGGCTTTGCAAAAGGTTAAGAAGGTGTGAAAAAGCTCTTTCAATTGGTGAAGGAGAAGAAGAGCAGATCATGTCTCCTCACATGCTCACACCATCCTAACTTTATTTTTTTTTAGTGTACACGACAGAGAATCTTAATTTTCTTTTTTCTGGAGCTTCTTCTAACGAGTAATGATACTATGGAGGAAAAATTTTGTTGAGTGTCATGTGAACTGGACATGTTTTTGGGTGGATTTCGTTAATTTTTTGACAAATTTTAGTAGAAGGATGAACGTTGTTAGGTTTTAAATACTTGAGGGATGTTTTCTATTAAGAAGGATAATTTAAGGATGTAGTTTAAATTAGGGGTATAGTTTAAGGATGTTTTTGGCCCAAAACTCTTAAAATCCTCATTGTAATAAGCTTTGGATCACCCAAGCTTCCGAAACACGGCCAATGGCATCAAATTATTACTTGCCCCAAGATCAAATAAAGCTTTCCCAAATTTATACACCCCAATAGTACATGAGATGGTGAATGCTCCCGGGTCTTCCTTCACAACCATTATGCTAGACATGATAGCACTAAAATTATGTGTCACTTTTATTATTTCAAAATCCATGACTCTTTTTTTTTTACCAACTCCTTCATGAATTTAGCATATCCGGGCATCTCTTGTAAATCTTCCAACAACAGTATATTAACCGATAGGTTGCTAAATTTTGAGAGGAATTGTATAAACTTTGAATCCTCCTTCTTCTTCTTGAGCCTTTGTGTAAATGGAGGATGGACTTTGATTTGTGGCCTTGAGACAACCGGGTTTTCATCTGGTTTTGAAATATTACCATCAACCGCTTGCGGTGCTTTTTCATCTACAAACTTCTCTTCCACTACTCTCGGCTTCTCAACACTTGGCTCATTTAGAATAACGATATCTTCATTGGACTTGTCAAGCCGCTTCCTCTTTCCACTAGCTTGTTCATCAACTCCCTTCTCATTAGGGTCTTTGTCAAGACTCACCACATCATTAACAAGAGTTCTACCATTTCTAGTTACAATTTCCATGATGTGAACATCATTTTTTGGATTTACCATGGTGTCACTAGGTAAACCACCCTTTTGCCTTGCATTTAATTGAGCCGAGATTTGGCCCTAATATGTTTCAAGTTGTTTGATAGAGGCCGAATGTGAGGTAACTGTTTGATTGAGTTGGAAAATTCGCTCCTCACTTATCTCAACATTTTATCACTTCTTTCAACCCCCATAAGAATACGTGCAAGTACGTCTTCATTCTTATATTTCTCCGGATCAATGGAGGTTGCCTCTTTACCTTTGGCTCGATCATGTGGAGGAATATATCTATCACAGTCACGCTCTTTATTTCTCCAATCGCGATCCCTATCTCTTTTCTTATCCCTCCAATCTCTATTACGATTGTGATCCCTTCAATTGCGGTCCCTTTTCTTCCAACCTTGATTCTCGTCTTGCCTTTGATAGGTAGGTCGGGAACCCCCCGCTTGGTTTCCTAAATACCGGATCTCCTCATCAAGAGCTTCTGCATCATCATCCTCATACACTTTAGTGCCCTTAGAAGCAACGATATTGTCCGTCTTTGGAGTTGAGCCCATCATATGTTTAGTAAGGAGGTCTAATTGAGTCATTACTTTAGCCATATTCTCATCTCTCCCCTCATCCTTCTTTCTTTGTTCTTGGCTCACAAAAGATGCAGAGGGATCCTCCACAGCCACCTCAATATCTCTTAGATGCCATGCTAGATTTTATTTTGTCACTTGATCAAAGAGAGCCGATGCAACCCCATATGTTTGCTTAATGATAGATCCTCCAGCTGTATTGTTCACTACCGTCTTGTTCAATTGATCTAATGCTCTATAAAAGACTTGGAGAAGCATCTTTTCAGAAACCTCATTATTGGGGCATTGCAACAAATTCTTATTGAACATTTTCCATGCCTCATGCAATAGCTCTCCACTTAGTTGTCAGAAGTTGAAGATTTTATCCAGCAATTGGGGCATACGAGATGGTGGAAAGAATCGGTCCAAGAACGCTTCCGTCAACTCAAGACATAAAGTTATTAAACCCGCGAGCAACTCCTGCAACCATAAAACCACATCTCCTATCAATCAAAAAGGAAAGAGTCTCAACTGGATGGACTCTTGTGAGATGTGAGCGATGGCAAACGGGATACACACATCAATGAAATTCTTCAAATGAAGGTTGGCATCTTCATGGGCTTGTCCACCAAACAAAACCCTTCATTTGAAGAAGATGAAGCATCACACAAGTCATGTGAAACACTTCATTACCCTCCGCGGGTGGGATCCGGATAGCACATGCCCTTCCGACATCCCCTAAATGATCCTCATCATCTAAGTGTCCATTGAAGGTAGCGGTATTGCTACCATTTTGAATCAATGTCTCGTGAAGACTTTGATTATCACCTGAATATGACAAATACAATAAAATTTTATTTTTTTCACTAAAGTGAAAGAAATTTACGAAAAAAAGTAAAAAAATTTTATGGCCAAACGGTACTAACTATCAAAACCCACATACAGATTTTCAAAGAATAGAATGCCACTATCCTTCACATACCACTGCTATCAAAAGTAAGTTCTCGGAGAAGAAAACTTTTACAGTATATTTCTGGGAGAAGAAAATTTGTCCGTGACCTCTGTCGGTATCAATTGTTCACTTAGAGTTTCTTCACAAGGTAAGATTCAAAATTTTACCCTTTTTATAAGTTAATCTTGGTTCAAATTAGTAGTGTTATGATCCCATTTGTAGATAAATGGATCTAGGTTTTGCTTTGGTGATGTTTGTGCTCAAGAATCTGTGTAATTATGGTTTCAACTTTCAATTATTCTAACTTAGGTTTTTAAAATTTGGGCTTAAAAATATGAACTTTGCTTAGTCTATTTGAATGTGCAGTTCTCATATCATCATCGCTATCGATTCCACTTCTTTCTGTTTGTGTTATTCCCTAACCTTCCTAGACCTTACTTTGTGGAACTACACTGGGTATGTTGTTGTAGTTTTATTTTTTTGAAACTGGTAACATTATGAAATTAATTGAAAACAGAGATGTGGGGAAAATAATTGTTGAAAATTTCCAGTGAATAGATGAAACACAAGAACACTTTCGAGATTGTATCTCATCTTACACTTTGTTGTTCTTTTATTAATTCCCTTTTTTGCTCTTTTATCTAGTGCCAGAGAAATAAATCTTTTCGACTCTATAGTTTTGGCCTCATAGATTCATAAGAGTAATCATGATAACTAGGTAGTAATCAAAGAGGAGATAAAATCGTGATATATTACTATAACATTCATGACCCATTGCGTCCTCTATTTTTACCTTATAGACTGCATTTAGTCTTATTGCATTATTGAACAAGATTGTATTTTTTGTCATTAGTTGGACAGGGAAGTGACCATTGGCACGTTCACTTTATTATTAAGCTATGTTTCTTCAATCTTCTTACTAAAAAATGACCATAGTAATTGTACTTACATGATACTCTGGCATTGGCTTATTTTTAATTTTGTAGTTTCCTCTCATACATGAACTAGGAATTTTTTTTTAGAAGTAATCCAAATAGCTAGAAATTGCATTTAGTTTTTGTTCTTTCAGCTTAGAGGTATTCTGCACATTTATCTATCATTTTACACTTGATATGTATTTTTCCTCTAGTGGAAACCAAGATCATGCTACCTTTTTCTATTGGGTTGATGAAGATCGATGTAAGTTGTTGGAGAAAAATAATGAGTTTGAAAAAAAAAATTAGAGTTGTCTCAGTTAAAAACCTGACGGAGGTTTGAGTTAGGACTAAAAAGTGCACCTTTCTAAAAAAAGGATGTAAAGTCGAACAAACAGTGGATAATATAATAAAATTACAAAAAACTTTTTTTCTAGCGATGATACTAATGATATATAACGCAGCTTGTGCCAGGATTACTGTCTACTATTAATGCTCCACGTGAAAGATATAGGATTATTTTTAGCCAATGTCTAAAGATACCGGAATATTTTGAGCTTTTTCTCTTTCTTGAATCTTGCGTCAAACTTGGATTTTCTTAATTATACCTAAGATCTCCACCAATGTTCTTAAAAGCGACTGCTTCACTACTTAAAGCAGCAAGGTGAAATGACCATTTGGCGCATCGCCATAGATAATGAAGCGATCACGTTTTGTATAGAAGCGTGAAGCGAGGCAGTAAGAAGCTATCACTTTCAGAAAAAGAGAAAGCAAGAAGCGTTGCTCCTCCTTCTTCTTCTTCCCCTTTGTTGCTCTGCTTCTTCTTTACCACCGTTGTAGCTTTTTTTATTCGGTTTTCTCAGTTTGGTTCTTTTTTTCTCTTCTCAGTTCTTTGTTTCCTTTTTGCTTTCTTCTCTCTGTTTTAAGTTTATTCTATTTTTTTCTTCACTCTATTTCAGTTTTCTTCATCAAAGAAGTGAGTGCTTCAATTCTTGCTTCACACTTTGTGAAGCAGGCCCTTGATGTTTTTTTGTGATTCACGCTTTCAAAAGTACTAATCTTATAAAGGTATACCTATTGTGTTTTAGGTATCTGCTTGATGTTGGATAGGAGTTCGTAAGTGTTATTGAACAACGATTTTTGGAAACAAATAAGCTATAAGTATTAGCCAACCAAGCACCAGAAGTATTTTATGTAAACAATCATTCAGATAAAGGTTTGCATATTGTACAAAAGGTTCAACCTTGTGATTCCTTTGACGTACAAAAAAAGGACAATGAGTTAGAAGTGTTAGATATCTCTACATAAATGAAAAGGAAAAGAACTCATGAAGGTTTGTAAAACTCCACTATTCCATTTTCTATTTTGAACTTTGAAGGTATGTAAAACTCCAATGTTTTATTTTCTACTTTGAGCCTTAGGGTAATGCATAACCTCTTTATGATGAATGAAAAAAATATTATGATTGCGACAACATCTTACAAATATATAGTTTTTTTGTGCATATCTTATCTATATCAGTTTGATATTATAGATAATGCATCGTCTTGATTGTATCCCTCACAGTCAATGTATGCTGGAAATTACTTATTTTTCCCTCTTTATTTATGCAACACTGGTACTTTTGGAGCATTCATTCTTCTTTTCTACATTAAAGTTAGTAAATGCTTCTTTACTAAAATAAATGATACCATTTCAGAGAAATTGTGGTTTGAGTTCATAAGAATATGATGCTTTATTCTAAATGTGTATCTATGAATCTAATAGTTCTTCTAACTTTTTGTACAGATGAAATTTACTTAAGTGTAAATTGTTGCTCGGTATAATGTGCTTGTGTTCCTGTATATTATCTATAGTCGTCATTGTACAGTTCTTGAACTTAATAAAATTCACCAGGTCTCTTTAATAGTCACTGTATGGTTGTTGGGTTAGCTTAAACATATTTGGATTTTGTTTTGTATTAGATTGATATGAATCTATCAAAATTCAGAAGTCTGAAACGCTATCAACTTCAAAGACTATTAAGCATTCATATATACCACCTGACACCTGGCGCCTTTGTAAGGGATGAAACAAATCTTAAGAGCTTTGGGATCCATAAGAGGAAGTGTTCAACGTAGAACTCAACAACAACAACATGCCCAGTGAATTCCCACAAAGTGAGGTCTGGGGAGGATAAAGTGTACGCAGTCCATACCACTACCTCAGATGAAGTAGAGAGGTTGTTTCCGATAGACCCCCGGCTCATGTTGAACATAGAACTAGAATTAGCAAAAGTAAAAATAGTAAAGCAGCAGCATTTTGTCGAAATGAGCTAGCATAGAAGGATAACCTTGTGCCTCCAGGTTTTGATCCAATAAAATACGATATTCCCCTCCCTCAAGAAGTTGAAGTGATACAAGATACCCAGAGAAGCGAAATAATTATTTTACTTAAGATTTTGTTAGTGGCCTGGAACTTTTTTAATTTTTACATTATAAGCTAAAATTTGCGTGCCTATGTGAATTTGAAAACGTAAACAAAGTGAGGAAAGAAAATGGGTAAATTTTTTGCAGTATTCAAAGTTGGAGAAAACTTGAGAGAGATTTTTTTAGCAAGATCAAGTTGTTGGGAAGCATCATGCCTCATTTATGAGGCACTAATGTCTGTTAGCTCGTGATTGTAATATGTGCCCATTGCGGGTACACTCTTTGGCGAACATCGAGGAAGATAAGTTGGAACACATGTGAGAAGCTGTTCTTGTAAGTTAAAACATTACTTTCTTGATATACTTTTCAAGCTTGATGCATGTCTACTAACTTGTGTATATTCGGTTGCGTGCTATAATATTTACACTTGATGTATTTATTAATACTCCATCATTTGAACTTTTTGGTTTTAACTTATTGCTTTCGGTGTTGGTGTAAATAGCCCTTGCAAGACACACAAATCCAAATTTCATAAAATCTACCACAACATTATTAGTCATAATCAAGAACTAAAACATTTATCAAGTCCTTGTTATAAGTTTGAGAATCAAGATCCTCTTTTTTTTCTTGAAAGAAAACCATTATTTTTGCAGGTTATTGTGGGTGTCAAGTCACTTAGCACATGTAAATAAGTCTCTCAAAATTAATCACACGGTTTATTTCTGTATAGTATTAGCCTCCTATTTCAATATTATCACATCTATCAAGCAGAGGTGATAGAATGATTATGTGATTTTTGTTTTGAATTATATTGTGCTAAAATGAAAATAAGAAAGTTATCAGAGCTAACGGCTGAGTGGCTCAAAGTTTATTTAAAGCGCTCACTTCATAGCTTAAAGCGTTGAAGTGAGGGGAAGCGAGCGACTAGTGCTTCAATAGGCTGAGGCGACGCAGGTAGCATGAAGTTGTGTTTATCTTCTTTCTTAGACTTCCGCTATTATTTTATTTATTTATTTGTCTTTCTTTTTTCTCTTTATTAATTTAATTGAATTTTGTTTATTGTGCTCTTTATCTTTTCAATTTGTACACTATTTTTCTAGTAGGCAGTAGCGCTTTTATAGATTATAAATTGGATGTGCATTTGCATTTCAATGGTGAAAAAGCAATACCAATGAAGATTGTAAAGAAATTCCAGCCACCCTCCAAGCCCATGGCTGCTAATCTTGAAACAAAATTGTCTCTTTTTACTACTTCTTGTCTCTCTTCTTACCACTACCTTTTAATATGAGTATTTCTGTGTCTATTGCATATGCTTGTAGAATCAAGATCCTCTTTTATGTACAAACTTGCATTGGTCATTTGAGGTGGTAACTCCTTGAAGGATGCAGTGTTGGAAAAGTTGAATGCTAGTAAAGAAAATGAAGTATTGAAAAAAAGCATGGAAGAGATAGAGGGTAAATATGAATGGCTAGCATATGTGTGGTGTTTGATCAGTGTTTGTCGCCACTCACCACCATCTTCATGTGAACAATAGATTGAAGCACTTAACAGGTTAGTATAATTGAAATCCTATTTTTAGTGTCTACATATTGATATTCAACACGTTTGCTGGACAATCTGGAAATTGCTTTATTAGATACTTCATTGTTTCACATCTTTTATGGGATGATTGAGCACAAATTGAGGTCTTTTCTTTCTTCAATTCGATAGTTTATTCTTTGTCTCTAAACTGACATAACCGTGTTATTTATCAGATCAAGAATTTGAAATATGGAGAATTCTGTCCTTGAAGAAAGTATAGAGCAAATTGAAGTACAAGAAGTTTTTGTTCAGTTAGGTGGTGTTTAAAAGACGGTGTTTTATGTAATCATGCTACTTTTCTTCTCTACTTTGAGTAATTAAATATGATGTCATACTATTTGGACGAATATATTTTCTGGTATAATGTGATGCGTTAGTACTTTGTATTGGCAAATAACAATAAAATTTTATATGGATATTGATTATTTGGTTTATTACTGGTTGTGTCTGTATGTGTGAAAGCATATGAAATAATTAATTAATTATTATTTTGTAACATAAATTTTTGTAATTATATATGTTTTTTAGAATTTTACATTAACGAAAGGAATGTGATTGCTAAAAAGTACTTGCAATGACCAATTAGTTGTCATCATTAAAGAGCTTTAACGACTAGATAATTAATTAGCGAAGGAAAAACCTTGTCGCTAGAAAGGACATATAACGACTGGAATTTATGCCGTCGATAAAGAATCTTTGATGTCCAGATTGAGAATCCAGTCGTCAACCTTTAATGACAAGGATTTTAATGACGGGTGATGACCGAATTTCAACCGGTCGTAATTGACTTTATAGCGATCGGATATTGACTTGTAACGACTGGAATTCCCTTAGCTAAAAGTCTATTTTCTTGTAGTGAGAGACTTGTAATCAAATATGGAAAGAGCTTGGGGTTATGCTAGCTTAAGAGTGAATACATGCGTGGGTAGTTGAGTATTTGCCTAGATTCAATTAATAGCTATGGGTAGGCTAGTCTATGGGTCTTGGGTGTTAATCTTTCAATCAAACACGAAAACATCACAAGTGGGTTCTTTCGAACACCTCACAAGTGTGTCTATATAACCAATCTAATACCTCAATTGGCATCATTATGTCTAAAAGACACTATTAAATGATAAATATCAAGTTATTGTTAACTACTCCTCCTCACCCTTATCCCCTTTGTCAAGGATGATAAGGGTTCTAGTGTAACTAAAGTTTGCAACCTCTAATTATAAGTTAAGAACATGGAGTAGAAGTAAAACCCATAACAATTAACTAATTAGAAAGATAAATAAACAACACCCAAACAATTATCACTACTCATTCAAGCATAACCCCAAGTTAAGAAATTAACTACTTATAGAGATAGAGGAAATATACAAAAATTCTTATTCCAATCTTCCATCAAATCCAAGATAATCATAAGAAATGAGATCCAAATTTAATGGGAAGCATAAGAAAGTAACCAATTTCACTCTTAGGGTTTAAATTTAATGTTTCTAAAGCTCAAAAGATACAAAGATGGAGTTTCAATTCTGAAAAATCCCTTTCAAAGCCCCAAATTTGCATTCTTGAAAATTACAAAAATGCCACCGCACTAGTCACCTGTTGGCACAGGTGCCAACACAGGTGAGGACCTACGTGCAGAGGTTACTAACGTAGGTTGACTTTCCAGTGCACTGCTTTCCATCTGCCTTCCCACCTGCGTCGGGCATTACTTTGAGATCCTTTTCTTCACTTTTTACATTTCTTTTGACTCGTATGGTTAGCTCGACCTCGTATTTATTGATTACCTACACGAATGAGCAATTTAACATGAGATACACTTCGAATCAAAGGAAACTAGATGATAATTCATGCTTAAGTGACTAAAAAAGTTGGCAAATTGCCAACTTATCATTTCACCAGGCAGCTTCCTGAAATTACTGTTTTTGTCCCTTAACTGTAACATCCTGGAGGGTGGAAAGAACCTTTATAGGAAACCTCTTTTCAACTGACTCTAGTTATTAATAGAATCAGGTTGCGGCTTCGTCAACCATATGGTTGCATCCCTAGATATAGAAAGTGGGAACAACCTTAATCGGATGGCATTCTGGCTAATTCCTGGCAGCTCATAAGACTTGCAAATTCACACGAAGTTCATCAAATGCATAGTTGGGTCATCACAAGCCACACCTTAGAACAAACCCTTGAGGTTCAACAACTAAATCATAGTGCTGGTAATGTCAAACTTTGCTCCAGGAGCTAGCAGTGGAGAGATAATGGCCTCAGTGGCACCAATGCCATCCAAGTTAGCATTATCTTCATCGTTAACCTTAAAGGGAATAGCCTGTTGCTCTCGTGTTCTTGCCCTTTATTGCTGGTGTGGATTGGCCGATGCAATATTATCAATATGTTGCACATCAATGTCATCACCCGCATCTGGGTTGTTAGCCCTGGCATGAGCCTCAACAAGCTATTATAGCCTTGTTGCTTCCCACTCTTGTGCATTTATTACTCTTTGGAGAGTGTTTTCAAGTTTGGGTTTGTAAGGTAATAATGGTTCACCCTAACTTTGGGTATTGGAATGCACTAACTTGTACCCTGTAGCAAACAGAAACAACAAATATAGTAAAATTAGGAAATAATACTAAGAGTCAAATAAATACACTTGACTTAATTGATAATTGTATTCCCCGACAATGGCGTCAAAATTTGATATGCCCAAATTACACCTCGATTTGGAAGTATAAAGCGGTTGCTGTCAAATATAGAACCTAACTAGGTTTAGGTCAAATCCCACATGGAATAAGGTGAAAGTTAGGCCTTATGCGGTCACGTTGACTTCTAGTCAATAACTTCCTTAAAAATAGGAGTTTAGGAAATATGTTCGTTCTTCAATTCCCAAATATGTTTAAGTAACAGTATCAAAAATTTAGTAACTATAATCAAGTAATAGAGAGAACTAGGTTTCTGATCACCATGGCTTCATAACACAACCAGGTCACTAACGATAATAAATTTCTCTAGTGCTAAGCATGCAGGACTATTGACTCTTTCAATACATCTAAAGGTTTCTCAACCTCATTAGATGATATTAACTCAAATTTTATCGAACTATGAGTAATGGAGATACAAAACTCAATAATTACCCTAAATTGGCTATTCTTATTATAGCATTAACCATTAAATGGAAGTTGGAAATCCTAAACCCTTATCATCAAATCTTTTCTTAGTTTTAACCTCTTTCTCATGAAAGTCAACCCTAAGACATATTCTAATGTTTTCAACCATTAGAAATCAGTTAAAGTGAAAGATTTGACAATACAAACAATGGCACTATCCGAATCTACACTAATAAATGACCCTAGAGATGCTAATTCACCATGGATTCCATACCGCTAGTTATCGGGTTTTAGCCACTTATAGAATTTGAAGAAAATACAACAATATACATCATAGATAAAGAATAACCATATAAAGATGAATCCAAGAACTGAATTGTTTTTAAATTCCAATTGAAATTGCTAAAAACCTATGAAAATATCTCAAGAAGAATATGTGTTACTTTTCTAAAATGTAAGATACAGAAATAACCTCTAACATTGGCTATTTATAGTCCAGGGAATTTTGAATTCTAAATTAAAATAGAAACTGGCCGCCTTGCGTCTGACGATGAAGTTGACAGTCAATCAGAGGGTTGATGTAACACCCCGTAGATTTCTGAATGTATGCGACTACGTGACAAAATTTGTGAACATGTAATAAAGGGTATATAATACATGCAAAGTGTTGGATTTAATGTATATTGGGTATTGGGCTCTAAATTGGCCCAAAAATGATAAGGAAGACATGGCCCAAAACAAGGGAAAATGAACCATTCTTCCTTGACCCACTTGGACACCTCATACTTGACTTAAAATTGACTAAGGATGATATATATATAGCTCAAAAAATCAGATTTTAATCACAAGGGACACCTTGCCATTTCTTGAAATTTCTAGACTTTCCAAGAAGACCAAAAAGAAACCCTTTCAAGCCTAAGGCAACTATACTTATTTTGGCCAAGATCATCACCTTGTAAGTGTTGGTAAGTGTATATTCTTGTGATTTAATATGTTATGTGCATGATAAATTGTATGGGTTGTGATGGTTATGTTTAAAAGGGGTTGATTGGTGCACCTTGGCTTATGTGACACAAGTTGTGTATTTTGGTGATTTGAACTTGAAAGTGGCCTTGTGGTCTTGAAGAAAGTGATTTGATGGATTGAACATCAACAAGTATGATGTGGTTATGTCCCTAATTTAATTTCTCTTTATATGTTATTTTTGGAAATTGTTGCTATGGAAAAAGTGTGTGGAATTGGTGACGTATTGAGAGGAAAATGTGATTTTGGTGATGTTTAGGTGTGTGGTAAATGTTTCCTCTTGTATATTACTATATTATATGCATAATATGGTGTGTAAATCATGTTGGTTATGTTTACAAAGTGTTGAGCAGTCCACTATGTGTAAAACAGTCCACTTTTGCTAAATCGGTAAAGGATTTGCCTTCTATGTGATTTAAACTTGAAAGGGGACTTAAGGTATTGAAGGAATTGAATTATATGGATGAAATTTCAGTATATTTAAGTATGGTGCTGTCCCTAATTCATTACTTTGTGTATGGCTTGATGGAAATGTTTTTACGTAATTGTGCATGGAACGTTTGGCGTAGTGAAAAGAGAATACTTTCTTGTTATGTTAAAGTGAATTATAAAATTGTGTGGGCTGTTTTTGGTATATGGTTGTGGAAGATATTTATGTGACTTGATGGGATAAATATGTGGAGTTGTATTGAGGCGGAAATGTAAAGTAGAAACTTGGTGTAAAATCCTATCGGTTTGTGATGTCTACGGTGATGTGTGGACTGTTTTGGTGGTATGTGGACTGATTTGGTGTTGTTGTTTTGCTAAAGCAGTAAGTTATAGTGTAATGTGGTGGAATAATGTGATTTGGTAGTATAATGAAGGGGGGAGTGATGCACCATGCGTTTTGGAGGTTGGACGGTTTTTACTTTCCGTTAAGCACCTACTTACCGCCTTGTGAACTTGTAATGTAGTTAGTGGTTAACGTGAGTTCTGTTATGTGCTTATGTAGAGTAACACATAAGGAGAAAGATGGAGTGTTATATTCATGAATAAGATTGTGTATCCATACTGGGGAATTAAGGTATGTAAGGTTACTCTTTCCGTATCCTTCGGCGGCACATAGTATCACATTGCCATTATACATGTTCCATTCCGAAATGTCCAAAGGTATTCCATTCCCGGTTGTTAATCATTGTTACACACATGTTCCTTATACATTGATCAAATGTAATTCATATGACTCATGTTCATTGATTAATGTTCCAATAATGTTCCAAAGTTTCTATAACATTGTAACCACTAATGTACCAATCTCATAACAAAAGAATTGAAGTAATAAACACTTGTTGAGAACGGGTGGCAACCCAAAGGGGCGGAAAGCCTAGCTAGGGGCGATCCCGAATGATTATTGATTTATGGGTGGTAGCTCAAAGGGGCATAAGCCAAGCTAGAGACGATCCCAATGTTATTTCCCACTGATCAGTTGGGCCCGGGCATTACATGATTGATGATCACTTGATTGACGACGAAGTAAAGTAAAGTGAAATAAAAGTAAAGAAAGTAATGCACATGATTCCACATGTATACCTATGGTAATTTATTCACATGATATGTTCACTTGTACTTAATTTTATCAAAGTTTCTATATCTTATACATTTACTTATAACCTTACATACTCAGTACATTCTTCGTACTGACGTCCCTTGTGGGACTTTCCTTACTTGTTGCAGGCACAGGTACCAATAGGCCCCCACAGTAGTACTTGGAATAATCTGCGGTTTTGTTGGTAAGCTCCAGTTTGCTTCGGGGCTTCCCGAGTCCTATGCACATATTGGTTTTGATAATGTATCACAGTTGTCTAAAGTGGGGACTTGTCCCGACTTTAGGATGGTTATGTTCATGTATGTATATAGGCTTTGTAGACGATGTTGGACAAATGAAAAATGTATGTCATGTCATGATGGCCCTAAAAGCCAAGTTTCACATATGTATATATAAATCACATGTTTTGCCATGATTTCCGCCATTGGTGTCTTGCGTCTATGCATGGTAGTGATGGTCAATGAATGACGTGTGTATGAATGTATAGGGTGATAGTTGGTTCTCTCGGGCCCTCAACGGCTTCGGGTGCCACTCCGTCCCGAACGGGGTTTGGGGCGTGACAGTTGACATTTTGTTAACTAGACCATCAACTTACCTTCAAATTGACACTCATTCTGCCTCAGGATGAGGATGAAGTTGACGGCCCATTAGAGTGTTGATGCATCATCAACTTGTCTGTCAACTCGACTTCAAATTGATACTCATTTTGCTTAAGGTTGATAATAGGGTTGACAACCCATTAGAAGGTTGACATCTCATCAACTCGGCCATTAACTCAACTTCATCTTGAAACTCATTCTATTTAGGCTTGACACTTCAGTTGATGGTTCGTCATTGGGTTGATGTTCTATCAAGTAAGTCTTCAGTTCCTCTTTTTTGCCTAATTTCCACTATTTTCTGCCTTGTCACCTTTCTCTTCACATAAGAAGTAAAAATGATCAAATATAACAAGAGTTACTCAAAAACTTATAATTAATCATAGTCAAAAGCCTCAAATGTGCCATCAAAATTTTGGCACATCAAGAGTTTCGTAATGATTTATAGATTCTTATAAAGGTTGAGCATGAGAATATGACTATTTTAATAGTGATCAAAGTGTGTTAAGTGTAAATTTTGAAGTTATGTGTGGAAATGATATTAATTTCTGACTTAGTTACTTCAGCCTTAAAAATAGAAGAAAGTCCTTTTTGAGATAGAGGAAGGCCAGATTCAGTATTGTAGAGAGTTATAAAGTGATTCCATGGGTCCTTTGGTATTTTATTAGTACAAGGATGATATTGGTTTTGTGGTACAATTAGTGATTTATGGTGTCTTTGATAGTTTCAGGCAAACCGGGTATGTTCATAACTCCTATTGTGATCAACTCAGTTTTTGGGTTTAGAGGATGTTCAAGAATAAAGGAACTCAGCTTTATTGAGAAATTTGGCCTCAGATGCTAGGGTTGTGACCTTGAGGGTCATAATGTGAAGAATTTATGTTTCCTATAGTGAACCAGCGGTACTATAGATGTAACTATGCTTGAGAGTGTTTTTCATGAGATGTGCGGGTGTATTTTTAGTTCCTTGTCAGTTTTGGTACTTTCCTTACCTTTACATTCGAGGACGAACGTGAGTCTTTGTGGTGGATAATGTAACAACTCTCATTGTGATTTTTACATTTTTCTATGTTTTGACCATTTTGCCTTTCCCCGTTGTTGCTATATATCAATTACGAGTTGTGAAAAATGGTTTGCACGGTCCCCAAAGCATTTGGGAGTGATTTATATGAGTTTATGATTTTGAGTAGCCTTTAAAGTGATATAGTTGACTTTGGTCAACATTTTGTGATCTGAGTATCGGATGGTAATTCTATCAGTTCCAATAGATCCAAAACATCTATTTTGGGTTAGTAGCATAGTTGGTTTGGATTCGAGACCTTTTTTGTGATTTTTGAGAGTTTGGTCGAAATATGGGTTTTATTTGCCTAAAGTGGTTTTTGGGTGAAATTTGTTGATAACGACCTCTCTTAGTAAATCTGATTGTTTCGTTGAGTTTGGAATATAAAAACTAACTTAGTAGCATTATTGGTTTGTTTCTATTGAGTGTTACTGTTGATCTGGTGCAACCGCTTAAGCGGCTGTTTGACCATTTTATTGGAGTTGCTTAAGCGGGTGTTTAACCTTTTGACTAGGGTTGCTTAAGTGGTTGTGTTTTTTTTCGCTTAAGAGGTTGTTTTACCATTTGACTAGGGCTGCTTAAGTGGAAAAAGTGTCGCTTAAGCAGAGATCGCTGGTACAGAACCCTCTTTCCTAAATTATTTCTTCATATCTCCATTTCTAAAGCTTGGGAGCTCGAATTGAGATGATTTCAAAGGGGTTTTTGATATTTTGAACGTGGGTGAGTTTTGAAACCTTGTATTAATCATTTCCATTGATTTATTACAAAATAATCCTCAAATCTTTTATTTTAAACATGAAATTTTGGGTTTACCGTGTGTTTTACTTCGATTTTAAGCCCGAATTCTACTTGATTTTTACTAGGATTCAAGATTTAGAACCCTTAAACTATGGGTGACTTGATTCTTTATTAAAATTCTAATTTTAGCCTTTAATTATTAGAGTTAATTTTCAAAGTGATTTTGGACCCTGAACCAAAGTATGTCGATATGGGTATCTTGGTCTTATATTTATGCATAGATCTCATATTTTTTAGATTGGACGTGTTTTATGATGAATCGAGGGAGTAGATCTTCCATTTGATTCTTCAAACTATGATTTGACCTTGTGGGACTTCTTTAAGGCAAGCAAATATGTACCTTGACTATTTTCTGAGCTATCTATGTGTTATGTGCTTATTAATTATGTTATTGTAAATCACTAAGGGTTTGGGGGTCTTGATTATATGAGATGGTGAGCATCTCCACTGGTACCAGAGTCTATTTGTCAAGCCTCAAATCCCATTGGGGCGGACAGGCACCCGTAGCCGTAAAGGCCCGAGAGAATCAACCTATGATCGAGTACATTCATATGCATGCCATTACATGAACAAAAATCCTGCCACGTGCAGATAATATATATTGACGACGAAAGTCATGTAAATATGTTCAAAACAAATACAAGACTTAGACGTTGGGGCCACAACATCTAAAAGGTAAGACACTTCTACGTTTGACTTTACAAGGTCTACAAAGCCTCTAAAAGATATATAACCATGACTAAGGCAGGGATAAGTCCCCGTCTTATACAACTACTACACAGTACCAAAAATATATACAAATGACTTGGAAAGACCCGAATCAACCTGGAGCTCACCAATAGCCTGTAGATGACCCGAACCCTACTGTGAAGGTCTACTAGCTCCTGTGCCTTCAGAAAGTAAGGTAGGTCCCCCAAGGGACGTCAGTATGAAAGAATGTACTGAGTATGTAAGGCCTGTAAGTAACTGTATGAAATATAGGAACTCGATGGAATCAAATACAAGTGAATAAATAACACTGATATACCACCGTACTGCATATGTGGAACCATGTACATTACATTCATTTATTTCCTTTTACCTTTATATCAATACACATCATACAATGCCCAGGACCAACTGATCCGTGGTAAATAACATTGGGATCGGCTAGAGCTAGGCTTATGCCCCTAGAGCTACCACCTATAAATCAATAAATCAGGTTCGGCTCGAGCTAGGTTTTCACCCCCAGAGCTACCCCCTACATCCAATAATCCATCGGGATCGACTCTAGCTAGGCTTTCGCCCCCAGAGCTACCACCCGTACTCAACCAAATATGCATTACTTCACTTCTTTAATTTTTGTGAGATTGTTACATCAGTGGTCATAAACTTATTGGAGCTTTGGAACAATAGTCAACAAATAAGAGACACGTGAATAACAATTGCTAACAAACTTGAAATGAGATACTTTAAAACATTTCAAAATGGAAACAAGTTCGGTAACGATGTGAACAATAGGTGCGGCCAAAGGATACGGAAAAGAGTAACCTTAAATACCTTATCTTTCCAACATGTGACTACAACAATTCATCTCTTACTTAAAGCGTTACTCTACAACACAAGTACGTAACGAAGCTACCATTAAAAGCTAATTACATTACAAGTTCACAAGGTGATAATCAGCTACTTGATGGGAAGTAAAAACTATCCAACATCCCAAACACATGGTATATCATTCCACCTTCCTTTCTACTGCCATATAACTTCATTCCACCCTTCTATACCATAACTTACTGCCTTATCAAGACAACACCACCAAAACAGTTCACAAACCGACAAGATTTCCTTTCCCACCAAGTGCATACTTCACATTTTTACCTCAATGATACTCCACCTATTTATTCCATCAAGTCACATAAATACCTTCCACAAAAATATACCAAAAACATTCCTCACAATTTTAGAATTCACTTTAACATAACAAGAAAGTATTCTCCTTTCACTACGCCAAACGTTTCATGCACAATTACGTATAAACATTTCCACAAGTCATACACAAGGATTAACGAATTAGGTATAGAACCACACTTAAATATACTGAAATTTCATCCATGTAATTCAATTCCTCCAAGACCTTAAGTCCCCTTTCATGTTTAAACCACATAGAGGGCAAATCCTTTACCGATTTAGCAAAAGTGGACTGTTTCACAATAAGTGGACTGCTCAACACTTTTTAAACATAACCAACAATGATATACACAACCTCGTATGTATATAATATATTAATATATAAGGGTAAACACTTACCAAGGCTTGCAAGTGGAAGATTTGTCCAAAAATCCTTGGAGAAAATTAGGGTGGCTAGGGTTTCTTTTGAGAGAGGAGAAATGTTGATTGAAAATCTGATTTTTGGCAAGTGAAATGTGTGGAAAATAAACTGAATTTCAGCCTTATAAAGGCCCTCCAAACAGCCTCTCCTTTGGTCATCCTTAGCCAATTATTTGGTCAAAAAGTCTAAGTAAACTTGGTCCATTTTTAAATGGATCATCTCCTTTTTGGGCCCATGTCTTTTTACTTAATTTTGGGCCTCAATTAGGTCCATAAACATAATATTAATTCAGCCCAAAAAATTTAATGGGTAATACACCAACTATCTCAAGTTTAAATAATTCCATAAATGTTATGGTAGTCAAATAAGTTCGAAAATGTACGGGGTGTTACATCCTCCCCCCCCTTAGGAACATTCATCCTCGAATGTTAGTAACATTATCCAATCTAAACAAGTTCAAGTCTAAGTTCATTCTTCATATTGTCACATACACATAATACTTATATATACTTACTTTTTATTGCTCCAATTCCGCATCTTGAACTTTCTCTTCAGTTTGAAATAAATACGGGTACTTAGACTTTATCATTTCCTCGGCTTCCCATGTGATCTCTTCTACTTGCTGATTTTTCCAAAGCACTTTTACAGAAGCTACTTCTTTATTTCTTAACCTCTTAACTTGTCGATCCAGAATAGCAATAGGTACTTCTTCATAGGTGATATCTTGCGTAACTTGTACATCTTCAGTGGGAGCAATACGAGATGGATCTCCTATGCACTTCCGAAGCATTGAAACATGAAACACTGGATGAACTGTGGAGAGTTCTTGGGGTAGTTCTAATTCATACGCAACTTGACCAAATCTTTGGATAATCTTATATGGCCCTATATAACGTGGACTTAGCTTTCCTTTCTTTCCAAATCTCATTACCCCTTTCATTGGTGATACTTTCAAGAATACCCGATCACCTATAGCAAACTCTAGCCCACTTTTTCTAACATCGGCATATGATTTGTGTCGACTTTGGGCCGTTTGTAGCCGTTGTTGTATCACTTTAACCTTCTCCATATCTTGATGAACAAGATCTGGCCCAAATAAGGCAGTTTTACCCGCTTCAAACCATCCAATTGGTGATCTACACTTTCTTCCATATAAAGCTTCATAAGGCGCCTTCTTGATACTTGAATGATAGCTATTATTGTAGGCAAATTCAATAAGAGATAAATGATCATCTTAACTACCTTTAAAGTCCAATGTGCAAGCTCGTAGTATATCTTCCAGTGTTTGTATAGTACGTTCTGGTTGTCCATCTGTTTGAGGATGAAAAGCCGTATTTAAATTCACTTGGGTTCCCAAACTCTTCTAAAATGACTTCCAAAAGTGTGCAATAAATTGAGCTCCCCTGTCTGATATAATAGAGATTGGAATTCCGTGCAATCGAACTATCTCTTTAATATACAACCGCGCATAATCTTCAGCTGTGTAGGTGGTCTTGACCGGTAGGAAGTGTGCTGACTTGGTAAGCCTGTCAACTATTACCCATATGGAATCAAATTTTGGAAGTGTACGAGGCAAACCTGTGATGAAATCCATGTTGATCATGTCCCACTTCCAGATTAGAAGATTTATACATTGCATATAACCACCTGGCTTCTGATGCTCTACTTTTACTTATTGACAATTTGGACATTAGGCTACGAATTCTGCAATGTTCTTCTTCATGTTACCCTACCAATGCATTTCTTTCAAATCATGATACATTTTGGTGGCTCCCGAATGAATAGAATACCGTGATTGATGTGCCTCTGTCATAATCTGTATCCTTAGCTCATCTACATTAGGTACACACAATCTACTTTGGCACTGCAGCACTCCCTCTTGCGTAAGATCAAATGCCTTTGTCAAACCTTGTTGTACATTCTCCTTCAACTGCAATAAAATAGGATCCGCATACTATTTTTCCTTCACTTCAGCTTCTAATGAAGATTCTACCGCATTTTGCACCATAATTCCTTCATTTAGAGTTTCAAGAAGACGAACCCCCAAGTTGGCTATTTTATGTAGATCCTTGACTATACCTTGCTTTTCTGTGAGTTGGCCATCAATGCTTCCTATTACTTTGCGGCTTAATGCATCAGCTACTACATTTGCTTTCCCTGGATGATATAAAATATCAATGTCATAATCTTTTAATAGTTCCAGCCACCTCCGCTGCCTCAAATTTAGGTCCTTCTTCTTGAAACTATACTGCAAACTCTTATGATCGATATATATATGTCAACGTGAACCCCATACAAGTAGTGGCGCCATATCTTCAAAGCAAATATCACAGCTGCTAGCTCAAGATCATGTGTTGGATAATTTCTCTCATGTGGTCGCAACTGTCTTGAGGCATAAGCTATTACATTATCGTGCTGCATCAATACACATCCTAAGCCGACTCTTGAAGCATCACAATATACCGCATACCCTTCTGTGCCTTCTGGAAGTTTCAATACAGGTGCAGAAGTCAACTTATCCTTCAAATCCTGGAAACTCTTCTCACATGCATCATTCCACTGAAACTTGGTTGCCTTGTGTGTTAGCTTTGTTAAAGGTGCCAAAATGGAAGAAAACCCTTCAACAAATCTTCTATAATAACCTGTCAACCCGAGAAAACTATGAATCTCTATAGGCGTTGTAGGTCTTGGCCAGTTCTTCACCGCTTCTATCTTTTGAGTGTCAACCCTTATTCCTTCATCAGATACAATATGACCCAAGAATGCTACAGATTTTAACCAAAATTCACATTTAGAGAACTTTGCATATAACTTACGATCACGGAGAATATGTAACACCTGTCGTAAGTGATTAGCGTGGTCCTCTTTTGATCTTGAATAAACCAAAATATCATCTATAAACACAGTCAGGAACACATCCAAGAATGGCTTGAACACCCTATTCATCAAATACATAAAAATTGTTGGTGCATTTGTTAGACCAAATGACTTAACTAAAAACTCATAATGACCATACCGTGTTCGAAAAGATGTCTTAGGTATATCTTTTTCTCTAACCCTTACTTGATGATAACCCGATCTCAAGTCAATCTTTGAGAAACATTTGGCACCCTGTAATTGATCAAACAAATCATCAATTCTGGGGAGGGGATATTTGTTCTTGACTGTTACCTTATTCAGTTGTCGATAATCAATACACATTCTCAACGTGCCATCTTTCTTTCATACAAATAACACTAGTGCACCCCACGGGGACATACTAGGACTTATGAATCCCTTGTCCAGCAAGTCTTTTAATTGCTCCTTCAATTCCCGTAACTCTGCTGGGGCCATTCTATACGGAGGAATAGAGATAGGCTGAGTACCTGAAATCACATCAATACCAAACTCTACTTTCCGTTCTGGAGGCAAACCTGGAAGATCTTCAGGAAATACATCAATGAATTCATTTACCACCGAAACCGATTGAAGAGTTAGTGGCTTCATATCGGTATCTTGCACTCTTACTAGATGACATGTGTGTCACGCCTCGAATTCCCACGGGGCGAACTGGCACCCGAAGCCGTTATGGCCCGAGAGAACCAATCTTCATTCATATACATTTATATGCATGTCTCTGTATGAATATCATTCTATCTCATGTAACTATAAGATACCAATGGTGGAAGTCATGGCAAATATATGCTATATATGAAACTTGGCCGCTAGGGCCATCAAGTCAAAATGGACATACATTTCTTACATCCCTTCATCTGTCCCACAAGATCTACAAAGCCTCTACAGATACATGGACGTAACCAACCTAAAGTCGGGACAATTCCCCTCTTTATACAACATTTACATAATATCAAAACATTAGGAGCGCACCTGGCTAAAGAGTTAAATCGAAGACTGTACTCTCTGACGCTTATATTACCTTGATGAAGATTTAAGAACTGGTCTGCACGAGCCTCTCGGATCTCATATGGAAGGTAATGATCAAGGAATGCCGCTTTGAATTCTTCCCAACTAGCTGGAAGTGCACCGATACCCCTAGATCGTTTCCAATCTTCATACCATAATATAGCCTCTCCTTTAATCTATATGCTGCAAGCTCAACTGTTTCTGTAGCAGATACATGCATAACATCTAAATCCCCTTGAATTTGGTCCATGAAGTCTTGTGGGTCTTCATTAAGATCTAACTCGGTGAATGTGGGAGGGTCTAATTTAAGAAAATCCTGTGTATGCCGACTAGCTGCCCTATCCACACCGTCATTACTTGTAGTTGGACCAGCTTGTCCTTGATTTTGTGCAGCAACTATATGAGTCAACATTTGCACAGCATTCCTTAAATCCTACTCAGTAGCATTAACAGGTGGTTCTGGGGGTACTCCTCTCTTTCCTGGCTCTCCAGGAGGTGGAAGAGTAGAAGAAGCCCGCGATGCAAACTCGTCTTCTGCCTCATCTTGATTAGCTTGTTTAGGTGGTGATTTACTGGTTCCTTCTCCGGTCATCCTTTCTAGCTTCTTACTTTTACCCTTGTTTCTCCTTGTAAACGACATTTTGCTATACTGAGGAAACAAAAAAAAAACATAAAACAAATTCAGTGGTTAAATATGACTCCACCTACAACTTTTGCTCTATTGCATGATCTAGGAAATGAAGAAAAGAAAGAACTCCTAAATGTCCTGTAGCCTCCTACGTATAGATGTGGTGCACAACAAATCCATAAGCAAGACTCTACTCAGACACGACTTTGTAGACACCCTAGGACGACCCGCTCTGATACCACTTTTGTCATGCCTCAAATCCCATTGGGGCGGACAGGCACCCGTAGCCCTAAAGGCCTAAGAGAACCAACCTATGATCGAGTACATTCATATGCATGTCATTAAATGAACAAAAATTCTGCCATGTGCAGATAATATATATTGACAACGGAAGTCATGTAAAGATGTTCAAAACAGATACGAAACTTGGTCGTTGGGGCCACAACGTCTAAAAGGTAAGACACTTCTATGTTTGACTTTGCAAGGTCTACAAAGCCTCTAAAAGATATATAACCATGACTAAGGTCGGGATAAGTCCCCGCCTTATACAACTACTACACAGTACCAAAAATATATACAAATGACTCAGAAAGCCCCGAATCAACCTGGAGCTCACCATAGCCTGCAGATGACCCGAACCCTACTGTGAAGGTCTACTAGCTCCTGTGCTTGCAGCAGGTAAGGTAGGTCCCCCAAGGGACGTCAGTACGAAAGAATGTACTGAGTATGTAAGGCTGTAAGTAACTGTATAAAATATAGGAACTCAATGGAATCAAATACGAGTGAATAAATAACACTGATATACCACCGTACTGCATATGTGGAACTAAGTACATTACATTCATTTATTATCTTTTACCTTTATATCAATATACATCATACAATGCCCGGGACCAACTGATCAGTGGTAAATAACATTGGGATCGTCTCAAGCTAGGCTTATGCCCCCAGAGCTAACACCCATAAATTAATAAATCAGGTTTGGGTCGAGCTAGGTTTTCACCCCCAGAGCTACCCCCTAAGCTACCCCCTGCATCCAATAATCCATCGGGATCGGCTCGAGCTAGGCTTTCGCCCCCAGAGCTACCACCCGTACTCAACCAAATATGCATTACTTCACTTCTTTAATTTTTGTGAGATTGTTACATCGGTGGTCATAAAATTATTGGAGCTTTGGAACAATAGTCAACAAATAATAGACACGTGAATAACAATTGCTAAAAAACTTGAAATGAGATACTTTAAAACATTTCAAAATGGAAACAAGTTCGGTAATGATGTGAACAATAGGTACGATCAAAGGATACGGAAAAAAGTAACCTTACATACCTTATATTTCCAACACGTGACTACAACAATTCATCTCTTACTTAAAGCGTTACTCTACAACACAAGTACGTAATGAAGCTAACATTAAAAGCTAATTACATTACAAGTTCACAAGGCGATAATTAGCTAATTGACGGGAAGTAAAAACTATCCAACATACCAAACAAATGGTATATCATTCCACCTTCCTTTATACTTCCATATAACTTCATTCCACCATTTTATACCATAACTTACTGCCTTATCAAGACAACACCACCAAAACAGTCCACAAACCGACAAGATTTCCTTTCCCACCAAGTGCATACTTCACATTTTTACCTCAATACAACTCCACATATTTATTCCATCAAGTCACATAAATACATTCCACAATAATATGCCAAAAATAGGCCACACAATTTCAGAATTCACTTTAACATAACAAGAAAGTATTCTCCTTTCACTATGCCAAACGATTCATGCACAATTACGTATAAGCATTTCCACAAGTCATACACAAGGAGTAACGAATTAGGTACAGAAACACATTTAAATATACTGAAATTTCATCCATATAATTCAATTCCTTCAAGATCTTAAGTCCCCTTTCAAGTTTAAACCATATAGAGGGCAAATCCTTTACCGATTTAACAAAAGTGGACTGTTTCACAATAAGTGGACTTCTCAACATTTTTTAAACATAAAAAACATGATATACACAACCTATTATGAATATAATATATTAATATATAAGGATAAACACTTACCAAGGCTTGCAAGTGGAAGATTTGTCCAAAGATCCTTGGAGAAAATTGGGGTGGCTAGGGTTTCTTTTGAGAGAGGAGAAATGTTGATTGAAAATATAATTTTTGGAAAGTGAAATGTGTGGAAAATAATATGAATTTTGTCCTTATAAAGAACCTCCAAACAGCCTCTCCTTTGGTCATCCTTAGCCAATTATTTGGTCAAAAAGTCTAAGTAAACTTGGTCCATTTTTAAATGGATCATCTCCTTTTTGGGCCCATGTCTTTTTACTTAATTTTGGGCCTCAATTAGGTCCATAAACATAATATTAATTCAGCCCAACAAATTTTATGGGTAATACACTAACTATCTCAAGTTTAAATAATTCCATAAATGTTAAGGTAGTCAAATAAGTTTGGAAATGTACGGGGTGTTACACTATTGATGGTTTGAAGTTATAAAATGGACACCTTGAATGTTATTTCTACTTGTTGATATGTTTATGGTAAACTGTAGATTGATGACTTATGGATCTTGAGTAAATTGATAGTGTATATCTATTTAAGAGCTTTAATCATATTTAATGGATTTTGATGGACTGATTGGGGTTTAGTAAATAGTTGGGGTATAAATAGATTTGTAGTATTTGATGTAACTATTGGGGTTAATCACTTAAGTATAAATAGATGATTGTATAATTAAGTAGTTAGGAGAGGAATTTTAGCTTGGTTATTAGGTAAGTGACTGAAGGTGAATTTTAACGCATGTTGTTAATTGGTATAGTTCCCCTTTTAGTATTTGAGTCTAAGGGTTTCATGATTGGGAAGACGGGAACCTTATCATGTAAAATAAGCTATAGTTTGTGTAAATTTTCTATATTACATTATTTGGATTGTTCATTATTATTGAGATGTCATGTGGGGGGCTTGGATTGATATTATTGATGTCTTATATGACTCTTTGCTACGGTATTTCTATGAGATGGCTTGTATCATGATTTTTTTAGATTTGGATGACTTGGGTTTATTATACCATTGCAGACATGATTATTGTGCATTTTTTATTTTGCCATGATCATGCATACTCATTCATCACTCATATTCATGGAAATTGGTATCACTAAGAAATACTAATTTTGAAAGAAAATAAGTCATTTTATATAAACATCTTAGCCGATGGATGTGCCGGCAAGGTTGATTGATGAGATTGTGATAGTATATGGATTTTGAACCCCCTATGGGTCTTGTCCTGGAAGCTTATGCTCATAAGGTGTATACAAGGTGAAATATATGATCATTGCATACATGACATACCATTATAATGCATTGCATTGCATTCTTTTATGTGATTGGTGTTGCGTTTGATTACTTCCTTTAGTGTTGTATTTTTTTAAATTAGATCTTATTTGTGATATTATGTATTTTGCATCTCATAACACTACATTGCATTTCATTGCATTTTCTCTTGGCTGATAAGGTGGTCGAGATATTATTATAGGTAGGTTATTATTTATGGTTTGATCCATTGAGACTGTAGTGTCCCATCTACTAGTTGCGTGATATGCACCTTCTCTACCTTATCTGAGATTATTGGTTTGGCATAGTGAGTTGATATGATATCCTGTATTAGTGAGATTCTCTTTTGATGTGACTTATCTCTATTGTCATTGATCTTGATCCTGTACGTGTCTGTCTTAATTGAACTGATTCGATTATCTTGATAAGTGTTTCCATCTATTAGGTTGGGTTGGGACTTTTCTGAGTGCAGGTTTATTAAGGATAAATTGGATGGTTGGTGTGGTTTTTCTTGCCATCACTTTGAATTAGTTTGTTATCGATGATGCTTGTTGAATATACATGTTTCGTACTCACCCTTGATTTTTCTTTCCTCTTTCTGCACCCCGTGCAGGTATTGATTTGAGTAGCAGAGCATAGATTGTGTTCTCTCGGTGTTGACTTTATGGAGATTGAGGTAGCTACGGGTATCAGAGCTTACCTGGATCTCTCCTCTTCTTATCTTATGCTTTATTCATATTTAAGATACTTTGGATCATTGATCATATTCTGTATTAGAGGCTTATGCTAGTGACAACCAGACCTGGGATGTATCATTGAGATTATACATCTTTTATATCATTTGGGATTATTTCTATTCTTACTTCTTCTGCTTTATTTTTTATTATTATGTTTGGATTGGGATAAGCTTACATGTACTAGAAGGTGTGATAAGTGCCATCATGAACCCTAATTTGGGTCCTGACATAGTGTGTCCCCAAGAAGGGAAGTATACTATAGTGCCAAATGATCGAAATGAGTTGATCCCACTTCGGCCTGTTACAAGCTGGTGTGTTTTCATGGATTACAGGAAATTGAACTCTTGGACACTAAAAGATCATTTCCCAATGCCATTCATGGATCAAATATTGGATAGATTAACAGGAAGAGGTTGGTACTGTTTCTTGGATGGTTATTCTGGGTATAATCAAATTTCTATTACACCTGAAGATCAAGAGAAGACTACTTTCACATGCCCATATAGGACATTTTCATTTAAGCACATGCCTTTTAGGTTATGTAATGCACCTGCCATATTTCATATATGTATGATGTCGATCTTTTTTGATATGGTGGAGGATACCATGGAAGTTTTCATGGATGAATTTTCCATGGTCAGTGATTCCTTTGAAGAGGGCTTAGCCAGCCTTGGAAAAGTTCTTCAGCAGTGTGAAGAGAGATCAATATTGTTCTGAGGAAAATGCCACTTTATGGTCAAGGAGGGCTTTTTTTTGGGCCATAAAATATCAAAAAAGGGGATCAATGTTGATCAAGCTAAAGTAGAAGTCATCGCAAAGTTTCCTCCACCAATCTCTATTAAAAGGATTCAAAGTTTCCTTCATCATGCGACCTTTTACAAGATAATCAATAAAGAATTCTCAAAAATTTCTTACCCTATATGTAAACTATTAGAGAAAGAAGTTAAATTCATGTTTTGATGAAGCTTTTTTGAAGGCATTTGAATGCCTTAAAGAGAATTTTACTTCGACTCCCATCATTGTTGCGGTATGGCGCTTGGTGCTGTATTGGGTGAAAAGTGAGAGAAGATCTTTCACCCAATCTACTATGCGAGTGAGGCGCTGAATGGGGTGCAAAATAACTATACTATGATCGAGCAAGAGTTGTTTGTAGTTGTATATGCAGGGCGCAAAAGAACTATACTATGACCGAGCAAGAGTTGTTTGTTGTTGTATATGCCTTTGAGAAACTTCAGACATACTTGCTTGGCATAAGAGTTGTGGTGCACACCGATCATGCTTCCCAAAACCACGTCATGGCAAACAAAGATGCAAAACCACAATTGATCCAATGGGTGCTCTTGCTACAAGAATTTGTCTTTAAGGTCAAAGATTGTAAAGGGTGCAAAAATTAGGTGGCGGATCATTTGTCTAGACTTGAGGAAGAGAACAGAGCAAAATATGAGATGGAGATTGATGACTCTTTCCTAGACAAGTAGGTATTAGCTGATTCCTATGATCTTATACCTTGTTTTTCTAATTTTGCTAATTACCTTGTTAGTGACATGATGGCGGAAGACCTGAATTTTCATCAGAGAAAGAATTTTTTGCATAATGTGAGTAATTACTTCTGGGACGAGCCATATCTGTTCTAGTTCTATGCTGATAAATTGATAAGAAGATGTGCCTCTAGAGTAAAGATATTGAATATACTTGAAGCATGTTATTCATCCCCTTAGGAAGGGCCATCATAGTGGTATGTGTAAAGCTCCAAAAGTCTTATAATATGGGTATTACCGGCCAACATACCATGACACACAATATTTTGTGAAGGCATGTGATCAATCTCAATGATAGGGAGACGTATCTCAAAGATATGAGTTGCCCATGACCCCAGTTCTGGAGGTTGAATTTTTTGATGTATGGTGCATAGACTTTATGGGTCCTTTCGTGAGATCTTATGGACAGAAATACATCTTGATAGCAGTGGACTATGTATCAAAGTATATAAAGGCTATAACACTTCTGAACAATAAAGGAAAAAATGTAACTGCATTCCTGAAAAAGAAAATCTTCTCAAGGTTTGGTACACCTTGAGCAATAATCAGCGATGAGGGTTCACACTTCTATAATAAAGTGTTCTGTGCTCTGCTAGAAAAGTATGGAGTTAAGCAACACAAAAAGGAAGCCCCTTACAATCCATAAATTAGTGATCAAGTAGATGTGTAAAACTGAGAAATAAAAGCCATTCTTTCTAAGACGGTAAATGCTAATCGAACTGACTGGGATCGGAAGCTTGATGATGCCTTAATATAGTACTACATTCAAGACACCTACCATGATGTCACCTTACTAACTGGTTTTTGGAAAGGCATGTCACTGACCAATCGATCTTGAGCATAAAGCCTTATGAGCGCTCAATAAACCAAACCTGAGTTGGAGTTACGCCTCAAATTTGAGGCTTGAGCAAATCAATGAAATGAATGAGTTTCAATTGTGAGCATATTAGAAGGCATCCCTCTACAAAGAAAATATGAAGATGCACCATGATTAAAGGATTGAGAAGAGAGAGTTCAGTCCATGGGAATTTGTATTGTTGTTCAATTCAAAGCTCTAATTATTTCCGGGCAAACTCAGATCCAAATGGTCCAGTCCGTTTACAGTGACACAACTGTTCCCTTATGGAGTTGTTGAACTTGTAAAACAAAAAAGGGAACACTTTAAAGAGAATGGGCAGTGTGTGAAATAGTACTTTGAAGTACTTAAGGAGGGTAAAACAGATGGAAATGGTGTACCTTGATGAAGTTTGGAGTAGTCAAGGTACTCGAGTCGTGTCGCAATGTTAAATCAGGCGCTACCCATTATTTTTTTTTTGTATTGGTTTTGCATTAAAAATTTTATCACGACCCGAGCCTAGATCCTATAAGTAACAGGAATTTGAAACCATTAAGGCCCGAGAGAACCTCTTAGCATTCATCATGAGCATTCAATTAAAGTTGCGGAATAAATATTTGTCAAACCATATTTAGAGTGTCTAAATAATTAAAGCATTATAAGGAAAATTCTAGTTCAACTGTGAAAATTGAAAACATCTAACTAACATCAACATAGGTCTACGAAGCCTCTAACATAAGAATAATTGTCTAAGCCGAAATGTGGCCCCAACAAATACCATAATGAAATAGTCTGACATAAACATAAAAGAAATGCCTTCTGGAGGATGGAGGCTCACCAAAGCTGGGAATGATACGAGTGCTTCTACTGCTGCATAGAACCACAAGAATACTCCTCTGAACCTACATCATAAAATGATGTAGCATCAAGGACGGTCAATACATAAAATGTATTGGTCTGCAGTACAGGGAAAGAAAATATCAAATGCAACATGTAAAGGAAATTGAAATTAAAAAAAGAGATACATAAAACATTGTCTGAAAGGGACCATTTTACAAAACTTACTATTACTTCTGAACTCGATGGTATCACCGAAAACATGTAACCCATGGGCTATATGGGTCTGATTCGTACCCAACCAGCCGGGCTCAATCCATGTTGTCTGCATGGACTGAGACATAACTGCTAATGTCTTGTACACTACTGCATGATGAAATAATAAAGTACTGTACATGCTAAGTATTACTATTGCGCGAAGCAAGCATACTATACCCACACCGGCAAAATGCAGTTTAAGGTAATGAGCCTTTCGGACTCACACCTTCTCGTTTAACCATCTAGTTCACTTTTAGCCCATATTAAAAGCATTTCATAATATCTTACATCATTAAAACTTTTCATGTTAATCTGATTACCCTTCATTTTCACACAAAGGTGTATACATTATAATGGTATCGTTATACCATGACTTTCAAGTCATCATTTACTATTCATATCATTGTTATGGATGGTAATTTAGTATTTGAAGAACTCATAAGCAAGAGTACAATTGATGAAATCCAATGGAACTATTTAAAACACTTTTCTAAATCATGACCCTAAGATAATTCAAGTATAGATCCATGAAAAACTGTCTTAAAACACTTAGTGAAACCTCAACATTGAAATCATTCGGAGATAGTGAAATCTCCAACAAAAATTCCTTTTCAAAACATACTCATACCCGAATGGGTTAAAAGTTTTCAAAAAAAAAAAGGGGTTTCATCAATAAATCTATTTCTAGCATAATCTTTCTCTTTTTCAAACCCAAGTGTGAATTTAAAGAATAATAACCATAACTCAAAACACCATTCATGAAACTAAAGTAAAAATCCTCTTCTTGGGTAAGAATACATAAAGACTCATCTTTAAATCTGAAATTTAACCTTTGAAATATAAATTAGGAATAAAGAAGTATGATTCTTGAAATCCCATCAGGTGTAGAGTAGTTCTGCACACTTTAGGAAGAGAATTGAGGAAGAATCCTTTGAATTGGAGAGCGCTAACTTAATTCTTGTTTGATATAGAGAGTTGGAGTTTAAGAGAAGGGAAAAGGATTGGGACAGAACTTATCGATGTTTTCTCTATGAAATAACCTTACTTGAGTGTTTAAATATATGGGGAGAGGCGTTGATTAAGGAAATGACCAAACTACCCATCAGATAACTATTGAAAAGTGCAAAAAAAATCCCATCATACGGGTCACTCCATGGCCCGTGGGCCTACCCAAGTTTTGTGGGTCGATCCATAACTTTGATATAGAGAGTTTGTGTTTTTTCCTCATTTCCATGGCTGGTCTCACAGATCGTGGGACTACAGTTCGTGGTCCAAGTTGTCGGTTTCTGGCATGCTGACACCCTCTGGTAAAAAGGTCATAACTTTCTACTCCGAAATTGGATTAACAAATGGTAGGTCGTATTGGAATGAAGATTAGAATATCTTTAATTTAGTGGGTATTGAGTCTCGTAACTCTTCATATTCTAAGAGTAATGCTCATTTTAAGTTGATTCTAGTAAAATCTTATATGAAAACTCAATAGGTAAAGAAGCTTTCAACTCAACTTTGTGCTAGAGGTTCCTTATGACATTAATTCATATCCAAAGCTCTTCTAGCACTAGTGAATTGGTATTAACACCTATGTACAAATTTTAAATCATTAGATTCGGGTGTATACACACTCAAAGAATAGCTCAGATCATATTTCAAAAATTCTGTGTGCGACAATTTTATATTATGGATATGGTTGATGTGTTGAAGTGTACAGGTAAAGGCCTTAACAAGAAAGAGGAAATCATAAATATAAGGATTAAATAATGGATCGTTAGTCAAGCAATGGCCTGTCAAGACAAGCATCACTTTTGATCACCAAAAAGTGTTGATTCTGGATAAGGGCGACAGACAAATCCACAAATCATCAGAAAACCAATAGCATGCCACCTTACCCATCACCTGGTGGTCAAGATTGGGAACATTTTGTTTAAGGTATATGTATTAATCCAAGGACCTTCAAGTTTCTAATGGCCTGTTGCCTTGACCGTCCATTGTTGAGCAATTTGAGTAACATTCTGGATAAGGCCGACAGCTTCCATGAATAACCATCGTGCACATAATGGCCCGTTGACTTAAATGGGCCCAGGTAAGTTCTTTTTCTTTTGAATAACCTGGCCCATCCATTTCCCAATCACCTTCCAACCCATTTTCTACCTACCTAATAGAATTCTAACTCAAACCCAATTATTTTTTACCCAAACCTAACCTAATCCAAACCCTAAGGGAATTAAAAGAAAATTATTTCAAATTGTTTTGGTCTTTCCTTATTCCCTCTCTCAACTCTTTCAATCACAATCAAAGAAACCACATCTTTTTTATAACTCCCACCTTCAACTCCATATAAATTTCTCAACATCCGTAAATCCCCATCATTACCATAAACTTTCTAGCACTGTGCTTTTTGGCTAAATCAACTGTTAGGGCAAGGTTTCAAGTTGTTCTTCATTTAATCTCCACCAAGGTATGATTTGTTTATATTATGTAGTTTAATTTAATTTGTGTTTTGTTTGGCTCGGTGATTCATTGTGAGTAAGTATGCTTACTAAGTCTGAGGGAAACACAATTTTTGAATTCCAAAAATGAAATTCTTGTAAAACTATATTGCCCACCAATTCAAACTTTAAATGGATGGTTCATGAAAGGGTGAAGTTTGAGTAGCCCTACTTGGACTGGATAATTGCATATGTTTCATCATACAATGAGATTTACACCTCGTCTGAGTTTGTAACCTTAATCATGCAGTGAAAAGTTGAATAATTTGAAGGATGTTCCATCCATGGACTTGATTCTTAATTGTTTCCAGATAATGTGTGAGTATATGGACCATCATGTGGTCCATAGAGTGTAAAATCACCCATCATTTCTTTGTAATTATAAGTTTGACACTGGTTAGGCATGACGACTTGGCTAACAAACCATCAACATCACAGCAGATTATCACCTCAACCGTCAACTAGCACCTAAACACTAGATAAAAGCTATGGTTTGGCTGACGGACCATCAACTTCTCAACAAAAAATAAACTTAACCGTCAACTAGCTCTTTACACATTATCCAAGAATGACGGCTTAACTGACGGATCATCACTTATGTGATGGAATATTATGTACATATATGTATTCAATATTTCTTTTATGTTATGTTTGTATATCTTACATAGGCACTAACAATGCTTCTCATCAGGTACTTATGGCTCCAAAATTGCATCCAACAAGAGGTGGAGGGTGCAAATTATCTGCAAAAGATGCCACAATCCATATGCTGATAGAGGAATCTGACCAAGAGGTTGAGAAAGTTGAGGAAGTGCCAGTTAATATGCCAGCTATTGACGAAACATTTTACGCTTTTAACCAAGAATAAATGCATGTTTTAAAGAAACCGTTTTTAGCTTTTATGGTTCTTTATGTTTAAATGTAGGAAATTGATCCAAGACCAAAAAAGAGAAAATTGTGCTTAAGAAAATAGTGTGATGGATCAAAGTTATGACCCATCACATGCCTAATGGACCATCAAGTAAAATGCCACTCTAATAATGAAATCACACCTGAAGACATACTTGTGATGGCTCGGCTGACGAACCATCAAGCCATTAGCAAGCTGTCACACCCAGCTATCAAGCCCAAGCAGAATCTATGCCCAAGTGAAGTTATGTGATGGTTTGATGTGGCAAACTATCAAGGGCCTGGCGAACAGTCAGATCGAAGGCAGCCAGATCCAATTTTAATTTGGATTCAAATTTCCGTACAACCTATAAATACCAAGTTTTGGGTTTAGAATAGGAATCTTTCACATTTGTGAAGAATATTACGTTACTTTTCTCTGAGTGTTGAGAGTTTATCGAGTGTTGAAGCTACTACTTTGGTTTTTGTCAAGAATTCAAGTGTTGAATTTTATCTTTGTAAGAGTTCTTCTTTTAATTATGAAATATATTTCTTCTTTCATCTTAAGAACTAGGTGTGGCTAAAAATCCCACAACTAGGGTTGTGGGATCCATGACAAAATAGCAATTCTAGGGTTGGTTTCGTTATGGATTCGAATAATATATGTGAATGTATTGTTGATCTTTTCATCTTAACAGATTTTTAATGGTTGCAAATATTAGAACAAGCCCTAGGTTTATCTTTCTTGAAACAAGAGGTTAAAATTGGGAAAAAGATTAACAACAAGGATTCCTAATTTTTGTCTAATGAGTAATGCTCTCACGAGATTAATCAACTTGAGGCTAAAATTATGTTTCCTAATTCCATCTCTTTAAGTTTGAACGAATTAAAGGGAAAATCATCTAATTAGGTTGAGAAATATTTAGATGTACATTTGAATTCAATTAACTTACATTACTTGTATTAAAAGGATCTATCATTGATAATTAACCCAAAAATGTTATAGAGCCATGGTGAATGCAATCCTAGTTTGATATCTCTACTCATTCAAATTTCCTTATTTTGTTGCCCGTTACTTGAAACAAGTTAGACGTTGATTTGAAATTGCTTATTACAATCCCCCTCCCATTTCATGGAAACTGTAGACTATTAGTCACTTAAATCACAAACAACTTAGTGTTCACCATATTTCCTGTGGGATTCGATCCCAGCCTTTATTGGGTTATATATTTGACAACGACCGCTTATACTTCTTAAGGGAGGTGTTATTTGGGTGTATCACCAGTATACTGGAGAAGCAGCTAGACGACAAATGAAAGCTCCCCAGTCTGATAAGGGAGATGATTTTTCTGATAGTGAGTGTAGTATGGAAGGCTCGAGCTCGGATGAGGACAATGAGAGTGGCACTGATGCCACCAATAGTTTTAAGGGAGACCTTGAGCCTATTTCAAGCGATGTTATCAAATGTAGAAGCCTAAGGTTCTGTGAAGAAATGCAGTTGCAAGTGAAAGGGTCAAACAAATATTTTCAAGAGGGTCTTTCGATGACGGGCAAGGGCAATGTGAAAAGGATTATTGTTGTGGAGGTCAAGCTCATTTCATCAGATCTTACATAGTTTTTGGAGATTGAACTCTGGTTCAATCATTATGGTTTGGACTGGACGAGTAAAGCACCAGGGCACTACTAACCTAAGATGGTTCGAGAGTTCTTTGTAAACTATGTAACTGCTCTCGACAACATGTGCAAGAAGGGCCAAAACCAAAATATATTCCTACTTTGAACACTATATAGGTCCAAAGGGTTCCTATTGATGTATCAGACTAGATGATAAATCAATTTTTGTATGGGCCCAATTATACACTACCAGATTTGACTGTAGAGTATGACTATAGACAACATGATAAGTACAATCAACATTTGTGGTTTGCACAGGTTTTAACTGATGGTCAATCATTGTGGTTAACTAATCCAAGATAGAAAAACTATAAGTCTACGTTGACTTTTATAGAAAAATTATGGTCGGTGGTACTACGACTTTACTTGAATTCTATAAGAGGAGATAACCAACTAAGTGAGGAAAGGGAAATCCTAGCAGTAAGTTCGATGTCGGGGTTCAAATTAAGCTTTGGCGTAATAATAGCAGATGAGATGAGGTTCCAGGCACAGAAGCCCACTACTTTACTCCCATTCATGTGCCTCATCACTAAGTTGTGTAAAGAAGCCCAAGTTTCGGTGTTGGTAGGTATTGATGAAGAAGTTATATCATCCAGAAAGTAGAATATTGAGAGGTCTAAATATGAGAACAAAAATGAGTTATGGGTGCACAACACAATGCCTCATGTCTTTGGGTCAGGTAGTCAGGCTGTGCGCACTACTTTTTTAGAGGTTTTGGGAGCTGCCATATACATGGAGCTAGCTCTCAATACCACCCCAGTGACTACCTCCACTACATCTGGTGCTACTAAAACCACACTGGCTACTGAGTCAGCTGACATTATATCTGTTGCAACCTAAAACTTAGAGTATATATAAACCCCCAGAACTTTGTAAAATGGGTCAAGTGGTGCTAGAGGTTTGAAAAGCAGCTAAAGGTATTTGCAGAATAATTTGGACCTTTTGTTGATAGGGTTATTACTATTGCACTTGTGTCATATGCCGTTCTTCATGACTGTATTAAAAATATGAAGGGTAGAATAAATAAGCAACTAAAGGCAATGATTGTGCCTGATTTGGAGGTGTTCCCTATTTTGGTTGCCAAGGAATCATAGAAGGAGGATTCTTTAATTAATTTGTTGGTCAAACCTCTCAAAGCCAAGAGAAAGAGGGTACATGCAGAAAGAAAAGATCTAAAGAAAGACAAAAAAAGGGAAAACACGAAAGAAAAAGAGGAATTTGAGAAAGGAAAGAAGTTGTCAATAGAAGCTAAAGAAAAAATAGATAAGGAGTTAAGAGCTCAAGTTATTAGAGCCACATCTAGCACTACACCCACTATCATCGGCTAGCCGGGCGGTGCCAACATGAATGTGGAGTCTTCCACTCTACCAACTATTACTCTTGATGAAATTTTAAGTGTTCTAGTCACCACTGTTGCCACGATTGCCAATGATGGGACTGCATATATAGCCCGCACTATTATTCTATGTCACAACCAGAATTCCATTCGGGTTGGACTGGCACCCGGAGTCGATAAGGCCCGAGAGAACCAATCTTTGCTCATGTACTCTCATATGTATGTTCGCGTATGAATATCATTTTATCTCATGTAATTAAATATCAATGGCGGAAGCCATGGCAACATATGTAATATAAGAAACTTGGCCGTTAGGGCCATTGCGTCAAAATAAACGTACATCTTTTACTTTCATCTCCCCACATATGTCTACAAAGCCTCTAATAGAAACATGACCATGTCTATACAATATTTACAAAATGCCAAAACCTAATGTACACATGTGACTAGGGAAGCCTCGAAGCAACTGGAGCTCACCAATAATCTGCGGATATCTCGCCACCTACTGCAGAGATCTACTAACACCTGTGCCTGTAGCATGTAAGGTAAGTCCCCCAAGAAGGGTCAGTACGAATAAAGTACTGAGTATGTAAGGCCATATGAAACTATAACAACACATAAGTACTTCCAAGGGAATAATCAATATGGATATACCTCCATCCTGAATATGTGGAACCATGTTCATTACTTCTATTATTTCATTACTTGATCATTCAGTCTTACCATCATCATCCTTATCATAATCTTCATATTTATATATTCATGCAAGGGATATAGTCTCATCTCTTTTACAACTATCTTTATTATTGTTCACTCAACTAGTTAGTGATTCATAATACGTTATGGATCATCACCTTATATGTAATTATATAATACCGGGCCTCCACCTTTGGTGGGCTATAATAAATAAGTATATAGTACCGGGCCTCCACCTTTGGTGGGATATAATATATAAGTATATAGTACCGGGCCTCCACCTTTGGTGGGCTATAATATATAAGTATATAGTACCGGGCCTCCACGTTTGGTGGGCTATAATATATAAGTATAATACCGGACATCCACCTTTGGTGGGTTATAATAAATAGTACCGGGCCTCCACCTTTGGTGGGCTATAATAACTAACATAGCATAATATTGGGATTGTTCCATCTTGAACTTATACCCTTTAGATTGTGATCCATACTCAATAAAGCATAAAGTAACCATATGCACATTACTTCTTTACAATACCTTTTACTTTCCATAGTTATAAGAGTGACACATTAGATATCATGACATTTATTGAAGCACACACTTATATACCCATACTCCTTTACTTCATGAGATTGACATCTTCACGTATGAGGAATAATTATATTAACTTGCACCTCACCTCTCTTATTACTCTTATGAGATTGGGACCCTTACTTGTGAGAGATTAACACCTTCACTTATAAGAGATTGATACTTTTACTTGTGTTAGGATGATACATTGAGGATTATGATAATATTAGAACACACATATATGCCTTACTTCACTTCCTTACCTTCAAGAGAGTGACACCTTTAATTGTGAGAGGTAGATATATTAACTCGCACATTACCTCTTCGTTATTCGCATGAGATCTTATGAGATTAGTACCTTTACACTTGGGAGGGATTGGTACCAATATACTCATAATATTATTAGACTTTGGAACATGACATGATTGGACAAATGCTTTTCAAGAATAAATAGATTCTCTTACATCTAACCTTCTTTGAGGTAGTTCTTTTAGAAATTTCAACGTTATGGCAACTTTCCTTGAAGCTTTGGATCATTAACCAATGGGTGATAGATATGTGAATAAACATTATAAGAAACATAACATTATTAGAAACATAACACTATTGAAACCATTGGACCATAATCCATGAACAAGGGACATGAGTATAACCATCATGGGAACCGTGGAACATAACCTTATTGGGCTTTTGGAACATTAACCACGAATATGAGACATGTGGTTCATAATTTATCAATGAGTAGGTAATATGTGATAATGACAATTGATAACCGGGTATAGGATACCTTAGCACATTTCGGGATAGGACAAGCACAATGTCAAGGTGAATATTATTTGCCGCAGAAAGATACGGACAGAGTAACCTTACATACCTTATCTTCCCAATGTAAATATACAATCCAATATGTGAGCACAACGATTCCGCTCCTTCCTTACGTTTCACTCTACATCACAAGTACATAACAGAACCGACATTAACCACCAACTACCTTACAAATGCATATGACAACAATGAGTTACATGTTTATCTTTAAAATGTCATTTCCTTCTCTACAATACCATTTACGATATTTTCATACCAATAATACCCCATTCATGCGATACATTGACCACAAGCTACATTTCAAGTGTATAAGACAACTATAGGTTACATGAGTCCCCTATTCACCCTTTACAATGCCATTCATGGCCCTTTTCATGCCAATAATACCATAACATTTTTATACATTTAACACAACATCACATACCAATAGAATTTCACCACAAAGTTTCTCCTTTACACTTTCTCAAGAGCACCATATCACAATTAATCCATCAAGTCACCTCAATACACCTCATATCACATATCGGCCAAAATCCCATAATTTACACTCATAGAAAAATAACAAGTTTAATAACATAATCACACCATACATTTTGATATTTCATCCATACCATGCTCTTTCATCAAAACTACAAGTCATAAGTCAAGGTACAATCCCATGGGTACCACATTTTTTTCACAAAAACTAAAAGTACCATGTCCAACACTTCCAACCATAACCAACATGATATAAATAATCTCTCATTCTTATAATATGTTAAATTACAATAATAATCACTTACCCAAGCTTGGAAGATGATGATCTTGTTCAAAAATGCCTTAGAGTTTGAAGAGCCACCAAATGAGTTATCTTGAAAACTCTAGAAAATGAGAGAAAGTGATGTGTATGTATAATGAATTAAATCTGATTTTCCCCTTTTTATAGGCCTTGTGTCCATGCTTATCCAATATTATTTGTGTGTGTACTTAGTCAATGGAAGAATGGGTCTTTTTGACCCATTGGACCATGCATTTTGGCTCCACTTTAGGCCTCAAATTGGCTCATTAACACATATCTTATCTTGACCGACTAAAATCAATTTTTATTCCATCATATACGTGTTACAATGATATTCCCACTCACGAGATTTATATTCGTAGCCTCAATCCCAAAAACAAGCGATTCTAGCCATGTATGACCTATTTTGACCAAAAGGGTAAAATCGTCATTTTGATGCCAAATTAGTTTACGAGTAATTTTATCATACCAATATAATATTTCACTCATTTTATGTATATTCTCATGGTTGTAGAAGAAACGTGGCAAAAATCGGCCCGGTACGTCCCCGGGCACCCTTGGGACTTAAGAAAAATTCCAACTTTGATATGTGGCCAAAACCAGCGTGGCACGCCCTTGGGCGTACCAGCTTGCTTCCTCTGGACTAAAAATTTTAGCCCAGAGCGGTGTGGCACGCTCTCCAGCGCGCCTCACACTTAAAATTTTCGAAAATTTTATTTTCCGACTTTTCTTCGCGGGTTTGGTTAGATACTTCAAGTCCTATTCTTTAACTTACTTCTTACCCTTAACATCCTTTGTTAAGAGGTACTCTTAGCCTAATTTTGAACCCCACAAATGCTCCATGAAAATCGTAAAACACCTCCTACGCAAGGTTAATCACATGTACAAAGCCAAATTTCTATTTTTTTCATCACTAACATTACAAATTACATACTCATGGCATCTCGATACCTACGTAACCATTGTTCAACGTTGTCACATTGGGCTGGGAAGGTACGGGGTGTTAAATTCTCCCCCCCCCCCTTAGAAACATTCATCCTCGAATGTTAACGATGTCGCTTCAATTACAACAAATGCATCTCTCTATTAGCCTATACATATATGGACACTTAAAGCTCATAGATACTTACTTATTATTGGTCCACTTCCACATTTTGAACCTTTTCTTCCATTTGAAACTAATATGGGTACGTCGATTTCATCATTCATTTTTTTTCCAACGTCCCATGTGATCTTTTTGACTTGTTTTTTTTCCAACGTCCCATGTGATCTCTTTGACTTGTTGATTTCTCCAAAGAACTTTTACAAAAAGTACGTCTTTATTTATTAACCTCCATACTTGTCGGTTTAGAATAGCCATAGATATCTTTTCCTAGTGAGGTCCTCCGAACTTTGTATATTTCCAATGGGAACAATATGAAAGGAAACTCTTATACACTTTCAACAATTTCACATGGCATGGTGTATAGGGTCAATTTTCCCTTCTTTCTGAATTCCATTATACCTTTCATGAGTAACGCTTTTAAGAGTACTTAATCATCTATGATCACAAACATATTTATATTTATTATTTTTTTTCTTCTTTGGTCTTCCTTGTGACTCCTTCTTCGTGCTAATATCTCCAATAGTGCCTTAACAGGAGCTACTTCTTTATTGCTTCTACATCTTTATTGGAAGCAATCCGAGATAGCTCTCCCATACACTCTCAAAGCATCGCCAATGAACGACTGAATGAACTGTAGAGAATTTTTGGGATACCTCAAAGTCATATACGACTTGACCATATCTTCGAATAACCTTATAAGGTACGCTATATAGGGCTAACCTTCCATGTTTAAATAGTACGGTTTGCTTGTCCTTCTGTCTGAAGACGAAAAGCCATGCTTACATTCTCTTGGGTTCCCAATATCCTTTGAAAAAATAATAATTCCCAAATGTGTTAACTTAAGAAGCCTATCAATTATTACCCATATGGCATCACATCTATTTCTAACTAAAAAGAATCTCTACATAGCCTATAACCTTCAGATTCCAAACACTTTACCTTTACTTGTTATCACTTTGATTACTGAAGTATAAATTTCGCAATACTTTTTTTTTTCATGTAATCCTGTCAATAAGTCACTTCCAAATCATGGTACATATTGATTACTCCCTACTAAATAGCATATCGTGAATGGTGTACTTTACCATAATGCATTTCTTTAGCTCATATATATATTTGATACATAAAATCTTCCTGACACCTTCAATCCGTTGCCTATAATTAATGCACACTCTCGACGTGTCATCCCTCGTCGATACAATTTACACTGGAACACCCTACGGGTGTAGACTAGTATCTTTCACATTAGTAGCTTTAACTTTGGTATCCCTCACTCTGGCTAAATGACATATGTACCCTTCCATTCAAGAAAATTCTTTGTGGAAAGTGAAAATGTAATTTCTTTACTCGGCAATCTATTGTGGCCTAACAAAAAGCTAACCAAGGCATACCCATGGTAACATTAAAATCTATCATGTCCATCTCAGTAAGATTAGTCAATGTAATGTGATCACAACATTTACTATACAATTGTGACATACTGCTGTGGACACCCCAACTGACTTGACTATTAACTCTAGTGTTCCTTCAAATTTTCCCTCAGTCAATAGAGTAACATATGATGGGGTAGAACCCGAATAGATTGATGCATATTCATTAGGTAAACATATAGAAAACGTACCTGTCACTATATCAAGGAGAGCCTTCGAATTCTGCTGACCTCGTAGGTCATGTCGTACTACCTGTGGCCCTCTGTGGGCAGTCTCTCTTCACGTTTCCTGGCTTTTTACACCAAAAACAAACGTCCATCTCAAACCAGCATTCACCTGAATGAAACTTTCCGCCGCACTGGCACAGTTGATGAAAAGATCCCGCTGTCTGTGAACCCCGTATTCCACTACTCTGCCCAACCTGACTACCTCTAGATCCTCGAAATGGAGGTAGAGTACCCGCTGTAGGGTAGGAAAATGATGGTCTAGGTGGTCTAGGGAAAACCCGAGGCCTAAATCCTCCTTAGGACTCCATGAACTGTCCCATGGGTCTAGCCCGATTTGACGGCCCTGTCTCAGATTCTTGTATCCTTCCCCTTTGCCTTTGATCCTCCATCTTTTGCGCGAAGGCTTGTATTCTGGCTATATCCATATCTTTATTTAACGCAGCAATAGTACAGTCCCTTACCAAATATGGCTCCAATATGTCTACATACCAATGAACTCTATCGGCCATAGTCGCTACCATATTAGGAGCGTATCTAGCCAACGAATTAAACTGAAGACTATACTCTCTGACGCTCATATTTCTTTGATGCAAATTTAAAAACTAATCCGCACGAGCCTCGCGGACCTCATATGGAAGATAGTGATCAAGGAATGTCTCTCTGAATTCCTCCTAACTAGCTGGAGGTGTACCGATACCTCTGGATCATTTCCAATCTTCGTACCATAATATAGCCTCTCCTTTCAGTCTATATGCTGCAAGCTCCACAATTTCTACACCAGTCACATGCATAACATCTAGAGCCCTTTGAATTTGATCGATAAATTCTTGAGGATCTTCATTAAGATTGGACCCGATAAATGTGGGAGGATCCAATTTCAAGAAATCCTGTGTCCGCTGACTAGCTATCCTAGCCGCACCATCATCACTTGTCACTGGACCAACTTGTCCTTGACTCTGAGCAATAACTATTTGAGTCAAAATTTGCACCGCAGTTCTCAAGTCCTGTAACTCCTGCCTAGTAACATTAACAAGCAATTCTGGGGATACTTCCCTCCTTTGTGACCTCCCTGGAGAAGGGGGAGGAGAAGGTGCCCGTGATGTAAACTCAGTTTCAACCCCATATTGACTATCTGGGTTAGGTGGCGATTTACTAATTCCTTCTCCCTCTTGCATATCTACCTGCTTATCTTTGCCCATACCTTGTCTTGTAATCGGCATTTTACTACATCAAAGAAAACCAATTACAATGGTCAGATATAATCCCACCTATGACAATGACTCTATTGCACGATCTAGAATGAAGAAATGAAAAAACTCCTAAATGTCCCGTGGCCTCCTACTTATAAATGTGGTGCGCAACACATCCATAAGCACGACTCTACTCAGACACGGCTTTGTAGACACCCTTAGAACGACCTGCTCTGATACCACTTTTGTCACGACCCGAATTCCATTCGGCCCGGACTGGCACCCGGAGCCGATAAGGCCCGAGAGAATCAATCTTTGCTTATGTACTCTCATATGTATGTTCGCGTATGAATATAATTTTATCTCATGTAATTAAATATCAATGGAACATATGCAATATAAGAAACTTGGCCGTTAGGGCCATTGCGTCAAAATGAACGTACATCTTTTACTTTCATCTCCCCACATATGTCTACAAAGCCTCTAATAGATACATGACCATGTTTATACAATATTTACAAAATTCCAAAACCTAATGTACACATGTGACTAGGGAAGCCCCGAAGAAACTGGAGCTCACCAACAATTTACGGATATCTCACCACCTACTGCGGAGATCTACTAACACCTGTGCCTGCAGCATGTAAGGTAAGTCCCCCAAGAGGGGTTAGTACGAATAAAGTACTGAGTATGTAAGGCCATATGAAACTATAACAACACATAAGTACTTCCAAGAAATTAAGCGTAAGGGAATAATCAATATGGATATACCTTCGTCCTGAATATGTGGAACCATGTTCATTACTTCTATTATTTCATTACTTGATCATTCAGTCTTACCATCATCATCCTTATCATAATCTTCATATTTATATATTCATGCAAGGGATATAGTCTCATCTCTTTTACAACTATCTTTATTATTGTTCACTCAACTAGTTAGTGATTCATAATACCTTATGGATCATCACCTTATAAGTAATTATATAATACCGGGCCTCCACCTTTAGTGGGCTATAATAAATAACTATATAGTACCGGGCCTCCACCTTTTGTGGGATATAATATATAAGTATATAGTACCGGGCCTCCACCTTTGGTGGGCTATATAGTATCGGGCCTCCACCTTTGGTGGGCTATAATATATAAGTATAATACCGGATATCTACCTTTGGTGGGTTATAATAAATAGTATCGGGCCTCCACCTTTGGTGGGCTATAATAACTAACATAGCATAATATTGGGATTGTTCCATCTTGAACTTATACCCTTTAGATTGTGATCCATACTCAATAAAGCATAAAGTAACCATATGCACATTACTTCTTTACATTACCTTTTACTTTCCATAGTTATAAGAGTGACACATTCGAGATCATGACATTTATTGAAGCACACACTTATATACCCATACTCCTTCACTTCATGAGATTGACATCTTCACGTATGAGGAATAATTATATTAACTTGCACCTCACCTCTCTAATTACTCTTATGAGATTGGGACCCTTACTTGTGAGAGATTAACACCTTCACTTATAAGAGATTGATACTTTTACTTGTGTTAGGATGATACATTGAGGATTATGATAATATTAGAACACACATATATGCCTTACTTCACTTCCTTACCTTCAAGAGAGTGACACCTTTAATTTTGAGAGGTAGGTATATTAACTCGCACATTACCTCTTTGTTATTCGCATGAGATCTTATGAGATTAGTACCTTTAAACTTGGGAGGGATTGGTACCAATATACTCATAATATTATTAGACTTTGGAACATGACATGATTGGACAAATGCTTTTCAAGAATAAATAGATTCTCTTACATCTAACCTTCTTTGAGGTAGTTCTTTTAGAAATTTCAACGTTATGGCAACTTTCCTTGAAGCTTTGGATCATTAACCAATGGGTGAGAGATATGTGAATAAAAATTGTAAGAAACATACATTATTAGAAACATAACACTATTGAAACCATTGGACCATAATCCATGAACAAGGGACATGAGTATAACCATCATGGGAACCGTGGAACATAACCTTATTGGGCTTTTGGAACATTAACCACGAATATGAGACATGTGGTTCATAATTGATCAATGAGTAGGTAATATGTTATTATGACAATTGATAATCGGGTATAGGATACCTTAGCACATTTCGGGATGGGACAAGCACAATGTCAAGGTGAATATTATTTGCCACAGAAAGATACGGACAGAGTAACCTTACATACCTTATCTTCCCAATGTAAATATACAATCCAATATGTGAGCACAACAATTCTGCTCCTTCCTTACATTTCACTCTACATCACAAGTACATAACGGAACCAACATTAACCACCAACTACCTTACAAATGCATATGACAATAATGAGTTACATGTTTATCTTTAAAATGTCATTTCCTTCTCTACAATACCATTTACGGTATTGTCATACCAACAATACCCCATTCATTCCATACATTGACCACAAGCTACATTTCAAGTGTATAAGACAACCATAAGTTACATGAGTCCCCTATTCACCCTTTACAATACCATTCATGGCCCTTTTCATGCCAACAATACCATAACATTTTTATACATTGACCACAACATCACATACCAATAGCATTTCACCACAAGGTTTATCCTTTACACTTTCTCATGATCACCATATCACAATTAATCCATCAAGTCACCTCAATACACCTCATATCACATATCGGCCAAAATCCCATAATTTACACTTATAGAAAAATAACAAGTTCAATAACATAATCACACCATACATGTTGATATTTCATCCATACCATGCTCTTTCATCAAAACTACAAGTCATAAGTCAAGGTACAATCCCATGGGTAACACATCTTTTTCACAAAAACCAAAAGTGCCATGTCCAACACTTCCAACCATAACCAACATGATATACATAATCTCTCATGCTTATAATATGTTAAAGTACAAGAATAATCACTTACCCAAGCTTGGAAGATGATGATCTTGTACAAAAATGCCTTAGAGTTTGAAGAGCCACCAAAAGAGTTATCTTGAAAACTCTAGAAAATGAGAGAAAGTGATGTGTATGTATAATTAATTAAATCTAATTTTCCCCCTTTTTATAGGCCTTGTGTCCATGCTTATCCAATATTATTTGTGTGTGTACTTAGTCAATGGAAGAATGGGTCTTTTTGACCCATTGGACCATGCATTTTGGCTCCACTTTGGGCCTCAAATTGGCCCATTAACTCATATTCCCACTCACGGGATTTATATTCGTAGCCTCAATCCCAAAAACAAGCGATTCTAGCCATGTATGACCTATTTTGACCAAAAGGGTAAAATCGTCATCTTGATGCCAAATTAGTTCACGAGTAATTTTATCATACCAATATAATATTTCACTCATGTCATGTATATTCTCATGGTTGTAGAAGAAACGTGGAAAAAATCGGTCCGGTACGTCCCCGGGCACCCTTGGGACTTAAGAAAAATTCCAACTTTGAAAAGTGGCCAAAACCAGCGTGGAGCGCCCTGCTGCCTCTGGAAATTTTTTTAGCCCAGAGCGGCATGGCACGCTCTCCAGTGCGCCCCACACTTAAAATTTTTGAAAATTTCATTTTTCGGCTTTTCTTCGCGGGTTTGGTTAGATACTTCAAGTCCTATTCTTTAACTTACTTCTTACCCTTAACATCCTTTGTTTAGAGGTCCTCTTAGCCTCATTTTGAACCCTACAAATGCTCCATGAAAATCTCAAAACACCTCCTACGCAAGGTTAATCACATGTACAAAGCCAAATTTCAAATTTTTTTCATCACTAACATTACAAATTACATACTCATGGCATCTCGACACCTAAGTAACCATTGTTCAACGTCGTCACATTGGGTTGGGAAGGTACGGGGTGTTACATTCTAGACTCACAAGCCTAGGGCACCACAGGTATTCCTACCTCTAGCACTTTATTTTCTTACTATGCATTAGGCATAATACATATCTTTTTATAGGGTGGGGTACCTATTGGTTTGTCTCACCACCTGAGGGTTTTTGTTTTCATGTTTCTTTTTCCTTGGGTGTGTTATCTAGTAAAACCAACATATTTACGATGTTTTCAGTCTTTTGTATGTAATTGTTTTTGTATCGGTAAAATAAAATTCGGTGAACTTAGTGCAATCTATAGATATAATCACTTTTGAAAAATGGAGACCCCTCTAAGTTTTCTGTGGCATATGTGTATCTATTTTGATATATTGATAGCTATAGATCTTTGCATGACATTAGGTGTATATGGATATGGCAACTGTTGATTAAGCTAGGACATAAACTTGAGTTAGTAGTTGATTGCGCTATTTTGTATCAAGTCTGTGTGTGCTGCTTTTGTATAATTCATATGCTTTGTATGCAATCTAGAACTTGCTCGATTTATCTTGCATAGGTCGTCAGATAGTGGATTAGAAAAGGATTTTAGGCCATGTTTGATTCAGCCAGTTAACAACCTAAATGACAATCCAAATGATGCAAATTATCCCTTATTCCCTAATTTTGAACCTAATTGACCCTTTTTATTCATTAGCATATTCTCCTTTCAAATTTTTCTTGGAACCCTTATTTTGGCCTTGGTCCCTCCTTGGACATTATGTATCACAACTAAGGTAAATTGCCTAAGTTGAGGGTGGATACTATAGAGGCTTATCAAAACCTTTGTTTTAGCCCTTGTCCATCTGTGGACATTATCCACCTCAACTCAGGCAAATTGCCTAAGTTGAGGATGTTTACTATAAAAGGTTAGGAAAGGAAAAATGGGGTATGAAAAGAAAATACTAGCGATGAAAAAAGGAAAGTGGGTGTACCATGTGCTAAAAAGAAAGAGAAAATACAAAAAGTGTTAGGTTAGAAAGAAAGTCGCACCTATAGTGGAAGAAAGGATATAATAAAAGGAGAATAGGGAGAAAACGGATTGGTCTAAAGTGAAGTAAAGGTAGTGTAGTGTCAAGGAGGGCTTAGTCATTATTTTCAAATATACCACACCCGTCCCCAAGCCTACATTACAAGCCTAGAAAGTCCTATAGTGATCCTAGTTTAATTGTATGAAAACTGAGGCATAGAAAATAAGGGAAAGCCTATGGTATTATGCATACATTTTTTGAACTTCGTTGTGAGAGTGAGCGTACTTGTTCTAGTCCTAATTTGAATGATTATTATGTGTATGGTACTTCTTTGTGGTAAGTACACTTGGATAGCACTGGTAACTGCTAATTATTAAGGCAACTGTCATTTATATATGTAGAGTTATTCATTGATATCATAATGACATCCTTAGATCATCTTGAGTCAATTTGATAAGTTATTTCATGCACAGTGGTTATTTAATAAGAAAGAAAAAGGGGGTCGAACTTGTGAGATATGATTGCCAAAAGTTGTATGACTACCATAGTTTTCCTAAGTTCTTTTGTTTAAATGTTATGTAGAGTTTTGTTTTGTTTTGTTGCTTGAGGACAAGAAAACATTCTAAGTTGAGGGTGTTGGTGTACTAGCATTTGACGGCATATTTGATTCTTTTAATCATGAATATATGCAAGTTCTTAAGCAACTTTATTAGATTCGATCACTTGGTTGTCTCATTTGCAGAAAAATGTGCCAAGGCAAGAAACGTGTGATTTGTGCTGAAAAGAGTGACTTGAAGGCAAAACTGATGGGCCGTCAACCCTATGATGGACCGTCACCTTAAGGGTGGAGCTTAAATAGAATGAGATGTTAAGTGTTGCCAAGTCGACAACCAAGTTGACAAACCATCAACTTCCTGATGAATTGCCAAAGAAGCTGTATATCTTAAATAGAATGGCATAAGTTAAGGATTTCAAGTGACGAAGAAGCTGACAGACCATCACTGCCTCAATGGCCCATTACCCAAACCGTGGGGCTTAAGTAGTTTTCAAGCAAATCTTACTGGATAGCAATGACGGTTACAGTGATGGACCGCCACCTAGGCGACAGACCGTCAACTAAACAGTGGGATGTGAGGTGGACTTTTCTCCAACTTTAATTAGAATTTATATTTCATGTACTATAAATAGCCATTTTAGGGTTTTATTTTAGATATCTTCCATTTTAGATAGAAAAACATCATTGTTCTTACGTTACTTTATGGGCTTTGAGCGATTCAACTTGGTTTTCGAATACAAAATGAGTTCTTGATTTCGTTTGTGTAAGACCATTCTTCCCTTAAGAATTCTATTAGTTTATTTTCTTCAAAATCCATGAGAAGCTTAACCCCACAACAAGGGTTTTGGGATCCATGGTGAATTGATATCTCCTAGGGTCAATAATGTTGTGGATTCATATAAGGCTATCGCTTGTTTCATTAATTCTTTCACTTTGTATGATTTCTAGTGATTGAAAACATTAGAACTTGTCATAGGTTTAACTTGCTTTAGAAAAGGAATTAATACTAGGAAAAAGAGCTAACAATAAGGACTTGAGGTTTCTAACCCTCGCCTGATGGTTAATGTTGTAATAAGATTGGCCAACTTGGGGCAATAATCAATGTTTCATTTTATCATCACTCTTAGTTCAAGATAATCCAAGTGAAAATCATCTTAATAGGTTGGGAAACATTTATTTGTATTGAATTAATCGATAGCTTTGCAAGCGTAGCACTAGAAGAGTCTACTATCATTAGCGATCAGATTATGCCATGAAACCATGGTGAACATAGACCTAGTTCTCTTTGTTAATTGAATTCAACTTACTGAAATATTACTACTATTAGTTGATCATATTTGGCATTCAAATAACAAACAATCTTTATAAACCCCCCTTCTTATGGAAATAACCGACTAATAGTAAGATAACCATTTAAGCCTTGCTTTTCACCATATTACCTGTGGGATTTGACCCCAACCTAGTTGGGTTCTATATTTGACAGTGTATTTAGAACCAAATGTAGTGATTTTTTAGTATGATAAGTGATTTATACATGAATTAAGGCCACAAGTAACTCCTAGCTCATAGCTAAGTTGAAACCTCCCTTACCGATTGAATTCTTCTAAAGGATTTCACTAGAGTCAACTTCAAATAAGTGTAACTCTAAGATTATGAAGAGTTTTAAGGCTTACCCACCAAATGAAAGGTATTTGAGTCTTTTTTACAATGCATCCAAGTGCTCATTAATCTGATTCCGCAGCAAGGAGTTATGGTCATTGTGCTGAAGCATTGTTCAGCAGCTAGATACAATGATCGTACCAATGATTGTTGGTAGATAGGGAGATCATCCTCTGCCTTCGTCTGCATAAAACAACCCAAAAATCTAAAAGTTTACAATTATACCTCCTAGGCACGAAAGGAACTAATGATCTTTGGTAGAACCAATGATCGTTCATAGTGATCGTGGTTCCAAGGTTGGCTTGTCTTGGACATCCAACGACCAAACAAGGAATGATCGTTGGAGGATCCAACGAGTTGTCCCTTGGCTCATTTGATGGTATCCTGCAAGCTATCAAAACCAGCCATCAATAAATGAACCAACCAGCGATCGTTGGTAGATCTAATGACCGTTGGAAGGTTCGTCCGTCACGAGATATAGAATTTTAAGTTACGAGTTCAGAGGGGTATTCTAGTATTTTCCCATTATTTAAACTCCTAAACTACATCGTTTAAGCTATCCTAAGGCTGATTAATAAGCCAAAATTACCTAATTCCTCATTAACTCAAAACATCAAGCGACACTTAGCAAAGTACAGAGAAAGTGATGATTTACTTCTACAGGGCAAGAATTAGGATTCTTTAACTTTAGGCTCCAAATCAAAAGATTTCACCTAGGTTTTCACCTCCAGATAAATGGGATTTCATCACTGGGTTTCCTTTCACCCATTGATTCCCTAAGCTAACTCAACTTCTTAGTTTAATTCATTATTTAATGCCTAGGGTTTCATGAACATTATAAATTCATTTGTGCTTCAGTTTCTAATCATGAATGAGACTGGAATACGTGGTTTTCCATAAATTTTAACATCTTTGTATACTTGTAATCCATGAACCCTAAGTATATTAAATAATTCATTATTTTAGACTTGGGCTATAAATTTCACATTCTAATCATATTATAGAATTGTCATGAGTAGTTGCATTCTTCAGAAATGGCGGGTTATGAACACCTGATGACTTAGGATCTCATGCATTGTTGGTTGAACACTCAGTCCTCCAGGTTCATATGATTTAGTATGATTTAAGATAAAGCACCTATCCTTAGTCTCAAAACATCAGTGTTATTAAGTTATTCAGTATAATAGTTTATATTCAGTTGGGAGTAGTACTTAGCATCTACCGGACGCAGAAATAAAGGCTCACCCATCAGTTAGGCTGAGATATTTAGTATAAGTCCCTATGTCCCAGAACTACAGCGCCATCGTAGGTTCTAAAGGATCACCATTCAGACCAGTCTTGACACCTTAGTTTTTTTGGACATCATTTTAGTGGATCCATATCAGTCAGTTTTCGTATCCTTGGCAAGGTCAGATCACCCTTCCAGCAGGGGTTACAAGTTGGACTCCATTTAGCGTATATAGAGTATGTCAGTTAACATTAGCTCCCACAGTTCAGACTCAGATATTACTTGAACTTGTATTCAGTCATCCATTACATTATTTTCCAGTTACATGCTTATTACGTGGTCATAGCATCAGTTTACATATTTCAGTTCCGTCTTCAGTTTATCATGTCATGATCAGTATATATAGTTTAGCGCATATCTCACATGCTTAGTACATTTATAGTACTGACCATATACTTTCCTTTGTACTATATTATATTTAATATAGGTTCAAATGCTTAGTATCCAACTCGCAGTTAGCACGATCCAGTATTACTTCAACAGTAGAGTTTTATGAGTCCACATCATTCAAGGACTAGTTTTAGTATCTTTATTCATTATTATTTTAGTTTTAGATAGTTGGAGTTAGTTGGGGGCTTGTCACAACAACTCATCTTAGTAGAGGCTTTCAAATTAACAAATAGCAAATTTTTAGCTTATTGGTTTTGATTAGATGTTTACCATATTAACTCAATATCGAATTCCATTTGATTATTCTTATATAATTCAAACTTTTAGTTTTCATAGAGTATTTATTCAGTTTATACAGTATTTTAGAGTCATGCTAGGCCATGAGTTAGCTTGGGTCACTTGTGACTCTAAGCATCGTGTTAAGACTAAGGGTAGTCTCAGGTCGTGACAAACTTGGAATCAGAGTATCAGTTTTAAAGTGTCCTATGTTGTCTAAAAAGTGCATAATATAGAGTCTTATTTATAGGTGTGAAGCGCCCCACAATTATGAATGAGAGGCTATGAAATATTTTAGGAAACTTTTCGCTTATTTTATGTTCATATCATGTGATAGAGTGTGAACTGTATTTAACCTCCTTCTAACTCGTGCTTTATGCATTTATAGAAAATACCTCCCAGAAGAGCAAACGGAAGGAGAAACAGAAATGGGAATGGAAATAGTAACACAAATAGAAATCAGCAAGCACCACCTACTCCAGTAGACCATTTGAATGAGCAAGTCTCACATGCTGAGTTCAGGACTGCTTTTTAGGTGCTAGCTCAGGCCATGACTACCCAGGTTAACCAGTATATTGTTACATATGTCAACCTGACTAGTAGGACAACAACAGCTAGAAGAAGATCCATGGGAGTTCCTTGAGACATTCAGAAGGTCACTAAGATCATGGGTGTCACCCTAGTTGAGAGTACAAATTTGGCTACTTATCAGTTGAAAGAAGGGGCTCGCACTTGGTGTAAGCAATGGAAAAAAAAGAGGGGTGCAGATGTAGGTCTAGTAGATTAGGATAAATTTGTTGTTGTTTTTATGGATAGGTTCTTCCCACTTGAGTTAAGGAAAGCCCTGGTTCAGGAGTTTATTAATTTGAAACAAGGCAATTTGAGTGTGAAGGAGTATTCTCTCAAGTTTACTCAGCTTTCTAACTATGCTTCGATAATGGTGGTTCATTCTAGGGTCCGTATGAGTAGGATTGTATCAGGTGTTTCTGAGGATGTGGTTAAATAGTGTAAAACTTCTATGTTGGTCGTAGAGATGGACATCTCTAGGTTGATGACTTATGCCCAGTAGATATAGGAGGAAATGATAAAGGAGAATGAAAGGGAGAATAAGAGGGCTAGAATCGGTAGTTTTAATTTTTCTCAGTAGAAGTCAGATGGTGGTAATCATTCTTAGTTCCTGTCACGCCTCGAATTCCAACAGGGCGGACTGGCACCCGAAGTCGTTAAGGCTCGAGAGAACCAACCTTCATTCATGTACACTCATATGCATGTCACTAAATGAACAACACTCTATCATATATATAGATACAAGATACCAATGGCGGAAGTCATGGAGGAACATTCATTAGCAATGAAACTTGGTCGTTGGGGCCATCAAGTCAAAATGGACATACATTCCTTCATTCGTCTTACAAAGTCTACAAAGCCTTTAATAGATACATAACCAACATAAACTAGGGACAAGTCCCCACTTTATACAACATATACATAGCATCAAAAAAAATGGACACATATGACTCGTAAGGCCCCGAATCAACCTGGAACTCACCAACAGTCTGCAGATAACCCGTATCCTACTGTGGAGGTTTACTAGCACCTGTGCGTGCAGTAAGCAAGGTAGGTCTCCCAAGGGACGTCAGTACAAAGAATGTACTGAGTATGTAAGGCTATAAGAAACTGCATGATACATAAGTACTTCAATGGAATCAAAACAAGTGAATAAACATTTTTGGATAAACCACCGTTCTGTATATGTGGAACCATGTACATTACATTCATTACTTTCTTTTCTTTTAAGTTCATCAACATTATCATTCATCCAGCTGATCAGTGGGTCACATCATAACATAACATAACCTTGGGATCGTTCTAGCCAGGCTTATGCCCCTTAGATTACGATCCATAAATCTATCATACAGTAAACAACTATGCTTTACTCCATTCCTTTACTTTTGTAAGATTGATACATTGGTGGTTATAACATTATCGGAGCTTTGGAACATTAGTCAATGAATAGGAGACATGTGAATAACAATATATGTCAAACCTGAATTGAGATACTTTGGAACGTTTTGAAATGGAAACAAGTAGGTAACAATGAGAACAATAGGTGCTGCCAAAGATACGGAAAGAGTAACCTTACATACCTTATCTTCTCAATATGAATACACACTCCTATATGTGAATACAATAGTGCATCTCCTTTCTTACGTATTACTCTACAACACAAGAACATAACGGAGCCACGTTAACAACTAACTATATTACAAGTCCATAAGACGACAATGAGCTACATGACTGCCATATAACATCATTTCACCCTTCTCAATAAAATTCACTGCATTACCATACCAACACCACCACAACGTGCCACACATCAACCAAGACATCATAAACCAATAGCATTTCATACCAAGTTTATACTTTACACTTCCTCATTAACACCACGTCACATTTACTCTATCAAGTCACCTCAATACCTTTCACCATAACACATAAAACAACAATTCATAATTGATACGATTCAAAATGCCTCTGAACTACCCCTTAGGGCATTCAAATGGTACCATACGTTGATGATTGCTTCCAAAAAGGGTATAGGGCCCTTGGGGGGGTCAAAGAGATGCAAAAACAATCGAAACGGAGTTCTGGACTGACCTGCGAGGCACCTGCGCCCGCAGGTGGATGAGATACGGTCGTAGGTGACCATATGGTCCTGTCCAGGGCCACCTGTGTTGGCATCTGCGCCCGCAGGTGCCCTATCTGCGAAGGTGGATGCCCGGTTCGGCCAAAATGGGTCTCTTTTGGGTCCTTTTTTGTAATAAATGGTCCATGGCCATAAGTAAGCTTCTATTTTCATATTTTAGGTTAACTTTTATGCCACAATCATGGTTTCACAACGCACATAAACATCACCAAACTACATCCTCCTTTCAATACACCACCAATTCCATGCACAATTTTCACAACAACAATTCCAAATGTTATACACAAAGATAAATCAAGTTAGGGACATAACCACATCATACTTGTTGACATTTAATCTATAAAATTCACTTCCTTCAAGGCCTCAAGTCCACTTTCAATTTTAGAAGGCAAAACCCTTTATCGATTAGCAAAAGTAGACTGTTTTACACATAGTGGACTGTCCAACACTTTTCCAACATGATTTATACACCCTCCCATGCACATAATATATTAAACCATAAGATTAAATACATATCAAAGCTTGCAAAAGGATGATCTTGTCCAAAGGAAATGGTTACTTAGGATTTGTAAGAGAAGAGAATGTTGTGGAAAAATCTAGACATGAGACATGTGTGTTTTGTTGAATAAAATCTGATTTGTTTTCCTTATATAGTCCCTTTAAATCTCATCCTTAGCCACACTTTGGTAAATCATTGAGGTGTTTACTTGGTCATAAGGTGAATGGGTCATTTTCCCTTTCGGGCCATGTCTTTTACTTAATTATTGGCCTCAATTGAGCCCATTAACATGGAATTAAGTCAGCCCAAGAATTTTAGTGCTTAATCCACCAACTATCTCAAGTTTAAATAATTTCATAAATTTTATGGTAATCAATTAGGTTCGAAAATGTACGGGGTGTTACATCCTTCCCCCCTTAGAAACATTCATCCTCGAATGTTAGTGACGTTACCCAATTTAAACACATGCAAGTCTAGGATCATTCTTCATGTTATAATATGTACACATAATGCTTGTAGCTACTTCCTTGTTATTGCTCCAATCTCGCATCTTGAACTTTCTCTTCTGTTTGAAACAAATGAGGGTACTTAGACTTCATCATGTCTTCGGCTTCCCATGTGATTCTCTTCTACTTGCTGATTTCTCCAAAGTACCTTTACGGAAGCTACTTCTTTATTCCTTAACCTCTTCACTTGTCGATCCAAGATAGCAATAGGTACTTCCTCATATGTGAGATCTTCCGTAACTTGTACCTCTCCAGTGGGGGCAATACGAGATGGATCTCCTATACACTTTCTAAGCATTTGAAACATGAAATACTGGATGAACTGTGGAGAGTTCTTGGGGTAGTGCCAATTCATACGCAACTTGACCAAATCTTCAGACAATCTCATACGGCACGTTATATAGGGCCAACTTTCCTTTCTTTCCAATCCCATTACCCCTTTCACTGGTGACACTTTCAAGAATACCCAACCATCTATGGCAAATTCTAGCCCTGGTCTCCTAACATCGGCATATGACTTGTGTCGACTTTGATCCATTTGTAGATATCACCTTAACTTTCTCCATAGCTTGATGAACAAGATCTGGCCAAAATAAGGCAGTTTCACCCGCTTCAAACCATCCAATTGGTGATCTACATTTCCTTCCATACAAAGCTTCATAAGGTGCCATTTTGATACTTTAATGATAGCTATTATTGTAGGCATATTCAATAAGCGACAGATGATCATCCCAACTAACTTTAAAGTCCGATGTACAAGCTCGTAGCATATCTTCAAGTGTTTGGATAGTATGTTTTGCTTGTCCATCTGTCTGAGAATGAAAAGATGTACTTAAATTCATTTGCGTACCTAAACTCTTCTAAAAAGATTTCCAAAGTGTGCAGTAAATTGAGCTCCCCTGTCTGATATAATAGAGATTGGAATCCCATGTAATCGCACTATCTCTTTACCATACAACCTTTCATAATCTTCAATAATATAGGTGGTCTTGACCGGTAGGAAGTGTGCTGACTTGGTAAGCTTGTCAACTCTTACCCATATGGATTGATTCCCGAAGTGTACGAGGCAAACCTGTAATGAAATCCATGTTAATCATGTCCCACTCCTAAACTGGAAGATTTATACATTGCATATAACCTCCAGGTTTATGATGCTCTACTTTTACTTGTTGTTACTTGTTGACAATTTGTACATTGGGCTATAAATTCTGCAATGTTCTTCTTCATGTTACCCCACCAATACGTTTCTTTCACATCATGGTACATTTTGGTGGCTCCCGGATGAATAGAATACCATGAATGATGTGCCTCTATCATAATCAATCTCCTTAGCTCATCTATATCCGGCACACACAATCTACCTTGGCACTGAAGCACTCCCTCTCGTGTAAGATCAAATGCTTTTGTCAAACCTTATTGTACATTCTCCTTCAGCTGTTATAAAATAGGATCCGCATACTGTTTCCCTTTCACCTTAGCTAATGATGAAGATTCCGCCGCATTCTGCACCATAAGTTTTTCTGTTTGGAGTTTCAAGAAGACAAACTACCAAGTTGGCTAGTTGATGTAGACCCTTGACCATATCTTGCTTTTTTTTCAACTGGCCATTAGGGTATCCTATTGCTTTGTGGCTTAATGTATCAGCTACCACATTTTCTTTCCCAGGATGGTATAAGATATCGATATCATAATCTTTTAAGAGTTCCAGCCACCTCCACTGCCTCAGATTTAGATCTTTCTACTTAAAGATATATTGCAAACTCTTATGATCGGTATATATGTCAACATGAACCCCATACAAATAGTGGCGCCATATTTTTAAAGCAAATCTCACAACTGCTGTCATGCGTGGGATAATTCCTCTCATGTGGTCGCAACTGTCGTGAGGCATACGCTATTACATTACTGTGTTGTATCAATACACATCCTAAGCAGACTCCTGAAGCATCACAATATACCACATACCCTTCTGTACCTTTCGAAAGTACTAATACAGGTGTAGACGTCAATTTATTTTTTAGCTCTTGGAAACTCTTTTCCTATGCATCATTCCATTGAAACTCGGTTACCTTATGTGTTAGCTTTGTTAAAGGTGCTGAAATGAAAGAAAACCCTTCAACAAACCTTCTATAAGAACCTGCCAATCCAAGAAACTATGAATCCTTGTAGGCGTCATAGGTCTTGTCCAATTCTTCACCGCTTTTATCTTTTGCGTATCCACCCTTATTCCTTCATCCGACATAATATGACCCAAGAATGCTACAGATTTTAACCAAAATTCACATTTAGAGAACTTTGCATATAGCTTATGATCATGAAGAATCTGTAACACCTGTTATAAGTGACTAGCATGGTCCTCTTGTGATCTCAAATAAACCAGAATATCATCTATAAACACAGTTATGAACACATCTAAAAATGGCTTGAACACCCTATTCATCAAATCCATAAAAATTGCGGGTGCATTTGTTATCCCAAATGACATAACTAACAATTCATAACGACCATACCGTGTTCAGAAAGCTGTCTTGGGTATCTCTTTTTCTCTAACCCTTACCCGATGATATCCTGATCTCAGGTCAATCTTTGAGAAGCATTTGGCACCCTATAATTGGTCAAACAAATCATCAATTCTGGGGAGAGGATATTTATTCTTCACTGTCACCTTGTTCAGCTGTCGATAAGCAATACACATTCTCAATGTGCCATCTTTCTTTCGTACAAATAACACTGGTGCACCCCAAGGGGACATAATAGGCCTTATGAGTCCCTTTTCCAATAAATCTTTTAATTGCTCCTTCAATTCCCATAACTCTGCCAGGGCCATTCTATACGGAGGAATAGAGATAGGCTGAGTGCCTGGCATCACATCAATATCAAACTCTACTTCCCGTTCTGGTGGCAAACCTGGAAGATCTTCAGGAAATATATCAAGGAATTCATTTACCACCGAAACTGTTTGAAGAGTTGGTGGCTTTACATTGGTATCTTACACTCTTACTAGATGGCATATTGTCACGCCTCGAATTCCAATGGGGCGGACAGGCATCCGAAGCTGTTAAGGCTCGAGAGAACCAATCTTCATTCATATACACTTATACACATGTCACTCAATAAGCATCACCATCACATAGAGATATAAGATGCCAATAGCAAAAGTCATGGACATTATGTGATATATATGAAACTTGGTCGTTAGGGCCATCAAGTCAATAGCATACGTTCCTTACATTTCCTTCGTTTCTCCCACAACATCTACAAAGCCTCTACAGATACATGGACACAACCAACCTAAAGTCGGGATAAGTCCCCGCTTTATACAATATTTACAATACCAAAACAAATGTACATAGTGACTCGAAAATCCCCGAACCAACTGGAGCTCACCAATGATCGATAAATGATCTGTAACCTACTGTGGAGGTCTACTAGCACCTGTTCCTGCAACAAGTAAAGTCACTCCCCCAAGGGACGTCAGTACGAAGAATGTACTGAGTATGTAAGCCTATAAGTAACTGCATAAGATACAAGGGCTTCAATGAAATCAAGTACAAGTGGGTGGGCAATATAGATTACCCACAAGAATATACATGTGTGGAGTCGTATACATTGCATTCATTTCTTTCATTCTCATTCATATCATAGTCACAATCATTCATAAAATATTGTTCATGTAATATCATTCATATAATCTTTCGGGATCGCCTTTAGCTAGGCTTCCGCCACTTTGAGTTGCCACCCGTTCGGGATCGCCTCTAGCTAGGCTTACGCCCCTTCGAGTTGCCACCCATTCCCAATATTCATTTGGGATTGCCTCTAGCTAGGCTTACACCCCTTCGAGTTGCCACCCGTTACCAATATTCATTCGGGATTGCCCCTAGCTAGGCTTTTGCCCCTTTGGGTTGCCACCCGTACTCAACAAGTATGCATTACTTCAATTCTTATATATAAGAGTGATACGTTATTGGAAGAGTGATACGTTATTGGTTGTAACACTGTTGGAACTTTGGAACAATAGTCAATGAATAAGAGACATGTGAATAACAATAGATAACAACGTGAAATGATATACCTCAGAACATTTCGAAATGGAACAAGTACAATAACAATGTGAACACTATGTGCTACAGAAGGATGCGGAAAGAGTAACCTTACATACCTTATCTTCCCAATATGAATACATGTCCTATATATGAATACAATAATCCAGCTCCTTCCTTACATTTTACTCTACAACACAAGTACATAACGGAGCTCACGGTAACAACTAACTACCTTACAAGTACATAAGACGAAAATGAGTTACATGATTTCCCTATATTGTCATGTCCCCCTTTACAGTACAATTCACGACATGGTTATACCAACACTACCATAACATTCCACACATTGACCAAGACATCATAAACCAATAGCACTTCACACCAAGTTTATCCTCTACGCCTCCTTATTAACACTACGTCACAATTACTCCATCAAGTCACCTCAATACGTTTCATAACAACAATCCCACAAGTTATACCATAACAACAATCCCACAAGTTATACCCATAGAAAAAAAAAATAAGTTAAGGACATAATCACATCTTACATGTTGATATTTCATCCACACCATTCACTTCCATCAAAACCTCAAGTCTCCTTTCAAGTTCAAGTCACATAGATGACACATCTTTTAACAAAAAGCAAAAGTGCACTACTCAACACTTTTAGACATAACCATCATGATCTACACAATCTCTCATGCATATAATATATTAAATCACAATAATAAACACTTACCCAAGCTTGCAAATGAGTGATCTTGTCCAAAGAGATGTTTTAGGGTTTGAGAGCTAAAAGAAATATCTTGGAATTGTCTAGAATGGCATGTGTGTTTAAATGAATAAAAATCTGATTTTTCCACTTTATATAGGCTCTCAAGTCATCCTTAGACACTTCTTGTCCATTAAATGTTGTGTTTACTTGGTCAACACAAGAATGGGTCATTTGCCCCATTTTGGGCCATGTCTTTTGCCTAATTATTGGGCCTTAATTGAGCCCAATAGCACAAGATTAATTTAGCCCAACAAATTTAATGTATAATACCCCAACAATCTCATGCTTAAATAATTCCATAATGGTAAGAAAATATTCAACTCACTAGATTCATGTTTGTAGCCTCGACCCCAATAATAAGCGATTTTAGCCACTCATGGCTTAATTTATCATAAATTGATAAAAATTATAAAAAAATAAAAAGGACGAAGAATTAACCCTCATTTGGATGCCAAAATAGTCCAAGAGTAGTCCCACCAAGATGGAATAATGATACAATAACCCAAGAGCCTTATTTAGAGACTAGTGGTCGAAGAAGAAATTTGGCGAAAAGTAGTCTGGCGCGCCCCTGGGCGCGCCTGACACCAAAAATCCAATTTTCTTCCTTTCTTCGACTTTTCTTTGCGGGCATTAGCACATACCAATAGGCCATCAAACACAATACAAAATACACACTTATTGCTCTCAAAACTAAGGTAATAAGGCATCTAAATACGCCCTAGATCACCCAAGCAAGTAGGGTCAGAAATATACGGGGTGTTACATCCTTCCCGCCTTAGAAATATTCGTCCTCGAATGTTAATAACATCTTCCCATTTACAACAAATGCATCTTTATGTTAGAATAGATATATATACACATAATGCTTATAGATACTTACTTGTTAGTGCTCTCTTTCCGCACTTTGAACTTTTTCTTCAGTGTGAAACAAAAACGGGTACTTTGACTTCATCATTTCTTCAGCTTCTTATGTGATCTCTTCTACTTGCTGATTTCTCCAAAGTACCTCTACGGAAGCTACGTCTTTATTCTTTAACCTCTTCACTTGTCTATCCAGAATAGCAATAGGTATCTCTTCATAGGTGAGATCCTCTATAACTTGTACATCTTCAATGGGAGCGATACGAGATGGATCTCCTATGCACTTTTGAAGCATCGAAACATGAAATACTGGATGAACTGTGGAGAGTTCTTGGGGTAGTGCCAATTCATACACAACTTGCCTAAATCTTCAGACAATTTCATATGGCCCTATATAACGGGGACTCAAATTCCCTTTCTTTCCAAATTGCATTACCCCTTTTATCGGTGACACCTTCAAGAATACCCAATCACCTATGGCGAATTCGAGCCCTCTTCCTCTAACATCAGCATATGACTTGTGTCGACTTGTGTCTACTTTGGGCCGTTTGTAGCCACTATTGAATAACTTTCACTTTCTCCATAGCTTAATGAACAAGGTCTGGCCCAAGTAAAGCTGTTTCGCCCGCTTCAAACCATCCAATTGGTGATCTACACTTTCTTCCATATAAAGCTTTATAAGGTGCCATTTTGATACTTGAATGATAGCTATTATTGTAAGAAAATTCAACAAGAGGTAGATGATCATCCCAACTACCTTTAAAGTCCAACGTGCACGCTCGTAGCATATCTTCAAGTTTTTGGATAGTACGTTCTGCTAGTCCATCTGTCTGAGGATGAAAAGTCGTACTCAATTTCACTTGTGTACCCAAGCTCTTCTGAAAAGATCTCCAAAAATGTACGGTAAATTGTTCTCCCCTGTCTGATATAATGGAAATTGGAATCCCGTATAGTCGCACTATCTCTTTAACATACAACCTTGCATGCTCCTCAACTGTATAGGTGGTCTTGACTGGTAGGAAATATGCTGACTTGGTAAGCCGGTCAACTATTACCCATATGGAATCAAATTTCTACAGTGTACGAGGCAAACCTATCATGAAATCCATGTTAATCATGTCCCATTTCCAGACTGTAAGATTGATACATTGCATTTAACCTCCAGGTTGCTGATGCTCTACCTTTACTTGTTGACAATTTGGACATTGAGCTATGAATTCTACAATGTTCTTCTTCATGTTTCCCCACCAATACATTTCTTTCAAATCATGGTACATTTTTGTAGCTCCCGGATGAATAGAATATCGTGAATGATGCGCCTCTGTCATAATTCTTCTCCTCAGCTCATCTACATCCGGTACACATAATCTACCTAGGCATTGAAGTACTCCTTCTTGCGTAAGATCAAATGCCTTAGTAAGACCCTGTTGTACATTCTCCTTCAGCTGCAAGAAAATAGAATCTACATACTGCTTCTCTTTCACCTCAGCTAATAATGAAGATTCTGCTGCATTTTGTACAATAACCTCTTCATCTGGAGATTCAAGAAGACGAACTCCTAAGCTGGCTAGTTGATGTAAATCTTTGACTAGGTATTGCTTTTCCATCAACTGGCCACTAGTGCCTCCTATTGCCTTGCGGCTTAATACGTCGGCTACCACATTTGCTTTTCCTGGATGATATAGGATATCAATATCATAGCCTTTCAATAGCTCAAGCCACCTCCGCTTCCTAAGATTTAAATCCTTCTGCTTAAATATATATTGCAAACTTTTGTGATCAGTGTAGATGTCAACATGAACTCCATACAAATAATCATATCTTTAAAGCAAATACCACGCTGCTAACTCAAGATCATGTGTGGATAGTTTCTCTCATGTGGCCGCAACTGTCGTGTGGCATATCCTATTACATTACCGTGCTTCATCAATACACATCCTAGGCCAACTCCGGACGTATCACAATATACTGCATACCCTTCTGTGCCTTCCGGAAGTACTAATACGGGTGTAGAAGTTAATTTATCTTTTAGCTCTTGGAAACTTTTCTCACATGCATCATTCCACTGAAATTTGATTGCCTTGTGTGTTAGCTTCGTTAAAGGTGCATCAATGGAAGAAAACCCTTCAACAAATCTTCGATAATAACCTGCCAACCCAAGAAAGCTACGAATTTTCGTGGGCGTCGTAGACCTTGGCCAATTTTTCACCGCTTCAATATTTTGCGTATCAACCTGAATTCCTTCATCTGACACAATGTGACCCAAGAATGCTACGGATTTTAACCAAAATTCACATTTCGAGAACTTTGCATACAACTTATGCTCACGAAGAGTTTGTAACACCTGCCTTAAGTGATTAGCATGGTCCTCTTGTGATCTTGAATAAACCAGGATGTCATCTATAAACACCATCACGAACACGTCTAGAAATGGCTTAAACACCCTATTCATCAAATCCATGAAAACAACTGGTGCATTTGTTAGTCCAAACGGCATAACTAAAAATTCATAATGGCCATACCGTGTTCGGAAAGCTGTCTTGGGTATATCTGTTTCTCTAACCCTGACTTGATGGTAACCCGATCTCAAGTCAATCTTAGAAAAACATTTGGCACCCTGTAACTGATCAAACAAATCATCAATTCTGGGGAGGGGATATTTGTTCTTGATCGTTACCTTATTTAATTGCCGATAGTCAATATACATTCTCAATATGCCATCTTTCTTGCGTACAAATAATACTGGTGCACCCCATGGGGACATACTAGGCCTTATGAATCCCTTGTCTAGCAAATCTTTTAATTGCTTCTTTAATTCTCGCAATTCTGCTGAAGCCATTCTGTACGGAGGAATAGAGATAGGCTGAGTACCTGGAATCATATCAATGCCAAATTTTACTTCTCGTTCTGGGGGAAAACCTGGAAGATCGTCAGGAAATACATCAAGGAATTCATTGACCACTGGAACCGATTGAGGAGTTAGTGGTTCCACGTCAGTATCTTTCACTCTCACTAAGTGACATATGTACCCCTTGGCTATCATTTTCCTTGCCTTAAGGTAGGAAATAAATTTACCCCTCGGTGCCCCCACATTACCCGTCCATTCCAGAACATTCGTTTGTGGAAAATAAAAATGTACTTTCTTAGCCCGACAATCCATCGTGGCATAACAAGAAGCCAACCAATCCATACCCATTATGACATCAAAATCCACCATTTCTAGTTCAATAAGATCAATCAGTGTATCATGACCACACACAGTTACCACACAATTACGATATACTCTTTTTGCAACAATAGAGTCACCAACTAGTGTAGATACTTCAATTGACTTAATTAAAAATTTCGACGTTCTTTCAAATTTTGCAGCAATCAATGGAGTAACATATGAAAATGTAGAACCCAGGTCAATCAATGTATATACAGTATACAAAAATATGGATAATGTACCTGTGACTACATCAGGAGAAGCCTCTTAATTCTACCTATCCACCAGAGCATAAGTGCAATTCTGGGCTCCACTGGAACTAGCTGCTCCTCTAGCACCTCTACCATGCCCAATAGGCTGCACTCCTCTGCCTAGGGAAGGAACCGATGATGATGATACAACGGTTGATCCCGTAGGTCGTGCTATACCACCCATGCCCCTTTGTGAGTACTCTCTCACCATGAGACTTCCCACAGTACTGACATGATTGGCAAAAAAATCCTGCCATTTGTGAACCTCGAGCCACACTGCTCTGCCCGAAATGGCTTTCTCTAAATCCCCGGAACTGGGACGAAGAACCTGCTGTAGGGGAAGAAAATGATGGTCTAGGCGGTCTAGGAAAAATTAGAGGCCTAAATTCTCCTTGGGACACCATAGACTGTCCCATAGGTCTAGCCCTCTTTGACGGCTCTCGTTCAATTTTGTGTACCCTTCTAATTTGCCTCTGGTCCTCCATTTTCTGTGTGAAAGCCTGTATTCTGGCTATATCCATATCTCTGTTCAAAGCAGCAATAGTGCAGTCCCTCACCAAATATGGCTCCAATCTATCCACATATCGATGGACTTTGTCTGTCATTGTGGCCACTACATTCGGAGCATATCGAGCCAAAGAATTAAACTGCACACTGTATTCTCTAACGCTCATATTCCCTTGACGGAGATTTAAAAACTGATCCGCATGAGCCTCTCGAATCTCATAGGGAAGATAGTGATCAAGGAATGTCATTTTAAATTCTTCCCAACTAGCTGGAATTACACCAATACCACGAGATCTCTTCCAATCTTCATACCATAAAATAGCTTCTCCTTTCAATCTATAGGCTGCAAGTTCAACTGTTTCTACACCAGTCACGTGCATAACATCTAGAGCCATTTGAATTTGGTCCACGAAGTCCTGTGGGTCTACATTCGAATCTGTCCCAGTGAATGTGGGAGGATCTAATTTCAGAAAATCCTGCGTCCTTCGGCTATTTGCCCTAGCCTCACTGTCGTTACTTGTCATTGGACCAACTTTTCCTTGATTCTGTACGGCAACTATACGAGTCAACATTTGCACCGCATTTCTTAGATCCTACTCAGTAGCATTAACAGGTGGTTCAGCAGGTTCTTCTCTCCTTCTCGGCTCTTCTGGAGCTGGAAAAGTAGAAAAAGCCTGTGATACAAACTCAGCGTTAGCCCCACCTTGACTAGCTTGGTCAGGTGGTGATTTACTCGTTCCTTCTCCGGCAAGCATATCTACCTGCTTACCTTTGCCCCTACCTCGTCTTGTCATCGACATTTTACTATAACAAAGAAAACCAAATCCCAATGGTTAGATACGATTCCACTTACAAGATTGTCTCTATTGCACGATCTAGAAATGAGGAAAAGAAACAACTCTTAAATGTCCCGTAGCCTCCTACTTATAAAAGTGGTGCACAATACATCCATAAGCAAGACTCTACTCAGACACGGCTTTGTAGACACCCTTAGGATGACCTGCTCTGATATCACTTTTGTCACGCCTCAAATTCCAATGGGGCGGACTGGCACCCGAAGCCGTTAAGGCTCGAGAGAACCAATCTTCATTCATATACACTCATACACATGTCACTCAATAAGCATCAACATCACATAGAGATATAAGATGCCAATAGCAAAAGTCATGGACATTATGTGATATATATGAAACTTGGCCGTTAGGGCCATCAAGTCAAAAGAATACGTTTCTTACATTTCCTTCATTTGTCCCACAACATCTACAAAGCCTCTACAGATACATGGAAACAACCAACCTAAAGTCGGGACAAGTCCCGACTTTATACAACATTTACAATACCAAAATAAATGTACATAGTGACTCGAAAAGCCCCGAACCAACTGGAGCTCACCAATGATCGACAAATGATCCGCAACCTACTGTGGAGGTCTACTAGAACCACCTGTTCCAGCAGCAAGTAAAGTTACTCCCCCAAAGGACGTCAGTACGAAGAATGTACAGAGTGTGTAAGTCTATAAGTAACTACATAAGATACAAGGGCTTCAATGAAATCAAGTACAAGTGGGTGGGCAATATAGATTAGCCACCAGAATATACATGCGTGGAGTCGTATACATTGCATTCATTTCTTTCATTCTCATTCATATCATTGTCACAATCATTCATAAAATATTGTTCATGTAATATCATTTATATAATCTTTCGGGATCGCCTCTAGCTAGGCTTCCGCCCCTTTGAGTTGCCACTCGTTCGGGATCGCCTATAGCTAGGCTTAGGCCCCTTCAAGTTTCCACAGTTCCCAATATTCATTCGGGATTGCCTCTAGCTAGGCTTAAACCCCTTCGAGTTGCCACCCGTTCCCAATATTCATTCGGGATTGCCCCTAGCTAGGCTTTTGCCCCTTTGGGTTGCCACCCATACTCAACAAGTATACATTACTTCAATTCTTATACTATAAAAGTGATACGTTATTGGTTGTAACACTGTTGTAACTTTGGAACAATAGTCAATGAATAAGAGACATGTGAATAACAATAGATGACAACCTGAAATGATATACCTTAGAATATTTCGAAATGGAACAAGTACAATGACAATGTGAACACTAAGTACTGCAGAAGGATGCGGAAAGAGTAAACTTACATACCTTATCTTCCCAATATAAATACACAGTCCTATATATGAATACAATAATCTAGCTCATTCCTTACGTTTTACTCTACAACACGAGTACATAACGGAGCTCACGTTAACAAATAACTACCTTACAAGTGCATAAGACGATAATGAGTTACATGATTTCCCTATAACGTCATGTCCCCTTTAACAATACAATTCACGACATGGTTATACCAATAATGCCACAACATTCCACACATTGACCAAGACATCATAAACCAATAGCACTTCACACCAAATTTATCCTCTACGCCTCCTTATTAACACTACGTCACAATTACTCCATCAAGTCACCTCAATACGTTTCATAACAACAATCCCACAAGTTATACCATAACAACAATCCCACAAGCTATACCCATAGAAAAAAAAACAAGTTAAGGACATAATCACATCTTACATGTTGATATTTCATCCACACCATTCACTTCCATCAAAACCTCAAGTCTCCTTTCAAGTTCAAGTCACATAGATGACACATCTTTTAACAAAAGGCAAAAGTGCACTACTCAACACTTTTAGAAATAACCATCATGATCTACACAATCTCTCATGCATATAATATATTAAATCACAAGAATAAACACTTACCCAAGCTTGCAAATGAGTGATCTTGTCCAAAGAGATTGTTTAGGGTTTGAGAGCTAAACGAAATATCTTGGAATTGTCTAGAATGGCATGTGTGTTTAAATGAATAAAAATCTGATTTTTCCACTTTATATAGGCTCTCAAGTCATCCTTAGCCACTTCTTGGCCATTAAATGTTGTGTTTACTTGGTCAACACAAGAATGGGTCATTTGCCCCATTTTGGGCCATGTCTTTTGCCTAATTATTGGGCCTTAATTGAGCCCAATAGCACAAGATTAATTTAGCCCAACAAATTTAATATATAATACCCCAACAATCTCATGCTTAAAGAATTCCATAATGTTAAGACAATATTCAACTCACGAGATTCATGTTCATAGCCTCGACCCCAATAATAAGCGATTCTAGCCACTCATGGGTTAATTTATCATAAATTGATAAAAATTATAAAAAAATAAAAAGGACAAAGAATTAACCCTCATTTGGATGCCAAAATAGTCCAAGAGTAGTCCCACCAAGATGGAATAATGATACAATAACCCAAGCGCCTTATTTAGAGACTGGTGGTCAGAGAAGAAATTTTGCGAAAAGCAGCCTGGCACACTGCCTGGCGTGCCCCTATGCTGCCTGTGCCATAAAAATTTTGGCAGAAAGCAGCCTGGCATGCCCTTGGGCGCGCCTGACACCAAAAATCCAATTTTCTTCCTTTCTTCGACTTTTCTTTGCGGGCATTAGCACAATTCCGATAGGCCATCAAACACAATACAAAATACGTACTTATTGCTCTCAAAACTAAGCTAATAAGGCATCTAAATACGCCCTAGATCACCCAAGCAAGTAGGGTCGGAAATGTACAGGGTGTTACATATATGTACCCCTTGGATATCATTTTCCTTGCCTTAAGATAGGAAATAAATTTACCTCTCGGTGCTCCAATATTACTCCTCCATTCAAGGACGATCTTTTGTAGGAAATGGAAATGTACCTTCTTAGCTCGGCAATCCACCATGGCATAATAAGAAGCCAACCAATCCAACCCATTATAACATCAAAATCTACCATTTCCATCTCAATAAGATCAGCCAACGTAACATGATCACAAACAGTTACTATATAATTATGATATACTCTCTTAACTATAATAGATTCACCAACAGGTGTAGATACTTCAAGTGGCTTAACTAATAATTTTGGTGTTCTTTTGAATTTTTGTTCAGCAATCAATGGAGTAACATATGATAAGGTAGAACCCAAATCAATCAATTCATATACATTATGTGAAAAGATGGATAATGTACCTGTCACTACATCAGGAGAAGCCTCCAAATTCTGCCGATCCGCTAAGGCATAGGTACGGTTCTGGACTCTACTAGAACTAGCTGCTCCTCTCATACCTCTACCCCGACCAGTAGGCTGTACTCTCAATGATGATGATGCACCGGCTGACCCAGTAGGTCCCGCCATACTACCCGTGCCCCTCTGTGGGCAGTCTCTCACTATGTGCCCCGATAAACCACACCAGAAGCAAACATTCATCCCGACCCGGCATGCACCTAAATGAAACTTCCTGCAGTGTTGACATGGCTAGAGAGAAGACCTAGATTGGCTTATACTTCCTTGTTCTCGATACCCCACTGTCTGTGAACCTCGAGTCCCACTACTTTGCCCATCTTGACTGCCTCTAAACCCTCAAACTTGGGATAAAGTACCTGCTATAGGGTAATAAAATGATGGTCTAGGCGGTCTAGGAAAAACCCAAGGCCTAAATTCTCCTTGGGATTCCATTAACTGTCCCATAGGTCTATCCCTCTTTGACGACCCTCTTTCAAATTCGTGTGCCCTTCTCTTTTGCCTCTGATCCTCCATCTTCTGTACAAAAGCCTATATGCTGGCTATATCTATATCTCTATTCAACACAACAATAGTACAGTCCCTTACCAAATACGGATCCAATCTATCCATATACCGATGAACTCTATCGGACATAGTAGCTACTATATTAGGAGCATACCTGGCCAAAGAGTTAAACCGAAGGTTGTACTCTCTGACACTTATATTTCCTTGACAAAGATTTAAGAACTGGTCCGCACGAGCCTCTCAGACCTCATATGGAAGGTAATGATCAAGGAACGCATCTTTGAATTCTTCCCAACTGGCTGGAAGTGCACCAATACCCCTAGATCGTTTCCAATCTTCGTACCATATTATAGCCTCTCCTTTCAATCTATATGCTGCAAGCTCAACTGTTTCTATACCAGACACATGCATAAAATCCAGAGCCCTTTGAATTTGGTCCACGAAGTCCTGTGGGTCTGCATTTAGATCTGACCCGGTGAACGTGGGAGGGTCTAATTTCAGAAAATCCTGTGTCCTTCGACTAGCTGCCCTAGTCGCACCATCATCACTAGTCATTGGACCAGCTCATTCTTGACTTAGTGCAGCAACTATCTGAGTTAACATTTGAACTACATTTCTGAGATCCTACTCTGTAGCATTAACAGGTGGTTTCGGGGATACTTCTCTCCTTTGTGGCCCCCCCGGAAATGGGAGAGGAGAAGAAGCCCGCGATGCAAACTCAGTTTCAGCCCCACCTTGACTAGCTTGGTTAGGTGGTGATCTACTAGTTCCTTCTCCGACAAGCATGTCTACCTCCTTACCTTTGCCCCTACCCTGTCTTGTAATCGGCATTTTACAATAACAAAGAAAACCAACTTCAATGGTCAGATATGATTTCACCTACAACATTGGCTCTACTGCACGATCTAAGAAATGAAGAAAAGAAATAACTCCTAAATGCCCCATAACCTCCTACTTATAAATATAGTGAACAACACATCCATAAGCAAGACTCTACATCGGACATGGCTTTGTAGACACCCTAGGACAACCTGCTCTGATACCACTTTTGTCACCCCTCGAATACCAATGGGGCAGAATAGCACCCGAAGCCGTTAAGGCTCGAGAGAACTAACCTTCATTCATGTACACTCATATGCATGTCACTAAATGAACAACACTCTATCATATATATAGATACAAGATACCAATGGCGGAAGTCATGGAGGAACATTCATTAGATATGAAACTTGGTCGTTGGGGCCATCAAGTCAAAATGGACATACATTCCTTCATTTGTCTTACAATGTCTACAAAGCCTCTAACAGATACATAACCAACCTAAAGTTGGGACAAGTCCCCGCTTTATACACATATACATAGCATCAAAACAAATGGACACATGTGACTCGAAAGGTCCCGAATCAACCTGGAGCTCACCAACAGTCTGCAGATGACCCGTATCCTACTGTGGAGGTTTACTAGCACCTATGCCTGCAGCAAGTAAGGTAGGTCCCCCAAGGGACGTCAGTACAAAGAATGTACTGAGTATATAAGGCTATAAGAACCTGCATGATACATAAGTACTTCAATGGAATCAAAACAAGTGAGTAAACATTTTTGGATAAACCACCGTTCTATATATGTGGAACTATGTACATTACATTCATTACTTTCTTTGCTTTTACGTTCATCCAGTTGATCAGTGGGTCACATCATAACATAACATAACCTTGGGATCATTCATGCCAGGCTTATGCCCCTTAGATTGTGATCTATAAATCTATAATATAACTTTGGGATCGTTCCAGCCAGGCTTATGCCCCTTAGATTGTGATCCATAAATCTATCACATAACTTTTGGATCATTCGAGCCAGGCTTATGCCCCTTAGATTGTGATCCATAAATCTATCATACAGTAAACAACTATGTTTTACTTCATTCCTTTACTTTTGTAAGATTGATACATTGGTGGTTATAACATTATTGGAGCTTTGGAACATTATTCAATGAATAACAGACATATGAATAACAATATATGTCAAACCTAAACTGAGATACTTTGAAACGTTTCAAAATGGAAACAAGTAGGCAACAATGAGAACAATAGGTGCTGCCAAGGATACGAAAAGAGTAACCTTACATACCTTATCTTCTCAATATGAATATAGACTCCTATATGTGAATACAACAGTGCAGCTCTTTCCTTACGTATTACTCTACAACACAAGTACATAACGGAGCTCACGTTAACAACTAACTATATTACAAGTGCATAAGACGACAATGAGCTACATGACTGCCATATAACATCATTTCACCCTTCGCAATACAATTAACTGCATTACCATACCAACAACACCACAACATGCCACACATCAACCAAGACATCGTAAACCAATAGCATTTCACACCATGTTTATACTTTACACTTCCTCATTAACACCACATCACATTTACTCCATCAAGTCACCTCAATACCTTTCACCATAACACATAAGACAACAATTCATAATTGATAGATTCAAAATGCCTCCGAACTACCCCTTAGGGCCATTCAAATGGTACCATAAGTTGATGATTGCATCCAAAAAGGGTATAGGGGCCTTGGGGGGTTAAAGAGATGCAAAAACAATTGAAACGGAGTTCTGGATTGACCTGCGAACCCACCTGTGCCTGTAGGTGGATGAGATGTGGCCGTAGGTTCCCATATGGTCCTGTACAGGGCCACCTGTGTTGCCATTTGCGCCCGCAGGTGCCCTATCCGTGAAGGCAGATGCCCGGTCCGGCCAAAATGGGTCTCTTTTGGGTCCCTTTTTGTAATAAATGGTCCATGGCCATAAGTAAGCTTCTCTTTTCATATTTTAGGTTAACTTGGATGCCAATGAACAATTATGGTTTCACAATGCACATAAACATCACCAAACTACATTCTCCTTTCAATACACCACCAATTCCATGCACAATTTTCACAACAACAATTCCAAATGTTATACAAAAAGAGAAATCAAGTTAGGGACATAACCACATCATACATGTTGACATTTAATCTATCAAATTCACTTCCTTCAAGGACTCAAGTCCATTTTCTATTTTAGAAGGCAAAACCCTTTACCGATTAGCAAAAGTAGACTGTTTTACACATAGTGGACTGTCCAACACTTTGCCAACATAACCAACATGATTTATACACCCTCCCATGCACATAATATATTAAACCATAAGATTAAATACATACCAAAGCTTACAAAAGGATGATCTTGTCCAAAGGAAATGGTTGCTTAGGGTTTGTAAGAGAAGAGAATATTGTGGAAAAATCTAGACATGACACATGTGTGTTTTGTTGAATAAAATCTGATTTTTTTGCCTTATATAGTCCCTTTAAATCTCATCCTTAGCCAAACTTTGGTCAATCATTGAGGTGTTTTCTTGGTCAAAAGATGTACGGGTCATTTTCCCTTTTGGGCCATGTCTTTTACTTAATTGTTGGGCCTCAATTGAGCCCATTAACATGGAATTAAGTCAGCCCAAGAATTTTAGTGCTTAATCCACCAACTATCTCAAGTTTAAATAATTTCATAAATGTTACGGTAATCAATTAGGTTTGGAAATGTACGGAGTGTTACAGTTCCATCAGAAATCTTCAGCTCTATCCCCATCCTCTGCTAGTGTCCCAATGCCCAAGTTTAGACTGGTTCATCGGGATAAGGCACCAAGCTCTAAATCCTAAGGCAGTGTCACTAGTGGACGTACTCATTTGGTTTACAAGAAGTGTGGTAAGAACTACCAAGGTGAGTGTATGGCTGGCAGTGGTAACTATTTTGGGTGGGGTATGTCAGGACACATATTGAAGGAGTGCCTACTGGCCTCACACAGGGGCAAAGATACTCATCAGCAAAATCATTCTAACTCTTTAGCAGCTCTAACAGGTCGTTCGACTTAGTAGGGTGCCCCATCTAGTGCAGGTGATGGTCAATACCAGAACAGATTTAATTCACTTTAGACTCAACAAGATCATGAGGGTTCCCCTGATGTAGTCATTGGTACATTAGAGGTCTTTCATATAAATGTCTATGAATTTTTAGATCCCGGAGCCACACTTTCTTTCATGACTCCTTATATAGCAGTAGACTTTAGTATCAGTCCTGAAATCCTCTCACAACCTTTCTCAGTCTGTACTCCTGTTGGTGATTCAATCATTGCAAGAAGGGAATACAGAAATTGCCCTGTCACAATTTCTCAAAAAGTTACCTCAGTTGATCTTGTAGAGTTAGATATGACTAATTTTGATATCATTCTTGGCATAGATTGGCTAAATATTTGTTATACAACAGTCGATTGTAGAAATAGGGTAGTCCAGTTTTATTTTCCAAATGAGCCAGTCTTAGAGTGGAAGGGTAGTAACTTAGTGCCTATAGGTCGGTTTATCTCTTACCTTTAGACCAGGAAAATGATTTTAAAAGGGTGTATCTATAATCTTGTTTGGGTTAAGAATTCAAATTCCTAACCCCCAACACTTCAATCAATTCAGTGGTTAATGAATTCCTAAAAGTGTTTCCCAAAAATCTGCCCAGAGTTCCTCCCGAGCGGGAATTTACTTCGGAATAGATCTCCTTCTGGATACCCAGCCTATTTCAATTTCACCTTATAGAATGGCTCTAGCTAAGATTAAGGAATTGAAGGAACAGTGAAAGATCTTTTAGATAAAGGTTTATCAGGCCCAACATCTCTCCATAGAGTGCTCCAGTTTTTTTCATGCGTAAGAAAGATGGGTCTCTAAAAATATGCATCGACTACCATCAGTTAAACAAAGTCACAATCAAGAATAAGTATCCCATTCCCAGAATTAATGACTTGTTTGACCAGCTTTAAGGTGTCAATTATTTTTCAAAGATAGACCTTAGATTCGGCTATCATCAGCATAGAGTCAGAAAATGTGACATTCCAAAGACAGCCTTCAAAACTCGGTATGGTCACTTCAAAATTGTTGTTATGTCTTTTGGACTAACAGATTCTCCTACAACTTTGCTGAAGAGGGTGTTCAAGCAGTACTTGGACATGTTCATCGTTGTCTTTATAGATGACATCCTTATTTATTCTTGAAGTAAGGATGAGCATGCAGAATATTTAAGGATTGTCTTACAGACTCTCAAAGATCGTCAGTTATTCACTAAGTTTAGCAAGTGTGAATTCTTGTTGAAATTAGTAGCATTCCTTGGTCACATCATTTCTGCTGAGGGCGTTCAGGTTAATTCTCAAAAGACGAAAGCAGTTAGAAATTGGCCTAGACCCATCTCTCTATCAGATATCAGGAGTTTCTTGGGTTTAACATGTTACTACAGGTGATTTGTTGAAGGATTTTCATCTATTGATTTCCTATGTCCAAATTGACTTAGAAGAAAGCCAAGTTTTAGTACTCTGATGCTTGTAAGAAGAGTTTTCATGAATGGAAGACTCGACTCGCCTCTACTCCAATTTTGACTCTGCTAGAGGGTGAAGATGGGCTTCTGGTTTATCATGATGATTCAAAAGTTGGCCTTGGTTGTGTGTTGATGAAACATAGGAAGGTTATAGCATATGCCTCTAGACAGCTCAAACCTCATGAGAAGAATTACCCGACTCATGATCTTGAGTTGGCAGCAGTTGTGTTTGCCTTAAAAGATTTGGAGGCATTACCTTTATGTGGTTCATGTAGATGTGTTCATGGATCACAAGAGCCTTCAGTATCTGTTCAGTCAGAAGGATCTGAATCTTCATCGGAGGAGATGGCTAGAGTTGTTAAAGGACTATGATATGAGTATCTTGTACCATCTGGGTAAAGACAATGTCATGGATGATGCTCTTAGAAAGTTGCCTATGGGAAGTATTGCTCATGTAGAGGATGAGAAGAAGGAGTTAGTTCACTAGGTTCACAGGCTTGCTAGATTGGGAGTTCGGTTGGTTGATTCAGTCGAAGGTAATATCTTGGTTCATAATGGTTTATAATCTTCTTTAATAGATGAGGTGAAAGAAAAGCAAGATAGTGATCCTATTTTGCTTAAGTTAAAGGAAGTCGTCCAAAGTCAGAAAGTTGAGGTTTTCTCCTAAGAGGGAGATTGTTCTTTTCATTTTCAAGGCAGACTTTGTGTTACAGATATAGACGACTTGAGACAATAGATGCTGACAAAATCTCACCATTCTCAGTATTTTATTCACCCAGGAGAGACACTAAGATGTACCATAATCTACGGGAAGTCTATTAGTGGAATAGCATGAAAAAAAATATCGCAAAATTTGTGTCTAAGTGTCCAAATTACTGGTAGGTTAGGGTAAACACCTGAGACCTGGTGGTTTGACTCAGGGTATTAGTATTCCTACTTGGAAGTGGGAAGAGGTGAATATGAATTTCATTATAGGGTTGACTCGTACTCGCTGACAGCATGATTCTATTTGTCATTATAAATCGAATGACTAAATCAACACATTTCCTACCAGTTAACACTTTAGATTCAGGTGAAGATTATACTAGACTCTACCTTAGGGAGTTGGTTAATTTTTATGGAGTCCCTTTGACTATCATCTTTGATAGGGGTACTTAATTCGCTTCTCAGTTTTGGAAGACATTTTAGAAGGGTCTTGGTACCCCAAGTTCATCTTAGCATAACTTTTTATCTGCAGACAAATGCCCATGCAGAGCAGACTACTCAAACCTTGGAGGACCTATTGAGAGCTTGCGTGATTGATTTTAAAGGTAGTTAGGATGATCATTTTCCTTTGATTGAGTTTTCCTATAATAACAATTATCACTCTAGTATTCAGATGGCCGCATTTAAATCACTTTATGGTAGGAGGTACAGATCTCCTATTGGTTGGTGATGAGCCATGGTTACAAGGCACTTTCGATGCTTAAAACAAGTAAAATATGCAATAACTTGGGTGTATTTGGTTGGTATGATGTGTTTTCTGTCCTACATTGCAGGAAAATAGGTTTAGAAGCAAAATGATCAAAAAGGAAGAATCACGCCTGAGAAGGAAGTATCGAAAGACAAAAGAACAAGGAGATGCACCAGAAGAGTGACCCATGACTGCACTCACGTGCCGTGAGTCCACTCACATGACGTGAGTGGCTACCGTGATTCATCTCCAGAGATTCTGAATATTGTCTGATTTCCACGACAGGAAGTCATGTGGCGTGACTGTACTCACGTGGTGTGACTACACTCACGTGGCGTGACTGGGTGGTGTGAGTTAATTTCTGAAGATGTCTATTTGAGCCTGATTTCCACGACACTCACTTACGTGGCGTGACTTGGTTCCACGACACCAAGTCATGACACCGTGGAACATTGCCTTCTCCTATTTTGATTAGGATAAGATTAGCCTTGTATCTATAAATACCCCTACATTGTCCTATGTTCAAGTGTTAGTCAGTACATTGTTTTGAGATAGTTTTTCATTATTTTGAGTTCAGAAACACATTATTATTTTGTAATCTTGGAACACCGATTCTAGGGTTTTTATTCATAATTGAGATTTCCGAGTTTCTTCATTATTGTGAGTTTACAATTATGTCTTCATCTTTGAATTCTGATTGTGCTCTTGCGAACATGAGTAGCTAAACTCATTAACTAGGGTTGTGTGAACCATTAGGAATTAATGAAATGGGTTAAGTGCAAAGCAATTTTGAATCGGTGTGAATGCATGTATTGTTATTTTCTTCGTTGTGATTGATCTTCTAACGGTTGCAAACGTTAGAAACTCACCTGTATTCTAGACTTGCTCGAGAGAGAGGTACAGATTGGGAAAAGGAAATAACGACAGAGATTTGAAGCTATCAACCTTCATCTAATAACTTGAGCCTTAGCGGGAAGAGTTATCTGAGATCCAGGACAAGGGTTAGTAGTGTGACGCTCGAAAACCGAGAGAAGAAGAGTAAAATTCATCTAACCAAGGTCTAGAGATGTTTAGATGAACATAACTTGTCAGATTTTGCATGCAACGCAGTGGGACAGTTTTGCCAGCACCAATAATCGGTAGAGTTAAGGAATTATTGGGAATCACAGTCCTAGTGTATTTCTCATATTGATAACAACTTCAAAGAATCAACACTTGTTACTATCATTACTTGTTACAAACAACCCCCCTCTTTTTACTTATTTACCAACTACTCGAAAAAGAACTCAACCTACTTTCGTCTTATTCCCTGTGGGATCGACCCCAACCTAGTTGGGTTCTATGTTTGATACAGCGATCACTTTATACTTCTTAGGAGGCATATTTTGGGCGACATCAAATTTTGGCGTTGTTGCTGGGGAATACGGTTACAAAGTTGATTAGTACTGGTTGGAGTTGATTGGTTTTGTTTTTCTATACTTTTAAGGGCACACGCCGGTGTATGCCAAATACTAGGAGTCAAGAAAATCCCCTGATTCCACTTGATCTTAAAATAGAAAGGACTCTGAGGGCTAATCGAAGAATGGTGAATACTGACGAAGTTCAGGATCCTGCCCTCATGAGAGACGTTCATAATCAACCAATTCAACCAATTGGTCATGAAATAGCGGATCAAACTACTACTCGATTGACACGAGAAGAGCATGCTAGACAAGCTGCTCTTAGATAAGCAGAGAGAGATAATCGATCTATGTAAGAGGCGGCTCAGCGACTGGCTGAGGCTGAAGAGAGACAGAGAAGATTGAGAGCTCAACAACCACTTCAAAGACCGTATGTGCCAGTTTATGATTATCCTGAGGAAGAAGATGTGGCTTACTTTGAGCTAATAGAGACTGGTGCCATTATTCCACCTGACTTACCTCCGGGCACTAAGTTTGACATTACTAGTGCCATGATTCACCTGCTAAACTTGAAGGGTGTGTTTGTCGGTCTTTCTACTGATGATCCAAACATGCACGTGATGAATTTTGTGGGGGTCTGCACCTCATATAATTTTTCTGGAGTCGACCAAGAGGCTATTCGATTGAGATTGTTTCCATTCTCTCTAATAGGAGAGGCGACTTTGTGGTTAGAAGAATTACCATGAGGATCCATCACTACGTGGCAAGAATTGAGAAATCAATTTTTGGAGAGGTTTTTCCCACCTTCTAAGATGCTACAGTTGAAGGATGAGATCTACAACTTCAGATAACTACATTCTAAAGCACTTTATGAGACATGGATAAGGTTCAAAAAGAAGCTACAAAATGTGTCAAATCATAGGATAAGTGGTAGAAACTTACTTGAAATCTTCTACAGGGCTTTAAACATCAATATTAAGGCTACAGCAGATACTATCACTGGTGGAGCATTTATGAGTCTGAGGTGGGAACAAGCTTAAAAAATATTAGATCGTATCACTAAGACCAACCGAGGATGGCATACTCGGGAAGCAGATACACCTGCTGGCATATATGTTATTGGAGCCTCAGCAGCACAACGGGCTTTGGATGAATCTACAGCTCAAGAGGTCGCTCAGTTGATGAAAAAAATTGGTCTGCTAGCTAAACAGATTTTGGCTAGAGATGCTGAAAAGGTGCATGCTATAGGTGTACAAGGTAAAACGTCTAGACTTAAAGATTATGAATCTGATGAAGAGGCAAAGTATCTGGATCGAGAAGTGGTGGGTTTCTGAGCCAAGGGCCAAGGGTCTAACCAAGACTCCTGGAACTCAAGGCAAGGGAATCAAGGTCGGAACTACAATGGTGACAGTTACAACAAGTAGGGATATAGAGATAGAGAATGAGATGGTGACGGTGATTAGAAGAGGAAGGATGATTATAGAGAAAAGAGTGGCGTATGTGTTCCACCTGAAAACCGCGATGCTGACTCTAGAAATTCAAGAATGGAATCCCTTCTCAATAAAATGGTGAAACGGTCAGAAAGTCAAGAATAATGCCTGAAGGAGATTAGGTCAGACATCTCAGGAATAAGTCAGAAAGTAGAATCCCATTTGACTGCTATCAAATAGTTGGAGCAACAATTCGGGCAGATATTGGTGGCATTGAACCAACGTCAGCCAGGAACCCTTCCAAGCAACACCGTCCAAAATTCAAAAGAATGATGACAATTGTCTGGCCATTATTACTAGAAGTAGGAAATGTACCACAGATCCATCTATATCTGTGGATAGTGGTAAGACCAATAAGCCAATGGTTTTTGATGTAGAAATTGAGATAGAGCCAGATAATTTGAAGTTCAAAACAGTACCAAATCCTCAGGATACTAGTGAAAAGGCGAAATCTAAAAAAAGGAAGGAAAAGGAGGTCCCACAAAAGCTAAAAACTATACCACGACCTCCTCCTCCCTTTTCTTAATGATTGAAAAGGAAGGATAAGAAAGGCAAATATCAAAAGTTTATTATAATGTTGAAAGAGTTGTCGGTAAACATCCCTCTTGTTGAGGCATTGGAGCAGATGTCAGGTTATGCAAAGTTCATGAAAGACTTGGTGACAAAGAAGAGAACTGCCAATTTTGAGATAAAAAATAACTTACATCATTGTAGTACAGTTGCTTCGTGTTACCTAGTTGAAAAGAAGGAGGATCCAGGAGCTTTCATAATTTCTTGTACTGTTGGGTCCTACAACTTTGCTAGAGCACTTTGTGATTTGGGTGCTAGCATTAACTTAATGTCGTTAGCCTTTTTCAAGCAGTTGGGGTTGGGAGCACCAAAACCAACCTCTATGAGACTTATCATGGCGGATAGGACTGTGAAAAAGCCGGTGGACATTTTGTATGATGTTTTGGTAAAAGTTGCATCTTTTATATTTTCGACTGACTTTGTGATCCTCGATTGTGAAGTTGATTTCAAGGTTCCCATCATATTAGGAAGACCATTCCTTACCACTGGTCATGCATTGGTAGACATGGAAACAAGGAAGATGAAGTTTAGGTTAAATGATGAACAAATTCACTTTCAATGTTTGTCATTCCATGAAGCAACCAAAAGATATGAGGGTGATTTCGGTAATAGATGTGGTTGAGAATAATGATGTTGTTGTGCCTATTGAAAAAAGGTTGGGGGTAGAAGGTCTCGCAGCCGTGATTATGAATTTTAATAGCAACGGTATTGAAAAATACGATGAGATGGTTGGTGCACTCACTGGTAAGGGAGCATACACTTATGCTCTAAAAAAACTTGATCTTGATTTAAAGAATAGGGTGACCCCACCAGCTCGTCCATCTATTGACGAGCCTCCAGTTTTAGAGCTTAAGGCTCTTCCGGCTCACCTTCGCTACATATTTTTTGGAGCCAACAACACCTTGCCTGTGATTATTTCTGCTAAATTGGTAGAGTGGCAAGTAGAGGCTCTGGTTGCAGTATTGAGAAGATTTAAAAGGGCCATTGGATGGTCCATTACTAATATTATAGGAATTCCACCCAGTATTTGCACTCACAAAATTCAATGCATATCGAGCATTGAGCATCAACGTCGTCTAAACCCACCTATGCAAAAGGTTGTGAAGAAAGAGATCATTAAGTGGTTAGATGCAGGAGTGGTTTACCCTATTGCTGATAGCAAGTGGGTGAGCCCAGTGCAGTGTGTGCTAAAGAAGGGAGCAATCACTGTGGTTCCAAACGACAAGAATGAGTTAATTACAATGAGGTAGGTTACAGGATGGAGAGTTTGCATGGATTATCGAAAGCTGAATTCTTGGACAGAAAAAGATCATTTTCCTATGCCCTTCATGGATCAGATGTTAGACCGTCTTGCCGGTAGAGGATGGTATTGTTTTCTCGATGGCTATTCGGGGTATAATCAGATTTTTATTTCTCCCAAAGACAAAGAGAGGACCACTTTCACTTGCCCATATGGGATATTCATATTTAAAAGGATGCCCTTCGATCTATGTAATGCACCGACCACTTTTCAACGTTACATGATGTCTATTTTCTCCGACATGGTGGAAGACACTATTATGGTTTTTATGGATGATTTTTTTGTTGTGGGAGACTTATTTGATGATTGCTTGGTACACCTTGCTAATGTGCTGCAAAGATGCGAGGAGTGCAATTTAGTGCTAAATTGGAAAAAATGTCACTTTATGGTCAACGAGGGTATCGTATTGGGGCATCAGATTTCAAAGAAAGGTATTGAGGTTGATAAGGCAAAAATTGAAGTGATTGAAAGTTACCTCCACCTATCTCAGTGAAAGGTATTCAAAGTTTCTTAGGTCATGCTGGCTTTTAAAGAAGATTCATCAAGGATTTCTCTAAGATTGCACATCCTTTATGTAAACTTTTGGAGAAAGAGGTAAAGTTCGTGTTCGATGAGGCATGTCTAAAAGCATTTGAGTGTCTGAAAGAAAAGTTGGTTTCAGCCCCTATTATTGTGTCACCAGATTGGACGATGCCTTTTGAGGTTATATGTGATGCTAGCGGAGTGGCTTTGGGTGCAGTCCTTGGCCAAAGACGTGAGAAGATGTTACATCCAATTTACTATTCTAGCAAAGTGCTTAATCCAACTCAAAAGAATTATACTATGACTGAACTGGAATTGTTGGTTGTGGTCTTTGCTTTTGAGAAATTTAGATCTTACTTGATTGGTACAAAAGTGATTGTGCATACAGACCATACAACTCTTCGGTAGCTTATGTCAAAGAAGGATACTAAGCCAAGATTAATTCAGTGGGTTCTCCTACTGCAAGAATTTGACTTTGAAGTCAAGGATCGTAAGGGAATCAAGAATCAGGTCGCTGACCATCTATCATGCCTTGAAGAGGAGGCCATGCTTAAATTAAGGGATGATCTTGAGATTGATGATACTTTTCCAGATGAGCAGGTATTGGCAGCATCGCAAGACTTAATCCCTTGGTTTACTGATTTTGCCAACTTTTTGGCAAGTGATCTAGTTTCGAAAGATATGTTGTATCAGCAGCGAAAAAAATTCATGCATGAGGTAAGAAAATTCTTCTGGGATGAGCCGTATTTATTTTGGGTATGTGCAGATGGCATGATTCAGAGATGTATTCCAGAGGTCAAGATGATGAGTATTTTGGAAGAATGTCATTCATCTCCAGTTGGGGGTCATCATGGAGGTGCGCGGACTGCCCATAAAATCTTGCAATGTGGGTACTACTGGCCTAGTATTTACAAAGATGCTCATGATTATGCTCGTGCTTGTGACCAATGTCAAAGGCAAGGGAATATCTCACGCAGACAAGAACTTCCCATGACAACTATACTTGAGCTTGAATTGTTTGACGTATGGGAAATTGAGTTTATGGGCCCTTTCGTGAGCTCACATGGGATGAAATACATTTTGGTAGCTGTTGACTATATTTCTAAGTGGGTGGAGGCAATTGCGCTTCCCAATAATGAAGGAAGAAGTGTCACGACATTCTTGAAAAAGAACATATTTTCACGATTCGATACACCCCGAGTTATCATTAGTGATGGAGGATCCCACTTCTACAATCGTCTGTTCAAGACCCTGCTTGAAAAATATGGTGTTAAACATAAGGTGGCAACACCTTACCATCCTCAGACAAGTGGGCAAGTTGAGGTGTCAAATCGTGAGATCAAGTCTATTTTGACAAAAATAGTGAATGCCAATAGGATTGATTGGGCTCGAAGATTGGATGATGCATTATGGGCATATCGAACTGCTTTTAAGACGCCAATTGGTGCATCACCATATCAGTTAGTTTTTGGAAAATCTGCCATTTGCTTGTCGAACTTGAATATAAGGCTTTATGGGCTTTGAAAAGGTTAAATTTAGACTGGAGTGAAGCGGCTAAATTGAGACTTGACCAGATGAATGAGATGGATGAATTTCGACTTCGGTCTTATGAAATTTCAGCAATATATAAAGAGAAGATGAAATTATATCATGATCGTCACATTGAGAAATGAGAGTTTCACCCGGGAGATTTGGTGCTACTTTATAACTCCAAGCTTCGCTTGTTTGCTGGAAAGTTAAAGTCCAAATGGTCTGGACCATTCACGGTCGTCAGGGTATTCCCACATGGAGCAATTGAGCTAAAAGGAGTTGATAATGTTCTATTCAAGGTCAATGGGCGGCGTGTTAAGCATTATGTGGTAATCACTGAAGAAGTAAGGGCTTATGAAGAGCTTGAGCTTGATGAAGTCTAAGTAGTCAAGCTAGCCATGTCGTGCCACAACGTTAAATCAGGCGTTTCCTGGGAGGCAACCCATGGGCTGGTTGGTGAAGTCTGAGTATCCAAGTTAGCCATGTCGTGCCGTGACATTAAATCAGGCGCTACTTGAAGGCCAACCCACTATCTAAGGATGGAGTGATCTGAGCATTAGAGGAGCAGTAAGCTAACATTCACAAGCTTTAGGCACACCCACGTCAAGTGGGTAGTGCCTTGAAAATCAGAGCAAAAATCTCACTTTCAGAATCTCACCTACGGCAGAGGACCCACGTGCCATAGGTAAACCCACGTCACGTGGGTGGTCTTGTGAATGCAGAAGCAAAGTTCAAAAATTAAAATCTCACCTACGGCAGAGGACCCACGTGACGTAGGTCAACCCACATCACGTGGGTGCTATCGTGAATGCAGAAATCCCAGGTAAGTTTTATACCCGACCCGATCCAAATTGAAATATATATCGGTCCTACCCACATAATTCCGATCCAAATTCAATTCTTCTTCAAACTTCTCCACTTTAAATACTACAAATAAACCCTAATACCTACAAGTCACCATATCCCATACCTTTAAATTCCAACTTAAGCCATGGGTTCGGACCACCGTAGAGGCTTCCGAGGCTAGAGTAGATGCCCGTATGACTGTAGCTATGGATCGTTTTATGTAAGAGTTGCATGGGCAGATTGATAGTTTTGAGGCTAAGATGGCCACCCGGATGGGTTCTGTATATGGTCCTGGTATCGCAGCATTATCACAGGAGGTAGCTTCATTGAGAGAGGAGGTCCGCGCTTTGGCACCAAGCAGTGCCCCTATCATACCACCTATGCCTATTTTAGCCCCGATGAGGTCGGCCTTTGAGGTGGATTTGTTTGCGGATGAGGAGCCTCCCATTGATAGAGGCAAATGACCACGCAGTCCAAAGAAGCAGGTGGATAGTGGTGCTTAGTTTGAGGATGATCTCTAGAGAGCAATTAAGGCCTCTAGGATGGAGTACCATGCAAGCCAGATAGCGGAGGAGCAGAGGGCATGCGATGCATCCTCCAGTCAGGCACCCCCTCCACCGGATACACCGAGTAGAGAGACCAGAGGACAGACTGATGATCCCGCTACGGGCGGGTCCACTTCAGGTGCTTAGGGCGCTACGGGTATGTCTTCACTCCCTTGATTTGATTATATTGATAGTTGTGCACTGAGAGCAGTGCACCATTGTTAGTTGGGGGTGGAGGTGTACCACCACTTGGGGTTTTTTGTTGCCATGTTTCTTTTCCCCTAAGTGTACTATCATAGTAGAACTGGCATGTTTAGGTTGTTATTTATATTATTATGTGTTTTTGTGTTTAATTAGGAGAAAAATAGGGGAACCTTAGTATAGTCCAATTTTGAACGTATTTTGAATATTAAGGATGCTTTGCGATTGCCTAAAGGATACCCCTCCTGAAAATTTTGGTTTTGAATTGTGTGTGTAGTATGTTAGTTTGTGACAACTGTTGGATCTTGTTATGGCATTAGTATTATAGGCAGAACAACTGTAGCTAGCATTGCATGAACCCAGATAGGTAGTAGTTGATAATGTAACCCTGTGTTGTGTGTGTGAGGTCATTACTTAGTTCACTTTGTGTGTGTGATCCAGAACTTGCCCGGTTAGTCTTGCCTAGGTTAGAGGATAGTGATTAGGAAAGGATCATAGGCCATTTTTGAATAAGTCCACTTTTTGCCTAAATGCTCGACTAAATGAAATAAATATCCCTTGATCCCGATTTTGAGCCTTAATTGACCTGTTTCTTTCATTAGCCTATTCACCTTCCCATTTTGATTACAATGAACCTATCTTGTCCCTGGTACCTCCTTGGACATTGTGTACTTCAACTCAGGCAAATCGCCTAAGTTGAGGGTGGTTATTATAGGGGTGCATAGATTAATTTGGGTAGGAAGAAGGGGTTAGAAAAAGAAAAAGAGAGAAAATAGATTTGGGTGTGAAGAAAAAGAAAAAAAAAATGTGTTTTAAAAATATGAAGAAAATCACACCCAAAAGCTGAAAATAAATGAAGGAGAATAAGGGAGGATAAAAATAAGAATGGTTGGAAATTGGAGTCAAAAATAGTGTAGTGTCAAGGAAGGTTGAGTCACCATACCCATATGTACCATACCCGTCCCCAAGCCTACATTACAAGCCGATGAAAGTCCTATAGTGATCCTAGTCCAACTGTCTGAACAACTAAGGCATAGAAAATAAGGGCAAGCCTATGGTATTTCATGCACACTGTTTGAACTTCTTTGTGAGAGAGAGTGTTTTGACCGAGTCCCTAGTCTGAGATTTATTAGTATACTGTGAGTGTATGGGACTTCTTTGCTATGAGAGAACATGAGTTGCATTGTTAGCTGCTATCTGTTCAAATAATGTCATTTGCATGTAAGCTTAGTTGTTTGTTCATAATCTTATGCCATCACTTAATCCCTTCTATGTCATGATAATATGTTGCAAGGATACACACAGTGGTTTTTGGATTTGCAAGAAGGAGAGGTTAGAAAAGTTTTGCCAAAAGCAATGAGTTGACTGTCGTAGGTCCCTTAGGTTTCTCTTTATTATGCATCGTATATGTTTGTGTTGTTTTGTTCGCCTGAGGACATGCAAACGTTCTAAGTTGAGGGTGTTGATGAGCCATAGATGCATGGCACTTTCGATGCTTAAAACAAGGAAAATATGCAATAACTTGGGTGTATTTGGTTGGTATGATGTGTTTTCTGTCCTACATTGAAGGAAAACAGGTTTTGAAGCAAAATGATCAAAAAGGAAAAATCACGCTCGAGAACGAAGTATCGAAAGACAAAAGAACAAGGAGCTGCACCAGAAGAGTGACCCACGACAGCACTCACGTGCCGTGAGTCCACTCACATGACGTGAGTGGCTGCCGTGAGTCATCTCCAGAGATGCTGAATATTGTCTGATTCCCACGACAGGAAGTCACGTAGCGTGAATGCACTCACGTGGCGTGACTGGGTGGCGTGAGTCAACTTCTGAAGATGTCTATTTGAGCCTAATTTCCACGACACTCACTTACGTGGCGTGATTTGGTTCCACGACACCAAGTCACGACACAGTGGAACATTGCCGACTCTGTTCTCCTGTTTTGATTAGGATAGGATTAGCCTTGTATCTATAAATACCCCTGTATTGTCCTATGTTCAAGAGTTAGTCAGTACATTGTTTTGAGATAGTTTTTCATTATTTTGAGTTTAGAAACACATTATTATTTTGTAATCTTGGAAAACCGATTCTAGGGTTTTTATTCATAATTGAGATTTTTGAGTTTCTTCATTATTGTGAGTTTACAATTATGTCTTCATCTTCGAATTTTGATTGTGCTCTTGCGAACATGAGTAGCTAAACTCATTAACTAGGGTTGTGTGAACTAAGAGTAATTAACAAAATGGCTTAAGTGCAAAGCAATTCTGAATCGGTGTGAATGCATGTATTGTTATTTTCTTCATTGTGATTGATCTTCTAATGGTTGCAAACATTAGAAACTCACCTATATTCTAGACTTGGTTGAGAGAGAGGTATAGATTGGGAAAAGGAAATAACGACAGAGATTTGAAGCTATCAACCTTCATCTAATAACTTGAGCGAGAGTTATCTGAGATCCAGGACAAGGGTTAGTAGTGCGACGCTTGGAAATCGAGAGGAGAAGAGTGAAATTCATCTAACCAAGGTCGAGAGATGTTTAGATGAACATAACTTGTCAGATTTTGCATGCAACGCAGCGGGACAGTTTTGCCAGCACCAATAATCGGTAGAGTTAAGGAATCATTAGGGATCACAGTCCTAGTGTATTTCTCATATTGATAACAACTTCAAAGAATCAACACTTGTTACTATCACTACTTTTTACAAACAATCCCCCCTCTTTTTACTTATTTGCCAACTACTCGAACAAGAACTCAACCTACTTTCATCCTTTTCCCTGTGGGATCGACCCCAACTAAGTTGGGTTCTATATTTGATACAGCGACCGATTTATACTTCTTAGAAGGCATATTTTGGGCGACATCAATTGGTTTGAGGTTGTTGAAGCTACCTTGATAGGGATTGATTCAGTCCATGAGGCTATGGAGAAAGTTCAGTTGATTAGAGAAAGGCTGAAAACAACTCAGAATCATCAAAAGTCCTATGCAGATGTGAGGATAAGGGAGCTTGAGTTTCTTATTGGTGATTTGGTTTACTTGAAAGTTTCACCCATGAAAGGGGTGAAGATATTTAGCAAGAAAGGGAAACTCTCTCCCCTCTATGTTGGTCCTTATAGGATTGTGAGTTGCTTTAGCAATGTGGCCTATGAGTTAGATTTACCTGTATACTTTGCATTAGTGCATCCAGTGTTTCATGTGTCTCAATTGAAGAAGTCCATTGGTGATCCAACTTCAGTTGTGCCTTTGGATAGTGTGGGTGTTAAAGATCCTCTCTTACGAGAAGATCCCAATTGAGATTCTTGACCTTCAGGTTGTAATTGAGAAATAAGAAAGTCGCTTCAATGAAGGTTCTTTGGCAAAATCATCTAGTTGAGGGAGCTACTTGGGAAGCAGAATCAGATATGATGACCAAGTACCCCCATCTTTTCTCTTCAAATTTGGTTCCATCTTGAGGTAACAGTTTCCTCCTTATCACTTCTCTCAGTCTCATGTCACTCAGTTACTCCCATGTCATAGCATGCATTCATGAGTCCAGTTCAATCCATATTTTAGTTATAGATTCAGTTATCATGTTATTATTGAGCTCTTAGAATTCAGTGTTGAGAATGCAGCTCTTTCCCTACCCTCTCAGCTCAATTAGTTTTTATTCGAGGATGAATGACCCCAAAGAGGAGATATTGTAACACACTAAAAATTTGAGCTAAGATCAGAACCATACTTTAAGTATATTTATAACCAAACTTAGTGATTTGGTAGTATGAGAAGTGATTTATAAATGAATTAAGGACACAAGTAACTCCTAGCTCATACCCAAGTTGAAAACTCCCTTACCGATTGAATTCTTGTAAAGAATTTCTCTATAGTCAACTTCAAACGAGCATAACTCTTACATTATGAAAGGTTTTGAGGCTCAAAACCTACCAAATGAAAGTTATTTGAGTCTTCTTTCCAACTCATCCAATTTCTCGTTAATCCAATTTTGAGCAAATGGCTATTTTAGTGAAACACTGTCCAGTAGTAAAATACGACGATCGTACCAATGATTGTTGGTAGATAGAAAGATCCTCCTATGCCTTCGTCTGCATAAAATAGACCCAAAAATCTAGGTGACAAATATAACTCCTAGTCATGAAAGAAACCAACGACTGTTGGTAAAACCAACGATCGTTGGTGGTGATCGTGGTTCCAAGGTTGGCTTGGCTTGACAATCCAACGACTAACCAAGGAACAATCGTTGGAGGATCCAATGAGTTTTCCCTTGGCTTGTTTGATGGTGTTCTACAATCCACCAAAACCAGCCCTCAATCAATGAACCAACAACTGATCGGTTGTAGATCCAACGACAGTTGGAAGGTTCATCAGTCGCAAGATGCAGAATTTTTAGTTACAAGTTTAGAGGGGTATTCTAGTCTTTTCCTATTATATAAACTCCTAAACTATGTCGTTTAAGCTATCCTAAGGCTGATTAATAAGCCTAAATTATCCAATTTTCCTATTAACTTAGAACATCAAGCGACACTTAGTAAAATATAGAGAAAGAGGCGATTTTATTCTCCAAGGCAAGAATTAGGGTTCTTTAACTTCAGGCTCCAAATTCAAAGATTTCACCCATGTTTACACCTCCAGGTATGTGGTATTTCATCAATGGGTTTCCATTCACCCATTGAATCCCTAAGTTAACTCAATTCCATAATTTAATTCATTATTCAGAGGTCGGGGTTTCATGAACATTATGAATTCCTTTGTGCTTCAGTTTCTTTTCATGAATGATCCTGGAATATATGTTTTCCATGAAGCTTAGCATCTTTGTATACTTGTAATCCATGAACCTTCAGTGTATTGAATAATTCATAATTTTAGACTTGGGCTATGAATTGGACATTCTAATCAGATTATAAAATTGTCATGAGTAGTTGCATTCTTCAGAGATGGCGGGTTATGAACACCCGATGACTTAGGATATCATACATTATTGGTTGAACACTCAGTCCTACAGGTTCATATGATTTAGAATTCTTTCAGATAAAACACCTATCCTTTATTCTCAAAACATCAATGTTATTAAGTTATTCAGTATAATAGTTTATATTCAATTGGGAACAGTACTTAGCACCGAGCAGACGCAGAAATGAAGGCTCACCCATCAGTTAGGCTGAGACATTTAGTATAAGTCCCTATGTCCCAAAACTACAACACCAGCATAGGCTCTAAAGGATCACCATTCAGACCAGGCTTGACACCTTAGTCCTTTTGGACATCAGTTTAGTGGATCCATATCAGTCATTTTTTGTATCCTTGGCAAGGTCAGATCACCCTTCTAGCTGGGGTTACAAGTTGTACTCTGTTTAGCTTAGATAGAGTATTTCGGTTAACAGTATCTCGCACAGTTTAGAATCAGATATTACATGAGCTTGTATTTAGTTATCCATTATATTATTATCCAGTTACATATTTATTACTTGGTCATAGCATCAGTTTACATCTTTCAGTTCCATGTTCAGTTTATCATCTCATGATCAGCATATATAGTGTATTGCATATCTCACATGCTCAGTACATTCAAAGAACTGAGCACATACTTTCCTTTACTCTACATTGTATACTATAGGTTCAGAAGCTTAATATCCAGCCCGCGGTTAGCACAATTCAGCATCACTTCAGCAGCAGAGTTTGGTGAGTCCTCATCATTCGAGGACTAGTTTTAGTATCTTTATTTCATTATTATTTCAGTTTCAGATAGTTGGAGTTAGCTGGGGGCTTGTCCCAGCAATTCATCTTAGTCGAGGCTTTCAGACAGACAAACAGTAGATGTTTAGATTATTGGTTTTGATTTGATGTTTTCCATATTAACTAAGTATCGGGTTCCATTTGATTATTCTTATATAATTTAGACTTTTAGTTTTTGCCTAGTGTTTATACAGTTTATACAATATTCTAGTGTCATGCCAGCCCATGGGTTAGCTTGGGGTCACTTGTGACTCTAAGCACACTGTTACGACTAGGTGGTAATCTCGGGTCGTTACATTAGATTACTTTTAAGAAAACTCCCTCAATTCACGCCACATAACCACTCCTTTTTTCAACCTCAAGTTTCCACTATGCACACCCTTACTCCTCTCAAATTTTGTCACTCATGTTCAAGAGTTCCTTATTATGTATTAGAAGGATTTTGATTCCTTACCTTTGACTTTTGAGAAATGTCTTTAGATCTATACTCGTATGGTCCGAAATAGTGGAACCTCAATTTCTTCTTCATGCAGCCCATGTATCATTTGGCGTTCTTCACTCGTTCACTCTCTTGATAGTATGCTTCCAATAGTTGGAAGGCTTTCTTTCAAAAATCTGAAGATCTACTAACATCTTCCTTTCCTGTGGATAGTCGTAGCTAGCAAAAGATTTCATCCATCAAGAATTTTGATTCTTCATACTCTTGTCCACTAGCTTCCATAAACAAGGAAGGCTATTTGAAGATAGGATTTTGCACCTTTTGATTATTCTTAGGTAGTAAGTATGGATAGAGAAGCTCTACCTTTTACCCACCAAAACCTATGCCAATTTTTCTAATCTGAAATCCCATGATCTTCAAACCAAGAAAATCTCAAATATAAGTCACATGTACTTATGGAAAGTATTTCACAGCACACTTCCTCTTGGTACTTCCCACGTAAGACGGATACCTTCGCCATCTTATCAACTAAATATCCTCTTTGATTATGACAAGGATATATTTTCTTCACACAGATCATTCCTAACCATAAAATCGCCCTAGGAGTAATGTAATAATCAATATAGAAATCATCCATCTCAAGGTGAAATCCCTTGTGACCTCACCATTAATCGATGAAACATTACTTTAGGCTCAATTTTGGTTTGATAGTAGGCATCACATTACTAAAAACACCTTTAGTATTGTCAACTGAGGGGTGGTCTAATGCCCATTCGACAAGCATGTCTTATTATGTCATTTGTTCTAGGCCTGAAAAACCCAAAACTTGTATATATTAAATTCTTAGAATTGGACTCCTCGTGACCTTGAGATTCTCGTACATCATAAGTACCTGATACTTCACTATCTTCATATTCATGCGCACTACCTTCATTGTTACATGCATCATAAGAATAGTAAGGGTTGTAGATTGAAATACCCTCATAGTAATTATCATCAGGATATGAATCATCACAAGGTTCATTAACCTCACAACCTTCATCACGAGATCTATGAGCACCATTTTCTTCATATTCACCTTCATAATAGTAGCTCTCATCCTTATATTGCTCATGATCATTTTTATCACCTTTGTAGTATCCATCATCATAATCATATCCTCCATTGCTACAAACATAGTCTCCTATGTCATCATCACAAGGATCCAAAGATATGGATGAAATACTTCCTTATAACTTTAAGTACATATAAAATGAGCAAACAATATTAGTAATAAAAGCTCCTCGCCATCGCATGTATTTGCACTCTTTTGTGATTGGATAGTACCACTCAGATAATCCCACGCACTCTTGCCTTTACCACTCGAGGATCTGGCTAAATTTGTTATTCAATTTGATCAATTGCTTACCAAGAGTCACAAATTAGCCTCAAGGATAGAATGGATCTTTGTTGGATCTAAAGGTTTATTTAGAAATTGGATCAATGCCGAACAAAGAAATTTTGGGCTCCCAAAATTACCGCCCCAAATCAAAGATGAAATAGATGAAGTATTTGAGAAAAACAGTGATGATGGAATGGTCGCAATGGATGAACAAGGACGAAGACCAATTTCAAAAAATATGTCCGCCAAAGAAATAGCTAAATTACAACTAGAATATTTTGGACATTATAGATATTAGTAAGATACTAAAGATCTAATTCAAACAGAACCCTTCCTAGAAGGTAGCTGTGTAGATTAGATTTCCTTCTAATATTTGTAATACATGTACAACGTACGGAATTTGAATAAATATATAGGCCATTCGCCTTAATTTTATTTTAAAATTTATCTTTTATTTAATGCAATTAATTTTATAAATAACTTAGTTAAAATTTAATTTATAATTGTAAGTTAAAAGTTTTGAAAAAATATTATAAAGTTTATATTTGTAACTTCAAAGTTTTGGAAAAAGATAAACTTTAATAGTTTAACTTTACAAAGTTGGGAAAAGTTTTGTGAAAACTATAAGTTTTTATAAGTTTAACATTATAAAGTTTTTTTATAAAGTCTTTTTGAGTTTTTATTTTTAAAAAACTGTTTTATATAAAAAAAATTTAAGAATATAAAAAGTTTTTATAAGTTTTTTAAGTTTTAGAAAACTGTTTTAATAATTTATAAAAGCTGTTTTTATAAGTTTTTTTATAATAAATATAATTTAAACAAAAAAAAAACGTTAGACCCGGGTCGACACCGGTTACCAACGGACCGGGTCAGAACAAGAAAAAACTTCGGTAGACCCGGTATAGGTAGTATCGATTCCGGTACAATCACCGGCAAAAGGAACCCTATTTTGGATCCGGTTTCGATTACACCGGTCCGACAATCCCGGTACCAGTCAGTTGACAGGCTTAGTGGTTCCTAGCACAGGATCTTATTAGTGCAACTTTGATAGAGCCTCCAAAGGCAATCTTGGGAAAAGATCTATAGGATATTGTATGAGAGATAGAAATGGAGACCTAGATCATGTTGAAGCTAGTAAAATAACAGATGTTTCCAATATAGTTTTTGAAGCTAGGATTCTTAAGCAGGATTGGGTTATTGTGTAGTCAATCATCTACTTCCTCTGGTTTTGAAAAATGACTCACTTACTATGAAAAATGTCCTTGATGGAATTTGGGAGATACCATGGATCATCAGTTTAGAGGTGAAAAGCATAAAGAAGCTTAAGAGAGAGAGAGAAATATAACACTGGAGGATGTGTTCAGATAGGGAACCAACTTACGAATTTTTTGACCAACGTAGCTTTTGATTTTGTAATAAAATCACATGTACATCTAATCAGGAGCTACCAACAAAAGGGAATTAGATCATCAATATGGATAATCAACAAGTTGATAATTTAAGGATAGGAAGAGTCTAAAACAACCAATACACAGAACATACAACCAACACAAGGAAAAACAATCACATACGGCATACCAATATCAAAAATTCAAGAAAAGAGCTTGTTACAGTTTGGTACATCATTCAAAGCTCCTTTATGGATATATGAATTTACAAAGGCGGCATGGTAACATTTTTAATAATGTTAGCTTACAGTATAGTTAAATTAGGTGTCCAAATTTATAAGAACTTAGCTACTGGGTCTATCAATAGTGGTATAGCTCTTATGGGAGATCATTCATTTAGGAGACATTAGAAGTAAGGTTCTTAGTTCACACCTTAGTTAAACTTACTGAAAGAATAGGGGAGAGGGGGCGAATCTAGGGTTCTATAGCCTCTCAAGCCATCCAGAACCTCAACTTCAAAGACGTCTTCTGTGGTTTTTGACTCTATGGCACCTGGTGAGAGATTTAAGTGTCTTAGATGAAATTGGACCAAAAGTCGAGGGAAGGAATTTTTGGACTAGAAGACTTACAATAGAAAAATCCTCCTTATCATTACAGATAGTCGCACTAAAGGAGAAGACCGTAAGATCTTCCAACTCAACTCAGCACCGCCGCATTTTGTCAAAGAAGAAGAGTTGCCTTACACTTTCTTTAGAGCTTTCCTCAAAGCATAGACTGATCTGATTTTTATTTGTGTTTGTCGAACTACCCAGGTGGAGTTTGTTTTTTTTGGGTATTTTATTCTTTGTTTTTGTTTTTCTATGTGTTAGACCATTTTTATTTATATATGGTCATTGGTGTTTTTAATTTTAAAAAAATACATTTTTTGAACTTTTCAATTGGAGTTTTAGATCAAACTTGTTCTTTTTCTGTCATCTTCTTCAATAAGATATGAAGAACACCAAGAACACTATGAACATTTAAATTTCCAACTTCTTCAAAGATTCTTGGAATTCTCTCAAACTGCAGATTCTTGATCATTATTACTAGGCAAATAAAGCACAATAACTTTAAGGCTCAAAACTCTACGCAACCTTCAAGACCCTTCATCATGTTCTTCGAGTTCTTCAAACCCAAAAATGTTAGAATTGTCAAAACAACTCCAAAAGGCATGAAACTTCAAATCTAGACTCAAAGAACACTCGGAATAGAAACTAATAACAAAAACAACAAACAAAGAGGATTGAAGCTAATTTTCAGTTTTCTCTTTCTTTTTTTTTTTTCAAACTCAAACCAGATTTAGGGGAACAAATCTATATTCAGCTCTAATACCAAATGATGTAATCCAAAACTAGTAGCAAAATGATATCCTAAATCTAAGAGCAAGAATAAAGATAGGAGATAGACACAATTAAGGAATAAATTGAAAATTATAGATATAGATAGCTAAACCCCTTAATTAAGTAATGGATCCAAAATAAGTATCAAATCCATAAGATAACCCTCAAGAGGATATAATCCTTAAGCAAGAAATTTATCTCTAAGATAACCCTCAAGAAAAAGCTTCCTCTAGCAATCAATCCCATCAAAATTGTCTAGCACCAAAGTTCATATAGCCACTCTCTCAAGAGTTTCAATAAGTCATATAATATCAAAATTCACCAAGTCCAAATGAGCTATTGACAACTATATATAGTTTAGGCTAACCTATTACAAAAAGTCTCAAAAGTACTTTAAAGCATTGCAAAAACATATCAAAAGTGGACTGTCCCCTGAGTTGCAATTCCAATTTGCAGTTGCATCACCCACTTGTGGACACATCTCCCAAACAACGAGCGAAGTATTTTGAAGTTGAATATGGCGCTCTTGTGGCATCGTATGTCCCACTTGTGGTCGCATTTGGCTCCTCGTCCATCATTTCGAGCTCCAATCCAACCATCAAGACATAACCCCCCTTGATAGAATCAAAGCAAGCTTAAGCACATCTATCTTCATGAATAGTCCCTTAAGAGCTTGGAGGCTCGAGCTTGGCTCAGTGAAATGGCATGAATGCAACTTGAGATGCATCAGTGTTAAGGGGGAGAAACACCAATACGTTGTTTGCTTTCTTGAATGTTTGACTACTTGAATCCCCTAATAGTTCTTTAAAAAGAAAAACCAAAGTTATAAGACTAGACACAAATGAGCTAGAAAATCATAGCGCATATACAGGAGTAAAACTACTCTACATTTACATTGAAAGGAACCTAGACTCTACAAAGGAAAAATTGGTCTAGTGGCAGCAATTGAAGGGGTTGTATCCTTGTCTTCCACATCAGTGTTTATGTGATGTGCACCGAGCGTGGCCACAGAAGCGCTGGCTGCAAGGTACTTGATGGTGATGCTGGAAACGGGCACCCATTGGGGGAACAGTTGGCATCTACTTTCAGCTAGGTACTGGTGAGGGCTTTTGGTGGGGCGACATAGGCACAAGCACACTTATCATTTGGCACGATCGAGACAATGGGGCCATCCATGGCACTAGGTGCTTGGAAGCTTTCTAGGACGCCAAGGGGCGTGACCAAGGGTTCATGGGGCATGGCTGAAAAACTGCCCATGACATCTTATGTCTGAGGAGGAGATGTTGAAAATGCTAGTGAGTCGGGTTCATTTATAAGGATTGCTATTATCCCATTAGCCTGTCCTCCTCTTAAAACCCTATTTATAACATATAAATATAAACCATTAAAGATGTTGAAAATGATAGGTTTCCTCAATGTAACATGATGTCTAGGGTTTGCAAAGAAAAAAATATATGCATCTTAGTAAATGATACATAGGCTGGAACAAGGGAATTCATGTCTTGTGAGCATTTCCAGTGATGGGTGACTCAAATTATGGTTGAAAAAAAGTTTTGTTTGTCCTAAACTAGTATTACATTGAGTTCCCTTAGTTACCTTATATAAGCATTATAACAATTACAACAAACAGAGGGTACTAATTATATTGGATCGTAGATCTTTTCTAAAACATTTATGACAAAAGGGGTTTGATAATCAAAATATAATGTTGTCTAATACATTGCTTTCATAATTAGCAAGTTTATTAGGGTCGTTTGGTAGCGAGTATAAGACCAGTGACTAATATGGTGTATTAGTAATGCTTGCATTAGTAATTTTGGTATTAGTTATGCTTACATTAGTTATGCTGAGATTTTTCTTATGTAGTGTTTGATTTGGGCATATTAAAGATGACATGCATTGCATAATTTTTATTAAAAAAATATTAGTTTACAAAAATACCCTCCAAAAATATCGTGGAAAGGATGTGAAAAAGGTTTTGAGGGGCAATTGTGTTGTAAATCATGTTGATGCATGCATTAGAACCCATTGCATTACTAATACCATGGTTTTCCATGTACTAGTTATACACACCTTAATACCCAATAGAGTATGTTGACACCTAATTTTTTCCCTCCCCATTCCAAATTAGTTTTCGAGTTTCTTAATGTAAAATAATTTTAAAATAATTATTTTTTGAAAATAAATTGCAAGCCTACCTTTTGAATTTTGGGTGAAAATTAATATGTTCTATATTTAGTTATATAGAATCATATAATTCTCACTTAAAGAAATATTTTAAAATTTATTTCAAGGAAAAAGTTTGTTCAAATTGCAAATACTCTACTTTTCTCAAAATTGATTAAAAATAAGGAATTGATGACATAATTAGTTCCTAAATTTTTTAAACAAAATAATTGTATTCTATTAACAATTTATTTTGAAAGTATTGAATTTGAGAAGCTCGTTAAATTAAGCAAAAATTAGTCTTGTCTTGATTTGGTCATCTTATTAATGTAGTTTGGCTAAATTCATAATTTGGGCCTCCCCTTCGTTTTCCCTTCACTTCAACTCACCCCAGGACCAATTCTTCTTCACCATACCCGGCCCAACACCCTTTCACCCACATTCATACAAACATATACACACACCGATATATACAATACACACATATACACACGCGCCCACTCTCCCTATTTTCTCTTTCTCTCTCCCCAACTCCTCTCTCACCAACAACACCAGTACATAACAACAACAAATTTCGTCAACAGCTCGACTAAAACAATGCCAACGACACCCCAAAATCGATCCAAAATGACATCTCGAACCACTTCAACCCTAACGATCTCATTTTTCATCCAAAATTGCCATCCACGATGCGCTGTCCATTCTAGAAACATTGAGAAATTAGACCAGGTGGCAATTGCAACGGGCATATTCCTCTGTTTCCCCAAGAATAGCAGATTTCATACAAGAAGGTATACTATTTGTGACGTTTTGATTGGAGCTGGAGAATTCACAAGTCCCCCCCCCCCCAATTTCCCTATGAATTTTTACCCTTTTTTGGTCCAAATTCATCCGATTTCATAGCTGAAAATTCAATTCTTATCCTGAATTTTGAATTTCAAAATTTCCCAATTCATTTTCCCTTTTTACCCCTCTGTTTTTCCCCCCAAAACAACCCTAATTTTTTCTATAAATAGATAGTAAGGGTTGAGGGTTGAGTAGTAGATTTTTGGGGAAAAATTGGGGATTTGAGAGGCGCATGCTTCTAATCCCACGTAACCAAAGTTCACAGCCAAAGACAGTCAATTATGGTAAAATTACTTGAATTTCGATGAGCTTAATCCGAACTTCGGTGAAATCGAGTTAAATTCTAAACGGCGGAAGTCTCTGAAAACTCGTAGTTAAGTTCACTGCTTTGAAAAAGGTACAAACTTTGCCCTTTCTACACTGTTCTTCATTGAAATCGTTAATCATACATGAATTTTAGGTGGCTATTTCTATTTTGTTGTTGGACGAATCGGGTTATAGGACTCAATACATGGCCGATTTTGTTTGAAATATGTGCATTTGAGGTCGTTTGAGAGTTTAAGTTTGATTTTGGTGTTTGATTGTTGAAAAACTTTAAGCTTTAAAGGTCTTCTGTTGGACAAGAGATGTATTCAACAAGCATGAAACCTGGTGATTTTCAATATCGGTGTTTTTGCTCGATGTTTGGTTGAATAGGTTTTGTTTGGTATTTATGTGATTCTGAGTGATGTTTATTGTTTTAGTGTGTTTCTTTTAAGTTGAATGTGATTTCAAGCTAAGGACCCTCCAAAGTGTTTTCTTGATATCAAGTTATAACTCGTAGACAAGGAGACGAAGTTGTTCGTTTCGAAATCACCCTTACATGTTTAAAAGTCTCTTCTTTGAGTTGAATTAAAATCATATCAGTTGTCCTCTCAAAAGTTTAAGTTTCAAATTTGTTTTTGCCCCTGTTTTATCACTGGTCTTATGCTTTCCAGTAAGTATATTAGTGTTCGTCATAGATTTCATGAATTTGTGATAAAATCTATCGACATTTGTTTTTGTTGTATACGCTTTGAAAGAGGGCTACAAAGTAGTGTTTTCGCATTAAAAAATTTTGAGAAGGGAGTATAGCCTCCTTGAAGTGCTTTGGTTCCTTAGTTGTTGCCTGCTCCTCACCTTCTCTTTGTTGTGACCTTGGGTTGTGAAGCCAAGACCAAGTTTGTGTTTTGATTAATGATCAACATAGCGACTTCCTCAGAACCTCAACGTTCTTCTCTTACTCCCATTTTCATTGTTTTAAAAGGTTCAATTTGGTTTAGTGTTTTGTCACGAGTTGCTAATTATTGTGATTCCCTGATGTAATCCTTAATTCCTTGATTCACGATTGCAAGATAGTTAGTACCAATCACTAGTTCATTAGTTTTATCTGAGAAGTGTGCATTTCTTTTTCTTTCCTCTTTGGTTGTGTTTCTCTGGAAAACAGCCACAGTGCTCATTTTTTTCTCTTTCCTCTCTGGTTGTGCTTCTCTGGAAAACATGTTTCAAGAAACCTTGTGAAAACATTTTTCATTTAAAAGAAAAAACCTGACAGTTCATTATCTTTTCTCCTTGCCATGTGCAGCTGTGTATTTTGAGACATTCTTGATATGTATTGTTGATGTGATTTTCTTTCTTTTGGTGCTACTTCCCGATTGTCTAAATTGCGATAAACTCAAATCTTTTATACATCAATAGGAACATGTTCATGCCTCTCCCTACTTCGCCTCTTTTATTTCTCCCCAAAAAATAGTGAAGGTTGGTAAATCTGAGTTGATAAGTGTAGTCCTATGATACTGTGAAATCCATGACTTGTCTTAACTAAGTCCCAAAGTTTAAATTTTTCTTGGAGGAGATCACAGTTAGGAGATCTCTACAGAAGTCTATTATTTTCCAAAAATGGAGTCTTTGGATTCGATGTTCTCTCTTTCACTCTTATATCCCCTCTCCCCTTGGCTTAAATCAGACCAAAGAAGTCTGCGAAGCTCAATTTGGAGTGGCCCCTTTTTTTAGCGAAATCCCAAAGGTAGCATTTTTATGGTGTGATGGAAGCTTCCCTGGTAGCTTGTATCATTTTGAAATTACTACCTTGGCCTGAAGCAATTGGTTTTGGCCTCAATAAATTTATTTAGTTTACCTCTTTTAAAGTTGTTTTTAATATGCATTGCTTCAAATAATACAGTTGACGGGGTGTCTCCTTTTCTTATGATATGTTAACATTCATCTGCTTTGTCACTATTATTGTCATACTATTTTGGTGTGAAATCATGATTTTGCCTTCATAGTGGCTCAATGGTGTTTCTTTCCTTTACCTTGTTCTAATGTTTTTTTTCTTTTTCTATTTTGATGCATGTGACATTGGCATGAGTCCACGAGACTCTCTTCTCCTGCATTCCTTATTTGGGCCAAAGAGGTCCAAGCTATCGGGTCAAACCTCAAGGCCCCAAAACGGGTAAAAATGGAAATTGAAGAATATGTAGCTAAAAGGAAGCTAATATACAGGGTTGAAGACGAAGCGGAAAAAATTGAAATAGGTTAAAAGCCTATGAAAATTGAGGATTAAAGCCGGGAAGGTCCAAATGGGTTTAAAAACCCATTTTTTCTCAACTCTTCTCCTTTATTTATTTTGTAAATTTATCCTTTGAATTTTTGTATGTAATTAATTCTCAAATTTGGTTAAAATCTAGATAAATCCCCTTTGAGTTGTTATTTGTTCTATCTTTATATTTTTCTTTAATTATCGTTTATCGCATAGTCTAATATTTTGAGTTAATAAAATAATACCTTTATTTTTCCTTCGGAACAAGTCTTTAATAAATCAAGAGATGGCATTTATTTTGTTTATGCGATTAGTATTAAGGTAATTTTCCCTCGAAAATTCTAAAGATAAAATAATTTCTTTGAAAGAAAAATCCAAGCTTTTATCACTAATTAATTACTTCATAATTTATCAAATTCGATATTGCTTTAAAACTCAAATTCCAAAGGTGCTATTTCTAATAAATTGGTCCTTTCAAGTTAAAATTGGTCTTTCTTTGTTAAGGATGAGAATCTTTTTCCCCTAAGTCTAAAGTTGGGTTTATTTACACAGATTCTTTCCTAATTTAAGTAGATTATTTCTCATGTCAATAGAATAAATGCCATATTTGCAAATGATTTTAAGATTTCACAAAATTTGTCATGTTTTCAAAATTAGTCATTTTTACAAATCAGTCAAATTATCTTTTGGTCAACCGCTCTCGCGGACGTTTCTTGAGTGCCTTAAAAACCTTCTCAAGGCGTTACCATAATCCTTACCCATTTTCTCTAATTTTAAAGATTTGTTTTTGTTTTCGAGTCTTTAAAATTCTTTATGTTTTTCTTGATATTTTCTATAAAAAATCAAGTGGCGACTCTGTATTTTCTTAAATTATTTTGAAATTTTCTTTAAAGTTTTGAAATAGTTTGAAAAGTCAAAAACCAATGTTTTTTCCAACCCTTCAAGCCTAGAAAAAGGGATAAAACAGAAATGGCGACTCTGCTGGAAATCATTATTAAGATTCTAACCAAATTTTAGATTTGTTTGACTGATTTATGTGGCCTTATTTGAATAATTGTGCTAATTTGATAATATCTTGTAATTCTACCTGTCACTTGCATTCATGACATACTTCCTCATTTGATATTTAACTGTTTGGGGTTTCGCGGTTGCGCGGCCTCTATTGATCAATTCCAAATGAAAGTGTTGGAAATACAACAGTTTATTGGTACGTTAGGCTAAAGCCCATTCTAGATACCTAGGATAGAGCGAAACCAAAACCCTTTTTAAGCATGAGCCTAGGACGACCCAATACCTGAGGGGGTATTGGGCCCATTAGAAAGTCTACCCTACGTCTTTTGACCACGAGTCAATCACAGACGAATCATGCTTATGTGTTGAAGGAGTATATGCCTATTAATCTAATCCATTATCATTTGGGGTGGGGGAAAGGTTTACCTTGTTTGCTTTTGTGTAGGTATGGATCAATCAGTCCCAGTTAGAAGATTCAAGCTAATGGCCAAGTCGAATGATTGGTTAAGGATTTGGTGGAAATATATGAGTGCAGAAGACAAAAAAATCCTCATAACGCATATCGGATATTTGCCTTCCCTTATCAACGTGGAAGCTACAATTATGTGGAAGTCACTTGATTGCCAATCGATATCGCATATGGCATAAGGTGAACAAAGCCAAAAAGTCGAAGACCAATGAGGAATCATCCGGATGCTAGTATCTTTATTTATTATCCCCTGCGTGGGACTGTTTTTCTTGTACTATTATTTTCCTTTCCCCAAAGATTGTATCCCTCATTTTACTACTTTGTAGACATTTATGCCCTTTTGGATATTTATAAAAATGTTATTTTGGGGATAATGGATTTGTTTTTAAAAGGCATATACTTCCTTCAAACTCGTTAGGCCAACCCTTGGCTCAAAAGAGCCACCTAAGTAGGATAGGCGCTTATTATAATATGCTTGTGTGATATAACTATCTTACGTGTTTATGTGCGTTGTTTGAATCAAAGGCGAATTGCGCAAATCCCATTTTTCATAAGAGCCCTTTAGGCAAAAATATACACCCACTAAATAAAAGTCTGACCAAACACTCTGGGTCTCCCAAGTTTCCCAAAAAAAACCTCAACCATTCTTTATTAACTTTCTAAGATCCGTTCCTACTCTTTCAGGAAGATTGATCATGGACTCAAGAGCCGACCAATTGAAAAGATAGATAGTAGAGTTAGCCCTAGTGGAAGTGGTGTTGAAAGAAGAAACCAAGAGGGTGGTTAGGAAAATCAATTAGACTGACAGGAAAATTGCTAAGGTCAAACAGTTGATCGCGCAAGAAAAAGAGTCTATTAAGTACAAGGTTGAAGATTCGACCAAGAGCCATAAGAAAGAAAGCATGGAGCAAGTCTTGTTTCCAAAAGTGAGAGATGACTATTGGGCTAAGCTAAAAGGGAATGCCGTTTGGCCAACTAGGATTAGGCCAGGAAGTGAAAAGATCATCCTCAGAGCTCACTTTAGAGGATCCTCTAAGAGCCCCAGGGTCATGACGTGCTCAGAAGTTTATCAGACTCTAAGAGATATGGGAATTATCCAACCTGACCAAACAGAAGGATTTGGATGCCTTCCCAGAGATGCCGACAAGAAATGCTCATACCATTCACAACAACCTGGCCACACCAGCGATGAATGCATCGCTCTGAAAGCCAGAATTTGTAACATGATCCGCAATGGTCAGATAAGTAGCCTGTGGGGGTCACAGACCATTCTCGCATGTGACCATGTCAATCTAGGCATGCCTATCACTGAAGAGGTGCAGATTTACAAATATGACTTCACAAAGTTCGAAGAATCCTATCATGATAATTATTCAAAGCTCATCCATGCCAAGATCTTAGAGCCAGTAGAAAGAAAGCCGAACATGATGTCAAAGGCTTGGAAGAAATTCAAGGAAATTTGTCATTATCATGGAGGAAGAGGGGGGCATGACTTAGAGACTTTTCATGCTTTTAAAATAGAGTTGGAACTCCTGGTGGAAGCTGGGAGGGTCTAGTTGGAATTGCCGCAATTTCACTCTTAGAAGATCAATAGATGGAAAGAGTAGAATGAAGCGGGAATGCCCGCACTTATCTAGAAGCTAGTTGTTAAGTTTATCCTTCAGATGTTGTTCTGTTTTCATGTTTTCCTAAATGTAATGATTCCCAACAAGAATGTAATGAAATGAAGATTTCTCTCAAACTTTTCAAACTACGTAGGGCTTGATTTCCCCTTTGTGGGATATGTAGGCAGCCTTCCGGATCGGCCCCTATCTTCAAAAAGTTTTTGATTCCCCTTACTTTGTAGAAGGAGGCATAAGTATGATGAACAAGAAGATGTATCACAATCAATCTTTCTAGCAAACTCATTTATCCCAAACCAATGAACAAAATCATGTTCATTAAAATTCTTGAGTCAATACCCCGTGGATCAATTTGCTTATGATGAAAACAACTTTATGTGTTTACTTCCTGCCTAATTATCTTGCATTAGTTATTACTAACGGGATCTAACACATCGGCCTTTGAGTTGTTTTTATTTTACAGATAATAGAAACTACTCCGTGTTGTCATAAGCTGGCTGAACATCCTTACTTCACCCGATCAAAAGCTCACAAAATCCCATCCCTTGGCTATTATTTGAATATAAATAGAAGCGACGAGGATAACGCATTGGCCATCAGGGATAATGTTATAGCAGAACAAAGTGAGATGATTGCTGAACTCGCAAGAAAGCTGGAAATGCTTCAAGAGGAGGTGAATCGTACTAGAGACTTGGCTAATCTGGCCATCACTACTAATTCTCCTGTCCCGGGAGGGCACGGTCCTCTACTCCAAATCCCTCCTCTCAACACACCTGACCTCGGGAACCATCCAAATAACATTCCATCCGCCTCTGCCTCTCAACTTCCCACAGACCTAATCATCAATAATCCACCGGTTCACCAAACTCACATTCCACCCATTCAAAACACCAACCATGATAATAACCCAGATGCTTACCATCCATAAAATCCTTCCCTGACTCCACAAATCCATCCTCAAATCCCACAGAACCACTCTCAAACTCCACAAAACACCTATAACCCCCAAAATGCCCCCCCCCCCCCATCTGCAATCCAACTTTTGTTCCTCCTCAAAATTACACTTCAGCATACCAAAACCCTTCAGCCACCATCCCAAATCCATCTCACATCCGACCTATACCCCCAGCTATTTTTCATGTCATCACCTCTCCCAATCTCTATAACCCTTTTCCTAATCCTGAGGTAGACCATTATGAGGAGAAAGAATAAGAATCGAGGATCGAGCATGAAAAGAAGTTACTTGCAATGAATGAAGAGATTATGAGGATCAAAGAGTCTCATGGAACAGGGGATAATGATGGCCTCGGTTATGATGATTTATGTGTCCACCCCGGTGTAGACCTACCAGAAGGGTACAAGGTCCCCAAATTTGAAACATTCAGTGGTACTGGAAATCCCATGGCTCACTTACGAAGATACAGTGATCAAATGGTTGGAATTGGAAGGAATGAAGCGTTGCTAATGCGCCTATTCAGTCGAAGTTTAAGCAGCGAAGCTTTGGATTTGTTCACATCCCAGGAACAAAGAAAATGGTCTAGTTGGAAGGCCTTGGCCAAAGAATTTATCGACAGGTTCGCTTACAATGTGGAAATAGTTCCTGACCGGTATTCACTAAATAGGATCAAGCAAAAGAGAGGTGAATACTTTCGGGATTATGCCTATCGCTAGAGAAATGAAGCCGCTAAGGTACAACCTCCTATGACTGAAGAGGAAATGGTAGCTGTATTTTCCCGTGCTCAAGAAGGAGAGTTCTATACTAGAATGGAATCTGCAGTTCGTGCAACCTTTGCAGATTTGGTAAAGATTGGTGAATCACTCGAAAAAGGTATTCGAACAGGGAAAATTATCCAGACTCCAACATCAACTGGATCCTCTGGGTTCCCTAGGAAGAAAAGAGAAGACGTGACTGTTGTATCCACCGATTCTATTGCGAAATTGAAAAGGAAATTCAGACCCAAGAATACCTTTTCTTCTCCACTACCCCCGAGTCCTCAATCCGTCTTCTACGCTCAACCTCAATACCAAGCTCCACATCCAAATGTCCTACCACAATATCAAACTCCATTGCCAAATTATCAGCCTAATGTCCAAACCACCATCCCAAATCACCAGGCTAACATCCACGTAGCTCCAAATTATCATCAAGTACCACCTCCCGCTAATCAAAATAACCTTCCTCGTCCAAACCTTGAAAAGAAACCTCCTCGAAACTTCACACCGCTAACTGAAAGTCGCACTCAGCTTTTCAAAAGACTAAGAGTAGTCGGTTATCTCCAGCCTGTCCAACCAAAACCCACTAATACCAGTTCTTGATTTTATCATGCTGATCAAAATTGTGCCTATCATTCTGGAGGAGTCGGCCACAGTACTGAAGATTCCATTAATTTGAAACATAAGATCCAGGACCTGATTGATCATAAAGTCATTACCCTTCAAACACCAGCTCTAAATGTCAACAGTAATTCATTGCCTAACCACAGAGGGGCTACGGTTAACATGATCGAAATAGAAGATGAATGGGCGGTTAGTAAGACTATCACTAAGGTTGATTCGGGAAAACCCAGGAAGAAGGAAGAAGTAGAGAAGATAGAGAAGGTCGTGGATACTTTAAGTGTCAATGAAAGGCCCCCATTTGTGGTGATGGCAGCCCCTACTCAGGCACATTCTCTAACACCGGCCAGAAGAGAGTTTGTTGTAGAGACTGCCGCCACTCAGGGGATGACTCAGTCCGGGCGATGCTATATTCCTGAAAATTTAGCCAATGACTCTTACAAAAAGGATTCACAAAAGAGGCCAATTACTGAAGGAGAGGCCGAAGAGTTTTGGAGGTGAATGCAACCAAAAGAATATTCAATTGTTAAGCATCTGGAAAAGACTCCCGCACAAATCTCTGTGTGGGCATTGATAATGTGTTCTCAATACCACCGACAAGCTTTGTTGAAAGTCTTAGATGAAGCATATGTGCCCGTTGGCACGAGTGTTGAAAATCTGGCCGCGATGATAGGTAATGTTGTGGGAAGTCTTCGCATATCATTCAGTGAAGAGGAACTACCTTTTGAAGGCATAATACATAACAAAGCATTGCACATTTCTATCATTTTTCATGAACATGTGATTAATCGAGTTTTGATAGATTACGAATCTGGTTTGAATATTTGTCCCCTTTCCATATTGACTCAAATGGGTTACGATTTGGGAAAGGTTCGTCAAAACCATGTTAATGTGCGAGCTTTCGATGGAGAACAGAGGGACACTATAGGCGAAGTTGATTTGTACATCCAAATGGGACCCACCAAGTTCAAAACTAAGTTTCGTGCCATGGATATTAATCCTAGTTACAATCTGCTCCTTGGGAGGCCATCGCTCCATGGTGCAAGAGCAGTTTCATCACCTTTTCATCAATTATTCAAATTCATTTGAGAAGTCCACGAGGTGGTCATTCAAGGCGAAGGGAGTCACTTAAGCCACCCTAATGGTTATGTACCTGTGATTGAAGATATTTCAAAGGGCAGTAACTTTTATACGGTGGAAATCGTGAACGCTGCTGAATAGAACCCAACATTCCAGACGCCCATGCCTTCTATATATAAGATGTTGGCAACTGTGATGCTAAGAAATGGATTTGAGCCTGGTTGAGGCCTAGGAAAGAGCTTGGAAGGTATCATTGAGCCGATCGTGATTCCGGAAAGAGCCTTCAAATATGGACTAGGATACAAGCAGACAAAAGAGGACAAGAATGACAAAAGGACAAAGATGGGTCTGCCCAAGCCATTACCACTTTTGTACCAGTCATTTCCTGTACGTGAGATATCGATGGATGATGGTCTGGGGGATGGGATAGGAATTCTGTTCGAAGGATGCAATGCTGTAATAGAAGATTTCTCGAAGACTAGTGAAGTGAGGAAGGTTGTACCTGGAGAAGCTTTGCAAAATTGGACATCCACTTAGCTCATAACTCCTCGACCTTTGTGGTAGATAAAAGGGCAATTTCTAGTTTTTGAAAATCGGTGATGATCCGGAGGAGGCCCCGCGATCCATGAGCCATTCTAGTTTTCAAATTCTCTTTTGTATTTTACAGCTTTCAAAAAGGCGTGGGCCCGTACTTGTGCGAGTCATGAGCCATAGTTTGTAAATATTTTCCAATTTTCAATGAAAATACCTCCCTTTGACTAGAAAAATATTTTGAAGTTGTGTTATTCTTATTATATTGTTGTTAATTAACTTGATTTGTTTTAAATTTCAGTAATAGTAAGTTAAAACCTGATAATGTCATTTCATGTCAAGATCCAAATGAACAAAGTAAGGCAGCTAATGATGAATGGGAAGACTATGTCAAAGAGGCAATAATTATAGAGCAGTTGACAGAAGAATTGAAAGAAAGACCCAACCTTGAGCAGACTGAGATGGTCAATCTAGGGGGCTGTGATGAAGTCAAGGAGACAAGAGTTACTGTTCACCTGACTGAAGTAAAGAAAAGAGAACTCATCAACTTGCTCGAAGAATACATTAACATATTTGCATGGTCTTATGATGGTATACCAAAACCAAGCACAGACATTGTGTCCCACGAGCCACTGATTGACCCAGAATTCAATCCAAGGAAATGGACAGTTGATCCTCTCTTCATCGAGATAAGCACAAAAGGAAATTTGCACCAAGTTGATGAAAGCATCATGGTTTTGCCCGAAGCAGACAACCGAGAGTAGCCAAAATCAATTAACTCTGATGCGATGAAAAGATACTACGTCTGAAGATAGTATTTTCTTTATGTTTCCTTTATTTATAATCGCACTCTAATGAATGTAATTGTTGAATGATTCGTAATCGCTTAGAATTTACCTTATCTTTTATGTATGAACTACGTTTGACCTGAATTCTCAAGAATGAGATACGTAGGAGGCCTATGTTGGCTTCGGTCAACCCCTAAGGAAAATTTATCCTTTCCCTTTTATGTATGAACTACGTGATGACCTGAATTCTCAAGAATGAGATATGTAGGCGGCCTATGTCAGCTTCGATCAACCCTTTATATTTTTCTATATTTTCCTTTTGTAACATCTCTCACTTATTACTTGTTAAACCCCTTTAGGGGTAGTTTTGTCTTTTCATTTTTACCCCACCCCAAGCAATTGAAACATTTTTATTCATAGTTTCTAGACATTATAATTTTTATAGCAGAGCGTTTCTTTAAGCCAATAAAATCCCTCTTTGTCCATCAATTTTCTATACGTTAAAAAAAAACCTCCGTTTTCCTCATCTTCACACGTTAAAAGCCTCTTCTCCAGAAGTTTTCACGACTAAATATCCTCTTCTTTTCTAACACAACTCTCAGCAATCTAAAGGAAGTTGGTTCAAGAATCAAGTTTAGTCTCTTTCGTTCAACTCTCAAGTTTATCTAGCGTTTCAAGGTGTGTAAAATCACTTCTTCTATGTTTCCTCTTGGGTTTTGTTCTCCTCAAATTCTGATTTCTTTCAAGATAATGATGATGGAAGGAATTTTAAAAAAAATCTTGGTCCATTAATCGAGTCCCCTGTTTCAAGTTATACCTGGAAAGTTGTTCTTTTCAAAATCTTGGTCCATTTATATTATTTATGAATTCTCTGTATTATGTTAATTGTATTTAATCTACGAGTTGTTGCAAGAATTACAATCCATAGCCAGTGGACGCTCCTGGCTAACTCAAAACAAAATCAAACAAATCTAAACTGGACAACTAGCTATTACATCAATTCTCATTATCTAGTCTAGAATAGTAAACTTTGTAATAGGTTTTGCACCCTATAATTTGATTTCACACAACACATATAAGCAATCTCTCTGGCTAATTAAGACTTCCCAGTTCCTATCTTTCTTTTCAAACAATCTTTGATTTCTTTCAATTCATATGGCACACATATACTCTGCATAAATTGTTCTGAATATTTGGGCTTCTTGTATTCTGCCTTTGGCATTTTCGACTGTTCATTTCACACGTTGTTTCCAGGTAATAGCTGCAGATGTTCTGTTTATGTAGCCATAGAAGTAACCTGTCCCACACTGTTTTTGCAAAGTAACAACCCATAAATAGATGGTCTCTTAATTCCGGATGGCTATGACATAGCGCTCACTCCAAATCAACTTTCATTCCCCACGCAGCATAACTGTATCATCTGCTTAAAAAAAATGTGAAATATTTCCACTTAGTTTCCTGCCCTTCAAGTTTTCTTAACTCAAGCATATCAATTAATATAGTTGCAGTAGTTAATACTAAATAGTTCAACTCATACTTTTTCCTTCTAGCCAAGACCATCATTCGAGGATGAATGATCCCAAGGGGGAGATATTGTAACACCCTGAACTTTCGAGCAAAAACTATAGACTGCACTACAAATATAGTTATACGTGAATCTAGCAAATTTGATTGTATCTATGTGTAAAATTCATATCTTAAGTGTTGGAGGGATATTGGATATGAATTAAGGGCATAAGAAATCTTTAGCACGAAGTTAAGCTGAAAGGTCCTTTAACGATTAAGTTTCGTATAGGTCCAAAAAAAAGGTTAACTTCAAACAAGTATTCCTCCTAGAATATGTAGAGTTACGTGACCCATTACCTATCAAATTAAATATTTTTAAGTCTTCTTTCCAACGCCATTGACTGTTCATTAATCCGAGATTTGTACAAAAATTTATGCCCATTTTACTGGGCATTGTGCAGGTTGTGCGACTGCACACAAGGAAAACGTGCTAGAAAGGGTGTTATGGCCATTTTATCCTTTTGTAACTATTTATATTACATCAAAAACGCCCCAATCATCCAATTACTTAGGAGTATTGACTAAAAATCCTCTTCCTCTTCTCAAGACTCAACTCTCAAGAATCCGCAGGAGGTTAATTCAAGAATCAAGCTTAATTCTTTCTTTTCCGGTTATAATCCGTCTAGTATTTCAAGGTATGTAGAACTACTTCTTCAATGTATTTCTTTATGTTCTATTCTCCTCCTATTTCAGATTATTCTTCAAGTCTTTAGGGTTGAATGAATTTCTATAACCTTGTCAATTAATAGAATTCTTTAACTAAATTGTCTGAAAATCTATGAATAACTTTTTATGTTATGATTTGTCCCAAATTATGTGAATTATTATGCCCCTTATGATTTGATTCAAGAATTAGGGATTTTATTATTATATGAAGTTATGTAATCTATGAAATTCATGAACTTTGGGGAATATTGATTAAAGGATTAAATTTTATCATGAACCCTATGGAATTCTCGAATTTTCCACACCTTGAGGATTTGCTAAGTAATGGAATTTCCATAATCTTATGACATGAAATTTCTTAATTATCTTTTCGATATGATCATACGATCTCTTTAATCATAAATATGTTAAAATAACTTGAATCTTCCAAAATCTCCATAACCTCCAAAATGTCAAGAAATCTCTTCCTTATGAACTATGACCTAACAAATGATCCATGCAACTTCTAACACTATAAAATTTCTTCAAGAATGCTTTCATGGCCTTATGATACGGTCTTCATAATCTTAAGTTATGCTAAAAAGACATGAACACTCCAAAAGCTCTTTTTCCATAAAGTTATGAGAATCTATATTTTTATGAACCATGGCAACATGAATTATGATACTAGCTACCTACCATGAGTCCTGAGTAATATTAACGAATAATAAATTCATGACTCATAAATCTAACTAGTTAATTCTCAAACATGAGACATAAAGTGGCTAAACCATGACTATGAGCCCTAAAGTGGCTAAACCATGATTACGAGTCTAAATGGCTAATTCCATGAACATGAGCCTAATAAGTCTAATATTTGAACAGGAATCAGTAAGATAACATTATGAGCTTAAGGGAGTTAGCTGGCTGACCGAGAAGGCATAGGTCTAAATTACAAATGCCCAAAACTACGTTTGCCGACGTAGGATAGAGATCATTTCGTAAGTCGGATGACTTTTGTTTACAAGTCCCCAAAAGGGCTAATTATGGATCCTTGCTAGCAAATCATGTCATGTCATGTCCTATGCCCGGTAAGGTATAGGATGGCTTAGCTGATCGGGCCGAGATCAGACTCCATGCGCTCACATGGTGGTTTATGTCGGTTCACCACTTGCTCCCATAAATAACTAAAAGGATTAATTCACTTTACATCATCATTTATTATTTCAGTTTGTTCTATTGTCCCTTCAGCTCATCATTTCTTAGACTGTACTTATCACCTTTGTATTTTCATGCTTTATTACTTTCTTGTGTAGTTTTGCATGCCAATACATTCCACATATTGACCGTCTTAGAAACTGCATTGTTTCATAATGCAGGTTCCAAAAATGTACATTTGTAATTTCATGGAGTACTAGGTCCATTCATATCAGCTGTTGGTGAGCCCTCCATCTCTTCGGAAGGCATTGTTTCTACTATGATTGACTAGTACTATATTTTGAAGTATGTCGAGGTCTTGTTCCCTATTGACATTGATTCATGTTTTTAGAGGCTTCGTAGACAGTAATAGATGTCAGATTCAGTTATTTTCAGTTTTATTCTTATGTTTTGAAATTTCCACAATTATGGTTTAAAACTTTTATCAGTTTATGAAATAAATAGATTTTTCTTCATTCTATTACTCATGATCTTTAAACGTTTCTTCCGCACTTATGGGTGAATGCTCATGATGTAAGCTAAGTGGTTCTCTCGTGCCAGTGATGGTTTTGGGTGCTTGTTACGTCCAGGGCCTAGGCTCGGGTCGTGACAAACTTGGTATCAGAGCACAGAGTTCAAGTGTCCTAGGGTGTCTGTGAAGCCGTGTCTAGTAGAGCCTTGCTTATGGGTGTGTTGTGCACCACACCTATAATCAGGAGGCTACAAGGCATTTAGGAGATGTTTCCAATTTTTCATACTTTAGATCGTGCAATAGAGCTATGTCGTAAGAAACTTGTTCAAATTCGTGTGTTGAGTTTACTTATTCAAAATCGTATACTCTTTTACATATAAATTGTGCTTTTGAGCCATAGTAAGATGTGCTCCCAGACCCGTTCCAGAAATTTGTTTCAAATGACATCCTTAAGAAGGAATTGTGTATCTAGATTCTTTGGTAGTATTGCCACCCCGGAGATATTGGGATTTTGGAGGTTGTGTGGTAAGCCATAAGTAGTAGAACGATCACAAAATTAGAAATATGAAGTTAGAACTGTAGAAACCAAAACTAGGGATAGTGATTTATTGAAGTATGTAGATAGAATCATGTATCCAATAAGTGAGTAATAGGGTGGTATGACTTTTGGTGTTGGCTAAGGTGTTGCAAGGTTTTTGCGGATTTCATGGTAGTATGTAGAGAAAGAGTTGCTGGTTAAGATGACTTAGATCACGCTTTTACTAGAGAAGAGTTTTATGATGGCATTTTATGATGGCGTGTCATTGTGGTAACAAAGATTAAGTATAGGTAGTGAACGAAAGAATAAAGTAATTAAAGTTGGCAGAGCTAGACTATACTTTGTGAATGTGAAGAGAGAACTCAAGACATTCGCAAGGTTATGAATCAAGTTTAGGTAAGAAATACTTAATGAATAATTTGGGAGTAGTAGTAATGATGGGAAGGAGAACGTGCTTGTAGTCTGCAATGACATAGATGGTGTGATTAAAATTGAATATTTTGTCATGAACTCCTAGTGGACTAGTATTTCTTGAGTTCACTTTAGTAGCTATAACTCTTAGTAATGTGAACTAATAAGTGTTTCCATCCATGTATAGTACTAGACCTTAAGCTTCAATGGTAGATGATCATCGTGATGAAGAAGATTTTTGTATAAGGGTGGCAATGTTAGTTTTGGAATTGGATATAGTAGGCTGAATATAGTGTGTAACTTATGACAAGTATGAAAGTTTAAAGGTGATATATATGGACTTTAGACAAAGAGGAAACTTTAGGAATTATAGGGGAGGACTTGTGCTCCAGGGAAAATAAAATAAAATATTGTAGATAATACTCTAGGCTTCTAAATTTTACTGGTGCCTAGTCTAGTATTCTTGAGTTGCAAGTGTGGAGAATTCTAGGTATGTATTACATGGTGTCCCTAGAAGCTGAATCAAGGAGATCATAGATATTGTGGATAGTGTTAAGTCTCTTAGTATAATTTTAATTTCCATCAAATTAGGTGGATAGAAACCTCGAGGTGTGATGTTAGTAGACTAATAAGAGAAGACCGGATTGTTAAATATTAGAGGATGATGAGGTATCTCCGAAAGAAGTCCTAGAAAATTTTTTTTAGCATCTGTAATTTTTATTCTATCAAAAAAAAGAAAAGAGAGAGAGAGAGAGAGAGAAAGGTTTAGCATTCACATGTGTAGTGATAATCCAACCGAGCAAGATAATATGATTATAGCTCAATTAGAGAATAGGTCCACTAACTTTGAATGTCGACTTTTGAACTAAAGGGGAGATTATAGGATAAATGAAAGACCAAATCGGGTCTTGTGATACATATGGTAATGGGATCCAGAAAAGAGCTATGGTAAGACAACGATCCAATATTATTCTACCATATTCCTTGTACTTCAGTCAAAGATAAAATTTACTCATGTTTTACATATTCATGCCATACCTATTTCTAAGGTCCGAACCCTCTATGCATAGCCTCATGCTCTGTTCCTTAAGCAAGCAAAAATGCTTCATACAATAATTCCAGTCTCACCCAATGATTCTGTGAATTAAAGCCTTATGTTATACAACTCATGATATATGCACTCATGTTTCACAGTGCATTTAGTTCTATGAACTCTATTTGTATTCTTAATGGCTATCATGCTACGTCCTGTATATGCTCAGATCAGATTTCCCAAAAAAAATCGTTCTTATGATCTCTTCGTTCTAAGCCCTACATATGTCTACCTATGATGGTGAAGGACGGTTACTGCATACCCATACTCAAAAAAACTCTCGATTCATGCATTATGTGTTTGACATATGAAGTACTCGTGCCTACCATACATTACTCCTCAGGCCCTCATTTTGAGTGCCAAGGTTACGATAAGTGTAAGTCAGAATTGAGAAATACTCTTCTTTTTCCAGATCCTCAAGCTCTAGCCCTTCAGTGGTTTTCCTTATGACGTGATAGTGGTGTTAAAGGCAAGTATCCTCACCTATTCACTTCGCAGGAGGGAAGTATTGGAGGTAATGATCTAATTCTTACTTACCACGCTTAATAAACTCTAGCCTTTCGTAGTTTAAATCAAGCACCATAGAATACCCGCCTTAAATCTTGTTTGTCTCTTGTGCCTTGTATGTCATGATTCAGGTTTATATTTTCTTTTGGTGGGCTATTTTGGAGCTTGCGAGTTATGGTGGTATTTATAAGTCTTAAGAAAAGTTCATTAACAAAAGTCTCATACCCTGAGTTTTGCAAGTAGAGTTTTACATGAGTTTATAACCTTCATTCGAGGACGAATGATTCCAAGGGGGAGATATTGTAACATCTCTCACTTATTACTTGTTAAACCCCTTTAGGGGTAGTTTTGTCTTTTTATTTTTACCCCACCCCAAGCAATTAAAACATTGTTATTCATAGTTTCTAGACATTATAATTTTTATAGCAGAGCATTTCTTTAAGCCAATAAAATCCCTCTTTGTCCATCAATTTTCTATACGTTAAAAAAAAACTCCGTTTTCCTCATCTTCACACGTTAAAAGCCTCTCTTTCTCCAGAAGTTTTCACGACTAAATATCCTCTTCTTTTCTAACACAACTCTCAGCAATCTAAAGGAAGTTGGTTCAAGAATCAAGTTTAGTCTCTTCCGTTCAACTCTCAAGTTTATCTAGCGTTTCAAGGTGTGTAAAATCACTTCTTCTATGTTTCCTCTTGGGTTTTGTTCTCCTCAAATTCTGATTTCTTTCAAGATAATGATGATGGAAGGAATTTTTAAAAAAATCTTGGTCCATTAATCGAGTTCCCTGTTTCAAGTTATACCTGGAAAGTTGTTCTTTTCAAAATCTTGGTCCATTTATATTGTTTATGAATTCTCTGTATTATGTTAATTGTATTTAATCTACGAGTTGTTGCAAGAATTACAATCCATAGCCAGTGGACGCTCCTGGCTAACTCAAAACAAAATCAAACAAATCTAAACTGGACAACTAGCTATTACATCAATTCTCATTATCTAGTCTAGAATAGTAAACTTTGTAATAGGTTTTGCACCCTATAATTTGATTTCACACAACACATATAAGCAATCTCTCTGGCTAATTAAGACTTCCCAGTTCCTATCTTTCTTTTCAAACAATCTTTGATTTCTTTCAATTCATATGGCACACATATACTCTGCATAAATTGTTCTGAATATTTGGGCTTCTTGTATTCTGCCTTTGGCATTTTCGACTGTTCATTTCACACGTTGTTTCCAGGTAATAGCTGCAGATGTTCTGTTTATGTAGCCATAGAAGTAACCTGTCCCACACTGTTTTTGCAAAGTAACAACCCATAAATAGATGGTCTCTTAATTCCGGATGGCTATGACATAGCGCTCACTCCAAATCAACTTTCATTCCCCACGCAGCATAACTGTATCATCTGCTTAAAAAAAATGTGAAATATTTCCACTTAGTTTCCTGCCCTTCAAGTTTTCTTAACTCAAGCATATCAATTAATATAGTTGCAGTAGTTAATACTAAATAGTTCAACTCATACTTTTTCCTTCTAGCCAAGACCATCATTCGAGGATGAATGATCCCAAGGGGGAGATATTGTAACACCCTGAACTTTCGAGCAAAAACTATAGACTGCACTACAAATATAGTTATACGTGAATCTAGCAAATTTGATTGTATCTATGTGTAAAATTCATATCTTAAGTGTTGGAGGGATATTGGATATGAATTAAGGGCATAAGAAATCTTTAGCACGAAGTTAAGCTGAAAGGTCCTTTAACGATTAAGTTTCGTATAGGTCCAAAAAAAAGGTTAACTTCAAACAAGTATTCCTCCTAGAATATGTAGAGTTACGTGACCCATTACCTATCAAATTAAATATTTTTAAGTCTTCTTTCCAACGCCATTGACTGTTCATTAATCCGAGATTTGTACAAAAATTTATGCCCATTTTACTGGGCATTGTGCAGGTTGTGCGACTGCACACAAGGAAAACGTGCTAGAAAGGGTGTTATGGCCATTTTATCCTTTTGTAACTATTTATATTACATCAAAAACGCCCCAATCATCCAATTACTTAGGAGTATTGACTAAAAATCCTCTTCCTCTTCTCAAGACTCAACTCTCAAGAATCCGCAGGAGGTTAATTCAAGAATCAAGCTTAATTCTTTCTTTTCCGGTTATAATCCGTCTAGTATTTCAAGGTATGTAGAACTACTTCTTCAATGTATTTCTTTATGTTCTATTCTCCTCCTATTTCAGATTATTCTTCAAGTCTTTAGGGTTGAATGAATTTCTATAACCTTGTCAATTAATAGAATTCTTTAACTAAATTGTCTGAAAATCTATGAATAACTTTTTATGTTATGATTTGTCCCAAATTATGTGAATTATTATGCCCCTTATGATTTGATTCAAGAATTAGGGATTTTATTATTATATGAAGTTATGTAATCTATGAAATTCATGAACTTTGGGGAATATTGATTAAAGGATTAAATTTTATCATGAACCCTATGGAATTCTCGAATTTTCCACACCTTGAGGATTTGCTAAGTAATGGAATTTCCATAATCTTATGACATGAAATTTCTTAATTATCTTTTCGATATGATCATACGATCTCTTTAATCATAAATATGTTAAAATAACTTGAATCTTCCAAAATCTCCATAACCTCCAAAATGTCAAGAAATCTCTTCCTTATGAACTATGACCTAACAAATGATCCATGCAACTTCTAACACTATAAAATTTCTTCAAGAATGCTTTCATGGCCTTATGATACGGTCTTCATAATCTTAAGTTATGCTAAAAAGACATGAACACTCCAAAAGCTCTTTTTCCATAAAGTTATGAGAATCTATATTTTTATGAACCATGGCAACATGAATTATGATACTAGCTACCTACCATGAGTCCTGAGTAATATTAACGAATAATAAATTCATGACTCATAAATCTAACTAGTTAATTCTCAAACATGAGACATAAAGTGGCTAAACCATGACTATGAGCCCTAAAGTGGCTAAACCATGATTACGAGTCTAAATGGCTAATTCCATGAACATGAGCCTAATAAGTCTAATATTTGAACAGGAATCAGTAAGATAACATTATGAGCTTAAGGGAGTTAGCTGGCTGACCGAGAAGGCATAGGTCTAAATTACAAATGCCCAAAACTACGTTTGCCGACGTAGGATAGAGATCATTTCGTAAGTCGGATGACTTTTGTTTACAAGTCCCCAAAAGGGCTAATTATGGATCCTTGCTAGCAAATCATGTCATGTCATGTCCTATGCCCGGTAAGGTATAGGATGGCTTAGCTGATCGGGCCGAGATCAGACTCCATGCGCTCACATGGTGGTTTATGTCGGTTCACCACTTGCTCCCATAAATAACTAAAAGGATTAATTCACTTTACATCATCATTTATTATTTCAGTTTGTTCTATTGTCCCTTCAGCTCATCATTTCTTAGACTGTACTTATCACCTTTGTATTTTCATGCTTTATTACTTTCTTGTGTAGTTTTGCATGCCAATACATTCCACATATTGACCGTCTTAGAAACTGCATTGTTTCATAATGCAGGTTCCAAAAATGTACATTTGTAATTTCATGGAGTACTAGGTCCATTCATATCAGCTGTTGGTGAGCCCTCCATCTCTTCGGAAGGCATTGTTTCTACTATGATTGACTAGTACTATATTTTGAAGTATGTCGAGGTCTTGTTCCCTATTGACATTGATTCATGTTTTTAGAGGCTTCGTAGACAGTAATAGATGTCAGATTCAGTTATTTTCAGTTTTATTCTTATGTTTTGAAATTTCCACAATTATGGTTTAAAACTTTTATCAGTTTATGAAATAAATAGATTTTTCTTCATTCTATTACTCATGATCTTTAAACGTTTCTTCCGCACTTATGGGTGAATGCTCATGATGTAAGCTAAGTGGTTCTCTCGTGCCAGTGATGGTTTTGGGTGCTTGTTACGTCCAGGGCCTAGGCTCGGGTCGTGACAAACTTGGTATCAGAGCACAGAGTTCAAGTGTCCTAGGGTGTCTGTGAAGCCGTGTCTAGTAGAGCCTTGCTTATGGGTGTGTTGTGCACCACACCTATAATCAGGAGGCTACAAGGCATTTAGGAGATGTTTCCAATTTTTCATACTTTAGATCGTGCAATAGAGCTATGTCGTAAGAAACTTGTTCAAATTCGTGTGTTGAGTTTACTTATTCAAAATCGTATACTCTTTTACATATAAATTGTGCTTTTGAGCCATAGTAAGATGTGCTCCCAGACCCGTTCCAGAAATTTGTTTCAAATGACATCCTTAAGAAGGAATTGTGTATCTAGATTCTTTGGTAGTATTGCCACCCCGGAGATATTGGGATTTTGGAGGTTGTGTGGTAAGCCATAAGTAGTAGAACGATCACAAAATTAGAAATATGAAGTTAGAACTGTAGAAACCAAAACTAGGGATAGTGATTTATTGAAGTATGTAGATAGAATCATGTATCCAATAAGTGAGTAATAGGGTGGTATGACTTTTGGTGTTGGCTAAGGTGTTGCAAGGTTTTTGCGGATTTCATGGTAGTATGTAGAGAAAGAGTTGCTGGTTAAGATGACTTAGATCACGCTTTTACTAGAGAAGAGTTTTATGATGGCATTTTATGATGGCGTGTCATTGTGGTAACAAAGATTAAGTATAGGTAGTGAACGAAAGAATAAAGTAATTAAAGTTGGCAGAGCTAGACTATACTTTGTGAATGTGAAGAGAGAACTCAAGACATTCGCAAGGTTATGAATCAAGTTTAGGTAAGAAATACTTAATGAATAATTTGGGAGTAGTAGTAATGATGGGAAGGAGAACGTGCTTGTAGTCTGCAATGACATAGATGGTGTGATTAAAATTGAATATTTTGTCATGAACTCCTAGTGGACTAGTATTTCTTGAGTTCACTTTAGTAGCTATAACTCTTAGTAATGTGAACTAATAAGTGTTTCCATCCATGTATAGTACTAGACCTTAAGCTTCAATGGTAGATGATCATCGTGATGAAGAAGATTTTTGTATAAGGGTGGCAATGTTAGTTTTGGAATTGGATATAGTAGGCTGAATATAGTGTGTAACTTATGACAAGTATGAAAGTTTAAAGGTGATATATATGGACTTTAGACAAAGAGGAAACTTTAGGAATTATAGGGGAGGACTTGTGCTCCAGGGAAAATAAAATAAAATATTGTAGATAATACTCTAGGCTTCTAAATTTTACTGGTGCCTAGTCTAGTATTCTTGAGTTGCAAGTGTGGAGAATTCTAGGTATGTATTACATGGTGTCCCTAGAAGCTGAATCAAGGAGATCATAGATATTGTGGATAGTGTTAAGTCTCTTAGTATAATTTTAATTTCCATCAAATTAGGTGGATAGAAACCTCGAGGTGTGATGTTAGTAGACTAATAAGAGAAGACCGGATTGTTAAATATTAGAGGATGATGAGGTATCTCCGAAAGAAGTCCTAGAAAATTTTTTTTAGCATCTGTAATTTTTATTCTATCAAAAAAAAGAAAAGAGAGAGAGAGAGAGAGAGAAAGGTTTAGCATTCACATGTGTAGTGATAATCCAACCGAGCAAGATAATATGATTATAGCTCAATTAGAGAATAGGTCCACTAACTTTGAATGTCGACTTTTGAACTAAAGGGGAGATTATAGGATAAATGAAAGACCAAATCGGGTCTTGTGATACATATGGTAATGGGATCCAGAAAAGAGCTATGGTAAGACAACGATCCAATATTATTCTACCATATTCCTTGTACTTCAGTCAAAGATAAAATTTACTCATGTTTTACATATTCATGCCATACCTATTTCTAAGGTCCGAACCCTCTATGCATAGCCTCATGCTCTGTTCCTTAAGCAAGCAAAAATGCTTCATACAATAATTCCAGTCTCACCCAATGATTCTGTGAATTAAAGCCTTATGTTATACAACTCATGATATATGCACTCATGTTTCACAGTGCATTTAGTTCTATGAACTCTATTTGTATTCTTAATGGCTATCATGCTACGTCCTGTATATGCTCAGATCAGATTTCCCAAAAAAAATCGTTCTTATGATCTCTTCGTTCTAAGCCCTACATATGTCTACCTATGATGGTGAAGGACGGTTACTGCATACCCATACTCAAAAAAACTCTCGATTCATGCATTATGTGTTTGACATATGAAGTACTCGTGCCTACCATACATTACTCCTCAGGCCCTCATTTTGAGTGCCAAGGTTACGATAAGTGTAAGTCAGAATTGAGAAATACTCTTCTTTTTCCAGATCCTCAAGCTCTAGCCCTTCAGTGGTTTTCCTTATGACGTGATAGTGGTGTTAAAGGCAAGTATCCTCACCTATTCACTTCGCAGGAGGGAAGTATTGGAGGTAATGATCTAATTCTTACTTACCACGCTTAATAAACTCTAGCCTTTCGTAGTTTAAATCAAGCACCATAGAATACCCGCCTTAAATCTTGTTTGTCTCTTGTGCCTTGTATGTCATGATTCAGGTTTATATTTTCTTTTGGTGGGCTATTTTGGAGCTTGCGAGTTATGGTGGTATTTATAAGTCTTAAGAAAAGTTCATTAACAAAAGTCTCATACCCTGAGTTTTGCAAGTAGAGTTTTACATGAGTTTATAACCTTCATTCGAGGACGAATGATTCCAAGGGGGAGATATTGTAACATCTCTCACTTATTACTTGTTAAACCCCTTTAGGGGTAGTTTTGTCTTTTTATTTTTACCCCACCCCAAGCAATTAAAACATTGTTATTCATAGTTTCTAAACATTATAATTTTTATAGCAGAGCATTTCTTTAAGCCAATAAAATCCCTCTTTGTCCATCAATTTTCTATACGTTAAAAAAAAACTCCATTTTCCTCATCTTCACACGTTAAAAGCCTCTCTTTCTCCAGAAGTTTTCACGACTAAATATCCTCTTCTTTTCTAACACAACTCTCAGCAATCTAAAGGAAGTTGGTTCAAGAATCAAGTTTAGTCTCTTCCGTTCAACTCTCAAGTTTATCTAGCGTTTCAAGGTGTGTAAAATCACTTCTTCTATGTTTCCTCTTGGGTTTTGTTCTCCTCAAATTCTGATTTCTTTCAAGATAATGATGATGGAAGGAATTTTTAAAAAAATCTTGGTCCATTAATCGGGTTCCCTGTTTCAAGTTATACCTGGAAAGTTGTTCTTTTCAAAATCTTGGTCCATTTATATTGTTTATGAATTCTCTGTATTATGTTAATTGTATTTAATCTACGAGTTGTTGCAAGAATTACAATCCATAGCCAGTGGACGCTCCTGGCTAACTCAAAACAAAATCAAACAAATCTAAACTGGACAACTAGCTATTACATCAATTCTCATTATCTAGTCTAGAATAGTAAACTTTGTAATAGGTTTTGCACCCTATAATTTGATTTCACACAACACATATAAGCAATCTCTCTGGCTAATTAAGACTTCCCAGTTCCTATCTTTCTTTTCAAACAATCTTTGATTTCTTTCAATTCATATGGCACACATATACTCTGCATAAATTGTTCTGAATATTTGGGCTTCTTGTATTCTGCCTTTGGCATTTTCGACTGTTCATTTCACACGTTGTTTCCAGGTAATAGCTGCAGATGTTCTGTTTATGTAGCCATAGAAGTAACCTGTCCCACACTGTTTTTGCAAAGTAACAACCCATAAATAGATGGTCTCTTAATTCCGGATGGCTATGACATAGCGCTCACTCCAAATCAACTTTCATTCCCCACGCAGCATAACTGTATCATCTGCTTAAAAAAAATGTGAAATATTTCCACTTAGTTTCCTGCCCTTCAAGTTTTCTTAACTCAAGCATATCAATTAATATAGTTGCAGTAGTTAATACTAAATAGTTCAACTCATACTTTTTCCTTCTAGCCAAGACCATCATTCGAGGATGAATGATCCCAAGGGGGAGATATTGTAACACCCTGAACTTTCGAGCAAAAACTATAGACTGCACTACAAATATAGTTATACGTGAATCTAGCAAATTTGATTGTATCTATGTGTAAAATTCATATCTTAAGTGTTGGAGGGATATTGGATATGAATTAAGGGCATAAGAAATCTTTAGCACGAAGTTAAGCTGAAAGGTCCTTTAACGATTAAGTTTCGTATAGGTCCAAAAAAAAGGTTAACTTCAAACAAGTATTCCTCCTAGAATATGTAGAGTTACGTGACCCATTACCTATCAAATTAAATATTTTTAAGTCTTCTTTCCAACGCCATTGACTGTTCATTAATCCGAGATTTGTACAAAAATTTATGCCCATTTTACTGGGCATTGTGCAGGTTGTGCGACTGCACACAAGGAAAACGTGCTAGAAAGGGTGTTATGGCCATTTTATCCTTTTGTAACTATTTATATTACATCAAAAACGCCCCAATCATCCAATTACTTAGGAGTATTGACTAAAAATCCTCTTCCTCTTCTCAAGACTCAACTCTCAAGAATCCGCAGGAGGTTAATTCAAGAATCAAGCTTAATTCTTTCTTTTCCGGTTATAATCCGTCTAGTATTTCAAGGTATGTAGAACTACTTCTTCAATGTATTTCTTTATGTTCTATTCTCCTCCTATTTCAGATTATTCTTCAAGTCTTTAGGGTTGAATGAATTTCTATAACCTTGTCAATTAATAGAATTCTTTAACTAAATTGTCTGAAAATCTATGAATAACTTTTTATGTTATGATTTGTCCCAAATTATGTGAATTATTATGCCCCTTATGATTTGATTCAAGAATTAGGGATTTTATTATTATATGAAGTTATGTAATCTATGAAATTCATGAACTTTGGGGAATATTGATTAAAGGATTAAATTTTATCATGAACCCTATGGAATTCTCGAATTTTCCACACCTTGAGGATTTGCTAAGTAATGGAATTTCCATAATCTTATGACATGAAATTTCTTAATTATCTTTTCGATATGATCATACGATCTCTTTAATCATAAATATGTTAAAATAACTTGAATCTTCCAAAATCTCCATAACCTCCAAAATGTCAAGAAATCTCTTCCTTATGAACTATGACCTAACAAATGATCCATGCAACTTCTAACACTATAAAATTTCTTCAAGAATGCTTTCATGGCCTTATGATACGGTCTTCATAATCTTAAGTTATGCTAAAAAGACATGAACACTCCAAAAGCTCTTTTTCCATAAAGTTATGAGAATCTATATTTTTATGAACCATGGCAACATGAATTATGATACTAGCTACCTACCATGAGTCCTGAGTAATATTAACGAATAATAAATTCATGACTCATAAATCTAACTAGTTAATTCTCAAACATGAGACATAAAGTGGCTAAACCATGACTATGAGCCCTAAAGTGGCTAAACCATGATTACGAGTCTAAATGGCTAATTCCATACATGAGCCTAATAAGGCTAATATTTGAACAGGAATCAGTAAGATAACATTATGAGCTTAAGGGAGTTAGCTGGCTGACCGAGAAGGCATAGGTCTAAATGACAAATGCCCGAAACTACGTTTGCCGATGTAGGATAGAGATCATTCCGTAAGTCGGATGACTTTTGTTTACAAGTTCCCAAAAGGGCTAATTATGGATCCTTGCTAGCAAATCATGTCATGTCATGTCCTATGCCCGGCAAGGTATAGGATGGCTTAGCTGATCGGGCCGAGATCAGACTCCATGCGCTCACATGGTGGTTTATGTCGGTTCACCACTTGCTCCCATAAATAACTAAAAGGATTAATTCACTTTACATCATCATTTATTATTTCAGTTTGTTCTATTGTCCCTTCAGCTCATCATTTCTTAGACTGTACTTATCACCTTTGTATTTTCATGTTTTATTACTTTCTTGTGTAGTTTTGCATGCCAATACATTCCACGTATTGACCGTCTTGGACACTGCATTGTTTCATAATGCAGGTTCCAAAAATGTACATTTGTAATTTCGTGGAGTACTAGGTCCATTCATATCAGCTGTTGGTGAGCCCTCCATCTCTTCGGAAGGCATTGTTTCTACTATGATTGACTAGTACTATATTTTGAAGTATGTCGAGGTCTTGTTCCCTATTGACATTGATTCATGTGTTTAGAGGCTTCGTAGACAGTAATAGATGTCAGATTCAGTTATTTTCAGTTTTATTCTTATGTTTTGAAATTTCCACAATTATGGTTTAAAACTTTTATCAGTTTATGAAATAAATAGATTTTTCTTCATTCTATTACTCATGATCTTTAAACGTTTCTTCCACACTTATGGGTGAATGCTCATGATGTAAGCTAAGTGGTTCTCTCGTGCTAGTGATGGTTTCGGGTGCCTGTTACGTCCAGGGCCTAGGCTCGGGTCGTGACACCTTTTATCCTGAACTACGTTTGAATTGATTCCTACTTCAACATGATACGTAGGCGCCCTAATGGCTCGGTCATTTCACCCCAGGAAATGGAAACTGGGGCAAAATTTTCTAGAAGGAATCTCGAAAATTCCAAAGAAGAAGATCATCTTTTGGCAAAGAGAATGGAGACCAATAAATATTTTTGGAGAAAGTCTCGAATTCCCCAAAGGTCGAGATCATCGAAAATAGTATCTAACTGGGGCAGAAATTTTGAGGAAATCCTTAAAATTTCCAGTAATACTTTAGAATGAATTCCAAATTCCCCAGCATCGAGAGTTCAAGACAAACTTCGGAAATCACCAGCTTAGACAAAGTCCAGATAGACTAAATCCCAGCTATGACAAGCTTCTGCAAATTATGCTATTGAACTTCCCCAGCAACAACAATGAGTTTTCGGGGATCTTTCATTTGATGTGAGACATGGCCAGGCCTCAAGTGGGAGACGTTCGTTGAGCTAGCACATGACATGACTGGCAGAGTTTTTCTAAAAAACTCACACAAGTTTTCAAATCTATAATTTCAAAACCCAAACAATTTTGAAAATCTATACGTATTTTTTTTTCTTGACTAGTTTTGCGTTACATCTATTTAAGCGGGGAGTCAGGGTGGAAGTCCAAACATGACGGAGCACCCGAAAGATAACAAGAAGTAAACCAAAGATCGAAGGAGGTCAATGCGGAGTAGTTTCACCCAAAAACTAACAATTCTTCTATGGATGTAGGAATCACTACACAAAGAGGGGGTCTCCTTCAAAAAAACCCTTAAGCAAATCAGGAACCGCGCCAAAGAATACAGGGCTCAAAAATGGTATTTTGGGTGGCCCCAAAGACATGTTCAGCCACCCATTCGGGATTAAGGATCACTTGATTTGTTTATCCTACTTCAAAAGAATACGGATGACAAACAAAGCTTCCTATCTTTGTTATGAATACTTTATTCAGAACTTCTTCTAAAAATGGTCACTAGCAAAAGCGACATTTTATCTACTAATTGCTTACCTTAAGCGCAGGTATAACTCGAAAGAGTCGGCATAACGAAACGATCAAAGAGATCACCTGACAAGGAGAGTAGGGACATCCTCCTCCAATCCATCATGGGTCAAAACAAACATATAACGTTTGAAAGTAGTATTTATAGTGGTCCCCAGAAATGGGTTTAACTATTCACTTATCTCCAAAATGATTTTTGTTTAGCAAATAAAATCATTTATATTGTAAATGCTCTTTTTAAAGCTTTCCCAGAATTTGACTATGGTCGCTAGCAAAATCGACATTGTGTCTACTAATTGTTTACCTTAAGCACAGGTACATTCAAAGGAGTCAGCACATCAACAGAATAGCCTAAAGGCCATCTTATTACGTCAAAGCTGAAAAAGTCTGACGCTTGTCAATGCCAAATGAGGATGATGGGGATCGTCGAAAAAGGTTATCTTATTGCATCCCATTACATCTCGATGCATCCCATTACATCCAGATGCATCCCATGGAATCCCGATGCATCCCATTACATCCCGATGCATCCCATGGCATCCCAATGCATCCCATTACATCCCATGGCATCCCAATGCATCCCATTACATCCCAATGCATCTCATTGCATCCTGATGCATCCCATAGCATCCCAATGCATTTTACACCATCCCATTACATCCCGATTCATCCCAATACATTCTATTGAATCCCATTGCACCATACTGCATCATATTACATCCCATCTCATGCCATTGCATCATATTGCATCATATTTTATCTCATTGCACCATATGGCATTGCATTCTATTGCATCATATTGCACCATGTTGCATCCCATCATATTTCATCACATAACATTTCGTTGTGTTTCATTATATGTCATTTTACAGCTCATTGCAGGACATTTCATTTCATTGCTGAGAGGGCCATTTTATTTTATGCCGAGAGGGCCACGCCAAGAGGGCCATGCTGAGAGGGCCATATCAAGAGGGCCATTTTATTTCATGCCGAGAGGGCCATGCCAAGAGGGCCATGCCGAGAGGGCCATTTTATTTCATATCGAGAGGGCCATCACATTTTATTGCCAAGAGGGCCATGCCGAGAGGGCCATCATACCATTTAGATAAGTCTCCATATAAAATCAGAATATAAATAAATAGATTAAACCGATATTCGCCACCATTCAAGATAATAGAGTCTAGTTTTGGAAGATGCTTTGGAGCACCTATATCTGTTGACCACGCAAAAGGCGATGTAGCCGGCGTTAAGGACATTTCAGTACTTCATGAACCTGCATTTGAATGCATCAACATATTGAAGTTGAAGAAGTACATGATCCAAAGGGACATCTTTAAGTCATTATCTAGAGACGAACGACAAACTGGACTTCCCTAGAATCGACAATTTGAAGGTCATCTGTAAGTCACAATATTCGAAATCGGACAGTGTGTGAGATTTCCTGCAAGTTGATAGCCTATGGGTCATTCGTAAGTCGCAACAACATCCTAACCGGATAGTATGCAAGATCACCTAAAGATCGACAGTTTGAAGGTTATCCATAAGTCACAATTAAATCCTTACCGGAGAATATGCGAGATTACCAAATTGGTAGGTCCAAGGGTTCTCTATAAGCCACGCCATATCCAAGATCGATTATGCGCAGTATTACCCTAAGACCGATAATTTGAGAGATATCTATAAACCATATTATATCCAAGGTTAGATGATGTGAAGGATTGCCAAAAGCTAGCGATTCGAGGGATATCTATAATCCATCTCTCATCCAAGGTCGGATAATGTGCAGAATCACCCAAAGGCTAGCAACTTAAAGGATATCTATTAGCCACCTCATATCCAATGTCGAATGATGCGCGAGATTACCCAAAGACTGACGATTTAAGGGATATCTATAAGTCGTATCGATACTAAGGATGTGCGGGACTTACCCGTGGTCATATGCAAAAGAGCATTATCAATGGCCGAGAAGGTTATCGCATTGAATATAAAAACATACTGGTAGCCCAGAAGGTTATCAAACAAAAAATCAAGCGGCTATAGGGACCGTTCTACCCAAAATGACATCGGTGGCCAAGAGAGGCACCCCATTTTGAAGAAAGAATCAATTACCAAAAGTCCATCATATCCAACAACTGAGATGTTTGTTGCACCTATACTGTTGTGGAAACCATTGTCTTCCAAAAGCAGGGTTAGGAAAGGACAGCACTGCTGATCAGAAATAATTCACACAGGAATATGGTAAAAGACTCTATCCCTCAGTGAATTATGTTTATCGCTAACAATTTTTGTTTGAGATGTTATCGAGAGAATCCGAGAGGGTGAAAATCTCAAACCAAAACTACAGGTGCGGACGACTCCAAAAAGGACGCAGCACAATGTGGAACTTTTTCTTAGCAGCGAACTGGGACGTAGTCCTAAGGGGAATATCAAACTCTTTGGGCGCGAGCTAAAGGACTCTTCCACCGCCATCAAACCACACCCCTATCAGAAGGCATGTGGGTATTTGGGATTCTTGGTTTCATTTTCACTTTCGAAGTACTTCTAAACTCGCACCGAAAGTAACTTTCCATTTCCTTCAAATTTGGGTGACAATACACCTAGAGACTTGGAAATTATGTCCTGGTAAATTCTTACCTATGGATATGAAGAGCTCCACATTCATGGTTAAGAGGTTACAAGCCTCTTTTCCATACCTCATCTTACTTGTCACTCATTCCGAGCCAAAGGTCGTCTTAGTGTAAGAGACTATCTTTTCTACCGATCGATTCAAACTACAAGCAGTCTGATTCCCTAAGTTTCAGGGATATGTAGGCTGGGCTCTATATTGAAAACTCGACTGCGTTCCAACCTCCCCCAATATCATCTTATTCCCTAGCTTTTCGGCTTTCCCAAAATTTAAAATCGGGATAGTTTGTGAATTCTTTGAAAATCGTGCTTAAAAATCAAGCTTTATGAACTACAAGTGGCCTGAATTCTCATGAAACATAAGATATGTAGGAAACCCAATACCAGGGTCCGGCCATAATTCCCTGAAATTCGTGCGAAACCTAAGTGCTTTCGAGAGACGATTTTGGGGTCGGACAAAATTAGGAACGTCAAACTCCCTTTGCCCAGGGTTACTTCCATTCACCCTACCCAAAGGGAGGGGGCAGTTGTTGACACCTAATTTTTTCCCTCCCCATTCCAAATTAGTTTTCGAGTTTCTTAATTCAAAATAATTTTAAAATAATTATTTTTTGAAAATAAATTGCAAGCCTACCTTTTGAATTTTGGGTGAAAATTAATATGTTCTATATTTAGTTATATAGAATCATATAATTCTCACTTAAATAAATATTGTAAAATTTATTTCGAGGAAAAAGTTTGTTCAAATTGCAAATACTCTACTTTTCTCAAAATTGATTAAAAATAAGGAATTGATGACATAATTAGTTCCTAAATTCTTAAACAAAATAATTGTATTCTATTAACTAATTAATTAGAAATTATTGAATTTGAGAAGCTCGTTAAATTAATCAAAAATTAGTCTTGTCTTGATTTGGTCATCTTATTAATTTAGGCCTCCCCTTTGTTTTACTTCAACTCACCCCAGGCCCAATTCTTCTTCACCATACCCGGCCCAACACCCTTTTCACCCACACTCATACAAACATATACACACACCGATATATACAATACACACATATACACACGCGCCCACTCTTCCTATTTTCTCTTTCTCTCTCCCCGACTCCTCTCTCACCAATGACACCAGTACACAACAACAACAACTTTCGTCAGCAGCTCGACCAATACAATGCCAACGACACCCCAAAATCGATCCAAAATGACATCTCGAACCAGTTCAACCCTAACGATCTCATTTTTCATCCAAATCGCCGTCCACGATGCACTGTCCATTCTAGAAACATTGAGAAATTGGACAGGTGGCAATTGCAACAGACATATTCCCTCTGTTTCCCCAAGAATCACAGATTTTGTACAAGAAGGTACACTATTTGTGACGTTTTGATTGGAGCTGGAGAATTCACAAGTTCCCCCCCCCCAATTTCCCTATGAATTTTTACCCTTTTTTGGTCCAAATTCATCCGATTTCATAGCTGAAAATTCAATTCTTATCCCGAATTTCAAATTTCAAAATTTCCCAATTCATTTTCCCTTTTTACCCCTTTGTTTTTCCCCCCAAAACAACCCTAATTTTTTCTATAAATAGATAGTAAGGGTTGAGGGTTGAGTAGTGGATTTTTGGGGGAAAATTGGGGATTTGGGAGGCGCATGCTTCTAATCCCACGTAACCAAAGTTCACAATGAAATACATTCAATTCCGGTGAAATTGCTTGAATTCCGATGAGCTTAATCCAAACTCCGGTGAAATCGAGTTAAATTCTAAACGGTGGAAGTCTCTGAAAACGCGTAGTCTCAAGTTCGCTGCTCCGAAAAAGGTACTAACTTCGCCCTTTCTACACTGTTCTTCATTGAAATCGTTAATCATATATGAATTTTAGGTGGCTGTTTCTATTTAGTTGTTGGACGAATCGGGTTATAGGACTCAATAAATGGCCGATTTGTTTTGAAATATGTGCATTTGAGGTCGTTTGAGAGTTTAAGTTTGATTTTGGTGTTTGATTGTTAAAAAACTTTAAGCTTTAAAGGTCTACTGTTGGACATGAGTTGTATTCAACAAGCATGAAACCTGGTGATTTTCAATATCGGTTTTCTTGCTCGATGTTTGGTTGAATAGGTTTTGTTTGGTATTTATGTGATTCTGAGTGATGTTTATTGTTTCAGTGTGTTTCTTTTAAGTTGAATGTGATTTCAAGCTAAGGACCCTCCAAAGTGTTTTCTTGATATCAAGTTATAACTCGTAGATAAGGAGACGAAGTTGTTCGTTTCGAAATCACCCTTACATGTTTAAAAGTCTCTTCCTTGAGTTAAATTAAAATCATGTCAGTTGTCCTCTCAAAAGTTTAAGTTTTAAATTTTTTTTTTGCCCCTGTTTTACCACTAGTCTTATGCTTTCCAGTAAGTGTATTAGTGTTCGTCATAGCTTTCATGAATTTGTGATAAAATCTATCGACATTTGTTTCTGTTGTATACGCTTTGAAAGAGGGCTACAAAGCAGTGTTTTCGCATTAAAAAATTTTGAGAAGGGAGTATAGCCTCCTTGAAGTGCTTTGGTTCCTTAGTTGTTGCCTTCTCCTCACATTCTCTTTGTTGTGACCTTGGGTTGTGAAGCCAAGACCAAGTTTGTGTTTTGATTAATGATCAACATAGCGACTTCCTCAAAACCTCAACGTTCTTCTCTTACTCCCATTTTCGTTGTTTTAAAAGGTTCAATTTGGTTTAGTGTTTTGTCACGAGTTGCTAATTATTGTGATTCCATGATGTAATCCTTAATTCCTTGATTCACGATTGCAAGATAGTTAGTACCAATCACTAGTTCAATAGTTTTATCTGAGAAGTGTGCATTTCTTTTTCTTTCCTCTTTGGTAATGTTTCTCTGGAAAACAGCCACAGTGCTCATTTCTTTTTCTTTCCTCTCTGGTTGTGCTTCTCTAGAAAATATGTTTTAAGAAACCTTGTGAAAACATTTTTCTTTTAAAAGAAAAATCCTGACAGTTCGTTAGCTTTTCTCCTTGCCATGTGCAGCTGTGTATTTTGAGACGTTCTTGATATGTATTGTTGACGTGATTTTCTTTCTTTTAGTGCTACTTCCTGATTGTCTAAATTGCGATAAACTCAAATCTTTTATACATCAATAGGAACATGTTCATGCCTCTCCCTACTTCACCTTTTTTATTTCTCCCCAAACAATAGTGAAGGTTGGTAAATCTGAGTTGATAAGTGCAGTCCTATGATACTGTGAAATTCATGACTTGTCTTAACTATGTCCCAAAGTTTAAATTTTTCTTGGAGGAGATCACAGTTAGGAGATCTCTACAGAAGTCAATTATTTTCCAAAAATGGAGTCTTTGGATTCGATGTTCTCTCTTTCACTCTTATATCCCCTCTCTCCTTGGCTTAAACCAGACCAAAGAAGTCTGTGAAGCTCAATTTGGAGTGGCCCCTTTTTTTAGCAAAATCCCAAAGGTAGCAGTTTTATGGTGTGATGGAAGCTTCCCTGGAAGCTTGTATCATTTTGAAATTACTGTCTTGGCCTGAAGCAATTGGTTTTGGCCTCAATAAATTTATTTAGTTTACCTCTTTTAAAGTTGTTTTTAATATGCATTGCTGCAAATAATACAGTTGACGAGGTGTCTCTTTTTCTTATGATATGTTATCATTCATCTGCTTTGTCACTATTATTGTCATACTATTTTGGTGTGAAATCATGATTTTGCCTTCATAGTGACTCAATGGCGTTTCTTTCCTTTACCTTGTACTAATATTTTTTCTCTTTTTCTATTTTGATGCATGTGACATCGGCATGAGTTCACGAGACTCTCTTCTCCTGCATTCCTTATTTGGGCCAAAGAGGTCCAAGCTATCGAGTCAAACCTCAAGGCCCCAAAACGGGTAAAAATGGAAATTGAAGAATATGTAGCTAAAAGGAAGCTAGTTTACAGGGTTGAAGACGAAGCAGAAAAAATTGAAATAGGTTAAAAGCCTATGAAAATTGAGGATTAAAGCCGGGAAGGTCAAAACGGTTTTAAAAACCCATTTTTTCTCGACTCTTCTCCTTTATTTATTTGTAAATTTAACCTTGAATATTTGTATGTAATTAATTCTCAAATTTGGTTAAAATCTAGATGAATCCCCTTTGAGTTGTTATTTTGTTCTATCTTTATATTTTCCTTTAATTGTCGTTTATCGCATAGTCTAATATTTTGAGTTAATAAAATAATACCTTTATTTTCCTTCGGAACAAGTCTTTAATAAATCAAGAGATGGCATTTATTTTGTTTATGCAATAAGTAATCTATATAGATTAAGGTGATTTTCCCTCAAAAAATTCTAAAGATTAAATAATTTCTTTGAAAGAAAAATCCAAGCTTTTATCACTAATTAATTACTTCATAATTTATCAAATTCGATGTTGCTTTAAAACTCAAATTCCAAAGGTGTTATTTCTAATAAATTGGTCCTTTCAAGTTAAAATTGGTCTTTCTTTGTTAAGGATGAGAATCTTTTTCCCTTAAGTCTAAATTTGGGTTTATTTACACAGATTTTTTCCTAATTTAAGTAGATTATTTCTCATGTCAATAGAATAAATGCCATTTTTGCAAATGATTTTAAGATTTTACCAAATTAGCCATGTTTTCAAAATTAGTCATTTTTACAAATCAGTCAAATTGTCTTTTGGTCAACCGCTTTCGCGGACGCTTCTTGAGTGCCTTAAAACCCTTCTCAAGGCGTTACCAGAATCCTTACCCATTTTCTCTAATTTTAAAGATTTGTTTCTGTTTTTGAGTCTTTAAAATTCTTTAAGTTTTTCTTGATATTTTCTATAAAAAATCAAGTGGCGACTCTGTATTTTCTTAAATTATTTTGAAATTTTCTTTAAAGTTTTGAAATAGTTTGAAAAGTCAAAAACCAATGTTTTTTCCAACCCTTCGAGCCTAGAAAAAGGGATAAAACAGAGTATATAACCAATGCTTGCATTAGTTATAAATAGGTTTAAAGTCTGCCAAATAAAGTACTAATAATACACAAAGCTAACACATGCATTATTTTTTCTAATCCAATTTACCAAATGACTAGGGACTTCATTGCTTCTTAAACAATAAGGAAGTGCATTAATTTTGTTGTCAATTAGGTTTACAGAATTGGAAATGCATATTTCTACTAGTATAAAATGGTAATGAACACATTTGCGTATAAATTTTTAAATAAATAATCACCCGGAACACTGATTATCCAAAAGCCCCTCTCTTATGATTTATGAATCCCCACTCCAGTTTGTAATGAAGAATCTTGCTCGAGATTAAAAAGCAACAAAATATACTAGAAAGTCCGTAACAATGTGATATATGCAATATGTTTCTTTATCAGTGTGTGTATCTTTTAAAGGAAAAAAAAGGGTAATGAAACACAACATATATGGGGTAAAAAATGTATATGCTGTGGGGCAACATGTTTTGCAGATATAGCATTAAGTGTTGGATTTAGCGGGTCATGGGTCGCCCATGTGGACCGACCCAACCCGACACAAACCGACCCGTATCTTTTACTGAAAAGAAGATTAGATTGAAGATAATATCAATTCAAATTTGGGGGGGAACAGTTACATAGTAACTGGTTAGCCACTTCATGAATTCCCCTTTTAAATGATTTTCTCCTCTGTAATAAAGATAACGAAGGCGGCAGCCAGAAAAGAGAAAATACAGAGAACGAAGTTTTCTTTCTTTTCATATCAACATAAACACTGTAAAGACACTTAGTTTGTGAAATAGAACTCCGTTTCTAAGAGAGACGAAGTAGACTTGGGGTAGATTTGACTTTGGATAGCAAAATCAACAATTTCCGCTGCAACAGACTAAGGTACACAATCTGATTTGCTACTATTTACTAATAATGGTATCTGAGTCATGGTTAATTGCCCTGTTTTGCATGTTATTTCTCGAGTTTAAGTGTGAAAAACTCTTGAAGTATTAAATATTAACTCACCTATTAGAAAGAGAACATAACCGGATATAGATCGGGATATTTGGACCCAACGTGAATCGAACGCGTAACCTTCTGATCTAAAATCAGACGCGCTATCATTGCGCCTCGGATCCGGTTATAAATCCAAAAATTTCCATCGTTTTCTCCATAATTTTTTTTGAGAAAATGAATTGGATCTGCAATTTCTTTTGATTTTCCATGGATTTTTATGGAGAAGATGAGATACAGTAATAGTACTATCTTTCTTTATGAAGAGGAAATGGAAAAGTTTCTTTGAGAATTAAAAAAAATAAAATAAAAATTGGTGTAAGTACTACTAGTATTTAATATTCTAGTAAATGAAGAGGTATATCTTCTTTATTGAAAATGGACAGAGTATTAATTTCTATGAGGACCGTGTAGCACTTGTAATGTATAGATGTAAGTGTTGTGTACTATATAGAATTTTCTAGAAAAGGTGTTGTGGGAATCGTGTACTTACAAGTGCTATTAAATTTATTGAATTTAGAGAAGGAATTAAATGCTAGTGCATGCTTCTCACTTTAATTGCATGGGATACCGTGCTAGTACTATTTTTTTGGGTAAATGTAAAAAACTAGTATTGTGATAACTAGTTAATATATTATGTGTAAGCTTTATGGAAAAGTAGTGCTCTGCACTTTAACTTTCTTCAAAAAAAAAAAAAAAATCTCAAGATAAAGCTTTATGGAAAATCATGAAATGATGTTACTGATTTTAAATAAGAATAGTAAATATTCCTTGAAAAATGTTGTTGCTTTGTGGTATGTAACGTTATTTTTATTGAAATCTGAAAGAAATATTGTATTTATTTATTATATTAAGTGGAGTTGTGTAACCACTTAAATTAATTGATCAATTTTTGCGTAATGATAATTTTTTTTAAAATTTAAGTGTATAAATTGGTCTTGAAATTATTCTTGTTTTATTTTGTCCCTTAAGTTTCTTTAACAGATTTGCCTTCTACAATTAATTGTGGCATAAGTTGCTACATTGAATGGTATAGCCATTCTGATTATTTCTTTGTTCCTATTTCATACATGGTTGAACAGGGACAAACTCGAATCACTCCAAGTAGGAGTTCAGGATGTCGAACAAAGACACAAAGTGGAAGAGTACGTCGTCGAAGGACATGTTTTCGAGGTCGTGAGATCATACGAAATGATGTTCCAAGGGAGACACAAAATCTGTTACGAAATGAGAGGGCTATACGGAGGAAAAGAGAGAAGAAGCTAAATGAGTTCAAGTCTTTAAGATGTCCCCTAGTATTTTAGTTGCTAATTTTATTCAGTGTTTTGAATTAAAACGTGTAGAACTGGAAAAATATGTTGAAATCTCGGATTGGAAAGCTTTAGCTATTTTAGCAGACTCTCTCCGTAATCCTTGGGGCAAGAGACTTATTGACGTTTATCGTGAGATTTGGCCTAGCGAGCCTTTTAGGGTGTATATTCGTCGTCTCGAATATTTGTGGGGAGATTTTCATCTTTGAATTGACTTGTAACTTGAAGTTGTTTATTAACTTTAATATATAAATTAAGTTGTTTCTCTCTTTTGATATGAATTCCATTTATTTATTTAATTTTACTAAAACTTAATTGAAAGCTATCATTAAAATACACATTAAGAAATTAACTTCTAATTTTGGTCAAATGTTTAGTTCGTAGATGATGATCGGATTCTCATGTGTCCTTTCGATTTTACACTAAACATGAAACCATTATGTGAATTTCTTTGCTTAAATGTGTAAGTCGTATGCATTATTGATAAATGTACTTGCATGATTGCCTCTCAATTACAGACATGGCATCAAAAAGCATTATTGCTGACTTGAACAAAGGTGAAAAACTAAATAGTGACAATTATGACATCTGGAGTCGTAAAATATGGTATGTACTAGAAGAGCAAAATGCTCTTAAAGGTACTAACCATGTTTTAAGTCAACCAGAAGAGGGAAACACTGCACAACATAGAAGAGACCTTGAAGCTTATAAGGCTTGGAAAAAGGTTGATTCCATTGCACGTGGAATCATTGTTAGCTTTGTGGTTGATGACCTCATTCATGAGGTTGAGGAATTTCCTACTGCTATGCCATCTGGGCATACTTGCGAGGAACATATGGGGGTATATCTGTCACCCACCTCAACAGCTGACTATCAAGTTTGACACTTACAAGAAGTGTCACGATCAGAACATCAAACAATACCTTAGGGTGGTGTCAAATATGATAGCTCAACTCAAAAGTGTTGGTCATATTCTCTCAGACGAGCAACAGGTTCAAGCAGTGATTCGGTCTTTTCCCAATAGTTGGGAACATTTGAAGGTTAACTTAACCCACAATGATAGCATCAAAACTTTTTCTGATGTTGCCCATCATGTTGAACTTGAAGATGAGCGGTTTGGTGCTGCTGAAGCTGCTTCTAATGCCTTTATGGCAGAATCAAGTGGTAAGAAGTTTTTAGGCTTCAAGCGTAAGAAAAATTAGAAAAAGAACGGGAAGGGTAAGGAGACCGAAGAAGGACCCTCTGAGAAAAAGAACAAGCCAAATTCCAAGAAGGGAAAATGGTTTTTCAAGAAGAAAGACAAGAGCAAGTCGAAGTGCTACAATTGCCAAGTTCTGGGGCATTTTGCTTGTGATTGTCCCGAGTAGAAAAAGGTAGCATTTCTAACGCATCTCTAAGTGTTAAATATGTTTCTAGCACTGCTTTATTAACTAAATCTTATCCTATGTGGATTGTAGACTCAGGAGCCACCGACCATGAGAGTCATGATCGAGAAGCATTTGTGGAGTTCCATTGAGTTTCACCTGGATCAAGGTGGATATATGTAGGAAATAATGTAAGACTTGATGTCAAAGGGATTAGCACTTGCAAAGTAGACTTACACGGTGGCCGATCATTGATGTTGCATGATGTCCTATATGCTCCATAGATTCGACGAAACTTAGTATCTGTGTCTGTTCTTTTAGATGTTGGTTTTGATTTGTTTTTTAGTCGCAATGGTGTTAGAATAACTCTAGATAATGTTTTTTATGGTTTTGGACTTCGTTATGATCGCTTTATCATTTTAGATTGTAATCCTTCAACTTATGACTATTATGTTGACCATTGTGTAATGGCATGTTATTCTAGTAATAGTATTGTTGATGTAATTACATGGCATGCTAGATTGGGTCACATAGAGCAAGATCGAATGAATAGATTGGCAAAGGAAGGACATCTAGGTTCTTTTTCCAAAATTGAAATGCCAACTTGTGAAAATTGTCTTGCCGGAAAGATTACACGTAAACCATTTGGGAAGGCTAAAAGAGCTGAATTCCCACTACAATTAATCCATTCTGATATTTGTGGTCCAATGAATATGAGGGAAAGGTCTGGTGCTTTATATTTCATTACATTTATTGACGATTTCACACGCTTTGGTTATGTCTATTTGATCTCTCATAAATTTTAAGCACTTGAATGCTTTAAAAGATACTTGAATGAAGTTGAGAATTAATTAGATGAAAGTATAAAGGCCTTAAGAATCGATAGAGGTCGTGAATATTTATCAAAACAATTTGAAAAACTGTGTACTGAAAAGGGCATAATTAGACAGTTAGTTACACCTTATACACCTCACCAAAATGGTGTAGCTGAAAGAAGAAATAGAACATTGTTGGATATGGTAAGGTCTATGATGGAGCAGGTAAATTTACCAATCTCTTTCTGGGAGGATGCGTTATTGACTGCGGCCTACATATTGAACAAAGTGCCTTCTAAATCGGTATCTTCTACTCCTTATGAACTAGGGACTAGTAATAAGCCAAACCTTAATGATCTACGACCTTAGGGTTGTGCTGCATATATCAAAGATCATTTTGGTGAGTTCGATAAACTAAGTCCAAAAGGAAAGAAACGTATCTTTATAAGATACTCAGAACACTCCAAAGGGTATGTGTTCATTGATGAATTGGAGAATAGAAGTACTACTGAAATTGAATCACGAGATGTCACATTTTTGGAAAATGATTTTCCCAAAAAGGATAAAATAAAGGATAATGAGCCTCTTTACAAAATGTTGAATTCAGATGATCAAATAATATCATCGGATATGCTTGATAATCAATTAGATCAAGAAATGGTTCTTGGTCCAAGTGGGATTTATGATTCCCAAAATCCTATAGAGGAATCTGAACGTCAATTACGTAAGAGTACCAGAAAAGGTGTACCTAAATGATCTTATGCGATTGAGGATTATGTTTTCTTGGTATCTCCCACAGAATTGGATAAACCTAATTCTGTGATTGAGGCTTTATCGAGTCCTGGAAAAGATGAATGGATAAAAGCGATGAAAGAGAATTAGAATCCATGAAAACCAATAAAGTCTGGGATCTAGTTGACCTTCCTTCTGGGTGTAGAGCTATTGGGAACAAATGGATTCTCAAAGTTAAATACAAATCAGATGGGTCAATAGAAAGACACAAAGCACGATTAGTGGCAAAAGGTTTTACTCAAGAAGCTGGAATAGATTATGAGGAAACTTTTTCACCAGTTGTGAAGTTCACCTCAATTTGCCTACTTCTGGCTATTGTTGCATGTTTGGATTTAGAATTACACCAAATGGACGTGAAGACCTCTTTTCTCAATGGAGAACTGAACGAAGAAATCTACATGGAACAACCTGTAGGTTTTGTTGTTAAGGCTAAGAAAAGAAGGTTTGTAAATTAAACAGATCAATTTATAGCCTAAAGCAGCCTTCAAGGTAGTGGTACCTGAGATTTCATAAGGAAGTGATTTCATTTGATTTCACCATGATCGATGAAGATCATTGCATCTATGTGAAGAAGTCCAATGGAATGTTTGCGATTCTTTCGTTTTACATGGATGATACTTTATTAGCTGGAAATAATTTGGAGTATGTGAAAACTGTTAAGTCATGGCTTTCAAAGTCATTTGACATGAAAGATATGGGTGAAGCAGACTATATATTGGGTGTAAAAATCCAAAGAGATCATTCCAAGAAAATTTTGAGTCTATCTCAAATAACATACATAAAGAAAATTTTGAAACGCTTTCGAATGAATAGTTGCAAATCCATGGATACTCCTATAGCAAGAGGTGAAACTTTAAGCCTTGAAATGTGTCCAAAGATTGGAAAATAAAAGGAAGACATATCTCGAGTTCCATATTCTAGTGCGATTGGGAGCTTGATGTATGCTATGATGTGTACTCGCCCAGACATTTGTTATGTCGTAGGTATGGTTAGCAGGTATCAATCCAATCCTGGAAGAGATCATTGGAAAGCAGTAAAGAGAATTTTCCGATACCTGAAGGGAACTGCAGATTATTCACTATGCTATAGTGGATCTGATTTATTCATAAGAGGTTATACAGATGCTGATTGGGCTAGTGACCGGTATGATAGAAAATCAACCTCCGGTTATGCTTTCTTACTAAATGGTGTTGCTATTTCGTGGAAAAGTAAGAAACAAACTTGCACAGCCCTTTCAACTATGGAATCTGAATTTGTTGCTTGTGCATCTGCAGTACAAGAAGCTATTTGGTTAAAGAGATTCTTTGAGCATTTGAATATTGCAAAGAATTCTAAGGGTCCCATGATTTTACATTGCGACAGTCAATGGCTATCGCATATACAAAGGATCCTAAATATCACAACAAAACCAAACACATTGACATCAAGTATAACTTTGTGAGAGACATAGTAGCAAGTGGAGAAATAAATTTACAATACATTCCTACACGAAAAATGATAGTTGATCCCTTTATGAAAGCGATATCTAGAGACTTGTTTGAGAAACATGTTATGGCTCTAGGTTTACGTAGGATATGATTATATTTTTGTATTGTAAAATAACTTAATTGTTATAATATTTTTATCAATATAAGACTCTTGAATTTGTGTTCATATCTCATATGCATGTGATAATGTATTTTATTTATAAAGTGTGTCCAACAAATAGCGAGATTGGCTCTCTCACATGAGCAATCGCCTCTTACATCGAGGAACGTGAAGAGATGAGTTCCACCATCATATTATGACTTATTTTGCAAAGCCAAATTTGAGTTTCTATGAGAAGATGGGTTTGAGGATCATTAAAGAAAGAAACTCAGGTTAGACATTTAGAGGTGTCTTGATCAAGATCTGTACGATGTTGAATGACTAAAAGAATAAGACACACACACCAATATAAGGTGAGAACATCGTAGCACGTGTTTCATACCACGTGTGCTTACCGACCATTGGGTTAATGGAAGAATGAATCCCTACTTCTTCATTGTGTGAGACCCTAAAAGTTTTATTAACTTTTCATTGAAATACCCTTTGACCTTTGACTGTTTCTTGAAGTTTCGATCGGTGTTGCTACTTTAGCATGTTACTAATAGCCATGAGTAATTCGGTAATGCAAAGTATGTCTAGGAAAGTAGTTGATTTGGAACAGATAGATCCGATTAGAAAGGGAAGACAATTAAGATTATTAATTTAACTTGTATACATAGGTCGGCCATTACACATACCATATAGGTGTCAAGTGTAATTGTGGATATAAAGTTAATCATGAACTCGAGTTCACCTCTTTAAGAGGATGAGGGATCGGATAAGTAATTACTGAAGTAGTGACTAATGTCTGGGGTATTGTGAGTATTAGTAGCCTCATATTAGTAGCGAATTCTTTCCACATGTGATTGGATTCCTTTGTATAGCTTGTAAAACCTTATAGGTAAAGCTCTTGATGCTCGCAGGTCGCACGAACTATTTATTGTATGAATTGGGTGTCTATTTGATGTCTTACTGGCTTGGGTCTTGTCCACCATGTGCGAAGTGGGAGATGTTGGATTTGGCGGGTCATGGGTCGCCCATGTGGACCGACCCGACACAAACAGACCTGTATCTTTTACTGAAAAGAAGATTAGATTGAAGATAATATCAATTCAAATTTGGGGGGGGGGGGGAATAGTTACATAGTAACTGGTTAACCACTTCATGAATTCCCCTTTTAAATGATCTTCTCCTCTGTAATAAAGATAACGAAGGCGGCAACCAGAAAAGAGAAAATACAGAGAACGAAATTTTCTTTCTTTTCATATCAACATAAACACTGTAAAGACACTTAGTTTGTGAAATAGAACTCCGTTTCTAAGAGAGACAAAGTAGACTTGGGGTAGATTTGACTTTGGATAGCAAAATCAACAATTTCCGCTGCAACAGACTAAGGTACACAATCTGATTTTGCTATGATTTATTTACTAACATTAATGTTATGATGTTCACCAAAGACCTGGCTTGAGAGGCAGAAAGAAAGATGTAGCCAAGGACCACTTGCCAACTTTTCTCATCCAAGTTCCTTCGTACGAAGAACAATACTATTTACTTTTAATTCAGAAGTCGGCAAGTCATCCTTGGCTGCAACTCTTGCTTTCTGCACCAACATGCAAGGCCATTTCCTGATATACTTAATTGTTGGACACGCCTCTTATCATATATTGCTTCAGTAAGCTAGCTAGTTGGTGTTGACTCTCTGAAGAGCATCTATATTTTTGATGAATGAACATTTATGTTATGTGTATATATACACAAAACCTTCTCAATTTTTACTTCTCATTTTTTTCTTTTTCCATGTCCAAAATGGACGCAGAATAGGGCCTTACGTGATAAAGACAGCTCGAGGGACGGTCCACAAATTAATGGACCTAGATTAATTTATGTGAAGTAATAAGGTTCATTTACCCTCCATTTCCACTCACCCCCTAAAATTTTGAGCATCCTAACTTTCTTTATTGCATACTAAGTAGTACTGTACGTAGTAGTAATAAATTAATTAGGACCTACCTTGTATAAACTGGTGTAAAGAATTTTTACATTATCTATGTATTTATGTTACCAAATTAAAATTACAATATATATTGACGGATTTTTAAACTTAAAGTGTATTTCATTTCGGCACACGAATTAAGGTCTATTCCAAATAAGCATCTGAAACATGATAAATTATTTTTATTAGGCACTTTCGACTCAAATTTATGAAAATCGTATGCATGTGTTCTCAAACACCCATTACGTAGATAAGTTAAGCACTTAAAATATGTCAGATCCTTTATATATACACATCAATCTCAATAAGCCGCAAAACCTCAGGCTTGTTTCAGTGAGGTTGATGTGTATAACTAAAGGGGGTGTCATTTTTTAACTAATGGTTAACGTATCCACGTAATAGGCATTTGAGAACTCGCATACGTAGAAACCTTTTCAAAATTTCAATCAAAAGTGTCTGATAGAAACATTTTATCATGTGTTCAGGGGCTCAAATCAGAACAGACCATAATTCGAAAGCTCGTCATTGTAAGGATATGCATGCACGTCATTTTCAAAACAGAAATGCATTCTCTTCACCCCAAAAAGTAGGAAATATAAGGTCACCATTTATAGAAAAGAACAGCATATTATATATAGGGTGTGTTTGGTATGAAGGAAAATGTTTTTCTAGAAAATGCTTTCTAGCTTTGAAAACAAGTTGGTTTCTTACTTCCTCTTTTTTTTATAAAAGAAAGTTAATTAATTTTAGTATTTTGCTTCTTTTTTTTTAATTGATAGGTAAGTTATACAGTACAATATATATTATCTATCTAAATTATTATAATAGAGTACTAAGCAAGCGGCTCTTTCGGGACTCAATAACCCATACGATTTTTAGCTTAAAAAGGTGTGAGTTTTCTATTTTCTTCAAATGTATGTTGTTCATCTTCAATTAGAAGTAAAAGTAGAGGACATCGTTTGCCCAAGTATTGTTCAAAACTATGTCGTTCCTTACTAATTTTCTAGTGTTTAGTAAGTAAGAAAAAAAATGTTATCTCAAAAGCATTTAGATGTAATCTAGCAAAAAGCTACAGAGGTGGAAGGGGGTGGGGTGTGGGGTGAGTGAGAGGATACAGTAAACATTGAATGTCACTTACAGAACTTGTTTTTCCTACTTCTATTAAGGAAGTCATTTTTCTCATTTTTAAGGAACTTTTTTTTTTTAGAAAAAATTTTGTCCAACCAAACATGGGAAAATAAGAAAACATTTTTCGAAAAATATTTTACTTCCTACCAAACACACCCATAATCACAACTGATAGCTTTATGTTTCACCAGTAGGTCAATTGTACTCCTAAAATTATTATTCCATTAATCAAGAATAAGTTTCTATTCAGCCTCCTCCAACTCCAGGCTTCTCTTCTCCTAGGAATCCTAACTTGGTATGCAAGCTCAAGAAAGTGATTTATGTTACGGCCTCCGGCAAGCTAAAGCAAGCACAAGATCTTGGTTTAAAAGGTCAAAGCAGCATGCATAAGAGACAACACAAGCAGAAAATGTTGAAAAACGGCTACCGGTGCAAGAGCTCTTTTCCCCTTAGACGCTCTAAAAAAGGGTATGTCAGATTTTTGGACCCTATGTCGAGTAAGGGTTCCAAACCTTCTAAAAATGATAGGCATGTGTCCCATTGGTGAAGTCATAAGTTCTGGTGAATCTGTATCGCTACTATAAAGTGCTTTCCATAGTTCAATAGAGAAAACAGAGAAGAGCATGCTGATTTTCTTTACTTTATTATTAAACTTAAACAAAGAATCCTTTGACTTTGAATGCTGAAACCTTAAAAGCAAAGAAGGGTTGTATATTAACCCGTGCAGTGCTATATCTAACGCGTTAAGTATCCTGCCTAGGTGATACGGGTGGGACAAGATCCACAAGTGCACGGCCTTTCACACGAAGCCAAGCTCAGGAGTTACAAAAACTCCAAGCCTTGTTCATGCAAATGGCCGTGTGTGAGTTGGTGAGTCAGCCACCTAAGGACCTAAATGTTTTAAGTGTGAAGTGGGACCTTGAAGTGTAATAAGCTTACACTCCAAGGGGGCGGCTGCCAAGGGCTAAACTTGTCATTTTAGCTTTCATTTTGGCTTGTAATATAAATAGACAAGCTTAGGGTCATTTTGCTTAGTTTTCTCGTTGTAATTTAAATACAAAGACTTGTAATATCTCTCTCTCTCTCTCTCTTCCATTGGGAGGCAGAATCTGCCAAGGTTCACAAGAGTGAAGCTTGTGTTGTGTTTTGGCTAGAAACTAGGGTCTTGAGGTCATTTGAGTTCCTCTTGGTCCAAGTAAGAACTTGGTGTTCATATTCAATAGTCTTAGGGTCCTCTCTTGTTGTTAGGGTTCTTAGCCTTTTGAATATCATATGTCAAGTTAACTATCTTTTTATTTATCTTGTTGTTGTTGCGTTTGTGACCTTGAAGTCTAGTGAAGCCGTGTGGGGCTCTTTCGATTCACTAGCATTTGTGTTCATCTTGTTGTTCTTGGTTATTGTTGCTGAAATCTTGTGTTGTGGACTTGATCTTGTATCATTTGGTATCAGAGCAAGACCGGTTGTGTTCCAACACAACCCATCTTGGGCTTGTTCTCGAATTAAACAACAAAAAAAAAAAAAAAAAAATCTGAAATCTGTCCATTGAAGACAAAACCGAGAATGTTGTTGTATGTTTAGATCTAGGTGTTATTTTGCTTGTTTGGTGTGTTTCTAGTGTTGGTTTCTTTCTCACCAACACTAAAGTGTCTAGATCTAAAAGTTGAGCTTGAAAACTTGACCATTGTTGTGATGACTTGAAGTGGACTATAGGTTGTATGTTGTTGATGACAATTGGTGGTTTTGTGTGATGTGCTTAAAGAAGTTGATGTTGTGTTCATGAAGGTGTTGAGATTGTTGAGATTTTCATCTTATAGACTTGTTCATCTTGTTGAAAGTTGAGTTCATGTTGTAAGGCAAAAGTCATAAAGTTGTTGGTAAAGGAAGACTTGCACACATCTCTTCCAAGACTTGACAACCACTTTTCCTTAAAATACGGAACCTTGTTTTGTGGGATTAGCCTAGTCAAATCTTACCTTTTTGAGTTTGAAAGGTTGAAAGACTACAAGACTTTTACTTTCCCTCCAAAACACATTGTCATCTATAACAAGTTGTGTGAGTATTGAAAAATTTCAGATTTGAGATAAGAAAAAAAAAAAAAAAAAAAAAGAAGAACAAGGAAGAAGCAAAAATGTGTGGGACCACTTACATGCTGCCACGTCACTATAAGCTCAACTTTGGATATTATTCTAGTTGCTAATTGTTGATTCTTGGTTTCCTTTACTTGGTTCTAGAACTAATTAACAAACTAGTACATTCCTACTAGGTTGTCGATTAGTCCTTTGAATCCGTTTGTTCGTGTCAACGATTACTTGAGTGCCTTTTATCTTTTGAATACGTTGCTGTTTTTTGGTTCTAGTCCAACAAGAATTCTTTGAGTCTTCAAACAAGAATCCACTCCGGATAAGAGCTTACTCATACCTTAAAGGATTCACGGTTACTAGCCAATTTACAACACTTGTGGAACTCAAGCGTGTGGTGATCTAAAGAGTATAATACCTTGACTATGGAAGGGACCACGTCCCATAACGTGGATACTAATGCACTTGACTCTATGAGGGTCACTCTTGAGGCCGTTACCCGGACACTTGAAAGGTTGAATTCGGAATTTGGGGCCGTGAGAGGGGACTTGGCAGCAATCAAGGGAGAAGTGTCGACTATTAGTGGGAGGTTAGAACAAGTGGAGAGTCAAAGGAACTCTCGTCCTTCTACTCCTCTACATGTTTCTACCAATGGGCATGATAGGACTTCCTCCGCAACCATCACCCCCGAAACAGTCCACCAAATGCTAAATGCACCTCAAGCTCCACTAAATGCCGCAAGCCAAACCACCTTTTTGCCTCCTAACCGTGGCCCCAATAGACCAACGCATTTCCAGAATTCCCAAGTCCCGCATGAGGGATTTGGACGTCAAATTCCACCACTAAATCCGAACCTTCCATTCCAAGCTCCATTAAACCAAAGACCACCACCTCCACAAAATCCAATACCCCCAAATCAAATTCCAAATATCCAAAACCGACCAGCCCACCTTGAGGAGTATGGTAGGGAGGAGTATGAAGGGTACGGGGCCTTTGATGATACTTACATGAGGGAGGAGGAGGTGAGAGGGGCCAGAGGTGTTCAACGGAGATACCGTGGGTATGAAGAAAGAGGAAACCGACACCATGAGAGGGATGTAGGCATCAACACCATCAAGTTGAGTCTACCTTTCTTTAAGGGTGAAAGTGACCCCGAGGCATACTTAGCTTGGGAATCGGCTTGTGACAAAGTCTTCCAAGTTAATGATATCTCGGAAGAAAAGAAAGGAAGTTATGCTATAGCTCACTTTGAGGGTTATGCTAACACTTTGTGGGAGTACGTCAAGCGGTTTGGTGATGAACTAGTGGATGGGCAGCCACCACCTTGGTATCGGTTGAGGTACTTGATGAGGCAACGATACCTTCCCGAGAGATATCGCCATGAGTTGCTTGCTAGATTGTATGGCTTGCGTCAAGGTAACAAGAGTGTGATGGCCTACTTTTATGAGTTTCAACAACTCATGTTGAAGCTTGATCATCGTGGGGAGCAAATCAGCCACGACATTATCCGGTTCAAGTGTGGGTTGAACAAAGAGATATCCACTCATTTAACCCTTCACAAGTTTGAAACCGTTGACGGCATTTTCCAAGCGGCTCTTGAAATTGAGAGGGAACTTAAAGAGAGATCATCTTTCAAGGTTAGGGGACAAGCCCCCTCGGGTTGGCCCAAAAACAAGGACCAACCCGCCACTACAAGGTTGCCCGAGTCCAAAACAGTCCCCAAATTTCCTTCAAAACCGGAGGCTCACAAGTATCCTAACCCAAAGAGATTCCAATGTTTCAAGTGCCAAGGTTGGGGACAAAAGGCCAATGAATGTCCAAACCGATGCAATGTGATCCTAAGGGAAGGGAGAGTGTATTACCTTGGTGAGGAGGTGGGTCTCGAAAGGGGAGAAGATGAGGCCGAGCCTCAAGATGGAGAGGAAACCGATGATGGACCACACGATGATGATGGTGATGATGGTGAAGATGTTTATCCTCAAGAAGGGGAGTGTGTGGTTCCAAACTTTGTGGTTAGGCGCGTCATGATTAGTACGGCAGTAGATGACCCAAGCCAAAGGAAAAATCTATTCCACACTAAATGTCTTGTAAAGGGGAGTGTGTGCACCTTGGTGATCGATGGTGGTAGTTGTACAAATGTCGCAAGTCATGCTTTGGTAAATTTCTTGAAGTTACCAACTACACCACACTCTAGTCCTTACAAGTTACAATGGCTGAATGATTGTGGTGAATTGAAGGTCACAAGGCAATGTGTGATACGGTTTAAGGTGGGAAACTACCACGATGAAGTACTTTGTGACGTGATACCAATGCAAGCATGTCACTTGTTGTTAGGTAGGCCTTGGCAATATGATAGGTCTACCAAATACGATGGGAGGTCCAATCGCTATACACTTGAGAAGGATGGCTGAAAGGTCACACTTCATCCTCTTTCACCTTCCCAAGTAAATGAGTGGCATCAAAGGATGAGAGAATTGAAGAAAAAGGGAAAGGAACCCGAAAGGGGAGAAAAGAGAGGGAGTTCCGTAGGTGGGGCAGTAGGGACATCGGAGGCTGCCCCAACAACAACGGGGGGAGGGACTATGGTGATGTTGGCTAGGAAGAAGGAACTTTTCATAGATCATGATGAGGGCACGCCTATGTTACTCTTGGCTCATTGTTTTAATACTAACCCCACTAATCCTTCCATGTCTCCTTTGATTTCTTGTGTATTGCAGGATTATGAAGATGTATTTCCTCAAGAACTTCCACAAGGATTGCCCCCACTTCGGGGAACTGAGCACCAAATTGATTTGGTGCCGGGTTCACAACTTCCAAATAAACCGGCCTGTAGGAGCAATCCCATGGACACTAAGGAGCTTGAGAGACAAGTTGAGGAGCTTCTCCACAAGGGATACATCAAGGAAAGTATGAGTCCGTGTGCTGTCCCGGTGCTTTTGGTACCAAAGAAAGACGGAACTTGGCGCATGTGCGTCGATTGTAGAGCCATCAACAAAATCACTATAAGGTATCGTCATCCAATCCCTAGACTAGATGATATGTTAGATGAGCTCCATGGTTCTTGTTTGTTTTCTAAAGTGGATCTTAGGAGTGGCTACCACCAAATTCGTATGCAACCCGGTGATGAGTGGAAGACCGCATTCAAGACCAAATTTGGTCTATATGAGTGGCTGGTCATGCCCTTTGGCCTTACCAATGCTCCTAGCACCTTTATGAGGCTAATGAATCATGTAATGAAGCCTTATATTGGAAAGTTTGTGGTGGTGTATTTTGATGATGTGTTGGTATATAGTAAATCTATTGATGATCATGTGATGCATTTGAGGTGTGTGTTTGACGTGCTCCGAAAGGAGAAGTTGTATGCCAACGTAGAGAAGTGTTCTTTTGGTGTTGATAAAGTGATTTTCTTGGGTTTTGTCATGAGCTCAAGGGGTGTGGAAGTGGACGAATCCAAGATAGACGCTATACGAAGTTGGCCGACCCCTAAAACTATTGGAGAAATCCAAAGTTTCCATAGGTTGGCGAGCTTTTATAGGAGGTTTGTCAAAGGTTTCAGCTCCATAGCAGCACCCTTGACCGAGGTTATTAGAAAGGACCAACCCTTTAAGTGGGGGGGAGAGCAAGCTAAGGCTTTTGAAGCCTTGAAAGCTATGCTCATCTCGGCGCCTTTGTTGCAATTGCCCAATTTTGATAAGATGTTTGAAGTAGAGTGTGATGCTAGTAAGGTTGGCCTCGGGGCTGTTTTAATGCAAGAAGGCAAGCCCGTTGCTTATTTTAGTGAAAAGCTCAAAGGGGCAACTCTTAATTACTCGACTTATGATTTGGAGTTGTACGCCCTTGTTAGAGCTTTGGGCAATTGGCAACATTATTTGTGGCCTTAGGAGTTTGTGATACGAATGGACCACGAATCGTTGAAACTCCTTAAGAGCCAAGACAAGTTGAATAGGCGTCATGCTAAGTGGATTGAGTTTATTGAGACCTTCCCTTATGTAATTCATTACAAAAGGGGGAAGGAAAATGTTGTGGCTGATGCGTTGTCTAGAAAGCATGTGCTTGTTGCTACCTTGTCTTCGAAGTTGATGGGATTTGAGAGCTTGCGGATGTTGTATCCTGAGGATCCTACCTTTGCTCCTATTTTTAGGGAATGTGAAGAGTGGGGAAGGGACCGATGGCTTAAGGAGAATAGCAATTCCTCCTACTCTCGATTTGATGGCTATTTGTTCAAAGGGAGGAGGTTGTGTGTTCCTTATAGTTCATGGAGGGAATTGTTTGTGAGAGAGGCACATGATGGTGGCCTCATGGGGCATTTTGGGGTTGACAAGACCCTCGATATCTTAGAGGAACAATTCTATTGGCCCAAAATGCGCAAGGATGTTGCTAAAATTTGCGGCCAATGTGTGGATTGCCGGTGTGCAAAATCCCACCTCCGACCTCAAGGATTGTACACCCCTCTTCCCACTCCCCTTAGCCCTTGGTTAGATATTTCGATGGACTTTGTTTTGGGGCTGCCAAGGACTAGAAAGGGTCGAGATAGCATTTTTGTTGTTGTTGATAGATTCTCCAAAATGGCTCATTTCATTCCATGTGCTAAAACTGAAGATGCTCCTAGTGTAGCTTCATTATTTGTTGAACATGTTGTAAAGCTTCACGGAGTCCCAAGGACTATTGTGAGTGATAGGGACTCAAAGTTCCTAAGTCTCTTTTGAAAGTCCATGTGGGGTAGGCTTGGAACGAAGTTGCTTTTCTCCACGTCTTGCCACCCACAAACCGATGGCCAAACGGAGGTAGTAAATAGAACCTTAGGGTCTATGCTACGTTCTATGGTTAAAGGTAAACTGACTTCATGGGAGGATCACCTACCCTTGGTGGAATTTGCATACAATCAGGTAATACATTCAAGTACGGGAATGACTCCCTTTGAGTGTGTTTATGGCTTGAATCCCCTTACCCCTTTAGATCTCACTCCTTTGTCTAGTGATCTCATGACAAGTTTAGATGGATACAAAAGAGCCAAGGTAATGAAAAAGGTGCATGATAAGGTGCGGATCAAGCTTGAAAGGAAGAACCAAGAGGTTGCAAAAAGGGTAAACAAAGGACGAAGAAGGCTTGTGCTTGAACCCGGAGATTGGGTGTGGGTGCATCTTCGAAAGGATCGATTTCCATCTCAAAGAAAGTCCAAATTGTTGCCTAGGGGTGATGGTCCATTCCAAGTACTTGAGAGAATCAATGACAACGCCTACAAGATTGACCTTCCACCGGAATATCAAGTGCACCACACTTTCAATATTGGTGACCTCTCTCTCGTGGATGCGGTTGAAGATGACCAAATGCTGAATTTGAGGTCAAATCCCTCTCAAGATGGAGAGGATGATACGGGTGGGACAAGATCCACAAGTGCACGGCCTTTCACACGAAGCCAAGCTCGGGAGTTACAAAAACTCCAAGCCTTGTTCATGCAAATGGTCGTGTGTGAGTTGGTGAGTCAGCCACCTAAGGACCTAAATGTTTTAAGTGTGAAGTGGTACCTTGAAGTGTAATAAGCTTACACTCCAAGGGGGCGGCTGCCAAGGGCTAAACTTGTCATTTTATCTTTCATTTTGGCTTGTAATATAAATAGACAAGCTTAGGGTCATTTTGCTTAGTTTTCTCATTGTAATTTCAAGACAAAGACTTGTAATATCTCTCTCTCTCTCTCTCTTCCATTGGGAGGCAGAATCTGCCAAGGTTCACAAGAGTGAAGCTTGTGTTGTGTTTTGGCTAGAAACTAGGGTCTTGAGGTCATTTGAGTTCCTCTTGGTCCAAGTAAGAACTTGGTGTTCATATTCAATAGTCTTAGGGTCCTCTCTTGTTGTTAGGGTTCCTAGACTTTTGAATATCATATGTCAAGTTAACTATCTTTTTATTTATCTTGTTGTTGTTGCGTTTGTGACCTTGAAGTCTAGTGAAGCCGTGTGGGGCTCTTTCGATTCACTAGCATTTGTGTTCATCTTGTTGTTCTTGGTTATTGTTGCTGAAATCTTGTGTTGTGGACTTGATCTTGTATCACTAGGGAGTACATTCGCAAAAATAATATATTTATAACTGATGGAAATATAATATACATGGAGCAAGAACAATGGAATGTGTACCTTAAAATTGTGGCGAAAATCGTTGAACTTTCTACCAAACAAATTTTCCTAAAGTTTAATTTGAATCACTAGGAAACAAAGCGTTGAATCCACAAACTAATGTCTTCTTTTGTTGTATGCTTTTTGGTGATATGGAGAAGCTGTTTTTGCTCTGTTTTTCTGTCTTCTGAAGAAAACGATTGTAACTCCCTCTTAATCTGAACTGAAGGGGAGGTTACCAGAAGTTACAAAATATCTCATACCCACAAACCCACATTCAAAATAGGGATGTATTTATCTTGATTTTAGTTACTCCTAGTAACCTCCAATTTATAACTTCCTGCATGTTATTTCTCCTAATCGGGTCGGGCCAAATTAGTCCACATGGGTGATCCATAACCCGAATCCAATTTCCAACATCTCCCCCTTCGCATATAGTGGGCTAGTCCTTAAGCAGTACCATGCTAACAACACACATAATTCATAACGACAAATAATTTATGCGACCTGCAGACATCAGAAGCTATATCTATCAAGGTTTTTACAAGAGCTCCATGTAGTAATCCAATCACATGCAGAAAGAAGTCACTATTAACATGAGAATATTATTACTTGCAACATTCTCGGGCATCATTCACTACTTCAATAGTTACTTATCTGATCTCTTATCCTCTAAAGAGGTCAACTCAAGTTTATGTTTAATTTTATATCCACAATTACACTTGATATCTATATGGTAAGTGTAATCGTCGATCTGTGTATATAAGTTAAATTATTACTATTAATTGTCTTTTCTTTCTACTCAAATCTATATGTTCCAGATCAATTGCTTTCCTGGACATGCACCGTATTGCTGAATCACTCATGGCCATTAGCGGCATGCTAAAGTAGCAACACCAATTGAAACTCTAAGAAACAGTCAAAGGTTAAAGGGTATTCCAATAAAATGTTAATGTAACTTTTGGGGTCTCACACAATGAAGAAGTAGAGATCCATTCTTCCATTGACTTATTGGTTGTTAAGGAAACGTGATATGAAACACAAGCTACGGTATTCTTACCTTATATTGGAATATGTATCTCATTCTTTTAATTATTCAACACCATATAGATCTTGGTCTAGACACCTCTAGATATCTAACCCGAGTTTCTCTCTTCAACGATTATTAAATCCATCTTCTTAGAGAGACTCAAATCTGACTTATAAAATAAGCCATAACATAGCGGTGGAACTCATCTCTTTACGTTCCTTAATGTAAGAGTCGATTGCTAGTGAGAGAACCAATCTCACAACTTGTTCGACACACTTTATCAACAAAATCTATTATTACATGCATACAAGATATAAACTTAAATTCAAGAGTCTTTTATTGATAAGAATATTATAACAATCAAGTTATTTTATAATACAAAAATATTTTCATATCCTACTATAAAGCCTCGAGACTATTCCCTAGATGTCACACGGTGCTCAAGCCTAAAAGTAGCCTGAGCTAACCTGTAGTAGCTGGCATAGTACTGCATGTATGATCTAAACATTTAAAAATCATAAGCAGAAGCTGTAAGTTCATAAGTTTAAAACTGGAATGGACTAACAATCCCGATAGTAACATTAACAATTGAAATTCATCTGAAACATAGTGATAACTGAAAACAACTACTAAGTCTAGACAAACCTCTAAACATACTGAAGAGTCACTAATACAGGCCTCAGATGACTCAAAAACTATGACATTTGAAATGAACATAAAGGGTATTGCTAAAACAAGTCATAATCCAGGTCCTCGAAACATGAGGACTCACCAACTGACGGGAGCAAGCAAAGGTGATCGCAGCTAATCAAAATTTTGAGGACGAACACCAGAACCTACATCATAAAAGGATGTAGAGCACAAAGAATATGTGGTCAGTATTTATGGAATGTACAGAGTATATGGGGGTTCATGCAACATGTAAAAGTGACATAAATCATGAAATGAAGACTTGCATGTTAAGTGTATAAAGACCCACTATTTTAATGAATAAAATGGGAAACTGAATTGTCATAAGCATGAGATATTAAAGCATAATTTAGTAAAGCCAGCGAGTCATTGCACTTAGATTTCTAAAACTAATGTACTATGGGAGTTTCTCTTAACCAGCATATATGGAGCCAACATATGCCTTGTAGGAAGGCTACAATATACCTTGCCAGGGGTATAAAGCCATGACTGATGTGATCGCTAAACTAAGCCCATTTGGACAAGTATAATACCTATGGTGGCACGTAGTTTCTGGGACTTTGATACGCTGAACCCTCGCCCACTCGGTGTGGGATACTACTCCCAAAACCTTACTATTTGCTCATACTATAGATAATTCATCATGACAGTAAGCTATAGACTAGTTTTAAATTAAACTGATGACCATAGTCCTAACATACTGAAAACTAGTCATGCTTCTTTTACTATTTTCATGAAATCATGGAGGGTATGCTAACATTGTTGCTAAAATTGAGACCATAAGGTAAAATTATGTCAATAAGTGTAAATCATGCTAAAATCCTATATTTCTTATTGAATCATAACATTCCCAATCATTCATAGCCATTGCAAATCATGATTTTAAATTGCATGAATTGGAAGGCAACTAGCAATGAAGTTCATGAAATTTAACAAGAATACACATATATATAACATCATAAGAAGTCATAAAATCCAAGATCATGAAGATTAGGTTTTAACCCAAATTTGATAATTGTGAAATTTGTTAAAAAAATGATAATTTTGGGCACAAGGGCAAAATAAAATCCTTGTAGAAACCCTACTTACCTGTTCTTCATGATTTCTTAAAGCAAAGCTTGAGTTTTGAGCCTTAGAGGTTGAATTTGAGAGAAACTCTTTCTTTGGTGTTCTTAAGAGTTTGGGAGGGGAATGAACAATGAATTTGAGTTAAGTAATGAGGGAAAACATTATGGTATCAGTTATAAGGTCATTTAGGATCAAAATGACTATTTTACCCTCATAAAATAAAAGAAAATTTGAGTTTTTACATCGTTATGACCACTAGAGTGGCGTGGCCAAAACGCGGAGCACCATTGGCTTGGCACCCCTCTATCGCGACACACAACTGCCATGGTACGCTCTTGTCATACCAGGCTAATAGATTTTGCACTTGGGCCATGCCTTGCCTCTGTGGCATGGCCCTAATACGGACCCCTAATATTTTGGGGTTGCATTATTCCCTGAAACTCATTCTAAAAATTCTGAAGCACTTCCTAATGGTCCCGTTATCATTCCTAATCTTCAATCAACCTTAAAATTGCATCACAACATGGGAGCTATCAAAATAAAATCATTAAACTTATGGGGTATAACACCTGCGTAAACTAGATCCATAACAAGTTTTTTAAGTAAGCCTCTAGATATCACCTTTGTGAAGGGATCAGCTATCATTTCTCGTGTAGGAATGTATTACAAATTTATTTCTCCACCTACTACTATGTCTCTCACAAATATACTTGATGTTAATGTGTTTGGTCTTATTGTGATACTTAGGATCATTTATGTATGTGAGCCGCTTGACTGTCACAATATAAAATCATGGGACTCCGAAATTTTTTTGCAATATTCAAATATTCAAAGAATCTCCTCAAACAAACAGATTGTTGTACTACAGATGCACAAGCGATGAATTCAAATTCCATGATTGAAAGAATTATGCAAATTTGTTTCATACTTTTCCACAAAATAGCACCACTATTAAGTAAAAAAGCATAGTCGGGGGTCGATTTTATATCATACCGGTCACTAACTCAATCAGCAGTTGTATAACCTCTCATGAGTAAATCAAATCCACTAAAGCATAGTATATAATCTATCAAAAAATTCTCTTCACTACTTTCCAATGATTTCTTCCAAGATTGGATTGATTCCTTCTAACCAAACCTATGACATAACAAATGTCATGGTGAGTAACCATCATAGTTTACACCAAGCTTCCGACAGCACTAGAATATGAAACTCGAGACAAGTCTTTTTATTCTTTTTCAGTCTTTCGACACATTTCATGGCTTACAGTTTCACCTCTTGCTATATGAGTATCTATGGATTAGCAACCATTCATTCGAAAGAATTCTATAATTTTATTTATAGATGTTTCTTGCAATAAACTCAAAAAATTCTTGGAACTATCTCTTTCAATCTTAACGCTCAATAGATAGTCTATTTCACCCATATCTTTCATACCAAATGACTTTGAAAGTCATGATTTGATAGTTTTTGCATACTCCAAATTATTTCTGGCTAAGAAAATATCATCCATGTATGGAAAAAAAATTACAACATTTTATTGGACCTCTTCACATAGATGCAATGGTCTTCATGATCATGGTGAATCAAATGAAATCACCTCCTTATGAAATCTTAGGTACCACTGCCTTGAAGACTTGGTTAGGCCATAAATTGATCTTTTCAATTTAAAAACTTTCTTCTCTTGGCCTTTAACAACGAAATCTAGAGATTGTTCCATGTAGATTTTGTCATCTAGTTCTCCATTGAGAAAAATGGTCTTCATGTCCATTTAGTGTAATTCTAGATCTAAACATGCAACAAAAGACAAAAGTAATCGTATAAAGGTAAACTTCACAACTGATAAAAAGATTTCCTCATAATCTATTCCACCTTCTAGAGTAAAACCTTGTTTCCACCAATCATGCAATGTGTCTTTCTGTTGACCCCTATCGTTTATGTTTAACTTTGATAATCTATTTATTCTAAATAACCCTATGCCCAAAATGAAGGTCAACCAGTTCCCAAACTTTATTCATTTTTATGGACTCTAATTCTTCTTTCATCATTATTATCTACTCATCTTTTCAAGGCCCGTTAAAGCCTCAGTCATCGAATTAGGTTCATTTAATTCTGTGGGATATACCAAGAAAATATAATCCTCAATCTCACAAGATTGTTTAGGTATGCCTTTTCTGATACTCTTACATAATTAAAGTTCAAATTCCTTAAAAGGACTTTGGGATTTAAAACTCCCACTTGGATTAGGAATCAATCCTTGATCTATTTGATTATCAAGCATGTCTAAAGATATTGTCTAATCATTTGAATTTGATATTTCATAAAGATGCTCACTTTCCATTATTTCACACTTTTTGGGAAAAACATTTTCTAGAAATGGGACATATCGTCATTCAATTTCAATAGAAATTTCATCCTTCAATTCACCAATAAACACATACCTTTTAGAGTGCTCTGAGTGTCTAATAAATAGACATTTCTTTTCTTTTGTACTCATTTTTCCAGACTCATCAAAATGATCTTTAATATACGCAACACAATACAAAATCGTAGATCATTAAGGTTTGATTTATTACTAGTCCATAATTTGTAAGGAGTGGAAGATACTAATTTATAAGACACTTTATTTAATATGTAGGTTGCATTCAATAAAGCATCTCTCTCGAAAGAGAAAGGTAAACTTGTTTGTGTTATCATAAACTTTGCCATGTCCAATAGTATTAGGTTCCTTCTTTCAGCTTCACCATTCTGTTGAGGTGTATAAGGGATAGTTAACTGTCTTATAATGCCTTTTCAGTACATAATTCTTCAAACTATGTTGACAAATATTCACGACCTCTATCGATTCTTAAAGTCTATACATTTATCTAATTGATTCTCAACTTTAGTCATATATCTTTTAAAGCATTGAAGTGCTTCATATTTATTAAAAAATCAAATAGACATAACCAAAACGCATGAAATCACCAATAAATGTAATGAAATATAAAGCACTAGGCCTTTCCCTTATATTCATTGGACCACGGATATCAAAATGGATTAATTATAATGGGAAATCAGCTCTTTTAGCCTTCCCAAATGGTTTACATATAATCTTTCTAGCAAGACAATTTTCACATGTTGGCATATCAATTTTGGAGAAAGAACCTTAAAGGTCCTTCCTTTTCCAACCTATTCATTCGGTCTTGCGCTATGTGATCCAATCTCGCATGCCCTGTAATAACATCAATATCATTGTTACTAGAATAACATGTCACAAACGGCCAACATAATAGTCATAAGTTGAAGGATTAGAATCTGAAATAATAAAATAATCATAAAACAAATTATCTAGAATTCTAACACCTTTGCGACTAAAATATAAATAGAAACTATCATCTAAAAGAATAGACAAAGATACTAAGTTTTGTTGGATCTCTGGAGCATATAGGATGTCATGCAACATCAAAGATTGTTCACCATGCAAGTTTACTTTGCAAGTGTCAATCCCTTTGACTTCAAGTCTTGCATTATTTCCTACATATATATACCTTGATCTAGGTGAGACTCGATGGAACTCCACAAATGATTCTCGACCACGACTCACATGGTTGGTGGCTCATGAGTCTATCATCCACATAGAATAAGATTAAGTTAGTAAAGTAGTGCTAGAAATATATATATATATATCACTTAGAGATGTGTTCAAAAATACTACATTTTTTGGCTCGGTACAAACAAGAGTAAAAAGCCATGGAACATGATAGTTGTAGCTCTTCATCTTGCTCTTGTCTTTCTTCTTGAAAAAATATTTTTCCTTCTTGAAATTTGACTTGTTCTTTTTCTTGAAGAGTCCTTCTCCAATCTTCTTACCCTTTTCTTTATTTTTTCAATTCTTCTTGCGCTTGAAACCTTAAGACTTTATACCACTTGATTCTTCCACAAAGGCATTATATACAACTTTAGCAGCACCAAGTCACTCATATTAAAGGTCAACATGACATCAAAAAAAATTTGATTCTATCATTGTGGATTAAGTTAACCTTCAAATATTTCCAACTATTGAAAAGAGACTGGATCACTACCTAAACCTATTACTCATCAGACAAAACATGATCAACACTTTTGAGTTGAGAAATCATGTTTGACATCACCTTAAGGTGTTATTTGATATTCTGATCATAACGCTTCTTATAAGTATCAAACTTGATAGTCAGTTATCTAAGGCAAGTCACAGATGTACCACCATAGATTCCTCGTAAGTGGGCCCACATGGCATGAGCATTAGGATATTACTCACATTCATGAATGAGTTCATCAACAATAGAACTTGCAATAATACCACATGCAGCAGAATCTGTCTTTTTTCAAGCTTTGTAAGCTTTGAGATTTCTTCTGTGTTGTGTAGTGTTATCCTCTTTTGATTGACTTAAAACATGATTTATACCTTCAAGAGTGTTCTTCTCTTTCAGTATATACCATATTTTACGAAACTAAATGTCATAATATTCAGTTTCTCACCTTTATTTAAATCATCAATTATACTTGTTGATGTCATGTCTATTAATAAGAGACGATTAAAATAAGATATACTCATAAATATTTACTATAATAAATATATTCATGAGATTCATATACTCATCCAAGCAAATCAAGTTTTATAACTTCATATTTATTATAGAATCGAAATGGTCACTAAGTTTTCAATCATTACTGCAACTATATTTATGGTGACATGCACCCAAAATTGTTGTTGGTCTGAGAGAACCACTTAGCTTATAACATGAGCATTCATCCATAAGTGCAGAACAAATATTTTAAACCATAAGGAATAAACTAAAAAAAAAATCATTTTTCATAAAGTAGAAAAGTCTTAAAACATATGTATGGAAATTTGAAAAAATAAGAAATAAAAAATGAACATATATGAGTCTGATGTCTACGATGGTCTATGAAGTCTCTAATAAAAATAAATCAATCTTTTTTGGGACAAGGCCCCATCATACCTTAGAAATGAATAAGCTAAGCATAATAAACTAAGCTTCCAGGAGTAGAGGGGGCTCACCAAGCAGCTGAAATCAAATAAACCTAATGATGCACTAAGTCATGAGCGTGTGTCCCCAAATCTGTATCATAAAAATACAAAGTTCCAGAGATGTCAGTACTTGGAATGTACTGGCATGTAAAACTAGTAAGGGGAGAGCATAACAATATATATACATATAAAACTAAAAACCACCAACTCATGAAAAGAGGACATGGAATATCAAATATTTAATTCATCAACTGAGAAAATAGTGGACTCGTTTACATCATTAATTTACTTTTGAACTAGATGGTATAGCTGACACCAATACATAATATATTATGGGCTATGTGGATCTGATCAACACCCAACTGATTGAGCTTCAATCTATATTCGCCACATGAATCGGAATCCCTCTATAATACCAGCGTCTAGGCATGTCAATCATCCTCATAGAGGAATCATCTAAAGTTGTCCAAATTTTTGGAATAAACTATACCTATGTTGGTAAAATGTAATTTCGAGTGAAGAGCCTTTTTTGACTCACACATTCTCGGTTAACCATCTGATTCTCTTAAGTCTATATTAAATTCATATTCAACTCAACAATGATTAATTAATCTTAAAAAGGTTCATAAAAGATTGATATCATCATACCAATAACTAGCAAGTTCATCTCTTCATATCATATATCATCATTATGGATGTTGTGAGCAATATTCATGTCATCAAAAAAGATCATAGTACATAAAAGGTTTATAAAAAGTAGTTTTCAAAGCATTTACTTGAAATCATAGCAATTTGGGTCTTTGGAAAGGAACCGGAAAATCAATATATTTAATATCTTCAAAATTATCATTTGAAATTCATAAACTTCAAGACATCAAGAAAAATTATAATACTTCATAGCTTGTAAGGTTCATGAATTACTCAAGTCCATATCAAGAATTATAGAAATTCATACACCATTGATTTAATAAAATGACATCAGAGAACTTCAGATTTATTGAGATTAAGGGAGTATACCTCTAATCCTAAGTCATCAAAAGAGGATAATTGAGCATAAAGAACTGAAACTAAAGAGATTCTTGATTTAGGACAGTCACACATACCTTGGAGAAGAAACTTAAGAGAAAACCATTGAAGAGAAATCCTAATTCTTAATTCATCTTGAAACTTGAGTTTTGGGATTTAAGAGAAGGATGAGAAAAATGAATTGATGTTTATGATAGGTCATACCCTTATAGAAAGTTTTAAAGTCATTTAGATAGCTTCCCAAAGGAATTAGAATGAAAATACCTTCATATAAAATAAAATAGCAAACATTTTGCGTTGTACGATTCAAATGGACTGTGGACCTGGTCGATGCACCGTGGATCAACCCATCAAATTCTGGGTAAATTTCTAACTCACTAAATAGTTTTGATGGCTTCAAATGGTGGAATGTTTTCTGAATGATGGACCATTATTTTTGTCTATCGTTGTTAGGCAAACTAGGACTCTCTGGTAAAATGATCATAATTTTTTACTCCAAACTCAAATTAACAAACGATTAGTGGAGTTGGAAAGAAGACTTAAAAATATTTAATTTGGTGGACATTGATCCATGTACCTCTTCATATTCTAGGAGTAGTGATTATTTTAAGTTGACACGAGTAAGAACTTATATGAAAACTTAATTGATAGAAAGGTTCTCAACTCAACATTGTGCTACAGGTTTCTATGACCATAATTCATATCCAAAGTATTTACCAATCTAGAGAATTGATCTTAACACTTATGTACAATTAGAAATCATCGATTTGGGCCTATACATATACAAAGAATGGTTCAAATCCTAGCTCCAAAGTTCATGTGTTACAATATATATATATATATATATATATATATATATATATATATATCACGCCCCAAGACTACCCCTAAGTCGTAACATGGTGCTTAGAGTTACAAGTGACCCCAAGTTAACCCATGGCCTAGCATAACACTAAAATATCATAACAACTAAGTAGTATTGAGAGGAAACTAAAAGTCAGAATCATCTAATAATAATTAACTAAAAATCCAATACTGAGATAATACAGAAACATCTAACACAATCCAAAAGCTAAAAACATGAGTCTAACTGTCTGAAAGCCTCTACTAAGATGAGTTGTTAGGACAAGCCCCTAGCTCACTCTAACTGTCTAAAACTAAAATAGAGCATGAAATAAAATACTAAACTAGCCCTCGAATGATGAGGACTCACCAACTCTATTGTTGAGATACTGCGAAGTCGGGCTAACCGCGGTCTGGATGCTGAATGTTGAAACCTATATTATGATACAATATAGTGCAAAGAAGTATGTCGTCAGTACTTTGAATGTATTGAGCATGTGAGGTATGCATTATGTTATAAGAAACTGAACATATTGATCATGAGAAGATAGACTGAGTATGAAGACTGACGGATACAACTGATACAATGATCAAGTAAGTACAATATGTAACTGATAATAATATACTGAATAACTGAATACGAGATCATGCAATGACTGAGACTGAACTGTGGGAGCTACTATTAACCAGCATACCCCAACTGAGTAAATCAGGGCCCAACTAGTAACCCCAGTTGGATCGGTATTCAGTACCTTAACAAGGGTATGAACACTGGCTGGCGTAGATCCACTAATATAATATCCAAAGGACTAAGGTGTCAACCTATCTGACGGAAGACTACTTTATACCTATGGTGGCAACGTAGTTTTGGGACTTAGGACTAACTAATAAAAGATCTTTCATCCTGACATGCCCTTGATGCTAAGCACTACTCCTAACTGAATATATACGCAATGAATGACCGGTAAGCTCATAAATCTAAATTCTGAGACAGAAATATGGACACTTTATCTGAAAGCACCCTACAATAGGTGACACTATAAGAATATTTGTTCAATTATCAATGCATGAGATCCTAGGCATCGGGTGTTCATAACCCGCCAATACAACTACTCATGACAATGTATAATATATGAATAAGACATGAATTTCCATGAAAACAACCCTAAACTTATGAATTAATCAACATAATGAGGGTTCTCAATAATAAATCCATTAATAACAAGTAATCTTTAAGAGAAACATGAATTCAAAGAACATTCTTGATAAGAAATTGAAATACATCAAAACCCTTAATTTTTCATGAAACCTAACTTGAAGAATGGGATTAAATTGAGGAATTTGAGTTCACTTAGGGACTCAATGGGTGAAAGTAACCCATTAATAGACCCTCACATATTTGAATTTGAAGAAAGCTTGATTCCTGGGGTCTTGGAACTTGGGAATTAGAAACCCCATTTCCTTATGTTCTTGAGCTTTGGGAGAGGAAAGGGTTATGTTTTGATTTATTTTAGAGTGAAATAGGACGTTTTTGGGTGTTTAAGGATGGATTGGGGGATTTATATGGGGTGAAAGGATGATTTTACCCTCAAATTATAAAAGAAAAATTGCAGACGCAGAGGTGTCAGGCTCTCTGTGCACCCCAACGTCCAGAAGGAGGCTATACGCCATGCCTACCAACACACAGAGGTGGCCTGCGTGTTTCCCCACCCATGGCGCAGGATAACCAGTGGCGATTTTAAAATGCTCCATGGTGTGGGGCCCAAAGAGGAGGTCCCCTTGCGGGATGGTCAGCCTTTTTTTTCATCCCATGACGTCCTTTTTCGACCCCTAACTCATCCCAAATGTTTTCCCACCTCTATAAGTGTAACACCCCGTACCTTCCCAACCCTACTTGACGACGTTGAACAATGTATACTTAGGTGTCGAGAGCTATAAGTATGCATTTGGTAATGTTAATGTTGAGGAAATTGAAATTTGGCTTCATACATGTGATTAGCCCTTCATAAGCGTTGTTTTGTGAGTTTTATGGCGCAGTTGTGGGGTTCAAAATAAGTCTAAGAGAACCTCTAAACAAAGGATATTAAGGGTAAGAAGTAAGTTAAAGAATAGGACTTGAAGTGTCTAACCAAATCCGCGAAAAAAAGTCGAAGAAACGAACATTTTGAAAAAAAAGAGGTGGGGCGCGCCCAGGGGCGTGCCGGGCCGATCTGGGCTAAAAATTTTATTCCATAGGTAGTAAGTTAGCGTGCTCAAGGGCGTGCCGGGCTGCTTGTGCGCACCTTTAAAAAGTTGGAATTTTTCTTAAGTCCCAAGGGTGCCCGGGGACGTATTGAGCCGATTTTTGCCACGTTTCTTATACAACCATGAGAATATACATGAAATGAGTAATATTTTATGTTGGTATGATAAAATTACTCGAGAACGAATTTGGCGTCAAAATGACGGTTTTACCCTTTTGGTCCAAATGAGCCATACGTGGCTAGAATCACTTGTTTTTGGGATTGAGGCCATGGATATGAATAGCGTGAGTGGTAATATTTTTGTAACATGTATGAGGTGATTTAAACATGAGAAATTATTGATTTTATTGGGTTAAGTGAATTGGCCCCAAAAAGAACCCAAAAAGGAAAAGAAAACATGGCCCAATGGGTCAAAATGACCCATTCTTGCCTTGACTTGTCAAAGGGTGGATTAAATGGCTAAGGATGACTTTATGATGTTATAAAAGGTGGCCAAAAAATCATATTTCTAGCTTATTAGACACACATCTCATTTCTCTCATTTTCTACAAGTTTTCAAGATAACTTTTTTGGTGCTCTTCAAACCCTAAGGCATTTTTGGACGATCATCCTTTTCCAAGCTTGAGTAAGTAATTATTCTTTTACTTTAACATATTATAAGCATGAGAGATCATTTATATCATGTTGGTTATGGTTGGAAATGTTGGACATGGCACTTTTGGTTTTGTGAAGGAAATGTGTTATCCATGGGATTGTAGCTTGAATTATGACTTGTGCCTTTGATGAAAGACCATGGTATGGATAAAATATGAACGTTTATGGTGTTATTTTGTTATTAAACATGTTATTTTTCTATAAGTCTAAATTATGGGATTTTGGCCGATTTGTTGTTGTGAGGTGTATTGAAGTCATTTGATGGAATAATTGTGATGTGGTGGTGGTGGAGAAGTGTAAAATATGAGCTTGGTGTGACATGATATTGGTTATCATGTGTTGGTCAATGTATGGAATATTGTGGGATTATTGGTATGATGATTTCATAAATGGTATTATCAAAGGGGAATGACATGTTAAAGCTAAACATGTGACTTATTGTTGTTGTATGCCATTATAAGGTAATTGGTGGTTAATGTTGGTTTCGTTATGAACTTGTGTTGTAGAGCGAAACATAAGGAAGGAGCAGGAATATTGTATGCACGTCTAAGATTGTGTATTCGTATTAAGAATAGAAGGTATGTAAGGTTCCTTTTGCCATATCCTTCTGCAACATGTTGTTCACATTGACATTGGACTTGTTTCAATTTCGAGAGGCTTGAAGTATATCAATTCAGGTTGACGTATATTGTTATTCATACGTATCCTATTCTTAGATGAATGATGATTCACTTATCTCTTAGTCATTGATTGGAATTTCCAAAGATGTCATAAAATTGTAAATTCTAAGAGAACTATCTCAACGAGAGTAATGAGGTAAAGAGAGCTTGTTTAGTTTGAATAGCATTATTCCAATCATGTATTGTTCCAAAGTCCTATAGTATGATGATTATCCTTGTACCAATCATTCATAAGTAGAAGTACCAATCTCATAAGAGTAATAAGAGGGGTGATGTGCGAGTTAGTAAAATTATCCCTCATAAGTGAAGATGTCAATCTCATGAGGTAAAGGGGTGAAGTGAGACGTGTATATAAGTGTGTGCTTTAGCCTCATGATCTTTAAGGTGTTACTCTCATAACTAAATGCAAGGTATAATATTGTAAAGAGGTAATGCGCATGGTTGCTATATGTTTTATTGAATACGGATTACATTCTAGCGGGTATAAGTTCAATATGGAATAGTCTCAATATTATGCTTTGTTATCTATTATAGCCCACAAAAGGTGGAGGCCCGGTATCATGTACCTACTTACATAAGATCTCATAAGAATAGTGAAGGAGGTAAAGTGCGAGCTAATGTATCTATCCCTCATAAGTTAAGGTGTTAATCTCATGAAGCTTAAGAGTAAGGTAAAGCATAGTTGTGTGTTTCAATTAGTATCATAATCTCTCATAAGTTGATATACCAATTGCTCCCACAATAGAGTGGATGTATGTTACCTCACCATGAGGGTGGATGTATGTTCTCCTATAATAGAGTGGATGTACGTTGCCCCACCATGAGAGTGGATGTATGTTCTCCCATAATAGAGTGGATGTATGTGACCCCACCATGAGAGTGGATGTATATTACCCCACCATGAGAATGGATGTATGTTCTCCCACAATGGAGTGGATGTATGTGACCCCACCATGAGAGTGGATGTATGTTACCCCACCATGAGAATGGATGTATGTCTCCCCACCAATAGAGTGGATGTATGTTGCCCCACCAATAGAGTAGATGTAGGTTAAAACCACCAATAGAGTGGATGTACGTTAATAGAGTAGATGTATGTTATGTTGTTACCCCCACCACTAGAGTGGATGTATGTGGATGAAGTGTTATTCTGTTATAACCTACTAACCAAGTAGATGAACAATAGCGGTAATGAATATAGAAGCAAGAACGAATCTCTTGGGTATAGAAGAACCTATTAGAGGCAAGTCTCTTGAGTGAAGGTAAATTCCTTGAAGGACTATCATTATAAAAGATGTTACATAAAATGATCTTGATCCACATTGATTATTCTCTCATATTTTATTCTATTGACATTTTCATGTATGATGCTATTTATTATGAGCCTTGCATACTCAGTACATTCTTCGTACTGACCCCATCGGAGGAAACTTACCTTACATGTTGCAGGTGCAAGCATTAGTAGACCTCCTCAGTAGACTGTGGATCATTTGCAGAGTTTTGGTGAGCTCCACTTGGTTCAGAGCCTCCTGAGTCGTAGTCGTATATGTGATTTTGATATTGTAAATGTTGTATAAAGTGGGTACTTATCCCGACTGTCAGTTGGTCTTATAAATGCATCTGTTAGAGGCTTTTCTAGACATATGTGGGTATGTAGATGTAAGAGATAAATGTTCGTTTTGACTTAATGGCCCCAAAGGCCAAGTTTCATTAATATATATATAGCATATGTTCCATGATCATGTCTTCCGCATAGTTGCATAAGGTTTAATAAGATTTATACGAGAATCGGCATACGAACCTATATGAGCAAAGATTGGTTCTCTCGGGCCATGTCGGCTTTGGGTGCCAATCACGCCTCGTTGGAAGTCGGGGCGTGAAAAAAGTGGTATCAGAGCAGGTCATCCTAAAGGTGTCTACAAAGCCGTGTCCGAGTAGAGTCTTGTTCATGGATGTGTTGTGCACCACATTTATGAGCAGGAGGCTATGGGGCATTTAGGATGTGGTTTCTTTTCTTCATTCTAGATCGTGCAATAGAGCCAGTGTTGTAAGTTGAATTGTATCTGACCATGATGATTGTTTTTCTTTGGTATAGTAAACATGCCAATCACAAGAAAAGGTAGAGGTAAAGGGAAGCAGGTAGATATGCCTGCTGAAGAAGGAATGAGTAGATTACCACCTGACCAAGTGAGTCAAGGTGGAGCTGACACTGAAATTGCATTGCGATCTTCCACTACTTTTCCAGCTCCGAAAGAGCCAAGAGGTAGAGAAGTACCCGCAGAACCACCAATGAATGCCACAGATCAAGATTTAAGAAATACAGTGCATATGTTGACACAGTTAGTGGCTGCACAAACCCAGGGACGAACTGGTCTAATGGTAAATGAAGATGACGCGGCTAGAGCAGCTAGTCGGCGTACACAGGACTTTCTAAAATTAAACCCTCCCATATTCACGGGGTTCGATCCGAAAGCAGATCCATAGGATTTCATGGACCAAGTTCAAAGAGCACTAGAGGTGATGTACGTAACAGGTGTAAAAACAATTGAGCTAGCCGCTTATAGACTGAAGGGCGAGGCTATTTTGTGGTATGAGGACTGGAAAAGATCAAGGGGTATTGATGCACCCCCAGCTGGTTGGGAAGAATTTAAAATGGCATTCCTTGATCATTACCTCCCATATGAGATTTGGGAGGCACGTGCAGACCAATTTCTCCATTTACGTCAAGGAAATATGAGTGTTAGAGAATACAGTTTGCAGTTTAATTCCTTGGCTAGATATGCTCCAAATGTGGTAGCCACTATGGAAGATAGAGTCCATCGATATGTGGATAGATTGGAGCCTTATTTGGTACGAGACTGCACTATTGTTGCCTTAAATCGAGATATGGACATAGCTAGAATACAGGCCTTTGCGCAGAAAATGGAGGATCAAAGGCAAAGAAAGAGGACACAGAAAGCTGAGGAAGGGCCATCAAAAAGGGCGAGACCTATGGTTCAGTCTATGGTGTCCTCAGGAAAATCTGGATCTCGAATGTTACCGCCTAGACCCTCATCGTCTTATTTTACAGCAGGCGCTCATCCTCAATTTCGAGGGTCTAGAGGTGGTCGATTTGAACAGGGTAGTGGGATTTATGAATCACAGGCAACGAGATTGTCTTGACAGTTGTACCCGCGCTGTGGGAGATTTCATGCAGGCGAATGCCGGTTTGATACGAATGTTTGCTTTGTATGTAGTAGGCCAGGACACATGATGAGAGAATGCCCACAGAGGCCTACTGGTAGTATGACACGACCTACCAAATTAGCCGATGTGGCATCGGCAACTGGTGTACAGTCTGCTGGTCACGGTGGAGGTTCAAGAGTGGTAGCTAGTTCCAGTGGAACTCAAAATCGCACTTACGCTTTAGTGAAACGGCAGAATGAGGAAGCACCTCCTGATGACGGTACAGGTATTTAGGTAGGTATATTACCATATTTTACATGATGTATATGTATTGATTGATTTGAGCTCTACTCTATCGTATGTTGATCCATCGACTACCATGAATTTAATAGTACACCGGGGTTATGAGTGAAGTCAATAGAAATATTTCCACCGGTCGGTGAGTTTAGTATAGTGAAAAGAACATATCGTAATGGTATAGTAGATGTTTGTGATCATAGATGATTAAGTACTCTTACAAGTGTCACCAATAAAAGGGGTAAAGGATTTGGAAAGAAAGGATGTGCAATTGTGGACAGTATATAAGAGTATCCTTTCATATTTGTTCCCATTGAAATACTTATTATCATTCTAGACCGACAAGTGAAAAGGCTAAGAAGAAAAGACGTAAATTTTGTAAAAGTTCTTTGGAGAACTCAAAAAGTCGAAGAGATCGCATGAGAAGTTGAGAAAATAAAAAAATGATGAAACCGATGTACCCATATTGTTTCAAATGGAAGAAAAAGTTCAAAGTGTGAAAGTAGACCAATAACAAGTAAATATCCATGAGCCTTAAGTGTTTATGCGTACATGTGCTAACATAGAGATGCATTTGTAATTGAAGCAATATCGTTAACATTCGAGGATGAATGTTTCTAAGGGGGGGAGAATTTAACACCCCGTACCTTCCCAACCCTACTTGACGACGTTGAACAATGTATACTTAGGTGTCAAGAGCTATAAGTATGCATTTGGTAATGTTAATGTTGAGTAAATTGAAATTTGGCTTCATACATGTGATTAGCCCTTCATAAGAGTTGTTTTGTGAGTTTTATGGCACAGTTGTGGGGTTCAAAATAAGTCTAAGAGGACCTCTAAACAAAGGATATTAAGGGTAAGAAGTAAGATAAAGAATAGGACTTGAAGTGTCTAACCAAATCCGCGAAGAAAAGTCGAAGAAACGAACATTTTGAAAAAAAAAGAGGTGGCGAGCGCCCAGGGGCGTGCCGGGCTGCTCTGGGCTAAAAATTTTAGTCCACATTCAGTAAGGTAGCGCGCCCAAGGGCGTGCCGGGCTTCTTGTGCGCACCTTTCAAAAGTTGGAATTTTTCTTAAGTCCCAAGGGTGCCCGGGGACGTATTGAGCCAATTTTTGCCACGTTTCTTATACAACCATGAGAATATACATGAAATGAGTAATATTTTATGTTGGTATGATAAAATTACTCGAGAACGAATTTGGCGTCAAAATGACGATTTTACCCTTTTGGTCCAAATGAGCCATACGTGGCTAGAATCACTTATTTTTGGGATTGAGGCCATGGATATGAATAGCGTGAGTGGGAATATTGTTGTAACACGTATAAGTTGATTTAAACATTTGAAATTATTGATTTTATTGGGTTAAGCGAATTGGGCCCAAAAAGAACCCAAAAAGGAAAAGAAAACATGGCCCAATGGGTCAAAATGACCCATTCTTGCCTTGACTTGTAAAAGGGTGGATTAAATGGATAAGGATGAATTTATGATGTTATAAAAGGTGGCCAACAAATTAGATCTCTATCTTATTAGACACACATTTCATTTCTCTCATTTTCTACAAGTTTTCAAGATAACTCTTTTGGTGCTCTTCAAACCCTAAGGCATTTTTGGACAAGATCATCCTTTTCCAAGCTTGAGTAACTAATTATTATTGTACTTTAACATATTATAAGCATGAGAGATCATGTATATCATGTTGGTTATGGTTGGAAATGTTGGACATGGTACTTTTGGTTTTGTGAAGGAGATGTGTTATCCATGGGATTGTAGCTTGAATTATGACTTGTGCCTTTGATGAAAGACCATGGTATGGATAAAATATGAACGTTTATGGTGTTATTTTGTTATTAAACATGTTATTTTTCTATAAGTCTAAATTATGGGATTTTGGCCGATTTGTTGTTGTGAGGTGTATTGAAGTCATTTGATGGAATAATTGTGATGTGGTGGTGGTGGAGAAGTGTAAAATATGAGCTTGGTGTGACATGATATTGGTTATCATGTGTTGGTCAATGTATGGAATATTCTGGGATTATTGGTATGATGATTTCATAAATGGTATTGTCAAAGGGGAATGACATGTTAAAGCTAGACATGTGACTTATTGTTTTTGTATGCCATTATAAGGTAATTGGTGGTTAATGTTGGTTTCGTTATGAACTTGTGTTGTAGAGCGAAACATAAGGAAGGAGCAGGAATATTGTATGCACGTCTAAGATTGTGCATTCGTATTAAGAATACAAGGTATGTAAGGTTCCTTTTTCCATATCCTTCAGCAACATGTTGTTCACATTAACATTGGACTTGTTTCAATTCCGAGAGGCTTGAAGTATATCAATTCAGGTTGACGTATATTGTTATTCATACGTATCCTATTCTTAGATGAATGATGATTCACTTATCTCTTAGTCATTGATTGGAATTTCCAAAGATGTCATAACATTGTAAATTCTAAGAGAACTATCTCAACGAGAGTAATGAGGTAAAGAGAGCATGTTTAGTTTGAATAGCATTATTCCAATCATGTATTGTTCCAAAGTCCTATAGTATGATGATTATCCTTGTACCAATCATTCATAAGTAGAAGTACCAATCTCATAAGAGTAATAAGAGGGGTGATGTGTGAGTTAGTAAAATTATCCCTCGTAAGTGAAGATGTCAATCTCATAAGGTAAAGGGGTGAACTGAGACGTGTATATAAGTGTGTGTTTTAGCCTCATGATCTTTAAGGTGTCACTCTCATAACTAAATGCAAGGTATAAGATTGTAAAGAGGTAATGCGCATGGTTGCTATATGTTTCATTGAATACGGATTACATTCTAGAGGGTATAAGTTCAATATGGAGTAGTCTCAATATTATGCTTTGTTATTTATTATAGCCCACAAAAGGTGGAGGCCCGGTATCATGTACCTACTTACATAAGATCTCATAAGAATAGTGAAGGAGGTAAAGTGCGAGCTAATGTATCTATCCCTCATAAGTTAAGGTGTTAATCTCATGAAGCTTAAGAGTAAGGTAAAGCATAGTTGAGTGTTTCAATTAGTATCATGATCCTTAATGTGTTAATCTCTCATAAGTTGATATACCAATTTCTCCCACAATAGAGTGGATGTATGTTACCCCACCATGAGGGTGGATGTATGTTCTCCCACAATAGAGTGGATGTACGTTTCCCCACCATGAGAGTGGATGTATGTTCTCCCACAATAGAGTAGATGTATGTGACCCCACCATGAGAGTGGATGTATGTTACCCCACCAATAGAGTTGATGTAGGTTAAAACCACCAATAGAGTGGATGTACGTTAATAGAGTAGATGTATGTTATGTTGTTACCCCCAGCACTAGAGTGGATGTATGTGGATGAAGTGTTATTCTGTTATAACCTACTAACCAAGTAGATGAACAATAGCGGTAATGAATATAGAAGAAAGAACAAATCTCTTGGGTATAGAAGAACCTATTAGAGGCAAGTCTCTTGAGTGAAGGTAAATTCCTTGAAGGACTATCATTATAAAAGATGTTACATAAAATGATCTTGATCCACATTGATTATTCTCTCAGATTTTATTCTATTGACATTCTCATGTATGATGCTATTTATTATGAGCCTTGCATACTCAGTACATTCTTCATACTGACCCCCTCGGGGGAAACTTACCTTACATGTTGCAGGTGCAGGCATTAGTAAACCTCCTCAGTAGACTGTGGATCATTTGCAGAGTTTTGGTGAGCTCCACTTGGTTCGGAGCCTCCTGAGTCATAGTCGTATATGTGATTTTGATATTGTAAATGTTGTATAAAGCGGGGACTTGTCTCGACTGTCACTTGGTCTTGTAAATGCATCTGTTAGAGGCTTTTGTAGACATATGTGGGTATGTGGATGTAAGATATAAATGTTCGTTTTGACTTAATGGCCCCAACGGCCAAGTTTCATTAATATATATATAGCATATGTTCCATGATCATGTCTTCCGCATAGTTGCATAAGGTTTACTGAGATTTATACGAGAATTGGCATACAAACGTACATGAGCAAAGATTGGTTCTCTCGGGCCATGTCGGCTTCGGGTGCCAATCACGCCTCGTTGGAAGTCGGGGCGTGACAATAAGGGTCAAATTACCTCATTTTATGACCCTTAACAAATAGAATACCCCCAACGGACATGCATTAATTTTGAGGACGGTACACACACATAAAAAAAAAAATATATATATATATATATATATAGAGAGAGAGAGAGAGAGAGAGGGTATATTTTCAAAAGGGTATTTTTAAAAAAAAAAAGCAAAAAGAAAGGATTTTGTTGAAGCCAGTTTGAGTATCTCCTGAAGGATTTAGCTCAATTGCTAAAATTTTTGTTATCCATTTTTGAGGTATGAATATCCTAACAAAATTGAAAAAAATTACACCCATCAGAGATTCACAGGAAAAAAATTACTCAACACGTTAGTTTATTTTTTCAATTTGAATTCCCAAATCAGTAAAACAAATTTGTTTATGTGATTTTTAATATGGCATGGTATCTATTAGTTTTGAGGGGTAAAAGTGAGTGATGTGTTATGGTTTCACGACACTTTCGACGCTTAAAACAAGGAAAATATGCTAAGTGAAAGGCGCATTTATGTGGAAATGATGTTTTTATGTTAGTTTTGCAGAAAATAGGGTTCGGAAGTGGGCAAAGGAATAAGAATGAAAAAATGTACAAGTGTTGAAAATATGAGGCTGGATACTACTTGTTGGGTCACGATACGAGTCGTAGCCCAAGCCATTGTGTTACCAGTGATTTGGTTCATTAGAGATTTAAAGTTAGGAGTTGGCTATGAGTGCAGGTAATGACTCGTAGGGTCAACCGATGAGCGGTAAGGTGACTCGTATTGAGCATACTTTAAAATAAGTCTTAAAGGTGTGAAATTCATGACAGTGGCAACGAATGCAGCCTACGAGCCATCACCAATGGCTACGAGTCATCACAAGGACTCATCCTGAGCAGATGTGACCAAAGAGCTGAGCGTTGGAAAATTTGACCCAGTAGCAACAGGTCACCCAATGAGTCGTTGGGTTACCATACGAGTCATCACTAGTACTTTCAAAAGATAAGGCAATGGATTCCCAACATCATGTGAAGAGTCGGAGGGAGACCCTACGACTCGTCGCCACACTCATTGCCATTGCCGACCTAACAATCATATTTTGCTTACGACAGTATTATTATATATCTATAAATACTCTTAATAGGTTTTCTGTTGTAGTTTACATTCTATTACTACTTTTGAGACATATAGTTATTCTTACAAGCTATAAACATCTTGAATTTAGGGTTTTATTTCATAATTGAGATTTATGGTTGTTCATATTATTCTTTGTAAGTACATGATTATGTCTTCTTTCCAGAATTACTATTATGTTCTTATGATCATGAGTAGGTAAACAACACAACTAAGGTTTTGGGAACCATGACGGATTAACAAAGTAGTGTTCATAGTACGAAGTGATTCTCAAAGGGTGTTTGTGCGTGTATTATTGTTCTATTTTCTTTGATTACTTTCTAATAGTTACAAAAGCTAAAACTTGCCTTATCTTTACTCTAGATGAAAGAAGGGGTAATGGATGAAAAAAAGGGAATAAAAGACAGAGATTTAGAGCTATCAACCTTCAATGAATAGCTTGAGCCGATAATTTGAGAAAGCTAAACTGGGATCCAAGATAAGGGTTAGTAGTGGAAAACTCAGGAGACGAGAAAGTATACTTAAGGATAGTCATCTAATTGGGGCGTAAAGTTGTTTAGGTGAACATAACCTATCGATTTTGTATGCCAAGCACTAAGAGACATCACTAGTACGATGAGCCTATAGAGTTATGAAGTTATGGGGAACACAGTCCTAGTACCTCTCTCATATTGGTTACAAACTCAACAAAATCAAAAAATTTCATTATTTGAAGTCATAAATCCAAATCCCCCAATTACTAGAAATTATTTACAAATTGATTAGATAAACACTATAATAAATATTTTGGCCTATTCCTCGTGGGATCTACCCCAACCTCAGTTGGGTTCTATATTTGACAGCGACTGCTTTATACTTCACTTTAGAGGTGTTATTTGGGCGGCATCAAATTTTGGTGTTTTTGCTGAGGAGTACGATTACGGAGTTAATAGATTGTGTTTGTTTGACTATTGGTTTTTTTTTCCTAATTTTACTTTTTTTTTGTTGTTTCTAAGGAGCACCCTGGTGTATGCCCAACTGATGGAGTCAAGGGAATCCCCTGATTCCACTTGATCCTAAAACTGAAAGGACTTTGAGAGCTAGAATAAAAATGGTTAACAATCGGGCTCATATTGAGGGAATTCTAAACCAAGAAGTGCAAGAGTAAGGACTTCAGAAGACTGCAAAACAGACATATTCCCACATGATCACTGAAGAAAATGCAAAACAAAAAACTGTCAGGTAGGCAGCACTAAATGAGCAGGCGAAACAAGCAGAGGTAAATTATCTGGCTAGGCTTGAGGAGCAAGCAAGGCAAAAAAGTCTAAGGGGACAAAAGTGTCCCCAATGCTATGTTCCTAGTTTGCTGATGCTAATGAGGATGTAGGTTTAGATGATACAATTGAAAAAGTTGCTATTATTCCACCTCCACTGCCAGTCCGAGCCAAGTTTGACATCACCAATACTATGTTACAGTTGTTGAATTTGAAAGAGGTCTTCACAGGCCCTTCTACTGTTGATGTAAATTTCCATCTAATGAACTTCGTAGGGATTTGTAATTCTTACAATCTACCTAGAGTGAGCCAAGATGTGATCAGACTATAGTTGTTTCCTTTCTCTTTAATAAGAGAAGCTACATTATGGTTAACTTAGTTGCCACGAGGATCGATCACTAATTGGCAGGAATTGAAGACTCAAATGTTAGGGAAATTTTTCCCATCATCCAAAATATTGTTATTGAAAGATGAAATTTGTTACTTTAGGTAGCCACATTTGGAGGTATTATACGAGACCTGGTTGAGATTTAAGAAAAAGCTGTAAAATGTCCCAAATCACAAAATACAGAGTTATACTTTGCTTGAGATCTTCTATAGAGATATGAATGCTAACAACAATGTTATAGTAGATACAATCACAGGTGGTAAGCTTATGAGTTTAACTTGGGAGCAGGTTTCTAAAATTCTAGATAAGATCACCAAAACCAATCGGGATTGGTACACTCGAGATTCAGATGTGCACGTAGGCACTTATATATCTAGATAATCAGGTGGAGGGTTTTTGAGCCAAATTCCAAGGGTCTAATCAAGACAATTGGAACTCTGGTCAAGGAAATTAAGAGCAGAACTATCACAAGAATAACAACTACAACCAGTCTGGCAATAGAGATAGGAGTAGAGAAAGAGATGGTGATTAGAAGAGAAAAGACAATTATAATAATGATAGAAGTGGCCTCTATGTTCCACCTGGGAGCCGTGATGTTGATTTGAGTAACTCTAGAATGGAATACATGTTTGCTAAAGTATTGAAAGGGGTAGAAAAGATGGATGATTACCTTAAGGAGATTCAAGAAGATATTTTAGGGATAAGTCAGAAAGTTGAATTACATGCTACCGCCATCAAGCAGCTTGAGCAGCAGTTTGGTCAGATTTTAGTTGCAGTGAATTAGCATCAAAAGGGTACACTTCCAAGCAACACTATCTAAAATTCAAAGAACGACTGTCATTGTTTGGCTATAACCAGTCAGAGTGGTAAGATAATTATTGATCCACCTATGCCTATAGTTGGTGATAATAATGTTAAGCTGGTGATTATCAATGATGAGAAAGTAGCTAATCCTAAGAATCAAGTTGATAAGGAGAAGGCTTCTAAAAAACCACCTCTAATTTCTGAAAAGGAGGCTAAGGCTAGAAAGGGGAAGGAAAAGGAGGTCCCACAAATATTGACTCACATTCTATGACCTCTTCCTCCTTTTTCACAAAGAATAAAGAAGAGAGCTGAAGAGGGGAAGTATCATAAGTTTATCTCGATGTTGAAAAAATTATCAGTGAACATCTCTTTAGTTGAGAAAGTTGAGTAAATGTTGGGTTATGCAAAGTTTTTGAAGGATTTGGTGACTAAGAAGAGGATTATGAGTTTTAAGTCTGTTGATAATGTGCACCATTATAGTATAATAGCTTTCTGGTCTCTAGTTGAGAAGAAGGAAGATCCTGGAGCGTTCATGATTCCATGTACCATTGGGTCTTTCAATTTCACAAAAGCTTAGTGTGACTTGGGTGATAGCATTAATCTAATGTTGCTAGCAACATATAGCTAGTTGGGATTGAGGTCACTCAAACCAACTTCAATGAGACTTCTTATGGCGGATCACACTATGAAGAACCCTATAGGGGTTTTATGTGATGTTTTGGTGAGGGTTGAGTCCTTTATTTTTTGGCTAATTTCATCATCCTTGGCTGTGAGGTTGATTTTGAGGTTCCCATCATCTTAGGGAGACCATTCCTAGCGACTGGAATAGCATTGGTTGATATGGAAACTAGGCAGTTGAAGTTTTGGTTGAATCATGGGAAAGTGACATTCAATGTATGCCAATCCATAAAGCAACCAAATGATATACGCGTGATCTCTATTATCGATACAATCAATGTGGATGCATTGGTAGCTCCTATTGAGGAGAGGCTTAGAGTCAACGCACTTGCAACAGTTATTATAAATTTGAGGGCGACAACATTGATGAGAATGATGAGATGGTAAGCACACTTGCTGGCTTCCGTTCCTACACTTTTGTACCAAGAAAGTTGGATCTGGATTTGAAGAATAGGGTTACCCCACTGGCTAAGTCTTCTATTGATGAGCCTCCTGTCTTGGAGCTCACTACTCTTCCATCTCATCTTTGCTATTGATGAGTGGTGATTTTGCCACCCATTTATATCTTTTTTCTTATGATTTTGTGTTGTTAATAGATAAAATAAGGCTAATTATCCTTTGAATAGTGTTAATTTTAGGTATTTTTGATTTATGAGTTTTGATGAAAAGAAGTGAAATCGAGGCAAAACAGAGCTAAAATGAGGTAAAATAAGTTGGGCGTGCAATTGTGCTTTGCAAACACAGAGCTCCGGCTAAGAACACGAAGGTAAAAGTAAACAGAACTTCACGAACGCGACCAGTTGACCGCAAACACGAAACATGGCGTATTGTCTGCAAACACAAAAAAGAAAGTACCAGGCATTAGGGACAGTTCTGGAGTTTCATAATTTAGACCCCAATTCATCAAATACTCAATCCCAAGCCATTCCAAGACATCTTTTGGGCATATTTCCCAACCTTGGAGGTTAAGGTTCTTGACCCGACACCCTTGGAATTGAAGATTAAAAGCTTTGTATTGTTAATTTTTCAAACCTTTCTTTTCCTTGGTTTGTCTAGAATATTTGGGTGTAGTTAAATTTGAACTTGGGTATTTGTAGTTAGAGATAATGCAATACTTTGGTTTTGAATTCGGGTTTTAATTTTATCTCATGCTTTTGTATCAATTGATTACTCTTGAGTTATAAATGGGTTTTGCTTGACTAAATTGATTTCATGCTTTATTGATTTCCATTCTAGTTGGACTTGAAAGAGGAAATTAGAGTGGAACTTGCCCATCTACTTTGATTTCAAAAACGTTAATCAAGGTTGGGAAATATTAATTTAGCACAATTTGGGACAGATGACCCATCTTATGGAATTTGTTGCTAGACACAGTCAAATCCTAGTGTAACCATAGATTGGAACTATTTGTGTTTGCACTTGGCTAGTGTTTGAAAGAATCTAGCCAAGAAATATTTGTCAATCGGTCGAAAGACGCTGCTGATACTTGAGGTTCCAAGGCTAGATTGCTAAATTTGTGATTAAATCATGGGTAGTTGATTGAATGCAATGGATCATTGATAGAATTGATTTCCCATGTCATGTTCCTTGTTTTCTATCATTGTGAAAGTCATTGATCACTTGTTCATATTTTAAATTGGTTTTATTAGTGTTTCACTTTTATATATCAAAAAAACCCCAAAACACTTGTATCTTTGTTTGAATTTTAGCGAGTTATTTTATTACTTACTTCCTCGATCGAAAGTCACATTATTTCTCATGGATTCGACACCAACTCTTTTTGAGTAAATATATTGCTAGCAACCGCGTACATTCATAATCGAGAGTGTATTTGAGCATTATCAAAAATGGCTCTGGGAACAATTTGGTGTATTGAGTTAGTTTGAAATTTTAACTTACTTGCTTTGATTAAAACTTGTGAATATGTGTTTGTGATTTTCTTTTATTTCTTTTGTTATATAGATTTTTGTTGTTTTATACTTGTTACTATGGCATCATGAAATGAAAATGAGTTTGGTGATTGCAAATCTTATCTTGATGATCCATGTCCTTATTGTGGAGGACCCCACTTTTGGCAAGATTGTATAAATGCTCTCGAGAGAAAGGTATGGGCACCATCTCAATCCTATAGGGAGTATGATTATTTGTATGGTGGTCGAGATGGACATTGGAGTGTTTGTCCTAATTATTGTGCCCCCTCCCCTAGTTATGCTAACAAAATGCTAGTTGTTCTTTTGAGTTTGATAGGTACCATAATGTGGCAAAGAAAGAACAACATGCCGGACACGAAGGTATTGAAGCAATGCTTAAAACTATCTTGGACCGAGTGACTACCGTGGGTGAGGCTATGCATCTCTTGCACCAATCCAGGGCGGCATTTGGAAAGGAAGGTGAAAAAAAAAAGACTCTTGTGGAAATACCAATCTCTCAAATGCTAGAGATTTGCCTAATCTTCAAAATAAAGTTATTAAAAAAGAGAGTTCAAGCCGTAGGGTTGAGTCAAAAATGTGTGATAGCCAAAATGAAAAGCCCCAAAATGAAGAAACACTCGACAAGGAAGAAATTGTGAGCCAAGAGTGACCATTGAATCAAGCTCAACTACTTCAGATCAATGAGGCTCAACTACTATGGATGAATCTCTTAAATTGTATGTTGAGCGATGTCAAGTGTGGGTTCAAATTGAAATTGCAAGAAAGTTGTAAATTTGGAAATAGAGAGGTGACCTAATTCCAACCATTTTTCGACATTGTGCTTGAAAGATGTGAAAATTGAAATAATCGGGCAAATGGAGAACTTTGAAGATGAGGGACAAAATCCCTACATTTTGGAGTTTTTTTATCTCAAGAAGGAAAAATGTCGTCCATCACTTAAAGGACAAGAAGTGCAAAATGTGATGTCTAACTAGTGGTCTATTGATGTTCTCACCATTGCCCAACAAGCCTACACAAAAGATTGATGTGAAGTTGGGCAAAGGATTCAAGTCTTCAAAGTGGCGACAAAAGTTGGTCTCGTCGCTTCCTTATATTTATTCCACGAGCTTCGTCGAGATCTTGATGTAAAATTGGGCCAAAGATTTAAATCATCAAAATAGAGACATAAATGGTAAGGTTGATTGCGTCGTACCGCGACATTAAATCAAACGTTTTGTTTACTTTTGAAATTGTAATTTTTAGAATAGCTTAGGAATTTATTTTTGACTAATCCACAAAAAATTTTGGAGTTTTTGGAAGTGCTTTGAACAGGTTTGGATGCAAAAATTTGATTGGAATGAAGTTCTTAGTTGTACTACCTTGAAAGTGGGACTTGGAACACTCTTTTGGAGTGTTTGGATCGCCAAAATTGATGGCGTATCACCAAAATTGACCTAGACATTGCCAAAATGATCAGAACCAGCCCAGGCCCGAATTACAATTTGGCTCATCGCCAATTTTAACAGAAACTTTCTAGGTCTGGCAGTGCAAGCCTTTATTGCAAACATGGACATCTTAACCTTTGCAAACGCGGCCAATCGACTGCAAATGCGAGGGTCAAATCATATAACCCACCACAAACGCATCAAACTATCCACGAACGCAGGCAACTTAACCGGTCTCAGGTAAGTTTAAAGGCCAAAATCAGAAAACAAGGAGCCTATTTTCAAATTTCGACAAAGCTATTAAATCCCAAAGCCAAAAATGCATTTCAATCTCTTAAATTCTTTGATTCCATAGCCTAATCAATCTACAATATCAAAGGTATGTCCTCTCTACTTCTCTCTCTCCAATTCTCATAGTGCTATGGTAGTAAAGATGAGTTATTTGTTCATAATTAGTTTTAAATCTTTTCATTGAATGGTTGTTAAAATTATATGCATAATTGATGTTTGATGGGTAAGATTTGGTAGGAGAATTGAGAAATTATTGCATGTGTTAAGATTTGGGGTTAATGGGTGCTAAAAATCGATTGAAAAAGTGCAAGAAATGCTTGCCCCGCATGTGTTTGTAAAAATTCCCCTGAGAGTTCTAGGTTCTCTGATGCAGGTGTTCTTCCCGAATGCTATCCTATGACTGCGAACGCGAAGAACCCTATTTTTTTAAAAAAATTCTAAGCCTTTGGGAATGCGGTCTCCTAACTGCGAATGATAAGAGCAAGTTGTTATACCATTGCAAATGCGGTCCTAGACTACGAATACGAAGAGTGATTTTTGAGACCTTCACGAACGCGGTCAATAGGACGCAAACGTGAAAGTGAAAGCCTAGCAATCCCAAAAATAATAGCTTTACATAGGTTAGCTCGGGACCTTTTTCACCCATTTCTTTGGCTTAAATACTTCCTAATACATTGTTTTAAGTGACCCCAAGAACTTTAAACATGTTCGCTTCTTTTGTAGGTATTTTGAGCTTAATATGGCCTCCAATGGAATTGAAAATGTGCACAACATTGCTCCAAAAATTTAGGAATACATATTTTTTGATCGAGATAGGTTTTTTTCTGCTTCTTGTATGTAGAAATATGATGAACTCCTATCTCGGACAATTATTAAGGAAAAGGGCATCCACATGGATAAAGTAGAAGAAAAGATGTCAGACTTTTATGGAAGGTTGGTGGGCAGTCAGTGGATTTGTTTTACGCAAGAACTTATTATGGCTAACCACATGGTGGTGACTGAATTTTATGCCAATGCTTCAGCAACCGCCTTTGGGTATGACTTGGTTACGACTGTTAGGGGTGTGCACGTAAGTTTCAACCCAAAGCTAATCAATAGAATCTATAGTCTCCTGGATTTGGATAATTAGGTTTATAAAGTTAGAGCAAGAGTGGGAGAAAATCAGTGGTTGGTTGATAAGTTACATGATGAGGTCACTCCAGATTGGTTAACATTAAAAAAGAGGGTTGATTCACATGATTTTATAGCTAAAGCCAAGACTTGGCTTTCGATCATATGTGCTAGAATCATACCATCCACTCATGACATAGATGCAACACCAGAGAGAGCGTTGGTGATTGTTGCAATCACGGGTCGTGTAGATGTGAATGTGGGGCAGATTATTGTCAGTCAGATTAAAGAAGCAACAAATGGGAGGTCTAGAAGTCTATGTTTCCCATCGTTGATCACTAGGTTGTGCTATGATGTTGGGGTGTTAAAGTGCCCAATTGATATTGAGCGAGGTTCGGCTGTACCTATCTATCCATTGAAGAGAAGAGGGCCAAAGGACAAGAGAAAGAAGAGAGATTAATGTTGATTCAGCTACCTTCGGGATATTCACAAGGTCTACTTCTGAGACCATAGATTCTTCTTCTGTTGCTGCTGGGACACAGGATTCCATAGGGTCACTTGAGTCTTGCCCTTATCTCATACACCACCTTTCTAGTTAGATTCATGGCATGAGTACACATGTGCAGTAGTTGATAGATGGCCTTCCTAGTGGCCCAGCTGGGGCTAGCACCACTGAGACCGCCCCACACACATGTATAAGTTTTCCACCTTTCCTTTCAAAGGTAGGCGTTGATCAAAGATCCATAAGCAATAGGCTGGAGAAGATGAGTCATAGGCAAGGTAAGATAAAAAAGCATCAGCGACAGTTAAACACCACGGGAAGAAGAAGACCAAGTTCCTGAACAAGATAATGGGCAAGTTGAGGTCGTTCTGTGGATTGAGCCCTTCAGATAATGATGAGGATGTTGAGCTGCACTGCCTCCCCACATCTGATTCAGATTGATATACTTTAGGGAGCCCCCCAAACTATTTTGGTGACCGCTTTATTGTGTTGATATCATGTTGTGAGGACACTGCACTATTTATTTTAGGGGTGTGATACTTTATTTTGATATTGATGTGTGATTTATGCCCTTGTCAGTTTTGACTTATTTAGTTGGTATTATGTTTTATTTTGAGACTTTTGGTACCCTTGTCGGGCTAGATTATTATGTTATTCTTTATTGTGTGCCCTCACCGAGCTTTACTTTGATTGTGCCCTTGTCGGGCTTTTCTTTCTAGTACATATATTGTGTGCCTTTGTTGGGTTTGAGCTTAATTGTGATTTTATTGGATTAGTCATTTATTTTGTTTTCTTTTCTAGAGTAGTTCCTTTTGTTATTCTTCTTTTAGTAGTTGTTTTGGGCAATCCCTTCCCTATGATAGATTGAGTGACAACATTCTTAAGGAAAAAAATTTTATGTTCGACTGTTGGTGTCATTTGTGCAGGGAAAGTCTGAGTACCCCTAGCCAATGTAAATTAGAGTCATGATTGTTGCGACGATGAAGTCTGAGTAGCCGTGACATTTTTGCCCTTGTTGGAATCAAAATGTGGGATTATGGCTTGTTTGGTGCTAATAATAGTTAGTCTTGCATTATGAAATGTGAAATGAGCACACCCCTCCGACTAATTTTTTTTGTGATAAACAAGTGCATGGAAGTAAATGATGTTGTAACAATGCTTTGACTCTTTTTGTGACTCTTAGTTCTTTAGGTGGTGATAATGTGAAAAATGACTCGTCTTATTTAGGAAGTGAAATCGATTCGTCTCGAATAGTTTGCATGCCATGTGTGGTGAGTTTTTGTGAATAATTCTTGTGCTTACTTGTGTCATCTAGAACTTGGCCGGTTGGTCTTTCAATGCTAGTCTTGATTGTACTTGGTTGGTGAAATGAACTTAGGCCTTCTTTGTGATTTTTAGAAACCTCTTTAGTCTTAAAATCCTACCTCGTGCTTAATGTTTTCACTAGTTACCCCATTTGAGCTTCTTACCCTTTCTTTGGCAACCACATGACAAACCTTGAACCTTTTGAAATTTTTTCCTCTCTTGAACCCTACCCTCCTTGAACTTGAAATTGTCAACTTGAGGCTAAAAGCCTAAGTTGGGGGTGTGGTGGATCTTGGAAGAGGTGATTATGTGTTGTGGTTTTGTAAGTGAGTGCCTTATGAATAAACCAAGGATTGAATAAATCAAGAGAAAAAGAAAAAGAAAAAAAGAAAAAAGAGAAAAGAAAAGAAAATGAGAAAAGAAACTAAAAAGAGAAAGTTTTCAATAAAGTGGTGAACTAGAATGAAAATGATGGGCACTTGTGTGGTATGAAAATGAAGCGGCAATAATCAAAGTTTGTTTTGTAAGGTGTTTTATAGAATTCAAGGAGGGTTTAGTCACTTTTATCCTAAATGCTATCCTACCTTTCCCCAAGCCTACATTACAAGCTTGAAAAAGTCCTTTGGGATCTCAAATCAATACTTTTGAGTTAGTGATGGTTGAAAATAAGGGCAAGCCTATGGTATGATACTTGTTTACATTGGAAATTATTTGTTGAGTGTGAGTGTTTATGCATTTGTCCCTTGTGTAAGTGTTGTAAATCTTGTGAATTTTGGGACTTTCTTTCTTGTGAAGGCATATGAACTAGGATAGATCGATGAAGTTCCCAACTTAAAGACTTTGCTTGTCCTCAAGAAAAACAAAATCAAAACTCAATGAAGCTATCAATTTAAGCTCAACACTTCACACAAGCACAAGGACTAAGACTTTGGTTGGTACCAACAATTAGTCAGCAAACATGTGAGTCTTACATTAGCAATTCCCTCAAAATCAAAATCACTTTTAGGAACACCATGGAATTTCAAGAATGATCAAGTAACAACAAACAATTCTCAAGATGTGACTCACAACCAATAGTCAATCAAACATGCTCCTTTGCCTTATTTTTGGATTTTATCAGCTATACTTTCTAGGGAGCCAACAATACTTTGTCGGCTATTATAGCAGCTGATTTGGTTGATTGGCAAGTCATGGCTCTAGTATCAGTTTTGCAGATGTTCAAGAGGGCCATTGGATGGTCCATTACTGATATCATTGGGATTCCGCCTGGAATTTGCACACACAAAATCCAACTTGAGCCAGATTGTGTTCCTAGTATTGAGCATTAACGAAGAATTCATCCACTTATGCAATAGGTAGACAATAAGGAGATCATAAAGTGGTTGGATGATGGTGTAGTTTATCCTATTACAGATAGCAAATGGGTGATCATGCTTTAATGCGTTCCAAAAAAAAGTGGAATTACTGTAGTTCCAAACAAGAAGAATGAACTTATACCGATGAGGCCGGTCACTGGTTGGCGAGTATGTATGGACTATAGGAAGTTTAATGCATCGACTGATAAGGATCACTTTACAATGCCTTTCATGGATCAGATGTTAGATCGTCTTACTAGTAGAGGATGGTATTATTTTCTTGATGGTTATTCGGGTTACAATCATATTTTAATTACTCCCAAAAACCAAGAGAATACCACTTTCATTTATCCATATGGTACATTTGCTTTCAAGAGGATGCTTTTTGGTTTGTGTAATACGTCAGCGACCTTTCAGCGTTGTATGATGTCCATCTTTTCTAACATGGTGGAGGATACTATTGAGGTATTTATTGATGATTTTTGGTTCTCGGTGATTTGTTCAAAGATTTCTTGGTCCATCTAGATAGTGTCTTGAGAATATGTGAAGATTGTAATTTGATGCAAAATTGGGAGAAGTGCCACTTTATAGTCAAAGAAGGAATAGTGCTCGGTCATAAAATTTTGAAGAAAGGGATTGAGGTCGATAAGGCGAAGATTGAGGTGATTGAAAAATTGCCTCCACCAATTTTTATTAAAGAAGTTCAGAGCTTTTTGGGGCATGTCTGGTTTTATCGTAGATTCATCAAGGATTTCTCTAAAGTTGCACATCCCTTATGTAAGTTGTTGGAGAAGGAGGTGAAGGTTGTTTTTGATGATGCGTGTCTAAAGGCGTTTGAGTTTCGGAAAGAGAAATTGATTTTAGCTCTTGTTATTGTTTCACCTAATTGGTCCATGCCATTTGAGATTATGTGTGATGCTAGTAGTATGGCACTTGGAGCAGTCCTAGGCCAAAGGAGACAGAAGATTCTACATCCAATCCATTATGCTAGCAAAGCACTTAATCCAGCTCAAAAAAAATCCAGCTCAAAAAATATACTATGACTGAACAAGAGTTGTTTGTTGTGGTTTTTTCATTTGAGAAATTTTGATCTTATTTTCTTGGCATGAAAGTGATTGTGCATACTGAACACGCAGCTCTTAGATACCTTATGGCGAAGAAGGATGCAAAGCCGATGTTGATTCGTTGGGTACTTCTGTTATAGGAATTTGACTTTGAGGTCAAGGATCGAAAAGGGACTGAAAATCAAGTGGATGACCACTTATCACAACTTGAAGAAGAGGAAATGCTGAAATTGAAGGATGGAATTGAGATTGATGATACTACTCCGGACAAGCACGTATTGGCTGCATCGCAAGACTTGATTCCATGGTTTGCAAATTTTGCCAATTATTTGGTGAGTGATGTGGTGCCTGGGGAGCTATTGTCTCAACAACGAATGAAGTTAATGCATGATATACGAAAGCTTTTTTAGGATGAGCCATACTTGTTCTAGATTTGTACAGACGGACTAATTTGTAGATGCGTTCCTGAGATAGAGATGACAAGTATTCAAAACGCATGTCATTCATCACCAGTTGGGGGTCATCATAGTGGTGCACGGACTGCTTATAAAAATTTTCAATGTGGATCTGGCCCACCATTCATAAAGACGCATATGACTACACAAGATCTTACGACCAATGCCAAAAACAAGGGAACATCTTAAGAAGGTAAGAACTCCCAATGACCCCAATGCTAGAGCTTGAACTATTTGACATATGGGTTATTAATTTCATGGGCCCATTTGTCAGCTCATATGGTATGAAGTACATCTTGGTTGTTGTTGATTATGTATCAAAATGGGTTGAGGCGAGTTGCACTTCCAGACAATGAAAAGAAGAGTGTGACAACATTTTTTTGAAAGAACATATTTTCCAGATTTGGTACGCCAAGGGCAATCATCAGTGATGGGGGTTCATATTTTTACAATCGTCTGTTTAAAGCCTTGCTAGAAAAATATGGCGTAAAGAATAAGAGGGCTACGCCCTACCATCCACAATCAAGTGGGAAAGTTGAGGTCTCCAATTGGGAGATCAAGTCCATTCTGGCAAAGATTGTGAATGCCAATAGAAAGGACCTGGCTAAGAAGTTAGACGATCCATTATGGGTCTATCAAACAACATTTAATACTCCAATTGGTGCTTCCCTATATCATCTTGTGTTTGGAAAGGCATGCCACTTGCCTGTTGAACTTGAGCATAATGAATTATTGGTACTGAAGAGGTTAAATCTAGTATGGAGTGATGCAGCAAAGCTGAGATGTGAGCAGTGGAATGAGATGGATGAATTCTATCTTATAGCTTATGAAAGTTCAACTTTATACAAAGAGAAGATAAAGGCATACCATGATCGAAAGATCGAGAAGAGAGAGTTCACTGTTGGTGATATAGTTCTATTATTTGAGTCCAAGCTGAAGTTATTTCCTGGAAAGTTGAGGTCAAGATGGAAGGGACCTTATCGAGTAGTAAGGGTGTTTCTCATGGTGCTATTGAGCTTGAAAATAATGAGGGCATGAAGTTTAAAGTGAATGCCCCAAGGGTGAAGCATTACTTTGGTGATGTTGATAAAATTAAGATGATATGCGAGGTAGTTCTTGGTGAAGTCTTACTAATCAAGAACACCTGAGTCATGTGGCGATGTTAAATAAGGAGCTGCATAGAAGGCAACCCATGGGTTTATTTGGTGAAGTCTAAGTAGCCAAATTAGTTGCATCGTGCTTCAACATTAAATCAAGCGTTGCTTGGGAGGCAACCTAAGAATTTTATTATTATTTTACTTTTATTTATAGTATGTGATATAGAGTAATGTGTGTTGAAGTATGCAGGGCATCGTGGACTAAAAAGGAACCAGAAAATTTTCTAGTGCCTAGGCCCAACAGACCACCCAATAAGTCGTAGGGTCACCCAACGACTTAGAGGGTGGATCATAGCCAAAGGGTGAACCAAGTAAAAAAAACTCATTGGTGACCCAACAATGCTCAGAGAAGTTTTATCTCTTGTCAATGACTTGTTACCTTGAGTAATAGGGTCTAGTAAAGATCTTCCAGGTATTATGGCATCGAAGACTGATACCCAAAAGGGCAACAAGAAGGGGGGCAAGCCGACTTCCAAGAAATAGGCATTATCCACTATTATAATTGAAAGATGTGCCCTAGGAGGATTTGAGTGGCTCAGTGGAGGAATATATAATCACAGGCCCAGTTGAGCCATAGGAGAGCTTTCCCTGGGGTGGTAGATCAAGGCCTTACATGAAGAATGCTAGGGCATCCCGACTACACTCACCTTCTCCTCCCTAGTCTGAAGAAAGAGGGGAGAAGAGAGTGAATCTGAGAATAGAGAGGAGGCAGCATCTGGTAGTCAGTCTAAATAACAAGCAAGTTTAGGTTCCGGCACACATGATTCGATTGAGGCTAAAGATGAGGCCTCCACAGAAAGTCCCCCACCACCTACTCAGTCTCCACCACCGGTTCAGTACGGTCTTCAGGTTGCAATCACCTTACTAGTTAATAGAAGGGTATTCGAGGTATACGGAAGTTGTATGATAGGGACAGTTTTATTATCCCAAGCACAGGTCACCCAAAGAGAGGGTTCTATGTGGAGCCCAGATTGATAACAACGGGTATGTCTGAGATGCCCTACTTTGAGAGATTGTTCTGTAAATACATATTTGAGTGGATGACTGTGGAGTCAGGTAGATACAGCCCAGCACTTATTCGGGAGTTTTATACAGCGTATCAGACATTGTTGAAAGTGTTATCCCTATAGGGCCTATCATGAAAAGTTCATGATCCTTTCCAGACGGTGTTGATTCGGGAGGCCAAAGTGAATATGTCAGAATAAACTATTTTGTGTTTTTTACATGGTGCAGACTTTGTGCCTCTGACCAATACTTCAGAGATTAATTTTCTCATCGATAAGATGAAAAAAGTGAAGTCGAAGCAAATTGCCACTAATGATAAAATGGTTCACTTTTGCTGGATGGCGAACATTATTTCGACTGACAAGAAAAATGTTGCATAGGTGGCTGGTAGCTCATCAACAATAATAAAAGGTAGCCTAAATTTTGCTTCAAAGTCATGGTGGACATTGGTTCACCACAGGTTGGGGCCTACATCTAGTGATAATATTTTGTGCCCCAACTGGGCTACTTTGGTGGCTGGCATCATGAAGGGGTACAACATTAACATTTCTAGACTGATTGCTCAGGAAATCCAGGAAAGAGCTGTAAATTTAGAGACTAGTATTCCATTCCCATGCCTATTCACTAAGATGTGTTTGGAAACCGAGGTTCTAATTCTGCCAGAAGTTGATAATTTCATAGTGGTTTGTCGCACTATAGATTTGGTACTGATTCAAGACCCGACGAACCCAGTTTGTAGGGCAAAGGTTGTAGCAAGAGTTGCTTTACTTCAGAGTGCTCTTCAGTTAGGGATGCAGATGGATATTGATACTCTCTGCTTTATTGATATTAGGGAGACATAGGTTGACTCCCAGATGGAGTCTTTGATGCCCGAGCCTAATGCCACTGTTGATTATGCTACTACTTTCTCAGCCTCCGGGCCAACCTTAGTCCCTATTTTAGCCATCACTATTTTACGCTCAGCCATACCACGTGCACCTGATGGTGGGTACACTTTAGTGCCATAGGAGTTTCGAAACCAAGAGTTGAAGAGGTTGACCACAGTAGAGTAAAAAGTGCACAATATTAAAAAGGGTGTTCTTCAGCCTTGGGTGAAAAAGGAGATTCGAGCGGAGATACACGGGATGTAGACCCTCTTTGATAGACCTGAGAAGAGAATTACAGATTGAGGGTGTGAAGTCCCCTGACTTAGATGGGATTTGAGAGGATCTAGCTACTCTTTGTGCTGCAATAGAGGACATGTCATCCAGTCCATTTCTGGCATTCCAGCCCCTACTATGCCCATTATTGAGAATTATGAAAAGGTTAAGGTGGCCGATATATGGGGCACCAAAGGCAAAAAAAAGAGTGCTGACGATGGGACTGCACATGAGTAGAGTAGGAAGAGGAAAAGAAAGGAAAAGTATAACTACAAGAAAGAGGTAGGTGAGAGTAAGCTGACCTCTCAGGACCACTTGTCTGATATACATGAGAGGGGGCATTAAGCCAGGAGCTTCAGAGTTTGTGAGGCCCCGAGTACTAATATTATTGATGTTGAGAAGAGTGAGGGCACGATAGTTCACCCCACTAGTTTGACACCTTTGAGTGCACCGGCCACCACTGAGGCCACTATTGCTGAGACTTGAGTGACTTCTGAAACCCCAGCAGAGGATGCGACCAGATCCAGTACCTAGAGTGCTACAGGTATGTCCTTACCCCTCATTTTTACTTTTTTTGATATCAATGTAGTAAAGTCATTGCATGTTCTCAAAGCTGGGGTGGGGGTGTACCACCACTCAGGGGGTTTAATTGTCATATTTCTTTCCCTCGAGTGTGCTATCATAGTAGAGCAGGCATGTTTAGGCATTATTTGTTGTTTTTATATTTGATTAGGAGAAAATTGGAGGAGATGTAATGCAATCAGTTGTTAAATGTTTTTATTTCAAGATGAAATCTGAGTAACCCCGGTGAATGTTGAAATTTTTCTTGTTTAAAGGATACCCCTACTAAAATTTTATTTAGAATGTGTGTTATTTGTGTATTGTGACCATTGTTGGATCTTGTTATGGCATTAGCTTTATAGGCAGAATAACCGTAGGTTAGCAATGCATGAACTGGATAGGTAGGAAGTAATAGTGTAATCTTGTGCTATGTGTGTGTGAGATGCTTACCTAGTTCACTTTGTGTGCGCGATACAGAACTTGCCTGGTTAGTCTTGCTTAGATTGTAGGATAGTTGGTTAGAGAAGGACCAATGGCTATTTTGAAAAAGTCTACTTTTAGCCTAAATGCCTGACCAAATAGAATGTGTATCCCTTGATCCTGAGTTTGAGCCTAAAATTGACCTATATATTTATTAGTTCACCTTTCCATTTTTAGTTACAATGAACTTTTTTTGGTTGGCCCTAGTTCCTCCTTGGACACTGTGTACCTCAACTTACGCTAATATCCTAAGTTGAGGGTGGCTATCACAGGGGTGTGTAGCACGAAGTGGGTATGAAGAAAAAGTTATTCAAAGAAAAGAAAAAGGATTCGGGTGCAGTGAGTAAGAAAATAAAAAAATTGTGCTTGAATAAAGTATGAAAAGGAAAAAGAAAAAAATTAGTTAGAAGTTGTGAAAAGAAAACCTCATCCGAGATCCGAGGAAAAACAAAGGATAATAAGGGAAAAGAAAATAAAAGAGGCTGAAAAGCAGAGCCAAAAGTAGTGTATTGTCAAGGAGGTTTGAGTCACTATATCTATATCTACCATACCCATCCCCAAGCCTTCATTACAAGCCCAGGAATGTCCTATAATGATTCTAGTCCGACCGTCTGAAAAACTAAGGCATAGAAAATAAAGACAAACCTATGGTATTTCACGCACACTATTTGAACTTCTTCGAGAGAGTGAGTGTTTTTTATTCAGTCCCTAGTTATACTAGACTGTGAGCGTATGGGACCTCTTTGTTTTGAGGGCGCATAGGTTCTATTGTTGGTTGCTATTTGTTCGGTAAAATGCCATTTGCACATATGCTTGGTTGTTTGTTTATAATTTGTTGTCATATCTTGATTCATTTGTGTTATTGTAATGGACTATGTATGTACACATAGTGGTTTTTAAATCTGAGTACAGAAGGGGGTTGAAAATGTTGTGTTAAAAAACTTGGATTGACTGTTGTATGTCCCTTAGGTTTCTCTTAGTTAAGCAATGTAAATGTTGTGTTGTTGTTTTTTCATGAGGACATGCAAACATTCTAAGTTTAAGGCGTTGATATGTCGTGGTTTCACGGCACTTTCGACACTTAAAATAAGGAAAATAAGCTAAGTCAAAGGCGTATTTATGTGGATATGATGTTTTCATGTTAGTTTTGTAGGAAAATAGGGTTTGTAAGTGAGCAAAGGAAAAAAGAATGAAAAAATGTACGAGTGTTGGAAATATGAGGTTGGCTATGACTCATTGGGTCACTATATGAGTCGTATCCTAAGCCGTTACGTTACTAGTGATTTGATTCATTAGAGATTTAAAGTTGGGAGCTAGCTATGAGTGCAGGCAATGACCCGTAGGTTCAAGCGACGAATCATTAGGTGACTCGTCCTGAGCATACTTAAAAAAAGTCTTGAAGATGTGAAATTCATGATAGTGGCAACGACTACAGCCTACACACCATCACCAATGGCTAAGAGTCATCACAAGGACTCATCTTGAGTAGATGTGACCAAAAAGCTGAGAGTTGGAAAATTTGACCTAGTAGCAATAGGTCACCCAACGAGTCATTGGGTGACCATACGATTCATCACCAATACATCCAGAATGCAAGGCAGTAGATGCCCAACAGCACGTGACAAGTCGGAGGGAGACCCTATGACTCATCGCCAAACCCATCGCCTCTACCGACCCTACAATCCTATTTTGTTTAGGACAGGATTCTTTTATGTCTATAAATACTTCTAAGAGATTTTCTATTTTAGTTTACATTCTATTACTACTTTTAAGACATAAGTTGTTCTTACAAGTTGTAAATATCTTGATTTTAGAGTTTAGATTCATAATTGAGATTCGTGGTTGTTCATCTTATTCTTTGTAAGTGCATGGTTATGTCTTCTTTCAAGAATTACTATTGTGTTCTTGTGATCATGAGTAACTAAATACCATAACTAGAGTTGTGGAACCCATAACGGATTAACAAAGCAATGTTAATAGTATGAAGTGATTCTCAAAGGGTGTTTGTGCGTGTATTGTTGTTCTCTTTGCTTTGATTGCTTACTAATGGTTGCAAATTTTATAACTCGCCTTATATTTACTCTAGATGAAAGAAGGGGTAACAGATGGGAAAAAGAAATAAACAATAGAGATTTGGAGCTATCAATCTTCAATGAATAGCTTGAGCCGATAATTCGAGAAAGCTAAACTGGGATCCAAGACAGGGGTTAGTAGTGTAAAACTCTTGAGATGAGAAAGTGTACTTGAGGATAGTCATCTAATAGGGGCATAAACCCATTTAGGTTAACATAACCTATCGATTCTGCATGCCAAGCACCAAAAGAGATCAATAGTATGACGAGCCTACCGAGCTATGAAGTTATGGGGAACACAGTACTAGTGCCTCTCTCATATTGATTACAAACTCAAAAATTTCAACAATTGTCATTATTTGAAGTCATAAATCCAAATCGCCCAATTACTAGAAATTATTTACTAATTGATTAGATAAAAACTGTGACAGAGATCTCGACCTATTCCTCATGTGATTGACCCCAATCCTAGTTGGGTTCTATATTTGATAGAAACCACTTTATATTTTGCTTTAGAGGTGTAGTTTGGGCAACATCAGTAAGCTAATAGACTAAGCGGTCATTTGGTTACTGGTTAGAGTTATGTAGATATTAGCTATGTACTAATTAGTTATGCAAGTATTAGTTATGTAGGAATTAGTTATGCAAGTATTAGTTATGTAGGTATTAGCTATGCGAGTATTAGTTATGTAGGTATTAGTTATACTTTTTTAAAATCAAAGGGTTGGGGTCAAGGCCCTTTTAATTTAGAAAAAAGGATATGTACAACCGAGCCCAAAAGTAACCCGATCCAACTACCAAAAGCAATAAATAATATCTAATAAAACAAGGCCACTAATCAAAAAGGGAAAGTAAGTTGATAAGAGTGGATAGATCTCTTCATCTCCTCCCCAATCTTGATCAATGGTAATTGCTCTTCCAAATTTGAGATCCATAGCAGCTTCATCTTGCTTTTGTGATAATCTCCAAGAAACTTGTCTCAAGATATTGAATCAAATCTAAGCTAAGTATCTTTTCATTTTTTTCTTCTTCTTTCAATCGATAGCTTTGAGTTATCATACTTAAATAATGGGATTAAACATACACAAATCTTAGATCCATTCACGCTTGATATAGGAAACTCAAATCTCCAAATTTTCAATTCTAATATAGATTGGATCCTGCGCAATATGATTGAAGAACCTCTACTGGTTCCTCTTCCATTCCTCGGCTTCATCCTCTTCATAAGGTGAGTATCTTTGTTTAGCTTCTAATTTCATGGTTTTTTCTCCTATTCTATCAATCGATGGAATGAATCTCTAAGAAAATTAATACCATTATCAGATCTACAACAAAGGAGGTTGAAACCAATATTTAAGAAGTTAACACTCTTTGATGAACTTTGAATATGTTCTTAGAAATTAAAGGCCCGCATTTGCAATCAAAAATCCTATAAAGTACTAAAGTCTCGATTTTGTATTGATGGAACACCTCAAGCTCTCACCGGGTGCAGATACAAAAATCATATGAAATTCTTCAGACTTTAATACTTTTACTATAACAAATGTGCTAATTTGTGCCTTTACTATTGGAAGTTTACATGTTTTAAGTTATTAATTTAACCTGCATAGAGTCATACAGAATCTAAAACTTGTCTTCTTATATGAGGTGTCCCTAATTTTTCCAAATATAGAATCTTTTTGCTCAAACTAGGAACATCTTTATGTTGATGAAAAATAAAATCACCTGCAAAAATAAAAACAAGATTAGCAAAAAAAATCAGCAAGAGTATTACCTTCCCGAAGGGAATGTTGTACTCTTACTGATATGGCACTCTTTAGTCTGTTAATTAGGTTAACCTCCATAATCACACTCTAAGAGAGATTCCATCTACCTTCCAAAATTTGTACCATAGCCATTAATTCAGATTCAACAATAATATGATTCAAATTATGCTCCTAACAGTACATTATCCCTTCCCTGATAGCCCTAGCTTCAACAACTAGGTTGGTAGAATCAGGAATTTTAATTCCTTTCGCAACCACAAACTGTCCCATAGCATTTCCAACATAAAAGGTTGCAGAGCTAGGTCCTGGGTTGCCTTTAGAGGCACCATCAGAGTTACACTTGATCCAATTATGAAGAGGTCGAGTCATCTCACTATTCTAAAGTTGTAAAGGGGTCGATAACCTTCTAAAGCAGCAACCAATTCAGGCCATCTCTTGATCCCGTAACTAATCCTGAATCTGACCATACTGAACTTTCTTAGAGTATCATTGACATCCCTAATAATCTTTACTGTAGAGTATACACCCCCATGTAAAATAGCATTCCCTTTTCCTCCATAAAAAATAGAGAATAGTCATAGGAACCACTTGGAAAACCACTCTAATTCTAGGAGTACTATCAGTATCCCACCACTTCCTGATGCACTGTTTCAAGTGATTCACCTAGCTAACCTAGTAGCTACTGAATAGTGTTGCCAAATTCTTCCTGCAGTATCTCTCTTTAGAAATAGGTGCTCAATTATTTCTCTCTCTGGTCTTGCACAACAATTATAGTCAGATATAATAGTAGGTTTCCATGTATTCAACATATGAGCTACAGCAATTTTACCTTTCCACACTCTCCAAGCAAGGAATGATATTTTTAATGGTAAACCCATACTTTATAATTATTTCAAATCATCATGTATGTTTTTGTTTTGTATCAGCAATTCCCAAACACTCTTGACACTGAATAATCCAGTGCTTGTTTTTGTTTACCAAGGCTTGTCACAAGTATCTGTAAATTGAATACTGCCCAAATTGTCTCTAATATGCGCTACTACATATTTATGAATCATATCTTGCATCCTATTATAGTCCCAACCTTCTTCTAATAAAAAATCCCCTATGTCCCTCATATCGTGACATATCTATACCTCTGTAGGATGTAATAAAATAGGCCATAGATTTTTCCAATTATCATACCCGACATTGGAGGTTCCTCCCTTGGGTTCCCACCACAAAAACTGCTCAATAATCTATCTATTCTCCAACATGTATTTCCACACCTGTGAACCCCCTTTCCACTGTACAAGGGAAGGTATCTATTTTTTAAAATACTTTTTCCATACACAATTAGACCACAGGTTGTTCAATGTCCTTAATCTCACCCACAATTTAGCATACATAGCCTTGGACACATCAAACATTGACCTAAAGCCTAATAACCCTTCTTGTTTAGGAAGACAAACCTTGTTCCATGTTGACCAGTGTTTACTCCTCTCCGAATCCTTGTTACTCCAAAACAACTTAGAAAATATCATGTGAAGCTCTTTAAGCACACAAATTGGAGGAACAATAGCTGATAGTACCTAAATTGGGACAATTGAAGTGCACTAGTGAGGATAAATTCCTTACCACTATAGGAGCACATTTTTTCTTTCCATGTTTGAAGCTTCCCTTTCACTATATCAATCAGATATGCATAATCTTTTTTAAGGGATTTTGCCAAAGGTACTGGGCCCGCGTGTTCCAGCAAGACTCCCCAGATAACTTGTAAGGCAAACCAACATTTTTAAGGGATTTTGCCAAAGGTAGCCCTTCTCTAATTAACTGCTTACTTCACTTTCCAAATAACCAAAACTCAACTTCAACAACCAACTGGCTCTCAACTGAACCAAGAATGACAAATGCATGCAAATCCAGACCACAACATGCTGACAACACACCAATACAAGCCTAACCAGGCAGTAACTCAAATAATCCAAAGAAAAACCAAGGCATAAATCATGCAACCAACTCCAATTCCAAATCCAACCTTTTTTTTGCCATTATCAAACCTACTACCTACTCCGAACTATACAAAATATCATTCGAGTCCTGTCCATGGATTCACACCACACTGGCCTCGAAATACTGAAGCTAATATACTAAAAATCCATAATGGCAGGCATACGAATAAGCCAATAAGGTGCTACCTGGACACACAAATGGAGATGGCCAACGCCTGCGATCTCTAGCCAAAGCTACAATAGGTCCAAATGATCCTCGAAATTGATAATCAGGAGTCTGAAGCACTAACCCATAAAACTGAATGATCCGCTCAAAGACATCTCACCAACTGTGGGTGAATCCATGCTAGATCAAAGTCGAGTACACTTCTTTCTCTGAGTAGGCATTCAAAATTTCTGGTGAAAATTGAGAATCTAGGCCAACTGCGGTAACAACCAATACCATGTGTCGATGGACCAATCTTTGAGTATCTATCAAGTATAATCCATCTGAACTGAAGGAGACTGGGATGGTAGGCAAAGAATAGGCTTAGTCAGCTTATACATAAATGCTCAACTAAAGCAAATCTGGAAATAAGGTTGCAACCAAGTTATGCAAACCCAGGCAAAAGTCCTAACACTGAAGCTGCACTACTCAAACTCAACCATCCAAACTGATCTTGTTGAAGAGTAAGAATCCACATGCCAAAATCTATCATAACTCCCAAGCCATCATCCCAAGGCATCAAACTCCAAAACTGGAGTCAATGAGCCTTTACTAGGGTCAAATACCAAAATCAATCTCACTATCAGAAATCGAGCATATACTCAATAGTCCTCGCAAGGGCTGAAACTATAATGTCGTCGAGGACATAGTCATGACGGAGGAAGACCACAAGCTGAAGATACAAGGAGCCAACTCCACATCAACTGAAAGGCATAATCAAGCACTCACCAAGGGTACAAAAAGCACTAAAGGCACCCAAATCTCAAACAAGCCTGAAAACATGAACTTGGCCTGAATCTGGTCAAACCAGTACCCAAAACATGGCAACGAATACTTGTTCTCAACAGACATTTGCTTTAAATACCAATAACTGATGCCCAAGCACATATCACCAAGAAAAAGCATCTCACAAATTCATATAAGGCTGAACAAGTACCAAGATGAGAATTTTTTTGAAATCTCCCAATTTATACCAATTTTAACTCAGCTGAGCCATGAACCATATTGCAGAAAGAATGGAGTATCCAACTCCACATCTATACCCAAATTAAAACGATCACCAGGAGGCAAACTCAACAATTTAGAAAGCCAGACCTAGACTTTCTAACATTAGAAAGAGGAAATAGAACCGAATTGCCTACTCCAACTAAACATCAATATCAAGATCAAGACCACTATGGGGCGACGAGCTATCCAGATCGGAGGAGTCAAATCCCAAATGCATCATTAATAGAAATGGGCTATAGAAGACGACTGTCAGTACTAAAATCACAACAAAGCCATGGAAGTTCAAACTTACCTTCACTTCCATAATTCGATCAACAACCGACCTTGCTAATAGAAAGAGAAGGCTAACCAACTAAGGTAGCCATCAAAGCCAACGAAAAGGAAGGAAAGAATGTTGGCTAGATAATGCTAATCTAGCCATCTATCAAATAAAAGTCAATAAATGTCAAAACAATGACAATAATATCAACAACATAAGGTGCAGCTGGTACCAAAAATGAAAATCAACAACAAGTACCACTCTTAGGCCATAACAAGGCCAATATGCCAAAGAAAATGGGACTCGAACCCAAATGCTACACCCCCAAAGAAAATACCATACTAATCCACTACTAAAAGAAATCATCTACGGGGTAGATCATAAATCTAGACCAAGACATACATCACCCAATATAGAAATACCATGACATATAATCATTGATGTGTATGAAAACCCCAATATAATTCAAAATAAAAACTAGAGGATAGAAAATCGAGGATGCACCTATCACGATGGAAAATCCAAATTCATAAATCTGATGTACCAGAAGAAGTACGAATCTGAGCATGTCCAAACTCAAACTGAGCGTATGAATGACCAACTAAGGCACTAAGTGCACTATCTCTACCCGAAGGTGCCACGACTCTATGAGACTGATCTGTATGAGCTGAATAACTGATGATCCCATGCTGAGGACACTTCCTGGACCCGTGACTGGTCTCTCTGCAATCATAACAAACCCCTGAAGCTCTAACCTAGCGAGAAACACGAGTTGGACCCAACTGGCTAACCAACTAACATCAAGGACACTCTCTACTGAAGTGACCATCCTTTCCGTAATTATAACATGCCTCGGGAGATCTAGGCCAGAGAGAAATATATGCTGACCCAGTATGGATAACCAACTCACGCCTAGGGAACTCCCTAGACCAATGACCAACCTCTCCACAGTCAAAACAAGCTCTTGGAATACTCGGATGTACTATGCCTGCAGACCCAGAATGGCTGCCACAGCCTGACAACCTAGACCAGATAAACCATACTGTCAGATCAGAACTTTGTCCACTGATACCACCACGATCTACCTAAGAGGTATCCATATGCTGAGGTGCTACCTATACGGGTCTAATAGGCTGCATATGATATTGATCTCGACTTGGAAGATCCCGACCTCCAGACGGAATACGACTAACACTGTACTACTGGCATAGCCTCTTACCACCACCTCCATAGATTTTAATATATGCCATCTCTGTGGCCATCGCATGCTCAACAACCCGAAGGAAAGGAGACTCAATTGCTATCAAATGCTCCAATACCAAATGGAGTGGTAAAGCCAATCCTGTAATAAAGCTTTGCACAACCTTATGCTTAGTAGAATATAATATAGATGTCTGCCTGGCCCACTCGAGAAACCCAATCTCATACTCAAAAACTGATAAGGAACCCTGCTGAACACCAACAAATCCAACTCAGGCCTGAGAAGTACTCAATGTACCAGGCATTACCCTTGATGATAAAGTATCCATGAAAAGACTCAAAATCCATAACACTGAATCCTGAAAAGCTGAGGCGGTCGCAAACTCTGTCGGAGCCTGGGCTGGCCCCACAACCTCAGTCTGATGCAGAAGATTCTCTATATCAATCTCTAATTCCCTAGTCCACCGTTGAGTGGAAACTCTGGTCACACACACAGAAGTACAGCCCGCATCTATCGACAACCTCATACGATCATCTGGGAGAGAGTGGAGTCAAAAGAAGTACTTAGAGGTTTACAGAAGTACGAGCACACCACAAAGAGTCAAGAGTAGAATTTCCTAAAAATGCCTTATAGCCTCCAGAAGATAGGAAAATGACGTCTCTGTACCGATCCTCAGGACTCTACCAGACACTAAGCTCTTGTACCAACAACACCGATAAACCTAGGCTCTAATATCAATTTGTCACAGCCCAATTTCTCAGGTCATGATGACACCTACTATAACCCACCAGTATGTAAGCCAACTCATAGTCCAAAACAGCTAGTAATAGAATACCAAGAGAATTAAAGAAAGCAGCAGAAAAGAATATAATAAGGAGACTATTATAATCCCCAAGAACTGGTGGAGTCAGTACAAGAGCTTCTAATACAATAGGAGTACAAGGTGAAATACAAAATAAATACAAGTACAAGCCGTCAGTCTAATCAATAAGAAAGAGAGTAGGAACAACTCTGAACGTCAGGATCTCACCCCAAATCTCTGATCCATAACTATTCTGTACGATGCACACATTAATGGCGATAAATCGTACAATGATCTGTAGGCTGCAGAAGTGTAGCATGAGTACCAAACACATGGTACTCAGTAGGCATCGGCCAACTAAGCTCCAAAAATAATGTAAGCATAAAATAACATGTAAGGCATGAATATGACTACAGGCAACTATCCAGGAAAAACTAAGCATAATGAGGTCAATGGAGCAATAAGGGCAAACTACCCTATTCTAGCAGTGCTCAAGAGCTAAAGTACAATACCGTATATCACTAGTCAATATACCAATGAAGAGTGAAAGAAGTATATATAGTAGTATACAAGGCCAAAGAATACATATACAATATGAATAGACAAAGAAAGAGAGGGATATATGGTAATATATATATATATATATATATATATATATACATATACAAATAAACTTGTAGTACTAACTCAAAGGTAATGACTTGAGGGAGTCAACCTAACCTCTCGAGGGCCTTAGCCAAGTAAGGCAGCTAATACTAGCATGATCAGGCCTCTAACCAAAATGTGACTAAGCATGAGGTAACTTAACCATAAAGTAACTCAGTAAAATAAAGAAAGGAAACAGAAACATACCGACAATCTCAGGCACCAGTCCATACTCATTTTGCCATGAACTAACCATAATAACCAATATTAAAGTAACCGACTAGTCCAAACACAAAAATACCTAACAGGACCCCCATAAGCCTGAAAGGTTCACAGAAGAACTCAAAAAATAGCAACCATAACATGTACCTATACATCCCCCCATAAGACCGATAGATACAGGCGCCAAACAATCATACTAGTGATAGGCGATGCATATAAATGAATGAATGCAACATATCCATAAATACCATATCAGATCCAAGTACCAAAAAGTACCAAGTACATAACGTAACAGTGTATACACCTCCTCCAGCTTAGTAGCTCGCAAAGGCAGGACCTACGGCGACCATCCGTCTCCAGCATTGTGGCTCTCGGACAAAAGGGCCCATAGGGAATTCGGGATATCTATATACACTGTCTGGTCCCAAACTAGGACTTCCTATAACCATCATAATCAATCTACCCCGTCCAACACCAGAGAGATATATAATAAGTGCAAGGACTCGAACCTCGACTAAAAGAGTGTACATAGTGTAATAGGTGTATGGACTCGAACCGTGACTAAAGGAGTGTAAGTCAATAAATTCATTGTCCGAGATCAAGTTCGGGACAAAATCGACATAATAGCGTTGAAAAGGTTGGAATCTCTCTCGACCGAGTAAGTGGTAGTGATAAAAGAGTGGAATAGTAGTGGACCGAAATTAATTTTGATCTAATTTCCAAAACATCATATTCAGTTCCAAAATCTCACATTTTATTAAATAAGGTGGTATGATTTCCATTATAAAAGAATCCATTTTAAAAGTGAAAATTGGGAATAAATCCCTTTTTGGAAAACAATAGTAAAATCAAGGTTTGGGGTTGGAATCGTACCACTAAGTGAGCATGAATGCACCAAACAGTATGCATGCCATCACCAGTATCCAAACAATACAACCATAAGCGCTGAAGCATCTATAATCTAAAATCATGTCCCCTTTAGGGATAAACTACTCACCTAGAGTTCAACTGGCATCGTAACCACGGCCTCAGGCCCAACAATGCATAAGTAACAAAATAAAGCCTAATAACCCAGGAAACTACAGTGATCAAGGGCATAAAGCCACTACAAGGATCTAATCGGGGAAATACCATCCAAATCACTAGGTCAAAAAGTGAACCTTACACTAAAGGATCCTTAATATCAATCTAAGGTTTCCATGCTTGTAATTAAGGGTAATAGGATTCTAAGGCCATAACAATATTCGATACTACGGTTCGGGTTACAATTCAACCCCAAATTCCCTAAATAGGCTAAGTCATGATATTCTAGTCATAAACACATCCTACAATCCCTACCAAGCATTCAATCTATACATAACACTATCTCGTAGAGAAAAGTAGACCGAAGCCTACCTCGATGTCGAACCGCAAGTCTTGAGTCATCCACAAATCGTACGACTTTGTTCCACGGTTCTGAAATGCCGCCACGCTATCAAAATAATCATCTACACGTTAATATCCGTAAATGAGACCCATATTACTACACAAAAAGTTAGGTCAAAATTTGGGTCAAGAATGGGCTCGTGGGACCCATAAATGAAATCTAAAATTGAATCTGCCATGAGGTCCCTCGAAGGACAAGGAATGTGTGCTCAAAAGTTTAGCACAAATGGGAAACAAATCAGGACCCAAATCAGTCCCCAAAGTTAAGGAATTCAAAGACCTGATTTCTAAGAATTTACAATGAAATGGGATGGAATTCAACGGGAAAAATGATAGAAAATGACCAAGGAGCGTAGAGTTAACTTACCTTAGCTTCAATGGTTGATTCCCCACATTTTCCCTCTATTCAAGCTTTCAAAATAAAGGAAAGGGGTTAAGAAAATCGGTGAAGTAGGGATTTAATGTCACGCCTCGAATTCCAACGAGGCGGACTGGCACCCGAAGCCGTTGAGGCCCGAGAGAACCAATCTTTGCTCATGAACCTCCATACGCATATCCCTTTATGAATGGCATTCTATCTCATATAACTTATAAATTATAAACTACCAATGGCGGAAAACATGGAAACACATGTTATACATATGAAACTTGGCTGTTGGGGCCGTCAAGTCAAGATGAACATACATATCTTACATTCTGTTTCCCACGTAAGTCTACAAAGCCTCTACAGATACATAACTATGACAAACCTAGAGTCGGGACAACACCCCGCTCTATACTGACATACAATACCAAACAAAAGTGCATAATGACTCAAAAATCCCCGAAGTAACTGGAGCTCACCAATGATCCGCAAATGATCTGCAACCTACGGTGGAGGTCTACTAACACCTGTGCCTACAGCAAGTAAAGTAGGTCCCCCAAAGGGGTCAGTACGAAGAATGTACTGAGTATGCAAGGCTATAAGAAACTTCATACAAGATACGAACTTCAATGGAACCAGGATAAGAAGTTAGTCAATGTGGATAATTCATCGTTTTGGATGTGTGGAAGCATGTACCTTATATTCATTTCTTCCTTTACCTTTTTATCCATTACCGTCAATATTTATAGATAAATATATAACCGTCAATAATAAATATTATCGTCAATATAATACCGTCAATAATATATAACCCAGGCCCAACTGATCAGTGGGAGAATAATATAATATATCATAAATAAATAAAGCAGGTTCGGCCCTTAGGGCTACTCCCTGTCAGGTTCGGCATCAAGCTAGGCTTTTGCCCCACTGAGCTTCCCCCCTGCTATCACCCGGAAATTGGTGAAGCAGGTTCGGCATCAAGTTTGGCTTTTGCTTCACTGAGCTTTCCCCCTGATCCAACAATATCGGGATCGGCTTGAGTTAGGCTTGCGCCCCCACAAAGCTACCACCCATACTCAATAAGTATAAAGAAAGTATAAAGTAACCATAAGGAAATTATAAAGTAACCATACGGGAATTAATTCTTTCATTACTTCTTATTACTTTCAAGAGATTGATACGCTCACTTATGAGATATTGATATATTTTTGCTCATGAGGGATTGGTATATTTGCTCATGATATTATTGGAAGCTTTAGAGCATAACATTATTGGAACTTTGGAACCATGTTCATGATTATGTAACACATGAATAACCTGACTAACAACTGATCAATGAATAAGGAATATGTGAATAACAATAGATAACGACCTGAAATTACATACCTTTGGATATGTCGGATTGAACTAGTACAACATCATTGTAACTACTAGGAGCTCCAGAAAGATACGGAAAGAGTAACCTTACATACCTTATGGTCTCAATACAACACACAGTCATGTATGTGAATACAATAATCAAGCTCCTTACTTATATTTCACTGTACAACACAAGTACATAACGGAACAAACATTAACCACAAGCTACATTCCAAGTGCATAAGACGAAAATGAGTTACACAATTGCCCTAGAATATCATTTCTCCCTTTACAACACCATTCATGGAATTATCATACCAAAAATACCATAATATTCCATACATTGACCAAGGCATCACAAACCAATAACATTTCACACCAACTTTACACTTTATACTCCCATATTAACACTACGTCACAATTACTCCTTCAAGTCATCTCAATACCTCCTATAACAACACATGAACAATAATACATAATTGATACCATCCAAAATACCTCTGGGAGACTCCTTTAAAGTCATTGAAAAGGTATCACAAGTTGATAACTGCATCCATGAAGGGTATAGGGGTTTCGGGGGGTCAAAGGGATGCAAAAACAACCAAAACGGACTTCAAGGCTGGCCTGCGAAGCCACATGCGCCCGCAGGTGGCTGACCTGCATCTGCAAGTGCCCTTTGGCAGTAGCCAGAGGTACCTACAAAGTCATCTGTGCCCGCAGGTGCTTCGTCTGCGAGGGCGGGTGCCCGTTTCGGCCAAAAAGGGTCTCTTTTGGGTCTTTTTATGCAATGAATGGTCCATGATCATAACTAACCTTCTCTTAACATATTTTAGATCATATTAAATGCCAACGAACATCCATGGTTTCACTACGCACATAAACATCACCAAACTACACTTTTCCTTCAATACACCACCAAATCCATGCACAATTTTGCAATAACAATTCCAAACATTATACACAAGGATAAAACAAGGTAATACTATAATCACATCTCGCATGTAAATATTGAATCCATCAAGTTCACTTCCTTCAAGACCACAAGTCCATGTTCAAGTTTACAAGGCAAAACCATTCTCCGATTCAGCAAACATGTAACAAACACACATAGTGAACTTCTCACACTTCACCAACATAACCAACATGATATAAACCATCTTCTATGTATAAAATATATTTAACCATAATAATATACACTTACCAAGTCTTCAAAATGATGATCTTGTCCAAAGGGATAAAGGTCTAGGGTTGATGAAATGAGAGGATATTGTGGAAATGTCTAGAAATGAGACATGGGGGTTTTCTCGATTAAAATCTGATTTTTCCCTTATTATATAGTCTCCTAATGGTGTTTTTCCACCATACACATGGTCCAATCCTATTGTATTACATTGGTCCCTCAAGAATGGGTCAAGAATGGGTCAAATAAACCCTTTTTGGGCCATGTCTTGTAAGTCTCTTTGGGCCTCCATTGGGCCCAATAGTTCAAGATTAATTTGGCCCATCAAATTTAATGTATAATTCCTCAAAACTCCCATGTTTAATTAATTCCATAAATGTACACGTAGTCGTATAGGTTCGACAATATACGGGTTGTTACATTTAACAACCCCTAGGTGCCGCTAAAGTGAACACCTGGTCGCTTAAACGACTGCTGCTAAATCAGTAATTGACCGGTTAAGCGGTCACCGAGGAAAAGGGCTGAGGCAGCTAAAGTGGCACCCCATCGCTTAAGCGGACAAGGGGCTCTTAAACGGTCCTCACCGAAATGGCCAAGAAACCTAAATTAGCTTGATTATCGCTAAACCAACTACTGCTAAAATGGTGTCACACCCCGAATTCCATCGAGACATGATTGGCACCCGTAGTCGATAAGGCCCGAGATAACCAAGCTTTACCGATGTTTACCATATGCGTATCAAGCAACCCCATCATCATGTAACAACATGAAAGACGAATAATGGAAAGCATGGAACATGTGACATTTATATATAAATATACCTTTGAGAAACTTGGTCGTTGAGGCCATCAAAACAAGACTTCATGAATCACCTTATATACATATACCCACATGCGTCTACAAAAGCCTCTAACAGATGCATTGACCAAAACAAACTAAAAGTTGGGACAAGTCCCCGCTTTATACACCATGTACAATACCAAAATACATATACAAGTGAGACTCGGAGAAGCCCCGAACTAACTGGAGCTCACCAACGATCTGCAACAACTGGCAACCTACTGTGGAGGCCTACTAGTACCTGCGCCTGCAGCGAGTAAGGTAAATTTCCCAAGAGGGGTCAGTACGAGGAATGTACTGAGTATGTAAGACTATAGGTAAACATCTGAGGTATAAGAGCTTTGATGAAAACAAGTACAAGTGAACATATTACATGAACAAACTACTATAGTATACAAGTGTGGGATCATGTGCATTACTTTCTTTGCTTCATTTCACATTTCTTTACTCCTTCATCATTCATGTGATCATCAATCATATATGCCCGGGCCCAACTGATCAGTGGGAAATACCATTGGGATCGTCTCTAGCTAGGCTTATGCCCCTTTGAGCTGCTACCCATAAATCAATAAAGCAGGTTCGTCTCTAGCTAGGCTTATGCCCCTTTGAGCTGCCCCCTGTATCCAATAATCATTCGGGATCGCCCCTAGCTAGGCTTATGCCCCTTTGGGTTGCCACCCGTTCTCAACAAGTGTTCATTACTTTAATTCTTTACTTTTACTTTAACTTGTGAGAGATTGGTACTTTAGTGATTACAATATTATAGAAACGTTGGAACATTATTGGAACTTTAATCAATGAACATGAGTCATGTGAATTACATTTGATCAATGTATAAAGAACATGTGTGTAACAATGATTAACAACCGGGAATGGAATACCTTAGGACATTTCGGAATGGAACATGTGTAATGACAATGTGACACTCTGTGCTGTAGAATGATACGGAAAGAGTAGCCTTACATACCTTCCCTTCCAAGTATGAATAATGCACAAGTCTATGTACGAACACAATAGTCCAGCTTCTTCCTTACGTCTTACTCTACAATGCAAATCCATACCGGAACTTACATTAGTAACTAGTCACTATAAAGGCGTACAAGACGACAATGAACCATGCAACTACCATATAACGTCATGTCATCCCTTTACAATACAATCCATTGCATTTCCATATCGACAACACCATAACATTACCCACATTGACCAAAAGATCATGCCTCGTTAGCATTTCACACCACACTTACCCCTTACACTTTTCCTTTTATCATTCCGTCGTAATTATTCCTTTTTGACAACATATAAGCAATCATCCATACTTAATACAGTCTAACACACCTCCATACTATACTTTAAAGTCATTAAAACAACACCACAAGTTGATAATTACATCCAAAAGGGGTATCGGGGCTTTCGGGGATCAACTAGAGACGGAAGCATACAAAACCAAAAATCTGGAGTGACCTGCGCTATCACCTGCACCCGCAGGTGGCTGACATGCACTCACAGATGGCCTCTGGAAAATTCCAGGGCCTTCTGCATTGGCATCTGCGCCCGCAGATACCCTCGTCTGCGGGGGCGAATGCCCGTTTTGGTCCGAAATGACTTTTTTGGGGTCTTTTAAGGCCATGAATGGTCCATGATCACAATAAAACATATTTGAACATATTTTTGATCCTATTAAACATCAACATTCAGCCATGGTCTCACAACACACATAACAGCACCCAAAACCACATTTCACGGCCAATACGGCACCAAAACCATAACCAATTTCACAATATCAATTCCAAATGTTATGCACAAGAATAAAACAAAGTAAGACTATAGTCACATCTCACATGTCAATATTTATTCCACCAAATTCATTCCCTTCAAAACCACAAGTCCATAGTCAAGTTTACAAGACAAAACACCCTTCAATTTAGCAAACATGTACACTTCACTTCTTGTGAACTTCTCAATGCTCCACCAACATAACCAACATAGCATACACCATATATTATGCATAAAATATATTAATCCATCATAATAAACACTTACCAAGTCTTACCAATTGATGATCTTGGCCCAAAGGAGAACTTAGGGTTCTTGAGAGCAAAAGGGAATTTTGTGGAAAAATCTAGAAATGTTATGAGAGTTTAATGGAATAAAAATCTGATTTTTCTCTATATATAGTCCCTCATGTCTCCCTTATCTTTTTCCTTAGCATTTAATGCCATGTTGATTGGTCAAATGGACCAAAATGGAAGAATGGGTCAAAAATAACCCTTTTGGGCCATGTCTTTCTCATAATAATTGGGCCTCATTTAGGGCCCAATTGTGCAAGCCTTTAAATGCCCACAATTTAATACAAAATTCATCAATTCTCCCATGTAATCATATTTCCATAAGTGTTACGGTTGTTAGCCAGACTTAGAAACATACGGGGTGTTACATTCTCCCCCCCTTAGAAACATTCGTCCTCAAATGTTAGTGTTATCATCGCAATGATAAAGTAGACAATTACAAGTTTAGGATCATTCTTCATGTCATATTATAGATATACACTCAAAGCTTATAAATACTTACTTTTCATTATTCTCTTTGAAACAGATGAGGGTACTTGGATTTCATCATTTCTTCAGCTTCCCAGCTGACCTCTTTTATTTGCTGATTTCTCCAAAGTACCTTGACGGAAGCAACATCTTTATTTCTCAATATCTTCACTTGTCTATCCAGAATGGCAATAGGTATTTCCTCGTAGGTAAGATCCTCTGTAACCTGTACATCATTGACAGGAGTAAAACGAGATGGATCTCCTATGCACTTCTGAAGCATTCCCCATACTCTGCTGAAAGGACCTCTAAAAGTGCGCTGTGAACTGTGCTCCTCTGTCTAAGATAATAGAAAGTGGAATACCATACAATCGTACTATTTCTTTCACATATAACTTTGCATAATCCTCAGCTGTATAGGTCATTTTGACCGGTAAAAAATGCGCTGACTTGGTAAGCCTGTCCACTATGACCCATATAGAATCAAACTTCCGCAATGTACGAGGTAAACCTGTAATTAAATCCATATTAATCATATCCCATTTCCAGACTGGAAGATTGATACATTGCATGTAACCTCCCGGTTTCTGATGTTCCACTTTCACTTGTTGACAGTTCGCGCATTGAGCAACAAATTTTGCAATGCTCTTCTTCATATTTCCCCACCAATACACTGTTTTTAAATCATGATACATTTTAGTAGCACCTGGATGAATAGAATAGCGCGAGTGATGTGCCTCGGTCATAATTCGCTTCCTCAATTCGTCTACATCCGGTACACATAACCTACCTTGGCATTGGAGCACCCCTTCATGTGTAAGATCAAATGCCTTTGTCAAATTCTGTTGTACACTTTCCTTTAACTGCAATAACACAGAATCTGCAAACTGCTTCTCTTTCACTTCAGTTATCAAGGAGGATTCTGCTGCATTCTGCACACTAACTCTATCATCTGAGGATTCAATAAGGCGAACTCCCAAGCTGGCTAACTGATATAGGTCTTTGATTATTTCTTTCTTTTCTGTCAGTTGACCACTAGTTTCTCCCATTGCCTTGCGACTCAATGCATCTGCTACCATATTTGCCCTCCCTGGATGGTATAAAATATCAACATCATAGTCTTTCAAAAGCTCTAACCATCTTCGTTGCCTCAAATTAAGCTCCTTCTGTTTAAAGATATATTGCAAGCTTTTGTGATCAGTGTAAATATCAACATGAACTCCATATAAATAATGACGCCATATCTTTAAAAAAAATACTACCGCTGCCAATTCAAGGTCATGGGTGGGATAGTTTCTCTCGTGTGGCCGCAGTTGCCTTGAGGCATAAGCTATTACCCTTCCATGCTGCATCAATACACATCCAAGGCCAACCCCGGAAGCATCACAATACACTGCATACCCTTCTGTACCTTCCGGAAGGACCAATACAGGGGTAGAAGTCAATTTATTTTTCAGCTCTTGGAAACTCCTTTCGCATGCATCATTCCACTGAAATTTAATTTCCTTGTGGGTTAACTTTGTCAATGGTGCGGAAATAGAAGAGAACCCTTCAACAAATCTTCTACAATAACTGGCCAAACCAAGAAAACTATGAATTTCTGTAGGCGTCGTAGGTCTTGGCTAGTTTTTCACTGCCTCAATCTTCTGGGTATCAACCCGTATGCCTTCATCCGATACGATATGACCCAAAAATGCCACAGATTTCAACCAAAACTCACATTTAGAGAACTTTGCATACAATTTACGGTCACGAAGAATCTGTAACACTTGCCGCAAGTGATTAGCGTGGTCCTCTTGTGATCTCGAGTAAACCAAAATATCATCAATAAATACCGTCACAAACACGTCGAGAAATGGCTTGAATACCCTATTCATTAAATCCATAAAAACTGCAGGTGCATTTGTTAGTCCAAATGACATGACTAAAAATTCATAATATCCATATCGTATTCGGAATGCTGTCTTGGGTATATCTTCTTCTCTAACCCTCACCTGGTGATAACCCGATCTCAAATCAATCTTTGAAAAGCATTTCGCACCCTGTAATTGATCAAATAAATCATCAATTCTGGGGAGAGGATATTTGTTTTTGATTGTTACTTTGTTCAATTGCCGGTAGTCAATACACATTCTGAATGTGCCATCTTTCTTCCGTACAAATAATACCGACGCACCCCACGGGGACATACTAGGCCTGATGAAGCCCTTGTCCAGCAAATCTTTCAACTGCTCCTTCAATTCACGCAGTTCTGCTGGAGCCATTCTATATGGAGGAATAGAAATAGGCTGAGTGCCTGGAATCACATCAATGCCAAATTCCACTTCCCGTTTCGGAGGTAAACCTGGAAGATCTTCAGGAAATACATCAAGAAATTCATTTATCACCGGAACGGATTCGGGAATTAGTGACTTCGCTTCAGTATCATGCACTCTCACTAAGTGACATATATATCCCTTGGATATCATTTTCCTAGCCTTAAGATAGGAAATAAATTTGCCTCTCGGTGCTCCCACATTCCCTTTTCATTCGAAAACATCCTTTTGCAGAAAATAAAATTGTACTCTCTTAGCTCGGCAATCTACCGTGGCATAGCAAGAGGCTAACCAATCCATTCCCATGATAACATCAAAATCTAGCATGTCTAGTTCAACAAGATCGGCCAATGTATCATAACCACAAATAGTAACTATACAATCACGATAAACTCTCTTTGCTATGATAGATTCACCAACCGGTGTCGTTACTTCAATTGACTTAACTAGTAATTTTGAAGTTCTTTTAAATTTTTCCGCAATCAAAGGAGTACCATATGATAATGTAGAACCCGTATCAATCAATGCATACACATTATGTGAAAATATGGACAAGATACCTGTGACCACATCAGGTGATGCCTCCGAATTCTGACGATCAGCTAGTGCATAAATACGATTCTGAGTTCTGTTGGAACTAGCTGCTCCTCTAGCACCTCTACCTCATCCCACAGGTTGTGCTCCTCTACCTAAGGAAGGCACGGATGATGATGATGCAACAGCTGACCCCGCAGGTCGTGCTATACCACCCATGCTCCTCTGTGGACACTCTCTCGCCACGTGCCCTGGCTCACCACAAAAATAACAAACATTCCTTCCAATTCGGCATTCACCTAAATGAAACTTTCCGCAGTGCTGACACGGCTGGCGAGGAAATCCTGTTGTCTGTGGACCTCGAACCATACTGCTGCGCCCGACATAACTGCCTCTAGACCCTAGAAATTGAGATGGAGTTCCTGCTGTGGAATAAGAAAATGAGGGTCTCGACGGCCTGTTGAAACTCCGAGGTCTAAACTCTCCTTGGGACGCCATAGACTGTCCCGTAGATCTAGCCCTCTTCGACGGCCCTTCATCAAACCCTTGTGTTCTTCTTCGTTGCCTTTGATCTTCTATTTTCTGTACAAAGGCCTGTATTCTAGCTATGTCCATGTCCCTATTCAACGCAGCAATAGTGCAATCTCGGACCAAATATGGTTCCAATCTGTCCACATACCGGTGAACTCTGTCAGTCATCGTAACTACCACATTCGGAGCATACCGGGCCAAGGAATTAAACTTGAGGTTGTATTCTCTAACACTCATATTGCCTTGTCGCAAATTTAAAAATTGGTCCGCACGAGCCTCTCGAACTTCATAGGGGAGATAGTGATCAAGGAATGCCAATTTAAATTCTTCCCAACTAGCGGGGAGTGCATCAATGCCCCTTGACCGTTTCCAATCTTCGTACCACAATATAGCTTCACCCTTTAATCGATAAGCCTCAAGCTCGACCGTTTCCACTCCGGACACGTGCATCACTTCCAAAGCACTTTAGATTTGGTCTATATAATCCTGCGGATCTTCTTTCGGGTCTGATCCAGTGAATGTGGGAGGATATAATTTCAAGAAGTCCTGTGTTCTGCGGCTAGCTTCTCTTGCTGCGCTATCATCACCCATCACTGGACCACCTTGTCCCTGAACCTGTGCAGCAACTATTCGAGTCAACATCTGCACTGCATCCTTTAAGTCCTAATCAGTGGTAGTATTTACTGGTGGATCTGCAGGTACTCTTCTCCTACTCGACTCTTCTGGAACATAGGGAGTGGAGGAAGCTCGTGACACAAATTCATTCTCAGCATCACCTTGATTAACTTGATCAGGTGGTGGTATACTGGTTACTTCATCAGCAATTCTATATATCTTCTTACTTTTTCCTCGACCTCTTTTTGTCATCGGTATTTGAACTATAAAAACAATTATCATAATCAGATTCAATTCAACTTACAACACTGGCTCTATTGCACGATCTAGAATTGAAGAAGAGAAACGACATCCTAAATATCCCGTAGCCTCCTACTTATAAATGTGGTGCACAACACATTGATAAGTAAGACTCTACTCAGACACGGCTTTGTAGACACCCTTAGAACGACCTGGTCTGATACCACTTTGTCACACCACGAATCCCATCGAGACATGATTGGCACCCGTAGCCGATAAGGCCCGAGAGAACCAAGCTTTACCTATGTTCACCATATGCGTATCAAGCAACCCCATCATCACGTAACAACATGAAAGACGAATAATGGAAAGCATGGAACATGTGACATTTATATATAAATATACCTTTGAGAAACTTGGCCGTTGAGGCCATCAAAACAAGACTTCATGAGTCACCTTATATACATATACCCACATGCGTCTACAAAAGCCTCTAACAGATGCATTGACCAAAACAAACTAAAAGTTGGGACAAGTCCCCGCTTTATACACCATGTACAATACCAAAATACATATACAAGTGAGACTCGGAGAAGCCCCGAACTAACTGGAGCTCACCAACGATCTGCAACAACTGGCAACCTACTGTGGAGGCCTACTAGTACCTGCGCCTGCAGCAAGTAAGGTAAATTCCCCAAGAGGGGTCAGTACGAGGAATGTACTGAGTATGTAAGACTATAGGTAAACATCTGAGGTATAAGAGCTTTGATGAAAACAAGTACAAGTGAACATATTACATGAACAAACTACTATAGTATACAAGTGTGGGATCATGTGCATTACTTTCTTTACTTCATTTCACATTTCTTTACTCCTTCATCATTCATGTGATCATCAATCATATATGCCCGGGCCCAACTGATCAGTGGGAAATACCATTGGGATCGTCTCTAGCTAGGCTTATGCCCCTTTGAGCTGCTACCCATAAATCAATAAAGCAGGTTCGTCTCTAGCTAGGCTTATGCCCCTTTGAGCTGCCCCCTATATCCAATAATCATTCGGGATTGCCCCTAGCTAGGCTTATGCCCCTTTGGGTTGCCACCCGTTCTCAACAAGTGTTCATTACTTTAATTCTTTACTTTTACTTTAACTTGTGAGAGATTGGTACTTTAGTGATTACAATATTATAGAAACGTTGGAACATTATTGGAACTTTAATCAATGAACATGAGTCATGTGAATTACATTTGATCAATGTATAAAGAACATGTGTGTAACAATGATTAACAACCGGGAATGGAATACCTTAGGACATTTCGGAATGGAACATGTGTAATGACAATGTGACACTCTGTGCTGTAGAATGATACGGAAAGAGTAGCCTTACATACCTTCCCTTCCAAGTATGAATAATGCACAAGTCTATGTACGAACACAATAGTCCAGCTTCTTCCTTACGTCTTACTCTACAATGCAAATCCATACCGGAACTTACATTAGTAACTAGTCACTATAAAGGCGTACAAGACGACAATGAACCATGCAACTACCATATAACGTCATGTCATCCCTTTACAATACAATCCATTGCATTTCCATATCGACAACACCATAACATTACCCACATTGACCAAAAGATCATGCCTCGTTAGCATTTCACACCACACTTACCCCTTACACTTTTCCTTTTATCATTCCGTCGTAATTATTCCTTTTTGACAACATATAAGCAATCATCCATACTTAATATAGTCTAACACACCTCCATACTATACTTTAAAGTCATTAAAACAACACCACAAGTTGATAATTACATCCAAAAAGGGTATCGGGGCTTTCGGGGATCAACTAGAGACGGAAGCATACAAAACCAAAATCTGGAGTGACCTGCGCTGCCACCTGCGCTGCCACCTGCACCCGCAGGTGGATGACATGCACGCACAGATGGCCTCTGGAAAATTCCAGGGCCTTCTGCGTTGGCATCTGCGCCCGCAGATGCCCTCGTCTGCGGGGGCGAATGCCCGTTTTGGTCCGAAATGACTTTTTTGGGGTCTTTTAAGGCCATGAATGGTCCATGATCACAATAAAACATATTTGAACATATTTTTGATCCTCTTAAGCATCAACATTCATCCATGGTCTCACAACACACATAACGGCACCCAAAACCATATTTCACGGCTAATACGGCACCAAAACCATAACCAATTTCACAATATCAATTCCAAATGTTATGCACAAGAATAAAACAAAGTAAGACTATAGTCACATCTCACATGTCAATCTTTATTCCACCAAATTCACTCCCTTCAAAACCACAAGTCCATAGTCAAGTTTACAAGACAAAACACCCTTCAATTTAGCAAACATGTACACTTCACTTCTTGTGAACTTCTCAATGCTCCACCAACATAACCAACATAGCATACACCATATATTATGCATAAAATATATTAATCCATCATAATAAACACTTACCAAGTCTTACCAATTGATGATCTTGGCCCAAAGGAGAACTTAGGGTTCTTGAGAGCAAAAGGGAATTTTGTGGAAAAATCTAGAAATGTTATGAGAGTTTAATGGAATAAAAATCTGATTTTTCTCTATATATAGTCCCTCATGTCTCCCTTATCTTTTTCCTTAGCATTTAATGCCATGTTGATTGGTCAAATGGACCAAAATGGAAGAATGGGTCAAAAATAACCCTTTTGGGCCATGTCTTTCTCATAATAATTGGGCCTCATTTAGGGCCCAATTGTGCAAGCCTTTAAATGCCCACAATTTAATACAAAATTCATCAATTCTCCCATGTCGTCATATTTCCATAAGTGTTACGGTTGTTAGCCAGACTTAGAAACGTACGGGGTGTTACAAATGGCTCTTTGACCGCTTTAGCGGTCACACCAGATATCAGGCAACAGATTTTAGCTAAGTCCAAAATGAACTCCGATCGGGCGTTCGGCATTCGTTCGGAACCCCATACGCATAAACGAACTATGCTACCATACCAATTTGATATTTCGGACTCAATGAAACCATCAAAACTTTTATATGAGATCGTTTTGATTAAATATGGGGCCCACACCTATGGTTCTATTTTTATCAAATCTACCCAATAGCCCAAAATGAGTCTGGAAGCCTCGGGACCTGAATGAAGGGTCCCCCTAACCTATAATTAAAGTTTCGGAGCTGATGGCACTGTCAGAATTTCCATCTGAGATCGTTTACTAGCAATTTTGATCCGACACCAATTCCTTAATAGCGAAAGCTCCAAAATAGAAAAATGAGCCAAAAATCCAAACGAACTGTCCGATGACCAAACCGACAGTTTTGACAAGTCATAAATGACATGTAGCAGTTGTGGAAAGGCTCGAAATACAGGAACGCATGGAAATCGAGTAAATGACCTGGAGGGTCATTACATTTGCATTGGTATTTACTTATTGTGATTTCTTGTCCATTCTCCTGTAAGATATCAAATGCATTCCTTGTGGTAATACCATTGTTAGGGGGAGAAGCTTCCATAGCTACATCACTCAGAAAATTATTTGAGTCCTTCATTACTTTGTACCTCCTGTTTGTATGGTGCCATCTTGCAACAATAGACTTTCCTCTTTTATTGAACTTCTGTTTTTATGCTACTGTCTGCTCATCCCTGTTCTCCTTATCACTTTCTTGTTCTCTATCCTCCACATATGTTCTCAACCCTTGGTATAAAGTCCTACAATCAACTTATTCATGGCCTTGTAGTTTGCATGTTTTACAATACTTAGGGAGCAAGTCGTATTGAACTTTGATAGATTCTACCCTTGTTTCCATGGTCTTTCTATTCACCACCTATAGTTTAATTTTCTTATGCAAATCTGCTACCAAATCTACCTGCACCTTCACCCTAGCACAACTAGGACGAGTTTTGTTTATCGTAGCCATATCGAGTTGGATAGGCTTACCAACAACTGAAGCAAGTGAAAAAATTGATTCTTACCCAAAAAACATTGGCAATAAATTAGGGAAAGATTCCAAGCCATAGCTTAAGCGGCCTCTTCATCAGGTTTAAATTAAGCATCATAGATCAAACCCTTGTCTGATATGCTACTCCATCCTTTGCAATGATGTAATACACATTTTTAAACACCTTTTTTCAAAATCCTCCATTAATTTAAACATCATTAATATGTATCCACTTCTTAGTAAACCAATTTTGCATTCTCCTTTAATGTTGCATTATTTTGGAATTTGACATCTAAGATCTTCCATTTCAGGCCAGCCATAAGTAAATTTCCAACCACAGCAAGATGCAGGTCCTCCAAGATATTCATCTTTTGTACTTCTTCCTCTGTCCACGTGACACGAAGGACTCCATTATTGTACATCACTGGTTTGATAGGTGCAGGATCAACATGAGCTCTTTTGCTTTGCTGTTTAAGGACATTCGGTTTCATTAAATCCGCAAATTTAAATTTAGGATTATCTTCTATACCCTCTACCTTATCTGGAACACACGAATCTTAATTAGGCGAAATACTAGGATCAGCAGGCAAAGTATTAGGATTAGTAGGCAAACTAGGTTTTATAGGAGAATAGGGGTGATAAAGTTCAGGAAATGATTCAGGAGATGTAAGAGAGGATCTGGCCATCCCTATTGGCGGACTGATCAGTAGCCGAAACAGCCATCGGAGACGAAGGCGTGGTTTGGGTTATGGGTGGTGCTAGTAGGGTTTAGTTGAGAGCATTTGTAAGCCCCGATAAACTAAGATTTTGTATTAGTTATACGAGTATTAGTTATGTAGGAATAACAGTACATGAATTATTGTTTATTGAATATTTAATTTGTTGTAAATTAATATACATTATTTATAAATAAATAAGTAAGCAAATAGTACCCAAGAAAAAAGATGAAAAAGATTTTAAAAGTGGATACTATTTGTTTACAAAGATTCTGCTTGGTAATAAAATTTGATTAATTACCTAAACAGATACACGGAATAATACAAACTAATAGACAAAAAAATTCCAAAGATGCTGAAACTCAGATATTAGCTTTTCAACACAGGATTGAGGCGGGGTAAAAAGAAAAGATTTTATGTGGGAACAAATACAAATCCAACCATTAAACAAATACACAAAATAAAAAAGATTTTAAAATTTAATTTTGGATTGGTTATTGACCCACTCATTTATTAGTTCAATTCATTTAAGCCAATAAAAGATTAGGTTGATATATGTAGCTAAACTGACCCATGATAAATCATGTTAGAATATTGTCAAAAAGATCATTATTTTTATTTGATATGTCATGTGTAGCATAATTAAAAAAAAAAAAAAAAAAAGGTAATCTTATTAGATATTAAAAAATTATAAATAACAAATAAAACATAAGAATTGAGCGTATCAATAACCTGTTTAATTATTAACTCGTTCTATTAGATAAATTACGTGATATATGAAATATTTCTATGTAATCAAGAAGGTTGGAAATGATTACCATTCACCGGTAAGGTTAAAATTAAATACCAAATGTATATATATTTGTTCTTTTATGTATTTTTTATATGTATTTGATATGTCTTATGTCATATGTATTGTATATTAATAGGTATATGCAGGTAATTTTTGGGGCACTTGAACTTGTGCGCTTTCTGTGAAACTAATATTTTATGTACATATTTTTTAGAATTGATCTAATATTTATCCGTTGGCACCCATGCTACTTGATTAAAAGCTTAGTTATTTACCAAGAGGAACAAAGATCAATTCTCACTAAATACATTTTTTTCTTTTTTTTTATTAGTGCAATCATACTCTAGAAAACCTAGAGTCGCATCTATGTATATGTATTGATACTTATTTCATATGTAATCAGTTATATAGTTGAATTATTTTCGTAGTTCTATTCAACAGTCATATGTATATGTATTTGATGTCATGTGTATTTGTATATGTATTTACAATGCGCGTTTGTATTTATATTCGGATGTTAAATTCGGGAGATAAATACATTTGAAATAGCTACTAAAATATAGCTCCAAATTGTAATTAGACAAAGTCTAGCTAAGGAGGCTGAATTTTGCCTAAATTTTACGCTTTTTCTGAAATTTATCCTTCCTTTTTAACCTGACCATATTAATTTTGTCCCACCCAAATTTAATCTGACCTGTCCATTTAACACCTCTAATAATAGCCTTCGTAATAACTCCTCATATATTGACATTATTAACTATTAAAGTTGTTACTCCCTCCTTTCCATATTAGTTGGTCATCTTACTAAAAATATATGTTCCAAATTATTTGATCACTTACTAAATCAAGATAAAATTAATTAAAAGTTTTTCATTTTACACCTACAATTAATATACTCTTTGGAAGTCTCAATAATATCTATTCATATGCCCTGTGAATATTTTTCACAACTTATCTTTATGTCCATTAGTATGGACAACAGTATAGTATTGATCATTTTATTTATGATTTTTTAAATGCCGTATAAAATGAAAAGTGTTCAACTAATATGGGACGGAGGAAATAACTATGTAGTGCCCGTGAATAAGAGTTCTCGACTCTTCTATGAAGTAATTAACTCCCTGATAAATAACATGCAGGCGCTGTCAGTCACAGACAGACGTGCAGAATTAAGATGAGACAAACCTTGGCAATCGAAAGTGGTAAAACCCTATCCAAATCAAAGATAAAAATCTATTATTTTTGACAGAAAGGATAATATGACTGGTGAGATTTTGTAGAGAACAGAAGATACTAGTATGATCTTGGAAATATCAACTTAACAAAAGGAGGTGGGTAAATCTCAAGGAGCAATGCGATGCAGCTAGCTAGCACAGTGCTGGTCTTAGCAGGATGCTGTTGGCTCTTGCTTCAATACTTTTATTTTAAATATAGTAAGGTGGATATTGGATTCCTTAATTTATTTTATCCCTAAAAATAGGATGGTGCCTCCTGCCTCCTTTCATTTAGTAAGTTTTCTATTTTGCATTCATTCCGAACGAGACTCGAGGCGTGAATTCTTTATCCTTGTGCCCAGTACTGTTTTCGACTTCTTATTGGCTTTTAGAACCCTAAAAGCAAAAGCGCCAACAACATAGGAATTGTGCGAATGCCCTACCAACTCATTAATGATCCATTAAACTTTACTTTTTCACATTAAAAAGTTGTATTGCAAGTTGCATTTTACTTGACCTTCTATTGAAAGAAATTTATCATTTTCTTTCAATACTATCTTATCAAGAAATAACTACATACTAAAATATCACTCCGTTGTCCATTATTTTTGTCCATAATATAAAAATAGATGTCCAATAATATTTGTCTAGTTTGAAAAATTAATAAATAATTTATATATTTGTGTCCATTTTATCCTTATTTATTAACTATAGTCATTACCGAATACATTTTTCAAAATATTAAATTTATTATATTCAAAGAATGATATAGTAAAATTATCCTTATTATTTATTATTTCTTAAGGGGAGCGTCAAGTCAATAGTGGACAAGTAAAGATGGACGGAGGGAGTAGTAGCCAAATTTAAATTTTAAAAACATAATTAATAAGATTAATTTGAAGAGGAGTCATGGAGCAACAGTAAAATTGTCTCAGTGTGACCTATAGGTCACGGGTTCGAGTCGTTAAAGCAACCATTAAAGCTTGCATTAGGATGAACTTTCTGCTTCACACCCCTTGGGTGCATGCCGTACTCGGACCTTGCTAATGCGGGATGCTTTTTGCACCGAGCTGTCCTTTGCCTTTTAATTAATAAGGTTAATTTAATAAAATAAAACTCTAATAAATACTTTCTTAAAGGGAGTGTCAAGTCAACATGGACGATGTAAAATGAAATGGAAGGCGTATATGGATTTAAATTTATACAAACTCTTCTGGAAATAATATATAGTGGTATCAAATGAGCAGGTTAGGCTTAATTTGAGCAAATTAAAATAGATTGAGTTAATAAATGGGTTGAACTAAAATTAGTCCAAAAGTTACTTGGGCTAAAATAGATTAAATATTGATTGGGTCATAACTCGTCAAGCTTGACCCAATTATTTTGAATGGTCCATCATTCCTACACCCCACCCTTTGCTCAGGCCCACCCCTCCCCTAACATACATCGAGGCTCGAGCCTTTGAATCTGACTTCAACCCTTGGCTTCGACTCGAGACCTAGGACATGAGCCTCGAACTTGACCCGAGACCTGAGACTTCACCATTATCTGACCCCGACCTGAGACCTAACCCTGACCCAAAGATCTGATATCCGACCTTAACTTAGGACTCAAGATCTGATCCTTACTCGAGACCCACCCTTGCCTGGAACTTGGACCTAAGTTGATGTGAGACCCAACCCCAAGACCTAACCTTAACTTAGGATTCGAGACCCGATCCCAACCCTAACATGGGAACCGAGACTCGAGACTTAAGCCCCAACACTTGGCCTCAACCCAAGACACGAGATCAGACCCAACTTGAGACTCGAGACTTCAAAACCAACCCCAACTTGATACTTGAGACTCGAGACTCGAGCCCGGCCCTGACCTAAAACTCGAGACTAACCTTTATCCAGGACTCGATTTCCGTAAAAAAAATCAAAATAAATTTCAAGCAGTAAACCCAAATTAAGGTAAATTATAAAATGGGCTAGTTAAATTAGAGATCACTCACTTTAAAAGTGGGTTATGTTGGATTAGACCAAAATTAGTCCAATATGAAGTTAATGTGTGCCCCCAACTCATAAAATTTCGAGCAGACCTCCAATTTTTGAGCCATATTTGACATCCATCACACACCGTCCTAGGAACTTATAAAGTACTTCTGCACAGTTTCGACAAATATTATATTTTGCACAGTTTCGACAAATATTATATTTTAGTGATGACGATCAATGGGAGAATCACCTACAAATGACAGTAAATCTTTTTACCATCACATTAAGTAGACCATATATACCCTCTTCACCACCATCATTCATGTTGTACCGAGCTGTAGGCAGTGATGGAGACACCTTTCTTCGAGGCAATGTCATCTAATACCTCTTTGTCGAAAATATTCACCAAGTATACAATTAGTAGCATATTTTTAAAATGGAAAACAGTCAAAATTACTCCTCAACTATTAAAAATGGATCAATTATACCCTCCATTTGATTTTTGATATCAAAAATACCCCCAACGTTAAACTAATGGCTCACTTATGCCCCTAGAAGCTAACAGACCACCGGCTGTGATTTTAACTCGTTAAATAATTATTTCCTTGCTGACATGGATCCAAAATCGATAGAAAGGATATCTTTACTTGACAAAAAAGTCACCCCTCAACCCCCTATCGGGAGAAATCTGCTGCTCAGGCAATGGAGGAAACAACAAATTAGGTTCTTCTTCATCTCATGAATTAGGTTCTGTCTCTACAGAAGCCTGACCATAAACATAAGGATCATCGGAATATTCAGAATTCAGATGACGAAACCCAAACATTACTTTGTCTCTACGTTGCTTCTTCTTACATGTAGATGATTCTAACCAAGCAAATATAATTTCCCCCACTAAGATAACATAAAAGAGACTTATAAAGTTCTTAATTAACCATAATGCTCGATGACTAAATTATGACAAATACAGAATATAGAAATCCTGACATACTTGGAAAACAACGTTAGGGAAGCACCAAGAGTCTAAGATGAGGGAGTATGAAACAGGGAAAACAAAGCCATAATTAATTAATATCCTTCTAAACTTTTTAGATTTCAGATTAACGTCAAATTGAATCAGCTATAACCAAAATTGTCCATATTCAGTTCTTGTTCACATATATGAGAATGCTTTTTCCTCCTGCAAAAAAACAATAATAAAAATGCAGTACATTGAAGAAACATTTAATTGCAGCCGAGGGAGCATAACCTATAAAAAGGTCAATAAATTTTAAGAGTCAAGAGATGGAACCTAATTCTGGAGATAAAAGTATCTTCCCCATTGATTTTGGATCCATGTTAGCAAGGAAATAATTTATTTAATGAATTAAAATCACAGCCAGTGGTCTATTAGTTTCTAGGGGCATAAGTGACCCATTGGTTTAACGGCAGGGATATTTTTGATATCAAAATCAAACGGAGAGTATAATTAATCCATTTTCAATAGTTGAGGGGTAATTTTTATCCTTTTTTCCTTCTTAAAATAAGATATAATACACATATACCGAAATAGCAACACCAAAGAGGTTCGAATAATGTAATATACCGAAATAGCAACACCAAAGAGGTTCGAATAATGTATTACTACTATCTTGGCTTGGATCCTCCGCTCATGATTGGGCTTGAATATTTTACCATGCTAATTGCCAAAAATGGCAGTTCTCGCCCATTTTTTTTACCTTATTCTGGGAGAGATGAAGAGTAGGGCCACATTTAGTTGGACAAACACCGTTTAATACTTCTCTTCAAGGACTTGACACTGTTCAGATGTTTAAGGTAGAGAGAACCGCAAAGCAACAACCTAAAGGCTCGTGATTTCCACTTACGGACAATAAGTCTACTAAACACAGTAAAATAGCCGTCCAGCAGAACTGAAGAACGACAAGGGCAGGTAACTGAAACTCAGTACGTGCCGAATAATATATAACCAAAAAAATCAAGTGGCCATAACATTATTGAATTTTACACTCTCTATACTGCTGATACAAGCGAGTGTTGTTCGACAAATAAACAAAATTACATGGTTATGCATAGCAATAAAGAAGATACATTCACATTACTGCAATCAAAGCACCTCAGAATATGAATTTATCTTTGCAGAATCTCTAATGATTACGAATCTGTAGGGGCCTCAAACCTTGTTGGAGTATCAATTCCCATCATGCAGCAAAGGCCGGATATCAGAATTATAAGCAAAACAATTGCCTGGAACAATACGTGAAGCAGTAATGTGAGAACAAAACCTGATAAGTACATAATCAATAAACACAGATAGCAGTAGCAAGGGCAAAAAGGGACATAATCTGACTTCACCGCAACAAGAAAAAAAACACTAGAAGCAGCTTTGAACTGTGGACAGAGATGTAATCAACTTACCACAAATATGCCCTCCAAAAATGAGGATTTAATTCGGCAAACTCCATCACAGCCACTGACTGGTCTATTTCCAGTACCTTCAGCAAGAAATCTTTCTACTTCCCTATGAGAGGGGAACTGAATTGACCTAAAAGGATCTGACACATAGAGCGCGGTGTATTTTGCTCCCAGATTCTCCACATAACTGAGTAGTTGAGATAAAACTTCTCCTGCAAATTTATCAAGTTTAAGGACTATATAGGACCAAAATAGGTATAAAACGCATTCTCCATTAATATCATACCCTCAGAGGTTTGTTCTTCAGTTCCTCCTAGAGTCCGGTGACCTTGGTCGCAGAGAACAATCAAATTTGGCTGCCCCTTGGATTGTTTAGTGATCCTTGATAGCAGATAGTTCTGTAACACAAGACGGATACGTCCAATAAACACGAAAATATATACACATATACAAGCTGTAGTAGCTGTGGTGGAACTGTACACATAGCTACTGCAGTAAAATCTGAAAATTGTCAAATTTTTTTCTTTGTGCCTCACTATCAATGGAATAGAGATTCCTCCATTATTAACCTGAACTGAGTGGACATCAGTGAGCTTGTAAAAACTTTCACCCTCTACAGAACACGATTGTGAGAAAGCAATGTTGCTGGCCTCAAGACCATGCCCACACATGTTTGTAAATTCTGAAATCAAGGAGCTTTCCACTGATTCTCTCTCCTCTGATGCATCAATGTAGGGAAATGCCAAAGAAAAGTTGGACTTTGCAACAGAAGCCTGCTCAAGACATTTTTTTACCACAGCTAAGATAAAAAATGAACTTTTGCAGTACATCAAGAACCAAGCACAAAATTTTTGAATCAGGGAAATAATTTCTTAAGTTGGGAAAATTCTAATTACCTTCAGCAAGTCCACAAGCTCCAAATTGGCATTTTTGGGTCTAGCAATATCCACAGATTGCAACTAAACAAGAAAGCGACATTAGCTGCTGAGGCAAGGTGGAAAATTTCAGAAGGTAAAAATAAAAACTTGCATAGCCTGTGTTAAAAAGGCCCCACAGGGAAGCTGTGATGCAGTAGTGCTTTGCAAGCTTTAATAGGCATTTCACCAACCAACTAGAATTCTCCTTCAATGGGTAAATAAACCAAATGGAGTTGTTTTTAGCAACTAAAATATAAGGGTGAGTATAACACAGACAGCAACCACAAAGGGTTTTACTCATTATTCAGTATACAAATGGGTTCCAAACACGCTTTGTTTTTTTTTACTGGTAAGAATGGGTTCCAACACCTTTTCGGCAGATTGAAATCTGTGTGGACCAAATTAAAATTTGCAGGAAGGTTTATCACAATCTCGTCATCGTCTTGCTCCGAAGCATAAAAAATTATGATTCAAATAGCTTAAATAAAGGGTGTTTGGTATTCAATTTCAGGGAAGTGTCGCAAAATATTGTTACTCTTCCTCTAAGACTAAGAGATGCCTACCTCTTTCCCAACAAAAACAAGTGCAAGATCCAGATGGTGTCCACCTTTTCCTGAGCACTAATGAAGATCAACGACAATTTAGTTCCCTTCAAAGAATGAATCCAGAGAGAAAGACTAGGAAGGCAAGAACTAATAGAATATAGAGACAGAAAGTACCAGCATGTCCGACCAACCACCCTCAGCCATAACAGACTTGACTAATTCCTTCAGTGAAAGGGTTCTGTAATTGATAGCTTCACTTGAGGCAACTCTGTAACATAAGAAATAAAAAAATCAGACAATACAAATTTACGCATAGATCTCTTGCCGACAATCAACATAAATGTGTGGCAGATGCAGATCAGGTAAGTTGCAATTTGGTGCAGATCACCATTAGAAAACAAATGTACCATCCCACATAAACATGGAATACAAAAGAAAGGACATATATGGGATATCTACCTGTTGTCACCTGCCACTCATTAACTAGGCTGTAGGGCTCACCAGTACATCGCAGATAAGTTTTTAAAGGACCTAAATGATGTTTCTAGATGGCTCACATAGCTGTGGACCTTTGCTTCAACTATAACCCAGCTAGGAACTCTACTGACTTTCCAATATTCCATGACATTGTATTGAAAGCAAGTTAATTCTAGCGAGCAGCTCTAAGTCCTAAACCTAGATATTCTCTGTAGGTCTCTTTAGTGTAATACTTGTATGCCGAGAATTTCCTCATAAAATTAATACTGCATCAAAAAATTCCTAAACTGGCTACAGCGTACACAACCTAGCCTAATTAAGAAATCATTGTGGATGAAAAATAAAGTTAGCGCTTCCTATTCAAGTAGACAAGGAAATAGAAACTTACACTAACTGCTATATCTCCTTGAGTAAACAAAACATCCCAAATTTTGTATTCAGTTATTTAAGACACAAAATCACACAGAAGGGATACAAAGGTTTAGCAATCAGATTTCTAGCAACATCCTTCTTTTAAATTTTGTTTGGTTTATGATGGTGAGAAACAATTCATAATGTTGAAACTCACAATTAATGGCTTCTATGTCTGGAAAAATTTTTAAAAAGGTCTTATAAAATCTTTTAGAATTAGGGGGAAGGAGCTACATAAAATTTATGAATTTGAGGCTATAACATCAGAAGTTTGACAGGAGCAATTAAGCCATTAGAAGATCGATCGAAGCCAGAAATTTTGATCGTCATTAAGATTTGATCTTTAGATGATAGAGTTTTACATTTTGGAGATTTGTCCACATTTTATTTTATTTTTTTGATTAAAAAGCTGTGTTTCTTTTAAAAAAAAAAATAGAAAAACATAATTATAAAAAGGGATTTAATTTTGCAATCTATATTAAAAGCTTTAATATTCTAGAGGCAAGTGATTTTGACACTTCTCTACCCCCTTCAGTCTTTCTCAAAGAACTAAGAAGAGTATATTCAAGACCGGCAAGAAACAACACGCTGTGGAAATTGCTTTACATCAGGTGTTTCTAAAACAAAAGATCTTGTGTAAGAATAAGGCACAAAAATTGCTTTTAACAACTAGAAGCTCAGTCCCCCAGAGCAAAGATTTGATGTCATTTAGATGTGGTTGGCCTTCCTATATGAAGGTTGCGTATGAAGAAATTGATCTCATTAACGGAGTCGAACACTCGAGGTATTGCTAGGGTTCTATTCAAGTGATGCCAATCATCAGACGTACAAGGACAAAAAAAAGTAGATAAGTAACGGACACGTGAAAAAAGAAAGATGGAAACGCCAGATTACAAGAAAACAAGGCTAAGCCTACTGACGGAAAAAATTAGTAGGGCAATTTGGTGCAAATGGATAGTTCAACAAGTGAGTCTTCATATTTTTACCTAAAATTATCTCCACACTACAGAGGACAAATTATATAGCTGAAAAGTATAAGCAAGCAGAAAATCTCCATGAGAAGTTCAAACAGAGTAGCTAAAAGCTGGAGCAGTGAGGTGTCACGAGCGAAGCTAGGATTTTTAAGTGTACACAATAGAAGTGCAGATCTTACTCCTACTTGTTCATGCTTAAACAAGTGAACAATCAACCCAACAACAACAACAACTGATACAAGCACGGTTAGCTTGGAGCACATTAGAAGGGGCTTCCATATATGGATGATAGCTTGGAGCCCGGAGGAAGGCCTGAAGAAACAAATACACAAGGTCATGAGCAATCAAGATGCCATTTGGGCAATCAAGAAGGGCCCTTGTGGGTTATTTGTAAAATAGTCACTTTGGGCTATTTTTGTAATAAGTTATTTTTGTAAAGGTTACAACAACAACAACATACCCAGTGGATTCCCACAAAGTGGGGTCTGGGGAGGATAAGGTGTACGCAGTCCATACCACTACCTCAGATGAAGTAGAGAGGTGGTTTCCGATAGACCCCCGGCTCAGGACAAATAACAATATAACAAGCAGAAAACATAAAAACAAATAGCAAAATGGGATCACACACCACTAGATAAAAGAAACAAAACACCCATAGAGTAATGCTATGATCTATCTATCCGAAATCACACACATCACCAAAATACCGCAAACAAGAAACTACAAGACACAGGCATAACACTATGACTACAGGTACATCAACAAACAAAGCACTCCTCCCTACAAGTAAGGACGCACTCCTACTCACTAACCCTCTACCCTAATTTGCATCCTCCACACCTTCCTATCAAGGGTCATGTTCTCTGTAAGTTGTAACTGCTCCATGTCATGCTTAATCACTTCCCTCCAATATTTCTTCGGCCTACCTCTACCCAGTCTAAAACCATCCTTAGCGAGCCTCTCACACCTCCGTGCTGGGGCATCCGAGCACCATCTCATCACATGCCCAAACCATCTCAACCTCACTTCCCGCATCTTATCTTCCACCGAAGTTACTCCGACCTTCTCTTGAATAAACTCATTTCTTACCCTATCCCTCCTAGTAAGTCCACACATCCATCTCAACATTCTCATCTCCGCCACCTTCAACTTTTGGATGTGGGAGTTTTTAACTGGCCAACACTCAGCTCCGTACAACATAGCCGGTCGGACTGCCACTCTGTAGAACTTACCTTTAAGCTTAGGAGGCACCTTTTTATCACACAAGACTCCCGAAACGAGCCTCCATTTCAACCACCATGTACCAATAAGGTGCATGACATCCTTGTCAATCTCTCCATTCCCCTGAATCATAGACCCAAGATACTTGAAACTATCCCTTTTTCGAATGGCCTGAGAATCCAGTTCCACTACCGCGTCAGCCTCATGCGTCAAATCACTGAATTTACACTCCAAGTACTCCGTCTTGGTCCTGCTCAGCCTAAACCCTTGAGACTCTAAGGTTTGTCTCCAAACCTCCAACTTATCATTAACTCCTCCCCGAAACTCGTCAATAAGCATTACATCATCCGCAAATAACATACATCAAGGTACCTCTCCTTGAATATGTTGTGTCAATAGATCCATCACCAAGGCGAATAAAAACAAACTAAAAGTCGATCCCTGGTGTAACCTAGTCAAAACAGATAAGTGCTCTGAATCTCCTCCTACCGTCCTCACACGAGTCCTTCGCTCCGTCGTACATGTCTTGAATCGACTTAGTGTACGTCACAGGCACACCTCTAACCTCCAAGTACCTCCACAGAACCTCTCTGGGGACTTTGTCGTAAGCCTTCTCAAGATCGATTTACACTATATGCAAGTCCTTCCTCTTCCTATACTGCTCCACTAATCTCCTCACAAAATGAATGGCTTCGGTAGTCGAGCGACCTGGCATGAAACCAAACTGGTTCTCGAAAATAGTCACGATCCTCCTCAGTCTCAACTCTACCACTCTTTCCCACACCTTAATAGTATGACTCAACAACTTGATACCCCTATAGTTGTTGCAACTCTGAATGTCCCCCTTGTTCTTATATAAAGGAATCACCGTACTTCATCTCCAAGCAGCATCTTCGCCGTCCTAAAACTGATGTTAAATAACTTTGTCAGCCACTCCATACCTGCCCCGCCAGTGCTCTTCCAAAAATCCATCGGAATCTCGTCTGGCCCAGTCGCCCTACCCCTACGCATCCTACGGATAGCCCCCTTGACCTCCTCAACCTTAATACGCCTACAATAACCGTAATCGCAACACCTCTCTGAGTGCTCCAAGTCCCCCAGCACTAAACCTTCGACCCCCTCGTCATTCAAAAGTCTATGAAAATAAGACTGTCACCTCCTCCTAATGAGGGTGTCATCCATCAACACTCTGTCATCCTCACCCTTGATGCACTTCACCTGGTCAAGGTCACGGGCCCTTCGCTCCCTAGCCTTGGCAAGTCTATACAACTTCTTATCCCCACCTTTCTCCTCTAAAGCCGCATACAGGCTCTCGAAAGCTAAGTTGCTCGGACTCGGGTGCGGGTATCGAGACGGGTGCAGATCCGAGAGTCGGATTCGTCAAAATTTAAATATTAAGATTCGGGGGTGCGAATCCGAGTATGGATACGGGTGCGAGGATTCAGCTAAAAAAAATCAAATATTATAAATATAGAGTTATAAAGATAATCTAAAAATCCACTATTGAACAAAAACAAGAAAGCATTCCAACTTAAGACATTAATTCATAACTAACAGAACAAAAAATTATTGTCAACTATCAAGTTACTTAAGTTAGCTACTCTTCCGCATCTTCTTCAACTTCTTCCAAATCTTCAAATTCTTCCTCAAAGACCACACCTTCCAATTGAGGTTCATCTATTGATAGCTCGGTTAAACTATTAGTTGTCTCATCAATATCAAACTAATCTCCACCTAAAATAAATTAAAAAGAATAGATATATTAAAGGGTTTTTATATAAAGAGGAAAAAGTTATCATGTAAAATAAATAATTGAGGAAAATAATAAAGAAAGTATAGACATACCTACATCCCAATACTTGCTCAGCCCATTTATATATTTTCTCTTTCTTGCGAGATAGCAACCGTATATTATAATGTACAAACACTAAATGTTCGGCTCTTGAAGTTGCTAACTTATTTCTCTTGATGTTGTGAATCAAAGAATACGTGCTCCAATTTCTTTCACAACAAGAGGAAGAAGTCGGTTGAGTAGGCAACTTGTAAGCTAATTGTTGCAAAAGTGGAGCCGCGACACCATGATTTGCCCACCAAGAAAGAGGATCTTCATACATCATAGCATCACTCACATGAGGCTCACTAAAATAACCACTCATGCTACAAAATTTTCCATACTCCAATGAGACTTGTTTCATTTCATTAGCATCTTTAAAGTACCTTTGAAAGCACTTGATTATGTTCGATGAAATTTCTACGTCTTCATTAGGAGCTAGCCGTCGAATTCCATTCTCTCCTTGAAGCCAGGATTCGTGATAGTATTTGGGAACCAAAGAGTGTGCCATACAATGTAGAGGGGTATTGCTTTTGTTCCACCTAGACACAAGAATACCATGAATAGAATCAAAAAAGTTTGATTGGCCGAAAATCAGATCTTCCCCCTCGTGCTCAAAGATTATTTTCTTAACCCTCTCAATCATTGAGTCCCACATGTCATAAATGAGATGTAATTTCAGACCATCTAAATCGGCATATCTATAATAGGTTCCGTAAATTTCAAAAAGTAGTCAATACTATCCCACTTCTCATCATTCATTATAAAGGATTTTATTTCACGAGTTTTGGCTTCAATTCCCTTATCCCCTTTATAATTCTTCCATTCATCATCCATGACCATCTTCTCCAAAGACGATTTCACTTTGCGAACACGGGTCGTCATAATAATGTATGAGGCAAATCTTGTTTCACCAACTTTCAATAAACACAAATTTGAGTGTTTTTGAAAAATCGCATATGCCAAGTCATGATTCACAACAAAGTTCTTCAAACTACTCACTTCACTAAGTAACTCTAAAATCCATTTGCAATTAGTAAAGTGAGACGATTTATCAGACGGTTGGCACATACTTTTCAAAGCTAGATTCAAACAATGAACAACACAAGGAGTCCAAAATATATGAGGAAATTTTTGCTCCACTATAGAACCGGCAAGTTTCATATTGTTTGTGTTATCCGTAATAACCTGAACAACATTATTCGGACCTACCTTTTCTATTGCTTCAACAAACAAATTAGCAATATATTCTCCATCCTTCGTGTTCCCACTAGAATTTATTGAATTTAAAAACATTGGACCCCTACTAGATGATGCCAATATATTGATCAAAGGTCGTCTTTTAGTGTCAGACCATCCATCCGAACAAATCGACAACCCTTTCTTTTTCCATGTATCTTTGGTTGCAACTTTCTATCAATATGAGTCTTGTCTTGAGCCAAAAGAGTTGTTCTCGACCTATTATATGATGGGGGAATATAACCGGGAATGGAATTTCAGCTAAAAACTTTGAATATTTTTTAAAGTATGGAGAATTTGCAAAATTGAACGATAAACCTGATGCGTAGAACATTCTAGCTGCTAATTTGTCAGCAGTATTCCTCTCATGGATGCCGAAAGATTTTCCTATAGCACCACTTTCAGAACTCTTTCTTTTTTTAAGTTGTAGTAAATCAGTGCCCTCCGGAAGAGATATAATCAGCTTTTTTTCTTGCATCAACTTGAACTGAAGATTTTTTCTTTTCAGCTTGTTCGTGCTCAATCTTCAAAGTCCTCAATATATCACCTTGAACTTCGCTACATATTTGAACTCCATGACCTGATAATCTTAAGAGATGTGCTTTAACTCTATTATATGATCCAGTAAATTGTTTATTGTAATAGCTACATGACCATATTCTATGTCCACCACCATTGGGAGCTGTTGAAATTACTTTTACATGATTCCATAATGGCTTGTCAGCAAAATCTACTCCTACACTTTTTGTTGGTCTCATAGAACCCTTAACCTTTTGACTACCTGATGCCATATTATTTGATAAAGAATGACCGAATTTTTTATGTTAAATTATTTTTTGACAGAGGTTTTATTTATAATGTTATTGATGAAGACAATTTTAGACTTTTTCCAATTTTAAATCAATTTATTTTTCCATGACACATAGGGATTAGGTTTAGTTGTTAGTTACTTTACTATTTTTAGTTACTTTTGCAATTGATTTTACTTTTCAATTAGGAGTAGTATTAGTATTAGAAGTTTCTTTAACTTACATATAATTATTTAAAAAAAAAAAAAACTTACGTATAATGGAGTACTTTTTCAATGCTAGGGTAAAATATTATTTTACTATATAATATTGGATTCCTTCTTTTTATATTATAAAGAATTAAAATATTATTAAGGAAGCACAACCGACATAACAATATTGGATTTGTATAAAGACATTATTGGATTCCTTCTTTTTATATTATAAAGAATTAAAATTAAAAAATATAAGGGCAACCGACCGACACAGTCTCTTTCTTCCCCGACTCATGAGATCTTTGTTTCTTCCCCAAACACATCGACGAGTTGTAATTACTCTGGTTCGACTGGATTACGACGAGTAATAGATCGGCGATTCCAGAAATATGACTGTCTCTTTCTTCCCCAAGACCCTGACAACTGAAAATTGGATTTGTTTGTCAACTTTACAGTCGCAGGTGAATTCGTCAGTCGGACTTTTTTCAGGTAAGTTGTCGGTCTATTATCCAATGTTTCCCCTCAAATCTGGTCTTTATTTTGGTCAACGTATCCGAAAACGTTTGACCGAATTTGAGAAGGCAGAAGCACCCGCACCCACGTCAGTCTCGTGTCGAGACGGGTTCGGCGGCAAAACCGAAGAGTCCGCGCAACATAGCTCGAAAGTTGCTATCTTAGCCGCTGTAACTGCTAACGTCGCCTCTTTCCTAGCTAACTTATACTCCTCCCTGTTCATCTGTTTCTCCTTGTCATCCTTGCTCTCCACCAACTTTGCATAGGCCACCTTCTTAGTCTCCACCTTCCTCTTGACTTCTTCGTTCCACCACCAGTCCCCCCGGTTCTTGCCAGATCGGCCTCTCGAGACACCCAACACCTCTCTAGCTGTCTCCCTGATGCAACTAGCAACTAGCAGTCGTCTCCCACATACTATCCACATCCCCTCTACTCTCCCAAGCCCCCATAGTCGTCAACTTCTCCCCTATCTTAAAAGCACTGGCCAAAGTCAAGTTACCCCACTTAATCCTAGATCGATCCTCCACAGTCCTCTTCTTTCTGCCCATCTTGATTTCAAAGTCCATCACCAGAAGCTTATGTTGGGTCGAAAGATTATCGCTAGGTATGACCTTACAGTCTTTACATAGCACTCTATCACCCTTCCTAAGGAGCAAAAAGTCTATCTGAGTCTTGGTCACCGAACTACGAAAGGTAATAAAGTGCTCCTCCTTCTTTGGGAAGCTCGAATTCGCTACCACCAAACCAAAGGCCCTAGCAAAATCCAAAAGTGAGGCTCCTCCCTCATTCTTCTCCCCGAAACCAAAACCTCCATGCACATCGTCATAGCCTCTCGATAATGACCCGATATGCCCATTGAAATCACCTCCTATGAAAAGCTTCTCGGTGCATGGAACGCCTCTCACCACCTCATCCAGAATCTCCCAAAAGCTTTTCTTCTCCTCCCCATCCAAGCCCACTTGCGGAGCATAGGCACTAATAACGTTCCATGTAGACTCTCCAATGACCAACTTAATCGACATCAACCTATCATTGACCCGCTTAACCTCCACCACCTGCCCCCTAAGCTCTTCCTCTACTAAGATATCTACCTCATTCCTATGCCTCAGGGTACCAGAGTACCAAAACTTAGACCCGTCCACATCCTTCGCCTTAGACCCTACCCATTTGGTCTCTTGGACACAAGCTATACTAATCCTCCTCTTTCTAAGAATCTTCACGAGCTCTATGGACTTACCTTGAAGAGTTCCTATGTTCCAAGACCCAACTCTCAACCTATAGGCTCCCTTATCCCACTTAACCCTACTACCCTTCATCCCCAACCCCGAGCTCGACCCTGACCCATACCCAGACCTCCCCCAGGACCCCGATACCATCCCCCAACCCCGACCCCGACCCCGACCTATGACATGACCCTAGTCTACCATCGACCACCAAAGTCACTACTCAATAAGAGAGGGAAATAATAAGGCGCGCAAATAGGTAAGGCTAAAAACAAATAGGCAAGGCTTAAATCTGTAATGAAGTGTGAAGCTGAGTCAACTATAAGCTAGGGAAGACAAATAGAAATGTACAGGACAGAATCAAGAGTCACCACAAACTAGAAAGAAAACAGTAATGGCACTTGAAACAGGCAATACCAAAAAATATGTGTTTCTCCACTAACAACTACAATACCACAGAGAAACAGAAACAACAATCCAGATAATCACAAACGAGAAATCAATAGACAGAGATACCACTATGGATGAAATAGGAGCTATTAGTCACCAACAAACAAGACACCTACAAGAGCTAGATGAGAGGAACGAGTGCACCTGATACGACGTGAATGCAACGTTCACCTGAAACTTGGTCGAGTTGTTGAGTTCCGGTAATTTGATGATGAAATTAGTCGCCGAAATTTGTTGTCGGGGCTGCTGCGCGTCGGTCTAGCTGCTGGCCGGAGGGACACCGAATCTGGAATAGCTTGTAAAAGAAAGAAAGCACACAAAAAAGACGAAAATGTCGTTTCCAGTGAGATTTTCGGTCGACTTCGCCGGAAAGAGATGTGGTCGACGGCGGAGAATCTGATAGGAGAGAGAAAGATGGTCGTTGGAAAAAGCAAGATCTGGAAAAAAAAAAAAGGGTCACCGGACGAACCAAGATCGCAAAAGAAAGGGATGGCCGGACTACGTAACATCTGGATCGCCGGATCTAGAAATAAATGTCTAGGACAAGAAATAGAGAGGAGAAAGGAATAATAGAACCCGATCTACAGTGAGACGACTGGAAGTGGGTTTCAAGCGATACAGACCAATTGCAGCAAGGGATGGCACCTGGTAATACCCGATAGAGTCTAACCTTTCCAGCAGATTCTAGGGTTCCAATTGCCGGAGAAGATATCCGGTGGGAAGGAAAAGATAAAGAAAGGAAGAAGAAAAGAGAAAGGAGAAGGAGAGGAGAGGAGAAAGAGAGAAGGAGAGATAGAGATCGATAGTCCTTACCTGGGCGCCGGATTATGTAGGTCACCGGAGTCGGTGGTCCAACTATTCGTTAGCGTGCAGAGAGAGAGAGGGGGAACTTAGCGTGTAGAGAGAGAACGATATTCTATGTTGTAGGATGGAATTCTATGTTGTAGGATGGAACAATCTACCAAGATAAACTCTTAACATCATCAATGTAAGAGGGATTTCGCGTTTCTGTTATGGGATCCGGTGACCTGTAACAGTCAGATGTGAGGGATGCAGATATGTACATAATAACTGCAAAACAAAGCATGGTGATTGTCCCTGCAATCCATCCTAATTGTGTTGTACACCAGGCTAGGGATAGAACACCAGCTCCAATTACAGCTGAAATGATGTGTGCAACTGCAGTCCACAAAGTTCCTGACAGGAAAATACACGTTGTAAAGGTTAATAACTATAAATAGTGGCCTTAGTTATTTTCTTCCTTAGATTTTGGATGATTGAATTGTCTTGAATAGACTTGATATTTAGTTACTCTATATTAAGGTAGTGATTGGGTTCAATTCCAATTATTAGCTTAGATCGAGTGATTAGGGTGGATTCCCGAATTGTTTGTGTTATCTTCTTCGCTTAATTGATCATCGAGTTATCATATTGTGGATTCAATTTGATTTCTCGTGCATTTGATGGAGTTCTCTTCTTCCTTGGTCTATTTGTGAATTCATTTAGGCCTTTCTTTCTTTTATTCTCACCCCTCTTTCTAATCTATCCGTCTATCTTCAATTTGTGTTGTTTAATTCTGCATTTTCGATATCGATTTGTCTCCTCGATTAGGATCGTTATCATCTTGGTATCAGAGCTTAGGTTAAAAAGTTGTTTCAACAATTCTTAATCCCAAGTTCATAAATTTGAAAAGCATGCCCAAAAAAAAAATTAGGTCAAAAATCAAAAAAAAAAAAAAAAAAAAAAAAAAAAAACGTGTGATTCTTGTTTTTGTTTGAGTTTCTAGCACTAGATTAGTGTTCTCTAGTATTTTGGAAGTTTGAATTTGAAATTTGGTTTGATTTGGAGTTGTTTAAAAATTTCACCATTGTTGAGCTTAGAAAAGGTGAAGTGGGTTTGTTGATTGAGGCAAAATTGGAGGTTCAATTGTATCGGGGTTTGTTTCCCTAGTCAATTAGAGCTCGGATCTAAAATTTGAAGACAAACGGAGTTAAATTTCATTATGGTCAATTTTGATGTTCATGGTGTTCTTCATGGTTTAAAGAAATAGCAAGTGGGTTTAATTTTCGGGAGCAATTGGTTTGAAATTAGAGTAAAATAATTATTGGGGTTTGTTTGTAGTGTTAAAAGGAGCTCGTGTTTAAAATTTCGTGTTAATAGGAACTCGTTTGGTTGAGGTTGAATTTTTGAATTTTCATGATGTTCATGGTGTTCTTCAAAGTTTGAAGATGGAGAAAATGAGTTTAATTTCGACTTAGAATTGAAGGCTAAAAATTATTGAGGATTGTTCGTGGTGTTGAAAGGAGCACGTGGTTAAAATTTCGTCGAATTTAAAAGTTAAAACGAAGAAGTTATGAATTTTTGAAGATTCATCTTGATCTTGGTGTTCTTCATAAATTCATATATTGTTGTGGAAGAATCTTCAAAAAGTTGAGTTTGCTCCAAAAGAAGAAAAGAAAGCGAAAGTGTTAAAGTTGTTTGTGGGCCCAAGAAAGTACAAAAAAAAATCTGAAAATTGAGTTTAAAAAAATAATAATAATAATACAGCAATTTTTCGCAGCCAATCAAACGCTGCCAACTGGGTGAACTGACGCGCGTCAGCCAGCTGAAGCCCACGTCAGCGCCCGGGAGCTTTGACCCTCGTCTGAGCCGCTTTGACTGCATTGACCTGCGTCTGAGCGGGGGGGAAAAGTGGCTTCCGCGTCAACCAGCCGCCTGGAATCCGGCTCCTGCCCCAGTAGTCAGCTCCAGCGTCCTTCCAGGTCGGCTCCAGGCCTCCAAAATGGCTTCAGCCCCTCCAAATCGGCTCCAGGTCCTTTTCGGGAGCAATTTTCAGTTATTTTCTCCAATTTTAAGGCATTTTTCAAGCTTTTCTCCATAGATTTCAACCTAATTAATTTTTTTAATTCCGAATCTTGGTAAATTAATTTCTTTTATTAATTTTCCTTTTTTTTTTTGGCTTCATAACTTGATTTTAATTAGAAGATTACCCTACTAAATATTATCAAGTTCTTTGAGTTCGATTTTTTTTTTCTTGTGCTTTTCTTTGTGTGCTTTTCTCTTTTTATTTCGTTGTTAATTTTTTTGATAGAAGTTCGTTAGTTTTAAATTGAGTCGTCCTTCTTTCAAGAGTCACAAGGATCCATTCCTCCACAAGCATAGATAACCTTGAATTGATTGAGCAAAGCTAGTAACATTATCAATTTGGGAAAGAAGCCATAGAAGGTGAGTTGAATGTTCATATAAAGAGTGACGTGAGGCTTTTATTACTAATTTGTTTGCTAGTTTAGTAGGTACAAAAGGTGATATAAGGGAGAATGTCATCCATAGCTTCGGATTATTGTGGAGATGACATCAGTGACTATGCTTGTAGCGATATGAACTATGAGTATAGTGATGATGAGCCACATGAGGGTTCTTTGAGTGCTTGTGAGCAAAGTAATGAAGCTTATGAGTGCGATGGTGAATCCTATGAAGGATATGATGGTCCAAGAGATTATGATCGACATGGTAATGAGGATTACTACACCGGAGATGAATATGAGATGCATGGAGCTTATGGATCTTTTGATGAACATGAAGGAGTAGAAGTATCTTATGATGAATTTGATAGTGAAGATGAAGGGTATGGGGGTTCTCATATTACACATCATGGTGATGAAGACGATGTGAGGTACGATTCTTTCTCCCATATGTCTTATGAACTCTTCGAGGAGGATTTGCACCGGGTGTCCGAGTCTCTTAGAGCCCCGACTAATCCCGGGGGTGCACAGGCCCTCGGCAAGGAGTTTCCCGCAAGTGCACCACGGGTAATTCAGGTTTTTTACCTCCTAACTCCAATATAATTGAGAGACAAAAGATTGAGAGGAGTAAGGGTGTGATATGTGACAACTCTAGAGTGGAAAAAGGAGAGGTTGTGAGGAGTGATGTGAGAGAGTTGTCACAACCCTATACTAACTTTTGTAACCTCTCTTCCTTTTCTAGTTGCCTTGATTCTTCTGTAGGTATCCTTGGAAGCAAGCCTAGTGAGGCACCTCAATCAATGAAGAATCATAAGGTGCTAAAAAGCTTCCCAAAAGAACATTTATGCTCCAATGTTAAAAATCAAGGTGAAGACAATCATTCCTACTATCTACAAGGTAACAAAGCTAAACCTTACACTTTGTTGAAAGTAAGAGATCATTTTGTGGCTAGTAGTCAATTGAGTGTAAGTGATAGCTTGTTTTCATGTGAGCTTAATGATTCTTTGCCACATAGTGATGATGTATTTGTTGAGAGTGTTCATATACTAGTTGATCCTATTGATGACCGAATTGATTCTTCTTACCGAATTGATTCTTCTTGTAAGATCAATTTGTGTCCACCTAGTGCTGACACTTGTGCCTTGAATGATAGTACATTGACGTGATTCTTTGCCATCTATTGATAATGTGCATGTTGAGAATGTGGATACACTAGTTGATCCTATTGATGACCGAATTGATTCTTCTAGTAAGATCAATTTATGTAAACCTAGTGTTGATACATGTGTGTTGATGATAGTTCATTATCAAGTGATATTGGTGTTGATCAACTTGTGTGAATGATGACCCACTAGATGAGGAGTTTTGTGATGAACTTAAGGAACCTCAATTTAGTGATGGCATTGATATAGTTGGTCATGTAGATAGTCATGTGAAGTCATTGAACCTAAATGATGAATCCTTGAATTGTGATTCCATTACTTGATCTTCTCATGAGGATTTTGAGGTGGAATGTGTTTTTAAGTATAATCCCTTGTTTGAGGTTGACATAACTAATGAAGGTGAAATGCGTAGTGGTGTGTCTTAGCATGATAGAAGTGTAGCCCCTCTTAAAGGCTACCAAGTGATTGAGAATCCACTATGGTATGATGACACACTTTTCAAAGACGGAACTCTCTCTTGGAAGATGATAGTACGTTTATTGGAAAGGATGGTATTCAAAAGGAAGGTGATGTATGTGCTATGACTATCCCTTCATCATTGTGTGTTCCCATTCTTGGTCAAGGCCTTAATGTGCTTGAATCAATGAGCGCACCTTCTCATAAGGACACCTTAGATGAAGTTGACTTGTGTGACACCTTCCTATACTATTTGTTTGCATATGATGATACTCTTGCCTTTGAGTGGAGTATGTTGTGTGAAAGTGAAAGTGCCAATGGGGCAAATAGGTGTATGCTTGACCTATGTTTATGGATTTCCTATCCTTTTGACCCCAGTAATGATTTGAATAGTGGCATTAGTGATGAAATGTTTGGTCCAAATGACAAGCAAGTTATGAGTGAGGTTGTTGGCTTGTATTGTGATAAGTATAGTAGTAATATTTTTTTTCTCTCATGTGATTATTGCTTGGTGTTATTACTTGATCTTATGGGTTTGAATGAGATATATTTGCCAACTTGTGTGGGGAAAAACTTTGTATTTGACCCAGATGATGAATTGAGAGTAATCCCATTCTTGAAGATAACTAGTGCATTTGGTGGTGTCTTAACTTGGGATGACCTTGTTTATGACATGACACTTAGCTATGTGGGCTATCATGTGTTACTTGACTTAAAGGGGGATGTGTGTTTTTCTAAATGTAGAACCATTGAGGACTTACATGTGTGGTTGCCTAAACGCCATGGTTCTTTTAATTCACCCCTTTGTCAATGTTTTCTATGTAGCCAAGTATCTCTTGTTTTGTTGGGTTACAAACCATTTGTGGCTCATTTTGATGCTTGGTTATATGTTAAATGTGTGCACCCTTGGCATGGTGATAGATTTGTTATTGCTAATCCTTGTGTTAACCCTCATACTATGAGGAATGTTTGGTTGTTTGTCCTTCTTATGTGTTTGCAAGGTTAGGATTCGAGAACGATTCCTTTTGAAGAAGGGGAGGATGATACGAGCACGGTTTGCTTGGAGCACATTAGAAGGGGCTTCCATATATGGATGATAGCTTGGAGCCCGGGGGAAGGTATGAAGAAACAAATACACAAGGTCATAAGCAATCAAGATGTCATTTGGGCAATCAAGAAGGGCCCTTGTGGGTTATTTGTAAAATAGTCACTTTTGGGCTATTTTTGTAATAGACTATTTTTGTAAAGGCTAATAGCTAAATAGTGGCCTTAGTTATTTTCTTCCTTAGATTTTGGATGGTTGAATTGTCTTGAATAGACTTGATATTTAGTTACTCTAGATTAGGGTAGTGATTGGGTTCAATTCCAATTATTAGCTTAGATTGAGCGATTAGGGTGGATTCCTGAATTGCTTGTGTTATCTTCTTCGCTTGATTGATTATCGAGTTATCATATTGTGGATTCAATTTGGTTTCTCATGCATTTGATTGAGTTCTCGTCTTCCTTGGTCTATTTGTGAATTCATTTAGGCCTTTCTTTTTTCTATTTTCATCCCTCTTTCTAATCTATCCCTCTATCTTCAATTTGTTTTGTTTAATTCCGCATTTTCGATATCGATTTTAGTCACCTCAATTAGGATCGTTATCATCAACAAAGATGACTTCTAATTTTTTTCCATTTCTAAATTAAATTTTGTTGGTTGATTTAATTTGAAGACAAAATATGGAAGACGCCTCTTGGAATGTTTAGCTTCACCTCTCAAACTTCAAGGCAATTAAGAAACTATCATCACCAGTATAATTAGTAAAAAAACTGACCAATAGGAAGGGGATTCAGAGACCCCATGAAGATAGTAAAAGTTAATGTAGTAATCTTTTTTATATGGAAAAGGGTCTAAATGCCTTTAAACTATGCGAAATTGAACAAAAATGCTCTTTGTTAATAATTTGATCGAAAAATCCTCCATTTGTTGTTTAATTGGGTTAAATTTTTGTTCAATTTCATATAGTTTAAAGCCATTTAGACCCTTTTCCATATCTTTTTTCTTTTTAAACACATTCTTTTCTTAATAAAAATATTATTTTTAAAGAACCCTTTTCTTGTTTCTTTTTCTTTTAAAATCTCTTTAACAGATATAAAAGTGGAAACATTTTTTCTTCTTCTTAGGACCCGTTTGGCCATAAGTTTTTTTTACTTTTTTCCGGAAATTTATTTCACTTTAGTGAAAAAAGTGAAAAACAGAGGTGTTTGGCCATGAGATTTATTTCACTAAAGTGAAATAAATTTCCGGAAAAGTGAAAACAAGTTTTTCTTGTTTTCACTTTTTTCACTTTTTTTCTCTCACAAAAAGTCAAAAAGAACTCTAATTTTTTTCATGGCCAAACATAACTCCAACTCCAACTCCAACTCCAACTTTCACTCCAACTTCAACTCCAACTCCAAAATTTTTAATTTTCATGGCCAAACGCCTACTTAATCTCATTTCATCAATTAGATAAAATAACCCTATGTCCTATTTTAACTGATAATATAAGTCATATACATAATTAAGATCATAGTAATCCCATCATTAATTTTCATTTAGATAACGTTATTCTTTTTCCTAATAAAATAGAAAATATTTGTATTTCTTAATCTTTTCGGAAGTGGGATAAACATTTGTTAATATAATCCTTGATTTTAAAATTAAGATACAACAATCATAATGCCTTAAAACACAAATTTATTGTATTGCTTCAAATCATAAAATATCTTTAAAATATCATCATGGAGTTATTGTTAACTCCCACCATGAGGTAATTGTATGATTTTCCAAGGTAAAAGGAGCTCCTGACAAGTTAGAAACAAAAAATAAATAAAAACATAGTGCCAATAAAAGGAACCCAAGGCCCATATTCTTCTCCAATTTGAGTTTTACTCATCTCGAATGAATTCAAGAGCATATTAGAAGAAATTCTGAACCCCCGTCAGAATGGTTTGTGGGTTTCGAATGGAGTTATTGTTGACCCCTTTTTCATTTTAACCTAAAAACCAAGAATTACATTAGCAAATGTTTATACTACTTTAATTCGGAAAAGATTAAGAAATCAAAATTATATTTTCTATTTTAGTAGGAAAAATTTTGTCATTATCTAAATGAAAATTAGTGATGGGCTACAATTATATATATATTATCAGTTAAAAAAGTACATGAGGTTATTCTATTTTAATTGATAAAATGAGATTAAGAAGAAAAAAATTACTTTCCATTTTTTATTAGTTAAAGGGATTTTAAAAGAAAAGAAACAAGAAAAGGGTTCTTCAAAAATAAAATTTTTATTAAGAAAAGAATATGTTCATTAGGAAAAGGACGGTCTTGGCCCAATTAAGTAACAACAGGAACATTTTTTAACCAAGCTATTAACCGAGGGCTTTCTGTTCAATTTTTGCATAGTTTAAGTGCATTTTTGACCCTAGTCCGTTTTTTATAAGATGACAATGAAATACACTTTTATAGTATGAATCTAAGACTAAGAGAGTCTAAAAGGATTTTGTTATCTATGTAGTTGACATATAAGTTTTGCTTCCTCTTCTCTTATTTTCTTTGGTGGTGGTGGTGGGTAAGTAGTTGAAAGTTTGAGTTATTAGTTTGTTTTTATCACTCTTGTTTGTGACGTTGATACATATAATAGTCAGTCACTATACCTACCTTTGGTGCAACTTTACAAATTTTAGAAAAAAAATTAAGGCATAGTCTATGGAGGTTTTTTTCAACTGAGCATGCTTCCAAGATTAGTTAGCAATTTGGCATAACAACTTAAAAATAAAACATATAAATAACGGCACTCCTAACAACAAACAGACAAAATTCACGAAACACCAAGACACATGTAAACTAAAGAAATTATCTTTCAAAACATTTTTCTAAGTCAACAACATACATAGCCAGTAAAATCCCACAAGTGAGGTCCGGGGAGGGTAAAGTGTACACAGACCTTATCACTACCTCGAGGAGGTAGAGAGGCTGTTTTCGGAAGACCCTCGGCTCAAGTATAGCAAATCCAGGTACAAAGAAGAGGAAACAGTGAAGAAAATATGATAACTAATCCGCCGCAGAAAAATAATAATCAACCACAAAATAGAAAGATATTCGAAACACAATAGACAACAACAATGATAGATATCTACGGCTAAACCCTAAGCTACCATACTACGGTGCACGATTATACTCCTACCCGACTAACCTTCTACTCTAATACACGTTCTCCACATCCCTCATCTAAGGTCATGTCCTCAGTAACCTGAATATGCATCATGTCCTATCTAATCGCCTCACCCCAATACTTCTTCGGCCTACCTCTACCCCTCTTCGTACCTATTATATCCAACCTCTCGCACCTCCTCACTGGGGCGTCTGCACCTTGCCTCATCACATGTCCAAACCATCTCAATCTCGCTTCCCTCGTCTTATCCACCACGGAGGCCACTCCCACCTTATCTCGAATAACCTCATTCCTGATTCTGTAACACCTAGTATGTCCACACATCCATCTCAACATCCTTATCTCTGTGACATGCATCTTCTGAACAATGCTTGAAAGTTTATGTATTGTTTGTGAGCTATGTCTACTATCTATTGTTACACCTATGATAAAGCTAGAGAGGTATGTGGTCGGAGTACTTGGAGTGTGAACAATGCTTGTACAGTGTTGGAAAATCGTTGGGCATGGAAGGGGGACAGCATGAAAAGAAGCACAGAAGATATGGGAGATGATACCATTGTACACAGTTTCACAATTATGGAGAGAATCAGGAGACTATTTGGTAGAGAAGCAATGTAAAAGAAAACATACTACAATAAAATACTTGACAATTTCTTTACTTGGAGCAAACAGGAAATATAAAGCAAGAGGATATTTTTGAAGACTCTTGAGCTCTTCGCAGCTTTAACGTAAATTTGTCCTAATGCATCAGCTTGTGTGCTTTTATAAAAAATAAAACTTCTTACTAATAAGAGTTCATATTTCTTTAATATATTTGAACTACCTATCTAGGCATCAGTTTATAGAGAAGTGGTTAGAGGTAAGAAGGAGGCTGTCTATTTTAATAGACACGATTGTCCTGACCAATATTTTGAAATGAGGTACCTACTTAGAACCTCCGCCTAGTCTCTAGTTCTTCTCTTCCCTTTTTTTCTAAGTTAACGGTCTCTAATTTTTCTCCATTCTCCTTTTTCCCCCTTTTCCTGATACCACCTATCTTCTAGTTCTGCTCCTAAATATGCTATTTTAGAGGTCCCTGAGTCCCCTCCTCTCTTCATATCTTCCTTCCCCTCGCCCAACTTATTCTTCCAGCTGATACATGCTCCATCTGACCTCCCTCTTAGTTCTCCATTCTAGAATAAATTTTCCCTCTCTTCTCTTCTCCTCTTTTCTCCCAAAAGTGAAACAGCTTTTGCATGAAGAGCCGTCTATTTACATATATCACAAATTTCTAATAAAAAGTGATGGCACATTCAATTAATCGAGATTACCTAAGGTTGCAAATGTAACTGTGCTACCAACCCAACCCAATCCCAATAAAAAAAGGAAATAAACAAACGGTCTTCCTGTAGTTAGTCGTCTTTTCAGTTGTTTTTCCCTTTTGCTTTATCACATGTTCTTCTTTTCTGCTTTGTTCAGTTGCCAGTCCTCCGTTACCAGCAATTCTGAATATTTGATTTCCCATCTTGTGCTGGACCATTGTCCTCATCCTGATTTCAAATTTGTTCACCCTCCTACTTCTTCCAGAAAGCTATTCTTTTTTCTTGTCATGAGCCTAAACGCACACCTTTCCTTATGCTCCCTCATCCCATCTCCTTTTTAACTATCCGCCAAACTTCTCTTTTTCTATTCATCTTCTATCATTAGATGTTTTTAAGTTACTCCTCTGGAAAATCCTTCAGGCATCAACAAAGGCACACAAGTATTTTCACCACAGGACGAAGAACAATGGACCAGGAAAACATAATGAAATCTAGTCTACCACCCTTAAGAAGAAAGGCTCAGACGGAGAAAAGGCTGCAGAAACTATGCAGACATGATAAGAAATCTAGTCTACCACCGTTAGGTAAACATAATGAAATCTAGTCTACCACCCTTAGGAAGAAAGGCTCAGACGGAGAAAAGGCTGCAGAAACTATGCAGACATGATAAGATTTTTTTTTTTTCTATTTGATTAGTAAAGGGAATGCTAATCAAATGGAAAGATACCATAAACTTATTTATAATAGCCAGGCAGAACAGCTATCTCAAGAGTAGACAAAGAAAATAAAATTCCAGACCCCCAGATTACACCTATGTTGCTCGGACATTTTGAAAATGTGGACGGGTGCATGTCGGATCCTCCAAAAGTAGTGCATTTTCGGAGGATCCGACACGGGTGTGGCAACATTTTGGAGAATCCGAGCAACATAGGATTACACAACAAAGAATCAAAAAAATGAGATTCAAGCAAACAAAATGGAAGAACTTACGACATCCTGTTCCATTTTCAAATGAGATGTTAATGTAAGAAATTATTTTTTGGGCACATTATGAATATTGACTGTATACCAGAAGCAAAGTCTCTCCATCTCCTTTTGCATCCTAATACTTGTTTTTCTTGGGGAGACCAATTATCAGACAGAGAAGAAATTCGCCAAAAAAGGACAAACTGAACTTTTAACATGTACCAGCAACAAAATCGCCTCACGGTTGAATAGTGAGAAAAATAACAGTATTAAGTTGAAAGCATTCTAGATTACAAAATAGTGTAAACAATAAGGAAAGTCAAAAACGATCTGAAACCTTAAAACAAAAATTCTTGAGATAAAATTCATTTTAAAACAAGACACTTTCTCCAGGTAATCAATTCTTAATAGAAGAAATATTTTTTTATCCATCTAAAAGAACTTCATTTTGAGCAGATGTTAACTATCCAAAATATTACAAAAGAAAAAAAAAAGCTTTTTGAGTAGATATCTGCACTCTAGATTAAACCCTCGATAAAAAAGATTACTGACAAGGTGAATTCTTTAGGCTTCCCTCTAGCTTATAGCCAAAACTTACTTCTCTCTAGTTTGAATATAGACCTCCACTTTTCACTTTTCAAATAAGGACCTTAAACCTCCACTTTTATATGGAGTCACAGATATAACTCATAAAGAAGTAGAGAAAAGGCCTATTAGCTCATCCTATATTCCTATTTGGCAACCTTTGCTAACAACTGTATGTTAAGATCTACTTTTATCAACTATACTACTCGAATCAAGCATCAATAATCTGCTTTAAACAAAAAGGAGCAATCAGTAGAAATTTACAATAAGAAAAGAAAATCCATACCCATATTGATGCGGTGACCAAAGAAACGAAGGAACTGCAGATGGAAATGTATGTCCAAATGGGACTTGAGCAACAACCATTAAAGCAACCAACAATACCACCGCAACAGTCTTCATCTTTCTCCTGAACATCAAATCACCTAAGTAAATCATAACAAAATTAACTGAAAAGATTCAAAATCAAAATACAATCAACTTGGTAAGATCAATGGATTCAGAAATTTAGTGCAGATAATACATAAATTACGAAGAACGTTTCCTTGATTTGACAAATCTAGATGTTTGACCCGCACAAGGATAGAACGATAATTCATTCTTCTTTCTGATTTTACAATATCATCTTAATCAAAGACAAAGCAGTGCTCAAACATATTAAGTTATAAAAAAACAGATCAGAGAGGAGAGTGGATGTTCTCTAACCTTTGGAATGGGTAAACTGATGCTGTGATGCAGGTTCGATGGAAGACTTCAGCACGTTGGCGTTTAACGAAACAAATTACGGCAATCAATCTCTTACTTGTGTAAATAATACAGATCTCCTTCCAGTTTGCGAAATTGTACTTTCATGCCCTCCAATTCCTTATATTATTCCTTTGGTCCTTTTCTTTTCTTTTTCTTTTTTTATTTTATTTGAAAAATTTAGAAACCTACTATATTTTTATTTTATTTGGAAATTTTAGAAATCTACCTTCAAATTTAGATGCGACACGAGCATTAACTGTGGTTTGAGATATTTTTTTCGTCATATTATGTTTCAAACTGACGTCAATCAAATCATGTACATTATTATTCATATTACATGATTTGGCCGACTTACGAGTCGTATGTCTGAAGTACGAGCAGTAGTTATTGGCGTGAAAAGAACTTGAAGCTTAGACTTAAAGATTTGAAGTATTGACCAAGAAACGAACCCAGTTGTAGAACTCATTCACAAACTGTAGATCTTGGCGGGGAAACTAAAGGTCACTATCCAGAAGCTCAAAATTTGAAAATGCTCAGGCACGGTACAAAAGACAGCTTGTATGTCAGATTCACAATCTGTAGATCAAAGAATGACAACACATTAAACACAAGCTACAGATAATTTCACGAACCATTGATCACTTTCACAGTCCGTGAATGGTTTCAAGTGGAGGTTAAGTAACCTTACGAAGAAATCCAGGACAAAGCAAAAGAGTTTCACGGACCGTATTTTACGGTTCGTGGATCATTGATGAAAAATGAAATACACGATATAAATATTAAAGAGATAATCAAGAAATCAATGATAGATAGAGAAGAAAAAAAACAATCTCACCATTGAAGTAAATTAGAGACCAACAAATATGAATTTGCAATTATCTAATTTGAACAAACAATTATATGATTAATATAAGGGAGAAGAGAATTAAACTCGTACATGAATAACTTTACCAAAAGATATTTAAGAGAGAGAATAAGTGATAAAACCCACAGTCTTCACCAAGAGAGTTTTTCTAAAAATATTGTCTAGCCCAAATAATCTCCATCCTAATCTATTTATAGTACTAGGATTAACTAAATAATGAAAAGACATAAATGCCCTTAGTTATATGTACATCATATATGAAGTAAAGGACACTAAAACATAATGTTAATCTTTTTTGGTATTGGTTCTTTAGTTTTCATACTCTCTTGAAACACTCCAAGTTCTTGATGTCAAGTTGAAATATTTCCATGCAATAAGTAATTCCCGAACTTGCATCAATCTGTCGGCAGGTAATTTGACAGTTTTAAAATTACGAGTTTGTGGACTAATATAAGTACTTCTTGTAACAAGGTAAACAAATTTTGGTAGAATATTATGTAGAAGAATATTTCTCTCGCTCGTTACTCGTTTTGTGGAATGTTTTAGAAAAATCACAATTATTTTCATCTTTAATCATAAGTAAGCAACTATGTTTTTGTCACAATCCAAGACTAGGTCCTGGATGTAACAGGCACTCGGAACCCCTTAAGACCCGAGAGGACCTCTTAGCATTTATCATGAGCATCATAATATAATTTATGGAAATAAAACTAAAAAAGAAAATGAATATCTGGATGCAAACCACTAATCATCTTAACAATCTCAAAGGAAAACAATGCGTAAATACGGAAGACCTCTAATCAACTTCAATATCAGTCTACAAAACCTCTAAACATAAAGAACTGTTTAAGCTAGGACAGGGTGTAATGACCCTCCTGGTCATTTTCTACTTCTCCACATTATTTTGGAGTATAGAGCTTTCTCATAGCTGCCCCAAGTCCTTTATGACTTGGTGAAACTGACAGTTCGGTTACCGGGTAGTTCGTTTGGGTTTTAGAGCCATTTTTCTATTTTGAAATCGATGCTTTTCAAATTTGGCTACTGGGCCTAAACATCAGGTATATGGCCTCGTATACCAATTTTGACAGTTTCATCGGTTCCAGAACATTGATTTTAGGTTAGGGGGACTTTTGGTTAGGGTCTCGAGGCTTCCGGACTCACTTTGGGCTATTGGGTGGAATTTGGTTAAAACGACCATTTGGGTGTGGGACCCATATTTTATCGAAACGACCTCGGATGAAAATTTTGATTGCGCCGTTGAGTTTGAAATGTCGAATTTGATAGGGTAGCATAGTTCGTTTCCATTCACGGGGTTTCGAATGAATCCCGAGAACCCGTTGAAAACTTGGCAAAATATTACCAAGTGTTGATGCTGCTTCAGCTGGTGCAACTGCTTAAGCGGAAACCGCTTTAGCGGCTGGGGCCTTGGACCCGCCTGTCTGCTTAAGCAGAGGCTTTTCCTCTTTAGTGAAAGTTCACCCCGGGTCATGGAGCGCTTAAGCGCTGGTGGGGCGCTTTAGCGGTGACCGCTTAAGAGGCACCTGCAGAGCAATTAATCCCCTTTGCACCCACTTTTCTCTCATTTTTTTCTCTAAGTGTTGGAGCATTAAAACTCTAGAGAGATAGTGGGAGAGAGGAGGCAATTCTTGGGTGTTCAAGGGAGCTTGGAGTGTTTGCTAACATCGTTTTCCTCATCTAAATCCTTGTAAGTTCAGTCTAATTTCTTGCTAAATTCTCCGTTTAGACCCGAAACCCTAGCTAGCTTTTTGGGTTGATTTTGGGTGTTGTAATGCTCGAAATTCACCCATTATTAAGGATAAATGATTCTTGAGCCTTGAGGGACGTTTTGACTGTTTCAAATTTGTGATTTTGTAAGCGGGCCCCACATGGGATTTTCAGCTCAATTTTGGACCCAATGCATTTATATGCAATATGGGTATTGTTGTTCTCGTATTGATGAGTAGAGTGTTATTTTGATAGCGTGGCATCTTGCAGAGGCTTCTTGGAAGGGAAAAGCCCCACTGTAGCAGACTTTATTGAGTTTTCTTCGGCGTCCAGGTAGGCTAGGCTTACCCTACTTATAAATTGAGCTTAATTATGGTATTAGTATGATATTATGCTAGTTTTAGGTTGGAATTTATGGTTGGTTGCTTAGTTAGTAAGAGTTGGTTTATTTGGCCGATTTGTGGGCCGTTTCGGAGGTAGAATCTACCCAATTACCTATCCCTTAAGTAAATTGATGCCTTGGGGTTATAATATCACACTTAGCTCCTTGTAGACTTAGGAGGCCTTCTTTTACAACTTTATCCTAAATCTTGAGCCTTAAACTACATAGCATATACATAGTTCGAGCCTAGGTTAATGATCTTGAGCTTATTTAAAGACCGGTTCGAGTCCGACACATTCTATTGATTTTTGGAATTTAAAAACCAGTTCGAGTCCAGCACATTCTATTACTTTATGGCCTTTAAATACCGATTCGAGTCCGACATATTCTATTGATTTATGGCATTTAAAGACCTGTTCGAATCCAGCACATTCTATTGATTTATGGCCTTTAAAGACCGATTCGAGTCCGGCATATTCTATCTAATTATGGCACTGATGGTGAAGTTATGAGGAGGTAAATCCAGTTCAAGTCTGGTGTTTATGGGTTATTTCATGGCATTATGGTACCGGTTCGAGTCTGGTGAGTTGTGGTATAAAAGGGTTCATAAGCATGGTAGTAGTATATTTCCTTGATTGCATCCATCGGGCTTATGGGGGTTCGTTTGGATTAGTCCTCTCTTGTTTGCACCTTCTGGGCTTATGAGGGCCTAGTTAAGTTATAAATAGTTTACCTAAAGTCCGATATTGTGTATTTAGTTAGTTATTTCTATATGTCGGAGCATGTTCTCAGGGTTGCCCCTTTTCCCTTAACTTTAGCTTACTTTCTCACATTTTATTATGGTTTTATTATGATTTAGCTCAGTCGGTCGATGATGTCTACTGAGTACCCGTTGTTTTGATACTCATACTATACTTCTGCATCTTTTCTGGTGCAGATTCGAGTACTAGCCACCGCCTTTGATATTCTAGCCAGCTATCAACAAGTCTCGAAGATAGGGTGAGCTTTCAGAGACGGAGCTGATCCCTTCTCCTTCCCCTATTTTTGGATGGTCTTTCATTTCGAGACTACAAGTGTATTGATATTATTAGTACTCTTATTCTTTTGCTATTGGCTCTTGTACCGACCTTACCAGGCCGTGGGATTCATTTTGTTCTTCTCCCTCTTTTATTTAGCCCTTATTTTTCATACTTATATTTATGGGCATGATTTGTATTATTTTTTGTATTCTTCCGCCATTGCGCCCATTACTTGTAGTTTCGGGCTAAGGCTTGGCTTACCTACTGGTGGGACATAGTAGGTGTCATCATGACTCAGAAATTGGGTCGTGACAAATTGATATCAGAGCACCTACGTTCACTGGTATTATTGGTACAAGAGCAAGTGTATAGTAGAGTTCCGCGGATTAGAATAATGACGTCCGTATCCTATCTTTGGGAGGCTACGGTACATTCTTAGGATGACTTCACTTTGCTCATTCATTTCGTGTGTTGATTCTGTGTTGGTTTCTAAGGTTCTCATTGTCTCACTCTTTTGTAGATGTCTAGGACGCGAGCTACGACGACGGGTGACGGTGACCCCGAGCTAGCTGCTAGGGCACCTGATAGAGGCCGTGGCCGACCCAGAGGTCACGGCCAGGGTAGAGCTACAGCCCCAGCTAGGGGACCGAATTGAGAGCCTTCGCCAGATCCAGTTATTGCTCCACAGGTTCGGCCACTCCAGCTATTGGTGGGCCAGGGGGGCAGCCTAGGCTCTATCGGGGTTTATTTCTTCATTGTTGCTCAGAGATGCCTTGGTCCAGTTATTGGGATTAGTTGGTGGTGTACCGTCTGATGGTGCACAGTTTGCGGATCAAAGTGGTATGGATGTAGGGGCGCAGCCTGTAGCTGCGCACCCAGAGTTCAGGTTCCCTCAACGCCGGTAGTTGCTCAGCGGTGGTCGTCAGCCTGCTATTTCTGTTGAGGAGCAGAAGATGTTGGGTAGATTTCTGAGATTGACTCCTCCGAGGTTTTACAGGGGCTCCAGGCGAGGATGCATTTGAGTTTCTGGCTGCTTACGAGGTTAGGCTCCGTAATTTGGGCCTAGTTGAGGCTCGTGGGGTCGATTACACTACTTTTCAGTTGGACTTGGCTGCTAGACATTGGTGGATAGATTTTCTTGATTCCAGACCAGCTAGATCTCCCCCTTTGACAAGGACTCAGTTCTTCGAGGTCTTCTTAGAGAAGTATATGCCCCGCAGTCTTCGTGAGCGCTTTAGAGATCAGTTCACAGGGTTACAACAGGGTTCTATGACAGTTCTTGAGTATGAGGCACAATTTCACGAGTTGGCCAGACATGCTACTGCGATCTTACCTACCGAGTATGAGAGGATTCAGTGTTATGTTAGGGTACTGAGACTTCCTCTTCTCATGGCTACTCAGAGTTTGGTTACTGCTAGTAGGTCTTTCATTGAGATTTCTGATTATGCCCAGACTATGGAAGAGATGCATCGCGAGGCCCAAGAGGGCAGCATAAGAGACCACGTCATCAGGGCAGTTTCAGTGGGAGCCATAGAGGCTCATTATTTAGAGATAGAGGTTCTCAGGGTAGGTACCCTCTACATCAGTCATATCGGCACCAAGGTCAGTCCAGTAGGCCTGTTTAGGCAGTACTTCAGATTTCTAACAGAGATCAGTCCAGTTTTAGTGATTCTTACGGCCAGAACAGTGGCCAGTCTCCGAGTGGTGCACTTTCTGAATCTTCTAGCCGTGGTGGCTATTCAGGATCAGCCAAATCTTCTAGACCGAGTGGTATTCTGGGGCGTTGCTATACTTGTGAAGTGTTTGGCCATTTCTCTAAGAGAGTGTCCCTAGTGTGGGACGATTCAGCAGGCAACACAGAGTGTTCCACCGATCATATCAGTGTTGCCTCCAGTTAGGGGTAGTGCTCAAGGTCATAGGGGTGGTCCCCATAGTTCTCGATGAGGTTCTCAGGCAGGTAGGATGGGTGGTAGGTCATATGCCCAGTTAGGTGGCGGGGGAGGTCATTTATATATTGTACCTGGTAGACCAGAGGTAGAGTCTTCAGATGGTGTGATTATAGGTATGATTTTAGTGTGTTGTAGGCCAGCTATTGCTTTGTTTGATACGGGATCCACTTATTCTTATGTTTTTGCTTATTATGCACCACAGTTAGAGTTGTCTTGGGAGCCTTTATCTGTGTCATTATGTTTAGTAGTGGATCGAATTTATAGATCATGTGTGGTGACCGTTTTAAAGTTTGATACTCGGGCTGATCTTATTGTAGTAGATATAGTGGACTTTGATGTGATTCTGGGTATGGACTGGTTATCCCCTTTTCATGCGATCTTGGATTACTTCGCCAAAATCGTTACCTTAGCTTTACCTGGCATACCCCCGATTATGTGGCAGGGTTTTTTTTAGTCGGGCACTGATGGGGATTATTTCTTATGTTCAGGCTAAGAGATTGGTGTCGAGGGGTTGCGAGTCTTATCTCGCTTATGTTCGTGATGTTATTACTGAGAGTCCCTCACTTGATTCTATTTCTATTATCCGTGAGTTCTCAGATGTTTTTCCTACCTACCTGTCTGGCCTTCCTCCTGAGCGTGATATTGAGTTTGCTATTGATCTCGAGTCGGGCACCTAACCTATTTCTATGGCACCTTACTGTATGGCTCCTGCAGAACTTAAGGAGCTGAATTCTCAGCTTCAGGATCTTTTGGGTAAAGGTTTCATTCGGACCAGTGTATCGCCTTGGGGTGCTCCTGTCTTGTTCGTGAAGAAAAAGAATGGCTCTATGCGTATGTGTATTGACTATAGGCAGCTGAATAAGGTTACAGTGAAGAATAAGTATCTTATTCCTCGCATTGATGATTTATTTGACCATCTTCGAGGTGCGGCAGTGTTCTCTAAGATTGACTTGAGATCAGGTTACCATCAGTTGAGGATTCGGGCTGAGGACATCCCTAAGACAGCCTTCAGGACTTGGTATGGCCATCATAGTTCCTAGTGATGTCTTTTGGGTTGACTAATGCCCCAGCAACATTTATGGATTTGATGAATCGAGTTTTCAGGCTTGGACTCTTTTGTTATTGTCTTCATTGATGACATTCTTGTATATTCGAGGAGCGGGGAGGAGCACGAGCAACATTTGAGGATTGTGCTCCAGACTTTGAGAGATCATAGACTTAATGCCAAATTCTCAAAGTGTGAGTTCTTGCTCGATTCTATTACGTATCTAAGGATGGGATTATGGTAGATCCAGCAAAGATTGAGGCTATTCGTGATTGGGCCAGACCTACATCTCTGACTGAGGTTCGTAGCTTTATTGGTTTGGCAGGTTACTACAGGCGATTTATTGAGGGTTTTGCTTCTATTGAATCGCCTATGACCAGACTGACTAAGAAGGAAGTTCCGTTTTAGTGGTCCGAGGATTGTGAGTTGAGCTTTCTGAAGCTCAAGAGCTTACTCACTTCAGCTCCGATATTGACCCTTCCTGTTGAGGGCGAGGGGTTTACAGTTTATTGTGATGCTTCTGGTGTTGGTTTGGGTTGTGTTCTGATGCAGCAAGGCCGAGTTATTACTTATGCATTGAGGTAGCTTAAGATTCATGAGCGCAACTACCTCACTCATGATTTGGAGTTGGCGACGGTGGTTTTTGCGCTTAAGATTTGGAGGCACTACTTGTATGGAGTTCATTGTGAGATCTACACCGACCATTATAGTCTTCAACACCTTATGACTCAGAGAGAACTTAATTCTAGGCAGCGTAGGTGGATTGAGTTATTGAAGGACTATGATATCTCTATCCTATACTATTCGGGCAAGGCAAACGTGGTAGCGGACGCCTTAAGGCGGAAGGCGGTGAGCATGGGTAGTTTGGCTTCTATTCCAGCTTCAGAGTGGCTGTTGGCTTTGGACGTTCATTTCTTAGCTAGCTTGTTGGTTTGACTCGATATTTCAGACTCCAGGAGGATCCTTGCAAGTGTTGAGGTTAGGTCTACCTTATTTGAGCAGATTCAGAGTCGCCAGTTTGAGGATAGTAGACTTTGTGACATCCGTGATCAGGTGGTGAGGGGTGAGTCCAGTTGGGCTACCCTAGATTCAGAGGGTATTCTGAGGTTTGATGGTCACATCTGTGTTTTGAGCGTTGGAGACTTAACTCAGTTGATATTGCGAGAGGCTCATAGCTCCAGATATTCTATTCACCCTGGAACAATAAAGATATATAGAGATTTGAGGCAGCATTACTGGTGGAGTGGCATGAAGAGAGATATTATAGACTTTGTAGCTCGTTGCCTTTGTTGTCAGTAGGTAAATGTCGAGCATCAGCGACCAAGTGGATTGCTTCAAAGGCTACCCATTCCTGATTGGAAGTTGGAGCGGATTACTATGGACTTCGTGACCGGTTTACCTCATTCCTCGCGTGGTTCTGACAGTATTTGGGTCATCGTGGATCGATTGACCAAGTCAGCTCATTTTATCCCGATTCAGATCTACTTCAGTGCTGAAAGGTTAGCCCGTATCTATATTCGAGAGATAGTTCACCTTCATGGAGTACCCGTATCTATTATTTCTGATACATGCTCAGTGTTTACTTCTAGGTTTTGGAGGACTTGTCAGGAGGAGTTGGGTACTCAGGTTGATCTTAGCACCGCATTCCATCCTAAGACCAACGGTCAGTCGGAGGACCATTCAGGTTCTTGAGGATATGCTCCGCACCTGCGTGATGGACTTTGGAGGTCAGTAGGAGCAGCACTTAGCTTTGGCAAAGTTAGCTTATAATAATAGCTAACATTTGAGCATTGAGATGGCACCATTTGAGGCATTATATGGTAGGTGTTCTCGGTCTCCATTTGGCTGGTTTGAGACTTCAGAGATTAGCCCTCGTGGCACTGACTTGCTTTGTGAGTCCTTGGATAGAGTGCGGGTGATTCAAGATAGGTTAAGAGCAGCTCAAAGTCGACAGAAGAGTTACGCTGATCGTAGACTTCGTGCCTTGAAGTTTGGAGTTGGTGACCGGGTTTTCCTCTGTGTATCGCCTATGAAGGGCATGTTGAGGTTCGGGAGGAAGGGTAAGCTCAGCCCCAGGTATATTGGTCCATTCGAGATACTTCAGACAGTTGGAGAGGTAGCTTATGAGTTGGCCTTGCCCCCTAAGTTCTCAGCTATTCATCCAGTTTTCTATGTCTCTATGTTGCGGCGTTGCATCTCGAATGAGTCTCACGTGCTTCAATGGGACTCGGCTCAGTTGGACGAGAGGTTGACGTTCGTAGAGGAGCCAGTCCTCATTTTAGCCAAGGATGTTAGGCGGTTGCACTCTAGAGAGATTCTAGTGGTTAAGGTCCAGTGGTGGCACTATCTAGTTGAGGAGGCAACTTGGGAGATGGAGAGTGAAATGCGGACCAAGTATCCCCACCTGTTCGAGCCCTCATGTACTTCTTAATCTTTTACTTTCACGGATAAAATTCTTTTTAGTAGTAGATGTTCGATAAGTGGTGGTTTTGCCACTTATTTGTATCTCTTTTCTTCTGATTTTTTATGTTGTTAATTCATAATATGAGGTTAATTATCCTTTGATTGGTGATCATCTCAGGTACTTTGGGTTTACAAAGAGTTCTGATGAAAAGAAGTGCAAAAATAAAGGATAGGGACTTAGAATGATACATGGATCAAAAATTGGTCACCCGCCCACGCAGATGGGGACCTGCCCACGCAGATGAGGCCGCAGATAGCCAAAATAGTAAGCTGGAAGGGGCTAAAACCTCACCTGCGCCCTGACCTGCGGGGGCAGATAGGAAAGCAGATGACCAATGCGGTGGCATTTTCATAATTACCTGAAACACAATTTTTGAGCTATAAAAGGGATTTTTCATAGCTAAAACTGGATCTTTGGCATATTTCTCAACCTTGTCGGCTAGGGTTCTTGACCCAACACCCTTGGAGTGAAGAGTTGGAGGCTTTGTAGTGAATATTTCTTAATCTTTTCTTCATTCCATTGCTTTGTGTTGAATGTTTTGGTGTAGTTAGATTCATTCTTGAATGTTGTTATTGGACACAATGCAATGTTTATGTTTTGAATTTGGGTTTTGATTTTATCTCATGCTTTTGTGTTAATTGATTACTCTTTATTTATAAATGAGTTTTGCTTATTTAAATTAATCTCATGCTTTATCAATTTCTACTCTAGTTGAGCTTGAAAGAGGAGATTAGAGTGAGAATAGCCCATCTACTTCAATTAATGCTTGAAAGAGCTAATTGAGGTTGGGAAAGATTAATTTAGCGCGATTTGGCATATATGACCCATCTAATGAATTTGTTGCTAGACATAGTCAAATTCTAGTGTAGCCATAGATTGGAACTACTTATGTTGACACTTGGCTAATGTTCGACGAAATTTAGCCAAGAAATATCCGTCAATCGATCGAAAGACATGGCGGATACTTGAGGTTCCAAGGCTAATTTGTTAATCCGTGAGTAATTTATGAGTAATTAGTTAAATACAATGGATTGTTGGTAGTATTGATTCCCCGTTATCATTTCCCTTGTTTTCCATCGTTTGTGAAAGCCATTGATCAACTTGTTCATATTAAAATAGGTTCTATCCTTGTTTCATTTTATATATCAAAAATCCCCAAAACACTTGTATCTTTATTTGGATTTTAGTGAGTTACTTTAGTTCCGTACTCTCTCGATCGCTAGTCACATTGTTCCTCATGGATTTGACCCCGGCTCTTGTTGGGTAAATATATTGCTAACAACCGCGTACACTCATTTATAGGGTGTATTTGAGCGTTATCAAAATAGCATCGTTGCCGGGGAACAATTTGGCGTATTGAGTTAGTTTGGACTTTTAGCTTACTTGCTTTGATTCGGACTTGTGAATATATGTTCGTGATTTTATTTTGTTTCTTGTGTTAGTTAGATTTTTGTTTTGTTATAGTTGTTACTATGGCATCATGGAATGAAAATGAGTTTGGTGGTTGTAAATCTTATGTAAATGACCCATGTCCTTATTGTGGTGGGCCCTACTTTTGGCAAAATTATGAAAAACTCTCGGGAGAGAGGTGTGTGCACCATCTTAATTTTATGTGGAATCTACTTTTTGTGAATGTGGTGGTCAAAGTAGACATAGTGATGCTTGTGAAAATGTCCCTTCCCCCTCCCCAAGCTCTAATGAATTTTCTAGTTGTGCTTTTGAGTTTGATAGGAGCAATAACACGGAGTTGGAAGCACAAAGAGCCGGTCATTAAGGCATTCAAGTAATGCTTCAAACTAACTTGTACCGGGTACCTAAAATGGGTGAGGAGGTACCTCTTATGCATCAATCCATGATGTCATCAAAAGTAGGTAGTGAAGGAGAAGAAGACCCTTGTGAAGATGCCTTTCAAAATGAAGAAACATATGACAAATTGGAAATTGTGAGCCAAGAGTAACTCTTGAATCGAGCTTAACATCTTGAAGCCTATGGGAAACTACGTGAGGAAATCTTCCTATAAAGGATGATTTTTTACAAATGCATGTTGAGAAATGTCATGAAGTGATCGAACTTGAATTTGCCATTTATGAGTTAAAGTCCAATATGAAAGCAAAACTTGAGGCATATGATGCTCCTCTTCAAATGGTCAAGGATAATTATTTCAAGTTGGGTTCCAATGAAGATGTGGGTGAGATTATTGTTGAAGAATTCATGGTGATTTGCCGACCAATCGAGCCAAAAATAATGAAGGATGCCGAAATTGAAGAAGTGATACTAGAGTTGCGTGAAAAAGTAAATCAAATTCTTTGTGAAGACTCTAGTTCATTTCGGGGTGAGAATGTCAAGAAAAATGCAAATTCAAAAATGGAAAGGCGACCTCATTCCAACCATTTTTCTACATTATGCTTGGAAGATGTGAAAATTGAAATAACCGGGCAAATGGAGAATTTTGGAGATGAGGGACAAAGTCCTTACATTTTGGAGTTTTTCATTCCAAGAGGGAAAAATGGCGTCCCTCAATTGAAGGCCAAGAATTTTTAAATGTGGTGTCTAACAAGTGGCCTAATGATCTTCTCACCAATGCCCAATGATCCTAAACAAAATTTTGATGTGAAGTTAGGTAAAAGATTTAAATCTTCAAAATGGCGAGATAGAGTTGGGCTTGTCGCTTCCTTACATTTGCCCCACAAGCTTCATCGAAATCTTGATGTGAAGTTGGGACGAAGATTCAAATCCTCAAAGTGGAGAGATAAATGGTAAGATTACTTGCGTCGTGACGCGACGTTAAATCAAGCGCTTGATTGGAGGCAACCCATCGTTCTAAAAAAACTTTTACATTACTTTTGAAATTTTAATTTTTAGAATAGCTTAGGAATTTATTTTTGTCTAATCCACAAAATTTTAGAGTTTTTTGGAAGTGATTTGAACAGGTTTGGATGCAAAAATTTGATGGGAATGAAACATGAGCCCAGTCTAAGGAGGCTCCTAGTATTTCAATTATTACACTACTACAGGCCACTCTTTTGTCGATCATCGCACCTAGTGCACTTCAGGGAGCCCATTACCTCCTTCTCTACTTTATTTTGCTTGCTTTGAGGACAATGCAATATATTTTAGTTGGGAGTGTAATAGCTTAGTTTTCATGTGGGTGTGTACTATTGATATATTTTGATACATTTATGCCCTTGTCGGGTGTTGTTGAAGATTGTTGCGCCCTTGTTGGGCTTGAAATGAATTACGTGGCATCAAAAATTGTGGTCTTTGTGAATGGTTTAGTATGGGTGTCACATTTGACATGAATTTTGGGGAATTCTTGAGTACCCACTTTAACATCCACCATATGTTTGATAAAAGTCCCAAGTGAAACATCCATATTGTTCTTTGTTACTCCATGTTCCAATTGCTAATGTGAAGTGTTTTTGTTATTGCGTGGAGCTAATTTCAAGATGTGGGATGTGTTGTTAGTTGTTTGAAGTTGAGTTATGTCAATTTTTGAAATTCTTGAGTACGCACACTATTCTTAATGATGTTTACTTTATGATGCCCGCCATGTGATCGATGAAATTCCTAAGTGTAGTTTTTTTTACTTTCTTCCCTTGTTCATGTGCTAATTGTTATTAGGAAGTATTCTTGCTACTATGTGCACTCAATTACAAGTTGTCAAGTCTTCTAAAGAGTGTTTTATTGGTAGCTCAAGTTGAATGATGTTTTTTTTTGTGGTTATGAATGTTGTGTGCCCTTATTGGGTTTGAGTTTAATTTTGATTTTGTTGGATTAGTCGTTTCGCTTGATTTTACTTCTAGATTAGTTTCTTTATTGTGTTAGCTTCTTATAGGTTTTCTTTTTGGTAGTTGTTTTTGGCGACCTTTTCCCAAGTGATGGATTGAGTGATGACATTCTTAAGAAAAAATCATCGTTATTATTGTTTTTGGGTGTTGGTGTCATTTGTGCAGGGGAAGTCTAAGTACCCATGGAATTATTGCCCTTGTTGGAATCAAAATGTAGGATTGTGACTTGTTTGGTACTAATAGATTTAGTCTTGCATTGTGAAATATTGGAATGAGCATACCCCTCCCAAAATTTTTGTGAAAAACAAGTGCATGGAAGTGAATTATGCTTGTGACAACACTTTGACTCTTTTTGTGACTCCGTACTCATTAGATGGTGATAATGTGGAAAATGACTCTTTCGTTCTTGTTTAGGAAGTGAAACCGATCCTTCTAGAATAGTTTGCATGCCATGTGTGGTGAGTTTTGTGGAATAATTCTTATGCTTACTTGTGTCATCTAGAACTTGCCCCGTTGGTCTTTCAATGCTATTCTTGATTGTTTTTGGTTGGAGAAATAATCTTAGGTCGCCTTCTTTGTGATTTTTGAAAACCTCTTTAGCCTTAAAAGCCTATCCGTGCATAAATGTTATCACTAGTTACCCTATTTGAGCCTAATAACCTTTCTTTGGCAACCAAATTACAAGCCTTGAACCTTTTGAAAATTTTCCCTCTCTTAAACTCAACCCTCCTTGAACTTAAAATTGCCAACTTGAGGCTAAAAGCCTAAGTTGGGGGTGTGGTGGAACTTGAAAGAGGTGATCATGCGTGTGGTTTTGTAAGTGAGTGCCTTAAAAAAATGATTGAATAAAATGAGAGAAAATTAAAAAAGAAAGGAAAATGAGAAAAAGAATTGAAAATGAGAAAAAAAAGGAAAAGAGAAAGTTGTCAATAAGGTGGTAAACTAGAATGGAAAAGATAGGCACTTGTGTTGTATGAAAATGAAGAGACAAATGATCAAAGTTTGAATTATATTGTGATTTGTAGAGTTCAAGGAGGGTGTAGTCACTTTTATCCTAAATGCTTATCCTACCCTTCCCCAAGCCTACCTTACAAGCTAGAAAAAGTCCTTTGAGATCTCCAACCGATACTTTTGAGTTAGTGGCGATTGAAAATAAGGGCAAGCCTATGGTATGATACTTGTTTGCATTGGAAATTCTTTTTTGAGTGTGAGTGTTTGTGCATTTGTCCCTTGTCTAAGTGTTGTAAATATTGTGAAGTTTGGGACTTTCTTTCTTGTGAGGGCATGTAAACTAGGATAGTTGGTGAAGTTTATAAATTCCTAAAATAAGGCAAAGTGGCATGTTTGATTGACTATTGATTGGGAGACACTTCTTGAGAATTGGTTGTTGTTACTCGATCATTCTTGAAACTCCATTGTATTCTTGAAAGTGTGTTTGATCTTGAGGGAGTTGCTTGGGTAAGACTCACATGCTTGTTGACTAATTATTAGTACCAACCAAAGTCATAGTCATGGTGCCTAATTGAAAAATATGATATAAAAGTATTGATCTTGGCTTTTGAGCTTCAGTAGATAGCCTCATTAAGTTTTGATTTTGTGTTGCTTGAGGACAAGCAAAGTCTTTAAGTTGGGGGTGTTGATAAGTGGCGGTTTTGCCACTTATTTGTATCTCTTTTCTTCTGATTTTTTGTGTTGTTAATTCAAAATATGAGGCTAACTATCCTTAGATTGGTGATCATCTCAGGTACTTTGGGTTTATAAAGAGTTTTGATGAAAAGAAGTTCAAAAATAAAGGATAGGGGCTTAGAATGATGCATGGATCAAAAATTGGTCACCCGCCCACGCAGATGGGGACCTGCCCACGCAGATGAGACTGCAGATAGCCAAAACAGCGAGCTGGAAGAGGTTGAAACCTCACTTGCGCCCTGACCTGCGGGGACAGATGCCTCACCTGCGGGGGCAGATGGGAAAGCAGATGACCAATGCGGTGGCATTTTTGTAATTACCTAAAATGCAATTTTTGACCTATAAAAGGGATTTTTCATATCTGAAACTGGATCTTTGGCATATTTCTCAACCTTGGAGGCTAGGGTTCTTGACCCAACACCCTTGGAGTGAAGATTTGGAAGCTTTGTAGTGAATATTTCTTAATCTTTTCTTCATTCCATTGCTTTGTGTTGAATGTTTGGGTGTAGTTAGATTCATTCTTGAATGTTGTTATTGGACACAATGCAATGTTTATGTTTTCAATTTGGGTTTTGATTTTATCTCATGCTTTTGTGTTAATTGATTACTCTTTATTTATAAATGAGTTTTGCTTATTTAAATTAATCTCATGCTTTATCAATTTCTACTCTAGTTGAGCTTGAAAGAGGAGATTAGAGTGAGAATAGCCCATCTACTTCGATTAATGCTTAAAAGAGCTAATTGAGGTTGGGAAAGATTAATTTAGCGCGATTTGGCATATATGACCCATCTAATGAATTTGTTGCTAGACATAGTCAAATTCTAGTGTAGCCATAGATTGGAACTACTTGTGTTGACACTTGGCTAATGTTCGACGAAATTTAGCCAAGAAATATCCGTCAATCGATCGAAAGACATGGCAGATACTTGAGGTTCCAAGGCTAATTTGTTAATCCGTGAGTAATTCATGAGTAATTAGTTAAATACATTGGATCGTTGGTGGAATTGATTCCCCGTTATTATTTCCCTTGTTTTCCATCGTTTGTGAAAGCCATTGATCAACTTGTTCATATTAAAATAAGTTCTATCCTTGTTTTATTTTTATATATCAAAAATCCCCAAAACACTTGTATCTTTATTTGGATTTTAGAGAGTTACTTTAGCTTCTTACTCTCTCGATCGCTAGTCACATTATTCCTCGTGGATTCGACCTTGACTCTTATTGGGTAAATATATTTCTAACAACCGCGTACACTCATTTCTAGGGTGTATTTGAGTGTTATCAATATTGTAATGACCCTTCTGGTCATTTTCTACTTCTCCATATTATATCGGTGTTTAGGGTTTTCTCATAGCTGCCCGAGTCATTTATGACTTGCTGGAACTGACAGTTTTGTTACCGGACTGTTCGTTTGGGTTTTAGAGCCTTTTCACTGTTTTGAAATCGACGTTTTTCAAATTTGGTTATAGGGACTAAACATCAGATAGACGGCCTCGTATGCCAATTCTGACAGTTTCATCAGCTCCAGAACATTGATTTTAGGATAGGGGGACCTTTGGTTCGGGTCTCAAGGCTTCTGGACTCATTTTGAACTATTGGGTGGAATTTAGTTAAAATGGACATTTAGGTGTGGGACCCACATTACACCAAAATAATCCCGGATGGAAATTTTAATTGCGCCATTGAGTTTGAAATGCCGAATTTGATAGGGTAGCATAGTTTGTTTGCGTTCACGGGGTTCCGAACGAATCCCAAGGGCCCGTTGGAAACTTGGCAAAAAATTGCCAAGTGCTGATGCTTCTTCAGCTGGTGCAACCGCTTAAGCGAAAACCGCTTTAACGGCTGGGGCCTTGGATTCGCCTGTCTGGTTGAGCGGAGGCTTGTCCGCTTTAGCGGAGTGCGCTTAAACGACACCCGTCTGCTTTAGAGGAAGTCCACCCCGGGTCATGGAGCGCTGGTGGGGGCGCTTTAGCGGTGATCGCTTAAGCGGTCAAGTGGCTGCTTAAGCGGCCCCTTCTGGGCATTTAATCCCCTTTTCACCCATTTTTTCTCATTATTTCTCTAAGTGTTTGAGCATTAAAGCACTAGAGAGATAGTGGGAGAGAAGAGGCGATTCTTGGGTGTTCAAGGGAGCTTGGAGTGTTTGCTAACATCGTTTTCCTCATCTAAATCCTTGTAAGTTCAGTCTAATTTCTTGGTAAATTCTCCGTTTAGACCCAAAACCCAAGCTAGCTTTGTGGGTTGATTTTGGGTGTTGTAATGCTCGAAATTCGCCCATTATTGAGGATAAATGATCCTTGATCCTTGAGGGGTGTTTTGACATTTTCAAATTTGTGATTTCATAAGCGTACCCCACATGGGATTTTCATCTCGATTTTGGACCCTATGCATTTATATGCAATATGGGTATTGTTGTTCTCGTATTGATGAGTAGAGTGTTATTTTGATAGCGTGACATCGTGCGGAGGCTTTTGGGAAGGGAAAGGCCCCAATGTTGCAGACTCTATCGAGCTTTCTTCGGCGTCTAGGTAGGCTAGGCTTTATTTAAAGACCGATTCTAGTTCGGCACATATTATTGATTTATTGCATTTGAAGACCGGTTCGATTCTGGCATATTCTATTGATTTATGGCCTTTATAGACCGGTTCAAGTCCGGCATATTCTATTTAATTATGGCACTGATGGTGAAGTTATGAGGATATCCGGTGTTTATGGATTATTTCATGTCATTATGGTACCGGTTCGAGTCCGATGAGTTGTGGTACGAAAGGGTTCATAAGCATGGTAGTAGTATATTTCCTTGATTGCATCCATCGGGCTTATGGGGGTTCGTTTGGATTAGTCCTCTCTTGGTTACACCTTCTGGTCTTATGGGGGCCTAGTTAGGTTATAAATAGTTTACCTAAAGTCCGGTATTGTGGATTTCGTTATTTATTTCTAAATGTCAGAGCATGATCTCAGGGTTGCCCCTTTTCCCTTGACTTAAGCTTACTTTCTCTCATTTTATTATGCTCTTATTATGATTTAGCTCAGTCGGCCGATGATGTCTACTGAGTACCCGTTGTTTTGGTACTCATACTACACTTCTGCATCTTTCCTGGTGCAGATCCGAGTACTAGCCTCCGCCGTTGATATTCTAGCCAGCTATCTACCAGTCTCGGAGATAGGGTGAGCTTTCAGAGCCGGAGATGATCTCCTCTCCTTCCCCTATTTTTGGATGGTCTTTCATTTTGAGACTACACGTATATTGATATTATTAGTACTCTTATTCTTTTGCTAGTGGCTCTTGTACCGGCCTTACCACGTCGTGTGATTCATTTTGTTCTTTTCCCTCTTTTATTTAGCCCTTTATTTTTCGTACTTATATTTATGGGCATGATTTGTTTTATTTTTTGTATTCTTCCGCCATTGCGCCCATTACTTGTAGTTCCGGGCCAAGGCTTGGCTTACCTACTAGTGGGACATAGTAGGTGCCATCATGACTCAGAAATTAGGTCGTGACACAGGGCCCCGATGATACCATGAAAAGAAATACTAAAACTCTAAATTAAAGTTGTCTTCTGAAGAATGGAGGGCTCACCATCTCTGAAGTTATCCTGATAATCCTAATGCTACACTGAACCACGGGAATGTATCTCCAAACCTACATCATGAAATAATGTAGCACCCGTGGATAGTCAATACGTGGAATGTATTAGTATGTAGAACAGAAAAAAATGATAAGACAAGCTTTATACAAAATAATTATGGGGATAGAAGTCAAGTCGTAAAAAGATATAAATAAAGACTTCAAAGTGACACTGAAACATAAACTTATTTTTTTCTTTAGTTCTAAACTAGATGGTATCACCGACATCTCCTTACACCACGGGCTATATGGATCAGATCGTTGCTCGATCAGTGGAGCCCCCAATCCATGTTTGCCGCACGGACTGAGGCATATCATATCATATACTACATACTACTGAGTGACTCAAGCATGCAATGGTTATTCATATTTCAGGACAAAACCATTCCTGCGTCGGCAAAACACGGTTTTGGCTAATGAACCTTTCAAATTCATACCATCTCGATTAACCATCTAATTCTCTTTAAGCCTATCTTTTAGCCTTTTCAAATCATAAAAATCATTCTTTAGGGACATTTAATATTCTTAGGGCATTCGTTAAATTGGTATCGTCATACCAAGACTTGCAAGCCAAACATACCATCTCTTATAATCATCATAATCATTTACAACTCTTTAGCCCCCACCAAAGTAAGGATTTTCACAAAAGATCATTTTAGGCTCACGTTAAACTGTTTTGCAATTTATTTAAAGATTAAGACAACATAGTCTGTTCAAGATTCTTCTAAAGCATTTAAACGTAAATCAATTCCTCAAACATTCATATATTTATAATAGTAATAAAGATAAGTTCATAATCCAAACAATACTTTCCAACTCCACTCATATATATATATATATATATGTGTGTGTGTGTGTGTGTGTGTGTGTGTGTAAAAATGGGCTGTGATGTAAATAAACAAATAAGGGAACAGATTTGTAAACAAACAGGGTATATATGCGGAAAGCGATTTCAAATACCTTAGGCGGTATAAAGAACATGTTTATCGAATATATCTTTTGTTGTAAGATATAAGAAATATTCTTGTGTTTTAATCATTTGCACTTCGTGAATAATCTTTTCTATGCGGATTTATTGTTGACTTACTGTATTGTAAGGTATTACTAATTCATTGATTGAATTATCAAGATTTTTAATGGCTATAAGATGTTTGCATAGCCTTTTTCTAACTTGTTTTAAGTGATATTGGATTTCACTTAACATGTAGCTAATGTGTAGACAGTAGAATATGGTATGATTAATCACAATGATATATTCCCTATAGGTACTTAGTATCTTCTATAATTATATTTGTATGTAGTAAAATTCTAAATAATATTTTCTTTATGCTAATACTATCATGAAATAAAGATTTGTGTGATATACCTCTCTTTTTCTCTTTCTCGGGATAGTTTTATCACCACCTGGGCGGTTCTCCTTTAGGCAATGAACATTTTTTCGCCTGAATGACCAGTTGTCTTTTGGCTACTTTCTTACTGTTCCTCCATGAGGCTGAAAATCGTAACTTTCACTTAAACTATACCATGAATATGAGAAGAGGGTACAGAACAACTGCTTTATTTTATAATACTATTACATAAAGAAAATCTTATTCAGATTTTCTTCTTTCATACACTCATAATTATATAGGATACCTTTCCCTGGCGTGAGAAGTGGGTTACTCTCTAAATATACCTATCATTTTTCTCTAATGGGTTTTTTAGGAAAAATATAGTCTATCTCTTGAGGGTTTGTTATTCTCCTTTTATAGATTAAAGGAGGAATGACTTTACAAATATCATTTTCTTTGGGGGTATCTCTATAGAAATACATATTTATTTTTTGGTCCTTCAATAATGACCGACAGATTAGGATAAGGATAAGATTCCATTTCTTTTTTTTTTATTTTCGCTTTTCTTGACTTTCACAAGGCTTTCTTTATAGCTGTCTGCTTTCCAGTTGTCTTCAACTGCTATCTGTCATCTTGTCAGATTCTTCTTCTTCACAGGATTCTTCATTCATGTGTTTATGTCCTAGGAATTTGCATGCAAGTTCCCAAGTTTCTTCCGTGGCTGCAAATCTATGAAGGTTGAAGTCCAATATTTTTTCCTTTAGGATGCTTGACTTGGCCTTTCCTCTAGTGATTAAGTTCCAATTTGTATCTCCATCAAGGGCTTTGTAATTGTCATTATAATACTTTTTGACAATATTGTATAAAGCCTTCATTCCCATGGCCCTGTGAGTTCTAATCCATTTTTTATTTATGTATGGAAGATTTTAATCGACGACTGTTGCGCTAATATTAAATGTTTTTAGCTTTTCCATCGTAATATAATTAATAGTTGGAAAATAAAGTTGCTCGTCCTGGCATTCCAGTGCTATGCTGAAGAATTTACAGTAGACTCTTTCTTTATCTACATAGTTTTTTATTGCCGCTACCAATTGTGGTGGCAACACCCTTAATTCTGCCAAATTTGAGCTGTTATAAATTCGTTCTAGATATCCGAACTCAAATAATTTAGAGGTAAATTCTGGAAATCCTCCAGGAAAGATAAAAATTCTCGAATACAAGCTTTTTGTTCCTAAAATTCCAAATGTTTCTCCGCTTTTTTTAGGGAGACCATAAATGATTCTTTTAAAAGCAAGATATTCTTCTTCCTTTGGGTGGCATACCCCAACTTGAAAAGAAGCAAATCTTTTTTCTCCTTGCGGATTTTTGTTAGTACTGCTTTCTGGCTTCCCAGAGATAATTTTTTCAGCCTTAGCTGATTTAGTATCAATAGGGTGCTTTCCCTCTGCTCGGCTTTTACCTTTGTCAGAAGACTCAGGTTTCTGCATATCCGGGCTTATCGATGAGATATTTTGGCACTGCGTGCTGGTGGGACATCTCCTGCCACCTTGTTGGGATTAATATTCCCTTTTGGACGTGTGTCCAGATATTCATAGAGGAGTTGAAATTCCTCCATATTTTTTGCTTGCTCGGTATTGAGCTTGTTTAAAGCATATTGCAATTTTCTCGCCTTTTCTGATAGGAGAGATAATTTGTTTCGGATACCAAAGAGCTGGTTGCTTTTGTCGTTGATTGCTTCTTCGGTTTTGGCCATTTTTTGATAGATCCTGTTAACAAGAACCTGTGTTTTATTGTCCATATTGGACATTCCTTGAGAGGAAATCTGCAAAAGAATTGTCAGTTTCTTTGATGTTTTCAATTTTGAAAGAATAGAATGATAACAATACCTACCATCTGTGTAACCTTCTATATTGAGGTTCAGAAGGGAGTTTATTATGTATTAAACCTGATACCTGTGTGTTGTCAGTTCTAATAATAAATTGTTTAGGTAATAGCAATGCTGAAAACTTACTGATTCCCCTAACAATGGCTAAAAGTTCTTTCTCTTTAGTAGAATATCTAACTTCTGCTTCGTTAAATGTTCCACTAGTATATCTACAGATTTCGTTCAAATCTGTTTGTTGCAATGCTCCCCAGTGATAGTCGGATGCATCTGTTTGTAGTACCAAATTGTCTTCGGTTTCTGGTAACCTAAGTTTTGATAATTTTGAGCATTCTTCCTTAAGGATTTTGATACACTGAGTGTGTTCTTCCGTCCATCCAAGTCTATTGAATTTTCTAATGAGTTTTTTAAGAAGATTCCTTTTTTTTTGTTAGATCAGGGATGAATTCTCCTGCATAGTTCAAACATCCAAAAAACTTTTGTATTTCTTGTTAGTGTTTAATTTATCAGGAAATTCTAGAATCTTTTTTGAAATATGAGTCTGTAACTCTATTCCGTTTTTCGAAATTATCATTCCTAAGAATTCTATTTTGTTTTTATTAATTTCTGCCTTCTTTTGGCTTAAAATTATACCATTTTTTACACATATTTCTAAAAATATTTTTAAGTGTGTTAAATGTTCTTGATATGTTTTTTAACATACCAAAATCTCATCTATGTAGACAATTAGAAAATTCTTTTCAGAAAATATTTTATCCATTTTTCTTTGAAAAATTTGTGGGGTATTTTTTTAATCCGAATGGCATTACTAACCATTCATATTGGCCATTAGGAGTGCTAAATGCGGTTAAAGGAATCGAACCCTTTTCTAGTTTTACTTGCCAAAAACCACTTTTACAATCAAATTTTGAAAAGTATGTTTTTCCCTTAGCAAGGTTAATAAGATTATTTTTGTTAGGAATAAAATACCCATCAAAAGCACAATTTTTGTTTAATTCTTTATAATTAATGACCATGGGAGCTTTCCTCTTTTTTTGTTCAGCATGATTTCTTACCATAAAAGCGGGACTAATGTGTGGGCTCTTACTAGGTCTAATTAGCTTTAAGCTACCAAGTTCCTGAATCTGAATTCTAAATTTGGTTTTATCTTTTTCATTATAAAGCATCGGTCTAACTCTTATAATGATGCTGGGATCTTTGAGGGTTAAAGTTGCCTCTTCATGATTTTTCTCTCATTTTTCTAAAGGATTTTCACCATAAGATTTTTGCAAATTGTTTTTTATCCATTCTAGATTGAGACATTTGCAAGAGTAATTTTTTGGATTTTTTAAAAATTTTCTTTTAAAAATTCCCTTTTCCTTTTCCAAAACATAAGGATTATGTTTTCTTGGGATTTTAATAAAATGATTACATGGGGTTTTAAAACTAACCATGTAAATTGCTTGATGATAATCTTGAAACTGTTGAATGAAGTCATTTCCTAGTAACAAATCAGTTTCTAACTTATCTATGAATAAATGTTTTTTATGAGAATAATTTTTGATCCTAAAATTATCTCTACGCTTTCTTTGGAATGCGTCAACTTTTCGTTGTCACCTGTAATACCAACAACTGAAGCGTTAGTGGCATTAATATTCCAATCCTTAAAAAGAAAAGATCCTGCTAGACTGGCTTCAGAGCCATTATCAATTTGACAACAAGTAGTCAATTCAGTATCATCTGTAGTAAATTCTACGAAGACCGATACTCTAAAAGAGGTTTCTCTAGGCATTTATTTTTGGAATTATGCATGTTTTATTTTCTAAAGTAAATTCGACTTCATTTTTCCCAATATCATAGTCATCATGACTATTGAGAAACAGATCTCCTAAAATTATGTTATAGTCATTTTCATGTTCTGTAACATAACAAGGAACTGTAATCCTGATCGTTCTTATCTGTATAGGTAGTTTGATCATTTTTATACAGCTATAATTATTACATTCAAAGGTTTTGTATGTATAAGGGGTTCCCTCATATATGGTTATTCCGTCTGGGATACTTCTTTTAACATGATTGGTAGTTGCTCCTGTTTGGATTAGGATGCTTTGCTTAGCCCAATCACTTCCATTAAAGAATCTTCCTGCAATCTTTGTGACATTAGCAGTGGCCTCTAGATTCTTTTTTGGATATACTTTTTCTTATGAAAATTTTTCCATATTCTAAAGAAGGTCTGGTAGTACTTGTACTTCTTATTTCTTGTGTTTTTCCAAAATGAATTTCATATTCATCTGGTATTTCAGCTTGTCGAATTTCTGCTTCAACTATTATTGCAATGCCGTACATTCTTGGTCTATTTTGACCATACTTTTATTTTTATAGACATTTCCATAATTTGAATTGGTAACAATGTATAGAGCCTGATAATAAATGCTCATAGTATGGTTATCAGGTTTAATTAAATCTTTTCTTTTTACTTGAAAATGTAGACTTAAAGCATCATTAAAGTATGCATCCTTAAGTGAGATACAATACCTTGGATAGTAGGTAAAAAGCAGTTTGGTATAGGCTAGATTTCCTTCGACTATACCAAGATTACCTTCTCTAGCATTTATAAATCTTTCATCTGAGAGATTAAAACTATTGGACATTTAATTCCTACTTTAAAATTTGATTTAATTAGGATTTGAATTCCTCCTAGGTGAACAGAATTCATTATTTCCTTTTTCTTTCAGAAATATTTCTTAGGATTTGGTCTATCATCGGTTTCTATTACCTTCTCGATTTCTTGATATTCATGATAAGAAAATATTTCTTGCAAACATTCTTTGAACTTTGCCAAAAAAGTTATCTTCGGTTCTAAGATTAAGTCTTAGTCCTTGGATTTTTCTAAGCATTTCTCCATCAAATGTTGCTTTTAAAGCATATCCTTGCCGATCTTCTTCGGTTTTAATAACCTGAATAGCTTCGTTTTCATTTTTTGTTATTTCTTGATTCATTCTGAATCAGAACTTGAATCTGAAAATTCTTCATAGACTTCTATATAGAAATCTCCACTCTCTATAGTTGTTATGGATTCTAAATCAGAATCAATTTCTTCTCTATCAATTTTAGAGTTTGTGACCTTTTTCTTGTTACATTCGTAACTTTTATGGCCTTCTTCTCCACATCTATAGCATTTGCATTTTGCTGTGCTTTTTCTTTTTAAAGTACTTTTTTCTTGGTATATAATTCTTTTTTGGGATACTTTTTCTTTTAATTAAACCCTTTTTATTTTTGTCTTTCTTTATTCTTTTCGCGGGCTTTTTCTCATCACATCCCCATTGAGTGGCTGCATCTGTGTCGTTGCAACAAATTTGGGTGTTGATTCTTTTAGCTTTTCTTTGTATGTTGTGTAACATACAGAGTTGACTAAGTCTCTGATTTAGGAATGAAATTCTTTTTCCAAGTGAATCCTTACTTGGATCATCTTTTGAATATTCTACTATGAAATAACTGGCCCAAAAGCCTGATAATTTCTAAAAATATTTGTCCATATATGGTCTCATATCTTTCTTGCTATCAAAGATATTGTAATAATATTATTCGAATTCACAAGTATTTTCTTGAATGAAACTCATTTAACGAATTTGAAGTTTTTCTAATAACTCAGAAGCTTGTGTTCTTAAGTTATCTCTTCCTTGTTTCAAGTTTCCTTGGTTGCCTATAAATTCATATCCTGTGAATTGTAAAAGGTAGCTTATTCCTTCATTGACTGAATTTTTAAAGCTGTCAATGACTCTGTATTTAAGGATTCCTTGTGCTTCCTCGGATAATCCTTTATACCAGTTATTTACCTTTCCTGAAAAGGTACTAGTGGCAATAATGAATTTTTCTTTTTCACTGAAAGCAGTTCCTTTGCTTAATAGGAAGAATAAATTTAAATTTTGTGCCCAAATATCTAAGACCATTCCTGGGTCTAATTTACAAACTAAATCTAGAAATTGGGTAGATCCTGAATCTCCCAATGAAAGTCTAATAGGAGTATATTTAACTTTATTGTCATTGAAGTAATTTTTCATAAAGTCCTTTTTTTATTGGATTTTAGTAATAAATTTTTCCTAAAGTCTTTTTCTAAAAAGATTGGGAAATTATTTTCCTTTCTTTTGTCGGAAGTTGATGCTTTAGGATTTTCTTCAGGATTTTCAGTTTGAGTTTCTTCCTCGAATTCTCTCTGAGGTCCTCCTGTTTCCCCTTTATTAGTAAGGATTTTAAGATTTTGATCCAATAAATCCAAATCTTCTAATGTATATATTAATTCATCTAGATTGTTCATTTTTCTTCTGAAGATTCTCCTATATCTAATTTAGGAATTTCTATTGCCTTCGCCTTTTTAGATTTTTCTAAATCTTCAAGATCTCGTTGTTTCTTTAGAAACTCTGAGATGATTTTTTCATCAAGGCTTCCTTTTTGATAAGGAGTGTTGTTTGAGAGTCTTTCTAAAAAAGATCTCATCTTTCAATTTTTTTTCCTATACTTTTATCAAGACTTTTAGCTTTTTCTATGAATCCTGTGATTCTTCCTGGTATGTTATCCTTAATGGATTTAACTTCTAGTTCTATGACCTTGATTCTAACAGATAATTGCTTATGCATCTCTATGAGATCTTCAAGCTTTTGCAAAATAATATTCATACTGATGCTGAATTAAAACAGGTTATTTTCATATTTAAATTCCAAATTTTGGATTTTAAGTAAATCAAAAATTATTTTCTTCTAAGGAAATAAAGATTCTTTGCAAACTCCTTCAAATATATTTTCCGTATAACATTTTTTTCTTATTTAAAGTTCTTCTTTTAATTGAAAGATAGTTTCAAAAAGATTTTGTTTCTCCATAATTTTCTAAAAATATTAGAAATAAGTCATTGGCTCTGATACCAATAAATGGGCTGTGCTGTAAGGAAATAAATAAGGGAACAGATTTATAAACAAATAGGGTATATATGCGGAAAGCGATTTCAAATACCTTAGGCGGTATAAAGAACATGTTTCTCTAATATATCTTTTACTGTAAGATATAAGAAATATTTTTGTGCTCTAATCATTTGCACTTCGTGAATAATCCTTCTTATGCAGATTTGTTGTTGGCTTACTATATTGTAAGCTATTACTAATTCATTGATTGAATTATCAAGATTTTTAATGGCTATAAGATGTTTCCATAGCCTTTTTCTAACTTGTTTTAAGTGATATTGGATTTCACTTAACATGTATCTAATGTGTAGACAGTAGAATATGGTTATGATTAATCACAATGATATATTCTCTATAGGTACTTAGTATCTTCTATAGTTATATTTGTATGTAGTTAAAATTCTAAATAATGTTTTCTTTATGCTAATACTATCATGAAATAAAGATTTGTGTGCTATACCTCTCTTATTCTCTTTCTCGGAATAGTTTTATCACCACCTGGGCAGTTCTCCTTTAGGCAATGAACAATTTTTCGCTTGAATGACCGACTGTCTTTTGGCTACTTTCTTACTGTTCCTCCATGAGGCTAAAAATTGCAACTTTCACACACACACACACACACACACACACACACACACACACACACACATATATATATATATATAATTAATGAAGAGCAATTTTAAATGAAGAAAGTATTCATAAAACCCAAATCTTTCGTTTATCATGCAATAATTCTCAACCTTAGTTTAAACTCATAATTTTATACTTAAATAAGGGTTTAGGAAAATATACTTTTAAAATCCGATTTAAGAAGGGTCGTTCTACATACTTTTTGATGAAGAACTTTGCAAGAAAACTTATTGGAGAACCTTAAGCCTTGAACCCTAGGTATTCTTGATTCTTTGAACCTTTGAGGAGGAGAGTAATGTATTTTGGTTGAGAGATTCGTAACTTAGAGATTTGGGAATGTTTTGTATATGTGGGGGACGATTTTGGGTAAGGAAAGGACCAAAAGGCCCTTAAAAACATGTAAGAAAATAAAAGAGTTTGCCGCTGGACAGCACCTCCGTGGCACACCCCTATTGCGAAGGCTAAGGTCCGTGCCACGGACCTATCGTGGACCCTCACTAGAAAGGTCATAACTTTTCGCTGCAGACTTTGATTTACAAACCATAAGTGGTGTTGGAAAGAAGACTCAAAAACCTTTAATTTGATGAGTAATGGGCCACTTAACTCTTCATATTCTAGGAGAAATATTCGTTTGAAGTTGACCCATGTAAGGACGTATACTAAAACTCAATCGATCGAAATGCTCTCAATTCAATTTTACGTTAGATGTTTCTTATGACCATGATTTGCATCAAAGCACTCACCACACTATGAAATTAATCTTAACACTATATTAAATTAGAGATCATAGAATTTGGGACCTATACGCATACAAAGAATCGTTCAAATCCTAGTCGACAGTTCAGGGTGTTACAGTTTTCTCAGTCAATTTCAGATTGTTCTTCTTGCATTATGAGTAGCTAAATCTCCAAGTGAGGTTGTGGACTCAATATGGGTGTAGTTTTCGCAGGTTTCCGTGTTTGCATGATTATTGGATTTTAGGAAATCAAGTTATTTCTCATTTTTATTGTTGATTTGTGCTTGTAAATATTAACTTATGCCGTAAAATTCTATTTTTGCTTTGGAAAGTGGATTAGGGTTTGATAAAAATAGTGAGAAAACCTTAGGGCGTTAACTCTCATTTAATAGATTCTCTTAGACATAGTTGAGTTTACTTGGCATATATTGATCGCTCTTATTTAAATAACTCATATAGATTTGATAATGTCTGATTGAGATAAATCGTTCAACTCTTGGAAAGATTGAGTGATGGTGTAGGGATTGAGTGAATATCTAGACAATCTAATAATACACTTAAAACTACACCTAAAGATGATGTAATGCGGTCATATACAAATATAATAATTCAAACAAGGTTGGAGTCAAATCTTACACGGAATAGACTAGAAAAGATTCGAATTGGACGATCACTTGATTGGCAATCTAGTTTCTATCTTGTGAAATTAAAAATTGTTTATTTTGAAATCTATAACTAATATTGTTTTAATGACTTGTGTTTAACTATATTAACTAAAGAACTAAGGCTCTGTCTCTTCCATGGAGTGCAATATTTTTGGCTTTCATGCTGTTACAAATATTCGGGTTATATAGATGTGCACTCAATCTTTTTCGAGAGTTGAATAATTTATCTCAATATGATTTTTTCAGATCTATATGAGTTTATTTAGATAAGAGCGGTTGATTTATACCAAGTAAATTCTACTTATCTGTAAGAGAATTTATCAAATAGAGGTTAATGCCTTGAGTTCTTTCAAATTATTTCTACCAAATCCTAATCGCTTTCCCTAGCAAAACTAAGATATTATCGCTAAGGTTAATTTTTTTCAACCACAACCAATGAAGAAAATAAGAAATAGTTTAATATCCTTATTACCTAAAAATCATAGAAAACACAAAAACCTTATGAATGTATACCCTCATTGAGTTCACAATCTCAGTAGAGGATTTAACTACTCATAATTTAAAAAAAAATAAAGAGAAGATGAATTCATAAAAGCTTCTAAAAATTAAAGATGAAGGTTCGGTGTTTTTCTTAGTACTAGTTCTGGGAACATGCATTGCACGGTTGTCCCCTGTTACTGTAAAAAATTTGTATATTCCTAAACACCTCTACTTGAAATAATGACAACACCATATGATATGTTATTTTATTATGCCTAAGGGGTTAGATATTTGTCCTTAGTACTCTGTTCACAATCTTTCGTCTATTCATTATCAAATAAGGGTGAAATCAAAAGATAATTAATAATTAGGTTGAGTTTATACTAATTATCAGAAAATGAAAGAATGCAATTTAACTTGAAAAAAGAATAAAATTAGAAGCAGCAAATGAAGAATAAAGAAATGCTCGTAGTTCCCCAAACTTCATCTCTTTCTTCCCAACTATCTTTATATATTTTATAAACCTATTCAGATATAAAATAAATCATAAATTTACGTCTACTATCTAAGCAAAATTTAGTATAAAATGGACCGACTCATTCATGATTCAATTAAGAACTTGAAGCACAATCTCGTGTCAAATTGGTAGCACACCTACATTTAAATTCACAAAACAGTTTTTCTTTGAGCATAACAAACAAGAAAATGTTATCTCATTAAATTTACATAAAATATGATGAAGTTTAATTGTATTACTTAATGATTTGAGAAAAAATTTAGCAAACAATAATCCACCTTCCATGAAACCTTTTGTGTTTCTTCTTTCCAGCATTGTCTTTCTCAGATCGACGTACCATGAATGTGATATGTAGTGTATACTTTCCATCGTATACAAGTACCATCCTTTGATATTTTCTATGCTAGGATCTATGGCTCGTACATCAAATTTACGGCTCGTGGAATGTTCCATATGGGAATTTTTTTTAGCTTTTTCCTTGTTGTGACCATTTTACCATCAAACACCTATGAAACAACATTACATTTCAACAAGACAAATACAAAAAAAAAAAAAGATGCATAAGGATATTAGAAACTTAAGTAAAAGATATCAGATGTGCCGTAATTTCACGGAACATCAATACCCCCAACTTAAAGACTTTGCGTGTCTCAAGCAGGACACTTTATTCTACTTATGTCTAAGCATAACAAAGTAAGTTGTCTATAATAACTTAAGTAAGTCGCTACAGGCATTTAATTTCAAATATGATCAACCCATCAATTCTCATTTTGTAAGCACATTGACTGTAATGACCCTCCAGATCATTTTCATATTTTTTATATATTTTCTCCATTTTGACATTTCCTATACCTTCTGTGCTCTATTTGTGACCTATGGGAATGGATGGTGTAGTTTTCAAAGTGTTCAGTCGGGTTTTAAATCAATTCTCCTTTTTTTGAGCTTTTCAAGTTAGAAAGTTTGACTTCTGTCACGATCCGAGACTACCCCTAGTCGCAACACGGTGCTTAGAGTCACAAGTGACCCCAAGCTAACCTATGGCCTAGCATAACACTAAGAATACTGAAATAACTGGAAATCACTGATGTGGAAACTATCAATCTAAGTAATAAGCTTGGCATTAAGCCCAAGTGACAATATCTGAATAAAACCCATAAAGCTAAAAACATAGTCTATCTGACTGTCTGAAAGCTTCTAAATAAGATGAGTTGTTGGGACAAGCCCCCAACTAACTCTAACTGTTTGAAACTAAACTAACACTAAAAATAAATGCTGATAACTGGCCCTCGAATAATGAGGACTCATCAAACACTGCTGCTGATATCATGCTAAATCGTACTAGCCTCGAGTGGGATGCTAAACGTCAGAACCTATATTATAAGACAATATAGCGCAAAGAAAGTATGTGGTCAGTACTTTGAATGTACTAAGCATGTGAGATATGTATGATCTAATATAAGCTGAATATGCTGGAGGTAACATGGTAAACTGAACATGAAGCTGAGACATGAAAACTAATACAATGGTCAAGTAATAAACATGTAGTGGTATAAAAAAGCTGAACAAACTGAATACAAGGTCATGCATATATCTAAATCTTAATCGTGGACTATGGGAGCTACCGTTAACCGACATACCCCAATCTGAGGTAACCGAGGTCCAACCTATAACCCCAGATTGAAGGGTGTTCAGTACCTTGCCAAGGGTAAGAACACTGACTGACGTGGATCCACTAAACTAATGTACGAAAGGACTAAGGTGTCAAGCATGGTCTGACAGGTGACCTTTTAGAACCTACGGAGACGCTGTAGTTCTGGGACTTAGGGACTTTTACTAAAGGTCTAAGCCTAATTGACGGGTAAGCCTCCATCCTCTCATCCACTCAGTGCTAAGTACTACTCTAAACAAAATATAACTGATAACTGGGTAGTTCGTTTAGAACGAATAACTGACAAGCTCATAACACTGATATAATATCTGAAACTGAACTTGTAGATGCTTTTTCTGAAAAGCATTCTACATCATATAAACATGGAAAATTGAATATTCATTAACATATGCATGCAATCCTAGGTCATCGGGTGTTCATAACCCGCCATCTCTAAAGAATGCAACTACAAATGGCAATTCTATAATTTGAACTTAATAAGGAATTTCATAACTCAAGCCCAAAATCAAGAATTTATCAATATAATGAGAGTTCATAGTCATGAGTATGTAAAGATGCTCAAATTTATGGGAAAACATATATTCGTGGTTTAGTCATAGCAAGAAACTGAAAGCTAACAGAATTCACACTTTTCATGGAAACCCTAAGCTTGAAGGGTGAATTAATATTAAGGAATTGAGTTAACTCTAGGACTCAATGGGTGAAAAGGGACCCATTGATGAAATCCCACTTACCTGGAGATGGAAACCTTGGTGAATTCCTTGAACTTGGAGATTGAAAGATATGAACCCTAGTTTGCCTTAGAAGAAGTAGATTCGCTTTTTTTCTCTGTTTGATGCTAAGTATCGAGTGAATTTGGGTAATATGGGACTTAGGGTAGTATTAAACTTAATAATCAGCCTTGGAGTAACTTAAATGAGTAGTATAGGAGTCTAAATAGTGGGTAAAGACTAGATTTCCCCTTATAAAAAGTAACTGAAAAAGCTTTAGGACATGACGTACGGACCACCACATGATCGTGGGACGCACCTATGATCGTGGGTGGTGCTCGTGGTTGGGTGGATGGATTGAGGCTTCTCTATACTTCATCAGATACGACATGGTACAACTCATGGGTCCCACCCACGATTATACCTTGGTTCGTAGTTAGAAGTCCAAGCCGGATCAACTTTAGGAGCCAAGATCGTGCCCAAGATCGTGGTTTCTAACCAAGATCATGGTACCCTTTCATGGTTGGGAGGTATACTTGTTAACTTTCAGGTTTTTGGGTTTTATTTTGTGCAGTCGAGAGCATTGTACGGTCTTACAATCTAACCACGATCGTGGTTTCGTTCGTACAATCTCACTGCTGGATAGTGCTTCACTAAAATGGCCATAACTCTTAGCTCCAAAATCGGATTAACACAAAATTGGATGCGTTTGAAAGAAGACTCAAAGATCTTTCATTTGGTGGGTCTTGAACTCAAAAATACTTTAGAATATAGGAGTTATTCTCATTTGAAGTTGACTATAGAAAAATTCTTCACAAGAAATCAACCGGTAAGGAAGGTTTCAAATTAGCTATAAACTAGGAGTTACTTGTGGCCTTAATACAAGTCTAAATAACTTCTCACACTACCAAAACATAATGTTTGATTGTACATGTACTTGAAGCATGGTTCAGGTCTGAGCTTTGATTTTTGGGGTGTTACAATATCTCCCCCTTGGGGTCATTCGTCTCCGAATGGCAACTAACTATGTTGAAAGATTAGGGAACGAGCTGCAATCCCAGTATTGAATCTCTAAGAGCTGAATACTGATATGATAACTGAGTCCGTAACTAAAACATGGACTGAACCAAACTCATGAATGCATGCTATGACATGAGAATAACTGGGTGATATGAAACAAAAAGAATTAATTAATGGGAAGCTATTACCTCAAGCTGAAACTGGGTTCGAAGGGTAAAAATGGGGGTACTTGGTCATTATATCTGCTTCTGCTACCCAAGTAGCTCCCTCAACTAGCTGATTCTGCCAAAAAACCTTTACTGAAGCGACCTCCTTACTCCTCAACTTACAAACCTGATGTTCAAAGATCTCAACTGGGACCTCTTCGTAAGAGAGACTATCTTTCACACCCACACTCTCTAAGGGCATAACCAGTGTGGGATTACCAATGCATTTCTCTAACAAGGATACATGGAAAACTAGATGCATTGATGCTAAGTCTGTAGTTGAATCTAACTCATAGGCTACATTGCCAAAGCGACCCACAATCTTATAAGGATCAATGTAGCGGGGACTGAGCTTTCCTTTCTTGTCGAATCTCTTCGCCCCTTTCATGGGTGAAACTTTTAAGTAAACCAAATCACCAATGTCAAACTCAAGCTCCCTTCTTCTCACATCTGCATAGGACTTCTGACGACTCTGAGCTATTTTTAGCCTTTCTCTAATTAGCCGAACTTTCTCCATAGCCTTATGAACCGAATTTGGCCCTATCAATCTAGCTTACCAACTTCAAACCAACCAATCAGAGATCTACACCTCCTACCATAAAGTGTTTCAAATGGGGCCATCTGAATACAGGAGTGATAACTGTTATTATAAGCAAACTCAATCAAAGGCAAATGATATTCCCAACTTCCCTTAAAATCGATCACACACGCTCTCAATATATCTTCTAAAGTCTTAATGGCCCTCTCTCCCTGATCATCTGTCTGTGAATAATTCATACTAAGATGAACTTGGGTAGCAAGACCCTCCTGAAAAGTCTTCCAGAACCGGGAGATAAACTGAGTAACCCTATCTAAAATGATGGTCAAAGGGACTCCATGCAATTTCACCGACTCTCTAAGGTAGAGTCTAGCATAATCCTTGGCTGCATCTGAAGTGTTAACAGGTAGAAAATGGGTCGACTTAGTCTTTCGGTCGACTTAGTCTTTCAGTCCACGATAACCCAAATAGAATAATGTTGTCGATGAGTACTAGGCAACCCTGTAATGAAGTTCATATTCACCACTTACCGCTTCTAAGTAGGAATACTGATTTCCTGAAGCATACCACCAGGTCTCTAGTACTCAACCTTAACCTGCTAGAAATTCAGACAGTTAGCCACAAATTCTGTGATATCCTTCTTCATGCCATTCCACCAATAGACTTCCCATAGACCACAATACATCTTAGTGGATCCTCGGTGAATAGAATACCAAGAACTATGAGCTTCTGTTAGCATCTACTGTCTCAAGTCATCCACATCTGGAGCACATAGTCCGCCTTGACAACGAAGGACACCATTCTCCATTGGGAGAAAACCTAAACCTTCTGACTCTGGACTACTTCTTTCAACTTAAGCAAAGTAGGGTCATTATCTTGCTTTTCTTTCACTTCAGCTATCAATGAAGATTCTGAACTAAGATATTACCTTCGACTGAATCAACCAACTGAACTCCTAATCTAGTAAGTTGGTGAACCTCGCAAACTAACTCTTTATTTTCATCTTCTGTATGAGCAACACTTCCTATAGACCACCTACTAAGAGCGTCAGCCACAATATTGGCTTTACTCAGATGGTACAAGACACTCATATCATAGTCCTTCAACAACTCTAGCCATCTCCTCTAACGAGGATTTATATCTTTCTGACTGAACACATACCGAAGGCTCTTGTGGTTGGTGAATACATCTATATGAACTCCATAAAGATAATATCTCTAAATTTTTAAGGCAAAAACCATTGCCGCCAACTCAAGATCATGAGTCAGGTAATTCTTCTCATGAGGTTTGAGCTGTCTAGAGGCATATGCTATAACCTTGCCATACTGTATCAACACACAACCAAGGACAACTCTGAAAGTATCACAATAAACCATAAACCCATCTAAACCCTCTGGCAGAGTCGATGCTGGAGTGGAGGTGAGTCGAGTCTTCAATTCCTGAAAACTTTTCTCATAAGAATCAGACCATTGAAACTTGACTTTCCTCTACGTCAATCTAGTCATAGGAGAGGCAATAGAAGAAAATCCTTCAACAAACCATCTGTAGTAACTAGCTAAACCGTAGAAGCTCTTGATATCAGATGAAGATATGGGTCTAGGCTAATTTCTAACTACTTTGGTATTTTGAGAATCATCCTGAATGCCCTCACCGAAAATGATATGACCAAGGAATGCCACTGATTTCAACCAGAATTCACACTTGCTGAACTTAGCAAATAACTGGCGATCTTTAAGAGTCTGTAAGACAATTCTCAAATGGTCTGCATGTTCATCCTCACTCCGAGAAAAAATGAGGATGTCATCAATAAAGATAATGTCGAACATGTCCAAGTACTGCTTGAACACCCTATTAATCAAGTCCATAAAAACTGCAGGAGCATTCGTTAGTCCAAAAGACAACAACAAATTTGAAGTGACCATACAGAGTCCTGAAGGCTATCTTTAGAATATCATATTCTCTGACTCTGAGCTGATGATAGCTGAATCTTTGGTCTATCCTAGAGAAATAATTGGCACCCTGAAGCTGGTCGAACAAGTAATTAATCCTGGGAATGGGATACTTATTCTTGACTGTGACTTTGTTCAACTGACGGTACTCAATGCACATTCTGAGAGAACTATCTTTCTTAAACATGAAAAGAACTGGAATACCCCATAGAGAGATGCTAGCCCTGATGAAACCATTGTCTAGGAGGTCTTTCAACTGCTCTTTCAATTTTTTAAGTTCGGCTGGAGCCATTATGTAGGGTAGAATTGAAATAGGATGGGTGTTTGGAAAGAGATCTATTCCAAAGTCAATTTCCCGCTAGGGAAGAACTTTGGGAAACACTTCTGGGAACTCATTAACCACTGAAACTGACTCAAGAGTTGGGGTTTCAGACTTTGAATCCTTAACCTGAACAAAATGATAGATGTACCCTTTAGAGATTATTTTTCTAGCCTTAAGGTAAGAAACAAACCGATCTATAAACAGTGAGGTACTACTCTTCCACTCTATGACTGGCTCGTTTGGAAACTAAAACTGGACTACTCTGTTTCTACAATAAATTTAGGCATAACAAGAGTAGATCCAATCCATGCCAAGAATGAAATCAAAATTGGTCATGTCTAATTCTACAAAATCAACTGAGGTGACTTTCTAAGAAACTGTGACTGGGTAGTTTCTGTATACCCATCTAGCTATGACTGAATCACCGACTAGAGTAGAGACTGAGAAAGGTTCTGAATGGATTTTGGGACTGACATCAAAGTCTACAGCTATATAAAGAGTTACGAAGAAAAATGTGGCTTCGGGATCTAAAAATGCATAGGCATGAATATGAAAGACAAGTAATGTACCAATTACTACATCAGAAGGACCCTCTTGATCCTATCAAGTCTAAAGGGCATAGAACCTATTTTTACACTGTCCACTAGTTGTATTAAATGAGTCACCTTGCCGAGTTTGGCGACTTGTTAGAGAGGCTGAAAAGTTAGTCTGATTCTGCTAGCGAGAATTCCTGCCCCTCTGTGAAGCCAATGGACACTCTCTCAGTCTATGACCTGGCTTACCACACCCAAAATAATTACAACTACCTGCCATACACTCACCTTGGTGGTTCTTTCCATACTTCTTGCACACCAAGTGAGTACGACCACTAGTATCACTGCCTTTAGACTTAGAGCCTGGTGCCCTTTCCCAATTAACCTACCTGAACTTGGGCACTGGTGCACTAGCAAATGATGGGGCTGAAGCTAAAGATTTTTGACGAAACTGAGAACAATTACCACCATCTGATCGATGCTGAGAAAAGTTAAAACTACCTGTTTTGGCCCTCGTATTCTCTCTTTCTCTCTCCTTAATCTTTTGCTCCTCAATCTGTTGGGCATGAACCATTAACTTGGAAATGTATATTTCCTTGACCAACATTGCAGTTCTACACTCCTTAACCACATCCTCGAAAACACCTATCACGAACTTACTCATGTGGGCTCTAGAGTCAGCAACCATTGTCGGAGCATACTTTGCAAGTTGAGTAAACTTAAGAGAATCCTCCTTCACACTTGTGTTTCCCTGCCTCAGATTTATGAACTCCTGAACTTTGGCCTCTCTCAACTCAAGTGGGAAGAACCTATCTAGAAAACCAGCAACAAACTCATCCCATTCTACCAGTCCTGCATATACACCTCTATCCTCCTTCTATTGCTTGCACCAAGTATGAGCTGCTCCCTTCAACTGATAAGCAGTCAAATTAGGACTCTCAACTGGAGTGACACCCATAATTTTAGTAACTTTCTGAATATCATCAAGAAACTCTTGTGGATCTTCCTCTGTCTTAGAACTATGGGACTTAAGAGGATTCATCTGAGTGAAGTCCCAGACTCTAGCTGCTATTGTGGTACCAGTGGGATTGACTGGGGCAACAACCTGCTGATTAGCCTGAGTGGTCATAGCCTGAGCTAGCACTGTGAAAGCATCCCTAAACTCAACATGAGAGACTTGCCCATTCAAAGGGTCTGCTAGAGCTGGTGGTGCTTGCTAGTTCTCGTTCTTGTTACCATATCTGTTTCTCCTTCCATTGGCTCTTCTAGGAGGCATTATTTGTAAAAGCGTAGAGCATGAGTTAGAAGAAGATTTTAGTAGAGTTCACACTCCATCACACGATATGAACATGAAAGAAGTGAACTTTTCCTAAAACATCTCATAGTCTTTCACTCATAAGTATGGAGCACTTTACACCCATGAATAAGACTCTACTCAATGCGGCTTTCAGACACCCTAGGACATTTTAAACCTGATGCTCTAATACAAGGTTTGTCACAACCCGAGACTACCACCTAGTCGTAACACGGTGCTTAGAGTCACAAGCGACCCCAAGCTAACCCATGGCCCGGCATAACACTAAGAATACTAAAATAACTGGAAATCAGTGATGCGGAAACTAACAATCTGAGTAATAAGTTTGGCATTAAGCCCAAGTGACAATATGTAAATAAAATCCATAAATCTAAAAACATAATCTATCTGACTGTATGAAAGCCTCTAAATAAGATGGGTTGTTGGTACAAGCCCCCAACTAACTCTAGCTGTTTAAAACTAAACTAACACCGAAAAGAAATGCTGATAACTGGCCCTCGAATGAAGAGGACTCATCAAACACTGCTGCTGATATCATGCTAAATCATACTAGCCTCGAGTGGGATGCAAAATGTTAGAACCTATATTATAAGACAATATAGCGCAAAGAAAGTATGCGGTCAGTTCTACTAAGGTGCCAAGCATGGTCTGACAGGTGATCCTTTAGAACCTACGGTGGCACCGTAGTTTTGGGACTTAGGGACTTCTATAAAGGTCTCAGCCTAACTGATGGGTAAGCCTTCATCCTCGCATTCGCTCGGTGCTAAGTACTACTCCAAACAAAATATAATTGATAACTGGATAGTTCCTTTAGAACGAATAACTGACAAGCTCATAACACTGACATAATATCTGAAACTGAAATAGTAGATGCTTTATCTGAAAAGAATTCTACATCATATAAACATGGAAAATTGAGTATTCATTAACATATGCATGCAATCCTAGGTCATCAGGTGTTTATAACCCGCCATCTCTGAAGAATGCAACTATAAATAGTTATTCTATAATATGAACGTAATAAAGAATTTCATAATTCAAGCCCAAAATCAAGAATTTATCAATATAATGAGAGTTCATAGTCATGAGTATGTAAATATGCTCAAATTTATGGGAAAACATATATTCGTGGTTTATTCCTAGCAAGAAACTGAAAGCTAAAGGAATTCACACTTTTCATGAAAACCTAAGCTTGAAGGGTGAATTAAACTTGAGGAATTGAGTTAACTCTGGGACTCAATGGGTGAAACGGGACCCATTGATGATATCCCACATACCTGGAGATGAAAACCTCGGTGAATTCCTTAAACTTGGAGCTTGAAAGATATGAACTCTAGTTTGCCTTTGAGGAAGAAGAACCACTTCTTTTCTCTGTTTGATGCTAAGTATCGAGTGAATTTGGGTAATGAGGGAGTTAGGGTAATATTAAACTTAATTATCAGCCTTGGAGTAACTTAAGCGACGTAGTATATGGGTCTAAATAGTGGGAAAAGACTGGAATGCCCCTTATATAACTTAACTGAAAAAGCTTTAAGACATGATGTACGGACCATTCCATAATTATGGGACCCACCTACGATCGTGGGTGGTGCTCATGGTTGGGTGGCTGGATTGAGGCTTTTCTTAACTTCATCATACGAGCCATGGTACTACTCGTAGGTCCCTTCCATGATTGTACTTTTGTACACAGTTGAAAGTCCAAGCCAAATCAACTTTAGGAGCCAAGATCGTGGTTTCTAACCAAGATCGTGGTTCCCTATCGTGGTTGGTTGGTATACTTGTCAACTTTCAGATTTGGGCTATTTTATACAGACGAGAGCATTGTACGGTTGTACAATCTAACCACGATCGTGGTTTCATTCATACTATCTCACTACTAGACAGTGCTTCTGTAAAATGGCCATAACTCTTAGCTCCGGAATCGAATTTCACGACCCAATTTCTCAGGTCATGATGATACCTACTCTAACCCACCAGTAGGTAAGCCAAGCTATAGCTCGTAACAACAAGTAATGGGCAAACATGCAGAAAATAAATGAAACCAAGGATGAAACCAATGTACAATAATAATATAAGTGGAAGCAAAGATATATATATATATATATATATATATATATACGCACATAACATGCTGTACAGGAGAGAAAAAGGACAAAATGAATCCCTCTCAAGACCCGATAAGGTTGGTACTAGAGCCACTATAACAAAAGAAGAGTACTAGACAGTATACAAAATATACATATATATAGTAGTTTCAGAATGCAAAAGACTATAACGGAAATAGATGGAGGAGGATCAGCCTCGGACTCTAGAAATCTCACCCCATCTTCGGATCAGTAGCTGGGCTTGAGAATAACGTCAATGTCGGTAGCTCGTACTCGAATTTGCATCAGCGAAAAGATGCAGAAGTACATTATGAATACCAAAGTAACAGGTACTCAGTAGACATCATCGGCCGACTGAGCTCGAATATAGTAAAAGCATAAATATAATGCGAGTGTGTAAGCTAAGTCAACAGTAACATGGGTAAAATGTAAATATCTACTATACTAAACAAGTATAGTAACAGAAATAAATAACTCAAAAGTAAGAAAGATGAGTTAACTATAACCTAACTGGGGCCCCATAAGCCCATAAGGCACACACAAGAAGACAATTAACCCTATCGAGCCCCCATAAGCCGGCGGGTGCAGATAAGTGTCGCGCCCTATTTCGAACCAGTCGAAATGGTACTCAACTTATTGGCTCTTTTACCTGATTTTTAAAAAGGGGTTCAGAGTCGCCACCTAATTTTAAGGATTAATTAGGAAACCTATGTTATTGCAAACGCTAACTTTGTTAGTCTGCTAAACCAGAGATTCTATGCAAGGGCTTTATTTATTTCAAGGGGAAGGGGTTAGGCATCCCTCGAAACCTATCCTAAAATAGTCCTTAAAACTTAGTCTAAGATATAAGAGGGAATTGTTATTTAATTATTACTTAAATTTTTTTTAAAAAAAGATGTAATGTTTCATAAGTATATTTAAAAAATATAATGAAATGATTCGAAGCCAATTCTCATGTTTAAGAGAAAATTAAAATATATAAGTATATAAAAATATCGTGGTTGAGTAAAAGTAAAACGCACATATCATTTCAAAAAGTAGTATAAAATATATGTAAAGTGTATGTGGAATATATAATATGTGTGTAAAGTAAATATATGAATATATTATATTAATTATGAATAGTGTATATATAGTATACCATTTATAATAAAGTATGCAATTGGATGAAATATATATGTATAGAAAATATTTTTTGTATATACAAATAGGTGAAATAGTATTATGGTAAAATATAGATAAATGCATGTGCAAAGTAGTATATGTGTATCCGTATGTGTACGTGTAGAAATAAGTATATGTATAATTGTCTACATATATGTATGTATGATAATTCCTTGTGTAGATGCGTATGGCATGCAAATTATCTATGGATATGTATTATGCCAAGAACATGTGTATGTATAAATAAATAAGATATGAATGCAACAATGATAGCATTTACTAGTTGACAAATGTATATACATACATATAAATTAAGTACAAAGTAAATATATTTTATAATAAGATTAACGGAAAATAATGTATAGGGTATACCTTATCGGCTCGCTTTGAAGTAAATGGATTGGATAGAATATATTGTCTTGATAAAAATTCATTTTTGTCGTAGACTTGAATATTATGCCTGCTCTTTGTTAGTAGCAAAATAATTTATTCATCATCGATTTATTACTCATTTATTGGATTACTTTTTATGCTAAATTTGCGATAAATATAATGAGTGATAATTCTAGTTGGTGAATCTAACTTCTACACGAATACCGAATAATAAGAGTAAAGATAAATGTTAGTATTTCATGATAATATAAATACTAAAGTGTACATAAACTTGAAATAAATTAACTAAAATTGTAAACATAAAAATATATTTTGTTAGTTTATTCAATTCTCCATTTACGAATTTGATATATATTGTTATTCATTTTAACAATCCGCAAACTCCGATGTTTAATTGTACCTGAAAGATAAGAAAAAAATAATTAGTTCATACAATATCCCATAATATAGTGTAGCTAAATAATTTAGACCCACATCAGTCTTCTATACATAGATCAAAAACCTTAAAGGTTTTGACTATGGAGGCTCGGATATAATGAAACGAAATCTTAGGCGAGTGATTGAGTCGAATTGTGGTTGAAAATACTGGTTGCTCGTCAACCATCCTAGCACATAACCACAACACGTCCGTCAATTTCACCTTAAGTAAATTTAATTTCTCATCATCGCCTCTTATAAAAAGGGACCCAATCGAGGGACATTTATTACGAAGGAGCATGTGGCCTCAAATTAAATGTCATCGCCCAAAATAGTGTAGTATTTGTTCATAGTTAGTACAATATCAAATCAGTAAAGCATAAATGGGAAACATCGCCAAAGAAAACAGTCTGGTAAATGGACCAGAAGTGAACAACAAGATTATCGAAATTCAAGGAAAGCCACAGAACCGAATCAAAAATGGTGCTCTAACTGCTTAACAACAGAAAATAGTACAACCAGTAGCAAAATAAAGTGATAATTGTTGAGCGTAAGCATCCATTAATGCCGACGCGCAGTGGTTAGCAGAACAGTCCGACAATACAATAAAAAATTTCATAAAAACAACCCAGCATCGATAAAGGGTTAAGCACAAAAATCACAGAAAACAAACCAACGGATAACTGAAACATCAAAACATCAAAAGCATAATATCGCATTGCTGAAAAAATAAAGTATCATCACTAAAGATGATAGCTTTGCCGATGGTGAGAATGCGGAGAAGGGACAGTTGGTGGCATTGCTTCAACGGCGTCGCCGGAGCAACGCCTGAATCACGAAAATTAGACCAGATATGGCCTTTTTTAGGCATGACAGTGATAATACGAAAGGGGGAGACCAATGTGAAGGGAGATGGGGAGCTCGTGGTGGTGCCGGAGTTGTGGTGATGATGAACCTCGCTCGCCGCCACCAAAAAAAAGAGAAAATCGTGAGGGAAAGAGTAAAAAATGTATAAAATCTCAAAAATGTGATCTCAGAGATCATCTCTTCCGACTCCTCCATCTCTTCTGCCCTGAACTCTCTTCTATCCTCAAACTTTTGCTCCTCTCTCCTCCCCTCTTCCCTTTTTGGGGATGAAAGAACACCCATATTTATAGGGCAAAATCCAGACTTGAAAGTACGGATTTCAAACCAAAAGTTTGCAAAAACGTGTGAGATAGTAGAAGGGTGGAAGATTTAAATTTCGAGTTCGAAAGCGGATCTGCCTCTTTTCCAAATCTTTGACGATTTTAAGAGCTTGAATGCGGATTTCAAATTGAAAATCCATTGTTGCATCAATTTGGGTCTGGTTCGCTGCTAGAAAAGGAATCACAGGTTGAAGACGGCCAAATAGGAGGAATCTCGCTGGTGGCAGTGACGTAGCAGTATGGTTTTTTGATTTGGGTGATGGAGAGAAGAGTAGAAGAGGAGAGAAGGAGAAAGATGTTTGGTTTAATGGTGTTTTGGGTAATAGAAAGGGAGATGTCAATGTTTGGGGAAGAGAAAAGGCACACCCTTTTCTAAATTTTGGGAAGAGAAAAACACATCTTGTACTTTGTATTGTTGACTCGATTTGAACCGTCCGATTATTTGATCGGACGGTTTAGAATAATAATATGAAATAAGTAACAAATAATATAAAGCTGAAAATTTTACGGGCCTAGGATTAAAATGATTTAACGATCAAGATGATTTTGTGCTTGTTGTGCTATGTGGCATGATTTCATTCGTGGACAGGACGTGATTTGGATTGATGACTCGGATATGGGAGAGTGTATTGGACCGGGTTTTGGGCCAAATTTTGGACCTCTCTTGTCCAAAAATTGATGAAAAATTGAGTTAGAATAAAAAATGTAATTGGAATTGAAATTAAAAAAAATGGCCCAAATACTCTCTTTTTTCATTAAATTAATTGAATAAATTTTTCTTTGTCCTAATTAATTTTCTATAATATATACATATATAAAATATGTGAATAATTTAATATTCGTACTTAACTTTGATAATTTCATAAAAAAGTAAAATACAGTAGTGATGTAGTGAGAAAAGAAATAATTAAAAAAAATATATTAGATGCAAGTGTTAAAATATTTTAGTATATGTTCAATATAAAAAATATTTAAAATATGGTAGATGAAAATAATGAATTTATTTTAGAAAATCACTTTGGGCTAAGAAGCATAGGAAAATTAATCAAAGGAAAAAAGGCGAGCCAAAATTGGATGTCAACAATAAGAAGTAACTAAACTAAGAAGCATAAGTAACCCATAGCTGAACAGATCTTAGGTAACCTTCTGATCCCAAATCTATGATAAAATATCTAGATGTGCACCAGGCTTGAACCGGCACCAATGGGTAGTAACGAGAGGCCAAACGCCAGGCTAGAAGTAGAAATAGTGGGTAGTAACGAGAGGCCACATAAATCATGTGCAACTAAACTCAGTACCACTATCAGAACTCCCAGAACAACCATAATCAACACCAGAACATCCTGTCCGTATCATAAACAGATGCCGGACTCGAATTGAAACTCACAGTAACCATACCGTAACCAAAAGTAAGTGATCCCATAAGTAGCCAACCCCAACCGTAACTGGTATCAAACTAATATTGGAGCTCATAAATAGTGACCATAATCAATGCTAGTTGTCATGCCCTATTTTTTTACCAAGGTTAAAACAAGCACGACTTATGGACTCTAAAAGAATTGATTTTGTTCAGATTCGCCACCTAATTTTAAGGAAAATAAGGAAACCTATTTAATTATTGACATGTATTACTTGTGTTTTAATCTACTAAAACCAGTTTAGATCCTAGGTAAGGGTTCAAATTATTTCGAAGGGAAGGAGTTAGACATCTTTCAGAATCCATAAATGTGATACCCGACTAGACTAAATTTATCAAAGAGGGAGGAGATAAAAATCATTCTCTTAAAAAAATATAAATATGTAGAGTATGTACTAAAATAATGTAAAAATATATATATATATAAAAAAGATGTATTAAATGTATAAATAAAATCTATCATTGTAAAATGTATGTATAAAAATTGTGTAAAAGTATATTGTATAAATAATGTATGAAATATGCATGGGAAGAAAGTGCTTTTTTATGAAAGAAAATCACTTTTTGTTTGTAATAGATGGAAAAAAAAATATTTGTATTATATAAAAGTATTCTCCGATAGTATTTTAACAAATCATTGAAAGAATAAATTGTAAAGATTAAATAAAGATAAAGATTTATTTTAAAGGAGGAGACTACAATATTTTTTCTAACAAAAGATGCAAATTAACTAATTAAATACTTGAATCAATTTAATCTTTTATGTTAGTATTTACGACCCAAGTTTTGCCTAAGCGCGTGTTAATGCATATGTAAGTAAAGGACATTCTCACCCGATGCCCCAAAAATAAAGTTTTCACTATACTTTTATCTTTGTGTACAATTATATGAATAAAAAATAAAAATACAAACATAAGAGTACGAAACTCCTTTTTTGAATACCATTTCGGGGATTATCTCCAAGAACCTGTATAAACACTTGGTAGAAATGTTAGTAATGAATGAATAATTATCAAAATAAATTGGAAAATATGTATGCATATATGTATATAAATGTATATATAAAAATAGTACTTTATTATATAGTGGGCTCAGATTAACTTTTAGATACGCCATGGCTACGAAGTGGTTGCTCGAATTTATCGGCAGTCCTAAATCGCATTGCCAAGATACGAATCATAAAACTTTTGTGTTGTCGTGAGAATATAAAGATGTCGTCATCGCCCAAATTTATTTATTTTTTGTTACGTATTTGTATACGTAATATCCGTCTTTTATTTGTGGAGGCCCCAAAAATCGACGGAAATTTTTTCATTGGCCAATTTGATATAGTAATTTCTTATTAGTTAACCCATCTCGAAAGTAATAAAAAGAACAAAAAAATGCCTCCACAACAGTCCCAAATTCACAGAAACAATAACAACACTCCCAGAGTAAATTTTCAATGTAAAACCAATCAAAGAATTTGCAAAAAGCATGTCAGAATAGTCCCAAAAAATAAAAATATCAACAATGTATATGATAATGTCTCAACAAGAGAAGGCAATGTGGAAGGTAGGCAGAACCTTTAATTTTTGGTCAGATAAAAAACATAAACACATAACATATAAAATCAATAAAATTCGGCCCACCGAAATCCATGGGGTTTGCCGGAAAATTCACAACTCCGGGTAGATCTCTAAATAACACACAAAATTAATGAAATCTGGTTCAACAGAGATAGGGACAAATCGAGGCGACATCGGCGTTGCTTCAACGGATTTTACCGGAGCAACACCGGAAACCAAGATCCGGCCAGATCTATGCATCAATGGTGGAAAACACCATTTTTCTCATAGGCAATAACGAACCAAAGGGACAAGGGAATAGAACAAACAGAGTGGTGGTGGAGTTTGATACTTCGTCAGTCACCACCTCTGGCAGTCGGTTGGTGATGGTGTGGCAGTAGTGTTGGTGGCTCAGAGGTGGTGTGAGGGGAAAGAAAGAGAGAAAAGGGGGTTGAGATAGTGGTGGTGGCTCGTCGGGTTTTCGCCGGGCATCACCTCCGGTGAGACACCATCGAAAAGGAACCGAGCGAGCAGCGGAGAGAAGAGGAGGAAGGAAAGAGAAAGGGAGAGAGGAGGGCAATGTTGTTCGTCGTCCTTCCGGTGATCAACTCCAGCGGCGGCAGTGATAGAGAAAGTGGAGATGAGGAATAAGAGAGAGGCGTGTGTTTTTGAGAGAGAGAAGTCTGATTTTTATGCTAAGTGTGGGTGTGTATTTGTGTGTGTGTGTATGTAGTGTGTAAATGTGTATTGTGTGTATGAAAATAAATAAACCCCCTCTTCTATTTATAATAAAAATCAACTCCTCGTTTTACCCAAAAAATAAAAGAATCCCCTCTTTACCCGCTAGATACTATTTTAATCTATTAGTTATTATCTAATGAATTTTTCATCCTTTTAACCAACATATAAAGGCTAATATCTAAAAAATAAAGATCATGTGTAGTCAAGTCACACATCACCTTTAATAAAGGTGACAAGTCACCTTTAATAAAGGTGACAAGTCACCTTTAATAAAGTGACAAGTCATCTTTAATAAAGGTGACAAGACTCTGACTTGACCAAGTTATTGTTCTGTGTATTAAAATAATTGATCCGACTTATTATTCACGGATTGTATCAAATAGTGTACAAAATGTGTAAATATCGATATGTAATTACAGAAAATGTAAACAACAATATAATTATCTTGAAAAAAATGTATTATTTTGTAAATAATTAAAAGTGTAGTATAGTGTATTGTAAATAATTGTAGTGTTATGTATGGGTGCAGATGACTACACAAAATTAAAAATAACAATAAATTGGTAAAAATACTAAAATAAGGATGATTATCAATTAATTATAAAGAAGTTAAAATATGATATTAAATTGGTAAAAATCCTAAAATAAGGATAATTATCAATAAATTGTAAGAATGTGTAAAACATTGTATTTTGTGCACTTTAACGATCAGGTAGCCTGAGGACGTTAATTTTAAGAATGGAGAGCCAAATTGGGTGTCAACACTAGTATCTCGCTGGAACTCATAATAATAACAACAATAAAGCATATGCCGGATTCGAACCAAAACTGAAATACATTTACATAAACATAAACATAACTAGCTAGTGGGAGGAAATACAAGAGTTTTGAGCATATTTCCAAGCCACAAGGGTCATAAACACCAATCTCAGATGGATAAGTCCACTAAGGCATGACGGGTCCCAAATACTAGGTCAAGAGGTACTGTACAAGATCAGTTACTACTCTACTAGGGGAAAAGAGCCAAAATATGCCACAAACCAAGTCTAAGTCAGACCCAACCCATGGTAATAGCCTAAAGTAGTAGCCAGGAGTCTAACTGAGCCTAAAGGAAGTTCATGTCAAATATACTTTTTAAAAGGGGCAGCGGGGCCTACTATAGGGTCCTGATAACCAAACCTAGGTCAGAACCTTCCCGAGTCTAGTATAAGGCTTCCCATTCCTATCTTAAGGTACTAATAACACTAAACCTAGCCTTAAAGGATGATAATTCACTATACTAAGGGAGAACGGGCCTGAAATCTATCGAAACACCCTAATCGGCTAAATAAGGTGTAAAAATACTAAAATGGTACCCGGGCTAAAATTACCTGCCCAAAACTAGCACAATAGTACACTAATACCATAAGTAAGCTCAATCTAAAAATAGGGTAAGCCTAGCCTACTTGGACGTCGCCGAACGCTTGCTGAATCCTCTAAATCGGAGCTTTCCCCTTTTGAGAGGCCTCCGAGAGTTGCCACGCTATCAAAACAATGATCCATGTGTCAAGACAAGAAAAATAATGCCCACATGGCATTTCAATGCTCTGCATTAGAAATCAGACTAAAATTCCTTGTGGGTCCCACTTGCAGAATCATGAAATTGAAATCGTCAAAGTATCCCATGTAGCTCAAGGATCATTTGCCACACAAAACCAAGCTAAATCCTAGTTCACTTGACCCCAAATCAATCCCAAAAACAATTTGAAATATAGGGAATAAATCGGGGAATTACATGGGAAAAATTGACAAAAAACTTATGAATTAACGATGATGTAGGGCCCACAAATACGTCCCCAAGCTAAACCCAACTCAATTATATGATTCTCTCACAGTTTACGAGCTCCAAAGGTCTATAATGGCATTGGTACTTAGAAAATTATGAGGGGAAAATGAAGAAGATGATCTATATACTACCAGGGGTTTTCTCATCACTGTAGCGAGGTCCCTTGGTCACGGTTGCGATATCCCACTAACAGGAACACCACGATCGCGATAGCCTAGCCACACAGTTACGATGAACGAGCTGGCCTGACCTCATCCTCCTTCTTTGCGGTCTCTAGTTCTCAAGCCTAGCGATTGTGATGACTAAGATCATAGCCCCCTCACGATCGTGGGGGTCCTCATCGCGGTCATGATGAAAGAACTGGGCCTGCACTAGGTGCTGATGTACCAGCAATTCCACTAACTTGCAAATATTCTGATCGGACCCTCGAGATTTATTTGGAATCCCGTGAACACAAACAAACTATGCTACCTTACCAAATTTGACATTCTGGACTTAAGGCTCCATCAAAATTTCCAACCGAGGTCATTCAATAAAAGTGGACCTCACACCCACAAGGGCCATTTTGATCAAATTCCACCCAATAGCCTATATTGAGTCCAAAAGCCTCGAGACCCGGACCAAGGATACCTCTAGCCTAAAATTGACATTCTAGAGCTGATGGAACTGTCAAAAATGGCATCCGAGGACATTTACTTGGGGTTTAAGCTCGAGACCCATTTCTTAACTTTAGAAGCTCTAAAATAGAGTAATGGTTCTAAAAACCAAACAAAGTGCCTGGTGACCGAACTGTCAGTCCCAACAAGTTATAAATGACCTGGGGCAGTTGTGGGAAAGCTCTAAATGCAGTAAAAGCATGGAAATGGGGAAAATAACCTGGAGGGTCATTACATCAGATTAATGTGAAATTAAATATGTTGGAAAGTGATACAATCCAAAATATGAAAGAATAAATAAATGCAAAAACTAGAAGAAATGATAGAATCAAAATATGGAAAATAAAGGATAGAGATAGATATAGATAGATAGAAATAAGAAGATAAAGAAAAGGGCAATCAACGGGTGTTTCAAACCCAAAGACCTCCTTTGTTGATTACCATTGAGCACCTAACTCTTACGATGACCGAAAGGGAATCGTAACACCCTCGTAACCACCATTTCTAAGCAAGAATTAACCTAAGATTTTCCAAGCTCTCATGCTCCATAAGGAGTCTCATTATATCAATATCATCAAAAAACTAACTAATGAGATGAGAGACTACCTATTTATAGTCTAGGGTTAAGCTATTACAAACGGGCCAAAGGTGGCACTTAAAAGAAATTAAGAAAATAGCCAAAGCAGACTATTTTTGTGTGACAGCTCAACTTGGTGGTTCGTTAAGTACATGAAGGGTCGTCAGGTCATCCATTGCAATAATGCAGAATGTGAGGTAGGTTTTTCTCCTTGACTACTTAGTTTGGATATTCGTCAGGGTCTTGACGGGTCGTCACCCAAACCATCGCAGTGGGACAGAATGTCCTTTGGATCTTCCTCCACTTTGTTGGTCCTTTCATGCTCTAAGCTATCTCCTAAACATGATATTGCTCTATCGGGAGCTCAAAAAGGGTCCTCCAAACATATCCTTGCATCCTTAAGGTGATCATGGCTTGGATCCCTATATGTTGATCTTGAATTATAGGCCTTAAAGTGTTGATGCTAATTTGGGATGTATCAGAAAGAAGACTCAAAGACCTTTCATTTAGTGGGTCTTGAGCTCAAAAACTCCTTAGAATCTAGGAGTTATGCTCGTTTGAAGTTGACTATAGAAAAATTGTTTACAAGAAATCAATCGGTAAGGAAGGTTTCAACTTGGCTATGAGCTAGGTGTTACTTGTGGCCTTAATACAAGTCTAAATTACTTCTTACTCTACCAAAACATGATGTTTTATTATACATGTACTTGAAGTATGATTCTAACCTTAGCTTGGACTTTTGGGGTGTTACAACTTCAATCAACATTCTTAATTAAAAAACTGAGATTGGAATTCTGACAGTTTTGATAGCTCCAAAACGTAGATATTTTGTTAGAGGGACCTTTAGTTTGGGTTCCAAGGCTTTTGGACTCATTTTAGGCATTTTGTTGGATTTATGTAACTTTTAGAAAAATGTTGACTTTGGTCAATATTTTTATCAAAATTACCTCTATTGGTCATTTTGTCGAGTCTATTAAGTCCGGAATATCATATTTAGTAAGGTAGCATATTCAGTTTGCATTTACGGGATTCTAAACAAATTTTGAGGGTCCATTTAAAGTCATTTTGGACTTGGAAAATTATTGGTTTTCCAGCTACTAGTCCAGGCCAGCTTTGTTCATCGCATTTGTGATGAAATCTTTGTGCTCGTGAGGTCTGATAAGTTGACCATTGTATTTGCAAAAGATCCTTTATGTTTGCGATGAAGGACCTAGTGGGGTTCGTCTAGTTGCTCTTCGTGATAGTGGGGAGGCCATCGTGATCATAACAGTCTGGACCAGTGCAGTCCCGCGATCATGACAGGGGTCCTCGCAATCACAAAAAGGACCCCTGCAGTATAAAATATTTCTCCCTTTATTTCCAATTCATTTTTCATGAACTTGGGACCTTGGAAGCTTGTAAGAGCTTATTTCTTGTGGGTTCTTCATCGTCTTGTGTTTGGTAAGTTAATTCTACTCCCCTCGTGTAATTTTTCTTAATCCTATGCTAAAATGCGCTTTTAATTCTATTAAATTCGAATTCAATTTCTCAAAATTCTTTACTTTCAAGGTTGTTTTAAGCCTCAAAAAGTTTCGTTCTTGCCCAAATTTTAGGCATGAGTTCCTTATCCTACAAGTGAGTTATTTACGAAATTAATTTTTGGTTTTATTGTCCAGCCTCGAGGGTCGATGATTTACCCAATTTCCATCGCGAAATATAAATTATCGACGTGGATATCATTTTTTTCATGTTAATATGTAGGTTATTTATTTGATAGTGTGGAAACATTCTGAGTTCGAATGGAGGGAAAATAAAGATCTTTGATGGTCTGAGACTGCTATTTGGCCTTGAGATAGGATACAATCTACTTTTCTTTAGACTTAGCTTAGTTAGGTGATATATTTTATGAATTACATATTGGTTAGGGGATTTGTAGGGTAGGCTTAGGTTTAACTTGATAATTCTGAATTTATTGGCTTGTATTTGGGATTTTTTAATAGAATTTCTCACCCAAGCCTTAGTTTAGGCTACTTGCTTAGTTCTAGACATGGACTAAGGATCGTTAGTATAGGTTGGGGTAGGATTTCATGGTAGATTAGGTTTTTATTAATTAGTTTACTCTTATATTATTTTTCTTTTCATTTTATCATTATGCTATGAGATTGTGGGCTCGAGGTCGTGGACTTATATTTGCTGGACTCTAGGTTAGTGTGATTCTATCATGGAGGGTGGTTTTACCCTATTTTGTGTATATATATATCAGGAATGCATTCATTCATATATTCACACGGATTGAGTATGATTCAGAAAAAAATACTGATATTTGGCTCTTAAAAGGGACTCGTACCACCTTTATTACTGGGTTTTGACTTTTAAAGGGGAAATTGTACCATCTTAAGATGGATTTTGGATTTCAGAATGATTTTTGTGACTGATTTCTGATTTGGAAAGACAGCACCAGTTTATAATTTGGGCCGAGGGACGTTCCTGGTCTATTTCTCTATTTACTTTCCCATTGATGAGTTTGAGGCACGATTTTGGGTGGCCTAAGGTATATGTTCTGGTTTTTTACTTTTTCTACATGTGAGAGGAGCTAGAGGGATTTCCAAGCCACCCAAGGTATATGTGTCGGATCTCACATTTCTGCATTAGCCACATATTGTATTGAATCATCCCATACTACACTGCATATTCCATTTATATATATTTTATGTATATTAGTATCACTATTTTTTTAAATTTTATCCCAGTTATGTCTTAGACTGCTAGGTTAGCTTTCAATGTGTAGATTTCATTTCATGTTATTATATTATATATTGTTTTTTGATCTTAGTCGGCCTATGATGCCTACTGAATACCCTATGTTTTTGGTACATATGCTATACTTCCATATCTTTTTTTGATGTAGATCCTAGCTCGAGTTATCCTCATTGATCCTACTTATTTAGAAACGTTGGTTGAATGAATTTGTGGTGAGCTATAGGTGTCCAGAGTCTTATCCATTTCCATCTTGCATTATTTGTCTATATTTTGTACATTTTGGAAAACTTTGTACCATATAATTCTATTCTAGTGCTGCTTGGGACTCTGAGTGGTACATTCGGGCAGGGGCAATGCCCGATACTTCAAGTGGTTCTTAAGTCAGGGATGAGTTCACATATTTTAAGCATGGTTCTATGTCTGTTTTAGAGTACAAGCAAGGTTTCATGAGTTAGCTAGACATGCTGCTATGATTGTGCCAACAAAGCATAAAGAAGTGCAGAGATTTTTCAGAGTGTTGATTTTACCGCTTCATCGGTGACTGAGCATTAAGTGGAAATTAGGTATACTTTTATTCAGGTTGTTGATCATATGAGGACTATATAGGGGATATGCCGCGGGTCCTATGGAGGAGGTGATAAGAGGCCACACTATTAGGGCAGTTTCAGTGGTTCTCTATTCAGAGGTTGGGTCTTTCTAGTAGAGCTTATCAACACTTTTAGCCTAGCATACCTATTTAAGAGGGGCTACATATTATAGATGGTAATTATTTGGGTCATGTCGGGTAAAGCAAACAGGGTTCGGGTCAAACTTCTTGGAGGTCCATTTTGGGTTTTAGGCAATGGTGGATATTCTGGTTTTGAAAGATTTTCTTATCAAACTATGTTTGGTAAAGGATGCTTTGAGTGTGGTGAGTTAGGGAATTTTGATAGGGAGTGTCCCAGACTCACACAATGCAGGTGGCAAAGTTAGCAGGTTCAGGCCCTCAAGGCTCTATTGTAACTGGCTATAGGTGGTGCACAGGGTATTAAGAGTGGTCCCCAAGGTTCTAGAGGTGGGTCTCAGCTAGTTCAGGCAGGTGGTCGTGTGGGTACTCAATTTGAGGGTAGATGCGGTCTTGTTTGCTTCTCGAGGTAGGCTAAGTATTGAGGATTCAGATGCAATCATCACAGGTACAATCTCAGTTTATCATTATCCAACTTCTATATTATTTGATCTAGAATCTACATATTCTTATATATCTGCCTACTTTGCTACTCACCTGGATTTGTTATTTGAGTCTTTGCTTGTGCTTATGCGTGTAGCTACTCCCATAAGTGATTCATTAGTAGTGGATTGAGTGTATCGGTCCGGCGTGGAGACTATCTTAGGGTATAACACTTGGGTAGATCTTGGTTATCCTAGATATGTTGACTTTGATGTAATTCTAGGCATGGATTGGTTGTCTCTCTATGATACGATCTTGGATTGCTTTGCCAAGACTATTACATTGGCTATGCCGGTACCTCTCAGATTGTGTGGAAGGATGCCGATAGTCAGGTACCGAGAGGGATTATATCATTTATTCAGGCAAAGGGGTAGTGGAGAAAGGGTGTTTGGCTTATCTTGCTTATGTTTGTGATACTGGTGCCGATACTCCTTCACTTGAGTCAGTGGTCCATGAGTTCACCGACGTGTTTCCTACCAATCCATCTGGTCTTCTGCCTGATCATGATATTGACTTTGGCATTGATATTGAGTCGGGAACCCATCCTATTTCTATTCCACTATATCAGATGAAATAGGTTGAGTAGAGGGAGTTAGAGAAGCAACTTCAGGATCTTCTAAGTTAAGGGTTTATCAAGCCTAGTGTGTCTCCGTGAGGTGCTCCTATTTTATTCATGAAGAAGAAAAATGATACTTTACATATGTATATTGACAAACGACAACTGAATAAGGTTACTATTAAGAATAAGTATTTGATCCTGCATAGTGATGACTTGTTCAACTAACTTTAGGGTGTAGCTGAGTTTTCTAAGATAGATTTGAGGTCAGGCTACCACTGATTGAGGATCAGGGTAGAGGACATTCCTAAGACTGCCTTAGGACTTGTTATGGCCACTATGAGTTCTTGGTTATGTCTTTTGATTGAATAATGCCTTAACAACATTTATGAATTTGATTAACTGAGTATTCAGGCTCTATTTGGACTCATTTGTTGTAGTGTTCTTCGATGACATCCTAGTCTACTTGATGAGTAGGGAGGAGCACGAACACCATTTGAGAATTGTGCTTCAAACTTTATGGGATCAACAGTTGTATGCCAACTTATCTAAGTGTGAGCACTGGCTTGAGTCTGTAGAATTCTTAGGGCACATGGTGTCTAAGGATAGGATTATGGTGGATCCGACAAAGATTGAGAAAGTTCGTGATTGGGCCAGGCCCACTTCTCCTACCAAGGTTCTTTATTTTGTTGGGTTAGCAGGTTACTACAAATAGTTTTATAGAAGGGTTTCTTCTATTGCAAATCCATTGATTAGATTGACTTAGAAGAATGTCACTCTCCAGTGGTCCGATAAGTGTGAGGTGAGCTTTTTAGAGCTCAAGGCTTTATTGACTTCAGGTTCGATTGTGACACTTTCTACTGAGGGCCAGAGGTTTACTGGCAATTGTGATGCTTCTAGAATCGGTTTGGGTTGTGTGTTGATGTAGCAGGGCAAAGTTATTGCAAATGCTTCTAAGCAGTTGAAGGTTCACGAGAGGAACTACCTCACCCATGACTTAAAGTTGGCGATAGTAGTCTTTACCTTGAAAAGTCGGAGGCATTATCTTTATGAGGTTCATAGTGAGATCTTCATAGACCATCATAACCTACAGTACATATGCATCTAGAAGGATCTTAATTTGAGGCTATGCATGTGGCTGGAGTTGCTTAAGGACTATGATATCTTGATTCTTTACCATCCAAGCAAGGCAAATGTGTAGCTGATGCCTTGAGCTGGAAGATGGTGATTATGGAGTGTTTGGTACTTCTGGTGGCTGAGAAGCGACCTTTGGCTTTAAGCATTCGGTCCTTAGCCAATCGGTTGGTCTGAATTGACATTTCTAAGCTCAGATAGGTTCTTCCTTGTGTAGAGGCCAGGTCTATATTATTAGAGCAGATTTGGGCGTAGGAGTTTGAGTATAGGAGGTTGAAAGTTAGTTGTGATAAGGTGTTGAGGAGTGAGGCTAGGATAACGACCTTAGATCTGGAGGGCATTTTGAGGATTAAGGGTTGTATTTGCGTTTCTAGGGTTGGAGATCTTATTAGATTGTTATGAAGGAGGCCCATTATTCCAGACATTCTATGCATACAAGGGCAGCAAAGATGTATCGAGATTGTATGCAGTATTAATGGTGGTGCGGTATGAAGAGAGATATTACAGACTTTGTGTATCTTGGTTCTTGAACTATCAGGAGGTGAAGTTTGAACACTTAAGGCCTGGTGGTTTGACTTAGAGGTTACCCATTCCCAAGTGGAAGTGGGAGCAGATAGCTATGGACTTTGTGATTGGTTTGTTGCGTACCTTCTAAGGGTTTGATTCTATTTGGGTCATCATAGATAGGATGCTTAAGTCTGCTCACTTCTTGTTGATTCAGTCTTATAATAGTTCAGAGAGGTTTGTTCAGATCTACATCCATGAGATAGTCTATTTGCATGGGGTGTAGGTTTCTATTATTTCTTATCGTGGTAATCAGTTTACGTCATCTTTCTAGAGGTCTATTCAGAGAAAGTTAGGTACCCGAGTTAAGCTTAGCATAGCTTTTCACCCTCAAATTAATGGTCAGTCTGAGCGGACTATTTAGGTTCTAGAAGATATGCTTCGGGCCTGTGTTATTGATTTCAAAGGTCACTGTGACCATTTCTTAGCCTTGGCAGAGTTCGCGTATAATAAAAGCAATCATTCAAGTATATAGATGGCTCCATTCGAGGCGTTATATAGTAGGAGATGCAGATATCCGATAGGTTGGTTTGATATCTTCGAGATTAGACCATAGGGAGCTAATCTGTTGTGTGATTCTTTTAATAGGGTTTGAGTGATTTGGGAGAGACTTTGTACAGCTCAGAGCAGGCAGAAGAGCTATGCTAACCAGAGATTATGAGACTTAGAGTTTGGGGTTGTAGATAAGGTGTTTCTTTAAGTGTCACCCATGAAGGGCGTGATGAGGTTTGGGAAGAAGGCAAGCTCAACCCTAGGTTTATTGGCCCGTTTGAGATATTATAGTGTGTTAAAGATTTGTCGTATGAGTTATCATTGCCTTATACTCTTTTGGGTGTTGACCCGGTGTTCCATGTATCTATGTTAAGGCGGTATGCCCCAAATGAGTCTCACATACTTTAGTGGGATTTGATTTAGTTGAATGTGAGTGTAGCCTCGAGGAGGAGCCAGTTGCTATTCTAGACAAGCAGGTCAGAAAGTTGAGAACAAAAAAGATTCTGTCGGTTAAAGTTCAGTGAAGGCATCATCCAATCAAGGAGGCTACTTGGGAGATCAAGAGGGATATGCGGTCTAGATATCCTCATCTTTTAGAGTCCTTAGGTACCTTCTATTTTTTTGTTTGGGTATAAAAGTCCTTTTTAGTAGTGCATGATGTAATGGCCCTCTAGGTCATTTTCATAATTTTCATGCATTTTACTTATTTTGACCTTTCACATAGCTTCTGTGATATTTTGTGACCTGGAGGGATGGGTGGCCTGATTCTCGAAGTGTTTAATCGGGTTTTAAATCAATTTCCCTATTTTGGAGTTTTTTAAGTTGGAATGTTTGACTTTGTTCATTCCAAGTAAATGGATTTGGATGGGAATTCTGACAATTTCGCTAGCTCCAAAGCGTGAATTTTTGGTTAGGGGGACTTTTGGTTCGGGTCTCGAGGCTTTTAAACTCATTTTAGTCACTTGGTTGGGTTCGTATTATTTTTAGGTAACTGTTGACTTCAGTCAACATTTTGTCAAAACGACTTGCATTGGTCATTTTGTTGATTCCATTGAGTCTGGAATGCCAATTCTACTAGGGAAGCATATTCAATTTGTGTTCAAAAGATTCTAAACAATTCTTGAGGGTCCATTCAAAGTCATTTTGGACTTGGAAAATTGTTGGTTTTCCAACTGCTGGTGTTGGCCAACTTTTTTTCATCGCATTCGTGATGAGGCCTTCGCGATTGCGAAGGTCTGAGAAGTTGACCATCGCATTCATGATAAAGGACCTAGTGGGGTTTGACCAGTAGCTCTTTAGGATCGCGATGGTCTAGACCAGTGCGGTCCCGTGGTCACAACAAGGGTCCTCTCGATCGCGATGAAGGACCCCTGACAGTATAAAATATTTCTCCCTTTTTTTTCAATTCATTTTTCATGAACTTGGGACCTTGGAAGGTTGTAAGAGCTCATTTCTTGTGGGTTTTTCTTCATCTTGTGTTCGAATAAGTTAATTCTGCACACCTAGTGTAATTTCTGTTGATCCAACGCTAAATTCTGCTCATAATTCCGTTAAACTCGAATTCGATTTCTTTGAATTCTCTACTTCCCAGGTTGTTTTGAGCCTCAAATGTGTTCCGTTCTTGCCTAAAATTTCAGGCACGAGTTCCATATCCTATGGGTGAGATAATTGCAGAATTAATTTTTAGTTTTATTGTCGGGCTCCAAGGGTTGATCCTTGACCTAATTTCTAGCCCAAAATATACATTATCGATATGGATATCATTTTTTTCGTCTTAATGAGTAGGTTATTTATTTGATAGTGTAGCAACATTTTGAGGTTGAACAAAGAGGAAAGGCAACTCTTTGATAGTCTGTGACTGTTGTTTGGCCTTGAGGTAGGTTACAACTTACTTTTTTTTAGACTTATCTCGGTTAGGTGATATATTTTATGAATTACTTATTGGTTAGGGATTTGTAGGGTAGGCTTAGGTTTGACTTAATACTTTTGAATTGATTGACCTGTTTTAGGGATTTTTGAAAAGAATTTCTTGCCCGAGCTTTGATTTAGGTTACTTGTTTAGTTCTAGACATAGACTATAGATCCTTAATATAGGTTGCGGTAGGTGGTAGAGTTGGGTTTTTATTGATTAGCTTACTCTAATATTGTTTTCCTTTTTGTGTTATCCTTATTCTATAAGATTGTGGGCCCGAGGTTGTGGATTTGTATTGGTTGGACTCCAGAGTAGTGTGATTCGGTTGTGGAGGGTGGTTTTGCCTTATTTTGTTTATACATACATACGTACACACACACACACATATATATATCACATACATTCATTCATACATATGAATTCGGATATGATTCGGAGAAAAATACTGATTTTTGGTCCTTAAAAGGAAATCGTACCATCTTTATTACTGTTTAAATACTTTAAAAAGGAAACTGTACCATCTTACTATGGATTTTGAATTTCAAAAAATTTTTTTTCACTGATTTCTGATTTGAAAAGACTGCACCACTTTATAATTAGGGCAAGGGATGTTGCTGGTTCATTTCTCTTTTTACTATCCTATTGATGAGTCCATGGCACGATTCTGAGTGGCCCGAGGTATGTGTTTCATATTTTTTAATTTTTCTGCATATAAGAGGAGCTTGAGGGATTTTCAAAAGACCCGAGGTATATGTGTCGGGTTTTACATTTTTGCATTAGCCACCTACTACATTGCATCATCTCATACTACACTACACATTCCATTTATATATTTTGTGTATATTATTATCACTATTTTTTTATTCTATCCCTGCTATGTCTTAGACTGCTAGGTTAGCTTTTAATATGTAGAATTTTCATGTTATTTATATTATATATTATCTTCTAAGCTCCATCAGCCTATGATGCCTACTGAGTAACCTGTATTTTTGGTACTCATGCTACACTTTTGCATCTTTTTCTGATGAAGATCCTAGCGCGAGTCATCCTTGTTGATCTTGTTCATTTTGAGGCGCTGGTTGACCAGATTTGTAGTGAGCTCAAGGCGTCAAGAGGCTTATCTATTTCCTTCGTGCATCATCTTTCTATATAGTGTACATTTTGGACAGCTTTGTATCAATATAGTTCTATTCCTATACTTAAGTGGTTCTTGTATCGATGACACCGTTTACAAGGTTGGATATCTTGTATATTTGGTCTCCCTTTCATTTCTGTAGGGCCCATATCTGTATAATTTGTACCTGTTATATATGTATCTATACATAGTGGCCCGTTTGTATCATGTTAGCTTGCTTATCATTGTTGTTACCCATTACTTTCAGTATACGTCTTGGATTGTAGCTTACCTACTAGAGATCTATAGTAGGTGCCATCATGGCCCAATTTTGGATCAATACATTGACTCACTTCTAATTGACATGGCTAACATAACAATCTCAATTTGTGACATCATACTCTATCAACAAAACAAAATGCATACAAGAGACTCAATTCGGGCAGTTAATTACTCTGTTATTTCAATCCAAGTATCCTCACATAGACCAAGGAAATGTCCCAAAATGCACAAATATATACAATGAACAAACATGATAAAAGACTAACGAAAAGAGAAATCACAAAAAACTCATAAAGAATTTCATATGCTACATGTGCGGATACCATAGGCTTGCCTTTATTTTCTAATTTCTCTATCTTTGGAATGCTCAGGTTAGATCACATAAGGACTTCTTTAAGCTTGTAATGTAGGATTTAGGACAATAGGATACATATTTGGTAATAGTGACTACGCCCTCCTTGAACGGTACATTTTACTCACCATTTCTGCCTTTTTCTTTCTTTTTTTTCACTTTCTTCCCTTTTCTTTGCTTCCATTGGCTATGGCGTTGTGCTTTTTATCAGTTTATCTTTTCTCATACTTTTTTAAACTTCTTTATTTACTTATAATATTCTTTATTTTTTTCTTTTTCAAAATTTTTTATTCATTACTATTTTCTTTATTTTTTCTACCACACCAGGTCATGGTCTATACATAACTACTTCCCCTACCATCAACTTAGGCTTGATGTCTCAATTATCACCATTTTTTACCGTACACACCAACTTAGGATGTCTAAGATTCATTCCTAATTATTAGTGTCATGGAGGGACAAGTTCAAAAATAAGATTAATTTATCATAGAGGTTTTGGGGTTAGTTACGGCTAGCCAATTAAAAGGATCAAAATGGGAGACTAAGGATATTATTTTTCTTTTAAACAACTCATATAGGCTAAATGGGATTTTGTTCCACAAAGAAGGCCTAAGTTCATCTCTATAACTAAGCTATCATTAGACAAGCCGAATGATTAATATGACAAGTTCTAGGTTGTATACATAACACCGAAATAACAGTTACTTACTCACTCACAATGGCACTGGACTTTTAATCAACTTTTATTCTCCCTCCCTCCCAAATTAGTACACTAAGCATCTAGAAATACATTGTCACATAAAGATAAGTACATGTCAATACTTACAATTACAGTTCATATAATTTTAATTTTTATAGGGGGTCCATTTTAGAGCAAAACAAGTTTCATGTCATAAGCTAACAAACTACCACCATTTAAGTCAAACCTACTCTGTTCTGCTTAAACTACATAAGAATTGTTTCCTTAAGGAAGTTGCGTAACAATCTATTATCGAAAAAAGTCATTATTCTAAACTCAATTATACCTTTATGTTGTCTGGTTCAATAGTAAAATAAAGCCCCCAAAATAGAATCATGGTCAAAAAATAATTAGGAGATGACGCTACTAGGACGGACATGTGATGCAGTAACTCAAACAGAACAAACAACAATTCACCCCCAATGTAAAAGAATACAACGTCCTCAATCCATAAAAAGGTAAAAACAAAGGAGTTTAGGACTCTCTAAGGTGAATTAAATACACACATGAGATTTTCTGGGAATTCTATGATCAGTGGATGGGCTCAACTACCAGGATTCTCTACCTCTACCTTCGTTATCTAATTTCTACATCACCATAATGACTCAAAGATTAGTAAAATAAATTTACTATACAAAAAGTATATACTTCGGTTACCTCCCAAGAAGCTCTTGATTTTAAGTCGCAGCACGAAGTAGACACCATATCAATTTGTGGCTCAAGGAGATAGATAATCTCTCATATGGCACTTCTTCACTAATGTCTCATCCTCATTGTGACTAAAGTAATGATTAATACTTTACCCATTAACCTTGAAATTTTATGACCCATTCTTGGTTAGCAACTCAATAGCCCCATATGTTGATGCACTCACTACCTTGAAGCACTGACTATTTGAACTTCAACTTTCCTAGGAAGAACTTCAACCTCGAGTGAATAACAAGACTATATCACCTGGTTGAAATTCTCTATTCATAATCTTTTTATCATGTACCTAATCTATACACTCTTTAAACAGTGCAAAACTCTCATAAGTTTGAAAAAGAAACTTATCCAGTTCATTGAGTTGAGTCAACCTCAAATTTGTAGCATCGTCTAGCCAAAGTTTAGCTTATTCAGGGAATACATTGCCTTATGCTCCAATTCAATGGGAAGATGGCAAGATTTTCCAAACACTATAAGATAATGGAAAGCTTCAATATTAGTCTTGAAAGATGTTCTATAGGGTCACAAAGCTTCATCCAGCTTCTGGGACTAGTCGTTCAATTTGCATTAACAGTCTTTGCAAAAATGCTCTTGATTCCCTATTTGAAATTTCCACTTGTGTACTTGTCAATAAATGATGTGGGGTAGCCACTTTATGTCATACACCATACTTTTCCAATAGGCTTGCAAAAATTATGTTGTAAAAGTGAGACCCCCTATCACTAATAACAGCTCTTGGAGTGCCAAATTGAGTGAAAAATTTCTTTTTCAAGAGTGCATTCACAATTTTTTTCTTCATTATTAGGCAGAGCAACAACCTCCACCAAATTAGAGCAATCCACTGGAACCAGGATATATTTCATCCGATGGGAACTTACAAAGGGGCTCATAAAATATAACCCCTATATATCAAAGATCTTTGCCTCCATGATAAAAATTTCAAAGGCATCTCATGCCTTCTTGAAATGGAACCTCGCCGTTGACATTGTCACAAGAATTCTCCATTAGATTAGAATCATGGTATATGGTGAGCCAATAATAAACATATTTTAATGAATGCAAATTCTCTAATTAGCCAATGCACGTTCTAATTAACCACATTCTCTATAAGGGGAGCCTTGGTGTAATTGGTAAAGTTGTTGCCACGTGACTAGGAGATCATGAGCTCAAGCCATGGAAACAACCTCTGATAGAAATGTAGGGTAAGGTTTCCTATAATAAACCCTTTGTGGTTTGGACCTTCCCCGTCCCCATACATAGCGAAAGCTTTAGTGTACCAGGCTGTCCTTTTTAATTTTTTTTACAACAGTCAGTATGCCTCCGTGGTGCCTTTTAACTGGTGAATCATGACATACCTTCAGAATAGGCATAATTTCTTCTTTAGATACACATCACCTGATCCTGTTATCAACACATATGCCAAATAGGTAAGGCTCATCCTAGTAGTGTCTATATTCTTTCAGACACTTCTACTTTTAACATTAGAGTTCACTTCTTTAGGAACGAGGCAAGTCGTTAAAAAGTGGGCAATGTCAACATACAAGGTGACATAACACTAGATAGTGCAAAAAGGTACTCATTTGAAAAGGCATAATCAATCTCCAAATCTCTTCTTTGGTACACCTACTTCCTTAAGCCTTGAAAGGTGATCAACTACTTGATTCTTTGTCTTTTTTGTCCTTGACTTTGAAGGAAAATTCTTGCAATAACAACTCCTAGCACATCAAAACTTGATTTGGCATCCTTATTTTCCATTAAGTATCAAAGAGTTGCATGATCAATGTACACTATAACCTTGGCTCTAGTAGGTATGTCCTAAATTATTCAAAAGGCAAACACTATTAATATCAATTCTTGTTTAGTCATAATATAATCCATCTAAGCAGAATTTAGTGTCCTGCTAGCATAATAAGAAGATAAATATAATACATCTATGAAAGATGGCTGGAGATTGCATAGCCGCAATAACATCCGACTAAATGCAAATGTATTATATGGATATATAAAAGTAATCTTTTCCTGGTCTTCAAGTACAATAATGATCTAATTATAACCTGAATAGCCATCAAGAAAGTTGTAAAAAGACTTCCAGTCAGCCAATCAAGTATCTGGTTAATGGGTGACATAGGGAAGTGGTATTTGCATGTGACTATATTCAATTTCCAATAATCTATGCAGAATCTCAATCAGATGATTTTTCTAGTGGGGATTAATTTATTTTTCTCATTATGCACTACAGTTGAACCTCTCTTTTTGAAACATATCGCACAGGAATCACCTATTCACTATTTGAGATGGGAAACACAATCCTAACATTTAGCTATTTGATGATTTCCTTCTTTATGACCTATTATATAATCAAATTCAGTCACCTCTAATGCTCGACACTTGGGGTGTTGTCTTCATTAAGTTAAATTTTACGTTTACAAATGCCTCCAAGAATACCTTGATGTACAATTATTTTATGGTACTTTCGACACTTCAAACATGGAAATTGTGCAAGTTCTTAAGTACATTTTAGTAGATATATGTGTTTTTGTGTGTTTGTGTAGGAAAATAGGTTCTGAAAACTAAAGTTGGAAAACAAGCTAAAAAATCATAAGTACTGACTCGTGGAAGTAGAGTAAGAATCATGCTTTTAGAGTACAAATCGTGCTCACTCTAGCACTGATGACTGAAGATGGTGTGAATTCAAAGTTGATACCATGACTCGTGACTTGAGAGTACGAGTTATACTATCATCTGTAGATAGAAGTTCAGAAAAAGTGAAATTGATTCCAATAGTATGAGCCATACCACGACTCACATGACCCGTGGCATCAATAGTTTGGGCTTGTAGAATGGATTTAGAAAAATTGGTCTCAGGGATCATGATTCAATGCATGAATTATAACTCAAAACCACGAGTCGTACACTGACACGTAGAGAACTAAAGAAGTTGACAGATTTTTTAAGACTATGAATCGTACCCTGTTGACCAGGAGTCATGATCCCAACTTATGACTGATTGTATGTTGACGGGCCTCTAATCCTAGTTTGTTTAGGATAGGTTTTATTTTGTCTAGAAATACTTTACTTAGATTTTTATTTACAGTTTACGCACCCTAAGTATATTGTTACCTTGCTTGAGAACATGAATCTCTTTAGTTTTTGAGCAATAACATCCATTGTTTCTTGGTTATTGATTATGTTCAAATAATTCAAGATTTTAGATTTCATTTATTCAATTCATAAGCTTATAATTATGCTTTCAACCATAAATTCTGATTGTGTTCTTGCAAATATGAGTAGCTAAATCCCATAACCAAGGTTGTGAGAACCATGATAAATTAACAAAGTAGGCTAAAGTACTTAGTGATTCTTGAAAGGCGTTCATGCATGTATTGTTCTTCTCTTCATATTGATTGCTTTTTAATGGTTGCAAATGTTAGAACTTGCCATAATTCTTAACTTGCTTGACCAAAGAGATATAGAATAGGAAAAGAGATTAACAATGGAGATTTGGGGTACCAACCCTCATCTAATAGCTTGAGCCTTAATTGAGAAAACTAATATGAGATTAAGGGTAAGGGTCATATGCAAACACTCATAGACCTAACAGGTGATTGAGTGATATTCATCTAATTAGGGTCAAAATCCATCTAGGTAAACCTAACTTTCCAATGTAACATGCTAAGCATTGATATAGATCACTAGTACGCTACGCTTACTAAGCAATGACACCATGGGGAACACAGTCCTAGTCCATCCTTATTGATTGATACGAACAAAATTTTAATACTCTGTCACTTGTTCACTGAAAGCTTACAAACTATTACTTGGTACTTTATAAAACCCCTCCGAAAATAAACTAGTTTAAATAACCGCATTGATCTAGTTTCTATCCATATTCTCTGTGGGATAGACCCAACTTATTTGGGTTCTATATTTGATCAACAACCACATTATAGTTCATTTTGATGTGTAATTTGGGCGATGTCAAATTTTGGCATCATTGCCGGGGAATATGGTTTAGGATTAATTTAATTGTGTTTATTTGACTGTTAGTCCTTATTTCTTAATTTACTTTTTTCTATTGTTTTTGTTTCTTTTAGGGTACAGGTTAGTTTATGCCAAACACCCGAAGTCAAGGCAATCCCTTGATTCCCATTAAACATGAGTTCGAACATACTTAAGAAAGATGAATACCCAAGAACTTCAGGAGCAAGCAGCAACTCGACAGGCTAAATCAGACCGTCTGGCTGTGGAGGCTGAAGCTTGTGTTAATTATTAAAATGTAGAAACTACTGAATATGCTATTAATGGTCATAGGAACCAAAGGCCCAGGGGAAATAATAAGAGACTGATTATTTCGTATGATGATCTGGAAGATGAGGATGATGTTTATTTAGACAGAGTTGGTGCTACTGGTGATATAGTCCCTTTTCCACTAGCCCCTGGTGCTAAGTTTGACATCACAAGTACAATGATATTGTTACTGAATCTGAAGGGTCTATTTGAAGGTGCTATTGAAGATGATCCAAACCTCAACTTGATTAGTTTTATGGGAATTTGCAAGTCATACAAGCTTCTAGAGAGAGTCAAAATTCTATCAGGTTGTGGTTGTTTCCTCTATCACTATCTAGGGAAGCAACCCTATGGTTGACTGAACTTCCAGATGATTCCATTACTAACTGAAGAGACCTGAAAGCTTCTTTTGTTGAGTGTTTTTTCCTACTTTCCATAATATTGCAGTTGAGAGATGAGATCAATAATTTCAGAAAGCTGCTTGGAGAAGTTTTTTATGAAGCTGGTTGAAGTTCAATAAGAAGTTGAAGCAGCACCATAACTACAAGCTAGCTGATGACAATTTCTTGGAGAAATTTTACATGTCACTAAATTCTGCAACTAAGCTAGTAGCTGATACTAATACTAGAGGTTCTTTCATGCCAAATACTTAGATAGATGCGGCTGTGATGTTCGATCAAGTTACAAAGACCAATAGAGTATGGCACATGAGGGAGGCTTAGGTATCAATTAGTACTTATTATATGGGCATGTCGACAGAGTAGCACCAAAGAGAAGAGGAGCATGATTAGGATATGACACATATAAAAACTCAAATAGACCTACTTATAAAGCACTTAATGGGGTTCGGCTATAAAAAGGTGAATGCAGTGGGTTTGTAATGTAAAGCACCAAGGCATGATGGTTATGATTCTAATTCTGAGGAGTAGGTAAATTACATGAACAACTAGATGGGGGATTTCTAAGCCAATACCTAAGGGTCTAACCAAGACTCTTGGCGTCAAGGTCAAGGAAATCAAGGTTAGAACTATTACAAGGACAATAACTATGATCGATCTAGGAATAGAGATAGAAACAAAGGTAAAGATCAAGACAACTGGAGGAACAAGGATGGGTACAAAAATGATCACAACAATCTCTATGCCCCTACTAATAGTAGAGATCAAGGTGAGTCTAGTAGTTCTAGACTGAAAGACATGAAGGCGAAGATGTTGAAATAAGAAAAATCCACAAATACTGGGATCAAGGAGATACATGGTGATTTTTATAATATGACCTAGTTGGTTGGCTCTTATTCTACAACCATTAAGCATTTATAGCAGAAAATAGGGCAGATTTCCACATAATTAAATCAAAGAGAAAATGGTACTTTGCCTAGTGATATTGTGCCAAATCTGAGAAAGGATAATCATTGTATGGTAGCCGCTACTAGGAGAAGAAAGTAGGTGAATGAGCAACTCAAGCTGGTTGTTTTTTATAATAATGATATGGTTGTTGTGGAAGATAATTGTCACGACCCGAAATCCCATTCAGGCCGGACTGGCACTCGAAGCCGACATGGCCCGAGAGAACCAATCTTTGCTTATGAACACTTGCATGCATCTCCTCATATGGACCTTATGAAACCCCATGCAACTATGCAAAAGTCATGGATATGGACACATATGCCATATATATATATATATACATATATATATATATATCAACTTGGCCGTTGAGGCCAACAAACTAAAATGAGCATACCAACAAACCAAAATGAGCATACATATCTTACATTCTGTTCCCACATAAGTCTACAAAAGCCTCTACAGATACATGACCATGCAAACCTAGAGTCGGGACAACACCCCGCTCTATACTCATATACAGTATCAAAATGAATGTACATAGCAACTAAGGCAGCCCCGAACCAACTGGAGCTCACCAAAAGTCGGCCAAAGATCCGCAACCTACAGTGGAGGCCTACTAGTACCTGCGCCTGCAGCAAGTAAGGTAAATCCCCCGAGAGGGGTCAGTACGGAGAATGTACTGAGTATGTAAGGCCATAAGAAACTTGTTATAAAGACATCAATAGAATCAAAATGTAATAGGATAGGCAACATGAACAACTCATCGATTTGCATATGTGGAACAGTGTAGCTTACATAAATTAAGTTCTTCTCTTTATGATTTATTCCTCATTGCTCATATCATAACGTACCCGGGCCCCGACTGATCAGTGGGTAAATAATATACTATTGGGATCGTTCCAGCCAGGCTTATGCCCCTTAGATTGCGATCCATCATAGCATAGTTTTAGGATCGTTCCAGCCAGGCTTATGCCCCTTAGATTGCGATCCATTCCAACAAAACAGGGTCGTTCCGACCAGGGTGTTCACCCCTCTGGATTGCCCCTTGTGCTCAACAACAACCAATTAAGCATTATTTAATTCTTTTACTTTTGTTTGAGAGTGATACGTGTGAGGAATTGATTCATCCTCTTATGAGAGAGTGATACAATCAGTGATGAGAGATTAACGTATGTACATAGCCACAACACTCTTGAAAATGCAAGAACACAACATGATTGAGACTTTTGGAACATGTCCATAATTATGTAACCCATGAACCACAATAACTCATGAATGAGGAGTATAGGACTCAACAATAGATAACATTATTGGAATCATGCAACACAAGTCAATGAACAAGAGGTATGTGTATAGCCACTATTGGCACTTTGGAACATAACCTTTTTGGGCTTTTGGAACATTGACTAACGAATATGAGACATACAATTCCCGAGTGATCAATGGGTAGGGAATATGTAATAAGAACCATTTCTAAACGGATATAGAATACCTTAGCAAATTTTGGGATAGGACCAGCATAATGCCAATGTGAATACGACGTACCGCAAAAAGATACGAACAAAGTAACCTTACATACCTTGTATTCTCAATACCAACACACAATCTTAAATGCGCACACAATCGTTCCGATCCTTCCTTATGTTCCACTCTACAACACAAATACACAATGGAGCCAACATTAACCACCAACTACGTAATGCATATAATAAGTAACATTCTCATGTTTGCCTTTAAACATGCCATGTCCCACTTGACACAACCATTCATGAAAGTATTAGTCCAAAAATCCCACAATATTCCCAACATTGACCATCACATGATAACCAATAGCATGTCATGCCAAGTTCACACTTTCCACTCTCCATTATCACCACATCATAATTATGCCATCAATTTCCTTCAATACACCTCACAACAACAAATCGGCCAAAATCCCATAATTTACACTTATATGAAAATAACATGTTTAACAACAAAATAACACCATACATGTTCATATTTTATCCATACCATGCTCTTTCATTAAGACATCAAGTCTCTTTTCACTTTCAAATCACAAAGATGACACATCTTCCACCAAAGGCAAAACTACACCATTCACCACCTTGCCAACACAACTATCATGATATACATAATCTATCATGCATATAATATGTTAATCCATGAGGATAATTACTTACCACGTCTTGGAATATGAGGATCTTGCTTCAAGAGTTGTCTTTGAGCTTCTAGGGTTTGAGAGAAAATAATGTTGAAAAATAGACAAAAAGGCATGAGCTTCCAAATGACCAAAAAATCAGATTGTTGGTCCCTTTTATAAGCATTTATGTCCATCCTTAGCCACTTATAAAGCATTAAATGCTTGGTCTAGAAGGTCTTGCAAGAATGGGTCATTTGACCCATTTTGGGCCATGCATTCTTTTCATTTTTGGGCCCTTTTTGGGCCCAATTCACTTAACCCAGTAAAATCAATAATTTCTCGTGTTCAAGTCATCTAATACATGTTACAACAATATTCCCACTCATGTTATTCATATCCGTAGCCTCGATCCCAAGAACAAGCGATTCTAGCCACGTATGACCTATTTTGCCCAAAAGGGTAAAATCGTCATTTTGACCCCAAATTCATTCTCGAGTAATTTTATCATACCAATATAATATTTTACTCATTTCATATATGTTGTAGAAGATACGTGGCAAAAATCGGCTCGGTACGTCCCCGGATACCCTTGGGACTTAGAAATTTCCAACTTTCGAAAAAGTGGAAAACCCAAGGTGGCACGCTCCTGGGCGCGCCAACCTACTGCCTCTGGGCTAAAAAATTTAGCCCAGAGCGGCGTGGCACGGTCCCAAACACGCCCCTCCTCAAAAATTTTCAAAAATTTCATTTTTTTGACTTTTCTTCGCGGGTTCAGTTAGATACTTCAAGTCCTATCCTTTAAATCACTTCTTAACCTTAATATCCTTTGTTTAGAGGTCCTCTTAACCTCATTTTGAACCCCACAACTGTCCCATGAAAATCACAAAACACTTCCACAAAGGTTTAATCCCATATACGAGGCCAAATTCAATTTTTCTCATCCTTAGCATTACAAAATACACCCGTATGGCTCTCGACACCTAAATAATCATTGTTCAATGTCGTCAAGTAGGGTTGGGAAGGTACGAGGTGTTACATTCTTCCCCCCTTAGGAACATTCGTCCTCGAATGTTAGTAACATCGTCTTATGTACATCCCATGCATCTCTCTCTTAGCATATATATACTCAGTTCTAACTCCATACCTTGAACTTTCTCCCGTGGTTACTTTGACTTCATGATTTCTTTGGCTCCCTATGTGATTCGTTTTCTCCACCGTATCTTTACCAAAGTTATTCTTATATGTTTCCTTTATTTATATGGCAATATATATATCCCTTTATAAGGGACATCCCGCATAGCTTGTCCATGTAATAGACTAATGAATCTCAGCATATGACTTGTGTTAGCCTGTAGTTACTGTTTTACTATCTTAACCTTCTCCGTAGCGTAGTGAACAAAATCTAGCCCCAACTAAGGCAATTCCACTAGGTTTAACTCACCCAAGTGACGATTTAAACTTTCTTCTGTATAAACCCTCGCAGATACCATAATGATACTTGCACAATAGCTATCATGATAAGCACATTCAATAAAGGGTAAATGTTCATCTCAACTACCGTTTGAGTCTCTCGCACAGACTCGTAGTATACTGTCAAATGTTTGGATAGTCTACTCTATTTGTCCGTTCATATGAGGGTGAAAAGTTGCACTCAAATTCACGTATGTACCAACTTCCACACCCATGTAATAAATTGAGCATTTCAGAACTTCGTATAGTTGTACTTCCTCTTTAATAACTAACCTCACATATTCGTCAACTATGTAAGTGGTCTTGAAAGGCAACATGTGTTATGTAGGTAAACCTGTCAACTAGCTCTCATGTGGAATCCAAATTCCCAAAATATTTATAAGGCAACCCTTATGTGTAGGAGGCAAACTTGCAACTGTACAACATATACATGGCATATAACCTCCAGGTTTTCTGATGCTCTGCCATGGATAATTCTATCAAGGAGTTACACTTGCTTGTTCTTTTTTTTTTTCTTTATATTGCCTCGCCAATGTCTTCTTACCAACCCATGGTACGTTTTTGTTTCTATCCCAATGACAATAGAATTCTGTGAATGATGTGCTTCGGTTCTACTTCATTTCCCTCGTGCGTAAGGTCAAATCTCATCGACCCTTGTGTTACGTTCTTTTTTTTTCCGAATCAAACATAGGATTCACATGTTGCTTTTCCTTCACCTCTACGAATAAGGACTTTACCGCATTTTGCGCTATAACCATTTGATCTGGAGTTTCTAGTAACTACAGTCTAATATATAGATTCCTCCTATACCTTGTGTCCCCATGGATCGACCATCAGTACTTCCTAGTGCTTTGCGGCCTACTGCATCGACCACTGCAGTTGCTTTTCCTGAATGCGATCTCAGTATTTTATCGTAATCTCTTAATAATTTGCGTCGTCTTCCCTACCTCAAATTTGAGTCCCTCTTTTTAAAGTATATGCAAGCTCCTATGATCAATAGTCATATCTCAATATGAACCCTAAGTAGTAGTGTCATATTTTCATATCTCATAGCTGTCAAATAACTACCACACCTGTTACCTGATCATGTGTGATATAGTTTCCCTCATATGGCCACAACTGCCGTGAGGCATACGCTGTTAGCGAATCATCATACTTCTACCTCTTTGAGACTTGTCTCATATGCATCACTCTGCTAAAACTGAGTTACTTTGTCTATTAGCGCTGGTAAGGGTCCAGGGATAGAAGAAACTCCTTTAGTCATACTCCTCGATCACCAACCAACCCAAAGAAACGAAGAATCTTTGTAAGCATCGCAGGCCTTAGCCAATTTTTGTGTTGCACTGTTTCTATCTTTAGCGTATCGACCTTCATTCTGTCATCCTATACAATGTGACCCTAAAACGCTATGGATTTTATCCAAAATGCATACTTGGAGAGCTTTACATTCCACTGACGATCCCATCTTGTAACACCTGCTGTACATAATTGACATGGTCCTCTCGTGATCTTGATTAAACCAGAATATCAACCATGAACACGATTACACATACATCAAACAAGAGTTTGCACACCCTATTCATCCGCTCCAGAATAGTAGCTGGTACATTTGTTAGTCCCAATGACACAACTTAAGAACCATAGTCAGAACATGGTCGCAAGTCTGTCTTGGGTACATCTTTGTTTCTAACTCTGACTTGGTGATAACCCGAGCTCAAGTTACTGTTGTTATCGAGACATTTAGTGCAAGAACGAGTGAATATAATCCTTTTGATAAAAAGGAACTTCACACTTGGCACCCTGTAACTGATCAACCAATCGTCAATTCTTAAGAGGGGATAGTTGTGCTTACTCAGTACTTTACACAACTGCTAATAGTCAATGCACGTTCTCAAGTATTTTTTTCTCCACATTCACATAGATGCGCTCTCTTAATTGCTCTGTTTCATTCCTATAGCGTTACTGGGGCCATGGTATATTAAGCTCTACTTCCTGTTTCGGGGGTAAGCCTGGAAATGCATCCGGCATATATATCAAGAAAGTCATTTGACCATCGAAACCTATTGAGGACTTGGTGGTTTTGCATCAATCTTACGCTCTTGTACTAACTGGCATACCTACCCCTTGGCTATCAATTTCGTCCTTTTACAATAGACAATACAATGTTTCCTTGGTGCCCCCACATTACTCTTCCACTCAGGAACATGTTCGTATGGATAGTGAAAATATACCTTGGCAATTCACCGTGGTATAACAAGAAACTAACTAATTCATTCCCATGATAACATGAACATCCACCGTTTGCAATTCATAAGATTAACCAATGTAGTGTAACCCCACATCGTTACCACACAATCATGTCGCATTCTTTTAGCCACAATAATTTTCCCTTTTGGTGTAGAGTTGTTTCAAATGGATGAACTAAAACCTCTACTATCCTTTCACAAAGTTTCTTCTTTAACATTCAATGGAATAACCTAGGATAGGGTAAATCCCCAAATCAATCAATGTAAAGACTTTAAGAAATAAAAAAAAACAGAGCATATACCTGCTGCATCATCAGGAGAAGCCTCAAATTTCTGCCGATCCACCACGGCGTAGGTACTGCCCTGGATGTTACTAGAGCTAGCTTCTCCTCTAGCACCCTTGGCATGACTAGCAGCTTGTGCACCTCTACCTAGAAGAGGCACATATGATGTCGATACAAAGGTTGGTCCCGTGGGTCGTGCCATGCAACTTGTGTTCCTTTGTGGACACCCCCTTGCCATATGCCCTGGCATGCCGCAATAATAGCAAACATTCTGTCCAAACCTACATTCACCTGCATGAAACCTCCCGCAGCGCTGGCACAACCGACGATGAAACCTCGGGCGGGTCATACTGTCTTGTGCTTGGTACCCCACTGTACGTAAACCCTGAATCCCACCTCCTTGCCTAAACTGGTTGCTTCTAAACCCTTGGAATAGAGGAGGAGTAATTGTGGTGGTATGGGGAAACGATGGCCTAAGTGGTTTGTAAAAAGTCCTATGCCCAAATCCTCCTTGGGACGTCATGTTTTGTCCCATGGGTTTAGCCTTTTTTGGCGATCTTTCTTCCACCTCTTTCATCCTCTCTCTCTGCCTCTGTCCCTCCTTCTGCTGCATGAGAGCTTGTCTTTGAGCTTGTGCAGCAACTACACGGGTCAATATTTGCACTGCACTCATCAAGTCCTGCTCAATAGTATTGTCGGGCAGTCCCGAAGATACTACTGTCTTTCCCAGCTCTTCTGGAGCTGGAAAAGTAGGAGAAACCCGTGATGCAAATTCGGTATCAGCACCACCTTGACTAGCTGAGTCCGGTGGTGATCCACTCGCTCCTTCCTCGGCAAGCATGTCAACCTGCTTACCCTTTCCTTTATCTCTTCTTGTCATCGGCAGTTTCTATAGCACAGAAAACCAATCGACATGGTCAGATATAATCTAACTTACAACACTGGCTTTACTGCACGATCTAGGAATGAAGAAAAGGAACAACATCCTAAATGCCCCATAGCCTCCTGCTCATAAATGTGGTGCACAACACATCTATGAACAAGACTCTACTCGGACATGGCTTTGTAGACACCCTTAGAACGAACTGCTCTGATACCACTTTTGTCACGACCCGAAATCCCATTCAGGCCGGACTGGCACTCGAAGCCGACATGGCCCGAGAGAACCAATCTTTGCTTATGAACACTTGTATGCAGCTCCTCATATGGACCTTATGAAACCCCATGCAACTATGCAAAAGTCATGGATATGGACACATATGCCATATATATATATATACATATATATATATATATATCAACTTGGCCGTTGAGGCCAACAAACTAAAATGAGCATACCAACAAACCAAAATGAGCATACATATCTTACATTCTGTTCCCACATAAGTCTACAAAAGCCTCTATAGATACATGACCATGCAAACCTAGAGTCGGGACAACACCCCGCTCTATACTCATATACAGTATCAAAATGAATGTACATAGCAACTAAGGCAGCCCCGAACCAACTGGAGCTCACCAAAAGTCGGCCAAAGATCCGCAACCTACAGTGGAGGCCTACTAGTACCTGCGCCTGCAGCAAGTAAGGTAAATCCCCCGAGAGGGGTCAGTACGGAGAATGTACTGAGTATGTAAGGCCATAAGAAACTTGTTATAAAGACATCAATAGAATCAAAATGTAATAGGATAGGCAACATGAACAACTCATCGATTTGCATATGTGGAACAGTGTAGCTTACATAAATTAAGTTCTTCTCTTTATGATTTATTCCTCATTGCTCATATCATAACGTACCCGGGCCCCGACTGATCAGTGGGTAAATAATATACTATTGGGATCGTTCCAGCCAGGCTTATGCCCCTTAGATTGCGATCCATCATAGCATAGTTTTAGGATCGTTCCAGCCAGGCTTATGCCCCTTAGATTGCGATCCATTCCAACAAAACAGGGTCGTTCCGACCAGGGTGTTCACCCCTCTGGATTGCCCCCTGTGCTCAACAACAACCAATTAAGCATTATTTAATTCTTTTACTTTTGTTTGAGAGTGATACGTGTGAGGAATTGATTCATCCTCTTATGAGAGAGTGATACAATCAGTGATGAGAGATTAACGTATGTACATAGCCACAACACTCTTGAAAATGCAAGAACACAACATGATTGAGACTTTTGGAACATGTCCATAATTATGTAACCCATGAACCACAATAACTCATGAATGAGGAGTATAGGACTCAACAATAGATAACATTATTGGAATCATGCAACACAAGTCAATGAACAAGAGGTATGTGTATAGCCACTATTGGCACTTTGGAACATTGACTAACGAATATGAGACATACAATTCCCGAGTGATCAATGGGTAGGGAATATGTAATAAGAACCATTTCTAAACGGATATAGAATACCTTAGCAAATTTTGGGATAGGACCAGCATAATGCCAATGTGAATACGATGTACCGCAAAAAGATACGAACAAAGTAACCTTACATACCTTGTATTCTCAATACCAACACACAATCTTAAATGCGCACACAATCGTTCTGATCCTTCCTTATGTTCCACTCTACAACACAAATACACAATGGAGCCAACATTAACCACCAACTACGTAATGCATATAATAAGTAACATTCTCATGTTTGCCTTTAAACATGCCATGTCCCACTTGACACAACCATTCATGAAAGTATTAGTCCAAAAATCCCACAATATTCCCAACATTGACCATCACATGATAACCAATAGCATGTCATGCCAAGTTCACACTTTCCACTCTCCATTATCACCACATCATAATTATGCCATCAATTTCCTTCAATACACCTCACAACAACAAATCGGCCAAAATCCCATAATTTACACTTATATGAAAATAACATGTTTAACAACAAAATAACACCATACATGTTCATATTTTATCCATACCATGCTCTTTCATTAAGACATCAAGTCTCTTTTCACTTTCAAATCACAAAGATGACACATCTTCCACCAAAGGCAAAACTACACCATTCACCACCTTGCCTACACAACTATCATGATATACATAATCTATCATGCATATAATATGTTAATCCATGAGGATAATTACTTACCACGTCTTGGAATATGAGGATCTTGCTTCAAGAGTTGTCTTTGAGCTTCTAGGGTTTGAGAGAAAATAATGTTGAAAAATAGACAAAAAGGCATGAGCTTCCAAATGACCAAAAAATCAGATTGTTGGTCCCTTTTATAAGCATTTATGTCCATCCTTAGCCACTTATAAAGCATTAAATGCTTGGTCTAGAAGGTCTTGCAAGAATGGGTCATTTGACCCATTTTGGGCCATGCATTCTTTTCATTTTTGGGCCCTTTTTGGGCCCAATTCACTTAACCCAGTAAAATCAATAATTTCTCGTGTTCAAGTCATCTAATACATGTTACAACAATATTCCCACTCATGTTATTCATATCCGTAGCCTCGATCCCAAGAACAAGCGATTCTAGCCACGTATGACCTATTTTGCCCAAAAGGGTAAAATCGTCATTTTGACCCCAAATTCATTCTCGAGTAATTTTATCATACCAATATAATATTTTACTCATTTCATATATGTTGTAGAAGATACGTGGCAAAAATCGGCTCGGTACGTCCCCGGATACCCTTGGGACTTAGAAATTTCCAACTTTCGAAAAAGTGGAAAACCCAAGGTGGCACGCTCCTGGGCGCGCCAACCTACTGCCTCTGGGCTAAAAAATTTAGCCCAGAGCGGCGTGGCATGGTCCCAAACGCGCCCCTCCTCAAAAATTTTCGAAAATTTCATTTTTTTGACTTTTCTTCGCGGGTTCAGTTAGATACTTCAAGTCCTATACTTTAACTCACTTCTTAACCTTAATATCCTTTGTTTAGAGGTCCTCTTAACCTCGTTTTGAACCCCACAACTGTCCCATGAAAATCACAAAACACTTCCACAAAGGTTTAATCCCATATACGAGGCCAAATTCAATTTTTCTCATCCTTAGCATTACAAAATACACCCGTATGGCTCTCGACACCTAAATAATCATTGTTCAATGTCGTCAAGTAGGGTTGGGAAGGTACGAGGTGTTACAATAATCTTGAGTAGAAGAATGTGGATGATAATGAAGAGCAAGTTGTGGTTGATAAGAGTCGAATGGAAGCTGAAAAGTCTCTAGTTGATGAAAAAGAGACTAGCATTGATAAGGGGAAGCAAAAGGAGTTCCCAAAGTTATTGACTTCCATTCTTAGACCTCCATCTTCCTCCCAACAGCACTTAAAGAAGAATGTGGAAGATGGTAAATTCCACAAGTTTATATCTATGTTGAAATAGTTGTCTGTGAACATCCCATTGGTGGAATAAATTGAGGAAATGCACAATTATGCAAAGTTTATTAAGGATCTAGTTACAAAGAAGAGACCATGAGCTTTGAGTTGGCCAATAATTTACACCACTATAGTGTAATTGTTTCTCATTTTCTTGTGCAGAAAAAAGAGGATCCTGGTGCTTTCACTATTCCTTACACTATTTGGGCATTCAATTTTTCTAAGGTGCTGTGTGATCTTGATGCACGTATTAATCTAATGTCACTTGATGTTCTCAAATAGTTGGGGTTGAGAGCTCCTAAACCAACTACTATGTGGCTATTTATGGCGGATTAAACTGTTGAATGTTTGGTCAGCATACTATATGATATTTTAGTGAAGATTGAGACCTTCATTTTTCCTGTTAATTTTGTGATCTGGGACTATAAAGTTGACTTTGAGGTTCCTTGGGACGACCATTCTTAGCTGTCGAAAGGGCACTTATTGATATGGAACGCAGAGAATTAAAGTTTTGGTTCAATAATGAAGAAGTTGTGTTTAATGTGTGTTAATCGATAAAGCAGCCAAGTGACTTGAGATCTTGTTTCTGTCATTGATGTGATTGATGAGGCGGTACCTGAGGTATCTATTGAGGAAAGATTTGTTGTTTAAACTTTATCCACAATCATCATGAATTTTAATGGGGATGAGTATGATGAGATAATTCATGCACTTGTCAATATGAGGTCTTACTCTTATACACTGAAGGAGTTAGATCTTGATTTAAAGAATCATGAAACTCCACCGGTCACCTTCTATTGAGGAGCCTCCAATTTTGGAGTTTAAGGCTTTTTATCTCATCTTCAATATGTTTTTCTTGGAGCTAATAAAACTTTGCTAGTTATTATTGTAGCTAATTGGTTGGACTATTGCCGACATCATCGGCATTCCTCCCGGGATTTGCACTCATAGAATCCAGCTTGAGCCTGATTGTATTCCTAGCATTGAGCATCAACGTAGGTTGAATCCACCTATGCAAGATATAGTGAAGAAGGAGATTATTAAGTGGCTGGATGCAGGCGTGGTTTACCCCATCTTTGACAGTAAGTGGTTGAGCCCACTCCAATGTGTGTTGAAGAAGGGCTGATCACTCTGGTTTCAAATGCCAAGAATGAGCTTATTTCATTGAAACCAATTATAGGTTGGCCAGTGCGTATGGAATACAGAAGGCTGAATGAGTTGACACAAAATGATCACTTCTTGATGCCTTTTATGTGTAAGATGTTAAACCATCTTGCTGGTCGAGGATGGTGTTGTTTTCTTGATGTTTATTCGGGATACAATCAGTTTCCGATTTCTCTATAATAAGTTGAGATTTTACTTACTTATCTCTTCTTTAATCTTAGATTTTTGCTATGTTTAATTGAGAAAATAAGTGCATTTATCATGGTTTACTTCTATTTTGTAAGTTTTATATGATTGAAAAGAGTATTGGAAGAAATCAAGTCAAAAGCAAGTCAAAAAGAGGTTAAATTGAAGAAAAGGAGAAAAGTGGCTAGAAGTACAAAAAATAGATAGATTTGTAAATCTGGAAATCTGAAGATTTAGGGGATGTTTTTGTTATTTATTTATTGGAAAAACTGGGGATTATAAAGCAAGACTTGGGAGCAATTTTCATCGTCTTTGGTATTTTTCTTAATCTTGGAGGCTAGGGCTCTTGACCCAACACTCTTCGAGTGAAGATTGAAAGCTTTGTATTGTCAAATTCTTAATTCTTTCTTTACTTTCTTGCTTTGTAATGAATATTTGGGTGTAGATACATTCATACTTGAATATTGTTGTTAGACATAATGCAATGTTTATATTTTGAATTTGGGTTTTGATTCTATCTTATGCTTTTGTAATAGTTGATTACTCTTGATTTATACATGGGTTTTGCTTGTTTAAATTAATCTCGTGCTTTATCGATTTCTACTCTAATTGAGCTTGAAAGAGGAGATTAGAGTGGGAATTACTCATCTACTTTGATTAATGTTTGAAAGAGCTAATTGAGGTTGAGAAAGATTAATTTAGTGTGATTTGGGACGTATGACCCATCTAATGGATTTGTTGCTAGACATAGTCAAATCCTAGTATAGCCATAGATTGGAACTATTTTTGTTGACACTTGGTTAATGTTCGACAGAATTTAGCCAATAAATATTTGCCAATCGGTTGAAAGATGTGGCGGATACTTGAGGTTTCAAGTCTAATTTTCTAATCTGTAATTAATCATGACTACCTGATTTAAATACTTTGGATCGTTGATATAATTGATTCCCCGTCATCATTTCCCTTGTTTCCCATCATTTGATAAAACCATTGATCAACTTGTTCATATTAAAATTGGTTCTATTCTTGTTTCATTGTTATATTGAAAACCCCCAAAACACTTGTATCTTTTGTTTGGATTTTAGTGAGTTGCTTTTATTCCCTACTTTCTCAATCGCTAGTCACATTATTCCTCGTGGATTCGACCCCAACTCTATTATTGGGTAAAATATATTGCTAATGACCACGTGCATCTTTTCTAGGGTGTAATTGGGCGTTATCAAAAAATGACGCCATTGCCGGGGAACAATTTAACGTATTGGTTAGTTTGGAATCTGAGTTTACTTGCTTTGATTTAAACTTGAATATGTGTTTGTGATTTTCTTTTGTCTCTTGTGTTAGTTAGATTTTTGTTTTGTTATACTTGTTACTATGGCATCTTTTAATAGAAATGAGTTTGGTGGTTGTAAATCTTATGTTAATTACCCATGTCCATATTATGGAGGACCCCACTTTTGGCAAAATTATGAAAGTACTCACGGAATAGAGGTGTGTGCACCATCTCAATCCTACATGGGGTCTACTTGTTGTGAACGTGGTGGTCAAGATAGACATTGTGACGCTTGTGATAATAATTATTTCTCCCCAAGCTCTAATGAATTTTCTGGTTGTGCTCTTGAGTTTGATAGGAGCACTAACATGGAGATCGAAGAACAAAGAGCCGGTCATGAAGACATTCAAGCAATGCTTCAATCTAACTTGGACCAGGTGCCTAAAATGGGTGAGGAGGTGTCTCTCATTAATCAATCCATGGTGGCATCTAGAATGGAACGTGAAAGAAAAGAAGACCCTTGTGAAGATGCCCCCCATAATAAAGAAAAACTTTGCAAAATGGAAATTGTGTTCCAGGAGTGGCTCTTGAACCAAGCTCAACAACGTGAAGCATATGAGAAACTAAGTGAGGGAATATCCCGAATGAAGGATGAATTCTTCAAAATGCATGCTGAGCAATTTCAAGAAATATCCAACTTGAACTTTCTATTTATGATTTGAAGACCAATATGAAAGCAAAACTTGGGGCATGTGATGCTCATCTTCAAATCGTTAAGGATAATAGTTTCGAGTTGAGTTCCAATGAAGAAATGGGAAAATTGATTTTGAAGAATTCATGGTGATTTGCCAACCAACTGAGCCCAAAATCATTCAAGATGTCAAAATTGAAGAAATGATGCTAGAGTTGCAAAACAAATTCAATCAAATCCTTTTTGAGGACTCTAGTTCATTTGGGTGTGAGGATGTCAACAAAGGTGCAAATTCGAAAATAGAGAGGCTTAGATCGCATTCCAACCATTTTTTGACATTATGTTTGGTTGATGAGATAAAAATTGAAACAACCAAGCCTTAGGAGAAATTTGGAGATGAGGGACAAAGTACCTATATTTTGGAGTTTCACACCGAGGAGGTAAAATGATGTTCCTTACTTGAAGGCCAAGAAGTGCAAAATGCGATGTTTGAGAAGTGGCGTATTAATTTTCTTACCATGGCCAAACGAGCCTTTACTGAATTTTGATGTGAAGTTGGGTAAAAGATTCTAATCCTCCAAATTAGGAGATAGAGTTAGTCTCATTGGTTTATTACCTTTACCCCACGAGCATCATCAAAATCTTGATTTAAAGTTGGGGAGAAGGTTCATATATTTCAAATGGAGAGATAAATGGTAAGGTTGCTTGTGTCATGCCGCGACGTTAAATCAAGCGCTTAATGGAAGACAACCCATCTTTTTCAAAAATTTCAAGCTACTTTTGAAATTTTAATAGAATATTTTTGACTAATCTGTAAAATTTTAGATTTTTTGAAGTTGATTTGAGCAGGTTTAGGTAACAGAGCAGCTCAAACCAGTGAGTTGCCCAGTTTTATGTTGTCTGGTTCCAAACACAATTTTTTGAAATTAACTGAAGCATGATTTAGGGTGTTTGGAATAGCTACAAAGTTTTTAAAAAATTTTTTTTGCTGGAAACTGTTTTGGCTAAGTGTTGTCAGCACCTATTCTTGGGACACATGCCTTGCTGGTACTTTTTGAGTCCAGTTAAGTGTTTAATAACACATAGACCATTCACCTCACTTCTCACTCACTCACTCATTCACCCCACCCCCCACATCCACGCGCACACATACACACATATTTTTTCACTCACACATCATACTAACATGTTCAAAATAACACCCGCAACTCACATATCAGCAACCTCGGCAAACAGGGAAATAACACAATAGCAGCTGTACAATCTGCCAACAATTAAAAGAATATCTTTCTTCCTTCTCCAGTGATCAATCTCAATTAGAGCAGGTATATTTTTCAATTTTCTTGTTTCTTCTCTCTATATCCCCTTAATTTCTTTTGATGACAGTTCACTTTTTGTCACGCCTCGAATTCCAATGGGGCGGACTAGCACCCGAAGTCGTTAAGGCCCGAGAGAACCAATCATCGTTCATGTACACTCATATGCATGTCACTAAATGAACAACCCTCTATCATATATAAATACAAGACACCAATGGCGGAAGTCATGGAGAAACATTCAATAGATATGAAACTTGGCCATTAGGGCCCTTACGTCAAAAGCATACATTCCTTACTTTCCTTTATTTGTCCCACAACGTCTACAAAAGCTTCTAACAGATACATAACCAATCCTAAAGTCGGGACAAGTCCCCGCTTTATACAAAATTTATATAATACCAAAAAAAGTGTACACATGTGACTTGGTAAGCCCCGAACCGAACTGGAGCTCACCAATAATCCGTAGATGACCCGCAGCCTACTGTGGAGGTCTACTAGCACCTGTACCTGCAACAAATAAGGTAAGTCCCCCAAGGGACGTCAGTACGAAGAATGTACTGAGTATGTAAGGCTATAAGAAACTGTATGAAACATAGGATCTCAGATGGAATAAAATACAAGTGAATAAGCATTATGGATAAATCACCGTTCTGCATATGTGTGGAACCATGTACATTACATTTATTTCTTTCTTTGCTTTTACGTACATTACTGTCAATATATATATATATAACCGTCAATAATACCGTCAATAATACCCGAGCCCCAACTGATCAGTGGGTCATAACATAGCATAATATATCATAAATCAATAACATAGGTTTGGCCCTAGTTAGGTTTTCACCCCTTTGGGCTACCCCCTGTCAGGTTCAGCACAAGCTAGGCTTTTGCCCCACTGAGCTTCCCCCCTGATCCAATAATCTCGGGATCGTCTCTAGTTAGTATTTCTCCCCTTTAAGCTACCACCCATAAATCAATGAAGCAGGTTCGGCATCAAGTTTGGCTTTTACCCCACTGAGCTTTCCCCCTGATCCAATAATCTCGGGATCGGCTTGAGCTAGGCTTTTACCCCCAAAGCTACCACCCGTACTCAAAGAACCATGAAATAACCATAAAGTAACCATATATGCATTACTTCTTTCCTTTACTTTTGTGAAATTGATACATTGGTGGTTATAACATTATTGGAACTTTGGAACCTAACATTATTGGAACTTTGGAACAATGTCCACAATTATGTGACACATGAATAACAATGGGTCATTGAATAAGAAACATGTGAATGACAATATATGACAACCTGAGATGAGATACCGTTGAACATTTCAGAATGGAACAAGTACAATGAAAATGTGAACAATATGTGCTGCAGAAGGATACGGAAAGAGTAACCTTACATACCTTATCTTCCTAATATGAATATACAGTCCTATATGTGAATACAACAATCCAGCTCCTTCCTTACGTGTTACTCTATAACACAAGTACATCACGGAGCTCACGTTAACAACTAACTACATTACAAATGCATAAGACGACAATGTATTACGTGACTGCCATGTAACGTCATTTCACCCTCTTACAATACCATTTATTGCATCATCATACCAATAATACCATAACATTCCACACATTGACCAAGACATCATAAACCAATAACATTTCACACCAAGTTTATCCTTTACACTTCCTCATTAACACTACGTCACAATTACTCCATCAAGTCATCACAATACCTTTCACAACAACACATGAACAACAATCCATAATTTATACCATTCAAAATACCTCCGAGATACTCCTTTAAAGTCATTCAAAAGGTACCATAAGTTGTAATTGCATCCAAGAAGGGTATAGAGATTTCAGGGATCAAAGAGAGACAAAAACATGCAAAACGGGGTCCTAGAGGGACCTGTGGGGTCACCTGCGCCCGCAGGTGGGTGACATGCAGCCACAGGTACCCATATGGCCCTGTTCAGGGCCACTTGCATTGGCATCTGCGCCCGCAGGTGCCCTGCCCGCGAGGACGGGTGCCCGTTTCAGCCTCCAGGGGTCATTTTCGGGTCTTTTTTCACAATGAATGGTCCATGGTCATAATTAAGCTTCCCATTTCATATTTTAGGTTAACTTGGATGCCAACTAACAATCATGGTTTCAACATGCACATGAACATCACCAAAACTACATTTTCCTTTCAATACACCACTTGTTCCATGTACAATTTCCACAACAACAATTCCAAATGTTATACACAAAGAGAAATCAAGTTAAGGATATAACCACATCATATATGTTGATATTTCATCCACACCATTCACTTTCATCAAAACCTCAAGTCTCCTTTCAAGTTCAAGTCACATAGATGACAAATCCTTTAGCAAGGAAGTAAAAGTACACTACTCAACACTTTTGGACATAAACATCATGATCTACACAATCTTTCATGCATATAGTATATTAAATCACAGGAGTAAACACTTACCCAAGCTTGCAAAGGAGTTATCTTGTTCAAAGAGATAGTAGCTTAGGGTTTGTGAAACATGAGAAATATCTTGTGGAAATTTCTAGATTTGCATGTGTGTCTAAATGAATAAAAATCTGATTTTCCACATTATATAGCCCCTCATGGCCATCTTTAGCCACACTTGGGTCAATAATTGAAGTGTTTACTTGGTCAACATTGAGAATGGGTCATTTTCCATTTTGGTCCATGTCTTTTGCCTAATTATTGGGCCTTAAATTGAGCCCAATGGCACAAGACGAATTTAGCCCATCAAATTGAATGTATAATACCTCAAAAATCTCATGTTTACATAATTCCATACATGTTACGATAGTAATTAGGTTCAGAAATGTACGGGGTGTTACATCCTTCCCCCTTTAGAAACATTCGTCCTCGATTGTTAGTGACATTATCCAGTTTAAACAAATTCAAGTCTAGGATCATTCGTCATGTTATCATATACACATAATGCTTGTAAAGACTTACTTGTTATTTCTCCGATCTCGCATCTTGAACTTTCTCTCCCATAAGGGTATTTAGATTTTATCATTTTCTCGGCTCCCCATGCGATCTCTTTTACTTGTTGATTCCTCCAACGCACTTTTCTGAAAGCTACTTCTTTATTCCTTAGTCTTTTCACTTGTCGATCCAAAATAGCAATAGGTATCTCTTCTTAGGTGAGGCCCTCCATAACTTGTACATCTTCAATGAGAGAAATACGAGATGAATCTCCTTTACACTTTCGAAGCATCGAAACATGAAATACTGGATGAACGCTGGGGAGTTCTTGGGGTATTTCAAATTCATACGCGACTTGACCAAATCTTTGAACAATCTTATATGGCACGCTATATAGGGCCAACTTTTCTTTATTTCCAAATTTCATTACTTCTTTCATTGGTGACACTTCCAGGAATACCCAATCACCTACGGCAAATTATAATTCCCTTCTTCTAATATTGACATATGACTTGTGTAGACTTTGGGCCTTTTGTAGCCGCTGTTGTATTACCTTAACTTTCTCCATAGCTTGATGAACAAGATCTGGCCCAAGTAAGGCCGTTTCACCCGCTTCAAATTATCCAATTGGTGATCTACACTTCCTTTCGTAGAAAGCTTCACAAAATGCCTTTTTGATACTTGAATGATAATTATTATTGTAGGCAAATTCAATAAGAGGTAAATGATCATCCCAACTGCCTTTAAAATCTAACGTACAAGCTCGTAGCATATCTTCAAGTGTTTGGATAGTACATTCTGCCTGTCCATCTGTTTGGGGATGAAAAGTTGTACTTAAATTCACTTGGGTTTCCAAATTCTTCTGAAAAGATTTCCAAAAGTGTGCAGTAAATTGAGCTCCCCTGTCTGATATAATAGGAATTGGAATCCCATGTAATCGCACTATCTCTTTAACATACAACCTTGCATAATCTCCAGCTATACAAGTGGTCTTGACAGATAGAAAATGCGCTGACTTGGTAAGACTATCCACTATTACCCATATGGAATCAAATTTCCAAAGTGTACGAGGTAAACCTGTGATGAAATCCATGTTAATCATGGCCCACTTCCAAATTGGAAGATTTATACATTGCATATAATCTCCAGGTTTCTGATGCTCTACTTTTACTTGTTGACAATTTTGACATTGGGCTATAAATTTTGCGATGGTATTTTCATGTAACCTTACCAAGACATCTCTTCCAAATCATGGTACATTTTGGTGGTTCCCGGATAAATAAAATACCGTGAATGATGTGCCTCTGTCATAATCTGTTTCCTTAGTTCATCTACAGCTGGTACACACAATCTACCTTGGCATTGAAGTACTTCCTCTTACGTAAGATCAAATGCCTTTGTCATACCCTGTTGTACATTCTCTTTCAGCTGTAATAACATAGGATCCGCGTACTGTTTTCCTTTCACTTCAGCTACTAATACAGATTCTGCCGCCTTTTGCACCATAAACCCTTCATCTGGAGATTCAACAAGACGAATCCCCAAGCTAGCTAATTGATGTAAATCCTTGACTATACCTTGCTTTTCCGTCAATTGGACACCTTTGCTGTCTTTAGTGTGTGTCCTTTTGCTTAAAAATATACTGTAAAATTTCATGATCAGTATATATATATATCAACGTGAACCCCATACAAATAGTGGCACCATATTTTTAAAGCAAATATTATGACTGCTAATTCAAGATCATGTGTGAGATAATTTCTCTTATGTGGTCGCAACTGTCTTGAGGCATACGTTATTACATTACCGTGCTGCATCAATACACATCCTAAACCAACTTTGGAAGCATCACAATATACTGCATAACCTTCGGTGCCTTTCGGAAGTACTAATATGGGTGTGGAAGTTAATTTATCTTTCAACTCTTGGAAACTTTTCTCACATGCATCATTCTACTGAAACTTGATTGCCTTGTGTGTTAGCTTTGTTAAAGGTGTAGAAATGGAAGAAAACCCTTCAACAAACCTTTGATAATAACCTGCCAACCCAAGAAAGCTATGAATTTCCGTAGGCGTCGTAGGCCTCGACCAATTCTTCACCACTTCGATCTTTTGTATATCAACCCTTATTCCTTCATCTGACACAATGTGACCCAAGAATGCTACGGATTTTAACCAAAATTCACATTTAGAGAACTTTACATACAACTTACGCTCACGAAGAATCTGTAACACCTGCCGTAAGTGATTAGCATGGTCCTCTTGTGATCTTGAATAAACCAGAATATTATCTATAAACACTGTCACGAACACATCTAAAAATGGCTGAACACCTTATTCATCAAATCCATAAAAACTGAGGGTGCATTTGTTAGTCCAAATGACATCACTAACAACTCCTAACGATCATACCGTATTCAGAAAGCTGTCTTGGGTATATATTTTTCTCTAACCCTTACCTGATGATATCCCAATCTCAGGTCAATCTTTGAACATCATTTGGCACCAAACAAATCATCAATTCAGGGGAGAGGATACTTATTCTTGACTGTTACCTTATTCAATTGCCGATAATACTTTCTTTCATACAAATAACACTGGTGCACCCCAAGGGGACATACTAGGCCTTATGAATCCTCTTGGATATCATTTTCCTTGCCTTAAGATAGGAAATAAATTTACCCCTCGGTACTCCAACATTACCCCTCCATTCAAGGACGGTCTTTTGTGGAAAATGGAAATGTACCTTCTTAGCTCGGCCATTTTCCGTGGCATAATAAGAAGCCAACCAATCCATACCCATTATAACATCAAACTCTATCATTTCCCCAGCTCAACAAAAGCAGCCAACATATTATGACCACAAACAGTGCCTATGCAATTACGATAAATTTTTTTAGCTACAATAGACTCACCCACTGGTGTAATACTCCAAATGACTTAACTAATAATTCTGGAGTTCTTTTTTTTTTTTCAATAATCAAGGGAGTAACATATGATAGGGTAAAACCCGGATCAATCAATGCATATACCTTATGTAAAAATATGAATAATGTACCTGTATTTACATCAGGAGAAGCCTCCAAATTCTGTCTATCCGCTAAGGCGTGGGTATGGTTCTGGGTTCCACTAGCACCAACTGTCCCTCTAGAACCTCTGCCACACCCCATAGGCTGTACACCTGACGAGGAGGATACAACGGCTAATCCCGTAGGTCGTGCCCTACTACCCGTGCCTTCTGTGGACACTCTCTCATTTTGTGCCCCAACATACCACACCAATAACAAACATTCATTCCCAATCGACATTCACCTAGATGAAACCTTCCGCAGTACTGACACGACTGACGAGGAGACTTCGATTGGCTCATACTTCCTTGTGCTTAATACCCCACTGTCTGTGAATCCTGAATCTCACTTCTTTGCCCAAACTGGTTGCCTCTAAACCCTTGGGATCGAGGTAGAGCATTTACTGTAGAATGAGGAAATAATGGTCTAGGTGGTATGTTAAACACCCGAGACCTAAATTCTCCTTGGGACGCCATGAACTGTCACATATGTCTAGCCCTCTTTGACGGCCCTCTTTCAAATTCTTGTGCCATTCTCATTTGCCTTTGATTACCCCTCTTTTGTGCAATGACTATCTGAGTCAACAGGTGCACCGCATTCCTTATATCCTTCTCAGTAGCATTAACAGGTGTTTCGGCAGGGTCTTCTCTCCTTCTCGGCTCCTCTGGAGCTAGAGAAGTAGAAAAAGCCCGTGATGCAAATTCAGTTTCAGCCCCACCCTGACTAGCTTGGTCAGGTGGTGATTTACTAGTTCCTTCTCCGACAAGCATCTCTACTTTCTTATCTTTGCCCCTATCTTGTCTTGTAATCGGCATTTTACTATACAGAAGAAAACCAATTTCAATGCATTTTACTATACAGAAGAAAACCAATTTCAATGATCAGATATGATTCCACCAACAACATTGGCTCTAATGCACGATCTAAGAAATGAAGAAAAGAAACAACTCCTAAATGTCCCGTAGCCTCCTACTTATAAATGTGGCGCGCAACACATCCATAAGCAAGACTCTACTCAGACACGGCTTTGTAGACACCCTTAGGACGACCTGATCTGATATCACTTTTGTCACGCCTCGAATTCCAACGGGGCGGACTGGCACCCGAAGCTGTTAAGGGCCAAGAGAACCAATCTTCATTCATGTACACTCATATGCATGTCACTAAATGAAAAACCCTCTATCATATATAAATACAAGACACCAATAGTGGAAGTCATGGAGAAACATTCAATATATATGAAACTTGGTTGTTAGGGCCCCGTAAGCATACATTCCTTACTTTTCTTCATTTGTCCCACAACGTCTACAAAAGCCTCTAACAGATACATAACCAATCCTAAAGTCGGTACAAGTCCCCGCTTTATACAACATTTATATAATACCAAAATAAGTGTACACATGTGACTCGGTAAGCCCTGAACAGAACTGGAGCTCACCAATAATCCGTAGATGACCCGCGGCCTACTGTGGAGGTCTACTAGCACCTGCGCCTGTAGCAAGTAAGGTAAGTCCCCCAAGGGACGTCAGTACGAAGAATGTACTGAGTATGTAAGGCTATAAGAAACTGTATGAAACATAGGATCTCAGATGGAATCAAATACAAGTAAATAAGAATTATGGATAAATCACCATTCTGCATATGTGTGGAACCATGTACATTACATTCATTTCTTTCTTTGCTTTTACGTACATTACTGTCAATATATATATATAACAGTCAATAATACCATCAATAATACCGTCAATAATACCGTCAATAATACCGTCAATAATACTGTCAATAATACCCGGCCCCCAACTGATCAGTGGGTCATAACATAGCATAATGTACCATAAATCAATAAAGCAGGTTCGACCCTAGTTAGGATTTCACCCCTTTGGGCTACCCCCTGTCAGGTTCGGCATCAAGCTAGGCTTTTGCCCCACTGAGCTTCCCCGCTGATCCAATAATCTCGGGATCGTCTCTAGTTAGGCTTTCGCCCCTTTGAGCTACCACCCATAAATCAATGAAGCAGGTTCAGCATCAAGTTTGGCTTTTACCCCACTGAGCTTTCCTCCTGATCCAATAATCTCGGGATCGGCTTGAGCTAGGCTTTTGCCCCCAAAGCTACCACCCGTACTCAAAGAACCATGAAGTAACCATAAAGTAACCATATATGCATTACTTCTTTCCTTTACTTTTGTGAAATTGATACATTGGTGGTTATAACATTATTGGAACTTTGGAACGAAACATTATTGGAACTTTGGAACAATGTCCACAATTATGTGACACATGAATAACAATGGGTCATTGAATAAGAAACATGTGAATGACAATATATTGAGATGAGATACTTTGAACATTTTGGAATAGAAAAAGTACAATGACAATGTGAACAATATGTATGCGTCAAAGGGGTTTAAAATACTTGTTTTGATAGAGTTTAAGTGTATGATTGATACTCTGTGAAGTAGAAGGGTCCAGTTGACAATTCGAGTTAAGTATAAGGACCTCCGAGGTCATTCCACCAACTATTATTCCCACACCAGTTATGTCCCCAAAAATATACTCTCCTCCTATCTCCTACCTTGAATGAGATATTCCACGAAATAATCTCATCCCTTCATGATATTTCTCCACAAACCATACCCAAAAAGGTAAAACAATATCTCTCATTTTCCAACCCCCTTCCATAATCCCATAATTATCAACTATCACCCTCCATAAAGCTTGTATCTCCACCCCAAACCACCACATCCATTTGCCCAAGTATGTTTTCTGCCACCATGCTAGTCTCTTCTCGACCCTCAGAATAATCGGATTCCACACATTATGATCCTTGTTCGAAGCCCTTAATGGTACTTCAAGATAAGTAGTCAGAAAAGCCCCAACCCTACAATTCAAGACTCGAGCAAGCGATCCAATGAGTTACGGTTTAATGGACAAAAAGTCAACATAAGAAACTGAACTCCAATAAATTAAATAGAAGTAGCCCTCGAGGGAAGATTGAATAAGGATTTGACTTCTATAAAAGGAGAAAATAATATTTCATCTGTATCTGACACTGGTTTACTTGGCTTTTATCTAGTAGACTATTTTTAGTTTTCACATGTCTATCAGAAACCTCATCTCTACCTCCCAAGGTAGGGTAAGATCTGCGTACACTCAACCCTCCCTAGACCCCACTTGTGGGATTACATTAGGTATGTTGTTGTGTTGTATCGAGAGGGATAAAACCTTTAGCTTTAGCAAGTACTACTACTCCTATGTTTTTGGGTAGTATAAGCCATTATATGATGTTCTTTTCGCTCTTAGAGTAACAAAAATATGTCTGAAAGATGCGTAGCAGTGAAGTCAAGAGATTCCAGAATCTCTCTTTCTTGTGCTATCAAGAATAAGGAATAGCCCCATCAAGGTCTTCTTCCTATTTAAACGCACATGATTGAGCCACATGTCCCGCCGTTTAGGTAAAGGGTATATACAATCCAAAAGATTAACGACAGGGGTATATACGTACCCAAAGTATAATGAAGGGTATATGCATACCATTTATAATAGTTCGGAGGTATATATGTCCCTTTTTCGTAAAATAAATAAAAAATGGGTAAATGCACAAGATTAAGCCATGTGTCCCGCCGTTTGGGTAAAGAGTATATATAAACCAAAAGATTAACTGCAGCGGTATATACGTACCCAAAGTATAACGAAGGATATATGCGTACCATTTATGATAGTTAGAGGGTATATACGTCCCTTTTTCATTTTGTAAATAACCCCCTTATGTTTGGCTATTTTTGTTATTTGCCCAATAGTAAATCTACATAGCCCATATTTTGTATTATACCTGTATAGTCCATTTTTATTCAATATACAATATTGTACAATATTACATAACATTATATATTTTTATTATATACAAATGCATAAACTTGTACAAACATGCATAATAGTATATAAAAGATATTTATACACGTTTTTACATTATTATACTTCTTGGGTAAAAAAAAAAGTTGGGTATAAAAGAAAGCACAAACACAATATGCAATCAACTAAATAAGTATAACATATTCTTATGCACTTCTTCTAATATATCAAAAATTTAATTAGATAATTTTTTTAATATATTTCATCTACACATAGTTAAAGTGTGATATGAACAATTAAGTAGTTGGCGAATGCTCCATGTCATATTTTTTTTCCTAATCTTTAAGAAATTGTAGCTATCTCCTTGTTGAAGCCACATACATATCAAGAAGTCATTTAAAATAGAATAGTAAATTAGTAGAAGTTGTATATAAATTCAATCATTATATACTCTTAATATGATTATTAATTATTAATTTCATGGTGTACATCTGTAAGACGAAAAAAAAAAAGCAACAGCTACAACTGAAGAATAGAGCAATGTTACATTCACAAGAAGAAAGAGTAGCCCGCAGAAAAAAAAAACAAGTAATACATGACCCTTCTTCATTTCAGGTTACAGATTAATAGACAGATATTGATGTTAACATATTTTTGACAGATTCAGGTAAGTGTTCGCTCAAGATACAACGTCAAATAATGTAATGCGGTCATATGTAATAATAATAAACCAACTAGGTTGGGTTCAAATCCATTAAAAAATATGAGAAAACTTCGAGAAGATTTTACTATTAGTACGACCACTGGACTTATTACCAAATTCGATTTTGCAAGATTATAGAGAATTGTTGTAACTAAACAAAATTGCAGAAAGTATATGCTGAAAGTAAATATGCTTGTAAAACCTATGAGATCAAAACACTGAGATTGTGTCCCCACATCAGATTGCTTTGTTTGGCGCTAATTATGCAACTACATGTACTTTGGGTTATAGATATGCACTCAGCCTTCTGCATTATCACTCAATCACTTTCAAGGTCATGAACGATTTATCTATTTACGATGCTTCTGCAACTATATGAGTTATTGACAATATGTACCATCAATTATGCCGAATAAATTCTATTATTCCTGATATGAATTTGTCAAACAAGGTTTTACGCCTTGAGTGCATGCAAATTTCTTTTATCAAATCTTAACCCGCCCTTCTGAGTTTGTAGATTAAGATATTATGGTGTAGGATAATGTTTGCAATCACTAAACCTTTTAATTAAGAACGAAAATAAGTTTGATATCCAACAACCGTAGTAACATGCAATCACATGAAAACCTTATGAACTCTACAATCTCATTGAATTTCACAAGCTTAGTTGAGAATTTAGCTACTCATACTGATGGTAAAATAACAAAAAAATATATTGAAAATATTCATAACTTACTATGAATATTGAAAGCTTGAATTAATGTTGAATACTTCGTTCAAAAATTATGAACTAAAAAAACTGAACAATAAAACTATGACTAAACTAGTACTATGAAAACTAATTCGACTCTTTATAACGAAATCTAATATGCTATTTATAATGGTCAAAAAGTAGAAATTCTAAAATAATCATTATTCCATCGACATGCTTTGCAATCTACTCCTTGGTACTGATTTGAGGTCCATGGATTGCGCCAATGCACTGTCAATTGTCCTTTTAGGTTTTTCTAGATTTGCTTCGTGGTTTCACTCTACGATTGTGATTTATTTTTATGGTTGCGCTTTTGATTCACAGGTTCCTTTGAGTTCAGGTCTTCCTTCATTAAGTCCAAGTCATCAAATAGTTTTGTGATCATTTTTGCTTTATGATCTGATCTTCTTCGGCAGGTTCCTGGTTGACATTCTTTCTAATTATTTTCACAATTGATTTTAGGATCCGTCAATGGATCTGCAGTTTGCAATGCGATCGTAAATCACCCAAACTCTGAAAATTTATTTTGTTTTTCATCTTTTGACCATTTAGATATAAAAAACCAACAAAACAGAAAACTAACATAAAACACAACAAAATATGAAATAACTTAAACATCACGTAAAGGATAAGAAATATGTGCTAAGTTCTAGGCATATCAGTATATTCTTAGACGATCAATATTTAACTTTTAAATTTACTAAGTATGCAGGGCAATCTAGATCTATTGATGTCTAAATTCCTTCAAGATTTCTCAAGTTGTTTTTAAATATCAGACCATTTTGTCTCCCTCAATAAATACCTATTATTTTAAGTTATAAGGGACAAAACCATATTTATTATTTTCATATAAAAATTTGGTCCATTGTTGATAAATTTTCAAAGCTTCCACAAATAGAAGAGGTAAGGAAAAATACTGACAACTCCAAAAATATCTCCAACAAAACTGAAGAATTGATTTACTCCCAAACTTTTTCGATACAGACAAGGGACAATATTAATAAAGAAGAGATAAATATCCACAATATGTCTCATATTCCCAAACTAAGCATAAATATTAAGTCAAATAATCCTGAAGACAATAATACATGCCAACTCATTAATAACATTATATTCTAAATAAAAAAAATGAAAATGAGGTTACCATTATTAAATCATGAAAATACTTGGCAAATTATTCTAGTCATGTGACTAGGTAGGTGAATTTGCAAAATCCCTTCCTGCCTATCAACATACATAGCACGGCCAATGATATCATTATATAGATATGCAATCATCGTCACCTTCTCCACACTCTTCCTCTACACTTTACCCAAATCCTCCACATACAGTTCATATCCAATCATTATTTTTACAATTTTGCCTCCCAACAGTGACCGGCCATTTGTACACCAACAATGTAAATGAACAATCTTCCTCCACTTTCTTATCATGTTGCTCAACAACCCCATGATTTTTGCAAATCAACTACTGCACCCACTCTATCAACTTCAATCATGGATAGAATACGATCTATACGGTCATGCAGTGTTCTCCGCCATGGTGATCAATAGAATAGAGACACTGATCATCATTCAAAACCTAGACTTCCTAGCCCAAATGATAATGGAGGAAATGCGGATAACTATGGACAACTTCATGAATCACCTATGGTTGAAAAATGTGTTGGATCCATTAGCACCACCGATAGCCCCTGCCCTCTTTCACAACATGCAAGATCTGTGGAACATGCCTCTACGCTTCAATCTGATGCCAAATATGAATCGGCAAATGCGACTCCCTTTCTTTGGCCCATAAGACTATAACATCTTGCACGTTTTGTATGTAATACCCTGCAACTTAAAACATGAGTGTGATTTGTAAATGCCAGGAAATTAGAATAAAATTGGAAAAATAATGTTGCAAATGGATATTCTTACCAAGAAACACTTAAATTAATTACTTGAAGTGTTAGACCAAAGTTAGAGGTCAAAGTGATCCTTGAAACAAAATTTTAAGTTGGACGTTTTATTACATGAAGTATTTCAAATAATCTGGTATGTGGTCTAATGTCGCCTAAATTACACCTCGCAACGAAGAATAAAGCGGTCGTTGATCGAATATAAAACCCAACCAAGGTTGGAGTCAATCCCATAGGGAGTATGGCTAGAAGTTAGGTCAATGAGGTTATTGCAACTATTAATCAGTTATTTTCAAAAAGGGGAGTTTTGAAGTAACAAGTAAACATTTTGCAAGATTTAATAACAAGTAACAAAGTATGGATTTATGTTGTATCAATCCATGAGAATGGACTAGGATTGTGTTTCCTATGATTTCATAACTCAGTAAGCATAGTTTACTAGTGATCTATCTTCGTGCTTATCATGCAAAATTGATAAGTTAGATTCACCTAAACGGTTGGTACCCTATCTAGGTGAATATCACTACGCCATCTACGAGTGTTTGATTTACTAATCCTTACCCTTAATCCAGATTAACTATTTTCGGACAGGACTCAAGTTATTAGATGAGGGTTGATAGTCTCAAATCTCCATTGTTAATCTCTTTTTCCATTCGTACCCTTTTGATCTAGCAAGTAAGAATAAGGTAAGTTCTAACGTTTGCAACAGTTAAAAAACAATCAATATCAAGGGAAAAATAATTCATGCATAAACACCATTCAAGAATTACTAAGTACTTTAACCTACTTCGTTAATTCATCATGGTTTCCACAATCCTAGTTATGGGATTTAGCTACTCATGACCTGAGAATCACGATTAGATATTCTAGACAAAATTATAATTATAAACTTACGAAAGAAGTAGAAGAAATCTCGAAATCTCGAATAATCAATGAAAATTTAATTACCAAGAATCAAAGTATGAATTATTCTCCAAAATTCAAGAACAAAATAATGTTAAATGTTTCTAACGCTTAAGAGTGCGTAAAAATAAATAAAAATGGAGAGGAAAAAAATAAAGTAATTTTTTTCGACCTGTATGACGGCTCGTAGCTCTCTTTAGATCAAAAGTTATGTAAAAATTATTTTATGAAATATTTATAGATGTAAAAAAAATTCTAAATAAAATAACTAAATCTAAAATGGATTGGAAAAACCAAAATCGGAACTGATTAGGGAGAACTGCTTATACTACCAGCGCCGCCTGAAAGGAAAATTTTGCTCCCTTGCTTTGCTCTTGACTCGTGTCCAAGGTTGTCGCCTCAACTTTTAGTTTCAATTAGTTTGCTGCATCGTATAGAAATATTGATATAATATTTTATTTAATCCGTTAAGCTGCCTACTTGATTTTTTTATATGATTTTTTATTTTTAGTTTGTTTTTTGCTTTAAATTTCTTCTTCTTCACATCAATTTAATCATGTACATAAAAAATAATATCAAGCATAATCCATAAAAATTAATGCTCAAAAAGGACAAACAAAAATATTAAATATGAAGTAAATAATAATTTAATATATATAATTTTAGCCTCACATCATGATCTAACTTGTCATGATCATATCTCCTAATTTATGAGGGGTTATAAGGCCTACTACCTATCAAATTATAGACCTTTGAATTTATTTTTTAGCAAAATAAATTATTTTTCAATACGAATTTGGAATAAAAAGTCATGCATGTTTTACCATAAACCTGCGTAATACCCAAATGCATGCATGACATGAACTCCACTCAAGATTAAAGGGATAAGAAAAGGTGGGGTGTTGACATCACTTCCACGTATAAAGTGAAGGAAGATAGCAACAAGTCAGCAACACATTTATCTTAAGTGTTGTCCTCTAAATAATTCAATCTAAGGACACCAATTTAATTATTAAGTAATCTTTTGTAAGTATAAAAATTTTATGCCGGTCAAAAGCGACCCCATATGACATGATATCTATATATATAGAAAGACTTCAATCAAAGTCCTTTTTCATTCATTTTCTTTTTTAGATATCAAGTTAACAAATCTATAAATATATATATATATATATATATATCACACACAGAAGAAGATAAAATAATTATAATTTTTATCATTCTTATATTTTCTAACATGTCTATTTTTATTATATATATATATATATATATATATACTCACACTCACACTTAAGAGAAATATGCGGGAGAACAAATTATATAGTACGCAAATACCCAAAGATAAGAAACAAAATGTTTTCATCATGTCGTTGAGTCGGATTCGAGATTAAAAATTATAAATAAAATGATCAATTTATTATAATTATTCTAGATGAATCAAGGTATGTCTTCAGTTCCTTCTATAATTACGAGAACTATGTCATCATTCTAGTAAATAATAGACGAAGAACTCACGAGATGGTGTTTGAAAGTTGAAAGTTTTAGTTTATATATATTGGTTGGGCTGTGTAAGAGGCAATATATACGAAGGATGGGTTTAGTAAGTATAACCTCATAGAAATATCATGAAATAATTTTGAAAAGCAGGGAATAGAAGAGTGTGGTGATACACTATTTATTTATGACATTTGTCGACCTCGTCACTCGTGAGTTATTGTTGTGTTGCCGGCATCACTGTTCTTCTTGGTTAGCTACTTATACTGTCCCTATATAATATTGTGATATAAATAAAATATTATTGAAGAAAGTTGATGATACGATGCAATGGTTAAAATCCAAGAAGTAAGGTATATAAAGGTTATCCTTTCTCTTTTTGGCATGATTTTATAGTTTTATAAGTTGCAAATCTGGTGTGCTATTGACGACGAGCTACTCGTAGATGTCTCAATTTGGGATTGTTCATCTTGTGTTATCATATTAATACCTTGTTGGGAACTCGTATTTAATTTGGTACAAATTAGTGATGTGTTAGAGAATGTATAATATATTCTCCAAAACCCAAGAATAAAACAACGTTAAACTTTTTTAAGGCTTAAGAGTGCGTAAAAATAAATAAAGATGGAGAAGAAAAAAATAAATCAATTTCTTCCGATTTTTATGGCGACTTCTAGCTCTTTTAGATTAAAAGTTATGTGAAAATTGATTTTATGAGATATTTAAAGTATAGAAAAAAATCTCAAATAAAATAACAAAGTCCAAAATAGACTGAGAAAACCAAACCGAAATTGATTTGGACAAACTGTGTATACTGCCAGCATTGCCTGAAAGGAAAATTTTGCTCCCTTGCTTGCTCTTGACACGTGTTCAACGTTGCCGCCTCAACTTTCAATTTCAATTTGGTTTGCTGCATTGTATAGAAATATTAATATAATATTTTATTTAATTCATTGAGCTATCTGCTTCATTTTCTTATATGATTTTTCGTTTTTAATTTATTTTTTGACTTCAAATTTCTTCATCGTCACACCAATTTAATCCTACACATAAAAAAATAATACTAAGCATAATCCATAAAATCAATACTCAAAAAAAAAAAAAAATACTAAATGTGAAACAAATAATGATTAAATATATGTAATTTTGACCTCACAATAACACCCCACACTTAGTTTTTTACTCGTCCTCGAGCAAGCATTAAAGCTCATCTCAATTAATCAAGTCTAGGAACGCCACCACTTTGATTGATACAAACATTTAGACCATATAGAAATTTACAACATCAAGTACACCTCCCGAGCATTATGCAAGAAATACAAACAAACAACAACCTCTAACCTCCTAACCTTAAAGACGAACTCTAACTCATTAAATTTAAGCTTGCTTACCTATTCTTGTCAAACAAAGCTAATAAAATCACCTATCTATCATGAAACAGGTGCCCTCAATAGAAGAAATAGTTTACACACTCAATTCAAAAGATCGAATATAATTTAAGGACTTAGCATCAGAGAACAACTATCACACTGTAATGACCCTCCAGGTCATTTCCTGTGTTTCCATGCCTTTTCTATAGCTTTCCTAATTTATTTATGACTTGTTGGGAATGACAGTTCGGTCACCGGGTAGTTCGTTTGATTTTTAGAGCCAATTCCCTGTTTTGGAGCTTTTGTTGTTGAGAAAAGGATAGTGGGCCTAAACTTTAGGTAAATGGCCTCGGATGCCAATTCTAACAGTTCTGTTAGCTTCGAAATATCAATTTTAGGCTAGAAGGACCCTTGGTTCTGGTCCCGAGGCTTCCAGACTCGTTTTGGGCTATTGGGTGGATTTTGGTTAAAAATGGCTTTTGAGTGTGGTGCACATTCTTGATCGAAATGACCTCGGATGGAAATTTTGATGGTGTCGCTGATTTTGGAATGCAGAATTTGATAGGGTAGCATAGTTCGCTTGCGTTCACGGGATTCTGAACGAATCGCGAGGGTCCGATCGGAGTCTTGGAACTTGGAAAAAACTAATGTTGTTGGTGCATCTGGTGCAAGCAAAAATTGGCCTTCGCGTTCACGAGGCTTGGTCGCTTTCACGAGGCTTAGTCGCATTCACGAAAGTTAAGAATTCTTGGCCTCCATGGTCACAAGCCAGCCTTCGCATTCGCAAAGAGTTAGCTAGCCAATCGGTCCGAGCCTTCTCTTTTGTACTCGCGGTGGACCGGCTGCATCCGCAAAGGTCATTATAGGTCAGTCTCTGCGTCTGCGACAGGGATCCGCATTCACGAAGAAGGGACCCCTGGCAGTATTAAATGCAGAGAATCCCGATTTTGTCCTATTTATTTCAAGTCCAAACACCATAAAACCCTAAGAAGCTTAGAAAATCGTGGGAGATCGATTATTGGGTGTTTGGGGCGAGTTGGAAACATCATTGTGGTCGTTTCCTTGTCTTTATTTTCGTAAGTCTTTGTTTAATTTCTAGTTTAATCCTCCAATTAACTTTAAATCCCTAGAATATTGTTTGGGTTTATTTGAGGCTCATTTGTGATCAGATTTCACTTAAATTTTGGGATAAATGATCCTTGAGTATAGAGGGACGCGTTGGCGATTTTGATTTCGTGATTCTGTAAGCGGGCTCCACGAGGGATTTTTTTGTTCAATTTTTTACCTGGAGTATTTATACACAATATGGGTATCAATATTCTTGTCTTAATGCTTAGATTAATATTTTGATAGAGTGGCAGCATTCGGAGGCTTCTCGAAAAGGAAAAGCTCCGGAGTAGGGGACTTGGCGAGCTTTTGTCGGCGTCTAGGTAGGCTAGACTTACTTTCCTGCTAGACTGAGCTTTATTATGGTATTAGTGTATTATTATGCTGGGAATGGGTGGGTATTTATGTTTCGATTTGCGATTTAGCAATTATTGATTAAATTAGTCGATTTGGGGCCTTTTTGGTAGATTTCGGTCCCATCTTTCTTCATAATTGTGTTAGGTTTATACCTTGGAATTAATTTGATTTACTTAGTGCCTTGGGATAAATTTGTAAAGCCTTAGTCTAGGTTTGGATAGATGCTTGCCTTAGTATGGATTTTTGGGACTAGTAGCGGGCACACCGCCGGCCCTCTTTTTAGGTCAATTGCCTAGATTAACTCCTTGTAGACTTAAGAGGACTTTAGTCATCGCCTTAGACTAATTCTTGAGCCTTAGAAAGACTTAGTCAATTTAATGAGTTTTAACTAGCTTTGATACTTGGGGTAGAATAATGTTTGGCCTTTCGAAACTTTGACCTTAAACTTAGTAACTAAAATCCGCGTTGTTTCTAGATTTGACCGCCCAAATTGGAAAGTTGGTACTAATTGGACCCAAGGGAAGATATAACCTTGGATTATCACTACGCTTAACTTATTTACTAGTTCCAGTTCAATTTCGGCAATTATAATTTTTGATACGCCCAAATTACAACTCCCTTAAGAAGCATAAGCGGTCGTTGTCAAATATATAACCCAACAAAGGTTGGGGTTGAATCCCATAGAGAATATGGAGATAATTAAGTCATATGTAATTCAAGTGATAATTAGTAAAAAATTTCTATGAAATGGAGGGTTTTTGTAAATGCTTTTGAATAAATATCAGACTTGTTTCAAGTAACCAATGTTAAATTACCAAAATATCAATCAGTAGAGAAATGAACTAGGTTTGTGTTCACCATGGTTACTATCGCAATTATGTGTCAATTGCTGCACATGATTCTCATGATTTTGAAAAGTATAAAGTTATCGATTTCTAATGCTCACTCAAATGTTTCTCAACCTAATTGAGTGATTAACACTTTAATTCTCTCGAACTTAAAGATGATATGATACAAATCCGATTCCCCTTCAAGTTGGTCAATCTTGCTAAAACATTAACCACCAGACAAAGGTTGAAAGCTCCGAATTCTCGTTGATAATCTTTTTTCCCACGGTAATTCGTTATTTCAATAAAATTAACCCTAAGGCATGTTCTACTATTTGCAACTAATAGAAAACTATTAAGATGAAAAGATTACCAATATAATTCCAATTAACAATCAAATCCCAACAACAATCGCCTTTAAACTAGCGATTTCACCATGGCTCCCACATCCCTAGTTGTGGGAGTTTAGCTGCTCATAACGTTGGAAGCAAATAAAGATACAAAATTCATAGATTAGAATGTTACCCTTTGCAAAATATGGATTCACACTTCAATTGTCTTTCAACATAAACAAAGTTGCTAAAAACCCAAGAACAATTTCAAAACTTCAAAAATATTCGTAACTCTCTAACGTCAAATGTGAGACAACATTCGATACTGAGAAAAACCCTAAAAACTGCTATTTATAGTACAGGGAAACTTAAATTCAAAATAAATGCCAACCTTGGCCCGCTCAAAGGTGACAATGAGGTTAACGACTCATCAACAAGTTGACAGCTCATCAAAACAAGTCTTCAACTACTTCTTGTAGATCTTATATTTTGCCTAAGGTTGATGGCTCATTAATTCAAGTCATCAACTGATTTCTTCCTGACTTCAATTCTGCTTAGGGTTGACGAGCTTGGTGACGGCTTGTCAATTGGTTGACAGCTTGTCAATTGGCCTTTTTAGCTCACTTTCTCTTGTTTTATCATATGTTACTTATCTTGCACAAAGAAGTAAAATACGATTAAGAACAACAAAAGCTTCTTAAGAACTTATAATATTCTTAGTCAAAAGCCTCAAATGTACCGTCAGAATGTCGGAACATCACTACCATAAACTTAGAACATTTGTTTGTCCTCAAGCAACTAAACAATACTATATTATGCAAACATCATGATTTCTAAGGAACAGAACAACAGTTGTGCATGGACCTTATCAGATTAGTTAACTCCATATACATGAACAATTTTCCAACCAACCAACAGGGATCCATGCTTAGCATTACAATACAAATGGGTAACATTACATACACTCAAAGTAATCAATCTAACAGCCAGCAGTCTAAAGTGCTATCCACATGCCCTTACTATAAAGAAGTCCCTCACACAGAATATCGACTTTACTTAGGGACTAAAACTCAAATCTCTCACTCTCACAATGAATTTCAAACAATGCACATGCGATACCATAGGCTTTCCCTTATCATTCCATCTTGATTTTTCAAAAGGTCGACTAGAATCACTACAGGACTTTACTTGGCTTGTAACGAAGGCTTGGGTGCAGGTAGGATACGTTTGGGAATTAGTGACTCGGCCTTCCTTGTCATCTACGAACTTTCATTTTCAACTGTGCTTTCTAATTCTGCTCTTATTCACCTTTTTTCTCTCGATCGATTTACATTCACGAGTGTACAACTCTTTTGACTAGATTTTTTTTCACTCTTATCATTTTCTTTTTCATTCTTTTTCTTTTTCACTCTTTTCTTTTGCAAGCTCATACCCCCTAACTTTTCTTTTTCCTTTTTTATGTCAACATCTATTCTTTTTCATACCCAATTCCATTTGTTGTAGTCTCTGTAGTAGCCACCCTCAACTTAGGCGATTTGCCTGAGTTAAGGTGCACGATATCCATGGAAGGACCAGGGCAAAAAACAGAGTCTCAATGGTAAAAATAGAAAGGTGAACGGTTATTGTACAAAAAAGGTTTGATAATCTCAAACAAGGATCAAAGGGATTAATTATATCATTTGGATAGTCTATTTGGGCTAACTGTATTGAACTCATACAAGGGCTATGATCCTTTCCTAAACAACCAACTTATCGCTTAATAGAATGGAGGGCAAGTTCTAGATGCATGCACAAAGTAAGAAAGATATCTACTAGACTCACACGCTTTTGACATGGAATATCACAATTACCACCAACTATCCATTTCATACTCAAGCTTAAGCAAACATCGCCAAATTCATACACTACCAATGACAAGCACAGATCCACAACAGTCAATTTAGCAAACGACATCACACATACACCAAAAACAAATTCAATGGGTCCTCATTTTTCAAAATTCTAAAACAACAACTTTAATCCATTCCCTATCCTCCTTTTGCATGCACAATATAGATATACTAATCAATAAGACACAATAATAACCTAAAACATGCTAGTTCTACTATATAGAATGTGAGGGAAAAGAAACATAGCAAGAAAAACCCTCGTATGGACACAGGTACCCTACCCCTTACAAAAAGCTATACATTGTCCCCAATGCATTATCCAAAAATTATAAGAACTAGAGTGAGGACATACTTGTGGCGCCCTAGGCACTTGTATCATCTGACATAGGGTGCGCCACAATATCAGCAATAGTGGTACCAGGAAAGACCAGTGCGCTCAAAATAGTCATTGGTGGAGTAGAAGACTCCACACTCAACTCAGTAGCAACAAATGCCCCTGGTGGGCTACTAGCAGAAGCTCCCACAGCACGAGCCCATAATTCTGCTTCTAATGGTTCATTTGTCTCTTTTTTTCTCCTCATTGCTTCCTTTATGTCCTTTTTTTCTTACTTTTTTCTTCTTTTCTAAATTTTTTTCGGATCCTCTTTATCTATTTTCTTCCTCTTACTTTTACCTTTGCCACAGACAGGCTTAACGGTTAGATTGTACAACACTTCTTCCTCCTCTAACTCCTCATCATCCTGAGTTAAGAATGTCAAGGTTTGTAGTGCAGTTATGTCCGCTCTAGCCTTCTCTAATTCTGCTTCAAACCTAGCAAGATCAGGCACCATCATTGCCTTCAACCTATCATTGATCTGGCTCTCCATATCATCAATGCGCCCGTGAAGGGTAGCATAGGGTACTAATGTCTCTCTTATTTTTCTGTCCATGAATGGCTCAAACTATTCTGCAAATAATTTCAACTACATATCAATTCTCTTCCCTTGCTTGACTGCTTTTCTGAAATTATGGGGAGTAATAGCATACTCTGATGTCTGAGCTATTGCAGTAGCCGTATCTGCTGTCTTAGCTGTAGGTGCAGTACCTGCAGATGAGGTAGTAGGTGGAGCTCCAACTAAGGTTAACTGCATACCTGGTACTGAGCCTGAGGCTTCTACAGTTGTAGTGGAACCCTCTGTGGTCGGAGTATTATCCTCCAAGTCAATATACTTACTCAGTCACAGCGTGCGCTTACTCTTATCCTTAGATCTTTCAAAGTTATGAGTCCTAGTGGCATTTTTTTCGACATCAATTCTCATCAATACGGGAACATGAGCAGCTTCACACAACCTTGTGATAAGGCTAGGAATGGGTATGAAGTGTCAGACTTTGTAGCTCTTATCTTGATCTCATCTGCTATGATTTCTCTAAAATTCAACTTGAACCCAGACATCAAGATCGCCACTAACACTGCCCGATCTTCACCCAAAGTGTTATAACCTACAATCGGTATTAACCTGAATCTCACAACTCCTCACCAGAATTTTGCCACTTGGGATAGGGAGGCCTTGGTGATTTTAGCCTTGGAATTTATCAACCATTCTGGTGTCCCTTCGGTCAATACTTGGACTAACCATGGACGTTGATTTACATGATCATTCATCTTATGGTAGAAATCAAGAGTGGTAGCTGGTGGTACAAAATTCTCCCCATGCAAGAACTGATTAAATGTCTGATATAATAAGTTCACTGACACACCCCGAACTAGAGTTCTATTCATGTTGGGTTGGTCCATAGCTTTTTCCCTTTTCTTACATACATTCTCTAGGATGGCTGTATAATTTGCATAAAACTCATGCACCATAGCCGGATAGTATGTTCCCGAGTCTGTGCTAGTACACTCCAAGTCATAGTGGTTGAACCATCATTCAATTATAGGGTACTTTCCAATCTCGAAGGTGATTATCTTTAGCTCTTCAGCCATAGGTCTGTTAATCTTACGCTTTCCGGTTAAAGAGAGACCCTTCTGATAAATCTTGTCTGCTCCTTTCACTTTCCAACAGACACTTTCTCGAATGCCAGGGTTTTTACTGTTGATCACTTTCTCCTGATAAATGTCATCCTCAACCTCTTTTTCAAAGCTCACACTCTTGGATCTAGATTCACTTTCATTCGACTCAGCCCCCTCATCAGACTAGGGAGCTAGTGCTTCTTGTCGTACACTTTGCCTTGTCCTGTATCCTTAGGCCTTAGTCTCCTCAGCCTCATGTTTGGATTTATCAATTAATTTTCACTTTGAGGATTCCTTTCCCATTTTCTTAGTTGCACCACCCTGTTTAGAGGGAAACTTTGAAGGCATTTTGTACTTGGAGAATAAGAATGTTAACTTGGTAAACAAAGGAGACACAAAATGAAACAAAGTTTAACATTATATTTACATGCCTGATGACTTGTAGTGAAAACTTGTCAACTGGTTGAAGGCTTGTCAACTTCATCGTCAGGCCTAAACAGTGTGTAAGACGTGGTTGATGACTTAGTTTGATGGCTCGTCAACAGGTTGATAGCTCATCAACTTCCATCATCAATCTTAAGCAGATTATGCATCATTTATCCTTCTGTTGACGAGGCGAGTTGTTAGCTTATCAATGGATTGATGGCTCTTTACTTGCATCGTTAACTCAATTAGTCAAGAAATCTACAAGGGAGTGAGCAATTTCCATGCTACCAAATAGGTTACTCAGACTTCACCTCTATGAATTTGGTGGGTAATCATATTTTTCCAGGAATTTTTCAATTCTCTGAAGAATATGTCATCCTTTGATTTTTAGGAGTTGCTCACTCTTGCAAAACCAACTCACTACTAGTTACCTCATGCTCCAAAAGAAGAGATGAAAATTTAACAAAATTACATACCTTGATACAAATGTGCAGATGAATAGCAAATGAGGCAATAATCTCAACTTTTTGTTGTTCACAGTAGGTGCACAGGTTTAACGGTAAGTGTGTGGATTGTAGGTGTTAGGAATTTTGGGCGTGATTTATATCTTAAGAAGAGGAAAATGAAATGTTTGGAAATTTATGAGTTTTGTGAGGTGTGATGAATGTTGATATGCGTGGATGCTAAGAGAGATGGTCTTGGAGAAGGAGTTAAGGAATTGGAAAACCTTTTATTCCTTAATGATGTAAATCAGGTTAGGGTTAATGATTTGGTTTGAGCATGTCCAAATTGGATTAGGGTTAAGGGTTACAAAGTGATTGGTTAAAAGAAGTGGGGCCTGCTGAATCATTAATAGGAAATTACTTACCTGGGCCTAATTTTTAGGTGACGGCCATCACTTGGTTGACAACTCATCAACCTCACAGTCAACCTTAGAAAGTTTGGTTGGTTTGACTCCTTGAAATGATGACCTAGGCTAATGGCTTGTCACTTGGTTGGCAACTCGTCAGTTAGCTCATCAGCCCAAAATACTTTGTCCCTATTTGCCTTTTCAGTTGACGACATGAGTTGATGGCTCGTCACTGGTCTGACAGCTCATCAACTCCCTTCGTCAAGCTTAACCAGAATGCCTCTTTCAGCTCTTCAAGTTGATGATTAGAGTTGACGGCTCGTCTCTCGCATTGTCACTGCTAGCAGTTGACTCCAAATCTTTTGTTTCTTGCTATCTGCACACTTCAACAAACAAATTAACCATGCTCAAGATTAAAAACTATTCTAAAGGTATTTTACAACAACAAAATATGGGTTGCCTTCCACTAACGCCTGATTTAATGTCGTGGCACGACTTGGGTATCTTGATTACTCAGACTTCATCAAGATACACCAGCGATAATACCCTAACCTTTTTCTGTAGGCCAACATATTGCTTGATCCGTTGATCATTCACTTTAAAAAGCTTCCTATCCTTGTTTTCCAATTCCACCACTCCGGATTGAAACACTTGAGTCACTTTGAACGGCCCAGACCATTTGGATTTCAGCTTACCCAGAAATAACTTAAACCTTGAGTTGAACAAAAACACCGAGTCACCCACCTTGAAATCTCTCTTTTCAATCCTCCTGTCATGGTACAACTTTATTTTCTCCTTATAGAGGGTCGCCCTCTCATAAGCACAAAGTCAAAACTTATCCATATCATTCAACTGATCCAACCTCAAGTCAACAGCCTTATTCCAACTCAAATTAAGATTTTTGAGCACCCACAAGGCGTTGTGCTCAAGATCTACCCACAAATGACAAGATTTACTGAAGACTAGTTGGTAAGGAGACAAACCTATTAGTATCTTTAAAGCAGTGCGATAAGCCCATAGAGCATCATCAAATTTCCAGGACCAATCACTTCGGGTAGCATTTACAAACTTGGCCAGTATCATCTTAATCTCTTAATTTGATACCTCCACTTGTCCACTGGTTTGTGGATGAAAGGGAGTGGCCACCATGTGTTGTTTCACTCCATATTTAGCTAGAGATCCATGGAACACCTTGTTGCAAAAGTGGGATGCCCCATCGCTTATAATCATGCTAGGAGTACCCAACAGGGTGAAAATATTCTTTTTTAAGAATGTCACCATACTCTTGCCTTCATTGTCTGCTAAGGCCACAGCTTCCACCCATTTGGACACATAGTCCACTGCCACCAGGATATACTTGTGACCATAAGAGCTCATAAATGGGCCCATAAATTCGATGCCATACAAGTCAAACAATTTTACCTCCAACATTTTAGGCATGGGCATTTCTTGATTTTAGGAGAACGAACCCTGCCGTTGACATTGATCACAAGCTTTGGCAAAGTCTTGGGCATCCTTGTGAATAGTGGGCCAATAATACCCACTTTGAAATATCTTCCTAGTCATGCGATCACCCGCATGATGCCCCCCACTAGGGATGAGTGACAAGACTGTAAAATACTCAGCATTTCCACCTCTGGCACACATCTTCTGATTATATTGTCAGCAAATAGCATAAATAGATAGGGCTCATACCAGAAGTAATTGCACACATCATGTAGACATTTCTTTCTTTGATGAAAGTTCAAGTCTTCTGGTATCATGTCACTGACTAAGTAATTTGCAAAATCTACATACCAAGGCACAAGGTCAAGAGAAGCCACAAGTAACTGTTCATCTAGAAATGAGTCAACAATCCCTAGCTCATCCGACCTCTTTTCCTCATTCTCAAGTCTAGACAAGTGGACAGGTACCTGATTCTCACCCCCTTTCCAGTATTTGACTTCAAAGTCAAACTCTTATAGCAGTAATACCCATCTAATCAACCGATGGCTTGCATCTTTCTTTGCCATTAAATACCTCAATGTAGTATAAACCGTATGTACGACAACCTTAGTGCCCAACAAATACGCCCAAAACTTCTCAAAGGCATAGACAACAGCAAGTAGCTCATGTTCAATAATTGTATAGTTCTTTTGCATCCCATTTAGTGCCTTGCTAGCATAGTAAATGAGGTGCAAAAGATTCTTTTGTTTCTGCCCAAGAACAACTCCAAGTACAATCCCACTTGCGTCACACATCACCTTGAATGGTTGAGACCAATCTGGAGCAATTATAATTAGAGAAATTCTAATTTTCCCTTAAGGTACTCAAATGCCTTCAAGAAATCACCATCAAATACAAACTTGACTTCCATCTCCAACAGTTTACACAATGGATTGGCAATCTTGGATGAGTCTTTAATAAATCTTCGGTAGAAACCCGCATGATAGAGGAAACTTCTAACTCCCTTCACCGAGATTGGTGGAGGTAGCTTTTCAATCATCTCTATTTTGGCTTGATCTACTTCAATTCCTTTCTCATAAATCTTATGTCTCAACACAGTGCCTTCTTTAACAATAAAGTGGCATTTTTCCCAGTTCAGCACAAGATTGAACTCTTCACATTGTTGCAAGGCATTACTCAAATTTTTAAAGCATTCTTCAAAAGAATCGCTGACCACAGAGAAATCATCCATAAACACCTCCAAAGTGTCTTCCACCATATCCGACAAAATCGAAATTATACACCTTTAGTGCAGGAGCATTACATAGCTCAAAGGGCATACACTTGATGGCGAATGTCCCATAAGGGCATATAAATGTAGTCTTCTCTTGGTCTTCGGGTGTAATGGATATTTGATTATACCCCGAATAACCATCCAAAAAGCAGTACCAGCCTCTTCCTGCCAACCTATCAAGCATTTGGTCCATAAATGGCATTGGAATGTGATCCCGATTTCACTTCGAGTTGGTCGATCTCGTTAAAGCATTATCCATCAGACAGAGGTTGAAATCTATGAATCCTCATTAATAATCCTTTTTCCCATGTTAATTCCTTATTTCAAACAAATTAACCCTAAGGCATGTTCTACTATTTGCAACTAATAGGAAATTATTAAGATGAAAAGATTACCAATATAATTCCAACTAACAATCAAATCCCAACAACAATTGCCTTTAAACTAGCGATTTCTCCATGGCTCTCACAACCCTAGTTATGGGAGTTTAGCTGCTCATAACATCAAAAGCAAATAAAGGTAAAGAATTCATAGAGTAGAAGGTTACCCTTTGCAAAATATGGATTCACACTTCAATTGTCTTTCAAGATAAACAATGTTGCTAAAAACCCAAGAACAATTTCAAAATTTCAAAAATATTCGTAACTCTCAAACTTCAAATGTGATACAACATTCGATACTAAGAGAAACCCTAAAAGCTACTATTTATAGTACAAGGAAACTTGAATTCAAAATAAATCCCAAACTTGGCCTGCTCAAATATGATGATGAGGTTGATGGCTTGTTAATAAGTTGACAACTCATCAACCTAAGTGTTCAACTAGTTTTTGTAGATCTTATATTCAGCCTAAGGTTGACGACATAGGTTGATGGCTTGTCAACAAGTTAACAGCTCATCAACTCAAGTCGTCAACTGATTTCTTCTTGACTTCAATTCTGCTTAGGGTTGACGAGCTTGGTGATGGGTCATCACTTGGGTGATAGCTCATCAACTAGCCTCTTTAGATTACTTTCTCTTATTTTCTCACATGTCAACTTATCCTGCACAAAGAAGTAAAATACGATTAAAAATACCAAAAGTTTCTTAAGAACTTATAATTATTCTTAGTCAAAAGCCTCAAATGTGCCGTCAGAACACCGACACATCAATACCCTCAACTTCGAACATTTGCTTGTCCTCAAGCAACTAAACAATACTATATTATGCAAACATCAGGATTTCTAAGGAATAGAACAATAGTTGTACATTAAAATTTACCTCATCAGATTATTTAACTCCATATGCATAAACAATTTACCAACCAACCAACAGGGATCCATGATTGGCATTACAATACAAATGGGTAACATTACATACACTCAAAGTAATCAATCTAACAGCTAGCAGTCTAAAGTGCCACACAATCCCTCACTACAAAGAAGTCCCATACATAGAATATTGACTTTACTTAGGGACTAAAAATGTAATGACTCCCTTGATCATTTTCTCGATTTTCATGCATTTTCAGCATTTTGTGGCTTTCCTCAGTGGCTATAAGTATTTATGACTTGTCGGAACTGACAGTTCGATTTTTGGACAGTTCATTTGGGTTTTATGCTTTAAAAGAGTTGTGGCTTAGTTTATAGACGTTTAAGCGCTTATGTTTGCTTTGTTTGGATGTTGGTGGTGGCATGGATGCATTATTTGCATTCTCATGCTTATTTTAGCCTGTTAATTCCCTTTATTGCCAGAATTTGGGCCCGTTCTTCTGTAGATTAGTATATGGTCTGCCTTTAGAACTAGACTTAGCTCTTTTAGTGCCTTAGGATTGGATTCAAAAACCTTTGCCTAGGTTGGCATAGGTGTTTGCCTTAGGTTAGGTTATCAAAGTCTGGTAGTGGGTCCCGTTATTTTTTTTAGATAGAATGCCTCGAATGACTCTCCTTTAGGATTAGATGGACTTACGACTACTTTCTTAGGCTATTACCCTGGGTCTGGGTTGACTACTTATGACTACTTTCTTAGGCTATTACTTTGGGTATGGGCTGACTTAGACTGGATTGCATGCCTATTTAGCTTCCTTACCCTTAGGGAGGGCAGTATCTGACCTTTGACCGTACCCCTTTGATCTAGTAATTAGAACCCGCCTGACCTTAGAAGATTTGACCGTCTAAGACTGAACTATATTAATAAATAGATTGGTGATGGGCTTAGGACCCCTGAATCACCGCTAGTTATGTCATGCTTATGAGTACTGGTATGAATTTGGCATCAATTTATTTTTAAGGTTGGCTTCTTATGGGATCACCTATTCTAATTATGGTTGGTTACTTTGAGTTTCAATTTGAGTCCGACATTCATCTATGATTGCGATTTGGATGTTCTGGTGTATAGTTATGGATCATCTGGCCTCTTGTTATTATCCACTGGTTTCGATTTGATTTTGATTCTTGTTATTGCTTCTGTTATGATTATGGATTATGGAAGTCCTGGTTCGGGATCAGGCAGTGTATACAAATATCTCGAGTCCCCTATGGACCCCTCCATCGGTGAGTAATTGTGCCAGAGAAGGATGGCCATCGTAGGTCCTACCTTTGCGAGCTGTTGAGCTGAAAGAGGTGTATACACTTGTGTTGGATATGGTACTTAGTTTATCTTTCTCACTTGGTTCTTTTCATGGCTTTCATTCATTTACATGCATCGCCTATCACTAGTATAATTATTTGGTACTTGTATCTATCAGTCTTATAAGAGGCTACATAGGTATAGGTTATGTTTGTTGTCTGTTGAGTGATTGATTATACCTTTCAAGATTATGAGGGCCCGATTAGGTTATTGTTTATCCGGGCTAACCGATTACACTATTGTTTAGTTATTACTATATGGTTCGTGGCAAGCTAGTTTGGATGGGTAACCGAGGTTATCGGTGCATTTCTGATCCTTTCCCGCTTATTATGGTAAGCTTTATTATTATTAATCCATCTTACGGGTACACATATTTCGATTAGAGACCCTATTTATGCTAGATTTAGCTCCCTTCTTGATAACTTAATCCTTGTGAGATTTAGGTTGTTAGACCAGCTCCTTTTGGTTAGCACTTTTCGATTTGGCTATTTTTAAGATATATGGCGAACCAGCTCCCTTTGGTTAGCACTTCCTGATTTAGCTATTCTTAAGATATATGACCAATTTCCTTTGTACTATTATTATTATATATATATACCCTTTCATATTACTATTATGTATCTCTTGTATATCTCTTTCTTCATACTTTTATTGTATATTTTTTTTTTTTTTATTTTCACTATACTATCATATGCTGACTAGCTACTTACTGGCATAGCTTTATCCCGAATTACTTGTAGAGTATGATAATTTATCCTTACTTTTCCTTTAGTATTAATATGGCTCATTTCTTAGATAGTCATCTCTAATGTTTATTCCTGCTTTACATGTTATTTATACTTACATTGTCTTTGGAGCTTAGTCGGCCGATTCCTACTGAGTAGCTCGTATTGGTACTCGTACTACACTTCTACACCCTACAAATCATAGTATGAGTTCTCACCGCTGACGTGTGCATCGTGCGAAGCTGCCATGGATCGGTGATTCAGGGTGAGCTCCTGACGTTCGGAGTTGTTCATGCTCTCCATCTTATTGTTAGACTAGTCTCTATTTTTGTATTTCAGAGATGGCTTTGTATATATTTATTTATTCTGTATTTTGTATTAGAATCTCATGTACTAACTTTACTAGGTTTTGGGATATAGTTACTTTCTTCTTTCCTTCTTTCTCTTTGCTATTTAGCTTTGCTTTCGCCTTTCTTATTAGTCAGTTACTAGCTATTTCGAATTATGGGTTAGCTTACCTACTTGCGGGATATGGTAGGTGCCATCATGTATTGAGAAATTGGGTTGTGATAATTTGGTATCTGAGCCAAGGTTCACCGATGTCGTTGGTGTAAGAGCAAGGTGCCTGGTAGAGTCCTGTGGATTAGTATGATGACGTCCGTATCCTATTATCCGGAGGAGGCTATAGGGCATTCCTAGGAAATTCCAATTCTTGATTCTTTATCATATGTCTTGACTTCTATGAACTTCTAAGTACCTATTTTGACCTCACTCTTTCTCAGATGGCTAGCATGAAATTATCGGTAGATGCAGACATAACTTCTACGTGTGTTGCCAAAGTTTTATTTCAGTGTCAGAGAAGAGAGTTTGAGCTTGGTATTAGGGATCTTCAGTAACAACCAGAGGGTCTGGGGCCAGCCCAGGCTCCGGCAGAGTTTGTGACCGCCTCAGCTTGTCAGGATTCAGTGATAGGGATTTTGAGCCTTTTCGAGGATACGCCACAGGCAGAGGTAGTGTTTGGTACATTATGTGATTCTCAGACTAGAGTTGGATTTGTTGGTGTTCAGCAGGGCTCTTTATCAATTTCAGAGTACTAAAACACATATAATTAAGAGAGTCATCATATCAGTGCCTTGGGGAAATGCCTACCTTCAGGAGAAAATTACTGAATGAGTTTCAAACCTGTCCTCTTCGCTTTCTAAGATATTTAGGGAAAGGGGCGTTCAACCACTTGACTCGCTGGAAAGGGGCCTTGTCGGCCATTGGGTTTCTCTAGTGGGCCTGACATTCTCCTATGTTATTTTCTACTGAGCATGTGATGGTACAAGGATTTATCATAGGATTGACTTTACCACTCTGCTTAGCGTCGGAGAATTTGATAGCAGTTGGGTCTACTTTTCTTCAGGTTGTTGATCATGCGAGGACTACAGAGAGGGTATGTCTTGAGACCTATGGAGGTGGCGGTAAGAGGCCATGTCAGCAGTATAATGTTAGTGGTCTTTCATCCGGAGGTAGGGATCCTTCTAGCTGAGGTCAACATCACTTGTAGTCTGTCAGGTCAGTTTCGATAGCACCTCAGAGTATAGATGGCTCTTTGATAGAACATTATATTCATAATGGGTGGAGTTACAAACAGGCATCGCGAGGTTTTCGATAGGTTTTTAGGTCATGGCGACCGTTCTGGATCAGCAGGTGCAGTATATCAGAGAGTTTCAAGGTCATGTTTTGATTATGGGGAGATTGGTTATTGGTCTAGGGAGTGACCTAGGCATGAGTTAGTAAGCCAGTTGGGGTATTGTGTTTCTTGCCATATTAGAGCTTTGAGGGTTTGTTTTGACTGTAGAGAGACCGGTCATTGGTCCAGAGAGTGTCCCCAATGTGGGATTATTAAGCAATCAGCGCCGTCAGATCAGTCTTATAGGTTTGTGACACCTTTGGTCAGAGGCAGTGCACTTAGTATTTCAGCTGGTATCTTAGACGCTCAATTCGGGTTCGGATGCGTTCAGATTCGTACTCTTTCGGGTAAGTCAGGGTCTATGACTTCGGATTCCATATATAAAAGTGTGATTTAATTTCTATCGTTTAGTTTCTATGTGAATTATGTTGGTGTTTTCATACCTATCGGTGGTTACATGTCTTGATATTACTATATAGACAATTGTAAGTCTTTGTGTAGATTTATACATATTTGACTACCCCCGTAGATGATTTATTTTAGTAGTGGATTAGTTTTGGTTGTGTTTTTCCTTGGGGTGTAGCGCTTGGGTTAAAGTCCCTTCATTTGGCATAGTGTCCTTGTTATAATTTTAGAATGGTATTGGTTGTCTTTTATTTTATGCCTCTTGCATTTTATACTGGTATTTCTATTGTTGTTGTTATTACCTTGGTTGCTATAGATTGTTACTTGATAGACGGCTAAACTAGCATTATCTAGTTAGTGTACTTTTTTGCGATTCTTGTTTGTTTGGCTCAAAACCTTGGTTGGTTGGTTTTTCTTTCTGTTAGTAAGGTAAGATCGGTTGTAGAGAGGATTGTGGAAATGAAGGTAGATTTAGCCTTCTATGATTATGTTGTGATTTTAGCATTATTGATCGTTATTCTATGGCCCATTCCTGTGATTGGTAAGTTGAGGTTGTTCTTTTGGTTCGGCTAGTTTGTCACAAAATAATAGTCTTAATCTTTGTGTTGGGTACTCTATTCTTTCTGTAATGTGGTTCATGGTTTAGTTGAAAAAGGTTAGCGAGAAGGGGTTAATTCAAAAATCTCTCATTTTGGTATTTGTTTGGCCTAATGTGACTTCGTGAAATGCTTCTTCTTGGTGATATGTGCTTGTGTATCAGTTGTCGGTAACCAAAATGGATGTCTTTTGGGAGTGAGTTCTTGGTTATGCCTTGATATGTTATGCCCTCAATGAATTTGGATTTGATCTCTCACATCTTTAGCATGTTTTCCTCAGTTGTGATTATGTTCTTTCACAATATTTGTTTTAGCCCTTACGGGAATCGTTGAATATGTGCTTAGTTTATGATAGTGAGTTTGATTTGGGTATTTGACCATAGAGAAGTCTTGTTGGCTCCAGCTGTGGTTTTTGACTCTGTTTAATGACGGCTTGAAGGTTATGATAGATTTTGGAGTATGGATTCTTGCTCATCAATGGGATCGGTTTGGATAGTTCAGATCGAGTAATTCAACTTCAGTGTTGAGATTTTTTCTATGAAGTGCGTTACTTGGTTGCAACCCCAATTTTAAGATTTGTTCTAGTTGAGCATTCGGTGATAGGCTGATTAAGCCTACTCCTTACCTACTGGTTCAGTTTTCTTTAGATCAAATGGATTGTGCTTTATAGATTCTCGGAGGATAGTCCGTCATCACATAGTATTGGTTTCTACTGCTTTTGACCTTGGTTCTCAGTTTTCGTCAGAATTGTGATTGTCTGCTCAATGGAAAAAGTGTACTTGAGTTGGGCTTAGGGTGGTTTCACCCACAGTTGGTAGGGCATTCTGAAGTGGATTATTCAGTCTTGAGAGTTTGTGCTTTGGACTAATGCCTATTTGAGGGTCATCCGTACCAATTTATGGTTTGGCAGAGATCACAAACATTAGTCATCATTGTTTGAGTATTCATGCAGACCTTATTGGGCATTGTTCATATATTAGTCCGTATGGATCTTCAGAGGATCAACTTTATTCCTCAAGGATGGATGCGATGTGATTATACGGGTAGAGATCGGATGATGTTAGAAGGATTCTGTGCAGTTCAGAGTAGACATCACGTTTGGAAAGGCAAGAGAATGTTAGATTTGGAATTTTGAGTTGGCTGCATGATTCATGCCTTGAGTTGTCTTTAGCCTAGTTGAGTATCTGGTTAGTTGCACTTACTTCAGTGAGATGTCAGTATGCTATGATTTGGTTTGCGTGCTTCAGTCATGCTCGATTCAGTTAGAGGCCAGTTGGTTGTTGAGGATGAGTTTTTAGTTGTTCGAAAAGTGAAGTAAGGATGTGAAGGAAAAAAGGATGCCTTTAACGAAATCCCTGGGAAGCATTATTTTGGCTTGGAGGTTATCAGGGAAGTCTTGCTCAGGGTACGCGGTCCAGTACCTCGTCCTTTCGAGCTTGAGGGCTCTTTTCTTCCATTGACTTTTGAGGATGAAAGTCCTTTCATAGTGGATATTGTAATGACTCTTCAGGTCATTATCTCGATTTCCATGCATTTTTGACATTTTGTTCCTTCCCACAGCAACTGCAGGTCATTTATGACTTACCAAAATTGACGGTTCGATTTTTAGGTAGTTTATTTGTGTTTTAAGCTTATTTTCCTATTTTGGAGCACAGGATTCCGAAACAATATCGAGCATACGATCGGAGTCCATTTGGACTTGGTGAAAATTCTAATGTCTGGTATATTAGGTGCAACCGCTAAAGCGGTCTTGGAGCCGCTTTAGCGACCTTGGACACCGAGCTGAGGGCCGCTTTAGCGATCCTTGTCCGCTTAAGTGGACATTGCTTTAGCGACCAGGGTGCCGATTTAGCGGTCCCTCACCTCCCCTAACCCACCACTTTAGGGGTTAAGTGGCCGCCTAAGCGGTCACTAGTAGGTCTTTAAACCCTCTTCTCCACGAATTATTCATCCATTTCCTCAACCCTTTTCCTCTATTTTAAGCCTAAGAGTTCAAGAAACATGTAGGAAATGATCAATTGAAGTCGGGTTCGAGTGGGTAGCATTCTAGTAATCCCTTTTCCATCATTATTCCGTAAGTTTCACCTAAGTTCTCCGTTAAACTTTCAATTTCATCCTTGTTTTTCCTTAGCTCTTGGGGCTGATTTGAGCCCCAATTGAGACTCCATTTGTGCTCAATTTTTGAGTATGTATTCCTTTTCCTTTGAGGGACCTCGTGACAAATTTAATTTTGGAATTCCCTTAGCAGGTCCCATGGGCCTATTTCTTACCTGATTTTAGGTTCGAAGTTTTATATTGCAATATAGGTATCGTTTTACTCGCATTAACGTGTAGATTGTGATTTTGATATTGCGACATCATTTAGAGATCATGGAGCAAAGACGAGCAGTTCGTGGAATGTTCCAAACTGCAGTCTGACATAGAGGTAGGCTTCGGTTTACTCTTCTCTATAAGACTATGTATTGTATTAATTGCATGCTAGGTGGGATCTATAAGATAGGGTTAGTGCTAGTGGTATTAGTATTTGTCATGTTTAGGGGATTTAGTATAGAATTATAAATTTAGCCTTAGCCTAGAATACTCGTCATAGCTTTATTATACTGTTAAGCCTTATTGGTTATGTACACGACCTTAGGTTGACACTGGTAATCCTTAGGGTAGGAGTTGGGGTAGTACTTATCCATTTCGATGATATTCCTCGATTAAGTTCACCCAGTAGATTGATGTTTCTTGTTAATCCCCCTTTTGATTATCTGCATATACTTATATACTCTTATTGTTCTATATATTACATTGTGGGCCCGAGGCCTTGGTTACGAGAACATGGACACCTGGTTAATTTTTTATGCTTTAAAGGAGTTGTGGGTTAATTCATAGACATTTCGACACTTACGTTTGATTTGTTTGGATACTGGTAGTGGCATGCATGCATTATCCTCATTCTCACGCTTATTTTAGCCGGTTAAGGCCCTTTATTGCCAGAATTTGGGCCGGTTCTCATGTAGGTTAGTATATGGTCCTCCTTTAGAACTAAACTTAGCTCTTTTAGTGCCTTGGGATGGGATTGAGAAATTTTCGCCTAGGTTCGGGTAGGTGTTTGCCTTAGGTTAGGTTATTAGGGTCTGGTAGTGGGTCCCGCTATCATTTTTAAATATAATGCCTCGAATGAATCTCCTTTAGGCTTAGATAGACTTATGATTTCTTTTTTAGGCTATTACCTTGGGTCTGGGTTGACTTAGACTGGATTGTACGCCTATTTAGCTTTCTTACTCTTGGGGGGGGGGGTATATGACCTTTGACCGCACCCCTTTGATATAGTAATTAGAACTAGCCTTGCCTTAGAAGAGTTGACTGCTCGAGACTGAACTTTACTAATAAATGAATTTGTAATGGGCTTAGGACCCCTGGATCACCGCTAGTTATATCATGCTTATGAGTTTCGCTATGAATTTGGCATCATTTTATGGTTGAGGTTGGCTTCTTATGGGTATCACCTGTTCTGATTATGGTTGGTTACTTTGAGTTTCGGTACAAATCCGACATCTGTCTATGATTGCAATTTGGTTGTTCTGGTGCATAGTTATGGATTATCTGGCCTCTTGTTACGATCCACTGGTTTCGGTATAATTTTGATTCTCGTTATTGCTACTGTTATGGATATGGATTATGGAAGTCCTAGTTTGGGACCAGGCAATGTATACGGATATCCCGAGTCCCTTATGGGGCCCTCCATCCATGAACCACAGTGCTGGAGGAGGATGGTCGTCGTAGGTCCTGCCTTTGTAAGCTGTTGAACTGGAGGAGGTGTATACACTTGTGTTGGATATGGTACTTGGTTTATCTTGCTTCACCTAGTTCTTTTCATGGCTTTCATTCATTCGCATACATCGCCTGTCACAAGTATAATTCTTTGGCACTTATATCTTTCAGTCTTATGAGGGGCTGCATTATATAGGTTATGTTTGTTGTTTGTTTAGTGATTGATTGTACCTTCCGGTCTTATGGAGGATCGGTTAGGTTATTGTTTGTCCGGGTTAGCCGGTTACACTATTATTTGGTTATTACTGTATGTTTCGTGGCAAGCTGGTTATGGATGGGTACCCGAGGTTATTAGTATGTTTCTGATCCTTTCCCTCTTATTATGGTAAACTTTATTATTACTAAGCCATCTTACAGGTATGCGTATTTCGATTAGAGACCCTGTTTATGCTAGAGTTATCTCCCTTCTTGATATCATAATCCTTGTGAGATTTACGCTATTAGACCTGCTCCCTTTGATAAGCACTTTTCGATTTAGCTATTCTTAAGATATATGACCGATTTCCTTCATAATATTATTATATATATTTATATATATAACCTTTCCTCATATTACTATTATGTATCTCTTGTATATCTCTTCCTTCATACTTCTATTGTATATTGTATATCTCTTTCTTCACTATACTATCTTATGTTGACTAGTTACTTACTGGCATAGCTTCATCTCGGATTACTTGTAGGTATGATAGTTTATCCTTATTTTTCCTTTAGTATTAATATGTCTCATTTCTTAGATAGTAGTCTCTAATGTTTATTCGTGCTTTACATGTTATTTATACTCACATTGTCTTTGGAGCTCAGTTGGCCGATGCCTACTGAGTACCTCGTGTTGGTACTCATACTACACTTTTGTACCCTGCGGATTGTAGTACTAGTTCTCGCTGCTGACGTGTGCATAGTGCGAAGCTGCCATGGATCGGAGATTCGAGGTGAGCTCCTGATGTTCAGAGCTGTTCTTGCTCTCCCTCTTATTGTTAGACTGGTCTCTATTTTTGTATTTCAGAGAAGGCTTTGTATATGTTTATTTACTCTGTATTTTTACTTTGTACTTCTATTGTATTAGAATCTCCTGTACTGACTTCACCAGGTTTTGGGGATATAGTTACTTTCTTCTTGCCTTCTTTCTCTTTGTTATTTAGCTTTACTTCCTCCCTTGTTATTAGTCCGTTACTAGATGTTCCAAACTATGGGTTGGCTTACCTACTGGTGGGATATGGTAGGTGCCATCATGACTTGAGAAATTGGGTCGTGACAGAAAATCAAATCTCTCACACTCACAACGAATTTCAAACAATGCACATGCGATACCATAGGGTTGCCCTTACCATTCCATCTCGGTTTTTTAGAAGGTCGACTAGGATCACTATAGAACTTTACTTGGATTGTAACAAAGGCTTGGGTGCAGGTAGGATACGTTTGGGAATTAGTGACTCGGCCTTCCTTGTCATCTACAGACTTTCATTTTCAACTATGCTTGCTAATTCCGCTCTTATTCACCATTTTCTCTCGATCGATTTACATTCATAGGTACACAACTCTTTGACTAGACTTCCTTTTTTTTTTTACTCTTTTCATTTTTTTCATTCTTTTTCTTTTGCAAGCTCACACCCCCTAGCTCTTTTTTTTCCTTTTTATGTCAACATCCAATCTTTTCATACCCAATTTCACTTGTTTTAGTCTCCACAACAGTCACCCTTAACTTAGGCGATTTGCCTGAGTTGAGGTGTACGATGTCCAAGAAAGGACTAGGGCCAAAAACAAAGTCTCAATGGTAAAAATAAAAAGATGAACGGTTATTGAACAAAAAAGGTTTGATCAGCTCAAACAGGGATCAAAGGGATTAATTATATCATTTGGACTGTCGATTTGGGCTAACTGGACTGAACTCAAACAAGGCCCGAAGTTGATCTTCTCTCCTTTTGTTGTTTTTGAATATTCTTTTGCATATTCTGAGACTACATGTATATTGGATACTGTCTAGTACTCTATTCTTTTGATTTAGTGGCTCTTGTACTGACCTTACTAGGTCATGGGGATACTCTTTTGTACTTTTACTCCTATTCCTTGTTCAATACGATCATATTTATATATCGCTGCTTAGTACTTCTATTGCATGTCTATATTATGTATCTTTTATCTTCCGACGTTTAGCCCATTACTTGACGTTCCGGGCTATGGTTTGGCTTACCTACTGGTGGGCTAAAGTAGGTGTCATCTTGACTTGAAAAATTGGGTCGTGACACACACTCACAAAAGAATTCACATGTATGCACAAAGAATCATAGGCTTGCCTATTATGTGCATCTCCACTAATGAAACATGCTCGAATAGAATCAAATAGGACTTTAATAGGCTGTAATGTTAGCTAGGGGGCAGGTAGGAAACCTATATAATAGTGACTTACACTTTCCTAAGCGTTTTCCATGTTTTTACTTCATTACCCATTATTTTCTTCTCTTTATTTTTTTTCCAGCCCTCTCTTAATCAATTATTTTCACAAGTAAATCTCATCTTATCAAGAAGGTTTCAATTATTATTTTTCAAGAATTTTTTTTCTTTTTTTTTTTATGTCACATTCTTTCAAAGAATGTTTTTTCATCACTTTGTAGCTATCATAGGTCACCTTTTTCATTCAATCATCCCTTTTCTTCAGATTAATTTTTTTTATCATAGTCTATGCTACAATGCTCAAGGAAGTAGGGTGCAAAAATTGGGGATTCAACAAAAGGATCAAGGTAAAAATACGGCTTCCAAAAGAAAGGCTACAGGCTCAAAGGGATTAACTAGTGATATAATATCTGAGAAGGCTAAAATTCACAAAACATATCAAAGAAAGCCTATTAGCATCTTCTAAACAGAGCAATACTATTTATTTCGCTTCAATAACATACAGGGCAAATTCTAGACTACGATGCAAAACATGGAATATATGTAAAAAAATCCTCACCACACTTGGCACAAGTATCAATCAAGATGGATCAATTCCACTTCTAAGACAGACAGGGTCATAGCAAACTACAAAATAAGAAACAACTAACTACAAAATAAGAAACAACTATATACAGAATCACAACCAACAGCCTTGGTGTCAAAAAGTTTGCTATTTTATTTTATACTCAAGCACTCACAGAAAAATTCTACTCAAGATTAGGCCTAAATTGCTAGTATCAAACAAATCAAAATGTCTTTTCTTTTCACTCCTAAAATAAGTTACTCGATTCAAATGGCTCTGAAAAGAAAAATCATGGGGTGGGCAACGTATGTTCTACTAAAGACTAAAAAGCTAAAAACCAACAAAAACTATTCTAATCTAAAGAACAAAAGAATTTTTTTTTGTGCTTTTTGAACTTTTTCAATTTTTTTCAACTAAAATAATAAATAAAAGAAAAATCCTATAACACACTTCACCCTTAATAAGTATCGGAAGGTGATACACCGCACACTTAAAATTATGCTTTGTCCCCAAAGCAATAAAAAAGGTAAAACGAGGGTTAAAGATACTCCCTGAGGCCCTTTAGGGTCTAGCTAGCACCGTGTTTCTTCAATTTTTCATCAAGGGTCACGTGCACTCCTCACTTAAGCTCAAACATGTTCCTTAGCTTCAAATTCGGGTACTTCGACTTCTCCTAAATCTGCAAAAACAAAATAAAATAAAACAAAAAAAATATGACATTATAAAAATAAAAATAAAATTTAAAAAGAAGAAGCTACACTACTAATTGGGTTGGCTCCCAACAAGCGCTTAATTTAACGTCGTAACACGACGCCATCAACTTCACCATTTTTCCTTCTACTTTGAGGATATAAATTGTACACCTAATTTCTTTTCTAATTTTCTACTATATTCAAGGGGCGATGGTATAAAAATAAAGGAACCAATCAATAGATGTCGCATGTTGCAATTCTTGGCCCTTATGTGAGGAGTGTAATATTTTGGTTTTGGCACAACAAAATCAAGAATATAGACATATTTTTCCTCCTCTTTACACTCTTCCATATGCTCAGATGACTCGATTAATATCTTACTAGCTAAACACAATGTGTAAAAATGATTAGAATGAGGTCCAATACGCCCTAACTCATAAATTTCATTATTATTTACATTCTTATATTTCTACACACTAGAGTATTTAAAAATAATATTATCTACTTCCTTAGATAACTCTAGTGTACTTTTCTCAACAGTGACAATATCAATAAAAGTATGATCGAGTAGTTGATACTCCAATTGTAGCTCCTTAATTTATCTTATAAGTACTTTTTCAGCCTCACACAACTCATAACTAAGTTGTTGGGCGTTACACGCATTAACCACTGCACTCACAACTTCAATATCCGAGCCAAATATATCAAACTCTTGGATGAACTCAATTCTTTCTTTTATGAAGTATATCATCGAACATGTCATGCTCTCATAGAGATTCCCAAATTGATCTAACAATTTTCTGTAAGAATCAATAATATCAAAAGGATAAGGATCAATAAAACAGGAATACCTATCACTCTACATTTTTTCTTGTAAAGATGTCATATCAAGAAGAGTATTAAAATATTTCAAAAAAATTATAATAAAATAAAATATATATAGGAAATAAGGACTAATAGTCAAATAAGCACAACTAATCCTAAATCGTATTCCCCGACAATGGCGCCAAAATTTGATGTCGCCCAATTACACCTTGCAATTAAGTATAAAGAGGTCGTTGATCAAATATAGAAGTCAAACAAGGTTGTGGTCGATCCCACATAGAATATGACTAGAATAGGTCAATATGGTTAATGTAACTTTTAATCAGTTATTTTTGAAAGGGGGTGGGGTTTGAAGTAACGAGTAAATAGTTTGTAAGATTTAGTAACAAGTAGCAAAGTATCGATTTATGTTGTATCAATCAATGAGAATGGACTAGGATTGCATTCCCCAGGATTTCATAACTCAATAAGCATAGCGTACTAGTGATCTATCCTGGTGCTTAGCATGCAAAGTCGGTAAGTTTTGAAAAAAAGAAGCCCGGCAAGGGAAACAATATCTCCAGTATCCACACATACTAACTAACCCGGCAAGGGCACATGATATCTATATAAAAATAATCAAGCCCGACAAGGGCACAAATAAAGCATAATCATGAGATAAAGTGTCACGATATGCCACCCTCAACTTAAAAAATGGCATTTCCCTCAGTGCAACTTAATAAGAAGAATCTCAAGTTTGGAGGGAATCCCTGAAAATATGGTGTGAATGAACGATTGCACTGTTGTGTTTTTGCTCTTTAGATCATTTCAAATGAACTAAAGGCCATTTCAATGTCAAAAAGTATCTGCAACTGATATTAAAATGTGATAGCATGACACAGGTAATTAGAACAATGTATAATTAGTCATTTCAGCCAAATAATTAATTAGAAATAAGAAAGAATAGTCCTAAGTGGCGTTTCTATTTTCTACCCTGAATGTGCACTTCTGTTACTGAGGCTTTGGCCTGTGATTGCACGATGTTTTTTTAACAGAACATCCTTAAGATCTTTCCTTCTCCACAGAGATGAATAAGTGTTTATCCAAGCGAACCACTTTATTTTTTAGCTTGCACTTATCATTTTCAGTTTAACAGGTACCAAGTGTCTCTGTCGTAATTCATACTCCTTCAGGATCTCAATCTTAGCTTTGTTGCAGTATTAAATTGAGCTACCTTCAAGCTCTTTGCTCATCTCTTCTTACTTCAAATACTCCACCTCCTTTTGAAGATTTTGAGAGATATTCCTGTCCTCAATAGTTTGCTCAGCGGTAATGTATGTTCTCTTCTCTAAACATCCTCATTCGAGTTGAAAATCTGCTGGTTGAGTTCATTTACTCTTCTTTGTTCTGCCACTTTAGTTCAAGGATTTCTCAGTCTTGTTTGTGGTCAAATTCTGACTATATAATCGTCAAACAACACCATTCTCAGACATATAAGCAGAAAGTCTACAGCTAGCTCCCAAGAGATGCAACCCCAACAACATTGATTGCTAATCATCAAATTAGTTATGGTGACTCGCTTCAAGAGAAAGCTCTTTTTTTAGTCTAATTTTAGCATCTCTCCTATTTGAGGAGCCAAATTCATTATTCAAAGCTCAATCTAAGCAACAAGCCATATAACAAAGAAACTTAGTACAACACAACATAAACAACTAAAATCCTGCACATTAGAATTCATAGCTACAGGTTATGTAACTTTTCCATAAGCACAAAGTCCCTTTCAAACAAAATAATCAACAACCACATCACACTTTAAGTATGTATCTACTTTCAGAATACATATATTGTTAGCTCGGTTCTATAGCATCAGTAGTATAAGAGAATGATCAAAACAACCACTAGAATTAACTTAGATCTAGGCACACAATACATTTAAGGCTCATAAGTAAGTATCAGTTGCACAATGTACTTGTCCTTTAGGTAACACTTCCGAAAATGCCATTTAAACAACTTTACTAGTCACATATCCAGTCTACTTCCATGATCCTACTCGGTTGAGCAACTAAATAGTTAGTCGGAAGTTTAGCTATAATTCGACGCTAATGGACTACTTAACTCGTGTTTATGACAATTTTCAACTCAAGCAATCTAACCGAGCAGTCTGAAACCTATCCGACTACCCCAAAACTTGCTTACAATCCACTCCTAATAGCGCACAGTTACTCAGACTTCACCAATAAATTCATTAAGCACACAATAAAATAGAAAGCAGGTTTAACAAAAGGATCAACTAAAGAAAATGAATAAAACAAAGCATTTCAGGAGTTTAAAATTCATGGCTATAGATTAGAAACTTGCTCCATGTAACACTTCTTCTTCTCTCCATTCTCCACTTTTTTGCAAATTGATTAAATATACACAAAACACTTTCAAACCAACTAGAACTAAACCACACACACTTTTATGCATCTCTTAATGTCACTCGGTTACTCAGACTTCACTAGCAAATGAAATCTTCTCTCAGACAATTTATTGAATAGATTGTGTGTAAAACTTTAATCAAGTTCTTTATGGCAATGGGGTAATTGAAATACCCTCCCAAAAAAGTGGGAATTATAGTTTAATCAACAAGTTATCATCTCATCCAACCAACAATAGCATAAACCAATAATTTGTGCTCAAACTCCATATTAAATCAACCACAGGAAAAAGAAAAAAAAAGTGTAACACCCCGTACACTTCTGAACCTAATTGTGTATCGTAACATGTATGGAATTATGTAAACATGAGATTTTTGAGGTATTATACATTCAATTTGATGGGCTAAATTCATCTTGTGCCATTGGGCTCAATTTAAGGCCCAATAATTAGGCAAAAGACATGGCCCAAAATGGAAAATGACCTATTCTCAATGTTGACCAAGTAAAAACTTCAATTATTGACCCAAGTGTGGCTAAGGATGGCCATGAGGGGCTATATAATGTGGAAAATCAGATTTTTATTCATTTAGACACACATGCAAATCTAGAAATTTCCACAAGATATTTCTCATCTTTCACAAACCCTAAGCTACTATCTCTTTGGACAAGATCACTCCTTTGCAAGCTTGGGTAAGTGTTTAATATAGTGATTTAATATATTATATGCATGAGAGATTGTGTAGATCATGATGGTTATGTCCAAAAGTGTTGAGTAGTGTACTTTTGCTTCCTTGCTAAAGGATTTGTCATATATGTGACTTGAACTTGAAAGGAGACTTGAGGTTTTGATGGAAGTGAATGGTGTGGATGAAATATCAACATGTATGATGTGTTCATGTCCTTAACTTGATTTCTCTTTGTGTATAACATTTGAAATTGTTGTTGTGGAAATTGTACATGGAACCGGTGGTGTATTGAAAGGAAAATGTAGTTTTGGTGATGTTCATATGCATGTTGAAACCATTATTGTTCTTTGGCATCCAAGTTAACCTAAAATATGAAATGGGAAGCTTAATTATGACCATGGACCATTCATTGCAAAAAAAGGACCCGAAAATGACCCCTGGAGGCTGAAACGGGCACCCGCCCTCGCCGGCAGGGCACTTGTGGGCGCAGATGCCAACGCAGGTGGCCCTGGACAGGGCATATGGGCACCTGCGGATGCATGTCACCTACCTGAAGGGCGCAGGTGACCCACAGGTCCCTCCAGGACCCCGTTTTGCATGTTTTTGTCTTTCTTTGATCCCGAAACCCCTATACCCTTCTTGGATGCAATTATCAACTTATGGTACCTTTTGAATGACTTTAAAGGAGTATCCCGGAGGTATTTTGAATGGTATCAATTATGGATTGTTGTTCATGTGTTGTTGTGAAAGGTATTGAGATGACTTGATGGAGTAATTGTGACGTAGTGTTAATGAGGAAGTGTAAAGGATAAACTTGGTGTGAAATGTTATTGGTTTATGATGTCTTGGTCAATGTGTGAAATGTTATGGTATTGTTGGTATGGTGATGCAATAAATGGTATTGTAAGAGGGTGAAATGACGTTATATGGTAGTCACGTAATTCATTGTCGTCTTATGCACTTGTAATGTAGTTAGTTGTTAACGTGAGCTCCGTGATGTACTTGTGTTGTAGAGTAACACGTAAGGAAGGAGCTGGATTGTTGTATTCATATATAGGACTGTATATTCATATTGGGAAGATAAGATATGTAAGGTTACTCTTTTCGTATCCTGCTGCAGCGTGTGTTCCTCTCACTCGCATTACATGGATGACACATCATATACACGTTGGATAAGTAAATGCCACGGCTGATTGTTTCCATTAATTAACTAATAATAATAATTTCTTTTACTTGTTTTATTGAATAACTTAACATAAAAAGTAAATAGTACTTATAAAATTGAATTAATAAAAAACAAAAAAGAAAAAGTCATTTTCTTCTTTCTCCTTCCCTTTCATTCTCTTATTCTCCACCACGGCTTCACCATACCCATCTTATCCACACCAATAAACCTCATAATTTCTGCAAAAGCAACTACAGTTGATTCTCCAACGAGGGCTTATTGATTTTTTTTTTTTAATTTTCTAGTTGATGGGTGGTACTATGGTGGAGTGTCGATTGTAAATGGAAAGCGAGAGAGTGGGGTTGGGGGTCTGGAGGGTGGAAGGGGATGTGATTTTCCGGCAATATTTTCGGTAAGGTTCTATTTTTTAGATGCGAATTTCGGAATGAAGGACGGAGAGAAAAAAATGGAAAATGGTTGCCTGGATGATTTTTTGATTGGGTTTGTCGATCAACTCTTACCGGTGGTTCATGTTTGAGGGTTTTCCGTTGGTTCATGCTTGAGGGGTTCCGGTGAGCGCTAAGAGAGAAACCTATTTTGATAATAGTAACTTAAGCGCTAAGAGAGAAATTTAGGAGATGAAATCCATGAATTTCATATAATTTGAACACGAACATTTCTTAAATTTCCATTACTTATTTTCTTGTATTTTTTTCTTAATTTTCTCTGATTATATATATATTTTTTGAAAGAAAACTATAAATCCACGCTCCTAATTCACGTGTATATCACACATTTTTTTTAACTCAGCTACATTAATGCCACATAAGCACGGTCAATGGTCAAAGGGATTTAAAATACTTGTTTTAATAGAGTTTAAGTGTGTGATTGACACTCCGTGGAGTAGAAGGGTCCAGTTGACAGTGCGAGTCAAATATAAGGGACTCTCAGATCGTTCCGCAATAATATTTTGAAAATGAATTTAAGAGTTTGTGTAGAATATCTTGCGAAACGGACTTGGTAATTCAACAAATTAAGGCGACACTAGACTTTTTGGGATCTGAGATTTAGAAGGGATTTTCAAGATTGGGAAGTGAGTGAGTTCCATAGATTAATAGACCTACTTCATAGGTAAGTCAATCCGGTGGACAATCCCGATGTGTGGTGGTGGGGCCGATGAAGTAATAAACTCAGTGAAGTCTTTTTATGAGAAACTTTTGGTTTGGGAGGAGGTTGAGTTCCCATTTAATGCAGTATGGGTTCCAAGTATGTTGAGGAAGCTGTGTTTTTTCACTTGGCTAGCCACTAGAGAGGTGATATCAACGACGGAAAATCTTAGAAAACAGAAGTTTGTCTGCATTAGTTGGTGTTACATGTGCAAGGAGGCGGATGAGGATGTGGATTACCTTCTTCTACATTGTGGGCTTGCCATGAGATATGGTGGGATATGTTTAGATGATTTTGCCCTCCTTGGGAAATGACAAGAAGCGTGAAAGAGTTGATGTTCAGTTGGAAGAGCGGGAGAAGGAGAAGGCGAAGGGCTTGGAACGTGATTTCGATTGCGTTATTGTGGGTATTTGGAGAGAGAGCAATATGAGAACTGGTAAAGTTGTTGCCATGTGACCAGGAGGTCATAGGTTCAAGCCTTAGAAACAGCCCCTTGCAGAAATGTAAGGTGAGGCTGCGTACAATAGATCCTTGTAGTTGGGCTTTTCCCCGGACCCTGTGCATAGCGGAAGCTTAGTACACCGGGCTGCCCTTTTTTTTTTTTTAGCAATAGGTGAGCTTTGCAAGGTTTAGAGTCGAGTTTCTTGTTGTATAGAGAGAGGATTGGTTAGAATCATATTTTGTAGAGTTTTGACCTTTTGTATAGTCTTTGTATACAGCCGTTTTGGTCATGTTTATGAATGCATTGCTTTTATTTTGATTAAAAAAAAAAAATCTTCCATAAAACAACCTGTCTGATGCTACTATCCTATGACTTTTTTGATATCTTTTCCTCCCACTTTCCTCTAAGCCTCTGGGTTATCAATCTTTGATATGTTCCATAATACATTTGAATGTGTATATATATATATATATGACTTGTACCAAAAATTTGTGGATATGTATGTATTATACTCTGAATGTATTTCATTTTGTTTTCAGGTTGCTGTATTTATTCTTGTCGGAATCATCCTTGCTGGAGCTGGTCTAGGATATTGGTTGGTGCGGAAATTTGTTATATCAGATGACGGAAATGTGGATGTTGGTGTTGCTCAATTTGTTAAATGGGCCATACGCATCGTTGGCATTACTTTCGTCTTCCAGGTTTTGAGAATTTTTTTTTTTTGTTCAGTTACATTGGCGTTGATATGATGGCATTATACGTGCAATATATGTTCTTCCTATGTTCAGTTGCTGAGTTCTAGCAGAAATCACAATTATCTTTTCAGTCTTTAGTTGATCAAGAATAGAATAGAGGAACTTTAATCATGAGTAGAATAGAAAACAGAGTGAGAGCAAGAATATAATAATTCTGCAATGGCTATGTTGAGGACCTTTTGGGAGTGTGGTGAGCTTTAATGAGAATTCTGCAATAGCTATGAGCCTATGATAAAAAGTAGAACATTTGGGCACTTCATTTAAGCAAATTTGCACTGTTATTTCACGCAGCAGATTTAGTGTTAGATTACAAGTGAACATCAAATAGTGCTCAGGCAAACTGTATTTTGAATGGCAATGTAAGGACTGTTGGGAGTTGCACGTATGGTAACTGTTGGAGAAATTTTTTTGTGCAATAGTGCTACAATAAAAAGTACTACTGAGATTTTGTATAAGCACTTGTTAAAGTGTTTTCCACCATTCTGTCATGTAGCACGTTTAGTGTTTAGTTTCAAGTTAACCTCAAACATTCTGCTCAGGCAAACTCTATCCTAAATGGCACCCATTTTTTTAAGCTCGCTTCAGCAAGCTCTAATAGGATTAGACAAAAGCACTCTCAAAAGCTCCGCATTTGTGCATTTGTCCATTACTTTTTTGCCAGATCTTTTACAAATTATTTGTACTTTATACACGAGTGTCCTCCTACCTTGTCCCCTAAGCTGCCTGGTTATTAACAAATTTTGACATGTCTACCTGGGCATACGATACCTAATGATCATTTGGTAAACATTTTGAAACAGCACTCCACGTCAACAGTAAATATTCATCACTATAGTGCTAAAGGGGCCATGGTCCCCATGAAAGATTCTTTTGCTTAGGTTGGCTGTAAAGCTTAAAGGGCTACCTTTGAGCCATTTTAGAACCTCCTTATGGCTTGGAATATGAGTTTGGGATTTGGACAACCAGTCAACCAAGAATTGATACTTGCAAAGGAGGATGGTGTACAAATGGGACTAAAAATATAGAAAGAAGTCCATAAAAATAGTAGGTGATTTAAACAAGATGCACGTGAGTGCCATGGTTACAATTTGCATTTGTTATAAAAAAAAAACAGTGGGTGATTTCTTCCTATCCGTCCAAGCCTTAGTGGACAGAGTAGTACCTGTGCTGGTGGAGGTAGCAGGTACCCGTGGAATTAGTCGAGGTGTGTGCAAACTGGCCCAAAAACAATGATTATATATATATATATTAGAAAGAAATCATTATCTTTTCATTGAAGAGCAAGAAATTTAGGATGATCACAATTCTAAGGCATTGAACATAGAATTTGTTTCACCTAATTGCATCTTGTCTTCTCTTCCTTTATTTCTTTTTAAAATTCTTAATTATTTTATCTAGTTTTTCCTACTATTTTACTGATGGAAACCTACAATTTGTCAAGGTCACTGTAATTGAAACATAGTGAAGAATGTAGCTTTGGTTGGTTGGGGTGGCACTGGTCTACCAGTTCAATTGCCCATGGTTTCCGTGTGGGGCAAGTGTTATATTGCAAGGTGGGGGCGCTTCCTATTGCTTATCTTGGTCTACCTCTAGAAGCATCTAGTAAGGACCAAACCACTTGGAACTCAGTGATTGGGAGTGTGGAAAACAGACTTGTAGGTTGGCAAAAGAGATTCCTATGGGGGAATAAATTTTAATCAAGAGTATAGATTCAAGTATCCCTAGCCACATCACGTCTTCGATGCATGCTCCTATTAGTGTCACGGTGAAGCTGGAAAAGATTCAAAGGGATTTTCTATGGAATGCTTCAAGTGGGAGAGGAAGTTCTATTTGGTAAATTGATAAATTGTGACAACAACAAAATGCTGGGGTGGACTTGAGATTAAAGATTTAAAGGTTATTAACAAGGTATTATTGGGAAAGTGGATGTGGAGAGTTGAGTAGGGGAGAATGCTTTTTTGAGGGGGTGATTGCAGAGAAACATGAGGTCTTGGACGGGGTATGGTGATCACACTTCCTTGTGGGTGCAAACTTTTGAAGAATATCTTGAAGGGTTAGGAAGAGTTTTTTGGGAATATATCATTCAGGGTAGGCAATGGGAGTACGGTCAGTTTTTGGAGACAGAAGTGGTGCGGAAGAACAATTTGAGTATCACGTTTCCAAATATGTACAAAATTTCATGTCAAAAAGAGCTGTTAGTTTCAATAATACAAAGGCTACGAGATGGTGAAGTTCATTTAGAGTTGAGGGTTAGGGAACTTTTAAGACTGGGAGGTGACAAAATTTCAAAGTTTGATTGAATTGCTTCACAAGCAAAGAGTTTCACATGCTAGCCATGAAGCATGGAGATGGGGAGCAGGGTATAATGATGTCTTTTCTGTTAAGTCCTATCATGAGAATATTCTATTTAAGGAGGAGTCCACTTTTCCATATCGCTCAGTATGGATTCTAGGGTACCGAGAAAGGTATGTTTTTCCACTTGGTTAGCTACAAGAGGAGTAATCTTGACAGCTGAAAATTTGACTAATAGGAGGATTACATGTGTCAATTGGTGCTTCATGTGTATAGCTTCTAGTGAAGATGTGAATCACCTTCTTTTCGGGTAGCGTTTCGCTTGTAGTGGAAAATATTATATTGGTTCAGTATACAATGGGTGATGCCAGGTACGATCAGAGAAGTATTATTTCATTGGACCTTTTAGAAGATAGGGGAGAAGACATAGGGCGTGGAATATTGCTCTACTCTAGTAGCACTTGTTTGGACTGTATGTAGAGAGTATAGGTGAGCTTTTGATGGAATAGAGAAGGATTTTGTGTACATGAGGAATAACCTCTTGTCCCTTATTCTCTTTCAAGGTTCTTTTAGGTATAGAAGATTGGATCTCGTTCTTAGAAAATCATATATTTTTATGAAGTTTCTACTTTTTGGTATACTCCTTGTATACATGTATTTTTTTGTGCCCGTTGTTAATAAAGTATTATTACTTGATTAAAGAAAAAAGGAACTGAAACCAACAATGAAGATCAAGAGCTTTCTTTTATGTCATCTATTTGGTGTTGGAAAGACTTTCTAGAAGCTCAATGCTAGCCACTGTAATTTTACCACCATCTTGGTGTAAAAAAAATTAAAAAAAGGGGGCAGCTAGGTGCACTGAGCTCCCGCTATGCGCAGGGTCCGGGGAAGGGCCCGACCACAAGGATCTATTGTACGCAGTCTCACCTTACATTTCTGTAAGGGCCTGTTTTCAAGGCTTGAACCCGTGACCTCCTGGTCACATGGCAGCAACTTTACCAGTTACTCCAAGGCTCCCCTTTTGGCACCATCTTGGTGTGCTATCAATAAATGGTTTTTATGGTTTATACAATGGAAAAGAATTTATTGATAGCTATGGAAACAACCTCTTGCTGAAACAGGGGTAAGACTCTGTATAATAGACCCTTGTGGTCCGGTCTTTCCCCCGACTCCACGCATAGCGGGAGCTTTAGTGCACCAGGCTGCCTTCCTTTACAATAGAAAAAAAATACTAGGAAGAGATTGAAGTTTCTACACAATTCTGGTCGAATGTTAGGATAGTATTATTTTAACATGTATTGTCGTTATGAGATTGTGTCTTTTTTCCGAAAGATAGTAAATTTTGCTAGCTGATAGATTTTTGGGTCACCTCTTTTAAGTACGATTGTCTATTTAGTTATCATTCTGTAGATGCTTTTGACATCTAGATGTGCCGTGTATATTTTCGCATTATGTTGTAGTAAGATTAATCTAATACACTCGAGGACACGTGCATGACGCTGTTATTAACTTACAGATTTAGTGCACTAATTTTTGTCTTTTTCATTGCTAGAGCACAGTTGATTCTCTTTTAGCGATCTTGGTGCTCAGTTCTTGGTGGCTTATTTTCTTTGCTGTTACTTCAATGCAGGGGCGTGCATCAAGGTAATTTCTTGTCTTTAAGTTCTCCTTTGAATTGTTTATTCATGGTAATCTTTTTTATGCAGTGATATTGACCTCATTCTTTCTTCCTTTTTGATAACTAAATAATCTTTCATTACTTTTCACACCTAAGGGAAGATCATCATTCAAAGTGTACAACATTAAACTTTCAAAAATCTGTACAACTATCTTTACAAAGGGAGTACTATCTTTACACCAAAATACAAATGACTGAAAGATATCCTTCGATTCTCCATGCTGGTCTTTTCTATCCTTTGAAAATTCTTTTTGTTCTTTCCCCCAGCAAGTCGTCCCTATTGCGTATAAAGGAATTACAGTCACACCTCTATATAACTGCCTTATTTGTCCAGATCATATTTTTCCTGTTATTGTATACACCTATAGCACCATTTGCATTTATATTTTATTTGGTTGTTATAGACAAAATTAACCAAAAAATTAATTTTAAAAATCTTTTCAGTTATAAAAGTTTAAAAATATTTAATGTGAAGTTTAAGACCCCACCTGGTGGGAATACACTGGGTATGTTGTTGTTGTTGTTGAAGTTTAAGACCCCATATGGCATGAATGATAATGAAAAATGGTAGAATTTGCGGAAGGAATATAAGGTGGAATGTCTGGAAAGATGGTAGAATACAAAAAGTCACCAACTTCATCTTTTACTTTCTCATGTTAAAAGTTTACAAGAGCTTTCGATGGTTCAACTTTCTCATTAGAACATAAAAAAATTGAAGTTATGTCTCCAATAGATTTTTTTTTTTGATAACCGTGGTGTCTGGGCCAGCTTGAGTGCACCTCAACTAATTTCACGGGATACCTCCCACCTCCCACCTCCCACCAGCAATAGGTACCAGGTAACTCTATCCACCAAAGTTAGAGCAGATGGAAAAAAATCACCTAGTGTTTTAGAGACAAGGTCGTTCTAGAGAGGTAATTGTACAATGAGTACTGTTATAATGATGATTTTGCTCTTATAGGTAAAAGGATATTATACAGAGATAAAATGTAACACAAAATATCGGTTGCAAAGAAAATTGTAATGTATTCACTATTACAGAGGGGGATTGTTATAAAGAAGCCTAATTGTATCTTCCATATCTTTTTCTTCCTAGATTCCATCCTCTCGATTGTCTCATTTGCCACGGTAAAGAAATGGATCTTGGGCCTAACTTAACCCCAAAAGCTAGCTCAAGACGTGAGGATTGTCCAAGCCATATTAAATAGGCCTACCATCCCTTAAAGGGCCGATAAGGGATTCTTCACACCCCTCTCATGCCCAATGCCCAAAGCTGGATATCTGGTGCGTGGGCAATTTAATATGGGACCTAACATCGGTAATGAAATTGGAATAGGTCTTGCTCTGATACCATGTAAAGAAATGAATGTTGGGCCTAACTCAACCTCAAAAGCTAGCTCAAGAGGTGAGTATCGTCCAAGCCATATTAAAGAGACTGCCCATCCATGATGTGTGGGCTATTCACAACCACAATATCCATCACTCTTTAGTGTAAAGCCAAGTAATATTAAATTGGAGGATTTTGATGGCAATGTATTTTGTTACTCGGTAAGAATCATAAGATGTGATCCATGTTTTCTCCTGTATCTTAAAATTGGGTACTAGCTTTTTGTTATTTGCTTTCTCTTCCTAAGATTGGCTCCTGTTAGGAAAATATTCCACATAACATATAATGTGAAGAACACCACCTTCATAGGCGCTTTTGTTTTCCATACCGACTTCCATCCTCACCTCAGATCCTATCCATCGAGCAAGAATTTTTCCATTCTGGCTTGCATCCTCGCCTTCGATCCTCTCCATTGAGAAAACATATTATTATATGACTTATCTTAAAATTTACCTTCTGAAAAAAATGGAAAAAAACTCATCATAAATTATTGACTGCCTGCCCATTTCTATGTTGCTTTATCATCCTTTTGAACTGTATCTAGCCGTAGATCTGTTGTAGGGAATTGTTGACCGTCTCATTTTCCAATGCTACGTAGGTCTTTTAAAAGATAATTCCCAAGACACTTAATCTCCGTGTGTCTAAAGCATATCAAGTAGTGTGGTATGGTTGTTAATGGCGACATATAGTAGAATGCGAACTTCACCTTCGAGGTTAAGCCTTAGCATTTTACACGAGACAACATCTGACTTGATTAGCATTCCTTACAATGAATCGATGAAAATCTTAAAAGGTCGTTTGATTTCCTCAATATTCCTTCCACATGGTTACCTTGAATGATGTTGCAAGATCATTCGACAATGACCATGATTTTGGAATCTATAGTTGGTATTTTGAAAACAATCACTCTCCTGTGTAGGGCCTCATGTTCATTGGCTAACCTTCTTAAACATTTTTATGGTAAAGCTTAGTTGAAGATTTGATAACTTGCAATACTTAAGCCTGATGCATCCTTTCGAGTCGTTACCCTCTGCCAAAGTCCACCATAAAAGTGATGCTCCTTAGCTCCTTTGCTCTTTAATCACTCATTAGTTCTTGAGAATGAGCTTGTTACTAAGGAAGGGATTGAAATATACGTGGTAAACTTGCCAGAATGCTTGATTTGGTCAATTTTGTGAGGGTGATTTGCAGAAATAGGATCTTGCGGTGCTACCATTTAAATTTTCACCTCGTTAACCAATAGTTTTGGAAAAAGAGCCTCCACGCTAGAAATTGAAGCACTCTCTGCGCAGTTGCAAGGACGACTTAGGGTGGTTGGTCAAGATTTCATAGCAAATCTAAGGAATCACCATGATTTCTTATTTGATATTGGCCCAAATTTGCCTTAACATCAAGTTATGGTGATTTATCATGATTTGGATATCTTGTCAAATCCTGACAGATCGCCATAATTTTTAAAGCATTTGCGGTTGAGATCCTTGCTATCCATAGTGATCGCCATAACATGCCGAGTAAATTCATCACTACGTTTTTGTTTCAAAATTAATCCAAATCGAACTCCCTAGGCAACTTTCTAGTAGTCTTTGGCCATAGGATTTGGGGTTCAAATGTAAGTTTGATATAAAATTAGCGTTTGTTTATGAAATGTGAACAGAACTTCTACTTCAGTTTTAAATCATGATTTGAAATCCCAAATTCTACTTTTGAATCTTGTGTTCTTAAGTTAAAAATATGTAGAATGTATCAAAATATTTTTTAATCTTGTTGTCTTAAACATGTTATGTGAAAAGTTGAAATTAAAAATTTTCAAAAAAGGAAAAGAGACTTTTTGAAATGGACTAAAAAAGAAAGTAAGACAAATGACTCGTTTACAGGAAATTACATGGGATGGCTCCCATGGTGGGTGACTTTGTTTTTTTGTTCCCTATAAGAAAAATCTTTAAATACTAATCTTCCTTCCTGTTTATGTATAGAACAAGTATATTTTTGCCCTTTTATACCTCAAATGTTTTAATATTTTCATGCTCATTTGTCTCTCAATTTCTATTTTTTTTCTTTTTTCTTGATTTTTATTTTTTCTTTTTCCTTTTTTTCCTTGTTTTAATTTATTTTTCTCAACATTTATTTATTTATTCTCAAACATTATTTATTTTTCATTTTCTTTTTTTGATTCATTTGTCTCAACCTTTATTTTTCTTTTCTCAAACTTTATTTTTATTTTTTTTCTTCTCATTTTTGTTTTTCTCAATCTTTATTTTTTTTTGGTTTTTTATTCTTCTGTCTTTTTTTTTTTTTTTTTTCTCTTTTCTTAACCTTTATTTTTTTTCTTCCTTTTTTCTCCATCTTTATTTTTTTCTTCTCTTTTTACTTTTTTTCTCAACTTCTATTATCTTTTCCTAAAGAACAAAAAATTGGATAATCCTCAAAGAAGATCTTTTTTTGACATCAAAGTAAACTTAAGGGTGCGACTTGTTGTTCGGAAGTTCTTTGGGATAAGTCTTGCCTCTTATGCAAGAGTTATAGGATATCTCATAACTCAAGACACAATGTGGTAGTGTCAACTCTTGCTCATGGGGTGTAGCTTGTTGTTTGAAAGTCCTTGGGTTAAGTCTTACCTCTAAGGCAAGAGTTATAAGACATCTCATAAATCAAGACACAATGTAGTAGTGTCAACTCTTGCGTCTTGCCCGTTGGGCGTAACTTGTTGTTTGAAAGTCCTTGGACTAAGTTTTGCCCTTAAGGCAAGATTTATAGAATATATCATAAATCAAGGTATAATGTGATAGTGTCAACTCTTGCCGATGGGGCGTAACTTGTTGTTTGGAGGCGAATCGAAGAAAAGAAAAATAATAAAAATTGAGGAAAAAGAAAAAATGAAGAAAAAACATTAAAAAAAAATCAATGAAAATTAAAAAGAGAAAAAGAAAAAAAATAGAAGTTAGAGAGGAGAAAAGAAAAAAAATAAAGATTGAGAAAAAAGAAAAAAATAAAGACAAAGACAATAAAAAATAAAGGCTGAGAAAAATTTTAAAAAAAAAAAAATAAAAAAAAAAGAGAGAAAAAATAGAAGTTGAGAGGAGAAAAGGGAAAAAAGGTAAAGGTTGAGGAAAACTAAAAAAAAAATAAGAATTTTTTTTTTAAGTGAAATAAAAAAGCAAAAAAAAAAGTTGAGAGGAGAAAAGGAAAAAAAGTAGAGATTGAGGAAAACTAAAAAAAAGTAAAATAATAAGAAAAGAATAAATAAAAGTCAAAGTGAAATAAAAAAGAGAAAAAATAGAAGTTGAAAAACAAATAAGCATGGAGAGTTGTTTAAAAATATTTGAGGTATAAAAGGGTAAATAAGTATTTGTTCTATACATAAAAAAGAAGGAAGACTAATTTTGTAGGACTTTTCTTATGGAGGACAAAAAAGCAAAGCCACTCACTATGGAGGCTTTCTGTAGTTTACCCGCTCGTTTAATCTAATAAACTTGGGTGGATCAAGATGGACTTAAACAATTGATGAGTCAAGGCCCAATCCTACCCAATGCTGGGTTACTTCACACATATGATCATGTTACTATCACTTATTTTCACAAAAGTCGCTTAACTATCTTTTCTAACATAGAAATCACTAAACTTTGAGATACTAATTAAAAAGTCACGAAGGCAAAAAATGCTTAACTTTTCAAGGCTAACTTTTTTCTTAAATCTAACAAATCAAAATACAATTTAAGAACTTTGACCCGACCAGAATCAAAATCCAAACCCAAACCCATATGAAGAAAGTAAAATATTTAAAGGACGATCCTTATCCTCATTTTCCAATTGGCTCAAAAATCTCTTAAACAAGACTTCATTACTGCTATTGCTGCATTCCAAACTTTACGGCCCGTTTGGCCATGGATATTTTTTACTTTTTTCCGGAAATAAATTTTACTTTAGTGAAAAAAGTGAAATGCAGGGGTGTTTGGCCATGGATTGTATTTCACTAAAGTGAAATAAATTTCCGGAAAAGTGAAAACAACTTTTTCTTGTTTTCACTTTTTTCACTTTTACTTCTCTCACAAAAAGTCAAAAAGAACACTATTTATTTTCATGGCCAAACACAACTCCAACTCCAACTCCAATTTTAACTCCAACTCCAACTCCAACTCCAAAATATTTTATTTTCATGGCCAAACGCCTACTAAGTCTTTCAAAGTCTTTTCTTCGTGTTGGCTGAAATTTTGACACATATCCCTAACACAATTTGTGTGTTCAATATTTTACGGTACAAGAGTTTCACAGCTCCAATCAACCGCTTCAAAAAAATTCCCCTTAAGAGGGGAAGCGATGTTTTGTTTCAGTCTTTTAATGTTCTACTTTCTTCATATCGATTTGTGATTTGATCGGTTCAGAGTTTTCTACTTGTTTTTTTAACTTGAGATTTTTTTTTTGAAAAGAGTTAGCATCGAAAAGTTGAGAATTTTCCGACTTTGCGACTTTTTAGTTACTATCTAAAAGTTTTGTGATTTGTGTTAGAAAAGATAAATAATTGACTTTTGTGAAAATAAGTGATATTTATGTGATCATATGTGAAATTTACCCGCTCAATGCTTGCTTGGGCTTGAGATAAATTTGAATCAAGATGATTTAAATAATGACCCATAACTCAACCCGTTCAATTTGACTCAATTTTTATTATTTTCTTTTAGAGTTATTAATAAGTTTTCTTAACCAAATATCCACAAACAAGTCTTCATGAATATTACATATTATAAAATTATATAAATTTATCCAACTTGTATAACCACAATTTTAAAATGTAAGTTTTAGCTAATTAAAAACATCTATGCATATGACAGATTCTTGCAAATATTTAATCATAATTTTCTTTTTGTTCTTTCCAAAAGAATGTCAATTTATTATTTGGAGATAATAATTTCAAATTTCCAATTTTACTCTCAATGGCATGATTTTATAATCTCCGGACCCCGCGCTTGGCGGAAGCTTTAGTGCACCGAGTTGTCCTTTTTATGCTAATGTTATGACATATTTAAGACTAAGTTTTTTTTTTTTTTTTTTTTTTTTTAAAAAAATTGGGAGATTTTAGAGGAAGTAATTTTTAAGATCAAAGGGAGTATAAATTTTCCTATATTACTCTCAATGACATGATTTTATAATCATATACTAATGTATGTCCATAAAAATGAAATAGAGGAAGTAATATTTAAGATCAGAGGGAGAATAAAAATAAATAATATTAAAAAAGCACCACACAATGTAAAAGGAAACAAAACGAACAACCGAAGAAAGATACTCTCTTCCAACTTAGACCTAAAAGCTAGGATCTCAATACCTTATTGTTCATGGCCACACCAGCCGGCCAACCCCCTACGAGAGTTGGTTTGCCTCCTACAACCCCCTAAAATGCAATACCAATACCAACACCCCAAACTATGCAGCAACACCCCATAACCCTCAAATACAACAACCCATAGAACCAATTACAATCAAACCCATCACTTTTTTTTCATGGAGAACCCATGATTACGTGGACCACGAAGGAGTTCTAGAAGTTAAAAGTGAGACAAAATCTTCAATTTGCCGTAGTAGCAAAGTTTTCCTATGGACGGCTAGATCTATATGAATTAAGGAAGACAATTTCGATTCAGTTGGAAATTTAAGGACCCTCACTATTGGATTCTAGTGAATAGACATATACTGATTCAACTTTCACTACTTAAAGAATATGCATCACTGATGTCCAAAGCATAGGAATTGAGAGTGAAGAATAAATATTTTCCAATGAGATTCCTAACGTGGGATCCATGGTTTACCCCGGAGGAGAAAAAAACCATTGCCCTTGCATGGATACCATTTCCTGGACTTCCAATGAATTTATATGACAAAGAATTATTATTCTCTGTGGCAGCAGCAGTAGGAAATACTTTAGTGATAGACAAAGCCATAAACAACCAAACTAGACCTTCTTGTGCAAGGGTCAAAGCGGAAGTTGATATACTAAAGGAGTAACCCAAGATAATTCAGATCAACTATGTAGACAAGGAGACAAGATTAGTTAGATCTAAATGGCAAACAATCCAATACAATTACCTACCAAAATATTGCATACACTATAGTCTCCAAGTACATGACTTATAAGGATGTTGGGTGCTACACCCAGAGCATAGGTTGAAGAAAGAGGAAAATCAAAAGGACAAGACGACAGTACACAGAGGCAAAACTTAGAAAGATGAAAGTCAAGAGAAACAACTAACAAGTCCAAAAACATATGGAGTGTATAAGAATGGTAGACTAATCCATCAAAACTGGAATGTGGTTCACAATAGAATAAACAAGGGCAAGCACCAGGACAATAATCAGAAGCAACAGATTCTCACCAGGTGTAAGACAACAAGAATAAGGGGGCAATGACAAAAAGAAAACACAACAATAGCCACCAATAAATTTGAAACTTTAGTAAATCTCACAGGTGACACGCAAAAAGAAACGGAGAATGCAGTAGAAGAGACTCCAAAAGACACTAAACATAAAGGAAAAGAAACATCTAAACATTAGGTAGAGGCTTCCGTTGGAAAATCTTAGAGCAGTGAACAGGAAAAAAAGAAACAACCAGAAGCAGAAGCAGTAAGGATAATAGATCAGCAACGAAAGAACAACATATATGAGTATGACAATAGCAATGTAAAAGAGGATACAGAGGCCAACAACATGTCACGACCCAAAAGTTGAGGTCATGATGGCCGAGACACAACATTGGTAGGTAAGCCAATTACCCAAAAAGGAAAGGAAATTTGAAATGTAGACTAAACAAAATGGATGAGACTTCTAGAACGAAGTCAAACCAACACACACACACACACACACACACACACACACACACATATATATATATATATACACACACACATACATACATATAGCGGAAGTCTGAAATAAAACATACATAAAACCCCCAAAATCTGATGTCATAAGTATAAAGCATCTAACAACATAACCGAATATCGGAATACATAAATTCATCGCTAAAAATGAGTAAAGACAAGACAAGGACAAGAAGAGGCCCAGAATCAGCTCTGAACTCTAGAGCACACCAGTACCTCGAAGTATCAACTCTGAGTAGCATGAATCAACTGTCGCATCTCGTATTGAGCTCGGATGTGCATCGAAAGGGCATAGTAGGGGTGAGTACGATCCGCTTGTACTCGGTAGGAATCATAGGTCGACTGAGCAAAGCAGAAAATAATACAAGTAAAAGATACTATGAGCACGTCACTTGCAACCAGAAAAGATTCCAAACGGTAGCTCACACTGTTTTCACTAATAGTTGTATAATATAAGATCGATACAGGAATAACTAAACACAAACATGTAATATGGAAACTAAGTACATATCAAGGGTACATAAAAGAAACATGAAAAATTCATATGCAATGTAATTCAATGCTGATTGGATCATGATGAATATTTGAAATTCTTCGCATGACTTTTTGTACATACCCATCGAGCCTCAGCGCTCCCAAGATAGGACTCATGGGGGTTCGCAACCCATTTACTACCTCAAATCTCAATCTCACCTCTCTGGCTAGTGTTCACGGATCAAGGATTTTATAAAGTAGCACATTCACCTCTCCAACTATTGTTCACAGATCAAGGGTTTTTTAAAAATGTCTCATTTTCTTTTGAATTAGTGTTTCTCAATGGTACCAATGTCTCATGAAATATGTATGTATGAAATAAGGATGTAATGCTCACAACCAATCAGTATGAAGATAATAATCCATTCAATACATGTATAAGTGAGCTCAGAATCAACTCAATGTGTCAACAATTCATGATATCAGTTCTCGAATGGTACCACCTATCACTCCTCGAATTCCAACGGGGCGGACTGGCACCCGAAGCCGGTAAGGCCCGAGAGAACCAATCTTCATTTATGTACGTTCGTATGCATGTCACTCAAGGAACATCACTATCACGTATAGATACAAGATGCTAATGGCGGAAGTCATGGAAAACATGTGATATATATACATATATGAAACTTGGCCGTTAGGGCCACCAAGTCAAAATGGACATACATTCTTTCATTCATCTCACCACGTACGTCTACAAAGCCTCTAACAGATGCATATACATAACCAACCTAAAGTCGGGACAAGTCCTTGCTTTATACAACATCCATACTGTACCAAAACCAACATGTACACATGTGACTCGGAAATCTTCGAACCGAACTTGAGCTCACCAATGATCAGTAGATGACTCGCAACCTACTGTGGAGGTCTACTAGTACCTGTGCCTGCAACATGTACACATGCATTGAGTGCTACTTGATGGATATATGTGATGATGAATGGTTGGTGAAAATAATTAAGTATGAAAGCCTGAAAAAATCAACTTGTGAGTGTAATTATATGGTGATTCATGATGTGTTATTTGATTGATATCATTGATTATGAATCTTTTTATGATCGCTTTTATACTTGTTTGACTTGCTTACTTGTACATTTAAGTTAGTCGACCTATGATGCTTACCAGTACTTGTTGTTGTACTGATGGTACCTATACTCTTCTTTTTGTTGAGTGCAGCACATCTTTCGGCGGTTGACACACGACCTCGACTCTAGTTAGCAGTTCAGATCTGATTTTGAGGGTGAACACCATATCTAGGCAACCTTTAGATCTTCTTATGATGTTGGTGTCCCTTTTTTTCGAAACTAAGATGATTTCTCTTGATTATGTTTTGGGTTATTGTTAGATATTGTTCATACTTAGTTGTTGTTCTTAGATGTTCTTGTATGGTGACTTCAGGTCCCGGGGATTGTAATAAATAGAGTTTTTCGTACTCTATTCATTTTTATGGATGACGAAATTGTTGACTAAGATGTTATTTGAATGAATCATTTCCCTTTTAACTGGTTAAAAGCATGAGCTGATATTACTATGAAAGTGAGAGTAACAACTAATTGGGTAAAAGTGAGAGTAGCATGTTCTCCTGTCGTTGGTTAGGGCGGGTGCCAATCACGACCGATTGGGTGGTGACAAAGATGGTATTAGAGCACTGGGTTCATAGATCTCATTGTACAAGAACATGTCTAGTAGAGTCATACGAAATGGTACATATACGTCTACAGTTTTCTTCCGGATGCTATAGGACTTTAGGAATGAATTTGTTTCTTTTTTTCTTTTGTGCTATAACTTGATTTCAACTGGAATCTGGTGATTAATCCTTTCACGCTTGTTCGCAGATGGTTAATACCCATTCCACTAGAGCAACAACAACAACACCTATGGCACCACCTACAACAACACCTGCATCCGCTGCTGAGGTCGCAGTCTAGGGCAGACCTCGGGTTAGAGGCAAAGTAAGATAGGGAGGACGGGGAACAATGCCCACTAGGGGTGGGACACAGGCAGCTAGGAGACCGGCATGGCAGAGATCACCATCCCCTTCCTCACCACAGGATGCCCCATGTCATGTTTAGGATGAAGATGATGTGGTTGAGGAAGAAGAGATGAAAGCCCCAGAGAATATGGTGCCAACACCAAATGGTACAGCTCAGGTGCCCTTGTCCACAGAGGTAATTCAACAGGTGTTGGGATTCTTGGGTAGCTTGGCCGGTACTAGCTACACTCTAGTGATTCCGACTACTTTGTCCCCAGCATTACAACATGTCGCTGCTGTAGCACTAAGGATGGATGCGTGCTCTAAAGCATAGGTATATCCTCAACAGGTACTTGGATCAGTAATGACTGATGATGAGCATAGACTATTTTATATGTTCATGAAGATGAAGCCCCCGATTTTCCAAGGTACAGAGTCTGAGGATACTCTCGAGTTCTTTATAGACTTTCATGAATGTTTGCACAAGATGGGAATTGTTGAAAAGTATTAGGTAGAGTTTGTTTCTTTTCAGCTGCAGAATGAGGCTAAGCAGTGGTGGAGGTCATTTGTAGAGTGCAAGGCTGCCCTACCACCACTTACTTGGAGTCAATTTAAGAATATATTCCTTGAGAAATATGTTTCCCGCACTTATCGTGATCAGAAGAAGGATGAGTTTATGAGGTTGGAGCATGGTAACATGTTCGTGGCAGCCTATGAGGCCAAGTTTCGTGCATTGTCCCGTTATGCACTACAGTTGATTACCTCGGAGGAGGAACGTATTAGGTACTTTGTGAAGGGGTTGAATTTAGGGATTCAATTGGCTACCTTCTCTGTGGCAGTGATTGATAAGTCCTTTCATGATGTTGTTAAATTTGCCAAGAAGGGTGAAACACTTGAGAAACAGGGAGAGGTAAAAGCAAAAGGGAAGAAGGCTCGAACTTCAGGCCAATTAAGTGGTACTTTCTCTAAGAGGCGTGGTTCCTCTAAGCCCTACCATTTAGCCATGCCAGTGTCTACGAGGGGCTTGTCTCGGGTTAGTTATTAGCCTTCCCGAGCCGATAGTTATACACCTTCTTCCTTTTCAGTTCAGAGGCCTACTTTGGGACCTAAATGCTTTGAGTGTGGAGGCATGGTACATTTCATAAGGTATTGCCCTAACTTCTTGTCTGCAGGTCAGTTAACGCTGCAACCAGTTTCTACTACTTTAGTTTTGGCAGGTCGTGATGGAGGAGGAAATAGAAGGGGTCATCTACAAGGTAGGCGTGATGGCCAAGATAGGGTTGGAAACCAGGCCAACCAAGATGGAGGACAAGTTGGTATAAATAGAGGGAAGGGTGGTAGAGGTGGCAGCCAAGGTGGTGACAAAGCGCATCTTTATGCAGTTCCGGCTTACCCCAAGGCGGAAGCTTCTGATGCAGTAATCACATGTACTATTCTTGTATGTGATTGTATGGCTTCTGTATTGTTTGATCCTGGTTCCACCTTCTCTTATGTGTCTCTGAAATTTGCTATGGGTTGGGACTTAGACTGTGAATATCTTGATGCTCCCATGTATGTGTTTACACCAGTTGGGGTGTTTGTATGTGTTGATCAAGTATATCATGCGTTTTCCATAATATTCATGGAGTTTAAGACCCTGGCAGATTTAGTCGTCCTAGATATAGAGGAATTTGATATTATTTTGGGGATGAGTTGGCTGTCTTCTCATCATGTTGTTCTTGATTGTTATGCCAAAATCGTCACGGTAGCAATGCTCGGGAAAGAGAAGTTAGAATGGGAGGGTACTTTTAAGCCTAATCTTGTGAGGGTAACGTCCATAATTCATGCTCATAAACTAGTAAAAAGAGGGTGTAGGACTTTGTTAGCCCATCTTTAGGAAGATAAATCTACAGTCCCTTCGATAGCGTTAGTTCCAGTGGTTTGTGATTTTTTAGAAGTGTTTCTTGATGATCTTCTGGGTACGCCTCCTGATCGGAAAGTTAACTTTTTTATAGACCTAGAACCGGGAACTAGACCCATTTCTATCCCTCCATATCGTATGGCACCTGTAGAGTTAAGGGAATTGAAATCCCAATTGCAAGAGTTGTTAAAAAGTGAGGTTGGGTAGACTACCGTCAGTTGAATAAGGTGACCATTTGTAATAAATATCCTTTGCCTAGGATAGATGATTTGTTTGACCAGTTACAAGGGGCTGCAGTGTTCTCTAAGATTGATTTGAGGTTGGGTTATCATCAGCTAAAAATCATGGAAGAGGACATCCCAAAGACTGCTTTTCAAACTCGTTACGGGCACTACGAGTTTTTGGTTATGTCATTTGGCATGACCAATACCCCAGCTGCTTTCATGAGATTGATGAATGGAGTGGTTAAATACTTCTTAGACTCGTTTGTTATTGTGTTTATTGATGATATACTTGTTTATTCTAAAAGTGAGAAAGAGCATGAAGCTCATTTGCATACTGTGTTGAAATTGTTGAAGGAGAAGCAATTGTATGCTAAGTACCCTAAGTGCGAATTCTATATTTCTTTGGTATCCTTTTTGGGGCCATGGTTTCTAAGGAAGGGGTTATGGTGGACCCGCAAAAGGTTGAGGTTGTTAAGAATTGGGCAGACCGACGAACGTGACAGAGATACATAGTCTTGTGGGATTGGCCAGTTACTACCGCCGATTTGTTAAGGGATTTGCTGCTATTGCTTCACACATAACCCACCTAACTCAGAAAGAAGTTCCATTTGAATGGGATGACAAGTGTAAGGAGAGCTTTCAAAAGCTCAAAACTTTGTTGACTTCGGCTCCAGTATTAACCCTGCCTGTCAAGAGTAAAGATTTTATTGTATTTTGTGATGCCTCATGTTTGGGTTTAGGTGCTGTTTTGATGCAGGATAAAAATTTGATTGCTTATGCTTTGAGACAACTAAAGCCTTATAAGAAAAACTACCCCGCTTATGACTTGGAGCTAGCAGCCGTGAAGTGTGAGGTGTTCATAGACCACCGCAGCTTGCAACACGTGTTCGCCCAGAAGGATCTGAATCTCAGACAAATAAGATGGATTGAGTTGATTAAAGATGATGACATCTGAATCTTGTATCATCCAGGTAAGGCTAATGTGGTGGCAGGTGCACTAATCCGAAAACCAGCGAGTATGGGGAGCCTTGCATTTCTGGAGGCGTCCAGGCGCCCGTTTGTAATAGAGGTATGGTCTTTGGCTAACGTTTTTTTGAGATTGCAGGAAATTAGTGAAGGAAAGGTGTTGGCATGTGTGGATGCTAGGTCCACTTTCTATGATCAGATTAAGAGTCGACAGTTTGAAGATAAGAAATTGAACAATCTCAGGGAAAAAAATGTTACAAGGGAAGGTGATGGAGGCCATCCTAGATGACGCAAGGGCCTTGAGAATCAGAGGTCGGTTGTGTGTACCTCGAGTATATAACTTGATCACAACCATTCTGACAGAGGCTTATAATTCCTAGTACTCCATACATCCCGGTGCCAACAAGATGTATAGAGATTTGAGGAAACATTATTGGTGGCGAAGGATGAAGCATGACATTGTAGATTTTGCGGCTAAAATTCAAAACAACCAGCAAGTCAAATACGAACATCAGAAGCCTGGTGGTAATTTTCAGTGGATGCCTATTCTGGAGTTGAAATAGAAATGGATAATGATGTATTTTATGGTTGGCCTTCCAAAATCCTTGAGAAAATGTGACTTCATTTGGGCCATTGTTGACCGATTGACTAAGTTGGCTCATTTCATTCCAGTGAGGGTTGATTATAATACGGTTAAGTTAGCCAAGATATATGTGAAATAAATTATAAGACTGCATAGGGTACCAGTTTCAATTGTGTCTGACAGGGGTACACAAGTCACCTCTAATTTTTGGGAAAGGTTTCAGTCCGAGTTGGGGTCTAGATTGGACCTGACCACAGCCTTCCACCCACAGGCAGGCGGTAAATCTGAGAGGACTATCTAAGTGATTGAGGATATGTTCCAGGCTTATATTATGGACTTCGGGGGTCAATGGGATGAATACTTACCATTGTGTGAATTTGCCTACAACAATAGCGACCACTCTAGTATTGACATGGCTCCTTTTGAGGCCTTATATGGTAGACTATGTAGATCCTCAATTAGGTGGTTTGATGCGTTTGAGGTGAGGCCTTAGGGCACTGATATGCTCAAGGACTCTATGGAAAAAGTGTGATTCATATAGGAGAATATCATAGCGGCGCAAAGATGACAGAAGGAGTATAGGGATAAGACATGAAGTTTGAGAAGAGGGAGAAGGTCTCTTGAAGGTGTCACCCATGAAGGGTGTGATGCGATTCAGAAAGAAGGGTAAATGAAGCCCAAGGTAAATAGGACCTTTTGAGGTATTGAAGGAAGTGAGGTCGGTATCATAGAGACTGGTCTTACCCCCTAGTATGTCCGGGGTTCATCCTGTATTTCGTGTATTTATGCTAGAGAAATATCATGGATATGGTGACTACATTATCCGTTGGGACCCAAAATTATTTGATAAAGAACTATCCTTTGAAGAGGAACCAATTGCTCTTCTAGCTAAAGATGTAAGGAAGCTGAGGACATGAGTTATTCCTTGTGTGAAGTTTCAGTAGAGGAACCGTACCTTTGAGGAGTATCATTCCTTGTGTGAAGTTTCAGTGGAGGAACCGTACCCTTGAGGAAGCTACATGGGAGATAGAAGCAAACATGGGTAAACGGTATCCGTACTTGTTCATTGATTCAGGTACATCCTATTCCGGTTATTATGTTTTAGGCCAGTTGTCATTCGGGGAAGAACGAGTGGTAAATTGGTATCTAATATAATGACCCAAAACGTCTTTATGCTGAATTAGGTAGCAAAAGTTGCACCTAGACTCCTCTTCGCTACATTTAAAGAATTCAGGGCTGGTATAATTTTAGCTCAAATTCGAGGTGTGGTAGTTAAATGAAATCTGGTATTGATATGATTAGTAATAGTAGGCTTTGATATAAAGGTTGGATATCCAATGTGTATAGAAAGCCATAGCAATTTTCAACACCTGAAACAAAGCTATAGAACTCCGGTTATAGCGCTTATCGTGGAGGGGTTGGTTCGCATTGTCGAGATTCATAGTGTGTGTTGTAAAATGAGGAAAACTGAGAAGGGGTCCTGAGTTTTTTCCTTGGACCACAACAGCGGAAAAAGTAACTGCTGCAGCGGCGACCTTCAACAAAATGGGCATGGTCCACTGCATTGGAAATTTAACCGCTGCAGAGGTACTGCTACAATGGCAATTATCCGCTGCAGCGGTATCACGCAGTAAAATATTAGTTTTAAAACCCAGAAAAATATTTTTATTCCCCACTTTTTGAAAAATGCAATAGGGCATTGGAGAGAAGGGATTTAGAAGGAATTCAAAGTTTTTCATCTTATGAGGTAAGTGATTATGTTCTAGACTTGAATTCACTTCGTTTAACCTTAGAAAATCACTAGAAAATAGATTAATGGTGGGTTTGGGGGTTAAACCCTAGTTTTTGGATATTGATGTAAAATGGTGGAATTGCTTATGAATTCGGTATATAACGATTCTAGGGTGTTAGAAAACACTAATGGGACTAGAATTATGACTAAATATGCTAAATTGAGTGGTGTTCATAAAGTTAAAATGACGAGGAAACCCTAAGATGATGAAATAGTGTAAATTATGACTAAAATTAGTGATTTTGAATCCCTAGTTGTTAAAAAGGGATGAATTATTGAAATGTGTGTATATTTGGTAGTTGTATAGACCAGGAATGAGTCGAACGGGAATGAAAGAGAAAAAGTGTGGCTTAAAGGTGATTTTGAGAGAAGGAGTTGAGGTAGACTATGGTTTTGTGTAGCACTTAGACTTCCTTGGCTTTGTGCTTGTTTGTGATTTGAGCATCTATGATTGCCTTCTAGCACGGTTTGTGGTTTAATGACTGCATTGCATTTTCACTGCATTTTGATTAGGTACGGAGGTGATTGGTCGGGTACCACGCCGGTACATTATGATATGTTATGATGATGGGTCGGTTACTATGCCGATACGTTATGATATATTGTGAATATGGGTCGGGTACCAAACTGGTAGGTTATGCTGATGATGAGCAGGGTAAGAGATGATGTGCACATCTTGCTTACATGCACTCATTTACATGCATTGAGTGCTATTTGATGAATATATGTGACGATGAATGGTTGGTGAAAATGATTAAGTATGAAAACCTGAAAAAGTGAACTTGTGAGTGTAATTATATAGTGATTCATGATGTGTTATTTGATTGATATCATTGATTATGAATCATGTGATGATCACTTTTATACTTGTTTGACTTGCTTACTTGTACATTGTTAAGTTAGTCGACCTATGATGCTTACTAGTACTTGTTGTTATACTGATGCTACTTGTACTCTTCTTTTTGTTGAGTGCAACACATCTTCCAACGGTTGACACACGACCTCGGCTCTAGTTAGCAATTCAGATATGATTTTGAGGGGAGCACCATATTTGGGCAACCTTCATATCTTCTTATGTTGTTGGTGTCGCTTGTTTCCGGGACTAAGACGATCTCTTGATTATGTTTGGGGTTATTGCTAGATATTTTTCAGACTTAGTTGTTCTTCTTAGATGTTCTTGTACGGTGACTTTAGGTCCCGGGGATTCTAATAAATAGAGGTTTCCGCACTCTATTCAATTTTATGGACGATGATATTGTTGAATGAATCATTTCCCTTTTAACTGGTTAAAAGCATGAGATGATATTACTATGAAAGTGAGAGTAACACCTATTTGAGTAAAAGTGAGAGTAGCATGGTTCTCCTACAGTAGGTTAGGGCGGGTGCCAATCATGACCGGTTGGGTCGTGACATTTAAGGGGTGTAATTAAGCATTATCAAACATCAGGTCTGTCAATACACAATAGGCCTTTGAGAGGGTAGTTCTGATGAATAGGTTGAAACATTTAAATTTTATAGCTTTAATGAAGTCTTTCCAATATCATAGTGTCACAATTCAAACCCATCGTGAGTGAAACCCACACTATTCCTCCAGTGGGAGAACCATCTAACCAAAAAAACCAACACCAATACTTGACCTTTTTAAATAAGAACAAAAACCAATTCCATTAATGAAACCAATAATCTCTAACAATTTAATAAATGCGGAAATAAACCATAATGTCTAAAACCAACCCCAAAAAATGAATCACTGCGCCAGAACTCTATCTAGAACAGGTCTACGGGTACAACCCAGAAAATATAAACAATAAAGTAAATCTGTCTTTGCATGAAACAAGTGGACAAGATCAAGATAAGATAGTTCCAATGCTCACCCTTGGATCTGATGTCGCTTTAACGTCTACAATCGAGGTCTCGTAGAAGCCGTTAGAATATTCTCTTCACTCAATAAAAAGAAGAGTACAGGGTAGTATCAGTACAAAACCACTATGTACTGGTAGCTATCATAGGCCGACTCAACTAAATCAATATGAACACTTAACTAAAAGTTTGTAAACAAGTAGAAAACACGTCATCTTAACAAGTATGTATGCAAGTCAGTTTTTCCACCACAATTCTACTTTTATATCAACCAGGCCAAGAAAGTAAAAGAAATCACATTATACATATTAATACCCCATTTTAGGTCAACCATAATAAGATTCGTAACTCAAATCCGTTTAACATTACTTTGAGACATCATATTTTCTTCCAACATCAAGTTTTAACTCATTTCAAGAACAATATTTATCATTCAGACAATGCCCCTGGTTCCCTCAATGAACCCATGTAAATATCAATAACCAATGGTCCGCACAACGAACCCTATATATGTATAACAAAATATAACCTAGTTCACTCAAGGAACCGTTAAACTCTCCTAAAATCATGGTGTATATACATGCTAAGGGACTTATGGTTGTCCCCTAGCCATGATATTGTAACACCCCGTACGTAAACATGGGAGATTTGATGAATTATTCATTTATTTGTTTGGGATTACATGAGTCTTACACCATTGGGCCCAAATAAAGCCCAAAGTCATAAAGAAGACTTGGCCCAATGGGGCAAAACATGATTTAATCTTCCATTTGACTAATCAATCATGCATTTAATGCCAAGAGATGGATAAGAGTGACTTGAGATATATATACATAAATATATATATGAGGGATTATACATGAGAGATAATGGGCCAAAGTAATCTTGACCTATTGGGCAATGGAGGCCCAAAAAAAAAAAAAGATATCAAGACATGGCCCAAAAAGGGGTATATGACCCATTCTTGGCCCATTCTTGCAAGACTAAGTTGTTACAATATGATTGGACCAAGTGTGTGGGAAATAAAGGACCATTAGGGGACTATATACATGAGGAAAAATCAGATTTTGGTCATTAGATATACACATGCCTTTTTGCCATTTTTCTCAACATTATCTCTAAAGACACAAAGAACCCTAAGCCACTCTTTTGGCCAAGATCATCAATTGGTAAGTGTTTATTATGATGAGTTCATATATTTTATGCACAACACATGGTTTATATTATGTTGGTTATGTTGGTGGAATGTTGAGAAATTTACAATAAGTGAAAGGTTACATGTTTGCTTAAATGGGAGGTTGATTTGTCTTGTAAACTTGGTGATGAACTTGTGGTTGTGAAAGAAGTGAATTTGGTGGATTAAATATTGACATTTGAGATGTGATTATGGTCTTACTTTGTTTCATTCTTGTGCATAACATTTGGAATTGGTATTGTGAAATCGGTTATGGTTTTGGTGTCGTATTGGCCGTGAAATGTGGTTTTGGGTGTCGTTATGTGTGTTGTGAAGTTATGAATGCATGTTGGCATGTTAAATGATCAAATATATGTTAAAATGAGGTTGGTTCTGATCATGGACCATTCATGGCATTAAAAGACCCAAAACGGAGCCATTTCAGACCAAACGGGCATCCGCCCCCGCAGACGGAGGCACCTGCGTGCGCAGATGCCAACGCAGATGCCTCTGGCTGCTGCCAGAGGGCACATGCGCACGCACCTTGCCACCTGCGGGCGCAGGTGACAGCGCAGGTCACTTCCAGATCTCAGTTTCGTATGTTTTCGTACCCAGTTGATCCCCGAAAGCCCCGATACCTTTTTGGATGTAATGATCAACTTGTGATGTCGTTTTAATGACTTTAAAGCATCGTATGAAGGTGTTTTGGACTGTATGAAGTATGGAAGGTTGTTCACATGTTGTTATAAAGACGTAAATGTGACGGAATGATAAAGAGAAAAGCGTAAAGGGTAAGTGAGGTGTAAAATGCTTCGATATATGATTTCTTGGTTAATGTGCATAGTGTTGTGGTGTGGTTGATATGATAAGGCCTGGGATTGTATTTTAAAGGGGCGACATGATGTTATATGTTAGTTGCATGGTTCATTGTCGTCTTATACGCCTTTATAGTAACAAATTGCTAATGTACGTTCCGGTATGGACTTGTATTGTAGAGTAAGACGTAAGGAAGAAACTGGGCTCTTGTGTTCATACATAAGCTTGTATATTCATATTTGGAAGCAAAGGTATGTAAGGTTACTCTTCTATTTCCTTCTGCAACATATGATGTTCACATGGTCATGGTACTCATTTGATTCCGAAATACTCTAAGGTATTCCGATGTTCATTGGTTGACTCACGTTCATTGGATAATGTGTCAAGAGTTCCAAATGTTCTAAGGTATCACATTCCTAGTTGGAGGGCAGTTGACATTCATAGGTGTCTTATCCATTGTTCGTTATGCTAAGGTTCCAAAAGTGTTCTATTCCAAAAGGGTTCTATAGTATTCCAACTAAGGTTGATATATATATTGTTATTCATATGTGTTTTACTCCTAGACAAACTATGACTCACTTAGTTCTTATTTATGGAGGGGAGTTCTTAAGTTGTCACTTGTGGTAGATCCTAAGAGAACTATCTCAACAAGAGTAATAAGGTAAAGAGAGCTTGCTGAGTTGAATAACATCATTCCAAGCATGACATGAGTCTAAGTTCCAATAGAGTTATATACATGTCTCAGATTCAGTAGTAATGTTCTAAAAGTCCGATGAGGTTATGTTCCAAGGTTTCAATCGTGGATATACTCATGTGTCTTGTTCATTGATCATTGTCCAATGGTTCCAACAGTGTCATGTTTCCATGGAGGCTATGTTCCAATAATGTTTATTTACATGTTTCTCACCCATAGATTATTGATCCAAAGTTCCAATAGAGTTATACACATGTCTTTTATTCATTAACTATTGTTCCAATGGTTCCAAAGATAGTGTGGTTCAAGTAATGTTATGACAAGTGAATATATAAATCTCCCTCACAAGTAAAAGTATCAATCTCTTATAAGTGAATGAATCAATCTCTCACAAATAAAGGTGCCAATCTCTCAAAAGGATGTACAAGCTAATGTACCTATCCCTCACAAGTAAAGATGTCAATATTACAAGAGTAAAGGAAATGAAGTAAGAGTAAAGTAATGTATGTTGTGCTTCAAGATTCAAGAATGTTTTCTTCATCAAGGTATCACTCATCGAAAGAAAGAAAGAGTAATGAAATAAAGAAACAATGTTTAATGGGTGGCATCCCAGGGGTTAAATACCTAGCATGGGTCGATCCCAATAACACGGGTGGCATCCCAGGGGCGATAAGCCTAGCATGGGTCGATCCCGATACATCGATACATCCCAGGGGCGATAAGCCTAGCATGGGTTATCTCATGACATCCCAGGGGCGACACGAAAGCCTAGCATGGGTTCACATTCGACATCCCAGGGGCGATAAGCCTAGCATGGGTTCACATATGACATCCCAGGGGTCAAAGTACCTAGCATGGGTTCATCTCATCCCAGGGGCTACAAAACAGCCTAGCATGGGTAGAACAATAAAGATGAATGAATATGAGAGTAAGAGAAGTAAAGAAGCAATGGAAGCAATGAAAGCAATGAAAGTCATACACATGGTTCCCAAAATGCAGAATGGTTACTTATTCGTCTATTTATTCATAAACATTTGAGTTCCATTGAATTCATTGAAATACTCCTGTGTTATATAGTTTCATATTGAGTTCATCATTGTTGTTATTATGAATGATGATTTCTTATGAGCCTTACATACTCAGTACATTCTTCGTACTGACCCCCTCGGGGGAACTTACTTTACATGTTGCAGGTGCAGGCATTAGTAGACCTCCTCTGTAGACTGAGGATCATTTGCAGAGTTTTGGTGAGCTCTAGTTAGTTCGGGGCTTCTCCGAGTCACAGTTGTTCATATATTTTGGTATTGTACGTATTGTATAAAGCGGGAACTTGTCCCGACTATCAGATAGTTTTTAGTGAATGTTCATGTTAGAGGCTTTTGTAGACGTATGTGGGTATATGGATGAAAGAGATGTACGTTCAGTTCGACGTAATGGCTCCAACGGCCAAGTTTTATATATATGTTGACAGCATATGTTTTTATGTTTATGATTTCTACATAGTTGTATAAGAAAGAATAAGATGCATACGAAGACATGCAGGCGAAAGTTCATGAGCAAGAATTGGTTCTCTCGGGCCTTGTCGGCTACGAGTGCCAATCACGTCTTGTTGGAATTCGGGGTGTGACAGATATGCAGGGGACGAGCTCTGTTTATGTACCAAATATACTAGACAACTAGTGCCTTTACACTATTATCCCAAACCAAGTGCTATACCACTTCTATCCCGTCATCTCTGCCCTTATACCACCTCAAATCCACCAATTCAATAATAATCAAACTTTATCAAATCATATCACAATATTAAAATAGTACTATTTATAAGTACAATCACATAGTGAGTTCAATCAACAACACTTGCATATCAACAAGGTCCTCTTATCAATCACGTTACAAGCTATAAATTTATACCCTTGTATTCAAGATTCAACTAGTACATCATTTATTAGCATTTATTACAACTAAATAAACAAACAATCAGTTAAACATGCACACATACAATCAACTTGAGCCATATCTCCAATTCAACCATAACCTACCTCAATCCAAGCCTTGCAATGCTCTAAATGACTTGAACCTTACCCTTTCTTGTAGCCTCGCCTTAATCTCGATCTAAAAATAACACATAAAGAAACATTCAACCAATGTTCTACCAATTCTAAGCATTATAACCTAAATTCATTGCTTCCAAGTTCATGAACAATTTCCTTATTCTACTATTTTATACCCTTCATCCCACTCGAATTCTCCATTAACAATTTCCTTAGTCTGCGATTTTCTACCCTTCATCCCACTCGAATTCTCCATAAAGCAATAACTAGGGAACAATTTCTTGTCTAGGAATCATAATTTAATGCTCTTAGACTATAATCAGGTGATTCTAACCCTTCCTCAAGCAATCAAATTAGGTTCTCAACCTAGGGTTAAACCCACCATCCCCACAAAGATCAAACCCTATGAATTCTAAGGATTTGAGGAATAAATTTATGTTATGAGGGACGAAACTCACTTACATTAAGAATTGGAGTTGAAGAAAACCACAAAAAATTTCCTCAAATCGCCCTTACTCGACCTCTGAAACTTTTGGAATGAAAAATAACATTTTTAACTCTAAACTACTATTTAATTACTATGTCGAACCCACTATAGTAGCCCAATTCTCGCTATAGTGATATCACTATAGCAGGATCCTCCTGCTATCGTGGTGTTGACCAAGACTGACTTTTGTTATGGCGACATAATTCTCACTATAGTGGGACAACTATAGTGGCCATGCTGCATGCTACAAAAGGGTGGTGAGGTAGAAACTTAGGAATAGTTCCCAGTTCTGGCATTTTAACAACACAACACTCTAATTTCAACATTACATATTAACCCATTTATGTCAACCACTATATCCAGAGTTCTACTAATCCAAATTCCATTTTAAAAGTTTCTATAGATTACTAAACCTTTTGGTTAACATATTATAATCTTAAATCCATGAACCACAACCCCATCAACTACCTAATTTACCTAGACCACATAATATGTGAAATTCATCCAAAACTAACCTAGCCTGATGTTTTAAAAATTTCATCCGAGAAGAGACTTAACCCAAATTTTTGCATGCTAAGAGATATCAGAATGATGGAAAGGGTCATTACACATTGACATATTTACATGTACAAACTTTTGCTAGATATGGGGACGTCCTATCATAACCTGAATGGTAAAATATGGTTATTTGTAGAAAGTAGGTTCCAGATAGAAATATAGAGGGGCATAGGTAGCCTATTATCCCTCAAACTCACTGACATAGATGAAGGAAAAGAACTACATGCGATAATAGTGTATTCTAGCACTGATAGAAACACTAGAATTGTTTTGTAGGGGAAGTTTGACTCTATTTGGATGATTATTGATAGGTTGACCAAATTGGCTCATTTTGTATCGATGAAGACCAATTACATTGTGGAGAGGTTGGCTAAGATCTACATTTGAGATATAGTTTAATTGCATGGTGTTCTCATTTCCATCATTTCAGAGAGTGATACTCAATTTATATCGTACTTTTGGAGTTCTATACAGTGAGAGTTGGGCCCTTAGTTAGAGATGAGTACAACCTTTCACCATAGACAAATGGCCAATCAGATCAGACTATTCAGGCATTGGAGGATATTCTTCGAGTTTGTGTGATTGATTTTAGTGATTAGTGGGACCAGTTCTTGCCTTTAAGAAAGTTTGCCTACAACAACATTGACCATTTCAACATTTAGATGGCACCATTTGTGGCTTTGTATGGGATGAAGTGTAGATCTCTGGTTGGTTAATTTAGTTTCCTTGAAGTTATGCCTTGGGGTATGGATTTATTAAAGGATTCTATGGGTAGGGTGAAGTTAGTACAAGAGTGGGTTTTGATATCCTAGATTAGACATAAGACTTATGCAGATCAATTATTTTGTGACTTAGAGTTCGTGGTTGGTGAATGAGTCTATTAAAGGTATCATCCATGAAGGGTGTAATGAAGTTTGGGAAGAAGGGTAAACTTAGTCTGAGGTTTATTTGTCCATTTAAGATTCTTTGGCGTGTTAGGAAGGTGGCCTATGAGTTATCTTTACCTCCGGGTCTTTCAATTGTGTATCCTATTTTCCATGTCTTGATGTTGAAGAAGAACAAATCCAATGGTTCTCATATGATTCAATTAGATTTGTTGGATTTGGTTCAGAATCTGACATTGAGGAGGAGCTCGTATCTATTTGATAGACTAACTTAGAAGTTGAGATCCAAAGAAATAGATTTAATGAAGGTTTAGTGGAAGCATCATTTAATTGAAGAGGTTACATGGTAGACAAAGTTGGAGACATAAAGTATATATCCTTAACCTTTTGACAGTTCAAGTACCTTTCTTATCCTTATGTTCGAGGATGAATATGTGTTTTAGTGGTGGATTATGTAACAACCCTCATATTGATTTTTGATTTTAGTGCTTTTGGACTGTTTTACCCCTTCCTATAGTTGCATTATGGTGATTATGGTCTACGGGTGTGGGTGACATAGTTCTCAAGTGGTTAGTTGGATATTATGTGAGAGTTTCACTATGGAAGGTTTTAAAGGTGGTACAATTGACTTTAGTCAAAATTCATAAATTTTGAGGTCGTATGAGAATTCTGTCAGTTCTTTTAGCTTTGGAATATCATTTTTAGGTTAGTAGTTCTTGTGGTTTAGGACATGAGGCATTCATATGGATTTTGAGTTATCAATTTTAAATTAGAAGTTTATAGTATAGAGTTGACTTTTGTAAGCATCCATTGAAAACAAGATCCATCCAGTGATATGACGATTCCATTGACTACAAAATACTGATTGTAGTCTAGTAGCATAATGAGATTGCGTTCACAAGGTTTTGAATTAATTCTGAGGGTCTTTTCAGGGAATTTCTCACCTTAGAGTGTTGCTGGTGCAACTGTTGCCGGTGCTAATCGTATTCCTTCTTCAAGTTTGTGATCAGCCCATCGTGTTTACGATGAATGAAAACCTTATGCTTTGCGATCATGGAGGAGAGATCACAATCTCGAAGAAGGGATTAGCCAGGTTGGGGACCAGATCTGGCTCACTCTTCGCCAACATGATCGGACACTCGCAATTGTGATGGGTCTTGGTTGGGTAGCTTTGTGAATGCAATGGTGGTCCTATGTTTGATGAAAAAGGGATCACCGTCAGTGATTTTTAATTCCCATTTTCTATCCAAAATCCCATAACTCGATTTTGGCAGCTTGAAAATTCATTTTTGGGAGATTCAAAAGGTGATTTTTAAGATTTCTTTGTTTGGTATGATTCTTACACTACTTTTACACGTTCCCCTATGCTTTATTCATGTTTTCATCTTCAAATCTTGGTTTTTCAAATAAATAGAGATTTTGGGGTAATGTTATGATAAATTGATGATTTGAAGGTCGATTTTAACTCCGTTTTTGATAAAATTTCAGATTTGAACTCCTTAAATTATGGTTGATGTGATTTTCTATTAAAATTTCAGTTTTTCCTTGTGGATTTGGGGTTGATTTTTGGGTTGACCTTTTGGACATGAGATTTAAGTATAGCAATATGGGAGTATATGGTTTTGTTTTCTTATGTAGAATCCGTATTTAACAAGATTGAGCTCGTTCAGAGGCTATTTAGAAGGGTAAATCTTAGGTTTGACTTTTTGGACTTTCTTTAAGGAAAGTTGGGACTTTTTTGACTCTTTTTGAAGTGTTTATGTGTTAGCTGCGTATATAGGGAGTAATGAATAGATGGGGATCCTGTAACAACAGAAATACCCAATCAAGTCAATTATTCATTTTAACCCTTTATAAAAACATCGGTACCCCTACTGATATATGACTTATTACGTGAAAAGTGGAGTAGTGATTCTATCAGTCTTGATAGTGGTTGATATTGATCTTGCCTCACTTGATGTGTGTGATTCAATTAATTTGGAGAAATTGATGATATTTTGGCCATGTAAATGGTGTTTTTAGTTGAATTTGGCCTTTTGTGCCTGGATTAAGATATTTGTGTACCTCTTATCGTTGGAAAACATACATACTCACTCATATTCATATTATAACATTGTTAAAGAGATACTTTGAGGAAACTGATTTGAAAGTGACTTGCATGACTGATGGGAGAGTGTTTTGGGTGGTTGTCTACTGATTTTGACATGCTCGATGGAAAGTATTTTGGGGTGGCCTGATGGGAGATAGTTCTAGGTGGATTCATGATTTAAATGCCCAATGGAAAACTATTTCGTGTGGGTATATGGACCTCATGAGTCTCCATGGGTCTCATCTAGCTATACAGGATAGCAGATGTATATTGTAGCATACATTGCATCATATGGCATTCATTTCATCATTTCTACTTTGGATTGGTTCTGTTATTATTGTGTATATCGATTGAGTGGATTATTGAACTTGTTCTGGTCTAAATAGTCATGGATTTTGGTGTAGTGCTGTTTCTCAATTATTGTTGTATATTTTCTAGACTATGTGTGGCTTTACTGATTTTTGGGTCGCGACACCTGATCGTACCTCAACTATTATAATTCTACACATAACAATTAAACATATGGTTTCTTCTATATATATTTTTTTTAGTTAAAAGGCCATTAGAACCTTATTTATTAAACCAGAAAATAGGTCTAAAGATACACATGCCTAGAACTGGCCCAAGTCAAAAACAAAATAAGAACAAGGAACAATACAAAAAATACAATAAAAAATATCTAGTGATGTCGATTCCATCCCTGTATATATCAAGCTCTCATCAGGTACCATGGAATTAAGTACCAACTGAATCAATATTCTTTGATCTTAAACAGTTGTAACTTCACATGTCTCATTAGTATCAGGTAACTACACATAACTCGAAATAAAAGGCTTGGTTACTGTTTCATTGAATAAATCTTCTATAGATGATCGTTCGACAGATTAAACTTTACCACACCTTGGATAGAACCTCGATAGATGAAATCACAAGTGTTCAAGAATCATTTTGAGAAATTGATCCTGTAGCTGGTAGAACTGTATTCATTGATGTTCACATAACTGTAATAAATGGTTTCTTCTAAACACATATCTCCATAATAAAAAATATATTATAAAATGAGAGTAGTCAAGTAATGTAGACATAGCAAATACAGAGAGATAAAAGATGAGAGTGCAGAGATTTATTTATTTATTCCAAATGTCACACATATCACTCCTCATGCCTACATTTATACTATGGTAAGGGCAAACATGCTCTTGTACTATCACAAAAGGTCTAAATATATCCTTCATCCACCTATTTTGCTAACAATAACTCTTTGGTTACATTTTTGGCCCGCTTATGTCCTTTGACTAATAGTCATCACAAAATTTGTAAAAGTTTTCTTTAAAATCTATGTTACATTTTACTACCGGTCCAATTAAATAAATTTACTCACCGATTTTCTGACTTAACTGATCCAAGCTCTTACTAGACTTCTTTTTTTTTAAATTTATTCTCTTCAGCTTTATCTTTTTGTGAAAACCTAACTTTTGAAAGTTTAATTTTTTTATATTTAAATAAGTGCTACCAAAATCAACCTTCAAAGGTTGGTTTTTTTATTTGCAAAAAAGTAATTAAAAATTGACCTCCGAAGGTTGATTTCACAAAAAATATTTATAACAAAATCATCCTCTAAAAATAGATTTTTTTCGTGAAAAAAATCAGGAAAATTCAAACCATCCTCTAGAGGTCAATTCCACGATTTTTAAAAAAATTATTTTTAACAAAATCGACCTTGATATATCATGTTTTTAGTCCTAAAAACTAGGAAAAAGGTTAACCGACCTCTGCAGGTCGAATTGTTTTTTAAAAATTATAAAATATCAACATAAAGAGGCTGATTATAATTTTTAATAACTTTTATATGATTTTTAAAATAATTTTATTTAATCCAGGGTTTAACATTGGACCAAAAATAAAATTCCACATTGATTATAAATAATTTTTTTAAATTCAGTGTTGACTGTTAGTCAAAGTGCATAAGTGACCTAAAAATGTAACATGAATGGTATAATTAGCAAAATAGCTTGATGAATGGTATATTTAAACCTTTTGCGCTAGTCTACGTGCATTTTGGCCCTTTTCTGTTTTTACTATTACATAGAGGGTTATATATAAGTTGTCTTAAACATGATCTTAACCATTGATTTCATAGAGGAGGTTATGGAGGTACGAAATCACAAACATAATAGTGAGGAGTAGTAGGGGAATTTTGTACATTACAGAGAAGAATAGTGGGGGAGCTTACATTTGTATAATAAACTCCATAAAATAATATATTTTACATAACTTCTCGTAGCTACTCCAGTGTACAGGACACTATGGTTCACATATTGAGTTTCTTGGAGGGTATGGCTCAAATAGAGGTCTACCTGTCACTAATGATGGTTCTTAAACCAGAGTTGGGGTTCAACCTCTATAGCAGATATTGATTAAGGGTTTTTAGACTCTCGAGGCACATCCAACTGCTTTTGTGGCTCCTTGCATTGATACCAGGTGTTGGGGTATTTTTATAAATTCTAGTTCTTTCTCTCCCTTTATTTGTGTATGTTCGAGTCTTATTTCTTATATTAGTCTCTTTAATTAGTCTGGGTTTCCCATGTTTGTCTTTTGTCTTTTGTCTTTTCCTTCAAGATCCTCAAGAACATTAAAAAATCCAATACCCTTCAAATCAACTCAAAATTGTTTCAAATTTTAGAAGCTCAAGCTGGAGAGCAAAACCCAATACTTTTTCATAGCTCGAATCACTCCTAATTTTCAAAATCAATTTTCAAGTCTTCAAATCATCAAGATTCTTTAATGGTGGATTCTTATTCCTAACTTTAAATAACTTAAAATCTTGGATTTAGACACTAATCACACTGGAGAATACGAATCTAGTATCAAAAACAACAACAAAGACACCTATTAGATGCATGATTCAAATTTTGATCAGATTTTCATTTTTTTTAATAATTTTTTTTTGATTCTTTTAAAAACATATCAAATCCCAAGATAAAATTTGCAGAAACAAATCTCACCAAAGTTCTGATACCAATTGACACAACACATAAATGTGGAAATTGTAACCCTACTATTAAGAACAAGAAATTTAAGATAAAGGTTAAAAGAAGAGACATAAGATGGAAAATAAATAAGAACAATGGCTATAAATCAACAAATACCCTTAATATAAAGTTCCTAAAATTATCAAATCTATAAATCAAGACAAAAAAATGGGATTAATAGGCGACAATGGCTATATTAAAGCCAAAAACTCCTGTTAAGATGTAACGAACCATTCCGTCGTTACTAAAAATATCTGCGGTAAAAGCATAATAACTTCTTTCATTATGAGTTATAGGACCAATTCTTTAGTATGAGAGTACATTATACTTGAACTAAGGTCATACAATACCCCTAACACAAAGTTAAGTTGGAAGTGTTCTTACCGATTGAGTTTTGAGCTAAGTGTAAACTAGGGTCAACTTTAAAACAAACATATCTCCTAGAATATAATGACTTCTGGGTCCTAATACTCACTAAATGAAAGATATTTGATTCTTCTTTCCAAATCCACCAACCGTCTATTAATCTGATATCAGAGTAAAAAGGTATGGTCGTTTTAATACTGTCCGGGCTGAAAGTTGGCTGCTGCAGCAGTAATCGGGCCGCTGCAGTGGTAATTGGGCAGTACTTAATGAAAATTTTGACGTTTTGGGGGTCTTTTAACTCAAAAGCTTTGTTCCAAAAGTCCTAGGGGGGCGATTTTCCAAGTCTTTGGGTGAAAATTTATCGTTGAGGTAAGTTCTTCCATCATCTTCTTCGTCTTTCAATCTAATAACATCTTAGAATCATTAGAACAATCTTTAACAGTGAAATTCTCGGGGATTTGAGCCCTAAGTTCATGATATTTTGGGGAAAACCTATGGGTTGGGGCAATATCACCTAGAATACTTCTAGATTGTTAACTAACGATTTCTAGCATGAATTAGTGATTCTAAAGCATGAAATTGGTGGTTGGGGACCTTGAATTCTTAAAAATGGAATCTTTAGCTTTGAAACTCTATTACTGGAGATGAGTTGAATGTGATAGATCTAGTTAATGGGTAATTAATCTTTGGATAATATTTTAGACCATGAATAAGGATAGAATTAGTAGGTTGAATTCCCAAAGTAGTTATTCGAAGAGTAATTGATTCATTACTCTTATAATTGTTTGATTACTAGATTATTGGGCTAATGGAAGCATGAAGGAAAGGAAAGAGCAACCTTGGTGCGGCTTGCTTGTTTCAAGATCTTCGATCGAGGTAGGTTATGATTTAATGTGTAGTAGACTTGGATTAGTTGCATGTAATAACTATAGTTGATGGGAGGTTTCATGTCAAGGCCTATGGGCACGGAGTTTGGATGGATAAAATAGGGAATTATTGTAGTAATGATACAATTGTGTGTTGTTGTCTTTTGTGTGTATCCCTTGATGGATGTTTGAATTTGTATGACTTAATTGATGATTTACTAAGTTTAATATGTGAATATGGGTAAAAATAGAAGGAGTAGGAGAATTTGTAATCTATAGAAATAGCCTTTAATACTTTAAAAAGGGTGAATCCAATATTGTGTATATTTGGAGTATGAGATATTCTTGCTAGACGATAGTTAGGAGGATTGATTGTGATAAGAGGAGGTGATGTTATAACTTAAGAACCTTAAGTCAAGTTTGGCTAAGTGCTAGGAAGTAAGATGTGTAAAGGTGTATGCCTCTAGTCAGAATTGTAAATTGAATAAAGATGAGTGGTTGAATGATCGACTAATGAGGATAGTGTCTTGAACTTAGTAATGACTTGAGTGTAAGGGTTACTAGTTAGTAACTAAATTTAACGGTTTTAATATGAATAAAAAGGCATTAGATTGGTGAATGAAATAGGATGATGAATTAGAGCGTAGATATCAATCTTGGTTGAATGTGCACTCCTAAAATGGATACTGATTGATTGGTCTTCGGACATGTTTGTGATCGATGATTGGGTTTGGTAATGCTCATTTGAATAAGTGGTGAATCGGCATTCGCGCATACTTGTGACTTCATGTGTTAGTGGATATTCATTGTTTACATGAAATGATGAATTTGTTGACTGCTTTTACTTGGTTGTCATTAATTGTAAATTTTGTTTAATTGCTGTTACTTACATTTTGTTTGAATTGGGTGTTTGTGATTCGCTTTTGGGTATTACTTGTAATTATTGACTACATCTTACATTTGTATTTACATTGATGTTGATGATGAATATTGTGATGGTGTGGAGATGAGTTGATGGTGTTGATTATGATATTAAGATCACGATGATGATGATGTTGAGAATGCTATTAATGATGATACTGAGATGATATACATGATGTATATTGTAGTGTCCCTTCTTATAAAGTTGTCGATACTATTAGTTGTTTTGATTGTTGCAAATCCCAATGGTTTGAGTTAGTATAATTGGGAGCGAGAGTTGTCACGAAAGAGGATTAATGAGAGAGAGAGAGAAGTGTAGAGTTGATATAACAAGGTGAGTGCGTAAGAGATGTGGGTTATGTTGATCCATGGAATTGTGTGTGTTAGTCACGCCTAAGGGTAATTTAATATACCTTAAATAAAGGAAAGGCGGTAAGGTTGGGAGTTGAAGTAAGTTAAGTATATTCAGTTAATAAACCTATATGCTTGTCATAATTTCTTCTTATTTGCTATATGTTATTATATGTTTCTAACCTTGGTCGGTCGATGATACCTACCAGTATGTGTGGTTGTACTGCTACTACACTTACTATATCTCCATTTAGGAATATAGCCATGTTGCAGGTCAGTTTAAGTTTCTATAGGTACAACGGTGATTATTCTTAGGCAGCTCCTGTCTACCTACTTATACATTGATGCTGTGTACCGGGTCATCCTTCCATTTGTTTAGTGTTGTTGCATCGATTTAGATTAGGTTCTAGAGAATTGTGTAATTTACTTCCACAATGTATTAATGTAGTAAGTGTGTTTTAAATAAAAGTTTTATTTAATTATTTATACTTGAGGCTATTTTAAATGTCTTCCACAATAATTGAATGGTTGTATGGTAAGGGTTCTCCTATCTAGGATAGAGTTGGGTAGGTGCCCGCATGATCCGTGATTTGGGTTGTGACATAAGAATACCAAATAAGAACCTATACCATCGAGACACCCTCAAGAGGAATGATCCTTAAGCAAGCAATTTCATTGACATTGTCGAGCAACCAAGGCAATAGCCTCGACTCTCACCAGAGTTTCACTCATCAAAATGAATATACAAAATAATCTAAGTCTAAAGGAGATATTCTCCACTATTTATATCTATCTTAAGATAATTATTAAAAAAAAAATACCCTTAATGAAATAAGGGCCTTCTTGGTCTTCTTAGGCATGAGAGGCTTGTATTTGAAGAATGGCCTCTTTGCATATATAGCCTCTTTTCTCCAAAATCCTTATGTTTCCATTTTAGCACGTTCTTGAGATTCAACTCTTCATTCTAAAATATTGATGAAGCTCGAATTGCATCAATCACCTATTGATATAAACCCTAAAGGAAAGCTAAGATTGATAAAGAAATAAAGCACGATTTAGACTAATGATAAAAGGATTAACAAGAAAATAAGAGGAAGATAAATAGATAGACACAAATTGAGAATTAAAGACAACCACTTTAGTAAATAAAGAGACCTTCCTTAAATATCCCAACAAGCACCTAACTCTAAGAAGAACCTCAAGGGAAATGATATCCCAAGCAACTCTTCTTTCCAAACAAGAAACAACTAAAAGCTTTAGCAAGCTCTCTTAATTCTCTCAACAATGGAGTTTTTAGTTTATGAAAATTCTCAGTCTTCAAAGCATAAAAGAGGCTATTTATACTAAGCAAATAAAGAAGAAACTATGTTATTATATTTTTACCCTTAATGATGTAAGGGTCTTGTTTGGATGTCCTCTTTGTGATGAATTCAAGAATTCATCAAACCAAAGCATATTCCTTCTCCTTCTCAATGCGTGCTCCATCAAAAGCTATCACGAACATGTGGAATCCTCGGGAGGACTCCATAATGCACTCAAGTGCATCTTTCTTCATGAATAACCCTTGCCAAGTTTGGAGTTCTCGAGCTTGACTCCTTGTGAAAGGCCTTGTAAAAGGCTTTGGGAGCCCTTGGGTTGCATCACTCCCCCCTTCTTGAGAAGAATTTGTCCTCAAATTCAAAGGGTCTTCATCACACACATCCATAGGAGAAAGATCACAAATGTTGAATGTATTGTGCACTTGGTAATCCGGGGGAAGATCAATTTTGTAGGCATTGTCATTAAGCCTTTCTAGAACTTCAAATGGGCCATCACCTCTAGGAATTAGCTTGGTCTTTCTTTTATTGGGAAACCTCTCCTTTCGAAAATGGATCCAAACCCAATCACCCGATTCAAGATACACCCTTTTTCTCCCCTTGTTGACTTTCTTAGCCGTTTCTTGATTCTTCTTCTCAAGTTGAAGTCTCACTTTCTCATGTAAAGCTTTCATGGCCTCGGCCCTATTGTTACCATCTAAACTCAACACAACATCTTGAGATAAAGGGGTTAGATCAAGAGGGGTAAGGGGGTTAAAACCATACACAACCTCAAATGGAGACATGCCAATAGGATTATGAATGACACGATTATATGCAAATTCAACTAAAGGCAATTGGTCTTCCCAAGATGTGAGTTTTCCTTTAACCATGGCCCGAAGCATAGAACCAAGGGTGCGGTTTACAACTTCGGTTTGACCATCGGTTTGTGGGTGACATGATGTAGAGAACAACAATTTTGTCCCAAGTCTACCCCACAACTCCTTCCAAAAGTGGCTAAGGAATTTAGGATCCCTATCACTCACTATGGATTGAGGAATACCATGCAACTTGACAACATGCTCAACAAATAATGATGCAACATGGGGGGCATCATCACACTTATGACATGCAATAAAATGAGCCATTTTGGAAAAACGGTCAACAACCACAAAGATGCTATCCATACCCCTCTTAGTCCTCGGCAAATCCAATACAAAATCCATAGAAATATCAAACCAAGGCCGTTGAGGGGTGGGGAGAGGGGTATATAAGCCATGGGGAAGTAACCTTGATTTAGCACTACGACAATCAATACATTGACCACAAATTTTAGCAACATCACTACGCATTTTAGGCCAATAGAAATGTTCTTCAAGGATCCCCTATGTCTTGTCAATACCAAAGTGCCCCATCAAACCCCCATCATGTGCCTCTCTCACAAAAAGTTCCCTCCAAGAGCTCATAGGCACACGAAGTCGCTTGTTCTTAAACAAGTAACCATCAAATATAGCAAATGGAGTGGTAGGTTTATCCTTGAGCTTATGGTCCCTTACCCATGCTCCACAATCATGGTAGATTTGAGCAAAAATGGGATCCTTGGGGTATAATGATTTCAAGCTCTCAAAACCCAACAACTTAGAAGTCAAAGTAGAGACCAAAACATGCTTCCTTGACAAGGCATCCGCTACTACATTATCCTTCCCCTTTTTGTAATGAATCACATAAGGGAATGTTTCAAGAAATTCAACCCACTTGGCATGCCTCTTGTTTAACTTTCCTTGTGACCTAAGATGTTTCAAGGACTCATGGTCGGTCCTAATGACAAACTCCTTAGGCCATAAGTAGTGTTGCCAATTACCCAAGGCCCGAATCAAGGCATAAAGCTCAAGGTCATAGGTGGAGTAATTCAACGTCGCACCTCTAAGCTTCTCACTAAAGTAGGCAATGGGTTTTAAATCTTGCATCAAAACAGCCCCAATACCCACTCTACTAGCATCACATTCAATTTCAAATGTTTTATCAAAGTTGGGTAATTGCAACAATGGTGCGGAACTAAGCATTTGTTTCAAGGTAGCAAAAGCCTTTGTTTGTTCCTCACCCAAAAGAAGGATGTATCCTTTCGGATCACCTTAGTTAAGGGGGCGGCTATAGTGCTAAATCCTTTAACAAACCGCCTATAAAAACCAGCCAATCCTTGGAAACTACGCACATCACCAATGGATGTGGGAGTTGGCCAATTCTTAATAGCGTCTATTTTGGATTCATCAACTTCAACTCCCCTTGAACTGACAATAAAACCCAAAAAAATGACTTCGTCAACACCAAAAGAGCATTTAGACAAATTGGCAAAAAGTTGTTCTTGCCTAAGCACATCAAACACACACTTTAAATGATCAACGTGCTCATCCATGGTCTTACTATACACCAACACATCATCAAAATACACAACCACAAACCTACCAATAAAAGGTTTCATCACATGATTCATCAAACGCATAAAAGTACTAGGAGCATTGGTGAGGCCAAAAGGCATCACCAACCATTCATAGAGACCGAATTTGGTCTTGAATGCCGTTTTCCACTCATCCCCGGGTTTCATACGGATTTGATGGTAACCGTTCCTAAGGTCTATTTTTGAGAATATGCAAGAACCACTCAACTCATCTAGCATGTCATCAAGTCGAGGAATGGGATGGCAATACTTTACCGTTATTTTGTTGATGGCTCGACAATCCATACACATGCGCCAAGTGCCATCCTTTTTAGGACCCAAAATCACCGGTACCGCACATGGGCTCATGCTCTCCCGTACCACCCCTTTCTCAAGGAGTTCTTCCACTTGCCCTTGAAGTTCCTTGGTGTCCTCCAGATTGGATCTATAAGCCGGTTTGTTTGGCAATTGGGACCCCGGGATGAAATCAATTTGATGCTCAATTCCCCTTATAGGGGGCAATCCCTTTGAAAGTTCCGGGGGAAACACATCTTCATAGCCCTGCAAAAGAGAAGAAAGAGAACTAGGGAGAGAAGAAGTTAGTTCATTAGTGAGAAAGGAGTAATCCCTATGCATGAGAAGGACCACCGGTTGCCTCTCTTTCAACTCATCCCGAATCTCCTTAAAGTTTACCAAAAGAGCCACCTTCTCTTTCCCTTTAGAACAACCTTTCCCTTCACTCTCTCCCACGACACCATTGACCTCAATACTAGCATCCACACCCTTCCCCTTATTAGTTAACTCTCTTAACTTGTGGTACATGTCATGAACTTGTACCGGTGTCATAGGATGTAGGATGTGTGTATACCCTCCATGCTCAAAGGAATACCGATTGGTGCGACCATCATGATTAGTAGCTTTATCATATTGCCACGGCCTCCCAAGTAATAAATCACAAGCTTGCATTGGTACCACATCACACAAAACTTCATCTTGGTACTTGCCAACCTTGAACTTAATCACGACTTGTCTATGTACCTTCAATTCCCCATAATCACTCAACCATTGAAGTTTGTAAGGGGTAGAGTGTTTGGTAGTGGGGAGGTGAAGAAAATCCACCAATGTAGTACTTGCAACATTAGTACAACTTCCTCCATCGATTATCAAGGAACACACATTTCCCTTGATAAGGCACTTAGAATGGAAAAGGTTTTCCCTTTGGTTTGGATCATCCAAGGCCTTGCTTATCATTGTCCTCCTTACTACATAGTTTGGACGGGTGAGCTCCCCTTCTTGAGGCAAATCCTTGATGAATAAGGCCCTTCTAGTCAACCCACAAGGAACAACAACATCACCATACTCCTCACTCTCCTCCTCTTCATCATCATCCCCCACGTCATGAGTACCCTCATTAGCATTCCCCTCAAGAAGAGAGACACCATCAACATTACAAGAATCATCAATCATAACAACAAATGCCCTCCGATTGGGGCACTCACTCATTCTATGACCAAATCCTTGACATTTAAAACATCGAAGAGGTTTTGAAGAATTACCTCCGTCATGTGGAGTGGGTTTGGGAGTGGGCTTCTCAACGTGATTGGTTTGGACCAATGGTTTCTTGGTCTCTTGTGTGGTTCCCTTGTTCTTTGACCAAGCTGAAGAGGAAAATCCCCCTTCTTTGTTGTAGTTCCAAGACCCTTTGTAGCCTTTCGACTTGTCAAGTTTCTCTTCCTTGAGCCCCAACTCAATTTCAATAGCCGCTTCAAGAGTTTCTACTTGATTACCCAACCGGTCCAACCTCTCATCCATGCGGGTTGAGAAAGCGGTAAACATGTTCAACAATTCAAGTATTGCGGGATCCCGTGTTGTAATCGAGTCACCGTCTCCGTGGTTCGACATAGGTACCTAGGTAAAACACTCAAGCAAAACAAGCAAACACGTTAAGTTAGTCAAAAGAAAAGCTCATGAACACTCAAGAAATCGCACCTATGGTTGCCTCACAAATTGCCTCGGCTAATGGTTGTAACTAGTTTAGCTCCGATGAGTTGCAAGGGTCCACTCTCTACTTGAAGGTTAAGAATGGATTTTTGGACGACTCAAGAAGGAACGTTCAAAAGCTAAGGACGGGAACCAAGAAGTCTCAAGGGAAAATAAAGAAGAAAAGCTCAAAGAAAAGGAGCACAAAAAAAATCGGACTCAAAGACGAAGTAACAAAAGTAGAAAGAATTACTTGTTGTTACTTAGATTGAAGGATCAAAGAAGAGGTTTTGATGTTGTAAATGAGTTACCAAGTGATTAAAGATGTTAATTACTTGGTAAATAGTTGAGAAATTGAAAGAAGAAAGCGTAGGAAAAAGAATCACGGAGTTTGGACACTTAGAAAAATTTTTGGGTCCAAAAAACTTTGGACCCTTAAAAAAAAACTAAGTGTTGGAAATTTCTGCTCTCTGAATCTGAGCCCCACGCGCCTGCAGGGGTGGGTGGGGAATTTTTTTTTTTTTAAATTTCCACAAGTGGACCCTCAAACACCTTTGACCAAACTTGACTTGAAATTTTTGGATCAAAGTGTATTTCCTCTCTCTTCTTCCCCAAGAACAATATGAAGATGTTTAAGAACACCTAGAACACCAAGAACACCAAGAACACACACAAAATCCCAACACCTCCAAATCAACTCGGAATTGACTCAAAATTTAGGAGTAGCTTCCCCAAGACGTAGGGAACAAACCCCAATGATTTTTAAGCCTCAATTTCGTCGCAATCAACAAACCCACTTTCCAAGTTTGAAAAGTTCAAAAGCTTGAAAACCCTTTCATGGTAACTTCACTTTCCAAACTCCGATTTGAATGAAATTCAAGATTTAGACTCCAAAAACACTAGAGAATCAAGATCTAGTGTCAAAAACAACAAATTAAAACAAAAAAAATTTCGGATTTTTTTTTTTTTTTTTTTTTTTGAGAAAATACCAAAACCCAAGACTTAGATTTGTTGAAACAAACCCAATCCAAGCTCTTGATACCAAATGATATAAACCCTAAAGGAAAGCTAAGATTGATAAAGAAATAAAGCACGATTTAGACTAATGACAAAAGGATTAACAAGAAAACAAGAGGAAGATAAATAGATAGACACAAATTGAGAATTAAAGACAACCACTTTAATAAATAAAGAGACCTTCCTTAAATATCCCAACAAGCACCTAACTCTAAGAAGAACCTCAAGGGAAATGATATCCCAAGCAACTCTTCTTTCCAAACAAGAAACAACTAAAAGCTTTAGCAAGCTCTCTTAATTCTCTCAACAATGGAGTTTTTAGTTTATGAAAATTCTCAGTCTTCAAAGCATAAAAGAGGCTATTTATACTAAGCAAATAAAGAAGAAACTATGTTATTACATTTCTACCCTTAATGATGTAAGGGTCTTGTTTGGATGTCCTCTTTGTGATGAATTCAAGAATTCATCAAACCAAAGCATATTCCTTCTCCTTCTCAATGCGTGCTCCATCAAAAGCTATCACGAACATGTGGAATCCTCGGGAGGACTCCATAATGCACTCAAGTGCATCTTTCTTCATGAATAACCCTTGCCAAGTTTGGAGTTCTCGAGCTTGACTCCTTGTGAAAGGCCTTGTAAAAGGCTTTGGGAGCCCTTGGGTTGCATCACCTATTGTGGCACAAACACATTCTTTTGTTAAATTTCACGAGGCCAAATTGGGAAAAATCTTCTATTACACCTAAACACATACACAGGTGTATGCAGTCATACAAGTAATACATGATATGAGTATGGATATCATATCCAAGAGATTAAATGAATTTACATTCTATTTTGAATATTTATTGTCGCAATTCAGTTGGTAACCAATAATAAAAAGTGATTTTGGTGTTTGAAAGTAATGAAAAGCAATTGTAGACAACTCGTGGATTAATGATTCAAAATTCTGATTAAAGAGAGAATCCAAGGTTATGTTACTTTAACAATTCAATTGAGTTTTTAAACCATATGTTTAATTGATTTTCTAAGTTACTAGTTGCAAGTTGATTTTAACCATATTGAGCATTGTCTCAACAACTTTAGGTCCACTCGACTATTCCTAAGGCCTATATTCTTATAGTTGTCAGTCGGTAGTGAATTGCATGTGATTTTTCTTTTGTATCAACTGGGCAAGGGTAAGGAGTATTTTACTATCCACATTAGAGAATCATTCCCTCTTCTCTATAGAGTTCACAACTTAGCCCTACCTTCCCTTATTGCGTACATAAATTTCTTATTCCTAGTCTTATCTATGCACCATAGATAGTGTTTGATAGGTGATCAAGTTACCAAAAAATTAAGATCAAAAGAATATAAATAATAAAATAATGAAAATCTAAACTAAAAAATATGATAAAAAACATCACAACCCTAGGGACTAGAAGCTAGGCTACTCATGAATGCATTAGCAAATAGTTTATGAATGCTAGTATTTTAGTGATTAAAGAATGTGAAACAAAAGTAAAATCTTATACCCTCTTCTCTAAGTTTATAAACTTGAATAATGAATAAAAATGAACAAAAGAAGGTATATGAAATTCCAAAAGGACCCAAACTGAATTTCCTTTAAAATTTGGACTAGGAAAAGCCTAGCCTAAAATTGCACGAACGAGATGCCCAGGGCAGCTCCCTAGGGTATTTTTGTAACTCCCCAAGACTACCCCTAGACATCACATGATGCTTATGACTACAAGTAGCCCAAAGATAACCTATGGCATCTGGCATAACACTAAACCATATTCAAATTACTTAAAGTGATGAGTGGAAGCTGATCTTGTTTATAATAACATAGGTAAGAAATAACAAGTCTAATGTTTTTCAACATTTAACTAAAAACAGTCCCAACATGAGAGTTAACTGAAATACTACTAAGTCTAGACAAGCCTCTATACTACTTAAGAGCCACTGGGACAGACCCCCAGCTTACCTGGAGTTGTGAAAGTATGAACGAAATAATAACATGAACTACTAAAAGCAAGAAACATAACTATAATCCTCAAAAATTGAGGGCTCACTAACTGAGCTAGAGTAAGCACTGGTGATCATAGCTAATCGTGATGCTGAGGGAGAGTACCAGAACCTACATCATGATAGGATGCAGAGCACAAAAAGTATGTGGTCAGTACTTATGGAATGTAATGAATATATGGGCGATGCGTGCAACATGTAAAAATAATGGAAATCATGTGATAAAGATATGCATGTTAAATGTATAATGACCCACCATTTTCATGAATAAAGCTAAAACTAAAATATCAAATACGTAGAGAGTACAAAACATAATTTAACAAATTTAGTGATCCATTCACACTTAAGTTACAAAACTAATTTACTATTGGAGATTCTCTTAATCGACATGTCCCATTTGAGCAATCATGGAGTTCAACTTGTAACCCATGATGGGAGGATATTCAATACCTTGTCAGGGATAGAGAACCATGATTGGCGTGAATTCACTCATGAGTCCATTTAGGACGTAGGAGGCACTCTTAAATGAAGAAGCTCCCCATAAGCTATGGTGGCACGTAGTTTGGGAATTTTGGGTACGCTGAACCTTCATCCTCTCGGTGCTCAATAATACTCCCCAAAACCATACTACTTACCATATTATATAAAGTTCATCATGAAATAAGTATACTAGTTTATAAGTCTGAAAAACCAAATATTCTTCTATTGCTGCTCTATATCCATAAGTAAATGCGCGAATTTCATATTAAATAGTTTAAATCATGGTCAAATCATGTAATATTCACCAACTTATAGGATTTCATGTGAAGGATGTTTAGAATCAAATCATAAGGTCAATCATATGAATAGAGTTATAGATAAACCATGAATTCTAGTAAGAAAATATAAGTAAGTTCATAAGGGAACATAAGAAGCAAAATCATGAAAGTTGGGTATGAACCCTAGTTGTTAAATTCGTAAAATCTTTTAAGAAAAACAAAGTTCTTGGTCATAAGGATGAAATAAAATCCTCGATGAAACCCCACATACCTGAATTTGGAGAATTCTTGGAGAAAATCTTGAACTTGGGAGCGTTGGAGTTATGGGGTTTGAGAAACCCTTCTTGCATATTTCTTGAAATTTGAAAGAAGGGAAAAGGAATTTGGAGAGACTATCAATATGTTTTTTCTGAGAAATAACCCTTATTGGGTGTTTAAAATGTGGGATTAGGTAAGGAAATGACTATACTATCCCTCAGAAAACTCTTTAAAACTACGGAAAAATCCCATTTGACGGTCTAGGTGATGGTCCGTCAACCCCGTGACATCCCGTCACCCATACCATCACTTTTGGGAATTTGATTGAGCTTAATGGATAAGCATGATGGCCAACTTGATGGCCCATCAACCCTTTGATGACCCATCAACTTTGTCCGTTGGTAGCTGGCAGACGAACACCCTCTGGTAATTTGATCATAAATATTTACTCCAGCTTTGGATTGACAAATGGTTGGTGGCATTGGAAAGAAGACTCAAATACTTTTAATTTTGTAATACCCCATACATTTTCGACCCTACTTGACAACCTTAAACCATGTTTACCTAGGTTCGAGAGCAATAAGTACGTATTTTGTATTGTTATTGATGGAAGATTTGATAGTGTGCTAGTAAATGTGATTAGACCTTTGTAGGAGGTTTTTGTGACTTTGTGGAGCATTTGTGGGGTGAAAAGTGATGTTTAAAGGACATCCAAGCAAAGGATCTTAAAGATAAGAGGCAAGCAAAAGGTTGGAACTTGAAAGATCCAACCAAATCCACAAAGCAAAGTTGAAATCGCATTTTTAGTGTGGGGCGCGCCACAGGGCGTGCCAGGAGGCTTTGGCCTGAATTTTGTTTGGCATAGGTAGTGTTCCAGGCCGCCCCTGCACACCTTTCAAATGCTGAAATTTTTCTAAGTCCCTAGGGCGCTCGGGAAAGTGCCGGGGTGCTTTTTGCCAAATTTCTTCGATGATTATTAGTCTATAAAGAGGACTCTTAGGTTATGGTCTCCTTATTCCATCGTAGTAGGAATAATCTTGAGCAAATTTGGCATCCGAGTTGGGGTTAGTTCTTCGTCACATGTATTTTATCAAATTATGTTCAATTAAGCCATGGGTGGCTAGAATTTCGTATTTTTGAAATTGAGGCTACGAACATGAATTTTGTGAGTGAATATTGTCGTGACAATTATGGAATTATTTAATCATGAGATATATGGTGGATCATACATTGAATTTGGTGGGCTAAGCTAACATGTGTTAATGGGCTCAATTTGAGGCCCAAAATGAAGCCAAAAGGCATGACCCAAAGAGCAAATGACCCATTCTTCAACTTTGACCAAGTAGACATGGCATTTAATGCCAAGAATTGGCTAAGGACGACTTGAGGGGTTATATAAAGGCAAAAATCAGATTTTTATTCCAAAAACCACACATGCCTTTCTAGACATTTTCTAAAAGCTATTTCTCATAGCTTTCAAACCCTAAGTCATCTCTTTGGACAAGATCATCATTTTTCAAGCTTGGGTAAGTGATTATTATTGTGCTTTAATTAATTATATGCATGAGAGATGGTGTAGATCATGATGGGTATGTCTAAAAGTGTGAGTAGTGCACTTTTATTTTTTTTTTGCTAAAAGATGTGTCATCTATGGGATTTGAATTTGAAAGGAGACTTGAGGTTTTGATGAAAGTGAGTGGTGTGGGTGAAAAATCAACATGTATGGTGTGGTTATGTACTTAACTTGTTTTTTTTCTATATGTATAACTTGTGGGATTGTTTTGGGATTGTTGTTATGCAACATATTGAGATGACTTGATGGAGTAATTGTGATGTTGTGTTGATGGAGAAGTGTAAAGTATGAACATGGTGTGACATGCTATTGGTTTATGATGTCTTGGACAATGTATGGAATGCTATGGTATTGTTGGTATGATAATTCCATGAATGGTATTTTAAAGGCTGAAATGACGTTATAGGGCAATCATGTAACTCATTGTCGTCTTATGCACTTGTAAGGTAGTTGATTGTTAACGTAAGCTCCGTTATGTACTTGTGTTGTAGAGTGAAACGTAAGTAAGGAGATGGACTATTGTGCTCACATATAGGATTGTATATTCATATTGCGAAGATAAGGTATGTAAGGTTACTCTTTCCGTATCCTTCTGCAGCACATAGTGTTCACATTGTCATTGTACTTGTTCCTTTCCGAAATGTTCTAAGGTATCCCATTTCCGGTTATTAATTATTGTTACTCACATGTTCCTTATTCATTGATCAATTGTGATTCACATGTCTCATGTTCATTGACTAATGTTCCAAAGTTTCCATTGTTCCAATAATGTTATGTTCCAAAGTTCCAATAATGTACCATCACCAATGTATCAATCTCATAGAAGTAAAGAAATGAAGTAATGTATAATTGTTTGCATATGCTTGAGTAACATCCCAGGGGCAACATAAAAGCCTCGCATGGGTTATCACAATAACATCCCAGGAGCGACATAAAAGCCTAGCATGGGTTATCATAGTAACATCCCAGGGGCGACATAAAAGCCTAGCATGGGTTATCACAAGTAACATCCCAGGGGCGATAGAAAAGCCTTGCATGGGTAGAATGATAAAGATGAATAAATGTAAAGGCAAAAGAAGTAAAGGACATAATGTACATGGTTCCACATATGTAGACCGGTGGTTTATCTGCACTGACTATTCTCTTATATTTGATCTCATGGAAGTACTTATATATCATGCAGTTTCATATGAGCCTTACATACTCAGTACATTCTTCGTACTGACGTCCCTTGGGGGACTTACCTTACTTGCTGCAGGCACAGGTGCTAGTAGACCTCCACAGTAGGTTGTGGATCATTTACCGACCTTTTGTGAGCTCCAGTTGGTTTGGGGCTTTTCGCGTCACATGTATACATTTTTTTTGGTATTGTAACGTTGTATAAAGTGGGGACTTGTCCCGAATTTAGGATGGTTGTATATGCATCTGTTAGAGGCTTTGTATATGTATGTGGGAATATGAATATAAGGGATGTATGTCCATTTTGACTTGATGGCCCTAACGGCCAAGTTTCGTATATAGCATATGTTTCCATGACTTTCGCTATTAGCATCTTGTATCTATACGTGAAGGTGATGTTTCTTGAATGACATGCATATGAACGAAAATGGATGAAGATTGATTCTCTCGGGCCTTATCGGCTTCGGGTGCCAGTCTGCCCCGTTGGAATTCGATGGGTGACAAAAGTGATATCAGAGCGGGTCGTCCAAAGGGTGTCTATAAAGTCATGTTTGAGTAGAGTCTTGCTTATGGATGTGTTGCGCGCCACATTTATAAGTAGGAGGCTACGGGACATTTAGGAGTTGTTTCTTTTCTTCATTTCTAGATCGTGCAATAGAGCCAATGTTGTAGGTGGAATGGTATCTGACCATGGTAATTGTTTTTCTTTGGTATAGTAAAATGCCGATGACAAAATGAGGTAGGGGTAAAGGGAAGCATGTAGATATGCCTGCCGGAGAAGACATGAGTAAATCACCACCAGAACAAGCTAGTCAAGGTGGGGTTGACGCTGAAATTGGGTCGCGGTCTTCTTCCACCCTTCCATTTATGGAAGAGCCAAGAGGTAGAGAAGTACCCGTAGAACCGCCTATGAATACCACTGACCAGGATTTAAGAAATGCAGTGCATATGTTGACTCATCTAGTTGCAGTACAAACTCATGGACGAGCTGGTCCAATGACAAGTGAGGATGACGCCTAGAGTAGCTAGTCGGCGGACACATGATTTTTTGAAATTAGACCCTCCCATATTCACTGGGTCAGACCCGAAAGCAGATCCACAGGATTTTGTGGATCAAATTCAAAGGGCTCTAGATGTGATGCACGTGACTGGTGTAGAAACAGTTGAGCTTGCAGCCTATAGATTTAAAGGAGAAGCTATATTGTGGTATGAAGATTGGAAGAAATCTCATGGTATTGGTGCAAATCCACCTAATTGGGAAGAATTTAAAGCGGCATTCCTTGATAGAGAATCTGAGTGTTAGAGAATACAGTTTGTAGTTTAATTCTTTGGCTCGATACGCTTCGAATGTAGTAGCCACAATGATAGACAGGGTCCATCGATATGTGGACAGATTGGAGCCATATTTGGTAAGGGACTGCACTATTGCTTCTTTGAACAGAGATATGGATATAGCGAGAATTCAGGCTTTTGCACAGAAGATGGAACATCAGAGGCAAAGAACAAAGGTGCACGAATTTGAAAGAGGGTCGTCGAAGAGGGCTAGACCTACGGGACAGTCTATGATGTCCCAAGGAGAATCTAGGCCTCAGATGTTTCCTAGACCGCCTAGACCCTCATTTTCTTCCCCTACAACAGGTACTTCATCCCAGTTGCGGGGGTTTAGAGGCAGCCATTCTGGGCAGAGTAGTGGACTTCAAGGTTCATAGACAATAGGATTTTCTCATCCTCCGTGTCAGCGCTGCGAAAGGTATCATTTAGGTGAATGCCGGTTGGGGACAAATGTTTGTTTTTGGTGTGGTACAACGGGGCACATAATGAGAGAATGCCCACAAAGAGGCACAGGTGGTATAACACGACCGACGGGATCAACTGTTGAATCATCATCATCGGTTCCTTTCCTAGGCAGAGGTGTACAACCTGTGGGTCGTGGTAGAGGTGCTAGAGGAGCAACAAGTTCCAGTGGAACCCAGAATTGCACCTATGCTCTAATGGACCGACAGAATTCGGAGGCTTCTCCTGATATCGTCACAGGTACATTATCCATATTTTCATATAATGTATATGCATTGATTGATCCGGGTTCTACATTGTCATATGTTACTCCATTGATTGCTGCAAACTTTGAAAGAACACCAGAATTATTAACTAAGTCAATTGAAGTATCTACACCAGTTGGTGAATATATTATTGCAAAAAGAGTATATCACAATTGTGTGGTAACTGTGTGTGGTCAGGATACACTGGATGATCTTATTGAACTGGACATAGTGGATTTTGATGTCATAATGGGTATGTAACACCCCGTCATGTTTACTTTAGTTTTGAGAGCAATAAGTAAAAAAAAAAAAAAAAAAAAAAAATTATGGGAGGGGCACGCCAGAGAGCGTGCCACGCCGCTCTGGGCTAAAATTTTAGTCCAGAGGCAGCAAGCGGGCGCGCCCAAGGGCGTGCCACGCTGGTTTTGCCACTTTTTCAAAGTTGGAAATTTTCTTAAGTCCCAACGGTGCCCGGGGACGTATTGAGCTGATTTTTGCCACATTTCTTCTACAACCATGAGGATATACATGAAATGAGTGAAATAATATATTGGTATGATAAAATTACTCGAGAATGAATTTGGCATCAAAATGACGATTTTACCCCTGTAGTCAAAATAAGCCATACGCGGCTAGAATTGCTTGTTTTTGGAATTGAGGCTACGAGTATGAATTGCGTAAGTGGGAATATCGTTGTAATGCGTATATTATGGATTACACATTGATGTGAGTGAGTTAAGATGGTATGAGATATTGGGCCTAATTTGAGACCAAAATAAGCAAAACATGCAAAGGCCCAATGGGTCAAAATGACCCATTCTTGCCTTGAATTGTCAATGATGGACTTAATGGCTAAGGATGACTTTAAGAGGTTATAAAAGGTGGCCAAAAAATCATATTTTAATTCATTATGCATACACATCACTTTCTTTCATTTTCTAGAATTTTCAAGAAAGCTCTTTGTGGCTCTTCAAACCCTAAGGCATTTTTGGACAAGATCATCCTCTTCCAAGCTTGGGTAAGTGATTATTCTTGTACGTTAACATATTATAAGCATGAGATATTATGTATATCATGTTGGTTATGCTTGGAATTGTTGGACATGGCACTTTGGGCTTTTGGCTAAAAGATGTGCATTCTTGTGAATTAAACTTGAAAAAGGGCTTGATGTTTTGATAAAAGTGAATGGTATGGATGAGATACCAACATGTATGGTGTGATTATATTATTAAACTTGTTATTTTTCCATAAGTGTAAATTATGGGATTTTGGCCGATTTGTGATATGAGGTGTATTAAGGTGACTTGATGGATTAATTATGATATGGTGTTCGTGAGAAAGTGTAAAGGAGAAACTTTGTGGTTAAATACTATTGGTGTGTGATGTTGTGGTCAATGTATAAAATGTTATGGTATTGTTGGCATGAAAAGGGCCATGAATGGTATTGTAGAGGGTGAATAGGGAACTCATGTAACTTATGGTTGTCTCATACACTTGAAATGTAGCTTGTGGTCAATGTATGGCATGAATGGGACATTATTGGTATGTTGATGCCGTAAATGGTATTTTAGAGAAGGAAATGCCATTTTAAAGATAAACATGTAACTTATTGTTGTCATATGCATTTGTAAGGTAGTTGGTGGTTAATGTTGGTTCCGTTATGTACTTGTGATGTAGAGTGAAACGTAAGGAAGGAGCGGAATTATTGTGCTCACATCTTGGATTGTGTATTTACATTGGAAAGCTAAGGTATGTAAGGTTACTCTGTCCGTATCCTTCTGCAGCACATAATGTTCATAATGACATTATACTTGTCCTATTTCGAAATATTCTAAGGTATCTCATTCAGATTTGATATATATTATTATCCACACGTTTCTTATTCATTGAACGATTGGCATTGATAAGTCTCTTATCCATGGACTGAAATTCCTAAAGCTCTCATAAGGTTGTTGGAACTACTAAAAGAAATTGTTTCAAGGAAAGTGACGACGTAAGAAGAATCTATTCATTCCTAAGTCACGTATCTCTCATTCATTAGTTGTTGTTGTCCATGAGTTACCTAAGTACGAACATGGTTCCAATAGTGTTATGTTTCTAATAACGTTATGTTTCTCAGAATGTTTATTCCCATGTCTCACCCATTGGTTAATGATCCAAAGCTTCAAGGAAAATTGTCATAACGTTGAAATCTCTAACAGAACTATTTCAAGAGAATAATACCATAAGAGAATCTATTTAATCTTGGATGGAATTTTCCAATCATGCTAGGTTCCAAAGTCCTATAGTATGATGATTAGCCTTGTACCAATCTTTCGCAAGTAAAAGTACCAATTTCATAAGAGTAATAAGAGAGGCAATGTGCAAGTTAGTATAATTATTCCTCATAAGTGAAGATGTGAATCGCATGAAGTGAAGTGAAGTGAGATGTGTATATAAGTGTGAGATTTAATGTCATGATCTCTAATGTATTACTCTCATAGCTAGGTCAAGGAAATAAGATTGTGAAGAGGTAATGCACAAATGGTTACTTTATGTTATGTGTTATTGAGAATGGGTAACAATCTAAAGGGTATAAGTTCATGATGGAATAATCCCAATATCATGCTATGTTTGTTATGATAGCCCACCAAAGGTGGATGCCCGATATATATTTATATATGATAGCCCACCAAAGGTGGATGCCCGGTATATATTTATATATGATAGCCCACCAAAGGTGGATGCCCGGTATATATTTATATATGATAGCCCACCAAAGGTGGATGTCCGGTATATTATTATATATTATACCCCATCAAAGGTGGAGTCCCGGTACTATATATCCCACCAAGATGGAGGCCCGGTACTATATACATATACTTATTTATTTTAGCCACTAAAGGTGGATGCCCGATACTATATACTTATTTATTTTAGCCCACCAAAGGTGGAGGCTCGGTACTAACTAGTTGAGTGAACACTAATGAAGATAGTTGTAAAGAGATGAGAATATATCCCTTGCGTGATTGTATATATATAAACATGAAGATTGTTATAAGAAGGAGGATAGCAAGACTGATTGACCAAGTAATGAAATAATAGACATAATGAACATGGTTCCACACATTCAGGTTGAAGGTTTATTCACATTGATTATTTCCCGTACGTTTAATTTCTTGGAAGTACTTATGTATTGATATAGTTTCATATGGCCTTACATACTCAGTACTTTCTTCGTACTGACCCCTCTTGGGGGACTTACCTTACATGCTGCAGGCCCAGATGTTAGTAGATCTCCGCTGTAGGCGACGAGGTATCCACAGATTGTTGGTGAGCTCCAGTTGATCCGGGGCTTTTCCGAGTCATTATACATATTGGTTTGAGATTGTATATGAGTATAGAGCGGGATGTGTCCCGACTCTAGGTTTGTCATAGTCATGTATCTGTAGAGGGTTTGTAGACGTATGTGGGAAGCTAAATGTAAGATGTATACGTTCATTTTGACATGATGGCCCTAATGGCCAAGTTTCATATATTGCACAATTTCCATGACTTCCGCTATTGATATGTAATTACATGAGATAAAATGCTATGCATACGCGAACATGCATACGAGAGTACATGAGCAAAGATTGGTTCTCTCGGGCCTTATCGGCTTCGGGTGCCAGTCCGGCCCGAATGGGATTTGGGTCGTGACAAAAGTGGTATTAGAGCAGGTCGTTCTAAGGGTGTCTAAAAAGTCGTGTCTGAGTAGAGTCTTGCTTATGGATGTATTGCGCGCCACATTTATAAGTAAGAGGCTACGGGACATTTAGGAGTTGTTTCATTTCTTCATTCTAGATCGTGCAATTGAGCCATTGTCATAGGTAGGATTACATCTGACCATTGTAATTGGTTTTCTTTGATCTAGTAAAATGCCGATTACAAGACAAGGTATGGGAAAAGATAAGCAGATTGATATGCAAGCGGGAGAAGGAATTAGTAAATCCCCACCTAACCCAGTGAGTCAATATGGGGTTGTAACTGAGTTTACATCACGGGCACCTTCTCCTCCCCCTTCTCCAGGGAGGCCACAAAGGAGGGAAGTATCCCCAGAATTGCCTGCTAATGTTACTAGGCAGGAGTTACAGGATTTGAAAAATGCGGTGCAAATGTTGACTCAGATAGTTGTTGCCCAGAGTCAAGGACGAGTTGGTCCAGTGACAAGTGATGATGGTGCGGCTAGGATAGCTAGTCGGCGGACACAGGATTTCCTAAAATTGGATCCTCCCACATTTACCGGGTCCGATCTTAATGAAGATCCGCAAGACTTGATCGATCAAATTCAAAGAGCTCTAGATGTTATGCATGTGACGGGTGTAGAAACAGTGGAGCTTGCAGCATATAGACTGAAAGGAGAGGCTATATTATGGTACGAAGATTGGAAACAATCTAGAGGTATCGATGCAAATCCAGCTAGTTGGGAGGAATTCAAGGTGGCATTCCTTGATCATTATCTTCCATATGAGGTCCGCGAGGCTCGTGCGGATCAGTTTTTAAATCTTCATCAAGGAAATATGAGCGTCAAGGAGTACAGTCTTCGATTTAATTCGTTGGCTAGATATGCTCCTCATATGATAGCAACTATGGCCGATAGAGTTCATCGGTATGTAGACAGATTGGAGCCCTACTTGGTAAGGGACTGTACTATTACTGCATTAAATAAAGACATGGATATAGCCAGAATACAAGCCTTCGCGCAAAAGATGGAGGATCAAAGGCAAATGGGAAGGATACAAGAATCTGAAGCAGGGCCGCCAAAGCGGGCTAGACCCATGGGACAGTTTATGGAATCCCAAGGAGGATTTAGGCCTCGGGTTCTCCCAAGACCACCTAGACCATCATTTTCTTACCCTGCAGTGGGTACTCCACCTCCATTCCGAGAGTCTAGAGGCACTCCAATTGGGCAGAGTAGTGGAATACGGGGTTCGCAGACAGCGGGACCTTTTCGTCAACTGTGCCAGCGCTGTGGAAAGTTTCATTCAGGTGAATGATGGTTTGAGATGGACGTTTGCTTTCGGTGTAAAAAGCCAGGACACGTGAAGAGAGACTGCCCACAGAGGGCCACGGGTAGTATGACACGACCTATGGGCTCAGCAGAATACGGTGTCTCTCCTTGATATAGTGACAGGTACGTTATCTATATGTTTACCTAATGAATATGCATTAATCGATTCGGGTTCTACCCTATCATATGTTACTCTATTGACTGCGGGGGAATTTGAAGGAACGCTAGAGTTAATAGTCAAGTCAGTTCGGGTGTCCACACCAGTTGGTGAATTTATTATAGCTCAAAGAGTATGTCGCAATTGTCTAGTAAATGTTGTGATCACGTTACATTGACTAATCTTACTGAGATGGACATGATAGATTTTAATGTTACCATGGGTATGACTTGGTTGACTTCTTGTTAGGCCACAATAGATTGCCGGGCACAGAAATTTTATTTTCATTTTCCATAATGAATTTTCTTGAATGGAAGGGTACATATGTCACTTGGTCAGAGTGAAGGATACTAATGTTAAGGCTACTAATGTGAAAGATACTAGTCTACCCCCGTAGGATGTCCCAGTATAAATTGTATCGACGAGGGATGACACGTCGAGTATGTGCATTAATTATAGGCAACGAATTGAAGTGTCAGGAAGATTTTATGTATCGGATATATATATATATATATATATATATATATATATATATATATGAGCTAAAGAAATGCATTATGGTAACGCACACCACTCACGATATGCTATTTAGTAGGGAGTACTCAATAAGTACCATGATGGGAAGTGATTTACTGACAGGATTATATGAAAATATTATTGCGAAAGTTATACTTCAGTAATCGAAGGGATGACGAGTAAGGGTAAAGGACTTGGAACCTGAAGGTTATAGGCTATGTAGAGATTCTTTTAGTAAGAAATAGATGTGATGCCATATGGGTAATAATTGATAGGCTTACCAAGTTAACACATTTGTGGGAATGTTTTTAGAAGAAGTTGGAAACCTAAGTGAATGTAAGCATGGCTTTTCGTCATCAGACAAAGGAACAAGCAAACCGTACTATTTAACCATGAGAAGTTAGTTCTGTATAGCGTATCTTATAAGATGGTTCGAAGATGTGGTCAAGTCGTATATGACTTTGAAGTATCCCAAGAACTCTTTATAGTTCATTCAGTATCTCATATGCGAGGCTTTGAAAGTGTCTAGGAGATTATCCCGTGTTGCTCCCAGTGGAAATCCACCAGATACGGAAAAAAAAAAAATCTCATATGTGACGAAGTACGGCTTACTATTCTAGCTTGATAAACGAAAGTAATAAGAAATAAAGAAGAAGCTTCCGTAAAAGCACAATAGGAGAAACAAACACATGGAAGAAGTCACAAGGCAGACCAGAGAAATAATGGAATCTAAAGTAATCGTAAGTTTTGGACACTAAAGCAAAGTTCAGGATATGGAATTGGAGTTATAATAAGTAAGTCTTTACAAGTATTCTATGTGTATATGATAATTGAAGGATTTCACTTCCGACGTAAGTTATTACAATAAGACAATGTTACTAACATTCGAGGACGAATGTTTCTAAGGGGGGAAGAATGTAACACCCCGTACATGTTTACCTTAGTTTTGAGAGCAATAAGTAAAAAATAAAAAATAAAAATAAAAATAAAAAAAAATTAAGGGAGGGGCGCGCCAGAGAGCGTGCCACGCCACTCTGGGCTAAAATTTTTAGTCCAGAGGCAGCAAGCGGGCGTGCCACGCTGGCTTTGCCACTTTTTCAAAGTTGGAAATTTTATTAAGTCCCAAGGGTGCCCGGGAACGTATTGAGCTGATTTTTTCCACGTTTCTTCTACAACCATGAGGATATACATGAAATGAGTGAAATAATATATTGGTATGATAAAATTACTCGAGAATGAATTTGGCATCAAAATGATGATTTTACCCCTGTAGTTAAAATAAGCCATACGTGGCTAGAATTGCTTGTTTTTGGAATTGAGGCTACGAGTATGAATTGCATAAGTGGGAATATCGTTGTAACGCGTATATTATGGATTACACATTGATGTGAGTGAGTTAATATGGTATGGGATATTGGGCCTAATTTGAGACCAAAATAAGCAAAACATGCAAAGGCCCAATGGGTCAAAATGACCCATTCTTGCCTTGACTTGTCAATGATGGACTTAATGGCTAAGGATGAATTTAAGAGGTTATAAAAGGTGGCCAAAAAATCATATTTTAATTCATTATGCATACACATCACTTTCTTTCATTTTCTAGAATTTTCAAGAAAGCTCTTTGTGGCTCTTCAAACCCTAAGGCATTTTTGGACAAGATCATCCTCTTCCAAGCTTGGGTAAGTGATTATTCTTGTACTTTAACATATTATAAGCATGAGATATTATGTATATCATGTTGTTTATGCTTGGAATTGTTGGACATGGCACTTTGGGCTTTTGGCTAAAAGATGTGCATTCTTGTGAATTAAACTTGAAAAAGGGCTTGATGTTTTGATAAAAGTGAATGGTATGGATGAGATACCAACATGTATGGTGTGATTATATTATTAAACTTGTTATTTTTCCATAAGTGTAAATTATGGGATTTTGGCCGATTTGTGATATAAGGTGTATTAAGGTGACTTGATGGATTAATTGTGATATGGTGTTCGTGAGAAAGTGTAAAGGAGAAACTTTGTGATGAAATACTATTGGTATGTGATGTTGTGGTCAATGTATAAAATGTTATGGTATTATTGGCATGAAAAGGGCCATGAGTGGTATTGTAGAGGGTGAATAGGGAACTCATGTAACTTATGGTTGTCTCATACACTTGAAATGTAGCTTGTGGTCAATGTATGGCATGAATGGGACATTGTTGGTATGTTGATGACATAAATGGTATTGTAGAAAAGGAAATGCCATTTTAAAGATAAACATGTAACTCATTGTTGTCATATGCATTTGTAAGGTAGTTGGTGGTTAATGTTGGTTCCGTTATGTACTTGTGATGTAGAGTGAAACGTAAGGAAGGAGCGGAATTGTTGTGCTCACATCTTGGATTGTGTATTTATATTGGAAAGCTAAGGTATGTAAGGTTACTCTATCCGTATCCTTCTGCAGCACATAATGTTCATAATGACATTATACTTGTCCTATTCCGAAATATGCTAAGGTATCTCATTCAGATTTGATATATATTATTATCCACAAGTTTCTTATTCATTGACCGATTGGCATTGATATGTCTCTTATCCATGGATTGAAATTCCTAAAGCTCTCATAAGGTTGTTGGAACTACTAAAAGAAATTGTTTCAAGGAAAGTGACGACGTAAGAAGAATCTATTCATTCCTAGGTCACGTATCTCTCATTCATTAGTTGTTGTTGTCCATGAGTTACCTAAGTAAGGACATGGTTCCAATAGTGTTATGTTTCTAATAACGTTATGTTTCTCACAATGTTTATTCCCATGTCTCACCCATTGGTTAATGATCCAAAGCTTCAAGGAAAATTGTCATAACGTTGAAATCTCTAACGAAACTATTTCCAGAGAATAATACCATAAGAGAATCTATTTAATCTTGGATGGCATTTTCCAATCATGCTAGGTTCCAAAGTCCTATAGTATGATGATTAGCCTTGTACCAATCTTTCACAAGTAAAAGTACCAATTTCATAAGAGTAATAAGAGAGGCAATGTGCAAGTTAGTATAATTATTCCTCATAAGTGAAGATGTGAATCGCATGAAGTGAAGTGAAGTGAGATGTGTATATAAGTGTGAGATTTAATGTCATGATCTCTAATGTATTACTCTCATAGCTAGGTCAAGGAAATAAGATTGTGAAGAGGTAATGCACAAATGGTTACTTTATGTTATGTGTCATTGAAAATGGGTAACAATCTAAAGGGTATAAGTTCAAGATGGAATAATCCCAATATCATGCTATGTTTGTTATGATAGCCCACCAAAGGTGGATGCCCGATATATATTTATATATGATAGCCCACCAAAGGTGGATGCCCGGTATATATTTATATATGATAGCCCACCAAAGGTGGATGCCCGGTATATATTTATATATGATAGCCCACCAAAGGTGGATGTCCGGTATATTATTATATATTATACCCCATCAAAGGTGGAGTCCCGGTACTATATATCCCACCAAGATGGAGGCCCGGTACTATATACATATACTTATTTATTTTAGCCACTAAAGGTGGATGCCCGGTACTATATACTTATTTATTTTAGCCCACCAAAGGTGGAGGCTCGGTACTAACTAGTTGAGTGAACACTAATGAAGATAGTTGTAAAGAGATGAGAATATATCCCTTGCGTGATTGTATATATATAAACATGAAGATTGTTATAAGAAGGAGGATAGCAAGACTGATTGACCAAGTAATGAAATAATAGACATAATGAACATGGTTCCACACATTCAGGTTGAAGGTTTATTCACATTGATTATTTCCCGTACATTTAATTTCTTGGAAGTACTTATGTATTGATATAGTTTCATATGGCCTTACATACTCAGTACTTTCTTCGTACTGACCCCTCTTGGGGGACTTACCTTACATGCTACAGGCCCAGGTGTTAGTAGATCTCCGCTGTAGGCGACGAGGTATCCACAGAATGTTGGTGAGATCCAGTTGATCCGGGGCTTTTTTGAGTCATTATGCATATTGGTTTGAGGTTGTATATGAGTATAGAGCGGAATGTGTCCCGACTCTAGGTTTGTCATAGTCATGTATCTGTAGAGGCTTTGTAGACGTATGTGGGAAGCTAAATGTAAGATGTATACGTTCATTTTGACATGATGGCCCTAACGGCCAAGTTTCATATATTGCACATATTGCCATGACTTCCGCTATTGATATGTAATTACATGAGATAAAATGCTATGCATACGCGAACATGCATACGAGAGTACATGAGCAAAGATTGGTTCTCTCGGGCCTTATCGGATCCGGGTGCCAGTCCGGCCCGAATGGGATTTGGGTCGTGACAGGGTATGGATTGGTTGGCGTCTTGTTATGCCACGATAAATTGTCGGGCTAAGAAAGTACATTTTCAGTTTCCACAAACGAATGTGCTGGAATGGACGGGTAATGTGGGGGAATCGAGAGGTAAATTTATTTCCTACCTTAAAGCAAGGAAAATGATAGCCAAGGGGTACCTATGTCACTTAGTACGAGTGAAAGATACTGATGTGGAACCACTAACTCCTCAGTCGGTTCCAGTGGTCAATGAATTCCTTGATGTATTTCCTGAGGATCTTTCCGGTTTGCCTCCAGAACGGGAAGTAGAGTTTGACATTGATGTGATTCCAAGCACTCAGCCTATCTCTATTCCCCCGTATAGAATGGCTCCAGCAGAATTGTGAGATTTGAAGGAGCAATTAAAAGATTTGCTGGACAAGGGGTTCATATGGCCTAGTATGTCCCTGTGGGGTGCACCGGTATTATTTGTACGGAAGAAAGACGGCACATTAAGAATGTGCATTGACTATCGGCAATTGAATAAAGTAACGATCAAGAAAAAATATCCCCTCCCTAAAATTGACGATTTGTTTGATCAGTTACAGGGTGTCAAATGTTTTTCAAAAATTGACTTGAGATCGGGTTACCATCAAGTCAGAGTTAGAGAAAAGAATATACCCGAGACAGCTTTTCGAACCCGGTATGGTCACTATGAATTTTTAGTTATGTCGTTTGGACTAACAAATGCACCAACTGTTTTCATGGATTTGATGAATAAGGTGTTTAAGCCATTCCTAGACGTGTTCGTGACGGTGTTTATCGATGACATCCTGGTTTATTCAAGATCACAAGAGGACCATGCTAATCACTTACGATAGGTGTTATAGATTCTCCATGAGCGTAAGTTGTATGCAAAGTTCTCTAAATGTGAATTTTGTTTAAAATCCGTAGAATTCTTGAGTCACATTGCGTCCGATGAAGGAATTTAGGTTGATACACAAAATATTGAAGCGGTGAAAAATTGGCCAAGGCCTACGACGCCCACAAAAATTCGTAGTTTTCTGGGATTGGCTAGTTATTATAGAAGGTTTGTTGAAGGGTTTTCTTCCATTGATGCACCTTTAACGAAGCTCACACACAAGGCAATCAAGTTTTAGTGGAATGATGCATGTGAGAAAAGTTTCCAAGAGCTGAAAGATAAATTAACTTCCACACCCGTATTAGTACTTTCGGAAGGCATCGAAGGGTATGCAGTCTATTGTGATGTATCCGAAGTGGGCCTAGGATGTGTATTGATACAACACGGTAATGTAATAGCACATGCCTCACGACAGTTGGGGCCACACGAGAGAAACTATCCCACACATGATCTTGAGTTAGCAGCAGTGGTATTTGCTTTAAAGATATGGCGTCATTATTTCTATGGAGTTCATGTTGACATCTACACTGATCACAAAAGTTTACAATATATCTTTAAGCAGAAGGATTTAAATCTGAGGCAGCGGAGGTGGCTTGAACTATTGAAAAACTATGATATTGATATCCTATATCATCCAGGAAAAACGAATGTGGTGGCCGATGCATTAAGCAGCAAAGCAGTAGGAAACACTAGTGGCCAGTTGACCAAAAACCAAGACCTAGTAAAAGATTTACATCAACTAGCCAGCTTGGGAGTTCTTCTTCTTGAATCTCCAGATGAAGGGGTCATTGAGCAAAATGTAGCAGAATCTTCCTTAGTAGCTGAGGTGAAAGAGAAACAGGATGCGGATCCTATTTTACTGCAGCTGAAAGGAAATGTACAACAGGGTCTAACAAAGGCATTTGATCTTATGCAAGAAGGAGTACTTCAATGCCAAGGTAGATTATGTGTACCGGATGTAGATGAGCTGAGAAGACGAATTATGACAGAGGCCCATCATTCACGGTATTCTAATCATCCAGGATATACCAAAATGTATCATGATTTGAAAGATATGTATTGGTGGGGAAACATGAAGAAGAACATTGCAGAATTCGTAGCTCAATGCCCAAATTGTCAACAAGTCAAAGTAGAGCATCAGAAACTTGGAGGTTATATGCAATGTGTCAATCTTCCAGTTTTGAAGTGGGACATTATTAATATGGATTTCATCACAGGTTTGCCTCATACACTGCGAAAAGTTGATTTTATATCGGTCATAGTTGGCAGGCTTACCAAATCAGTGCATTTCCTACCAGTCAAGACCACCTATACAACAGAAGATTATGCAAGGTTGTATGTTAAAGAGATAGTGTGATTGCATGGTATTCCAATTTCCATTATATCAGACAGAGGAGCACAATTTACCGTGCATTTTTGGAGATCTTTTCAGAAGGGCTTGGGTACACAAGTGAATCTGAGTTTGGCTTTTCATCCTCAGATAGATGGACAAGCAGAACGTACTATCCAAATACTTGAAGATATGCTACGAGCTTGCATGTTAGATTTTCAAGGCAGCTGGGATGATCATTTGCCTCTTATTGAATTTTCTTACAACAATAACTATCATTCAAGTATCAAAATGGCACCTTATGAAGCTTTATATGGAAGAAAGTGTAGATCACCAATTGGATGGTTTGAAGCGGGTGAAACTGCTTGGGCCAGATCTTGTTCACCAAGCTATGGAGAAAGTTAAAGTAATCCAACAGTGGCTACAAATGGCCCAAAGTCGACACAAATCATATGCTGATGTTAGAAGAAGAAGGCTCAAATTTTCCATACGTGATTGGGTATTCTTAAAGGTGTCACCGATGAAAGGGGTAATACGATTTGGGAAGAAAGGAAAGTTGAGTCCACGTTATATAGGTCCATATGAAATTATCAGAAGATTTGGGCAAGTTGCATATGAATTGAAATTACCCCAAGAACTCTCCACAGTTCATCTAGTATTTCATGTTTCGATGCTTCGAAAGTACATAGGAGATCTATCTCGTATCGCTCCCATTGAAGATGTACAAGTTACAGAGGGTCTCACTTATGAAGAGATACCTATCGCTATTCTGGATAGACAAGTGAAGAGGTTAAGAAATAAATACGTAGCGTCCGTAAAGGTCCTTTGGAGAAGTCAACAAGTAGAGGAGATCACATGGGAAGCTGAAGAAATGATGAAGTCCAAGTTCCCTCATCTGTTTCAAATGGAAGAAAAAGTTCAAAGTGCGGAAGTGGAGCAATAACAAGTAAGTATCTATGAGCATTAAGTGTATATGTATATATATGCTAATATAGAGATGCATTTGTTGTACATGAGACGATGTTATTAACATTCGAGGATGAATGTTTCTAAGGGGGGAAGAATGTAATACCCCGTACATTTTCGACCCTACTTGACAACCTTGAACCATGTTTACCCTAGGTTCGAGAGCAATAAGTACATATTTTGTATTGTTATTGATGGAAGATTTGATAGTGTGCTAGTAAATATGATTAGACCTTTGTAGGAGGTGTTTGTGACTTTGTGGAGCATTTGTGGGGTGAAAAGTGATGTTTAAAGGACATCCAAGAAAAGGATCTTAAAGATAAGAGGCAAGCAAAAGGTTGGAACTTGAAAGATCCAACCAAATCCACAAAGCAAAGTTGAAATCGCATTTTTAGTGTGGGGCGTACCACAGGGTGTGCCAGGCCGCTTTGGCCTGAATTTTGTTTGGCACAGGCAGCAAGGGGGGGCGCCAGGCAACGTGCCAGGCCGCTCCTGCACACCTTTCAAATGCTGAAATTTTTCTAAGTCCCTAGGGCGCCCGGGAGCGTGCCGGGGTGCTTTTTGCCAAATTTCTTCGATGATTATTAGTCTATAAAGAGGACTCTTGGGTTATGGAATCCTTATTCCATCATAGTAGGACTACTATTGAGCGACTTTGGCATCCGAGTTGGGGTTAGTTCTTCGTCACATGTATTTTATCAAATTATGTTCAATTAAGCCATGGGTGGCTAGAATTTCGTATTTTTGAAATTGAGGCTACGAACATGAATTTCGTGAGTGAATATTTTCTTGAAATTTATGAAATTATTTAAATATGAGATATATGGTGGATCATACATTGAATTTGGTGGGCTAAGCTAACATGTGTTAATGGGCTCAATTTGAGGTCCAAAATGAAGCCAAAAGGCAAGGCCCAAAGAGCAAATGACCCATTCTTCAACTTTGACCAAGTAGACATGGCAGTTAATGCTAAGAATTGGCTAAGGATGACTTGAGGGGTTATATAAAGGAAAAAAACAGATTTTTATTCCAAAAACCACACATGCCTTTCTAGACATTTTCTAAAAGCTATTTCTCATAGCTTCCAAACCCTAAGTCATCTCTTTGGACAAGATCATCATTTTTCAAGCTTGGGTAAATGATTATTTTTGTGCTTTAATATATTATATGCATGAGAGATGGTGTAGATCATGATGGGTATGTCTAAAAGTGTGAGTAGTGCACTTTTGTTTTTTTTTGCTAAAAGATGTGTCATCTATGGGATTTGAATTTGAAAGGAGACTTGAGGTTTTGATGAAAGTGAATGGTGTGGGTGAAAAATCAACATCTATGGTGTGGTTATGTCCTTAACTTATTTTTTTCTATATGTATAACTTGTGGGATTGTTGTGGGATTGTTGTTATGCAACATATTGAGATGACTTGATGGAGTAATTGTGATGTTATGTTGATGGAGAAGTGTAAAGTATGAACTTGGTGTGCCATGCTATTGGTTTAAGATGTCTTGGCCAATGTATGGAGTGTTGTGGTATTTTTGGTATGATAATTCCATGAATGGTATTGTAAAGGCTGAAATGACGTTATAGGGCAATCATGTAACTCATTGTCGTCTTATGCACTTGTAAGGTAGTTGATTGTTAACGTAAGCTCCGTTATGTACTTGTGTTGTAGAGTGAAACGTAAGTAAGGAGATGGACTATTGTGCTCACATATAGGATTGTATATTCATATTGGAAAGATAAGGTATGTAAGGTTAGTCTTTTCGTATCTTTCTGCAGCACATAGTGTTCACATTGTCATTGTACTTGTTCCATTCCGAAATGTTCTAAGGTATCCCATTTCCGGTTATTAATTATTGTTACTCACATGTTCCTTACTCATTGATCAATTGTGATTCACATGTCTCATGTTCATTGACTAATGTTCCAAAGTTTCCATTGTTCCAATAATGTTATGTTCCAAAGTTCCAATAATGTACCATCACCAATGTATCAATCTCATAGAAGTAAAGAAATGAATTAATGTATAATTGTTTGTATATGCTTGAGTAACATCCCAGGGGCGATATAAGACCCTAGCATGGGTTATCATAGTAACATCCCAAGGGCGACACAAAAGCCTAGCATGGGTTATCATAGTAACATCTCAAGGGCGACATAAAAGCCTAGCATGGGTTATCACAAGTAACATCCCAGGGGCTATAGAAAAGCCTAGCATGGGTTAATCACATCCCAGGGGTTAAAATACCTAGCATGGGTTAATCTCATCCCAGGGGCGACAGAAAAGCCTAGCATGGGTAGAACGATAAAGATGAATAAATGTAAAGGCAAAAGAAGTAAAAGACGTAATGTACATGGCTCCACATATGTAGACCGGTGGTTTATCTGCACTGACTATTCTCTTATATTTGATTTCATGGAAGTACTTATATATCTTGCAGTTTCATATGAGCCTTACATACTAAGTATATTCTTCGTACTGACGTCCCTTGGGGGACTTACCTTACTTGCTGCAGGCACAGGTGCTAGTAGACCTCCACAGTAGGTTGCAGATCATTTGCCGACCTTTGGTGAGCTCCAGTTGGTTCGGGGCTTTCCGAGTCACATGTGTACATTTGTTTTGGTATTGTAACGTTGTATAAAGCGGGGACTTTTCCCGACTTTAGGATGGTTGTATATGCATCTGTTAGAGGCTTTGTAGATGTATGTGGGAATATGAATGTAAGGAATGTACGTCCATTTTGACTTGATGGCCCTAACGGCCAAGTTTCATATATAGCATATGTTTCCATGTCTTCCGCTATTAGCATCTTGTATCTATACGTGATGGTGATGTTTCTTGAATGACATGCATATGAATGGACATGGATGAAGATTGGCTCTCTCGGGCCTTATCGGCTTCGGGTGCCTGTCCGCCCTATTGGAATTCTAGGCGTGACAAATTGGTGGGTCTTGAGCGACAAAAATATTCATATTTTTGGAGTAATGCTTATTTGAAGTTGACCCTAGAAAAATCTCATACTAAAACTCAATCAATATGGAAGATCTCAACTGAACTTTGTGCTATAGGTTCCTTATGACCTTAATTCAGATCCTAATCTATATACACACTAAGGAATTGATCTTAAAATCTATGTAAAATAAGAAATCGTTAGTTTCGGGTCTATACACATTCGATGAACGGGTCGGCTCTTAGCTCAGAAATTTGGGGTGTTACAATATCTCCCCCTTGGGATCATTCATCCTCGAATAAAGGTCAAAGATATAATGAGCGTGTAAATGGAGTAAAAAAAGATATCTTCGGGCTATCTGTGCCACATATACTAGCATGAACTAAACTGTGCTAACAATAAGGGTCTAGCTATCAATACTAAGAATATAGAAGCATGAGCTATTAGCGCAAGAACTAGTATAGTCATGAAGAACATAAACAAGGACATGAAGTTGCCCATTATTGGCCTCCATATGACTTGGAAAGGGAACTCTTATAACATTTCGAGGGAAAGAAACTGTCACAACCCAATTTCTCGGGTCATGATGGCACCTACCATAATCCACCAGTAGGTAAGCTAACCCATAGTCCGAAACAACTAGTAGCGGACTAATAAGAAAAGTGGAAGTCAAGACTAATAAAACGAGAGAGAAAAGAAGAAAGTAAACCTTCTCCCCTCAAAATATGGTAAGGTTAGTACAAGAGCCACTATCAAACAAGAGTACAAGGTGAACACAATATATATATATATATATATATATATATATATATACAGAATCGTCTCTGAAATGCAAAATAAAGATCAGTCCAGCAAAAGAAGAAGAGCAGGAACAACTCCGGAGCCAGGAGATCACCCCAAATCTCTGATCCTTGGAAGCTCCGCACAATGCACACATCAGTGACGAGAAATCGTACTATGATCTGCAGGGTGCAGAAGTGTAGTAGGAGTACCAACACGAGGTACTCAGTAGGCATCGACCAACTGAGCTCTAAGATAATGTAAGCATAAATAACATGTAAAGAAGGAATATACATTACAGACAACTATCTAAGAAATGAGACATAATAATACTAATGGAAAAGTAAAGATAAACTATCATACCTTACAAGAAATCTGGGATGAAGGTGTAATACCATACATAACTAGTCAATACATGAATGGAGAGTGAAAGAAGGATATATATAGTAGTAGAACGAGGCAAGAAGGGTATATACAATAAGAGTAGATAAGGAAGAAGAGGGATATACGATAATGCTATATATTTAGTTCTGAACAAGAAGGCACTAAACGGAGAGAGCTAGCCTTACATCTCGAGGATCATAACCAAATAAGGAAGCTAACTCTAGCATAATCAGAGTCTCCAACCAAAATGTGAATAATTATAAGATAGTCTAACAATAAGAAATCTTACCATAATAAGAAGTAAAGGAACTCAGAAGCATACCTACAACCTTGAGCACCAATCCATAACCAACCTTCCACGAACTATACAATAATAACCGAACAATAATGTAACCGGCTAGCCTAGACAAACAATAACCTAACCTTGCCCTCATAATCCTGAAAGGCACAAGCAAACACTCAACAAATAGCAACCATAACCTGTACTTATACAGCCCCCCATAAGACCGATAGATACAAGCGCCAAATAATTATGATAGGCGATGCATATGAATGAATGAAAGTCATGAAAAGAACAAAATGATGCAAGATAAACTAATTACCATATCCAGCACAAGTGTATACACCTCCTCCAGCTCAGAACCTCGCAAAGGCAGGACCTACAACGACCATTCTTCTCCGGTACTGCGGCTCATTGGACGAAGGGGTCCATAGGGGACTCGAAATATATGTATAAACTGTCTAGTCCTGAACCATGACTTCCATAATCCATATCCATAGCAGTAGCAATAACAAGAACCGAATTCAAATTAAAACTAGTGGCTAATAACAAGAGGCTAGATGATTCGTCACAGTACGATGATGATAATCGAATTTGAACCAACACCATTGAGTAATAATAAGAGGCTTGCTGGCCTATTTACAATCACTGAAATTCCCAGACAAGAACCATACAAAACTTCTAGAAAGCCCAAACATTAACCATAACGGAGCGCTAGAGCTCCCAAACCACAACCATAAACAAATGCCAGACTCAACCAAAACTCATAAGCATGACATAACTAGTGGTAATCCAGGGGTCCTAAGTCCATCACTAATCTATTTATTCATAACATTCAGTCTTGGGTGGCCAAATCCTCTAAGGCCAGGAGGGTTCCAATTAGTAGATCAAAAGGTGCGATCAAAGATTAATTACTACCCTCCTAAAGGGTAAAGAAACTAAATAGGCATGAAATCAAGTCTAAGTCAACCCAGACCCAAGCTAATATCCTAAGAAAGCATTCATAAGCCCATCTTAGCCTAAAGGAGAGTCCTTCAATCCATTCTATCTATAAAGGGCAACGAGGCCCACTATTAGACCCCGATAACCCTAACTAAGGCAAGCATCTACCCAAACCTAGGCTAAGGCTTCTTAATCCCATCCTAAGGCACTAAAGGAGCTAAGTCTAGTCCTAAAGGTGGACCATATACTAGCCTAAGGGAAAACAATCCCAAATTCTGCAGAAAAGGGGCCTTAACTGGCTAAAATAAGTGTGAGAATACGGATAATGTATGCATGCCATCACCAACATCTAAACAAAGCAAACGTAAGTGCCTAAACATCTATAAACTAAGCCATAAATCCTTTAAAATATGGAGAACTAACTTGGTTTCCATGGTCTCATAACAAAGGCCTCGGGCCCAACAATGTAATATACAAAATAATAAGAGTATATAAGCATATGTAGAAAATCAGAAGCAGAATCAACGAGAGGCATCATTCTACCAGGTGAATTTAACAGAGGAATATCATCAAAATGGATAAGTACTACCCCAACTCCTACAATAAGGATTACCAGAGTCAACCTAAGGTCATGTACATAAATAATCAGGCTTAACAGTATGCTAAAGATATGGCGAGTATTCTAGGCTACGACACAAATTACAATTCTATACTAAATCCATTAAACAGGCCAAATATTAATACAACTAGCCCTAACCCTATCCTATAACCCCCTCCTAGTATGCACTCTATATAATACACAATCTCACAGAGAAGAGTAGACTGTAGCCTACCTTATAGCTGAACAACATTCTCGAACCATCCAAGAATCACTCGTATTTACTACAAAATCTCTGAATGACGTCGTGCTATCGAAATCATAACCTACACGTTAATATGAGTAAAACGAGACCCGTATTACAATATAAAAGTTCAGGCCAAAAATTTGATAAAAAATAGGCCCGTGTGGCTCACTAATGGAATTACAAAATTGAATCCGTCACGAGGTCCCTCGAAGGACAAGGAATGTGTGCTCAAAATTTGAGCACAAATAGAGTCTCAATTGGGGCTCAAAACTGCCCTAAGAGCTAAGGAAAATGAAAGGAAAAAAAAAAAACTAAACGAAGAATTTGACCAAAAACTTATGAGATAATGATGGGGATAAGATCACACTAGCGCCCCCCACGTGATCCTAGCTCCAATTTGTAATTTCCTTCACTTCCTTGAGCTCACAAGATCAGAAATAGAGGAAAAAGAGTTACAGAAAGGCTGAAATTCGCAGAAATAGAATATATATATAGAGACCCAACAGTGACCGATTAAATGGACACTTAGACACTAATGTGTCTACCACTAAAGTGTCTACCACTAAAGCGGCAATTGACTGCTAAGCGGTGGGTACAGGAGGGGCGAGATGCCGCTAAAGTGGCACCCTGGTCGCTTAAGCGACGTTCACTAAAACGGACAAGTACCACTAAAGTAACCCTCAGCCAAATAGCCAAGTACTGCTATAGCGGCACCACACTACTAAGGCAACCACCACTAAAGTAGCTCCCAAGCTGCTAAAGTGGATGCACCAGCTGCTGAAAAACTAGCAAAACACCAAGTCCCAATGGACTTTGACCGGTTGCTCGGTATTAGTTCGGAACCCCGTGCACGTAAATGAACTATGCTACCCTAGAAAATTCGGCATTTCAAACTCAATGGAACCATCAAAATTTTCATTTGAGGTCGTTTCGATAAAAAGTGGGCTCCACACCCACTATTCCATTTTTATCAACTTCCAATCAATAGCCCAAAACGAGTTCGAAAGCCTCAGTACCCGGACCAAGGGTCCCCCTATTCTAAAATCAACATTCCAAAGCTAATGACACTGCCAAAATTTTCATCCAAAGCGATTAGCTAGGAGTTTTGATCCAAGACCAATTTCTCAACTTTAAAAGCTCCTAAATCGGAAAATGGGCTTAAAACCCAAACAAGCTGCCCAAAAACCAAATCGACGATCTCAACAAGTCATAAATGGCTGGTAGTCGCTATGGGAAGACATGAAATACCGAAAACAAATGGAAATGGAGAAAACAACCTAAAGGGTCATTACAATATCCACTACTAAAAGGACTTTTTTCCTTGAAAGTCAATGGTTAGAACGAGCCCGAATGCTCAAAAGGATGAGGAACTGGGCTTGCATGATCTACAAGGCTCCCCAGATAACCCCTGCAACCCAAACAATTCTTCTAAGGGATTTTGATAAGGGTATCCCTTTTCCAACCACATCCTTACTTCACTTTCCAAGATAACCACAAACTCATCCTCAACAACCAACTTGCCTCCAACTAAATCGAGCATGACTGAAGCACGCAAAACCAAACCACAACATACTGACAATACACTGAAACAAGCACAACTAAGCGGATACTTAACTAGTCTAAAGACAACCCAAGGCATGAATCATACAACCAACTCCAAACTCCAAATCTAACATTCTCTTACCTTTCCAAACCTGATGTCTACTTCGAGCTACAAAGAATCTCTCTAACATCATCCAAGTCCTGTTCGCATAATCACATCACACTAACCTTGAAAGACTGAAGCTGACCTACAAAAATCCACACAAACTAGTCATAAGAATAAAGCCAATAATGTTCTACCTGAATACTCAAATGGTGGTGACCAAAGTCTGTGATCTCTGCCAACGCCACTAACTAGTCTGGATGACCCTCGACACCAATAGTTATAAGTGTGAAGCACAATCTCTCAAAACTAAATGATTCGCTCCAGAATGCCCTATTGACTGTGGGTGAAACCACGCTAAGCCCAACTTCTTCCACTGAGTAGACAATCAAAATTCTGATAAAATCTGAGGACCAAGGCTAAAAGCAGTAGAGACCAATAGCATGTGCCAACGGACCATCCTTTGAGAATCTATCTAACACAATCTCTTTAAACTAAAGAAAACTGAATCGATATGTGGATAGTAGGCCTAGTCAACCTATCATCGAATGCTCAACCGAAGCAAATCCTAAAATAGAGGCTGCAACCAAGTTACGCAATCCATAGCCATAATCTCAACACCAAAGATGAACAACCCGATCTCAAAGATCCAAACCGATCCTATTGAGGAGTAAGCATCCATACACCCAAATCTATCAAAACTCTCAAGCCGTCATTCAAAAGAGTAAAAACTCTCAACTGGAGCCAACAAGTCTTCACTAAGGTCAAATACCCAAATTAATCTCACCATCAGAAATCAAGCACATACCCTAAACCAATCTCACCTTCAGAGACTAAGCATATATCCAACGGTTCCTGCAAGGGCTGAAACTGAGATGTTGCTGAAGAACATAATCACAACTAAGGAAAAATACAAGCAAGCAAATCCGAATCCGCTGCGGGCATACACATCAAGGCCTAACCAAGAACTCACCAGGGCTGCAAAGAGTGCCATTGGTAGCCAAACCTCGAGCAACTTAAAAAAATACAATCTTAGCCTACATCTGGTCAAACAAATTCTCACTCTATGGCAATGAATACTCACTCCTAAAAGACATCCACTTTGGTTACCGACAACTGATACACAAACATATACCACCTAGAAGAAGCATCCCACAAAGTCATATTAGGTCGAATAAATACCGAAATGAGAAATTTCTGAATTCACTCATTTAAACTAACTTTAACTCAAATGACCCATGAACCACATCGCAGAAAGAACAGAGTACCCAACTCAACACCAACACCAAGGTCAATACTACTATCGGGTGATAAACCAGATAATTTGGAATAACAAACCTCAGGCTTATCAATCTTAGGAACGGGCTATAGAAAAGGATTGCCAATGCTAGAATCATAACAAACCATTAAAGGTCAAACCTTCCTTCCCACAACCCTCTCAAAAAATAACCTAACCTCACTAAAAAAAAGGAAAACCAACCAACCATGGTAACCGTCTAAGCCAACGGACAAGAGTCGCAAGAAGGAGGGGGTACTAATTAGATAACGCTAGTCTAGACGTCTATCAAGTAAGTATCAATAGCAACTAAAATAATAACAGTAACAATAGTAACACTAGTATAAAGTGCATGTGGCATAAAAATGAAAAACAACCAGTGCCACTTTAGGATCACATCAAAGCCAATATACCAAAGAAAATGGAATTTACCCAAGCGTTACACCCTAAATCAAACACAATACCAATTCACTTGATCCACTACTAAAAGAAAATATCTACGAGGGAAGTCATATATGCATAATTCTATACAAAGTCATACAACAATCAACGTAGTATTATCAAGGCATATAACCACCCATGGGTATGAAGACACCAACTCCATTCAAATAGAATAGAAAGGATAAAAAATCAATAGTGCACCTATAACAATGGAATCCAAAGTCATAGCCCCTGACCTTCCTAAATAAGTACAAATCTGCATGTATCCAAACCCGAATTGAGCGTCTGAATGACTAACTGAACTACTAAGAGCACTGCCTCTGCTCGAAGGTGCCATAACTCTAAGAGACTAATCTGTCTGCACTGACTGCTCAATAATCCCACGTCGGGGACACTCTCTAGACTAATGACCTAGCTCACTAAAGTCATAACAAACCCCTAAAGCTCTAATCTGGTGAGAAACATGAACTGAACCTAATTGGCTGACCAACTCACGCTTGGGGCACTCCCTAGACTAATAACCAATCTCACCATTATAAAAACATACCCCTGGAACTCTCTGACGTACTATACATGCTGACCTAGAATAGCCGCTATGGCCTAAATACCTTGACCAAATACCCTGTAATATCTGACTAAAACTCCATCCACTGTGACTATCATGACCTATCTGGACCTGATGGGCTGCAAGTGATGCTGACCTCTACTGGGAGGATCCCTACCTCCGAATGGAATATAACAAATACTGTACAGCTGACATGGCCACTTAATGCCACCTCTGTATGTCTCAAGACATACCCTCTCTATAGTCCTCGCGTGATCAACAACTTAGAGAAAAGTAGACCCAACTGCTAACAAATGCTCCGACATCAAATAGAGTGGTAATGTTAATCCTATGATAAATACATGCACCATCTCATGCTCTAAAGGGTATACTATAGAAGTATGCTTGGCCTACTCAAGAAACCCTATCTTATACTTTGAAACTGACGAAAAGACTTGCTGAACACCAACAAACCCAACTCTCAACGGAGAAAAACTTGATGTATCAGACACTACCTCTAGCTGTGAAGTATCCACAAAAAGACTCAAAATCCCTTACACGATATACTAAAAAAATTGAGGTAGTCATAAACTCTACCAGAGCCTGGGTTGGACCCAAACCCTCTAGCTGACACTAAATATCCTCAATAATAATCTTTATCTCCCTAGTCTGACTCTAAGCTAAAACTCTGGTAACACACATAGAAGTCCCATCAGCATCTATCGACAATCCCGTGCTATCCATCTGAGAAGGAGTGGAACCAAAGGAGGTACTTTGAAGTTCTTAGAAGTCAAGACACATGATAAGGAATCGAGAATTGGAATTTCCTAGGAATGCCCTATAACCTCTCAAAGATAGGATACAAACGTCATCATACCGATCCTTAGGACTTTGCTAAGCATTTTGGTCTTGTACTAGTGTCACACCTCAAATTCCAACGGAGCAGACTGGTACCCAAAGCTGGTAAGGCCCGAGAGAACCAATCTTTATTCATGTATGTTCGTATGCATGTCACTCAAGGAATATCACTATCACGTATAGATACAAGATGCTAATGGCGGAAGTCATGGAAAATATTTGATATATATACATATATGAAACTTGGCCGTTAGGGCCACCAAGTAAAAATGGACATACATTCTTTCATTAATCTCACCACGTACATATACAAAGCCTCTAACAGATGCATATACATAACCAACCTAAAGTTGGGACAAGTCCCCGCTTTATACAATATCCATACTGCACCAAAATCAATATGTACACATATGACTCGGAAAGCCCTGAACCAAACTGGAGCTCACCAATGATCAGTAGATGACTCGCAGCCTACTGTGGAGGTCTACTAGCACCTGTGCTTGCAGCAAGTAAGGTAAGTCCCCCAAGGGACGTCAGTACGAAGAATGTACTGAGTATGTAAGGCTATGAGAAACTGCATCATACATATGAACTTCAATGAGATCGAATACAAGTGAGTAATCAATGTGAATAAACCACCGTACTGTATATGTGGAACCATGTACATTGCTTTCATTACTTCTTTGCTTTTACATTCATTCATCATTATCGTTCATTACTTAACTTTATCCTTCTTTGCATTAAGAAAATTGTAAAGCATATGATAAATAAAAGACCAACTGATCGGTGGTAAAAGAGGATAACCCATGCTAGGTATTTTAACCCCTGGGATGTGATAAACCCATGTTAGGCTTTTTTGTCACCCTTGGGATGTTACTGTGATAACCCATGCAAGGATTTTCTGTCGCCCCTGGGATGTTACTGTGATATTGGGATCGACCCGTGCTAGGTATTTTAACCCTTGGGATACCACCCATAATATTAGGATTGACCCAAGCTAGGTGTTTATTCCACCCCTGGGATGCCACTCAAGAATATACAAACAAGTATACATTACTTCATTCTTTCATTATAAGAGTGATACATTGGTGATTGTACATTATTGGAACTTTGAAACATTAGTCAATGAACCATAAGACATGTGAATCACAGTTGGTCCTGTGAGTAATACTATATGACAACCTGAAATGAGATACCTTTGGACATTTCGGAATGGAACAAGTACAATTGCAATGTGAATAATATGTGTTGCAGAAGGAAACGGAAAGAGTAACCTTACATACCTTATCTTCCCAATATGAATACACAGTCCTATATGTGAATACAATAATCCATCTCCTTCCTTACGTTTTACTCCACAACACAAGTACATAATGGAGCTCACGTTAACAACTAACTACCTTACAAGTGCATAAGACGACAATGAGTTACATAATTGCCCTATAACATCATTTCACCCTTTACAATACCATTCACGGCATTGTCATACCAAAAATACCACAACATTCCACACATTGACCAAGACATAATAAACCAATAGCATTTCACACCAAGTTTATCCTTTACGCTTCCTCATTAACACTACGTCACAATTACTCCATCAAGTCACCTCAATACATTTCATAACAACAATCCCACAAGTTATACACATAAAAAAACCAAGTTAAGGACATAAACACACCATACATATTGATATTTCATCCACACCATTCACTTCCATCAAAACCTCAAGTCTCCTTTCAAGTTCAAGTCACATAGATGACACATCTTTTAGCAAAAAGCAAAAGTGCACCACTCAAGACCTTTAGACATAACCATCATGATCTACACAATCCCTCATGCATATAATATATTAAATCACAAGAGTAAACACTTAACCAAGCTTGCAAAGTAATGATCTTGTCCAAAAGAGATGGTTGCCTTAGGGTTTGAGATAAGTGTGAAATGTCTTTGATAATTCTAGAAATGGCATGAGAGTTGTAATGAATAAAAATATAATTTTTGCCTTTATATAGTCCCTCAAGTCATCCTTAGCCATACACTTGGGCATAATTAATGTGTTTTACTTTGTCAATGGTAGAATGGATCTTTTCTCCATTTGGGCCATGCCTTTCTTGTAAATTTTGGGCCTCAATTGAGCCCTATGGCACAAGAGTAATTCAGCCCACCGAATTTAATGTATAATACCCCAACAATCTCATGTTTAAATATTTCCATAAATGTTAATACAATATTCAATTCACGAGATTCATTTTCGTAGCCTCAACCCCAAGAATAAGCAATTTTAGCCACTCATGGCTTAATTTAACATAAATTGATAAAAAGAAATAAAAATAAAAAGGAAGAAGAACTAACCCTACTTTGGATGCCAAAATTGCCAAGAGTAGTCCTACCAAGATGGATTAATGATACAATAACCCAAGAGCCCTATTGATAGACTGGTGGTCGGAGAAAAAAATTGGCAAAAAGCGGCCCGACATGCTGCCTGGCGCTCCCCTCTGCTGCCCATACCATAAAAAATTTTGTCAAAAGCGGCTCGACACGCTGCCTGGCGTGCCTGACACTTAAATTCTGATTTTCTTCCTTTCTTCGACTTTTCTTTGCGGATTTGGTTGGATTTTTCAAGTTCAAATCTTTAGCTTGCCTCTTACCTTTAAGATCCTTTGCTTGGAAGTCCTTCAAGCCTCACTTTTCCCTCCAAAAATGCTCCAAAAAGTTGCAAACTCCTCCACAAAGGTCTAATCACATTTATTAGCACAATATCAAATATTCCATCAAAGACAATACAAATACGTACTTATTGCTCTCAAAACTAAGGTAAACATGGTTCAAAGTTGGAAATAAGGCATATGAATACACCCTAGATCACCAATCCAGTAGGGTCGTAAATGTATTGGGTGTTACATCCTTCCCCCCTTAGAAACAATCATCCTCGAATGTTAATAACATCTTCCCATTTACAACAAATGCACCTTTATGTTAGCATATATACATATACACATAATGCTTATAGATACTTACTTGTTATTGCTCCTCTTCCGCACTTTGAACTTTTTCTTCCGTGTAAAACAAATACGGGTACTTTGACTTCATTATTTCTTCAGCTTTCAATGTGATCTCTTCTACTTGCTGATTTCTCCAAAGTACCTTTACGGAAGCTACGTCTTTATTCCTTAACCTCTTCACTTGTCTATCCAGAATAGCGATAGGTATCTCTTCATAAGTGAGGCCCTCCGTAACTTGTACACCTTCAATGGGAGCGATACGAGATGGATCTCCTATGCACTTTCGAAGCATCGAAACATGAAATACTAGATGAACTGTGGAGAGTTCTTGGGGTAATTTCAATTCATATGCAACTTGCCCAAATCTTCTGATAATTTCATATGGACCTATATAACGTGGACTCAACTTTCCTTTCTTTCCAAATCTCATTACCCCTTTCATTGGTGACACCTTCAAGAATACCCAATCACCTATGGCAAATTTGAGCCCTCTTCTTCTAATATCAGCGTATGACTTATGTCGACTTTGGGCCATTTTTAGCCGCTGTTGGATCACTTTAACTTTCTCCATAGCTTGATGAACAAGGTCTGGCCCAAGTAAAGCGATTTCACCCGCTTCAAACCATCCAATTGGTGATCTATACTTCCTTCCGTGTAAAGCTTCATAAGGTGCCATTCTGATGCTTGAATGATAGCTATTATTGTAGGCAAATTAAATAAGAGGTAGATTGTCATCCCAACTACCTTAAAAGTCCAATGTGCAAGCTCGTAGCATATCTTCAAGTGTTTGGATAGTACGTTCTGCTTGTCCATCTGTCTGAGGATGAAAAGCCGTACTCAAATTCACTTGTGTACCCAAGCTCTTCAGAAAAGATCTCCAAAAATGTGCAGTAAATTGATCTCCCTTGTATGATATAATGGAGATTGGAATCCCATGTAATCGCACTATCTCTTTAACATACAACCTTGCATAATTTTCAGCTGTATAGGTGGTCTTGACTGGTAGAAAATGCACTGACTTGGTAAGCCTGTCAAATATTACCCATATGGAATCAAATTTCCGCAGTGTACGAGGAAAACCTGTGATGAAATCCATGTTAATCATGTCCCACTTCCAGACTGGAAGACTGATATATTGCATATAACCTCCAGGTTTCTGATGCTCTACTTTTACTTGTTGACAATTCGGGCATTGAGCTACAAATTCTGTAATGTTCTTCTTCATGTTTTCCCACCAATACATTTCTTTCAAATCATGGTACATTTTTGTAGCTCCCGGATGGATAGAATATCGTGAATGATGTGACTCCGTCATAATTCGTCTCCTCAACTCATCTACATCCGGTACACATAATCTACCTTGGCATTGAAGTACTCCTTCTTGCATAAGATCAAATGCCTTAGTCAGACCCTATTGTACATTCTCCTTTAGCTGCAATAAAATAGAATCTACATACTGCTTCTCTTTCACCTCAGCTACTAATGAAGATTCTGCTGCATTTTTGCACAATAACCCCTTCATCTGGAGATTCAAGAAGACGAACTCCCAAGCTGGCTAGTTTGTGTAGATCCTTGACTAGGTCTTGCTTTTTCGTCAACTAGCCACTAGTGCCTCCTATTGCCTTGCAACACAATGCATCGGCTACAACATTTGCTTTTCCTGGATGATATAAAATATCAATATCATAGTCTTTTAAGAGTTCCATCCACCTTCGCTGCCTCAGATTTAAGTCCTTCTACTTAAAGATATATTGCAAACTCTTATGATCGGTGTAGATGTCCACATGCACTCCATACAAATAATGGCGCCATATCTGTAAAGCAAATACCACAGCTACTAACTCAAGATCATGTGTGGGATAGTTTCTCTCCTGTGGCCGCAACTGTCGTGAGGCATATGATATTACATTACCGTGCTGCATTAATACACATCCTAGGCCAACTCTGGACGCATCACAATATACTGCATACCCTTCTGTGCCTTCCAGAAGTACTAATATGGGTGTGGAAGTTAATTTATCTTTCAACTCTTGAAAACTTTTCTCACATGCATCATTCCACTGAAACTTGACTGCCTTGTATGTTAGCTTCATTAAAGGTGCAACAATGGAAGAAAACCCTTCAACAAACCTTCGATAATAACCTGCCAACCCAAGGAAGCTACGAATTTTCGTGGGCGTCGTAGGCCTTGGCCAATTTTTCACTGCTTCAATCTTTTGCGTATCAACCTGAATTCCTTCATCTGACACAATGTGACCCAAGAATGCTACAGATTTTAACCAAAATTCACATTTAGAGAACTTTGCATACAACTTACGCTCACAAAGAATTTGTAACACCTGTCGTAAGTGATTAGCATGGTTCTCTTGTGATCTTGAATAAACCAGGATGTCATCTATAAACACCATCACGAACACGTCTAGAAATGGCTTAAACACCCTATTCATCAAATCCATGAAAACAGCGGGTGCATTTGTTAGTCCAAACGATATAACTAAAAATTCATAATGGCCATACCGTGTTCGGAAAGCGGTCTTGGGTATATCCTTTTCTCTAACTCTGACTTGATGGTAACCCGATCTCAAGTCAATCTTTGAAAAACATTTGGCACCCTGTAACTGATCAAACAAATCATCAATTTTGGGGAGGGGATATTTGTTCTTGATCGTTACTTTATTCAATTGACGATAGTCAATAAACATTCTCAATGTGCCATATTTATTTCGTACAAATAATACTGGTGCACCCAATGAGGACATACTAGGCCTTATGAATCCCTTGTCCAGCAAATCTTTTAATTACTCCTTTAATTCTCTCAATTATGTTGGAGCCATTCTATATGGAGGAATAGAGATAGGATGAGTGCCTGACATCATATCAATACCAAACTCTACTTCTCATTCTGGAGGTAAACCTGGAAGATCCTCTAGAAATACATCAAGGAATTCATTGACCACTGGAACCAACTGAGGAGTTAGTGGTTCCACATAAGTATTTTTCACTCTTACTAAGTGACATATATACCCCTTGGCTATCATTTTCCTTGCTTTAAGATAGAAAATAAATTTTCCTCTCGGTGCCCCTACATTACCCTTCCATTCAAGAACATTCGTTTGTGGAAAATAAAAATGTACTTTCTTAGCTCGGCAATCTATCGTGGCATAAGAAGAAGCCAACCAATCCATACCCATTATGACATCAAAATCCACCATTTCCAGTTCAATAAGATCAGCCAACGTATCATGACCACACACAGTTACTACACAATTACGATATACTCTTTTTGCAATAATAGATTCACCAACTGGTGTAGATAATTCAATTGACTTAATTAATAATTTCGGTGTTCGTTTAAATTTCACAGCAATCAACGGAGTAACATATGATAATGTATAACCCAGATCAATCAATGCATATACATTATGCGAAAATATGGATAATGTACCTGTGACTACATCAGGAGAAGCCTCTGAATTCTGTCGGTCCACTAGAGCATAGGTGTGATTCTGGGCTCCACTGGAACTAGCTGCTCCTCTAGCACCTCTACCATGCCCAATAAGCTGCACTCCTCTACCTAGGGAAGGAACCGATGATGATGATGCAACGGTTGATCTCGTAGGTCATACTATACCACCTGCGCCCCTTTGTGGGCATTCTCGCATTATGTGCCCCGTCGTACCACACCAATAACATACATTTTCCCCCAACTGACATTCACCTAAATGATACCTTCCGCAGCACTGACACAACTGACGAGAAAATCCTACTATCTGTGAACCTTGAAGCCCACTACTTTTCCCAAAATGGCTGCCTCTAAATCTTCGAAATTGGGATGAAGTGCCTGCTGTAGGGGAAGAAAATGATGGTCTAGGCAGTCTAGGAAAAATCCGAGGCCTAGATTCTCCTTGGGACACCATAGACTGTCCCATAGGTCTAGCTCTCTTTGACGGCCCTCTTTCAAATTTGTGTACCCTTCTTCTTTGCCTCTGGTCCTCCATCTTCTATGCGAAAGCCTGTATTCTAGCTGTATTTATCTCTCTGTTCAATGCAGTAATCATACAATCTCTTACCAAATATGGCTCCAATCGATCCACATACCGCTGAGCTCTGTCGGCCATAGTGGCTACCACATTGGGAGCATATCTGGCCAAAGAGTTAAACTGCAGACTGTACTCTCAGCCGCTCATATTTCCTTGACGAAGATTTAGAAACTGGTCTGCACGTGCCTCCCAGATCTCATATGGAAGGTAATTATCAAGGAATGCCGCTGTGAATTCCTCACAACTAGCTGGGATTGCACCAATACCCCTAGATTGTTTCCAATCTTCATACCACAATATAGCTTCTCCTTTCAATCTATAGGCTGCAGGCTCAACTGTTTCTACAACAGTCACGTGCATAACATCTAGATCCCTTTGGATTTGGTCCACGAAATCCTGTGGATCTGCTTTCAGATCTGAACCAGTAAATATGAGAGGGTCTAATTTTAGAAAATCCTGTGTCAGCCGAATAGCTACTCTAGCCGCGTCATCCTCACTCGTCGTTGGACCAGCTCGTCCCTGAGTTTGTGCAGCAACTATCTGAGTCAACATATGCACTGCATTTCTTAAATCCTATACAGTGGCATTTATAGGTGGTTCTGCAGGTACTTCTCTACCTCTTGGCTCTTCCAAAAATGGAAGAGTAGAAGGAGCCCGCGATGCAAACTCCTATTCAGCGCCACCTTGACTAGCTTGGTCAGGTGGTGATTTACTCGTTCCTTCACCAGCAAGCATATCTACCTACTTACCTTTGCCTCTACCTCATCTTGTAATCGGTATTTTACTGTAAACAAGAAAACCAATTCCAATGGTCATATACGATTCCACTTACAACATTGGCTCTATTGCACGATCTAGAAATGAAGAAAAGAAACAACTCCTAAGTGTCCTGTAGCCTCCTACTTATAAATGTGGCGCACAACACATCCATACGAAAGACTCTACTCAGACACGGCTTTGTAGACACCCTTAGGACGACCTGCTCTGATACCACTTTTGTCACGCCTCGAATTCCAATGGGGCGGACTGACACCCGAAGCTGGTAAGGCCCGAGAGAACCAATCTTCATTCATATGCATGTCACTCAAGGAACATCACTATCACGTATAGATACAAGATTCTAATGGCGGAAGTCATGGAAAACATGTGATATATATACATATATGAAACTTGGCCGTTAGGGCCACCAAGCCAAAATGGACATACATTCTTTCATTTATCTCACCACATACGTCTACAAAGCCTCTAACAGATGCATATACATAACCAACTTAAAGTCGGGACAAGTCCCCGCTTTATACAACATCCATACTGCACCAAAACCAATATGTACACATATGACTCGAAAAGCCTCGAACCAAACTGGAGCTCACCAATGATCATTAGATGACTCGCAGCCTACTGTGGAGGTCTACTAGCACCTGTGCTTGCAACAAGTAAGGTAAGTCCCCCAAGGGACGTCAGTACGAAGAATGTACTGAGTATGTAAGGCTATAAGAAACTGCATCATACATAGGAACTTCAATGAGATTGAATACAAGTGAGTAATCAATGTGAATAAACCACCGTACTGTATATGTGGAACCATGTACATTGCTTTCATTACTTTCTTTGCTTTAACATTCATTCATCATTATCGTTCATTACTTAACTTTATCCTTCTTTGCATTAAGAAAATTGTAAAGCATATGATGAACAAAAGACCAACTGATCAGTGGTAAAAGAGGATAACCCATGCTAGGTATTTTAACCCCTGGGATGTGATTAACCCATGCTAGGCTTTTCTGTCGCCCCTGGGATGTTACTGTGATAACCCATGCTAGGCTTTTCTGTCGCCCCTGGGATGTTACTGTGATATTGGGATAGACCCTTGCTAGGTATTTTAACCCATGGGATACCACCCATAATATTAGGATTGACCCAAGCTAGGTGTTTATTCCACCCCTGGGATGCCACTCAAGAATACTCAAACAATTATACATTACTTCATTCTTTCATTATAAGAGTGATACATTGGTGATTGTACATTATTGGAACTTTGAAACATTAGTCAATGAACCATGAGACATGTGAATCACAATTGGTCCTGTGAGTAATACTATATGATAACCTAAAATGAGATACCTTTGGACATTTCGGAATGGAACAAGTACAATTGCAATGTGAACAAGATGTGCTACAGAAGGATACGGAAAGAGTAACCTTACATACCTTACCTTCCCAATATGAATAAACAGTCCTATATGTGAATACAATAATCCATCTCCTTCCTTACGTTTTACTCCACAACACAAGTACATAATGGAGCTCACGTTAACAACTAACTACCTTACAAGTGCATAAGACGACAATGAGTTACATAATTGCCCTATAACATCATTTCACCCTTTACAATACCATTCACGGCATTGTCATACCAAAAATACCACAACATTCCACACATTGACCAAGACATAATAAACCAATAGCATTTCACACCAAGTTTATCCTTTACGCTTCCTCATTAACACTACGTCACAATTACTCCATCAAGTCACCTCAATACATTTCATAACAACAATCCCACAAGTTATACACATAAAAAAACCAAGTTAAGGACATAAACACACCATACATATTGATATTTCATCCACACCATTCACTTCCATCAAAACCTCAAGTCTCCTTTCAAGTTCAAGTCACATAGATGACACATCTTTTAGCAAAAAGCAAAAGTGCACCACTCAAGACCTTTAGACATAACCATCATGATCTACACAATCCCTCATGCATATAATATATTAAATCACAAGAGTAAACACTTAACCAAGCTTGCAAAGTAATGATCTTGTCCAAAAGAGATGGTTGCCTTAGGGTTTGAGATAAGTGTGAAATGTCTTTGATAATTCTAGAAATGGCATGAGAGTTGTAATGAATAAAAATATAATTTTTGCCTTTATATAGTCCCTCAAGTCATCCTTAGCCATACACTTGGGCATAATTAATGTGTTTTACTTTGTCAATGGTAGAATGGATCTTTTCTCCATTTGGGCCATGCCTTTCTTGTAAATTTTGGGCCTCAATTGAGCCCTATGGCACAAGAGTAATTCAGCCCACCGAATTTAATGTATAATACCCCAACAATCTCATGTTTAAATATTTCCATAAATGTTAATACAATATTCAATTCACGAGATTCATGTTCGTAGCCTCAACCCCAAGAATAAGCGATTTTAGCCACTCATGGCTTAATTTAACATAAATTGATAAAAAGAAATAAAAATAAAAAGGAAGAAGAATTAACCCTACTTTGGATGCCAAAATCGCCCAAGAGTAGTCCTACCAAGATGGATTAATCATACAATAACCCAAGAGCCCTATTGATAGACTGGTGGTCGGAGAAACAATTTGTTAAAAATTGGCCCGGCACGCTGCCTGGTGCGCCCCTCTGCTGCCCATGCCATAAAAATTTCTGTCAAAAGCGGCCCGGTATGCTGCCTGGCGCACCTGACACTTAAATTCCGATTTTGTTCCTTTCTTATACTTTTCTTTGCGGATTTGGTTGGATTCTTCAAGTTCAAATCTTTAGCTTGCCTCTTACCTTTAAGATCCTTTGCTTGGAAGTCCTTCAAGCCTCACTTTTCACTCTAAAAATGCTCCAAAAAGTCGTAAACTCCTCCACAAAGGTCTAATCATATTTATTAGCACAATATCAAATATTCCATCAATGACAATACAAAATACGTACTTATTGCTCTCAAAACTAAGGTAAACATGGTTCAAAGTTGGCAATAAGGCATATGAATACACCCTAGATCACCAATCAAGTAGGGTCAAAAATGTACGGGGTGTTACAACTAGCTATACTAGTGAACCTAGGCTCTGATATCAAACTGTCATGACCGAATTTCTCAGGTCATGATAGAACGTACCATATTCCACTAGTAGGTAAGCCAATTCATAGTCTGGAATAGCTAGTAGCAGACTAATAAGAAAAGCAGAAGTCAAGATTAATAAAACGAGAGGAAGACAAGAAGAAAGTAAACCTTCTCCCCAAAAACCTGATGAGGTTAGTGCCAGAGCCACAATCAAACAAGAGTACAAGGTGAACACAATATATATATAAATACAAAACTGTCTTTGAAACGCAAAATAAAGATAAGTCCAACAAAAGAGGGAGAACGGGAACAACTTCAGACGCCAGGAGATCACCCCAAATCTCCGATCCATGGCAGATCCACAATAATAAATAGGGGAGCTAACTTTAGCATAATCAGAGTCTCTAACCAAAATGTGAATAATCGTAAAATAGTCTAACAATAATAAATCTTACCATAATAAGGAGTAAAGGAACACAAAAGCATACCTACAAGCTCAGGTACCAATCCATAACCAGCCTTCCACAAATTATATAATAATAACCGAATGATAATTTAACCGGCTAGCCCGGACAAACAATAACCTAACCTTGCCCCCATAATCTTGGAAGGCACAAGCAAACACTCAGCAAATAGAAACCATAACCTATACCTATACAACCCCCCCATTAGATCGATAAATACAAACGCCAAATAATTAAACTGGTGATAACCAATGCATATGAATGAATAAAACTCATGACAAGAACTAGATGATGCAAGATAAACTAAGTACCGTATCCATCATAAGTGTATACACCTTCTCCAACTGAGAAGCTCTCAAAGGCAGGACCTACAACGACCATCCCTCTCCTATATTGTGGCTCATTGGATGAAGAGGCTGATGTCACCCAAAATATGACTCCTAAGAAGTATAAAGCGGTTGCTGTATCAAATATAGAACCCAATTAGGTTGGGGTCGATCCCACAGGGAATAGGACAAAAGTAGGTTGAGTTCTTGTTCGAGTAGTTGGCAAATAAGTAAAAAGGGGGAAATATTTGTAACAAGTAGTGATAGTAACAAGTGTTGATTCTTTGAAGTGGTTTTCAATATGAGAAATACACTAGGACTGTGATCCCCAATGATTCCTTAACTCCACTGATTACTTGTGCTGACAAAACTGTCCCACTGCATTGCATGCAAAATCTGACAAGATATGTTCATCTAAACGTCTCTCGACCTTGGTTAGATGAATTTCACTCTTCTCTTCTAGGTCTCCGAGCATCGCACTACTAACACTTGCCCTGGATCTCAGATAACTATTCCTGCTAAGGCTCAAGTTATTAGATGAAGGTTGATAGCTTCAAATCTCTGTTGTTATTTCCTTTATCCAATCTCTACCTCTCTCTCGAGCAAGTCTAGAATACAGGCGAGTTTCTAACATTTACAACTATTAGAAGATCAATCACAACGAAGGAAATACCAATACATGCATTCACATCGGTTCAGAATTGCTTTGCACTTAACCCGTTTTGTTAATTCCTCATGGTTCACACAACCCTAGTTGATGAGTTTAGCTACTCATGTTCGCAAGAGCACAATAAGAATTCAAGGATGAAAACGTAATTGTAAACACAATAATGAAGAAACTCTGCAATCTCAATTATGAATAAAACCTTAGAATCGGTGTTCCAAGATTACAAAATCAATAATATGTTTCTGAACTCAAAATAATGACAAAACTATTTCAAAATAATGCACTGACTAACTCTCATACATAGGATAATACAGGGACATTTATAGATACAAGATGAATCCGATCCTAAACAAAGTAGGACAACAGAGTCGGCAACTTTCCACGATACCGTGATTTGGTGTCGTGGAAATAAGTCATGTCACGAGGATCAGTTTCGTGGAAATCAGGCAACATAGTACATCTCTGAAGTCGACTCACTTCACCATGTGGGTGGACTCACATCACGTGAGTGGATGTCGTGGAAGTCAAGCTCTTGTCCAGGATATAGAAGGTGACTCACGGCAGCCACCCACGTCACGTGGGTGGACTCATGGCAAGTGAGTAAGTGAGTCTCTACCGTGGGTCACTCCTTATCTTTGACATGGCTCTTTTCTTTTTCATATGCTCTATTCTAGTGCATGCTTGTTCACTTTTCCTCCATTTAGCCTCCAAAACCTATCTTCTTGCAATATAGGATAGAAAACACATTATACCCACAAGATATACCCAAGTTATTGCATATTTTCCTTGTTTTAAGCGTCAAAAGTGTCATGTGATCATGACACATCAACACCCTCAATTTACAACGTTTGCATGTCCTCAGGCAAACAAAACAAAACACACATCTATAATGCTTAACTGAGAGAAACCTAAGGGACCTATGACAGTCGATTCATTGCTTTTGACCTCAAAACTTTTCTGACTCCTCCTATTTACAAATAAAAACCATGGTGTGTATACATGCATCATATTATTGTGACATAGAAGGGATCAAGTGATGGCATCAGATTATGAACAAACAACTAAGCATATTGCAAATGACATTATCCAAACAAATAGCAGCTAACAATGCAACCCATGTACTCTCACAATCAAAGAAGTCCCATGCACTCATAGTATACTAATGAATCTTAAATTAGGGACTCATTCAAAACACTCTCTATCACAAAGAAGTTCAAACAGTGTGCATGAAATACCATAGGCTTGCCCTTATTTTTTATGCATTTTTTCGACAGTTGGACTAGGATCACTATAGGACTTTAATCTGCTTGTAATGTAGGCTTGGCGACGAGTATGGTACATATGGATATGGTGACTTAACCCTCTTTGACACTACACTATTTTTGGCTCCACTTTTCAACCATGCTTATTTATTCTCTCTTATTCTCCTTCATTTATTTTCAGATTTTTGGGTGTGATTTTCTTCACTTTCAAAACACAATTTTCTCCCTTTTTTATTTTATTTTCTATTCATTTCACTTTTTTTTTTTTCTTTTTATTCACACCCAAATTTGTTTTCTCTTTTTTTTTTTTTTTACTAACCCCTTCTTCATGCCCAAATCAATTTACGCACCCCTATAATAACCACCCTCCACTTAGGCGATTTGCCTGAGTTGAGGTACATAATGTCCAAGGAGGGACCAGGGCCAAGACAGGTTCATTATAAATCAACAAAGGGAAGGTGAATAGGCTACTGAAAGAAATAGGTCAAGTAAGACTCAAAATTGGGTTCAAGGGATATTCATTGCATATTTGGTCAGGCATTTAGGCTACAAGTTGATTTATTAAAAAACAAACTATGATCCTTTCCTAACCACTATCCTCTAACCTAGTAAAGACTAACCGGGCAAGTTCTGGATCGCACACACAAAGTCAACTAAGTAATGACCTCACACACATCTAGCACAGGGTTACATTATCAACCACTACCTATCTGGGTTCATGCACTGCTGGCTACAGTTATTTTGTCTATAATCCTAATGCCATAACAAGATCCAATAGATGTCACAACCTAACCTACTACACACACCATTTAAAAACAAAAAATTCAGGAATGTATCCTTTAAACAATCAAACAGCATAACTTGTTCAAAACTGGACTGCACTATGGTTCCCTTATTTTTCTCCTAATTCAACAAGAAAACACATAAATACTATAAATGACAACCTAAACATGTCAGTTCTACTATGATAGTACACTTGGGGGAAAAGAAATACGGCAACAAAAACCCCCAAGTGGTGGTACACCCCCACCCCCACCCCCAACTAACAATAGTGCACTGCCCTCAGTGCACAGCTATCAATATAATAAATGCAAGGGAGTGAAGACATACCTGCAGCGCCCTAAGCATCAAAAGTAGGCCCACCTTTAGTGGGATCATCAGTGTGATCTCTGGGCTCTCCTCTAGATGCATCCGATGGAGGGGGTGCCTGACTAGAGGATGCACCTTATGCCCTCTGCTCCTGGGCGATCTGACTAGTATGGTACTCCAACCTAGAGGCCTTAACTGCTCTCCTGAGATCACCCTCATACTCGTTACCACTATCCACCTACTCTTCTAAACTGCATGGTCGTTTGTCTTTATCAATAAGAGGCTCCTCATCGGCAAACAAATCCACCTCAAAAAATGGTTGCATCAGATCCTGAACAGGCATAGGTGGAATAGCAGGGGTGTTGCTCAGTGCCAAAGCTCAAAACTCCTCTCGCAATGCAGCTACCTCCTGTGTCAATGCTGCCATACCAGGATTTTATACCGAACCCAATCGAGTAGCCATCCGCGCCTCAAAGCTATCAATCCGTCCATGCAGCTCTCTCATGAATTTATCCATAGACGCAGACATACGGGCCTCCACTCTAGCCTCTGCAACCTCAATTGTGGTCCTAACCCATGGTTTAAGCTGGGATTCTAACTTAGCCATCTGTGTCTGCCTATCAGCCAGCTGCTGCAGGATATCCCTTGAAATTAAAACCATACCAGAAGGACACGGTGGTACGGTAGTGCCTAGAGCCTCATCATCAATCACCGGTCCTGTGCCCCCAGCAGGTACATGCACTTCTCGGGCATACTCACTGGTGCTGGGGTACTCACCGGCTCCTCGCTATCTCCCAGCCCTTCAAAAAGGACTGCTCCTGACGACCCGAAAGGTTGAGACCTTCATGGACAAATGGGGTTAGATCCCCACTGCTGCATCAACCCAATATCTGCTATGCGGGTCACCTCGATATAGTGATCGATGGTAGGTAGCCTAACTATACCCGCCCTATCACACATGCTCTAAATCAAACAGGGGAAAGGGATACTGGTATGGTCTCGAAAGGCACGCTCATGAATCTCCCTAAGAATGTACCTAGCGATATGAATATCATAACCGACAATGATGCTAGCTACCACCACAACCCGGTCCAAGGTGAGTGAATTATCAGCATTAGTGGGTCCTAACCAATGCCTAACAACCGACCACCAAAACCTGCCGATAAAATAGAGTGTGGACTTCTTTATATCCAGCTTTCTAGTCACCCAACTAGCATCAACAGCGTCCTCCGCTATATAACCAGCAATCCATTTCAGCAACTCCAACTTCTGATAAGCATCCCACATTTTAATTTGATTTCTGATCGTCTCCATATGGTGATCAAACTCACTAGTCATAGCTGGCAATGGACGGTCTACACCAAATAAGAATCGATGGATGGTCTGCTCAGATATATCGACTCTGGTCCCTCGAACCAAAGTGTGAGTAAATAATGGTTGGTCCCGGTACTGCTGCCCAACAGGTGTACTCAAATCAACAGATGCAGCATAGGATGCATAAAATTCTTGGACTAATTCTGAGCTATAGTGACTAGGAGGCTCCGCCATCCATCCAAACCCATACTGATCAAACACAGTCCAAATATCAGGCAATGCCTTTAACTCCTCATGTTGACATCGGGGCTCCTCTATAGTACTTCTTCTACACACGTCTCGCTCAGTAAGCTCGACATCCCTGTCATAAAATACCCATATGCCTTGAATACACCATCGTTGGATATCCCTTCTCTGTGAGGGAGTCAAGGTACTCTGTTCACCAGTGCCTGAAATAAAGGCTGTAGCCTTTGCCACAGAGGTACCCTGTCCTGTAGTATCATCTGCAGATCCCGATATTGAATCATCCTCCCCTTCTTCAGACTGGGGGCCAAACTTGGAAGACTGATCAGGAACAACCGACTGGACAGGCTGTGGAATGGGCTGAAGTGCGGCCCGGGCAGCAGCTTGTGCTCAAGTTTGTAACCTCATGGTATGAGGTACTAGTGCAGTATCATCATTGCCAATATCAAAAACCTCCTCAGACCCACTTTTTCCTGACTCTGACGGTTCATCACACAATTGGGTCAGAAATTCTAGATTTTTTGTGTGAATTCTTGACGAACAATCAAGGTGGTCAGGTTTGGGGTTCAGTTTAGGAGGCATAATATCAGGTTTTGGAATGGGTGGGTTGGGTTTGAGTCGTGTGGGTTGGGTTTGAGTCGTGTGGGTCGGGTTTGGTTGTGGGTGGGTTGGATTTTGGGGTATATGGGTCGGGTGGGTCGAATTTTTGGGTAGGGTTGTCGAATTCGGGTCTGTGGAGGGTTTAGGTGATTAAGCTTTTGAGAAATTCAAAAATTGGTAAGGGGAAATTTGATGATTTAGGAATTGGTACAAGGGAATTTTGTGAATTTTGGAAAATAGGGTTTATGAGAGGATTTGAAGTTAAGAAAGTTGAGTTGTTTAGGGTTTATAAATGGGTATGAGGGAAAGATCGAATGTTTAGGGTTTATGATCAGGTATTAGGGGGAAAGATTGAAAATATATGTAGAGGTGGATCGGGTCGTGTCGAATATTTGGGTGTCTGCAGATTTCTGATTTCCATGGAACCACCCATGTGACGTGGGTTGCACTCACGTCACGTGGGTTGCACTCACGTCACGTGGGTTGCAATCACGTCACGTGGGTCTCTGGCGTAGCTTAACTCCTGTAAGTATAAATTGCCTCTAATTCTCACGATACCACCCACGTGACGTTGGTATGCCTACGTCACGTGGATACCCTGTCGTAGGTGATATTCCGAAGGAACAACATTTTTTATGATTTCCACGGCACCACTCACGTGATGTGGGTCCATCTAAGTCACGTGGGTACCCCTGTCGTGGGTCAGATTTTACAGATGTTATCTTTTGAATTTCAGCTAAGGTGTCTTCCAATGCTCAGATCACAAAATCATCAGATCTAGGGTTGCCTCCTAAGTAGCGCCTGATTTAATGTCACGGCACGACACGACTAACTTGGATACTCAGACTTCACCAACCAGCCCATGGATTACCTCCCATAAAGCGCCTGATTTAACGTCGTGGTACGACATGGATAGCTTGGCTACTTAGACTTCACCAAGCTCAGGCTCTTCACATGTCCTTATTTCTTCCATGGTTCCCACATAATGCTTTACACGCTGCCCATTGACCTGGAATAGAACATTATCATCTCCTTTTAGCTCAATTGCTTCATGTGGGAATACCCTGACCACCGTGAATGGTCCGAACCATTTGGACTTTAACTTTCCAGCAAACAAGCAAAGCTTGGAGTTATAAAGTAGCACCAAATCTCTCAGGTGAAACTCTCGTTTCTCAATGCATCGATCATGATATAATTTCATCTTCTTTTTATATATTTCTGAACTTTCATAAGCTCGGAGACGAAATTCATCCATCTCATTCAGTTGCTCAAGTCTCAATTTAGCCGCTTCACTCTAGTCTAAATTCAACCTTTTCAAAGCCCATAAAGCCTTATGCTCAAGTTCGATAGGCAAATGGCAAGATTTTCCAAAAACTAACTGATATAGTGATGCACCAATTGGCGTCTTGAACGTAGTTTGATATGCCCATAATGCATCATCCAATCTTCGAGCCCAATCAGTTCTATTGGCATTCACCATTTTTGCCAAAATAGACTTGATCTCACGATTTGACACCTCAACTTGCCTACTTGTCTGAGGATGGTAAGGTGTTTCCACCTTATGTTTAACACCATATTTTTCAAGCAGGGCCTTGAACAAACGATTGCAGAAGTGGGATCCTCCATCACTAATGATAACTCGGGGTGTACCGAATCGTGAAAATATGTTCCTTTTCAAGAATGCCGTGACACTTCTTCTTTCATTATTAGGAAGCGCAATTGCCTCCACCCACTTAGAAACATAGTCAACAGCTACAAAAATGTATTTCATCCCATGTGAGCTCACAAAAGGGCCCATAAAGTCAATTCCCCATACGTCAAACAATTCAAGCTCAAGTATAGTTGTCATGGGAAGTTCATGTCTGCATGAGATATTCCCTTGACTTTGACATTGGTCACAAGCGCGAGCGTAATCATGAGCATCTTTGTAAATACTGGGCCAATAGTACCCACATTGCAAGATTTTATGGGCAGTTTGCGCGCCTCCATGTTGACCCCCAACTGGAGATGAATGACATGCTTCCACAATACTCATCATCTCGACCTCTAGAATACATCGTTGAATCATGCCATCTGCACATACCCTAAATAAATACGGCTCATCCTAGAGGAATTTTCTCACCTCATGCATGAATTTCTTTCTCTGCTGATACGACATATCTTTCGAAACTAAATCACTTGCCAAAAAGTTGGCAAAATCAGCAAACCAAGGGATTAAGTCTTGTGATGCTGCCAGTACTTGCTCATCTGGAAAAGTGTCATCAATCTTAAGATTATCCCTTAATTTAAGCATGGCCTCCTCCTCAAGGCGTGATAGATGGTCAATGACCTAATTTTCGGTTCCCCTGCGATCCTTGACTTCAAAGTCAAATTCTTGTAGTAGGAGCACCTACCGAATTAATCTTGGCTTAGCATCCTTTTTTGACATAAGATACCGAAGAGCTACATGGTCTGTATGCACAATCACCTTCGTACCAATAAAGTAAGCTATGAATTTCTCAAAAGCAAAGAACACTATCAACAACTCATGTTCAGTCATAGTGTAGTTCTTTTGAGATGGATTAAGCACCTTTCTAGCATAGTAAATCGGATGTAAAATCTTCTCACGTCTTTGGCCAAGGACTGAACCCAAAGCCACCCCGCTAGTGTCACACATAACATCAAAAGGCATCGTCCAATCTGGTGACACAATGATAGGGGATGAAACCAACTTCTCTTTCAGACACTCAAATACTTTAGGACATGCCTCATCGAACACGAACTTCACCTCTTTCTCCAAAAGTTTACATAATGGGTTAGCAATTTTTGAGAAGTCTTTGATGAATCTTCTATAAAATCCTGCATGTCCCAAGAAACTTTGAATTCCTTTGAGGTAACTTTTCAATTACCTCAATCTTTGCCTTATCCACTTCAATACCTTTCTTTGAAATCTGATGCCCCAATACGATACCCTCGTTGACCATAAAGTGACATTTTTCCCAATTTAGCACTAAGTTGCACTCCTCGCATCTTTGCAGAACATTAGCAAGGTGTGCCAAGCAATCATCAAATGAGTCTCCCACAACAGAAAAATCAACAATAAAAACCTCAATAGTGTCTTCCACCATGTCGGAGAAAATAGACATCATGCAACATTGGAAAGTGGCCGGTGCATTACATAGATTGAAGGGCATCCTTTTAAATGTGAATGTCCCATATGGACAAGCGAAAGTGGTCTTCTCTTGGTCTTCGGGAGAAATAAAAATCTAATTATAGCCCGAATAGACATCGAGAAAATAATACCATCCTCTACCAGCAAGACGGTCTAACATCTGATCCTTGAAGGGCATAGGAAAATGATATTTTTCTATCCAAGAATTCAGCTTTCGATAATCCATGTAAACTCTTCATCCAGTAACTGGCCTCATTGGGATTAACTTATTTTTTTTGTTTGGAACCACAGTGATTCCTCCCTTCTTTGGTACACATTGAACTGGGCTCACCTACTTGCTATCAGCAATGGGGTAAACCACTCCTTCATCTAACCACTTGATGATCTCTTTCTTCACAACCTCTTACAGTGGTGGGTTTAGATGACGTTGGTGCTCAATGCTCGGTATGCACTCAGGAGTAAGTTGAATTTTGTGAGTGCAAATCCCGAGTGGAATTCCTATAATATCAGCAATGGACCAACCAATGGCCCTCTTAAATCTTCTCAATACCGAAACCATAGCCTCTACTTGCCACTCCACCAATTTAGCAGAAATAATCACAGGCAAGGTGTTGTTGGCTCCCAAAAATATGTAGCGAAGGTGAGCCGGAAGACCCTTGAGCTTTAAAACTGGAGGCTCCTCAATAGAAGGACGAGCTGGTGGGGTCACCCTATTCTTCAAATCGAGATCAAGTTTCTTTGGTGTATAAGTTTATGTTCCCTTACCAGTGAGTGCACCAACCATCTCATCGTATTCCTCAATACCATGGCTATCAAAATTCATAATCACGACCACAAGAGCTTTTACCCCCAACCTTTCTTCAAGAGACACGACAACATCACAATCCTCAACCGCATCTATTACCGAAATCACCCATATATCTTTCGGTTGCTTCATGGAACGACAAACATTGAAAGTGACTTGTTCATCATTTAACTTGAATTTCATCTGCCCTATTTCCATTTCGACCAATGCACGACCAGTGGCAAGGAATAGTTTTCCCTATATGATGGGAATCTCGAAATCAACTTCACAACTAGGATCACAAAGTCAGCCGGAAATATGAAAGATGTAACTTTTACCGAAACTTCTTACAAAATGCCCACCAGCTTTTTCACAGTCCTATCTGCTATGAGAAGTCTCATAGAGGTTGGTTTTGGTGCTCCCAACCCCAACTGCTTGAAAACGGCTAACGACATTAAGTTAATACTAGCACCCAAATCACAAAGTGCTTTAGCAAAGTTGTAGGACCCGATAGTACAAGAAATTGTGAAAGCTCCTGGATCCTCTTTCTTTTCAACTAGGGAACGCGAAGAAACTGCACTACAATGATTTAAGTTATCTGCCGACTCAAAATTGACAGTTCTCTTCTTTGTCACCAAGTCTTTCATGAACTTCGCATAACATGGCATCTGCTCCAATGCCTCAACAAGATGGATGTTTACCGATAACTCTTTCAATATTATAATAAACTTCTGATATTTGCCTTCCTCAGCCTTCTTTTTCAATCATTGGGAAAGGGAGGAGGAGGTCGTGGGATAGTTTTCAGCATTTGTGGGACCTTCTTTTCCTGCCTTTTTTCAGATTTTGCCTTTTCACTAGTATCATGAGGATTTGGAACTGTTTCGACCTTTGAATTATTTGTCTTTATCTCAGTTTCTACATCAACAACCATCAGCTCATTGGTCTTACTACTATCCACAGGTATAGATGGATTTCTTGTGCATTTCCCGCTTCTAGTAGTAATGGCCAGACAATGGCTATCATTCTTTGGATTTTGGACGGTGTTGCTTGGAAGGGTGCCTGGCTGATGTTGGTTCAATGACATTGATATTTGCCTGAATTATTGCTCCAACTATTTAGTAGCAGTCGAATGGGATTCTACTTTCTGACATATTCCTGAGATGTCTGACCTAATCTCCTTCAAGCACTGTTCTTGACTCTCTGACCCTTTCACCAGTTTATTGAGAAGGGATTCCATTCTTGAATTTCCAGAGTCAGCATCGCGGTTTCCTGGTGGAACATATACGCCACTCTTATCTTTATAATCATGCTTCCTCCTCCAATCACATTCACGATCTCATTTTCTATCTCTATATCTTGATTTGTTGTAACTGTCTCCATAGTAGTTCCGACCTTGATTCCCTTGCCTCGAGTTCCAGAAGTCTTGGTTAGACCCTTGGCCCTTGGCTTGGAAACCCGCCACTTCTAGATCCAGATACTTAGTCTCTTCATCAGATTAATAATCGTCATGTCTAGGCATTTTACCTTGTGCACCTACAACATGCACCTTCTCAACATCTCTGGCCACTATCTGTTTAGCTAATAAACCAATATTTGTCCTTAGATGTGTCACGCCTCAAATCCCATTGAGGCGGACTGGCACCCAAAGCCGTTAAGGCCCGAGAGAACCAACCTATAATCATGTACATTCATATGCATGTCCCTGGGTGAACAACATTCAGTCATACAAGATGTCAAAGACGAAAGTCATGGAAAAACATGCAAATAGATATGAAACTTGGCCGTTAGGGCCACCACGTCAAAATGGACATACATTCCTTCATTTTTCATACAACGTCTACAAAGCCTCTAATAGATACATAACCATGCCTAAAGTCGGGACAAGTCCCCGCTTTATACAACTATTACACAGTGCCAAAATAAATGGATAAGAGTGACTCGGAAAGCCCCGAACCAATCTAGAGCTCACCAATAATCCGCAGATGACCTATGTCCTATTGTGGAGGTCTACTAGCACCTGTGCCTGCAGCAAGTAAGGTAAGTCCCCCAAGGGACGTCAGTACGAAAGAATGTACTGAGTATGTAAGGCTATAAACAACTGTATGAAATATAAGAACTCCAATGGAATCAAATACAAGTGAATTGTCAATATGGATAAACCACCGTTTTGTATGTGTGGAACCATGTACATTGCCTTCATTACTTTCTTTTCTTTTACGTCCATATCAATATCATCATCAATCATATAATGCTCGGGCCCAACTGATCAGTGGGAAAAACAACATTGGGATCGTCTCTAGCTAGGCTTTCGCCCCTTTGAGCTACCACCCATAAATCAATAAAGCATGTTCGGCTCGAGCTAGGTTTTCACCCCTTTGGGCTGCCCCCTGTATCCAATAATCAATCAGGATCGTCTCTAGCTAGGCTTTTTCCCTTTTTAGCTGCCACCCGAACTCAAACAAACAACTATGCATTACTTCATTTCTTTACTTAATGCAACTCCACATAATTATTCCATCAAGTAACATAATTATCTTCCACAAAAATATACCAAAAATAGTCCACACAGTTTCAGATTTCACTTTAACATAACAAGAAAGTATTCTCTTTTCACTACGCCAAACGTTCCATATACAAACACGTATAAACATTTCCATCAAGACATACACAAGGGGAACGAATTAGGGACATAACCATACATTAATATACTGAAATTTCATCCATATAATTTAATTCCTTCAAGACCTTAAGTCCTTTTTCAAGTGTAAACCACATAGGAGGTAAATTCTTAACCGAAAGCACCGGTGGACTGCCACTTAAAAAGTGGACTGCCCTATGCTTTTTAAACATAACCAACATGTTTTACACAATATCTCATGCATGTGTTACATTAATATACAAGGTTAAACACTTGCCAAGGTTTGCAAATGGGAGATCTTGTCCAAAAATCCTTAAGGAAGCTTAGGGTGGCTAGGGTTTTGAGAGGAGAGAAATATGAAATAAAAATCTGATTTTTTGGAAAGTGTATTATGGTGAATTTAGGCTGAATTTCATCCTTAAATACTCTCCTTTCAAGTCTATCCTTAGCCCCACTTTTTGACCAAAAATGGTGTGTTTTACTTGGTCAAATTGGAATGGATCATTTTCCTTTTTGGGCCATGCCTTCTTAACTTCATTTTGGGCCTCAATTGAGCCCATTTGCATAATATTAATTCAGCCCACTAAAGTTAGTGGGTAATACACCAACCATCTAAAGTTTAAATAATTCCATAAATGTTACGATAATCAAATAGGTTCGGAAATGTACGGGGTGTTACATCCTTCCCCCCTTTGGAACATTCGTCCTCGAATGTTAGTAAAATTATCCAATCTAAAAAAATTCAAGTCTAAGTTTATCCTTCATGTTATCATATACACATAATGCTTATAGATACTTACTTGTTATTGCTCCAATTCCGTATCTTGCACTTGTTCTTCCGTTTGAAATAAATGCGGGTACTTAGACTTCATCATTTCCTCGGCTTCCCATGTAATTTCTTCTACTTGTTGATTTCTCCAAAGCACTTTTACGGAAGCTACGTCTTTATTCCTTAACCTCTTAACTTGTTGATCCAGAATAGCAATAGGTACTTCTTCATAGGTGAGATCTTCCATAACTTGTACATCCTCAGTGGGAGCAATATGGGATGGATCTCTTATGTACTTTCGAAGCATTGAAACATGAAACACTGGATGAACTGTGGAGAGTTCTTGGGGTAGTTCTAATTCATACACAACTTGACCAAATCTTCGGACAATCTTATACGGCCCTATATAACGTGGACTCAACTTTCCCTTTTTCCCAAATCTCATTACCCCTTTCATTGGTGACACTTTCAAGAATACCCAATCACCTATGGCAAATTATAGCCCCCTTCTTGTAACATCGGTATATGACTTGTGCCAACTTTGGGACTTTTGTAGCCGTTGTTGTATCACCTTAACCTTCTCCATAGCTTGATGAACAAGATTTGGCTCAAATAAGGAAGTTTCACCTCCTTCAACCCATCCAATTGGTGATCTAAACTTTCTTCCATATAAAGCTTCGTAAGGCGCCATTTTGATACTTGCATGATAGCTATTATTGTAGGCAAATTCAATAAGAGGTAAATGATCATCCCAACTACCTTTAAAGTCCAACACGCAAGCTCGTAGCATATCTTCAAGTGTTTGTATGGTACACTCTACCTGTCCATCCATCTGAGGGTGAAAAGCTGTACTTAAATTCACTTGGGTTCCCAAACTCTTCTGAAAAGACTTCCAAAAATTTGCAGTAAATTGAGCTCCCCTGTCCGATATAATAGAAATTGGAATTTTGTGCAATCAAACTATATATTTAATATACAATCTCGCATACTTTTTAGCTGTGTAAGTAGTCTTAACCGGTAGGAAGTGTGCTGATTTGGTAAGTATGTCAACTATCACCCATATGGAATCAAATTTTGAAAGTGTACGAGGCAAACCTGTGATGAAATCCATGTTGATCATGTCCCACTTCCACATTGAAAGATTTATACATTGCACATAACCTCCAGGCTTCTGATGCTCTACTTTTACTTGTTGACAATTTGGATATTGGGCTACGAATTCTGCAATGTTCTTATTCATGTTACCCCACCAATACATTTCTTTCAAATCATGATACATTTTGGTGGCTCCCGGATGAATAGAATACCGTGAATGATGTGCCTCTGTCATAATCCGTCTCCTTAGCTCATCTACATCAGGTACACACAATCTACTTTGGCACTGAAGCACACCCTCTTGCGTAAGATCAAATGCCTGTGTCAAACCTTGTTGTACATTCTCCTTCAGCTGCAATAAATTAGGATCCGCATACTATTTTTCCTTCACTTCAGCTACTAATGAAGATTCTGCCGTATTTTGTACTATAATTCCTTCATTTGGAGTTTCAAGAAGACAAACCCCCAAGCTGGCTAGTTGATGTAGATCCTTGACTATACTTTGCTTTTCCGTGAGCTGGCCATCAGTGCTTCCTATTGCTTTATGGCTTTAATGCATTGGCTACCACATTTGCTTTCCCCGGATGATATAAGATATCAATATCATAATCTTTTAATAGTTCAAGCCACCTGCGCTGCCTCAGATTTAAGTCCTTCTGCTTAAAGATATATTGCAAACTCTTATGGTCGGTATATAAGTCAACATGAACCCCATACAAATAGTGGCGCCATATCTTTAAAGCAAATATCACAGCTGCTAGCTCCAGATCATGTGTTGGATAATTTCTCTCATATGGTCGCAACTGTCTCGAGGCATAAGCTATTACATTACCATGCTGCATTAATACACATCTTAAGCCGACTCCTGAAGCATCACAATATACCGCATACCCATCTGTGCCTTCTGGAAGTGCCAATACAGGTGCAGAAGTCAACTTATCCTTCAGATCTTGGAAACTCTTCTCACATGCATCATTCCACTGAAACTTGGTCGCCTTGTGTGTCAGATTTGTTAAAGGTGCCGAAATGGAAGAAAACCCTTCAACAAATCTTCTATAATAACCTGCCAACCAGATAAAACTACAAATCTCTGTAGGCGTTGTAGGTCTTGGCCAATTCTTCACAACTTCTATCTTTTGAGTATCAACCCTTATTTCTTCATCCGACACAATATGACCCAAGAATGCTACAGATTTTAACCAAAATTCACATTTAGAGAACTTTGCATATAACTTACGATCACAAAGAATCTGTAACACCTGCCGTAAGTGATTAGCATGGTCTTATTTTGATCTTGAATAAACCAAAATATTATCTATAGACACTGTCACGAACACATCTAAGAATGGCTTGAACACCCTATTCATCAAATCCATAAAAACTCCTGGTGCATTTGTTAGCCCAAATGACATAACTAAAAACTCATAATGTCTATACCGCGTTCGAAAAGTTGTATTGGGTATATCGTTTTCTCTAACCCTTACTTGATGATAACCTGATCTCAAGTCAATCTTTGAGAAGCATTTGGCACCCTGTAATTGATCAAACAAATCATCAATTCTGGGGAGGGGATATCTGTTCTTGACTGTTACCTTATTCAGTTACCGATAATAAATACACATTCTCAATGTACCATCTTTCTTGCATACAAATAACATTGGTGCACCCCACGGGGACATACTAGGCCTTATGAATCCCTTGTCCAGCAAGTCTTTTAATTTCTCCTTCAATTCCCATAACTCTGCCGGGGCCATTCTATACGGAGGAATAGAGATGGGCTGAGTACCTGGAATTACATCAATACCAAACTCTACTTCTCATTCTGGAGGTAAACCTGGAAGATCTTCAGGAAATACATCAAGGAATTCATTCACCACCGGAACCGATTGAAGAGTTGGTGGCTTCACATCGGTATCTTGCACCCTTACTAGATGGCATATGTACCCCTTGGATATCATTTTCTTTGCCTTAAGATAAGAAATAAATTTACCTCTCGGTGCTCCAACATTACCCCTCCATTCAAGGATGGTCTTTTGTGGAAAATGGAAATGTACCTTCTTAGCTCGGCAATCTACCGTGGCATAACATGAAGCCAACCAATCCATACCCATTATAACATCAAAATCTACCATTTCTAGCTCAACAAGATTAGCCAACGTATCATGATCACAAATAGTTATTATACAATTACGATAGACTCGTTTAGCTACAATAGATTCACCAACTGGTGTAGATACTTCAAATGGATTGACTAGTAATTTCAGTGTTCTTTCAAATTTTTCAGTAATCAATGGAGTGACATATGATAGGGTAGAGCCTGGATCAATCAATGCATATACATTATGTGAAAAGATGGATAATGTACCTGTAACTACATTCAGAGAATCCTCTGAACTTTGACGATCCGTTAAGGCATAGGTACGATTCTGGACTCCACTAGAACTAGTTGCTCCTCTAGCACCTCTACCATGACCAGAAGGTTGTATACCTGACGATGATGATGCAATGATTGATCCAGTAGGTCGCGCCATACTACCCGTGCCCCTTTGTGGGCATTCTCTCATCATGTGCCCCGACATACCACACCAAAAGCAAACATTCATCCCACACTGGTATGTACCTAAATGAAGCTTTCTGCAGTGCTGACAGGGCTGACGAGAAAATCCTGCTGTCTGTGAACCTCGAATCCCACTACTTTGCCCAATGTGGCTGCCTTTAAACCCTCGGAATTGGGATGTAGTACCTGCTGTAGAATAAGAAAATGATGGTCTAGGTGGTCTATTAAAAACCCGAGGCCTAAATTCTCCTTGGGACGCCATGAACTGTTCCCTAGGTTTAGCCCTCTTTGATGGTCCTCTTTCAAATTCTTGTGTCCTTCTCCTCTACCTCTGATCCTCCATCTTCTGTGCAAAAGCTTGTATCCTGGCTATATCCATGTCTCTATTCAAAGAAGCAATAGTACAATCCCTCGCCAAATATGGATCCAATCTGTCCATATACCGATGAACTCTATCGTCCATAGTAGCTACTACATTAGGAGCATACCTGGCCAAGGAGTTAAATCAAAGACTGTACTCTCTAACGCTCATATTACCTTGATGAAGATTTAAGAATTGGTCTGTACGAGCCTGTTGGATCTCATATGGAAGATAATGATCAAGGAATGCCACTTTGAATTCTTCCCAACTAGCTGGAAGTGCACCGATACCCCTAGATCGTTTCCAATCTTCGTACCATAATATAGCCTCTCCTTTTAATCTATATGCTGCAAGCTCAACTGTTTCTGTACCAGATACATGCATAGCATCTAAAGCCCTTTGAATTTGGTCCACGAAGTCTTATGGGTCTTCATTAAGATCTGACTCGGTGAATGTAGGAGGGTCTATTTTAAGAAAATCCTGTGTCCACCGACTAGTTGCCCTATCTGCACCGTCATTACTTGTAGTTGGACCAGCTTGTCCTTGATTTTGTGCAGCAACTATACGAGTTAACATTTGCACCGTATTTCTTAAATCCTGCTCAGTAGCATTAACAGGTGGTTCTGGGGGTACTCCTCTCCTTATTGACTCTCCAGGAGGTGGAAGAGTAGAAGCAGCCCGCGATGCAAACTCATTTTCAGCTTCACCTTGATTAACTCATTCAGGTGGTGATTAATGGGTTCCTTCTCCAACAATCCTATCTAGCTTCTTAATTTTACCCTTGTTTCTCCTTGTAAATGGCATTTTACTATAAGAAAAGAAAAATAATTTCAGTGGTCAGATATGATTCCACCTATAACTTTGGCTCTATTGCACGATCTAGGAAATGAAGCAAAGAAACAACTCCTAAATGTCCCGTAGCCTCCTACGTATAGATGTGGTGCACAACACATCCATAAGCAAGACTCTACTCAGACACGGCTTTGTAGACACCCTAGGACGACCCGCTTTGATACCACCTTTGTCACGCCTCAAATCGCATTGAGGCGTACTAGCACCCAAAGCCGTTAAGGCCCGAGAGAACAAACCTATAATCATGTACATTCATATGCATGTCCCTGGGTGAATAACATTCATTCATACAAGATGTCAAAGACGGAAGTCATGGAAAAACATGCAAATAGATATGAAACTTGGCCGTTAGGGCCACCACGTCAAAATGGACATACATTCCTTCATTTGTCATACAACGTCTACAAAGCCTCTAATAGATACATAACCATGCCTAAAGTCGGGACAAGTCCCCTCTTTATACAACTATTACACAGTGCCAAAACAAATATATACAAGTGACTCGAAAAGTCTCGAACCAATCTGGAGCTCACCAATAATCCGCAGATGACCTGTGTCCTATTGTGGAGGTATACTAGCACCTGTGCCTGCAACAAGTAATGTAAGTCCCCCAAGGGACGTCAGTACGAAAGAATGTACTGAGTATGTAAGGCTATAAGCAACTGTATGAAATATAAGAACTCCAATGGAATCAAATACAAGTGAATAGTCAATATGGATAAACCACCGTTCTTTATGTGTGGAACCATGTACATTACCTTCATTAATTTCTTTTCTGTTACGTCCATATCAATATCATCATCAATCATATAATGCCCGGGCCCAACTGATCAGTGGGAAAAATAATATTGGGATCGTCTCTAGCTAGGCTTTCGCCCCTTTGAGCTACCACCCATAAATCAATAAAGCATGTTCGGCTCGAGCTAGGTTTTCACCCCTTTGGGCTGCCCCCTGTATCCAATAATCAATCAGGATCGTCTCTAGCTAGGCTTTTTCCCTTTTTAGCTGCCACCCGAACTCAAACAAACAACTATGCATTACTTCATTTCTTTACTTTTGTGAGATTGATACATTGGTGGTTATAACATTATTGGAGCTTTGGAACATCAGTCTATGAATAAGAGACACGTGAATCACAATTCATAACAAACCTGAAATGAGATACTTTGAAACATTTTGATATGGAAACAAGTGCAGTAACGCTATGAACAAGAGGTGCTGCCAAAGGATACGGAAAGAGTAACCTTCCATACCTTATCTCCTCACCACGTGAATACAACAATAATTCAGCTCCTTCCTTATGTATTACTCTACAACACAAGTACATAATGGAGCTAACATTAACAACTAATTACACTACAAGTTCACAAGACGATAAGTAGTTACTTAACGATACGTAAAAACTATCCAACATCCCAAAAACAGGGTATATCATTCCAACTTCCTTCCTACTGCCATATAACTTCATTCCACCCTCCTACAATATAATTTACTGCCTCACAACACCAACAATACCAAAATAGTTCTCACATCAACATAGACGTTACAAACCGATAGGATTTCATACCAAGTTCATACTTCACAATTTTACCTTAATGCAACTCCACATAATTATTCCATAAAGTCACATAATTACCTTACTCAACAATATACCAAAAAATTCCACATAGTTTCAGATTTCACTTTAACATAACAAGAAAGTATTCTCTTTTCACTACGCCAAACGTTCTATATACAAACACGTATAAATATTTCCATCAAGCCATACACAAAGGGAACGAATTAGGGAAATAACCACACATTAATATACTTAAATTTCATCCATATAATTCAATTCCTTAAAGACCTTATGTCCCTTTTCAAGTGTAAACCACATAGGAGGTAAATTCTTAACCGAAAGCACCGGTGGACTGCCACTTAAAAAGTGGACTGCCCTATGCTTTTTAAACATAACCAAAATGTTTTGCACAATATCTCATGCATGTGTTACATTAATATACAAGGGTAAACTCTTACCAAGGCTTGCAAGTGGAAGATCTTGTCCAAAAATCCTTAAGGAAGCTTAGGGTGGCTAGGGTTTTGAGAGGAGAGAAATATGAAATAAAAATCTGATTTTCTGGCAAGTGTATTATGGTGAATTTAGGATGAATTTCAGCCTTAAATACTCTCCTTTCAAGTCTATCCTTAGCCCCACTTTTTGACCAAAAATGGTGTGTTTTACTTGGTCAAATTGGAATGGATCATTTTCCTTTTTCGGCCATGCCTTCTTAACTTCATTTTGGGCCTCAATTGAGCCCATTTGCATAATATTAATTCAGCCCACTAAAGTTAGTGGGTAATACACCAACCATATCAAGTTTAAATAATTCCATAAATCTTACGGTAATCAAATAGGTTCGGAAATGTATGGGGTGTTACAAGATGAGCGACCTCTTGAGCTACAGATTCGTCCAAAGCCCGTTGTACTGCTGAGGCTCCAATAGCATATGTGCCAGCAGGTATTTTTGCCACCCGAGTATGCCAGCCTCGGTTGGTCTTAGTGATACGATCTAATATCTCCGAAGCTTGTTCCCCTCTCAGACTCATGAATGCTCCACCAGTGATAGTATCTGCTACCGCCTTCGTGTTGGAATTTAAAGCCCTGTAGAAGATTTCAAGTAAATTCCTACCACTCATCCTATGATTTGGCACATTGTGTAGCTTCTTCTTGAACCTTAGCCATGTATCGTAAAGTGCTTCAGAATGTAGTTGTCTGAAGTTATAAATTTCATCCTTCCACTGTAGCATCTTGGAAGGTGGAAAAAATCTTTCCAGAAATTGATTTCTTAATTCTTGCCAAGTATTGATGGAACCTCGTGGTAATTCTGCTAACCATAAAGTCGCTTCTCCTATTAGAGAGAATGGGAACAATCTCAATCGAATAGACTCTTGGTCAACTCCAGGCAAATTATATGAAGTGCAGACCCCCACAAAAATCATCACGTGCATGTTTGGATCATCAGTAGGAAGACCGACGAACACACCCTTCAAGTTTAGCAGGTGAATCATGGCACTAGTAATGTCAAACTTAGTACCCTGAGGTAACTCTGGTGGAATAATGGCACCAGTCTCTATTGGCTCAAAATAGGCCACATCTTCTTCCTCAGGATCATCATAAACTGGTACATGGGGTCTTTGAGGTGGTTGGTGAGCTCTCAGTCTTCTTTTTCTCTCTTCAGCTTCAGCCAGTCGCTGGGATGCTTCTTGCATAGCTTAATTATCTCTCTCTTCTTGCCTCAGAGCAAGTTGTCTAGCGTGCTCTTCTTGTGTTAACCGAGCCGTAGTTTGGTCTGCTATTTCATGATCAACTGGCTTAATTGGTTGATTATGAATGTCTCCTAAGGCGGCATGATCCTAACTTCATGGGTATTCACCATTCTTTGATTAGCTCTCAGAGTCCTTTCTATTTCAAGATCAAGTGGAATCAGGGGATGGCCTTGACTCCTAGTATTGGGCATACACCAGCGTGTGACCTTAAAAGTATAGAAAAGTAAAACTAATCAACTCCAACAAGAAAGCTAATCAACTCCGTAATCGTAATTCAGCGACAACGATGCCCAAATTTGATGTCGCCCAACATATGACTCCTAAGAAGTATAAAGCGGTCGCTGTATCAAATATAGAACCCAACTAGGTTGGGGTCGATCCCACAGGGAATAGGATGAAAGTAGGTTGAGTTTTTGTTCGAGTAGTTGGCAAATAAGTAAAAAGGGGGAAATATTTGTAACAAGTAGTGATAGTAACAAGTGTTGATTCTTTGAAGTGGTTTTCAATATGAGAAATACTCTAGGACTGTGATCCCAAATGATTCCTTAACTCCACCGATTACTTGTGCTGACAAAACTGTCCTGCTGCATTGCATGCAAAATCTAACAAGATATGTTCATCTAAACATCTCTCGACCTTGGTTAGATGAATTTCACTCTTCTCCTCCCGGTCTTCGAGCGTCGCACTACTAACCCTTGTCCTGGATCTCAGATAACTATTCCTGCTAAGGCTCAAGTTATTAGATGAAGGTTGATAGCTTCAAATCTCTATTGTTATTTCCTTTTCCCAATCTCTACCTCTCTCTCGAGCAAGTCTAGAATACAGGTGAGTTTCTAACGTTTGCAATCGTTAGAAGATCAATCACAATGAAGGAAATACCAATACATGCATTCACAGCGGTTCAGAATTGCTTTGCACTTAACCCGTTTTGTTAATTCCTCATAGTTCACACAACCCTAGTTGATGAGTTTAGCTACTCATGTTCGCAAGAGCACAATAAGAATTCAAGGATGAAAACATAAGTGTAAACTCACAATAATGAAGAAACTCTGAAATCTCAATTATGAATAAAACCCTAGAATCGGTGTTCCAAGATTACAAAATCAATAATTTGTTTCTGAACTCAAAATAATGACAAAACTATTGCAAAATAATGCACTGACTAACTCTCGCACATAGGACAATACAGGGGCATTTATAGATACAAGATGAATCCTATCCTAAACAAAGTAGGACAACAGAGTCGGCGACTTTCCACGGTACCGTGACTTGGTATCGTGGAAACAAGTCATATCACGTGGATCAGTTTCGTGGAAATCAGGCAACATAGAACATCTCTGAAGTCAACTCACGTCACCCACCCATATCACGTGGGTGGACTCACGTCACGTGAGTGGATTCCGTGGAAGTCAGGCTCTTGTCCAGGCTTCAGAAGGTGACTCACGGCAGTCGCCCACGTCACGTGGGTGGACTCACAGCACGTGAGTCTCTGCCGTGGGTCACTCCTTATCTTCGACTTGGCTCTTTTCTTCTTCATATGCTCTATTCTAGTGCTTGCTTCTTCACTTTTCCTCCATTTAGCCTCCAAAACCTATCTTCCTACAATATAGGACAGAAAACACATCATACCCACAAGATATACCCAAGTTATTGCATATTTTCCTTGTTTTAAGCGTCAAAAGTGTCATGTCATCATGACACATTAGAGGCCCATAGGGGCCTTGAGATATCCGTATATACTCCCTAGTCCCAAACTAGGACTTCCATAATCCATATCCATAACAGTAGAAATAACAAGAACCTGATTAAAACTGGAACAAATGGCTAATAATAAGAGGCCAGACGATCCGTCACTGTATGATAATGATATCAAGATTTGAACCGAAACCATTGGGTAATATCAAGAGGCTTGATAATATATTTACAACCGCTGAAATTCCCAGACAAGAACTACACAACTTCTAGAAAGCCCAAGCATTAACTATAACGGAGTGCCAGAGCTCCCAAACCACAACCAGACTAGAACCAAAACTCATAAGCATGGCATAACTAGTAGTAATCCAGAGGTCCTAAGTCCATCACCAATCCATTTATTCATAACATTCAGTCTTGAGCGGTCAAATCCTCTAAGGCCAGGCGGGTTCTAATTACTAGATTAAGAAGTGTGATTAAAGATCAGTTACTGCCCTCTCCAACGGTAAAAAAACTAAATAGGCATGCAATCAAGTCTAAGTCAACCCAAACCAAAGGTAATAGCCTTAAAAAGAAGTCATATGCCCATCTAAGTCTAAAGGAGAGTCATTCAAAGCATTCTACCTAAAAAGGGCAATAAGGCCCACTATCAGACCCTGATAACCAAACCTAAGGCAAGCACTTACCCGAACCTAGGCTAAGGTTTCTCAATCCCATCCTAAGGCACTTAATGAGCTAAGTCTAGTCCTAAAGGAGGACCATATACTAGCCTAAGGGAAAATAGTCCCAAATTTTGCCAAAAATGGGCCTTAACCAGCTAAAATAAGCATGAGAATAAGGATAATGTATGCATGCCAACACCAATATGCAAACAAAGCAAAGGTAAGTGCCTAAGAATATATAAACAAAGCCACAACTCTATTAAAGCGTAGAGAACTAACCTGGTGTCCATGGTATAGTAACCAAGGCCTCGGGCCCCATAATGTAATACATAAAATAATAAGAGTATATAAGCATATGTAGAAAGTCAGAAGCGGAATCAACAAGAAGAATCATTCTACCAGGTGAATTTAACCAAGAAATAAAATCGAAATGGATAAGTACTACCCCAACTCCTACACTAAGGATTACCAAAGTCAACCTAAGGTCGTGTATATAAATAATCAGGCTTAACAATATGCTAAAGCTATGGTGGGTATTCTAGGCTACGACACAAATTAGAATTCTATACTAAATCCATTAAATAGGCCAAGTATTAATACAACTAGCCCTAACCCTATACTATAACCCCCTCCTAGATGTACTCTATACAATACATAATCTCATAGAGAAGAGTAGACAGTAGCCTACCTTATAGCTAAACAATAGTCTCGAACCATCCAAGAATTGCTCATCTTTACTACAAAATCTCTGAATGACATCTTGCTATCAAAATCATAACCTACACGTTAATATGAGTAAAACGAGACCCGTATTACAATTTAAAAGTTTGGGCCAACAATAGGTCCATGGTGCCCACTAAAAAAATTTGAAATTAAATCCATCACGAGGTCCCTTGATGGGCAAGGAACGTGTGCTCAAAATTTGAGCACAAATAGAGTCTCTATTGGGGCTCAAAACATCCCTAAGATCTAAGAAAAATAAAAGGGAAAAATAAGAATTAAATGAAGAATTTGCCCAAAAACTTATGAGATAACGATGGGTATAAGATCACATCAGCGCCCTTCACATGATCAGAAATGGATGAAAAAGAGTTAGAGAAAGGCTGAAATTCACAAAAATGGAATATATATATAGACCCAGCAGTGATCGCTTAAGCGACCACTTTGCCTCTAAAGAGGCTACCGCTAAAGCGATGATTGACCACTAAAGTGGCAGGTACAGGAGGGTCGAGATGGTGCTAATGCAACACCCTGGTTGCTTAAGCAACATTCCATAAAGAGGAAAAGTGTCGATAAAGTGGCCCTCATCCAAACAGCCAAGTACCGCTTAAGCGGACCAACGCCGCAAGGCGACTACCACTGAAGCGGCTCCCAAGCCTCTAAAATGGCTGCACCAGCTGCTGAAAAACCAGCAAAGCACCAAGTCCCCACGAACTCTATCCGGGTGCTCGAGATTCATTCAGAATTCTGTACGTGCAAACAAACTATGCTACCCTACCAAACTTGGCATTCCAGACTCAATGGATCTAGCCAAATTTCCATTCGAGGTCATTTCATTAAAAAATGGGCCCCACACCCACTATTCCATTTTTACCAACTTCCAACTAATAGCCCAAAACGATTCTGGAAGTCTCGAGACCTGGACCAATGGTCCCCCTAGTCTAAAATCCATATTTCAGAGCTAACGGCACTATCAAAATTTTTATCCAAGGCTATCTGCAAGGAGTTTTGGTCCAATACCAATTTCTCAACTTTAAAAGCTCCTAAACAGGGAAATGGATTTAAAACCCAAAAAAACTGCCCTGAAACAAAACTGATGGACCCAGCAAGTAATAAATGACCTGTAGCCTCTATGGAAAGACACAAAATATTATAAACAAGTGGAAATGGAGAAAATAAACTGGAGGGGGTCATTACAGAATCATAGGTATGATTCTTGTAAGGCATATGGCATAAGTTCATACAGTATGAATGATATAGTTTCAAACATAGGCCACACTCTATTTGTAGCTATTTGACATAAAAAGTGGGTACCCTGGGCATGAGGTAAGAATAGGGCTACTATGCCTTAAGATATACAACTGATTACTTCTAAGCTTAGCAATACTTCTCAACTACGCTTCTCCTCTTTAATACTACACTCATTAGATGCAACTTATAACCTTCACAAGGGTACAAGTGATTACTTCTACTAAAGTCTGAGTCAAATTACATGCTCTCACCATGTTCAAGCCTAACTCAGAGTCACAAGGTACTACATATAAAGCAACAATAGTAGTCTAAACTATGGGATTCTATATCTTATGTCCTTTTAGAGCTCTCATCTCAAGAATAATATTCCTTACCACTTTAGCAACTAACTCCGAGCTCTAACAAAAAATTCACTAGTGTACAATGCATTCATCCATTTGTATACCAACATGACATTTAAGCCTATCATTATAACCATTTATGAACTTCTAGGGAACCAAACCATCTAAGAATTTTCTCATCTTCCCTAATACCTTTATCAATAAGAATTTCATGAATTATCACCAAAAAGGCACACCAAAACTTCTCAACTAACTATTACATAGAGCGAATCTTTGCCTTGATCCCCCTACATACTTATAACCTTAGATAGAACAAGCACACAATAATTTTCTATAATAAGAAACATCTACTCTCTCCCATCTAAACCCTTGTTCAACCATTTTCATCACCACTATCTTAACATAAGCAGGTCACTAAAGGATTAAAGCATGAGGATCTCAAATAAGAGAGATACTGCTCAGGTATGAGTTATACTTATTGGGACCTTGACACTTAGAAATAGAACTTGTGAGGTAAGGTATCATAGGCACAAATAATTCATATATTAACCCATGGAGTATGGGTGAAGAGCTGTTTTGGATATGGATATGACATAACCATCTATTACTTTCATAGGTAGGCGTATGTAGGGCTTAGAGAAAAAGATCATAAGCATAGATTATTTAAGAGATTTGATCTAAGAACATATATGACATAGCATGACTTCCACTAGCCATTAATGATGTATCATTAGTTTATAAGACTGCACATTCTATGAAATAGGGTCACATATATTGTGAGTTGCATATCATGAAGCTGGAACTCATAGATTCGTGGAGTAATATGGGGGTTATTATTCCAAAGCTATTGCTTCTTATTCTAGAATATGAGCATGGATATGAATATGTGGGAAGTGTATGAGTATGGGTTATAGGCATGATTCTAACACATAAGACTTGAGTAGGGTGTCATAATAACTGAAATTCGAGGAATACTCTAGAGTAGAAATGAATTGCTATCGCATCATAACCCTTTCTGAAATGTATCACACTCTAATTGAAAAAACTTGATTTTATTCTTCGCCCTATCATCTTTCCCTTACATTCTAAGTCTGTGGGTCTATTCCATATCCTCTAAACTGCGCGAAAATTTCTTTACCCTCACAATTGAGGTATCACTATACACATAAATTGTTAACTTATCTGGATAGACTATATTTAAAAGGTACTAGCTCCATTCTTGGACATTCCCTTCAAAGATACCACTCTTAACTTCATCTAACTTCTAAAATCATCATTTTATAAATTAAACTTTTACTAGTGAGCATAACCAATTCATCTAACACCTTATAATCTAATATTTTTTTTATTATACTAACACCACACCTTTAGGTTTAGTTCACATCCCTCCAAAATAATAGAAAATAAAACTTTACTAAGAGACTCGTTACCTTTTATCTCTAATTCCTTGATTCAACTCTTAACACCATATGATGCATACTATACTTAGCCTTCTCCACACCTATAAACTCAAAGATACTAAATAGGAACACACAAAACATAATAATCATTAAATATCATGTAATCATATACCATCTTGGGTTTGCTTCTATCTTTCTAATGCTTAAGGACCTTTTTGATCTAATGACTTAGTCACCATTCATTGTCTCACCTAAGGATCACATCTATATTATACATTCACCATCACACTTATTGAAACTTTATGAACTTAAATTCTTGCATACACGATTTCAAGCCTACTAACTCAATTCCATAAAACTAGCATCACTAATCCCAAACTATCATTTATTTTCTACATTGGTGATCATTTACAATTCAAACTTAGTGTCTAGCACCAAACATGCATAACAATACAACTTCACATATTATCTTGGCTTAGCAATTGCTAGATTAAAAAAATTGAGAAACACTAGTCCAGTAAAACCTCATGATGACAATAGTTGATCTTAATCTTACAGTATATCTACTTACAGTACATTATCGAATCTTCCTTTCATACATCAATACTACTTATCCATCCATACGTCAAAACTACCTTCATAACTTTATAAGCATCATTAGCTCCTTTTCTAAATCACAAAGTGTAGCCTAGATCTACCAATTCTTAACCACTTTATATTTCACTAATGATCTATATCTTTTCTAACAAAATAACACGACGCCATCATAAACTCCTTTCTTAGTTCAAGCATAATCTAAGTCATCTTAACCAATAACTCCTTCCCTACCTTCTACCATGAAATCTACACCACACTTACTACCCCTTGGATAACACCCAAAGGCATATCACCTCAATTCTCACTTAATGGATACATAACTTCTATATATACATACATACTACACTTTAATAATTCACTATCCCCACCTTTCTAGCTACCAGACTTTTGAATTCATACTTCTAATTCTGGGGTCATTCTACTACTTATAAATGATAACATACATAAATAACACTGTCTCTCGGGTGGCAATACTACCAAGAATCCACACACATACTTTCTCCTTTCATAAATGACATCTGTAACAAAGGATTATAGAAGAATCTGAATATATCCTGGCCCAATAGCATGATTCACATAAATAAGAAAGTAAACTTTTGAATTGCTAGACTAAAATACAATAATGGGCTCCTCTCAAGCCCTTTGTGAAGTTTATGAAATTTCTGCTAGTTCTATTTGAAAGCACCATATTGGTAGGAACTGAGCTTTACTACTTCTGTCACCACAAATATGAGGTACAACTGGAGGAATTTGAAGTAACACATGAATCTGTATAAGTTTCTTAGGGGACTACTCTATTGCCTAATAAAGATTATGAAAGAAGGGATAATTCCTAATAACGTCTCATAGCCTTCTTCTTGTAAGAGTGGCAAACTTCACACCTATGAACAAGACTCTACTTGATGAGGCTTGTCAGACACTCCAGGACACATTAAATACTGGGCTCTGATACCAAGTTTGTAAGGCCCCGAGACTACCCCTGTATGTCACACAATGCTTAGGACTACAAGTATCCCAAAGCTAACTCGTGCCAATTGTCATAACACTAAACCATATTCAAATTACTTGAAGTTATAAGTAAAAGTTAATCTGGTTTATAATAACATAGGTAAGGAATAGCAAGTCTAAAGTTTTTGAACATTTAACTGAAAACAATCTCAACATGAGAGTAATCTGAAATACTACTAAGTCTAGACAAGCCTCTATACTACTGAAGAGCCGCTGGGACAAACATCCAACTGACTCGGAGTCATGAAATTCTGAACTGAATAATAACCTGAACTACTAAAAGCAAGAAACATAACTATAGTCCTTGGAGTATGAGGGCTTACCAACTGAGCTACAGTAAGCACTGCTGATCATAGCTAACGTGGTGCTGAGGGAGAATACCAGAACCTGTATCATGATAGGATGCAGAGCACAAAAATCATGTGGTCAATACTTATGGAATATACTGAGTACATGGGGGATGTGTGCAACATGTAAAAGTAATAGAAATCATGTGATAAAGATATGGCTGTTAAATGTATAATGACCCACCATTTTCATGAAAAAAGCTAAAACTGAAATATTATATATGTAGAGAGTAGAAAACAAAATTTCACAAATCTAATGAGCCATTCACACTTAAGTTATAAACTAATTTACTGTGGGAGATTCTCTTAATCGACATGCACCATTTGAGCAAGCATGGAGCCCAACTTGTAACCCATGTTGGGAAAGTGTTAAATACTTTTCCCAGGGTAGAGAACCATGATTGGTGTGAATTCACTCATGAGTCCATTTAGGATGTAGGAGACACTCTTAATTGATGAGGCTCCCCATAAGCTATGGTGGCACATAATTTGGGAATTTTGGGTATGCTGAACCCGCATCCTCTCGGTACTTAATACTACTTCCAAAAACCATACTACTGCCCATATTACATAAAGATCATCATGAAATAAGTATACTAGTTTCGAAGTTTAAAAAACCAAATATGCTTCTAGTGCTTCTTCGTATCCATAAGTAAATTCGTGAATTTCATATTGAATGGGTTAAATCATGCTAAAATCACACAATATTTTCCAACTCATAAGATTTTATCTCAAGAATGTTTAGAATCAAATCATAAGGTTAAGCATATGAATAGAGTTATAGATAAACCATGATTTCTAGTAAGAAAATTGTAAGTAAGTTCACAAGGGAACATAAGAAGCAAAATCATGAAAGTTTGGTATGAACCCTAGTTGTTAAATTTGTATAATATTTTTAGAAAAATGAAGTTCTTGGAAACAAAGAAGAAAGTAAATCCTTGTTGAAATCCCACATACATGAATTTGGAGAATTCTTGAAGAAAATCCCAAACTTGGGAGCTTTAGAGTTATGGGGTTTGAGAAACCCTTCTTGTTGTTTCTTGAAATTTAGGATAAGGGAAAAGTAATTTAGAGAGAATATAGATACATTTTTTGTTGATAAATAACCCTTATTGGGTGTTTAAAAATGTGGGGAGGGACTTGGGTAAGGAAAGAACTTAACTATCGCTCAGAAAACTATTTAAAACTATAAAAAATCCTGTCTGATGGTCCAGGTGACGGCCCATCAACTCCCTAACATCCTGTCACCCATACCATCACCTTTGGGAAAGTTTTTGATCTGATTAGATAAGCTTGAAAACCCACTTTATGGCCCATCAACCTGTTGATGACCCGTTAACTTTGTCATCAACTTTGTCCATCGGTCGCTGGCAGACGGACACCCTCTGGTAATTTTATCATAACCTTTTACTTCGATATTTGATTGACAAATGGTCAGTGGCATTGGAAAGAAAACTTAGAGAATTTATATTTGGTAGGTCTTGAGCGACAAAACTCTTCATATTTTAGGAGTAATGCTTATTTGAAGTTGATCCTAGCAAAATCTTATACTAAAACTCAATCGATTTGAAACATCTCAACTCAACTTATCGCTAGAGGTTCCTTATGACCTTAATTCATGTCCAAAGCTCTTCACACACTAAAGAATTGATCTTCAAATCTATGTACAATTAGAAATCATTAGGTTCGGGTCTATACACATGCGGTGAATGGGTCGGATCTTAGCTCAAAAAATTTGGTTTTACAATTTTTCCACTGGGTTGATCCTTGGCATGTTAAAAAACCTCCAATTCACTAGGGTGACTGCCTGTGCTATGCACCAAGCATTGCCTAAGTGTAAAATCTACGTCTTTGTTATATCTTTATCCCGTCAAGACCCTGTATGGGTCCTATACCTTTGGACTAGTTTTGGATCACCTTCTTGGGACTCTACTCAGACTTTAAAGCTCAAATGTGTTCCAATTACACTCTTATTCATCATTCTATAATGACCCGCTAGGTTATTTTCTTCATTTCATAAATTTTCTATGTTTAGAGCTTTCCCATAGCTACCCCAGGTCATTTATGACTTGCTGGGTATCATGACCCAGAATTTGAGGTCATGATGACACCTACCCTATCCCAACACTGGGTAGGCAAGCCCAACACAAAAAGAGTTAAAGATGCAAAAAAGAAATAAATAAAATCAACTATGATACTTTAAGATAAAGTCAGGGAAAATATTTATAAATCAAGTTTGAAACTGAACAAATACAACTCCAACCAAAAATCTTGTGTCATGAGTAAAGAGCAATAATACTGATAAAGTGTACAAAAATTACACAACTCTGTCTATGAATAATAAAGTAATGACAAGATAGATTAGATGAAGTCTAGAATCAAGTCCCAAATGGGGATCTCACCAGTGCTCCGAATTAGCTGCAACACTGCACGATCTCAAGCCCCGTAGATAGAACTCAAAGTGGGATTTACATTCAAAGGGTACAGAAAGTAGATGTGAGTAAGATCCACTTGTACTCAGTAGGCATCATAGGCCGATCGAGCAAAGAAGAAAACAAAATATATAAAGGATACTATGAGCACCCTTCCGCCTGAACAAACAAAAGTTTCCAACAGTGGCTCAAATCGTATCTCCTAAAAGTACAAGTACAAAAAGTATAATAACAATATACAAATAACTACACATGAATATATAAAGAAAGGTTAAATACATGATATCAAACATATAAAAGAAATGCAAGTGATGCACTACAATGCAATGGGATAATAATGATGCAAGCCATCGCAACGCACATCGTATACACCTTCCAAGCTAAAGCTTCTAGGGCAGGACCCATGGGGGGTTTGCAACCCATATACTATCACAATATCATATCTCAATCAATCTTGTCGACATATTCCTCGGTCAAAGGTTTTGTAAAGTGTTTTATTTTCTTTCAAAATCAGTATTTCTTAGTGGTACCGATTTCCATGAATATAGATGAATGAAATAAGGATGCATGCTCACAAACAAATTAATATCATGTAATGAATCAACCTAATAATGGTATAAATAAGCTCAAATCTCCTCAAATATCAATAAATCATGATATAAACCATAACATGGCACCACTGGAATAAAGAGTCATGTAAGGCATCAATAATATCAATTCAAACCCATCTCTCTGGCATCCCGATTGTAATAAAGGTAAATAATGCTCAAATAAGGCCAATAATATCAATTCATGCCCCCACTCGGGCGTCACAATAATAATAAGGCAAATAATGTACAAACAAATCTAATACCAACCCTTACATGGGCATCACGATAATAATAATCTCTCAAGTCAATAATAATATTCACATAAGCCCCCACACGGGCAACACGATAAAATAATGATCTCAAAAGATAAATCTCACAATAAAAATTCCCAACCCATAGCCTACTTTACATGAATGGTTAACTACCCAGCTAGGTCTGAAAAAAGTTAACCCATAACCTACCTCAAAAAGCCAAAACATGAACCCAAACCCTTCAACTAGTAGATTTTCCTTTTCATGCAGCCTCAGAACAAATTTAATCTATCAAAAATATAATCTACACGTCAGAAGAGTCCAACGATACCCATATTGGCTACTTTCATTTTGGATCCAAAAATAGTTCAAAAGTCCACCTAAAGGAAATAGGGTTAATCTAGAATTTAATTTGAGAATCATATTTTGCATACTCTAAGGGTGATAAATATGAAAATCCATTGAAAATTAAGTTGAAATCAAGGTCAAAATCGAAGAAAAACCATTTTCTCTCATTACTGGGTGAAACCCCAAAAATTCAAGTTTTAAAATCCATGTTTAGAAGACAATTTAGTGAAATAATCAATGAATAAATATGGAAATCATGTTTTGAAGCCCACCCAAGTTCAATTTGATGAAAAATCATCTTTGAAATCACCAAAACTGAGACCTCAAAGCTTGAAAATGAAAGAATGAAGTAAAATAAAAGAAAAAGAGATTTTATACCAGCAACATCGCCAAGGTAGTAAAATGGTCGCCTAAGCGACGTCGCTTGTGCGACCAGACTACCACTAAGCCAATAGTCACTAGTCACGTAGGTGACTGCTAAGGCGGTACATAGTCTTCTAAGGTAATTTCACTAAGGCGGAAGAACCCATCGTTAAGGCGATGGTGTATGGATGGTCAAACCATCGCTAAGGTAGCCCTTTGATCTGCCTAGGTACTAACACTAAGGCAACTAAATGGCCGCTTAGGTGGTTGCACCAGAAACCAGCTGAAATATTGCTACATGAAAATGACTCCAAATGGACCATCGGGATTTGATCGAGAGCCTGTAAAAATAATCCAATAATGCTACTAGGATAATTTTGATGTTCTAGACTCAATGGAACCATATGATTTACCAAAAGAGTTCGTTATCAACAAATTAACCCCCGGAACCCCTTTAGGCTATTTTAACTAGATTTTTATCTAAGAGGTTAAAACTCAATATAAAGGCTCGTGACCTAAAATAATTATGCTAATAATATAAATTTGACATTATTGATCTAATGGAATTGACATAATCACCACCCGACTCTCGAATAACAAAATATTGACCAAAGTCAAACTAATCACTTTTAAGGCTATTCAAAACCTCAAACTCACTCAAATCACCCCCGAACACTTCGAGGACCATGCCAACCGATCCCATAACTTATAAATGGCAGAGCAACTACTGAGAAGGGAAAAATGCTCAAAAAATAGCAAAAGATAAAAATCACAACTGAGGTTGTTACATTATCCACCACTAAAACACGACTTTGTCCTTGAAAGAAAAAGCAAATAAAGCATACGGAGTGATAAAAAGCTAGGGGTATCTACTCTCTATATCAGACTCAACCTCCCATATAGCCTCCTTAATAGGGAAATGTCTCCACTGAACCTTCATAGAATCAATATGCGTGGACCTTAGCTTCCTAGTCTATCAATCTAGGATAGTAATGGGTTCTTCCTCGTAGGAAAAATCATGATCTAACGCAATAGAATCTCATTAGATCATATAAGTATCATCTGGACGGTATCTCTTCAACATAGAAACATGTAATATTGGATGAATAACTGACATAGATGGAGGCAAAGCTTGCCTATACACAACATCTCCAAACTTCTCAAAAATCTCAAAAGGCCCAATAAATCTCAGACTAAGCTTCCCTTTCTTCCAGAGTCTCATCACACCCTTTATGGGTGATACCTTCAACAAAACTCGCTCACCAAGAATGAATGCCACATCATAGATTCGGCAATTAGCATAACTCTTCTTCCTACTCTGGGTAGCTACAAGCCTCTGCTGAATTGACCTCACTTGATCCATCGAGTCTCTCAACAAATCAGTGACCCAAGGCCTAACCTCGAATGAGTCAAACCATCACAAGGGGAATCTACATCTCAACCCATACAAAGCCTCAAAAGGCGCCATCTGAATGCTAGAATTGTTACTATTGTTGTAGGCAAACTCTGGTAAGGAAAAGAATTGGTCCCAATGAACACCAAAATCCATGACACATGCTCAAAAGCATGTCCTCTAACACCTAAATGGTCAACTTTGACTGACCATCCATTTGAGAGTGAAAATGTGTAGTCATCTCAAGCCTAGTTCCCAGTTCACTCTACATAAAACTCTAAAAAATCAAGGTAATCTATGTACCTCTATCAGAAATAATAGAGATAGGTACACCATGTAACCAAAAAATCTTTTGAATGTAGATATTAGCCAACTTCTTTATATTATAATTCACCTTCATAGGTATGAAGTGCACAAACTTATTTAACCTATCTACAATCACCCAAATAGAATCAAACTTCCCCAAGGTTGGGGGTAGGCTAATCACAAAATCCATATTGATCCGCTCCCATTTTCACTTGGGAATGGGCATCCTCTACATCATACCACCAGGTAGCTGATGCTCATACTTCTCTTGCTGACAATTCAAACACTTAGCCACAAACTCCAAAATGTCTTTCTTTATTCCACACCACCAATAGTGTTGCTTAAGATCATGGTACATCTTAGCCGCTCATGGATGAATAGAATACTTTGAACAATGAGCCTCCTTTAAGATCAGTCTAATCCAACCACTAACTCATAGTATATAAACACAACCACCAATCCTCAAAACACCCCTGAGATTAAAAGATGCAGTCTTCACCCCATCACTCTCCACTTTATCACAAATCACCCTCAACTTCTCATCATCAAACTGTCGAGCTCAAATATGCTCCATCAATGAAGACCTAGCCTCAACAAAGGCCAAAACATGCCCAGGTATTGAAATATCAAGCCTAACTATCTGGTTAGCTAAATACTGAATGTCTAAGGATAAAGGTTGTTCTCTAGACAAAAGATGAGTCAAACTCCACATACTCGCTGCCTTCCTACTCAAGGAATCTGCTTCCATATTAGCCTTATCACCTAGCCTTGTACAGATGATAAAGAATAGTGGGATTATAATCCTTGAGCAACTCTAACCATCTATGCTATCACATATTTAGATCCTACCTAGTGAAGAAGTATTAAAGGCTACGATAATTAAAGAAATCTCATAATGAAATCCATACAAGTAGTGACACCACAATTTCACTACAAATACAACCGTGACTAACTCCAATTCATGAGTAGGGTAGTTTTTCTCATGAGGCTTCAACTATCAAGAAGCATAAGCAATTGATGAGTGGCAATTGTGCCACTTATTTATATCTCTTTTCTTATAATTTTGTGTTATTAATTCATGATATGAGGCAAATTATCCTTTGAATAGTTTTAATTTTAGGTATTTTGGATTTACAAGGAGTTCTGATGAAAAGGAGTGAAATCTAGGAAAACTAAAGCTAAAATGGAGCTGAAATGGACAAGTTTAGGAAAATGGATAAATATTCATCGCTATCACGATGGAGTATAGTCTCGTTTGTGACCTGTTCAAAGTCAACAACACACGATTGTGTGAGAAGCAGCTGCAATCGCAGTCAACAAATAGTCAATGCCTCATGACTGCAAGGTTACCTGATCGCGATAATGATGAAGAAAAATCATCAAGCGTCAAGGGCAGATCGGAACTTTATAAATTTGATCTCAATTTATAAAAATCGGATCCCTAGCCATTCTAAGACATCTTTGTCATATTTCTAAACCTTGGAGGCTAGGGTTATTGACCTAACACCCTTGAATTTGAGGATTGAAATCTTTGTATTGCTAAATTCTCAAACCTTTTTTCTTTTTCTTGCTTTGTATAGAATATTTGGGTGTAGTCAAATTCGATACTTGAGTATTTGTAGTTAAGCTAATGCAATACTTATGTTTTGAATTTGGGTTTTGATTCTATATCATGCTTTTGTATTGATTGATTACTCTTGATTTATAAATGGGTTTTGCTTGTCTAAATTAATCTCATGCTTTATCAATTTCTACTCTAGTTGAACTTGAAAGAGGAAATTAGAGGTAGGAATTGACCATGTACTTGGATTAATGCTTGAAAGAGCTAATTGAGGTTGGGAAAGATTAATTTAGCGTGATTTGGGATGTATGACCCATCTTATGGAATTTTTTGCTAGACATAGGCAAATTCTAGCGTATCCATAGATTGGAGCTATTTGTGTTGGCACTTGGCTAGTGTTTGAAAGAATCTAGCCAGGAAATATACCTCAATCAATCAAAAGACGTGGTGGATAATTAAGGTTCCAAGGATAATTTACTAATCCATGAATTAATCATGAGTGCTTAATTTAAATACTTTGGATCATTAATAGAATTGATTCCCCATTATCATTTCCCTTGTTTCCCATTGTTTGTGAAAACCATTGATCAACTTGTTCATATTTTAATTGGTTCTATCCATGTTAAATTTTTTTAATCAACTCCCCCCCTCCCCCAAAAACATTTGTATCTTTGTTTGTATTTTAGCGAGTTGCTTTTATTTTATACTTTCTGAATCTCTAGTCACATTGTTCATCGTGGATTCGAACCCGACTCTATGTTGAGTAAATATATTGCTAACGATCACATTCATTTATTTCTAGGGGTATTTAAGTGTTATCAAAAATGGTGCCATTGTCGGGAAACAATATGGCATATTGAGTTAGTTTGGAATTTTACCTTGTTTTGATTCAAACTTGTAAATATGTGTTCGTGATTTTCTTTTGTTTTTTGTGTTAGGTAACTTTTTGTTTGTGGTATACTTGTTAATATAGCATCATGGAATGAAATGAGTTTGGTAGTTACAAATCTTATCTTGATGATCCATGTCCTTATTGTGGAGGACCCCACTTTTGCAAGATTGTAGAGATGCTCCTGGAAGAGAGATGTGTGCACCATCTCAATCCTATAGGGAGTATGGTTGTTATTTGTGTGGTGGTCGAGATGGACATTGGAGTGATTGTTTCAATTATTATGCCCCTTCCCAGAGTTTTTCTAACAAAATGCTAGTTGTTCGTTTGAGTTTGATTGGTATCATAATGTGGCAAAGGAAGAACAATATGCCAGATACGAAGTTATTAAAGCAATAATTAAAACTATCTTGGACTGGGTGACTACCCTGGGTGAGAATATACATCTCTTGCACCTATCTATGGTGGTATTTGGAAAGAAATGTAAGAAAGAAGAAGACCCTTGTGAAAATGCCAATCTCTCAAATGCTATGGATTTGTGTAACCTTCAAAATGAAGTTGTTAAATAAGAGAGTTCACGTCATGGGATCGAGCTACAAATGTGTGATGACCAAAATGTAAAGCCCCAAAATGAATAAACACTTGACAAGGAAGAAATTATGAGCCAGGAGTGGTTATTGAATCAAGCTCAACTACTTAAAGTCAATGAGGATCAACTTGATAAAATGTTACTAATGGTGGATAAATATCTCAAATTTCATGTTGAGCGATGTCAAGTGTAGATTCAACTTGAAATGGCTACCCAAAAATTGGAAATCGACTTGAATGCAAAAACTGAGGCATGTGGTGTTCAACATCAAATGATTGAGATGGTTTCCAATAAAGATATAGGTGAGATTGATTTTAAAGATTTCATGGTGATTTGCCAACCAACCGAGCCAAAAATAATGAAGGATGCCAAAATTGATGAAATGATACTAGAGGTGTAAAATAAAGTCAATCAAATCCTTTATGGAGACTCTAGTTTGTTTTAGGGTGAGAATGTCAAGAAAAGTGCAAATTCAGAAATGGTGAGGCTTAAACCTCATTCCAACTATTTTTGGACGTTATGCTTGGTGGATGTGATGGGAATTGAAACAATCGAGCAAATGGAGGATTTTGGAGATAAGGGACAATGTCCCTATATTTTGGAATTTTTCATTCCAAGAGGACAAGATAATGTTCCTCACTTGAAGGCCATAAAGTGTAAAATGCAAAGTTTGACAAGTGGCTGATTGATCTTCTCTCCAATGTGCAATGAGCCTAAATGAAGTTGTGATTTAAAGTTGGGTAAAAGATTGAAGTCTTTGAAGTGGAGAGATAGAGTTGGTCTTGTTGCTTCCTTACCTTTGTTCCATGAGCCTCATCGAAATTGGGTTGAAAGTTCAAATACTCAAAGTGGAAAGATAAATGGTAAGGTTGCTAGCATCGTGCGACGACATTTAATCAAGAGCTTAATGGGAGGCACCCCATTGTTCTAAAAAATTATGCATTTACTTTTGAAATTTTAAATTTTAGAATAGCTTAGGAATTTATTTTTGACTAATCCACAAAGTTTCAAGCTTTTTAAAGTGATTTGAACAGGTTTGGATGAAAAACATGAGTTGGGATGAAGTTTGGGGTTGTACCACCTTAAAAATGGGAGTTTGAACACTTTTTCAAAGTGTTCGAATTGCCAAAATCAGCGGCGTATCGCAAAAGGTGGCATGGGCATTGCCAAAAATGGCAGAATCTGCTCAGGCCTATGACCCCTTTTTCCCATTGCTATCGCATGGACAAACCTCACAATTGTGCTGAGTTAATTTTGGTGACTATCATGATTATGTTACGTTGTGTTGCGATCGCGTGAGTCTAAGAATTTTTTAACTCATCGTGATTGCATCATACTATCTCACTATCGCGATGTTGTGGGATATTTGAAAGGTCACCTGACAGTTTCTTTTTTTCTTTTCATTTTTTTCTTTCTGTCATTCTCGTATACTCTCTCACTAAGCTAAAAACAAAAGCAATATTCTTAAAAAGGGATCCAAATTTTTGTTCTCAAGTTTGTAGATCCATCCTCCCATCAACTTTAAGGTACGTATTCTTTAAAATGGTGACGGAATCAAATGCTAATATGCCTGAAAATGTGGACCAAGTGTGGGATGATGACTACTATGATCAGGAAACCTTTGTCTTACTCAAATTTACAAGGTTTTATGACCGCTTTTTGATAAAAAATTTCACATAGGAAAGAGGCATCCTTTTGGAGAAGCTCCAAACCCGATGGCCTAATTTTATGGGAGATTGGTTGCTAGAGGTTGGATATGTTTCACTGAGGATCCAATAGAGGCAAATTTTCAAATTATAAGAGAGTTCTATGCTAATGTTGCAGAGATAGACTTTACCAATGACTTGGTCGTGCCAGTACGGGGGAAGCAAGTAAGGTTTGACCCTTCTGTGATCAATGGTTACTATAATTTCCCCAATATAGATAATGAGTTGTATAAGGCAAGAGTGGAAGAAGCAGGGCATGAGTGTTATGTTAGACATTTGCAAGGGGGACACAACTAAAATGGATAGCCAACAATACATGGGTTGATTCCTCAGATTTCACTGTTGAAGCCAAATCTTGGTTTTTCATTATTTGTGCCCATAACATTTCTTCCAAGAATGAGACAGATGTCTCAATGGAGTGATCCAAGATCATTTGTTCTATTATGGAGGGAATGCAAGTTAATGTTGGGGCTATTATTGTGCAATAAATTCAAGATGTGGTTATTGAAGAATCTAAGAGTTTATACTTCCCTTTCTTGATCATATGGTTATGCAAAGAGGCCAAGGTTGAAAAGAAGGGTAATGACTGTATGAAGGGTCCAAAAATAAGGATTCATCCTTTAAAGGAAAAAAGGCTAAAAAATAGGCATAAGAAGAAAAAAATTGATGTGAATTCACAAGCATTCGACATTTTTACCACAACCAGTGAGAATCTTGATCTGACTTGAGCTTTCGTGTCCATTGATCCACTTTAGTCTGGACCCCCCACATTTTGCTACATCTCCGACCAGGTGCATGGTATGGATGCCCAGATTTAGTAGCTTATAACTGGCCTTTCCACATGCCCAAGAGATAGTTCCTTCTCTTTTTTTGTGCCTAATGCACCTAGTTTGTCCACCATAGCTCATAACTAGAAATACACCAAAGAAAGGTTGGCAAAAGTGGAGAGAAGGAAAAAAAGGATGAAGGAGCATGAGAAAAAGAAAACCAAGTTCTTTAACAAGATGATGAGAACTCTTTGAAAGTATTATGGTACTGAAAATCATGATGGTCAGGAGGAGGAGGACAACTATATCCTAAAGGATCCCAGTAATTCTAGTTCTAATTGATACACTTTCCAGGGAGCCCCCTTTATCTCTTTATGCTTTAATGTTATGCAATGAGGAAACTGTAATTTATTTAGTTAGGGGTGGTTTGTGTTGATATTTATGCCCTTGCTTGGCTTGGATGTGTGTTTTGTTCTATTTTGATGCATTTGTTCCCTTGTCGGGCTTGACTATTACTTTATGCTTTATTGTGTGCCCTCACCAGGCTTGGCATTATTATACCCTTGTTGGTCTTTTCTTTATGATATGGATATTGTTGTGGCCTCTGGGCTTGTTCTATTTTGATATGGATGTTGTGCACCCTTGTCGGGTTTAAGCTAAATTTTGATTTTGTTGGATTAGTCATTTATATTGTTTTCATTTTTAGATTAGTTTCTTTATCGTGTTAGATTTTTGTAGTTTTCATTTTGATAGATACTTTCAGGCGACCTTTTCCCAATGATAGATTGAGTAACGGCATTCTTAAGGGAAAATAGTCATTTTTAGGTGGTGGTGTCATTTGTACAGGGGAAGTTTGAGTACCCGTAGCCATTGTGAATTGGGGTTATGATTGTTGTTATGGTGAAGTCTAAGTAACCAAGTGATAGGGTGAAGTCTGAGTAGTTGGAGTCAAAATATGAGATTGTGGCTTATTTGGTGCTAATAGAGTTAGTCTTGCATTGTGAAATATTGAAATGAGCATACCTCTCCGGCTAAAAATTTTTGTGAAAACAAGTGCATGGAAGTGAATGATGTTGTGAAAACATTTTGAATCTTTTTGTGACTCCATAATCATTAGGTGGTGATAATGTGGAAAATGACTCTTTTGTTCTTGTTTAGGAAATGAAACCGATCCTTCTAGAATAGTTTTCATGCCACGTGTAGTGAGTTTTTGTTGAATAATTATTCTGCCTACTTGTGTCATCTAGAACTTACCCAGTTTGTCTTACAATGCTAGTCTTTATTGTGTTGGTTGGTGAAATGATCTTAGGCCTTCTTTGTGATTTTTGGAGACCACTTTAGCCTTAGAAGCCTACCCATGCATAAATGTGATCACTAGTTACCCCATTTGAGCCTAATAACCTTTCTTTGGCAATCACATTACAAGCTTTGAACCTTTTGAAAATTTAATTTCCCTCCCTTGAACCCTACCCTCCTTGAACTTAAAATTGCCAACTTGAGGCTAAAAGCCTAAGTAAAGGGGTATGGTGAAACTTGGAAGAGGTGATCATGTGTCCTGGTTTTATAAGTGAGTGCCTTAAGAACAAATCAATGATTGAATAAAAAAAGAGGAAAATAAAAGAAAGAAAAAGAGAAAAGAAAAGAAAAAAGAGAAAGTCGTCAATAAGTGGGTGAATTACAATGAAAAATATAGGCACTTGTGTGGTATGAAAATAAAGAGGCACATGATCAAAGTTCGAGTTGTAAAGTGTTTTGTAGAGTTCAAGGAGGGTGTAGTCACTTTTATCCTAAATGCTTTTCCTACCCTTCCCCAAGCCTACATAACAAGCTAGAAAAAGTCCTTTAGGATCTCAAACCGATGCTTTTGAGTTAGTGGTGATTGAACATAGGGAAAGCCTATGGTATGATACTTGTTTGCATTGGAAATTTGTTTTTGCATTGCATTTGTCCCTTGTATAAATGTTGTAAATATTGTGCATTTTTGGGACTTTCTTTCTTGTGAGGGCATGTGAACTAGGATAGATTGGTGAAGTTGACAAATTCCAAAGATGAGTCAAAGGAGCATGTTTGATTGACTATTGATTGTGAGTCACTTCTTGAGAATTGGTTGTTGTTACTTGATCATTCTTGAAATTCCATTATATTCTTGAAAAAGTGTGTTTGAATTTGAGGGAGTTGCTTGGGTAAGACTCACATACTTGTTGACTAATTATCAGTACCAACAAAAATCATAGTCATTGTGCCTAGTTTGAAAAATATGAAGTGAAAAAGTTGATGTTGGTTTTTGATCTTAAATTGATAGCCTCATTGAGTTTGATTGTTTTGCTTGAGGGCAAGCAAAGTCTTTAAGTTGGGGGTGTTGATGAGTGGCGATTTTCCAACTTATTTGTATATCTTTTCTTATGATTTTGGGTTGTTAATTCATGACATGAGGCTAATTATCTTTGAATAGTGTTAATTTTAGGTATTTTGGATTTACAAGGAGTTCTGATGAAAAGGAGTGAAATCGAGGCAAAACGGAGCTAAAATGGAGCTGAAATGGACAAGTTTGGGAAAATGGATGAAATACACATCGCTATTGTGATGGAGTATAGTCGCATTCGCGACCTAGTCAAAGTCAACAACACACGATTGCATGGGAAGCAGGTGTGATTTGCGGTCAACAAATAGTCAATGCCTCACAACCGCGAGGCTTCCTGATCGCGACAGCGATGAAGAAAAGTCATCAGCCATCAGGGGCATATCTGGAACTACAGAAATTCGATTCCAATTCATCAAAACCTAATTCCTAGCCATTCAAAGACATCTTTGGCATTTTCTCAACCTTGGAGGCTAGGGTTCTTGACCTAACACCTTTGGATTTGAAGATTGGAAGCTTTGTGTCACGCCTCGAATTCCCACAGGGCGGACTGGCACCCGAAGCCGTTATGGCCTGAGAGAACCAATCTTCATTCATGTACATTCATATGCATGTCACTGTATGAAAATCATTCTATCTCATGTAACTATAAGATACCAATGGTGGAAGTCATGGCAACATATGCTATATATGAAACTTGGCCGTTAGGGCCATCAAGTCAAAATGGACATACATTTCTTACATCCATTCATCTGTCCCACAACATCTACAAAGCCTCTACAGATACATAGACGTAATCAACCTAAAGTCGCGACAAGTCCCCGCTTTATACAACATTTACATAACATCAAAACAAGTATACACATGTGAATCGGAAAGCCCTAAACCAACTAGAGCTCACCAATGATCTGCAAATGACCTGCAACTTACTGTGGAGGTCTACTAGCACCTGCACCTACAACAAGTAAGGTAAGTCCCCCAAGGGACGTCAGCACGAAAAATGTACTGAGTATGTAAGGCTATAAGAAACTGCATCATACATAAGAACTTCAATGGAATCAAATACAAGAGAATAGTCAATATGAATAATCCATCGTTCTGTATGTTTGGAACCATGTATATTGCTTTCATTACTTTTTTTGCTTCTTTGCTTCCATGTTTATTCATCATTACCTGAATCATATTGTACCCGGGCCCCAACTGATCAGTGGGTCTTAACAAAACATAACGTTATGTTGGGATCGGCCCGAGCTAGGTGACACACCCCAAATCCCCTTGAGGTGGACTGGCACCCGAAGTCGATATGGCCCGAGAGAACCAATCTGTGCTCATGTACATTCGTATGCATATCCTCATATGAATCTTATTATCCCTCATGCAACTATGCGGGAGTCATGGAAATGGAAACATATGTCATATCTATATATATATGAAACTTGGCCGTTAGGGCCATCAAGTCAAAATGATCATACGTCTCTTACATTCACATACCCACATATGTCTACAAAAGCCTCTAACAGATGCATTTACAAGACCATCTAAAAGTCGGGACAAGTCCCCGCTTTATACGACATCTATAATATCAAAACAAATGTACAATTGTAACTCGGAAAGCCCCGAACCAACTGGAGCTCACCAAAGATCTGTATATGGTCCACAGCCTACTGAGGAGGTCTACTAGTACCTGCGCCTGCAGCAAGTAAAGTAAATCCCCCAAGAGGGTTCAGTACGAATAATGTACTGAGTATGTTAGGCCATAAGAATTACATCATACATAATAACAACAACAATGGAGTCAATATATGAGAAATAGTCAATGTGAATAAACTCTCTTTCTGTATGTGAGGAACCATGTACATTACGTTCTTTACTTCTCTTGTCTTTACATATGTTCATCTTTATTGGTCTACCCATGCTAGGCTGTTCTGTCGCCCCTGGGATGAGATTAAACCATGCTAGGTACTTTGACCCCTGGGATGTTATGCTAACCCATGCTAGGCTTTTGAGTCGCCCCTGGGATGTTATTAACCCATGCTAGGTACTGTGACCCCTGGGATGTTATGGTAACCCATTCTAGGCTTTCGTGTCGCCCCTGGGATGTACTGTGATAACCCATGCTAGGATTTTATATTGCCCCTGGGATGTATTGGGATCGACCCATGCTAGGCTTTTATGTCGCCCCTGGGATACCACCCATGTTATTGGGATCAACCCATGCTAGGTATTTTAACCCTTGGATACCACCCAAGATTTCTCATCTATTATTCATTACTTCTTTCTCTTATTACTCTTTCTTTCATTACTTAGCGATACCTTGGGACTGAAACCTTCTTGAAACTTGGAACACATACATACATTACTTCACGTCTTTACTCTTGTAAGGTTGACACCTTCTCTTATGAGGGATAGATACATTAGCTTACACATTACTTCCTTTATTACTTTTGTGAGATTGGTACTTTTACTTGTGATAAATTGGTACAAAGATAATCATAATCTTATTGGACTTTTGGAACATGACATGATTGGAAACAAAAATGCTTATTAAAAATAAATAGACTCTCTTCACATCTTTACTCTCTCTTGAGATAGGTCTTTTAGAAATTACAACGTTATGATAGCTTTGGGACTTCCATCAATGAGTAAGAGATAAGTGAATCATAATTCGTCTAAGAATAGGACACATGTGAATAACAAAATATCTCAACCTGAACTGGGATACTTTAGAACACTTCGAACCTGAGGAAGTATCATAATAAGGTGAATACTCTATGCTGCAGAAAGATACTGAAAGAGTAACCTTACATACCTTTACTTCTTAGTATGAGTACACAATTCTATATATGAACACAACAGTCCAGCTCCATCTTTATGTTTTCACTCTACAATACAAGTTCATAATGGAACTCTCGTTAACAACTAGTTACCGTACAAGTGTACAAAACGACAATGAGCTATATGACTGTCGTATAGTGTCATTTCACCCTTTACAATACAATCCACTGCATTCCCATACCAACAACACTATAACATTCCACACATTGACCAAAATATCACACATCAATAGCATTTCACATCACACTTACCCTTTATGCTTTCTCATTAGCATTCCGTCACAATTACTCCTATCAACATGCCTCATAACAACTTATGAACAACAATAAATACTTAACATAGTCCAACATGCCTCCATACTCCCCTTTAAAGTCATTAAAACGGCATCACAAGTTGCTAATTATATTCATAAAGGGTATAGGGGCCTTCGGGGGTCAAAGGGGGACAAAAACATGCAAAACGGTGTTCTGGAAGGGACCTGCGAAGCCACCTACGCTGACCTGCGGTCGTAAATTGCCCTTGGCAGTGTCCAGGGGCATCTGCATTGGCAACTACGCCCGCAGGTGCCTCACCTGCGAGGGCGGATGCCCATTTTCGGCCAAATTGGTCTCTTTTGGTTTTTTTTTATGCAATGAATGGTCCATGATCATAACTAAACTTCTTTTAACATATTTTTGATCATCTTAGATGACAACAATCAGCCATGGTCTCACAACACACATAAACATCACCAAAACCTCACTTTCTTTTCAATCCATCACCAAATCCATAACCAAATTTACAACAACAATTCCGAACATTATACACAAGGATAAAACAAGGAAAGACTATAATAACATCTCATATGTCAATATTGAATCCATCAAGTTCACTTCCTTCAAGATCAAAAGTCCATGTTCAAGTTTACAAGACAAAACCATCCTCCGATTTAGTAAACACAAATTGTTTTACACATAGTGAACTTCTCACACTTCACCAACATAACCAACATGATATAAAACATCTTCCATGTATAAAATATATTAAACCATGATAATAAACACTTACTAAGTCTTGTACAAAGGTGATCTTGTCCACAAAGATGAGAACTTAGGGTTTGTGTGAAATAAGAAATATTGAGAGAATTCTAGAAAAAGGCATGGGTGTCACAATGGAATAAAATATGATTTTGTTCCCTTTTAATAGTCCCTTTAAGTCTCCCTTATCCCATTCTTGACATTAAATGCATGGTTGATTTGGTCAAATGGAAGATTGGATCATTTTTCCTCATTGGGCCTAGTCTTTTGCTCTTGTTTTGGGACTTATTTGGCCCAATGGCTCATGACTCATTAATACCCAACAAATTAATGTCTAATTAATCAAGTCTCTCATGTTCCAATAATTCCATGAACGTTACAGAATTTAATTAGGTTCGAAAACATACGGGGTGTTACACTAGACTTATGCCTCTAGAGCTGCAACCCATAAATCAATATATCAGGTTTGGCTCGAGCTAGGTTCTTACCTCTAGAGCTGCCACCCAAAAACCAATATATCAGGTTCGGCTCGAGCTAGGTTCTTACCTCTAGAGCTGCCCCTTTTAGGTTCGGCCCGAGCTAGGCTTATGCCTCTAGAGCTGCCCCCGATCCAATAATCACGGGTTTGGCTCGAGCTAGGCTTATGCCTCTAGAGCTGCCACTCCTGCTCTAACAACTAACAACTATGCATTATTTCATTTGTTTACTTTTGAGAGATTGATACGTTGATAGTAATAACATTATTGGAACTTTGAAACATCATTCCATGATTAAGAGACATATGAACAACAACATGTGATAACTTGACATGAGATACTTTGAGACATTTTGAAATGAGAAACAAGCTCGGTAACAATTAGGACAATAGATGCTGCCAAAGGATACTGAAAAGAGTAACCTTACATAACTTATCTTCCCAATATGAATACACAGCCCTATATGTGAATACAATAATCCAGCTTCTTCCTTACGTGTTACTCTACAACACAAGTTCATATTGGAGCTCACGTTAACAACTAACTACTTTACAAGTGCATAAGACGACAATGAGTTACATGACTGCCCTATAACATCATTTCACCCTTTACAATACAATTCATTGCATTACCATCCCAACAATACCATAACATTCCACGCATTGACCAAGACATCATAAACCAATAGCATTTCACACCAAGTTTACCCTTTACGCTTCCTCATTAACACTACGTCATAATTATTCCATCAAGTCACCTCAATACATTTCATAACAACATATTAGCAATAATCTATAATTGATATAATCCAACATTCCTCCTAAGTACCCCTTAAAGTCATTCAATAGGTATCATAAGTTGATAATTACATCCAAAAAGGGTATAGGGGCCTTGGGGGGTCAAAGAGAGACAAAAACATGCAAAACGAAGTTCTAGGTTGACCTGCGAAGACACCTGCACCCAAAAGTGGTTGAGGTGAATACGAAAGTGACCCTTGGCCCTGTCCAGGGCCACCTGCGTTGGCATCTGCGCCCGCAGGTACCCTGTCTGCGAGGGCGGGTGCCCGTTTCGGCCAAAAAGGGTCTCTTTTGGGTCCTTTTTTGTAATAAATGGTCCAAGGCCATAAGTAAGATTCTCTTTACATATTTTAGGTTAACTTGGATTCCAAAAAACAACCATGGTCTCACAACGCACATGAACATCACCAAAACTACATTTTCCTCTCAATACGTCACCAATTCTATGCACAATTTCACAACAACTATTCCAAGTGTTATAAACAAAAATAAAGCAAGTTAAGGACATACACAAATCTTAAATGTTGATATTTAATCCACCAAATTCACTTCCTTCAAGACCACAAGTCCACTTTCAAGTTTAGAAGGCAAAACCCTTCACCGGTTAAGCAAAATAGACTGTTTTACACATAGTGAACTGTCCAACACCTTGCCAACATAACCAACATGATTTATACACCATCTTAAGCATATCCTATACTAAACCATAAGAATAAACACTTACCAAATCTTGTAAAAGAGTGATCTTGTCTAAGGGAGTGATGGCTTAGGGTTTGTGATAAGTGTGAAATGTCTTGAATAATTCTAGAAAAGGCATGAGAGTTGTAATGAATAAAATTCTGATTTTGTGCATTTATATAGTCCCTCAAGTCTAATCCTTATCCATACACTTGGGCATAATTAATGTGTGTTTACTTGGTCAACACAAGAATGGGTCATTTTCCATTTGGGCCATGCCTTTTGCTTAATTTTGGGCCTTAAATTGAGCCCATTAGCACATGTTAATTCAGCCCAACAAATTAATGAATAATTCACCAACAATCTCATGTTTAAATAATTCCATGAATGTTACGATAATCAACTAGGTTCGAAAACATGCGGGGTGTTACATTCTTCACCCCTTAGAAACATTCATCCTCGAATGTTAGTGACATTATCCAGTTTAACAAATTCAAGTCTAGGATCATTCTTCATGTTATCATATATATATATACTTAACTCTTATAAATACTTACTTTTTATTGCTCCGATCCCGTATCATGAACTTTTTCTTCCATTTGAAACAAATGAGGGTACTTGGACTTCATCATTTCCTCAGCTTCCCATGTGATCTCTTCCACTTGCTGGTTTCTCCATAGTACCTTTACAGAAGCTACTTCTTTATTCCTTAACCTCTTCACTTGTCGATCCAGAATAGCAATAGTGTCTCTTCGTAAGTGAGATCCTTCATAACTTGTACATCTTCAATGGGAGCAATATGAGATTGATCTCCTATGCACTTTCAAAGCATCAAAACATGAAATATTGGATGAACTGTGGAGAGTTCTTGGGGTAGTTTCAATTCATACGTAACTTGCCCAAATCTTCTAAAAATTTCATATGGACCTATATAACGTGGACTCAACTTTCCTTTCTTTCCAAATCTCATTACCCCTTTCATCGGTGACACCTTCAAGAATACCCAATCACCTATGGAAAATTCGAGCCCTCTTCTTCTAATATCAGTATATGACTTGTGTCGAATTTGAGCCGTTTGTAGTCACTGTTGTATTACTTTAACTTTCTCCATAGCTTGATGAATAAGATCTGGCCCGAGTAAAGCAGTTTCACTCGCTTCAAACCATCCAATTGGTGATCTACACTTTCTTTCGTATAATGCTTCATAAGGTGCCATGTTGATACTTTAATGATAGCTATTATTGTAGGCAAATTCAATAAGAGGTAGATGATCATCAAAACTACCTTTAAAGTCCAATGTGCAAGCTTGTAGCATATCTTCAAGTGTTTGGATAGTACATTCTGCTTGTCCATCTGTCTGAGGATGAAAAGTCGTACTCAAATTCACTTGAGTTCCCAAACTCCTCTGAAAAGATCTCCAAAAATGTGCAGTAAATTGAGCTCCCCTGTCTGATATAATAGAGATTGGAATCCCATGTAATCGTACTATCTCCTTAACATACAACCTTGCATAATCTTCAGTTGTATAAGTGGTCTTGACTGGTAGGAAGTGCGCTGACTTGGTAAGCCTGTCAACTATTACCCATATGGAATCAAATTTCTGCAATAAACGACGCAAACCTATGATGAAATCCATGTTAATCATGTCTCACTTCCAGACTGGAAGATTGATACATTGCATAAAACCTCCAGGTTTTTGATGTTCTACTTTGACTTGTTGACAATTTGGACATTGAGCTACAAATTCTGTAATGTTCTTTTTCATGTTAACCCACCAATACATTTCTTTCAAATCATGATACATTTTGGTGGATCCCGGATGAATAGAATACCGTGAATAATGTGCCTCTGTCATAATGCATTTTCTTAGCTCATCTACATACGGTACACATAATCTACCTTGGCAGTGAAGTACTCCCTCTTGCGTAAGATCAAATGCCCTAGTTAGACCCTGTTGTACATTTTCCTTCAGCTGCAATAAAATAGAATCCACATACTGCTTCTCTTTCACCTCAGCTACTAATGAAGATTCTGCTGCATTTTGCACAATAACCCCTTCATCTGGAGATTCAAGAAGACGAACTCCCAAGATGGCTAGTTGATGTAGATCTTTGACTATACATTTCTTCTCTGTCAACTGACCATTAGTTCTCCCTACTGCTTTGCGACTTAATGCATCAGCTACCACATTTTCTTTTCCTGTATGATATAGGATATCAATATCATAATCTTTTAAGAGTTCCATCCACCTTCGTTGCCTCAGATATAAATCCTTCTACTTAAAGATATATTGCAAACTCTTATGATCAGTGTAGATGTCAAAATAAACTCCATACAAGTAATGGCGCCATATCTTTAAAGCAAATACCACAGGTGCTAACTCAAGATCATGTGTTGGATAATTTATCTCATGTGGTCACAACTTTCATGAGACATAACCTATTACATTACCGTGCTGCATCAATACATACCCTAGGCCAACTCCAAAAGCATCACAATAAACTGCATAACCTTCGGTGCCTTCCGAAAGTACTAATACGGGTGTGGAAGTTAATTTATCTTTCAACTCTTGGAAACTTTTCTCACATGCATCATTCCATTGAAACTTGATTGCCTTGTGTGTAAGCTTTGTTAAAGGTTCAGCAATGGAAGAAAACCCTTCAATGAACCTTCGGTAATAACCTGCCAACCCAAGGAAGCTATGAATTTCCGTAGGCATCGTAGGCCTTGGCCAATTTTTCACCGCTTCGATCTTTTGTGCATCAACCCTTATTCCTTCATCTAACACAATGTGACCCAAGAATGCTATGAATTTTAACCAAAATTCACATTTAGAGAACTTTGCATACAAATTACGCTCATTAAGAATTTGTAACACCTGCCGTAAGTGATTAGCATGGTCCTCTTGTGATTTTGAATAAACCAGAATATCATTTATAAACACGGTCATGAATACATCCAAGAATGGCTTGAACACCCTATTCATCAAATCCATAAAAACAGTTGGTACATTTGTTAGTCCAAACGACATAACTAAAACTTCATATTGGCCATACCGTGTCTGGAAAGCTGTCTTGGGTATATCTTTTTCTCTAAATCTGACTTGATGGTAATTCGATCTTAAGTCAATCTTTGAAAAGCATTTGGCACCCTGTAACTGATCAAACAAATCATCAATTCTGGGAAGGGGATATTTGTTCTTGATCGTTACCTTATTTAATTGCCGATAGCCAATACACATTCTCAATGTGCCATCTTTATTCCGTACAAATAATACTGGTGCACCCCACGGGGACATACTAGGACTTATGAACCCCTTGTCCAACAAGTCTTTTAATTGCTCCTTCAGTTCTCGCAATTCTACTGGAGCCATTCTATATGGTGGAATAGAGATAGGCTGAGTGCCTGAAATTACATCAATACCAAACTCTACTTCCTGTTCTGGAGGTAAACCTGGAAGATCTTCAGGAAATACATCAAGGAATTTATTTACTACTGGAACCGACTGAGGAGTTAGTGGTTCCACATCAGTATCTTTCACTCTTACTAAGTGACATATGTACCCCTTGGCTATCATTTTCCTTGCTTTAAGATAGGAAATAAATTTTCCTCTTGGTGCCCCTACATTACCTTTCCGTTCAAAAACATTACCTTTCCGTTCAAAAACATTCATTTGTGAAAAATAAAAATGTAACTTCTTAGCTCGACAATCTATCGTGGCATAACAAGAAGCCAACCAATCCATACCCATTATGACATCAAAATCCACCATTTCCAGTTTAATAAGATCAACCAACGTATCATGATCACACACAGTTACTACATAATTACGATATACTCTTCTTGCAACAATAGATTTACCAACTAGTGTAGATACTTCAATTGACTGAATTAATAATTCTGGTGTTCTTTTAAATTTTGCAGTAATCATTGGAGTAACATATGACAATGTAGAACCCGAATCAATCAATGCATATACATTATGCGAAAGTATGGATAATATACGTATGACTACATCAGGAGAAGCCTCCGAATTCTGCCGGTCCACTAGAGCATAGGTGCGATTCTGGGCTCCACTGGAACTGGATGCTCCTCTAGCACCTCTACCACGACCAGTGGGCTATACACCTCTGCCTAGGGAAGGAACCAATGATGATGATACAATGGTTGATCCCGTAGGTCGTGCTATACCACCCGTGCCCCTTTGTGGACACTCTCTCATCATGTGCCTCGATATACCGCACCAAAAGCAAGCAGTCATCCCTAACCGACATATACTTGAATGAGTCCATCCGCAATGGTGACACAACTGACCAGAAAATCCTGCTGCCTGTGAACCTTGAGGCCCACTACTCTGCCCAGCTTGACTGCCTCTAAACCCTCAGAATTGAGATTGAGTGCCTGCTGTGGAATAAGAGAATGATGGTCTAGGCGGTCTAGGGAAAACCCGACGCCTAGATTTCCTTGGGACACCATAGAATGTCCCATAGGTCTATCCCTCTTTGACTGTCCTCTTTCAAACTCGTGTACCCTTCTTTTTTGCCTCTGATCCTCCATCTTCTGTCCAAAAGCCTGTATTCTGGCTATATCCATATCTCTGTTCAAAGCAGCAATGGTACACTCCCTCACCAAATATGGCTCTAATCTGTCCACATATCGATGGACTCTATCTTACATTGTGGCCACTACATTTGGAGCATATCGAGCCAAAGAATTAAATTGAAGACTATATTCTCTGACACTCATATTCCCTTGCCGATGATTTAGAAACTGGTCTGCACGTGCCTCCCGGATCTCATATGGGAGGTAGTGATCAAGAAAGGCCGTTTTGAATTCCTCCCAACTAGCTGGAGGTACATCAATACCCCTCGATCATTTTCAGTCTTCATACCATAATATAGCCTCGCCTTTCAATCTCTAGGCCGCAAGCTCAACTGTTTGTACACCAGTAACGTGAATAACATCTAGAGCCCTTTGAATTTGGTCCACGAAGTCTTGTGGGTCTGCCTTCGGATCTGACCCAGTGAATATGGGAGGGTCTAATTTGAAAAAATCTTGTGTTCGCCGACTAGCTACTCTAGCCGCGTCATCCTCGCTTGTCGTTGGACCAGCTTGTCCCTGAGTTTTTCCAGCAACTATCTGAGTCAACATATGCACTGTATTTCTTAAATCCTGTTCAGTGGTATTCATAGGCGGTTCAATAGATTCTTCTCTCCTCCTCGACTCTTCTGGAGCTGGAAAAGTAGAAGAAGACTGCGATGCAATTTTAGTTTTAGCTCCACCTTGACTAGCTTGGTCAGGTGGTGATTTACTCGTGCCTTCTTCTGCAAGCATATCTAACTGCTTATCTTTACCCCTACCTCGTCTTGTCATCGACATTTTACTATAACAAAGAAACCCAATTCCAATGGTCAGATATAATTCCACTTATAATTTTGGCTCTATTGCACGATCTAGAAATGAAGAAAAGAAACAACTCCTAAATGTACCATAGCCTACTACTTATAAATGTGGTGCACAACACATCCATAAGCAAGACTCTACTCAGACACGGCTTTGTAGACACCCTTAGGACGACCTGCTTTGATACCACTTTTATCACGCCTCGAATTCCCACGGGGCGGACCGATTCCCGAAGCCGTTATGGCCCGAGAGAACCAATCTTCATTCATGTACATTCATATGCATGTCACTGTATGAAAATCATTCTATCTCATGTAACTATTAGATACCAATGGCGGAAGTCATGGTAACATATGCTATATATGAAACTTGGCCGTTAGGGCCATCAAGTCAAAATGGACATACATTTCTTACATCCCTTCATCTGTCCCACAATATCTACAAAGCCTCTATAGATACATAGACGTAATCAACCTCAAGTTGGGACAAGTCCCCGCTTCATACAACATTTACATAATATCAAAACAAGTATATACATGTGACTCGAAAAGCCCCAAACCAACTGGAGCTCACCAATGATTTGCAAATGACCCGCAACCTACTGTGGAGGTCTACTAGCACCTGCACCTGAGGCAAGTAAGGTAAGTCCCCCAAGGGACATCAGTACGAACAATGTACTGAGTATGTAAGGCTATAAGAAACTGCATCATACATAAGAACTTCAATGGGATCAACTACAAGAGAATAGTCAATATGGATAACCCATCGTTCTGTATGTTTGGAACCATGTATATTGCTTTCATTACTTTTTTATCTTCTTTGCTTCTATGTTTATTCATCATTACCTGAATCATATTGTACCCGGGCCCCAACTGATCAGTGGGTCTTTACATAACATAACGTTATGTTGGGATCGGCCCGAGCTAGGCTTATGCCTCTAGAGCTTCCACCCATAAATCAATATATCACATTCGGCTCGAGCTAGGTTCTTACCTCTAGAGCTGCCACCCATAAACCAATATATCAGGTTCGGCTCAAGCTAGGTTCTTACCTCTAGAGATGCCCCCTGTCAGGTTTGGCCCGAGCTAGGTTTATGCCTCTAGAGCTTCCCCCTGATCCAATAATCTCGGGTTCGGCTCGAGCTAGGCTTATGCCTCTAGAGCTGCCACCCGTGCTGTTACAACCAATAACTATGCATTACTTCATTTCTTTACTTTTGAGAGATTGATACGTTGATAGTCATCACATTATTGGAACTTTGGAACATCAGTCCATGATTAAGAGACATTTGAACAACAACATGTGATAACTTGACATGAGATACTTTGAGACATTTTGAAATGAGAAACAAGCTCGGTAATAATGAGGACAATAGTTGCTGCCAAAGGATACTGAAAAGAGTAACCTTACATACCTTATCTTCCCAATATGAATACACAACCCTATATGTGAATACAATAATCCAGCTCCTTCCTTATGTGTTACTCTACAACACAAGTTCATAACGGAGCTCACGTTAACAACTAACTACTTTACAAGTGCATAAGATGACAATGAGTTACATGACTGCCCTATAACATCATTTCACCCTTTACAATACAATTCATTGCATTACCATCCCAACAATACCATAAAATTCCACACATTGACCAAGACATCATAAACCAATAGCATTTCACACCAAGTTTACCCTTTACGCTTCCTCATTAACAGTATGTCACAATTATTCCATCAAGTCACCTCAATACCTTTCATATCAATATATTAGCAACAATATATAATTGATATAATCCAACATGCCTCCGAACGACCCCGTAAAGTCATTCAATAGGTATCATAAGTTGATAATTACATCCAAAAAGGGTATAGGGGCCTTGGGGGGTCAAAGAGAGACAAAAACATACAAAATGAAGTTCTGGGCTGACCTGCGAAGCCACCTGAACCCTCAGGTGGTTGAGTTACTTCTGTAAGTGACCCTTGGCCTTGTCCAGGGCCACCTGTATTGGCATCTACGCCCGCAGGTGCCCTGTCTGCGAGGGCGGGTGCCCGTTTCGGCCAAAATGGGTCTCTTTTGGGTATTTTTTTTGTAATAAATGGTCCAAGGCCATAAGTAAGATTCTCTTTACATATTTTAGGTTAACTTGGATTCCGAAAAACAACCATGGTCTCACAACGCACATGAACATCACCAAAACTACATTTTCCTCTCAATACGTCACCAATTCCATGCACAATTTCACAACAACAATTCCAAGTGTTATACACAAAAAGAAAGCAAGTTAAGGACATAAAAACATCTTAAATGTTGATATTTAATCCACCAAATTCACTTCCTTCAATACCACAAGTCCACTTTCAAGTTTAGAAGGCAAAACCCTTCACCGGTTAAGCAAAATAGACTGTTTTACACATAGTGAACTGTCCAACACCTTGCCAACATAACCAACATGATTTATACACCATATTAAGCATATAATATACTAAACCATAAGAATAAACACTTACCAAATCTTGTAAAAGAGTGATCTTGTCCAAGGGAGTGATGGCTTAGGGTTTGTGATAAGTGTGAAATGTCTTGGATAATTCTAGAAATGGCATGAGAGTTGTAATGAATAAAAATCTGATTTTGTGCCTTTATATAGTCCCTCAAGTCTCATTCTTATCCATACACTTGGGCATAATTAATGTGTGTTTACTTGGTCGACACAAGAATGGGTCATTTTCCATTTGGGCCATGCCTTTTGCTTAATTTTGGGCCTTAAATTGAGCCCATTAGCACATGTTAATTCAGCCCAACAAATTAATGCATAATTCACCAACAATCTCATTTTTAAATAATTCCATGAATGTTACGATAATCAACTTGGTTCGAAAACATACGGGGTGTTACACTTTGTATTGGTAAATTCTCAATCCTTTATTTTTTTTTCTTGCTTTGTATAGAATATCTGGGTGTAGTCAAATTTGATACTTGAGTAATTGTAGTTAGAGATAATGCAATACTTATTCTTTGAATTTGGGTTTTGATTCTATGTCATGCTTTTGTATTGATTGATTATGCTTGATTTATAAAATCTTATGCTTTATTGATTTCTACTCTAGTAGAACTTGAAAGAGGAAATTAGAGTAGGAAATTCCCATGTACTTTGATTAATGTTTGGAGGAGCTAATTGAGGTTGGAAAAGATTAATTTAGCTTTGACCCATCTTATGGAATTTGTTGCTAGACATAGTCAAATCCTAGTGTAGCCATAGATTGAAACTATTTGTGTTGGCACTTGGCTAGTGTTTGAAAGAATCTAGCCAAGAAATATTCGTCAATAGGCCGAAAGACATTGCGGATAATTGAGGTTCCAAGGCTAATTTGCTAACCCGTGAATTAGTCCTGAGCACTCGATTTGAATACTTTGAATCATTTATAGAATTGATTCCTGTTATCATTTCCCTTGTTTCCCATTGTTTGTGAAAGCCATTGATCAACTTGTTCATAGTTTAATTGGTTCTATCCGTATTACACTTTTATAATCGAAAACCCCCAAAAACATTTGTATCTTTGTTTGGATTTTAGCGAGTTGCTTTGATTTCGTACTTTCTCGATCGCTAGTCACATTGTTCCTCGTGGATTCAACCCTAACACTAAGTTGGGTAAATATATTGCTAACAACCGCTTACATTCATTTTTATGGTGTATTTGAGCATTAGCAGCAATCACTATACCCTTCTGCATCAATACACCACCCAAGCCAACTCCAGAAGCATTACAAAATATAGTTAAACCCATGCCCTCCTCAGGAAAAGTCAAGAAAGGAGCCGAAGTCAACAAATCCTTGAGCTTTTGAAAGCTACTATCACAATTATTCGACCATTGAAAAACAATCTTTTTTTGAGTCAACTTGTTCAAAAGAGCTGCTATAAAAGAGAAACCCTGCACAAACTGGCGATAATACGTCTAGCCTAGTCACAAACTGCCGCTACCTTGGTCGGATAGACCATAATACCATTCTTGGTCATTACATGACCCAAAAAAAACAAAATCCAACCAAAACTTGCACTTGGAGAACTTGGTATACAACTTCCCATCTCGTAATTTCTATAGTACGACCCTCAAATGTCTCCCATGCTCAGCCTCATTCTTGGAATATACAAGATATCATCGATGAACACAATCACAAAAGATCAAGATAAGGCCTAAATACTGGGTTCATAAACTCTATAAATACTGAGGAGGCATTAGTCAACCCAAAAGACATGAGCAAGAACTCATACTGACCATACTGCATCCTGAAAGGTGTCTTTGGAATATCCAAAGATCTAATCCTCAATAGATGGTAACTAGATCTCAAGTCGATATTAGAAAAAGCTGAAGCACCCTGAAACTGATCAAACAAATCATCAATACAAGGAAGAGGATACTTGTTCTTGATAGTCACTTTGTTCAATTATCGATAATCAATACACATGCGCATGGATCCATCCTTTTTCTTCACAAACAAGACAGGAACACCCCAAGGAGACACAGTCGGTCTAATGAAACCCTTACCCAAAAAATCCCATAATTGTTCCTTCAATTCCTTCAATTCCACCGGGGGCATCCTATAAGGAGGAATGGAAATGGGCTTAGTGCCCGACTCAACATCAATAATAAAATCAATATCCCTATCTGGAGGCATACAAGGTAAGTCCGTAGGAAACACGTCCATGAAGTCTCTAACAACTCAAACAGAATCCAAGGGAGGCGATGAATAAACATTAGCATTGCGAACATAGGCCAAATAGGAAAGACACCCCTTTTCTATTATGCGACGAGCACATAGAAAAAATATAATCCCTTTTGGACATGAACTAGGAGTAACCTTCCACTCTGATCTCGGTACATCCAGAGTAGCAAAGGGCACGATCTTGGTAAAACAATCCCAAATCGTATGATAAGGAGCCAACCAATCCATACCCAATTTGAAATCAAAATCAACTATATCAAGGATAATCAAGTCCAACCAAGTCTCACACCTCAAAAGGTCACCACACATGATCGATATACATGATCCACCACTAAAGAATTACCTATGGGAGTAGAAACACGAATAAGCATAGCAAGGGACTCACATATAACATCAATAACAGTAGCAAAATATGCAAACATATAAGACAATGTGGACCCAAGGTCAAATAATATAGAAGTAGAACGACGGCAAACTGGGATGATACATGTGATCACAGCATCAGAGGACTTTGCCTCAGGTCTCCCAGAAAAAGTATAGCACTAACCATGCCCGCTACCAGATTGAGCAATCCCTCGTCCACTACTACGAGTTCCCTGAGCCCCATCTCTAGGGCTTCTTAGAATCACCTCTACTGCTTTGTGTACCATCTCTAGCTACAGACACTAAAGCCGGACAAAGATGAAGCTGAGAACCCTGCTGTGGAGTACCTGATGTATGTCAGGGAAAATCTCTTGCTAAATGAACAAACTCATCACACACAAAGCATCCCCTGCTACTTGAATCACGCTGAGGGCCTAGAAGGACTAGATCACCCTCCAAAACCCGATCAACCAAAATAAGACCCCCAACCCACATTACCTGATCTCTGCACACCCAAAGTAACAGAATCCATAAGCCTACTACCTAAACTCTGTAAAGCTGCATGAACTGGTCTGCCATGGTAACCGTGAGAACTTCTGCCAGAGAAATCCCTATGTCGGGATGCATGATCATTAAAATTGCCCTGTCAACATATCCTTTTGGCACCACCACTCTGAGTACCCTAGCAAATAGTTTCAATAATCTTAGCATGATCTATAATACTCTGAAAAGAACCACCTAAAACTATAAGCTGAGATATAGCCAACTGATAACCTTTACAAACTTTCCGATTCTCTAAAGCTATGTGGAGATACTAGCAGTGGTATATCCAAACAAGGCATAGAAATGTGCCTCAACTTTGCAATAGTCATAAAGCCCTGCTCCAAATGATCAAAATCATCTCTTATATTGTCCCTCAAGCTATAGGGCACAAACCTTTCAAGAAATGCCTTAGAAAACTATGTCCATGTTAAAGAAAAAGGAACCCACTGGTCTACAACTAGTAAGAGACCTCCACCACTGCCTATCTACATTAGTCAACTAGTAGATAGTGTAAGCAACACCATGGGACTCAAGCAAACTGAGGTTATGCAACCTCCCCTGGCAATCAATTAGAAACTCATAAGCATTCGCTGAACATGGGAGGAGCCAATCGAATAAATCTCTTGAATCTCTTATGCTCATTAACTAACATCACAAAACCAAAAACAATAGGAGGAACATCAATTTTAGTAGGAAAAGTCTTAATAAGTGGGGCCATAACAGCAGCTGACTATACCGTTGGAGTTTGAAAACCATAGTAGGAGCCTATCCTGGTGGTTGAACACCTTATTAGTCTGAGAACTATTTGGTGTACTCGGTAGAATACCTGTCTTGGGAGTGCCATCCAAACGGCCCCAAAGACAAATCAGCAAATCTTGTAATATCGAAGTAACAATAATAACCCGAAGGGGCTGAGCTAGTCCCATATCCTCTAGTTGATAATCCTCTTTATCATGCTCAATCTCAATATTAGGAGAGGCTGATCTAGCTTGTCCTCTAGCCGGAGCCACTCCTAGTGCTCGGCCCCTACATTTGTCTTGGTCGTACCCCCTACCTCGCCCTCTGACTGAGGCTCTAAGAGTAAGTGCTAGCTCAACATCCTCAACAACTCTAGATCTAGTCATCACCATCTACACAAAAAAGAGTAGAATACAAGTTTAGAATTTTAGGCATGAACAACACGCATGATAAAGAACCAAATTAGAGAAGTTCTCCTAAAAATGTCCTATAGCCTCCCGAAGATAGATGCAGTCATCAACATATCTATTCGTGAGACTCTATTAGATATCCTAATCTTTACTCATAAGACTGGTGAACCTAGCACTCTAATACAAATTTGTCATGACCCAAAATCTGAGGTTATGATGGCACCAAAACTATTTCAACCCTGGGTAGGCAAGCCCAACACCAAAAGAGATAAAGTACGAAAAATAAATAAAGAAAATCAGATACAAGACTTTAAGATAAAGTCAGGCAAAATATATATAAACTAAGTCTGAAACTGATAAAAATACAACTCCAACCTAAAATCTAGTGTCATAAGGAAATATCACTAATACTAATAACGAGTACGAAAATACACAACTCTGTATCTGAATAGTAAAGTAAAGACAAGATAGATAAGATAAAGTCTGGAATCAAACCCCAAATGAGGAGCTCACCAGTACTCCAAATCAACTAAACAACTGTATGATCTCAATCCTCGCAGATCACACTCGAACTGAGATGTGCACCTAAAGAATACAAAAAGTAGGAGTGAGTACGATCCATTTGTACTCAGTAGGCATTATAGGCCGATCGAGCAAAATAGAAACAAAACATATAAAGGTTACTATGAACACGCTTCCACCTTCATACATAAAAGTTCCCAATGATGGCTTAAAGCATATCTCCTAATAGTACAAACACTACAAGTATAATCACAGTATACAAATTACATACACATAAATATATAAAGGAAGGCTAAATACACAATATCAAACACATAAAAGAAATGTAAGTAATGTAATGCAATGCAATGGGATGATAATAATCTAAGCCAATGCATGGAAACTTGTATACACCTTTCGAGCTAAAGCTTATAGGACAAGACCCATGGAGGGTTCGCAACCCATTTACTATCATAATCTCATATCTCAATCAACCTTGCCGGTACATTCCTTAGTCAAGGATTTTGTAAAGCGTTTCATTTTCTTTCAAAATTAGTATTTCTCAATGGTACCACTTTTCATGAATATGGATGAAAGAAATGAGGATGCATGCTCACAACCAAATCAATGTCATGTAATGAATCAACTCAATAGTGGTATAAATAAGCAAAAATCTCTTCAAATATCAATAGATCATAATATAAGCCATCGCATGGCACCACTAGAATAAAAAGTCATGTAAGACATCAATAAAGACCATAATATCAATTCAAGCCCCCACTCAGGCATCACGATAATAATAAGGCAAATAATGCATAAATAAGTCTAGTACCAGCCCCCCGCAAAGGCATCACAATAATAATAATCTCTCAAGTCAATAATAATATTCACATAAGTCCCCACATCGGCAACATGATAAAATAATAATCTCAAAAGATAAATCTCATGATAAAAATCCCCAAACCATAGCCTACTTTATATGAATGGTTAACTACCAGCACGATCTGAAGAAAGTTAAGCCACAACCTAAACCTACCTCAAAAAGCTAAAACACGAGAACAGACCCTTCAACTAGGATCTTTCCCTTTTTTTCAACGTTAGAACGTACCAAATCTATCAAAAACATAATCTACACATCTAACAGAGTTCAATGATAGCTATATTATCTACTTTCATTTTGAATCCAAAAATAGGTCAAAAACCAACCCCAAAGGAAAAAGGTAAAATCAAAATTTTATTTAAGAATTATGTTTCCCATACTCTAAGGGAGCTAAATATGAAAACCCATTGAAAAACAAATTAGAATTGAGGTCGAAATCGAAGAAAAACCATTTTCTCTATTTACCTGGAGAAACCTCAAAAATCCAAGATTAAAATCCAAGTTTAGAAGATGATTTAGTGATATAATCAATGATTAAGGATGGAAATTATGTTTAGAAGCTCACACAAGTCCAATTTGATGAAAAATCATCTTTGAAATAGCCAAAACCGAGACCCCAAAGATTGAAAATGGAAGAATGGAGTAAAAGAAAAGAAAAAGAGAGTTTATACCAGCGACGTTGCCTAGGCGGTAAAATCATTGCCTAAGCAATGTCACATAAGCGACGTTGCTTGAGCAACCATACTACTGCTAAGGTGGTAGTCACTTGCCACACAGGTGACCACTAAGGTGGTACATTATCCACATAGGATGTTTTGCTAAGGCAAAAGAACCCATTGCTAAGGTGACCCTTTGGTATGCCTAGGCTCTATCACTAAGGTGACCAAATGGTCGCTTAGGCAGTTGCACCAGAAAATAGCTGAAACTAGCTAAGTGAAAATGACTCTGAATAAACCCTCAAAATTTGAACAAAAGCCCATAAAAATAATTCGATAATGCTACTAGGCTAATTTCAACATTTTGGACTTAGTAGAACCATCAATTTACCAAAAGAGGACGTTATCAACAAATTAACCCCCAAAACCCTTTATGCTATTTTAACTAGTTTCTTGTCTAAAGGTTAAAACTCAATAGAAAGGCTCGAGACCCAAAACAAACCATACTAGTAACCCAAAATTGATATTCAGATCTAATAGGACAGACAGAATCACCATCCAATGCTCGAATCACAAAATGTTGACCAAAGTCAAACTAATCACTTTCAAGGCTACTCTGTCACGCCTCGAGCCCCAACGAGGCGTGATTGGCACCCGAAGCCGATATGGCCAGAGAGAACCAATCTTTGCTTATGAACACTCGCATGCATCTCCTCATATGGACCTTATGATACCCCATGCAACTATGCAAAAGTCATGGATATGGAAACGGATATGGAAGCATATGTCATACATAGATATATATATATATGTCAACTTGGCCGGTGGGGCCATCAAACCCAAAATGAGCGTACATATCTTACATTCTGTTCCCACATAAGTCTACAAAGCCTCTACAGATACATGAATATGACAATCCTAGAGTCGGGACAACACCCCGCTCTATACACATATACACTACCAAAATGAATGTACATCGCAACTCAGAAAGCCCCGAACAAACTGGAGCTCACCAAAAGTCTGCAAAAAGATCAGCACCCTACAGTGGAGACTTACTAGTACCTGTACCTGCAGCAAGTAAGGTAAATCCCCCACGAGGGGTCAGTACGGAAAATGTACCGAGTATGTAAGGCCATATGAAACTGTCATGAATACATCAATAGAATCAAAATGTAATGGTATAAGTATCATAAACAATTCATCGATTTGCATGTGTGGAACCGTGTAGCTTACATAGATTAAGTTCTTTCCTTTATTGGTTATTCCTCCTCACTCATATCATAACGTTCCCGGGCCCCGACTGATCAGTGGGTCTTTTCATGACATATCGTCATGTTGGGATCGGGTTGAGCTAGGCTTATGCCCCTAGACCTGCCACCCAGGGATCGGGTCGAGCTAGGCTTATGCCCCTAGACCTGCCACCCATAAATCATCCATCGGGATCGAGTCGAGCTAGGCTTATGCCCCTAGACTTGCCACCCATACTTGATCATTGACCACATATGCATTACTGTGCTTTACTTTGAGATTGATACCTTTACTTGTGAGAGATTGGTACATTCACTTGTGAGAGATTGATATAGTCAATGATACGAGGTTAACGTACCTATATAGATAGCCAAAACATTATTGGAACTCAAGGACACAACATGATTGAGACTTTTGGAACATGTCCCTAATTATGAAACTTATGAACAACAACGACTAGTGAATAAGGACTATAAAACGTAAGAATGAATAGACTCTCCTTATGTCATCACTTCCCTTAAAACAGTTTCTTTTGGTAGTAACAACATTTTTGGAACTTGGAACCATATTTGTAATTAGGTAATCCATGAATAACAATGGACCAAGAGTAACGTATATATGATTAACGATAGATGATAACCCGAGATGAGGTAACTTGGAACAATTCGGGGTGAATAAGTACCCTAACAAGATGTTCATCATATGTCGTAGGAAGATATGGAAAGAGTAACCTTACATAACTGCACTTCTAAGTATGAATACATGAGTCTATGTATGAATACAATGTTCCAGCTCCTTCTTTACGTCTTCGTCTACGATACAGGTTCATACCGGAACTTACATTAGCAACTATAGCAACTAGTTACCCTAGCGGCGTACAAGATGTTAATGAATTCTCATGTCACCCCTTACAATACAATCCAACACATTTTCATATCTCCAACACCATAACGGTACATACATTAACCAAGAAATCATACATCGATCGTATTTCACACCACACTTGCCCTTTACGCTTTTCCTTTTATCTTTACGTCATAATTATGCCTTTATATCAACATATAAACAACCATCCATACTTAACATAATCCAAAACACCTCCTTACGACACTTCAAAGTCATTAAAATGACATTACAAGTTGATAAATACATCCATAAAGGGTATCGGGGCTTTCGCGGACCAAAGGGATACGGAAACACCCAAAACTAAATTCTGGACTGACCTGAGCAGCCAATTGCGCACGCAGGTCAGTCACATGCACACGCAGATGGCCATTGGCAGCAGCCAGTACCATCTGCGTTGGCATCTGCGTCCGCAGATGCCCTCGTCTGCGGGGCGGATGCCCGTTTTGGTCCGAAATGGCTCTGTTTTGGGTCTTTTAATGCCATGAATGGTCCATGATCATAACCAACTTCATTTTAACATAATTTTGATCATTTATCATGCCAATCACCAGCCATGATTTCACAACACACATAACGTCACCAAAACGACACTTTACGGCCAATATGCCACCAAAACCATAACCAATTTCTCAATGGAAATTCCAAACATTATACACCATGACAAAACAATTCAAGACTATAATCACATATCACATGTCAATATTGAATCCATCAAGTTTATTTTCTTCAAGATCACAAACCCCTGTTCAAGTTTTCGAGCCATAAATCATCCTCCGATTTAGCAAACACAAATTGTTTTGCACATAGGGAACTTCTCCCACTTCACCAACATAACCAACATGATATAAACTATCTTCCATGCATAATATATATTAAACCATGATAGTATATACTTACCAAGTCTTGCTCCAAGGTGATCGTGACCAAAAGGATGGAAGCCTAGGGTTTGAGTGAGAGAATTAATGTTGTAGAAAATTCTAGAAATAACATGGGTGTCTCCAATGATATAAAATCTGATTTTTCTCATGTATTTATAGACCTTTAAGTCTCTCTTATCCACTCCTTGTCATTGATTGCATGGTTGATTGGTCAAATGGACCAATATTGGAAGAATGGGTCAAATTGGCACATTGGGCTATGTCTTCTTCTTACTTTTGGGCTTAACTTTGAGCCCAATGATGCAAGACTTATTCATACCCAAAAATTAATGTATAATTCATCAAATCTCCCATGTTTTACTAATTCCATAAATGTACACATAGTCGTAGTGGTTTGACAACACACGGGTTTTACACCTCCTACAAAGGTCTAATCCCATGTGCTAGGCCCAATATCAATTGTCTCATTAGTAACATTACACAATACATACTTTACAATCCTGACACTTGGGTAATCGTTGTTCAACGTCGTTGTATAGGGTTTCGTAGGTACGGGGTGTTACATTCTTCCCCTCTTAGAAACATTCATCCTCGAATGTTAGTAACATCGGCTTATGTACATCCCGCACTTAATACCTATGGATACTTCCTTGTTATTGTTCCAACTCCATACCTTGAGCTTTCTCCCCCGTTTGCAATAGTCAAGGGTACTTTGACTTCATTAGTCCTTTGGCTCCCTATGTAATTCGATTTCTCCACTGTACCTTTACCAAAGCTAGTCTCATGTTCTCTTTATCTTTCCACGTGTATTATCCCCCCATAAGGGACATCCCGCATAGCTTGTATATATATAAAAAAAATGAATGAATTTCAACATATGGCTTGTGGTAGCCTGTAGTTACTGTTTTGCTATCTTAACCTTCTCTGTAGCGTAGTGAATAAAATCTAGCCCCAAATAAGGCAGTTCCACTCGGTTTAACTCACCCAATTGACGATGTAAGCTTTCTTCTGTATACCCTCGCAGATACCATGATAATATTTGAACACTAGATATCATGATAAGCACATTCCATAAGGGGTAAATGATTATCCCAACGACCGTTTAGTCTCTCGCCCAGACTTGTAGTATACCTTCAAATGTTTGAATAGCCTACTCGCTTTGTCCGTTCGTCTGAGGGTGAACAGTTGTACTCATATTCACGTATGTATCCAACCTTTCTTGAAAAGAAACTTCTAAAACTGTATAGTAAAGTGAACTCCCCTGCCCAATATAATAGATTTCAGAACTCCGTATATTTGTACGTTCTCTGTACTAAACAACCTCGCATATTCTTCAACCATGTATGTGGTCTTGAAAGGCAACATGTGTGTTATGTAGGTAAACCTGTCAACTATCTCTCATATGGAATCAAAATTTCCAAAATATAAGGCAACCATTATGTGTATAAGGTAAACTTGCAATACACTCTATGTTAACCATGTCTTACTTTAAACTGGACAACATATACATGGCATATAACCTTCCGGTTTCTGATGCTCTGCTCTTACCTATTGATAATTTGGTCAAGGAGTTGCAAATTCTATAACGTTCTTCCTTTATATAGTGCCTGACCAATGCTTTCTTTTCAACCCACAGTACGTTTTGTTTCTCCCAATTAAAAATATCATTCTGCGAATGATGTGCTTCAGATATACTTCATTTCCTTGGTTCATCCATATTTGGTATATCTAATCTACCTTACTATCGGGATATTCCCTCATGCGTAAGGTCAAATCTCATCAAACCTTGTGGTATGTTCTTCTGCCGAACTAAACATAGGATTCGCATGTCGCTTTTTCCTTCACCTCTTACGAATGAAAACTTTACCGCATTTTGCGTTATAACCCTTTGATCTGGACTTTCTAGTAAATACACTACCAAACTGTGTATTAATATATAGATTCTCCCTCTACCTTGTGTCTCCATGGACCGACCATCAGTACGTCCTAGTGCTTTGCGGCCTAATGTATCGACCACTGCATCCGCTTTTCCCGAATGCGATCTCAGTATCTTATCTTAATCTCTTACGCATTTGAGTCATCTTTCCTTCCTCAACTTTAAGTCCTTTTGCTTGGAATGTATGCAAACTCTTGTGATCAATATTTGTATATCAATACGAACCCTAAGTAGTAGTGTCATATCTTCGTATCCTTCAAATAAATACCACAACTGTTACCTTAAGATCATATGTGACATCGTTTCTCTCTCATATGGCCACACTGCCGTGAGGCATACACTATTATCTTATTATGCTACACACATCCCGGGTCATCCCCGAAAGCAGCACCCTGTTTTGCATAACCTTTGTGCCTTTGAGCAATATGAAACTGGGTAGAAGTCTCTTCGAAACTTGTCTCATATGCATTACTCCGCTGAAACTGAGTTACTTTATATATTAGCTCTGTTAAGGGTACAGGGACAGAAGAAAATCCTGTAGTAATTCTGCTAGATCACCAATCATCCCAAGGAAACGATGAATAACAAATTTTGTTTTTCACTGTTTCTATCTTTAGAATATCGACCCTTAGCCCGTCATCCTATACGTTGTGACCCTCAAACGCTATGGATTTTATCCAAAATTCATACGTATAAAACTTTGTGTTCCCCTTACACTCCCATCTTATGACACCTGCCATGCGTACTTGGCATAGTCCTCTTGCGATCTTGATTAAACCAAACTATCTGCCATGAACACGGTCACAAATACATCTAACAATGGTTTGCATACCCTATTTATCCGCCCCAGAACATCAACTGGTACATGTGTTAGTCCCAATGACACAACTTATGAGCCATTACAGTCAGAACGGGGTTACAAGACTGTCTTGAGTATATCTTTGTTTCTCCTTCTGACGTGATGATAACCAGATCCCATGTCACTTTTAGTGCAAGAACGAGTGAATACAATCCTTTTAATAAATCTTAGGAGGGGATATTTATTCTTAATCGGTACTTTACGCAATTGCCACATTCACACGGGTGCGCCCCAAAGGACATATTAGATCTTATGTATCTCCTGTCCACCAAATCTTTTAATTGCTCTGTTTAATTTCTATAGCGTTACCGGAGCCATGGTATATAGAGGAAGAGAGATAAGCGGAGGGCCTGGAATCACATCAATCATAGTAAGCCTGGAAATTCATCAGGCATATATATCGAGAAAGTCATTTGACCATCGAAACCTATTAAGAACTTGGTGATTTCGCATCAATCTCTCGCTCTTAGACTAACTGGCATACATACCCCTTGGCTCTCAATTTCGTCACCTTGCAATAGAAAATAAACTTTTCCTTGGTTCCCCCACATTACTCTTCCACTTAGGAATATGTTCTTATGAATAGTGAAAATGCACCTTGGCAACTCACCGTAGTATAACAAGAAATCAACTTATCCATTCCCATTATAACATGAACATCCACCGTTTGCAATTCGATAAGCTTAGCCAATGTATTATAACCCCACATCGTTACCACCTAATCATGACACATTCTTTTAGCTACAATAACTTTCCTTCCTTTTTTTTTCTTTTACTCAATGGAATAGCATAAGATAGGGTAAATCCCCAAATCAATCAATGTAAATACGTTACGAAAAAGACAGATCATATACCTGTTGCATCATCGGGAGAAGCCTCAAATTTCTGCCGATCCACCACGGCGTAGGAATTGCCCTGGATATTACTAGAACTTGCTTCTCCCCTAGCACCCTTGCCCTGACCAGCAGCTCGTGTATCTCTACCTAGAGGAGGCACATATGATGTCGATGCGAAGGTTGGTCCCGTGGGTCGTACCATGCCACCTGTGTTCCTTCCTGGGCACCCCCTTGCCACATGCCCTGGCATGCCGTAAAAATAGCAAACATCCCTTCCGAACCGACATTCACCTGCATGAAACCTCCCACAGCGCTGGCACAACCGACGATAAAACCTCGGGCGGTTCATACGTCCTTGTGTTTGATACCCCACTGTACGTAAACCCTGAATCTCACCTTCTTGCCCAAACTGGTTGCTTCTAAACCCTTGGAATATAGGAGGAGTAATCATTGTGGTATGGGGAAACGATGGCCTAAGTACCTTGTGAAAAACCCTAGGCCCAAATCCTCCTTGGGACGCCATGATTTGTCCCATGGGTTTAGATTTTTTTGATGATTTTTCTTCCAATTCTTTCATCCTATCCCTCTGCTTCTGTCCCTCCTTTTGTTGCACCAGAGCTTGTCTTTGAGCTTGTGCAGTAACTACACGGGTCAATATTTGTATTGCACTCATCAAATCCTGCTCAATAGTATTAACGAGCAGTTCTGAAGATACTTCTCATCTTCTCAGCCCCTCCGAAACTGGGAAAGTGGAAGAAGCCCGTGATGCAAAGTCAGTATCAGCTCCACCTTGACTCATATGGTCAGGTGGTGGACTACTCAATCCCTCTCCGGTAAGCGTAACAACTTTCTTACCCTTGCCTTTATCTCTTCGTGTCATCGGCAGTTTCTGTAGCACAGAAAACCAATCACCATGGTCAAATATAATTTAACTTACATCGCTGGCTCTATGGCACGATCTAGGAATGAAGAAAAGGAACAACATCCTAAATGTCCCGTAGCCTCCTACTTATAAATGTGGTGCACAACACATTGATAAGTAAGACTCTACCCAGACACGGCTTTGTAGACACCCCTAGAATGAACTGCTCTGATACCACTTTTGTCACGCCTCGAGCCCCAACGAGGCGTGATTGGCACCCGAAGCCGATATGGCCCGAGAGAACCAATCTTTGCTTATGAACACTCGCATGCATCTCCTCATATGGACCTTATGATACCCCATGCAACTATGCAAAAGTCATGGATATGGAAACGGATATGGAAGCATATGTCATACATAGATATATATATATATGTCAACTTGGCCGGTGGGGCCATCAAACCCAAAATGAGCGTACATATCTTACATTCTGTTCCCAAATAAGTCTACAAAGCCTCTACAGATACATGAATATGACAATCCTAGAGTCGGGACAACACCCCGCTCTATACACATATACACTACCAAAATGAATGTACATCGCAACTCAGAAAGCCCCGAACAAACTGGAGCTCACCAAAAGTCTGCAAAAAGATCAGCAACCTACAGTGGAGACTTACTAGTACCTGCACCTGCAGCAAGTAAGGTAAATCCCCCATGAGGGGTCAGTACGGAAAATGTACCGAGTATGTAAGGCCATATGAAACTGTCATGAATACATCAATAGAATCAAAATGTAATGGTATAAGTATCATAAACAATTCATCGATTTGCATGTGTGGAACCGTGTAGCTTACATAGATTAAGTTCTTTCCTTTATTGGTTATTCCTCCTCACTCATATCATAATGTACCCGGGCCCCGACTGATCGGTGGGTCTTTTCATGACATATCGTCATGTTGGGATCGGGTCGAGCTAGGCTTATGCCCCTAGACCTGCCACCCAGGGATCGGGTCGAGCTAGGCTTATGCCCCTAGACCTGCCACCCATAAATCATCCATCGGGATCGAGTCGAGCTAGGCTTATGCCCCTAGACTTGCCACCCATACTTGATCATTGACCACATATGCATTACTGTGCTTTACTTTGAGATTGATACCTTTACTTGTGAGAGATTGGTACATTCACTTGTGAGAGATTGATACAGTCAATGATACGAGGTTAACGTACCTATATAGATAGCCAAAACATTATTGGAACTCAAGGACACAACATGATTGAGACTTTTGGAACATGTCCCTAATTATGAAACTTATGAACAACAACGACTAGTGAATAAGGACTATAAAACGTAAGAATGAATAGACTCTCCTTATGTCATCACTTCCCTTAAAACAGTTTCTTTTGGTAGTCACAACATTTTTGGAACTTGGAACCATGTTTGTAATTAGGTAATCCATGAATAACAATGGACCAAGAGTAACGTATATATGATTAACGATAGATGATAACCCGAGATGAGGTAACTTGGAACAATTCGGGGTGAATAAGTACCCTAACAAGATTTTCATCATATGTCGTAGGAAGATATGGAAAGAGTAACCTTACGTACCTGCACTTCTAAGTATGAATACACGAGTCTATGTATGAATACAATGTTCCAGCTCCTTCTTTACGTCTTCGTCTACGATACAGGTTCATACCGGAACTTACATTAGCAACTATAGCAACTAGTTACCCTAGCGGCGTACAAGACGTTAATGAATTCTCATGTCACCCCTTACAATACAATCCAACACATTTTCATATCTCCAACACCATAACGGTACATACATTAACCAAGAAATCATACATCGATCGTATTTCACACCACACTTGCCCTTTACGCTTTTCCTTTTATCTTTACGTCATAATTATGCCTTTATATCAACATATAAACAACCATCCATACTTAACATAATCCAAAACACCTCCTTACGACACTTCAAAGTCATTAAAATGACATTACAAGTTGATAATTACATCCATAAAGGGTATCGGGGCTTTCGCGGACCAAAGGGATACGGAAACACCCAAAACTAAATTCTGGACTGACCTGCGCAGCCACCTGCGCACGTAGGTCAGTCACATGCGCACGCAGATGGCCATTGGCAGCAGCCAGTACCATCTGCATTGGCATCTGCGTCCGCAGATGCCCTCGTCTGCGGGGCGGATGCCCGTTTTGGTCCGAAATGGCTCTGTTTTGGGTCTTTTAATGCCATGAATGGTCCATGATCATAACCAACTTCATTTTAACATAATTTTGATCATTTATCATGCCAATCACCAGCCATGATTTCACAACACACATAACGTCACCAAAACGACACTTTACGGCCAATATGCCACCAAAACCATAACCAATTTCTCAATGGAAATTCCAAACATTATACACCATGACAAAACAATTCAAGACTATAATCACATATCACATGTCAATATTGAATCCATCATGTTTATTTTCTTCAAGATCACAAACCCCTGTTCAAGTTTTCGAGCCATAAATCATCCTCCGATTTAGCAAACACAAAATTGTTTTGCACATAGGGAACTTCTCCCACTTCACCAACATAACCAACATGATATAAACTATCTTCCATGCATAATATATATTAAACCATGATAGTATATACTTACCAAGTCTTGCTCCAAGGTGATCTTGACCAAAAGGATGGAAGCCTAGGGTTTGAGTGAGAGAATAAATGTTGTAGAAAATTCTAGAAATAACATGGGTGTCTCCAATGATATAAAATCTGATTTTTCTCATGTATTTATAGACCTTTAAGTCTCTCTTATCCACTCCTTGTCATTGATTGCATGGTTGATTGGTCAAATGGACCAATATTGGAAGAATGGGTCAAATTGGCACATTGGGCCATGTCTTCTTCTTACTTTTGGGCTTAACATTGAGCCCAATGATGCAAGACTTATTCATACCCAAAAATTAATGTATAATTCATCAAATCTCCCATGTTTTACTAATTCCATAAATGTACACATAGTCGTAGTGGTTTGACAACACACGGGTTTTACACCTCCTATAAAGGTCTAATCCCATGCGCTAGGCCCAATATCAATTGTCTCATTAGTAACATTACACAATACATACTTTACAATCCCGACACTTGGGTAATCGTTGTTCAACGTCGTTGTATAGGGTTTCGTAGGTATGGGGTGTTACATACTCAAAAGATCAAACTCACTTAAATCATTCCTGAACACTTAAGGGTCCATGCCAACCAACCCCACAACTTATAAATGGCATATAGCAACTATAGAGAAGGGTAAAATAGTCAAAACATAGCAAAAGATAAAAATCACAATCAGGGTTGTTACACTAGGACTGATGGTTTAATTCTTGGGTAGTTTGTTTGAGTTTTAATCCAATTTTTTGTTTAGGAGTTTTTGAAATTGAGAAATTTGACCTCAATCAAAACTTTTAGTAAACAGCGTTAGATGAGAATTTTGACAGTTTTGTTAGCTCTGAAATGTGGATTTTGGGCTAGGGGGACCTTTGGTTCAGGTCTCAAGGCTTCTGGACTCATTTTAGTATATTGGTTGGTTTTTAATTAAAATAGAAGGTTAGGTGTGGGACCCACTTTTTGTTGAAAAAACCTCAATTGAGAATTTTGTCAATTTTTTAATCAAAAATACCATTTTTAGTAGGGTAGCATATCTTGTTTGTGTTCAAAGTGTTCAAAACCAATCCCGAGGACCCATTCAAAGTCATTTCTGACTTAGCATTTTGTTGGTTTTTTACCAGCTAGTTCAGAGCATAGTTGCCCTTCGTATTTCTGGAGGGATTACCACATTTGGAAAGGGTCAAGTTCTTGACCATTGCATTCTTGAGCCTATCCTCACGTTTGTGAAGAAGGCCGATCTGGCTAGCTCAGCTTTATTCTTTGTGATCATGAAGAATCGGCTGTGTTTGCGAAGGGTTATATTTGGACTGGATCGTAATTGTGACACGGGTCCTACAATAGTGAAGGACCCTTGGCAGCAACTATATATACTCCCAACTTTGTTTTTCCTCTATTATTTCTCAAACCCATCACTATTGTTGGACCTTGTAAGCTTGGAAATTATGGGAAATCAGTTAACTAGGCTCAGGTATGATAGTTGTACCTTATGTGACCATTTTCCATTATTTATTTCATCACATCGTATCTCATTCCATGTAATTTCTTGGTCTTGATTTCTTGAATTTGTGGGGTTGTTTTGAGCTTCGATTCAGGCTCAATTCATTACCAATTTTTGAGCATTTGCTCCTAATCCCATGAGGGACCTCATAGCAGGTTCAAATTTCAAATATCATAAGCGGGTCCCAAAGACTAATTTTTGGCTTTTTTTTTTGCCCGACATATAAAATTATTATATGGGCCTTATTTTGCTCGTATTGTCGTGTAGATTGTGATTATGATTGCACAATGACTTTTGAGGTCGAGTAGAGGGGACGAGCAGCTCATGGAAGGTTCAAGGTTGTTGTTCGTCTTTAAGGTAGGCTATGGTCTACTCTTTTATAAACATTGGTCTACGAGATTATGTATGGTATAAATGACATGTAGGGTAGGGGGTTTATGGATAGGTTTAAGGTTATTTTACCATTGTTGCAACTCTTGGCCTTCTTTGAGGAGATTTTAGAATAGAATACTAGCTTGAGCCTTAGTTAGAATACCTGTTATAGTGCTAAGATTAGGTTTAGAATACATTTTTACTTGCTATAACTTTAACATTAAATTTACGATCCTTAGCATAGGTTTAGGGTAGCATCTCGGTCGAATCTTTTATTATTATGTTTTATCTTGCTTACTCTCATTTTCTATATTTACTTTATTTATATATATTGCTCTATATGTTGGTGGGCCCAAGGATGTGGTTATGACCCTGTTGGATTTCAGGTTAGTGCTCATTGCTTTGGAAAGGCTATGATTCTTAGTTGGTGATACTTATGTGTCTATACCCTATTTTTGTGTATACTAGTGATGGTATGCATACATTCATACATGCACATGCATGCATTGTGGTACAATTCCAAGCGAAAACATTGACTTTGACTTTTAAATTAAAATAAGGAAATCGTACCACTCTTACTACTAGTTGATGACTTTTAAGACTACAAGATATCACTTTACTATTTTTTCCTAGGAATTTCTAAAGGAATTATAACTCTTTTAATCACTAGTTTTATTTCCATTTTCAAAAGATTTATCCTGATCTCCACTTACTAATTTTGAAAGTGGAGCATAATTTTTACAGGTTTTACCTACACATTTGTTTTAAAAAGGAAAGAAAATAGATCATTTTAGTCCTGGTATGATTTCCAGCACATTTATGCTCGTGATTACTTCCAGTTTGATTCTAGAAGGGATTTATTATCAATTATTACTAGGTTTGGGATCGGGCAGTGTATACGAATATCCTCAGTCCTCTATAGTTTTTTTGGTCTATGAGCCTGTCACGCCTCGAATTCCAATGGGGCGGACTGGCACCCGAAGCCGTTGAGGCCCGAGAGAACCAATCCTTTCTCATGTACATTCATATGCATGTCTCTGTATGAATATCATTCTATCTCATGTAACTAGATCCCAATGGCGGAAGTCATAACAAACATATGCTATATATGATACTTGGCCGTTAGGGCCATCAAGTCAAAATAGAGATACATCTCTTACATTCATCTTCCCACATACGTCTTCAAAGCCTCTAACAGATACATGTACATGACCAACCTACAGTCGGGACAAGTCCCCACTTTATACAACATTTACAATACCAGAACTAATATACACATGTGACTCGGAAAGCCCCAAACCAACTGGAGCTCACCAATGATCTGCAAATGACCTGCAGCCTACTATGGCGGTCTGCTAGTACCTTCGCCTGTAGCAAGTAAGGTCGTATTACATATAACCTCCAGGTTTCTGATGCTCTATTTTTACCTGTTGACAATTCGGACAATGAGCTACAAAGTCTGCAATGTTTTTCTTCTTTATATTGCCTCCCCAATACATCTCTTCCAAACCATGGTATATTTTGGTTACTCCCAAATGAATAGAATACCGTGAATGATATACTTCTATCGTAATTTATTTCCTTAACTCATCTATATCCGATACACAAAATCTACCTTGGCATTGAAGTACCCCCCTTATGTAAGTTCAAATACCTTTGTCGAACTTTGCTGTACATTCTTTTTCACTGAACTAAAATAGGATTTGCATATTGCTTTTCCTTTTCTACAAGTGAAGACTCTTACACCTTATACATTATAATTCTTACATCTGGAGTTTCAAGAAGATGAACCCCCAAGCTGTCTAACTGGCTTAACGTATTTCCATGTTTGCTTTTCCCGGATGGTACAAGATATCACTATCATCTTTGTGTAGTACTTCCAGCCACCTTTGCTGTCTTCAGTGTTGGTCCTTTTGCTTTAAAGATATATTGCAAACTCTTGTGGTCAGTATAGATGTGTCAGTATAGATGTCAACATGAACCCCAGAAAAATAATGGCGTCATATCTTTAAAGCAAATACCACGGCTGCTAACTCAAGATCATGTGTAGGATAATTTTTTCTCATGTGACCGCAACTGTCGTGAGGCATAGGCTATTACATGATCGTGTTGCATCAATACCCATCCTATTCATCAAATCCCTAACAACTGCTGGTGCATTGGTTAGCCCAAATGGCATAACTAGAAATTCCTAGTGACCATAGCGTGTTCGGAAAGCTGTCTTGGGTATATATATATTATTTTTTTATTTTTTATTTTTTTGTTTTCCTAATCCTTACCTGGTGATGTCCCGTGAAAAATATTTGACACCCTGTAACTGATCAAACAAATCATCAATTCTGGGGAGGGGATATTTGTTCTTGATCGTTACCTTATTCAATTGTCGATAGTCAATACACATTCTCAACGTACCATCTTTCCTTCTTATATATAATACTAGTGCACTTCCAGGGGACGTACTAGGTCGTATTTACCCCTTTTTCTAGCAAGTCTTTTTAAGTGTTCCTTTAATTCCTGTAACTCTGTTAGGACATTCTATATGGAGGAATAAAGATAGGTTGAATGCCTGGAATCACGTCAATACCAAACTCCATTATACCTCAAGAATTTCATTTACTACTGATATCGATTGAAGAGTTAGTGGCTTCACATCAATATCTTTCACTCTTACTAAGTGACACATATACTCCTTTGAGTATCATTTCTCTTGCCTTAAGATAGAAAATAAAGTTACCTCTCGGTGCTCCCATATTACCCTTCCATCCAAGAACATTCTTTGTGGCAAAATAAGAATGTAACTTCTTAGCTCGATAATGCCAACAAGTGTATCATAGCCACAAATAGTTACTATACAATTATGCTATACTTTTGTAATTACTATAGATTTGCCAACTGGTGTATAGACTTCGAATGGTGTAACTAGTAGTTCTGATGTTCTTTCAAAATATTTTCCTTAATCAGTAAAGTAACATATGATAATGTAGAATACGGGTCAATCAATGCATATACCTTATGTAAAAATATGAATAGTGTACCTGTGTCTTTATCAGGATAAGCCACCGAATTCTGTCGATCTGCTAAGGCATAGGTACGGTTCTGAATTTCACTAGAACTAGCTGCTCCGCTAGCACCTCTGCCAAGGCCAGCAGGTTGTACACCTCTGCCTAGGGGAGGAACCGATGATGCTGACGCAACGGCAGACCCCATAGGTTGTGCTGTACTACTCATGGCCCTTTGTGGGCATTCTCTCATTATGTGTCCCATCATACCACACCAAAAACACATATTTGTTCCCAACCGACAATCCCCCAAATGATACCTTCCGCTGCGCTGATACGGAGGATGAAAAAATCCTACTGTCTGTGAACCGTGGATTCCATTATTCTGCCCAAATTGAATACCTCTAAACCCTCAAAATTGAGGTTGAGTGCCTGCTGTGGAATAGGAGAATGATGGTCTAGGTGGTCTAGGAAACATGCGAGGCCTAGATTCTCCTTGGGACACCATAGACTATCCCATAGGTCTAGCCCTCTTTGACGACCCTCTTTCAAATTCATGTACCTTTCTTCTCTATCTCTGGTCCTCCATCTTCTATATGAAAGCCTATATTCTGGATATATCCATATCTCGGTTCAAAGCAGCAATGGTGTAGTCCATTACCAAATATGGCTCTAATCTGTCCACATATCGATTGACTCTATCTTCCATTGTAGCCACTACATTTGGCGTATATCGAGTCAAGGAATTAAACTGAAGACTATATTCTCTAACACTCATATTCCCTTGGCATAGTTTTAGGAACTGGTCTGCACGTACCTCCCAGATCTCATATAGGAGGTAATGATCAAGGAATGCCATTTTAAATTCTTCCCAACCAGCTGGAAGTGCATCAATACCCCTTGACCTTTTCCAATCTTCATACCACAATATAGCTTCACCTTTCAATCTATAGGCCACAAGTTCAACTGTTTCTACACCAGTCACGTGCATAACATCTAGAGCCCTTTGAATTTGATCCATGAAATCCTGTGGATCTACTTTCGGATCTGACCTAGTGAATATGAGAGGGTCTAATTTTAGAAAATCCTGTGTCCGCCGACTAACTACTCTAGCCGTGTCATCCTCACTTGTCATTGGGCCAGCTCGTCCCTGAGTTTGTGCCGCAACTACCTGAGTCAACATATGCACTGCATTTCTTAAATCCTGGTCAGTGGCATTCACAGGAGGTTCTGCGGGTACTTCTCTACCTCTTGGCTCTTCCGAAGCCGGAAAAGTAAAAGAAGACCGTGATGTAATTTCAGCGTCAGCCCCACCTTGACTATCTTGGTCAGGTGGTGATTTACTCGTACCTTCTCTGGAAGGCATATCTACCTGCTTCCCTTTACCCCTACCACATCTTGTAATCGGCATTGTACTATAACAAAGAAAACCAGGTACATTGGTCAGATATAATTCTCCACCTACAACATTGGCTCTACTGCACAATCTAGAAATGAAGAAAAGAAACAACTCCTAAATATCCTGTAGCCTCCTACTTATAAATGTGGTGCACAACACATCCATAAGCAAGACTCTACTCAGACACGGCTTTGTAGACACCCTTAGGACGACCTGTTCTGATACCACTTTTGTCATAGCCCGAATTTCAACGTGGCGGACTGGCACCCGAAGCCATTGAGGCCCGAGAGAACCAATCCTTGCTCATGTACATTCATATACATATATCTGCATGAATATCATTCTATCTCATGTAACTAGATCCCCATGGCGGAACTCATGGCAAACATATGCTATCTATGAAACTTGGCCGTTAGGGCCATCAAGTCAAAATGGACATACATCTCTTACATTCATCTTCCCACATACGTCTACAAAGCCTTTAACAGATACATGTACATAACCAACCTATAGTCGGGACAAGTCCCCACTTTATACACCATTTACAATACCAAAACTAATATACACATGTGACTCGAAAAGCCCCGAATCAACTGCAGCTCACCAATTATCCGCAAATGACCTACAACCTACTATGGCAGTCTGCTAGTACCTCCGTCGGTATCAAGTAAGGTAAGTCACCCAAGGGACATCAATACGAAGAATGTACTGAGTATGTAAGGCTCATATGAAACTGCATCATACATAAGTGCTTCAATGGAATAAAATATAAGAAAATAGTCAATAGGATAAACCACCGTTCTGCATATGTGGAACCATGTACCTTACTTTTATTATTTTCTTCGCTTCTATTGTTTATTCATCATCACTTTTATCATATCGTACCCGGGCCCCAACTGATCAGTGGGTCTTAACATAACATAATGTTATGTTGGGGTCGGCTCGAGCTAGGCTTATACCTCTAGAGCTACCACCCATATATCAATATATCGGGCTCGGCTCAAGCTAGGTTATCATCTCTAGAGCTATCACCTATAAACCAATATATCAGGTTCGGCTTGAGCTAGGTTCTTACCTCTAGAGCTACCACTTGTCAGGATTGGCCCAAGCTAGGCTTATGCCTCTAGGACTGCCCCCTGATCCAATAAATTTGGGATCGGCTCGAGCTAGGCATATGCCTCTAGAGCTACCACCCGTACTCTTGCAATTAACAAATATGCATTACTTTATTTCTTACTTTTGAGAGATGGATATGGTGATAGTCGCAATATTATGGGAGCTTTGGAACGTCTGTCCATGATTAAGAGACTTATGAATAACAACTAATCCACGAATAAAGAACATGTGAATAACAATACATGACAGCCTGAAATGAAATGCCTTAGAACATTTCGGAATGGAACAAATACAATGACAATGTGAACAATATGTGCTGCAGAAGGATACTGAAAGAGTAACCTTACATACCTTATCTTCCCAATATGAATATACAATCCTATATGTGAACAGAATAGTCCAGGACCTTCTTTACGTTTCACTTTACAACACAAGTACATAACAGAGCTTATGTTAACAACCAACTACCTCACAAGGGTATAAGACGACAATGAGTTACACGATTTCCCAATAACGTCATTTCACCCTTTACAATACAATTCACGACATTGTCATACCAAAAATACCACAACATTCCACACATTGACCACAACATTATATACCAATAGCATTTCACACCAAGTTCCTCCTTTACGCTTCCTCATTATTACGACATCACAATTACTCCATCAAGTCACCTCAATACACTTCATAACAACATATCAACAAAAATCCCACAACTTATACTCATAGAAAAATAACAAGTTAAGGAACATAACCACACCATACATGTTGATATTTCATCCACACCATTCACTTTCATCAAAACCTCAAGTCCCCTTTCAAGTTTAAATCACATAGATGACACATCTCTTAGGAAATAGAAAAAGTACACTACTTACACTTTTAGACATAACCATCATGATCTACATACTCTCCCATGAATATAATATATTAAACCATAAGATTAAACACTTACCCAAGCTTGAAAAATGATGATCTTGTCCAAAGAGATGACTTAGGGTTTTGAGAGCCAAAGGAAATATCTTGAAAATTCTAGAAATGGCATGTGTGTCTAAATGAATAAAATATGATTTTTTTGCCTTTATATAGCCCTCAAGTCATCCTTAGCCAATCCTTGGGCATTTAATGCCATGTTTACTAGGTCAAGTTGGAAGAATGGGTCATTTGCTCTTTGGGCCATGCCTTTTGGCTTCATTTTGGGCCTTAAATTGAGCCCAATTACACATGTTAGCTTAGCCCACCAAATTCAATGTATGATCCATCATATATCTCATGTTTAAATAATCCCAAAAATGTCACAAAAATATTCAACTCACGAGATTCATGTTCGTAGCCTCAATCGCAAAAATAAGAAATTCTAGCCACTCATGAGCATCTTTGGAGCATCTTTGTGCTCAATTTCAATGTTGTTGGAAGCCATTTTTATCCCAAAACACCTACCAAATAAGCCAACATGTTAAAAGATCATACAGACACTTTAAAAAAATGATTTAGAAAGTATTTAAGAAAAGAAATAGGTGAAAATGGTCATGGGTTCAGCTGTGTAGAGTTTCTGTTTTGGTACTACTAGCATTTCCTTTATACGTGCGTAGTCAATTGACCCTGTATGTGAAGGCTGATATATTTTTTAATAAAATTTCCCTCTTTGTGTACGCGAGAGGACACTGCGTGCGTAACGACCATTTTCATCACCCAGAAAATTTAGTTCTGACATTTTGTCGAACAACTTTGGGGCATCTTTTTTGCTTCAGATTATTTAGTTATTTCTTGCCTTAATCAACCTCAAATCTTTCTCACATGATAATCCTACATCACTCAACTCAATATCACCTAGCATTCATAAATTTAAGCACAAGAATATCATTGTTTTCAAAGAACAAAATTTAAAAAATAAATATGAAGGAATAGATCTCCTTCACTGTTGTAGCACCACAAAAAAAGAGGAATGAAGAGAGTGAGAGAAACATACCTTTGTGATTGTAATTGAGAGAAAGCTATGAAATTAGAAATATTTGGGTTTTGAATTAAAATTGGGGAGTTGGAATATGGCAGCCTCGATGTGGTTTCAAAATAGTTCTTCATTTTATGATTTTGACTTTTAAGTTACGTGGACCTAATTTAATGAACCGCGCACCCAGTCAATTCAGCGCGTGTGCAAAGGGTATTTGACCCTTTGACCATTGCGTGCACATAGAAGGAAACTTCAGTGAATATTTTTAGCTGCATTCTATTAACTTTGGTGATGCAAGGGTCCACTTTGGTGATCCGCCAATGACTTTGGCGATCCAAACACTCCAAAATATTGTTCCTAACCCAATTTTCAAGGTAGTACAATCCCAGAATTCATTCCAACTCAAATTTTGTATCCAAACCTGTGAAAATCAACTCTAAAAGAATCTAACACTTTGTAGATTAGTCCAAAATAAAATCCTAAGCTATTCTAAAATTAAAATTTCAAAAGTAAATTCAAAATTTTTAAGAATGATGTGTGGCTTTCCATCAAGTCCTTGATTTAACATCGCGACACTATGTAAGTAACCTTACCATTTATCTCTCCATTTAGAGGATATGAACCATCCCCCCAACTTTAAATCAAGGTTTTGATGGGGCTCGTATGGCAAAGGTAAGGAAGTAATGAGGCCAACTCTATCTCTCCATTTGGAGGATTTGAATCTCTTACCCAACTTCACATCAAAATTCCATTGAGGTTTGTTGGGCAATGGTGAGAAAATCAATAGGCCACTTCTTGAACATTACGTCTTTCACTTCTTGGCCTTCAAGTGAGGAACGTCATTTTGCCTCCTTGGTATGACAAACTCCAAAATGTAGGGACTTTGTCCCTCATCTCTAAAGTTCTCCATTTGCTCAGTAATTTCGATTTCCATCATATCCACCAAGCACAATGTCAAAAAATGGTTGGAATGAGGTTTAAGCCTCTCCATTTTTGAATTTCATCTTTCTTGACATTCTCACCCCGAAATAAATTAGAGTCCTCAAAAATGATTTGATGGGCTTTTTCTTGCAACTCTAGTATCATTTCATCAATATTAGCATCTTGCATTATTTTTGGCTTGGTTGGTTGGCAAATCACCATGAATTCTTCAAAATCAATCTTGACTACTTATTCTTTGGAATACAACTCGAAACCGTTATCCTTGACCATTTGAAGATGAATATCACATGCCCCAAGCTTTGATTTCACATTGGTCTTCAAATCATAAATATCAAGTTCATGTTGGTTCATTTCTTGACATCACTCAACACACATTTTGATGAATTCATCCCTCATTGGGGAGATTTCTTCACGTTGTTCCCCATAGGCTTCATGTCTTTGAGCTTGGTTCAAGAGCCACTCTTGGCTCATAATTTCCATTTTGTCATGTTTTTCTTATTTTGGGAGGCATCTTCACAAGGGTATTCTTCTCTTTCACATTCCATTCTAGATACCACCATTGATGCATGAGGAGTACCTTCTCACTCATTTTAAACACCCGGTCCATGTTAGTTTGAAGCATTGCTTGAATGCCTTCATGATCGGCTCTTTGTTCTTCTATCTCCATGTTATTACTCCTATCAAACTCAAAATTCATAGCTAGAAAATTCATTAGAGCTTGTGGAGGGGAAAATCATTATCGCAATCATCACAAAGTCCACCTTGACCACCAAGTTCCAAACAAATAGACCCCACATAGTATTGAGATGGTGCACACACCTCTCGCTCTAGAGCATTTCACAATTTTACCAAAAATGGAGCCCTCCATAATATAGACATGGGTCATCAACATCTTACTTTCAACTACCAAACTTATTTTTATCCCAAGATACCATAGTAAAAAGTATAACAAAACAAAAAAAACTAACTAACACAAGGAAAAAATGAAAAGAAAATGACAAACACATATTCACAAGTTTGAATCAAAGCGATTAAGATAAAATTCTAAACTAACTCAATACGCCAAATTATTCCCAAGCAACAGTGCCATTTTTGGTAGTGTTCAATTACACCCTTAAAAAGTGCATACAGTCGTTGTCAATATATTTACCCAACTATAGAGTTGGGGTCGATCCCATAAGGAACAATATAAGCAGTAATTGAGAAAATAAGGAATTAAAACTACTTACTCTAATCCAAACAATTAATACAAGTATTTTTGAGGGTTTTTTTATATAAAAAGAAACAAGAATAGAACCAATAATAGAATGAACAATTTGATCAATGACTTTCACAAATGATGAAAAATAAGAGGATTGATAATGGGAAATTAATTCTATCAACGATCCATTATATTTAATTAATTACTCACTAATTAATCATAGATTTAGCAAATTACCCTTGTAACTTCAAGTATCCGCTAATATCTCTTGACTAAAAGCAAATATTTCTTAGCTAAATTCTCTCAAATATTATCCAAGTTCCAACACAAATAGTTCCAATCTTGGGCCATGTTAGGAATTTCCCTACCTCTAGTTCAATTTCGTTAGACAGGACATCTACCCCAAATCGTGCTAATTAACCTTTTCCAACTCAATCAACTCACTCATGTATAATCAAAGTAAATGGGTGAGTCCTCGGGTTAGATACTCCCTTAGGAAACCATCAAAGCATGAGATTAATTATATAAACACAAATCCATTCATAAACTAGCAAGTATTTAATTAATACAAAAAGAAAAAGGTGTAAATCAAAACCCAAGTTTCAAAACCTAAATAAAGTATCATCACTAACTACAACATTCATGTTTGAAATAAAAAACTACACCCAAATATTCAATGCACAACAAGCAAATAAAAAAAGGATTAAAGAATTTGTCACTACAAAGCTTCCAATCTTCAATTTCAAGGATGTGGATGGTGTTCCTTAGCCTTAAAGCTTGAGAAAATAGCCAAATATGAGTTACAAGGAGGCTATAATAGAGTTTATGTGTTTTTGGATCGACTTCATGAAATTTCAGAACTGCCCCTGGCTCTTGACCAAATTCCTTCTATGCGTGCACATAGGTCCCATAAGTTCACGGGGTCACGTACGCAATTGTCCCTTACGTGTGCATAGAACATTCCATCGAAACCTGGAAAAATCCTTTAATTCATACGCATATAGTCTATTGCATGTAGGAATGTCCATGCGCAGCTGTTCTGGTGCGTGTGCATAGAAGGAAATCACTGCCAACACTGTCCCTCTTCATTTCAACTTTGTTTTGACTTATTTTCATTCGATTTCTTTTAGTTTCTTCTTTGATCACTTCTAATTCATATAAACCTATAAAATAGGAAGTAAACCACAATAATGCCCTTTTTCTCAGATAATCATGGAAAAAATATAAGCTCAAAGATAAGGTAAGTTGGTGAAAATACCAACTTATCAGTACTTTGGTTGTGTTTAGTAGCTCTTGTACCTGATACAAGGTCTTGGGTTGTATCTTGTATATTTTGTTCTTTCTCTCGTTATATGTATATTTTATGGGCCCTATTACTTATGTTTATCTCTATATCTGGGCCACTTGTTTCATTTGTAACATCCTGTACATTTCCAAAACTTATACGATCAACCTAGCATGGATAAAAGTATTTAAACTTGAGATGATAAGGACATATTTAAGCGAAGACTTAAAGTTAAGTGATGGATTAAGGTAGAAGGATTAAGATGTTGGAAAAAGGGGAGAACATAAGCGAGGTGCTTCCGCGACTTAATTAAGATAGTAGGTGTATCACCTACTTAAACTATTGGGCTGCATTTGGATATAAGTTAATGGACTCAATTGAGGCCCAAACTAAGTACATAAAAATTGAAAGATGACCATCCCAACATCTAATATTAATTTAGGCCCAACAAGATATGATCCAAGTAGAAATAAAGTAAGTAAATGGACTGTTTTGGACAACTTGAATAGCCAAGTAGGTGCATCACCTACTTGGACTATTTTTGACCAAACATTGGCTAAGAATGAGCTAAAAGAGGAGGTTCAAGAGGGAGTATATAAAGATCACTTCAGCTAATTTTCCATTCATTTCTCTGCTGAAAGCAGTCTTTAAAATTAACACTCTCCTCTCTCTCTCAACCCTATCCAGCCACCCAATTTTTCCTTAGGGTTCTTGGATAAATTCTCCACTTTGCAAGCCTTGGTAAGTGTTTACCCTTATAGCTTAATGTAATATATGTATAAGAGGTTGTGGAAATCATGTTGGTTATGTTTAAAAGGTATAGGGCAGTCCCTTATGTTGGTGGCAGTCCACTTGTTTAGTTTTAAAGGATTTGTCTTCCTTGTGGTTTAAACTTGTAAAGGAGCTTAAGGTCTTGAAGAAATTAAGTTGGAGGGATGAAATTTCAGTATGTCAAAGCGTGGTTCTGCCCCTAATTCATTTATTTTTATGTATGGCTTGGCGAAAATGTTTATACGTGTTTGTATATGGAACATTTGGCGTAGTGAAAAGAGAATACTTTCTTGTTATGTTAAAGTGAATTCTGAAACTGTTTGGACTGTTTTTGCTATATTGTTGTGTAAGGTATTTATGTGACTTAATGGAATAAATATGTGGAGTTGCATTGAGGTAAAAATGTGAAGTATGAACTTGGTGGGAAATCTTATCGGTTTGTAATGTTTATGTTGGTTTATGGACTGTTTTGGTGTTGTTGTCTTGGTAAGGCAGTAAGTTATAGTGTAGGAGGGTGTAATAACGTTATATGGAATTATAAAGAAGTGGGGAGTGATACACCATATGTTTAGGAGGTTGGACGGTTTTTACTTCCCGTTAAGTAACTAATTACCGTCTTGCAAACATGTAATGTAATTAGCCTTTAATGTTAGCTCTGTTACGTACTTGTGTTGTAGAGTAACACATAAGGAAGAGGCTGAATTGTTGTATTCACGTAGTGGGAACATAAGGTATGTAAGGTTACTTTTTTCGTATCCTTTGGCAGCATATAATATCCACGTAGTTAACGACCTTGTTTCCACTCCGTAATGTCTTAACGTACCTCAATATATGTTTATTGTCAAGTTGGCATGTCTACCTTCACTAGCCAATTTTTGGTATTCCCATCTTATTCAACTAAAATCTATCTATTAGTTTGGCTCCTAAGCACTTCAATAGTGTACAAGTATTCTTTACTTTATGGCAATTACATCAAATGTTTATTTGCGTGTTTTCTTTTACTCGAGCACTGTTATTCCAAAAATTTCATAATGTTATAACCACCAATATAACAATCTCAAAGACTAAATAAAGTAAGTAACTTAAGGCTGGTTATGTGTGGGTGGCAGCACAGGTGTGTAAGCCTAGCATGGGCCGATCCCGAGTGATTAATATGGGTGGCAGCTTAGGGGCGTAAGCCTAGCATGGGACGATCCCAATTTGTATACCACTGATCAGTTGGTCATTTGTACTACATGGCTTATTAAAGATTATAAAGGAAAGAAGGAAAAAGGAAAGTAAAGAATGTAATGTACGTGGTTCCCCAGATACCAGTTAAGGTGGGTTATTAACATTATCTATACACTTGTACTTGATGTCACTTAAACTCTTTGGTTATGTACAGTGGTTTTTAGCCTTATATACTCAGTACATTCTTTCGTATTGACATCCCTCTTAGGGGACCTACCTTTCATGCTGCAGGCACAGGGGCTAATATGTAACACCCCGTACCTATCAAAGCCTATTTGACGACGTTGAGCAATGGTAACTTAAGTGTCGAGAGCCAAAAATATGTATTGTGTAATGTTATTGCTGAGGTAATGGATATTGGGCCTAGTACATGGGATTAGACCCTCGTGGGAGGTATAACACCCCGTATGTTGTCGAACCTATACGACTACGTGTACATTTAGGAAATTAATTAACCATGAGAGATTTGAAGAATTATGCAATTATTTGTTGGGGCTTATATGAGTCTTGAGCCATTGGGCCAAATGAGGCCTAAAGATCATAAGAAAGACTTGGCCCAATGGGGCAAAACATGATCCAATCTTCCATTTGACTAATCAACCATGCATTTAATGCCAAGAGATGGATAAGAGTGACTTGAGGGATATATATATATATATATATATATATATATATATATATATATATATATGAGGAATTATTCATTCAATTGGTGGGCTCAATTAACAAATTGTTAATTAGTTAAATGAGGCCCAAAATTGGCATGAAGACATGGCCCAAAAATTTGGGCATAATGACCCATTCTTGCAAGAACAAGTCCCTACATTATTATTGGACCAAGTGTTTGGATAAAGAGAGACTTAAAGGGGCTATAAATAGAGCCAAAAATCAGAATTTTATTCATTTGGACACCCATGCCTTTCTAGAATTTTCTCAATATTTCCACAAACCCTAAGCTCTCATCCTTTTGGCCAAAGATCATCACTTGGTGAGTATTTTTAAGTGTTTATTATTATGTTTTAATATATTTTATGCATGGGAGATGGTTTATACCATGTTGGTTATGTTGGTGAAGTGTGAGAAGTTCACTATGTGTAAAACAACTTGTGTTTGCTAAATCGGAGGATGATTTTGCCTTGTAAACTTGAACATGGACTTATGGTCTTAAAGGAAGTGAACATGATGGAGCTAATATTGACATGTGAGATGTGATTATAGCATTTCCTTGTTTTTTCATGGTGTATAATGTTTGGAATTTCTATTGTGAAATTGGTTATGGTTTTGGTGACGTATTGACCGTAAAGTGTCGTTTTGGTGATGTTTATGTGTGTTGTGAGACCATGGATGATTTTTGGCATATAATATGATCAAAAATATGTTAAAATAAGTTTAGTTATGATCATGGACCATTCATTGCATAAAAAGACCCAAAAGAGACCCTTTTTGGCCAAAACGGGCACCTGCCCTCGCAAACGAAGCACCTGCGGGCGCAGGTGCCTATGGATACTTCCAAAGGTCACCTAAGGACGTAGTTCATACACATGCGGGCGCAGGCGGCTTAGCGGATCAGCCCATAACTCCGAATTGGTTGTTTTTGCATCCCTTTGGCCCCCCGAAACCCCTATACCCTTCATGGATGTAATTATCAACTTGTGATGTCGTTTTAATGACTTTAAAGTGTCATATGGAGGAATGTTGTACTATGTTAAGTATTTATTATTGTTCATAAGTTGTTATGAGGCAAGTTGATAGGGTAATTATGACGGAATGATAATGAGGAAGCGTAAAGGGTAAGTGTGGTGTGAAATGCTATAGATGTATGATATCTTGGTCAATGTGTGGCATGATTATGGTGTTGTTGGTATGATAATACAGTGGGTTGTATTTTAAGGAGTGAAATGAAGTTATATGGCAGTCATATGGTTCATTGTTGTTTTGTACACTTGTACGGTAAATAATTGTTAACGAGAGTTCCATTGTGGACTTGTATTGTAGAGTGAAACATAAGGAAGAAGCTGGACTGTTGTGTTCATATATAGACTTGTGTACTCATACTTGGAAGTAAAGGCATGTAAGTTTACTTTTCTATATTCTTCTACAACATATGGTGTTCACATCGTTATAGTACTCATTCTATTCCGAAATGCTCTAAGGTATTTCGTAGCCGATAGTTGGCTAGAGTTACTCATATGCAAATTAATGTACCAATGGTTCCAAGATGTTTAACGTGCAAATTAATGTATCTATCCTTCGCAAGTAGAGATGTCAATCTTACAAGAGTAAAGACGTGAAGTAATGTATGTTGTGTTCTAAGTGTCAAGAGTATTTCCATCATCAAGGTTTCATTCATAGAATGAAAGAAGGAGTAATAAGAGAAGTGATGTGCAAGCTAATATAATTATTCTTCATAAGTGAGGATGTCAATCTCATGAAGTAAAAGAGTGAAGTGGAATGTGTATATAAGGGTGTGCTTAATTAATGTCATGATCTTTAATGTGTTACTCTCATAACAAGGTCAAGGAACTAAGTAATGCAAATGGTCATTTTATGTTATGTTTCATTGAGAATGGATTACAATCAAAGGGTCTAAGTGCAAGATGGAATAATCCCAATAGTGTGTTATATTTATATATGATAGCCCACCAAAGGTGGATTTTCGGTATTATATTCATATATTATAGCCCACTAAAGGTGGATGTCCGGTATTATATTTATATATGATAGCCCACTAAAGGTGGATGTCCGGTATTATATTTATATATGATAGCCCACTAAAGGTGGATGTCCGGTATTATATTTATGTATGACAGCCCACCAAAGGTGGAGGCCCGGTACTAACTAAGTAAGTGAACGGTAGTGAAGATAGTTGTAAAGAGATGAGAATATATCCCTTGTGTGTTTATATATAAGTAAACATGAAGATGGTCATAAGAAAGATAATGATGCGACTGATTGATCAAGTAATGAGACTAATAGAAGTGATGAACATGGTTCCACGTATTCGGGACGGAGGTATATCCATATTGAGTATTCTCTTACGTTTAATTTTCTGGAAGTACTTATGTATTATTGTAGTTTCATATGGCCTTACATACTCAGTACTTTCTTCGTACTGACCCCATTTGGGGACTTACTTTACATGCTGCAGGAACAGGTGTTAGTAGATCTCTGTGGTAGGCGACGAGATATCCACAGATTGTTGGTGAGCTCCAGTTAATCCGGGGTTTTTTCGAGTCATTATGCATATTGATTGAGATTGTATATGATTATAGAGTAGGGTGCGTCCCGACTCTAGGTTTTTCATAGTCATGTATCTGTAGAGGCTTTGTAGACTTATGTGGGTATATGAATGTAAGAGATATACGTTCAGTACGATGTAATGGCTCCAACGGCCAAGTTTTGTATATAAATTTATGGCATATGTTTCCATGTATATGATTTCCGTATAGTTGTATAAAGTAGAATAAGCTTCATACGCAGTTATGCATACGAGTGTTCACAAACAAAGATTGGTTCTCTCGGGCCACATCGGCTTTGGGTGCCAGTCAGGCCCGAATGGGATTCGGGTCGTGACATAATAGATCTCTTCAGTAGGAGTACAGGACACCTAATGGCTATTGGTGAGCTCCAGGTTGATTCGGGGATTTTCGAGTCAGTTGTACATATTTTTGGTATTGTGTAGTGGTTATGTGTAAGGTGGGGACCTGTCCCGACCTTAACTAAGTCTTTGTATATTTTAGAGGCTTTGTAGACATTGTAAAGTTAAGCATGATAGTGTCTTGTCTTTTAGAAGTTGTGGACCCAACGACCAAGTCCTGTATATCTATTTTGTATTTACCTACTTGGTTCACTTTATCGATACATCATGTCCATACACTGCAAAACATTTCTTTACATGCATAAGAAGTATATGATCATAGGTTGGTTCTCCCGGGCTCTTATGGCTATGGGTGCTTGTCCGCCCCAATGGGATTTGAGGCGTGACAAAAGTGGTATCAGAGCGGGTCGTCCTAAGGAGTCTACAAAGCCGTGTCTATGTAGAGTCTTTCTTATGGATGTATTGTGCACCACATCTATAGAAAAGAGGCTACAAGACATTTAGGAGTTGTCTTTTTTTTTTCATATCTTAGATCGTACAGTAGAGCAAGATTGTAGGTGGAGTTATATTTAACCATTGAATTTGTTTTTTTCCTCATGATAGTAAAGATGTCGTTTGCAAAAAAAAGTAAGGGTAAAAGTAAGAAGGTGGACATGGCTACCGGAGAAAGAACCATTAAATCACCACCTAAACAAGCTAATCAAGGTGGGGCTGAAGATGAGTTTGTATCGCGGACTTCTTCTACCCTTCCATCTCCTGGAGAGCTAAGGAGGAGAGAAGTACCCCCAGAACCACCTATTAATGCTACTGAGCAGGATCTAAGGAATGCGGTGCAATTGTTGACTTGTATAGTTGTTGTACAAGGTCAAGGATAAGCTGGTCCAACTACAGGTACTACTGGTGCAGATAAGGCAGCTAGTCTACGGACACAAGATTTTCTTAAATTGGATCCTCCCACATTCACCGGATCAAATCTTAATGAAGACCCGCAAGACTTTATGGATCAAATTCAAAGGGATTTCAATGTTATGAATGTATCTGGTGCAGAGACAGTTGAACTTGCAGCGTATAGATTAAAAGGAAAGGCTATCTTATGGTATGAAGATTGGCAACGATCTAGAGGCACCGGTGTACTTTCAGTTTGTTAGGAAGAATTCAAAACAACATTTCTTGATCATTAACTTCCCTTTCATATTCGAGAGGCTAGTGCAAATCAGTTCTTAAATCTTTGTCAAGGTAATATGAGCGTGAGGGAGTACAGTCTTTGATTTAACTCTTTGGCTAGGTATGCTCCTAATGTAGTAGCTACTATGGATGATAGAGTTCATCAATATGTGGATAGATTGGATCCGTATTTGGTTAGGGATTGTACTATTGTTGTATTGAATAGAGACATGGATATAACAAGGATACAAGCTTTTGCAAAAAAAATGGAGGATCAGAGGCAAAGAAGAAGAACACAGGAATTTAAAAGAGGACCTTCCAAGAGGGTTAAATCTACGGGGCAGTTTATTGCATCCCAAGGAGAGTTTAGGCCTCGATTTCCTAATAGACTGCCTAGGCCATTACCTACCTACTCTACAGCAAGTGTTCCACCCCTATTCTAAGGCTTTAGGGGCAACCAATTTGGGTAAAGAAGTGAAATTCAAGGTTCACGGACAGCAGGGTATCAAGAGCAAGGGAGTATGAGCCAATTAAGGCCTCCTCGTAAGCCATGTAGGCAATGCGGGAAACTTCATTTAGGTGCATGTTGGTTTGGGATGGATGCTTGCTTTTGGTGTGGTATATCGGGGCATATGATGAGAGAATGCCCACAAAGGGGCACGGGTAGTATGGCACGACCTACTGGATCAGTCGTTGCATCATCATCGTCAGTTCCTTTCTTAGGTAGAGGTGCACAGCCTACTGGTCGTGGAAGAGGTAGTAAAGGAGCAGCTAGTTCTAGTAGAGCCCAGAATCGTACCTATGCTTTAGCAGATCGACAAAATTTGGAGGTTTCTTTGGATGTGGTTACCGGTACATTATCCATCTTTTCACATAATGTATATGCATTAATTGATCCGGGTTCTACACTATCGTATGTCACTCCATTGATTGCTGAAAAATTTGAAAGAACACCATAATTATTAGTTAAGCCATTTGAAGTATCTACACCAGTTGGTGAATTTATTATAGCTAAGAGAGTCTATCATAATTGTATAGTAAATGTTTGTAATCATGATACGTTGGCTGATCTTGTTGAGCTAGAGATGGTAGATTTTGATGTTATAATGGGTATGGATTGGTTGGCTTCTTGTTAGGCCACAGTAGATTGCCGAACGAAGAAGGTACATTTTTATTTCCCAAAAGAGACAGTCCTTGAATGGAGGGGTAATGTTGGAACGCCAAAAGGTAAGTTTATTTCTTATCTTAAGGAGAAGAAAATGATATCCAAGGGATATATATGTCACCTAGTAAGGATGAAAGATACCGATGTAGAGCCACCGACTCTTCAATCTGTTCCAATGGTAAATGAATTTCTTGATGTATTTCCTGAAGATCTCTCAGGTTTGCCCCCAGAATGAGAAATGGAGTTTGGTATTGATGTGATTCCAGGTACTCAACCTATTTCTATTCCTCCATATAGAATGGCCCCAGCAGAATTACAGGAATTGAAGGAGCAATTAAAAGATTTGCTAGAAAAGGGATTCATAAGGCCTAGTATGTCCCCGTGGGGTGCACCAGTGTTATTTGTACGCAAGAAAGATGGCACGTTGAGAATGTGTATTGATTACCGGCAATTGAATAAGGTGACAATTAAGAACAAATATCCCCTCCCTAGAATTGATGATTTGTTTGATCAATTACAAGGTGCTAAATGTTTCTCAAAGATTGACTTAAGGTCGGGTTACCATCAAGTAAAGGTCAGAGAGAGAGATACACCCAAGACAACTTTTTGAACACGGTACGATCATTATGTGGTTTTAGTTATGTCCTTCGGTCTAACAAATGCACCAACAACTTTTATGGATCTGATGAATAGGGTGTTCAAGCAATTTTTAGACATGTTCGTGATAGTATTTATAGATGATATTCTTGTTTATTCAAGATCAAAAGAGGACCATACTAGTCACTTACGACAGGTGTTGCAGATTCTTCGTGATCGTAAGTTATTTGCAAAGTTTTTGAAATGTAAGTTTTGGTTAGAATCTGTAGCATTCTTGGGTCATATTGTATCTGATGAAGGGATAAGGGTTGATACTCAAAAGATAGAAGCTGTGAAGAATTGGCCAGGACCTACAACGCCTACAGAGATTCATAGTTTCCTCGGATTAGCAGGTTATTATAAAAGTTTTGTTGAAGGATTCTCTTCTATCGCTGCACCTTTAACAAAACTAACACATAAGGCAACCAAGTTTCAATGGAACAATGCATGTGAAAAGAGTTTTCAAGATCTGAAGAATAAGTTAACTTCTACATCATTGGTACTTCCAGAAGGTACAGAAGGATATGCGGTGTATTGTGATACTTAAGGAGTTGGTTTGGGATGTGTATTGATGCAACATGGTAAAGTGATAGCTTATGCCTCAAGACAATTACGGCCTCATGAGAAAAATTATCCGAAACATGATCTTGAGCTGGCAGCAGTAGTATTTGCTTTAAAGATATGGCGCCACTACTTGTATGGGGTACATGTTGACATATATACCGACCATAAGAGTTTGCAATATATCTTTAAGCAGAAGGACCTAAATCTGATGCAACGGAGGTGGCTTGAACTAATAAAAGATTATGACAATGATATTTTATATCATTTGAGGAAAGCAAATATGGTAGCTAATGCATTACGTCGTAAGGCAATGGGAAGCACTTATGGCCAGCTCACAGAAAAACAAGGGATAATCAAAGATCTACATCAACTAGCTAGCTTAGGGATTCGTCTTCTTGAAACTCCAAATGAAGGAGTTATTGTGCAAAATGAGGCAGAATCCTCATTAGTAACTGAAGTAAAAGAAAAGCAGTATGCAGATCCTTTTATATTACAACTTAAGGAGAATGTACAGCAAGGTATGACGAAAGTATTTGAGCTTACGCAAGAAGGATTGCTTCAGTGCCAAAACAGATTATGTGTACCTAATGTAGATGAGTTAAGAAGAAGGATTATGATAGAGGCACATCATTCCAGTTATTCTATCCATCCGGGATCAACTAAAATGTACCATGATCTGAAAGGAATATATTGGTGGGGTGACATGAAGAAGAACATTACAGAATTTGTAGCCCAATGTCCAAATTGTCAACAAATAAAAGTAGAGTATCAAAAGCCTGGAGGTTATATGCAACGTATGGATCTTCTAATTTGGAAGTGGGACATGATCAACATAGATTTCATCACTGGTTTGCCTCGTACATTTTGAAAATTTGATTCCATATGGGTGATAGTTGACAGACTGACCAAGTCAGCACACCTCTTATCTGTTAAGACTACTTATACAGCTGAAGAGTATGTGAAATTATATGTTAAAGATATAGTTTGACTACACAAAGTTCTGATCTCTATTATATCTGATAGGGGAGCTCAATTTACTGCAAATTTTTGGAAGTCTTTTCAGAGGAGTTTGGGTACACAAGTGAATTTAAGTACAGTTTTTCACACTCAGACGGATGGATAGGCAGAACGTACCATACAAACACTTGAAGATATGCTGCGAGCTTGTGTATTAGACTTTAAAGGTAGTTGGGATGATCATTTACCTCTTATTGAGTTCGCCTACAATAATAGTTATCATTCAAGTATCAAGATGGCACCTTATGAAGCCTTATATGGAAGAAAATATAGGTCGCTGATTGGATGGTTTGAAGTAGGTGAGACTGTTTTATTTGGACCTGATCTTGTTCATCAAGCCATGAAAAAGGTTAAGGTGATACAAGAACGTCTAGGAACAACCCAAAGTCGACACAAATCATATGCCTATGTTAGAAGAAGGGGGCTAGAGTTTGCTATAGGTGATTGGGTATTTTTGAAAGTGTCACCGATAAAAGGGGTGATGAGATTTGGGAAAAAAGGAAAGCTAAGTCCACGTTACATAGGACCATATAAGATTATCCGAAGATTTGGCCAAGTTGCATATGAGTTCGAACTACCCCAACAACTCTCCATAGTTCATCCAGTGTTTCACGTCTCAATGCTTCGAAAGTGCATAGGAGATCCATCTCGTATTACTCCTACTAAAGATGTACAAGTTATGAAAGATCTCACCTATGAAGAAGTACCTATTGCTATTCTGGATTGACAAGTTAAGAAGTTAAGAAATAAAGAAGTAGATTCTATAAAAGTACTTTGGAGGAATCAGCAGGCAAAAGAGGTCGCATGGGAAGCTGAGGAAATGATGAAATCTAAGTATCCTCAATTATTTGAAACAGATGAGAAAGCCTTAGATGCTGAATTGGAGCAATAACAAGTAAGTATATATACATATATATATATATATATATATATAAGTATTATGTGCTAGCATAAAGATTAAACTTAGGCTTGAACTTGTTTAGGCTGAGTAGTGATGATACTAACATTCGAGGATGAATGTTCCTAAGGGAGGAAGGATGTAAACCCCCGTACATTTTCAAAACATATACGATCAACCTAGCATGGATAAAAGTATTTAAACTTGAGATGATAAGGACATATTTAAGCGTAGACTTAAAGTTAAGTGATGGATTAAGGTAGAAGGATTAAGACGTTGGAAAAAAGGGAGAACATAAGCGAGGTGCTTCCGCGACTTAATTAAGATAGTAGGTGTATCAGCTACTTAAACTATTGGGCTGCATTTGGATATAAGTTAATGGACTCAATTGAGGCCCAAACTAAGTACATAAAAATGGAAAGATGACCAGCCGCCTAAGATTAATTTAGGCCCAACAAGATATGATCCAAGTAAAAATAAACTAAGTAGATGGACTGTTTTGGACAGCTTGAATAGCCAAGTAGGTGCATCACCTACTTGGACTATTTTTGACCAAACATTGGCTAAGAATGAGCTAACAGAGGCGGTTCAAGAGGGAGTATATAAAGCTCATTTCAGTTTATTTTCCATTCATTTCTCAGCTGAAAAACAGTCTTTAAAATTAACACTCTCCTCTCTCTCAACCCTATCTAGCCGCCCTATTTTTCCTTAGGGTTCTTGGACAAATTCTCCACTTTACAAGCCTTGGTAAGTGTTTACCCTTATAGCTTAATGTAATATATGTATAAGAGGTTGTGGAAATCATGTTGGTTATGTTTAAAAGGTATAAGGCAGTCCCTTATGTTGGTGGCAGTCCACTTGTGTTTAGTTTTAAAGGATTGGTCTTCCTTGTGGTTTAAATTTGTAAAGGAGCTTAAGTTCTTGAAGAAATTAAGTTGGAGGGATGAAATTTCAGTATGTTAAACCGTGGTTCTTCCCCTAATTCGTTTCTTTTTATGTATGGCTTGGCGAAAATGTTTATACGTGTTTGTATATGGAACATTTGGCGTAGTAAAAAGAGAATACTTTCTTGTTATGTTAAAGTGAATTCTGAAACTGTGTGGACTGTTTTTGGTATATTTTTTTGGAAGATATTTATGTGACTTGATGGAATAAATATGTGGAGTTGCATTGAGGTAAAAATGTGAAGTATGAACTTGGTGGGAAATCTTATCGGTTTGTGGACTGTTTTGGTAGTGTTGTCTTGGTAAGGCAGTAAGTTATAGTGTAAGAGGGTGGAATAAGGTTATATGGTGGTATAAAGAAGTGGGGAGTGATACACCATGTGTTTAGGAGGTTGGACGGTTTTTACTTCCCGTTAAGTAACTAATTACCGTCTTGCAAACTTGTAATGTAATTAGCCTTTAATGTTAGCTCTGTTACGTACTTGTGTTGTAGCGTAACACATAAGGAAGGAGCTGAATTGTTGTACTCACGTGGTGGGAAGATAAGGTATGTAAGGTTACTTTTTTTCGTATCCTTTGGTGACATATAATATCCACGTAGTTAACGACCTTGATTCCACTCCGTAATATCTTAACGTACCTCAATATATGTTTATTGTCAAGTTGGCATATCTACCTTCACTAGCCAATTTTTGGTAGTCTCATCTTAGTCAACTAAGATCTATCTATTAGTTTGCCTCCTAAGCATTTCAATGGTGTACAAGTATTCTTTACTTTATGGCAATTACATCAAATGTTTGTTTGCGTGTTTGTTTTTACTCGAGCACTGTTATTGCAAAAATTCCATAATGTTATAACCACCAATATAAAAATCTCAAAGACTAAAGAAAGTAAGCAACTTAAGGATGGTTATGTTCGGGTGGCAGCTCTGGGGCGTAAGCCTAGCATGGGTCGATCCCGAGTGATTTGTGTGGGTGGCAGCTTAGGGGCGTAAGCCTAGCATGGGCCGATCCCAATTTGTATACCACTGATCAGTTGGTCATTTGTACTAAATGGCTTATTAAAGATTATAAAGGAAAGAATGAAAAAGGAAAGTAAAGAATGTAATGTACGTGGTTCCCTAGATACCAGCTAAGGTGAGTTATTAACATTATCTATGTACTTGTACTTGATGTCACTTAAACTCTTTGGTTATGTACAGTGGCTTTTAGCCTTATATACTCAGTACATTTATTCGTACTGACATCCCTCTTGGGGGAGCTACCTTTCATGCTGCAGGCATAGGGGCTAGTAGATCTCTCCAATAGGAGTATAGGACACCTAACGGCTATTGGTGAGCTCCAGGTTGATTCGGGGCTTTTCGAGTCAATTGTATATATTTTTGGTATTGTGTAGTGGTTATGTGTAAGGCGGGGACCTGTACCTACCTTAACTAAGTCTTTGTATCTTTTAGAGGCTTTGTAGACATTGTAAAGTTAAGCATGATAGTGTCTTGTCTTTTAGAAGTTGCGGCCCCAACGGCCAAGTCCTGTATATCTATTTTGTATTTACCTACTTGGTTCACTTTATCAATACATCATGTCCATACACTGCAAATCATTTTTTTACATGCATAAGAATTATATGATCATAGGTTGGTTCTCCCGGGCTCTTACGGCTACGGGTGCTTGTCCGCCCCAATGGGATTTGAGGCGTGACACCATTATTTATTCTTTCATGCTATTAACCTATTACTTATTATTCTGGCCTATGGGTTCGGCTTACCTACCGGTGGGTTTAGTAGGTGCCATCAAAACCTGAGATTTCATATTGTCATGACCCAAAATGGTCATGATTGGCACACACCCTACATTATAGCGGGAGAACCATCTAACCCAACCCATACCAAGTGTTTCTAACACTTCACAAGGTGTTTTTATCGAATTTTTAATTTCAAAGTTCCTAAACACATTAATATTCAACCAAATTGAATTCCAACTAAAACAATTATCATAACTAAGGAATTTAGGCATAATATCTCTATTTATTACAACCCCGGGACCTAAAGTCATCATACAAGAATAATTAAGAATATCCAAAATCTGCCACTAAAAGATTATCCAAAAATGTCAAAGATGTACGTCAATGTCTTAGTCCCAAAACAAAGGACATGAAATAAAGTAAGATGATTCAATGGCTGCCTGATCATGGTGCTCACCCTTGAAACGAGGTCTAGAACTACTGACTAAATTAGAGGTCTCATCTCAAATACCGAAACACGTTATACACTCAACAAAAAGAAAAGCACAGGTAGCATCAGTACATCAACTAGTACTGGTAGGCATCATAGGCCGAATCATCTCGACACCACACAAATAGATAAATCAAGGATAGGAAACATCAATCAATATAAAACCCACAATTAGATACAACCAACGATAGATATGACACTTCACTTCAACAAGAGTACAAGTACAAAGTTACACTTTCAACACTTAGTTAAATTCTTCAACAAGGTTCACTTCAACATAGACGTATAAATGTAGAATTAAATGCATATGATGAATGCATGTATGCAAGGTGTACGTATCACCTCTTTATTATCTCAACATCATCAACAATAATATCAATCTCAATATTATCATACTAATGATCTTAATAATATCAATTTCTTTATCAATATCATCATCATCATGGTCTTACTACCATAATCCATATCATTAACTCATCATCACAATACCATCATAAATCACCATCAACATGCATGAGTATGCAAATGCAATCAATAATCACAAGTCATATCCAACACAATTACGAACACAAAATTTACATATAAGTACAGAGTCAAGCAAGTCTAATTGCTACAAATAAACCGTAACCTACCTCAATGCCTGCTTGAGTCACGTCAAGGCCACAAGTTTTCCTTTCCTTTCTCTTTCGACCCTTTCTTGATCTATAACAATAAATTTACACACCTATTTCAATTATTTCATCTTTTCAAACCATTAGAAATCAATAACTATAAATTCAACCATAAACTTACCCTAGTTCATCACCTTAGGGTTTTGTATGCTTTAAACCCCATGAATTTTACTTTATTTAACAAGAACAACCATAATTATACTCCAACTACTGTTTGTAACACCCTAGGACCATTAACAACTAATTTAAATTGCATTCCCATCAATTTACTTTCAGTTCAGAAATTAGGGCTTAAACCCCAATTTCTACAATAAGCAAGATTCTAGCAATTTCAAAGAATTCTAAGAGTATTTCAAGTTTAAAGTGTTAAAGAATCTTACCTTCAAATATTAAAATACCAAAAAATTGCAAAAAATTGCCTTCCTCAGAGCCCTTGCACTATTTTTTGAAACAAGAATGGAAACATGTTTCTGGTTTTTAAAAAGCTGAAAACTGCCTCTTTACCGGTGCGTCGGTAAAGTTACCGCTGCAGCGGTTCGCAGTGTAATTAAGGTCACTACTGCAGCGGTACCTTTTACCACTACAGTGGTACATCTTTAGTGGTACTTTTAACACTGCAATAGTCCCGAGGAAGAATTTTGGGGCCCCTTCTCAAATTAGTATATTTTTCAACACACTCCTCGAAATACGATATCGTGAACCAACTTTTTCATGATAAACTCTATAACCAGAGTTCTATTGATCCATTTTAAGTACTGAAAGTTGCTACGACTTTCAAAACTCATCCCTTATCTATGAATCATGTAGAATACCTCCACCAATGCTCACATTAGTACCAAATTTCCTTAGACTATCACACCCTTAGAATACACTTAATACTAAGCCAGCCTTTGGATTCCCAGAAATTATCTAAGGGAAAAATTAGCAAAGGTCTAACTCCTTTTTTTAACAAAATGAAGAATTGGGTCATTACATTAGATACAAATTTATCACTCATTCATCCCCAAATGACAACCAGTCCATAATGATACACTAAAGCATGAGAAATTACTTGAGTCTATTAACAAATGCAGGTGCCGCTTGTGCATATCAACCCCTGTCTCCCAAATTGCTTTCTCAACTGTACGATTCCTCCATTGAACTTTCATGGACGGAATGACTTTGTTTTTCAATTTCCTCACATCTATATCCAATATAGCAATTGGCTCCTCTTCATAAGAGAGCTCTTTGTCGAACAATTTGGAGTATCATTGAATAATGTAATCCCCATCACCATGGTACTTCTTATGCATGGATACATGGAATACCGAATTGACCCCAGACAATCTAGGAAGCAAGGCTAGCTTATAGGCTACTGACCCCACTCCCTTCAAAACCTCAAAGGGTTCGATATAACTCAAACTCAATTTGCCCTTCTTACCAAAATGCATTACCCCCTTCATGGGCGACACTTTCAACAACACCTTCTTAACTATCTCAAACTTTACATCTCTTAATTATCCGCAAACTCTTTCTGTCGGTTTTGAGATACTACTAACTTTTCTTATATAAACCTTACCTTCGCCATCGAATCCTTGAGCATATTAGTTCCCCAAGGCGTCACTTCAAATGCATTAAACCATCCAATCGGCGACCTACATCTCCTACCATATAAGGCTTCTGGAGTGATAACTATTATTGTAGGCAAACTCATAGAGGGGTAAGTACTGATCCCATTGACCCCTGAAATCCATCATACAAGCCCGAAGCATATCCTCAAGCACTTGAATCATTCGTTCTGACTGTCTGTTTGTCTGTGGATGGAAGGTTGTACTTAAGTTCAATCTCAAACCTAACTCTGACTGAAACTTCTCCCAAAAATTAGAGGTAAACTGAGTACCTCTGTCTAACATAATAAAAATAGGTACTCCATGGAGTCTTACAATCTCCTTCACATAAATGTAGGCCAATTTAGCCTCATTATAATCTACCCTTACTAGAGTGAAATGAGCCAACTTGGTCAATCGATCGACAATAACCAATATAGAGTCACACTTTCTCAAGGTCTTAGGAATACCTACAACGAAGTCCATTGTTATTTTTTCCCAGGCATCCTTTGAAATATACCACCAGGTTTCTGATGCTTATACTTAACCTGTTGGCAATTCTGACACTTGGTCATAAAATCTACAATGTCACGCTTCATTCTTCTCCACCAGTAATGTTGTCTCAAGTCTCTATACATCTTGGTTGCACCAGGATGTATAGAATATTTGGAATTGTGAGCCTATGCAAAAATAGTGGGACTCAAGTTGCCCACATGAGGCACACATAAACACCTCAAAATTCTTAACCCTCCCTCATTACAAGAATGAGCTCTTTAGCCAACATGCAATACTTTTTCCCTAATGTTGCTCAGTTTCTTGGCCTCAAACTACCTGTTTTTGATCTGTTCAAAAAACGTGGACCTAGCCTTAACATGGGATAACACTCCTCCCTTCATAGTCACATACAATCTCAGAAAATCATTAGTCAAAGACTGTACCTCTCTAGCCAATGGGTGCTTCGACACTTCCAACCATGCCAGGCTTTCCATTCTTACCGGCTTCTGGCTCAATGCGTTTGCCACCACATTACCCTTGTGTGAATGATATAAAATTAAGATGTCATAATCCTTGATCAATTCTATCCATATTCTCTGCCTTAAGTTCAGGTCTCTTTGGGTGAACACATGCCACAAACTACGGTGGTCTGTCCCTTTATAGTCACCTACAATCTTAGAAAATCATTAGTCAAAGACTGTACCTCTCTAGCCAATGGGAGCTTCGACACTTCCAACCATGTCAGGCTTCTCATTCTTACCGGCTTCTGGTTCAATGCGTCTGCCACCATATTACCCTTGTCCGAATGATATAAAATTAAAATGTCATAATCCTTAATCAATTCTATCCATATTCTCTGCCACAAGTTCAGGTCTCTTTGGGTGAACACATGGCACAAACTACAGTGGTCTGTAAATACTTCACATTTCACTTCATAGAGATACAAGAAAAACAACAACATACCCACTATATTCCCATAAAGTGGGGTCTGGTGAGGGTAAGATGTAAGTATTCCATACCACTACCTCGAACGAAGTAGAGAGGCTATTTTTGATAGACCTCCGACTCAGGACAAGTAACAGTATAAGAGAAACATAAAAACAACTAACAAAAAGGGATAACGAACCAATAGAAAATATAATAAACGGGAAACCCACAGAGTAATATGATATACAATCTATCCAAAAATCCCAAGCATTCCCAAAATATTTTGGAGGCACTATCTCACCCCATAGAGATAGTACCTCTAAATTTTCAAAGCAAAGACCACAACCACCAACTCTAAGTTAGGGGTGGGATAGTTCTTCTCATAAGGCTTCAGTTTCCTCAAAGCATAAGCAATCACATTCTGACCCTACATCAAAACAACACCTAAACCCAATCGTGAAACATCACAAAATACAATGAAATCTTTACCTTTCACAGGCAAAGTAGGAATTGGGGCTGAAGTTAACAAAGTATTGAGAGTTTGAAAGCTCTCCTCTCACTTTTGATCCCACATAAATGGGACTTCCTTCCGAGTCAAACGGGTCATATGTGAAGCAATAGCAACAAACGCCTTTACAAACCGACAATAGTAACTAGCTAACCCCACAAAACTATGGATCTCGATAACACTTGTCAGTCTAGCCCAATTCTTAATGGCTTAAACTTTATTCGGGTCTACCATAACCCCTTTGTTAGATACCATGTGCCCCAAGAAGGGAACTGAAAACAACAACAACTCACACTTGGAATATTTAGCATATAATTACTTCTCTTAAGCAACCCAAATACAGTATGCAAATGAGCTTCATGCTCTTCTTCACTCTTGGAGTAAACCAAGATGTCATCAATAAAAACAATGACAAAAGAATCCAAGAATGACTTAAAAACCCCATTCATCAGACTCAAAAAAGCAGCTGGGCATTAGTTAAACTGAAAGAGATAACTAAAAATTCGTAGTGCCTATAACGAGTTTGGAAAACAGTATTTGGGATGTCCTTTGCCCTAATTTGGAGAACACTATTCCCCCCTACAATGGGTCGAACAGATCGTCTATCCTAGGCAAAGGATACTTGTTGCGAATAGTCACCTTGTTCAGCTGACGGTTGTCTATGCACATTTGCATACTACAATCCATTTTTTTTCACAAACAAAATAGGAGCACCCCAAAAAGAAGCACTTGGGCGTATAAATCCCTTCACTAACAGTTCCTATAATTGGGACTTTAATTTTCTTAACTCTGCGGGTGCCATACGTTAAGAAACGATAGAGATAGGGCGAGTTCGTGGCTCTAAGTCTATACATAAGTTAAATTCACGGTCCGGAGGCATGCCAGGTAGGTCATCAGGAAATACTTCAAAAAACTCACACATAATAGGGACCGAAGCTATAGGAGAAACTGTCAAACTTCCTTCTTGAAGATGGACTAAAAACACCTTACACCCTCTCTTAACTAATTTCTGGGCATGAGTAACTGACACAATTCTCACAAAAGTATCCTCCCACTCTAATTTTTCCATCCCATGCATTGCTACAATGACAGTCTTAGCATAAAAATTGAGAATTACATGATAAGGAGACAACCAACTCATTCCCAAGATAATATCAAACTCCTTCATATCTAAAATTACTAAGTCTGCCAAAGTTTTGTACCCCATAAACATCACAAGACATGCTCAATAAACCTAATCAACACATACGGACACCCCTACTGGTGTAGACACATACATAGGGGTCTCAAGCAATTCATAATCTAAGTTCCAACCCAAAGAAAATTTCACAGACACATAGGAAAATGTAAACCCGGGATCAAACAATACAGAAGCCATACAACCATAGGTAAAAGTAGTACTTGTGATCACTACATCAAAAGCTTTTGCTTTAGAAAAATATGAAATAATTTAAAGTTGGGATCTATCACCACCCCAAGCACCACGTCTACCATCCTGAGCACCGCCTCTACCAACCTACCCTCCACCTCGATTGGCATGTTAGCCACCCCTCCTTGCAGCCTGGCCATCATGCCCACCTTGGGCATGACCTCTACCATTTCCTCCACCACCACAACCTGCTGAGACTAGAGCACTAAAAGTTGGTTGTTGAGTCAACTGACTTGTAGATAAGAAATTAGGACAATACCTCTTTATGTGGCCTAAACTTTAACACTTATGGCACTTGATGCCTAAAGTAGGTCTTTGAACTAAAAAGGACGAAGGTGTATAACTCTCTATCTGTGAAGGCTGAAAACTAACCCCAGATGGCCCCCCTGCGGATACAGGTATGGCTGAATTATAGGGCCAAGAAGAAGGACCCTGAGAACCATGACCCTCTGAATAAATACCACTGAATTGCCCCGATGTCTGGGCCTTTTTTTCCTCCCCCTTCACTTTCCCTTGTTTCCCAATAGTTTTAGCCTTCTTAGCAAACTCAACCACCTCCTAGAAGGACTTGCCTGAAGCTACCACTAACAAGGTAACCATCTGAATCCCTGAATTCAAACCTTTTACAAAGTACCTAATCCACTCCTCCTCTATAGTAATCAATTGTAGTGCATAATAGGACAATGCATGAAACTTGGCCTCATAGGCCGCCACAGTCATATCACCCTACTCCAACCTCAAGAATTCATCCTTTTTCTAATCACGTTAAGTATGGGGAACATATTTCTCTATAAATACATTCTGAAATTAGGCCCAAGTAAGTGGAGGTAAGGCAGCCCTACACTCAACAAAGGACCTCCACCATTGCTTGGCTTCGGCCTACAGCTGAAAATAGATAAATTCTACTCCGTACCTTTCAACAATGCCCATCTTATGCAGGTGTCCATGACCATTTATCAAAAACTCAAAAGCATCCTCAAACTCTATACGCTTAACCACAGGAGGATTCATTTTCATAAACTTACAGAAAAATCTATGTTCATTATCAGTTATCATCGGTCCCAATACCTGTCGAGGAACTACCCCGGTCTTAGATCCCTTATCCATTCTAGGCTCCATAAAAGCTACATAATGTAAAGCTGGAGATGGAAATATAGGAATAACTGGGGTAGTACCGGTACCAGCCAAAATGCTCAGAAATCCCAACACCTATTGAATCAATTTGGCAGACATAGGCACTTGTCCTGCGCCATCTTGCATAGGTACCACATTTTCAGGGACAACCACCTTTTCTTCCTCAACCACTACATCCTAATCCTGAACCAGCTTTGGATCATCCTATTAAGGGGGAGGGGATGGTGTCCTCTGTCTAGCAATTCCTCTTGCTGCCCGAGCTCCATCCTTAGTGGGTGCTGCCCCTCTTTCTCCTCTCCTTACCCTGCCCCTCATCTGAGGCCTGCCCCGAACTGTGGCTCTGGCGGCTGATGTGAGTGCTAATGTGGGCACGACTGCTACTGCTCTGGTGAAATGAGTATTCACCATTTGCGAAACAAGAGTGAATGAGTTAGATACCAATTTTGATCACCAGATACTAATTGGAATCAAGTACTAGAACGAAAGAAAGAAAGGAATTTTGTTTCCTAAAGGTGTAACGTGTCAAAAGTAACCGAGTCGTCATAATGTAGCCTCTCGAAGAAAAGTACAGATATGTCTGTACCGCAAAACTCTACTAGACCTATTCTTGTACGATGAGATCTACGAACCTAGTGCTCTGATACCATCTTTTTCACGACCTAAAATGTTCATGATTGACACTCACTGTCGTGATCCCTATTTTCATAAGGCGTAACTTCGGGACTCAAAAATAATTAATAGTTACTTAAAATATTTAGAGAGTCACCACCTAATTTTAAGAAAACTAGGAAAGCAATTAATTAAAGAAAACTTTTAGTCTACAAAACCAATTAGATTCTAGGTAATGGTTCAAGTTATTCCAAAAGAAAGGTGTTACACACCCTTCGAAATCCACAAAAGTGGGTCCCGACTGAACTCTTTTTTTTTCAATTGAGGAGATAAGAAGTCATTTGCATGTATAAGAAAAATAAAAATCTGTACAAAATAAAGTAGAATATCTAATGATGATGGCCTAATATTTGGCTATCGTTAATAAGAAATGAATAGATATAATAAATAAACTAAAGGGATCCTCGAATTTTAATTTGAGTTTCTTCTTCGAAAAGCAATTACGTGTACCTGTAAAAAAACTTGGTAAAAGTATTAGTAATAAATGAATATAAATCAACATGAATCAAAGAAAGAATAAACAATAAAAAGAAAAAACTATCTTATATACATGAAAAGCCATGAAAATCGATGAAAATTTCTTCATCGGCCAAGTATTGAAACTTGAAGAAAATAGTTGAACTTAAAATAAAATTCGTCTTTTATAATGAAGAGGCCTCGAAAATTAGACTGAAAGATTCTTTCATTGGCCAAGTATTGAGACTTTTACAAAATAATCACGGATAAATCACAAAATACTTCTAACAATAAAGTAGGTCACTGGAATGAACCAAATGGTTTCTAGAAACTCATAATACAAAAAAAAATTTGACATCATTATGAATCAAAATAATAAGTAAAAAAATAAATTCATAATTTAATGATGCAGTGAACGAAAGGACAAAGTATGTCCATTGAAAAATATTTCAAATCACTGGGAGGAATAGGGACAACCATAAAATTAACAAAAAATTCCACATAACAGCAAATCCATAGACAATGAGTAAGAAAAGAGAAAAACAATGAGAATCGAAAAAAATTAAAAAACCAAAAACCTCTAAAAGCATCAAACGGAGGAAGGAAACGGTGGTGTCATCATTGAGTTACTGGACGCTTACCAAATCTCAGAGCTTAGAGCTCCTCGTAGTTTTGATGGAGCTCATTCTCGTGCTCCGATGGGCTTTATTGCAGCAGCAACGTGAGGGAGAGATAAGCAAATAGTGGTATATTGTTGTTGCAGTTCGTCAGAGCTCGTTCACTTGATTTCGCCTAAGAGTAACTTGAGCTTTAATGGTTAATGGAGGTTGGTGATGACTCACCGGAGAAGGTACTGGCAGCGGTGATGACTTTCTCGTCCACCTAAACACCTGCAAAAACAAAACAAAAACAAAAAATAATTCGTTAAAAGGGATAAGGGAAGGGAACTGGTCATGGTGGCTTGACAATGATGGTGTTGGTTTGTTTCTGGTTAAGCAGTGGTGGTGTATGGGTTTTGTGGCTACTGGTGGGGAAAGGAGGTCGGATTTTGTCGTTAATGGCAAAACTCGAATAAAGGGGCAGTTTCTAGTCGTTTGAAGCTTCACCGGATTCCAGTGAGGGTACTGTAAGGGAGTTTTGGTGGTGGTGGTGGTGAAAACTCACTGAAAAACGGTAAAGGAAAGGGGAGGTGGCTATTATCTAAAAATGGGAAGTTACAAGAAAATGTGTTTACCCTAATTTGAAAATTTTCACCACCATTAATTATGATGGGAGTGGATTAGTTTTATAGATTAAAAAAAAATCACACAAGAGTAAAATTGTGTGCTCAATATCATGATTTTGAAAATTCATGGACTATCCAAAATCATGAGTCATCCAAAACAATGACTATTTGAACTTATTCAAAACTATGAATATTTAACTTATCTGTGTAAAAAATATCTTCTCCGTCTCTTATGAATTAATAGATTGTGATAAAAAATAAATTAACAAATGTATTTAATGCCAGATAAGAATATGGTTTGAATTTAAAACAGAAATGATTATTTAACAAATCTCAAATAACATTTGTTTATAAGAACGACTGTGTAAAAATCAGTAACAGTCAATAATTAATTTTAAATAGTAATAAATTGATAAAATCCTAACATTTTTAAGAAAAAGGATAATTATCAATAACTTGTGTTAAATTGAACCAAAATATGTAAAAATTGAATTTTATGCTCTTTAACAAATAAAAAACACAAAAGTATTTATTTTTAAAAGGTCGGTCCAAAATTGGGTGTCAGCAACTGCCTTTCTTCATTTATAGAGGATGAAAGAGTCTTTGGATGAAGACGCTGACACGTAGCCAAATTTGGCTAGACGAAGAATAAATAGAATGACATGTGCAAATAAGAATGCCAAACATTAATAGAACTTATACAATACTCTCCGTTCATTGAAAAGGATGGATTGTCTTTTGATAAAAAAGGGGGGACTGTTCGAAGATAAAATATTCAGGTACCTTCAACTTTACTTCCAAACATACCTCAGTGTCAAGTTTATGAAACACTGGAGATGCAAGGCTGCATACCTATTCGAATGAGGTAGTGGGTCAATCTGTCTCATTGAAGGGAGGACGACCCATTTTGAACTTGAGGTGTCATTTGAACGGGTAACAATCCAACTTGTCTCATTGAAAGGAGGACGAACCATTTTGAATTTATCATGCCACTTTGAATGGGGTGACTTCAACTTGTCTCATTGAAAGGCGGACAACCTATTTTAAAATTAATATGCCACTTTGAATGGGGTGACTTCAACTTGTCTCTTTGAAAGGCGGACAACCTATTTTAAAATTAATATGTCATTTGAATGGATGACGATCCAACTTGTCTCGTTGAAAGGTGGATGACCCATTTGAATTTGATGTGTCATTTGAATGTGTGACAACCCAATTTGTCTCATTGAAAGGCGGACGACCTATTTTAAACTTGATGTGTCATTTGAACGGGTGACAACCAAACTTGTCTCATAGAAAGGCGGATGACCCATTTTGAATTTGATGTGTAATTTGAACGGGTGACAACCTAACTTGTCTTGTTGAAAGGCAGACAACCCATTTTAAATTTGATGTGTCATTTGAATGGGTGACAACCCAACTTGTCTCATTGAAAGGTGTATGACCCATTTTGAATTCAATATGTCACTTTGAATGAGATGGCTACCCATCTTGTCCCATTGAAAGGTGAACGACCCTTTTTGAACTTGATGTGTCATTTGAACGGGTGATGACCCAACATGTCTCATTAAAAGGTGGACGACTTATTTGAACTTGATGTGCCATTTGAACGGGTGGCAACCCAACTTGTCTCATTGAAAGACCAATGACCCATTTTGAATTTGTCACGTCACTTTGAATGAGGTGACTTCTCAACGTGTCTCATTGAAAGGCGGACGACCCATTTGAACTTGATATGCCATTTGAATGGGTGGCAACGCAACTTGTCTCATTGAAAGGCAGACTACCCATTTTGAATTTATCATGCCACTTTGAATGGGGTGACTTCAACTTGTTTCTTTGAAAGGCGTACAACCTATTTTGAAATTAATATACCACTTTGAATGGGGTGACTTCAACTTGTCTCTTTGAAAGGCGGACAACCTATTTTGAAATTAATATGTCATTTGAATGGATGATGATCCAACTTGTCTCATTGAAAGACAGATGACCCATTTTGAATTTGATGTGTCATTTGAACGGGTGATAACTCAACTTATTTCATTGAAAGGCGGACGACTCATTTTAAATTTGATGTGTCATTTGAACGGGTGACAACCCAACTTGAAAAACCCATATTATATATATGAGAAGCCTTGGAAATCGATGAAAATTTCTTCATCAGTCAAGTATTGAAACTTGAATAAAATAGTTGAACATAAAATAAAATTCATTTCTTATAATGAAAAGTCTTCAAAAATTCGACGGAGAGATTCTTTTATTGGCCAAGTATTGAGACGAATGCAAAATAATCCCGGATAAATCACAAAATACTTCTAACAATAAACTAGGTCACTGGAATGAACCAAATGGTTTCTAGAAACTCATAGCACAAACAAAACAATTAGACATCATCAAGAATCAATAATAAGTAACAAAAATAAATTCATAATTTAGTGAAGCAGTGAACAAAATGACAAAGTATGTCCATTGAAAAATATTTCAAATCACTGGGAGGAAAAGGAACAACCATAAAATTAACAAAAAATTTCACATAACAGCAGATCCACAGACAATGAGTAAGAAAAGAGAAAAACAATGAGAATCAAAAAAATTTAAAATACCAAAAACCTCAAAAAGCATCCAATGGAGGAAGGAGACGGTGGTGTCATCGTTGAGTTGTTGGACCCTTACCGGATCTCAGAGTTTAGAGCTCACCGGAGTTTTGACAGAGCTCATCCTTGTACTTCGATGGGCTTTATTGCAGCGGCAACGTGAGGGAGAGATAAACAAACAGCGATATGTTGTTGTTGCAGCTCGTAGGAGCTCGTTCACTTGATTTCGCTGGAGCGTAACTTGATCTTGAAGCTCGTCGTTAATGGAGGTTGGTGATGGCTCACCGGAGTAGAACCTGGCAGTGGTGATGAATTTCTCGTCCACCGGAACACCTGCGAAAACAAAACAAAAACAAAAAATATTCATAAAAAGTAAGAGGGGCAGGGAACTGGTCATGGTGGCTGGAAAACGATAGTGTTGGTTTGTTTCTGGTTAAGCAGTGGTGGTGTATGGGTTTTGTGGCTATTGGTGGGGAAAGGAGGTCGGAGTTTGTCGTTAATGGCAGAACTTGAATAAAGGGGCGATTTCTAGTCGTTTGAAGCTTCACCGAATTCGAGTGAGGGCACTATAAGGGAGTTTTGGTGGTGGTGGTGGTGAATACTCACCGAAAACTGTAAAGGAAAGGGAGACGGCTATTAGCTAAAAATGGGAAGTTAGAAGATAATGTGTTTACACTAATTTGAAAATTTTCACCATCATTAATTATGAAGAGAGTATAGTAGTTTTATAGATAAAAAAAAATTACTCAAGAGCAAAATCATGTGCTTAATATCATGATTTTAAAAAATCATGTACTATTTAAAATCATGAGTCATCCAAAATAATGACTATTTTAACTTATCTAAAACTATGGATATTTAACTTATATGTGCAAAAAATACCTTCTAATTTTGTAGGCATAGTTACCAGTAATGACATTCTATCTACACTTCTTGCAAGTCGAGCTATCATCACAGTCTTCATTATTGAGTCTGTACATATATATATATATATTTCTTTCAAACAGGATGACCTTCATCTTTGCCTTTCAAAAATCCCAAACAATTCGTGTAATTTAAAAGTTGTTATTGCTAATTTGTCAAGTTTATAGCAATCGTATATTAAACCATTGCAAGGCCCATGTAAGATACCAACAACAACAATAACATATTTAGTGTATTTCCACAAAGTGGGGTCTGGGGAGGATAAAGTAGAGGTGAAGTAGAGAATTTGTTTTTGATAGACCGCTCAAGACAAAAAACAATCTAGACAAAGACACAATAAAAAATAAGAAACAATAGGTAGTAACACGACAACAGATAATAACAAACAAAACTCCCACAAAGTAATTTTTTTTTTTAAAAGCATAATAATATTTAAAAAAATATTAAAGGTTGGCACTAAAGGGTGAGAGAAGTGTAACACCCCGTACCTTCCCAACCCTACTTGACGACGTTGAACAATGTATACTTGAGTGTCGAGAGCCACACGAATGTATTTTGTAATGTTATTGACAAGAAAATTCAAATTTGGCCTCGTACATGTGATTGGCCCTTCGTAGGAGGTGTTTTGTGATTTTCATGGAGCATTTGTGGGGTCCAAAACGAGGCTAACAGAACCTTTAAACAAAGGATATTAAGGTTAAGAAGTAAGTTAAAGAATAGGATTTGAAGTATCTAACCAAACCCGCGAAGAAAAGTTAAAAAATGAAATTTTCAAAAAATTTAAGGGAAGGGCGCGTTGGGTAGCATTCCATGCCGCTCTGGACTAAAATGTTTAGTCCAGAGGCAGTGGGTTGGCGCGCCCAGGGGCGTGCCACCTTGGGTTTTCCACTTTTTCAAAGTTGGAATTTTTCTTAAGTCCCAAGGGTATCCGGGGGCATACCGAGCTGATTTTTTCCACGTTTATTCTACAACCATGAGTATATACAAGAAATAAATGAAATATTATATTGGTATGATAAATTTACTCGAGAACGAAATTGGGGTCAAAATGACAATTTTACCCTTTTGGGCAAAATAGGCCATACGTGGCTAGAATCACTTGTTTTTGGGATTGAGGCTACGGATATGAATGACATGAGTAGGAAATGCATGAAAGAGTATGTAAATAATGTTGGTTGTGCTTGGAAATGTTGGACATGGTCCTTTGTGCTTTTGTATAAGATTTGTGATCCATGGGATTTGAACTTGAATTAGGACTTGTGCCTTTGATGAAAGATCATGGTATGGATAAAATATGAACGTCTATGGTGTTATTTTTGTTGTTAAACTTGTTCTTGTCTATAAGTGTAAATTGTGGGATTTTGGCCGATATGTGCTATGAAGTGTATTAAGGTGAATTGATGGATTATTTGTGATGTGGTGTGGATAAGAAAGTGTAAAGGAGGAGTGTTGTGGTGAAATGCAATGATTATTATGTATTGGTCAATGTTGGGAATATTGGAGGATTTTTGGAATAATGATGCTATCAATGGTTCTGTCAAGGGGAAATGACATGTTTCAAAGCAAACATGTACCCCATTGATGTTATATGCATTTGTGAAGTAGTTGTGGTTAATGTGAATTCCGTTATGTATTTGTGTTGTAGAGTGACACATAAAGAAGAAGCGGGACTATTGTATGCACATCTAGGATTGTATATCCGTATTGGGAGTACAAGGTATGTAAGGTTACTCTGTCCGTATCTTTTTGCGGCAAATAGTATCCACATTGCTATTTCACTAGACCTATCCCAAATTGTGCGAAGGTATCCTATATCCGTTTATCAATAGTCATTGTCATATCTTTTCTACTCATGGATCATTTGTGAGTTTCATGTCTCATTATCATGGCTAACGTTCCAAAAGCTCAAACAAGGATGTGGTCCAATGTTCCAATAGTGGTTATGCTCAAGTATCTTGTTATGAATGATTGTCCAATGGTTCCAATGGTGTCATGTTTCCAATAATGTTTATTCACATGTTTTCTATTTTGATTATGGTTCCAAGTTCCCAAACATGCTATGTCACATGAATATGTCAATCTCTCACAAGTGAATGTACCAATCTCATATGTCTCTCACTCATTGGCTAATGATCCAAAGCTTCAAGTGATGTTATGACTATCAAAATACCAATCTCAAAGTAAAGAACAAAGTAACGCAAATGTGGTCAATGATCAAGTATGGGTGGCAAGTCTAGGGGCATAAGCCTAGCTCGACTCGATCCCGATGTGTTGATTTATGGGTGGCAAGTCTAGGGGCATAAGCCTAGCTCGACTCTATCCCGATGTGTTGATTTATGGGTGGCAAGTCTAGGGGAATAAGCCTAGCTCGACTCGATCCCGATGCCATGATTTATGGGTGGCAGAGCCTAGCTCGACCCAATCCCAAGGCATTGATTTATGGGTGGCAGGTCTTAGGGGCATAAGCCTAGCTCGACCCGATCCCAACATGACGATAAGTCATGTAAAGACCCACTGATCAGTAGGGGCCCGGGTACATTGTGACATATGTAATGACATTGAAGTAAATAAGCATTAAAGAGATGAAATCAATGAAAGTAATACACATGGGTTCCAAAGTGCAAAATGGTTACTTATTCATCGGATTATGCATATGCATTTGAGTTCCATTGAGTTCATTCTATTCATGTGTTGTATAGTTTCATTTGAACCTTACATACTCAGTACATTCTTCGTACTGACCCCTTTTGGGGAACTTAACTTACATGTTGCAGGTGCAGGCACTAGTAGACCTCCACCGTAGGATGACAGTAATTGCAGATCATTGGTGAGCTCCAGTTAGTTCGGGGCTTCTCCGAGTCACAGTTGTTCAAATGTTTTGATATTATACATAGTGTATAAGCGGGGACTTGTCCCAACTTTCAATTAGTTTTGGTTAATGCATCTGTTAGAGGCTTTTGTAGACGTATGTGGGTATACAAATGTAAGATGGTATATGACATTTTGACTTGATGGCCTCAACGGCCGAGTTTCTCATATGTATATACGTCACATGTTCTATGATTTCTGATTTTAGTATTTCCTGTTCCTATGGGATAGTAGTGTTTCCTACGACATGTATATGAAGGAATAAAAGCAAAGCTTGGTTCTCTCGGGCCTTATCGGCTTCGGGTGCCAATCACGCCTCGTTGGGATTCAGGGTGTGATAAGAAGTTCCAAGAATATGCTGAAGATGAAAAAGCTAGGCATCGACAGAGCTCACCTTCAGCATCCATTTTGTTTCGGATTTGTCCATAGAAGGCTAGCATATCTCTTCTTGCTAATCAGCAGATATGGGTAATAAATCTTCTCAAATTCTAGTCTTATTGGTTTGAATCAAAATCTTAAAGTAAAGCTGAAAAAGGGAAAGTTACCTTGAAGTTTATTATTGTTTTTTGGTATCGACACTTGCATATTTGAGAGAACATCAATTGGGCAGGAAACGTTTGCAGATTTGAAAGAACATTAATTGGGCAGGAAATACGCTGAAAGTGAAGGTGGAATCCTGCTGTGGTTTTGAAGTTGCGAGTGTTGTTTTTGTGGGGGCATAATCTAATACAGCATATCGTAGGAGTCAAAATTAACAGCAGAAGTAGCGAAGAGGTATTTGGTGGTTGTGCGTGTTCAGTGACTTGCGATTATTAAGTGGGTGTTAGGAGTCATTAGGAATTTAGGTTTTTTAAGGGGGGTAAATTAGTAATTGGAAATTATCCTTAAGGGCTTCCCACTTTTAAGTAGTATAGACTATATATATCTTCAATGGTCTTAACCATGACATACAAGTCACCTTACGATGATTCGTATTGACCATTCACAGAAATTTACACTTTAATCTTTCATATATATTATTCTACAAAATAGTGTATTACATGGTATGATATACACGTACGTTGCACGTGTTGAGACACTAGCTTACATGTAAGCACAGAGTCAAGCAATATCACTACTAAAATAAATAGGAAAATCGACCACAAAAAGCGACCACAAGTGGTCGGTTTTCCTGTATTTTCGACCAAAAAACCGACCACAACGCGTGGTCGGTAAAATAGTGGAAGCTTTTCCAAAAGCGACCACATGTGGTCGGTTTTTCCAAAAAATATTTATTTATTTATAAATTGATATTAATTATATTTTAAATAAATTTTTTTATTAAAATTCTTTTTCTATTAAAAAAATTTATTAAAATTTTCCGACCACATATTGTGGTCGGTTTTTGTATAAAAAAAAAACTCTTTTTAGAAAACCGACCACATGTGGTCGGATTTTGTAAAAACAAATTAATAATTTTTAGAAAACCGACCACACGTGGTTGGTTTTTGAATTTTTTATTTTATTTTTTTTAGAAAACCGACCACATGTGGTCGGTTTTTCTAAAAAAAAATTAATAATTTTTAGAAAACCGACCACATGTGGTTGGTTTTTGTTAAAAAAAATTAATAATATTTTTTTTATTTTAAAAAAACCCATTAAATAATTATTATTTTTTACAAGTTTCCAGAAAAATCGACCACTTGTGGCAGGTTTTCCTAAAAATTTTGTAAAATAAATTACAGCATATATGCTGCATTTCCAATATAAACCCTGCTAACACTAAACAGTCCACCAATTCAAAAACATTCAATCATCTCAATACAACCCACCAATTTAGAAACATTAAAACATCTCTTTAAACATCCAAATATCAAAATCAAAACATCCAAATATCAAAATCAAAACATATAAACATCAAGGTTTACAAATCAAAAATAAATTAAAAGTCATCCTCTTCATCCTCATCCTCACCTTCATCATCATCATCAAAATCATCCTTCTCATTTGTAGTGTAATCATCAAGTGAGCTTAAGCCTCTCGCAGCCCGAGGTGCATCATCGGGACATGGAGGAAGTATCTGTAGAGCTTGACAAAAATTTTTAATCTGCTCCTGCAACATTTTCATTTGCATAGCCATATCCTCCTCTCTCTTCCTTGTCCTCTCAGCATTTTCCTCCTCTCTCTTCCTCGTCCTCTCAGCCTCTGCAGCCATTTGACTAGTGAGTTGAGCAACAGTATTTTGTAACAAAATAACAGTTTCTCTATCAACTAGTGGGGTAGAGGAGGATCCACAATCCGAAGAGGTAATGTTCTCCGTAAAACATTTTCTCGAGTAGTCGTAGACATTACCCATAACAGGTGAACCCGCACACTCTAGCCAGTGCTTTGTCACGCCCCGAATCCCATTGGGACAGATTGGCACCCGTAGCCGATGAGGCCCGAGAGAACCAAACTATGCTTATATCCGTTCATATGCATGACATAAGAAATACCACCGTCATGTACGAGCATAAAAGACTAGGAACAGAAATCGTGGAACCTGTGAAAGATATATATATGTGAAACTTGGCCGTTGAGGCCATCAAGTCAAAATGTCATACACCACCTTACATCCATACACCCACATACGTCTACAAAAACCTCTAATAGATACATTTACCAAAACTAATTGAAAGTCGGGACAAGATCCCACTTTATACAACATGACCAATACCAAAACATATGAACAACTGTGACTCGGAGAGGCCCCGAACTAACTGGAGATCACCAATGATCAGCAACAACTGGCAACCTACTATGGAGGCCTACTAGTGCCTACGCCTGCAGCAAGTAAGGTAAGTCCCACAAGGGACGTCAGTACGAAGAATGTACTGAGTATGTAAGGCTCAAATAAAACTGTATGAATCATAAATACGTTAATGAACTCAATTATACATGAATAACCAATATAGAGAAGTCATCATTCGGTGTTTTGGGAACCATATATACATTGCTTTCATTACTTTCTGTGCTTCTTTGCTTCTATAATTATTCATCTTTGACTATGATCTGTGATACCCGGGCCCCGACTGAACAGTGGGTTTTAACATAGCATAATGTTATGTTGGGATCGGCTCGAGCTAGGCTTATGCCCCTAGAGCTGCCACCCTAAGAATCAAAGCATTGGGTTTGGCTCGAGCTAGGTTATTACCTCTAGAGCTGCCACCCATAAACCAACATATCAGGTTCGGCTCGAGCTAGGCTTATACCTCTAGAGCTGCCCCCTGTCAGGTTTGGTCCGAGCTAGGCTTATGCCTCTAGGACTGCCCCCTGAACCAACAATCTCTGGATCGGCTTGAGCTAGGCATTTCACCCCCAAAGCTACCACCCATACTTGGTCATTAACCACGTATGCATTACTTCATTCTTTACTTTAAGATTGATACAATGATAGTCATAACTTTATTTGAAGCTTTGGATCATTAACCAACAAATATATAACGGAGTTTACATTAACCACCAACTACCTTACAAATGCATATAACGATAATGAGTTTCATGTTTACCTTTAAACATGCCATTTCCCCCTTGAAAAAACCATTGATGAAATTATCATACCAATAATCTCACAATATTCCATACATTGACCAATACATGATAATCAATAACATTTCACCACAAAACTTCTCCTTAACACTTTCTCATCCACACCATATCACAAATAATTCATCAAGTCACCTTAATACACCTTATAGCACATATCGGCCAAAATCCCATAATTTACACTTATAGAAAAATAACAAATTTAATAACATAATCACACCATACATGTTGATATTTCGTCCATACTATGCCCTTTCATCAAACCCACAAGTCATAGTTCAAGTTACAATTCCATGGATATCACATCTTTTACCAAAAACACAAAGCACCATGTTCAACACTTCCAAGCATAACCAACATGATTTACATACTTTCCCATGCATATTATATATTAATCCATAAGAATAATTGCTTACCTAAGCTTAAGAAATGATGATCTTGCTCCAAAAGATGGCTTTGAGTTCTTAGGGTTTGAGAGAAAAATAGTTGAGAAATATCTAGAAAGCATGAGAGTTTCAAGTGAATAAAAATCAGATTTTTGCCCCTTTATATAGGCCTTCAATTCCATCCTTATCCACTCTTATAGCATTTAATGCTAAGTCTAGAAGGTCAAGGCAAGCATGGGTCATTTGACCCATTTTGGCCCATGTCTTCTTCTCATTTTGGGCCTTTTATTGATCCCAATTCACTTAACCCAGTAAAATCACTAATTTATTATGGTTAATTAATTTCATACGCATTACAAAAATATTCCATCTCACCCTATTTATATCCGTAGCCGCAATTCCAAGAACAAGTGATTCTAGCCATGTATGGTTTATTTTGACCACAAGGGTTAAACCGTCATTTTGATGCCAAATTCGTTCACAAGTAATTTTACCATACCAATATAATACTTCAATTATTTCATGTATATGCTCATGGTTGTAGAAGAAACATGGCAAAAATCAGCCCGGTACGTCCTCGGGCACCCTTGGGACTTAAGAAAAATTTCCAACATTGAAAGGTGGACAAAACCAGCCTGGAACGCCCTTGGGCGCGCCACTTTGCTTCCTGTGGGCTAAAAATTTTAGCCCATAGTGGCATGGAACGCCCTCTAGCGTGACCCACCCTTAGTTTTTCCAAAAATTTCATTTTTCGACTTTTCTTCGCGGGTTTGGTTAGATACTTCAAGTTCTATTCTTTAGATTACTTCTTACCTTTAATATCCTTTGTTTGGAGGTCCTCCAAGCCTCGTTTTGAACCCCACAAATGTTCCACGAAGTCACAAAACACCTCCTACGAAGGTTTAGTCACATGTAGGAGGGCCAAATTCAATTATCTCATCAATAACATTACAAAATACATACTTGTGGCTCTCGATACTTAAGTAAACATTTTTCAACGTCGTCAAGTAGGGTTGGGAAGGTACGGGGTGTTACATTCTTCCCCTTTTAGAAACATTCGTCCTCGAATGTTAACGATATCGCTACAACAAATGCATCTCTATATTAGCATACATATACATAAACACTTAAGGCTCATGGATACTTACTTGTCATTGCTCCACTTCCACACTTTGAACTTCTTCATCTATTTGAAATAGATGGGGGTATTTGGATTTCATCATTTCCTCAGCTTCCCATGTGATCTCCTCTACTTGTTGATATCTCCAAAGGACTTTCACGGAAGCTATGTCTTTATTCCTCAACCTCTTTACTTGTCGATCTAGAATAGCAATGGGTACCTCTTCATACGTAAGATCCTCCGAAATTTGGACATCTTCAGTGGGAACAATACGAGATGGATCTCCTATGCATTTTCAAAGCATCAAAATATGAAATACCGGATGGACTGAGGAAAGTTCTTGAGGTAGTGCTAATTCATACGCAACTTGACCAAATCTTCTAATAATTTCATATGGGCCTATGTAACGCGGACTCAATTTTCCTTTCTTTCCGAATCGCATTACCCCTTTCATCGGCGACACCTTTAAAAATACCCAATCACCTATGGCAAATTCAATCCCTCTTCTTCTAACATTCGCATATGACTTGTGGCGAATTTGGGCCATTTGTAACCGTTGTTGGATCACTTTAACTTTCTCTATAGCTTGATGAACAATATCCGGCCCAAGTAAAGCAGTTTCACCTCCTTCAAACCACCGAATTGGTGATCTACATTTCCTTCCGTACAAAGCTTTATAAGGTGCCATTTTAATACTTGAATGATAGCTATTGTTGTAAGCAAATTCAATAAGAGACAAATGGTCATCCCAACTGCCTTGAAAATCTAACGTGCACGCTCGTAGCATATCTTCAAGTGTTTGAAGAGTACGTTCTGCTTGTCCATCAGTCTGCGGATGGAAAGCTGTACTCAGATTCACCTGTGTACCCAAACTCTGCTGAAAAGATCTCCACAAATGCGCAGTAAACTAAACTCCTCTATCTGATATAATGGAGATCGGAATCCCATGTAACCGCACTATTTCTTTAACATATAACCTTGCATAATCCTCCGCTGTATAAGTAGTCTTGACTGGTAGAAAATGCGGTGACTTGGTATGCCTGTCCACTATAACGCATATAGAATCAAATTTCCATAATGTACCAGGCAAACCTGTAATTAAATCCATATTAATCATATCCCATTTCCAGACTGGAAGATTGATACATTGCATGTAACCTCCTGGTTTCTGATGCTCTACTTTCACTTGTTGACAATTTGAGCATTGAGCGACGAATTCTGCAATGTTCTTTTCATATTTCCCCACCAATACACCTCTTTCAAATCATGGTACATTTTAGTAGCACCCGGATGAATAGAATAGCTCGAATGATGCGCCTCTGTCATAATTCGTTTCCTCAGCTCATCTACATCTGGTACACATAATCTACCTTGGCATTGGAGCACCCCTTCTTGTGTAAGATCAAATGCCTTTGTCAAATTCTGTTGTACATTTTCCTTTAGCTACAATAACATAGAATCTGTAAAATGCTTTTCTTTCACTTCAGCTATTAAGGAGGATTCCGCTGCATTCTGCACAATAAACCCTTCATCTTGAGATTCAATAAGGCAAACTCACAAACTGGCTAGTTGATGTAGATCTTTGATTATCTCTTGCTTTTCAGTCAACTGTCCACTAGTGCTTTCTACTGCCTTGCGGCTCAATGCATCAGCTACCACATTTGCTTTGCCTTGATGATACAGAATATCAATATCATAGTCTTTTAAGAGCTCTAACCACCTTCGTTGCCTCAAATTGAGTTCCTTCTGCTTAAAGAGATATTGCAAATTTTTGTGATTAGTGTAGATATCAACGTGAACTCCATACAAATAATGACGTCATATCTTTAAAGCAAGAACCACCGTTGCTAATTCAAGATCATGCATGGGATAATTTTTCTCATGTGGCCGTAACTGTCATGAGGCATATGCTATGACATTACCGTGTTGCATCAATACACATCCGAGGCCAACCCCGGAAGCATCATAATACACTACATAACCTTCGATGCCTTCAGGAAGTACTAAAACTAGTGTGGAGGTTAATTTATCTTTCAACTTTTGGAAGATTTTCTCACACGCATCATTCCACTGAAATTTAACTGCCTTATGTGTAAGTTTTTTTAACGATGCGGCAATAGAGGAAAAACCTTCTACAAATCTCTGATAATAACCTGCCAGTCTAAGAAAACTAGGAATCTCTGTGGGTGTCGTAGGTCTTGGCCAACTTTTCACTGCTTTAATCTTCTGTGTATCAACCAGTATCCCTTCATCTGACACAATGTGACCCAAGAATGCGACTGATTTTAACCAAAACTCACATTTGGAGAACTTTGCATACAACTTACGCTCACAGAGAATCTGTAACACCAACCGTAAGTGATTAGCATGGTCCTCTGGTGATCTTGAATAAACCAGGATGTCATCTATAAATACCGTGATGAACACGTATAGAAGTGGCTTAAACACCCTATTCATCAAATCCATGAACACAGCTGGTGCATTTGTTAGTCCAGATGACATAACTAATAATTCATAATGGCCATACCGTGTTCGAAAAGCTATCTTGGGTACATCTTCTTCTCTAACTCTGACTTGATGGTAACCCACCTCAAGTCAATCTTTGAAAAACACTTGGTACCCTGTAACTGATCAAACAAATCATCAATTCGAGGAGGGGATATTTGTTCTTGATCCTTACCTTATTCAATTGCCGATAGTCAATGCACATTCTCAATGTGCCATCTTTCTTCCATACAAATAATACTGGTGTACCCCACGGGGACACACTAGGCCTAATGAAGCCTTTGTCTAGCAAATCTTTCAATTGCTTCTTCAATTCACGTAATTCTATTGGAGCCATTCTATATGGAGGAATAGAGATAGGCTGAGTGCCCGGAATCACATCAATGCCAAACTCTACTTCCCGTTCTAGGGGTAAGCCTGGAAGATCCTCTGGAAATACATCTAGAAATTCATTGACCACTGTAACCGACTGCGGAGTTAGTGGTTCCATATCATTATCTTTCACTCGTACTAAGTGACATATGTAACCCTTAGCAAGCATTTTCTAGCTTTCAGATAGGAAATGAATCTTCCTCGTGGTGCCCCTACATCACCCTTCCATTCAAGAATATTCATTTGCGGGAAATGAAAATGTACCTTCTTGGCCCGGCAATCTACTATGGCATAACAAGAGGCCAACCAATCCATTCCCATTATCACATCAAAATCCACCATGTCTAGTTCAATAAGATCGGCCAGTGTATCATGACCACACACAGTTACCACACAATTACGATATACTCTTTTTGCAATAATATATTCACCAACTGATGTAGACACTTCAATTGATTTAATTAATAATTCTGGTGCCTTTGCAAATTTCGCAGCAACCAATGGAGTAACATAGGAAAATGTAGAACCTGGGTCAATCAGTGCATATACATTATATGAAAATATGGATAATGTACATGTGATTACGTCAGGAGATGCCTCTAAATTCTGCCGGTCTACCAGAGCATAAGTACGATTCTGAACCCCACTAGTACTGGCTGCTCCTCTGGCACCCCTACCATGGCCAACAGACTGCACACCTCGGCCCAATTAAGGAACCGATGCTGATGATGCAACGGTCGATTCTGTCGGTCGTTCTATACCATCCATGCTCCTCTGGGGACACTCTTTCATCATGTATCCCATCATACCACACCAAAAATAAGCATTTGTCCCCACTCTGTATGTACCTGCATGAATACGCCCACAGTGCTGACACTGCTGACGAGGAAAACCTGCTGCTTGTGATTTGTGAACTCCACTACTCTGCCCAGATGGACCACCTCTAAACCCTCGGAACTGAGAGCGAGCACCTGTTGTAGAATATGAGAATGATAGTCTAGGTGGTCTAGGAAACATACGAGGCCTAGATCCTCTTTGAGACATCGCAGATGGTCCCATAGGTCTAGCCCTTTTGGACTGCCCTCTGTTAAATTCAGGTACCCTTCTTCTCTGTCTTTGATCTTCCATTTTTTGGGTGAAGGCTTGTATTCTAGCTATGTCCATGTCCTTGTTCAAGGAAGCAATGGTGCAATCCCTTACCAAATATGGTTCTAATCTGTCCACGTATCGATGGACTCTGTCTGTCATTGTTGCTACCACATTTGGAGCATATCGTGCCAAGGAATTGAATTGCAAACTGTATTCTCTAACGCTCATATTTTCTTGATGGAGATTTAGAAACTAATCTGCACGGGCTTCATGGATCTCATAGGGAAGATAATGATCAAGAAAAGCTGCTTTAAATTCTTCCCAATTAGGTGGATTTGCACCAATATCACGGGATTTCTTCCAATCCTCATACCATAATATCGCCTCTCCTTTCAATCTATACGCAGCAAGTTCAATTGTTTCTACCCCCGTCACATGCATAACTTCCAGAGCCCTCTGAATCTGATCAACAACGTCTTGTAGATCTGCTTTCAGATCCAACCCAGTGAATATAGGAGGGTCCAGTTTCAGAAAATCCTGTGTTCTGTGACTCGCCACTCTAGCCGCATCATCTTCATATGTCATTGGACCAGCTCGTCCTTGACTTTGGGCTGCCACTAACTGTGTCAACATATGTACTGTATTTCTAAGATCCTGATCTGTAGTGTTCATTGGTGGTTCTGCGGGTACTTCTCTACCGACTGGCTCTTTCGGAGCAGGAAAAGTAGAAGAAGACCGTGATGAAATTTCAGCGTTTGCTCCACCTTGACTGGCTTGGTCAGGTGGCAATCTACTCATTCCTTCTCCGACAGGCATATCTACCTGCTTACCTTTTCCTCTACCTCTTCTTATGATTGGCATTTTACTATACCAAAGAAAAACAATTACCATGGTCAGATACAATTCACTTACAACACTGACTCTATTGTACGATCTAGAAATGAAGGAAAGAAACAACTCCTAAATGTCCCATAGCCTCCTACTTATAAATTTGGTGCACAACACATAGATAAGTAAGACTCTACTAAGACACGGCTTTGTAGACACCCTTAGAACGACCTACTCTGATACCACTTTTGTCACACCCCGAATCCCATCGGGACGGATTGACACCCTTAGCCGATGAGGCCCGAGAGAACCAAACTATGCTTATATCCGTTCATATGCATGACATAAGAAATACCACCATCATGTACGAGCATAAAAGACTAGGAACAGAAATCGTGGAACATGTGATAGATATACATATGTGAAACTTGGCCGTCGAGGCCATCAAGTCAAAATGTCAAACACCACCTTACATCCATACACCCACATAGGTCTACAAAAACCTCTAATAGATACATTTACCCAAACTAACTGAAAGTCGGGACAAGATCCCACTTTATACAACATTACCAATACCAAAACATATGAACAACTGTGACTCAGAGAGGCCCCGAACTAACTGGAGCTCACCAATGATCAACAACAACTGGCAACCTACTGTAGAGGCCTACTAGTGCCTACGCCTGCAGCAAGTAAGGTAAGTCCCACAAGGGACGTCAGTACGAAAAATGTACTGAGTATGTAAGGCTCAAATAAAACTGTATGAATCATAATTACGTCATTGAACTCAATTATACATGAATAACCAACATATAAAAGTCATCATTCGGTGTTTTGGGAACCATATATATATTGCTTTCATTACTTTCTGTGCTTCTTTGCTTCTATGATTATTCATCTTTGACTATGATCTGTAATACCCGGGCCCCGACTGAACAGTGGGTTTTAACATAACATAATGTTATGTTGGGATCGGCTCGAGCTAGGCTTATGCCCCTAGAGCTGCCACCCTAAGAATCAAAGCATTGGGTTCGGCTCGAGCTAGGTTATTACCTCTAGAGCTGCCACCCATAAACCAATATATCAGGTTCGGCTCGAGCTAGGTTTATACCTCTAGAGCTGCCCCCTGTCAGGTTCGGTTCTAGCTAGGCTTATGCCTCTAGGACTGTCCCCTGATCCAACAATCTCAAGATTGGCTTGAGCTAGGCATTTCGCCCCCAAAGCTACCAACCATACATGATCATTAACCACATATGCATTACTTCATTCTTTACTTTGAGATTGATACAATGATAGTCATAACTTTATTTGAAGCTTTGGATAATTAACCAATGAGTGAGAGACATGCAAATAAACATTGTTGGAAACATAATACTATTGGAACCATTAAGCCATAATCAATGAACAATAGACATGAGTATAACCACTGTTGGAACTTTGGAACATAACCTTATCGGGCTTTTGGACATTAGTCAATGAATATGAGATATGTGATTCACAATTGATCAAGGAATAGGAAACATATGATAATGATCATTGATAACCAGACATAGGATACCTTAGCACATTTCGGGATGGGACAAGCGTAATGTCAACGTGAATACTATTTGCCGCAGAAAGAAACGGACAGAGTAACCTTACATACCTTGTATTCTCAATACGAATATACAATCTTAGATGTGCATACAATAGTCCCGCTCCTTCTTTATGTTTCACTCTACAACATAAATACATAACGGAGTTTACATTAACCACCAACTACCTTACAAATGCATATAACGATAATGAGTTTCATGTTTGCCTTTAAACATGCCATTTCCCCTTGACAAAACCATTGATGAAATTATCATACCAATAATCTCACAATATTCCATACATTGACCAATACATGATAATCAATAACATTTCACCACAAAACTTCTCCTTTACACTTTCTCATCCACACCATATCACAAATAATCCATCAAGTCACCTTAATACACCTCATAGCACATATCGGCCAAAATCCCATAATTTACACTTATAGAAAAATAACAAATTTAATAACATAATCACACCATACATGTTGATATTTTGTCCATACTATGCCCTTTCATCAAACCCACAAGTCATATTTCAAGTTACAATTCCATGGATATCACATCTTTTACCAAAAACACAAAGCACCATGTTCAACACTTCCGAGCATAACCAACATGATTTACATAATTTCCCATGCATATAATATACTAATCCATAAGAATAATTGCTTACCCAAGCTTGAGAAATTATGATCTTGCTCCAAAAGATGGCTTTGAGTTCTTAGGGTTTGAGAGAAAAATAGTTGAGAAATATCTAGAAAGCATGAGAGTTTCAAGTGAATAAAAATCAGATTTTTGGCCCTTTATATAGGCCTTCAATTCCATCCTTAGACACTCTTGTATCTTTTAATGCTAAGTCTAGAAGGTCAACGCAAGAATGGGTCATTTGACCCATTTTGGCCCATGTCTTCTTCTCATTTTGGGCCTTTTATTGAGCCCAATTCACTTAACCCAATAAAATCACTAATTTCTCATGTTTAATTCATTTCATACGCGTTACGACAATATTCCCTCTCACGCTATTTATATCTGTAGCCTCAATTCCAAAAACAAGTGATTCTAGCCATGTATGACTTATTTTGACCACAAGGGTAAAACCGTCATTTTAATGTCAAATTCGTTCACAAGTAATTTTACCCTACCAATATAATACTTCAATTATTTCATGTATATGCTCGTGGTTGTAGAAGAAACGTGGCAAAAATTGGCCCGGTACGTCCCCGGCACCCTTGGGACTTAAGAAAAATTTCCAACATTGAAAGGTGGACAAAACCAGCATGGGACGCCTTTGGGGGTGCCAATTTGCTGTCTGTGGGCTAAAACATTTAGCCCAGAGCGGCCTGGCACACCCTCTAGCTCTCCCCACCCTTAGTTTTTCCAAAAATTTCATTTTTCGACTTTTCTTCGCGGATTTGGTTAGATACTTCAAGTTCTATTCTTTAACTTACTTTTTACCTTTAATATCCTTTGTTTGGAGGTCCTCCAAGCCACATTTTTAACCCCACAAATGTTCCATGAAGTCACAAAACAGCTCCTACGAAGGTTTAGTCACATGTATGAGGGCCAAATTCAATTATCTCATCAATAACATTACAAAATACATACTTGTGGCTCTCGACACTTAAGTAAACATTGTTCAACGTCATCAAGTAGGGTTGGGAAGGTACGGGGTGTTACATGCTTCTCCTCTACTTCTTGAGGTAGTGGTTTACCCTGACTTTCTGGAGATTGAGTTGTATATAACTCAGTAATCCTCCGTGTATAGTTGTCCTATATTTAAAGTAAAGTGAAACATTAGTAATAAAAAGATACCAAACTTTTCAAACTTAAATATTATCAAATTTAGTAATAAAAATTTATAAGTATGAATATAGTTCTTACATGGGTTTCTTTAGTACGTGGCTCAACCCATCTATCTTCATCTGTAGGGTTCTTTTTCTTTTTTATGTGAGTATGCGCAAATAACTCACCTTGAGATACCCTTCTACCCAACTTTTTTTCCTGCATACAAAAAATTATTAATCTTTAAAAGTAAAAATATTTGAAATAGAAATAATCATTTAAATTGATAAAATTTACATACCATTTTACTCTCCACAACAATCTGACTGACAGCTCCCGCAGTGTGTAGAGAGTCACCCTTCGTAGACGCTCTGGCTTTCTTTCCTTTTTCACTCAACTTCTTAATGTTTTCGCTATTCCAATAGCGAAGGAAATCTTGCCACATATCCGCCCCAATAAACTTTGGCATTTTCTTTTTTTTTTCTTGCATAATTCAATAGACCAGTAAGTCAAGTCTGGCTCTCCTAAAAAAATTCCTCCTTATAGCATAATGGTCCGCTGGATCATACCAGAAATACTTCTACAATAAAAATAACAGTACTCATTATTAGTTATTACAAGTCTATATTAAAGAAGTTTAATTTCCTAAAGTACTTAAACATCTAAAATAAACAGGATCTAACAAGTAAAAGCATCAAATATGTATCACTAGACTAATTTAAATAAGAAGGCATCAACCAAAAATTAAAAGTTTGGTGAGAAATTCTAACTTACCTGAAATTCTTCGAACATTTTCTCTCGATAAAATTGTGGAACCATTTGCCAACTTGTCCAATAACCTTTGTAGTTGCGACGAATGCATTTGCGGATAATTTTGACAATTCTATCATCCGGCTTAAACCTGTAATACAAGATCAAACATTAATATCATAGAGAATAATATAATAATTGAAAAATAAATAGAATTGTTATATATTGAAATCATACCCTTTTCCATATGGTATAATGTACTCCCACTGACTAGCATCTCTCTGTCCTGGATATGGAGTCAGTGCTCCTGAGTTTGCTGTCGTGGGTGTACCTGAAGTACTGGGAGTGGTGTCTCTCAGACGAAGATCGATCAGCCCAATCGATCCAGTAGAACCACTATGAGTACCTAGATGACTGGTAGCATAAGGTAGAACAAGAGATGGTAGTTGAGTATAAGTACCATCGATCGTCTGGTAGTACTGTGAAGGTGTTGGCATAGCGATGGGGGCATGCTGAGTCTCAGTAGAGCCATGTAGTAGACCCACATGAGTAGGAGCACTATATGAATAATAGGACGACCTAGAATGAGAGGGTCGTGTCGGAATGTCATCTGACCGACCCTCAGATATATGAATTCCTGTGGGTCGTCTATAAGGTGGCGGTACCCTTTTCTTTTTTGGTTTAGTAGTGTCAAGTATTTGCCTACCCTTGTCACCCTTACCTACCATCTAAATTATTTAAAGACAAAACAGTTGGTCAAATATCATTTTGTTAAGAATATGAAATTCATTAATCAATCAATTAATAAATAAACTAAACAACACTTAAAAACAAAATACCAATTCTTTTTCAATATCAAATTAAACATTTCATAAATTCAAGCAAGAATTTCAATAGGTAAAAGAGTTTGATTCATTTGCAGATCTTACTTAGGCTATTACACAACAAACTTCCAAAAAAATAAACATAAAAGGTAAGTAATACAAAGCATGCAAACATCAATAATCGTCCGCTCCAGAAGATTCTCCACTAAACCATTCACCCTCTTCAGAATTTTCCTCCTTTTCTACCCATTCAGCCTCTTCTGGACTAACTTCTTCGTAAATATATTCCGGATGGTTCAAATTATCCTCTAAGTGAATGTCCACTAGTTGGTGATCAGTCTGCATTTCATTTTGATATGCAGTCTCCAAAACATTCTCAACTTAAACCCACCCCATAGGCTTGGTTTTGATTACAGCCCACCAAGCAGACTTGTCCCTACGCAATGGATAAGGAGCATAGTACACTTGATTAGCATTTTGTGCGAGAAGAAAAGGATCATAAGCAGGATACGTCCTAGTGTGTTTGACTTCAATGATGTTATGCTACTTAAGTACTCTTGCACCTCTTATGCTTGGATCGAACCACTTATATCGAAAGAGTACTATCTTTTTAATAGGATAACCACCATACTCCATATCTAAAATCTCTTGTATGACGCCAAAGTAATCAACATCATTATCTCCCTTAACCCAAACACCACTATTGTTTGTTTTTCTTGTTTTGGAGTGTTCCTCGGTGGAAAATTTAAACCCATTAACTGTATAATAGGACATTGAACTAGCTTCAACTGGTCCAAAAGCAATATCCTTCAAGAATTGATTATATGTGGACGCATTCGGTGAATGGAATACCTATATGTATGTATATATTATGGTTAGTAGAGAATGCGTAAATGCTTTAAATTTGTTGTGTTATTATTACAATTACGCACCTGGTATGTATACCATGTTACAAATGACTCATACACTTGATTTGGGTGGAATTGAGCATTAAATGAACTGAAGATTCACAATACAAACACAATTAGTTTCCTTAGTGAAACGAGTAATTAAATTTGATATGTAAATATTTAATATCCTTACTTTAAAAGGGGCTCAACTTCCGGGCAATTCAACAAGACAAACAATGTTGCTGATTTGTGCTCCGTGGCTGTAAGTCGGCAAAATTTGCTTTTTTTTTCCCTACTACCTGATCGATTGAAGATTGATATTGGTTCCAGATATGGCTCATTCGCATCATCTTGGTGTCGATTTGGTCTATTTTTCAAACAACCGACTTGATCACCAAAATAGTAAGAACAAAAGTGGGATGTTTCTCTAGCAAGGTACGCTGCAACTATAGAGTCTTCAACCCTATATTTATTTTTGGGACCCTTTTTTAATTTCCCAATGGTCCGGCATAATTTTACATTATGCATGCATCAAATATATAACAAAAGATATATACATGTAAACAATTAAGAAATAAATTAAATGTTTTGCACTTGCTTACCGCTCGCCTGGATACATCCACCTAGTTTGAACTGGACCACCTATTCGGGTTTTGTGGACAAGGTGGATGGGAAGATGTTCCATCACATCGAAGAACGCAGGTGAAAAATCTTCTCCAACTTGTTGGTGATAACAACAATATTACCTTCCATTCGAATCAAATTTTCTTCTTTTAATGTGGTGGACCATAAGTCTTTGAAGAACAAACTGATCTCTGCTATTGGTTTCCATATGTTTTCAGGCAAACCAATAAAAGTAATCGGAAGTAACTGTTCCATGAAAACGTGACAATCATGACTTTTCAATCCATGTAAGATTCTATGTTCCATGTCAACCCGCTTTTCCAAATTCGAGGCATATCCATCCAACATCTTTAAACTTTGGACCTACTCACATATTTTCCATTTTTGGTCCAACTTGAATGTATAACCAGCCTTGGGCTTAAGTAAATTGCCATTGGTCCCCTCCTACAAGTGTAATTCTTTGCGCTTGTAATATTCTGGTAAATCAAGTCTAGCCTTTAGATTATCTTTTGTCTTGCCAGTCACATCCATAACTGTGTTGAACAAATTATCAAAATAGTTCTTTTCAGTATGAATGACATCAATATTGTGTCTAAGTTTGTTATCTGGCCAATATTCTAACTCCCAGAATATGCTCTGCTTTGTCCAATTATGTGAAACGCTATACCCATCAAACCTATACAGTTGTTCCTCGCTAACCTTTGGAAAACCTTGAACTCTCTCCGAAATGTCATGACTACTGAATGTTGGCGGCGGACCGTCAGGTTCAGCTCTATTCTTTCTAAATGCATTCTTGAGTCTCCTAAACTCATGATCAAGTGGCAAGAAAAAACGATGACAATCAAACCATGAATTGTTTTGGCCATGTCTCAATGTGAACGATTTTGTATTTTCCATGAAATATGGACAAGCTAACTTACCAGCTGTCATCCACCCAGACAACATTCCATAAGCAGGGAAATCGTTAATAGTCCACATTAGATAAGCACACAAATTAAAATTATGTTTAAGTGAAATGTCCCAAGTTTCAACCCCCTCATGCCATAACAATTGCAGCTCATCAATCAAAGGTTGTAGGTAAACATCTATCCTATTTTTTGGATTACGCGGGCCAGGAACAACACAATTCAGAAATATATATGGACTAGTCATCAATATTTTTGGAGGAAGGTTATATGGTGTAATAAACACAGGCCAACATGAATATGGAGCAGCACCAATAGAAAAAGGTGAGAAACCATACGCACACAACCCCAACCTAATATTTCGTGGTTCAGCTGCAAAATCAGAATAAGTTACATTAAAATGCTTCCAAGCCTCTCCATCAGACTGATGACACATGACACCAGGGGGCCTTTTATTTTCACTGTGACATCTCATATGGGGAACTAAGTTATTTGATGCAAACAACCTCTTCAACCTTGGTATAAGAGGTAAATAATGCATCGCCTTAATAGCAATTTTATTTCCTGTACAACCACGTTTATAGCGAGGGTGTTGACAAAACTTACAAGACTCTAGTTCAGAGTCCTCCTTAAAGTATAACATGCAACCATTTTCACAACAATCAATTCTAATCGACAAGAGACCTAACTTAGACACCAGTCTTTTTGCCTTATAAAAAGAATCAGGAACCTCTAAAGCGGGGTTAACTAACTCTTTAAAAAGGTCTATCATAGAGAGTGCATTCCTCCTTCAGCAACATTCCAATCAGATTTGATACTTAATAATCTAACAGCAATAGACAATTGAGAGTGCGAACTCCCATCAAACAAAGGATGACTAGTAGCACACAATTCTTCATAAAAATGGTGTGCTTCTACATTGGGAACATCTTCTACATTTTCCATGATTTAAACCCCCCCTTGTATCCCAAAAGCATCATGCACTATTTCTGAAATCCTAGTATGTTGATAGTTATTATGCCCCGCAGACCTACTACTATCACTAACATCAAAGTTATTTTGCCCAACTTCTTCATGACTAGTATTCAATCTTAAAAAGTCCTCATGAAACCCCTTGCTATAAAGATGCAATCCGAAAATTGACCAATCATCAAGTGTTTTGGAATGTTCAATAAATCGATTGACACCTGCTGCAAATTCCTCTCTCATACCCACTCTATTATCATTATTTCGTTGATATATCTAGCTATAATCAAATTCCATCTACACAAGCAATCACAATCTTAATTAAAGTTACTACACTAAACCATTTTCAAGTAACTAATTCACATTTTCAAGTCACTACCATTTTCAAGTAACTAATTCAAATGACCAAGTCCCTACACTTAACCATTTTCAAGTAACTAATTCACATTTTCAAGTCACTACCATTTTCAAGTAACTAATTAACATTTTCAAGTCACTACACTTAAGCATTTTCAAGTAACTACACTTGAGCATTTTCAAGCAACAAATACACATTTTCAAGTAAGTAGTTCACATTACAACTTACTACACTTAACCATTTTCAAGTAACAAATACACATTTTCAAGTAACTAGTTCACTTTACAACTTACTACACTTAACCATTTTCAAGTAACAAATACACATTTTCAAGTAACTAGTTCACTTTACAACTTACTACACTTAACCATTTTCAAGTAACTAATACACATTTTCAAGTCACTACCATTTTCAAGTCACTACCATTTTCAAGTAACTAATTCACATTTCAAGTCTCTACACTTAACCATTTTCAAATAACAAATACACATATCAAGTTACTACAGTTAACCATTTTGAATTAACTAAAACACATTTCAAGTTACTACACTTAACATTTTCAAGTTACTACACTTAACAATTTTTAATTAACTAAAACACATTTCAAGTTACTACACTTAACCAATTTTAAGTAACTAATACACATTTCAAGTTACTACACTTAACCATTTTTAATTAACTAAAACACATTTCAAGTTACTACACTTAACCATTTTCAAGTAACTAATACACATTTTCACTACACTTAACCATTTTCAAGTAACAAATTCAAATGACCAAGTCTCTACACTTTACCATTTTCTAATAACTAATACACATTTTCAAGTCACTACCATTTTCAAGTAACTAATTCACATTTCAAGTCTCTACACTTAACCATTTTAAAATAACTAATACACATTTTCAAGTAACTACTTCACATTTTCAAGTCACTTCCATTTTCAAGTAACTAATTCAACTTTTCAAGTCTCTACACTTAACCATTTTCAAATAACTAATACACATTTTCAAGTCACTACCATTTTCGAGTAACTAATTCACATTTTCAAGTCACTACACTTAAGCATTTTCAAGCAACAAATAAACATTTTCAAGTAACTACACTTGAGCATTTTCAAGCAACAAACACACATTTTCAAGTAAGTAGTTCTCGTTACAACTTACTACACTTAACCATTTTCAAGTAACTAATACACATTTTCAAGTCATTGCTATTTTCAAGTAACTAATTCACATTTCAAGTCTCTACACTTAACCATTTTCAAATAACCAATACACATATCAAGTTACTACACTTAACCATTTTTAATTAACTTAAGCACATTTCAAGTTACTACACTTAAACCATTTTCAACTAACTAATACACATTTCAAGTTACTACACTTAACCATTTTTAATTAACTAAAACACATTTCAAGTTACTACACTTAACCAATTTTAAGACTAATACACATTTCAAGTTACTACACTTAACCATTTTTAATTAATTAAAACACATTTCAAGTTACTACACTTAACCATTTTCAAGTAACTAATACACATTTTCCCTACACTTAACCATTTTCAAGTAACTAGTTCAAATGACCAAGACTCTACACTTAACCATTTTCAAATAACTAATACACATTTTCAAGTCACTACCATTTTCAAGTAACTAATTCACATTTCAAGTCTCTACACTTAACCACTTTCAAATAACTAATACACATTTTCAAGTAACTACTTCACATTTTCAAGTCACTACCATTTTCAAGTAACTAATTCAACTTTTCAAGTCTCTACACTTTACCATTTTCAAATAACTAATACACATTTTCAAGTCACTACCATTTTCGAGTAACTAATTCACATTTTCAAGTCACTACGCTTAAGCATTTTCAAGCAACAAATACACATTTTCAAGTAACTACACTTGAGCATTTTCAAGCAACAAATACACATTTTCAAGTAAGTAGTTCTCATTACAACTTACTACACTTAACCATTTTCAAGTAACTAATTCAAATGACCAAGTCTCTACACTTAACCATTTTCAAATAACTAATACACATTTTCAAGTCACTACCATTTTCAAGTAACTAATTCACATTTCAAGTCTCTACACTTAACCATTTTAAAATAACTAATACACATTTTCAAGTAACTACTTCACATTTTCAAGTCACTTCCATTTTCAAGTAACTAATTCAACTTTTCAAGTCTCTACACTTAACCATTTTCAAATAACTAATACACATTTTCAAGTCACTACCATTTTCGAGTAACTAATTCACATTTTCAAGTCACTACACTTAAGCATTTTCAAGCAACAAATAAACATTTTCAAGTAACTACACTTGAGCATTTTCAAGCAACAAACACACATTTTCAAGTAAGTAGTTCTCGTTACAACTTACTACACTTAACCATTTTCAAGTAACTAATACACATTTTCAAGTCATTGCTATTTTCAAGTAACTAATTCACATTTCAAGTCTCTACACTTAACCATTTTCAAATAACCAATACACATATCAAGTTACTACACTTAACCATTTTTAATTAACTTAAGCACATTTCAAGTTACTACACTTAAACCATTTTCAACTAACTAATACACATTTCAAGTTACTACACTTAACCATTTTTAATTAACTAAAACACATTTCAAGTTACTACACTTAACCAATTTTAAGACTAATACACATTTCAAGTTACTACACTTAACCATTTTTAATTAATTAAAACACATTTCAAGTTACTACACTTAACCATTTTCAAGTAACTAATACACATTTTCCCTACACTTAACCATTTTCAAGTAACTAGTTCAAATGACCAAGACTCTACACTTAACCATTTTCAAATAACTAATACACATTTTCAAGTCACTACCATTTTCAAGTAACTAATTCACATTTCAAGTCTCTACACTTAACCACTTTCAAATAACTAATACACATTTTCAAGTAACTACTTCACATTTTCAAGTCACTACCATTTTCAAGTAACTAATTCAACTTTTCAAGTCTCTACACTTTACCATTTTCAAATAACTAATACACATTTTCAAGTCACTACCATTTTCGAGTAACTAATTCACATTTTCAAGTCACTACGCTTAAGCATTTTCAAGCAACAAATACACATTTTCAAGTAACTACACTTGAGCATTTTCAAGCAACAAATACACATTTTCAAGTAAGTAGTTCTCATTACAACTTACTACACTTAACCATTTTCAAGTAACTAATTCAAATGACCAAGTCTCTACACTTAACCATTTTCAAATAACTAATACACATTTTCAAGTCACTACCATTTTCAAGTAACTAATTCACATTTCAAGTCTCTACACTTAACCATTTTCAAATAACTAATACACATTTTCAAGTAACTACTTCACATTTTCAAGTCACTACCATTTTCAAGTAACTAATTCAACTTTTCAAGTCTCTACACTTTACCATTTGCAAATAACTAATACACATTTTCAACTCACTACCATTTTCGAGTAACTAATTCACATTTTCAAGTCACTACACTTAAGCATTTTCAAGCAACAAATACACATTTTCAAGTAACTACACTTGAGCATTTTCAAGCAACAAATACACATTTTTTTCAAGTAAGTAGTTCTCGTTACAACTTACTACACTTAACCATTTTCAAGTAACTAATACACATTTTCAAGTCATTGCTATTTTCAAGTAACTAATTCACATTTCAAGTCTCTACACTTAACCATTTTCAAATAACCAATACACATATCAAGTTACTACACTTAACCATTTTTAATTAACTTAAGCACATTTCAAGTTACTACACTTAAACCATTTTCAACTAACTAATACACATTTCAAGTTACTACACTTAACCATTTTTAATTAACTAAAACACATTTCAAGTTACTACACTTAACCAATTTTAAGTAACTAATACACATTTCAAGTTACTACACTTAACCATTTTTAATTAATTAAAACACATTTCAAGTTACTACACTTAACCATTTTCAAGTAACTAATACACATTTTCCCTACACTTAACCATTTTCAAGTAACTAGTTCAAATGACCAAGACTCTACACTTAACCATTTTCAAATAACTAATACACATTTTCAAGTCACTACCATTTTCAAGTAACTAATTCACATTTCAAGTCTCTACACTTAACCATTTTCAAATAACTAATACACATTTTCAAATAACTACTTCACATTTTCAAGTCACTACCATTTTCAAGTAACTAATTCAACTTTTCAAGTCTCTACACTTACCATTTTCAAATAACTAATACACATTTTCAAGTCACTACCATTTTCGAGTAACTAATTCACATTTTCAAGTCACTACACTTAAGCATTTTCAAGCAACAAATACACATTTTCAAGTAACTACACTTGAGCATTTTCAAGCAACAAATACACATTTTCAAGTAAGTAGTTCTCGTTACAACTTACTACACTTAACCATTTTCAAGTAACTAATACACATTTTCAAGTCATTGCTATTTTCAAGTAACTAATTCACATTTCAAGTCTCTACACTTAACCATTTTAAAATAACTAATACACATTTTCAAGTAACTACTTCACATTTTCAAGTCACTACCATTTTCAAGTAACTAATTCAACTTTTCAAGTCTCTACACTTAACCATTTTCAAATAACTAATACACATTTTCAAGTCACTACCATTTTCGAGTAACTAATTCACATTTTCAAGTCACTACACTTAAGCATTTTCAAGCAACAAATAAACATTTTCAAGTAACTACACTTGAGCATTTTCAAGCAACAAACACACATTTTCAAGTAAGTAGTTCTCGTTACAACTTACTACACTTAACCATTTTCAAGTAACTAATACACATTTTCAAGTCATTGCTATTTTCAAGTAACTAATTCACATTTCAAGTCTCTACACTTAACCATTTTCAAATAACCAATACACATATCAAGTTACTACACTTAACCATTTTTAATTAACTTAAGCACATTTCAAGTTACTACACTTAAACCATTTTCAACTAACTAATACACATTTCAAGTTACTACACTTAACCATTTTTAATTAACTAAAACACATTTCAAGTTACTACACTTAACCAATTTTAAGACTAATACACATTTCAAGTTACTACACTTAACCATTTTTAATTAATTAAAACACATTTCAAGTTACTACACTTAACCATTTTCAAGTAACTAATACACATTTTCCCTACACTTAACCATTTTCAAGTAACTAGTTCAAATGACCAAGACTCTACACTTAACCATTTTCAAATAACTAATACACATTTTCAAGTCACTACCATTTTCAAGTAACTAATTCACATTTCAAGTCTCTACACTTAACCACTTTCAAATAACTAATACACATTTTCAAGTAACTACTTCACATTTTCAAGTCACTACCATTTTCAAGTAACTAATTCAACTTTTCAAGTCTCTACACTTTACCATTTTCAAATAACTAATACACATTTTCAAGTCACTACCATTTTCGAGTAACTAATTCACATTTTCAAGTCACTACGCTTAAGCATTTTCAAGCAACAAATACACATTTTCAAGTAACTACACTTGAGCATTTTCAAGCAACAAATACACATTTTCAAGTAAGTAGTTCTCATTACAACTTACTACACTTAACCATTTTCAAGTAACTAATTCAAATGACCAAGTCTCTACACTTAACCATTTTCAAATAACTAATACACATTTTCAAGTCACTACCATTTTCAAGTAACTAATTCACATTTCAAGTCTCTACACTTAACCATTTTCAAATAACTAATACACATTTTCAAGTAACTACTTCACATTTTCAAGTCACTACCATTTTCAAGTAACTAATTCAACTTTTCAAGTCTCTACACTTTACCATTTGCAAATAACTAATACACATTTTCAACTCACTACCATTTTCGAGTAACTAATTCACATTTTCAAGTCACTACACTTAAGCATTTTCAAGCAACAAATACACATTTTCAAGTAACTACACTTGAGCATTTTCAAGAAACAAATACATATTTTTTTCAAGTAAGTAGTTCTCGTTACAACTTACTACACTTAACCATTTTCAAGTAACTAATACACATTTTCAAGTCATTGCTATTTTCAAGTAACTAATTCACATTTCAAGTCTCTACACTTAACCATTTTCAAATAACCAATACAAATATCAAGTTACTACACTTAACCATTTTTAATTAACTTAAGCACATTTCAAGTTACTACACTTAAACCATTTTCAACTAACTAATACACATTTCAAGTTACTACACTTAACCATTTTTAATTAACTAAAACACATTTCAAGTTACTACACTTAACCAATTTTAAGTAACTAATACACATTTCAAGTTACTACACTTAACCATTTTTAATTAATTAAAACACATTTCAAGTTACTACACTCAACCATTTTCAAGAAACTAATACACATTTTCCCTACACTTAACCATTTTCAAGTAACTAGTTCAAATGACCAAGACTCTACACTTAACCATTTTCAAATAACTAATACACATTTTCAAGTCACTACCATTTTCAAGTAACTAATTCACATTTCAAGTCTCTACACTTAACCATTTTCAAATAACTAATACACATTTTCAAATAACTACTTCACATTTTCAAGTCACTACCATTTTCGAGTAACTAATTCAACTTTTCAAGTCTCTACAATTTACCATTTTCAAATAACTAATACACATTTTCAAGTCACTACCATTTTCGAGTAACTAATTCACATTTTCAAGTCACTACACTTAAGCATTTTCAAGCAACAAATACACATTTTCAAGTAACTACACTTGAGCATTTTCAAGCAACAAATAAACATTTTCAAGTAAGTAGTTCTCGTTACAACTTACTACACTTAACCATTTTCAAGTAACTAATACACATTTTCAAGTCATTGCTATTTTCAAGTAACTAATTCACATTTCAAGTCTCTACACTTAACCATTTTCAAATAACCAATACACATATCAAGTTACTACACTTAACCATTTTTAATTAACTTAAGCACATTTCAAGTTACTACACTTAAACCATTTTCAACTAACTAATACACATTTCAAGTTACTACACTTAACCATTTTTAATTAACTAAAACACATTTCAAGTTACTACACTTAACCAATTTTAAGTAACTAATACACATTTCAAGTTACTACTCTTAACCATTTTTAATTAACTAAAACACATTTCAAGTTACTACACTTAACCATTTTCAAGTAACTAATACACATTTTCCCTACACTTAACCATTTTCAAGTAACTAATACACATTTTCAAGTCATTGCTATTTTCAAGTAACTAATTCACATTTCAAGTCTCTACACTTAACCATTTTCAAATAACCAATACACATATCAAGTTACTACACTTAACCATTTTTAATTAACTTAAGCACATTTCAAGTTACTACACTTAAACCATTTTCAACTAACTAATACACATTTCAAGTTACTACACTTAACCATTTTTAATTAACTAAAACACATTTCAAGTTACTACACTTAACCAATTTTAAGTAACTAATACACATTTCAAGTTACTACACTTAACCATTTTTAATTAACTAAAACACATTTCAAGTTACTACACTTAACCAATTTTAAGTAACTAATACACATTTCAAGTTACTACACTTAACCATTTTTAATTAATTAAAACACATTTCAAGTTACTACACTTAACCATTTTCAAGTAACTAATACACATTTTCCCTACACTTAACCATTTTCAAGTAACTAGTTCAAATGACCAAGACTCTACACTTAACCATTTTCAAATAACTAATACACATTTTCAAGTCACTACCATTTTCAAGTAACTAACTCACATTTCAAGTCTCTACACTTAACCATTTTCAAATAACTAATACACATTTTCAAGTAACTACTTCACATTTTCAAGTCACTACCATTTTCAAGTAACTAATTCAACTTTTCAAGTCTCTACACTTAACCACTTTCAAATAACTAATACACATTTTCAAGTAACTACTTCACATTTTCAAGTCACTACCATTTTCAAGTAACTAATTCAACTTTTCAAGTCTCTACACTTTACCATTTTCAAATAACTAATACACATTTTCAAGTCACTACCATTTTCGAGTAACTAATTCACATTTTCAAGTCACTACGCTTAAGCATTTTCAAGCAACAAATACACATTTTCAAGTAACTACACTTGAGCATTTTCAAGCAACAAATACACATTTTCAAGTAAGTAGTTCTCATTACAACTTACTACACTTAACCATTTTCAAGTAACTAATTCAAATGACCAAGTCTCTACACTTAACCATTTTCAAATAACTAATACACATTTTCAAGTCACTACCATTTTCAAGTAACTAATTCACATTTCAAGTCTCTACACTTAACCATTTTCAAATAACTAATACACATTTTCAAGTAACTACTTCACATTTTCAAGTCACTACCATTTTCAAGTAACTAATTCAACTTTTCAAGTCTCTACACTTTACCATTTTCAAATAACTAATACACATTTTCAAGTCACTACTTCACATTTTAAAGTAACTAATTCACATTTTCAAGTCACTACACTTAAGCATTTTCAAGCAACAAATACACATTTTCAAGTAACTACACTTGAGCATTTTCAAGCAACAAATACACATTTTCAAGTAAGTAGTTCTCGTTACAACATACTACACTTAACCATTTTCAAGTAACTAATACACATTTTCAATTCATTGCTATTTTCAAGTAACTAATTCACATTTCAAGTATCTACACTTAACCATTTTCAAATAACCAATACACATATCTAGTTACTACACTTAACCATTTTTAATTAACTTAAGCACATTTCAAGTTACTACACTTAAACCATTTTTAACTAACTAATACACATTTCAAGTTACTACACTTAACCATTTTTAATTAACTAAAACACATTTCAAGTTACTACACTTAACCAATTTTAAGTAACTAATACACATTTCAAGTTACTACACTTAACCATTTTTAATTAATTAAAACACATTTCAAGTTACTACACTTAACCATTTTCAAGTAACTAATACACATTTTCCCTACACTTAACCATTTTCAAGTAACTAGTTCAAATGACCAAGACTCTACACTTAACCATTTTCAAATAACTAATACACATTTTTAAGTCACTACCATTTTCAAGTAACTAATTCACATTTCAAGTCTCTACACTTAACCATTTTCAAATAACTAATACACATTTTCAAGTAACTACTTCACATTTTAAAGTCACTACCATTTTCAAGTAACTAATTCAACTTTTCAAGTCTCTACACTTTACCATTTTCAAATAACTAATACACATTTTCAAGTCACTACCATTTTCGAGTAACTAATTCACATTTTCAAGTCACTACACTTAAGCATTTTCAAGCAACAAATACACATTTTCAAGTAACTTCACTTGAGTATTTTCAAGCAACAAATACACATTTTCAAGTAAGTAGTTCTCATTACAACTTACTACACTTAACCATTTTCAAGTAACTAATTCAAATGACCAAGTCTCTACACTTAACCATTTTCAAATAACTAATACACATTTTCAAGTCACTACCATTTTCAAGTAACTAATTCACATTTCAAGTCTCTACACTTAACCATTTTCAAATAACTAATACACATTTTCAAGTAACTACTTCACATTTTCAAGTCACTACCATTTTCAAGTAACTAATTCAACTTTTCAAGTCTCTACACTTTACCATTTTCAAATAACTAATACACATTTTCAAGTCACTACCATTTTCGAGTAACTAATTCACATTTTCAAGTCACTACACTTAAGCATTTTCAAGCAACAAATACACATTTTCAAGTAACTACAGTTGAGCATTTTCAAGCAACAAATACACATTTTCAAGTAAGTAGTTCTCGTTGCAACTTACTACACTTAACCATTTTCTAGTAACTAATACACATTTTCTAGTCATTGCTATTTTCAAGTAACTAATTCACATTTCAAGTCTCTACACTTAACCATTTTCAAATAACCAATACACATATCAAGTTACTACACTTAACCATTTTTAATTAACTTAAGCACATTTCAAGTTACTACACTTAAACCATTTTCAACTAACTAATACACATTTCAAGTTACTACACTTAACCATTTTTAATTAACTAAAACACATTTCAAGTTACTACACTTAACCAATTTTAAGTAACTAATACACATTTCAAGTTACTACACTTAACCATTTTTAATTAATTAAAACACATTTCAAGTTACTACACTTAACCATTTTCAAGTAACTAATACACATTTTCCCTACACTTAACCATTTTCAAGTAACTAGTTCAAATGACCAAGACTCTACACTTAACCATTTTCAAATAACTAATACACATTTTCAAGTCACTACCATTTTCAAGTAACTAATTCACATTTCAAATCTCTACACTTAACCATTTTCAAATAACTAATACACATTTTCAAGTAACTACTTCACATTTTAAAGTCACTACCATTTTCAAGTAACTAATTCAACTTTTCAAGTCTCTACACTTTACCATTTTCAAATAACTAATACACATTTTCAAGTCACTACCATTTTCGAGTAACTAATTCACATTTTCAAGTCACTACACTTAAGCATTTTCAAGCAACAAATACACATTTTCAAGTAACTTCACTTGAGTATTTTCAAGCAACAAATACACATTTTCAAGTAAGTAGTTCTCATTACAACTTACTACACTTAACCATTTTCAAGTAACTAATTCAAATGACCAAGTCTCTACACTTAACCATTTTCAAATAACTAATACACATTTTCAAGTCACTACCATTTTCAAGTAACTAATTCACATTTCAAGTCTCTACACTTAACCATTTTCAAATAACTAATACACATTTTCAAGTAACTACTTCACATTTTCAAGTCACTACCATTTTCAAGTAACTAATTCAACTTTTCAAGTCTCTACACTTTACCATTTTCAAATAACTAATACACATTTTCAAGTCACTACCATTTTCGAGTAACTAATTCACATTTTCAAGTCACTACACTTAAGCATTTTCAAGCAACAAATACACATTTTCAAGTAACTACAGTTGAGCATTTTCAAGCAACAAATACACATTTTCAAGTAAGTAGTTCTCGTTACAACTTACTACACTTAACCATTTTCTAGTAACTAATACACATTTTCTAGTCATTGCTATTTTCAAGTAACTAATTCACATTTCAAGTCTCTACACTTAACCATTTTCAAATAACCAATACACATATCAAGTTACTACACTTAACCATTTTTAATTAACTTAAGCACATTTCAAGTTACTACACTTAAACCATTTTCAACTAACTAATACACATTTCAAGTTACTACACTTAACCATTTTTAATTAACTAAAACACATTTCAAGTTACTACACTTAACCAATTTTAAGTAACTAATACACATTTCAAGTTACTACACTTAACCATTTTTAATTAATTAAAACACATTTCAAGTTACTACACTTAACCATTTTCAAGTAACTAATACACATTTTCCCTACACTTAACCATTTTCAAGTAACTAGTTCAAATGACCAAGACTCTACACTTAACCATTTTCAAATAACTAATACACATTTTCAAGTCACTACCATTTTCAAGTAACTAATTCATATTTCAAGTCTCTACACTTAACCATTTTCAAATAACTAATACACATTTTCAAGTAACTACTTCACATTTTAAAGTCACTACCATTTTCAAGTAACTAATTCAACTTTTCAAGTCTCTACACTTTACCATTTTCAAATAACTAATACACATTTTCAAGTCACTACCATTTTCGAGTAACTAATTCACATTTTCAAGTCACTACACTTAAGCATTTTCAAGCAACAAATACACATTTTCAAGTAACTTCACTTGAGTATTTTCAAGCAACAAATACACATTTTCAAGTAAGTAGTTCTCATTACAACTTACTACACTTAACCATTTTCAAGTAACTAATTCAAATGACCAAGTCTCTACACTTAACCATTTTCAAATAACTAATACACATTTTCAAGTCACTACCATTTTCAAGTAACTAATTCACATTTCAAGTCTCTACACTTAACCATTTTCAAATAACTAATACACATTTTCAAGTAACTACTTCACATTTTCAAGTCACTACCATTTTCAAGTAACTAATTCAACTTTTCAAGTCTCTACACTTTACCATTTTCAAATAACTAATACACATTTTCAAGTCACTACCATTTTCGAGTAACTAATTCACATTTTCAAGTCACTACACTTAAGCATTTTCAAGCAACAAATACACATTTTCAAGTAACTACAGTTGAGCATTTTCAAGCAACAAATACACATTTTCAAGTAAGTAGTTCTCGTTACAACTTACTACACTTAACCATTTTCAAGTAACTAATACACATTTTCTAGTCATTGCTATTTTCAAGTAACTAATTCACATTTCAAGTCTCTACACTTAACCATTTTCAAATAACCAATACACATATCAAGTTACTACACTTAACCATTTTTAATTAACTTAAGCACATTTCAAGTTACTACACTTAAACCATTTTCAACTAACTAATACACATTTCAAGTTACTACACTTAACCATTTTTAATTAACTAAAACACATTTCAAGTTACTACACTTAACCAATTTTAAGTAACTAATACACATTTCAAGTTACTACACTTAACCATTTTTAATTAATTAAAACACATTTCAAGTTACTACACTTAACCATTTTCAAGTAACTAATACACATTTTCCCTACACTTAACCATTTTCAAGTAACTAGTTCAAATGACCAAGACTCTACACTTAACCATTTTCAAATAACTAATACACATTTTCAAGTCACTACCATTTTCAAGTAACTAATTCATATTTCAAGTCTCTACACTTAACCATTTTCAAATAACTAATACACATTTTCAAGTAACTACTTCACATTTTAAAGTCACTACCATTTTCAAGTAACTAATTCAACTTTTCAAGTCTCTACACTTTACCATTTTCAAATAACTAATACACATTTTCAAGTCACTACCATTTTCGAGTAACTAATTCACATTTTCAAGTCACTACACTTAAGCATTTTCAAGCAACAAATACACATTTTCAAGTAACTTCACTTGAGTATTTTCAAGCAACAAATACACATTTTCAAGTAAGTAGTTCTCATTACAACTTACTACACTTAACCATTTTCAAGTAACTAATTCAAATGACCAAGTCTCTACACTTAACCATTTTCAAATAACTAATACACATTTTCAAGTCACTACCATTTTCAAGTAACTAATTCACATTTCAAGTCTCTACACTTAACCATTTTCAAATAACTAATACACATTTTCAAGTAACTACTTCACATTTTCAAGTCACTACCATTTTCAAGTAACTAATTCAACTTTTCAAGTCTCTACACTTTACCATTTTCAAATAACTAATACACATTTTCAAGTCACTACCATTTTCGAGTAACTAATTCACATTTTCAAGTCACTACACTTAAGCATTTTCAAGCAACAAATACACATTTTCAAGTAACTACAGTTGAGCATTTTCAAGCAACAAATACACATTTTCAAGTAAGTAGTTCTCGTTACAACTTACTACACTTAACCATTTTCAAGTAACTAATACACATTTTCAAGTCATTGCTATTTTCATGTAACTAATTCACATTTCAAGTCTCTACACTTAACCATTTTCAAATAACCAATACACATATCAAGTTACTACACTTAACCATTTTTAATTAACTTAAGCACATTTCAAGTTACTACACTTAAACCATTTTCAACTAACTAATACACATTTCAAGTTACTACACTTAACCATTTTTAATTAACTAAAACACATTTCAAGTTACTACACTTAACCATTTTTAATTAATTAAAACACATTTCAAGTTACTACACTTAACCATTTTCAAGTAACTAGTTCAAATGACCAAGACTCTACACTTAACCATTTTCAAATAACTAATACACATTTTCAAGTCACTACCATTTTCAAGTAACTAATTCACATTTCAAGTCTCTACACTTAACCATTTTCAAATAACTAATACACATTTTCAAGTAACTACTTCACATTTTCAAGTCACTACCATTTTCAAGTAACTAATTCAACTTTTCAAGTCTCTACACTTTACCATTTTCAAATAACTAATACACATTTTCAAGTCACTACCATTTTCGAGTAACTAATTCACATTTTCAAGTAACTACACTTAAGCATTTTCAAGCAACAAATACACATTTTCAAGTAACTACAGTTGAGCATTTTCAAGCAACAAATACACATTTTCAAGTAAGTAGTTCTCGTTACAACTTACTACACTTAACCATTTTCAAGTAACTAATACACATTTTCAAGTCATTGCTATTTTCATGTAACTAATTCACATTTCAAGTCTCTACACTTAACCATTTTCAAATAACCAATACACATATCAAGTTACTACACTTAACCATTTTTAATTAACTTAAGCACATTTCAAGTTACTACACTTAAACCATTTTCAACTAACTAATACACATTTCAAGTTACTACACTTAACCATTTTTAATTAACTAAAACACATTTCAAGTTACTACACTTAACCAATTTTAAGTAACTAATACACATTTCAAGTTACTACACTTAACCATTTTTAATTAATTAAAACACATTTCAAGTTACTACACTTAACCATTTTCAAGTAACTAATACACATTTTCCCTACACTTAACCATTTTCAAGTAACTAGTTCAAATGACCAAGACTCTACACTTAACCATTTTCAAATAACTAATACACATTTTCAAGTCACTACCATTTTCAAGTAACTAATTCACATTTCAAGTCTCTACACTTAACCATTTTCAAATAACTAATACACATTTTCAAGTAACTACTTCACATTTTCAAGTCACTACCATTTTCAAGTAACTAATTCAACTTTTCAAGTCTCTACACTTTACCATTTTCAAATAACTAATACACATTTTCAAGTCACTACCATTTTCGAGTAACTAATTCACATTTTCAAGTCACTACACTTAAGCATTTTCAAGCAACAAATACACATTTTCAAGTAACTACAGTTGAGCATTTTCAAGCAACAAATACACATTTTCAAGTAAGTAGTTCTCGTTACAACTTACTACACTTAACCATTTTCTAGTAACTAATACACATTTTCTAGTCATTGCTATTTTCAAGTAACTAATTCACATTTCAAGTCTCTACACTTAACCATTTTCAAATAACCAATACACATATCAAGTTACTACACTTAACCATTTTTAATTAACTTAAGCACATTTCAAGTTACTACACTTAAACCATTTTCAACTAACTAATACACATTTCAAGTTACTACACTTAACCATTTTTAATTAACTAAAACACATTTCAAGTTACTACACTTAACCATTTTTAATTAATTAAAACACATTTCAAGTTACTACACTTAACCATTTTCAAGTAACTAGTTCAAATGACCAAGACTCTACACTTAACCATTTTCAAATAACTAATACACATTTTCAAGTCACTACCATTTTCAAGTAACTAATTCACATTTTCAAGTAACTACACTTAAGGATTTTCAAGCAACAAATACACATTTTCAAGTAACTACAGTTGAGCATTTTCAAGCAACAAATACACATTTTCAAGTAAGTAGTTCTCGTTACAACTTACTACACTTAACCATTTTCAAGTAACTAATACACATTTTCAAGTCATTGCTATTTTCATGTAACTAATTCACATTTCAAGTCTCTACACTTAACCATTTTCAAATAACCAATACACATATCAAGTTACTACACTTAACCATTTTTAATTAACTTAAGCACATTTCAAGTTACTACACTTAAACCATTTTCAACTAACTAATACACATTTCAAGTTACTACACTTAACCATTTTTAATTAACTAAAACACATTTCAAGTTACTACACTTAACCAATTTTAAGTAACTAATACACATTTCAAGTTACTACACTTAACCATTTTTAATTAATTAAAACACATTTCAAGTTACTACACTTAACCATTTTCAAGTAACTAATACACATTTTCCCTACACTTAACCATTTTCAAGTAACTAGTTCAAATGACCAAGACTCTACACTTAACCATTTTCAAATAACTAATACACATTTTCAAGTCACTACCATTTTCAAGTAACTAATTCACATTTCAAGTCTCTACACTTAACCATTTTCAAATAACTAATACACATTTTCAAGTAACTACTTCACATTTTCAAGTCACTACCATTTTCAAGTAACTAATTCAACTTTTCAAGTCTCTACACTTTACCATTTTCAAATAACTAATACACATTTTCAAGTCACTACCATTTTCGAGTAACTAATTCACATTTTCAAGTCACTACACTTAAGCATTTTCAAGCAACAAATACACATTTTCAAGTAACTACAGTTGAGCATTTTCAAGCAACAAATACACATTTTCAAGTAAGTAGTTCTCGTTACAACTTACTACACTTAACCATTTTCTAGTAACTAATACACATTTTCTAGTCATTGCTATTTTCAAGTAACTAATTCACATTTCAAGTCTCTACACTTAACCATTTTCAAATAACCAATACACATATCAAGTTACTACACTTAACCATTTTTAATTAACTTAAGCACATTTCAAGTTACTACACTTAAACCATTTTCAACTAACTAATACACATTTCAAGTTACTACACTTAACCATTTTTAATTAACTAAAACACATTTCAAGTTACTACACTTAACCATTTTTAATTAATTAAAACACATTTCAAGTTACTACACTTAACCATTTTCAAGTAACTAGTTCAAATGACCAAGACTCTACACTTAACCATTTTCAAATAACTAATACACATTTTCAAGTCACTACCATTTTCAAGTAACTAATTCACATTTCAAGTCTCTACACTTAACCATTTTCAAATAACTAATACACATTTTCAAGTAACTACTTCACATTTTCAAGTCACTACCATTTTCAAGTAACTAATTCAACTTTTCAAGTCTCTACACTTTACCATTTTCAAATAACTAATACACATTTTCAAGTCACTACCATTTTCGAGTAACTAATTCACATTTTCAAGTAACTACACTTAAGCATTTTCAAGCAACAAATACACATTTTCAAGTAACTACAGTTGAGCATTTTCAAGCAACAAATACACATTTTCAAGTAAGTAGTTCTCGTTACAACTTACTACACTTAACCATTTTCAAGTAACTAATACACATTTTCAAGTCATTGCTATTTTCATGTAACTAATTCACATTTCAAGTCTCTACACTTAACCATTTTCAAATAACCAATACACATATCAAGTTACTACACTTAACCATTTTTAATTAACTTAAGCACATTTCAAGTTACTACACTTAAACCATTTTCAACTAACTAATACACATTTCAAGTTACTACACTTAACCATTTTTAATTAACTAAAACACATTTCAAGTTACTACACTTAACCATTTTTAATTAATTAAAACACATTTCAAGTTACTACACTTAACCATTTTCAAGTAACTAGTTCAAATGACCAAGACTCTACACTTAACCATTTTCAAATAACTAATACACATTTTCAAGTCACTACCATTTTCAAGTAACTAATTCACATTTCAAGTCTCTACACTTAACCATTTTCAAATAACTAATACACATTTTCAAGTAACTACTTCACATTTTCAAGTCACTACCATTTTCAAGTAACTAATTCAACTTTTCAAGTCTCTACACTTTACCATTTTCAAATAACTAATACACATTTTCAAGTCACTACCATTTTCGAGTAACTAATTCACATTTTCAAGTCACTACACTTAAGCATTTTCAAGCAACAAATACACATTTTCAAGTAACTACAGTTGAGCATTTTCAAGCAACAAATACACATTTTCAAGTAAGTAGTTCTCGTTACAACTTACTACACTTAACCATTTTCAAGTAACTAATACACATTTTCAAGTCATTGCTATTTTCATGTAACTAATTCACATTTCAAGTCTCTACACTTAACCATTTTCAAATAACCAATACACATATCAAGTTACTACACTTAACCATTTTTAATTAACTTAAGCACATTTCAAGTTACTACACTTAAACCATTTTCAACTAACTAATACACATTTCAAGTTACTACACTTAACCATTTTTAATTAACTAAAACACATTTCAAGTTACTACACTTAACCAATTTTAAGTAACTAATACACATTTCAAGTTACTACACTTAACCATTTTTAATTAATTAAAACACATTTCAAGTTACTACACTTAACCATTTTTAATTAATTAAAACACATTTCAAGTTACTACACTTAACCATTTTCAAGTAACTAGTTCAAATGACCAAGACTCTACACTTAACCATTTTCAAATAACTAATACACATTTTCAAGTCACTACCATTTTCAAGTAACTAATTCACATTTCAAGTCTCTACACTTAACCATTTTCAAATAACTAATACACATTTTCAAGTAACTACTTCACATTTTCAAGTCACTACCATTTTCAAGTAACTAATTCAACTTTTCAAGTCTCTACACTTTACCATTTTCAAATAACTAATACACATTTTCAAGTCACTACCATTTTCGAGTAACTAATTCACATTTTCAAGTCACTACACTTAAGCATTTTCAAGCAACAAATACACATTTTCAAGTAACTACAGTTGAGCATTTTCAAGCAACAAATACACATTTTCAAGTAAGTAGTTCTCGTTACAACTTACTACACTTAACCATTTTCTAGTAACTAATACACATTTTCTAGTCATTGCTATTTTCAAGTAACTAATTCACATTTCAAGTCTCTACACTTAACCATTTTCAAATAACCAATACACATATCAAGTTACTACACTTAACCATTTTTAATTAACTTAAGCACATTTCAAGTTACTACACTTAAACCATTTTCAACTAACTAATACACATTTCAAGTTACTACACTTAACCATTTTTAATTAACTAAAACACATTTCAAGTTACTACACTTAACCAATTTTAAGTAACTAATACACATTTCAAGTTACTACACTTAACCATTTTTAATTAATTAAAACACATTTCAAGTTACTACACTTAACCATTTTCAAGTAACTAATACACATTTTCCCTACACTTAACCATTTTCAAGTAACTAGTTCAAATGACCAAGACTCTACACTTAACCATTTTCAAATAACTAATACACATTTTCAAGTCACTACCATTTTCAAGTAACTAATTCACATTTCAAGTCTCTACACTTAACCATTTTCAAATAACTAATACACATTTTCAAGTAACTACTTCACATTTTCAAGTCACTACCATTTTCAAGTAACTAATTCAACTTTTCAAGTCTCTACACTTTACCATTTTCAAATAACTAATACACATTTTCAAGTCACTACCATTTTCAAGTAACTAATTCACATTTTCAAGTCACTACGCTTAAGCATTTTCAAGCAACAAATACACATTTTCAAGTAACTACACTTGAGCATTTTCAAGCAACAAATACACATTTTCAAGTAAGTAGTTCTCATTACAACTTACTACACTTAACCATTTTCAAGTAACTAATTTAAATGACCATGTCTCTACACTTAACCATTTTCAAATAACTAATACACATTTTCAAGTCACTACCATTTTCAAGTAACTAATTCACATTTCAAGTCTCTACACTTAACCATTTTCAAATAACTAATACACATTTTCAAGTAACTACACATTTTCAAGTCACTACCATTTTCAAGTAACTAATTCAACTTTTCAAGTCTCTACACTTTACCATTTTCAAATAACTAATACACATTTTCAAGTCACTACCATTTTCGAGTAACTAATTCACATTTTCAAGTCACTACACTTAAGTATTTTCAAGCAACAAATACACATTTTCAAGTAACTACACTTGAGCATTTTCAAGCAACAAATACACATTTTCAAGTAAGTAGTTCTCGTTACAACTTACTACACTTAACCATTTTCAAGAAACTAATACACATTTTCAAGTCATTGCTATTTTCAAGTAACTAATTCACATTTCAAGTCTCTACACTTAACCATTTTCAAATAACCAATACACATATCAAGTTACTACACTTAACCATTTTTAATTAACTTAAGCACATTTCAAGTTACTACACTTAAACCATTTTCAACTAACTAATACACATTTCAAGTTACTACACTTAACCATTTTTAATTAACTAAAACACATTTCAAGTTACTACACTTAACCAATTTTAAGTAACTAATACACATTTCAAGTTACTACACTTAACCATTTTTAATTAATTAAAACACATTTCAAGTTACTACACTTAACCATTTTCAAGTAACTAATACACATTTTCCCTACACTTAACCATTTTCAAGTAACTAGTTCAAATGACCAAGACTCTACACTTAACCATTTTCAAATAACTAATTCACATTTTCAAGTCACTACCATTTTCAAGTAACTAATTCACATTTCAAGTCTCTACACTTAACCATTTTCAAATAACTAATACACATTTTCAAGTAACTACTTCACATTTTCAAGTCACTACCATTTTCAAGTAACTAATTCAACTTTTCAAGTCTCTACACTTTACCATTTTCAAATAACTAATACACATTTTCAAGTCACTACCATTTTCAAGTAACTAATTCACATTTTCAAGTCACTACGCTTAAGCATTTTCAAACAACAAATACACATTTTCAAGTAACTACACTTGAGCATTTTCAAGCAACAAATACACATTTTCAAGTAAGTAGTTCTCATTACAACTTACTACACTTAACCATTTTCAAGTAACTAATTTAAATGACCAAGTCTCTACACTTAACCATTTTCAAATAACTAATACACATTTTCAAGTCACTACCATTTTCAAGTAACTAATTCACATTTCAAGTCTCTACACTTAACCATTTTCAAATAACTAATACAAATTTTCAAGTAACTACTTCACATTTTCAAGTCACTACCATTTTCAAGTAACTAATTCAACTTTTCAAGTCTCTACACTTTACCATTTTCAAATAACTAATACACATTTTCAAGTCACTACCATTTTCGAGTAACTAATTCACATTTTCAAGTCACTACACTTAAGTATTTTCAAGCAACAAATACACATTTTCAAGTAACTACACTTGAGCATTTTCAAGCAACAAATACACATTTTCAAGTAAGTAGTTCTCGTTACAACTTACTACACTTAACCATTTTCAAGTAACTAATACACATTTTCAAGTCATTGCTATTTTCATGTAACTAATTCACATTTCAAGTCTCTACACTTAACCATTTTCAAATAACCAATACACATATCAAGTTACAACACTTAACCATTTTTAATTAACTTAAGCACATTTCAAGTTACTACACTTAAACCATTTTCAACTAACTAATACACATTTCAAGTTACTACACTTAACCATTTTTAATTAACTAAAACACATTTCAAGTTACTACACTTAACCAATTTTAAGTAACTAATACACATTTCAAGTTACTACACTTAACCATTTTTAATTAATTAAAACACATTTCAAGTTACTACACTTAACCATTTTCAAGTAACTAATACACATTTTCCCTACACTTAACCATTTTCAAGTAACTAGTTCAAATGACCAAGACTCTACACTTAACCATTTTCAAATAACTAATACACATTTTCAAGTCACTACCATTTTCAAGCAACAAATACACATTTTCAAGTAACTACACTTGAGCATTTTCAAGCAACTAATACACATTTTCAAGTAACTACTTCACATTTTCAAGTCACTACCATTTTCAAGTAACTAATTCAACTTTTCAAGTCTCTACACTTTACCATTTTCAAATAACTAATACACATTTTCAACTCACTACCATTTTCGAGTAACTAATTCACATTTTCAAGTCACTACACTTAAGCATTTTCAAGCAAAAAATACACATTTTCAAGTAACTACACTTGAGCATTTTCAAGCAACTAATACACATTTTCAAGTAACTACTTCACATTTTCAAGTCACTACCATTTTCAAGTAACTAATTCAACTTTTCAAGTCTCTACACTTTACCATTTTCAAATAACTAATACACATTTTCAAGTCACTACCATTTTTGAGTAACTAATTCACATTTTCAAGTCACTACGCTTAAGCATTTTCAAGCAACAAATACACATTTTCAAGTAACTACACTTGAGCATTTTCAAGCAACAAATACACATTTTCAAGTAAGTAGTTCTCATTACAACTTACTACACTTAACCATTTTCAAGTAACTAATTCAAATGACCAAGTCTCTACACTTAACCATTTTCAAATAACTAATACACATTTTCAAGTCACTACCATTTTCAAGTAACTAATTCACATTTCAAGTCTCTACACTTAACCATTTTCAAATAACTAATACACATTTTCAAGTAACTACTTCACATTTTCAAGTCACTACCATTTTCAAGTAACTAATTCAACTTTTCAAGTCTCTACACTTTACCATTTTCAAATAACTAATACACATTTTCAAGTCACTACCATTTTCGAGTAACTAATTCACATTTTCAAGTCACTACACTTAAGCATTTTCAAGCAACAAATACACATTTTCAAGTAACTACACTTGAGCATTTTCAAGCAACAAATACACATTTTCAAGTAAGTAGTTCTCATTACAACTTACTACACTTAACCATTTTCAAGTAACTAATTCAAATGACCAAGTCTCTACACTTAACCATTTTCAAATAACTAATACACATTTTCAAGTCACTACCATTTTCAAGTAACTAATTCACATTTCAAGTCTCTACACTTAACCATTTTCAAATAACTAATACACATTTTCAAGTAACTACTTCACATTTTCAAGTCACTACCATTTTCAAGTAACTAATTCAACTTTTCAAGTCTCTACACTTTACCATTTTCAAATAACCAATACACATTTTCAAGTCACTACCATTTTCGAGTAACTAATTCACATTTTCAAGTCACTACACTTAAGCATTTTCAAGCAACAAATACACATTTTCAAGTAACTACAGTTGAGCATTTTCAAGCAACAAATACACATTTTCAAGTAAGTAGTTCTCGTTACAACTTACTACACTTAACCATTTTCTAGTAACTAATACACATTTTCTAGTCATTGCTATTTTCAAGTAACTAATTCACATTTCAAGTCTCTACACTTAACCATTTTCAAATAACCAATACACATATCAAGTTACTACACTTAACCATTTTTAATTAACTTAAGCACATTTCAAGTTACTACACTTAAACCATTTTCAACTAACTAATACACATTTCAAGTTACTACACTTAACCATTTTTAATTAACTAAAACACATTTCAAGTTACTACACTTAACCAATTTTAAGTAACTAATACACATTTCAAGTTACTACACTTAACCATTTTTAATTAATTAAAACACATTTCAAGTTACTACACTTAACCATTTTCAAGTAACTAATACACATTTTCCCTACACTTAACCATTTTCAAGTAACTAGTTCAAATGATCAAGACTCTACACTTAACCATTTTCAAATAACTAATACACATTTTCAAGTCACTACCATTTTCAAGTAACTAATTCACATTTCAAGTCTCTACACTTAACCATTTTCAAATAACTAATACACATTTTCAAGTAACTACTTCACATTTTCAAGTCACTACCATTTTCAAGTAACTAATTCAACTTTTCAAGTCTCTACACTTTACCATTTTCAAATAACTAATACACATTTTCAAGTCACTACCATTTTCAAGTAACTAATTCACATTTTCAAGTCACTACGCTTAAGCATTTTCAAGCAACAAATACACATTTTCAAGTAACTACACTTGAGCATTTTCAAGCAACAAATACACATTTTCAAGTAAGTAGTTCTCATTACAACTTACTACACTTAACCATTTTCAAGTAACTAATTTAAATGACCAAGTCTCTACACTTAACCATTTTCAAATAACTAATACACATTTTCAAGTCACTACCATTTTCAAGTAACTAATTCACATTTCAAGTCTCTACACTTAACCATTTTCAAATAACTAATACACATTTTCAAGTAACTACTTCACATTTTCAAGTCACTACCATTTTCAAGTAACTAATTCAACTTTTCAAGTCTCTACACTTAACCATTTTCAAATAACTAATACACATTTTCAAGTCACTACCATTTTCGAGTAACTAATTCACATTTTCAAGTCACTACACTTAAGTATTTTCAAGCAACAAATACACATTTTCAAGTAACTACACTTGAGCATTTTCAAGCAACAAATACACATTTTCAAGTAAGTAGTTCTCGTTACAACTTACTACACTTAACCATTTTCAAGTAACTAATACACATTTTCAAGTCATTGCTATTTTCATGTAACTAATTCACATTTCAAGTCTCTACACTTAACCATTTTCAAATAACCAATACACATATCAAGTTACTACACTTAACCATTTTTAATTAACTTAAGCACATTTCAAGTTACTACACTTAAACCATTTTCAACTAACTAATACACATTTCAAGTTACTACACTTAACCATTTTTAATTAACTAAAACACATTTCAAGTTACTACACTTAACCAATTTTAAGTAACTAATACACATTTCAAGTTACTACACTTAACCATTTTTAATTAATTAAAACACATTTCAAGTTACTACACTTAACCATTTTCAAGTAACTAATACACATTTTCCCTACACTTAACCATTTTCAAGTAACTAGTTCAAATGACCAAGACTCTACACTTAACCATTTTCAAATAACTAATACACATTTTCAAGTCACTACCATTTTCAAGCAACAAATACACATTTTCAAGTAACTACACTTGAGCATTTTCAAGCAACTAATACACATTTTCAAGTAACTACTTCACATTTTCAAGTCACTACCATTTTCAAGTAACTAATTCAACTTTTCAAGTCTCTACACTTTACCATTTTCAAATAACTAATACACATTTTCAACTCACTACCATTTTCGAGTAACTAATTCACATTTTCAAGTCACTACACTTAAGCATTTTCAAGCAAAAAATACACATTTTCAAGTAACTACACTTGAGCATTTTCAAGCAACTAATACACATTTTCAAGTAACTACTTCACATTTTCAAGTCACTACCATTTTCAAGTAACTAATTCAACTTTTCAAGTCTCTACACTTTACCATTTTCAAATAACTAATACACATTTTCAAGTCACTACCATTTTCGAGTAACTAATTCACATTTTCAAGTCACTACGCTTAAGCATTTTCAAGCAACAAATACACATTTTCAAGTAACTACACTTGAGCATTTTCAAGCAACAAATACACATTTTCAAGTAAGTAGTTCTCATTTCAACTTACTACACTTAACCATTTTCAAGTAACTAATTTAAATGACCAAGTCTCTACACTTAACCATTTTCAAATAACTAATACACATTTTCAAGTCACTACCATTTTCAAGTAACTAATTCACATTTCAAGTCTCTACACTTAACCATTTTCAAATAACTAATACACATTTTCAAGTAACTACTTCACATTTTCAAGTCACTACCATTTTCAAGTAACTAATTCAACTTTTCAAGTCTCTACACTTTACCATTTTCAAATAACTAATACACATTTTCAAGTCACTACCATTTTCGAGTAACTAATTCACATTTTCAAGTCACTACACTTAAGCATTTTCAAGCAACAAATACACATTTTCAAGTAACTACAGTTGAGCATTTTCAAGCAACAAATACACATTTTCAAGTAAGTAGTTCTCGTTACAACTTACTACACTTAACCATTTTCTAGTAACTAATACACATTTTCTAGTCATTGCTATTTTCAAGTAACTAATTCACATTTCAAGTCTCTACACTTAACCATTTTCAAATAACCAATACACATATCAAGTTACTACACTTAACCATTTTTAATTAACTTAAGCACATTTCAAGTTACTACACTTAAACCATTTTCAACTAACTAATACACATTTCAAGTTACTACACTTAACCATTTTTAATTAACTAAAACACATTTCAAGTTACTACACTTAACCAATTTTAAGTAACTAATACACATTTCAAGTTACTACACTTAACCATTTTTAATTAATTAAAACACATTTCAAGTTACTACACTTAACCATTTTTAATTAATTAAAACACATTTCAAGTTACTACACTTAACCATTTTCAAGTAACTAGTTCAAATGACCAAGACTCTACACTTAACCATTTTCAAATAACTAATACACATTTTCAAGTCACTACCATTTTCAAGTAACTAATTCACATTTCAAGTCTCTACACTTAACCATTTTCAAATAACTAATACACATTTTCAAGTAACTACTTCACATTTTCAAGTCACTACCATTTTCAAGTAACTAATTCAACTTTTCAAGTCTCTACACTTTACCATTTTCAAATAACTAATACACATTTTCAAGTCACTACCATTTTCGAGTAACTAATTCACATTTTCAAGTCACTACACCTAAGCATTTTCAAGCAACAAATACACATTTTCAAGTAACTACAGTTGAGCATTTTCAAGCAACAAATACACATTTTCAAGTAAGTAGTTCTCGTTACAACTTACTACACTTAACCATTTTCTAGTAACTAATACACATTTTCTAGTCATTGCTATTTTCAAGTAACTAATTCACATTTCAAGTCTCTACACTTAACCATTTTCAAATAACCAATACACATATCAAGTTACTACACTTAACCATTTTTAATTAACTTAAGCACATTTCAAGTTACTACACTTAAACCATTTTCAACTAACTAATACACATTTCAAGTTACTACACTTAACCATTTTTAATTAACTAAAACACATTTCAAGTTACTACACTTAACCAATTTTAAGTAACTAATACACATTTCAAGTTACTACACTTAACCATTTTTAATTAATTAAAACACATTTCAAGTTACTACACTTAACCATTTTCAAGTAACTAATACACATTTTCCCTACACTTAACCATTTTCAAGTAACTAGTTCAAATGACCAAGACTCTACACTTAACCATTTTCAAATAACTAATACACATTTTCAAGTCACTACCATTTTCAAGTAACTAATTCACATTTCAAGTCTCTACACTTAACCATTTTCAAATAACTAATACACATTTTCAAGTAACTACTTCACATTTTCAAGTCACTACCATTTTCAAGTAACTAATTCAACTTTTCAAGTCTCTACACTTTACCATTTTCAAATAACTAATACACATTTTCAAGTCACTACCATTTTCAAGTAACTAATTCACATTTTCAAGTCACTACGCTTAAGCATTTTCAAGCAACAAATACACATTTTCAAGTAACTACACTTGAGCATTTTCAAGCAACAAATACACATTTTCAAGTAAGTAGTTCTCATTACAACTTACTACACTTAACCATTTTCAAGTAACTAATTTAAATGACCAAGTCTCTACACTTAACCATTTTCAAATAACTAATACACATTTTCAAGTCACTACCATTTTCAAGTAACTAATTCACATTTCAAGTCTCTACACTTAACCATTTTCAAATAACTAATACACATTTTCAAGTAACTACTTCACATTTTCAAGTCACTACCATTTTCAAGTAACTAATTCAACTTTTCAAGTCTCTACACTTTACCATTTTCAAATAACTAATACACATTTTCAAGTCACTACCATTTTCGAGTAACTAATTCACATTTTCAAGTCACTACACTTAAGTATTTTCAAGCAACAAATACACATTTTCAAGTAACTACACTTGAGCATTTTCAAGCAACAAATACACATTTTCAAGTAAGTAGTTCTCGTTACAACTTACTACACTTAACCATTTTCAAGAAACTAATACACATTTTCAAGTCATTGCTATTTTCAAGTAACTAATTCACATTTCAAGTCTCTACACTTAACCATTTTCAAATAACCAATACACATATCAAGTTACTACACTTAACCATTTTTAATTAACTTAAGCACATTTCAAGTTACTACACTTAAACCATTTTCAACTAACTAATACACATTTCAAGTTACTACACTTAACCATTTTTAATTAACTAAAACACATTTCAAGTTACTACACTTAACCAATTTTAAGTAACTAATACACATTTCAAGTTACTACACTTAACCATTTTTAATTAATTAAAACACATTTCAAGTTACTACACTTAACCATTTTCAAGTAACTAATACACATTTTCCCTACACTTAACCATTTTCAAGTAACTAGTTCAAATGACCAAGACTCTACACTTAACCATTTTCAAATAACTAATACACATTTTCAAGTCACTACCATTTTCAAGTAACTAATTCACATTTCAAGTCTCTACACTTAACCATTTTCAAATAACTAATACACATTTTCAAGTAACTACTTCACATTTTCAAGTCACTACCATTTTCAAGTAACTAATTCAACTTTTCAAGTCTCTACACTTTACCATTTTCAAATAACTAATACACATTTTCAAGTCACTACCATTTTCGAGTAACTAATTCACATTTTCAAGTCACTACACTTAAGTATTTTCAAGCAACAAATACACATTTTCAAGTAACTACACTTGAGCATTTTCAAGCAACAAATACACATTTTCAAGTAAGTAGTTCTCGTTACAACTTACTACACTTAACCATTTTCAAGAAACTAATACACATTTTCAAGTCATTGCTATTTTCAAGTAACTAATTCACATTTCAAGTCTCTACACTTAACCATTTTCAAATAACCAATACACATATCAAGTTACTACACTTAACCATTTTTAATTAACTTAAGCACATTTCAAGTTACTACACTTAAACCATTTTCAACTAACTAATACACATTTCAAGTTACTACACTTTACCATTTTTAATTAACTAAAACACATTTCAAGTTACTACACTTAACCAATTTTAAGTAACTAATACACATTTCAAGTTACTACACTTAACCATTTTTAATTAATTAAAACACATTTCAAGTTACTACACTTAACCATTTTCAAGTAACTAATACACATTTTCCCTACACTTAACCATTTTCAAGTAACTAGTTCAAATGACCAAGACTCTACACTTAACCATTTTCAAATAACTAATACACATTTTCAAGTCACTACCATTTTCAAGTAACTAATTCACATTTCAAGTCTCTACACTTAACCATTTTCAAATAACTAATACACATTTTCAAGTAACTACTTCACATTTTCAAGTCACTACCATTTTCAAGTAACTAATTCAACTTTTCAAGTCTCTACACTTTACCATTTTCAAATAACTAATACACATTTTCAAGTCACTACCATTTTCGAGTAACTAATTCACATTTTCAAGTCACTACACTTAAGCATTTTCAAGCAACAAATACACATTTTCAAGTAACTACAGTTGAGCATTTTCAAGCAACAAATACACATTTTCAAGTAAGTAGTTCTCGTTACAACTTACTACACTTAACCATTTTCTAGTAACTAATACACATTTTCTAGTCATTGCTATTTTCAAGTAACTAATTCACATTTCAAGTCTCTACACTTAACCATTTTCAAATAACCAATACACATATCAAGTTACTACACTTAACCATTTTTAATTAACTTAAGCACATTTCAAGTTACTACACTTAAACCATTTTCAACTAACTAATACACATTTCAAGTTACTACACTTAACCATTTTTAATTAACTAAAACACATTTCAAGTTACTACACTTAACCAATTTTAAGTAACTAATACACATTTCAAGTTACTACACTTAACCATTTTTAATTAATTAAAACACATTTCAAGTTACTACACTTAACCATTTTCAAGTAACTAATACACATTTTCCCTACACTTAACCATTTTCAAGTAACTAGTTCAAATGACCAAGACTCTACACTTAACCATTTTCAAATAACTAATACACATTTTCAAGTCACTACCATTTTCAAGTAACTAATTCACATTTCAAGTCTCTACACTTAACCATTTTCAAATAACTAATACACATTTTCAAGTAACTACTTCACATTTTCAAGTCACTACCATTTTCAAGTAACTAATTCAACTTTTCAAGTCTCTACACTTTACCATTTTCAAATAACTAATACACATTTTCAAGTCACTACCATTTTCAAGTAACTAATTCACATTTTCAAGTCACTACGCTTAAGCATTTTCAAGCAACAAATACACATTTTCAAGTAACTACACTTGAGCATTTTCAAGCAACAAATACACATTTTCAAGTAAGTAGTTCTCATTACAACTTACTACACTTAACCATTTTCAAGTAACTAATTTAAATGACCAAGTCTCTACACTTAACCATTTTCAAATAACTAATACACATTTTCAAGTCACTACCATTTTCAAGTAACTAATTCACATTTCAAGTCTCTACACTTAACCATTTTCAAATAACTAATACACATTTTCAAGTAACTACTTCACATTTTCAAGTCACTACCATTTTCAAGTAACTAATTCAACTTTTCAAGTCTCTACACTTTACCATTTTCAAATAACTAATACACATTTTCAAGTCACTACCATTTTCGAGTAACTAATTCACATTTTCAAGTCACTACACTTAAGTATTTTCAAGCAACAAATACACATTTTCAAGTAACTACACTTGAGCATTTTCAAGCAACAAATACACATTTTCAAGTAAGTAGTTCTCGTTACAACTTACTACACTTAACCATTTTCAAGAAACTAATACACATTTTCAAGTCATTGCTATTTTCAAGTAACTAATTCACATTTCAAGTCTCTACACTTAACCATTTTCAAATAACCAATACACATATCAAGTTACTACACTTAACCAATTTTAAGTAACTAATACACATTTCAAGTTACTACACTTAACCATTTTTAATTAATTAAAACACATTTCAAGTTACTACACTTAACCATTTTCAAGTAACTAATACACATTTTCCCTACACTTAACCATTTTCAAGTAACTAGTTCAAATGACCAAGACTCTACACTTAACCATTTTCAAATAACTAATACACATTTTCAAGTCACTACCATTTTCAAGTAACTAATTCACATTTCAAGTCTCTACACTTAACCATTTTCAAATAACTAATACACATTTTCAAGTAACTACTTCACATTTTCAAGTCACTACCATTTTCAAGTAACTAATTCAACTTTTCAAGTCTCTACACTTTACCATTTTCAAATAACTAATACACATTTTCAAGTCACTACCATTTTCAAGTAACTAATTCACATTTTCAAGTCACTACGCTTAAGCATTTTCAAGCAACAAATACACATTTTCAAGTAACTACACTTGAGCATTTTCAAGCAACAAATACACATTTTCAAGTAAGTAGTTCTCATTACAACTTACTACACTTAACCATTTTCAAGTAACTAATTTAAATGACCAAGTCTCTACACTTAACCATTTTCAAATAACTAATACACATTTTCAAGTCACTACCATTTTCAAGTAACTAATTCACATTTCAAGTCTCTACACTTAACCATTTTCAAATAACTAATACACATTTTCAAGTAACTACTTCACATTTTCAAGTCACTACCATTTTCAAGTAACTAATTCAACTTTTCAAGTCTCTACACTTTACCATTTTCAAATAACTAATACACATTTTCAAGTCACTACCATTTTCGAGTAACTAATTCACATTTTCAAGTCACTACACTTAAGTATTTTCAAGCAACAAATACACATTTTCAAGTAACTACACTTGAGCATTTTCAAGCAACAAATACACATTTTCAAGTAAGTAGTTCTCGTTACAACTTACTACACTTAACCATTTTCAAGAAACTAATACACATTTTCAAGTCATTGCTATTTTCAAGTAACTAATTCACATTTCAAGTCTCTACACTTAACCATTTTCAAATAACCAATACACATATCAAGTTACTACACTTAACCATTTTTAATTAACTTAAGCACATTTCAAGTTACTACACTTAAACCATTTTCAACTAACTAATACACATTTCAAGTTACTACACTTTACCATTTTTAATTAACTAAAACACATTTCAAGTTACTACACTTAACCAATTTTAAGTAACTAATACACATTTCAAGTTACTACACTTAACCATTTTTAATTAATTAAAACACATTTCAAGTTACTACACTTAACCATTTTCAAGTAACTAATACACATTTTCCCTACACTTAACCATTTTCAAGTAACTAGTTCAAATGACCAAGACTCTACACTTAACCATTTTCAAATAACTAATACACATTTTCAAGTCACTACCATTTTCAAGTAACTAATTCACATTTCAAGTCTCTACACTTAACCATTTTCAAATAACTAATACACATTTTCAAGTAACTACTTCACATTTTCAAGTCACTACCATTTTCAAGTAACTAATTCAACTTTTCAAGTCTCTACACTTTACCATTTTCAAATAACTAATACACATTTTCAAGTCACTACCATTTTCGAGTAACTAATTCACATTTTCAAGTCACTACACTTAAGCATTTTCAAGCAACAAATACACATTTTCAAGTAACTACAGTTGAGCATTTTCAAGCAACAAATACACATTTTCAAGTAAGTAGTTCTCGTTACAACTTACTACACTTAACCATTTTCTAGTAACTAATACACATTTTCTAGTCATTGCTATTTTCAAGTAACTAATTCACATTTCAAGTCTCTACACTTAACCATTTTCAAATAACCAATACACATATCAAGTTACTACACTTAACCATTTTTAATTAACTTAAGCACATTTCAAGTTACTACACTTAAACCATTTTCAACTAACTAATACACATTTCAAGTTACTACACTTAACCATTTTTAATTAACTAAAACACATTTCAAGTTACTACACTTAACCAATTTTAAGTAACTAATACACATTTCAAGTTACTACACTTAACCATTTTTAATTAATTAAAACACATTTCAAGTTACTACACTTAACCATTTTCAAGTAACTAATACACATTTTCCCTACACTTAACCATTTTCAAGTAACTAGTTCAAATGACCAAGACTCTACACTTAACCATTTTCAAATAACTAATACACATTTTCAAGTCACTACCATTTTCAAGTAACTAATTCACATTTCAAGTCTCTACACTTAACCATTTTCAAATAACTAATACACATTTTCAAGTAACTACTTCACATTTTCAAGTCACTACCATTTTCAAGTAACTAATTCAACTTTTCAAGTCTCTACACTTTACCATTTTCAAATAACTAATACACATTTTCAAGTCACTACCATTTTCAAGTAACTAATTCACATTTTCAAGTCACTACGCTTAAGCATTTTCAAGCAACAAATACACATTTTCAAGTAACTACACTTGAGCATTTTCAAGCAACAAATACACATTTTCAAGTAAGTAGTTCTCATTACAACTTACTACACTTAACCATTTTCAAGTAACTAATTTAAATGACCAAGTCTCTACACTTAACCATTTTCAAATAACTAATATACATTTTCAAGTCACTACCATTTTCAAGTAACTAATTCACATTTCAAGTCTCTACACTTAACCATTTTCAAATAACTAATACACATTTTCAAGTAACTACTTCACATTTTCAAGTCACTACCATTTTCAAGTAACTAATTCAACTTTTCAAGTCTCTACACTTTACCATTTTCAAATAACTAATACACATTTTCAAGTCACTACCATTTTCGAGTAACTAATTCACATTTTCAAGTCACTACACTTAAGTATTTTCAAGCAACAAATACACATTTTCAAGTAACTACACTTGAGCATTTTCTAGCAACAAATACACATTTTCAAGTAAGTAGTTCTCGTTACAACTTACTACACTTAACCATTTTCAAGAAACTAATACACATTTTCAAGTCATTGCTATTTTCAAGTAACTAATTCACATTTCAAGTCTCTACACTTAACCATTTTCAAATAACCAATACACATATCAAGTTACTACACTTAACCATTTTTAATTAACTTAAGCACATTTCAAGTTACTACACTTAAACCATTTTCAACTAACTAATACACATTTCAAGTTACTACACTTAACCATTTTTAATTAACTAAAACACATTTCAAGTTACTACACTTAACCAATTTTAAGTAACTAATACACATTTCAAGTTACTACACTTAACCATTTTTAATTAATTAAAACACATTTCAAGTTACTACACTTAACCATTTTCAAGTAACTAATACACATTTTCCCTACACTTAACCATTTTCAAGTAACTAGTTCAAATGACCAAGACTCTACACTTAACCATTTTCAAATAACTAATACACATTTTCAAGTCACTACCATTTTCAAGCAACAAATACACATTTTCAAGTAACTACACTTGAGCATTTTCAAGCAACTAATACACATTTTCAAGTAACTACTTCACATTTTCAAGTCACTACCATTTTCAAGTAACTAATTCAACTTTTCAAGTCTCTACACTTTACCATTTTCAAATAACTAATACACATTTTCAACTCACTACCATTTTCGAGTAACTAATTCACATTTTCAAGTCACTACACTTAAGCATTTTCAAGCAAAAAATACACATTTTCAAGTAACTACACTTGAGCATTTTCAAGCAACTAATACACATTTTCAAGTAACTACTTCACATTTTCAAGTCACTACCATTTTCAAGTAACTAATTCAACTTTTCAAGTCTCTACACTTTACCATTTTCAAATAACTAATACACATTTTCAAGTCACTACCATTTTCGAGTAACTAATTCACATTTTCAAGTCACTACGCTTAAGCATTTTCAAGCAACAAATACACATTTTCAAGTAACTACACTTGAGCATTTTCAAGCAACAAATACACATTTTCGAGTAAGTAGTTCTCATTACAACTTACTACACTTAACCATTTTTAATTAACTAAAACACATTTCAAGTTACTACACTTAACCAATTTTAAGTAACTAATACACATTTCAAGTTACTACACTTAACCATTTTTAATTAATTAAAACACATTTCAAGTTACTACACTTAACCATTTTCAAGTAACTAATACACATTTTCCCTACACTTAACCATTTTCAAGTAACTAGTTCAAATGACCAAGACTCTACACTTAACCATTTTCAAATAACTAATACACATTTTCAAGTCACTACCATTTTCAAGTAACTAATTCACATTTCAAGTCTCTACACTTAACCATTTTCAAATAACTAATACACATTTTCAAGTAACTACTTCACATTTTCAAGTCACTACCATTTTCAAGTAACTAATTCAACTTTTCAAGTCTCTACACTTTACCATTTTCAAATAACTAATACACATTTTCAAGTCACTACCATTTTCAAGTAACTAATTCACATTTTCAAGTCACTACGCTTAAGCATTTTCAAGCAACAAATACACATTTTCAAGTAACTACACTTGAGCATTTTCAAGCAACAAATACACATTTTCAAGTAAGTAGTTCTCATTACAACTTACTACACTTAACCATTTTCAAGTAACTAATTTAAATGACCAAGTCTCTACACTTAACCATTTTCAAATAACTAATATACATTTTCAAGTCACTACCATTTTCAAGTAACTAATTCACATTTCAAGTCTCTACACTTAACCATTTTCAAATAACTAATACACATTTTCAAGTAAGTACTTCACATTTTCAAGTCACTACCATTTTCAAGTAACTAATTCAACTTTTCAAGTCTCTACACTTTACCATTTTCAAATAACTAATACACATTTTCAAGTCACTACCATTTTCGAGTAACTAATTCACATTTTCAAGTCACTACACTTAAGTATTTTCAAGCAACAAATACACATTTTCAAGTAACTACACTTGAGCATTTTCTAGCAACAAATACACATTTTCAAGTAAGTAGTTCTCGTTACAACTTACTACACTTAACCATTTTCAAGAAACTAATACACATTTTCAAGTCATTGCTATTTTCAAGTAACTAATTCACATTTCAAGTCTCTACACTTAACCATTTTCAAATAACCAATACACATATCAAGTTACTACACTTAACCATTTTTAATTAACTTAAGCACATTTCAAGTTACTACACTTAAACCATTTTCAACTAACTAATACACATTTCAAGTTACTACACTTAACCATTTTTAATTAACTAAAACACATTTCAAGTTACTACACTTAACCAATTTTAAGTAACTAATACACATTTCAAGTTACTACACTTAACCATTTTTAATTAATTAAAACACATTTCAAGTTACTACACTTAACCATTTTCAAGTAACTAATACACATTTTCCCTACACTTAACCATTTTCAAGTAACTAGTTCAAATGACCAAGACTCTACACTTAACCATTTTCAAATAACTAATACACATTTTCAAGTCACTACCATTTTCAAGCAACAAATACACATTTTCAAGTAACTACACTTGAGCATTTTCAAGCAACTAATACACATTTTCAAGTAACTACTTCACATTTTCAAGTCACTACCATTTTCAAGTAACTAATTCAACTTTTCAAGTCTCTACACTTTACCATTTTCAAATAACTAATACACATTTTCAACTCACTACCATTTTCGAGTAACTAATTCACATTTTCAAGTCACTACACTTAAGCATTTTCAAGCAAAAAATACACATTTTCAAGTAACTACACTTGAGCATTTTCAAGCAACTAATACACATTTTCAAGTAACTACTTCACATTTTCAAGTCACTACCATTTTCAAGTAACTAATTCAACTTTTCAAGTCTCTACACTTTACCATTTTCAAATAACTAATACACATTTTCAAGTCACTACCATTTTCGAGTAACTAATTCACATTTTCAAGTCACTACGCTTAAGCATTTTCAAGCAACAAATACACATTTTCAAGTAACTACACTTGAGCATTTTCAAGCAACAAATACACATTTTCGAGTAAGTAGTTCTCATTACAACTTACTACACTTAACCATTTTTAATTAACTAAAACACATTTCAAGTTACTACACTTAACCAATTTTAAGTAACTAATACACATTTCAAGTTACTACACTTAACCATTTTTAATTAATTAAAACACATTTCAAGTTACTACACTTAACCATTTTCAAGTAACTAATACACATTTTCCCTACACTTAACCATTTTCAAGGAACTAGTTCAAATGACCAAGACTCTACACTTAACCATTTTCAAATAACTAATACACATTTTCAAGTCACTACCATTTTCAAGCAACAAATACACATTTTCAAGTAACTACACTTGAGCATTTTCAAGCAACTAATACACATTTTCAAGTAACTACTTCACATTTTCAAGTCACTACCATTTTCAAGTAACTAATTCAACTTTTCAAGTCTCTACACTTTACCATTTTCAAATAACTAATACACATTTTCAACTCACTACCATTTTCGAGTAACTAATTCACATTTTCAAGTCACTACACTTAAGCATTTTCAAGCAAAAAATACACATTTTCAAGTAACTACACTTGAGCATTTTCAAGCAACTAATACACATTTTCAAGTAACTACTTCACATTTTCAAGTCACTACCATTTTCAAGTAACTAATTCAACTTTTCAAGTCTCTACACTTTACCATTTTCAAATAACTAATACACATTTTCAACTCACTACCATTTTCGAGTAACTAATTCACATTTTCAAGTCACTACACTTAAGCATTTTCAAGCAAAAAATACACATTTTCAAGTAACTACACTTGAGCATTTTCAAGCAACTAATACACATTTTCAAGTAACTACTTCACATTTTCAAGTCACTACCATTTTCAAGTAACTAATTCAACTTTTCAAGTCTCTACACTTTACCATTTTCAAATAACTAATACACATTTTCAAGTCACTACCATTTTCGAGTAACTAATTCACATTTTCAAGTCACTACGCTTAAGCATTTTCAAGCAACAAATACACATTTTCAAGTAACTACACTTGAGCATTTTCAAGCAACTAATACACATTTTCAAGTAACTACTTCACATTTTCAAGTCACTACCATTTTCAAGTAACTAATTCAACTTTTCAAGTCTCTACACTTTACCATTTTCAAATAACTAATACACATTTTCAAGTCACTACCATTTTCAAGTAACTAATTCACATTTCAAGTCTCTACACTTAACCATTTTCAAATAACTAATACACATTTTCAAGTAACTACTTCACATTTTCAAGTCACTACCATTTTCAAGTAACTAATTCAACTTTTCAAGTCTCTACACTTTACCATTTTCAAATAACTAATACACATTTTCAAGTCACTACCATTTTCGAGTAACTAATTCACATTTTCAAGTCACTACACTTAAGCATTTTCAAGCAACAAATACACATTTTCAAGTAACTACAGTTGAGCATTTTCAAGCAACAAATACACATTTTCAAGTAAGTAGTTCTCGTTACAACTTACTACACTTAACCATTTTCTAGTAACTAATACACATTTTCTAGTCATTGCTATTTTCAAGTAACTAATTCACATTTCAAGTCTCTACACTTAACCATTTTCAAATAACCAATACACATATCAAGTTACTACACTTAACCATTTTTAATTAACTTAAGCACATTTCAAGTTACTACACTTAAACCATTTTCAACTAACTAATACACATTTCAAGTTACTACACTTAACCATTTTTAATTAACTAAAACACATTTCAAGTTACTACACTTAACCAATTTTAAGTAACTAATACACATTTCAAGTTACTACACTTAACCATTTTTAATTAATTAAAACACATTTCAAGTTACTACACTTAACCATTTTCAAGTAACTAATACACATTTTCCCTACACTTAACCATTTTCAAGGAACTAGTTCAAATGACCAAGACTCTACACTTAACCATTTTCAAATAACTAATACACATTTTCAAGTCACTACCATTTTCAAGTAACTAATTCACATTTCAAGTCTCTACACTTAACCATTTTCAAATAACTAATACACATTTTCAAGTCACTACCATTTTCAAGTAACTAATTCACATTTCAAGTCTCTACACTTAACCATTTTCAAATAACTAATACACATTTTCAAGTAACTACTTCACATTTTCAAGTCACTACCATTTTCAAGTAACTAATTCAACTTTTCAAGTCTCTACACTTTACCATTTTCAAATAACTAATACACATTTTCAAGTCACTACCATTTTCGAGTAACTAATTCACATTTTCAAGTCACTACACTTAAGTATTTTCAAGCAACAAATACACATTTTCAAGTAACTACACTTGAGCATTTTCAAGCAACAAATACACATTTTCAAGTAAGTAGTTCTCGTTACAACTTACTACACTTAACCATTTTCAAGAAACTAATACACATTTTCAAGTCATTGCTATTTTCAAGCAACTAATTCACATTTCAAGTCTCTACACTTAACCATTTTCAAATAACCAATACACATATCAAGTTACTACACTTAACCATTTTTAATTAACTTAAGCACATTTCAAGTTACTACACTTAACCAATTTTAAGTAACTAATACACATTTCAAGTTACTACACTTAACCATTTTTAATTAATTAAAACACATTTCAAGTTACTACACTTAACCATTTTCAAGTAACTAATACACATTTTCCCTACACTTAACCATTTTCAAGTAACTAGTTCAAATGACCAAGACTCTACACTTAACCATTTTCAAATAACTAATACACATTTTCAAGTCACTACCATTTTCAAGTAACTAATTCACATTTCAAGTCTCTACACTTAACCATTTTCAAATAACTAATACACATTTTCAAGTAACTACTTCACATTTTCAAGTCACTACCATTTTCAAGTAACTAATTCAACTTTTCAAGTCTCTACACTTTACCATTTTCAAATAACTAATACACATTTTCAAGTCACTACCATTTTCGAGTAACTAATTCACATTTTCAAGTCACTACACTTAAGTATTTTCAAGCAACAAATACACATTTTCAAGTAACTACACTTGAGCATTTTCAAGCAACAAATACACATTTTCAAGTAAGTAGTTCTCGTTACAACTTACTACACTTAACCATTTTCAAGAAACTAATACACATTTTCAAGTCATTGCTATTTTCAAGTAACTAATTCACATTTCAAGTCTCTACACTTAACCATTTTCAAATAACCAATACACATATCAAGTTACTACACTTAACCATTTTTAATTAACTTAAGCACATTTCAAGTTACTACACTTAAACCATTTTCAACTAACTAATACACATTTCAAGTTACTACACTTTACCATTTTTAATTAACTAAAACACATTTCAAGTTACTACACTTAACCAATTTTAAGTAACTAATACACATTTCAAGTTACTACACTTAACCATTTTTAATTAATTAAAACACATTTCAAGTTACTACACTTAACCATTTTCAAGTAACTAATACACATTTTCCCTACACTTAACCATTTTCAAGTAACTAGTTCAAATGACCAAGACTCTACACTTAACCATTTTCAAATAACTAATACACATTTTCAAGTCACTACCATTTTCAAGCAACAAATACACATTTTCAAGTAACTACACTTTAGCATTTTCAAGCAACTAATACACATTTTCAAGTAACTACTTCACATTTTCAAGTCACTACCATTTTCAAGTAACTAATTCAACTTTTCAAGTCTCTACACTTTACCATTTTCAAATAACTAATACACATTTTCAAGTCACTACCATTTTCGAGTAACTAATTCACATTTTCAAGTCACTACACTTAAGCATTTTCAAGCAACAAATACACATTTTCAAGTAACTTCACTTGAGTATTTTCAAGCAACAAATACACATTTTCAAGTAAGTAGTTCTCATTACAACTTACTACACTTAACCATTTTCAAGTAACTAATTCAAATGACCAAGTCTCTACACTTAACCATTTTCAAATAACTAATACACATTTTCAAGTCACTACCATTTTCAAGTAACTAATTCACATTTCAAGTCTCTACACTTAACCATTTTCAAATAACTAATACACATTTTCAAGTAACTACTTCACATTTTCAAGTCACTACCATTTTCAAGTAATTAATTCAACTTTTCAAGTCTCTACACTTTACCATTTTCAAATAACTAATACACATTTTCAAGTCACTACCATTTTCGAGTAACTAATTCACATTTTCAAGTCACTACACTTAAGCATTTTCAAGCAACAAATACACATTTTCAAGTAACTACAGTTGAGCATTTTCAAGCAACAAATACACATTTTCAAGTAAGTAGTTCTCGTTACAACTTACTACACTTAACCATTTTCAAGAAACTAATACACATTTTCAAGTCATTGCTATTTTCAAGTAACTAATTCACATTTCAAGTCTCTACACTTAACCATTTTCAAATAACCAATACACATATCAAGTTACTACACTTAACCATTTTTAATTAACTTAAGCACATTTCAAGTTACTACACTTAAACCATTTTCAACTAACTAATACACATTTCAAGTTACTACACTTTACCATTTTTAATTAACTAAAACACATTTCAAGTTACTACACTTAACCAATTTTAAGTAACTAATACACATTTCAAGTTACTACACTTAACCATTTTTAATTAATTAAAACACATTTCAAGTTACTACACTTAACCATTTTCAAGTAACTAATACACATTTTCCCTACACTTAACCATTTTCAAGTAACTAGTTCAAATGACCAAGACTCTACACTTAACCATTTTCAAATAACTAATACACATTTTCAAGTCACTACCATTTTCAAGCAACAAATACACATTTTCAAGTAACTACACTTTAGCATTTTCAAGCAACTAATACACATTTTCAAGTAACTACTTCACATTTTCAAGTCACTACCATTTTCAAGTAACTAATTCAACTTTTCAAGTCTCTACACTTTACCATTTTCAAATAACTAATACACATTTTCAAGTCACTACCATTTTCGAGTAACTAATTCACATTTTCAAGTCACTACACTTAAGCATTTTCAAGCAACAAATACACATTTTCAAGTAACTTCACTTGAGTATTTTCAAGCAACAAATACACATTTTCAAGTAAGTAGTTCTCATTACAACTTACTACACTTAACCATTTTCAAGTAACTAATTCAAATGACCAAGTCTCTACACTTAACCATTTTCAAATAACTAATACACATTTTCAAGTCACTACCATTTTCAAGTAACTAATTCACATTTCAAGTCTCTACACTTAACCATTTTCAAATAACTAATACACATTTTCAAGTAACTACTTCACATTTTCAAGTCACTACCATTTTCAAGTAATTAATTCAACTTTTCAAGTCTCTACACTTTACCATTTTCAAATAACTAATACACATTTTCAAGTCACTACCATTTTCGAGTAACTAATTCACATTTTCAAGTCACTACACTTAAGCATTTTCAAGCAACAAATACACATTTTCAAGTAACTACAGTTGAGCATTTTCAAGCAACAAATACACATTTTCAAGTAAGTAGTTCTCGTTACAACTTACTACACTTAACCATTTTCAAGTAACTAATACACATTTTCCCTACACTTAACCATTTTCAAGTAACTAGTTCAAATGACCAAGACTCTACACTTAACCATTTTCAAATAACTAATACACATTTTCAAGTCACTACCATTTTCAAGCAACAAATACACATTTTTAAGTAACTACACTTTAGCATTTTCAAGCAACTAATACACATTTTCAAGTAACTACTTCACATTTTCAAGTCACTACCATTTTCAAGTAACTAATTCAACTTTTCAAGTCTCTACACTTTACCATTTTCAAATAACTAATACACATTTTCAAGTCACTACCATTTTCAAGCAACAAATACACATTTTCAAGTAACTACACTTTAGCATTTTCAAGCAACTAATACACATTTTCAAGTAACTACTTCACATTTTCAAGTCACTACCATTTTCAAGTAACTAATTCAACTTTTCAAGTCTCTACACTTTACCATTTTCAAATAACTAATACACATTTTCAAGTCACTACCATTTTCGAGTAACTAATTCACATTTTCAAGTCACTACACTTAAGCATTTTCAAGCAACAAATACACATTTTCAAGTAACTTCACTTGAGTATTTTCAAGCAACAAATACACATTTTCAAGTAAGTAGTTCTCATTACAACTTACTACACTTAACCATTTTCAAGTAACTAATTCAAATGACCAAGTCTCTACACTTAACCATTTTCAAATAACTAATACACATTTTCAAGTCACTACCATTTTCAAGTGACTAATTCACATTTCAAGTCTCTACACTTAACCATTTTCAAATAACTAATACACATTTTCAAGTAACTACTTCACATTTTCAAGTCACTACCATTTTCAAGTAATTAATTCAACTTTTCAAGTCTCTACACTTTACCATTTTCAAATAACTAATACACATTTTCAAGTCACTACCATTTTCGAGTAACTAATTCACATTTTCAAGTCACTACACTTAAGCATTTTCAAGCAACAAATACACATTTTCAAGTAACTACAGTTGAGCATTTTCAAGCAACAAATACACATTTTCAAGTAAGTAGTTCTCATTACAACTTACTACACTTAACCATTTTCAAGTAACTAATTCAAATGACCAAGTCTCTACACTTAACCATTTTCAAATAACTAATACACATTTTCAAGTCACTACCATTTTCAAGTGACTAATTCACATTTCAAGTCTCTACACTTAACCATTTTCAAATAACTAATACACATTTTCAAGTAACTACTTCACATTTTCAAGTCACTACCATTTTCAAGTAATTAATTCAACTTTTCAAGTCTCTACACTTTACCATTTTCAAATAACTAATACACATTTTCAAGTCACTACCATTTTCGAGTAACTAATTCACATTTTCAAGTCACTACACTTAAGCATTTTCAAGCAACAAATACACATTTTCAAGTAACTACAGTTGAGCATTTTCAAGCAACAAATACACATTTTCAAGTAAGTAGTTCTCGTTACAACTTACTACACTTAACCATTTTCTAGTAACTAATACACATTTTCTAGTCATTGCTATTTTCAAGTAACTAATTCACATTTCAAGTCTCTACACTTAACCATTTTCAAATAACCAATACACATATCAAGTTACTACACTTAACCATTTTTAATTAACTTAAGCACATTTCAAGTTACTACACTTAAACCATTTTCAACTAACTAATACACATTTCAAGTTACTACACTTAACCATTTTTAATTAACTAAAACACATTTCAAGTTACTACACTTAACCAATTTTAAGTAACTAATACACATTTCAAGTTACTACACTTAACCATTTTTAATTAATTAAAACACATTTCAAGTTACTACACTTAACCATTTTCAAGTAACTAATACACATTTCAAGTCACTACGCTTAAGCATTTTCAAGCAACAAATACACATTTTCAAGTAACTACACTTGAGCATTTTCAAGCAACAAATACACATTTTCAAGTAAGTAGTTCTCATTACAACTTACTACACTTAACCATTTTCAAGTAACTAATTTAAATGACCAAGTCTCTACACTTAACCATTTTCAAATAACTAATACACATTTTCAAGTCACTACCATTTTCAAGTAACTAATTCACATTTCAAGTCTCTACACTTAACCATTTTCAAATAACTAATACACATTTTCAAGTCACTACCATTTTCAAGTAACTAATTCACATTTCAAGTCTCTACACTTAACCATTTTCAAATAACTAATACACATTTTCAAGTAACTACTTCACATTTTCAAGTCACTACCATTTTCAAGTAACTAATTCAACTTTTCAAGTCTCTACACTTTACCATTTTCAAATAACTAATACACATTTTCAAGTCACTACCATTTTCGAGTAACTAATTCACATTTTCAAGTCACTACACTTAAGTATTTTCAAGCAACAAATACACATTTTCAAGTAACTACACTTGAGCATTTTCAAGCAACAAATACACATTTTCAAGTAAGTAGTTCTCGTTACAACTTACTACACTTAACCATTTTCAAGAAACTAATACACATTTTCAAGTCATTGCTATTTTCAAGTAACTAATTCACATTTCAAGTCTCTACACTTAACCATTTTCAAATAACCAATACACATATCAAGTTACTACACTTAACCATTTTTAATTAACTTAAGCACATTTCAAGTTACTACACTTAACCAATTTTAAGTAACTAATACACATTTCAAGTTACTACACTTAACCATTTTTAATTAATTAAAACACATTTCAAGTTACTACACTTAACCATTTTCAAGTAACTAATACACATTTTCCCTACATTAACCATTTTCAAGTAACTAGTTCAAATGACCAAGACTCTACACTTAACCATTTTCAAATAACTAATACACATTTTCAAGTCACTACCATTTTCAAGTAACTAATTCACATTTCAAGTCTCTACACTTAACCATTTTCAAATAACTAATACACATTTTCAAGTAACTACTTCACATTTTAAAGTCACTACCATTTTCAAGTAACTAATTCAACTTTTCAAGTCTCTACACTTTACCATTTTCAAATAACTAATACACATTTTCAAGTCACTACCATTTTCGAGTAACTAATTCACATTTTCAAGTCACTACACTTAAGCATTTTCAAGCAACAAATACACATTTTCAAGTAACTTCACTTGAGTATTTTCAAGCAACAAATACACATTTTCAAGTAAGTAGTTCTCATTACAACTTACTACACTTAACCATTTTCAAGTAACTAATTCAAATGACCAAGTCTCTACACTTAACCATTTTCAAATAACTAATACACATTTTCAAGTCACTACCATTTTCAAGTAACTAATTCACATTTCAAGTCTCTACACTTAACCATTTTCAAATAACTAATACACATTTTCAAGTAACTACTTCACATTTTCAAGTCACTACCATTTTCAAGTAACTAATTCAACTTTTCAAGTCTCTACACTTTACCATTTTCAAATAACTAATACACATTTTCAAGTCACTACCATTTTCGAGTAACTAATTCACATTTTCAAGTAACTACACTTAAGCATTTTCAAGCAACAAATACACATTTTCAAGTAACTACAGTTGAGCATTTTCAAGCAACAAATACACATTTTCAAGTAAGTAGTTCTCGTTACAACTTACTACACTTAACCATTTTCTAGTAACTAATACACATTTTCTAGTCATTGCTATTTTCAAGTAACTAATTCACATTTCAAGTCTCTACACTTAACCATTTTCAAATAACCAATACACATATCAAGTTACTACACTTAACCATTTTTAATTAACTTAAGCACATTTCAAGTTACTACACTTAAACCATTTTCAACTAACTAATACACATTTCAAGTTACTACACTTAACCATTTTTAATTAACTAAAACACATTTCAAGTTACTACACTTAACCAATTTTAAGTAACTAATACACATTTCAAGTTACTACACTTAACCATTTTTAATTAATTAAAACACATTTCAAGTTACTACACTTAACCATTTTCAAGTAACTAATACACATTTCAAGTCACTACGCTTAAGCATTTTCAAGCAACAAATACACATTTTCAAGTAACTACACTTGAGCATTTTCAAGCAACAAATACACATTTTCAAGTAAGTAGTTCTCATTACAACTTACTACACTTAACCATTTTCAAGTAACTAATTTAAATGACCAAGTCTCTACACTTAACCATTTTCAAATAACTAATACACATTTTCAAGTCACTACCATTTTCAAGTAACTAATTCACATTTCAAGTCTCTACACTTAACCATTTTCAAATAACTAATACACATTTTCAAGTCACTACCATTTTCAAGTAACTAATTCACATTTCAAGTCTCTACACTTAACCATTTTCAAATAACTAATACACATTTTCAAGTAACTACTTCACATTTTCAAGTCACTACCATTTTCAAGTAACTAATTCAACTTTTCAAGTCTCTACACTTTACCATTTTCAAATAACTAATACACATTTTCAAGTCACTACCATTTTCGAGTAACTAATTCACATTTTCAAGTCACTACACTTAAGTATTTTCAAGCAACAAATACACATTTTCAAGTAACTACACTTGAGCATTTTCAAGCAACAAATACACATTTTCAAGTAAGTAGTTCTCGTTACAACTTACTACACTTAACCATTTTCAAGAAACTAATACACATTTTCAAGTCATTGCTATTTTCAAGTAACTAATTCACATTTCAAGTCTCTACACTTAACCATTTTCAAATAACCAATACACATATCAAGTTACTACACTTAACCATTTTTAATTAACTTAAGCACATTTCAAGTTACTACACTTAACCAATTTTAAGTAACTAATACACATTTCAAGTTACTACACTTAACCATTTTTAATTAATTAAAACACATTTCAAGTTACTACACTTAACCATTTTCAAGTAACTAATACACATTTTCCCTACATTAACCATTTTCAAGTAACTAGTTCAAATGACCAAGACTCTACACTTAACCATTTTCAAATAACTAATACACATTTTCAAGTCACTACCATTTTCAAGTAACTAATTCACATTTCAAGTCTCTACACTTAACCATTTTCAAATAACTAATACACATTTTCAAGTAACTACTTCACATTTTAAAGTCACTACCATTTTCAAGTAACTAATTCAACTTTTCAAGTCTCTACACTTTACCATTTTCAAATAACTAATACACATTTTCAAGTCACTACCATTTTCGAGTAACTAATTCACATTTTCAAGTCACTACACTTAAGCATTTTCAAGCAACAAATACACATTTTCAAGTAACTTCACTTGAGTATTTTCAAGCAACAAATACACATTTTCAAGTAAGTAGTTCTCATTACAACTTACTACACTTAACCATTTTCAAGTAACTAATTCAAATGACCAAGTCTCTACACTTAACCATTTTCAAATAACTAATACACATTTTCAAGTCACTACCATTTTCAAGTAACTAATTCACATTTCAAGTCTCTACACTTAACCATTTTCAAATAACTAATACACATTTTCAAGTAACTACTTCACATTTTCAAGTCACTACCATTTTCAAGTAACTAATTCAACTTTTCAAGTCTCTACACTTTACCATTTTCAAATAACTAATACACATTTTCAAGTCACTACCATTTTCGAGTAACTAATTCACATTTTCAAGTAACTACACTTAAGCATTTTCAAGCAACAAATACACATTTTCAAGTAACTACAGTTGAGCATTTTCAAGCAACAAATACACATTTTCAAGTAAGTAGTTCTCGTTACAACTTACTACACTTAACCATTTTCTAGTAACTAATACACATTTTCTAGTCATTGCTATTTTCAAGTAACTAATTCACATTTCAAGTCTCTACACTTAACCATTTTCAAATAACCAATAAACATATCAAGTTACTACACTTAACCATTTTTAATTAACTTAAGCACATTTCAAGTTACTACACTTAAACCATTTTCAACTAACTAATACACATTTCAAGTTACTACACTTAACCATTTTTAATTAACTAAAACACATTTCAAGTTACTACACTTAACCAATTTTAAGTAACTAATACACATTTCAAGTTACTACACTTAACCATTTTTAATTAATTAAAACACATTACAAGTTACTACACTTAACCATTTTCAAGTAACTAGTTCAAATGACCAAGACTCTACACTTAACCATTTTCAAATAACTAATACACATTTTCAAGTCACTACCATTTTCAAGTAACTAATTCACATTTCAAGTCTCTACACTTAACCATTTTCAAATAACTAATACACATTTTCAAGTAACTACTTCACATTTTAAAGTCACTACCATTTTCAAGTAACTAATTCAACTTTTCAAGTCTCTACACTTTACCATTTTCAAATAACTAATACACATTTTCAAGTCACTACCATTTTCGAGTAACTAATTCACATTTTCAAGTCACTACACTTAAGCATTTTCAAGCAACAAATACACATTTTCAAGTAACTTCACTTGAGTATTTTCAAGCAACAAATACACATTTTCAAGTAAGTAGTTCTCATTACAACTTACTACACTTAACCATTTTCAAGTAACTAATTCAAATGACCAAGTCTCTACACTTAACCATTTTCAAATAACTAATACACATTTTCAAGTCACTACCATTTTCAAGTAACTAATTCACATTTCAAGTCTCTACACTTAACCATTTTCAAATAACTAATACACATTTTCAAGTAACTACTTCACATTTTCAAGTCACTACCATTTTCAAGTAACTAATTCAACTTTTCAAGTCTCTACACTTTACCATTTTCAAATAACTAATACACATTTTCAAGTCACTACCATTTTCGAGTAACTAATTCACATTTTCAAGTAACTACACTTAAGCATTTTCAAGCAACAAATACACATTTTCAAGTAACTACAGTTGAGCATTTTCAAGCAACAAATACACATTTTCAAGTAAGTAGTTCTCGTTACAACTTACTACACTTAACCATTTTCTAGTAACTAATACACATTTTCTAGTCATTGCTATTTTCAAGTAACTAATTCACATTTCAAGTCTCTACACTTAACCATTTTCAAATAACCAATAAACATATCAAGTTACTACACTTAACCATTTTTAATTAACTTAAGCACATTTCAAGTTACTACACTTAAACCATTTTCAACTAACTAATACACATTTCAAGTTACTACACTTAACCATTTTTAATTAACTAAAACACATTTCAAGTTACTACACTTAACCAATTTTAAGTAACTAATACACATTTCAAGTTACTACACTTAACCATTTTTAATTAATTAAAACACATTACAAGTTACTACACTTAACCATTTTCAAGTAACTAGTTCAAATGACCAAGACTCTACACTTAACCATTTTCAAATAACTAATACACATTTTCAAGTCACTACCATTTTCAAGTAACTAATTCACATTTCAAGTCTCTACACTTAACCATTTTCAAATAACTAATACACATTTTCAAGTAACTACTTCACATTTTAAAGTCACTACCATTTTCAAGTAACTAATTCAACTTTTCAAGTCTCTACACTTTACCATTTTCAAATAACTAATACACATTTTCAAGTCACTACCATTTTCGAGTAACTAATTCACATTTTCAAGTCACTACACTTAAGCATTTTCAAGCAACAAATACACATTTTCAAGTAACTTCACTTGAGTATTTTCAAGCAACAAATACACATTTTCAAGTAAGTAGTTCTCATTACAACTTACTACACTTAACCATTTTCAAGTAACTAATTCAAATGACCAAGTCTCTACACTTAACCATTTTCAAATAACTAATACACATTTTCAAGTCACTACCATTTTCAAGTAACTAATTCACATTTCAAGTCTCTACACTTAACCATTTTCAAATAACTAATACACATTTTCAAGTAACTACTTCACATTTTCAAGTCACTACCATTTTCAAGTAACTAATTCAACTTTTCAAGTCTCTACACTTTACCATTTTCAAATAACTAATACACATTTTCAAGTCACTACCATTTTCGAGTAACTAATTCACATTTTCAAGTAACTACACTTAAGCATTTTCAAGCAACAAATACACATTTTCAAGTAACTACAGTTGAGCATTTTCAAGCAACAAATACACATTTTCAAGTAAGTAGTTCTCGTTACAACTTACTACACTTAACCATTTTCTAGTAACTAATACACATTTTCTAGTCATTGCTATTTTCAAGTAACTAATTCACATTTCAAGTCTCTACACTTAACCATTTTCAAATAACCAATAAACATATCAAGTTACTACACTTAACCATTTTTAATTAACTTAAGCACATTTCAAGTTACTACACTTAAACCATTTTCAACTAACTAATACACATTTCAAGTTACTACACTTAACCATTTTTAATTAACTAAAACACATTTCAAGTTACTACACTTAACCAATTTTAAGTAACTAATACACATTTCAAGTTACTACACTTAACCATTTTTAATTAATTAAAACACATTACAAGTTACTACACTTAACCATTTTCAAGTAACTAGTTCAAATGACCAAGACTCTACACTTAACCATTTTCAAATAACTAATACACATTTTCAAGTCACTACCATTTTCAAGTAACTAATTCACATTTCAAGTCTCTACACTTAACCATTTTCAAATAACTAATACACATTTTCAAGTAACTACTTCACATTTTAAAGTCACTACCATTTTCAAGTAACTAATTCAACTTTTCAAGTCTCTACACTTTACCATTTTCAAATAACTAATACACATTTTCAAGTCACTACCATTTTCGAGTAACTAATTCACATTTTCAAGTCACTACACTTAAGCATTTTCAAGCAACAAATACACATTTTCAAGTAACTACAGTTGAGCATTTTCAAGCAACAAATACACATTTTCAAGTAAGTAGTTCTCGTTACAACTTACTACACTTAACCATTTTCTAGTAACTAATACACATTTTCTAGTCATTGCTATTTTCAAGTAACTAATTCACATTTCAAGTCTCTACACTTAACCATTTTCAAATAACCAATACACATATCAAGTTACTACACTTAACCATTTTTAATTAACTTAAGCACATTTCAAGTTACTACACTTAAACCATTTTCAACTAACTAATACACATTTCAAGTTACTACACTTAACCATTTTTAATTAACTAAAACACATTTCAAGTTACTACACTTAACCAATTTTAAGTAACTAATACACATTTCAAGTTACTACACTTAACCATTTTTAATTAATTAAAACACATTTCAAGTTACTACACTTAACCATTTTCAAGTAACTAATACACATTTTCCCTACACTTAACCATTTTCAAGTAACTAGTTCAAATGACCAAGACTCTACACTTAACCATTTTCAAATAACTAATACACATTTTCAAGTCACTACCATTTTCAAGTAACTAATTCACATTTCAAGTCTCTACACTTAACCATTTTCAAATAACTAATACACATTTTCAAGTAACTACTTCACATTTTCAAGTCACTACCATTTTCAAGTAACTAATTCAACTTTTCAAGTCTCTACACTTTACCATTTTCAAATAACTAATACACATTTTCAAGTCACTACCATTTTCGAGTAACTAATTCACATTTTCAAGTCACTACACTTAAGTATTTTCAAGCAACAAATACACATTTTCAAGTAACTACACTTGAGCATTTTCAAGCAACAAATACACATTTTCAAGTAAGTAGTTCTCGTTACAACTTACTACACTTAACCATTTTCAAGAAACTAATACACATTTTCAAGTCATTGCTATTTTCAAGTAACTAATTCACATTTCAAGTCTCTACACTTAACCATTTTCAAATAACCAATACACATATCAAGTTACTACACTTAACCATTTTTAATTAACTTAAGCACATTTCAAGTTACTACACTTAAACCATTTTCAACTAACTAATACACATTTCAAGTTACTACACTTAACCATTTTTAATTAACTAAAACACATTTCAAGTTACTACACTTAACCAATTTTAAGTAACTAATACACATTTCAAGTTACTACACTTAACCATTTTTAATTAATTAAAACACATTTCAAGTTACTACCCTTAACCATTTTCAAGTAACTAATACACATTTTCCCTACACTTAACCATTTTCAAGTAACTAGTTCAAATGACCAAGACTCTACACTTAACCATTTTCAAATAACTAATACACATTTTCAAGTCACTACCATTTTCAAGCAACAAATACACATTTTCAAGTAACTACACTTGAGCATTTTCAAGCAACTAATACACATTTTCAAGTAACTACTTCACATTTTCAAGTCACTACCATTTTCAAGTAACTAATTCAACTTTTCAAGTCTCTACACTTTACCATTTTCAAATAACTAATACACATTTTCAAGTCACTACCATTTTCGAGTAACTAATTCACATTTTCAAGTCACTACACTTAAGTATTTTCAAGCAACAAATACACATTTTCAAGTAACTACACTTGAGCATTTTCAAGCAACAAATACACATTTTCAAGTAAGTAGTTCTCGTTACGACTTACTACACTTAACCATTTTCAAGAAACTAATACACATTTTCAAGTCATTGCTATTTTCATGTAACTAATTCACATTTCAAGTCTCTACACTTAACCATTTTCAAATAACCAATACACATATCAAGTTACTACACTTAACCATTTTTAATTAACTTAAGCACATTTCAAGTTACTACACTTAAACCATTTTCAACTAACTAATACACATTTCAAGTTACTACACTTAACCATTTTTAATTAACTAAAACACATTTCAAGTTACTACACTTAACCAATTTTAAGTAACTAATACACATTTCAAGTTACTACACTTAACCATTTTTAATTAATTAAAACACATTTCAAGTTACTACCCTTAACCATTTTCAAGTAACTAATACACATTTTCCCTACACTTAACCATTTTCAAGTAACTAGTTCAAATGACCAAGACTCTACACTTAACCATTTTCAAATAACTAATACACATTTTCAAGTCACTACCATTTTCAAGCAACAAATACACATTTTCAAGTAACTACACTTGAGCATTTTCAAGCAACTAATACACATTTTCAAGTAACTACTTCACATTTTCAAGTCACTACCATTTTCAAGTAACTAATTCAACTTTTCAAGTCTCTACACTTTACCATTTTCAAATAACTAATACACATTTTCAAGTCACTACCATTTTCGAGTAACTAATTCACATTTTCAAGTAACTACACTTAAGCATTTTCAAGCAACAAATACACATTTTCAAGTAACTACAGTTGAGCATTTTCAAGCAACAAATACACATTTTCAAGTAAGTAGTTCTCGTTACAACTTACTACACTTAACCATTTTCAAGTAACTAATACACATTTTCAAGTCATTGCTATTTTCATGTAACTAATTCACATTTCAAGTCTCTACACTTAACCATTTTCAAATAACCAATACACATATCAAGTTACTACACTTAACCATTTTTAATTAACTTAAGCACATTTCAAGTTACTACACTTAAACCATTTTCAACTAACTAATACACATTTCAAGTTACTACACTTAACCATTTTTAATTAACTAAAACACATTTCAAGTTACTACACTTAACCAATTTTAAGTAACTAATACACATTTCAAGTTACTACACTTAACCATTTTTAATTAATTAAAACACATTTCAAGTTACTACACTTAACCATTTTCAAGTAACTAATACACATTTTCCCTACACTTAACCATTTTCAAGTAACTAGTTCAAATGACCAAGACTCTACACTTAACCATTTTCAAATAACTAATACACATTTTCAAGTCACTACCATTTTCAAGTAACTAATTCACATTTCAAGTCTCTACACTTCACCATTTTCAAATAACCAATACACATATCAAGTTACTACACTTAACCATTTTTAATTAACTTAAGCACATTTCAAGTTACTACACTTAACCATTTTTAATTAATTAAAACACATTTCAAGTTACTACACTTAACCATTTTCAAGTAACTAATACACATTTTCCCTACACTTAACCATTTTCAAGTAACTAGTTCAAATGACCAAGACTCTACACTTAACCATTTTCAAATAACTAATACACATTTTCAAGTCACTACCATTTTCAAGCAACAAATACACATTTTCAAGTCTCTACTTCACATTTTCAAGTCACTACCATTTTCAAGTAACTAATTCAACTTTTCAAGTCTCTACACTTTACCATTTTCAAATAACTAATACACATTTTCAAGTCACTACCATTTTCGAGTAACTAATTCACATTTTCAAGTCACTACACTTAAGCATTTTCAAGCAACAAATACACATTTTCAAGTAACTTCACTTGAGTATTTTCAAGCAACAAATACACATTTTCAAGTAAGTAGTTCTCATTACAACTTACTACACTTAACCATTTTCAAGTAACTAATTCAAATGACCAAGTCTCTACACTTAACCATTTTCAAATAACTAATACACATTTTCAAGTCACTACCATTTTCAAGTAACTAATTCACATTTCAAGTCTCTACACTTAACCATTTTCAAATAACTAATACACATTTTCAAGTAACTACTTCACATTTTCAAGTCACTACCATTTTCAAGTAACTAATTCAACTTTTCAAGTCTCTACACTTTACCATTTTCAAATAACTAATACACATTTTCAAGTCACTACCATTTTCGAGTAACTAATTCACATTTTCAAGTAACTACACTTAAGCATTTTCAAGCAACAAATACACATTTTCAAGTAACTACAGTTGAGCATTTTCAAGCAACAAATACACATTTTCAAGTAAGTAGTTCTCGTTACAACTTACTACACTTAACCATTTTCAAGTAACTAATACACATTTTCAAGTCATTGCTATTTTCATGTAACTAATTCACATTTCAAGTCTCTACACTTAACCATTTTCAAATAACCAATACACATATCAAGTTACTACACTTAACCATTTTTAATTAACTTAAGCACATTTCAAGTTACTACACTTAACCATTTTTAATTAATTAAAACACATTTCAAGTTACTACACTTAACCATTTTCAAGTAACTAATACACATTTTCCCTACACTTAACCATTTTCAAGTAACTAGTTCAAATGACCAAGACTCTACACTTAACCATTTTCAAATAACTAATACACATTTTCAAGTCACTACCATTTTCAAGCAACAAATACACATTTTCAAGTAACTACACTAGAGCATTTTCAAGCAACTAATACACATTTTCAAGTAACTACTTCACATTTTCAAGTCACTACCATTTTCAAGTAACTAATTCAACTTTTCAAGTCTCTACACTTTACCATTTTCAAATAACTAATACACATTTTCAAGTCACTACCATTTTCGAGTAACTAATTCACATTTTCAAGTCACTACACTTAAGCATTTTCAAGCAACAAATACACATTTTCAAGTAACTTCACTTGAGTATTTTCAAGCAACAAATACACATTTTCAAGTAAGTAGTTCTCATTACAACTTACTACACTTAACCATTTTCAAGTAACTAATTCAAATGACCAAGTCTCTACACTTAACCATTTTCAAATAACTAATACACATTTTCAAGTCACTACCATTTTCAAGTAACTAATTCACATTTCAAGTCTCTACACTTAACCATTTTCAAATAACTAATACACATTTTCAAGTAACTACTTCACATTTTCAAGTCACTACCATTTTCAAGTAACTAATTCAACTTTTCAAGTCTCTACACTTTACCATTTTCAAATAACTAATACACATTTTCAAGTCACTACCATTTTCGAGTAACTAATTCACATTTTCAAGTAACTACACTTAAGCATTTTCAAGCAACAAATACACATTTTCAAGTAACTACAGTTGAGCATTTTCAAGCAACAAATACACATTTTCAAGTAAGTAGTTCTCGTTACAACTTACTACACTTAACCATTTTCAAGTAACTAATACACATTTTCAAGTCATTGCTATTTTCATGTAACTAATTCACATTTCAAGTCTCTACACTTAACCATTTTCAAATAACCAATACACATATCAAGTTACTACACTTAACCATTTTTAATTAACTTAAGCACATTTCAAGTTACTACACTTAAACCATTTTCAACTAACTAATACACATTTCAAGTTACTACACTTAACCATTTTTAATTAACTAAAACACATTTCAAGTTACTACACTTAACCAATTTTAAGTAACTAATACACATTTCAAGTTACTACACTTAACCATTTTTAATTAATTAAAACACATTTCAAGTTACTACACTTAACCATTTTCAAGTAACTAATACACATTTTCCCTACACTTAACCATTTTCAAGGAACTAGTTCAAATGACCAAGACTCTACACTTAACCATTTTCAAATAACTAATACACATTTTCAAGTCACTACCATTTTCAAGTAACTAATTCACATTTCAAGTCTCTACACTTAACCATTTTCAAATAACTAATACACATTTTCAAGTAACTACTTCACATTTTCAAGTCACTACCATTTTCAAGTAACTAATTCAACTTTTCAAGTCTCTACACTTTACCATTTTCAAATAACTAATACACATTTTCAAGTCACTACCATTTTCGAGTAACTAATTCACATTTTCAAGTCACTACGCTTAAGCATTTTCAAGCAACAAATACACATTTTCAAGTAACTACACTTGAGCATTTTCAAGCAACAAATACACATTTTCAAGTAAGTAGTTCTCATTACAACTTACTACACTTAACCATTTTCAAGTAACTAATTCAAATGACCAAGTCTCTACACTTAACCATTTTCAAATAACTAATACACATTTTCAAGTCACTACCATTTTCAAGTAACTAATTCACATTTCAAGTCTCTACACTTAACCATTTTCAAATAACTAATACACATTTTCAAGTAACTACTTCACATTTTCAAGTCACTACCATTTTCAAGTAACTAATTCAACTTTTCAAGTCTCTACACTTTACCATTTTCAAATAACTAATACACATTTTCAAGTCACTACCATTTTCGAGTAACTAATTCACATTTTCAAGTCACTACACTTAAGCATTTTCAAGCAACAAATACACATTTTCAAGTAACTACAGTTGAGCATTTTCAAGCAACAAATACACATTTTCAAGTAAGTAGTTCTCGTTACAACTTACTACACTTAACCATTTTCAAGTAACTAATACACATTTTCAAGTCATTGCTATTTTCATGTAACTAATTCACATTTCAAGTCTCTACACTTAACCATTTTCAAATAACCAATACACATATCAAGTTACTACACTTAACCATTTTTAATTAACTTAAGCACATTTCAAGTTACTACACTTAAACCATTTTCAACTAACTAATACACATTTCAAGTTACTACACTTAACCATTTTTAATTAACTAAAACACATTTCAAGTTACTACACTTAACCAATTTTAAGTAACTAATACACATTTCAAATTACTACACTTAACCATTTTTAATTAATTAAAACACATTTCAAGTTACTACACTTAACCATTTTCAAGTAACTAATACACATTTTCCCTACACTTAACCATTTTCAAGTAACTAGTTCAAATGACCAAGACTCTACACTTAACCATTTTCAAATAACTAATACACATTTTCAAGTCACTACCATTTTCAAGCAACAAATACACATTTTCAAGTAACTACACTTGAGCATTTTCAAGCAACTAATACACATTTTCAAGTAACTACTTCACATTTTCAAGTCACTACCATTTTCAAGTAACTAATTCAACTTTTCAAGTCTCTACACTTTACCATTTTCAAATAACTAATACACATTTTCAAGTCACTACCATTTTCGAGTAACTAATTCACATTTTCAAGTCACTACACTTAAGCATTTTCAAGCAACAAATACACATTTTCAAGTAACTTCACTTGAGTATTTTCAAGCAACAAATACACATTTTCAAGTAAGTAGTTCTCATTACAACTTACTACACTTAACCATTTTCAAGTAACTAATTCAAATGACCAAGTCTCTACACTTAACCATTTTCAAATAACTAATACACATTTTCAAGTCACTACCATTTTCAAGTAACTAATTCACATTTCAAGTCTCTACACTTAACCATTTTCAAATAACTAATACACATTTTCAAGTAACTACTTCACATTTTCAAGTCACTACCATTTTCAAGTAACTAATTCAACTTTTCAAGTCTCTACACTTTACCATTTTCAAATAACTAATACACATTTTCAAGTCACTACCATTTTCGAGTAACTAATTCACATTTTCAAGTAACTACACTTAAGCATTTTCAAGCAACAAATACACATTTTCAAGTAACTACAGTTGAGCATTTTCAAGCAACAAATACACATTTTCAAGTAAGTAGTTCTCGTTACAACTTACTACACTTAACCATTTTCAAGTAACTAATACACATTTTCAAGTCATTGCTATTTTCATGTAACTAATTCACATTTCAAGTCTCTACACTTAACCATTTTCAAATAACCAATACACATATCAAGTTACTACACTTAACCATTTTTAATTAACTTAAGCACATTTCAAGTTACTACACTTAAACCATTTTCAACTAACTAATACACATTTCAAGTTACTACACTTAACCATTTTTAATTAACTAAAACACATTTCAAGTTACTACACTTAACCAATTTTAAGTAACTAATACACATTTCAAGTTACTACACTTAACCATTTTTAATTAATTAAAACACATTTCAAGTTACTACACTTAACCATTTTCAAGTAACTAATACACATTTTCCCTACACTTAACCATTTTCAAGTAACTAGTTCAAATGACCAAGACTCTACACTTAACCATTTTCAAATAACTAATACACATTTTCAAGTCACTACCATTTTCAAGTAACTAATTCACATTTCAAGTCTCTACACTTAACCATTTTCAAATAACTAATACACATTTTCAAGTAACTACTTCACATTTTCAAGTCACTACCATTTTCAAGTAACTAATTCAACTTTTCAAGTCTCTACACTTTACCATTTTCAAATAACTAATACACATTTTCAAGTCACTACCATTTTCAAGTAACTAATTCACATTTCAAGTCTCTACACTTCACCATTTTCAAATAACTAATACACATTTTCAAGTAACTACTTCACATTTTCAAGTCACTACCATTTTCAAGTAACTAATTCAACTTTTCAAGTCTCTACACTTTACCATTTTCAAATAACTAATACACATTTTCAAGTCACTACCATTTTCGAGTAACTAATTCACATTTTCAAGTCACTACACTTAAGCATTTTCAAGCAACAAATACACATTTTCAAGTAACTACACTTGAGCATTTTCAAGCAACAAATACACATTTTCAAGTAAGTAGTTCTCATTACAACTTACTACACTTAACCATTTTCAAGTAACTAATTCAAATGACCAAGTCTCTACACTTAACCATTTTCAAATAAGTAATACACATTTTCAAGTCACTACCATTTTCAAGTAACTAATTCACATTTCAAGTCTCTACACTTAACCATTTTCAAATAACTAATACACATTTTCAAGTAACTACTTCACATTTTCAAGTCACTACCATTTTCAAGTAACTAATTCAACTTTTCAAGTCTCTACACTTTACCATTTTCAAATAACTAATACACATTTTCAAGTCACTACCATTTTCGAGTAACTAATTCACATTTTCAAGTCACTACACTTAAGCATTTTCAAGCAACAAATACACATTTTCAAGTAACTACAGTTGAGCATTTTCAAGCAACAAATACACATTTTCAAGTAAGTAGTTCTCGTTACAACTTACTACACTTAACCATTTTCAAGTAACTAATACACATTTTCAAGTCATTGCTATTTTCATGTAACTAATTCACATTTCAAGTCTCTACACTTAACCATTTTCAAATAACCAATACACATATCAAGTTACTACACTTAACCATTTTTAATTAACTTAAGCACATTTCAAGTTACTACACTTAAACCATTTTCAACTAACTAATACACATTTCAAGTTACTACACTTAACCATTTTTAATTAACTAAAACACATATCAAGTTACTACACTTAACCAATTTTAAGTAACTAATACACATTTCAAGTTACTACACTTAACCATTTTTAATTAATTAAAACACATTTCAAGTTACTACACTTAACCATTTTCAAGTAACTAATACACATTTTCCCTACACTTAACCATTTTCAAGTAACTAGTTCAAATGACCAAGACTCTACACTTAACCATTTTCAAATAACTAATACACATTTTCAAGTCACTACCATTTTCAAGTAACTAATTCACATTTCAAGTCTCTACACTTAACCATTTTCAAATAACTAATACACATTTTCAAGTAACTACTTCACATTTTCAAGTCACTACCATTTTCAAGTAACTAATTCAACTTTTCAAGTCTCTACACTTTACCATTTTCAAATAACTAATACACATTTTCAAGTCACTACCATTTTCGAGTAACTAATTCACATTTTCAAGTCACTACGCTTAAGCATTTTCAAGCAACAAATACACATTTTCAAGTAACTACACTTGAGCATTTTCAAGCAACAAATACACATTTTCAAGTAAGTAGTTCTCATTACAACTTACTACACTTAACCATTTTCAAGTAACTAATTCAAATGACCAAGTCTCTACACTTAACCATTTTCAAATAACTAATACACATTTTCAAGTCACTACCATTTTCAAGTAACTAATTCACATTTCAAGTCTCTACACTTAACCATTTTCAAATAACTAATACACATTTTCAAGTAACTACTTCACATTTTCAAGTCACTACCATTTTCAAGTAACTAATTCAACTTTTCAAGTCTCTACACTTTACCATTTTCAAATAACTAATACACATTTTCAAGTCACTACCATTTTCGAGTAACTAATTCACATTTTCAAGTCACTACACTTAAGCATTTTCAAGCAACAAATACACATTTTCAAGTAACTACAGTTGAGCATTTTCAAGCAACAAATACACATTTTCAAGTAAGTAGTTCTCGTTACAACTTACTACACTTAACCATTTTCAAGTAACTAATACACATTTTCAAGTCATTGCTATTTTCATGTAACTAATTCACATTTCAAGTCTCTACACTTAACCATTTTCAAATAACCAATACACATATCAAGTTACTACACTTAACCATTTTTAATTAACTTAAGCACATTTCAAGTTACTACACTTAAACCATTTTTAATTAATTAAAACACATTTCAAGTTCCTACACTTAACCATTTTCAAGTAACTAATACACATTTTCCCTACACTTAACCATTTTCAAGTAACTAGTTCAAATGACCAAGACTCTACACTTAACCATTTTCAAATAACTAATACACATTTTCAAGTCACTACCATTTTCAAGCAACAAATACACATTTTCAAGTAACTACACTTGAGCATTTTCAAGCAACTAATACACATTTTCAAGTAACTACTTCACATTTTCAAGTCACTACCATTTTCAAGTAACTAATTCAACTTTTCAAGTCTCTACACTTTACCATTTTCAAATAACTAATACACATTTTCAAGTCACTACCATTTTCGAGTAACTAATTCACATTTTCAAGTCACTACACTTAAGCATTTTCAAGCAACAAATACACATTTTCAAGTAACTTCACTTGAGTATTTTCAAGCAACAAATACACATTTTCAAGTAAGTAGTTCTCATTACAACTTACTACACTTAACCATTTTCAAGTAACTAATTCAAATGACCAAGTCTCTACACTTAACCATTTTCAAATAACTAATACACATTTTCAAGTAACTACTTCACATTTTCAAGTCACTACCATTTTCAAGTAACTAATTCAACTTTTCAAGTCTCTACACTTTACCATTTTCAAATAACTAATACACATTTTCAAGTCACTACCATTTTCGAGTAACTAATTCACATTTTCAAGTCACTACGCTTAAGCATTTTCAAGCAACAAATACACATTTTCAAGTAACTACACTTGAGCATTTTCAAGCAACAAATACACATTTTCAAGTAAGTAGTTCTCATTACAACTTACTACACTTAACCATTTTCAAGTAACTAATACACATTTTCAAGTCATTGCTATTTTCATGTAACTAATTCACATTTCAAGTCTCTACACTTAACCATTTTCAAATAACCAATACACATATCAAGTTACTACACTTAACCATTTTTAATTAACTTAAGCACATTTCAAGTTACTACACTTAACCATTTTTAATTAATTAAAACACATTTCAAGTTACTACACTTAACCATTTTCAAGTAACTAATACACATTTTCCCTACACTTAACCATTTTCAAGTAACTAGTTCAAATGACCAAGACTCTACACTTAACCATTTTCAAATAACTAATACACATTTTCAAGTCACTACCATTTTCAAGCAACAAATACACATTTTCAAGTAACTACACTTGAGCATTTTCAAGCAACTAATACACATTTTCAAGTAACTACTTCACATTTTCAAGTCACTACCATTTTCAAGTAACTAATTCAACTTTTCAAGTCTCTACACTTTACCATTTTCAAATAACTAATACACATTTTCAAGTCACTACCATTTTCGAGTAACTAATTCACATTTTCAAGTCACTACACTTAAGCATTTTCAAGCAACAAATACACATTTTCAAGTAACTTCACTTGAGTATTTTCAAGCAACAAATACACATTTTCAAGTAAGTAGTTCTCATTACAACTTACTACACTTAACCATTTTCAAGTAACTAATTCAAATGACCAAGTCTCTACACTTAACCATTTTCAAATAACTAATACACATTTTCAAGTCACTACCATTTTCAAGTAACTAATTCACATTTCAAGTCTCTACACTTAACCATTTTCAAATAACTAATACACATTTTCAAGTAACTACTTCACATTTTCAAGTCACTACCATTTTCAAGTAACTAATTCAACTTTTCAAGTCTCTACACTTTACCATTTTCAAATAACTAATACACATTTTCAAGTCACTACCATTTTCGAGTAACTAATTCACATTTTCAAGTAACTACACTTAAGCATTTTCAAGCAACAAATACACATTTTCAAGTAACTACAGTTGAGCATTTTCAAGCAACAAATACACATTTTCAAGTAAGTAGTTCTCGTTACAACTTACTACACTTAACCATTTTCAAGTAACTAATACACATTTTCAAGTCATTGCTATTTTCATGTAACTAATTCACATTTCAAGTCTCTACACTTAACCATTTTCAAATAACCAATACACATGTCAAGTTACTACACTTAACCATTTTTAATTAACTTAAGCACATTTCAAGTTACTACACTTAAACCATTTTTAATTAATTAAAACACATTTCAAGTTCCTACACTTAACCATTTTCAAGTAACTAATACACATTTTCCCTACACTTAACCATTTTCAAGTAACTAGTTCAAATGACCAAGACTCTACACTTAACCATTTTCAAATAACTAATACACATTTTCAAGTCACTACCATTTTCAAGCAACAAATACACATTTTCAAGTAACTACACTTGAGCATTTTCAAGCAACTAATACACATTTTCAAGTAACTACTTCACATTTTCAAGTCACTACCATTTTCAAGTAACTAATTCAACTTTTCAAGTCTCTACACTTTACAATTTTCAAATAACTAATACACATTTTCAAGTCACTACCATTTTCGAGTAACTAATTCACATTTTCAAGTCACTACACTTAAGCATTTTCAAGCAACAAATACACATTTTCAAGTAACTTCACTTGAGTATTTTCAAGCAACAAATACACATTTTCAAGTAAGTAGTTCTCATTACAACTTACTACACTTAACCATTTTCAAGTAACTAATTCAAATGACCAAGTCTCTACACTTAACCATTTTCAAATAACTAATACACATTTTCAAGTCACTACCATTTTCAAGTAACTAATTCACATTTCAAGTCTCTACACTTAACCATTTTCAAATAACTAATACACATTTTCAAGTAACTACTTCACATTTTCAAGTCACTACCATTTTCAAGTAACTAATTCAACTTTTCAAGTCTCTACACTTTACCATTTTCAAATAACTAATACACATTTTCAAGTCACTACCATTTTCGAGTAACTAATTCACATTTTCAAGTAACTACACTTAAGCATTTTCAAGCAACAAATACACATTTTCAAGTAACTACAGTTGAGCATTTTCAAGCAACAAATACACATTTTCAAGTAAGTAGTTCTCGTTACAACTTACTACACTTAACCATTTTCAAGTAACTAATACACATTTTCAAGTCATTGCTATTTTCATGTAACTAATTCACATTTCAAGTCTCTACACTTAACCATTTTCAAATAACCAATACACATATCAAGTTACTACACTTAACCATTTTTAATTAACTTAAGCACATTTCAAGTTACTACACTTAAACCATTTTTAATTAATTAAAACACATTTCAAGTTCCTACACTTAACCATTTTCAAGTAACTAATACACATTTTCCCTACACTTAACCATTTTCAAGTAACTAGTTCAAATGACCAAGACTCTACACTTAACCATTTTCAAATAACTAATACACATTTTCAAGTCACTACCATTTTCAAGCAACAAATACACATTTTCAAGTAACTACACTTGAGCATTTTCAAGCAACTAATACACATTTTCAAGTAACTACTTCACATTTTCAAGTCACTACCATTTTCAAGTAACTAATTCAACTTTTCAAGTCTCTACACTTTACCATTTTCAAATAACTAATACACATTTTCAAGTCACTACCATTTTCGAGTAACTAATTCACATTTTCAAGTCACTACACTTAAGCATTTTCAAGCAACAAATACACATTTTCAAGTAACTTCACTTGAGTATTTTCAAGCAACAAATACACATTTTCAAGTAAGTAGTTCTCATTACAACTTACTACACTTAACCATTTTCAAGTAACTAATTCAAATGACCAAGTCTCTACACTTAACCATTTTCAAATAACTAATACACATTTTCAAGTAACTACTTCACATTTTCAAGTCACTACCATTTTCAAGTAACTAATTCAACTTTTCAAGTCTCTACACTTTACCATTTTCAAATAACTAATACACATTTTCAAGTCACTACCATTTTCGAGTAACTAATTCACATTTTCAAGTCACTACGCTTAAGCATTTTCAAGCAACAAATACACATTTTCAAGTAACTACACTTGAGCATTTTCAAGCAACAAATACACATTTTCAAGTAAGTAGTTCTCATTACAACTTACTACACTTAACCATTTTCAAGTAACTAATACACATTTTCAAGTCATTGCTATTTTCATGTAACTAATTCACATTTCAAGTCTCTACACTTAACCATTTTCAAATAACCAATACACATATCAAGTTACTACACTTAACCATTTTTAATTAACTTAAGCACATTTCAAGTTACTACACTTAACCATTTTTAATTAATTAAAACACATTTCAAGTTCCTACACTTAACCATTTTCAAGTAACTAATACACATTTTCCCTACACTTAACCATTTTCAAGTAACTAGTTCAAATGACCAAGACTCTACACTTAACCATTTTCAAATAACTAATACACATTTTCAAGTCACTACCATTTTCAAGCAACAAATACACATTTTCAAGTAACTACACTTGAGCATTTTCAAGCAACTAATACACATTTTCAAGTAACTACTTCACATTTTCAAGTCACTACCATTTTCAAGTAACTAATTCAACTTTTCAAGTCTCTACACTTTACCATTTTCAAATAACTAATACACATTTTCAAGTCACTACCATTTTCGAGTAACTAATTCACATTTTCAAGTCACTACACTTAAGCATTTTCAAGCAACAAATACACATTTTCAAGTAACTTCACTTGAGTATTTTCAAGCAACAAATACACATTTTCAAGTAAGTAGTTCTCATTACAACTTACTACACTTAACCATTTTCAAGTAACTAATTCAAATGACCAAGTCTCTACACTTAACCATTTTCAAATAACTAATACACATTTTCAAGTAACTACTTCACATTTTCAAGTCACTACCATTTTCAAGTAACTAATTCAACTTTTCAAGTCTCTACACTTTACCATTTTCAAATAACTAATACACATTTTCAAGTCACTACCATTTTCGAGTAACTAATTCACATTTTCAAGTCACTACGCTTAAGCATTTTCAAGCAACAAATACACATTTTCAAGTAACTACACTTGAGCATTTTCAAGCAACAAATACACATTTTCAAGTAAGTAGTTCTCATTACAACTTACTACACTTAACCATTTTCAAGTAACTAATACACATTTTCAAGTCATTGCTATTTTCATGTAACTAATTCACATTTCAAGTCTCTACACTTAACCATTTTCAAATAACCAATACACATATCAAGTTACTACACTTAACCATTTTTAATTAACTTAAGCACATTTCAAGTTACTACACTTAACCATTTTTAATTAATTAAAACACATTTCAAGTTACTACACTTAACCATTTTCAAGTAACTAATACACATTTTCCCTACACTTAACCATTTTCAAGTAACTAGTTCAAATGACCAAGACTCTACACTTAACCATTTTCAAATAACTAATACACATTTTCAAGTCACTACCATTTTCAAGCAACAAATACACATTTTCAAGTAACTACACTTGAACATTTTCAAGCAACTAATACACATTTTCAAGTAACTACTTCACATTTTCAAGTCACTACCATTTTCAAGTAACTAATTCAACTTTTCAAGTCTCTACACTTTACCATTTTCAAATAACTAATACACATTTTCAAGTCACTACCATTTTCGAGTAACTAATTCACATTTTCAAGTCACTACACTTAAGCATTTTCAAGCAACAAATACACATTTTCAAGTAACTTCACTTGAGTATTTTCAAGCAACAAATACACATTTTCAAGTAAGTAGTTCTCATTACAACTTACTACACTTAACCATTTTCAAGTAACTAATTCAAATGACCAAGTCTCTACACTTAACCATTTTCAAATAACTAATACACATTTTCAAGTCACTACCATTTTCAAGTAACTAATTCACATTTCAAGTCTCTACACTTAACCATTTTCAAATAACTAATACACATTTTCAAGTAACTACTTCACATTTTCAAGTCACTACCATTTTCAAGTAACTAATTCAACTTTTCAAGTCTCTACACTTTACCATTTTCAAATAACTAATACACATTTTCAAGTCACTACCATTTTCGAGTAACTAATTCACATTTTCAAGTCACTACACTTAAGCATTTTCAAGCAACAAATACACATTTTCAAGTAACTACAGTTGAGCATTTTCAAGCAACAAATACACATTTTCAAGTAAGTAGTTCTCGTTACAACTTACTACACTTAACCATTTTCAAGTAACTAATACACATTTTCAAGTCATTGCTATTTTCATGTAACTAATTCACATTTCAAGTCTCTACACTTAACCATTTTCAAATAACCAATACACATATCAAGTTACTACACTTAACCATTTTTAATTAACTTAAGCACATTTCAAGTTACTACACTTAAACCATTTTTAATTAATTAAAACACATTTCAAGTTCCTACACTTAACCATTTTCAAGTAACTAATACACATTTTCCCTACACTTAACCATTTTCAAGTAACTAGTTCAAATGACCAAGACTCTACACTTAACCATTTTCAAATAACTAATACACATTTTCAAGTCACTACCATTTTCAAGCAACAAATACACATTTTCAAGTAACTACACTTGAGCATTTTCAAGCAACTAATACACATTTTCAAGTAACTACTTCACATTTTCAAGTCACTACCATTTTCAAGTAACTAATTCAACTTTTCAAGTCTCTACACTTTACCATTTTCAAATAACTAATACACATTTTCAAGTCACTACCATTTTCGAGTAACTAATTCACATTTTCAAGTCACTACACTTAAGCATTTTCAAGCAACAAATACACATTTTCAAGTAACTTCACTTGAGTATTTTCAAGCAACAAATACACATTTTCAAGTAAGTAGTTCTCATTACAACTTACTACACTTAACCATTTTCAAGTAACTAATTCAAATGACCAAGTCTCTACACTTAACCATTTTCAAATAACTAATACACATTTTCAAGTAACTACTTCACATTTTCAAGTCACTACCATTTTCAAGTAACTAATTCAACTTTTCAAGTCTCTACACTTTACCATTTTCAAATAACTAATACACATTTTCAAGTCACTACCATTTTCGAGTAACTAATTCACATTTTCAAGTCACTACGCTTAAGCATTTTCAAGCAACAAATACACATTTTCAAGTAACTACACTTGAGCATTTTCAAGCAACAAATACACATTTTCAAGTAAGTAGTTCTCATTACAACTTACTACACTTAACCATTTTCAAGTAACTAATACACATTTTCAAGTCATTGCTATTTTCATGTAACTAATTCACATTTCAAGTCTCTACACTTAACCATTTTCAAATAACCAATACACATATCAAGTTACTACACTTAACCATTTTTAATTAACTTAAGCACATTTCAAGTTACTACACTTAACCATTTTTAATTAATTAAAACACATTTCAAGTTACTACACTTAACCATTTTCAAGTAACTAATACACATTTTCCCTACACTTAACCATTTTCAAGTAACTAGTTCAAATGACCAAGACTCTACACTTAACCATTTTCAAATAACTAATACACATTTTCAAGTCACTACCATTTTCGAGTAACTAATTCACATTTTCAAGTCACTACGCTTAAGCATTTTCAAGCAACAAATACACATTTTCAAGTAACTTCACTTGAGTATTTTCAAGCAACAAATACACATTTTCAAGTAAGTAGTTCTCATTACAACTTACTACACTTAACCATTTTCAAGTAACTAATTCAAATGACCAAGTCTCTACACTTAACCATTTTCAAATAACTAATACACATTTTCAAGTCACTACCATTTTCAAGTAACTAATTCACATTTCAAGTCTCTACACTTAACCATTTTCAAATAACTAATACACATTTTCAAGTAACTACTTCACATTTTCAAGTCACTACCATTTTCAAGTAACTAATTCAACTTTTCAAGTCTCTACACTTTACCATTTTCAAATAACTAATACACATTTTCAAGTCACTACCATTTTCGAGTAACTAATTCACATTTTCAAGTAACTACACTTAAGCATTTTCAAGCAACAAATACACATTTTCAAGTAACTACAGTTGAGCATTTTCAAGCAACAAATACACATTTTCAAGTAAGTAGTTCTCGTTACAACTTACTACACTTAACCATTTTCAAGTAACTAATACACATTTTCAAGTCATTGCTATTTTCATGTAACTAATTCACATTTCAAGTCTCTACACTTAACCATTTTCAAATAACCAATACACATATCAAGTTACTACACTTAACCATTTTTAATTAACTTAAGCACATTTCAAGTTACTACACTTAAACCATTTTCAACTAACTAATACACATTTCAAGTTACTACACTTAACCATTTTTAATTAACTAAAACACATTTCAAGTTACTACACTTAACCAATTTTAAGTAACTAATACACATTTCAAGTTACTACACTTAACCATTTTTAATTAATTAAAACACATTTCAAGTTACTACACTTAACCATTTTCAAGTAACTAATACACATTTTCCCTACACTTAACCATTTTCAAGTAACTAGTTCAAATGACCAAGACTCTACACTTAACCATTTTCAAATAACTAATACACATTTTCAAGTCACTACCATTTTCAAGTAACTAATTCACATTTCAAGTCTCTACACTTCACCATTTTCAAATAACTAATACACATTTTCAAGTAACTACTTCACATTTTCAAGTCACTACCATTTTCAAGTAACTAATTCAACTTTTCAAGTCTCTACACTTTACCATTTTCAAATAACTAATACACATTTTCAAGTCACTACCATTTTCGAGTAACTAATTCACATTTTCAAGTCACTACGCTTAAGCATTTTCAAGCAACAAATACACATTTTCAAGTAACTACACTTGAGCATTTTCAAGCAACAAATACACATTTTCAAGTAAGTAGTTCTCATTACAACTTACTACACTTAACCATTTTCAAGTAACTAATTCAAATGACCAAGTCTCTACACTTAACCATTTTCAAATAACTAATACACATTTTCAAGTCACTACCATTTTCAAGTAACTAATTCACATTTCAAGTCTCTACACTTAACCATTTTCAAATAACTAATACACATTTTCAAGTAACTACTTCACATTTTCAAGTCACTACCATTTTCAAGTAACTAATTCAACTTTTCAAGTCTCTACACTTTACCATTTTCAAATAACTAATACACATTTTCAAGTCACTACCATTTTCGAGTAACTAATTCACATTTTCAAGTCACTACACTTAAGCATTTTCAAGCAACAAATACACATTTTCAAGTAACTACAGTTGAGCATTTTCAAGCAACAAATACACATTTTCAAGTAAGTAGTTCTCGTTACAACTTACTACACTTAACCATTTTCAAGTAACTAATACACACTTTCAAGTCATTGCTATTTTCATGTAACTAATTCACATTTCAAGTCTCTACACTTAACCATTTTCAAATAACCAATACACATATCAAGTTACTACACTTAACCATTTTTAATTAACTTAAGCACATTTCAAGTTACTACACTTAAACCATTTTCAACTAACTAATACACATTTCAAGTTACTACACTTAACCATTTTTAATTAACTAAAACACATTTCAAGTTACTACACTTAACCAATTTTAAGTAACTAATACACATTTCAAGTTACTACACTTAACCATTTTTAATTAATTAAAACACATTTCAAGTTACTACACTTAACCATTTTCAAGTAACTAATACACATTTTCCCTACACTTAACCATTTTCAAGTAACTAGTTCAAATGACCAAGACTCTACACTTAACCATTTTCAAATAACTAATACACATTTTCAAGTCACTACCATTTTCAAGTAACTAATTCACATTTCAAGTCTCTACACTTCACCATTTTCAAATAACTAATACACATTTTCAAGTAACTACTTCACATTTTCAAGTCACTACCATTTTCAAGTAACTAATTCAACTTTTCAAGTCTCTACACTTTACCATTTTCAAATAACTAATACACATTTTCAAGTCACTACCATTTTCGAGTAACTAATTCACATTTTCAAGTCACTACGCTTAAGCATTTTCATGCAACAAATACACATTTTCAAGTAACTACACTTGAGCATTTTCAAGCAACAAATACACATTTTCAAGTAAGTAGTTCTCATTACAACTTACTACACTTAACCATTTTCAAGTAACTAATTCAAATGACCAAGTCTCTACACTTAACCATTTTCAAATAACTAATACACATTTTCAAGTCACTACCATTTTCAAGTAACTAATTCACATTTCAAGTCTCTACACTTAACCATTTTCAAATAACTAATACACATTTTCAAGTAACTACTTCACATTTTCAAGTCACTACCATTTTCAAGTAACTAATTCAACTTTTCAAGTCTCTACACTTTACCATTTTCAAATAACTAATACACATTTTCAAGTCACTACCATTTTCGAGTAACTAATTCACATTTTCAAGTCACTACACTTAAGCATTTTCAAGCAACAAATACACATTTTCAAGTAACTACAGTTGAGCATTTTCAAGCAACAAATACACATTTTCAAGTAAGTAGTTCTCGTTACAACTTACTACACTTAACCATTTTCAAGTAACTAATACACATTTTCAAGTCATTGCTATTTTCATGTAACTAATTCACATTTCAAGTCTCTACACTTAACCATTTTCAAATAACCAATACACATATCAAGTTACTACACTTAACCATTTTTAATTAACTTAAGCACATTTCAAGTTACTACACTTAAACCATTTTCAACTAACTAATACACATTTCAAGTTACTACACTTAACCATTTTTAATTAACTAAAACACATTTCAAGTTACTACACTTAACCAATTTTAAGTAACTAATACACATTTCAAGTTACTACACTTAACCATTTTTAATTAATTAAAACACATTTCAAGTTACTACACTTAACCATTTTCAAGTAACTAATACACATTTTCCCTACACTTAACCATTTTCAAGTAACTAGTTCAAATGACCAAGACTCTACACTTAACCATTTTCAAATAACTAATACACATTTTCAAGTCACTACCATTTTCAAGTAACTAATTCACATTTCAAGTCTCTACACTTCACCATTTTCAAATAACTAATACACATTTTCAAGTAACTACTTCACATTTTCAAGTCACTACCATTTTCAAGTAACTAATTCAACTTTTCAAGTCTCTACACTTTACCATTTTCAAATAACTAATACACATTTTCAAGTCACTACCATTTTCGAGTAACTAATTCACATTTTCAAGTCACTACGCTTAAGCATTTTCAAGCAACAAATACACATTTTCAAGTAACTACACTTGAGCATTTTCAAGCAACAAATACACATTTTCAAGTAAGTAGTTCTCATTACAACTTACTACACTTAACCATTTTCAAGTAACTAATTCAAATGACCAAGTCTCTACACTTAACCATTTTCAAATAACTAATACACATTTTCAAGTCACTACCATTTTCAAGTAACTAATTCACATTTCAAGTCTCTACACTTAACCATTTTCAAATAACTAATACACATTTTCAAGTAACTACTTCACATTTTCAAGTCACTACCATTTTCAAGTAACTAATTCAACTTTTCAAGTCTCTACACTTTACCATTTTCAAATAACTAATACACATTTTCAAGTCACTACCATTTTCGAGTAACTAATTCACATTTTCAAGTAACTACACTTAAGCATTTTCAAGCAACAAATACACATTTTCAAGTAACTACAGTTGAGCATTTTCAAGCAACAAATACACATTTTCAAGTAAGTAGTTCTCGTTACAACTTACTACACTTAACCATTTTCAAGTAACTAATACACATTTTCAAGTCATTGCTATTTTCATGTAACTAATTCACATTTCAAGTCTCTACACTTAACCATTTTCAAATAACCAATACACATATCAAGTTACTACACTTAACCATTTTTAATTAACTTAAGCACATTTCAAGTTACTACACTTAAACCATTTTCAACTAACTAATACACATTTCAAGTTACTACACTTAACCATTTTTAATTAACTAAAACACATTTCAAGTTACTACACTTAACCAATTTTAAGTAACTAATACACATTTCAAGTTACTACACTTAACCATTTTTAATTAATTAAAACACATTTCAAGTTACTACACTTAACCATTTTCAAGTAACTAATACACATTTTCCCTACACTTAACCATTTTCAAGTAACTAGTTCAAATGACCAAGACTCTACACTTAACCATTTTCAAATAACTAATACACATTTTCAAGTCACTACCATTTTCAAGTAACTAATTCACATTTCAAGTCTCTACACTTCACCATTTTCAAATAACTAATACACATTTTCAAGTAACTACTTCACATTTTCAAGTCACTACCATTTTCAAGTAACTAATTCAACTTTTCAAGTCTCTACACTTTACCATTTTCAAATAACTAATACACATTTTCAAGTCACTACCATTTTCGAGTAACTAATTCACATTTTCAAGTCACTACGCTTAAGCATTTTCAAGCAACAAATACACATTTTCAAGTAACTACACTTGAGCATTTTCAAGCAACAAATACACATTTTCAAGTAAGTAGTTCTCATTACAACTTACTACACTTAACCATTTTCAAGTAACTAATTCAAATGACCAAGTCTCTACACTTAACCATTTTCAAATAACTAATACACATTTTCAAGTCACTACCATTTTCAAGTAACTAATTCACATTTCAAGTCTCTACACTTAACCATTTTCAAATAACTAATACACATTTTCAAGTAACTACTTCACATTTTCAAGTCACTACCATTTTCAAGTAACTAATTCAACTTTTCAAGTCTCTACACTTTACCATTTTCAAATAACTAATACACATTTTCAAGTCACTACCATTTTCGAGTAACTAATTCACATTTTCAAGTCACTACACTTAAGCATTTTCAAGCAACAAATACACATTTTCAAGTAACTACAGTTGAGCATTTTCAAGCAACAAATACACATTTTCAAGTAAGTAGTTCTCGTTACAACTTACTACACTTAACCATTTTCAAGTAACTAATACACATTTTCAAGTCATTGCTATTTTCATGTAACTAATTCACATTTCAAGTCTCTACACTTAACCATTTTCAAATAACCAATACACATATCAAGTTACTACACTTAACCATTTTTAATTAACTTAAGCACATTTCAAGTTACTACACTTAAACCATTTTCAACTAACTAATACACATTTCAAGTTACTAAACTTAACCATTTTTAATTAACTAAAACACATTTCAAGTTACTACACTTAACCAATTTTAAGTAACTAATACACATTTCAAGTTACTACACTTAACCATTTTTAATTAATTAAAACACATTTCAAGTTACTACACTTAACCATTTTCAAGTAACTAATACACATTTTCCCTACACTTAACCATTTTCAAGTAACTAGTTCAAATGACCAAGACTCTACACTTAACCATTTTCAAATAACTAATACACATTTTCAAGTCACTACCATTTTCAAGTAACTAATTCACATTTCAAGTCTCTACACTTCACCATTTTCAAATAACTAATACACATTTTCAAGTAACTACTTCACATTTTCAAGTCACTACCATTTTCAAGTAACTAATTCAACTTTTCAAGTCTCTACACTTTACCATTTTCAAATAACTAATACACATTTTCAAGTCACTACCATTTTCGAGTAACTAATTCACATTTTCAAGTCACTACGCTTAAGCATTTTCAAGCAACAAATACACATTTTCAAGTAACTACACTTGAGCATTTTCAAGCAACAAATACACATTTTCAAGTAAGTAGTTCTCATTACAACTTACTACACTTAACCATTTTCAAGTAACTAATTCAAATGACCAAGTCTCTACACTTAACCATTTTCAAATAACTAATACACATTTTCAAGTCACTACCATTTTCAAGTAACTAATTCACATTTCAAGTCTCTACACTTAACCATTTTCAAATAACTAATACACATTTTCAAGTAACTACTTCACATTTTCAAGTCACTACCATTTTCAAGTAACTAATTCAACTTTTCAAGTCTCTACACTTTACCATTTTCAAATAACTAATACACATTTTCAAGTCACTACCATTTTCGAGTAACTAATTCACATTTTCAAGTAACTACACTTAAGCATTTTCAAGCAACAAATACACATTTTCAAGTAACTACAGTTGAGCATTTTCAAGCAACAAATACACATTTTCAAGTAAGTAGTTCTCGTTACAACTTACTACACTTAACCATTTTCAAGTAACTAATACACATTTTCAAGTCATTGCTATTTTCATGTAACTAATTCACATTTCAAGTCTCTACACTTAACCATTTTCAAATAACCAATACACATATCAAGTTACTACACTTAACCATTTTTAATTAACTTAAGCACATTTCAAGTTACTACACTTAAACCATTTTCAACTAACTAATACACATTTCAAGTTACTACACTTAACCATTTTTAATTAACTAAAACACATTTCAAGTTACTACACTTAACCAATTTTAAGTAACTAATACACATTTCAAGTTACTACACTTAACCATTTTTAATTAATTAAAACACATTTCAAGTTACTACACTTAACCATTTTCAAGTAACTAATACACATTTTCCCTACACTTAACCATTTTCAAGTAACTAGTTCAAATGACCAAGACTCTACACTTAACCATTTTCAAATAACTAATACACATTTTCAAGTCACTACCATTTTCAAGTAACTAATTCACATTTCAAGTCTCTACACTTCACCATTTTCAAATAACTAATACACATTTTCAAGTAACTACTTCACATTTTCAAGTCACTACCATTTTCAAGTAACTAATTCAACTTTTCAAGTCTCTACACTTTACCATTTTCAAATAACTAATACACATTTTCAAGTCACTACCATTTTCGAGTAACTAATTCACATTTTCAAGTCACTACGCTTAAGCATTTTCAAGCAACAAATACACATTTTCAAGTAACTACACTTGAGCATTTTCAAGCAACAAATACACATTTTCAAGTAAGTAGTTCTCATTACAACTTACTACACTTAACCATTTTCAAGTAACTAATTCAAATGACCAAGTCTCTACACTTAACCATTTTCAAATAACTAATACACATTTTCAAGTCACTACCATTTTCAAGTAACTAATTCACATTTCAAGTCTCTACACTTAACCATTTTCAAATAACTAATACACATTTTCAAGTAACTACTTCACATTTTCAAGTCACTACCATTTTCAAGTAACTAATTCAACTTTTCAAGTCTCTACACTTTACCATTTTCAAATAACTAATACACATTTTCAAGTCACTACCATTTTCGAGTAACTAATTCACATTTTCAAGTCACTACACTTAAGCATTTTCAAGCAACAAATACACATTTTCAAGTAACTACAGTTGAGCATTTTCAAGCAACAAATACACATTTTCAAGTAAGTAGTTCTCGTTACAACTTACTACACTTAACCATTTTCAAGTAACTAATACACATTTTCAAGTCATTGCTATTTTCATGTAACTAATTCACATTTCAAGTCTCTACACTTAACCATTTTCAAATAACCAATACACATATCAAGTTACTACACTTAACCATTTTTAATTAACTTAAGCACATTTCAAGTTACTACACTTAAACCATTTTCAACTAACTAATACACATTTCAAGTTACTACACTTAACCATTTTTAATTAACTAAAACACATTTCAAGTTACTACACTTAACCAATTTTAAGTAACTAATACACATTTCAAGTTACTACACTTAACCATTTTTAATTAATTAAAACACATTTCAAGTTACTACACTTAACCATTTTCAAGTAACTAATACACATTTTCCCTACACTTAACCATTTTCAAGTAACTAGTTCAAATGACCAAGACTCTACACTTAACCATTTTCAAATAACTAATACACATTTTCAAGTCACTACCATTTTCAAGTAACTAATTCACATTTCAAGTCTCTACACTTCACCATTTTCAAATAACTAATACACATTTTCAAGTAACTACTTCACATTTTCAAGTCACTACCATTTTCAAGTAACTAATTCAACTTTTCAAGTCTCTACACTTTACCATTTTCAAATAACTAATACACATTTTCAAGTCACTACCATTTTCGAGTAACTAATTCACATTTTCAAGTCACTACGCTTAAGCATTTTCAAGCAACAAATACACATTTTCAAGTAACTACACTTGAGCATTTTCAAGCAACAAATACACATTTTCAAGTAAGTAGTTCTCATTACAACTTACTACACTTAACCATTTTCAAGTAACTAATTCAAATGACCAAGTCTCTACACTTAACCATTTTCAAATAACTAATACACATTTTCAAGTCACTACCATTTTCAAGTAACTAATTCACATTTCAAGTCTCTACACTTAACCATTTTCAAATAACTAATACACATTTTCAAGTAACTACTTCACATTTTCAAGTCACTACCATTTTCAAGTAACTAATTCAACTTTTCAAGTCTCTACACTTTACCATTTTCAAATAACTAATACACATTTTCAAGTCACTACCATTTTCGAGTAACTAATTCACATTTTCAAGTCACTACACTTAAGCATTTTCAAGCAACAAATACACATTTTCAAGTAACTACAGTTGAGCATTTTCAAGCAACAAATACACATTTTCAAGTAAGTAGTTCTCGTTACAACTTACTACACTTAACCATTTTCAAGTAACTAATACACATTTTCAAGTCATTGCTATTTTCATGTAACTAATTCACATTTCAAGTCTCTACACTTAACCATTTTCAAATAACCAATACACATATCAAGTTACTACACTTAACCATTTTTAATTAACTTAAGCACATTTCAAGTTACTACACTTAAACCATTTTCAACTAACTAATACACATTTCAAGTTACTACACTTAACCATTTTTAATTAACTAAAACACATTTCAAGTTACTACACTTAACCAATTTTAAGTAACTAATACACATTTCAAGTTACTACACTTAACCATTTTTAATTAATTAAAACACATTTCAAGTTACTACACTTAACCATTTTCAAGTAACTAATACACATTTTCCCTACACTTAACCATTTTCAAGTAACTAGTTCAAATGACCAAGACTCTACACTTAACCATTTTCAAATAACTAATACACATTTTCAAGTCACTACCATTTTCAAGTAACTAATTCACATTTCAAGTCTCTACACTTCACCATTTTCAAATAACTAATACACATTTTCAAGTAACTACTTCACATTTTCAAGTCACTACCATTTTCAAGTAACTAATTCAACTTTTCAAGTCTCTACACTTTACCATTTTCAAATAACTAATACACATTTTCAAGTCACTACCATTTTCGAGTAACTAATTCACATTTTCAAGTCACTACGCTTAAGCATTTTCAAGCAACAAATACACATTTTCAAGTAACTATACTTGAGCATTTTCAAGCAACAAATACACATTTTCAAGTAACTATACTTGAGCATTTTCAAGCAACAAATACACATTTTCAAGTAAGTAGTTCTCATTACAACTTACTACACTTAACCATTTTCAAGTAACTAATTCAAATGACCAAGTCTCTACACTTAACCATTTTCAAATAACTAATACACATTTTCAAGTCACTACCATTTTCAAGTAACTAATTCACATTTCAAGTCTCTACACTTAACCATTTTCAAATAACTAATACACATTTTCAAGTAACTACTTCACATTTTCAAGTCACTACCATTTTCAAGTAACTAATTCAACTTTTCAAGTCTCTACACTTTACCATTTTCAAATAACTAATACACATTTTCAAGTCACTACCATTTTCGAGTAACTAATTCACATTTTCAAGTCACTACACTTAAGCATTTTCAAGCAACAAATACACATTTTCAAGTAACTACAGTTGAGCATTTTCAAGCAACAAATACACATTTTCAAGTAAGTAGTTCTCGTTACAACTTACTACACTTAACCATTTTCAAGTAACTAATACACATTTTCAAGTCATTGCTATTTTCATGTAACTAATTCACATTTCAAGTCTCTACACTTAACCATTTTCAAATAACCAATACACATATCAAGTTACTACACTTAACCATTTTTAATTAACTTAAGCACATTTCAAGTTACTACACTTAAACCATTTTCAACTAACTAATACACATTTCAAGTTACTACACTTAACCATTTTTAATTAACTAAAACACATTTCAAGTTACTACACTTAACCAATTTTAAGTAACTAATACACATTTCAAGTTACTACACTTAACCATTTTTAATTAATTAAAACACATTTCAAGTTACTACACTTAACCATTTTCAAGTAACTAATACACATTTTCCCTACACTTAACCATTTTCAAGTAACTAGTTCAAATGACCAAGACTCTACACTTAACCATTTTCAAATAACTAATACACATTTTCAAGTCACTACCATTTTCAAGTAACTAATTCACATTTCAAGTCTCTACACTTCACCATTTTCAAATAACTAATACACATTTTCAAGTAACTACTTCACATTTTCAAGTCACTACCATTTTCAAGTAACTAATTCAACTTTTCAAGTCTCTACACTTTACCATTTTCAAATAACTAATACACATTTTCAAGTCACTACCATTTTCGAGTAACTAATTCACATTTTCAAGTCACTACGCTTAAGCATTTTCAAGCAACAAATACACATTTTCAAGTAACTACACTTGAGCATTTTCAAGCAACAAATACACATTTTCAAGTAAGTAGTTCTCATTACAACTTACTACACTTAACCATTTTCAAGTAACTAATTCAAATGACCAAGTCTCTACACTTAACCATTTTCAAATAAGTAATACACATTTTCAAGTCACTACCATTTTCAAGTAACTAATTCACATTTCAAGTCTCTACACTTAACCATTTTCAAATAACTAATACACATTTTCAAGTAACTACTTCACATTTTCAAGTCACTACCATTTTCAAGTAACTAATTCAACTTTTCAAGTCTCTACACTTTACCATTTTCAAATAACTAATACACATTTTCAAGTCACTACCATTTTCGAGTAACTAATTCACATTTTCAAGTCACTACACTTAAGCATTTTCAAGCAACAAATACACATTTTCAAGTAACTACAGTTGAGCATTTTCAAGCAACAAATACACATTTTCAAGTAAGTAGTTCTCGTTACAACTTACTACACTTAACCATTTTCAAGTAACTAATACACATTTTCAAGTCATTGCTATTTTCATGTAACTAATTCACATTTCAAGTCTCTACACTTAACCATTTTCAAATAACCAATACACATATCAAGTTACTACACTTAACCATTTTTAATTAACTTAAGCACATTTCAAGTTACTACACTTAAACCATTTTCAACTAACTAATACACATTTCAAGTTACTACACTTAACCATTTTTAATTAACTAAAACACATTTCAAGTTACTACACTTAACCAATTTTAAGTAACTAATACACATTTCAAGTTACTACACTTAACCATTTTTAATTAATTAAAACACATTTCAAGTTACTACACTTAACCATTTTCAAGTAACTAATACACATTTTCCCTACACTTAACCATTTTCAAGTAACTAGTTCAAATGACCAAGACTCTACACTTAACCATTTTCAAATAACTAATACACATTTTCAAGTCACTACCATTTTCAAGTAACTAATTCACATTTCAAGTCTCTACACTTCACCATTTTCAAATAACTAATACACATTTTCAAGTAACTACTTCACATTTTCAAGTCACTACCATTTTCAAGTAACTAATTCAACTTTTCAAGTCTCTACACTTTACCATTTTCAAATAACTAATACACATTTTCAAGTCACTACCATTTTCGAGTAACTAATTCACATTTTCAAGTCACTACGCTTAAGCATTTTCAAGCAACAAATACACATTTTCAAGTAACTACACTTGAGCATTTTCAAGCAACAAATACACATTTTCAAGTAAGTAGTTCTCATTACAACTTACTACACTTAACCATTTTCAAGTAACTAATTCAAATGACCAAGTCTCTACACTTAACCATTTTCAAATAACTAATACACATTTTCAAGTCACTACCATTTTCAAGTAACTAATTCACATTTCAAGTCTCTACATTTAACCATTTTCAAATAACTAATACACATTTTCAAGTAACTACTTCACATTTTCAAGTCACTACCATTTTCAAGTAACTAATTCAACTTTTCAAGTCTCTACACTTTACCATTTTCAAATAACTAATACACATTTTCAAGTCACTACCATTTTCGAGTAACTAATTCACATTTTCAAGTAACTACACTTAAGCATTTTCAAGCAACAAATACACATTTTCAAGTAACTACAGTTGAGCATTTTCAAGCAACAAATACACATTTTCAAGTAAGTAGTTCTCGTTACAACTTACTACACTTAACCATTTTCAAGTAACTAATACACATTTTCAAGTCATTGCTATTTTCATGTAACTAATTCACATTTCAAGTCTCTACACTTAACCATTTTCAAATAACCAATACACATATCAAGTTACTACACTTAACCATTTTTAATTAACTTAAGCACATTTCAAGTTACTACACTTAAACCATTTTCAACTAACTAATACACATTTCAAGTTACTACACTTAACCATTTTTAATTAACTAAAACACATTTCAAGTTACTACACTTAACCAATTTTAAGTAACTAATACACATTTCAAGTTACTACACTTAACCATTTTTAATTAATTAAAACACATTTCAAGTTACTACACTTAACCATTTTCAAGTAACTAATACACATTTTCCCTACACTTAACCATTTTCAAGTAACTAGTTCAAATGACCAAGACTCTACACTTAACCATTTTCAAATAACTAATACACATTTTCAAGTCACTACCATTTTCAAGTAACTAATTCACATTTCAAGTCTCTACACTTCACCATTTTCAAATAACTAATACACATTTTCAAGTAACTACTTCACATTTTCAAGTCACTACCATTTTCAAGTAACTAATTCAACTTTTCAAGTCTCTACACTTTACCATTTTCAAATAACTAATACACATTTTCAAGTCACTACCATTTTCGAGTAACTAATTCACATTTTCAAGTCACTACGCTTAAGCATTTTCAAGCAACAAATACACATTTTCAAGTAACTACACTTGAGCATTTTCAAGCAACAAATACACATTTTCAAGTAAGTAGTTCTCATTACAACTTACTACACTTAACCATTTTCAAGTAACTAATTCAAATGACCAAGTCTCTACACTTAACCATTTTCAAATAAGTAATACACATTTTCAAGTCACTACCATTTTCAAGTAACTAATTCACATTTCAAGTCTCTACACTTAACCATTTTCAAATAACTAATACACATTTTCAAGTAACTACTTCACATTTTCAAGTCACTACCATTTTCAAGTAACTAATTCAACTTTTCAAGTCTCTACACTTTACCATTTTCAAATAACTAATACACATTTTCAAGTCACTACCATTTTCGAGTAACTAATTCACATTTTCAAGTCACTACACTTAAGCATTTTCAAGCAACAAATACACATTTTCAAGTAACTACAGTTGAGCATTTTCAAGCAACAAATACACATTTTCAAGTAAGTAGTTCTCGTTACAACTTACTACACTTAACCATTTTCAAGTAACTAATACACATTTTCAAGTCATTGCTATTTTCATGTAACTAATTCACATTTCAAGTCTCTACACTTAACCATTTTCAAATAACCAATACACATATCAAGTTACTACACTTAACCATTTTTAATTAACTTAAGCACATTTCAAGTTACTACACTTAAACCATTTTCAACTAACTAATACACATTTCAAGTTACTACACTTAACCATTTTTAATTAACTAAAACACATTTCAAGTTACTACACTTAACCAATTTTAAGTAACTAATACACATTTCAAGTTACTACACTTAACCATTTTTAATTAATTAAAACACATTTCAAGTTACTACACTTAACCATTTTCAAGTAACTAATACACATTTTCCCTACACTTAACCATTTTCAAGTAACTAGTTCAAATGACCAAGACTCTACACTTAACCATTTTCAAATAACTAATACACATTTTCAAGTCACTACCATTTTCAAGTAACTAATTCACATTTCAAGTCTCTACACTTCACCATTTTCAAATAACTAATACACATTTTCAAGTAACTACTTCACATTTTCAAGTCACTACCATTTTCAAGTAACTAATTCAACTTTTCAAGTCTCTACACTTTACCATTTTCAAATAACTAATACACATTTTCAAGTCACTACCATTTTCGAGTAACTAATTCACATTTTCAAGTCACTACGCTTAAGCATTTTCAAGCAACAAATACACATTTTCAAGTAACTACACTTGAGCATTTTCAAGCAACAAATACACATTTTCAAGTAAGTAGTTCTCATTACAACTTACTACACTTAACCATTTTCAAGTAACTAATTCAAATGACCAAGTCTCTACACTTAACCATTTTCAAATAACTAATACACATTTTCAAGTCACTACCATTTTCAAGTAACTAATTCACATTTCAAGTCTCTACACTTAACCATTTTCAAATAACTAATACACATTTTCAAGTAACTACTTCACATTTTCAAGTCACTACCATTTTCAAGTAACTAATTCAACTTTTCAAGTCTCTACACTTTACCATTTTCAAATAACTAATACACATTTTCAAGTCACTACCATTTTCGAGTAACTAATTCACATTTTCAAGTCACTACACTTAAGCATTTTCAAGCAACAAATACACATTTTCAAGTAACTACAGTTGAGCATTTTCAAGCAACAAATACACATTTTCAAGTAAGTAGTTCTCGTTACAACTTACTACACTTAACCATTTTCAAGTAACTAATACACATTTTCAAGTCATTGCTATTTTCATGTAACTAATTCACATTTCAAGTCTCTACACTTAACCATTTTCAAATAACCAATACACATATCAAGTTACTACACTTAACCATTTTTAATTAACTTAAGCACATTTCAAGTTACTACACTTAAACCATTTTCAACTAACTAATACACATTTCAAGTTACTACACTTAACCATTTTTAATTAACTAAAACACATTTCAAGTTACTACACTTAACCAATTTTAAGTAACTAATACACATTTCAAGTTACTACACTTAACCATTTTTAATTAATTAAAACACATTTCAAGTTACTACACTTAACCATTTTCAAGTAACTAATACACATTTTCCCTACACTTAACCATTTTCAAGTAACTAGTTCAAATGACCAAGACTCTACACTTAACCATTTTCAAATAACTAATACACATTTTCAAGTCACTACCATTTTCAAGTAACTAATTCACATTTCAAGTCTCTACACTTCACCATTTTCAAATAACTAATACACATTTTCAAGTAACTACTTCACATTTTCAAGTCACTACCATTTTCAAGTAACTAATTCAACTTTTCAAGTCTCTACACTTTACCATTTTCAAATAACTAATACACATTTTCAAGTCACTACCATTTTCGAGTAACTAATTCACATTTTCAAGTCACTACGCTTAAGCATTTTCAAGCAACAAATACACATTTTCAAGTAACTACACTTGAGCATTTTCAAGCAACAAATACACATTTTCAAGTAAGTAGTTCTCATTACAACTTACTACACTTAACCATTTTCAAGTAACTAATTCAAATGACCAAGTCTCTACACTTAACCATTTTCAAATAACTAATACACATTTTCAAGTCACTACCATTTTCAAATAACTAATTCACATTTCAAGTCTCTACACTTAACCATTTTCAAATAACTAATACACATTTTCAAGTAACTACTTCACATTTTCAAGTCACTACCATTTTCAAGTAACTAATTCAACTTTTCAAGTCTCTACACTTTACCATTTTCAAATAACTAATACACATTTTCAAGTCACTACCATTTTCGAGTAACTAATTCACATTTTCAAGTCACTACACTTAAGCATTTTCAAGCAACAAATACACATTTTCAAGTAACTACAGTTGAGCATTTTCAAGCAACAAATACACATTTTCAAGTAAGTAGTTCTCGTTACAACTTACTACACTTAACCATTTTCAAGTAACTAATACACATTTTCAAGTCATTGCTATTTTCATGTAACTAATTCACATTTCAAGTCTCTACACTTAACCATTTTCAAATAACCAATACACATATCAAGTTACTACACTTAACCATTTTTAATTAACTTAAGCACATTTCAAGTTACTACACTTAAACCATTTTCAACTAACTAATACACATTTCAAGTTACTACACTTAACCATTTTTAATTAACTAAAACACATTTCAAGTTACTACACTTAACCAATTTTAAGTAACTAATACACATTTCAAGTTACTACACTTAACCATTTTTAATTAATTAAAACACATTTCAAGTTACTACACTTAACCATTTTCAAGTAACTAATACACATTTTCCCTACACTTAACCATTTTCAAGTAACTAGTTCAAATGACCAAGACTCTACACTTAACCATTTTCAAATAACTAATACACATTTTCAAGTCACTACCATTTTCAAGTAACTAATTCACATTTCAAGTCTCTACACTTCACCATTTTCAAATAACTAATACACATTTTCAAGTAACTACTTCACATTTTCAAGTCACTACCATTTTCAAGTAACTAATTCAACTTTTCAAGTCTCTACACTTTACCATTTTCAAATAACTAATACACATTTTCAAGTCACTACCATTTTCGAGTAACTAATTCACATTTTCAAGTCACTACGCTTAAGCATTTTCAAGCAACAAATACACATTTTCAAGTAACTACACTTGAGCATTTTCAAGCAACAAATACACATTTTCAAGTAAGTAGTTCTCATTACAACTTACTACACTTAACCATTTTCAAGTAACTAATTCAAATGACCAAGTCTCTACACTTAACCATTTTCAAATAACTAATACACATTTTCAAGTCACTACCATTTTCAAGTAACTAATTCACATTTCAAGTCTCTACACTTAACCATTTTCAAATAACTAATACACATTTTCAAGTAACTACTTCACATTTTCAAGTCACTACCATTTTCAAGTAACTAATTCAACTTTTCAAGTCTCTACACTTTACCATTTTCAAATAACTAATACACATTTTCAAGTCACTACCATTTTCGAGTAACTAATTCACATTTTCAAGTCACTACACTTAAGCATTTTCAAGCAACAAATACACATTTTCAAGTAACTACAGTTGAGCATTTTCAAGCAACAAATACACATTTTCAAGTAAGTAGTTCTCGTTACAACTTACTACACTTAACCATTTTCAAGTAACTAATACACATTTTCAAGTCATTGCTATTTTCATGTAACTAATTCACATTTCAAGTCTCTACACTTAACCATTTTCAAATAACCAATACACATATCAAGTTACTACACTTAACCATTTTTAATTAACTTAAGCACATTTCAAGTTACTACACTTAAACCATTTTCAACTAACTAATACACATTTCAAGTTACTACACTTAACCATTTTTAATTAACTAAAACACATTTCAAGTTACTACACTTAACCAATTTTAAGTAACTAATACACATTTCAAGTTACTACACTTAACCATTTTTAATTAATTAAAACACATTTCAAGTTACTACACTTAACCATTTTCAAGTAACTAATACACATTTTCCCTACACTTAACCATTTTCAAGTAACTAGTTCAAATGACCAAGACTCTACACTTAACCATTTTCAAATAACTAATACACATTTTCAAGTCACTACCATTTTCAAGTAACTAATTCACATTTCAAGTCTCTACACTTCACCATTTTCAAATAACTAATACACATTTTCAAGTAACTACTTCACATTTTCAAGTCACTACCATTTTCAAGTAACTAATTCAACTTTTCAAGTCTCTACACTTTACCATTTTCAAATAACTAATACACATTTTCAAGTCACTACCATTTTCGAGTAACTAATTCACATTTTCAAGTCACTACGCTTAAGCATTTTCAAGCAACAAATACACATTTTCAAGTAACTACACTTGAGCATTTTCAAGCAACAAATACACATTTTCAAGTAAGTAGTTCTCATTACAACTTACTACACTTAACCATTTTCAAGTAACTAATTCAAATGACCAAGTCTCTACACTTAACCATTTTCAAATAACTAATACACATTTTCAAGTCACTACCATTTTCAAGTAACTAATTCACATTTCAAGTCTCTACACTTAACCATTTTCAAATAACTAATACACATTTTCAAGTAACTACTTCACATTTTCAAGTCACTACCATTTTCAAGTAACTAATTCAACTTTTCAAGTCTCTACACTTTACCATTTTCAAATAACTAATACACATTTTCAAGTCACTACCATTTTCGAGTAACTAATTCACATTTTCAAGTCACTACACTTAAGCATTTTCAAGCAACAAATACACATTTTCAAGTAACTACAGTTGAGCATTTTCAAGCAACAAATACACATTTTCAAGTAAGTAGTTCTCGTTACAACTTACTACACTTAACCATTTTCAAGTAACTAATACACATTTTCAAGTCATTGCTATTTTCATGTAACTAATTCACATTTCAAGTCTCTACACTTAACCATTTTCAAATAACCAATACACATATCAAGTTACTACACTTAACCATTTTTAATTAACTTAAGCACATTTCAAGTTACTACACTTAAACCATTTTCAACTAACTAATACACATTTCAAGTTACTACACTTAACCATTTTTAATTAACTAAAACACATTTCAAGTTACTACACTTAACCAATTTTAAGTAACTAATACACATTTCAAGTTACTACACTTAACCATTTTTAATTAATTAAAACACATTTCAAGTTACTACACTTAACCATTTTCAAGTAACTAATACACATTTTCCCTACACTTAACCATTTTCAAGTAACTAGTTCAAATGACCAAGACTCTACACTTAACCATTTTCAAATAACTAATACACATTTTCAAGTCACTACCATTTTCAAGTAACTAATTCACATTTCAAGTCTCTACACTTCACCATTTTCAAATAACTAATACACATTTTCAAGTAACTACTTCACATTTTCAAGTCACTACCATTTTCAAGTAACTAATTCAACTTTTCAAGTCTCTACACTTTACCATTTTCAAATAACTAATACACATTTTCAAGTCACTACCATTTTCGAGTAACTAATTCACATTTTCAAGTCACTACGCTTAAGCATTTTCAAGCAACAAATACACATTTTCAAGTAACTACACTTGAGCATTTTCAAGCAACAAATACACATTTTCAAGTAAGTAGTTCTCATTACAACTTACTACACTTAACCATTTTCAAGTAACTAATTCAAATGACCAAGTCTCTACACTTAACCATTTTCAAATAACTAATACACATTTTCAAGTCACTACCATTTTCAAGTAACTAATTCACATTTCAAGTCTCTACACTTAACCATTTTCAAATAACTAATACACATTTTCAAGTAACTACTTCACATTTTCAAGTCACTACCATTTTCAAGTAACTAATTCAACTTTTCAAGTCTCTACACTTTACCATTTTCAAATAACTAATACACATTTTCAAGTCACTACCATTTTCGAGTAACTAATTCACATTTTCAAGTAACTACACTTAAGCATTTTCAAGCAACAAATACACATTTTCAAGTAACTACAGTTGAGCATTTTCAAGCAACAAATACACATTTTCAAGTAAGTAGTTCTCGTTACAACTTACTACACTTAACCATTTTCAAGTAACTAATACACATTTTCAAGTCATTGCTATTTTCATGTAACTAATTCACATTTCAAGTCTCTACACTTAACCATTTTCAAATAACCAATACACATATCAAGTTACTACACTTAACCATTTTTAATTAACTTAAGCACATTTCAAGTTACTACACTTAAACCATTTTCAACTAACTAATACACATTTCAAGTTACTACACTTAACCATTTTTAATTAACTAAAACACATTTCAAGTTACTACACTTAACCAATTTTAAGTAACTAATACACATTTCAAGTTACTACACTTAACCATTTTTAATTAATTAAAACACATTTCAAGTTACTACACTTAACCATTTTCAAGTAACTAATACACATTTTCCCTACACTTAACCATTTTCAAGTAACTAGTTCAAATGACCAAGACTCTACACTTAACCATTTTCAAATAACTAATACACATTTTCAAGTCACTACCATTTTCAAGTAACTAATTCACATTTCAAGTCTCTACACTTCACCATTTTCAAATAACTAATACACATTTTCAAGTAACTACTTCACATTTTCAAGTCACTACCATTTTCAAGTAACTAATTCAACTTTTCAAGTCTCTACACTTTACCATTTTCAAATAACTAATACACATTTTCAAGTCACTACCATTTTCGAGTAACTAATTCACATTTTCAAGTCACTACGCTTAAGCATTTTCAAGCAACAAATACACATTTTCAAGTAACTACACTTGAGCATTTTCAAGCAACAAATACACATTTTCAAGTAAGTAGTTCTCATTACAACTTACTACACTTAACCATTTTCAAGTAACTAATTCAAATGACCAAGTCTCTACACTTAACCATTTTCAAATAACTAATACACATTTTCAAGTCACTACCATTTTCAAGTAACTAATTCACATTTCAAGTCTCTACACTTAACCATTTTCAAATAACTAATACACATTTTCAAGTAACTACTTCACATTTTCAAGTCACTACCATTTTCAAGTAACTAATTCAACTTTTCAAGTCTCTACACTTTACCATTTTCAAATAACTAATACACATTTTCAAGTCACTACCATTTTCGAGTAACTAATTCACATTTTCAAGTCACTACACTTAAGCATTTTCAAGCAACAAATACACATTTTCAAGTAACTACAGTTGAGCATTTTCAAGCAACAAATACACATTTTCAAGTAAGTAGTTCTCGTTACAACTTACTACACTTAACCATTTTCAAGTAACTAATACACATTTTCAAGTCATTGCTATTTTCATGTAACTAATTCACATTTCAAGTCTCTACACTTAACCATTTTCAAATAACCAATACACATATCAAGTTACTACACTTAACCATTTTTAATTAACTTAAGCACATTTCAAGTTACTACACTTAAACCATTTTCAACTAACTAATACACATTTCAAGTTACTACACTTAACCATTTTTAATTAACTAAAACACATTTCAAGTTACTACACTTAACCAATTTTAAGTAACTAATACACATTTCAAGTTACTACACTTAACCATTTTTAATTAATTAAAACACATTTCAAGTTACTACACTTAACCATTTTCAAGTAACTAATACACATTTTCCCTACACTTAACCATTTTCAAGTAACTAGTTCAAATGACCAAGACTCTACACTTAACCATTTTCAAATAACTAATACACATTTTCAAGTCACTACCATTTTCAAGTAACTAATTCACATTTCAAGTCTCTACACTTCACCATTTTCAAATAACTAATACACATTTTCAAGTAACTACTTCACATTTTCAAGTCACTACCATTTTCAAGTAACTAATTCAACTTTTCAAGTCTCTACACTTTACCATTTTCAAATAACTAATACACATTTTCAAGTCACTACCATTTTCGAGTAACTAATTCACATTTTCAAGTCACTACGCTTAAGCATTTTCAAGCAACAAATACACATTTTCAAGTAACTACACTTGAGCATTTTCAAGCAACAAATACACATTTTCAAGTAAGTAGTTCTCATTACAACTTACTACACTTAACCATTTTCAAGTAACTAATTCAAATGACCAAGTCTCTACACTTAACCATTTTCAAATAACTAATACACATTTTCAAGTCACTACCATTTTCAAGTAACTAATTCACATTTCAAGTCTCTACACTTAACCATTTTCAAATAACTAATACACATTTTCAAGTAACTACTTCACATTTTCAAGTCACTACCATTTTCAAGTAACTAATTCAACTTTTCAAGTCTCTACACTTTACCATTTTCAAATAACTAATACACATTTTCAAGTCACTACCATTTTCGAGTAACTAATTCACATTTTCAAGTAACTACACTTAAGCATTTTCAAGCAACAAATACACATTTTCAAGTAACTACAGTTGAGCATTTTCAAGCAACAAATACACATTTTCAAGTAAGTAGTTCTCGTTACAACTTACTACACTTAACCATTTTCAAGTAACTAATACACATTTTCAAGTCATTGCTATTTTCATGTAACTAATTCACATTTCAAGTCTCTACACTTAACCATTTTCAAATAACCAATACACATATGAAGTTACTACACTTAACCATTTTTAATTAACTTAAGCACATTTCAAGTTACTACACTTAAACCATTTTCAACTAACTAATACACATTTCAAGTTACTACACTTAACCATTTTTAATTAACTAAAACACATTTCAGGTTACTACACTTAACCAATTTTAAGTAACTAATACACATTTCAAGTTACTACACTTAACCATTTTTAATTAATTAAAACACATTTCAAGTTACTACACTTAACCATTTTCAAGTAACTAATACACATTTTCCCTACACTTAACCATTTTCAAGTAACTAGTTCAAATGACCAAGACTCTACACTTAACCATTTTCAAATAACTAATACACATTTTCAAGTCACTACCATTTTCAAGTAACTAATTCACATTTCAAGTCTCTACACTTCACCATTTTCAAATAACTAATACACATTTTCAAGTAACTACTTCACATTTTCAAGTCACTACCATTTTCAAGTAACTAATTCAACTTTTCAAGTCTCTACACTTTACCATTTTCAAATAACTAATACACATTTTCAAGTCACTACCATTTTCGAGTAACTAATTCACATTTTCAAGTCACTACGCTTAAGCATTTTCAAGCAACAAATACACATTTTCAAGTAACTACACTTGAGCATTTTCAAGCAACAAATACACATTTTCAAGTAAGTAGTTCTCATTACAACTTACTACACTTAACCATTTTCAAGTAACTAATTCAAATGACCAAGTCTCTACACTTAACCATTTTCAAATAACTAATACACATTTTCAAGTCACTACCATTTTCAAGTAACTAATTCACATTTCAAGTCTCTACACTTAACCATTTTCAAATAACTAATACACATTTTCAAGTAACTACTTCACATTTTCAAGTCACTACCATTTTCAAGTAACTAATTCAACTTTTCAAGTCTCTACACTTTACCATTTTCAAATAACTAATACACATTTTCAAGTCACTACCATTTTCGAGTAACTAATTCACATTTTCAAGTCACTACACTTAAGCATTTTCAAGCAACAAATACACATTTTCAAGTAACTACAGTTGAGCATTTTCAAGCAACAAATACACATTTTCAAGTAAGTAGTTCTCGTTACAACTTACTACACTTAACCATTTTCAAGTAACTAATACACATTTTCAAGTCATTGCTATTTTCATGTAACTAATTCACATTTCAAGTCTCTACACTTAACCATTTTCAAATAACCAATACACATATGAAGTTACTACACTTAACCATTTTTAATTAACTTAAGCACATTTCAAGTTACTACACTTAAACCATTTTCAACTAACTAATACACATTTCAAGTTACTACACTTAACCATTTTTAATTAACTAAAACACATTTCAGGTTACTACACTTAACCAATTTTAAGTAACTAATACACATTTCAAGTTACTACACTTAACCATTTTTAATTAATTAAAACACATTTCAAGTTACTACACTTAACCATTTTCAAGTAACTAATACACATTTTCCCTACACTTAACCATTTTCAAGTAACTAGTTCAAATGACCAAGACTCTACACTTAACCATTTTCAAATAACTAATACACATTTTCAAGTCACTACCATTTTCAAGTAACTAATTCACATTTCAAGTCTCTACACTTCACCATTTTCAAATAACTAATACACATTTTCAAGTAACTACTTCACATTTTCAAGTCACTACCATTTTCAAGTAACTAATTCAACTTTTCAAGTCTCTACACTTTACCATTTTCAAATAACTAATACACATTTTCAAGTCACTACCATTTTCGAGTAACTAATTCACATTTTCAAGTCACTACGCTTAAGCATTTTCAAGCAACAAATACACATTTTCAAGTAACTACACTTGAGCATTTTCAAGCAACAAATACACATTTTCAAGTAAGTAGTTCTCATTACAACTTACTACACTTAACCATTTTCAAGTAACTAATTCAAATGACCAAGTCTCTACACTTAACCATTTTCAAATAACTAATACACATTTTCAAGTCACTACCATTTTCAAGTAACTAATTCACATTTCAAGTCTCTACACTTAACCATTTTCAAATAACTAATACACATTTTCAAGTAACTACTTCACATTTTCAAGTCACTACCATTTTCAAGTAACTAATTCAACTTTTCAAGTCTCTACACTTTACCATTTTCAAATAACTAATACACATTTTCAAGTCACTACCATTTTCGAGTAACTAATTCACATTTTCAAGTCACTACACTTAAGCATTTTCAAGCAACAAATACACATTTTCAAGTAACTACAGTTGAGCATTTTCAAGCAACAAATACACATTTTCAAGTAAGTAGTTCTCGTTACAACTTACTACACTTAACCATTTTCAAGTAACTAATACACATTTTCAAGTCATTGCTATTTTCATGTAACTAATTCACATTTCAAGTCTCTACACTTAACCATTTTCAAATAACCAATACACATATCAAGTTACTACACTTAACCATTTTTAATTAACTTAAGCACATTTCAAGTTACTACACTTAAACCATTTTCAACTAACTAATACACATTTCAAGTTACTACACTTAACCATTTTTAATTAACTAAAACACATTTCAAGTTACTACACTTAACCAATTTTAAGTAACTAATACACATTTCAAGTTACTACACTTAACCATTTTTAATTAATTAAAACACATTTCAAGTTACTACACTTAACCATTTTCAAGTAACTAATACACATTTCCCCTACACTTAACCATTTTCAAGTAACTAGTTCAAATGACCAAGACTCTACACTTAACCATTTTCAAATAACTAATACACATTTTCAAGTCACTACCATTTTCAAGTAACTAATTCACATTTCAAGTCTCTACACTTCACCATTTTCAAATAACTAATACACATTTTCAAGTAACTACTTCACATTTTCAAGTCACTACCATTTTCAAGTAACTAATTCAACTTTTCAAGTCTCTACACTTTACCATTTTCAAATAACTAATACACATTTTCAAGTCACTACCATTTTCGAGTAACTAATTCACATTTTCAAGTCACTACGCTTAAGCATTTTCAAGCAACAAATACACATTTTCAAGTAACTACACTTGAGCATTTTCAAGCAACAAATACACATTTTCAAGTAAGTAGTTCTCATTACAACTTACTACACTTAACCATTTTCAAGTAACTAATTCAAATGACCAAGTCTCTACACTTAACCATTTTCAAATAACTAATACACATTTTCAAGTCACTACCATTTTCAAGTAACTAATTCACATTTCAAGTCTCTACACTTAACCATTTTCAAATAACTAATACACATTTTCAAGTAACTACTTCACATTTTCAAGTCACTACCATTTTCAAGTAACTAATTCAACTTTTCAAGTCTCTACACTTTACCATTTTCAAATAACTAATACACATTTTCAAGTCACTACCATTTTCGAGTAACTAATTCACATTTTCAAGTAACTACACTTAAGCATTTTCAAGCAACAAATACACATTTTCAAGTAACTACAGTTGAGCATTTTCAAGCAACAAATACACATTTTCAAGTAAGTAGTTCTCGTTACAACTTACTACACTTAACCATTTTCAAGTAACTAATACACATTTTCAAGTCATTGCTATTTTCATGTAACTAATTCACATTTCAAGTCTCTACACTTAACCATTTTCAAATAACCAATACACATATCAAGTTACTACACTTAACCATTTTTAATTAACTTAAGCACATTTCAAGTTACTACACTTAAACCATTTTCAACTAACTAATACACATTTCAAGTTACTACACTTAACCATTTTTAATTAACTAAAACACATTTCAAGTTACTACACTTAACCAATTTTAAGTAACTAATACACATTTCAAGTTACTACACTTAACCATTTTTAATTAATTAAAACACATTTCAAGTTACTACACTTAACCATTTTCAAGTAACTAATACACATTTTCCCTACACTTAACCATTTTCAAGTAACTAGTTCAAATGACCAAGACTCTACACTTAACCATTTTCAAATAACTAATACACATTTTCAAGTCACTACCATTTTCAAGTAACTAATTCACATTTCAAGTCTCTACACTTCACCATTTTCAAATAACTAATACACATTTTCAAGTAACTACTTCACATTTTCAAGTCACTACCATTTTCAAGTAACTAATTCAACTTTTCAAGTCTCTACACTTTACCATTTTCAAATAACTAATACACATTTTCAAGTCACTACCATTTTCGAGTAACTAATTCACATTTTCAAGTCACTACGCTTAAGCATTTTCAAGCAACAAATACACATTTTCAAGTAACTACACTTGAGCATTTTCAAGCAACAAATACACATTTTCAAGTAAGTAGTTCTCATTACAACTTACTACACTTAACCATTTTCAAGTAACTAATTCAAATGACCAAGTCTCTACACTTAACCATTTTCAAATAACTAATACACATTTTCAAGTCACTACCATTTTCAAGTAACTAATTCACATTTCAAGTCTCTACACTTAACCATTTTCAAATAACTAATACACATTTTCAAGTAACTACTTCACATTTTCAAGTCACTACCATTTTCAAGTAACTAATTCAACTTTTCAAGTCTCTACACTTTACCATTTTCAAATAACTAATACACATTTTCAAGTCACTACCATTTTCGAGTAACTAATTCACATTTTCAAGTAACTACACTTAAGCATTTTCAAGCAACAAATACACATTTTCAAGTAACTACAGTTGAGCATTTTCAAGCAACAAATACACATTTTCAAGTAAGTAGTTCTCGTTACAACTTACTACACTTAACCATTTTCAAGTAACTAATACACATTTTCAAGTCATTGCTATTTTCATGTAACTAATTCACATTTCAAGTCTCTACACTTAACCATTTTCAAATAACCAATACACATATGAAGTTACTACACTTAACCATTTTTAATTAACTTAAGCACATTTCAAGTTACTACACTTAAACCATTTTCAACTAACTAATACACATTTCAAGTTACTACACTTAACCATTTTTAATTAACTAAAACACATTTCAAGTTACTACACTTAACCAATTTTAAGTAACTAATACACATTTCAAGTTACTACACTTAACCATTTTTAATTAATTAAAACACATTTCAAGTTACTACACTTAACCATTTTCAAGTAACTAATACACATTTTCCCTACACTTAACCATTTTCAAGTAACTAGTTCAAATGACCAAGACTCTACACTTAACCATTTTCAAATAACTAATACACATTTTCAAGTCACTACCATTTTCAAGTAACTAATTCACATTTCAAGTCTCTACACTTCACCATTTTCAAATAACTAATACACATTTTCAAGTAACTACTTCACATTTTCAAGTCACTACCATTTTCAAGTAACTAATTCAACTTTTCAAGTCTCTACACTTTACCATTTTCAAATAACTAATACACATTTTCAAGTCACTACCATTTTCGAGTAACTAATTCACATTTTCAAGTCACTACGCTTAAGCATTTTCAAGCAACAAATACACATTTTCAAGTAACTACACTTGAGCATTTTCAAGCAACAAATACACATTTTCAAGTAAGTAGTTCTCATTACAACTTACTACACTTAACCATTTTCAAGTAACTAATTCAAATGACCAAGTCTCTACACTTAACCATTTTCAAATAACTAATACACATTTTCAAGTCACTACCATTTTCAAGTAACTAATTCACATTTCAAGTCTCTACACTTAACCATTTTCAAATAACTAATACACATTTTCAAGTAACTACTTCACATTTTCAAGTCACTACCATTTTCAAGTAACTAATTCAACTTTTCAAGTCTCTACACTTTACCATTTTCAAATAACTAATACACATTTTCAAGTCACTACCATTTTCGAGTAACTAATTCACATTTTCAAGTCACTACACTTAAGCATTTTCAAGCAACAAATACACATTTTCAAGTAACTACAGTTGAGCATTTTCAAGCAACAAATACACATTTTCAAGTAAGTAGTTCTCGTTACAACTTACTACACTTAACCATTTTCAAGTAACTAATACACATTTTCAAGTCATTGCTATTTTCATGTAACTAATTCACATTTCAAGTCTCTACACTTAACCATTTTCAAATAACCAATACACATATCAAGTTACTACACTTAACCATTTTTAATTAACTTAAGCACATTTCAAGTTACTACACTTAAACCATTTTCAACTAACTAATACACATTTCAAGTTACTACACTTAACCATTTTTAATTAACTAAAACACATTTCAAGTTACTACACTTAACCAATTTTAAGTAACTAATACACATTTCAAGTTACTACACTTAACCATTTTTAATTAATTAAAACACATTTCAAGTTACTACACTTAACCATTTTCAAGTAACTAATACACATTTTCCCTACACTTAACCATTTTCAAGTAACTAGTTCAAATGACCAAGACTCTACACTTAACCATTTTCAAATAACTAATACACATTTTCAAGTCACTACCATTTTCAAGTAACTAATTCACATTTCAAGTCTCTACACTTCACCATTTTCAAATAACTAATACACATTTTCAAGTAACTACTTCACATTTTCAAGTCACTACCATTTTCAAGTAACTAATTCAACTTTTCAAGTCTCTACACTTTACCATTTTCAAATAACTAATACACATTTTCAAGTCACTACCATTTTCGAGTAACTAATTCACATTTTCAAGTCACTACGCTTAAGCATTTTCAAGCAACAAATACACATTTTCAAGTAACTACACTTGAGCATTTTCAAGCAACAAATACACATTTTCAAGTAAGTAGTTCTCATTACAACTTACTACACTTAACCATTTTCAAGTAACTAATTCAAATGACCAAGTCTCTACACTTAACCATTTTCAAATAACTAATACACATTTTCAAGTCACTACCATTTTCAAGTAACTAATTCACATTTCAAGTCTCTACACTTAACCATTTTCAAATAACTAATACACATTTTCAAGTAACTACTTCACATTTTCAAGTCACTACCATTTTCAAGTAACTAATTCAACTTTTCAAGTCTCTACACTTTACCATTTTCAAATAACTAATACACATTTTCAAGTCACTACCATTTTCGAGTAACTAATTCACATTTTCAAGTAACTACACTTAAGCATTTTCAAGCAACAAATACACATTTTCAAGTAACTACAGTTGAGCATTTTCAAGCAACAAATACACATTTTCAAGTAAGTAGTTCTCGTTACAACTTACTACACTTAACCATTTTCAAGTAACTAATACACATTTTCAAGTCATTGCTATTTTCATGTAACTAATTCACATTTCAAGTCTCTACACTTAACCATTTTCAAATAACCAATACACATATCAAGTTACTACACTTAACCATTTTTAATTAACTTAAGCACATTTCAAGTTACTACACTTAAACCATTTTCAACTAACTAATACACATTTCAAGTTACTACACTTAACCATTTTTAATTAACTAAAACACATTTCAAGTTACTACACTTAACCAATTTTAAGTAACTAATACACATTTCAAGTTACTACACTTAACCATTTTTAATTAATTAAAACACATTTCAAGTTACTACACTTAACCATTTTCAAGTAACTAATACACATTTTCCCTACACTTAACCATTTTCAAGTAACTAGTTCAAATGACCAAGACTCTACACTTAACCATTTTCAAATAACTAATACACATTTTCAAGTCACTACCATTTTCAAGTAACTAATTCACATTTCAAGTCTCTACACTTCACCATTTTCAAATAACTAATACACATTTTCAAGTAACTACTTCACATTTTCAAGTCACTACCATTTTCAAGTAACTAATTCAACTTTTCAAGTCTCTACACTTTACCATTTTCAAATAACTAATACACATTTTCAAGTCACTACCATTTTCGAGTAACTAATTCACATTTTCAAGTCACTACGCTTAAGCATTTTCAAGCAACAAATACACATTTTCAAGTAACTACACTTGAGCATTTTCAAGCAACAAATACACATTTTCAAGTAAGTAGTTCTCATTACAACTTACTACACTTAACCATTTTCAAGTAACTAATTCAAATGACCAAGTCTCTACACTTAACCATTTTCAAATAACTAATACACATTTTCAAGTCACTACCATTTTCAAGTAACTAATTCACATTTCAAGTCTCTACACTTAACCATTTTCAAATAACTAATACACATTTTCAAGTAACTACTTCACATTTTCAAGTCACTACCATTTTCAAGTAACTAATTCAACTTTTCAAGTCTCTACACTTTACCATTTTCAAATAACTAATACACATTTTCAAGTCACTACCATTTTCGAGTAACTAATTCACATTTTCAAGTAACTACACTTAAGCATTTTCAAGCAACAAATACACATTTTCAAGTAACTACAGTTGAGCATTTTCAAGCAACAAATACACATTTTCAAGTAAGTAGTTCTCGTTACAACTTACTACACTTAACCATTTTCAAGTAACTAATACACATTTTCAAGTCATTGCTATTTTCATGTAACTAATTCACATTTCAAGTCTCTACACTTAACCATTTTCAAATAACCAATACACATATCAAGTTACTACACTTAACCATTTTTAATTAACTTAAGCACATTTCAAGTTACTACACTTAAACCATTTTCAACTAACTAATACACATTTCAAGTTACTACACTTAACCATTTTTAATTAACTAAAACACATTTCAAGTTACTACACTTAACCAATTTTAAGTAACTAATACACATTTCAAGTTACTACACTTAACCATTTTTAATTAATTAAAACACATTTCAAGTTACTACACTTAACCATTTTCAAGTAACTAATACACATTTTCCCTACACTTAACCATTTTCAAGTAACTAGTTCAAATGACCAAGACTCTACACTTAACCATTTTCAAATAACTAATACACATTTTCAAGTCACTACCATTTTCAAGTAACTAATTCACATTTCAAGTCTCTACACTTCACCATTTTCAAATAACTAATACACATTTTCAAGTAACTACTTCACATTTTCAAGTCACTACCATTTTCAAGTAACTAATTCAACTTTTCAAGTCTCTACACTTTACCATTTTCAAATAACTAATACACATTTTCAAGTCACTACCATTTTCGAGTAACTAATTCACATTTTCAAGTCACTACGCTTAAGCATTTTCAAGCAACAAATACACATTTTCAAGTAACTACACTTGAGCATTTTCAAGCAACAAATACACATTTTCAAGTAAGTAGTTCTCATTACAACTTACTACACTTAACCATTTTCAAGTAACTAATTCAAATGACCAAGTCTCTACACTTAACCATTTTCAAATAACTAATACACATTTTCAAGTCACTACCATTTTCAAGTAACTAATTCACATTTCAAGTCTCTACACTTAACCATTTTCAAATAACTAATACACATTTTCAAGTAACTACTTCACATTTTCAAGTCACTACCATTTTCAAGTAACTAATTCAACTTTTCAAGTCTCTACACTTTACCATTTTCAAATAACTAATACACATTTTCAAGTCACTACCATTTTCGAGTAACTAATTCACATTTTCAAGTAACTACACTTAAGCATTTTCAAGCAACAAATACACATTTTCAAGTAACTACAGTTGAGCATTTTCAAGCAACAAATACACATTTTCAAGTAAGTAGTTCTCGTTACAACTTACTACACTTAACCATTTTCAAGTAACTAATACACATTTTCAAGTCATTGCTATTTTCATGTAACTAATTCACATTTCAAGTCTCTACACTTAACCATTTTCAAATAACCAATACACATATCAAGTTACTACACTTAACCATTTTTAATTAACTTAAGCACATTTCAAGTTACTACACTTAAACCATTTTCAACTAACTAATACACATTTCAAGTTACTACACTTAACCATTTTTAATTAACTAAAACACATTTCAGGTTACTACACTTAACCAATTTTAAGTAACTAATACACATTTCAAGTTACTACACTTAACCATTTTTAATTAATTAAAACACATTTCAAGTTACTACACTTAACCATTTTCAAGTAACTAATACACATTTTCCCTACACTTAACCATTTTCAAGTAACTAGTTCAAATGACCAAGACTCTACACTTAACCATTTTCAAATAACTAATACACATTTTCAAGTCACTACCATTTTCAAGTAACTAATTCACATTTCAAGTCTCTACACTTCACCATTTTCAAATAACTAATACACATTTTCAAGTAACTACTTCACATTTTCAAGTCACTACCATTTTCAAGTAACTAATTCAACTTTTCAAGTCTCTACACTTTACCATTTTCAAATAACTAATACACATTTTCAAGTCACTACCATTTTCGAGTAACTAATTCACATTTTCAAGTCACTACGCTTAAGCATTTTCAAGCAACAAATACACATTTTCAAGTAACTACACTTGAGCATTTTCAAGCAACAAATACACATTTTCAAGTAAGTAGTTCTCATTACAACTTACTACACTTAACCATTTTCAAGTAACTAATTCAAATGACCAAGTCTCTACACTTAACCATTTTCAAATAACTAATACACATTTTCAAGTCACTACCATTTTCAAGTAACTAATTCACATTTCAAGTCTCTACACTTAACCATTTTCAAATAACTAATACACATTTTCAAGTAACTACTTCACATTTTCAAGTCACTACCATTTTCAAGTAACTAATTCAACTTTTCAAGTCTCTACACTTTACCATTTTCAAATAACTAATACACATTTTCAAGTCACTACCATTTTCGAGTAACTAATTCACATTTTCAAGTAACTACACTTAAGCATTTTCAAGCAACAAATACACATTTTCAAGTAACTACAGTTGAGCATTTTCAAGCAACAAATACACATTTTCAAGTAAGTAGTTCTCGTTACAACTTACTACACTTAACCATTTTCAAGTAACTAATACACATTTTCAAGTCATTGCTATTTTCATGTAACTAATTCACATTTCAAGTCTCTACACTTAACCATTTTCAAATAACCAATACACATATCAAGTTACTACACTTAACCATTTTTAATTAACTTAAGCACATTTCAAGTTACTACACTTAAACCATTTTCAACTAACTAATACACATTTCAAGTTACTACACTTAACCATTTTTAATTAACTAAAACACATTTCAAGTTACTACACTTAACCAATTTTAAGTAACTAATACACATTTCAAGTTACTACACTTAACCATTTTTAATTAATTAAAACACATTTCAAGTTACTACACTTAACCATTTTCAAGTAACTAATACACATTTTCCCTACACTTAACCATTTTCAAGTAACTAGTTCAAATGACCAAGACTCTACACTTAACCATTTTCAAATAACTAATACACATTTTCAAGTCACTACCATTTTCAAGTAACTAATTCACATTTCAAGTCTCTACACTTCACCATTTTCAAATAACTAATACACATTTTCAAGTAACTACTTCACATTTTCAAGTCACTACCATTTTCAAGTAACTAATTCAACTTTTCAAGTCTCTACACTTTACCATTTTCAAATAACTAATACACATTTTCAAGTCACTACCATTTTCGAGTAACTAATTCACATTTTCAAGTCACTACGCTTAAGCATTTTCAAGCAACAAATACACATTTTCAAGTAACTACACTTGAGCATTTTCAAGCAACAAATACACATTTTCAAGTAAGTAGTTCTCATTACAACTTACTACACTTAACCATTTTCAAGTAACTAATTCAAATGACCAAGTCTCTACACTTAACCATTTTCAAATAACTAATACACATTTTCAAGTCACTACCATTTTCAAGTAACTAATTCACATTTCAAGTCTCTACACTTAACCATTTTCAAATAACTAATACACATTTTCAAGTAACTACTTCACATTTTCAAGTCACTACCATTTTCAAGTAACTAATTCAACTTTTCAAGTCTCTACACTTTACCATTTTCAAATAACTAATACACATTTTCAAGTCACTACCATTTTCGAGTAACTAATTCACATTTTCAAGTCACTACACTTAAGCATTTTCAAGCAACAAATACACATTTTCAAGTAACTACAGTTGAGCATTTTCAAGCAACAAATACACATTTTCAAGTAAGTAGTTCTCGTTACAACTTACTACACTTAACCATTTTCAAGTAACTAATACACATTTTCAAGTCATTGCTATTTTCATGTAACTAATTCACATTTCAAGTCTCTACACTTAACCATTTTCAAATAACCAATACACATATCAAGTTACTACACTTAACCATTTTTAATTAACTTAAGCACATTTCAAGTTACTACACTTAAACCATTTTCAACTAACTAATACACATTTCAAGTTACTACACTTAACCATTTTTAATTAACTAAAACACATTTCAGGTTACTACACTTAACCAATTTTAAGTAACTAATACACATTTCAAGTTACTACACTTAACCATTTTTAATTAATTAAAACACATTTCAAGTTACTACACTTAACCATTTTCAAGTAACTAATACACATTTTCCCTACACTTAACCATTTTCAAGTAACTAGTTCAAATGACCAAGACTCTACACTTAACCATTTTCAAATAACTAATACACATTTTCAAGTCACTACCATTTTCAAGTAACTAATTCACATTTCAAGTCTCTACACTTCACCATTTTCAAATAACTAATACACATTTTCAAGTAACTACTTCACATTTTCAAGTCACTACCATTTTCAAGTAACTAATTCAACTTTTCAAGTCTCTACACTTTACCATTTTCAAATAACTAATACACATTTTCAAGTCACTACCATTTTCGAGTAACTAATTCACATTTTCAAGTCACTACGCTTAAGCATTTTCAAGCAACAAATACACATTTTCAAGTAACTACACTTGAGCATTTTCAAGCAACAAATACACATTTTCAAGTAAGTAGTTCTCATTACAACTTACTACACTTAACCATTTTCAAGTAACTAATTCAAATGACCAAGTCTCTACACTTAACCATTTTCAAATAACTAATACACATTTTCAAGTCACTACCATTTTCAAGTAACTAATTCACATTTCAAGTCTCTACACTTAACCATTTTCAAATAACTAATACACATTTTCAAGTAACTACTTCACATTTTCAAGTCACTACCATTTTCAAGTAACTAATTCAACTTTTCAAGTCTCTACACTTTACCATTTTCAAATAACTAATACACATTTTCAAGTCACTACCATTTTCGAGTAACTAATTCACATTTTCAAGTCACTACACTTAAGCATTTTCAAGCAACAAATACACATTTTCAAGTAACTACAGTTGAGCATTTTCAAGCAACAAATACACATTTTCAAGTAAGTAGTTCTCGTTACAACTTACTACACTTAACCATTTTCAAGTAACTAATACACATTTTCAAGTCATTGCTATTTTCATGTAACTAATTCACATTTCAAGTCTCTACACTTAACCATTTTCAAATAACCAATACACATATCAAGTTACTACACTTAACCATTTTTAATTAACTTAAGCACATTTCAAGTTACTACACTTAAACCATTTTCAACTAACTAATACACATTTCAAGTTACTACACTTAACCATTTTTAATTAACTAAAACACATTTCAAGTTACTACACTTAACCAATTTTAAGTAACTAATACACATTTCAAGTTACTACACTTAACCATTTTTAATTAATTAAAACACATTTCAAGTTACTACACTTAACCATTTTCAAGTAACTAATACACATTTTCCCTACACTTAACCATTTTCAAGTAACTAGTTCAAATGACCAAGACTCTACACTTAACCATTTTCAAATAACTAATACACATTTTCAAGTCACTACCATTTTCAAGTAACTAATTCACATTTCAAGTCTCTACACTTCACCATTTTCAAATAACTAATACACATTTTCAAGTAACTACTTCACATTTTCAAGTCACTACCATTTTCAAGTAACTAATTCAACTTTTCAAGTCTCTACACTTTACCATTTTCAAATAACTAATACACATTTTCAAGTCACTACCATTTTCGAGTAACTAATTCACATTTTCAAGTCACTACGCTTAAGCATTTTCAAGCAACAAATACACATTTTCAAGTAACTACACTTGAGCATTTTCAAGCAACAAATACACATTTTCAAGTAAGTAGTTCTCATTACAACTTACTACACTTAACCATTTTCAAGTAACTAATTCAAATGACCAAGTCTCTACACTTAACCATTTTCAAATAACTAATACACATTTTCAAGTCACTACCATTTTCAAGTAACTAATTCACATTTCAAGTCTCTACACTTAACCATTTTCAAATAACTAATACACATTTTCAAGTAACTACTTCACATTTTCAAGTCACTACCATTTTCAAGTAACTAATTCAACTTTTCAAGTCTCTACACTTTACCATTTTCAAATAACTAATACACATTTTCAAGTCACTACCATTTTCGAGTAACTAATTCACATTTTCAAGTCACTACACTTAAGCATTTTCAAGCAACAAATACACATTTTCAAGTAACTACAGTTGAGCATTTTCAAGCAACAAATACACATTTTCAAGTAAGTAGTTCTCGTTACAACTTACTACACTTAACCATTTTCAAGTAACTAATACACATTTTCAAGTCATTGCTATTTTCATGTAACTAATTCACATTTCAAGTCTCTACACTTAACCATTTTCAAATAACCAATACACATATCAAGTTACTACACTTAACCATTTTTAATTAACTTAAGCACATTTCAAGTTACTACACTTAAACCATTTTCAACTAACTAATACACATTTCAAGTTACTACACTTAACCATTTTTAATTAACTAAAACACATTTCAAGTTACTACACTTAACCAATTTTAAGTAACTAATACACATTTCAAGTTACTACACTTAACCATTTTTAATTAATTAAAACACATTTCAAGTTACTACACTTAACCATTTTCAAGTAACTAATACACATTTTCCCTACACTTAACCATTTTCAAGTAACTAGTTCAAATGACCAAGACTCTACACTTAACCATTTTCAAATAACTAATACACATTTTCAAGTCACTACCATTTTCAAGTAACTAATTCACATTTCAAGTCTCTACACTTCACCATTTTCAAATAACTAATACACATTTTCAAGTAACTACTTCACATTTTCAAGTCACTACCATTTTCAAGTAACTAATTCAACTTTTCAAGTCTCTACACTTTACCATTTTCAAATAACTAATACACATTTTCAAGTCACTACCATTTTCGAGTAACTAATTCACATTTTCAAGTCACTACGCTTAAGCATTTTCAAGCAACAAATACACATTTTCAAGTAACTACACTTGAGCATTTTCAAGCAACAAATACACATTTTCAAGTAAGTAGTTCTCATTACAACTTACTACACTTAACCATTTTCAAGTAACTAATTCAAATGACCAAGTCTCTACACTTAACCATTTTCAAATAACTAATACACATTTTCAAGTCACTACCATTTTCAAGTAACTAATTCACATTTCAAGTCTCTACACTTAACCATTTTCAAATAACTAATACACATTTTCAAGTAACTACTTCACATTTTCAAGTCACTACCATTTTCAAGTAACTAATTCAACTTTTCAAGTCTCTACACTTTACCATTTTCAAATAACTAATACACATTTTCAAGTCACTACCATTTTCGAGTAACTAATTCACATTTTCAAGTAACTACACTTAAGCATTTTCAAGCAACAAATACACATTTTCAAGTAACTACAGTTGAGCATTTTCAAGCAACAAATACACATTTTCAAGTAAGTAGTTCTCGTTACAACTTACTACACTTAACCATTTTCAAGTAACTAATACACATTTTCAAGTCATTGCTATTTTCATGTAACTAATTCACATTTCAAGTCTCTACACTTAACCATTTTCAAATAACCAATACACATATCAAGTTACTACACTTAACCATTTTTAATTAACTTAAGCACATTTCAAGTTACTACACTTAAACCATTTTCAACTAACTAATACACATTTCAAGTTACTACACTTAACCATTTTTAATTAACTAAAACACATTTCAAGTTACTACACTTAACCAATTTTAAGTAACTAATACACATTTCAAGTTACTACACTTAACCATTTTTAATTAATTAAAACACATTTCAAGTTACTACACTTAACCATTTTCAAGTAACTAATACACATTTTCCCTACACTTAACCATTTTCAAGTAACTAGTTCAAATGACCAAGACTCTACACTTAACCATTTTCAAATAACTAATACACATTTTCAAGTCACTACCATTTTCAAGTAACTAATTCACATTTCAAGTCTCTACACTTCACCATTTTCAAATAACTAATACACATTTTCAAGTAACTACTTCACATTTTCAAGTCACTACCATTTTCAAGTAACTAATTCAACTTTTCAAGTCTCTACACTTTACCATTTTCAAATAACTAATACACATTTTCAAGTCACTACCATTTTCGAGTAACTAATTCACATTTTCAAGTCACTACGCTTAAGCATTTTCAAGCAACAAATACACATTTTCAAGTAACTACACTTGAGCATTTTCAAGCAACAAATACACATTTTCAAGTAAGTAGTTCTCATTACAACTTACTACACTTAACCATTTTCAAGTAACTAATTCAAATGACCAAGTCTCTACACTTAACCATTTTCAAATAACTAATACACATTTTCAAGTCACTACCATTTTCAAGTAACTAATTCACATTTCAAGTCTCTACACTTAACCATTTTCAAATAACTAATACACATTTTCAAGTAACTACTTCACATTTTCAAGTCACTACCATTTTCAAGTAACTAATTCAACTTTTCAAGTCTCTACACTTTACCATTTTCAAATAACTAATACACATTTTCAAGTCACTACCATTTTCGAGTAACTAATTCACATTTTCAAGTCACTACACTTAAGCATTTTCAAGCAACAAATACACATTTTCAAGTAACTACAGTTGAGCATTTTCAAGCAACAAATACACATTTTCAAGTAAGTAGTTCTCGTTACAACTTACTACACTTAACCATTTTCAAGTAACTAATACACATTTTCAAGTCATTGCTATTTTCATGTAACTAATTCACATTTCAAGTCTCTACACTTAACCATTTTCAAATAACCAATACACATATCAAGTTACTACACTTAACCATTTTTAATTAACTTAAGCACATTTCAAGTTACTACACTTAAACCATTTTCAACTAACTAATACACATTTCAAGTTACTACACTTAACCATTTTTAATTAACTAAAACACATTTCAAGTTACTACACTTAACCAATTTTAAGTAACTAATACACATTTCAAGTTACTACACTTAACCATTTTTAATTAATTAAAACACATTTCAAGTTACTACACTTAACCATTTTCAAGTAACTAATACACATTTTCCCTACACTTAACCATTTTCAAGTAACTAGTTCAAATGACCAAGACTCTACACTTAACCATTTTCAAATAACTAATACACATTTTCAAGTCACTACCATTTTCAAGTAACTAATTCACATTTCAAGTCTCTACACTTCACCATTTTCAAATAACTAATACACATTTTCAAGTAACTACTTCACATTTTCAAGTCACTACCATTTTCAAGTAACTAATTCAACTTTTCAAGTCTCTACACTTTACCATTTTCAAATAACTAATACACATTTTCAAGTCACTACCATTTTCGAGTAACTAATTCACATTTTCAAGTCACTACGCTTAAGCATTTTCAAGCAACAAATACACATTTTCAAGTAACTACACTTGAGCATTTTCAAGCAACAAATACACATTTTCAAGTAAGTAGTTCTCATTACAACTTACTACACTTAACCATTTTCAAGTAACTAATTCAAATGACCAAGTCTCTACACTTAACCATTTTCAAATAACTAATACACATTTTCAAGTCACTACCATTTTCAAGTAACTAATTCACATTTCAAGTCTCTACACTTAACCATTTTCAAATAACTAATACACATTTTCAAGTAACTACTTCACATTTTCAAGTCACTACCATTTTCAAGTAACTAATTCAACTTTTCAAGTCTCTACACTTTACCATTTTCAAATAACTAATACACATTTTCAAGTCACTACCATTTTCGAGTAACTAATTCACATTTTCAAGTCACTACACTTAAGCATTTTCAAGCAACAAATACACATTTTCAAGTAACTACAGTTGAGCATTTTCAAGCAACAAATACACATTTTCAAGTAAGTAGTTCTCGTTACAACTTACTACACTTAACCATTTTCAAGTAACTAATACACATTTTCAAGTCATTGCTATTTTCATGTAACTAATTCACATTTCAAGTCTCTACACTTAACCATTTTCAAATAACCAATACACATATCAAGTTACTACACTTAACCATTTTTAATTAACTTAAGCACATTTCAAGTTACTACACTTAAACCATTTTCAACTAACTAATACACATTTCAAGTTACTACACTTAACCATTTTTAATTAACTAAAACACATTTCAAGTTACTACACTTAACCAATTTTAAGTAACTAATACACATTTCAAGTTACTACACTTAACCATTTTTAATTAATTAAAACACATTTCAAGTTACTACACTTAACCATTTTCAAGTAACTAATACACATTTTCCCTACACTTAACCATTTTCAAGTAACTAGTTCAAATGACCAAGACTCTACACTTAACCATTTTCAAATAACTAATACACATTTTCAAGTCACTACCATTTTCAAGTAACTAATTCACATTTCAAGTCTCTACACTTCACCATTTTCAAATAACTAATACACATTTTCAAGTAACTACTTCACATTTTCAAGTCACTACCATTTTCAAGTAACTAATTCAACTTTTCAAGTCTCTACACTTTACCATTTTCAAATAACTAATACACATTTTCAAGTCACTACCATTTTCGAGTAACTAATTCACATTTTCAAGTCACTACGCTTAAGCATTTTCAAGCAACAAATACACATTTTCAAGTAACTACACTTGAGCATTTTCAAGCAACAAATACACATTTTCAAGTAAGTAGTTCTCATTACAACTTACTACACTTAACCATTTTCAAGTAACTAATTCAAATGACCAAGTCTCTACACTTAACCATTTTCAAATAACTAATACACATTTTCAAGTCACTACCATTTTCAAGTAACTAATTCACATTTCAAGTCTCTACACTTAACCATTTTCAAATAACTAATACACATTTTCAAGTAACTACTTCACATTTTCAAGTCACTACCATTTTCAAGTAACTAATTCAACTTTTCAAGTCTCTACACTTTACCATTTTCAAATAACTAATACACATTTTCAAGTCACTACCATTTTCGAGTAACTAATTCACATTTTCAAGTAACTACACTTAAGCATTTTCAAGCAACAAATACACATTTTCAAGTAACTACAGTTGAGCATTTTCAAGCAACAAATACACATTTTCAAGTAAGTAGTTCTCGTTACAACTTACTACACTTAACCATTTTCAAGTAACTAATACACATTTTCAAGTCATTGCTATTTTCATGTAACTAATTCACATTTCAAGTCTCTACACTTAACCATTTTCAAATAACCAATACACATATCAAGTTACTACACTTAACCATTTTTAATTAACTTAAGCACATTTCAAGTTACTACACTTAAACCATTTTCAACTAACTAATACACATTTCAAGTTACTACACTTAACCATTTTTAATTAACTAAAACACATTTCAAGTTACTACACTTAACCAATTTTAAGTAACTAATACACATTTCAAGTTACTACACTTAACCATTTTTAATTAATTAAAACACATTTCAAGTTACTACACTTAACCATTTTCAAGTAACTAATACACATTTTCCCTACACTTAACCATTTTCAAGTAACTAGTTCAAATGACCAAGACTCTACACTTAACCATTTTCAAATAACTAATACACATTTTCAAGTCACTACCATTTTCAAGTAACTAATTCACATTTCAAGTCTCTACACTTCACCATTTTCAAATAACTAATACACATTTTCAAGTAACTACTTCACATTTTCAAGTCACTACCATTTTCAAGTAACTAATTCAACTTTTCAAGTCTCTACACTTTACCATTTTCAAATAACTAATACACATTTTCAAGTCACTACCATTTTCGAGTAACTAATTCACATTTTCAAGTCACTACGCTTAAGCATTTTCAAGCAACAAATACACATTTTCAAGTAACTACACTTGAGCATTTTCAAGCAACAAATACACATTTTCAAGTAAGTAGTTCTCATTACAACTTACTACACTTAACCATTTTCAAGTAACTAATTCAAATGACCAAGTCTCTACACTTAACCATTTTCAAATAACTAATACACATTTTCAAGTCACTACCATTTTCAAGTAACTAATTCACATTTCAAGTCTCTACACTTAACCATTTTCAAATAACTAATACACATTTTCAAGTAACTACTTCACATTTTCAAGTCACTACCATTTTCAAGTAACTAATTCAACTTTTCAAGTCTCTACACTTTACCATTTTCAAATAACTAATACACATTTTCAAGTCACTACCATTTTCGAGTAACTAATTCACATTTTCAAGTAACTACACTTAAGCATTTTCAAGCAACAAATACACATTTTCAAGTAACTACAGTTGAGCATTTTCAAGCAACAAATACACATTTTCAAGTAAGTAGTTCTCGTTACAACTTACTACACTTAACCATTTTCAAGTAACTAATACACATTTTCAAGTCATTGCTATTTTCATGTAACTAATTCACATTTCAAGTCTCTACACTTAACCATTTTCAAATAACCAATACACATATCAAGTTACTACACTTAACCATTTTTAATTAACTTAAGCACATTTCAAGTTACTACACTTAAACCATTTTCAACTAACTAATACACATTTCAAGTTACTACACTTAACCATTTTTAATTAACTAAAACACATTTCAAGTTACTACACTTAACCAATTTTAAGTAACTAATACACATTTCAAGTTACTACACTTAACCATTTTTAATTAATTAAAACACATTTCAAGTTACTACACTTAACCATTTTCAAGTAACTAATACACATTTTCCCTACACTTAACCATTTTCAAGTAACTAGTTCAAATGACCAAGACTCTACACTTAACCATTTTCAAATAACTAATACACATTTTCAAGTCACTACCATTTTCAAGTAACTAATTCACATTTCAAGTCTCTACACTTCACCATTTTCAAATAACTAATACACATTTTCAAGTAACTACTTCACATTTTCAAGTCACTACCATTTTCAAGTAACTAATTCAACTTTTCAAGTCTCTACACTTTACCATTTTCAAATAACTAATACACATTTTCAAGTCACTACCATTTTCGAGTAACTAATTCACATTTTCAAGTCACTACGCTTAAGCATTTTCAAGCAACAAATACACATTTTCAAGTAACTACACTTGAGCATTTTCAAGCAACAAATACACATTTTCAAGTAAGTAGTTCTCATTACAACTTACTACACTTAACCATTTTCAAGTAACTAATTCAAATGACCAAGTCTCTACACTTAACCATTTTCAAATAACTAATACACATTTTCAAGTCACTACCATTTTCAAGTAACTAATTCACATTTCAAGTCTCTACACTTAACCATTTTCAAATAACTAATACACATTTTCAAGTAACTACTTCACATTTTCAAGTCACTACCATTTTCAAGTAACTAATTCAACTTTTCAAGTCTTCTACACTTTACCATTTTCAAATAACTAATACACATTTTCAAGTCACTACCATTTTCAGAGTAACTAATTCACATTTTCAAGTAACTACACTTAAGCATTTTCAAGGCAACAAATACACCATTTTCAAGTAACTACAGTTGGAGCATTTTCAAGCAACAAATACACATTTTCAAGTAAGTAGTTCTCGTTACAACTTACTACACTTAACCAATTTTCAAGTAACTAATACACATTTTCAAGTCATTGCTATTTTTCATGTAACTAATTCACATTTCAAGTCTCTACACTTAACCATTTTCAAATAACCAATACACATATCAAGTTACTACACTTAACCATTTTTTAATTAACTTAAGCACATTTCAAGTTACTACACTTAAACCATTTTCAACTAACTAATACACATTTCAAGTTACTACACTTAACCATTTTTAATTACTAAAACACATTTCAAGTTACTACACTTAACCAATTTTAAGTAACTAATACACATTTCAAGTTACTACACTTAACCATTTTTAATTAATTAAAACACATTTCAAGTTACTACACTTAACCATTTTCAAGTAACTAATACACATTTTCCCTACACTTAACCATTTTCAAGTAACTAGTTCAAATGACCAAGACTCTACACTTAACCATTTTCAAATAACTAATACACATTTTCAAGTCACTACATTTTCAAGTAACTAATTCACATTTCAAGTCTCTACACTTCACCATTTTCAAATAACTAATACACATTTTCAAGTAACTACTTTCACATTTTCAAGTCACTACCATTTTCAAGTAACTAATTCAACTTTTCAAGTCTCTACACTTTACCATTTTCCAAATAACTAATACAACATTTTCAAGTCACTACCATTTTCGAGTAACTAATTCACATTTCAAGTCACTACGTCTTAAGCATTTTCAAGCAACAAATACACATTTTCAAGTAACTACACTTGAGCATTTTCAAGCAACAAATACACATTTTCAAGTAAGTAGTTCTCATTACAACTTACTACACTTAACCATTTTCAAGTAACTAATTCAAATGACCAAGTCTCTACACTTAACCATTTTCAAATAACCTAATACACATTTTCAAGTCACTACCATTTTCAAGTAACTAATTCACATTTCAAGTCTCTACACTTAACCATTTTCAAATAACTAATACACATTTTCAAGTAACTACTTCACATTTTCAAGTCACTACCATTTTCAAGTAACTAATTCAACTTTTCAAGTCTCTACACTTTACCATTTTCAAATAACTAATACACATTTTCAAGTCACTACCATTTTCGAGTAACTTAATTCACATTTTCAAGTAACTACACTTAAGCATTTTCAAGCAACAAATACACATTTTCAAGTAACTACAGTTGAGCATTTTCAAGCAACAAATACACATTTTCAAGTAAGTAGTTCTCGTTACAACTTACTACACTTAACCATTTTCAAGTAACTAATACACATTTTTCAAGTCATTGCTATTTTCATGTAACTAATTCACATTTCAAGTCTCTACACTTAACCATTTTCAAATAACCAATACACATATCAAGTTACTACACTTAACCATTTTTAATTAACTTAAGCACATTTCAAGTTACTACACTTAAACCATTTTCAACTAACTAATACACATTTCAAGTTACTACACTTAACCATTTTTAATTAACTAAAACACATTTCAAGTTACTACACTTAACCAATTTTAAGTAACTAATACACATTTCAAGTTACTACACTTAACCATTTTTAATTAATTAAAACACATTTCAAGTTACTACACTTAACCATTTTCAAGTAACTAATACACATTTTCCCTACTCACCATTTTCAAATAACTAATACACATTTTCAAGTAACTACTTCACATTTTCAAGTCACTACCATTTTCAAGTAACTAATTCAACTTTTCAAGTCTCTACACTTTACCATTTTCAAATAACTAATACACATTTTCAAGTCACTACCATTTTCGAGTAACTAATTCACATTTTCAAGTCACTACGCTTAAGCATTTTCAAGCAACAAATACACATTTTCAAGTAACTACACTTGAACATTTTCAAGCAACAAATACACATTTTCAAGTAAGTAGTTCTCATTACAACTTACTACACTTAACCATTTTCAAGTAACTAATTCAAATGACCAAGTCTCTACACTTAACCATTTTCAAATAACTAATACACATTTTCAAGTCACTACCATTTTCAAGTAACTAATTCACATTTCAAGTCTCTACACTTAACCATTTTCAAATAACTAATACACATTTTCAAGTAACTACTTCACATTTTCAAGTCACTACCATTTTCAAGTAACTAATTCAACTTTTCAAGTCTCTACACTTTACCATTTTCAAATAACTAATACACATTTTCAAGTCACTACCATTTTCGAGTAACTAATTCACATTTTCAAGTAACTACACTTAAGCATTTTCAAGCAACAAATACACATTTTCAAGTAACTACAGTTGAGCATTTTCAAGCAACAAATACACATTTTCAAGTAAGTAGTTCTCGTTACAACTTACTACACTTAACCATTTTCAAGTAACTAATACACATTTTCAAGTCATTGCTATTTTCATGTAACTAATTCACATTTCAAGTCTCTACACTTAACCATTTTCAAATAACCAATACACATATCAAGTTACTACACTTAACCATTTTTAATTAACTAAAACACATTTCAAGTTACTACACTTAACCAATTTTAAGTAACTAATACACATTTCAAGTTACTACACTTAACCATTTTTAATTAATTAAAACACATTTCAAGTTACTACACTTAACCATTTTCAAGTAACTAATACACATTTTCCCTACACTTAACCATTTTCAAGTAACTAGTTCAAATGACCAAGACTCTACACTTAACCATTTTCAAATAACTAATACACATTTTCAAGTCACTACCATTTTCAAGTAACTAATTCACATTTCAAGTCTCTACACTTCACCATTTTCAAATAACTAATACACATTTTCAAGTAACTACTTCACATTTTCAAGTCACTACCATTTTCAAGTAACTAATTCAACTTTTCAAGTCTCTACACTTTACCATTTTCAAATAACTAATACACATTTTCAAGTCACTACCATTTTCGAGTAACTAATTCACATTTTCAAGTCACTACGCTTAAGCATTTTCAAGCAACAAATACACATTTTCAAGTAACTACACTTGAGCATTTTCAAGCAACAAATACACATTTTCAAGTAAGTAGTTCTCATTACAACTTACTACACTTAACCATTTTCAAGTAACTAATTCAAATGACCAAGTCTCTACACTTAACCATTTTCAAATAACTAATACACATTTTCAAGTCACTACCATTTTCAAGTAACTAATTCACATTTCAAGTCTCTACACTTAACCATTTTCAAATAACTAATACACATTTTCAAGTAACTACTTCACATTTTCAAGTCACTACCATTTTCAAGTAACTAATTCAACTTTTCAAGTCTCTACACTTTACCATTTTCAAATAACTAATACACATTTTCAAGTCACTACCATTTTCGAGTAACTAATTCACATTTTCAAGTAACTACACTTAAGCATTTTCAAGCAACAAATACACATTTTCAAGTAACTACAGTTGAGCATTTTCAAGCAACAAATACACATTTTCAAGTAAGTAGTTCTCGTTACAACTTACTACACTTAACCATTTTCAAGTAACTAATACACATTTTCAAGTCATTGCTATTTTCATGTAACTAATTCACATTTCAAGTCTCTACACTTAACCATTTTCAAATAACCAATACACATATGAAGTTACTACACTTAACCATTTTTAATTAACTTAAGCACATTTCAAGTTACTACACTTAAACCATTTTCAACTAACTAATACACATTTCAAGTTACTACACTTAACCATTTTTAATTAACTAAAACACATTTCAGGTTACTACACTTAACCAATTTTAAGTAACTAATACACATTTCAAGTTACTACACTTAACCATTTTTAATTAATTAAAACACATTTCAAGTTACTACACTTAACCATTTTCAAGTAACTAATACACATTTTCCCTTCACTTAACCATTTTCAAGTAACTAGTTCAAATGACCAAGACTCTACACTTAACCATTTTCAAATAACTAATACACATTTTCAAGTCACTACCATTTTCAAGTAACTAATTCACATTTCAAGTCTCTACACTTCACCATTTTCAAATAACTAATACACATTTTCAAGTAACTACTTCACATTTTCCAGTCACTACCATTTTCAAGTAACTAATTCAACTTTTCAAGTCTCTACACTTTACCATTTTCAAATAACTAATACACATTTTCAAGTCACTACCATTTTCGAGTAACTAATTCACATTTTCAAGTCACTACGCTTAAGCATTTTCAAGCAACAAATACACATTTTCAAGTAACTACACTTGAGCATTTTCAAGCAACAAATACACATTTTCAAGTAAGTAGTTCTCATTACAACTTACTACACTTAACCATTTTCAAGTAACTAATTCAAATGACCAAGTCTCTACACTTAACCATTTTCAAATAACTAATACACATTTTCAAGTCACTACCATTTTCAAGTAACTAATTCACATTTCAAGTCTCTACACTTAACCATTTTCAAATAACTAATACACATTTTCAAGTAACTACTTCACATTTTCAAGTCACTACCATTTTCAAGTAACTAATTCAACTTTTCAAGTCTCTACACTTTACCATTTTCAAATAACTAATACACATTTTCAAGTCACTACCATTTTCGAGTAACTAATTCACATTTTCAAGTCACTACACTTAAGCATTTTCAAGCAACAAATACACATTTTCAAGTAACTACAGTTGAGCATTTTCAAGCAACAAATACACATTTTCAAGTAAGTAGTTCTCGTTACAACTTACTACACTTAACCATTTTCAAGTAACTAATACACATTTTCAAGTCATTGCTATTTTCATGTAACTAATTCACATTTCAAGTCTCTACACTTAACCATTTTCAAATAACCAATACACATATCAAGTTACTACACTTAACCATTTTTAATTAACTTAAGCACATTTCAAGTTACTACACTTAAACCATTTTCAACTAACTAATACACATTTCAAGTTACTACACTTAACCATTTTTAATTAACTAAAACACATTTCAAGTTACTACACTTAACCAATTTTAAGTAACTAATACACATTTCAAGTTACTACACTTAACCATTTTTAATTAATTAAAACACATTTCAAGTTACTACACTTAACCATTTTCAAGTAACTAATACACATTTTCCCTACACTTAACCATTTTCAAGTAACTAGTTCAAATGACCAAGACTCTACACTTAACCATTTTCAAATAACTAATACACATTTTCAAGTCACTACCATTTTCAAGTAACTAATTCACATTTCAAGTCTCTACACTTCACCATTTTCAAATAACTAATACACATTTTCAAGTAACTACTTCACATTTTCAAGTCACTACCATTTTCAAGTAACTAATTCAACTTTTCAAGTCTCTACACTTTACCATTTTCAAATAACTAATACACATTTTCAAGTCACTACCATTTTCGAGTAACTAATTCACATTTTCAAGTCACTACGCTTAAGCATTTTCAAGCAACAAATACACATTTTCAAGTAACTACACTTGAGCATTTTCAAGCAACAAATACACATTTTCAAGTAAGTAGTTCTCATTACAACTTACTACACTTAACCATTTTCAAGTAACTAATTCAAATGACCAAGTCTCTACACTTAACCATTTTCAAATAACTAATACACATTTTCAAGTCACTACCATTTTCAAGTAACTAATTCACATTTCAAGTCTCTACACTTAACCATTTTCAAATAACTAATACACATTTTCAAGTAACTACTTCACATTTTCAAGTCACTACCATTTTCAAGTAACTAATTCAACTTTTCAAGTCTCTACACTTTACCATTTTCAAATAACTAATACACATTTTCAAGTCACTACCATTTTCGAGTAACTAATTCACATTTTCAAGTAACTACACTTAAGCATTTTCAAGCAACAAATACACATTTTCAAGTAACTACAGTTGAGCATTTTCAAGCAACAAATACACATTTTCAAGTAAGTAGTTCTCGTTACAACTTACTACACTTAACCATTTTCAAGTAACTAATACACATTTTCAAGTCATTGCTATTTTCATGTAACTAATTCACATTTCAAGTCTCTACACTTAACCATTTTCAAATAACCAATACACATATCAAGTTACTACACTTAACCATTTTTAATTAACTTAAGCACATTTCAAGTTACTACACTTAAACCATTTTCAACTAACTAATACACATTTCAAGTTACTACACTTAACCATTTTTAATTAACTAAAACACATTTCAAGTTACTACACTTAACCAATTTTAAGTAACTAATACACATTTCAAGTTACTACACTTAACCATTTTTAATTAATTAAAACACATTTCAAGTTACTACACTTAACCATTTTCAAGTAACTAATACACATTTTCCCTACACTTAACCATTTTCAAGTAACTAGTTCAAATGACCAAGACTCTACACTTAACCATTTTCAAATAACTAATACACATTTTCAAGTCACTACCATTTTCAAGTAACTAATTCACATTTCAAGTCTCTACACTTCACCATTTTCAAATAACTAATACACATTTTCAAGTAACTACTTCACATTTTCAAGTCACTACCATTTTCAAGTAACTAATTCAACTTTTCAAGTCTCTACACTTTACCATTTTCAAATAACTAATACACATTTTCAAGTCACTACCATTTTCGAGTAACTAATTCACATTTTCAAGTCACTACGCTTAAGCATTTTCAAGCAACAAATACACATTTTCAAGTAACTACACTTGAGCATTTTCAAGCAACAAATACACATTTTCAAGTAAGTAGTTCTCATTACAACTTACTACACTTAACCATTTTCAAGTAACTAATTCAAATGACCAAGTCTCTACACTTAACCATTTTCAAATAACTAATACACATTTTCAAGTCACTACCATTTTCAAGTAACTAATTCACATTTCAAGTCTCTACACTTAACCATTTTCAAATAACTAATACACATTTTCAAGTAACTACTTCACATTTTCAAGTCACTAACATTTTCAAGTAACTAATTCAACTTTTCAAGTCTCTACACTTTACCATTTTCAAATAACTAATACACATTTTCAAGTCACTACCATTTTCGAGTAACTAATTCACATTTTCAAGTAACTACACTTAAGCATTTTCAAGCAACAAATACACATTTTCAAGTAACTACAGTTGAGCATTTTCAAGCAACAAATACACATTTTCAAGTAAGTAGTTCTCGTTACAACTTACTACACTTAACCATTTTCAAGTAACTAATACACATTTTCAAGTCATTGCTATTTTCATGTAACTAATTCACATTTCAAGTCTCTACACTTAACCATTTTCAAATAACCAATACACATATCAAGTTACTACACTTAACCATTTTTAATTAACTTAAGCACATTTCAAGTTACTACACTTAAACCATTTTCAACTAACTAATACACATTTCAAGTTACTACACTTAACCATTTTTAATTAACTAAAACACATTTCAAGTTACTACACTTAACCAATTTTAAGTAACTAATACACATTTCAAGTTACTACACTTAACCATTTTTAATTAATTAAAACACATTTCAAGTTACTACACTTAACCATTTTCAAGTAACTAATACACATTTTCCCTACACTTAACCATTTTCAAGTAACTAGTTCAAATGACCAAGACTCTACACTTAACCATTTTCAAATAACTAATACACATTTTCAAGTCACTACCATTTTCAAGTAACTAATTCACATTTCAAGTCTCTACACTTCACCATTTTCAAATAACTAATACACATTTTCAAGTAACTACTTCACATTTTCAAGTCACTACCATTTTCAAGTAACTAATTCAACTTTTCAAGTCTCTACACTTTACCATTTTCAAATAACTAATACACATTTTCAAGTCACTACCATTTTCGAGTAACTAATTCACATTTTCAAGTCACTACGCTTAAGCATTTTCAAGCAACAAATACACATTTTCAAGTAACTACACTTGAGCATTTTCAAGCAACAAATACACATTTTCAAGTAAGTAGTTCTCATTACAACTTACTACACTTAACCATTTTCAAGTAACTAATTCAAATGACCAAGTCTCTACACTTAACCATTTTCAAATAACTAATACACATTTTCAAGTCACTACCATTTTCAAGTAACTAATTCACATTTCAAGTCTCTACACTTAACCATTTTCAAATAACTAATACACATTTTCAAGTAACTACTTCACATTTTCAAGTCACTACCATTTTCAAGTAACTAATTCAACTTTTCAAGTCTCTACACTTTACCATTTTCAAATAACTAATACACATTTTCAAGTCACTACCATTTTCGAGTAACTAATTCACATTTTCAAGTCACTACACTTAAGCATTTTCAAGCAACAAATACACATTTTCAAGTAACTACAGTTGAGCATTTTCAAGCAACAAATACACATTTTCAAGTAAGTAGTTCTCGTTACAACTTACTACACTTAACCATTTTCAAGTAACTAATACACATTTTCAAGTCATTGCTATTTTCATGTAACTAATTCACATTTCAAGTCTCTACACTTAACCATTTTCAAATAACCAATACACATATCAAGTTACTACACTTAACCATTTTTAATTAACTTAAGCACATTTCAAGTTACTACACTTAAACCATTTTCAACTAACTAATACACATTTCAAGTTACTACACTTAACCATTTTTAATTAACTAAAACACATTTCAAGTTACTACACTTAACCAATTTTAAGTAACTAATACACATTTCAAGTTACTACACTTAACCATTTTTAATTAATTAAAACACATTTCAAGTTACTACACTTAACCATTTTCAAGTAACTAATACACATTTTCCCTACACTTAACCATTTTCAAGTAACTAGTTCAAATGACCAAGACTCTACACTTAACCATTTTCAAATAACTAATACACATTTTCAAGTCACTACCATTTTCAAGTAACTAATTCACATTTCAAGTCTCTACACTTCACCATTTTCAAATAACTAATACACATTTTCAAGTAACTACTTCACATTTTCAAGTCACTACCATTTTCAAGTAACTAATTCAACTTTTCAAGTCTCTACACTTTACCATTTTCAAATAACTAATACACATTTTCAAGTCACTACCATTTTCGAGTAACTAATTCACATTTTCAAGTCACTACGCTTAAGCATTTTCAAGCAACAAATACACATTTTCAAGTAACTACACTTGAGCATTTTCAAGCAACAAATACACATTTTCAAGTAAGTAGTTCTCATTACAACTTACTACACTTAACCATTTTCAAGTAACTAATTCAAATGACCAAGTCTCTACACTTAACCATTTTCAAATAACTAATACACATTTTCAAGTCACTACCATTTTCAAGTAACTAATTCACATTTCAAGTCTCTACACTTAACCATTTTCAAATAACTAATACACATTTTCAAGTAACTACTTCACATTTTCAAGTCACTACCATTTTCAAGTAACTAATTCAACTTTTCAAGTCTCTACACTTTACCATTTTCAAATAACTAATACACATTTTCAAGTCACTACCATTTTCGAGTAACTAATTCACATTTTCAAGTAACTACACTTAAGCATTTTCAAGCAACAAATACACATTTTCAAGTAACTACAGTTGAGCATTTTCAAGCAACAAATACACATTTTCAAGTAAGTAGTTCTCGTTACAACTTACTACACTTAACCATTTTCAAGTAACTAATACACATTTTCAAGTCATTGCTATTTTCATGTAACTAATTCACATTTCAAGTCTCTACACTTAACCATTTTCAAATAACCAATACACATATCAAGTTACTACACTTAACCATTTTTAATTAACTTAAGCACATTTCAAGTTACTACACTTAAACCATTTTCAACTAACTAATACACATTTCAAGTTACTACACTTAACCATTTTTAATTAACTAAAACACATTTCAAGTTACTACACTTAACCAATTTTAAGTAACTAATACACATTTCAAATTACTACACTTAACCATTTTTAATTAATTAAAACACATTTCAAGTTACTACACTTAACCATTTTCAAGTAACTAATACACATTTTCAAGTAACTACTTCACATTTTCAAGTCACTACCATTTTCAAGTAACTAATTCAACTTTTCAAGTCTCTACACTTTACCATTTTCAAATAACTAATACACATTTTCAAGTCACTACCATTTTCGAGTAACTAATTCACATTTTCAAGTCACTACGCTTAAGCATTTTCAAGCAACAAATACACATTTTCAAGTAACTACACTTGAGCATTTTCAAGCAACAAATACACATTTTCAAGTAAGTAGTTCTCATTACAACTTACTACACTTAACCATTTTCAAGTAACTAATTCAAATGACCAAGTCTCTACACTTAACCATTTTCAAATAACTAATACACATTTTCAAGTCACTACCATTTTCAAGTAACTAATTCACATTTCAAGTCTCTACACTTAACCATTTTCAAATAACTAATACACATTTTCAAGTAACTACTTCACATTTTCAAGTCACTACCATTTTCAAGTAACTAATTCAACTTTTCAAGTCTCTACACTTTACCATTTTCAAATAACTAATACACATTTTCAAGTCACTACCATTTTCGAGTAACTAATTCACATTTTCAAGTAACTACACTTAAGCATTTTCAAGCAACAAATACACATTTTCAAGTAACTACAGTTGAGCATTTTCAAGCAACAAATACACATTTTCAAGTAAGTAGTTCTCGTTACAACTTACTACACTTAACCATTTTCAAGTAACTAATACACATTTTCAAGTCATTGCTATTTTCATGTAACTAATTCACATTTCAAGTCTCTACACTTAACCATTTTCAAATAACCAATACACATATCAAGTTACTACACTTAACCATTTTTAATTAACTTAAGCACATTTCAAGTTACTACACTTAAACCATTTTCAACTAACTAATACACATTTCAAGTTACTACACTTAACCATTTTTAATTAACTAAAACACATTTCAAGTTACTACACTTAACCAATTTTAAGTAACTAATACACATTTCAAATTACTACACTTAACCATTTTTAATTAATTAAAACACATTTCAAGTTACTACACTTAACCATTTTCAAGTAACTAATACACATTTTCCCTACACTTAACCATTTTCAAGTAACTAGTTCAAATGACCAAGACTCTACACTTAACCATTTTCAAATAACTAATACACATTTTCAAGTCACTACCATTTTCAAGTAACTAATTCACATTTCAAGTCTCTACACTTCACCATTTTCAAATAACTAATACACATTTTCAAGTAACTACTTCACATTTTCAAGTCACTACCATTTTCAAGTAACTAATTCAACTTTTCAAGTCTCTACACTTTACCATTTTCAAATAACTAATACACATTTTCAAGTCACTACCATTTTCGAGTAACTAATTCACATTTTCAAGTCACTACGCTTAAGCATTTTCAAGCAACAAATACACATTTTCAAGTAACTACACTTGAGCATTTTCAAGCAACAAATACACATTTTCAAGTAAGTAGTTCTCATTACAACTTACTACACTTAACCATTTTCAAGTAACTAATTCAAATGACCAAGTCTCTACACTTAACCATTTTCAAATAACTAATACACATTTTCAAGTCACTACCATTTTCAAGTAACTAATTCACATTTCAAGTCTCTACACTTAACCATTTTCAAATAACTAATACACATTTTCAAGTAACTACTTCACATTTTCAAGTCACTACCATTTTCAAGTAACTAATTCAACTTTTCAAGTCTCTACACTTTACCATTTTCAAATAACTAATACACATTTTCAAGTAACTACTTCACATTTTCAAGTCACTACCATTTTCAAGTAACTAATTCAACTTTTCAAGTCTCTACACTTTACCATTTTCAAATAACTAATACACATTTTCAAGTCACTACCATTTTCGAGTAACTAATTCACATTTTCAAGTCACTACGCTTAAGCATTTTCAAGCAACAAATACACATTTTCAAGTAACTACACTTGAGCATTTTCAAGCAACAAATACACATTTTCAAGTAAGTAGTTCTCATTACAACTTACTACACTTAACCATTTTCAAGTAACTAATTCAAATGACCAAGTCTCTACACTTAACCATTTTCAAATAACTAATACACATTTTCAAGTCACTACCATTTTCAAGTAACTAATTCACATTTCAAGTCTCTACACTTAACCATTTTCAAATAACTAATACACATTTTCAAGTAACTACTTCACATTTTCAAGTCACTACCATTTTCGAGTAACTAATTCACATTTTCAAGTCACTACACTTAAGCATTTTCAAGCAACAAATACACATTTTCAAGTAACTACAGTTGAGCATTTTCAAGCAACAAATACACATTTTCAAGTAAGTAGTTCTCGTTACAACTTACTACACTTAACCATTTTCAAGTAACTAATACACATTTTCAAGTCATTGCTATTTTCATGTAACTAATTCACATTTCAAGTCTCTACACTTAACCATTTTCAAATAACCAATACACATATCAAGTTACTACACTTAACCATTTTTAATTAACTTAAGCACATTTCAAGTTACTACACTTAAACCATTTTCAACTAACTAATACACATTTCAAGTTACTACACTTAACCATTTTTAATTAACTAAAACACATTTCAAGTTACTACACTTAACCAATTTTAAGTAACTAATACACATTTCAAGTTACTACACTTAACCATTTTTAATTAATTAAAACACATATCAAGTTACTACACTTAACCATTTTTAATTAACTTAAGCACATTTCAAGTTACTACACTTAAACCATTTTCAACTAACTAATACACATTTCAAGTTACTACACTTAACCATTTTTAATTAACTAAAACACATTTCAAGTTACTACACTTAACCAATTTTAAGTAACTAATACACATTTCAAGTTACTACACTTAACCATTTTTAATTAATTAAAACACATTTCAAGTTACTACACTTAACCATTTTCAAGTAACTAATACACATTTTCCCTACACTTAACCATTTTCAAGTAACTAGTTCAAATGACCAAGACTCTACACTTAACCATTTTCAAATAACTAATACACATTTTCAAGTCACTACCATTTTCAAGTAACTAATTCACATTTCAAGTCTCTACACTTCACCATTTTCAAATAACTAATACACATTTTCAAGTAACTACTTCACATTTTCAAGTCACTACCATTTTCAAGTAACTAATTCAACTTTTCAAGTCTCTACACTTTACCATTTTCAAATAACTAATACACATTTTCAAGTCACTACCATTTTCGAGTAACTAATTCACATTTTCAAGTAACTACGCTTAAGCATTTTCAAGCAACAAATACACATTTTCAAGTAACTACACTTGAGCATTTTCAAGCAACAAATACACATTTTCAAGTAAGTAGTTCTCATTACAACTTACTACACTTAACCATTTTCAAGTAACTAATTCAAATGACCAAGTCTCTACACTTAACCATTTTCAAATAACTAATACACATTTTCAAGTCACTACCATTTTCAAGTAACTAATTCACATTTCAAGTCTCTACACTTAACCATTTTCAAATAACTAATACACATTTTCAAGTAACTACTTCACATTTTCAAGTCACTACCATTTTCAAGTAACTAATTCAACTTTTCAAGTCTCTACACTTTACCATTTTCAAATAACTAATACACATTTTCAAGTCACTACCATTTTCGAGTAACTAATTCACATTTTCAAGTAACTACACTTAAGCATTTTCAAGCAACAAATACACATTTTCAAGTAACTACAGTTGAGCATTTTCAAGCAACTAATACACATTTTCCCTACACTTAACCATTTTCAAGTAACTAGTTCAAATGACCAAGACTCTACACTTAACCATTTTCAAATAACTAATACACATTTTCAAGTCACTACCATTTTCAAGTAACTAATTCACATTTCAAGTCTCTACACTTAACCATTTTCAAATAACTAATACACATTTTCAAGTAACTACTTCACATTTTCAAGTCACTACCATTTTCAAGTAACTAATTCAACTTTTCAAGTCTCTACACTTTACCATTTTCAAATAACTAATACACATTTTCAAGTCACTACCATTTTCGAGTAACTAATTCACATTTTCAAGTAACTACACTTAAGCATTTTCAAGCAACAAATACACATTTTCAAGTAACTACAGTTGAGCATTTTCAAGCAACAAATACACATTTTCAAGTAAGTAGTTCTCGTTACAACTTACTACACTTAACCATTTTCAAGTAACTAATACACATTTTCAAGTCATTGCTATTTTCATGTAACTAATTCACATTTCAAGTCTCTACACTTAACCATTTTCAAATAACCAATACACATATCAAGTTACTACACTTAACCATTTTTAATTAACTTAAGCACATTTCAAGTTACTACACTTAAACCATTTTCAACTAACTAATACACATTTCAAGTTACTACACTTAACCATTTTTAATTAACTAAAACACATTTCAAGTTACTACACTTAACCAATTTTAAGTAACTAATACACATTTCAAGTTACTACACTTAACCATTTTTAATTAATTAAAACACATTTCAAGTTACTACACTTAACCATTTTCAAGTAACTAATACACATTTTCCCTACACTTAACCATTTTCAAGTAACTAGTTCAAATGACCAAGACTCTACACTTAACCATTTTCAAATAACTAATACACATTTTCAAGTCACTACCATTTTCAAGTAACTAATTCACATTTCAAGTCTCTACACTTCACCATTTTCAAATAACTAATACACATTTTCAAGTAACTACTTCACATTTTCAAGTCACTACCATTTTCAAGTAACTAATTCAACTTTTCAAGTCTCTACACTTTACCATTTTCAAATAACTAATACACATTTTCAAGTCACTACCATTTTCGAGTAACTAATTCACATTTTCAAGTCACTACGCTTAAGCATTTTCAAGCAACAAATACACATTTTCAAGTAACTACACTTGAGCATTTTCAAGCAACAAATACACATTTTCAAGTAAGTAGTTCTCATTACAACTTACTACACTTAACCATTTTCAAGTAACTAATTCAAATGACCAAGTCTCTACACTTAACCATTTTCAAATAACTAATACACATTTTCAAGTCACTACCATTTTCAAGTAACTAATTCACATTTCAAGTCTCTACACTTAACCATTTTCAAATAACTAATACACATTTTCAAGTAACTACTTCACATTTTCAAGTCACTACCATTTTCAAGTAACTAATTCAACTTTTCAAGTCTCTACACTTTACCATTTTCAAATAACTAATACACATTTTCAAGTCACTACCATTTTCGAGTAACTAATTCACATTTTCAAGTCACTACACTTAAGCATTTTCAAGCAACAAATACACATTTTCAAGTACCTACAGTTGAGCATTTTCAAGCAACTAATACACATTTTCCCTACACTTAACCATTTTCAAGTAACTAGTTCAAATGACCAAGACTCTACACTTAACCATTTTCAAATAACTAATACACATTTTCAAGTCACTACCATTTTCAAGTAACTAATTCACATTTCAAGTCTCTACACTTAACCATTTTCAAATAACTAATACACATTTTCAAGTAACTACTTCACATTTTCAAGTCACTACCATTTTCAAGTAACTAATTCAACTTTTCAAGTCTCTACACTTTACCATTTTCAAATAACTAATACACATTTTCAAGTCACTACCATTTTCGAGTAACTAATTCACATTTTCAAGTAACTACACTTAAGCATTTTCAAGCAACAAATACACATTTTCAAGTAACTACAGTTGAGCATTTTCAAGCAACAAATACACATTTTCAAGTAAGTAGTTCTCGTTACAACTTACTACACTTAACCATTTTCAAGTAACTAATACACATTTTCAAGTCATTGCTATTTTCATGTAACTAATTCACATTTCAAGTCTCTACACTTAACCATTTTCAAATAACCAATACACATATCAAGTTACTACACTTAACCATTTTTAATTAACTTAAGCACATTTCAAGTTACTACACTTAAACCATTTTCAACTAACTAATACACATTTCAAGTTACTACACTTAACCATTTTTAATTAACTAAAACACATTTCAAGTTACTACACTTAACCAATTTTAAGTAACTAATACACATTTCAAGTTACTACACTTAACCATTTTTAATTAATTAAAACACATATCAAGTTACTACACTTAACCATTTTCAAGTAACTAATACACATTTTCAAGTCACTACCATTTTCGAGTAACTAATTCACATTTTCAAGTCACTACACTTAAGCATTTTCAAGCAACAAATACACATTTTCAAGTAACTACAGTTGAGCATTTTCAAGCAACAAATACACATTTTCAAGTAAGTAGTTCTCGTTACAACTTACTACACTTAACCATTTTCAAGTAACTAATACACATTTTCAAGTCATTGCTATTTTCATGTAACTAATTCACATTTCAAGTCTCTACACTTAACCATTTTCAAATAACCAATACACATATCAAGTTACTACACTTAACCATTTTTAATTAACTTAAGCACATTTCAAGTTACTACACTTAAACCATTTTCAACTAACTAATACACATTTCAAGTTACTACACTTAACCATTTTTAATTAACTAAAACACATTTCAAGTTACTACACTTAACCAATTTTAAGTAACTAATACACATTTCAAGTTACTACACTTAACCATTTTTAATTAATTAAAACACATATCAAGTTACTACACTTAACCATTTTCAAGTAACTAATACACATTTTCAAGTCACTACCATTTTCGAGTAACTAATTCACATTTTCAAGTCACTACGCTTAAGCATTTTCAAGCAACAAATACACATTTTCAAGTAACTACACTTGAGCATTTTCAAGCAACAAATACACATTTTCAAGTAAGTAGTTCTCATTACAACTTACTACACTTAACCATTTTCAAGTAACTAATTCAAATGACCAAGTCTCTACACTTAACCATTTTCAAATAACTAATACACATTTTCAAGTCACTACCATTTTCAAGTAACTAATTCACATTTCAAGTCTCTACACTTAACCATTTTCAAATAATTAATACACATTTTCAAGTAACTACTTCACATTTTCAAGTCACTACCATTTTCAAGTAACTAATTCAACTTTTCAAGTCTCTACACTTTACCATTTTCAACTAACTAATACACATTTCAAGTTACTACACTTAACCATTTTTAATTAACTAAAACACATTTCAAGTTACTACACTTAACCAATTTTAAGTAACTAATACACATTTCAAGTTACTACACTTAACCATTTTTAATTAATTAAAACACATTTCAAGTTACTACACTTAACCATTTTCAACTAACTAATACACATTTTCCCTACACTTAACCATTTTCAAGTAACTAGTTCAAATGACCAAGACTCTACACTTAACCATTTTCAAATAACTAATACACATTTTCAAGTCACTACCATTTTCAAGTAACTAATTCACATTTCAAGTCTCTACACTTCACCATTTTCAAATAACTAATACACATTTTCAAGTAACTACTTCACATTTTCAAGTCACTACCATTTTCAAGTAACTAATTCAACTTTTCAAGTCTCTACACTTTACCATTTTCAAATAACTAATACACATTTTCAAGTCACTACCATTTTCGAGTAACTAATTCACATTTTCAAGTCACTACGCTTAAGCATTTTCAAGCAACAAATACACATTTTCAAGTAACTACACTTGAGCATTTTCAAGCAACAAATACACATTTTCAAGTAAGTAGTTCTCATTACAACTTACTACACTTAACCATTTTCAAGTAACTAATTCAAATGACCAAGTCTCTACACTTAACCATTTTCAAATAACTAATACACATTTTCAAGTCACTACCATTTTCAAGTAACTAATTCACATTTCAAGTCTCTACACTTAACCATTTTCAAATAACTAATACACATTTTCAAGTAACTACTTCACATTTTCAAGTCACTACCATTTTCAAGTAACTAATTCAACTTTTCAAGTCTCTACACTTTACCATTTTCAAATAACTAATACACATTTTCAAGTCACTACCATTTTCGAGTAACTAATTCACATTTTCAAGTAACTACACTTAAGCATTTTCAAGCAACAAATACACATTTTCAAGTAACTACAGTTGAGCATTTTCAAGCAACTAATACACATTTTCCCTACACTTAACCATTTTCAAGTAACTAGTTCAAATGACCAAGACTCTACACTTAACCATTTTCAAATAACTAATACACATTTTCAAGTCACTACCATTTTCAAGTAACTAATTCACATTTCAAATCTCTACACTTAACCATTTTCAAATAACTAATACACATTTTCAAGTAACTACTTCACATTTTCAAGTCACTACCATTTTCAAGTAACTAATTCAACTTTTCAAGTCTCTACACTTTACCATTTTCAAATAACTAATACACATTTTCAAGTCACTACCATTTTCGAGTAACTAATTCACATTTTCAAGTAACTACACTTAAGCATTTTCAAGCAACAAATACACATTTTCAAGTAACTACAGTTGAGCATTTTCAAGCAACAAATACACATTTTCAAGTAAGTAGTTCTCGTTACAACTTACTACACTTAACCATTTTCAAGTAACTAATACACATTTTCAAGTCATTGCTATTTTCATGTAACTAATTCACATTTCAAGTCTCTACACTTAACCATTTTCAAATAACCAATACACATATCAAGTTACTACACTTAACCATTTTTAATTAACTTAAGCACATTTCAAGTTACTACACTTAAACCATTTTCAACTAACTAATACACATTTCAAGTTACTACACTTAACCATTTTTAATTAACTAAAACACATTTCAAGTTACTACACTTAACCAATTTTAAGTAACTAATACACATTTCAAGTTACTACACTTAACCATTTTTAATTAATTAAAACACATTTCAAGTTACTACACTTAACCATTTTCAAGTAACTAATACACATTTTCCCTACACTTAACCATTTTCAAGTAACTAGTTCAAATGACCAAGACTCTACACTTAACCATTTTCAAATAACTAATACACATTTTCAAGTCACTACCATTTTCAAGTAACTAATTCACATTTCAAGTCTCTACACTTCACCATTTTCAAATAACTAATACACATTTTCAAGTAACTACTTCACATTTTCAAGTCACTACCATTTTCAAGTAACTAATTCAACTTTTCAAGTCTCTACACTTTACCATTTTCAAATAACTAATACACATTTTCAAGTCACTACCATTTTCGAGTAACTAATTCACATTTTCAAGTCACTACGCTTAAGCATTTTCAAGCAACAAATACACATTTTCAAGTAACTACACTTGAGCATTTTCAAGCAACAAATACACATTTTCAAGTAAGTAGTTCTCATTACAACTTACTACACTTAACCATTTTCAAGTAACTAATTCAAATGACCAAGTCTCTACACTTAACCATTTTCAAATAACTAATACACATTTTCAAGTCACTACCATTTTCAAGTAACTAATTCACATTTCAAGTCTCTACACTTAACCATTTTCAAATAACTAATACACATTTTCAAGTAACTACTTCACATTTTCAAGTCACTACCATTTTCAAGTAACTAATTCAACTTTTCAAGTCTCTACACTTTACCATTTTCAAATAACTAATACACATTTTCAAGTCACTACCATTTTCGAGTAACTAATTCACATTTTCAAGTCACTACACTTAAGCATTTTCAAGCAACAAATACACATTTTCAAGTACCTACAGTTGAGCATTTTCAAGCAACTAATACACATTTTCCCTACACTTAACCATTTTCAAGTAACTAGTTCAAATGACCAAGACTCTACACTTAACCATTTTCAAATAACTAATACACATTTTCAAGTCACTACCATTTTCAAGTAACTAATTCACATTTCAAGTCTCTACACTTAACCATTTTCAAATAACTAATACACATTTTCAAGTAACTACTTCACATTTTCAAGTCACTACCATTTTCAAGTAACTAATTCAACTTTTCAAGTCTCTACACTTTACCATTTTCAAATAACTAATACACATTTTCAAGTCACTACCATTTTCGAGTAACTAATTCACATTTTCAAGTAACTACACTTAAGCATTTTCAAGCAACAAATACACATTTTCAAGTAACTACAGTTGAGCATTTTCAAGCAACAAATACACATTTTCAAGTAAGTAGTTCTCGTTACAACTTACTACACTTAACCATTTTCAAGTAACTAATACACATTTTCAAGTCATTGCTATTTTCATGTAACTAATTCACATTTCAAGTCTCTACACTTAACCATTTTCAAATAACCAATACACATATCAAGTTACTACACTTAACCATTTTTAATTAACTTAAGCACATTTCAAGTTACTACACTTAAACCATTTTCAACTAACTAATACACATTTCAAGTTACTACACTTAACCATTTTTAATTAACTAAAACACATTTCAAGTTACTACACTTAACCAATTTTAAGTAACTAATACACATTTCAAGTTACTACACTTAACCATTTTTAATTAATTAAAACACATATCAAGTTACTACACTTAACCATTTTCAAGTAACTAATACACATTTTCAAGTCACTACCATTTTCGAGTAACTAATTCACATTTTCAAGTCACTACACTTAAGCATTTTCAAGCAACAAATACACATTTTCAAGTAACTACAGTTGAGCATTTTCAAGCAACAAATACACATTTTCAAGTAAGTAGTTCTCGTTACAACTTACTACACTTAACCATTTTCAAGTAACTAATACACATTTTCAAGTCATTGCTATTTTCATGTAACTAATTCACATTTCAAGTCTCTACACTTAACCATTTTCAAATAACCAATACACATATCAAGTTACTACACTTAACCATTTTTAATTAACTTAAGCACATTTCAAGTTACTACACTTAAACCATTTTCAACTAACTAATACACATTTCAAGTTACTACACTTAACCATTTTTAATTAACTAAAACACATTTCAAGTTACTACACTTAACCAATTTTAAGTAACTAATACACATTTCAAGTTACTACACTTAACCATTTTTAATTAATTAAAACACATATCAAGTTACTACACTTAACCATTTTCAAGTAACTAATACACATTTTCAAGTCACTACCATTTTCGAGTAACTAATTCACATTTTCAAGTCACTACGCTTAAGCATTTTCAAGCAACAAATACACATTTTCAAGTAACTACACTTGAGCATTTTCAAGCAACAAATACACATTTTCAAGTAACTAGTTCTCATTACAACTTACTACACTTAACCATTTTCAAGTAACTAATTCAAATGACCAAGTCTCTACACTTAACCATTTTCAAATAACTAATACACATTTTCAAGTCACTACCATTTTCAAGTAACTAATTCACATTTCAAGTCTCTACACTTAACCATTTTCAAATAATTAATACACATTTTCAAGTAACTACTTCACATTTTCAAGTCACTACCATTTTCAAGTAACTAATTCAACTTTTCAAGTCTCTACACTTTACCATTTTCAACTAACTAATACACATTTCAAGTTACTACACTTAACCATTTTTAATTAACTAAAACACATTTCAAGTTACTACACTTAACCAATTTTAAGTAACTAATACACATTTCAAGTTACTACACTTAACCATTTTTAATTAATTAAAACACATTTCAAGTTACTACACTTAACCATTTTCAAGTAACTAATACACATTTTCCCTACACTTAACCATTTTCAAGTAACTAGTTCAAATGACCAAGACTCTACACTTAACCATTTTCAAATAACTAATACACATTTTCAAGTCACTACCATTTTCAAGTAACTAATTCACATTTCAAGTCTCTACACTTCACCATTTTCAAATAACTAATACACATTTTCAAGTAACTACTTCACATTTTCAAGTCACTACCATTTTCAAGTAACTAATTCAACTTTTCAAGTCTCTACACTTTACCATTTTCAAATAACTAATACACATTTTCAAGTCACTACCATTTTCGAGTAACTAATTCACATTTTCAAGTCACTACGCTTAAGCATTTTCAAGCAACAAATACACATTTTCAAGTAACTACACTTGAGCATTTTCAAGCAACAAATACACATTTTCAAGTAAGTAGTTCTCATTACAACTTACTACACTTAACCATTTTCAAGTAACTAATTCAAATGACCAAGTCTCTACACTTAACCATTTTCAAATAACTAATACACATTTTCAAGTCACTACCATTTTCAAGTAACTAATTCACATTTCAAGTCTCTACACTTAACCATTTTCAAATAACTAATACACATTTTCAAGTAACTACTTCACATTTTCAAGTCACTACCATTTTCAAGTAACTAATTCAACTTTTCAAGTCTCTACACTTTACCATTTTCAAATAACTAATACACATTTTCAAGTCACTACCATTTTCGAGTAACTAATTCACATTTTCAAGTAACTACACTTAAGCATTTTCAAGCAACAAATACACATTTTCAAGTAACTACAGTTGAGCATTTTCAAGCAACTAATACACATTTTCCCTACACTTAACCATTTTCAAGTAACTAGTTCAAATGACCAAGACTCTACACTTAACCATTTTCAAATAACTAATACACATTTTCAAGTCACTACCATTTTCAAGTAACTAATTCACATTTCAAATCTCTACACTTAACCATTTTCAAATAACTAATACACATTTTCAAGTAACTACTTCACATTTTCAAGTCACTACCATTTTCAAGTAACTAATTCAACTTTTCAAGTCTCTACACTTTACCATTTTCAAATAACTAATACACATTTTCAAGTCACTACCATTTTCGAGTAACTAATTCACATTTTCAAGTAACTACACTTAAGCATTTTCAAGCAACAAATACACATTTTCAAGTAACTACAGTTGAGCATTTTCAAGCAACAAATACACATTTTCAAGTAAGTAGTTCTCGTTACAACTTACTACACTTAACCATTTTCAAGTAACTAATACACATTTTCAAGTCATTGCTATTTTCATGTAACTAATTCACATTTCAAGTCTCTACACTTAACCATTTTCAAATAACCAATACACATATCAAGTTACTACACTTAACCATTTTTAATTAACTTAAGCACATTTCAAGTTACTACACTTAAACCATTTTCAACTAACTAATACACATTTCAAGTTACTACACTTAACCATTTTTAATTAACTAAAACACATTTCAAGTTACTACACTTAACCAATTTTAAGTAACTAATACACATTTCAAGTTACTACACTTAACCATTTTTAATTAATTAAAACACATTTCAAGTTACTACACTTAACCATTTTCAAGTAACTAATACACATTTTCCCTACACTTAACCATTTTCAAGTAACTAGTTCAAATGACCAAGACTCTACACTTAACCATTTTCAAATAACTAATACACATTTTCAAGTCACTACCATTTTCAAGTAACTAATTCACATTTCAAGTCTCTACACTTCACCATTTTCAAATAACTAATACACATTTTCAAGTAACTACTTCACATTTTCAAGTCACTACCATTTTCAAGTAACTAATTCAACTTTTCAAGTCTCTACACTTTACCATTTTCAAATAACTAATACACATTTTCAAGTCACTACCATTTTCGAGTAACTAATTCACATTTTCAAGTCACTACGCTTAAGCATTTTCAAGCAACAAATACACATTTTCAAGTAACTACACTTGAGCATTTTCAAGCAACAAATACACATTTTCAAGTAAGTAGTTCTCATTACAACTTACTACACTTAACCATTTTCAAGTAACTAATTCAAATGACCAAGTCTCTACACTTAACCATTTTCAAATAACTAATACACATTTTCAAGTCACTACCATTTTCAAGTAACTAATTCACATTTCAAGTCTCTACACTTAACCATTTTCAAATAACTAATACACATTTTCAAGTAACTACTTCACATTTTCAAGTCACTACCATTTTCAAGTAACTAATTCAACTTTTCAAGTCTCTACACTTTACCATTTTCAAATAACTAATACACATTTTCAAGTCACTACCATTTTCGAGTAACTAATTCACATTTTCAAGTCACTACACTTAAGCATTTTCAAGCAACAAATACACATTTTCAAGTACCTACAGTTGAGCATTTTCAAGCAACTAATACACATTTTCCCTACACTTAACCATTTTCAAGTAACTAGTTCAAATGACCAAGACTCTACACTTAACCATTTTCAAATAACTAATACACATTTTCAAGTCACTACCATTTTCAAGTAACTAATTCACATTTCAAGTCTCTACACTTAACCATTTTCAAATAACTAATACACATTTTCAAGTAACTACTTCACATTTTCAAGTCACTACCATTTTCAAGTAACTAATTCAACTTTTCAAGTCTCTACACTTTACCATTTTCAAATAACTAATACACATTTTCAAGTCACTACCATTTTCGAGTAACTAATTCACATTTTCAAGTAACTACACTTAAGCATTTTCAAGCAACAAATACACATTTTCAAGTAACTACAGTTGAGCATTTTCAAGCAACAAATACACATTTTCAAGTAAGTAGTTCTCGTTACAACTTACTACACTTAACCATTTTCAAGTAACTAATACACATTTTCAAGTCATTGCTATTTTCATGTAACTAATTCACATTTCAAGTCTCTACACTTAACCATTTTCAAATAACCAATACACATATCAAGTTACTACACTTAACCATTTTTAATTAACTTAAGCACATTTCAAGTTACTACACTTAAACCATTTTCAACTAACTAATACACATTTCAAGTTACTACACTTAACCATTTTTAATTAACTAAAACACATTTCAAGTTACTACACTTAACCAATTTTAAGTAACTAATACACATTTCAAGTTACTACACTTAACCATTTTTAATTAATTAAAACACATATCAAGTTACTACACTTAACCATTTTCAAGTAACTAATACACATTTTCAAGTCACTACCATTTTCGAGTAACTAATTCACATTTTCAAGTCACTACACTTAAGCATTTTCAAGCAACAAATACACATTTTCAAGTAACTACAGTTGAGCATTTTCAAGCAACAAATACACATTTTCAAGTAAGTAGTTCTCGTTACAACTTACTACACTTAACCATTTTCAAGTAACTAATACACATTTTCAAGTCATTGCTATTTTCATGTAACTAATTCACATTTCAAGTCTCTACACTTAACCATTTTCAAATAACCAATACACATATCAAGTTACTACACTTAACCATTTTTAATTAACTTAAGCACATTTCAAGTTACTACACTTAAACCATTTTCAACTAACTAATACACATTTCAAGTTACTACACTTAACCATTTTTAATTAACTAAAACACATTTCAAGTTACTACACTTAACCAATTTTAAGTAACTAATACACATTTCAAGTTACTACACTTAACCATTTTTAATTAATTAAAACACATATCAAGTTACTACACTTAACCATTTTCAAGTAACTAATACACATTTTCAAGTCACTACCATTTTCGAGTAACTAATTCACATTTTCAAGTCACTACGCTTAAGCATTTTCAAGCAACAAATACACATTTTCAAGTAACTACACTTGAGCATTTTCAAGCAACAAATACACATTTTCAAGTAACTAGTTCTCATTACAACTTACTACACTTAACCATTTTCAAGTAACTAATTCAAATGACCAAGTCTCTACACTTAACCATTTTCAAATAACTAATACACATTTTCAAGTCACTACCATTTTCAAGTAACTAATTCACATTTCAAGTCTCTACACTTAACCATTTTCAAATAATTAATACACATTTTCAAGTAACTACTTCACATTTTCAAGTCACTACCATTTTCAAGTAACTAATTCAACTTTTCAAGTCTCTACACTTTACCATTTTCAACTAACTAATACACATTTCAAGTTACTACACTTAACCATTTTTAATTAACTAAAACACATTTCAAGTTACTACACTTAACCAATTTTAAGTAACTAATACACATTTCAAGTTACTACACTTAACCATTTTTAATTAATTAAAACACATTTCAAGTTACTACACTTAACCATTTTCAAGTAACTAATACACATTTTCCCTACACTTAACCATTTTCAAGTAACTAGTTCAAATGACCAAGACTCTACACTTAACCATTTTCAAATAACTAATACACATTTTCAAGTCACTACCATTTTCAAGTAACTAATTCACATTTCAAGTCTCTACACTTCACCATTTTCAAATAACTAATACACATTTTCAAGTAACTACTTCACATTTTCAAGTCACTACCATTTTCAAGTAACTAATTCAACTTTTCAAGTCTCTACACTTTACCATTTTCAAATAACTAATACACATTTTCAAGTCACTACCATTTTCGAGTAACTAATTCACATTTTCAAGTCACTACGCTTAAGCATTTTCAAGCAACAAATACACATTTTCAAGTAACTACACTTGAGCATTTTCAAGCAACAAATACACATTTTCAAGTAAGTAGTTCTCATTACAACTTACTACACTTAACCATTTTCAAGTAACTAATTCAAATGACCAAGTCTCTACACTTAACCATTTTCAAATAACTAATACACATTTTCAAGTCACTACCATTTTCAAGTAACTAATTCACATTTCAAGTCTCTACACTTAACCATTTTCAAATAACTAATACACATTTTCAAGTAACTACTTCACATTTTCAAGTCACTACCATTTTCAAGTAACTAATTCAACTTTTCAAGTCTCTACACTTTACCATTTTCAAATAACTAATACACATTTTCAAGTCACTACCATTTTCGAGTAACTAATTCACATTTTCAAGTCACTACACTTAAGCATTTTCAAGCAACAAATACACATTTTCAAGTAACTACAGTTGAGCATTTTCATGCAACTAATACACATTTTCCCTACACTTAACCATTTTCAAGTAACTAGTTCAAATGACCAAGACTCTACACTTAACCATTTTCAAATAACTAATACACATTTTCAAGTCACTACCATTTTCAAGTAACTAATTCACATTTCAAGTCTCTACACTTAACCATTTTCAAATAACTAATACACATTTTCAAGTTACTACTTCACATTTTCAAGTCACTACCATTTTCAAGTAACTAATTCAACTTTTCAAGTCTCTACACTTTACCATTTTCAAATAACTAATACACATTTTCAAGTCACTACCATTTTCGAGTAACTAATTCACATTTTCAAGTAACTACACTTAAGCATTTTCAAGCAACAAATACACATTTTCAAGTAACTACAGTTGAGCATTTTCAAGCAACAAATACACATTTTCAAGTAAGTAGTTCTCGTTACAACTTACTACACTTAACCATTTTCAAGTAACTAATACACATTTTCAAGTCATTGCTATTTTCATGTAACTAATTCACATTTCAAGTCTCTACACTTAACCATTTTCAAATAACCAATACACATATCAAGTTACTACACTTAACCATTTTTAATTAACTTAAGCACATTTCAAGTTACTACACTTAAACCATTTTCAACTAACAAATACACATTTCAAGTTACTACACTTAACCATTTTTAATTAACTAAAACACATTTCAAGTTACTACACTTAACCAATTTTAAGTAACTAATACACATTTCAAGTTACTACACTTAACCATTTTTAATTAATTAAAACACATTTCAAGTTACTACACTTAACCATTTTCAAGTAACTAATACACATTTTCCCTACACTTAACCATTTTCAAGTAACTAGTTCAAATGACCAAGACTCTACACTTAACCATTTTCAAATAACTAATACACATTTTCAAGTCACTACCATTTTCAAGTAACTAATTCACATTTCAAGTCTCTACACTTAACCATTTTCAAATAACTAATACACATTTTCAAGTAAGTACTTCACATTTTCAAGTCACTACCATTTTCAAGTAACTAATTCAACTTTTCAAGTCTCTACACTTTACCATTTTCAAATAACTAATACACATTTTCAAGTCACTACCATTTTCGAGTAACTAATTCACATTTTCAAGTAACTACACTTAAGCATTTTCAAGCAACAAATACACATTTTCAAGTAACTACAGTTGAGCATTTTCAAGCAACAAATATACATTTTCAAGTAAGTAGTTCTCGTTACAACTTACTACACTTAACCATTTTCAAGTAACTAATACACATTTTCAAGTCATTGCTATTTTCATGTAACTAATTCACATTTCAAGTCTCTACACTTAACCATTTTCAAATAACCAATACACATATCAAGTTACTAAACTTAACCATTTTTAATTAACTTAAGCACATTTCAAGTTACTACACTTAAACCATTTTCAACTAACAAATACACATTTCAAGTTACTACACTTAACCATTTTTAATTAACTAAAACACATTTCAAGTTACTACACTTAACCAATTTTAAGTAACTAATACACATTTCAAGTTACTACACTTAACCATTTTTAATTAATTAAAACACATTTCAAGTTACTACACTTAACCATTTTCAAGTAACTAATACACATTTTCCCTACACTTAACCATTTTCAAGTAACTAGTTCAAATGACCAAGACTCTACACTTAACCATTTTCAAATAACTAATACACATTTTCAAGTCACTACCATTTTCAAGTAACTAATTCACATTTCAAGTCTCTACACTTCACCATTTTCAAATAACTAATACACATTTTCAAGTAAGTACTTCACATTTTCAAGTCACTACCATTTTCAAGTAACTAATTCAACTTTTCAAGTCTCTACACTTTACCATTTTCAAATAACTAATACACATTTTCAAGTCACTACCATTTTCGAGTAACTAATTCACATTTTCAAGTAACTACACTTAAGCATTTTCAAGCAACAAATACACATTTTCAAGTAACTACAGTTGAGCATTTTCAAGCAACAAATACACATTTTCAAGTAAGTAGTTCTCGTTACAACTTACTACACTTAACCATTTTCAAGTAACTAATACACATTTTCAAGTCATTGCTATTTTCATGTAACTAATTCACATTTCAAGTCTCTACACTTAACCATTTTCAAATAACCAATACACATATCAAGTTACTACACTTAACCATTTTTAATTAACTTAAGCACATTTCAAGTTACTACACTTAAACCATTTTCAACTAACTAATACACATTTCAAGTTACTACACTTAACCATTTTTAATTAACTAAAACACATTTCAAGTTACTACACTTAACCAATTTTAAGTAACTAATACACATTTCAAGTTACTACACTTAACCATTTTTAATTAATTAAAACACATATCAAGTTACTACACTTAACCATTTTTAATTAACTTAAGCACATTTCAAGTTACTACACTTAAACCATTTTCAACTAACTAATACACATTTCAAGTTACTACACTTAACCATTTTTAATTAACTAAAACACATTTCAAGTTACTACACTTAACCAATTTTAAGTAACTAATACACATTTCAAGTTACTACACTTAACCATTTTTAATTAATTAAAACACATTTCAAGTTACTACACTTAAGCATTTTCAAGTAACTAATACACATTTTCCCTACACTTAACCATTTTCAAGTAACTAGTTCAAATGACCAAGACTCTACACTTAACCATTTTCAAATAACTAATACACATTTTCAAGTCACTACCATTTTCAAGTAACTAATTCACATTTCAAGTCTCTACACTTAACCATTTTCAAATAACTAATACACATTTTCAAGTAACTACTTCACATTTTCAAGTCACTACCATTTTCAAGTAACTAATTCAACTTTTCAAGTCTCTACACTTTACCATTTTCAAATAACTAATACACATTTTCAAGTCACTACCATTTTCGAGTAACTAATTCACATTTTCAAGTCACTACGCTTAAGCATTTTCAAGCAACAAATACACATTTTCAAGTAACTACACTTGAGCATTTTCAAGCAACAAATACACATTTTCAAGTAAGTAGTTCTCATTACAACTTACTACACTTAACCATTTTCAAGTAACTAATTCAAATGACCAAGTCTCTACACTTAACCATTTTCAAATAACTAATACACATTTTCAAGTCACTACCATTTTCAAGTAACTAATTCACATTTCAAGTCTCTACACTTAACCATTTTCAAATAACTAATACACATTTTCAAGTAACTACTTCACATTTTCAAGTCACTACCATTTTCAAGTAACTAATTCAACTTTTCAAGTCTCTACACTTTACCATTTTCAAATAACTAATACACATTTTCAAGTCACTACCATTTTCGAGTAACTAATTCACATTTTCAAGTCACTACACTTAAGCATTTTCAAGCAACAAATACACATTTTCAAGTAACTACAGTTGAGCATTTTCAAGCAACAAATACACATTTTCAAGTAAGTAGTTCTCATTACAACTTACTACACTTAACCATTTTCAAGTAACTAATACACATTTTCAAGTCATTGCTATTTTCATGTAACTAATTCACATTTCAAGTCTCTACACTTAACCATTTTCAAATAACCAATACACATATCAAGTTACTACACTTAACCATTTTTAATTAACTTAAGCACATTTCAAGTTACTACACTTAAACCATTTTCAACTAACTAATACACATTTCAAGTTACTACACTTAACCATTTTTAATTAACTAAAACACATTTCAAGTTACTACACTTAACCAATTTTAAGTAACTAATACACATTTCAAGTTACTACACTTAACCATTTTTAATTAATTAAAACACATTTCAAGTTACTACACTTAACCATTTTCAAGTAACTAATACACATTTTCCCTACACTTAACCATTTTCAAGTAACTAGTTCAAATGACCAAGACTCTACACTTAACCATTTTCAAATAACTAATACACATTTTCAAGTCACTACCATTTTCAAGTAACTAATTCACATTTCAAGTCTCTACACTTAACCATTTTCAAATAACTAATACACATTTTCAAGTAACTACTTCACATTTTCAAGTCACTACCATTTTCAAGTAACTAATTCAACTTTTCAAGTCTCTACACTTTACCATTTTCAAATAACTAATACACATTTTCAAGTCACTACCATTTTCGAGTAACTAATTCACATTTTCAAGTCACTACGCTTAAGCATTTTCAAGCAACAAATACACATTTTCAAGTAACTACACTTGAGCATTTTCAAGCAACAAATACACATTTTCAAGTAAGTAGTTCTCATTACAACTTACTACACTTAACCATTTTCAAGTAACTAATTCAAATGACCAAGTCTCTACACTTAACCATTTTCAAATAACTAATACACATTTTCAAGTCACTACCATTTTCAAGTAACTAATTCACATTTCAGGTCTCTACACTTAACCATTTTCAAATAACTAATACACATTTTCAAGTAACTACTTCACATTTTCAAGTCACTACCATTTTCAAGTAACTAATTCAACTTTTCAAGTCTCTACACTTTACCATTTTCAAATAACTAATACACATTTTCAAGTCACTACCATTTTCGAGTAACTAATTCACATTTTCAAGTCACTACACTTAAGCATTTTCAAGCAACAAATACACATTTTCAAGTAACTACAGTTGAGCATTTTCAAGCAACTAATTAACATTTTCCCTACACTTAACCATTTTCAAGTAACTAGTTCAAATGACCAAGACTCTACACTTAACCATTTTCAAATAACTAATACACATTTTCAAGTCACTACCATTTTCAAGTAACTAATTCACATTTCAAGTCTCTACACTTAACCATTTTCAAATAACTAATACACATTTTCAAGTAACTACTTCACATTTTCAAGTCACTACCATTTTCAAGTAACTAATTCAACTTTTCAAGTCTCTACACTTTACCATTTTCAAATAACTAATACACATTTTCAAGTCACTACCATTTTCGAGTAACTAATTCACATTTTCAAGTAACTACACTTAAGCATTTTCAAGCAACAAATACACATTTTCAAGTAACTACAGTTGAGCATTTTCAAGCAACAAATACACATTTTCAAGTAAGTAGTTCTCGTTACAACTTACTACACTTAACCATTTTCAAGTAACTAATACACATTTTCAAGTCATTGCTATTTTCATGTAACTAATTCACATTTCAAGTCTCTACACTTAACCATTTTCAAATAACCAATACACATATCAAGTTACTACACTTAACCATTTTTAATTAACTTAAGCACATTTCAAGTTACTACACTTAAACCATTTTCAACTAACTAATACACATTTCAAGTTACTACACTTAACCATTTTTAATTAACTAAAACACATTTCAAGTTACTACACTTAACCAATTTTAAGTAACTAATACACATTTCAAGTTACTACACTTAACCATTTTTAATTAATTAAAACACATATCAAGTTACTACACTTAACCATTTTTAATTAACTTAAGCACATTTCAAGTTACTACACTTAAACCATTTTCAACTAACTAATACACATTTCAAGTTACTACACTTAACCATTTTTAATTAACTAAAACACATTTCAAGTTACTACACTTAACCAATTTTAAGTAACTAATACACATTTCAAGTTACTACACTTAACCATTTTTAATTAATTAAAACACATTTCAAGTTACTACACTTAACCATTTTCAAGTAACTAATACACATTTTCCCTACACTTAACCATTTTCAAGTAACTACACTTGAGCATTTTCAAGCAACAAATACACATTTTCAAGTAAGTAGTTCACATTACAACTTACTACACAACCATTTTCAAGTAACTAATTCATATTTTCAAGTCACTACCATTTACAAGTAACTAATTAACATTTCAAGTCTCTACACTTAACCATTTTCAAATAACTAATACACATTTTCAAGCCACTACCATTTTCAAGTAACTAATTCACATTTCAAATCGCTACAGTTAACCATTTTCAAATAACTAATACACATTTTCAATTCACTACCATTTTCAAGTAACTAATTCACATTTCAAGTCTTAACCATTTTCAAATAACAAATACACATTTTTAAGTAACTACACTTGAGCATTTTCAAGCAACAAATACACATTTTCAAGTAAGTAGTTCTCATTACAACTTACTGCACTTAACCATTTTCAAGTAACTAATTCACATTTTCACTACACTTAAGCATTTTCAAGTAACTAATTCAAATGACCAAGTCTCTACACTTTACCATTTTCAAATAATTAATACACATTTTCAAGTCACTACCATTTTGAAGTAACTAATTCACATTTTCAAGTCACTACACTTAAGCATTTTCAAGTAACAAATACACATTTTCAAGTAACTACACTTGAGCATTTTCAAGCAACAAATACACATTTTCAAGTAAGTAGTTCACATTACAACTTACTACACAACCATTTTCAAGTAACTAATTCACATTTTCAAGTCACTACCATTTACAAGTAACTAATTCACATTTCAAGTCTCTACACTTAACCATTTTCAAATAACTAATACACATTTTCAAGCCACTACCATTTTCAAGTAACTAATTCACATTTCAAGTCGCTACACTTAACCATTTTCAAATAACTAATACACATTTTCAATTCACTACCATTTTCAAGTAACTAATTCACATTTCAAGTCTTAACCATTTTCAAGTAACAAATACACATTTTCAAGTAAGTAGTTCACATTACAACTTACTACACTTAACCATTTTCAAGTAACTAATTCTCATTTTCAAGCCACTACCATTTTCAAGTAACTAATTAAAATGACCAAGTCTCTACACTTAACCATTTTCAAATAACTAATACACATTTTCAAGCCACTACCATTTTCAAGTAACTAATTCACATTTCAAATCGCTACACTTAACCATTTTCAAATAACTAATACACATTTTCAATTCACTACCATTTTCAAGTAACTAATTCACATTTCAAGTCTTACCCATTTTCAAGTAACAAATACACATTGTCAAGTAACTACACTTGAGCATTTTCAAGCAACAAATACACATTTTCAAGTAAGTAGTTCTCATTACAACTTACTACAGTTAACCATTTTCAAGTAACTAATTCACATTTTCACTACACTTAAGAATTTTCAAGTAACTAATTCAAATGACCAAGTCTCTACACTTAACCATTTTCAAATAACTAATACACATTTTCAAGTAACTACACTTGAGCATTTTCAAGCAACAAATACACATTTTCAAGTAAGTAGTTCACATTACAACTTACTACACAACCATTTTAAAGTAACTAATTCACATTTTGAAGTCACTACCATTTACAAGTAACTAATTCACATTTCAAGTCTTTACACTTAACCATTTTCAAATAACTAATACACATTTTCAAGCCACTACCATTTTCAAGTAACTAATTCACATTTCAAGTCGCTACACTTAACCATTTTAAAATAACTAATACACATTTTCAATTCACTACCATTTTCAACTAACTAATTCACATTTCAAGTCTTAACCATTTTCAAGTAACAAATACACATTTTCAAGTAAGTAGTTCACATTACAACTTACTACACTTAACCATTTTCAAGTAACTAATTCTCATTTTCAAGTAACTAATTCTCATTTTCAAGTAACTAATTAAAATGACCAAGTCTCTACACTTAACCATTTTCAAATAACTAATACACATTTTTAAGTAACTAATTCAAATGACGAAGTCTCTACACTTAACCATTTTCAAATAACTAATACACATTTTCAAGTCACTACCATTTTGAAGTAACTAATTCATATTTTCAAGTCACTACACTTAAGCATTTTCAAGTAACAAATACACATTTTCAAGTAACTACACTTGAGCATTTTCAACCAACAAATACACATTTTCAAGTAAGTAGTTCACATTACAACTTACTACACAACCATTTTCAAGTAACTAATTCACATTTCAAGTCGCTACACTTAACCATTTTCAAATAACTAATACACATTTTCAATTCACTACCATTTTCAAGTAACTAATTCACATTTCAAGTCTTAACCATTTTCAAGTAACAAATACACATTTTCAAGTAAGTAGTTCACATTACAACTTACTACACTTAACCATTTTCAAGTAACTAATTATCATTTTCAAGCCACTACCATTTTCAAGTAACTAATTAAAATGACCAAGTCTCTACACTTAACCATTTTCAAATAACTAATACACATTTTCAAGCCACTACCATTTTCAAGTAACTAATTCACATTTCAAATCGCTACACTTAACCATTTTCAAATAACTAATACACATTTTCAATTCACTACCATTTTCAAGTAACTAATTCACATTTCAAGTATTACCCATTTTCAAGTAACAATACACATTGTCAAGTAACTACACTTGAGCATTTTCAAGCAACAAATACACATTTTCAAGTATGTAGTTCTCATTACAACTTACTACAGTTAACCATTTTCAAGTAACTAATTCACATTTTCACTACACTTAAGAATTTCAAGTAACTAATTCAAATGACCAAGTCTCTACACTTAACCATTTTCAAATAACTAATACACATTTTCAAGTCACTACCATTTTGAAGTAACTAATTCACATTTTCAAGTCACTACACTTAAGCATTTTCAAGTAACAAATACACATTTTCAAGTAACTACACTTGAGCATTTTCAAGCAACAAATACACATTTTCAAGTAAGTAGTTCACATTACAACTTACTACACAACCATTTTCAAGTAACTAATTCACATTTTCAAGTCACTACCATTTACAAGTAACTAATTCACATTTCAAGTCTTTACACTTAACCATTTTCAAATAACTAATACACATTTTCAAGCCACTACCATTTTCAAGTAACTAATTCACATTTCAAGTCGCTACACTTAACCATTTTAAAATAACTAATACACATTTTCAATTCACTACCATTTTCAACTAACTAATTCACATTTCAAGTCTTAACCATTTTCAAGTAACAAATACACATTTTCAAGTAAGTAGTTCACATTACAACTTACTACACTTAACCATTTTCAAGTAACTAATTCTCATTTTCAAGTAACTAATTCTCATTTTCAAGTAACTAATTAAAATGACCAAGTCTCTACACTTAACCATTTTCAAATAACTAATACACATTTTTAAGTAACTAATTCAAATGACGAAGTCTCTACACTTAACCATTTTCAAATAACTAATACACATTTTCAAGTCACTACCATTTTGAAGTAACTAATTCATATTTTCAAGTCACTACACTTAAGCATTTTCAAGTAACAAATACACATTTTCAAGTAACTACACTTGAGCATTTTCAACCAACAAATACACATTTTCAAGTAAGTAGTTCACATTACAACTTACTACACAACCATTTTCAAGTAACTAATTCACATTTCAAGTCGCTACACTTAACCATTTTCAAATAACTAATACACATTTTCAATTCACTACCATTTTCAAGTAACTAATTCACATTTCAAGTCTTAACCATTTTCAAGTAACAAATACACATTTTCAAGTAAGTAGTTCACATTACAACTTACTACACTTAACCATTTTCAAGTAACTAATTATCATTTTCAAGCCACTACCATTTTCAAGTAACTAATTAAAATGACCAAGTCTCTACACTTAACCATTTTCAAATAACTAATACACATTTTCAAGCCACTACCATTTTCAAGTAACTAATTCACATTTCAAATCGCTACACTTAACCATTTTCAAATAACTAATACACATTTTCAATTCACTACCATTTTCAAGTAACTAATTCACATTTCAAGTATTACCCATTTTCAAGTAACAATACACATTGTCAAGTAACTACACTTGAGCATTTTCAAGCAACAAATACACATTTTCAAGTAAGTAGTTCTCATTACAACTTACTACAGTTAACCATTTTCAAGTAACTAATTCACATTTTCACTACACTTAAGAATTTTCAAGTAACTAATTCAAATGACCAAGTCTCTACACTTAACCATTTTCAAATAACTAATACACATTTTCAAGTCACTACCATTTTGAAGTAACTAATTCACATTTTCAAGTCACTACACTTAAGCATTTTCAAGTAACAAATACACATTTTCAAGTAACTACACTTGAGCATTTTCAAGCAACAAATACACATTTTCAAGTAAGTAGTTCACATTACAACTTACTACACAACCATTTTCAAGTAACTAATTCACATTTTCAAGTCACTACCATTTACAAGTAACTAATTCACATTTCAAGTCTTTACACTTAACCATTTTCAAATAACTAATACACATTTTCAAGCCACTACCATTTTCAAGTAACTAATTCACATTTCAAGTCGCTACACTTAACCATTTTAAAATAACTAATACACATTTTCAATTCACTACCATTTTCAACTAACTAATTCACATTTCAAGTCTTAACCATTTTCAAGTAACAAATACACATTTTCAAGTAAGTAGTTCACATTACAACTTACTACACTTAACCATTTTCAAGTAACTAATTCTCATTTTCAAGTAACTAATTCTCATTTTCAAGTAACTAATTAAAATGACCAAGTCTCTACACTTAACCATTTTCAAATAACTAATACACATTTTTAAGTAACTAATTCAAATGGCGAAGTCTCTACACTTAACCATTTTCAAATAACTAATACACATTTTCAAGTCACTACCATTTTGAAGTAACTAATTCACATTTTCAAGTCACTACACTTAAGCATTTTCAAGTAACAAATACACATTTTCAAGTAACTACACTTGAGCATTTTCAAGCAACAAATACACATTTTCAAGTAAGTAGTTCACATTACAACTTACTACACAACCATTTTCAAGTAACTAATTCACATTTTCAAGTCACTACCATTTACAAGTAACTAATTAACATTTCAAGTCTCTACACTTAACCATTTTCAAATAACTAATACACATTTTCAAGCCACTACCATTTTCAAGTAACTAATTCACATTTCAAATCGCTGCAGTTAACCATTTTCAAATAACTAATACACATTTTCAATTCACTACCATTTTCAAGTAACTAATTCACATTTCAAGTCTTAACCATTTTCAAATAACAAATACACATTTTTAAGTAACTACACTTGAGCATTTTCAAGCAACAAATACACATTTTCAAGTAAGTAGTTCTCATTACAACTTACTGCACTTAACCATTTTCAAGTAACTAATTCACATTTTTACTACACTTAAGCATTTTCAAGTAACTAATTCAAATGACCAAGTCTCTACACTTAACCATTTTCAATTAATTAATACACATTTTCAAGTCACTACCATTTTGAAGTAACTAATTCACATTTTCAAGTCACTACACTTAAGCATTTTCAAGTAACAAATACACATTTTCAAGTAACTACACTTGAGCATTTTCAAGCAACAAATACACATTTTCAAGTAAGTAGTTCACATTACAACTTACTACACAACCATTTTCAAGTAACTAATTCACATTTTCAAGTCACTACCATTTACAAGTAACTAATTCACATTTCAAATCTCTACACTTAACCATTTTCAAATAACTAATACACATTTTCAAGCCACTACCATTTTCAAGTAACTAATTCACATTTCAAGTCGCTACACTTAACCATTTTCAAATAACTAATACACATTTTCAATTCACTACCATTTTCAAGTAACTAATTCACATTTCAAGTCTTAACCATTTTCAAGTAACAAATACACATTTTCAAGTAAGTAGTTCACATTACAACTTACTACACTTAACCATTTTCAAGTAACTAATTCTCATTTTCAAGCCACTACCATTTTCAAGTAACTAATTAAAATGACCAAGTCTCTACACTTAACCATTTTCAAATAACTAATACACATTTTCAAGTAACTAATTCAAATGACGAAGTCTCTACACTTAACCATTTTCAAATAACTAATACACATTTTCAAGTCACTACCATTTTCAAGTAACAAATACATATTTTCAAGTCACTACACTTAAGCATTTTCAAGTAACAAAACTACACTTCAAAATGAAAGTGAAACCAAAACTTCGAAGCAAAGAGAAACAGCCGGAGCATCGATACATCAACCATAACTTTCAACAAAAAATCCTACGACCCTCATAACCTTCTACAACAAATAATCCCAGCATTCTCACCTAATGTGAGATTCCGACAGCTACAAAATAACAATACCTACACGACGAAAGAAAATCTACACTACGAAAATGAAATCCTAAAGGTAGCTAAAAATAAAAGAAGGGGGGTGTTTACCTTTCTTAGAGCAGCAAAACAGAACTATGAGCTTCGTCAAAATCCTTGCCACCATGAAATCCTTGAATGAGCTGGAATCGTATGAAAAAAATTGAAATTCGAATTTGGGAATTTTTGTATTTTTGGATTTGTGAGGAAATTAGAGTTTCTAGAGGAATTTTGTACCTCTCATCGTACGTGTCTCGTGTTTTGTATGAAATCGATGAAGAGAGGAAATTGATTTGGGGTTTTCGGGTTTTGGGGTTTTCCATTTTTTATGGTTTTCAATTTTTGGTGTATTGTTGGGGTTTATGGGATGTGTTAGGGTGAAAGAGAAAAGGGGATATAAGGGTGTGAGCTGGACCGGGTCGGCTGTTTTGGGCCTGTTAAGGGATTGGGCCCAAAACATTAGGTTAATAAAATAAAAAGGGAGAGGGTAAACATTAGGCCATTTAAAGAATGACCAATTAGATTATTTAGCCATTGTCATTTACATTATAGACCAAATCAAAAATCAATTGTCCAATTGCATTGCAATTATGACCAATTTGATTTTGATTACGACCCAAATTTAATAGACCGGCCAAATTAAATCAAAATTTGAAACAAATTAATAATCGATTTAACCCTGAGCTTCTTGGTTTAGTAAAATCAAATAAATATTTCCTGAATAAATCGTATTATATTCATAACAAATATAAAAAAAATTAATACGATGTACATAAATCGGATAATTAATTAATTCATCGTCATACACAAGTAGCTTACTTTATTATAGCTTCAAAAGTATATTATTACGTCGATTGTATGATATCAACGTGTTATTCAAAATACTTAGATAGATTTGGTTAGCTTGCTTTTGACTACTACGTATATATATCACTACACGAGATATACATATATATATACATATCGAGTGACTAGATGAGGTTCAACATACGTACTGTATACATTACATAAACGAGTATACACTCTGATGAATTATCGATTAATTAGCTGACATTTTTATAACTTCAATAGTATATATATTAGTACGTGGATCGTATGATATCAAAGTATTATTCAAAATACTTGGATAGATTCACTTAGCTTGCTTTTGACTACTACATACATCACTACACGAGATATACGTATAAATACACACGTACACTCTATCGACTATCAGGTTCAAAATACGTACTGTATACATTACATACAAGAGTATATTACCCCGTAATACAACGAATTTCATATATACTCTGATGAATTATCGGTTAATTTAGCTTACGTTATTATAACTTCAACAGCATATATATTATTGCACCGATCTTGTGATATCAACGTGTTATTCAAAATACTTGGATAGATTCACTTAAATTGCTTTTGACTACTGCGTATATCAATACACGAGATATACATATATACACACACACTCTATCGACTATCAGGTTCTAAATACATACTATATATATACATCACATACACGAGTATATTACCCCGTAATACAACGTATTTCATATATACTCTGATGAATTATCGGTTAGTTTAGCTTACGTTATTATAAGTTCAACATTATATTATTACCTTGGTCGTATGATATCAACGTATTCAATATACTTAGAAAGATTCAGTTAGCTTTTGACTACTACATACATCACTACGCGAAATATACATATAGATCACATGCACGAGTATATTACCCCATAATACAACGTATTCCTTATACTCTAATGAATTATCGATTATTTACCTTACATTATTATAACTCCAACAATATATTATAATTACCTCAATCGTGTGATATCAACATATTCAATATACTTGTATACATTCAATTAGCTTTTGACTACTACGTAAATAACTACACTCAATATATATATATATATATATATATATACATACATATATATATATACTCGATGGAAAATATATTTATTTGATTGAAACGTATGTAAAAAATAAAGATTGTTTTTTATGTTATTTATTAATTTTATTTAATATATTTAATATTTCTTAATTTATTTTTAGTATTTTTTATAAAAACCAACCACAAGTGGTGGGTTTTTCTTAATTCATTTTATAGAAACCGACCACTTGTGGTAGGTTTTTTAACATTAATTAATTTTTATTATTATTTAAAAATAAACGGACCACACGTGGTCGCTAAATTTTAAAAAATATATTTAATATATTTTAACAATTTACGTTTTTTATTTATTTGATTTATATTAATTTTTTGGGAAACCAAAACCGACCACAAGTGGTCGGTTTTGTATAAAAATATTTTTTTATTTTTTTAAATCTAAAACCGACCACAAATGGTCGCTTTTTATAAAATATTTTACATTTTTTAAATCTTAAACGGACCACTTGTTGGTTTTTTATAAAATATATATATATATATATATATATATATATATATATATATATATATATATATATATATATTTTAAAATCTAAAACTGACCACAAGTGGTCGTTTTTTGTAAAATAATTTTCACAAAAATTAAATATATTTTTTATAAAAAATTGAAAAGAATTTTTAAATAATAATTTTATTTATTTTTTGTTATTACCGACCACAAGTGGTCGGTTTTAAGGAATTATATTTTCCCGGGTTAATTTAATTACTTTTCTGCAGTTTTAAAATATAAAAACCAACCACTTGTGGTCAGTTTTTGATTAAAATAAATTTAATGAAAAACCTACCACATGTGGTCGGTTTTTGTGCGACCACAACTTGTGGTCGCTTTTTTGTGGTCGATTTTTCTATTTTTTTTAAGTAGTGCAAGTCTAGTTTCTACAAATAAATCGTAACTTACCTCAATGCCTGCTTGAGTCACGTCAAGGACACAAGTTTGCCTTTCCTTTCACTTTCGACACTTTCTTGATCTATAACAATAAATTTATGCACCCATTTCAATTATTTCATCTTTTCTAGCCATTAGAAATCAATAACTAATAAATTCAACTATAAACTTACCCTAGTTCATCACCTTAGGGTTTTCTACCCTTTAAACCACATGAATTCTACTTTATTTAACAAGAACAACCATAATTATACTCCAACTAATGTATTCTAACAACCTAGGATCATTAACAACTGATTTTAATCACATCCCATCAATTTACCTTCAGTTCATAAATTAGGGCTAAACCCCAATTTCTACCATAAACACGATTCTAGCGATTTTTAAGGATTCTAAAAGCAATTCAAGTTTAGAGTGATAAAGAATCTTACCTCCAAAGATTAAAACCCCAAAATATTTTAGAAAATTGCCTCCCCCGGAGCCCTTGTGAATTTTTTAGAAAATAGGAATGAAAAAGTCTTTCTGGTTTTTAAAAAGTTGAAAACTGCCTTTTTACCGCTGCAGTGGTAAAGTTACCGCTGCAACGGTTCACTGTGTAATTGAGGTCACCACTACAGCGGCACCGCTACAATGATCCTGAGGCAGAATCTTGGGGCATCTTCTCAAATCAGTCCATTTGACAACACACTCCTTGAAATACAACATCACGAACTAACATTTTCATGGTAAACTCTATAACCGGAGTTCTATTAATCCATTTTGTGTACCGAAAGTTGCTGCGGCTTTCAAAACTCGTCCTTTATCAAAAAATCAAGTCAAATACCCCCACCAATGCTCACATTAGTACTAGATTTCCTTAAACTATCACACCCTCAGAATACACTTGATACAATATCAAAAAGAGAATAAAAGTGAGATGATTAATATGAAATAAACATGACTATTAGCCTCACATCAGTGTCCAAGTCTATATTCAAGCCAAACATCACATGAAACTTGGAGTTGAAAGAGGGAACAGTTAGATTGGTGAAGAATACCTGCAAATATTAGGGTAAACCACATGTGGACCCACACAAGCACCTATAAGAGTTCATCGAGTTGAGTGATAACTTTTACTATCATAATGTATCTATCAAATAAGTGGAATTAACACTATTCACCTTCTTACTGATTGGGGAAGCCAAATTGTGATTGAAATATGAGCCTATAGGATCTATTACGTATTAAGATGATTTGTTTGAAAAGTTTCTCAATAGATTCTTCTCATTAAGAAGAACATAGGAGCTTAGAGGTAATATATCAGGTTTTGTACCACAAAGATGATGAATCCCTTCTACATGCCTGAAAATGATACAATGGATATATGTGAGATTGTCTGCATCCTCAGCAGCCAAAGGAGAATATTGGCACAACTTTATAGAAAGATTGAGGCCAGACTCAAAATCATTCTTAGATGCTACAGCTTAAAGGCAATTGTTTTGTACTAGAGCTATGGTGAAATTGCGGCTTTGCTAAAACATATGGCTATAAAAAATATGGACTATCAAAAACCCAGTAGATCATCCACTTCAACCACTAAAAAATATGCTTGGCAACCTAGAGTTAGATGATGTCTTAGCTATAAGGTAGCTATTAGTCAGTTGTGCACCTTAGTGAAACAAATTTTGATAGCACCAAGTATGAGTTTAGTTCAACAGGTCAGGTAGTAAGTGTGCTGATAACAATATTTATTCAGGATATCCTCTAGATGATGGATCTATCTATTATATGGCATAACAAAATCATAGTCAAGGGTTTCATATGAATAACTATGATACAAATTATAAAAACAACCCAAACTTCAGTTGGAGTGTAAACCAGAGAAAACAATAAACATAATAGGTTCCATGTGAGTAGTTCTCTAGAAAAACATTGAAGCAGTTCATGACACAGCTGCATCAAGCTTAACAGGCACACACATAGATAAACATTAAGACAAAAAAGTTTATTGCAACTTCAGATGGGGAAACTTACTTCCATACATCATGATAGACCTCAGGATGCTTTGCCTATTGATATAGAAACTCCTCAATAGGTAATAACAATTACTTTGAGAAATGGGTGAGAGTTCCAGACATAGAGCCTCCAAAAAGAAAGGTAGTTGATTGAATTAAGTATAGCATCTACCCTCTTTCCACAAAGATTGATTCAAACACCAACTCTAGAGCTAGAGCTTGTGCTAGAGGAGGAAAGAGAAAAAAAGATAGTTGAGAGCCCTAAAATTGTAGTTGGAAGACCTCCAACATCATTTTTACAAAGATTCTAAAAGAGCAAGGACAATGCTAATTTTGTATGTCTTTTGATATCTTCAAGCAACTTCATATCAATATCCCATTGATATTGAAGTATGCTATGTACCTGAGATATGCGGTGGCTTATAAAATACACTTAGTGGAATTTGAGACTATGGCACTTACTAAGAAGTACAGTTTACGGGTCTTGAGCACGCTCTCTCAAAAGCTAAAGGATGCTAGGAATTTCACCCTCCCTATACAAATTGGCGAAAGTGAAGTAGGGACTGCACTGTGTAATTTTGGGGTAAGTATAAATTTAATGCCTCTATATTGTTCAAGACATTTGGCTTGGGAGAGCCACACCCACCAACATCATTCTATAATTAGTGGATTGATCTTGTGTATATTCGGATGGACTAATCGAAGATGTGCTCATCAAGATTTGTAAATCTGTAATTCCTGTGGATTTTATTATTCTTTATTTCAGATGATAGGGTATAAGTCATATTGGGGCACCCATTCTTAGGAACCGATAGAGCACTCATTGATGTGAGAAAAGACGAGATGAAGATGTGGTTGTATGGTGAAAAATGTCTTTCAAGGTATAGAAAACACTTTACACTCCTTCACACTATAGATATTTGTATATGATAACAATGGTGCGTGGAAATAAGAGTGGTGCAAAAGGGAGTGAGTCCAAAAAAGTTGAATCCTTTCATATTGCCACCAACATCTCTGAAGAGTAGAAAGAGAAGTTGCTCAAGTTTTTTTAAAAGCATGAGCAAGTGATTAAGTGGCTCAAACATGATCTAGAAAGAAGTGTAGAGGTAAGAAAATGAGTGAATATTGAAGAAGGTGAGCCTCCTAGAGTAAATAAGTGATGAAAGCTCAATCACAAGGGTAGGAAGTAGTTTAGAGAATCTTGAGAGATTTGAGACATATGTTGTGCTATGAATTTAAATCAGACACTGTTTGGGAGGTAAACCAATTTGAAATTATTTTATTTTATTTTATTTTTATAGTGTCACTTTATGTTTTTGTTTTTGTCAGTGCAGATTTGGTGAAGACTGAGTACTCGAGTTTTAAAGCTAATGAGAATGGATAAAACATAAGTGTAGGGTCTTCCCCCTTTAATGGAAAGATTAAGAAGAAAACATGTTGCAAGCTAGGCCCTAGAGGGCCTTAGAGAGTATCTTTAATCCTTATTTTATAATATTTATTACTTGAGGGACAAATCAAGACCTTAAGTGTGGGGTAGAACATATTATGATATGTGTTAAGGGTGACATATGCCATAGGATTTGGAGTTCTTTTTGAGTGACAGTTTAGAGGCAATAATTTGAAAAATCTAAAGAAAATAGAAAAAGAGTAAAAAGACAAAATATTTTTATTTTGTTATTTAGTAGAATAGTGTTATTTGTTTTTAGGTCTTTCATGTAGACATACATGTCACTCCCCAAATCCCATTGAGGCGGACTGGCACCCAAAGCCGATAAGGCCTGAGAGAACCAATCTTCATCTATGTTTATTCATATGCATGTCATTCACGAAACACCACCATCACGTATAGAGATATAAGATACCAATAGCGAAAGTCATGAAAACATGTGATATATACATATGTGAAACTTGGCCATCAGGGCCATCAAGACAAAACATACGTTCCTTACATTTCCTTCATCTGTCCCCACAATATCTACAAAGCCTCTACATATGCATAACCATAACCAACCTAGAGTCGGGACAAGACCCCGCACTATACACATATACAATACCAAAATAAATGTACATAGACATCACGAAAAGCCCCGAACCAACTGGAGCTCACCAATAATCTACGGATTTCTCGTAGCCTACTGCGGAGGTCTACTAGCACCTGTGCCTGCACCATGTCAGGTAAGCCCCCCCCCCCCAAGGGAGGTCAGTACGAAGAATGTACTGAGTATGTAAGGCCATAAGAAATTGTAAGACACATAATTATTCCAATGAAATCAAATATAAGAGAAAAGTCAATATGGGTAAACCATCGTTCTGCATATGTAGAACCATGTACCTTATATTCATTATTTTCTTTTGCTTTTAATGGTTATTCATCATCACTCATCTCATATTGTACCCAGGCCCCAACTGATCAGTGGGTCTTTACATAACATAATGTTATGTTGGGATCGACTCGAGCTAGGCTTATGCCTCTAGAGCTGCCACCCATGAATCAATATATCAGGTTTGGCTCGAGCTAGGTTCTTACCTCTAGAGCTGCCACTTATAAACCAACATATCAAGTTCGGCTCGGGCTAGGTTCTTACCTCTAGAGTTGCCTCCTGTCAGGATTGGTCTGAGCTAGGCTTATGCCTCTAGGACTGCCCCCTGATCCAACAAATTCAAGATCGGCTCAAGATAGGCTTATGCCTCTAGAGCTACCGCCCGTACTCTTAGAACCCACAAATATGCATTACTTAATTTCTTACTTTTAAGAGATTGATATGTTGATAGTCACAACATTATTGGAGTTTTAGAACATCAGTCCATGACTAAGAGACATATGAACAACACTTGGTCCACGAATAAGGAATATAAGAATAAAAATACTTGACAACCTGAAAGGAGATGCCTTAGAACATTTCGGAATGGAACAAGTATAATGACAATGTGAACAATATGTGCTGCAGAATGATAGGGTAAGAATAACCTTACATACCTTATGATCTCAATATGAATACAGAGTCCTATAAGCAAACACATTGATCCAGCTCCTTCATTACGTGTTACTCTACATCACAAGTTCATAACGGAGCTTACATTAACAATCAAATACCTTACAAGGGCATGAGACGACAATGAATTACATGATTGCTCCATATTGTCATTTAACCCTTTTACAATACAATTCACGGCATTATCATACCAACAACATCATAACATTCCATACATTGACCAAGACATCATAAACCAATAACATTTCACACCAAGTTTATCCCTTACACTTCCACATTAACACTACGTCACAATTACTCTATCCAGTCATCTCAATACCTTTACCAATAACACATGAACAACAATACATAATTGATACCATTCAAAATAACTCCAGGAAACTCCTTTAAAGTCATTCAAAAGGTACCATAAGTTGATAATTGCATCCATGAAGGGTATAGGGGTTCCGGGGGGTCAAAGAGAGACAAAAACATACAAAATGAACTTCTGGGTAGACCTGCGAAGCCACCTGCTCCCGAAGGTGGATGAGTATGGACGAAGGTGACCCTTGACAGTTTACAGAGTCACCTGCATTGGCACCTGCGCCCGCAGGTACTCCAGACGCGAGGGCGGATGCCTGGTTCGGCCAAAAAGGGTCTATTTTGGGTCCTTTTTTGTAATAAATTGTCCATGATCATAACTAAGATTCTCTTAACATATTTTAGATCATATTAGATTCCAAATAACAGCCATGGTTTCACAACTCACATAAACATCTCCAAACTATATTTTTCTTTCAATACGTCACCAATTCCATGCACAATTTCACAACAACAATTCCAAATGTTATACCTTAGGAGAAAGCAAGTTAGGGAAATAAAAAAATCATAAATATTTATATTTAATCCATAAAATTCACCTTCTTCAATACCACAAGTCCATTTTCAAGTTTACAAGGAAAAACCCTTTTTCGATTGCAAAAATAGACAGTTTTACCCATAGTGAACTGTCCAACACTTTGCCAACATAACCAACATGATTTATACACCATATCAAGCATATATTATATTAAACCATGAGAATAAATACTTACCAAAGCTTGCAAGAGAGTGATCTTGTCCAAAGGAGTGAAGGCTTAGGGTTTGTGAGATGAGAAATATCTTGTGGAAATTTCTAGATTTGGCATGTGTGTCTCTAATGAATAAAATATGATTTTACTTTCCTTATATACTCCCTCAATGGTCATACTTTTCCACATACTTAGTATTAAATATTGTATTTACTTGGTCAATGGTAGAATGGGTCTTTTGCCCCATTTGGGCCATGTCTTTTAATTCATTTTGGGCCTCATTGGGGGCCCAAATCACAAAATTAACTTGGCCCACAAATTTAATGTATAATACACCAACATTCTCATGTTTAAATAATTCCATAAATGTTACGGTAATCAACTAGGCTTGGAAACATACGGGGTGTTACATTCTTCCCCCCTTAGGAACATTCGTCCTCGAATGTTAGTAACATTATCTCATTGAAACAAATTGAAATCTATGTGTATCATTTATGTTCTCATATACACACTATACTTGTAGAGACTTACTTGTTATTTCTTCAATTCCGCACCTTGAACTTTTTCTTCTGTTTACAACAAATACGAGTACTAGATATTTCATCATTCCTTCGGTTTCCCATGTGTTTTCGTCTACTTGCTGATTCTGCCAATAGTACCTTTACGGAAATTACATCTTTATTTGTTTAATCCCCTTAATTATCGATCAATAATAGTAGTTAGGTACCTCTTTACATATGATATCCTCCGTAACTTGTACATCTCTCCCATGCATTTTCGAAGCATTGAAACATGGAACACTGAATAAACTGTGGGGAGTTCTTAGTGTAGTGCTAATTTATATGCAACTTACCCAAATCTTCGGGTAATCTCATATGGCACGTTATATAGGGCCAACTTTAATTTCTTTCCAACTCTCATTACCCCTTTCATTGATGACACTGGCAAAACTACCCAATCACCTATGGCCAAGTCTAATTCCCTTCTTCTACTATCGACATATGACTTGTGTCGACTTTAGGCTATTTGTAGCCGCTGTTGTATCACCTTGACTTCCTCTATAGCTTGATGAACAAGATTTGGCCCGAGTAAAGCAGTCTCACTTGCTTCAAACCATCCACTTGGTAATCTACACTTTCTTCCATATAAGCTTCATAAGGTGTCATTTTGATACTTGAATGATATCTATCATTGTAGGAAAATTTCATAAGAGGTAAATGACCATCCTAACTACTTTTAAAGTTAAATGTGCAAGCTCATAACATATCTCCACGTGTTTGGATGGTACGTTCTGTTTGTCTATCTGTCTGATATAATAGCAATTGGAATCCCATGTAACCATATTATCTCTTTAACATACAACCTTGCATAATTTTCGGCTGCAAAAGTGGTCCTGACAGGTAAAAAGTGTACTACTTGGTAAGTCTGTCAACTATCATCCACATGGAATCAAATTTCCAAAATGTACGAGGTAAACTTATGATAAAACCCATGTTAATCATATCCCTCTTTTCAAACTGGAAGATTTATATATATTGCATATAATCTCCAGGTTTCTGATGCTCCACTTTTACTTGTTGACAGTTTTGACATTGAGTTACAAATTTTGCAATGTTCTGTTCATGTAACCTTACCAATACATCTCTTTTAAATCATGGTACATTTCGATTACTCCCGGATGAATAGAATATCGTGAATGATGTGCTTCCGTCATAATTTATTTCCTTAACTCATCTATATTCGGTACACAAAGTCTACCCTGGGCATTGAAGTACTCTCTCTCTCTCTTGCATAAAATCAAATGCCTTCATCAAACCTTGATTTCATTCCTTGTCAGCTGCAATAAAAATAGGATTCACATATTGGTTTTCCTTTACTTCAGCTACTAATGAAGGCTCTGCCGCATTTTACACTATAATTCTTTCATCCGGAGTTTCAAGAAGATGAACCCTCAAACTATCTAATTGATGTAGATCCTTGACTATACCCTACTTTTTCGTCAACTGGCTGCTAGTGCTTTCGATTGTTTTGTAACTTAATGCATTGGTTACCACGTTTGCTTTTCCCGAATGGTATAAGATATTACTATCATAATCTTTTAGTAATTCCATCCACCTTCGGTGTCGTGGTCTGTTATGAGTTCCAGCCGCTTTCGCTGCCTCAAATTTAGTTACTTGTTTTGGTCCTTCTGCTTAAAAATATACTACTACAAACTTTTATGATCGGCATAAATCAACGCGAACCCCATACAAATAGTGGCGCCATATCCTTAAAGCAAATATTACGACTACTAACTCAAGATCATGTGCGGGATAGTTTCTTTTATGTGGCCGTAACCTTCGTGAGGCATACGCTATCACATTACCATGCTGCATCAATACACATCCGAGGCCAACCCCGAAAGCATAACAATACACTGCATAACCTTCTGTGCCTTCGGGAAGTACTAAAACTGGTATGGAAGTTAAGTTATCTTTCAGCTCTTGGAAACTTTTCTCACATGCATCGTTCCACTAAAACTTAATTGCCTTGTGTGTTAGCTTCGTTAATGGTGCAGCAATAGAAGAAAACCCTTCCACAAATCTTCTGTAATAACCTGCCAATCAAAGAAAACTATGAATCTCTGTAGGTGTCGTAGGTCTTGGCCAATTTTTCACCGCTTCAATCTTTTGAGTATCAACTCGAATTCCTTCATCTGACACAATGTGACCCAAGAATAATACGAATTTTAACCAAAATTCACATTTAGAGAACTTTGCATACAACTTACAATCCCGGAGAATCTGTAACACCTGCCGTACATGATTGGCATGGTCCTCTTGTGATCTCGAATAAACCAGAATATCATCTATGAACACGGTTACAATTACATCCAAGAATGATTTGAACACCCTATTCATCAAATCCATAAAAACATCTGGTGCATTTGTTAGTCCAAATGACATAACTTAGAATTCCTAATGGTCATACCGTGTTCGGAAAGCTGTCTTGGATATATCTTTTTCTCTAACTCTGACTTGATGATAATCCGATCTCAAGTCAATTTTTGTCAATATGTAGCACCCTGTGAGTTGTTAACTAGATCTTCAATTCTAGGGAGGGGATATTTGTTCTTGATCGTTACCTTATGTAGTTGCCAATAGTCAATACACATTCTCAATGTTCCATTTCATTTATTTTTTTATATTCCCGTAGCTCTGCTGGAGCCATTTTATACGAAGGAATAGAAATAGACGAAATGCTTGGCATGAAATCACATCAATACTAAACTCTACTTCCCATTCTGGGCGTAAGCCTGGAAGATCATCAGGAAATACATAGAGGAATTCATTAACCACCGGAACCGATTAAGGACTTGGTGGTTTCACATCAGTATCTTGCACTCGGACTAAATGACATATATACCCCTTGACTAGCATTTTCCTTGCTTTCAGATAGGAAATAAATTTTCCCCTTTGGTGCCCCCATATTACCCTTCCATTCAAGAACATTTTCTTGTGGAAAATGAAAATGTCCCTTCTTAGCCCGGCAATATACCGTGGCATAATAAAAACCCAACCAATCCATACCCGTTCTGACATCAATATCCACCATTTTCAATTCAATAAGATCAGCCAATGTATCATGGCCACACACAGTTATCACACAATTACGATACACTCTTTTAGCTACAATAGATTCACCTTTTGGTGTAGATACCTCAAATGGCAAATGGGTTAACTAAAAATTCTAGTGTCCTTGCAAAATATTTTTTTTTAACACTCAATGGAGTAACATATGATAGGGTAAAACCCGGATCATTCAATACAAATACATTATGTGAAAAGACAGATAATATACTTGTCACTTTTTCATGAGAAGCCTCAAATGTCTGCCGATCCTCCACGGCATAGGTACGGTCCAAAATTCTACTAGAACTAGCTGCTCCTCTAGCCCCTCTACCACGACCAGCAGGTTGTACATCTGATGATGATAATGCAATGGCTGATACCGTAGGTCGTGTCATACCACCCATGCCTCTTCGAGGTCACTCTCTTACCATGTGCCCTGACATGCCACACCAAAAGCAAACATTTGTTCCCAATTGAAATTCACCTAAATAATACCTTCCGCAGCACTGACACTACTGACGAGGAGACCTCAATTGGCTCATACTTCCTCGTGCTCGATACCCCACTGTCCATAAGTCCTGAGTCTCACTTTCTTGCACAAATCGGTTGCTTCTAAACCCTTGGAATAGAGAGGGAGTATTTGCTGTAGAATGGGGAAATGATGGCCTAGGCAGTTTGTGAAAAATCTGAGGCCCAAATCCTCCTTGGGATGCCATGACCTGTCCCATGGGTTTAGCTCTTTTTAACGATCCTCCTTTCGATTTTTGCATCCTCCTCCTCTGCCTTTGTCCCTTCTTTTGCTGTACAAGAGCTTGTATTTGAGCTTGTGCAGCAACTACACGGGTCAATATTTGCACCGCACTCATTAAATCCTGCTCAATAGTATTAACGGGCAGTTTCGAAGATACTTCTCTCCTTCTCGGCTCTTCGGGAGCTGGAAAAGTGGAAGAAGCCCGCGATGCAAATTTAGTGTCAGCTTCACCTTGACTATTTTGGTCAGGTGGTGATTTATTCATTCCTTTACCGAAAAGAATATCTACCTGCTTACCCTTGCCTCTACCTCTTCTCGTCATTGGCAGTTTACTATATCTAAGAAAACCAATTCCAATAGTCAGATATAATTTTTTTTTTCCACTTATACTTTTGGCGCTATTGCACGATCTAGAAATGAAGAAAAGAAACAACTCCTAAATGTCCCGTAGCCTCCTACTTATAAATGTGGTGAACAACACATACATAAGCAAGACTCTACTCAGACACGGCTTTGTAGACACCCTTAGAATGACCTGCTCTGATACCACTTTTGTCACACCCCAAATCCCATTGAGGCGGACTGGCACCCAAAGCCGATAAGTCCCGAGAGAACCAATCTTTATTTATTACTATTCATATACATGTCATTCATGAAACACCACCATCACGTATAGAGATATAAGATACCAATAGCGAAAGTCATGAAAATATGTGATATATACATATGTGAAACTTGGCCGTCAGGTCCATCAAGACAAAACATACGTTCCTTACATTTCCTTCATCTTTCCCCACAACATCTACAAAACCTCTACAGATGCATAACCATATCCAACCTAGAGTCGGGACAAGACCCCGCCCTATACACATATACAATACCAAAATAAATGTACATAGACATCTTGGAAAGCCCCGAACCAACTGGAGCTCACCAATATTCTGCGGATTTCTCGTAGCCTACTGCCGAGGTCTACTAGCACCAGTGCCTGCAGCAAGTAAGGTAAGCCCCCCTCAAGGAAGGTCAGTACAAAGAATGTACTGAGTATGTAAGGCCATAAGAAATTGTAAGACACATAATTATTCCAATGAAATCAAATATAAGAGAATAGTCACTATGGATAAACCATCGTTCTGCATATGTAGAACCATGTACCTTATATTCATTATTTTCTTTTGCTTCTAATGGTTATTCATCATCACTCATCTCATATCGTACCCGAGCCCCAACTGATCAGTGGGTCTTAAGATAACATAACGTTATGTTGGGATCGGCTCGAGCTAGGCTTATGCCTCTAGAGCTGCCACCCATGAATCAATATATCAGGTTTGGCTTGAGCTAGGTTCTTACCTCTAGAGTTTCCACCCATAAACCAACATATCAGGTTCGGCTTGAGCTAGTTTCTTACCTCTAGAGCTTCCCCCTGTCAGGATTGGTCTGAGCTAGGCTTATGCCTCTAGGACCACCCCCTAATCCAACAAATTCGAGATCGGCTCGAGCTAGGCTTATGCCTCTAGAGCTACCACCCATACTCTTAGAACCCACAAATATGCATTACTTAATTTCTTACTTTTGAGAGATTGATATGTTGATAGTCGCAACATTATTGGAGTTTTGGAACATCAGTCCATAATTAAGAGACATATGAACAACACTTGATACATGAATAAGGAACATAAGAATAACAATACATGACAACCTGAAATGATATGCCTTAGAACATTTCGGAATGGAACAAGTATAATGACAATATGAACAATAAGTGCTACAGAATGATACGGTAAGAGTAACCTTACATACCTTATGATCTCAATATGAATACACAGTCCTATAAGCTAACACAATGATCCATCTCCTTCATTACGTGTTACTCTACATCACAAGTTCATAACGAAGCTTACATTAACAATCAACTACCTTACAAGGGCGTGAGACGACAATGAATTACATGATTGCTCCATAACGTCATTTCACCCTTTTACAATACCATTCACGAAATTATCATACCAACAACATCATAACATTCCATACATTTACCAAGAAATCATAAACCAATAACATTTCACACCAAGTTTATCCTTTACACTTCCACATTAACACTACGTCACAATTACTTTATCCAGTCATCTCAATACCTTTCCCAATAACACATGAACAACAATACATAATTGATACCATTCAAAATACCTCTGGGACACTCCTTTAAAGTCATTCAAAAGGTACCATAAGTTGATAATTGCATCCATGAAGGGTATAGGGGTTCCTGGGGGTCAAAGAGAGACAAAAACATACAAAATGAACTTTTGGGCTGACCTGCGAAGCCACCTACGCTGGAAGGTGGATGAATTAAGGCTGAAGGTGGCCCTTGACAGTGTCCAGAGTCACCTGCGTTGTCACCTGCACCCGCAGGTGCTCCAGACGCGAGGGCAGATGCCCGGTTCGGCCAAAAAGGGTCTATTTTGGGTCCTTTTTTGTAATAAATGGTCCATGATCATAACTAAGATTCTATTCACATATTTTAGATCATATTAGATTCCAAATAACAGCCATGGTTTCACAACGCACATAAACATCACCAAACTACATTTTTCTTTCAATATGTCACCAATTCCATGCACAATTTCACAACAACAATTCCAAATGTTATACCTTAGGATAAAGCAAGTTAGGGACATAAAAACATCATAAATATTTATATTTAATCCATCAAATTCACCTCATTAAAGACCACAAGTCCATTTTCAAGTTTACAAGGCAAAACCCTTTTTCGATTGCAAAAAATAGACAGTTTTACCCATAGTGAACTGTCCAACACTTTGCCAACATAACCAACATGATTTATACACCATATCAAGCATATAATATATTAAACCATGGGAATAAATACTTACCAAAGCTTGCTAGAGAGTGATCTTGTCTAAAGGAATGAAGGCTTAGGGTTTGTGAGATGAGAAGTATATGAGAAATATCTTATGGAAATTTCTAGATTTGGCATGTGTGTATCTAATGAATAAAATATGACTTTACTTGCATTATATAGTCCCTCAATGGTCATCCTTGTCCACATAATTAGTGTTAAATGTTGTGTTTACTTGGTCAATGGTAGAATGGGCCTTTTGCCCCATTTGGGCCATGTCTTTTAATTCATTTTGGGCCTCATTTGGGGCCCAAATCACAAAACTAACTTAGCCCACAAATTTAATGTATAATACACCAACATTATCATGTTTAAATAATTCCATAAATGTTATGATAATCAACTAGGTTCGGAAACATGCGGGGTGTTACAATACATCACCCACCCCTTGGTTTTTCTTTTTGATACTTTTTTAAGGGTGGACTTTGAACGGAGTAACTTTTTTTATGGGTAGGTTTTATTTTTAGTCATAGGTTCAAATATGTTTCCTAATGATGGATGGTTAACAACCGTCTAGAGTTAATATAGTCATTAGAAGTAAAAGAGCCATTAGGACCAATTGAATGCTAGGTGCTCAAGTTAAGTACTATCATTATTCGAATGATACAAGTTGGTTTTGGAATCATTGTTTTCTTGATTTAGGGTTGATATGGATCCATCTTGAGTTGAGCATGTGCCATGAGCGTGATAAGATTTTACGAACTTCCATATTTTCATATTGATGTCTAGAACTTTCTCCGTATGTTTGCAAAGTGAATTGAAGAATGTTAAATTTAGAAGATAATATAGGTATTGTAATGACCCTCATGGTCATTTTAATAATTCTTGCATGTTTTTTCTTATTTTGATCACTCCCATAGTTTCTATAGAGTATTTTTTGTCTGCATGGATGGGTGGTTTGGTTCCTAGGAGTCTGGTTGCATTTACAATTAGTTTTTTGTTTTGGAGATTTTAAGTTGGAAAGGGTTGACTTGAGTCAATATTCATGGAAATGGGCACTTATGTAAATTCTATTAGTTCTGTTAGCTTTGGAAGGTGGATTTTGGGTTAGAGGGACCTTCAATTCAGGTCTTGAGGCTTTCAGACTCATTTTAGGTATTTGGTTGGGATTTTGGAAGTTTTGGTAAAGTATAGACTTCGGTCAATATTTCATCTAGATGACCTCTGTTAGTTGTTTCATCGACCCCATTGATTTCGGAATGTCATTTCTAGTTGGGTAGTATGTCTGGTTTGCATTCACGTGCCTTCGAATTAATCTGAAGGGTCCATTTAAAGTTTGTTCTTAAATTAGAAATTACTGGTTTTTCAATTCTAATGTAGGCATATTTTACCCTTCATGTTCACGATGGGTACATTGTGTTTGTGAAGGGTGATTATATAACAAAGAAAGGACCCCTGGCAGATTATATAACTCCCCAAGTTTACTTTTTATTCTTCTTATTCAAAAATTCAACTCGGAGGAGCTTGAGAGGTAATTGCTTGAGGGATTTTCGTTATAATTGAGTTCATATAAGTTCTCCTTGCCTACCTCATGTTCTTACCATTAGTTTTATGCTTGAATCCATCCATTTTCCATCAAATTTGAAGCTCAAATTCTTAAATATCTTTCTTTGATTTTATAATTTTCAAGCTGATTTGGTGCCCAAATTAGAGGTTGTCTTTGCCCAACTTTTGGTGCGAGTTTCTCACCCTATTATTTTTTAGTAACTATCTCATTTTATTACCAAAGAAATGTTTACAAAACCTAGACTAAGAATAGTAACACAACTTTGCAACCAATATTACAAAAGCCTTAGAGACTAGCTATGTACTACAAAGGATAATAATTCAACTTTTCTCTAGTTGTCTTCCAGGCTTTGGTTGCATTATGCCTTTGTAGAATATCTCCTGTATAACCTTCCTTATAACTTGCTCGGTAGTTGCACTCCATTTTCAGAATAACCTGCTATTCCTTTCCTGCCAAATGTGGTGTGTGCACCTAGCTAGTACCATTCTAATAACATGAGTTGAAGTAGATTTGCCTCCTGTAGTAGAAACCATCCAGTTGAGTTCATCTTGCTAGCTAATCATTCTTCTTTTGATTCCTTGCCATTCAAGAAGTTTCAGCCAGACTACTTTTGAGAAAGGATAGGCAAAAAATAGATGCTCATGGATCTCATCATAAACACTATACATGCAACATGTTTGGCCAACAATCATACCCCATTTGTGAAGCTTTCCTTAGTGTAGAGTTTTCGCAATATAGCAATCCTCAAGATGAACAGCCACTTAGCTTTTTTATAATTATTACAACCAATCTTCCCCAATAGACCTTTGGGAAAGTTCCAGTTTGTTGCTTGTACATTTCTATGATACAATATTGTCTCGTAGCTAGGATATCTTCAAGTGTCAGTCCAGCTTTTATGAAATTTTTCTTTGCTTTGACATTTTTTTGCAACATCCATAAGGCTTGTGGTGGCATTATAACCTATGTAAAATTAGATTTTATATAGTTGTTTAGCCACAACTACTTTATTCCAGATTAGCAGAGATGTAAAATTAAGGCCTCCAGTATTGATAGGCACAAGTAACTTTTCCATGCTATGAGTGATTTCCAAGACCCAATCCAAAGTAATTTCCTACAAATAGCTTCCAATAATTTTAAGATCTTTTATGGAAATATAAAGAATTGGGACCAGAATTTTGTTACCCTATGTGTAAGGTAATTGTGACGAAATATTCCAGATTTATCGACGGGCCCCGATGTTCAAATTTTGACCCAATTTTTGGAACAAATTATATATTATTGATATGTGTATCATTTATCTCATGTTGATGTGTAGATCATTTTATGATAGATTGGTAGCGGTATGAGGCCATACGAAAGGGAAAACATTCTTGTGACCATTTGAGGCTTGATGTTTGACCCCGAGGTAAGTTACAATCTTCTTTTCCTTAGACGTAATTCAAGATGATGGTATACGGTATAAATTACACATTGGTTAGGGGAATTTCTAGTAAGGAATAGGTCAACTTTCTAAATTATCAATATATTTTTAAGAACTTTAGAGTAGTATTCTCACTTGAGACTTAATTAACAATATTTGCTTAGTATTAGGCTTAGTAGAGCTTCTTAGGCTAGGTCGGAGTATAATCTCATAATAGGATGGTTTTGTTCTTAATAAAGCACTTGGTGAGGCATTTTCTTTCGATATTGACCTTTCTGTTGAGATTGTGGGGTTTATTGCCCAAGATTTACGTTAAATTGGGACTTCTAGTAGATTATAGTTGTGGTTTGGGAATGTCTCTTTATTCGATATATATATATATGTGTGTGTGTGTGTGTGAGAGAGAGAGAGAATGAGTATATATGTATGTGTGTGCGTGTGTGTGAATGAGCGTGTTTGTGTATATATATATATATATATATATATATATATATATATATACACACATCCTTGTGCCTACATAAACATACTCATACACTCATTCACATGGTTTACAGTTTTGATTTGAGCAAAAATACTGAATTTTTGTTTTTAAAAGAGAAATTGTACCACATTATACTAAATCAGGGCTAAGACTTTGGATTGAACCACTTGTTTTCTATGAACAGGATAGGACCTCGAATCGTGCCACCTTTTTATTGGTTACTTAATTATTCCATATGAAGAGTGATGTCGAATGGCTCAAGGCAAAAATCTAGAACTAATGATTACGTTCGAGGTGATATACCGAGTGACTTGAGGGATGATTTTAGGTATCATTTCAATTACATTCGAGGTAAGATGTCGGGCAACTCGAGGTATAAATTTGGGTTCCCTGCATTGGCTACATATAGCATTGCACGATCCCATACTATATAACATCATTCATAGATGTTACCTGAGTGTATATTATTATTATTATGTTATGCTATAGACTGCTGGGACTGTTTCTGCGTGCAGAGTTACTTTATTACAATTTTTATTATATATTTATCTCCTGTGCTTAGTCAGCCTATGATGCTTACTGAGTACCTGTGTTTTGTACTCATGATGCTCTTCTGCACCTTTTTCTAATGCATAGCCTAGTACTAGTCACCCTTGCTCATTCCACTTGTTTGGGAGACAATTTGATCGAATTTTAGGTGAGCTCTTGGCATCCAGAGACTTTCCCATTTCCTTCTATATCATTTTTTTTGTGTGTTTTCGGGCTTTTAGAAGGATATGTATTAGTCTAGTTTTACTCTTATACCTTAGTGTCTCTTATACTGGTGACATCGAGCTTGGAGATGGTTATTTTGTATATTTTGATTCCTTTCTGCTACTTGTGGGCCTATTTTGTGTATTTGTAGCTATATATTTAAATAGTTGTCCCATTTATCCTGTTTTCCTTCATTGTTTGTTCATTAGCTTGTTACTTACTGTATATGCATTATGACCCAAAATCTATGGATTGTTATGAAACCTATTCCAATCCAACCGTGGTAGGTAAACTTGACTCAACAACTAAAAAATAAGCAATAAAGGCGATAATAACCACTTCAAACATTTAACTGAAAGTAATAGTAATAGTACAAGACTTCCTCAATTAAATAAAACAAAGTAAATTGAAAATCCCAAGACTCAAAAGTCATAAGTACATGAGCCACTCCAATACAGAATGTCTAAAAATTCACAAAATACACAACTGTCTGAAGAACCAAAATAAGGAAGAACTAAGCTAGATGAAAATGATATAATCTCTTAATAGGGAATCTCACAACAACCTCGAAGACCTCAATAGTGCATGATCACTAGCCATAGGAGCGGAGCTACAATGTAACGTGGGGGTTCGAACGAACCTAGTAGCTTTTCTGTAGACCCTGTATATGTATTGGAAAATCTAGTAAATGTAATCAATTAATAAAGTGCAAACATACCAACATAGTAACACAGATGGTTTGGCGGTGCCAAACAAGCTAGTGGAGCTTCTTTTTTCCCGAGATGTGGGTTCGAATCTTAGTTACTACATTTTATTCCCGTGTTTTTCTATGTGCAATAGACTGATCAGTCACCAGAGGAAAAAAGCTCTAAAACTGTAGATTAGTTTTTTAAAAACATTATTTAGAAAATTAAACGTACGAAATTGATAAGTGAAAAAAGAAGCAAAAAGCACGAGAAATTGAAAAAAATGATTTATTCAAAAATAGGTTCAAAATAGTCTCTTGAATATGTGTAGTAATTTAATCAAAAATTAATTTTTAATAGTTGATTTTAGGGTTGTCCCACATTTTGACCTTTTTTATTTTTCTTTAAAAAATTTCAACGCAAAAATTTCTTACAAGAAGTAAGTATGTGGTTCCATTTTTATTTTAACCTTTTATCTTGACAATTATAATTACTATGTGAAAAAATGGACAATGCTTTCTCAAATTTGAAAACACTTAGAGATCTTTTGGTGACACTGATTAAAATAACTATGCACAAAGCATGAGAACTTATTTATACTCTTGGAAGGTTAAGCTTGATATTTCCTGTAATTACAGCGACATAAGAAAGGACTTTTTCCTCCATGAAGTTTATCAAAAATGACTTGAGAATCAGATTGGTGATGAATTTTTTGAATAATTATTTAGTTTGTTATATAGTGTTTAAGTGGTTCGTTATTTTTAACCATATATTGAATATCAGTACTAGCTCGTTAGTTTGATGGTTATTGTATATTAGCTTGAGGTCATCGTTGTCCTATCTTAAAATTCAGAATCCCCAAAACTCAAATCCTGACTCCGCCCATAGGGTCCATTCAAACGGAAATTTGCATTAGAAGAATGCAAAAAAGTAGGAGTGAGTATGGTCCACTTATACTCAATAGACATTATAGGCGGATTGAAATTAAGTAGAATTATATCAAATAAAGAACACTAAAATAACCCTGCATGCAGAAAAATTCAATATCAATAAATAACATAGTTTATCTTAATCTCAACGACAATCCAAATGATAATTTAATGCAATGTTATGGGATGATACCCAATGGCTAATACCTATCAATATATACCCCTATTATTTACACGTATATATATATATATATATATATATATATGATGCTATGAAGCATGGAATGATGGTGCAATATATGGCCAATGCAGTGAAACTCGAAATCTTACCTTGGGCCACCCAAAATCTTACCTCTGACATAACAATAAAGTGTAAATGGACTAAAATTTTACCTCAAACTGAATAGTGGTAGAAATAGACCGGAATCTTAACTCAAATCGAATAGTATAAGATTTTACTATTTGAAATCCTACCTCAGACTCAATTTAAAAAGGGTACAATCTCTTTTGAAAGCCAGAAATTAGTGATAAAGGTGATATATTGATAACGATCCCAATCGAGGTGACTAAAAATGATATTGAAAATGCAGAATTAACTAACACAAATTGAAGATAGAGAGATAAATTAGAACGAGGGATTAGAATAGAAGAAAGAAAGGCCTAAATGAACACACAAATAGACCAAGGAATAAGAGAACTCAATCAAATGCATGAGAAACCAAATTGAATCCACAATATGATAACTCGATGATAAATAAAGCAAAGAAGATAACACAAGAAATTCGAGAATCTAACCTAATCACTCGATCTAAGCTAACAATTGAAATCAAACCCAATCACTACCCTAATCTAGAGTAAACAAATATCATGTCTATTCAAGATAATTCAATCATCCAAAATCTACTTATGAAAATGGATAAGGAAACTATTTATAGGTTTTGCCTTTACAAAAATAGCCTATTACAAAATAGCACAAAAGTGACTATTTTGGAAATACCCCACAAGGGCCCTTCTTGATTGCTCAAATGGCATCTTGATCGCCCATGACCTTGTGTATTTGTTGTTCCATGGCTTCCTCTAAGCTCCAAGCTATCATCTATATGTGGAAACCCAACTGTACTTGTATCCTCTTCCCCTTCTTAAAAAGGATTCGTCCTCGAATCCAAATCCTAAAAACACATGAGAAGGACAAGCAACCATAATATCTTTAATGCATGAGGGTCAGCACAAGAGTTAGCAATAATAATTCTATCTCCATGCCAATGGTGCACATATTTAAAATACAACCAAGCATCAAAATGAGCCAGAAATGGTTTGTAACCCAACAAAATAAGAGATACTTAGCTACATAGAAAACATTGACAAAGGGGTGAATTAAAAGAACCATAATGTTTTGGCAACCACACATGTAAGTGTTCAATGGTTCTACATTTAGAAAAACACAAATTCCCCTCTAAGTCAAGTAACACATGATAGCCCATATAGCTAAGTGTCATGTCATGAATAAGGTCATACCAAGTTAAGACTACCAAATGCACTAGCTATCTTTAAGAATGGTATTACTCTTAATTCATCACTAGGGTCAAATACCTAGGTAATCCCCACACAAGTTGGCAAATATATCTCATTCAAACCCATAAGGTCAAGTAATAACACCAAGCTATAATCACATGAGAAAAAAGAAATGTTACTACTATATTTATCACTATGCAAGCCAACAACCTCACTCATAGCTTGCTTGTCATTTGGACCAAGTATTTTATCATAAATACCACTATTTAAATCATTACCAGAGTCAAATGAAAAGTGATTCCACACTCATGGGTTAAACAAACACCTATTTACCTGGTTGGCACTTTCATCCTCATACAATATACTACACTCAAATTCTTGAGCATCATCATATACAAACAAGTAGTATAACAAGGTGCTACTTAAATGGACCTCATCTAATGTGTGCTCATGAGGATGCTCACCCCTTGATGTACAAGCATTAGATCCTTGATCAAGGGTGGGATCACAATAGGATGAGGTGGTCTTTAGGGAACATTCACCACTTTTTTGGACACTAACCTTTCCATTAATTGTAATGTCTTCTTCCAAGAAGAGATTTCCATTTTTGGAAAGTGTGTCATCACACCATAGTGGATTGTCAATCAATGTGTAGACTTCAAGAGAGACCACATCCTCATTATCAACAGGAAATACACTATGCTCATGATCAATAGTCATGTCATCATCAAGTAAGATGTTGTCCTTGAATTCATAGCCCACCTCAAAATTCTTTGGAGAATGATAAGAAAGGATATCACATTCTAAGGACCAATTATTAGGTGTAATGATTCTTCATGACTATCCGAATGACCAACTATACCAACCTCATCACTAACTTGAGGCTCATTCCACACATAACCCAATCCCTCAATTAGTGGGCCACCATAACAAACAAGTTGGTCATTACCAAAATTAACACTAGTTGGTAACATGTTGAGTAGCGCCTAGTAGTTGGCTACTCCTATCACATGACAATATACTTTCATTCAAGTCATAAGTGCTAACACTAGGTGGACTCAAATCAATCTTACTAGACGAATTTATTTGGTCATCTATAGCATCAACTAGTGTTTGGGCACCCACAACAATGGTATTATCATCATGAAAAAAGGTTTCATCATTGACATCACAAGGCAAAAGCTTCTTAAGCTCATACATACAAGCTATCACTTACACACAAGTAGCTACTAGACATACAAGGATCCTTTACTTTTGACAAAGTTTAAGGTTTAGCTTTGTTACCTTGTAGCTCATAGGAAGGATTGTATTCACCTTGCTTTTCAACATTGGAGCATATTTGCTCTTTTGGGAAGATTTTTAGCACCTGATGATTCTTCATTGATCGAGGTGCCTCACTAGGCTTGTTTCTAAGGATACCTACACAAGAATCAAGACAACTAGAAAAGGAAGAGAGGTTAGAAAAGTTAGTATAAGACTGTGACAACCCTCTCACATCACTCCTCACAACCTCTCCTTTTTCAACTCTAGAGTTCTCACATATCACACCCTTACTCCTCTCAATATTTGTCTCTTAATTTTATTAGAGTTCGAACAAGTGCCAAGGATTCCTTGTGAAGGGTTTGACAATCCCTTTAACTCTAGCTTCCACTTTGAGTTTATAGGAGTAGCCTTCATTTCTTTCATCGGCTCCTCCTCAATCACATTTCCACAAGGAGTAGCTTAGTTTGCTTTCTACTCCTTAGTTTTAAGCTTGGAGACTAATTGGGAGATCTTGTCAAGAGTTCTTTGCATGAAGGTACCCAACTCTTTTATACGCAAATGTGCAAACTTCTCATTGGAAGCAGTTAACTTGTCACTTTTGTTCTAAGAATTCGCCTCTCTCTGTCATACATATCTTGAAATAATGAATTCCCTCTACTTCTATGGCTTATTGATCCTTCCACCCTTCCTCCAACGTCATTATCATATGAAGAACACATATCGAAACTAGGATAGAAGGTGAAAGTTCTTGCATCCCAAGAAATAGATAATTTAACTCTTCGATGGTCCACACAACATCTCCGAATTATTCGCACCTACACATCTATACCTCCTTAATTAGGATAGGAAGTAGCATAAGACAAGGAAGGACATCCAACCTCACTATCTCCCCTTCTAGCACAACCCTCTTCAAGGTGTTCATAAGTCATATGGGAGAAAGCCTTATACCTTACGTCATCTTCATATCCATAGTGTGAAGTTTGAAAACCTCCATCTTCATTAGAGGAGTTGCAACAAGGATCCTCAACCCCTTCAACATCATCACAAGAGCCATAAGCTTCATGCATCTCACATTCGTCTTCGATGTTGTAATACCCATCACCATGTTGATCATAATATCTTGGACCATCATACCTTTCATAGGGTTCACCATCGTACTCATGAGTTTCATTACTTTGCTTACAAGCACTCAGAACCCTCATATGGCTCATCATCACTATACTCATAGCTCATGTCACTATAGGCATAGTCACTAATATATTCCCTACAATAATCTAAAACTATTGATGACATCCTCCCTTATATCACCTTTTGTACCTATAAAACTAGCAAACAAGTTTGTAATAAAAGCCTTATGTCACTCGTATATGAACTCTCAACTCACATTCTACGGCTTCTTTCTCAAATTCAATTCAAGGTTATCTATCCTTGTGGAGGAATAAATATTCGAGACTCTTGAAAGAAGGATGACTCAATTAAAACTAACTGACTTGAATCAAGAAAATTAAAAATGAAATAAAATGAGAAAAACACACAGAAAAGAACAAGAAAAAAATCGAACTCAAGGAACTTGATAATATTTAGTAGGGTAATCTACTAATTAAATTCAAGTTATGAACCTAAAAAAAGGGAAAAATTAATAAAAAGAAACTAATTTACCAAGATTTGGACTTAAAAGAATATTTAGGAAGAAATTTGGTTGAAATCCATAGAGAAAAGGTAAGAATTTGATGAAAATGAGGCTGGAACCGCTGAAGCAATCGTTGGAGTGAAGGAAGCTGACGCAGCTAAAGAGGATTGGGTGTTTGAGCCATTGCTGAGGTCTGTCTGGGCAAGGAAGCCGTCGTTGGAGGGCTTGGAGCTATGGCTGGAACCAGCAGCTCACGCGGAAGCCACTTTTTTGTCGGCTAGGAAATGGCTCGCAGACGGTCTAACTTGTTGCTGAGCTGTGATGATATGGCTAGTAGCTACTGTCTAATGGGTGGGACCATGCCTACAGCTGGAAACATATGATTCGTCCCAAGAGAAATGCTGAAAATCCAAAAAAAATTTCAAATTTTCAGATTCATTTTTTGTATTCCTTTGGGCCCATAAATACCTTAACATATTCTCTTTCTTTTCTTTTTGGATCAAATGTACTATTCTTCACCTTCTTCTACAAGAACACTTGATGAACACACTAAGAATACCAAGAACACCAAAATTCAAACATCAATCAAACAAGCTTCAATTTGCATGAAATTTTAAACTCGTGCTCCTTTCAACTTCATGAACAAACTTCAATAATTTTTAACCCTTAATTCCAAGTAGAAAATAAACTCATCTTTTCCATCATCAAGCTATGAAGAATACAATGAACGAGGATGAAAAAAATTTGAAATTATCAAATCTGACTTAAAATTCAAAATAAATTTGAGGTTTGTACTACTTGTGATGAGGAGAACAAAACCCAATACAAATAAACTTTCAATTTCACCAAGATCAATAAATAAAAGGGGCACGTTTGTTTCTCTCCCGGTGCATGTTAACATAGCGTATGCCAGCCATGGGTAGGAGAGTAAAACCAATGGAGCAGGGGAAAATTTCTAATGTAATATGAGTGGGGAAGACAACTAAGGTAACTATGGAGGGTCAGAGCAGTCTAGGGGTCGCAAATCCAAGTTATCAATCACCAAAACTAGTTGGGGAGAAATTAATACTACTAGAGTGGGTAAATGTGCTACAATCTGCTGGGAGTAGTGAAACCCATACATGAGTGGAGGAGGTAGAGAAAGAAGAAGAAAATGCCACACAGGTACAACTAAAAACCTTTCAATTTGGGAGAAATTTGATATCTCTAAAATGTCAAATGCTGGTTTCAAATTGGAATATGTACATATGGAAGTGAAAGGGTATAAGTCGATTGGTACTATTAAAATGAAGGATATCAGTTTCAAAATAGATTATTGGAAGAATGCTGTAGATTGCTATGTTCTCGAAGCTCATCCACTTTTTTCGGTGTTAAATGGCTTCATACAACAGCTATGGGGAAAATTGGGATTAACAAGATTGTTATGCTAAAGAATGGGATTATTTTGGTTTGATTTGAAACTCAATAGAGTAGGGATGATGTATTGAAGGGAGGGATTTTCCACTTTGACAATAAACCATCATTGTCAAAGCTTGAAGTGCAGAGATGGAGTTCTCTAGAGAGAAACTTCATTCTGTTCCTATTTAGATTCGACTCCCAGGACTTGATTTTAAGTACTAGAGTGCAAAGGCTTAGTAAGCTAGGTAGTCTAATCGGGAAGCCACTGATAGTAGATCGAAATACAAAAAAGAAAATAGGCCTCAATTTTGCTAGGATGCTCATCGAGGTGAAGATAGGGGAACACTTGCCAGAGGAGATTTGCCAGAGGAGATTATGTTTTGCAATGAAAAGGTGTGTTGGTCACACAGAAAGTAACATATGATTAGAAACCATTCATATGTAAGATTTTCCATAATTTTTGGTCATACTGAAGAGGTTTGTAGAAGAAATAAGGTAGATAACACCCAGAGAAAGAATACTTGGGCAGAAAATATACCCATAATGATAACTAAAATGATTAGCAACAAGGAAATAAGGTAAGAAAGTTACTATAGAGAGGCAAACATGAGGGACTATACTGAGTCAGGGATACAGGGATTGGGCTTTGTCTCTTAAAACTTTAAAGTCCCTGACAGTTGTAAAGAATGGAATGTAGGTGAACATTACTTTCCAATTATTAGATAAGAAAAACACAATCATGGGGAAAATCCAAAAAAATGGTGAAGTACGGAATGCCGGTGGGCATCGAAAACCACCTGAAAATGGTTAATATGATTAGTTGGAATGTAAGAGGCCTAAATGGTCTCAATAAGCAAAAGGAGGTTTTGCTCCTCTTCAATAATCATAATGTAGGTTTGGTAGGTCTATTGGAAACAAAGCTTAAATCTAATAAAATGGGGTCGGTTATCGAATGTCTATTTTAGGGGTGGAGTTATCTAACAAATTTGGACTATCATTATAATGGGAGGATAATGGTGGTATGAAAGCCAGAGTTGTATGAAGTAGTCAAGATATAGGGTTTGATGCAAGCTATTTCTTGCAAGGTGGTATTTAAACCAGATCAGGTAGAGTTTATGGTGACCTATGTGTTTGCATACAACACTAAAGAGGAGACAAGAGACCTATGGGAAGAATTATGTGATGTTAAGCAATAGTATACTAGTCCATAGATCTGTATAGGTGATTTCAATAATATTCTAAAACATGAGGAAAGAACTGGGGGATCCTGTGATGTATGCTGAGGTGATTGAATTCCAAGAGTGTGTGGAACAATGTGGTCTTACTGAAATTCCTACTATTGGGAACCACTATACATGGAATGATAAGAAGGACGTTAATAGAGTATTTTCTATGATAAATTAGATATGGGTGAATGGACACTGGATAGACTATATACCAAATTGTGTAAACCATTTCTTACTGGAAGAAGTGAGTGATCATTGTCCAATGCATTTATCTATGGTACAAAATTAGGTGAAGAGGAAAACTAGTTTCAAATACTGTAATTTATGGAGTTATCACCTAGAGTTTTAGGAATTAGTGAGGAAGGTTTGGTCTTCACAGATTGAAGGGTGCTCAATGTTGAGATTGGTGAAAAATCTGAAACTATTGAAAAAAGATTTCAAACTCTTTCATACAAGGAACTATAGAGGTATTGAAACTGAGGTTGAGGCTTATATAGAGATTCTAGCTCTTGCTCAAGCTAGATTAAATATGGATCCTACAAATGAGGAGTTAGAACAAGATGAAAGAATAGCTTACTATAGGTTTATGGAAACATCAGTACCTGCTGAATCTTTCCTACTCCAGAGGAGTAAGGCAATTTGGGTGAAGTTAGGGGATGAAAATACTAGTATTTCCACTCCATCTTAGAGCAAATAAAACTAGTCTAAGCTATCACACAAGTGAAGGATAAGAATTATATTAAGCAGACAGAACTAGAAAAGATTGCTGATGTGTTTTCAGTTTTATCAATATTTATTAGGGGAGATAGGGGGACAAAGAAGAAGAGCACATACTCTTTGGCTCTCCAATGGCCCTATCCTCTTACTTGACCAACAAATTGGATTGGTAGAACCAGTCACTAAAAGGAGATAAAAATGCTATGTTCTCTATAAATGTCAATAAAAGTCCCGGTCTCGATGGTTTTGGGAGTGGATTTTTCAAAGAGGCTTGGGTAACTGTGGGAGGTAATGTGATGCCATCCAGGAATTTTTAAGGAACGATAAATTTCTTACACATATTAATGCTACTTTTATCACTCTAATTCCCAAAATGGACAGATCACTTAATGATGGCCAATTTAGGCCTATTTCATATTGTAACATGATTTATAAATGTCTTTCCAAGCTATTATGTAATAGACTAAAAAGTGTGCTGCCTGATATAGGAAGCACAACACAAGGTGCGTCTGTACATCGAAGGTCACTGGGTTATAATATTTTGATGTGTCATAATTTAATGAGGCATTATACATGAAGAACCTTACCTAGGTGTATGATGAAAATAGATTTAAGGAAGGCTTACAATAGATCCTTGTGGTCGGGCCCTTCCCCTGATCCTGCGCATAGCGGGAGCTTAGTGCACCGGGTTGCCCTTTTTACAACATGGTAAGGTGGGAGTTTGTGGAAGAGATGCTGGTGGGATATAAGTTCCCTACACAATTATCCATTATATTATGCAAGGAGTAACTACCACAAGGTTTTCTATTAAATTCAACAGAGAGGGACATGGTTATTTTGAGGGGAGGAGAGGGTTGAGACAAGGGGACCCTATTTCCCCCTTGTTGTTTGTCCTAGTGATGGACTACTTGTATAGGGTACTTGATAAAATGGCTCAGCTTCCAGATTTTAGGCATCATTCCATGTGCAAGAGTGAGAAGATAACTCATTTAACCTTAGTCGACAACCTTATGATCTTTTGTAAAGGGACTAAAACATCTGTTAAGAGAGTAATTGAGGCATTACAACATTTCTCTTTGACCACCGGCCTAACTACAAATAGTGAAAAGTCAAGCATTTTCTTGGCTGTTGTGAGTGCAGAAACTAAGGTTGAAATATTTGAGAGTACTGGGTTTTCTGAAGGAATATTTCCCATAAGGTATTTGGGACTTCCTTTATCGCCTAAGAAATAGAGTAAACAAGATTGTCACCAATTGATTGTGAAGATTAATCTATGCTACCGCAGTAAAACATTTGTCTTATGTGGGGAGATTATAAGTCATTTCAACAATCTTATTCTCAATGCATAATTTTTGGGGTTCTATTTTTGATTACCAAAAAGTATCTGGATTGAGGTGGATAGGAAGTGTAGGGAGAACTTGTAGGGGGCTTTTGAAAAGAAGAGGAAGATATCACATGTGGCATGGGATGACATTTGTATACCTAAAAGATATGAGGGGCTAAATATAAGGAACTGTCAGGTGTGGAACATGGTTTCTATGGGGAAGTTGATATGGGAATTGATAACCAGGAAGGAGATGATTTGGATTAGATGGGTGCATGGTATCTGTATGAAGGCAAATAATGTTGTTTGGACTTATAAACCACCATCGATTCTAGCTGGTACTTGAAACAAATTCATAAGCTCAAAGGTGCGATGACAGATTGGTACAAAAGTAGGAGATACACCTTGACAACTTTTGGGAAATACTCTGTCACAGCTAGCTATTTAGTACTTATGGGGAGAAGGGCTCCTATGAAAGGGGCTCACTTGATTTGGAATGTTGTTTTGATGCCAAGGCAGAGGTTTCTGTTTTTATGTGTAAGAATAGGTACTGTTCTTTATGTGATGAGGACATTGTGGGGAACTTAACACTTGTTTATGGAATGCGCATAGGCAAAGGTGATATGGGAAGCATTGAAGGGGTGGCTAGGAATTACACTCAGATATACTAGTGTCATGCAGAACAAAATTTGGTTTAAGAGAAGGCACTGGAAGAGATTTCAAAGATAAGTGACGACCGCATTGTTTGGTGCGTTTGTGTACCACGTTTGGCAAGCTAGAAACTGGAAAATATTTAGAAACATCATTGTACTACAAGAGAGTATACTATCACAGATCAAACAAGAAATCAGAGAAAGAGTTGAAATACTATGAGGTTTGAAAAGGACACTGAAATGCCCTGAGCTAATAACTAGGATTTTTGATTAAAAGTTTGTGTAAATTGCTTTCATTTTTGAGGTTTTGACTTGACTATCCACTATGGATTTCAAGTGAGGATGCTCTTTGTTTGTATGGACTATCTGTTGAGGTGTGGTAATTCTCACATGTATTACCAATAAAAAACAAACCCACTTTCTTCTTCTTTAAACTTTTTGACCTTTAACAATGGTGAAATTTTCAAACACCTCAAAATCAATCCAAATTTCAGATCTACACCCCTAAACACTAGAGAAACACGAATCTAGTGTTGGAAACACAAATAAAAACACGAATCAAACACATTTTTTTTGGAATTTTCAAAATGGACACTTTTTTTTTGAATTTTTAGATTTATGAGCTAGGATTAAGAATTGTTGGAACAACTCTTTAACCTAAGCTCTCATACCAAGACGATAACGATCCTAATCAAGGTGACTAAAATTGATATAAAAAATGCGGAATTAACTAACACATATTAAAGATAGAGGGATAAATTAGAAAGAGGGATGAGAATAGAAGAAAGAAAGGCCTAAATGAATGAACAAATAGACCAAGGAAGAAAAGAACTCAATCAAATGCATGAGAAACTAAATTGAATCCACAATATGATAACTCAATGATCAATCAAGTGAAGAGGATAACACAAGCAATTCGAAAATCCATCCTAATCACTCGATCTAAACTAACAATTGGAATCGAACCTAATCACTACCTAATCTAGAGTAACCAAATATCAAGTCTATTCAAGACAATTCAATCATCCAAAATCTACTTATGAAAATGGCTAAGACAACTATTTATAGTTATTGCCTTTACAAAAATAGCCTATTATAAAAATATCCCAATAGTGACTATTTTGGTAATAACCCACAGGAGCCCTTCTTGATTGCTCAAATGGCATCTTGATCACCCATGGGCTTGTGTATTTGTTGTTCCATGGCTTTCTCTGGGCTTCAAGCTATCATCCATATGTGAAAACCCTTCCTAATGTGCTCTAGGCTAACCATACTCGTATCATATATTCCGTTTAGAAATCTAAAAGTAGTATTTTTCCTCCAAATCATACCATAGTCCATGAATGTATGGGTACATACACAAGTGTATTATATATATATATATACATATAGTCACAAAAATAGGGTAAAACTACCCTCCATATCACCACCATGACTAACTTGGAATCCAACCAACTCAACCTCAGCCACAAATCCACAATCTCAAGGCACAATGGAATAGGGAAGAAAGCAACATAAAATGCAACAAACATAGAAAAACCATCCTACTACAATCTCCTACCTCGATTCTAGACTAAGGATTCATAATTTAAGCCTAAAACTAAGCAAGTAACCTTAATTAAGGCTCATGCAAAAATACTATCCTATAGTCCCTAACTAAGCAAGTATCCTAAGTTAATTCAAATTTTTAAAATGAACCTAATCCTTCCTGACAAATCACCTAACCAACATGTAATTTATAAAATATACCATCTAGCCGAGCTACTTCTAGAGAAAAGTAAACCATAACTTATCTCAAGTTAAACATTAAACTTGGATTATTAGAGTCACCTTCCCCTTCTGTACGTCCTTAGATCACTGCCACACTATAAATAAATCAATCAACTCGCTAAGATGAGAATAATGATCCTGTATTGATAATTTATAATTCATGCCAAAAATTGGGTCAAAAGTCAACCCTTAGGGCCTATTGACAAAAATCAAAATTAATCCCATAATTACCTCACCCTAAGGGTAAGGAACCCATACCCGGGAGTTAGGTGAAAATTGAACTCATTTTGGCGCTCAAAATCCCAAAAACTACTTGTTCATAGAAAGAATTAGAGAAATTGAAGTTGAATTTGATATAAGTATAGCGGGATTAAGCATAAAAATAATAGGAATTACATGCGAGAGGTACAAGGAACTTATCTGAGTGATTTGATATGAAAAACCCACAAGAATTATCTTTCAAGCTCAAAAAATGATCAAGGAAAATATTTATACTGCCAGGGGTCCTTTCATTGTGATCGTGGGGAGCCCATCACGATTGTAGGACTGCACTAGTCATAAACATTATGAATGCAATGATCCTTTTTGAAATCACAAAGAGTAACCAAGACCCAGACCCACCAAATCCTTCTTCACAATCACGGCTCCCATGTCGCGATCGTGATGATAAAAAGAACATACCCTTTGCAAATGCAAAGAGCAAAATACCATGCACAAAAAACTAAAATACCAGAAACTTCGTATACCTATATGGCTCTTAAAGGCAGTCTGGTACGCCCATAGAGAATCATCAAACTTTCTATATCGATCAGTTCTATATGCATTCATATTCTTTACAAGGATTGTCTTTATCTCCCAGTTTGAGACCTCAATCGGCCCACTTGATTGCAGATGATAAGGTCTTGCCACCCTAAGTTTGACACTATACTTTTAAAGTAGAGCTCAAAAGAACCTATCAAAAAAATTGTAGACTCCATCACTAATGATCGCCCTTGGTGTACCAGACCTAGAAAAAATATTGCACTTTAAGAACGTTGTGACACTCTTGCCTTCATTGTTGGAAAGTGCAACTACCTCCACTCACTTAGAAACATAGTAAACAGCTACAAGTATGTACTTCATCCCATTAAAGCTCATTAATGGACCCATGAATTTAATGCCCCAAACAACAAAAATCTCTATCTCAAGAATCGCGGTAAGATGCAACTCATGCTTCCTTGATATGCCTCCTTTCCTTTGACATTGGTCACAAGCTCTTGCATAGTCATGTTCATTTTGATGAATATTAGGCCACTAATACCCAATATGGAAGATCTTGTGGGCTATCTGGATGCCACTATTATGACCCCAAATTGGGGATAAGTGACATTCCTCTAATATGATCATCATATTGTCGACACAAATTATGAACAAATATGTCTCATCCCAAAAGAATTTCCTCACATCATGAAGAAACTTCCTTAGCTAATGGAAGGTCAAATATGTAGGCATCACATTACTCACTAAGAAATTAGCATGATCCATGAACCATGGAATCAAATCATGAGATGCATCCAATAATTGTTCATCAAGAAAAGCATTAGCAATTTCAACGTCAACTCTCAGTTTCAACATAGCCTCCTCCACAAGTCTGGACAAGTGGTCGGCCACTTTTTCAATGCCCTTTCGATCCTTGACTTCAAAATTAAATTCCTGCAATAGTAGTACCCGCCTAATCAATCTTGGCTTAGCATCTTTCTTTTCCAAAAGCTAACTAAGAGTTGTGTGGTGCGTATGCATAATAACTTTCATGCCAAGCAAAAAAGCCTGAAACTTCTCAAAAGAAAACACCATAACAAAAAACTCTTGCTCCATCATAATATAATTTTTTAGAGTTGCATTAAGTGCTTTTCTAGCATAGTAAATAGGATGAAGAATCTTCTTATGCCTTTGAACTAGGATTGCTCCTAACACCACACCACTAGCATCACATATAACCTCAAATGAAATGGACCAATTTGGAACAACAATAATAGGGTCCAAGATCAAGTTCTCTTTAAGGCACTCGAATGCCTTTAGACACGCATTATCAAAAACAAACTTTACCTCCTTCTTGAGCAACTTGCACAATAGGTGTGCAATTTTAGAGAAGTCTTAAATGAACCTTCGATAAAATCTAGCATGCCCCAAAAAGCTATTAATACCCTTCATAAAAACTGGTTGGGAAAAGTTTTCAATCACCTTAATCTTTGCTCTATCAACCTCATTCCACTTTTTGGAGATCTTGAATAAAGTGACATTTTTCCCAGTTCAGCACCAAGATAGTTTCCTTGCATCTTTTCAACACATCACCAAAATGAGCCAAGCACACCTCAAATTAATCACCCACTATTAAGAAATTATCCATAAACACCTTAATAGTGACCTCCAATATGTCAGAGGATATATACATCATACACCACTAAAAAGTAACTGGCATGATGCACAATTTAAATTGCATCCGCTTGAGTAGCAACGTCTTATATTGACATGTTAAAGTGTCCTTTTATTGTTCTTCAAGATCAATTAAATCTGATTGTTTTTTGAATAACCATCAATAAAATAAAACCATCCTCTACCAGCAAGAAAGTCTAACATCTGATCCATTTTAATCAATATTTGATCAATAAATGGCATCTAGTCCATTCATTTAGCTTCCGATAATCCATACACACTCACCAAACTATGATTGACCTCATTAAAATAAGCTCATTCTTAGCATTTGGGACCACTGTGATCCCAACTTTCTTTGGCACACATAGACTTGGCTCACCTATTTAGAGTCTGAGATGGGGTGAACCATGCCTGTATTTAGCCACTTAATAATATCCTTATTCACCACCTCTTACATTGGTGGATTCAACCTTTACTGATGCTTAATACTTAGAATACAATCAAGCTCTTGATTTTATGATTGGAGATACCGGATGGAATCTCGATGATATCAACAATAACCAACTAATGCTCTTTTGAACTTCCTCAATAGGGACACGAAAGCTTCCACTTTCCACTCAACCAGATCTGCTGCTATAATAATAGGCAAAGTGTTGTTAGCTCCAAATAAAACATATCTAAGGTGAGATAAAAGAGCATTAAGCTCCAAAAATAGAGGCTTCTCAATTGAATGCTTGGCCAATAGAGTTGCCCGATTTTTCAAATTGAGATTTAACTTCTTTGGTGCATAAGTATGAGATACTATATTGGCAAGTGCTTGAACTATCTCATTGTACTCATCATTGTCATCCCTATAAAAATTCATGATGACTGCGACTAGAGTCTCTATAACAAATTTCTCTTTAATAGATACCTCAGGTACTGCCTTATCAATCACTTCTATGACAATAATAACTCTCACTTTATTTGGTTGCTTCATTTATCAACACATATTAAACACCATCTCTTTATTATTCAAATCATATTCCATGTTAACAAGTGACCTTATGGTAGCTCATAATGGTCGCCCTAAGATTATGGGGACCTCAAAATCAACTTTGTAGTTCATTATTACAAGATTAATAGAAAAAATAAAGGTCTCAACCTTCACCAAAACATCAAATAGTATGCCCATAGGATGCTTCACAGTGCGATCTGCCATAAGTATCCACATATTAGTTGGAGATCCCAGACCCAATTGTTTAAACACAATAAATGGCATAAGATTATTGATTTCACCTAGATATCACAACACCTTGCCAAATTAAATGCCTTAATAGTGTATGGAATAGTAAAAGCCCTAGGATCTTTCTTTTTATGCACAAAAGAATGGGAAGTTATTACACTAGAATGGTGCAAATTTTCAGCCAACTAAAAACTAACAGTCCTATTTTTTTCACTAGATCCTTCATGAACTTTGCATAACCAGGAACCTGCTCAAGTGCCTCAACTAATGGGATGTTCATGGGCAATTGTTTCAACATGGATAAGAACTTATAGAATTCGCCATCTTCCTCTTTATTCTTCAAGCATTGTGGAAAGGGAGGTGAAGGCCTTGAAATATGAGTCAATATTTTTGGTACTTCCTTTTCCTTCCACTTTTCAATACTAGCCTCTTTTGCATCAACTGGAGACTTTCTACCTTTCTCTTATTTCTCATCAACCACTACTTGCTTTTTCTTATAATTGACATTCATTTGATCAAGACTATCTTCAACAATAATGACATCACTATGATCAACATCAACTGACTCAGAACACTCGTTCAACTACTTTCCACTTCTAATGGTCATTGCTATACAATGACTTGGATTTGGCATTTTGTCACTCAGTAAAATACCACTCTTCCTTGGATTTAACGCAATGGAAATTTGTCTCATTTTTTTCTCAAAATCTTGATGGCGGTCGAGTGATAGTTAACTACTTGGGACACCTTAGAAAATTCACCTTGCATCTTCTTGATCCCAAAATCAGTTGACTCCATCCATCTGATCATCTTAGCCATCAGATTTTTCGATCGCGAACTACTCCACTAACCTTGATCACGATGATTTGGAGGGACATAGAGATCACTGTGATCATTCTTATAACCATCCTTGTTTCTCCAATTGTCTTGATCTCTACCCTAAGTTCTATCTCTACACCCAGACAAACCATAATTAGTATCCTTGTAGTAGTTCCGACCTTGATTTCCTTGACTTTGACACCAAGATTCTTTGTTAGACCCTTAGGCATTGCCCTAGAAACCCCTTTCTGGCTGTTTAGATAGTTTTCCTCTACTTTAAAATCAGAATAACTATCAAGGATCCTATTCACCTTTTTGGAGCTGACCCCTATCAAGGGTTTTGTAAGCAAGTACAGTTGAGTTTTTATGTGAGCCATATCCTGATCACGTTTATTTTCTTTTTACCATTGCTCAGCCAAAATGATCATAGAATAAGAACCCATAGAGGCCTCAAATTCTCTAATATGGCATGATCTGTTGGTCTTAGTAACTCGATCAAGGATCACAGTCGCATCTGTATAGGTGCGTGACATCACCTCCAGCAATAGTATCAGCTGCTTTGTTGTAAAATTCATTGACCTATAAAATATCTCCAAGAGATAGTCATCAGAAAGCTTATGGTTGGGGCACTACTTCAACATCTTATTGAACTTCAACCAAGCCTCATGCAAAACTTCTTGAGGTAGTTACCTGAAGTTATTGATCTTATCTCTAAATTTTAGTATTCTGGAAGGCGAAAAAAAATCTCTAAACAAAAGCAACCTCCAACTCCCTATAGTTAGTAATGGAGTCATTTGAAAGTTCAGTCAATCTTAGAGTAGCTTCCCCAAATAGTAAGAAGGGAAACAACCTCAACCTGATGGCATTCTGATTCACCCAAAAACTTATACGTCTTATAGATTCCTAAAAATTTGATCAAGTGGAGGTTTGGATCATCTTCCAAAGAACCAATAAATAGGTCTTTTAGATTCAACAGTTGGATAATAGTACTTCTGATGTCAAACTTGACACCAGGGGTTAAAGAAGGAGGGAAAATGGCACTCGTGGCGCCCTCCCTATCAAAATCAGCATCCTCCTCATCGTATAGATCATCTTACAAATGACTAGTCCTTGGTTATGGCTCCTGGGCCTATTGTTCCATTGAGCATTGACAACATCTTCAATACCTTGTGCATTAGCTCAAACCTCAGACTCAGTAGCCTGTTATGCTGCTTCAGCTAGTTGGGCTGCCTCCTATTATCAGACAACCTTTTGTTCTTATGCATTCATATTTCTCAAAGTACATTTGAGCTCATGGTTAATGGGAAGCAAGGGATTTCCTTGACATAGGGTTTTTGGCGTAAATTAAAATGCACCCTGTAAGACACAAAAACAACAAAAAAAGTAAATCAAGAAATAAGGACTAAACGTCAAATAAACACAATTGAATTATTCCTACATGTATTCCCTGGAAACACTACCAAAATTTGAAGTATAAAGCGGTCATTGAATAAAATATAGAACCCAACTACGTTTGGGTCGATCCCATAGTGAATATATCTAAAAACTAGGTCAATGAGGTTATATAAGTTATAAGTTGATTATTTCCAATGAGGGAATTCTAGTAAACCGTAATAGTTTGTAAAATCAAGTAACAACTGACAAGTATTGAAAGTTTGTTGTGCTGTAATCAATCACTGAGAGTAAAATAGGACTGTGTTCCCCATGATTTTATAACTCAGTGTCATGACCCAAAAGTCAAGGTCATGATGGCACTACCCCATACCAACCCTAGGTAGGTAAGCCCAACTCCTGAAGATATAAACAGTGTGAAAAAGAAATAAATGAAACCCAATACAAGACTTCATACGAAAATCAAGCCATAATATAAATAAACAACAATATCAAAACTGAACAAAATACAACTCCAATCCCAAAATCTAATGTCATGAGTAAAGAGAACTGCAACTGATAAAGAGTACGAAGATATAAGTCTGTCTCTGAAAATTAAATTAAAGACAATAAGGATGGATGAAGTCCGAAATCAAGCCTCTCTCACACAGCACGAAATCACACTCCAAGTGTCGCACTCAAACTAGGATCTACACCAAAAGGGTACAGGAAGTAGGAGTGAGTATGATCCACTTGTACTCAGTAGGTATCATAGGCCGACTAAGCAAAGTAGAAAACTAAAAAAGTAAAGGATACTATGCGCATGCTTCCACCTCCATACAGAAAAGTTCCCAACACCAGCTCAAATCGTATCTCCTAACAATTCTACAAGTATAATATTAGTATAAGAGTGCACACTAATATATATAAAAGAAGGCTAAATACACGATATCAAACATATAAAATAAAATACAAGTGATGCAATGCAATGCAATGACCATGAAGTAACGTCTCAATTTCATGTCCTATACACCTTTCAAGTGAAAGCTTCTAGGATAGGACACTATGGGGGGGGGGGGGTTCACAACCCATATAGGTTCATAATTTCATATCTCAATCAACCTTGCCGGTATATTCCAAGGTCAAGAGATTTGTAAAGTGTCTCATTTTTTAAAAAAATCAGTGTTTCACTATGGTACCAATTCCATATAGATGATTGATATGAGGATGCATGATCATAACCAAAATAGTACTATGTAATGAATCAATTCAATGATGGTATAAAATGAGCTTAAATCTCCTCATATTTCAGTAAATCATGATATAAATCATCGCATGACACTACAGTAATGAATAGTCATTTAAGACATCAAATATTTATTAATTCAAGCCCCCACTCGGGCATCACAATAATACCAAAGACAAATAATCCTAAAATAAGACCAAGTAAAATATAATATTCACGTAAGCCCCCACATGGGCATCACAAAAATAATAACCTCTCAAGTAAATAATAATACTTAAATAGGACCCAACATGGGCAACACGATAAAATAACTAGTTCAAAGTATAAATCTCACAACAAAATCCCCAATCCATAACATACTTTACATGAATGGTTAACTACCTAGCCCAGTCTAAAGAAAGTTAAGCCATAAACTACCTCAAAAAGTTGAATCTCAAGCCTGTACCCTTTAACACGAAGCGTTTCCTTTATGTACAGTCTTGGAACAAACCAAATCTATCAAAAATATAATCTATAGGTCAAAATAAATCTAATGATACCCATATTAGCTACTTTTGTTCTGGATCCAAAAATAGTTTAAAAATCAACCCTGAAGGAAAAAGGGTAAAATATGAATTTTATTTAAGAATCATAAATCCCATACTCTTAAGGTTTCTAAATATGTAAACCCATTGAATAACAAGTTGAAATCAAGGTTGATATCAAAGAAAAACCATTTTCTCTCTTTACCGAGTCAAACCCCAAAAATACAAGTTTAAATCTACGTTTAGAAAATGATTTAGTGAAATAATCAATGAATAAGGATAGAAATCATGTTTAGAAGCTCACCCCAGTCCAATTTGATGAAAAATATTCTTTAAAATCTCCAAAACTAAGAACCCAAAGCTTTGAAATGAAAGAATGGAATAAAAGAGAAGAAAAATTGGATTTATAGCAGCGACCTCACCTAGGAGGTAAAATTATCATCTAATCAACCTCGCCTAAGAGACTAGATTACCTCTAAGGAGGTAGTCACTTGCCAAACAGGTCATCACCCAGGCGGTCCATTTTTTGCTAAGGCGGCCTTGCCAGGGAGGATGTACCCATTGCTTAGGTGATGGTGCATGGACCGGTCAACCTTCACTATAGAGGTACCTGGTCTGCAAAGGCTGTACTACTAAGGTGACTAGGATACCTCTTTAGCAGTTTCACAAGAAACAACTAAACAAAAGTTAAGTGAAAAATAACTCCGAATGGACCCTCAAAATTTGATCGAGAGCTCGTAAAAATAATCCAAAACTATGATAGGCCAATTTTGACTTTCCAGACTCAATGGAACCATTAGGTTTATTAAAAGAGGTAGTTATCAACAAATTATCCCCTGAAACCCCTTTATGTTAATTAACTAGTTTCTCATCTAAGAGTTCAAAACTCTAAGTAAAGGCTCGAAACCCAAACCAGCCATGCTACTAACCTAAAATCAACATTTTGAATCTAATGGAACTGATAGAATCACAGTCCGATGGTCGAATCATAAAATGTTGACCAAAGTCAAACTAATCACTTTCAAATCTACTCAAAACCTCAAATTCCCTCAAATAACTCCCGAATACTTTGGGGACCATTCAAACCTACCCTACAACTCATATAAGGCTTATAGCAACTACGAGGAAGGGAAGAATGATCAAAACATATAAAAAGCTAAAATTCACAACAAGAGTTGTTACACTAAGTAAGTGTTGTGTATTAGTGATCTACCCTGGTGCTTAGCATGGAAAATTGGTAAGTTAGGTTCACCGAAATGACTTTTCCCCCTATTAGATAAATATCACTCAGTCACCGGTTAGGTCTATGAATGTTTGCATGATAATCCTTACCCTTAATTTAGGATTATCTTTTCTTGGACAAGGGTCAAGCTATTAGATGAGGGTTGGTAGCCTCAAATCTCTGTTTGTTAATCCTTTTTCCCATTCTTTACCCCTTTGGTTAAGCTTGTAAGAATTATGGCGAGTTCTAACATTTGCGACTGTTAAAAAATCAATACAAAGAGAAGAACAAGACATGCATGAACACCATTCAAGAATCACTATGTACTTTAACCTACTTTGTTAATTCATTATGGTTCCCACAACCCTAGTTATGTGATTTAGCTACTCATTTTTGTAGGATCATAATCAGAAAAAGATAAATAATTCATGACCATAAACTTATGAGATAAGCAGAAGAAATCTAGAGTCTTGAATTACAAAAGAAAAATCAATGATCAAGAATCAAAGTGTGTAATTGCTCCAAAAACCAGAGAACAAGTTGTACAAACTAATACAAAACGTCCTTAAGGTAAAAATATGGGTAAACTAATAGAAAACTTAGAAAAGGTATTTCTAGAAAAAAACAAAACCTAACCTAAATAAATTAGGATTGCAGGCCCAAAAATCAGTATGACTCATTCAATTCATGTATGGCTCATAGGTTGAAGCCCACGACTCATGATTTGCCAAAATTCTAATAGATTCTTCTAGTTCTTACGTGTCATTCCTTCATTCGTAGTCTAGAAATACAACTAATGGTCTGACTCGTGGTCTTGAGCCTTGATTTTCAAACTTTTAGATGTCCCTCCTTACAATTTACAGATGAGTCAGGGTGACTCATACTTTAACTTTACAACTCGTAGGCTTCATCCATGGACACCGCCTTCAAGTTGCATCTGTTTTGTTTTTCTTCCTACGAGCACATAGTATAGGCCTGTACTGTTCACTATGGGTCATTATAGTGTGATCCGTACCTTGATATTTCCTTTTTAAGTCTTTGCTTCATCAGTACGTGTCTTAGTATGACTCGTGTAATGACTTCACCAGTCGTACTTTGACACCACGAATCAATACTTGCACTTTTCTACCATATTTTCTAACACTTACTTCTAGAACCCATTTTCTTACACGAACACCCCAAAACACATTTTATCTACCATAAAGTACTTAAGAACATACAATAATTCTATGGTTTAAGCATCAGAAGTGTTGTAAACCATGACACATCAAAGTGCAAGACCGACTCTAATGTAAAATGTCTAGAAATCTAGAAAATACTCAACAGAATAAACAATAATAAGATAGAACTAAGATAGATAAAACTGAGATAATCTTTAATTAATGAAGCTTGCCATAATTTCCACAACCTCAAGAGTGCATGATCATAAACCACTGGGTCAACTCGAGCAGGGATCTCAATCAGAATGACATAGAAAAGTAGAAGTGAGTATGGTCCAGTTGTACTCAGTAGGCTTCATAGGTCAAGTGAGCTTAAGAAGAACTATATTGAGTAAATAATGCTAAAATAACTCTGCACATAGAAGTGTCCCTGCAGTTCAATATTAATAAATAGCATAGTTTATCTCAATATCAAAAACAATCCAAGTGATAATGAAATATCATAATTTATCTGTAAACATAGGCTACAAGCCTCAATACCAAACCAGGAATCTATGTTCTATATAACCAAATCTATAATTGCCTCAATTTGGGAATCACAACAATAATCCATCTCTTTGTATTCAAAGCCTTGATATTCACCCAACCCATAACCTACCTCAAAGCGAAACTGTAAGTCTCTAATAAATTACAAAGTGGTTTTCCCTTTTTGAATGGCCTTAGAATGCACCTAATCTATCAAGAACAAGCTCAACATGTAAATACAAGTCCAATGATACCCATATACTATACTTCTATTCAAGGTCAAAAAATTTAATCCCAAGCACCCAAGGGAAAAACTAAAATCTTATTAGAAAATCAATTTACCCATAAATGAAGAAGTTCAAATATGAAATTTCATCAAAAATAGAGTTACAATTGACCTTGAGATCATCGAAAAACCTTTCATTAACTTTATCAGGTAAACCCCAAAAGTTCAAGTTGAAAAACCAAGATTTGAAGCCAAAATCATGAAATAATCATTGAGGAATGTTAAAATAATAATTTAGAAACTTACCCAGTGTATAAAGTTTGAGAATCCCTTTTTGATTCTCCCTTAAATAAGTGTTAATGCTTCAAAAATTGAGTTATGGAGTGTAAGTTTGAAAATGGGGATTTAATGTATATGTGACTTTTTCTCTTTGTGAACGTGATGGGTCCGTTGAATTCGTGACTAACCTAATATAGGAGCCATCACAAATGTGACCTTATCATCACGAACATGAAACACTGACCCATTCTAGACTATCCATTTCTGAGCACAACCAGTTGGTTACAAATGTAAAGGCCAGAGAACTTCTCCTTCGAGAATATAGTTGAGGCCTCATGAATGCGAAGAAGAAAAGCCTGGTGCACCAGCCCAAGCCAAAAATTCCCTTAATGAACCCTCGAGATTTTTTTTGAAATTCCATCAAAATAAACCAACTATGCTACTAGACTAAAATTGATATTCCATACTCAATGGAATTGTTGGATAGTGTTAATCAAAGTCAAATATATGCCAAAACTTTCCAACCAACTACTCAAAATGCACCTGAATGCCTTGAGACCTGAACCAACATCATTATTAACCTAAAAACTACATTCTAGAGCTAACAAGAATGATAGAATTCTCATACAACGCCTCAAACTCACTATGTGGACTAAAGTATATCATACTAACATCAGAACCTTCCAAAATGAAATTTTGGCATAAAATTAAACCAACTACCTTAGGATCTATGTCGTCTACTCTTGCAGATGAAAATTATCATAATAGATTTATTAGGGATCTAAAAACCACTATAATATGACTATGGGACTCAGTTTACCTATCAGGGGGTTATAGTAGGTGCTATCATGGCTCGATTTTGGGTTGTGACATCATGTTATCAGAGTATTAGGTTCAGCGTGCATATGAGTACATGAGCAAGTGTCTAGTAGTGTCCATCAAATTAGTATAATGAAATATTTACTATCTTCATGAGGCTCTAAGTCAGTATTAGGAAAATTCTATCTTATGATTCCTTATCATTTGTTCTAGTCCTTATCAACTTCTAAATATCATTTGCTTCTTTCTTTTCCCATATAGTTAGGATGAGTTCATTGGTAAGAAAGGGTGGGGATGTTGCGCCTATTGCCAGGGCACTCATTAGGGGTAATGGTTGAGGTCAACATAGAGGTCGAGGCTAGGCATGAGTTGTAGTGCCATCTTGATGTCAGGATAGGGAATAATTACTGGAGCTAGATATTGAGGTAGAGGACCTACTACATTAGCTAAAAGTCTGGAGCCTTCCTAGGCTACACCAGGATTTGTGTCAATACTAGTTCTCCAGGACACAAATCTACTCTTGTAGATGAAAATTATCATAATACATTTATTAGGGATCTAAAAACCACTATAATATGACTATGGGACTCAGTTTACCTATCAGGGGGTTATAGTAGGTGCTATCATGGCTCGATTTTGGGTTGTGACATCATGTTATCAGAGTATTAGGTTCAGCGTGCATATGAGTACATGAGCAAGTGTCTAGTAGTGTCCATCAAATTAGTATAATGAAATATTTACTATCTTCATGAGGCTCTAAGTCAGTATTAGGAAAATTCTATCTTATGATTCCTTACCATTTGTTCTAGTCCTTATCGACTTCTAAATATCATTTGCTTCTTTCTTTTCCCATATAGTTAGGATGAGTTCATTGGTAAGAAAGGGTGGGGATGTTGCGCCTATTGCCAGGACACTCATTAGGGGTAATGGTTGAGGTCAACATAGAGGTCGAGGCTAGGCACGAGTTGTAGTGCCATCTTGATGTCAGGATAGAGAATAATTACTGGAGCTAGATGTTGAGGTAGAGGACCTACTACATTAGCTAAAAGTCTGGAGCCATCCTAGGCTACACCAGGATTTGTGTCAATACTAGTTCTCCAGGACACCATGGTTAAAATATTGACCTTTTTAGAAGACATGTCGTCGGTAGGGGTTTAATATGGTACTCTGAGTGGTTCTTAAATCTGAGATAAGGTTTAAAATGCTCTATATAGAAATAAAGCATCTAGAATTGGAGTACATTTCCATAGGTTGTTGACCATACTAGGACTATTGAAGGTATATATCACGAGGTTAATTAAGGTAGCAATACAAGGGCTCATCGTCCGGGATGTTTCAGTGGTTTTCCCTTTAGAGGTAGAGGTTTTCTTGGTAGGGGTCCTTATTTTCAGCCTAGTAGGTCCATTTAGGAAGTGCTACAGATTATGAGTAGTGTTTACTTAGGGTATAGTAGGTAGAATAGCCAGGGTTTAGTTAGACTTCCTAGGGTTCATATATTGGGTATTCAGGCCATTGGGGCCATTATATATCTGTTATATTACACAATATCTAGAAGAGGGTGCTATGAGTATGGTAAGTTAGGGAATTTTTCTAGGGAGGGTCTTAGACTCAGGCATGATAGGCAATAGGGTCAACATGTTTAGACCCTTAGGAGTCTATTTCTACTAACTAAGGGTGACACATAGGGTAAAAGGGGTGGTTCTTAGGGTGTTAGAGGTGGATATCAGTCATGCCATATAAGTGGTCATGTAGATGCTCAGTCTGGAGGTATACGTGGTCATCATTATGCTTTTGTTGGTAGTCTTTATGTCAAGGTTTCAAATGCAATCATCACATATACTATCTCAATTTTTCATTAGATAGCTTATGTATTATTTGATTCATGGTCTACCTATTCTTATGTGTCTACCTACTTTGCTACTCATTTTGATTTCTTGGGTGAGCCTTTCTTTGTGCTTATATGTGTATCTACTCAAAAAGGTAATTCTTTAGTAGAGGATCAAGTGTATCAATCCTGCATTGTGACCCACTTTTGGTATGACACATAGGTAGATCTTGTTATCATAGACATGGTAGATTTCGACGTGATTATAGGTATGGATTGGTTGTCTCCTTCTTATGTAGTCTTGGATTGGTTCACTAAAATTTTTACCTTAGTTATGCTTGGTATCCCTAAGATAGTATGGAAAGGTGCCAATAGTCACGTGTCAAAGAGGATTATATCATTTGTGTAGGTGAGGTGGTTGGTAGAGAAGGTGTTTAGCTCATCTATCACATATTTGGGATACTAATGCTGACATTCCTTCACTTGAGTCAGTGCTCGTGTTAGTGAGTTTATAGATGTGTTTCGTATAGATTAACCTTGTCTCTGCCTGATCGTGATATTATTTTTAGCTTTGATCTTGAGTTGGGAACTTAACCCATTTTTTTTGCCATATCTGATGGCACTGATAGAGTTGAGAGAGTCCAATGAAAAACTTTAGGATATTTAGAGTGAGGGGTTTATCAGGCCTTATATTTCCCTGTGGGGTGCTCCTAATTTGTTTGTGAAGAATAAAAATGGATCCTTGCCTATGTATATGGACTATCGATAGTTTAATAAGGTGTGTATTAAGAAAAAGTACCCAATGTAACGTATTTATGACTTATTTGACCAGTTTAGGGATACAACATTGTTTTCTAAGATAGACTTGAGGTCACACTTCTAACAATTGAGGATCAGGGCAACATATGTTCCTAAGCCACCTTTTGAACTCATTATGGCCACTATGAGTTCTTGGTTATGTCTTTTTGATGACTCATACCCCAATGACATTTATGGAGTTGATGAATGTCATATTCAGAAACTATTTGGACTCATTTATAATAGCATTCATTGACATCATCTTAGTCTACTCTAGGTGTATGGAGGAGTATGAGCATCATTTGAAAATTGTGCCCTTGACATTAAAAGATCGATGGTTGTATCAAATTCTCCATATATAAGTTGTGGATTAGGTTTGTAGCATTCTTGGGACACATGGTGTGAAAAGATGGGGTCATGGTGGATCTAACAAAGATTGATGCAGTTTGTAATTGGACTAGGACCACTTCTCCTACTGAGGTTTGAAGTTTTATCGGTTTAGCAGTAGCTCTATGACTACAGTGCCATTGAAAAGATTAACTTAGAAGAAATCTACTTCAATGGTTCGATAGGTGCGAGGTGAGCTTTTTGAAGCTTAAGCTTTATTGACTTCAGCTTTGATTCTGACTTTTCCTATAGAGGGCTAGGGTTTTGCTATTTATAGGGATTCTTCTAGAGTTGGTTTGGGTTGTGTGATGCAGTAATGAAGAGTTATTGCACATGCCCCCATGAAGTTGAAGGTTTACGAGAAGAACTACCCCACAAATATGATATTCTTCACATTAAATATTTGGAGGCACTAACTATATGGGGTCCATTCTGAGATTTTCACCGAACATCGAATCCTACATCATATCTTCAACCAGAAATACCTTAATCTGAGACAAGACATATGGTTGGTATTTTTCAAGGACTATGAAATCTTATTTCTCTATCATCTGGGAAAGGCAAATATGGTGACAGATGCCTTAAGCTAGAAGGTAGTGAGTATGGGGGAGTTTGGATTTTCTTGTACCTGATGAGCGAGCTTTGGATTTAAACATTTAGTCATTATCCAACCCGTTTGTTCAACATGATATTTCATAGGTCGGGTAGGTTCTTTCTTGTGTGGAAGCTAGATCCACATTATTGGAGAAAATTCAAGCACAATAATTTGAGGATGGGAAGTTGAGGGTTATTAAGGATATAGTGCAAAGGGGCAAGACGAGGAAGGAGACCTTGAATTCGGAGGGTGTGTTGAGGATCCAGGGTTGTATATGTGTTCCTAGAGCTGGTGACTTAGTCAGACTGATTATGGAAGAGGCTCATTGATTTAAATATTCTATTGATCCAGGGGAAATGAAGATGTACTACTACTTGAGGCAACATTAAATATGGTGTGGGATGAAGGGATATATTGTAGAGTTTGCATATTGGTGCTTAAACTATCAGTAGGTGAAGTACAAACACATGAGGATATGTGGTTTGACTTAGAGACTACCTATGTTATTCCCCGAGTTTATTCCCTGAACTTGACACGGTACTTAGAACCATAAGTGACCCCAAGCAAAATCGTGTTAGTAGCCTGCTACTAAAATCAAACACATATTTAAATCGTAGAAGAAGTATTTTCATAAGACCCCTGGGCAATATAAAGTGACTGTCTATTTTAAACCACTGATAAGGACAAAGTCTAAAAACATGCTAGACTGTTTGTGTATTAAAGCCTCTATTACTCATAGATTAGTTATTGGGAAAAGACCCCCAGCTAACTCTAAATAAAATTGAAGCTAACGAATGTCTAAAATGGAGACCTTAAACTGCAAGATGTCCCAGGATGATGAGGACTCACTAAGTCTATTTGCTGATAGGCTGGGATACGAATCTAACTGTGAGTCTGAGAACATTTACCTAAATCTATATCATAATAGGATATAGTGTTGGAGAAAGGTATGCAGTCAATACTTTTAATGTACTGAGCATGTAAGATATAATAAAATCATATAAAAACCTTTAAATTATACTTTCAAACTTAAATACAATGCAATGACCAAGTTGTAGAAATCATATTAGAAATCTAAAATACAACTACTCAAAAGCTATAAACACAAATAATTTTATAATGCATAGTTAAAAAACTATAAGACGTAGATCATTTTCTATAAAGTGAGCTAAAACTTATCTGAACTAAAAAGCTACAAAAGCATAAGTATGTAATATAGTTCGAAACTGATTCTGGGATGTTTTTCTTAACCAACATAAATTATGTGAATAATATGGAGTCCAACATCTGTCCACGTTGAAAGAACCTAACCTCTTACCCACTTGTGCAGAGCTGTCCTATACCTTTCCAAAGTATAGAACAAAACTTAAATGTAGATCCAAAACTGAGACCAAAGGGATAATCATATATCCTACGTTGACAAGTAGTTCTGGGATTTTGGTTATCTGGAACCCGTATCCTCTCGGTGCTAAATACTACTCTTGAAACAACTTTATAATACAATTTGCTCATATATAACTTCAAATTGTCTATCTAAATTTAGAGTAATATACTTAAGTGAAAATATCTGTTTATACTGAATCGTAAATCATTAAATTTGAATCATGCAAGTTTAGGCTAAATCATGCTTAAAATAAGTCTCAAGAACAATATGAAACATCACATCAAGAATCAGAGGGCAACAAGGACAACCTTGCTAAGCTTAAAATAAAATACAATAGACGTAAATTCCATAATCATAAGTAAAGACTTCAAGAAATCATGAAATTCGCTAAAGCTAAATTTGGAAATAGGTTTATGAACCCTAACCAATGAACTTAAATTCTTGGAAACTATAGAGTTTTGTACATGAGGATGAAAGGAAATCCTCATTGAAATCTTACATACCTTTATTTATTCCCAAGAAGTCAAGGAGGAACCCTAGCTTGAAGGAGTTCAAAGAATTCAGTTCTTTGAATCTTGATTGAATTTATCTTAAAAATCCTATGGTTATGGTATAGGATTTCATTAATAATCCATAATAAAATGATAGAATCGACTGGGATAATTTAAAATTATGTAAGAGAGAATTACCTTAGTGTTGAAGGATGATGATGGGAGAGGAAACCTGACTTAGGGATTGAATAAATGCAAAAAACTAAAAAGAGATTTGGAAAAATGACATAAATTAAAAAGAGAAAATCTCATTGAGCCCAAGTGATACAGAAGTGGTGCTCACGCTTGTCTCACACTCTGGGTTCGGCGAACTGAGCAAACTGACATGGGAAATGTGCTAGAAGTGCTACTGAAGTGTGGCTCACACTACCTAAAGTGGGCTCGTACTTGCCCTAGCCGAGCTCAGTTGAAACTTCAAGGACCATATCCTTTTACTCCAAACATGGATTAACAAATAGTCGGTGGAATTGGAAATAAGTCTGGAAGATCTTCAATTTGGGGGCTCAGGGCAACAAAATTCTTCATATACTAGGAGGAATGCTCGTTTGAAGTTGATCCAAGTAAAAAATTATACTAAGATTCAATCAGTAAGGAAGCTTTCAACTCAACCTTGTGTTAGAGGTTTCTTTTTACCTTAATTTACCTCTAATACACGTCCTACACTAATGAATTGATCTCAACACCTATGTATAATTGAAATTCATTGGGTTCAGGTCTATACACATACATATAATAGTTTAAATTATAGCCTAAAAGTTTGGGGTGTTATAATATATCCCTCTTAGGATCATTTGTCCTCAAATGAGGGATAACGACTAATATGAATGCATGAATCAAACAACTATCACATTCTTTGAATGGAAATATACTTTACTAACATTAACTAAGATATGGTAACTCAAAGGTCTTGATATCTACTAAGCCATACATAAGCTCGAGTTCTTTCAAAACACGAAAACTATGATGTGAAAGACATGGGACGGGTTAAGGGTCAATAACAAGAGTACGACTCTTCTTTCTTTCTATAAGAACTAAACATGGACTGGAAAAGAACAAGGCCCTACCTCCTAGAAGGAAAACTCTTTGCCCCAAAAGACTATCCTTTGCTTAACACTGCATCATCTCCCCTAAAATTCATAACTTAAGTATGCAAACTAATACCATTATTAAACTATTCTCACCAAAATTAAAGGAAAAATCACTATACTCAAAGCACTCAACATTTCAACACTAACACTCTATAAATTCCTTAATTTACTCCATACGCGCACTTCCACCACTACCCTAGCCTATTACATGCTTATCAAAACTAGTTCACTATCTAAACACACATCACTCTTATAACTCTTACTCCCATACGACATAATCTACTAACTACCTTAGAGAAAATATACCTCCTTCTATAATCTAAGGCCCTTCCTCACCTAATAAACTTAGCCACAATCTTTCTATCTCATCTAAGGGTTGCATATACAACACTCATGATCTTTCAAACTATCCCTTGCAATGACATATCAAACTTATATGGATCTAATCCACACAGCTTTCACTGCTACCTATCTTACAACTATTCTCATCTGCCACTTTTCTAGATTTTAAGCTGAGACAACTCTTATCAAGAAGAAGAATGAGGGTCTGGGGACTATAGATACATAAAAGGAGAAATCTAACAACACACCCACCATGGTTTTAGAAGGAATTTCCTAACTTGATTGGATGGACAAAGTATAGAAATGGTTGTTAACACCGCCTGTTGGAATCTGAGCTATATCTCCTCCACCCCTCCCTCGTTTTGAGGTACAATCCTTTAGGATATAACCTAGCTTTTCGCACCTAAAATACCATCTGTTACATGTCAGCTTTCTCCTTGATGAGACTTACCACATCGACTACAATAAGGGTACTTCAAGGTCCTCTGAACAGAACTCCCATAAGACTAAGAATCGGGCACAAGTACGCTACCTGAAGATGGAGGTCATCTGGATGAACTCTACTGAAAAGATGACCAGTTCCTACCACCAGTTCTCTACTGGATAAACTTAAAATTATATATTATGGTCTTATTATTCTCTTTTTCCCTCTCTTTCAGTTTCTCCTCCTCTATTTATTGACCATGAGTCATCAATCTGGAGATATCCATATCCCCAATCAACATAGTTGTCTTGCATTCCATTTTAACCAAGTCTAAAACTCCAGAAATAAACTTACTTATCCTAGCCCTCGGCTCAGCTACCATCTTTGTAGCATACCTGAATAGTTGAGCGAACTTATACCCATATTCTTTGACTTACATGGATCCCTGCTTTATGTTCATAAACTCCTCAATATTTTCCTTCATTTACTCTCTCAAAAAGAACCAATCAGGATAAACATCAACAAAATCCTCCCAAACTATAAGAAATACATTCCTACCATTGTTGTCCCTCAATTGAGTGAACCAGAGGTGATATACATCCTTAATATAATAGGAAGACAACTCAACACTCTTGACTTCAAACATCTGCATTACCTGGAGGATTTTTTTCACTTCATAAATGAAGTTTAGTGGGTCTTTCTCAGCCTTTGACCCAAAGAACTCTGTAAGGTTTATTCTAACAAAGTCTCTAACTCAGGCATCAACTGACCAACCATTTGTATTAGTAGGAACAACTACTTGCTGGTTTACCTAGGCCATCATTGCTTGAGCCAACCTTTACATGGCATTACAGAATACAACATTAGTATCATCACTATTTGGAGGCCGATTCAATGGTGCATATGGAGCTAAGGATTACTATTTTGTCCATTCCTCTATCTGGTGTTTCTTCACAGAGGAATTTTCTAAAATATGTAAGGCATGAGTTAAACTCTACCATATGATAAAGAGCATGAAAGAAGGGAATGTTTCCTAAAATGTCTCATAATCTCTCCCTTATAAGTGTGGCACACTTCATACCCACGAAAATGACTCTACTAAATGCATCTTTTCAAAATTCCTAGGATACTTTAAACCTAGTGCTCAAATATTAAGTTTGTCATTCCTTGACCCTCACCCTAGATGCGACACGACACATATAACCAAAAGTTATCTTAATCAAACTCTTAGTAATGCCATTCTACTAAAATTAGACACATATTTAAATCATAGAGAAAGCATTTTCATAAGACCTGTGGGTAATATAAGCTAATTATTTATTTTAAACCATTGAGAAAGACAAAGTCTAAAAAACATGTTAGACTATCTGTGTCTCAAAGCCTATACTAATCATAGATAAGTTACTGGGACAAGACCCCCATCTAACTAACAAGACCCCCAGTTAACTCTAAATAAAAGTGAAACTAACAAATGTCTAAAAAGGAGAAATAAAACTACAAGATGTCCCCAGATGATAAGGACTCACCAAGTTTGCTTGTGGATAGTCTAGGACATGAATCTAAATGAGAGTCTAAGAACACGTACCTAAATCTATATATCATAATTGGATAGACCACAAGAGAAAGGTATGCGGTCAGTACTTTGAATGTACTGAGCATGTAAGACATGCTACAATAATGTAAAAACCTTTAAATCATACTTTCAAACTTAAATTCAATACAATGAGCTAGCTCTAGAAATCATATTAGAAATATAAAACACAACAACTCAAAAGCTGTGAACACACATCATTTTATAACACATATATAGTTCAAAAACTATAAGACATAAATCATTTTCTGTAAAGTGAGATGAAACTTGTTTGAACTAAATAGCTACGAAAGAATAAGTATTTTATATAGTTCAAAAGTGATTTTGGGGAGTTTCTCTTAACCTACATAAACTATGTAAGCAACATGTAACCCAACGTCTTTTACATATTGATAGAACACAACATCTTTCCTATGTTGGAAGAGCTGTCCTATACCTTGCTAGAGTATAGAGAAAATCTTAACTGCTAATAGATCCCAAAGGTCTAATCATATTTCCTACACTGGCACATAGTTCTGGTACTTGGGTTATCTGGAACCTGTGTCCTCTCGGTGCTAAATATTACTTCTAAAACACCTATATAGTACAATTTGCTCATAGATAACTACAAATTGTATGTCTAAATTTAGAGTAATATACTCAACTAAAAAAATCTGTTGATATTGAAATAAAAATCATGATATCTGAATCATGCAAGTTTAGGCTAAATCATGCTTAAAATAAGCTTCAAGGACAAGATGCAAAATTATGTACAATATCAAAGGGAAACAAAGACAACCTTGCTAAGCTTAAAAGTAAATGCAATATACATAAATTTCATAATCATAAGCAAAGACTTCAAGAAATTATGAAATTCTCAACATAAAAAAGGTGAATTTGGAAATGGATTTATAAACCCTAACCATGAACTTAAATTCTTGAAAACTATAAAGTTTTGGATATGAGGATGAAAGAAAATACTCATTGAAGTCTTTCATACCTTAATTTATTTCCAAGAAGTCAAGGAGGAACTCTAGCTTGGGGAAAGAGTTTCGAGAATTCAGTTCTTGGAATCTTAATTGAGTTTTCTTTAAAATCTTATGTTATAGTGTAGGATTTCATTAATAATCCATACTAGAATAATGAAATTGACTGGGATTATTTGAAATAATTTGAGAGAGAATTACCTTAGTGTTTAAAGATGATGAGAGAAAAGGAAACCTTATTTAGGGCTTGCAAAAATGCAAAAAATCTAAAAAGGGCTTAGAAAAAATGACTTAGATTAAAAAAAAATCTTGCCAAGCCCAAGTGCCTCAAAAGTGTGGCTTGCACTTGTCCCACACTCTCGATCCAGTGAACTGGGAAAAATGACATAAGAAGTACGCTAAGAATGCTATCAAAGTGTGGCTCGCACTTACCTAAGAGCAGCTAACACATGTGACACACTTGCCTTTTTAGAAGCTTAGTTGAAACTTCAAGGACCATACTTATTACCCCGGACTCAAATTAACGAACGATCACTGGTGTAGGAAAGAAGACTCTTATGCATTTAATTTGGTGGGTTTTGGACCACGAAACACTTCATATTCAAGGAGGAATGCTCGTTTGTAGTTGACCTAAGAAAAAACTTATACTAAAACTCAATTTGTAAGGAAGCTTTCAACTCAATATTATGCTATGGATTTATTTTGACCTTATTCTACGTCTAATACACTTTCTACACTAATGAATTGATCTTAACACCTTTCCATAATTAAAATTTATGTGGTTTGGGTCTATCCCCATACATACAACACTTTAAATCTTATCCTGAAAGTTAAGTGTATTACAGCCAATTCCTTAGTGGAAGTGGGAGTGGATAGTTATGGATTTTATGAAAGGTTTGCCATGTACTTTTTAGAGATTTGACATTATTTGGGTTATCATGGATAGGTTGACCAAGTCCAATCACTTCATGCCGATTCAGATGTCACGCCTCGAGTTCCAACGGGGTGGATTGACACCCAAAGCCGTTAAGGCCCGAGAGAACCAATCTTCATTCATGAACATTCATGTGACTATCCCTAAGTGAACAATATGTCATCTCATGCAAATACATAATACCAATGGAAAATCATGGAGAACATATGATATACATATATGAAACTTGGCCGTTAGAGCCATCAAGTCAAAAGCATACATTTTTTACATCCCTTCCTTTGTCCCACAACATCTACAAAGCCTCTACAGATGCATAGACATAACCAACCTAAAGTTGGGACAAGTCCCCGCTTTATACAAAATTTACAATACCAAAACAAATGTACATAGTGATTCGAAAAGCCCCGAACCAACTGGAGCTCACTAATGATCCGCAAATGACCCACAACCTACTGTGGAGATCTACTAGCACCTGTGCCTACAGCAAGTAAGGTAAGTCCCCCAACGGACGTCAGCACGAAGAATGTACTGAGTATGTAAGGCTGTAAGAAACTGCATGATACATAAGTACTTCAATGAAATCAAGTACAAGTGGGTATTCGATATGGATAAACCTTTGTTCTATATATGCGGAACCATGTACATTGCTTTCATTATTTTCATATTCGATCATTCATTCATATCATTATCATTCATATAATATCGTTCATATATACTTTCCTTCAAGTGATATACTTTCATTCAAGTGCTTTAATTTCTTTGCTTTTACACTCATCCTTATTACCATTCATCCAGCTGATCAGTGGGCTATAGTATAATCATCCACCTTATCGGTAGGCCATAACATAATATAATGTATTATCTAAACAAGCATCCACCTCATCAGTGGGCCATAATATAAAATAATGTATTATATCAACAATCGTCCACCTCATCGGTGGGCCATAATATAAAATATACCTTACTTCATTCCTTACTTGTGAGAGATTGATACCTTTACTTATGTGAGATTGATACAATTGTGGTTGAAACATTATTGGAACTTAGGAACATAACATTATTGGAACTTTGGAACCATGTCCACAATTATGTGACACATGAATAACAATTGATCAATGAATAAGGAACATGTGAATAACAATAGATGACAACCTGAAATTGGATACCTTAGAACATTTTAGAATGGAACAAGTACAATGTCAATGTGAACAATATGAGCTGCAGAAGGATACGAAAAGAGTAACCTTACATACCTTATCTTCCCAAAATGAATACACAGTCTTATATGTGAATACAATAATCCAACTCCTTCCTTACATTTTACTCTACAACACAAGTACATAACGGAGCTCACGTTAACAACTAACTACCTTACAAGTGCATAAGACGACAATGAGATACATGATTGCCCTATAACGTCATTTCACCCTTTACAATATCATTCACAACATTGTCATACCAACAATACCATAACATTCCATACATTGACCAAGAGATCATAAACCAATAGCATTTCACACCAAGTTTATCCTTTTATGCTTCCTGATTAACACTACGTCACAAGTACTCCATCAAGTCACCTGAATACGTTTCATAACAACAATCCCACAAGTTATACACATAGAAAAATAAAGTTAAGGACATAAACACACCATACATGTTGATATATCATCCACACCATTCACTTCCATCAAAACCTCAAGTTTTCTTTCAAGTTCAAGTCACATAGATGACACATCTTCTAGCAAAAAAGCAAAAGTGCACCACTCAATACCTTTAGACATAACCATCATGATCTACACAATACCTCATGCATATAATATATTAAATCACAAGGTTAAACACTTACCAATACTTTCAAAGATATGATCTTGTCCCAAGAGATGGTTGCCTTATGGTTTGAGAGTAGAGAGAAAATTATAGAAAAATCTAGAAATGGCATGTGTGCTTCGTGGAATAAAAATATGATTTTTGTGCCTTTATATAGGCCCTCATGGTCATCCTTAGCCACTTACTTAGTCATAAATGTTGTGTTTACTTGGTAAACACAAGAATGGGTCATTTGCCCTATTTGGGCCATGTCTTTTGTTTGATTTTTTTGGGCCTCCAATTGAGCCCAATAGCACAAGATTAATTTAGCCCAACAAATTTAATACATGATCCACCAACTATCTCATGCTTAAAGAATTCCATAAATGTGAAGACAATATTCAACTCACGAGATTCATGTTCGTAGCCTCATCCCCAAGAATAAGCGATTTTTGCCACTCATGGCTTAATTTATCATAAATTGATAAAAATTATAAAAAATAAATAAAAATTAAAAAGGAAGAAGAATTAACCCTCATTTGGATGCCAAAATAGTCCAAAAGTAGTCCCACTAAGATGGAATAATGATACAATAACCCAAGAGCCCTATTTAGAGACTAGTGGTCGGAGAAGAAATTTGGCAAAAAGTGGCCTGGCGCGCCCCTATGTTGCCCATGCCAAAAAAAATTCTGTCAAAAGCGGCCCGGCACGCTGCCTGGCGCGCCTGACCATAAAAATTTGATTTTCTTCCTTTCTTCGACTTTTCTTTGCGGATTTGGTTGGATTCTTCAAGTTCAAATCTTTAGCTTGCCTCTTATCTTTAAAATCCTTTGCTTGGAAGTCCTTCAAGCCTCACTTTTCACTCCAAAAATGCTCTAGAAAGTCGCAAATGCCTCTTACAAGGGTCTAACCACATTTATTAGCACAATCTCAAATATTCCATCAAAAACAATACAAAATACGTACTTATTGCTCTCAAAACTACGGTAAACAAAATGTACGGGGTGTTATAGTAGTCGCGTGAGTTCAGAAATGTACGGGGTGTTACATTCTTCCCCCCTTTGGAACATTCATCCTCGAATGTTAGTAACAGTATCCCATTTACACAAATTTAGGTCTCAGTTTATCCTTCATGTTATTATATACACGTATTGCTCGTAAAGACTTACTTGTTATTGCTCCGATTCTGCACCTTGAACTTTTTCTTCCATTTGAAACAAATACGGGTATCTCAACTTCATTATTTCTTCGACTTACCATATGAGTTCTTCTACTTGCTAATTCCTCCAAAGTACTTTCATGGAAGCTATTTCTTTATTCCTTATTCTCTTCACTTGTCGATCCAGAATGATAATAGGTGTCTCTTTCACAAATACCCCGTCACCTGTATAAGCTCGTAGCATATCTTCAAGTGTTTGAATAGTATGTTCTGATTACCCATCTGTCTGATATAATAGAAATTAAAATTCCATGTAATCGCACTATCTCTTTAACATACAACCTTGCATAATTTCCAGCTGTACAAGTGGTCTTGACAGGTAAAAAGTGTGCTACTTGGTAAGTCTGTCAACTATCATCCACATGGAATCAAATTTCCAAAATGTACGAGGAAAACTTGTGATGAAACCCATGTTAATCATATCCCTCTTCCAAACTGGAAGATTTCTGTATTGCATATAACCTCCAGGTTTCTGATGCTCTACTTTTACCTGTTGATAATTCAGACAATGTGCTATAAATTCTGCAATGTTCTTCTTCTTTATATTGCCTCACCAATATATATTTTCCAAACCATGCTCCCAAATGAATAGAATACCGTGAATGATGTGCTTCTGTCATAATTCATTTCTTTAGCTTATCTATATTTGGTACATAAAATCTACCTTGGCATTGAATTACTCCCCCTTGCGTAAGTTCAAATACCTTTGTCGAACTTTGCTGTACATTTTTTTTCACTGAACTAAAATAGGATTGCATATTGCTTTTCCCGGATGGTATAAGATATCACTATCATCTTCTTTTAGTAATTCCAGCCACCTTTGCTGTCTTCAGTGTGGGTCCTTTTGCTTAACAATATACTTCAAACTTTCATGATTAGTACATATATCAACGTGAACCCTATACAAATAGTGGCGCCATATTTTTAAAGCAAATATCACGACCGCTAACTCAAGATCATGTGTTGGATAATTTCTTCCATGTGGATGCAATTGTCTTGAGACATAGGCTATTACATGACCGTGTTGCGTCAATACACATCCTAAGCCGACTCCTGAAACATCACAGTATACTGCATACCCTTATGTGCCTTCGAAAAGTACTAATACAGGTGTAGAAGTCAAGTTATCTTTCAGCTCTTGGAAACTCATCTCACATGCATCATTCTACGAAAACTTGGTTGCTTTGTGTGTTAGCTTGTTAAGGGTGCTGAAATGGAAGAAAAACTCTTCAACAAAACTTCTTTAATAGCCTGCCAACCCAAGAAAACTACAAACCTCTGTAGGCGTCGTATGTTTTGGCTAATTCTTCACCGCTTTAATCTTTTGCGTATCAACCTGAATTCCTTCATCTGACATAATGTGACCCAAAAATGTTACGAACTATAACCAAAATTCACATTTAGCGAACTTTGGATACAACTTATGCTCACGAAGAATTTGTAACACCTGCCGTAAGTGATTAGCATGGTCCTCTTGTGATCTTGAATAATCCAGAATATCATCTATGAACACGGTCAGGAATACATCCAAGAATGGCTTGAACAACCTATTCATCAAATCTATGAAAACAGCTGGTGCATTTGTTAGTCCAAATGACACGACTAAAAATTCATAGTGTCCATACCGTGTTCGAAAAGCTGCCTTGGGTATATCTTTTTCTCTAACCCTGACTTGATGGTAACCCAATCTCAAGTCAATCTTTGAAAAAAATTTGGCACCCTGTAACTGATCAAACAAATCATTAATTTTGGGGAGGGGATATTTGTTCTTGATCGTTACGTTATTCAATTGCCGATAGTCAATACACATTCTCAACGTGCCATCTTTCTTTCATACAAATAGTACTGGTGCACCTCACGGGGACATACTAGGCCTTATGAATCCCTTTTCCAGCAAGTCTTTTAATTATTCTTTCAATTCTCGCAATTCTGCTGGATCCATTCTATACGGAGGGATAGAGATAGGCTGAGTGCCTGGCATCACATCAATACCAAACTCTACTTCTCGTTCTGGAGGCAAACCCGGAAGATCTTCAGGAAATACCTCAAGAATTTCATTTACTACTGGAACCGATTGAAGAGTTAGTGGTGTCGCATCAATATCTTTCACTCTTACTAAGTGAAATATGTACTCCTTTGGGTATCATTTCCCTTACTTTGAGATAGGAAATAAAGTTACCTCTCGGCGCTCCCATATTACCCTTCCATTCAAGAATATTCTTTGTCGAAAATGAAAATTTAACTTCTTAGCTCGGCAATGCCAACCCGTGTATCATAATCGTTACTACACAATTACAATATACTCTTTCAATTACAATAGATTCACCAACTGGTGTATCAACTTCGAATGACGTAGCTAGTAGTTCTGGTGTTCTTTCAAAATGTTTTCCGCAATCAATGGAGTAACATATGATAATGTAGAATACGGGTCAATCAATACATATACCTTATGTAAAAATATGAATACAGTACCTGTGTATTCATCAGGATAAGCCTCCAAATTCTGTCGATCCACTAAGGCATAGGTACGGTTCTGAATTCCACTAGAACTAGCTGCTCCGCTAACACCTCTGCCATGGCCAACAGGTTGTACACCTGACAATGATAACGCAACGGCTTATCCCGTAGGTCGTGTCATACTACCAGTGTCCCTCTGTGGGCACTCTCTCATCATGTGCCCTGAATTACTACACCAAAAGCAAACATTCATTCCAAACCAGCATTCACCTGAATGAAACTTCCCGCAGCGCTGGCACTACTGACGAAAAGACCTCGATTGACTCATACTTCCTTGTTCTCAATACCCCACTATCTGTGAACCTCGAGTCCCACTACTATACCCAGCTTGACCACCTCTAAACCCTTAAAATTGAGATTGAGTACCTGCTGTAGGGTAAGAGAATGATGGTCCAGGCGGTCTAGGCAAAACTCGATGTCTAAATTCTACTTGGGATGCCATAACCTGTCCCGTAGATCTAGCCCTTTTAGATGACCCTCCTTCAACTTCTTGTGTCCTTCTTCTTTGCCTCTGATCCTCCATTTTCTATGCAAAGGCTTGCATTCTAGCTATATCCATATCTCTGTTCAAAGCAGCAATGGTGTAGTCCCTCACCAAATATGGCTCTAATCTATCCACGTACCGATGAACTCTGTCGGCCATAGTAGCTACTACATTCGGAGCATACCTAGCCAAAGGGTTAAGCCAAAGACTGTACTCTCTGACACTCATATTCCCTTGGTGAAGATTTAAAAATTGGTCCGCATGAGCCTCTAGGACCTCATATGAAAGATAATGATCAAGGAATGCCGTTTTAAATTATTTCTAATTAGCTGGATTTGTGCCAATACCCCTCAATCGTTTCCAATCTTCATACCACAATATAGCTTCTCCTTTCAATCTATATGCCGCCAGTTCCACTGTTTCTATACCAGTCACATGCATAACCTCTAGAGCCTTTTGAATTTGGTCCACGAAGTCCTGTAGGTATGTATTCGGATCTGACCCAGTGAATATGGGAGGATCTAATTTCAGAAAATCTTGTATCCACCGACTAGCTACTCTAGCCGCGCCATCCTCACTTGTCATTGGACCAACTTGTCCCTGAGTTTGTGCAACAACTATCTGAGTCAACATATGCACTCCATTTCTTAAATCCTGTGCAGTGGCATTCATAGGGGGTTCTGCAGGTACTTCTCTACCTCTTGGCTATCCCGGAAATGGAAGAGGAGAATAAGCCCGTGATGCAAACTCCTATTCAGCACCACCTTGACTAGCTTGGTCAGGTGGTGATTTACTCGTTCCTTCTCCGACAAGCATATCTACCTGCTTACCTTTGCCCCTACCTCATCTTGTTCGACATTTTACCATAACAAAGAAAACCAATTACCATGGTCAGATATGATTCCACTTACAACATTGGCTCTATTGCACGATCTAGAAATAAAGAAAAGAAACAACTCCTAAATGTCCCATAGCCTCCTACTTATAAATGTGGTGTACAACACATCCATAAGCAAGACTCTACTCAGACACGGCTTTGTAGACAGCCTTAGAATGACCTGATCTGATACCACTTTTGTCACGCCTCGAGTTCCAACGGGGCAGATTGGTACCCGAAGCCGTTAAGGCCCGAGAGAACCAATCTTCATTCATGTACATTCATGTGACTATCCCTGAGTGAACAATATGTCATCTCATTCAAATACACAATACCAATGGCGGAAATCATGGAGAACATATAATATACATATATGAAGCTTGGCCGTTAGAGCCATCAAGTCAAAAGCATACGTTTCCTACATCCCTTCCTTTGTCCCACAACATCTACAAAGCCTCTACATATGCATAGACATAACCAGCCTAAAGTCGGGACAAGTCCCCGCTTTATACAAAATTTACAATACCAAAACAAATGTACATAGTGAATCGGAAAGCCCCGAACTAACTGGAGCTCACAAATGATCCGCAAATGACCCGCAACCTACTGTGGAGGTCTAATAGCACCTGTACCTATAACAAGTAAGGTATGTCCCCCAAGGGACGTCAGTACGAAGAATGTACAGAGTATGTAAGGTTGTAAGAAACTGCATGATACATAAGTACTTCAATGATATCAAGTACAAGTGGGTATTCGATATGGATAAACCTCCGTTTTGTATATGCGGAACCATGTACATTGCTTTCGTTATTTTCATTTTTGATCATTCATTCATATCATTATCATTCATATAATATCATTCATATATAATTTCCTTCAAGTGATATACTTTCATTCAAGTGCTTTACTTTCTTTGCTTTTACACTCATCTTTATTACCATTCATCCAGCTGATCAGTGGGCTATAGTACAATCATCCACCTTATCGGTGGGCCATAACATAATATAATGTATTATATCAACAATCATCCACCTCATCAGTGGGCCATAATATAAGATAATGTATTATATCAACAATCATCCACCACATCGATGGGCCATAATATAAAATATACCTTACTTCATTCCTTACTTGTGAGAGATTGATACCTTTACTTGTGTGAGATTGATACAATTGTGGTCGAAACATTATTGGAACTTTTGAACATAACATTATTGGAACTTTGGAACCATGTCCACAATTATGTGACACATGAATAACAATTGATCAATGAATAAGGAACATGTGCATAACAATAGATGACAACCTGAAATGGGATACCTTAGAGCATTTCGGAATGGAACAAGTACAATGTCAATGTGAACAATATATGCTGCCGAAGGATATGAAAAGAGTAACCTTACATACCTTATCTTCCCAAAATGAATACACAGTCTTATATGTGAATACAATAATCCAACTCCTTCCTTACATTTTACTCTACAACACAAGTACATAACGGAGCTAACATTAACAACTAACTACCTTACAAGTGCATAAGACGACAATGAGATACATGATTGCCCTATAACGTCATTTCACCCTTTATAATACCATTCACGGCATTGTCATACCATCAATACCACAAAATTACATACATTGACCAAGAAATCATAAACCAATAGCATTTCATACCAAGTTTATCCTTTTACACTTCCTGATTAACACTACGTCACAATTACTCCATCAAGTCACCTCAATACGTTTCATAACAATAATCCCACAAGTTATACACATAGAAAAAGCAAGTTAAGGACATAACCACACCATACATGTTGATATTTCATCCACACCATTCACTTCCATCAAAACCCAAGTCTCCTTTCAAGTTCAAGTCACATAGATGACACATCTTTTAGCAAAAAAGCAAAAGTGCACCACTCAAAACCTTTAGACATAACCATCATGATCTACAAAATCCATCATGCATATAATTTATTAAACCACAAGGTTAAACACTTACCAATACTTGCAAAGAGATGATCTTGTCCCAAGAGATGGTTGCCTTAGGGTTTGAGAGTAGAGAGAAAATTGTAGAAAAATCTAGAAATGGCATGTGTGCTTCGTGGAATAAAAATCTAATTTTTGTGCCTTTATATAGGCCCTCATGGTCATCCTTAGCCACTTACTTAGTCATAAATGTTGTGTTTACTTGGTCAACACAAGAATGGGTCATTTGCCCCATTTGGGCCATGTCTTTTGTTTGATTTTTTTGGGCCTCCAATTGAGCCCAATAGCACAAGATTAATTTAGCCCAACAAATTTAATACATGATCCACCAACTATCTCATGCTTAAAGAATTCCATAAATGTGAAGATAATATTCAACTCACGAGATTCATGTTCGTAGCCTCATCCCCAAGAATATAGATTTTTGCCACTCATGGCTTTATTTATCATAAATTGATAAAAATTATAAAAAAGAAATAAAAGTTAAAAAGAAAGAAGAATTAACCCTCATTTGGATTCCAAAATAGTCCAAAAGTAGTCCCACCAAGATGGAATAAAGATACAATAACCCAAGAGCCCTATTTAGAGACTAGTGGTCGGAGAAGAAATTTGGCAAAAAGCGGCCTGACACATGCCTGGCGCGCCCCTATGTTGCCCATGCCAAAAAAAATTCTGTCAAAAGCGGCCCGGCACACTGCCTGGCGCGCCTGACCATAAAAATCTAATTTTCTTCCTTTCTTCGACTTTTCTTTGTGGATTTGGTTGGATTCTTCAAGTTCAAATCTTTAGCTTGCCTCTTATCTTTAAAATCCTTTGCTTGGAAGTCCTTCAAGCCTCACTTTTCACTCCAAAAATGCTCTAGAAAGTCGCAAATGCCTCTTATAAGGGTCTTACCACATTTATTAGCACAATCTCAAATATTCCATCAAAAACAATACAAAATACGTACTTATTGCTCTCAAAACTAAGGTAAACAAAATGTACGGGGTGTTACAGTAGTCGCGTGAGTTCAGAAATGTACGGGGTGTTACATCAGATTTCTTATAGATCAAAGAGGTTATATTAGATCTACATTTGGGAGATAGTCCATCTACCCAGAGTGGCTATTATTATCAGTTTTGACCATGGTATTTAGTTCATATAATGTTTTTGTAGTTAATTTAGAGAGAGTTGGGTCCCAACTTTAGCATAGTACTAATTTACACCCAAATATTGATGGTCAGAGTAAGCAGACTATTTATATTCTCGAGGATATGCTATGGGCATGTGTTATTGATATTGGGGGTTAGTGGGACCAGTTACTGTAACACCACAAAATTTCAAGCTAAGATTAGAACCATTCTCCAAGCATATATCAAACCAAACTTAGTGATTTGGTAGTATGAGAAGTCATTTAGACATGAATTAAGCCCAGGAGTAACTCCTAGCTCATAGCCAAGTTGAAAGCTTTCCTACCGATTGAATTCTTGTATATAATCTTTCTATAGTAAAATTCAAACAAGTATAACTCTTAGATTCTAAAGAATTTTGGATCTCAATACCCACAAAATTAAAGGACTTTGATTATTCTTACCAACACATCCAATTTCTTGTTAATCCGGTATCGGAGTAAAAGGTTATGGCCATTTTACTAAAGCGCTGTCAAGTTGTCAAATTTGACGACCCATACCACGACCGGAACCCCCGATCATGGGATATTCTCATTTGGTGTAGTCCAGAGACTTGAAAAGTCCCCCTATAAGCCATGATTCAATTCCACTATCATGGATAGGTCGCACGATCGTGGGAGGGTCTATCTGAGGTCAAAAATTAGATTTTTCAGCAACGTTTTTAGAGGGATTTTCTAGACTTTTCCCATCATTTAACCTCCTAAACTATGTCATTTAAGCTATACTAAGGCTGAATATTAAGTCTAAACTACTCATAATCCCTGATTCACTTCAAACACATGAAAATACACAGAGAAATATGAGAAACAAGTGAACTCTCTTCTCCCAAAGCAAGAAATTAAGGTTCATCACCTTCAAGCTCAAATCCTCCAAACATTAGTTCAAGAATCAAAAGTAATAAGGTATGTGGGTATTCAATAAGGGATTCTTTTAACACTTATGCCTAAAACCTGGTTTCAAAATATGAATTTTAGTTATGATTTTTATGAACTCATGTCCTAGGGTTCACACCCAATTATGCCTGATTCTTGAAATTAAATTTCCACATGTTATTTTATTATTATGGTTCCCATTCAAAGTTATTATGCATGATTTTCATGGATTTAAATCAGTTATTTTAATATGTGAAGAATTATGCATGTTTTATAGATTTCAATCACTTTTAGAATGAATTATGCATGATTTGATGGATATCAGTCTATATTAATTTGACATGCCATGTCTTCCCAAGGAATTTAGTATCCTTACATACTTGAAATTCATGACCCCTCAATATATTGAATAATTCATGATTTTGTACTCGTGTTACATAATTTCACATTCTACTCAGATTATAGGATTTCCATGATCAGTAAATACATTCTTCAGAGATGGTGGGTTATGAACACCCGATGAATTAGAATTTCATGCATTGTTTGTTGAACACTTAGTCCTTTAGGTTTATATGATTTAGAATGCTTTCAGATAAAGCACATATATTACAGTCTCAAAACTTTAGTATTATTGAACTATTCAGTATATCAGCTTACATTCAGTTGAGGATAGTACTTAGCACCGAGCGGACACAGGGATGAAGGCTCACCCGTTAGTTAGGCTGAGACCTTTAGTAGAAGTCCCTAAGTCCCAAAACTATGGTGCCACCGTTGGTTCTAAAGGGTTACCTATCAGACCAGACTTGTGATGTGTCAGCTAATAATGACACATTTTATGCTTTTAACTATGAACAATCGTGAGTTTTCAAGTAGCCTTTGGTAGTATTGATTTCATTTTATGTTAAATTTCAGGAAAGTTACCCAAGGACAAAAAAGAGTTAATCTGGGATAAATATGCTAAGTGGTAGTTCACTTGACGAACCTCCAGGAGAGTGACAGACTGCCATACTAGCCGTTAGAGTGAAACAAAACCAGTTAAAGAAGTAGTTGTTGTGACGGCCCAACTGAAGGACCGCCAAAGGTTTAACGGCCCAACTGAAGGACCGCCAAAGGTTTAACTAATTGCTAATGAAGTTACCAAGTGTAAACAAAATGAGGAGTAAAATAAAGTCAGGAGATAGACCCAGTGATTAACCACTCGGAGGCTTACGAATTGTCAGCCCTCCAGTCAGTACCAAGAAGATTGAAGGTCGAATTGAATCTAACTGACGGTTCATCTGGTGAACCATCACTATTGTGGCAATTCATCAGGTAATTAGTCAAGGAAGAGGCGGCAGTCTGATTTGAATTTTAAATTCCTAAATTCTTGGAGCCTATAATTACCTAGTCTAGGGTTTAGAATAGGTATCTTTTGACACTTAGAACATTTTGACATCGAGTTTTCTCTAGAGAAACGACCGTGTGGTTTTAAAATGCAATTTTGTGGTCTTTTCAAAGGATTTGAGGCTTGAATTTCTTCTTTGTAAGATTTAATCTTTACATTATGAAATATATTGCTTTCATCTCCTTCATTACTATGAGTGGCTAAAACCCCCATAACTAGGGTCATGGAATCCTTGGCTAAATATTAATTGTCGGGCTAATGTTAGTGTGATTTTTGTTAACTTACATAATTACAAGGCTAATTCTTTTATTTTTATAGATTTATAATGGTTGCAAACATTAGAACAAGACTTAGGTTTGGCTTGCTTGAACAAAGAGGTTAAAATTGGGGAAAAGGATTTAACAATGAGGATTCAGAATTTCTAACCACTGTGTAATGAATAATGCTCTAACGAGATTATTCACTTGAGGCTAAACACGAGTTATTACTTTCATCACTTTAACTTCGAAAGAATTAAAGGGAAAATCACCTATTTAGGTTGGGAAACATTTAGGTGAATATTTGAACTCGTTTGCTTTGCAGTTACTTTTACTAATATGAGTTCACCATTAACTTGACCCGAAATTGATAGGAAGCCAAGGTGAACACAATCCTAGTTCTTCTTTCTATTGATAAAAGTTTGTGAATTTATCATTGAACGCTTAAAACAAATTGAATTTGAATTTACATGTTACTTACAAACCCCTCCCCTATTTCATGAAACTCATCGACTAAAAGTCACTTAATTCACTTACGACTTAGTTATCACTATATTCCCTATGGGATTCAACCCCAACCTTTGTTGGGCTATATATTTAGCAATGACCGCTTACATTTCTTAAAGGAGTTGTAATTTGGGCGTATCAAATTTTGGCGCAGTTGCCGGGGAATACAGTTGTTGATTAAGTTTTTGAGTTTATTTGACTTTTAGTCCCATTTTCTAATTTTACTTTTATTTGTTGTTTTTGTATTTGCAGGCTACTATTTATGCATGCCAAGTACTTGACGCTCGAGTGAACTGGTATTACCCTACGATCCAGAGTTGAATACAACTTTGAGAAGAAACATGGATACACAACAACAGGAAACAACAATTGAATCAACCAAATATCGATGCACCCAGTTATGTACCAAATAATAATAATGAGGATTTGGGTAATGACAAGTTGGGTGATGTTATTAATGGGCAACATGTTGGTAATATTGCTCCAGCCAACCAAAATCAGCAACAAAGAGGTAGAGGTGTCAACAACCTGCAGTGGACTTCGCTCTTGATGATGATGACAATGCTGATCTAGATGGGGTTGGTGCTACTTGAGTCATTGTACTACCACCGCTAGCTCTTGGGATGTAGTTTAATATCACCAAAATGATGATTGAGTTACTGAACCTTAAGGGTTTATTCGGAGGGTTGCCTGGTGATGATCCAAATATGCATTTGGTCAACTTCATAAACATATACAAGTCCTTTCATTATCATGGAGTTAGTAAGAATGCGATTCAGTTGAGGTTATTTTCATTGTCTCTATCTAAGGAGGAAACTATGTGGTTAACTGAGTTGGCGCTTAATTCTAAAAAAACTAGAGGCAGTTGAAATGAGTTTTTCCAGAAAGGTTCTTACCGCCTTCCAGGATGTTATAGTTGTGGTATGAGATTAGCAACTTCATGTAGCTACCGAATGAGGCATTACATGAGACCTAGCTTAGGTTCAAGAAGAAGCCGACCCAATGTCCTAATCATAAGTTGAACGATGAGCATTTGATGGAGGCATTTTTTAATACGAAGCCAATGGTTAACAATGCAACTGAAGGTGCTTTTATGGGGCACACTTTTATAGATGCAATCGTGATACTTAAAAGGCTGTCAAAAGCTAGTAGAGCTTGAAAAACTAGGGATTCTAAGGTAGCAAGAAACACATATATGATGGGTATGTCGGCCAAACAACACCAAAGAGAAGAAGAGTGTGACCAGGATATAGTGCACATGAAAACCCAGATGGATTTGCTAACAAATCACCTGTTAGCCGGTGGTATTGAGAAGGTGAAAGCAGTTGGTTTGCATAATAGAGAAGCTGAGTCTGATTCTGAGAAAAAAAATGAATTATTTGAATAACCAGGGGGTTTTCGAGCCAATGGACAAGGAAACTAAGGTCCGAACTATCAAAGAGATAACTACTATGAAAAAGCTGGTTATGCAGATCATAAGTAAGTGAATTGGAAGAACAAGAATAACAGAAGTGGGTTGTATGTACCACCAGGGATTCATGATAATGCTACTAATGATTTGAGGAAGCCTTCTATGGAGGTGATGATGGCTAAGTTGTTGAAAGGAGTGGAATTTGCTGAGGCAAGTGTTAAAGAAATGAAGACTGACTTGTCTTCAATGAATCAGCTAGTTGATTCCCACTCCACTTCTATCAAGTAATTAGAATATCAAATGGATCAGTTATCCACAACTTTTAATTGGAGGAAGAGAGGTACGTTATCGAGTGACACGATTATGAATCCAAAAAATGATAGGAGTTGTGTAGCTATCACCATGAGAAGTGATAAAGTTTTACCTGAGCCACAACTAATGATTCAGACACATGTGGAAGATTTAGCTGATGATTATGAAATAGTGGATGATGACGTTGGTGTTGATGAGATTCCGACTGAGTCTAAAAAGCCAGAAAGTGTCAATGATAAAAAGGTGGACGCGAGATAGTCTACAAAGAAGAATGGTAAAGAGGTTGCAAAACCTCCGACTTAGATTCCTAGAACTCTCCCTCCATTTCCAAAAAGAGTTAAGAAAAAAGTGAAGGATGGTAAGTTTCATAAGTTCCTATCTATGCTAAAGCAGTTGTCAATGAATATCCCATTAGTTGAGGCCCTTAAATAAATGTCGAGATAGGTTAAGTTCATGAAAGACTTAGTCACTAAAAAGAGGATGGTGATATTTAAACCAGTGGCCAATCTCCATTATTATAGTACAATTTCTTCATGATCGATTGTACAGAAGAAATCAGTTCCAGGTTCATTTACTATTCCTAACACAATTGGTGCAATCAGCTTCGCTAAAGCATTATGTGATCTTAGTGCTAGCATCAACTTGATGCCTCTAGCTATCTATCAGCAGTTGGACTTAGGATTCCTTAAGCCGACGTCTATGCGATTATTGATGGCTAACCAATCGATCAAAAGGCTAGTGGGAATATTATATAATGTACTTATGAAGGTGGTAACATTATATTTCGAGCTGATTTTATAATTTCTGATTGTGAGGTGGATTTTGAGGGACCAATAATCTTGGGTAGACCTTTCTTAGCCACTGGAAGAGTGTTGGTTGACATGCAGTACAATGAACTAAAATTTAGATTGAACGATGAAAAGGTAAAGTTCAACATATGCCAGTCAATGAAGCAAGAAGGGACATGAGTGTTGTGTCGGTTATTGATATTATTGATGAAATTGATATTAAGGTCCCTATTGAAGAAAGGTTTGCTATAGAAACCTTAACTGCAATAATGATGGATTTTGTTGGGTAGGATATAAAGATTATGATAAGACAGTTAGTGCATTATCTAGAATGGGGTCATATTCTTATGCTCCAAAATCATTGGACCTAGAATTGAAAAATAGGCCAACTCCTTCTGCAAAATCGTCTATAGAGGAACCATCGGTGTTAGAGTTGAAAGAGTTTCCAGGCTATCTAAGATACATGTTTTTGGGTTAGAAAAACACATTGCCAGTGAATGTTGCCACAGACTTGGTAGAATGACAGATGGAAGCACTTGTTTCTGTGTTGTAAAAGTACAAATGGGCTATTGGTTGAACAATTACAGACATTATTGGAATTCCACTGGGCATATGTATACATAAAGTTCAGTTAGAAGAAGAGTGTGCACCCACTATTAAACATAAACAAACACTTAACCCACCAATGCAAGAGGTGGAAAAGAAAGAGATATTCAAGTGGCCCGATGCAGGAATTATTTACCCCATCTTAGACAACAAGTGGGTAAGTCTTGTTTAGAGTGTCCTAAAGAAGGGGGACTGACGGTGGTGGAAAATGAGAAAACTGAGTTGATTTCGTTAAGGACGGTCAAGGTTGGTTGGCATGGATTACCAAAAGCTAAATTCATGGACTCTTCAGGATCACTTTCCAATGCCATTTATGGACCAAATGCTTAATAGGTTGGCCTGAAGAGGCTGGTACTACTTTCTAGATGGGTACTTGGGATATAATCAAATATCTATTACACTGGAGGACCAAGAGAAGACTACATTTACATGCCCTTATGGGACGTTCGACTTAAAGTGGATGTCTTTTGTCTATGTAATGCTCCTACAACCTTTTAAAGGTGTATGATATCAATTTTCTGGAATATGGTGGAAGACACTTTGAGGGTGTTCATGGATGATTTCTCTATAGTAGGAGATTCTTTTGAAGAATGCTTGGAAAATTTGAGCAATGCCTTGAAATGATGTGAAGAGTTTAATCTTGTGCTCAACTGGGAAAAATGCCACTTTATGGTTAAGGAGGGCATTGTGTTGGGACACAAAATTTCTGAGCAAGGAATTGAAGTAGATTGAGAAAAAATAGAGGTTATTGAAAAGCTACATTCACCAAACTCGGTGAAAGGAGTTAGAAGTTTCCTCAGTCATGCGGGTTTCTACAAGAGGTTTATTAAAGACTGCTCCAAGATTGCCAATCTGTTATGCAAACTATTGGAGAAGGAAGTCAAGTTCGTATTTGATGGTGATTGGTTGAAATACTTAGTGCTTCAAGGAACAATTAGTAGATGCTCTTATTACTATTGCTCTAGATTGGTCTCAACCATTCGAGGTGATGTGTGCGCAAGTGGGGTTGCACTTGGAGCTATTCTTAGGAAAAAATGTGAGAAGATTTTTCACCTAATTTACTATCCTATCAAGGAACTAAATGGGGTGCAAAAGAACTACACATTCATTGAACAAGAGCTACTTATTGTTGTCTACGCCTTTGAGAAGTTTTGAGCATATTTGTTGGGTACTAAGTTTGTGGTTCATACGGATCATGCTACATTAAAGGATTTAATAACACAGAAAGATGCCAAGCCTCCATTGATTAGATGGGTGTTGTTGCTACAAGATTTTGACTTTGAAGTCAAAAATCAAAAAGGGTGTGAGAATTAGGTAGCCGACTACTTGTCTAGTCTTTAAAATGAGGCAAAGAGGCCGGATGAGCTAGAGATTGATGACTCATTCCCAGATGAACAGGTACTCTTGACCTTGTGCCTTGTTATGCAGATTTTGCTAATTACTTAGTCAGTGACATGATACCAGAAGTGACATGATACCAGAAGACTTGAGCTTCCATCAAAGAAAGAAATTTCTTCATTATATGGGCAATTCTTCTGGGATGAGCCATATCTTTTTAGAATATGTGCTTACAATATCATTAGGAGATATGTGCCAGAAGTGGAAATGCTAAGTTTTTTGCAAGCTTTTCACTCGTCCCCAGTAGGGGGTAATCATGAATCATAAAGGTGATCGCACGACTAGGAGACTATTGCGAAGTGGGTACTATTGACCCACTATTCACAAAGATGCCCATGACTTTGCCAAAGCTTGTGTCCAATGTCAACTACAGGGTTCGATCTCTCAAAATCAGGGAATGCCCATGTCAAAAATATGGGAGGTGGAATTATTTGACGTGCAGGGCATAGACTTTATGGGCCCATTTGTGAGTTCTTATGGTCACAAGTATATTCTGGTGGCAGTGGACTAAGTGTCCAAATGGGTGGAAGTTGTAGCCTTAGCAGATAATGAAGGCAAAAGTGTGGTGACGTTCTTGAAAAGGAACTTTTTCTCCTGGTTTGGTACTCTTCGGACGATTATAAGTGATGGTGGATTCCTTTTTTGTAACAAGGTGTTCCATGCAACTCTAGATAAGTATGGAGTAAAACAACACAAAGTGGCCACTCCGTATCATCCACAAACTAGTGGGTAAGTAGAGTTATCAAACCGAGAGATCAAGATGATATCGACAAAATCTGTAAATGCTAACCGAAGAGATTGGTCCCGAAAACTTGATGATGCTCCATGGGTTTATCACATTGCTTTCAAGACGCCAATAGATATGTCTCCTTACTAACTATTCTTTGGTAAGGCTTGTCATTTGTCGGTAGAGCTTGAGGATCGAGACTTATGGGCACTCAAAAAGCTTAATTTGAGTTGGAAGGAGGCTGCTGACTTGAGGTTGGATCAATTGAATGAAATGGATGAGTTACGACTTTGTACGTATGAGAGGGCTGCCCTTTATAAGGAGAAAATGAAGTTGTACCATGACAAGAGAATCAAAAAGAGAGGTTTCAAGGTGGGTGACTTATTGATATTGTTCAACTTAAGGTTTAAGATTTTTACAGGTAAGCTAAAATCCAAATGGTCCGGACCGTTCAAAGTGACTCAAGTGTTTTCGTCCTGAATGGTAGAGTTAGAAACAAAGATGGGAAGCTATTTAAAGTGAATGGTCAATGGGTCAAGCAATATGTGGGCCTGACAGAATAGGTAAAGTTATTATCACTAGTGTATCTTGATGAAGTCTGAATAGTGAAGATAACTGAGTCGTGCCTCCACATTAAATCAGGCACTAGTAGGAGGTAACCCATATTATTTTATTATAAAAATATTAGAATAGGTTTTTCATTGTTGAGCATGTTTGATGTGTGTGCTAAGTGTGCAGGAAAAGAAATTGTAGGCAAAGAAAAAGAAAGGCAGAATCAGTTTATGGATTGATGGTTCACCTAACGAAATGTCAGGGACCTGACGAACTGTCAACCTAAACCATCATAAAACACAAGAAAGCGATACATTATGGATAAGGCCTGATGGTTCGTGCGATGAACTATCAATACACTAACGATTTGTCACTTTGAACCATCACAACAGGCAATAAAAGGACTTATTCTGGATAAGGGTTGACGGTTCATGTGACAAACCATCACATTGCTGATGAACCATCAACCCAAACGTCAGATATGACTAACTTTATGTGCAATTTGTTTTAAACCAACGGTTAACCAGACGAACCATCATGTGCTTGAAGAATCGTCAGTCCAAGAATCACAGGTAAGTTCACTTATCCTTTTAATTTTGAGTTAAGAACTTAAACCCAAACCAAATTCGACCTTACATAAACCTAAACCCTATCTAAACCCTATTAAAACCCAAGGGATTTAAGAGGACTAAGTCGAATAATTCAGTTTCTCAATTAAGTCTCCTCCTCTTAAACGTAAATTCCCACTACTCAATACATAACTCCCATAAATCCTCCATTACCCACTACCAAATACCATAACTTCCATAACTATTCAATCACCCATGCTCACAAAGCATTTATAGTCATTAACCGATCCTCATAACTACAAGTCCAATTGTCCCAACACCTATAATCTTACATAGCCTTCATCCGCTTATCACATTAAACGTGTACTAAAGAATATTTTCTAGAAGTTTTCTTATTCGTCTCTCTTTCAGGTATGCACACACGCAATTTACATTCTCTTTAGCTATTTATTTACTTTGTTTCTTTGTTTCTTTTGTTGGAAAGTTGATAATGAATTGGAGACAACACAACCATCAATCTTCATGTTTAGATTTTAATTACGGTTGTGTTGTACTCAAATTTGAGTTATGGGAAAATTAAGTGCGTGAATTCTGAGTAACCCAAGTGAAATTATTGTTGTTGCATAGTGGAACATGTCAAATATGAGCAATCTCAAAAATAGTAAGCAAGGAATAATGGGTACAGGCTAAGTGTTTGATGAAATTCCCCAAAGAAGCAAAAAGTCACTGGTTATCCATGACGGTATATGTGACAGAATATCACATTCATCTCCAGCAAAACCAACCGTCATAAGTTTAAAAATAGTTGTGTATTCTGTTTTGGCCTAACGGTTTATCTGACGATCTGTCAGACTTGTGGCGAACCATCAGGCAAACCGTCAAAGTGTGACTGAGATACTGGAAAGTACTAATGAATGAGTTGACAAACCATCATATATGTGATGAACCTTCACCTCCTACCGTCAACCACAAACAGTTTACAATTTAAACTTTAAGTTTTTGCTTATAGGCTCAGTCTTATACATTAACTAATTAGTTCCCTCCACAGGTACAATGCCTCAAAAACTTCAAAAAATAAGAGGTGAAGCAAGAAAAAGGCAAGCAAGAGATACCTCAACCTAGAAACTGAGAGATGAACCTGATAATGAGGTTGAGGAAACTAAGGCCCCAGCCTACAGCATTAGACAAAGAGAGAAGAAGTGCACTTAGGCCTCCCAGTTTAAAGAGGAGGATGAGTCATCAAGTGAGGAATCAAGTAGTGATGGGGAGAGCAACAATAGTTCAAGTTTTAACCCAAATGAGGAGGGTAATACTGAAGCTACTAACCGTTCGGAAGAAGAGCCCGAACAAGAAATGAGTGAGGTAATTCAAAGCAAAGTTCTAGGGGTGTGATAATCCATTATATAGAAGGTTAAAGGGGAAGAAAACCATTAATTTGATAGCCTTTAACCAACCAAATCAAGAAGCATGAAGAGGCCATATGCTAAAGAATACTAGATAGTAACAACTCACCTCCCAGAGTATCCAAATATTGAACGATGACTTTATGAGTATGAGTTGGGCTATCTGAGCACACAAACTGGTACTTACTACCCTACCATCATCCATGAATTTTCACAAATTATATGGATGTTCTTGAGAAGGATTGCTCGAAGGGGCAAAAGGTTAGTGACATGAGACATTTGGTGCGAGTTCCGATTCGTGGGGTTTTTGAGGACATCTCTGAGCATACAATCAATCAGATTCTATTTGGACAATTTATACAGCTCAAACCATCACCCCCAGAGTTTGATCATCAGATAAATACAACTTCTACTTAGCATCCATGGCTGGCTCGAATACTAACAGAGAGTGGAGAGCCTTTATGGTTGAAAACTAAGGAACGAATAGCCAAATCATCTCTTAGTTTCAATAATGTTTTGGTGGGCTACGGTTAGACTATAATTGATACCTGCAGGTGGTGATTCCAACTTATATAAGCCAAAAGTTGTAGTGACTGCAAGTTTGATGGAACGGTTAAAAATCAACTTTGGCCAAGTTATTAATGATGAGTTATTTGTGAAGGATATCAAGAATGCAACTTCATTCCTATTCCCTTGTGTAATTATAGAGATATATAAGCAAGAAAAAGTGCCAATCATTAGTGGAGTAGATAATGAAGTACGGGCCATAAATAGGCAAGACATTAATAAGACACGAGATGATACAAAGTTTAAGTTGGGGGTCCATAAGACGCTATTGTTTGGACCTCAATCTCAAACCACTGTAGAGGCATCGGGTACTCCCACATCTATACCATTGCCACTCACTATTGTTGATCCATAGGGTGTTTCTGCTGCATTTGGGGTGGGTGCTACGTCCCTAAATATCGAGATTGCGGACACTGTTTCTATACCACACACTTATTCAGAATATCGATTCACCCTCAAAACTTTTGTAAAAGTGGTCAAGAGGCAAAAGAAATTTTAGAAGTAGTTAACAGCTTGGAGTAAGTAGTTCAAGCCATTCGTGGATGAAGTTGATGTGTAGGCTCTGAAACTATATGCTAATCGACATGCCCGTATGGATGACATGAAGGAGCGGGTGAATAACATGCTGAGAGAGTGGTCAATCCCAGATTTGGCTAAGTTCATGGCCAAACTGAAGAAGGCTTAAGTTGATATTTCCACACTAAAAAATGTCCCCACTACTAGATTCCTTGATTTGACGATCGTGAAATCGGATGAAGATGATGATATACTAGATTTGATGGGGCCTCCTCTTAAAGATAAAAGGGAAGGAACCAAGTAAAGGTGAAGAAAACAACAAGTCCAAGAAAAGAAAGCATTATGATGAGGCACCCAAGGAGAGAGACTTAAGGAAAGCACTGAAGGCCTCCAAGAAAGATGAGAAGTTGAGGCAGAAATGTAAGCAGGAAGGGATCGTGAGATTTTCTTCAAGTAGGTAGTCCCACACCACCAGTGTTGCCTACTCCCACTCTAGTGCTCAGGCAGATTGTAGATTGTGTGAGTACTCCAGTTGACACTAGGGTCACTGTTTCAGATTCTGAGGCCACAAAGGCCTTCAAAGACTTGCCAGACATTAAAGCCTAAAGGCTTTATAGGTATTCCTTCCTCCAAGTTTTTATTTATCGTTTAATGTATTGGGGATAATGCATACTTCTTTTAATGGGGGTGGGGGTACCAGTGAGTCTGTTACCACCCGAGGATTTTTGTTCTCGTGTTTCTTTTCCCTCGGGTGTGCTATCTAGTAGAACCGACATGTTTATGTTTATTGCTTTTTGTGTTTATTGAGTTAAACTGTTAGCAATCAATTTCTTTGCTTTTGTGTAAAAATGGAGACCTCTCAAAATTTTTCTTGTGTTTAGCATTGATGGTTTGATTTCATATTATTGGCCGTTTGGATCTCTGAATGTCATTAGCATATACAGATGTAATAATATTCCTTAAGCTTAATTTCCATTGTGATAGTGAGAATTAACAAGTGTTCTAGTATGCCATGTATGTGTGAGCCTATTTTATATTTTTATGACTTTTTGTATGCACCCAGAACTTGCCTAGTCTAATGCTGCTTAAGTTGTAAGTAGTTGATTAGGAAAGGATCACAAGCCCTATTTTAATTTAGTCCACTTAGCCTAAAAGTAACTGTCCAACTATGTAAAAAAATTCCCTTGATACTTATTTTGAGTTGTTCAGACCTCTTTATTCAATAAATGTTCACCTTTTATCTTCTATCTTTGAACCTCTATTTTGGCCCTGGTCCTTCCTTGGATATCATACTCCTTAACTCAGGTAAATTGCCTATTTGAGGGTGGCTACTATAGAAGTGTATGATAAGAGAAATAGGGTATGAAAAGAGCAGGTGTGGATAATGAAGATCCTATAAGTGTGAGCAAAAGAAAATAATGAAAAAGAAAAAAAAGAATAAAAAGAAAAAAACTCCAAAAGAGTTGCTACACTCGGGAGAGGAATGATTGACAAAAAATGGTGAATAAGGGCGGAACCCCAAGTTAAGTGGAAATGGAGCTCATTCATGTCAAGGAGGGTTGAGTCACTAATCCCCAAATGCATCCTTCCAGCACCCAAGACCACATTACAAAACTAGAAAGGCCCTGTAGTGATCTTGATTAACATTTTAAAAAACTAAGCTAGGATAGTAAAGGAATTATTAGACATGCCTATGGGTTCGTATGTGCATTATTATAAACCTTCTTTTTGAGTGTGAGTGAATTTTTTTCCTGTCCCTAATTATATTAGAATATGTGTATGGGACTTTCTTTTCACGAGGTCACTATAAGGACACTGTTGATTACTTACTGTTAGGATAGCTATTATTATCTATGCAAATGGTTAATTGATATTTTAATGACATCCTTAGATCAAAAATTGTTAACATGTTGGATGACTGCTATGTGCTTTTTTCTGAAATGATAAAAATAAAGGGTATTTTGGAAAAAATTGAAAACTATAAATTGATTGCAACTGTTTAGCTTAGTTGTTAGGTGTTCAAAGCATTTATTCGATTTGGTTTTGTATTGTTGCTTGAGGACAAGAGAACATACTAAGTTTAGGGTGTTGATGTGTTGGCTAATAACGACATATTTTATGCTTTTAACTATGAACAATCGTGAGTTTTCAAGCAACCTTTGGTAGTTTTGATGTCATTTTATTTTTAATTTTAGGAAAATTAACCAAGGACCAAAAAAATGAATTTGATAAAGATGCTAAGTGGCGGTTCACTTGACGAACCGCTAGGAGAGTGATGGACCGCCATACTATCCGTCAGAGTGAAACAAAACCAACTGAAGAAGTAGTTGTTGTGATGGTCCAACTAATGAACTGCTAAAGGGTTGACTAACCATCACCCAAGTCACCAGGTGTAAGCAGAATGAGGAGTAAAATGAAGTCAGGTAACGGACAAACCGTCAGCCCTCCTGTCAGTACCAAACAAATCGAATGTCAAAATGAAGCTAAGTGACGGTTCATCTAAGGAGCCGTCACTGTTGTGGAAATTCGTCAGGCAAATAGTAAAGGCAAAGAAAGCACTCCAATTTGAATTTTAAATTCCCAAATTTCTGGAGCCTATAAATACCTAGTTTAGGGTTTAGAATAGGTATCTTTTGACACTTAGAATATTTTGACATCATATTTTCTCTGGAGAAATGACTATGTGGGTTTTAAAATGCTGTTTTGTTGTATTTACCAGGGATTTGAGGCTTGAAATTCTTCTTTGTAAGATTTAATCTTTACATTATGAAATATATTGCTTTCACACATTTCATTACTATGAGTGGCTAAAACCCCCATAACAAGTGTTGTGGAATCCTTGGCTAAATATCAATTCTAGGGTTATGCTAGTATGAATTCGGTTAAATTACATAATTGCAATGTTAATTCTTTAGTTTTTACAAATTTCTAATAGTTGCAAACATTAGAACAAGCCCTAGGTTTGACTTGCTTGAGAAAAAAGATTAAAACTTGGGAAAAGGATTTAACAAGAAGGATTCAGAATTTCTAACCTCCATCTAATGAATAATGCTCTAACGACATTATTCACTTGAGGCTAAATATGAGTTATTACTTTCATCACTTTAATTTTGAAATAATTAAAGGAAAAATCACCTATTTAGGTTAGAAAACATTCCGGTGAATATTTTAACTCATTTTCTTTGCAGTTACTTTTGTTAATACGAATAACCATTAACTTGACCTGGAATTGTTAGGAGGCCAAGGTTAACACAATCCTAGTTCATATCTTTATTGATAAAAGTTTATGAATTTATCATTGACGCTTAAAACAAATTGAATTTGAATTCACAAGTTACTTACCCCCCCTCCCCCCATTTCATGGAAATCGTCAACTAATAGCCAGTTAAATCACATATGATTTAGTTATCACCATATTCCCTATGGGATGTGATACCAACCTTTGTTGGGTTATATATTTAACAATGGTTGCTTACGCTTCTTAAAGGAGTTGTAATTTGGGCGTATCGGCTTGACTCCTTAGTACTTTTGAGACATCAGTTTAGTGGTACCACGTTAGATCAACCTTTATACCCTGGCAAGGTATATTGGGCCCTTTTTGATGGGGATTATACATCAAACTCCATGTTTAGATCACATCTTTATATGTTGGTTAACAGTAACTCCTATGGTTCAAACTCAGTAATTGCATGACCATATATTCAGTTTATTTAGTGTAGCATTGATCAATTACATGTTTGTTTACTTGGTCATTGCATTAGTTTATATCCCACAGTTTCAGACTCAGTATTTGTACATGACCCTCAGTTCAGTTTTACTTGCTTTTATACTATGACTTTTCAGATTATCACTGCATATCAGCATACATATGTATTTTATATAGGGTCATTGTACTATAGTTTAGCTCCTTGCATTCAGTTACCATTCAGTACAACTTTGCAGTATGTTCAACATTAGTTTTAAAATAATATGAGATATTTATCTTCGACAACTTTCTAATTTTCAGAAATGTTTTAGTTCAAGGTTTAGAGATTTCACCATGCCTCACAACTTTTATGTACAAACATGTTTTAAATGCATATTTCAATAAATAGTTTATGTCCTCAATTTTAAAGCAGGTTTTAAGTGTTTTCATGAGTAGTGCATATCTCATATACTCAGAATACTCAAAAGTACTGATCTCATACCTCTTTTACCTATATTTTTCACATGATGTAGATTCAAGTGCTTGCTATCAGGATCATAGTCAGGCAGATCACAGCTTCGATCCATCACGTGATGAGTTCTCTATATTCGAGAACTTAAGTTAGTTTGCAATTCCTCTATTATATGTCTATTTGTATGTATCAATTAGGGATAGCTGGGGGTCATGTCTTGGATACCTACAATCATTATTAGTAGAGGCTTCACAGATAGTCAGTCAGACTTGTCGTATTAAATTTATCTTTCTTTTTTTATTACAGATGTTGTAAATAAACTTTCAAATAGTAAATATATTGAACCTTATCTCATGATTATGCTTTTGCTCAGTTAGGTTAGCTCTTATAATGTTTTAATCAGTTATTCATGCATTACACTAGTACCATGGGTTAGCTTGGGATCACTTATGGTTCTAAGAATCGTGTTACGAGTAGGGGTAGTCTCAGGTCATGACAAACTTGATATCAGAGCACAAAGTTCAAGTGTTCTATGGTGTCTATGAAATCGTGTCTAGTAGAGTCTTGTGGAATGATATGGAGATGTCTGCACTTTTATTTGAGAGGCTATCGGGAGTTTAGGAAATATTTCCCTTCTTTCATATCTCAGATCATAAAATAGAGATGTTCTTTAAGAAATTTATACAAATTTGTATACAAATTTGTGCATTTCTCCATTTCCGTTGACTATGCCTCCTTTTAGAGGAAATACAAACAATCAAGTTAAATTTCTACTAATAGAGTTTTCTCAGACAGAGCCTACAAACAGTTATGAGGCGGATAAAGGCTTGAAAGGATCCCATCAGTGCCTTAAAGTTTAGAATTTGGGAGAGTTCTCTCTTGTTCATGAAAATTGTATAGTGAGCAAAAGTCATATGTGTTCTCAGATCCCTTCTCAGAATTGATAACGCTCAAATACACCAGAAAAATGAGTGTATGCAATCGATAGAAATATATTTACCCAACTTGGAGTTGGGGTCAAATCCAAGAGGAATGAATGCGACAACATTCACCTCTAAGTGTCAAAAGCAACTAATGCTAGCACGTGATTATATAAAAGTAATCCGAAAAATTAAATGGGGGGTTTGGTTTATCATTTTTATAGTCAACAATATCAATTGTAGTTGGGGAATGCAAATTTGAGCTATCAAGAGTTGAAAACAAGTGTAAAAAAGGGCTTGGGGTTATGCTATCTTAAGAGTGAATACATGCAAAGGTAGTTGAACATTTTCCTAAATTCATTTAATAGTCATGGCTAGGCTAGATTATTATAGCTCTTTGATGCTAATCTTTCAATCAAACACCAAAATATCACATATGGGTTGTTTCGAACACTTCACAAGTGTTGATATTTGGCCAAACTAATACCTTAATTAGTATCCTTACGTCTAAGAGACACTATTAAATGACAATAATCAAGTTATTGTTAGCTACTACTCCTCAACCTCCTCCCCTTTGTCAAGGATGATAAGGGTTCTAGTGTTAACTAGAGTTTGGAACCTCTAATTACAGGTTAAGAACATGGAGTAGAAGCTATACCCATAACAATTAATTAATTAGGAAGACAAATAAACAACACCCATCCAATATCACTACTCATTCAAGCATAACCCCAAGTTAACAAATTGGCCACTTATAGAAAGAGAAAGAAGAAATATACCCAAATTCTCATTCCGTTCTTCAATTAAATCCTAGATAATCACAATAATTGAGATCCAAATCTAATGGAAAGCACAATAAAGCTATCAATTTTGCACTAGGGTTTCAATCCTAAGTTTCTCAAGCTAAAAAATGTATAAGAATAGAGTTTTAGATCTAAACAATCCATTTTAAAGCCCCAAATTCACGTTCTTGAAATTTACAAAAATGCCACCTCACTGGTCACTTGCTGGAGCAGGTGCCAGCTTCGGTGAGGACCTGATAATGCAGGTTGACCTGCCCAGTGTGTTGTTTTCCTTCTATCATCCCACCTGCAAGTACACCTCATGCCCTACGTGCGCAGTGGCCTTATATGTTCTCGGGTGTTACTTTGAGCTCCTTTCCTTCACTTTTTACATCCCTTTTGACTCATAAGGTTAGCTCATCCTCGTATTCATTGATTACCTATACAAATGAGCAATTTAACATGAGATACCCATCGAATCAAAGGAAATTAGATGATAATTCAAGCTTAAGTGACTAAAAAATTGGCAAATTGCCAACTTATCAACCCCCCAAACTTAAAATATTGTTGGCCCTCAAGCACTCAAGAATCTTCCCAATAAAAAGGATATTCATTACTCCAAAACAAACACAAACTACTACGCTGAACAATCAAAACAACAAAATTCAATCGGTTCCCCCAACAAGTTATGACAAACAAGCAATTAACACATCCCCTATCAAAATGCAAATCTTTTTGTTACAAAGGTATAGGATATTATCAAGAAAAAGTTTCAAATAAAAAATGCTCCTCAAGGCTTGACACAAGACTTTCAAAGATTACCTCAATTTCACTTCATGGCTTGTCTTGCTAATTCCCCCTAATTGAAAGTAAGATATCACTCTCCACTTCAAGGTATAGATGCCACTCATATGTAAGAATTTTCTCCACTCACTTAGGACAATATAATTCATAAGGAGAATAGAGATAGAAAGCATTTTCATTCACTTTAACAAGGAAATTCAAGTACAACAAGTAGAACCATAGGCTTGACCTTTGGGTACTTCACCACTAATGTAGACCTACAAGGTTTGAAATCACCGAGGACTTGCGGGCATTGATGAAGGTTAGGGTGAAAGAAGGGATTTATGGATCAAGTGACTCAAAGCCTCCCTAAACACAATCGCTTTACACTTTTTAGGCCCAATTCTTCTAAGTTCTCCACCTTATTCACCGTCTTTTCTTTTCTTTTGTGTCCCCAAATTTCTCACATCCTTTTTCTAACACACTTATGAACTTCCCTCTTTGATTATTTCTTCTGTTCTTTCAAGAGATTTACTACTCATTAGCCATTTGTGCCCCTTTTTTCTCAAGCTTTACCACATTCTCAAATCATTTTTCTAAGGGCTAGGCTCTTTTGCTTTCATTTTTAAGCTCATCTCTCATCTTATTAAGCATTTGTTGAGACAACCAAGCATCCACCTCTCATAAATGATTTTGAAAATCTCCTTCCCCCAAAACTTAGGTTTTGAGTCCACTTTTGTCATTCTCATAATCATGCTCCTCTAAACTTAGCCATTTGCCTACATTAGAACCATATGGTTCGTTCAAGGTTGGGTGCCAAAAGAGGAGTTGTAAAAAGGGTTAGGCTCTCATAGTATGGTCATCACTAAGAAAAGGGAAAATGGGAAAAGGTTCAAATGGATTAACTAGGGAACAATGTTAAGGTGGGATTTAGGCCATGTGATGGTTCAAAAATAGCCTCGAGTCATCCTTCAAACCAAGCGTGGTCTAGGATTTAACCTTGAATACACTCAGGGTAAAATCTAGACGATAACGCATGCACAAGAATTGATCAAAAACCTCACCACACAAGGTATCACACTTCTTAAAATAGAAAACTAGTCTTCCAAACAATTCGTGCAAATGAAATTGACAAACTACTCCATGACATAAGTTCTTCTTGTGAATAAAGAGCCAAAAACTGAATTTAAAGATCACGACTCAAGAGAAGGCTTGAAACTTCTTTGCTCTTTACTTTTCAAAAACCAATTTCAAAAACTATTTTGTTTTTTCACAAATTATTTTGCTTACAAATGACAAATTTTAGGAGGGTACCTTTCGAACTTTGCCAACTACCAGTTTAATCTAACTCAAAACAATAGGCATTTCCCCTAAGAATGTCGCCCAATCCATCTATCATGGGGGAGTACCTTTCGGTTTGACAAAGATAACAAAATAACAAAAAGAAAATACTCCTTGGGAAAGTACTGAGTTTGAAAGAAAACCCTTGGAGTTTATTTGACGTGTATGTATACAAGGCGAACAGAACGGTGCACATGTCCAATATCGATATCACCCAAATAAAATCAACACAAGAAAAACCTAATTATGTCTCAAATGATAACAAGTGGATAACATGGGCCTGACAAGGGCTAAAAGCATATCCATCAAAATATGGGGTCGGCAAGGGCTAAAAGCATATCCATCAAAACATGGGCCCGACAAGGGCAATATCCTAATCAACATCGTAAAGTAGGCCCGACAAGGGCAATATCAAAATAATATTATGAAAATGTATCACAAAATAATATTACAGACCATCAAATAAAGTGTCCCACCCCCTACTAAAGAACGTTGCATTATCCCCAAGGTAACAATAAAGAATAAAAAGGGAGAGAGGTAAGGACTCCCTGAGGCGCACTAAGTGCGTGGACCCATATTATGGGTGACCTATAACTGCTCATCAACTGTACTATGAGGAGCCTCCTCAGAATGGGCTCCTGTAACTGTAATTGAACTAACATGCTCAACCTCGAGAGGCAGTGACCTAGAGCTTACACAAACCATCATCGCATGCTCATCATCAATGAAAAACTTCTTGGCAAGCTCAATCTGTTGGGCGTCGGTAAGTACCTCACTAAAATCAATTTTTGTCTCATCTCCCATAGTATAGTGCCCAAATAAGTCAGTAAGCTGTAAGACCGAGCCAGTAGCAACCTGTGGGATAACCACTTAAGCATCATCTACAGTGAAGGAGGGTTGGATTATTTGAAACTCTGAACGAAGACTATTAAGATCAACTCTGAGAGTGCTAACTGCCTCACTCTCCACCCTCATCTTAACCGCGGCTAAACTTTGCTCATAATCTATTATTCGAGAATGAAGAGGCTCAAGGCTCCTATCAATAGCTATTTGAAAAAATTGGGGAATATCAATAACGAATCTAGCAAGGGTACTATTGGTTGCCAAAGTCATGGAAGAAACCAAAACAAACGTAATAGTAGAAGACCGTGGAGGCTGAGTAGACTGAGTAGGCCGAGTAGGAGGTGCTGTGCTCTAGGTAGGAGGTACAATAGATGGATAGACCACTGAATTAGTACCACTAGAAATATGGGGAACATCTGATTTAAGTGAAGTCACAGGAGGGGTATGAGTGCCCTTAATAATAGGTATCTCACCTAAAGACGAATTGGAAACCTCAACAATCTTCCTTTTCTTTCCTAGCGAATTATCATCATCTTGACTAGTGGTAAGATCAATAAAACCTCTACTCAATAGCTTCTTGTCATGAACCTTGGAAGTGAAACACAATAACGTTATGAGAAGAGGATAGGGCAATAATGTCCTGGGCTGCTTTGCTCGAATTTTGATCATGTAGGCTATTAGATCTCCCAAATTGATGTGCATCTTACTCATTATGTAACAAAGAATGATATCTCTATCTATAGTGAAATCTTAATTATTAGTATATGAAAACACCCAGTTATCAACAAAACCAAGCCAATGTTTGGCCTCAACTGTAACATCTCTTCTCTTAATTTGTCCTACCCCATCGACCCAAAAAGGAAGGCCCTTTGCAATTATTGGGGCAAGACATGGGAATTGATTGCGCCCACACTTTACTTTCTTTCTACATTCAGTGCCCGACTCAGATGGTTGGTCAAGGTAGACATTATTAATAGCATCGGGAGAGCAATACACCTCAACTCCCCTAACAAGAACTCTTGACAAACAAGATTGTTTTTCAATGGATCCCTTGTACTTTTGTTGCGCATGTCGGATGGGGTAGGAAGAGTGAAACCCCTTAACGATCTATGGAAAATACATAAGTGTTTGTGATTTACCCTCATCCGTGAATGTGCCCCATGCATTCTCCTTAACTCGATTCACAATCTCTGGAAAGTGTTCCAAAACTCCTTTCATGCTAACACCTTTTTTGGGTTAAAAACTCGGGTGCCAACCCAATCATCATATAAATCACACATACCCTCAAGTCCAAATTAGATTTTGTCCACCTCATTGGCCAACCCCTTTGAAAGATCAATAGTGTATTGAATATCAGGGTTTATTGTGGCCTCTTATTGAACTGGTTCCTTTTTCTTAGATGTGGTCACAATGGCTTTGCCCTTATGTTTATTATTGTCTTTCTTTGCAGCTCGTCGTATTGTTTCCTTGAAGTCATTTCTGAAAAAGAACAAAAGAACCAACCAAAACAAACATAAAAGGTAAAATATGTTTTTGGATTTTTATTTATATCATAAAAGGAAAGAAACCTATGCTAGATAAGGTGAATGTAAAGTAAAAGCATATATAAAAGCATACGGGAGTCGTACATGTCACAAAAAATGAAAGCACGAGCAACTAGCACCGAGGAAACCTGGGGCAGGATACTGCCTTGACCTACACAGGTCACCTGCGCGTACAGGTGCCTCAGATGCGGCCGCAGGTGACTATACTAGGCTAGAGCAGATTCATACTTAAGGGAAAAAATTTCCTTTTTGCTTTATAACTTGGGTTTTGAGATGTTTAACACAAGGCGTGTATTCTATGAGGGCATTAGATGAGTTTTAGGGGTATTATACTGCTCTCGTCTAGGGTTCTCATAAACACACAACAAGATGTCAAGCATGTCAAATCCAAAATATCACCCAACAACCTAATAGAACACATACAGAGATTTAACACCATTATGTTGAACATGAACACACCCTACACACTTAGTATTGTAGCACACACTTAACTCATGACCATCACATTAACAAAAATGATGATTTTCCCTTAAGAATGACGCCACCCGATCTATCATTAGGCAAAGCATGCATTTTTGTCAACGGGGATACTCAGACTTCACCCAAGAGTTCACATATAAAAATCAACTCAACAAAGTTCATGGTTAACCAATTTTAATAAGAACACACCACCAACTTGAACCACCGTTTCATACTTCTTAGAAGAAAATTCAATTCACATTTTTACTCAAGCAATGGTTAAAACTATGCTCCCAAAATTAATTACATCAAAAACTAGTAAAGATCATGCAAAAAGTTCTCATGAGCTTTTTAACAAACACATGGTGCACATCACAAAATGAATAAAGTAAACAATGAAGATGACACTTTATGGGCATTCCAAGTCACACTATTCAACACCAAAAAATAAAAAACAACCATTTTATGATGGAATTAACTTTAAATATGCACAAAAAATCCCAACAAACTCCATTAGGTTACCCACAAAGAGAAAACAAAAGGAAAATTTCATGTGGTAATTTCATCAAACACATGGTGTGCATGAAATTGGGTACTCAAGAATTCCCCAACTTCCATGGTAAAATTGACACCCATTCCAAAAAATTTACAAAATCCACAAGTTTATACCATAAACATCCCAATTCAACCACATAAGAACAAAAATTTATCATATGAGATGCTTCACCATTCTAACCTAAGAGAAATTAAGTCAAAATTATAAAAAGGGAACTTATCAATTCAAGTAGAAATGCAAAATAATGGAAAGAGAACCGCGATATTAAGGTCCCCAGAGTTGTGGTTGATATTGTGTGTGTGTGTTTGTGAAGATAATTTAAAAAATTTGGGTAAAAAAGAAGAAAGAGAAAATTTGAAGTGAAGAAGGGAAAAATAGGGTGTATGTATTATATTTGAGTAAAATTTAGAATTTAAAAAGTGGTATTGGGATTATCGGGTCAGGTAGCCCTAAGAAAAATTTAATGAAACTACCCATATTCAGATGCCCACCTGCGCCCCACCCCACGCACTCAGGTGGTTGTCTGTACACGCAGGTGGGAGTGGCAGACGGAGGCAGTGTAGGTGAAGGTTTGGCCATTTTGCAAGGCCACCTGTGTGGCCAATCTGCGCATGCAGGTGCCTGTTCTGTGCCCGCAGTTGGCTGGCCAGTGTCAACACATTCTCTTGATGGCAACATGCACCCTAACATGCGAGGGCATGTGGGCATGTGCACTAGCGGGGTCTTAACTTGGACAAAACAGTGTGCAATGGCCCCAATACTTAGAATTTTTCACCTGCATTCACCAAAATAACTAAGAATTAGTTCCCAAAAATGAAAAATCCAAAAATTAACCTTGGGTTACCTCCCAAGAAGCACCTTAGTTATCATCGTGGCACTACATTGTTCTATCATCCTCAAGCATCCTTGAAACAGAGAGCCTCAACTTTTGCTGCTCTAGGTCTACCCACATAAAAATGCTTCAACCTTTGACCGTTCACTATGAACCTTCTTTTCTCATGATCCTCTAATTATATAGCTCCACTCGGATAGATATTCACTACCACTAAAGGGCCCGACCACTTAGATTTGAGTTTTCCTACAAAGAGCTTTAACCTCAGTTGAAGAGTAGCACTTTATCTCCCACACGGAACTCTCTTTTCAAGATCTTAGCATCATACCACTTCTTTATTCTTTCTTTGTAAAGCACCGAACTCTAGTATACCTTAAGGAGAAAATCTTCTAGTTTATGTAACTTCTCCACTCTAGACTTGGAGGCATTCTCCATATTCATATTCAACTTACACAAGGCCCACAATGCCTTGTGCTCTAACACAACGGGGAGGTGAGAAGATTTTACAAACACTTATTGATAAGGCGACAGGCCAATAAGAGTTTTGAATGCAGTTCTATAAGCCCAAAGAGCATAATCTAATTGTCGTGCCCAATTCGTACGTTCTGAATTCACAATTTTCTCCAAGATTGACTTAATTTATCTATTGGACCCCTCCACTTGGACACTCATTTGTGGATGGTACAGGGTATACACCTTATACTTTACCCCATACTCATCAAGCAAAGCACCAAATACCCGATTGCAAAAATGGGAGCATCCATCACTAAGAATGGCTTAGGGAGTCCCGAAACTTGTAAAAATGTATTTATTTAAGAAGAACGTGACACTTTTTATCTCTTTGTTCAGCAAAGCAATGGCTTCCACCCATTTTGATACGTAATCAACGGCCACCAATTTGTACTTGTTACCATATGAGCTCACAAAAGGGCCTATAAAATGAATGCCCTACATATTAAATAACTCCATATTGAGGTTAGGTTTCAAGGGAATCTCATCCCTCCTTGAAATACTACCTTGAATTTGGCATTATGTACAAGATTTCACCAAGTTGTAAGTATCTCGAAGAATGGTAGGCCAATAAAAATCACTTTGAATCACTATAGCGGTCGTTCTCACACCACCATAATGGCAATCGAATGGAGATTAATGGAAAAAATTAAGAATAGATTTCATCTGTTCTTCCATAACACAACAACGTATAACTCCATCCACACACTCCCGAAAGAGATAGGGTTCCTCCTAATAGTATCTTTTCACATCATGGAGGAATCGTTTCCTTTGATAGTAGCTCAAATCATCAAGAAGCAACCCACTTATTATATAATTTTCAAAATAAATATACCATGGTGGTGTACTCCCCTTTAAGTTCGTGACAAGATCATTGGGAAACGCATCATTAATTTCAATCTCACCCCACTTTTCATCATTCACCTCGAGACGTGATAGGTGGTCTGCTACTTGGTTTTCACAACCCTTTCGATCCTTTACTTCCAAATCTAATTCTTGAAGTAGTAGAATCCACCTTATCAATTGAGGTTTTGCTTGTTTCCTATCCATTAGATACCGTAGGGTGGCGTGACCGGTGTGCACAATAACTTTTGTTCCTAACAAGTAAGCCTGAAACTTTTCAAACCAATAAACAACCACTAGTAATTCTTGTTCCATAACTGTATAGTTCCTTTGTGCATAATTCAATGACTTAATAGCATACTAGATAGGATGAAAAAGTCTCTCCTTTATTTGACCAAGCACTGCACCTACTGCAAACTTACTCTCATCACACATGAGCTTAAATGGTTTTGACCAATTAGGGGCCACAATAATGGGAGCTGAGATAAGCTTCTCTTTAAGTCAATTAAATGCCATCAAACACTTTCCATCAAACTCAAACTTTACTTCCTTCTTGAGGAGTTTGCTCATAGGATGTGAGATTTTAGAAAAATCTTTAATGAGCCTCCTATAAAAACCTGCATGGCCAAGGAAACTTCTCACCTCTTTGATAGATATTGGAAGAGGTAACGTAGGAATGACCTCCACTTTAGCTTGATCGACTTGGATTCCTTAGCCCAAAATTTTATGTTCAAGAGAAATCCCCTTCTTAACTATAAAGGGACATTTCTTCCAATTCAACATAAGATTATTTGCCACACACCTTTTAAGCACCTTTGCCAAGTGTTCAAGGAAATCCTAAAACGTATCACCAAAAACTGATAAATATTCCATAAATACTTCCATCGAATCCTTCACCATGTCCAAAAAGATAGAAAACATACACCATTGAAAAGTAGCGGGTGCAGTGCATATCCCAAAGGGTATGCGCTTAAAGGCAAAAGTTAAATAGGGACATGTGAACGTAGTTTTATCTTGATCTTTAGGGGCTATTGATATTTGATTGTAGACCATGTATCCATTGAAGAAGTATTACCAACCACTTCCTGCAAGCCTATCAAGCATTTGATATATGAAGGGCATGGGGAAGTGGTCCTTCTCCGTCCATGATTCCAACTTTCAACAGTCAATACACACTCTTCAACCTATGACTGGACGAATGGGTATGAGATCATTGTTCTCATTTGGGACTACCATGACACCACCTTTGTTGGGAACATATGGACTCGAGCTTACCCAAGTAATATCTAAAATAGGATAGACAACACCTACATCAAGCCACTTGATGATTTCTTTTTTCACAACCTCTTTTATATAAGGGTTTAATCTCCGTTGATGCTCAACACTTGCTACAAACTCGGGCTCAAGTTTAATTTTATGTGTGCATATACCGGGGGGAATCCCGATAGTATTGGCTATGGTCCATCCAAGAGCCCTAATATACCATATCACCACCGATTTCAATGCCTCGATTTGCCAAAAGGATAAGTCTACTGTAACAATAATAGGTAGAGTCCCACCTTCACCCAAGAATACATAATGAAGGTGAGGTGGCAATGGATTGTGCTCAATTTGTGGTGGATCTTCAATTGATGGTCTTGCTAGAGGAGTTTCCCAATTTTTTAAGTCAAGGTCCAACTTGTAAGGATTTTTGGTGTAGGACCTAATACCTTTCAAAGATGCAACTACTTCATCATATCCTTCAATTCTCTCACTCTCAAGATTCCACAAAATATCCACCAAGGGCTCACTAACAAAATCAATTTCCATAGTATCAACCACTTTGTCATCAATCACATTAATTAAAAAGACAACTTTCAAATCCATAGGTTGCTTCATGGACTTGCACACACTAAATAAAACCTTCATTGTTTACTTGGAATTTTATTTCACCGTATTCAACATCAACTAAAGCTCGTCCGGTAGCCAATAATGGCCTACAAAGAATAATCGGGACCTCGTGGTTAATTTCATAATCCGAGATCACAAAGTCGGCCAGAAAGATGAAACAGTCCACCTTCACAAGTACATCATACAATACACCCACGGTAATAAAATGGTCAGCCATTAAAAGCCTCACTATAGTCGGCTTTGGAGAACCCAAGCCTAGCTTTCTAAACACGACTAATGGCATCAAATTAATACTTTCCCCAAGATCACATAAAGCTTTCTCAAATTTATACACCCCAATAGTACATGGGATGGTGAATGCTCTTGGGTCTTCCTTGTTCACAACCGTTGTGCTAGACATGAGAGCACTATAATTATATGTCACTTCAGTTGTTTCAAAATCCATGACTCGCTTCTTTATCACTAAGTTCTTCATAAATTTTGCATACCCGAGCATCTTTTGTAGGGCTTCCAACAATGGTATATTTACCGAAAAGTCGCTAAATTTAGCAAGGAAATTCTTGAACTTTGAATTATCTTCTTTTTTCTTAAGCCTTTGTGGAAAAAGAAGAGGGACTTTGACTTGCGGCCTTGAGACAACCAGGTTTTCATCCGATTTTAAATCTCTACCACTTACTGCTTGTGGTTCTTCTTCCCTTTCAACCTTTTCTTCCACTTCTCCCAGCTTCTCAACACTTTGCTCATTTGAAATCGGGGTCTCATCTTTTGACTTATAATGCCGCTTTCTCTTTCCACTCACTTGTTCTCCAACACCCTTATCACTAGGTTCATAATCAAGATTTACAACATCTTTCCCAAGAGTTCTCTTCCTCTTACAAACAATTTTCATGACATGACCATCATTCTTCGGGTTTGACACCGTATCACTAGGGAGGTATCCTCTTTGCCTTGCATTCAATTATGAGGAAATTTTGCCCAATTGGGATTCAAGTTATTTTATCGAGGCCGAGTGTGAGGTGATGGTTTGATTGAGTTACAAAAAATCACCTTTCATTTAATACTCAAAAAGGATACGAGCAAGCACATTTTAATTCTTAAACTTTTTCGGATTAATGGCAGTTTTTTCCTTACCCTTGGCCCGATCATGTGGAGGAATATACCTATCATGGTTCTGATCTTTATCTCTCCAATAACGGTCCCTATATCTTTCCTTATCCCTCTATTTTTGATCTTTATCATGATCCTTCCACTCATAGTCTTACTAATCATGGTCTTTATCCTTCTAATCTTGATTCCTGCCTTACCTTGATAGGTAGGTTGGGAACCCCCCATTTGATTAGACTTAAATTGAATTTCTTCATCAAGAGCTTACACCTCATCATCATCATATGTTTTAGCTCCTTTAGAAGCAATGTCGTTGTCCGCCTTTGGTGTTGAACTTATTATATGTTTGGTGAGGAGGTCTAATTATTTCATCACTTTAGCCATGTTCTCTTATCTCTTCTCATCCTTCTTCTTTTGTTCTAGACTCACAAAAGATGCAGAGAAATCCCCCACTGCACCTCGATATCTCTTATGTGACAACCTCGACTTTGTTTAGTAACTTGATCCAATAATACCAGCGTAACACCACAAGTTTGTTTCACTAAAGATCCTCAGACTGCATTGTCCGCAACCATCTCGTTCAATTTATCTAATGCTCGATAAAAGATTTGGAGGAGCATCTTATCTAGAACCTCATGAGACATTGAATCAATTTCTTGTTAAACTTTTGCCAAACCTCATGTTATGGTTTGCCATTCAATTGGCAGAAGTTAATAATCTCATCCCTCAATTGTAACATCCGAGATGGTGGAAAGAATCGATCCAAAAATGCTTCCATCAATTCCACCTATGTAGTTATTGAACCCGAGGCAATTACTTCAACCACAATACGGCCTCACCCATTAATGAGAAGGGGAAGATTCTCAATCGGATGGACTCTTGTGATATGTGGGCGATATCAAACATAATACACACAATAATGAAGTTTGTAAAATGAAGGTTGGCATCTTCATGGGCTTGTAAGTAGATGGAGCATCACACTAGTAACATGAAATACTCTATTGCCTTCCTCGGGTGGGATGTGGATGGCGCTAGCTCTCCCGACATCTCCCAAATGGTCTTCAGGATCAAGATGTTTGTCAAATGAAGTAGTATTGCTACCATTTTGACTCATTGATTCATGAAGACTTTGGTTATGACCTAGAGAAAATGAAAACAACAAGTAAAATAAAATTACACCACATTAAACATTAGCTTAAAACACTAAAAATAATAAATGCTACTTTTCATTCCCCGACAACGACGCCATTTTTGATAATACTCAAATACACCCAAAAAATGAGTGTACGCAATCGTTAGCAATATATTTACCCAACTTTGAGTCGGGGTCAAATCCACAAGGAATGAATGCGATAGCTTTCACCTTTAAGTGTCAAAAGAAACTAATCCTAGTATGTGATTGTCACGACCCGAATCCCATTCGGGTCGGACTGGCATCCGAAGACGATATGGCCCGAGAGAACCAATCCTTACTTGTGAACACTCGTATGCCTAACCTCGTATAAAGCTTATTCTTCCATATGCAACTCAGTGGAAATCATAAATGTGGAAACATATGCCATAAACATATATAAGAAACATGGCCGTTGGAGCCATTACATCGAACTGAACGTACATTTCTTACCTTCATATACCCACATATGTCTACAAAAGCCTCCAACTGATGCATTTACAAGACCATCTAAAAGTCGGGACAAGTCCCCGCTTTATCTTTACAACATCAAAATAAATGTACAACTGTGATAAGTCCCAAAGCAACTGGGGCTCACCAAAGATCAGCAACTAACTGTCAACTACTGTCTTTTTATATATCTACTAGTGCCTGCACCTGCAACATGTAAGGTAAGTCCCCCGAGGGGGTCAGTACAAAGAATGTAATGAGTATGTAAGGCAATAAGAATTACATCATACATAATAACAACAATAATGGAATCAATATATGAGAAATAGTGAATGTGAATAAACTCTCTTCTGTATGTGGGGAACCATGTATATTATGTTCTTTCTTTCTCTTGCCTTTACTTTACTTTACTTTTACATCACTCATATACTGTCTGGACCCTCATCATGCAGGTTTTCTTTTCACCCCATGGATAAAATATCATCATCATGCAGGTATTCCTTTCACCTCATGGATAAGATCATATCATCATGCGGGTGTTCTTGCACCCCATGGATAAATGAACATCATCATACGAGTGTGTGCACCCCATGGATAAACCAACATCATCATGTGGGTATTTGTACCCCATGGATAACACCCATGAACGCAATCAATATGCATTACTTTATTATTACTTCATTTCTTTACTTTTGAGAGATTGGTGCATCTACTTGTGAGAGATTGATTTATTCACCTGTGAGAGATTTATTTATTCACTTGCCATAATATTATTTGAACATAACCTCTTGGAACCATTGGAACAATAGTCAATGCATAAGAGACATGTATATAACTCTATTGGAACATGGGATCATGACATGATTGGAAAAATGCTATTCAACTAAACAATCCCTCTTTACCTCATTACCCTCGTTGAGATAGTTCTCTTAGAATTTACAAGATTATGACAGCTTAGGAACTTCAGTCAATGAATAAGAGATAAGTGAATCGTAATTCATCTAGGAGTAGGAAACATGTGAATAACAATATATATATCTACCTTAGTTAAAATACTATAGGACCCCTTTGGAATGTAACACTTTTGGAACCTTAGGCCAATAATCACTAAATACGATATATGTGGATCGATACATGTGGATATCAACTGTTCACCACCCTGAGATGCAATACCTTAGAACATTTGGAACTCTTGATATATTAGCCAATGAAAGTGAGTCAACCAATGAACATGAGTCATACAATTCACCATTGACCAATGAGTAAGAAACATATGAGTAACTCTAGCCAACTATTGCATACGGAATACCTTTGAGTATTTCGGAATTGAATGAGTACTATGACAATGTGAACACCATATGTTGTAGAAGGATATAGAAGAGTAACCTTACATACCTTTACTTCTAAGTATGAGTACACAAGTATATATATGAACACAACAGTCCAGCTTCTTCTTTATGTTTGACTCTACAATACAAGCCCATAATGGAACTCTCGTTAACAACTATTTACCATACAAGTGTACAAATGACAATGAACCATATGACTGCCATATAAATTCATTTCACCCCTTAAAATACAACCCACTGAATTATCATACCAACAACACCATAATCATGCCACACATTGACCAAGATATCATGCATCTATAGCATTTCACACCACACTTACCCTTTCTGCTTCCTCATTATCATTCCGTCACAATTACCCTATCACCTTGCCTCATAACAACTTATGAACAATAATAAATACTTAACATAGCCCAAAATTACTCCATATGACACTTTTAAAGTCATTAAAATGACATCACAAGTTGATAATTACATCCATGAAGGGTATAGGGGTTTCGGGGGGCCAAAGGGATGCAAAAACAAGCAATTCGGAGTTCTGGGCCGATCCGTTAAGCCACCTGCACCCGCAGGTGGATGACCTACATCTGCAGGTGATCTTTGGTAGTAGCCAGAGGCACCTGCGTTGGCACCTGCGCCCGCAGGTGCTTCGTCTGCGAGGGTGGGTGCCCGTTTCGGCCAAAAAGGGTCTCTTTTGGGTCTTTTTATGCAATGAATGACCCATGATCATGACTAAACTTATTTTAACATATTTTTGATCATATTATATTCCAAAAATTATCCATGGTCTCACAACACACATAAACATCACCAAAACGACACTTTACGGTCAATACGTCACCAAAACCATAACCAATTTCACAATAGAAATTCCAAACACTATACACCCTGACAAAACAAGGAAATGCTATAATCACATCTCACATGTCAATATTAGCTCCAGCATGTTCACTTCTTTTAAGACCATAAGTCCATGTTCAAGTTTACAAGGCAAAATCATCCTCCGATTTAGCAAACTCAAGTTGTTTTACACATAGTGAACTTCTCACACTTCACCAACATAACCAATATGATATAAACCACCTCCCATGCATAAAATATATTAAACCATAATAATAAACACTTACCAATACTCACCAAGTGATGATCTTTGGCCAAAAGGATGAGAGCTTAGGGTTTGTGGAAATATTGAGAAAATTCTAGAAAGCCATGGGTGTCCAAATGAATAAAATTCTGATTTTTGGATCTATTTATAGCCACTTTAAGTCTCTTGTTATCCAAACACTTGGTCCAATAATAATGTAGGGACTTATTCTTGCAAGAATGGGTCAAGAATGGGTCATTATGCCCTTTTTGGGCCATGTCCTCAGGCCAATTTTGGGCCTCATTTAGCTCATTAACAATTTGTTAATTGAGCCCATCAATTGAATGAATAATTCATAATATATATATATATATCCCTCAATTCACTCTTATCCATCTCTTGGCATTAAATGCATGGTTGATTAGTCAAATGGAAGATTGGATCATGTTTTGCCCCATTGGGCCAAGTCTTTCTTATTAATTTTGGGCTTCACTTTGGGACCAATGATGCAAGACTTATTCATGCCCACAAATTAATGTATAATCCATCAAACCTCTCATGTCTAACTAATTCCATAAATATACACGTAGTCGTATAGGTTCGGAAATGTACGGGGTGTTACACCTCCTACAAAGGTCTAATCCCATGTACGATGCCCAATATCAATTATCTCATCAATAACCTTACAAAGTACATACTTTTGACTCTCAACACTAAAGTATCCATTATCCAACATCGTCAAGTAGGGTTTGGTAAGTACGGGGTGTTACATTCTCCCCCCCCCCCTTAGGAACATTCGTTCTCGAATGTTAAAAACGTCGTCTCATGTGTAACAAAGGCATTTCTATACATATACTCATATAGATACTTACTTAGTCTTTCTCCACTTTCACACTTTTGAACTTTTCCCTTTCGTTTGGAGCAAATATAGGTACTTTGGTCTCATCACTTTGTTTCCAGCTTCTCATCATTCATTTACTAACCCTTGCACTTGTCGGTCTAGAATAGCCATAGACATCTCTTCTTAGTGGGATCCTCCGAACTTTGTATATTTTCAAGGGGAGCAATATGAAACTCTCATGCACGTCCGGCACATTTCACACCCTTTCTTTTCAAATCCACTTACCCTTTTCATTAGTGACACTGTCAAGAGTATTTTCTCATCTATGATCCCAACATCTATTATACCATCACGATATGTTCTTTCCACTATATTAAACTCACCGACAGGCATACCTACCTTCTTATCTTTCCCTGTACCTCTTCTTGTCCTTGGCATGTTTCTATACCAAAGGAGAACAATTACCATGATCAACTTACAACACTGGCTCTATTGCACGATCTGGGAGGAAGAAAAGAAACAACATCCTAAATGTCCCGTAGCCTCATACTTATAAATGTGGTGCACAACACATCCATAAGTAAGACTCTACTCAGACACGAATTTGTAGACACCTTTAGAACGAACTTCTCTGATACCACTTTTTGTCATGACCCGAATCCCACTCGGGCCAGACTGGCACCTGAAGCCGATATGGCCCAAGAGAACCAATCCTTGCTTGTGAACACTCGTATGCCTAACCTCGTATAAAGCTTATTCTTCCTCATGCAACTAAGTGGAAATCATAAACATAGAAATATATGCCATAAACATATATACAAAACTTGGTCGTTGGAGCCATTACGTCGAACTGAACGTACATTTATTACCTTCATATACCCACATATGTATACAAAAGCCTCTAACTGATGCATTTACAAGACCATCTAAAAGTCGTGACAAGTCCCCGCTTTATCTTTACAACATCAAAACCAAAGTACAATTGTGATAAGTCCCAAAGCAACTGGGGCTCACCAAAGATCAGCAACTAACTGTCAACTACTGTCTTTATATAAATCTACTAGTGCCTGCACCTGCAACATGTAAGGTAAGTCCCCCGAGGGGGTCAGTACGAAGAATGTACTGAGTATGTAAGGCTATAAGAATTTCATCATACATAATAACAACAACAATGGAATCAATATATGAGAAATAGTGAATGTGAATAAACTCTCTTCTGTATGTGGGGAACTATGATATTACGTTCTTTCTTTCTCTTGCCTTTACTTGACTTTAATTTTACATCACTCATATACTGTTTGGGCCCTCATCATGCAGGTGTTATTTTCACCCCATGGATAAAATATCATCATCATGGAGGTATTCCTTTCACCTCATGGATAAGATCATATCATCATGCGGGTGTTCTTGCACCCCATGGATAAATGAACATCATCATGCAGGTGTGTGCACCCCATGGATAAACCAACATCATCATACGGGTATTTGTACCCGATGGATAACACCCATGAACACAATCAATATGCATTACTTTATTCTTACTTCATTTCTTTACTTTTGAGAGATTGGTGCATCTACTTGTGAGAGATTGATTTATTCACTTGTGAGAGATTGATTTATTCACTTGCCATAATATTATTTGAACACAACATCTTGGAACCATTGGAACAATAGTCAATGCATAAGAGACATATGTATAACTTTATTGGAACTTGGGATCATGACATGATTGGAAAAATGCAATTCAACTAAACAAGCCCTCTTTACCTCATTACTCTCGTTGAGATAGTTCTCTTAGAATTTACAACATTATGAAAGCTTAGGAACTTCAGTAAATGAATAAGAGATAAGTGAATCGTAATTCATCTAGGAGTAGGACACTTGTTAATAACAATATATATATCTACCTTAGTTAAAATACTATAGGACCCCTTCGGAATGTAACACTTTTGGAACCTTAGGCCAATGATCACTAAATACGATATATGTGGATCGATACATGTGGATATCAACTGTTCACCACCCTGAGATGCAATACCTTAGAACATTTGGAACTCTTGATATATTAGCCAATGAAAGTGAGTCAACCAATGAACATGAGTCATACAATTCACCATTGACTAATGAGTAAGAAACATATGAGTAACTCTAGCCAACTATTGCATACGGAATACCTTTGAGTATTTCAGAATTGAATGAGTACTATGACAATGTGAACACCATATGTTGTAGAAGGATATAGAAGAGTAACCTTACATACCTTTACTTCTAAGTATGAGTACACAAGTATATATATGAACACAACAGTCCAGCTTCTTCTTTATGTTTGACTCTACAATACAAGCCCATAATGGAACTCTCGTTAACAACTATTTACCATACAAGTGTACAAATGACAATGAACCATATGACTGCCATATAAATTCATTTCACCCCTTAAAATACAACCCACTGCATTATCATACCAACAACACCATAATCATGCCACACATTGACCAAGATATCATGCATCTATAGCATTTCACACCACACTTACCCTTTCTGCTTCCTCATTATCATTCCGTCACAATTACCCTATCACCTTGCCTCATAACAACTTATGAACAATCATAAATACTTAAAATATCCCAACATTCCTCCATATGAAAATTTTAAAATCATTAAAACGACATCACAAGTTGATAATTACATCCATGAAGGGTATAGGGGTTTCGGGGGGTAAAAGGGATGCAAAAACAAGCAATTCGGAGTTCTGGGCTGATCCGCTAAGCCACATGCGCCTGCAGGTGGATCATCAGCATCCACAGGTGACCTTATGCAGTAGTCAGAGGCACCTGCATTGGCACCTGCGCCCGCAGGTGCTTCGTCTGCGAGGGCGGGTGCCCGTTTCGACCAAAAAGGGTCTCTTTTGGGTCTTTGTATGCAATGAATGGCCCATGATCGTAAATAAACTTATTTTAACATATTTTTGATCATATTATATGCCAAAAATCATCCATGGTCTCACAACACACATAAACATCACCAAAACAACACTTTACGGTCAATACCTCACCAAAACCATAACCAATTTCACAATAGAAATTCCAAATATTATACACCATGAAAAAACATGGAAATGATATAATCACATCTCACATGTCAATATTAACTCCATCATGTTTACTTCATTTAAGACCATAAGTCCATGTTCAAGTTTACAGGGCAAAATCATCCTCCAATTTAGCAAACACAAGTTGTTTTACACATAGTGAACTTCTCACACTTCACCAACATAACCAATATGATATAAACCACCACACATGCATAAAATGTATTAAACCAAAATAATAAACACTTACCAGTACTCACCAAGTGATGATCTTTGGCCAAAAGGATGAGAGCTTAGGGTTTGTGGAAATATTGAGAAAATTCTAGAAAGGCATGGGTGTCCAAATGAATAAAATTCTGATTTTTGGCTCTATTTATAGCCCCTTTAATTATATATTTATCCAAACACTTGGTCCAATAATAATGTAGGGACTTGTTCATGCAAGACTGGGTCAAGAATGGGTCATTATGCCCTTTTTGGGCCATGTCTTCATGCCAATTTTGGGCCTCATTTAGCTCATTAACAATTTGTTAATTGAGCCCACCAATTGAATGAATAATTCCTCATATATATATATATATATATCCCTTAAGTCACTCTTATCCATCTCTTGGCATTAAATGCATGGTTGATTAGTCAAATGGAAGATTGGATCATGTTTTGCCCCATTGGGCCAAGTCTTTCTTATTAATTTTGGGCTTCACTTTGGGACTAATGAAGCAAGACTTATTCATGCCCACAAATTAATGTATAATCCATCAAACCTCTCATGTCTAACTAATTCCATAAATATACACGTAGTTTTATAGGTTCGGAAACGTACGGGGTGTTACACCTCCTACAAAGGTCTAATCCCATGTACTATGCCCAATATTAATTATCTCATCAATAACCTTACAAAGTACATACTTTTGACTCTCAACACTTAAGTATCCATTGTCCAACATCGTCAAGTAGGGTTTGGCAAGTAGGGTTTGTTAAGTACGGGGTGTTACATTCTCCCCCCCTCTTAGGAACATTCGTTCTCGAATGTTAACAACATCGCATCATGTGTAACAAAGGAATTTCTATACATATACTCATATATATACTTACTTAGTCTTTCTCCACTTTCGCACTTTTGAACTTTTCCCTTTCGTTTGGAGAAAATATAGGTACTTTGGTCTGATCACTTTGTTTCTAGCTTCTCATCATTCATTTACTAACCCTTGCACTTGTCGGTCTAGAATAGCCATAGACATCTCTTCTTAGTGGGATCCTCTGAACTTTGTATATTTTCAAGGGGAGCAATATGAAACTCTCATGCACGTCCGGCACATTTCACACCCTTTCTTTTCAAATCCACTTACCCTTTTCATTGGTGACACTGTCAAGAGTATTTTCTCATCTATGATTGCAACATCTATTATACCATCACGATATGTTCTTTCCACTATATTAAACTCACCGAAAGGCATACCTACCTTCTTATCTTTCCCTGTACCTCTTCTTGTCCTTGGGATGTTTCTATACCAAAGGAAAATAATTACCATGATCAACTTACAACACTGGCTCTATTACACGATCCGGAAGAAAGAAAAGAAACATCCTAAATGTCCGTAGCCTCCTACTTATATATGTGGTGCACAACACATCCATAAGTAAGACTCTACTCAGACACGACTTTGTAGACACCCTTAGAACGAACTTCTCTGATACCACTTTTTGTCACGACCCGAATCCTACTCGGGCCGGACTGGCACCCGAAGCCGATATGGCCCGAGAGAACCAATCCTTGCTTGTGAACACTCGTATGCCTAACCTCGTATAAAGCTTATTCTTCCTTATGCAACTAAGTGGAAATCATAAACATGGAAACATATGCCATAAACATATATACAAAACTTGGCCGTTGAAGCCATTACGTCGAACTGAACGTACATTTATTACCTTCATATACCCACATATGTATACAAAAGCCTCTAACTGATGCATTTACAAGACCATCTAAAAGTCGGGACAAGTCCCCGCTTTATCTTTACAACATCAAAACAAATGTACAACTGTGATAAGTCCCAAAGCAACTGGGGCTCACCAAAGATCCGCAACTAACTGTCAACTACTGTCTCTTTATAAATCTACTAGTGCCTGCACCTGCAACATGTAAGGTAAGTCCCCCGAGGGGGTCAGTATGAAGAATGTACTGAGTATGTAAGGCTATAAGAATTTCATCATACATAATAACAACAACAATGGAATCAATATATGAGAAATAGTGAATGTGAATAAACTCTCTTCTATATGTGGGGAACCATGTATATTACATTCTTTCTTTCTCTTACCTTTACTTTACTTTACTTTTACATCACTCATATACTGTCTGGGCCCTCATCATGCAGGTGTTCTTTTCACCCCATGGATAAAATATCATCATCATGGAGGTATTCCTTTCACCTCATGGATAAGATCATATCATCATGCGGGTGTTCTTGCACCCCATGGCTAAATGAACATCATCATGTGGGTGTGTTCACCCCATGGATAAAACAACATCATCATGCGGGTATTTGTACCCCATGGAGAACACCCATGAACACAATCAATATGCATTACTTTATTCTTACTTCATTTCTTTACTTTTGAGAGATTGATGCATCTACTTGTGAGAGATTGATCTATTCACTTGTGAGAGATTGATTTATTCACTTGCCATAATATTATTTGAACACAACATCTTGGAACCATTGGAACAATAGTCAATGCATAAGAGACATGTGTATAACTTTATTGGAACTTGGGATCATGACATGATTGGAAAAATACTATTCAACTAAACAAGCCCAATGTAACACCCCATATGTTTCTGAGTCTAGTCGATTACCGTAATATTCATGGAAATAATTTACACATGAGAGAATTGGTGAATTATGCGTTAACTTTGTTGGGCTTAGAGTGGTCATGTGTCATTGGGCCTAAATGAGGCCCAAGAACTTCAAGAAAAACATGGCCCAAAAATGAAAAAAAGGTCCATTCTTGCTTTGACCAAAGAGGACCCTCAATTATTGATTAATTGGATGGATAAGGAGGACCATGAGGCATTATATAAGGCCCCAAATCAGATTTTTATTCATCAAAAGACACATGCCATTTTCTAGAATTTTCCACAATTCTCTCAACACACAACCCTAAGCTATCATCCTCTTTGGGCAAGATCACCCTTTTTCAAGCCTTGGTAAGTGTTTATTATTGTGATTTAATATATATTATGCATGAGAGATGATTTATAATATGTTGGTTCTGTTGGTGAAGTATTGAGAAGTTCACTATGTGTGAAGTGTATGTGTTTGTTAAATCGAAGGATGGTTTTGCCTTGTAAACTTGGCTGTGGACTTGTGATCTTGAAGGAAATGAACTTGATGGATTCAATATTGATATGTGAGATGTGATTAAAGCCTTTACTTGTTTTATTCTTGTGTATAATGTTTGAAACTATTATTGCAAAAGTTAGCATGGAAATGATGGCATAATGCAAGGAAAGTGTTGTTTTGGTGTCGTTATGTGTGTTGTGAGATCATGGCTGAATGTTGATGCTTGTGATGATCAAAAATATGTTCAAATATGTTTGGTTATGATCATGGACCATTCATGGCATTAAAGGACCCAAAAAAAGTCATTTCGGACCAAAACGGGCATCCGCCCCCGCAGACGAGGGCATCTGCGGGTGCAGATGCCAATGCTGATGGCACTGGCTGCTGCCAAGGGCCATCTGCCAGCACAGGTGGCTGACCTGCGGGTGCATGTGGCTGACTTGCGGGCGCAGGTGCCAATGCAGGTCAGCCCAGAATTGTGTTTTGATTGTTTTCGTATCCCGTTGATCCCCGAAAACCCCGATACCCTTTTATGGATGTAATTAGCAACTTGTGATGTCATTTTAATGATTTTAAAGTGTCGTATGAAGGAATGTTGTACTGTATTAAATTTTTATGGTTGTTTATATGTTGTTATAATTGATAAGCATAAATATGACGGAAGATAATGAGAAGGCATAAAGGGTAAGTGTGGTGCGAACTGCTATTGTTGCATGAAATCTTGGTCAATGAGTGGAATGTGATGGTAGTGTTGGCATGTTGATGTGATAAATGACATTGCAAGGAGGCGTAATGACGTTCTAAAGTAACTATGTGATTCATGGTCATCTTGTGCACTTGTAAGGTAGTTGGTTGCTAATATAAGCTTCGTTATGGACTTGTATTGTAGAGTGAAACATAAGGAAGCAGCCGGACTGTTGTGTTCATATATAGACTTGTGTACTCGTACTTGGAAATGAAGGTATGTAAGGTTAACCTTCTATATCTTTCTGCAACATATGGTGTTCACATTGTCATGGTACTCATTCGATTTCGAAATACTCTAAGGTATTCCGTATCCGATAGTTGGCTAGAGTTACTCATATATTCCTTATTCATTGGTCAATGGTGAATCATATGACTCATTATTATTGGTTGACTTATGTTCATTGATTGAATCATGTCCATTTGTTAACTCTCATTCATTGGCTAATATGTCAAGAGCTTCAAATGTTCTAAGGTATTGCATCTCAGGTTGGTGAACTGTTGATATCCACATGTGGCTTATTTAGTGCCCACTGTCCTAAGGTTCCAAAAGTGTTCTATTCCAAGGGGGTTCTATAGTGTTCAAACTAAGGTTGATATCATGTTATTCGTAGGTGTTTTACTTCTAGACGAATCATGACCCACTTAGTTCTTATTTATGGGCGAAAGTTCTTAAGTTGTCGTGTGTTGTAGATCCTAAGAGAATTATCCCAACAAGAGCAATGAGATAAAGAGAGCTTGCTTAGTTGAATAGCATTGGTCCAATCATGTATGAGTCCAAGTTCCAATAGAGTTATACACATGTCTCATATTCATTAGTAATGTTCTAAAAGTCCAATGAGGTTATGTTCCAAGATTTCAATAGTGGTTCTACTCATGTATCTTGTTCATTGATCATTGTCCAATAGTTCCAACAGTGTTATGTTTCCATGAAGGCTATGTTTCCAATAATGCTTATTCACATTGATTATTGATCCAAAGCTTCAAAGAAAGTTGTGACTATCATTGTATTAGTCTCTCATAAGCAAAAGTATCAATCTCTCTCAAGTGAATGACCTAATCTCCCACAAGTAAGTGTATCAATCTCAAAGTAAAGATCAAAGTAATGCAAATGTGGTTAATGATTGAGTACGGGTGGCAGCTTTGGGGGCAAAATGCCTAGCTCAAGCCGATCCCGATATTATTGGATTAGGGGGCAGCTTTGGAGGCGAAAGCCTAGCTCAAGCCGAACCTGACAGGGGGCAGCTCTGGGGGTGAAAACCTAGCTCGAGCCGAACCTGATATGTTGATTTATGGGTGGCACGTCTAGGGGCATAATCCTATCTCGACCCGATCCTGATGCATTGATTTATGGGTGGCAGGTCTAGGGGCATAAGCCTAGCTCGACCCGATCCCAACATGATGACAAGTCATGTAAAGACCCACTGATCAGTAGGGGCCCGGGTACATTGTTACATACGCATTGATCATTGAGCATTGTATTAAAGAAAGCAAAGAAAGTAATGAAAGCAAATCACATGATTCCCAAAGTGCAAAATGGTGACTCACTCACATTGATAGGTCATTTGTATTGAGTTCATTGATACGTTCATGTGTTATATAGTTTCATTTGAGCCTTACATACTCAGTACTTATTCCGTACTGACCCCTCTTGGGGAATTTACCTTACTTGCTGCAGGCGCAGGTACCAGTAGGCCTCCTCAGTAGATTGCCAGTTGTAAGCAGTTCATTGGTGAGCTCCAGCTAATTCGGGGCTTCTCCGAGTCGGAGTGTATATATGTTTTGATAATGTACATGCTGTATAAAGCGGGGACTTGTCCCGACTCTTAGTTGTTTTGGTCAATGCATCTACTAGAGGCTTTTGTAGACGCATGTGGGTATATGTATATAAGGTGACTCATGAAGTATGATTTTGATGGCCTCAATAGCCAAGTTTCTCAAATGTATATATATATATCACATGTTTCATGTTCTCCGATATTAGCCTTTCATGTTATTATGTGATAGTAGCGTTTCCTATGGCATGCATATGAATGTATAACAGCAAAGGTTGGTTCTCTCGGGCCTTGTCAGCTTCGGGTGCCAATCATGCCTCATGGGATTCGGGGTGTGACAAAAGTGGTATCAGAGCAGGTCGTCCTAAGGGTGTCTACAAAGCCGTGTCTGGGTAGAGTCTTGCTTATGGATGTGTTGCGCGCCACATTTATAAGTAGGAGGCTACGAGACATTTAGGATGTTGTTTCTTTTCTTCATTCTAGATCGTGCAATAGAGCCAGTATTGTAAGTTGCAGTGTATCTGACCAGGGTAATTATTTTTCTTTGGTATAGTCAAAATGCCAAGCACTAGAGGAGATAGAGGCAAAGTAAGCAGATAGATATGTTTGCCGATGAAGGAATGAGTAAGTCACCACCTAACCAAGTTGGTCAAGGTTATCTCCACCTGTTGGCTTATTTACTAGAGTTAAGGGCATATGTCGTATAATGGTATAGTAGATGTTGTGGTCATAGATGATTAAGCACTTTGAAAGGTGTTGGCTATGAGTTAACACAAATCATAAGCCGAGATCTATTGCTTTTATTGACAATGTACAAGTGATGGAGAATCCCACTAAGAAGAGTTACCTATGGCTATTCTAGAGCGACAAGTGCAAGGGTTAGTAAATGATGAGAAGCTGAGAACAAATGACAAGACCAAGGTACCTATATTTATTACAAATGGAAAGGAAAAGTTCAAAAGTACTAAAGTGGAGAAAGACTAAGTAAGTATCTACATTGCATTTGCTGAACATAAGAAAATGTCGTTAACATTCGAGCACAAATGTTTCTAAGGGGGGAAGAATGTAACACCCCATATGTTTCTGAGTCTAGTCGATTACCGTAATATTCATGGAAATAATTTACACATGAGAGAATTGGTGAATTATGCGTTAACTTTGTTGGGCTTAGAGTGGTCATGTGTCATTGGGCCTAAATGAGGCCCAAGAACTTCAAGAAAAACATGGCCCAAAAATGAAAAAAAGGTCCATTCTTGCTTTGACCAAAGAGGACCCTCAATTATTGATTAATTGGATGGATAAGGAGGACCATGAGGCATTATATAAGGCCCCAAATCAGATTTTTATTCATCAAAAGACACATGCCATTTTCTAGAATTTTCCACAATTCTCTCTACACACAACCCTAAGCTATCATCCTCTTTGGGCAAGATCACCCTTTTTCAAGCCTTGGTAAGTGTTTATTATTGTGATTTAATATATATTATGCATGAGAGATGATGTATAATATGTTGGTTATGTTGGTGAAGTATTGAGAAGTTCACTATGTGTGAAGTGTATGTGTTTGTTAAATCGGAGGATGGTTTTTCCTTGTAAACTTAACTGTGGACTTGTGATCTTGAAGGAAATGAACTTGATGGATTCAATATTGATATGTGAGATGTGATTACATACTTTACTTCTTGTGTATAATTTTTGAAACTATTATTGCAAAAGTTAGCATGGAAATGATGGCATAATGCAAGGAAAGTGTTGTTTTGGTGTCGTTATGTGTGTTGTGAGATCATGGCTGAATGTTGATGTTTAGTATGATCAAAAATATGTTCAAATATGTTTGGTTATGATCATGGACCATTCATGGCATTAAAGGACCCAAAAAAAGTTATTTCGGACCAAAACGGGCATCCGCCCCCGCAGACGAGGGCATCTGCGGGCGCAGATGCCAATGCAGATGGCACTGGCTGCTGCCAAGGGCCATCTGTGGGCATAGGTGGCTGACCTATGGGCGCAGGTGCCAATACAGGTCAGGCCAGAATTGTGTTTTGATTGTTTTTGTATCCCGTTGATCCCCGAAAGCCCCGATACCCTTTTATGGATGTAATTAGCAACTTGTGATGTCATTTTAATGAATTTAAAGTGTCGTATGAAGGCATGTTGGACTGTATTAAATGTGGATGGTTGTTTATATTTTGTTATAATTGATAAGCATAAATATGACGGAATGATAATGAGAAGGCATAAAGGGTAAGTGTGGTGCGAACTGCTCTTGTTGCATGAAATCTTGGTCAATGAGTGGAATGTGATGGTAGTGTTGGCATGTTGATGTGATAAATGACATTGTAAGGAGGCGTAATGTCTTTCTAAAGTAACTATGTGATTCATGGTCATCTTGTGCACTTGTAAGGTAGTTGGTTGCTAATATAAGCTTTGTTTATCTGGTTCTGTTTGGGTAGCTTTGTCTTGATAGGTAATCTGCAACAGTATTTTTGTCAGTTCTAATTACTTCAATAGTAAATGTAAAATTTTGTATGTTTAATACGAGTCTTCGATGACAGCTTAGGAACTTCAGTCAATGAATAAGAGATAAGTGAATCATAATTCATCTAGGAGTAGGACACTTGTGAATAACAATATATATATATCTACCTTAGTTAAAATACTATAAGACCCCTTTGGAATGTAACACTTTTGGAACCTTAGGCCAATGATCACTAAATACGATATATGTGGATCGATACATATGGATATCAACTGTTCACCACCGTGAGATGCAATACCTTAGAACATTTGGAACTCTTGACATATTAGCCAATGAACGTGAGTCAACCAATGAACATGATTCATATGATTCACCATTGACCAATGAGTAAGAAACATATGAGTAACTCTAGCCAACTATTAGATACGGAATACCTTAGAGTATTTCGGAATCGAATGAGTACTATGACAATGTGAACACCATATGTTGCAGAAGGATATAGAGGATTAACCATCATACCTTTACTTCCAAGTATGAGTACACAAGTCTATATATGAACACAACAGTCTAGCTTCTTCTTTATGTTTCACTCTACAATACAAGCCCATAATGGAACTCTCGTTAACAACTATTTACCGTACAAGTGTACAAAATGAAAATGAACCATATGACTGCCATATAACTTCATTTCACTCCTTACCATACAACCCATTGCATTATCATACCAACAACAGCATAATCATGCCACACATTGACCAAGATATCATACATCTATAGCATTTCACACCACACTTACCCTTTATGCTTCCTCATTATCATTCCATCATAATTACCCTATCACCTTGCCTCATAACAATTTATGAAAAATAATACATACTTAATATAGTCCAACATGCCTCCATACGACACTTTTAGAGTCATTAAAATGACATCACAAGTTGATAATTACATCCATGAAGGGTATAGGGGTTTTGGGTGGCCAAAGGGATGCAAAAATAAGCAATTCGGAGTTTTGGGCCGATACGCTAAGCCACCTGAACCCGAAGGTGGATGACCTGAATCCTCAGGTGACCTTTGGCAGTAGCCAGAGGCACCTGCGCCGGCAGGTGCTTCGTCTGCGAGGGAGGGTGCCTGTTTCGGCCAAAAAGGGTCTCTTTTGGGTCTTTTTATGCAATGAATGGCCCATGATCATAAATAAACTTATTTTAACATATTTTTGATCATATTATATTCCAAAAATCAGCCATTGTCTCACAACACACAAAAACATCACCAAAACGACACTTTACGGTCAATACGTCACCAAAACCATAACCAATTTCACAATAGAAATTCCAAACATTATACACCATGAAAAAACAAGGAAATGCTATAATCACATCTCACATGTCAATATTAACTCCAGCATGTTCACTTCCTTTAAGACCATAAGTCCATGTTCAAGTTTACAAGGCAAAATCATCCTCCGATTTAGAAAACACAAGTTGTTTTACACATAGTGAACTTCTCACACTTCACCAACATAACCAATATGATATAAACCACCTCCCATGCATAAAATATATTAAACCATAATAATAAACACTTACCAATACTCACCAAGTGATGATCTTTGGCCAAAAGGATGAGAGCTTAGGGTTTGTGGAAATATTGAGAAAATTCTAGAAAGCCATGGGTATCCAAATGAATAAAATTCTGATTTTTGGCTCTATTTATATCCCCTTTAAGTCTCTCTTTATCCAAACACTTGGTCCAATAATAATGTAGGGAATTGTTCTTGCAAGAATGGGTCAAGAATGGGTCATTATGCCCTTTTTGGGCCATGTCTTCATGCCAATTTTGGGCCTCATTTAGCTCATTAACAATTTGTTAATTGAGCCCACCAATTGAATGAATAATTCCTCATATATATATATATATATATATATATATCCCTCAAGTCACTCTTATCCATCTCTTGGCATTAAATGCATGGTTGATTAGTCAAATAGAAGATTGGATCATGTTTTGCCCCATTGGGCCAAGTCTTTCTTATTAATTTTGGGCTTCACTTTGGGCCCAATTATGCAAGACTTATTCATGCCCACAAATTAATGTATAATCCATCAAACCTCTCATGTCAATTCCATAAATATACAGGTAGTCGTATAGGTTCAGAAACGTACGGGGTGTTACACCTCCAACAAAGGTCTAATCCCATGTACTATGCCCAATATCAATTATCTCATTAATAACCTTACAAAGTACATACTTTTGACTCTTAACACTTAAGTATCCATTGTCCAACATCATCAAGTAGGGTTTGGTAAGTACGGGGTGTTACAGTGATGCTATTAAAGTAATATGAAAAAGTAAATGGGGTTTTGGTTTATCATTTTTATAGCCAACAATATCAATCGTAGTTCGTGAATGCAAATTTTGAGCTATCAAGAGTTGAAATCAAGTGTGAAAAGGGCTTGGGGTTATGTTATCTTAAGAGTTAATACATGCATGGGTAGTTAAAAATTTTCCTAAATTCATTTAATAGTCATGGGTAGGATAGGTTATAGGTCTTTAATACTATTCATTTAATCAATCACTAAAATATCACAAATGGGTTCTTTCGAACACTTTGCAAGTGTAGCTATTTGGCTAATCTAATACGTCAATTAGTATCCTTACGTCTAAGATACACTATGAAATTAAAATCATCAAGTTATTGTTAGCTACTACTCCTCACCCTCATCCCCTTTGTCAAGGATGATAAGGGTTCTAGTGTTAACTAGAGTTTGCAACCTTTAATTAAAGGTTAAGAACATGGAGTAGAAGCTAAACCCATAACAATTAATTAATTAGGAAAACAAATAAACAACACCCATGAAATTATCACTACTCATTCAAGCATAACCCCTAAGAAATTAGCTACTCATAGAGAGAAAAAGAGAAAATATACCCAAATTCTCATTCCATTCTTCCATTAAATCCAAGATAATCACAATAATTGAGATCCAAATCCAATGGAAAGCACAATAAAGCTATCAATATCAAACTAGGGTTTCAATTCTTTGTTCCTCAAGCTAAAAAAAAAATATAAGAATGGAGTTTCAGATCTGAAAAATCCCTTTTAAAGCCCCAAATTTGCGTTCTAGAAAATTATGAAAATTCCACCGCATTGATCACCTACTGGTGTAGGTGCCAGCGGAGGTGAGGACCTGTGTACTAGGTTCCAATGCAGGTTGGCCTACCCATTTCACTATTTTCCTCCTATCACCCCACCTGCGTGCGCACCTCATGACCTGCGTGCGCAGGTGGCCTTATATGTTCTCGAGAATTACTTTGAGCTCCTTTTCTTCACTTTTTGCATCTCTTTTTAGTCGTATGGTTAGCTGATCCTAGTACTCATCAATTATCTACACAAATGATCAATTTAACATGAGATACATATCAAATCAAAGGAAATTAGACAATAATTCAAGCCTAAGTGACTAAAAAGTTGGCGAATTGCCAACTTATCAAAGCACATATATTACAGTCTCAAAACTTCAGTATTATTGAGTTATTTAGTATATCAACTTATATTTAGTTGGGAGTAGTACTTAGCACTAAGCGAACACAGGGATGAAGGCTCACCCGTCAGTTAGGCTGAGACCTTTAGTAGAAGTCCCTGTGTCCCAAAACTACGGCACCACCATAGGTTCTAAAGGGTAACCCATCAGAAAAAGATTGACACCTTGGTACTTTCTAGACACCAGTTTAGTGGTACCATATGAGATCAACCTTTATATCCTGGCAAGGTATATTGGGCCCTTTTCGTTAAGAATTATACATCAAACTCCATGTTTAGCTAATATTGTTATATGTCGGTTAACAGTAACTAACACGGTTCAAAATCAGATATTGCATGACCTTGTATTCAGATTATTCAGCATAGCATTGATCAATTATATATATTTTTTCTTGGTAATTACATCAGTTTATATCCCACAATTTCAGTCTCAGGATTTGTACATGACCCTCAGTTCAGTGTTACTTGCTTTTATACTATGACTTTTCAGATTATCACTTCATATCAGTATATATATGTATTCTATATAGGGTCATTGTACTACAGTTCAACTTTTTTTATTTAGTTATCATTCAGTACAACTTTGCAGCATGTTCAATATTAGATTTAAAATCATATGAATTATTTATGCTTCTATAGCCTTCCTATTTTCATAAATATTTTAGCTCATGATTCAGAGATTTCACCATGCCTCATAACTTTTACATACAAACATATTTTAAATGCATATTTCAATAAATAGTTTATGTCCTCTATTTTAAAGCAAGTTTTAAGTATTTTCATGACTAGTGTATATGTCATATACTAGTACATTCAAAAGTACTGATAGCATACCTCTTCTGCCTACATTTTTCATATGATGTAGATTCTGGTGCTTGCTATCAGGATCATAATTAGGCAGATCACAGCTTCCTGCGAGCAAGTGATGAATTCTCTTTATTCGAGGACTTAAGTCATTTGCAGTTCCAGTATTATATGTCTATTCATATGTATTGATTAGGGATAGTTGGGGGGGTCATGTGTAAAACCCCAAGATTTCCATAGTATTTAATGTCTATTTCATAGGTCTACGACCTATCAAATTAAGGTATTTAGTCTAGCTTCTAATGCTTCAATCCTTTTGTCTCTTGGAGATTCTACCAGAAACTATAAGAATTTAACTAAAGTGGGATATGTTGAAATTTATTTTTCTAGTTACTATACAATTGTAAGTTGATGAAGGATAACTTATTAGAGTGAAAAAATGCTAGCAAAATATTTCCTCATTAATCATACTACTAACCTTTTAATTCCTCCACAATAATTAATTAAGAGATAGATATGTGCTTCCTATATCTCCACCAACTAAGGCATAAAGGAGCATTTAAAAGTATAGCTCAATTCTTACAACTCCTACTCCTCCACCGCCACTTCAACTTTAGTCATAAGATTCTTACAATTGTTACAGTTCATCAAAAAACTCTCTATGCAACATATATTGGATTTTTTTAGATTTAATACATCGGTAAGAAAGTCTTGTGAGATTAAGTATAGTAGTTGAATTTTCTAAGTTCGGTATCAGATCTTTAAGCTCAAAAAGAGAGTAGTGTTCTTGGGATCATTGGAACTCGAAAGTCTATCTCGCTATGAAGAAGTAAAGGTATGTAAGACTTTTCTCCCAACTTTATTTATGAGCTCATGAGAGGGATTTATGTATCATTGATAAAGAACTCACAGGATGGTGTTCAGAAGTCGAGAGTTCACAGTTATATTAATATTTGGTTGAGCCTTTTTGGGGTTGTTTATGGTAATGTAACACCCCGTACCTTACTAACCCTACTTGATGATGTTGAATAATGTTTGCTTAGGTGTCGAGAGATATAAGTATGTATTTGGTAATGCTAATGACGAGAAAATTGAAATTTGGCCACGTACATGCGATTAGACCTTCGTAGGAGGTATTTTGTGAGTTCGTGGGGAATTTTTGTTATACACCGTACATATTCCAACCTCATTTGGTGACTTGGAGTCATGTTTACTTGATGATTAATATCACTAAGTAAGTATTTTGTAGTGTTTTGATAGGGTATTGGATACTATGCAAGTGTTGGAAAAAGTGGCCAAAAAATTCAGCAAAGTACCAAGACTTGCGCCACTCCCTGTTTCAGGGGGTGTGGCACAAGCCTCTGATTCAGAGGGGTGTCATTTCCTGCGCCACAAGCTTTCTTTGCAGCTAGTGGTGCAAGGCACAAAGATTGTGCCCTTCCGTGCCCGTTTCGCAACGCAATGCTACGTCTATTCTTCCATGGTTTCTTTTGGTTCTTTGGAGTTATTTAAGCATTGTTAAAGCTTTAAATACCTCAATACACTCCTACATACTTACATGATCAAACCATGAAACACAAGTAATTATCAAAAAATGTTCAAGGAAGCTATGGGCGACTAGAATTTCTATTTTTGCGATTGAGACGACGAATGAGAATCTCGTAAGAGAATATTGTCATGAAATTATGGAATTACTTAAACATGAGATATATGGTGAATTATACATGAAAGTTGATGGGCTAAGCTACATGTGCAATTTGGCCCAAAATTAGGGCCCAAAATGGAATAAAAGACAAGGCCCAAAAGGGCAAGTTGACCCATTCTTCCACTTGACCAAGGGACCCAACATTAAATGACATAAGAGTGGATAAGGATGGAAATTGAGGGTCTATATAAATGGGTAAAAATCTGATTTTTTTATCCATTACAAACACACATGTATTTCTATGTTTTTTCTAGAAAATTTCAAGAGAACCCCTTTAACTCTCAAAACCCTAAGTCAACTTTTGGAGAAGATCATCACTTTTCAAGCTTGGGTAAGTGTTTATTATTATGGTTTAACATATTATATGCATGGGATATTATGTATATCATGTTGGTTATGCTTGGAAATGGTGGACATGGTACTTTGTGTTTTTATATAAGATTTATGATCCATGAGATTCAAGCTTGAATTATGACTTGTGACTTTGATGAAAGAGCATGGTATGGATAAAATATGAACATGTATGGTGTGATTTTGTTATTAAACTTGTTATTTTTCTAAAAGTGTAAATTGTGGGATTTTGACCGATATGTGCTATGAGGTGTATTAAGGCAATTTGATGGATTATTTGTGATGTGGTGTGGATAAGAAAGTGTAAAGGAGAAGTGTTGTGGTGAAATGTATTGATTATAATGTATTGGTCAACGTATGGAATATTGGGAGATTTTTGGAATAATAATTGCATCAATGGTTTTGTCAAGGGAAAATGGCATGTTTAAAGGCAAACATGTAACTCATTAATGTTATATGCATTTGTAAAGTAGTTGATGGTTAATGTTAATACCATTATATATTTGTTTTGTAGAGTGACACATAAAGAAGGAGCGGGACTATTGTATGCACCTCTAGGATTGTATATTCGTATTGAGAATACAAGGTATGTAAGGTTACTTTGTCCGTATCTTTCTGCGGCAAATAGTATTCACATTGACATTTCACTAGTCCTATCCCAAAATGTACTAAGGTATCCCATTTACGGTTACCAATGGTTATTATCACATGTTTCCTACTCATTGATCAATTGTGAATCACATGTTCTCTATTCATGGATAATGTTCCAAAAGCCCAATAAGGTTGTGTTCCAAAGTTCCAATAGTGGTTATACTCATGTATCTTGTTCATTGATTATTGTCCAATGATTCCAATAGTGTTATGTTTCCACGAAGGCTATGTTTCCAATAATGTTTATTTACATGTCTCTTGCTCATTGGTTATTGTTCCAAAGCTTCCAACAATGTTATGGCTACAAAAGTATCAATCTCTCATAAGCCAAGGGTATCCTATTTCCTGGTATCAATTATAGTTCCTCACATGTTCTTTATGCATTGATCAATTGTCATTCATATGTCTCATATGCATTGACTAATGTTCCAAAGATTTCATGGTTCCACCAATGTTATGTTCCAAAGTTCAAAGTGATATTATGACTATCATTGTATCAATCTCAAAGTAAAGAACAAAGTAATGCACATGTGGTTAATGTTTGAGTACGGGTGGCAGCTTTGGGGGAGAAATGCCTAGCTCAAGCCGATCCCGAGATTATTGGATTAGGGGGCAGCTTTGGGGGTGAAAGCCTAGCTCAAGACAAACCTGACAGGGGGCAGCTCTAGGGGTGAAAAACCTAGCTCGAGCTGAACCTGATATATTGATTTATGGGTGGCAGCTCTAGGGGCATAAGCCTAGCTCGAGTCGATCCCGATGCATTGATTTATGGGTGGCAGCTCTTGGGGCATAAGCCTAGCTCGAGCTGATCCCAACATAACGATATGTTATGTAAAGACCCACTGATCAGTAGAGGCCCGGGTACATTGTGACACATGTAATTATGACTAAGCATTGAAGAAAGAAGCAAAGAAAGCAATGACTGTAATACACATGGTTTCCAAAATGTAAAATGGTTACTTATTCATATTGATTATTCATATGCATTTGAGTTCATTGTAATATTCATATATTAGACAGTTTTATTTGAGCCTTACATACTCAGTACTTTTTTCGCACTGACCCCTCCTGGGGAATTTACCTTACTTGCTGCAGGCGCAGGTACTAGCAGGCCTCCCCTGTAGATTGTCAGTTGTGTGCGGATCATTTGGTGAGCTCCAGTAAATTCGAAGCTTTCCGAGTCATTATAGATATTTGCTTTGGTATTGCATATGTGTATAGAGCGGGGTGTTGTCCCGACTCTAGGTTGGTTATGGTTATGTGTCTGTAGAGGCTTTGTAGACTTATGTGGGAGAATTCTTGTAAGAGATAAACATTCATATTGACTTGATGGCCTCAACGGCCAAGTTTCACATATGTATATGTGTATATATATATATATATATATATCACATGTCCCATGAGTTTCGTTATTAGCACTTTAAAGTCCTTACTTGGTAATGGTGTTTCTTATGACATGCATATGAACGAATAGAAGAAAAGCTTGGTTCTCTCGGGCCTTATCGGTTATGAGTGCCAATCACGCCTCGTTGGGATTTGGGGTGTGACAGGTAAAGTTAGGCAAAGGGGATTAACCTTGAACTCAAGTGGGGGTCATGTGTTCATTTGGGAGGCAAGGTGTGGTGATACACCGCATGTTTTGGTATTTTTGAGCTTGTCGCTCATGAGCTATTTTGTGTTGTCAGTATATCCGTGCTTCTTGGTAGCTTCTTATTTAGCCTTCATATTGTTATTTAGTATAGATATTTATTGTATAATGAAAGGCAAAATCATCAAACCATGATATTCAAGAAACACTAGAGGAATGTAAAGCTAAACCCTTCTTTTCCGTTAAGGCACAATCCGTAGTCACTTGTTTCTCCTAACATAGTTGATATAGTCTACTTGATATAAGTGAACAAAACTTTCACTTTCTATACGTCTAATATATGATTATATGCCTAATGTCTCCACATTATCCACATGCCCTTTCTATTTGAAATTACTTATCTCTACCTTTCATACATCTATTTGTCGTAGTCACAAAATTCATATTACTCTTGTCGAGTCAAGTATCTATAGAGTTATAAGTATGACTATATTCGTGTTCGTTAGAGGTTCTTAGAATTCATGTGGTATATCTATCACATGCTATATATTAGAATAAATGGCCATAGTATTATCACACTTGTATATTAAATCACATAACTATATAGTCATATGATGATATAAAGAACTAATGTTTAAATAGCTGGATACTATTAATGAAGTTAATTGTATATGGAAAGCACTACTTGAATTTCTAAACAATATGTGTCGTAATATACTTGCATAGGCCTATAAAACGTTATGTGATAAAAGTTTACCATTATCGAGGGAGGGTATTAGGTTTTACTTGGCACACATGCGCGACATAATTCTATGCACAGAATTGAGACCAGACCATTATAGTGAGCCTGAATATTATGGCGTACCTGCCCTTAAGGCATTATTTACATTTGGAGTCAGCTGGAACATCAAGCACTAGTTCCCTTGACTTAATCCAATGTATGGCACATATGGCCTGTGGGCAGACCTTCATAGTGAGCCCATAGGGGGCATACCCTGTATCAAACAGTGATTACATTTATATGTATGAAATTACATTCATGAGTATTTGGGCAACATATGTTGTACACTTGACATAGATCACCTTTGGTACGCCATCATATGATTACATGTATCAAAAGTAGGCATATGACATCACTTAGGCAAATTACTAGGCATTTCATAATGATAAATTACTCGTAAGACGACATATGGTAAGTTAATAAGGCAAATACATAGGTTACCATTTTATGTTGTGTATCTGTCCCTTATTCTAGAGTTTCCAGTATTAAGTTAACTATGTTTGCTCATTTTGTTTTTTGAATCATTGAGCGTCCTTATATGTTTACTTTTTATTCTGTCTATTTTACATACCGATACATGTTTTATATGTACTGACATTCTTATGTTTGGGGCATCTCATTCTATAAACACAGGATCATGTATATCAATGAATAAACTTCTATATTAGGCACTTGTTCGTATTCAACAAAGAAGTTGGTGAGCTCCTTTCTTATCTGGAGCTAATAAATGTCTAGTACTATTTAATCATATTTCTAGTTATAGTTTGGGTATGTCGTGATCCTATCCTGACAACCTTCTCAGGTACAATTATGCATACTATTAGACACTTCATAGATAGTGTGAAGTTGCCATACATAATTATAGTATTACTTGTCTATATTAGTTGTATGTCTAATGATCTAGAGTTGTGTATATACATAGCCCTTTATTATTGTTTATGAATAGTAACTCTTCTGACTAGTATAAATGCCAGTTCTATAGCACATTTCCACCCTGTCTAGGCTAGAGGCATGACATCATGTACCCACTACCTATAATTAGTATTAGTAGAGGCTTCATAGATAGTCAGTTAGAGTTGTCGTATTCAGTTTCTCTTTCTTTTCAGATTATAGATGTTGTAAACAAACTTTCAAATAGTAAATGTATTAAACTAGTTTATCTCATTATTATACTTCTGCTCAGTCAGTTTAGCTCTTATATATTATTTAATTAGTTTCTCATCCATTATACCAGTACCATAGGTTAGCTTGGGATCACTTGTGGTTCTAAGCACTATGTTACAACTAGGGGGTAGTCTCGGGTCATGATAATTATTGTCTTTGGCATAGCTTTCATTTAATAACATTTACCATTTGAGTATTCAGATGGATCTATTTGAGGCATTTTATGGTAGGAGGTTCAGGTCTCTAATGGATTGGTTTGATTCATTTGAGGTTAGACGGTGAGGCACCAACTTGTTGCGAGATTCTATGGATAGGGTTCAGATTATTTAGGAAAGGCTTTATAAAAATCAGAGCATACAAAATGTCTACGTCGATTAATTAGTTTAAGAATTGGGGTTTATGGTTGGGGATAGAGTGTTTCTTTGGTTGTCTCCCATGAAGGACCTGATGACATATTGGGAAAAAGATCAAGCTCAAACCAAGATTTGTCATTTCTTTCAAGATCCTGCAGTGCACCATTCCTTTTAAGATCTTGTAATGCATTAGTGGGTGGCTTATGGGTTAGCCTTACTTGTTGCTCTTTCGGGTGTTCACCCTATTTTCCATGTGCCTATTTTGAGGTGGTACATTTTAGATCATTATCATGTACTTTGGTTTAGTTGGATGAGACTTTCGCTTTTGAGGATGAGCCTATGGTTGTTTTGCATAGGCAGGTCCAAAAGCTAAGGTCTAAGGAGATTCCATCAATGAAATTTTTGTGGAGTCATCATTCAAGCTAGATATGTGGACCAAATATCCTCACCTTTTCAAGCATTCAAGTACCTTCTATCCTTTGACTTTCTAGGATGAAATTCCTTTTTAGTAATGGATGATGTAATGACCGTCCTGGTAATTTTTGTGATTTTTCCAGGTTTTTCTCATTTTGACTTTTCTTGTAGCTTTTATAGTGTATATGAGGTCTACAAGGTTGGGTGATTTGGTTCTTAAGGAATTCAGTTGAGTTTTTGTCAGTTTATTAGTTTTGTAGCTTTTAAGTTTGAAAAGGTTGACTTTATCAGGTGGCTTGACTACATCTCTACCTACTTCTAATTAGGTGGGTTCAGGTAGTTACCCATTGCTCTCATCTCTTTGAGAGTGCGTTCAAGTTTAGGATCAATGGGAATCAAGGGACTACCTTGATTCCTATTGTTTGGATGTACTAACCTGGAACCTATGATGATTAAAAATAACCAAGTAAAAACTGAATATTTCAATAAGACACAAAATAGTATCGCAATTTCTACCAATTCCCCGATAATGACTCCAAAAACATGGTCAGTGGATTTTATACACGCAAGCGCAAGTGGTGTGACAAGTAATAATAGGACTTAAGAGCCCAGATATTGATCCCATAGGAAATTGATGACTGATTGAATTTGTATTTAATTATTCAGTGGGTAAACAAATAATATAAGTTGATTGAGAGCTTACGAACCACTGAATCAATTTGAATTCTAAAATGTAAAATCAATTATAAGCATTTTGTGATTTTTGAGGTGCTTAGTATTCCAGGGTTGTGGTTTAGTAATGATCAATTAAGCTTATTGGATGATTTATTTCATTGATTCCCTAGGGTACTAGTTGCGGGTTAATATTCGCTGTGTTGAGCATCTCTCCAAACAAACTCTATGCCTACTTGACTATTCCTAATGCTTATATTCCTATGGTCGTCGGTTGATAGTGAAGTGCATGTGATTTCTCATCCGTATCAACTAAGTAAGGCTAAAGGGTATATTCTTATCCTCGTTAGCGAACCCTTCTCCCTTCCTAATAGAGGTCATGACCAAGACCTATATTCCCTTATTGTAAACATAAATTCCCTATTCTTAGTCCAATTTTATGCCCCATAAATAGTTTTTGATCGGTGATCAAGCTACCAAACAATTAAGCACAAGAAAATATAAATAACTTCAAATTGGAAATCAAATCAAACAAGATTTTCATTCTAGCATCAACCTTCATGTTCAGCTACAACTCTTGAATGTATGCATTTAGCACTCATGAACTAATTACAACATAACGAATTTATGTATATAAAAAGATTCAATGATGAAAAGTAGTGAAAAGATAAGAAAAACTTACGTGTAGATGTTCTAGTGAAGTTACATATGTTTCTGTTAGCTAACACTTAAAAATGAGTAAAAAGTAGAATTTTTTGTATTTTAGAAGAGTTCGAGTTGGATCTGGTTTGTTCAGGCCGCTCTAGGACAAATTGGGCTTGAATTTATACTGCGATTGCACCTAGGGCACAACCTGGGTGAGGCAGTAGGGTAGTTAAATAGCCATATGCTATGGCATGTAGGTCGCTACCTTTTGCACTATTATGGCACCTGAGGTGGCACCTAGGGCTTCCTTGTAGTACATTTTTGGTTATTAAATCCTGTTTAGATATCATTAAGCTAAATTCTTCGTATAAATAGCATACATATAGTTAATATAAATGTACAAAGGCAAATGAGTGAATGTGATGTTGTACAGAATAAATGCAATGGTTGATGCCTACCGTGTACACCACCTTCAGCAACCTGTGATCGCAAAGGCGGGAACCATTAGGACTCATGAGGTCAATATACAATACTCAGACAACTGGGACATCTAAAATCACCATGTAATAAATAAATGGCCCCAACTCTAACTGGGCTAAATAATTTCTCTTTTAAAGCTGAAAAGGCCACATTTTTCTATTAAGCCCAACCATATGCCATGAAGATGTGTATATGAACATGCGTATGTAGAAATAAGTAAAGGTATAGCACTTAATAGAAGGCCGAGAGTATAAATATGCTTGGAAACTAGGGAATTGTCCTCTCCTTATAATATTATTCATTTAGAAAGACCTATCGATACAATTTTGGATCTATAGGTCTCCCAATCCCACACTGTAAAGATAACTCAAAAGAAAACTAGTACGAACACAACCACGTAATAAAAAATATAAAGAAATACCCTACAATGTCAAATTACACCTCAAACCATACTACATATCTCTAATTTATACTTAAAACTAAGCAGCAACCTAGGCTTAGGCTCCTCAGACCAAATAAGCAACCTAACCTAAGGCTCTGCTAACTAACTAAGCGTCCTAATCTAAGGCTCAAACTTAATTCTACTTTAAGGCCAAAAACAAAGCTAATAACTCAGAACCCTTGCACAACTCAGTCAAATGTACAATTTCCAAATACTATAAGCATTTTAAACAATATATGTTGCCCAAGAAAAGTCAAAAAGTGGATAAGTAGTAACCTACAAGGAAGCTAAATGACTGAGTGAAAGCAATCCCAGGGAAGCATTTCCTTTTTGTAGTAGATCTGGGATGAGCCAAAAGGTTGATTCACATGCTAATGAAATCAAGCAACTTGAACAACAATTCAATCAAGTCTCTATAGCTCTGAACAATTGTCAAAAAGGTACACTTCATAGAAATACAGTCCAAAATCAAAAATGATAGTCACCGCATAACTGTAACTACTAGAAGTGGCATGCTGAACGTTGACCCACCTATGCTAATAGTTTTTGATGATACGACAGAGCCCAAGATGATTGATGCTGAAAAAGTGGTTGAATATGAAATACAGAATACAAATGAGAATTTGACAGAAAAATAGTCTCTAGTTGCTGAAGAGGAGACTGTGGCTAGTAAACATAAGGAAAAGAGGGTCCCATAGATTTTGACTCTGATCTCATGGCCTTCTCCACCTTTCTCTCAGTGATTGAAGAAGAGGTCAGAAAAAGGGAAATTCACGAGCATATTTGAAGTTGAAGCAATTTATCTGTGAATATACCTTTAGTTAAGGCACTTGAAAAAATGCCTAGCTACACTAATTTTATGAAGGATCTTGTTATGAAAAAAAGGACCATGAGTTTTGAATCTGCTGATAATTTGTACCATTGTTGTGCAATAACTTACCGGTCTCTTGAACAAAAAAAGGAAGATCCTGGAGATTCCACCATCCCATGCAACATTGGATATTTCAATTTTGCAAAGGCTTTGTGTGACTTGGGTGCTAGTATAAATCTTATGCAGCTAGTAGTGCTTAAAAAGTTGGGATTGGGAACATCCAAATCGACTTCAATTAGACTTCTTATGGCGGATCACACTTTAAAAAAAACTATGGGTTTTTTATATGATGTTTTAGTGAAGATTGAGTAATTCATCATTCTAGATGATTTTTTCATTCTAGACTGTGAATTTTATTTTGAGATTCCCATGGTATGCTCGGTCCAAAGGGAAAAGACGCGTGGGTCGAGTTGGTTAATTTTAAAGAATTTGACTATTTGACCACAGTCCTTCCCAACAAGTTGTTGGCACTTTGCATGATTCATTCTTTGATGTCATAAGAGAATAAGTTAGAGGACTTACCTGGGACTTGACGAGTGCAGGGCACGACTTGTTCTGTGACTAGATGGTTCGTGCCTTGACTTGTAAGTCATTTTCCAGTAGGTTGGCAATTGAGTTAATCAGTATGGTTGACCCCATGACTCGTTCCTTAAAGGGTAGGTTCATGGGAACCAATTGTAAATTGATTGTGCCTTTTAATTTCCATGTTCCAATGGCTATGCTAGGGGCCATGAGTCATGGCCAGAAGCAATGACTCATTCTGTTTCTCGTGGGCCAAACTTTTTCCAGATTTCTCCCAACTCCTGTTTCTATAATCGAAGCACATCTACAGACTTTAACAAACATCACCCCTATACTAAATCAAAGGGAAAACAAAGTGAAAATTCTTGGCTTGCTTCCCAAGAAGCACTTGATTTATCATTTCGGCATAATGCGAGTATTTTGATTACTCAGACTTCACCAAGATACCCTATGGGTTGCCTCCCATAAAGCACCTAATTTAATGTCGTGGCACGACTCGGGTCCCTTGGTTACTCAAACTTCACCAAAGGTCTATATATCAACTACCTTTATCTCCTCCTCAATTCCCAAGTATTTTTTTAGAAAATGACCATTTACCTTGAAATGTTTACCTTCGTGGTTCTCAAGTTCAATTGCACCATATGGGAACGCACGTACCACTCGAAATGCCCCCATCCACTTAGATTTTGACTTGCTAGGAAACAAGTCAAGTCTTGAATTATACAACAAGACCAAATAACTAGGAGTAAACTCTCTCTTTTCTATCTTCCAGTCGTGATACATCTTTATCTTTTCTTTCTAAAGAGCTAAACTTTCATAAGCTTTCAGGAAAAACTCATCCAACTCATTAAATTGATCAAGCCTCAAGTTAGAGGCGTCACCCCAATTTAAATTTAGCTTCTTGAGAATCCATATGGTTTTGTGCTCAAGCTTAATCGACAAATAAAATGATTTTCCATACCCTAGCTGATAGGTAGACATCCTATCGGGGTATTGAATGTAGTTCGTTATGCCAATAATGCATCATCTAATTTCCTAGACCAATTTGTTCTGTTTTTATTTAGTCTTTGCAAAGATTATATTTATCTCCCAGCTGGAGACGTCAACTTGCCCACTAGTCTGTGGATAATAAGGTGTTGCCACCCAATCCTTCATACCATACATTTTAATTAGGGCTCGAAATAACCTATTACAAAAATGAGAGCCTTCATCACTAATGATTTCCCTTAATGTACCAAACTTAGAAAAAATATTTCCATTCAAGAATGGTGTTACACTCTTGCCTTTATTATTGGGAAGAGCAAAAGCCTCTATCAACTTGGACACATAGTCAATAGCTACAAGTATATACTTCATCCCATTCAAGCTCACAAATAGACCCATAAAATCAATGCCTCAAACATCAAATAGCTCAATCACAAGAATAGGGAAGAGAGAGAAAGTTCATGCTTTCTTGATATACCCCAAGCCTTTGGCATTGGTCACATGCCCTCGCATAAACATCGACATCTTGATGGATGGTTGGTCAATCGTACCCATATTGCAGAATCTTGGGGGTTTTCTAAATACCACTATGATGACCCACTCCTAATAAAGGATGAGTGACATGTTGTCACGCCTCGAATTCCAACGGGGCAGACTGGCACCCGAAGCCGTTAAGGCTAGAGAGAACCAATATTTATTCATATACACTCATACGCATGTCACTCAATAAGCATCACAATCACATAGAGATATACGATGCCAATAGCGGAAGTCATGGAAAACATGTGATATATACATATACGAAACTTAGTCGTTAGGGCCATCAAGTCAAAATGGACATACATTCTTTCATTCATCTCACCACGTACGTCTACAAAGCCTCTAATAGATGCATATACATAATAAACCTAAAGTCGGGACAAGTCCCTGCTTTATACAACATTTACTTAATACCAAAAACAAAATATATGTACATAGTGACTCGGAAAGCCCCGAACCAACTGGAGCTCACCAATGACCCACAAATGACCTGCAACCTACTGTGGAGGTTTACTAGTACCTGTACCTACTGCAAGTAAGGTAAGTCCCCAAAGGGACGTCATATGTGGAATGTACTGAGTATGTAAGCCTGTTAGAAACTGCATGATACATAAGTACTTCAATGATATCAAGTACAAGTGAAATAATCGATATGGATAAACCTCCGTTCTATATATATGGAACCATGTACATTGCTTTCATTATTGCATTTTCGATCATTCATTCATAATAATATATCGTTCATACATACTTCCTTCAAGTGATATCCTTTCATTCAAGTGCTTTACTTTATTTGCTTTTACATTCATCATTATTACCATTCATCCAGCTGATCAGTGGGCCATATATCATTCATCCAGCTGATCAGTGGGCTATAGTACAATCATCCACCTTATCAGTGGGCCATAACATAATATAAAAATCATCCACCTTATCGGTGGGCCATAATATAATATCAACAATCATCAACCTTATTGGTGGGCCAAAATATAATATCGACAATCATCCACCTTATCGGTGGGCCATAATATAAGTATATATATACACATTACTTCATTCATTACTTGTGAAAGATTGATACCTTTACTTGTGCGAGATTGATACATTTACTTGTGTGAGATTGATACATTGGTGGCCATAACATTATTGAAACTTTGGAACATAACATTATTGGAAATTTGGAACCATGTCCACAATTATGTGACACATGAATAACAATTTATCAATTCATAAGGAACAAGTGAATAACAATAGATGACAACATGAAATGAGATACCTTAGAACAATTCGAAATGGAACAAGTACAATTGCAATGTGAACAGTATGTGCTGCAGAAGGATACGGAAAGAGTAACCTTACATACCTTATCTTCCCCATATGAATACACAGTCTTATATGTGAATACAATAATCCAGCTCTGTCCTTACGTTTTACTCTACAACACAAGTACATAATGGAGCTCACATAAACAACTAACTACCTTACAAACGCATAATGACAATGAGTTACATGATTGACCTATAACATCATTTCATCATTTACAATACCATTCATGCATTTTCATACCAACAATACCACAACATTCCACACATTGACCAAGACATCATAAACCAATAGCACTTCACACCAAGTTTATCCTCTACGCCTCCTTATTAACACTACGTAATAATTACTCCATCAATTCACCTCAATACGTTTCATCACAACAATCCTACAAGTTATACCATAAAAGCAATCCCACAAATTATACCATAACAACAATCCCACAAGTTATACCATAACAACAATCCCACAAGTTATACCCATAGGAAAAAAACAAGTTAAGGACATACTCACATCTTACATTTTGATATTTCATCCACACCATTCACTTTCATCAAGACCTCAAGTCTCCTTTCAAGTTTAAGTCACATGGATGACACATCTTTAGCAAAAAGCAAAAGTGCACTACTACACTTTTAGACATAACCATCATGATCTACACCATCTCTCATGAATATAATATATAAAACACAAGAATAAACACTTACCCAAGCATGAAAAATGATGATCTTGTCCAAAGAGATGGCTTAGGGTTTTGAGAGCTAAAAGGAAAATCTTGGAAATGTCTAGAATTGCATGTGTGTTTATGTGAATAAAAATCTGATTTTTCCTTGTATTATATATCTCCTCAAGTCATCCTTAGCCAATTCTTGGCATTAAATGCCATGTTTACTTGGTCAACATTGAAGAATGGGTCATTTGCTATTTTGGGCCATGTCTTTTGGCTTCATTTTGGGCCTCAAATTGAGCCCATTAACACATGTTAACTTAGCCCACCAATTTCAATGCATGATCAACCAACTATCTCATGTTTAAATAATTACATAAATGTTGCGACAATATTCAACTCATGAGATTAATGTTCGAAGCCTCAATACCAAGAATAAGCGATATTTTCCACTCCTGGCTTAATTTATCATAAATTGATAAAAAAATATAAAAAAATAAAAAGTACAAAGAATCAACCCTCATTTGGATGCCAAAATAGTCCAAGAGTAGTCCAACTAAGATGGAATAACGATACCATAACCCAAGAGCCTTATTTAGAGACTAGTGGTCGGAGAAAAAATTTGGCGTAAAGAAGCCTGGCACGCCCCTATGCTACCTGTGCCATAAAATTTTTGGCAGAAAGCGGCCTGGCATGCCCCTGGGCGCGTCCCACACTTAAAATTCTGATTTTCTTCTTTCTTCGACTTTTCTTTGCGGATACTAGCACAATATCAATAGTCGATCAAAACCAATACAACATACTCACTTATTGCCCTCAAAACTAAGGTAAACATTGTTCAAATAAGGCATTTAAATACACCCTTGATCACCCAAGCAAGTAGGGTCGGAAAAGTACGGGGTGTTACATCCTTCCCCCCTTAGAAACATTCGTCCTCAAATGTTTATAACATCTTCCCATTTACAAAAAATGCACCTTTATGTTATCATATATACATATACACATAAATCTTATAGATACCTACTTGTTATTGCTCTCCTTCTGCACTTTGAACTTTTTCTTCCGTGTGAAACAAATTCGGGTACTTTGACTTCCTCATTTCTTCAGCTTCCCATGTGATTTCTTCTACTTGTTGATTTCTCCAAAGTTCTTTTACGGAAGCTATTTTTTAATTCCTTGTCCTCTTCACTTGTTGATGTTTCTTTCACAAATACCCCGTCACCTATATAAGCTCGTAGCATATCTTCAAGTGTTTGAATAGTACGTTCTGCTTGCACATCTGTCTGATAGAGTAGAAATTGGAATCCCATGTAATCGTACTATCTCTTTAACATACAACCTTGCATAATTTCTAGCTGTACAAGTGGGCTTGATAGGTAAAAAGTGTGCTACTTAGTAAGTTTGTCAACTATCGTGCACGTGTAATCAAATTTCTAAAATGTACGAGGTAACCTTGGCATGCAATAAAACATAAGAAAAAATCAAGTACGAAAAGGGCAAAAGTAAAGCATAAAGGCATGGTGTCACCCCAACTAAAAAGATTGTACAGTGTCCCCACTATATAGCATCATATCATAAGAGAGTTTCTTGAGGCTATCTAAAATGCATCAACAAAAACTAAGAGCCACTGGGACCCTTGAGGAATAGGTCATCCTCATCCTTCTTCTCATCATTATTTTTGGTTTACAGAACTTCTGAAGTATGGCCTCATAGTAAAGAACTTGCTCTTCTTTCTCTAATGCTCTTTCATTTTTTGCTACCTCTTTTCAAGTTTGCCAACCTTTCCTTGATATAATGCTTGCCATATGATAAGGTGGTCAAGGTCGGCATATTAAGAGCAAATGAAGAGGTTATCATAACTGATAAGAGGGAGAGCTCTCTCCAGGGCCTGACGGTAGGCCAGATACAAGCAACCAAATTTATGCATCCATACCATGCACCTGGCTGGAGATGTGTCTAAGCGCGGGGGTCAAGTCTAAAGTGGATCAATGGACAATGAAGCTTTACTTGGGTCAAGCCTCTCACTAGCGTCAATGACCGTGCCAAATATTGGTGAAGAATCTTCCTCTTCTTTAGAAACTTCCCAACTTCCTTTTTCTTCAGAGAATGGATTAACTTTGACCTTTACGACGATACTCATCCTTCTTGTTGACCCTGGCATCTTGGCATAATTTCAAGATCAAGAAGGGGAAAATAGGATTTTGGACCTTTCTAAAACCACCTCCTGACTCTGTTGCATAATAACCGCCCCCAAAATTAACTTAGAGTCCCTTTATAATGGCACAAATAATCTAAGTTCTCTCAATTGAGAAATTTTACTCAATTTCGGAAGGAATGATCTGTGCATAGATGATGGAGAGCAAAGATTTGGCTATAGCAGTGAACTTAGAAGTTTTAACCCATATATTATTAGAGATCCACTTAGGAATATGTCCACTATTAAATTTTTGAACATACCACTCTGGTCCCTCATCGCTTGCCCCTGCTTTGTATATATCATTATCCTTATTGGGAAGGATGTGGTAATCATTGATCACAGAAGGGTCAAACCGGACTTACTTACCTCTGACCATGACAACCAAGTCATTAGCAAATTAGGTTCGACAACATTGGATTAGAAACCCCACACCCCACACCATTGTGAGATTTTCCTTTATCAGATCTTGGGAAAAGCACATCAAGTTAATAACCATCAACCTCCCATAGAAATAAGCGCCTATCCAAAAGAATACCTCTTTCCTGGGTGAAGTTCCTTGATATGAGGCAATCATATAATCGGTTGCATTTTAGCGATACAAACACCTTTTGATCATAGTACTCCTATTCAACCACTTGTTCGACATTTTCTTACACATTGTTGTTTGATACCGAGGCTATTTCGAAGCTCAAAGTACCTACAAATGAAGCAACCATGTCTAACTCTTGTATAGGCACATAAAGCAATGTATTAGAACCTATTACGGCCAAAGAAATGGGTGAAACAGGTGCCAAAAAAAGATGGGTGAGCTACTATTTTAGGATAGTTTTAGGTCTGCCAGATTTTCCTCATCGTGATCGCAACACTATTCCTCGTGATCGATAAGACATAAATTTTTTAAGGTTAATTTGTTTATCGTGATCGCGGCGCTTTGGCCTCGCTATTGTGAAGGTCATCTTCTCACCCAAATCATAATTCACAGAGACCTTTTCTCAAATAAGTTTTGGGAATAATTTTTTATTACCTTTTTTCAGGGATCCTATGCATATTTTGCCCAACAAATCAGTAAATAATCAAACCAAGTCTCATCGAGCACTCTAAGTTCAATAAACCCCATTTTTACACACAAAAAAGCAATCAATATAGTCCATCTAAAGGCAAAGCTGAATTTTCACTCACCATATGAGAAACATGGAGTATTTGAAGAGAGAGGATGAAAGCAGTGACATACCTTAAGATTAAAAAGAAGTGAAAGCTACAAACTTGGGCAATTTGGAGAATTTTGTGAGGAGATATTTTTCCTTTTTTGGGTTTATGTAGAGTGTATGAGAATTAGGAAAATTAAGGGACATTGACTGAGAGTGTTCCTTCAAATTCACCTACATGGGCCCACTTGTACGCAATCTCGAGGACAATCAAGTGATCATGATGAGTTAAAATTTCATAAACCAGCATAATTACAATAGAAAGTCACACGATAGGGAAGGTTATTGACATTTAACTCCTCACAATCCCGAGGATTTTTTGTACGAGATAACAATGAGTAAAAGGGATCTCAAACCTGGATAATTTCTGTCACTTTTGATGATGACTATGCCAACTTTAGCGATCCGCGAAAGTCTTTGACGATGCAAACACACCCAAAAAGTGTTCCAAGTCCCATTTTCAATGAAGCACAACCCAGAACTTCATTCCAAATCAAATTTTTGCATCCAAAACTATGAAAATCAACTCCAAATGAATCTAACACTTTGTGGATTAGTCAAAAATAAAATTCTAAGCTATTCTAAAAATTAAAAATTTAAAAGTAAGTTCAATATTTTTGAGTACGATGGGTTTCCTCCCATCAAGCGCTTGATTTAATGTCGCGACATGACATAAGTAACTTTACCATTTATCTCTCCACCTTGAGGATTCGAATCTTCAACCCAATATCATATAATAATCTCGTTGAGGCTCATAGGGCAAGGGTAAGGAAGCAATCAGACCTACTTATCTCTCTATTTGGAAGACTTGAATCTTTTACCCAATTTCAAATTACAATTTCATTGAGGCTCATTAGTCAATGGTAAGAAAATTAATTGGCCACTTCTCGAACATCACTTTTTGTACTTCTTGGCCTTCAAGTGAGGGATGTCATTTTTCCTTCTTGGTGTGAAAAACTCTAAAATGTAGGGACTTTGTGCCTCATCTCTGGAATTCTCCATTTGCTCCATTATTTTGATTTCTATCTCATCAACCAAGAACAATATCGAAATCTAGTTTGAATAAGGTGTAAGCTTCTCTATTTTTGAATTCACATCTTTCTTGACATCCTCACTCCAAAGCCTCTCTATTTTTTAATTCACATCTTTCTTGACATCCTCACTCCAAAGTGAACTAGAGTTCTTAAAAATGATTTGATTGGATTTTTCTTGCAACTATAGTATCATTTCACCAGTTTCGGTATCTTGCATTTTTTTTGTTAGATTGGTTGACAAGTCACCATGAATTCTTCAAAATCAATCTTGACTACTTCTTCATTCGAACTCAACTCGAAACCATTATCCTTGACTATTTGAAGACTTTGCCTTCGCATTGGTTTTCAAATCATAAAGATCAAGCTCAAGTTGGATCATTTCTTGACATCGCTCAATATGCATTCTAAGAATTCATCCTTAATTAGGGATATTCTCTCACATAGTTTCCCATAGGCTCCAAGTTGTTGAGCTTGGTTCAAGAGCCACTCTTGGTTCATAATTTCCATTTTGTCGAGTTTTTCTTCATTTTAGAAGGCATCTTCATAAGGGTCGTCTTCCCTTTCATGTTCCATTCTAGATTCCACCATGGATTGATGCATGAGACATACCTTCTCACCCATTTTAGACACCTAGTCCAAATTAGTTTGAAACATTCCTTGAATGCCTTCATGACCGGCTCTTTGTTCTTCCAACTTCATGTTATTTCTCCTATTAAACTCAGAAGCACAACTAGAAAATTCATTAGTCCTTGGGGAGGTGTAAAAATCATTATCATAAGCATCAAAATGAATACTTTGACCACCACATTCATAACAAGTAGACCACACATAAGATTGAGATGGTGCACACTCTTTTTTAATCAAAAGCGGACAAATGGCCCAATTACAAAATAAATCCAGAAATATTTACATACACGAGCCAGGTCCAAAAGTGACCCGACCCAAATGAAATATGAAACAAAAGGAAAATCTAAAGACACAATAGGAAATATCTGATGAGATGAGAGTAGAAGCTTTCCACTTAGTTCTTTCTCATCTTGTCTCAATCAATCCACTATGGATTCCATAGCATTAATTAATGTTTTGATCTCTACTTCTTCTCCTCTGATCTAGGCTCCACCTTGAATAAACAATGCTTAAAGCTTTTAATTCATCAGCTCAGCCAAGATATGTAATTAATGTTGTTCAACTATATAGGAGTTTTTCAATCTAGAGATCTATGTCCAGTTAAGATAGTGCACACACCTCTCTTCCTAGAGCATTTTCATAATTATTCCAAAAGTGAGGTCCTCCACAATACAGACATGGGTGGTCATTAACATACAACTTACAAACAACAAACTCATTTTCATCCCAAGATGCCATACAAATATAACAAAATCTAACTAACTCAAGGAACAAAAGAAAATCACAAACATGTAGTCATTAATTTGAATCAAAGAAAATAAGCTCAAATTCCAAACTAACTCAATACACCAAATTGTTCCCCAACAACAACTCCATTTTTTATAATGCTTAATTGTACCCTTACCGAGATGTATGCGGTCGTTAGCAATATATTTAGCCAGCTGTAGAGTTGGGATCGATCCCATGAGGAACAATTTGACTAGCGATTGGGAAAATAAGGAATACAAGTAACTCACTCTAATCCAAACAATTGATACAAAATTTTTTGAGGGGGTTTTTAATATAAAAATGAAACAAGGATAGAACCAATAATAGAATGAACAATTTGATCAATGGCTTTCATAAATGATGGAAACAAAGGGGATTGATAATGGGGAATTAATTCTATAAACAATCCATTGTATTTAACTAATTACTCACTAATTAATAACAAATATAGCAAATTATCTTTGAAACCTCAAGCAGCTGCTAATGTCTGTTGACTAAAAGAAAATATTTCTTGGCTAAATTCTCTCAAATATTAGCAAACTGGCAACAAAAATAATTTTAGTTTTTGGGCTACACTAGGATTTTACCACATCTTGGTCAAATCCATTAGATGGGATATATGTCCAAAATAGTGCTAAATTAACCTTTCACAACCTCAATCAACTCTCTCAAGTATAATCGAAGTAAATGGGCGAGTCTTGAGGTTGGTTACTCCCTACGAAAATTAGTTAAAGCATAAGATTAATTTAGACAAGCAAAACCCATTCATAAATCAAAGAGTATTCAATTAATACAAAAGTATAAGATAAAATAAAAACCCAAATATTGTATGTTTCCAAATAAATATTCAAAACCAAAATTAACAACTAGCCAAATATAATCTCTACAAAACAAGGTGTTGAATAAAGTATTTAGAGATTTATCACTATAATGCTTCCAAATCATCACTCCAAGGGTGTTGGTTGAAGATACCTAGCCTCCAAGCTTGAGAAATATGCCAAAGATGTGTTGCAAAGTGGCTGGAATTGAGTTTTGCATGTTTGGATCAAATCATGAATTTTTAGAAATGCCCTTGATGCCTGGTAGTTTTCTTTGTCGCTTTCATGAGCCTAGACAATGCGACTGCGATGAATTGACTTCCATTTGACCGTGATCATGGAAATTAAAATCACAATTACGTTGCTTTGACTTTGACCAGGACTTTCACGCCTCAAATCCCATTGGGACGGACAGGCACCCGTAGCCATAAAAGCCCGGGAGAACCAACCTATGATCATGTACATTCATATGCATTCCATTAAGTGAACAAAAATTCTTCCACATGAAGATATAATATATCGACGACGAAAGTCATGTAAAGACGTACAAAATAGATACGAGACTTTGTAGTTGGGGCCACAACGTCTAGAAGGTAAGACACTTCTACGTTTGACTTTACAATGTCTACAAAGCCTCTAAAAGATACATAACCATGACCAAGGTTGGGACAAGTCCCCGCCTTATACAACTAGTACACAGTACCAAAAATATATACAAACGACTCGAAAAGCCCTGAATCTACCTGGAGCTCACCAATAGCCTGCAGATGACCCGTACCCTACTGTGAAGGTCTACTAGCTCTTGTACCTGTAGCAAGTAAGGAAGGTCCCCCAAGGGATGTCAGTACGAAAGAATGTACTGAGTATGTAAGGCTATAAGTAACGATATGAAATATAGGAACTCAAATGGAATCAAATACAAGTGAATAGATAATACTGATATACCACCGTACTGTATATGTGGAACCATGTACATTACATTCATTTCTTTCCTTTTACCTTCTTATCAATATACATCATACAATGCCCGAGACCAACTGATTAGTGGTAAATAACATTGGGATCGGCTCGAGCTAGGCTTATGCCCCCAGAGCTACCACCCATAAATCAATAAATTAGGTTCTGATCGAGCTAGGTTTTCACCCCTAGAGCTACCCCCTTCATCCAATCAATCGAGATCGGCTCGAGCTAGGCTTTCGCCCCCAGAGTTACCACCCGTACTCAACCAAATATGCATTACTTCACTTCTTTAATTTTTTGTGAGATTGTTACATCGGTGGGCATAAAATTATTGGAGATTTGGAACAATAGTCAACAAATAAGATACACGTAAATAACAATTGCAAATAAACTTGAAATGAGATACTTTAAAACATTTCGGAGTGGAAACAAGTTCGGTAACAATGTGAACAATAGGTGCGGCCAAAGGATACAAAAAAGAGTAACCTTACATACCTTATCTTTCTAACATGTGAATACAGCAATTCATCTCTTCCTTAAAGTGTTACTCTACAATATGGATACATAATGGAGCTCACTTTAAAAGCCAATTACATTACAAGTTCACAAGGCGATAATTAGCGACTTGACGGGAAGTAAAAACTATCCAACATCCCAAACACATGGTATATCATTCAACCTTCCTTTATACTGCCATATAACTTCATTCCACCCTCCTACAGTATAATTTACTTCCCCACAACACCAACAATACCAAAACAGTCCACACATCAACATAGAAGTCACAAACCGACAAGATTTCCCACTAAGTGCATACTTCACATTTTTACCTCAATGCAACTCCACATATTTATTCCGTCAAGTCACATAAATACCTTCCACAACAATATACCAAAAACATTCCACAAAGTTTCAGAATTCACTTTAACATAACAAGAAAGTATTCTCTTTTCACTACGCCAAACGTTCCATGCACAATTACGTATAAACATTTCCACAAGTCATACATAAGGAGTAATGAATTAGGTACCAAACCACACTTAAAAATTCTGAAATTTCATCCATCTAATTCAATTCCTTCAAAACCTTAAGTCCCCTTTCAAGTTTAAACCACATAGAGGGCAAATCCTTTAGCGATTAAGCAAAAGTTGTCTGTTTCACAATAAGTGGACTACTCAACACTTTTTAAACATAAAAAACATGATATACATAACCTATTATGCATATAATATATTAATATATAAGGTTAAACACTTAACAAGGCTTGCAAGTGGAAGATTTATCCAAAAATCCTTAGAGAAAATTAGGGTGGCTAGGGTTTGAGAGACGAAAAAATGATTGATTGAAAATATGATTTTTTGAAAGTGAGATATGTTGAAAATGAGCTGAATTTAAGCCTTAAATAACCCCCTTTCCACCGCCTCTCCATGGTCCAATCTTAGCCAATTATTTGGTCAAAAAGTCCAAGTAGATGATGTGTATACTTGGTCCATTTTTAAATGGATCATATCCTTTTGGGCCCATATCATATTTACTCAATTTGGGCCTCAATTAAATCCATAAACATAATATTAATTAATCCCAATAAATTTAGTGGGTAATACACCAACTATCTCAAGTTTAAATAATTCCATAAATGTTATGGTAGTCAAATAAGTTCAGAAATGTATAGGGTGTTACATCCTTCCCCCCTTAGGAATATTCGTACTCGAATGTTAGTAACATTATCCAATCTAAACAAGTTCAAGTCTAATTTCATTCTTCATATTATCACATACACATAATACTTATATGTACGTACTTGTTATTGCTCCAATTCTGCATCTTGAACTTTCTCTTCAGTTTGAAATAAATGCGGGTACGTAGACTTCATCATTTCCTCGGCTTCCTATGTGATTTCCTCTACTTGCTGATTTTTCCAGAGCACTTATACAGAAGCTACTTCTTTATTTCTTAACCTCTTAACTTGTCGATCCGGAATAGCAATAGCTACTTCTTCATAGGTGAGATCTTCTGTAACTTGTACATCTTCAGTGGGAGTAATATGAGATGGATCTCCTATGCACTTCCGAAGCATTGAAACATGAAACACTGGATGAACTGTGGAGAGTTCTTGGGGTAGTTCTAATTTATACGAAACTTGACCAAATCTTCGGATAATCTTATATGTAATCAAATTTCCGAAGTGTACGTGGCCAACCTATGATGAAATCCATGTTAATCATGTCCCACTTCTAGATTGGAAGATATATACATTGCATATAACCTCCAGGCTTCTGATGCTCTACTTTTACTCATTGATAATTTAGACAATGAGCTACAAATTCTGTAATGTTCTTCTTCATGTTACCCCACCAATACATTTCTTTCAAATTATGATACATTTTGGTAGCTCCCGGATGAATAGAATACTGTGAATGATGTGACTCTGTCATAATCCATCTCCTTAGCTCATCTACATCAGGTACACACAATCTACTTTGGCACTGAAGTACTCCCTCTTGCGTAAGATCAAATGCCTTCGTCAAACCTTGTTGTACATTCTCTTTCAGCTGCAATAAAATAGGATCCGCATACTGTTTTTCCTTCACTTCAGCTACTAATGAAGATTCTGCCGCATTTTGAACCATAATTTCTTCATTTGGAGTTTCAAGAAGACGAACCCCAAGCTAGCTAGTTATTGTAGATCCTTGACTATACCTTGCTTTTTCGTGAGCTGGACATCATTGCTTCCTATTTCTTTGCGGCTTAATTCATCGGCTACCACATTTGCTTTCCCCGAATGATATAAAATATCAATGTCCTAATCTTTTAATAGTTCAAGCCACCTCCGCTGCCTCAGATTTAGGTCCTTCTACTTAAAGATATATTGCAAATTCTTATGGTCGGTATATATGTCAACATGAACCCCATACAAGTAGTGGCGCCATATCTTTAAAGCAGATACTACCGTTACTAGCTCAAGATCGTGTGTTGGATAATTTTTCTCATGTGGCCGCAATTGTCTTGAGGCATAAGCTATCACATTATTGTGCTGCATCATTACACATCCCAAGTCGAATCCTGAAGCATCACAATACACCGCATACCCATCTGTGCCTTCTGGAAGTACCCATACAGATGTAGAAGTCAATTTATTCTTCAGATCTTGGAAACTCTTTTCACATGCTTCATTCCATTGAAACTTGGTTGCCTTGTGTGTTAGCTTTGTCAAAGGTGCAGCAATAGATGAAAATCCTTCAACAAACCTTCTATAATAACCTGCCAACCTAAGAAAACTAGGAATCTCTGTAGGTGCTGTAGGTCTTGGCCAATTCTTTACAGCTTCTATCTTTTGAGTATCAACTCTTTTTCCTTCATCCGACACAATATGACCCAAGAATGCTACAGATTTTAACCAAAATTCACATTTAGAAAACTTTGCATATAACTTACGATCATAAAGAAAATGTAACACCTGCCGTAAGTGATTAGCATGGTCCTCTTGTGATCTTGAATAAACAAGAATATCACCTATAAACACTGTCACGAACACATCTAAGAATGGATTGAACACCCTATTCATCAAATCCATAAAAACTGCTGGTGCATTTGTTAGCCCAAATGACATAACTAAAAACTGATAATGACCATACCATGTTCGAAAAGCTATCTTGGGTATATCTTTTTCTCTAACCCTTACTTGATGATAACCCGATTTCAAGTCAATCTTTGAGAAGCATTTGGCACCCTATAATTGATCAAACAAATCATCAATTCTGGTGAGGGGATATTTGTTCTTGACTGTTACCTTATTCAGTTGCCGATAATCAATACATATTCTCAACGTGTCATCTTTCTTTCGTAATAACACTGGTGCACCCTATGGGGACATACTAGGCCTTATGAATCCCCTGTCCAGCAAGTCTTTTAATTGCTTCTTAAATTCCTGTAACTCTGCCGGGGACATTCTATATGGAGGAATAGAGATAGGCTGAGTACCTGGAATCACATCAATACCAAACTCTACTTCCCATTCTGGAGGCAAACCTGGAAGATCTTTAGGAGATACATCAAGGAATTTATTTACCACCGGAATCGATTGAAGAGTTGGTGGCTTCACATCGGTATCTTGCACTCTTACTAGATGGCATATGTACCCCTTAGATATCATTTTTTTTGCCTTAAGATAAGAAGTAAATTTACCTCTCGGTGCTCCAATATTACCCCTCCATTCAAGGACGGTCTTTTGTGGAAAATGGAAATGTACCTTCTTAGCTCGGCAATCTACCGTGGAATAACAAGAAGCCAACTAATCCATACCTATTATAACATCAAAATCTACCATTTCCAGCTCAATAAGATCAACCAACGTATCATGATCACAAACAGTTACTATACAATTACGCTAGGCTCTCTTAGCTATAATAGACTCACCAACGGGTGTAGATACTTCAAATGGCTTGACTAGTAATTTTGGTGTTCTTTCAAATTTTTCAGCAATCAATGGAGTGACATATGATAGGGTAGATCCCGGATCAATCAATGCATATACATTATGTGAAAAGTTGGATAATGTACCTGTAACCACATCAGGAGAAGCCTCCAAATTCTGTCGATCCGCTAAAGCATAGGTATGGTTCTGGACTCCACTAGAATTAACTGCTCCTCAAACACCTCTACCATGCCCAGTAGGCTTTACACCCGACGAGGATGATGCAACGGTTGATCCAGTAGGTCACGCCATACTATCGGTACCCCTCCGTGGTCACTCTCTCATTATGTGCCCCGACATACCACACCAGAAACAAGCATCTGTACCAAACTAACATGCACCTAAATAAAGCTTTTTGCAGTACTGACACGACTGACGAGAAAACCTTGATTGGCTCATTCTTCCTTGTTCTTGATACCCTTTTGTCTGTGAACCTTGAAACCCAATACTTTACCCAACTTGACTGCCTCTAAACCCTCAAAATTGGGATGGAGTACCTGCTGTAGAATAATAAAATGATGGTCTAGGCGGTCTATTAAAAACCCGAGGCCTAAATTCTCCTCGGTACGCCATGAACTGTCCCATAGGTTTAGCCCTCTTGGACGGTCCTCTTTCAAATTCTTGCGTTTTTCTCCTTTGCCTCTGATCCTCCATCTTCTGTGTGAAAGCTTGTATCCTGGCTATATACATGTCTCTATTCAAAGCAGCAATAGTACAATCCCTAACCAAGTATGGATCCAATCTATCCACATACCGATGAACTCTATCATCCATAGTAGCTACTACATTAGGAGCGTACCTGGCCAAAGAGTTAAACCGAAGGTTGTACTCTATGACGCTCACATTACCTTGACGAAGATTTAAGAACTGGTCTGCACGAGCCTCTCGAATCTTATATGGATGGTAATGATCAAGGAATGCCGCTTTGAATTCTTCCCACCTAGCTGGAAGTGCACCGATACCCCTAGATCATTTCCAATCTTCGTACCATAAAATAGCCTCCCCTTTTAATCTATATGTTGTAAGCTCATATTGTTTCTATACCATATCGTTCATAACATCTAAAGCCCTTTGAATTTGGTCCATGAAGTCTTGTGGGTCTTCATTAATACCTGACCCACTGAATGTGGGAGGATCTAATTTAAGAAAATCATGTGTCCGCCGACTAGCTGCCCTATCCGCACTGTCATTACTTGTAGTTAGACCAACTTGTCCTTGATTTTGTGCAGCAACTATACGAGTCAACATTTGCACTACATTCGTTAAATCCTGCTCACTAGCATTAACAGGTGGTTCTGGGGGTACTCCTCTCCTTCTTGGCTCTCCTGGAGGTGGAAGAGTAGAAGAAGCCCGCGATGCAAACTCATTTTCAGCTTCACCTTGATTAACTCGTTCAAGTTGTGATTTATTGGTTCCTACTTCGGCAGCCATGTCTCCCTTCTTACCTTTACCCTTGTTTCTCCTTGTAAATGATATTTTGCTATACTGAGGAAACAAAAACATAAAACAAATTCAGTGATTAAATATGACTCAACCTGCAACTTTGGCTTTATTGCATGATCTAGGAAATGAAGAAAACCAACAACTCCTAAATGTCCCATATCCTCCTACTTATAAATGTGGTGCACAACACATCCATAAGCAAGACTCTACTCAGACACGGATTTGTAGACACCTTAGGACGACCCACTCTGATACCACTTTTGTCACGCCTCAAATCCCATTGGGGCGGACAGGCACCCGTAGCCATAAAGGCCCGAGAGAACCAACCTATGATCATGTACATTCATATGCATGCCATTAAGTGAACAAAAATTCTTCCACATACAGATATAATATATCAACGACGGAAGTCATGTAAAGACGTACAAAATAGATACGAGACTTGGCCGGTGGGGCCACAACGTCTAGAAGGTAAGACACTTCTACGTTTGAATTTATAATGTATACAAAGTCTCTAAAAGATACATAACCATGACTAAGGTCGGGACAAGTCCCCGCCTTATACAACTACTACACAGTACCAAAAATATATATAAACGACTCTGAAAGCCCTAAATCAACCTGGAGCTCACCAATAGCCTGCAGATAACCCGTACCCTACTGTGAAGGTCTACTAGCTCCTGTGCCTGTAGCAAGTAAGGAAGGTCCCACAAGGGATGTCAGTACGAAAGAATGTACTGAGTATGTAAGGCTATAAGTAACGATATGAAATATAGGAACTCAAATGGAATCAAATACAAGTGAATAGATAATACTGATATACCACCATAGTGTATATATGGAACCATGTACATTACATTCATTTCTTTTCTTTTACCTTCTTATCAATATACATCATACAATGCCCGGGACCAACTGATCAGTGATAAATAACATTGGGATCGACTCGAGCTAGGCTTATGCCCCCAGAGCTACCACCCATAAATTAATAAATCAGGTTTTGCTTGAGCTAGGTTTTCACCCCAGAGCTACCCCGTGCATTCAATAATCAATCGAGATCGGCTCGAGCTAGGCTTTCGCCCCCCAGAGCTACCACTCGTACTCAACTAAATATGCATTACTTCACTTCTTTAATTTTTTGTGAGATTGTTACATCGGTGGTCATAATATTATTGGAGATTTGGAATAATAGTCAACAAATAAGAGACACGTAAATAACAATTGCTAACAAACTTGAAATGAGATACTTTAAAACAATTCAGAGTGGAAACAAGTTTGGTAACGATGTGAACAATAGGTGCGGCCAAAGGATACAGAAAAGAGTAACCTTACATACCTTATATTTCCAACATGTGACTACAAAAATTCAGCTCTTCCTTAAAGCGTTACTCTACAATATGAATACATAATGGAGCTCATATTAAAAGCCAATTACATTACAAGTTCACAAGGAGATAATTAACTACTTGACGGGAAGTAAAAACTATCCAACATCCCAAACACATGGTATATCATTCAAACTTCCTTTATACTTCCATATAACTTCATTCCACCCTCCTACAATACAATTTACTGCCCCACAACACCAACAATACCAAAACAGTCCACACATCAACATAGACATCACAAACCGACAAGATTTCCCACCAAGTTCATACTTCACATTTTTACCTCAATGCAACTCCGCATATTTATTACATCAATTTAAATAAATACCTTCCACAAAAATATACCAAAAACATTCCACACAGTTTCAGAATTTACTTTAACATAACAAGAAAGTATTCTCTTTTCACTACACCAAACGTTCCATGCACAATTACGTATAAATATTTCCACAAGTCATACACAAGGAGTAACGAATTAGGTACAGAACCACACTTAAACATACTGAAATTTCATCCATCTAATTTAATTCCTTCAATACATTAAGTCCCCTTTCATGTTCAAACCACACAGAGGGCAAATCCTTTAGCGATTAAGCAAAAGTGGACTGTTTCACAATAAGTGGACTGCTCAACACTTTTTAAACATAAATAACATGATATACACACCCTCTTATGCATATAATATATTAATATTTAAGGGTAAACACTTACCAAGGCTTGCAACTGGAAGATTTGTCCAAAAATCCTTAGAGAAAATTAGGGTGGCTAGGGTTTGAGAGAGGAAAAAATGTTTGATTGAAAATCTGATTTTTTGCAAGTGAGATATGTTGAAAATGAGCTGAATTTCAGCCTTAAATAACCCCATTTCCACCGCCTCTCTATGGTCCAATCTTAGCTAATTATTTGATCAAAAAGTCCAAGTAGATGATGTGTATACTTGGTCCATTTTTAAATGGATCATCTCCTTTTGGGCCCATGTCTTATTTACTTTATTTGGGCCTCAATTAAGTCCATAAACATAATATTAATTCAGCCCAATAAATTTAGTGGGTAATACACCAACTATCTCAAGTTTAAATAATTCCATAAATGTTAAGGTAGTCAAATAAGTTCGGAAATGTAAGGGGTGTTACAAATGAGATCACGACCCTTTTTCAGTGCAATCATCCAGTTCTTCAACTTTTCTATTTTAGCTCTATTTTGCCTTTATTTCACGTCTTTTAATCAAAGCTCCTTATGAACCTCAAATAACCTAAAATTAGCACTATTGAATGATAATTATCCACTTATTATAAATTAACGACACAAAATCATAAGAAAATAAACACAAATAAGTGGCAAAATTACCACTTATCAGACATGGGAGAAGAAAAACTTGCAATGACCTCGATCTTAGCTTGATCAACATAGATTTCATTCTTTGATATTTTGTACCCCAAGATTATGTGGTATTTGACCATAAGGTGACATTTCTCCCAACTAAGCACCAAGTTGGTCTCTTCGCACCTCTTTAAAACCTCATCCAAAAGCACCAAACACCTTAAATAAATTCCCAACCATGGAAAAGTCATCCAAGAAAATCTCAAAGGAGTCCTACACCATGTCCAAAAAATGGAGATCATACATCTTTGAAAAATAACCGAAGTATTGCAAAAACCAACTAATTATGGAACCTAAGGGCCAATAAATATTGTCTTTTCTAATCCTCTAGGGCTATGAGAATTGAATTATACATGGAGTAGCCATTTAGGAAGCATTAATAGGCTTGCCCTATGAGCCTATACAATATTTGATCCATGAACGAGAGTGGAAAAAGGTCCATTTTAGTCCATGATTTCAGCCTTTTTTAATCCATTCTTACTTGCCACCTGGTCACCAGTCTCACGATAATCAAATCATTACTATCATATGAAACCACAATTAGACCCTTCTTTCTTCTTACAAATTATACCGGACTTACCTAAGCACTATATGAAATAGGATATACCATGTTGATAGCTAATAATTTGATTATCTGCTTCTTTACTACCTCTTGTATAGGTGGATTCAAATCTATTTGATGCTTAATAGAAGGGATACAATGGTCTTTGAGTTGAGTCTGATGGGTGAAAATCTATAGGGAAATACCAATAATATCAACAGTTGTCCACCTAATAGCTCGATGCATATTCAAAATGGACAGCAACATTTGCACTTTCCAATCATTTAATGCCATGGATATAATAACTGATAGGGATTCATTAGCACAAAGAAAAGCATACCACAAATGGAATGGGAATGGCTTCAGTCCTTAGTTGTAGGCTTAATTATAGAAGGCTTGGATGGAGGAGACTCTTTATTCATCAAGAAAAGGTCAAGATTCTTTAGAGTCTTATTATAGGAACCCAACCTCACCAAATAATTACAAACTTCCTCCTAATAGTTGATATCCACTCCATCATAGTTCAATAACACCACTGGCACTGACTCTAATGAATTTGGCCTCTGACCAGAATGTTATAGTTTAATGTATAGAATTAATCACAAATATCACATGTATATCACTTGGCTACTTCATTGACTTACATAAATCAAAAGTGAATTCTCCATTTTTTTATTTCGAACTTCAATTCCCACTCTTAACATTAACCAAAGCACGCTCAGTGGCACAAAACGGTCTCCCCATAATGATTGGAACTTTCAAATTAAACTTCACAATAAAAATTCACGAATTCCCCAGGGGAAAGTGAACCTATGAACCTTAACCAAAAAATCATAAATAATCCTGAGTCAAATGCCTAATAGAACAATCCACTTTCAATAACCTCATCATAGTAGGATTTGGAGCACCAAGTCCCAACTTATTGAAAATGGTGAGGAGCATCAAATTAATGGTAGCCTCCTAATCACATTACACCTTAGCAAATTAATATAATCCAATTGTACAAGGGATAGTAAAAGCACCCGGATTATACTACTTAGGCACTAAATTGCTAGACATGATCACACTATAATAGTGTGACATTTTAATGGTTTCAAAATCCATGCACCTCTTTTTAGTGACTAAATCCTTCGTGAACTTTGAGTAACCTGACATTTAGTGTAAAGCATCTACTAAGGGAATATTAACCAAAAGTTGTTTGAACATTGCATGGAACTTGGTAAATTAAGCATCATCTTTCTTTTTCTTCAACATATAAGGAAAAAGGGGAATATATTTTGGAATAGAAATAGGAAGTTTTTGAGCCTCGTCCTTCTTTTCTTCATCACTATTGAACACTTCTTGTGGTATGGTGTCTTAAATATCATCTTTAGTAACATCATAAACCTCAACTGGTTGTTCTACACTCTTCCCTTTAGTCTTTGTGTAATAATTCAACTCGTTGTTATGCTGAAATAAGGAGTAGTACCTTTGCTAAAATTTCCCTTGGAAAAATTGCAAGAAATTCAGGGTAGGCCTAGTATTAGGTGAATTTTGGGGGTGTTATAGTCTAAAAATTCTGGTGTTAATGTGAGCGTTGGTGGGGGTGTTTGACTTGATTTTTAGACGAAGGACAAGTTTAGGAAGCCATAGAAACTCTTGACACATAAAATGGATTAATAGAACTCCGGTAATAGAGTTAATCATGAAAGGGTTGGTTCCTGATGTCGTGTTTCGAGGGATGTATTGTAAAATAGATCCATTTGAGGAGAGGCTCCAAGATTCTACCTCAGGACTACTATAGTAGAAAAAGAACTGCTATAATAGTTAAAGTACCACTACACAAGTAGCCTTAATTACGTTGCAAACCACTGCGGTGGTAACTTTACTACTGCTGCGGTAAAATGCAGTTTTACTATTTTAAAACTTAGAAAATATTTTCATTCCCTATTTTCTAAAAAATAGGTGAGAACTCTAGGGGATTAAATTTTGCACCAAATTTTGGGAGTTTTCATATTTGGAGGTAAGTTCTTTACATTCTAAACTTGAATTACTTCTGAGAATCGCTAGAATCATGTTCATGGTTGAAATTGGGGTTTATCACTAATTTATGAAGTTCATATAAATTGATGGGAATGTGTATAAAATCAGTTGGTAATAATCCTAGGGTGTTATAAAACACTAGTTGGAGAAGAATTATGGTTGTTCATGCAAAATAAAGTAGAATTCATGAGGTTTAAAGGATAGAAAATCCTAAGGTTATCAACTAGAATAAGTTTACAGATGAAATTGTTAATTATTGATCCCTAAGAACTAGAAAGGATGAAATGATTGAAAGGGTATGTAAACTTGTTGATATAGATCAAGAACAAAGTGAAATAGAAAGGAAAGGCAAGCTTGTGGCCTAGAAGTGATTTGGAGCAGGGAATCGAGGTAGGTTACAATTTATTTGTAGAAATCAGACTTTCTTGACTCTGTTCTTATTTATAAATTAATTATTTGTAATTGATTTTGAGTACTACTTGTGATTATTGACTGTATTTGCATATTCATACATGTAGATGATGATTGTGATGGTGTTGTGTAGATGAGTTGATAATATTAATCTTGGTAATGAGACCATGCTAATGATGATATTGATCATGGTAATGAGACCATACTGACGATGATATTGATTATTATATCGATGATAATGATTTGACGGTCATGATAATGATATTAAGATCATTATGAATTGACAGATTTGATGGTATTTAGAAGAGAAATAGATGATATGCACATCTTGCGTACATGCATTCATCATATACATTCAATGTATAGTTATAATTATATGTTGTGATGCAACAAATTGCTGAATTTTTCCAATTGTAAAATATATAAACATTATCTTCTATTCCTTCTAAAGTGAAGTGTCATAAATGTGTTTGTTCATCTCAAGTTATAAGTTTTTTAATGATCATTGTTGTATTTATTTGGTTTGCTTATTTGTATGGTGTTGAGTTGAGTCGGCCTATGATGCCTACTAGTATTTGTTGATTTACTGATGCTACCTGTGCTCTTCTTTTTATTGAGTACAGAGCGTGTTCCAGTATTTGCAATGAAACCTCGACTCTAGCCAATAGTTCTGGACTTTGAGTCAAAGGTGAGCACCATAATCGAGCAGCCTTTGAATTATTTGAGTTTCATTTATGTCCCTTATTTATGGACTAAAACTTTTTGTTATTCCTTTAGTATTTCTGGATAATTTCTTAGTTATATTTTTTGACATTCTTATTTGTTCTTGTACGGTAACTTCAGATCCTGGGGATGTAATAAATAGAGGATTTTTGCAAAATATTTTTAGTTTGATTACTGTTTAGGATTGCAACTCTATTTACTTAATGAATAATTGTGTTTTGTAACTTTATATTGATAAGGTTGATGAAAAGTAAATTGATGACTATTGAACTTGGTCAGTGATGGTTGGGTTAATGGTTCTCCCGCCTTACTTTTAGGGTGGGTGCCAACCATGACCATTTGGGTCATGAAAAAGATGGTATCATAGCACTGGGTTGGTTGATCTCGTCGTACAATAACAGGTCTATTAGAGTCTTGTGGAATGGTACTGAGATGTTTGTACTTTTCTTTCAGCAGCAACATAGCTTTAGGAAACAAAATTCCTTTTTTTCTTTCTTTCGTGCTATTACTTGATTCCAATTGGTATCTGGTGATCCAAATTGTTATCTAACTCCTTCATCATTGTTTTGCAAATGGTGAATACACATTCTTCTAGAGCATCAATAGCTACCCCAACACTGACAACAATAGTGGAGCCCGGGCAGTCAAATGACCGGCTAGATAAAGAACCCCTTCACCTCCCCATAATAGGGTGCTCTGGAGTTAGCTAAGAATGAGAAAGTAGTCATTGAAGAGTAAGAAGTGGTGATTCCTAAAAATGTAGTGCCTTAATGAATGGTACAACTAAAGTACCTATGACTGCACCACTGATTCAACAAGTGTTGGGATACTTTAGTAGTTTGGATGGAACAGATACTACTCCAACTATTCATGTATTCCCATCCCTGGCTATATAACATGCAGATGTTATGGCACCTAGGATGACTAAGGGCTTTGAGACAAGGTAGTATCCCCGACAGGTACTTGGACCAGTGATGACTGATGATAAACATGGACTATTATGTATGTTTATGAAGATGAAGACCCCAGTATTTTAAGGTATAGAGTCTGAGGATGCATTTTAGTTTTTAATAGATTGTCACATACATCTCCATAAGATGTGCATTGTTGAAAGGTACAGTGTGGAGTTTTTTTCTTTCCTACTATAGGTTGAAGCTAAGCAATGATGGAGTTTATTTGTTGAGTGTAGAACTACCTTACCTCTACTTACTTGGGCACAATTTCAGAATGTATTCCCCGAGAAGTATATTGCTCACACTTACCATGACCAGAAAAAGGATGAGTTCTTAAGATTAGAGCAGGGTGACATATCTGTGGTGGCGTATGAGGACAAATTCCATGCCTTGTCTTGTTAAGCACTCCATTTGATCACTTCAGAGGAGGAGGGAATTAAGTACTTTGTGAAAGGTCTAAATTCAAGGATCTAGATGATCACCTTCTCTATGGATGGATTTGGTAAGTCCTTTTAGGATGTAGTTGAGTTTGTCAAGAAGGCAAAGGCAATTAGGAAACAAGGAGAAGTGAAAGAAGAAGGAAAGAAAGGTCGGACCTCAGGCTAGTTCAGTGGTACTTTTTCGAGGGGTCATGGTTCTCAGGGTCGTTCTTCATGGCTTTATCATGAAGCCATACATGTGTTTGTAGGTGTCCCATCTGGTGTCAGTTATCAGCCTTCACTAGCAGGCAACTATACACCTTCATCCTCTTAAAATCAAATAACTACTTTAGGCATCAACTACTATAAGTGTGGAGGTTTGGGCCAATCAGAAGGTATTGTTCTAATTTTTTATCTGCAAGTCAATTAGCTCAACATCAAACTTCTAACATTTTATTTCCAGTAGATTGTGGTAGTGGAGGAAATGGTAGAGGTCTTCCCCAGATGGGTGTGGTAGCCAGTCTAAAGGAAGGGGTGGCTACCAATCCAACTGAGGTGGAGGACAATAGGTAGAGCAAGTGCTCAGGCTGGTAGAGGTGGTAGTCAAGGTGGTGATAGAGCACAACTTTATACTATTTTGGATCATCCTGAAGTGAAACCTTCTGATGCTGTAATCACAGGTACTATTCTTGTATGTCATTGGATGGCTTCTATAGTATTTGATATCACGTCTACTATCTCCTATGTGTCAGTGAAATTTGATTTGTGTTGGGACTTGGACTTTGAAATGCTTGATACTCTTATATATGTGTCTACACCAATTAGGGTATATTTATGTATTGATCAAGTTTATAGGGCGTGCCCTGTGATCTTTAAGGGGTATAAAACTTTGGCAGGCCTAGTAAATTTATACATGGAGGAGTTTGATATTATCTTAGGGATGAGTTGTTTATCTCCTCATTATGCCATTCTTGATTGTTATGCTAAAACTGTCATCGTAGCGATGCCTAGAAAAGTTAGAGTAGAAGGGTACCTTTAAGCCTGCACTTGTAAGAATTGTGTCAGCTATTTGTGCCTAGAAGTTAATAAAGAAGGGGTGTATGGCATTTTTAGCCCATCTTCGAGAAGAAAATTCTATAGTTTCTCCTATAGCTTTGGTCCCAGTTATGTGTGAATTCTTAGAGTTATTTCCTGATGACCTTCTTGGTATGCCTTAGAACCATGAATTTGACTTTTGTATAGACTTAGAGCCAGGAACTCGCTGCATCTCTATCCTTTTTAGCGTATGGCACCAATAAAGTCTCAGTTACAAGAATTGTTAAAGAAGGGATTTATTTTCCCAAGTATTTTTCCCTGGGTTCTCTCATGTTGTTTGTGAAAAAAAGGATGGTAGTATGTGGATGTGCATAGACTACTATCAGTTAAACAATGTGACTATTTATAACAAGTATCGTTTGCCTAGGATAGATGATCTATTCGATCTGTTGCAACAAGCTACAATATTTCCTAAAATTGTTTTGAGGTCACGTTACCATCAGCTTAAGATTAGGGCAGTGGACATCCCAAATACTACTTTCCAAACTCATTATGGGCGCTACGAGTTTCTAGTCATGTATTTTAGGTTGTCCAATGCCCCAACTGCCCTTATGAGTCTAATGAATAGGGTTTTTAAGTCATTTCTAGTTTCTTTTGTTATTCTCTTCATCGACGACATCCTAGTTTACTCCGAGAGTGAGGAAGAACATAAAGCTCATTTGCGCATAATGTTGAGGTTGCTTAAAGAGAAGCAACTATATGCTAAATATTTAAAGTGTCAATTCTGGTCATCTTCAGTGTCCTTCATGAGAAACATGGTGTCTAAATAAGGGGTTTTGGTAGATCTGTAGAAAGTAGAAGCTATTAAGAATTGGGCTAGGTCGACTAATGTAACAGAAATTCATAGTTTTGTGGTGTTGATTAGTTACTATCACCGGTTTGTTAAGGGGTTTGCCGCTATTGCTTCACATATGACCTGCCTGACTTAGAAAGAAGTTTCATTTGTATGGGATGACAAGTGTGAGGAGTGCTTTCAAAAGCTCAAAACTTTACTAACCTCAGCCTCAATTCGCACCTTGCCTATTGAAGGTAAGGATTTCATTGTATTTTGTGATGCCTCATGGTTGGGTTTAGGTGTTGTCTTGATGCAGGTTCAGAATGTGATTGCATTTGCTTCAAGAAAATTAAAGGCATATGAGAAAAAATATCCCACACATGACTTGGAATTAGTGGTTGTGGTCTTTGATTTGATGATTTTGATATATTAGCTCTATGGTGTAAAGTAGGAAGTGTTTACTGACCACCATAGCTTACAACATGTGTTCACCAAGAGTGAACTGAATCTGAGGTAGAGAAGGTGAATGAAGTTGATCAAAGACTATGACATCTCAATCTTGTATCATCCAGGCAAGGCCAATATCGTGGCAGACACGTTAAGTCGAAAGTCAGTAAGCATAGGAAGTTTAGTATGGCTAGAGGTTTCAAGGTGACCATTGGAGAGAGATGTACAATCTTTGGATGATAATTTCTTGAGATTATATTAAACTAGTGAGGGAGGAGTATTAGCCCATAGGGAGGTTAGGTCCACGTTCTACGATCAAATCAAAAGCAGACGGTTTGAAGACAAGAAGCTGAGCAACCTTAGGGAAAAAGTTTTATAGGGGGAGACTAAAGAGACCATCCTTGATAATGAAGGAGAGTTGAGGATTCAGGGATTCCTTTGTGTGCCTTGTGTGGGCAACTTGATTTCTACAATCCTTGTAGAGGCTCACAACTCCATGTACTGTATAGATCCAGGTGCAACCAAAATGTATAGAAACTTGAGAAAATATTATTAGTGGCAAAGTATGAAAATGATAGTATGGATTCTGTGACCAAGTGTCAAAATTATCAAAAGGTCAAGTATGAGCATCGGAAAATGGAAAATATATGGGAAAGAATAACCATAGACTTCATGGTTGGTCTTCCTAAGACCTTAAGGACGTGTGACTCTATATGGGTAATTGTTGATTGATTGACCAAGTCATCTCATTTTATTCCAGTGAGGGTAGATTATAATGCAGCTAAGTTGGCCAAGATTTATCTGAAGGAGATTGTAAGGCTCCATAGTGTACTTATTTTGATTGTGTCAGACCGAGGTGCTCAGTTTACCTCTAATTTTTGGAAGAAGTTTCAGTCAGAGTTGGGTTCTAGATTGGTCCTAAGTACAACTTTCCATACACAAACCAATAGACAGTCTGAACAAACTATTCAGGTGCTTGAGGATATGCTTTGGGCTTGCGTATTGGTCATTAGGTGTCAATGGGACCGGTACTTACCTTTGTGTGAATTTTCCAAAAATAATAGCTACCACTCCAGTATTGATGTGGCTCCTTTAGAAGCATTATATGGTAGAAGATCTAGGTCATCAACCGAATGGATTGATGCATTAGAGGTGAGACATTGGTGTACCGATATACGCAAGGATTAGATAGAGAAGGTAAGATTTATACAAGAAAAGTGTCACGCCTCGAATTCCCACGGGGCGGACTGGCACTCGAAGCCGTTATGGCCCGAGAGAACCAATCTTCATTCATGTACATTCATATGCATGTCTCTGTATGAATATCATCCTATCTCATGTAAATATAAGATACCAATGGCGGAAGTCATGGCAAACATATGCTATGTATGAAACTTGGCCGTTAGGGCCATCAAGTCAATGAGGGGACTTGGACTTTATCATTTCCTCAGCTTCCGATGTGATCTCTTCCACTTACTGGTTTCTCTATAGTACCTTTACGGAAGCTACTTCTTTATTCCTTAACCTCTTCACTTGTAGATCCAGAATAGCAATAGGTATTTCTTCATAAGTGAGATCCTTCGTAACTTGTACATCTTCCATAGGAGTAATACGAGATGGATCTCCTATGCACTTTTGAAGCATCGAAACATGAAATACTGGATGAACTGTAGAGAGTTCTTGGGGTAGTTTCAATTCATATGCAACTTGCCCAAATCTTCTGACAATTTCATATGGACCTTTATAACGTGGACTCAACTTTCCTTTCTTTCCAAATCTCATTACCCCTTTCATCGGTGATACCTTCAAGAATAACCAATCACCTATGACACCCCGTACCTTCCTAACCCTACTTGACGAGATTAAATAATGTTTACTTAGGTATCGAGAGCTATAAGTATATATTTGGTAATGCTATTGATGAGATAATTGAATTTGGACCTTGTATATGTGATTAAACCTTTGTAGGAGGTGTTTTGTGATTTTCGTGGAGAACTTGTGGGGTTCAAAATGAGGCTAAGAGGACCTCTAAACAAAGTATATTAAGGGTAAGAAGTAAGTTAAAGAATAGGACTTGAAGTATCTAACCAAACCCGCGAAGAAAAGCGAAAAAAAAAATTTTCAGAAAAACTAAGGCTCAGGCGCGCAAGAGGGCATGCCAGGCCACTCTGGTCCAAATTTTTGTGCCCAGAGACAGCAAGCTGGTGCGCCCAAGGGCGTGCCAGGATTGATTTTTCACTTTTTCAAAAGTTGGAAATTTTATAAGTCCTAAGGGTACCCGGTGACGTACCGAGCCAATTTTTTCCACGTTTCTTATACATCCACGAGTATATACATGGAATGAATGAAATATTATATTGGTATGATAAAATTACTCGAGAACGAATATTCCATCAAAATGACAGTTTTGCCCTTATGGTCAAAATAGGCCATACGTGGCTAGAATCAGTTGTTTTTGGGATTGAGGCTACATATATGAATAGCGTGAGTGGGAATATTGTTGTAACACGTATGAGATGATTTAAACATGAGAAATTATTGATTTTACTGGGTTAAGTGAATTGGGCCCAAAAGGACCAAAAAATGAAAAGAAACCATGGCCCAAAAATAGGTCGAAAGACCCATTCTTGGCTTGACCTTCTAGAACACCACATTAAATGTTAAAGAGTGGCTAAGGATGGAATTGAGGGCCTATATAAAGGGCAATAAATATTATTTTTATTGCTTTCAAAGTCTCATGCCTTTTAGACAAATATACAAGATATTTTCTTCAAACCCTAAGAACTCAAACCCAACTTTTGGAGCAAGATCATCACTTTTCAAGCTTGGGTAAGTGATTATTGTTATGGATTAGTATATTATATGCATGAAAGAGTATGTAAATCTTGTTGGTTGTTCTTGGAAATGTTGGACATGGTATTTTGTGTTTTTGTATAAGATTTGTGATCCATGAGGTTCAAGCTTGAATTATGACTTGTGCCTTTGATGAAAGAGCATGGTATGGATAAAATATGAACATGTATGGTGTTATTTTGTTATTAAACTTGTTATTTTTTCTATAAGTGTAAATTGTGGGATTTTGGAAGATATGTGCTATGAAGAGTATTAAGGTGAATTGATGGACTATTTGTAATGTGGTGTGGATAAGAAAGTGTAAAGGAGAAGTGTTGTGGTGAAATGTATTGATTATCATGTATTGGTCAATGTTGGGAATATTGTGAGATTTTTGGAATACTAATTTTATCAATGGTTTGTCAAGGGGAAATGGCATGTTTAAAGGCAAACATGTAACTCATTGACGTTACAGGCATTTGTAAGGTAGTTGGTTGTTAATGTGAATTTTGTTATGTATTTGTGTTGTAGAGTGACACATAAAGAAGGAGCGGGACTATTGTATACGCATCTAAGATTGTATATTTGTATCGAGAGTACAAGGTATGTAAGATTAGTTTGACCGTATCCTTCTGCGGCAAATAGTATTCACATTGACATTTCTCTAGTCCTATCCCGAAATGTGCTAAGGTATCCCATATCCGGTTATCAATGGTTATTGTCATATATTTTCTACTCATTAATCAGTTGTGAATCTCATGTCTCATATTCATGGTTAATATTCCAAAAGCTCAATAATGTTACGTTCCAATGTTCCAATAGTGATCATACTCATGTCTCTTGTTCATGGATTATTGTCTAAAGGTTCCAATGGTGTTATGGTTCTAATAATGTTATATTTCTCTCAATGTTTATTTACATGTCTCTCACTCATTGGTTAATGATCCAAAGCTTAAAGTAAAGTTATGACTTTCATGGTATCAATCTCAAAGTAATGCATATGTGGTCAATGATCAAGTACGGGTGGCAGCTTTAGGGGCAAAATGCCTAGCTCAAGCCGATCCCGAATCAGGGGGTAGTTCTAGGGGCATAAGCCTAGCTCAGACCGATCCTGATAGGGGGCAGCTCTAGAGGTAATAACCTAGCTCGAGCCGAACCTAAAATGTTGTATGGGTGGTAGCTCTAGAGGTTTTAACCTAGCTCGAGCCGATCCCGATATATACATTGATTCATAGGGTGGCAGCTTTAGGGGCATAAGCCTAGCATAACATGATGTTATGTTAAAACCCACTGTTCAGTCAGGGCCCAGGTATCACAGGTCACAGACAAAGATGAATAATCATAGAAGCAAAGATGCAAAGAAAGTAATGAAAGCAAAACACATGGTTTCCAAAGTACAGAATAGTGACTCATCTACATTGTGACTTATCTATATTGGTTATGCATTTGAACTTGAGTTCTTTGACATATTTACATATCTTACAAGTTTTATATGGCCTTACATACTCCGTACATTCTTCGTACTGACCCCTCTTGGGGAATTTACCTTACTTGCTGCAGGCGCAGGTACTAGTAGGCCTCCACAGTAGGTTACCAGTTGTTGCAGATCTTTGGTGAGCTCCAGTTAGTTTGGGGCTTCTCTGAGTCACTATTGTACATATGTTTTGGTGTTGCACATGTTGTATAAAGTGGGGACTTGTCCCGACTTTTAGTTTGTTTTGGTCAATGCATTTGTTAGAGGCTTTTGTAGACGGATGTGGGTGTATAAATGTAAAAGGTATATGTCATTTTTGACTTGGTGGCCCCAACGGCCCAGTTTCGCTTATGTATATATCTATCATTTTCCATGAGTTTTGTTGTTGGTATCTAAAGCTATTACGTGATTATGGGTTTCCTATGGCATGCATGTGATTGAATAGAAGTAAAGCTTGGTTCTCTTGGGCCTTGTCGTCTTCGAGTGCCAATCCGTCCCGATGGGATTCGGGGTGTGACAAAAGTGGTATCAGAGCAGGTCGTTCTAAGGGTGTCTACAAAGCCGTGTCTGAGTTAAGTCTTACTTATCGATGTGTTGTTCACCACATTTATAAGTAGGAGGCTACGGGACATTAAAGATGTTGTTTCTTTTCTTCACTTCTAGATCGTGCAATAGAGCCAGTATTGTAAGTTGAATTGTATCTGATCATGGTAATTGTTTTTCTTTGGTCTAGTCAAAATGCCAATCATGAGAAGAGGTAAAGGTAAAGGGAACCAGGTAGATGTGCCTGCTGAAGAAGGAATGAGTAGACTACCACCTGACCAAGCTAGTCAAGGTGGAGCAAATGCTGAAATTTCATTGCGGTCTTCGTCTACTTTTCCAGCTCCAGAGGTACCAGTTGGTAGAGAAGTACCCACAGAACCACCAATGAATGCCACAGATCAAGATCTTTGAAATAAAGTTCATATGTTGACACAGTTAGTGGCAGCCCAGAGTCAAGGACGAACTGGCCCAATTACACATGATGATGATGCGGCTAGAGTGGCTAGTCGCAGAACACAGGATTTCTTTAAACTGGACCCTCCTATATTCACAGGGTCAGATCCAAAAGCAGATCCACAGGACTTCGTAGATCAAATTCAGAGTGCCTTGGAAGTTATACATGTGACGGGGGTAGAAACAGTTGAACTTGCTGCGTATAGATTGAAAGGAGAGGCAATATTGTGGTACGAGGATTGGAAGAAATCCCGTGATATTGGTGCTAATCCACCTACGTGGGAAGAGTTTAAAGTGGCTTTCCTTGATCATTACTTGCCCTATGAGATCCGTGAGGCACGTGCGGATCAGTTTTTAAATATCCGTCAAGGAAATTTGAGCGTGCGGGAATATAGTTCGCAATTTAATTCCTTGGCTCGATACGCGCCAAATATTATGGCTACGATGACAGACAAAGTCCATAGATACGTGGACAGATTAGAGCCATATTTGGTAAGGGATTGCACCATTGCTGCCTTGAACAAAGGCATGGACATAGCTAGAATACAAGCCTTCGCCCAGAAAATAAAAGATCAAAGACACAGACGAAGGGTACATGAAGTTGACAGGGGACAGTCCAAAAGGGCTAGACCTATGGGACCACCTATGATGTCCCAAGGAGGATCTATGCCCCGTATGTTTCCTAGACCACCTAGACCATCATTCTCCTATTCCACAAGGGGTGCTAATTCTCAGTTTAGAGGGTCTAGAGGTGGTCCATCAGGGCAGAGTAGCAGAGTTCACGGATCACAGGCAGTAGGTTTTCCTCGTCAGCAGTGTCAGTACTGCGGGCGTATTCATGCAGGTACATGCAGAGTGGGGACAAATGCTTTTTTTTGGTGCGGTATGACAGGACACATGATGAAAGAGTGTCCCCAAAGGAGCATAAGTGGCATAGCACGAACGACAGGATCTGCCGATGCATCGTCAGCATCGGTTCCTTCTTTGGGCCGAGGTGTGCAGTCTGTTGGCTGTGGTAGGGGTGCCAAAGGAGCAGCCAGTACTAGCGGGGTCCAGAATCGTACTTATGCTTTAGTGGACCGATAGAATTCAGAGGCTTCCCTTGATGTTGTCACAGGTACATTAATGTATGTGCACTGATTGACCCAGGTTCTACATTTTCCTATGTTACTCCATTGGTTGCTGCAAAATTTTCAAAGGCACCAGAATTATTAATTAAATCAATTGAAGTGTCTACACCGATTGGTGAATATATTGTCGCAAAAAGAGTATATCGTAACTGTGTGGTAACTGTGTGTGGTCATGATACGTTGGCCAATCTCATTGAATTGGACATGGTGGATTTTGATGTGATCATGGGAATATATTGGTTGGCCTCTTGTTATGCCACGGTAGATTGCCGGGCCAAGAAGGTGCAATTTTGTTTTCCGCAAGAAAGTGTTCTTGAATGGCAGGGTAATGTAGGGGCACCACGAGGGAGATTTATTTCCTATTTGAAAGCTAGAAAAATGATTGCGAAGGGTTATATATGTCACTTAGTACAGGTGAAAGATACTGAAGTGGAACCACTAACTCCGCAGTCGGTTCCAGTGGTCAATGAATTTCTGGATGTCTTTCCAGAGGATTTTCCAGGCTTACCCCCAGAACGGAAAGTAGAATTTGGCATTGATGTGATTCCAGGCACTCAGCCTATTTCTATCCCTCCATATAGAATGGCTCCAGCAAAATTGTGTGAATTGAAGGAGCAATTGAAAGATTTACTGGACTAAGGCTTCATTAGGCCTAGTATGTCCTCGTGGGTGCGTTGGTATTATTTGTACAGAAGAAAGATGGCACATTGAGAATGTGCATCGACTATCGGTAATTGAATAAGGTGACGATCAAGAACAAATATCCCCTCCCTCGCATTGATGATTTGTTTGATCAGTTACAGGGTGCCAAGTGTTTTTCAAAGATCGACTTGAGGTAGGGTTACCATCAAGTCAGAGTTAGAGAAGAAGATATACCCAAGACAGCCTTTCGAACACGGTATGTCCATTATGAATTTTTAGTTATGTCGTTTGGACTAACAAATGCACCAGATGTGTTCATGGATTTGATGAATAGGGTGTTTAAGCCATTTCTGGACGTGTTCATCACGGTGTTTATAGATGACATCCTATTTTATTCCAGAACACCGGAGGAACATGCTAATCACTTACGGCAGGTGTTACAGATTCTCCGTGAGCGTAAGTTGTATGCAAAGTTCTCCAAATGTGAGTTTTGGTTGAAATCAGTCGCATTTTTGGGTCACATTGTGTCAGATGAAGGGATACATGTTGATACACAAAATATTGAAGCAGTGAAAAATTGGCCAAGACCTACGACACCCACAGAAATTCATAGTTTTCTTGGACTGGCAGGTTATTACCGAAGATTTGTGGAAGGTTTTTCCTCCATTGCTGCACCGTTAACAAAGCTTACACATAAGGCAGTAAAATTTCAGTGGAATGATGCGTGTGAGAAAAGCTTCCAAAAGTTGAAAGATAAATTAACCTCCACACCAGTTTTAGTGCTTTCCGAAGGTACTGAAGGTTATGTAGTGTATTGTGATATTTTCGGGGTTGGCCTCAGATGTGTGTTGATGCAACACGGTAATGTCATAGCATATGCCTCACGACAGCTGTGGCCACATGAGAAAAATTATCCCACACATGATCTTGAATTGGCAGCGGTAGTTTTTAATTTAAAGATATGGCGTCACTATTTGTATGGAGTTCATGTTGATATCTACACGGATCACAAAAGTTTGCAATATCTTTTTAAGCAGAAGGAACTCAATTTGATGCAACGAAGGTGGTTAGAGCTCTTAAAAGATTATGATTTTGATATTTTTTATCATTCGGGCAAAGCAAATGTAGTAGCTGATGCATTGAGCCGCAAGGCAGTGGAAAGCACTAGTTGTCAGTTGACTGAAAAGCAAGAGATAATCAAAGATTTATATCAGCTAGCTAGCTTGGGAGTTCGCCTTATAGAATCTCCAAGTTAAGGGGTTATTGTGCAAAATGCAGCGAAATCCTCCTTAATAACTGAAGTGAAAGAGAAACAGTTTGCAGATTCTATGTTGTTACAGCTAAAGGAAAATGTACAGTAGAATTTGACAAAGGCATTTGATCTTACACAAGAAGGGGTACTTCAATGTCAAGGGAGATTATGTGTACCGGATGTAGATGAGCTGAGGAAACGAATTATGACAGAGGCGCATCATTCGCGCTATTCTATTCATCCGGGTGCTACTAAAATGTACCATGATTTAAAAGAAGTGTATTGGTGGGGAAATATAAAAAAGAACATTGCAGAGTTTGTCGCTCAATGCCCGAATTGTCAACAGGTGAAAGTAGAGCATCAGAAACCAGGAGGTTACATGCAATGTATCTTCCAGTTTGGAAATGGGATATGATTAATATGGACTTCATTACAGGTTTGCCTCGTACATTGCGGAAGTTTTATTCTATATGGGTTATAGTGGACAGGCTTACCAAGTCAGCGTATTTCCTACCAGCCAAGACCACCTATACAGCTGAGGATTATGCAAGATTGTATGTGAAAGAGATCGTACGATTGCATGGTATTCCACTTTCCATTAGATCAGACAGAGGAGCACAGTTCATAGTGCACTTTTGGAGATCTTTTCAGCAGAGGTTGGGTACACGGATGAATTTGAGTACGGCTTTCCATCCTCAGACTAATGGACAAGCATAACGTACTATTCAGACACTTGGAGATATGCTACGAGCATGTACGTTAGATTTTCAAGGAAGTTGGGATGACCATTTGCCTCTTATTGAATTTGCTTACAACAATAGCTATCATTCAAGTATTAAAATGGCACCTTATGAAGCTTTGTACGGAATGAAATGTAGATCACCAATTGAATGGTTTGAAGCGGGTGCAACTGCTTTACTTGGGCCAGATATTGTTCATCAGGCTATGGAGAAAGTTAAAGTGATCCAACAGCGGTTACAAACAGCCCAAAGTCGTCACAAGTCATATGCCGATGTTAGAAGAAGAGGACTTGAATTCTCCATAGGTGATTGGGTATTTTTAAAGGTGTCACCGATGAAAGGGGTAATGCGGTTAGGAAAGAAAGGGAAATTGAGTCCACGTTACATAGGCCCATAAGAAATTTTTAGAAGATTTGGGCAAGTTACTTATGAATTAGAACTACCTCATGAACTTTCCTCAGTCCATCCAGTATTTCATGTTTCAATGCTTCAAAAATGCATAGGAGATCCATCTCGTATTATTCCCATTGAAGATGTTCAAATTATAAAGGATCTTACTTATGATGAGATACCCGTTGCTATTCTAGATCGACAAGTAAAAAGATTGAGGAATAAAGACATAGCTTCCATGAAAGTCCTTTGGTAAAATCAACAAGTGTAGGAGATCACATGGGAAGCGGAAGAGATGATATAATCCAAGTATCCCCATCTATCTCAAATGTATGAAGAGGTTCAAGTTGCGGAAATGGAGCAATAAAAAGTAAGTATCCATGAGCCTTAAGTGTTTATGTATATGTATGCTAGTATAGAGATGCATTTGTCATAATTAAAGCGATACTATTAACATTCGAGGATCAATGTTCCTAAGGGGGGAAGAATGTAACACCCCGTACCTTCCTAACCCTACTTGAAGACATTAAATAATGTTTACTTAGGTATCGAGAGCTATAAGTATGTATTTGGTAATGCTATTGATGAGATAATTGAATTTGGCCCTTGTATATGTGATTAAACCTTCGTAGGAGGTGTTTTGTGATTTTTGTGGAGAACTTGTGGGGTTCAAAATGAGGCTAAGAGGACCTCTAAACAAAGTATATTAAGGGTAAGAAGTAAGTTAAAGAATAGGACTTGAAGTATCTAACCAAACCCACGAAGAAAAGTCAAAAAATGAAATTTTCAGAAAAAAAAAAAGCTCAGGCAAGCCAGAGGGCATGACAGGCCGCTCTGGACCAAATTTTTGTGCCTATAGGCATCAAGCTGGTGCGCCCAAGGGCGTGCCAGGATGGATTTTTCACTTTTTCGAAAGTTAGAAATTTTCTAAGTCCTAAGGGTGCCCGGTGACGTACCGAGCCAATTTTTTCCATGTTTCTTCTACAACCATGAGTATATACATGGAATGAATGAAATATTATGATAAAATTACTCGAGAACGAATTTGGCATCAAAATGATAGTTTTGCCCTTATGGTCAAAATATGCCATACGTGGCTAGAATCACTTGTTTTTGGGATTGAGGCTACGGATATGAATAGCGTGAGTGGTGATATTGTTGTAACATGTATGAGATGATTTAAACATGAGAAATTATTGATTTTACTGGGTTAAGTGAATTGGGCCCAAAAAGGACCCAAAAATGAAAAGAAACCATGGCCCAAAAATGGGTCAAAAGACCCATTCTTGCCTTGACCTTCTAGAACACCACATTAAATGTTAAAGAGTGGCTAAGGATGGAATTGAGGGCCTATATAAAGGGCAATAAATATTATTTTTATTGCTTTCAAAGTCTCATGCCTTTTAGACAAATATACAAGATATTTTCTTCAAACCCTAAGAACTCAAACCCAACTTTTGGAGCAAGATCATCACTTTTCAAGCTTGGGTAAGTGATTATTGTTATGGATTAGTATATTATATGCATGAAAGAGTATGTAAATCTTGTTGGTTGTTCTTGGAAATGTTGGACATGGTATTTTGTGTTTTTGTATAAGATTTGTGATCCATGAGGTTCAAGCTTGAATTATGACTTGTGCCTTTGATGAAAGAGCATGGTATGGATAAAATATGAACATGTATGGTGTTATTTTGTTATTAAACTTGTTATTTTTTCTATAAGTGTAAATTCTGGGATTTTGGAAGATATGTGCTATGAAGAGTATTAAGGTGAATTGATGGACTATTTGTAATGTGGTGTGGATAAGAAAGTGTAAAGGAGAAGTGTTGTGGTGAAATGTATTGATTACCATGTATTGGTCAATGTTGGGAATATTGTGAGATTTTTGGAATACTAATTTTATCAATGGTTTTCTCAGGGGGAAATGGCATGTTTAAAGGCAAACATGTAACTCATTGACGTTATAGGCATTTGTAAGGTAGTTGGTGGTTAATGTGAATTTCGTTATGTATTTGTGTTGTAGAGTGACACATAAAGAAGGAGTGGGACTATTGTATATGCATATAAGATTGTATATTTGTATCGAGAGTACAAGGTATGTAAAGTTACTTTATCCATATCCTTCTGCGGTAAATAGTATTCACATTGACATTTCACTAGTCCTATCCCGAAATGTGCTAAGGTATCCCATATCCGGTTATCAATGTTTATTGTCATATATTTTCTACTCATTGATCATTTGTGAATCTCATGTCTCATATTCATGGTTAATGTTCCAAAAGCTCAATAAGGTTACGTTCCAATGTTCCAATAGTTATCATACTCATGTCTCTTGTTCATGGATTATTGTCTAAAGGTTCCAATGGTGTTATGGTTCTAATAATGTTATATTTCTCACAATGTTTATTTACATGTCTCTCACTCATTGGTTAATTATCCAAAGCTTAAAGAAAAGTTATGACTTTCATGGTATCAATCTCAAAGTAATGCATATGTGGTCAATGATCAAGTACGGGTGGCAGCTTTGGGGGCGAAATGCCTAGCTCAAGCCGATCCAGAATCAGGGGGCAGTTCTAGGGGCATAAGCCTAGCTCAGACCGATCCTGATAGGGTGCAGCTCTAGAGGTAATAACCTAGCTTGAGCCGAACCTAAAATGTTGTATGGGTGGCAGCTCTAGAGGTTTTAACCTAGCTCGAGCCGATCCCGATAGATACATTGATTCGTAGGGTGGCAGCTTTAGGGGCATAAGCCTAGCATAACATGATGTTATGTTAAAACCCACTGTTGAGCCAGGGCCCAGGTATCACAGGTCACAGACAAAGAAGAAGAATCATAGAAGCAAAGATGCAAAGAAAGTAATGAAAGCAAAACACATAGTTTCCAAAGTACAGAATAGTGACTCATCTACATTGTGACTTATCTATATTGGTTATGCATTTGAACTTGAGTTATTTGACATATTTACATATCTTACAAGTTTCATATGGCCTTACATACTCAGTACATTCTTCGTACTAACCCCTCTTGGGGAATTTACCTTACTTGCTGCAGGCGCAGGTACTAATAGGCCTCCATAGTAGGTTACCAGTTGTTGCAGATATTTTGTGAGCTCCAGTTAGTTTGGGGATTCTCTGAGTCACTGTTGTACATATGTTTTGGTGTTGTACATGATGTATAAAGTGAGGACTTATCCCGACTTTTAGTTCATTTTAGTCAATGTATTTGTTAGAGACTTTTGTAGACGGATGTGGGTGTATAAATGTAAAAGGTATATGTCGTTTTTGACTTGGTGGCCTCAACGGCCCAGTTTTGCATATGCATATATCTATCATGTTCCATGAGTTTCGTTGTTGGTATGTAAAGCTATTACATGATTATGGGTTTCTTATGGCATGCATGTGATTGAATAGAAGTAAAGCTTGGTTCTCTCGGGCCTTGTTGGCTTCGAGTGCCAATCCGTCCCGATGGGATTCGAGGCGTGACAACACCTATGGCAAATTCGAGCCCTCTTCTTCTAACATCAGCATATGACTTGCGTCGACTTTGGGTCGTTTGTAGTCACTGTTGTATTACTTTAAATTTCTCCATAGATTGATGAACAAGATCTGGCCTGAGTAAAGTAGTTTTACCCGCTTCAAACCATCCAATTGGTGATCTACACTTTCTTCCGTATAAAGCTTCATAAGGTGCCATTTTGATACTTGAATGATAGCTATTGTTGTAGGCAAATTCAATAAGAGGTAGATGATCATCCCAACTACCTTTAAAGTCCAACGTGCAGGCTCATAGCATATCTTCAAGTGTTTGAATAGTACGTTCTGCTTGTCCATCTGTCTGAGGATGAAAAGTCGTACTCAAATTCACTTCTGTACCCAAACTCTACTGAAAAGACTTCCAAAAATGCACAGTAAATTGAGCTCCCCTGTGTGATATAATAGAGTGTGAAATCCCATGTAATAACACTATCTCTTCAACATACAACCTTGCATAATCTTCAGCTGTATAAGTGGTCTTGACTGGCAGGAAGTGCGCTGACTTGGTAAGCTTGTCAACTATTACCCATATGGAATCAAATTTTCATAGTGTACAAGGCAAACCTGTGATAAAATCCATGTTAATCATGTCCCACTTCCAGGCTGGAAGATTGATACATTGCATATAACCTCCAGGTTTTTGATGTTCTACTTTGACTTGTTGACAATTTGGACATTGAGCTATAAATTCTGCAATGTTCTTTTTCATGTTACCCCACCAATACATTTCTTTCAAATCATGATACATTTTTGTGGATCCCGGATGAATAGAATACCGTAAATAATGTGCCTCTGTCATAATCCATTTCCTTAGCTCATCTACATCCGGTACACATAATCTACCTTGACAGTGAAGTACTCCCTCTTGCGTACGATCAAATGCCCTAGTCAGACCTTATTGTACATTCTTCTTCAGCTGCAATAAAATAGAATCCACATACTGCTTCTCTTTCACCTCAGCTACTAATTAAGATTCTACTGCATTTTGTACAATAACCCCTTTATCTGGAGATTTAAGAAGATGAACTCCCAAGTTGGCTAGTTGATGTAGATCTTTGAATATATGTTGCTTCTCTGTCAACTGGCCATTAGTGCTCCCTACTGCTTTGTGAGTTAATGCATCGGCTACCATAGTTGCTTTTCCTGGATGATATAAGATATCAATATCATAATCTTTTAAGAGTTCCAGCCACCTTCGCTACCTCAGATTTAAATCCTTTTGCTTAAAGATATATTGAAAACTCTTATGATCAGTGTAGATGTCAACATGAACTCCATACAGGTAATGGCGCTATATTTTTAAAGTAAATACCACAACTGCTAACTCAAGATCATGTGTGGGATAGTTTCTCTCATATGGTCACAACTGTCGTGAAGAATAAGCTATTACATTACCGTGCTGCATCAATACACACCCTAGTCCAACTCTGGAAGCATTACAATACACTGCATACCCTTCTGTACCTTTCGAAATTACCAATACCGGTGTAGAAGTTAATTTATCTTTCAGCTCTTGGAAAATTTTCTCACATACATCATTCTACTGAAACTTGACTGCCTTATATGTACGCTTCGTTAAAGGTGAAGCAATGGAAGAAAACCCTTCAATGAACCTTCAGTAATAACCTGCCAACCCAAGAAAACTATGAATTTCCGGAGGCGTCGTAGGCCTTGGCCAATTTTTTACCGCTTCAATCTTTTGCGTAGCAACCCTTATCCCTTCATATGACACAATGTGACCTAAGAATGCTACGGATTTCAACCAAAATTCATATTTAGAGAACTTTGGATTCAACTTATGCTCACGAAGAATCTGTAACACCTACCGTAAGTGATTAGCATGGTCCTTTTGTGATCTTGAATAAACCAGAATATCATCTATAAACACGGTCACAAATACATCCAAGAATGGCTTGAACCCTATTCATCAAATCGAAGAAAACAGTTGGTGCATTTGTTAGTCCAAATGACATAACTAAGAATTCATAGTGACCATACCGGGGGGAAAAGCTGTCTTGGGTATATCTTTTTCTCTAACTCTGACTTGATGGTAACCCGATCTCAAGTCAATCTTTGAAAAGCATTTGGCACCCTGTAACTGATCAAAAAAATTGTCAATTCTTGGGAGGGGGTATTTGTTCTTGATTGTTACCTTATTCAATTGCCGATAGTCAATGCACATTCTCAATGTGCCATCTTTCTTTCTTACAAATAATACTGGTGCACCCCACGGGGACATACTAGGTCTTATGAATCCCTTTTCCAGCAAATCTTTTAATTGCTCCTTCAGTTCTCACAATTCTGCTGGAGCCATTCTATACGAAAGAATAGAGATAGGCTGAGTGCCTGGAATCACATCAATACCAAACTCTATTTCTCGTTCTGGAGGTAAATCTGGAAGGTCCTCAGGCTATACATCAACGAATTCATTGACCACTGGAACTGACTGAGGAGTTAGTGGTTCCACATCAGTATCTTTCACTCTTACTAAGTGACAGATGTACCCCTTGGCTATCATTTTCCTTGCTTTAAGATAGGAAATAAATTTTCCTCTCGGTGCCCCTACATTACCCTTCCATTCAAGAACATTCGTTTGTGGAAAATAAAAATGTAACTTCTTAGGTCGGCAATCTATCGTGGCATAACAAGAAGCCAACCAATCCATACCCATTATGACATCAAAATCCACCATTTCCAGTTTAATAAGATTAGCCAACGTATCATGATCACACACAGTTACTACACAATTATGATATACTCTTTTTTGCAATAATAGATTCACCAACTGGTGTAGATACTTCAATTCACTGAATTAATAATTTTGGTGTTCTTTCAAATTTTGCAGCAATCAATGGAGTAACATATGACAATGTAGAACCCAGATCAATCAATGCATATACATTGTTCGAAATTATGGATAATATACCTGTGACTACATAAGGAGAAACCTCCAAATTCTGCCTGTCCACTAGAGCATAGGTGCAATTCTGGGCTCTACTGGAACTGGCTGCTCCTCTGGCACCTCTACCACGACCAGCAGGCTATACACCTCTGTCTAGGGAAGGAACCGATGATGATGATGCAACGGTTGGTCCTGTAGGTCGTACTATACCACTCGTGCCCCTTTGTGGACACTCTCTCATCATGTGCCCCGACATACCACACAAAAAGCAAGCAGTCGTCCCTAACCGGTGTATACCTGAATAAGTCCATCTGTAGTGCTAACACAGCTGATGAGGAAATCTTATTGCTTGTGAACCTTGAGGCCCACTACTCTGCCCAGCTTGACTGCCTCTAAACCCTCGGAATTGAGATTAAGTGTCTGCTATGGAATAAAAGAATAATGGTCTACGCGGTATAAGAAACATCCGAGGCCTATATTCTCCTTGGGTGATGATGAGGATGCACAACTCGATGAAAATATTGCTCCATCCAACCAGTATTAACAATAAAAAGGTAGAGGGCGATAACAACCTGCTATGCACTTTGACCTCGATGATGAAGATGATGCTGATTAAGATATGGGTTTGTGCCACTGGAACTATTGTTCTACCAAAAATAGCTCTGGGAGCTAAGTTCAATATCACTAGAACCATGGTAAAATTGATAAATCTCAAAGGTTTATTTGGAGGGATGCACTTGATAAATTTCATAGGAAGAGAAGTCCTTTGATTTTCTAGGAGTTAGTCAGAATGCCATTCTATTGAGATTGTTTCCTTTGTCTGAGTCTAGGGAGATAACATTGTTGTTGACTGAGCTGGCACCCAATTATATAATAAACTGGAGGCAACTAAAAGGAGCTTTCCTAGAAAGGTTATTTTTGCCTTCTAGGATGTTACAATTAAGGTACCGAATCATAACTTTAGGCAAGAACATAATAAAGCCCTGCATGAGAAGCGATTGAGGTTCAAGAAGAAGTTGATCCAATGTACCAATCATCAGCTGACAGATGAACACTTGATGGACACATTCTATAGGTCTCTAAACTTAAATATTAAGTCGAGGGCTGATAATACAACAGGTGGAGCATTTATGGCACTGACTTTTGCAGATGCAACCGTGATTCTTGATAGGCTGACTAAAACCAATAGAGATTGGCATACCAGGGATTTTGAGGTAGCAAGCAGTACTTATGATATAGGTATGTTAGACGAATAACGTTGAAGAGAAGAAAAACGTGACCAAGACATGGCTCACATGAAGCTCAGATGGATTTGCTAACAAAGCACTTGTTAGCAGGAAGTGTTGAGAAGGTAAAAGTTTTTTGTTGGTAGGTTAAAGCAACTTAATCTGATGCAGAAAAAGATTTAAACTATCTAAATAACCAGGAGGGGGTTTTCGAGCCAATGGCCAAGTAAACCAAGGTTGAAACTATCAAAGGGACAACTACTATAACAAGTCTGGTTTTAAGGATCAGGATCAAGGAAATTGTAAGAGCATAAATGATAGAGGTGGTTTGTATGTACCACCAGGAAAACATGAGAGAGCTAATAATGATTTGGAGAAGTCCCTTATGGAAGAGATGATGGCTAAGGTGTTATAAAGTGTAGAGTCTACCGATGCAGCAGTTAAGGAAATAAAGAATGGCTTATGTTCAATGAGTCAGCTGGTAGATTAACATTCAACTTCCATCAAGCAACTATAATACCAAATGGGTCAGTTGTCTGCGACATTTATTTAGTGAAAGAGAGGCACTTTACCTAGTGATACTGTTCAAAATCCTAGGAACGACTGAGGTTGTATGTCTATTACAACCAGGAGTAGTAAAGTTCTACTTGAACCACAATCTTTGGCTCAAACACATGTGGAGGATGTTACCTCTAATTATGAAATAGTGGTTGATTATGTTGTTGTTGATAAATATTCAACTGAGTTTGAGAAGCTAGGAAATGTTGATGACCGAAAGGTAGATGCTGAAAAATCTACTAGTATGAATGATGATGTTGCGGTAAATATGTAGAAGGGAAAAAAGGTTGCAAAGCCTCTAACTCAAATCCTTAGTCCTTCTCCTTCGTTTCTACACAGAATAAAGAAGAAAATGGAGTATGGTAAATTTCACTAGTTTCTCTCTATGTTAAAGTAGTTTTCGGTGGACATTCCATTTTTGGAAGCTCTTGAGCAAATGTCGGGATATGCTAAGTTCATCAAGGACTTAGTCACAAAAAAGAGGATGGTGATCTTAGAGCCTGGAGGCAATATTCATCACTGTAGTGTGATTGCTTGGTAATTTTTGGTGCAAAAGAAGGAAGATCTGAGGGCTTTCACTATTTCATGTATAATTAATGCAGTCACTTTTGCGAAGGCCTTATATGATCTTGGTGCTAGCATTAATTTGATGCCTCTAGCAATCTACCAGTAGTTGGGCTTAGGAGCCCCCAAATCGATAATTATGTGGCTATTGATGGCTGATAGTTTGGTAAAAAGGCCCGTGGGAATATTATATGATGTGTTGGTGAAAGTTAAGAACTTTATTTTTCCGGCGGACTTTGTGATCCTTGATTACAAAGAAGATTTTAAAGTACCGATAATCTTACGTAGACCATTCTTAGCCATCGAAGAGTGTTTGTAGACATGAAGTGTACCAAGCTAAAACTTAGATTGGATAATGTGGAGGTAAAGTTCAATATATATCAATTGATGAAGCAACCGAGAGACATGAGTTTTGTCTCAGTTATTGATGTTGTATAAGAAGTGGATATTGAGGTGTCGATTAAAGGAAGATTTTTAGTGAAAACATTTGTTGCTGTGATGATGAATTTTTATGGTGAAGAAATAAAAGATTATAAGGAGAGGTTAGTGCTTTTGAAGGAATGGGGTTGTATTCTTATGCCCCAATGAAGTTGGACCTGGATCTGAAAAATAGGCCAACTCCTCTAGCAAAACCATCAATAATAAAATTGCCCATGTTGGAGCTCAAGGAATTGCTAGGTCATCTTAGATACATATTTCTGGGTGAGATTAACATATTGCCTATAATTATACCTAAAGATTTGATAGAACGGAAAATATAAGCATTTGTCTTGTGTTGCAGAGGTACAAAAGGGCAATTTGTTGGATGATTACAGATTTTATTGGAATCCCACCAGGCATTTGTACACTCAAGATTCAGCTGGAAGAAGACACCATCTATTGAGCACCGGAGACAATTTAACCCACTAATGTAAGAGGTAATAAAGAAAGAAATAATCAAATACCTTAATGCGGGTGTTGTGTACCCAATCTTAAATAGTAAATGGGTAAGCCTGATGAAGTGTGTTCCAAAGAATGGTGGTATGACAGTGGTAGCTAATAAGAAAAATGAGTTAATTCCACTATGTTCAGTCACTGGTTGGCGGGTTTGTATGGATCATAGGATGCTCAATTCATGGACTCTAAGGAATCACTTTCCAATGCCCTTTATTGATAATATGCTTGATAGATTGGCAAGGAGAGGTTTACTTCTTGGATGGTTATTCTAGTTATAACAAAATCTTTATTCTAGTTATTTCCCTATGGGACTTTTGCATTTAAACGTATGCCATTACAGGTTATGCAATGCTCCAGCAATTTTCCAAAGGTGTATGATGTCAATTTATTCTAATATTGTGTAAGACACTTCAGAGGTGTTTATGGATGTCTTTTCTATGGCAAATCTCTGTAATGCCTTGCAAGGATGGGAAGAGTTCAACCTTCTGCTCAATTGGGAGAAGTGTCACTTTATGGTTAAGGATGGCATTGTGTTGGGGGATAAGATTTCAACAAAAGGAATGACAGTGGATCGATCTAAAATAAAAGTGATTGATAAGCTACCTCAACCAATCTTATTGAAGGGAGTTAGGAGTTTTCTCGGCCAAACAGGTTTCAAGCAGAGGTTCATTAAAGACTTCTCAAAAATTTCTAATCCACTGTGCAAATTGCTGGAGAAGGAAGCCAACTTTTTGTTTCATAGTGATTGTTTGAAGGTATTTGAGCACCTCAAAGAAAAGTTGGTAGCTGCCCCAATTATTGTTCCTCCTGATTGGTCTCAGCCCTCTGAGGTGATGTATGATGCCAGTGGAGTTACACTTGGGGTTGTTCTTGGTAAGAAGTGAGAGAAACTATTTCACCTCATTTACTATGCTAGCAAGGCATTGAATGGGTCCAAAAGAAATACACAGTGACCGGACAAGAATTACTCATAGTGGTCTATGCCTTTAAGAAGTTTCGAGCGTACTTATTTTGCTAACTATTTGGTAAGTGACATGATACCAGAAGATTTGACTTTCCATCAGAGAAAGAAATTTCTCCATGATGTAATCAAATACTTTTGGGATGAGCCTTATCTGTTCCTACTATGTACGGATAACATTATCAGAAGATGTGTATCAGCAGTAGAGATGTTGAGCATTATGCAAGCGTGTCATTCTTCCACTGTGGGAGGACATCATCCAGGTGATCAAATGGATAGGAAGATACTGCAATATGGGTACTACTAGCCCACCATCTATAAAGATACCAAGATTTTGCCAAAATATGTGATCAATGCCAACGACATGGGTCAATCTACTGAAATCAAGAAATGGCTATGTCAAAAATACTGGAAGTGGAGTTGTTTAATGTGTGGGGAATCAAATTTATGGGCCTATTTATGAGTTCTTATGGTCACAAGTATATCTTTGTGGCAGTGGATTACGTATCTAAATGGGTGGAAGTTTTGGGTTTAGATGATGGTAAAGGTAAAAGTGTGATTGTGTTCTTGAAGAAGAACATTTTCTCTCGGTTTGGTACTCCTCGAACTATCATAAGTGATGGAGGGTTCACATTTTTGTAACAAGGTGTTCCATACAACTCTAGACAATTTTGGAGTGAAATAGCACAAGGTGACTACTCTATATCACCTGGAAACAAGTAGTCCAGTAGAGGTGTCAAATTGAGAAATTAAGATGATATTGGCCAGGTCTGTGAATTCTTACCGTAGTGATTGATCTCATGAACTTGATGATGCACTATGGGTCTATTGCACTGCTTTCTAAATACCAATAGATATGTCTCTTTACCGACTCATTTTTGGTAAAGCTTGTCATTTGTCGGTAGAGCTTGACCACAATGCCTTGTGGGCTTATAAAAGGCTTAACTTGAGTAGTAGTGAGGCTGCGGATTTGAGGTTTGGAACAAATGAATGAGATGTATGAGTTTCAACTTTGGGCTTATGAGAGGGCTTCCCTCTATAAAGAGAAAATGAAATTGTACCACGATAGGTGAATTGAAAAAATAGGCTTTAAGATAGGTGACTTGGTGTTGTTTTTCAACTCATGGTTCAAATTTTTTTTTGGGCAAGCTGAAATCAAAATGGTCCGGACCATTCAAACTCACCCAAGTGTTCTCATCGGGAGTAGTGAAGTTCGAAAACAAAGAAGGAAAATTGTTTAAGGTTAACGGACAATGGGTAAAACACTATGTGGGAATACCGAAAGAGGTAAAGGTATTATCTTTGGTGTAGCTTCATGAAGTATGAGAAGTTAAGATAATCGAGTCATACAACCATGTTAAATCAGGAACTAATGAGAGGTAACCCATATCTTATTGTTGTTAAATGTCCTTTAGAATAGTTTTTATTCTTGAGTTTGATTGATGTGGATGTTTAAGTGTGCAGGAAAAGAAAGTGCAGGTCAAGGCATAAAGGAGTGTATTTTGGTTGATTGTGACAGTTTTCCTTACAAAACGTCAGAGCTCTGATAAACTGTCACCCTGAGTAGCCAGAAGGAGTAAGAGAAAGAGTTATTCTGGTTAAGGGCTGGCGGCTCATGTGAAGAACCATACAACTCTAGCGAGCAGTCACCCTGAACATTCACAAAAAGCAAAGAAAGATGACAATCTGGTGAGGGCTAACGGTTCACATGATGATATATCACACCTTTGACGAACTATCGAAGCCTAACATCTAATATAACCCACTTGGGGCATAATACATTTATGCATGACAGTTCGAGTGGCGAACCGTCGCGTGCTTGATGATCCATCAGAATTTGGCATCATAGGTAAGTGGATTTTATTTTAATTTTTAATTAAACCAATCTGACCCAGCTCCGACCCCCATTAAAATTAAACCCAAGACATTTAAGGGGACCTATTTAATCTAATCAATTTCTCTTTTAAGTCTCCTCCTTTTTACCTTCGATTATAAATACTCAAAAATGTTACCACTTGCCCACGTTCTTAACCCATTAACTCCATCGTCTTCTCTTCATTACTACTTAAATAATTTTGTTCAACACTTCAACCTTCACCAATACTCAACCCTTCCCACCTCCACCATATTCTATATGCCTATGTTCATTATACAAGTTACTAGAAGTTGTTCTTCCTCTTCATTATTTGCAATCTAGGTATGCTCATGAGCAAATCACATTACTTCTAGTTTGATTTTTATTTTTATGTTTACTTTCTGGTGAAATGGAGACAACACAACCTTTGATATTTTATTGTTTAAAGTTAAAGTAGGTTGTGTTGTTCTCAAAATTTAATTTGGTGGACAACCTAATGTGTGAATGTTGAGTAACCTGAAGCACAAAAATAATCATGTGTTAGTTGGATGTGTTCAAGTGAAGGCACAATCAAAAGAGTAATCAAGAAACAAAGGCTACAAGATAGGTGTTTGAAAAAATGTCTCAATGAGAGAAATCTTGACTGGTTGGCCCTAACGGCTCATGGGGCAGAATATCACAAGTGTGATGAACCGCCATGGTGAATCATCACAACAACAAAATTGTATGAGTATTTTGTCTATGCCTGATAGTCCATTTGACGATCCATCTGTCTTGTGACGAACTGTCACGGTAAACCATAACTTGTGACTGATACACTGGAAGGTACAAATGGTTTGGGTTGATTAATCATCATAACTATGACAAACCATCATCTTAGTCTGTCAAGTACAAACAGTTTTGAATTTCAAGCATTGTGCATAAGGTTTTGTTTTGTACAATGATTAATTTTTTCCCTCTATAGGTACCATGTCTCTAAAAATTCCAATATCACATTGTGAAGCACGACAGAGTCAAGACAAGTCTTCCTCGACCATGATACTATAAGATGAGCCAAAGAATCTGGTCGAGGAGATTGAAACACCAGGTTACTACACTAGGCAAACTGCAATCCAATGAGCTCATGCCTCCATGTATGATGAGGAAGATGACTCATTACGTGAAGACTCCAGTAGTGATGGTGAGAGCACTGACAACTCAAGCTCAAATCCAAATAAAAAAGGTGGTGCTGAAGCCACCGAATATCCAGATAAAGAACATGAACCAAAAAGGGGTGAGGTAATCAGAAGCAAAGCCCTAGGGGTTACAAAATCTATTTGATAGAAAGTTCAAGGGGGAAAAAACATTATCAAGATAGACTCCTTTCAACCAAAAAAAGAAGCATGAAGAGACTTTATGCAGACTTGTATCAAATTATAATACTAGAGTTGCTATAATACCAAGATATTGAGCGGAAGTTCAATGAATATGGGTTATGTTGGATGAGCACACCACCTGGTACTTACTTCCCTACCATAGTTTTTGAATTCTTCGCAAACTACTTTGACATCCTCGAGAATGAATGCAAGAAAGGACAAAAGGTTAATGAACTGAGATTGTTAGTAAAGGTCCCATTTTGTAGGGAATCTGTGGACATATCTGAACATACAATTAATAGGATTCTTTTTGGCCAAATCTATGAATCTCTAAATATCACCCATAAGTTTGAATACCAAATAATGATGGCATCTATTCAGCGACCCTGACTAGCACAAATATTGACAGAGAGTGGTAAACCTTCGTGGTTGAAGAATAAGAAGGAACAGATAGCATTTTCGTAAACCTTCGTGGTTGAAGAACAAGAAGGAACAGATAGCATTTTCGTAGGCTGTGGTATGGTTATGATTGATGCCTACAAATAGTGAAGCCAACCTGGATGAAACAAGGGATGTGATGACTGCTAGTTTGATTGAGGGGTTCAAGGTTAACTTTTGCCAAATGATCGTGGATAAAATGTTTGCAATTGCTATCAAGATAGCAACATCATTGCTATTCTTATGCCTGGTGACTAAGTAATGTATACTAGGGAAAGTACCCTTTCTTAATGAGGTTGATGATAAAGTAAGAACCGTAAAGAGGTAAGACATTGACTTGACTCGAGATGACTCAAAGTTCAAATTGAGGGTGCACAAATACCCATCGTTTGAACCATAAAGTAATACCACTCTAGGGGCATCAGCTAATCCCACAGGTATACTACTAACCTTTATTGTTATTGATCTATAGGTCACATCTGCTATGTTTGGGGATGCTAATACACATCCAAATATTGAGGTAGCTAAGACTACTTCTACGCCATAAACATATTCAGAGTATAGGTTGACTCTAAAATTTTTTTGTGAGAATGGTTAAGAAGAAGAAACAATTTGAGAAATAGTTACATGCATCGGCTAAGCAATTCAAGCCATTCATAAATCAGGTGGTTGCACATACTTTGAAACCTTAAGAAAATCTAAATGCCCACAAGGATGTTATGGAGGTGCGGTTCAATAAAAGGTTAAGGGAATTGACGGTTCCAGACTTGGCTAAGATGTTAGCTTAATTGGAAAAGGCACAAACCGACATTACTGCACTTCAAAATACCTCTACCATGGTGTTCTCAGATCCAATAGTCGTGGAACCAGAGGAAGAGGACCCCATACTTAGTCTAATGGGGTGATCACTTAAAGGTAGTGGTAAGAGGTAAATTGAAGGAGGTGAAGAAAAGAAAATACCATAGGACCTAAGAAGAAAAAGATTCGAGGAGGGTAGCAAAAGCATCTAAGAAGGATGAGTATTTGCGACACGAGCATGTGAGAGCACAATAAGGTGGAGCTTCCTCTAGTTTGGCACATGGAGTTTTACCCACGCCACCAGTTCTGCCTAATCCTATTCCACAGACCAAGATAGTTATTAATGATTCAAGCACACCAGTCCATACCGGTGTCACTTTTTGGGATTTTAAGGTTGCCAAGTCCTCCAAAGATGTGCCATACTCTGAGGCCTAAGGGCTTCAAAGTTATTCCTTCCTCTTAGCTTTCACTTATCATTTTTATTCATTGGGTACAATGTATGTTTCTTTTGATGGGGGTAGGGGTACTTGTGAGTCTATCACCACACGGGGATTTTCGTTGCCATATTTCTTTTTCTTTGATTGTACTATTTAGTAGAACCGGCATGTTTAGGTTTATTTCTTTTTGTGTTGTTAGGTTAAAATATTAGCAATTAGTTTAACTATTAGCAATCAGTGGCTAAACTTTTTTGGATTTTATGGTTTTTGGAAAATAGAGACCCCTCCAAATTTAATTTGTTTAGCACTAATGGAATGGGTTCATGTTGTTGACCATTTTGGATCTCTGAATGTCATTAGTGTATATGGATGGACTAATATTGCTTAATCTGATTTGCCATTTTTACTGTAGGTATCAACAAAGTGTTCTTTCATGCCATGTGTTTGTGATGTTATTTTGCATCTCTGTGACTTTGTGCATGCATCTAGAACTTGACCGGTTTATTCTATTTAAGTTGTTAATTAGTTGATTATGAAAGGATCGCAGACCCTTTTTGAATCTAGTCCACTTAGCTTAAAGAGACTATCCAAATAATGAGAATAATTCCCTTGATACCCATTTTGAGCTGTTCGGACTTATTTGTTCAATAACCGTTCACCTTTCCTTTATTATCATTGAACCTCTATTTTGGCCTTGGTCCCTCCTTGGACAAAAAGGTGAATAAGCGCAGAATCTTAAGTTGAATGGTAATAATGTTCGTTAATGTCAAGGAGGGATGATTCACTGATTCCTAAATATGTCCTACTAGCACCAAGCCTACATTAAAAGCCTAGAAAAGTCCTATGGTGATCTCGGTCAATTTTTTGAAAAATTGAAATAGGATAGTAAGGGCAAGCCTATGACATTGTATGTGCACCGTTGGAAACTTCTTGTGAGTGTGAGTGTAAATTTCCCAGTCCCTGATTGAATTTGCCATGCGCATATAGTACTTCTTTGTAGTGAGTGCACCATAAAGGCACTATTGATTACTGACTATTAGGTAAGTAGTTATGGTGTATGCAAATTATTCGTTGATATCATAATGACATGATTAGATACATAGTTGTTGATATATTAAATGAATTCTATGTGCTTTATTGGTTAATGAAAAGAATGGGGTGAGTTTTTAAAGAACTGAACAATGCCAACTAATTTCTACATTTTAGCTCAGTTTTCTTGTGGTTCAAGCATTTGTCTAGTATAGTTTTATTTGGTTGCTTGAGGACAAGCAAATATTCTAAGTTGAGGGTGTTGATCTATCAGCTCTTGAAGGCACATTTTATGCTTTTAACCAAGAATAATCATGATTTTTTAAGCAACCATTGTTAGTTTTGGTGTCTTTTTGTGTTTAATTACAAGAAATTGACCCAAGGATAAAAAGGAGTGAACCTGTGCTAAAAATGCTATGTGATGGCTCTATTAGCGGACCATCAAGGGGGTGACGGATCATCAGACCAGCCGTCACACCGAAATAGAATCACCTACTTGAGAGACTCAGTATGAAGGTTTGCCTGGCGGACCACCACAGGTTTGGTGGACTGCCATACTGAACCATCAGAGCTAAGCAGAACTGATGCCAAAAGGGAGTCAAGTGACGGTTCATGTAGCAAATCATCATGTTACTAGTGACTTGTCAGGCGAGCAGTCACAGTGGAGGCTGTAGTCAAATTTCTAATTTAAAATCCCAAATTCCTAGAGCCTATAAATATTTAGTCTAGGGTTAAGATTAGGTATCTTTTGACACTTAGAATATTTTTACGTTATATTTTTCTCTGGAGATCAACGTTTTGGGGGTTTCAAACACTACAACTTGTGTGTTTTGTCAAGAATTGATAGCTTGAGTTTCATCTTTATACGGATTCACCTTTTAATTATGTGATCTATTGCTTTCTTCTTCTTAATAACTATGAGTGGCTAAAAACCCTGTAACTAGGGTTGTGGAATCCATGGCTAAATATTGATTTTAGGGTTAATATTGGTATGAATTTGTATTATACAAGTGAATGTGGTATTATTCTCTTCATCTTAATAGATTTCTAATGGTTGCAAACATTAGAACAAGCCATAGGTTTAACTTGCTTGAAATAAAAGGTTAAAATCGGGAAAAGAGTTTAATAATGAGGATTCAGAGTTTCTCACCTCCGTCTAATGAGTAATTCTCTGACGAGATTAATCAACTTGGGCTAAAATTGAGTTTACGATTTCCATCACTTTATGTTCAAAAGAATTAAAGGGATAATTGCCTAATTAGGTTGAGAAAAGTTTAGGTAAACATTTGAACTCAATTACCCGACATTTACATGTGTTAAAGCGAATTCATTATCGACATTACCCCGAACATGATAAAGAGCCATGGTGATCACAATCCTAGTTTATTTTCTCTAGTGATTAATAGTTTGTGAACTTAACGTTGGTTACTTACAACAAGCAGGACATTTATTCAAAATCACTTATTTTAAAAAATAACCATTTCATGGAAATTGTAGACTAATTGTCACTTTAATCACAAACGACTTAGTGTTCACCTTATTCCCTGTGGGATTCGACCCAAACCTTTATTGGGTTATATATTTGACAACAACCGCTTAAGGTTCTTAAAAGAGGTGTAATTTTGGTGTATCAACCTATACGCTCTCTATCACACCAATTTTCTTCTATATATTTATATCTCTATTCTACATCTTAATCACACTAATTCCACTCTTGATATCTATCTCTATCTCTCAATCCAGCTTTACGACATTTGTTCCAACCTTTATTCCTACTTCCTTTCCCCCAAGTTACTACACTAGGTAAACTACAAGGCAATGAGCTTATGCCTCTCTATCTGAGAAGGAGGATGAGTCATCAAGTGGATACTCCATTAGTAATGGTGAGAGCATCCACAACTCAAGCTCGAATCCAAATGAAGAAGGTGGTGATGAGGCCACCAAAAGTCTAGAAGAAAAACCTGAACTAGAAAGGGGTGAGGTAATCAGAAGCAAAGCCCCGGGGGTTAGAGAATCTATTCGATAGGGCTAAAAAAGAAATAGAATTGAGGAGGGCAGTAAATGCATCTAAGAAATATGATAATTTACGATAAGAGCATTTGAGAATGCAATAAGCTGGAGCTTATTCTAATTTGTCACATGGAGTTGGACCTATGCCGCCAGTTCTACCTACTCCTACTCCTACTCTACTCTACAGACCGAAATGGTTATTGATGCTTCTAGCACTCAGGTCCACACCGGTGTCACTGTTCTGAATTTTGAGGCTGCCAAGGCCTTTAAAGATATACCAGACTTCGAGTCCTAAAGACTTCATAGGTATTCTTTCCTCTTAGATATTACTTATCATATTTATGCATTGGGGATAATCCATGTTCCCTTTGATGGGGGTGGGGGTACTTGTGAATCTTTCACTACACGTGGGGATCTTGGCATTACTTTGTTTTTCTCTTCTTTCTTGTCAATGAGTTCCGACCCTTTTGATTAAAATTTCTTTGCTTGTACTGAACCACTTGCAGAATCAAATTTTTTGTAGCCGTGTTTCTTTACCCTTGGGTGTGCTATTTAATAGAACCAACATCTTTAGGTATATTTCTTTTGTGTGTTGTTAGGTTAAACTATTAGCAACAACTATAAGCTAGATTATTGATTGTTATGTCATGCCTCAAATCCCATTGGGGCGGACAGGCACCTGTAGCCTTAAAGGCCCGAGAGAACCAACCTACGATCATATACTTCCTATGCATGTAATTGAGCTAACAAATGTGCTGCAGTGTATGGACATGATGTATCGATAAAGTAAACCAGGTAGGTTAGTACAAAATAGATATACAGGACTTGGCCGTTGGGGCCGCAACTTCTAAGAGACAAGATACTACCATAATTGACTTTACAGTGTCTACAAAGCCTCTAAAAGATACATAGACTTAGTTAAGGTCGGGACATGTCTCCGCCTTACACCTAACTACTACAAAATACCAAAAATATCTACAACGCACTTGGAAAGCCTCGAATCAACCTGGAACTCACCAATAGCCTTTAGATGTCCTGTACTCCTACTAGACAGATCTACTAGCTCCTGTGCCTGCATCATGAAAGGTAGGTACCCCAAGAGGGACGTCAGTAAGAAAGAATATACTGAGTATATAAGGCAAAATAAGTGTACATAATACAAGAGCTCAAATGAAATCAGGTACAAGTGAATAGGTAATCCTACTAAACCACCATCTGCCGGTATCTGTGGAACCATGTATATTACATTCATTTCTTTCCTTTTTACTTTAAAATCTTGATAAGCCATGCCATATACGTACCCAACTGATCAATGGTAAATAATCTGGGATCGGCCCATCCTAGGCTTTCGCCCCTGGTGCTGCAACCTATAAATGACAAATCGGGATCGGCTCGAGCTAGGCTTTCGCCCCTAGAGCTGCCACCCGTACAACCATATTGAGTTGCTTAATGTGTTTAATCCTTGAAGTTGTTATAGTGGTGGTTATAACATTATTGAATATATTTGGAACAACAAAAGAGAACACCTGGAACTTGAAAATAAACATGTATTGAGGTACTTTAGAACATTTCGGAGTGGAAACAAGGTCATTAACTAAGTGGATAGTATACGATGCCAAAGGATACGGAAAAGAGTAACCTTACATACCTTATCTTCCCACCACGTGACTACAACAATTCAGCTCCTTATTTATGTGTTACTCTACAACACAAGTATGTAACGAAGCTAATATTAAAACCTAATTACCTTACAAGTTTGCAAGACGGTAATTAGTTACTTAACGGGAAGTAAAAACCGTCAAACCACCTAAGCACAAGTGTATCACTCCCCACTTCTTATACTGCCATATAACTTTATTCCACCCTCTTACACTATAACTTACTGCCTTGCATAGACAACAACACCAAAACAGTCCACAAACCAACATAAACATTACAAACCGATAAGATTTCCCACCAAGTTCATACTTCACATTTTAACCTCAATTCAACTCCACATATTTATTACATCAAGTCACATAAATACCTTCCACAAAAATATACCAAAAACAGTCCACACAGTTTCAGAATTCACTTTAACATAACAAGAAAGTATTCTCTTTTTACTACGCCAAACATTCTATATACAAACACATATAAACATGTCCACCAAGGCATACATAAAAGGAATGAATTAGGGAAATAACCACACATTAATATACTGAAATTTCATCCTTCTAAAATAATTTCCTCAAGACCTTAAGTCCCTTTTCAAGTTTAAACCACAAGAAGGCAAATCCTTTAACCACTAAACAAAAGTGGACTGCTACATATAAAGTGGAATTCCCTATACCTTTTAAACATCACAAACATGATTTACACAACCTCTTAAGCATATATTACATTAACCTATAAGGGTAAACACTCACCAAGGCTTGCAAAGTGGAGGATTTTTTCCAAAGGGGCGGTTGGTTAGGGTTTGAGAGAGGAGAGAGTATTTCTTTGAAAATATGGAATTTTGCAAGTGAAATATGTTGAAAATGAGACGAATTTCAGCCTTATATACCCCCCTTTCCACCGCCTCTCTATGGTCCAATCTTAGCCAAACTTTTGGTCAAAAAGTCCAAGTAGATGATGTATTCACTTGGTCCATTCTTACATGGATCATATCCCTTTTGGACCATTCTTATTTACTTAATTTGGGCCTCAATTAAGTCCATAAACATGTGCCATATTTCAGCCCAATCATCTTTAGGAGATGATTCACCTACTATCTCTAATTTAAATACTTCCATCAATGTTAAGGTAGTTGCATAACTTCGAAAATGTACACGGTGTTATGGTATAGGGTGTTATACTTGCCTAAATAAAATAGTAAGTCCATTAACTACTACCACAAAGCCTTACCAAGTTCCATATAAGTAGAATTAGTGTATATAAAAACAATACGGGGTGTTACATTCTTCCCCCCTTAGGAACATTCGTCCTCGAATGTTGGTAACATTATCCAATCTACACAAGTTCAAGCCTAAGTTTTAAATCTTCATGTTACCACATACACATAATACCTATAAATACTTACTTGTTATTTCTCCAATTCAGCATCTTGGACTATCTCTTTGGTTTGAAATAAATGCCGGTACTTAGACTTTATCATGTCCTCAGCTTCCCATGTGATTTCATCTACCTGTTGGTTCCTCCAAAGCACTTTTACGGAAGCTACTTCTTTATTTATTAACCTCTTAACTTGTTGATCCAGAATAGCAATAGGTACTTCTTCACAGGTGAGATCTTTCATAACTTGTATATCGTCAGCAGGAGCAATACGAGATGGATCTCCTATGCATTTTCGAAGCATTGAGACATGAAACACTGGATGAACTGTGGAGAGTTCTAGAGGTAGCTCTAACTCATATGTGACTTTTCCAAATCTTTGGATAATCTTATATGGCCCTCTATAACGCGGACTTAGTTTTCCTTTTTTTTCCAAATCTCATTACCCCTATCATTGGTGATACTTTCAAGAATACCCAATCACATATAGCAAACTCTAGCCCCCTTCTTCTAACATCGGCATATGATTTGTGTCAACTTTGGGCTATTCCTAGCCGTTGTTGTATCACCTTAACCTTTTCCATGGATTGATGAACAAGATTTGGTCTAAATAAAATAGTCTTATCTACTTCAAACCACCCAATCGGTGACCTATATTTTCTCCCGTATAAGGATTCATAAGGCGCCATCTTGATACTTGAATGATAGCTATTATTGTAGGAGAACTTAATAAGAGATAAATAACCATCCCAACTACCTTTAAAGTTCAACACGCAAGCTCGTAGCATATCTTCAAGTGTTTTGTATGGTACGCTCTGCCTGTACATCCGTCTCAGGGTGAAAAGATGTACTTAAATTCACTTGTGTACCCAAACTCCTCTGAAAATACTTCCAAAAATTTGCAGTAAATTGAGCTCCCATGTCTGATATAATAGAGATTGGAATTCCGTGCAATCAAACTATCTCTTTAATATACAATCTCGCGCATACTCTTTAGATGTGTAAGTAGTCTTAACCGGTAGGAAGTGTGCTGATTTGGTAAGTCTGTCAACTATCACCCATATGAAATCAAATTTTCAAAATGTACGAGGAAAACTAGTGATGAAATCCATGTTAATCATGTCCGACTTCCAAACTGGAAGATCCATACATTGCATATAACCTCCAGGCTTCTGATGCTCTACTTTTACTTGTTGACAATTGGACATTGGGCTATCAATTCTGCAATGTTCTTTTTCATGTTACCCCACCAATACACTCCTTTTGAAATCATGGTATATTTTGGTTGATCCCGGGTGAGCAGAATACCTTGTATGATGTGCCTCTGTCATAATCCTTCTCCTCAGCTCATCTACATTAGGTACACACAACCTAATTTGGTACTGAAGTACTCCCTCTTGCGTAAGATCAAATACCTTTGTTAGACCTTGTTGCACATTCTACTTAAGCTGTAGTAAAATAGGATCCACATACTGCTTTTCTTTTACTTCAGTTACTAATGAGGATTCTGCCGCATTTTGCACAATAACTCCTTCATTTGGAGTTTCATGAAGGCAAACCCCTAAGCTAGCTAGTTGATATAGATCTTTGATTATCCTTTGTCTTTCTATGGACTGGCTATGAGTGCTCCTCATTGCCTTAAGACTTAATGCATCAGCTACCATATTTTCTTTCCCCGGATGATATAAAATATCAATGTCATAATCTTTTAATAGTTCAAGCCACCTTCGGTGCCTCAGATTTAGGTTCTTCTACTTAAAAGTATATTGCAAACTCTTATGGTCGGTATATATGTCAACATGAACCCCATACAGATAGTGGCGCCATATTTTTAAAGCAAATATTAGTGTTGCTAGCTCAAGATTGTGTGTTGGATAATTTTTCTCATGTGGCCGCAATTGTCTTGAGGAATAAGCTATCACTTTACCATACTGCATCAATACACATCCCAAACCAACTTCTGAAGTATCATAATACATCGTATACCCTTCTGTACCTTCTGTAAGTACCAATACGGGTGTAGAAGTCAACTTACTCTTCAGATTTTGAAAACTCTTTTCACATGCATAGTTCCATTGAAACTTGGTTGCCTTGTGTGTTAGCTTTGTCAAAGGTCCAGCAATAGAAGAAAATCCTTCAACAAACCTTCTATAATAACCTGCCAACCGAAGGAAACTACAAATCTCTATAGGCATTATAGGTCTTGGCCATTTCTTCACAACTTCTATCTTTTGAGTATCAACCCTTATTCCTTCATCCGACACAATATGACCCAAGAATACTACAGATTTTAACCAAAATTCAAATTTAGAGAACTTTGCATATAACTTACTATCACGAAGAATCTGTAACACCTGCCGTAAGTGATTAGCATGGTCCTCTTGTGATCTTGAATAAACCAGAATATCATATATAAACACTGTCACGAACACATCTAAGAACTGCTTAAACACCCTATTCATCAAATCCATAAAAACTGCTGGTGCATTTATTAACCCAAATGACATAACTAAAAACTCATAATGACCATACCGTGTTTGAAAAGCTATCTTGGGTATATCTTTCTCCCTAACCCTTACTTGGAGGTACCCTGATCTCAAGTCAATCTTTGATAAACATTTAGCACCTTGTAATTGATCAAACAAATCATCAATTCTAGGGAGGGGATAATTGTTCTTAATTGTCACCTTATTTAATTACCGGTAATTAATACACATTCTCAATGTGCCATATTTATTGCATACAAATAACATTGGTGCACCCCATGGGGACATACTAGGCCTTATGAATCCCTTTTCTAGCAAGTCTTTTAATTGCTCCTTCAATTCCCGTAATTCTGCCGGGGCCATTCTATACAAAGGAATAGAGATAGGTTGAGTACCTTGGACCACATCAATACCAAACTCTACTTCTCTTTCGGGAGGCAAACCTAGAAGATCTTCAGGAAATACATCAAGGAATTCATTCACCACTGGAACAGATTGAAGAGTTGGTGGCTCCACATCTGTATCTTTCACCCTTACTAAATGACATGCGTACCCCTTGGATATCATTTTTTTTGCCTTAAGATAAGAAATAAACTTACCTCTTGGTGCTCCAACATGACCCCTCCATTCAAGGACTGTCTTTTGTGGAAAATAGAAATGTACCCTTTTGGCTCGGCAATCTACTCTGGCATAACAGGAAGCCAACCAATCCATACTCATTATAACATCAAAATCTACCATCTCTAGCTCAACAATATCAGCCAATGTATCATGATAACAAACAGTCACTATGCACTTACGATAGACTCTCTTAGCTACAAGAGACACACCAATTGGTGTAGATACTTCAAATGGCTTAACTAATAATTCTGGTGTTCTTTTGAATTTTCCAGCAACCAATGGAGTGACATATGATATGGCAGAGCCCAGATCAATTAATGTATATACATTATGTAAAAAGATGGTAATGTACTTCTAACCACATCAGGAGAAGCCTCTGAATTCTGCCGATCTGCTAAAGCATAGGTACGGTTCTGGACTCCACTAGAATTAGATGCTCCTTGAACACCTCTACCACACCCAGTAGGTTGTACACCCGACGAGGATGATGCAACGGCTGATCCAGTAGGTCACACTAAACTACCCTTGCCCCTTTGTGGGCACTCTCTTATCATGTACCCCAATATACCACACCAAAAGCAAGCATCCTTCCCAAGCCAACATGCACCTAAATAAAGTTTTATGCATTGCTTGCATGGCTGACGAGGAAGTATGGATTGGCTTATACTTCCTTGTGCCTGATACCCCGCTGTCTGTGAACCCTGAATCTGACTTCTTTGCCCGAATTGGTTGCCTCTAAACCCTTGGAATCAGGGTGAAACATTTGCTGTAGAGTAAGAAAATGATGGTCTAGGTGGTCTACTAAAATCTCAAGTCCTACACTCTCCTTGAGATGCCATGAACTGCCCCATAGGTTTAGCCCTCTTAGAATATACTTTTTTAAATTCTTTTGTTCTTCTCCTTTGCCTCTGATCCTTTATTTTCTGTGCAAAATCTTGTATCCTTGCTATATCCATGTCTTTATTCAAAGCAGCAATAGTACAATCTCTAACCAAATACGGATCCAGTCTATCTACGTATCGATGAACTCTATCATTCGTAGTAGCTACTACATTAGGAGCATACCTGGACAAAAAGTTAAACCGAAGACTGTACTCTCTCACACTCATATTACCTTGGCGAAGATTTAAGAACTGATCTGTATGAGTCTCTCAGATCTAAAATGGAAGGTAATGATCAAGGAATGCCATTTTAAACTCTTCCCAACTAGCTGACGGTGCACCGGTACCTCTAGATCTTTTCCAATCTTCATAACATAAAATAGCCTGCCCTTTTAATCTATACGCTGCAAGTTTAACTACTCTACACCAGATACATGCATGACATCCAAAGCCCTTTGGATTTTATCCATAAAACCTTGCAGGTCTTCATTAAGATTTGATCCGGTAAATGTGGGAGGATCTAATTTAAGGAAATCATATGTCCGAAGATTAGCTTCCCTATCTGCACCAGTGATACCTGTAGTTGGACCAGCTTGTCCTTGACCTTGTGCAACAACAATACAAGTCAACAATTGCACCGCATTTCTTAAACCCTGCTCAGTAGCACTAACAAGTGGTTCTGGGGGTACTCCTCTCCTTCTTGGCTCTCCTGGAGGTGGAAGAGTAGAACAAGCCCGCGATGCAAACTCGTCTTCAACCTCACCTTGATTAGTTTGTTTAGGTGGTGTTTTACTGGTTCCTTCTCCGGCAATCCTGTCTACCTTCTTACTTTTACCCTTGTTTCTTCTTGTAAACGACATTTTGCTATACTAAGGAAATAAAAAAACATAAAACAAATTCAGTGGTTAAATATGACTCCACCTACAACTTTGGCTCTATTGCACGATCTAAGAAATGAAGAAAAGAGACAACTCCTAAATGTCCCTTAGCCTCCTACGTATAGATATGGTGTACAACATATCCATAAGCAATATTCTACTCAGACATGGCTTTGTAGACACCCTAGGACAACCTCGCTTTGATACCACTTTTTTCACGCCTCAAATCCCATTGGGGCGGACAGACACCCGTAGCCGTAAAGGCCTGAGAGAACCAACCTAAGATCATATACTTTCTATGCATGTAATTGATCTAACAAATGTGCTGCAGTGTATGAACATGAAGTATCGATAAAGTAAACCAGGTAGGTAGGTACAAAATAGATATACAGGACTTGGCTATTGGGGCCGCAACTTCTAAAAGACAAGACACTACCATGCTTGACTTTACAATATCTACAAAGCCTCTAAAATCTACATAGACTTAGTTAAGGTTGGTACAGGTCCCCACCTTACACCTAACTACTACACGATATCAAAAATATATACAACGGACTCGAAAAGCCCTGAATCAACCTTGAACTCACCAATAGCCTTTAGATGTCATGTACTACTACTGGAGAGATCTACTAGCTCATGTGCCTGCAACATAAAAGGTAGGTCCCCCAACAGGGATGTCAGTATAAAAGAATATACTGAGTATATAAGGCAAAAATAATTGTACATAATACAAGAGCTCAAATGAAATCAGGTACAAGTGAATAGGTAATGCTACTAAACCATCATCTGCTGGTATCGCTGGAACCATGTATATTACATTCATTTCTTTCCTTTTTCCTTTATAATCTTGATAAGCCATGCCATATACGAACCCAACTAATCAGTGGTAAGTAATTTGGGATCGACCCATGCTAGGCTTTCGCCCCTGGTGCTGCGACCTATAAATAACAAATTGGGATCGGCTCGAGCTAGGTTTTCGCCCCTAGAGCTGCCACCCGTACAACCATATCGAGTTGCTTAATGTGTTTAATCTTCAAAGTTATTATAGTGGTGGTTATAAAATTATTGAATATATTTGGAACAACAAAAGAGAACACCTGGAACTTGATAATAAACATGTATTGACATACTATGTATTGACATACTTTAGAACATTTTGGAGTGGAAACAAGGTCATTAACTATGTGGACAGTATACAATGCCAAAGGATACGAAAAAGAGTAACCTTACATACCTTATCTTCCCACCACGTGACTACAAAAATTCAGCTCCTTCTTTATGTGTTACTCTACAACACAAGTACGTAACAAAACTAACATTAAAAGCTAATTACATTACAAGTTTGCAAGACGGTAATTAGTTACTTAACGGGAAGTAAAAACCATCCAAACTCCTAAACACATGGTGTATCACTCCCCACTTCTTATACTGCCATATAAACTTATTCCACCCTCTTACACTATAACCTACTGCCTTGCCAAGACAACACCACCAAAACAGTCCACAAACCAATATAAACATTACAAACCGATAAGATTTCCCACCAAGTTCATACTTCACATTTTTACCCTAATGCAACTCCACATATTTATTCAATCAAGTCACATAAATACCTTCCACAACAATATACCAAAAACAGTCCACACAGTTTAAGAATTCACTTTAACATAACAAGAAAGTATTCTCTTTTTACTACACAAAATGTTCCATATACAAACACATATAAACATGTCCACCAAGACATACATAAAAGGAATGAATTAGGGACATAACCACACATTAATATACTGAAATTTCATCCTTCTAATCTAATTTCCTCAAGACCTTAAGTCCCTTTTCATGTTTAAACCACAAGAAGGTAAATCCTTTAGCCACTAAGCAAAAGTGGACTGCTACATATAAAGTAGACTGCCCTATACCTTTTAAACATCACCAACATGATTTACACAACCTATTATGCATATATTACATTAAGCTATAAGGGTAAACACTTACCAAGGCTTGCAAAGTGGAGGATTTTTTCCAAAGGGGCGGTTGGTTAGGGTTTGAGAGAGGAGAGAGTATTTCCTTGAAAATCTGGAATTTTGCAAGTGAAATATGTTGAAAATGAGCTGAATTTTAGGCTTATATACCCCCCTTTCCACCGCCTCTCTATGGTCCAATCTTAGCCAAACCTTTGGCCAAAAAGTCCAAGTAGATGATGTATTCACTTGGTCCATTCTTACATGGATCATATCCTTTTTGGCCCATTCTTATTTACTTAATTTGGGACTCAATTAAGTCTATAAACATGTGCCATATCGCAGCCCAATCATCTTTAAGAGATGATTCACCTACTATCTCTAATTTAAATACTTTCATCAATGTTAAGGTAGTCGCATAAGTTCGGAAATGTACAGGGTGTTATGGTATAGGGTGTTATAGTTGCCTATTGATATTGGGAGTATGTGTCACACCAATACAGATTGAAATTGGGATTGGGTACCACACAAGTAAAAGTACATGGACTGATTTTATCCTCTGCAGGTCATAACTAAGGGTCCCTACCGACCCTAGTATGTATATACATATTTTATGTATATATTCATTAACTACATTGCACATGTGGTTGTTCTTTGACTATTATTGACCAAATTGTCTAAGTGTAAGTAAGGGGTATGCATAACCTAAGATGGATTGATATAAAGAGGATAGTTGTTGGTTTTGTATGTTGAAGTGTTTGTGAACGTAAATTTAATTGTTAGTTGATTATAAGTTGTGTCCTGACCGTTGCTTACTTTCATTTAACTTATCTATTTGTATGGTATTGAGTTAATTCGACCGATGATGCCTACTAGTACATAGTTATTGTACTGATACTACATGTGCTCTTTCTTTGGTTGAGTGTAGAGCATGTTTCAGCATTTGAGATGAGACCTCAGCTCTAGTTCATGATTTCAGCTTCGATTCAAGGGTTCACACCATGTTCGGGCAACCATTGGATCTTCTTCTGGTACATGTCCTTTGTTTCTGGACAATGACTTTCTATGGTTTTTAGTATTCATGGATTATGATTGAGACTTCATTTTTGATTTAGTAGTTCTTCTACAGTGACTTTCACTTCTCAAGGATATAATAGTTAGAGATACTTCCAGACTTTTTGTTATTTGATTTGGATTTTTTGAGATGTTTGTTTGGATATTATGCTACATGTGCTCTTTCTTTGGTTGAGTGTAGAGCATGTTTCAGCATTTGAGATGAGACCTCAGCTCTAGTTCATGATTTCAGCTTCGATTCAAGGGTTCACACTATGTTCGGGCAACCATTGGATCTTCTTCTGGTACATGTCCTTTGTTTCTGGACAATGACTTTCTATGGTTTTTAGTATTCATGGATTATGATTGAGACTTCATTTTTGATTTAGTAGTTCTTCTACAGTGACTTTCACTTCTCAAGGATATAATAGTTAGAGATACTTCCAGACTTTTTGTTATTTGATTTGGATTTTTTGAGATGTTTGTTTGGATATTATGCTTGAAATATTTGAAGTTAATAAATGGTGTTTTTGTTTAGAAATAGGTAAGTGTAGGTTCTATATTTGTTGGCTAAGGGTTGGGTTGCTTGATTCTCTCACTATAGATTTAGGGGGTGTGCTACTCACGACCATTATGGTTGTGACAACTTACCAATTTAGGGGTAAACCACATGAAGACCCACTCAAGCAATTGATAGAATTTACAGGGAAAAGACTTATACAGAGTGTTCTCCTCAACTTCATAAAAATTGCCAAGAAAACTAGAGTTGGAAAAAGTCAGAACTATGAGGGCTGAAATTCGGTAGCTTTCTAACTTGGTGTAGGATTGTGACAAACCAAAACTCAAGTCAAATTCAAAAAGTTCAAGCTACAATATTTATTTGTGAGTTATGTGTTGATAATCTAACTTATACATGTTGTCCTCTATTATTGGTATTCTCTGTTGGGAAAGCAAATCATGGTATGGGTTATAAAGTTTATGGAACTACAAAAATCACCCAAACCTTTTTTGGGGATGTAACTAGAATGGTTAGAATCATCTATTTACATTGCCCAACGCTCAATTGAGTTTTTCAGTTGAAGACTCATTCAAGCAGTTTATATTGCAGACTCAACAATTCATTATAGTCCAACAAGTGATCAATGATGAGAATAAGCAGGCAATTACACACTTGCAACTATAGTTTGGGCAATTTGTTGTAGGATTACACATTAGAACTCAAGGGCACTACCTAGTGATATCGTAAAGAATACATAAAAAATAGTTAAGGCAGTCACTTTGAGAAGCAAAAAAGAGTTTGAAGTAGCACCTCACAGAAATAGGTGGTATAATGTAGAATTGATGGCAACAATAGTTGAAGATGAAGAAAATAGGATGGTGGTGAAATAGAGAAGTCGTCTGAATTGTTGGTAGTAAATCCACCACCAATAATGGTGTAGAGATCTTAGAAGTATAAAGCTGATAATGCATGTTCAAAGTTTTTAGACATATTGAAGAAGGTACATATGAATATTCCATTGGTTGAGTTGTTGAAAGAGGTGCAAAAATATGCCAAGTATTTGAAGAGTATAGGTTCTAAGAAAAGGCGCCTTATATAATTTGAAATGGTTTCACTAACTAAGGAGTGTAGTTCAAGAATCAGGAGAAAACTCCCTCCAAACCTAAAAGATATAGGTTGTTTTATCATACCAGTAAATATTAGAAACTGAGATACGCAATGACACTTTGTTATCTAGGTTCTAGCAGTAACTTGATGCCTACCTTAGTTTTCAAGACTTTTGGGCTTGGTGAACCGAGGCCTACCATAGTTACCTTGTAGTTAGCAGTTAACTATTTAACCTATCTTGGTGGAATTATTGAAGATGTCTGAGTGAAGGTGGGGCCATTTGTTCTGTCGGTAGAATTTATTATTCTAGACTACAAGGTTGACAAAAATGAACCTATCAATCTAGGTAGAGGTTTCTCTGCTACAGTTGTGTAACGTCCCAAAAATCCAAGCTAAGATCAGAACCAATCTTCAAGCATATATAGAACCATTACATAAGCATGACATGAGTGTTAGATGATATTTAAGATCATAAGGAGTCCCTAAACCAAAGTTTAGTTGAAAGCTCCTTTTCGACTAAGTTCTAGTGTATGATTCTTCTTGGGTAAACTTCAAACAACCATATCTCCTCGTATAAAAGTTATGGTCATTTTACATAAGCACTATCAAAGTTATCAGTGATGAAGACTTAAGACCTATGAATCATCAGGAGACCTTATGAGTCATAGGGTGACACGATGGCAGAGGGAAGAAAAAATTGAGTACTAGGCAATAACTCAGGATACGAATCATAGCCAAACCCTAGGAGTGATCACGTGAGTCGTCGGGATTGATTCCAGCAACTTTCTAGAAATTTTAAAATAGTTGTTTGGTCTTTTCCCACTTTTTTAACAACAAAACTATGTCAGTTAAGATACCCAAGGGTTGAATAATAATCCTAAAACATCCCAAGTCCCTCATTGCTCATAATTCATTTGACACTTAGAAAATTTAGAGGGAATGGCCAATTTTTCTTCTTCAAGCAAGGATTAGGATTCTTAAACTTCATGCTCTAAATTCAAAGGTTTCATCAAGGTTTTAAACCTCAGGTATGTAGGATTTCATATTTGGGTTTCCTTTCACCCATTGAGTCCTTATGTATATCAAATTTCTCAAGTCAAGCTATCTCTCCAGGCCTAGGGTTTCATGAATAATGTGAATTCCTTTGTATTATAGTGTTCCTTCAGAATGATCTTTATCACCATGTTTCCTTTGAAATTTCATTAACTTCACAAGCATGAATTCATGATTTCTCTATACATTGGATAATCCATAAATTTTGACTTGGGTATGAATTTTCCCCTTTTTCTATCTGATTATTGAATTAGCATTATTATTTACATCTTTCTGAGATGGCAGGTTATGAAAACATGATGACCTAGGATATCATGTATTGTGAGTTGAATACTTCATTCCTCATTTTTATGATTTAGAATGCTTTCAAATAAATCATTTATTTTCCAATTTTTAGAATAACAGTCTTCTTGAGTAATTAAGTATATCAGTTTACCTTCTATTAGGAGTAGTACTTAGAACCGAGAGGGCACAGGCTTAGACAACCCAAGTCCCAAACTACATGCCACCATAGGTTAAAGGGGTCCTCGTTAGTTGAGAGTGTCTCCCTTGCCCGAATGGGCTCATGAGTGAATTCATGTCAATTACGGTTCTTACCCTTAGAAAGGTATAAAACACCCTCCCAACTTGGGTTACTGGTTGGATTCCATATTGCTCAAATGGTCTATGTCAGTTAAAGTTACTTTAATAATTTAGACTCATATATGTGTATATCTTTGTATTCAAATTATTTCAGCATATTATACAGTCTCACATTTATTTTCTTAGTCATTGCATCAGTCCGTATCTTTCAATATCATCTTCAGTTCAATAAGTTATGTTCTACAGATTCAGTTATATAAGGTCGTGCATATCTTAGAAGCTCAGGACATTTTAAGTACTAACCACATACTTTATTTTGCGTTGTATTGTCTTATGATATAAGTTAATACGTTCTGCATCCCAACCACAGTTAGCTTGATTCAGCATCATTTTAGCAGCAGTGTTTTGGTGAGTCCTCATCAGTATTCCTTTTTGATATTAGTATTTTAGTTTTAGAACTTATAATTAGTTGGGTACTTGTCCCAGTAACTCATCTTATTTATAGGCTTTCAGATACATAGATAGATATATTTTCAGATTCAGATTATGGTTTGATATTTTGGTGTTGACATTGCTCTTTTTTATTAATATGGCATTTTAGTTTAGCTTTCTCTTAATATTTCATCATTTATTTAAGTATTCTTAGTGTCATGCCAGGCCATGGGTTAGCTTAGGGTGGGTTAATTATGACTCTAAGCTTTGTTTTATGATTAGGAGGTAGTATCGGTTCATGAAAAACTTGGTATTAGAGCATTAGGTTTTAAGTGTCCTAGGGTGTTTGAAAGCCGCATTAAGTAGAGTCTTGTTCATGAGTGTAAAGCGCGCCAGACTTATGAGTGAGAGGCTATGAAACATTTTAGGAAACGTTTCACTTATTTTATGTTCATATCATATGAAAGAGTGTGAAATCTATTAAAGCCTTCTTCTAACTCATGCTCTACGCATTTATAGAAAATACATCTCAAAAGAGCAAACTGGAGGAGAAATAGAAACAAAAATGGAAACTAGTAAGTGCCACTAGCCCCCGCAGAACCTTTGAATGAGAAAGTCTCTCATGCTTAGTTCAGGGCTGCTTTCATAGTGCTAGCTTAGGCCATGACCACTCAGGCTAAACAATATATTATTGCCCCGATCAATCCTATTAGTACCACACCAGTAGCGAGAGTCTGGGACTTTAGTCGGATGAATCCTCCTGAATTCCATGGTTCTAAGTCTGAGGAATATACGCAGGAGTTTTTGGATGATATCTAGAAGGCCATTGAGATCATGGGTGTCACTTTGGTTGAAAGTTCTGACTTGGCCGCTTACCAGTTGAAATGAGAAGCTCACACTTGGTTTAAGTAGTGGAAGGAGGGTAGCGGTGCATATGTAGGTTCAGTGAAATGGGATGAGTTTATTTTTTCCTTTATAGATAGGTTCTTCCCACTTGAGTTAAGGGAATCCAAGTTTCAGGAGTTCATTAATCTAAAGCAGGGCAACAAGAGTGTGTAAGAGGATTCTCTCAAGTGTACTCAACTTTCTAAATATGCTTTGGCAATGGTTGCTTATTCCAGGGCCTATATGAGAAAGTTTATATGAGTTATAGATAAAGATATGGTGAAAGAGTTGGTCAAGGAGATGGACATCTCCCAATTGATGGTTCATGCTCAACAGATTGAGAAAGAGAAGATTAAGGAAAGGGAAAAGGAGAATGTGAATAAGAGAGATAGAATAAGGACCTCTATTATTCTAAGTAAAAGTTGTGAGGTGGTAATATCTCTCAGTTTCAACAGAGATCTTCAGCCCCAATACCATTATCTGCCAGTGTTCCGTCCCTCAGGCCCAGGCAAGATAAAAAATGATAAGCGCCAGGCTCTAAGTTTTATTTTTATGCTTCCAGTGGTCGTACCTTCCCAACTTGTAAGAATTATGGGAAAAACCATCCTGAAGGATGTTTGATAGGTAAAGATGGGTGTTTGATAGGTAAATATGGGTGTTTTGGTTATGGAAAATTGTGACACAGACTTCGAGATTGTCCATCAGCTAAGGGAGGTGATATAGTTGGGCGCACTCTGGCTACTATTTTAGAAGCTCCAATAGGTCGTGTGACTCAGTAGGGTACCTTATCTAGTACGGTTGGTGGATAATTTTATGCCCTTCATACTTGGTAGGATCAGGAGTATTCTCCTGATGTAGTCTCTTGTATGTTACAAGGCTTTCATATTCATGTCTATGCATTTTTAGATCCTAGAGCCACACTTTATTTCGTGATGCTATATATAGTGGCAGACTTTGGTGTCAGTCCTGAAATTCTCTCAAGAACCTTCTCAATCTCTACTCTAGTTGGTGATTCAATTGTAGCTAGACAGGTATACAGAATTTAACCGATCACAGTTTCCCATAAAATCACCTCATTTGATCTTATAGAGTTAGACGTGACGGATTTTGATGTCATTCTTGGCATGGATTTTCTCCACTCTTGCTATACCTCAATTGATTTTAGAATGAGAGTAGCCCAGTTTTAGTTTCCAAATGAGCCAGTCAAACAGTAGAAGGGTAGTACCTCAATGCCTATGGGTTGGTTTGTCTCTTAATTTAAGGCTAGGAAATGATTTCCAAGGGATATATCTATCATCTTTTCTGGGTTAAGGATTCTAAGTATGAAATCCCAACTCTTTAGTCAGTTCTAGTGGTAAATGATTTTCCAGAAGATGTTCCCAAAGTTCCTCCCAAGTGAAAAATTGACTCCGAAATAGATCTCCTTCTAAATAGCCAACCTATTTCAATTCCGCCCTACAGAATGGCTCAAGCCAAGCTTAAGGAATGAAAGGAATAGTTGAAATACCTTCTAGATAAAGGTCTTATAATGCCCAACATCTCTCCATAGGGTGCTCCAGTTCTCTTCATGCGTAAGAAAGATAGTTCTCTTAGAATGTAGATCTACTACAATCAGTTGAGCAAAGTCACAATAAAAAAAAAATCCTATTCCTAAGATTGATGACTTGTTCGACCAACTTCAGGGTGCCAATTATTTCTCAAAAATAGACCTCAGATCTGGCTTCCATCAGCTCAGAGTCAGTGAACGTGATATTTTGAAGAAAGCCTTCAAAACTCGGTATGGTCACTTTGAACTTGTTGTCATATTTTTTGGACTAACTGATGCTCCTGCAGCTTTTATGGATTTAATGAATAGGGTGTTTAAATATTACTTGAACATGTTCATTATAGTCTTCAAAGATGACATCCTCATTTATTCTTGGTGTGATGATGAGCACGCAGACCATTTGAGGATTGTCTTGCAGACTCTCAAAGATCACCAATTATTCGTGAAGTTCAACAAGTGAAAATTATGGTTGAAATCAGTAGCATTCATTATTCATATCATTTTAGGTGAGGGCATTCATGTTGATTCTCAAAAGATCAAAGTAGTTAGAAATTGGCGTAGCCCCATCTCTCCATTAGATATCAGGAGTTTCTTAGGTTTAGCTTATAAATACAGGGGGTTTGTTGAAGGATTTTCCTTTATTACTTCCCCTATGACCAGATTGACTCAGAAGAAAGTCAAGTTTTAGTGGTCCAATTCTTACGTGAAAAATTTTCAGGAGTTGAAAACTCGACTCACCTCTTCTCCAATTTTGACACTGCCAGAGGGTTTAGATGGGTTTTTGTTTTATTGTGATACTTCCAGAGTTGTACTTGGTTGTGTATTGAAGCAGTATGGCAAGGTATAACATATTCCTCTAGACAACTCAAGCCTTATGAGAAAAATTACCCAACTTATGATCTTGAGTTAGCATTAGTAGTTTTTGCCTTTAAGATTTGGAGACATTACCTTTATAGGGTTTATGTAGATGTATTCACTAATCATAAGATCCTCTAGTATGTATTCAGCCAGAAGGATCTAAATCTTTTTCATAGAAGGTGGCTAGAGTTGTTGATTGACTATGATATGAGTGTCTTGTACCATCCGGGTAAGCCCAATGTTGAGGTTGATAATCTTAGTCAGTTGCCCATGGGAAGTGTTGCTCATATAGGGGATGAGAAGAAAGAGCTAGTTTGCAAGGTTCACCTACTTGCTAGACTGGGAGTTCAGTTGGTTGATTTAGCCGAAAGTAATATCTTTGTTCAAAATGGTTCAGAATCTTCATTGATAGCTCAGGTGAAGGAAAAGAAAGATAATGACCCTACTTTCATAAGTTGAAAGAAGCAGTCCAGATTCAGAAGGTTGAGGTTTTATCCTACGGGGGAGATGGTGTTCTTTGTTGTCAAGGTAGACTATGTATTCTAGATATGGATAACTTAAGACAGTAGATGAAGCTTACTGTTCTTGATATTCTATTCACCCACGAGCCACTAAGATGTACCATGATCTATGAGAAGTCTATTAGTGGAATGGCATGAAGAAGGATATCACAGAACTTTTGGCTAAGTGTCCAAATTGCCATCAGGTTAAGGTTGAGCACTAGCGACCTAGTGGTATGCTTTGGGATATTAGTATTTCTACTAAGAAGTGGGAGGTGGTGAATATGGACTTCATTACAGGGTTTACTCATACCCGTTGACAACATGATTCTATTTGGGTCATCGTGGATTGAATGACTAAGTCAGTTTATTACCTGCCAGTTAACACTTCAAATTAAGTCAAGGATTATGCTAGACTCTAACTTAGGGAGTTGGTGAAATTGCATGAAGTCCCTTTGACAATCAATTCAGATAGGTCTAATCAGTTTACCTCCCAGTTTTGGAAGACTTTTTAGAAAGGTCTTGGTAACTAAGTTTATGATTGTACGTCTTTTTATCCGTAGACAGATGTTCAGACAGATCAGACTATTCAAACTTTAGATGACATATTAAGAGCATGCGTGATCGACTTCAAGGGTATTTGGGATGTTCATTTTCCCTTGATTGAGTTTGTGTATAATAATAACTATCACTCTAGTATTTAGATGGGCCCGTTTGAAGCACTTTATGGTAGGAGGTGTAGATCTCCTATTGGTTGGTTTGAAGTTGGTGAAACAACCTTGATAGGGATAGATTTTGTTAATGAGGCTATGGAGAAAGATCAGTTGATTAGAGAGAGGCTAAAAATAGCTCAAAGTCATCATAAGGACTATGTAGATGTTAGGAGGAGGGAACTTGTGTTTGCTATTGGTGATTTGGTTTACTTGAAAGTTTCACCCATAAAAGGGGTGAAGAGGTTCGATAAGAAAGAGAAGCTCAGACCCTTCTATGTTGGTCCTTATAAGATTTTGGGTCGCTATGGAAATGTAGCCTATGAGTTGTATTTTCCTGCAGACTAAGCATAAGTACATCCCATTTTTCATATGTCCGTGTTAAAGAAATGCATTGGAGATCCTGCATCGGTTGTGCCTTTAAATAGTATGGGTGTTAAAGATAGTCTTTCTTATGTGGAGGTACCAGTCGATATCCTTGATCATTAGGTTCATAAGATGTGGAACAAGGAAGTTGTCTGGGTAAAGGTCTTTTGGAAAAATCAACTAGTTGAGGGAGCTAATTGGGAAGCAAAAATAGATATGATGACCAAGTAACCTCATCGTTTCTCTTCGAATTTAGTTCTAGGTTGAGGTAATAGTTTCCCCTTAATTAATATTTTCGTCTTATGTCACTCAGTTACTCTCATGTCATAACATGCATTCATGAATTTAGTCAAGTTATGCTTCAGTATAAATTCAGCTATCATGTTAGTATTCAGCTCATAGAAATTCAGTTTTGGATTGCAGCTCATTCCCTATCTTATCAGCTTAGTTTTCATTCGGGGACAAATGATCCCAAGGGGAAGATATTGTAACACCACAAAAATCCAATCTAAGATAATCTCCAAGCATATATAGAACCATTACATAAGCATTACATTATTGCTAGATTATAGTTAAGTTCATAAGGAGTCTCTAACCCAAAGTTGAGTTGAAAACTTCTTTTCTGGTTAATTTCTAGTGTAAGATTCTTCTTGGGTCAAATTCAAATGACAATTTCTCCTATTATGTGGACTAATACACACTAAATTAAAGTTTTTTGAATTTTCATTCCAACAACACTAACCATTTGTAAATTAAATATTGGAGTAAAAAGTTATGGTCATTTTACCGAAGCACTGTCAAAGCTGTCAATGACGACAACTCAGAACCTAAGAGTCATAGGGTGACCCTAAGAGTCATAGGGAGACCCTACGAGTCATAGGGTGACTCGTAGTGATGGAAGAGGGAGGAAAAAATTGAGTCCTAGGCAATGACTCATGCTATGACTCGTAACCAGACCCTATGGGTCATCACGTGAGTCGTTGGGACTAATTCCAGCAACTTTGTAGATGATTTGAAAAGGGTTGTTTGGCATTTCCCACTCTTATAATCCCAAAAATACGTTGTTTAAGTTACTTAAAACATCACCAAGTCCCTTATTCCTCATAATTTATTCAACGCTTCAAAAATTTTGAGGGAAGGGATGATTTTTCATCATCAAGCAAGGATTAGGGTTCTTACACATCAGGTTCAAAATTCAAAGGTTTCATCAAGGTTTTCAACCTCGGGAAAGTGGAATTTCATCTTTGGGCTTCCTTTCACCCATTGAGTCCCTAAGTAAATCAAATTTCTCAATTCCAGTTATCTCTCAAGGCCTAGGGTTTCATGAATAATGTGAATTCCTTTGTATTATACTATTCCTTTAGAATAATATTTATCTTCATGTTTCCTTTGAAAGGTCATTACCTTCACATGCATGAATTCATGATTTCTCAGTTCATTGGATAATCCATGGGTTTTGACTTGAGTATGAATTTTCCTATTTTTCCATCTGATTATTGAATTGTCATTATTAGTAGAATTCTTCAGATATGGCAGGTTATGAACACCCGATGACCTAGGATATGATGCATTGTCAGTTGAATACTTAATTTCTCATTTTTCATGATTTAGAATGCTTTTAGATAAAGTATTTATTTTTCAATTTTCAGAGTAAGAGTCTTATTGAGTAATTTCGTATATTTGTTTACCTTACATTGGGAGTAGTACTTAGCACCGAGAGGAAATGAGTTCAGATAACCCAACTCCAAAACTACATGCCACAGTAGGTTAAAGGGGTCCTCGTTAGTTGATAGTGTCTCATTTGCCTGAATTGGCTCATGAGTGAATTCACGCCAATCAGAGTTCTTACCCTTTGCAAGGTATAGAACACCCTCCCAACTAGGGTTATAGGTTGGATTCCATGTTGCTCACATGGTCTATGTCAGTTATAGTTACTCCCATAGTTTAGACTCAAATATGTGTATATCCTTATTTTTGGATTATTCCGCATATTATACAGTCTCACATTTATTTTCTTAGTCATTGCATCAGTTCGTATCTTTCAGTATGATCTTCAGTTTATTATGCTATCTTTTGCAGATTCAGTTATATAGGGTCGTAGACCGATGTCCATTTTCCACACTTGTGCAAATTTTTCTCCTTTTTCCTTTACTCACTTTCGAACCTATTTTCCGGGAAAACTACAATAAAAACATCATATCCATATAAACAAGCCTTTGACTTAGCATATTTTCCTTGTTTTTAAGCATCAAAGGTACCGTGAAAGAACATCAGATCAACAACCTCAACTTAGAATGTTTGCATGTACTCAGGCAAACAAACAACACAAACACAAGATGCTTAACCAAGAGAAACCTAGGAGACCTGCAACAGTCAGTTTTCACACTATTTCAACCCCCTCCATTATTTAGATTTTAAACCCATTGTGCATACATACTTTGGTCAATATCATAACATAAAGGGATCAATATATGGCAATAGGTTATAAACAAAAAACCAAGCAATATGTGCAACTGACATTCAACCGAACATATAGTAACCAATAATGCAACCCTTGTTCCCTAACAACAAAGAGGTCTTGTGCGCTTACAACCTTTGAGATATAATGAAAATCAGGGACTGAATTTGAACACTCACTTTCTCAAAGAAGTTAGAACAATATGCCTAAAATACCAAAGGCTTGCCTTTATTTTCTATGCCTTAGTTTTTCGAATGGTTAGACTAGGATCACTAAAGGACTTTCCTTGGCTTGTAATGTAGGCTTGGGGATGGGTATAGTAGATTTGGACATAGTGACTCAACCCTCCTTTACACTACACTATTTTTGGCTCTTCTTTGCAACCTCTTTTATTTTCTTCTCCCTTATTATCCTTTGTTTTTCCTTAGATCTTGGATGCGACTCTTTTCTCTTTTTTTTTCAAAATATTTCAAGAATATTTTTTTATTTTCATTCACTTTTAACCATAACCAAGTCCTATATATTTCCTTTCTATCAACTTTCCTCTTCATACCCACTTAGTTCTATGCATCCCTACAATAGCCACGCTTAACTTAGGCGATTTTCCTAAGTTGAGGTACACAGTGTCCAAGGAGGGATCAGGGCCAAAATAGGCTTATTATAACAAAAGTAAGAAGGTGAATTGGCTAATAAAAGAAATGGTTCAATTTAGGCTCAAACTCGAGATCAAGGGACATGCATTTCATTTGGTTATGCATTTAGGCTAAAAGTGGACTAATTCAACAACGGCCTATGATCCTTTCCTAGTGAACTATCCTACAACCTAGGCAATACTAATAGAGAAAGTTCTGGATCGCACACACAAAGTGAAATAGGTAAGTATCCTCACACACACATAGAACAGGGTTACACTATCACTTGCTCCATATCCAATTCGTACATTGCTAAGTTATGGTTATTATGCCTATAACACTAATTCCATGTCAAGATCAACAATAGTCGAAAGGTAAATAAAAACACATAGTAAAATAAAAAAAAATTGGAGGGGTATCCTTAAAAGCAAAATAGTTTTTTTCGAGGATACTCAGACTTCACCTCAAACTCAAAAGTACCCTGACTGCATTAAGGTTCATGATGTCACCCAAAATATACCTTTAGACAAGTATAATGCGGTTGATGTATCAAATAAAGAACCCAACTAGGTTGGGGTCAATCCCACAGTGAATAAGACGAAATTATGTAGAATGCTAGTCTGAGTATTTGGCAAATACGTGGAACTGGGGGTTTTTTGTGAATAAATGTTAACAATAACAATTTTTGATTTTTGGATTTGTAAACAATATGAGAAATACACTAAGACTGTGATCCTCAATAATTTCTTAACTTTACCGGTTATTTGTGCTTGAGAAAACTGTCTCGCTGCATTGCATAAAAAATCTAACAAGATATGTTCATCTAAATGTCTCTCAACCTTGGTTAGACAAATTTCACTCTTCTCCTCTTGGTCTCGGAGTGTCGCACTACTAACCCTTGTCTTGGATCTCAGATAACTATCCCTGTTACGGCTTAAGTTATTAGATGGAGGTTGATAGCTTCATATCTCTATTGTTATTCCCTTTTCCCAATCTTTACCTCTCGCTTGAGAAATTCTAGAATACAGGCGAGTATCTAACATTTGCAACCGTTAGAAGATCAATTATAATAAAGGTAATAATAATACATGCATTCACAACAGTTCAGAATTTGCTTCTCACTTAACCTATTTCGTTAATTCCTCATGGTTCACACAACCCTAGTTAATGGGTTTAGCTGCTCATTATTGTAAGAACACAAGAAGAATTCGAAGATAAAAAAATAATTGTAAACTCACAATAATGAAGAAAACTCTGAAATCTCAATATTAATAAAAATATTAGAACTGGTAATCCACGATTACAAAATCAATAATGCATCAAAATACTGGAAATATGTCTCAAAATAATATACTTACCAACTCCTGAATATAGGACAAGACAAGGGTATTTATAGATACAAGATGAATCATATCCTAAACAAAATAGGAAAACAGAGTCGACAACTTTCCACGGTAACGTGACTTGGTGTCGTAGAACCAAGTCATGCCACATAAGTCAGTTCCGTGGAAATCAGGAAACATTGGACATCTTTGATGTTGACTCACGACACCCACCCTCGTCACATGGGTAGACTCACGGCACGTGATTCGTGTCGTTAGTCACTTCTCTGGCGCAGAACCTGGTTCTTTCATCTTCTGATACTCCATTTTCAAGCATGATGTCATACCCCGAATCCCAACGAGGCGAGATTGGCACCTGAAGCCCATATGGCCTGAGAGAACCAATCTTTGCTCGTGAACACTCGTACGCATAATCTCAAATGAATAACACACTATTTCATGTAATTGATGAAATATTAAAACGCCATGCATATACATATATAGCACTTGGCCTTTGGGACCATTACATCGCACTGAATGTACATATCTTACATCCATGTACCCACATATGTCTACAAAAGCCTCTAACAGATGCATTTACCAAACCAACTAAAATTCGGGACAAGTCCCCGCTTTATACTATATGTACAACATCACAATAAATATACGACTATGACTCAGGAAGCTCCGAACCAAGTGGAGCTCATCAAAACTCCGCACTTGATCCACAGTCTACTGAGGAGGTCTACTAATGCCTGCACCTACAACATGTAAGGTAAGTCCCCAAGAGGGGTCAGTACGAAGAATGTACTGAGTATATAAGGCCATAAGAACTACGTCAGTACATAAGAACTTTAATGGAAATAATTATAAGAGGAACTCTATATGTGGAACCATGTACCTTTCTTTCTTTATGACTATCTTCAATGATTCGTACACAATAACAACAACCATGAAATCAATATAAAAGAAATAGAAATGTGAATATACTTTCTTTCTATATGTGGGATACCATGTACATTACATTCTTTCTTTTCCTTGCCTTTACTTTACTTTACTTTTACATTGCTCAATGCTGTTAGGGCCCTCATCATGCAGGTGATCTTGTCACCCCATGGATAAAATCATGTCATCATGCAGGTGTTCATTGCACCCCATGGATACATCATGCAGGTATTCTTTTTACCCCATGGATAAGATCATGTCATCATGCAGGTGTTCATTTCACCCCATGGATAATGTATAGAGAACCATCATGCAGGTGTTTGCACCCCATGGATAAAGTAACATCATCATGCGGGTATTTGTACCCCATGGATAAATTAACATCATCATCATCATTACTTTGTTCTTACTTCATTTCTTTACTTTTGAGATTAATACTTTAACTTGTGAGAGATTGGTACTTTTGCTTATGAGAGCTTATTACAATGATAGTCACAACTTTCTTTGAAGCTTGGATCAATAATGAATGAGTGAGAATCATGTGAATAAGCATTATTGGAAACATAGCCTTCATGGAAACATAACACTGTTGGAACTATTGGACAATGATCAATGAACAAGATACATGAGTATAACCACTATTGAAACCTTGGGACACAACCTCATTGGACTTTTGGAACATTACTAATGATTATGAGACATGTATATAACTCCATTGGAACTTTGGAAACATAACATGATTGGAACAATGCTATTCAACTAAACAAGCTCTCTCTACCTCATTGCTCTTGTTGGGACAATTCTCTTAGGATCTACAACATATGACGACTTAAGAACTTCCGCCCATAAATAAGAACTAAGTGGGTCATGATTCGTCTAGGAGTAAAACACATATGAATAACAATATATCAACCTTAGTTGGAATACTATAGAACCCCCTTGGAATATATCACCTTTGGAACCTTAGGACAATGGGCACTAAATTGGACACATGTGGATATCAACTGCTCACTAATCTGAGATGCAATACCTTAGAACATTTGAAACTCTTGATATATTAGCCAATGAACGTGAGTCAACCAATGGTCATAAGTCAATCAATGAACATAAGTCAACCAATGAACATGGGTCATATGATTTACCATTGACCAATGAATAAGGAACATATGAGTAACTCTAGCCAATGCTCGGATACGGAATACCTTAGAGTATTTCAGAATCGAATGAGTACTATGACAATGTGAACACCATATGTTGCAGAAGGAAATAGAAGAATAACCTTACATACCTTTGCGTCTCACTATGAATACCAAAGATTATATGGAAATACAATACTCCAGCTCTTTCCTTACGTCTCACTCTACATCACAAGTACATAACGAAGCTTATATTAGCAACCAACTACCTTACAAGTGCACAAGATGACCATGAATCACATAGTTACTTTATAACATCATTTCGTCTTCTTACAATGTCATTTATCATATCAACATGCCAACACTACCATAACATTCCACTCATTGACCAAGATTTCATACGACAATAGCATTTCGTATCACAATTACCCTTTATGCCTTCTCATTATCATTTCGTCATATTTACGCTTCTCAATTGGCCTCATAACAACATATGAACAACCATCCATACTTAAAATAGTCCAACATGCTTCCATACGACATTTTAAATTCATTAAAACGACATCCCAAAGTGATAATTACATCCATGAAGGGTATAGGGGTTTCGGGGGGCCAAAGGGATGCAAAAACAAGCAATTCGGAGTTCTGGGCCAATCCGCTAAGCCACCTGAGCCTAAAGGTGGATGACCTGCGTCCTCAGGTGACCTTTGAAACTATCCAGAGGCACCTGCGTTGGCACCTGCGCCAGCAGGTGCTTCGTCTGCGAGGGCGGGTGCCCGCTTTGGTCCGAAATGGTCTTTTTGGGGTCTTTTTATGCAATGAATATTCCATGATCATAACCAAACTAATTTGAACATATTTTTTATCATCTAACATGCAAAAAACCATCCATGGTCTCACAACACACATAACATCACCAAAACGACACTTTACGGCCAATCCGCCACCAAAACCATAACCAATTTCACAATAGAAATTCCAAACATTATACACAAGGACAATACATGGTAAGACTATAATAACACCTCATATGTAAATATTTAACCCATAAATTTCAATTCCCTCATGACCATAAGTCCATGATCAAGTTCATAAGACAAAACCATTCTCCGATTGCAAAAATAGACAGTTTAACACATAACACACTGTCCAACAGTTTGCCAATACAACCAAAATGATTTATACATCATATTACACATATCATATACTGAAACATGAGAATAAATACTTACCAAAGTGTGATATTGGCCCAACAAGTAGTTGCCTTAGGGTTTGTATCTTAAGAGATAATGTTTGAGAAAAATGGCAAAAAGGCATGTGTATATCTAATGACCAAAATCTGATTTTTCCTCATGTATATAGTCCCCTAATGGTCCTTTATTTACCACACACTTGGTCCAATCATATTTTAACAACTTGGTCTTGCAAGAATGGGTCATATACCCATTTTGGGCCATGCTTGGATATCTTTTTGGGCCTCCATTGCCCAATAGGTCAAGATTACTTTGGCCCATCATCTTTCATGTATAATCCCTCATATATATATTTGTATATATCTCAAGTCACTCTTATCCATCTCTTGGAATTAAATGCATGATTGATTAGTCAAATGGAAGATTGGATCATGTTTTGCCCCATTGGGCCAAATCTTTCTTATGATCATTGGGCCTCATTTGGCCCAATGGAAAAAGGCTCATATAAGCCCCAACAAATAAAATGAATAATTCATCCAATATCTCATGTTCTCTCATGTTTAATTAGTTCCATAAATGTACGCGTAGTCGTATAGGGTTGACATCATACGGGATGTTGCACCTCCTACAAAGGTCTAATCCCATGCACTAGGACCGATATCAATTATCTCATCAATAACATTATAAAATTCATACTTTTACTCTCGAAACTTGCGTAACCATTGTTCAACATCGTCATGTAGGGTGTAGTAGGTACGGGGTGTTACATTCTTCCCCCCTTAGGAACATTCGTCCTTGAATGTTGGCAACATCTTTTCATGGGCAACAAATGCATCACTACATTAGCTTCTCAATACATATACTCATATAAATACTTACTTAGTCGTTCTCCACGTCCATACTTTTAAACTTTCTACTTTTGTAATACAATGTGTAAGCTGGTAACATAATTTCAAGTGTTTGGATGATACGTTCTGTTTGTCCACCCATATGAATGGAAAACTGTACCCAACTTCACTTGTATACCCAAACTTTCTGTATTTCTAACTGTTACCTCATCCAATTACCAATAAACCACACATATTCTCAATGAGCCATTTCTTGTTTGTACAACCAACACTGGTGCACCCTACAGGGACACAGTAAGTCTTACTAGCTGACATATATATACCATGGACATCGCTTTCCTGTCCTCAGGATAGAAAACAAATTTACCTTTTCTCTCGAGGATGGTCTTTTATGGAAGAAAAGAGAAATATACTTTCTTAGCTGGGCAATCTTCATGCCATCACAAGAAACCAACCACTTCCTACTCATTACAAAATTAAAAGTCTTTCATTTCCAAATCATGGTGCATATTGATCACTCCCTATTAGATAGAATACCATGCATGTTGTACTTCTACCATAATGCATTTCCCTAGGTCATATATATATGTATCCGATACATAAAATATGTCTTTAGCTCAACCACCCTTGTCGAACTTTACCATATATTTTTTTTCCACTGAATAACACAGGATTTGCATATTGCTATTCTTTTTCTCAGATACCAATGAAACTTCTGCCACAATTGATACTATAATTCTTTCACCTGACGTTTGATACAAGTAGTGGTGCCATCTACTATAAGCAATTATCGCAATTGTTAACTCAAAATCATATGTGGGATAAGTTCTTTTATGCGGACGCAATTGTCTTAAGGCATATGATATCACATTGTTGTATTGCATGTATACACATTCCATACCAACTTGTAAACCATCACAATATACTGCATACTCTTATGTGCCTTTGGAAGGTACTAGTACAGGTGTAGGAGTCAATTTATCTTTCATCTCTGGCAAAATTTTCTCACATACATCATTCTACTAAAACTTAATTACTTTTTGTTAACTTGGTAAGGGTATTGTAATGGAAGATAAGCTCTCCAATAAACTTTCTGTACTACCCGGCTAAACCTAAAAAAACTACGAATCATTGTTGGCGTTGTAGGTTTTAGCCAATTCTTCACGGCTTCTACCTTTGTTATATAGTTCCTTATTCCTTCATCTGATCCTATGTGACCCAAGAATGCTACGGAGTTTACCCAGCATTCACCCTTAGAGAATTCGCATCTATATCATATTGTCACGAAGAATCTATGACATTTTTTGTAACTAGTTAGCATGGGTTCCTTATGGTCTTCGAGTAAACCACCATAACATCTGTAAACTTTGTTACGGACTTGTCTAAGAATGGCTTCGGTCTACTCATCAAATCCATAATAACTACGGGTGCATTCGCTAGTCCAATTGACGTACTAAGAATTTATAATAACCTTACCGTGTTCGTAATGGGTATATCATCATCATTCACTTTTCATTTCATCATTCACTCATTCATTCATTTCAATCGTTAGCCTTTTTTCACCTTTACCAAGTAGTACATGTGTCCCCTTAGAGTATCATTTTCTTTGCCTTCAGATAGGCAATACAGTTACCTCTCAATGTTCCGACATTGTCTATGTAACTTCTTAGCTCGACACTCAACTGTGGTCTAACATGAAGCCAACCAATCCGTACCCATTATAACGTCCAACTCTACCATGTCCTACTTAATAAAGTCAACCAATGTATCATGATCCCCACATTCATTATACAATTACGATATACACAATAGATTCATGATTTCTCCAGTTTTCCAGGTGACCTTTCCGACTTGTTGATCTAGAATAGCAACAGGTAGCTCTTCCTAGTGACATCCTCTGTACTTTGTACATTTTTAATGGGAGTAACATGAAATAGAACTCTTTTATACACTTTCGACAAATTCATATGGCATGCTGTATAAGGAAATTTCCCCTTTCTTTCCAAATCCAATTACCTCGTTCATTAATAACACCTTTCAAAGTGCTTAATCATCTGTGATCATAACATCTACTATACCATTATACGACATGTGCCTTTAACTCTAGTAAATGCACCAACAGGTGGAGATAACCTTGACCAGCTTGGACAGGTGGTGATTTACTCATTCCTTCACCGGCAGACATATCTATCTTCTTACCGTTGCCTCTGCCTCTTCTTGTGTTTGGCATTTCGACTATACCAGAAGAAGCAATTACCATGGTCAGATACAATTCAACTTACAACACTGGCTCTATTGCACGATCTAGAAGTGAACAAGAGAAACCACATCCTAAATGTCCCGTAGCCTCCTACTTCTAAATGTGGTGCACAACACATTAATAAGTAAGACTCTACTAAGACACGGTTTTGTAGACACCCTTAGAACGACCTGCTCTGATACCACTTTGTCACACCCCGAATCCCAATGAGGCGTGATTGGCACCCGAAGCCGATATGGCCAGAGAGCACCAATCTTTGCTCATGAACACTCGTACGCATAATCTCGAATGAATAACACACTATTTCATGTAATTGATGAAACATTAAAATGCCATGCATATACATATATAACACTTGGCCTTTGGGACCATTACATCGCACTGAACGTACATATCTTACATCCATGTAACCAAATATGTCTACAAAAGCCTCTAACAGATGCATTTACCAAACCAACTAAAAGTCGGGACAAGTCCCCGCTTTATACTATATGTACAACATCACAATAAATATACGACTATGACTCAGGAAGCTCCGAACGAAGTGGAGCTCATCAAAACTCTGCAATTGAGCCACAGTCTACTGAGGAGGTCTACTAATGCCTGCACCTACAACATGTAAGGTAAGTCCCTAAGAGGGGTCAGTACGAAGAATGTACTGAGTATGTAAGGCCATAAGAACTACGTCAGTACATAAGAACTTTAATGGAAATAATTACAAGAGAAACTCTATATGTGGAACCATGTACCTTTCTTTCTTTATGACTATCTTCAATGATTCGTACATAATAACAACAACCATGAAATCAATATAAAAGAAATAGCAATGTGAATATACTTTCTTTCTGTATGTGGGATACCATGTACATTACGTTCTTTCTTTTCCTTGCCTTTACTTTACTTTACTTTTACATTGCTCAATGCTGTTAGGGCCCTCATCATGCAGGTGATCTTGTCACCCCATGGATAAAATCATGTCATCATGCAGGTGTTCATTGCACCCCATGGATACATCATGCAGGTATTCTTTTTACCCCATGGATAAGATCATGTCATCATGCAGGTGTTCATTTCACCCCATGGATAATGTATAGAGAACCATCATGCAGGTGTTTGCACCCCATGGATAAAGTAACATCATCATGCGGGTATTTGTACCCCATAGATAAATTAACATCATCATCATCATTTCTTTGTTCTTACTTCATTTCTTTACTTTTGAGATTGATACATTAACTTGCGAGAGATTGGTACGTTTGCTTATGAGAGATTATTACAATGATAGTCACAACTTTCTTTGAAGCTTGGATCAATAATCAATGAGTGAGAATCATGTGATTAAGCATTATTGGAAATATAGCCTTCATGGAAACATAACACTGTTGGAACTATTGGACAATGATCAATGAACAAGATACATGAGTATAACCACTATTAAAACCTTGGGACATAACCTCATTGGACTTTTGGAACATTACTAATGATTATGAGACATGTATATAACTCCATTGGAACTTTGGAAACATAACATGATTGGAACAATGCTATTCAACTAAACGAGCTCTCTCTACCTCATTGCTCTTGTTGGGATAATTCTCTTAGGATCTACAACATATGACGACTTAAGAACTTCCGCCCATAAATAAGAACTAAGTGGGTCATGATTCGTCTAGGAGTAAAACACATATGAATAACAATATATCAACCTTAGTTGGAATACTATAGTACCCCCTTGGAATATATCACCTATGGAACCTTAGGACAATGGGCACTAAATAGGACACATGTGGATATCAACTGCTCACTAATCTGAGATGCAATACCTTAGAACATTTGAAACTCTTGACATATTAGCCAATGAACGTGAGTCAACCAATGTTCATAAGTCAATCAATGCACATAAGTCAACCAATGAACATGGGTCATATGATTCACCATTGACCAATGAATAAGGAACATATGAGTAACTCTAGCTAATGCTTGGATACGGAATACCTTAGAGTATTTCGGAATCGAATGAGTACTATGACAATGTGAACACCATATGTTGCAGAAGGAAATAGAAGAATAACCTTACATACCTTTGCATCTCACTATGAATACCCAAGATTATATGGAAATACAATAGTCCAGCTCTTTCCTCACGTCTCACTCTACATCACAAGTACATAACGAAGCTTATATTAGTAACCAACTACCTTACAAGTGCACAAGATGACCATGAATCACATAGTTACTTTATAACGTCATTTCGTCTTCTTACAATGTCATTTATCATATCAACATGCCAACACTACCATAACATTCCACTCATTGACCAAGATTTCATACGACAATAGCATTTCGCATCACAATTACCCTTTATGCCTTCTCATTATCATTTCGTCATATTTACGCTTCTCAATTGGCCTCATAAAAACATATGAAAAACAATCCATACTTAACATAGTACAACATGCTTCCATACGATATTTTGAAGTCATTAAAACGACATCCCAAAGTGATAATTACATCCATGAAGGGTATAGGGGTTTTGGGGGGCCAAAGGGATGCAAGAACAAGCGATTCGGAGTTCTGGGCATATCCGCTAAGCCACCTGCGCCTTCAGGTTGATTAACTGCGTCCTCAGGTGACCTTTGGCAGTAGCCAGAGGCACCTGCGTTGGCACCTGCACCCGCAGGTGTTACGTTTGCGAGGGTGGGTGCCCGTTTTGGTCCGAAATGGTCTTTTTGGGGTCTTTTTATGCAATGAATGGTCCATGATCATAACCAAACTTATTTGAACATATTTTTGATCATATAACATGCCAAAAACTATTCATGGTCTCACAACACACATAAAATCACCAAAACGACACTTTAAGGCCAATCCGCCACCAAAACCATAACCAATTTCACAATAGAAATTCCAAACATTATACACAAGGACAACATATGGTAAGACTATAATAACACCTCATATGTCAATATTTAACCCATAAAGTTCAATTACCTCATGACCATAAGTCCATGATCAAGTTCATAAGACAAAACCATTCTCCGATTGCAAAAATAGACAGTTTTACACATAACACACTGTCCAACACTTTGCCAATTCAACCAAAATGATTTATACATCATATTACACATATCATATACTGAACCATGAGAATAAATACTTACCAAAGTGTGATCTTTTCCCAACAAGTAGTTGCATTAGGGTTTGTATCTTAAGAGCTAATGTTTGAGAAAAATGGCAAAAAGGCATGTGTATATCTAATGACCAAAATCTGATTTTTCCTCATGTATATAGTTCCCTAATGGTCCTTGATTTACCACACACTTAGTCCAATCATATTGTAACAACTTGGTCTTGCAAGAATGGGTCATATACCCCTTTTGGGATATGTCTTGGATATCTTTTTGGGCCACCATTGCCCAATAGGTCAAGATTACTTTGGCCCATCATCTTTCATGTATAATCCCTCATATATATATTTGTATATATCTCAAGTCACTCTTATCCATCTCTTGGCATTAAATGCATGATTGATTAGTCAAATGGAAGATTGGATCATGTTTTGCCCCATTGGGCCAAATCTTTCTTATGATTATTGGGCCTCATTTGGCCCAATGGAAAAAGGCTCATATAATCCCCAACAAATAAAATGAATAATTCATCCAATATCTCATGTTCTCTGATGTTTAATTAGTTCCATAAATGTACGCATAGTCGTATAGGGTTGACATCATACGGGATGTTGCACCTCCTACAAAGGTCTAATCCCATGCACTAGGACCGATATCAATTATCTCATCAATAACATTACAAAATTCATACTTTGACTCTCGACACTTGCGTAACCATTGTTCAACGTCATCATGTAGGGTGTAGTAGGTACGGGGTGTTACATATGATTCTTCCTTCTTGATCATTTTGCTTCTAAAATCCTATTTTCCTGCAATATAGAACAGAAAACACATCATACCCACCAAACATACCCAAGTTATTGCATATTTTCTTAGTTTTAAGCATCGAAAATGTCATGTGATCATGACACATCAACACCCTCAACTTAGAATGTTTGCATGTCCTCAGGTGAACAAAATTAGACAAACTCATACGATGCTTAACTAAGAGAAACCTAAGGGACCTAAGGCAGTCGACTCATTGCTTTTGTCCTCAAAACTTTTCTGAACCCTCCTACTTGCAAATTAAAACCATAGTGTGTATACATGTAGTATATTATGATGACATTGACGGGAACAAATGATGGCATCAGATTATGAACAGACAACTAAGCATATATGCAAATGACATTATCCGAACAAATAGCAGCTACCAGTGCAACCCATGTACTCTTACAACAAAGAAGTCCCCTACACTCACAGTATACCAAAGGATGTCAAAGTAAGGACTGGGTCAAAACACTCTCTCTCACAAAGAAGTTCAAACAATGTGTGTGAAATACCATAGGCTTGCCCTTATTTTCTATGCCTTTAGTTTTTCGGACAGTTGGACTAGGATCACTATAGGACTTTCATTAATTTGTAATGTAGGCTTTGGGACTGGTATGGTAAATATGGATATGGTGGCTCAACCCTCCTTGAAACTATACTATTTTGGCTCCTCTTTTCAACCTTGCTTATTTATTCTCCCTGATTATCCATCCTTTATTTTTAGTTTTTTCGGATGTGTTTTTCTTCATTCTTTCAAAACACAACTCTTTTTTTTCTTATTTTTGCAATTTCTATTTGTTTCACTCATCATTTTTTTTTCACACCCAAATCTGTTTTCTTTTTCTTTTACTAACCCGTTCTTCATACCCAAGTCAAACTACGCACCCCTATGATAGCCACCCTCAACCTAGACGATTTGCCTGAGTTAAGGTACACAATGTCCAAGGAGGGACCAGGGCCAAGACAAGTTCATTTAAAGTCAAAATGGAAAGGTGATTAGGCTAACGAAGGAAATCGATTAATTAAGGCTCAAACTCGGGATCAAGGGATACTTAATTCATTTGGTCAGGCATTTAGGCTAAAAGTGGACTTATTTAAAAATGCCCTATGATCCTTTCCTAACCACTATCCTATAACCTATGCAAGACTAACCAGGCAAGTTCTGGATCGCACACACAAAGTGAACTAGGTAATGACCCACACACACATGGCACAGGGTTACACTATCAACTACTACCTATCCAGCTAATGCACTGCACTACTAGCTATATTTATTTTGCTGATAATACTAACGCCATAACAAGATCCAACAGCTGTCACAAACTAACATACTACACACATAATTTAAAATAAAAATTTTTAGGAGAGGTGTCCTTTAAACAATCAAGAAACACAACTTGTTCAAAATTGGACTGCACTAAGGTTCCCCTATTTTTATCTCCTAGTTAATCATGCAAACACCTAATAATCTAAATAAACACCTAACTATGCCGGTTCCACTAATGATAGCACACTTGGGGGAAAAGAAACACAACAACAAAACCCCCCAAGTGGTGGTATACCCCCGCCTCAACTAAATAATGGTGCAACATAAGTGTAAGGGAGTGAAGATATACCTGTGGCGCCCTAGGCGACGAATATGGGCCCACCCAATGCGGGATGATCAGCATGCTCTCTGGGCTCTCTACTAGGTGCGTCCGGTGAAGGGGGTGCCTGACTAGAAGATGTACCCCGTGCCCTCTCCTCCTGAACAATCTGACTGGTATGGTGCTCTACTCTAGAGGCCTTAATTGCTTTCCAAAAATCACCCTCGAACTCATCACCACTATCAACCTGATCCGCCATACTACATGGTCTCTTGCCTCTATCAATAGAAGGCTCCTCGTCAGCAAACAAATCCACCTCGAACACCGGCCTCATTGGGGTGGGAATGGGCATAGGTGGAATAACAAGAGTGTTGCTCAGTGCCAAAGCTCTTACCTCCTTTCTCAATGTAGCCACCTTCTGTGTCAATCCTACCATGTCAGGAATCTTTGTGTACTCATCCGGGTGGCCATTCGTGCCTCAAAACTATCAATCCTCCCATGCAGCTCTCTCATAAATATATTTATTGCCGCAGTCATACGGGCTTCCACTCTAGCATCTGCAGTTGCTACCATGGTCTTAACCTAAGGCTTAAGCTGGGATACCAACTTAGCCATTGTGCCTCAGTGTGAGCCTTCCTATCAAACATTTGTGTCTGCCGATCCACCAACTAATGTAGGAAGTCCCTCGAAACTAAAACCACACCAGAGGAGGGCGGTAAATTTGTAGTTCCTGTGAACTCATCATCAATCACATGGCCTGTGCCCTCAGCAGGTGCATGTACTATCTCTGATATACTTACTGGTGCTGAAATGGGTATAGGTGTACTAACCGGCTCCTCTCTATCTCCAGGCCCTTCAAAAAGAGCTGCTCCTAATGACCCGGAAGGTTGAGACCTCTAGGGAAGAACTGGGTGAGCTTCCCGCTGCTGCATCAACCCAATATCTGTAATATGGGTCACCTTGATATAATGATCTACTGCAGGAATCTTAACCACACCAGCACTATCACATAGACCCTGAATCAGACAAGGGAATGAAATGCTGGTAAAATCTTAAAGAGCGCACTCATGGATCTCCCTAATAAAATAACACGCAATGTGGATGTCATATCTGACGATGATACTCATTCCCAAAATAGCCAGTTCTAAAGTAAGTGAGTTATCAACATTAGTGGGACCCAATCGGTTCCTAACAACCGACCACCAAAAATGGCCCGTAAAGTGGAGAGTGGACTTCTTGATGTCCATCTTCCCAGTTACCCAACTAGCATCTACACCATCCTCTGCTATATACCCAGCAATCCACCATAGTAACTCCAACCACTGATCGACATCCCTCATTTTAGTCTTATTTCTGACAGTCTCTATACGGTGACCAAACTCAGCAGTCATGGATGGAAATGGACGTTAAGCCCCAAATAAGAATCTATGAATGGTCTGCTCAGAGATATCTACTTTGGTCTCCTAAACCAAAATATAATTCAATGGTGGTTGGTCCGAAAGTCGCTGCTCAATAGGTGCAATCAACTCAACAGACGTAGCATAGGAAGCATAATACTTGCGGACCAACACTGGGCTACAGTGACCAGGAGGTTCCGTTATCTACCCAAATCCATAATGATCAAACACTGCCTTAGTATCAGGTAGTGTCTTTAACTCCTCTAGCCTATACCGGGGCTCCTCAGTAATATTGCATCTACACACACCCCACTCAGTAAGTTCGGCATCCCTGTCATAAATGTCCCTCATTCCTTGAACACACCATCACTGGTTTTCCCTTCTCTGGGAGTAAGTCGTGGAATTTTACCCCTAGTACCCAAAATAGATGTTGTCACCTCAACCACAGAATCATTGGGTCCTTCAATATTTTCCTCAAATCCAGAAATATCAACCTCTTGTTCATCACCGGTTACCAAAGTATCCTCCTCCTCTTCAGACTGGGGGCGAAATCAGAAGACAGATCAGGAGCAGCCGACTTGGCAGGTTGTGGGATAGGCTGAAGTGTGGCCCAGGCAGTAGCTTGTGCCCTAGTTTGTAACCTCGTGGTATAAGGTACCAGTACAGCATCATCGGTAGCCAACGTGTATGCTTCTTTGGATTCACTTTTACCTGACAACGAAGGTTCATCACGCAACATAGTTGTAAATTTGGGCTATTTGGTTTGGATTCGCGAGGAAGAACCCATGTCTCCATGTTTAGGGTTTGATTTGGGTGGCATTGGGTCGGGTTTTATTTGGGTTGGATTTTGGGTCTGGTAGGTCGGGTTTGGGTCGGGTGGGTCAGGTTTTGGATTGGGTGGGTCAGGTTTTGAATTGGGTGGGTCAGATTTTGGGTTAGATGAATTGGATTTTTAGGATTATGGGGTTTAAGTAGTGAGGATTTGATGAATTTTGAATTTGGTATTGGGGAATTGAAGGATTTTGGTTTTGGCATATGAGAATTTGTTATATTTTTGAAAATAGGGTTTATGGTAGGATTTGGATTTAAGAAGGTTTGATTTAGATTTGAAGTTGGGTCGGATTTGAGGGGTATACCAAAATATATATGGAGTTGGGTAGGGTCCGGTTGGATCTTGGGTTAAGTTGATTTATTTCTTTTCACGGCACCACCCACATGACTTGGGTTGACCTACGTCACGTGGGTCTCTGACGTAGGTCAATTCCTACAAGTGTGAAATTTTCTCTGCTTTTCACGGCACCACCCACGTGATGTCGCTTGACCTACGTCACATGGGTCACTATCATAGGTCGATTCCAGCAGGTGTACAATTTTCTCTGACTTCTACGGTACCCCCGATGTTATATTGATGAACTTACGTCCCATGAATCAGCATCGTGGGTTATATTGAACATATGTAGTTCAATATTGTAAACTCTAACTACTTATCCACCACTGATTAGATCACAAAAAACTTAGACCTTGGGTTGCCTCCCAAGCAGCACCTGATTTAACGTCGCGAGACGACTTGGCTAGGTTGGTTGCTCAGACTTCACCAACCCGCCCATGGGTTGCCTCCCATGAAGCGCCTGATTTAACGTTGTGGCACGGCATGACTAGCTTAACTACTCAGACTTCATCAAGACTAAGCTCCTTACATGTCTTTATTTCTTCAGTGATTCCCACATAGTGCTTTACACGCTGACCATTGACCTTAAAAAGGACATCATTAGCACCTTTTATCTCAATTGCTCCATGCGAGAATACCTTAACAACAGTGAATGGTCTAGACCATTTAGACCACAGTTTTCAAGGAAAAAGGCAATGCCTGGAGGTATAGAGTAGCACCAAATCTCCCAGATGAAACTCTCGTCATTCGATTTTTCGGTCATGATACAATTTTATCTTTTCTTTATAAAGTGTTGAACTTTCATAAGCCCATAGACGAAATTCATCCATCTTATTCATCTGATCTAGCCTCAATTTAGCCGCGTCACTCCATTCCAGATTCAACCTCTACAATGCCCATAATGCTTTATGTTGAAGTTTGACCGATAGATGGCACAATTTACCAAAAACTAATTGATATGGTGAGTTACCAATAGGTGTCTTGAATGCAGTTCGATGAGCCCATAAAGCATCATCCAATCTTCTCGCCCAATCAGTTCTATTATAGTTCACCGTCTTTGCCAAAATAGACTTAATCTCATGATTTGACACTTCAACTTGCCCGCTCGTCTGAGGATGGTAGGGTGTTGCAACCTTATTTTTGACACCATACTTTTCAAGTAAGGTCTTGAACAACCGATTGCAGAAGTGGGATCCCCCATCACTAATGATTACTCGTGGTGTACCAAATCGTGAAAATATGTTCTTTTTCAAGAATGTCGTGACACTTCTTCCTTTATTATTGGGAAGCGCAATCACCTCCACCCATTTAGAAACATAGTCAACAGCTACCAAAATGTATTTCATCCCATGTGAGCTCACAAAGGGTCCTATAAAATCAATTCCCCATACATCAAACAATTCGAGCTCAAGAATAGTTATCATAGGAAGTTCATGTCTGTATAAGATATTCCCTTGTCTTTGACATTGGTCGCAGGCCCGAGCATAGTCATGAGCATCTTTATAGATGGTAGGCCAATAATAACCGCATTATAAGATCTTGTGCGCAGTCCGCGTACCACCATGATGACCCCAACTGGAGATGAATGACATGCTTCTAAGATACTCATCATTTCAGCCTCTGGGATACACCTTTGAATCATAACATCCACACATACTCTAAACAGGTAAGGCTCATCCCAGAAGAATTTTCTCACCTCATGCATGAATCTCCTCCGTTGCTAGTACGATATATCTTCCGGGACTAGGTCACTTGACAAAAAGTTGGCAAAATCTGCAAACCAAGGGATCAAGTCTTGTGATGCTGCCAACACTTGCTCATCTGGAAAAGTATCATCAATATCAAGCTCATCCCTTACTTTAAACATAGGCTCCTCCTCAAGGAGTGATAGTAGGTCAGCGACCTGATTCTCGGTTCCCTTTCGATCATTGACTTCAAAATCAAATTCTTGCAGTAGAAGCACCCCCCAAATCAATCTTGGCTTAGCATCCTTTTTTTACATAAGATATCGAAGTGCTGCATGGTCTGTATGCACAATTACCTTTGTGCCAATCAAGTAAGAATGAAATTTCTCGAAAGCGAAGACCACTGCCAGCAACTCTTGTTTAGTCATGGTGTAGTTCTTTTGAGCTGGATTAAGTGTTTTGCTGGCATAGTAAATTGGATGTAAAATCTTCTCTCATCTTTAGCCAAGAACAGCACCCAAGGCTACTCCACTAGCATTACATATAACTTTAAACGACATCGTCCAGTCTGGTGTGACAATAATAGGGGTTGAAATCAACTTCTCTTTTAGACACTCGAAAGCTTTTAGGCATGCCTCATCAAACACGAACTTTACCTCTTTCTCCAAAAGTTTGCATAACGGATGTGCAATCTTAGAGAAATCCTGGATGAATCTTCTATAAAAGACAGCATGACCTAAAAAACTTTGAATCCCTTTCACAGAAACAGGTGGGGGTAATTTTTCAATAACCTCAATCTTTACTTTATCTACTTCGATACCCTTCTTTGAGATTCGATGCCCCAACACAACACCTTCTTTTACCATAAAGTGACATTTTTCCCAATTTAGCACCAAGTTGCACTCCTCGCATCTTTGCAATACCTTAGCAAGGTGAGCCACGCAATCGTTAAAAGAGTCTCCTACAACCGAAAAATCATCCATAAATACCTTAATAGTGTCTTCCACCATGTCAAAAAAATGGACATCATGCAATGTTGAAAAGTTGTTGGTGCATTACATAATTCAAAAGGCATCCTTTTGAATGCAAACGTCCCATATAGACAAGTGAAAGTGGTCTTCTCTTAGTCTTTGGGAGTGATGAAAATTTGATTTTAACTCGAATAACCATCAAAGAAACAATACCATCCTCTACCAGTAAGGCGGTCTAACATCTGGTCCATGAAGGGCATAGGAAAATGGTCCTTCTCGGTCTAAGAATTTAGCTTCCGATAATCCATGCAAACTCTCCATCCGGTTACTGGCCTCATTGGGATAAATTCATTTTTATAATTTGGAACCACAGTGATTCCTCCCTTCTTTGGTACACACTGCACTGGGCTTACCCACTTTCTATCAGTAATAAGGTAAACTATGCCTGCATCTAACCACTTAATGATCTCTTTCTTCATAATTTCCTGCATAGGTGGGTTCAGAAGACGTTGGTGGTCAATGCTTGGTCTATACTCAGGAATAAGATGGATCTTATAAGTGCAAATGTCGGGTGGAATCCTTATAATATCAGCAATGGACCAACTAATGGCCATTTTAAATTTCTTCAATACCGAAACCAGAGCTTCTACCTGCCATCCTGCTAATTCAGCAGAAATGATTACAGGCAAGGTGTTACTGGTTCCCAAAAATGCATAGTGAAGGTGAGAAGGAAGAGCTTTAAGCTCTAAGACTGGAGGCTCTTCAACAGAAGGGCGAGCCGGTGGGGTCACCCTATTCTTCAAATCGAGATCAAGTTTCTTCAGAGCATAAGTGTAGGATACCCTACCAGCAAGCGCTCCTACCATCTCATCATAATTCTTAATACTATCATTGTGAAAATTCATAACCACCGCTAAAATAGCTTCTACCCCCAACCTTTCTTCAATTGGAACGACTATGACACTCTCATCAAGCGTATCAATTATAGAAATTACCCGCATATCTTTCGGTTGCTTCATGGAACGACAAACATTCAAAATCACTTGTTTATCATTTAACCTAAATTTTATCTGCCCAGTTTCTATGTAAACCAAAGCACGGCCAGTGGCAAAGAATGGCCTCCCCAGGATGATAGGAACATCGAAGTCAACTTCACAATCTAGAATTACAAAGTCATCTAGAAAGACGAAAGATGCAACTTTCACCAAAACATCATACAGAATACCCATCGGCTTTTCACAGTTCTATCTGCCATGAGAAGCCTCATAGAAGTCAGTTTTGGTGCTCCCAACCCCAACTACTTGAACACGGCTAGCGACATTAAGTTAATGCTAGCACCCAAATCACATAGTGCCTTTGCAAAGTAGTAAGAACTGATAGTACAAGCAGTTGTGAAAGCCTCTAGATCCTCCTTATTTTTAACTAGGGAATGCGAAGCAACTGCACTACAATGATGGAAGTTATCTGCAGGCTCAAAACTGACAGTTCCCTTCTTCGTTACTATGTCTTTCATGAACTTTGCGTAATCGAGAATCTGTTCCAAAGCCTCAACAAGGGGGATATTTATCGATTTGTCTTTCAACATCGTAATAAACTTCTGGTATTTACCTTCCTCAGGCTTCTTTTTCAACCTTTGATGAAAGGGATGAGTAGGTCATAAGATCGTTTTCAATATTTGTGGATCCTCCTTCTCCTTCCTCTTTTCAGATTCCACTTCTTTATTAATATTGTTGTCCGCTGCTAAATTTTTTGGCTCCATCTCAACCTCTTCATCGACCACCACTGGTTCATCTTTCTTATTATTACCTGCGAGAATAGATGGGTTGGTTGTGCTCTTTACGCTTCTTGTAGTGATAGCCAAACAATGGCCGTCATTTTTCAGATTTTGAATGGTGTTGCTTGGAAGAGTGCCTAGTTGACGTTGGTTCAATGCCACCGATATCTACCCGAACTGTTGCTCCAACTATTTTATTACAGGTGAGTGAGATTCAACTTTATGACTTATTCCCAAAATGTCCGCGCTAATTTCTTTTAAACAAGTTTCTTGGTTTTTTTATCCTTTAACCAATTTATTATGAAAAGTTTCCATTCATGAATTTTCGTAGTCAGTATCACGGTTCCCTGGTGGAATATAAGCACCGCTCTTCTCCTTGTAATCATCTTTTTATCTCCAGTCTCCATCACGATCTCGCTCTCTGTCTCTATAGCCTGACATGTTGCAATTGTCTCCATAATAGTTTTGAACTTGATTTTCTTGCCTCGAGTTCCAAGAGTATTGATTATACCCTTGGCCCTTGGCTCGAAAACCCACCACTTCTCAATTCAAGTATTTAGCTTCCTCATCAGATTTATAATCATCATTCTTAGATGCTTTACCCTGTGCACTTACGACATGTACCTTCTCCATATCTCTAGCCACAATCTGTTTGGCTAGCAAACCAATTTTTGTTCTCAGTTGTGCAACCTCTTGAGCTACAAATTTATTCAAAGCCTGTTGTACTGCTGATGCTCCAATAGTGTATGTACCAGTCGGTGTCTCTGCCTCCCAAGTATGCTATCCTCGGTTAGTCTTAGTAATACAATCTAAGATCTCTGAAGCTCATTCCCACCTCAGACTCATAAATGCTCCTCCAGTGATAGTATCAGCTACAGCCTTATTATTTTCGTTCAAATCCCTATAGAAGATTTCAAGTAGACTCCTACCACTCATCCTATGATTTGGCACATTCTGAAGCTTCTTCTTGAATCTTAGCCATGTCTCGTAAAGGGCTTCAGAGTGTAGTTTTCTGAAGTTATAAATCTCATCCTTCAACTGTAGCATCTTGGATGGTGGAAAAAATCTTTCCAGAAATTGATTTCTTAGCTCTTGCCAAATAATAATGGAACCTCATGGTAATTCGGCCAGCCACAAAGTTGCTTCTCCTATTAAAGAGAATGGAAACAATCTTAACCGAATAGCCTCTTGGTCCACTCCAAGCAAATTATAAGAAGTGCGAACCCCCACAAAGTTCATCACATGCATGTTTGGATCATCTGCAGGAAGACCCGCGAATACACCTTTCAAGTTAAGTAGGTGGATTATGGCACTTGTAATGTCAAACTTTGTGCCCTGAGGTAACTCTGGTGGAATAATGGCACTAGTCTCAATCGGCTCGACATAATCCACATCTTCTTCTTCAGGATCATCATAAACTGGCATATGTGGTCTTTGAGGTGTTTGGTGTGCCCTCGGTCTTCTTTGTCTTTCTTCAGCATCAGCCAGACGTTGTGCTGCTTCTTGCATAGCTCGATTATCTCTATCTTCTTGCCTAAGAGCAGCTTTTCTAGCTTACTCTTCCCGTGTCAATCGAGTAGTAGTTTGGTCCTCTGTTTCTTGACCAACTGGCTGAATTGGTTGGTTATGAATATCTCCCGCGGCTGCAGGATCCTGAACTCCATCGATATTTACCATTCTTCGATTAGCTCTTAGAGTTCTTTCTATTTCAGGATCAAGTGGACTCAGGAGATTACCTTGAGTCCTAGTATTGAGCATACACCGGCGTGTGCCCTTAAAAGTATAATGAAATAAAACCAATCAACTCCAACAAGCGAAATACTCAACTCCATAATCATAGTTCCCCGGTAACGGCGCCAAAATTTGATGTCACCCAAATTATACCTTCAGACAAGTATAATGCGGTCGATATATAAAATATAGAACCCAACTGTCACGCCTCAAATTCCAATGGGGCGGACTGGCACCCGAAGTCGTTAAGGCCCGAGAGATCCAATCTTCATTCATGTACACTCAGATGCATGTCACTAACTGAACAACACTCTATCACATATAGATACAAGATACCAATGGCGGAAGTCATGGAAAACATGTGACATATATATGAAACTTAGTCGTTAAAGCCACCACGACAAAAGCATACATTCCTTACATTCCTTCATTCATCCCACATAGTCTACAAAAGCCTCTAACAAATACATAACCAACCTACAGTCGAGACAAGTCCCCGCTTTATACAATCCTTTATACAATACCAAAACAAATGTACATAATCACTCAGAAAGCCCCGAACCAAACTGGAGCTCACTAATAATTCGTAGATGATCTGTAGCCTACTGGGGAGGTCTATTAACACCTGTGCCTGCAGCAAGTAAGGTAAGTCCCCCAAGGGACGTCAGTACGAAGAATGTACTGAGTATGTAAGGCTATAAGAAACTGTATGAAACATAGGATCTCAGATGGAATCAAATACAAGTTAATAAACATTTTGGATAAACCACCGTTCTGTATATGTGTGGAATCATGTACATTATATTCATTACTTTCTTTGCTTATACGTTCATCATTATTACCATTCATCCAAATGATCAGTGGGCCATAACATAATCATCCACCTTATTGGTGGGCCATAACATAATATAATGTATTATATCAATAATTATCCACCTTATCGGTGGGCCATAATATAATATAGTGTAAAATATCAACAATCATCCACCTTATCGGTGGGCCATAATATAATATAGTGTAAAATATAAACAATCATCCACCTTATCGGTGAGCCATAATATATATATAGATACACATTACTTCATTCCTTTACTTGTGTGAGATTGATACCTTGGTGGTCATAACATCATTATTGGAGCCTCATACATTAGTGGTTATAACATCATTCTTGGAGCTTTGAAACATTAGTCAATGAATAAGAGACAGGTGAATCACATTTGTTCAATGAATAAGAAACATGTGAATAACAATATATGACAACCTGAATGAGATACTTTGGAACATTTCGAAATGGAACAAGTACAGTAACAATGATAACAAGAGATGCTGCCAAAGGATACAGAAAGAGTAACCTTACATACCTTATCTACCCAATATGAATACACAGTCCTATATGTGATTACAATAATCCATCTCCTTCCTTACGTTTTACTCTATAACACATGTACATAACGGAACTCATGTTAACAACTAACTATATTGCAAGTGTATAAGACGACAATAGGCTACATGCCTGTCATATAACGTCATTTCACCCTTCACAATACAATAAACTGCATCACCACACTAACAACACCCCAACATTACACACATTAACCAAGACATCATAAAACGATAGCATTTCACACCAAAGTTATACTTTACACTTCCCCTTCAACACTATGTCACATTTACCTCACTACGTCACGTAAACACCTTCCACAACAATATATTAAAGACAATCCATAATTGATACCATTCAAAATACCTCTTGTCTACTCCTTTAAATCCATTCAAAGGGTACCATAAGTTGATAATTGCATCCATGAAGGGTATAGGGGCTTTGGGGGGTCAAAGCGATGGAAAAACAATCAAAACGGAGTTCTGGACTGATTTGCAAAGCCACCTACGCCCGTAGGTGGATGGGGTGCGGCCTCCAGTGACCCTTGGCCCTGTCCAGGGCCACTTGCATTGGTATCTGCGCCCACAGGTGCCCCGTCCGCGAGGGCGGGTGCCCGTTTCAGCCTCCGGGGGTCATTTTTGGGTCCTTTTTCGAAATGAATGGTCCATGGTCATAATTAAGCTTCTATTTTAATATTTTAAGTTATATTGGATGCCAAAGAACAGCCATAGTTTCACAACGCACATAAACATCACAAAACTACATTTTTCCCTTCAATACGCCACCGGTTCTATGTACAATTTCACAACAACAATTCCAAATGTGATACACAAAGAGGAATCAAGTTAAGGGCATAACAACATCTTAAATTTTGATATTTAATCCATCAAATTCAATTCCTTCAAGACCACAAGTCTACTTTCAAATTTATAAGACAAAACCCTTTACCAATTAAGCAAAAGTAGACTTTTTCACCCATAGTGAATTGCTCAACACTCTAACAACATAAACAACATGATTTATACACCCTTTTATGCATATAATATATTAATCCATGAGAGTAAACACTTACCCAAGCTTGCAAAGTGATGATCTTGTCCAAACAAGTGGTAGTTGCTTAGGGTTTGGATGAAGAGAATGTTGTGGAAAAATCTAAAAATGAGACATGTGTGTTTTGTTGATTAAACTCTGATTTTTGGTGCCTTATATAGTACCTTTAAATCTCATCCTTAGCCACACTTTGTTCAATCATTTAGGTGTTTACTTGGTCAAAGAAAGAATGGATCATTTTTCCCACTTTGGGCCATGTCTTTTGCTTAATTATTGGGCCTTAATTGAGCCCATTAGCTCAAGATTAGTTTAGCCTAATAACTTCCATGAATAATACACCAACCAACACCACTTAATTAATTCCATGAACATTAGGGTAGTCGCATGAGTTCAGAAATGTACGGGGTGTTACACCAACTAGGTTGGGGTCGATCCCACAGGGAATAGGACGAAATTATGTAGAATGCTAGTCTGAGTAATTGGCAAATACGTGAAACTGGGGGTTTTTTGTGAATAAATAGTAACAATAACAATTTTTGATTTTTTTATTTGTAAACAATATGAGAAATACACTAGGACTGTGATCCCTAATGATTTCTTAACTTCACCGGTTATTTGTGCTTGACAAAATTATCCCGCTGCGTTGCATACAAAATATAACAAGATATATTCATCTCAACGTCCCTCGACCTTGGTTAGATGAATTTCACTCTTCTCCTCTTGGTCTCCAAGTGTCGCACTACTAACCCTTGTCCTGGATCTCAGATAACTATCTATTTTACGGCTCAAGTTATTAGATGAATATTGATAGCTTCAAATCTCTGTTGTTATTCCCTTTTCCCAATCTTTACCTCTCTCTTGAGAAATTCTAGAATACAAGCGAGTATCTAACGTTTGCAACCGTTAGACGATCAATTATAATGAAGGTAATTACAATACATGCATTCACAATGGTTCAGAATTTGATTCGTAATTAACTTGTTTTGTTAATTCCTCATGGTTCACATAACCCTAGTTAATGGGTTTAGCTGCACATTATTGTAAGAAAACAAGAAGAATTCAAAGATGAAAACATAACTGTAAACTCATGATAATGAAGAAAACTCTGAAATCTCAATATTAATAGAAATCCTAGAAATGGTAATCCAAGATTACAAAATCAATGATGCGTCAAAATACTGGAAATATGTCTCAAAATAATATACTGATTAACTCCTGAACATAGGACAATACAAGGGTGTTTATCGATACAAGATGAATCCTATCCTAAATAAAATAGGAAAACAGAGTCGGCAACTTTCCACGGTATCGTGACTTGGTGTCGTTGAACCAATTCATGCCACGTAAGTTAGTTCTATGGAAATCAGGCAATATTGGAAATCTCTGATGTTGACTCACGACACCCACTCATGTCATGTGGGTAGACTCACGGCACGTGAGTCATATCGTGAGTCACTTCTCTGGTGTAGAACCTGGTTCTTTCATCTTCAGATACTCTGTTTTCAAGCATGATTCTTCCTTCTTGATTATTTTGCTTCCAAAAACCTTTTCTCCTACAATATAGAATAGAAAACACATCATACCCACCAAACATACCCAAGTTATTGCATATTTTCTTAGTTTCAAGCATCGAAAGTGTCATTTGATCATGACACATCAATTCACATACTTTTATACTTGTTACACAAAAACATATAAGACACAACACAAGAAACGTAAAAAGATCCTAAACATGATAGTTCTACTATGATAGCATACCCGAGGGAAAATAAACACCACAACAAAAAACCCCAAGTGGTGGTACACCTCCCTCCTTAACTTTGAGAACATGTAGTGTCCTCATGACATGCATATCAAAATAAATTAAGAACGAGGGGTTAAGGCATGCCTGTAGTGCTTAAGACGTCGGATCACGTCATATCCTCCACTGGGGTCTTAGATGCAGCCCCTGCCAAATTAATAGCGGCCTCAATGGTGGTCGTGGCAATCAAATTAATATTGGCACCAGTGGTAGCCGGTGCACTCAATGGTGGTAAAATAGTGGGGGTAGTCGTTGTACCACTACTCATCTCAACAACAAAAGCATCTGAGGGCAAGGCTACTACAAATCTTGAGCTCTTGACTCCACACCCTATCTCATGGACCTCGAATAACTAATCCTATAAGGTTTGCTTAATCTCCTTAGCCGCCCTCTTGGCCTCTTATTTTTATTTCTTTCTTTTTCTTCTCTTACTCTCCTTCTCACCACTACCATATAGATCCTTCTCCTACCTTTTGTGCTTCATATATTTGGCCTCTCATCTACCATAATCTCCTTCATGATAGGCATGGTGAGAGTTGGAAAAGCTGGATATGACCTAGAAACCATCTCCTCTATAGCAGCCCAAAGCGTGGCTAACTTATATCTAATCTGTGCTAAATCTGGAGACTGGACTCCTTCAATTTTCTTGTTTATCCTCTTCTAAAAATTGTGAAAGTGGGTCTGCACCCTACGTGTTTTTTCTTAATCTCCATTTGCACCAAAGGTTTCACCCTAGACTCAATGTCGTCCACCCTCCACTCAAAATTTAGCAATCTCTTAAACACATCTTTTAAAAACTCCTTTGAGCCAAGGTGTACCTATCGATAGGTGGGCGTGGCATGGATGATCTCGGAGTCATGGAAGGTAAAATGGGGATTAATGGTGTCCTGGAGTTCGGGTAAGCCATAGCAACAGCTACAGCATGTGGCTCTGGCCACACAGTCCCAGACTAAGACTTAATCTGTATGCCCCCACGTTCCACAAAACTGGGGGTATCAATATCCATAGGTGCATCTGACTAGAATGAACTATACATCAATGATGCACCAATCTTCACTCTCGAGATGGGATTCATCTGATCCTAAATCAAGCCCAAATACATAATGCGACAAACCACTATAAAATTGTCCACCCCCTCCACAATAAGAACTCCATCATCCAAACACATCTTTGTGACCAAGCATAAAAAAGGAATGCTAGTATCAGTGCTCACAGCACTATCGCAAATTTCACAGAAAATAATCTTGGTGATCTCATAACCCTCTATGATACCACCAACCAAGGCAGCCCTGTCGGTACTTAATATGTTGTCACCAGTAGTAAGTCCCAACCTGTGATGGACCAATGTCCACCAAGACTTTCCAGTGAAATTTAGACTCCCCTTCTTGATTTGGGACGACGACCCAGCAGACCAAAGAGCATTCTCCTTATCTGTCATAATAATATTTTCTATCCATCAAAGGTGCATCATCTTATCCTCAGTGGTGATTTGATTAGTTTTCATTTTTTTCATCTCCACAATATGGTGATCAATTTTCAAAGTGTCAACTAATGGCATATGATTTTCACCATGTAAAAAGTGAGAGAACGTCTACGCTGATACACTAACACGGACCCTGCGAATCAATAATCTCTTGAGGGGTTCATGAACTTTACATTATTGTCCATGTGGAGACAAATTCATCATAGCCATCTGATAGGCAGCATAAAATTCTCAAGCAAGAGTCAGGCTGTATTTTCCAGGTTCCTACCCACTCAAACTTGTATTTCTTGAAAAGGTTCTCAAAAAATAGGCATCTCAGACATACCCATAGTTAACACTCTTGGCTCAATATAGAACACCATCTTAGGTCTACCGGTGCTTGGGACAATAGTAGTGTCCCGCTCATATCACTTTTGCATGCCCTAATAACCCCATTTATTCACCAAAAGGATTGGTACAGTCTCAATCTAAAGGCCAGGTTGGACTGGAGGTGGAGACTGAATAGGTGGTGGTGGACTGTCAATAGTGTCCTCTTCATCCGCTTCAGACAACTCTTCTGATCCAGCTTTCAAACCTTCTTCTTTGGATTTACTGCCAGATGTAGCCTCTTTCTACTTTCATAGACACTCCCGTCTCCCTCTTCTTTATCTTCTTCAAACCCATATATTTTGCCCTCTTTAGACTGGAGAGGAATAGGTGACCCTGGTGGTGAGGCTCAGGCATTCTTCATGCGGGGCCTTGATCGACCACCCTGGGGTAATCTACTCCATACATAGACTGGCCTTGAGATAGGGTATTCCTCAACTGAGCCACTTGACTCCTCCTCCTCTGTAGTTTCATCTCTTAATTTCTTAGTACCACAGGTTTGTTTCTTAGAAGTTGGCTTAACCCTCTTGGTGCCTCCCTTTGCGGTGTCCTTCTTTGGTGCTATAGTACCTATAGGGGAGTACATATTTGTCAAAATAACTCAGGAAAAGAAAAGGAAACTATAAAGAATTAAGTATGTAGATGTAGTGTCCATGCCCTGCGAGCCCAGGAAACTAGTAGTTTCCTCAGACTACGACTCGTAGTCTGACTCATAAGGTCGAGTGGCATGTACCCAAAACAAATTGTTCTCCTGAAAACTCCACCCTATGAGTCGTTAGGTCACCCTATGACTTGTTGGGTAAGTCATCATGTGAACTCCTGCAAACTGCAAGGCAGGCTCACTCGGTACGACTAAACCCTATGACTCTTAGAGTGACCCTACGAATCATCGGGTGACTCATTGGGAGAGCAGGGACAAATTTCTTTGGGACTTTGAATTTCAAATCAAAGTGCTAGTCACTAGGACTCGCACAAGGACTCGAAGCCTTAGGGATGAGTCGTTCTGATAGTCGAAGGGACTACAAATTAGTAGTCCCTACTTATTAATATTCAATGTATATTTTCCCAACTCATGCAATATTTAAAATAACCATTCGATAATTCGAGTGACCTTGAGACCACTCTTCCCGTGTATATACCAACTAAAACATTGGGGTTACTCAGACTTCACCTAGGGTAACAATCACATAAAAAATTGAGCCATAAGCACACCCATAACCACTTTCACTACTTTATTTCAACAAGAACAAGGGATACATGTTCAAGTTATACCCAATTTATAATTTTCAAGCAATTAAACCTAGGGTTTGGTTAACCCATGCGGTACACTACCCAAATTCAAAGCAAACTACTTAAGAAATTATACTTAGTTTGATTCAAGTAGTGATGCTTGAAAGAATTTTGAAAATTGATATCCAAATACTTGGGATTTTTGACATTGTGAGATATTGAGGAGTAGAACATTTTTTTAGGAATTTACGGGGTGATTAGTGCTCAAATAGTAGATTATTTAAGGTTTGAGGGACGGTTATCAAATGTGGAGGAAGTTTCACACTTTTGAAAAAAAAAGTGGAATTGATACAGAGCGGTTCCAACAATTATTTCCATATCAGGTCGGGTCGGGTCGTTATTTTTAAAATTTTGGACCAACTTTCTTGCAGTGACAATGACCCTACCCTATGACTTTTCATCAGTGGCAATGAGTCATCATATCCCTCTGTAGTGTAAAAATTAGAAGACTTACCTAGGGAAGTCACCAGTCACTACGTTTCATGGAGACAAGTCATAGCGTGTGACTATGACCCATTCTGAGAGACAATAGGACTCCATTGAATTCTATTATATTCCTCTTTTTGCTATGCCTCACGCAACGGGTCATTATGTTTCCCTATAATTTGTAGGGTAACCCATTTGGCCTGGGAACCAAAAACTTTTCTGGTGTCTTTTCATCTTATCAATGCCCTGCACACTTCAACATATGTTACCCTATAAAAATAACAGTAAAAATAAGTACAAAATTCTTAGGTTGCCTCCCATGAAGCGCTTGATTTAATGTCGCGGCACAACATGGCTAGTTTGGCTACTCAGTCTTCACCAAACTAACCTATGGGTTACCTCCCATGCAGCGCCTGATTTAATGTCGTGGAATAATTTAGGTGTTCTTGGTTACTCAAACTTCACCAAGAACCATTTCACATATCATTTTGACCTCATCAGTGTTACCGAGACAATGTTTCATCCTTTGGCCATTCACTTTAAACTTTAGGCCCTCATCATTCTCAAGCTTAATAGCAGCATAAGGGAACACCATCACCACTTGATATGGTCCCCTCCATCTCGACCTCAACTTTCCAGGAAACAACTTGAGCTTGGACTCAATTAATAGAACCATATCACCAGCGGTGAACTCTCTCTTCTAAATCTTTCGATCATGGTATGCCTTCATATTTTCCTTGTATAGGGCTGAACTTTTGTAATCCCTTAGATGGAACTCATCCATATCATTCAATTGCTTAAGTCTCAGCTTCGCCGCATTACTATATTCTAGATTTAGCCTTTTCAGAGCCTATAACGTCTTATGCTCAAGTTCAATAGGCCAGTGGCAAGCCTTTCCAAACACAAGATGGTATGGGGACACATCAATGGGAGTATTAAATACTATCCAGTAGGCCCACAATGCATTATGTAACTTCCTATCCTAGTCCTTCCTATTGGCATTCACAGTCTTCGCCAAAATGGACTTTATCTCCCGATTGAAGACCTCAACTTGCCCACTTGACTGCAGATGGTAAGGGGTTGCCCTCTTATGTTTCACACCATATTTCTAAAGTATCTCTTTGAATAGTGATTGAAAAAATGTTAACCCCCATCACTTATTATTTCCCTTGGGATACAAAATCTAGAAAATATGTTCTTTTTCAAAAATGCGGTCACACTCTTTTCTTCATTGTTTTGAAGTGCAACTGCCTTCACCAATTTTGAAACATATTCAATCGCAACCAGAAGGTACTTCATACCATATGAGCTCACAAATAGGCCCATGAAATCAATGTCCCATACATCAAACAACTTAAGCTCTAGTATCATTGTCATTGGAAGCTCTTGCCTTCGTGAGATGTTTCCTTGTCTTTCGCATTGGTCATAAGCTCTTGAATAATCATGTGCATCTTTATAGATGGTGGGCCAATAGTAGTCACATTGCAAGATCTTGTATGCAATCCACGCACCACTATGATGACCCCTAACAGGTGACGAGTGATATGCCTCTATAATGCTTATCATCTCTACCTCAGGAACACATCTCCGAATCATTCCATCTACACAAATCTGAAACAAGTACGGCTCATCCCAGAAGAACTTGCATACATCATGCATAAACTTCTTCCTCTGCTGAAATGATAGGTCTTCGAGCACTAATCACTTACCAAGTAATTAGAAATGTTTGCAAACCATGGAATCAAATCTTGTGATGAGGCCAATACCTGCTTCTCGGGAAAAGTAACGTCAATTTCAAGATCATCTCTTAGTTTCAGCATTTTCTCTTCTTTAAGGTGTGATAAGTCAGCCACTTGATTCTCATACCCTTTCAATCCTTGACCTCAAAGTCAAATTCTTGCAATAGAAGTACCAAGCAAATCATCCTCGATTTTGCATCCTTCTTTGCCATAAGGTACATAAGAGTTGTATGGTCAGTATGCACAATCACTTTTGTACCAAGCAAATAAGATTGGAATTTCTCAAATGCAAACACCACAGCAAGCAACTATTGTTCAGTCACAGTATAATTTCTCTAAGCTAGATTAAGTATTTTGCTAGCATAATAGATGGGATGTAAGATCTTCTCTCGACTTTGGTCTAGGACTGTACCTAGCACCACCCCACTAGCATCACATATAACCTTGAAGGGCATGGACTAATTGGGTAACACAATAATAGGGGCTGAAATCAACTTCTCTTTTAGGTAATCAAACGCCTTCAGACACGTATCATAAAAAACCAACTTCACCTTTTTCTCCAACAACTTGCACAAAGGATTTGCAATTTTAGAGAAGTCCTTCATGATTCTTCGATAAAATCTAGCATGCCCTAGAATGCTTCGAATAACTTTCACATAAATTGGTGGAGGTAATTTTTCAATCACCTCAATCTTTGCCCCATCAACTTCAATCCCTTTGAAATCTTGTGACCAAGCACTATTTCTTCTTTGACCATGAAGTGACATTTTTCCCAATTTAGTACCAAGTTGCAATCTTCACATCTCCTCAAAACACTAGTATGATGAGCTAGACAATTTTTAAATTAATCACCAAAAATTAAGAAGTCATTAATAAATACCTCAGTAGTATCCTCAACCATGAGAAAAGATGGACATCATGCAACACTAAAAGGTAGCTAGTGCATTACATAGACACGAAGGCATTCTCTTGAATGCGAAATTCCCATATGGACAAGTGAAAGTGGTTTTCTCTTGGTCCCCAAGAGCAATTGAGATTTGATTATAACTCGAGTATCCATCAAGAAAACAATACCATCCTCTGCCAGCTAGATGGTCTAATATCTGATCCATGAAAGGCATAGAAAAGTAAGCCTTCTCAGTCCATGCATGCAACTTTCTATACTCCATTCATTCACACCACCCGATCACTGGCCTCATAGGAATATGCTCATTTTTCTCATTTGGAACCACAATGATTCCACCCTTATTAGGCACATATTTGACTAGTCTCACCCATTTGCTGTCAGCAATATGGTAAACTACCCCTACATCTAACCACTTGATAATTTCTTTTTACACCACCTCTAGCAAAGGCAGATTCAGTCTCCGTTGATGCTCAATACTAGTCACACAATCCATCTTAAGTTTGATTTTGTGTGAGCAAATTCCAGGTGAAATCCCAATAATATCAGTAATGGACTATCCAATGGCCCTCTTAAACCTCTGCAACATAGGACCAAGGACCCAACTTGTAAATCTACCAAATCAGTTGCAATATAACCGGTAAAGTGTTGTTGGCTCCTAAAAATACATAAAGAAGATGGGATGGAAGAGCCTTGAGCTCCAAGGTTGGAGGCTTCTTAATAGAAGGCTTAGCTAGCGGGGTCACTATTTTCTTGAAATCAAGATCTAACTTCTTTGGTGCAGAATTTTAGGAACCCCTACCATCAAGTGCGCTTACCATCTCATCATAATTCTCAATATCATTACTCTCGAAATTAATAATCATTGTTGCAAGTGCTTCAACACCAACTCACTCCTTAATAAGAGCTACCAATGCATCCCCATCGACTATATCAATCACAAAAATCACACGTATGTCCTTTGGCTTCTTCATGGATTGGTAGACATTAAAAGTCACATGTTCATCATTCAATCAAAACTTCATATGCCCAGACTCCATATCAACCAATGCACGTCCAGATGTAAGGAATAGTCTTTCCAAAATAATGGGAACCTCAAAGTCAACCTCACTGTCAAGGATACAAAATCAGCTGGAAAGATAAAAGAAGCAACCATCACAAAAACAACACATAAAATTCCCATCGGATTCTTAAAGTTTGATCTGCTATAAGAAGACTCATCGATGTTGGTTTGGTAGACCTCAACCCCAACAGATTGTATACTGTTAGTGGCATCAGATTAACGCTGGCACCCAAATCACCCAAAGTTTTTGCTAAGTTGAAAGACCTAATAGTGCATGGAATCGTGAACACTCCAGGATCTTTCTTCTTCTCAACTAGTAAGTGGGAAGCTATTGAACTACAATGGTGCATATTATCAGTAGGCTCAAAACTCACATTCCTCTTCTTAGTCATCAACTCCTTCATAAAATTTGTGTAAACCGGCATTTGTTCAAGAGCCTCAACTAGAGGGACATTCACTGATAACTGTTTCAACATAGAGATGAACTTTTGATATTTTACCTTTACAGCTTTATTCTACAATTTTTATGGAAAAAGAGGAGTCGTGGAATGGGAGTTAATACTTGTATGACATTCTTTTTCTTCCCCTTTTTCACCTTAGCATCTTTTTCAGCAACCAGAGGCTTTACAGGTACATTCTCATCTTCAACTAGATATTCAAACTTGGCTTCTTTCACATCATCGACAATCACTAGTTTGACCTCATTCTAAAAAACCATGGGCCTTGTGGATTGATAGTCATCTTACCACTCCTAGTAGTGATAGCCAAGTAATGACCATTTTTTTAGGGTTCTGGATGGTGTTGCTCGGAAGTGTACCCTGCTAGTGCTGATTTAATATGGTGGTTAGCTGACCAAACTATTGCTTAAGCTGCATAATGGTGGTAGCATGTGATTCAACCTTTTGGATCATTCCTGAAATACCTTTCCTAATATCCTTAAGGCAATCTTCTATCTTCTCTATCCATTTAAAAACCTTTGCAAGCATGTCTTCCATCCTTGAATTGCTCGAACAAGCAACTCGGTTCCCAGGTGTAACATAGAGGCCACTTTTATCCTTATAATCATCCTTTCTCTTCCAATCACCACCTCATTGCCTACTTCTATCTCTATACCAATACCTATTATAGTTGTTATCTTCATAATAATTCTGACCTTTATTTCCTATCCTAAAGTTCCAATTGTCATGATTAGACCCTTGACCCTTGGCTCAAAAACCCACCACCTAATTATCTAGATATTTAGCCTCCTCCTAAAAATCAGACTCATCATGCCTTGGTGTCTTACCTTATGAACCAACTACATTAACCTTTTTTGCTCCTTGGGATGCTGCAAACTGCTTAGTAAACAAGCTAAGGTAAGTCCTCAACTGTGCTACCTCTTAAGCAACTAACTCATCTAGTTCTCTCTGCTCTGCGGGCCCATCTCTATCTCGAGTATGCTAACCTTGGTTGGTTTTAGTAATCCTATCCATAATATAAGAAGTCTGGTCATAATTCAACCTCATGAATGCCCCACTAGTGATAGTATCTACTATAACATTATTATTAGGATTCAAAGCTCTATAGAGGATCTCAAGCAAGTTTTGTCCCGATATTCTATGGTTAGGGACATTTTGTAGATTCTTTTTAAACCTTTACTAGGTCTCATATAACACCTCCGAATGTAGCTGCTTGAAGTTATATATCACATTTTTCAATTGAAACATCCTGGAAGGGGGGAAAATCTATCCAAGAACTTAGTCCTCAGCTCATTTCATATAGTAATCGATCCATGTGGCAACACTGTTAACCATAATATATCCCTCCCCATCAGAGAGAATAGGAAGAACTACAGTTTAATCACCTATTGGCTCACTCCAAGTAGATTATAGGAATTGCAAATCCCTAAAATTTTCATCTCGTGCATGTTTACATCAGTAGTAGCAGGGCATGTGAACACCCTCTTTAAATTTAGCAATTGTTTCATCACACTGGTGATGTCAAATTTTATTCCTAGCGGCAATGATTGTGGAATAATAACAGCGATCTCAATAAACTTAAGAAAGTCTAGCTCGTCCTCTACATCAACAAACTGAGGAAGATATGGTTGTAAAGGTTATTGACCTCTATACCTTCTTTGCCTCTCTCACTCATCAAGTACGTCCAGATGATATGCTTTAGCTTGTCTAGCCCTTTCTTTCCTAGCTACCCTCCTGGTAACTTCTAGACTAGCATTCTCTTTAGCCATCAATCGAACAGTGGTTACCTCCACAGTCTTTTGAAGCCCGGGATGATGTCCTATCTAATTCAAGACTTTCACATCATCAACTCCTTCATTATGAACTCCTTGATTAAGAATCTCTTCGTTCACCATCATTCTACTAGCTCTCAGAGCTCTTTCATGTTCAGTATCATCTGAAATCAGGGGATTGCGTTGACTTCGAAAACTAGGCATACACCAGTGTGCTCCCTATAAAAAATAGAAATATAAAATCAAGAAACAAAAACCAACAACCCGACAAATATAATTAATCAACTCCGTAACCGCATTACCCAACAACGGTGCATAAATTTTGCATCGCCCAAATTACACCTCTAACAAAGTGTAAAGCGGTCATTGATAAAATATAGAACACAATTAGGTCGGGGTCAATCCCATAAGGAATATTTCTAAATCTCTGTCACAATATATGTCTAAGCAATTAGTAAATAATTTTCTAGTTAAAAAAAGGGGGTTTTGTGAAGCAGAATTTCAATAGTAATAGTTGTTGATTTTCTTGAATTTGTAATCAATAAGAGAGCAGCACTAGGATTGTGTTCTCTAATAACTTCATAACTCTATTGGTTATATGCAGTTAGTGATCTCTCATGGTGGTTGGTATGCAGAAATGATAGGTTAGGTTCACATATACGGCTTTACGCACTTGTTGAAGAAACTATCCTCAAGTAAGTATTCTCTTCTCTTGGGTTTTACACTACTATCCCCTATCTTGGATACTTGCAATAGCTTTTTTGGATTATCAGCCCAAGCTATTCATTAAAGGTTGATAGCTCCAACACTCTGTTGATTATTCCTTTTTCCCATTCTTTACCCCTAATTTCATCGCGAGCAAAGATAAGGCGAGTTCTAAAGTAGGCCTCCTCTAGAAAGAAATAAAACTGAAGATAATAAATAATACATGCCCAAACACCCTTTGAGAATCACTTCGTACTATGATCACTACTTTATTAATTCATCATGGTTCCCAGCACCCTAGGTGTGGTGTTTAGCTACTCATAATTGCAAGCACATAATAATAATTCTGAGAAGAAATCATAATTATGAACTAATGGAGAATAAGATGAAAACCACAAGTCACTCTTTGAATTGAAACCCTAAAAACAATGTTCGTACTTGCAAAAACAATAATATGCCTTGAAAGTAGTAATCAAATGTAAACTAAAACAACAGACCTACACAGAGTATTTATAGGCAAAGAGTAAATTGTCCTAAGAAATTTTGGATTACAAGGTCAGCAGTTACTACACCTCTAACAACGAGTCGTAGGGTCAGATGATGACTCATTGTCAGTCTTCTTTCCATCCATTGACAACTTTTCTTCTGTGCTGGTGACTACTCGTCTAGTCACCCTACAAGTCTTAGGATGAGTCGTTGCCACTGGAACACTTTTTCACTCCTTCAGAACTTTATCAATCCCACTCAGGGTGATTCTAGGAAATGACTCGTATAGTCTTATGATGACTCGCCAGTCTTACACGTTGTCACTGGTGCATTTTTGCATATCTTTAGGCCTTTTGACACTTTTTCTCAGAACTAATCTCACTACTAGTCATAGCATAACCCAACGAGTCATAGGCTATTGTCATAGTCAACTGGTACTTTACTTTTTTAAACCTAAAATCTACTGGAGTAACAACGACAGAGATTACAAGATGTATCATAACCCATGACTCGTAGCCCAATATCCATTTTCTACACTTTTCCCAATTTTTCTTCTTTTTCCTTTACTCACTTCTGAACCCTATTTTCCAGCAAAACTTAAATTAAAAAAACATATCCATATAAACAAGGCATTGACTTAGCATATTTTTCTTATTTTTAAGCGTCAAAGGTGTTGTGAAACAATGGCACAACAATAGTCATTATTCCTAATTTGAAAATGTGTAGTGTAATTGATAATATGGATTTTTGAGCTTAAATTGATAGACCAGATTGAGTTTTGATTTTGTTTTGCTTGAGGACAAGCAAAGTCTTTAAGTTGGGTGTGTTGATAAGTGGTGATTTTACCACTTATTTGTATCTCTTTTCTTATGATTTTGTGTTGTTAATCTATGGTATAACATTAATTCTTGATTGAATTGTGTTTACTTAAGATATCTTGATAATTAGAAGGATCTTTGAGCAATTAAAATGAAAACAAGGAAAAACGGATATCCAACAAAGAAAATAAATTGCCAGTAAAAGTTTGCTCCGTGAACACAAAGGTCCGGCCGCAAATGCGAAGGTCAAAGTCAACAAACCTTTGCAAATGTGGCCAACCAACCATGAACGTGGAAGTCAACATTTAATAAACTTCGCAAATGCAATGCTTTGACCTCAAACACATAGAAGAAAAATCAAGGGCATATCTAGAAATTCACATTTTAAATCCCAATCCATACAAAAGTTGATCCCCATCTCTTCCAAGATGATCTTTGGATATTTTCTCAAGCTTGGAGACTAGGGTTGGTCAACCAACACCCTTGGAGTGAATGTTTAGATGCTTTGTAGAGACAAATTTCTAATCCTTTCTTTAGTTCATTTCTTTGAAGTGACTATATTTGTGTTTAGTTGTTAATTTTGGTTTTGAATATTGAGTTGGAAACATAACAATATTTGAATTTTAATTGTATTGCTTTGCCAAGACTGTTATCTTAGCCATACCTGGCATTCCCCCGGTCGGGTGGTGGGGTTCTAATCGTCACGTACTAGTAGGGATTATTTCTTACATTTGGGCTAGAAGGATGTTATCGAAGGGGTGTTTGACTTATCTTGCTTATTTTTGCAATACTAGTGCCAACTCTTTTTCTTGATTTTTCTCATGTGGTTCGTGAGCTTGTTGATGTCTTTCCTACCGACTTACCTGACCTCTCACCTGAGCATGATATATAATTTGCTATTGATGTTGAGCCGAGCACTAGGCCTATTTCTATTTCACCTTATCGGATGTCTCCTACTGAGCTGAAGGAGCTTAATGTTTAGCTTCAGGAACTTATGGGTAAGAGTTTCATTAGACCAAATGTTTCTCTTTATGGTGTAACTGTTGTTTTTGTGAAGAAGAAGGATGGTTCTATGCGTATGTGTATTAATTATTGGCAGATGAATGAGAAAACAATAAATAATAAGTATTTAATGTCGTATATTGATGATTTATTTTACCACCTTTAGGGTGTAGCCATGTTTTCTAAGATTGACTTGAGATTTGGATACTATCAGTTAAGAATTTGAGTGGTGCGCATCCCTAAAGCAGCCTTCAAGACTCGCTACAACCATTATGAGTTCCTGGTGAAGACTTTTGGGTTGATTAATGCCCCAATAGTGTTTATGGACTTGATGAACTGCATGTTCAGGCTTATTTATGAGAGAATTAGATGTTTTGTCAGGGGACTGAGATTGCCACTCCGCAGGGCTACCCAGAGTTTAGTGAATTCAGGGAAGTCATTCACAGAGATTATTGAGCATGTATACTCTATTGAGGAGATGGATCGCGTGGCCCAAGGGTTCAGCGACAAGAGACCCCGATTCCAGGGTAGTTACAATGGCAGTCATAGTAGCTCACAGTTTAGAGGCCGTGGATTTCTGGGTCGGTACCCTCAGCTGCAGCTGTCTTTTCAGCGATAGGGTCAGCCCAGTAGGCCCGTACAGTCAGCTTTGCAAATATCTGATAGAGGTCAGCCCACCTATAGTGGTTCTGTTAGACAGCCTCAGGGACGTGGTCAATCCAGTTCATCGACTAGAGGGGGTCATACCGGATCAGCCGGACCTTCTAGGCCGAGCAGGGAGCCAGGAGCATGTTATACTTGTGGGGTTATTGGTCATTTCGTGTGTGAGTGTCCTCAGCGCATGGCGATTGAGCCTTCAGTTCAGACAGCACAGCCCCTCAGATCTATACCGCCAGCAGGTAGAGGTGGTGTGCAGGGTCATCGAGGTGGTCCCCAGGGTTCTCGAGGTAGAGCGCAGGGAGGTCGGACTGGTGGTTAGGGCGGTGCTCAGACTAGTGGTAGCCAGCGTCAGTTGTATGCCGTGCTGGCTAGGCCGAAGGCTAAGGCTTCAGATGCGGTGATTACAGGTATGATTTCCATATGCCATCAGCCAGCTTCTGCATTATTTGATCCTGGATCCACGTTTTCTTATGTATCTACTTATTATGCACCACGGTTGGGTTTATGTTCTGAGTTATTATCTGTACGCTTACATGTATCTACCCCCATTGGTGATTCCTTAGTAGTAGATCGGGTATATAGATCATTTCTGGTGACTGTTCGGGAGTTTGAGACTCGGGTTGATTTTATTGTATTGGCCATGGTAGACTTTGATGTGATTCTGGGCATGTACTGGTTCTCTTTCCATCATGCAGTCTTGGATTGCTTTGCCAAGACTGTGACCTTAGCCATGCCTGGCGTACCCCCGGTGGTGTGGCAGAGTTCTGTTAGCGACACACCGATAGAGATTATTTCATATGTTCGTGCTCGTAGATTGATGTCGAGGGGATGTGATTCATTCCTTGCGTATGTTCGGGATGCTAGCATTGAGAGTCCGTCACTTGACTCCGTCCCGGTTGTTCGTGAGTTTCCTGATGTATACCTGACTGACCTACTTGGCCTTCCTCTTGAGCGTGATGTAGAGTTCATTGTTGACCTCGAGCCGGGCAGCCGACCTATTTTTACTTCTTATCGTATGGCTCCTGCTGAATTGAGAGAGTTGAGTACTCAGCTCCAGGACCTTCTGGAGAAGGGTTTTATCAGGCCGAGTGTGTCTCCGTGGGGTGCTCCAGTTCTGTTCGTAAAGAAGAAGGATGGGTCTATGCGAATGTATATTGATTACAGGCAGCTAAATAGGGTGAGGGTGAAGAATAAGTATCCTATGTCTCGTATCGATGATTTGTTTGATCAACTTCAGGGTGCATCAGTATTCTCAAAGATAGATTTGAGATCTGGATATCATCAGTTGAGAGTTAGGGCTGAGGACATCCCAAAGACAACCTTCAGGACTCGGTACGACCATTATGAGTTCCTGGTGATGTCTTTTGGGTTGACTAATGCCCCAACAACTTTCATGGATTTGATGAATCATCTATTCAAGCCATAGTTGAACTCCTTTGTGATTGTGTTTATTGACGATATCTTGGTTAATTCAAGATAACGCAGTGGATACAATTGCTGAAGGACTATGATATCTCTATTCTCTATCATTCGGGTAAGGCGAATGTGGCAGCGGATGCCTTGAGTCGGAAGGCAGTGAGTATGGGTAGCTTAGCCTTCATTCCAATCTCTCAACATCCGTTGGCTTTGGACATTCAGTCCTTATCTAACTCAATGGTGCATTTGGATAATTCTGACCCTGGGAGGGTTATCGCTTGTGTTGGTGCGAGATCTACTTTGTTAGAGCAGATTCAAAGTTGTCAAATTGAGGATTGCGGTCTCCATAACATTCGAGATCAGGTATTGAGGGGTTAGTCTGAGAGAGCTACCTTGGGTTTTGATGGTGTTCTGAGGTTTGACGGCCATATTTATGTTTCAAGGGTTGGGGATTTGATTCGTTTGATTTTGCACGAGGCGCATAGCTCCAGGTATTCTATTCACCCTGGGACAGCTAAAATGTATCGGGATCTGAGGCAGTACTATTGGTGGAGAGGTATTCGGAGAGATATAATTGGGTTTGTATCTCAATGCCTTTGTTGTCAGCAGGTAAAGGCTGAGCATTAGAGACCCGGTGGTTTACTTACCCATTCTCGAGTGAAAGTGGGAACGAGTTACTATGGATTTAGTTAGTGGGTTACCTCGCACCTCCGGTGGTTTTGATAGTATTTGGGTTATTGTAGATCGGTTGACTAAGTCTGCGCACTTTATCCCTGTTCGAGTTTTCTACAGTGCTGAGACGTTAGCTCGGGTATATATTCAGGAGGTGGTTCGCCTACACGAAGTGGCAGTATCTATTATTTCAGACCAAAGGTCTCAGTTTACCTCCAGTTCTTGGCAGACTTTCCAAGAAGAGTTGGGTACTCAGGTGGACCTCAGTACTACATTTCATCCTCAGACCGACGGACAGTCAGAGCGGACTATTCAGGTATTGGAAGATATGCTTTGTGCTTATGTGTTAGACTTTGGGGGTCAATGGGATCAGTTCTTGCCTTTAGCCGAGTTCGCGTATAATAATAGCTTTCATTCCAGTATTCAAATGGCTCCGTTTGAGGCTTTATATGGAAGACAGTGTCGATCTCCAGTTGGCTGGTACGAAACTTCAGAAGTCAGTCCACGTGGCACAGATTTGCTCCGATAATCTTTGGACCGAGTTCGAGTGATTCAAGATAGGCTGCGGCAGCTCAGAGTAGACAGAGGAGTTATGCTGACCGTAGACGTCGTCTGTTGAAATTCAGGGTGGGTGATAAGGTCTTCTTACGAGTATCGCCCATGAAGGGCGTGATGCGGTTTGGTAGGAAGGGTAAGCTTAGCCCCAGATATATTGGACCCTTTGAGATTTTGCGAACAATTGGAGAGGTGGCTTATGTATTAGCTTTACCTCCGGCATTTTCAGCTATCCACCCAGTGTTTCATGTTTCTATGCTGCGATAATACATTTCGGATGAGTCGCATGTGCTTCAATGGGACTCAGTTCAGTTAGACGAGAAACTAGCATTTGTGGAGGAGCCTATGTCCATTTTAGCCAGGGATGTCAGACGGTTACGCTCCCGGGACATTCCAGTGGTTAAGGTACAATGGCGTCACCGTTCGGTTAAGGAGGCAACTTGGGAGCTTGAACGTGACATGCGAGCCCAGTATCCCTACTTGTTCACGTCTTCAGGTACTTGCTTATTCTTGACTTTCGCGGACGAAAGTCCTTTTAGTAGTGGATATTGTAATGACCTTCCCGGTCATTTCCCTCGTTTGAGTGTGTTCTCAGCGTTTAGAGATTTTCTATAACCGCCCCAAGTTATTTATGACTTGCTAGGACTGACAGTTCGGTTCCCAGGCAGTTCGTCTGAGAATATTATTTAGATCGAGCACGTTGTAAAATATTAAATTAAATTTGAATTTGGTAAAATGACATAGGTAATTACCTTTCGAAAATATTTTTGAAATTTATAAAATTCTTTAGTTATGATATATCTATACTACTTTATAATAGTTTTATAACCTAATAATAATTTAAGCGGAGATAGTGAATTTAAATATGTTAAAATAATATTTTTATTTTATAGAGGTTTTGTTAGAAATAATTTTCTATTAATTATGATATATTCAAAATATTATATTTATTTTACCACGAACCTATGCAATACCCGAGTATATAAGTAACGGAACAAAATTAAAGACATGGACTAATAAAGTGACACCACATTTACATGTGGTGTCTATTGGATAAAGCATATAGTGACAAGGAAGGAGGAAGTTATTATTATATATAGATATACGTACTACTTAAAAGTCTTAGGATTGTTTTCACTTAATATTTTATTTCAAAACAATAGTTTAGTACTGTTTACATATGTGCACATTATTTCTTTTAACAAGGATTTCAAAGGAAATTAATTATCTACATCAAGTTATTCAAGCTCGGGGATCACGTGGTTGATGGTATATCGTCCTTATATCGTAAGTTCTCCGATAAATTTTAGCTTAAAGTCGCGTATTTGAACCGTTATTTGGTGGTATTGTTGTTGATGCTTATTTAGAGCTTAATATGAGCTTGGATTGGATAGCATCTGTTGTAACTATTGGTCACAGAGTTATTTGGGACACTGTGACGGTTTTAGGTTTGCGATACCGCAAGCGGACCCCACGTGGATTGTTCAGACATTTTCTCGAATTAATACAATATGGGTATCAATAGTCATGTTTTGACATGTAGTTTATTATTTTGGTAGCTTGGCAGCAGTCAAAAGCCTCTCGAAAGGGGAAGGCTCCTATTTAGCTGGCTTTAGCAGGCGTTCGGCGGCGTCCAGGTAGGCTAGGTTTACCTTCCTTTGCACTTAGATTGGGCTTATGTGTGATATATGTATGCTATTGTGCTAGTGTTGTGGGCTGGTATTATAAACTTGGTGGTGGTGGTTTGCTGTGATTTAGGCCTTCTAGGCCGGATAGGGCTACTCGAACACATTCCAGGCCCGTTATCCTCGAGGTACACCACAGGTGACCTATTTGGGGTCGGATAGTATTGTTGTGTTGATTTCTGGTTGGGGAATGTTATTGTGGGACCTTAGTCCAGGCTTAGGCAGACTTAGCCCAGACTTAGACAGGTATAACTAGACTTGGTTTTCGGTACCCGTTAGTGGGCCCCGTTACCCTTTTAGTCGACTTGTCAGAACTTTGACATCTTTGGGCTTAGTTAAGCCCTCTATGACCTATTAGGGTTGTGACGAGATTGAGTCACCCCGATTATACCCGGTTTGCCTGTTTAGCCTTGTTGGTCCCTAATAGCACCGTATTTGACTGCGATCGACTAGTTTGATTTAGAATACAGACCTACCTTTCCATGACTTCTAATGTATATTCAGACTTGTATATACATATTTCTTATAGTAGATAGTTGACCTAGAAGGACCCCGAGATTGAATTGTTGCATGTGGTGGGGTTAGCTTCTGTACTTATGTACCTAGTATTGACTTGGGACTAGGGCATTCCCCGTTTGTCTGATATGATATGACATTTGATTCTGTTCTGGTTAGCGGCTATGATGAGTTCCGATTCGAGTACGGCTATTGATTCAGGTATGATGATTCTGGTTATTGACTATTGGGTGTTTCGGTTTGAGTCCGGCCCCGGATTATTATGAGTTCCGATTCGAGTCCGGCCATTGGTTATTATGAGTTCCGATTCGAGTCCGGCATCTGGTTATGATATGATTGGAGAGTTTTGGTACTGGGTACCGTGGTTACGATATTGTTGTTCTCTGAGTTCCGGTTCGAGTCCGGCGGTTATGATATATATGTGGCTTATTGTTATTATCCACTATGTCTGGTTCGATTCCTGCGTCTGGCCTCTTGTTATTACCCATTGGTGCTGGTTCAAGCCCGGTGCACTCTTGTTGGTTATTGTGGTTACTGGATACTGATATAGCTTCGAGACACTGGTGACTATGCATTTACTATTTTTGTGTGTCCCGTCGGTTTATGGGGGCCAGGCTGGGTTATTGTTTTCTTCCTTGTGCCTATCGGGTTTATGGGGGCCCAGATAGGTTATGTTTGACTCGTGTGTTTACATACGCATTTATTTACTCAATTATTCGGTATCACATTTATTTATTTCCTAAGCATATCTACACGCCTCGGCAGTTACTTATGTATTTATTACTTATGCCCCGGACTTAGCATGCACCCTCGCATTTTAGCTTGCTTATATTACTTTGAGCTCAGTCGGCCGATGATGCCTACTGAGTACCCGTTGCCCCGGTACTCATACTGCACTTCTGCATCTTTTTCCCCGATGCAGATCCAGACACTAGTCGACGGTGTTGACGTGACTCTTTTCTCAGCATTGACTTCAGAGCAGGGTGAGCTTACTGATGTCCGAGGCAGATCCTACTTCATCTTCTACTGTATAGTCTTTTGCTCTCGAGACTGTTGTACTGGTTATATATATTTGGTTTCTGTCTTGTATTCTTGATATGTCTAGTAGTGGCTCTTGTACCGATCTCACCAGGTCTTGGGAAGGGTTCTTGACTTTATATACTGTCCTCTTCCTTCTCAGTCTTGGTATATATACATATTCTGATTCTGTCTTTAGCGTTATAGCATGTTTATAAAAAGGTTACTTCTACTTCTTCTCTGTTTTATGATATTCCGCCCGTTTGCCCGTTGCTTGTCGCTCCGGGCTAGGGTTTGGCTTGCCTATTGGTGGGTTACGGTAGACGCCATCATGACTCAACTATTGGGTCGTGACAATAATTTATAATCTTAAAAGCAACAACAATTTGTCAGACACCTGCCACGTCTTTTGAGCTTTCTAGAACTGTGCATAAGGTCCGACATCCTTATCCATGTTGATGTACATATTTTCTCTCTTACAAATCACCATATTCAAATTTTAGCTTTTGTTAATCATATATTCACGTGAGAAAAATAATCATAAATTCATAATTGTTGTTAGAAATTATTAAAGAATTATATCTTTGACATAATCAAGAAATTATTAAAGAATTTTATTTTTTTTAAAATTATTTATTAATAATAAGTTAGTAAAAATATTCTTTATTTTCTATGAATGAGTAATTTCTCAAGGGGTGCGTCTAAATTTAAAAAAATAACTTATTTAAGAATGGAGGGAGTAAACCATACAGAACATTGAGTGGAATAAATAGATGTATTACACAATTAAAATGTGAATCATTATATAAAAAATGATACACTTATTGAGATCTAAATGATTAAGATTCAATCAAAAAATTAAATACGTCAGATTTTTATTAGGTACAAATAAATGAAGCAAAAAATACGTAAAAAGGAAATTTCCTCACATTTAAATATAATTTATAAATTTTAAATTTTATTTTTACTACTTTTTCATTTCAATTTATGTGACACCATTTGATTAGGAATGAAATCGAAAGAATGAAATGCTTTTGAAATTTATGATATAAATAAACCTTAGATTTTGTGTGGTCATAGATCATTTCATTTAGGAAAAAATAAAAAATTTAAAAATAAATTATTTCTAAAAGTATAAAAATATTATTTTTTTAAGAATAAATTAAAAAATAAAATATGTCACAAAAATTAAGATAAAAAAATACAAATATTGGGACATGCTCAGCACAATCGACGTGTCACTAGTATAAAAAATAAGTGGATAAGGGATGGGGATGTTGACAACACTCCCCACACGTGAAAGAAGGTGGGAAGGGGCAGCAAATTACCTCGTAAAATACTTTCCAAGTCTAGTATATTTTCATTTGTATGATAATTCGCGAGTTTCTTCATCTATTATATAGTGCATATACATGTGCACAATCTATTTGGCTAATTGTCTAATATTATCTTCGTATTTCTTCCTGAAACAATTTCTTTTATTAGTTGTGGTATATTTGAGAATGGGGTTTTATATTTTTCTACATCTTCTGTTTGTTTAAGGTTACTAGTTTCTGCTATATCAGGTTTCATATAACTAGATTCTGTCATTTCTTACTTCTGTGTTTTAATCAAATTATTCCTTCTAATCTCTGCTTATATTATTACCTTTATCATCTAATAGTCCAGTATGTTTAATTATCCGGTTGGTCACTACTATGGGTTCCAGCTTTAATCAGTTTACCCTAACACTGCTTACTTCAGTTGGTTTACTACCCTATTCACGGCATTCTTAGCCTTTTTCTGGTTTCAACCATTTTGGAAAAGCTTAGTCTGGGTTTAACTTACTCGTAGCTTCCTAACCATAGCAAACTAATAAGGATAATGTTAACATAATCAAACTATAACATGATAAATAATAATAAGCTAATCAGAGATTATTAGGAATATGATAGATTAGTTACACATATGTAAATATGAGTATACCTTTGTTGTTATCTCTTCTGGCGTATATGACATAGATGTTTCTATATTGGATTCCTCCATGCTTGAAATAATTATTTTATATATTTTTGTAGGGGGTCTCAGCTCATGAGAGGGGTTTTCAGATTTCTCTGAATGCTTACCTTCTCTTTTGCCTTCACCTCTATATATATATTACATAAACGCGTAAGTGCACAGTACTAGTTACTGTGTACTTTACGACTTTTTCTAAAAAAAAAAGGAAAAAAAACGCGTTTTCTACTATTCCTAGACGCGTTTTCTACTATTCCTACTTTATTCTTTTTCTTACATAATTGAGTACATAATTGAGCCTTATGCTCAAAATTTCAAAAGAAAGAAAACGTGTGGGGACTTTATGTCTTCCACTTAAAAAGATAAAAAGATTCTCAATAATTTACATAATAAGACAAACTAAAAAATATCTGTGGGTCTTCCCATTATTTTTTGTCTATAGCTTTTTGTCCTGCTGTCTTCATTCTAGATTTACTTCTGGTATAGTTGTCGTATTTCCTCCACTGCATTTTGAACATTGGTGATCTGGATATTTCGGTCCTAAATACTGGCAGTATTTTACTAATAAATTTTCTGAAATAAAATCCTTTTTGATAGCTCTTGTTGTTGGGGTATCTTCAGGTCTTAATAGTGTCCATATCCAACTACGTACTTCTTCCATATCTTCTTGGCGTAGTACTCTTGCATTTGCATAGATCATGGCATGGTCTCTACAATGATATTTCCATATATTATGTCCATTGGTGTAGTTGTTGACTAGTTCTTGAATAATTACTTGCAGTCCTATTAATCTTTTTGTAGCAAAGAATGTTGGTATATCAACTTCTGGTATTTCTGGTTGTTTTTCTATTTCCTCTGGGATAATCATTTCTCTGGTAAGTCCAATTTTTACTACTTGGATGAGTGGTTTTATCTCATTGTATAATATCTCTGCTGGTGCTGAATAACATCTTATGTAAAAGAATAATCCGTCTGTAATTCTTTTGTATATTGTAAAAGCATTATATAAGTCTGGTATTTGTTGTAGTTCTGCTCCATCTGCTGTATATACTGTTGAAAGTAGTCCATATTCGTAGCATGTACGTACTAAATTTGCACTGGTGCCAGGCTGGGCAATTAGTTTATTATATCCTTGTAGTTTTTGAGTTATAAAATCTTTTTGAGGGTCATTGGTTGTCTGAGATCTTGGATGTAAATTCAAAAATGTTTGGGTTTTATAGATATTTTGGATGTATGCTCTGGAAATGTGGTTATATACTTGTTTATTTTGGTTTAGGCTTGCGGCATATGTGGATGTTTGTGGACTTGGTATAGTCGGATGAGATAGATTTATGGGTTGTTTATTTTTGATAAAGGTTTTTGTAAACTGGCTATTTAAATTTTGGTTTTGTCTTTTTGTAGATTGGTTGGTTGTATTTGAGCTGCTTGCTTCTGTAGATGCTTTTCCTGTAGCTGCATTAACAAACTTGTTATGAGTTTTATGGAGTTTCTCAACGTCTCCTTCTAGTTCTGGATTTTTAATGTCTTCCGATCGACATAGTTCAGCATAGTGTGAGTCATGCGGCTGACTTGTAGCTCTTTCCTTCTTTAGCTCTTTTAATTCTAGCTCAAAACTGTCCACTTTTAAGCAAAGTGTAGTCATGGCTTTTAATAAAATATCCATTTGGCTATCTTGATCTGTCTGAGTAGCTTTGTCTTGATAAGTAGTCTGCAGTGACATTTTTGTTAGTACTGATCACTTCTATTGTAAATGTAAAATTTTGTATATTTAAGACAAGTCTTCGTATTTCTTTTGTTGTAACTGAGTCGTCTAATTTTCTTGTTAGCCACCATTTTACTTGTGTATTATCTGTTCTGACAATGAATTTGTTATAAACTATATATGGTTCGAATGCTAATAAACATTTATATAAGGCAAATAATTCTTTCCTATTTATTTCCCATTTATCTTGAGGTTCCGTATATGTTCCTGAGTGATATCGACAGTGATGTTCTATTTTTGTATCAAGATACTTATATTTTAATACTCCACCGTAACTATGGTTACTTGAATCTGTTTCTACAATATATATAAATTCCTTCGTTATATCTGGAAAATATAGTTTTGGTAACTTTTGACATAATTCTTTAATCTTTTGTATATGTTTTCTATCTGTTTGGTCAAAATGGTATTCAATATCCTTTCTTAATTTTTTATGTAGTGGTTTTAAATATTCTGCTAATTTTGGTATATATTCTCTTACTTGGTTTACTAATCCTAAAAAGGATTGTAATTTTTTCTTTGTATCTAGTATCTCATTTGAATTTGTAATTTTTTGTACTATGTGTGTTTGCATTTTTACTCCATTCTTATCTATTTGTATGCCAAGAAATTCTATTTGGTTTTTCATTATTTCTGCCTTGCTTTTACTTAAACTAATTCCTGCTGTATCTATAATGTTGATAAATTTATTTAGTAATTGTATATGTTCGTCTTCTGTTCTTGAGTATAACAATATATCATCAATATATACAATACAATTTTCTAATTGCATAAAATATGTATCCATAAAATGTTGATATCTACCTGGTGCATTTTTATATCCAAAGGGTAAAACATTCCATTCATAAAATCCTTGGGGTACTGTGAATGCTGTTAAATGTTTAGAGTTATCTTCTAATTTTAAATGATAAAATCCTGATTTGCAATCAAATTTGCTAAAGTAATTATATCCTTGGATTTGTCTAATTTTTAATATTTTATTTGGTATTGGGTAATTATAAGTTTTCGTTTTGGCATTTAGATTTCTATAATCAATAACCATTCTACTTTTTCCCCTTTTTTGTTCACTATGTTTGTTAACAATAAAGGCTGGACTAGTATGTTTACTATTACTAGCTTGGATGTAATTATTTTGAAGTAATTCATCTATGTGTAAAGTAAATTCTTTTAAATCATCAAAGTTATATTTTAATGGTTTTTGGGTTATTATACTATTTTGATCTATTAGTTCTATTGTAACTGTCGTTTTATGTTTATGCCATCCTTTAAGCGGATTGTCACTATATAAGGGTTCTAACTTATCATAGATTGGTTGTAACATGTTTATATTAAAGGTTATAATTTCTATTGCTTTCTCTGTTGTTGATTGATTTTCTAGTTTTTGTGTTATTTTTTCTGATCCTTTTATCCATGGTGTTATTTTTCTAGGTTTATTTTGTACTCTTTTGGCTCCTATTTTTTGTTTACAAGGTGTTGTAAACCAACAGTGTGTTTTTGTTAGTATATGAGGGTATAGTTCATCTATAAAGGGCATTCCTAAAATTATATCTCTTGTTGTGAATTCATAATTGTACATTGTTTTTATTGTTAGTATTTTATCCCATATTTGTAATTTTACATCTTTTGCGTAATATTTTATCATACTTCCTTCATCATTAAATCCTGAGAATACGGTTGGATGTGTTACTGGTTTCCATTTAGATTCTGGTAAACAATTATATCTACATAAATTTGCTTCTGAGCCTGTGTCTATCATTGGTGTATAATATCTACTATTATATCCTTCCACAATTATTTTTGCTAATATATATACTTTCATGCTAAGGTATTTTTATAGTATTGATTTTGTCCTATTGATTATTACATTTTTATTTTGGTAATGAATGATTAATCTTTTATCTTCTAACTTATATGGTTTTACTTGTTCTAGCCATTATAGTCCTAAAACTATATTTGGATTTATTTGTCCTATTGTAAATTGTATATTTATAGGTATTCCGCCTATAATTAATTCTTGAATAGTTATTTCCTTTGTCTGTTTTAATTCTATTGGTAACTCGGGTATTTCTTGTTCTTGTATTATAATATCATCTTCTGTAATTAATTTTCTGGTTATCCAATTATCTTGTTCTCCGGTGTTGATTAAGATTAAATATTTTCGTTGATTTAATATTCCTGTTATATAATAGGGATGTTGTGTTGGTATTATTTCATTAGGTATTTCACATTCTATTCTTCTAGATGTGCTCATTCTTGATGAGGATGAAGGGGCATCTATTTGTCTTTTTGATGTCGTTCCTATTCTTTCTTTTACTATATCTAATTCGTGATTCATATTTAATTCATCATAACTATAATCATTATTATCAATAACTGTTAAGATATTGTCAAATGGGGATTCTATATTAATTTTATCAATTTTATTAGTTGCTTGTACCATATGTTTAGTAGTTAAAATATATAAATTTTTGCATCTTGCTGTAAATATTTTACTTCCGGGGGTTAGTTCTATTCCTGATAGCTTCCAATATTGGGTTAACTGTAAACTTAAATTTTTGGTATATTAAATTTCCTTTTACCGCACTAATTATACTCTGTTCAATTGGGTACTTAATTCTATCATCTGCTAAGTATAGCTCTATAGGTGTATTTATTCCTTCCTTAAAACATGCTTTTATTAATATCTGTATTGCTCCTAAGTGTACATGAGTTATTTCGTTTTTTGGTTTTGGTTTTAATGTTTGTATTTCTTTGGTTATTTCTCTTTTACTTATTATGGGTACCATTGCACTACCTTGTGCATATTTACAGTCTACTGTATGTTCCTTTTGGCTTATTATATAATATTCTTCTTTTGGTTTTTTGAACCAATATTTTACCATTGGTACATCTAATACATTATCTATTTTTAAGGTTATTTCTTGTTTTGTGATTTGCTTGTATATATTTGAGTCAAATATTATTTTCTGGTTATTACTATCTTCAGTTTGGTAATTTTCTTTTTCTATTATTCCTGATTCAGTCATCAATTTCGTTTTCTGTATCTGATAGATTTATATTGTTAATATCATCATTATTTCAATCAGTTTCTGAATCTGAGTTATTTATTTCTATATCTGGCAGTTCATCTAGTTCATAAATACTATCGTTACTTTCTAAATCATAATCTATGTATGGTAATTCTGTATAAATATTTTCTTCTATTCTTACTTCGGTAATTTGTTTTTTCTTTATATCCTTAGGTATTTTACAATCTTTAGCTAAGTGTCCTAATTTTCCACAGTTGTAACATTTGCATTCTGATAATTTTTTCTTAGGTCGATAAGGTCTTTTTCTTTTGTAATTTTTTATATAATATCGTTTTCTTGGATTTTTATACTTGTATTTAGATTTAAAAGATTTATACTTTTTAAATCGTTTTTTGTATCTAAACTTATTTTTCTTAGTTTTACAACCAAATTGTGGTGCTATCTTTTGTGTACAACACGACATGTTTTTTGTTAATACTTTATCTAATTTCTGTTTATCTTTATATTCATCACATAGTCCTATAAACCATGTTTGTAAATATTTTATTCTAGCTCCTAATGTATCTGTTAAACTAGCTGCGTCCCATGCTGTTATAATTTTTGTACTAAATGGTTCAGGTAATTTTGTAAAATATGTTCTTCTAACTGCTATAGCTTCTTCATGAGTATATATTGCTCTATAATAGTAATCTTTAAAAGCGCATGTATATTCATCTATATAACACATATTGCATATTGATAATTTATTCATTAATTGTCTATTTAGATTTTTATCTTTTTCTTGTTCTGCTAATTCTGTTGTCATACTTCCAAATTCATTTCTAATTCCAAATTCGTATTTGTCTAATATAGCTATGCTTGATGTTGTAATTGTTCCACTACTATCTTTATTATTTCTTAATGTTGCTCTACCATCAGCTGTTATATTATGTAGCCATAATTTTACTGTTCCTATTAGTGTTCTTTCTATGTATCCTGGTGTATCTGCTACTGATATTTTATTATCTATTAGTTGTTTTGCAATTTGTCCTATCCATACTTGTATTGTTTTATTTACATCTGTGACACAATCTAAATCTAAAAATTGTGAATGTTCTGGAGTTTTAGTTGGTGTCCATTTATTTAGTCTACTTTGCCATATTGCTCCATATCTATTATCATCTGTTACTGTATAATAAGTTGGTCCGGTTGTTCTAGGGTTGTCATATCTTCTTTTATCATATGTTCTACTTGTACTTGTTTGTTCATTTTTTATAGTATTTATATTTGGTTCAGCATTTGTTGTATTTATATTTAAATCTGTTATTTGGTTCATTATCTGGGTATATGTTTCACTGTTTTCGTCATTATTATCATTATTGGCTAAATTTATTTCGGATTCGGATTCGTTTATGGTTACATTATCTATAGTTAAATTGTCTATTGTGATGTTATCAATACTTATGTTTGGAGATTCTTCGTCAGGGTTTAAGCTTTCTAAGTGTATTTGTTCTTTTAACTTTTCTAATTCCATTGCTAACTTTTTTTCTTTTTCTTTTTTTATTTTTTCATTTTGTTTTGCTAATCTTGCTTGTACTTTCTGGGCATATATTTGTTTTAAGATTGCTAATTCTCTTTCCATTTCTTGTATTTTTGTAGATGATTCGGATGTGTCAGGTTCTGGTTCAAAATATTCAGAGATTGGTTCTTGAGGTGGTATAGGTTTTTGAGGATGGTCTTGTTTTATTTGTTGGTTTTTTAGTTGTTCGATTTCTTTTCTGGCTTCTAATCGTATTTTTTCAATTTCTAATTTTTGATCTATTTCAGTATTTTCCTTTTGTAATCTTACCATTTCTGTTAAACTATCTTCGTATTTCTTCCTGAAACAATTTCTTTTATTAGTTGTGGTATATTTGAGAAATCATACTTATTTTATCGTGAATCTATTATTGGAGCGCTTACATGACATGGACTCTATAAAAAATAAGTGAATAAGGAATGGGGGTGTTAACAGCACTTACCCCACGTGGAAGAAGGTGAAAAGGGGCAGCAAATTACTTCATAAAAGTTTAGTATATTTTAATCAGTATGATAATTCATGCGTTTCTTCCTTTGTTATATAGTGTACATGTGCACTATCTATTTAGCTAATTGTTTGAATATTATCTTAGCATTTCTATCTTCCTAGTTAAGTAAATGAAATAAAATTTCAGCTTTTAGCATATAAAATAAAATAATCCACGCAAAGCCGATGGTATTGGGAACATTTATAAAATAGAATAGATGGAAACTATATTATATATTTTTGGTAAATAAATATTAGTGAATATATTGTATCTGTATCTTACTAGGAAACTCTCTGCTATACATATAGGGATTCGGTTGATGAATGCAAGGAACTTTTTTTTCTCGCATTATTTTATCATGGTACTAGAGCAAAACAATCCCTATTATACACATTTTCTCTGTTCTTGTTTCACGTCTTGTTTTAATGGTGAAGAATAGGCTTGAAATCTTTTTTTTTCTTTCTTTCTCTCCATACTTGCAATTCTTTTTATTTCTTGTTGGGACGATTGCTCTTTGATATTAGTTGTGTTTTTGCTATTCTTGTTTGTTTAATCAAAAGGGCCAAATCGGTCTTTTATTAAAATAAAACAATATGTACACAACTCGGACTAGGCCTAAAGTTACCCCAAATCCGAAAAAATCCAAATAAAAACAGCAAAATAAAAAAGTTCCTACAACAGAAAATCCTAGAAGACAAATTAGGAAACCAGAGGTCATATCTTCATTGTCTTCTTCATCGTTGTCTCCGATGAGGATCCGGTAAGGATGCAACCCACAAGATCAATGGTCAGCTGCACTAAAGCGACTACTAGCACCCCTGGTTTAACACGAAACAATCTTGAGTACATATTACTGTGGGCGCTTAAAGCTCTCACAAGCGTCATGAGTCTAGCTCAACGAAGACTCCTTCATCATTGCTTCAATAAACCATTGTGTTCTTTAATCATTGGTGAGTGAAGCCTTTCCATTTCCCTTATATGAAGAATATAAAGTCACATTTCTGATTGACTTTGTCGCTTAACAGATTGAGCTCTAAAATGAGCTAAACCCACTTTTCAGGGACAAAGATCTATGACTTTCCACCAACTCAGGCTACTAGTTGTAACACCCCGTACATTTCCAACCCTACTTGATTGGTGATCTAGGGCGTATTTATATGCCTTATTGCCAACTTTGACCCATGTTTACCTTAGTTTTGGTGGAATAGTTGATATTGTGCTAGTAAATGTGATTAGACCCTTGTAGGAGGAGTTTGCGACTTTTTGGAGCATTTTTGGAGTGAAAAGTGAGGCTTGAAGGACTTCCAAGCAAAGGATCTTAAAGATAAGAGGCAAGGTAAAGATTTGAACTTGAAGAATCCAACCAAATCCGCAAAGAAAAGTCGACGAAAGGAAGAAAATCGAAGCTTAAGTGTCAGGCGCGCTAGCCAGCGTGCCGGGCCGCTTTTGACAGAAATTTTGATGGCATGGACAGCAGAGGGGCGCGCCAGGCAGCGTGTCGGGCTGCTTTTTGCCAAATTTTTTCTCCGACCACTAGTCTATAAATAGGGCTCTTGGGTTATTGTATCATTATTCCATCTTGGTAGGACTAGTCTTGGGCGATTTTGGCATCCAAATTAGGGTTAATTTTTCTTCCTTTTTATTTTTATTTCTTTTTATATAATTTTTATCAATTTATGTTAAATTAAGCCATGAGTGGCTAAAATCGCTTATTCTTGGGGTTGAGGCTACGAACATGAATCTCGTGAGTTGAATATTGTCTTAACATTTATGGAATTCTTTAAACATGAGATAGTTGTTGGATCATGCATTAAATTTGGTGGGCTGAATTAACATGTGTTAATGGGCTCAATTTAAGGCCCAAAATTAAATCATAAGACATGACCCAAATGGGGAAAAAATGACCCATTCTTGTGTTGACCAAGTAAACTTAACATTTATGACTTAGTATGTGGCTAAGGATGATCATGAGGGCCTATATAAAGGCACAAAAAACAGATTTTATTCCACAAAACACACATGCCATTTCTAGACATTTCCAAGATATTTCTTTTATCTCTCAAACCCTAAGCCATTACTCCCTTGGACAAGATCATCCTCTTGTAAGCTTTGGTAGGCTTTGCCTTATAAACGTGAAAGGAGACTTGTGGTATTGAAGGAAACGAATTTGATGGATTAACTATCAACACGTAAGATGTGGTTATGTCCTTAACTTGCTTTTTCTATGTGTATAACTTGTGGGATTGTTGTTATGAAACGTATTGAGGTGACTTGATGGAGTAATTGTGACGTAGTGTTAACGAGGAAGCGTAAAGGATAAACTTGGTGTGAAATGCTATAAGTTTATGACGTCTTGGTCAATGTGTGGAATGTTGTGGTATTGTTCGTATGACAATGCCGTGAATGGTATTGTAAAGGGTGAAATGACGTTATAGGGCAATCATGTAACTCATTGTCGTCTTATGCACTTGTAAGGTAGTTAGTTGTTAACGTTAGCTCCGTTATGTACTTGTGTAGAAGGGTAAAAAGTAAGGAAGGAGATGGATTATTGTATTCACATATAGGACTGTGTATTCATATTGGGAAGATAAGGTATGTAAGGTTACTCTTTCCGTACCCTTCTGCAGCATATTATTCACATTGACATTGTACTTGTTCCATTCCGAAATGTCCAAAGGTATCTTATTTTCGGTTGTCATATAGTATTAGTCACAGGACCTATTGTGATTCACATGTCTCATGTTCATTGACTAATGTTTCAAAGTTCTAATAATGTACGATCACCAATGTATCACTCTTATAATGAAAGAATGAAGTAATGTATAATTGTTTGTATATTCTTGAGTAACATCCCAGGGGCGACAGAAAAGCCTAGCATGGGTTATCACAGTAACATCCCAGGGGCGACATAACATCCTAGCATGGGTTAATCTCATCCCAGGGGTTAAAATACCTAGCATGGATTAATCACATCCTAGGGGTTAAAATACCTAGCATGGGTTATCCTCTTTTACCACTGATCAGTTGGTCATTACAATCTCTTAATGCAAAGAAGGATAAAGTTAAGTAATGAACGATAATGATGAATGAACGTAAAGGCAAAGAAAGTCGTGAATGTAATGTACATGGTTCCTCACATACAGAACGATGGTTTACCTATATTGACTATTCTCTTATATTTGATTCCATTGATGTTCTTATGTATGATGCAGTTTCTTATAGCCTTACATACTCAGTACATTCTTCGTACTGACGTCCCTTGGGGGACTTACCTTACTTGAGTTACCTCCACCAACTCCGGAACAATCCTCATTATAGCATTAATTCTCTTCACCTCCATAGAAATGCTCCAGGGCACTTCCAGTACTTTTTAACTGTAAGTGAGTTTGTCTCTAGCATAATAGGTAGAAAATTATGGGCAACACAATATTCCAATCCACACCTCAAAGCTACGATTTCAACTTCTAGGACGGTACCCTCTCCAAGCATTCTTGATTCAGCATATACAAAATCTCCCATATCATTTCTAAAACAAAAGACATGGGATATTGGACCCAAATTACCTTTACAAGAACCATCTCAGATGCATTTAAATCCTCCTCTGTTGGCCATGCTCTATTTAATCATTTTTGTTACCATTAAAGTTGCATATTCCTTAAAGAATTGAACAATTAATGGCCAACTTTTAGGAATATCGCTTAACCAAGGGTATGTTGTAACAGTAAACAAATGAATGTTCCTGTTAATTTTAGACACTAAATAATTAATAGACATCTTATATCCATGATAAATCACATTCCTCCTCTTCCAAATATGCGAAATCACCATAGCAGGAATAACTTTGTTGATTAGCTTCAATTTTGAAAAACAATCAACTTGCCACCACTCAATAATAGTATTCCTTAACTGTATAAATGGCTCTTCAATACCAGCTGCATTTGCTAACTGCAGCCATACCATTATAGAAATAATACATTCACAAAACATGTGCTCAAATGTTTCAACCTCTGTTGCATTACAACATAAACATGTCATAGTATCTTCCACATTCATCTTCATTATTACCTCCCCTATAGGAATTCTTTTCTTGCACTCTCTCCATAGTAAAAAAGCTATTTTAAAAGGTAGACCCTTTACCCAAATATTTCTAAAAAATTCATGCTATTCGTTTTCTTCTCTCACCAGATTCCATGCACTAGATACAGTGAATTTTCCACAACTAGTCAGTCTCCAACAAACTTTATTCCATTCTACAGAGTCTTCGTCCACTTTTATTTTGTCAAACACATGTGACCTTATCTCTTTAGGCAGTAATTGATGCAATAAAGGTGCATTCTATTTTTTCTCCAACATCAGATCTTTGACATCTTCAAATCCATCCTGCATCCCATTAGTTATAGGTAACACATAAAACAGTGCCCATAATTGAGTCCAGTTATCATACCATGTGCTTGAACTTCCACATCTAGGTTCACACCAAATTTCTTGATAGAAAAAGTTTCTTGCTTTAAGCATGTATTTTCAAGTTTTTGAACCCCCTCTCCATTCTACAATTTGGGGTTTGTGCCTCTTGCAATACTTAATCCACATAAAGTTTGCCCATAATGAATTTTTTGTCCTGAAATTCCACCACAACTTGGCTTATAGGGCTTTGGATACATTAAAAAAAGACCTAAAACCTAGACCACCTTCTGCATTTGGAAAACAAACCTCTGACCAAGCTATTCAATGTTTATTCCTCCCCTCATTCTTAAAGTTCCATAAAAATCTTGAAAACACTCTATGTAGGTCATGAATGACACACTTAGGAGGGACAATAGTAGACAAAAGGCATATAGGGGTGCCTTATAAAACATTATTAATTAGAACATATTTCCCACCATAAAACAATAACTTACCTTTTCATGCTTGAAGCTTGTTCTGCACCTTATTCATTAGCTCAGTAAAATGAATTTTCTTCTTCCTAGCATATCCAATTGGACACCCAAGGTATATTAGAGGGAATTTTCCTTTACTAGAGCCAGTGATATCCTCAACCTCTTGTACAGTAGAACAATCAGTCTTGTGAAACACATAAAAGGAACTCTTGTCCTTAATATTCTTTTGCCCAGACTATTTTTCATATTCAGTAGGTTTATCCATCACCATCTGCAAAGCTTTCTTTTCAGCAGTACAAAAAATGATGGTATCATCAGCATATGCTAAGTGATTGATACTATCACTCATTTAGGCATCCCAAAACCATTAAAGTTCTTGTTTTCAAACAAATTATTTAAGGTTCTAGAGAGTAGCTCAACAACTATAATTAAAAGAGCAGGAGATAAAGGATCTCCTTGCTTCACTCCTTCGGTTGAATGAAAGAAGCCATGAGTTTGTCCATTAATTAACACAGAATACCAATTGTTAGCCACCAGTCTCCAAATATTATCCTCTGTTATATATTTTATGGATTGATATATTATTGCTCTATTGTCATGTCGAAAGAAGGTAAAAGTCCACCATCCAATCCCCTATTTCAACTTGACCCATCATCAATCTATTATATGTGTTCTGCCTATGATCCGCCTATGTAAATCACTAAATATACTTTGACTAGTGAAAATTATATCATCAGGATAAAAGTTGCCATCAATGGTCTTGAAGCAAAAGGAAAACTGGGATTCATCAATCGAGATTATGCTCAACCAAACTCTGAAATTAGAGTGGGATATCAAGCTTGGCGAGTTAATAATTCAGCCATATGCTCCTGGTTGTTTAATTTTGTTAAAGATATTATTAAAACAAGTGTTTTTGGATATAAATTTCTAGACAGGTATGGAACAACCTTAAGGGATACTACTTGGTTGTCAATGGTCCTCAGATGAATCAATTAAAATCTTAGCTTGCCTCCCTCAAACAATAAGGAACTAGTGTTGTTTTGTATTATACAAAACTCAAATCTTTGTCAGAACAATTAATAGGTTATGAAGTTGTCACATGTGGATGCACTTGTGCTGCTGCGCCCGAAATTATAAGTCAGGATGATACAGAGCTGGCCCATCAATTTCTAATGGGTCTAGTCAACTCTCTTTTTGTCACTTTATGCTCCCAAAAAAGGTGTAACAATATTGTTCGAGGATGCGAAGAAAGAGAGGTGATAAGCTTTGCAGTGCAAGCTACTTGTGGTGGAGGAAAAGGACAAGTCCTCTCTAGTGTGCAACCAACCCAGGTGCTGGGAACTATGGAGCACCTCTTTTTTTCCTATTGTGGAAGAACTAATCACAACTATCATCATTACTATCAATGACTCGATTGGCCTAGGTAAAGGATGCGGAAAGGGAGCGAATCTAGAAAGCAAATCTATTAACTTAGGTCATGGAGGAGGCTACACAAAACCACAACATCAGCAGCAGGACACACAATAGACAACTACCACAACTTTGGAGTACACCCTAAGGGTAGTCACGGGTAGTCAACTAGTTATATCTTTGTTCGACTAACACCCAATCAGGCACATCGACTTCTATCTTTAATTGAAACTTCACCATCCGACAATGAAAATTTTTTTGGTAAGGAATTTGTGAGTGTTCTACATGTATGTATAAATACACTTGATACACATATTAATAGGTTGGATCATTGGTTGCTTGATAGTGGTGCGTCTCACCGCATCATATGAAATTTAAACTTGCTATTTGATATCATTGACATTAATCCCTCCCGATATGTCTTCCTAATGGTACTGAAATACTAGCTACTAATTTTGAACGTGCTAAAATAACCATGAATATTATATTACAGGATGTTCTGTAAGTGCCAAATTTGTCTTGTAATCTTATTTTTGTTGGGCAATTAATTGTGGATCATAATTGCCTTGTGACAGTGTCTTACAAGTTATGCGTGATACAGGACCCCATAAATGCTCTCCTTCACACTTCCAGGAATATATTTGCACCTCGATTCAATCAACACACCCCATCTTTCCAAACAGCTTCTCAGGTACTCTTTATCCTCTAGGTAATTTTGTCATTTGTGCTAATTTTCTACTTTCCATAAATATTTTTGGATTCTATCACCTCGGCGATTGAGCCGTACTCTTTTTAGGAAGAAACCAAAGATCCTCATTGGTGAGAAGCTATGCAAAAAGAGATAGATACATTAAAAGAATATGGGATGTGGTCTCTTATGCCTCTTTCTTATGGTGAAAAGATTATTCATTATAAGTGGGTCGACAAGATAAATTCGGATGGCACAATAGAATGCTACAAAGCTCGCTTGGTAATTCAGGGTAATGGATAACAAAAGAGAATTGATTTCACAAAAACTTTTTCCCCGGTATATGAAACTTCCTCCACGTTTTGTTTTATCTCATCCAAATATGGTTTGAGAGTTGCATAAATCCATATATGGACTTCAGCAGTCTCCTCGCAATCAGATTGCAAAATTAATTACTGTTCTTCACAAATTCGTCTTTGTTCAGTCCCATGCAGATCACACTCTATTCACCTTCAGTATGTCAATCATTCGCTAGTTGCTGGAAATAATTTAGAGGTATGTTCTAAATTTAAGGATTATTTGGCATAATATTTTCATGTCAAAGATCTCAGGCCCTTAAATTACTTTCTAGGTTTTGATTTTACTTGTAGTGAGAAGGGTCTTTTCTTATGTCAATGAAAATATACTTTGGACATTTTATCGTAAGTAGGCCTCTTGGGTGCTAAACCAGCCCCTAATTTGATGGTTCAAAACCATCGCCTTGGCCTTGCTACAGGTGAGCTGTGCATTAATCCTAGCATCTATCATCACTTGGTGGGATGCTTTATTTATCTCACAATCACTAGATCGAAGATCTGTTATGAATTTCATATCTTGTCACAATTCCTTCAAGCTCTAAGAGTTGAGCATTACAATGCTGCCTTACGAGTCTTGAAATATTTGAAAAGTAGCCCCGGCCAAGGACTTTTCCTCTTAGCTAATAGTAACTTGTAGTTGTATGCCTTCTATGACTTTGATAGGGAAAGTTTCCCTTTGACCCATCGTTCTTTAATAGGATATTTTGTAATGTTGGGAAATTCACCAATTTCTTAGAAAACAAAAACGCAACCTACTATAGCATGTTCTTTTTCAAAGGCCGAGTGTAGGTCAATGGAAACCACCACAGTTGAGCCATTTTGGATCAAATCTTTCTTAACATCATTTGGATTTTTTTCATCAACAACCAATGCAATTGTATTGAGACAATCAGGCTAATTTACACATTATAGTGTAACAACCATAGTGTGTTTTTAGTTTTGATATGTTTTGACCATTTTTTCCTTTCCTATAGTTGTTATATGCTATTTATGAGTTATGGGGTTCGTTTTCACAATCTTCAAAATGTTTGGGAGTGATTTGAGTGAGTTTGAGGTCCTTTGAGGCTTTAAAGATGGTTAGTTTAACTTCGGTCAATATTTTGCGATTCGAGCATCGGATGGTGATTTGGTCAATTTTATTAGATAATAAATGTCTATTTCAGGTTAGTAACATGTTAGTATGGGTCCCAAGCATGTACACCGCATTTTAAGGTTTTGGACAAAAACTAGTTAAAATAGATTAAAAGGGGTTTCGAGGGATAATTCTTCATAAATGATCTCTTTTCATAAATATGATGGTTCTATTGAGTCTAGAATATCGACATTATCCTAGTAGCATATTTATATTATTTTTATGAGGTCCTAAATAAATCTCGAGGGTCTAATCGGGACTATTTTTCTAAGTTCCAACAACTGGTTTTGCTATTTCTAGTGCAGCGTAAAATCTTTCTTCATATTCATGGGACCCTGGTCGCATTCACGGAGGAGGAATTAATTAATCATCATGAATGTGATGATGGGACCGCATTCATGAAGGGTCGTTTAAATCGTTCATCGCAAATGCAGGGTAATGGCTGCATTCATAAAGGGTAATTTGGGGTCGGGTCGAGTTCGTCCTCTTCGCATTCACGATCGGGCCACCACATTCATGGGTATTTCGAGCCTGTAGCCTCTACATTTATGAGAAGTAGACTATATTTGCAAATTTTTTTTTTAGTCTCGATCAAAGTCGACCCTTGCAAATGCAAAGAGTTGTCCGCGTTCTCAAGGTACTATTCATCAGAACAATATATTTCTCCCATTTTTGCGTTTTTCACCATTTTTTTTATCTTTAAGATGTTGGGTTGTGGCCATTTCAAAGGATATTTATCAAATTGGTGTTGATAAGTTCTAAATTCATATCTCCATGATTTCCCATGGATTTTATCTTAAAAATATCTTTAAAATCATGAATTCAAACTTGGATTTTGAGGTTTTCACTCGGTAAACTATAAAATTTGTTTCTTTTATTTCAAGTCCTATTTCAACTCATTTTTAGTTGGGTTTTTATATTTAGACTCCTCTTGATATTGGGAACATGATTCTTAAATAAAATTTCAGGTTTACCCTTTCCGATTTCGAGCCAATTTTAAACTATCATTGGACTCAGAATAAATACAAACTATATGGGTATCATTGGACTCCTTTTGACATGTAGATTATATTTTTGATAGATTTATTCTATTCTGAGATAGCTCGTGAAGGAAAGGCTTTACGTTAAATTGTTCAGGCTAGAGTTTCGAGGATTTGAGGTAGCTTATAACTTAACTTTCTTCAGACTGGGCTGAGTAGTTAACCATTTATGTAATGCATGATATGGGTTGGTAATCTAGTCATGAGATTTGTATTTTGAGATTAACATTATTATTATCATGTTTACCATGTAGGGGCTTATGTAAATATTATTGTTGACTAGAGAGATTATTATTATTATTATTATTATAATTGTGATACCCGAGTGAGGGCTTGACTTGATATTGTAGGCTTGTTTTGTTCATTTATTAGACTTATTATTATCGTGATGCCCAAGCGAGGGGCTTAGATTGATATTATAGATCTTATTTGAGCATTATTGCCTCTATCGTTATAATGATGCCCGAGAGCGGGGCTTCAATTGATATTATTGATGTCTTACATAACTATATATTCTAGTGGTTCCACGTATTGACTTATACCATGAAATATTTAAATATTAAGTATATTTTGTGCCAATTTATACTATTATTGAAGTGATTATTATCTTTATCGTATTATGAGCATGCATCCTCAATTCATTCATTCATATTCATAAGATTTGTATAACTGAGAAACACTCGTATTAAAAGAAAATGAAACACTTTATAAAACCCTTGTCCAAGGATTCTACCGGCAAGGTTGATTGAGATTGAGATTGTGAAAGTATATAGGTTGTGAACCCCCCATGGATCCTGTCCTAAAAGCTTTAGCTTGAAAGGTGTATATAAGGTCAAGCAATGGCTTATATAATTATCATCCCATCATCATCCCATTGCTTTACAATACATTGCATCATTTGTATTCTACTTACGTGTTTGTTATCATGTGTTTAGTTCTTCTTATATATTTGTGTGTAGTTATTCTTATATAGTTATTACACTGGTAGAGTTGTTAGGAGATACGGTGTGAGCTACCTTTTGGAAATTTTTTTGTATGCAGGTGGAATCATGCTCATAGTATTCTTTACTAATTTAGTTTTTTGTTTTGCTTAGTCGACCTATGATTCCTACAGAGTACAAGTGGACAACACTCACTCCTACTTTTGTTCCTTTTCAGTGCAGATCCGAGTACGAGTGCGACCTGCAATGGCTTATTTTTGTAGAGAGAGTTGATCAAGAGATCTGGTGAGCTCCGTGTCCAAAGCCTTGCTCCAGCTTCCCTTTATCTTTTATGTCTTTACTCTCATTTTGGAGACATTGACGTATATTCAGATTTTCTGTATTGTCTTAGATACTCTTTATACTTATGATACCAAGTTTTGAGATTCAGTTGTATTTTCTTTAAGGCATTTTTGGTTTATGATCATGGCCTGACTTTTTTCTAGAAATTTCATATTTACCTTATTTCTTTCCTATTTTGTATTTCATATCTGTTGTGAGTTTTCAGCTTACCTACCAAGGCTGGGTCAGGGTAGGTGCCATTATGACCTTAACTTTTAGGTCGTGGCAAATTGGTATTAGAGTACTAGGTTAACCAGTCTCATAAGTTAAAGAGCCGAATGTCAAATAGATTCTCACGGATTGATACGTTGACGTCCGTATCTATCTTCGAGAGGATATATGACATCTTTAAAAAAATTCTCTAATTTGATTCCTCACTGTTCGTGTTGTTCATACCCAATATTCTAAACTTGAATTCCATTCTTTTTTGTGCAGATAGTAAGGACAAGATCTAAAGTTGTTGAGGATAATCGGACAACACCTACTATTGGAGCCCTAATAAGAGGGTAAAGTAGGGGACAAGGCTAAGCCAATGGTAGAGGTCAGGTATGAGGAGATTGTTTAGTCAGAGGATGAGCTAGAGCAACCTCTCTCGAGCCTGAATTGATAATGATGAGGAGGATAATCAGATAGAGGATGCGAGACTAACTTAGGCCTCTTAGGGTTTTGTTACTACCCCGATGTTAAATAATTTGTTGATTATCTATTTGGCCTTCTAGATGGCATTCCCTAAGGAGGTATCCTACCGGATGCACCAGGTGGTTCTTAAACTTCAAGGGGTCTTCTGCCACCAGAGAAGGCTCCTACTTATGGTTTTCCGACTCTAGGATACAACCAGCTGCTTTTATAGCACCATGTGTTGAGACTTTATCTACTAGACATGTTATTTCTCCTATTTCTTCTAGTCTTATGATGTCTTCTAATGATTAGAAAATATTTTAGAGATTAATTCTTTTGGCTCCTCCCAAGTTCAGTGGTGTTATTAGTGAGGATGCTTCTGTGTTTCTGCTTGATTACCACTAGAAGTTGCATAACTTCGAATCACTTGAGCCCTATGGCACTACTTACATTACCTACTAGCTGACTGATGTGGATAGGTAGTAGTGGAGATTTCTTACAAGTTGTATTCCAGTAGATTCTCCTGCTTTGACATGGACCAAGATTTTTTAGTCTTTTTTGGAGAGGCTTGTGCCTTGTAGTTTGAGGGATCAGATGAGAGATAAGTTCAATCACTTGGAGTAGGGCTCCATGACTATTGCAGAGTATGAGTCACGTTTTCATACACTATTAAGATATGCCACTTCCAGTATCTCCATCGAGCTTAAGAGGATCAGGAAGTTTGTTAAGGATTTGGCAGGTTATTATTAGTTTGCAACAACTCAGCTAGTGGTTTCAGGTAGTTCTTCCAAGAGTATTATGGAGCATGCTAAGTTGATTGAGTCTATTCATAAAGGAATCCAGAGTGGTGGTGCTAAGAGGATCCCCCGATATGGTGAGTTCAGTGGTCCAGCATCCTGAGGTAGGGATTTCTTCGGTAAAGGTTCTTATGCTTACCAAGGAAGACTAGTTCAGGTAACATGATAGATTTCAGGTAGTAGGTCTATGGTTTCTCAGACATGGAGTAGATAGAAAATAGGTCACATGGGTTGAGGGTCATGTTCTTGTTCTTTAGGGTATGAAGGGTGTTCTAGTTCTTTTGAGACCTTGCAGTGTGATTCAGGATGCAGAGGGTGTTCCATATGTTATGAGCCTGGTCACTTTGCAAGGGATTAACCTCAACATGCATAGGGTACTGCTCTACTGGGTTCTCAGCTTCAGCTTTGTCCTACTCCAGTATCTGCAGTTTGAGGTGGTTCTTAGGGCAGTAGAGGTGGTTCTAGAGGTGACCGAGGTGGGGCTCAGGGAGCTCATGGTAATAGATATGGGATTGCTCAGTTGAGAAGCATGCATAGTTAGTGCTATGCTATTCCTGGGAGACCTGAGGTGGAGGCCTCTCGTGCAGTTATTACAGGTTTGTCCTGGTTTTCCATTATCCTGCTTTTGGGTTATTTGAACCAAGATCTATATTTTCCTATGTGTCTACATATATTGTTACTAGTTTTGATGTTGCATGTGAGCCCCTTGCTATGCTTAGTCGTGTTTCTACCCCCGTAAGTGATATTTTAATGGTTGATCGGGTGTACCGATCATTTGTAGTGACCTTTGTAGGATGTGAGACCTGGGTAGACTTCATTATCATAGATATGGTTTAGTTTCATGTTATCTTGGGGATAGATCAATTAGCTCCTTATCATGAGATTTTGGATTGTTTTGCTAAGATTTTAACCTTAGCGACTCCGGGTGTGCCAAAATAAGAATGGAAGAGTACTCTTAGTTCATGTGTGAAGGGGGTTATATCTTTTCTATGTGCTCATTTCATGGTAGAAAAGGGGTATCTTTCCTACTTAGCCTATGTATGTGATACTGGTGTTGCTTCACTTCCTTACTTGGATTTTATTTGAGTTGTTAGAGAGTTCCAGGATGTGTTTCCTACGGACTTACCATGTATGCCTTTGAACAAAAATATTGATGTTTGTATTAATGTTGAGTCAGGCACCAAGCCCATTTCCATTCCTCCTTATAGGATGTCCCCGACTGAGTTGAAGGAAATAAAGGAGCAATTGTATGACATATTGAGTAAGGGTTTCATTAGACCCAGTGTGTCTTCTTTAGGTGCTCCTATCTTATCTGTGAAGAAGAAGGATGGATCTATGCGTATGTGTATTACCTAGTGGCAATTGAACAAAGTGAACAAGTATCCTCTTCCTTGTATAAATGATTTATTTGATTAGCTTCAGGGTGCATCTGTGTTTTCTAAGATTGACTTAAGATTCAGTTACCATCAGTTGAGAATTAGAACTTCAGATGTTCTGAAGACAGCTTTTCAGATGCGGTATGGTTATTATGAGTTTTTAGTCATGTCTTTTGGGCTTACTAGTGCCCTAGCACCATTCATGAAGTTGATGAACTGAGTATTTTGGCCTTATCTTGATTTTTTTATAATCGTATTCATCTATGATATCTTGGTTTATTCCATGAATGAGGCTGACCATGTGAGGTATTTAAGGGTTGTACTTCAACGATTATAGGATGAGAAGTTGTATGCCAAGTTCTCCAAGTACGAGTTTTGGTTGGATTCTATTTCTTTCATGGGTCATGTAGTGACCTAGGATGGTATTATGTTTAATCTGACCAAGATAGCTGATGCTTGTGATTGGGCTAGACCTACTTCTTCTACCAAGATTCAAAGTTTTTGGGTTAGCGGGTTATTACCAGTACTTTTGTGTAGGATTTCTTTTCTATTAGAGCTGTATTATTCAAGTTGACTCAGAATAAGATTGTGTTTCACTAATTGGATGCTTGTGAGGAGAGCTTTCAAAAGTTCAAGGAGTTGTTGACTTCTTCTCTTATCTTGACCTTGCCCAAGGAGGGCGTGGGATTCACCGTGTTTTGTGATGCTTCTAGATTTGGGTTGGATGGTGTGTCGATACAGGAGAGTAAGGTGATTACTTATGCTTCTCGACAGTTAAAGCCTCATGAGAAGAATTACCCTACACATGACTTGGAGTTTGCCACGATTGTGTTTATGTTGATGTGGTGAGATTTTTTTCGATCATCATAACCTTTAGTACTTCTTCACCAGCGAGATCGTAATATAAGACAACATTGATGGCTTGAGTTGCTTAAGGATTATGATCTCACTATTCTATATCATGCAGGAAAGGCCTGAGAGTTGGTGGTTAGATTCAACTGATCTTGGAAGAGGCTCATTGTTCGAGGTATTCTATTTATCCAGGAGTGGCTAAGATGTACCATGACTTAAAGTAACACTATTGGTGGGCTGGTATGAAGAAAAATATTGTGGAGTTCATGGCCAAGTGTTAAAATTAGCAATAAGTATAGTATGAACATCAATGACTGGGTGGTACGATGCAGAGGATTCCCATTCTCAATTGAAGTGGGAGCGGATCACCATGGATTTTATAGTTTGCCTACTCCCGACATTGGGGAAGTTTGATTCTATTTGGGTGATTATGGATAGATTGACAAAATCAGTGCATTTTGTACATGTGAGGGTGAATTATAATATGGAGAAGTTGGCCAAGATCTACATTTGACAGGTTGTTCGATTTCATGGTCGACCTATCTCCATTGTTTCTGATAGAGGTACTCAGTTCACCTCAAAATTTTGGAGTTCTATGCATAATGAGTTGGGTACTCAGCTTGATTTGAGCATAACTTTTCATCCTCAGATAGATGGTCAGTTCGAGAGGACAATTAAGGTATTAGAGGACATGTTTCAAGCATGTGTTATGGATTTTGGTGGTCATTGGGACCAATACTTTCCTGTAGAAGAGTTTTCCTACAATAACAACCACCATTCCAACATCTAGATGACGCCTTTTGAGGCTTTATATGGGTGGAGATGTAGACCCCCCTGGGATGGTTTGATTTATTTGAGGTGAGACATTAGGGCACCAATTTGTTGAGAGATTCGATGGATTGGGTCAGACTGGTCTAGCAGAGGCTAGTAGTTGCCGAGATTAGGCAGAAGACTTATGCTGACCGTCAAGTCTGTGATGTTGTATTCATGATTGGAGAGTGGGTTTTGTTAAAGTTTTAACCCATGAATGGTGTGATGTGCTTTGGAAAGAAAAGAAAGCTTAGTCCAAGGTTCATTGACTCTTTTAATATTTTTGTGAAGTATAGAGATTTGGCATATCGGCTAGCTTTGCCTCCTCATCTGTCAGTTGTCCATCTGGTGTTCTATGTTTCCATGTTGAAGAGATACAATCCAGATTATTCACATGTATTTCATTGGGATTCTGTTGTATTAGACCATGACTTTCCATTTGAAGAGGAGCCCATTGCCATCCTAGAGAGGCAGACTAGGAGGTTGAGGTCTAACTATATTGATTTAGTAATGGTCTAGTGGAGACATCACCCAATTGAGGAGACTACATAGGAGGTTGAGTCTGATATGAGGCGTAGATACCCCTAGCTTTTTACCACTTTAGGTACTTTATTTTCTTTTTAGTTTGAGGATGAACTTGTGTTTTAGTGGTGGATAATGTGACAATTGTGTTTTTTTAGATTTTTCTGAATTTTGACTATTTTTCCCTTCCTCGTAGTTGCTATATGCTATTTATGAGTTGTGGGGTTGGTTGGGATGATCCCCAGAACATTAGGGAGTGATTTGAGTGAGTTTGAGGTCCTTAAAGGCTTTAAAGCTGATTAGTTTGACTTTGGTCAATATTTTGTGATTCGAGCATTAGGTGGTGATTTGGTCAGTTTCATTAGATTTGAAATGTTTATTTTGAGTTAGTAGCATAGTTAGTTTGTGTCTCGAGCCTTTAAATCGTATTTTGAGCTTTTAAACAAAAACTAGTTAAAATAAATTAAAAGGGGTCCCAGGGGCTAATTTATCGTAAACGATCTTTTTTCATTAGTCTGATGGTTCCGTTGAGTCCAAAACTCGAAATTAGCCTAGTAGCATATTCGGATTATTTTCATGGGGTTATGAATGAATCCCAAGGGTTCAATTGGGACTATTTTTCTGAGTTCCAACAACTAGTTTTGTTGTTTCTAGTGTTGCCTGAAATCCTTCTTCATGTTTGCAGGCCCCTTGTCATGATTACGGAGAAGGAATTAATTATTCATCATGAACGTAATGGTAGGACTGTATTTGCAAAGGGTTGTTTAAATCATTCATCGCGAACGCGGGTTGATGACTGCATTTGCGAAGGGTAATCTGGGGTCGGGTCGGGTCCGTCCTCTTCGCATTTGTGGGTGGTCAAGGTCAGTAGCTTCCACGTTCGCTAGAGTTAGACTGCACTCACAAAGAGTATTTTGAGTCTTGGTCAATACTGACCCTCGTGAATGCGATGGGTTGATCGCGTTAGTGAGTTACTGTTTATCAAAACAATATATTTCTCCCATTTTTGCATTTTCACCAGTTTTTATTCTTTGAGACCTAGGGTTAAGGCGATTTCAAAGGAGAGTTTCATCAAATTTGTGTGGGTAAGTTCCAAATTCATATCTCCATCATTTCCCATGGATTGTTTCTACAAAATAGCTTTGAAATCATGACTTCAAGCTTGGATTTTGGCGTTTTCACCAGGTAAACTATAAAATTGGTTTTTCTTTGATTTCAACTCCAATTTCAACTTTTTTTTAGTTGGTTTTTCAGATATAGACTCCTCTTGATATGGGAAACATGATTCTTAAATAAAATTCCAGATTTACCTTTTTTTATTTCGAGTCGATTTTTGAACTATTTTTGGACCCAAAATAAATACCGGCTATATGGGTATCGTTGGAATTCTTTTGACAAGTAAATTATGTTTTTGATAGATTTAGTCCGTTCCAAGGACCTCTCGTGAATGAAAGGCTCCCTGTTGATGGGTCTAAGCTAGAGTTTCGGCGATTCGAGGTAGGTTATAGCTTAACTTTCTTCAGACTAGGATGGATAGTTTACCATTCATGTAAATCATGATATGGATCGGGATTTAGTCATTAGATTCATATTTTAAGATTATTATTATTATTGTGTTGTCCGTGTGGGGGCTGTGAATATTATTGTTGACTTGAGAGATTATTATTATTGGTATGATTCTCGTGTGGGGGCTTGACATGATATTATAGGCCTTATTTGCGCATTTATTAGCCTTATTATTATAGTGATGCCCGCGTGGGGGGGAGGGGGGTCTTAGATTGATATTATAGGCAATATTTGAGCATTATATGCCTCTATCATTATAGTGATGCCCAAGAGCGGGGTTTGAATTGATATTATTGATGTCTCACATGACTATTTATTCTAGTGGTGTCATGCAATGGTTTATATCAAGAAATATTGACATATTGAGTAGATTTTAAGCTCATTTATATCATTATTGAATAGATTATTATCTTCAGAGTAATTTTGTTATTAGCATGCATTCTGAATTCATTCATTCATATTCATGAGTTTGGTACCACTGAGAAACACTTATTTTTGAAAGAAAATGAAACATTTATAAAACCCTTGACCGAGGATTCTGCTGACAAAGTGGATTAAGATTGAGATTGTGAAAGTATATGGGTTGCGAACCCCCCATGGGTCATGTCTTGGAAACTTTAGCTCAAAAGGTGTATGTGAGGTCATGTGAAGGTCGCCATACAATGGCATATGACATTATCATCCCACCAGCATCCCATTGCATTACATTGCATCACTTGTATTCTACTTACATGTTTGTTGTCGTATATTGATTTCGCCTAAAATATACCTCCAGAAAAATATAACGTGGTCGGTGTATCAAATATAGAACCCAACTAGGTTGGAGTCGATCCCATATGGAATAGAATGAAACTCTGTCGAATGCTAGTCTGAGTTATTGGCAAGTTAGGTAAACTAGGGGATTTTTAAAAGCAAGTAGTAACAGTAACGATTGGTGATTATTGGATTTGTTATCAATATGAGAAATACACTAGGACTGTGATCCCCAAAGATTCCTTAACTCCACCGGTTACTTGTGCTGGCAAAACTGTCCCGTTGCGCTGCATGCAAAATCTAACAAGATATGTTCGTCTAAAGATCTCTCGACCTTGGTTAGACGAATTTCACTCTTCTCCACTCGGTCTCCGAGTGTCGTACTACTAACCCTTGTCCTGGATCTCAGATAACTATCCCTATTACCGCTCAAGTTATTAGATGAAGGTTGATAGCTTCAAATCTCTATTGTTATTCCCTTTGCCCAATCTCTACCTCTCTCTCGAGCAAGTTTAGAATACAAGTGAGTTTCTAACGTTTGCAACCATTAGAAGATCAATTATAACGAAGGTAACAACACTACATGCAGTCACAACGGTTCAGAATTAGTTTGCACTTAACCTGTTTCGTTAATTCCTCATGATTCACATAACCCTAGGTGATGGGTTTAGCTACTCATGATTGCAAGAACACATGAAGAATTCAATGATGAAAATATAATTGTAAACTCACAATAAGAAGAATACTGTGAAATCTCAATATGATTAAAATCCCTAGAATCGAAATTCCAAAATTACAAAATCAATAATGTATTTGCAAACCCAAAATAATGAAAATATATCTCAAAACAATGTAATGACCAACCCCTAAACATAGGATAATATAGGGGTATTTATAGATACAAGGTGAATCCTTTCCTAAACAAAACAAGAGAAAAAAGTCAGCAACTTTCGACGGTTCCGTGGGTTGGTATCGTGGAACCAATCCATGTCACGTAGGTCCATACTGTGAAAATCAATCGGCCTCACACACTTTCAGGAGTTGACCTACGGCACTGACCTACGTCACGTAGGTTGACTCACATGACGTGGGTCCCTACCGTGAGTCACTCCTCTGGTTTTGACTTGGCTCTTTCGTCTTCAAATTCTCTATTCTAGTGCATGGTTCTTCCCTTCTTCTCCATTTTACCTTCATAACCTATTTTCCTGCAAGATAGAATAGAAAACACATCATACCTACCAAACATACCCATGTTATTGCATATTTTCCTTGTTTTAAGAATTGAAAGTGCCATGAAACCATGGCACATCAACACCCTCAACTTAGAACGTTTGTATGTCCTCAGGCAAACAAAATAGAATAAATGCATGCGATTCTTAACTAAGAGAAACCTAAGCGACCTACGACAGTTGACTCATTGCCTTTGGCACAAAAACTTTTGGACCCCTCCTATTTGTAAATCAAAACCACGGTGTGTATATATGCAGCATATTATCATGACACAGAAGGGATCAAGTAATGGAAATTGATTATGAACAAACAACTAAGCATATATGCAAATGACATTATCTGAACGAATAACGGATAACAATGCAACCCATGTACTCTCACAACAAAAAAGTCCCATACACTCACAATATACTAATTAATATAAAAGTGGAGAATGGGTCAAAACACTCTCTCTCACAAAAAAGTTCAAACAGTGTGCATGAAATACCATAGGCTTGCCCTTATTTTCTATGCCTTAGTTTTTTCGGACAGTTGGACTAGGATCACTATAGGACTTTCATCGGCTTGTATTGTAGGCTTGGGGATTGGTGTGGTTCATATGGATATGGTGACTCAACCATCCTTGACACCACACTATTTTTGGCTCCACTTTCCAACCATTCCCATTTTATTCTCTTTTGTTCTCCTTCATTTATTTTAGAGTTTGGGTGTGGTTTTCTTCATACTTTCAAAACACATTTGTTTTATATTTTTTTTTATTTCACTCACTTTTTTTTAACATCCAAATTTGTTCTCTTTTTATTTTACTAACCCCTTCTTCATACCCATATCAAGCTACACACCCCTATGATAGCCACCCTCAACTTAGGCGATTTGCCTGAGTTGAGGTACACAATGTCCAAGGAGGGACCAGGGCCAAGACAAGTTCATTGTAACTCAAAATGGGAAGGTGAATAGGTTAATGAAAGAAATAGGTCAATTAAGGCTCAAAATCAAAATCAAGATATATTCACTTCATTTGGTCAGACATTTAGGATAAAAGTGGACTCATTCAAAAATGGTCTATGATCCTTTCCTAACCATTATCCTATAACCTAGGCAATACTAATCGGGCAAGTTCTGGATCGTACACACAAAGTGAACTCAGTAATGACCTCACACACACATAGCATAGGGTTACACAATCGACTACTACCTATCCAGTTCATGCATTGCTGGCTACAGTCATTCTGCCTATAATACTAATGCAATAACAAGATCCAACAGTTGTCACAAACTAATATACTACACATAGATTTCAAAACAAAATTTTCAGGAGGTGTGTCCTTTAAACAATCAAAGAACATCATTATCATTCAAAGTTCATTCAAAATTGGACTGCACTAAGGTTCCCCTATTTTTTCTCCTACTTAAAATTGAAGACACATAAAAAATCCAACTAACAACCTAAACATGTTGGTTCTACTATGATAGAACACTTAGGGGAAAAGAAAACATGGCAAAAAAAAACCCCAAGTGGTGGTATATCCCCACCCCCAACTAAATAATAGTGCACTGCCCTCAGTGCACAGCTATCAATATGATAAGTGTAAGGGAGTGAAGACATACTTGCAGCTCCCTAGGCACCGGATATGGGCCTGTCCATAGAAGGATCAACTATATGCTCTTTGGGATCCATACTAAGTGCGTTCAGTGGAGGGGGTAGCTGAATAAAGGATGCACCCCATGCCCTCTGCTCATGAGCAATCTGACTTTCATGGTACTCTGCCCGGGAGGACTTAGTCACCCTCCGTAGATCACTCTCAAACTCATCTCCACTATCAGTCTGACCCTCAGGACTCCATGTCCACTTGCCTCTAGCAATAGGAAGCTCCTCGTCATCAAACAAATCCACCTCAAAAACCGGTACTAAAGGTATTATTGTTGGTATGGGTGGAATGATAGGAGTATGGATAACTATTAAATATCAAACCTCTTCCCTCAACACAGCCACCTCCTTGGTCAACCCCTTCAAATTCGAGATATGGGCCTCTCTCAACCGGCTACACGTCCGGTGCTTAAAACTGTCAATCCACCCATGCAGCTCATGCATAAACCTCTCCATAGCAGAAGTCATGTGAGCCTCAACTCTTGTATTAAAAGACTCTATAGACTTCCTAACCTATGGCTTAAGTTGAGATACCAACTTAGCCATCTGGGAATCTGTGTGAGGCTATCGTTCGATAACCTGCGTCTGTCTATACACTAACTACTGTAAAAACTCTAGTGAAACTACAACCATGCCAGACAAGGGTGGTAGTGTGGTAATGCCTGTTGCCCCTCATCAGTTACAGGGCATGTACCCTCGTTAAGCAACCTCCCAACCTCAGGGTCCCTAACTGGTGCTGAAGTACTAACCAGTTTCTCTCGATCCACTTGCCCTTCAAAAAGGGCGGCACTTGATGTGAGACCCCTTTTGGGAAACCAAGATAGCACCTCACTGCAGTATCAACCCTACATCAGCAATGTGGGTCACCTCAATAGCGTGATCTTCTGCAGGCATCGTAACCATACTAGTGCTATTACTTAGGTCCCGAATCAAAAAGGGGAAAGGGATGTTGGTAAGGTCTCTAAAGGTGCACTCATGAATCTCCTCAATAATGTAGCGAGGGATGTTGATGACATATCCGGTGATAATGCTTGGTACCAGAACAACTTGATCAACAGTCAGAGAATTATACACACCTATGGGACCGAGACGGTGCCGTACAATTGACCACCAAAACCTACCCTTAAAGTGAAGTGAGGACTTCTTAATATCCAAATTTTTAGCTACCCATCTCACATCTACGCCATCCTCAGTGATTTACTGTGCAACCCACCGTAGTAGCTCTAAGAATTGATCGACATCCTTCATTTTGTTTCTATTTTTCACCGCCTCCATGCGGTGATCAAACTCAACAGTACTAGATGGAAGAGAATGTTCGGCACCAAACAAGAACTTGTGGATAGTCTCCTCGGATATGTCTACTCTGGTACCACACACCAAAGTATGAGTCAATGGTTGTTGGTCCCACTATCACTGCTATTTGGTGTGATTAATTCAATAGAAAAAACATATGAAGCATAAAACTCACGGACCAACTCTGGTCTATAGTTACCAGAAGGCTCCGTTATCCACCCAAATCCATATTGATCAAACACCACCTTAACTCATCTAACCGATACCGAGGATCCTCAGTGATACTTCATCTACACACACCCCGCTCAGTCTGTTCTGCATCCCTATTATAAATGACCTTTATACCCTGAACACACCACTTCTTGTTTTCCCTTCGTACTACAGCTGTGGCCCGCTGTTCAGCCACCTGTCTCTGTGAGAAAGTAGTGGAATCCTGAACACTAGTGCCTGAAATAGATGCTGCCTCATCAGCCTCACTACTACCACCAGAATTAGAATCATCCGCACCTTCAAAAATCTTATCAGTCCCAGGTGTATCAGCCTTATCTTCAGTACCACCGGTTGCAGAAGTATCCACCCCCTTTTCAGACTGATGGGAGGAATCAGATGACTAAATAGGAGTCACCAATGTGGGAGGAGATGGGGGTTGTGTAGTAGGCTGAGGTGTGTGCCAAGCTGTAGCCTGTGCCCTAGTTCGTTGTCTTGTGGCATGAGGCACAAGAGCAGAATCATCCCTAGCGATCTCATAAACCTTTTCGAACCCACTTTTCTCCGGTTCCAAAGGCTCATCTCACAACTTTGTTGTGAATTTTGGGTTCTTGGTGCGGCTTCACGAAGAGTAACCCATATCTCCGCATTTGGGGTTTCCTTTAGGCGGCATTGTTCAAAGTGGTCGTGTCATTGGTAGAGTTTGGTCGGGTCAGGTATGGGTTTTGGGTTAGGGTTTGGCAAATTTGGGGTTATGGGAATTTGAAATTTGTTACAATTAGAGTGGTGGAAGTGTATGAATTGGAGTGTTTGGTACATGGGAAATTTAATGAATGTAGGATTGGAAGTGTTAATTTGGATGAATTTCAGGAAAGAGATTGGGTATTTGGAGGAGAAGGATCAGGTTTAGGGTTTTGGATTGGATGTAATCCGGTTTATAAAGTTGTGAAGAAATATAAGGGGTTGGGTCGGGTCATAATTTGGTTTCTATGGGTTGTTCTGATTCCTACGGCATAGACCCACATCACATGGTTTGACCTACATCATGTGGTTTGACCTACGTCACGTGGGTCCCTATCATGGATTGGATTCTGTATTCAAAAAATTCTCACTGATTTTCACGATACCAACCCACGTCACGTGGGTTGACCTACGTCACGTAGGTCCCTGGCGTGGGTTTGGTTCTGCAACTTGAATATTTAGTCTGATTTCCACGGTATCAACCCACGTCACGTGGGTCACCACCATGGTTTAAGTTGTAAACTCTTTAGATCACATCTTTATTTTCAACTTACGACTGGTATCAATCCTTGGGTTGCCTCCCAAGCGGTGCTTGATTTAATGTCGCGGAACAACGTAGCTAGGTTGGTTAATCAGAATTCACCAACCAGCCCATGGATTGCCTCCCATGAAGCACCTGATTTAACATCGTAGCAAGACCCAACTTACTTGACTACTCAGACTTCATCAAGACTAAACTACTCATATGTCAATATTTTTCTTTTGTGGTTCCAATATAGTGCTTTACACGCTGTCTATTGACCTTGAATAGAACATTGTCATCAACTTTTAGCTCAATTGCTCCATGCGGGAATACCCTAATCACCGTGAATGGTCTAGACCATTTGGACCTTAATTTTCCAGGAAACAAGCAAAGCCTGGAGTTATAAAGCAATACCAAATCTCTCGGGTGAAACTCTTATCGTTCAATCTTCCAATCATGATATAATTTCATCTTCTCTTTATACAGTATTGAACTTTCATAAGCCCGGAGATGAAATACATCTATCTTATTCATCTGCTCAAGTCTCAATTTAGCTGGATCACTCTATTCCAGATTCAACCTCTTAAATGCCCATAATGCCTTATATTCAAGTTCGACAGGCAAATGGCATGATTTACCAAACACCAGTTGATATGGAGATGCACCAATCAGTGTCTTGAATGCAGTTTGATATGCCCATAATGCATCATCCAATCTTTTTGCCCAATCAGTCCTATTGGCATTCTCCGTCTTCGCCAAGATAGGCTTAATCTCATGATTTGACACCTCAACTTGCCCACTCGTCTGAGGATGGCAAGGTGTTGCCACCTTATGTTTGATACCATATTTTTCAAGCATGGCTCTCAACAACTGATTATAGAAGTGGGATCCTCCATCACTAATGATAACTCGGGGTGTACCGAATCGTGAAAATATGTTCTTTTTCAAGAATGCCGTGACACTTCTTCCTTCATTATTGGGAAGCGCTATTGCCTCCACCCAGTTAGAAACATAGTCAACAACTACCAAAATGTATTTCATCCCATATGAGCTCATAAATGGTCCCATAAAATCAATTACCGATACATCAAATAATACAAGCTCAAGAATAGTTGTCACAGGAAGTTCTTGTCTGCGCGAGATGTTCCCTTGTCTTTGACATTGCTCACAATTCCAAGCATAGTCATGAGCATCTTTATATATGGTGGGCCAATAATACCCACATTGTAAGATCTTATAAGCAGTCCGCACACCTCCATGATGACCACTAACTAGAGATGAATGACATGCTTCCAAAATACTCATCATCTCGACTTTTGAAATACACCTTTGAATTATGCCATCCGTACACATCCTAAATAAATAAGGCTCATTTCAGAAGAACTTTCTCACCTCATGCATGAATCTCTTTCTCTACTGATACGACATATCTTCCGGGACTAGATCACTTGCCACAAAGTTGGCAAAATCTACAATTCAAGGGATTAATTCTTGTGATGATGCCAATACTTGCTCTTCTGTAAAAGTATCATCAATATCAAGATCACCCCTAAATATAAGCATGGCCTCCTTCTCAAGGCATGATAGATGGTCTGCAACCTGATTCTCAGTCCCCTTTTGGTACTTGACCTCAAAATCAAATTCTTGCAATAGAAGTACCCACCGAATTAGTCTTAGCTTGGCGTCCTTCTTTGAAATAAGATATCTAAGTGTTGTGTGGTCTGTATGCACAATCACTTTCATACCAATCAAGTAAGATCAAAATTTCTTGAAAGCAAATAGCACTGCCAATAATTCTTGCTCGATTATAGTATAATTTTTCTGAGTTGGATTATAACACCCTGTACATTTCCAAACCTATTTGATTACCGTAACATTTATGGAATTATTTAAACATGATATGGTTGGTGTAATCCACATTAATTTTAGTGGGCTAAATTAACATGTGCTAATGGGCTCAATAAAGGCCCAAAATTAAGCCATAAGACATGGCCCAAATGGAGAAATGATCCATTCCACCTTTAACCAAGTAAACATAACATTTATGACTAAGTGTTTGTCAAAGGATGAACATAAGGGCCTATAAAAGGCACAAAAAATCAGATTTTATTTACCAAAAGACACATGCACATTTCAAAAATTCTCCAACAATGTTTCATTTCTCTTTCAAACCCTAAGCTATCATTCCCTTGGACAAGATCATCCTCTTGTAAGCTTTGGTAAGTATTTACTCGTATGGTTTAATATATTATGTGCATGAGAGGATGTATAAATCATGTTGGTTATGTTGGCAAAGTGTTGGATAGTCGACTATGTGTGAAACAGTCTACTTTTGCTTAATCGGTAAAGGTTTTGTCTTATAAACTTGAAAGGAGACTTGTGGTATTGAAGGAAGTGAATTTGATAGATTAAATGTCAACATGTATGATTTGGTTATGTACCTTACTTGCTTCCTCTTTGTGTTTAACATTTGGAATTGTTGTTGTGAAATTGTGCATGGAATCGATGGCGTATTGAAGGGGAAAATGTAGTTTTGTGATGTTCATGTGCGTTGTGAGACCATGGTTATTTGTTGGCATCAAATTTTACTTAAATTATGAAAAGAGAAGCTTACTTTTGTCCATGTACCATTTATTACAAAAAAGGACCCAAAAGAGACCCATTTTGGCCCTAATCGGGCATCCGCCCTCACAGATGGGGCACCTGCGGGCGCAGATGCCAACGCAGGTGGCCTTGGACAAGGCCAATGGGCACCTACAACCGTACCTCACCCACCTGCGGGCGCAGGTGGCTTCACAGGTCCCTTTAGAACTTCGTTTTGATTGTTTTTGCATCTCTTTGACCCCCCCCCCCCCCCCCACAAGGCCCCTATACTCTTTTTGGATGCAATCATCAACTTATGGTACCATTTGGATGGCCCTAAGGGGTAGTCCAAAGTCATTTTGAATTGTATCACTTGTGGATTGATTTTAATGTGTTATTGTGAAAGGTATTTAAGCGACTTGATGGAGTAAATATGATGTTGTGTTGAAGGGGAAGTGTAAAGTATACACGTAGTGTGAAATGCTATCGGTTTATAATGTATTGGTTGATGTGTGGCATGTCTTGGTGTTATTGGTATGGTAATACAGTGAATTGTATTGTGAAGGGTGAAATGACGTTATATGGCAGTCATGTAACTCATTGTCATCTTATGCACTTGTAATGTAGTTAGTTGTTAACGTGAGCTCCGTTATGTACTTGTGTTGTTGAGTAACACGTAAGGAAGGAGCTGGATCATTTTATTCACATATAGGATTATGCATTCATATTGGGAAGATAAGGTATGTAAGGTTACTCTTTTCCATATCCTTCGGCAACACCTATTGTTCACGTCGTTACCGTACTTGTTTCTATTTCCAAATGTTCTAAAGTATTTCATTCCAGGTTGTTACAATTGTAATTCATATGTCTCATATTTATGGACTAATGTTCTAAATTTCCAAAAATGTTATTACCACCGAAGGAACCATCTTAAAGATTCAAGAAGTGATGTAAAGAGAGTTATTCTTGGGTGGAATCCGAGGGGTGAAAAGAACACCTAGCATGGGTCTATCCCAATATCTCGGGTGGTATCCCACAGGTGGAAAGAACACCTAGAATGGGTCGATCCCAATGTCACAGGTGGTATCCCAGGGGTAAGAGGAAAGTGTCACGCCCCAAATCCCATTCGGGACAGACTGACACCCGAAGCCGACAAGGCCCGAGAGAACCAATCTGTGCTCATGAACATTCATATGCATGCCTCTGTAATAACATCGTTGTATCTCATACAATTATGTGGAAGTCATGAAAACATGTACAATGTACATTTGAAACTTGGCCGATAGGGCCATCAAGTCAATCTGGACATGCAACTCTTACATTCTTCTTCCCACATATGACTACAAAGCCTCTACAGATAGATATACATAGCCAAGCTAGAGTCGGGACAAGTCCCCACTTTATACAACATTTACAATACCAAAAGCAATGTACACTATGACTCGGAAAGCCCCGAAACAACTGGAGCTCACCAAAATCTGCAAATGACTCGCACTCTACTGTGGAGGTCTACTAACACCTGTGCCTGTAGAAAGTAAGGTAAATTCCCCCAAGGGGATCAGTACAAAGAATGTACTGAGTATGTAAGGCTATAATAAATTGTATGACACAATAATACTTCAACGAAATCAACATGAAAGAGCATAGTCAATATGGATAAATCATTGATCTGCATATGTGGGACCATGTACCTTGCATTCATTTCTTTCTTTTGCTTCTATTATTTGTTCATCATCACTCATATCATATTGTACCTGGGCCCCAACTGATCAGCGGGTCTTAACATAACATAACGTTATGTTGGGATCGGCTCGAGCTAGGCTTACGCCTCTAGAGCTACCACCCATAAGTCAAGATATTGGGCTCGGCTTGAGCTAGGTTATTCCCTCTAGAGCTACCACCCATAAACCAATATATCAGGTTCTGTTTGAGCTAGGTTCTTATCTCTAGAGCTACCACCTTTCAGGATCGACCTGAGCTAGCTATATGCCTCTAGGACTACCCCCTGATCCAATAATCTCGGGATTGGCTCGAACTAGGCCTATGCCTCTAGAACTACCACCCATACTCTTACAACCAACAATATGCATTACTTCTTTTCTTTACTTTTGAGAGATTAATACCTTTACTTGTGAGAGATTGGTACATTCACTTGTGAAAGATTGGTACATTCACTTGACATAACATTATTGGAAGCATTGGAACAATCATCAATGAATAAGAGACATGTGTATAAACACTATTGGAACCTTGGAACATTAGTCAATGAATATGGGACATGTGAATCACAATCGTTCTAGGAATAAGAAGCATGTGAATAACAATATATGTTAACCTGAGCTGGGATACTTTAGAACACTTCGGAATGGAACACTTACAATATCAATGAGAACACTATGTCCTGCAGAAGGATACGGAGAGAGGAACCTTACATACCTTATATGCTCAATATGAATACACAGTCCTATATGTGAATACAGTAATCCATCTCCTTCCTTACGTTTTACTCTACAACACAAGTACATAACGGGCGTATGTTAACAATCAACTACCTTATAAATGTATAAGTGTCACAATGAGTTACGTGACTGCTATATAGCATCATCTCGTCCTTCACAATACAATCCACTGCATTAACATACCAAAAATACCATAACACACCATACATTGACCAATACATCATAAACCAATAGCATTTCACACCACATTTACCCTTTACACTTCCTCATTATCATTCCATCACAACTATCCCATCAAATTATCTCATAACAACGTATGAACAACAATACATAATTAATATAATCCAATATTCCTCCATACGACCCCTTAACGTCATTTAAAAGGTATCATAAGTTGAGAATTACATCTATGAAGGGTATAAGGGTCTTCCGAAATCAACGGGAGACAAAAACACCTGAAATGGAGTTATGTTGTGACATGCGAATCCACTTGCATCTGCAGGTGGATGATATGCAGCAGCAGATGTCCCTAGGTAGTGCCGAGGGGCATCTGCTCCCGCAGGTACCTTCATCTGCGGGGGCGGATGCCCAAATCGGCCAAATAGGGTCTCTTTTGGGTCCTTTTGTGCAATAAATGGTCCAAAGCCATAAGTAAGCTTTTATTTACATATTTTAGGTCACTTGGACACCAAAAAACTATCATGGTTTCACAACGCACATAAACATCACCAAACCACATTTTCCTTTCATTACACCACCGATTCCATGGCCAATTTCGTAACAACAATCCCACAAGTTGTACACATAGAGAAAACAAGTTGGAAACATAACCATATCATACATGTGAACATATCATACATATTATTCACTCCTTTCAATAGCTCAAGTCTCCTTTCAAGTTTAGGACACATAGATGATACATCGATGAACAAAAGGAAAAGTAAAAGTGGATTGCCCGACACCTTTAAGCATAACCAACATGATATACACCATCTATCATGAATAAAATATATTTAACCATAATAATATACACTTACCAATACTCACAAAATGATGATCTTTCCCCAAAAGATGATTGCCTTAGGGTTTGCTTGAAGAGAAAAATGTTGTGGAAAATTCTAGAAATGAGACATGTATTTTGTGGAATAAAATCTGATTTTTGGTGACTTTTATAGCCACTTTATAGTCATACTTAGCCACTCTTAATTAATAAATATATTATGTTGACTTGGTCACAAGAATGGGTCATTTCCATTTGTTTTGGGCCATGTCTTTTATTTGATTTTTGGGCCTCATTTGAGCCTAATTGCACATGATCCATTTCAGCCCACTAATTAATGCATAAATCACTAACACTCTCGTGTCCAAATAATTCCATGAATGTTACGGTAATTAAATAGATTCGGAAACATACGGGGTGTTACATTCTTCCCCCCTAAGAAACATTCGTCCTCGAATGTTAATAATATCGTCTCATGTACATCTTATGCATATCTATCTTAACATATATATACATATACACATAATACTTGTGTATACTTCCTTGTTATTGTTCCAATCCCACACCTTGAACTTTCTCCCCCGTTTGAAACAATTACGGGTACTTCGACTCCATTTCTTTGGTTCCCCACATGATTTCATTTACTTGTCGGTTCCTCCAATATACCTTTACCAAAGCTACTTATTTATTTCTTAATATTTTCACTTATCCATCTAGAATAGCAATATATACTTCTTCATAAGTGAGATTCCCCATAACTTGTACATTTTCAATAAAAATAATGGATTTCGGCATATGACTTATGTTAAATTATAGCTATTATTGTACCACCTTAACCTTCTCTATATCTTAGTGAACAAAATCCAGCCCCAAGTAAGGCAGTTTCACTTGCTCTAAACCATCCAATTGATGAGTGAAATGTAACACCCCGTACATTCCCAACCCTAACTTGATTGATTGGTGACCTCGGATGTAGTTATAAACCTTAGCTTCGGAAGCACTAAGTACGTGTGTTGCATTGGTTTTGGATGGGACAATTGATATCGTACTAGTCAATAAGACTAGACTCTTGTAGGAGGAGTTTGAAACTTTCAGAAACATTTTGGGAGTGATAAGGAAGGGTTGAACGACTTCTAAGCAAATGGTTTTAATGCTAAGAGGTAAGCTAAAGAGTTGAACTTGAAGTATCCAATTGAATCCGCAAAGAAAAGTTGAAGAAACAAAAAATTGCAAAAATTAAGGGTGGGGTGCGCCCAGGGTCGTGCCAGGCCGCTATGGGCTGAAATTTTCAACCCACAGGCAGCAAAGGTGCGCGCCAGGCGGCGTGCCAGGCTGGTTTTGCCAAAAAAATTTCTTCGACTATTATGATGTATATAAGACCTTGGAGTTATGGTATCATTACTCCATCATAGTAGCACTATTCTTAAGAGAGTTTAGCATTCGAGTTGGGGTTAAGTCTTCGTCACAAGTATTTTAACAAATTATGTTCAAATAAGCCATGAGCGACTAGGATTTCTATTTTTGTGATTGAGGCTATGATTGGGAATCTCGTAAGTGAATATTGTCGTGAAAATTATGGAATTAATTAAACATGAGATAGATGATGGATTACACATTGATTTGTGTGGGATAAGATAATATGTGTTAATGGGCTCAAAGAAAGGCCCAAAATGAATTAAAAGACATGGCCCAATGGGTCAAATGACCCATTCTTGCTTTGACAAGTCAATTATTGCCTTAAGTGGCTAAGGATGAGTTAAAGGGGCTATATAAAGGCAAAGAAATCAGATTTTAAATTCCACAACTCACACATGTTTTTCTAGACAATTCTCTAAGAGATATTTCTCAAGCTCTTAAACCCTAAGGCACTTATTTGGGCAAGATCATCATTCTACAAGCTTGAGTAAGTGTTTATTCTTATGAATTAATATATTATGTACATGAGAGATTATATATATCATGGTGTTTATGTTGGCAAGGTGTTGAATAGTGCACTTTGGCTTTTTTGCTAAAAGATGTGCATTCTTGTGAATTAAACTTGAAAAAGGACTTGACATTTTGATGAAAATGAATGGTATGGATGATATCTCAACATGTATGGTGTGGTTATGTCCATAGATTGTTATTTTTCTCTATGAGTAAATTGTTGAATTTTGGTTATAAAATGTATTGGAGTGATTTGATGGATTCATTGTGATGTGGTGTTAATGAGAACATGTAAAGGAGGAACATGGTGTGAAAAGCTATTGGTTATGATGTCTTGGTCAATGTATAGCATGTTATGGTATTGGTGGTATGAAAAGGCCATGAATGGTAGTGTAAAGGGTGAAATAATGTTATAAGGCAATCATGTAACTCACTATCGTTTTATACACTTGGAATGCAGCTTGTGGTTAATGTAAACTCCGTTATGTACTTGTGTTATAGAATGAAACGTAAGGAAGGAGTTGGACTATTTTATGCACATTTAAGATTTTATATTCATATAGGGAAGTTAAGGTATGTAAGGTTACTCTTTCCGTATTCTTCTGAAGCACATAGTGTCACATTGTATTTATACTTGTTCCATTCTAAAATGTTCTAAGGTATCCTATATCCGGTTACCAATTGTTATTATCACGTGTTTCCTACTCATTGATCAATTATGATTCACATGTCTCATGTTCATTGACTAATGTTCCAAAGGTCCCATGGTTCCAATAATGTTATGTTCCAAAGTTCCAATAAATGTTTATACACATGTCTCTTATTTATTGACTATTGTTCCAATGCTCCCAATAATATTATGTCAGGTGAATGTAACAATCTCTCACAAGTGAATGTACCAATCTCTCACAATAAAGGTATCAATCTCAAAAGTAAAGAATGAAGTAATGCATATGTGGTTAATGATTAAGTATGGGTGGTAGCTTTGGGGGCGTAAGCCTAGCTCAAGCCGACCCCGAGATTATTGGATCAGGGGGTAGTCCTAGAGGCATAAGCCTAGCTCAGACCGATCCTGATAGGGGGTAGGTCTAGAGGTAATAACCTAGCTCGAGCCGAACATGATAAGTTGATTTATGGGTGGCAGCTCTAGAGGTAATAACCTAGCTTAAGCCGAAATCGATGCTTTGATTTATGGGTGGTAGCTCTAGATGCATAAGCCTAGCTCGAGCCGATACCAACATAACGTTATGTTATGTAAAGACCCACTGATCAGTTGGGGACCGGGTATGATATAGCACAGGTGACGATGAGTGAATGCAGAAGAAAAAAAAGTAATGAACGTAAAGTACATAGTTACAAACATACAGAACGATGAGTTATTCGTAATGAATGAAAGATACATGGTTCCACATATGCAGAATGGTGATTTATCCATATTGATTACTCACTCATATTAGGTTACATTGAAGTATTTTGTGTCATACAGTTTCATATGGCCTTACATACTCAGTACATTCTTCGTACTGACCCTTTGGGGGGTGGGGGGATTTACCTTACTTGCTGTAGGTACAGGTACTAGTAGACCTCCACAGTACAGTGTGGGTCATTTGCAGATTTTTGGTGAGCTCCAGTTGATCCGGGGTTTTTCGAGTCATAGTGTCCATTGATTTTGGTATTGGAAATGCTGTATAAAGTAGGGACTTTTTTTTCCGACTCTAGCTTGGCTATGTACATGTATCTGTAGAGGCTTTGTAGACATATGTGGGATGAGGAATGTAAGAGATGTATGTCCATGTTGACTCGATGGCCCTAACGGTCAAGTTTCTTATATGTATATATCACATGTTTCCATAACTTCCGCTATTGACATTTTATACCTCTATGTGATGGTGCTGCTTATTGAGTGACATGTATATGAATAGACATGAGCAAAGATTGGTTCTCTCGGGCCTCATCGGCTTAGGGTACCAGTCCGGCCCAAATGGGATTCTAGTTGTGACAAAAGTGGTATCAGAGCAGGTCGTCCTAAGGGTGTCTATAAAGCCATGTCTAAGTAGAGTCTTGCTTATGGATGTGTTGCGTGCCACATTTATAAGTAGGAGGCTACGGGAATTTAGGATTTGTTTCTGTTCTTCATTCCTAGATCGTGCAATAGAGCCAAAGTTGTAGGTGGACACATATGTACGTATTGACATTGGTTTTCTTTTGCATAGTCAAATGCTGATTATCAGACAAGATAAGGGCAAAGGTAAGCAGGTTGATATGCCTGCCGAAGAAGAAATGAGTAAATCACCACCGGACTAAGCTAGTCAAGGTGGGGCTGACATGGAATTTGCAATACGGTTTTCTCTTAGCCAAAAGGTAGAGAAGTACCTGCAGAACCACCTATAAATGCCACTGAATAGGATTTAAGGAATGTAATGCATATGTTGACTCAGATAGTTGCTGTACAATGTCACGGGCGAGTTGGCCCAATGACGAGTGATGATTGTGCGGCTAGGGCAGCTAGTCGTCGGACACAAGATTTTCTGAAATTAAACCCTCCCATGTTCCCCGAGTCGGATTTGAATGAAGACCCACAGGACTTTATGGACCAAATCAAAAGAGCTCTAGATGTTATGCATGTGACTGTGTATTGATGTACTTCCAGCTAGTTGGGAGGAATTTAAAACGACTTTCCTTGGTCAGTACCTCCCATATGAGGTCCGAAAAGCTCATGCGGACCGATTGTTAAATCTTTGCCAAAGGACTATGAGTGTCAGAAAGTATAGTCTTTGATTTAATTCTTTGGCTAGGTATGCTCCAAATGTGGTAGCTAGTATGATCGATAGAGTGCATCGGTATGTGGACAGATGGATTGTATTGTTACAGCCTAGAAAAGAGATATGGATATAGCCAGAATACAGGCTTTTTGCACAGATAATGGAGGATCAGAGACAATAGAAAAGGACACACATATTAGAAGAAGGGTCGTCAAGAGGGCTAGAGCTATGGGACAGTTCATGGCGTCCCAAGGAGAATTTAGGTCTCGGGTGTTTAACAGACCGCCTAGACCATTATTGACTTAGTCTATAGTAAATGTTCTACCTCAACCCCAAGGGTTTAGAAACAATCAGTTTGAGCAAAAAAGTGAGATTTAGGATTCATGGGCAATCGGGTATCAAGCACAAGAAAGTAGAAAGTAGGAACCAACCGAAGTCTCCTCGTTAGCCGTGTTAGTGCTGCGGAAGTTATCATCTAGGTGAATGTCGATTGGGGCCGAATATTGTTATTGGTGTGGTATGTTGGGCCACAAAATGAGACTTCTCCTGATGTAGCTACAGGTACCGTATACGTATTGATTGACCCATATTCGACACTAGCATTTGTTATTTCATTAATTGCTGAAAATTCAAAAGAGCACCAAAATTATTAGTTATGTCACAAAAAGTCTATACATCAGTTGGTGAATCTATTGTAGTTAAAAGAGTATATCATAAGTGCATAGTAATTGTTTGTGGTCATGCGACACTGGTTGATCTTATTGAGCTGGAAATAGTGGAATTTTGATGTTATAAAGGGATTGCACCATAGTAGATTGCCGAACTAAGAAATTATATCGTCGTTTTCGCCAAAAGAATGTTTTTGAATGGCCAGGGAAATGTGGGGGCACCAAGAGGAAAATTTATTCCCCATCTTAAATCAAAGAAAAGGATACTCTAAGGGATACCTATGTCACTTAGTAAGAGTGAAAGGTACTGATGTGACACCACCAACTCTTTAATCAGTTCTGGTGGTAAACGAATTCTTCGATGAGCTGGTATTAATGTGATGTCAGGTACTCAACCTATTTTTATTTATTCATATAGCATGGCCCGGTAGAGTTACGGGAATAAAACAAGAAATGAAAAAGACTTGATGAACAAGGGATTCATATGACCTAGTATGTTCCCTTGAGGTGCACCAGTGTTAATTGGACGAAAAGAAAGATAGTCCGTTGAGAATGTGTGTCGCCTATCGGAAATTGAATAAGGTGACAATTAAAAATAAATATTCCTTCCCTAGAGTTGACGATTTATTTGACCAGTTACGGGGTTAAAAAAAATAATAAAACAAAATGATGAAATGGTGAAACAAATGATGATGAAATGAGAAAAAAATGAATGATGATGATATACCCAAGACAACATTACGAACATGGTATGGTTATTATGAATTCTAGTATGTCAAATGGGCTAGCGAATGCACCTGTAGTTTTTATGGGTCTAATGAATAGGGTGTTCAAGACACTTTTAAATGTGTGTGTGACCATGTTTGGTGATGGTATTCAAAATCACAAGAGGACCATGCGAATCATATTGCAGCAAGTGTTATAGAATTTTCTAAATATGAAGTTTGGTTACAATCCATGTCGTTCTTGAGTCACATTGTATAGGATGAAGAAATAAAAGTTGCTACGTGAAAGATAGAAATGGTGAACAATGGGCTAAGGCCTACGATGGTTACAGAGATCCATCGTTTTCTTAGGTTGGTTGATTATTATAGGAGAATTGTTGAAGGATTTTTTTCTATCCCTACACCCTTAACAAAGCTTATACACAAGGAAATCAAGTTCCAGTAGAATGATGCATGTGAGAAAAGTTTCCAAGAGTTGAAAGATAAATTAACTTCCACACCAGTTTGAAGTGCTTCCCAAAGGCATAAGAATGTTATGTAATGTATGGTAATGCTTCCGGGGTTGGCCTCAGATGTGTATTGATGTAGCATGATAAGGTAATAGCATATGCCTCACGAAAGTTGCGGCCACATGAGAAAAACAAATTATTACCCAACACATGACCCTGAACTAGCAACTACGATATTTGCTTTAAAGTTATGGTGTCACTATTTGTAAGGGATTCATGTTGACATATATACTGGTCATAAGAAAATGTAATATATTTTTAAGCCGAAGGACTTAAATCTTAGGTAGCGAAGGTGAATTGAACCATTAAAAGATTAGGACATTGGTATCTTATATCATTCGGGAAAAACAAATGGGGTAGTTGATACATTAAGTTGCAAGGCAGTAGGAAGTATTAATGGCCAGCTCACAGAAAAGAAAGATATAGTCAAGAAATCTATATCAATGAAGCAGTATGGGGTTTTGTTTTCTTGAAACTCCAGATGAAGGATAAACTGACACCTACACATGTACTAGTACCTCCCAACGGCACATAAGAGTATGCAGTGTATTGTGATGTTTTAAAAGTTGATGTGGGAGGTGTATTCATGCGGCACGACAATGTGATAGCGTATGCCTTAAGACAATTACGTCCACATAAGAGAAATTATCCCACATATGATTTTGAGTTGACAGTTGTGACAATTGCTTGTAACAGATGGTACCACTACTTGTATAAAACTTCAAGTGAAAGAATTATAATGTAAAATGTGGCAGAATTTTCATTGGTATCTGAGATAAAGGAAAAGCAAAATGTAAATCCTATTTTTAGTTCAATTGAAAACGAATGTACAACAAAGTTCAACAAAGGTAATTGAGCAAACACAAGGGGGAGTACTTTAATGCTAATGTAGATTGTGTGTACTGGATATAGATGAGTTAAGGAAATGAATTATGATAGAAGAACATCGTTCACGGTATTTTGTTCATTCGGAAGCAACTAAAATGTACCATGGCCTAGCAGAGATGTCTTGGTAAGGTTACATGAGAAGCACATTATAGAACTTTTAGCTCAATGTCCAAGCGGTCACTGATTAACAATATGGCATCAAAAATCTGTATGTTTTATGCAATGTATTACCCTTCCAGTTTGGAAGTGGAACATGAATAACATGGATTTAATCACAGGGTTGCCTCATACGCTGCGAAGATTGATTCCATATAGGTGATAGTTGACAAGCTTACCGAGTCAGCGTATTTCCCACCAGTTAGGACCATCGATACAGCTGAACATTATGCAATGTTGTATGTTACAGAGATAGTATGATTACATGGGATTCCACTCACTATTATATCAAACAGGAGAGCTCACTTTATTGCACAGTGTTTGAAGTCTTTTCAGTAAAGTATGGGTACACAGGCTGATGTAAGTACGGCCTTTCATCCTTAGATGGTTGGACAAACAGAACATATTATATGAACATTAGACGATATGCCACGAGTTTGTACATTGGGCTTTAAAGGTAGTTGGGATGAACATCTATCGTTTATTGAAATTGCTTACAATAAAAGTATCAAAAGGCATCTTACAAAGCTTAATGTGAAAAAAATAATAATATAGATCATCAATTGGATGGGTTACAGCTGATGGAATTTGCTTTGCTCGGGTCAAATTTTGTTCATCAAGCTATAGAGAAGGTGAAGGTGATATAACAGCAGCTACAAATGGCCCAAAGTCGATATAAATCATATGACAATATTAGAAGACGGGAATTAAAATGTGCCATAGGTGATTAGTTATTTTTGACGGTGTCACCAATGAAAAAATAAAATAATGAGATTCGAAAAGAAAAGGGAAATTGTCCAAAGATTTGGGCAAATTGCGTATCTATTAGCACTAGTCCAAGAACTCGTCACAGTCCATTCAGTATTTCATATTCACTGCTTTGAAAAGTGTATAGGAGATTATCCTGTATTGCTCCCAGTGGAGATATACAAGTTACAGAAGATCTCACATATGATGAGGTACTGCTTACTATTCTAGATCGATAAGCGAAAGCAATGAGAAATAAAGAAGTAGCTTCTGTAACGGCACTATTGGAGAAATTAGCACGTAGAAGAACTCACAAGGGAAACCAAAGAAATAATGAAATCTAAAGTACTCGTAATTGTTGTACACGAAAGAAAAAGTTCAAGATACGGAATTGGAGTCATAATAAGTAAGTCTTTGCAAGTAGTATGTGTGTATATGATAATGTGAAGGATTCACTTTGACTTAAGTTGTTACAATGAGACAATGTTACTAACATTCGAGGACGAATGTTTCTAAGGGGGGAAGGATGTAACACCCCGTACATTCCCAACCCTAACTTAATTAATTGGTGACCTCGGATGTAGTTATAAGCCTTAGCTTCGCAAGCACTAAGTACGTGTGTTGCATTGGTTTTGGATGGGACAATTGATATCATACTAGTCAATAGGACTAGACTCTTGTAAGAGTAGTTTGAAACTTTTTGAAACATTTTGGGCGTGATAAGTGAGGGTTGAACGACTTCCAAGCAAAGGCTAAGCGGTAAGCTAAAGAGTTGAACTTGAAGTATCTAATTGAATCGGCAAAGAAAAGTCGAAGAAACAAAAAATTGCAAAAATTAAGGGTGGGGCGCGCCCAGGGGCGTGCCAGGCCGCTCTGGGCTGAAATTTTCAGCCCACAGGCAGCAAAGGGGCGCGCCGGGCTTGTTTTGCCAAAAATGTTTCTTCGACTATTATGATGTATATAAGACCTTTGAGTCATGGTATCATTACTCCATCATAGTAGGACTATTCTTAAGCGCGTTTAGCATACGAGTTGGGGTTAATTCTTCGTCACAAGTATTTTAACAAATTATGTTTAAATAAGCCATGAGCGACTAGAATTTATATTTTTGCGATTGAGGCTACGATTGGGAATCTCATAAGAGAATATTGTCGTGAAAATTATGGAATTAATTAAACATGAGATATATGATGGATTACACATTGATTTGTGTGGGCTAAGATAATATGTGTTAATGGGCTCAAAGGAAGGCCCAAAATGAATTAAAAGACATGGCCCAATGGGTCGAATGACCCATTCTTGCTTTGACAAGTCAATTATTGCCTTAAGTGGATAAGTATGAGTTAAAGGGGCTATTTAAAGGCAAAGAAATCAGATTCTAAATTCCACAACTCACAAATGTTTTTCTAGACAATTCTCTAAGAGATATTTCTCAAGCTCTTAAACCCTAAGGCACTTCTTTGGGCAATATCATCATTCTACAAGCTTGGGTAAGTGTTTATTCTTATGAATTAATATATTATGTACATGAGAGATTATGTATATCATGGTGGTTATGTTGGCAAGGTGTTGAATAGTGCACTTTGGCGTTTTTGCTAAAAGATGTGCATTCTTGTGAATTAAACTTGAAAAAGGACTTGATGTTTTGATGAAAGTGAATGGTATGGATGATATCTCAACATGTATGGTGTGGTTATGTCCATAGCTTGTTATTTTTCTCTATGAGTAAATTGTGGAATTTTGGTTATAAAATGTATTGGAGTAATTTGATGGGTTCATTGTGATGTGGTGTTAATGAGAACATGTAAAAGAGGAACTTGGTGTGAAAAGCTATTGGTTATGATGTCTTGGTCAATGTATAGCATGTTATGGTATTGTTGGTATGAAAAGGCCATGAATGGTATTGTAAAGGGTGAAATAATGTTATAAGGCAATCATGTAACTCACTATCGTTTTATACACTTGGAATGCAGCTTGTGGTTAATGTAAACTCCGTTATGTACTTGTGTTATAGAATGAAACATAAGGAAGGAGCTGGACTGTTGTATGCACATTTAAGATTGTATATTCATATTGGGAAGATAAGGTATGTAAGGTTACTCTTTCCGTATCCTTCTGCAGCACATAGTGTCACATTTTCATTATACCTGTTCCATTCCGAAATGTTCTAAGGTATCCTATATCCGATTACCAATTGTTATTATCACATATTTCCTACTCATTAATCAATTGTGATTCACATGTCTCATGTTCATTGACTAATGTTCCAAAGGTCCCATGGTTCCAATAATGTTATGTTCCAAAGTTCCAATAAGTGTTTATACACATGTCTCTTATTTATTGACTATTGTTCTAATGCTCCCAATAATATTATGTCAGGTGAATGTAACAATCTCTCACAAGTGAATGTACCAATCTCTCACAAGTAAAGGTATCAATCTCAAAAGTAAAGAATGAAGTAATGCATATGTGGTTAATGATTAACTATGGGTGGTAGCTTTGGGGGCGTAAGCCCAGCTCAAGCCGACCCCGAGATTGTTGGATCAGGGGGTAGTCCTAGAGGAATAAGCCTAGCTTGGACCTATCCTGATAGGGGGTAGCTCTAGAGGTAATAACCTAGCTCAAGCCAAAATTGATAAGTTGATTTATGGGTGGCAGCTCTAGAGGTAATAACCTAGCTCGAGCCGAACCCGATGCTTTGATTTATGGGTGGTAGCTCTAGAGGAATAAGCCTAGATTGAGCCAATCCCAACATAACGTTATGTTATGTAAAGACCCACTGATCAGTTGGAACCCGGGTACGATATAGCACAGGTGACGATGAGTGAATACAGAAGCAAAGAAAGTAATAAACGTAAAGTACATAGTTCCAAACATACAGAACGATGGATTATTCGTAATGAATGTAAGGTACATGGTTCCACATATGCAGAATGGTGATTTATCCATATTGATTACTCACTCATATTGGGTTACATTGAAGTATTTTGTGTCATACAGTTTCATATGGCCTTACATACTCAGTACATTCTTCGTACTGACCCTCTTGGGGGGGAGATTTATCTTACATGCTCCAGGCACAGGTACTAGTAGACCTCCACAGTACAGTGCGGGTCATTTGCAGATTTTTGGTGAGCTCCAGTTGATTCGGGGTTTTTTGAGTCATAGTGTCCATTGATTTTGGTATTGGAAATGCTGTATAAAGCGGGGACTTGTCCCGACTCTAGATTGGCTATGTACATGTATCTGTAGAGGCTTTGTAGACATATGTGGGATGAGGAATGTAAGAGATTTATGTCTATGTTGACTCGATGGCCCTAACGGCCAAGTTTCTTAAATGTATATATCACATGTTTCCATAACTTCCGTTATTGACATTTTATACCTGTATGTGATGGTGCTGCTTATTTAGTGACATGCATATGAATAGACATGAGCAAAGATTGGTTCTATTGGGCCTCATCGGCTTCGGGTGCCAGTCCGGCCCGAATGGGATTCGGGTTGTGACATTAAACTTTCTTCTATATAAACCTTTGTAAGATACCATTTCGATACTTGAATAATAACTATTATTATAAGCAAATTCGATAAGGGGTAGATAATCAACCCAACTACCTTTTAAGTCTGTCGTACAGGCTCGTAGTATACCTTCAAGTGTTTGAATAGTATGTTTTGCTTGTCCGTTCGTCTGAGGGAGAAAAGTTGTACTCAAATTCACTTATGTACCCAACCTCCTCTGAAAAGAAACTTCCAAAAATGTGTAGTAAACTGAGCTCCCCTGTCTAATGTAATAGAGATTGGAACTCCGTGTAGTTGTACTTTATTTTTAATATACAACCTCCAAGTTTCTGATGCTCTACTATTACCTATTGACAATTTGTTCAATGATCTACAAATTCTTTAATATTCTTTTTCTTTATATTGCCTCACCAATTCCTGTTTACCAAACCATGGTACATTTGGTTTCTCCCGAATGAAATAGAATATCGTGAATGTCGTGCTTCTATCATAATTCATTTCCTTAGCTCATCTATACTTGGTATATCTAATATACTTTGATATTGAAGTATTCCTTCCTCATGTAAGCTCAAGTACCTTTCGACAAACTTTATTGTACGTTCTTCTTTTTTTTTTCAACTGAAAGGAAACAGGATTTACATACTGCTTTTCCTTCTTTCAGCTACAAATGAAGACTCTACCGTATTGTACACTATAATTCTTGCATCTAGAGTTTCAAGAAGTCAAAACCCTATACTGGTTAATTGACGTAGATTTCTTGACTATATCAGTTTTTTCTGTGAGCTGGCCATTAGTACTTCCTACTACTTTGCAGCTCAATGTATCAGTTACCTTCGCTACCTCAGATTTAAGTCCTTCATATTAAGGATATATTGCAAACTCTTATGCTCAGTATATATGCCAATATGAATCCCTTACAAATATTGACACCATATTTTTAAAGCAAATACACAACTATTAGTTCAGGGTCATGTGTTTGGTAATTTCTCTCATGTGGCCGCAATTGTCGTGAGGCATATGCTATTACCTTACCATACTACATCAATACACCTCTTAGGCCAACCCAAGAAAATGATGAATCTCTATAAGCATCGTAGGCTTTAGCCAAATTCTTCACCACTTCTATCTTTTGGGTGTCGACCCGTATTCCTTCATCCTATACGATGTCACCCCACGAACGGTACATATTCTCACCAACTTATGTTTAGAGAACTTTACATATATATTACTATCACGAAGGATCTGTAGCGCCTATCGCAAATGATTAACATGGTACGCTTTTGATCTTGAATATCATCTCCAAACATGGTCACGTACACATTTAAGAGTGGCCTGAACACTCTATTCATTAAATTCCTAACAACTGTTGGTGCATTGGTTAGCTCCATTAGCATATCCAGAAAGTCATAGTAACCCTCTTGTGTTCAAAAAGCTGTCTCGGGTATATATCTTTTATTTTTTTTTCCCAACCCTTACCTGGTGATATCCTAATCTCAAGTCAACCTTTGAAAATATTTAGCACCCTGTAATTGGTTAAGTAAATCATTAATTCTAGGGAGGGGATACTTATTCTTAATTGTCACCTTATGCAATTTTCGATAATCAATACACATTTTTGATGTGCCATTTCATTTCATCATTCATTCTTCTTTTTTTTTTTCTTTTTTTTTTTAACACGGATGCACCCCAAAGGGGCATACTAGATCTCATGTATCCCTTGTCCAACAAGTCTCTTAATTGCTCTTGTTAGGTCCCGTTATGGAACCAAACCCCAAAATATCTACACGAAATGTCTCAAAAATTTCATTTACCACCAGAATCGGTTGAAGCGTTAGTGGTTTCACATCATCCTCACTAAGTGACAGATGTACCCCTTGGGGTACCATGTTCTTTGCCTTAATATAAGAAATAACTTTACCTCTCGATGCTTCAACATTACTCTTCCATTCAAGAACATTCTTTTGTGAAAAAATGAAGATATAACTTTGTAACTCGGCCATCTGCTGTGGTCTACCAAGAAGCCAACCATTCCACACCCTTTATAATATCAAATATACCATCCCCTACTCAATGAGATCAACCAACTTAGCATGATCACAAATATTTGCTATACCATTATGACTTAACTAATAACTCCGGTGTTCCTTTAAATCTCGCAGTAATCAATGGAGTAACATGTGATAATGTAGCACTCAGATCAATCAATGCATATTCATTATGTGGAAAAAAATAGATATTGTACCTGTAACCTCATCAGGACAAGCCTCCCAATTCTATCGCTCCACTAGAGCATAAGTACGATTCTGTGCTCCACTAGTACTAGCTGCTCCTCTGGCACCCCTACCACGACCAGCCCGCTATGCGCCTCTTCCTAGGGAAGAAACCGATGATGAGGACTCAACGGCTGATCCCGTAGGTTGTACCATACAACTTATGCTCCTCTGGGGACACTCTTTCATTATATGTCCCGACACACCGCACCAAAAGCAAGCATCTGTCCCTAACCGGCATATACCCAAATGAGTACGCCCGCAGTGCTGACACTTTTGATGCAAAATTCCTGCTGCTTGTGAACCCTGAAGTCCACTACTCTGCCCAACCTGACCGCCTCTGAACCCTAAAAATTGAGAGTGAGTACCTGCTGTGGAATGGGAAAATGATGGTCTGGGCGGTCTAGAAAACATTTGAGGCCTAGATTCTCCTTGGGACACCATAGAATGTCCCATAAGTCTATCCCTTTTGGACTGTCCTCTTTCAGATTCATGAACCCTTCTTTGCAGTCTCTGATCTTCTATTTTCTGCGTGAAGGCCTGTATTTTGGATATGTCCATATCTTTGTTCAAAGCAGCAATGGTGCAGTCCCTTACCAAATATGGCTCTAGTCTGTCCACATATCGATGGACTCTGTCTGTCATTGTGGCCACTACATTCGGAGCATATCGAGCCAAGGAATTAAACTAAAGATTATATTCTCTAACACTCATATTCGCTTGACGTAGATTTAGGAACTGGTCTGCACGTGCCTCTCGGACCTCATATGGGAGGTAGTGATCAAAAAAGACCATTTTAAATTCCTTCCAACTTGCTGGAGGTGCATCAATACCCCTCGATCTTTTCCAATATTCATACTATAATATAGCTTCACCTTTCAATCTATAAGCCGCAAGTTCGACTGTTTCAACACCAGTCATGTGCATGACCCCTAGGACCCTTTGAATTTGATCCATGAAATCCTGTGGATCTGCTTTCAGATCTGACCCCATGAATATAGGAGGGTCTAATTTCAAAAAGTCGTGTGTCCTGCGACTCGCCATTCTAGCCGCATCATCCTTATTTGTCATTGGACCAGCTCGTCCTTGACTTTGTGCCGCAACCAACTGAGTCAACATATACAATGCATTTCTCAAATCCTGGTCAGTGGCATTCATAGGTGGTTCTGCGGGTACTTCTCTATCTCTTGGCTCTTTCAAAACTGGAAAAGTAGAAGAAGACCGCGATGCAATTTCAGTGTTAGCCCCACCTTGACTAGCTTGGTTCGGTGGTGATTTACTCATTCCTTCACCGGCAGGCATATCTACATGCTTACCTTTACCTCTACCTCTTCTTGTGATTGGCATTTTACTATACCAAAGAAAAACAATTACCATAGTCAGATACAATTCCACTTACAACATTGGCTCTATTGCACGATCTAGAAATGAAGGAAAAAAATAACTCCTAAATGTCCCGTAGCCTCCTACTTATAAATGTGGTGCACAAAAAATCCATAAGCAGGACTCTACTCAGACACGGCTTTGTAGACACCCTTAGAACGACTCCCTCTGATACAACTTTTTGTCACGCCCCGAATCCCATTCGGGACGGACTGGCACCGGAAGACGACAAGGCCCGAGAGAACCAATTTGTGCTCATGAACATTCATATGCATGCCTCTGTAATAACATCGTTGTATCTCATACAATTATGCTGAAGTCATGAAAACATGTACTATGTACATATGAAACTTGGCCGATAGGACCATCAAGTCAATCTGGACATGCAACTCTTACATTCCTCTTCCCACATATGACTACAAAGCCTTTACAGATACATATACATAGCCAAGATAGAGTTGGGACAAGTCCCCACTTTATACAACATTTACAATACCAAAATTAATGTACACTATGACTCAAAAAGCGCCAAACGAACTGGAGCTCACCAAAAATCTGCAAATGACCCGCACTCTACTGTGGAGGTCTACTAACACCTGTGCCTGCAGCAAGTAAGGTAAATTCCCCCAAGGGGGTCAGTACAAAGAATGTACTGAGTATGTAAGGCTATAAGAAACTGTATGACACAATAATACTTTAACGAAATAAACATGAAAGAGCATAGTCAATATGGATAAATCATTGATCTGCATATGTGGGACCATGTACCTTACATTCATTTCTTTCTTTTGGTTCTATTATTTGTTCATCATCACTCATAACATATTGTACCCAGGCCCCAACTGATTAGTGGGTCTTAACATAACATAACGTTATGTCGGGATCGGCTCGAGCTAGGCTTATGCCTCTAGAGCTACCACCCATAAGTCAAGATATCGGGCTCAGCTCGAGCTAGGTTATTCCCTCTAGAGCTACCACCCATAAACCAATATATCAGGTTCGGCTCAAGTTAGGTTCTTACCTCTAGAGCTACCACCTGTCAGGATCAGCCCGAGCTAGGCGTATGCCTCTAGGACTACCCCTTGATCCAATAATCTCGGGATCGGCTCGAGCTAGGCTTATACCTCTAGAACTACCACCCGTACTCTTACAACCAACAATATGCATTACTTTTTTTCTTTACTTTTGAGAGATTGATACCTTTACTTGTGAGAGATTGGTACATTCACTTGTGAGAGATTGGTACATTCACTTGACATAACATTATTTGAAGCACTGGAACAATCATCAATGAATAAGAGACATGTGTATAAACACTATTGGAACCTTGGAACATTAGTCAATGAATATGGGACATGTGAATCACAATCTGTCTAGGAATAAGAAGCATGTGAATAACAATATATGTCAACCTGAGCTGGGATACTTTAGAACACTTCAGAATGGAACACTTACAACATCAATGAGAACACTATGTGCTGTAGAAGGATACAGAGAGAGGAACCTTACATACCTTATATGCGCAATATGAATACACAGTCCTATATGTGAATACAATAATCCAACTCCTTCCTTACATTTCACTCTACAACACAAGTACATAACGGGCGTACGTTAACAATCAACTACCTTACAAATGTATAAGTGTCACAATGAGTTACGTGACTGCTATATAGCATCATATAGTCCTTCACAACACAATTCACTGCATTAACATACCAACAATACCATAACACACCATACATTGACCAATACATCATAAACTAATAACATTTCACACCACGTTTACCCTTTACGCTTTCTCATTATCATTCCGTCATAACTATCCCATCAAATTATCTCATAACAACGTATGAACAAAAATCCATAATTAATATAATCCAATATGCCTCCATACGACCCCTTAACTTCATTTAAAAGGTATCATAAGTTGATAATTACATCCATGAAGGGTATAGGGGTCTTCGGGGATCAACGGGAGACAAAAACACCCGAAATGGAGTTCTGTTGTGTCATGCAAAGCCACCTCCGCCCGAAGGTGTCTGAAATGCAGCTGAATATGGCCCTAGGTAGTGCCCAGGGGCATCTGTATTGGAATCTGTGCCCGCAGGGCCTTCGTCTGCGGGGGCGGATGCCCAAATCGGCCAAATAGGGTCTCTTTTGGGTCCTTTTGTGCAATAAATGGTCCAAAGCCATAAGTAATCTTTTATTTACATATTTTAGGTCACTTGGACACCAAAAAACCATCATTGTTTCACAACGCACATAAACATCACCAAAACCACATTTTCCTTTCATTATACCACCGATTCCATGGACAATTTCGTAACAACAATCCCACAAGTTGTACACATAGAGAAAACAAGTTGGGAACATAACCATGTCATAAATGTGAAAATTTCATCCATATTATTCACTCCTTTCAAGATCTCAAGTCTCCTTTCAAGTTTAGGACACATAGATTATACATCTATGAACAAAAGGAAAAGTAAAAGTGGATTGCCCAACACCTTTAAGCATAACCAACATGATATACACCATCTATCATGCATAAAATATATTTAACAATAATAATATACACTTACCAATACTCACAAAATGATGATCTTGTCCCAAAAGATGATTGCCTTAGGGTTTGGTTGAAGAGAAAAATGTTGTGGAAAATTCTAGAAATGAGACATGTCTTTTGTGGAATAAAATCTGATTTTTGGTGACTTTTATAGCCACTTTATAGTCATCCTTATCCACTCTTAAGTAATAAATATATTATGTTGACTTGGTCACAAGAATGGGTCATTTCCATTTGTTTTGAGACATGTCTTTTATTTGATTTTTGGGCCTCATTTAAGCCCAATTGCACATGATCCATTTAAGCCCACTAATTAATGCATAAATCACCAACACTCTCATGTCCAAATAATTCCATGAATGTTACGGTAATTAAATAGATTCGGAAACATATGGGGTGTTACAGAAAGCCTAGCATGGGTCGATCCCGATTGATTATTGTTATTTTCCCACTGATCAGCTTGGGGCCCGGGCATTATATGAATGAATGAATGATGATAATGAATGAACGTAAAGGCAAATAAAGTAATGAAATTAATGTACATTTTTCCACACATACACATTACGGTGGTTACCAATAATGTCCATTCACTTGTATTTGATTTCATTGAACGTTCTTATGTTTCATTTTGTTACTTATAGCCTTACATACTCAGTACATTCTTTCGTAATGACATCCCTTGGGGGAATTACCCTACTTGCTATAGGAACAGGTGCTAGTAGACCTCCACAGTAGGATATGGTTCATCTGCAGTCTATTGGTGAGCTCCAAGTTGATTCGGGGCTTTTCGAGTCACATATGTACATTTGTTTTGGTAATATGTGAGTGTTGTATAAAGTGGGGACTTGTCCCGATGTTAGGTTGGTTATGTATTTGTTAGAGGCTTTGTAGACGTTGTAGGACAAATGAAGGAATGTATGCTTTTGACGTGGTGGCCCTAACGGCCAAGTTTCATATCTATTGAATGTTTTTTCATAACTTGCGCCATTGGTATCTTGCATATATATGTGATAGAGTGTTGTTCATTTAGTGACATGCATATGAGTGTACATGAATGAAGGTTGGTTCTCTCGGGCCTTAACGGCTTCGGGTGCCAGTCCGCCTCAATGGGATTTGGGGCCTGACAAAAGTTGTATCAGAGCAGGTCGTCGTAGGGTGTCTACAAAGCCATGTCTGAGTAGAGTCTTGCTTATGGTTGTGTTGTGCACCACATTTATAAGCAGGAGGCTATTGGGAATTTAAGAGTTGTTTCTTTTCTTCAGTTCTTAGATCGTGCATTATTGCCAATGTTGTAGGTGGAATCATACCTGACCATTGATATTGGTTTTCTTTTTTTATAGTAAAATGCCGATTACAAGATAAGGTAGGGGTAAAGGTAAGAAGGTAGACATTCTTGCCGGAGAAGGAACTAGTAAATCACCACCTGACCAAGCTAGTAAAGGTGGGGTTGAAACTGAGTTTGCATCGCGGGCTTCTTCTACTTTTCCAGCTCCAGAAGAGCCGAGAAGGAGAGAAGAACCTGCCGAACCACCTATTAATGCTACTGAGTAGGATCTAAGAAATACGGTGCAAATGTTAACTCGTATAGTTGCGGCACAGAATCAAGGACAAGTTGGTACAACGACAAGTCATAATGGTGCGGATAGGGCAACTAGTCGAAGGACACAGGATTTTCTAAAATTAGACTCTCCCACGTTCACCGAGTCAGATCTGAATGCAGACCCACAAGACTTTATGGACAAAATTCAAAGGTCTTTAGATGTTATGCATGTATCCGGTACAGAAACAGATGAGCTTGCATCATATAGATTGAAATGAGAGGCTATATTATGGTATGAAGATTGGAAATGATCTAGGGGTATCAGTATACTTCCATCTAGTTGGGAAGAATTTAAAGTGGCATTCCTTGATCACTATCTCCCATATGAGATCCAAGAGGCTCGTGTCGACCAATTCTTAAATCTTCATCAAGGGAATATGAGCATCAGGGAGTATAGTCTTCGATTTAATTTGTTGGCTCGGTATGCTCCTAATGTAGTAGCCACTATGGATGACAGAGTCCATCAGTATGTGGACAGATTGGAGCCATATTTTATAAGAGATTGTACTATTGCTGCGTTGAACAGAGATATGGATATAGCCTGAATACAGGCTTTTGCACAGAAGATGAAGGATCAGAGGCAAAGAAGAAGAGCGCACAAATTTGAAAGAGGGTCTTCAAAGAGGGCTAGACCTATGGGACAGTCTATGGCATCCCAAGGAAAAGTTAGGCCTCGAGTTTTTAATAGACCACCGAGACCATCATTTTCTTATCCTACAGAAGGCACTCAATCCCTATTTCGAGGGTTTGGAGGCAGTCAAGCTAGGCAAAGTAGTGGGATTCGAGGTTCACAGATAGCAGGGTTTTCTCGTCATTCGTGTCAGCACTATAAAAGATTTCATTTAGCTGAATGTTAGCTTGGGACAAATGTTTGCTTTTGGTGTGGTATGACGGGGCACATACTGAGAGACTTCCCACGAAGAGGCTTGGGTAATATGCCGCGACCTACGGGATAAATCGTTGCATCATCATCATCGGTTCCTACCTGAGGCCGAGGTGTGCAGCCTGCTGGTCGTGGTAGAGGTGCTAGAGGAGCAGCCAGTTCTAGTAGAGAACAGAACCGTACCTATGCTTTAGCGGATCGACAGAATTTGGAGGCTTCTCCTGATGCAGTTATAGGTAATTATCCATCTTTTCACATAATGTATATGCATTGATTGATCCGGGCTCTAACCTATCATATGTTACTCCATTGATTGCTGAAAAATTTGAAAGAACACCGAAATTACTAGTCAAGTCATTTGAAGTATCTACACCAGTTGGTGAATCTATTATAGCTAAAAAAGTATATCGTAATTGTATAGTAACTATTTGTGATCACGATACGTTGGCTGATCTTATTAAGTTGGAAATGGTAGATTATGATGTTATAATGGGTATGGATTGGTTGGCTTCTTGTTATGCCACAGTGGATTGCAGAGCTAAGAAGGTACATTTCCATTTCCCACAAAAGACCATCCTTGAATAGAGGGGTAATGTTGGAGCACCGAGAGGTAAATTGATTTCTAATCTTAAGGCAAGGAAAATGATATCCAAGGGGTACATATGCCATCTAGTAAGAGTGCATGATACCAATTTGAAACCACCAACTCTTAAATCGGTTCCGGTGGTAAACGAATTCCTTTATGTATTTCCTGAAGATCTTCCAGGTTTACCTCCAAAACGGGAAGTAGAGTTTGGTATTGATGTGCTTCCAGGTACTCAGCCTATCTCTATTCCTCTGTATAGAATGGCCCCAGTAGAATTATGGGAATTGAAGGAGCAATTAAAAGACTTTCTAGAGAAGGGATCCATAAGGCCTAGTATGTCCCCGTGGGGTGCACCAGTGTTATTTGTACGGAAGAAAAATGGCACATTGAGAATGTGTATTGATTATCAGCAACTGAATAAGGTGACAATCAAGAATAAATATCCCCTCCCCAGAATTGATGATTTGTTTGACCAATTACAGGGTTCCAAATGCTTCTCAAAGATTGACCTGAGATCGGGTTATCATCAGGTAAGCGTTAGAGAAAAAGATATACCCAAGACAACTTTTCGAACACGGTATGGTCATTATGAATTTTTAGTTATGTCATTTGGACTAACAAATGCACCAACAGTTTTTATGGATTTGATGAACAGGATGTTCAAGCCATTTTTAGATGTGTTCGTGACAGTGTTTATAGATGATATTCTGGTTTATTCAAGATCATAAGAGGACCATGCTAATCACTTACGGCAGGTGTTATAGATTCTTCGTGATCGTAAGTTATATGTAAAGTTCTATAAATGTAAATTTTGGTTAAAATCTGTAGCGTTCTTGGGACATATTGTGTCAAATGAAGGAATAAGGGTTGATACATAAAAGATTGAAGCGGTGAAGAATTGGCCAAGACCTACGACGCCTACAGAGATTCATAGTTTTCTTGGATTGGCAGGTTATTATCAAAGGTTTGTTGAAGGGTTTTCTTCCATTGCTGCACCTTTAACAAAGCTAACACATAAGGCAACCAAGTTTCAGTGGAATGATGCATGTGAGAAGAGTTTCCAAGAGCTGAAGGATAAATTGACGTCCACACCTGTACTGGTACTTCAACAAGGCACAGAAGGTTATGTGGTATATTGTGATACTTCAGGAGTTGGCTAAGGATGTGTATTGATGCAGTATGGTAATGTAATAGCCTATGCCTCACGACAGTTGCAGCCACATGAGAGAAATTATCCCACACATGATCTTTAGCTACCAGCTATAATATTTTCTTTAAAGATATGGCGCCACTATTTGTATGGGATTTATGTTGACATATATACGAATCATAAGAGTTTGAAATATATCTTTAAGCAGAAGGACTTAAATATGAGGCAGCGGAAGTGGCTTGAACTATTAAAGGATTACGATATTGATATCTTATACCATCCAAGAAAAGCAAATGTGGTAGCCGATGCATTAAGCCGCAAGGCAATAAGAGGTACTAGTGGCCAGTTGATGGAAAGGCAAGATATAGTCAAGGATCTGCATCAACTAGCCATCTTGGGAGTTTGCCTTCTTGAATCTCCACATGAAGGGGTTATTGTGCAAAATGCGGCAGAATCTTCAGTAGTAGCTGAGGTGAAAGAGAAATAGTATGTAGATCCTATCTTATTACAGCTAAAGAAGAATGTGAAACAAAGGTTTACGAAGGCATTTGACCTTACACAAGAGGGAGTACTTCAGTACCAAAGTAGATTGTGTGTACTAGATGTAGATGGGCTAAGGAGATGGATTATGACAGAGGCACATCATTCACGGTATTCTATTTCTCTGGGAGCCACAAAAATGTATCATGATTTGAAGCGGGTGAAACTGCTTTACTTGGGCCAGATCTTGTTCATCAAGCTATGGAGAAAGTTAAAGTGATACAACAGCGGCTACGAACAGCCCAAAGTCGACACAAGTCATATGCTGATGTTAGAAGAAGAGGGCTCAAATTTTCCATAGGTGATTGGGTATTCTTAAAAGTGTCACCAATGAAAGGGGTAGTGAGATTTGGGAAAAAAGGAAAGCTCAGTCCACGTTATATAGGACCATATGAGATTGTCCGAAGATTCGGACAAGTTGCGTATGAATTAGTGCTACCCCAAGAACTCTCCACAGTTCATCCAGTAATTCATGTTTTAATGTTTCGAAAGTGCATAGGAGATCCATCTCGTATTACTCCCATTGAAGATGTACAAGTTACGGAGGATCTCACCTATGAAGAGTTACCTATTGATATTCTGGATCGACAAGTGAAGAGATTAAGGAATAAAGAAGTGGCTTCCGTAAAAGTGCTTTGGAGAAATCAGCAAGTAGAAGAGATCACCTGGGAAGCCGAGGAAATGATTAAGTCCAAGTACCCACATTTATTTAAAATGGAAGAAAGAGTTCAAAATACGGGATTGGAACAATAACAAGTAAGTATCTATAAGCATTATGTGTATATGATAACATGAAGGATAAACTTAGACTTGAATTTGTTTAAATCGGGTATTGTTCCTAACATTCAAGGACGAATGTCCCTAATGGGAAAGGATGTAACACCCCATACATTTCCAAACCTATTTGATTACCGTAATATTTATGGAATTATTTAAACATAAGATGGTTGATGTAATACACATTAATTTTAGTGGGCTGAATTAACATGTGCTAATGGGCTCAATAAAGGCCTAAAATTAAGCCATAAGACATGGCCCAAATGGAGAAATGATCCATTCCACCTTTGACCAAGTAAACATAACATTTATGACTAAGTGTTTGGCTAAGGATGACCATGAGGGCCTATAAAAGTCACAAAAAATCAAATTTTATTCAACAAAAGACACATGCACATTTCTAGAATTTTCCAACAATATTTCATTTTTCTTTCAAACCCTAAGCTATCATTCCCTTGGACAAGATCACCCTCTTGTAAGCTTTGGTAAGTATTTAATCTTATGGTTTAATATATTATGTGCATGATAGGATGTATAAATCATGTTGGTTATGTTGGGAAAGTGTTGGACAGTCCACTATGTGTGAAACAATCTACTTTTGCTTAATCGGTAAAGGGTTTTGTCTTATAAAATTGAAAGGAGACTTGTGTTCTTGAAGGAACTGAATTTGATGGATTAAATGTCAACATTTATGATGTTTTTATGTCCCTAACTTTCTTCCTCTTTGTGTATAACATTTGGAATTGTTGTTGTGAAATTGTGCATGGAATCGGTGGCGTATTGAAGGGGAAAATATAGTTTTGTGATGTTCATGTGCGTTGTAAGACCATGGTTGTTAGTTGGCATAAAATTTTACCTAAATTATGAAAAGGGAAGCTTACTTATGGCCATGGACCATTTATTACTAAAAAGGACCCAAAAGAGACCCATTTTGGCCGAATCGGGCATCCACCCTCGCAGATGGGGCACCTGCGGGTGCAGATGCCAATACAGGTAGCCCTGGACAAGGAAAATGGGCACATGAAACCGCACCTCACCCACCTGTGGGTGTAGGTGGCTTTGCAGGTCCCTACAAAACTTCATTTCGATTGTTTTTGCATCTATTTGACCCCTCAAGGCCCCTATACCCTTTTTGGATGCAATCATCAACTTATGGTACCATTTGGATGGACCTAAGGGGTAGTCCAGAGTCATTTTGGATTGTATTACTTGTGGATTGATTTTAATGTGTTTTTGTGAAAGGTATTTAAGTGACTTGATGGAATAAATGTGATGTTGTGTTGAAGAGGAAGTGTAAAGTATATAGTGGTGTGAAATGCTATCGGTTTATGATGTATTGGTTGATGTGTGGCATGTCTTGGTATTTTTGGTATGGTAATATAGTGAATTGTATTGTGAAGGGTGAAATGACGTTATATGGCAGTCATGTAGCTCATTGTCGTCTTATGCACTTGTAATGTAGTTAATTGTTAACGTGAGGTCCGTTATGTACTTGTGTTGTAGAGTACACGTAAGGAAGGAGCTGTATCATTGTATTCACATATAGGATTGTATATTCATATTGGGAAGATAAGGTATGTAAGGTTACTCTTTTTCATATCCTTCGGCAACACCTATTGTTCACGTCGTTACCGTACTTGTTTCTATTTCCAAATGTTCTAAAGTATTTCATTCCAGGTTGTTACCAATTGTTATTCATATGTCTCATATTTATGGACTAATGTTCTAAATTTCCAACAATGTTATGACCACCGAAGGAACTATCTTAAAGATTAAAGAAGTGATGTAAAGAGAGTTATTCTTGGGTGGTATCTCAGGGGTAAAAAGAACACCTAGCATGGGTCGATCCCAATATCTCGGGTGGTATCCCAGGGGTGGAAATAAAACCTAGCATGGGTCAATCCCAATGTCACGGGTGGTATCCCAGGGGTAAGAGGAAAGCCTAGCATGGGTCGATCCCGATTGATTATTGTTATTTTTCCACTGATCAGCTTGGGGCCCGGGCATTATATGAATGAATGAATGATGATAATTAATGAACATAAAGGCAAAGAAAGTAATGAAAGTAATGTACATGGTTCCACACATACACATTACGGTGGTTACCAATAATGTCCATTCACGTGTATTTGATTTCATTGAACGTTCTTATGTTTCATGATGTTACTTATAGCCTTACATACTCAGTACATTCTTTCGTACTGACGTCCCTTGGGGGAATTACCCTACTTGCTACAGGCACAGGTGCTAGTAGACCTCCATAGTAGGATCCGAGTCATCTACAGACTGTTGGTGAGCTCCAGGTTGATTCGGGGCTTTTCGAGTCACATGTGTACATTTGTTTTGGTACTATGTAAATGTTGTATAAAGCGGGGACTTGTCCCAACATTAGGTTGGTTATGTATCTGTTAGAGGCTTTGTAGACGTTGTGGGTCAAATGAAAGAATGTAAGGAATGTATGCTTTTAGCGTGGTGGCCCTAACGGCCAAGTTTCATATCTATTGAATGTTTTTCTATGACTTACGCCATTGGTATATTGTATCTATATGTGATAGAGTGTTGTTCATTTAGTGACATGCATATGAGCTTACATGAATGAAAGTTGGTTCTCTCGGGCCTTAACAACTTCGGGTGCCAGTTCGCCTCAATGGGATTTGGGGTGTGACATGGATTAAGTGCTTTGCTAGCGTAATAAATCAAATGTGGAATCTTCTCACGCCTTTGGCCAAGGACTCCACCCAAGTCCACACCGCTAGCATCAAACATAACCTCAAATGGCATCGTCCAATCTGGCGAAACAATAATTGGGGTTGAAATCAACTTCTCTTTCAGACTCTAGAATGCTTTTAGACAAGCCTCAATGAACACAAATTTCACCTCCTTCTCTAAAAGCTTGAATAATGGATGTGCAATCTTAGAGAAATCCTTGATGAATATTCTATAGAACCCTGCATGTCCTAAGAAACTTTGAATTCCTTTAACCAAAACAGGTGGAGGTAACTTTTGAATCACCTCTATGTTGGCTTTGTCAACTTTAATACCGTTCTTTGAGATTCGATGCCCCAATACGATACCCTCATTAACGATAAAGTGACATTTTTTCTAATTTAGAACTAAGTTGCACTCCTCGCATCTTTGTAACACATTAGCAAGGTGGGCCAAGTAGTCATCAAATGAGTCTCCCACGACAGACAAGTCATCCATAAAAACCTCAATAGTGTATTCCACCATGTCGGAGAAAATGGACATTATGCAATGCTGGAAAGTGGTCGGTGCATTGCATAAACCGAAGGGCATCCTTTTGAACACGAACTTCAAGAAAACAATACCATCCTCTACCAGCAAGACAGTCTAACATCCGATCCATGAAGGGCATAGGAAAAGGATCTTTTTTGGTCCAAGAATTTAGCTTTTGATAATCTATGCAAACTCTCCATCCAGTAACCGGCCTCATTAGGATTAAATCATTCTTGGAACCACAGTGATTCCTCCCTTCTTTGGCACACACTGAACTGGGCTCACCCACTTGCTATCTGTAATGGGGTAAACCATACCCACATCTAACCACTTCATGATTTCTTTCTTCACAACTTCTTGCATAGGTGGGTTTAGACGACGTTGGTGTTCGATGCTTGGTATGCACTCAGGATCAAGCTGAATTTTATGAGTGAAAATACTGGGTAAAATCCCGATAATATGAGCGATGGACCAATCAATGGTCATCTTAAACCTTTTTAACACCGAAATAAGAGCCTCTACTTTCCACTCCACCAACTTAGCAGAAATAATCATGGGTAAGGTGTTGTTGGCTCCCAAGAATGCATAGCGAAGGTGAGATAGGAGAGCCTTAAGCTCCAAAACTAGAGGCTCCTCAATAGAAGGTCGAGCTAGTGGGGTCACTTTATTTTTTAAGTCAAGATCAAGTTTCTTAGGAGCATAAGGGTATGATCTCCTACCAATGAGTGCACTAACCATCTCATTGTATTCCTCAATACCATCTCTATCAAAATTCATAATCACATCTGTAAAAGTTTCTACCCCCAACCTTTCTTCAATAGGCACGACAATGTCACTCTCATCAACTATATCTATTGCAGAACTCACCCACATATCTTTCGGTTTCTTCATGGAACGATAAATATTGAAAGTGACATGTTCATCATTCAACCTTAATTTCATCTGGCCAGTTTCCATGTCAACTAATGCACGGCCAATGGCAAGGAATGGTCTTCCCAAGATATGGAAACCTCGAAATCAACTTCACAATCTAGAATCACAAAGTCAACCGAGAAGATGAAAGATGCAACCTTCACCAAAACATCATACAAAATTCCCACTAGCTTTTTTATAGTTCTATCCATCATAAGGAGTCTCATAGAATTTGATTTTGGTGCTCTTAATACTAACTGCTTGAAAACGGCCAGCGACATTAAGTTAATGCTAGCACCCAAGTCACATAGAGCTTTTGAAAAATTATAGGACCCAATAGTACAAGGAATTGTAAAGGCTCATAGATCTTTCTTTTTCTCAACAAGTGAGCTAAAAGCAATTGCACTACAATGGTGTAAATTATCTGCTGGCTCAAAACTGACAGTTCTCTTCTTCGTCACCAAATCTTTCATGAATTTTGCGTAACCTGCCATCGGTTCTAAAGCCTCGATGATAGGAATATTTATTGATAAGTCCTTTAACATTGAGATAAATTTCTGATATTTATGCTCTTCAGCTTTCTTTTTCAACTATTGAGGAAAGGGAGAGGGAGGTCGAAAAATTTGTTTGCACATTTAAGGGACCTCTTTTTCCTTCCCGTTATCAGATTTTGCCTTTTTGTTAGCATCATGAGGCTTTTGAACTGCATCACCCTTTGAATTCTCTGGCTCTATCTCAGTATATACATCAACTATCATCGGCTAATCTTTCTTAGCACTATCCACAAGTATGGATGGGTCAGTCGTGCACTTCTCGCTTCTAGTAGTAATGGCCAAACAATAACTATCATTCTTCGGATTCTGGACGGTGTTGCTTGGTAGGGTGCCTGGTTGATGCTGGTTCAATGCCACCAATATCTTCCTGAACTATTACTCTAACTGTTTAATGGCAGTCGAATGAGATTCTAATTTTTGACTTATTCTCAAAATGTCTGACCTAATCTCCTTCAAGCAACTCTCCTGACTCTCTAACTCTTTAACAAGTTTATTAAGAAGGGCTTTCATTCTTGAATTTCCATAATCAGCATTGCAGTTTTCTGGTGGAACATATGCACCACTCTTCTCTTTATAATTATCCTTTCGCCTCCAATCACAGTCACGATCTCGTTCTCTGTCTATATATCCTGACTTGTTATAATTGTCTCCATAGTAATTTCGACCTTGATTCCCTTGCCTTGAGTTATAAGAGTCTTGATTAGACCCTTGGCCCTTGGCTCGAAAACCCATCACCTCTCGATCCAAGTACTTAGCCTCCTCATCAAATTCATAATCGTCATGCCTAGGTGTTTTTCCATGTGTACCTACAGCATAAACCTTTTTATCACATCTATTCATAATATGTTAAGCCAGCAAGCCAATTTTGGCCTCAACTGTGTGACCTCTTGAGCTACAGATTCATCCAAAGCCTGTTGTGCTGTCGAGGCTCTAATAGCATACGTCCCACCTGGTGTATCCACCTCCAGAGTATGCCATCCTTGGTTGGTCTTAGTGATACGATCTAAAATCTCTGTAGCTTGTTCCTACCTCAGACTCATAAATGTTTCAGTTATAGTATCTGCTACAACCTTGGTATTGGTGTTTAAAGCCCTGTAGAAGATCTCAAGTAAACTCCTACAACTCATCCTATGATTTGGCACATTCTACAATTTCTTTTTAAGCCTTATCCATGTCTCGTAAAGTGCTTCAGAATGTAGTTGTCTAAAGTTATAAATTTCATCCTTTAACCATAGCATCTGGGAGAATGGGAAAAATCTCTCCAAAAATTAATTTCTCAACTCTTGCAAAGTAGTGATGAAACTTCATGGTAACTCGACCAACCATAAAGTCGCTTCTCCTGTTAGAAAGAATGGAAACAATCTCAAATGAATAGTCTCTTGGTCAACTCCAGGAAATTATATGAATGCAGACCCCCACAAAGTTCATCACATGCATGTTCGGATCGTCTGTAGGAAAACCAGCAAAAACTCCTTTCAAGTTTAGCAGGTGGATCATGGCACTTGTAATGTCAAACTTAGTGCCCTAAGGTAACTTTGGTGGAATAATGGCACCAGTCTCAACTGGTTCAAAGTAAGCCACATCCTCTTCTTTGGGATCATCATAAATCGGAACACATGGTCTTTGAGGTGGTTGTTGCACCCTCAGTCTTCTTTGTCTCTCTTTAAGTGCAGTGAGACGTTGTGTTTCTTCTTGCATTCCTTGATGATCTCTATCCACTTGTCTAAGAGCTGGTTGCCTCACATTTTTCTCAGTTGTTAATCTAGTAATGATTTGCTCGACAGTTTTATGACCAACCGAATGAATTGGTTGCTAGTTATGAATACCTTCTGCGACTGCAAGATCCTGAACTCTGTCACGCCCCAAATCCCATTTGAGGTGTGATTGGCACCCAAAGCCGATATGGACTGAGAGAACCAATCGTTGCTCATGTACATATGCATATCCTCGAATGAACATCATACTATCTCATGTAACCAATAACATATAAAATTCCAATGGCGGAAGTCATGGAAAACATGTACAATATGTGAAACTTGGCCGTTAGGGCCATCAAGTCGAGTGAACATACATCTCTTTCATCTATATACCCACATACGTCTACAAAAGCCTCTAACAGATGCATTTATAAGACCAACTTAAGTTCGGGACAAGTCCCCGCTTTATACAATATTTACAACATCAAACAAATGTACAACTGTGACTTGGAAAGTCCCGAACCAACTGGGGCTCACCATAAATCTGTAAATACTATCAACTTACTGCGGAGGTCTACTAGTGCCTGCACCTGCAGCATTTAAAGTAAGTCCCCCGAGGGGGTCAGTATGAAGAATGTACTGAGTATGTAAGGCTCATAAGAACTGCATTAAACATCATAACAACAATAGAATCAATATAAGAGAAATAGACAATATGAATAAACTCTCTCTCTGTATGTAATGAACCCTGTACTTATATTTCTTCTGTCATTGCCACTTATGAGTATTCTCTCATATCCTTATTATTCATATACTATCCCTTACATACCCTTTTATTCTAGAGAGTTACTTCCACTCAAAAGACTTGCTTTTCAAAAATTCTTCTATTAAAGAGGTTCTAGAGATTTGGGTTAGTAATATACCATACCTCCACCCTAGTGGTGGGTTAATGACATACATGCATTCACTCTATTGGTGGGTTAACATACAGATGAACATCAATGGAAAACAACTATAATAAAATAGTAAATATGGGTAAACCATCAATCTGTACTTTTGGAATCATGTCTATTGCTTTCATTACTTTCTTTGTTTCTTTACTTTTCTGCTTACTCTTCTTTGACTGTGCTATACTGTACCCGGGCCCCAACTGATCAGTGGGTCTTTACATAACATATCGTTATGTTGGGATCGGCTCAAGCTAGGCTTGTGCCCCTAGAGCTGCCACCCATAAATCAATATATCGGGATCGACTCGAGCTAGGTTATTACCCCCAAAGCTGCCACCCATAAATTTGCATATGAGGTTCACCTCGAGCTAGGCTTATGCCCGTAGGGCTGCCCCCTGTCAGGTTCGGCTTGAGCTAGGCATTTCGCCCCCAAAACTGCCCCCTAATCCAATAATCTAGGGGTCGGCTTGAGCTAGGCATCTCTTACTTTGAGATTGATACTTTGAGATCGATACCTTTACTTGTGAGAGATTGATAATTTGCTTGTGAGAGATTGATACAATGATAGTCATAACTTTATTTAAAGCTTTGGATCAACAATCAATGAGTGAGAGACATGTGAATAAACATTATTGGAAACATAACACCATTGAAACCATTAGACAATAATCAATGAACAAGATACATGAATAATAACCTCTATTGGAACTTTGGAACACAACCTTATTGGACTTTTAGAACATTGTCAATGCATAAGAGACATGTGTATAACTCTATTGGAACTTTGGATAATGACATGATTGGAATAATGCTTATGCAAACTAAACAAGCCCTCTTTACCTCATTACTCTCGTTGAGATAGTTCTCTTAGAATTTACAACATTATGACAGCTTAGGAAATTTAGTCAATGAATAAAATATAAGTGAATCGTAATTCATCTAGGAGTAGGACACTTGTGAATAACAATATGTGTCTACCTTAATCAAAATATTATAGGACCCCTTTGGAATGTATCACTTTTGGAACCTTAGGATAATGATGACTAAATACGATACATGTGGATAGCAATGGTTCACCAACCTGAGATACAATACCCTAGAACATTTGGAACTTTTGACATGTTAGCCAATGAACATGAGTCAACCAATGGGTATGAGTCATATGATTCACCATTGACCAATGAGTAAGGAACATGTGAGTAACACTAGCCAACTACCGAATGCGGAATACCTTAGAGCATTTCAGAATAAAATGAGTACTATGACAATGCGAACACCACATGCCGCAGAAGGATATAGAAGAGTAACCTTACATACCTTTACTTCCAAGTATGAGTACACAAGTATATTTATGAACACAAGATTCCAGTTTCTTCCTTATGTTTCACTCTACAATACAAGTCCACAATGGAACTCTCGTTAACAATTATTTACCGTACAAGTGTACAAAACGACAATGAACCATATGACTGCCATATAACTTCATTTCACTCCATATAATACAACCCACTGCATTATCATACCAACAAAACAATAATCATGCCATACATTGGCCAAGATATCATACATCTATAGCATTTCACACCACACTTACCCTTTACGCTTCCTCATTATCATTCCGTCACAATTACCCTATCAACTTGCCTCATAAAAACTTATGAACAATCATACATACTTAAATAGTCCAAAATGCCTCCATACGACACTTTAAAGTCATTAAAACGACATCACAAGTTGATAATTACATCCATGAAGGGTATCGGGGTTTCGGGGAGCCAAAGGTTGCAAAAACAAGCAATTCGGAGTTCTGGGCCAATCCGCTAAGCCACCTGCACCCACAGGTGGATGAACTACATCTGCAGGTGACCTTTGGCAGTAGCCAGAGGCACCTGCATTGGCACCTGTGCCCGCAGGTGCTTCGTCTGCGAAGGCGTGTGCCTGTTTCAGCCAAAAAGGGTCTCTTTTGGGTCTTTTTACGCAATGAATGGTCCATGATCATAACTAAACTTATTTTAAAATATTTTTGATCATATTAGATGCCAAAAATCAGCCATGGTCTCACAACACACATAAACATCACCAAAATGACACTTTATGGTCAATACGTCACCAAAACCATAACCAATTTCACAATAGAAATTCCAAACATTATACACCATGAAAAAACAAGGAAATGCAATAATCACATCTCACATGTAAATATTATCTCCATAATGTTCACTTCCTTTAATACCATAAGTCCATGTTCAAGTTTACAAGGCAAAATCATCCTCCGATTTAGCAAACACAAGTTGTTTTACACATAGTGAACTTCTCACACTTCACCAACATAACCAACATGATATAAACCATCTCCCATGCATAAAATATATTAAACCATAATAATAAACACTTACCAATACTCACCAAGCGATGATCTTTGGACAAAAAGATGAAGACCTAGGGTTTATATGAGATAAGGGAATATTGAGAAAATTCTATCTAAAGGCATGGGTGTCACAATGACATTAAATCTGATTTTCCCCCCATTATATAGCCTCCTCATGGTGCATATTAACCACATACTTGGTCCAATCCTCTTATTTTAAATTGGTCAATGGAAGACTAAACAAGAATGGGTCAAAAATTCTCTTTTGGGCCATGTCTTCCTCATGAATTTGGGCTTCATTTAAGGCCCAATTTGCATAAGACTTTTAAATGTCCAATATTTAATACATCAAGCCCACAATTTAATACATAATTAATCAAATCTCTCATATTTTCATATTTCCATAAATGTTACGGTAGTCAGCTAGACTCCAAAACGTACGGGGTGTTAAATTCTTCCCCCCTTTGGAACATTCGTCCTCGAATGTTGGCAACATCGTTTCATGCCCATCCCATGAATCTTTATCTCATCACATATATACATATACACATAATGCTTATGGATACTTTCTTGTTATTACTCCACTTCCACACATTAACCTTTCCCTTTTGTTTACAACAAATACGAGTACCTTAGATTTGCTTCCCTTGTGACTTATTCTATGTGCTAATTTCTCCAATAGTGCCTTTACAGAAGCTACTTCTTTGTTTCTACTTGCTTCCACTTGTTAATCTAGAATAGTAAGCAGTACCTCTTCACATGTGAGATCTTCTGTAACTTATATATCATCACTGGGAGCAATGCGAGATAAACTCCTATAAACTTTCAAGCAGTGAATATGGAATATGGGATGAACTATGAAGAGTTCTTGGACTAGTGTTAACAGATACGCAATTTGCTCAAATCTTTGGACAATGTCCCTTTTCTTTCTAAATTCTCGTTATTGCTGTATAGGGCACTTTTCCCCTTTCTTTTGGAAATCCCATTAACTCTGGCTCTTCTCGTGTTTGGCATTTTTCCTATACCAACGAAATAAGTACCATGGTCAGATACAATTCAACTTACAATACTGGCTCTATTGTACGATCTAGAATGAAGAAAAGAAACAACATCCTAAATGTCCCGTAGCCTCCTACTTATAAATGTGGTGCACAACACATCGATAAGTAAGACTCTACTTAGACACGGCTTTGTAGACACCCTTAGAATGAACTGCTTTGATACCACTTTTGTCACGCCCCAAATCCCATTTGAGGTGTGATTGGCACTCGAAGCCGATATAGCCCGAGAGAACCAATCGTTGCTCATGTACATATGCATATCCTCGTATGAACATCGTATTATCTCGTCTAACCAATTACATATAAAATGCCAATGGCGGAAGTCATCGAAAACATGTACAATATGTGAAACTTGGTTGTTAGGTCAATCAAGCCGAGTGAACATACATCTCTTTCATCCATATACCCACATACGTCGACAAAAGCCTCTAACAGATGCATTTATAAGACCAACTTAAGTTCGGGACAAGTCCCCGCTTTTGTACAACATTTACAACATCAAACAAATGTACAACTGTGACTTGGAAAGTCCCGAACCAACTGGGGCTCACCATAAATCTGCAAATACTGTCAACTTACTACGGAGGTCTACTAGTGCCTGCACCTGCAACATTTAAAGTAAGTCCCCCGAGGGGGTCAGTACGAAGAATGTATTGAGTATGTAAGGCTCATAAGAACTGCATTAAACATCATAACAACAATAGAATCAATATAAGAGAAATAGACAATGTGAATAAACTCTCTCTCTGTATGTAATGAACCCTGTACTTATATTTCTTCTGTCATTGCCACTTATGAGTATTCTCTCATATCCTTATTATTCATATACTATCCCTTACATACCCTTTATTCCAGAGAGTTACTTCCACTCAAAAGACTTGCTTTTCAAAAATTCTTCTATTCAAGAGGTTCTAGATATTTGGGTTAATAATATACCATACCTCTACCCTAGTGGTGGGTTAATGACATATATGCATCCACTCTATTGGTGGGTTAACATACAGATGAACATCAATGGAAAACAACTGTAATAAAATAGTAAATATAGGTAAACCATCAATCTGTACTTTTGGAATCATGTCTATTGCTTTCATTACTTTCTTTGTTTCTTTACTTCTGTGCTTACTCTTCTTTGACTGTGCTATACTGTACCCGGGCCCCAACTGATCAGTGGGTCTTTACATAACATATATTTATGTTGGGATTGGCTCAAGCTAGGCTTGTGCCCCTAGAGCTGCCACCCATAAATCAATATATCGGGATCGGCTCGAGCTAGGTTATTACTCCCAGAGCTTCCACCCATAAATCTGCATATCAGGTTCGTCTCAAGCTAGGCTTATGCCCCTAGAGCTACCCCCTATCAGGTTCGGCTTGAGCTAGGCATTTCGCCACAAAGTTGTCCCCTGATCCAATAATCTCGGGATCGGCTTGAGCTAGGCATGTTGCCTCTAAAGCTGCCACCCATACTCAATCATTGACCACATATGCATTACTTTGATCTTTACTTTGAGATTGATACTTTGAGATCGATACCTTTACTTGTGAGAGATTGATAATTTGCTTATCAGAGCTTGATACAATGATAGTCATAACTTTATTTAAAGCTTTGGATAAAAAATCAATGAGTGAGAGACATGTGAATAAACATTATTGGAAACATAACACCATTGAAACCATTAGAAAATAAGCAATGAACAAGACACATGAATAATAACCTCTATTGGAACTTTGGAACACAACCTTATTGGACTTTTAGGACATTGTCAATGCATAAGAGACATGTGTATAACTCTATTGGAACTTTGGATCATGACATGATTGGAATAATGCTTATGCAAACTAAACAAGCCCTCATTACCTCATTACTCTCGTTGAGATAGTTCTCTTAGAATTTACAACATTATGACAGCTTAGGAACTTCAGTCAATGAATAAAAAATAAGTGAATCGTAATTCATCTAGGAGTAGGACACTTGTGAATAACAATATATGTATACCTTAATCAAAATATTATAGGACCCCTTTGGAATGTATCACTTTTGGAACCTTAGGATAATGATAACTAAATACGATACATGTGGATAGCAATGGTTCACCAACCTGAGATGCAATACCCTAGAACATTTGGAACTTTTGACATGTTAGCCAATGAACATGAGTCAACCAATGGGCATGAGTCATATGATTCACCATTGACCAATGAGTAAGGAACATGTGAGTAACACTAGCCAACTACCGAATGCGGAATACCTTAGAGCATTTCAGAATAAAATGAGTACTATGACAATGCGAACACCACATGCTGCAGAAGGATATAGAAGAGTAACCTTACATACCTTTACTTCCAAGTATGAGTACACAAGTCTATATATGAACACAACAGTCCAGCTTCTTCCTTATGTTTCACTCTACAATACAAGTCCACAATGGAACTCTCGTTAACAATTATTTACCGTACAAGTGTACAAAACGACAATGAACCATATGACTGCCATATAACTTCATTTCACTCCTTAAAATACAACCCACTGCATTATCATACCAAAAACACCATAATCATGCCATACATTGACCAAGATATCATACATCTATAGCATTTCACACCACACTTACCCTTTACGCTTCCTCATTATCATTCCGTCACAATTACCCTATCAACTTGCCTCATAACAACATATGAAAAATCATAAATACTTAACATAGTCCAACATGCCTCCATACTACACTTTAAATTCATTAAAACAACATCACAAGTTGATAATTACATCCATGAAGGGGATAGGGGTTTCGGGGGGCCAAAGGGATGCAAAAACAAGCAATTCGGAGTTCTGGGCAGATCCGCTAAGCCACATGCACCGGCAGGTGGATGACCTGTGTCCGCAGGTGACCTTTGGCAGTAGCCAGAGGCACCTGCATTGGCACCTGCGCCCGCATGTGCTTCGTCTGCGAGGGCGGGTGCTCGTTTGGGCCAAAAAGGGTCTCTTTTGGGTCTTTTTATACAATGAGTTGTCCATGATCATAAATAAACTTATTTTAAAATATTTTTGATCATCTTATATGCCAAAAATCAGCCATGGTCTTACAACACACATAAACATCACCAAAACGACACTTTATGGTCAATACGTCACCAAAACCATAACCAATTTCACAATAGAAATTCCAAACATTATACACAATGAAAAAACAAGGAAATGCTATAATAACATATCACATATCAATATTAGCTCCATTATGTTCACTTCCTTTAAGACCATAAGTCCATGTTCAAGTTTACAAGGCAAAATCATCCTCCGATTTAGCAAACACAAGTTGTTTTACACATAGTGAACTTCTCACACTTCACCAACATAACCAACATGATATAAACCATATCCCATGCATAAAATATATTAAACCATAATAATAAACACTTACCAATACTCACCAAGTGATGATCTTTGGCCAAAAAGATGAAGGCCTAGGGTTTATATGAGATAAGGGAATATTGAGAAAATTCGGTCTAAAGGCATGGGTGTCACAATGACGTTAAATCTGATTTTCCCCCCATTATATAGACTCCTCATGGTGCCTATTAACCACACACTTGGTCCAATCCTCATATTTTAAATTGGTCAATGGAAGACTAAACAAGAATGGGTCAAAAATTATCTTTTGGGCCATGTCTTCCTCATGAATTTGGGCTTCATTTAAGGCCCAATTTGCACAAGACTTTTAAATGTCCAATATTTAATACATCAAGCCCACAATTTAATACATAATTAATCAAATCTCTCATCTTTTCATATTTCCATAAATGTTACGATAGTCAGCTAGACTCCGAAACGTACGGGGTGTTACATCGTCGGTGTTCACTATTCTTTGATTTTCTCTCAGTGATCATTCTATCTCAGTATCAAGTACAATTAGGGTATTTCCTTGACTCCTAGTGTTGGGCATACACCGGTGTGTGCCCTTAAAAGTATAAAAAAAATAATAAAACCAATCAACTCCAACAAGCAAACTAATCAACTTCATAACCTTATTCCCCGGCAACAGTGCCAAAATTTGATGTCGCCCAAAATAAACCTCCAAAAAAGTATAACGCGGTCGATGGATCAAATATAGAACCCAACTAGGTTGGGGTCGATCCCATAGGGAATAGGACGAATGTCTGTCGAATGCTAGTATGAGTATATGGAAAGTCAGTAAAACTAGGGGATTTTTGTAGCAAAGTAGTAACACTAACAATTGGTTATTGTTGGATTTGTTATCAATATGAGAAATACACTAGGACTGTGATCCCTAATTGTTCCTTAACTCCATCGGTTACTTATGCTGGTAATACTGTCCCGCTGGAATGCATGCAAAATCTAACAAGATATGTTCATCTAAATGTCTCTCGACCTTGGTTAGAAGAATTTCATGCTTCTCCTCTAAGTATCCGAGTGTCGCACTACTAACCCGTGTCCTGGATCACAGATAACTATCCCTGTTATGGCTCAAGTTATTAGATGAAGGTTGATAGCTTCAAATCTCTATTGTTATTCCCTTTTCCCAATCTCTACATCTCTCTCGAGCAAGTTTAGAATATAGGTGAGTTTCTAACATTTGCAACTGTTAGAAGATCAATTATAACAAGGTAACAACAACACATTTTCACACCCCGAATCCCATTCGGTACGGACTGGCACCCGAAGCCGATAAGGCCCGAGAGAACCAATCTTTACTCATGTACCTTCTATGCATGTCTCTATAACAATAGTATTCTATCTCGTGTAACTTATAAAATATAACATACCAATGGCGGAACTCATGGCAAACATGTAAAATATATATGAAACTTGGCCGTTAGGGCCATCAAGTCAAAATGGACCTAGATCCTTTACATTCATCTCCCCACATATGTCTACAAAGCCTCTAATAGATACATGACCATTCCTATACAATATTTACATAGTATCGAAACAATGTACACATGTGACTCGGAAAGCGCCGAACCAACTGGAGCTCACCAATGATCCGCAATGACTTGCAACCTACTGTGGAGGTCTGCTAGCAACTATGCCTGCAGCAAGTAAGGTAAGTTCCCCAAGAGTGGTCAATGCAAAGAAAGTACTGAGTATGTAAGGCCATATGAAACTGTATGAAACATAAATACTTCATGAAATTAAGCGTAAGAGAATAATCAATATGGATAAATCTATGTTATGAATATGTGGAACCACGTTCATTACTTCCATTATTCTCATTACTTGATCATTCATTCTTATCATCATCAGTCTTATAATCTCATTCATATTTATATATATATTCATGCAAGGGCTATACTTTCATTACTTTTTACAATTATCTTCATTTCTGCTCATCCAACTAGTTAGTGGCCATTAATATAATACCGATCATCACCTTTTAGGTGGGTTATAATATAATACCATTCATCACCTTATAGGTGGGTTATAATATAATACCGTTCATCACCTTATAGGTGGGTTATAATATAATATCAATCATCACATTATAGGTAGGTTATAATATAATACCGCTCATCACCTTATAGGTGGGTTATAATATACTACCGCTCATCACCTTATAGGTGGGTTATAATATAATATCAGACATCCATCTTATCAGTGGGCTCTAATATAAATCGGACATCTAGCTGATCAGTGGGCTATAGTCATATATAATAATAGTAACATAGCATAATATTGGGATTGTTCCATCTGAGCTTATGCCCTTTTGATTTGATCCATACTCAATGAAACATAAAGTAACCATGTGTACATTACTTCTTTGCATACTTCTTTCCTTTTCATTTGTTATGAGAGTGATACATTGGTGATTGAAACATTATTGGGAACAAATATATACATTGCTTCATTTCCGTTACTTTCATGAGATTGATACCTTTGCTTGTGAGAGATTGATACATTTTCTTGTGAGAGATTGATACGTTGTCAGCCATAACATTATTGGATATGCTACTCAAGAATGAGTAGATTCTCCTTACATCATCACTTTCCTTGATATAGTTTCTTTTAGTAGTTACAACATTATGAGAGCTTAGGAACTTCAGTCAATGGATAAGAGACATGTGAATAATAATTGGTCTAAGAATAAGAAACATGTGATTAATCATATCTGTCAACCTGAGTTAGGAATACTTTAGAACACTTTGGAAATGAGTAAGTACAATAACAAGGTGAATACTATATGCTGCAGAAAGATACGGAAAGGGTAACCTTACATACCTTATGATCTCAATATGAATATACCTTCCTAGATGTGAATACAACAATCCAGTTCCTTCCTTACGTGTCACTCTAGAACACAAGTTCATAACGGAGCCCACGTTAACAACTAGTTACCTTACAAGTGCATAAGATGACAATGAGTTACGTGACTGCTATATAGCATCATTTCGTCCTTTACAATTCAATCCACTGCATTATCATACCAACAACACCATAACATTCCACACATTTACCAAGACATCATAAAGCAATAACATTTCACATCAAGTTTACCCTTTATACATCCACGTTAACACTACGTCACAATTATTCCATCAAATCATCTCAATAACTTTTGTAACAACACATGAACAATAATCCATAATTGATACCATCCAAAATAACTCCAGGATACTCCTTTAGAGTCATTCAAAAGGTATCACAAGTTGATAATTGCATCCATGAAGGGTATGGGGGCTTCGGGGGGTCAAAGGGATGCAAAAACAAGCAATTCGGGGTTCTGGGCTGACCTGCGAAGTCACCTGCGCCCACAGGTGGATGAGTTGCGCCCATAGGTGACCTTTGGCAGTATCCGGAGGCACCTGCAAAGTCACCTGCACCCACAGGTGTTTCGTCTGCGAGGGCGGGTGCCCATTTCGGCCAAAAAGGGTCTCTTTTGGGTCTTTTTATGCAATGAATGGTCCATGATCATATATAAACTTGTCTTGACATGTTTTATATCATCTTGGATGCCAAAAATCAGCCATGGTTTCACAACACACATGAAAATCACCAAAACCATACTTTTCCTTCAATACACCACCAAATCCATGCACAATTTTGCAATAACAATTCCAAACATTATGTACAAGAATAAAACAAGTTAAGGCTATAATAACATCTCACATGTAAATATTGAACCCATCAAGTTTTCTTCCTTCAAGACCACAAGTCCATTTTCAAGTTTACAAGGCAAAAACCTTCACCGATTAAGCAAACATAAATTGTTTCACACATAGTGAACTTCTCACACTTCACCAACATAACCAACATTATATAAACCATATTACATGCATATAATATGTCAAACCATAATAATATACACTTACCAATACTCACAAAGTGATGATCTTGGCCAAAGAGATGAAGGCTTAGGGTTTGGAAGAGAAAAGAGTGTTGTGGAATTTTCTAGAAATGGAAAGTGTGTACAACATGAATAAAATATGATTTTGGTTGCATTTTATAGTACATTAATAGTCCTCTTAGCCACACACTTGGTCCAATAATTAAAGGTTTAATTGATCAAGATGAATGGGTCAAATACCCCTTTTTGGGCCATGTCTTTTGTATCTTTTTGGGCCTCATTTGTGCCCATCATCACAAGACTAAATTCAGCCCACTTAAATTAATGAATAATACCTCAAAACTCCCATGTCCAAATAATTCCATGAATGTTACGGTAATTAAATAGATTCGGAACATACGGGGTGTTACATTCTTCCCCCCTTAGAAACATTCATCCTCGAATGTTAATAACATCATCTCATGTACATCCCATGCATCTCTATATTAACATATATATACATATACAAACAATGCTTATGGATACTTCCTTGTTATTGCTCCAATTCCACACCTTGAACTTTCTCCCCCGTTTGAAACAGTTACGGGTACTTCGACTTCATCATTTCTTTGGCTCCCCACGTGATTTCTTTTACTTGTCGGTTCCTCCATTGTACCTTTACCGAAGCTACTTCTTTATTTCTTAATCTTTTCATTTATCCATCTAGAATAGCATTATATATCTCTTCACAAGTTAGATCCCCCAATACTTGTACATTTTTAATAAAAGCAATGGATCTCGGCGTATGACTTGTGTTAGTTTGTAGCTACTATTGTACCACCTTAACCTTTTCTATAGCTTAGTGAACAAAATCTAGCTCCAAGTAAGGCAGTTCCACTCGCTCTAAATCATCCAATTGATGATTTAAACTTTCTTCTATATAAACCTTTGTAAGATACCATTTTGATACTTGAATAATAGCTATTATCATAAGCACATTCAATAAGGGGTAGATGATCATCCCCACTACCTTTGTAATACAATGTGTAAGCTGCTAACATAATTTCAAGTGTCGAGGTGATACGTTCTGCTTGTCCACCTGTTTAAGGATGAAAAATTATACCCAAATTCACTTGTATACCCAAACTTTTCATATTTTTGACTGTTACCTCATCCAGTTGCCGATAATCAATACACATTCTCAATGTGCCATTTCTTTTTTGTGCAAACAACACTGGTGCACCCTACGGGGGCATACTAAGTTTTACTAGCTGACATGTGTATACCTTGGACATCGTTTTCCTTACCTCAAGATAGGAAACAAATTTACCTTCCTACTCAAGGACGGTCTTTTGTGGAAGAAAATGGAAATATACTTTCTTAGCTTGGCAATCTTCGTGACATAACAAGAAGTCAACCACTTCATATCCATTACAACATTAAAAAAAAATCTTTCATTTTCATCTCTATAAGATCAGCCAACGTAACATGATCACAAACATTTACCATACCATACGATCTATTTTTTTTTTTTAACTATAATAAATTCACCAACTGGTATAGATATTTCAAATGGCTTAACCTATAATTCTGGGTTTTTTTCAAACTTCGCACCAAACAATGGAATAACATATGATAAGGTAGAGCCTAAATTAATCGATGCAGATACATTCTGTTAAAAGACAGATATTATACCTGTACCCCCATCAAGAGAAATCTCCAAATTCTGTCGGTCCGCTACGGCCAAGGTACGGTCCTGAATTCCACTAAAATTAACTACTCCTCTAGCACCTCTGCCACGACTAGCAGGTTGTACACCTGATAATGATAACGCAATGGCTGATCTCGTAGGTCGTGTTATACTACCCGTGGCCCTCTGTGGACACTCTCTCTTTACGTGCCCTGACCTACGACACCTAAAGCAAACATCCGCATCAAACCAGCAGTCACCTGAATGAAACTTCCCGTAGCACTGGCACCACTGACGAAAAGACCTCGATTGGCTCAGATTTACTTATTCTCGATACCCCACTATCTGTGATCCCTGAGCCCCATCATTTTTCCCGGCTTGACCGCCTCTAAACCCTTGAAATTGAGATGAAGTACCTACTGTAGGATAAGAAATTGATGGTCTAGGCGGTCTAGGAAAAATTTGGGGCCTAAATTCTCCTTAGGACGCCATGAACTGTCCCACAGATCTCGCCCTCTTTGATGGCCCTTCTTCAAATTCTTGTATCCTTCTCCTTTCCCTTTGATCCTCCATCTTTTGCTCGAAGGCTCGTATTCTGGCTATATCCATTTCTTTATTTAATGCAACAATAGTCCAGTCCCTTACCAAGTATGGCTCCAATCTGTCTACATACCGATGAACTCTATCGGTCATAGTCGCTACCATATTAGGAGCGTATCTAGCCAACGAATTAAACCAAAGATTGTACTCCCTAAAACTCATATTTCCTTGACAAAGATGCAAAAACTAATCCGCACGAGCCTCGCGGACCTCATATGGAAGATAGTGATCAAGGAATGCTGCTTTGAATTCCTCCCAACTAGCTGGAGGTGTACCGATACCCCTGGATCATTTCCAATCTTTGTACCATAATATAGCCTCTTCTTTCAGTCTATATGCTGCAAGCTCCACTGTTTCTACACCAGTCATATGCACAACATCTAGAGCCCTTTGAATTTGATCTATAAAGTCTTGCGGATCTTCATTAAGATCTGATCTAGTAAATATGGGAGGATCCAGTTTTAGGAAATCCTGTGTCGGCCGACTAGCTATCCTAGTCGCACCATCATCACTTGTCGCTGGACCAACTCATCCTTGACTCTGGGAAACAACTATCTGAGTCAACATTTGCACCGCGTTTCTCAAATCCTGTAACTCCTACTTAGTAGCATTAACAGGCGATTCTGGGGATACTTCTCTTCTTTGTGGCCCCCCTAGAGAAGGGAGAGGAAAATGTGCCCGTGATGTAAACTCAGTTTCAACCCCATATTGACTAGTTGGGTCAGGTGGTGATTTACTCGTTCCTTCTCCGGCAAGCATGTCTACCTTCTTATCTTTGCCCCTACCTCTTCTTGTAATTGGCATTTTACTATACAAAAGAAAACCAACGTCACTGCTCAGATATGATTCCACCTACAACTTTGGCTTTACTGCATGATCTAAGAAATGAAGAAAAGAAAAAACTCCTAAATGTCCCGTAGCCTCCTACTTATAAATGTGGCGCGCTACACATCCATAAGTAAGACTCTACTCAGACACGGCTTTGTAGACACCCTTAGAACGACCTTCTCTGATACCACTTTTGTCACACCCCGAATCCCATTCGAGATGGACTGGCACCCGAAGCCGATAAGGCCCGAGAGAACCAATCTTTACTCATGTACCTTCCTATGCATGTCTCTACAACAATAGTATTCTATCTCATGTAACTTATAAAATATAACATACCAATGGCGGAAGTCATGGCAAACGTGTACAATATATATGAAACTTTGCCGTTAGGGCCATCAAGTCAAAATGGACATACATACTTTAAGTTCATCTTCCCACATATGGCTACAAAGCGTCTAATAGATACATGACCATGCCTATACAATATTTACATAGTATCAAAACAATGTACACATGTGACTTGGAAAGACCCGAACAAACTGGAGCTCACCAATGATCCGCAATGACTTGCAACCTACCGTGGAGGTCTACTAGCACCTGTGCCTATATCAAGTAAGGTAAGTTCGCTAAAAGGGGTCAGTACGAAGAAAGTACTGAGTATGTAAGGCCATATGAAACTGTATGATACATAAATACTTCATGAAATTAAGCATAAGAGAATAATCAATATGGATAAATCTCTGTTATGAATATGTGGAACCACGTTCATTACTTCCATTATTCTCATTATTTGATCATTCATTCTTATCATCATCAGTCTTATAATCTCATTCATATTTATATATATATTCATGCAACGGCTATACTTTCATTACTTTTTACAATTTTCTTCATTTCTGTTCATCCAACTAGTTAGTGGCCATTAATATAATATCGATCATCACCTTATAGGTGGGTTATAATATAATACCGTTCATCACCTTATAGGTGGGTTATAATATAATACCGCTCATCACCTTATAGGTGGGTCATAATATAATACCGATCATCACCTTATAGGTGGGTTATAATATAATACCGCTCATCACCTTATAAGTGGGTTATAATATAATACCGCTCATCACCTTATATGTGGCTTATAATATAATACCGCTCATCACCTTATAAGTGGGCTCTAATATAAACCGGACATCCAGCTGATCAGTGGGCTATAGTCATATATAATAATAGTAACATAGCATAATATTGGGATTGTTCCATCTGAGCTTATGCCCTTTTGATTTGATCCATACTCAATGAAACATAAAGTAACCATGTGTACATTACTTCTTTGCATACTTCTTTCCTTTTCATTTGTTATGAGAGTGATACATTGGTGATTGAAACATTATTGGGAACACATATATACATTACTTCATTTCCTTTACTCTCATGAGATTGATACCTTTGCTTGTGAGAGATTGATACATTTTTTTGTGAGAGATTGATACGTTGGCGGCCATAGGATTATTGGATATGCTACTCAAGAATGAGTAGATTCTCCTTACATCATCACTTTCCTTGAGATAGTTTCTTTTAGTAGTTACAACATTATGAGAGCTTAGGAACTTCAGTCAATGGATAAGATACATGTGAATAATAATTGGTCTAAGAGTAAGAAACATGTGATTAATCATATCTGTCAACCTGAGCTAGGAATACTTTAGAACACTTCGGAAATGAGTAAATACTATAACAAGGTGAATACTATATGCTGCAGAAGATATGAAAAGGGTAACCTTACATACCTTATGATCTCAATATGAATATATCATCCTAGATGTGAATACAACAATCCAGTTCCTTCCTTACGTGTCACTCTATAACACAAGTTCATAACGGAGCCCACGTTAACAACTAGTTACCTTACAAGTGCATAAGATGACAATAAGTTACGTGACTGCTATATAGCATCATTTTCTCCTTTACTATACAATCCACTGCATTATCATACCAACAACACCATAACATTCCAAACATTGACCAAGACATCATAAACCAATAACATTTCACATCAAATTTACCCTTTATACATCCACGTTAACACTACGCCACAATTATTCCATCAAATCATCTCAAAACCTTTCGTAGCAACACATGAAAAATAATCCATAATTGATACCATCCGAAATACATCTGGGATACTCCTTTAAATTCATTCAAAAGGTATCACAAGTTGATAATTGCATCTATGAAGGGTATGGGGGCTTTGGGGGGTCAAAGGGATGCAAAAGCAAGCAATTCGGGATTCTGGGTTGACCTGCAAAGCCACCTGCGCCCGTAGGTGGCTGAGGTGCACCCACAGGTTATCTTTGGCAGTAGACAGAGGCACCTGCGAAGTCACCTGCGCCCGCAGGTGCTTCGTCTGCGAGGGCGGGTGCCCGTTTCGGCCAAAAAGGGTCTCTTTTGGGTCTTTTTATGCAATGAATGGTCCATGATCATAAATAAACTTGTCTTGACATGTTTTAGATCATATTGGATGCCAACAATCAGCCATGGTTTCACAACACACATGAAAATCACCAAAACCACACTTTTCCTTCAATACACCACCAAATCCATGCACAATTTTGCATTAACAATTCCAAACATTATGTACAAGAATAAAACAAGTTAAGGCTATAATAACATCTCATATGTAAATATTGAACCCATCAAGTTTACTTCCTTCAAGACCACAAGTCCATTTTCAAGTTTACAAGGCAAAATCCTTCACCGATTAAGCAAACATAAATTATTTCACACATAATGAACTTCTCACACTTCACCAACATGAACACCATGATCTACACCATATTAAATGCATATAATATGTTAAACCATAATAATATACACTTACCAATACTCACAAAGTGATGATCTTGGCCAAAGAGATGAAGGCTTAGGGTTTGGAAGAGAAAAGAGTGTTGTGGAATTTTCTAGAAATGGCAAGTGTGTCCAACTTGAATAAAATATGATTTTGGTTACCTTTTATAGTCCATTAATATTCATCTTATCCACACACTTGGTCCAATAATTAAAGGTTTAATTGATCAAGATGATGGGTCAAATACCCCTTTTTGGGCCATGTCTTTTGTATCTTTTTGGGCCTCATTTGTGCCCATCATCACAAGACTAAATTCATCCCACTTAAATTAATGCATAATACCTCAAAACTCCCATGTCCAAATAATTCCATGAATGTTACGGTAATTAAATAGGTTCGGAACATACGGGGTGTTACACACATGTAGTCACAACAGTTCAGAATTGCTTTGCACTTGACCCGTTTTGTTAATTCCTCATGGTTCACACAACCCTAGGCTATGGATTTTGCTAATCATGATTGCAAGAACACAAGAAGAATTCAATATTGAAAACATAATTGTAAACTCACAATAAGAAGAAAACTCTAAAATCTCAATATGAATAAAAACCCTAGAATCGAAGTTCCAAGATTACCAAATCAATAATGTATTTGCGAACTCAAAATAATGAAAATATATCTCAAATCAATGTAATGACCAATCCCTAAACATAGGACAATATAGGGGTATTTATAGATACAAGGTGAATCCTATTCTAAATAAAATAGGAGAAAAAAGTCGGCAACTTTACACGGTTCCGTTGGTTGGTATCGTGGAACCAACCCATGTCATGTAAGTCCATGCCATGAAAATCATTCATCATCACACACTTTCAGGAGTTGACCTACGGCACTGACCTACGTCATGTAGGTCGACTCACGGGATGTGGGTCCCTGCCGTGAGTCACTCATCTTATTTTGACTTGGCTCTTTCATCTTCAAATGCTCTATTCTAGTGCATCGTTCTTACCTTCTTCTCCATTTACCTTGATAACCTATTTTCCTACAAGATAGAATAGAAAACACATCATACCTACCAAATATACCCAAGTTATTGCATATTTTTCTTGTTTTAAGCATTGAAAGTGCCATGAAACCATGGCACATCATATGTTTAGTTCTTTTTATATATTCGTGTATCATATGTTTAGTTCTTTTTATATATTTATGTGTAGTTATTCTTATAGTTATTCTACTTGTAGAATTGTTAGGCGATACGGTGTGAGCTACCTTTTGGGGACTTTTCGGTATGCAGGTGGAAGCGTGCTCATTGTATCCTTTACTTGTTTATTTTTTTGATTTGATCAATCGGCCTATGGTACCTAGTGAGAACAAGTGGACTGTACTCACTCCTACTATTGTGCTCTTTAGGTGCAGATCCCAGTACGAGTGCAACACATGGTGGCTGATTCATATAGTGAGAGTTGATATGGATATTTGGTGATCTCTCCGTCTAGAGCCTTGTTCTAGCATCCCTCTATCTTTTATGTCTTTACTTGCATTTCAGATACATTGATGTATATTTAGATTTTCAGTATTATCTTAGATGCTCTTTATACTTATAATACTAGGTTTTGGGATTCGATTGTATTTTCTTTCAGGCATTTCAGATTTATGATTATAGCTTGACTTCTTTCTAGAAGTCTCGTATTTACCTTATCTCTTTCCTATTTTATTTTTTATATCAATTGTTAGTTTTAGGCTTACCTACCAAGGCTGAGTTGGGGTAGGTGCCATTATGACCTTAATTTTTTGGTCGTGACATACAGCTAACCCAGTTTTTCATGAACGCACCAAGCATATTGAAATTGATTGTCAATATGACCCCGAGCAACTTATGGTGAAAATTATTACTGCAGGTTAGGTAGGCACATGCGTTTAACTAGTTGATGTATCCACCAAAGAATTGGGACATCCTTAGTTCTCTTTTCTTCTTAGTAAGTTGGGAATTTGTCGTCTGCATGCTCCAACTTGAGGGGGAGTATTGGAAACGTTTATAATATAGAATTGATGGAAACTATATTTTATATATTTGGTAGGAAAATATTAGTGAATATATTGTATCTGTATCCTACTAGGAAACTCTCTAGTGGTCCTGCTGTATGTATAGGGATTCAATCGATGAATACATGGAACCTTTTTTCTGCATTATTTTATCAGATAGCAAAAAGCTAGTGGCTTCTTTCGGAAAGTGAGATGAGACAAAAACCATTAAAATCCTAGGTTATCATAAGAAGCTAGTTGATGTTCTATGTGTCTACTTTAAGCGCAGGGATGCGACACATGGGGTAAATAACATGAAAAGTAACACATAATTAAATTACCAAAATACTCTTGATTTGAAATTTATTGACAAATAGCTAACATGTCGAAAACATCTCTTATTTAATATATCAAAATGTAAATACAAATATAAATAAATATAAATATAAATAAGCTAATCTTTGAAATTCCAAGGGAATGGAATTAATTCCAACCTCCAAACCTTCCTCCTACAGCAAAAGCAAGTTATCTCATCACTTTTTATAATTGGATCCTAGTAAATCTGTTAGTGTTGGTCTATGTTCAATATAATTAGACCTTTAAAATTTCTAAAAATTTTGGACAAGAAAATGGTTTGGTTGTAGAATTTGCACCAAACTGTATGTTCCTCCTCCTCATATAACATATACAACCATTAGATGAGTATTTTCAATTCTTCACTGCAACTTCCTTCCAACCATTATTAAGGATGTAAATTATGCCTTCATGATCAATGATTCACTATTAGCTTGACTTAATACTGGTATCTGAGCTATGTACAAAAATATAATTATGGAACAAAATAATAATAAACTAAGAAGCTATGAAGAAATGGGCATAACATTAGATCAACATATTAAAAATCAACATACATATATCTCCGATATACTATATAATAGTGATGAATTAACTAAAGAAAAATCAATCCAAAATACTGGCACAACAAAAAAGGCTAGGAAAGATAAAAATTTACGAAAAATAAAAAAGAAACTCAAGAAACTGTACCCAGAATATAAATATCTAACTACTAGTAAAACAAATAATGATAGACTATCTCAATTAATAGATACAATATCAAAAACAGAATATAAATATATTCAACACCTTAAAAATAAAATATGAATACAGAATACAGACAACAACTTTTAGAAAAACTTAGAGAATTAAGACAAGAATTAAAAGATAGACAAGATAGATTAAATTATAACATATTTGCAGGAATTTGCCATGAATCCTTAACAACACAAAGAAAAGTTATATTCGACTTAGAATTACAAATACAACACTTAGAATATAAATATCAACACGGATTATAAATGAATAAGGAAGAATATGCACTAGAAGAAAAAATATATACAAATCCAGAAGGACTAAATATAACTATAATACATTCAAATTTAGGACGAAGATATAAGAAAATAGGAAATACTTTAAATTTAATGTTAGAAAAAGAAACAGTTAAATTAGAAGATAACTTAACTGCTATGGTAAGAATAGCAAAAGAAAATGAAGAAATAGATAGAAAACGAGAAATTGAAAAAATAAAAAAACCAGCTAAAGAGGAAATAAAACAAATAGAAGAAACAAAAAATACAAAAATAATAGAGCTCGAAAAATAACTGGACATGCTCAAACAATTATATGTAGATAAACAAAAAGAAAAGGAAAGACAAAAAGAACAAGAACAAGAATTAAAATTAACAAATGAAATAGAATAGTTCAGGGTAAAATTACAATTGGAAGAAAAACAAACTAATTTACCAGAAATAAGAATAGATGAAATAAACGAAGAAAGTAATAATGATATAACACAAGAAAATTATTCAGAAACAAGTGAAACATACACATAACTTATAGAAAAAATAAATAAAATTACCATAAATCCAGAAATAAATACAACAGATAATAAACCAGGAACATCAGGAGTAAAAAATCCAAAACATTTAGATACAAATTATGCTAGAACAACGTATGAATCATATGATAAGAATAAAACTTTATGGGATAAACGGTTAAACAGAAAATGGACACCAAGCCAAACAACAGAACAATATAATTTCTTAGATCTGGACTGTGTAGCAGATATAAATAAAACAATGCAATTATGGATAGGATACATTTCGAAACAACTAATAGATAATAAAATATCAATAGCTTAAACACCAGGATACATACCTAACAACAACTAGCTTAACTACATTAAGAAGTAGCAGAAATAGTGCTAATGATGCTGCAACGTCATCAATAGAAATCCTACATAAATATGAAATAGCAATAAGAAATGAATTTAGTAGTATGACAACAGAAATAGAAGAACAAAATAAAGAAAAACTATAAACAAAAATTTAATGACAAAATTAGCAATATGTAATATGTGCTATATAGATGAATATACGTGTGCATTTAAAGATTATTACTATAAAGGAACATATAGTACATATGAAAGTGAAGAAATAAGAAAGTTATATTTTACAAAATTACCAGAACCATTTAGTTCTAAAATAACAAAAAATTGGAATGAAGCAGGACTAGCAGATACCCTAGGAGCTAGAATAAAATTCTTACAAAATTGGTTTGTAGAATTATCTGAAAAATATAAAGAAAATAAAAAAAATGGATAAAATATTGGTAAAAAATTTGGCATGTTGCAAAAATAAAATAGCACCACAATTTGGATGCACAGATAAATATTATAAAAGAAATAAAAGAAAATATAATAAACCATACCGGTCTAAATATAAATATAAATAACCAAGAAGAAGATACTATGTAAAAAATTACAATAATAAGCAACCATACAAGAAAAAGAAAAAATTATCAGAATGTACCTGTTATAACTGTGGAAAGTTAGGACATTTAGCAAAAGATTGTAAGATACCTAAAGATCCAAAGAAAAAGCAAATCACCGAAATACTAATAGAAAATGATGAATATACTCAAATAGAATTTATAGATTATGAATTAGAAAGTGAAGACAACATATATGAATTATCCGAAAATGATATGACTATAAATGACGATCTAATAGAAGAATCAGATAACGAATATGACTGAAAAAGAAATCCAAATACTTAAACATGAAGACTACCAAGATGAAGAATCTTCAGACCAAAAAATAATATTTGATAATAATATATTTGAACAAATAAAAGGAAAAGAATTAGATTTAAGTATAAATAAAGTATTGGACGTACCTATAGTAACACATTGGTTTAAAAGACAGAAAGAAAAATACTATGTAATTAGTCAAAAAGAACATATAATAGACTGTAGATACACCAAAGGAAAAGCTAAAATACCCATAATAAATAAAAAATTAGTAAATAAAGAAATACAAGATATAAAAGCAAAACTCCAATTAAATATGTACACTTAGGAGGAATAGAGATATTAATAAAAGCATGTTTTAGAGAAGGAATAGATACCCCAATCGAAATATATTTAGCAGATGATAGAATCATACATCGTATAGAAAAAAGCGTCATAAGTTCAGTTAAAGGAAATTTAATATACCAAAAATTTAAATTTATAATAAGTGTAAATTATTCAGTAGCAGTAACTGATAAAAATATAGACAAATCATTAGTATTATACTGGAAAATGTCAGGAATAGAGTTAGCACCAGGAAGTAAGATATTTACAGCAAGATGTAAGAATTTATATATTTACATGACAAAAGATAATGTAAAAGCAAAAAACAAAATAGATAAAATAAGGATAGAAAACCCTTTCGAAAGAATAGTCACAGTTATAGACAATAATGACTATAGTTACAAAGAATTAGGTATAGAAGAAGACCTAGAAATAGTAAAAGAAAGACTTAGTACCTCAAAAAGAATAACCAGTGATACACCTACATCATCATCAAGAATGAGTACATCTAGAAGAATAGATTATACACCACAAAATTTAATAGAACACAAAATGGAAGAAATAACACCATACCATTACTACATAACAGGAATAATGGACCAAAGAAAATACTTAATATTAATAAATACAGGACAGGAAGAAAATCACATTATAAGAGAATTAGTACCAGAAAGAGAGATAATAACAAATGAACAACTATGTCCAGAATTACCAAAAGCATTAGTACCTACTGAAGAAATAACAGAAAAAGAATTAATTATTGGAGGGATACCAATATTAATAAGCTTTAAAATCTACCAAGGAGATAAAAACATTATATTAGGATTAAAATGGTTAGAAAAAGTAAAACCATATACCATAGAAGATAAACAGCTAACAATAACTTATGCAAATAAGAAAGTAGTAATAAAACGGACATTGATATGATAAAATAATAGAAAAATATATAAAATGACAAAAATATATTTACTTGCCAAAATAATAGTAGAAGGTTATTATAATAGATATTATACACCTATGATAGACACAGGAGCAGATGCTAACTTCTGTAAACATAACTGTCTACCAGAAGATAAATGGGAAAAATTAACAACACCTACGGTAGTAACAGGATTTAATGATGAAGGAAGCATGATAACATATAAGGCAAAAGATATAAAAATACAAATATGGGATAAACTACTAACAATAAAAGAAATGTATAGTTATGAATTTACAACTAAAGATATATTACTAGGAATACTATTCTTAGACAACTTATACCCACATATACTAACAAAAACACATTGGTGGTTTACTACCCCATGTAAACAAAAAGTAGGAGCTAAAAGAGTAAACAATAAATTACGAAAAACAACACCTTGGATTAAAGGAAGTGAAAAAATTACCCAGAAACTAGAAAACATAAAGGCAAATGACCATAAAATAGAAATGATAATATTTTCAATAGATAAACTAAAAATACTCCAAGATAAATTAGAATTATTATACAATGATAACCCCTTACAAGGATGGGAAAAACATAAAACAACAGTAAAAATTGAGCTAATAGATGAAAACAGTATTATAACACAAAAACCCTTAAAATACAACTTTGATGATTTAACAGAATTTAAACTACATGTAAAAGAATTACTAGACAGTAACTACATCCAAGAAAGTAATAGCAAACATACTAGCCCAGCATTTATAGTAAATAAACATAGTGAACAAAAAAGAGGAAAAAGTAGGATGGTTATAGATTATAGAAATTTAAATGCAAAAACAAAAACATATAATTACCCAATACCAAACAAGATATTAAAAATACGACAAATACAAGGATATAATTATTTTAGTAAATTTGATTGTAAATCAGGTTTTTACCATTTAAAGTTAGAAGATGAATCTAAAAAGCTAACAGCATTCACAGTACCACAAGGATTTTATGAATGGAACGTACTACCATTCGGATATAAAAATGCACCAGGTAGATATCAACACTTTATGGATAATTATTTTAACCAACTAGAAAATTGTATAGTATACATAGATGATATACTATTATATTCGAGAACACAAGAAGAACATATAAAACTACTAGAAAAATTCATACATATAATAGAAACATCAGGAATTAGTTTAAGTAAAAAGAAAGCAGAAATAATGAAAAATCAAATAGAATTCTTAGGCATACATATAGATAAAAATGGAATAAAAATGCAAACCCATATAGTACAAAAATAATTAATTCAGACGAAATCTTAGATACAAAAAAGAAATTACAATCAAAATTTTACATTTACAATAGAAGTGATCAGTACTAACAAAAATGTCACTGCAGACTACTTATCAAGACAAAGCTACCCAGACAGATCAAGATAGCCAAATGGATATTTTGTTAAAAGCCATGACTACACTTTGCTTAAAAGTGGACAGTTTTGAGCTAGAACTAAAAGAGCTAAAGAAGGACAAAGCTACAAGTCAACCGCATGACTCAAAATATGCTGAACTATGTCAATCGGAAGACATAAAAATTCCAGAACTAGAAGGAGACGTTGAGAAACTCCATAAAACTCATAACAAGTTTGTTAATGCAGCTACAGGAAAAGCATCTACAGGAGCAAGCAGCTCAAATCCAACCAGTCAACCTACAAAAAGACAAAACCAAAATTTAAATAACCAGTTTACAAAAACCTCTATCAGAAATAAACAACCCATAAACCTATCACATCCGACTATACCAAGTCCACAAACATCCACATATGCCGCAAGTCTAAACCAAAATAAACAAGTATATAACCACATTTCCAGAGCATACATCCAAAATATGTATAAAACCCAAACCTTTTTGAATTTACATCCAAGATCTCAGACAACCACTGACCCTCAAAAAGATTTTATAACTCAGAAACTACAAGGATACAATAAACTAATAGCCCAGCCTGGCACCAGTGCAAATTTAGTACGTACATGCTATGAATATGGACTACTCGCAACAGTATATACAGCCGATGGAGCAGAACTACAACAAATACCAGACTTATATAATGCCTTTTCCATATACAAAAGAATTACAGACGGATCATTCTTTTATATAAGATGTTATTCAGCACCAGCCGAAATATTATACAATGAGATAAAACCACTCATCCAAGTAGTAAAAATTGGACTAACCAGAGATATGATTATCCCAGAGGATATAGAAAAGCAACCAGAAATACCAGAAGTTGATATACCAACATTCTTTGCTACAAAAAGATTAATAGGACTGCAAGTAATTATTCAAGAACTAGTCAACAATTACACCAATGGACATAACATATGGAAATATCATTGTAGAGACCATGCCATGATCTATGCAAATGCAAGAGTACTACGACAAGAAGATATGGAAGAAGTACGTAGTTGGATATGGACATTACTAAGACCCGAAGATACCCCAACAACAAGAGCTATCAAAAAAGATTTTATTTCAGAAAATTTATTGGTTAAATATTGCCAGTATTTAGGACCAAAATACCCAGATCACCATTGTTCAAAGTGCAGTGGAGGAAATACTACAACTATACCAGAAGTAAATCTAGAATGATGACAGCAGGACAGAAGAGCTACAGACAAAAGCTAATGGGAAGACCCGCAGATATTTTTAGTTTGTCTTATTATGTAAATTATTGAGAATCTTTTTACTTTTTTTAGTGGGAAACACTAAACCCCACACGTTTTTCTTTGTGCAAATAAGTCAGAAAGTACACAGTAATGTTACTGTTTACTTTTTGAAAAAATTGTAAAAAAGTCGTAAAGTGCACAGTGACTAGCACTGTTCACGCGTTTTACTTTCCTTTTACGCGTTTTCCACTATTTGGAAACGTTTATGTGAATTATTGAGGCACTTGCCTCTTATGTGTATAAATAGAGACGAACAGATGAGAAGGAAGGCAAGCAATTCTGCTTACCTATAACCTCTCATGTGTTGAGAACTCAATAAAAGATATTACTCAAAAATATATTTCAGATATTTGCTATGGAGGAATCCAACATAGAAACATCTATGCCACATACTACCGACGAGATAACAACAAAGGTATACTCATATTTACATATGTGTAACTAATCTATCATATTCCTAATAATCTCTGATTAGCTTATTATTATTTATCATGTTATAGTCTGATTATGTTAACATTATCCTTATTAGTTTGCTATGGTTAGGAAGCTGAGAGTAAGTTAGACCCAGACTAAGCTTTTCCAAAATGGTTGAACCCAGAAAAGGCGAGGAAGCCGTGAATAGGGTAGTAAACCAACTGAAGTAAGCAGGGTTAGGGTAAACTGATTAAAGCTGGAACCCATAGTAGTGACCAACCGGATAATTAAACATACTGGACTATTAGATGATAAAGGTAATAATATAAGCAGAGGTTAGAAGGAATAATTGATTAAAACACAGAAGTAAGAAATGACAGAACCTAGTTATATGAAACTCGAGATAGCAGAAACTAGTAACCCTAAACAAACAGAAGATATAGAAAGATATAAAACACCAATACCTAAGTATCTTATAAATGGAGATAAAGACTATAAAATATTAGTCTTATATATATTAAAAAATTTAGATACAGATATCACACAAAGAATATATAACCTACTATTTAACCACGAAATCATAGACTTAATGAAAGAATTATGGATAGACACAATATTAAACAATGATAGTGATGATGACTCTAGAGATAATGATATATACCTTGATATAGATACAGAAGGATATCTAGATTTTTATTAAAATGGACCAAAATAATTTAGAAAATTGGCAGCGAACTATAGATGAACTAAGAGAAAGAGAAACATTAATACAATTCAATCTAGACAGATATATACAAACCCAAAATAGTGGTTATTTAGATCTAATAGTAAGAGATATCAATATTATATTAAGACTAATTAGAGAACGAGATAACTACTATAATTCCGCATTTAGATAAAATGACCCAAGAAGAGAAGATCAAAGGACCACCCCCCACATTGGTATCAGAGAATAGGAATAAAAAAGATAAGATAACAGAGCATAGGATGAACGAAAATAAAATAAACGAGCATAGGAATAAAAAATATAGTACCAACAATATTTACAAAAATAGAATAAAGAAACAAAGTAAAAAACAATTTATAATACAAACAGAAAACATGAAAGGAATTGAATATGGAGAAGATTTACCAGATAAACACCCTAGATGTATAAGATTGGATAAACAAATAAATATAGCAACTAAAGTACAGAAACTAAGACTAAATTTAGATAAATTATATGAAAGATACGAATACACAAAAATACCTGAATTAATCGACACAATTTCCTATACAGAATACGAATATATTAGACAACTTATAAAACAACAAGAATATAAATATGATGAATTATAATGTATAAGCGACAACAACCAAAAGTAGTCAGAAAAATAAAAATACACTATTTAACAAGAAGAATTGAAAAACAGAGTAAAATAAAAAGACAGCAAAAATATAAGCTAAAAGAAATTACACAAATAATCAAGGAAATAAATAACTTCACTAAAAGAATAACACATTTTATTATAGCAATAACTAAAATAAGAGAATCATTAGTAAATGGATAAACCAGAGCCGAGCAACCCAGTATATATATATCCAGAAACACCAAAAATAATAAGAAAAATGGAATTATTAAGAAAATTAAATGATATACACGAAGAACTTAAAATTAGAAAAGAAAGATTAAATTATAATATATTTGCAGGAGTAGCTAAAAAATCAATCGAAGCACAAAAACAAACCATACAAGAATTAGAATTACAAAAAGATATATTAGAAATAAAATATTGTTTATGAATAAAGAAGAATATCCAGTAGAAGAAAAAACATTTTTAGGAACAGATGGAACACAAATAACAATAACACACTCAAATTTAGGACGACGATATAGAAAAATAGGTACAAAATTATATTTAATGCCGGATCCAATATCAGCTAAATTAGAAGATAGTCTAACAGAAATGATAAGATTACAAAAAGAAAATACTGAAATAGATCAAAAACTAGAAATAGAAAAAATACGATTAGAAGCCAAAAAAGAAATCGAACAACTAAAAACCCAACAAATAAAACAAACCCCTCCTCAAAAACCTATACCACCTCAAGAACCAATCCCTGAATATTTTGAACCAGAACCAGAAACATCCGAATCATCTACAAAAATACAAGAAATGGAAAAAGAATTAGCAATATTAAAACAAATATATGCCCAGAAAGTACAAGCCAGATTAGCCAAACAAAATGAAAAAATAAAAAAAGAAAAAGAAAAAAAGTTAGCAATGGAATTAGAACAGTTAAAAGAACAAATACACTTAGAAAGCTTAAACCCTGACGAAGAATCTCCAAACATAAGTATTGATAACATCACAATAGACAATTTAACCATAGATAATGTAACCATAAACGAAACCGAATCAGAAATACATTCAGACAATAATAACAATGAAGACGATAATGACGATAACAGTGAAACATATACCCAAATAATGAACCAAATAACAGATTTAAATATAAATACAACAAATGCTGAACCAAATATACATACTATAAAAAATGAACAACCAAGTACAAGTAGAACATATGAGAAAAGAAGATATGATAACCCACGAACTAGAGAACCAACTTATTATACAGTAACAGATGATAATAGATATGAAGCAATATGGCAAAGTAGATTAAATAAATGGACACCAACTAAAACTCCAGAACATTCACAATTTTTAGATTTAGATTGTGTCACAGATATAAATAAAACAATACAAGTATGGATAGGACAAATTGCAAAGCAACTAATAGATAATAAAATATCAGTAGCAGATACACCAGGATATATAGAAAGAACATTAATAGGAACAGTAAAATTATGGCTACATAACATAACAGCTGACGGTAGAGCAACATTAAGAAATAATAAAGATAGTAGTGGAACAATTACAACATCAAGCATAGCTATATTAGACAAATACGAATTTGGAATTAGAAATGAATTTGGAAGTATGACAACAGAATTAGCAGAACAAGAAAAAGATAAGAATCTAAATAGACAATTAATGAATAAATTATCAATATGCAATATGTGTTATATAGATGAATATACATGCGCTTTTAAAGATTACTATTATAGAGCAATATATACTCATGAAGAAGCTATAACAGTTAGAAGAACATATTTTACAAAGTTACCTGAACCATTTAGTACAAAAATAATAACAGCATGGGATGCAGCTAGTTTGACAGATACATTAGGAGCTAGAATAAAATATTTACAAACATGGTTTATAGGACTGTGTGATGAATATAAAGATAAACAAAAATTAGATAAAGTATTAACAAAAAATATGTCGTGTTGTACACAAAAGATAGCACCACAATTTGGTTGTAAAACTAAGAAAAATAAGTTTAGATACAAAAAACGATTTAAAAAATATAAATCTTTTAAATCTAAATATAAGCATAAAAATCCAAGAAAAAGATATTATATAAAAAATTACAAGAGAAAAAGACCTTATCGACCTAAGAAAAAATTATCAGAATGCAAATGCTATAACTGTGGAAAATTAGGACACTTAGCTAAAGATTGTAAAATACCTAAAGATATTAAGAAAAAACAAATTACCGAAGTAAGAATAGAAGAAAATATTTATACGGAATTACCATACATAGATTATGATTTAGAAAGTAACGATAGTATTTATGAACTAGATGAATTACCAGATATAGAGATAAATGACGCAGATTTAGAAACTGACCTAAATAATGATGATAGCGATATAAATCTATCAGATATAGAAAACGAAATTGATGACTGAATCAGGAATAATAGAAAAAGAAAATTACCAAACTGAAGATAGTAATAACCAAAAAATAATATTTGACTCAAATATATACAAGCAAATTACGAAACAAGAAATAACCTTAAAAATAGATAATGTATTAGATGTACCAATGGTAAAATATTGGTTTAAAAAACCTAAAGAAGAATATTATATAATAAGCCAAAAAGAACATACAGTAGACTGTAAATATGCACAAGGTAGTGCAATGGTACCCATAATAAGTAAAAGAGAAATAACCAAAGAAATACAAGCATTAAAACCAAAACCGAAAAACGAAATAACTCATGTACACTTAGGAGCAATACAGATATTAATAAAAGCATGTTTTAAGGAAGGAATAAATACACCCATAGAACTATACTTAGCAGATGATAGAATTAAGTACCCAATTGAACAAAGTATAATTAGTGCAGTAAAAGGAAATCTAATATACCAAAAATTTAAGTTTACAGTTAACCCAAATTATACAGTAGCAATAAAAGATAGAAATATAGATAAATCCCTAGTATTATATTGGAAACTATCAGGAATAGAATTAACCCCTGGAAGTAAAATATTTACAGCAAGATGCAAAAATTTATATATTTTAACTACTAAACATATGGTACAAGCAACTAACAAAATTGATAAAATCAATATAGAATCCCCATTCGACAATATATTAACGGTCATAGATAATAATGATTATAGTTATGATGAATTAAATATGAATCAAGAATTAGATATAGTAAAAGAAAGAATAGGAATGACACCAAAAAGACAAATAGATGCCCCCTCATCCTTATCAAGAATGAGTACATCCAGAAGAATAGAATATGAAATACCCAATGAAATAATACCAACACAACATCCCTATTATATAACAGGAATATTAAATCAACGAAAATATTTAATCTTAATCAACACAGGAGAACAAGATAATTGGATAACTAGAGAATTAATTACAGAAGATGATATTATAATACAAGAACAAGAAATACCCGATCTACCAATAGAATTAAAACAGACAAAGGAAATAACTATTCAAGAAGTAATTATAGGCGGAATACCTATAAATATACAATTTACAATAGGACAAATAAATCCAAATATAGTTTTAGGACTACAATGGCTAGAACAAGTAAAACCATATAAGTTAGAAGATAAAAGATTGATCATTCATTACCAAAATAAAAATGTAATAATCAATAGGACAAAATCAATATTATAAAAATACTTTAAAATGAAAGTATATATATTAGCAAAAATAATTGTAGAAGGATACAATAGTAGATATTACACACCAATGATAGATACCGGTGCAGAAGCAAATTTATGTAGATACAATTGTTTACCAGAAACTAAGTGGCAAAAGATAAAAAATCCAACTGTATTTTCAGGATTTAATGACGAAGGAAGTATAATAAAATATTATGCAAAAGATGTCAAATTACAAATATATGATAAAATACTAACAATAAAAACAATGTATAACTATGATTTCACAACAAGAGATATAATTTTAGGAATGCCCTTTATCGATGAACTATACCCTCATATACTAACAAAAACACACTGCTGGTTTACAACACCTTGTAAACAAAAAATTTTAGCAAGAGAATATATACCCAAGTTAGCCGAAAACCTAAAACCCTTACAAAAAAAATTAAAGAAAGATACTGAGTACTATTTTGATGAAGAAGATAAAAAATATATACAAAAGATTAAAACTATGTGTCAGGATTTACCAAAATTATATTTTCCAGATAAAAATAAACAATTTACATATATAGTAGGAGCAGATAATGTCCTATTCAAAGTCAATGGACAACGTGTTAAGCATTATGTAGGAGTTCCGGAAGAGATAAGGACGATTGAAGAACTTGAACTTGATGAAGTCTGAGTGGTCAAGTTAGCCATGTCGTGCCGCGACGTTAAATCAGGCGCTTCATGGGAGGCAACCCATGGGCTAGTTGGGGAAGTCTGAGTATCCAAGTTAGCCACGTCGTGCCGCGACGTTAAATCAAGCGCTGATTGGGAGGCAACCAAGATTTTGTTATGAGGGGATCGGATTATTGAGTAGAAGTTAGTTGAAAATCACAAAATCTACGTGAAGTGGTGATATTTCATCCACGACATGAATCACGCTACCTGAGGGGGTTCTACGCCACGTGGATGACATCGTCAAACTCAGAGAAAGATTTCCAGGTTCTGAATCAGTTCCACAGAAGCAGTTCACGTGATGTGGATGGGATCCACGCCACGTGACTGGTGTCATTAAAATCAGACACCCAGTCCAGTTAGAGTACACCAATCACGACAGACTCCACGTCACGTGGGTGTTAGTCACGTGGAGTGGGTCATGTCGTGACTCATAAAACCACCGGATATCAACATTCGACCCGACCCGAGCCCAGTTTTTCCAAAATAAATCCGACACCCTTTCTTCTTCACCCGATTTATATCCGATTCAAACCCTTTCTTCCCTACTTTAACTTCATTCATCTTAAACCCTAAAATTCTAATCTCCTCTACTTTTCTCCATTAAATCTGAATCCCTTCTCCCCCAAACTCCAAAAATCCGAAAACCATATCCCAAACACTAACCAAATCCGTTCCCTATTCGGAAATCCAAACCCCATTACCAAGTAGGTCCGAAAAACCCAAAACAACCATACCAAACCCGACCCAAATCCAACCCCATACCCAAAAAATTTGATCCAAACCCGTTACCATGCCTCCAAAATCCAATCCCAAAAGTGACCACCTTGATGCATCATCCTAGATCCGAACTAAAAACCCGGACTTACCGACACATCTGAGGGATGAACCCACTAAGTCTAAACCAATTGGGTCCGTGGAAGAATTTGAGATTAGTCAGGATGACACGGCCTTAGTCCCATGGGCTACGAGGTTACAGACGCGGGCCCGAGCGGCTGCCCAAGCAGCTAGTCAGCCGGTCCCACCACCTGCTGCGCCAGTTATTCTGGTTGAGTCGTCTGAGTCCGCCTCCCAGTCTGAAGAGGGGGAGAAGGGTTCTGAGTAAGGGTCTGCGGCTGATACTACAGGTCAGGGTACGTCTGCAGATGAGGCTACGGGTCAGGATACATCTGTGGCAGAGGTTACAGCCTCTCCTTCCGGTACTGGTGCCGAGAGTGCCCCGACTACTACACAGGATAGGGAGGTTCAAAGGTTGTGTGTACAGGGCATGCGTGCTATTTATGATCAAGAAGCTAAGCTGATAGAGCATGGTGTATGCCGGAGAAGCATTATGGAGGAGCCCCAGTATAGAATGGAGGAACTGAGGTCATTGCCGGATATTTGGCCTTTTTTTGAGTGATATGGCTTGGTTTGGATGGCGCAGCCGTCTGGCAAGTATAGCTAGGAGGTGGTCCGATTTTATGCTTCCTATCCTACATCTGTTGGTTTGAGCACCCTAGTGGGGCAGCGATACATTTTGCAGCCAGTGTTACCTCATTTCATGGTACGCGGTACCCGAGTAGACATTTCGGAAGAGACCATTCACCGCTTCCTATTTGGGCCTGACCGTCCAGTTCCGGTTTCGACAGCTGAATTTGATCACAAGATGGCCACGGTCAGAGATAGAGTTAGGATGAGGGATGCAGAGCAGAAGTTAGAGTTGATTAAATAGATTGCAGGATACATAGTCGAGGAGGGTGTAGCGGCTAGTTAGGTGACTGGGAAGCTGGACATCAAAAAGTCCATGCTCCATTTTGCTGGTCGATTCTGGTGGTCAGTGGTTCGGCATAGGTTGGGTCCAACCAATGCTGATAACTCTCTCATATTGGACAGGGCGGTAGTAGTAGCCAGCATCTTGGCGGGCTATGAGATTCATTTCGCAAGGTACATCGTCCAAGAGATCTATGAGCGAGCGTTCAGGGAGCAAACGAGTATCCTTTTCTCATGTCTGATCCAGGGTCTATGTGATAGAGTAGGGGTAGCCCGGATGCCTGCCATCGATAATTCTATAGAGGTGACCCGTTTGGCAGATATTGCGATGATGAAGTAGAGGGGTTTGCACCCCATTATTCCCCGAGGATCACAGCCGTCGGAGGCATCCGGTGCTGCCATGGGTGAGGTGAGTGGTGTACCTTTGCATATTCCTGCACCAGTTAGGCTACCGATACCGACTGAGGGCACTGACCCTGTTGATGAGAGCATACCTAGTACTAGTGCCCCACTGACTCCTGCTGGGATGGTGTCCATCTCTCGAGACTTTCTGCAGCAGCTAGTTGACAGACAGACAGAGATGTTTGAGCGCCAGGCTCACACTGAGGCTCAGATGGCTAAGCTGGTATCCCAGCTTAAGCCTTGGATTCGTTCCACAGTCGAGGCTGCAGAGACTAGGGTGGAGGCTCGGATAAGTGCAGCTATGGACCAGTTTATGCAGGGCCTGCATGGGCGGATTGACAGTTTCGAGGCACGTATGGCCTCCCGCTTGAGTGCTGCACCAAGCCCTGACTTGACCGGCTTAACCTAGGAGGTTGCTGCATTGAGGGAGAAGGTTCGGGCACTGACATCGACTAGCACGCTAATTATACCACCTATGCCTGTCGCGACCTCCATACGACCAGCCTTTGAGGTAGATTTGTTTGCTGATGAGGAGCCGAAGATGGATAGAGGAAAGAGACCTCGTAGTCCAGCGGATGGGGGTGCGAGTGATGATAAGTTCGATAGTGATCTGAGGAGGGCTGTTAAAGCCTCCCGGGTAGAGTACCACGTGAGCCAGATTGAGGCAGAGCAGAGGGCGCGTGGTGCATCTGCCAGTCAGACTACTCCCCCACCTGATGCTACCACTATACAGTCTGATGATCCCGCGGTTGGCGGGCCCACCTCCAGCACTTAGAGCGCCACAGGTATGTCTTCACTCCCTTATTGTTGATATGATATCGGTGCATTGAGGGCATTGCACTATGCTTAGTTGGGGTGGGGGTGTACCACCACTTGGGGGGTTTTGTTGCCGTGTTTCTTTTTCCCCGAGTGTGCTATCATAGTAGAACCGGCATGTGTAGGATGTTATTGTTGATGTTTTTTTATGTTTCTTGCTATATTAGGAGAAAAATGAGGGAACTTTAGTGCAGTTCAGTTTTGAAAAATTTCTTATGTGTTTTTGTTGCTAAGGATACCCCTCCTGAAATTTTGGTTTTGGAATTGACATGCTTTGTGTGTGACTGCTGATTAGATCTTTTTGTGGCACTAGAATTATAGGCAAACAACCGTAGCTAGCATTGCATGAACGGATAGATAGTAGTTGGGAATATAACCCTGTGCTATGTGCATGTGAGGTCACTACTTAGTTAGCTGTGTGTGTGCGATCCAAAACTTGCCAGGTTAGTCTTGCCTAAGTTAGAAGATAAGGATTAGGAAAGGATCATAGGCCGTTGTTGAAAAAGTCCACTATTAGCCTAAATGCCAAACCAAAAGAATAAGTATCCCTTGATCCCAACTTTTGAGCTGTAAGGGTCCTATTTCTTTCATTAGCCTATTCACCTTCCCATTTTTAATCACAATGAACCTGTCTTGGCCCTGGTCCCTCCTTGGACACTGTGTACCTCAACTCAGGCAAATCGCCTAAGTTGAGGGTGGCTATTATAGGGGTGCGTAGATTGAGTTGGGTATGAAGAAGGGTTAATAAAAGAAGAAGAGAAAACAGATTTGGGTGTGAAAAAAAAATTAAAAAAATTAAAAAATATATATATGTGTTTAGAGTTTGAGAATAAAAACCACACCCAAAGTCTGAGAATAAAGAATGAAGAACAAGGGAGAATAAAAATGAAAAAGGTTGGAAGTGGGAGCCAAAAAATAGTGTAGTGTCAAGGAGGGTTGAGTCACTATATCCATATGCACCATACCTGTCCCTAAGCCTACATTACAAGCTGAGTAAAGTCCTATAGTGATCCTAGTCCAACTGTCTGAAAACTAAGGTGTAGAAAATCAGGGCAAGCCTATGGTATTTAACGTACACTGTCTTAACTTCTTTTTGAGTGTGAGTGTTTTGACCTCGTCCCTATGTTGATATTCATTAGTATACTGAGAGTGCATGGGACTTCTTTGATTGTGAGGGCACATGGGTTGCATAATTAGCTGCTAGTTGTTCTGGAAATGTCAATTTCTTATACGCTTAGTTGTTTGTGCATAATTTGGTGCCATCACTTGATCCCTGCTATGTCATGATTCTGCATTGCTTACATACACCCTTTGGTTCTACTTTGAAAATAGGAGGGGGCGGAAAAGTTTGTGTATCAAAAATCAACAAGTTGACTGCCATAAGTCCCTTAGGTTTCTCTTAGTTATGCATTGCGTTGGTATAGTTTTATGTTGTTCGCCTGAGGACATGCAAACGTTCTAGGTTGAGGGTGTTGATGTGCCATGGTTATATGGCACTTGCGATGCTTAAAACATGGAAAAGATGCAATAACTTGGGTGTGTTTTGTTGGTATGATGTGGTTTCTGTCCTAATTTGCAGGAAAACGGGCTTTAAAGGCAAAATGAGCAAAAGAGGAAGAATCAAGCCCGAGAACAAAGTGTCGAATGAAGAAAGAACAAGAGGCTGCAAAAAAAGAACCACTCACGCCACAAGTCACGTGGCGTGGAAGTCACTCACGCCACGTGAGTGGCTATCGTGACTAAGTCCAGAAACAGAAAATTCCAGCCTGATTTCCACGGCAGGAGTCACGTGGCGTGACTGACACCCACGTGGCATGGAAGCCTGCCCTGAGTTCACTTCAGAGATCCAAGAAAAGGGCATGATTCCCACGATACGAGTCACGTGCCGTGACTTGGTTCCACGACACCAAGTCATGACACCGTGAAAGCTGCCAACTCTGTTCTCCTATTTTGTATTGGATAGGAATAGTTTTGTATCTATAAATACCCCTAGGTAGTCCTAAGTGCGAGAGTTGGACAATTTACTACTTTGAGAGTTATTTTACACTGTTTGAGACATATATTTTGGTTTTGTATTCACAAACCCTAATTCTGAGGTTGATTGATAATTGAAATTTCAATTTTTCCCTCATTCTTGTGAGATCATAATTATGCTTTCATCTTTGGATTATTCTTGTGTTCTTGCAATTATGAGTAGCTAAACCCATCAACTAGGGTTGTGTGAACCATGAAGAATTAACAAAACCGGTGAAGTGCAAAACAACTTTGTACTGCTGTGTATGCATGTGTTGTTGCTTCCTTCGTATTGATTGCTTTTCTAACGGTTGCAAACGTTAGAATCTTGCCTGTATTATAGACTTTCTCGAGAAAGAGGTAGGGATTGGGAAAAGGAGATAACAACAGAGATTTGAAGCTATCAACCTTCATCTAATAATTGGAGCCTTAGCGGGAAAGGTTATCTGACATCCAGGACAAGGGTTAGAAGTGCGACACTTGGAAACCGAGAGGAGAAGAGTGAAATTTGTCTAATGACAGTCGAGAGACAGTTAGATGAACCTAACTTGTTAGATTTTGCATGCAGTGCAGTGGGGCAGTCTTGTTAAGCATAAGTCACCGGTGGAGTTAAGGAATCATCAGGGATCACAGTCCTAGTGAATTTCTCTTATTATTTACAAACTCGATATCAGCCAGCAATCATTGTTGTTACTATTCACTAGCAAAATCCCCCAGTTTTAGTTACTTGCCATTTTTTCCTTCCAGTAGTCTACTCATACTTCGACCTATTCCCTGTAGGATCGACCCCAACCTAGTTGGGTTCTATATTTGATTCAGCGATCGCATTGTACTTTTTCGGAGGTATACTTTGGGCGACATCAATGCTTCAAGAGTTATACTTGGTTATGTGTTAATGTAGCATGGAAAGGTTATAGTATATTCCTCTAGACAGCTCAAGCCTCATGAGAAGAATTACCTGACTCATGATCTTGAGTTGGCAGCAATTGTTTTTGTCCTAATTATTTGGAATCATTATCTTTATGGGGTTTATGTTGATGTGTTCACTGATCACAAGAGCCTTCAGTATGTGTTCAGCCAGAAAGATCTAAATCTTCATCAAATAAAGTGGCTAGAGTTATTGAAGGATTATGATATGAGTATTTTTTACCATCTGGGTAAAGCCAATGTTGTGGATGACACTCTTAGTCAGTTTTCTATGGGAAATGTTGCTCATATAGAAGATGAGAAGAAAGATTTAGTTCATGAGGTTCACCAACTTGCTAGATTAGGAGTTTGTTTGGTTCATTCAGCCGAAAGTAGTAACTTGATTCAGAATGGTTCAAAATCTTCACTAATAGCTTAGGTGAAAGGAAACCAATGTAGTGATCCTATATTGCTTAAGTTGAAAGAAGCGGTCTAGAGTTAGAAAGTTGAGGTTTTCTCTCAAGGAAGAGATAGTGTTCTTTGTTGTCAGGGTAGACTATGTGTCCCAGTTGTGGATGACTTGAGACAGCAGGTGCTAAGAGAAGCTTACAGTTCTTGATATTATATTTATCCAGGAGCCTCTAATATGTACCGTGATCTACGATAAGTCTATTAATGGAATGGTATGAAGAAGGATATTGCGAAATTTGTGGCTGAGTGTCCAAATTGCCAGGAAGTTAAGGTTGAGCAACAGAGACCTGGTGGTATGCTTCACAATATCAGTATTACTACTTGGAAATGGGAAGTGGTGAATATGGACTTCATTACAGGGTTTCCTCATATTCGTCAACAACATAATTCTATTTGGGTTATCGTGGACCAAATGACTAAGTTGGCAAATTTCCTTCCAATTAACACTTCAGATTCAACTGAGGATTCTGCTAGACTCTATCTTAGGGAATTAGTAAAATTGCATGAAGTCCCTCTGACTATCATTTCAGATAGAGATACTCAGTTTACCTCTTGATTCTAAAAGGATTTTCAGAAGGGTCATGGTACCCAAGTCCATCTTAGTAAGGCTTTTCATCCGCAAACGAATGTTCAGGAAGAGCGGGCCATTCAGACTTTAGAGGATATATTGAGAGCATGTGTGATCAATTCAAGGATAGTTAGGATGATCATTTGCCTTTAATTCAGTATGCTAATAATAATAGTTATCACTCCAGTATTCAGAATTCCCCATTTGAAGCACTTTATGGCCGGAGGTATAGATCTCCAATTGGTTGGTTTAAAGTTAGTGAAGCTAAATTGATAGGGAAAGATTCAGTTCATGAGTCTATGGTGAAAGTTCAGTTGAATACAGAAAGGCTGAAAACAGCTCAGAGATTTTAGAAGTCCTATACAGATGTGAGCAGAAGGAACCTTGAGTTTTCTATTAGTGATTTTGTCTATTTGAAGGTTTCGCCAATGAAAGGGTTGAAGATATTTAGTAATAAGAGAAAGCTCAGTCCCTACAGTGTTGGTCCTTCTAAGATTGTGGGTTATTTTGGCAGTGTAGCCTGTGAGTTAGATTTACCTGCAGACTTAGCATCGATGCATCTTGTATTCCATGTGCCCTTATTGAATAAATTCATTGGTGATCCCGCATAGGTTATTACCTTAAAGAGTGTGGGTGTAAACTATAGTCTCTCTTACGATGAGGTCCCTGTTGAGATCCTTGGCCGTCAGGTTCATAATATGAGAAATATGGAGGCCACTTTGGTAAAGGTTTTTTAGTAAAATCAGTCATTTGATGGAGCTAATTGGGGAGTAGAGGTATATATGGTGACTAAGTACCCCCATATTTTCTCTTCCAACTCAGTTCCAGAGTGAGGTAATAGTTTCCGCTTAATTAATTCTTTCCATTTCATGTCACCCAATTATTCTCATGTCATAGCATGCATTCATTTGTTTGGTTTAGTCTATGTTTCAGTTACAAACTCAGTTATCATTTAAGTATTTAGTTCTTAGAAATTCAGTGTTGGGATTGCAGCTCTTTCCCTAACATTTCAGCTTAGTTGGTTTTCATTCGGGGACGAATGACCCCAAGGGGTAGATATTGTAACACCCCAAAAATTCAAGGTAAGATTTGAATCATGCTTTAAGTACATGCAAAATCAAACATCATGTTTTATAAGTATGAGAAGTGATTTAGGCATGTATTAAGGCCACAAGTAACTCCTAACTCATAGCCAAGTTAGAAACCTTCCTTACCGATGTTTTTCTTGTGAAGAATCTTGTTATAGTCAACTTCAAACTATCATAACTCCTAGATTATTGGGTATTTTTGATCTCAAGGTTCACCAAATGATATATATTTGAATTATCTTTCCAATTCATCCATTTTCGCCTTAATCTGATGCCAGAGCTAAGAGTTATGGCCATTTTAGTGAAGTACTATCCAATAGTGAGAACATAAGAATGAAACCACGATCGTGGGTTAGATTGTACAATCTTACAATCCACTCGTCTGCATGAAATAGACCAAAAACATGAAAGTTGACAAGTATACCTTCCAACCATAAAAAGATACCACGATCTTGGTTAGAAACCACGATCTTGGGCATGATCTTGACTCCTAAACTTCATTCGGATTGGACTTTCAACCTAAAAACCAAGGTACGATTGAATATGGGTCCCATAATTGTACCATGGCTCATATGATCAAGTCCAAATAACCTAAAATCAGCCACTAAACCCCGAGCACCACCAATGATCTTAGACAGGTCCCACAATTGTAGGATAGTCCGTACGTCACCTTTCGCAACTTTTTCAGTTATGAATTTAAAAGGGCACAACAGTCTTTTCTCATTCTTTTAACACCAAAATACGTCATTTAAGATACCCCAAGGATAATTATTAAGGTTAATATTACCCTAAGCCCTCATTACTCAGAAAGACATTCGATACTTAGCATTTATAGAGAAAAGAGGTGATTTCTCTTCTCAGGGCAACTAGGGATTTTCATCTCAAGTTATGTGGGATTTTCATCAATGAGTCTCCTTTCACCCTTTGAGTCCCAAAGTTAACTCAATTTCTCTGTGTAATTCCTTTCTCGGAGCTTAGGGTTCATGAATGTTGTGAATTTCTTGATATTCCAGTTCCTTGATCTCATTAAGTTATAAACCCATGTTTTAACATGAATTTCAATATCATTACATGTTTAAAATTATAAACCCTAATTATATTATGAAATCCATGATTTTTGGTCTTGAGTTATTAAATTCCTGAATTCGCTCAGTTTATGGAATTGTCATAATAGTTGCATTCTTTAGAGATGGTAGGTTATGAACACCCGATGACCTAGGATTTCATGCATATACTTATGAGTATTATATCCTCCAGTTTACATGTTTTGAATGCTCTTATATAATGCATTTATTTTCAGTCTTCAAAATATTACTATTACTGAGCATTTCAGGTATCAGTCTTATACAGTTGGGAGTAGTACTTAGCATCGAGCGGACGTAGGGATGGAGGCTCACCCATAAGTTAGGCTGAGACCTTTAGTAGAAGTCCTTAAGTCCCTAAACTATGATGCCACCATAGATTCCAAAGGGTCACTCGTCAGACCAGGCTTGATACCTTCGTCCTTTCGGACATCAGTTTAGTGGATCCACATCAGTCAATGTTAGTACCCTTGGCAAGGTACGGAACACCCTTCCAGCTGGGGTTATAGGTTGAACCCTAATTAGCTCAGATTGGGGTTTGTCGGTTAACATTAGCTCCCACAGTCCACAGTTCAAATTTAGATAGTCTTATGACCTCGTACTCAGTTATTCAGCTTATCATAAAGCACATGTTCATTACTTGGTCTTGCATCATTTTACCATGTTACATGCATTATGTTCAGTCTATGTCAGTTATTTTCTATCTTACATACTCAGTGAATTCAATGTACGGATCACATACTTTCCTTTGCGCTATATTTTCTTATAATATAGGTTTTGACATTCAGCATCCGGATCGCCCATAGTATGATCTTCTACGGCATCAGCAGCTGTGTTTGGTGAGTCCTCATCATTCAAAGGCCGGTTAGCAATATCTTTTTTTAGTATTATTTTAGGTTCAAACAATTAGTGTTAGTTGGGGGCTTGAACCAATAACTCATCTTATTTAGAGGCTTTTAGACAGTCTGATAGATTATGTTTTCAGCTTTATGGATTTTATTTAGATATTTTCACTTGGGCTTAATGCCAAACTCATTATTCAAATTATTGTTTTCCACATCAGTGATATTCAGTTATTTCTTTATTCATAGTGTCATGGAAGGGGTTAGCTTTGGGTCACTTGTGACTCTAAGCACCATGTTACGACTAAGGGGTAGTCTCAGGTCATGACATAAAGTATAAGTAATTACCTAAGTCTATGAACAAATGCGGGTACCACTTATGCATATTCACCTCTGGCTCCTAAGTTGCTTCCTCAATCGAAAGATTCCTCTATTGAATTTTTATGGATGAAATGATTTTAGTTCTCAACTTCCTTACATCTCTATCCAATATAGCAATTGGCTCTTCTTCGAAAGAGAACTCTTAGTCAAACAATTCAGAGTCCCATTGAATAATGTAATGACCATCACTGTGGTACTTATTAACAATAGATATGTGGAACATCGGATGAACCCCTGACAAACTAGGAGGCAAGGCCAGCTTATAAGAAACTGACCCTACTACATTCAAGGTCTCAAAGGGTCTGATATACCTAGGACTCAACTTACCCTTCTTACTAAAGAGCATCACACCTTTCATGGGTGACACTTTCAATAGAACTTTCTCAACTTTCTCAAACTTTACACCTCTTATCTTATTATCTGCATACTCTTTTTGTCGACTCTGAGCTGCTACCAAATTTTCATGAATGTACTTTACCTTTTCCACTGAATTCTTGAGCATATCAGTACCCCAAGGCCTTACTCCGAACTCATTGAACAATCCCATTGGCGACCTACTTCTACTATCACACAATAATTCAAAAGAAGTCGTGTCAATTCTAGAGTGGTAGCTATTATTATATGGAAACTCTCACAAAGGTATGTACTAGTCCCATTGACCCCTAAAGTCTATTACACAAGCCTAAAGCATATCTTCAAGCACTTGAATTATTCGCTTTGATTGTCCATCGGTCTGCGGATGGAAAGTTGTACTTAGGTCTAATCTAGAACCTAATTCTGACTAAAACTTCTACAAAAACCTGGAGGTAAACTTAAAACCTTGGTCTGATACAATAGAAATAGGTACCCCATAGAGCCTTACAATCTCCTTCAAATAAATCTTTGCCAACTTAGCCTATTATAATCCACTCTTACCAAAATGAAATGAGCCAACTTGGTCAATTGATCAATGATAACCCATATAGAGTCATACTTTCTCAAGGTTTTAGGAAAACCCACAACAAAGTCCATGATTATCCTTTCCCACTTCCATTTCGGAATGGGCATTCTCTGAAAGGTGCCTCTAGGTTTTCGATGCTCATACTTGACCTATTGACAATTCTAACACTTGGTCACAAAATCCATAATGTCGCGCTTCATTCTTCTCCACCAATAACGTTGTCTCACGTCTCTATACATTTTAGTTGCACCCGAATATATAGAGTACTTAAAATTGTAAGCCTGTATAAGAATAGTAGAAATTAAATTGCCCACACGAGGCACACACACGTGCCTCCGAATCATCAACACTCCTTATTCATCAAGAATAGATGCTTTAGCCTCACCTTGCAACACTTTTTCTCTAAGGTTACTCAGTTTTCTATCTTCTAACTATCTACTCTTGATCTTTTTCCAAAATATGACTTAGCATGCACATGAGCTAACATTCCTCCCATGCTAATCGCCTGCAAACTCATGAAATCGTTAGCGAAAGCTTGTACCTCACTAGCCAATGGGCGTCTCAACAACTCTAACCATGCCAAGCTTCCTATGCTTACTGGCTTCCATCTCAATGTATCTGCACCACATTGGCCTTGCCTAGAGGACATAAGATTGAGATGTCATAGTATTTGATCAATTCCATTCATATTCTTTGTCTCAAGTTCATGTCTCTTTGGGTAAACACATGTTGCAAACTTTAGTGGTCTGTGAATACCTCACACGTTACCCCATAGAGGTAGTGTCTCCAAATCTTCAAAGCAAAGACCACAGCCGCCAACTCCAAGTCATGAGTAGGATAGTTCTTCTCATAAGGTTTCAGTTGTCTCGAAGAATAAACAATCACATTCTGTCCCGGCATCAAAATAGCACCTAAACCCAACCGTGAAGCATCAAAAAATACAATAAAGTCCTTAACTTTCCAAGAAAAGTGAAAATTAGGGCTGAAGTTAAGAATGTTTTAAGCATTTGGAAACTCTCCTCACACTTGTCATCCTATACAAATGAAGCCTTTTTCTGAGTTAGGCAAGTCATTTGTGAAACAATAGCAGTAAAACCCCTTACAAATCAGTGATAGTAACTAGCCAAACCCATAAAACTATGTATCTCGGTGACATCACCCCTTTCTTGGATACCATATGTGCCAAAAAGGACACTGAAGGCAACCAGAATTCACACTTCAAGTATTTAGCATACCATGCAACAGGTCGAATGGATCATCTATCCTAGGCAAAGGATATTTGTTATGAATAGTCACCTTATTTAAATGTTGGTAGTCTATGCACATCTGCATACTACCATTCTTCTTTTTCATAAATAAAATAAGAGCACCCCAAGGTAAAACACTTGGACGAATAAAACCCTTTCTAACAATTCTTGCAACTGGGAATTTTACTCCTTTAACTCTGCTGGTGTCATATAATAGAGAAGGATAGAGATGCGATGGGTTCTAGGATGAATACAAGTTTACAATTACACCTTTTACACTTAGTCAATTCATCAACAAGGTTCATCACAACATTTAGGTATAATGTACATTCAAATGCATATGATATATATGTGTATGCAAGATGTACATATCATCTCTCCTCATCTCAATATCATCATCATCATAATCTTATCATAAACACCATATCCACCACCAAAATCAATGAAATTTCAATAAAGTCAATAATCAAAGGTAGTGCCCGAAGGCAATGAAAAACACTTAATTTACATATAAGGAAGAGTCAAGAAAGTCTCATTGCTACAAATAAACCATAACCTACCTCAATTCCCTGCTCGAATCACTTCAAGGCCATAATTTTTCCTTTCTTTTCTATTTCGATCTGTTCTTAATCTAGCACAACAAATTCACACACCCATTTCAAACATTTCATCCTTTCTAACTATTAGGAATCTATAATTATCAATTTAAACCATGAATTTGCACTTGTTCACCATTTTAGGATTTTCTACCCTTTAACCCTCATGAATTCAACATGTCCTTAGCATGAACAACCAAATTCTACTCCAACTAGCATTTTCTAAATTTTACCGAAAAAAACACTCAGGGGAAAAGAAACACGGCAACAAAACCCCCCAAGTGGTGGTACACCCCCACCCCCAACTAATAATGGTGCACGACCCTCAGTGCATAGATATCAATACAATACAAGGGAGTGAAGACATACCTGTGGCACCCTAGGTGCCGAAAGTGGGCCCGTCTGTAGCAGGATCAGCAATCTGCTCTGTGGTAAGTGCATCCTTCGCTATATGGCTAGCATGGTACTCCATCCTAGAGGCCTTAACCACTCTCCGGATATCACCCTTATACTTGTTACCACTGTCAACCTGGTCTTCCGGACTGCATGGTCTCTTGCCTCTATCAATTTGAGGCTCCTCGTCTGCAAACAGATCCACCTCAAAGGTTGGTCGCATCTGTGCCTGAACAGGCATAGGTGGGATAACAGGAGTGCTGCTTGATGCCAACGCGCTAACCTCCTCTCTCAATGCTTCCACCTCCTGTGTCAAACTGGTCATATCAGGACCCTGGAAGAACTCATTCGAGAGGCCATCCGTGCCTCAAAGCTGTCAATCCGCCCATGCAGCCCCCTCATAAACTGATCCATCATTGCAGTCATCCGGGCCTCCACCCTAGCTTCTGCAGCCTCTACTGTGGTCCTAACCCATGGCTTAAGCTGGGATACCAACTTAGTTATCTGGGTCTCAGTGTGGGTCTGTCGCTCGAACATCTACGTCTGTCTATCAATCAACTGCTGCAGAAAGTCCCTCGATACTGAAACCATACCAGAGGGAGGCGGTGGAGCTGTAGTACCGGGTACCGCATCATCAATAGGGCCAGTGCCCTCAGCTGGTACATGAATAGTCTCTGGTACCCTAACCGATGCTGGAATAGGCACAGGTGTGCTAATCGGCTCATCTCTATTTCCAAGCCCTTCAAAAAGGGCTGCTCCTGACGAACCGGAAGGCTGAGACCCTCGTGGAACAATGGGGTGAGAACCCCGCAGCTACATCAAACTAATATCTGCTATATGGGTCACCTCTATATAATGATCGAGGGTAGGTAGCAAAGCCATACCCGCCCTATCACATAGAATCTGGATCAAACAGGGGAACAGTATACTTGTGTGATCACAAAAGGCCCGCTCATGAATCTCCCGTTTGATGTATCTGTAAATATGAATATCATAACCAGCAAGGATGTTGGCTACCACACAGCCCGGTCCAAGGTAAGTGAATTGTCAGCATTAGTTGGACCCAACCGATGCCGAACAACTGACCACCAAAATCTACCTGCAAAATGTAGCGTGAATTTCTTGATATCCAGCTTACTAGTCACCCAACTCGCAGCCCACCATCCTCTGTTATATACCCCACAATCCACTTTAACAACTCCAACTTCTGGTACGTATCCCGTATCCTAATCTGATCTCTGACAGTGTCCATGTGGTGATCAAACTCAGCAGTCATAGCTGGTAGTGGACGGTCCGCACCAAATAAGAAGCGGTGGATGGTCTACTCCATCATATCAACTCCGGTACCTCGAACCAAAATGTGTGTCAGTAAGGGCTGATCCCTGAACCGCTGCCCAACAGGTGTACTCAAGTCAACCGACGCAGCATATAAGGCATAAAATTCTTGGACCAACTCCGAGCAATAGCGACCAGGAGGCTCCGCCATCCAACAAAATCCATACCGCTCAAACACAGCCCAGATAACCAGAAATGCCTTTATACTCCTCCATATTACTCCTCTGACATACATCCCACTCTGTCAGCTCGGTATCCCTATCATAAAATGTACGCATGCCCTGAACACACCACCGCTGAACCTCCCTACTCTGTGCAGGAGGCGGAGCAATCTGCGAGCACCAGTACCTGAAATAGAGGTTGTAGCCTCCGCTACAGAGGTACCTTGACCTGTAGCATCATCCGCAGAGCCTGAAACTGAATCATCCTCCCCCTCTTCAGACTGGGGGGCAGACTAGGAAGACTGATTCGAAATAATCGACGCTATCGGTGGTGGAATTGGCTAAAGTGCAGCCCGGGTAGCAGCTGTAACCTCGTGGTATGAGGTACTAATACAATAACATCATGTCCAATATCAAACTCCTCCACAGACCCACTTTGGGCGGATTCATTCAGTTCATCACGCAAACGAGTTGGTAATTCCAGATTTTTGGTGCAAATTCTGGACGAGGAATCAAGGTGGTCACTTTTGGAGTTTTATTTGGGAGGCATGGTAGCGGGTTTGGGTCGGGTGGGACTGTGGGGATCGGATTTTGGGGTGTTTGGGTGGATTTTTGAATATGGGGGTCGGGTTTGTAGTGGTGGATTCGGATTTGTTGGATTTTGAGGTGAGAAGTACGGATTTAAGGTTCACAATGTAGAGAAAGTTGAGAATTTAGGGTTTAGTTGTATGAGTTTAAATTAGAGAAAGAATGGGGTGGGTTCGGATTTTGTATCAGGTAAAGAAGGAGGCTACCAGATTTTATAAAAAAAATGGGTCGGGTTGGGTCAGTTCTCGTATACCCGTACCAGTCTGCTTTTCACGAAACCTTCCATATGGCGTGGGTGGTACTCACGCCACGTGGGTCCTTGTCGTAACTCCACTTCTGCAGGTGGCAATTTTCTCTGATTTTCATGAGACAATCCACGTGACATGGGTCAACCTACGTCACGTGGGAACCCTATCGTAGATCAGGTTCAAAAAGATAAAATATTTCTCTGATTACCACGACACCACTCATATGACGAGTGTCAACCTACGTCACGTGATTAGGTGTCTTGAGTGGTATTGAACATAATTCGTTCACCCTTTCAGATTCCTGTTAACTTATCCTCCATTGCTCAGTCTTCACCATATAACACATAACAAGACCATGGGTTGCCTCCCATAAAGCGCCTGATTTAACATTGCGGTACGACTCGGCTAACTTGGATACTCAGACTTCACCAACTATCCCATGGGTTACCTCCCATGAAGCGCCTGATTTAACGTCGCGGCACGGCATGGCTAGCTTGACTATTTAGGCTTCATCTAGCTCAAGTTCCTCACATATCTTTATTTCTTCCGTGATTCCCACATAATGCTTAACACGCTGTCCATTGAACTTGAATAGAACATTATCCACTCCTTTTAGCTCAATTGCTCCATGTGGGAATACCCTAACCACCATGAATGGTCCGGACCATTTGGGCTTTAATTTTCCAGCAAACAAGCAAAGCTTGGAGTTATAAAGTAGCACCAAATCTCCCAGGTGAAACTCTTGGTTCTCAATTCAATGATCATGATAAACTTTCATCTTCTCTTTATATATAGCTGAACTTTCATAATCCCATAGACAAAATTCATCCATCTCATTCATCTGCTCAAGTCTCAATTTAGCCGCTTCACTCCAGTCTAAATTCAACCTTTTCAAAGCCCATAAAGCCTTATGTTCAAGTTCGACAGGCAAATGGCAAGATTTTTCGAAAACCAACTGATATGGTAATGCACCAATTGGCATTTTGAAAGTAGTTCGATATGCCCATAACGCATCATCCAATCTTCGAGCCCAATCAGTCCTATTGGCATTCACTATTTTTGCCAAAATCGACTTGATCTCACGATTTGACATCTCAACTTGCCTGCTTGTTTGAGGATGGTAAGGTATTTTCACCTTATGTTTAACACCATATTTTTCAAGCAAGGCCTTGAACAGACGATTGCAGAAGTGGGATCCTCCATCACTAATAATAACTCGGGGGGTTCCGAATAGTGAAAATATGTTCTTTTTCAAGAATGCTATGACACTTCTTCCTTCGTTGTTAGGAAGCTCAATTGCCTCCACCCACTCAGAAACATAGTCGACAGCTACCAAGATGTATTTCATCCCATGAGAGCTCACAAAAGGTCCCATGAAGTCAATTCCCCACACATCGAACAATTCCATCTCAAGTATAGTTGTCATGGGAAGTTCGTGTCTGCATGAGATATTCCCTTGCCTTTGACATTGGTCACAAGCGCGAGCATAATCATGAGCATATTTGTAAATACTGGGCCAGTAGTACCCACATTACAAGATTTTATGGGCAGTCCGTGCACCTCCGTGATGACCCCCAACTGGAGATGAATGACATGCTTCCAAAATACTCATCATCTCGACCTCTGGAACACATCTTCGAATTATGCCATCTGCACACACCCTAAATAAATACGGCTCATCCCAGAAGAATTTTCTTACCTCATGCATGAACTTCTTTCTCTGCTGATACCACATATCTTCCGAAACTAGATCACTTGCCAAAAAGTTGGCAAAATCAGCAAACCAAGGGATTAAGTCTTGAGATGCTGCTAGTACTTGCTCATCTGGAAAAGTATCATCAATCTCAAGATCATCCCTTAATTTAAGAATGGACTCCTTTTCAATGTGTGATAGATGGTCAGCAACTTGATTTTCGGTTCCCTTACGTGCCTTGACTTCAAAGTCAAATTCTTGTAATAGAAGTACCCACCGAATCAATCTTGGCTTAGCATTTTTTTTTAACATAAGATACCGAAGATTTGCATGGTCTGTATGCAAAATCACCATAGTACCTATCAAGTAAGATCTGAATTTCTCTAAAGCAAATACCACTACCAACAATTCCTGCTCAGTCACAGTACAATTCTTTTGAACTGGATTAAGCACTTTGCTAGCATAGTAAATCAAATGTAAAATCTTCTCACGTCTTTTGCCAAGGACTACACCCAAAGCCACTCCTCTAGCATCACACATAACCTCAAAAGGCATCGTCCAATCTGGTGACACAATAATAGGGGCTGAAACCAACTTCTCTTTAAGACACTCCAATGCTTTTAGACATGCCTCATCAAACACAAACTTCACCTCTTTCTCCAAAAGTTTGCATAACAGATGTGCAATCTTAGAGAAGTCCTTGATGAATCTTCTATAAAAGCCAGCATGACCTAAGAAACTTCGAATACCTTTCACAGAGATAGGTGGAGATAACTTTTCAATCACCTCAATTTTTGCCTTATCAGCCTCAATACCCGTCTTTGAAATCTGATACCCCAATACGATACCCTTGTTGAACATAAAGTGACATTTTTGCCAATTCAGCACTAAGTTGCACTCCTCGCATCTCTGCAGCACATTGGCAAGGTGTGCCAAGCAATCATCAAATGAGTCTCCCACAACAGAAAAATCATCCATAAAAACCTCAATAGTGTCCTCCACCATGTCGGAGAAAATAGACATCATGTAATGTTGGAAAGTGGCCGGTGCATTACATAGACCGAAAGGCATCCTTTTAAATGCAAATGTCCCGTATGGACAAGTGAAAGTAGTCTTCTCTTGGTCTTCAGGGGCAATGAAGATCTGATTATACCCCGAATAGCCATCAAGAAAATAATTCCATCTTCTACCAGCAAGACGGTCTAACATCTAATCCATGAAGGGTATAGGAAAATGATCCTTTTATGTCCAAGAATTCACCTTTCGATAATCCATGCAAACTCTCCATCCAGTAACCGACCTCATTGGAATCAACTCATTTTTGTCGTTTGGAACCACAGTGATTCCTCCCTTCTTCGGCACACACTGAACTGGGCTCACCCACTTGCTATCAGCAATAGGGTAAACCACTCCTGCATCTAACCACTTGATGATATCTTTCTTCATAACCTCTTGCATAGGTGGGTTTAGACGACGTTGATGCTCAATCCTCGGTACGCACTCAGGAGTAAGTTGAATTTTATGAGTGCAAAGACCGGGTGGAATTCCTATAATATCAGCAATGGACCAACCAATGGCCCTCTTAAATCTTCTCAATACCAAAACCAGAGCCTCTACTTTACACTCCACCAATATAGCAGAAATAATCACAGGCAAGGTGTTGTTGGCTCCCAAAAATGTGTAGCGAAGGTGAGCCGGAAGAGCCTTAAGCTCCAAAACTAGAGGTTCCTCAATAGATGGATGAGCTGGTGGGGTCACCCTATTCTTCAAATCGAGATCAAGTTTCTTTGGAGCATAAGTGTATGATCCCTTACCAGTGAGTGCACCAACCATCTCATCGTATTCATCAAGACCATTGCTATCAAAATTTATAATCACGACCGCAAGAGCTTCTACCCCCAACCTTTCTTCAAAAGACACAACAACATTACTATTATCAATCGCATCTATTACCAAAATCACCCGCTTATCTCTTGGTTGCTTCATGGAACAACAAACATTGAAAGTGACCTGTTCTTCATTTAACCTGAATTTTATCTGCCTTGTTTCCATGTCTACCAGTGCAGGACCAGTGGTAAGAAATGGTCTTCCCAATATGATGGGAACCTCAAAGTCAACTTCAGAATCAAGAATCACAAAGTCAGCCGAAAAGATGAAAGATGCAACCTTTACCAAGACATCATACAGAATGCCCATCGGCTTTTTCACACTCCTATCGGCCATGAGAAGTCTCATAGAGGTTGGTTTTGGTGCTCCCAACCCCAACTATTTGAACACGGCTAACGGTATTAGGTTAATGCTAGCACCCAAATCACAAAGTGCTTTAGCAAAGTTGTAGGACCCCATAGTACAAAGAATTGTAAAAGTTCCTGGATCCTCCTTCTTTTCAACTAGGGAATGCGAAGCAACTGCACTACAATGATGTAAGTTATTTGCTGGCTCAAAACTGACAGTTCTCTTCTTTGACACCAAGTCTTTCATGAACTTCACATAACCTGGCATCTGCTTCAATGGCTCAACAAGAGGGATGTTTACTGACAACTCCTTCAACATTGTAATAAGCTTCTGATATTTGCCTTTCTCAGCCTTCATTTTCAACCTTTGAGGAAAGGGAGGAGGAGGTCGTGGGATAGTTTTCAGCACTTATGGTACCTCTTTTTCCTTTCTCTTTTTAGATTTCGCCTTTTCGCTAGTATCATGATGTTCTGGAATTGTTTCGCCCTTTGAATTATCCGGTTCTAACTCAGTTTCTACATCAATAACCATCGGCTCATTGGTCTTACCACTGTCAGCAGGTATAGGTGGATCGGTCGTGCATTTCCCGCTTCTAGTAGTAATGGCTAGACAATGGCAATCATTCTTTGGATTTTGGACGGTATTGCTTGGAAGGGTGCCTGGCTGACGTTGATTCAGTGCCAATGATAATTTTCTGAATTGGTGCTCCAACTTTTTAATGGCAGTTGAATGAGACTCCACTTTCTGACTTATTCCCGAAATGTCTGACCTAATCTCCTTCAAGCAATTTTCCTGGCTCTCTAACCCTTTGACCAGTTTATTAAGAAGGGCCTCCATCCTTGAATTTCCAAACTCATCATCACGGCTCCCTGGTGGTACATAAAGGACATTTTTCTCTCTATAATCATCCTTTCATCTCCAATCATCGTCACAGTCTCATTTTCGATCTCTGTTTCCCGATTTGTTATAATTTTCTCTATAGTAGTTCTGACCTTGATTCCTTGCCTTGAGTTCCAAGAGTCTTGATTAGACTCTTGGCCCTTGGCTCGAAAACCTGCCACTTCTCGATCTAGGTACTTAGCTTCTTCATCAGACTCACTATCATCATGTCTAGGCATTTTTCCTTGTGCACCTACAACATGCACCTTCTCAGCATCTCTGGTTGTAATCTGTTTGGCTAAAAGACCAATTTTTGTCCTTAGCTTAAGCAACCTCTTGAGCTACCGATTCGTCCAAAGCCCGTTGTGCTGCTGAGGCTCCAATAGCATATGTACCAGCCATCATATCTGCTTCCCGAGTATGCCATCCTTGGTTGGTCTTAGTAATGCGATCCAATATTTCTGAAGCTTGTTCCCACCTCAGACTCATAAATGCTCCACCAGTGATAGTATCTGCTACAACCTTAGTATTGACGTTTAAATCCCTGTAGAAGATTTCAAGTATGTTTCTACCACTCATCCTATGATCTGGCACATTCTGCAGCTTCTTCTTGAACTTTATCCATGTCTCATAAAGTGCTTCAGAATGCAGTTGTCTGAAGTTGTAGATCTAATCCTTCAACTGCAGCATCTTGGAAGGTGGGAAAAACCTTTCCAAAAATTGATTTCTCAATTCTTGGCAAGTAGTGATGGACCCCCGTGGTAATTTTGCGAACCACAAGGTCGCTTCTCCTGTTAGAGAGAATGGAAACAATCTCAATCGAATGGCCTCTTGGTCAACTCCAGGCAAATTATAAGAGGTGCAAACCCCATAAAATTAATCACATGCATATTTGGATCATCAGTAGGAAGACCGGCAAACACACCCTTCAAGTTTAGCAGGTGAATCATGGCACTACTAATGTCAAACTTAGTGCCCGGAGGTAACTCCGGTGGAATAATGGCACCATTCTCTACTGGCTCTCAGAAGGCCACATCTTCTTCCTCAGGATCAACATAAACTGGCACATGCGGTCTTTGAAGTAGTTGTTGAGCTCTCAATCTTCTTTGTCTCTCTTCAGCCTCAGCCAGTCGCTGAGCTGCCTCTTGCATCACTCGATTATCTCTTTCTGATTGTCTAAGAGCAGCTTGCCTAGCTTGCTCTTCCCATGTCAAATGAGTGGTAGTTTGATCTGCTATTTCATGACCAACTAGCTTAATTGGTTGGTGATGAATGTCTCCCGCAGCTGCGGGATCCTTAACCCCGTCAGTATTCACCATTCTTCGATTAGCTCTCAGAGTCTTTTCAATTTTAAGATCAAATGGAGTCAGGGGATTGCCTTGACTCCTATTATTGGTCATACACCGGCGTGTACCCTCAAAAGTATGTAAAATCAAAACCAATCAACTCCAACCAGTACTAATCAACTCCGTAACCGTATTCCCCGGCAACGGCGCCAAAATTTGATGTCGCCCAAAATATGCCTCCTAAAAAGTATAAAACGGTCGTTGTCAAATATAGAACCCAACTAGGTTGGGGTCGATCCCACAGGGAATAGGATGGAAGTAGGTTAAGTTCTTGTTCGAGTAGTTGGAAAATAAGTAAAAACTAGGGGGTTTTGTAAGTAAATAGTGACAGTAACTATTGCTGATTGTATCAAGTTTGTAGACAATAAGAGAAGTACACTAGGACTGTGATCCCCAATGATTCCTTAACTCCACCGGTTACTTGTGCTAACAAAATCGTCCCTCTATGTTGCATGCAAAATCTGACAAGATATGTTCATATAAACATCTCTCGACCTTGGTTAGACGAATTTCACTCTTCTCCTCTCGGTCTGTAAGTGTCGCACTACTAACCCTTGTCTTGGATCTCAGATAACTATTCCCGCTAAGGCTTAAGTTATTAGATGAAGGTTGATAGCTTCAAATCTCTGTTGTTATCTCATTTTCCCAATCTATACCTTTTTTGTGAGCAAGTATAGAATACAGGCAAGTTTCTAACATTTGCAACCGTTAGAAAATCAATCACAATGAAGGAAATACTAATACATGCGTTCACAACGGTTCAGAGTTGCTTTGCACTTAACCTGTTTTGTTAATTCCTGATGGTTCACACAACCCTAGTTAATGAGTTTAGCTACTCATAATTGCAAGAACACAAGTAGAATTCAAAGATGAAAACATGATTGTAAACTCACAATAATGAAGAAGAACTGAAATCTCAATTATCAATAAAACTCGAAGCTAGGGTTTGTAACTACAAAACCAAGAATATGTTTTTGAACTCAGAAACAGTAGAAAATATCTCTCAAAATAATGTACTGACTAACTCCCGCATATAGGACTACACTGGGGTATTTATAGATAAAAAGCTAATTCTATCCTGATCAAAATAGGAGAACAGAGTCGGCAACTTCCACGGTATCGTGACTTGGTGTCGTGGAACCAAGTCACGCCACGTAGATGAGTGTCGTGGAAATCAGGCTCAATTAGACATCTTCAAAAGTTGACTCATACCATCTTTTCACATCATGTAGGTGGTACTCACGCCACGTCAGTCCTGTCATGGAAATCAGACAACATTTACTAATCTCTAAAGTAGACTCACGACAGCCACTCACGTCACGTGAGTGGCCTCCACGTCACATGAGTGGTGTCGTTACTCCCTCTCTGGTGCAGATTCTTGTTCTTTCATCTTCAGACACTTCGTTCTTGGGCTTGATTCTTCCTTTTGATCATTTGTTGCCTTCAAAACCTGTTTTCCTGCAAAGTAGGAAAGAAACCACATCATACCAACCAAATACACCCAAGTTATTGCATATTTTCCTTGTTTTAAGCATCGAAAGTGCCATGTAACCATGGCGCATCATAAATCAGGGTGTTCGCCTACACCAACCATTACATTGCATTGAATTCATTATCATTTTATTGTGGTTGACACCTACCGGGCTTATGGGGGTACAAGTAGGTTGTTGTTTGTTGGTTGAACTACTTATTTTGTGTTATTTGAGTTAGAAACAAGGTAAGTAGATTCAAACTATGCAGGTAGGGTGGTTATGTGAGCTGCCAATTGTGAGCAGATATAGTCGTCGTACTGTGGTTTTATTATTTTATCACCTTAAATACTTAGTACATAATTTTTTTATTGATATCCCTATTGCCTGGGGCGGTGCATTCATGCCTACAAGCGATTTGGTAAATAGTGACCCTCATTGCATGTGGACGAGTTTAGCTTATCCTTGGTACGCTCCGTTCATTCTGAAAGTGCTGAGTCTGGAGTGACCCTCATTGCTGAGATTAGCTATTGTTATATTCGAGTTTATTTACATTGCATTTAATTTTGTTTGGCTTGGCCTTGATGGCACATCGATGTTGTTTGATTTTGTTTCTATTTGCTTGCTTGATCAAGTCAGGCACTAGGTGCCAATCGAATGTACCCAGGATTGGGGCATGAAAGACTCGTACTAGGCTCTATATTAGAAATAGATACAGAAGTGTAGTATGAGTACAAGAACATGAGTACTTGGTAGGCATCATAGGTCAATCGAGTGCAGGAATATAAATATATGATACCATGCAATATAGAATGATTTGAGAAAATATGTGGCCAATGAAGAAAAGTAAAATCAATAATTAAACCTCTGAAATCGTACCTCAAACTCATCAGTAGGAAAATTAAACTAAAAAAGGATAGGAGCCATACCTCTGACAAATTAAAGGTGATACAATCTTTTTAAAATCCAAAACCAAGATTCCTTATCTAAATCCAACTATGATTAGTGCATATGAATGTATGAGTATATGTGTGCATATATATATATGGGTATGTGTACATGAAATAATAAAAGTCTCACTTCGTATGAAGCAAAAACAAATTGAGACCCAATCTAATACAAATCCTTGGGCCTCAGGCCATACGACTTCACAACGTAAGGAAAACACGAAAGAAAATCCATATCAAAGTAAACCAATCATAAGAAACTATTCTATCACAAAATTCTACCCTGGACCTAAATTAAGGATCCCTAGTCTAAACCTATTGCTAAATAAGCATCCTAAACTAAGGCTCATGCATGTATACTAATCTAAGTTCCCAAAGTAGGCCAATAATTTCAAAATATAAGTAAAAACCTATTACTAAACAACAATATCTCTATCCATCACACAATTTATAAAATCTATCAACTACCTGAGTTAAGTCTAAAGGAAAAAAAGTTGTAAATACCTCTTGGCTAAATAGCAAATCCTGAGCCATCACAGAAGCCTTCCCCTTTTACAAAGCCTCGGATCATTACCAATCTATCAGATATGATAATCTATATGTCAACATTAGAATAAAGACACACATATTGATAAAGGAGAATTTGTACTAGAACTCAAGTGAAAAATCAACTGTCAGAGACAGGGATGACATAAATTTATTCCTTAATTACCTCACCCTAACGGGTTAGGAACCTATCTTCAGAGGTTAGACCAAGATGGAATGGGATTTGGACCTTAGTTGGTCTGGATAGCTCACTTTAATGGAAGAAAAAACAATAATTTAAAGACCCAATTTGTGAATTAAAAATGCAAATGATGCTTGATGAAGTGAAGGAATGCAAAGGGGAGAAATTGGACTTACCTATTGAAGAAATTGTCAACGATCACCCCTAAACTGAGCACTCAACACTGAGCATAAAAATATGAAATTTTTGGATAAGAAGGGTCTTTAAGACATGATAATCACCATCCTATGGAGAATTTTTTGCAGGCACGATACCACTTACATGGTGTACCTTCCGCAAAAACGAAAGACACTAAGGTGCCGGGACTCTGCCAAAGTGGGGAAAAGACCACAAAAGTGGTCCCACAACAATGGAGAGGGATGCAAAAATGATGGCCCCCTGACATTAGAAGTCATCACTAGTGTGGCCAGCCCTCCGCGGGAACGGCTTCACAGAAGCAGGCCAAGCTCTATGGAAATGGTTACACTGTGCTTAAGTCAAACAATACAAGTACCTAACCATCCCCCATATATGGAGTCCCTATAATGCTAACTAAATATGCTACCTAATTAAAAATGGTATCCCAGACTCAATGGAATCAATGAAATAAACAATGGAGGTCATCTTGACAAATTATTGACCTAAGTCAACACTCTAACTAAAATGCCAAGAACCCAACCAAGCACCCAAAATGAGTCTGAAAGCTTCGTGACCCAATCATAGATTCTAAAACCTTCCAAAGCTAACAAAACAAATGAAATTCCTATCTGAGCCTATTTTCTAAGAATATAAACCATAGTCAAACTCTTTCAAGTTAAAAGTCCAAAACTAGAAAATTATTCTTAAATCTAATCAGACTCCCCAAAAACCAAAATACCCATCCCTATATACCACAAACGTTATATAAAAAGCTACAAGAATGGTCAAAATTGGAAAATTCACAAAGATAAGAAAATAATCAAGATGATCATTACATCGATTAATTGATAAAACTGAATAGAGATTGAAGTATGAGCTATAGCACACATAAAAATATTTTAGGGATAATAAAAGGGAATAAACTATAGCTTTGAATGGAAAGAGGGGCAGCAAGAACTTGTTGTGAAGAAGGTGTGCGGCGGCTCAAAACTTAAAGGTAATGGGGTGACTAAAAAATATGGTGTGGAAAGGATGAGTGGTGGCCCAAAAAACTTGTTAAAAATGGTTCCAAAAATTGGTATCTATATGCCAAATCTCTAGGGTTAACACCTTGAGTAGGAATTGCATTTGAACGTGTTCAAAACAAACTTCCAAAATTGCACGTTATCATTTAGACGACTTTCATGTGATTTTGCAGACCATGCCCAAAATGGTGACATTTGACTGCTATTTTTAGATTTGATATGCCATGAATCGATAATAAGAAAGATTAACGATTACCATGTGAGATTCTAGTAGAAGACAAAAAGAGAGAAAAATGATTACAACAAAATAGTGTGTACTAGCTCTGATTCTTTAAGGTAGAAGCTCAAATCTTTGTTAAAATGGAAGAAGAAGAAACATATTTATAATGGTTGTGGATTTATTCTTAGGTTAAAAAATTATAAGATAAGTCTCAATATTCGATCAGATATAGGTTGATCCAATGGCTGGAATGTGTTCTAATCTTTGGGTTGATATAGGAGAGTTTAAATTGTGCTCAGAGGGGCTAAATTGATTAGCTAAAGGAGATATTCTTATTGGGGTTAATTAATTTAATTGGTTTAAAGACTTGAGCTAGTTCGGTTGATGGTCTTTTCCTTTTTTAAATCAATTCTTTTGAGCTTCTAATTTAAAAACTAGTGCAACCTATAGTTAATATGTAAAAAATAAAGTACTAATATTACAACTATTTGCTAATGATTTTACATAAATATAGATGCAAAATATTGATTTATACCAAATATAATAAGCACGCAATGTGAAATAAGGTGACGATGATCAATTTATTTTTAAGGAAAGCCTAGAATGATAGTATTAACTTTGATAAAAATGTAAAAATTGAATAGTAATTTTAAAAATGTGAAAACAAATAGTATAATAGTAATAATAATAAAATATTGGTATAATAATGAGAAATAATGGTAAGAATAATATATTTAATTTATTAATTACCTGGAAGCTCAACAAAAAATTTGGAAGAAATGAGGGTCAAAATTAAGTGTCAATGGAGAGTTTCAGGATGTGTTCATTATGGATGATCTGATCCACCTGAAAGAGACATTGATTTTGGCATTGATTTATAGTCCGGCACCAATCCCCTTTCCGTCCTTCTAATAGGATTGGTCCGACAGAATTGGAGGAGTCGAAGGATCAATTGAAGGACTTGTGAGGTAAAGGATTCATTAGGCCCAATATTTTATCTTGGAGTGCTCCAGTATTATTTGTGAAGAAGGAGGATGGGTCAATTCATATGTGTATTGACTGTCGATAGTTAAACAATGTGACTATCAAGAACAAATATTCTCTTCCATGCTTGGTAATTTTTTTGATCAGCTTTAAGGTGCTTCAGCATTTCAAAGATTGACTTGAGGTTAGGGTATCATTTATTGAGGATTAGGGCTCAAGATATTCCTAATACAAATTTCATGACTCGATATGGTCATTATGAGTTTTGAATTATGTCATATGGGATGACTAATGCCTCAATGGTATTTATAGAGCTTATGAATGGAGTTTTTCGATCTTATCTTCATTCCTTTATTATTGTGTTCATTGATGATATTTGGGGGAGTGATTGGTGATTGTGATTCAGAGGTTAATGGATGAGTAGTTGTACGCCAATATTTAAATGTGTGTGCTTTGACTTCTTTGGTCGGCCGGCTTGCTGGAACCTTTGCATTTCCTGCTTAGTTCTATGGCATTCTTGGGACATCTAATGTCAAAGGAAAGTATTATGGTCAATCCTGCCAAGGTTGAGGCAGCTTGGGATTTGTCTAAGCCTACATCACCTATCGAGACTTGTAGTTTTATTGGTATGGCTAGTTACTACAGGAGGTTTAGAGGGGTTTCTTTTCTAGAGGGTTTCTTTACTATTGCAGATCCTTTAACTAGATTGACACAGAAGAATGTTTTTTTTTTTCAGTGGTCTGATGAGTCTGAGGAGAGCTTTCAAAATCTCAAGACATTATTAATTTTTGCATCTATCGCGACCCTATTGTGTAAGATAAAGATTTTACCATTTATTGTGATACTTCAAGAGTTGGACTTGATGGTATGGTGATGTAGAAAATAAAGATTATTGTATATGCTTCAAGGCAGTTGAAGACTCATGAAAAGAACTACCGGCCCGCTCATGATTTGGAGTTGGTAGCAGTAGTGTTTGCTTTGATGTTTTGGAGGCATTACTTGTATGGAATTCATTGTGAGGTGTTCATCGATCATCATTGCCTACAATACTTGTTCAACTAGAAGGATCTTACTTTGAGACCTGCAGGTGGTTGGAGATATTGAAATACTATGACATGACTATACTTCATCACTCGGGAAAGGCCAATATAGCATATGCCTTGCGTAGGAAAGCAGTGCGTATGAATAGTCTTTACATGTTGATGCCAGTAGTGTCTGACCTAGAATTCCATACAAGTGAGTTCAATAAATATGAATTTAGTGAAGTTTTTCCAACACTTTTCATTGTTTGTGGGGGAGCAATTTTAAAATTTGAGATGGACATTCCTTTTTTCTTTTATTTTTTCTCAAAAATTGTTTGGGAAAGAAACTTTAAGTGTTTGACAAAGACCTATTATTTTAACCAAAAATGCTTTAAAAATATTTAATCTAACAATATTTTTCAACGATGAATTTTAAAGTTTGTTAAAATTTAACAAAGAAATTATTTTCCCAATTTAGATATTAGTAAAATAAGGATTTGACAAAATCTAAATTTGTTTTTGTAACACCCCGTACATTTTCGACCCTAATTGATTGTCTTAACATTTATGGAATTATTTAAACATGATATGGTTGGTGGATTATGCATTAATTTTGTTAGGTTGAATCACTAAATGCTAATGGGCTCGATAAAGGCCCAATAATTGAGCAAAAATCATGGCCCAAAATGAGAAAATGATCCATTCTTTCTTTGACCAAGTAAACCATCAATTATTGATCAAAGTGTGGCTAAGGATAAGATTAAAAGGACTATATAAGGTGGAAAATCATATTTTTATTCACTAAAGGGCACATGCCAATTCTAGACTTTTCCAACAATTGAGATATTTCATTTCTCTTCATACAAACCCTAAGGCAACCATCTCTTGTGGACAAGATCATCACCTTGCAAGTTTGGGTAAGTTTTTACTCTTGTGATTTAATATATGATATGCATGAGAGATTGTTTAGATCATGATGGTTATGTCTAAAAGTGTTGAGTAGTGTACATTTGCTTCCTTGCTAAAAGATTTGTCATCTATGTGACTTGAACTTGAAAGGGGACTTGAGGTTTTGATGGAAGTGAATGGTGTTGATGAAATATCAACATGTATGATGTGGTTATGTCCCTAACTTGCTTTCTCTATGTGTATAATGTAACAACCCGTACATTTCCGACCCTACTTGATTGGTGATCTAGAGTTTATATGTCATATTTGAACTATGTTTACCTTTATTTTAAGAGCAATAAGTACGTATTTTGTATTGTTTTGATGGAGTATTTGATATTGTGCTAGTATCCGCAAAGAAAAGTCAAAGAAAAGAAGAAAATCAGAATTTAAGTGTGGGGCGTGCCCAGGGTCGTGCCAGGCCGCTTTTGGCCAAAATTTTTATGCCATGGACAACAGAGGGGCGCGCCAGGCAGCGTACCAGGCCGTTCATGCTCACCCTTTCAAGTGCATAAATTTAGCTAAGTCCCAGGCGCGCCCAGGGGCGTGCCGGAGTGCTTTTTGCCAAATTTTTTCTCCGATCATGAGTCTATAAATAGGGCTCTTGGGTTATTGGATCATTATTCCATCTTAGTAGGACTACTCTTAGGAGAGTTTGGCATCCAAGGGGTTAATTCTTCTTCATAATTATTGTATCAAATTATGTTAAATTAGGCAATGAGTGGCTAAAATCGATTATTCTTGGATTTGAGGCGACGAACACGAATCTCGTGAGTTGAATAGTCTCTTCACATTTATGAAATTATTTAAACAAGAGATTTTTGGGGTATTACACATCGAATTTGGTGGGCTAAGTTAACATGTGTTAATGGGCTCAATTTAAGGCCCAAAATGGAGTAAAAGACATGGCCCAAAAGGGCAAATGACCCATTCTTCCATGTTGACCAAGTAAACATGGAATTTAATGCCAAGAATTGGCTAAGGATGACTTGAGAGATTATATAAAGGTATAAAAGCTGATTTTTATTCATTATAACTCTCATGCCTTTCTAGATATTTCTAAAAACATTTTTTCATCTCACAAACCCTAAGGCAACCATTTCCTTGGGACAAGATCATCACTTTGCAAGCTTGGGTAAGTGTTTATTCTTGTTCTTTAATATATTATATGCATGAGAGATGGTGTAGATCATGATGGTTATGTCTAAAATTTTTGAGTAGTGCACTTTTGCTTTTTGCTAAAAGATGTGTCATCCATGTGACTTGAACTTGAAAGGAGACTTGAGGTTTGGATGGAAGTGAATGGTGTGGATGAAATATCAACATGTATGGTGTGGTTATGTCCTTAACTCATTTGTTTTTCTATGTGTAAAATTTGTGGGATTGTTGTTATGAAACGTATTGAGGTGACTTGATGGAGTAATTATAACGTAGTGTTAATGAGGGAGCGTAAAGGACAAAAGTTGTATTGTTTATGATGTATAAACATGCTATTGGCTTATGATGTCTTGGTCAATGTATGGAATGTTGTGGTATTGTTGGTATGACAATGCCGTGAATGGGATTGTAAAGGATGAAATGACGTTATAGGGCAATCATGTAACTCATTGTCATTATGCGCTTATAAGGTAGTTAGTTGTTAACGTGAGCTCCGTTGTGTACTTGTGTTGTAGAGTAAAACGTAAGGACATAGTTGGATTATTGTATTCATATATAGGACTGTGTATTCATAGATAAGGTATGTAAGGTTACTTTTTTCGTGTCCTTCTGCAGCACATATTGTTCACATTGACATTGTACTTGTTCCATTTTGAAAGTCCAAAGGTATTGTCATATAGTATTGCTCACAAAACCAATTGTGAGTCACATGTCTCATGTTCATTGACTAATGTTCCAAAGTTCCAATAATGTACAATCACCAATGTATCACTCTTCTAATGAACGAATGAAGTAATGTATAATTGTTTGTATATTCGTGAGTAGCATCCCAGGGGTGGAATAAACACCTAGCTTGGGTCAATCCTAATATCATGAGTGGTATCCCAAGGGTTCAAATACCTAGCATGAGTCGATCCCAATATCACAGTACATCCCAGGGGTGACAGAAAAGCCTAGCATGGGTTATCACAGTACATCCCAGGGGCGACAGAAAATCCTAGCATGGGTCATCCTCTTTTACCACTGATCAGTTGGTCATTTGTTTATTATATGCTTTACACGTTCTTAATGAAAAGAAGGATAACGTTAGTAATGAACGATAATGATGAATGAACGTAAGGCAAAGAAAGTAATGAATGTAATGTACATGGTTCCACATATAGAACGGTGGTTTATTCATATTGACTATTCTCTTATATTTGATTCCATTGAAGTATTTATATATATCATGCAGTTTTATATTGCCTTACATACTCAGTACATTCTTCGTACTGACGTCCCTTGTGGTACTTACCTTACTTGTTGCAGGCTCAGGTGCTAGTAGACCTCCACAGTAGGTTGCGGATCGTTTGCCGATCATTGGTGAGCTCCAGTTGGTTCGGGGCTTTTCGAGTTACATGTGTACAATTGTTTTGATAGTTTAAATGTTGTATAAAGCGGGGACTTGTCCCGAATTTAGGTTGGTTATGTCCATGTATATGTAGAGGCTTTGTAGATGTTATGGGACAAATGAAGGAAATGTAAGGAACGTATGCTTTTGACTTGAATGCCCTAACGGCCAAGTTTCCTATTTATCATATATTTTCCATAACTTCTGCCATTGGTATCTTATATCTATACATGATGGTGATGTTTATTGAGTGACATATGTATGAGTGTATATGAATGAAGATTGGTTCTATCGGGCCTTAACGGCTTCGGGTGCCAGTACGCCCCATTGAAATTCAAGGTGTGACAAAAGTGGTATCAGAGCAGGTCGTTCTAAGGGTGTCTACAAAGCCGTGTCTGAGTAGCGTCTTTCTTATGGATGTGTTGTGCACCACATTTATAAGCAGGAGGCTATGGGACATTGAAGAGTTGTTTCTTTTCTTCATTTCTAGATCGTGCAATAGAGCCAATATTGTAAGTGGAATCGTATCTAACCATGGGAATTGGTTTTCTTTGTTGTAGTATAATGCCAATTACAAGACGAGGTAGGGGAAAAGGTAAGCTGGTAGATATGCTTGCCGGAGAAGGAATGAGTAAATTACCACCTGATCAAGCTAGTCAAGGTGGCGCTGAACAGGAGTTTGCATCGCGAGCTCCTTCTACTTTCCCATTTTTGAAAGAGCCAAGAGGTAGAGAAGTACCTGCAGAACTGCCTATGAATGCCACTAACTAGGATTTGAGAAATGCAGTGCATATGTTGACTCAGATAGTTTCTGCACAGACTCAGGGACGAGTTGGTCCAATGACAAGTGAGGATGACGCGGCTAGAGTAGCTAGTCGGCGGACACAGGATTTTCTGAAACTAGACCCTCCCATATTCACTGGGTCAGATCCGAAAGCAGATCCACAGGACTTCGTGGACCAAATTCAAAGGGCTCTAGATGTTATGTACGTGACTGGTGTAGAAACAATTGAACTTGTGTCCTATAGATTGAAAGGTGAAGCTATATTATGGTATGAAGACTGGAAAAGATCGAGGGGTATTGGGGCACTTCCAGCTGGTTGGGAAGAATTTAAAACGGCATTCCTTGATCATTATCTACCATATGAGATCCGGTAGGCACGTGCAGACCAGTTTCTAAATATTCGTTAAGGAAATATGAGTGTAAGAGAATACAGTCTGCAGTTTAATTCTTTGGCTCGATATGCTCCGAATGTAGTAGCCATAATGACAGACAGAGTCCATCAATATGTGGACAGATTGGAGCCATATTTGGTAAGGGACTGCACTATTGCTGCGTTGAACAGAGATATGGATATAGCCAGAATACAGGCTTTCGCACAGAATATGGAGGACCAGAGGCAAAGAAGAAAGGTACATGAATTTGAACGAGGGCCATCAAAGAGGTATAGACCTATGGGACAGTCTATGATGTCCCAAGGAGAATCTAGGCCTCAAAATTTTCCTATACCGCCTAGACCATCATTTTCTTATTCCACAACAGGCACTCAACCTCCATTCTGAGGGTTTAGAGGCAGTCAATCTGGGCAGAGTAGTGGAATGCAAGGTTCGCAGATAGTAGGGTTTTCTCATCAGGTGTGTCAGCACTGCGGAAGGCATCATTTAGGTGAATGTCGATTGGGGACAAATATGTGCTTTTGGTGTGGTATGACAGGGCACATAATGCGAGAATGCCCACAAAGAGGCGCTGGTGGTATAGCACGACCTACGGGATCAACCATTGCATCATCATCATCGGTTCCTTCCCTAGGTAGAGAAGTGAAGCCTATTAGGCGTGGTCAAGGTACTAGAGGAGCAGCTAGTTCTAGTGGAGCCCAGAATAGCACCTATGCTCTAGTGGACCAGCAGAATTCGGAGGCTTCTCCTGACGTCGTCACAGGTACATTATCCATATTTTCTCATAATGTATATGCATTGATTGACCCGGGTTCTACATTTTCATATGTTACTCCATTGATTGCTGTAAAATTTGAAAGAACACCAAAATTATTAATTAAGTCAATTGAAGTATCTACACCAGTTGGTGAATCTATTGTTGCAAAAAGAGTATATCGTAATTGTGTAATAACTGTGTGTGGTCATGATACACTGGCTGATCTTATTGAACTAGAAATGGTGGATTTTGATGTCATGATGGGTATGGATTGGTTGGCTTCTTGTTATGCCAGGATGGATTGCCGGGCTAAGAAAGTATATTTTCATTTTCCACAAACAAATGTCCTTGAATGGAAGGGTAATGTAGGGGCACCGAGAGGAACATTTATTTCCTATCTTAAAGTAAGGAAAATGATAGCCAAGGGGTACATATGTCACTTAGTAAGAGTGAAAGATACTGATGTGGAACTACAAACTCCTCAGTCGGTTCCAGTGGTCAATGAATTCCTTGATGTATTTTCGGAGGATCTTCCAGGTTTACCTCCAAAATGGGAAGTAGAGTTTGGAATTGATGTGATGCCAGGTACTCAGCCTATCTCTATTCCTTCGTATAGAATGGCTCCAGCAGAATTATGTGAATTGAAGGAGCAATTAAAAGACTTGTTATACAAGGGATTCATCAGGCCTAGTATGTCCCTGTGGGTGCACCAGTATTATTTATATGGAAGAAAGAAGGCACATTGAGAATGTGTATTGACTATCGGCAATTGAATAAAGTAACGATCAAGAAAAAATATCCCCTCCCCAGAATTGACGATTTGTTTGATCAGTTACAGGGTGCCAAATTTTTTTCAAAGATTGACTTGAGATCGGGTTACCATCAAGTCAGAGTTAGAGAAAGATATATACCCAAGACAGCTTTCCGAACACGGTATGGCCATTATGAATTTTTAGTTATGTCGTTTGGACTAACAAATGCACCAGCTATTTTCATGGCTTTGATGAATACGGTGTTTAAGCCATTTCTAGACGTGTTCGTGATGGTGTTTATAGATGACATCCTGGTCTATTCAAGATCACAAGAGGACCATGCTAATCACTTACGGCAGATGTTACAGATTCTTTGTGAGCGTAAGTTGTATGCAAAGTTCTCTAAATGTGAATTTTGGTTGAAATCCGTAGCATTCTTGGGTCACATTGTGTCAGATGAAGGAATTCGGGTGGATACACAAGAGATTAAAGCGGTGACAAATTGTCCACAACCTACAACGCCCACGAAAATTAGTAGCTTCTTTGGGTTGGCAGGTTATTATCGAAGGTTTGTTGAAGGTTTTCTTCCATTGCTGCACCTTTAACGAAGCTTACAAACAAGACAGTCAAGTTTCAGTGGAATGAAGCATGTGAGAAAAGTTTCCAAGAGCTGAAAGATAAATTGACTTCTACACCGGTGTTGGTACTTTCGAAAGGCACAGAAGGGTATGTTGTATATTGTGATGCTTTTGGAGTTGGCCTAGGGTGTGTATTGATGCAGCACGGTAATGTAATAGCGTATGCCTCACGACAATTGCGACCACATGAGAGAAATTATCCCACACATGACCTTGAGTTGGCAGCTGTGGTATTTTCTTTAAAGATATGGCGCCATTATTCGTATGGAGTTCATGTTGATATCTACACTGATCACAAAAGTTTGCACTATATCTTTAAGCAGAAAGACTTAAATCTAAGGCAGTGGAGGTGGCTTGAACTATTGAAAGACTATGATATTGATATTCTATATCATCCAGGGAAAGCGAATGTGGTGGTCGATGCATTAAGCCGCAAAGCAGTAGGAACCATGTCACGACCCGAAATCCCATTCAGGCCGGACTGACATCCGAAGCTGATATGGCCCGACAGAACCAATCTTTGCTCGTTAACACTCGTATGCATAACCTCGTATGAATCTTATTATACCTCATACAACTATGCGGAAGTCATGGACATGGAAACATATGCCATATATATATATAAAACTTGGCTGTTGGGGCCTTCACGTCAAACTGAACATACATATCTTACATTCATATACCCACATATGTCTACAAAAGCCTCTAACATATGCATCTACAAGACCTACTAAAAGTCGGGACAAGTCCCCGCTTTATCATTACAACATCAAAAACAATATACAACTGTGACTCGAAAAGCTCCAAACGAACTGGAGCTCACCAAAAATCTGCAAACGATCCACAGTCTACAGAGGAGGTCTACTACTGCCTGCACCTGCAACATGTAAGGTAAGTCCCCCGAGGGAGTCAGTACAAAGAATGTACTGAGTATGTAAGGCTATAAGAAACTGTATACATAAATACTTCATGAAATCGAGCGTAAGAGAATAGTCAATATGGATAGACCTCCGTTCTGAATCGGTGGAACCATGTTCATTACTTCCATTATTCTCATTACTTAATCATCCATTCTTATCATCATCATTCTTATAACAACCTTTATAATTATATATTCATGTAAGGAACATACTCTCATTTCTTTTACAACTATCTTCATTACCGTTCATCCAACTAGTTAGTGGTTCATACTATAATATCAGACATCCAGCTGATCAGTGGGCTATAATATAAACCGTACATCCAGCTGATCAGTGGGCTATAATAGTAGATATAATAATAATACCGGACATCCAGTTGATCAGTGGGCTATAATATAAACCGGACATCCAGCTGATCAGTGGCCATAATAAATAAATATAATAATAATACCGGACATCCAGCTGATTAGTGGGCTATAATATAAACCGGACATCCATCTGATCAGTGGGACATAATAAATAAATATAATAATACCATAGCATGATATTGGGATTTTTCCATCCGAGCTTATGCCCTTTTGATTGAATCCATACTCAATGAAAGATAAAACAAACATGCGTACATTACTACTAGGCGTACTTCTTTCCTTTTCATTGATGTGAGAATGATACATTACTTCATCCTTTTAATTTCATGAGATTGTTTCATTCACTTATGAGAGATTGCTACAATGATAATCATAACATTATTAGAACTTGGAACATATCATTATCGGAACTTGGGTCATCATATTGTTGGAACTTCCCTCTATTATCTTCCTTCACTCTTGAGACCAGCAAACATACATAACTTAGTTTCTTTGTTTTGAGAGATTGGTACTTTTGCTCTTGAGAGATTGATACATTGAGGATCGTGATACTATTGGAAACACAAACACTTTACTTCACTCCTTAACTTCATGAGATTGGCTCCCTTACTTGTGAGGGATAGATCTATTAACTCGCACATTACTCTTGTGAGATATTATGAGATTGGTACCCTTACACTTGTGATAGATTGATACACATATAATCATAATATTGCTAGACTTTGGAACATGACATGATTGGAAAATGCTTTTCAAGAATAAATAGATTCTTTTTATATCTTACTCTCTTGAGATAGTTCTTTTTAGTAGTTACAACATTATGAGAGCATTTGGAACTTTAGTAAATGAATAAGAGATAAGTGAATCACAATTCATCTAAGAATAGGACATATGAATAACAATATATCTCAACCTGAACTTGGGTACTTCAGAACACTTCGGACATGAGTAAGTACCATAACAAGATGAATACTCTATGTTGCAGAATGATACGGAAAGAGTAACCTTACATACCTTGTCTTCCCAATGTGAATACACATTCCTATATAACAATCCAGCTTCTTCCTTACATTTTACTCTACAAAACAAGTACATTACGAAGCTCAAGTCAACCATTAACCATGTTACAAGTGCATAAAACGACAATGGATTACATGACTACCATATAACGTCATTTCGCCCTCTTAAATTACCATTATTGCATCACCAACCCAACAATACCATAACATGTCACACATCGACCAAGGCATCACAAACCAATAACATTTCACACCAACTTTACCCTTTATACTCCCATATTAACACTACGTCATAATTACTCCTTCAAGTCATCTCAATACCTTCCGTAACAACACATGAACAATAATCCATAATTAATACCATCAAAAATACCTCTGGGATACTCCTTTAAAGTCATTTAAAAGATATCACAAGTTGATAATTATATCCATGAAGGATATAGGGGTTTCGGGGGGCCAAAGGGATGCAAAAACAAGAAATTCGGAGTTCTGGGCCGACCTGCTAAGCCACCTGCACCCACAGATGGCTGACCTGCGTCCACAGGTGACCTTTGGAAGTAGCCATAGGCACCTGTGTTGGCACCTGCGCCCGCAGATGCTTCGTCTGCGAGGGTGGATGGTGCCCGTTTCGGCCAAAAAGGGTCTCTTTTGGGTCTTTGTATGCAATGAATGGTCCATGATCAAAACTAAACTCCTCTTAACATATTATAGATCATATTAGATGCCAAAAATCAGCCATGGTTTTATGACACACATGAACATCACCAAAACCACACTTTTCCTTCAATACACCACCAAATCCATGCACAATTTTGCAATAACAACTCCAAACATCATGCACAAGAATAAAACAAGTTAAGGACATAACCACATGTCACATATTGTTATTTAATCCATCAAGTTCACTTCCTTCAAGATCACAAGTCTCCTTTCAAGTTACAAGACAAAACCCTTTATCGATTTAGCAAAAATAAACTATTTTGCACATAGTGAATTTCTCAATGCTTTATCAACATAACCAACATCATCTACACCATATTCCATGAATATCATATATTAAACCATGAGAATAAACACTTACCAAGCTTGCAAGATGATTTTCTTGACCAAGGAGATGAGGGCTTAGGGTTTGAGTTGAGAGAAAAATGTCTTAGAAATTTCTAGAATTGGCATGAGTGTTTTTGTTCAATAAAATCTGATTTGTCCCCCTTATATAGTCCCCTAATGATCCTTGATTTACCAAACACTTGGTTCAATCATGATATAGTAACTTGTTCCTGCAAGAATGGGTCAAGAATGGGTCAAATACCCCTTTTGGGCCATGTCTTGCTTGTCTCTTTGGGCCTCCATTGAGCCCAATAGTTCAAGATTAATTTTGGCCCATCAAATTTAATGTATAATTCCTCAAAACTCCCATGTAATTAATTCCATTAATGTTTCGGTAGTCTACTAGGATTCAGATATTTACAGGGTGTTTCAAACCACTAATGGCCAGTTGGCGAAAAAGCAAGACCTAGTTAAGGATCTACACTAACTAGCCATCTTGGGAGTTCGTCTTCTTGAATCTCCAAATGAAGGGGTTATTGTGCAAAATATAGTAGAATATTTATTAATAGCTGAAGTGATAGAGAAACAGTATGTGGATTCTATTTTATTTCAGCTGAAGGAGAATATGCAACAGGGTCTGACTAAGGCATTTGATCTAACGCAAGAAGGAGTACTTCAATTCCAATGTAGATTATGTGTACCGGATGTCGATGAGCTGAGGAGACGAATTATGACAAAGGCACATCATTCACGATATTCTATTCATCCGGGAGCTACCAAAATGTACCATGATTTGAAAGATATGTATTTGTGGGGAAACATGAAGAAGAACATTGCAGAATCTGTAGCTCAATGTCCAAATTGTCAACAAGTAAAGGTAGAGCATCAAAAACTGGGAGGTTACATGCAATGTATCAATCTTCCAGTCTGGAAATGAGATATGATTAATATGGATTTCATCACAGGTTTGCCTCATACACTGCGGAAATTTGATTTCATATGGGTAATAGTTGACAGGCTTACCAAGTCAGCGCATTTCCTACCAGGCAAGACCACCTATACAGCTGAAGATTATGCAAGGTTGTATGTTAAAGAGATGGTGCGATTACATGGAATTTTGATCTCTATTACATCAGACAGGGGAGCTCAATTTACTGCATATTTTTGGAGATCTTTTCAGAAGAACTTGGGTACACAGGTGAATCTGAGTATGACTTTTCATCCTCAGACAGATAGACAAGCAGAGCGTACTATCCAAACACTTGAAGATATGCTACGAGCGTGCACGTTGGACTTTAAAGATAGTTGGTATGATCATCTACCTCTTATTGAATTTTCCTACAACAATAGCTATCATTAAAGTATCAAAATGACACCTTATAAAGCTTTATACGAAAGAAAGTGTAGATCACCGATTGGATGGTTTGAAGCAGGTGAAACTGCTTTACTTGGGCCAGATCTTGTTCATAAAGCTATGGAGAAAGTTAAAGTTATCCAACAACGGCTACAAACGGCCCAAAGTCGACACAAGTCCTACGCTGATGTTAGGAGAAGAGGGCTTAAATTTGCCATAGGTGATAGGGTATTCTTAAAGGTGTCACCGATGAAAGGGGTAATGAGATTTGGAAAGAAAGGGAAATTGGGTCCCCGTAACATAGGACCATATGAAATTGTACGACGATTTGGGCAAGCTGCGTATGAATTGGCACTACCCCAAGAACTCTCCATAGTTCATGTAGTATTTCATGTTTCGATGCTTCGAAAGTGCATAGGAGATCCATCTCGTATCGCTCCCATTGAAGAGGTACAAGTTACGAAGGATCTAACCTATGAAGAGAAACCTATTGCTATTCTGGATAGAAAAGTGAAGAGGTTAAGGAATAAAGACGTAGTTTCCATAAAGGTACTTTGGAGAAATCAGCAAGTAGAAGACATCGCTTGGGAAGCTGAAGAAATGATCAAGTCAGAGTACCCGTATTTGTTTCACACGAAAGAAAAAGTTCAAAATGCTGAAGTAGAGCAATAACAAGTAAGTATCTATAAGAATTATGTGTATATGTATATATGCTAACATGAAAGTGTATTTGTTTTAACATTCGAGGACGAATGTTTCTAAGGGGGGGAGGATGTAACACCCCGTACATTTCCGACCCTACTTCATTGGTGATCTAGAGTTTATATGTATTATTTGAACCATGTTTACCTTTTTTTTGAGAGAAATAAGTATGTATTTTGTATTGCTTTGATGGAGTATTTGATATTGTGCTAGTATCCGAAAAAAAAAGTGGAAGAAAATCAGAATTTAAGTGTGGGGCACGCCCAGGGGCGTGCCAGGCCGCTTTTGGCCAAAATTTTTATGCCATGGACAGAATAGGGGCGCACCAGGCAGTGTGCCAGGCCGCTCATGCTCACCCTTTCAAGTTTAGAAATTTGGCTAAGTCCCAGGCGCTCCCGGGGGCGTGCCGGGGTGCTTTTTGCCAAATTTTTTCTCCAATCATGAGTCTATAAATAGGGCTCTTGGGTTATTGGATCATTATTCCATCTTAGTAGGACTACTCTTGGGCAATTTTGGCATCCAAGTTGGGGTTAATTCTTCTTCATAATTATTATATCAAATTATGTTAAATTAGGCCATGAGTGGCTAAAATTGCTCATTCTTCGATTTGAGGCGACGAACACGAATCTCGTGAGTTCAATAGTATCTTCATATTTATGGAATTATTTAAACAAGAGATTTTGGGGTATTACACATCAAATTTGGTGGGCTAAGTTAACATGTGTTAATGGGCTCAATTTAAGGCCTAAAATGGAGTAAAAGACATGGCCCAAAAGTGCAAATGACCCATTCTTCCATGTTCACCAAGTAAACATGGCATTTAATGCCAAGAATTAGCTAAGGATGACTTGAGAGATTATATGAAGGCACAATAGCTAATTTTTATTCATTATAACTCTCATGCCTTTCTAGATATTTCTAAAAACATTTTTTCATCTCAAAAACCCTAAGGCAACCATTTCCTTTGGACAAGATCATCACTTTGCAAGCTTGGGTAAGTGTTTATTCTTATGATTTAATATATTATATTCATGAGAGATGGTGTATATCATGATGGTTATGTCTAAAAGTGTTGAGTAGTGCACTTTGCTTTTTGCTAAAAGATGTGTCATCCATGTGACTTGAACTTGAAAGGAGACTTGAGGTTTGGATGGAAGTGAATGGTGTGGATAAAATATCAACATGTATGGTGTGGTTATGTCCTTAACTTGTTTGTTTTTATATGTGTATAATTTGTGAGATTGTTGTTATGAAACGTATTGAGGTGACATGATGGAGTAATTGTAACGTAGTGTTAATGAGGGAGTGTAAAGGATAAACTTGGTGTGACATGCTATTGGTTTATGATCTCTTAGTCAATGTATGGAATGTTGTGGTATTGTTGGTATGACAATGCCATGAATGGTATTGTAAAGGATGAAATGACGTTATAGGGCAATCATGTAACTCATTGTTATTATGCGCTTGTAAGGTAGTTAGTTGCTAATGTGAGCTCCGTTGTGTACTTGTGCTGTAGAGTAAAATGTAAGGACGGAGCTGGATTATTGTATTCACATATAGGACTGTGTATTCATATTGGGAAGATAAGGTATGTAAGGTTACTCTTTTCGTATCCTTCTGCAGCACATATTGTTCACATTGACATTGTACTTGTTCCATTCCGAAATGTCCAAAGGTATTATCATATAGTATAGCTCACAGAACCAATTGTGATTCACATGTATCATGTTCATTGACAAATGTTCCAAAGTTCTAATAATGTACAATCACCAATGTATCGCTCTTCTAATGAACGAATGAAGTAATGTATAATTGTTTGTATATTCTTGAGTAGCATCCCAGGGGTGGAATAAACACCTAGCTTGGGTCAATCCTAATATCATGGGTGGTATCCCATGGGTTTAAATACCTAGCATGGGTCGATCCCAATATCACAGTACATCCTAGGTGCAACAGAAAAGCCTAGCATGGGTTATCACAGTACATCCCAGGGGCGACAGAAAAGCCTAGCATGGGTTATCACAGTTGCATCCCAGAGGCGACAGAAAAGCCTAGCATGGGTCATCCTCTTTTACCACTGATTAGTTGGTCATTTGTTTATTATTTGCTTTACAAGTGATTAATGTAAAGAAGGATAACGTTTGTAATGAACAATAATGATGAATGAACGTAAGGCAAAGACAGTAATGAATGTAATGTACATGGTTCCACATACTGAACGGTGGTTTAGTCATATTGACTATTCTCTTATATTTGATTCCATTGAAGTATTTATATATATCATGCAGTTTCATATAGCCTTACATACTCAGTGCATTCTTCGTACTGACGTCCCTTGTGGGACTTACCTTACTTGCTACAGGCTCAGGTCCTAGTAGACCTCCACAGTAGGTTGCGGATCATTTGCCGATCATTGGTGAGCTCCAGTTGGTTCGGGGCTTTCCGATTTACATGTGTACAAATGTTTTGGTAGTGTAACTATTGTATAAAGCGGGGACTTGTCCTGACTTTAGGTTTGTTATGTCCATGTATCTGTAGAGGCTTTGTAGATGTTGTGGGAAAAATGAGACAAAGCATATATAATATATGTATATATAGTAATGCATATATATATGTATGTATGTATACGTACATGTATATGTGTATATATATATATAAATATATATACAAATATATTTTGGAAGGCTAATTAGGATGAGACAAAGCATCGCTAAATTAATTAAGTGAACATGACGAGGAAAAAATAGATTTTGCATAAAATGACTTATTTATCAGAAATTGGGTCAGATTAACTTTATTCTTAGCTAAATATTGCAGCCCAAACCCACATAATTAGTTCCGACCCGGCCCAATTAACAATAAAACTACCTTAATCTCTCCTCTCTTCACTTCACCATCTACAACAAAACACACACACACAAACGCATAAGCTTATTTAACAGACCCTTCCATCGACAAACTCCATCCACTCTCTCGGTCTCGCATCTCTTCCACCCGAAGAGTCTGCCGGATTTCACCTTTGTAGATTTCTGTTGCCCCTTAAATCATCTCAACAGTATCCTAGCCTTATTCAAATGGCGAATTTCAACCTTCCACTTGCAAGTGAGGTTGTCAAGTCTCTCAAAAATCATGAATACACTTCGATATCAGTGGAAAAAGCTTGGTCATGCCTTTAAATCTCAATACCCAACTTGCCTTTGGCTAATTACAGACGTTAAAATCAAATCAAAGGTTAGGTTTTTAACTTTGTCCACATTCATCTTTTCTTCTTTGTCTCCCCAAATATATTCAGAGAAGTGACCTCTTATTTTATTTTTATTTTTGAATCAGAGAGCCAATTTTTCAAACTAGTAGCGCTTTGATTTTTCACTATAAATAGGGCCTCAAATTCCCTCAACAAGACAAGGTTTTGAATCATCCAAAATCATCTCCATTGCCTTAAGTTTGGAGCTTCAATATTCTCAGTTCTTTTTTGCTAAAGTTGTTTTCTTTTTGTCCGTTGGAAAATTTCAATATTTTTTGGAGAGAGTTGATATCGGAGTCGGAGTAGCTAGCTCGAAACTCGACGCTTGATGGCCTCAATCGTTGAACCATAAAAGGTAAAATCTATTCCATCTTGATTATGTCACACTTTGTTTTGTTAATCATTTATCGTGTGGTTAGTCGATATGGTAGCCGACTGGCTCAAACTATAAAAATCTGAAACGAAATAATTTTGTGGATTTGAGGTTATGTGTATTCGCGACTTGTGATTTAACTCAAGTGAACTCTATCCCATCTAATTACATTATGTCTAATTTACCGATTTGTTGATTGGCTGAATTTTTCATTCTCGTGTGGCTGATTATAAAAATGGAAATAATTTTCTGGTCATTTTGATTGTTATATTAGATTGAGTGTTTGTGGAATATTTTCGACTTGTGATTTAGCTCGAACTAGCTCTATGAGGTTTTAGGGTTTATTTATGGTTAGTTGCCATTATAAGATTATTTCTATGTTGATTTGGGACGTTTTGAACATAGTAATAGCTACTTAATTTTTTTTTCTCTGCTTGGCTATGTGTTTACAAGGCATTAGCAGTCACTAAACTAGTATGAGGAGGCTCTAAAGGTTTAAAAGTCAAGTACATCCAGTCATCTATTTTGACTACGTGAATATGTGATCCATCTTGGTTTCAAGTTTGGTCGTGGTGTTGCTGCTTGTTCTCTGGAAATCGAGTTCAAAGATGTGTTTTGTCACTTTTAATTTTTAAAATTCATTTGTTTCCAGAGAGGGCTGCTTTGCATCTAAATTGTGAAATAATGTCAAGTTCCTCTTTGTTCCTTTGCCTTCTGTCTACTCTTTGTTTCAAAGTGTTTTATGAATCCATGAGTGTCATACTATGGATCAGGTATCTCTATCCATTTTTGCCGAATTGAGAATATGAGAATTAGCTTCCCTTTACTTCGAGTTAGTCATTGCATGGGGCTGATTTGTCTTTAAATGGGTAATAACATGTTGGATTAGAGTTAATAACATGACTTGGGGAGGTTGTGCTTAAATGGAAAGTGTAGAGCTGTATTAAGTCTATTACGTAAATTCATCCGCTGTTTCACTTTCATTTTTCTCTCCTCCTCCTATGTTTACTCTGAATTTGTGAACATGTGAATTATTTTAGTTTCAAGTTTATGCATGAATCATCCCATCTTGTTTTGTTCGTCCCAACTCGTTTGTCACTGTATACGATTGCTTATGTGTAAATATGTGGTACATGTGATTCTTAGTGGATATGGGTTTGAATCCCCGGGAAAATGGTATAGAACGTATAAGGTTCATGAAAAGAAAAAAAAAGACTTTTGTTTGCTCATCGTTTCATATTGACAAAATATCTGTTCGACGAATTTTTGAATAAATCTATTAGTGTGTGTATAGTCCGAACTATCATTTCAAAAATCAGAAGCTAACCCCTCCCTCTTACACATTCTTGAACCTTTTAAAACGTAAAGACATAAATTGTGTCGTTACTTAATCTCCTTCAGATTTAGTAAAACTGCTTTCTTCCCCTGTTTCTTTCATTTATGATATGTGAAAGTATTTATATGTATTGGCTGGTAGTACTTAGAGATCGCAAAGTTCACTAACGCGCTAATCTAGTTTGTCTGAGTTTTCAAATGCATATAGATAATCGTTTAAAGGGCAGTTTGACGTCGGTTGGGTTGTTTACAATTTATGGTAGCTATTTTAACTATTTTCTATGCCCATCCGTGCGTTTACAAGGCACTGGCAGCCTCTAAGTCGAGTAGATTTGGTTGTATGTCATGGAATCCTTGTGATGCAATATTTTGTGTTTAATAATGAAATCAGTTGTCCCATATGTCCTAGTCTAGTTGTGCACTCGGATGGATTTTTTTCTCTTCTAACTTAGCGTGAAAGTAGGCTATACAAGCGTCATGTTTTGAAAGTGTTCACTATGTATTGAAATTCTCTGTTTTTGCTCGATTTCATACAAGTACTAACCTGAGTATTAAAAATGATTGGAGGAGCTTGAGAACTCACTGTGAAGGTAGTTTTTAGCTAGTTTGAGTAGCTTTTTCCATGGTTAAGCATGTACCGTCTTGCATTCACTTAGTATAGGTAATTAGCTTAAATAATGACACTAGTTTAGGCTCTAGAGTTGAGGTAAATAAGATGGAGTTTTCAACTTCTGAAAGATTGTATTAGGTGCTTAAAAGTTAGCACATGTCAACCACTTACTAATCTAATTAAGTTAACGAAATGATTTGGTGTTAAGCTTATGATAAGGGAATGAGCTAGTTAAAAGTGTTTTAAACTATTTTGCCATAGTAAAATGGGTTGATTTTTAGACGTAAATGCATGTTCTCCACCATTAATTAATCAGTATAGGGTATGATCTTAACCCAGTGGTGTAGACATCTCTCACTCCTTTTTCTTAAAACATATTACCATATATAGTTTAGAAGGTTTATGGCTAATGATTTAGTTCGAATGAAGATTCAGAAAATTGAGGTTTAAGTATGGACTGATTGCCTTCTACTGAATAGTTGTAATAATGTCTTTTTAATTATGTATCTTATTTTACACCTGTTGTGTATTTGTGAGATGTTTTGCCGCCTAGTTCTTCATAAAAAGGGGGGCTCCAAGGGGTTTCAAACACTTAAGTATGTCCAGTTTTCTTAGTATAGTATCCATGTGGTCTACTAGCTCGAAAGAATTCTTACAAAGTTTGACGTTTTAAATGTGTTAGTTGTTTATTAACTTCAGTTTCAGAAGCATGATTAGCCACTTGTTTGGGTTTGCTGTAACGTTTGATCTGGATGTTTTTTTCCTGAATGTTGAAGCAGCCATAGTTACTTGTCTACTTGATTACACTCACATTTTCAGCCTTTAACTTAGCATGAAAAAGGTTTCAAAGGTGTTAAACTGTGAGGAGGTGTCAGTCATTTATCTTTAGATCATTACATATTTGTTTGAATGCTTGCATATAACAATTAGGAATTAAAATGGTGCTGTTGTGGTTTCAAAATTTTACTGAAAAGAAGTCAGTCTTGGTTAGTCATTGGCGTTGAAAAAAGAAGCTATTTTCGTAAAGAGAGGAAAAAATGTTTTTCTTTATGTGTGATCCTAACCTGTACTTGAATGCTGTCCCAACCATCCATATCATGGTCAAACACAATTAGTTACTAATTAATTGCTTTTTCTATTTTTGTTCTGTTATTTGCACACTATTTGGTTATTCTTAAGTAGCTCAAGAACTATAAGGAATTAAAACATGAATCCACTAAAGGTCTGCCTAATTAAATTGAGCATGATTTGATTCTCATGAATTCTCTATATGAGGTGCTTCAATATATGCCTAGGAGATTCTGCTATCAATAGTATGTGGTTAATATCATTATTAAATTTCTCTATTCTTCTAGAGGATAACTGAAACAATCTTACACACCTTTTTCTAAGTTTGTCATTTGTGCTATTGCTCATGTTTAGTATTTCATTTGTTCAAAGTTAAGATCGTTACTAATCCTTATCTTTTTGTCTCATGTAAACTCGGGAGTTGGAGTTTCAATTGAAACTCATTTTTGACCCAAATATAGGGTCAACAGCTATAGGATTATCAATGTTCGGGGTATAAATTGCTAGGAGTCGATTCCTTCGATTGGAACTTATAGTATCAGGTTCCTTACTTTCCTTATTACTTTATTGTTCGCATTTATTTCATTAACCTTGTGTCATTTTGAATATTTTTTTTTGTGGCTTGTTTGAAATTGACTAATGTTTTATCTAGTTACTAATTGTCTTGAATTAGTTTCCTTCAGCTAATCCTTTGTATATTCAACGTTTATAGATTTAGTTATGAATAAAAGCCTTTTAGAATAAAAAGGGCATATTTTGATTTAAAATGTAATCTCAAATAGAAAAAGTTTTTTTTCCCAGATAAATCACTAAATGATTAATTAACCAAACCCTTTCAATTTTGCAAATAACTCACCCATCAAAACTTGATTTTATTTAACTTGACATAATTCAAATGTTTACCGCTCTTTGTATTTATTTCTTAATATTATTTCACGTTTTCAGATTTTCAAAGCCTCCAAAACATAAGGTATATACTTACTTATGCTATCATATACAAGGTATATTTTATCGCTATTATTTTTTTTTATTACTATTATTATTATTATTATTGTTGTTGTTGTTGTTGTTGTTGTTGTTGTTGTTGTTGTTGTTGTTATTATTATTATTATTATTATTATTATTATTATTATTATTGTTATTGCCTGGGGTCTATCGGAAACAGTCGCTCTACTTCATCTGAGGTAGTGGTATGGACTGCGTACACTTTACCCTCCCCAGACCCCACCTAGTGGAATACATTGGGTATGTTGTCGTCGTTGTTGTTATTATTATTGTTATTGTCATTTTCATTATTATTTTTACATTATTTCAACTCTACTACACATTTACACTTTATAATTACACTTTATTTCTCACTTTGTTTCAATCTATTAATATTTCACAAATCAAAATAAATTCTCACATGTTACATATACTTTAAATATAATATATATTTTTATTCTAAATAAGTCCTCACATACATTAAAAATACACTTTATTTTACTTTACAATAATTTTATTTACATATTTAAATTCATATATTTTTCAACACATTTTCTTATAAAGCCAAAATACTTTATACCTTCTAATTCATATAAAAATACTAGTCTTTCTTTTCCATATCTTTTCAAAACATACATGTATATTTTTTAATAATTATATCATTTCCTTATATATAGTAGCGGTACATATTATATGCCCTGAGTTACTTTCATCCAACAAAAAATAATAATAATTTCATATCGCCATTTTAGCGAATAATAAAGCAAATACTTCCCAAATGTTTTTTCTAAAACCAAGTCTACGGACTATCTTCGGATAGGCTGTGAGGGATGTTTAACACCTTCCCCTCGAGTAACTAAAACCCTTACTCAGAATCTCAAATGTTTTCAAAGACCAAAACAGAGTTTTACATCACAAAAAAAATGGGTTTCCAATTTTTTCCTAAAAGTTAGGTGACGACTCTAAACCTTTTCAAAATCAAGTAGAAGAGTTGGATGTTGCAAACATATTTTGACCACTTCAAAATAAGGGCGCGATAGAATGGCGACTCTACTGGAGATTAAACTAAGGCTTTTACCTTATTAGGCTTAGTTTAGGAATTTTATTTGGAATATTTGTTTTTGTTTAGTACATTACTTGCTTTATTTATGTTTATATGATGCTTTGTTTGAAAGGAAGCAAGCAAAATACAAACCTGCATTCCTTATTTGTTTGAAAACACTACTTGTTACTGCTTTCTCATTTGCTTTATCTATCGAGTCTTTGGCCATGCACAAACACAGACTGAACATACGAGGGGTGTCCTGCACTCCTCCGAACCTTCCTTGGAATCATTAGTTTAAGAGTCCGTGCAATTAGGTTAGTGAAACTTCTCACAATTATTATGTCCTACTCTAAAACATTTAGGGAAAACTCTTACTCTAGAAATAGGTCATGTTGCATATACCTTAGGCAGGACGGTCCAAGGCATCGTCTTTGCAATTAGGAAGCCACCTTTCATGTCAACAGGTTCTTCATAAAAACAACAATATTCTTTCTGTGATAAATAACTGATTGATCCTTATGTTAAAACCGTAACAGATTCAGGACATTAGGCATACTCCCCTTTCTTTTACTCAGATGCAAATCAATCAAAACCTTGCAAACATCCAGATGACGTCCGAAGTCCCTCTAATTCTAAGGCTTTGGTGGGGAAACATTCGGGTAGCTCATGGAGAAGAAATAATGTCATATCTGGGATCCTTGACCGATTTGTTAGAGTAGAGGGTGAACAGGTTATTCATTTGGCTAATGATTAAATTTTGGGATCCAACCACGGTTACCTTCAGGTTCTAAGACTTTGAAATCACGCCCACATTGGAGGAAGTGATCCAAATTGCTAACTTACCATTGGTTGGACGGACTCCCTTGGCCCCGTGTACTACATCCGAAAGTGGTTTCCTTCGCTTGTTGGGAATAAGAGTTGGTTTAGGATTTAGAATGGTCGAAGCAGACTGGGTCAGCCTAGAGTATCTTTTTGAGAGATTTGGTAGAAGATAAAGTTACGATCAATTTTAGAATAATTTCTTCTTTTCCAGGGTTGATTGGGAAAGACACAGGGCTATCGTTTTCATAGTGGCTTTTTTGGGGATCATGGTGTTCCCAATGTGATTGTAACACCCCGTACCTACTAAACCCTACTTGATGACGTTGAACAATGGTTACTCAAGTGTCGAGAGTCAAAAGTTTGTATTTTGTAATGTTATTGAGGAGATAATTGATATTGGGTCTAGTACATGGGATTAGACCTTTGTAGGAGGTGCAACACCTCGTATGATGTCGAACCTAATTAAATTCCGTAACGTTCATGGAATTATTGGAACATGAGAGACTTGATGAATTAGATATTATTTTGTTGGGTATTAATGATTCATGAGCCATTGGGCCAAATGAGGCCCAAAACAAGAACAAAAGACTAGGCCCAATGGGGCAAAGTGATCCAATCTTCCATTGACCAAATCAGCCATGCATTTAATGTCAATAATGGGATAAGAGAGACTTAAAGGGACCTATATATATGAGGAAAAATCAGATTTTTATTCATTTGTGACACCCATGCCTTTTCTAGAATTTTCTCTAACATTTCCATTATCATACAAACCCTAGGCCTTCATCCCTTGGACCAAGATCCTCGTCTTGCAAGACTTGGTAAGTGTATATTATTATGTTTAAATATATTTTATGCATGGAAGATGTTTTATATCATGTTGGTTATGTTGGTGAAGTGTGAGAAGTTCACTATGTGTAAAACAATTTGTATTTGCTAAATCGGAGGATGGTTTTGTCTTGCAACCTTGAACATGGACTTGTTATGTTGAAGGAAATCAACTTGATGGATTCAATATTGACATGTGAGATTTGATTATAGTCTTTCCTTATTTTATCCTTGTATATCATGTTTGGAATTGTTGTTGTAAATTTGGTTATGGATTTGGTGACGGATTGAAAAGAAAGTGAAATTTCGGTGATGTTTATATGTGTTGTGAGACCATGGCTGATTTTTGGCATATAATATGATCAAAAATATGTTAAAGGAAGTTTAGTTATGATCATGGACCATTCATTGCATAAAAAGACCCAAAAGAGACCAAATTGGCCGAAAAGGGGTACCCGCCCTCGCAGGTGCCAATGCAAATGCCCCTGGCTACTGCCAAAGGGAACCTGCGGGCGCAGGTGGCTTTGCAGGTCACTTCCAGAACCCCATTTTGCATGTTTTTTCTCCCTTTTGACCCCCGAAGGCCCCTATACCCTTTATGGATATAATTAGCACCTTGTGATACCGTTTTAATGACTTTAAAGTGTCGTATGGAGGCATGTTGGACTGTATTAAGTATGGATTATTGTTCATATATTGTTATGAGGCAAGTTGATAGGAGAAATTGTGATAGAATGCTAACGAGAAAGCATAAAGGGTAAGTGTGGTGTGTAATGCTATCGATGTATGATCTCTTGGTCAATGTGTGTAATGTTGTGGTGTTGTTGATATGATAAGTCCTTGGATTGTATTGTAAGGGGTGACATGATGTTATACGGCATTCATATAGTTCATTGTCGCCTTGTACGCCTGTATAATGACTAGTTGCTAATGTAAGTTCCGGTATCATCTTGTATTGTAGAATAAGACGTAAGCAAGAAGCTGGACTATTGTGTTAATACATAGGCTTGTGTCTTTATACTTGGAAGTGAAGGTATGTAAGGTTACTCTTCTATATCCTTCTACAGCATATGGTGTTCACATTGTCATAGTACTCATTCGATTCCGAAATGCTCTAAGGTATTTCGTATCCGGTAGTTGACTAGTGTTACTCATATGTTCCTTACTCATTGGTCAATGGTGAATCATATGACTCATGTCCATTGGTTGATATGATAAGGCCTTGGATTGTATTGTAAGGGGTGACATGATGTTATACGGCAGTCATATAGTTCATTGTCGCCTTGTACGCCTGTATAGTGACTAGATGCTAATGTAAGTTCCAGTATCATCTTGTATTGTAGAATAAGACATAAGGAAGAAGCTGGACTATTGTGTTAATACATAGGCTTGTGTATTCATGCTTGGAAGTGAAGGTATGTAAGGTTACTCTTCTATATCCTTCTACAGCATATGGTGTTCACATTGTCATAGTACTCATTCGATTCCGAAATGCTCTAAGGTATTCCGTATCCGGTAGTTGACTAGTGTTACTCATATGTTCCTTACTCATTGGTCAATGGTGAATCATATGACTCATGTCCATTGGTTGGCTCATGTTCATTGGCTAATATGTCAAAAGTTTCAAAGGGTTATATTCCAAAGGGATTCTATAGTATTCCAACTAAGTTTGACATATATCGTTATTCATATGTGTTCTACTCTTAGATGAATTATGACCCACTTATCTCTTATTTATTGATGGAAGTTCCTAAGTTGTCATGATGTTGTGAATTGTAAGATAATCTATTTATTTTGAATAGCATTGTTCCAATCATGTCATGTTCCAAAGTCCTATAGTATGATGATTATCTTTTCACCAATCTCCCACAAGTAAAAGTACCAATCTCATCAAAGTAATATGGAAAGTAATGTGCAAGCTAATATATCTATCCCTCACAAGTAAAGGTATCAATCTTACAAGAGTAAAGACGTGAAGTAATGTATGTATGTGTTCCAAGTCATCAAGGTATCGTTAAGCAATGAAAGTAAGACTAGCAAGAGAAAGAAGTAAGGTATAAGTAATGACTAATCTTGGGTGGTATCCCATGGGGTTAAAATACCTCGCATGGGTCGATCCCAATAACACGGGTGGTATCCCAGGGGCGATAGAAAAGCCTAGCATGGGTCGATCTCGATACATCCCAGGGGCAATATGAAAGCCTAGCATGGGTTATCACAGTACATCCCAGGGGTCACAGTACCTAGCATGGGTTAATGACATCCCAGGGGCGACATGAAATCCTAGCATGGGTTCACATAACATCCCAGGGGTCAAAGTACCTAGCATGGGTTGATCTCATCCCAGGGGCGACAGAACAGCCTAGCATGGGTAGAACAGTAAAGATGAATAAGTATGAAGACAAGAGAAGTAAAGAACGTAATATACATGTTTCCCACATACAGAAGAGAGTTTATTCACATTCACTATTTCTTTTATATTGATTCCATTGTTGTTGTTATTATATATGATGAATTTCTCATAAGCCTTACATACTCAGTACATTCTTCGTACTGACCCCTCTTGGGGGATTTACCTTACTTGCTGCAGGCGCAGGTACTAGTAGACCTCCTCAGTAGGCTGCGGACCATATACAGATCATTGGTGAGCTCCAGTTGCTTCGGGGCTTCCCAAGTCACATGTGTACTCTAGGTTTTAGTATTATGTAAATATTGTATAGACATGGTCATGTATCTGTAGAGGCTTTGTAGACGGTTGTGGGGAGGCAAATGTGAGAGATGTATGTTCATGTTGACTTGATGGCCCTGTCGGCCAAGTTTCATAGATGTATATATTTGTCTCATGTTTCATGAATTTCGTTATTATAATGATAAGCTCTTACATGATAATGGTATTTCTGATGGCATGCATATGAATGAACATAAGAAAAGATTGGTTCTCTTGGGCCTTAACGGCTTCGGGTGCCAATCACGTCCCGATGGGATTCAGGGCGTGACAAAAGTGGTATCAGAGCAGGTCGTTCTAAGGGTGTCTACAAAGCCGTGTCTGAGTAGAGTCTTACTTATCGATGTGTTGTGCACCACATTTATAAGTAGGAGGCTACGAGACATTTAGGATGTTGTTTCTTTTCTTCACTTCTAGATCGTGCAATAGAGCCAATGTTGTAAGTTGAATTATATCTGATCATGGTAATTGTTTTTCTTTGGTATAGTGAAAATACCAATAATGAGAAGAGGTGGAGGAAAAGGGAAGCAGGTGGAGGTGCCTGCTGGTGAAGGAATGAGTAGATTACCACCTGATCAAGTTAGTCAAGGTGGAGCAAATGCCAAAATTTCATCACGGTCTTCCTCTACTTTTCCAGCTCCGAAAGAGCCAGTTGGTAGGGAAGTACCCATAGCACCACCAATGAATGCCACAGATCAGGATCTTATAAATGTAGTACACATGTTGACACAGTTAGTGGCTGCACAAGCACAAAGATGAACTGGCCCAATGGTAAATGAAGATGACGCGGCTAGAGCAGCTAGTCGGCGTACACAGGACTTTCTAAAATTGGATTCTCCTATATTCACTGGGTCAGACTTGAAAGCAGATCCACAGGACTTCGTGGATCAAATCCAGAGAGCTTTAGAGGTTATACATGTGTCCGGGGTGGAAACAGTTGAGTTGGCGGCTTATAGATTGAAAGGAGAGGCGATATTGTGGTATGAAGATTGGAAGAAGTCTCGAGGTCTTGGTGCAAACCCACCTACATGGGAAGAATTTAAAATGGCATTTTTGGATCACTATCTTCCCTATGAGATCCGTGAAGCTCGTGCGGATCAATTTTTAAACTTACGTCAAGGGAACATGAGTGTTCGGGAATATAGTCTTTAGTTTAATTCCTTGGCACGATATGCTCCAAATATGGTGGCCGCAATGGAAGATAGAGTCCATCGATATGTGGACAGATTGGAGCCATATTTGGTACGAGAATGCACTATTGCTGCCCTAAATCAAGATATGGATATAGAGAGAATACAGGTCTTTGCGCAGAAAATGGAGGACCAACGACAAAAAAGAAAGACACAGGAATCTGAGGAAGGGCCATCAAAAAGGGTGAGATCTATGGGACAGTCTATGGTGTCCCCAGGAGAAGCTAGGTCTCGAATGTTACCGCCCAGACCCTTAGTTTCTTATTCCACAGGAGGCACTCAACCCCAATCCCGAGGGTTTAGGGGTAGTCAATCTAGACAACATAGTGAAGTGCAAGGTTCACAGACCGTGTCAGCATTGCGGAAGGTACCATTTAGGAGAATGTTGGTTGGGGACAAATGCTTGTTTTTGGTGTGGCATAGCAGGGAATATGATGAGAGAATGCCCACAAAGGGGTGCAAGTGGTATAGCATGACCTGCGGGATCAACCATTGTATCATCAGCATCGGTTCCTTCCCCAGGCAGAGGTGTTCAGTCTATTGGTCGTGGTAGAGATTTTAGAGGGGCAGCTAGTTCTAGTGGAGCCCCAAATCGCACCTATGCTCTAGTGGACTTGTAACACCCCGTACCTTCCCAACCCTATTTGATGATGTTGAATAATGTTTGCTTGGGTGTCGAGAGATATAAGTATGTATTTGGTAATGCTAACAACGAGAAAATTGAAATTTGGCCACATACATGCCATTAGACCTTCGAAGGAGGTGTTTTGTGAGTTCGTAGGGAATTTGTGTAATACCCCGTACATGTTCCAACCTCATTTGGTGAGTTGGAGTCATGTTTACTTGATGATTAAGATCACTAAGTAAGTATTTTGTAGTATTTTGATAAGGTATTGGATGATATGCAAGTATTGAAGAAGTGGCCAAAAAATTCAGCAAGGTATGAAAACTTGCACCACTGCCCTATTTCAGGGGGTGTGACACAAGCCTTCAGGTTCAAAGGGCAATGAAATCTTGTGCCACTGCCTTGCTTTGCAGCAGTGGCGCAAGGCACAACAAATTGTTCCCTTCCGCGCTCGTTTTGTGACGCAATTCTACGTCGATTCTTTTATGGTTTCTTTTGGTTCCTTGGAGTTATTTAAGCATTGTTAAAGCTTCAAATACCTCAATACACCCCTACACACTTCTACATGATCAAACAATGAAACACATGTAGTTATCAAAAATATTTAAGGAAGCCATGGACGACTAGAATGTCTATTTTTGTGATTGAGACGATGAATGAGAATCTCGTAAGAGAATATTGTCGTGACATTATGAAATTATTTGAACATGAGATATGTGGTGAATTATACATGAAATTTGGTGGGCTAAGTTGAGATATGTTATTGGGCCCAATTTAAAGCCCAAAATGAGCCAAAAATAAGAGGCCCAAAAGGATCAAATGACCCATTCTTGTGTTTGACAAGTAAACACAACCTTTTTGACTAATTGGATGGATAGAGATGAGAATGAGGGCCTATATAAAGCCACCACAAATCAGATTTTTATTGCTTAAAACACACATGCCTTTTTGGAGATATTTCCACCATATTTCTCTCAAACTCTCAAACCCTAAATCCTCTTCTTGGGAAAGAGCATTACCCTACAAGTATTGGTAAGTGTTTATTCTTGTGATTTAATATATTATGTACATGAGAGGTTATATATATCATGGTGGTTATGTTGGCAAGATGTTGAATAGTGAACTTTTGCTTTTGCTCAAGATGTGCCATTTTTGTGAATTGAACTTGAAAAGTGACTTGTGACTTTGGTGAAAATGCATGGTATGGGTGAAATATCAACATGTATGGCGTTCTTATGTTACTAAACTTGTTATTTTCACATAAGTATAAATTATGGGATTTTGGCCGATTTGTTGTTGTGAGGTGTATTGAAGTAATTTGATGGCATAATTGTGATGTTGTGGTGATGGAGAAGTGTAAAGTATGGACTTGGTATGACATGATATTGGTTATCATGTATTGGTCAATGTATGGAATATTGTGGGATTATTGGGATAAGAAATTCATAAATGATATTTTGGTCAATGTTGGGCATTTTGTGGGGGGGGGGGGGTCTTGACTGTCTTGACTCATATTTATGTTATTCAGGTCCATATTTATCTAAATGCTGCTTCATAGTATCTATTGCGTAGCGGAATTAGTAGCAACATATGTGTTACATTTTCTAATATTTTTTCTAAGTATGTTATGCTTTGAGTTCTTATATACATATCTAGGTTAAATTGTAAAAGACTTTCTATTTCTCTTAGCTCGTCTACTGTTTGTCTCCAATTTTCAAATTGTTCTTGGTTCATTATGTTGTAGATGACATATGACATATCATAAAAGCTGATATAAAGTATTGTTGTCTTACAGGGTATAGTCTTTTTAATTCTTTGATATTTTGTTCAATATAGTCTAAATATTCAATTTCATAGTTCATGAAATATGTTTCTAGATTTGTCTTAAGTAATTGTTCTTGTAATTTTATTTCTTCTACTATTTGTTCCCAATAATGGAGTCTACCGTAATTTATCATATTTAGTCAAAATCTGGATAGTCTAGATAATCATCTTCTAAATACATATTGTACATATCTGACACTATGAATTCTGTCCAATTATCTTGCATTACTGCTATAGTTTCATAGGTCATTAATAAATCATAAATTTGTTTGGTAGAGTCGGTATCTAATTTTCGCAGAATATATAAAAGTAATAGCTTGTATTCTTCATTATCATCTAGTAAATATGTATTTGTACCTAGTTGGTAATTATCCATATGATCAAATCATGTATTTCTAAATCATATTCCCTTTAACCTCTACTTATATTATTACATTTATCATCTAAGAGTGTAGTATTTTCGAACAACTCTTTGTGTCACTACTATGGGTTTTAGCCTTAATCAGTTACCCTAACAATGCCTCAACTTGCGTCTACTCCCCTTTAACGGCATTCCTCGCCTTCTCGGTTTCGACTATCTGGATGGCTTAGTCTGGGCTTACCTACTCTTAGCTTACTAACCATAGCAAACTTACTTAAGCAGTTCTATATAGTTACACTACTACATGATAAATAATAATAATAGTATAGAGAGTATAAGGAATATAGGATTTAGCTATACATATATGGGCATGGGTTTACCTTGGTTGTTAGGTTCTCGGTATGAGATACGTCTGAGGGTATGTCTGGGTTATCCATAGCTCCTTGGATGCTTATATCTGTTTTATGGAAACAAAATATTATTTTTTTTATGTTGAGTTCTCAGCACATGAGAGGAAGAAAGGAATTTCAGCTTGTGAAAGCTTACTCTGCTTCTCTTGTCCCTCGTTACATATATTTATATACATAAGGTTGGCTTTCAAACAATCCTAAGAGCCAACTTATTATTCTAAAAAGGTAAGGGCAACTACTATTTACATAGTAAAGGCACTATGCACTTTACGACTTTTCTAAACAAAAAAAAACAGAAAAAGTAAAAAGTAAAGATTCTTATATTATTCACATGTCATGTCTTCTGCTTTGTCTTTTTCTTCTTTATTTTTGTCGGCGACTAGTTGGTGTCGGCTGACTAATCTGTTGTTGTTCATTCCGTTGTTCACTCTAGCTGGACCTCTGGAATATGAATTGTATCTCCTCCATTGCATTTTGAGCATTTGTGATCTGTGTATTTTTGTCCAATTAACTGACAATATCTGGTTAATAATTCTGGTGAAATAAATTCTTTATTTAAGGCTCTTGTTGTAGGTCCTTCTTCTGGTCTGAGTAGTGAAAGAATCCATTGACGGACTTCTTCCATATCTGCTGTCCTTAGCTCTCTGGAATTCGAGTATATCATAACTTGATCTCTTGATGAATATTTCCATATAGCATTTCCATTAGTATAATTATTAACTAATTCTTGAATAATAGTTGTTAATCCAATAAGTCTTTTATTTGCAAAAAAGCTTGGTATCTCTCCTTCTGGTATTTCTGGTTGTGGACCAATTTCTTCGGGTAGTATCATTTCTCTTGTAAGTCCAATCTTAATAACTTGGATGATAGGTTTTATCTCTGTGTAGAGTATCTCTGCTGGTGCAACGTAGTATCTTACATAAAAGAAAGTTCCTTTCGTGATTCGTTTGTATGTAGTGAATGCGTTATATACTGCGGGTATTTTTTCTAGTTCTGCTCCGGTGGTTGTATATACTGTACTAAGTAGTCCATAATCATAACATGTTCATACTAGATTTGCATTGGTCTTAGGTTGGGCAATAAGTTTATTGTATCCTTGCAATTTTTGGGTTATATAATCGGTATTTGGTTTCGTGGCATTAGTAGATTTGGGTTTGAGATTCAGAAATGTCTGAATTTGGTGTAAATTGTGGATATATGTACTAGAGATGTGATTATATATTTTCTTTTCTTGGTATAAGCTGGCTGCATATGTAGTGGTTTGTGGTTCTGGGATATTTATCGTAGGTTTTCTTTGGATAAATGGCTTATCAAATAAGCTATTTAAATTGCCACTGATTTGTTTTCCTTTAGCTGACCTGCTTGTACCTGCAACTACACTAGCTGAAATGTTGTGGGTTTTTAGGAGTTTTCCCTCGTCTCCTTCTAGATCTGGAATTTTAGCGTCTTCCGATCGATGTAGCTCTGCATATTTAGAGTCATGCGGCTGACTTGTACTAGCTGTAGGTTTCAGAGTAACTTCATTAACCTTTAGCTTTTGTACTTCTAGGTCAATACTATCCACTTTATGACAAAGTGTAGTAAGGGCCTTTAGAATATCTTTCATACTATTATCTGGCTCTGTTTGGGTAGCTTTGTCTTGATAAGTAATCTGTAACAATATTTTTGTCAGTTCTAATCACTTCAATAGTAAATGTAAAATTTTGTATGTTTAATACAAGTCTTCGTATTTCCTTTGTTGTTACAGAGTCATGTATTTTTCTTGTTAGCCACCATTTTACCTGTGTATTATCTGTTCTCACAATAAATTTGTTATAAACAATATATGGTTCAAAAGATAATAAACATTTATATAAGGCATATAATTCTTTTCGATTTATTTGCCATTTTATCTGTGGTTCCGTATAAGATCTTGAATAATATCTACAATGATGTTCTAATGTTTCATTATTGTATTTATATTTTAATACTCCTCCGTAGCTATGTTCGCTTGAGTCTGTTTCTACTATATAAGTAAATTGTTTCTTTTCATCTGGAAAATATAGTTTTGGTAATTGTTTACATATTGTTTTGATATGTTGGATATGTGTCTTATCTTGTTCATCAAAATGATATTCTATATCCTTTTTTAATTTTTTCTGTATGGTTTTAAATGTTCTGCTAGCTTTGGTATATATTCACGTACTTGGTTAACTAATCCTAAAAAGGACTGTAATTTCTTCTTTGTGTCTAAAAGTTCTTCTGAATTAAGGATTTTATGTACTATATGTGTTTGCATTTTTTTTCCATCTTTATCTATTTGTATTCCTAGAAATTCGATTTGATGTTTCATTAATTCTGCTTTTTTCTTACTTAGACTTATTCCTGCTGTTTCTATAATGTTGGCAAATTTTTCTAATAACTGTGTATGATCTTCTTTTGTTCGTAAGTATAATAATATATCATCTATGTATATTATGCAATTTTCTAATTGTGTAAAATATATATCCATAAAATGCTGGTATCTTCCTGGGGCATTTTTATATCCAAAAGGTAGAACATTCCATTCATAAAAGCCTTGGGGTAGTGTGAATGCTGTTAATTTTTTAGATTCGTTTTCTAGCTTGAGATGGTAAAATCCTGATTTACAGTCGAATTTACTAAAATAATTATATCCTTGTATTTTTTGTATTTTTAGTATTTTATTTGGTATGGGGTAATTATATGTTTTTGTTTTTGCATTGAGGTTTCGGTAGTCTATAACCATCCTAATTTTCCCTCTTTTTTGTTCACTATGTTTATTTACAATAAATGTGGGATTAGTGTGTTTGCTATTACTTTCTTGAATGTAGTTGTTTTGGAGTAATTCATTTATGTGAAGTTTGAATTCGTTTAAATCGGCGAAATTATATTTTAATGGTTTTTGTGTTATAATACTATTTTCATCTATTAATTCAATTTTTACTGTTGTTTTATGTTTTTCCCATCCTTGTAAAGGGTTTTCACTGTATAATAGTTCTAATTTGTCTTGTATTGGTTTTAAGGTATTAATAGAGAATCTAATTATTTCAACTGAAGTATCTTGAATATTACTATTTTCTAGTTTTTGTGTTAACTTTTCACTTCCTTTTATCCATGGTGTTGTTTTTCTAGTTTTCTTTGGTACTCGTTTGGCTCCTACTTTTTTGTTGCATGGTGTGGTAAACCACCAATGTGTTTTGGTTAGTATATGTAGGTATAGTGGATCTAAGAATGACATTCCTAGTAACATATCTTTGGATGTAAATTCATAATTATACATTAATTTTACTGTTAATATTTTATCCCAAATTTGTAATTTGACATTTTTAGCTGAATATGTAATCATACTTCCTTCATTATTAAATTCTGTCACTATTACTGGACTTCTTATTTTTTCCCATTTATCTTCTGGTAGACAATTACATCTACATAGGTTGGCTTCTGCTCCTGTATCAATTATCGGTGTATAATATCTGCTATTATATTCTTCTACAATTACTTTGGCGAGTATATATACTTTCATATCTTAGTTCTATTTATGGTAATTTTCTTTTTATTATAATGTATGATTAATTGTTTGTCTTCCAAATTATATGGTTTAACTTGTTCTAACCATGTAAGTCCTAAAATAATATTTGTGTTTATTTGTGATATTGTGAATTGTATTTTGATTGGTATTCCTCTAATAATTAATTCTTGAATTGTTATTTCTTTTGATTGTCGTAGTTCTTTGGGTAATCGGGACATGTTTGGTCTTGTGTTATTATTTCTTTTTCTAATACTAATTCTCTTGTAATATAGTTTTCTTGTTCTCCTGTATTTATTAGGATTAAATATTTTCTTTGGTCTAGTATTCCTGTTATATAATACTGGTATGGTTGTATTTCCATTGGTTCTATATATTCTATTCGTCTAGATGTACTCATTCTTGAGGATGTTGTTGGAGTATCTATAATTCTTTTTGATGTTCCTATTCTTTCTTGTACTATGTCTAAATCTGTTTCTATAGCTAATTCTTTATAACTGTAATCATTATTGTCTATTGCTATAGTATCAAATGGGTTTTCTATTTTTATTTTATTAATTTTATTTATTGCTTTTACTGTGTGCTTTGTAGTTAGGATGTATAAATTTTTACATCTTGCTGTAAATATTTTACTTCCCGGTGCTAGTTCTATTCCTGACATTTTCCAATATAATACTAATGATTTATCTATATTTCTATCTTTTATTGCTACTGAATAGTTAGCACATATGATAAATTTAAATTTTGGATAAATTAAATTTCCTTTTACTGTGGCTATTACACTTTTTTCTATAGGTCGGATTATCCTATCATCTGCTATATAGATTTCTATTGGGGTATCTATTCCTTCTCTATAACATGCTTTTATAAGTATTTCTGTTGCTCCTAACTGTACGCGTGTTATAGGGGATTTTGCTTTTAAATTTTGTATTTCTTTCTTTATTTCTTTTTTATTTAATAAGGGTATAATTGCTTTTCCTTTAGCATATTTACAATCTATTGTGTGTTCTCGTTGGCTTATTATATAATATTCTTTTTTTTGTTTTTTAAACCAATTTTTTACTATTGGTACTTCTAAAAAAATTTCTATCCGTAGGGGTGATTCTTGTTTTTTAATTTGTTCAAATATATTTGTGTCAAATATTACTTTTTGGCTTGAAGATTCTTCATATTGGTAGTTTTCTTGTCTAATTATTCTTACATCGTTTTCAGTCATAAAAGTCTTCTTCATCATTATCTTCTTCTGAACTTTCATATGCTTCTAACTGATAAATACTATCATCACTTTCTATGTCATAATCAATGTAGGGTAGTTCTGTATATATATCTTCTTGTATTTTGTATTTTGTTCTAAGCTTATGTCTTTAGATGAGCTTGTTTCTGTATCATTTTTTCTTATAATTTTATCTTTATTCATAGCTCTGATACCAATTGTGTATAGCCCATCATTTTTTGGTATCAGAGCCGAGGTATGCGATTGCGATCCTTACCGGAGTTCTGTCTCAGCCACCTGTTGGCCCCCTTAATTGGTTAAGGCCTTAACACTTGCATTTCGTGCGGGAGTAAAACAGATTGGTATCTCTGTTACCAATTTTGTAAAGCCCGTCATTTTTTTTAAACGAATTCAAACTTCACATAAATGAATTACTCCAAAACAACTACATTCAAGAAAGTATTAGCAAACACACTAGTCCCGCATTTATTGTAAATAAACATAGTGAACAAAAAAGAGGGAAAAGTAGGAAAAAATGACGGGCTATACCAAATTGGTAACAGAGCTACCAATCTGTTTTACTCCCGCACGAAACACACGTGTTAAGGCCTTTAACCAATTAAGGGGGCCAACAGGTGGCTGAGCCAGAACTCCGATAAGGACCGCAATCGCATACCTCGGCTCTGATACCAATTGTGGGGGGGGGGGGGGGGGTCTTGACTGTCTTGACTCATATTTATGTTATTCAGGTCCATCTTTATCTAAATGCTGCTTCATAGTATCTATTGCGTAGCGGAATTAGTAGCAACATATGTGTTACATTTTCTAATATTTTTTCTTAGTATGTTATGCTTTGAGTTCTTATATACATATCTAGGTTAAATTGTAAAAGACTTTCTATTTCTCTTAGCTCGTCTACTGTTTGTCTCCAATTTTCAAATTGTTCTTGGTTCATTATGTTGTAGATGACATATGACATATCATAAAAGCTGATATAAAGTATTGTTGTCTTACAGGGTATAGTCTTTTTAATTCTTTGATATTTTGTTCAATATAGTCTAAATATTCAATTTCATAGTTCATGAAATATGTTTCTAGATTTGTCTTAAGTAATTGTTCTTGTAATTTTATTTCTTCTACTGTTTGTTCCCAATAATGGAGGCTACCGTAATTTATCATATTTAGTCAAAATCTAGATAGTCTAGATAATCATCTTCTTAATACATATTGTACATATCTGACACTATGAATTCTGTCCAATTATCTTGCGTTACTACTATAGTTTCATAGGTCATTAATAAATCATAAATTTGTTTGGTAGAGTCGGTATCTAATTTTCGCAGAATATATAAAGGTAATAGCTTATATTCTTCATTATCATCTAGTAAATATGTATTTGTACCTAGTTGGTAATTATCCATATGATCAAATCATGTATTTCTAAATCATATTCCCTTTAACCTCTACTTATATTATTACATTTATCATCTAAGAGTGTAGTATTTTCGAACAACTCTTTGTGTCACTACTATGGGTTTTAGCCTTAATCAGTTACCCTAACAATGCCTCAACTTGCGTCTACTCCCCTTTAACGGCATTCCTCGCCTTCTCGATTTCGACTATCAGGATGGCTTAGTCTGGGCTTACCTACTCTTAGCTTACTAACCATCGCAAACTTACTTAAACAGTTCTATATAGTTACACTACTACATGATAAATAATAATAATAGTATAGAGATTATCAGGAATATAGGATTTAGCTATACATATATGGGCATGGGTTTACCTTGGTTGTTAGGTTCTCGGTATGAGATACGTCTGAGGGTATGTCTGGGTTATCCATAGCTCCTTGAATGCTTATATCTGTTTTATGGAAACAAAATATATATATATTTTTTTTTTATGTTGAGTTCTCAGCACATGAGCGGAAGAAAGGAATTTCAGCTTGTGAAAGCTTACTCTGCTTCTCTTGTCCCTCGTTACATATATTTATATACATAAGGTTGGCTTTCAAACAATCCTAAGAGCCAACTTATTATTCTAAAAAGGTAAGGGCAACTACTATTTACATAGTAAAGGCACTATGCACTTTACGACTTTTCTAAACAAAACAAAACAGAAAAAGTAAAAAGTAAAGATTCCTATACTATTCACATGTCATGTCTTCTGCTTTGTCTTTTTCTTCTTTATTTTTGTCGGCGACTAGTTGGTGTCGGCTGACTTATCTGTTGTTGTTCATTCCGTTGTTCACTCTAGCTGGACCTCTGGAATATGAATTGTATCTCCTCCATTGCATTTTGAACATTTGTGATCTGTGTATTTTTGTCCAATTAACTGACAATATCTGGTTAATAATTCTGGTGAAATAAATTCTTTATTTAAGGCTCTTGTTGTAGGTGCTTCTTTTGGTGAAAATAGTATTACAACACAAAAACCATTAAAATATAATTTCGCTGATTTAAACGAATTCAAACTTCACATAAATGAATTACTCCAAAACAACTACATTCAAGAAAGTAATAGCAAACACACTAGTCCCGCATTTATTGTAAATAAACATAGTGAACAAAAAAGAGGGAAAAGTAGGATGGTTATAGACTACCGAAACCTCAATGCAAAAAATAAAACATATAATTACCCCATACCAAATAAAATACTAAAAATACGACAAATACAAGGATATAATTATTTTAGTAAATTCGACTGTAAATCAGGATTTTACCATCTCAAGTAGAAAATGAATCTAAAAAATTAACAGCATTCACAGTACCCCAAGGCTTTTATGAATGGAATGTTCTACCTTTTGGATATAAAAATGCCCTAGGAAGATACCAGCATTTTATGGATATATGTTTTACACAATTAGAAAATTGCATAGTATACATAGATGATATATTATTATACTCACGAACAAAAGAAGATCATATACAGTTATTAGAAAAATTTGCCAACATTATAGAAACAGCAGGAATAAGTCTAAGTAAGAAAAAAGCAGAATTAATGAAACATAAAATCGAATTTCTAGGAATACAAATAGATAAAGATGGAATAAAAAGCAAACACATATAGTACATAAAATCCTTAATTCAGAAGAACTTTTAGACACCAAGAAGAAATTACAGTCCTTTTTAGGATTAGTTAAACAAGTACGTGAATATATACCAAAGCTATCAGAACATTTAAAACCATTACAGAAAAAATTAAAAAGGGATATAGAATATCATTTTGATGAACAAGATAAGACACATATCCAACATATCAAAACAATATGTAAACAATTACCAAAACTATATTTTCCAGATGAAAAGAAACAATTTACTTATATAGTAGAAACAGACTCAAGCGAACATAGCTACGGAGGAGTATTAAAATATAAATACAATAATGAAACATTAGAACATCATTGTAGATATTATTCAGGATCTTCTACGGAACCACAGATAAAATGGAAAATAAATCAAAAAGAATTATATGCCTTATATAAATGTTTATTATCTTTTGAACCATATATTGTTTATAACAAATTTATTGTGAGAACAGATAATACACAGGTAAAATGGTGGCTAACAAGAAAAATACAAGACTCTGTAACAACAAAGGAAATACGAAGACTCGTATTAAACATACAAAATTTTACATTTACTATTGAAGTGATTAGAATTGGCAAAAATACTGTTGCAGATTACTTATCAAGACAAAGCTACCCAAACAGAACCAGATAATAGTATGGAAGATATTCTAAAGGCCCTTACTACACTTTGTCATAAAGTGGATAGTATTGACCTAGAAGTACAAAAGCTAAAGGTTAATGAAGTTACTCTGAAACCTACAGCTAGTACAAGTCAAAAAAATGATGGGCTATACCAAATTGGTAACAGAGCTACCAATCTGTTTTACTCCCGCACGAAACGCACGTGTTAAGGCCTTAACCAATTAATGGGGCCAACAGGTGGCTGAGCCAGAACTCCGGTAAGGATCGCAATCGCATACCTCGGCTCTGATACCAAAAAAATGACGGGCTATACCAAATTGGTATCAGAGCTATGAATAAAGATAAAATTATAAGGAAAAATGATATAGAAACAAGCTCATCTAAAGACATAAGCTTAGAACAAAATACAAATCAATCTAACTATAGACCATTAACAAAAAACCAGATAGAATTACTAAAACAAATTTTGGATTTAAAACAAGAATTATGTCACAGAAGAGAACGTTTACAAAATAATATATTCGCAGGAGTTAATTATAAAGCCATACTAACTCAAAGACATACTATGTTTGACTTAGAATTAAAATTACAACATTTAGATCATAAGTACCAATACGATTTAAAATGAATAAAGAAGAATATCCTATAGAAGAAAAAACATTTATGGGATCAGAAGGAATATTAATAACAATAGTACATACTAATTTAAAACGAAGATATAGAAAATTAGGAGATAATTTACATTTAATGTCAGACCCTAATTCAGCAAAATTAGAAGATAGCTTAGCTGCTATGGTAAGATTAACAAAAGAAAATACAGAAATAGATCAAAAATTAGAAATAGAAAAAATTCGTGATCAAGCAAAGAAAGAAATAGAACAAATAAAAATAAACTCAATAAAAGAGGAACCACAAAAAAACAATATAATACATGAAAAAGATATAACAGATGAACAACCTACAACTTCTCGTATAAAGGAACTAGAAAAAGAATTAGCACTTTTAAAGCAGATATATGAGAATAAATTAAAAGAAAAAGAAGAAAGAAGGATCATTAGAGAAAAACAATTAGCAACAGAGATAGACAAATTTAAGGAAAAAATACAAATTGAAGAAATTACTAATTTATTAAATGAAGAATTTACAAATATCAGTATAGATAATATAAGTGAAAAAACTGAAGAAATATCAAATCATGACCCTAGTGAAACTTATACCGAAACACTAAACCAAATAAATACCCCAGAAATCAATACTGCTACAAAAGAAGAACCAGAAATAAACACAACTACCAAACATGAACCAAGTACTTCTACATCAACACGAGAAAGATTACATCCAAGAACTTCAAGTCCAAATTACTTTTCAGCTGATTACGGCTCATATGATAGAGAAGAAACATTATGGAATAGAAGATTAAATACAAAATGGATACCTAATAAAGTACCAGAACAATCTAATTTCTTAGATTTAGACTGTGTTACAGATATAACTAAAATACTACAATTATGGTTAGGACATATTTCAAAACAATTAATAGATAATAAAATATCAATAGCACAAACACCAGGTTACATAGAAAGGACTCTAACAGGAACAGTAAAATTATGGTTACATAATCTATCAACAGAAAGTTTAGCTACACTAAGAAATGATAAAAAACATGATAACACAGCAGCCGCATCAAACATAGATACTTTATACAAATACGAAATAGGAATAAGGAATGAATTTGAAAGTATGACCACAGAATTAGCAGAACAAACTAAAGACAAGAATTTAAATAGAAATCTAATAAACAAACTAGCAATATGTAATATGTGTTACATAGATGAATATACTTGCACATTTAAAGAATACTATTATAAGAGTCTATACACCCATGAAGAAGGTATAGAAGTTAGGAAATTATATTTTACAAAACTACCAGAACCATTTAGCACAAAAATAAATGAAAGCTGGGAAACAGCAAGCTTAACAGATACATTAGGATCTAGAATAAAGTTTTTACAAAATTGGTTTATAGAGTTATGTGATAAATATAAAGAATCACAAAAATTAGATAAAATATTAATAAAAAATATGGTCTGTTGTACAAATAAAACAACACCACAGTTTGGCTGTAAAATACCAAACAAATACAGATATAAAAAACGACAAAAAATCTATAAAAAAAATAAATCAAAATATAAATATAAACAACCACGAAAACGATATTATATAAAAAATTATAAAAATAAAAAACCATATAAACCCAAGAAAAAGATATCCGAATGTACATGCTACAATTGCGGAAAACTAGGACATTTAGCAAAACATTGTAAAATACCAAATGACCCAAAGAAAAAACAAATATCTGAAATACAAATACAAGAAGATATATATACAGAACTACCCTACATTGATTATGACATAGAAAGTGATGATAGTATTTATCATTTAGAAGCATATGAAAGTTCAGAAGAAGATAATGATGAAGAAGACTTTTATGACTGAAAACGATGTAAGAATAATTAGACAAGAAAACTACCAAGATGAAGAATCTTCAAGCCAAAAAGTAATATTTGACACAAATATATTTGAACAAATTAAAAAACAAGAATCACCCCTACGGATAGAAATTTTTTTAGAAGTACCAATAGTAAAAAATTGGTTTAAAAAACAAAAAGAAGAATATTATATAATAAGCCAACGAGAACACACAATAGATTGTAAATATGCTAAAGGAAAAGCAATTATACCCTTATTAAATAAAAAAGAAATAAATAAAGAAATACAAAATTTAAAAGCAAAATCCCCTATAACACACGTACACTTAGGAGCAACAAAAATACTTATAAAAGCATGTTTTACAGTAGGTAAGCCCAGACTAAGCCATCCAGATAGTCGAAACCGAGAAGGCGAGGAATGCCGTTAAAGGGGAGTAGACGCAAGTTGAGGCATTGTTAGGGTAACTGATTAAGGCTAAAACGCATAGTAGTGACACAAAGAGTTGTTCGAGAATACTACACTCTTAGATGATAAATGTAATAATATAAGTAGAGGTTAAAGGGAATATGATTTAGAAACACATGATTTGATCATATGGATAATTACCAACTAGGTACAAATACATATTTACTAGATGATAATGAAGAATATAAGCTATTACCTTTATATATTCTGCAAAAATTAGATACCGACTCTACCAAACAAATTTATGATTTATTAATGACCTATGAAACTATAGCAGTACTGCAAGATAATTGGACAGAATTCATAGTGTCAGACATGTACAATATGTATTTAGAAGATGATTATCTAGACTATCCAGATTTTGACTAAATATGATAAATTACGGTAGCCTCCATTATTAGGAACAAACAGTAGAAGAAATAAAATTACAAGAACAATTACTTAAGACAAATCTAGAAACATATTTCATGAACTATGAAATTGAATATTTAGACTATATTGAACAAAATATCAAAGAATTAAAAAGACTATACCCTGTAAGACAACAATACTTTATATCAGCTTTTATGATATGTCATAAGTCATCTACAACATAATGAACCAAGAACAATTTGAAAATTGGAGACAAACAGTAGACGAGCTAAGAGAAATAGAAAGTCTTTTACAATTTAACCTAGATATGTATATAAGAACTCAAAGCATAACATACTTAGAAAAAATATTAGAAAATGTAACACATATGTTGCTACTAATTCCGCTACGCAATAGATATTATGAAGCAGCATTTAGATAAAGATGGACGTGAATAACATAAATATGAGTCAAGACAGTCAAGACTTAGGATGTATAAATTTTTACATCTTGCTGTAAATATTTTACTTCCCGGTGCTAGTTCTATTCCTGACATTTTTCAATATAATACTAACGATTTATCTATATTTCTATCTTTTATTGCTACTGAATAGTTAGCACTTATGATAAATTTAAATTTTTGATAAATTAAATTTCCTTTTACTACGGCTATTACACTTTTTTCTATAGGTCGGATTATCCTATCATCTGCTATATAGATTTCTATTGAGGTATCTATTCCCTCTCTAAAACATGCTTTTATAAGTATTTCTGTTGCTCCTAAGTGTACGTGTGTTATAGGGGATTTTGCTTTTAAATTTTGTATTTCTTTATTTATATCTTTTTTATTTAATAAGGGTATAATTGCTTTTCCTTTAGCATATTTACAATCTATTGTGTGTTCTCGTTGGCTTATTATATAATATTCTTCTTTTTGTTTTTTAAACCAATTTTTTACTATTGGTACTTCTAAATTTTTTTCTATTCGTAGGGGTGATTCTTGTTTTTTAATTTGTTCAAATATATTTGTGTCAAATATTACTTTTTGGCTTGAAGATTCTTCATCTTGGTAGTTTTCTTGTCTAATTATTCTTACATCGTTTTCAGTCATAAAAGTGTTCTTCATCATTATCTTCTTATGAACTTTCATATGCTTCTAACTGATAAATACTATCATCACTTTCTATGTCATAATCCATGTAGCGTAGTTCTGTATATATATCTTCTTGTATTTGTATTTCAGATATTTGTTTTTTCTTTGGGTCTTTTGGTATTTTACAATGTTTTGCTAAATGTCCTAGTTTTTCGCAATTGTAGCATGTACATTCGGATATCTTTTTCTTGGGTTTATATGGTTTTTTTGTGGTTCCTCTTTTATATAGTTTATTTTTATTTGTTCTATTTCTTTCTTTGCTTGCTCACGGATTTTTTTTATTTCTAATTTTTGATCTATTTCTGTATTTTCTTTTGTTAATCTTACCATAGCAGCTAAGCTATCTTCTAATTTTGCTGAATTAGGGTCTGGCATTAAATGTAAATTATCTCCTAATTTTCTATATCTTCGTTTTAAATTAGTATGTACTATTGTTAGTAATATTCCTTCTGATCCCATAAATGTTTTTTCTATATCTTGAATGTAGGTTATGTTTGCAAGTTGATGAGCATTTTCATATAAGGATGGAGTCGATCATCATCAACTCCTATGTCTCTCTCAGGAAGGAGTTTTGTCTTTTGTTGTCATGTCATTTTAAAGGAGCTCATGTACATGTCTAGACTAGGATTTGGGTAGTGTTTATTGTATGCAATGTAGAAGATCTTGCTACTTAATTATAGCTTCTATTTAACTTTTATTGAGTTATTTTGTAAAAGATTTATGATTGTTTTCGCATATCTTGGTTGGTGGTAAGGGTTCTCCTATCTAGTTAGAGTAGAGTAGGTGCCACACTATCCCGTATTTGGGTCATAATCATGAATTAATAAAAGATGCCATGTTTGTTTCCTTGATTTCCTATATGATGCTATAAGCTTCTAACCCTAGTCAATCGTTGATGCCTACCACTATGTGTGGTGTACTGATATTACTATAGCTACATCCTCTTGGATGTAGGTTGTGTTTACACGTTTGCTAGAAGTTTCATATAAGGATGGATTCGATCATCATCAACTCAAGTATCTCTCTTTCAGGCAGGAGTTTAGTCTTTTGTTGTCTTGTCATTTCGTTGGAGCTTTTGTACATAGCTAGACTAGGTCTTGGGTAGTCTTTATTTTATGAACTCTAGAAGATCTTGCTACTTAATTATAGGTTCTATTCAACTTTAATTGAGTTATTTTGTAAAAGATTTATGATTGTTTCCGCATATCTTGGTTAGTGGTAAGGGTTCTTCTATCTATTTAGAGCAGAGTAGGTACCTCTAAGATTACATAATTTTGGTTGTGACAGTTGGTATTAGAGTGCTAGGTTACTGATATCACAAGTTTAATAGCAAATTTCAAGTAGAGTCCTGCGGATTGGTGTGTTGACGTCCACATCATATTCTTAGGAGTCTATATGACATCTAGAAATCATTCTCTTTCTTCTTTCCTATCGTGCTACCTAGGTGAAGTATAATTAGTATCTAGTTGATTTTAGTTGGTACTCCATAATAACAATTAGAACCTAGTCGATCCCTAATGGTATCTTGATGGCATTCAGAGAATTGAAATCTAGTTGTTTCCAATTAGTGCAAGCCAATAGGAGGCACAAATCTTGTATTCCTAATGTTGATTGTTCGAAGATTAATTGAGTTGCTATCTATTGTGTTTCTAATGTTAATTGTTCTTAGACTATGGGAATTGCTATAGTTATGAATTGCAATTGATGGAATCAAATTACGTGTCAATTGTTCTTGTGTTGCTACATTCGGCGAAAGCTTGAAGCTAATATGTGGTGAAGTGATGAGAGAAGAGTTGATTTTAAATACTCAGTTGAGGTGTGCCTCATTTATTATTTTTCATAGAGAAAATTCCTATTGTTGGGAAGTTATGTCCACGTGGGCAATCTTGGATCCATAACCATACGTTGGTATAGTTGTATTACAAGAAGGGGGAGAAGACCGAAATTCCCCCAGGTTACTGGATAAGGGCCGCTGCAGCAGAGGGGGATATCGCTGCAGCCAGACGACTATAACGGTCCATATCCGATGTAGAGGCTATGACCCAAGGCTCTAGAAAACCATAACAACCCACTTAGTCACCACAACGGTACTGCTGTAGTGACTTAGAGGACCACTACAACGGTCACATGGCAGTAAGCTGCCCTTTGTCCTGAACTCCTTAATCTTTTCTGAATTTTCCAATTTTGATAAAAGTTTTGATACTAAAAATGATTCCATAAAATGGTACGTGCCTACAAAAAATACAATTGTTCCAAGATGCCACCAATAGCACCAAAAACCAACCAAAACAATGATAAATTATCAAAAAATATGATAAATAAAGCTGTCTATCGAAAGCCCACACAAGGGAAAAACCCATCAGTATTTATATAAACAAGGGGATAAAGGGGAGGGTTGGGGATTGCCATGTAGGGGTCTAGTTCCCTGCGTCATCCTCAAGACTCGATGCATCAAAACCATCCTCATCAAGTGTGTTAAAAGAGAAGAACTTTTGTGCATTCGAGGTCCTTACCTTGGGAGACTTCTTGTTTAGAGTGAACAACCTTGCAAGAATCTTTACACCCTTCTAATATGAAAAATGCCTCTTCTTCTCAGCATCCAAGTGTAACACCCCAAAAGTCCCTAAAATTATATTTCAGACTTAGCACAGAAAACTAGTTGAACCTATAAAACTTTTCACAAAACAACTTATGCAATGAGTCTTGGTCAGTGCCAATGACTCATTAGGTGTGTCGTCCTAAGTGGTTAGTCAAAAGTCCTAATGGACTATATTCTACCCAGTGAAAACGCTCAGTGATGATGAGTTGTTATCAGTCATGACGAGCTATCGTGTGACTCATTCTGAGTAACCCAAACCAAAGTCTTGGAAGTTGAAAATTTGGACTAGTGGTGATGAATCTGGATGATGGGTCATTGTGTCCCAGTCTTCCCCATACCCAGGAACTCTGCTCCATAATAACATATGAAACGACGAGTCATTGTCAGACATAACGACTTATCTTGTTACCCGTGACCACATGGTACATCAGATCAGTTATGTTTTATTTGGTGTATTTTCATATTTTCCACCTTCCTAACTGCCTAAACTACATTGTTTAAGGTTTAGTGTGGATGGTTTAAAGGGACTAAGACATTTATTTAAGTTCATTCTATCCCAAAACAATAAACAAAAAGGTTGTTTCTCCTCTCAAAGTGAAATTAGGGTTCTTTCTCTCAAGAAAAGAATAAAGCTTCAAGATGGGAAAATCTTCACTCCATGTAAATGGTGAATTAAACAAGTTTACGAAATATACTAGAAGGTAGATTTGACATCGTATATGGCAGGTGATTTGGCTGCGGTGGGAAATTATATTCATAATGTGAATATGTAACTGGTTGGTTGATTTAGATAATGAGGTTAATCGAAAGTTGTGTACATGAAAGGTAGAATATTGAATATTAATCGTGAATTAATTAAAAATGCCATGTTTATTTCCTTGATTTCAAATATGTTGTAATATGCTTCTAACCCTGGTCGATTAATGATTCCTACCAGTTTGTGTGGTGAACTGATACTACTCTTGATACATCCTCTTTGTTGTTGGTGTGTTTGCAAGTTGACTAGTAGTTTTGTATAAGGATGGACTCCATCATCATCAATTCTTGCGTATCTATTTTAGGCGAGAGTTGTGTGTTTTATTGTGTTGTCATTTGTAGGAGTTCTTCACACATGTCTAGATTATGTATTGGGTAGTTTTTTTTGAATATATAGTAGATGATCTTGCTACTTAATTACAGGTTCTTTGTCATGACACGAGAAAATCCCTTAGTCATAACACAGTGCGTAGAACTACAATTGATCCCAAGCTAACCCATGATACTTGCATAATGCATGAGCAACTGAAAATAAATAGAAATAAGACACTGAATGTTGAAGCTACTGAATAAAATACTAGATACTAATCAATTTTATTTACAAGAACTATAATTTGAAAAGAAACTAGAACTAATACAACAACTCTGACTGACTATCTATGAAGCCTCTACTAATATTGACTATAGGTAATCGGGACATGAACCCCAGCTATCCCTAACCAATACATATGAGTAGAAATAAACTACTAGAACTAAAAGTTGACTTGAGTCCCCGAATCAAGAGAACTCATCACCTGCTAGCTGAAAGCTGTGATACTGTATAATACACTGAAATGATCAGAATACAAAGATATACACATATTTGAGTCTAAACCGTGGGAGTAACTGTTAACAGACATAGACCATGTAAGCAACATGGAATCCAACCTGTATCCCATTTTGGGAGGGTTTTTTATACCTTGCCAAGGGTAAGAACCATGATTGACGTGATCACTCATGAGCCCATTTAGGGCAAAACATAATATCATACCTATGGTGGCACATAGTTCTGGGACTTGGGGTTTGCTGAAATCTATTCCAACTCAGAGCTAAGTATTACTCCCAACTGAATATAACTGATGGCTCTTGAAAATGTTATCCATAATCATGGATGCCATACATGACTGCCATTCTACTAGTGAACTTTGTTTTTATTAGAAACTGATCCACAATCATTAATGACATTTTGGATACCATACTAATCGGGATACTTACTTTTGGGAAAAAGTGTTCACGATCATTGATGGCATATCTTGATGTCATGCATGTCATCTATCTGACTGTTTTGAGTCAAAGCTCTTGATCATGATATGAGAACGCACATATACGTATGCTAATAATTAAACTGAAAGCTGAGTCAAATACAAAAACTAGTTCAATTTGCTATATCTAAGAATGAATGAAATCATGGAACTAGTTATATGCAGTTACAATCTCTAAAAATCCTGATAAGCATGGTATACTGAGTAGCTCAATAATACTGAAGTTCTGAGATTGAAAGATAAGAGCTTTATCCAAAAGGATTCTAAATCGTGAAAACTGAAGGTCTAAGAGTTCAACTTACGATGCATGATATCCCAAGTCATCGGGTCTTCATAACCTGCCATCTCTAAAGAATGCAACTATCATGACACTTCAATAATCCAAAGAGAATGGAAAATTTCATAGCACAGGTCCAAAATACTAAATATCAGTATACTGAGTAGCCATAAAATGACAAGTCTGTAAAGTTAATGAACTTCAAGGGAAAACATGTCATGTTAGACTAATTTAGATTGAAATCCACCAAATCATGCATAATTCATTCAGAAAGAGGTTGAAATCTATAAAACATGCATAATTCTTTAAGTATTAAAATAACTGAGTTAAATCCATAAAAATCTGCATAATAACTTTGTTATGGGAACCATAATAATAAAATAACACGAGGGAACTGAAATTCAAGAATTTGGCATACTTGGGTGTGAACCCTAGATCTTGAGTTCATAAAATCAGAACTAGAATATTTAATTTAAAATTATATTTTGGGCATAAGGGTGAAAGGAATCCCTTATTGAATACCCATATACCTGGACCTATGAATTCTTGGACTAAAACCTTAAGAATCTGGCTTTAAGAAAAACCCTAGGTTTAGGCTTGCTTGAGAGTTGAATCACTTGTTTTTCTGACATAGAATAAGCTTGGGGAAAATAATGAGGGATTTGGGGTGATTAAATATACTGATCCCTCTTGTATCAGGTGAAACAATGTAGTTTTGGTGGTAGAATAGTGGAAAAAGACAAAACAACCCTTTTAAAATTCTCTGAAAAATTATTTGTGCCAGTCCCAACGACTCTTGTAATGATTCTTAGGGCCTGGGGATGAGTCGTAGCCTGAGTCATCATCTGGGACTCATTTTTCACTTTCATATGCAGTCACTATGAGTCACCCTATGACTCATAGGGTCTCTCGATGATTCATACGGTATGAGTCGTCGTCACTGACAACTTTGACAGTGCTTCAGTAAATATGCCATAACATTTTACTTCGATGTCAAATTTATAAATGGTCGGTGGAGTTGGAAATATAATTCAAATAACTTTAATTTGGTGCATATTAGGCCACCTAAATCTTCATATACTAGGATAAATGGTCATTTGAAGTTGACCCAAGAAGAATCTTACACTAGAACTTACCCGGAAAAGGAGTTTTCAACTCAACTTTTGGTTAGGGACTCCTTATGATCTTAATTATCATCTAATACTAATGTTATGATTATGTAATGGTTCTATATATACTTGAAGATTGGTTTTGTTCTTTGCTTGGATTTTAACCACCTGTATCTAACTTTAATCTACAAACACACTCTATTTCACAATCTTACTATAGTTCCTACTACCTCATTATGCATCTCTTCCCTAAATGGGCTTCATAACATCTCAAGAATAAAAAGACTTTTCTTCAACTCATAAGGTGCTATCAAAAATATGTTGATCCTTTAACCATTCTACAACTGCTATATTTTAAGACTCACACTTCTAACTCTGGGGTCATTCTGCTATAGGGTTCTGAGTTAAGGGATCTAAGAGCTTATCATACTTTGGTTTAATACATTATTTGCATGAAAATGGGTGAATTTTATAAAATCACTGAACGTAGAACTAATAGGCTCCTCTTAAGCCCTTGTGCAATCTTATAACAATTTGTAGTCTCTGCTTGGGAAAACTCTATCAGTAGGAATATAAATTGACTATTTTTATTACCTCAAGAATGATGCATAGTTAGCAAAAATGGAGAAATGCTCAAATCTGTATAAATCTCTTAGAGAACATCTCTACTACATGAGCTGAGATGTAAAAGAAGGGAAAGTATTCCCTAAATGTCTTGTAGCCTCTCAAAAAAAAATATAAACGTCTCCATACCGTTCTGCAAGACTCTACTAGAAATGACTTCATAGACACCCTAGGACACTTGAACTCTGTGCTTTGATACCAAGTTTGTCATAGCCCAAGACTACCCCCTAGTCGTAACATGATTCTTAGAACCACAAGTGATCCCAAAATAATCCATGATACTTGCCTAATGCATGAGCAACTGAAAATAAATGGAAATAAGATACTAAATATGGAAGCTACTGAATAAAATACTAGATACTAATTAAGTTTATATACAACAACTGTAATTTGAAAAGAAACTGGAACTAAATATAATAACTCTGATTGACTATGTATGAAGCCTCTACTAATACTGACTATAGGTAACCGGGACATGAAACCCAGCTATCCCTTATCAATACATATGAGGAGAAATAAATTACTAGAACTAAAAATTAACTTGAGTCCCCGAATCAAGAAAACTCATAACCTGCTGGCTGGAAGTTGTGATCTGCTTGACTATGTTCCTAATAGTAAGCACCTGAATCTACATCACATAAAAAATATAGGCAGAAGAGGTATGTGATCTGTACTTTTAAATGTAATGAGTATACGTGATATGCACTATAAATAACTAAATATAAAATTGATATAAATGACAATAGGCAATGATTCACTAAATGATAAGCATAAGTGTAGGAACCCCAGGATATTATGATATTATAAAGAGATATGCAACTTGGCATGCTGATGATAAAATATTTTAATCAAAAGTAATGTTGATGTATACTAAGATGCAAGGACCAATTTGGATAAGCATAATTACTGAATGCATGAATATTTTAATATAAATTAAATACTGTGAACTAGACTGAGATGAGGGTTATGCAAATACTCAAGTCTGAAACTGTGGGAGGTACTGTTAACCGACATAGACCATGTGAGCAATCTTAAATTCAACCTATAACCCATGTTGGGAGGGTGTTCAATAACTTGCCAAAGGTAAGAACCATGATTGGCGTGATCACTCATGAACCCATTTGGGGTGAAACATAATATCATACCTACAGTGGCACATAGTTCTGGGACTTGGGTTTTACTGAAACCTAATGCAACTCGGTGATAATTATTACTCCAAACTGAGTATAAATGATAGCTCTCAAAAATGTTATCCATAATGATGGATGCCATACCGGAATGCCACACTACTAGTGACCTTTGTTTTTTTATAAGAAACTGATCCACAATTATTGATGGCATTTTGAATACAATACTAATTGAGAAACATACTTTTGGGAAAAAGTGTTGAGGAGCATTGATGTCATATCTTGATGTCATGCATGTCATCTATCTGACTATTTTGAGTCGAAGCTCTTGATCATGATATGAGAACGCACATAAACATATGTTCATGTTTATACTTAACTGAGTAAAATACATAAAATATTTCAATTTGCTATATCTAAGAATGACTAAAATCATGGAACTAGTTATATGTAATTACTATCTCTAAAAGTCATGATAAGCATGGTATACTGAGTAGCTGAGTAATACTGAAGTTCTGAGATTGAAAGATAAGAGCTTTATCCGAAAGCATTCTAAATAATGAAAACTGAAGGACCAAAAATTCAACTGACAATGATGATAGTCTAAGTCATTGAGTGTTCATGACCCGCCATCTCTGAAGAATGCAACTATCATGACTATTCTATAATCCAAAGAAAATGGGAAATTTCATAGCACAGGTCTAAAATACTGAATATCAATATACTGAAGAGACATAAAATGACAAGTCTATAAACACAATGAACTTCAAGGGAAAACATGTCATGTTAGACTAATTTAGACTGAAATCCACCAAATCATGCATAATTCATTCAGAAAGAGGTTGAAATCTATAAAACATGCATAATTCTTTACGTATTAAAATAACTAAGTTAAATCCATAAAAATCATGCATAATAACTTTGTAATAGGAACAATAATAATAAAATAACATGAGGGAATTGAAATTCAAGAATTTGGCATACTTGGGTGTGAACCCTACATCTTAAGTTCATAAAATAATAACTGGAATCTATAATTTTAAACTATATTTTTGGCATAAGTGTGAATGGAATCCCTTTTTGAATACCCACATACCTAGACTAATGAAATTTTAACTGAAAGCATGAGAATCCGGCCTTAAGAAAAACCCTAGGCTTAGGCTTGCTGGAGATCGCTTGTTGTTTTGACTTAGAATGAGATTAGGGAAAATAATGAGGGATTTAGGGGTGATTAAATAGACTTATATCTCTTATAATAGGTGAAACGACATAGTTTTGGTGTTAGAAGAGTGGGAAAAGACTAAACAACCCTTTTAAAATCATCTAAAAATCTGTTGGTGCCAGTTCAAATGACTTTGGTGACGATTCGTAGGGTTTGGGGATGACTTATAGCCTGAGTCATCATTTGGGACTTATTTTTCACTTCTCTCTGCAGTCACTATGAGTCACCCTACGAGGGTTTCCCAACTACTCGTAGGGTTTGAGTCGTCGTCACTGGTAACTTTGACAGTGCTTCAGTAAATCAACCATTACATGTTACTCTGATACTGGATTTACAAATGATCGGTGGCGTTGGAAATATAATTCAAATACCTTTAATTTAATGGGTATTTGGCTACCTAAATCTTCATATACCAGGATAAATGGTCATTTTAAGTTAACCTAAGAAGAATCTTACACTAGAACTTAGCCGAAAAATGAGTTTTTAACTCAACTTTGGCTTAGGGACTCCTTATGATCTTCATTATCATCTAATACTCATGTCATGCTTATGTATTAGTTCTCTATATACTTGAAGATTGGTTCTAATCTTTGCTTGGATTTTTGGGGTGTTACATTCTATTTAACATTTATTCAATTATTTTATATACGATTTATGATTACTTCCGTATGTCTTGGTTAGTGGTAAGGGTTCTCCTATTTACTTACAGTAGAGTAGGTGCCCAAATGATCACATAATTTGGGTTGAAATCGTGAATTAATTAAAGATGCCATGTTTATTTACTTGATTTCCTATATGGTGTTATACGCTTCTAACCCTGGACGACCAATGATTCATACCAGTACATGTGGTGTACTGATACTACTCTTGCTACATCCACTTAAAAGTAGGTTGTGTTTGCAGGTTGACTAGTAGTTTTATACAAGGATGGAGTCGATCATTATCAACTCTTGCATCTCTCTTTCAGGTGGGAGTTTTGTCTTTTGTTGTCTTGTCAGTTTAGGGGAAATCTTGTACATGACTAGACTAGTTCATGATAGTGTTTATGTTATGAAATGTAGAAAATCTTACTACTTAATTATAACTTCTATTTATCATTTATTGAGTTATTTTGTAAAATATTTATGATTGTTTCCACATATCTTGGTTGGTGGTAAGGGTTCTCAAATCTTTTTAGAGTAGAGTAGGTGCCATCATGATCATATAATTTGGATTGTAGTAGTGAATTAATTTAAGATGCCATGTTTACTTACTTGATATCGTCTATAGTGTTATATGTTTCTAACCGTGGACGACCGATGATGCCTACAAAGATGTGTGGTGTATTGGACGATCGATGATGCCTACAAAGATGTGTGGTGTATTGATACTACTCTTGCTACATCCCCTTGAATGTATGTTGTGTTTGCAGGTTGACTAGCAATTTCATATAAGAATGGAGTTGATCATCATCTACTGTTACACCTCTCTTTCAGGCTGGAGTTTTGTCTTTGGTTGACTTTTCATTTCAGGGGAGATCTTGTATATGTCTAGACTAGGTCTTGGATAGTGTTAATTTTATGAAATGTAGAAGATCTTACTACTTAATTATAGTTTCTATTTAAATTTTATTGAGTTATTTTGTAAAAGATTTGTGATTGTTTCTGCATATCTTGGTTGATGGTAAGGGTTCTTCTATCTAGTAAGAGTAGATTAGGTACCCACACGATCCTATAATTTGGGTCTTGACAGTTGGTATTAGATTCCTAGGTTACCGATCCCATAAGTACAAGAGAAAATATCAAGTAGTGTCATGCGAATTGATGTGTTGACGTATATAGCAAATCCTTAGGAGGCTATAAGGCATCTAGAAATCATTCTTTTTTTCCTTTCCAATTGTGCTACATTAATTATTGTGTACCTGGGTGGAGTCCAATTAGTATCTAGTCAATTTCAGTTACTATCTCCATAACCACAATTAGAACCTAGTTGGTCCCTATTGGTATCTTTATGGCATTCGGAGAATTTGAATCTAGTTGTTTCCAAGTGGTGTAAACTAATAGGTGGCACAAATCTTGTATTCCTAATGTTGATTGCTCTTAGATTAATTTAGTTGCTATATTTTGAGTTTCTAATGTTGATTGTTGTTAGACTAAGTGAGTTGTTATGGTTATGAATTTCAATTGATGCAATCTAATTACTTTTCAATTGTTCTATTATTAGTACATTAGATAAAAACTTGAAGCTAATATGTGGTGAAGTTATGAGCGGGGAGTTTATTTTAAATACTTAGTTATGGTATGTCTTATTTAATATTTTTTGTAGAAAAAATTCCTATTGTTGGGTAGTTATATCCATCATGGGACATATTGGACCCATAACCATATGTCGATATGGACGTATCACAAGAAGGGGGAGAAGACAAAAATTCCCCAAGATTACTAGTTAAGGGCCGCTACAGCGTAGGGGGGATGTCGCTGCAGCTGGACAACTATAATTGTTCGTAGCCTCTATAGAGGCTATGACCCAAGGTGCCGGACCACAACATCAGCCCACTTGGTTGCCAAAATGGTAACGATGTAGCGACTGAGGGGACTGCTACAATGGTCACATGGTTGTAAGCTACCCTTTGTCCTACACTCCTTAATCTTTTCAGAATTTTCCAATTTTGATGCAATTTTGGATACTAAAAATGATTCTATGAAAGGGTGCGTGCTTACAAACAAGGCCATTGTTTCAAGATGCCACCAAAAGCAACAAAAACTAACAAAAATAGTGTTAAATTATCCAAAATATGATAAAATAAAGATGTCTACCGAAAGCCAATGCAAGGGAAAAAACCATCACTACCTATATAAACATGGGGATAAAGTGGAGAGGTTAGGACTACCATGCCAGGGTCTAGTTCCCTGCTTCATCCACAATACTCGACAATTCAAAACTATTCTCATAAAGTCCGCTCAAAAAGGAGAACTCTTGTGCATCTGAGGTCTTTATCTTGGAAGCCTTCTTGTTTGGAGAAAATATATTCACAAGAATCTTTACACCCTTCCATACCCAGACAATTAATTGTTCCTAAAAATGTGTCTTCTTCTTCTTCTTTTCATCCAAGTGTAACACTCTAAAAGTTCCTACGATCATATTTCAGAATTAACACAGAACAACAGTTGAAACTAACAAAACTTTTCACATAATGACTCAGTCAATGAGTTGTGGTCAGTGCCAATGACTCGTTGTTTGAGCCATCCTCAGTGGTTAGCCTAAAGTCCTGAAGGACTATTTTCTACCCAGTGAAAATGACTCAGTGACTACAAGTCGTTGTTAGTCATGATGAGCCATCGTGTGACTCGTTCTGAACATCCCAGACCAAAGTCCTTAAAGTTTAAAATTTTGGCTAGTGGTGATGATTCTAGACTACTTGTCATTGTGACCCAGTCATCCCCAGACCCAACAACTCTGCCGAGTCAAACGAGTCAAAGGACGACTGGGTACATCAGATTAGTTACATTTTGTTTGGTCTATTTTCATCATTTCCACCTTTCTAACTACCTAAACTTTATCATTAAGGGGTGGGGTTAAGGGGACTAAGATGCTTCTTTAACTTCATTCTATCCTAAAACACTTAGAGAAATAACAGAAAGGCAATTTCTCTTCTCTCAAAGTAAAATTAGGGTTCTTCCTCTCAAGGTAACAATCAAGCTTCTAGCAGGGAAAATCTTTACTCCAGGTATGTGGGTTTTCAGCACGGGGATTCCTTTCACCCTTGGATATGGAAAAGCTTTCCAAAAATATCAATTTTAGATATTGTGATTCTAGGATTCTTATCAATTTTCATAATTTCCTTTGTTGTCAGCACTCTCATGATCTTTAGATGATAATTTCATATTTTATTATGGTTTTGAAGTCTTGCATTATATATAACTTCCATGATTTGATACTAAACTGGATTGCACAGTATTTTCAGTTTAATTAGTTTTTCATCAAAAAAGCTTAGCGTGTTATGAACACACAATACCAAAAATTGGTTAATTTAGCATAAACAACCTAGTTAGCTTCAGTTTTCAGGCTTAAAGTATAATCCCAATATTCATACTTTTATGATACTTTTAGATAAAGTATGTTTGACTCAGTTTCAATATATAAGTTTTATGAGCTATCAGTTAATAAGTTTTTAAGTAGTGCTTAACGATGAGTGGATGCAGGGATGAAGGTTCACTCGTTAGTAGAGATTGACACCCTCAGTAAATGTCCCTTAGTCCTAGAACTACATTGCCAACACAGGTTACTGAGGGTCACTCACTAGTTGAGGCTAATACCTTAGTTCAAATGGATATCAGTTAGTGGATCCACATCAATTAGGTTTATTACCCTTGGCAGGGTATATAACACCCTCCCAACTAAGGTTACAGGTTGGACCTCATATAGCTCAGATGAGATATGTCGATTAATTGGCCCTCTAACAATTATATATTAAGACTTAGCATTTGTACTTGACCCTCACTTAAGTTTATTTAATTTAAACTATGATTTTCAGAGTTATCCTTCTATAACAGTGTCATGCATTTGTAATAGGCTCATTGTACTTCAATTCAACATATGCATCCAGTCTTGCATTTTGGATCAGTATATCAGTATTTTCCTAGCATGCTTAGTTATTTAAAATTGCATATCTCACATGCTTTGTACATTCAAATTACTGATTGCATACTTTCTTTTGTGTTGTATCATATTATAATATAGTTCTCGACGATCAGCATCAGACTCATGGTTCACACAATCCAGTACCCTCTCAGTAATAGATAGGGGTGAGTCCTCATCATCCAAGGATGATACTTTAGTATTATTTATGTTTTTTATTAGTATTTAAGTTTCAGATAGTTTATAGTTAGCTTGAGACTTACCGCAGCAACTCATCATTTAGTAGAGGCTTTCAGATAGATAATAGACTTTTTATCTTGGGCTTTATTTTTAGACTCAGTTTTATTTCAGTTTAATTTAGATATTTATTTTCAAATCAGTTAGCTTCCGCATTTAGTATTTCAGTTATATTAAGTATTCTTAGTGTCATACCAGGCCATGTGTAAGCTTGGGGTCACTTGTGGCTCTAAGCATCATGTTATGTCTAGGGTGGAGGCTTGGGTGATGAAAAACTTGGTATCAGAGCATCAGATTTAAAGTAACCTAGGGTGTCTAAAAGCTGTATTAAGTATAGTCGAGTTTATGGGTGTGAAGTGTGTCACACATATGCGGGAGAGGTAATGAAACATTTTAGGAAAGTCTCACTTCTTTCACGTTCATATCATGCATTAGAGGGTGAACTCTATTTACTCTCCTTCTAATTCGTGCTTTATGCATTTATAGAAAATGCCTCCTAGAAGAGCTAACAGATGAAAGAAATGGTAATGGTAATCATCAAGCACCACCAGCTCCAACAAATCCCCTAAAAGAGCAAGTTACTTAAGCCAAGTTTAGGGTTTCTTATCAGGTGCTTGCTCAAGCTATGACCAATCAAGTTAATTAGCATGATATTTTACCAGCTAAGCTGAATGGAAAGGCAGCTGCTATGAAAGTCTGAGACTTTACTCGGACGAATCCTACAGAGTAACATGGTTTAAAGGTTGAGGAAGATCCACTGGATTTCATTGATGAGGTTTAGAAAATTACTCAAATCATGGGTATTACTCTAGTTGAGAGTGCAGACTTAGTCACTTATCCATTGAAAGAAGTGGCTCAGACTTGGTTTATGTAATTGAAAGATGGTAGACGTGCAGATGCAGGCCCAGTTGATTAGTATATGTTTGTGACTATTTTTCTAAACAGGTTCTTTCCCCGTGATTTGAAGGAAGCCAAGGTTTATGAGTTCATCAATTTTAAACAGGGTAACATGACTGTGAAGGAATATTCTCTAAGGTTTACCCACCTTTCCAGGTATGCTCCACAAATAGTTACTGAGCCAATGGCTCGAATGAGTAAGTTTGGTTTTGGTGTTTTTGAGTTGTTGGTCAAGAAGTGTAGGACTACTATGTTTGTTGGTGATATGGAATTCTTTAGACTTATGACCCATGCTTAGCAGATTGCAGAATATAAGTAATGGAGATGGAAAGGGAGACTAAGAGAGATATAACAGGTAACTTTGACTACTATTAGTAGAGGTAAGGCGGTGGTAATCACTCTCAGTTTCATGAATAGTCTTTTACTTTAGCCATATCGTCTACTAGTTCCCTAGTATCCAAGTTCAGGCAGGAGCAGCGAGATAGAGAACAAGACTCCAAGACTCAGGGTAGCGCTACAAGTAGTTGCACTTTCCTAATTTGTAAGAAGTGTGGTAAAACCACCAAGGGGTGTGTATAGTCAGTAGTGGTAGTTACTTTAGATGAGTAAAGATAGGTCACATGTTGAGGGATTGCCCAGTGGCCTTACAAAGGGACAAATATGTTTGTCAGAAAACCCAGTTCACTTCATCAGTAGCCCTTGCAGGTTGCCCAACTCAGTAGGGTGCTTTATCTAGTGTTGGTGGTGGACAAATACCAGAATAGGTTCTATGCATTACAGATTTGATAGGAATATGAGTGTTCCCCTAATATAGTCACCGGTACATTACAAGTCTTCCATATTGATGTATATGCATGGTTAGATCCCGTAGACACACTTTCCTTCATGACTCCTTTATTGCAGTAGATTTCAGTGTTACTCCCAAATCCCTTTCCAAACCCTTCTCAGTCTCTACTCATGTTGGTGATTCAATTGTAGCTAAATAGGTATACAAAAATTTCCTAGTCATGGTTTCTCAATAAATCGCCAAAGCTGATTTAGTAGAGTTAGATATGACTGATTTTAAAGTCATTCTTTGCATAGATTGGTTACATTCCTGTTATGCCTTATTTGACTATAGAAAAAGAGTTGTTAAGTTTAAGTTTCTAAATGAACTAGTCTTAAAATGGAAGGGTAGTACTTCAGCGTCTATAGGTCAATTTGTCTCTTACTTTAAGGCCAAAAAAATGATCTTTAAGGGTTGTATATAGTTTGGGTCAAGGATTCCAAGTTTAAAACCCCAACTCTTTAGCAGTTAGATTGCTATAGCGAATGAGTTTCCAAAAGTGCTTCCTGAATATCTGTTCGGAGTCCCTCCTAAGCAGGAGATAGACTTTGGAATAAACCTTCTTCAAGATATCCAGCCTATCTCAATTTCTTTTTATAGAATGGCTCCAACTAAACATATGGAATTGAAAGTACAGTTAAAGGACCTCTTAGATAAGGGTTTCATCAGACCCAATATCTCTCCATAGGGTGCGGTGCTCTAGTTCTCTTCCTGCATAAGAAATATTAGTTCCCTCAGAATGTGCATCGACTACCATGAGTTGAGCAAAGTTATAATCAAGAATAAGTATCATATTCCTAGGATTAATGACTTATTCGACAAGCTTCACAGTGCCAATTGTTTCTCAAAAATGACCTCAGATCCGGCTATCATCAACTCAAAGTCAAAGAATGTGACATTTTAAAAACAGCCTTAAGAACTCAGTATGGTCAATATGAATTTGTTGTGATGTATTTTGGACTAACGAATTCTCTTACAACTCTTATAGACTTGATGAACAAAGTGTTCAAGCAATACTTGGACATGTTCACCATTATCTTCATAGATGACATCCTTGTTTCTTCTCAGAGTGAGGATGAACATGCAGACCATTTGATAATTGTCTTGTAAACTCTCATAGATCACCAGTTATTCACTATGTTAATCAAGTGTGAATTTAGGTTGAAACCAGTAGCATTCCTTGGTCACATCATTTCTGGTAAGGGCATTCAGGTTGATCCTTAAAACAATGAAGTAGTTAGGAACTGGACTAGCCCTATCTCTCTATTATACATTAGGAGTTTCTTGGGTTTATCTAGTTTCTATAGATGGTTTGTTGAAGTATTTTTATTTATTGCTTCACCTATGTCAAGATTGACTCAGAAGAAAGTCAAATTTTAATGGTTTGACACTTACAAAAAGAGTTTTCAAGAGTTGAAGACTCGACTCACTTCTGCTATAGTTTTGGCTTTACCAGAGGATTCAGATGGGTTTGTTATTTACTGCGATGCCTTTGCAGTTGGCCTCAATTGTATGTTGATGCATCATGGTAAGGTCGTAACTTATGCATCTAGACAGCTCAAACCTCATAAGAAGAATTATTCAACTCATGATCTTGAGTTGGCAGCAGTTGTTTTTGCCTTAATGATTTGGAGAAACTATCATTATGAAGTTCATGTAGATGTGCTCACAGATCATATGAGCCTCCAATAAGTGTTCAGTTATACAAACCTAAATCTTTGTTAGAGAAGATGTCTAGAGTTATTGAAGGATTACTATATAAGTGTTTTGTACTATTTGGGTAAGACTAATGTAGTGGTTGATGCTCTTAGAAGAATTTTGATGGGTAGTGTTGCTCATGTAGAGGATGAGAAGAAAGAATTGTTTTATGATGTTCACAAACTTACTAGATTGGGAATGTGGTTGGTTGACTTAGCCAAAGGTAGTGTCATTGTTCAGAATCCTCTTTAGTGGTAGAGGTCAAGGTAAAGCAAGATAGTAATACTATTTTGCTTAGTTATAGGAAGAAGTCCAAACCAAGAATGTTGTGATTTTCTCCTAGGGGGAGATGGTGTTCTTCATTGTTAGGGCCAATTATGTGTTCCAGATGTAGATGACTTGAAACAGAGGATATTGACAGAAGCTCACAGTTCTTGGTACTCTGTTCACCTAGGTGCCACCAAGATGTACTATGACCTATGGGATGTCCATTGGTTCAATGGCATGAAGAAGGATATTGTTGAATATGTGCTAAGTATCCAAATTGCTGGAAGGTTAATTTTGACAACCAGAGACCATATGGTATTACTCAAAATATCTATATTCCTAGTTGGAAGTGCGAAGAGCTGAATATGTACTTCATTACATGGTTACCTCATACTCACCAACAACATGATTCTATATTGGTTATAGTAGATCGAATGACTAAGTCAACATATTTCCTGCTAGTTTATACTATAAATTCAGCCAAGGACTATGCTAAACTCTACCTTAGAGAGTTGTTTTAGTTGCATGGATTCCCCTTGACTATCATTTCAAATAGGGGTACTCAATTTACTTCACAGCTTTAGAAGTTCATTTTGAAGGGTCTCGGTACCCAAGTTCATCTCAGTATAACTTTTCACCCGTAGATAGATGGTCAGGCAGAGTAGACCATTTAGAATTTTAAGGATATTTTGAGAGCTTGCATGATCAACTTTAATTATGGTTGGGATGAACACTTGCCTCTCATTGAGTTTTCCTATAATAACAATTATCACTCTAGTATTCTGATGGATCTATTTGAGGTGCTTTTTGGTAGGAGATGTAGATCTCCTATTGATTGGATTGAGGTTGGTGAAGCTAATTTGATAGGGCTCATCATGACTGGCAACAACTCATCGTCACTGAGTCGTTGTCACTAGGTAGAAATAGTCCTTCAGGATTTTTGGCTAACCACTAAGGATGACTCACCAAACCAGTCATTAGCACTGACCAAGTCTCATTGCCTATTCTAAATAATTAGAGGGATAAAGGGGAGAGGTGGGGACCACCATGTCAGGGTCTAGTTCCTTGCGACATCCCAAAGACTGCATGCATCAAAACTATCCTCGTTATGTCATTCGATTACTTATTTGCATTTATTCTTATTTGCTTTCCATTAAGTGTTGTATTAAAATCAAAGTGGCATAGGTCTACTCTTATATGTTGGTTAAGTGATGAAGATAGTTGGTATGGTTTACACTTGTGGTGTTTAGAGTAGTCATAGGCCCTACCCTTTTGGGTTAAACTTATACTTGTGATTATAATTGTGAAATCATTGATAGGGTGGCGTTAGTCTTAAGGTGTTTATTGTTTAATTTTATGATCTATCTGTGGATGATAACTGTTGTTAGATTTACATGTTATGTGTTTTAGCATTGCTTGTTATATCTACTCAAGTGAGCTTGTTTAAGTAAGGAGATAAACGTAGTAATTGGTGAATTAGAGGAGTTGATGAGATGTAATAGAAGGAACAGTTGACGTCGTATGGGGTAGGTGATTTTCTTATCATGGTACATTATAATCGTAACGTGAATAAATAACTAGTTAGTTGGTTTAGGTAATGAGGTTAATCGATAGTGGCGCAAAGGAAAGGTTTAATGCTTAATATTAGTCGTGAATAAATAAAAGATGCCATGTTTATTTCGTTGATTTCCTATATACTATTATATGTTTCTAACCCTTATCGACCAATGATACCTACCATTAGGTGTGGTGTAGTAATACTACTTTTGCTATATCCTCTTGGATGTAGGTTGTGTTGGTAGGTTGACTAACAGTTTCTTATAAAGACGGACACGATCATCATCAACTCCCCTGTCTCTCTTTCAGGCGGGAGTTGTGTATTTTGTTGTCTTTTCATTTCTTAAGAGCTCTTGCACATGTCTAGACTATGTCTTGGGTAGTGTTTATTGTATGAACTGTAGAAGATCTTTCTTCCTAGTTACAATATCTTTTTAACGTTTATTGAGTTATTTTATAAAAGATCAATGATTTTTTCTGCATATCTTGGTTGGTGGTAAGGGTTCTCCTATCTTGTTAGAGTAGAGTAGGTACCCGCACGATCCTGTAATTTGGGTTGTGACAAGTCTCAACCAGATATTAAACCAAAAGATTTCATGTTCGTTATATAAGAGACATTTACATGTCCTAATACAACATGCCATAGAGAGATAGACTCAACTATATAAGCAGAAGTAGATATATTTTTAGTAGTATTATCATAAATATTAATCACAAGCAATGCTTAAAAAGTCCATTAACCGTAATAATATTATTTTTTGTCAATATAAACTCATCATTTTCAATTGAAACCTTCATCCTAACTCTTCCTAACAATACCATAGAAATCAAATTAATTCTGATATTAGAAATATCCAACACTTTACTCATTGCCAGAGTTTCACCAAATATGAGTTTGAGAAAAACTATTCCTTTTGTAAGAACTTGAGAGTAGTCCTTGAGGCCACAAGATAAACAATTTATTCTCCTTTCTCAATTTAGGTGTATTACACAAAATCATTTTTATTTAAACAAATGTGTCTCGTAGCACTAGAGTCTATCATTCAGTTTCTCACATTGCCCTAAATATTCATTTCTAAAATAACCTCAATAATTATTTCATCCTTTTCATCAAATTTATATTTGACTTAACAAGTTTGTCATTTCTTTCACATCTTATCTCACATTGAGATAATTTTTATGAAGGTTTTATAATTAGTACTGGGCATATAACCATGGTTATTTTCATACTTGTATTTTGCAACACCATAAACTTTTGTCACGCCCTAAATAATCGTGAGTGACACCCACACTAACCCTTCGTTGGGAGAATCATTTAACCCAATTACTAAGCTAATCATTTAACCATTTTTAAACAGTAATAATAACACCAACTTAATGATAATTGAATCTAAAAACTAATCAATAAATAAAAGTGAAAATTAAACAACTGTCTATTACAATCCCCAAGATTAAGAAGTCACCACAAAAGAACATCTAAAACCATAAAATTGAAGTCTAAATAAATATCTCAAAAATAAATAAATAAAGGAATGTCATTGTACGAAAGAGTGGACATGATCAATGGGCAGATCCAATAGTTGCACGAAGATAAGTGCTCACCCTTGGATAGATAAGCTGCTGGTCACGAACTAAATCTGAGGTCTCATCTCAGTCGCTGGAACACTGTATGTACTCAACAAAAAGAAGAGTACAGATAGTATCAGTACATACACTATAGGTGTTTTTGGTAGGAAGGAAAATATTTCCTAGAAAAGAATTTCTTGGAAAACAAGTTGGCTTTTTACTAATTTTCTGATCTTTGGTTGGTGAGTGGAAAACATTTTTCGGGAAAAAATTTCTAGTGTTTGTTAAGTGAATGAAAAATAATTTCTAGAAAATATCTTTTAGATTTTGACTAGAGAGTAAAAAATAGTTTTAAGGAATATAGTGTCGGACCAAGGAATCAACCCCGACTACCGATCCAGGATCAAACCCCGACACCAATATCAGGATCCAATTGCGACACCCGACCCAGACTCCTGACTCGATAATCAGACAAATAGTAAAACTAGGACCCGACCCCGAGATCCGACCTCGAGAATTGACCTCGACACCTGACCCAAGACCCAATCTTGATTCCCAATTCGAGACCCAACCCTAACTCTCGACCAAGCACTCGACCCATGACCCGGTCGCGACTCCCAACTTGAGACTTGACCCCAACTCCTGACCTCTACTCTCGAGTTGAGATTCGAGAGTCGGGTCGGTAGTCAGATCTCTAGTTAGTGTAGGGAATCAATACCCAAGACTTGGATTAGGGTGGTAAGTTGAGGTGTGTGGTTGAAAGAGAGTTTTGGAAAATGTTTTCTATACTTTTTGAAGGGAAGTCATTTTCCTTAAACTTAAGGAAAATAAGTTCATCTGGAAAACATTTTTTAAAACATTTAAGTCAATTAAACATGAGAAAATTGGAAAACCTTTTCTGATTTTTTTTTTCCTTCATACCAAACACACTCTATATACTGGCAAGCATCATCCGCCAACATAACCTAAAAACTATACATAAACATAAATCAAATAAAATCAACTAGCAGTCAAGGCATACAAGCAATTATAGAACAATTTACTACCATCCAAAACCAACCTCTCAATATAATCTAAATACTACAATAATATAATTAATAGTCTATTTACATCATCATGCTATCATCTAAATTTAAAAGGGGGCCTTTCGTAGTCAAATGCGTATGAGAAAATGATAATTATTCAGCTCACTAAAATCTAGTAAATCATAAATAGGTGAGAGCCTAAGACCCTCTAATCATCTCAAGTGTAACACACCAAGCTACGTTCATCTAGTCATTTCACAAGTAGTCTTAACCTACTTATAGTTAACACAACACCTAAACCAACCAACCATAAAAAAATTAGTGAATGAATGATATAAAAAATTGCATTATGACTATCAACCCGATCATGAAAGTGTACACACATACCAAAGGGTCTTATATACCTAATAGTCAAGACCTGCTAAGGACGAGCTTGGTCCATGTACCGTACAAGCATGGTACCCAACCCTTCGAATATCAAACTGTAAGCAATGTGTACCAACATGGTACTTGACCCTCCGAATATCCAATGTATAAAAGTAACCAATAACAACAATAATATGATGGAGTGCACCATATAAGCCACAACACAATTTATCTAGACACTTAGTCAATTTCAAGGTTCATCACTTACATGAATGATAGTCAATTACAAGACCAATTCACCAATCATAAGTATGCCCGAAGGCTAATCAAAATTATTCAACTCATGGATAGGTACATAAATTAGATTAAGTCTATAGCAACATAAACCATAATCTACGTCAAATGCAAGCCCGAAATGCTCTAATTTGCCAAAGCATTCCCCTTTTTTACTTTTTTTGGTTGTTCTTGGTCTAAAAAAAAGTAAATGAGGAGAAATTGATAATCTATTCTCCAATTATAAGTGTTAGGAACTAAAACCTGTAGATTTTAACCTAGTTCATAATCTAAACTCCCACTATGGGGGTTTTTCACCCATTAATCCACCCATGTTCCCCATAACTTATGTTATAGAGGAAGCAATCTACTTTAGAAAGTCAAGTCTAGCAACTAGAACCATTTACAACTTATTATAAGCCTACCCCAGGAAAATTCTCTTCAGTTCAAAATTTTTAGGGCTTAACCCATAATTCTTCCTTATATCATGATTATAATGATTTAAGAGATTAAAAGAGTTAATCTACAAAAGAATAGTAGAATAATATAACCTCAACGATGGAAATCACCCAAAGTTGGAGAAAATTGCCTCAAACATCCCTAAGATGTGTTTTGGAAGAAAATAATGTCAAAATTTGGAACCCAGGCAGCTATTCTGCCTAACATCTGCTATAACGGCTCCCAATCTGCTATTGCAACCATGAGGCCTGCTTTATCGATCCTCTACTAAAGTTATGAAGCATTATAACGGTCCCTCTACTGCTACAGAGATCCCGCTGTAGCGAGATAGAGCCACTATCGTGGAGCCTAATCAGTAGCTTGGTAAAATTTTATATTTTCCCCCTTTTTACAACACAAGCTGTACAACACAAATTTATCCTATCACATCAAACACTATAACAAGAGTTCTATACAATTGAATTTTGTTTCATAAGTTTTTGTGGATGACTAAACTCCTTATCTATTACCCAACATCTAAAAAATTAACATATCAACCACCATAAGACACGAAAGGTCTCTACACTATACAACACTCAGAATTTATTTAAACTTGCCCTTGTCTGAGATTTTCTCAACTCTCATCTTAAGGCCACATCTACCCTAACACTTACACTACAAGAAATTCTATACCAATGAAATAGATCGTTATATCGTATTGTAATTAAAAAATGCTTCATCCCAAAATGACAACTAGAAAACCAAAGTGGAAAACAAGTGAAAATTACCTGAATCAATGAACAATTGGGGATAAAACTTGAGCATGTCTTCTTCAGTCTCCCAAGTGGCCTTCTAAATAGGATAGTTCATCCATTGTACTTTTACTAAAGAAATCACTTGGTTCTCAACATTCGGATATTCCTTTCAAGAATAGCAGTGGGTTCCTCTTCATAGGAGAGGTCCTCATCTAACAACACTGAATCCTAATGAATGATATAATCACCATCTCCATGATACATTTTAAGCATCAAAATAAGAAATAAGGGATGAAATCCTTACAAACTAGGAGGAGGAGCCAATCTATACACCATGGGCCCAGTACTATCCAAAACCATAAATGGTCCATTAAACCTTAGACCAAGTTTACCCTTCTTCCTATATTGCACCACTCCCTCCATGGGTGAAACCTTGAGCAACACATTCTCACCCTTCTTAAAATGTATATCTCTCACCTTTATATCCACATACTCCTTCTACCTACTTTAAACTTCTACCATCTACTCTTGTATAAATCCCACCTTCTCAATCAACTTTTCAACAAATCAATGCCCTAAGGCCTCACTTCAAAGGTATCAAACCACCCAATGGGTGATCTACATCATCTCCATGCAAAGCTTTGAAAGGAGAGATGTACATACTTGAGTGATAGATATTGTTGTAAGCAAACTCTCACAAGGGTAAGACTGGTCCCAAACACCATCAAAATCCATGACATAGGACTGTAGCAGATCTTCCAATACTTGGATCATCTGCTTAGGCTGCCCATCAGTCTGAGGGTGAAAGGTTATACTCAAATCTAATCTAGTCTGCATCTCTTATTGGAATTTCTTCTAAAAGTTAGAGGTTAATTGCGTACCTCTATTCGATATAATAGAGAAAGGAACCCCATGCAGTTGCAAAATCTCCTTAACATAGATCTTGGACATCTTGGCTGCATTATAAGTTATCTGCACTGAAACAAAGTATGCAAACTTAGTCAATCGGTCCACAATCACTAAAATAGAATCATCCTTCCTCAAGGTCTTGGGAAGACCATCAGGTCTTTGATTTTCATACTTACCCTGTGGAGGCACTTAGCCATAAAATCTACTATATCCCACTTCATATGACACCACCAATAGTGTTTTCTCAAATCACGATACATCTTGGTTGCACCAGGAAGTATAGAGTACCTCAAACTATGAGCCACCATAAGTATGGATATAATCAAATTTGCCACACAAGGTACACAAACTCAGCCTCTAATCATCAACACACCTTCATCATCAAATATGGCATTTTTGGCCTCACTTTGCAATATTTTGTAATGAATTTTAGCTAACTTCTCATCCTTGTACTGCCTAGCTTTGATTTAGTCAAGAAAAGTAGAACTCACCTGAACATTAGCTAGTATTCCTCTCCTCCAGGTCACTTGAAATCTCATAAAACTTTTAGATAAGTCTGGACCTCCCTAGCCAACAGACATTTAGAAACATCCAAACGTGATAAACTACCCATACTTTCTGTCTTTTGACTTAAAGCATCTGCCATCCTATTGTCCTTTTCTAGATGATAGAGGATCAAAAGGTCATAATCCTTGAGTAGTTCCATCCATCTCCATTGTCTCAGATTCAAGTCCTTATGAGTGATCACATGTTGTAAACTATGATGATTATTGAATACCTCATACTTTACCTTATACAGATAATGGTATCATATATTGAGAGCAAACACCACCGCTGGAAACTCCAAATCATGGATGGGATAATTCTTCTTCTGAACCTTCATTTGCCTTGAAGCATAAGCTATCACATTCTTTTCTTGCATCAACGGAACACCTAAACAAGAACATGAAGCATCACATTACATAATAAAGTCTTTACCTACAATAGGTAGGGAAAAAATAGAAGACAAAGTTAGCAAAGTCTTGAGTTTTTCTAAGCTCTCTTCACACTTATTAGTCCATACAAAAGGTAATTTCTTTTGAGTCAACCGAGTCAAGTGTGAAGTAGTAGAAACAAACCCTTTGACAAACCTATAATAGTAACTAGCCAACCATACAAAGCTTTGATTTTAGTCACAATAGTAGGCCTAGTCCAATTCCTAACTGCATCTATCTTTTGCAGGTCTACCATAACCCCTTCCTTAGAAACCATGTGCCCCAAGAAGGACATTAAAGACAACCAAAATTCGCACTCACAATACTCAGCGAAGAGCTTTTTCTCATTTTGCAATCCCAAAACAATGCGCAAGTGAGCCTCATTCTCCTTTCTACTCGTCCAGTATACCAAAATAACAACAATGAAAATAAAGACAAAAGAATCCAAATATGGCCTAAACACTCATTCAATATTCCCATAAAATCAGCCGGGGCATTACTCAAACATGACTATAACATGTTCAAAAATAATTTTTTGGTATGTCATTTACCAGAAGCATAAGCTTGCGATTGCCAAACCTCAAGTCAATTTTAGAGAAAATAGAAGCACCCTATAACTAATTAAACAAATCATCAATCCTGGGCAAAGGGTACTTGTTATGAATCATAACTTTGTTCAACTACTGGTAGTCTATGCACATACAATGACTACCATCCTTCTTCTTAACAAATAAGACCAGAGCACCCCGTATAGAACTACTAGGACAGATGAAACCCTTCCAAATAATTCTTGCAATTGGGCCCTTAGCTCTTTTAGCTCAGTCGGTGCCATCCTATAAGAAGGATTGAAATGGGATGAGTTCCCGATACTAAGTCTATGCAAAAATCTATTTCACAATCAGGTGGCATCCTAGTTAAATCATTAGGAACTATTTCTAAGAATTTCGATTCCACCAAAACTGACTGTCACACCCCGAATCCCATCGAGACGGATTGGCACCCGTAGCCGATAAGGCCCTAGAGAACCAAATTGTGCTTTTATATTCATATGCATGAAATAAGAAATACCACCATCATGTACGAGCATAAAAGAATAAGAACAGAATTCGTGGAACATGTGATAAATATACATATGTGCAACTTGGCCATCGAGGCCATCAAGTCAAAGCGTCATATACCACCTTACATCCATACACCCACATATATCTACAAAATCCTCTAATAGATACATTTACCAAAACTAACTGAATGTCGGGGCAAGTTCCCACTTTATAAAACATGACTAATACCAAAACATATGAACAACTGTGACTCGGAGAAGCCTTGAACTAACTGGAGCTCACCAATGATCTGCAACAACTGGCAACCTACTGTGGAGGCCTACTAGTACCTGCGCCAGCAGCAAGTAAGGTAAGTCCCACAAGGGACGTCAGTACGAAGAATGTACTGAATATGTAAGGCTCAAATAAAACTGTATGATATGTAAATATGTCAATGAACTCAAATACAATAAATGATCAATATGGATAAGTCACTAAACTGAACTTTGGAAACCATTTATATTGCTTTCATTACTTTCTTTGTATCTTTGCTCCTATGATTATTCGTCTTTACCTGTGAACTGTGATACCTGGGCCCCGACTGAATAGTGGGTTTTAACATAACTTCATGTTATGTTGGGATCGGCTCGAGCTAGGCTTATGCCTCTAGAGCTGCCACCCTAAGAATCAAAGCATTGGGTTCGGCTCGAGCTAGGTTATTACCTCTAGAGCTGCCACCCATAAACTAACTTATCAGGTTCAGCTCGAGCTAGGTTTATACCTCTAGAGCTGCCCCCTGTCAGGATCGGTCTGAGCTAGGTTTATGCCTCTAGGACTGCCCCTTGATCCAACAATCTAGGGATCGGCTTGAGCTAGACATTTCTCCCCCAAAGCTACCACCCATGCTTGATCATTAACCACATATGCATTACTTCATTCTTTACTTTAAGATTGATACAATGATAGTCATAACCTTATTTGAAGCTTTGGATCATTGACCATTGAGTAAGAGACATGTGAATAAACATTATTGGAAACATAGCCTTATTGGAAACATAACACCATTGGAACCATTCGACAATATTCAATGAACAAGATACCTGAATATAACCACTATTGGAACTTTGGAACATTATTCATGAATATGAGACATGAGATTCACAATTGATCAATGAGTAGGAAACATGTGATAATGGCCATTGATAAGCGGATATAGGATACCTTAGCACATTTCGGGAGGGACAAGCATAATGTCAAAGTGAACACTATTTACCGCAGAAAGATACGGACAGAGTAATCTCACATAGCTTGTAGTCTCAATACAAATATAAAATCTTAGATTTGCCTACAATAGTCCCGCTCCTTCTTTATGTGTCACTCTACAACACAAATACATAACGGAGTTTACATTAACCACCAACTACCTTACAAATGCATATAACGATAATGAGTTTCATATTTGCCTTTAAACATGCCATTTCCCCCTTGATAAAACCATTGATGAAATTATCATACCAATAATCCCCCAATATTCCATACATTGACCAATCCATGATAATAAATAACATTTCACCACAAAACTTCTCCTTTACATTTTCTCATCCACACCACATCACAAATAATCCATCAAGTCACCCTATGACATCTCATAGCACATATTGGCCAAAATCCCATAAGTTACACTTATAGAAAAATAACAAGTTTAATAACAAAATCACACCATACATGTTCATATTTTATCCATACCATGCTCTTTCATCAAAGTCACAAGTCATATTTCAAGCTTAAATCCCATGGATCACAAATCTTTTACAAAAACACAAGGTACCATGTTCAACACTTCCAAGCACAAGCAACATGATTTACATACTCTCCCATGCATATAATATATTAATCCATAAGATTAATCACTTACCCAAGCTTGAAAAATGATGATCTTGCTCCAAAAGTTAGCTTTGAGTTCTTAGGGTTTTGAGAGAAAAATGGTTGAGAAATATCTAGAAAGCATGAGAGTCTCAAGTGAATAAAATCAGATTTTGTGGTCCTTTATATAAGCCTTTAATTACATCCTTAGCCAATCTATGGCATTTAATTTTATGTTCTAGAAGGTCAATGCAAGAATGGGTCATTTGACCCATTTTTTTGGCCCATGTCTTCTTCTCATTTTGGGCCTTTTATTGAGCCCAATTTACTTAACCCAATAAAATCAATAATTTCTCATGTTTAACTCATTTCATATGTGTTACAACAATATTACCACTCACAAAATTTATATTCGTAGCCTCAATCCCAAAAACAAGTGATTCTAGCCTCGTATGGCTCATTTTGACCATAAGGGTAAAATCGTCATTTTGATGCCAAATTCGTTCACGAGTAATTTTACCATACCAATATAATATTTCATTCATTCCATGTATATACTCGTGGTTGTAGAAGAAACGTGGCAAAAATTGGCTCGGTACGTCCCCGGGCACGCTTGGGACTTAAGAAAAATTTCCAACTTTGAAAAGTGGGCAAAACCAGCCTGGCACGCCCTTGGGCGCGCCAGCTTGCTGCCTTTGGACTAAAATTTTTGGCCCAGAGTGGCCTGGTACGCCCTCTAGCGCGCCCCACCATTAGTTTTTCGAAAAATTCCATTTTTTGACTTTTCTTTGCCGGTTCGGTTAGATACTTCAAGTTCTATTCTTTGGAGATCCTCCAAGACTCGTTTTTAACCCCTCAAATGTTCCACGAAATCACAAAACACCTCCTACGAAGGTTTAATCACATGTACGAGGGCTAAATTAAATTTTCTCATCAATAACATTACAAAATACATACTTGTGGCTCTCCACTCCTAAGTGAACATTGTTCAACGTCGTCAAGTAGGGTTAGGAAGGGAAGGGGTGTTATATTTACCCCCCCTTAGAAACTTTAATCCTCGAATGTTAACGATATCGCTTCAATTACAACAAATGCATTTCTATATTAGCATACATGTACATAAACACTTAAGGCTTATGGATACTTACTTGTCATTGCTCCACTTCCGTACTTTGAACTTCTTCATCCATTTGAAATAGATGGGGGTATTTGTATTTCATCATTGCTTCAGCTTCCCATGTGACCTCCTCTACTTGTTGACTTTTCCAAAGAACTGTTACGGAAGCTATGTCTTTATTCCTCAATCTCTTTACTTGTCGATCTAGGATAGAAATGGGTACCTCTGCATAAGTAAGATCCTCCGTAATTTGAACATCTTCAACGGGAACAATACGAGATGGATCTCCTATGCATTTTCGAAGCATCGAAACATGAAATACCAGATGGACTGAGGAAAGTTCTTGGGGTAGTGCCAACTCATACGCAAGTTGCCCAAGTCTTCTAATAATTTCATATGGGTGTAACGTGGACTCAATTTTCCTTTCTTTCCGAATCGTATTACACCTTTCATTGGCGACACCTTTAAAAATACCCAATCACCTATGGCGAATTCAAGCCCTCTTTTTCTAACATCCGCATATGACTTGTGGTGACTTTGGGCCGTTTGTAACCGCTGTTGGATCACTTTAACTTTCTCTATAGCCTGATGAACAAGATCCGACCCAAGTAAAGCAGTTTCACCAGCTTCAAACCATCCAATTGGTGATCTACATTCCCTTTCGTACAGAGCTTCATAAGGTGCCATTTTAATATTTGAATGATAGCTATTGTTGTAAGAAAATTCAATAAGAGGAAAATGGTCATCCCAACTGCCGTGAAAATCTAATGCGCAAGCTCGTAGCATATCTTCAAGTGTTTGAATAGTACGTTCTGCTTGTCCATCAGTCTGAGGATGGAAAGTCGTACTCAGATTCACCTGTGTACCCAAACTCTGTTGAAAAGATCTCCAAAAATGCGCAGTAAACTGATCTCCTCTGTCTGATATAATGGAGATCGGAATCCCATGTAACTGCACTATTTCTTTATCATATAACCTTGGATAATCCTCCGCTGTATAAGTAGTCTTGACTGGTAGGAAATGCGCTGACTTGGTAAACCTATCCACTATAACCCATATAGAATCAAATTTCCACAATGTACGAGGCAAACCTGTAATAAAATCTATATTAATCATATCCCATTTCCAGACTGGAAGATTTATACATTGCATGTAACCCCCTGGTTTCTGATGCTCTACTTTCACTTGTTGACAATTTGGGCATTGAGTGACAAAGTATTCAATGTTCTTCTTCATATTTCCCCACCAATACACTTCTTTTAAATCATGATACATTTTAGTAGTACCCGGATGAATAGAATAGCGCGAATGATGCGCCTCTGTCATAATTCATTTTCTCAGTTCATCTACATTCGGTACACATAATCTTACTTGACATTGAAGTACCCCTTCTTGTGTAAGATCAAATTCCTTTGTCAGATTATGTTGTACATTTTTCTTTAGCTGCAATAAAATAGAATCCATAAACTGCTTCTCTTTCACTTCAGCTATTAAGGAGGATTCTGCTGCATTTTGCACAATAATCCCTTCATCTGGATATTCAATAAGGCGAACTCCCAAGCTGGCTAATTTATGTAGATCTTTGATTATCTCCTGCTTTTCAGTCAACTGGACACTAGTGCTTTCTACTGCCTTGCGGCTCAATGCATTCAGTACTATATTTGCTTTGCCTGGATGATAAAGAATATCAATATCATAGTCTTTTAAGAGCTCTAACCACCTTCGTTGCCTCAAATTGAGTTCCTTCTGCTTAAATAGATATTGAAAACTTTTGTGATCCGTATAGATATCAACATGAACTCCATATAAATAATGACGCCATATTTTAAAGCAAAAACTACCGCTGCCAATTCAAGATCATGTGTGGGATAATTTTTCTCATGTGGCCGCAACTGTCGTGAGGCATATGCTATGAAATTACCGTGCTGCATCAATACACATCCGAGTCCAACCCCGAAAGCATCACAATGCACTGCATAACCTTCGGTGCCTTCGGGAAGTACAAAAACTGGTGTGGAGGTTAATTTATCTTTCAACTTTTGGAAGCTTTTCTCACACGCATCATTCCACTGAAATTTAACTGCCTTATGTGTAAGCTTTGTTAACGGTGCAGCAATGGAAGAAAAACCTTCCACAAACCTTCTGTAATAACCTGCCAGTCTAACAAAACTACGAATCTCTATGGGTGTCGTAGGTCTTGGCCAATTTTTCACTACTTCAATCTTCTGTGTATCAACCTGTATCCCTTCATCTGACACAATGTGACCAAAGAATGCAACTGATTTTAACCAAAACTCACTCTTAGAGAACTTTGCATACAACTTACGCTCTCGAAGAATTTGTAACACCTGTTGTAAGTGATTAGCATGGTCCTCTGGTGATCGTGAATAAACCAGGATGTCATCTATAAATACCGTGACAAACACGTCCAGAAATGGATTAAACACCCTATTCATCAAATCCATGAACACAGCTGGTGCATTTGTTAGTCCAAATGACATAACTAAAAATTCATAATAGCCATATCGTGTTCGGAAAGCTGTCTTGGGTACATCTTTATCTCTAAATCTGACTTGGTGGTAACCCAACCTCAAGTCAATCTTTGAAAAACACTTGGTACCCTGTAACTGATCAAACAAATCATCAATTCGAGGGAAGGGATATTTGTTCTTGATCGTTACCTTATTCAATTGCCGATAGTCAATGCACATTCTCAATGTGCCATCTTTCTTCTGTACAAATAATACCGGTGCACCCCACGGCGACACACTAGGCCTAATAAAGCCCTTGTCCAACAAATCTTTCAATTGCTCCTTCAATTCACGCAATTCTGCTGGAGCCATTCTATATGGAGGAATCAAAATAGGCTGAGTGCCTAGAGCCACATCAATGCCAAATTCTACTTCCCGTTCTGGGGGTAAACCTGGAAGATCCTCTGGGAATACATCTAGAAATTCATTAACCACTGGAATCGACTGAGGAGTTAGTGGTTCCACATCATTATCTTTCACTTGTACTAAGTGAAATATGTAACCCTTAGCAATCATTTTCCTAGCTTTCAGATAAGAAATAAATCTTCCTCGTGGTGCCCCTACATAACCCTGCCATTCAAGAACATTTTCTTGCAGGAAACAAAAATGCACCTTCTTGGCCCGGTAATCTACCGTGGCATAACAAGAGGCCAACCAATCCATTCCCATGATCACATCAAAATCCACCATGTCTAGTTCGATAAGGTCGACCAATGTATCATGACCGCACACAGTTACCACACAGTTACGATATACTCTCTTTGCAATAATATATTCATCGACCGGTGTAGACACTTCAATTGATTTAATTAAGAATTCTAGTGCCTTTGTAAATTTTGCAGCAACCAATGGAGTAACATAGGAAAATGTAGAACCTGGGTCAATCAGTGCATATACATTATATGAGAATATGGATAATGTACCTGTAACGACATCAGGAGAAGCCTCTGAATTCTGTCGGTCCATGAGAGCATAAGTGCGATTCTGAACCCCACTAGTACTGGCTGCTCCTCTGGCACCTCTACCACAGCCAACAGACTGCACACCTCGGCCCAAAGAAGGAACCGATGTTGATGACGCAACGGCCGATCCTGTCGGTCGTACTATACCACCCATGCTCCTCTGGGGACATTCTTTCATCATGTGTCCCATCATACCACACCAGAAACAAGCATTTGTCCCCACTCTGCATGTACCTGCATGAATACATCCGCAGTGCTGACACTGCTGACGAGGAAACCTGCTGCATGTGATCCATGACTTCCACTACTCTGCCCAGATGGACCACCTCTAAACCCTCAGAACTGAGAGTGAGCGCCTGCTGTAGAATATGAGAACGATGGTCTAGGTGGTCTGGGAAACATACGAGGCCTAGATACTACTTGAGACATCACAGATGGTCCCATAGGTGTAGCCCTTTTGGACTGTCCTCTTTCAAATTCACGTGCTCTTCTTCTCTGTCTTTGATATTCCATTTTCTGGGTTAAGGCTTGTATTCTAGCTATGTCCATGTCCTTGTTCAAGGCAGCAATGGTGCAATCCTTTACCAAATATGGTTCTAATCTGTCCACGTATCGATGGACTCTATCTGTCATAGTCGCAACCACATTTGGAGCATATCGAGCCAAGGAATTAAATTGCCAACTGTATTCTCTGACACTAAGATTCCCTTGACGCAGATTCAAGAATTGATCCGCACGAGCCTCGTGGATCTCATAAGGAAGGTAGTGATCAAGGAAAGCTGCTTTAAATTCTTCCTAATTAGGTGAATTTGCACCAATATCACGAGATTTCTTCCAATCCTCATACCATAATATCGCTTCTCCTTTCAATTTGTACTCAGCAAGCTCAACTGTTTCTACCCCGGTCACGTGCATAACCTCCAGCGCCCTCTGAATCTGATCCACAAAGTCCTGTGGATCTGCTTTCGGATCTGACCCAATGAATATAGGAGGTTCCAGTTTCAAGAAATCCTGTGTTCTGCGACTCACCACTCTAGCCGCATCATCCTCATGTGTCATTAGACCAGCTCGTCCTTGACTTTGGGCTGCCACTAACTGTGTTAACATATGTACTGCATTTCTAAGATCCTGATCTATGGCATTCGTTGGTGGTTCTGCGGGTACTTCTCTACCAATTGGCTCCTCTGGAGCTGGAGAAGTAGGAGAAGACCGCGATGAAATTTCAGCATTTGCTCCCCCTTGACTAGCTTGGTCAGGTGGTAGTCTACTCATTCCTTCTTCAGCAGGCGTATCTACCTGCTTCCCTTTACCTCTACCTCTTCTCGTGATTGGCATATTGACTATACCAAAGAAAAACAATTACTATGATCAGATACAATTTAACTTATAACACTGGCTCTATTACACGATCTAGAAGTGAAGAAAGGAAACAACATCCTAAATGTCCCGTAGCCTCCTACTTATAAATGTGGTGCACAACACATCAATAAGTAAGACTCTACTCAGACACGGCTTTGTAGACACCCTTAGAATGACCTGCTCTGATACAACTTTTGTCATGCCCCGAATCCTATCGGGATGGATTGGCACCCGTAGCCGATAAGGCCCAAGAGAACCAAACTGTGCTTCTATATTCATATGCATGACATAAGAAATACCACCATCATGTACGAACATAAAAGACTAAGAACAAAATTTGCAAAACATGTGATAGATATACATATGTGCAACTTGGTCATCGAGGCCATCAAGTCAAAGCGTCATATACAACCTTACATCCATACACCCATATACGTCTAAAAAAGCCTCTAATAGATACATTTACCAAAACTAACTGAAAGTCGGGGCAAGTTCCCACTTTATACGACATGACCAATACCAAAACATATGAACAACTGTGACTCGGAGAAGCCCCGAACTAACTGGAGCTCACCAATGATCTGCAACAACTGGCAACCTACTGTGGAGGCCTACTAGTACCTGCGCCTGCAGCAAGTAAGGTAAGTCCCACAAGGGATGTCAGCACGAAGAATGTACTGAATATGTAAGGCTCAAATAAAACTGTATGATATGTAAATACGTCAATGAAATCAAATACAATAAATGATCAATATGGATAAGTCACTAAACCGAACTTTGGAAACCATGTATATTGCTTTCATTACTTTCTTTGTATCTTTGCTTCTATGATTATTCGTCTTTGCCTGTGAACTGTGATACCCGGGCCCCGACTGAACAGTGGGTTTTAACATAACATCATGTTATGTTTGGATTGGCTCGAGCTAGGATTATGCCTCTAGATCTGCCACCCTAAGAATCAAAGCATTGGGTTCGGCTTGAGCTAGGTTATTACCTCTAGAGCTGCCACCCATAAACTAACATATCAGGTTCTGCTCGAGCTAGGTTTATACCTCTAGAGATGCCCCCTGTCAGGATCGGTCTGAGCTAGGCTTATGCCTCTAGGACTGCCCCTTGATCCAACAATCTCGGGATTGGCTTGAGCTAGGCATTTCTCCCCCAAAGCTACCACCCATACTTGATCATTAACCACATATGCATTACTTCATTCTTTACTTTGAGATTGATACAATGATAGTCATAACTTTATTTGAAGCTTTGGATCATTGACCATTGAGTAAGAGACATGTGAATAAACATTATTGGAAATATAGCCTTATTGGAAACATAACACCATTGGACAATAATCAATGAACAAGATACCTGAATATAACCACTATTGGAACTTTGGAACATTATTCATGAATATGAGACATGAGATTAACAATTGATCAATGAGTAGGAAACATGTGATAATGAACATTGATAAGCGGATATAGGATACCTTAGCACATTTCGGGATGGACAAGCGTAATGTCAAAGTGAACACTATTTGCCGTAGAAAGATACGGACAGAGTAACCTCACATACCTTGTAGTCTCAATACGAATATACAATCTTAGATATGCCTACAATAGTCCCGCTCCTTCTTTATGTGTCACTCTACAACATAAATACATAACGGAGTTTACATTAACCACCAACTACCTTACAAATGCATATAACGATAATGAGTTTCATGTTTGCCTTTAAACATGCCATTTCCCCCTTGACAAAACCATTGATGAAATTATCATACCAATAATCCCCCAATATTCCATACATTGACCAATACATGATAATCAATAACATTTCACCACAAAACTTCTCCTTTACATTTTCTCATCCACACAACATCACAAATAATCCATCAAGTCACCCTATGACATCTCATAGCACATATCGGCCAAAATCCCATAAGTTACACTTATAGAAAAATAACAAGTTTAATAACAAAATCACACCATACATGTTCATATTTTGTCCATACCATGCTCTTTCATCAAAGTCACAAGTCATAATTCAAGCTTAACTACCATGGATCACAAATCTTTTACAAAAACACAAGGTACCATGTTCAACACTTCCAAGCATAAGCAACATGATTTACATACTCTCCCATGCATATAATATATTAATCCATAAGAATAATCGCTTATTCAAGCTTGAAAAATGATGATCTTGCTCGAAAAGTTGGGTTTGAATTCTTAGGGTTTTGAGAGAAAAATGGTTGAGAAATATCTAGAAAGCATGAGAGTCTCAAGTTAATAAAATCAGATTTTTCGGTCCTTTATATAAGCCTTTAATTCCATCCTTAGCCACTCTATGGCATTTAATGTTATGTTCTAGAAGGTCAAGGCAAGAATGGGTCATTTGACCCATTTTTTGGCCCATGTCTTCTTCTCATTTTGGGCCTTTTATTGAGCCCAATTTACTTAACCCAATAAAATCAATAATTTATCATGTTTAACTAATTTCATACATCTTACAACAATATTCCCACTCACGAAATTTATATTCGTAGCCTCAATCCCCAAAACAAGTGATTCTAGCCACGTATGGCTCATTTTGACCCAAGGCTAAAACCGTCATTTTGATACCAAATTTGTTCACGAGTAATTTTGCCATACCAATATAATATTTCATTCATTCCATTTATATACTCGTGGTTGTAGAAGAAACGTGGCAAAATTTGGCCCGGTACGTCCCTGGGCACCCTTGGGACTTAAGAAAAATTTCCAACATTTGAAAAGTGGGCAAAACCAGCCTGGCACACCCTTGGGCGCGCCAGCTTGCTGCCTGTGGACTAAAATTTTTGGCCCAGAGCGGCCTGGTACGCCCTATAGCGCGCCCCACCCTTAGTTTTTCGAAAAATTCCATTTTTCGACTTTTCTTTGCCGGTTTGGTTAGATACTTCAATTTCTATTCTTTAACTTACTTCTTACCTTTAATATCCCTTGTTTGGAGGTCCTCCAAGCCTCGTTTTTAACCCCTCAAATGTTCCACAAAATCACAAAACACCTCCTACGAAGGTTTAATCACATGTACGAGGGCCAAATTCAATTTTCTCATAAATAACATTACAAAATACATACTTGTGGCTCTCGACACCTAAGTGAACATTGTTCAACGTCGTTAAGTAGGGTTAGGAAGGTACGGGGTGTTACACTGATGCAATAAGAGGGACTTCAATACTAGTATCCTGAAGATGAGCTAGAAAAGCCCAACATTCCTTCCCGACTAACTTCTTGGCATGAATCAAAGATATAAATCTAAAATGAGAAGACTTATAATCACCCTCCCATTCTAATTTATCTATCTCAAGCATCGCTAATATGACTATCTGGGTATGACAGTCAAGAATTGCATGGTATGGAGATAACCAACTCATCCCCAAGATAATGTCAAAATCAACCATGTGTAGAATAACTTAATCAACCCGAGTCTGATATCTCATGAACATAAAAGAGCAAGCTAGGCAAACCTGATCAACTACCACCAAAACCCCAACTGGTGTAGACACATACATAGAGCTATCAAGTATTTCACAAAAAAAATCTGAACCTAAAGAAAACTTTACAGAAACAAAAGAGAACGTGGAACCTAGATCAAATAAAATAGAAGCTATGCAGTACAGACAAGAGCAGTACTTGTGATTACCACATCTGAAAACTCAGCCTTGGGTCTACCGTGAAAAGCATAGAAGTGAGCCTCTTTATCTATCTGAGCACTACCCCTACCAGTCTGTGCACCACCTCGATCAATATGTCCCCCACTCGGTTGGCCTGGTGTCCAACTCTACCTATCTGATGACCACAATGCCCACCCTATGGACAACCTCTACTCTTACCTCTACTTCCCCTACCTGCTGGAACCAAGGCCTGGGAAGTCTGTCTAGCATAGCTAACTAGTGTGCCTAAGATTAAGGCAATAACTCTTAATGTGATAAAGCCCACCGTACTCATAGAATATACATTCCACAATAGGTCGGTGAGTTGATGACACTAAAGAAACATAACTACTAGAATCTGAGAAAGATTGGATAGCCCTAGATGGGCTCCTATTAGACAGAGGCATCACTAACTGAATAGGTCGGGAAGGGTAGCCTTGTAAATGATGACCTTAAGAATTAAATCTACTGAAATTACTGGCCTTATAGGCCTTTTTCTCCCTCGTCTTAACATAACCCTCTTTTCTCACACCCTCTACTTTCTTCATAAAATCTACTATCTAATGGAAGGACTTACCCGAAAATGTCATCTAGAGTGCAAAAACCTGAAGGCCTGTATTCAACCCCTTAAAAAACAAACAGATACACTCCTCCTCAGTAGGCAACAGGTGCATCACATATCTTAAAAAAATAAATAATTTGGCCTCATACCACAATTGATATGTTTCTCTACTCAAACCTCGTGAACTCGTCCTTCTTTTGCCTCTCAAGGTATGTGGAACATACATCTCCAAGAATATTTAATGAAAACTAAGCCCAAGTCAATGGATGAAAAACTACAGATCTACACTCAGTTAATGCCCTCTACAACAGTTTAGCATACCCATACAACTGGAAAGTAACAAATTTCACACCATACTTCTCTACTATAACCATCTTGTGAAGCCGCTCGTGATAACTAATGATAAATTCATACGCACCCTCCAACTCAGTACAATAAAACCCATGAGGTTTCATCTAAAAAAATTGTCAAAAGAAGTAATGCTTACCTTTGATCATCACTAAACCCAATACCTAAAATGGAAAGACACCTATCTCTGACCCCTCATCCATCCAAAGTACTATGAATAGGGCATGTTGTAACCCTAGATGATGAGAGATAAAGACTATTGAGGTAGCACCTATACTAGCTAACCCACTCAAAAATCCTATAACATGCTGAATCAACTCTGAAGACATTTGAACTTGTGCTATAACTCATTGTAAGAGCACAACATCTCCCTGATTCGGTAACTCTCCATCCTTTAATATCACCTCAATATTTTGAACCATATAGGGAGCATCATCTTATGTGGGAGAAGATAGTGATATCTATCTAGCTATGCCTTTGTCAACATGGGCTCCACCCCTAGCGAGTGTTATCCCTCTATCTCTCCCCCTTCTTCTACCTCTTATTCTGACTCTTCCCTGAACCATATCCCTTGTAGCCGACTAGGATACTGCTCATACTGATCTATTTGTATGTGTATTCAATATCTGTGAGAAAAGAGTGAAAGAAAATTAGATACCAATTTTGATTACAAGATTAGGTACCTGCATGAAAGAAAGAAGTAGTGTGAAATTTCCTAATATCCTGTAGCCTCTCAAAGAAAAATATAGATGTCTCTGTAACATTCTGCAGGACTCTACTAGACTCATTATTGGACAACGAGATAGATGAAACTTTGTGTCTGATACAATCTTTGTCAAGACCCAAATGGTCATGAGTGGAACCCATACTAACCTTTTGGTGGGAGAACCATTTAACTCAATTACTAACCTAATCATTTAGCCATCTTTAAATAGTTATAATAACACCAACTTAATGATAATAGAATCCAAAAACTAATCAATAAATAAAAATGAAAATTCAACAACTATCTATTACAATCTCCAAGAACTAAAAGTAACCGTAAAAGAACATCTAAAACCATAACATGGAATTCTAAATAAATATCTCAAAAAATACTAAATAAAAGAATGTCATTGTCCGAATGATGGACATAATCAATGAGAAGATCTAATCGTTTCCCAATGATAGTTGCTGACCCTTGCATTGATAAGCTGCTAGTCACGAACTAAATTTGATGTCTCATCTCAGACGCAAGAAGACTGCCTATACTTAACAAAAGGAAGAGTACATGTAGTATCAGTATAAACACTATTTACTTAAAGGCATCATCGACAAACTTAACCTAAAAGACATAAATAAAAATTAACAAAATAAAAGCAACTAGCAATCAAGGTATACAAACAATTACACAATAATTTACCAAAAACAACCTCTCAATGTAATCTAAATAATATAATAAAACTATTAATAGTCTATTTCCATTATCATGATATCATCTTAAGCTAAGTTTAATCATAAATAGGGAACAACCTAAGACCCTCTAACTATCTCAAGTGTAACACACCAAGCTACGTACATCTAGTCATTTCACAAATAGTATTATTCTAATTCTACCTATATTAACCAACACTAAAAAAAATCAATGAATAAATGAAATGAAACAATATATTATAACTATCAACTCAATCAGGAAAGTGAACACGCATAACAAAGGGTCTTTCACGCCCCAAATCCCATCGAAACGGATTGGCACCCATAGCCGACATGGCCCGAGAGAACCAAACTTTGCTTCTATTCATTCATATGCATATCATAAGCAACACCACCATCACGTAATAACATGAAAGATGAATAACGGAAAACATGGAACATGGGACATATATATATACATATGTAAAACTTGGCCGTTGAGGCCATCAAGTCAAGAACGTCATATACCACCTCACATTCATACACCCACAAACATCTACAAAAGCCTCTAACAAATGCATTGACCAAAATGAACTAAAAGTTGGGACAAGTCCCCGCTTTATACAACATGTACAACACCGAAACATATGTACAACTGTGACTCGGAGAAGCCCCGAACTAACTGGAGCTCACCAATGATCCGCAACAACTGGCAACCTACTGTGGAGGCCTACTAGTACCTGCGCCTGTAGCAAGTAAGGTAAATCCCCAAGAGGGGTCAGTACAAAGAATGTACTGAGTATGTAAGGCCATATGAAACTTGTATGATAAGTAAATATGTCAATGAAATCAAATATAAATGAATGGTGAAAATGGATAAGTCACTATACTGAACTTTGGAAACCATGTATATTGCTTTCATTACTTTCTTTGTATCTTTACTTCTATGGTTATTCATCTTTGCCTGTGACCTGTGATACCCGGGTCCCGACTGAACAGTGTGTTTTAACATAACATATCGTTATGTTGGGATCGGCTCGAGCTAGGTTAGTACCTCTAGAGCCGCCACCCATCAATAAACTTATCAGGTTCGGCTCGAGCTAGGTTATTACCCCTAGAGCTGCCCCCTGTCAGGATCGGTCCAAGCTAGGCTTATGCTCTTAGGACTGCCCCCTGATCCAACAATTTCGGGATCGGCTTGAGCTAGGCATTTTGCCCCCAAAGCTACCACCCATACTTGATCATTGACCACATATGCATTACTTCATTTATTACTTTGAGATTGATACAATGATAGTTACAACCTTACGTTAAGTTTTGGATCATTAACCACTAAGTGAGAGACATGTAAATAACATTGTGAGAAACATAACATATTCGAACCATAACACCATTGGAACCATTGGACAATAATTCTTGAACAAGAGACATGAATATAATCACTATTAGAACATTGGAACATAACCTTAATGAGATTTTGGAAAATTAACCATGAATATGAGACATGTGGTTCACAATTGATCAATGAGTAGGAACTATGTGATAATGACCATTGATAATCAGATATAATATACCTTAGCACATTTCGAAAATGTCAATGTGAATTCTATTTGTCGCAGAAAGATACGGACAGAGTAACCTTACATACCTTGTATTCTCAATACAAATATATAATCTTAGATGTGCATACAATAGTTCCGCTCCTTCTTTATGTGTCACTCTACAACACAAATATATAACGAAATTCACATTAACCACCAACGACCTTACAAATGCATATAACGTCAATGAGTTACATGTTTGCCTTTAAACATGCCATTTCCCCTTGACAAAACCATTGATGAAATTATTATTCCAAAAATCCCCCAATATTCCATACATTGACCAATACATGATAATCAATACATTTCACCACAAAACTTCTCCTTTACACTTTCTCATCCACATCATATCACAAATAATCCATCAATTCACCTTAATACACTTCATAGCACATATCGGCCAAAATCCCATAATTTACACTTATAGAAAAATAACAAGTTTAATAACAAAATCACACCATACAAGTCCATATTTTATCCATACCATGCTCTTTCATCAAAGTCACAAGTCATAATTCAAGCTTGAATCTCATGGATCACAAATCTTTTATAAAAACACAAAGTACCATGTTCAACACTTCCAAGCATAACGAACATGATTTACATACTCTCTCATGCATATAATATATTAATCCATAACAATAATCACTTACCCAAGCTTGAAAAATGATGATCTTGCTCCAAAAGTTGGCTTGAGTTCCTAGGGTTTGAGAGCAAATATCTTATCTTTTGGTCTAAAAAAGCATGAGACTTGTGAAGAATAAAAATCAGATTTTTGGTCCCTTTTATAAGGCTTTAATTCCATCCTTAGACACTCTTATAGCATTAAATGCTTGGTCTAGAAGGTCAAGGGAAGAATGGGTCATTTGACCCATTTTTGGCCCATGTCTTCTTTTCATTTTTGGGCCTTTTATTGAGCCCAATTCACTTAACCCAATAAAATTAATAATTTCTCGTGTTTAAATCATCTCATACACGTTACAATGATATTCCCACTCACGGGACTCATATTCGTAGCCTCAGTCCTAAAAAAAAGTGATTCTTGCCACGTATGACTCATTTTGACCATAAGGGTAAAATCGTCATTTTGATGCCAAATTCCTTCTCGTGTAATTTTATCATACCAATATAATACTTTACTCATTTCATGTATTTACTCATGGTTGTAGAAGAAACGTGGAAAAAATTGGCTCGGTTCGACCCCGGGTACCCTTGGGACTTAGAAAGTTTCCAACTTTTGAAAAACTAGCAAAACCAGCCTGGCACGCCCTTGGGCGCGCCAGCTTGCTGCCTCTGGGCACAAAAATTTGGCCCAAAGCGGCGTGGAACGCTCTCTGGCGCGCCCCAACCTTATTTTTTTTGAAATTTCATTTTTCAACTTTTCTTCGCGGGTTTGGTTAGTACTTCAAGTCCTATTCTTTAACTTACTTCTTACCCTTAATATAATTTGTTTAGAGGTCCTCTTAGCCTCATTTTGAACCCCACAAATGCTCCATGAAAGTCACAAAACACCTCCTACGAAGGGCTAATCACATGTACGGGGCCAAATTTCAATTTTCTCATTATTAAAATTACCAAATACATGCTTATAGCTCTCAACACCTAAGTAAACATTATTTAATGTCGTCAAGTAGGGTTAGGAAGGTATGGGGTGTTAAATTCTTCCCCCCTTAGGAACATTCGTCCTCGAATGTTAACACTATTGCTTCAAGTACGACAAATGCATCTCTATACTAGCATACATATACATAAACACTCAAGGCTCATCGATACTTACTTTTTATTCCTCCGCTTCCACACTTTGAACTTCTTGGTCCATTTGAAATAGATAGGGGCACTTGGATTTAATCATTTCCTACGCTTTCCATGTGATCTCCTCTACTTGTTGATTTCTCCAAAGAACTTTCACAGAAGCTATGTCTTTATTCCTCAATCTTTTCACTTGTCGATCTAGAATAGCAATGGGTACCTCTTCATAAGTAATATCCTATGTAACTTGAACATCTTCAATTGGAACAATACAAGATGGATCTCCTATACATTTTCGAAGCATCAAAACATGAAATACTGGGTGGACTGAGGAAAGTTCCTGGGGTAGTGCCAACTCATACGCAACTTGCTCAAATATTCTAATGATTTCATATGGGCCTATGTAACGTGGACTCAATTTCCCTTTCTTTCCGAACCACATTACCCCTTTCATCGGTGACACCTTTAAAAATACCCAATCACCTATGGCGAATTCAAGCCCTCTTCTTCTGACATCGACATATGACTTGTGGCGACTTTGGGCCATTTGTAACCGCTGTTTGATCACTTTAACTTTCTCCATAGCCTGATGAACAATATCTAGCCCAGGTAAAGCAGTTTCACCCACTTCAAACCATCTAATTGGTGATCTACATTTCCTTCCGTACAAAGCTTCATAAGGTGCCATTTTAATACTTGAATGATAGCTATTGTTATATGCAAATTCAATAAGAGATAAATAGTCATCCCAACTGCCTTGAAAATCTAACGTACAAGCTTGTAGCATATCTTCAAGTGTCTGAATAGTACGTTATGCTTGTCCAACAGTCTGAGGATGGAAAACCGTACTCAAATTCAGCTGTGTACCTAAATTTTGCTGAAAAGATCTCCAAAAGTGCGCTGTGAACTGTGCTCCTGTCTGATATAATGGAAAGTGGAATACCATGCAACCGCACTATTTCTCTGACATACAATTTTACATAATCCTCAGCTGTATAGGTGGTCTTGACTGGTAGGAAATGCGCTGACTTGGTAAGCCTATCCACTATAACCCATATAGAATCAAATTTCCGCAATGTCCGAGGCAAACCTGTTATGAAGTCCATATTAATCATATCCCATTTCCAGACTGGAAGATTGATACATTGCATGTAACCTCCTGGTTTCTGATGTTCTACTTTCACTTGTTGACAGTTCGGACATTGAGCGACAAATTCTGCAATGTTCTTCTTCATATTTCCCCACCAATACACTTCTTTTAAATCATGGTACATTTTAGTAGCACCCGGATGAATAGAATAGAGCGAATGATGCGCCTCTGTCATAATTCGTTTCCTCAACTCATCTACATTCGGTACACATAATCTGCCTTGGCATTGGAGTACCCCTTCTTGTGTAAGATCAAATGCCTTTGTCAAATTCTGTTGTACATTTTCCTTTAGATGCAATAACATAGCATCCGCAAACTGCTTCTCTTTCACTTCAGCTATTAAGAAGGATTCTGCTACATTTTGCACAATAACCCCTTCATCTGGAGATTTAATAAGTTGAACTCCCAAGCTGGCTAGCTGATATAAATCTTTGATTATCTCTTGCTTTTCAGTCAACTAGCCACTAGTGCTTTCTACTGCTTTGCGGCTCAATGCATCTGCTACCACATTTGCTTTGCCTGGATGATAAAGAATATCAATATCATAGTCTTTTAAGAGATCTAACCACCTTCGTTGCCTCAAATTGAGTTCCTTCTGCTTAAAGAGATATTGCAAACTTTTGTGATCCGTACAGATATCAACATGAACTCCATATAAATAATGACGCCATATCTTGAAAGCAAAAACTACCGCTGCCAATTCAAGATCATGTGTGGGATAATTTTTCTCATGTGGCCGCAACTGTCGTGAAGTATATGCTATTACATTACCGTGTTGCATCAATACACATCTGAGGCCAACCCCGGAAGAATCACAATACACTGTATAACCCTCGGTACCTTCGGAAAGCACTAAAACTGGTGTGGAGGTTAATTTATCTTTCAACTTTTGGAAGCTTTTCTCACACGTATCATTCCACTAAAATTTAATTGCCTTATGTGTAAGCTTTTTTAACGGTGCAGCAATGGAAGAAAAACCTTTCACAAACCTTCTGTAATAACCTGCCAGTCTAAGAAAACTACGAATCTCTGTGGGTGTCGTAGGTCTTGGCCAATTTTTCACTGCTTCAATCTTCTATGTATCAACCTGTATCCTTTCATCTGACACAATGTGACCCAAGAATCCAACTAATTTTAACCAAAAATCACACTTAGAGAACTTTGCATACAACTTACGCTCTCGGAGAATTTGTAACACCTGTCGTAAGTGATTAGCATAGTCCTCTGGTGATCTTGAATAAACCAGGATGTCATCTATAAATATCGTGACAAACACGTCCAGAAATGGCTTAAACACCCTATTCATCAAATCCATGAACACAACTGGTGCATTTGTTAGTCCAAAAGACATAACTAAAAATTCATAATAGCCATACCATGTTCGGAAAGGTGTCTTGGGTACATCTCCTTCTATGACTTTGACTTGATGGTAACCCGACCTCAAGTCGATCATTGAAAAACATTTGGCACCCTGTAACTGATCAAACAGATCATCAATTCGAGGGAGGGGATATTTGTTCTTGATCGTTACCTTATTCAACTGCCGACAGTCGATGCACATTTTCAATGTGCCATCTTTCTTTCGAAAAAACAATACCGATGTACCCCATGGGGACACACTAGGTCTAATGAAGCCCTTATCAAGCAAATCTTTCAATTGCTCCTTCAATTCATGCAATTCTGCTGGAGCCATTGTATATGGAGGAATAGAGATTGGTTGAGTACCCGGAATCACATCAATGCCAAACTCTACTTCCCGTTCTGGGGGTATACCATGAAGATCCTCTGGGAATACATCTAAAAATTCATTGACCACTGGAACCGACTGTATATTTAGTGGTTCCACATCATTATCTTTCACCCATACTAAATGGCATACGTTACCCTTAGCAATCATTTTCCTGGCTTTCAAATAGGAAATAAATCTTCCTCGTGGTGCCCCTACATTACCCTGCCATTCAAGAACATTTTCTTGCGGAAAACAAAAATGCACCTTCTTGGCCCGGCAATCTACCGTAGCATAACAAGAGGCCAACCAATCCATTCCCATGATCACATCAAAATCCACCATGTCTAATTCAATGAGATCGGCCAATGTATCATGACCACACACAGTTACCACACAGTTATGATATACTCTTTTTGCAACAATACATTCACCGATCGGTGTAGACACTTCAATTGATTTAATTAATAATTCTAGCGCCTTTGTAAATTTTGTAGCAACCAATGGAGAAACATAGGAAAATGTAGAACCGGGGTCAGTCAATGCATATACATTATATGAGAATATGGATAGTGTACTTGTGACTACATCTGGGGAAGCCTCTGAATTCTGTCGGTCCACTAAAGCATAAGTATGATTCTGGACCTCACTAGTACTGGCTGCTCCTCTAGAGCCTCTACCCCAGCCAACAGACTGCACACCTCAGCCCAAAGAAGGGACCGATGCTGATGACACAACGGCCGATCCTGTCGGTCGTGCTACACCACCCATACTCCTCTAGAGATACTCTCTCATCATGTGTCCTATCATGCCGCACCAGAAACAAGCATTTGTCCCCCACTCTGCATGTACCTACGTGAATACACCCGCAGTGCTGACACTGCTGACGAAGAAAACCTGCTGCCTGTGATCCGTGACCTCCACTACTCTGCCCAGCTGGACCACCTCTAAACCCTCTAAACTGAGAGTGAGCACCTGCTTTGGAATGTGAGAATGATGGTCTAGGTGGTCTAGGAAACATACGAGGCCTAGGTCCTCCTTGAGACATCGCAGATGATCCCATAGGTCTAGTCCTTTTAGACTGTCCTCTGTCAAATTCATGTACCCTTCGTCTCTGTCTTTGATCTTCCATTTTCTGGGCAAAGACTTGTATTCTAGCTATGTCCATGTCTTTGTTCAAGGCAGCAATGGTGCAATCCCTTACCAAATATGGCTCTAGTCTGTCCACATATCTATGGACACTGTCTGTCATCGTAGCCACAACATTTGGTGCATATCAAGCCAAGGAATTAAATTGCAAACTATACTCTCTCACGCTTAAATTTCCCTGATGGAGATTTAGAAACTGATCCGCACGTGCCTCGCGGATCTCATAAGGAAGATAATGATCAAGGAAAGCCACTTTAAACTCTTCCCACGTAGGTGGATTTGCACCAATATCACGGGATTTCTTCCAATCCTCATACCATAATATCGCCTCTCCTTTCAGTCTGTACGCAGCAAGTTCAACTATTTCTACCCCCGTCACGTGTATAACCTCCAAAACCCTCTAAATTTGATCCACGAATTCCTGTGGATATGCTTTCGGATCTGACCCTGTGAATATACGAGGGTCCAGTTTCAAAAAATCTTGTGTTCTGCGACTCGCCACTCTAGCCGCATCATCATCATGTATCATTGGACCAGCTCTTCCTTGACTTTGGGCTGCCACTAACTGTGTCAACATATGAACTGCATTTCTAAGATCCTGATCGGTGGCATTCATTGGTGGTTCTGCGGGTACTTCTCTACCAACTGGCTCCTCTGGAGCTGGAAAAGTAGTCGAAGACCGCGATGAAATTTCAGCCTTTGCTCCACCTTGACTAGCTTGGTCAGGTGGTAATCTAATCATTCCTTCTTCAGCAGGCACATCTACCTGCTTCCCTTTACCTTTACCTCTTCTCGTAATTGGCATTTTGACTGTACAAAAGAAAAACAATTACTATGATCAGATACAATTCATCTTACAACACCGGCTCTATTACAAGATCTAGAAGTGAAGAAAAGAAACAACATCCTAAATGTCCCATAGCCTCTTACTTATAAATGTGGTGCACAACACGTCGATAAGTAAGACTCTACTCAGAAACGGCTTTGTAGACACCCTTAGAACGACCTGCTCTGATACCACTTTTGTCACGCCCTGAATCCCATCGGAACAGATTGGCACCCGTAGCCGACATGGCCCGAGAGAACCAAGATTTGCTTCTATTCATTCATATGCATATCATAAGCAACAACACCATCACGTAATAACATGAAAGACGAATAACAGAAAACATGGAACATGGGACATATATATATATACATATGTGAAACTTGGCCGTTGAGGCCATCAAGTCAAGAAAGTCATAAACCACCTCACATTCATACACCCACATACGTCTACAAAAGCCTCTAACAAATGCATTGACCAAAATGAACTAAAAGTCGAGACAAGTCTCTGCTTTATACAACATGTACAACACCGAAACATATGTACAACTGTGACTCGAAGAAGCCCTAAACTAACTGGAGCTCACCAATGATCCGCAACAACTGGCAATCTACTGTGGAGGCCTACTAGTACCTGCGCCTGCAGCAAGTAAGGTAAATCCCCAAGAGGGGTCAGTACAAAGAATGTACTGAGTATGTCAGGCCATATGAAACTTATATGATAAGTAAATATGCCAATGAACTCAAATATAAATGAATGGTAAAAATGGATAAGTCACTATACTGAACTTTGGAAACCATGTATATTGCTTTCATTACTTTCTTTGTATCTTTACTTCTATGATTATTCATCTTTGCCTGTGACCTGTGATACCCGGGCCCCGACTGAACAGTGGGTTTTAACATAACATATCGTTATGTTGGGATCGGCTCGAGCTAGGCTTATGCCCCTAGAGCTGCCACCCATGAATCAATATATATCGGGATCGGCTCGAGCTAGGTTAGTACCTCTAGAGCTGCCACCCATCAATAAACTTATCAGGTTCGGCTCGAGCTAGGTTATTACCTCTAGAGCTGCCCCCTGTCAGGATCGGTTCGAGCTAGGCTTATGCCTCTAGGACTGCCCCCTGATCCAACAATTTCGGGATCGGCTTGAGCTAGGCATTTTACCCCCAAAGCTACCACCCATACTTGATCATTGACCACATATGCATTACTTCATTTATTACTTTGAGATTGATACAATGATAGTTACAACCTTACTTTAAGCTTTGGATCATTAACCAATGAGTGAGAGACATGTAAATAAACATTGTGAGAAACATAATATATTCGAACCATAACACCATGGGAACCATTGGACAATAATTCTTGAACAAGAGACATGAATATAATCACTATTAGAACATTGGAACATAACCTTAATGAGATTTTGGAACATTAACCATGAATATGAGACATGTGGTTCACAATTGATCAATAGTAGGAACTATGTGATAATGACCATTGATAATCGGATATAAGATACCTTAGCATATTTCGGAAATGTCAATGTGAATACTATTTGCTGTAGAAAGATACGGACAGAGTAACCTTACATACCTTGTATTCTCAATACGAATATACAATCTTAGATATGCATACAATAGTCCCGCTCCTTCTATATGTGTCACTCTACAACACAAATATATAACGGAATTCACATTAACCACCAACTACCTTACAAATGAATATAATGTCAATGAGTTACATGTTTGCCGTTAAACATGCCATTTCCCCTTGACAAAACCATAGATGAAATTATTATTCCAAAAATACCCCAATATTCCATACATTGACCAATACATGATAATCAATACATTTCACCACAACACTTCTCCTTTACACTTTCTCATCCACACTATATCACAAATAATCCATCAATGCACCTTAATACACTTCATAGCATATATCGGCCAAAATCCCATAATTTACACTTATAGAAAAATAACAAGTTTAATAACAAAATCACACCATACAAGTCCATATTTTATCCATACCATGCTCTTTCATCAAAGTCACAAGTCATAATTCAAGCTTGAATCTCATGGATCACAAATCTTTTATAAAAACACAAAGTACCATGTTCAACACTTCCAAGCATAACGAACATGATTTACATACTCTCTCATGCATATAATATATTAATCCATAACAATAATCACTTACCCAAGCTTGAAAAATGATGATCTTGCTCCAAAAGTTGGCTTGAGTTCCTAGGGTTTGAGAGCAAATATCTTATCTTTTGGTCTAAAAAAGCATGAGACTTGTGAAGAATAAAAATCAGATTTTTGGTCCCTTTTATAAGGCTTTAATTCCATCCTTAGACACTCTTATAGCATTAAATGCTTGGTCTAGAAGGTCAAGGGAAGAATGGGTCATTTGACCCATTTTTGGCCCATGTCTTCTTTTCATTTTTGGGCCTTTTATTGAGCCCAATTCACTTAACCCAATAAAATTAATAATTTCTCGTGTTTAAATCATCTCATACACGTTACAATGATATTCCCACTCACGGGACTCATATTCGTAGCCTCAGTCCTAAAAAAAAGTGATTCTTGCCACGTATGACTCATTTTGACCATAAGGGTAAAATCGTCATTTTGATGCCAAATTCCTTCTCGTGTAATTTTATCATACCAATATAATACTTTACTCATTTCATGTATTTACTCATGGTTGTAGAAGAAACGTGGAAAAAATTGGCTCGGTTCGACCCCGGGTACCCTTGGGACTTAGAAAATTTACAACTTTTGAAAAAGTGGCAAAACCAGCCTGGCACACCCTTGTGCGCGCCAGCTTGCTGCCTCTGGGCACAAAAATTTGGTCCAAAGCGGCGTGGCATGCTCTCTGGAGTGCCCCAACCTTATTTTTTTTGAAAATTTCATTTTTCGACTTTTCTTCGCGGGTTTGGTTAGATACTTCAAGTCCTATTCTTTAACTTACTTCTTACCCTTAATATACTTTGTTTAGAGGTCCTCTTAGCCTCATTTTGTGTAACAGCCCAGGCCACCGCGTGTAGAAATTGTCCGTTTTGGAGCCTCAGCCCCTCACGATTTTAAAACGCGTCTACAAGGGAGAGGTATCCAAGCACTTATAAAGCACTCTTCGTTCTCCTCCCCAACCGATGTGGGATTTGCCTATACCAATGTGGGATTTGCCTAAGGCAAGCCTTACACTTACCCCCCCTTGGGACTCAGCGTCCTCGCTGAGGTTTGCCCCACCACCGGCCCGGCACCGGCTCTGATACCAACTGTAACAGCCCAGGCCACCGCGTGTAGAAATTGTCCGCTTTGGAGCCTCAGCCCCTCACGGTTTTAAAACCGTGAGGGGCTGAGGCTCCAAAGCGGACAATTTCTACACACGGTGGCCTGGGCTGTTACATTTTGAACCCCAAAAATGCTCCACGAAAGTCACAAAACACCTCCTACGAAGGGCTAATCACATGTACGGGGCCAAATTTCAATTTTCTCATTATTAACATTACCAAATACATGCTTATAGCTCTCAACACCTAAGTAAACATTATTTAATGTCGTCAAGTAGGGTTAGGAAGGTACGAGGTGTTACAAGGTCTTATATGCCCAATAGTCATGACCTGTAGGGGACGAGCACAAGTCTTATATACTCAATAGTCATTACCTACATAAGACAATTACAATACATATATCTTACCAGCGTTGTGCCCGACCATCCAAATCTCAAGTTGTAAGCAATACGTACCGTCATGAGACCCAATCCTACGAATATCATAATGTATGAACATCTCAACCAATATCAACAATAATATGATAAAGTGCCCCAAATATTCCACAACAAATTTATCTAGACACTTAGTCAATTTCAAGGTTCATCACTTACATGAATGAAAATCAATTACCATACTAATTCACCAATAACAAGTATGCCTCGAAGGTCAATTAATAATTATTCAACTCTTGGATAGGCACAAAAAAAAAAAAGTCTATTAATACATTTAAACCATAACCTACATCAAATGCAATCTCAAAATGCTCTAATTTGCCAAAGTTTTCCATTTTCTTTCCTTTTTCGACTGTTTTTGGTCTAAAAATAGTAAATAAGGAGAAATTAATAATATATTCTCCAATTATAAGTATTAGGAACTAAAACCCATCGGTTTTAACCTAGATCATAATCTAAACCCGTAATCTGGTTTTTTCACCCATTAACTCCTCCCAATTTCCCTATAACTTATGTTAGAGAGGAAGGAATCTACCTTACAATCAAGTATAGAAACCTAGAACAAGTTACAACTGATTTTAAGCCTACCAAAGGGTAATTCTCTTTACTTCGTCATTTTTACAGTTTAACCCATGATTCTTCCTAACATCATGATTCTAAAGATTTAGAGTATAAATGAGGAAATCTATCAAAGAATATTTGAACATTCTTACCTCAATGATGAAAATCACCCAAACTTGGAGAAAATTACCTCACACATCCCTAGGATGTGTTTTGGAAAAAAATAACATTAAAACTCAGAATCCAGGCAGTTATTCTTCCCAATGTATGCTATAGCGGCTCCCTACCCGCTATAGCAGTATCACTATAGTGGCCAAGAGGCCCACTCAGTCTTTTACTAAAGATGTGGACTGCTATAGTGGTACCCCCACTGCTACAACAAAGGCTAAAAAGTAGATCAGGGGAATTTTATATTTTCCCCCTTTTTACAATACAAACTTTATTTTTTGACAACACAGATTTATCATATCACGACAAAAGATATAATCAGAGTTTTATGCTCTCAAATTTCATTATGTAAGTTTCTAGGGATCACTTAACTTCTTATATATCACAAAACACCTATAAAATTAACATACCATCCACTATGAGACACGAAAGGTCTCTACATAACATGATACTCAGCTTTTATCTGAACTCACCCTAGTCTATGATTTTCACAATCTTATCCTAAGGCCAACCTTACCCAAACACTACCACTATATGTAATGCTATAATGATGAAATGTGTCATTATAACTTTTGACAAAATCGATGGAATAGGAGCAGTCAGAGGAATTAAAACATCAGTATCATCAATAATTTTAAGATCAGTATTATATGTCATAGTTTCTTAGATTGTTGGGGAATAATATTAAAATATGTAACATCCCTAAAGTTCATGCATGTTTATAGAGGGATTTCTATGTGTTTACGGTCATAAAATAAGGTAATTTCACCCTTCAGAAGGTTGGAAAATGTTTGGGGTAAGTATTGGGTCAAAAAAAGACGTCATGGACCGAAATAGAAGGCCAAGCGCCACATAAAGGGACCTCAACTTTAGGCCTCGCATTGCAGAACACCTTTTAGTTGGTAACTATTAAGATCGTGTGATGGGGGGCTGTGTTGGGAACAATAGTGTGTTGTGTGATGAGTTGTGCGAGGCACAACATGGTGCCACATAATGGGCCATATTGGGCACACTCCCTTCCCAGGCATAAAAGTTCCTCTTCTCCTTTAAACATCAATGGTAACTTAATAGTTATAACAACATATAACCTCCCCAAACCCATTTTAACCCCAAAAGTCATCCATAACACTTAGAAAAATATTCAGAAGCTCTCATTATCTTGAGATTCAAAAGAACAACTATAAGGGTTTCAAAAAAAAAAAACTCAAGCTTGAATGGTCAAGTTCAAGAATCTTCTCAAGGGTTACTTAAGTTTAGGTATACGGGGATTTAACAAGGACCTCCTTCAATCCTTGTGCCCTTAAATTTAGCTTTTCAAATTAAGAATTCTTTATCAAATTCTAGGGTTAAAACCCACTTCTTGATTTTGAGTTATAATCAATAATTTTCATGTTCCTTATGGTATGAATTGTTTAGAATACATGATTTACTAGTTCACAAACTTCAAACTTGAATTTGAATAAGAATAATATGAATTTATATGAACCTCAATAATTTAGAATGAATACCATAGTTTTGATATGAAATGATCTTACAATCTCAGTTTATCATGAAATATCGATACAACTATTATAATAATATGTCAATTTTAAAAGAAGCATGACTAATTTTTAGTATGTCAGAACTACAGTCATCAATTTATTTTAAAATTTGTTTCATTCTTAATTTCATGATGGGTTTTCTATAGTATGCAAATTAGTATGATTTTTGGAGTAGTATTGAGCTTCGAGTAGACTTGAGCTCAGCTTACCCAAGTACTAGAACTATGTGCCACCATAGGTATTATATTTTCCCAAATAGGCTTAGTTCAGTGATCACACAGTCATGCCATTATATCCTAACAAAGTATATTGGGTCCTCTCGATGGAGCGTATACATCGGACTACATGTTAGGCTTGTGTGGTTTATATCGATTGAAAGAATCTCCCACAGTAAATTAGTTTGGAATTTTTAGTGTGAAAGACTCACTAGATTTGGTAAAATATATTTTATACCCTCTCTATATATGATATTTTTGTTTCGGCTTTATTTATTAAGAAGGGTGAGTCCTTATAAACTTAACATGCATATATTTATCATATGATTTTTCATTATTTTTACATGTTGCATACATCACTCATATACTTAGTACATTCCATAATACTTACCACATACTTTTTGTGCTCTGCATCCTATCATGATTTAGGTTCTGGTTCTCGCCCTCGGCATTATGATTAGCAACGATCACCAGTGCCTATTCCTGTTTAGTAATTAGCCACGATCACCAATGCCTGTTCCTATTTAGTCAATGAGTCCTCATGATCTGAGGACTATTGATATGTTTCTTGATTCAGTATTCAGATTTCCATTCAGTTCAAAGTTTTATATTTTGGGTCAGCTGGGGTCTGTCCCAGTGACTCTTTAGTATTTTAGAGGCTGGCTTAGTCTTAGTAGTATTTTATCTTATGTTTATGTTGGGATTACGTTCAGTTTATATTGGTTAATTTTAGACTTGAGATTTCGTATCCATATTTCATTGAATAAATATTAGCTTCCTCTTATGCCTTTATGTAAATTGAATATAGTTTAGTACTATGCCCTATGCCATGGGTTAGCTTTGGGATACTTGTAGTCTTAAGCACCATGTTATGTCCAGGGTGTACTCACGGGGCATGACAAGCTTAGTATTAGAGCCAAAGGATTAAGTTGTCCTAGAAAGTCTGACAAATCGTATTACATGGAATCTTATTTATAGGTGTGTAGCATTCCACACTTATGAGTAAGAGGCTACGAGGCATTATTAGGAATTTTCCCTTCTTTCATGATCTTTATAGTGCTATAGACTTTAACTTTATCTCTCTTCTAACTCCTGCTTTTCACGTAATAGAAAATGCCTCATTGTAGAGCTAATGGTCGCAGAAATAAAAACCAGCCAACTGCACCAGCACCTGCAAATCCTTTTAATAACTAGGTTTCCCATGTTAAAATACAAGTGTCAATTTAGGTGTTGGCTTAGGCTATGACTGCTCAGGTCAATCAACATGCAGTGGCCCTAATTCAGCGAAATTGAAACTTAGCTACAACCAGGGTTCGAGACTTCATGAGGATGAATCCACCTGAGTTTATCAATTCAAAGTTGGATGAGTATCCACAATAGTTTATAGATGAGACAAAGAAAGTTTCCAAGATTATGCATATAACAAAGGTAGAAAGTGTGGGTTTGGTATCATAGCAATTAAAATATGTTTCTCATGATTGGTTTAAGTAGTTGAAGAAAGGTAGAGGTAGGAATGCAACTCTGATTCATTGAAGTATGTTTGAGGTAGCTTTTCTTGACAAGTTCCTTCCTTGTGAGATTAGGGAAGCTAAGGTAGAGGAATTCATAAATCTCAAGCAGGTCTCTATGCCAGTGAAAGTATATGCCCTTAAGTTAACTCATCTTTTGAGGCATGCTCTATAAATGGTGTCTAATCTGAGGGTCTGCATGATTAAGGTTATTACTAGTGAGTCTGAATTAGTAGTCAAGAAGTGTAGGAATACCATGTTTATTGGGGATATTTATATTTTCTGACCGATAAACCATGCTCAATAGATTGAGGTAGAGAAATTAAAGTAGAAAGAGAGTGAGTCTAAGACTGCTAGGACCAGGCAATTTCAGTGCAATCAACACAGGTCAGGTAGAGAAAATTTCTCATAATTTTAGAACCATTCATCAGGCCCTAAACCATCTTTGGCTAGTGCACCAATACCCAAGTATAAGCAGGAGTAGTAGGGAGGACACTAGGCATCGGGCACTTAATCATAGGATAGTATTACTGGGGGATGTACCTACCCAGACTTCATAAAGTGTTGTAAGAATTATATTGGTGAGTGTTTGGCTGGCATGGAAGGTTATTTTGGATATGGTTAACTAGGTCACACACTGAAGGAGTGCCCTTCCATTCAGCAGGGAAATAGAAATGCTCGCCTTGAGGCTTAATCTACTACCTCAGTAACCCATTCAAGCTGCCCAAGTCAACAGTGGGGTGCTTTATCTAGTACCGATGGTAGTCAACATCAGAATCAATTTTATGCTTTTTCTTCTCATCAAGAGCAGTAGAACATCTTAGATGTGGTCATTGGTATGCTTTGTGTCTTTTCATGTTGATGTTTATGTTTTGTTAGATATGAGGTCTAATCTATCTTTTATAACCCTATTTATTAATGTGAATTTTTGTACTAGTCTCGATAGTCTCTCCAAACCTTTTTTAATTTCTACTCTTGTTGGATAGTCAGTTATAGCTAAAAGAGATTACAAAAATTACCCTATTACAGTCCTTCATAGGGTCATGACTGATTTTGATATAATTCATAGCATGGATTGGCTCCATTCATGATATACCTCAGTTGATTGTCGAACTCGAGTTGTGAATTTTAGTTTCCTAATGAGTCAGTCCTCGAGTGAAAAGATAGTCAGTGGTACCTAGAGGTTGGTTTATTTTCTATCTCAAAACCCAAAAAATGATCTTTAATAGCTATATCTATTATCTAGTTTGGGTTTAGGATTCCAAATCAAAGACCCCAAATTTCCAGTCAGTTCCTACAGTCAATGAGTTTCCTTAAGGTTTTCCTATGGATCTACCTGGAGTTTCTCCCGATAGGGAGCTAGATTTCATGATAGACCTTTTCCTAGATACCCAACTAATCTCCATCCCTCCTTATAGAATGGCTCCAGTAAAGCTTAAGGAGTTGAAGGAATATGTAAAGGAACTCCTAGATAAAGGTTTCATAAGGATTTATATTTCTCCATGGGGTGCCTAGTTCTATTCGTGCCAAAGAAGAATGGTACTCTTAGAGTGTGTATAGACTACAAGTAGTTGAACAATGTCAGCATCAAGAATAACTATTTTATCCCTAAGATTGATGACCTATTTGATAAACTTTAGGGTGCCTATTATTTCTCTAAAATTGATCTTAGATTTGGATATCATCAACTTAAGGTTAGGGAGTGTGATATGCCAAAAATTTCTTTTATCACCTGGTGTAGTCACTACTAGTTTATGGTTATGTCTTTTGGACTAACAAATGCTCCTACAAATTTTATGGATTTGACGAACAAAGTCTTCAATCTGTATTTAGACATGTTTATTAATAGATGACATACTTGTTTATTCTCGATATGAAGAGGAGCACACAGACCATTTCAAGATAGTGTTGCTAACTCTCAAGCATCGTCAGTTGTTTGCTAAGTTCCGCAAATGTGAATTTTGGTTGAAGTCTGTTGTGTTTTTGGGTCATGTGATTTATAGTGAAGGTATACATGTAGATCCTCAGAAAACATATATAGTGAAGCGTTGTCCTAGGCCCATCACACAATCCAAAATTAGGAGATTTTTGGGCTTAGCAGGTTATTACGGGATATTTGTCGAGGGATTCTCTTTGCTACACCTTTGACTTGGTTGACATAGAAAAGGTTGAAATTCCAATTATCAGGCTTGTATGATAAAAGTTTTCAAAAGTTATAGGATAGGTTGACCTTAGCACTTGTATTAGCTTTGCCAAAAGGATTAGATAGGTTTGTGGTTTATTATGATGCCTCTAGAGTTGGACTTGGATGTGTCTCCATGAAAACTGGTAGGGTTGTCACGCCCCGAATCCTAACGAGGCATGATTGGCACCCGAAGCTGATAAGACCCGAGAGAACCAAGCTATGCTTCCATACATTCATATTCATGCCATAGGAAATACCACTATCACATAAGAACATGAACCATTAGTATTGGAAATCATGGATATTGGGAATCATGGCATATATATATACACATTTGAGAAACTTAGCCGTTGAGGCCATCGAAACAAGACTTCATGAGTCACCTTATATACATATACCCACGTATGTCTACAAAAGCCACTAACAGACGCATTGACCAATACAAACAAAAAGTCGGGACAAGTCCCCGCTTTATACAACATTTACATCACCAAAACATATATATATATTCTGACTCGGAGAAGCCTCGGATTAGCTGGAGCTCACCAAAGAAATGCTAACACTATAATCTACTGGGGAGGCCTACTGGTACCTGCGCCTGAAGCAAGTAAGGTAAATTCCCCGAGAGGGGTCAGTACGAAATAAGTACTGAGTATTCAAGGCTCAGATGAAACTGTACAATACATGAATGTTTAAATGAACTCAAAACATATGAATATTCAATGGGAATAAGTCACCATTTCGTATATTGGGAAACCATGTGAATTGCTTTCATTGCTTTCTTTGCTTTCTTTATCTCAATGCTTACTTGTCAATACATGTGTCATAATGTACCCGGGCCCCTACTGATCAGTGGATCTTTACATAATATATTGTCATGTTGGGATCGAGTCGAGCTAGGCTTATGCCCCTAGACCTGCCACCCATAAATCAATGCTTTGGGATCGAGTCGAGCGAGGCTTGTGCCCCTAGACTTGCCACCCATAAATCAATACATCGGGATCGAGTCGAGCTAGGCTTATTCCCCTACACTTGCCACCCATACTTGATCATTGACCACATTTGCATTACTTTATTCATTACTTTGAGATTGATACTAGGATAGTCATAACATCACTTTGAACTTTGGAACATAGCATTGTTGGAAACTTTGAATCATTAACCAATGAGTGAGAGACATGTGAATAACTTGGTAACCTAACATTATTAGAATCATAACACCATGTGAACTATTGGACAATAATCTATGAACAAGAGACATAAGTATAATCACTATTGGAACATAACCTTGTTTGAGCTTTTGGAACATTAACCATGATTATGAGACATGAGACTCACAAATGATCCATGAGTTGAAAATATATGACAATGACTATTGATAAACGGATATAGGATACCTTAGCACATTTCGGGATAGGACTATTGAAATAGCAATGTGGATAATATTTGCCGCAGAAAGATACGGATAGAGTAACCTTAGATACCTTGTATTCTCAATACGACTATCCAACCTTAGATGTGCATACAATGTCCCGCTCCTTCTTTGTGTCTCGCTCTACAACACCAATAGATAACGGGATTTCACATTAACCAACAACTACTTTACAAATGCATATAACATCAATGGGGTACATGTTTGTCTTGAAACATGTCATTTCCCCTTGACAAAACCATTGATAGAATCATTATTCCAAAAATCCTCCAATATTCCCAAAATTGACCAACACATGATAATCAATACATTCCACCACAACACCTCCCCTTTACACTTTCTTATCCACACCACATCACAAATAATCCATCAATTCACCTTAATACACTTCATAGCACAAATTGGCCAAAATCCCACAATTTGCACTTATAGAAAAATAACAAGTTTAATAACAAAATAACACCATACACGTTCATATTTTATCCATACCATGATCTTTCATCAAAGGAACAAGCCATAATTCAAGTTCAAATCACCAAGATAGCACATCTTCCATCGAAAGCAAAAATACACTATTCACCACCTTGCCAACATAACTAGCATAATATACATAATCTCCCATGCATATAATATGGTAATACATGAGAATAAATACTTACCAAGTCTTGGAATAGGATGATCTTGCTCCAAAGAGTCCAAAGGAACTATTTGCTTTAGGGTTTTGGAACAAGAGAAATGTTGAGAAAATATCTTAAAAGGCATGGGAATTCCAAAATGAAGAAAATCTGATTTTTGGACCTATTTATAGTCCTTGGGGCATCCTTAGCCATTCTTGGAATTAAATGCCATTTTTGACTAAGTCAATAGAAGATTGGGTTATGTGACCCATGTCCTTTGTCCTATTTTGGGCTTTTATTGAGCCCAAATCACGTAACCCAATAAAATCAATAATTTCTCATCTTATACGTATTATAATAATATTCCCACTCATGCTATTCATATCCGTAGCCTCAATCCCAAAAATAAGTGATTCTAGCCACGTTTGACTTATTTTGACCTTAAGGGCAAAACTGTCATTTTGACCCCGAATTCGTTCTCGAGTAATTTTATCATACCAACATAATATTTTATTAATTTCATGTATATACTCATGGTTGTAGAAGAAACGTTGCAAAAATCGGCTCGGTACGACCCCGGATACCCTTGGGACTTAGAAATTTTCAACTTTCGAAAAAATGGAAAAACCAAGGTGGCGCGCCCTGCCTTTGGACTAAAAATTTTAGTCCAGAGTGGCGTGGAACGGTCCCAAACGCGCCCCTTACTTAGTTTTTTTGAAAATTTCATTTTTCGACTTCTCTTCGCGGATTTGGTTAGATACTTCAAGTCCTATTTTTTAACTCACTTCTTAACCTTAATATACTTTGTTTAGAGGTACTCTTAGCCTCGTTTTGAACCCCACAAATGTTCCACGAAGATCATAAAACACCTCCTATGAAGGTTTAATCACATAACAGAAGCCAAATTCAATTATCAACATTACCAAATGCATACTTATAGCTCTTGAGACCTAAGTACATATTATTTAATGTCGTCAAGTAAGGTTAGGAATGTACGGGGTGTTACATTCTTCCCCCGTTAGGAACATTCATCCTCGAATGTTAACAATATCTCTTCAATTACAACAATTGCATCTCTATATTAGCATAGATGTACATAAACACTTAAGGCTCATGAATACTTAATTGTCATTGTTCCATTTCCGCACTTTGAACTTCCTCATTCATTTGAAATAGCTTGGGATACTTGGATCTCATCATTTCTTCCGCTTCCCATGTGATCTCCTCTACTTGTTGATTTCGCCAAAGGACTTTTACGAAAGCTATGTCTTTATTCCTCAATCTTTTCACTTGTCGGTCTAGGATAGCAATGGGTACCTCTTCATAAGTAAGATCCTCTGTAACTTGAACATCTTCAATGGGAACAATACGAGATGGATCTCCTATGCATTTTTGAAGCATCGAAACATGAAATACCAGATGGAGTGAGGAAAGTTCTTGAGGTAGGGCTAATTCATACGCAACTTGCCCAAATCTTCTAATAATTTCATATGGGCCTATGTAGCGTGGACTCAATTTCCCTTTCTTTCCAAACCGCATTACCCCTTTCATCGATGACACCTTTAAAAACACCCAATCACCTATGGAAAATTCAAGACCTCTTCTCCTAACATCGGCATATGACTTATGACGATTTTGAGCCGTTTGTAACCGCTGTTGGATCACCTTAACCTTTTCCATAGCCTGATGAATGATATCTGGCCCAAGTAAAGCAGTTTCACCTGCTTCAAACCATCCTATTGGTGATCTACATTTCCTTCTGTACAACGCTTCATAAGGTGCCATTTTAATACTTGAATGATAGCTATTGTTATACACAAATTCAATAAGAGGAAAATTGTCATCCCAACTGCCTTGAAAATCTAACGTACAAGCTCGCAGTATATCTTTAAGTGTCTGAATAGTACGTTCTGCTTGTCCATCAGTCTGAGGATGGAAAGCCGTACTCAAATTCACCCGTGTACCCAAACTCTGCTGAAAAGACCTCCAAAAGTGTGCTGTGAACTGTGCTCCTCTGTTTGATATAATGGAAAGTGGAATACCATGCAATCAGACTATCTCTTTCACATACAACTTCGCATAATCCTCAGCTGTATAGGTCATCTTGACCGGTAGAAAATGCACTGACTTGGTAAGCCTGTCCACTATAACCCATATAGAATCAAACTTCCGCAATGTACGAGGCAAACCCGTAATGAAATCCATATTAATCATATCCCATTTCCAGACTGGAAGATTGACACATTGCATGTAACCTCCTGGTTTCTGATGTTGTACTTTCACTTGTTGACAATTCGGGCATTGAGCAACAAACTCTGCAATGTTCTTCTTCATATTTCCCCACCAATACACTTCTTTCAATTCATGGTACATTTTAGTAGCACCCGGATGAATAGAATAGCGCGAATGATGTGCCTCTATCATAATTCGTGTCCTTAGCTCATCTATATCCGGTACACATAATCTCCCTTGACATTGAAGTACCCCTTCCTGTGTAAGATCAAATGCCTTTGTTAAATCCTGCTGTACATTTTCCTTTAGCTGCAATAACATAGAATCCGCAAACTGCTTCTCTTTCACTGCAGTTATTAAGGAGGATTCTGCTGCATTTTGCACAGTAACTCTATCATCTGAGGATTCAATAAGGCAAACTCCCAAGCTGGCTAATTGATTCAAATCTTTGATTATCTCATACTTTTCATTCAACTGACCACTAGTACTTTCTACTGCCTTACGGCTCAATGCATCAGCTACTACATTTGCCTTGCCTGGGTGATAAAGAATATCAATGTCATAATCTTTTAAAAGCTCCAACCACCTTCGTTACCTCAAATTGAGTTCCTTCTGCTTAAAAAGATATTGCAAGCTTTTGTGATCCGTATAGATGTCAACATGAACCCCATATAAATAATGACGCCATATCTTTAAAGCAAAAACTACCGCTGCCAATTCAAGATCATATGTGGGATAGTTTTTCTCGTGTGGCCATAACTGTCGTGATGCATAGGCTATGACATTATCATGTTGCATTAATACACATCCGAGGCCAACCCCGAAAGCATCACAATACACTACATAACCTTCGGTACCTTCGGGAAGCACTAAAACTGGTGTGGAGGTTAATTTATCTTTCAACTTTTGGAAGCTTTTCTCACATGCGTCATTCCACTGAAATTTTACCGCCTTATGTGTAAGCTTTGTTAACGGTGCTGCAATAGAGGAAAAACCTTCCACAAACCTTCTGTAATACCCTGCCAGCCCAAGAAAACTACGAATTTCTGTGGGTGTCGTAGGTCTTGGCTAATTTTTCACTGCTTCAGTATTTTGTGTCTCAACCTGTATGCCTTCATCTGATACAATGTGACCCAAGAACGCGATTGATTTCAACCAAAACTCACATTTGGAGAACTTTGCATACAACTTTCGTTCACGGAGAATCTGTAACACTTGTCGTAAGTGATTAGCATAGTCCTCCGGTGATCTTGAATAAAATAGGATGTCATCTATGAATACCGTGCTGAACACGTCCAAAAATGGCTTAAACACCCTATTCATCAATCATGAACACAGCTGGAGCATTTGTTAGTCCAAATGACATAACTAAAAATTCATAATGGCCATACCGTGTTCGGAAAGCTGTCTTGGTTACATCTTATCCTCTAACGCTGACTTGATGGTAACCCGACCTCAAGTCGATCTTTGAAAAGCACCTGGCACCCTATAACTGATCAAACAAATCATCAATGCGAGGGAGGGGATATTTGTTCTTGATCGTTACCTTATTCAATTGCTGATAGTCAATGCACATTCTTAAGGTGCCATATTTCTTTCGTACAAATAACACCGGTGCACCCCACGGGGACATACTAGGCCTAATGAAGCCCTTGTCCAGCAAATCTTTCAACTGCTCCTTCAATTCACGCAGTTCTGCTGGAGCCATCCTATACGGAGGAATAGAAATAGGCTGAGTGCCCGAAATCATATCAATGCCACTTCCCGTACTGGGGGTAAACTTGGAAGATCCTCTGGGAATACATCTAGAAATTCATTGACCACTGGGACCGTCTGCAGAGTTAGTGGTTCCACATCATTATCTTTCACCCGTACTAGGTGACATATGTATCCCTTGACAATCATTTTTCTGGCTTTCAAATAAGAAATAAATCTTCCTCGTGGTTCCCCTACCTTACCCTGCCATTCAAGAACATTTTCTTGCGGAAAACAAAATTGTACCTTCTTGGCCCGGCAATCTACCGTAGCATAACAAGAGGCCAAATAATCCATTCCCATGATCACATCAAAATCCACCATGTCTAGTTCAATGAGATCTCATGACCACACACAGTTACCACACAGTGACGATATACTCTCTTTGCAATAATATATTCACCAACCAGTGTAGACACTTCAATTGATTTAATTAATAATTCTGGTGCCTTTGCAAATTTTATAGCAATCAATGGGGTAACATAGGAAAATGTAGAACCTAGGTCAATCAGTGCATATACATTATGTGAGAATATGGATAATGTACCTGTGACAACATCAGGGGAAGCCTCTGAATTCTGGAGGTCCACTAAAGCATAAGTATGATTCTGGACCCTGCTGGCTTCTCTTCTGGCACCCCTACCATGGCCAATAGGTTGTACACCTCGGCCTAGTGAAGGAACCGATGCTGATGACGAAACAGCCGACCCAGCCGGTCGTACTATACCACCCATGCTCCACTGTGGACAATCCCTCGATATATGCCCCGGCATACTACACCAAAACCAGACATTCATCCCTGACCGACATGTACCTGTGTGCATACGCCCGCAGTGCTGACACTGCTGACAAGGAAAACCTGCTGCCTGTGACCCCTAAACTCCGCTATTCTAGCCCGATGGACCACCCCTAGACCCTCAGAACTGAGAATAAGCTCCTTCTCTGGAATGAGAAAATGATGGTCTAGGTGGTCTAGGGAACATACGAGGCCTAAATCCTCCTTGGGACATCATAGGTGGTCCTATAGGTCTAGCCCTTTTGGACTGTCCCCTGTCAAACTCATGCACTCTTCTCCTCTGTCGTTGGCCTTCCATTTTCTGAGCGAAGGACTGAATTCTCGCTATATCCATGTCTTTGTTCAAGGCAGCAATAGTGCAATCCCGTACCAAATATGGCTCTAGTCTGTCCACATATCTATAGACCCTGTCTGTCATCGTAGCCACCACATTTGGAGCATATCTAGCCAAGGAATTAAATTGCAAACTGTATTCCCTGACGCTCAAATTTCCCTGTCGTAGATTTAGGAACTGATCTGCACGTGCCTCTCGGATCTCATAAGGAAGGTAATAATCGAGGAAAGACACTTTAAACTCTTCCCATGTAGGTGGATTTGCACCGATATCACGGGATTTCTTCCAATCCTCATACCATAATATCGCCTCTCCATTTAGCCTATACGTAGTAAGTTCAACGGTTTCGACCCCTGTCACATGCATAACTTCCAAGGCCCTCTTAATTTGATCCACGAAGTCCTGCGGATCTGCTTTTGAATCTGACCCAGTGAATATAGGAGGGTCAAGTTTTGAGAAATCCTGTGCCCTGCGACTTGCCATTCTAGCCGCATCATCATCATATGGCATTGCACCAGCTCGTCCCTGGCTTTGTGCCGCCACTAACTGTGTCAACATATGTACAGCATTTCTAAGATCCTAGTCTGTAGTATTGACTGGTGGTTCTACAGGTACGCTTCTTCTACTCGACTCTTCTGGTACAAAGGGAGTGGAGGAAGCTCATGACACAAATTCATGCTCAGTATCGCCTTGATTAACTTGATCAGGTGGTGGTACACTGGTTCCTTCACCAGCAATTCTATCAATCCTCTTACTTTTACCGCGACCTCTTCTTGTCATTGGCATTGTGACTATAACAAGAAAAATAAATTTCAATGGTCCGATAAAATTTCACTTACAACTTTGGCTCTATTGCACGATCTAGAATGAAGAGAAGAAACAACATCCTAAATGTCCCGTAGCCTCCTACTTATAAATGTGGTGCACAACACATTGATAAGTAAGACTCTACTCAGACACGACTTTGTAGACACCCTTAGAACGACCTGCTCTGATACCACTTTTGTCATGCCCCGAATCCCAACGAGGCATGATAGGCACCCGAAGCCGATAAGGCCCGAGAGAACCAAGCTATGCTTCTATACATTCATATGCATGCCATAGGAAATACCACTATCACATAAGAACATGAACCATTAGTATTGGAAATCATGGATATTGGGAATCATGGCATATATATATACACATTTGAGAAACTTGGCCGTTGAGGCCATCAAAACAAGACTTCATGAGTCACCTTATATACATATACCCAAGTATGTCTACAAAAGCCTCTAACAGATGCATTGACCAATACAAACCAAAAGTCGAGACAAGTCCCCGCTTTATACAATATTTACATCACCAAAACATATATATATTCTGACTCGGAGAAGCCCCGGATTAGCTGGAGCTCACCAAAGAACCGATAACACCTGCAATCTACTGGGGAGGCCTACTGGTACCTGCGCCTGCAGCAAGTAAGGTAAATTCCCCGAGAGGGGTCAGTACGAAATAAGTACTGAGTATGCAAGGCTCAGATGAAACTGTACAATACATGAATGTTTCAATGAACTCAAAACATATGAATATTCAATGGGAATAAGTCACCATTTCGTATTTTGGGAAACCATGTGAATTGCTTTCATTGCTTTCTTTATCTCAATGCTTACTTGTCAATACATGTGTCACAATGTACCCGAGCCCCTACTGATCAGTGGGTCTTTACATAATATATCATCATGTTGGGATCGGTTCGAGCTAGTCTTATGCCCCTAGACCTACCACCCATAAATCAATGCTTCGGGATCGAGTCGAGCTAGGCTTGTGCCCCTAGACTTGCCACCCATAAATCAATATATCGGGATCGAGTCGAGCTAGGCTTATGCCCCTACACTTGCCACCCATACTTGATCATTGACCACATTTGCATTACGTTATTCATTACTTTGAGATTGATACTAGGATAGTCATAACATCACTTTGAACTTTGGAACATAGCATTGTTGGAAACTTTGAATCATTAACCAATGAGTGAGAGACATGTGAATAACTTGGTAACCTAACATTATTAGAATCACAACACCATGTGAACTATTGGAAAATAATCTATGAACAAGAGACATAAGTATAATCACTATTGGAACATTGGAACATAACCTTGTTTGAGCTTTTGGAACATTAACCATGATTATGAGACATGAGACTCACAAATGATCCATGAGTTGAAAATATATGACAATGACTATTGATAAACGGATATAGGATACCTTAGCACATTTCGGGATAGGACTATTGAAATAGCAATGTGGATAATATTTGCCGCAGAAAGATACGGATAGAGTAACCTTAGATACCTTGTATTCTCAATACGACTATCCAACCTTAGATGTGCATACAATGTCCCGCTCCTTCTTTGTGTCTCACTCTACAACACCAATAGATAACGGGATTTCACATTAACCAACAACTACTTTACAAATGCATATAACATCAATGGGGTACATGTTTGTCTTGAAACATGTCATTTCCCCTTGACAAAACCATTGATAGAATCATTATTCCAAAAATCCTCCAATATTCCCAAAATTGACCAACACATGATAATCAATACATTCCACCACAACACCTCCCCTTTACACTTTCTTATCCACACCACATCACAAATAATCCATCAATTCACCTTAATACACTTCATAGCACAAATTGGCCAAAATCCCACAATTTGCACTTATAGAAAAATAACAAGTTTAATAACAAAATAACACCATACACGTTCATATTTTATCCATACCATGATCTTTCATCAAAGGAACAAGCCATAATTCAAGTTCAAATCACCAAGATAGCACATCTTCCATCGAAAGCAAAAATACACTATTCACCACCTTGCCAACATAACTAGCATAATATACATAATCTCCCATGCATATAATATGGTAATACATGAGAATAAATACTTACCAAGTCTTGGAATAGGATGATCTTGCTCCAAAGAGTCCAAAGGAACTATTTGCTTTAGGGTTTTGGAACAAGAGAAATGTTGAGAAAATATCTTAAAAGGCATGGGAATTCCAAAATGAAGAAAATCTGATTTTTGGACCTATTTATAGTCCTTGGGGCATCCTTAGCCATTCTTGGAATTAAATGCCATTTTTGACTAAGTCAATAGAAGATTGGGTCATGTGACCCATGTCCTTTGTCCTATTTTGGGCTTTTATTGAGCCCAAATCACGTAACCCAATAAAATCAATAATTTCTCATCTTATACGTATTACAATAATATTCCCACTCATGCTATTCATATCCGTAGCCTCAATCCCAAAAATAAGTGATTCTAGCCACGTTTGGCTTATTTTGACCTTAAGGGCAAAACTGTCATTTTGACCCCGAATTCGTTCTCGAGTAATTTTATCATACCAACATAATATTTCATTAATTTCATGTATATACTCATGGTTGTAGAAGAAACGTTGCAAAAATCGGCTCGGTACGACCCCGGATACCCTTGGGACTTAGAAATTTTCAACTTTCGAAAAAATGGAAAAACCAAGGTGGCGCGCCCTGCCTTTGGACTAAAAATTTTAGTCCAGAGTGGCGTGGAACGGTCCCAAACGCGCCCCTTACTTAGTTTTTTTGAAAATTTCATTTTTCGACTTCTCTTCGCGGATTTGGTTAGATACTTCAAGTCCTATTCTTTAACTCACTTCTTAACCTTAATATACTTTGTTTAGAGGTACTCTTAGCCTCGTTTTGAACCCCACAAATGTTCCACGAAGATCATAAAACACCTCCTATGAAGGTTTAATCACATAACAGAAGCCAAATTCAATTATCAACATTACCAAATGCATACTTATAGCTCTTGAGACCTAAGTACATATTATTTAATGTCGTCAAGTAAGGTTAGGAATGTACGGGGTGTTACATTCTTCCCCTGTTAGGAACATTCATCCTCGAATGTTAACAATATCTCTTCAATTACAACAATTGCATCTCTATATTAGCATAGATGTACATAAACACTTAAGGCTCATGAATACTTAATTGTCATTGTTCCATTTCCGCACTTTGAACTTCCTCATTCATTTGAAATAGCTTGGGATACTTGGATCTCATCATTTCTTCCGCTTCCCATGTGATCTCCTCTACTTGTTGATTTCGCCAAAGGACTTTCACGAAAGCTATGTCTTTATTCCTCAATCTTTTCACTTGTCGGTCTAGGATAGCAATGGGTACCTCTTCATAAGTAAGATCCTCTGTAACTTGAACATCTTCAATGGGAACAATACGAGATGGATCTCCTATGCATTTTTGAAGCATCGAAACATGAAATACCAGATGGAGTGAGGAAAGTTCTTGAGGTAGGGCTAATTCATACGCAACTTGCCCAAATCTTCTAATAATTTCATATGGGCCTATGTAGCGTGGACTCAATTTCCCTTTCTTTCCAAACCGCATTACCCCTTTCATCGATGACACCTTTAAAAACACCCAATCACCTATGGAAAATTCAAGACCTCTTCTCCTAACATCGGCATATGACTTATGACGATTTTGAGCCATTTGTAACCGCTGTTGGATCACCTTAACCTTTTCCATAGCCTGATGAATGATATCTGGCCCAAGTAAAGCAGTTTCACCTGCTTCAAACCATCCTATTGGTGATCTACATTTCCTTCTGTACAACGCTTCATAAGGTGTCATTTTAATACTTGAATGATAGCTATTGTTATACACAAATTCAATAAGAGGAAAATTGTCATCCCAACTGCCTTGAAAATCTAACGTACAAGCTCGCAGTATATCTTTAAGTGTCTGAATAGTACGTTCTGCTTGTCCATCAGTCTGAGGATGGAAAGCCGTACTCAAATTCACCCGTGTACCCAAACTCTGCTGAAAAGACCTCCAAATATGTGCTGTGAACTGTGCTCCTCTGTTTGATATAATGGAAAGTGGAATACCATGCAATCAGACTATCTCTTTCACATACAACTTCGCATAATCCTCAGCTGTATAGGTCATCTTGACCGGTAGAAAATGCACTGACTTGGTAAGCCTGTCCACTATAACCCATATAGAATCAAACTTCCGCAATGTACGAGGCGAACCCGTAATGAAATCCATATTAATCATATCCCATTTCCAGACTGGAAGATTGACACATTGCATGTAACCTCCTGGTTTCTGATGTTGTACTTTCACTTGTTGACAATTCGGGCATTGAGCAACAAACTCTGCAATGTTCTTCTTCGCGGGTTTGGTTAGATACTTCAAGTCCTATTCTTTAACTCACTTCTTAACCTTAATATACTTTGTTTAGAGGTACTCTTAGCCTCGTTTTGAACCCCACAAATTTTCCACGAAGATCATAAAACACCTCCTATGAAGGTTTAATCACATAACAGAAGCCAAATTCAATTATCAATATTACCAAATGCATACTTATAGCTCTTGAGACCTAAGTATATATTATTTAATGTCGTCAAGTAAGGTTAGGAACGTACGGGGTGTTACAAGGGTGATAGCCTATGCCTCTATACAACTCAAGGATCATGAGAAGAATTATCCGACTAATGATTTGGAGTTGGAAACAATAGTCTTTTCTTTGAAAATTCCGAGGCATTATTTTATATGGAGTACATGTAGATGTTTTCACCGACCATAAAAGTCTTTGATATATGTTCAGTCATAAGGAGTTAAATCTTCACTAGAAGAGATGGTCAGAGTTATTGAAAGACTATGATGTGAATATGCTCTACCATTAGAATAAAGTAAATATGGTTGTAGATGCTCTTAGTAGATTGTCTATGGGTAGTGTATCCAATGTTGCAGATGAAAAAAAGGAACTATCCAAAGACGTACATAGATTGGTCAAGTTAGGGGGTCGTTTGCTTGGCATAGATGATGGGGGTATGATGATACAAAATGGTTTAGAGTTATGTATAGTGGTAGAGGTGAGGGGAAAATAGTGTAATGATCCTATACAGAGTCAGTTTATAGAGGCAATCCAGCAACATAAGATGGAGGTTTCCTCTGAAGGAAAAGATGTTGCACTTTGCTATCAGGGCGTTTATGTGTCCCCAATATTGATGGGTTGAGAGATTTTATGTTACTGGAGGCTCAGAGTTCTGAGTATTTGATTCATCCAAATGCCACTAAGATGTATCATGACCTATGGGAAGTCTATTGGTTGAATGGTATGAAGAGGTACATAGTAAATTTTTTTGCTAAGTGTCCCAACTGTCAGCAAGTTAAAGTTAATCAACAAAGACTGGGAGGTATGGATCAGTATATTAGCATACCAACTTAGAAGTGGGAGGTTATCAATATGGATTTTATCATTGGACTTCCTCGCACGAGGCGTCAGCAATGATTCAATTTGGGTCATCGTAGACGGAATGACAAAGTCACCTCACTTTTTGCCAGTCAAAACCTCTGATACAGTCAAGGATTATACCAAATTATATGTTCATGAGTTAGTCAAACTTCATGGGGTTCCTTAATCAAATATCTTAAACTGAGGTACTCAATTCACCTCTCAGTTTTAGAAATTATTTCAATAGGGTCATGGAACAAAAGTAAATTTTAGTACCACATTCCATCCTTAGATAGATGGTTAGGCCGAGTGTACTATCTAAACTCTAGAGGACATGTTTAGAGCGTGTGTGATTGATTTCAAAGGTAATTTGTATGATTACTTACCTATAATTGAGTTTGTGTATAATAATAGTTACCACTATAGCATCCAGATAACACCATTTAAAGTGTTATATAGGCATAGGTTCATGTCTCCTATTGGATGGTTTAAGGTTGGTGAGACTAATTTTATTGGTCTAGATTCAATAAGTTTAGGTAATTCAGGAGAGATTGATAATAGCCTAGAGCTGTGAGAAGTCATATGCTAATCAGAGGAGGAGAGAGCATAAGTTTGAAGCAGATGATTTGGTGTTCTTAGGAGTTTCTCCTATGAAAGGGGTGATGAGGTTTGGTAAGAAAGGTAAACTTAGTCCCCTATATATTGGACCATACTTGATTTTGAGGTGCATTAGAAATGTTGCCTATGAGATGGATCTTCCAGCATAGTTATCTGCAGTGCACCCAATTTTCCATGTAACTATGTTAAAGATATGTATTGGTGATCCAACATTGGTCGTACCAGTGGAGAGTATAGGTGTGAAGGATAGCCTCTCCTATGAGGAAATTTTGATTGAGATTCTTCATCGTCAGGTTTGAAGGCTAAGGAATAAAGATATTGCACAGTAAAGGTGTTATGGAGGAACCAGTCAGTTGAGGGAGCAACTTGGTAAGCAAAAGTGGACATGATGAAAAGATAGCCTTTTTTTATCACTCCTAACATCGAGTTAGTATGAGGTATGGATCTTTCTCCTAGTATTATTCCCTCAATTTAGAGTTCTTATTTAGTTTTAAGAAATTCCATGTATACATGTATGCTCAAAATACAGTAGTTGAGCCAGTACATACAATATAAGTCTGTTTCCACCATGCTACATGAATAGTTCTAAATCCAGCTTCATGATCCTTGGTCTAGCCAGTTAAATTCAGTCTAATTCTTCATTCGAGTATGAATGATATCAAGAGGGAGATACTGTAACAACCCCAAAGTTCATTCATGTTTGTAGTGGGTTTTCTAAGTGTTTAGGGTAGTAAAATAAGGCCATTTGACCCTTAAGAAGGTTGGAAACATTTGGGGTAAGTCTTGGGTTGAAAAAGAACACCATGTACTGAAATAAAAGGTCGTGCACCACACACAGGGACCTCTATTTTAGGCCTTGCATTGTGAACCAACTCCTAGTTAGTCAATGTTAAGCCCGTGATATGGGTCGTACGGGGCACACCCCCTTCCCAGGCGTTAAAGTTCCACTTCTCCTTTAAAAATTAAGGGCAATTTAATACTTTTAACCACATGCATCCTCCTCAAACCCATTATAAACCAAAAATTAGTCCATAACACTTGGAAAAATATTCAGAAGCTTTCATTCTCTTAAAGTTCTAAAGAACAACTGGAAGGGTTTAAAAAAAACTCAAGCTTTAAAGGGTCAAGTTCAAGATTTTTCTATAGGGTCCTTATGTTTAGGTATGGGGGGATTAATAAGGACCTCCTTCCATCCTTACGCCCCTAAATACAGCTCTTCAAATTGAGAATTCATTAAGTTCAAATTCTAGGGTTAAAACCCACTTCATGATTTCAACTTCTTTTCGAATTTTTTAATGTTCCTTATGATACAATGTTTTTAGAATATATTATTTACTAGTTCACAAACTTCAAACATGAATATGAATTAGCATGAAATAAATTTATATGAACATCCATGATTAGAATGAATCCCACTGTTTTGATATGAAATGATCTTATGAACTTAGTTTATCATGAAATACATATACAACTATTATAATAATATGCAAACAGTAAAAGAAGCATGACTAAATTTCAGTAAGTAAGAACTACAGTCATCAGTTTATTTTAAAATTAGTTTCATGCTTATTTTTATGAAGATTTTTCTATAGTATGAACAATAATATGATTTTGGTAGTAGTATTGAGCACCGAGCGGATACGAGCTCAGTGTACCTAAGTCCTAGAACTATGTGCCACTGTAGGCATTATATTTACCCAAAGAGGCTTAGTTTAGTGATCATGCAGTCTTGCCTTTATACTCTGGCAAGGTATATTGGGTCTTCTTGATGGGCATATACATTACACTCCATGTTTTACTCGTGTGGTGTATGTTGGTTAAGAGAATCTCCCATGGAAAATCAGTTTTGAAATTTAAGTGTGAAAGACTCACTAGATTTGGTAAATTTTGTTTTGTGTTCTTTATATATATGAAATTAAAATTTCAGCTTTTTTTATGAAGAAGGGTGAGTCCTTATACACTTAACATGCATATCTTCATCACATGATTTTCCATCATTTTTACATGTTGCACGCATCCCCTATATACTCAGTACACTCCATAATACTGACCACATACTTTTTGTGCTCTGCATCCTATCATGATGTATGTTTTGGTACTATCCATCAACATCATGATTAGCTGTGATCACCAGTACCTATTCTTGTTCAGTCGGTGAGTCCTCATGATCTGAGGACTATGGATATGTTTCTTCATTCAGTAGTTCAAATTTCCTTTCAGTTTAGACATTTATGTTTTTGGTCAACTAGGGGTATGTCCCAGTGAGTCTTCAGTATTTTAGAGGTTTGTCTAGACTTAGTAGTATTTCAACTTACTTCCATGTTCGAATTGGTTTTAGTTTATATTGAAAGATTTTAGTCTTGAGATTTTGTATTCATATTTCATTGAATAAATATTAGGTTCTGCTCATGACTTATGTAAATTGAATATGGTTTTGTACTATGCAAGATTCCACGGGTTAGCTTTGGGCTACTTGTAGTCCTAAGCATTGTGTCACGTCCAGGGTGTGCTCTCGGGGGCGTGACAAAATAACACAATAATAATATTAGTTATTGTTAGCAAATGATATTGTTAAATTATAACAGTAATATAATTACATAAAAGTAATATAATCATATTGAAAATTAGATAAATATTTCTATAATAAAATTTTAATTGATAAATAAATCATACTTGAATCGTGCTGGGCACTGTCCTAAGAAACTATTTCAATAGCATGAAATGATTTCCCAGGATTAAACAAGCCATACCTGATTTAACAGAAGATACAAAAATCATAAAAAAATATTAATACAAATTCCAGCAAGTTAAATTAGGGGATAATATAAATAACAAAAACCTTTAAATAAATATATAATATAAAGAATGTTGATGGAAAACGAGAAAATATGAGGGAGTGAGAATATGAAAGCAAACAAATGGGGAGTTAGTTACTACATTCCAATGGATAAAATATTGCCCATTTATAGGCTAAAGTTAAGGCTTCTCCACATGCCATTTGTTAGTACACTTGTCCTTTAATTTAGCACACACAAATGCCACTCTTATTATATTCATGAAAAGTCTAGAAGGAGTTGCCAAGTGTAATTCTTGGCTAATGTGTTTGCAACACTTGTTCTCCAATAATTTCATTAGTTAGCTTTTAAAACACACCACTTGTAATGGTTTTACAACTATACAATAAATAAATCCTTTTTGAAATAAAATAATATTTTGCCTACATTTTTCAACTCATGACCTCGGTTACACCTTGAACTAGCTACACCATCCTACCACAGGTTCAGTTTTTGTTTAAGTTGATATAAATATGCTATATATTCAAAATTTATGGAATTTCATATATAGAAAATATCAAATTTTTGACAAAAAGGGTGTCCGCCTCTTAATGGCAGATGATCGACCTTTAGTTATGGATGCTCAAATTTTAGATAATATCTTATTGAGACATGATATTTCAGATCCTGGTAGAGTGCTTGATAGTATTATGGCACGATTTTTAGTAGGGTTGCCTCAATCTTTGGGAGAGTTTAACTCTTTTTGGGTGATTATAAACAAGTTGACCATATAAGCTCATTTAGTAACTGGAAAGACAAACTACAATTTGAAGACGCTGGCAAAGATCTATATTTAGGAGATAGTTTGGATTCATAGTGTGCTTGTTTCCATTATTTCAAACTTAGGTACTCACTTCACATCATACTTCTAGAGTTACATGCAGCGAGAGTTGTATACTTAGTTAGAGAGGAGTACAACTTCTTATCCCAATGTAGATGGTCAGTCAGAGTGGGCTAGTTAGGTATTGTAGGACTTGCGTCCAACTTGTATGATTGATTTGGGCAGTTAATGGGACCAGCTCTTGCCTTTGGCAAAGTTTGCTTACAACAACAATTACTATTCCATGATTTATATGGCACTATTTAAGTCTCTATATGGGAGGAAGTGTAGGTCTCTAATTGGTTTGTTTGATTTGAAGTTAGACCATAGGGTATGGATTTGTTGTATAAAGTCTATGGATACGGTGAAGTTTATTTAGGAACGACTTCTGAAAACCAAGAGTTGGTAGAAGAGTTGTGCGCATCAGAGTGTTAGTGACTTAGAGTTAATGTTTGGAGGGCGGGATCTATTGAAGGTATCACTCATGAAAGGTGTGTTGAGTTTTGAGAAGAAAGGCAAGCTTAGCCAAAATTTTTATTGTTCTTTTGGAGATTATATAAAATGTTAGGGAGGTGGCCTAAGATTTGGACTTACCTCCTAGTCTTTTAATTGGACATCCAGTTATTCATGTCTTAATATTGAAGAAGTATCATTCTGATATTTCTCATATGATTTAGTGGATTTGATTCAAATCTAACATTTCAGGGGAAGCCCGTGGCCATTGTGGAAAGGTAGATTCAGAAGTTAAGGTCCAAGAAAATAGCTTCAGTCGAGGTTCAATGGAAGAATCACGGTTTAGAAGGCCACTTGGGAGAAAAGGTTGGATTTGTAAAGTAGATATCCTTAGCTTTTCAATAGTTTATGTACCTTTGTTATCCCTACGTTTGAGGATGAATGTATATTTTAGTGGTGGATAATGTAACTAGCCTAATAGCTTTTTTTTTACTTTTGGTACATTTTGATTGTTTTACCCTCTATATAATTTCATTATAGTATTTGTTGTCTGTGGGTGTGGGTGACATGGTTCTCGAGGTGATAAGTTAGGTGTTATGTGTGTTTTTCCATTTGTAAGGTTTTGAAGTTTGTATGGTTGTTGATTAACATTCAGATATTTGAGGATGTATGTGAAACTGACAGTTTTGTTAGCTCCACAATATCAATTTTGTGTTAGTAAAACTTGATTCTAGTCCGAAGGCATTTGGTTGAATTTTAGGTATTAGTTTGAAAGTTGAAAGTTTATGTCATAGAGTTGACTTTGGTTAATATATGTTGATAACGACCTCTGTTCTAAGATATGACTATTCCTTTCTATCCCGATTGTCGTTTTTGGTCTAGTAACAAAATTGGTTTGTGTCCATGGGGTTCCACATAAATTATGAGGTGCATTTGGAGACTTTTGGTTTGTGCTTATTATTAGTTTTGTTGTTATCTGGTGCTGGATATTTGTTCATTGCGATCATGAGCCCCTTGGCTGTGATCACGAAAGTTCATTTTCTTGTTCATCGTGAGCTTGTAGAGGGAACAACGGTTGTAATGTGCGATAGTGTCTGAGCATCACGAATGCATGGTTCCTTATGTAATTCTAAAGGTAATTTCCAACGAGTCTGGTTTGATATTGTGCATCGCGATCACGATGGTAAGTTACGTGATCGCGACGAGCAACGTACCTAGACAGAATTAAGTATCCTATTTTAATCATAAACCTCATATCTCAATTTTTATAACTTGGAAACTCATTTATGGAAGATTCAAAAGGTGATTTTCAAGATTTTTTATTTGGTATGATTTATATACTACTTTTACACATTCCTCAATGATTCCTCTGTGATTAATCTTCAAATCCTATTTTTTAGATTTGAATATTTGATGATTTTTGGGTGAAGTTAGGAGAAGGTATTTTGATGATTTGGAAGCCTATTTTAACTTAGTTTTTATGAAATTTCAGGCTAAACTCCCAAAGTTATGGGTAATGTAATTTACTGATAAAATTCCATTTTTTTCCTTGGGGCTTGGGTTTTACTTTTGTATTGACTTTTTGGACCCCAAATTAAAGTATGCACTATATGAGTCTATGGTTTCATTTTCTTATGTCGAATATGCATTTAATCAAATCGGGCTTGTTTGGAGGTCTTTGAAATGGAAAAGCTTTAACTTGACTTTGTGGGTTTTCTTTTAAGGCAAGTTGAGGTTTCTTTGACTCTTTTACATAGTGTTTATGTGCTAGTTATTTTTCTGAGCAATGTGGATGTTGGGGTCCCCTATAGATGAGATGATGAGCATCTATGTGAGTACCAGTGCTATATGAAAGGTTAGCAACATTTAATTGACTTGTTTGAACTATGTAACCTATTTGCTAGCATGGTTGTTGTGAATTATACTTGAAAGTCATTAATTGCTTATTCTAGTTTGTGATTGTGCTCCCGTTTGACGACTTGAATCAACTTATGGTGATATGTGATGAAAACTAAGATTTTGGCTAATTAAGGAACAAAGGGGAGTTTATATCAATTGCCAAAGCTGATAGAGGTGATCTTAAACTGAAAATTTAATTTATTCATGGTATGAAATGATTTTCTTCATATTATATTTGATATTTGGAATCAGTTTGACATCCCTGTATATTTTGCATTTCATTTCATTGGGATTTGGGTGGCATACCTGCCCAATATGGTATGGTTTGGAGGACACTTCATCTTGTATTATATTATTGAACAAAGGACATGTCGTTTGATATTATATTATGGTACTGGATGACACACCTTTTGGTATATGAACCTCTCGAGTACCCACGGGTCCTAGCTAGCTATACAAGCTAGCAGGTCTTTACACAATATATATATATATATATATATATATATATATATATATATTTCACTCATTTTCTTACTAGTATTTGACAGAGGACAAATTACTTAGCTGCTATCCTTATACTAATTTGAGGTGTTTGAGTGCTATCAAATTGTGTTATATCTGTATAATTGTTGTTTAAACTATTAGCCTAGGTGTGGACTTTCTGATTCTATGTTTAGGTGAGTTGTTTTAATTAGTTAAGAGGTTGGGTGGTTTCTCGCCATCACATTGAATTAGGATCAGCCGATGATATTGATGAGTACCCATATTTTAGTACTCAAGCTTTGTTCTTTTGCACGTTTTTGTGCACGTTCTAAGTCCAGCTGGGTCGTTGATTTAGTCTTGTTTGGTGTTGAGTTGTCGACATTGAGCTAGTTGCTTGGCTAATTCGTAGAGTTCCCAGATCTCTTCTATTTTTATTTGTTCTGTTCATTTTATTGATGTTATAGCCTTCTAGATTTGTATCGGATTTACTTAGAGGCTTGTACTTTAGAGTTCCAGATTTTGAAGGATTTTGATGTTCTAGTACTTCTTTATTGGGCTTTTTCATGAAATTTAGTTGGAGACTTATCCTTATTTCATTTCTCCCCTGTATTTGATTGATTACTATCATTGTGCATAGGGTTGGCTTACCTTTCCTGGAAGTTTGCAATAGGTGTCATCCTTACTTGAGTTTTGGGTCGTGATAGTAACCAATATAAGAAATTGAGCCATGATCATCAGAAGACATAGATCTCAATGTTTGCTATTAAGTTATCAATTTATCACACCTCCTGATTTCTCGATTTTATCCAATCCATTTGTTGAATTTGAGGTAAATTAAATGTAGACTTTTTTTAGTCATGATAATGGGGGCTACGACTTTGGATGTTGTGTGAAGAGTGTGTCATGACCCAATTTCTCAGGTCATGATGGCATCTACTTTAACCCATCTGTAGATAAGCCAAACCATAGCCCGAAATGGAAAATAACGGGCTAACAGGCGGAATATAAGGAAATAACGATACAACTGTAATAATAAGCAATGAGAATAGGGATTTTTTTTATAAATATATATATATATATATATATATATATATATATATATATATAAGCATACTATTTAGGAGGGAAAGAGGATAAAATATCAAAAGGAATCCCCCAAGATCGAGTAAGGATAGTACAAGAGTTACTAAGTCAAAAAGAGTACTAAACACTGTCAAAATGTACATCATTGTCTCCGAATATACAAAATTAGACTACCAAACAATAAAAGGAGGAGGATCAACTCCGGACTCTAAAATCTCACCCTATCTCTGACCGCAGCATAACTTGAGGGTGTCTTCAACAGTGGTGATGCGTACTCGGATCTACATCATCAAAAAGATCCTTAAGTGTAGTATGAGTACCAAAAACATGGGTACGCAGTAGGCATCATAGCCCGACTAAGCTCAATTAGAGTAAAAGTGTAAATAAAGTGCAAGTATATAATCTAAAATCAATAAATAAGGGGAAGAAATGGAACTAATAGGCTATGCTTGGCAAATGCGATAAATCAACAACAAGTAACTTGAAAGCAGAAATAAAAACCTAGCTATAACCTAACTAGGCCCCCATAAACCCAGAAGGCACACACAAAAAGAAATAAAACTCGACTGAGCCCCTATAAGCACAGTGGGTACAAGCAAGAGTAATACTATTGTGTAATAGGATATAACAATAAAGGAGGTAGAACGAGCCCAAAGAGTGATATGTGTACCTTATTCTCCTTTTCCCAGCCACAACAATAAATCATACCAGTATTTACTAAATTCTCAACCCCATATTAATAATAATAAGGAAAATGAATTCCGGACTTAAATCAAAACTTGTAGATAATAGCAATAAAACAAATATGTCACGTGCCGAACTCGAACCAGAACTACTAAGTAAGCTCAATATAATAATATTCCAGAGTCATAGCCCATCTCAAGTCCATTTAATTATAAATTCAAATATTGTGCATTCAAATCCTTTAAGGGGAAGCAGGTTCCAATTATCAAGTCAGAAAGATGCGGTTTAAGGTCAAATACTACCCTACTCAGGGTAACGAAGCTAAATCGGATTATTATAATGTCTATGTCCACCCAAACCCAACTTATAGCCAAAGAAAGCGGTTATGTGATAATTTAGGTTTAAAGCAGTGTTATTCTAAACATCCTATCTTAAAAAAGGGGTGGTAGGGCCCACTACTAGTCCCAAAAAACCAACATAAGGCAAGTACTTACCCGAACCTAGGCTAATGCTTATTCATCACATCCCAAGGCACTTACTAGGCTATGTCTTGTCCTAAAGGGAAATTATAGGCTAAAACAAGGGAAAACGGGGTCGAATTGTACCCAAAAAGGCCCCTAATCAGCTAAATTAAGCAGAAATTGTTAAAAGAGTATCCGGGCAGTAAGAACCCTCCCACAACTAGCAAAATATTACACCAATACATAATCAAGCAGAGTCTAGAAGAAGGGTAAGCCTAGCCTCCCTGGACGCGGCCGAAAGCACGCACGAACCTCTACATCAGAGTTGTACCCTTAATAGAACCCTCCGAACGTTGCCACGCTATTAAAATAAAGTTATACACATCAAGATGAGACTATTGATACCTATATTGTGAATTTATGCTTTGGCTCAAAAATCAATATAAAAATCCCCGTTGGGCCTGCTTGTGGAATCACGATATTGAAATTGGCACAACATCCCTCGCATCTCAAGAACCACATACCCCAAAATTGGGCATAATTCGATCTCCATAACAGCCCCAAAAATCCCGACATTAAAAAGGAAAAATGAGAGTTAAACTATGAATTAGATGGAAAATTATGAGGTAAAGAGAGGGGGGGGGAATGTTCTCTTTAGTGTTCCCAACTCAATCCTAGCTTAAATTTATTATCTCCCATGAATTTTTGAAATCTCAATACCTCTAATGGAGTTTATACACTTAAAATTTGAGCTTAAAATGAAGGGAGGAACCATAAATACTACCAAGGGTCCTTCTTTGCAATCGTAAAACCCCTGCGTGAATGTGGGAAATGACCTAAACTGGCCTTCAAAAATGGCCTTCGCGAATGCGGCCGATTGAACGCGATCGCAAAGAATGAACCTGGATCGGTCAAGTCAGCTTCCTCTTTGCAAATGTAAATGCTTGCCAGCAAATATGGACGTCAATATTCCTTGACCCTCGCGATCAGCGCCAAGGCCTCACAAACGCAAAGGCCAATTTTGGCCTGCACCAGGTGCTGATGCATCAACAACTTTGCTAAATTGTAAATCTCTAAATGGGCCCTCAATATTCATTTAAAATCCCATGAACGCAGAAGGACTATACTATCCTACTAAATTCGGAATTCTAAAATCAATAGAATCATCAAAATTTCCATCCGAGGTCATTTCGATAAAAAATGGGTCCAATACCTAAGGTTTCCTTTACATAAAAATCCAACATATAGCCCAAATTGAGTCCGAAAGCCTCAAGACAGGGACCCCTAGCCTAAAATCAACATTCTGTAGCTAAAGAAACCATCAAAATTGGCATCCGAGGCTATTTTCATGACGATTCAGCCTGAGACTAATTTCTTAACTTCAAAAGCTTCAAAATAGGAAAATGGTTATAAAAGCCAAATGAACTGCCCAATAACCATACTATTAGTCCCAGCAAGTCAAAAATGATTTGGACTTCTATAGGAAAGCTCTAAATACAAAAAAAGTATGAACACTCTTAAAATGACCTGGAGGGTTATTATAACATCCACTACTAAAAGGACTTTCATCTACAAAAGTAAAGATTTAAGATGTACCTGAAGGGTCGAACAGGTAAGGATACTTAGTCCGTATATCACGATCGGTCTCCTAGATAGCCTCCTTAACTGGATGGTGTCTCCATAGAACCTTAACCATAGCAATATCCTAGGAATGCAACCGTCTGACATCTATTGCTAGAATGGAGACTGGATCCTCCACAAAGGTCAACTTCTCATCAAACTAAACTGAGTCACACCAAAGCACGTGAGACTCATAAAGAATATAGAGACATAATAATGCTCAAATACACCCATCAAGATGTATGCAGTCGCTAGCAATATATTTTACCCAACTTTAGAGTCAGATTTAATCCCTTAAGGAGTAAGGCAATAGGTTCACCTTTGAGTGTCACAACTAACTAAATGCTATCTCATAATGCTAAAAACAATGGAATAAAGTAAAATGAGGGAGTAGTTCAAATGTTATTGTTTTCAATTTGTCAAATACATGTCTAGTTTGCAAGAGTGAGTTTTAGAATTCGTAATCAAGAGTTAAAGATACTTCGGGTTATGATGTCATGAGAGTGAGTACATGCATAGGTAATTGGATATTTACCTAAGTTAAATTAATAGCTATGTGTAGTCGAGGTCCTTGATTTTAATGTCATTCTTTCAATAAAACATTAAACTTCACAAGTGGGTTCTCTTGAACACCTCACAAGTGGTACATCATATATAACCTACAACCTTGATTTAGTAGCCTTATATCTAAGAAGTAATATTAAATGATGGATATCAAGTCATAGTTAACTGCTACTCCTCACCCTTATCCCTTTTGTTAAGGATGGTAAGAGATCTAGGGATAGCTAGAGTTTGCAACCTCCAATTATAAGTTAATAACATGGAGTAGAGGTCAAAATCCATAACGATTAATCAATTAAAGTGGCAAATAAACAACACCCATAAAATTATCACTAATCGTTCATACATAACCCCAAGATATAAATTTAGCTACTCATAACACAAGATAAAAGAAATATACACATATGTTCATTGAGATCTACCATGAAATCCAAATAATCCAAGAGAATCCCATATTCAAAGCCCGAACTCAAACAAAAAATAATGAAGATCTACTCTAGGGTTTCAATTACAAACTCTCAAATCTCAAAATTGACAAAGAATAGGTTTTCTAAGTTGACAAAAAGGCTTTTATAGCTGAAGCAAAAATGGGACAAGAATTTACAGAAATGCCACCACGTCCAATTCGATGAAGGACGGATACTATCGCTGAACACCTCAGTAATGCACCAATGTGACTTGTTATCGCCAAAATAGCATCGTTGACTTTGATATTTATGGGTTTCCATATGGTAACTATAGTGATAGAAGTGTGTTTCGCCAAACTAATTAGTGATACGCCGATCTCCCTTTCCTCAACTCCGAATTGCTTTGATTTGACCTCGATTGAACTGTTAATTTAGGAGATAGAATCCTTATTCGGTGATACGCTGATGACCTTTATGATGTACCAATCAAAAATAATGATACTGTGTTGTATTTTAGCTCTAATTCTCCATCTTTTTTCCTCTTAATGCTCTACCAACCACTCATTTTCCTCGACCCTGAAAATAAACCAGATTAAAATTAAAACTAACTCAAATTGGCATTGAGGACTTGATTTCTAACCATTTTTAGGCCACATGAGTCGCAATTTGCCGACTCATTAACACCCCCATCTTAAATCTCTCCTTGTCCTCGAGTAAATCAATGCACACATGACAAAATCAATAATGCCTACGTATAGTACTACTTATATGATTAGGTACATTCTTCTTTTGCAATAACTCCTTGGCCTCATGGTTTTGAAAATAATGGCAGAGGTATCACCTTATTAAACATTCAATTTGTGAACAACAAACCTCAAATGTTGACTAAATGTTAACATGCCACGCATAAGCTCATAGACCTCAACTAAAACTAAAGAAAGTCCATGTATTGTAATCAAGTGCCCTTACACAATGAAGTCCCTTTACCCAAGAAATGATCAACGTTAAAACAAGGGACTACCATGAATCACTCATACACTCAAAGACAATCATGAACATGAGTACCACACAATAGGCTTTCCTATACGCTCCACTTCACCACATTATAGCATCCTACATTAGAGATCACTAAGGTCTTACTTTTGGTTGTAGTGTAGGCAACCAATAAGGTAGGAAAGGTGAGGGTTATAGTACTCTAACCCCTCGAAGCATTTAAAGAGACCTCAATTACACTTGTTTCCCAATGCTTGCTTCTTATGCAATTACAAGGACCAATTCTCTAAAAATTTCAAGATATCTTCCTCTTCTTATCCTTTAAAACATTAAACTACTCTGAATATTTACAAACTAGAAATAAAACTACAACTCTTTTTTTTAATCTTTTTATTTTTTTTTATTTTTATATCTACAAAGGATACGAGGATAACTAAAAGAGGAAGTGAATGGTCCCCACATTATGAACTTCTAATCACAAAACTAACCCCAAAGGCTCCTCCACCCCCAACTTAGGCTTTTGGCCTAAGTTGGTTTACAGTCTCACTTATACGCTTCAAGATGGGTTTGGTTCAAGAGACGGAATTGTGGAAGAAGGGTTTTGACTTGTAATGAGTTTGTCCAAGAAAAAGAGTTCCAAGGCACAAATTAGGGACAAAATTGGTCACTCAACTCACAATGGGATGGCTAGTTTTTTCAAATTGGAGGTTCACTCTCAATCAATGGCCTAGGATTACTTCTCCAACATTGCACACTCTTTGTCTAGCTTTAGAGCAACTAGGCATGTTCTAGGTGGACTTCATGAGCAAGATTGAGTTGAATCCTCACCTACACTTGGCACTCAATCGCACACTCGAAGAACCCTTCCTCAGTTGATGTACCACATTCATAGCACACATAGAATAAGGTACTCAAGTTGTCAAAACAAAATGTGGGTGCTCACAAATGATGAGTGCCTAACTAGTTCAACTAAACCAAAGAATTTTTTTGAAAAGGCCATATTTTGAGAAATGGAGCAATTCACAATGATTTATCATTTTTTAAGAGTTGTGCATACAAAAAATCTCCCCAAGAGTGCTATTCGAGTCAAAGTGTTCTATTGTTAATACACTTTTCTCTTAAGTACGTATGCCAAAAAGACTATATTTATCACTAGCCTACGAACAACCATACTGAATAAAAGATAAGGAAATGTAAATTAAATTCACGACACACTCTCAAATCAACCCTAATAACAAATCTAGAATATTACAAACCAAATCAAAGTATCAAAAATATCATCAGAATTATAGTATCAGAAATCACAACCATACACCAAAATAAAAACAAAGTATCAAGAACAGAATATCCAAAAGTCGACTAAATATTACAGATCAAAAATAAATAAATGATACCCACCCAAACTCAAAAGTATGCATTGTCCACAATGAAATAGGACAAAGAGAAATAAAAGAGAATGAGAGTGAGTGTCCCCTTGAATGACGCTAAGCCTTGGATGGTGACTGACTCAAAGAAGTGACCTCTGTCTAGGCATCAGTGCCCTGCTCTGCTCCAGATGTGGTCTGCAGGGGAGGATCTGGCATGATAGCATCTGTCTCGATAGCAAGAACTAGAAGAGAGTCTCAGCAACGGGTGTGGACCTGGAAGTACCAATCTAGTTTGTCTCTCGAGTCGACCTCACTAAAGCAGCCACATAAATAGCATCCTCAGTCTCTTGGAAATCATCCTGCACATCAACCTGTATTAGCTCAACTCTGGCATCAGTTATCCCTATCTCAGCAATCTCCTCCTTATAAGAAAAATGATCCCCCTCATCCTCATCCTCCTTTTCAGCTACTGGAACATCCTCAAAAACACGTGGTGGGGCGGTGTGTAAGTGAAGTTCTCCATAAATATGTCAAGTTAAAAAATTAGAGCTCATCCATATGCTTACGTAGAGAAGCAAGCTCATCCTACATCTTTGTCAATATTGCATCAAGCACTGCAGGTTGCTGTGGGGTACTCAACTCATCTAACTTTTCACTATGTATACGTAGGGTCTCACAAATACCCTACAACTCATCATGAACCGACACCATGGTGACTTTTACCTCATCAACAATCATAAGAGGCATCTGAGTCTCTAATCTAGACTACCTCATATCACCTAAAAAAGCCAATTGGCCTATCAAAATAATATTACCCTGAGTCAAAGGAGCTCTCGAGGTGCTCGAAGTAGTGGATGGGCGAGGGCCGGGGGCACTGGGTCCAGAAGGCTATAATGATGGACATATGGAGGAACCCAGAAGAGTGGGAGCTGTAGGAGTAGGAGTGGGATGGATGGCACCACTATAAGGGGAGTCAAGATCAATTACTAGGGAACTATCCACATGGGCTTTCTTTTTCTTCACCTCTTGCACAATGGCATGTCTGGTGATGTCAATAGTAGAGTTAGGGGTATACTTACAAATTTTCTTCTTATCAAAGGGAACCTTAGCATGGTGGCATAACTCGATAATGAGGCATGGGAAGGCAAGAGAGGTTTGCTTTTATTGGGCCCGACGAGCAATGTACGGTGAAATAAGCATAGCAAGATTGAGACTTTTTATTCACTATAATTGTGCCTACTAGCACTTTGCAAGGGTTCACAAGAATTGTTTGATTCTGCGATGGAAAGAGATTTCTACATACAAAACTTAACTAATACAAAGCTTCCAGATTTATATCACCTTTCTTAATCAGGGTTCTTAGAGTGAGCCATGAAGGTGTCCCATTATAAAGTAGAGGGCCTAACCAACCCTGAAGGTCATAAATATTCTTTAAAGCATGAGTGGAAAGGTAGTGATGCATATCAATTTATCACCATAGATTAAATTAATCAAAGCCCCATTGCACTTAACATTCACAACCCAAACTTTCACAACATCTCGAGTCTCTTGTGCTTTACCCTTTTATATTTTGTCAGGCAATGACTTTGCATAAGCCTCATAAAATTTATCAACCCAGTTCTCAACATACAGTTTCAGAGGTTGGGTGAAATGCTCGAACCCATGGTACCGAATGACATCCAATACCTTAGGGTGTTTGCCTTTCAAACCTTTGGTGCTAAATCTTTTGTTTTGATTACTGGTACGTATGTCGGGAACCTTAAACTGATTAATAAACATATGAGCTCCCTGAGGGTGAGGTTTTACTGCAGCATGAAGAGTTTGTTCAACCCTTTTCATTTTCGATTAAGCATCTTTGGTAGTATTTAGTGGCTAATGTATCAGAGTAGTGCTTCCCTCTTTCGAGGAAGTGATTCAATACCTCTCAGAGTTATAACTGTGCTTCGAGCTTTGCTCCTCAGTAACTGGATCCTTTCTTAAACTATCCTCAACCCATTTTCTCTTTTGAACAATTCTTTCTGATTGTGATTGGCCAATAATCTTTACCCCATTTGAGATCTTTGAGGTAGGAGGAGTAGTGTAGGCATTTTTCTTTCCAATATGCTTCTTTGGGTGAACCATATCTAAAAATAAGAGAAGCAACACACTAGAATAAAGTTAGCAAAAAACAATTAATATGTTCAAGGAAGACATTACTAAACTACTTCGGGGATTGCCAAAGGGTTCAGCAATGTACTGCCTCTATCGCCTAGTGGAACAATTAGGAAAAGGGAATTTAGCAAAGAAAAGTTGGGTGTGACGATGCACTAAAGAGTTTGACGATACTCCCCAAGCATTTCTGAACTACTAAGGCATCGCCAAACTATCACCTTAATTAGCCAGTTCCACTATTTCCTTCGGTGATGTAGAGAGTGCTTCGATGATAAGCCATGAAGTTCAACGCATCGCCAAAGCTCCTAACCCTATCGCCAAATGTCATTGTCCCCAACATTCGACACTTTTGAGTTTTTTTATTAAATTTTATGGAAATTTCAGTTCAAAAACACCAAGGGTACTTAGACTTGCCTAGATATCAATACCAAATAACAAATTCAATAATTTTGCCCTTAAAACTGACGTCAACCAATCTATCATTGGGCAAAATCAACTGATTTCAAGGCACAATAAATTAAACCCAACAAAATTAAACCCAATAAATATTAATTTCACCCAACAAGCTTAAACATCAATTTCATCAACCCCAATAATTTGGAATCACGATTTCACAAAACCCCTAAATTTTAAAACAAAAATAGGACCCAATTGAGCATACCCGTCAAATTATTTCAAACAAGAACAATAGGACTTACTATGAATGGCATATATCTACAAACACGAGTAGCAATACATGGATTTAGAGCAAAAATGAAATCTACCCTTAGATCTAAAGATGAAATTGAGTTAAGAAGAAAAGAGAAAACAATGCATGAAACTTTGACCACTAGATCGATGGCGACAATGTTGGTGGTGTGCTTGTGCAGTGGTGGTGATTTGAGAGGTGAAATTGAGCATGTGTTTGTGTGTTTGTTGAACAAGAAAAGTGATATAAGTGAGGTAAACAAGGAATGTCATGCCAATAGTCAAAGAAATCAAACCGTCATCCTTTAAAATGACGCAGTTTGGTGATGGATATAACATCGCATAAATGATTGGTGATCCACCAAAGTGCAGAACCATCCCCAAATGTTGCAGTTTTTAAAACATGGACTTCTTTTGTGGCGAACCAGTTCGGTGATGGTCTATTTCATTGCTAAAATCATTGGCGATACCTAAAATTTTGAAGTTCATCTCCAAATCATACCGTTCAACCACTTTAGGAGATTGATATTGGTGAAGGTCTTTGGCGATTCACTGATGAGTTTTGCGAATGGCCAAAGCCACTTCCTTAGAATTTTGCATACAATCTCCCACCTTTTTCTACTCCAAATTATTTTGGGATATGTTTCCACATTCCAACCCCATCACACACCTATGCCGCACAACAAACGTTATTCAAATAATAAAAACTAAAAACTTGGGTTGCCCCCAAAGAAGAGCCTTAGTTATCGTCGTGGCACGACGCTGTTCATCATCAAGCAACATCCTTAAAACATAGCGCCTCCACTTTAGTACCTCTGGGCCCGCTAACATAGAAGTGTTTTAACCACTAACCATCAATGTGAACCTTCTCTTCTCATAGTCTTCTAACTTAATTGCACTACTAGGGTACATATTTACCACCGTGAAAGGGTCTGACCATTTAGACTTGAGTTTCCCTGGGAAGAGTTTCAATCTTGAATTTAAAAGCAACACCTCATTTCCTACACAAAACTCTCTCTTCAATATCTTGGAATCATGCCACCTATTCATTCGCTCTTTGAATAGAATAGAGCTCTCTTATGCCAGAAGACTAAATTTCTCCAACTCTTGTATTTGCTCCACTCTAGACTTAGAAGCCTCTTCCTAATCCATGTTAAACTTCTTTAAAGCCCAAACAACTTGTTGTTCTTACTCCACAGGTAGGTTAAAGGCCTTCCTAATAACAATTTGATAGGGAGACATACCAATAGGCATTTTAAAGCTTTTTGATTAGCCAAAAGAGCGTCATCTAATTGCCTAGCCTAATTAGTACGTCCCACATTCAAGGTTTTCTCCATGATTAATTTAATTTCTCGATATTGAAACTTCTACTAGGAAACTTTCTTGAGTATGACATGGGGTAGACACCTTATGCTTCACACCATACTTACGGAGGAAAGCACCAAACACCCGATTACAAAGGTGAGATCTTCCATCACTAAGAATTGCCCGGGGAGTCCAGAACTGTGTAAATATGTGTTTTTTCACGAAGAGCATGGCACTCTTTCTCTCATTGTTTGGAAAATCAGTTGCTTTCATCCATTTTACCACGTAATTTTTGGCTTCCAATATGTACTTATTCCCATATGAACACACGAAGGGGCCCATAAAGAAAATTCCCCCACACATCGAACAATAACACCTCAAGTTTAGGCTTCGAGGGCATCTCATGCCTTCTTGCATCTGGCACTTAGAATAAGTTCTAACCAAGTCATGAGCATCTCTATGTAGTGTAGGCTAATAAAATCTACTTTGAAGAATTTTGGTGGTTGTTCTCACACCCCTATGGTGACCTCCAAATTGGGATGAATGACAAGCCTCAAGAATGGCCCACATGTCCGAATCCATCACACATATATGAATTACTCCATATGTGCACTCCCTAAGAAGATAGGTTTCATCCTAATAGTACTTCTTCACATCATGGAGGAATCTTTTAACTTGATAATGCTTGAAATCCTCGAAAAGCATGCCACATACAACATAATTTGTGTAATTCGCATACCATGATTCAATACACCCCGAGAGTGCCATCACAAGTTTTTTGGGAAAGGTTCATCAATATCGATCTCATCCCACTTCTCCTTTTTAGACTCAAGGAGGGATAGATGATCCGCCACTTGGTTTTCACACCCTTTCTTATCCTTTACTTCAAAATTGAACAGTTGAAGTAGCAAGATCCATCGAATCAACTGAGGCTTGGCCTTATTTTTAGCCATCAAATACGAAAGAGCCGTATGATCGATGTGCACAATGATCTTGATGCCCAGCAAATAAGCACATAATTTACCAAAAGCATAGACTACGATAAGTAATTCTTGCTTCGTAACCGTATTATTTCATTGTGCATCATTCAAGGCCTTTCTAGCATAATATCTCGGATGAAAAATTTTGTCCTTCCTTTGGCCTAACACCGCACCAACACCAAGCCACTTGTATCACACAACAGTTCAAAAGGAAGCGACCAATTTGGGGCCATAATAATTAGAGCCGACACAAGTTTCTCCTTGAGGCAATTGAACAGTCTCACAAAATTACCATCAAACTAGAATTTTTCTTCCTCATTAAGAAGCTTACACATCGAATTAGCTATCTTGGAGAGGTCCTTGATCAAATGTCTATAAAAATTAGTGAACCAAAGGAAAATTCGAACACCTTTCACGAAAATTGGAGGGGGTAGCTGGGCAATCACTTCAACTTTGGCTTAGTCAACTTGAATACCTTGACCTGAGATCTTATGCTCAAGTACAATACCCTTTTTTTCTAAGAAATGCCATTTCTCCAAATTCAATACAAAATTAATCTCAACACATGTTTGAAGTACCTTCCTCAAGTGTTCAAGATATGATTCAAAAGTGTCCCTACATTGGAAGAATCATCCATGAAGACCTCCATAGTATCCGCTACTATATCCAAAATATTAATAGCATGCACCTTTAGAAAGTGGAGAATGCATTACATAACCCAAATGGAATGCACTTGAAGGCAAAAGTACCATATGGGTATGTGAAGGTAGTTTTTTATTGGTCCTCTGGAGCGATGCAAATTTGGGTATGACCGAAGTAACCATCTAACAAGTAATAACAACCCCACCCCCCAATCGATCAAGTATTTGATTCATGAAATGCATGGGGAAGAGGTCCTTTTTGGTCCATGAGTTAAGATTTTGGTAGTCCATGAACACTCTCCAACCCATAACTGAACTCATAGGGATAAGCTTATTATTTTTATTAGGTACTATGTTGATTCCTCCTTTCTTTGGGATGCATTGAACCGGGCTCACCCATGTACTATCCGAGATCGAATACACCACACCCGCAATAAGCCACTTGATAATCTCTTTTTTAAAAACTTATAGCATAGGAGGGTTCAACCACCTTTCATGCTCAACACTCGGTACACATTCGGCCTCCAACTTTATCTTATGAGTAAAAACACTAGGAGGAATCCCAGTAATATCCGCAATAGTCCACCCAATGGCCCGAATAAACTTTCTCACAACTGACTTTAATGCTTCTACTTGCCATGGAAGCAAGTCTCCCGCAATGATAATGGGTAAGGTATTACCTTCCCCAAAAAATACACAGCAAATGTGCGGTGGTAATGGCATAAGCTTAAGCTGTGGTGGCTCTTCAATTAAAGTCTTAGCGGGAGGACTCTCCCAATTTTTCAAGTCAAGATATAATTTGAATGGGTTCTTAGTGTAGGAACCAAGACCCATCAAGAAAGCCATGACCTCATCATACTCTGCAATATCTCCACTTCTATAATTTCACAACACTCCCGCTAGTGGATAACTAATGAAATCCATCTCAATAGCATTGACCACCTCATCGTCATTCATATCAATCATCAAAATCACTTTCAAGTCATTTGGTTGTTTCATGGACTTACATACATTAAATGTCACCTCTTTCCTATGCACTCTAAACTTTATTTCACCATATTTTATATCTACTAATGCCCCTAAGTAACAAGAAAAGGCATATTGAGAATGATTAGAAATTCATAGTCTATCTCACAATCTAGGATCACAAAGTCGGTAAGAAATATGAATTTTTTCAACCCGAACATCATATGAAATTCCCACCAATTTTTAATAGACCAATCCGCCATCAAAAGTCTCATGGTTGTGGGCGTTGGAGCACCTAATTCCAACTTTTTAAATATATCTAGAGGAATCAAGTTTAAACTTGCCCCTAAGTCACACAAAGCCTTGCAAAATTGATACACCACAATGATGCAAGGGATGGTGAATGCTCTGGGGTCTTCTTTCTTGACCACCATATTGCTCGACATGATAGGGCTACAACTACGTGAGATCTCCACCATTTTAAAGTCCATGGTTCTTTTCTTTGTCACCAAGTCTTTCATGAACTTGGCATATCCGGGCATTTCAAGTAAAGCTTCAACCAAGGGAATGTTCACCGACAAATTGTTAAATTTTGAGAGAAACTTTTTATACTTGGTATTATCCTCCTTCGTTTTGAACCTTTGTGGGAATAGGTGAGGTATTTTGATTGACGGCTTTGGAGAAACTGACTTTCCTCCTATTTTAAGACATTTTCATCAATTGTTTGTGGTCTCTCTTCACTTCTAACCTCCTCTTCCAATTCTTCTATTTTTCAATATTTGGCTCTTATGGAGTACGAACTTTATCATTCGACTTGTCAAGCCCTTTTCTCTTCCCACTCACTTTCTCTTCAAATCCCCTCTCATTAGGGTTTTCATCAAGATTCACAACATCATTACCGAGAGTCCTACAACTCTTAGGGAAAATTTCCATACAATGGCCATCATTTTTAGGATTTACCACGGTGTCACTAGGGAGACCCACCTTTTGCCTAGCGTTTAGATGAGCCGAGATTTGGCCCAATTGAGTTTTAAGTTGCATGATCAAGGCTGAATGTGAAGTGACCATTTGATTTTATTGATAAAAGTCACTCTTGATCTCCTTTAGCATTTTGTCACTCCTTTCAACCCCCATAAGGAAATGATCAAACATGTCTTCTTTCTTATAATTTTCTGGATCAATGGAGGTAGATTCTTTACCTTTTTTCCAGTCATGTGGAGGGATGTATCTATCACGTTTGAGATCTTTGTATATCCAATTGTGGTCCATATCACTCCTTATCCCTCCAATCTCTATCAGGTCGCGGTCCCTTCAATCTCAATCCTTCCAATCTCTATCTCTTTCCTTGCAACCTTGATTCTCGGCTTGCCTTTAGTTGGTAGGTTGACAAACGCCTATTTGATTAGATAGGTAATGGATATCCTCATCATCTTTCTCTGCATCCTCATATTCATAATCCCTACTTCTTCTTGAATCTAGATTGTTAACCACTTTGGGGGTTGACCCCATGACATGCTTGATTCGGAGATCTATTTGCGGTATGATTTTAGCCATAGTCTCATCTCTTTCTTGTTCCTTTTTTCTTTGTTCTTGTCTCACAGAAGAAATGGAGGGAACCCCCATGGCCACCTTGGAATCTCATGTGTGCCAGCTCTACTTTGCTTGATCCTTGTGTTTAACAATCTCGTGGCCACTCCAAAAGTTTCATTGATTAATGACCTACCGACTAAGTTATCATCCACGATTTTGTTCAATGGGTCCAATAACCTATAGAATATTTGAAGTAGAATTTTATCCAACAATTTATGGTTAGGGAAATGTAGCAATTTCTTCTTGAACCTCAACCATGCTTCTTACATGTCGAAAGTTCATAATCTCATCCCTCAATTGAAGCATGCGAGATAGAGGAGAAAAGTGCTCCAAGATGGCCTTCATCAATTCAACCCAGGATGTAACAGAGCCTTAGGGAAACTCCCGCAACAACAATACCGCTTCACAAGTCAAGGAAAATGGGAACAATCTCAAACGAATGGACTCTTGTGGAATATTAGAAATGTCATACGGATTGTAAACTTCTATAAAATTCTTCAAATGAATGTTTGCATCCTCATGATCTTTTCCTCCAAATAGCCCCTTCAATAGGAGTAGGTGAAGCATAACACTTGTGACGTGGAAGACCGCATTGCCCAACGTAGGTGGTATACAAATGGCACTTACCCTTCCGGCGTCACCCAAGTGATCTTCGTCTTCAAGTTACCAATCAAGGGTAGTGGTGTTGCTACCATGTTGACTAATAGTTCCATGTTGGTATATGTTATAACCTAAACAAGACAAAAACAACAAATAATGTAAAGTTTACACTATAACTGACAAAAATAACTTATAACACTACAATGAATGAATGCTACTATCATTCACCGGTAACGATGCCATTTTGATAATGCTCACAAGTGACTAAATTCTTGCACATAATGCTGAAAGCAATGCAATAAAGCAAAATAGGGGAGTAGTTCAACCGTTGTTGTGTTCAATTTATCAAATGTACGTTTAGTTTGCAAGAGTGAGTTCTAGAGTTTGTAATCAACAGTTTAAGATACTTTGGGTAATGCTTTAATAAGAGTGAGTACATACATGTGTAATAGTATATTTTCCAAAGTTCAATTAATAGCTATGGGTAGGCTAGGTCCTAGATTTTAATGTCAATCTTTCAATAAAACAATAAACATCACAAGTGGGTTCTTTCGAACACCTCACAAGTGGTACATCATAACCGACCTACAATCTTGACTTAGTATCCTTATGCCTAAGAAACATTATTAAATGATGGATATCAAGTAATAGTTGACCAATGCTTCTCACCCTTATCCCCTTTGTAAATGATAGTAAAAGATCTAGGGCTAACTAGACTTTGCAACCTGTAGTTATAAGTTAATAACACGGAGTAGAGGTCAAACCCATAATGATTAATCAATTAAAGAGGCAAATAAGAAAAACCCATAAAATTAACAATACTCATTCATACATAACCCCAAGATGGAAAAATTTAGCTACTCATAACAAAACATAAAGGAAATATTCGCATATCTTTATTGAGATGTACCATAGAATCCAAATAATCCAAGAGAATCCCAAATTCAAAGCAAGAACTTAAACAAAAAATAACTAAACTCTACTCTATGGTTTCAATTACAAACTCTCAAATCTCAAAATTGACAAAGAATAGGATTACAAACTCTCAAATCTCAAAATTGACAAAGAATAGGGTTCTATGCTACCAAAAAGGCTTTTGTAGCTGAAGCAAAAACGAGATAAGAATTTATTGAAATAAAATCATAACCAATTTGGTGAAGGACAAATACTCTCGGCTAACATCTTGGTGATGCGCCGATGTGACTTGTTATAGCCAAACTAGCATTGACTTTGAGCTTCAAGTCTTGGCATTTTGTAACTTTAGCGATGGTAGTGTTTTTCACCAAACTGATTAGTGATACCCCGATATCTCTTTCCTCATTGCTAAATTGCTTTGATTTGACCTTGGTTGAACTACTAATTTAGGAGCTGGAATCCTTATTCAGAGATACGCCGATGACCTTGGAGATGCACCAATCATCAATTGCAATGCTATGCTACATTTTACCTCTAATTCTGCATCTTTTTGCCTTTTAATGCTCTATCAACCACTTCTTGGATTCGACCCTAAAAATAAACCAAATTAACATTAAAAATAACTCAAATTTGAATTGAGGACTTGATTTCTTACCATTTGTAGGCCACAAAACTCATAATTTGCTGACTCATCATGCCGCAACATCGATACATGAAAAACTAGATGAATGGATGAAAAAAATGACGACAGGGCTAACTCATAAGCTACTTCCCAAACTTTTTGAAGGATTTCAAATGGCTCGATATACGTGGGGTTGAACTTGCCCCTCTTCCTGACTCTCATCATGTATTTCATGGGTGAACCTCAAAGTGAAACTTGATCACCAACTCCAAACTTTAATGCACAAAGCATATGGTCAGCATAACTCTTCGGCCTACTTTGAGCTGCCTATAGCCTATCCTAAATCACCCGAACACTTTCTAATGACTCTTGAAGTAAGTTGGTACCTTGTGGCCTACCCTCTAAATTCTCAAACCAACCAACCAGAGAACAACAATGCCTATAATATAATGCCTCGAATGGCGCTATTTGAAAACTCAAATGGTAGCTGTTATTAAAGGCAAACTCCGCTAAGGCTAAAAATTGCTCCCACAGACCCCTAAAGTCAAAAAAACAAGCACAGAGCATGTCCTTCAAAACCTAAATAGTTCACTCCGATTGTTCGTCAGTCTAGGGATGGAAAGCAGTGATAAGATCGACCTGGTAAACCAACTCCTTAAATGCCCTCCAAATGCGAGAGGTGAACTGAGAGCCTCTATCTAAAATAATAAACACGGGCATCTCGTGAAGGTGAACCACCTCTCAAACATAAATTTGAGCCAACCTCTCAACATTGTAGGAAGTTTGAATAAGGTTGAAATGGGCATACTTGGTCAATTGATCTATGATGACCCAAATGTTATCAAAACTACGAGGGGTGCAAGGCAAACAACCTTTAAAGCCCATAGTAACCCACTCCCACTTCCACTTACGAATGAGTAGCCTCTGAAGCAAACCACCTGGTCTCAGATGCTTGGCCTTCACCTGCTGACAACACAAACACCGATTTATGAAATCCTCTATGACTCTCCTCATGCCGCTCCACTATTAATACTTTCTTAAATCCTTATATATCTTATTTGTCCTATATTAAATAGACTATCTAGAGCTATGAGCCTCTTGAAGTATCAATTGAATCAAACCTCCTACCTGTGGAACACAAATGCAGCCATCGAATCATAATATTCCCTCAGAGTCTAAGGTATCCCTTCTAGAGTCAACTCTCCAAACCTAATCTCTAATGCCGCACAACTTGCTAACCTTAAACTGCAGGCCTTGAATCTGCTCAAACAAAATAGACCTGTCATCTACACTATTAAGAATCCTCTTGGGGTCTGAAATATCATGTCGAATTGACATATTGTCTAAGGATTGGATGTCCAAGGCCAATGGTTGCTCTAAAACTTAAAGGAAGGTCAAACTTCCCATACTCACCTCCTTTCGGCTCAAGGCATCTGCTCAGATATTCGCCTTGCTCGAATGGTATTGAATAGAGAGATTACAGTCCTTTAATAGCTTAATCCACTTATATTGTCTCGAATTAAGTTCCCTCAGAGTCATAATGTACTGAAGACAACAATGGCCAGTGAATATCTCATAGCGAACACCATACAAGTAATGCCTCTAACTCTTAAGTGCAAAAACTACTATCGCCAACTCCAAGTCATGAGTGGGGTGGTTACACTTGTGTTCCTTTAGCTATCTCGAAGCAAATTCTATAACTCGCCCTGCTGCATCAAAACACAACTCAAACCAACACCCGAAGAATCACAATACACAGTAAACCCCTCACCCTTAACTAGAACAATTAGAATATGAGTTGTATTGAGTAAATCCTTGATCTTTAGAAAGCTCACCTCATAGCCATACCACTGAAATGGAACCTCCATCCTACTTAATTTTGTCATAGGTGCTGCAATAGTAGCAAATTTCTCTTTCGACAAACTGCCTGTAGTAGCCTGCCAATCTAATAAAAAAGAAAACCTCAGTTCGAGGTGTAGGCCTAGCCCAATAATGAGCAACCTAAATCATCGCTAGATCTACCATAATCCAATCCTTAGACACCGCGTGACTTAAGAAAGTGACAAACTAAAGCCAGAACTCACACATTTAGAATTTTCCATAAAGCTGATATTCTCTCAAAGTGTGGAGCACAGTGCTCAAATATTGCTCGTGCTCCTCCCTACTCCTAGAATAGACTAGGATGTCATCAATAAATATGATCACAAAGGAGTCTACATAAGGCTTGAATTTATAGTTAATCAAGTCCATGGATGCTATGGGCATTGGTCAACCCGAAAGACATAACCAGGAACTCATAATGGCCGTAGCAAGTTTTGAAGGCTGTCTTAGGGATGTCCTCTTCTAGAATCCTCAACTTATGGTATCTAGATCTCAAGTCAATCTTAGAAAACATTGCCTCATCCTAAAGCTGGTTAAATAAATTCTCAATATGAGGCATAGGATACGTATTCTTTATTGTCACCTTATTCAGCTACGTGTAGTTAATACACATACATATACACCCATTATTTTCTTCACAAAGAGAACAGGAGCACTCTAAGGTGAGACACTCAACTTAATTACGCCCTTACCTAGAAGATATTTAAGCTTGATATTTAGCTCTGCATGAGCCATGCAGTAAGATGCCATAGAAATAGGTCAGGTGCCTAACTCAAGATCAATAGCAAAACCTATATCACCCTAAGAGTAAGGCTAGGTAGGTCGGTAGGAAAAAAATTAAAAAAATCACAGACTACAATAATAGAGTCAAGCAAAGCACTCTCAATACTGAAATCATGAACATAATCCAAATAAGCCAAACAACCCCTCGACATCAATCTCTTATCCCAAATATAAGAAATAATCCCCATCGGTACGTGACTATAAGAACCCTACCACATAATTAGGATATAGAAAAGCAATCAAAGACCCTGTGATAGGGGATTAACCAGTCCATGACCAGCATCACATTGAAATCAACCATGTTGGCACAATAAGGCCACCCTGAGTGTCATACTCCCAAATAGTCATAATACATAATTTATATACTCAATCCACTATAACAAAATCACCCAAGGGAGTAGCTACACACAAAGGCACAGATAATGAATCCCAAGACAACCCCAACTGTGGTGCAAAATAAGAAGAAACATAAGAATACATGGATCCTAGATCAAATAAAGCAAAATTTGGATGGTGGCAGCCCAAGATCGTACCTGTAGTAATAGCATCTGAAGCCTTAACCTCAAGCGCACCAGAAATATCATATAGATGACCCTGATTACCTTTGGACTATGTGCATATTCGATGATCTATAGTACCTACCTGAGGACCTCCTCTAGAACTCTAGGGACCACCCTTGCAACCCTACGCACCACTCTTATCTAGAGGTGGTACTACTCTGATCGGTGGAATACTCTACACAGTACGCTCAATTATACCACACCTAGGATAATCTCTAGTGAAATGGCCCAAAAAACTAATATCACAGCATGACCCAGGCACTCTTCTCTATCAAAAAGGTCTAGTTGACCCTGAATGGCCACCTCAGCCTGAAGACCCTGAATAGATATCTCTCGAAGACTAACCACTACTTTGCCAGTAGTAATCACTAAAACCAGGTTGTCCCTTCATTAAAAAATGAAAGTACTGCCTAAATAGGCCTACTAGTATGACCCCGATGCGGGTAGTACCTACCCTAAAAACCTCTACCTCTAAACTATGAGCCACTGTGGCTCCTACCGTAACTGTCCTACTGACGAGGTCTGTTATTGCTGCCCCCTTGGACCTTGTGATGGATATCCTCCATAGTCTGAGCATACTTAGCAATATCTATAAATGATCTACCCGCAGCTACTATACTCTGAGTAGCCATACGAAGTAGAAGTCTCATCCCTCTGATAAAACACCAAACCCTCTCATACATAGTAGGTATAATCATGGCAGTATGTTTGGGTAACTCATGAAATCCTGCCTCATAATCTACTACTAACATAGACCTCTACTGCAACCTAGTGAACTAATCCCTTAGTGCCCACACAAGCTGTGAGGTATATAGTTCTCTAAGAAAGCCTTAAAGAACTGAGTCCAAGTCATTGAAGGAGATCCAATTGGTCTGGAATTAAGGTATCCCCTCCACTACCATCTCACTGCTCACTCAAACTAAAAGTTAGTATAGTCCATACCATGTGGCTCAACCATGCCTAAGTTATGAAACCTCTCCTCATAACTAATAAGGAACTTAAATGTATCCTCGCCTGGGCCCTCTACAAATCTTGGTGGAGCTAATATAACAAACCAACCTTCTACTCCTCAGTAGTCATGGCTGGATAGGCTATTATCCGTCATGGAACTATCGGTGCAAGTGGAACCTCTACTTTGGGAGTCGCAACTACAGGCTATGCTCCTATACTAAGTCCACCCTAGGTTGCTCCCTGTGTGGATGTCTAGGACCATTCTCAGGCTGGCTACACACCATACCCTATAACTATACTCAGACATCTCAGAGGACAGCTGAAGATATAAATCTAGGTGGTGTCTAGGCTATTCTCTAGACCAGCGGCTACTGTGGTGGTAGATCCTATGGTGCCACCTAAGGTATAATCGCTAGATCTAGTACAAAAATCATCTCAATGGCTCTAGGTCAACCCTGGCCTCTAGGCCAACCTCTACATATACCTTTTGTTGAGGCCCTACATGCAGTCTTGGGGTCCCCATCCTCAAGCACCATAACTCACATCCTATCCAACTTCAAAAGAGTGAAACAAATGAGAATATGGAAACCAATATAGACACAATACGTGATAATGAACCAAAAAGATGATATTTCCTAAGAAGGCCTTATTGCCTGTTGAAGATAGGATACAGATGTCTTTGTACTGATCCGTGGGACTTTACTAGACACTTGCTCTGGTACTGATAATTTTAGTGAACCTATACTCTGATACCAAACTGTCATGACCCAAATTCTTAGGTCATGATGTCACCAACTTTAACCCACCAGTAGGTAAGATAGATCATAGCTTAGAATGGCAAGTAGCAGGCTAAGATGCAGAAAATAAGGAAATAATAATACAACTATAATAATAAGCAATGAGAATATCTATCTATCTATATCTATATCTATATCTATATATTTATATATATATATATATATGAAAGAATACTATACAGGAGGTAAAGAGGATAAAATATTAAAATAAAGCCCCCAAGACCTAGTAAGGTCAGTACAAGAGCCCCTAAGACAAAAGGATTACTATAAATTGTCAAAATATACATCATAGTCTCTGAACACTATTCTCTAAATGTAAGGTTCATGATTAGCATAGTACCTAGAATGCCATCAATGATCGTGGGTCAGTTTTTTTATAAAAGCAAAGTTCACTAGTAGTATGGTAGTCTGGTATGGCATCCATGATTATGGAAATCTGTATCCTCAAGAGCTAGTAGTAATATTTAGTTGGGAGTAGTATTAAGCACTGAGAAGACATGGGTTCAACATACCCAAGTTCTAGAACTACGTGCCACCATAGATATTACATTTTCCCAAATGGGCTCATTTTTGTGATCACATTAGTCATGGCTTTATACCCATGACATGGTATATTGCGGCCTTCCAATGAGCCATGTGTTAGACTCTATTTTTATCACATGGTTTATATCAAGTAAGAGAAACTCCTAGAGTTTCAGAGTTTAGTATTTGCATGATCCTCAATTCAGTCTAGTTCACAGTATTTTAGTTATCTCAGAATATTCAAGTATTTAGTATTTATACTTATCTAGATGGCTCCTTGGATCTCAGTATACTGCAGTACTACTCTTGATTTAAATATATCATTGTCAGCATGTTCAGTTTTAGTGAATCATTATTTTGTAGCTCATATCGGTTTTATATTTAGTAATTTAAAGTGCGTATCTCACATACTCAGTATATTCAAAAGTACTGATTGCATACATTTTCTACCTACATTTTTCATGTAACATAGATTTATGTGCTTACTACCAGGATCATAGTCAGGTAGATCACAGCTACCAGCCAATAGGTGATGAGTTCTTTTTATTCAAGGACTCAAGTCAGTTTGGAGTTCTAGTATTTTATTTCTATTTAGTATTAGTAGAGGCTTCATAGATAGTCAGTCAGAGTTAATATATTTAGTTCTAATTTCTTTTTTTATCCAGTGTTGGAAGCATTTTTAAATAGTGTTGTATTGAAGTAATTAAGTTGTGATATTGCTTTGATTTAGTATATGCCAGTACTATATGTTAACTTGGGACCACTTGTTATTCTAAATACCATGTCACGTCCAGGGAATAGCCTTGGGTGGTGACAAACTTGGTATCAGAGCATAGAGTTTAAGTGTCCTAGGGTGTCTATAAAGTCGTGTCTAGTAGGGTCATGTAAAATGGTATGAAGACGTTACTTTCTTCGAGAGGATACATGTCATTTAGGAAATGTTTCCTTTCTTTCATATTCTAGATCATGCTGTGGAGATATTCTCTTTCGAGTATATATATATTTGAGCATCGCTCTATTTTCACTGACTACACCTTATTTTTGATGTAATAAAAAGAGTTATGCTTAAATCTCTACCAGTAACATTTTCTCAGATAGAGCCTATAGACAGTTATGAAACTACACAAGGGATTTAGAGGAGCCTACTACTACTTTTAAGTTTAGTGATTCAAAATAATCCACTCATGTTCATGTAAATCATGCATTGAGCTCAAGGTAAGATGTGCTCTCAAACCCCTTCTCAGAACCATACTATATATGACCCTTAAGAGGGAGGAAGTGTGTGTCTATATTAGATTCTTTAGTAGTGCTTGCCATAGAGTTATTGTTGTGTAAGATGTTATGAGGTATAGTAGCCGAATGACCCCAGATTAAGAAGTATGAGCCTAAAAGTGTAACAACTATAGAATGGTTAGAAGAGTGGTAGAGTTAGATAGTATCTTATGAGTTTACAGGGTGCATAGAGTGTAGTGTGGTAGTATGAAATAATAGTAAGATCATGAAAAATGGAGGTTTTTATAGTTTGAAGTTAGATCAAAGATGTGGTTAGGGTTGATGTTTTTGGCGAACTAGTGTTTATCTGATCTCTATCCAGTAGTTGTAAGTAAGTATAGTGTTTGAGAAGTTGTGTTGCTATCCATGATAAGTGGTAGACTTTGAGCTTGAATTGTGAATGATTAGTTCAAAAAAGATGATGATTATATAGGGATGATAGTGCTAGTATATGGAATACATCTAGTAGATTGATCTAGCGTATACATGAGTAAGAGTTTAGTTCCTTGCTTATAAGTTTGGTCGTACAAGTTTGAAGTTTATGTGATCTCCATATAGAGTAGTTAATTGTGGTGTAGTATCTTAGTAGGGAGTACTGGTACGAGTTTTGTATTTCAAATGTTGTTTTATGGGGAAGCTTTGTATCATGTGTATAGTGATACCTTCACTGTTAAAAAAAAAACTCATGGTTTAGTTTAGAGTCTACGATGTGGTCCACAGACCTAGAAAAGAGATCTTGATCTTAGGGGAGATGATAGGATAAGGAACCAAGTAAGATTATGAGATTCTAGTATTAATGCTAGTGTGTTGTAGAATAAAGCTAGGGGAGGCAGATACTCGACCCAATCTAATCTCAATATATTCCTTGTAAATTAGTCATTATTGTACTGTACTCATGACAAGAATGTTAGCTCAATGATCACAACTCAATTCATGCAAGTCATAGAAAATCATGTCCATTCTCAGTTCCTAATATATGGAGTAATAGTTTACTCAGTAGTCCAAATCTACTCAATAAATCTATGAATTACAGCCTCATATTCTGAAGCTAATGACTCATGCACTTATATTTAAATGTATTATTAGTTTCAGGTACTAATGATACGTCCTTAGTGACTAGTGAGATCACACTACGTCATGTATGCTATCAGATCAGATCTCTAGAACTAGTTCATTCATGTTATAATTTAGTCGTCAAGCCTCAATTGAGTGTCAAAGATATGAAATCCTTAGGTTAAGATTTCATAGTAACCCTCTTATACCAGATCCTCATGTTTTAGTTCTTCAGTGACCCTTTTTATCTTTGAAGGTAATGTTGATGGTAGTTGAGCGATAGGCTTGAATGATTTGTTGATATACCTGTGGATAGTGACTATTGGTGGTTAGTGACCCTTTTATTAGAACTTAAGGTTGAATGTTTAAGGCAGCAAGAAGAAGCATATTTAGAGGGTGATAGCTCCTAGTGTGAATAAAATATAGATTCCCATGTTTGAGACCAATATTGTCATTGTAGAAAGTACATCTAGCTAGACTTAGATTTATTGTCAAGATCATAGTCAGGCAGTTCACAGCTTCCAGCAAGTAGGTGATGAGTTCTCTTTATTCAAGGACTCAAGTCAGTTTGTAGTTCTAGTATTTAATTTATATTCATATGTATTGATTAGTGATAGCTAGAGGTCATGTCTCGGCTACCTATACTCAGTATTAGTAGAGGCTTCATAGATAGTCACTCAGAGTTAAAGTATTTAGTTCTAGTTTCTTTTTTTATCCAGTGTTGTAAACGTTTTTAAATAGTGTTATATTGAACAAGTTTAGTTAAGATATTGCTTCAGCTTAGTATATCCAGTTTTATATGTTTTGTTTAGATGCTCATGAATCATGTCAGTACTATAGTTTAGCTTGGGACAACTTATGGTTCTAAGCACCGTGTTACATCTAGGGGGTAGTCTTGGGTCGTGACAGGCCAGATCCATATTTTCAGATAAAATCAAATACAAAGGGATCATTTATATGAGAATTCATATAGCACAAGAAAATTAGAAATGGTTTTTTAACAGTAAAACATACTTACACTGAGTGTTTACACCTAACTCAATTAAGTTAACCATAAATTATAAACCAAAGTCTTAAACATTATTTTTTAAAAAGAAAATATTAGAAATGAAGCAAAGTTAATAACGTAACATCAGAATGTTAACATTGGCATCATTGGTTCTAACTTGTTTCATTCATTCTTCTTCTTAGAATTTTGACATATTATGAAGTTTTCCATCATTCTTGACGAGTTGATGTGATTTGTAGTTTAAGTTAAGCTCGTTAGGCATAAATACATTGACTTAGAGCGGGTACTTTCTTTGACTTTATACTTGAGTAAGTACATAAATGCATTTTTAAATAATTAAAATTAAGGAAGGTAAAAAGGAAAAAGAAAAAAAATTGCATATCCAGTAGATATATATATATAGGAGTAGATCTCATACTATAGTTAACTTTTGAAAATATGAAAAGTTATTACTTGAGTATATAAAAAGTAAATTTTGTCATCTCTAAAGTTTTACGTTAGGGAATTTTGATTATCGTTGCATGTATTTTTCTCCTTTTCTATGGCTATAAACTCTATAAATACTTTTATTATTGTTTAAAGACAACGAAAGTGTCATGACCCAAAATAGAGTCTGCCATGGCACCTGTCACACCCTTTGGTACAGGTAAGTCTATCCCAACCCAAACTCAATAATCAAAGTAAAATGGAAGCGGAAGATAAAAAGAAATGGAAATAATTCCAAATGATATAGAAAGAAGTACAATCTCAACACAACATCCCAGGTATGGTTTTAACTAGTAAAAGCCTTTATACTAAATGTTATACAATATATTGAAATATCTTAAATGCGAATAAAGCATAAGACAGAATAAGGAGGGATATGAGTAAGCTCTGCAATCCAACAACCGCTACCTTGATCTCAGGAAGGTCACACTCGAAATCATAATCAATACTCAGCTACTTACTTTAATATCTACACAGGGTACAGAAAAAGAAAGAAAAAGCAAGGGTGAGTCTGAAACACATGTACTCAGCAAGTATCATCGATAACTGACCCTAATCGAATGAGATGGCAAGAACCACCATAACAACCACCCATTTTACCCAAAATAAACCTGCATTCAGAATGTCCCAACCTTTTATAGCCGATATTAACTATCACCAAGGGAGTCACACCAGTTAAGTAAGGCTAACATATACACGTTTAGTATCTACTGGAGTAGAATGAGTCACATCAGGGGAGAATTTCACCCATATAGTAAATATATATCAACTCCTCATATAAAAACAAAAATCCAAGTTGAGATAGAGCAAGTGAATATCATGCAACCAATAGATGTGACATAATAGTTTCAACAAATCAAGCCATAATCGATACACAATGTATAAAAATATCTCAACCATAATATCACCTAAGATAAAGTGCAATGCAATGCAACATGGTGATATGAGATAAAATGCAATGGCCAAAGTACAACCTGTATACAACTTCTGAGCCTAAGCTCAAGGAGAGAACCCATGGAGGGTTCGAAACCCATATAATCATAATCTCATAAATCAACCTTGTTGGAATATCCATCAGGTAAGGTGTTTTATAAACTGGTTCATTTTTCTTTCACAAAGAATCCAAGTTACATAGTAATATCAGCTCCATGAACATGAGTGATGAATGAGTATGCATGATCATAGCAAAATAAAACATGAATGAACTCAAATCATCCAAATCTCAATAAGTCATGACATAAGCCACCCTCTCATGGAAATATAATGATAAAGAATCATATAAAGCATCAATGATATCAATTCAAGCTATACATGAGCATCAAAACAATAACAAAGAACAATTAATGCTCAAAAAATCCTAACACCAACCCTCACACGGGTATCACAATAATAATAAGGAGCTATCAATACATAAAAAATGCTAATACCATCCCCTGCATGGGTATCACTATAATAATAATCAATCAAGTCAATAAAAAGATTCACGCAAGTCTCTAAGTGGACACTACAATAGTGATAATCATACAAGACAACAATATGATTCACATAAGTCCTTATGCGGGAATCCAAATCATGATAATCAATCAAGTAATATAAACATTAAGGATTAACCCAAGCTATAACATGTTTTACATGAAAATTTTACACATTACTCAGTTATGACACAATTATACTTAAATAGTAAAAAGGGAACTATACTAGTTAGCAACATGCTCAAAAGTTCAGTTTTATTCTCAATATATATAGAACTAGGGCAAAGTTCCTCTTTTAACTTCCAATTTATGACAACAATCTCTTTATATCTTTAGTAGTTATGAACTCCAATTATATTATCAAATTCGACTAATCATGATTCAAAATAATACATAGGTACTAACTACTGATCTATTAATCATCAAATAAGTCATTCATCAACATGGTTTGCCATAAACATATTAGCAAGTAGATAGAGAATAGTTATGTGTCTGTTTTATTACTTTAACCTATCAATAGACTCTGATACCCACAGAGATGCTCACCATCTCATCTAGGTGGGACTCCCAAATACTTAATGATTCACAAAACACAAGAGTAAGCACATAACAAATAAACAACTTATAAAAGAGTCAAGGCACATCTCTACTTGCCTTAAAGAAGGTCCACAAAGTCAAAACATAGCCCAAAGGACCAACTAGAAGCTCCAATCCATCGAATCACCACCAAATGCATCCAATCTAATCAAATATGAAATCTACACATAAATATAAGACCAATGATACTTATATTGACATAGTTTGGTTTTGGATCCAAAATCACTTCCAAAATTGACTCCAAAAATAAAAGGGTATAACATGAATTTTAATAAGAAGTCAAGTCACGCATAGTTTAAGGGTTCTAAATTTGAAATCCCAATGAAAATTTAGAAGAAATTGTGTTAGAAATTGAAGAAAACATATTTTTCTCTTTACCGGGTAAAACCAAAAATTTCAAGTTTAAAATCCTAGATTTCAAGATGATTTTGTAACGATATCAATGGGAAATGATAAAAATAAGCTTTAAGAGCTCACCTGTAACACCCCGTTCCTTCCCAACCCAATGTGACGACGTTGAACAATGGTTACTTAGGTGTCGAGATGCCATGAGTATGTAATTTGTAATGTTAGTGATGAAAAAAAAATTGACATTTGGCTTTGTTCTTGTGATTAACCTTGCGTAGGAGGTGTTTTACCATTTTCATGGAGCATTTGTGGGGTTCAAAATGAGGCTAAGAGGACCTCTAAACAAAGGATGTTAAGGGCAAGAAGTAAGTTAAAGAATAGGACTTGAAGTATCTAACCAAACCCGCGAAGAAAACTCGAAAAATGAAATTTTCAAAAATTTTAAGTGTGGGGCACGCTGGAGAGCGTGCCACACTGCTTTGGGCTAAAAATTTTATTCCAAAGGCAGCAAGATGGCGCGCCCAAGGGCGTGCCACGCTGGTTTTGGCCACTATTCAAAGTTGGAATTTTTCTTAAGTCCCAAGGGTGCCCGGGGACGTATTGAGCCGATTTTTGCCACGTTTCTTATACAACCATGAGGATATACATGAAATGAGTGAAATAATATATTGGTATGATAAAATTACTCGTGAACTAATTTGGCATCAAAATGATGATTTTACCCTTTTAGTCAAAATAGGTCATACGTGGCTAGAATCGCTTGTTTTTAGGATTGAGGCTACGAATATGAATCCCGTGAGTGGGAATATCATTGTAACGCGTATATGATGGAATACACATTGATTTTAGTGGGCCAAAATAATATATGTGTTAATGGGCCAATTTGAGGCCCAAAGTGGAGCCAAAATGCATGGTCCAATGGGTTAAAAAGACCCATTCTTCCATTGACTTAGTATACACACAAATAATATTGGATAAGCATGGACTCAAGGCCTATAAAAAGGGGGGAAAATTAGATTTTAATTCATTATACATACACATCACTTTCTCTCATTTTATAGAGTTTTCAAGATAACTCTTTTGGTGGCTCTTCAACCCTAAGGCATTTTTGGACAAGATCATCATCTAACAAGCTTGGGTAAGTGATTATTCTTGTACTTTAACATATTATAAGCATGAGAGATTATGTATATCATGTTGTTTATGGTTGGAAGTGTTGGACATGGCACTTTTGGTTTTTGTGAAAAAGATGTGTTATCCATGGGATTGTAACTCGAATTATGACTTGTAGTTTTGATGAAAGAGAATGGTATGGATGAAATATCAACATGTATGGTGTGATTATGTTATTAAGCTTGTAATTTTTCTATAAGTGTAAATTATGGGATTTTGGCCGATATGTGATATGAGGTGTATTGAGGTGACTTGATGGATAAATTGTGATATGGTACTCATGAGAAAGTGTAAAGGAGAAACCTTGTGGTGAAATGCTATTGGTATGTGATGTTGTGGTCAATGTATAAAAATGTTATGGTATTGTTGGCATGAAAAGGGCTATGAATGGTATTGTAAAGGGTGAACAGGGGACTCATGTAACTTATGGTTGTCTTATACACTTGAAATGTAGCTTGTGGTCAATGTATGGCATGAATGGGGTATTGTTGGTATGACAATACCGTAAATGGTATTGTAGAGAAGGAAATGACATTTTAAAAGATAAACATGTATCTTATTGTTGTCATATGCATTTGTAAGATGGTGGTTAATGTTGGTTCCGTTATGTACTTGTGATGTAGAGTGAAACGTAAGGAAGGAGCGGAATTGTTGTGCTCACATATTGGATTGTATATTTACATTGGGAAGATAAGGTATGTAAGGTTACTCTGTCCATATCTTTCCGCGGCAAAAAATATTCACCTTGACATTGTGCTTGTCCCATCCTGAAATGTGCTAAGGTATCATATACCCGGTTATCAATTGTCATTATCACATATTACCTACTCATTGATTAATTATGAACCACATGTCTCATATTCGTGGTTAATGTTCCAAAAGTCCAATAAGGTTATGTTCCACGGTTCCCATGGTGGTTATACTCATGTCCTTGTTCATGGATTATGGTCCAATGGTTTCAATAATGTTATGTTTCTAATAATGTTATGTTTATCACAATGTTTATTCACATATCTCTCACCCATTGGTTAATGATCCAAAGCTTCAATGAAAGTTGCCATAACGTTGAAATTTCTAAAAGAACTACCTCAAAGAAAGTTAGATGTAAGAGAATCTATTTATTCTTGAAAAGCATTTTTTTTCAATCATGTCATGTTCCAAAGTCTAATAATATTATGAGTATATTGGTACCAATCCCTCCCAAGTGTAAAGGTACTAATCTCATAAGATCTCATGCGAATAACGAAGAGGTAATGTGCGAGTTAATATATCTACCTCTCATAATTAAAGGTGTCACTCTCTTGAAGGTAAGGAAGTGAAGTAAGGCATATATGTGTGTTCTAATATTATCATAATCCTCAATGTATCATCCTCACACAAGTAAAAGTATCAATCTCTTATAAGTGAAGGTGTAAATCTCTCACAAGTAAGGGTCCCAATCTCATAAGAGTAATAAGAGAGGTGAGGTGCAAGTTAATATAATTATTCCTCATAATTGAAGATGTCAATTTCATGAAGTAAAGGAGTATGGATATATAAGTGTGTGCTTCAATCAATGTCATGATCTCTAATGTGTCACTCTTATAACTATGGAGAGTAAAAGGTATTGTAAAGAAGTAATGTGCATATGGTTACTTTATGCTTTATTGAGTATGGATCACAATCTAAAGGGTATAAGTTCAAGATGGAACAATCCCAATATTATGCTATGTTATTTATTATAGCCCACCAAAGGTGGATGTCCGGTATTATACTTATATATTATAGCCCACCGAAGGTGGAGGCCCGGTACTATATACTTATATATTATAGCCCACCAAAGGTGGAGGCCCGGCACTATATACTTATTTATTATAGCCACTAAAGGTGGAGGCCCGGTATTATATACTTACTTATAAGGTGAAGATCCATAAGGTATTATGAATCACTAACTAGTTGAGTGAACACTAATAAAGATAGTTGTAAAAGAGATAAGACTATATCCCTTGCATGAATATATAAATATGAAGGTTATGATAAGAATGATGATGATACGACTGAATGACAAAGTAATGAAATAATAAAAGTAGTGAACATGGTTCCACATATTCAGGACGGAGGTATAACCATATTGATTATTCCCTTACGCTTAATTTCTTGGAAGTACTTATGTGTTGTTATAGTTTCATATGGCCTTACATACTCAGTACTTTATTCGTACTGAACCCTCTTGGGGGACTTACCTTACATGCTGCAGGCACAGGTGTTAGTAGATCTCCGCAATAGGTGGCGAGATATCCGCAGATTGTTGGTGAGCTCCAGTTGCTTCGGGGCTTCCCTAGTCATATGTGTACATTAGGTTTTGGCATCTTGTAAATATTGTATAGACATGGTCATGTATCTATTAGAGACTTTGTAGACATATGTGGGGAGATGAAAGTAAAAGATGTACGTTCATTTTGACGCAATGGCCCTAACGACCAAGTTTCTTATATTGCATATGTTGCCATGGCTTCCGCCATTGATATTTAATTACATGAGATAAAATGATTTTCATACGCGAACATACATATGAGAGTACATGAGCAAAGATTGGTTCTCTCGGGCCTTATCGGCTCCGGGTGCCAGTCCGGCCCGAATGGAATTTGGTTCGTGACATCACCCAAGGTTTATATCTTGAAAACCCCTTTGAAATTGCTTTAAACTGAGCTCCCAAGCTCTAAAAATGGTGAAAATGGGGTTTTAGATTGAAAAAGAAATGAATGTCTACCCAGTTGAAACATGCATCACGATCGCAGTCACAACCCATGCAGTCACAATCTTACCCAACCCAAACCCATTGCGATCACGAGGGTTAGGTCAAGGTTGCGATGACCAAAGTAGACCCTAACCACTAATTACTCTTTGCAATCATTGTACCCACCATCACGATCGTGATGATTAAATTACACAACACTTTGTGATCATGGAAAAAATCCTCATGAATGTGATGAATTAAATCATCCACCAAAAAATTTCACAAGACAACAAAAATTCTAAGTAAAAAACTCTCTTAATAGACCCTTGAGATTCATTTGGGGCTACTAGGCTAATTTCGACATTTTGGACTCAATGGAACCGTCAGATTTACCAAAGAAGGTCATTATCAACAAGTTACACCAAAAAAATCAACTTTAGGTAAACACAACAAGTATTTCAACCAAATACATAAAAACCTCTCAAAACTCGATCCAACTATGCTACTAATACAAAAAGGGTCTTGGAACCCAAACCAGCTATGCTACTAAACCAAAATAGACGTTTCAGATCTAATGGATCTAACAGAATCACCATCCGATGTTAGGATCAGAGAATGTTAACCAAAGTCATCCATATCACTTTAAAGGCTACTCAAAATCATAAACTCATACAAATCACTCCCAAATGCTTCGGGGATCGTTACAAACCATTAAAATAAGTCATAAATGCTATAAAGCAACAACAAGGAAGGACAAAATGGTTAAAACACATAAAAGTCTAAAAATCACAATGAGGATTGTTACATTAATCACCACCAAAACACACATTTGTACTCAAACGTAAATGTAAGGAGAGTACCAAAACTGAAAAAGGAACTGAAATTACCCGTGTAAAACTTATTCAAGCACTCTCAAAGGGATTCACATTCATAAAACCATTAGTTTCACTATAGTACCTAGGATTACCTAACATTATGAACTTAAGGCCATCACTCTAGCATCAGAAACAAAATTTCTCATTGTAACCAATTTTATTTATTTCTGAGTTATCGATAGACCCAATAATTGAGTTAACCATAATAGAGGTTCTGAGCATACCCAATTTATCAAAATCCATCATCAAAACCATAAGTCACTAATTGTACTACAAATCCAATGTCATCACTGTTCCAACAAAAAGTCAAATAACCCATTGAACCATATTGTAACTCAGCACACTACTAAACCATGCCTCCCTCTATCTCAAAAACACTTTCTACTATTTTCAAGCCCACTTTATATGTTTTCTAACTGAAACACACTTATCCAAGTTTGAAACCATAAATGTCAAACGAGATAATACCGTCTCCTCAAGTGGAACAATGTAAGATATTGATATTAAATCCACGTAAATCCTCAAAGGTCACACTTAGCACACTTCGATTACTATTCAAATAGTAATATCCTCATGCTCAACCCTTGGAAAAAATCAAGAATCACCATAAAACACTCCATGCCACAAACAGGTACGCTTTTGTCGAGTCTACAACCTGGGCGTAACACGGTGCTTAGAGTCACAAGTGACCCCAAGCTAACCCATGGCATGACATAATACTATCATGACCCAATTTCTCAAGTCATGATGGCATCTAGAATAACACACTAGTAGGTAAGCCAACTCATATTCCTAAATAGCTAGTAGCGGAATAATAAGAAAATGAAAGCCAAGAATAAATAAAAAAGAGAAAAAAGACAAGAAGAGAGAAAAATATTTCCCCAAAACTTGGTGAGGTTAGTACGAGATCTAGTATCAAACATGAGTACAATGTAATCATAATATATATATATATATATATATATATATATATATATATAAACTGAACCATCTCTAAAATACAATATAAAGATCATTCCAGCATAAGAGGGAGAAAAGGACAACTCCGAACGCTAGGAGTTCACCTTGAATCTTCAATCTATGGCAGCTCCACGCGATGCACAAGTCTACGGTTAGTACTCATAATATGATTAGCAAGTCACAGAAGTGTAATATGAGTACCAACATAAGGTACTCAGTAGGCATCGACCTACTGAGCTCCAAAGATAATACAAGCATAAATAATATGTAATTCAGGAATATACATTACAAATAACTATCTACGAAATGAAGCATAACATTAATAAAGGATAGGTAATGATAAACTATCATATACTACAAGTAATCAGTGGCCAAAGTACAGTACCATATGTTGTTAATCGATAGACCAAACAGAGTGAATAAGGACTATATAATAGTAGTACGAGGTAATGAGGTGATATACAATAATAAAAGATAAGAAAGACGAGGAGTATACAATGATATTATAAAGGAAACTAAACATGAAGAAACCTAAGGAAGATAGCCTTACATCTCAAGGATAATAACAAAATAGGTGAACTAACTCTAGCATAATCAGGGTCTCTAATCTAAATAAGGGCAATCATAAGGCAGACTACTACTAATTAAGGAACTTGGAAGTTTACCTATAATCTCGGGTACCAATGCATAGCCAGCCTGCCATGAACCATATGATAATATCTAAGCAATAATATAACCAGCAAGCCTAGACAAATATAACCTAACTGGGCCCCTATAAGCTTGGAAGGTACAATCAATCACTCAGCAAATATCAATAATAACTTAAAACTACCCGATCCTCCGTAAGACCGGTTGGTACAAGTGCCAAACAATTATACTGGTGATAGGCGATACATATGAATGAACAAAAATAAGGAAAATCCAATACTATCAACTCAACCGAGTGCGATAACGTACTAAGTATATACACCTTCTTCTGCTTTCCAGCTTGTAAGGCAGGATTTATGGGTATCACCTTTTCTGATATGTGGTTGGCAAACAGAGGGTCCTACAGGGTACTCGAGATATCCATGTATATTGCCTAGTCCAGAACCCATACTTTCAATAACCAATCATAGTAAATCTGCTCCATACAGTACCAGGGAGAAATAATAGTATAATAAGTGTTTGTCTCTAACAAAAGCTAAATAAGTAGAAATCCATAAAGTACTGATGCCCGATATCGAATTCGGGACTAAAATGGTAGGATTATGTAGAAAGGGTTGGGATCCCCCTCGACTAAAATAAATAAGTAGTGATAAAAGAGTGGATCAAGATTGGACTAGAATCCACCTCTGTCTCAGATTTCAAAGTACAGTATTCAAGTTAAGAGATCATAAAATTGATAACAGAGGTGGTAAAACTTCCATTCAAAGATCAATTTTAAAAGTGAAAAAGTGGGAATAAATCCCTTTTTTAAAAATAGTAGTGAAGACCAACGTTTTAGTTTGAATCGTGCCACTAAATAAGCATAAGTGTGTCTAAATGTATGCATGTAATCACTAATATCCAAACAATACAAATGTAAGTGTCTAAGAACTAGACCACATCCTTTCAAAGAATAGAGTACTAATCTGGTGTCCAACTGGTCTCGTAACCACGGCCTCGGGCCTAATAATATATAAATTACCAGGATAACAATATTAATACACAGAAAGACAAAGGTAAATATGACCATAAAGCTAATGGAAGGATCTAATCAAGGGATATCACCTAAATCACTAAGTGCCACAATACATCTTATACTAAGGGATCCTTCAGGTCAATCTACGGTTAAAAAAGTCTATAATCAGGCGTCTTAGAGACCCAAAACTCTAGTTGGTATTCAAGGTTAAGGCTATATTTACATTCCTATTCTAAATCTCCTAAATATGCCAATTTAGGATGTATTAGCTATAAACCTATCCTATAACCCCTTACATAATCAGGCGTATTAGAGTCCCATAACTATAGTAGGTATTCAAGGCTAAGGCTTAATTTACATTTCTGTTCTAAATCTCCTAAACATGCCAATTCAGGATGTACTAGCTATAAACCTATCCTATAATCCCTTACATATCATCTAATCTATACCAAACACAATCTCATAGAGAAGAGTAGACCGTAGCCGACCTCATAGCTGAGCTACTGTCTCAACCCATCCATGAACTGTTCATCTCCTCTCTATGACTTCTTAATGTCATTGCACTATCAAATTCATAATTTTTATATTAATACGAATAAAACAAGACCCATAATATATATATAAAACTTTGGGCTAAAAATTGTTTCAATAATAGGCCTATGGGGCCTGCTAATGAATTTTCAAAAATTGAATCTGTTATGAGGTCCCTTGAAGTACATGGAATGCATGATCAAAAATTGAGCACAAACAGAGTCTCAATTGTGGCTCAAATCAGCCCCAAGAGTTAGGGAAAGCAAGAGGGAAATAAGGAATTTAAATGGAGAATTAGGGCGGAAACTTACTTGATAATAGTGGTAGAGTGATCACCAACACGTCCCTTACTCCATTCTAGCTCCAATTTATAAATTCTCATAATTTCTTTATCTCCTACAAGTCGATATAGAAGTTTTAAGCTTCAGAATAATGATTTCTAAAGCGGCAATGTGGGCACTAAAGTGACCCTACCTTGGCTAGCCAGCCACCGGTAAAGAGGTCATTTTGCCACTAAAGTAGCTACCGCTAATGTGGTCATGGGCTGCTAAAGTGTTCATTTGGCTCTAAAGCTGTTACACCAGCAACTTAGGTACCAACAAAATTGTTAAGTCCCAATGAACTCCGATCAGGTGCTCAAGATATATTTGAAATCTAGTTTATGCAAAAGATCTATGTTATCCTACCAAATTTGGTATTTCAAACTCAATGGTACCATTGAAATTACCATATGAAGTCATTTCGACAAAATATAGGCTCACAACCACTGTTCCCTTTTTCATCAAATTCCACCCAATAGTTTGAAATGAGCCTAAAGGCCTCGGGACCTGGGCCAAGGGTCCCCATAGCCTAAAATTCATGTTCCAAAGTTAACGGCACTGTTAGAATTCCCATCTGAGGTTGTCTACTAAATGTTTTGATCCAAGACAAATTCCTCAACTTACAAAGCTCTAAAAAAGGGAAATGGGCTTATAACCCAAACTAACTATTCAGGAACAAAACCAATGGTCCAGGAAAGTCATAAATGACCTGTAGCCACTATTGAAAAATACAAAACACAAAAAATGCATGGAAATAGAGAAAATAACCTAGAGGGTCATTAAAACTAAACAATCTGAATCAACTGAATATATGATGAAAAAGCTAACTGAATTTAAGAATAAATATCTGAAAAAAGTATCAAGTTTGAATAAATCCCTAAAAAAATACTAAGTATAACATGAACTGTAAAGCTGAAATATCCAACTGTCTATCTGAATGCCTCTAAAAATGATAAGTTGCTCGGACAAGCCCCCAGCTAACTCAAATTGTCTGAAACTAAAATACTAAAAATTGATAATAAATCTATGTCCTCGAATGACAAGGACTAACCACTGAAAACTACTGAAGTGGTGCTGGAGATTTTGTAACATCGATGCTGAGAGCGAGTGACTAAACCTATGTCATAAAATCATACAGCGCAAAAGAAAGTAAGCAATCAGTACTTTGAATGTACTGAACATGTGAGATATGTAAGACATAAAGTAAATTTGATCATGATGAAAATCGTGATAAATTACACTGATTGCAAACTGAATTGAATGTACAATGACCTATAATAATATGCATATATATTCTTATGTAAAGATATAATTAAAAAATCATACTACAATTCAAGAAAAACTAAACTGAGGGTCATGTACAATTATACTAAGTCTAAATCTGTGAGAGAGTCTATTAACTGACCTAAACCATGTAAGCTAAACATGGAGTCTAATGTGTATGACCCATTGAAAGGACCCAATATACCTTTGCAAGGATATAAAGACATAGATGGCATGATCATTAAACTGATTCCCAAATATGAAATGCTAAATATACCTACGGTGACACGTAGTTCTTAGACTTTGGGTGGAACTGAGGACCTACTCCCACTCGATTCTAAGTACTACTCCCAAACTGATAATATCTACTGATAGCTCATTAAAATTTTGTGTTATGATAACTGGGTCGAAACCTATTTAAAACAAAAAGCATTTTAAAAGTCTGTGTTCTTAAAACTAATCATTCTAGCTCATAATAAAATTTGATAATCTGAAACAAACTTTGGAAATACAACTAAAATTTGTGAATTATACTTGAAATCATACTAGTATTCAATTCTTATAAAATAACATCATGTTGTATGTAAAATCATGGGAAAACATGTTCTAAATGTATAGGGATCTTAAAAAGACTTAAATTTAAGAAAAAACTATAACTTGGGAATGAATCCTAAATCACACTTTATGAAATTGAGATATTATAAAGTATTTAGTGACACAAGGGTGAAATGATGTCCATTACTGAAATCCCGCATACCTGGATAAAGAGTTCTTGCTAAGAATTTGGATTCTTAAAGGTTTGAAAATAACCCTACTTTCTGACTTGAAGAATGAGAGTGTATTTCTTTTTATACTTTATGAGTGTTTGAGAGTAAATAAGTCCCTTTAACCTCCTCGTAATAAGCATTAAAACAATGTAGTTTAGGATTAGAATTTAGGGAAAAAATGAAAATACCCTTATAGAAAAGTAACTATTTTTCTAGAAACAGTCGTCACAGATCTAGGTACGACTCGTTCCATAGACTAACCAGTTGCCCCATGACTTGTTATACCTGAGTTGGAATTCTGGCTTGGGCATGATTTGAAACCCCATGACTCATGATATTTGGTAATGAGTAGTGGATGGCCTTGTTCCCTCGACCAGAGAATGTTGGCTTTCTGATTTTTCATCAGGACGAGTAACCTAGCTACTCATGCCCTTCAGTCGTTTCCTTTGGGATGAAAATTTTAAAATTCGGCTTTGGTCTTTCTTCTTAGATTGGGTAACATCATGACTTGTATAGTATAACCATAACTCATTGTATGAGTCTAAGTGACTAGTGTCTAGAACTATAAGGCTGCCTACCATGAGTTAGTCAATGACTCGTGGCCTCATTATACGACTCGTATAGTGAGTCATTCTGAGACAAAAAATTGAAATATCTGTTAGTTTCTTTTCTAAGTATGAGATATGATCTTAAGAACTTTTGGGGCATTACAATATCTCCCCCTTGGGAACATTCAACCCTGAATAAAGACTAACTAGGCTGTAAAGGGTAGGGAAAGAGTTGTAATCCCATTTACTGAGTTCTAAAATTGGAATTTCTGATGTAATAATTTATTTCTGACTGAAACATAACTGAGTTGGGTTCATGAGATATGTATGAGTACTAACATCATAAGAACAATTGATGGGACATAAGAATTATAAGATTTCTAAACAAGAAACTATTACCTCATACTGGAGGGTACTTTGTCATCATATTTTATTCTGCTTCCCAAGTAGTTCCCTGAACTAGTCGATTTCTCCAAAGGAGTTTCACAAAAGAGACTTCCTCAACTAGCGAACTTGAAAGATTGGATCACCAATGTACTTTTTCGACAATAACACATGAAAGATTGGTTGCGCTGATGCTAAGTCTGTGGGCATCTCTAACTTATAGGCCATAATACGAATGCACCTCAGAATATTTTAAGGGCCAACATATTGGGGACTAAGATTACTCTTCTTGCAAAATCTCATCACCCTCATCATGGGTAAATTTTTTAAATAAACCCAATCACCAAATGCGAACTCAAGCACTCTTCTTCTCACATTTGCATATGATTTCTGACGACTCTGAGCCATTTTCAGCCTATCTCTAATTACCTAAACTTTTTTCATAGCCTCATGAACTGAATCATACCCTATCAAACTAGCTTCACCAATATCAAACCATCCAATAGGATATCTACACCTCTTACAATAAAGCACCTTAAATGGAGCCATCTGAATGCTGGATTGAAAAATTATTATTTTAAGAAAACTCAATGAGAGGCAGCTGATCATCCTAAATACCTTTAAAGTTAGCACAAAATCTCTCAACATGTCCTTTAAGGTATAATAGTCTGCTCTACTAGACTATCTAACTGTGGGTGGAAAGTAATGATGAGATGAACTTGGGTACCAAGACCCTTCTGAAAAGACTTCCAAAACTATAAAGTAAATTAAGTACCCCCATCTGAGATGATAGTTAAGGGGACTACATGTAGCTTGACCAACTCTCAAATATAAAATCTAGCATAATCCTTAGTTGTATCTATAGTATTAACTTGTAGGAAATGTGTTGACTTATATATTCGGTCTATAATAATTGATAATGTTCAATTACACTAGTATAGATGCACACGATCGTTAGCGAAATATTTACCCAACTCTTTAGTCCAGATTGATCCCACAAGAAATAAACTTGTAAGGTTCACCTTCGAGTGTAATAATTCACTAAATTCTTGATCATATAAATTAAAATCCAATAAAAGTAAAATGGTGGGATTTTGTAACAAATTTTGAATGCGTTTTGATTTAAATTATCAATAGTGAGATTGATTTGTAATAAGAAGAACTTAAATATTGTAATCAAATGACAAGGTAACTTGGGCTTGTGTTATCATGAATGTGAATGCATACATGGGTGAGTGAGCATTTTCTTTGATTCAATTGAAGTCATGGGTAGGCTAGATTTTTAGTCTTAATGTTAATCTTTCATTAAAACACTAAATTTTACATGTGGGTTCATTCAAACCATCACATGTGTTTCATCCTAACCAATCAACAACCATAATATGATAGTTTTATATCTATCATTAAAAGATAAGAATCAAGTCACTGTTAACCATTACACCTCACCCATATCGCCTCTTTTATGGATGATAAAGGATCTAAGCTCAATTAGAGTTTGCAACCTCTATTTTTGTATTGAAAACAAAGAGTAATTGCTAAACCCATAACTAATAATAAATTAGGTAAGCAAATAAACACTACCTATACATTAATCACTAGTCAATCATCATACAACACCAAGTTGGGGAAATTAGCCAAGCATAGTAAGAGAAAGAGAAAATATACGATATTGCTCATTGAAATCCTCCATCAGATCAAAATATTCACAAGTAAAACTCCAAATCTAACGTATAAAACCAAGGAATAAGGTAATCTCAACCTTAGGGTTTCAATTAAAACTTTCTAGATCTTAATTTAAGCAAAAGAAACCAAACCCTAGTTGTGAAATTAACTATTTTGTGCTTGGAACTTGGAGTTTTCTTGTGAATTATTTTTGGATTCTTTGGTGAATATGAAATAAGAATTTGATATAATTTCTTTTTCTTATATTATGAGTATCTAATTTCCCAAACTTGGGGTTATGCATTCTTGAGTATTGATTATTATGTGGGTAGTGATTATTTAACTTTGTATTAGATTGTGTGTTATGATTTTTACTAAATCTCTATGTTTTAATTTATAAATTAAGGTTGTAAACTTGGTCTTTGTTTGGATCCCTTGCATTGCTTGAAAGAGACGACAAGAGTGATGAAATTTAGTTAACAAAAGTTGAGTTACACTTATTTAAGTGGTGATGCTAGGAATGGATTACCATTTTCAGGTTATTGGGCGTTGGTAGTGTAGACACTTGGGTGTTTGAAGGAAGCTCATGTGAGATTTGGCGGTGGATTGAGAAATGACCACCAATACTTAAAACCACGCCTAATCATAACTATCAATCAAATCTTAGGTGTATTTTCCCTTACTAATGCATATAATTATTCTCAAGAAGGCATAACCCCAAGTGCTTCAATCTATTAATTACATCTTATAGCATCCGTTCGGACAAAAAACATTAAAATTGTTAACTCAATACAAAATTGTTTTAACAAACCCCCCATTTTTACTTTATTGTTTGATTTTAGCATTGCATGCCAACTTATAGTTAGTTGTGACACTTGAGAGTGAAACAATTGCTCCCATTCCAAGTGGATTTGACCCCGACTCCTAAGTTTGGTAAAAGTATTGATAATGACCACGTTCGTTTATTTCCAAGAGTGTATTTGAGTGTTATCAAAAATGGCATTGTTGCCGGGGAATGAAACGTAGCATTCATTTTTTTAGTGTTATAAGTTACTTTGGTTAGCCGTAGTGTAAAATTTACTTTATTTGTTGTTTTTGTTCTATTCAGGTGATAATCTAAGTCTTCACAGTACAATGAGTCAAAATGATAGCGACTCTGCTACCTTCGATGGAAGCCTTGAGGATGAAGATCACCTAGGGGATGCTTGTAGAGCAAGTGCAATTTGCATCCCACTTGAGAAGTGTAATGGAGTGTTTCATGTAACTAGTGTGATGCTCCATTTACTTTTAATGAAGGGTATATTTGGTGGTCAAGCTCACGAAGATGCGAACCTCCATTTGAATAACTTTATAGATGAGTGTCTCCCATTTGACATAGCTCATATATCACAAGAGTCCATTCGGTTGAGACTCTTTCCATTCTTGTTGATGGGTAATACAGTATTGTGATTATGGGAATTGCCCGCGGGTTCTATAACTTCTTTGGTTGAGTTGAGATAAGATTTTTTAGAACGATTCTTTCCACCATCCTGTATGCTCCTATTGAGGGATGAAATCATAAACTTCTGGCAATTGAGTGGTGAGCCATTGAATGAAGAATGGAAAAGGATCAATAAGAAGTTGTTGCAATGCCCAAACCATGAGATTTAAGATAAAATGCTTCTCCAAATATTCTATAGAGAATTAGATCAACTGAACAAGACGGTAGCGGATAATGCCAGTGATAGATCTATAATTAAGCAATTTTATGGAGTTGCTTTGGCTTTATTGGATCAAGTAAAAAAACAAAATTGAGCATGGAACATATGAGATACCAAGGTGGCCATGGGGCTTTCTCCGCATCTCTTGTGAGCCAAGAACAAAGAAATAAGGATGAGGAGGGAGACGAGAATATGGCTAAAGTAATGACACAATTGGACCTCCTCACTAAATATGTAATAGGATCCACTCTAAAGGTCGTCAATGTCGTTGCTTCTAAGGACACTAAAACATATGAAGATGATGTTGCAGAGGTTCTTGATGAATAAATTCGATTCTTGTCGAACTAAGCGGGGGGGGTTTCGACCTACCTATCAAAGGCAAGGCGGGAATCAAGGTTGGAAGAAAAGAGACCGTGATTGGAAATACCATTATTAGAAGGATCATGACTATGAGAGAGATTGGGGGGATAAAGAATGAGATAGTGATTGAGATTTGAGAGATAAATATCGTGACCATGATAGATACATTCCTTTACATAATCGGTCCAAAGGTAAAGAAGCGACCTTCATTAATCCGTGAAGTTATAATAAAGAATATGTGCTTACTCGAATCCTAATGGGGGTAGAAGAAAGTGATAAGATCCTAAGAAAAATGAAGAGGGAATTTTTCCAACTCAATCAAATGGTAAATTCACACTCAGCCTCGATCAAACAACTTGAAACCCAATTGGGCCAAATCTCTTCCCATTTGAATACAAGTCAAAAATGAGGCCTTCCTTGTGATATTATAGAAAATCTAAAGAATTATTCTTATTTCATGGCAGTTGTCAGTAGGAGTGGTATAACTCTTGGGAATGATGTAGAAAATCTTGATAAAGATCCTAATGAGAAGGGTGTTAAAGAACAAGTGAGCGGAATGAGAAAGCATCTTGATAATTCAAATGATGAAGTCTCTATTTCAAATGATTTGAGTGTAGTGAATTCAACATAAGTGGAAGAGAAGGTCGGAGGCGAAGATGAACCACAAGCGATTGATGCTAATGTCTTAAAATTGGGGGAAAGTCTGGTTGTTTTGAAACCATAAATTAAAATACGTCCTCCATTTCCACAAAGGCTTAAGAAGAAGGAGGAAGACACAAAATTCAATAAGTTCCTCTCAAAATTTAGCAATTTTTTGATAAACGTCTCATTGGTTTAAGCCTTGCTAGAAATGCTCAGATATGCTAAGTTTATGAATAATTTGGTGACAAAGAAAAGGACTATGGATTTCGAGACCTTGGAAGTCTTGTATAGTAGTAGAGCCATAATGCCAAGTAATCTTGTGGTTAAAAATAAAGATCTTGGTGCATTGACTATCGCATGCACAATTGGAGTATACCAATTTGGCAAAACATTATGTGATCTAGGGGTAACTATCAACTTGATTCCTCTAGCAATTTTCAAGAAGTTGGGTTTGGGATCACCAAAACAAACAACAATGAGACTATTGTTAGTGGACCGGTCCATTAAAAAATTGGTGGGGATTTTTTATAATGTCCTTATTCGGGTTGATAAGTTTATATTCCCTGCTGATTTTATAATCCTAGATTGTGAAATAGATTATGAGGTCTTGATCATACTTAGGTCACCTTTTCTTGATACCGGGTGAGCATTGGTTGATGTGGAATGAGGAAAAATAAAGTTTTGGGTGAACAATAAAGAGGTAACTTTCAATGCGTGCAAGTAAATGAAGCAACAAAAAGACTTGTAAGAAATATAGGTGATTGATGTGATAGATGATGAGGTAGACAATGTGATGGAAGTGGATTTCATTAGTGAGCCATTGGCGGGAGTGTTGTGGAACTATGGAATTGATGACATTAAAGAATATGATGAAGTCGGGGCCTCATTGAAAGGTCATGGTTCTTTCACCAAGAATCCATGCAAGCTTGTTGAAGAATCTAGAGTGTCCTACAACTAAACCATCAATTATAGAGCCTCCAAAATATGAGCTTAATCCTCTACCTTCGCACCTACATTATGTGTTCTTGGGGGAGGGTAACACCTTACCCACTATCAATAAGAGAGATTTGATGCCATGGAAAGTGAAAGTATTAAAATCGGTGGTAAGAAAATATATTTGGGCCATTGGTTGGACCATAACAGATATTAACAAGATTGTACCCGATATTTGTACTCATAAGATAAAGTTGAAACCCTATTGCAAACCAAGTATTGAGCATCATCAGAGGTTGAATCCTTCCATGCAAGAGGTTGTGAAAAAAGGAAATAATTAAGTTGTTAGATGGGGTTGTTGTGTATCTGATCTTGGATATCATATGGATAAACTAAATTCAATGTGTTCCCAAGAATGGTTATCATGATGGTCCCAAAAAAGAACAAGAACTTATACCCATCCATCTGGTCATGGGTTGGAGCGTGTGTATTGATTATAGAAATTTGAATTCGTTGATGGAGAAAGACAACTTTCCCATGCCCTTCAGGTATCAAATGCTTGATAAACTTATGGGATGAGGTTGGTATTTCTTTCTCGACAGATACTCGGGCTACAATAAAATTTTAATAGCCCCCGAAGACCAAGAAAAAAACCACCTTCACATGTCCTTATGTAACTTTCATTTTCAAATGCATGCCCTTTTGGAAAGGCAATTTACCCTCCACTATTCAATGGTGCATCCTTTCTATCTTCTTAGGCATGGTGGAGGACTCAATGGAGGTATTTATTGATGATTTCTCGATTGTTGGTGATACATTTTAGGGTTTTCATGAACATTTTGAGAAGGTGCTTGAAAGGTGTGTGGCAAATAATTTTTTATTGAATTGGGTAAAATGCCACTTTATGGTAAAAGAAGGGATTGTCCTTGAACATAAGATTTCAGGCCAAGGAATCCAAGTTGATCTAGCTAAAGTAAAAGTTATTTAAAAATTACTTCCTCCGATATCTATCAAAGGTGTAAGAAGTTTTCTTGGCCATGCGGGTTCTTATAGGAGGCTAATCAAAGTCTTCTCTATAATTGACCATCCTATGTGAAAGATTCTTGAGAAGGAATAAAAGTTGGAGATTGATGGGGAGTGTGTGAGGGAATTCAATTACCTCAAAGAAAAGCTTGTCTCAGCTCCCATTACCATGGCTCGTGATTGGTCTCAATCTTTTTAGCTTATATGTGATGTAAGAGGGTTTGAACTATGTATCGTGTAAGGGTTACACAAGGATAAACTCTTCCATCCAATATATTATGCTATCAAGTCATTGAATAAGGTACAAAGAAACAACACGGTTATAGAGCAAGAATTGCTAGTCATAGTCTATGCATTTGAAAATTTTCGTGCTTATTTGTTAGGTACGAAATCCATTATGCAAATCGACCATGCCTCCCTTCGATATTTGATGGCCAAGAAAGAATCAAAACCTCAGTTGATTAGGAGGGTTAAGGTTCAAAAGGGATGTGAAAATTAATTAGCGGATCACCTATCACACCTCGAGTCAAATGAAGAAAGGTGGGGTGAGATTGAGACTGATGATACGTTTCTCGATGAGCCTGTCATGGCCCTAAAGAAAAGTATGACACCATGGTATGCTGATTTTCCAATTTACGTAGTTAGTGGGATGCTCCCCGATGACTTGAATCATTACCAAAGGAAATAATTCCTCGACGATGAGAAAAGATATTATTGGGATGAACCCTATCTATTTAGAGAGTGTGGGGATGGAGTGATACATTGTTGTATTATGGAGGAAATTGTGAGTCCCATTATTGAGGCATGCCATTCATCACCGATTGGTGGCCATCATGGTAGTGCGCATACAGTTGCAAAGGTTCTTCAAAGTGGATTCTATTGGCCAACCTTGTATTGTGATGCTTATGACTTGGTACATGCGTGTGAGTAATACCAAAAGCAAGGGGGGGATCTCAAGATGACATAAAATGAACATGCAAGCAAGTTTGGATGTGGAGTTTTTTGATGTATGGGGGTGGTCTCAGGCATATTTATACAACTAAGTGTTATGATCTACGCGCGTTTAACTTAGTTTTGAGGAATTTTTAACATGGTTTTGTGTGGTGACGTGAATATTCAGTAATATTAGTGTAATTGTGTGTTAATACTCATGTTTAGGTGGTCCATAGTACAATTGAATCACTACAAGAGTCAAAATGGCCAAGGGAAAGTTAGATAACATAGCTAGTTAAATCGGCCTAAGCTATGCTTGTTCTTGTGTAGTTTTGATTAGTTTTGTGTATTGTATGGTCTAGTGCATGTGATGATATGTTGTAGGAGTCTATTGGAGGTGCTTTATGTGATAAATGAAGCTGCACGTGAGCCACAATAGAAGAAAAAACAAGGAGCAAGCTTGACGTGAACAATGGATTTGGAAGTGCACATGTGAAACTCTTCAAGCTAAGGTATGTGAAAATTGAAGCTAAAAAGTCATCAACAATGAGATGTGATGCAATCAAAGACATGGAACGACATTGAAGATCATGTTTGGGAGTGTTTGGACCACTAAAACAGTAGCTTATTGCGATATTAAGGTGCCACAAAGTTAAGGAATAGAAAAAACAAAGTTGGAACGAGTTTAGTCGGCTAAGTAGTAGCCTGCCGCGAGAGCAGCATGCGCCACGAATGTTGTGATCCATTTTAGCAGCATTCCATGGAGGTTTTGCTTTATTGTTTTCATGGAACAGAGGTTGTGCTTCATTTTATCAAGGTGCCATAGACCTTGGTATTTGCGGATGCAAGTTGTCGTACACTATAAATAGGACACTTAGCTTCCATTTTAATCATCTTTTGGACGATTTAGGATGATTTTGGGGAGGTGAAAACATGAAGGTGGCTTCTCCTATCATTCTTATTCTTTTCTTTTTATTACTTAATTTGTGTATGAACTACATTAATTTTGTAATTGCGAATTAAATTTTGAATTGCTAAAATCCTCTTTTTAGGGTTAAGGCTAAAACATGATTACTTAATTATGGTTTATTAGTTTGGCTTATATGTTTATCATGTCATATGATTGTGCTTGCGTTCTTGCTTTATTATTCTAAATATGCATGAACTTAGGTAAATCCATGTCTCCAAATGAATTTACCATAGTAGTGGAGAGACGAAAATAAGAAAGTAGAGAGTGTGGATCATATCTTTCATTGATTAAATATTAATTGTTAAAGGATGATTTGTGGTTAGGATAGAGATATACCTGAACTCCCCATTTGGTTAATAAAACAGGAAGATAACTTAGTGCATCCAAATGAGAGACTCACATCCCCGCTCAAAGTTGTAGTTGTGAGGCTGATTTGGGTTGACGACTTAAACTTGAAAGGAGACGTGAGGGTGACCATCCCCGAGTTATAATATAAACCTCGTAAATAAATAATCATGATAAACATCAATACCAACTATAAACCGTAGTTCTGCATGAATATGAAGTAGATGCCTTAACCCTTGAACTCTTCATATATTATTAACAATCCAAATTTCATATTTTTGTTATTTCTATTATTAAGTTTATAAAAACAAAACTCAAACCCTTCTTGGTTACAAACTGCACTTGTTTAACATAGATAGTATGTAACACCTCGTACATTTCCGAACCTATTTAATTACCATAACATTTATGGAATTATTTAAACATGAGATTGTTGGGGGATTTCACATTAACTTTGTTAGGCTGTGTTAGGCTGCATTTAGTCTTGTGCCATTAGGCTCAATTGAAGGCCCAAAATGATACAAAAGACATGGCCCAAAGATGGCAAATGATCCATTCTTTCTTTGACCAAGTAAACATAACATTTAATGACCAAGAATTGGCTAAGGATGACCATAAATAAGGCTACAAAATCAGATTTTTATTCATTACTTTACACTTGCCATTCTAGACTTTTCCACAAAAAGATATTTTCTCTCTACTCTCAAACCCTAAGGCAACCATCTTTTGTGTACAAGATCATCACTTTTCAAGCTTGGGTAAGTGTTTATTCTTTTGATTTAATATATTATATGCATGAGAGATTGTGTAGATCATGATTGTTATGTCTAAAAGTGTTGAGTAGTGCACTTTTGCTTTTTGCTAAAAGATGTGTCATCTATGTGATTTAAACTTGAAAGTAGACTTGAGGTTTTGATGGAAGTGAATGGTGTGGATGAAATATCAACATGTATTATGTGTTTATGTCCCTAACTTGATTTCTCTTTTTGTATAACATTTGGAATTATTGTTATGAAATTGGGCATGGAAATTGTGGTGTATTGAAAGGAGGATGTAGTTTGGTGATGTTTATGTGCGTTGTGAAACCATGGCTGTTTTTTGGAACCTAAGATAACTTAAAATATTAAAAGAGAAGTTTAATTATGACCATGGACCATTCATTGCGAAAAAGGACCTGAAAATGATCTCTGGAGGCTGAATCGGACATCCGCCTTCTTGGATGGGGCACCTGCGGGCGCAGATGCCAACGCAGGTGGCCCTGGACCAAGCCAATGGTCACCTTCGGATGTACCTCACCCACATGTGGGTGCATGTGGCTTCGAAGGTCAGCCTAGAACTCTGTTTCAATTGTTTTTGCATCTCTTTGACCCCCCGAAACCCCTACACCCTTCTTGGATACAATTATCAACTTATGGTATCTTTTGAATGAATTTAAAGGAGTATCCCGGAGGTATTTTAAATGGTATCAATTATGCATTATTGTTCATGTGTTATTGTGAAAGGTATTGAGATGACTTGATGGAGTAATTGTGACGTAATGTTAATGAGGAAGTGTAAAGTATAAACTTGGTATGAAATGCTATTGGTTTATGATGTCTTGGTGGATGTGTGGCATGATATGGTTTTGTTGGTATGGTGATGTAATAAATGGTATTCTAAGAGGGTGAAATGACGTTATATGGCAGTCACGTAGTTCATTGTCATCTTCTGCACTTGTAATATGGTTAGTTGTTAACGTGAGCTCCGTTATGTAGTTGTGTTGTAGAGTAAAATGTAAGGAAGGAGATGGATTATTGTATTCACATATAGGACTGTGTATTTATATTGGAAAGATAAGGTATGTAAGGTTACTCATTTCGTATCCTTCTGCAGCACATAGTGTTCACATTGTCATTGTACTTGTTCCATTCTGAAATGTTCTAAGGTATATCATTTCAGGTTGTCATCTATTGTTAATCACATGTTCCTTATTCATTGATCAATTGTTATTCATGTGTCACATATTTGTGGACATGGTTCAAAAAGTCCAATAATGTTACGTTGTAAAGTTCCAATAATGTTATGACCACCAATGTATCAATCTCTCAAAAGTAAAGAAATGAAGTAATGCATGGTTGTTGATTGTGTGAGAACGGGTGGCACATCTGGAGTCATAAGCCTAGCTCGAGCCAATCCTGAGATTATTCGATCAGGGGGCAGCTCTGGGGTCGGAAGCCTAGCTCGAGCCGAACCTGACAGGGGGCAGCTCTGGGGTAAGAACCTAGCTCGGGCCAAACCTGATATATTGGCTTATGGGTGACAGCTCTGGAGGCATAAGCCTAGCTCGGGCTGACCCCAATGTTATGTTATGTTATGCTATGACCTACTGATCAGTTAGGGCCAGGGTATGATATGATACAAGTGATGATGAATGAGCGTAAAAACAAACAAAGAAATGAAAGCAATGTACATGGTTCCACATATACAGTACAGTGGTTTATTCACATTAATTATTCACTTGTATTTGTTTTCATTGAAGTTCTTATGTATGATGCAGTTTCTTATAGCCTTACATACTCAGTACATTCTTCGTACTGACGTCCCTTGGGGGACTTACCTTAATTGTTGCAGGCACAGGTGCTAGTAGACCTCCACAGTAGGTTGCGGATCATTGGTGAGCTCCAGTTGGTTCGGGGCTTTCCGAGTCATTATGTACATTTATTTTGGTATTGTATAAAGCGGGGATGTGTCCCGACTGTAGGTTGGTTATGTCTATATATCTGTAGAGGCTTTGTAGATGTTGTGGGACAAACGAAGGAATGTAAGGGACGTATGCTTTCGATGTGGTGGCCCCAACAACAAAGTTTCACATATATCATATATTTTCCATGACTTCCGCCATTGGTAATTTGTATCTAAATGAGGTAGAGTGTTGTTCTTTAAGTGACATGCATATGAGTGAATATGAATGAAGATTGGTTCTCTCGGGACTTAACAGCTTTGGGTGCCAGTCCGCCCCACTGGAATTCGAGGCGTGACAAAAGTGGTATCAGAGCAGGTTGTCCTAAGGGTGTCTACAAAGTTATGGCTGAGTAGAGTCTTGCTTATGGATTTGTTGCGCACCATATTTTTAAGTAGGAGGCTACGGGTCATTTAGGAGTTGTTTCTTTCCTTCATTTCTAGATCATGCATTAGAGCCAAAGTGGTAGGTAGAATCATATCTGACCATGGGAATTTTTTTCTTGTGTTATAATAGAAATGCCGATGGCAAGCAAAGGTTGGGGAAACGGTAAGAAGATAGACAGGACTGTCGGAGAAGGAACTAGTAAATCACCACCTGACCAAGCTAGTCAGGGTGGGGCTGAAACTGAATTTACATCAGGGGCTTCTTCTACTTTTCCAGCTCCAGAAGAGCCAAGGAGAGAAGACCCTGCCGAAACACCTATTAATGCTACTGAGCAGGATAGAAGGAATGTAGTGCACCTGTTGACTTAGATAGTCATTGCACAAAATCACGGACAAGTTGGTCCAGCTTGTGTACAGAAGAAGAAGGATCAAAGGCAAAGGAGAAAGGCACAAGAATTTAATGAAGAATCGTCAAAGAGGGCTAAACCTAAGGGACAGTTCATGGCGTCCGAAGTAGAATTTAGGTCTCGGGTGTTTAACAGACCGCTTAGACCATTATTTCCTCATTCTACAGTAAATACTCTACCTCGATCCCAAGGGTTTAGAATCAACCAGTTTTGGCAAAGAATTGAGATTCAGGATTCACAGACAGTGGGGAATCGAGCACAAGGAAGTATGAGCCAATCAAAGTCTCCTCGTTAGTTGTGTCAGAACTGCGGAAGGTTTCATTTAGTTGAATGTCGGGTTGGAACAAATGTTTGTTATTGGTGTGGTATGTCGGGGCACAAGATGAGAGGGTGTCCACAGTAGGGAACGACCTACGGGATTAGACATTGCATCCTCCTCGTTAGGTGTACAGACTACGGGGTATGGCAAAGGTTCTAGAGGGACAGTTGGTGCTAGTGGAACCCAGAATCGTACCTATGCCTTAGCGGATCGACAGAATTTGGAGGCTTTTCCTGATGTAGATACAGGTACATTACTCATATTTTACATAAGGTATATGCATTGATTGACCCGGGTTCTACATTATCATATGTTACTCCATTGATTGTGGAAATATTTTTTTTTTTTTTTTAAAGAACACCAAAATTACTAGTTAAGCCATTTGAAGTCTCCACACCAGTTGGTGAATCTATTGTAGTTAAAAGAGTATGTTGTAATTGTATAGTAACTATTTGTGGTTATGATACACTGGTTGATCTTATTGAGTAGGACATGGTAGAGTTTGATGTTATAATGGGTATGGATTGGTTGGCTTCTTGTTATGCCACGGTAGGTTGCCGAGCTAAGAAGGTACATTTTTGTTTTCCACAAAAGAATGTTTTTTGAATGGAAGGGTAATGTGGGGGCACCAAGAGGAAGATTTATTTCCTATGATACCCAAAGGGGTACATATGTCACTTAGTATAAGTGAAAGATACTGATGTGAAGCCACCGACTCTTCAATCGGTTCCGGTGGTAAATGAAATTCTTGAGGTATTTCCTGAAGATCTTCCAGGTTTACCTCCAGAATGGGACGTAGAGTTTGGTATTGATGTGATGCCAAGCACTCAGCCTATTTCTATTCCTCCATCTAGCATGGCTCTAGCAGAGTTACGGGAATTAAAAAGAGCAATTAAAAGACTTGTTGGACAAGGGATTTATAAGGCCTAGTATGTCCCCTTGGGGTGCACCAGTGTTATTTGTATGAAAGAAAGATGGCACATTGAGAATGTGTATGGATTATTGGCAATTGAATAAGGTGACAGTTAAGAATAAATATTCCCTCCCCAGAATCGATGATCTATTTGATCAGTTATAGGGTGTGAAATGTTTCTCAAAGATTAACTTAAGATCGAATTATTATCAAGTAAGGGTTAGAGAAAAAGATATACCCAAGACAGCTTTCCGAACACGGTATGGTCATTATGCATTTTTAGTTATGTCATTTGGACTAACAAATGCACCACCTGTTTTTATAGATTTGATGAATAGGGTGTTCAAGCCATTTCTAGACGTGTTCGTGACAGTGTTTTTAGATAATATTTTAGTTTACTCAAGATCACAAGAGGATCATGGTAATCACTTACAACAGGTGTTACGGATTCTCCGTTACCATAAGATATATGCAAAGTTCTCTAAATGTGATTTTGGTTAAAATCCGTAGCGTTCTTGGGTCGCATTATATAGGATGAAGGACTAAGGGTTGATACACAAAAGATAGAAGCGGGGAAAAATTGGCTAAGGCCTACGAAGCTTACAGAGATCCATAGTTTTCTTGGATTGGCTGGTTATTATAGGAGATTAGTAGAAGGTTTTTCCTTCATTGTAGTGCCTTTAACAAAGTTAACACACAAGACAACCGAGTTCCAGTGGAGTGATGCATGTGAGAGGAGTTTCCAAGAGCTGAAAGATAAATTGACTTCTACACCGGTATTAGTACTGCCAAAAGGCATAGAAGGGTATACAGTATATTGTGATGCTTCAGGAGTCAGTTTAGGATGTGTATTGATGCGGCACGATAATGTAATAGTCTATACCTCACGACATTTGCGACCACATAAGAAGAATTCTCCTACACACGATCTTGAATTAGCAGCTGTGATAATTGTTTTAAAGATATGGCGCCACTATTTGTATGGGGTTCATGCTGATATATATACTAATCACAAGAGTTTACAATATATCTTTGAGCAGAAGGACCTACACTGGAGACAGTGAAGGTGGTTGTAATTACTAAATGATTATGATAGTGATATCTTATACAATCCGAAAAAAGCAAACGTGGTAGCCGATGCATTAAGCCGCAAAGAAATAGAAAGCACTAGTGGCCAGTTGACGGAAAAGCAAAGTATAGTCAAGGATCTACATCAATTAGACAACTTGGGGGTTCATCTTCTTGAAACTCCAAATGAAAGATTATAGTACAAAATGCGACAGAGTCTTCATTAGTAGCTGAAGTAAAGGAAATGCAATATGCGAATCCTATTTTTATTGCAGCTGAAAAAGAATGTACGCAAGGTTCGATAAAGGCATTTGATCTTACGCAAGAGGGAGTACTTTAGTGCCAAGGTGGATTGTATGTACCGAATATAGATGAGCTAAGGAAATGAATTATGACGGAAGCACATCATTCACAGTATCCTATTCATCCGGGATCTACCAAAATGTATCATAATTTGAAAGACATGTATTGGTGGGGTGATACGAAGAAGAACATTGCAGAATTTGCAGCTTATTTTCCAAATTGTCAATAAGTAAAAGTAAAGCATCAGAAGTCTGGAGGTTATGTACAATGTATTAATGTTCCAGTCTGGAAATGGGACATGAGTAACATGGATTTCATCAAAAGTTTGCCTCATACACTTTGGAAATTTGATTCCATAAGGGTGATAGTGAACAAGCTTATCAAATCAACACACTTTTTACCTGTCAAGACCACCTACACAACCGAAGATTATGCGAGGTTGTATCTTAAAGAGATACTTCGACTGCACAGAATTCCAATTTCTATTATATCAGACAGGGGAGCTCAATTACTGCACATTATTGAAAATCTTTTTTCGAAGAGTTTGGGAACCCAAGTGGCTTTGAGTACGGCTTTTTATCCTCAGACAAATGGAAAAGCAAAACGTACTATCCAAACATTTGAAGATATGCTACGAGCTTACACATTGGACCTTACAGGTAGTTGGGATGATCATCTATCACTTATTGAATTTGCCTACAATAATAGTTATTATTCAAGTATCAAGATGGCCCCTTACGAAGCTTTATATGAAACAAAGTGTAGATCCCCAATTGGATGGGTTGAAGCGGGTGAACCTGCTTTACTCGGGCCAGATCTTGTTCATCAAGATATGAAGCAAGTTAAGGTGATACAATGGAGGCTACAAACGGCCCAAAGTAGACACAAGTCATATGTCAATGTTAGAAGAAGGGAATTAGAATTTGCCATAGGTGATTGGGTATTTCTGAAAGTGTCACCAATGAAAGAAGTAATGAAATTTGGAAAGAAAGAAAAGTTGGCCCTATATAGCATGCCATATAAGATTGTTCAAAGATTTTGTCAAGTCGCGTACGAATTTGAACTACCCCAAGAACTCTCCACAGTTCATCCAGTATTTCATGTTTCGATGTTTCAAGAGTGTAAAGGAAATCCATCTCGTATTGCTCCCATTGAAGATGTACAAATTACGAAAGATCTAACCTATGAAGAGATACCTATTGCTATCCTGTATCGACAAGTTAAGAGATTAAGGATTAAAGAAGCTTCCATAAAGGTACTTTGGAGGAATCAACAAGTAAAAAAAAATAAAAATCACATGGGAAACCGAAGAAATGATGAAGTCGAAGTACCCGTATTTGTTTCAACTGGAAGAAAAAGTTCAAGGTGCAGAATTGGAGAAATAACAAGTAAGTCTTTACAAGCATTATGTGGATATGATAACGTGAAGGATAAACTTAGATTTAACTTTGTTGAAAGGGGATAATGCTACTAACATTCGAGGACGAATGTTCCTAAGGGGGGAAGGATGTAACACCCCATACATTTTCAAACCTATTTAATTACCGTAACATTTATGGAATTATTTAAACATGAGATTGTTGGGGGATTTCCCATTAACTTTGTTGGGATGAATTTAGTCTTGTGCGATTGGGCTCAATTAAAGGCCCAAAATGATACAAAAGACATGGCCCAAAGATGGCAAATGATCCATTCTTTCTTTGACCAAGTAAACATAAAATTTAATGACCAAGAATTGGCTAAGTATGACCATAACTAAGGCTACAAAATCAGATTTTTATTCATTACTTTACACTTGCCATTCTAGACATTTCCACAAAAAGATATTTTCTCTCTACTCTCAAACCCTAAGGCAACCATCTCTTGTGGACAAGATCATCACTTTGAAAGCTTGGTTAAATGTTTATTATTGTGATTTAATATATTATATGAATTATAGATTGTGTAGATCGTGATGGTTATGTCTAAAAGTGTTGAGTAGTGCACTTTTGTTTTTTGATAAAAAATGTGTCATCTATGTGATTTAAACTTGAAAGGAGACTTGAGGTTTTGATGGAAGTGAATGGTTTGGATAAAATATCAACATGTATGATGTGTTTATGTCCCTAACTTGATTTCTCTTTGTGTATAACATTTGGAATTGTTGTTATGAAATTGGGCATGGAATTGGTGGTGTATTGAAAGGAGGATGTAGTTTGGTGTTGTTTATGTGTGTTGTGAAACCATGGATGTTCTTTGGCATCTAATATAACTTAAAATATGAAAATAGAAGTTTAATTATGACCATGGACGATTCATTACGAAAAAGGACCCAAAAATGACCCCTGGAGGCTAAAACGGGCATCCGCCTTGGTGGATGGGGCACCTGTGGGAGCAGATGCCAATGCAGGTGGCCCTGTACAAGGACAATGGTCACCTGAGGATGCACCTCACCCACTTGTGGGTGCAGGTGGATTCCCAGGTCAGCCCAGAACTCAGTTTCGATTGTTTTTACATCTCTTTGACCCCCCAAAACCCCTATACCCTTCTTGGATGCAATTATCAACTTGTGATACCTTTTGAATGACTTTAAAGGAGTATATCGGAGGTATTTTGAATAGTATCAATTATGGATTATTGTTCATATGTTGTTGTGAAAGGTATTGAGATGACTTGATGGAGTAATTGTGACGTAGTGTTAATGAGGAAGTGTAAAGTATAAACTTGGTATGCAATGCTATTGGTTTTGATGTCTTGATGGATGTGTGGCATGATGCGGTGTTTTTGGTATGGTGATGTAATAAATGGTATTCTAAGAGGGTGAAATGACGTTATATGGCAGTCACGTAGTTCATTGTCATCTTCTGCACTTGCAATGTGGTTAGTTGTTAACATAAGCTCCGTTATGTACTTGTGTTGTAGAGTAAAACGTAAGGCAGGAGAAGGATTATTGTATTCACATATAGAACTGTGTATTCATATTGGGAAGATAAGGTATGTAAGGTTACTCTTTTCGTATCCTGTTGCAACATATAGTGTTCACATTGTCATTGTACTTGTTCCATTCCGAAATGTTCTAAGGTATCTCATTTCAGGTTGTCATCTATTGTTAATCACATGTTCCTTATTCATTGATCAATTGTTATTCATGTGTCACATAATTTTGACATGTTTCCAAAGGTCTAATAATGTACGTTCTAAAGTTCCAATAATGTTATGACCACCAATGTATCAACCTCTCAAAAGTAAGGAAATAAAGTAATGCATAGTTGTTGATTGCGTGAGTACGAGTGGCAGCTCTGGAGGTATAAGCCTAGCTTGAGCCGATCCTGAGATTATTGTATCAGGGGGCAGCTCTTGGGGCGGAAGCCTAGCTTAAGACGAACCTGACAGGGGGCAGCTCTGGGGGTAAGAACCTAGCTCGGGTCGATCCTGATATATTGGTTTATGGGTGGCAGCTCTGGAGGCATAAGCCTAGCTCGGGCCAATCCCAATGTTATGTTATGTTATGCTATGACCCACTGGTCAATTGGGGCCCGGGTATTATATGATACAAGTGATGATGAATGAGCGTAAAAGCAAAGAAAGTAATTAAAGCAATGTACATGGTTCCACTTATACAGTACGGTGGTTTATTCACATTGATTATTCACTTGTATTTGATTTCATTGAAGTTCTTATGTATGATGCAGTTTCTTATGGCCTTACATACTCAGTACATTCTTCGTACTGACGTCCCTTGGGGGACTTACCTTACTTGTTGCAGGCACAGGTGCTAGTAGACCTCCACAGTAGGTTATGGGTCATTTGCGGATCATTGGTGAGCTCCAGTTGGTTCGGGGCTTTCCGAGTCATTATGTATATTTGTTTTGGTATTGTATAAATCAGGGATGTGTCTCGACTGTGGTTGGTTATGTTTATGTATCTGTAGAGGCTTTGTAGATGTTGTGGGACAAACAAAGGAATGTAAGGGCCAAGTTTCATATATATCATATATGTTTTCTATGACTTCCGCCATTAGTAATTTGTATCTAAATGAGGTAGAGTGTTTTTCTTTTAGTGATATGCATATGAGTGCACATGAATGAAAATTGGTTCTCTCGGGCCTTAACGGCTTTGGGTGCCAGTCCGCCCAGTTGGAATTTGAGGCGTGACATAGTAATACTTGAACTGGATTATCTGCTAAACACCAAGTCCCTGTGGGATCAATATTCTTCTCGCAAGAGCCACTTTATTACATGCATGACCACATACACTTGTGTGTGTGGTTGGATGCAATTAGTTCTTAGCGTCGTTGCTGGGGACTTGAAAAATTAGCAACCTTCTAATTTTTAGTTGTACTATTTTGTTTGATGAGTGATGAAAACTTGTTCTTAACTACTGAATTTGTAGGTACAGGTTAAAATCTTATGTAAGCTGGCGAGGAAAAAGGATTTGGTTGAACCACATCCCAAACTTGAACGACGCCTGCACCAATTAAGGAGAGAAGCAGCACTTCTCTATCCAATCTCGTAAGTTTAACAGGAAAAGACCATTCCTGTAGTCATGGATAATGAACAACCATCCCACTGGAAAATATGTAAAGTGGCAATCCCACTCGCAACTAATGTGACCTCCAGTATCTGCAAATCAAAAGCAAGAGGCAGATTTGAGCTTAATCATAACATGGTGCGATTGTTGCACACAAGCAGGCAGCTTATAGGCTTGTCACATGAGGATCCACTTGTCCATCTATAGAAATTCTTCTAGATCAGTGACATATTCATCCCACAGTACTCTCCACAGATTACGTGAGGCTCACTCCTTTTCCATTCTCACTTTTGGGAGAATCAAAGAGGTGGTTGAAGACAGAACCTTCAAATTCCATCACTATATAGGATGACCTTGCTAGGAAGTTCCTCATTTAATTCTTTCCATCTGGTAAGATTGCAAGGCTAAGAAGTGAAGTATTGAGTTTCAAGCAGAAGCCTGAGGAGAATTTATACCAAGTGTGGGAAAGATTCAAAGGCCTTCTCAGAGATTGCCTTCAGCACCAACAATAAAATATTGTACTGTCCCATACTTTAGTGGAGAGTCTTGACCCAAATACCAAGATTTTGTTAGATTCAATGGTGGATGGTCAAGCATTTGAGTAGACTTATGATGAACACTTCATTTTTCTCAACCATATTGTGCAAGGTAATTTTGACTGGCATGGTGATACATCCCGAGATATAGTAAAGAAGCCCGCAGGTACGATTGAGGTAGATAGTATTACTGATTTGGCTGCATAACAGGAATCATTTAAAAATTAAGTGATTGGGAAGCTTAACAAGTTGAGCCTATCACAGCCTCAAACACATGATAATGCACTTTAGCAAGTACAGACGTGGTGTGAGATTTATGGTTGTAGTGGTCACTTTGTAGATTTGTGTGGAGCAAATACGGAGTTTGTGAATTTCATGGGAAATATACAAAAAGGAAATAAAAACTATAGTAATGATTACAATCATAACTGGCAGAGTTAGCCCAACTATATATGGGGCAATAATCAGGTCCATCCTCAACAGTTTCAGCAGTAGGAAGGTATTCAAAACAACACTCAGGCCATCAATATAGAAGAGACATTAAAAAAGATTTTGGCCAACCAAGAACAAATGGCTGTAAATACCAAAAAACACCAATTGGCTCAAAAGAATTTAGAGATACAGATGGGTCAGTTAGCTCAGGTGCAAAACAGAAGACCTCAAGGGGGTATTCCTGGTGATATAGAGGAAAATCAAAATAAATTTATGGAAATCACCTTGAGAAGTGGTAGAGATTTGATTGATACTTTTATAAAGAATAAGCATGAGGTGCAAGCAGAGTTGATCACACCTAAGCATACAGAAAAATAAGTTGAAATCAAAAATGCTGACAAAAAAAGAAAGCCTGAGTACTCGAATGAAAAGCTTATTGAACAATTTCAAATAGACCACTACCACTATTCCTTCAAAAGATTAAGAAATCCATAGAGGATGCGCCATAGAGGAAGCTTTTTTTAACAAGTTCTTTGACACATTCAAAGAACTTCACATTAACATTTCTTTGTTAGATGTTTTACAAGGAATGCCCAAGTATGCTAATTACTTGAATGATGTGGTGGCAAACGAAAGGAGGCTTGGTGATATTGAGATTGTTGCAATACTGAAGAATGTAGTTCTATGGTTATGAGCAAGATACCAAAAAAGATAAAGGACCCTATGAGTTTCACCCTCCTCATACAGATTGGTGAAAGTGATATTGTTTAAGCTTTGGGTGATTTTGGGGCAAGCTTCAACTTGATTTCCCTTTTTGTGTTTAAGACATTGGGTTTGGGAAAGTTAAGGCCCTATTCATTTATGCTATAGATGGCATACAAAACTAGAGTTGTCCCCGAAGGGATCATTGAGGATGTGCTCAATATGTTTGGTAAATTCATTCTTCCTGCTAACTTTATCATTCTTTACTATGATGCAGATTCATATTAGGACGTCCATTCTTGGATATTGGTGGAGTTTTGATAGATGTTAGAGAGGGCACACTCAAAATAAGACAAAATCATACAGAGGTTGTCTTCAAAGTGTATAAAGCACTAAACACACCCTTAACTATAGAGATCTATGCATGATTACTGTTAGGGAAGTGGATAAGTGTGGGGTGGTGAATAGCAATGTTCTAAGTACCACTTTAGTTCTGTTATACAATTGTCTAATTTGATCAGTAATCCTGAGCCTGGAAAGCTTGCATGTGATCCTACACTAGGTGATAAAAATGGTAAAGGAGCAAATTTTGATAGTATTATTGGTAGAGTAAAGAAGAGAAGAAAGTTATGGTTAAGAGAGAAGAAAATATGTGAGACTATGGATGATAGTTGTGACATAGGTCGTGTTGCCACTTTAAATCAGCCATTGCTTGGGAGGCAACCCATGTTGTAATAGAGATAGTTAGTTATTTCTTTTATAGTGTCACCTTTGTTTTTGTTTTTGGTTGTTTGTTTTGAAGATGAAAGAAAGTTTGAGTACCCAAAATCTAAGATAAGGAGCATGGTGAAAGAATAAATATGGGGTCATCAGGCCCCCATGATTGAAATTTGAGAAAATGACATAATGATAGCTAGGCCTAGAGGCCTCACAAAGTATTTCTAACCCATGTTCTTATTTTTATTTATGCTTTGGGGAAAAAGTATGATTTTAAGTCTGGGGTGGGAATCATTCGATTTATGTTCAGGGTGAAGCGTGTTATAAGAGTCTTTTGGTTATGTGCTTATGTTGCTGAAAGATTTGATAAGTATTAAAAAGATTCTCTTCTAGCAGTTTTTAGTTTTATTTTGTTTAGGAGCACACTTCACCCACCCCTCTGCCTTACTTTTTGGTTCTTTTCTGAGGGGGGAGCCATTTAAACCCAGTATTCTTTTTGTTTTTAAGAGTAATTTTAAAATTTTTGAGTCATAGTTAGGGACTTTTCTCGACGATGGATGGATTATGACTATCTTGAGGAAAAAATAGGACATTAGGAATAAATAGAAATGCTCTTGCTAGGTTCTACACATGATTACATGACGAAAGTTGTTGTAAATTGAGAAGCATGTTGAAAATTTAATGACTATTTTTGAGACACCTAGGATCATTTATTTGACTCTTGTCTAATTTTAACTTAAATGTGAATTCTTGCAATTACTTGGTTGAGAGTCTATAGGGATCCTTCTTGAGTTAAACAAGTGTGTTTGCGAAGCAAAATAAAGTACGTCGAGTTTCGGAGGTGATATCGGCATTTCTTTGATAGCCATGTTTTATACCTCGCTTTATCTGCCCACAATGTATGATCTTAGTCATCCATGTTGATCCTTTAGCCTATTCTTTGGTAGCCTTATACGAATCTTATTCCTGTTCTTTCAATAAACCGTTAATTTGATCAAAAACTCCTAAGTGCTTTAGTTGAAAAACAAAGCTGATAAGAAGTGAAAATTAAAGAAGGAAACAGTGAAGTTGGCACATCCAAAGTAATAGCTATTGGTGTGTTTAAAAAGTTTATATCTTTTTGGTAGGGAGTACAGTAAAATGAGCTAAAGTATTTTGAAAAGATAATCAAAAACTCCCTACTAAAGATGTGTAAGCTAGCTTAAAGAGAGAGGCCAAACAAAGAGAGTTGTGGAAGAGAAAAGTGGTGAAAATAGGTGATTGAAGAATGAGCTTAATGAAAAGTGTGATGTAGTAAAGAGCTTGGGAAGTTAGTCATTATTCTTGTCCAAAATAGTTTATTCGCTTCCCTTAGCCTATATTACAACCTTCAAGTCCTACTTGATCTTGAACTTTGATATTATTATATGAATGGATTACTACACTAAGGGCAAGCTTATGGTTCATCTTATATTGCATGTGAATTCCTTGTGAGAGTGAACATAATTCTATTCTTACACCAATTCTTGTGATAAATTGTATATTTGTGAGTGATAATAGGTGACTCTCTTGTGGTGAGGGCGCATGTTTAATGAAGGATAGGTGAAACATATGATCTCCTGGTTGAGTAGTGTGCATGAGTTTGCTAATTTTTTAGAGTGAATTCTTGAGTGTAGGAGGTTTTAAGTAATCATTCATGTGTTTGAAGTTTATAATGTGACATGCTTATTGTAAAATTTGCTATCTATGTTAGTCGTAGTAGCCTAGCTTGAGTGAATTTTTCCAATTAGTGATGTTGGAGTATCCTTTGATGAACATGAATGCAAAGAATAGTTCGAGGAAGAACAAGGCTTTGAGTGAGGGTGGAGATATTAGGCGTAGTTATACATATAAATTATGGGTGGCTAGAAATCCTCTTTCTAGGATTGAGGCTACAACATGATTGCTTAATTATGGTTTATTAGTTTGTCTTATGTGTTTATCATGTCATGTGATTGTTCTTGTATTCTTTCTTTACTATTCTAAAGAGTTATGAACTTTAGGATAAATCTAACTCTCCAAACGAATTGACCATTTGAGTGGAGGGACAAAATGAAGAACGTAGGAAGTGTGGATCATATCTTTAATTAATTAAATATTAATTATTAAAGGATGTTTTGCGGTTAGGATAGATATATACCTAAATGCTCCACTTGGTTAATTAAATGGGAAGATAACTTAGTGCATCCATTTGAGAGACTCACATCTCCGCTCAAAGATGTAGTTGTGAGACTGATTTGGGTAGACGACTTAGAGGGTTACCATCCCCGAGTTATATTATCAACCTCGTAAGTCAATAATCATGGTAAACACCAACATCGGCTAGAAACCATATTTATGCATGAATGTGAAGTAGATGCCTCAACCCTAGAACTCCCATATATTATTCACAAATTCAAATTTCATATTGTTGTTATTTCTATTATTTAGTTTATAAAAGCAAAACTCAAACTCTTTTTAGTTACAAACCACACTTGTTTAACTTAAGATAGTAATACTTGAATTGGATCGTCTGCTAACCACCAAGTCCCTATGGGATCAATATTCGGCTCGCAAGAGCTACTTTATTACTTGCACGACCATGTACACTTGTATGTGCGGTTAGAGCACAACAGGGGATTGGAATTCATGGGACCCTTTGTAAGCTCATACCAAAATCGCTACCTTTTGGTATCGGTTGATTATATTTCCAAATGGGTTGAGGCCATTGTATTGTCGAACAATGAAGCTAAGAGTGTCACTCAATTCTTGAAAAGGTAAATCTTTACCCAGTTTGGGACACCTCGTGCTATCATAAGCGATGGGGGTTCTCATTTTTGCAACTAATCATCAGGGTCTTTGTTTGCTAAATATGGAGTCAAGCATACGATGGATTTTCCATACCACCCTCAAGTAAATGGGTTGGCGGAAGTGTCTAACCTATAGACATAGGCAATTTTTGTGAAAGTCGTTAATGCAAGTAGAACGAATTGGGCATGAAAACTATATACTGCTTTGTGGGCCTGTAAGACCATATTTAAAGCCCCCATTGGAATGTTACCATATCAATTGGTGTTTGGAAAAGCTTTCCATCCCCCCGTTGAATTAGAACACAAGGCATTGAGGGATTTGCAGAGATTGAATATGAATTGAGAGGATGCCTCTAAGTCAAAAGTAGCCCAACTTCAAGAGATTGACAAATTTCGTTTGAGAGCTTATGAGAGTTCTACCCTCTACAAGGAGCGTATGAAGAGATAGCATAATGCTAAAATTATAAAAAGGGAGTTCAAGATGGGTGATGATGTCCTAGTGTTTAACTCAAGGTATAAGTTGTTCCCAGGTAAACTCAAAACTAGGTGGTCCGTTCCCTTCAAAGTGGTGCAATGTTTCCCTAGTTGAAATGTTGAATCGGAGAATGACATGGGATCCCCATTTTTTGTGAATGAGCAAAGAGTTAAACATCACCATAGTTTCCCCTAAAGGTGGATTTCTTGGAGGTGCTCTACCTCAATAATGCATGATTAATGGAGAAGAATGTTGTGCCACGACAATAACTAAGGCACTTCTTGGGAGGCAACCCAAGTTTATTTTTGTCATTTTTGAATAAATTTGTTGATTTGCGTAGGTATGTGATGGAGTTGGATAATGGGAATCATGGCATAACATAATTCAGAGAGGAAAAATTTGGGAGATCCCGCACAAAGCTCCAGGGAGAAGGTTTTGGCGATGTGCAGAGCAATTTGGCACACCACCGAAGCCTTTTGCCAAAAGAGATATCCTAATCTCAAATAAACTATCCAAATTTGCGATGGTAAGTGCAAATTAGCAATATGCCGATACATTCGGCAAAGGATTGACCATTACCAAAGTTCTTCTCCAAAAAGAAGGCCTTGGGCTTTGAAAACTGTTACATTTGGTGACAAAGCTCCAATTTGGTGCATCATTGATGAGTTTCACAATGGAATCAGATCGACAAAATGACCGGGCTTTAGAGACGACGGTTTGACTTCTTGACCCATGACCTTTCATTTTCTTTTGACCTTTAGTCTTATTCAAACTCTCCTATTTCCCATTTTGCTCTCTTCTCACTCTCTCAAATCAGCACTCTTTTACATTCATATACTCACACAATAATTTTGCCTTCAAATTTAATCACCACCACAATAAGCACATAGTGTTTGTGAAGTTAATCCATCTATTGTCTTCTTCGTCATGTTTTTTCTCAAATTTTTGAAGGTTTGAAATCAATTTACACTTTGAATTTAAATTTGTTTTGATTGATTATAATTTAAGTGTTGATATCGTGTGATAAATTTCTTGTTCATCATTGATGGATTTGATAGGTTGAGTTGTTAGTGCTTTGAAATCAATATCTTTCTTAGAATAAGGTTATGTTGTGAATATTAGTCCTTAAATGTGAATAATTGAACATGATTGCACTTGGATGACTTGTTTATGCATTGGGCATCAAAATTGGTTGAAATTATAGTTGGTTTATGTGGAAATCAACTGATTTGGCCTAATGATAGATTGTGTGACATCGTTCTTTAGGGAAAAATCATTGTAATGTTGCTTAAATGATGAATCCTGGGGAAGTTTGAGTACCCATGGCCAAATAGATTGAAAAATCTCCATTGAAATATCTAGAAAATCGCAATTTGTGTTAGGGACAATGGCAATAGACGATGGGTTGAGAATTCGACCATGCGCTCAATTGCGTGGCGCATAGCTGAAGTCCTCACCATATTGTCGAAAGTCATAGAAACTTTGGCTAATTAAGGTTCAATTAGGAAATGCCTTAGTGATTTGGTGATGCTTGGGGAGTATCACTGAATTCCCACTTTCCTTCACCGATTGGACCCATTATTTTTTGTGTGATTCGATGATGGTGCTTTGTATCACCGATCTAATTGGTGATGTGTCTATTTGTTCGATGATGCTTTTCTAGGAAATTTTTTGTGTTTTGTTTTGCTAACTTTGGCCAAGCCCATTGCTACTCTTATATACAGATATGCCTCTCATAAATCACATGTCCAAGAAATAATCCAAATTTCCTCCTACCTCAAAACTTACAAAGAAATTCACAATTAGGGAAGAAAAGAGGCCGAAAAGGGTATATTAGCATAGGAGGTTGAAGAGTGCAAGTCAAAAGCCCTAATAACTAAAGAATAGAGCTCGGAGGATAGTTTGAATTAAGAAAGCAACATCCTTGGTTCCTCGGAGGAGGAGGACACTACACCCATTCATGAGCCACTTCACACTCATGAGGTTGCTCTGGTAAAGAAAAAGAGGGTCGAGAATCCCTCTACTACTACAGCAATGTCACTCCCACATTCGTATGGGGGCTATCATGTTCTTAACAGTCTTAAGGTGGCAAATCAATGATCCATCATTGAGGAGCAACGACTAAATTTAAATGGTTTTGAGGGCAATCATCCTCGGGTGTTATTGGTGTTGAGATACAATCACTTCTAGGTATTCACCTAGCCCTTAAAATATTATGTTGAGAATTGGGTTAGGGTGCTTTATGTAGCTTATGAGAAACTTTTACCAGAACAGGTAATGAGAGGATCACAAAAGACGAGAGAGGTTATTAGAGTGAGAGGGGTGGATGCTCATTATGATGAAATGATAATTAATGAGGTTTTGAGGTTTAAGAAAATAAATATTCATTACTTTAATTCTAGAGTTAGAGATCTAGTGGCTGATGTGCGGGCTTGGTTAGACCCTTTGTAATGTGATGATACAACCCCTTGGCTTGAATCGGTGGTATAAATTCAAAAGTCTGATATTCATCTGGAGGCTAGATATTGGTTGAGTTTTTTTTGTAGTAATCTATTGCCCTCCAGAAATTAGTCCATTCTTGTGAGTCCTAGGGAACTATTGTGGGCACCATCATTGCAAAGGAGGGGTTGAATTTGGCATTGATTATTTTCCTGGACATTGCTTGTCAGGCCCAACAATAGCATACCTCCATTATATTTCCTTAATTGATTCCTAAGTCGTGTTAGCATGCCAAGGTTCCCTTTAATAAGAACTAGGATTTTGAGTAAACCCCTACCTCCACAGTGGTTATCACTAGAATTGAGGTTGTTTGAGAAGTTAAGAAAAAGAAAGCCCGGGCGGCGGTTTCCCCATTAGTTAATTTTGGTTTCATTGATTGTTGTGCCAACTAGCCCACTCCAAATTCTGCTTTAGTTTCTACTCCTCATGGGTCTGTTATAGCTTTTACTCCTCGAATTCCATCCTAAGGTATAACATCAAAACAACCTCGGCCTAGTGTCCCTAGTTCTCATCCTTCTATTACTCCGGGTTCTTTGAGAGCCTTATTGACTAAGGCTGATATTATATAGATGGAGAAGTTAACATATTTAGGAGATACGAGGTCCCCTATATTAAAGAGAGAGATATATGAGATAATTGCTGTTGTGGTAAAATTCGCCATGGATTCGGTACATGAGGAGCTATGAGTTATTCGTAAGACCATGCGATACTTAGGGAGGAGGTTAGATGAGTTGAGTGCTCCACAGAAGCCTGTTATTACTAAAAGAGTGAATAAGATGTAGGATGAGCTAGCTTCCCTTCAGAAGCATATGGATATGCTTCGGTTCCCTGATGTGACACATCTATGGTGAGCTCTATCTAAGACATCGACTTCAGTTTCTGCACCTATTCGTGAGGCTGACCTTGTGGCTGAGGAGGAGAAGGTAGATAAGGATTAACGTTCTTCTGGTGATGAGATTGATGATGCTTGGGTCGAGGGATACTTTGAGAAACATGGCCATATTGGCATACAGATCGAGACTGAGGTAGCGAAATAGACTAACAGGCAGGAGACCGAGGATATTTTAGTTATTTCCGAATTAGAGAGGTCGTTTCATGAGACTACACAGATTGGGACCTCTGATTCAGCTACTGCTTTGGTGACCTAGGACCCTGTACTAGATCCTCTCCCACAAACCACCACTAGAGCTGAGTTGGGCACTGATACCCAAATAGAGGTTGTTTCTATGAGCCATTCATTGCCATAGGCTTAGCCTTGTTCAGGGGGACCCTTACTCTTATATTCCTTTATTTCACTTTTTCCTATTGCATTGAGGACAATGCATACTTTAGAGTTAGGGGTGGGGTAGTTTATTTCTATTTTGATCTATAATATTTTGGATTATGATACTCTGCTTTGTTTTGATTTTGGTATGTGGATTTGACATTTGGATACTTTTTATTTGGGTTACTATATTTAAGATTTTGTGTTATGGATTTCATAGAGTGCATGGTGTGTGATGTGCGATTTTCATTTCTTTATTTTTATTTCTAGTTTAGTAGTTGTTAATTTAATTGCAAATAAAATTCATTTTGGCATACTTATTTAAGAGGAAAGTGTAATAGCAATAGAACACTTTGACTTAAATGGTACACTTGGGGAGAATACTCACATGCGCGACTCTTGAATTGATTATCCATTGTGATTCATGTCTATTTTTCAAAAATGTGCCCATCTTTAAAAAAAAATCTACATTGGTCTTGTTAAGATAGTTAGGCTGCCATTTTTCTTGTGAATACCCATATCTCATTTTTGCTACTTAAATACCCTCCTTGATATGTGCTATGAATATGGTACATCAATTGAGGAAGAGTGCTTCAAGTACGCGATTGAGTGCCATATGTGGGTGAGGTATCGGTTTGATCTTGTGCATTGAGTCCACCTAGAACTTTCCCGGTTGCTCTAATTCAATATCAAGGAGTGTGTGATATTGGAGAAATGGTCTTAGGCTATTTATCGAGAGTAAACCACCAATTTGACCAAATTGAGGCATCCCATGGTGAGTTTAGTGATGACCTTTTTCCAAAATTGAGCCTTGGAAGCTGTTTTCTTGAATAACCTTGTTACAAGCCGAAACCATTTTTCATTATATCCATCTATTGAACCAAACCTTCTTTAAGTGTCTAGGTGAGGTTAAATACCAACTTAGGCCAAAAGCCTAAGTTGAGGATGGAGGATACCCTTAACTTAGTGTGTAATTGGTAGTTTATAAACATGGTGACCACTCAATTCCTCTTTCAATTATCTGTGTATCCTTTGTAGATATATAAAATAAATGAGAAAAAGGTTGAAAACAATCAAATAAAAAGTTTTAATTTGTTCCTAGTTGTAAATATGCATAGTTTTTTAATGTTTGGAAGGATAGGAAGAGGAAGATAGCTTGAATGTTTTGAGAGAATTAGTCCGTGAAGTGATGTTTGAAGCAAACCATGGGAAAATAGAAGAAGTGAGGTCTCTCTAGATGCTTTGACGAGGTAGAGTCCATATAACCTTAACCTTACCTACCTGACCCATTGCCTACTCTACAAGCCAAATTAAGACCTAGGTGATATTCAAAGTAGCATGTCTGTATATGGTTAAATGGAGCTTATGGAGAACCCTATGGTGTGGAACTTATGTTCTTAATCATCCTTTGGGAGAGTGAGTGATTCATGTTAGTCCCTTGATCTGATGCTAAACTTGTCTTGAGGGAAGGGACTTTTTTGTATGAGGGCACTTGGTTGCTATGCTTGAGTATTCTTCAATATTTGCTAAAGTCCATGAGCATATGCTTGGCTTGGTAACATGTAGCCAACGTTTGATGCTTGTTGTTCACAAAATAAGTACTTGATAGGTGAAACTTGGGCCATTGTTATAACACTTATGAGGGCAAAGTCTTTTTACAAAAGAAGTGTGTCTCTAAGCTCCCAAGTATTGCCATTCGTAGGCAATGTTGATTTTGTTGTGTGTGCATTGATTTACTCAAAGATGAGAAATGATTTAAGTTGGGGGTGTTGAAGAGTTGGCAAATTGTGACTTATTTAGCCTAAAAAGTAGTAAGAAATCAAGTCCTCAATGCCAATTTGAAGTTTTTTAATGTTGTTTTGGTTTAATTTTAAGGTTACGGCCAAGAAGTGGTTGGAATAGCAAATTGAAGCAAAAAGAAGCAAAAAGATAGATTATTGGAGCTAAAATACACAGTGGCAGCGCAAAGGACAATCGGCGCATCGCCAATATATCTTGCACATCGCCAAACTTGACATTTCAGGCCAAGTTCAAAAGTAGATGCAACAGCGATAGGCAGCATTGTTCGGCGCATTGCTGAGCTAATCGGCGAAGCAAATTTCCATCACCAAAAGTGACAGAAGCCAACCACTGATGCTCAAAATTGATGTCCAATTGGTGAGCCATGCGCAATTCTGCCGATCCCATTGGTGACAAAAGTGTGCTCAACCTAATTACATACAGTGGCATTTCTGTAATTTTGAGACCTAATTTTGCAAAAGCTATTTAAGCCTTTTTGGTCATTTGAAACCTTATCTTTTGTCAAATTTTGGAAGCTTAAGCTTGTAATCAAACCCTAGTTGTGAGATTAACTACTTTGTGCTTGGAATTTGGAGTTTTCTTGTGAAACATTTTTTATTCTTTGGTGAATATGGAATAAGAATTTGGTATAATTTCTTTTTCTTGTACTATGAGTAGCTAATTTCCCAAACATGGGGTTATGCATTATTGAGTGTTGATTGGTGTGTGGGTAGTGATTACTTACCTTTGTATTAGATTGTGTGTTATGATTTTAGCTAAATCTCTATGTTTTAATTTATAGATTAAGGTTGCAAACTTTGTCTATTTTTGGATCTCTGCATTGCTTGAAAGAGAAGACAAGAGTGGTGATATTTACTTAACAAAACTTGACTTACATCATTTAAGTGGTGATGCTAAGAATGTATTACCATTTTGAGGTTATTGGGTGTTTGTTAGTGTAGACACTTGGGTGTTCGAAAGAAGCTCATGTGAGATTTGGTGGTGGATTGAGAAATCACCACCAATACCTAAAACCACTCCTAATCATTACTATCAATCAAATCTCAGGTGTATTTTGAATTACCGATGCATATATTTATTCTCAAGAATGCATAACCCTAAGTGCTTCAATCTATTGATTACATCTTATAGCATTTGTTCGGACAAACAAATATTAAAATTGTTAACTTAATACAAAATCATTTAAACAAACCCCCTATTTTTACTTTATTGTTTGATATTAGCATTGCGTGCCAACTTATAGTTGCTTGTGACACTTGAGAGTGAAACTATTACTCTCATTCCTTGTGGATTCGACCCCGACTCCTAAGTTGGGTAAATTTATTGCTAATGACCTTGTACATTCATTTTCGAGAGTATATTTGAGCATTATAAGTGTTCAAGCTCAACCGTCTTAGTCTGGCATGGGTTGATAGGAAGACATCCCAATTGGTGTTTTGAAGGTTGTACGGTTATCGCGACCCAAGACTACTCCCTAGTCATAATATGGTTCTTAGAATCACAAGTGACCCCAAGCTAACCCATGGTCTGGCATGACACGAGAATACTATATGTTCAAGATCAATCGTCTTAGTCTGGCATGGGTTGATAGGAAGACATCCCAATTGGTGTTTTGAAGGTTGTACGGTTATTGCGACCCAAGACTACTCCCTAGTCATAATATGGTTCTTAAAATCACAAGTGACCCAAGCTAACCCATGGTCTGGCATGACACGAGAATACTATATATATGAATGAATATTGTACAGAAGCTTATTGTCTGAATAATATAATAATAATCAATGGAACCCAATACTAAGTTAATATAGAAAACATATAATCAAACCAATAAGCTTAAAATCTATTGTCTATCTGTCTGAAAGGCTCTACTAATATGAGTTGCTGGCACAAGCCCCCAACTAACTCTAACTGACTAAGAACTGAAATAGTAATGAAATAAATACTACAAACTGGTCCTTGAAAGATAAGGACTCAACAAACTCTGCTACTGATGTAGGTACATGATCGTGCTAACTGTGAGCTGGATGTTGAGTGTCTGAACTTATATTATAAAATAATATAGCGCAAAAGAAAGTATGCGGTTAGTACTTTGGATGGACTAAGCATTTGAGATATACACTACACTATATAAATTGAATATGTTGAATATTACATGATAAACTGAAGATGAAACTAAAGGATATAAGCTGATGCAATGACCAAGTAATAAACATGTAATTGTATAATATGCTGAACAAAATAAATACAAGGTCATACAATATCTAAATCTGAACTGTGGGAGCTACTATTGACCGATATACACCATCTAAGCTAAATAGGGAAAAATCTATAAGCCCAGCTGAAAGGTTGCTCTGTACTTTGCCAAGGGTGTGAACACTGACTGGCGTGTATCCATTAAACTTATGTCTAACGGACTAAGGTGTCAAGCCTAGTCTGACGGTTGACCCTTTAGAACCTATGATGGCACCGTAGTTATAGGGCATAGGGACTTCTACTAAAGGTCTCTGCCTAACTGATAGGTGAGCCTTTATCCTAGCATCTGCTCGGCGCTAAGTACTACTCCCAACTAAATACAAACTGATATACTTAATAGCTCAATACTACTGATGTTGGGAGACTAAATGATAAGTGCATTATTTGAAATCATATTAAATCATTTGAAACTGAAGGACTAAGTGTTCAACTAGCAATTCATGAGATCCTAAGTCATCGGGCGTTTATAACCTGCCATCTCTAAATAATGCAATTACTTATGAAAATTCTATAATCTTAATAGAATGTGAAATTTCTTAATACAAGTCCAAAATTATGTATTATTTAATATACTGACGGTTCATGAATTACAAATATACAAAAATTCTAAACTTCATGGAAAACATGTAATTAAGGATCATTCATGCTAAGAAACTAAAGCTCAAAGGAATTCATAATGTTCATGAAAACCTAGGACCTGAATAATGAATTAAAATGAGTAACTAAGTTAAATTAGAAACTCAATGGGTGAAAGGAAACCCATTAATGTAATTCTACATACCTGAGAGTGAAATCTCAGGTGAAATCTTTGGATTTGAAGGCTGAAGTTGAAGAATCCTAATTCTGGCTTGAAAAAGAAAATTGCCTCTTTCTTTGTATTTTCTAAGTGTCTCTTGATGTTTTGAGTTAACGAGGGAATTGGATAATATAGGCTTATTAATCAACCTTAAGATATTTTAAACCATGTAGTTTAGGAGTTTAAATAATGGGAAAAGACTGAAATACCCCTCTGAACTAGTAATTGAAAATTTTGTATAGCCCCACGTACTAACCTTCCAAGGGTTGTTGGGTCTACTAACAATCGTTGGTAAGTTCTGATTTAAATTGTTCTCTAGATTGCATCAGGCGTGCTGAGGAACAACTTGTTGGACCCTCCAACAGTCATTCTTTGGTTGGCCGTTAGATGTCCAAGCCGAACCAACATTTGAAACACGATCCCTACCAACTGTCATTGGTTACTTTCATTGATAGGGAAGTATATTTTTCAACTTTCAGGATTTTGGGGCTGTTTTATGAAGATGAGAGCTTAGGAAAATCGTCCTATCTACCAATGATTGTTGGTACAATCGACGTATCTCACTAGTTGACAGTGCTTCAGTAAAATGATCATAACTCCTTACTCTAGAATTGGATTAATAAGAAACTGGATGTATTGGAAGGAAGACTCAAATACCTTTCATTTGGTGGGTCTTGAGTGTCAAAACTCTTCATAATATATAATTTATACTAGTTTGAAGTTGACTCTAGAAAGATCCTATACAAGAATTCAGAAGGTAAAAAAGTTTTCAACTTAATTATTAGCTAGGAGTTATATATAGCCTTAATTCATGTATAAACCACTTGTCATGCTACCAAATCATTAAGTTTGGTTCTATATGTACTTGAATTATAGTTTTGATCATAGCTCAAATTTTTGGGGTGTCACAATATCTCCCCCCTTAGGATCATTCATCCTCAAATGAAAACTGACTAAGCTGCTAGAATAGGAAAAGAGTTGCAATCCGAACACTGATTTTTTGAGAGCTGAATACCAACATGATAACTAAATCTTTAGCTGATAAATGAACTAAACTGTACCCATGAATGCATGCTATGACATGGGAGTAACTGAGTGACATAAGATTTAGAAAGTTAATTAAGAGGAAATTATTACCTCAAGCTGAGACTAATTTCAAATGGAAAAGATAAAGGTTCTTGGTCATCATACATTATTTCTCAACTTATGAACTTGACATTCAAGAATCTCAACTGGGCCCTCTTCGTAAGATAGATTATCTTTTACACCCACACTCTCTAGAGATACTGATGAGGATGGATCAACTATGCATTTATTTAATAAAGATACATAAAAAACCGGATGCACTGATGCTAAGTTTGCAGGCAAGTCTAACTCATACTTCACATTTCCAATGTGTCTCCGAATTATGTGAGGACCAACATAGGGGGGACTGAGTTTCCCTTTCATGCCAAACCTCTCCACCCCTTTCGTGGGAAAAATATTCAAGTAAACCAAAGCACCAATCATGAACTCAAGTTTCCTTCTTCTCACATTTGGATAGGATTTTTGATGGCTCTGAACTATTTTCATCCTTTCTCTAATCATCTAAACTTTCTTTATCGCCTCATGAACTGAATCAGGACCTTTAAGGATAGCTTCACCAACCAATAAAAGATATACACCTCCTACAATAAAGTTCTTCAAATGAGTCCTTCTGAATACTGGAGTGATAGTTGTTATCATAAGAAAACTCAATCAAAAGCAAGTGATATCCCAACTACCGTAAAAATTTATCACACAAGCTCTCAACATGTCCTCTAAAGTCTGAATGGTCTGTTCTACCTGACCATCTGTCTGAGGATGAAAAGTTGTACTAAGAAGAACTTGGGTACCAAGACCCTTCTGAAATATCTTCTAAAATGGAAAGTAAATTTAGCACCCTTAGCAGAGATGATATTCAAAGGTACTGACTGAGTCATTCGGTCCACAAAGACCCAAATAGAATCATACTGTCAGTGAGTATGAGGTAACCCTGTAAGCAAATGCATATTAACCACTTCCCTTTTCCAAGTAGGAATACTGATATCTTAAGTCAAACCATCAGGTCTCTAGTGTACAACCTTAACCTTCTGGCAATTTGGACACTTAGCCACAAATTCTACGATATTCTTCTTCATTCCATTCCATCAATACACTTCCCATAAATCATGGTACATCTTAGTGGCTCCTGGGTGAATAGAATATCGAGAGTTGTGAGCTTTTGTTAGCATTATCTACCTCAAGTCATCCATATTTGGACCACAAAGTCTGCCTTGACAACGAAAAACACTATCACCCCTATGGGGAAAAACCTCAACTTTCTGACTTTAGATAGTTTCCTTCAACTTAAGCAAAATAGGTTTACTATCTTGCTTTTCTTTCACCTCAACTATTAAAGATGACTCTGGACCATTCTAAACCAAGATATTACCTTCATTTGAATCAACCAACCAAACTCCCAATCTAGCAAGCCTTTGAAGCTCACGAGCTAACTCCTTCTTCTCATCCTCTATGTAAAAAACACTTCCCATAGACAACCTGCTAAGAGTGTCAGCCATAACATTGGGTTTACATTGATGGTGCAAGAAACTCATATCATAGTCTTTTAACAACTCTAACGATCTCCTCTGACAAAGTTTAGATCTTTCTGAATGGACACATGGTGAAGGCTCTTGTGATCTGTGAAAACATCTACATAAACCCTATAAAGGAAATGCTTTAAAATCTTTAAGGGAAAAACAACTACTACCAACTCAAGATCATGAGTGATATAATTCTTCTCATGAGGCTTGAGCTGTCTAGAGTCATATGCTATAAACTTGTCATGTTGAATCAAGACAAAATGAAGGCAAACTCTTAAAGTATCAAAATAAACCACAAACCCAGTCAAACCTTCAATTCCTAACAACACTTCTCACAAGAATTGGACTACTGAAACTTGACTTTATTCTGAGTGAATCTTGACATAGGAGAAGCAATAGATGAAAATCCTTCAACAAACCATCAGTAGTAACTGACGAAACCCTAGAAACTCCTGATGTCTTATAGATTTATGTGTCTAGGACAATTGCTAATTTTTTTGGCCTTTTGAGGATCAACCTGAATTCCCTCACTGGAAATGATATGGCTAAGAAATGCTACTAATTTCATCAAGAATTCACACTTGTTGAACTTGGTGAATAACTGGCGATCCTTGAGAGTCTGTAAGACAATCCTCAAATGGTCTGCATGCTTATCCTCAATCATAGAATAAGAAAGGATGTAATCAATAAAAACAATGATGAATATGTTCAAGTACTGCTTGAACACCCTATTCATCAAGTCCATACAAGTTGCAGGACCATTCATTAGCCCAAGGCATAACAACAAATTCAAAGTGACCATACCATGTTCTGAAGGCTTTCATTGAAATGTCACATTCTCTGACTCTAAGTTGATGGTAGTTGGATATGAGGTTTATCTTAGAAAAACAATTAGCAGCTAAAATTTGGTCAAACAAGTAATCAATTCTAGGAATGGGATACTTATTATTGATTGTTACTTTGTTCTATTGATGGTAGTTGATGCACATTCTAAGAGAACCATCTTTCTTACGCACAAAAAGAAGAATGGGAACCGAGAGTCGCTCCTATAAACTAATAAATAGCACTCATGGTCCTAATTGAACCAGATATTCTGACAACCCAGGGAATCGATAGAAAAAGATAGGTCAGATACTAGAATATACCCAAAAGTCCTGACTTTTTTTAGGCAGGGCTTCGACCCGTATCTGTCCACCAAAAAGGGAGGAGAAGGCTATAAAATCTGTAGAAAAGTTTGCTTCTCTGAAAATATGGTTCACTCCTATACCACAGTAAACCCCACTGGAAATTTCATCGGTATTTTGGCAATATATGGCATATTATAATTTGATTCTTTAGCCATTTTGTGTTTTAATTCAGTGAGGCACTATTGGATCCTTCTGAGCTCCACCCCTACCCTCTAAAGAAAAAAAAGGAAACATAATAGCCCACCATCACAGGGAATTTCAAAGCCCTGAGATCCATAGTAAGTTCGAAAAAAGTGACATGTCTAGAAAGGTGGAATCATTATGTAGAAGGATCATTCAGGGAGAGCTCAACACAGTCGAGACCAAAAAGGGATTGGTTTGGATTGTTTAATTGATTCGTATGTAATCCAAGAGTTATGGATCCTGCTCTTAGCTTTGTCAATCCTCTCAATTTTTTTTATCCTTTTGAAGGCTTATGAATCATTTCCCCCACAATATTAAGCTTACCTCATCTCAGTTCAATCTTCTCTAGGGGAGCAGTCTAATAAATCGATTGTTGGTGGCATCACAATTCTAGGCAAACCTCCTGACTGTCTCTGTACCCCTATCTCATTTATCACTTAGCGGTCATTTAGGGGCCTTAGCTGGTGATCCGAGCTGTTTTCCTCTCCTCTAGCCTCTTTGACCTTTCTTGGGTTCACTAAAAATGTCAACAAAGCCCTCTCTTGCTATCCGACCTAAGGTAGCCATCAAACTTTGTGGCAAACTTGCTTTGGGGAAAAACATATTAGTAGCTTATATGCCATAGGAAGGTTACAATTCTTAAGATGCAGTACTTATTAGCGAGCATTTAGTATATGAAGATATTTATACTTTTTTCCACATACGAAAATATGATATTTAGACTCATGTGACAAGCCAAGGCCCTGAAAAGGTAACTAATGAAATACCGCATTTACAAACCTATATACTTAGTAATTTAGACAAAAATGGATGCTTACCTTATTATTATGAAATGAAATGGAGAAAGATCTTTTTTATAGATACTAAGGTGAGTAAGGAGGGTTCATTGGCATGCTGGACATTGGGTCAAACTCTTCTTTGGTGTCAAGGTAGTAGCTATAAATAGTCATCAACTTTCATGAAAGAGCAGAAGAATAGGACCTATTATGGGACATACAGTGCATTACAAATGTATGATCATTACGCTTTAACTGGGTTATTCTATTCCACCTTAATGAAAGAAATGAACAACAATAAAAATACTCAATAACATAGAGATACATTTATACAAAACTTCTAACCCGAGCCTACAGAATGAAACTGTAGATAGTCAAGTGAAATCCAATCCACGAAATAATTTGATCTATGGACGACGATGCCGGCTAATAGGGGTATTCCTGTGTATGAGAAAGGGGGATAGGAGACAACCATCTCAAGGCACATCACAACCTATAGAAAACACCGGAGAGACCTATTAAAGCAACCCGATTGGGTTTTAGAGGATCCATAGTACACTCAAACTTCATATTCATCATTTTAGAAAGCGAGGGGAAGGGATCTTTTTTTTGTAATGGAAAAAAAAGGGAGCATATTTAACTTGGGATGAGGTCAAACTATCAACCAGGATTTTTAGTACGATACACTTCCATTATGTTACCTAGCCAAATAGGCCACCTCATATTCCAAAGTTAAAAGTTGTTCTTCCTACTTCACTCATTTTTTGCGACATATACGGCAGTGTGTTACCAGAGAAAGGGGGAAAACTTTTGGAGCACCCCATGGAGAGATATTGGGCCTGATAAAGCCTTTTTCTAAAAGATCTTTCAACTTCTCCTTCAACTCCTTAAGCTTAGTTAGATCCATTATGTAAGGTGGAACTGAAATAGGCTAGGAATCTGGACAGAGATCTATTTTGAAGTTAATTTCCCGCTTGGGAGGACCTCCGAGCAGATCTTCTCAAAACACTTTTTGGAACTTATTGACCACTGGAACTGACTAAAGAGTTGAGGTCTTAGACTTTGAATCCTTAACCCGAAAAAGATAATAGATACACCTTTTGAAAATCATTTGTTTGGCCTTATGGTAAGAAACAAACCAACCTATTGTCACTGAACTACTATCATTCAACTCTAAAACTTACTCATTTGGAAACTGAAATAGGATTACCCTATTTCTACAATCGACTACGGCATAACAAGAATGTAGTCAATCTGTAACACTTAATATTTTATGTGCAATTATTCTATTTTTATGGAACTTGATATAGCCTTGTGGTACAGGTAATGAACTAGGCTTCCTATGAGAGTATTGATGGTAAATATAGGTTTGGACAGTACTATAATACTCCATGCATTTCAGCATGTGCAAGGACAATTTAACCCTGACGGATGTATTTAAACGCAATATAGTATGGTGGTATTCTACCTTAGGGTCTAAAAGGTCCATCTGTATATAAATGTTAAAGTAAAGAGATCAAGACTTAAAATATGGAATAAAATAAGTGAGTTGCTTTCTTGACTTAAATTGAGCTAGTAGGTGATAAGTAGGTGCATCACATACTTTGACTTATTGACCAACCTAAGCAATAAGCAGGTGTATCACCTACTAAGACTCTTTGACCAGCTTATTGGGCCAAGTAAACTACCATCTATTTGCATTATCTCTGGCCCAAACTAAATGAAAGAATATAAGAAGAATGGGCAGCCAAGGCCTAACAAGTTTAAGTCCATCAAGGACCAAGTTAAACGGCCAAGTAGGTGCATCACCTACTTGGTATTTTATGGCCAAAAATGGGCAAGAAATTTGGCCAAGAGCTGATTCCTTTAAAGGGATTGAAAACAACTCATTTTATTCATTTTAACTTGGGCAAAAAATTAGCTTACTAGGGTCTTCTCTCATTCTCTCTTGTAGATTTTACAGTAGCCCTATTATTCTATTAGGGTTCTTGGGATTTATTTCCCTTCCAAGCTAAAGGAATCAAGATATTAAGGAGATGCAAGTTAATAGAATAAACCATCACAGAAACTAAAGTAAGGCTACTGTCCATTTATCCCCTTTCTATATACATGTTTTGGTGGAGAATTGTGTATATATTATTGTTTAGAACTCAAGGGATGATGAGTTCAACATTGGGTTGCTATAATAAAGGTCTTTGGGACTGTTTTAGGGGCTATTTTATATGTATATATTGGGGACAACTTGGTTGATCTTAAAAAGAGATTTTAGTTTTTGGTATTGATATATAAAAGGAGGGTGTAATGATACACCACTTAATTAGATATTGTATAAGCTTACTGTCTATCACACTTTGGAACTATTTTGTACATATTATAAAGCCAAAAGAGTCTCTTGGGATCTTATATGAATTTGTGTGTTATAAATATGTAATTAGAGGAGGAGGAGTTGAAAGAACACCCTTAGGTGGCTAAATTACGAGCTTACTGCCCGACTACAGTTTTGGTGAGGTTAAGTAGCCCAAACTTGTTGATCAGCTACTAATACTAGCATTACCATGTATTTTACTATAGATAAGTAATCTAAATGGTGGGAGGTTGATTCGGGTTAGTATTGGAGTTGTACAACAAGGTATGTAAGGCTACTCTATTTCGTATACTTTGGCATGAAATCTAACACTTGTGTTACAAAGTGATATACCAAAGTTCACCTCTATTAAATGATACATACTGGCAACATACGATCTCCCATGTAGCTAACGACCTTGCTTCCACTCCCTAATATGTTAAAATACTCCAATATGTGTTTATTATTAAATTTGCGTGTCTACATTCAATAGCAAGCTTCATGAGTTCTCTTTTTTAGTTAAATAAAATGCATGTGTTATTTCATCTCCTAGGCATTTCATTTGTGTACAAACTGCTCCCTAACTCATTGTTACTACATCAAGTGTTTATTTATGCATCTCTTACTGGTGGACTATTTTTCCAAAGCTCAATAATGTCATGACCGCCAAAGTAACAATCTCAAAGGTAATAAACTAAGAAACACAAATTTGGTTATGTATGGGTGGAAGCTTAGGGGAGAAAGCCTAGCATGGGATGATACCGAGCTCTTTACATGTGGGTAGTTGCTCAGGGTCATAAGCCTAGCATGGGCAGATCCCAACTTGTGTATTTACCACTGATCAGTTGCTTATTTGTATCACATGGCTTATAAGATTATAAATTAAAGAAAGGTAAAGTTAATAAGGGAATGTAATGTACATGATTCCATAAGTATATGTAAAGATAGTCTATTAGCACTATCTATAGACTTGTACCTGATTTTATTTGAGCACTTGTGTTAGGTATAGTCACTTTTAGCCTTACATATTAGTACATTCCTTCGTACTAATGTCCTTTATGGGGGGACCTGCATTTTGTGCTACAGGCAGAGGTACTTCAGCTAGTAGACCCCTCCAGTAGAAGCAAAGGACATCCAATGGCTATTGGTGAGCTCCAGGTTAATTCAGAGCTTTTCGAGTCTGTTATATATGTTTTGGTATTATATAGTAGTTATGTGTAAGGCAGGGGCTTATCCCGACCTTAACTAAGTTTATATATCTTTTAGAGGATTTGTAGACGGTAAATTAAAGTGTGGTTGTACCTTGTCTTCGAGTCATTATGGCCCCAACGGCTAGGTCATGTATATATAGTTTTTGGCTTGTCTACATGGTTTATTTTCATCGATGCATTGTATCCATACTTGGCAGAACCTTTGATTATCATAGTTACCCACATAAGAAGTAAAAGGTTAAGGGTTAGTGCTCTCGGGACTTTATGTCTATAGTCTGCCCTAATAGGTTTTAAGGCGTGACAAAAATGGCATTAAAGTAGGTCATCCTAGGGAGTCTACAAAGCCATGTCAATGTAGAGTCTTGTTTATGGTGTGTTATGCACCACATCTATAAACAGGTGGCTACGGGACATTTAGGAGTTGTCTCTTTTTCTTCATATCTTAGATCATGCAATAGAGACAAAGTTGTAGGTATAGTAATATTTAACCATTGAATTTGTTTTTTTTCTCATTAGAGTAGATATGTCGATTACATGAAGTAGTAAGAATAAAAGTAAGTAGATATGGCTGCCGGAGAGGGGACTAGCAAGTCATTACATGGACAATCTAATCAAAGTAAGGCTCAAGATGAGTTTGCATCATAGACTTCTTCTACTCCTCCATCTCCAAAAGAGCTAAGAAGGAGAGGAGTACCCTCAGAATCACCTATTAATTCTACTAAGAAATATTTAAGGAATGCGGTGCAATTGTTGACTTGTATAGCTGATGGATAAGGTCAAGGACAAGCTAGTCTAATTACAGGTACTAGTGGTGTAGATAGAGCAGCTAGTTGGGAAGAGTTCAAAGCAGGATTTCTTGATCATTACCTTCCATTTGTAATTCAGAAGGCCCATGCAGATTAGTTTTTAAATCTTCGTCAAGGAAATATAAGCATGAGAGAGTATAGTCTTCGATTTAACTCTTTGGCTAGGTATGCTCCTAATGTAGTAGCTACTATGGATGATAGAGTTCATTGATATATGGATAGATTGGATCCGTATCTGGTTAGAGACTGTACTATTGTTTCTTTGAATAAGGACATAGATACAGCATAGATACAAGCTTTTGCACAAATAATGGAGGATCAGATGCACAAAAAAAAGACACAGGAGCCGAAAAGAGGGTATTCTAAGAAGGCTAGATCTATGGGGTAATTTATTACATCCCAAAGTGAGTTCGGACCTCGGTTTCCTAACAGACCACCTAGGCCATCATCTTCCTACTTTGCCATAAGTGCTCCACCCCGATTCCAGGGTTTAAGGGCAATCAACTTGGGCAAAGAATTGAGATCCAAGGTTCACGGACAGCGGGGTATCAAGAGCAAGACAGTATGATCCAATTAAGTCATTCTCAGTAACCATGTAGGCAATGTGGAAAGCTTCTTTTAGATGCATGGCGGTTTGGGACAGATGCTTGCTTTTCATGTAGTAAGTCGGGGCATATGATGAGACAGTTCCCACAAAGGGGCATGAGTGGTATGGCACAATCTACAGGATCAGCCATTGCATCGTCATCATCAGTGCCTTATTTAGGTTAGCGTATATATCCTACAGGTCATGGTAGAGGTGTTAAAGGAACAACTAGTTCTAGCAGAGTTCAGAATCGTACATATGCTTTAGTGGATCTAAAAAATTTGGAGGCTTCTCCTGATGTGGTTACAGGTACTTTGTCCATCTTTTCACATAATGTATATGGATTAATTGATCCAGGATCTACGCTATCATATGTCACTCCATTGATTGCTGAAAAGTTCAAAAGAACACTGAAATCACTAGTTAAGCCATTTGAAGTGTTTACACCAGTTGGTGAATCTATTATAGCTAGAAGAGTTTATTCTAATTGCATAGTAACTATTTGTGATCGAGACACATTGGCCGACCTTGTTAAGCTAGAAATGGTAGATTTTGATGTCATACTGGGTATGGACTAGTTGGCTTCTTGTTATGCCACAGTAGACTGTCGAGTTAAGAGGGTGTAGTTTTATTTTTTTTTTAAAAAGTCCATGAGTGGAGGGGTAATATTGGGGAACCGGTAAGTTTATTTATTATTATAAGGAGAAAAAAATGATGCCCAAAGGGTACATATGTCATCTAGTGAGGGTGAAAGATATAGATGCGGAACCACCAACTCTTCAATCCATTCCAGTGGTAAATGAATTTTCTGATGTGTTTCCTAAAGATCTTCCTAGTTTACCTCTAGAACAAAAAGTAGAGTTTGGTATTGATGTAATCCCAGATACTTAGCCTATTTCTATTCCCTCGTATAGAATGGCCCCGAATGAATTACGTTATTTAAAGGAGCAATTAAAAAACTTGTTAAAAAAGGGATTCATATGGCCTAGTATGTCCCTTGAGGGTGCACCCATGTTATTTGTACGTAAGAAAGATGCACGTTGAGAACGTGTATTGATTACCGACAACTGAATAAGGTGACAATTAAGAACAAATATTCCCTTCCTAGAATTGATGATTTGTTTGATCTGTTACAAGGTGCTAAGTGTTTCTAAAAAATTGACTTGAGGCCAGGTTATCACTAAGTGAGATCAAAGGAGAAAGATATACCTAAAATAGCTTTTCGAACACGGTATGGTCATTTTGAGTTTTTAGTTATATCGTTCGGGCTAACAAATTCAACAACAGCTTTCATGGATCTGATGAATAGAGTGTTCAGGCCATTCTTGGATGTGTTTTTGATAGTATTTATAGATGATGTTTTGGTTAATTCAAGATCAAAGGAGGACCATGCTAGCCACTTACGGTAGGCGTTACAGATTTTTTGTGATCGTAAGTTATATGCAAAGTTCTCTAAATATGAGTTTTGGTTACAATTAATGGCATTCTTAGGGCATAGTGTATCCGATGAAGAGATAAGGGTTGATTCTCAAAAGATAGAAGTCGTGAAGAACTGGCCAAGACCCACAACGTCTACGGAGGTTCATAGCTTCCTAGGCTTGGGAGGTTATTATAGAAGGTTTGTTGAAGGGTTTTCTTTCATTTCCGCATCAATAACCAGGTTAACACACAAATCAACCAAGTTTCAATGGAATAATGCCTATGAAAGATGCTTCCAAGAGTTGAAGAATAAGTTAACTTCCAAACTTGTATCGGTACTTCCAGAATGTACAAAGGGGTATACAATGTATTATGATGGTTCGGGAGTGGGTCTAGGATGTGTATTAATGCAGCATGGTATGGTAATAGCCTACGCCTCAAGACAGTTGCATCCACATGAGAAGAATTATCCAACACATGATCTTGAGCTAGTAGCGATTATATTTGCTTTAAAGATATGGCACCATTACTTATATGGAGTCCATGTTGATATATATACCGACCATAAGATTTAACACTATATCTTTAAGCAGAAGGACTTGAATTTAAGGTAGCAAAGATGGCTTGAGCTATTAAAGGACTATGACATTAATATCTTTATCATCCGGGAAGGTAAATAGAGTAGCCGATGCTTTAAGTAATAAGACAATGTCTAGTACTTATGACCAATCCACAGAAAGACAAAGGATAACTAAAGATCTACACCAACTAGCTAGCTTGGGAGTTCGGCTTCTTGAATCTCCAGACGAAGGAGTTATTGTGCAAAATATGGCAGAATCCTCATTGGTAGCTGAAGTGAAAGAAAATTAGTATGCGGATCCTATTATATTACAGCTTAAGGAAAATGTACAACAAGGTATGACAAAGGAATTTGAGCTTACGCAAGAGGGAGTACTTAGACGCCAAAACAGATTGTGTGTACCTAATGTAGATGGATTAACAAAGGGTATTATGACAGACGCACACCATTCAAGGTATTCTGTCCATCCGAGGTCAACCAAAATGTATCATGACTTGAAAGAAGTGTATTGGTGGGGAGACATAAAAAAGAATATTGCAGAATTTATGGCTCAATGTCTAAATTGACAACAAATTAAAGTAGAGCACCAAAAGCCGGAAGATTATATGCAACGTATGCAGCTCCCAATTAGGAAGTGGGACATAATCAACATGGATTTTGTCACTGGTTTTCCTCGCTCCTCTCGGAAGTATGATTCCATATGGGTAATAGTTGATAGACTCACCAAATCAACACACTTCCTACCATTTAAGACCACTTACATAACTAAAGAGTATATGAAATTTTATATTAAAGAGATAGTTCACCTACATGGAGTCCCAATCTCTATTATATCTGATAAGGGAGCTCAATTTACCATAAACTTTTGGAGGTCGTTACAGAAGATTTTGGGAATGCAAGTGAGTTTAAGTACAACTTTTTATCCTCAAATAGATGGTCAGGCAGAACATACAATCCAAATACTTGAGGATATGCTGCGAGCTTGTGTATTGGACTTCAAAGGTAGTTGGGATGATCATTTGTCACTTATTGAGTTTGCATACAACAATAGCTACAACTCGAGTATTATAATGGCACCTTATGAAACTTTATATGGGAGAAAGTATAGATCACCAATTGGGTGGTTTGAAGTGGGTGAACTGCCTTATTTGGGCCAGATCTTGTTCATCAAGCTATGGAAATGGTTAGGGTGATATAACATCGGCTAGAAATATCTCAAAGTCGACATAAATCATATTTCGTTGTTAAAAGAAGAGGCCTAGATTTTGCTACAAGAGATTGGGTTTTGTTGAAGGTATCACCAATGAAAGGGGCAATGAGGTTTGGTAAAAAGGAAAAAAATAAGTCCACACTATAAAGGGCCATATACGATTACTCTAAAATTTAGCCTAGTTGCATATGAGTTAGAGCTATCCCAAGAGCTTTCACCAGTACATCCAGTGTTTCACGTCTCAATGCTTCGAAAATGCATAGGAGATCCCTCTTATATTACTCCTACTGAAGATGTAAAAGTTATGAAAGATCTCACTTATGATGAAGTACCTATTTCTATTTTAGATTGACAAGTTAGGAAGCTAAGAAATAAACAAGTAGCTTCTGTAAAAGCACTTTGGAGGAGCCAACAAGTAAAAGAGATCAGATAGGAAGCTAAGGAAGCAATGAAATTCAAGTACCCTCATTTATTCCAATGCAAAGAGAAAGTCCAAGATACTGGATTGGATCATTAACATGTAAGAATATATATATATATATAAGTTCTATTTTGTAATAGGAAGATTAAACTTAGGCTTGAACTTGTTTAGGATGGCTAATTATGCTAACATTAGAGGACGAATGTTCATATGGAGGGGAGGATGTAACACCTCATATTTTATGTGTACTTTTTCTATTTATATGGCACTTGATATAGCCTTATGGTATAGGTAATGGACTACACTTCTTATGCGAGTATTGATGGTAAATATAGGTTTGGACAGCACTATGATACTTCATACATTTTAGCATGTGTATGGACAATTTAACCCCGATGGAAGTATTTAAACGTGATATAGTATGGTGGTATTCTACCTTAGGGATTAAAGTTTCAAAGTGTATATAAATGTTAAAGTAAAGAGATCAAGACTTAGAATATAGAATAAAATAAGTGAGTTGCTTGCTTGACTTAAATTAAGCTAGTAGGTGACAAGTAGGTGTATCACCTACTATGACTAATTGACCAACCCAAGAATTAAGTAGGTGAATCACCTACTAAGACTCCTTTGACCAGCTTATTAGGCCAAGTACAGTATCACCTACTTGAATTAATTCTAAACAAACTAAATGAAAGAATATGAGAAGAATGAGCAGCCAAGGCCCAAAAAGCTTTAGTCCATCAAGGCCAAAGTTAAATAGCCAAATAGGTGCATCACCTACTTGGTATTTTATGGCCAAAAATGGGCAAGAAAACTAGCCAAGAGCTGATCCCTTTAAAGGGATTGAAAACAACTCATTTTATTTATTTTAACTTAGGCAAAAAATCAGCTTTCTAGGGTTTTCTCTCTTTCTCTCTAGTAGCTTCTACAGCATCCCTATAATTCTATTAGGGTTCTTGAGATTTTTTTTCCTTCCAAGCTAAAGGAATCGAGATATTAAAGAGATACAAGTTAAGAGAATAAACCATCACACAAATTAAGGTAAGGCTACTGTCCATTTTTTCCCCTTTCTATATGCATGTTTTGGTGGAGAATTATGTATATATTGTTGTTAAGAACTCAAGGGATGGTGATTTAAATATTGAGTTGCTATAATAATGGACTTTGGGATTGTTTTAAGGGTTATTTTATGTGTATATGTTGGGGACAAATTGGTTGATCATAAAAAGGGATGTTAGTTGTTGGTATTGACATATAAAATGAGGGTGTAATGATACACACTTAATTAAATGCTGTATAAGCTTGTTGCCTATCACATTTTGGAACTATTTTGTACATATTATAAACCCAAAAGATTCTCAAGGGATTTTATATAAATTCATGTGTTGTACAAATGTAATTAGAGAAGGAGGGGTTGAAAGAACACCCTTGGGTTGCTATATTATGGGCTTACTGCCCGACTACTGTTTTGGTGAGGTTAAGTAGCCCCAACGTGTTGATTAGCTACTAATACTAGTTATACCATATATTTTATTATAGATAAGTAATGGAAAATGTAGGAGGTTAATTTGGGTTAATATTGGAGTTGTACAGCAAAATATGTAAGGCTACTCTATTCTGTATTCTTTGGCATGAAATCTAACACTTGTGTTACAAACTGGGCTTGCAAAGTTCTCCTATAGTAAATGATACATAGTCGCAGTGTACGATCTCCCATGTAGCTAAAGACCTTGTTCCCACTCCCTAATGTGTTAAAATACTCCAATATGTTCTTATTATTAAATCTGCGTGTCTATATTCAATAGCAAGTTTCATGAGTTCTACTTTTAGTTAAATAAGATCCATGTGTTATTTCATCTCCTAAGCATTCCATTTGTGTACAAACAGCTCCCTACCTCATTGTTACTGCATCAAGTGTTTATTAATGTATCTCTTACTGGTGGACTATTGTCCCAAAGCATAATAATGTCATGACCACAAAAGTAACAATCTCAAAAGTAATAAACTAAGAAACACAAATCTTGTTATGTATGGGTGGCAGCTTAGGGAAGAAAGCCTAGCATGGGCCGATCCCGATCTCTTTACATGTGGGTGGAAGCTTAGGGGAGTAAGCCTAGCATGGGCTGATCCTAACTTGGGAATTTACCACTGATCAGTTGGTTATTTGTATCACATTACAACCTGATTTCATTTGAGCTCTTGTGTTATGTATAGTTATTTTCATCCTTACATATTCAATACATTCTTTTGTACTGAAGTCCCTTATGGGGGACCTATATTTCATGTTACAGGCACATGTACTTCAGCTAATAGACCCCTCCAGTAGGAACACTGGACACCCATCAGCTATTGATGAGCTCCAGGTTGATTCGGGGCTTTTCGAGTCTGCTATATTTGTTTTGGTATTGTATAGTAGTTAAGTGTAAGGCAGGGGCATGTACCGACCTTAACTAAGTTTTAATTTCTTTTAGAGGATTTGCAGATGGTAAAGTAAAGTGTGGTTGTGCCTTGTCTTCTAGTCATTGTGGCCCCAATGGCTAAGTCATGTATATATAGTTTTGGACTTGTCTACGTGGTTTATTTTCATCGATGCATTGTATCTATACTTGATAGAACCTTTGATTATCATAGTTGCACATATGAGAAGTGCAAGTTTATGGGTTGGTGCTCTCGGGCGTTCATGGCTACGGGTGTCTATTTTCCCTAATAGGGTTTGAAACGTTACATAATCCATGCCATGAATGACATCAAAATTAGTAATATCAAACTCTAGACTTTCAACTAAGGTTACTTTCTGAGAACTGTGATAAGAAAATTTTTATATACCCTTCTTGGCATAATTGAATCACCAATAGGAGTAGAGATTGAGAAAGGTTCTGAGAGGATTTAGGGATAGACATCAAAGTCTACTACTATATAAGGAGTCATGAAAGAAAGTATGGCTCTAGGATCTAACAAGGCATATATATTAATATGAACGACCTATAACCTTCCAGTGACTACATCAGGGTAACCCTCCTAATACTGTCGAGACTGAAGTACGTTAAATTAGTTCTGGCGCTTACCACCACATGCACCTGATGAGGCACTCGGTTGTGTTGGGCGTCCTGCTGGAGCTGTGAAAGGGCTAGACTTATTTTATTGATGAGTATTCCTGCCTCTTTGTGAGGCCAATGGCACTACCTCAACATGTGTCCTAACTTACCGCACCTAAAATAGTTACCACTGTCGACCATACACTCACCTTGGTGGTTCATATCATACTTTTTTCAACTTGGATAAATATGTCCACTAGTGACACTGCCCTGGGACATACAGCCTTGTGCCCTATCCCGATACTCTTATCTAAACTTAGGCACTGGCACACTAGTAGAGAATGGGGTTGGAGCTGAAGATTTCTGATAGAACTAAAAATGATCACAACCACATGACTTCTACTGAGAAAAGTTCTATGCTTAACCACTATAGTAGTTCTAAATTCATTGACCACATCCTCGGAAACACCTGATACGAACTTACTCATACGGTCTCGAGAATCAGCCACTATTGTAAGACCATACGTAGAAAGCAGAGTAAACTTGAGAGAATACTCCTTTACACTCATGTTTCCCTATTTCAAATTGATATACTCCTAAACCTTGGATTCCCTTAACACAAGTGGGAAGATCCTATCTAGAAAAGCAGCTACGAATTTGTCCCAATCTATTGTACCTGCAACCGTACCCCTCTCTTCCTTCCACTAGGTGAGATCCACTTATTTTAATTGATAAGCAGCCAAATCTTTACTCTAAACTGGAGTGATATCCATGATATTAATGACTTTCTAAATGTTATCAAGGAACTCCTACGGATCTTCTTCAGCATAAGAACCATGACACTTGAGAGGATTCATCCTAGTAAGATCTCGGACCCTAGCCGTTGTTGTACCACCATTTGAGTTGACATGTGTAATAGCCTGCTGGTTAACTTGGGTGATCATTGCCTGAGATAGCACCTAGATAGTAGCCCTGAACTCAGCATGTCTGATTGTTTGTTCAAAGGGTCTGCTGGAGTTGGTGGTGCTTGTTGGTTCCCATTTCTGTTACCATTCCCATTCCCATTTCTCCTTTCATTAGCTCTTTTGGGAGGCATTTTCTGTATTTACATAGAGCATAGTTGGAAGGATATTAAAAGAGTTCACACTCTATTGCATGATATGAATATGAAAGAAGTGAAACTTTTCCTAAAATGTTTCATATCCTCTTACTCATAAATGTGGTGCATTTCACACCCATTAACAAGACTCTACTTAATGTGGATTTCAGACACCTTAGGACACATTAAACCTGATGCTCTGATACAAAGTTTGTCTTAATCCAAGACTACCTCCTAGTCGTCACACGATGCTGAGAGTCACAATTGACCCCAAGCTAACCCATGGCCTGGCATGACACAAAAATACTATATAAATTGAATGAATATTGTGTGGAAGCTAAAAGTCTGAATAATATAATAATAATCAATGGAACCCAATTCTGCGTTAATATGGAAAGCATCTAATTAAATCAATAAGTAAAAAATCTACTGTCTATATATCTGAAAGCCTCTACTAAGATGAGTTGCTGGGACAAGCCCCCAGCAACCTCTAACTGACTGAAAATTTAAACAGTAATGAAATAAATACTCAAATTGTTCCTGGAAAGATGAGGGCTCACCAAACGCTGCTTCTGATATAGAGAAGGGATCGTGCGAATCAAGAGCTAGATGCTGAATATCTGAACCTATATTATAAAACAATATAGTATGCAAAAAACTATGCGGTCAGTACTTCAGATGTACTAAGCATGTGAGATATGCACTACACTATATAAACTGAATATTCTAAATATGACATAATAAATTACAGATGAAACTAAAGGATATTAGCTGATACTATGACCAAGTAATAAACATGTAATTGTCTAATTTGCTGAATAAACTGAATACAAGGTTATGTAATATGTGAAATTGAATAGTGGGAGCTACTGTTAGCTGACATACCCCATCTGAGCTAAATAGGGCCCAACCTATAACCCCAGCTGGAAGGGTGCTCTGTACATTTCCAAGGGTATGAACACTGACTGATGTGGATCCACTAAACTAATATCCAAATGACTAAGGTGTCAAGCCTTGTCTGACGGGTGACCCTTTTAAAATGTATGGTGGTGTCAGAGTTCTCGGAATTAAGGACTTCTACAATAGGTCTCATACTAACTAATAGGTGTGCCTTCATCTTTGCATCCATTCGATATTGAGTACTACTCCCAACTGAATACAAACTGATATATTGAATAGCTCTATAATACTTATATTTTGAGACTAAAGTATAGGTTCTTTATCTAAAAGCATGCTAAATCATGGTAAACTAAAGTATTGAGTGTTTATTTATCAATACATGAGATCCTAAGTCATCGGGTGTTCATAACCCTCCTTCTCTAAAGAATCCAACTACTCACGACAATTCTACAATCTGAATAGAATGTGAAATTTCTTAACACAAGTCTAGAATCATGAATTATTGAATATATTGAGCATTAATGAATTAAAAGTATTCAAAGATGCTAAAATTAATGGAAAACATGTAATCAAGGATCATTCATGATAAGAAACTGAAGCACAAAGGAATTCATAATGTTCATGAAACCCTAGGACCTGAATAAACTCAGGAATTAAGTTAACATAGGGACTCAATGGGTTAAAGGAAACCCATTGATGAAATCCAACATACCTGAGAGTGAAACCCTTAGTGAAATCATTGAATTTGAAGCCTGAAGTTGAAGAACCCTAATTTTTGCTTGGAGAAAAAATCACCTCTTTCTCTGTAATTGTTGAGTGTCGCTTGATGTTTTGAGTTAATGCGGGAATTGGATAATTTAGTATTATTAATCAGCCATAGGATATCTTAAATAATGTATTTTAAGATTTCAAATAATAGGAAAAGGCTGGATTACCCCTCTGAACTCATAACTAAAAATTCTGCATCTCGCAATGGACGAACCTTCCAATGATCGTTGGTTGGGTCATTGGTTATGAGTTAATATTAATGTTTCTCTGGACTCCATCAAATGAGCCAAGGAATGGGTCATACGACACTCCAGTGATCATTTCTTGGTCGTTCATTGGATGTCCAAGCCGAACTAAACCTTGGAAACACGATACCTAACAATGGTTGTTGGTTCTACCGACGATCGTTGGTTCCTTTCATTGCTAGGGAGGTATACTTGTCAACTTTCAGTATTTTGGGGCTTTTTCATGCAAACAATATCTTAGGATGATTGTCCTATCTACCAACGAGCTTTGGTATGATCATCATATATCACTACTGTACAATGCTTCACTAAAATGGCCATAATTGCTTACATCATAATTGGATTAACAATCAATTAGATACAGGGTAGCAACCTTATGCTTGGCCACATACATTTCAAGCAATGCATTAAACACCATATTGCAAAAATGAGATCCACCATCACTAATGATAGCTCGGGGAGTCCCGAACCTTGTAAAGATATGCTTCTTCAAAAAAATATGATACTTTTTCTCTCATTATTGGTTAATGCAATTGCCTCAACCCACTTTGACACATAGTAAGCATCCAACAAGATATACTTATTCCCATATGATCTCACAAAAAGCCCCATAAAATAAATGCCCCACACATCAAATAATTCGACGTCAAAATTAGTCTTCAAGGGCATTTCGAGCCTCCCTAAGATACCTCCTTGCATTTGACATTGCACAAAAGACCGAACCAACTCATTAGCATCCCGATGAAACGTAGGTGAATAGAAACTACTTTGAAGGGCTTTAGCAGTCGTCCTTATACCACAATGGTGAACATCATATTGAGATGAGTTGCAAGCCTCAAGTATGGGTTGCATTTATGATTCCATAACACACATACAGATCCCACCATCCCAATAATATCGCTTTACATCATGGAAAAATGTTTTCTTTGATAATGATTTAGGTTTTTGAGAAGGATACCACACATAATATAGTTAGCATAGTCCAAATTCCATGGTTCCACACACCCCGAATGACCCATAACAAGCTCATCAAGAAAAGCCATGTTAATGTCAATTTCACCAAATTTCTCATCATTTGATTCAAGGTGGGACAAATGGTATACCACTTAATTCTCATACCCTTTTCTATTTTTCACCTCAAAGTAAAATTCTTAAAGCAAAAATATGCAGCAGATTAGCTGTGGTTTAGCCTCCTTCTTTCCCATAAGGTATCAAATAGCGGCATGATCGGTATGAACAATTACTTTGGCGCCCAACAAGTAGGCACAAAACTTTTCAAAAGCATATACCATGGCTAACAATTCTTGTTTCGGAACCATGTAGTTCCTTTGTGCATCATTCAAGGACTTTCTTTCATAGTAAATCGGGTGAAAGATCTTATGCTTTCATTGGCCAAGAACTGCACCTAGTTTTATTCCACTCGCATCACACATAAACTCAAAAGGGAGTTACAAATTTGGAGCCACTATGATTGATGTTGTTACAAGCTTCTCCTTGAGGCAATTGAATGCCCTCACATAATCTTTATCAAAATCAAACTTGGCTTCTTTTTCAAGAAGCTTGCACATTGAGTAGGCTATCTTGGAAAAATCCTTTATGAATCATCGATAAAAATCGACATGCCCTAAAATGCTTTGCACATTTTTACTGGAGATTGGAGGGGGCAATTTGGCGATTACATTGATTTTAACTGGAAATTGGAGGGGGCAATTTGGCAATTACATTGATTTTTGCTTGGTCAACTTGAATGCATTGCCCCGATATTTTATTCCTAAGCACAATTCCTTCCTTAACCATGAAGTAGCATTTCTTCCAATTTAGAACAAGGTTTATTTCAACACACCTTTGGAGGACTTTGACCAAATGCTCAAGGCATGCTTCAAAGGAGTCTTATACTATGAAAAATTCATCCATGGACACCTTCATTGTGTTTTCCAACATGTCCAGGAAATTGATAACATGCACCTTGGAAAGTAGCGGGAGCATTGCACAACCCAAAAGACATGTGTTTAAAAGAAAAGGTACCATATGGACAAGTGAAACTTGTCTTCTCTTGATCTTTGGCAGCTATGAAGATTCAATTTTACCAAGATTACCCATCAAGGAAGTAATACCAAACACACCCCAACAAATGATCTGATATTTGATCCATAAAAGGCATAAGAAAGAGATTTTTTTCAGTCCATGAGTTGAGCTTCTGATAATCCATACACATGCACCATCTCATGACCAACCTAACAGGGATAAGTACATTATTCTCATTGGACGCTACAGTGATTCCTCCCTTCTTTGGCAAACATTGCACCTATCTTACACAAGTGCTAACAGAGATTTGATATACCACACCTGCATCAAGCCAATTGATGATCTCATTCTTAACCATCTCTTGCATTGGAGGATTCGACCTTCTTTGATGCTTAACACTAGGCATACATTAGGGCTATAATTTGATTTTATGGGTGTAAATTCCGAGAGGGATCCCGATAATGTCGGCAATAGTCCACCCAATAACCCTTATGAATTTTTTCAACAGCGATTTCAAAGCCTTAACTTTCCACAACAACAAGTCTGCCACTATAATAACGAGAAAGGTATTAGCATACCCCAACAATACATATTGATGAGGAGGAGGGAACGACTTGAGTTCATTCTTTGGAGGCTCTTTTATTAATGGCTTTGTGGGAGGACTCTCCCGATTCTTTAGATCAAGGTCAAGCTTATGTTGGTTGTTGTTGTATGAACCCAAACCATTCAAAGAAGCAACAACTTAATCATATTCTTCAACATATTCACTCCCGTAGTACCATAAGACTGCAACTAATGGCTCACTTATAAGATCCACATCCAATGCATTGGCAACCTCATCATCAATTACATCAACAACCAAAATCACTTGCAAATCCCTCAGTTGTTTCATGGACCTGCATACATTAAAGGTGACTTTATCTCCATTAACCCAAAATTTCAAATCACCACAGTCTATATCAATGAGATCTATTTCGTTAACCAAAAAGGGCCTACCAAGAATGATGGGGACTTCATAATCGATCTCATAATCAAGAATAACAAAATAGGTGGGGAATATAAATTGATCAACTCGAACAAGCACGTCGTAGATGATTCCCAAAGGTTTCTTTATAGATAGATCCACCATCAATAGCCTCATAGTTGTGTCTTTAGGAGTTCCAAAGCCTAACTTTTTAAAACATGCAATGGCATAAAATTTATACTCGCTCCAAAATAAACAAGGACTTGCCAAATTGAAAAACACCATTAATAAAAGGAAAGGTAAATGCCCGGGATCTTCTTTCTTCACCACCACGTTATGAGACGCTATCGCACTATAATAGTGTGATATTTCAACCATTTTAAAATCCATGGTACTCTTTTTGGTTACCAAGTCTTTTATGAACTTGGCGTAACTGGGCATTTTGAGCAAGGCCTCTACTAATGGAATATTTACAAACAAATTGTTGAACATAAAGAACACTTATTTAATTTAACATCCTCCACTTTCTTCTTGAGTCTTTGCGGGAATGGAGGAGTTATCTTTGATTGGTGTCTTTGACACAACTAGGTTTTTTTCCCATTTTAAAATATTTTCACTGAACACTTGTTGTTTCTCTTCATTATCAACTTCCCTCATTCCTTTGACATTATAGTCATTGGGGATATCAACATCTTCATTCAAATTTCCAACCCTACTTTCTTTTCACGCTTGCTTACTCTTCGACTACCACATCATCGGGATTGTCATCGAGGTTAACTGCCTCATCACTAACTTTCTTTCTGCTCCTAGTGACAATAGCCATACGATGAGCATCATTCGTTGGATTTGTCATGGTGTCACTAGGGAGCACTCTCTTTTGTCTAGGATTGAAGTGAGCAAATATTTTGCTCAATTGGGTCTTGAGTTTTTTAATCCAAGAGGCATGGGAAGTGACAGTTTGGTTTAATGAAGAGAAGTCACTCTTCATTTCTTTAAGGATCTTGTCACTACCTTCAACTTTTTAAAGAATTCTAGTAATCACATCTTCTATTTTGTAGCTCTCCAGATCTAAGGAGGTGAACTCTTTGCTTTTTTGTCGACCATGAGGTGGGACATATCTATCACTATCATGATACCTTTCACACTTTGTAACAACCCAATTTCTAAGTCATGATGGCACCTACTATCTCCCACCAGTAGGTAAGCCAAGCCTTAGCCCGGAACAACAAGTATTGGGCGCAATGGCGGAAGAATACAAAAATAATACAAATCATGCCCATAAATGTAAGTACGAAATTAAAGGGCTAAATAAAAGAGGGAGAAAAACAAAATGAATCCCATGACCAGGTAAGGCCGGTACAAGAGCCACTAGCAAAAGAATAAGAGTACTAATAATATCAATACACATGTAGTCTCAAAATGAAAGACCATCTAAAAATAGATGAAGGAGAGGGGATCAGCTCCGGCTCTGAAAGTTCACCCTATCTCCAAAAGCTATAGATAGTTGGCTGTAATATCAACAGCGGGGGCGGCTAGTACTCGAATCTGCACCAGAAAAGATGCAGAAGTGTAGTATGAGTACCAAAACAACGGGTACTCAGTAGACATCATTCGTCCGACTGAGCTAAATCATAATAAAAGCATAATAAAGTGCAAGAAAGTAAACTAAAGTCAAGGGAAAAGGGGAAACCCTGAGATCATACTCCAACATATAGAAAATAAATAGCGAAATACATGATACCGTACTTTAGGTAAACTATTTATAACCTAACTAGGCCCCCATAATCCCAGAAGGTACAAACAAGAGAGCACTAATCCAAACGAATCCCCATAAGCCCGATGGACGCAATCAAGAAAATATCTACTACCATGCTTATGAACCCTTTCGTTACCGCAACTCATCGGAGTCGAACCGGTACCATAACACCATGAAATAACCCATAAACACCGTACTTGAACCGAATTTCCCTCATCAGAACTCACTATAAGTGCCGGACTCAAACCGATAATTTAGTGCCATAAATAGATAGAGTATTCCTGACTTGAATCGGTCTTTAAAGACCATAAACCAACAAAATATGCCAAACTCGAACCGGTCTTTAAAGACCATAAACCAATAGAATATGCCAGACTCAAATCGGTCTTCAAATGCCATAAATCAATATAACATGTCAGACTCGAACCTGTCTTTAAGTAAGTTCAAGATCATTAACCTAGCCCCGAACTAAGTATATGCAATGTAGTCTAAGGCTCAAGATCAAGAATAAAGTTGCAAAAGAATGCCTCCTAAGTCTATAAGGAGCTAAGTGTGATATCACAACCCCAAAGCATCAATTTACTTATGAGAAGGGTAATTGGGTCGATTCTACCTTCGAAACGACCCTCAAATCGGCCAAATAATCCAAGTTTTACTAATTAAGCCACCAACTGTAACTTCCAACCCAAAACTAGCATAATATCATACTAATACCATAATTAAGCTCAATCTATAAGTAGGGTAAGCCTAGCCTACCTGGAGCCGAAGAAAGCTTGATAGAATCTACTAAAGTGGGGCCTTTCCCTTCAGAGAACCCTCCGCACGATGCCCCGATATCAAAATAACACTCTACTCATCAATACGAGAACAAAAATACCCATATTGCATATAAATGCATCTGGTCAAAAATTGAGTCAAAAATCCCATGTGGCCCACTTACGAAACCACAACTTTGAAACCTTCAAAACGACCCTCAAGGCTTAAAGATCATTTACCCTCAATAATGGGTGAATTTCGGTCATTACAACACCAAAAATCAACCCACAAAGCTAGCTAGAGTTTTGGGTCTAATCGGCGAATTTACAAAGAAATTAGACAAAACTTACAAGGATTTAGACGAGGAAAATGATGTTAACGAACTCTCTAAGCTCCTTTTAATACACAATAATCGCCTTTTCTCTCCCACTATCTCTCTAGAGATGTAATGCTCCAACACTTAGAGAAAAATGAGAGAAAAATGGGTGAAAGAAGGATTAAATGCCCTGCAGGTGCTGCTTTAGCGGTCACCGCTAAAGCGCCTCCACCAGTGCTTAAGCGCTCTAAGACCCGGGGTAGACTTCCGCTACAGCGGAAGGGTGCCGCTTCAGGGCACCCCGCTAAAGCAGACAAGTCTCCACTTAAGAGGACAGGCAGGTCCAAGGCCCCAGCCACTAAAGCGGTGCCTAAGCCGCTTAAGCGGCTGCACCAGCTGAAGCAACATCAGCACTTGGCAATATTTTGCCAAGTTTCCAATGGGTCTTCGGGATTCATTCAGAACCCCGTAAACAAAAAGAAACTATGCTACCTTATCAAATTCAACATTCCGAACACAACTGTGTGATCAAAATTTCCATCTAGGGTCATTTCGATGAAATGTGGGTCCACACCCAATTGGTCATTTAAACCAATTTCCACCCAATATCCCAAAATGAGCCTGGAAGCCTTGGGACCCGAATCAAAGGGTCCCCTAGCGTAAAATAAACATTCCAGAGCTGATGGAACTGTCAGAATTAGTAAACGAAGTCGTCTACCTGGTGTTTAGACCCGGTAGACAAATTTGAAAAATGATGATTTCAAAATAGAGAAATGGCTCTACAAACCAAACGAACTGCCCGATAACCTAACTGTCAGCTCCAACAAGTTATAAATGACTTAGGGAAGCTATGGGAAAGATCTTAACTCCAAAATAATATGGAGAAGTAGAAAATGATAGGGGGTCATTACACAGTTTTTATCCCTCCAATCCCGATCTCTATCGCTTTTCTTATCCCTCCAATCACGATCACGATCATGATTTATCCAATATTGATATTTATCTCACCAATCATAATCTCTATACTTCTAACCTTGATTCCCACCTTGCCTTTAATCGGTAGTTCAGGAACCCCCTATTTGATTTGACACGAAATGGATCTCTTCGTCAACTAAATCAGCATCATCATTCTCATAAGCTTGATTTTGAAGTATATTAACGATTTTGGGATTTGATCCCATGAATTTCTTTGTCAAGAGATTCGTTTGAGTCATAATTTTCCCCATATTTTCATCCCGCTCTTCATCTTTCTTTCCTTTCTCACGGATTACCAAAGAAAAAGAGGGAGCATCAATTGACACCTCAGCGTCTTAGGTGTACCAAGCTCGATTTGGCTTATTCATGTGATCAAGCAAGCCCGTAGAAACTACAAGTGTTTGGTTCATCTAGGACTGATCGGCTAAATTATACGCCATGGTTTTGTTCAAAGAATCAAAAGACCGGTAGAAGATTTGTAGCAACAACTTTTTTGGTATCTCATGAGTAGGGCAATGAAGTGACACTTTCTTAAATAGTAGCCATGCCTTATGTAAGGTCTCTCAACTCACTTGGAAAATATTTGTAATTTCATCTCAAAGTTTAAGAATAAGAGACGGAGGAAATAATCTTTCAAGGAATACCTCCGTTACTCAACCCATGAAATAATGGACCCTTCGGGCAATTCACTAAGCCAAGTAACTACCTCTCTCATTATTGAGAAACGGAACATCAGTAACCAGGTAGACTCTTGGGAGATTTATGTTATGTCAAAAGAGGAACAACTATCAATGAAATTCCTTAAGTGCATGTTTGTGTCTTCATACGATTTACCACCGAACATCCATTTCATTTGAAGTAAGTGAAGTATGGTTCTAGTGACATGTAAAGCCACATTGTCAACCGTGGGTGGTAGGCGATTAGAACTAGCCCTTTTAGCAAATCCCAAATAATCATCATCCTCGAATTTACTTTCAAAAATTGTTGTATCACTACCGTGTTGGCTCATATTTTAACCTAAACAAAACAAAACAAAAAAAACAAACAAATTAAATTCAAACTATGGCTAACATAAGTTAAGTAATACACTTCAATAAATGAATGTTATACTATCATTCACCAACAATGACACCATTTCTTATAGTGCTCAATTACACTGATTTAGATGCATGTGATCGTTAGAAATACATTTACCCAACACTTGAGTCGGGGTCGATCCCACAAACAATGAACTTGTAAGGTTCACCTTAGATTGTAATAATTCACTAAATTCATTCACCTTAGATTATAATAATTCACTAAATTCATTCTTGTATAAATTAAAATGCAATAAAGGTAAAATTGGGTAATTTTGTTACTATTTTTGAACATTTTTCAATTCAAATTATCAATACTAAGTTTGATTTGCCATAACGAGTACTTAAGAGTTGTAATCAAATGACAAGGTAACTTAGGGTTGTGTTATTATGAGTGTGAATCCATACATGAGCGAGCGAACATGTGCTTTGATTCAATTGAAGTCATGGGAAGGCTAGATTTTGAGTCTTAATATTAATCTTTCTATAAAGTAGTAAATTTCAGATGTAAGTTCTTAATAGCCATCACATGTGTTTTGTAATAACTAATCAACAATCTCAAGTTAATACCCTTATTTCTAAGATCTATCATGAAATGATAAGAATCAAGTCATTGTCAACCATTACTCCTTACCTATATTCCCTCTTTCAAGGATGATAAAGGATCTAAGCCCAATTAGAGTTTGCAACCTCCAATTTTGGGTTGAAAGCATGGAGTAATGGCTTAACCCATAACAAATAATCAGTTATGAAAGCAAATAAACACTACCCATGTATTAATCACTACTCAATCATCACACAACCCCAATTTGGGGAAATTAGCCAAGCGTAGTAAGAGAAAGAGAAATTAAATCATTATGCTCATTGAAATCCTCCATTACATCAAAATATGCACAAGTAAAAATCCAAATCCAACATAGAAAACTAATGAATAAGCTAATCCCAACCTTAGGGTTTCAATTAAAATGTTCTAGATCTCAAATTTAGTGAAAAATAAGGTTTGAAAGTCCCAAAAAGCTATTATAGCTGAAGCAAAATAGGGACAAAGTAACTACAAAATTGACATCGAGCTCACTTTAGAGATAGGGTACAACATCACTAAAGTCCATGGTGATGCACCTAACTTCACTCCTTTCGCAGAACAAACTCAAAGATTAAGCTCCAGCTATTCTCAGCTATTAACTTTGGCAATAGGCGAGGGCTTTGCTGAAATAATTGGAGATGCACCGAACTTCATCTTCTCGTAGCCAAACTTCTTTCTTCTGAGCTTAGTTGATCTGTTACTTTTGGCAATGGACCTTCACTTTGTCGATCCACCGTGGGGTTTGGAGATATGACCAACTACTTGGGTTATGCCACATTTACGTTTTAAGCTTCATTTCTCCATCATTTTGCTTCGTTATTCTTTGTTGACCACTTCTTGGCTTTAACCCTAAAAAACAAAATAACTAACATTAAGAGTGACTCAAAATGGCATTTAGGACTTGAATTCTTACTAATTATAAGATAAATGAGTCGTGAAATGTCAACTCATCAACAACCCTTATCGAATCATGTTGTCGGCACTTACGAGGTAATCTTGTAGTGAAGTCTCTATTTATCTCTTCCCACTTCCATGTAAGAATATCGATATTCTAATTCATACCACCTAGTCTCTTGTGCTCAACCATAACCTACTACAAATTCGAACACTTAGCTATAAACTCCTCAATATCTCTCTTCATGCCATTCAACAAATAGACTTATTGTAGATCATATTACATGTTGGTGGAATCTAGATGAATAGAATACCTAGAACTATGAGCTTATGTCAGCATCTAATGTAACACACAAGCGACCCTAATAATGAAGCACACCATCACCCCCTTGAGAGAAAACACCCACTTTCTGATTTTGGAATGCTTCCTTAAACTTGAGAAGAATAGGATCACTATCCTTCTTCGATTTTACCTATGTTACTAATGAATATTTTGAACTATTCTGAACCATATCACTACCTTCGGCTGAATCAACCAAAAAAACTCTGAATCTAGCAAGTCTGTGGACATCATGAACTAATTTCTTATTTTCATCCTCCATATGAGTAACATTACCCATAGAAAGTCTACTAAAAGCATTAGCCACTATATTTGTTTTACTCAGATGGTACAAAACACTCATGTCATAATCTTTCAATAACTCTAACTATCTCCTCTGACAAATATTTAGATCTTTATGACTAAACACATACTGAAGGCTTTTGTGATCCATAAACACATCCATATGAACTCCATAAAGATAGTGCCTCCAAATCATTAAGGCAAAAACTGCAGCTGCTAACTCAAGATCATGAGTCGGGTAATTCCTCTCATTAACTTTGAGTTGTTTAGAAGCATAAGCTATAACTTACCATGCTGCATCAACATACACCCAAGGCATACTATGGAAGCATTACAGTAAACAACAAACCCATCTAAACCCTCTGGTAGAGTCAAAACTGGATAAAAAATGAGAACTCCTAAAAACTCTTCTGGCAAGCATTGGACCACTGAAACTTGACTTTCCTCTAAGTAAATATAGAAATAAGAGAAGAAATAGATGAAAATCCTTCAACAAACCATCTGTAGTAACTGGATAAGCCTAAGAAACTCCTAATATCTGATGGAGATATGGGCCTAGGCCAGCTCCTAACTGCTTCAGTCTTTTGAGGATCACCTTGAATGCCTTCACTGGAAATGATATGACTACGAAATTCTACTAATTTCCACAAGAATTCAAACTTAGTGAACTTAGAAAATAACAAGCTATCTTTGAGAGTCTGCAAAACAATCCTAAAATAGTATGCATGTTCATCCTCACTCCGAGAATAAACAAGGATGTCATCTATGAAGATAATGATGAACATGTCCAAGTGTTGTTTGAACACCTTTTACATTAAGTCCATAAAAGCTACAGTATCATTCATTATTCATAAATACATAAAAACAAATTCATAGTGACCATACCGAGTTAATAAGGCTATTTTTGAAATGTAATATTCTCTGACTTTAAGCTAATAATATTCGAATCTGAGGTCTATTTTCAAGAAGCAACTAGCACCCTGAAGTTGGTCTAACAAGTCATAAATCTTGGGAATGTGATACTTATTCTTGATTGTGACTTTGTTCAACTGACGATAATTGATGCACTTTTTAAGGGAACCATCTTTGTTATGCACAAAGAGAAATGGGGCACCCCATGGAGAGATAGTAGATCAGATAAAACCTTTGTCTGAGAGTTCTTTGAATAGATCTTTCAATTTCTTAAGCTCAAAAAGGACCATTCTAGAAGGAGGAATTGAGATAGGTTGGGTATCTTGAAGAAGGTTTATTCCAAAGTCGATTTCCCACTTTGGTGGGACTCCGAATAGATCTTCAGGAAACACTTCTTGATATTCATTAACAACTGGAACTAACTAAAGGGTTGGGGTTTCAGACTTAGAATCCTTGACCTGAACTAAATGGTAGGTGCAACCCTTAGAGATCATCTTTTTGGCCTTAAGGTAAGAGACAAACCGACCTATAGGGATAGAGGTACTACCCTTCCACTCTAATACTAGTTCATTTGGAAACTAAAATGTTGGTTCTGCAGTCGACTAAGGCATAACAAGAATGTAACCAATCCATTCTAAGAATGATGTGAAGTCAACCTATCTAACTCTACCTGATCAACTGTGGTGATTTTCTAAAAAGCTGAGACTAGGCAATTTCTGTATATCTGTTTGTCTATAACTGAGTTACCGATAAAAGTAGAGGTTAAGAAGGGTTCTAAAAGAGTTTTCAGACAGACATAGAATCCTACCACAATATAAGGATTTATGAAGAAAAGTGTTGCTCCTAGATCTAACAATGCATACACATCTATGTAAAAGACTCATAATGTACCAACGACTACATATGGCTAGCACATCTGATCCCGACTTGAAGACAAAGCATAGAAATAGTTCTAGTACTGACCACCACCTGCACTATTAGAAGCACCGTACAGAGTTGGGTGACCTAATTGGGCTGCTGAAGTATTAGACTGGGCCTTATCATCCCCATTTCCACTTCCTGCTAAGGGTTAATTCTACACCTTATGACTAGTCTAACCACATAAAAAAATACCATTCGAGCAAGGCACTCACATAGAGGGTTCTTACCCTCCTTCGGACATGCTGAAAAAGAGTGGCTTCCTGTAACATTGCCTTAAGACTTAGAGCCTGATGCTTAATTCTCATTATCATGATGTGGTCTAGGGGATGTAGCACTAGCTAAAGGTGGTGTTGGAGCTAATGACTCTGCGGAAACTAAGAGTGATTACCACCGCCCGACCTCTAGTGAGAATAGTCAAAGTTACTTGTTCTAGCCCTCTTGGTTTCCCTCTCATTCTCTTTATCTTCTGATCCTTTATTTGTTAGGCATGAGTCATATGTTTGTAGTTGTCTATTTCTCTAATAAGCATAATGGTCCTGCACTACTTAACCACTAACTTTGAAACACCAAAAACAAACTTACTCATTCAAACCCTCGGCACAAAAACTATCTCTAGATCATACCTGGAGAACTAGGTAAACTTCAGAGAATACTCCTTCATATACATGTTACCTACCTTCAGGTTGATGAATTCCTTAATGTTAACTTCCCTCAACTCACAGGGAAAGAATTTATTTGGAAAAGTAGTCATAAACTCATCCCAATCAACTTGACCTAAATCCACACATCGAGTATCTTTACACTATTTGAACCAGAGTTGAGCCACTCCTTTCAACTTATAGGAGGCCAAATTTTCACGCTCAACCGGCATGATGCCATGATCCGAGTGATCTTCTAAACGTCATTAATAAAATTAGGTAGATCTTCATCCTACCTTTGAACCATAGAACTCTGGAGGAAGCATCTAACTAAAGTCTCGGACACTCATATCAGCTATATTTCTATTTGGGTTCATAGGTATAGCCACTTGCTAATTGACCTGATTGGTCTTTGCTTGAGCAGGCACCATAAAAGCAACCCTGAATTTAGCTTGAGTGATTTGTTCATTCAAAGGATCTATTGGTGCTTGAGGCATTGGTTGGTTATTGTTCCTTCTTTCATTATCTCTTTTGGGAGGTATTTTATGTAAACACATAGAGCACCATTCAGAAAGATAAATAGATTTTATACTATATTGCAGTATTTGAACATGACAGAAGTGAGATTTTCCTACAATATTTTGTAGCCTCTATTTCATGAGTGTGGCACACTTCACATCTATGAAAGAGACTTTACTCGATGTGACTTTCATACACCCTAGGACACCTTTAAAATAATACTTTGATACCATGTTTGTCACGACCCGAGTTTACACCTTGGAAGTAACACAGTGCTCAGCGTCATAACGGACCAAAGCTAACCCATGGCATGGCATAATATTAAACAATTTAAATCAACTGAATATCTGATGTGGAAGATAACTAAATTTAGGAATAAATACCTAAAAAAATTCAAGTTTGAATAATTCCCTGAAATAAATACTATGTCTTACGTGAACTGTAAAGCTGAAATATCTAACTATCTGCCTAAAATCATCAAAAACTGATTAGTTAATGGGATAAACCACTAGCTAACTTTAAATTTCTTAAACTAAAATGCTGAAAGAAGATAATAAATCAATGTCCTCGAATGATGAGGACTCACCAATGGTAAGTGATGAAACGATACCGAAACTTTGCTAATCGTGATGCTAAGACTGAGTGCCCGAACCTATATCATAAGACGATACAGTGCAAAAAAAATTATGTGATAAGTAGTTTGAATGTACTTAGCATGTGAGAAATGTAACACATAACGTAAATATGATCATGCCAAAAATACTGCTAAGTTGTATTGAATGAAAAATTAAACTGAGTGTATAGTGACCCATAATAACATGTATAGATACTAAAAATTATAGATATTCTGAAAATCATAATAAAATGCAAGTAAAACTGAATTGAGGGTCATGTGGTCTTTTAACTGATATAAACCACATGAGCTAAACGTGGATTCCGATGTATACGCCCATCGAGAGGAACCAATACACCATGCCAAGGGTATAAAGGTATAGCTAAAGTGATCACTAAATTGATGCCCAAACTAGGAGGGCTAAATATATAGATGGTTACACTTAGTTCTTGTTATACTGAGGGCCTGGTCCAACTCAGTGCTAAGTACTACTCAAAAATAGATAATATATACTGATAGCTCATTAAAATTTGGTGTTCTGATAATTGGGTTAGAACCTGTTTAAAACTGTTTAAAATTGAAACCATTCTGAAAGTCTATGTTATGAAAACTAATCATGCTAGTATTCAATTCACATAAAATAACATCATATTATATGTAAAATCATGGGAAAACACGTTCTTACTGTATAGTGATCACAACAAGACTAAAATTCAAGAAAAAACTATATCTTGGGAATGAACAGTAAATCACACTTCATATTTAGGGACACAAGGGTATAAGGAAATCCATTGCTGAAATCCCACATACCTGGATGAAGAATTCTTTCTAAGAACTTAGATTCTTGAAGATTTGATAAGAACCCTAGTTTCTGACTTAATGTAATAAGAGTGTATTTCTTTTTTAGTTTTCTAAGTGTTTGAGAATAATAAGGGGAAAAAATGCTTAAGTCCCTTTAAGCTCCTACTAATAAGCCTTAAATAACATAGTTTAGGATTAGAATTTATGGAAAAGATAGAAATACTCTTATTGAAATATAACTAATTTTTGGGAAACAGTCCTCACAAATATGGGTATGACTTATTCCCTAAACCAATGAGTCATCCCGTGACTCGTTGTCCCTAAGCTGGAATTTTCTCATAGGCATGGTTTGACATCCTACGACTCATGACATTTGGTAACGAGTTGTGGCTGGGTCTCATTGCCAATGTAGAAAGAATGTTGGTTTACTAATTTTTCATCAAGATAAGTGACATTACTACTTGTGGTCTATCCTAACGACTCGTGCCCTTGAGTCATTTACACTAGGATGAAAAATACATTATTCAGGACTTTGGTCTTACTTCTCCAAATAGGTGACATCATGACTTATACAGTCTTACCATGACTCGTTGTCCTAGTTGTAGTGACTTAAGTCTTGAACTACTGGAAGCCTACCACGAGTAAGATAATGACTTGTGGCCTCATTGTAAGACTCGTATAGTGAATCATTGTTAGACAAAACATGGAAATTTCAGTTGGGGTGTTACAGCTCTATGCATCACAAAACTCTTACGTAACCCATCACAATAACCTATGTAGTTCTCATAACCCATGTATTATAAATGAAACCAAAGTCTGTAATAGTTATGTAGCTCTAGAGTCAATTTTTTGTATCATATACATAAACAACTTGTATAATCATGAACAATACAACCCAGAATAGAAGTGCAAGATTAAGACATACCATGATTGACACCCAATTCAAAAATCAAATCTCAGGAAAGTCTCCACTAATACCTTCGTGAGTCTCAGTCAAGTCATTCTATTAGGACTTTGAATTTCCAACTCGTACCTATAACACAATTCGAAATAATTAAAAATTTCCTATGTACACATTTCTTATTTTTTCCTTAACAAATTCAAAATTTGTATTCTTTAACACGAGAACCATGGAATAATACCACAAATTCTAAATCAAAACTCTTGAATAGAATACTTCATTAATCTCTTTAACTTCCAAAGTAATAAATTCTACAACCCATATGCCTTTTCATATATAAATCCTTCTACGTCTTCTAAACCAACAACGTAAATTTCCTTAACTATCCAACGGATACCATAACATAATCCACCACCACAATGTAGCCTTAACACAAATAACCTAGAATTCTAACCTCAATCCACTGACTAAGAAATAACCCATTGGAAATAGGAAATAGTTCCATCATAATCTGAATAAGACACAAGTAACCATGCCATCCTAAATGCAAGTCTCGATCTCTGAAGATAAACCCATGGCATTTTAAAGCCAAAAGCGTATACCCTTGTAAGTTGAATTCCTTCAAGTCTACCCAAGGAGTTTTTCAACACAATAAGTCTTTCTATGCAAGCAAGCTAATCACTCAGGTAGTAAAAAATTGCTAGTCTTAGACGCCTGAAAGAGATCTTCTTCTACTTAGCTAGAATCCTTAAATTACAATCTTTTTGATTCAGTCATACCACGAGTCTAGTCCATCACTAGGTCCTCTTTTCCAACTGATTAGTGTCACTAGCCATCCCACTAAGCCATTCTCATCATCAATGCACTAACCCAATCCATATATATACTGATGTGATCCTATAAAATAAGTTAACTTATGCACAAACACTTTAACTTATGCACAAACACTTCTGCTAACACTTGTAGATAATTCCACACAAGAGTACCAGCTGTAAGATCCATTTATTCATGACCCATCATCCCAATACTCAAATTACTTCCTCGATCCCAACTAATATCACAACCATAAAATGAACCTTTGAGGTATATCCCATAATCTTAATATACGACTACCTACCATTGATTTGCCACTATACCACAACACAACCACCGAGAAGAATATATCCAAATAACATAAAAATCCATAATGCCCAAAGAAATCAAATCTTATTCGGTGATAAACTCCAAATGAGTCACAACACAAGATCGACATACCCGATCCACCATTAAGGAATCATCTACCGGGGTAGCAATATTAATAGACATGGCAAGAACTCATAAATCATATCAAGTCCCATTGGATAAAAAGACAACACATAGGAGAATGTAGAACCACAGCCAAACACTACCAATATAGATGAAAAATATATTGAAACCACACCTGTGACCATTGTACTGGAAGCTCCTACCTTGACTCCATCCTGAGGAATATAATACTGAGCATGTCATCTTTCCATTCCACTGATGTTGCATCTTATAGTCTATGTTGCGTGCAATCCCTCTTGTAATACTTGAGATCTCCACATATCAAACAACCTAAAAAAATAGGAGTCCACTAAACTGGATCTGAAGAACCCAAACGACAATAACAACCTAACCATATCTGAGAATAACCATGTGAAACATGGAATCTACCATACATATCGCTACCACTATCAAGTTAATAGGGCCTCTTACCCATACGCCTCTCTTTTCTCCACACAAACTACTTAAAAAAACTCCTGAGTAAATTGGTCCATAAGAGATGATATGATCTATATAGTCTACTCTCAACAACAGTCCTCCACTAATGTCTAGCTGGTTTATACAATTGAAAAGTTGTGTAATCCACTCCATTTAAGTTTACCAGGCCGGACCTCTACAACCTCTCATGGAAACCAACTAAGAACACATAAGCATCAATATTGGGATCTCCATCGCATCAAAAAGGATCTACCCTTATGAAATTTACAAGCCTACTCCATCCCTCTATGGACATAGTGGGTAATGTCGCTAATTTGGTGAGATATTTAGAAATATCTCATAAATACTAGGAGAATTTATAGCAGTAGACAATTATGTATCTCGAGTCTGAAGCCCTAAAGTAGAGCACTGAATGAATATCTGAGCCATCCCCGTAAGGAAACCTAACACTCATACCAAGACATCCTTAAGCATAGATATGGAAATGAGAATACGTGGTGTCTATACTGGACTCAACCCCTTTGTCTTGATAGACCCATTAACATAAGCAACTCCCAAAATTAAGGAGGCAACTTTAGCCTGGCCTCCAGCTGGTCCAAATTTTGTAGTCTAACCTCTATCGCAACCTCTGTGCTTGCTACGTACCAAAGTCACAGGCTTCAAATCTCTAACCAAAGAAGAAAATTTTCTCACCATCTATGAGAAAATGGATAAGAGGTCTTTTTGTCATATTAAGCTACGAACGCATGATATGGAATAAAGAAGCAGATTTTACCTAACGTCCTATAGCCTCTCAAAGATGAATAACAAATGTCTCTGCAGCAATCTGTAAGACTCTACTATACTTGGCCTGTACTTGTAAGGCCAATGAACCTAGGGCTATAATATCAAATTTTCATGAAACAAATAGAGTTTATGATGGCACCTGCCACACCCTCTGGTACAGGTAAGCCTATCCCAACCCAAACTCAATACTCAAAGTATAATTAAATTAGAAGATAATAAGAAATAGAAATAATTCCCAATGATATAGAAAGAACTACAATATCAACATGACATCTCAGGTCAGTTTGTCACTAGTACAAGCCTCTAATACTAAATTTTATAGAATAGATCAAAATATCTTAAATATGAATAAACTAAAAGAAAGAATAAGGAGGGATCTGAGTAAACTAAAATATCATAGTGTGATGACCTTTTTTGTCATTACGGTAAAGTTTGGTGTGCCAAAATTTAGGTTAAGTTATTCCTTAAATAAAGAGTAAGAAATTTTAGGCAAGGCTAGTCTTGGACAAAATCCATGTGGGCGATGGTCTAGGTAATCCGAAAAGGGATTGGTGGATGATTTGTGATTTGGAGTTATTTTATGATAGCTAAGACGTTAAGGAATCCATAAGTACTTTCGAAAGTGGATTTGGGTTAGTAGAACTCTTGATATCGGTTTGACATAAAGGGATAGTTTGGGATAGGAATATCTGAAAGTGTGTATTAAAATGGGCTAGTTTCAAGGGTTGATGGAATTTATGCCTCCACTTAGGCTGCTATAGCGAGAGGCAGTCTACTACCACTGGCCCATTATAGCAGTAATATTCCTGATATAATGGAAGTCAGGATTAGTCAATTCTGCTGATAGCGGGTTGCACTATAGCGGGATAATGCCGTTATAGCGGGATAAAGCCGCTATAGCGGGATATGCACTGATTAGTGTAGAAAATATCTCAAAAATATTATTTTCATTCCACATTTGTCCAAGGGTTGGGAGAGGTTATTTTAGGCTATTTCAACAAAGTTTCCATGAATTTCCTTCATTGAAGTAAGTAAATCCACCCCCCTAACTAGCTTTCGATAATTAATCCCTAAAATCACCAGTTTTTGGGTTTCAGAAAGGATTGTAATTAACCTAGGTGAATTTTCTAGTGCAATTAGGTGAATTAGGTGGAAAACCCTTGGGGTTTTGTCAAGATTTGTTAAATTATAATTGCATGCCTAGTATCCAGTATTATAATCATGAAATTGGTATAATTAAGGTGGAATAATGATAGAAAATTCTAGAATAGAGGGAATGATCATGAATTTGACCTTGGGGTTAAGGGATTAGGTTGTAATCCCTTAATGTGTTAGATCATTGACTGAATTGTGATAGCATTACTATTTTTAGACCACAAACAAGCCAAGATTACACAAAAAAGAGAGATTCAAGCTTCTTAGAATGGTACAAGCTTGGGAGGTAGGTGATGGTTAAATTTAGTTGAAAACCCAACTTGGTTTATGTATGCATATTAAGTGTTTCTTCGTAAACTTGTTACAATGCATGTTCAAGAAAAGTAAATTATTGAATGATATCCTATGTGGTAATCACATATAATGAGGTTGTATTAAGGGTTTTTAAATTGTACCAGTGCAGTTGTTTACTCTTATTGTGGTTGTGATTGTTGTGATATCTATTGCTATTTGTAGGATGAGCCAATAAAAGACATCTTCATGGATTTATTTATTATTATTATGAGATGAACCGATAAAGAACATTATTACGGGATTGGTCAGTATAAGTTTGGTAGACACTAGATGTCTGGGATGTTTGGTACATAGAAAAGAGCTCGTCCTTTTCACGTCATGGCTAGTAGGCTACCATAAGACCCTTAGTATGTATGTACAAAGTGTTTGTGTGTTTTATGGTTCCTTTAGTGGACCGAGTTTGTGATTATTGTTGATGATATTATTATTGTGATTGTTAAATTGGATCCTTGAGTGGTCCGGGCTAAAAGTATAATGGGATGGCTTATCTTCTATTGATGTTTACTTACTTATATATTTAAAGCAAGGTGTAACTTAATTATGTTGAATCATGGTTTTGTTAATTTGGTTTATGTAGGTAGTCATGGTCTTGACTCGGTATAATATCTATATTGACTTACACTTGACTGAATTCTTTGGTGTTGTTGAAAAAGGCTAAATGGTACATTTTTGGCGTAAAGGTAATTATAGGTGTTCATGGTTGTACTTGTTTACTAAGTTATGGCTATTTGTTCATATTTATTATTTTGGGTGGCCGATGACCATACCAGTACATAGTGGCTTTGTATTGATATTACCTGTGCTATTTTTTTATTGAGTGCAGAGCATTTTCCAGTGACTTCATCAAAACCTCTTTAGATTGAATTGCATTTCAACTCAAGTGTGAGCTACATCTTTTGGGTAGTCCTGAGGCCTCTACTTAGTTCTTGTCTATTTGTTTCAGACATGAATATTTTCATTTTTTTTGGTTGAAAACATTTGTTGACAATTATAATGTTTGGGTACAATGAATTTCAAATTCTTTGGGTTGTTTTAGACATTTGTACATTTTCGCATTTGATATTATTGTTAGAATATTTTGATAATATTGGTTTAATGAATAGGATTGTTAGTTTTTCTTAAATTTAACTAAATGTTTGTAATAAGTAGTTTGGGTCAGATGGTTCTCCCACCGTAGGGCTAGCGTGCACCCACTCGCTACTAGTTTGGGTCGTGATGAAATTGGTATCCGAGCCCTAGGTTCTTTGATCTCGTTGTACCAAATCTAGTCCAGTAGAGTCTTGTAGAGTGGTATGAAGACGCTTGTACTTTTATTTTATAGGCTATATAACATTAGGAAATTATCACTTTCTTTCTTCTTTCATATTATAACTTAATTCCAATCTGTATCTAGTGATCCAAATTAGTATCTGACCTTTTTCATTCTTTTATTTGAAGAAGGTGAAAACTAGAGCCAACAAAGCAAGAGCAACAACCCTCACACCAGCTGTTCCACCTATGGAACCAGCTGTTTGAAGTTGAGGAAGGGTTAGGGGAAGAGGGACAAGTAGAGCAATACCCATTAGGGGTGTGGCTTAAGCAGTAGCTAATCCAACCCATCAGAGAACTAAACCACCTCCCCCATACCGAGATCAATACGAGGGGTTTATAAATGATGATATTATGGAACATGAGGAGGAAACACTGGCTAGGGGTACAACTCCTCCTCAAATATCTTCACAGCTGATCCAGCAGGTTCTTACTTTTCTGAGTGGGTTTGAAGGTACTAGAGACACTCCTACTATACCTGCTAATCAAATTCCAGGTGCTCAGCCTACTGGTACTTTTACTCCTAAGATAGATGAGGTCTCAGGGACTAAAGTTTTTCCTTGACCTGTGTTAGGTCCTGTCATGACTAGGACTGAGCATGACATGCTGACTAAGTTTCTAAAGATGAAACCTCTTACTTTTGTTGGTTCTGAGATTAAGGATACATTTGAGTTCATAGTTAATTATTCTGAGAGGCTACATCAAATGGGTAATATAGAGTAACATGGTGTTGAGTGTGTGACCTTCTAACTGCAAGGTGATGTAAAGCAATGGTTGAGGGCTTATTTGGAGTTTCGATCACCAGCTTAACCTCTATTAACATGGGCTCAGTTCCATACCTTATTTATGGAGAAATATGCTCCCCATACTCTTCGTGACCATAAAAGGGTTGAGTTTCTGGCCCTTAAATTGTAAACTATGTCTGTTACAACCTATGAAGCTAAGTTCGATGCCTTGTCCCATTATGCTACTCAGTTGCTTGGCACTAAAAAGGAGATGATTCAGTTGTTTATGAAAGGTTTGTACACTAACTTATAAGTTTTAGCTATGCATATGACTTCTGTTAGAAAGACATTTAATGATATTATTGATTATGTGAAGAACGTAGGAGTCAAACAAGTTGGTCATGCCAAGGTTATAACAAAGAAATCTTGGAATATAGGTAACTTTAGTGGTTCTTACTCCAGGGGTTATAGTCATCAGGCCTATCCGGCTTACCCTAATCATTCAATTTTGCCATCTTCTACAGTGGGTCTGTCAGGGGCCACTCAGTAGTCCTCAATTGGGAGAAACAAAGTGGATTCATATTCTTCTGCTAGCAGGCATCCCTAGATCAAGGCTGCTATACTTGTGGTGTTGTGTGGCACTTCAAGAGATAGTGTCCCCATAGAAAGGTTGGTTTTCAGAGGCAGTAGTAGAAAAGTGTCATGGTTTCTAATGGTAGAGGTGGTGGATTTAATGATAGAGGTCATCCATAGAGTAGGTGAGGCATTCATCAAAGAGGCTATGGTCGAAATTAAGGTGGTGGTAATATAGGGAGAAGTGGTGCATAGCCTGCTAAGGAGATTGTCCAAATTGATGATAGATCTCATTATTATGCCTTTCTAGTCAAGTATGAGGCTGAGGATTCAAATGTTTCCATGATAGGTACTATTCTCTTTTGTGACTGGATGGCTACTATTTTGTTTGATTTGGGCTCCACTTATCATATGTCTCTATTAAATTTTCCATAAGATTAGAATCTGTTTGTGATATGCCTGACTCTCCAGTATATTTGTCTTTTCCAATTGGAGACTCTGTGGTAGTGACCGACGTATTGTACTTGTTCTGTCTTATTTATGGGTTTCATGACTTGGGTAGATTTGATAATCTTAGATATGCTTGATTTTTACATCATCCTGGGTATGACTTGGCTATCTCCATATCATGTTGTTCTTAATTGTAATGCTAAGAATGTGATAAGATCAAAGGACCACCCCCAAGAATGGTATCAGAGCACAGTACCGAAATAAATAAACACGAACGAAAAAACAGTAATAAAAAATCAGAGCACGGTAATAATAAAGAAAAATAAGCATATAAACATATACAAAAGCAGAATAACAAAACATAATAAGAAACAGTTTATAGAACAAACAGATAAAATGAAAGGAATTGAATATGGTGAAGAATTAGCTAATGATAATCCCAGATGTATAAGATTAGAAAAACAAATAAATATAGCAAACAAAATACAAAGCATAAGACTAAATTTACATAGACTATACGAAAAATACGAATATACGAAAATACCAGAATTAATAGATACAATCTCTTATACAGAATACGAATACATTAGGCAACTTATAAAACAACAAGAATATAAATATGACGACTAAGATACAAAACACAAAAACGGCCAAAACAATAAAAATAAATTATTTAACGAAAAAGATTCAAAAAAGGTATAGAAGTAATGTCCAGAGAAAACAAAAACTCAGAGAAATTACACAAATAACTAAAGATATAAACAAATTAAATAAAGCCATGACAAAGCTAGTAATAGCAACAGATAAAATAATTACAGCAGTAAAACAGAATATAAATGGATAAACCTGAACCAAGTAACCCAGTTTATAAAAATCCTAATACACCAAAGATAATAAGAAAAGTAGAACTATTTAGAGAAATAATAAATACACAAGAAGAACTTAACATAAGAAAAGAAAGATTAAATTATAATATATTTGCAGGAGTAAATAAACAATCGATAATAGCACAAAGAAAAGAAATATCAGATTAGAATTAAAATTACATGTATTAGAACATAAATACGCATATGAATAAAGAAGAATATCCAGTAGAAGAAAAAACATTTATAGGAACAGAAGGTATACAGATAATCATAGTACACTCAAATTTAGGACGGAGATATCGAAAAATAGGAACTAACTTACATCTAATGCCAGATCAAAATTCGGCAAAATTAGAAGACAGTCTAACAGAAATGGTAAGATTACAAAGAGAAAATAATGAAATAGATCAAAAACTAGAAATTGAAAAAATACGAACAGAAGCAAAAAAGGAAATAGAACAGCTAAAACTTAAGCAAATAAAAGAAGAACCACAACAAGAATTATCTCAAGAAACAATCCCCAATATCTCACAAATAGATCTTGAACCATCTACAAAGATAAGAGAATTAGAAAAAGAGTTAGCTTTACTAAAACAAATATATGCAAAGAAAGTGAAAGAAAGAGAAGAACGCCAAAAATTATATAGGGAAAAACAATTAGAAAAAGAAAAACAATTAGCAGAAGAATTAGAAAAAATTAAGGAAAAAATACAAATTGAAGAAACTAATCCAGAAGCAATAGTAGAATTTACAACACTAAGTATAGATAATATAGATCATATACAAAATCATGATATACAATCCGAAGAGGATCAAGATATAAGTGAAACATATACAGAAATTATGGACCAGATCACAAATATAGAATTAGAAGTAAATACAACAAATGCTAAACCAAATATAGATACCATAAAAAATGAAGCTAGTACAAGTAATACAAAAACATATGATAAAAGAAGATATGATAATCCAAGAACAACAAGACCAACTTATTATACAGTAACAGATGATAATAGATATGAAGCAATTTGGAATAGTAGATTAAATACAAAATGGTCACCTAATAAAACCCCAGAACAATCTCAATTTTTAGATTTAGATTGTGTAATAGATACTAATAAAACAATACAATTATGGATAGGACATATTGCAAAACAACTAGTTGATAATAAAATATCAATTGCAGAAGCACCAGGATATATAGAAAGAACATTAGTAGGAACGGTAAAATTATGGTTACATAATATAACAGAAGAAAGTAGAACAGTATTGAGAAATAACAAAAATAGAGATGGAGTAGTAACAACATCAAATATTGATATACTTGCAAAATATGAATATGGAATTAGAAATGAATTTGGAAGTATGACTAAAGAAATAGCAGAACAAGAAAAAGATAAAAATCTAAATAGACAACTAATGAATAAATTGTCAATATGTAACATGTGCTACATAGACCAATATACATGCGCATTTAGAGATTATTATTACAAAGGAATATACTCACACGAAGAAGCTATAGAAGTTAGAAAATTATATTTCACAAAACTACCAGAACCTTTTAGTACAAAAATAACAATGGATTGGGAAGCAGCAAGCTTAACAGATACCCTAGGAGCTAGAATAAAATATCTACAAACATGGTTTATAGGACTATATGATAATTATAATGATAAACAAAAATTTGATAAAATACTAGATAAAAATATGTCATGTTGTACACAAAAAATAGCACCACAGTTTGGATGCAAACAAACAAATAAATATAAATATAAAAAGCGATATAAGAGTTTTAAATCAAAGTATAAACAACCAAGGAAAAGATATTATGTAAAAAATTATAAAAAGAAAAGACCATATAAACCAAAGAAAAAACTATCAGAATGTACATGCTACAATTGTGGCAAATTAGGACATTTAGCAAAAGATTGTAGAATACCTAAAGATATAAAGAAAAAACAAATAACAGAAATACAAATAAAAGATGACACATATACTGAATTACCATATATAGATTATGATATGGAAAGTGAAGATAGTATATATGAATTAGATGAAATAAATAATATAACAGATCTTGAAGAAGATATAGAACAAATAAGTAATGAAGATACGGATATAGAAGAAACTGACCATGACTGAAGTCATAGAACAAAAAGATGATCAAAATGAAGAAACTACAAGTCAAAAGATAATATTTGATACAAATATATTTAACCAAATTAAGAAACAAGAAATATCACTAAAAATAGATAATGTTTTAGAAGTGCCTATGATAAAACATTGGTTTAGAAAAGCCCAGGAAGAATATTATGTTATAAGTCAAAAAGAACATACGGTAGATTGCAAATATGCAAAAGGAAAAGCTATGGTACCAATACTTAACAAGAAAGAATTAAATAAAGAAATACAAGCATTAAAAACAAAGAATGAAATAACTCACGTACATTTAGGAACAATAGAAATATTAATAAAAGCATGTTTTAGAGAAGGAATAGATACACCAATAGAACTTTATTTATCAAATGATAGAATAAAATACCCTATAGAAAAGAGCATAATTAGTGCAGTAAAAGGAAATTTAATATATCAAAAATTTAAATTTATAGTAAACCCAAACTATTCAGTAGCAATTAAAGATAAAAATATTGACAAATCTTTAGTATTATATTGGAAATTAACAGGAATAGAATTAACACCAGGAAGTAAAATATTTACAGCAAGATGTAAAAATTTATATATCTTAACAACTAAACATACAGTAAAAGCAGTTAGTAAAATTGACAAAATAAAAATAGAAACACCATTTGACAACATAGTAACGACAATAGATAACAATGATTATAGTTATGATGAATTAGATATAAATGAAGAACTAGAAATAGTAAATGAAAGAATAGGAAAATCAAAAAGAATAATGGATACCCCAACAACATCATCTCGAATGAGTACATCTAGAAAAATAGAATATGAACTACCAATGGAAATCCAACCACATCATTATTATATAACAGGAATACTAGGACAAAGAAAGTACTTAATACTCATAGACACTGGCGAAGAAGAAAACTACATAACTAAAGAATTAATACTAGACATTGACATAACAATACAAGAAAAAGGATGCTTAGATTTACCTAAAGAACTAAGACAGACAAAAGAAATAACAACACAAGAATTAATCATAGGAGGAATACCTATAACTATACAGTTTACCATAACACAGATAAATACGAATATTATTTTAGGACTGGCTTGGCTAGAACAAGTAAGACCATATAAAATAGGCGATACACAATTAGTAATTCACTATAAGAATAAAGATGTAATAATCAATAGAACTAAGGTATAAAAGCTAAAACATAAATGACAAAAGTATATATATTAGCAAAAATAATAGTAGAAGGATATAATAGTAGATATTATACACCAATGATAGATACAGGATCAGAAGCTAATCTATGTAGATATAATTGTTTACCTGAAACAAAATGGGAAAAACTAAAAGACTCAACAGTATTTACAGGATTTAATGATGAAGGAAGTATGATTACCTACGCAGCAAAAAATATAAAAATCCAAATATGGGATAAAATATTAATTATAAAGACTATGTATAATTATGAATTTACAACAAGAGACATGATAGTAGGAATGCCATTTATAGCTGAGCTATATCCACATATATTAACAAAAAAATATTGCTGGTTTACAACACCAGATAAACAAAAGGTCGCAGCTAAGAGAGTAACAAATAAAATCAGAAAAACAACCCCGTGGATAAAAGGAAGTGAGAAAATAGTCCAAAAATTGGAAAATAACCCGAACACAGAAAGACAAATAGAAATAATAACCTTTTCTATAAATACATTAAACCCAATACATGATAAACTAGAATCACTATATAGTGAAAATCCCCTCCGAGGATGGGACAAACACAAAACTACAGTTACAATAGAATTAATTGATGAAAATAGTATAATTACCCAAAAACCACTAAAATATAACTTTGCTGATTTAGATGAATTCAGACTTCATATAACAGAATTACTCGCAAACAACTACATACAAGAAAGTAATAGCAAACATACTAGTCCTGCGTTTATTGTTAATAAACACAGTGAACAAAAAAGAGGGAAAAGTAGGATGGTTATTGATTATCGTAATCTAAATGCCAAAACTAAAACATATAATTACCCAATACCAAATAAAATATTAAAAATCAGACAAATTCAAGGATATAATTACTTTAGTAAATTTGATTGTAAATCAGGATTTTACCACCTAAAGTTAGAAGAAGAATCTAAGAAACTAACAGCATTCACAGTACCACAAGGATTTTATGAATGGAACGTATTACCCTTTGGATATAAAAATGCACCTGGAAGATATCAACATTTTATGGATACATATTTTACACAACTAGAGAATTGTATTGTATACATAGATGATATATTATTATATTCTAAAACAGAAGAAGAACATATACAATTGCTAAATAAATTTATAAATATTGTAGAAACTACAGGAATAAGCTTAAGCAAAAGCAAAGCAGAAATAATGAAAAACCAAATAGAGTTTTTAGGAATACAGATAGACAGAGATGGAATAAAAATGCAAACACATATAGTACAAAAAATAATTGATTTAGAAGAACTTTTAGATACAAAAAAGAAGTTACAATCCTTTCTAGGATTAGTAAACCAAGTACGAGAATATATACCAAAGTTAGCAGAACATTTAAAACCATTACAAAAGAAACTGAAAAAGGATGTCGAATATCACTTTGATGATACAGACAAAGTACATATACAAAAAATAACAGAATTATGTAAGCAGTTACCAAAACTATATTTCCCCGATATAAAGAAACAATTTAACTATATAGTAGAAACAGATTCAAGTGACCATAGTTATGGAGGAGTATTAAAATATAAATATCTAAATGAAACTATAGAACATCACTGTAGATATTACTCAGGATCTTATACAGAACCACAAATTAAATGGAAAATAAATCGAAAAGAATTATTTGCTTTATATAAATGTTTATTATCATTTGAACCATATATTGTATATAACAAATTTATTGTTAGGACAGATAACACCCAAGTAAAATGGTGGCTAACAAGAAAAATACAAGACTCAGTTACAACGAAAGAAATACGAAGACTTGTATTAAATATACAAAACTTTACTTTTACAATTGAAGTAATTAGTACTAACAAAAATACTGTTGCAGACTACCTATCAAGACAAAGCAACTCAGACAACACCAGAAAAAGATAGTACAATGGAAACTATGTTAAAAGCCATTACTACACTTTGCAACAAAGTGGACAGTATAGAGCTTGAAATACAAAAGCTTAAGATTAATGAAGTACATCTGAAATCTAAAGCTAAAGAAAGTCAGCAGCATGACTCAAAAAATGCGGAACTACGTCGATCGGAAGACGGTAAAAGTCCAGATCTAGAAGGAGACGTTGAGAAACTCCAAAAAACTCATAACAATGTTGTTAATACAGCTGCAGGAACTAGTACAGGACCTAGTACCAGTACAGGAGCAAGCACCACAGGAGCTACAAAACAACCTATTAGAAGACAAAATACCAACTTAAATAGTCAATTCTCAAAACCATTTGTCCAGAACCGACAACCCATAAATACATCCAGTCCAAATATTCCAAGTCCACAAACATCCACATATGCCGCAAGTTTAAACCAAAATAAACAAGTATATAATCACCTTTCCAGATCACCTTTCCAGAGCTTATATCCAAAATATCCACAAAACCCAGACTTACCTAAATTTAAATCCAAGGTCTACTACAACTAATGACCCAAAAAGAGATTTCATAACACAAAAGTTACAAGGATATAACAAATTAATTGCCCAACCAGGCACTAATGCAAATTTAGTACGAACATGTTACGAATATGGACTCCTAGCCACAGTATATACAACAGACGGAATTGAATTACAAAAAATACCAGAAATATACGACGCATTCACAATATACAAAAGAATTACAAACGGATCATTCTTTTACATAAGATTCTACACGGCACCAGCAGAAATACTATACAATGAGATAAAACCAATTATCCAAGTAGTCAAAATTGGACTTACTCGGGACATGATCATACTAGAAGAAATAGGAACACAACCAGAGATACCTGAAATCGATATACCAACTTTCTATGCTAACAAAAGACTTATTGGATTACAAGTGATTATTCAAGAACTAGCAAATAACTACACCAACGGACATGCTATATGGAAATATTACTGCAGAAACCAAGTCATGATATATGCAAATTCAAGGGAACTACGCCAAGAAGATATGGAAGAAGTTCGCAGATGGATATGGACATTATTAAAACCAGAAGATACTCCAACAACTAGAGCACTAAAGAAGGATTTTATTTCAGAAAATTTACTAACAAAATATTGCCAGTACATTGGACCAAAATACCAAGACCATCAATGTTCAAAATGCAGTGGTGGAAATACAGTCAATATACCAGAGGTGGAACTAGAATGAAGACAGCCAACCGGACAAACTACAGACAAGAAAAGATATCGACAAGACCTATGAATAGTTAGACTTTTGTTTTTATTATGTAAATTATTAAAAGAATCTTTCCTTTTTCTTTCTTTTAACGCATTAGTCAAAAGGGCATAGTACCCCTTTTCTTTATTAAAGAAGGAATAGTAGTTAACTCGTTTAGGAATAGTAGTTAACGCATTTTTTCTTTTAAAAGTCGTAAAGTGCACAGTATTACTACTGTACACCTATGCGTTTATGTATCTATATATAAAGGAGAAGGCAAAGAGGAGAGAATATCGAGTAAGGATTCGAGCAATCGAAAACCTCTCAACCCCCCTCATATGCTGAGATCCCTACATAAATAAAAATATAGTTTTTAATAAGCTAAAGCATGGAGGAATCCAATATAGAAACATCTATATCACATACCACAGAGGAAATAACTACCAAGGTACGCTCATATTTAAGTATGTGTAGCTAAATCTTATATTCCTGCTAATCTCTAGAATATTATTAATGTTTATCATATAGTAGTTTGATTATGTTATATTATCCAAGTAAGTTTGCTATGGTTAGGTAAGCTGAGAGTAGGTAAGCCTAGACTAAGCCATCCTAAGGGTCGAAACCAAAGAAGGCGAGGAATGCTGTAAAGAGGGTAGTAGACCAATGTTGAGGCATTGCTAGGGCAACTGATTAAAGCTGAAACCCATAGTAGTGACACAAAGGATAATTAAACATACTGAATTACTAAGTGATAAATATAATAATAGGATTAGAGGTTAGAGGGAATATGATTTTCATACACAAAAAATGAAAAATATGGCAGAAATTAATCAGAATATGAATGAAGCATCAACAAGTAGAGAAAATGATAGACCTAATAAAGATATAGAAAAATATAGGAATCCAACACCTAAATATTTAGTAAACGAAGATGAAGGTTATAAAATATTAGTTTTATACATATTAAAAAATTTAGACAAAGATATCATACAAAACATATATAATTTATTACTAACCTATGAGATTATAGATTTAATGAAAGAGGCATGGATAGAAAATATATTAGATGACAGTGAAGAAGAAGATTATAAAAATAATGATATATATCTTGACATAGACTCAGAAGGACATCTAGACTATTACTAAAATGAACCAAGAACACCTAGAAAATTGGCAAAGAACTATAAATGAACTAAGAGAAAGAGAAACATTAATACAATTTAACCTAGACAGATATATACAAACCCAGAATACTGGTTATTTAGACCTAATAGTAAGAGATATTAACATAATATTAAGACTAACTAAAGAAAGAGATAATTATTATAATTCCGCATTTAGATAATGACCAAAGAAGATAAGATCAAAGGACCACCCCAAGAATGCGTTACCTAAGTGGTGTTTCATTCTTTGTGATTTTTTTCCCAGAGGAAATTGCCAACAAAATGTGGTAAAAGATATATGTAATTCATGTGTTTAGAATGTGCCACGTCACTAGGACAAACTTTATATATTGAAGCTTTCATAACAAATCGCATTGCACTTCACCACTTTGTAATCGTAGTGTTTAGACTTCAGTCTTTGCCTACTTTACATGCTCTGCTGATTTCTTATTTTTTTCGTATGCTCTGTCGCTAAAAAATTTGCATGCTTATTCATTTGTTGTTATGCTCTCTTACTTTCATAGCTTTCTTCAATCAACCTTTCACATACCGAACAATTGAAGTACACTCCTTACCCTTTGACATGCATATTCATTGAAACTTTCGCACCAAATAGCACAACACTTCCCCACTCTTTCTAATCATAATGTGTAGACTTTCCCTACTTTACATACTCTGTCATTTTCTTATTTTTTGTTTTCTTTGTCGATAACAAATTTGCAAGCTTATTCATTTGTTGTCGATACATACTCTTAAATTTTACCACTTAGTTTACAATTTCCTCTAGAAAAAAAATCATTTAAGTATGAAACACCACTTCGGTAACCCAGTCGTTTTTGAACTCTATCTATTCCCTGTCTTTCCTCTCTCTTCGTAATTTTTCTGGTTCACCTCCCCATTCACTCCCTGTCTCTCTGTATTCTTCTTCCACTGCACTAAATTAAACACAAAGAAAATCTCCCATAGCAAAGTTCACGGACCAATCGGTATCAATTCATTAAATCTCAAATACTCAGATATATATATATATGTTTCCCTTTAAATACTTTGTCGTTTTCTTATTTTATATATGCTTTGATGTTAACAAAAATGAATCTCTGTATACTTTGTTGTTAACAAATCTGGTTGCTTATGCATTTGGTAATTTGCCTTGCCGTTAGACTCACTGTACCAAACAACTTGTATCATTTTAATCTGTGTCTATTATTTTCACTAGGCCTTAAAAGCATATATTTAATTTGTGACTCTTCAACTTGTGATACTATGTAAACAATCTTACTTTACCTCGCATCACTTAACTTTACCACTAAACACTCTCAACAATATAATCTAACTACCATTTGACATGATATATGCTGCAGTTTATTTATATAACTACGACGGCTCATGTACAACAATTTCCTATTAACATCTATCCGGGTAAATTGTAATGTGCACTTTAGCATTTAACTACTTAAATTCATTGTTTTGTCTCACCTAACATTGCATTTATTTTTAGATATAGTAGCTATATAACTACCCGAGGTGCCCAGAGATGTGATATAATAGACATTTTTATTACTATTTTGCATAATGTTTCTTACATACCCACAATTTACAAATATATTTCTGTATTATCGATAAGGAGGAGAGAAGAAAACAAACATCTCTACTCCTTCAGGAAGTAAAACCTATGAAAGAGTCCCGCAACAAAGCTGCAGCTACAGTAAAAAAAAATTTGGACAATAAAGTTGCACCTACAGTAATTGCAGACATCAAATACATTCACTAATTGGCATTGACTCGGACCATGCCAAAAGTGTCTTGTGCTTCTTAATCATGCATTTATATATATCTCATGGAATGCCACGAAATAGCTTAAACACTCCAATTTCTCGCCGAAGGACACAATTGATAGTTACATTTACACTTAATAAAGGAAACAAATAGAAATCAGAAAAGATTTGACAGAAAAACGTATTGCTATGTAGATCCTCGCTCATTTGTTTTTTAATTTCCATATATCACGTACTATCTTTTTGCACGAGGCAAATCAAATGGACAAACATATAGGAACTGATGACAACAAACTATCAATAGTGTACAAAATAATCTTAAAAAGCGGATATTACCTAATGATCATACTTATGCTTAATGATAATTTACCTAGTTTTCTTATAAATTTAGTACACAAAGCGTGTGCATGGATGCATACTTGCATTTAAGAAAAAGTGTGCATACTTGGAGCTGATAGCGACAACTCAAACGGATGAGACATTTCCTATTTACAGATGTTTGCCAACACATGCTCATATTCTTATTTTATTTAATTTAATAGTTTCATGAAGAGATATATATTGAATATCTATTAACTTTTTTTAAACTTGCAACATGAACAGGGAAAAAATAGAAAAACAAAGTTATCCAACAAACCATTTAGTCTTAGCAGTGCTTCTTTTTGGAGAGATATAAGAAAATTGGTAGTAGAATTTTTATTTGGCCTATTACATGCTTTTATGTAACTACAAAAAGTCGATATCATTAGTATTAGAAAAATCTACACATGAGGATTCATATCCGACAAAATTTTCTTCCTAAAACTAGATGAATTGCCTGTTGGAAAATACTGAAGGATCAGGGAAATTTCGTAGTTTGAGGCATTCCTATGGACAACGTGCTTAGGAATATTTTAACGGTTAAGGTGTATCCCTCTAGTTTCAACAAGCATTTTTAGTTTTAAACTAAGAGTCAGAAACTAACAAATATCTATCTTTAGGAAATCCACTCAAACAAAACAAGAAGAAATTTATTTCTTTGTAATCTTTCTTCACACCCAAAAAGAACCCAAACATATAATCTATATCTATGTTATTCTAAAGTGGGAAGCCCTCAAGTTAAAAGTCAGATTATGAAATGTCCTTTAAATATTGAATGACTACTTTACCCTTGATTTAAAAACTACTTCTATTAATAATTTTTTACAAAAAAAGTAAATAAGTTACAAATACTTATGAAAGACATGTTGATAATAATATAGTCTAAATCAAACCATCTGACATTTGGAGCAAGTAAAGAGACAGCAGTTATAATATCATAATTATATACAAAATTATTCTTTCAAAATCATCAATTGTTCCAGAGTTAATGTCTTAAATTTTCTTTGCACGATTTCAAGTATTAAATAACTAACTTAATTGTGTTGTTGCTTTCTTAGCCTTTGGCTTTTCAAATTCTAACTCAATAAAATTGTTGTTTTATAAATATAATTATTTTCATGCTTTGGACCTTATTTCAGATGTTTGCACACAATAAAAATAAAGAACTTATTGAGAGCTTATCAAAATATGTTTCTCTTAGGTGTTATATTAACAACTAAGATGTGGTTTACTCACACAATGATTCACGTCGCATTTGAATCTTGGTTATGTCTCGTCCAAGTTTTATCGTTATCTTAGGCAGATCGACTGGTTTCTTCATTTAAATTCCATTGCATAAAACACTCCGATTGTTCCTTATTTACATAAAATTGTCTACACTGCTATCTTCTATACGAGTTCTCTTATATTATCAATAATGCATGAATTGATTGTAACTTTTTACTTATTTTATTCAAGTATTATTGGGTGTTTTTTTTTAATCAAAATGGAAAACATAATGACTCGTGCAAAAATGATACGATCAAATTATTTCATGCAACACAAACTCCGTACTGAGTAATATGAAATAAATGTGCAACACACGTTCCTATGGACTATTTATATGTAGCTAAAGAGAGATGAGGTCTTAGCTTCAAAGTAATTGCCCATGGTCCCAAAAATTTAATGGTAGTAAATACCATAAAGAGCCAATTGGTCAAATTCAACATAAAGGTTGAATAAATTGTTTCTGAAAAAACGCTTGCAATAAAAGTGATTAATCTGATAATGAATAGAATGAGAAAAGATTCGTAATTATAGATAGAAAGTAATTACCAATATTATTAATATTATTATTAAGTTATTATACTTATTTTTTTTCTAACGATCCCTCATATATCTTAAAAATATTATTAAGTAATAGAATAAAAGATTTGTTGGGTTTTCATATGAGTACAATGCATCGAATCTGGTGTCTCATAGAATATGAATCCGACCTACAAAAAATAAGATCAAATAATGCAGAATAATTGGTGAAGTACAAAACTTCTATGAATTGGGATTTCTTTTATAGGCTTAGGGTCTTATTCTATCATATTAAACTCACATAATTTTTGTCGTTTGTGTCCTGATATTCATGAGTACTTGATGAGTCAATATTTCACGACTCATTTGGCCTAGAATTGGAAAAAAATCTAATCCTCAATGTCATTTTTACCTACTTTTAATATTAGTATGGTTGTTTTTTAGGGTTGAAGCGAATAAATGGTCAACAAAGCATAAGGAAGCAAAAAGATGGAGAATTGGAGCTAAAAAGTAAAGGTGGCATCGCCCAAGTAGTTTGGCATATCGCCAAACCCCACGACTGATTGCAAAAATGAAGGATCCATCATTGAAGATAACAGTTCATTCAAGTTCCAAAGGAAGCAGTTCGGTGATAAAGAGAAGAAGTTTGGCGTATCGCTGCAAAGTTTGGTGATGATAGATCTCCATCGCCAATATTGACAGTTGCAAACCCTTGAAGCTCATGTTCAAGCTAGTTCAGTGATAGTGTCTCACTTTGGTGCATCACTGACAAGTTCGGTGATACACTCTGCTCATCCCCGAAGTGAGCTTGGTGGCAGTTTTTTCATTTCTTTGGTCTCATTTTTCTTCAGCTATAAAATGCTCTTTGCAGCTTCTAACCCTATCTTTTGCTAAATTTAAGAACTAGAAAGTAGTAATTGAAACACTAAGGTTAGGATTAGCTTATTTCTTGGTTTTCTTCATTAGATTCGAATTTTGACTTGTGAATATTTGGATCTGATGGAGGATTTCAATTGAGCATAATGGTATAATTTCTCTTTCTCTTTCTATGCTTGGCTAATTTCCCCGTCCTTGGGTTGTGTAATTATTGAGTAGTGATTAATGCATAGGCAGTGTTTTTTTGCTTTTCTAATTAATTATTTGTTATGGGTTTAGCCATTAATCTATGTTATCAATCCAAAATTGGACGTTGCAAACTCTAATTGAACTTTGATCCTTTAAAATCCTTGAAAGTGGAGATATGGATGAGGAGTAATGATAAACAATGACTTGATTCGTATCATTTAATGATAGATCTTAGAAATAAGGCTAACAAATTTAGGTTGTTGATTGGTTATGATGAAACACATGCTATGGTTTGAAAGAACCCACATGTGAAATTTAGTGTTTTATTGAAAGATAAATATTAAGACTCAAAATTTAGCTTACCCATGACTTCAATTGAAAATCAAAGCAAATGTTCACTCACCCATGTACGCATTCACACTCATGATAACACAACCCTAAGTTACCTTTTAATTTGATTACAACTCTTTAGTTCTCGTTATTACAAATCAAACTCACTATTGATAACTTAGATCGAAAAGTGTTCAAAATTAGTTACAACCCCCCCCCCCCCACATTTACTTTTATTGCATTTTAATTATACAAGCAAGTATTTAATGAATTGTTAAACTCTAAGGTGAACCTTATGGGTTCATTCTGCATGGGATGACCCCAACACAAGAGTTGGGTAAATATATTGTTAACGATTGTGTGCATCTAAATCGGTGTGATTGAGTGTTATAAAAAATGGCACCATTGTCAGGGCATGACAACATAACGTTTATTTATTGAAGTGTATTATTTCACTTGTGTTAGTCGTAGATTGAATTTACTTTGTTTATTGTTTTTGTTTTTTTTATGTGAAAATATGAGCCAACACACTAGTGATAACATGACTGTTGAAGTGAAATTCGAGGATAATGACCATTTAGGAGATGCCGAAAGGGCTAGAGCTATTTGGCTACCACCCACGGTGGGCCATACGGCTTTCCACGTTACTAGAACCATGCTTCACTTTCTTCAAATAAAGAGAATGTTCGGTGGTCAATCTCATGAGCACACAAACATGCACTTAAAGAAATTCATTGATCTTTGCATCCCTTTTGACATAGTAAATATCTCCCAAGAATCAATCCAATTGCGATTGTTCCCTTTCTCATTGATGGGAGAGGCAGTTTTATTGGCTGAGGGAATTGCCTGAAGGGTCCATTACTTTATAGGTTGTGCTAACAGAAGCTTTTGTCGATAGGTTTTTTCCTCTATCTTGTATGCCTAAACTTTGAGATGAAATCACAAACTTCTGCCAATTGAGTGGTGAACCTCTACATGAAGCTTGGCTAAGGTTTAAGAGGATGTTATTTTATTGCCTAAAACATGAGTTACCGGATAAGTCATTGCTGCAAATCTTTTATCAGTCATTGAATTCTTTGGATAAGACTGTAGTGGACAATTTAGCCGGTGGGTCTATGATGAACCAAATATTTAGAGTTGCTACGGGATTGCTAATCCAAATGACAAAGTAAAATTAATCTTGGCATACTCGAGACGCCGAGGTGGACATGCGTGCTCCCTCCTCATATTTTGTGAGCCAAGAGCAAAGGAAAAAGGATAAAGAGAGAGATGAAAATATGGCCAAGATTATGACACAAATGGATCTTATGACAAAACATTGTATGGGATCAAACTCCAACACGATTAATGTCGTAGCTACAAGAGGAAATAAAGCCTATGAGGATGATGATGCCGATTCACTTGATGAGGAGATTCACTTCTTGTTTTTTTATCAAACAAGGGGTTCCCAATCTACCTATCAAAGGTAAGGCAAGAATCAATGTTAGAAGGATAGATATCAACACTGGTAGGACAAGGATCAAGATTAGAGAGATCATAACCGTGATCATGGTTGGAGGGACAAGAACATGAGAGAGATTGTGGTTGGAAGGACAAGGATCATGAAAGGGATCATGATCATGATAGATATGTCCCACCTCATGATAGATAAAATGCCAAAGAGTCCACCTCCGTAGATCTGGAGATCTATAAAATAGAATATGCGATTCCTAGAATTCTCATAATGTTGAAGGGAGTGACATGATCCTCATAGAAATGAAGACTGACTTCTCCTTATTAAACCAAATGGTCACTTCCCATGCAGCTTTGATTAAACAACTCGAGATCTAATTGATTCAAATCTCAGCTTACCTCAATCCTAGATAAAAGGTAGGCCTACCTAGTGACACCGTGACCAATTTAAAGAATAATGCTCATTGTATGGTCATTGTCACTAGGAATGGAAATACACATGGTGATGAGGTAGTTGACATCTTTGACGATCCCACTGATGAGGTGGTCGAAGAGAAAGCAAGTGTGATGAGAAAGAGGGTTGGAAATTCGAGTAAAGATGTTGATATCCCCGAAGAGTTTAATGTCAAAAGACTGAGGAAAGTTGATAATGTGGTTGATAATAAGGAAAGAGAATAAGTGGTTAATGAAAACATTTCAAAACCAGAAGAAAGACCTATTATGTAAAACATAACAATCAAGATACCTCATCTATTCCCGCAAAGACTTAAGAAGAAAGAGGAGGATGTTAAATTCTAGAAGTTTCTCTTTAAGTTCAATAATTTATCTGTAAACATCCCATTGGTAGAGTCCTTATAAAAAATTCTTGGTTATGCAAAGTTTATGAAGGACTTGGCAACCAAAAAAACAAAAATATATTTTGAAATGGTTGAAGTATTGCACCATTGTAGAGCGATAATGTCTAGTAATATAGTGGTGAAAAGAGAAGATCCCAGGGCATTTACCATTCCTTGTACTATAGGTGTTTATCAATTTGGCCAGGCCTTGGGTGATCTAAGATCGAGCATATATTTGATGCCATTGGCTATTTTAAAAAATTTAGGTTCGGGAACTCACAAAGCCATCACTATGAGGCTATTGATGGTAGATCAATCTTTAAAGATACTGGTGGGAATCCTCTACGATGTTCTTTTTCAAGTTGATTGATTCATATTCCCTAGTGATTTTGTTATTCTTGATTGTGAGATCAATTAAGAGGTCCCTATCATTCTTGGTAGACCTTTCTTGGCTATCAAAAGATCTCTCGTTGATATGGAGTGTGGTGAGTTAAAATTTTAGGTGAATGGTGATGAAGTCATCTTTACTGTATGCAAGTCCAAGAAGCAACCGACGGATTTACAAGTGATCTCGGTTATTGATGTAATTACAAATAAGTTTGCCAATGCATTGGAGGGGGATATTATTAGAGAGCCATTAGTGGCGATCTTATGAAACTATGGTAGTGAACATGTTGAAGAATATGATAAAGTTGTAGCTTTTTTAACCGACTTTGGTTTATACAACAAGAACCAACACAAGCGTGACCTTAACCTAAAGAATCAGAAGAGTCCTCCCGACAAGCCATCAATAGAGGAACCTCCAAAGATTGAACTCAAGTCGCTCCCTGCTCATCTTTGATATGTATTTTTGGGGTATTATAATACCCTACCGTTCAATATAGCGGTAGACTTGCTATCGTGGCAAGTTGAGGGTTTGAAATCAGTGTTGAAAATATTCATAAGGGCTATTGGGTGGACTTTCCCTTATATTATCGGGATCCCTCCCAGAATATGCACTCATAAAATCAAATTAGAGCCCAAATATGTGCCAAACGTGTCAAACAAGGTTGAATCCTCCAATGCAAGAGGTGGTTAAGAAGGAGATCATCAAATGGATTGATGTGGGTATAGTGTATCCAATCTTAGATACAACTTGGGTGAGACCAGTACAATGTATACCTAAGAACAGAGGAATTATTATGGTTCCCAATTAGAATAATGTACTTATCCATTTTAGGTCGGTTACTGGTTGGTGAATGTGTATGGATTACTGGAAACTCAACTCATGGACTAAAAAGGACAACTTTTCTATGCCCTTCATGGATCAAATGTTAGATCGTTTGGCAGGGAAAGGTTGGTATGATTTCCCTGATGGGTACTCCGGGTACAACCAAATCTCCATAGCCCCAGAAGACCACTTTCACATGTATATATGGTACCTTTGCTTTTAAACAAATGCATTTTGGGTTGTTTAATGCTACCACCACCTTCCAAAGGTGTATGTTTTCAATATTTTCATACATCGTTGAAGACACAATGGAAGTTTTCATTGACGACTTTTCAATAGTGGGTATTACTTTTGGAACTTGTCTTGAGCATTTCGGCAAAGTCCTCCAAAGGTGTGTTGAAATAAACTTTGTTCTAAATTGGGAGAAATACCACTTTATAGTGAAGGAAGAAATTTAACATGAGCATAAGATATCGGGGCAAGGTATTCAAGTTGACCAAGCCAAAGTCAAAGTATCTCCAAATTACCCCCTTCTATCTTCATTAAGGGAGTGCGAAGATTTTTAGGGCATGCCGACTTCTATAGATGATTCATCAAGGATTTTTCAAAGATAGCCTACCCAATGTGCAATCCCTTTGAAAAAGAAGCCAAGTTTGATTTTGATGCAGATTGTGTGAGGTCATTCAACTACCTCAAGGAGAAGCTTGTATCTGAACCTATCACAGTTGCTCCAAATTTGTTACTCCTCTATGAGCTTATATGTGATGCGAGTGGAATAGTACTAAGTGCAGTTCTTGGCCAATGAAAGTACAAGCTCTTTCACCCAGTTTACTATGCAAGCAAGTCCTTGAATGATACACAAAGGACCTATATGTTTACAAAACAAGAATTATTAGCCGTGGTATATGTGTTTGAAAATTTTTGTGCTTTCTCGTTGGACACCAAAATAATTATTCATACAAACCATGCCTCTATTCGATACTTGGTGGCCAAGAAGGAAGCTAAACCATGGCTAAGCCAGTGATATTGTTACTTCAAGAATTTGACTTCGAGGTCAAAGATAGAAAAGGGTAAGAAAATTAAGTAGTGGATCATGTATCTCGTCTTAAATCTAATGATGTGAAGTTGGGGAAAATTAACATTAATAAGGCTTTTCTTAATGAGCTTTTTATGGCTCTTTCTAGAAGTTTGGAAGTGTGGAACCATAGAATGCAAACTATGTAAACTATGTTGTGTGTGGTATACTCCCCGAAAACCTAAATAATTATTAAAACTAAACACTTTTTACATGATGTTAAGCGATATTATTAGGATGAACCCGACTTATTTAAGGAATATGCAAATAGTGTGATTTGTAGGTGTGTTATGGAGTCAGAAATACAACCCATAATTGAGGATTCAGAAATACAACCCATAATTGAGGATTCAAAAATACAACCCATAATTGAGGATTATCACTCTTCTCAATTTAGTCGTCATCGTAGTGGTATAAGGACGACTGCTACAGTTCTTCAAAGTGGTTTCTATTGGCCTATGCTTTATCGGGATACTAATGAGTTGGTTCGGTCTTGTGGGCAATGTCAAATGCAAGGAGGTATCTCAAGGAGGCATGAAATACCCTTGAATCCTAATCTTGAAGTCCAATTGTGTTATACATTCGGCGTTGAGTGATTTTATGGGGCCTTTTGTAAGCTCATATGCGAATAAGTATATCTTGGTGGCCGTTAACTATGTATCAATATGGGTTGAGGCAATTGCGTTTCCTAATATTGAGAGCAAGAGTGTCATATTTTTCATAAAAAAGTATATCTTTACATGTTTTCGGACTCCCCGATCTATCATTAGTGATGGTGGCTCTCATTTTTGCAATAGGGTGTTTGGTGCATTACTTGAAAAGTATGGACTCAAGCATAAGGTTGCTACCCCGTATCACCCTCAAACTAGTGGCCAAGTTGAAGTTTCAAATAGGGAGGCTAAAGCAATATTTGATAAAATAGTTAAGGATGTTTTATCAATGAGAATACAGGGTGTGCCATTACGCTAACTAAGGCTCTTCTTTGGAGGCAACCCAAATTTATTTTTTTCTCTATTTGAATAGCATTTTTTGTATAGTGCAGGTGTATGATGGGTTCGGAGTGTCAAAAACCTCTCACAAAACAAGGTGGAGTAAAAAAATATTGGAGATTGTGCGCTGAGCTCCAGGGAAGTGACTTAGGTGATTCGCCAAGTGCTTTGGCATATCGCCAAAATCCTTTGCTTACTCGATCTCTCAAGTCATGAGAATTATTATACTCGATGATACTTCTCAATGTTTGGTGCATCGCCAAACACTTAGGTGATACCCTTGTCAATCACCAAAGTCCTTTGCGAAATCAAACCTCCAAACTGTGGAAACTATTTTTTTTGGAGATACATTGTGAGTTCGGTGTAGCATCGAACACTTAGGCGATGCCCTTATTTATCGCTAAACTGTAGTGTATTTAATGAAGGCAACGGTTTGACTCTTACACTCTTGTCTCTTTCTCTTCTCCTAAACTTTTCCATTCCCAAGTTTTTCTTACCATAAACCTATCATCCCTTTCACTTAGATAAACATGCACACACACTCACTTCAGTCTATTCACTTCATTGTCACCACAATGTTTCTCATTAGAACCCTATCACTGTGTCAATGTGTCTTCTTCTTAGTCAATCTTTATCTCATATTTGAAGGTTAAAAATTCTTTGTTTAGTCCTAGATATATGTTATTTTATAGATTGTGCTTTACTTTTATATTTTCGTCATGTTTTATTATTTGAATTTGATGAAGACCTGAATCCATGGTTATTTTCATGCTTAATCAGAAATTGGATTGCCGAATCATGTGATTGTTAGAGTAGAAGCATATAGGGTTAGTTAATTTGGAGAATATATTTGTATTGTGCTTGAATGTAACTTGAATCGTTGTATGTGGGTTTGATTGGGTGTCATTTGAAATAGTGAAATAGTAAATTTTGACCAATTTTTCCTGATGATAGATTGGTGATGTTGTTCTTAAGGGAAAATAATCAATTCATTGTCTTTGGTAATGAAAAATAGTGAAGTCTGAGTACCTTGTGTAAATGTGTAAAGAAATTGCCATTAAATTGTTTGAATGTTGAAGTAGGGAAGACGACACTAATCAGTGTTGTGTTAAGAACTTTTGTGATGCGTCGAACAGTGTGGCGGATCATTGAAGTGCTCCCTATATCGCCAAAAGTGATAGTTTAGGTTGGAAAATTGAGGTAAAGGTTTGTGATGCCTTACTAGTTTGGCGACACTTAGGGATTATCACCAAACTTTTTGGCATATCGTCGAACTCTCACTTTGACTCGCCAAACTCAGCCCTAGAGACTGTTAACTTTGGCAAAAGGAGTTGGCGATTCGCTGAACTGTTTGGCGATTCACCGAAGTTGTTTAGCGATGCCACACTAGAAATTTTTTGTGTTTGCTAACCTTTGTCTATTTCATTGTTGATTTCTTATGTGGATATGGTGAAGACCAAGAATGTCTAAAAGAAACAAAAGCCCACTCCTTCTCCAAAATCAAAGATAACAAATGGGGTGTAAATTCAGGGTCGTTCAAACCAAAAAAGAAAGGTGCAACAAAAAAAAGACTTACTACTGAGAAAGAAAAAGGGAAGGCCATCATCACCCAACCTCATGTCTCTTATAAGGATGAATCAAGCTATAAACACAGTTTAAATTCATCGAGATATCTTGACACCCTCTGAAAAGAGGAATGAAGGGGGCAATAGTACTCCAATCTATGAACCACTCCTTACTAAGGTGGTTGAACCATATAAGAAAAAAAGGGATGAACAATGCACCAAGGTGTACTTAGACCCTCACCCTATGGTGGTTCTTCGGTTTCTCAATCGACCAAAAGTTCCCAAAAGACGTACAATCATCGAGGAGCAATGGTTGAGCACAAACAGATTAGAGGGCAAACATTCTAGGGTTTTGACTTCTATAAGGTACCATGATTTTAAAATTTTTACTCAACCTCTAAAGGCTTATGTGGAGAATTGGGTACATGAATTTTATGATGCTTATGGTAAATTTCTACCGCACAGAAGGAAGAAAAAGAAGCCTCATGAAACAAGAGATATTGTGGTGGTTCGATAGGTAACGGAAAAGTGTGATGAGACCTTGCTATATTTCATTTATGGATGCAAGGTGGATACATCACAATACTTTTCTAGATGGGTTTTGAAGTAGGTTGATAATCTTCAAGGTTGGTTAGCCCCTTTGTTTAGTGATGGTACACCCTCATGGATTACACCTGGGGTCCGAATTGAGAAGAATGCCATTCAACTAGATGCCCAGTATTGATTGAGTTTCATTTATAATAACCTTATGCCCTCCCAAAATGAGACATTCCTTTGGGATCCCAAGGAAGTGTTGTTGGGAACTATTTTCATGAAGGAAAGGTTAAATCTTGCTCAAATCATTGCCCCAGATATTGTTATATAGACCCAACAAAAGCATACTTCCCTTTCTTTCCCATGCCTTATTACCAATTTATACCATAAGACAAAGTTTCCCTTTGAACTTAAGAGAGATGTTGAGTAAACCCCTACTTCCACAAATTATATCACAAGACTTGAAGCTGTCCAAGAAGAGAAGAAGAAGAAAACCCGGGTGGATTAATACCTAGTAGTTGATGTTAAGACCCTTGATAGTGGTGCTAGTCAGCCCACTGCTATTGACATAGATCTACCTCCTCCGTATTCATCCATAAGGCCTTCCTCCCAGCCTCCTTGACCTAGTGCCTATGCTCTTCGACCATCTACTATTACTGGAACTTTGAGGGATTCTTTGAATCAGGTTATTATTTAGATAGGCCACATAGCCTATTTGGCTGATGTGAGGTCGGCTAAATTGAAGGCATAGATGCCTCAAATGATTCAGGATTATATTAAGGCAACTTTGGTGCCTATTACTAAGGAGATGTAGGGGATTCATGAGACTTTGTAGGCTTATGGTGCAAAGCATGATGAGTTGAACTCACCATAGTAGTTTAAATCTCAGGATACGGAGTAGACTATTATGATAATTGAGCTTGCTTCTTTGTGAACTCATGTCGATCAGCTCCCGTTCCCTAATTTGTCATATATTTTGGTAGTACCATCTCATACCCAGTTCGAGAGAGTATTATAGCTGCTAAGGAAGATGAGTAGGAGGAAACTTCTGAGACCACGGATAAAGATGAAGATGTGACCGAGTTTACTACTGACAGAGTTGATGAAATACAGGTTGATATGCAGGTTACTGAGCAAGATATATTGGAGTCAGCTTTGGTAAGGTCGACATAGGAGACTTAACGGATTGGTGGTAGTGTTTCCAAACCCACTAAGGAGACATTTGATCTAACCACCAACCCAGATTCCACTCTAGAGACAATTGTCATCCCTTCAGATCCAGCCTCACAAATTGATTCTATAGTTGAGCCCAGTACTAATGCCAAGACTGAGGCCACTTTTGAGAGCCAGTCATGGACATTGGCCTAGCAGTGTTTACAGGGACCCTTCCACTCATTCTTCTATTATATCTTTTGTCCTATTGCATTGAGTACAATGCTTACTTTTGAGTATGGGGGTATTATTTTTGGTGTTGTAATATTTGATTCAGATTCTTATACTCTATTTTTGCTTGTGGTTTGGATAGTATGATTCAGATACTATTTTTGGATTTAGTTTGTAATAATTCTAGATGATTTCTATTTTTATGGGTGCATATATTTTTGGCTTGGTTTGAGTATGTGTCGTGATTTCCATTTCATTTCCTTATTCCATAGTGTAGTAGGTCATAGTATAGTTGATACATAAAGTTCTTCTTGGTTTGGTGCTTAACAAAAAGTGAGCTATCAATAGAACACTTTGACTCGAATAGTACTGTTGGGGTGATTTTTCACATGTATAACTCTTTAAAATGACAAATTGGTTTGTGAATTTCTCCATCTTTCAAAATGTGTCCGTCTTTTAAAATTTATGTGATTGAGTTTAAGTAGATAGATTCTCATTCTTTTGAATACTCACATCTTGATTTGACTACTCAATTACCTCCCTTGTGATGTGCTATGAATGTGTTAAGTCAATTGAGGTGGTGAAAGTGTTGATTTGAGTGTGTTATTGAGTGCCATGAGTCGTGAGGTTTCGATTCGATCTGGTTTGATAAGTCCATCTAGAACTTGACTAGTTGGTCTATTACTAATTAAAGAGCATTACAATGCTGGATAAATGACCTTAGGCCATCAAGTGAGACTGAGCCTTCTAATTGTCCGAGTAGACATCCCCATTGTGAGTTGAGTGGCCAATCTTTCCCCAATTTGTGCCTTGGAACATATTTCTTGGACAACCTCATTACAAGCCATAACATGTCTTCTATGATCCCTTCTTTTGAACCAAAACCATCTTGAAGCATTTAAGTAAGGCCTTAAACCAATTAAGGCCAAAAGCCTAAGTTGGGGGTAGAAGATATATCGAGTGAGATTTGTGACGGGAAGTTCTTAGATTTGGGGACCATTAACTTTGTCCTCTAGTCATCCTAGTATTCATTGTAAATACATTATAAAAAAGTGGAAAATAATGAAAAAAAAAGCAAAAAAGAGTTGCAATTGTGAATTTAGCTTATAAATATTTGAAGAGTTTAGCTTTTAAAAAGATAGTAGGAGGAAGATGGCAACTGAATCTAGTAAAATAGGTTTGTAGTGTGTACAAAGAAGCAAGCTTTGGGAAAAGAATTTAGTTGAGGTATCATGTGGTGCTTCAAGAGGGAGAGTCACTATAACCCAAATTTATTCTACCTTACCCGTTGCCTTCACTACAAGCCGAAATAATACATTTGTGATCTCTAATGCGGCATATTTAATTTTGGTGTGATGGAACATATGGGCAAGCCTATGGTATGGTACCTATGTTCATTATCATCTCTAAAATGGAGAGTAAATCGTACTAATCCCTTGTTTAATTTTTGATCCCATCTTTAGGGAAGGGATATTTTTGTTGTGATGGCAGTTGATTGAATTTCTTGAACACATTTGTTAACCATAGTGGAAGTCTACAAGCATGTGCTTGGTTTGGTAGCAAACTAGTGAACACTTGAAGCTTGTAGTTCATGAATTGAGTGTCTGATAGTAGATACTTATGTCAAAGTTATTCAAAATCATAGGACAAAATAGTTTTCACAAATAAACATGTGTTTAAACTCCCAAGTAGTACCATTTGTAGACAATGTTGACTTTGTTGTGTGTACATTCATTTGCTCAAGGACAAGCAATGGTTTACGTTGGGGGTGTTGATGAGTCGGTATTTCACTATTCTTTTGGCCTTGAATTAGTAGGAAATAAAATCCTCAATGCCATTTTTTAGCTACTTTTAATGTTAGTTTGGTTGTTTTTCAGGGTTGAAGCCAAAAAGTGGTCGAAAAAGCATAAGGAAGCAAAAATATGGAGAATTAAAGCTAAAAAGTGAATGTGGCATCACAAAAATTAGTTTCGTGTTCTGTCAAACTCCATGGCAGATTGCCAAAGTAAAGGTTACATCGCTGAAGGTTACAATTAAATCAAGTTCCAAAAGAAGAAGTTAGATGATGAAAAGAATAAGTTAAGCATATCGCTACAAAGTTTGGCCATGATAGATCTCCATTGCCAAAGTTAACAGTTGCAATACATTGAAGCTCAAGTTCAAGCTAGTTCGGCGATAGTGTCTCACTTCGGTGCATCGCTGATGAGTTCAACGATACACTCTTCCCGTCGCCGAATTGAGTTCTGTGGCAGTTTTATAATTTCTTTGGCCCGATTTTGCTTTAGCTTTAAAAGGAATTTTTCAACTTCTAACCCCATCTTTTGCTTTTTATAACTCCGTTTTCTACTAAATTTGAGTAGTGATAAATGCATGTGTAGTGTTTATTTGCTTTCCTAATTGTTTATTTTGTTATGGGTTTAGCCATTACTCCATATTATCAACCCAAAATTAGAGATTGGAAACCCTAATTGAGATTATATCCTTTATCATCCTTGAAAGAGGGATATGGTGTCACGCCCCGGATTCCAACGAGGCGTGATTGGCACCCGAAGTCGATAAGGCCCGAGAGAACAAATCTTTCCTCATACCTACTCATATGCATACAATAAGTGTCATCACTACCTCATAGAGACATAAAAAGAATGGTGAATACGAATATCACGGAACGTTATACATACATTAATGAAACTTGGCCGTTGGGGCCATCAAGTCAAAAGGACATACATCTCTTTCTTTCACCATCATACATATACCCACATATGTCTACAAAATTCTCTAGTCGAAACACATAACTATGACAACTTAGAGTCGGGACAACACCCCGCTCTATACTCATAGACAACACCAAAATAAATGTATATAGCAACTCAGGAAGCCCCGAACCAACTGGAGCTCACCAAAAGTCCGCAAAGATCTGCAACCTACAGTGGAGGTCTACTAGTACCTGCACCTGTAACACGTAAGGTAAATTCCCCAATCGGGGTCAGTACAAAGAATGTACTGAGTATTTAAGGCCATATGAAACTGTCACAAATATGTCAATAGAATCCAAATGGAAGAAGATAGTCAATACGAATAACCCCTTGATTTGCATATGTGGAACCATGTAGCTTACGTAAATTTAGTTCTTCTCTTTATTGTTTATTCCACATCACTCATAACATCTTGTAACCGGGCCCCAACTGATCAGTGGCTCTTAACATAACATAATGTTATGTTGGGATCGGCTCGAGCTAGGACTTTTCCCCTAGAGCTAACACCCATAAATCAATATACATTGGGATCGGCTCGAGCTAGGCTTATGCCTCTAGAGCTGCCACCCATATTAACATATCAGGTTCGGCTCGAGCTAGGTTATCACCCCTAGAGCTGCCCCCTGTCAGGATCGGCCCGAGCTAGGCTTATGCCTCTAGGACTGCCCCCTGATCCAATAATATCGGGATCGGCTTGATCTAGGCATTTCGCCCCCAAAGCTACCACCCATACTCATTCATTAACCACATATATGCATTACTTATTTTCTTACTTTTGGGAGATTGATACATTTGTTTGTGGAAGATGGATACATTAAGGATCATGACATTAGTGAAATCACACATATATATGCAATACTTCACTTCTTCATCTCATGAGATTGATACTTGGTGGTTAAACATTATTAGAAACAAAGCCTTCGTGGAAACATAACTCTATTGGAACCATTGGAACAACAATTTATGAACAAGAGACATGAGTATAATCACTATTGGAACATTGGAACATAATCTTGCTAAGATTTTGGAACATTATCAATGAATAGGAGACATGTGATTCATAATTGAACAATGAATAGGAAACTTGTGATAATAACCATGGATAACCGGGAATAGTCTACCTTAACACATTTCGGAAGAGGACAAGGGTAACGTCAATGTGAATTCTATATGATGCAGATGATACGGAAAAAGTAACCTTACATAACTTCACTTCCAAGTATTAGTACACGTGTCTATATATGAACACAACAGTCCAGCTCCTTCTTTACGTCTTACTCTGCAATACTAGTAAATAACAAAGTTCATGTTAACAACCAACTTCCTTACAAACGTATAAATGTCACAATGAGTTACGTGACTTCTACATAGCATCATTTCATCCTTCACAGTACATTCCATTGCATTATCATACCAACAACACCATAACATGCCACACATTGACAAAAATATCGCACATCAATAGCATTTCACATCACACTTACCCTTATGCTTTCTCATTAGCATTCCGTCACAACTTCTCCTATCAAATTGCCTCATAACAATATATGAACAACAATTCATACTTAATACAGTCCAACATGCCTCTATACAACACTTTAAAGTCATTAAAACAACATCACAAGTTGATAATTACATCTTAAAAGGGTATAGGGGCCTTCGGGGGTCAACTAGAGACTAAAACACACAAAACCAATTCTGGGACTGACCTGCGCTGCCACCTTCACCTGAAGGTGGCTGAGGTACACGTGCAGGTTACCTTTGGCAGCAGCCAGAGGCACCTGCGTTGGCATCTGCGCCCGCAGGTGCCCTCGTCTGCGGGGGCAGATGCCCGTTTTGGTCCGAAATGGTCTTTTTTGGGTCTTTTCATGCAATGAATGTTCCATGATCATAACCAAACTTATTTTAACATGTATTTTATCATATTATATGCCAACAATCAGCCATTTTCGCACAACACACATACACATCACCAAAACCTCACTTTCTTTTCAATCCGTCACCAAATCCATAACCAAATTTACAACAACAATTCCAAACATTAGACACAAGGATAAAACAAGGCAAGACTATAATCACATGTCACATGTCAATATTGAATCCATAAAGTTCACTTCCTTCAATACCACAAGTCTATGTTCAAGTTTACAAGGCAAAACCATCCTCCGATTTAGCAAACACAAATTGTTTCACACATAGTGAACTTCTCACATTTCACCAACATAACCAACATGATATAAACCATATTCCATGCATAAAATATATTAAACCATAATAATATACACTTACCAAGTCTTGCAAGATGATGATCTTGGTCCAAATGAGTGACTTAGGGTTTGTGTGAGACAAGGAAAAGTTAGAGAAATTTTTTAGAAAGGCATGGGAGTCCAAAATGAATAAAATCTGATTTTCCCTCATATATATAGTCACTTAGTGATCCTTGATTTACCTAACACTTGGTCGAATCCTAATCTAACAACTTGGTCTTGCAAATATGGGTCAAGAATGGGTCATTATGCCTTTTTTGTGCCATGACTTCATGCTAATTTTTGGGCCTCATTTAGCTCATTAACAAATTGTTAATTGAGCCCACCAATTTAATGAATAATTACTCATATATACATATATATCCCTCAAGTCCCTCTTATCCATCTCTTGGAATTAAATGCATGGTTGATTAGTCAAATGGAAGATTGGATCATGTTTTGCCCCATTGGGCCAAGTATTTCTTATGACCTTTGGGCCTCATTTGGCCAAATGGCTCAAGACTCATATAAGCCTCAACAATTAATTGCATAATTCTTCAAATCTCTCATATTTAACTAATTCCATAAGTGTACACGTAGTCGTATAGTTTTGATAACATACGGGTGTTCCACCTCCTACAAAGGTCTAATCCCATGTACTAGGCCCAATATCAATTATCTCATCCATAATATTACAAAATATAAAATTTTGACTCTCGTCACTTGAGTAACCATTGTTCAACGTCGTCACGTAGGGTTTGGGAGATACGGGGTGTTACATTCTCCCCCCTCAGGAACATTCATCCTCGAATGTTAACAACATCGTCTCATGTGCAACAATTGCAGCTCTACATTAACATATGCATACATATATACATACTACGTATCGATACTTCCTTATTAGTGCTCTAATTCCGTACCTTGAAATTTCTCCCCCGTTTGAAACCATTACGGGTACTTCAAATTTATCACTTCTTCGGTTCCCCAAGTGCTTTCTTTTACTTGTCGATTCCTACACCGTACCTTTCTGGAAACTACATTCTTTATTTTCCCACTCTTTTCATTTACATTCTCCAACATAATAATTTATATTTGCTCCGTAACTTGCACATTCAATCAATAATGAATCTCGGTATCTGACTTGTTTTAGCTTGTAGCTACTGTCGCACCACCTTAATCCTCTCTATAGCTCAGTGAACAAAACCTAGCCCCAAGTAAGGCAGCTCCACTCGATTTAAATCACCCAATTGATGATTTAAACTTTCTTCTATATAAACCTTCGTAAGATACCATTTTGATACTTGAATAATATCTATTATTATAAGCACATTCAATAAAGGGTAGATGATCATCCCAAATACCTTTTGAGTCTATCGTACAGACTCGTAGTATACCTTCAAACGTTTGGATAGTATGCTCTGCTTGTCCGTTCGTCTAAGGGTGAAAAGCTGTACTGAAATTCACTTGTGTACCCAACCTCTCCTGTAAAGAAATTTCCAACAATGTCTCCCCTGTCTAATGTAATAGAGTTGGAACTCCGTGTAGTTGTACTTTCTCTTTAACTGAAAGGAAATAAGATTTACATACTATTTTTCCTTCTCTTAGCTACAACTGAAGACTTTACCGTATTTTATACTATACTGCTTTCATCTGGGGTCCCCTGAAGACGAACTCCCAAGCTGGATAACTGATGTATATCCTCAACTATATTTTTTTTTTTGGTCATTGGCTACTAGTGCTTCCTATTGCTTTGTGACTTAATGTATCAGCTACCACGTTTGCCTTTCCCGGATGATATGAGATACCAATGTCGTAATCCTTTAATAGTTCAGGCTACCTTCGCTACCTCAGATTAAGTCCATCGTCTTAAAGATATATTGTAACCTCTTGTAATCAGTGTATATGTCAACCTGAATCCCTTACAAATAGTGGCACCATATTTTGAAAGCAAATATCACAGTTACTAGTTCAGGGTCATGTGTTAGGTAATTTCTTTGTTCATATGGACGCAATTGTCTTGAAGTATAAGCTATCACATTACCATGTTACATCAATACACATCCTAAGCCGACTCCTAAAGAATTACAATATCCTGCATACCCTTCTGAAGTACTAGTACAGGTATAGAAGTCAATGCATCTTTCAGCTCTTGGAAACTCTTCTCACATGCGTCGTTCCACAGGAACTTGATGGTCTTGTGTGTAAGCTTTGTTAAGGGTACGAGGATAGAAGAAAATCCTTCAACAGTTATCCTATAATAACCAACCAACCCAAGAAAATGATGGATCTCTGTAAGCATCGTAGGCCTTAGCCAATTTTTTTTTTCACCACTTCTATCTTTTGCGTATCAACTGTCATTCCTTAATTTTATACGAGTCACCCCACGAACAATGCGTATTTTAACCAACTTACGTTGAGAGAACTTTTACATATATATTATTGTCACGAAGAACCTGTAGCACTTGTCGCAAATGATTAACACGGTCCATTTTCGATCTTGTATATCATCCCCAAACATAGTCGCGTACACATTTAAAAGTGGCCTGAACACTCTATTCATCAAATTCCTAGCAACTGCGGGTGCATTGGGTAGCCCCATTAGCATCTCCAAAATTTCATGGTAACCCTCATGTGTTTGAAAAGCTGTCTCGGATATATATCTTTTATATATGTTTTTATTTCTTTTTAACCCTTACCTGGTGATATCTCGATCTCAAGTCAACCTTTGTCAATATGTGACACCTTGTGATTGGTTGACTAGATCGTCAATTCTAGGGAAAGAATATTTGCTTTTGATCGTTACCTTATGCAGTTGCCAATAGTCAATACACATTCTCAAGTACCATTTCATTCATTTTTTTTTCATTTTTCACACTCACACAGATGCATCCCAAAGGCATACTAGATCTTATGTATTCCTTGTTCACCAAACCTTTTACGTGTTCTCTTTATTTTTTTTATTTTTTTTTTAATTCCCATAGCTCTACTAGAGCCATTGTATACGAAGGAAGAGGGATAGGCGGAATGCCTAGAATCACATCAATGCTAAGCTCTACTCCCCGTTCTGGGGGTAAGCCTGGAAATGCATCAGGAAATATATCAAGAAATTCATTGACCACCGGAACCTATTGAGGACTTGGTGGTTTTACATCAGTATCTTACTCTCAGACCTACTGACATACATACCCTTTGGCTATCAATTTCATCGGTTAAGATAGAAAATAAAATTTTCCTCTTGGTGCCCCCATATTACCCTTCCACTCCGACACATGGTTTTATGGACAATGAAGATATACCTTCTTAGCCCGGCAATTCACAGTGGCATAACAAGAAACCAACCAATCCATCCCCATTATAGTATCAACATCTACCTTTTTCAATTTAATAAGATCAACCAATGTATCATGACTACCCACGGTTACCACACAATCATGATGCACTCTTCTAGCTACAATAAATTCACCCTTTGTAAATTCCCCAAATAGGTTAACTAAACATTCTAGTGTCCTTTTACAAAAAAAATTCTCTTCGACCATCAATGGACTAACGTACAATAGGGTAAAACCCAAATCAATCAATGTAAATACGTGACGCAAAAAGACAGATAATATATATGTCATGTCATCAGGAGAAGCCTCAAATTTCTGCCGATCCGTTATGGTGTGGGTACGACCCTGAATGCTACCAGAACTAGCTGCCCTCCTAGAACCTATGCCATGACCAGTAGGTTGTACATTTGATGATGATAATGCAACAGCAGCTACCGTAGGCCGTGTCACACCACCCATACCTTTTTGTGGGCACTCTCTCACCATGTACCCTGACACGCCACACCAAAAGCAAACATTTGTTCCTAATCGGCATTCACCTTCATGAAACCTCCCGCAGTGCTGACACGTCTGACGATAAAACCTCGGGTGGTTCATACTTCTTTGTGCTTGATATCCCCCTGTTCGTAACTCACCTCTTTGCCCAAACCGGTTGCTTCTAAACCCTTGGAATAGAAGAGGAACAGTTGCTGTCGGATGAGAAAGTGATGGTACAGGTGGTCTATGAAGATTCCAAGGTCCAAGTCTTTTTTGGGACGTCATAAATTGTCCCATGGGTTTATCCCTTTTTGACGATTCCCCTTCCAATTCCTGCATCCTCCTCCTCTGTCTCTGTCCCTTTTTTTGCTGTACAAGAGCTTGCCTCTGACCTTGCGCAGCAACTACACGGGTCAATGTCTGCACTGTACTCATTAAATCTTTTTTCAATAGTATTACCGGGCAGTTCTGAAGATACTTCTCTTCTACTCGGCTCTTCTGGGGCTGGAAGAGTAGAAGAAGACCACGATGGAATTTCAACATTTGCTCCACCTCGACTAGCTTGGTCAGGTGGTAATCCACTCCTTCCTTCTCCAGCAGGCATGTTGACCTGCTTACCTTTACCTTTTCCTCTTCTAGTGATTGGCATTTTGACTATACCAAAGAAAAACAATTACCATGGTCAGATGCAATTCAACTTACAACACTGGCTCTATTGCACGATCTAGAAGTGAAGAAAAGAAACAACTTCCTAAATGTCCCGTAGCCTCCCACTTATAAATGTGGTGCACAACACATCGATAAGTAAGACTCTACTCAGACACGGCTTTGTAGACACCCTGAGAATGACCTGCTCTGATACCACTTTTGTCACGCCCCGAATTCCAACGAGGCGTGATTGGCACCCGAAGCCGATAAGGCCTGAGAGAACCAATCTTTTTGCATATCCACTCATATGCATACCATAAGTGTCATCACCACCTCATAGAGACATAAAAAGAATGCTGAATACGAATATCATGGAACGTTATACATACATTAAAGAAACTTGGCCGTTGGGGCCATCAAGTCAAAAGGACATACATCTCTTTCTTTCACCATCATACATATACCCAAATATGTCTACAAAAGATTCAAGTCGAAATACATAACTATGACAACTTAGAGTCGGGACAACACCCCGCTCTATACTCATAGCCAACACCAAAATAAATGTACATAGCAACTCAGGAAGCCCTGAACCAACTGGAGCTCACCAAAAGTTCGCAACCTACAGTGGAGGTCTACTAGTACCTGTACCTGTAGCACGTAAGGTAAATTCCCCAATAGGGGTCTGTACGAAGAATGTACTGAGCATGTAAGGCCATATGAAACGGTCACAAATATGTCAATAGAATCCAAATGGAAGAAGATAGTCAATACGAATAACCCCTTGATTTGCATATGTGGAACCATGTAGCTTACGTAAATTTAGTTCTTCTCTTTATTATTTATTCCTCATCACTCATAAAATCTCGTACCCGGCCCCAACTGATCAGTGGGTCTTAACATAACATAACGTTATGTTGGGATCGTCTCGAGCTAGTACTTTGCCCCTAGAGCTGCCACCCGTAAATCAATATACATTGGGATCGGCTCTATCTAGGCTTATGCCTCTAGAGCTGCCACCCATATCAACATATCAGGTTCGGCTCGAGCTAGATTATCACCCCTAGAGCTACCCCCTGTCAGGATCGGACCAAGCTAGGCTTATGCCTCTAGGACTGCCCCCTTATCCAATAATATCAGGATCGGCTTGAGCTAGGTATTTCGCCCCCAAAGCTGCCACCCATACTTATTCATTAACCACATATATGCATTACTTCTTTTCTTACTTTTGAGAGATTGATACATTCATTTGTGGAAGATAGATACATTAAAGATCATGACATTATTGAAATCACACATATATATGCATTACTTCACTTCTTCATCTCATGAGATTTATACTTGGTGGTTAAACATTATTAGAAACAAAGCCTTCGTGGAAACATAACTCTATTGGAACCATTGGAACAACAATTTGTGAACAAGAGACATGAGTATAATCACTATTGGAACATTGGAACATAATCTTGCTAAGCTTTTGGAACATTATCAATGAATAGGAGACATGTGTTTCATAATTGAACAATGAATAGGAAACTTGTGATAATAACCATGGATAACCGGGAATAGTATACCTTAACACATTTTGGAATAGGACAAGGGTAACGTCAATGTGAATTCTATATGATGCAGAAAGATACGGACAAAGTAACCTTAAATACCTTCAATTCCAAGTATGAGTACACGAGTCTATATACAAACACAACAATCCAGCTCCTTCCTTACGTCTTACTCTACAATACCAGTAAATAACAAAGTTCATGTTAACAACCAACTTCCTTACAAACGTATAAATGTCACAATGAGTTACGTGACTGATACATAGCATAATTTCATCCTTCACAGTACATTCCATTTCATTATCATACTAACAACACCATAACATGCCACACATTGACCAAAATATCGCACATCAATAGCATTTCACATCACACTTATCCTTATGCTTTCTCATTAGCATTCCATCACAACTTCTCCTATCAACTTGCCTCATAACAGCATATGAAAAACAATTCATACTTAATACAGTCCAACATACCTCCATACGACACTTTAAAGTCATTAAAACAACATCACAAGTTGATAATTACATCCAAAAAGGGTATAGGGGCCTTCGGGGGTCAAGTAGAGACGAAAACACACAAAACCAATTCTGGGACTGACCTGCGCTGCCACCTACTCCCGTAGGTGGATGAGGTACGCATGTAGGTGACCTTTGGAAGCAGCCAGAGGCACCTGGTGCCCTCGTCTGCGGGGGCGGATGCCCGTTTTGGTCCGAAATGGTCTTTTTTTGATCTTTTCATGCAATGAATGGTCCATAATCATAAACAAACTTATTTTAACATGTTTTTGTTCATATTATATGCCAACAATCAGCCATGGTTGCACAACACACATACACATCACCAAAACCTCACTTTCTTTTCAATCTGTCACTAAATCCATAACCAAATTTACAACAACAATTCCAAACATTAGACACAAGGATAAAACAAGGCAAGACTATAATCACATCTCACATGTCAATATTGAATCCATCAAGTTCACTTCCTTCAAGACCACAAGTCTATGTTCAAGTTTACAAGGCAAAACCATCCTCCGATTTAGCAAACACAAATTGTTTCACACATAGTGAACTTCTCACACTTCACCAACATAACCAACATGATGTAAACCATATTCCATGCATACAATATATTAAACCATAATAATATACACTTACCAAGTCTTGGAAGATGATGATCTTGGTCCAAATGAGTGACTTAGGGTTTGTGTGAGACAAGGAAAAGTTAGAGAAATTTTTTAGAAAGGCATGGGAGTCCAAAATGAATAAAATCTGATTTTCCCTCATATATATAGTCCCTTAGTGGTCCTTTATTTACCAAAAACTTGGTCCAATCCTAATCTAACAACTTGGTCTTGCAATGATGGGTCAACAATGGGTCATTATGCCCTTTTTGGGCCATGGCTTCATGCTAATTTTTGGGCCTCATTTATCTCATTAACAAATTGTTAATTGAACCCACCAATTTAATGAATAATTCCTCATATATACATATATATCCCTCAAGTCCCTCTTATCCATCTCTTGGCATTAAATGCATGGTTGATTAGTCAAATGGAAGATTGGATCATGTTTTGCCCCATTGGGCCAAGTCTTTCTTATGATCTTTGGGCCTCATTAGGCCCAATGGCTCAAGACTCATATAAGCCTCAACAATTAATTGTATAATTCTTCAAATCTCTCATGTTTAACTAATTCCATAAGTGTACACGTAGTCGTATAGGTTTGATAACATACGGGTGTTCCACCTCCTACAAAGGTCTAATCCCATTTACTAGGCCCAATATCAATGATCTCATCCATAATATTACAAAATACAAACTTTTGACTCTCGTCACTTGAGTAACCACTGTTCAATGTCGTCACGTAGGGTTTGGGAGATACGGGGTGTTACATATGGGTGATGAGTAATGGTTAACAATAACTTGATTCTTATCATTTAATTATATATCATAGAAGTATGGCTATCAAATTGAGGTTGTTGATTGGTTATGATGAAATACATGTGATTGTTTGAAAGTACCCACATGTGAAATTTACTGTTTTATTAAAAGTTTAACATTATGACTCAAAATCTAGTTGACCTATGACTTCAATTGAATAAAAAAAATGTTTACTCACCCATGTATGCATTCACACTAATGAAAACCAGCCCTAAGTTATTGCAACTCTTAAGTTCTCTTTATTACAAATCAAACTCACTATTGATAATTTGAATTGAAAGGCATTTGAAATTAGGTACAACCCCCCCCCCCCAATTTTTCTTTTATTGCATTTTAATTATACGAGCAAGCATTTAGTGGATTATTACACTCTAAGGTGAACTTTACGAGTTCATTCCTCATGGTATCGATCTCAACTCAATATTTAGGTAAATATATTGCTAATGATCACGTGTATCTGAACCTGTGTAATTGAGCGTTATCAGTGCTCTTAAATTTTTTATCAATTTTATAGAAGCGGCACCACCTCACACTCATATAGGTTCACCCATCAAATGTATCCTGCAGTTCAATAAACAATCTATGAAGGATCTGGTAATAGATTAATAGTTTATAACTCAGCCTCACTTTCCTTGCAGATTTGCATTATATGCCCAACATAATAAATCACAGAGGGGATATATTTTATAGTGCACAAGATCAAACAATGACTTGTTATTACCCATATGAACCTATTTCATGAGATCTCCAATTACATAGGTTGGGTTACCATCATTTTTTTATATACACCTTGATAAACGTCCCATTCTTGTTGAAGATTCAATTCTACATAAATCTAGTCAGAGAATTGGCCAAATTAACTTCTGACTTCACATAATTTATAGATGTCATTCCATTTATTAACATTTGTGTTATAACGTTATGTCTCAAACACATATTTATTCTTTGGCATTAAATTATTTTCTTCACTACAACTAATGTTGCTTGGAAGCCCCAATATATATAGATCTGCTGGTTTTATTTCATCCCAAACACTAAGAATTATCTTAGCCTCATTATCAGCCAACTCCAAACAATGTTACAAACTCAAATCAATGGTTTATTTGGATAATTTAATATTACTACTGTCACGACCCAAACAGACATGAGTGGCACCCACCCCAACTCTACGATGGGGGAACCGTTCAACCCAACCCTTTGCCAACTAATATGAAACTTACATTTACCCTCTTTATTAATTAAACACCATTTATCCTACTTAATATAGTTTAATCAAAGTAATCAATCTAATAATCCATTAATATTAAACAAAGAGTGCAGAAATATCTCTATTAACCAGTTTTGCACATAGGAAGTTTCTATGACTTACTAAACTCATTATCGACTCAAATCCACCAATCACTACACCAATAACTACTAGATTTTCCTAGACTACTCCATATTAAAAATTTGCCTAAAACTAGGTTAGCCCTGAAATTCACAAAAATTGCGTAAAGAAAAATTAAGTTGTGTTTCAACTCTCTATTTCAGTGTAATGAAATTTTGAGTGGTGACACTCAATATCAATTTACCATTCGTTTGTCCCTGAACTACAGATTGTAATAAATGATGAAAAAATAAGCAATAAATTACCTAACTGGACGAATAAGCTAGGATAGCACTTACGCATATCTGCCTCAGTCTGCCACTTGGCCTCTTGAACTAGATGGTTCCTCCACTAGACTTTCATGGATAGAATCATCTTGGTTCTCAACTTCATCACATCTCTAACTAGTATAGAAATTGGCTCCCCTTCATAAGAAATCTCCTTTCGAACAACTCTGAATCCCAATGGGTGGTATAATCCCCATCTCAATGATACTTCTTAAGCACCAAAGCGTGGAATACTGGATGGACTCTCGAGAAACTAGGAGGTATAGCCAACCTATAATCCACTGAGCGTACTCCATTTAATATCTCAAACTGTCCGATGTACCTCAGACTCAACTTACCTTTCTTACCGAATGACATTATATCCTTCATAGGCGACACTTTGAGCAAAAAAATTTCACCCTTCTCAAAATGAATATCCCTTACCTTATTATTTGCATACTCAGATAATAACGATTTAATCTGCTACCAACTTTTCTTAGATGAGTTTCTCCACTGAATTCTTCAACATATTAGCGCCTTAGGTCTAACTTCAAAGGCATCAAACCACCCAATTAGCGATCTAAACCTTCTTCAATACAAAGCTTCAGAAAGAGCCATATTAATGCTCGAGTGCTAGCTGTTATTGCATCCTAATTCATACAAAGGCAAGAATTTGTCCCACTAACCAGGAAAGTCCATCATACATACTTGAAGCATAGCTTCAAGTACCTGGATCATCTGTTTTAACTGCCCGCCAGTCTATGGATGGAAGGTTGTACTTAGCTCCAACCTAGTGCCCAATTGTACTTGAAACATTCCCCAAAAATTAGAGGTAAAATACGTACCTCTATCCGATACTATGGATATAGACACCCCATGAAGTCTAACAATCTCTTTCACATAAATCATAGCCAACTTGGTTGTATTATAATCCACCCGCAACAAAATAAAGTGTAAACTTGGTTAATTGATCCATAATTATTCAAATAGAGTCACCTTTCCTTAGGGTCTTAGGAAGACCAACAACAAAGTCCATAGTTATTCTTTCTCACTTCTTTTCCAAAATGGGCATCCTCTGAAAAGTGCCACTAGGTTTTTGATGCTCATACTTAACCTATTGACAGTTTTGGACACTTAGTCACAAAATAGACAATGTCTCGCTTCATCATGAACAATCAATAGTGTTTTCTTAAGTCTCTACACATTTTGGTTGCACTCGGATGTATAAAGTATTTAGAACTGTGAGCCTCTACAAAGACAGTAAAAATCTAGTTACCCACTCGAGGCACACCTACACGTCCCTGAATCCTCAGTACTCCCTCTTTATGAAGAATGACCTCCTTGGCCTCGCTTTGCAATACCTTCTCCTTAATTTAGTTCAGCTTCTAATCCTCAAATTATCTTTCTTTAATATTTTCAAGAAACGTGGACTTAGCCTCAACATGGGATAAAACTCCTCCCCAGTTGGTCACCTACAACCTAATAAAATTTTAAGTTATAATTTGTACCTCTTTAGCCAACGAATGTATCGATACCTCCAACCATGCCAAACATCCAAGGGTTACAGGCTTCTAAATCAATGCATCTGCTACCATATTAGCCTTACTCAGATGATAAAGAATCTAAATATCATAATTTTTGATCAACTCCATCCGCCTTCACTGCCACAAATTCAAATCTCACCGAGTAAATAGATGTTTTAAACTGCAGTTGTCTATGAACACCTCACACTTTACCTCATAGAGGTAATGTTTCCATATTTTAAGTGCAAACACCACTGCTGCATATTCTAGATAGTGGTTGGGTAGTTCTTCTCATATGACTTCAGCTACCTCAAAGCATAAGCAATTACATTCTGATCCTGCATCAAAATATCACATAAACTAAACTGTGAAGTATCACAATACACAATGAAATCCTTACCTTCTATAGGCAAGGTAAGAATAGGGGATGACATTAGCAAAGTCTTGAACTTTTGAAATCTCTCCTCAACTTTATCATTTCATACAAAAGGTACCTTCTTTTGAGTCAGATGAGTCATATGGGAAGCAATGGGGGGAATTATTTCACAAACTTGCTATAATAACTGCCCAACCCCACAAAACTATGAACCTCAACAACATTGGTCGGTCTGGCCCAATTCTTAACAACTTCAACCTTTTGCAAGTCTACTATAAACCCATATTTAAACACCATGTACCCCTATAAGGACAATGAGGATACCCAAAATTCATATATTGGACACTTAGCATAAAGTTACTTCTCCGTAAGTAACCCCAACACTAAATGCAAGTGAGCATTTTGCTCCTTCTTAATCTTAGAGTAAACAATATATCTTCAATGAAAACAATTAAAAATGAATCCAAATAAGGCTTGAATACTCCATTCATCAAGCTCATAAAAGCGGTTGGGGCATTAGTCAAGCCAAAAGTCATAACAAAAACTCATAATAGCCATAATGAGTCCGGAAGGCAGTCATTGGGACGTCCTTTGCCCGAATCTTAAGTTGATGATAAGCCGCCTATAAATCAATCTTGAAGAACATTGCAACTCCCTGCAACTTGTCGAATAAGTCATATATCATAAGCAAAGTATACTTGTTATGAATGTTCACATTATTCAACTATTGGTAATCTATGCACATCCACATACTACCATCCTTCTTTTTAACAAAATGCACAGGATCACCCAAGGAAAAGTACTAGGATGAATAAAACCCTTTCATAACAACTCCTGCAACTGAGACTTTAATTCTCTTAACTTTGCCAATGCCATCCTACAGGGATGGATAGATATAGGGCGAGTATCTGACTCTAAGTCTATACAAAAGTCAAAATCATGATCTGGAGGAATACAAGTGTCACGCCCCGAATCCCATTCGGGCCGGACTGGCACCCAAAGCCGATGAGGCTCGAGAGAACCAATCTTTGCTCAAGTACTCTTATATGCACGATCGCGTATGCATCTCATTTTATATCATGTAATTAAATATCAAAGGCGGAACTCGTGATAACATATGCAATATATAAAACTTTGGCCGTTAGGGCCATTGCGTCAAAATGAACATACATCCTTTACTTTCATCTCCCCACATACGTCTACAAAGCCTCTAGTAGATACATGACCATGTCTATATAATATTTACAAAATACCAAAATTTAATGTATACATGTGACTTGGGAAGCCCCGAAGCAACTGGAGCTCACCCATACTCTGCAAATGGTCCGCAACCTACCGTGGAGGTCTACTAATTTCTGCACCTGCAACATGTAAGGTAAGTCCCCAAGAGGGGTCAGTACAAAGAATGTACTGAGTATGTAAGGCCATATGAAAACTGTACAAAAATACATAAGTACCTTCAAGAAAATTAAGCGTAAGAGAATAATTAGTGTGGATATACCTCTGCCTGCGGAATATGTGGAACTAAGTTCATTACCTCTATTATTTCCATCACTTGGTCATTTACTCTTATCATAACTCTGTTAATAATCCCCATATTGTATGCATGCACGGAATATACAACTTCTATTATTTCTTTTACGGTCTCAACATAATACCGATCATCACTGTATAGGTGGATAATAATAATATACCACTCATCACCTTATAGGTGGATAATCATATATATATATACCGTTCATCACCTTATAGGTGGATAATAATAATATACCGCTCATCACCTTATAGGTGGATAATCATATATATACCGTTCATCACCTTATAGGTGGATAATCATATATATATATATACCGTTCATCACCTTATAGGTGGATAATAATAATATACCGCTCATCACCTTATAGGTGGATAATCATATATATACCGTAGCATAATATTGGGATTTATTCCCTCTTTAACTTATACCCTTTAGGTTGTGATCCATACTCAATGTAACATACGTAATCATATGCCCATTACTTCATTACAATCTTATTTCCTTAACATAGCTAAGAGAGTGACACATTAGAGATCATGACATTACTTAGGCACACCCTTATATACACATTTCACTTCACTCCTTTACTTCATGAGAGCGACATCTTCACTTGTGAGGATTAATTATATTAACTTGCACACTACTTCTTTCCTTGCCTTTGAGAGATTAATACAATGCTAGTCACAACTTTGTTTACAGCTTTGGATCAATAATCAACGAGTAAGTAACATGTGAATAACCATTATTGGAAAGATTACCTTGTTGAAGACATAACATTATTGGAACTATTGGACAATAATCAATGGATAAGATACATGAGTATAGCCACTATTGTAACCTTGGAACATAACCTCATCGGACTTTTGGAACATTTCTACTGAATATGAGACATTTATATAACTCTATTGGAATTTGGACTCATAACATGATTGGAACAATGCTATTCCACTAAACAAGCTCTCTTTACCTCATTGCTCTTATTGGGATAATTCTCTTAGGATCTACAACATATGACAACTTAAGAACTTCCGTCGTAAATAAGAACTAAGTGGGTCATGATTCGTCTAGGAGTAAAACATTCTATCAACCTTAGTTGGACTACTATAGAACAACACTTTTGGGACCTTAGGACAATGAGCACTAATTAAGACACATGAACATAACCACTATTGAGCTTTTGGAACCTTATCAATGCATATGAGACATGTGATTCACAAGTGAGCAATGTGGAAGAAATATGAGACCATTACCCTTGGTAACCGAAAATAGGATATCTTAGAACATTTGGAACTTTTGACATGTTAGCCAGTGAACACAATTCAACCAATGGTCCTGAGTCATATGATTCACCATTGACCAATGAATAAGGAACATATGAGTAACTCTAGTCAATTCTCGGATACGAAATACCTTAGGGTATTTCGGAATCAAATGAGTACTATGACAATGTGAACACCATATGTTGCAGAAAGATATAGAAGAGTAACCTTACATACCTTTGCATCTTACTATGCATACACAAGCTTATATGAAGATACAATAGTCCAGCTTCTTCCTTATGTTTCACTCTACAATACAAGTCCACAATGAAACTATTGTTAACGATCATTTTCCGTATAAGTATACAAAACGACAATGAACTATATGACCGCCATATAACTCCATTTCACTCCTTACAATACAACTCACTGCATTATCATACCAACAACACCTTTACATTACACACATTGACCAAGATTTCGTTCAACAATAGCATTTCGCATCTCACTTACCCTTTATGCCTTCCCATTATCCTTCTGTCATACTTACTCTATCAATTTGCCTCATAACAACATATAAACAACTATCCACATTTAATACAGTCCAACATTCCTTCATATCATACTTTAAAGTCATTACAACGACATCACAAGTTGTTAATTACATCCATAAAGGGTATCGGGGCTTCGGGGGATCAACTAGAGACGAAAACACACAAAACCAAAATCTGGGCTGACCTGCGCTGCCACCTGCGCACGTAGGTGGCTGAGATACGCATGCAGGTGCCCTCTGGCAGCAGCCAGTGGCATCTGCGTTGGCATCTGCGCCCGCAGATGCCTCCGTCTGCGGGGGCGGATGCCCGTTTGGTCCGAAATGGCTTCTTTTTGGGTCTTTTAATGCCATAAATGGTCCATGATCATAACCAAACTCATTTGAACATATTTTTGACCATATAACATGCCAACAATCATCCATGGTCTCACATCACACATAACATCACCAAAATGACATTTTCCTTACATTACGCCATCAATTCCATGAACAAATTTGCTACAACAATTCCAATTGTTACACATAAAGGAGAACAAATTAAAGACATAACCAAACCATACATATTCATATCCAATCCACCAAATCCACCTCCTTCAATACCACAAGTCTATTCCCAATTTTTATAAGACAAAACTCCTTGCCGATTTGAGCCAACATGTAGTATTTCACACATAGTGAGAATTCTCAATACATCACCAACATAACCAACATGTTGTACACCATCTCTCATGCAATAAATATATTACATAATAATACATAATAATAATAAATGCTTACCAAACTTGCAAAGAGTGATCTTGGACCAAAAGATGAAAGCTTAGGGTTTGGTTGAAGAAATAATGTTGTAGAAAAGTCTAGAATGGGACATGTGTGGAAGCATGAATAAAATCTGATTTTTCCATGCTTTATAGGCCCTAAAATCTTTTCTTATCCAATTATAAATATTAAATATTATGTTGAATGGGTCAAATATGGAAGAATGGATCTTTTTCCTTCTTGTTGGGCCATGTATTCAAGCTAATATTTGGGCCTCATTTGAGCCCAATGGCATAAAATTAATTTAGCCCAACTAATTACATGTATAATACCCCCACAATCTCATGTTTAAATAATTCCATAAATGTTATGGTACTAAAATAGGTTCGGGAATGAACGGGGTGTTACATTCTTCCCCCCTTAGGAACATTCGTCCTCGAATGTTAACAATGTTGTCTCATGTGTAACAAATGCATCCCTATACATGTCCTCATATAGATACTTGCTCAGGTAGTTTTTTTTTTTTCCACTTCTGTTTGCTTGTTCCTCCTCTTATGTGAAAATAAAAAAAGCCATGCTTACATTCACTTGGGTCCCCAACTTCTTCTTGAAAAGATTTCCACAAATGTGTTAACTTAGTCAACCTATCAATCATTACTCTTCTTCCAAATCATGGTACATATTGATTCCTACCTACAAAATGGCATATCATGAATGATGTGCTTCACCACAATGCTGTTCTTTAGCTCGTATATATATATCCGATACATAAAATCTTCCTGACACTTCAATCCGTTGCCTATAATGAATGCACATTCTCGCTGTGTCATCCCTCGTCGATACAATTTACACTGGTACACCCTATGGGAGTAAACTAGTATCTTTCACATTAGTAACTTTAACTTTGGTATCCTTCACTTTAACTAAGCAACATATGTACCCTTCCATTCAAGAAAATTCTTTGTGGAAAAAATGAAAATGTAGTTTCTTTGCTCGGCAATCTATTATGGTCTAGCAAAAAGCCAACCATGTCATACCCATTGTGACATTAAAATCTATCATGTCCATCTCAATAAAATTAATCAAGGTAACGTGATCACAACATTTACGATACGATTGTGACATACTCTTTTAGCTATAAGAAATTCACCAACTGGCGTGGCCACCTCAAATGTCTGGACTATTAATTTTAACAGTCAATGGATTAACCTAATGATAGGGAAACACCCGGATCAATTGATGCATATTCATTATATAAAACTATAGATAACATACCTGTCACTATATCAAGGAGAGCCTCCAAACTCTGCTGACCCTGTAGGTCGTGTCATACCACCCGTGACTCTCTGTGGACATTCTTTCTTCAGATGCCCTGACTTACCACACCAGAAGCAAACATTTGTTTCAAGCCAACATTCTCCTGAATGAAACTTTCCACAGCGTTGGCATAGCCGACGAGAAGACCTCGATTGGCCCACACTTCCTTGTTCCCTATACCCTACTGTCTGTGAATTCTGAGTCTCACTACTTTGTTCGGTCTGACTGTCTCTAAACCTGCGCAATTGAGATGGATTGCCTGTTGTCTGATAAGAAACTGATGGTCTGGGCGGTGTAGGAAAAATTTGGGGCCCAAATCCTCCTGGGGACGCCATGAACTGTCCCACAAATCTCATCCTCTTTGATGGCCCTTCTTCAAATTCTTGTATCCCTCTTCTTTGCCTTTGATCCTCCATCTTTTACGCAAAGGCTTATATTCTAGCTATATCCATATCTTTATTTAACGCAGCAATAGTACAGTCCCTTACCAAGTATGGCTCTAATCTGTCTACATACCGATGAACTCTATCGGCCATAGTCGCTACCATATGAGGAGCGTATCTAGCCAATGAATTAAACCGAAGACTGTACTCCCTGACGCAGATTTAAAAACTGATCCGCACGAGCCTCGCGGACCTCATATGGAAGATAATGATCAAGGAAGGCCACCCTGAATTCCTCCCAACTAGCTGGATTTGTACCGATACCTCTGGATCGTTTCCAATCTTCGTACCATAATATAGCCTCTCCTTTCAATCTATATGCTGCAAGCTCCACAGTTTCTACACCAGTCACATGCATTACGTCTAGAGCTCTTTGAATCTGATCTATAAAGTCTTGCGGATCTTCATTAAGATCTAATCCGGTAAATGTGGGAGGATCCAATTTTAGGAAATCTTGTGTTCTTCGACTAGCTATCCTAGTCGCACCATCATCACTTGTCACTGGACCAACTCGTCCCTGAGTTTGTACAACCACTATATGAGTCAGCAGATGCACTGCATTTTTCAAATCCTGTAACTCTTGCTTCATAACATTAACAGGTAATTCCGGGAACTCAGTTTCAGCCCCATATTGTCTAGCTGGGTCGGGTGGTGATTTACCACTTCCTTCCCCTGCCAACATGTCTACTCGCTTATCTTTGCGCCTATCTTGTCTTGTAATCGGCATTGTACTATATCAAAGAAAACCAATTTCAATAGTCAGATGTAATTCCACCTATGACAATGGCTCTATTGCACGATATAGGAATAAAGAAAAGAAACAACTCCTAAATGTCCCGTAGCCTCCTACTTATAAATGTGGCGCGCAACACATCCATAAGCAAGACTCTACTCAGACACGGCTTTGTAGACACCCCTTAGAACGAACTGCTCTGATACCACTTTTGTCACGCCCCGAATCCCATTCGGGTCGGACTGGCACCCGAAGTCGATGAGGCTCGAGAGAACCAATCTTTGCTCAAGTACTCTTATATGCACGATCGCGTATACATCTCATTTTATATCATGTAATTAAATATCAAAGGCGGAACTCGTGATAACATATGCAATATATAAAACTTTGGCCGTTAGGGCCATTGCGTCAAAATGAACATACATCCTTTACTTTCATCTCCCCACATACGTCTACAAAGCCTCTAGTAGATACATGACCATGTCTATACAATATTTACAAAATACCAAAATTTAATGTATACATGTGACTTGGGAAGCCCCGAAGCAACTGGAGCTCACCCATACTCTGCAAATGGTCCGCAACCTACCGTGGAGGTCTACTAATTTCTGCACCTGCAACATGTAAGGTAAGTCCCCAAGAGGGGTTAGTACGAAGAATGTACTGAGTATGTAAGGCCATATGAAAACTGTACAAAAAAACATAAGTACCTTCAAGAAAATTAAGCGTAAGAGAATAATCAGTGTGGATATACCTCTGCCTGCGGAATATGTGGAACTAAGTTCATTACCTCTATTATTTCCATCACTTGGTCATTTACTCTTATCATAACTCTGTTAATAATCCCCATATTGTATGCATGCACGGAATATACAACTTCTATTATTTCTTTTACGGTCTCAACATAATACCGATCATCACTGTATAGGTGGATAATAATAATATACCACTCATCACCTTATAGGTGGATAATCATATATATATATACCGTTCATCACCTTATAGGTGGATAATAATAATATACCGCTCATCACCTTATAGGTGGATAATCATATATATACCGTTCATCACCTTATAGGTGGATAATCATATATATATATATACCGTTCATCACCTTATAGGTGGATAATAATAATATACCGCTCATCACCTTATAGGTGGATAATCATATATATACCGTAGCATAATATTGGGATTTATTCCCTCTTTAACTTATACCCTTTAGGTTGTGATCCATACTCAATGTAACATACGTAATCATATGCCCATTACTTCATTACAATCTTATTTCCTTAACATAGCTAAGAGAGTGACACATTAGAGATCATGACATTACTTAGGCACACCCTTATATACACATTTCACTTCACTCCTTTACTTCATGAGAGCGACATCTTCACTTGTGAGGATTAATTATATTAACTTGCACACTACTTCTTTCCTTGCCTTTGAGAGATTAATACAATGCTAGTCACAACTTTGTTTACAGCTTTGGATCAATAATCAACGAGTAAGTAACATGTGAATAACCATTATTGGAAAGATTACCTTGTTGGAGACATAACATTATTGGAACTATTGGACAATAATCAATGGATAAGATACATGAGTATAGCCACTATTGTAACCTTGGAACATAACCTCATCGGACTTTTGGAACATTTCTACTGAATATGAGACATTTATATAACTCTATTGGAATTTGGACTCATAACATGATTGGAACAATGCTATTCCACTAAACAAGCTCTCTTTACCTCATTGCTCTTGTTGGGATAATTCTCTTAGGAGCTACAACATATGACAACTTAAGAACTTCCGTCGTAAATAAGAACTAAGTGGGTCATGATTCGTCTAGGAGTAAAACATTCTATCAACCTTAGTTGGACTACTATAGAACAACACTTTTGGGACCTTAGGACAATGAGCACTAATTAAGACACATGAACATAACCACTATTGAGCTTTTGGAACCTTATCAATGCATATGAGACATGTGATTCACAAGTGAGCAATGTGGAAGAAATATGAGACCATTACCCTTGGTAACCGAAAATAGGATATCTTAGAACATTTGGAACTTTTGACATGTTAGCCAGTGAACACAATTCAACCAATGGTCCTGAGTCATATGATTCACCATTGACCAATGAATAAGGAACATATGAGTAACTCTAGTCAATTCTCGGATACGAAATACCTTAGGGTATTTCGAAATCAAATGAGTACTATGACAATGTGAACACCATATGTTGCAGAAAGATATAGAAGAGTAACCTTACATACCTTTGCATCTTACTATGCATACACAAGCTTATATGAAGATACAATAGTCCAGCTTCTTCCTTATGTTTCACTCTACAATACAAGTCCACAATGAAACTATTGTTAACGATCATTTTCCGTATAAGTATACAAAACGACAATGAACTATATGACCGCCATATAACTCCATTTCACTCCTTACAATACAACTCACTGCATTATCATACCAACAACACCTTCACATTACACACATTGACCAAGATTTCGTTCAACAATAGCATTTCGCATCTCACTTACCCTTTATGCCTTCCCATTATCCTTCTGTCATACTTACTCTATCAATTTGCCTCATAACAACATATAAACAACTATCCACATTTAATACAGTCCAACATTCCTTCATATGATACTTTAAAGTCATTACAACGACATCACAAGTTGTTAATTACATCCATAAAGGGTATCGGGGCTTCGGGGGATCAACTAGAGACGAAAACACACAAAGCCAAAATCTGGGCTGACCTGCGCTGCCACCTGCGCACGTAGGTGGCTGAGATACGCACGCAGGTGCCCTCTGGCAGCAGCCAGTGGCATCTGCGTTGGCATCTGCGCCCGCAGATGCCTCCGTCTGCGGGGGCGGATGCCCGTTTGGTCCGAAATGGCTTCTTTTTGGGTCTTTTAATGCCATAAATGGTCCATGATCATAACCAAACTCATTTGAACATATTTTTGACCATATAACATGCCAACAATCATCCATGGTCTCACATCACACATAACATCACCAAAATGACATTTTCCTTACATTACGCCATCAATTCCATGAACAAATTTGCTACAACAATTCCAATTGTTACACATAAAGGAGAACAAATTAAAGACATAACCAAACCATACATATTCATATCCAATCCACCAAATCCACCTCCTTCAATACCACAAGTCTATTCCCAATTTTTATAAGACAAAACTCCTTGCCGATTTGAGCCAACATGTAGTATTTCACACATAGTGAGAATTCTCAATACATCACCAACATAACCAACATGTTGTACACCATCTCTCATGCAATAAATATATTACATAATAATACATAATAATAATAAATGCTTACCAAACTTGCAAAGAGTGATCTTGGACCAAAAGATGAAAGCTTAGGGTTTGGTTGAAGAAATAATGTTGTAGAAAAGTCTAGAATGGGACATGTGTGGAAGCATGAATAAAATCTGATTTTTCCATGCTTTATAGGCCCTAAAATCTCTTCTTATCCAATTATAAATATTAAATATTATGTTGAATGGGTCAAATATGGAAGAATGGATCTTTTTCCTTCTTGTTGGGCCATGTATTCAAGCTAATATTTGGGCCTCATTTGAGCCCAATGGCATAAAATTAATTTAGCCCAACTAATTACATGTATAATACCCCCACAATCTCATGTTTAAATAATTCCATAAATGTTATGGTACTAAAATAGGTTCGGGAATGGACGGGGTGTTACAACAAGGGAGATCATTAGGAAAAACCTCTATGAATTCACACACTACCGAAACTAAAGTAATAGGAGGGATTGCTAAACTATCATCTTGAAGATTAGCTAGGAATGCCTTACACCCCTCTTTTACTAGCTTTTGGGCATGAATAACAGAAATAATTCTCAAAGGGGTAGGCTTATAAGTACCTTCCTACTCTAACCTCTCCATCTTAGGAATAACTATAGCAACAGTTATAGCATAACCATACAGAATGGCATGATGGAGAGACAACCTGCTCATTTCCAAAATAAAATTAAACTCCTCCATATCTAAAATCACTAAGTCTGCCAAAGCCTTATACCCTATAAACATCATTAGACATTCCCAATAGACCTGATCAACACATCCAGAAACCCCAACTATTGTTGACACATACATGGGTGCATCAATAAATTCACATTTTAAGTCTCAACCCAAAGCAAATTTTCAGACATAAGAAAAAGTAGATCCCGAATCAAATAACACAAAAGTCTTATGATCACCGACATGAATAGTACATATGATCTCAGTATTAGAACGACCTAGAACAACATACATATGAGCCTTATCACCAACCTGACCACCACCTCTACCAGTCTGCGTGCCACCCCAACCAACCTGTTTGCTACCATATTATCTTGGTAGCCACCCTTACATTTAGTGTGTCCACCACACCTAGAATGTGGATGACCTCTACCATATCCTTCCCCACTATGACCTTTTTGAACTAAAGCACTAAAAGTTGGATGCTGAGTTAACTGACTTATAGATAATAAGTTTGTACAAAACCTTAGAATATGACCTACTCTTCCACACTCATGGTATCTGATAAATAAAGTTGGTCGCTAGACTGAAGATGCTGAAGGTGTATAACTATCTATCTGGGATGGATGATAACTGACCCCTGACGGGCCACTGGTGTTGCTTTTGTACTCCTAGTGTGCACTTTGTTTCTATACTTTTTTATTGTATCTATTTCTATTCGTTTCTTTTATATATATATATATATATATATATATTAAAACTGACAGTGGAGATGGTGTGAGCTACGGTTTGGGAATTTTTCTATTTACAGGTGACGTGCTCATAGTATTTCTTTACTTATTTTATTTTCTGCTTTGCTTAATCGGCTTATGATTCCTACTAAGTACAAGTGGACCGTACTTACCTCTACTATGCCCTTTTTGTACAAATATGAGTATGAGCACTACACGCGGTGGCTGAGTTTGTGCTTGTAGAGTCTGAGATTTTGAGGTAATGGCATGCTCTAGGTTATCAGAGTTGGCTCCAGGCCTCATCTTATCCATTATGATGTCTTTATTTATCTTTTGGAGACATACTTTATGTTTTATTCAAATTTGAGTAGGGTTTTAGATGATCTTATACTTATGATAACAGTTTTTGGGATGGTTATGTATTTTGTTCAGACTTTCACATTTATGTATGGTTATAGCCTGACTTCATTCTAAAAGAGCCTTGTTTTATTTATTTACTGTTTTTGATTTTCTAAACTCTTGGGATTCTCAGCATACTTATCAAGGCTAGACTGAAATAAGTGCCATCATGACCTCAACTTTTGGGTCATTACAACCCTCCCAATTAGTTTTTGCTTTTTTATTTTTAAAGCCTTCTTATAGCTGTCCCAAATCATTTATGACTTCCAGGGACTGACAATTTGGTTCCAGGATAGTTTGTTTGGTTTTAATACCAGTTTTCCTAACTTTGGAGCTTCTGAAGTTGAGAAAATGGTCTCTAACCAAAACTTTAGGTAAACAGAATTGGATGATAATTTTGATAGTTCCATTTATTTCAGAATGTCAATTTTATGCTATAGGACCCTTGGTCTGGGTCCCAAGGCTTTCAAACTCATTTTGTGCTACTGATTGTATTTTGGTAAAAATAGAACACTAGGTGTGGGACCCATTTTTAGTCAAAACACCCTCGATTGGAAAATATAATGGTTCTATTGAGTTTGAAATGCCAACTTTGGTAGGGTATCATAGTTTGTTTGCATGGGTTTGAAATAAATCCCGAGTACTTGGTCGAAGTTGGGACATTTAATTTTCCTGTTGCATCAGCATTTGGTGCAGACAAAAAATTGGTCTTTATGTTTGTGAGGTCTTGGCCATATTCGCAAAGAGGAAGCCAGCCTGGATGACCTAGGCTTCTTCTTTGCATTCATGGTGGAGCGTCCACGTTCACGAAGGCCTATCTCAGTCTGTCATTGCATTTGTGATAGGGGTCTCGCATTCGAAAAGAAAGGACCTTTGACAATATAAATAGTGCTCCCGTTATTTTTCAACTCACTTTTTTTAAGTTCTATCACAATAGTTGGACTTGGGAGCTCAAGAAACTATGGAAAATCATAAATTTGAGCTGGGTATAGCTAGTGGCATGTAAGTGATCTTTATCCCGTCATTATCTCGTCAGGCCTAAATCCCATCAATTTATAGTTTAAATTCTTGTTTTAAATGCTTGTGGGTTATTTCCACTCCAATTTGAGGGCTGATCTTGCCCAATCTATCAGCACTAGCTCATTATACCACGAGGGACATTATTTTGATTTCAATTTTGGGATTCCCAAAGCGGGCCTCATGGTTGATTTTTGACCTGATTTCTGACCCGTAGCTTAAATTTATAATTTGGGCAGCGTTGTTCTTGTCTTGATTCTTATATTATTATTTTGATAGTGTGGAAGCAGTCAGAGGCTTCTTGGAAGGGAAAACCTTTGATATAAAGGATTTCGAGTACGTTCGACGGCGTCCATGTAGGCTAGTCTTATCTTTCTTTAGACTTTGCTTTATTATGGTATTAGTAAGGTATTGTTCTTGTTATTTATTGGTTATTATGGTTTGGATAGCCATTTAGGCAATTTTTTATTATCTTAGTAGATTAGTAGGCTTTAGGATAGATTTTGACCTGGGTTTCCTTAAAGCTGGTAGTTGGCTCTTCTCTAGCACTTAACTTAGCATACTTAGGGCCTTAAAATTGAATTTAGAGGCCTTAGCCTAGGTTCAAGTAGATGTTTTCCTTAGGCTAGGTTCTCGGGACTTGTAGTTAGCCTTATCGTCTTTTTCAAGGTAGGTTGCTTTAGAATAACACCCTCTTTTGACATGGATAATCATAGGATTGCTTCGAGAATCTTGTTATTTGGGTTTTTTTGTCTTGATTTCTACATTATGCTTTTTAGCTTCGATATCCTTGGTATGTTTAGAATTTTGCTCTTAAATTATGATTTTCGACTTAATAAATGGAAATTTAAAACTCTTTTAATAAATTTGTCCTTTTAAAATGGGAAAAAGGACTAGATTGACTTGGGATGAATCAAAACTCTGCAACATTACTATGCATTACATATTTATTTTTTTGGTTCAAGTCCAGCACCTGGTTTACTTTTCATTACCTATTAGTTTCGGTTCAAGTCCAGCATCTAGTATACATTTTAGTATCTATTAGTTCTGGTTGAAGTACGACATTCATTATTATTGATCATAAGCTAGAAATTCAATTTGAGACCGGTGGGATTTATGGTTATGGCTGCAGGAAGGTTATATGATACGCTTATTGCATATATTGGCTCATTTTTACTTTTCTTATTGTTATACTTTGCCTTATATTACCATTACTCCTTGCTTAAACCCACCTTATGGGGGCTTGGTTGAGTTTATTTTCATTGTGTGTACCTTTTCGGCTTATAGGGGTCCGGTTAGGTTATAGCTAGGCATTTATTTCTGCTTTTAAGTTATTTATATTTGATTCTCGCTTTTGCTTTGCATAGCCTGTGATTTCCATTTCAACCCTTATTTATTAATTTTTAGAAGAGATTCATACTTTATTATTGTTTTCTTTAATTGAGCTCAGTCGACCTATGATGCCTACTAAGTACCCCACGTTTTGATCTTCATACAATACTTCTGCATTTTTTTCCCTATTGCAGATTCTAGTACGAGTCACTACCATTGACACCGACTTCGAACGGAGCTGCTGATCGGAGATTAGGGTGTGCTTTTAGCATCTGGAATTAATCCATCTCATTCTATTTTAGTACAAGTCTTATTTTGTATATTCAGAGATAATTTTATATATTTTGTAACTTGTCTAGTACTCTTGTATAAGTTGCTCTTGTACCAGCCTAAACAGGTCTTAGCGGATTCATTTTTTACATTTTATCCCTTTCCTTCCTTTTTTTATGTCATACTTGTATATTTTCCTTGTATAGTCACCTTATACTACTTCTTTATCCTTATTTTTCTTTCTTCCTCTTGTTAGACCATTACTCACTGTTCTAGGCTATATTTTTGGCTTACCTACTGGTGGGTTAAAGTAGGTGCCATAATGACCTTAGTTTTTGGGTCATGATAGTTTGGTATCAGAGCCTAGGTTCGCTGGTAAAGTCAATACAAGAGCAAGTGTCTAGTAGAGTCTTGTGAATCGGTACAATGACGTTTGTATCCTATTATCGGTAGGTTATACGACATTCTTAGGAAAAACATCAATCTCTTTTCTTTGTTATCGTGCATTGTCTCTATAATGGTGTCTAGATTCTTATTTGTTTCACTCTTTCATAGATGGATTAGATAGCGGCCATGGCGGCCGAGGGCAATGCCTCGAGCATACAACTAGGATACCCACTAGGGGCAGAGGTCGAGATCAGGTGAGAGCTACAGCCCCACCTCTAGACTAGGCCAGGGAGCCTTCCCTGGATCCAGTTATTGATCAGGAGTTGGACATCATCGAACCAAAGGATCTTTTTCCACAGCAACAGTGGGCCAGGGAGCAGCCGAGGCTCTACCCAGATTCATATCTTCATTTATACTTCATGATGTCGTGGTTAAGTTATTGAGCATGGTTGGAGGCCAGCCAATGGATGAGGCCCAAATATCTACTTTAGGGGTAGCACAGGGTGGGCTATGTACCAGAGCTTAACCTGCATCTATGGCTCCCTAAGTAGAGATTCAACCAGCACCAGTAGTTCAGAGCCAGTAATAACTCGGCCAAGCATGACTTCTGAGGAGCAGAAGATGCTGGGTCAGTTTCATGAATTGGCTCCACTGAGGTTTTCTAGAGACCAGGGGAGGATGAATTTTATTTCCTTACCAGCTGCAAGGAGAGAATGCACAATTTGGGTTTAGTTAATTTGCATGAGTAGATTATACCCAATTTTAGTTTGATACCATGATGAGGCAGTGGTGGAGGTGATATCTTGATTCCAGACCAGTTGGATCTCCTCCTATGAAATGGGTTTAATTTTTCAAAGACTTCTTGAAGAAGTATATGCCTTGCAACATGTACGAGTATATGAGAGATGAACTCAATGGGTTATAGTAAGGTTCTATAATAGTGGCTAAGTACGAGGCTATATTTCATTAGCTAGCCAGGCATGCCACCATGATTTTACCCACTGAGTATGAGAGAGTATAGTGTTTTATCAGAGGATTGAGAATTCAATTCAGGGGTAGAGATTTTCGAGACAAGTATCTGCAGCAGTAGCCATATCAGTAGCAGGGTCAGTCTAGTAGGCCCATTTATGCAGCGCCACATATTTCAGATAGGGGTTAGCTAGGGGATAGTAATTTCAGTAGTCATGGTAGTGGTCATCTGTTGCATGGCATGTAGTTTGGGAATTTAGGTTGAGGTGGCCATTCTTGTCAGTAGGACCATCTCGTCGGGCTAGAGTATAGGGGAATGTTTTGATTGTGGTATTGTAGGTTATTTTTCTAGAGAGTGTCCCCGACGTGCAATAATTAAACCATTTTCATAGAGTGTTTCGCCTGTCAGGTCAGTGCCACCCCCAGCTAGAGGGGTGCACAGGGATGTAAGGGTGGTCCCCAGGGTTCTTATGAAAGTACTTAGGCAAGTAGAGCAGGTGGTCTGGTAGGCACCCAGTTCGGAGGCAGGTGAGGTCATCTATATACTTTTCCTATTAGGCCGGAGGTTGGGTCTTCGGATGCTGTTATTATAGGTATGATTTTTATGTGCAATCAGTTGGTTTCTGCATTATATAATCCAAGATCTACTTATTCTTATTTTTTTGCTTATTATATATCTCGATTGGGGTTTTCTTGTGAGCCATTATCTATGCCTATTCATGTAGCTACTCCCATGGGTGATTCCTTAGTAGGGGGTTGTATGTATAGATCTTGTATTGTGACTATTCACAAATATGACACTTGGGTCAATCTTATTATACTTGATATGTTTGATTTCGATGTGCAGGTTACTTTTAGCTGCACATTGATGGGGTTCATTTCTTATATTTGGGCTAGGATATATGTATAGAGGAGGTGTATAGCTTATCTTGCATATGTTAGAAATATTAGTATTGAGAGTCCTTCTATTGAATTTATCCCTATAGTCAGCGAGTTCCCAGATGTTTTTCCTACCAACCTACCTAGCCTTCCTCTCGAGCATGATATAGACTTTGCTATTGATCTTGAGCCGAGCACCCAACCCATTTCTATTTCCCGTATCGTATGGTTCGTGCAAGCTAATGTAGCTAAATATTCAACTTTAGGATCTTCTGGGTAAGGGATTTATTAGGCTGAGTGTCTCACCTTGGGGTGCTCCCATTATGTTTGTGAAGAAGATTCAATGCATATGTGTATCGATTAAAGCCAGCTGAATAAGCTGACAGTGAAGAATAAGTGTCCTATATCATTTATTGGTGATTTGTCAGACCAGCTACTAGATGCAATCATATTTTCTAAGCTTGACTTGAGATATGGCGACCATCAATTGAGGATTTGAGTAGTGGACATCCCTATGACAGCTTTCAAGATTCACTATAGTCATTACAAGTTCCTGGTGAAGTCTTTTGGGTTAACTAATGCATGTGCTGGCAATCAATTAGTAGCGCTGGAACGTCACTCATCTCCTCGGCTCACTTCAATTGAAAAGATATTCTCCTTAGGCGCATGTTTCAGCAATACAAAATGAGGATTTTGCTCGTTATAGGACTTGACCAAACATCTTACGACACTAGCTGACGACAGCTATGCAATACCTATATGAAAGGCAGTACCATTTTGTTAAGTGGCTAATGGCAGTGGGTCTCCTGCAGGTAATACGAAACTTACAAAATGAAGTCCATTTTTTGAAATCCCACTATAGTAATTCCAATAAAAATCGCTCAATGTGCTCATCGTTGCCTTACCCTGAGATGTGGATCATCCAATGCACATTAGTATGGTGCACTCCTTCTGTTAGAATCGGGGTTTCTTCCAAAGTGCTTATTTGGTTTACGAGAGCCAGTGGGCTGATCTTTGAATGGGAAAAAGATTGGATGTGCAGGGTCACAAATGAATTGGCTTATTCGAAAAAGGCCTTATTCTTTGGAAGATCTATCTCGTGTCTGGTACTGCATGATTCCACTATACAAGAACCCCGGATCATTCTCTTAAAGCTCATCCTCTTCATCATAAATGATCTGCTTGTCCCAAAATGACTTGGACCAATAGGGAAATCCCAATTTATTAGGCCTTTCGATACAATCAAATAGAAATCCCCAAGCGTACCATATTCTAGTAGCCCAAACTATGTGGTTGAATAAATCCTTCTGTGGGTCAAAGGCTCCTTCTCTCTCCACTCCTCAAACTTTAATTGTTATTTTTCATAGAGAAATCTCTGATCAAGGATAGACCAAGAGCCATTTTGTATCATATATAAGGGATTCCTCGGTTAGGGCCAAAGAAGCAATGTCACTCGATCATTATCAAACAGACTGCAATCTATTTATGTCCGCGAAGATCCCACTCGAGTACTTTCTACTTCTAATAGGTCATTAACAAGATTAGAATCATTCTCAATGAGTCTATAAGAAGTAATCTAATTTTTTTCATTGGGTTCGGATAAAGACCAAAGCTTTTAAGTGACCGACCCGGCAGAATAACTCAAAAGATAAAGAAGTATCGTTAATCTCTTCATGCTCGTTCCAAGCTAAAAGTACCATTTTTACAAATATGAATCCCCTTCGTTACATGATTTTTACTTCATATGGATAGATATAGGATCTATAGGGTAATTACTTAGAAGTACATTTTGTGCTACAGCCCTTCCTATCTGATAGAAAAGGATTCCATGATCCTGAGCTGATCTTACTTGGGATCCCGAATCCCAAGTTTGTCTATGATGAGTGGATCTAATTCTATTAGTGTCTATAATTGATTTCTTCGGTGTAATACTTATCGATAGGACCTTAGTGGTAAGTTCTATAAGATCTCTTGCATTGGAACCCATAGTTATCGACCTGAATTCCTTAGTATGGAATATTTTCTTTTCCAAGTGAAATCCCGTATACGAAAGAGTGAAAAAATATTTTTGTTGTTGTGGAATAAGAAGCGTTCGTAGCTTAATGCACGTATTAAATTTATTCGAAGCTATTAGAGCGGGATCCACTTTTTAGGGAATATTAGTCGAAGCAATAACAAGAATATTTCTAGTAGAACATCTTTCACAATCCCTGGAGAGGTGGTTTACTAATAGACTGAGCAATAAATCATTTGACTCATTCACATCTAGATCATAAATGTTTGGAATCTATATTATGTAAGGAGACATTGCTTTTGCTAGTTCAAATTGAAGGGTGATATAAAATAGGTCTATTTTCGGCATCATATCCACAGTTAGCCCATTCATCCTAGTTAGCAGTTCCAGCTCCGTATCAAGGTCACGATCAATATCGTCACTAGCATCAAAATTTTCACTATCTTCAATATCATCAATATAGATCTCATCAAGAAGAAAACCTTTAGGTTTGTTATCTAGGATCTTGTTCAGAAGTACCATAATAAAGGGAACATAGGAGTTTGTCTCTAGGTGTTTGACCAAATAGGATCGTCCAGTCCCTATAGAACCTATCACTAAAATATCACGAGGGGGGATCAGGCTAAGTGGAGCGAAAAGGATTTTCCATGAGTTGGGAAATGAAAACTGTTTTCCCCACACAAAGTTTGTGAATAAGTTATTGTTTGATAATGAGCAAGGAATATCCGTCTTTCTGCTAAACAAAATGGATGGAACTCATAATTTATTAGATGCTTTTTATGAATGTCAACTAAGTATCGTAAGTAAATTTCTCTTGGTTGTTCAATTATTTGATAACTAAAGTCATTCTTTGATAAATGATCACTATGAGTCAGACTCAATAGAATTTGATCAATTCTAGTTTTTGTCGTTAAGGTGGAGAACTAATCCAAGAATTCTTTTTTTTCATCATGTATCGAATCACTGTTCGCGATGTAGGATTCTATTTGATGAACCAAGTGTTCAGGACCTATTTGGACTCCATTGTGATTGTATTTATTGATGACATCCTTGTTTACTCGAGGAGTAGGGAGGAGAAGGATCGGCGACTTTATGCCATATTCATAAAGTATGAATTCTGGCTTGATTCTATAGCATTCTTGGGGCACATGGTTTCCAAGGATGGGATTATGGTTGTAACATCCCATATTTTGTGTGTACTTGGTTATTGATAGGTAACCTGAGGTAACCTTGTTGTATAGGTAAGGGGTCAAGTTTCTTAAGTGATTAGTTATGGCTTAAGGAAGATTTAAAGGATATGATAACGGCCTAATAATTTCAGCATGTATATGCCAAGTTAACCCCGAAAAAAGTACTTAAACATGATATAGTAAGGTGGTAATATACCTCAAGGATTAAAGTGTCCAAGAGTATATAAATATTAAATTAACATAAGGGATAAAGACTTAGAATATGGAATAAAATAAGTGAGTTGCTTGCTTAACTTAAATTAAGCAAGTAGGTAAAAAATAGGTGCATCACCTACTTTGACTTATTGACCAACCTAAGAAACAAGTAAGTGCATCACCTACTATCACTCCTTTGATTAGCTTATTGGGCCAAGAGCAGCTCCCTTTAGAGGGATTGAAACCAGCTCATTTGACCTATTTAAACTTAGCCAAAAATCAGCTTTTCTCCTTCAACTTTTCCCTCTTTCTCTAAAGTCTTGGAATAGCCACCTAAATTTTCTCCTAGGTTTCTTCAAGAAACCCTCAACTTGACAAGCTAAGGCAAGTGAAAATACTTATGGTTTTAGCTTGATCCTTCTTGTGAAAACTAGGAAATCATGTTGGTTATGCTTATAGGTGTAGGACTGCCTTTCCTCCATGTTAGCTGCCCCATATCCCTTGGTTATTAAGAGGCCTTATTCTATTTTTAGTTAACTTTGAAGGATAATTCAAGCTCTTGAAAGAGGTACAAATTTAGAGGATAAATTTCAAAAATTAAGGTAAGGCTACTGCCAATTTTTTGCTCCTCCTTATATACAAGATTGAACGGAGAAAATCCTCTGTGTGCTTTATCAAGAAATCATGGAATGAGATTAGAATCCTTGATTCAATAATTCCCTAGTGTGATGAAAGGATTTTTGGACTATTTTAGGGGTTGTGTTATGTGTATATGTTAGGGGCAACTTGGTTGATCTTAAAAAGGGATGTGAATAGTTGGTATTAACATATAAAAGGAAGGTGTAATGATACACAACTTAATTAGGTGTTGTATAAGCTTTTCTGCCTATCACACTTTATGAACTATTTTGTACATAATACGAAGAAAAATGAGTCTCTGTGGATCTTATATGAATTTGTGTATTATACAAATGTTATTGGAGAAGAAAGGTTTAACACCCTTGACTTGATACGTTATGGTCTTACTGCCCGGTTACTATTTTGGATGAGGTTGAGTAGCCTCAATGTGTTGCTTAGCTACTAATACTAGTTTTACCACTTATCTTATTGTAGATAAGTAATCCAAAAGATAGGAGGTTAATTCCAGGTAATGTTAGAGTCGTGAAGTAAGATATGTAAGGCTACTTTATTTGGTATCCTTTGGCTTGAAATCCAACACTGGTGTTACAAAGTAGAATTCCAAAGTTCTCCTATAGAAAATGATACATAGTTGCAGCGTACGATCTCCCATGTAGCTAACAACCTTGTTCCCACTCCCTAATATGTTAAAATACTCCAATATACGCTTATTATTAAGTCTGCACGTCTACTTTCACTAGAAAGTTTCAGGAGTTCTCCTTTTAGTTAAATAAGATCTATATGTTATTTCAGCTCCTAAGCATTTCATTTGTGTACAAATTGCTCCCTACCTCATTGTTACTACATCAAGTGTTTATTCATATGTCTCTTACTTGTGGATTATTGTCCCAATGTTCAATAATGGTATGACCACCAAAGTAACAATCTCAAAGATTAAATAAACCAAGTAACGCAAATCTGGTTATGTATGGGTGGCAGCTAAGGACCTAAAGCCTAGCATGGGCCAATCATGATCTCTTTATATATGGGTGGCAGCTCAGGGGCGTAAGCCTAGCATGGGCCAATCCCAATTTGGGTATTTAACACTGATCAGTTGGTCATTTATATCATATGACTTATAAAGATTATAATGGAAAAAAGGGTAAAGGGAAGTAAAGAATGTAATATACATGGTTTCACAGATACAAGCAAAGGTGGTCTATTAGCATTATCTATACACTTTTACCTGATTTCGTTTAAGCTTTTGTTTTATGTATAGTTACTTTTATCCTTACATATTTATTACATTCTTTCGAATGGACGTCCCTCATGGGGTACCTATATTTCATGTTGTAGGCACAGTAGCTAGTAGGAACACAAGACATCCGACGGCTATTGGTGAGCACCAGGTTTATTCGGGGATTTTCAAGTCTGTTACATATGTTTTGGTAGTGTACAGTAGTTAAGAGTGAGGAGGGGGCTTGTCCCAACCTTAGCTAAGTTTATGTATCTTTTAGAGGATTTGTAGACCAATGTAAAGTTAAGAATTGTAGTGTCTTGTGTTTTAGATGTCATGGACATAACAACCAAATCTTGTATATATTGTTTTGGGCTTGCCTACGTGATTTTATTTAATCAATGCATCATTTTCATACATGCCAGAACCTTTGATTATCGTAGTTACATACATGAGAAGTACAAGGTTATGGGTTGGTGCTCTCGGGTCTTTACTGCTACGGGCGCCTGTCCGCCCCAATGGGATTTGAGGCGTGACTAACGTGATATCAGAGCAGGTCATCCTAGGGAGCCTAAAAAGTCATGTCTAAGTAGAGTCTTGCTTATGGGTGAGTTGTGCACCACATCTATAAGGGCATTTAGGAGTTGTTTCATTTTCTTCATTTCTTAGATCGTGCGATAGAGCCAATGATTTAGGTTGATTTGTATTTAACCTTGAATATTTTTCTACTCTATATAGTGAGGATTCAAATTACAAGAAGGAGTAAGAATAATAGCAAGCAAGTAGATGTGGCTGCCGGAGAAGGGACTAGCAAGTCATCACCTAGACAAGCTAATCAAAGTGAGGCTCAAGATGAGTTTGCATCAGGGACTTCTTCTACTCCTCCATCTCTAGAAGAGCTAAGAAGGAGAGGAGCACCCTGAGAATCACCTATTAATGCTACTGAGCAAGTTTTAAGAAATACGGTGCAATTATTGACTCTTATAGTTGCTGGATAAGGTTAAGGACAAACTCGTCCAATTATAGGTACTAGTAGCACGGATAGGGAAGCTAGTCTATGGACACAGGATTTCTTTAAATTGGATCCTCCCACATTTACTAGGTCAGATCTTAATGAAGACCCACAAGACTTTATTGATCAAATACAAAAGGCTTTAGATTTCATGCATGTAACTGGTAAAGAAACAGTTAAGCTAGCAACATATAGATTAAAAAGGGAGGCTATATTATGGTATGAAGACTGGAAACTATCTAGGGGTACAGGTGTTTCTTCAGCTAGTTGGAAAGAGTTCAAAGAGGTATTTATTGATCATTACCTTCCATTTGAAATTTTGGAGGCCCGTGCAGATCAGTTTTTAAAACTTTTTCAAGGGAATATGAGAGTGAGGGAGTATAGTCTTCAATTTAACAATTTGGATCGAAATGCTCCTAATAAAGTAGCTACTATGGATGATAGAGTTCATAGATATAGGGATTGGATCTGTATCTGGTTAGAGACTGTACTATTGATGCCTTGAATAAAGACATGGATATTGCACGGATACAAGCTTTTGCACAAAAATAGAGGATCAAAGGCAAAAAAGGACACAAGAGCCGGAAAGAAGGTATTCCAGGAGGGCTAGATCTATAGGGCAGTTTATGCCATCCCAAAGTGAGTTCAGACCTTGTTTTCCTAACAGACCTCCTAGGTCATCATCTTCTTACTCTACAGTAAGTGTTTAACCTCGGTTTAAAGAGTATAGGGGTAATCAATTTAGGAAAAGAAGTGAGAGCCAAGGTTCACGGATAGCAGGGTTTCAAGAGAAAGAGAGTATGATCCAATACAGACCTCCTCGGCAGCAATGTATGTAATATGGAAAGCTTTATTTAGGTGCTTTTCAGTTTGGGACAGATGCTTGCTTTTGGTGTAGTATGTCGGGGCACATGATAAGAGAGTGCCCACAAAGGGGCATGATGGTATGGCACGACCTACTGGATCAGCCATTGTATCATCATCATCGATGCCTTCTTTAGGTAGGGGTATACAACCTACAGGTCCTGGTAGAGGTGTTAAAGGAGCAACTAGTTCTAGCAGAGTTCAGAATCGTACATATGCTCTAGTTCGACATAATTTGGAGGCTTCTCCTGATGTGGTTATAGGTACATTATCCATCTTTTCACATAATGTATATGTATTAATTGATCTAGGTTCTACGCTATCATATGTCACTCTATTGATGGCTGGAAAGTCCAAATGATCACCAGAATTACTAGTTAAGCCATTTGAAGTGTCTACACCAATTGGTGAGTCTATTATAGCTAGAAGAGTTTATCAGAATTGCATAGTAACTATTTATGATCGTGACACATTGGCCGACCTTGTTAAGCTAGGAATGGTAGACTTTGATGTTATAATAGGTATAGATTGGTTGGTTTCTTGTTATGCCATAGTAGATTGCCAAACTAAGAGGGTGCATTTTCATTTTCCAAAAGAGGTAGTCCTTGAATGGATGGGTAATATTGGGGCACCAAGAGAAAAATTTATTTCTTATCTTAAGGCAAATAAAATAATGTCTAAAGGCTACATATGTCATCTAGTGAGAGGAAGGATATAGATTTGGAGCCACGAAATCTTTAATCGATTCCAGTGGTAAATGAATTTCCCAATGTATTTCCTGAAGATCTTCTAGGCTTGCCTCCAGAACGAGAAGTAGAGTTTCGTATTAATGTGATCCCAGCTACTATCTCTATTCCTCCGTATAGAATTTCTCCAATAGAATTACGGGTGTTGAAAGATCAATTGAAAGACTTGCAAGAAAAAGGATTCATAAGGCCTAGTATGTCCTCTTGGGGCACACCAGTGTTATTTGTGTGTAACAAAGATGGCATGTTGAGAATGTGATACAATATCAAGTCCACAACACAAAGATTCCAACAACAACAACAACAAAAACAGCAACCAACACAAATGCTAGTGAATCGAAAGAGCCCCACCCGGCTTCACTAGACTTCAAGATCTCAAAGACAAGAACAACAAGATAATAAAAGATAGATAACTTGACATATAATATTCAAGAGACTAAGAACCCTAACATCAAGAGAGGACCCTAAGACTATTGAATATAAACACCAAGTTCTTACTTAGACCAAGAGGAACTCAATGACCTCAAGATCCTTGTTTCTAGCCAAATCACAACACAAGCTTCACCCTTGGAGCTTGGCCGAATTCTGCCTCCCAATGGAAGAGAGAGAGAGAGAAATATTACAAGTCTTTTGTCTTGAAATTACAATGAGAAAACTAAGGCAAAATAATTCTAAGCTTGTCTATTTATATTACAAGCCAAATGAAAGACAAAAATGACCATATGGGCCATGTTGGAGCAGCCGGCCATGGAGGCCTTGGAGTGTAAGTTTATTACACTTCAAGGCCCATCTTCACACCTTAAAACATTTAAATCCTTAGGTGGTTCAATGACCAGCTCACACACGGCCATTTGCATGAATAAGGCTTGGAGTTTTTGTAACTCCCGAGCTTGACTTCGTGTGAATGGTCGGGTACTTGTTGGACAGCTTGTCCTACCCGTATCATCCTCTCCATCTTGAGAGGAATTTGACCTCAAATTCAGCACTTGGTCATCTTCAACCACCTCCACGAGAGAAAGATCACAAATGTTAAAAGTGTGGTGCACTTGATATTCCGGTGGGAGGTCAATCTTGTAGGCGTTGTCATGGATTTTCTCGAGTACTTGGAATGGACCATCACCCCTCGGCATCAATTTGGACTTTCTTTGGGATGGAAACCGATCCCTCCGAAGGTGCACCCACACCCAATCTCCCGGTTCAAGGATGACTTTCTTTCTTCCCTTGTTGGCCCTCCTTGCCATGTCTTGGTTTTTCTTCTCAAGTTGAAGCCGCACCTTCTCATGTAACTTCTTCATAGAATCTGCCCGCTTGCTTCCTTCTAAGCTAATCATGAGATCACTTGGCAAAGGCGTTAAATCCAAAGGGGTGAGGGGGTTGAGGCCGTATACACACTCAAAGGGAGTCATTCCCGTACTTGAGTGTATGACACGGTTATATGCAAATTCAATCAATGGTAAGTGCTCTTCCCAAGAAGTCATTTTTCCCTTAACCATGGAATGTAGCATAGCACCCAAAGTCCTATTTACTACTTCCGTTTGGCCATCGGTTTGTGGGTGGCAGGACGTAGAGAATAATAACTTGGTACCAAGCCTACCCCACATGGACTTCCAAAAGTGGCTTAGGAATTTAGAGTCCCTATCACTCACAATGGTCCTCGGGACACCATGCAATCTAACAACATTATCAACAAACAACGAGGCCACGCTAGGGGCGTCATCACATTTAGAGCAAGGAATAAAGTGCGCCATTTTAGAAAACCAGTCAACTACAACAAAAATACTATCCCGGCCTCGTCGAGTCCTTGGCAGCCCTAACACAAAGTCCATAGATATATCAAGCCAAGGACGTAGAGGGGTGGGCAGCAGGGTGTACAACCCATGAGGTAGGAGCCGAGATTTAGCTCTCTTGCATTCTACACATTGGCCGCAAATCCTAGCCACATCCTTGTGCATTTTGGGCCAATAGAACTGCTCCTCCAATATTTCGAGGGTCTTTTCGACCCCAAAATGACCCATTAGACCGCCATCATGTGCTTCCCTCACAAACAATTCTCTCCAAGAGCTAGAGGGTACACACAATCGTCTACCTTTAAATAAGTAACCATCAAACTTGGCATAGGGATTTGAACCCCTAGCCGAATCCCACTTGTCCCTACCCAATTCTTCACATTCCCTAAAGATAGGAGCAAAGTGAGGGTCCTTGGGATACAATTCTCTTAAACTCTCAAAACCAATCAATTTTGATGACAAGGTGGACACAAGGACATGTTTTCTAGACAAAGCATCGGCCACTACATTGTCCTTACCCTTTTTGTATTGGATAAAATAAGGGAAGGTCTCAAGAAACTCAATCCACTTGGCATGCCGTTTGTTAAGCTTGTATTGGGCCCGAAGATGCTTTAAGGATTCATGGTCCGTTCGGATCACGAACTCCTTGGGCCATAAGTAGTGTTGCCAAGTGGCCAAGGCTCTAATCAAGGCATACAACTCTAAATCATACGTGGAGTAGTTTAGAGTTGCTCCTTTGAGCTTTTCGCTAAAGTAAGCAATGGGTTTCAAATCTTGCATCAAAACAGCCCCTATGCCTACTTTACTTGCATCGCACTCGACCTCGAAGGTCTTATCAAAGTTGGGCAATTGTAACAACGGTGCGGAGATGAGCATAGCTTTCAAGGCTTCAAATGCCTTAGCTTGCTCGACACCCCACTTGAAGGGTTGTTCTTTCCGAATGACCTCGGTCAAGGGGGCGGCTATGGTGCTAAATCCTTTGACAAACCTTCTATAAAAACTAGCCAACCCGTGGAAGCTTCTTACTTCTCCAACGTTTTGTGGGGTTGGCCAATTTTTGATAGCATCTATCTTGGATTCATCCACTTCGACCCCTCTTGAACTAACAACAAAACCCAAGAAAACAACTTCATTGACACCAAAAGAGCACTTTTCCAGATTTGCATACAATTTTTTCTTCCTAAGGACATCAAGCACACATTGTAAATGCATCACATGCTCTTCTAAGGACTTGCTATACACCAAGACATCATCAAAGTAGACAAGAACAAACTTTCCAATAAATGGCCTCATCACATGATTCATTAGCCTCATAAAAGTACTTGGAGCATTTGTTAGGCCGAATGGCATAACCATCCATTCATAGAGACCAAACTTGGTCTTGAAGGCGGTTTTCCATTCATCACCGGGTTGCATTCTTATTTGGTGATAGCCACTCCTTAAATCAATCTTGGAAAACAAACATGACCCATTCAACTCATCTAGCATGTCATCTAACCGAGGAATAGGGTGGCGATATTTTACCGTAATTTTGTTGATGGCTCGGCAGTCCACACACATGCGCCACGTTCCGTCTTTCTTTGGCACTAATAGCACCGGAACAGCACACGGACTCATGCTCTCCTTGACATACCCTTTGTTGAGGAGCTCCTCAACTTGACGTTGCAATTCCTTGGTGTCCGTAGGATTGCTCCTATAAGCCGGCTTGTTTGGTAATTGTGATCCCGGCACAAAGTCAATTTGGTGCTCAATTCCCCGAAGCGGGGGCAATCCTTGTGGAAGTTCCTTAGGAAATACATCCTCATAATCCTGCAACACACAAGAAATCAAAGGGGAAATGGAAGAATTAGTGGGGTTAGCATTAAAACAATGAGCCAAGAGTAACATAGGCGTGTCCTCATCATGATCCACGAAGAGTTCCTTCCTCCTAACTAACATCACCATGTTTTTCGGCCCTTTTGACGTTGGGGCAGCCTTGGATGACCCCACTACCCCACCTACGGAATTCCCTCCCTTTTCTCCCTTTTCGGATTCCTTTCCCTTTTCCTTCAATTCCCTCATCCTTTGATGCCACTCATTTACTTGGGAAGGCGAAAGCGGATGAAGAGTAACCTTTCGGCCATCCTTCTCAAGTGTATACCGATTGGACCTCCCATCATGCTTAGTAGACCTATCATATTGCCAAGGTCTACCTAGCAACAAATGACATGCTTGCATTGGTATCACATCACAAAGCACTTCATCGTGGTAGTTTCCCACCTTAAACCGTATCACACATTGCCTTGCGACCCTTAACTCACCACAATCATTCAACCATTGTAACTTGTAAGGACTAGTGTGTGGGGTAGTTGGTAACTTCAAGAAATTTACCATAGCATGACTTACAACATTTGTACAACTACCACTATCGATCACCAAGGTACACACACTCCCTTTTACAAGACATTTAGTATGGAATAGATTTTCCCTTTGGCTTGGGTCATCTATTGCCTTACTAATCATGACACGCCTAACCACAAAGTTTGGAACTACACACTCCCCTTCTTGCGGATAAACATCTTCACCATCATCACCATCATCATCATGTGTTCCATCCTCGGCTTCCTCTCCATCTTGAGGCTCGGCCTCATCTTCTCCCCTTTCGAGACCCACCTCCTCACCAAGATAATACACTCTCCCTTCCCGTAGGATCACATTGCGTCGGTTTGGACATTCATTGGCCTTATGCCCCCAACCTTGGCACTTGAAACATTGGAATCCCTTTGGGTTAGGATACTTGTGAGCCTCCAATTTTGGAGGAATCTTGGGGACTGTTTTGGGCTCGGGCAGCCTTGTAGTGGCGGGTTGGTCCTTGTTTTTGGGCCAACCCGAGGGGGCTTGTCCCCTTGCCTTGAAAGATGATCTCTCTTTAAGTTCCCTTTCAATCTCAAGAGCCGCTTGGAAAATACCGTCAACGGTTTCAAACTTGTGAAGGGTTAAATGAGTGGAGATCTCTTTGTTCAACCCACACTTGAACCGGATGATGTCGTGACTGATTTGCTCCCCACGATGATCAAGTTTCAACATGAGTTGTTGAAACTCATCAAAATATGCCATCACACTCTTGTTACCTTGACGCAAACCATACAATCTAGCAAGCAACTCATGGCGATATCTCTCGGGAAGGTATCGTTGTCTCATTAAGTACCTCAACCGATACCAAGGTGGTGGCTGCCCATCCACTAGTTCATCACCAAACCGCTTGACGTACTCCCACCAAGTGTTAGCATAACCCTCAAAGTGAGCTATAGCATAACTTTCTTTCTTTTCTTCCGAGATATCATTAACTTGGAAGACTTTGTCACAAGCCGATTCCCAAGCTAAGTATGCCTCGGGGTCACTTTCACCCTTAAAGAAAGGTAGACTCAACTTGATGGTGTTGATGCCTACATCCCTCTCATGGTGTCGGTTTCCTCTTTCTTCATATCCACGGTATCTCCGTTGAACTCCTCTGCCCCCTCTCACCTCCTCCTCCCTCATGTAAGTATCATCAAAGGCCCCGTACCCTTCATACTCCTCCCTACCATATTCCTCAAGGTGGGCTGGTCGGTTTTGGATATTTGGAATTTGATTTGGGGGTATTGGATTTTGTGGAGGTGGTGGTCTTTGGTTTAATGGAGCTTGGAATGGAAGGTTCGGATTTAGTGGTGGAATTTGACGTCCAAATCCCTCATGCGGAACTTGGGAATTCTGGAAATGCGTTGGCCTATTGGGACCACGGTTAGGAGGTAAAAAGGTGGTTTGGCTTGCGGCATTTAGTGGAGCTTGAGGTGCATTTAGCATTTGGTGGACTGTTTCGGGGGTGATGGTTGCGGAGGAAGTCCTATCATGCCCATTGGTAGAAACATGTAGAGGAGTAGAAGGACGAGAGTTCCTTTGACTCTCCACTTGTTCTAACCTCCCACTAATAGTCGACACCTCTCCCTTGATTGCTGCCAAGTCCCCTCTCACGGCCCCAATTTCCGAATTCAACCTCTCAAGTGTCCGGGTAACGGCCTCAAGAGTGACCCTCATAGAGTCAAGTGCATTAGTATCCACGTTATGGGACGTGGTCCCTTCCATTGTCAAGGTATTATACTCTTTAGATCACCACACGCTTGAGTTCCACAAGTGTTGTAAATTGGCTAGTAACCGTGAATCCTTTAAGGTATGAGTAAGCTCTTATCCGGAGTGGATTTTTGTTTGAAGACTCAAAGAATTCTTGTCGTACTAGAACCAAAAATAGCAACGTATTCAAAAGATAAAAGCACTCAAGTAAACGTTGACACGAACAAACGAATTCAAAGGACTAATTGACAATCTAGTACGAATGTACTAGTTTGTTAATTAGTTCTAGAACCAAGTAAGGAAACTAAGAATCAACAATTAGAAACTAGAAAATTATCCAAAGTTGAGCTTAGGGGTGACGTGGAAGCATGCAATTGGTCTTGGGCCCACACGGTTTGTCTATATAACTTATATGTAGATTCTATATATATATATTTTTTTTTTTTTTGTATCACAAATCTGAAAATCAATATTCATACAGCTTGTGTAGGATGACAATGTGTTTTGGAGGAAAAAAATAATAGTCTTGTAGTCTTTTCAACCTTTCAAACTCAAAGGGTTAGGTTTGACTAACTAGTCCCACAAAACAAGGCTCCTTGAATTAGGGAAGAGTGGTTGACAAGACTAGGAAGTGATGGGTGCAAGTCTTTCACCAACAACTTTATGACTTGTCTTGCAACTTGAACACCACAAGATGAACAAGTTTTAAAAGATGAACACCTCAACAACCTTCATCAACTTCTTCAAGCACATAACACACAACCACCAATTTTATCATCAACAACATACAACTTTCAACCACTTCAAGTCACCACAACAATGGTCAAGTTTTCAAGCTCAACTTTTAGATCTAGACACTTTAGTGTTGGTGAGAAAGAAAGCAACACTAGAAACACACTAAACAAGCAAAATAACACCTAGATCTAAACATACAACAACATTCTCGGATTTGTCTTCAATGGACAGATTTCAGATTTTTTTTTTTTTTTTTTTGTTTAATCCGAGAACAAGCCCAAGATGGGTTGTGTGGGAACACAACCGGTCTTGCTTTGATACCAAATGATACAATATCAAGTCCACAACACAAAGATTCCAACAACAACAACAACAAAAACAGCAACCAACACAAATGCTAGTGAATCGAAAGAGCCCCACCCGGCTTCACTAGACTTCAAGATCTCAAAGACAAGAACAACAAGATAATAAAAGATAGATAACTTGACATATAATATTCAAGAGACTAAGAACCCTAACATCAAGAGAGGACCCTAAGACTATTGAATATAAACACCAAGTTCTTACTTAGACCAAGAGGAACTCAATGACCTCAAGATCCTTGTTTCTAGCCAAATCACAACACAAGCTTCACCCTTGGAGCTTGGCCGAATTCTGCCTCCCAATGGAAGAGAGAGAGAGAGAAATATTACAAGTCTTTTATATTGAAATTACAATGAGAAAACTAAGGCAAAATAATTCTAAGCTTGTCTATTTATATTACAAGCCAAATGAAAGACAAAAATGACCATATGGGCCATGTTGGAGCAGCCGGCCATGGAGGCCTTGGAGTGTAAGTTTATTACACTTCAAGGCCCATCTTCACACCTTAAAACATTTAAATCCTTCGGTGGTTCAATGACCAGCTCACACACGGCCATTTGCATGAATAAGGCTTGGCGTTTTTGTAACTCCCGAGCTTGACTTCGTGTGAATGGTCGGGTACTTGTTGGACAGCTTGTCCCACCCGTATCAGAATGTGTATTGATTACCAGCAACTGAATAAGGTGACTATTAAGAACAAATATCCATTTCCAAGAATTGATGATTTATTTGATCAGTTACAAGGTGCTAAGTGTTTCTCAAGGATTGATTTGCAGTCAGGTTACCACCAAATGAGTGTCAAAGAGAAAGAAATACCCAAGACACCTTTTCGAACACGGTATGGTCATTATGAGTTTCTAGTTATATCATTTGGGCAAAAAAATGCACAAGCAACTATTATGGATTTGATGAATAGGGTGTTCAAGCCATTCTTAGATGTGTTCGTGATAGTATTTATAGATGATTTTCTAGTTTATTTAATATCAAAAGAGGACCATAGTAGTCACTTATGACAGGTGTTACAGATTCTTCGTGATCGTAAGTTATATGAAAAGTTCTCTAAATGTGAGTTTTGGTTAAAATATGTAGCATTCTTGGGTCTATTTTATTTGATGAAAGAATAAGGGTTGATAGTCAAAAGATAAAAGCCGTGAAGGACTGGCCAAGACCTACAACACCTACAGAGGTTTGTAGTTTCCTTGGGTTGGCAGGTTATTATAGAAGGTTTGTTAAAGGGTTTTCTTCAATTACTACACCTTTAACAAAGCTAACACATAAAGCAGCCAAGTTTCAATAGAATGATACATATGAAAGGAGTTTCCAAGATATGAAGAATAAGTTGACTTCTACACCCATATTGGTACTTCCAAAAGGCACAGAAGGGTAAGTGGTGTATTGTGATGCTTTAGGAATTGGCTTAGGATGTGTATTTATGCAACATGGTAAAGTAATAGCTTATGTCTCAAGATAATAGCGTCCACATGAGAAAAATTATCCAACACATGATCTCGAGTTAGCATCGATTATATTTTCTTTAAAGATATGGCAGGGTGCATGTTGACATATATACTGACCATAAGAGTTTGAAATATATTTTCAAGCAGAAGGACCTAAATATGAGGCAGCGAAGGTGGCTTGAGTTATTAAAATATTATGACATTGATATTTTGTATCATCCGAGGAAATCAAATATAGTAGATGATGTGTTAAGTCATAAGGATATGGCGAACACGTATGGGCAATCCATAGAAATATAAGGGATAATCATAGATCTACACCAACTAGCTAACATGGGGGTTCGCCTTCTTGAATCTCCAGACGAAGGAGTTATTGTGCAAAATGAGGCAGTATCCTCATTGGTAGCTGAATGTACAACAAGGTATGGCAAAGGCATTTGAGCTTACGCAAGAGGGAGTACTTCGGTGCCAAAACAAATTGTGTGTACCTAATGTAGATGGGCTAAGAAAGAGGATTATGACAGAGGCACATCATTCAAGGTATTCCATACATTCGGGGTCAACTAAAATGTATCATGATTTGAAAGGAGTATATTTGTGGGGTGACATAAAGAAGAACATTGCAAAATTTGTAGCCCAATGTCAAAGTTGTCAAAAAGTTAAAGTAGATCACAAAAAACCAGGAGGTTATATGCAATGTATAGATCTTCCGATTTGGAAGTGGGACATGGTCAACATGGATTTCATCACTGGTTTGCCTTGTACATTTTGAAAGTTCAATTCCATATAGGTAATAGTTGATAGACTTACCAAATCAGAACACTTCCTACCGGTTAAGACCACTTATACAGCTGAAGAGCATGCAAAATTATATATTAAAGAGATAGTTTAGCTTCACAGAGTCCCGATCTCTATTATATCTGATAGGGGAGCTCAATTCACTGCAAATTTTTAGAAGTCCTTCCAGAGGAGTTTGGGAACACAAGTAAGTTTAAGTATAACTTTTCACCCTCAAATAGATGGACAAGCAGAATGTACCATTCAAATACTTGAAGATATGTTGCGAGCTTGTGTATTGGACTTCAAAGGTAGTTGGGATGATTATTTTTTGCTTATTGAGTTTGCCTATAATAATAGCTATCATTCAAGAATCAAAATTGCATCTTATGCAGCTTTATATGGGAGAAAGAGTAGATCACAAACTGGGTGGTTTGAAGTGGGTGAAACTGCCTTATTTTGGCCAAATCTTGTTCATCAAGATATGGAAAAAGTTAAGGTGATACAACAATGGCTAGAAACAGAACAGAGTCGACATAAATCAAATGCAAATTTTAGAAGAAGAGGGCTAGAGTTTGCGATAGAAGATTGGGTATTCTTAAAGGTGTCACCAATGAAAGAAGTAATGAGGTTTGATAAAAAGGGAAAACTAAGTCCACGCTATATAGGGCCATATAAGATTATTCAAAGATTTGGCCAAGTTGCATATGAGTTAGAGCTACCCCAAGAACTTTCAACGGTAAATCCAATGTTTCATGTCTCAATACTCCAAAAGTGTACAGGAGATCCATCTCATATTACTCTTACTGTAGATCTACAAGTTACAGAAGATCTTACCTATGAATAAGTACCTATTTCAATTCTAGATCGGCAAGTTAAAAAGTTAAGAAATAAAGAAGTAGCTTCTGTAAAAGTACTTTAGAGGAGCTAACAAGTAGAAGACATCACATGGGAAGCCGAGGAAGAAATCACAATTAAGGGACAAAGTTTCTTAATTGATTAGTGAAGGTTTAAAGAAGATTTAAAGGCTATGATAACGGCCCAAGAATTTTATCTTGTATACGTTAAGTTAACCCCGACAGAAGTATTTAAATATGAGATAGTAAGGTGGTAATATACCTCAAGGATTAAAGTGTCCAAGTGTATATAAATATTAAGTTAACATAAGGGATTAAGACTGAGAATATGGAATAAAATAAGTGAACTGGTTGCTTGACTTAAATTAAGCTAGTAGGTGACAAGTAGGTACATCACCTACTTTGACTTATTGACCAACCTAAGAACAAAGTAGGTGCATCACCCACTAACACTCCTTTGATAAGCTTATTGGGCCAAGTACATCAGCACCTACTTGAATTAACTTTGGCCCAAACTAAGTGAAGGGATAATTGAAGAATGGTTGGCCAAGCCGAACAAATTTGAGTCCATCAAGGCCCAAGTTAATGGAAAAGTAGGTGCATCACCTACTTGATTTTTTAAGGCAAAAAATAGCCTAGAAATTCGGCCAAGAGCAGCTCCCTTTAAAGGGATTGAAACCAACTCATTTGACCTATTTAAACTTAGCCAAAAATCAGCTTCTCTCTCTCTACTTCTCCCTCTTTCTCTCAAGTCTTGGAATAGCCACCTAAATTTTATCCCAGGGTTCTTGAAGAAGCCCTCATCTTGACAAGCTAAGGTAAGTAAAAATACTTATGATTTTAGCTTGATCCTTCTTTTGGAAACTAGGAAATCATGTTTGTTATGCTTAAAAGTGTAGGATTGCCTTTCCTCCATGTTAGCTGCCTTATGTCCCTTGGTTATTAAGAGGCCTTATTCACTTGTTGGTTAACTTTTCATCCCTAGACTGATGGTAAGTCGGAGTGGACTTTTCAGGTTTTGGAGGATATGCTCCGAGCATGTGTCATAGCCTTTAGAGTTTAGTTGGAGTAGTTTCTATGCTTAGCAACATTTGCCTACAATAATAGCTACCATTTGAGTATACACATGGAACCATTTGAGGCATTATATGTTAGGCGATTTTGATCTATGGTTGATTGGTTTGAGACTTAAGAGGTTAGGCCACGAGGTACCAATTTTGTTCGGGAGTCCCTGGATAGAGTTTGGGTTATTTAGGATAGATTATAGGCAGTTCAGAGTTGGCAGAGGATTTATGTTGACCATAGGCTTTTTTCTTTGAGGTTTGGACTTGGTGATCTAGTTTTCCTTCGAGTGTCGGGTATGATGAGATTCAGAAAGAGGGGCAAGCTCAGCCCCAAGTATATCACACCATTTGTGATTCTTTAGAGAGTTAGGGAGGTAGCTTATGAAATAACGTTGCCTCTATCCTTCTCAGCTATTCACCCTATTTTTCATTTGTCAATGATTCGACGCTACATTCTAGATAAGTCTCACATGCGCTAGTGGGACTCAGTTTAGTTGGATGATAGGTTGACCTCCATGGAGTAGCCAGTTTTTATTTTAGCCAGGGATGTTAGGCAATTGCATCCCAGAGAGATTCTAGTGGTAAAGGTTTAGTGGAGACACCGTCCAGTCAAGGAGGCTACCTCAAAAATTGATCATGACATGTAGACTCAGTATCCTCACGTGTTTAAGCTTTCGGGTACTTTTTAACTCTTTACTTTTGTGGAGTAAAGTTCTTTTAGTAGTAGATGTTGTAATGACCCTCTATGTCATTTTCCACTTCTCTATGTTTTTTCTATGTTTAGAGTTTTCCTATAGTTGTCTCAAGTAAATTATGACTTGCTGGAACTGAGATTCCCAGGTAGTTCGTTTGGATTTTATACCAATTTCCCTACTTTGGAGCTTCTAAAGTTGAGAAAATGGTCTTGGACCAAAACATATGGTAAATGATCATCAGGAAAATGATCTTAGATGACAATTTCGACAGTTTTGTTTACTGTAAAATATTTATTTTACACTCGAGGGACCCTTGGTCCTAGTCCCAAGGCTTTTGGACTCATTTTGGCTAATGGTTGGATTTTGATAAAAATAAAACATTGATTGCGAGACCCACATTTTGTCGAAACGACCTTAGTTGGAAAATTTGATTGTTCTGTTGAGTTTAGAATGCTGAATTTTGTAGGATAGCATAGTATGTTTGCACGTACAAGGTTCCCAACAAATCCTGAGCACTAGGTCGGAGTCCGTTGGGACTTAGAATTTTGTTGGTGCATCAGCACCTAGTGCAAACCAAAAATGGTCTTCGCATTGGCAAGACCTTAGCTGCATTCGCAAAGAGGCAGCCAGCTTGGACAATGTAGGATTCTTCATTTTGTTCGTGGTGTATCAGCCGCGTTAGCAAAAGCCTGGCCCAATCTACCATTACATTCACGACATCGGTCCCACGTTCGCGAAGAAGAGATCCCTGGCAGTATAAATAGCTCCCCCTTCATTTTTCAGCTCACTTTTCTAAGTGTTATCACCATAGTTGGACATGGGAGCTAAGAAACTATGGGATATCATAAATTGGTGTTCAGTATAGATAAGGGGCATGTAAGTGTTCTTTATCCCGTTGTTATCTCGTAAGTTCCTGGCCAAAATCCCATTTATTTTATAGTTGAAATTCTTATTTTTCTTTTATCCTAGCGGGCTATTTTGGACTCAAATTCCAGGGCTAGTGATGCCTAATTTTTTAGAACTAGCTCATTGTACCCCGAGAGACATTATTCCTATTTTAATTTTAGGATTTTGCAAGTAGGCCCCATTAGTGATTTTTAGCCTGATTTCTGATTCAGAGTTCAAATTTTTAATATGAGTATCATTGTTCTTGTCTTGATGCCTAGATTAATATATTGACGGCTTGGGAGCAGTCAAAGGCTTCTCGAAAGGGAAACATTTTGATATAGAGGATTTCGAGTGCGTTTGGCAATGTCCAGGTAGGCTAGGCTTACCTTTCTTTAGACTTTTCTCTTTTATGGTATTTGTATTGTATTGTGCTAATTATTGGTGCATTAGTATGATTCAGTTAGTCGTTTAGGCAATTTTTGATTATTTTAGCCAATAAGGGAGCTTTAGGATAGATTTCGGCCAAGGTTTCCCATAAGCTGGTAGTTGAATCTTCTCTAGCACTTGACTTAGCATACTTAGGGCCTTGGTATTGAATAGCCTAGGTTCGGGAGATTCTTGTCTTAGAGTGGGTTCTAAGAACTTTTAGTTAGCCTTATTGCCCTTTTTAAGGTAGGTTGCTTTGGAATAACGCCCTCTTTTGACACGGATGATCATATGATTATTTTGAGATACTGGTTATTAGGTTTGGATTGTCTTAATCGCTACATTATGCTCTTTATCATCGGTATCCTTCACATTTTTAGCATTTTGGCCTTAAATTACAACTTTCGACTTAATCAATGGAAGTTTTGCACTCCTTTAATAAATTTGTCCTTCTAAAATGTTAAAAAGGACTAGATAGAATTGGGATGAATCAGAATTGTGAATTGTTACAACGTACCGCATATTTTTTTGTTCTGATTTGAGTCTGGCACCTGATTTAATATTTATTACCTTGTAGTTCCTTTTCAAGTCCGGCATCTGGCATACTATTTAGTATCTATTAGTTCCGGTTCGAGTACAACATTCATTATTATTGATCTTTAGTTGGAAATACAGTTTGAGACTTGTAGGATTTATGTTTAGGGTTGGAGAAAGGATATACGGTATGCTTATTGCACATCTTGGCTCATATATACTTTCCTTATAGTTATACTTTCCCTTATATTAGTATTACTCCTTGCTTGCACCCACCATGTTTATGGGTGCTCAGTTGGGTTTATTTTCATTGTGTGTACTTTTTAGGCTTATGGGGTTCCATGTAGCTTATAACTATGCATTTATTTCTGCTTTTGAGCTATTTATTTTCGATTCTCGCTTTTGCTTAGCATAGCCTGTGATTTCCATTCCGACCTTTATTTATTTCTTTTTAATATAGATTCGCACTTTATTATGCATTTAGTTTAATTGTGTTCAGTCGGCCTATGATGCCTACTGAGTACTCCATATTTTGGTACTCATAATATACTTTTGCATCTTATTTCCTGATGCAGATCCTAGTATGAGTCACCATTATTAATGCCGACTTCAAGCGGAGCTGCTGACTAGAGATTAGAGTGAGCTTCAGTATCCGGAGCTGATTCATCTCCATCTATTTCAATACTAGTCTTATTTTGTATATTCGAAAACTACATTGTATATTTTGACACTTTTCTAGTACTCTTGTATATAGTGGCTCTTAAACCGGCCTTACCAGGTCTTGGAGAATTCGTTTTGTATATTTTGACCCTTTCCCTCTTTTTGCTATGCCATGCTTGTATATTTTCCTCTTATAGTCACCTTAAATTACTGTTTTATATTTATTTCTCTCTCTGCTGCCTGTTAGCCCATTACTCACTGTTTCGGGCTAAGGTTTTGGCTTACCTACTAGTAGGTTAAGGTAGTGTCATCATGACCTGAGTTTTTGGGTCATAACACAGATTTTCCTAGACTACTCTACATTCAAAATCCACTTAAAACTAGGCTAGCCCTGAATTTGATAAAATTGGCTTAAGGAAAGACTTAGCTGATGTTTTACTCTCTATTTCAGCGTAGCGACGTTTTTGGTCATTACATTATACCCCATCTAAGTTAAAACACATACATATGAATTTCGTGATCCCCTTAGTATTATTGTGCCCCTCTAGTAACCCAATTATTCATTCACTATAACACTTTATCACTCGTTGCATCTTTTCAAAATAATGCACCAAGAGAAGAAATAACAACATCATATATTTTAGATCACTATCAACAAGTTAAATATAAAATTCTTCAAAAAAAAAAATGTTAACTTGCAATTTTTCTTCTCCTTAAATCCTCATTTCCAAAATCATCTTGAACAACAAGACCACGTAAGATATTGTCACTTTTTGAAGGAAATATATTCTCAAAATTTTGTTCCTCCATTATAATGTTGTTCTCAAAATCAATCACATCACTATTAATAAACACAATTAATATGCAACACTTTAATTAGCACAAACATGCAACTAAACATATTATATCATTCTTTGTTTGCTTCTTTTAAAATTAAGCAGCACAACCTTGCAAGACTCCTCAATACTTTTGAATATTTTTGTCACGACCCGAAATCCCATTCGGGCCGGACTGGCACCCGAAGCCGATATGGCTCGAGAGAACCAATCTTTGCTCATGAACATTCGTAAGCATATCTTCGTATGAACCTTATTAAACCTTATACAACTATGCGGAAAACATGAACATGGAAATATATGCTATATACATATTTAGGAAACTTGGTCGTTGGAGCCATCAAGTCAAAACGGACATTTATCTTTCACATTCATAACCCACACATGTCTACAAAAGCCTCTACAGATGCATTTACAAGATCAACTAACAGTCGGGACAAGTCCCCTCTTTATACAACATTTACAACATCAACACAACTGTACACCTATGACTCGAAAAGTCCCAAAGCAACTGGGGCTCACAAAAGATCCGCAATGTCAACCTACAATGGAGGTCTACTAGTGCCTGCACCTGCAACATGTAAGGTAATTCCCCCGAGGGGGTCAGTACGAAGAATGTACTGATTATGTAAGGCTCATAAGAAATTCATCATACATAATAACAACAATAATGGAATCCATGTAAGGAAATAGAAATGTGAATAAACTCTCTTTCTGTATGTGGGGAACCATGTATATTGAGTTCTTTACTCCTCTTGTCTTCATCTTTTATTCATCTTTATTGTTCTACCCATGCTAGGCTATTCTGTTGCCCCTGGGATGAGATTAACCCATGCTAAGTACTTTGAACCCTGGGATGTTATATTAACCCATGCTAGGCTTTCGTGTCGCCCCTGGGATGCTATGTTAACCCATGCTAGGTACTTTGACCCCTGGGATGTTATACTAACCCATGCTAGGCTTTCGTGTCGCCCCTGGGATATTACTAACCCATGCTAGGTACTTTGACCCCTGGGATGTTATATTAACTCATGTTAGGCTTTCGTGTCTCCCCTGAGATGTTACTAACCCATGCTAGGTACTTTGACCCCTGGGATGTACTTATGATTACTCATTAATTACACATCTCTTATTTCTCTTATTATTCTTACTTCCATTCTTAAGAGTAATTGAGGCATTGAGGATCATGACATAATTGGAATCACACATATATATTACTTCACTCTTGTACTTCATGAGATTGACATCTTCACTTATGAGGAAATAGATATATTAACTTGCACATCACCTCTCTTATTACTCTTATGGGATCTTATGTGATTGATACTTTTACTTATGAAAGATTGGTACAAGGATAATCATCATATTATAGGACTTTGGAACAAGACATGATTGGAAAATGCCATATAAGATTAAAGAGATTCTCTTATGTTATTACTCTCTTGAAATAGTTCTTCTCGAAATTTCAACGTTGTGACATCTTCGAAACTCCAATCAATGAAAAAGAGATAAGTGTATCATAAGTCATCTAAGAATAGGACACATATAAATAATAATATACGTCAACCTGATTTGCTATACTTCAAGTCTCTCGGAATTGAAATAAGTCCAATGTCAATAGGAACAATATGTTGTAGAAGGATACGGAAAGAGTAACCTTACATACCTTGTATTCTCAATACGATTCTACAATCTTAACTGTTCATACAATAGTCCCGCTCCATCCTTGTGTTTCTCTCTACAACACAAGTTCATAACGAAACCAACATTAACCACCAATTACCTTACAATGGCATACAATAACAACAAGTCACATGTTTAGCTTTAACATGTCATTTCCCCCTTGACAATACCATTTATGAAATCATCATACCAATAATCCCACAATATTCTATAAATTGACCAACACATGATAACCTATAGCATGTCACACCAAGTTCATATTTTACACTTCTCCATCACCACGACATCACAATTATTCCATCAATTTACTTCAATACACCTCATAACAACAAATCGGCCAAACTCCCATAATTTACACTTATCAAAAAATAACAAGTTTAGAACCATAATAACACCATACATGTTGTTATTTTATCCATACCATGCTTTTTCATCAAGACCACAAGTCATAATTCAAGTTACAATCCCATGGATAACACATCTTTTTAACAAAAACCAAAAGTGCCATGTCCAACACTTCCAAGCATAACCAACATGATATACATAATCTCTCATGTTTATAATATGTTAAAGTACAATAATAATCACTTACCCAAGCTTGGAAGATGATGATCTTGCTCCAAGAAGTGCCTTAGGGTTTTGGGAGCCAAAGAAGCTTTCTTGAGAATTCTCAAGAAAAAGATAAAAAAAGCATGTGTATTTCTGTTGAATAAAATCAGCCTTTTTCCCATTTATATAGGCCCTTAATTTTCATCCTTATCCATGCTTGGCATTTAATGCAATGTGTTGCATTAGTCAATGGAAGAATGGGTCAAATGACCCATTCTTGGCCCATGTTTTCTTTCACATTTTGGGCCCTTTTTAGCCCAATTCACTTAACCCAATAAAATCAATAATTTCTCATGTTTAATTCATTTCATAAGCGTCACGACAATATTCCCACTCATGCAATTCATACTCGTGGCCTCAATTCCAAAAACAAGCAATTCTAACCACGTATGGCCTATTTTGACCAAAAGGGTAAAATCATCATTTTGATGCCAAGTTCGTTCTCGTGTAATTTTATCATCCCAATATAATACTGAAATCGTTTCATGCATATTCTCATGGTTGTAGCATAAACGTGGCAAAAATCGGCTCAATACGTCCCTGGGCACCCTTGGGACTTAAGAAAAATTTCAACTTTGAAAAAGTGGAAAAACCAGCGTGGCACGCCCTTGGGGGCGCCAGCTTGCTGCCTCTAGACTAAAATTTTTAGCCCAGAGCGGCGTGGCACGCCCCAGACTTAGTTTTTTTGAAAATTTTGTTTTTCAACTTTTCTTCGCGGGTTTGGTTTGATACTTCAAATCGTATTCTTTAACTTACTTCTTACCCTTAATATCCTTTGTTTAGAGGTCCTCTTGGCCACGTTTTGAATCCCACAAATGCTCCATGAGAATCGCAAAACACCTGCTACGCAAGTTCAATCACATGTACAAGGCCAAATTTTAATTTTTTCATCACTAACATTACAAATTACATACTCATGGCATCTCGACACCTAAGTAACCATTGTTCATCATTGTCATATTGGGTTGGGAAGGTACGAGGTGTTACATTCTCCCCCCCTTAGAAACATTCATCCTCGAATGTTAACGATGTTGCTTTCATTACAACAAATGCATCTCTCAGTATACATATACATAAACACGTAAGGCTTATGGAAACTTACTTGTTATTGGTCTACTTCCACACTTTGAACTTTTTCTTCCATTTGAAACAAATAAGGGTCGTCGATTTCATCATTTTTGTTTTCTCAACTTCTCATGTGATTTCTTTGACTTATTGGTCTCTCACAGAAACTTTTACAGAATTTACGTCTGTACTTATTAGCCTCTTTCACTTGTCGGTCTAAAATAACAATAGGTATCTCTTCCTAGTAAAATCCTTCATAATTTGTATATTTTCAATGGGAGTAATACGAAATGGAACCCTTATGCACTTCTGGCAACTTCACATGGCATGTTGTATAGGACAATTTCCCCTTTCTTTCTGAATTACATTATACCTTTCTTGAGTAACGCTTGTAAGAGTACTTAATCATCTATGAGTGCAAATATCTACTATACCATTTCGATATATACTAAATTTTCTGACGGACAGAAATATTCCATTGACTTAACTAATAACTCCGGTGTCCCATTAGGTTCATAGTAACTGATGGAGTAACATACGATAGAGTAGTTATATATACATCATGTAAAATATAGTAATATCCCTAACTACCGGTATCGTCATCAAGAGTTGCCTCTTCATTCTGCCGGTCCACTAGAGCATAGGTACAATTTTGGGCCCCACTATAACTAGCTGCTCCTCTCATATCTCTACCACGACCCATAGACTGAATGCCTCTTCCTGGGGAAGGAACCGATGCTGATGATACAACGGTTGATCCCGCAGGTCGTGCTATACCACTCGCACCCCTTTGTGGGCATTCTCTCATTATGTGCCCCTCTGTACCACACCAAAAACAAGCATTTGTCCCCAACCGGCGTTCACCTAAGTGGTACCTTCCGCAACGCTGACACGGAGGACAAGAAAATCCTACTGTCTGTGAACCCTGCACTCCACTATTCTGTCCAGATGGACCACCTCTAGACCCTCGAAACTGGGAGTGGGCACCCACTGTGGAATAAGAGAATGAGGGTCCAGGCGGTAACATTCGAGATCCAGATTCTCGTGGGGACACCATAGACTGCCCCATAGGTCTCGCCCTTTTTGCTGGCCCTTCCTCAGATTTCTGTATCCTCTTTCTTTGCCTTTGGTCTACCATCTTTTGTGCGAAGGCCTATATTCTAGCAATATCCATATCTCGATTTAAGGCAACAATAGTGCAGTCTCGTACTAAATATGGCTCCAATCTGTCCACATATCGATGGATTCTATCTTTCATTGTGGCCACCACATTTGGAGCATACCGTGCCAAGGAATTAAACTGAAGACTATATTCTAAAACACTCATATTTCCTTGACATAAATTTAAAAACTGATCCGCACGAGCCTCACGGATCTCATAGGGAAGATAATGATCAAGGAATGTTGTTTTAAATTCTTCCCAATTTGGTGGCATTGCACCAATACCACGAGACTTCTTCCAATCTTCATACCACAATATCGCCTTGCCCTTCAGTCTATAAGCTGCCAACTCAACCGTTTCCACCCCGGACACATGCATAACCTCCAAAGCTCTCTGAATTTGATCCACAAAGTCCTGTGGATCTGCTTTCAAGTCTGACCCACTGAATATAGGAGGGTCCAATTTTAGAAAGTCCTGTGTACGCCGACTAGCTGCTCTAGCCACGTCATCCTCATTTACCATTGGACCAGCTCGTCCTTGTGCTTGTGCAGCTACTAATTGAGTCAACATATGTACTGCATTTCGTAAATCCTGATCACTGGTATTCATAGGTGGTTCCGTAGGTACTTCTCTACCTCTTTGCTCTTCTGGAGCTGGAAAAGTAAAGGAAGGCTGCGATACAATCTCGGCGTCAGCTCCACCTTGACTAGCTTGGTTAAGTGGTAATCTTCTCATTCCTTTTTCAGCAGGCACATCCACCTGCTTCCCTTTACCTCTACCTCCTCTTGTGATTGGAATTTTAATTATACCAAAGAAAAACAATCACCATGATCAGGTCCAATTCAACTTACAACACCGACTCTATTGCATGATTTAGCATGAAGAAAAGAAACAACATCCTAAATGTCTCGTAGCCTCCTACTTATAAATGTGGTGAATAACACATCGATAAGTAAGACTCTACTCAGACAGGGCTTTGTAGACACCCTTAGAACGACCTGCTCTGATACCACTTTTGTCACGACCCAAAATCCCATTCGGGCCGGACTGGCACCCGAAGCCGATATGGCTCGAGAGAACCAATCTTTGCTCATGAACATTCGTATGCATATATTCATATGAACATTATTAAACCTTATGAGACTATGCGGAAAATATGAACATGGAAATATATGCTATATACATATTTAGGAAACTTAGCCGTTGGAGCCATCAAGTCAAAACGGACATTTATCTTTCACATTCATAACCCACACATGTCTACAAAAGCCTCTACAGATGCATTTACAAGATTAACTAACAGTCGGGACAAGTCCCCACTTTATACAACATTTACAACATCAACACAACTGTAGACCTATGACTCAGAAAGACCCGAAGCAACTGGGGCTCACCAAAGATCCGCAATGTCAACCTACAATGGAGGTCTACTAGTGCCTGCACCTGAAACATGTAAGGTAATTCCCCCGAGGGGGTCAGTACGAAGAATGTACTGATTATGTAAGGCTTACAAGAAATTCATCATACATAATAACAACAATAATGGAATCAATGTAAGGAAATAGAAATATGAATAAACTCTCTTTCTGTATGTGGGGAACAGTGTATATTACGTTCTTTAATCCTCTTGTCTTCATATTTTATTCATCTTTATTGTTCTACCCACGCTAGGCTATTCTGCTGCCCCTGGGATGAGATTAACCCATGCTAAGTACTTTGAACCCTGGGATGTTATATTAACCCATGCTAAGATTTCGTGTCGCCCCTGGGATGTTATGTTAACCCATTCTAGGTTTATTGACCCCTGGGATGTTATATTAACCCATGCTAGGCTTTCGTGTCGCCCCTGGATATTACTAACCCATGCAAGGTACTTTGACCCTTGGGATGTTATATTAACCCATGCTAGGCTTTCGTGTCGCCCCTGTGATTTTACTAACCCATGCTAGGTACTTTGACCCCTGGGATGTACTTATGATTACTCATTAATTACACATCTCTTATTTCTCTTGTTATTCTTACTTCCATTCTTATGAGTGATTGAGGCATTGAGGATCATGACATAATTGGAATCACACATATATATATTACTTCACTCTTGTACTTCATGAGCTTGACATCTTCACTTATTATGAGGAAATGGATATATTAAATTGTACATAACCTCTCTTATTACTCTTATGGGATCTTATGTGATTGGTACTTTTACTTATGAAAGATTGGTACAAGGATAATCATCATATTATAGGACTTTGGAACAAGACATGATTGGAAAATGCCATATAAGATTAAAGAGATTCTCTTATGTTATTACTCTCTTGAAATAGTTCTTCTCGAAATTTCAACGTTGTGACATCTTCGAAACTCCAATCAATGAACAAGAGATAAGTGTATCATAATTCATCTAAGAATAGGACACATATAAATAATAATATACGTCAACCTGATTTGCTATACTTCAAGCCTCTCGGAATTGAAACAAGTCCAATGTCAATAGGAACAATATGTTGTAGAAGGATACTGAAAGAGTAACGTTACATACCTTGTATTCTCAATACGATTCTACAATCTTAACTGTTCATACAATAGTCCCGCTCCATCCTTGTGTTTCTCTCTACAACACAAGTTCATAACGAAACCAACATTAACCACTAATTACCTTACAATGGTATACAATAACAATAAGTCACATGTTTAGCTTTAACATGTCATTTCCCCCTTGACAATACCATTTATGAAATCATCATACCAATAATCCCACAATATTCCATACATTGACCAACACATGATAACCAATAGCATGTCACACCAACTTCATATTTTACACTTCTCCATGACCACCACATCACAATTATTCCATCAATTTACTTCAATACACCTCACAACAACAAATCGGCCAAACTCCCATAATTTACACTTATAGAAAATAACAATTTTAGAACCATAATAACACCATACATGTTGTTATTTTATCCATACCATGCTTTTCATCAAGACCACAAGTCATAATTCAAGTTACAATCCCATGGATAACACATCTTTTTAACAAAAACCAAAAGTACCATGTCCAACACTTCCAAACATAACAAACATGATATACATAATCTCTCATGCTTATAATATGTAAAAGTACAATAATAATCACTTACCCAAGCTTGGAAGATGATGATCTTGCTCCAAGAAGTGCCTTAGGGTTTTGGGAGCCAAAGAAGCTTTCTTGAGAATTCTCTAGAAAAAGATAGAAAAAGCATGTGTATTTCTCTTGAATAAAATCAGCCTTTTTCCCATTTATATAAGCCCTTAATTTTCATCCTTAGCCATGCTTGGCATTTAATGTAATGTGTTGCATTAGTCAATGGAAGAATGGGTCAAATGACCCATTCTTGGCCCGTGATTTTTTCACATTTTGGGCCCTTTTGAGCCCAATTCACTTGACCCAATAAAATCAATAATTTCTCATGTTTAATTCATTTCATACGCGTCACGACAATATTCCCACTCATGCAATTCATACTCGTGTCCTCAATTCCAAAAACAAGCAATTCTAGCCACGTATGGCCTATTTTGACCAAAAGGGTAAAATCATCATTTTGATGCCAAATTCGTTCTCGAGTAATTTTATCATCCCAATATAATACTGAAATTGTTTCATGTATATTCTCATGGTTGTAGAAGAAACGCGGAAAAAAATGGCTCAATACGTCCTCGGGCACCCTTAGGACTTAAGAAAAATTCCAACTTTGAAAAGTGGACAAAACCAGCGTGGCATGCCCTTGGGCGCGCCAGCTTGCTGCCTATGGGCTTAACTTTTTAGCCCAGAGTGGCGTGGCACTCCCCCTAGCGCACCCCAGACTTAGTTTTTTTGAAAATTTCGTTTTTCAACTTTTCTTTGCGGGTTTGGTTAGATACTTCAAATCCTATTCTTTAACTTACTTCTTACCCTTAATATCCTTTGTTTAGATGTCCTCTAAGCCACGTTTTGAACCCCACAAATGCTCCATGAGAATCGTAAAACACCTCCTACGCTAGTTCAATCACATGTACAAGGCCAAATTTTAATTTTTTCATCACTAACATTACAAATTACATACTCATGGCATCTCGACACCTAAGTAACCATTGTTCATCATCGTCACATTGGGTTGGGAAGGTACGGGGTGTTACATTCTCCCCCCCTTAGAAACATTCATCCTCGAATGTTAACGATGTTGCTTTCATTACAATAAATGCATCTCTCAGTATACATATACATAAACACGTAAGGCTCATGGATACTTACTTGTTATTGGTCTACTTCCACACTTTGAACTTTTTCTTCCATTTGAAACAAATAAGGGTCGTCGATTTCATCATTTTTGTTTTCTCAACTTCTCATGTGATTTCTTTGTCTTATTGGTCTCTCACAGAAACTTTTACAGAATTTACGTCTGTACTTATTAGCCTCTTTCACTTGTCGGTCTAAAATAACAATAGGTATCTCTTCCTAGTAAAATCCTTCATAATTTGTATATTTTCAATGGGAGTAATACGAAATGGAACCCTTATGCACTTCCGGCAACTTCACATGGCATGTTGTATAGGACAATTTCCCCTTTCTTTCTGAATTACATTATACCTTTCATGAGTAACGCTTGTAAGAGTACTTAATCATCTATGAGTGAAAATATCTACTATACCATTTCGATATATACTAAATTTTCTGACGGATAGAAATATTCCATTGACTTAACTAATAACTCCGGTGTTCCATTAGGTTCATAGTAACTGATGGAGTAACATACGATAGAGTAGTTATATATACATCATGTAAAATATAGTAATATCCCTAACTACCGGTACCGTCATCAAGAGTTGCCTCTTCATTCTGCCGGTCCACTAGAGCATAGGTATTATTTTGGGCCCCACTAGAACTAGCTGCTCCTCTCATATCTCTACCACGACCCATAGACTGAATGCCTCTTCCTGGGGAAGGAACCGATGCTGATGATACAACGGTTGATCCCGCAGGTCGTGCTATACCACTCGCACCCCTTTGTGGGCATTCTCTCATTATGTGCCCCTCTGTACCACACCAAAAACAAGCATTTGTCCCCAACCGGCGTTCACCTAAGTGGTACCTTCCGCAACGCTGACACGGAGGACAAGAAAATCCTACTGTCTGTGAACCCTGCACTCCACTATTCTGTCCAGATGGACCACCTCTAGACCCTCGAAATTGGGAGTGGGCACCCACTGTGGAATAAGAGAATGAGGGTCCAGGCGGTAACATTCGAGATCCAGATTCTCGTGGGGACACCATAGACTGCCCCATAGGTCTCGCCCTTTTTGCTGGCCCTTCCTCAGATTTCTGTATCCTCTTTCTTTGCCTTTGGTCTACCATCTTTTGTGCGAAGGCCTATATTCTAGCAATATCCATATCTCGATTTAAGGCAACAATAGTGCAGTCTCGTACTAAATATGGCTCCAATCTGTCCACATATCGATGGATTCTATCTTTCATTGTGGCCACCACATTTGGAGCATACCGTGCCAAGGAATTAAACTGAAGACTATATTCTAAAACACTCATATTTCCTTGACATAAATTTAAAAACTGATCCGCACGAGCCTCACGGATCTCATAGGGAAGATAATGATCAAGGAATGTTGTTTTAAATTCTTCCCAATTTGGTGGCATTGCACCAATACCACGAGACTTCTTCCAATCTTCATACCACAATATCGCCTTGCCCTTCAGTCTATAAGCTGCCAACTCAACCGTTTCCACCCCGGACACATGCATAACCTCCAAAGCTCTCTGAATTTGATCCACAAAGTCCTGTGGATCTGCTTTCAAGTCTGACCCACTGAATATAGGAGGGTCCAATTTTAGAAAGTCCTGTGTACGCCGACTAGCTGCTCTAGCCACGTCATCCTCATTTACCATTGGACCAGCTCGTCCTTGTGCTTGTGCAGCTACTAATTGAGTCAACATATGTACTGCATTTCGTAAATCCTGATCACTGGTATTCATAGGTGGTTCCGTAGGTACTTCTCTACCTCTTTGCTCTTCTGGAGCTGGAAAAGTAAAGGAAGGCTGCGATACAATCTCGGCGTCAGCTCCACCTTGACTAGCTTGGTTAAGTGGTAATCTTCTCATTCCTTTTTCAGCAGGCACATCCACCTGCTTCCCTTTACCTCTACCTCCTCTTGTGATTGGAATTTTAATTATACCAAAGAAAAACAATCACCATGATCAGGTCCAATTCAACTTACAACACCGACTCTATTGCATGATTTAGCATGAAGAAAAGAAACAACATCCTAAATGTCTCGTAGCCTCCTACTTATAAATGTGGTGAATAACACATCGATAAGTAAGACTCTACTCAGACAGGGCTTTGTAGACACCCTTAGAACGACCTGCTCTGATACCACTTTTGTCACGACCCAAAATCCCATTCGGGCCGGACTGGCACCCGAAGCCGATATGGCTCGAGAGAACCAATCTTTGCTCATGAAAATTCGTATGCATATCTTCGTATGAACCTTATTAAACCATATGCAACTATGCGGAAAATATGAACATGGAAATATATGCTATATACATATTTAGGAAACTTGGCCGTTGGAGCCATCAAGTCAAAACGGACATTTATCTTACACATTCATAACCCACACATGTCTACAAAAGCCTCTACAGATGCATTTACAAGATCAAATAACAGTCGGGACAAGTCCCCGCTTTATACAACATTTACAACATCAACACAACTGTACACCTATGACTCGGAAAGTCCCGAAGCAACTGGGCTCACCAAAGATCCGCAATGTCAACCTATAATGGAGGTCTACTAGTGCCTGCACCTGCAACATGTAAGGTAATTCCCCCGAGGGGGTAAGTACGAAGAATGTACTGATTATGTAAGGCTCATAAGAAATTCATCATACATAATAACAACAATAATGGAATCCATGTAAGGAAATAGAAATGTGAATAAACTCTCTTTCTGTATGTGGGGAACCATGTATATTGAGTTCTTTACTCCTCTTGTCTTCATCTTTTATTCATCTTTATTGTTCTACCCATGCTAGGCTATTCTGTTGCCCCTGGGATGAGATTAACCCATGCTAAGTACTTTGAACCCTGGGATGTTATATTAACCCATGCTAGTCTTTCGTGTCGCCCCTGGGATGCTATGTTAACCCATGCTAGGTACTTTGACCCCTGGGATGTTATACTAACCCATGCTAGGCTTTCGTGTCGCCCCTGGGATATTACTAACCCATGCTAGGTACTTTGACCCCTGGGATGTTATATTAACTCATGTTAGGCTTTCGTGTCTCCCCTGAGATGTTACTAACCCATGCTAGGTACTTTGACCCCTGGGATGTACTTATGATTACTCATTAATTACACATCTCTTATTTCTCTTATTATTCTTACTTCCATTCTTAAGAGTAATTGAGGCATTGAGGATCATGACATAATTGGAATCACACATATATATTACTTCACTCTTGTACTTCATGAGATTGACATCTTCACTTATGAGGAAATAGATATATTAACTTGCACATCACCTCTCTTATTACTCTTATGGGATCTTATGTGATTGATACTTTTACTTATGAAAGATTGGTACAAGGATAATCATCATATTATAGGACTTTGGAACAAGACATGATTGGAAAATGCCATATAAGATTAAAGAGATTCTCTTATGTTATTACTCTCTTGAAATAGTTCTTCTCGAAATTTCAACGTTGTGACATCTTCGAAACTCCAATCAATGAACAAGAGATAAGTGTATCATAATTCATCTAAGAATAGGACACATATAAATAATAATATACATCAACCTGATTTGCTATACTTCAAGCCTCTCGGAATTGAAACAAGTTCAATGTCAATAGGAACAATATGTTGTAGAAGGATACGGAAAGAGTAACTTTACATACCTTGTATTCTCAATACGATTCTACAATCTTAAGTGTTCATACAATAGTCTTGCTCCATCTTTGTGTTTCTCTCTACAACACAAGTTCATAACGAAACCAACATTAACCACCAATTACCTTACAATGGCATACAATAACAATAAGTCACATGTTTAGCTTTAACATGTCATTTCCCCCTTGACAATACCATTTATGAAATCATCATACCAATAATCCCACAATATTCCATACATTGACCAACAAATGATAACCAATAGCATGTCACACCAACTTCATATTTTACACTTCTCCATCACCACCACATCACAATTATTCCATCAATTTACTTCAATACACCTCACAACAACAAATCGGACAAACTCCCATAATTTATAGTTATAGAAAAATAACAAGTTTAGAACCATAATAACACCATACATGTTGTTATTTTATCCATACCATGCTTTTTCATCAAGACCACAAGTCATAATTCAAGTTACAATCCCATGGATAACACATCTTTTTAACAAAAACCAAAAGTGTCATGTCCAACACTTCCAAGCATAACCAACATGATATACATAATCTCTCCTGCTTATAATATGTTAAAGTACAATAATAATCACTTACCTAAGCTTGGAAGATGATGATCTTGCTCCAAGAAGTGCCTTAGGGTTTTGGGAGCCAAAGAAGCTTTCTTGAGAATTCTCTAGAAAAAGATAGAAAAAGCATGTGCATTTCTCTTGAATAAAATCAGCCTTTTTCCCCCTTATATAGGCCCTTAATTTTCATCCTTAGCCACTCTTGGCATTTAATGCAATGTGTTGCATTAGTCAATGGAAGGATGGGTCATTTGACCCATTCTTGGCCCATGTTTTCTTTCACATTTTGGGCCCTTTTGAGCCCAATTCACTTAACCCAATAAAATCAATAATTCCTCATGTTTAATTCATTTCATACGCATCACGACAATATTCCCACTCAGGCAATTCATACTCGTGGCCTCAATTTCAAAAACAAGCAATTCTAGCCACGTATGGCCTATTTTGACCAAAAGGGTAAAATCATCATTTTGATACCAAATTCGTTCTTGAGTAATTTTATCATCCCAATATAATACTGAAGTTGTTTCATGTATATTATCATGGTTGCAGAAGAAACGTGGCAAAAATCGGCTTAATACGTCTCCTGTCACCCTTGGGACTTAAGAAAAATTCCAACTTTGAAAAAGTGGAAAAACCAGCGTGGCACGCCCTTGGGCGCGCCAGCTTGCTGCCTCTGGACAAAAAATTTTAGCCCAGAGCGGCGTGGTACACCCCCTAGCGCGCCCCAGACTTAGTTTTTTTGAAAATTTCATTTTTCGACTTTTCTTCGCGGGTTTGGTTAGATACTTCAAATCCTATTCTTTAACTTACTTTTTACCCTTAATATCCTTTGTTTAGAGGTCCTCTTGGCCACGTTTTGAATCCCACAAATGCTCCATGAGAATCGCAAAACACCTCCTACGCAAGTTCAATCACATGTACAAGGCCAAATTTCAATTTTTTCATCACTAACATTACAAATTACATACTCATGGCATCTCGACACCTAAGTAACCATTGTTCATCGTCGTCACATTGGGTTTGGAAGGTACGGGGTGTTACAATTTCAGGATAAGCAGAATAATTTTGCAAAATACTTTACCTCCATATTTTCAACATTTTAAAACTTAATATAATAATATTTTCCTAAATCATAACAAGTTCAACCGATATCTGATAAGACATTTCATCATTTCATTTCACAAAACATTTAACAAAACAAATTCATCATCTCAATCAAATCTGCTTAATATTACATTCTCATTATATAATGTAAACTAATTTATCAAAAGTTAAAATATAATAAATCAAAGAAATTAGTCAAACAAGTTACTAGCATGTTTTTTCTTGACTAAAATATTTAATACAACTAATCTTGATTACAATACTCTTTTTACCTACAAAAAATTCATACTTAGTTAAAACACTCATAACAACTTTAAAAGAATCATTACGTCAACATTTTTCTAATAATATCATCACATCAACCAAATTGGTTCAAAAGTTTTAAAACATGTAAACTCATTTAAAGCCAATATTTCTTTCACATGTGAGTTTAAGACGATTCCAAGAACTTTAGTTCTTCAATCAAGACAAATAATTTTTTTCCTCCATTGACTTGAGTGTAAGCCACAAAATTATTTTATTCACACAAAATCTATCACCTAATCACTCATATTGACCATAATTTTCACTCGAGACATGACCTCAACAACAATATCACCTGCTTTATTTAAAATTAATTTTTGACTTAATGGGTTGTCAACTTTCCTAACTTTTTTCTCGAAAATTTTATTATTGAAACAGTTATTGGCTTTGAGCATGTAGCACTATTTTTTTCTAATAAAAATATTATAGTATGTCAACGTACCAGAGGGTAGGAACTCAACTAACATTGAAACATAAATTACACAATATTACCTCGAAGGCAAGACCTTCTAAAAAATATCTGTTTTTAGTGTAAGCAACTCCAACACAATTGATCTGTGAGAATTTGAAATGGGTGTTCCAGTGAAAGCCATAAATCCACTTGTTATCATCACCTTTCCAAAAATGATTTGAAGTTTACTTACGCAGTATGCCACACCTCTTTGTAAGTGGAGTTTTTGGGCTTGAAGACATGAGCACCATAAGTTCCTATATCAGTAACCTTGTGCCAGATTTGAAAATCCATTCTTTGTTTTTTTTTGTTTCTTAGACGTATTGGGTTTGATCTTTGTTAAATAGATGATCATTCCTATTTCTGTTTACGTGATTCATAAGAAAACTTCCTCAAAATTATTGGAAAATATTGAAGAATCACAGAAATTTTGTAACTTGTGGCATGCCTATTGGCAATGACTTTAAGGATATTTCACAAGTTAAGGTGTATTCACATGTGTCAACATGCTATTCTAGTTTTAAATTAAAAGCCAAAAACTAACAAACATCTATCTTTAGGAAACCCAACAACACAAATAAGAAGAAAACTATTTCTTTGTAGTCTTTTTTCACACCCCAAAAAGAACCCAAACATATAATATGTATATATCGCTAAAGAGAGATGAGGTGTTAGCTTCAAAATAACTGTCAATGGTCACTAAAATATAATAGTAGTAAATACCATAATATGTGACTGATCAAATTCAACCATAAAGGTTGAACAAATTGTTTTTGAAAAACGTTTGCAATAAAACCAATTAATCTTATAATGAATGAGATAGGCAAAGATAAGTAACTATACATAGAAAGTAATAGCCAATATTATTATTAGTATTATTTTTAAGATATAATACTTTTTTTTCCACATTGCCTACAGAAAAGTAAACATATAGTGGAATGTTAGATTCAGCAGGTAACCAAACAAAAGACATAATAACCAAATGTTCTCCTTATAAGTGGATTTCACATTAAGTTTGTTGTTTCCGGCTACAACTATCGGTATTTAAACAACAAAAACTTCAACGTTAAGTTCAAGAACAAACAAGAAGTTCAACAACTTCAAACACAAGTTCAACAACAATGAACTATCAAATTGAAGTTTGTACTATTTTCTGGAAAAAAAAGCAAAACCATAAGAAATGAGATGAAACATAAAAGTAGAATCAAGTCCACCGAATTCACGGTGTGACCTTAAGGAATTTATTCGTTATGGAATCTTTCCTCCCAGGATAAAATGATTCACTTCAGTAGAATAGTGGTACCTCAAATTCTACCAAACTTCGAACTCACTTAATGATTTGATGATCACACTTGAGTTTTTCAAGAAGAAGAGAGTGATTTTCTTTCAGAAATTTCGTACTAAAACCTGAAGAATATGTTAGGTAATTATAGCCAAAAGGTGGTGCTACAAAAGAGAAGCAATGGTTCTTTACAAACGCAACTTTTCTGAACCGGTGCCGACCTGCGGACCCCACCTGCGACCGCAGGTTGCAGATTGTCAATTTCCAAAAAGTTCACTGCCTTCTGCGAAGGTCATCTGCGTCCGCAGGTCGTCCTTTTCGCGTGAAACAGTGTGTCGCTTCCTCGAAGGGTCGTGTCTCTTCGAGGTAAGTTGTGACATGCGTCCGCACATGCCATGTGCGTCCGTAAATGGAGAAATATCATTTCTTACCGGATTTTTCAATTACAATGTCACTATTTTTCAAGTTTAAAATGAATTTTGTCCAAAAAGATAGTCTCTCGATCTATCATTTGACAAATCCAAATCCAAATCCAAATTCGAATCCGAAGCCGAAGCCGAGCCGAGAGAGAGACGACGACGACGGCACGAGGCATGTCTTGTTCTTGCCTCACTATCCATATGAAGAGGAGTGTTCCAATATAAACACTATGAATTTTCTTTCTCCCACCAATGTGGGAGAACTTAACTTTCTTAAAGTGAAATTTTAACTATTTTACTTTCCCTCCATTTTTTCTTCCATCCATTTTCCATTCACAATACACTTAGAACCCAACAATCCCCCACATGAATGGGAAATGGCTATTTCATCAAAGAACTTACGGGCAAGTGTGTGATCAACAAGTAAAGACTAATTGGATCGGGATAAGTAGGTTTCCCTTTGAACTTTCCATAGTGAACTTGCATCGGATGCACTCAGTCAATCGATAGATGTGATATCTTTGAATCGTCGAACTTTAATGTACACCTAGACAACATAAGTCATACAACCAGTCTTTTACCATTTATGGTTCTCACGATTTTGTTCGTTTCAGCCATGAACACGACCTGGTTTCATAAGAGCGTAGAGAATATGCCTTTACTATCATTCTCCTTGAAGCGGCTTCCACTTCACCCTCACATAGGTGATTCCTAAACGTTTCAATCCTATAGATCAAACTATTTGGTCAAATATTCCAAACTTAGAAACCATTAAAAGACTTCCAACAATAAGTCTCATCCTTGTTTCCTGAACATTGTCTTCATTATGAGAACGGGTTGAGTTAATTGACAATGTTGAACCGTCAATCACAACTTTGTTTGATCTCCTTGAACCTATCTCTTGGGATCTCCAGTATGCTAGGTAGAGTTACCGCTGTAATGACTTGTCCTAGGTCTTAAACCCATTCCCTTCGATGATTTCTCAACTCCCTTTCTAGGTAGGCCTTTTGTAAGTGGATCTGACACATTATACTTTGACACTACATAGTCAATCGTGATAATTCCACTAGATAGAAGTTCTCTAACGGTATAACTTCTCCGTCTTATATGACGAGATTTACCATTGTACATCATGCTCCTTGCCTTACCTATCACAACTTGGCTATCACAATATATGCATATTGGTGCCAAAGGTTCGGGCCAATAAGGAATATCTTCCAAGAAATTTTTGAACCATTCAGCTTCTTCACCGGCTTTATCTAATGCGATAAATTCAGATTCCATTGTAGAGTGAGCAATACAAGTCTGTTTGGATGATTTCCAAGAGACTGCTCCTCCACCTAAAGTAAACACATATCCACTAGTAGATTTTACTTTATTTGATCCGGTGATCCAATTTGCATCACTATATCCTTCAATTATCGCAGGATATTTGTTGTAGTTCAAAGCATAGTCTTGAGTATGTTTTAGATACCCCAAAAATCTTTTCATTGCCATCCAGTGAGTTTTATTGGGATTACTCATGTAACGACTTAGTTTACTAATAGCACATGCTATATCTGGTCGTGTACAATTCATGATATACATAAAACTTCCCAACACTTTCGCATAATCCAATTGTGACTCACTTTCACCTTTATTCTTTTGAAGCCCAAAGCTCACGTCTAATGGAGTCTTGGCAATATTGAAATTCAAATACTTGAACTTGTCAAGTACCTTTTCAATATAATGAGATTGTGACAATGCCAATCCTTGTGGAGTTCTATGAATTCTTATCCCTAAGATCACATCCGCAACACCAAGGTCTTTCATATCAAACTTGCTCTCAAGCATTCGTTTTGTAGCATTTATGTCAGATATGTCTCTACTGATGATCAACATGTCATCCACATACAAACAAACAATGACTTTATGATTTGGAGTGTCTTTAATGTAAACACATTTGTCACATTCATTTATTTTGAATCTGTTTGCAAACATGGTTTGGTCAAATTTTGTATGCCACTGTTTGAGTGCTTGTTTTAGTCCATAAAGTGACTTAACAAGTTTGCACACTTTTCTTTCTTTATCAAGAACCACAAAACCCTTGGGTTGTTCCATGTAAATTTCTTCCTCCAATTCTCCATTTAAGAATGTTGTTTTCACATCCATTTGATGTTTTACAAGACCATATACCACAACTAATGCAACTAACAACCGAATGGACGTTATCCTTGTTACTAGCGAGTATATGTCAAAATAGATTGTGTCTTTTCATGGGGCACTCTATTGAGTATATGATTAGCTATAAGGATAGCTTACCCCCACTAGTTTTTGGTAAATATGAACTTATTAGTAAGGCATTCATCATTTCCTTCAATGTTTGGTTTTTCCTTTCCACAATCCCATTTGATTAAGGTGAATACGGGGCCGTAGTTTGATGGACAATTCCATTTTCCAAATATATTTCCACAAAAGGAGATTCATATTCTCCACCCCTATCACTTCTTATCATTTTGACCTTTTTATCCAACTGATTTTCAACTTTAGTTTTATATTGCCTAAATGCATTTATTGCCTCATCCTTACTATTCAGCAAATAGACCTAACAAAATCTAGTGCAATCATTGATAAAAGTTATGAAATACTTTTTCCCACCACGAGATGGTGTCGAATTCATATCACAAATATCTATGTGAATTAAGTCTAAGGGATTGAAATTCCTTTCAACAGACTTATAAGGATGCTTAGCATACTTAGATTCAACACATGTTTGACACTTTGATTTACTACACTCAAAGTTAGGCAAAACTTCCAAGCTAATCAGTTTTCGCAAGGTTTTATAATTGCCATTCCTAAACGTTCATGCCATAAATCATTTGACTCAAGTAAGTAAGAAGAACTAGAACTTTTATTCATATCAATATTCATTACATTGATATTAAAAGGGACCTCGGTGAGGTAACCTTTGCCTACATACACTTCATTCTTACTAATTACAATTTTGTCGGAAACAAATACACATTTGAAACTATTCTTAGTCAGAAGTGAAGTATAAACAAAGTTCTTTAACAACTCTGAAACATGAAGGACATTGTTTAGTGTAACCACCTTGCTTGATGTCATCTTCAAGCAAACCTTGCCCGTTCCTTCAACCTTTGTCGTAGCAAAATTGGCCATAAAAATATTCTCATCATCCTGAGTTGGAGCAAATGATACAAATAGTTCTTTATTGGCACACACGGCGGGTGGCACCTGAATCAATCTACCACTCTTTAGGATTTCCAACAAGATTGCATTCCGACAGCATAGCACACAAATTTTCCTTTTTTTGTTTGGATTCAGCCATGTTTGCTTGGTCCTTTTTCTTTCCTTTCTTCGAAGCCCGACAATTAGCATACTTGTGGCCAACTTTTCCATATTTAAAGCAATTTCCTTTGAATTTCTTCTTAGGAGGATTGCCATATTGTGCTTGTACTTTCTTTCTCTTCTTTGATTTGTTGGGATCATCTTTCATAATATTTGCTCCATTTATTGCAGAGTTCCCACGAGACCTCTTCTCAGCTGCCTTATTGTCTTCTTTAATCCTCAACCTCACAATGAGGTCTTCAACTAAAATCTCCTTATGCTTATGCTTTAAGTAGTTTTTAAAGTCCTTCCATAAAGGTGGTAACTTCTCGATTATCACAGCTACTTGAAAATCATCGTACACAATCAAACCTATAATAAAGGTTAAGTGAACATTAATAACATTTTAAAAATGTTTAACAAAGGCACTATCTAAAATATACCTTCTGCAAGGAGGTCGTGAATAATGACTTGCAACTCTTGGACTTGGGTAACTACAGCTTTGCTGTCTACCATCTTAAAGTCCAAAAATTTGGCAATAATGAATTTTTTCATTCCGGCATCCTCTGATTTGTACTTCTTTTCTAAAGCATCCCAGAGGTCCTTTGAGGTTTTCATAATGCTATACACATTGTATTGGTCGTCTTGTAGGCCACTCAATATGTAATTCTTACATAAAAAATCTGAGTGCTTCCAAGCTTCAGTTACTACAAACGATCCTTTTTCGGAGTATATTCTGGCAATTCAAGAACGCTTTATGTGATGAACTTTTGTAGACTCAAAGTAGTCAGATAAAGAATATCTTTTGCTACCAATGTTTGAAATCAACACCAAAAAATTTTCCTGGTTTTTCCGCCAGTGCCATGGCATGAGCAACATTCGTACGACTTGAAGTAGCAATGTTTGTTGCAGCAACATTCGTCGTTCCATAATTGACTTGAATCTCATTACTCATTTTGCTGTCATAAAGAGACAACCAATTTAGTATTACAAATACTAACAATAAAGTTTAAAACTTTATACAAATTGTTTCTAGTTTAACGACAAAGTTTTTATATTCTTCAAATCGTCAACCGAATGATCTTTAAATAGTTATGAAGTTTTATATCTTCAAATCATTATCAAGTTCAGACAGAGTAGAAAACCAAATGGTTTTAATCTTCAAAAACCAAAAAATATAGATTAATAAATTCCTTAAGATTGTTGTTTTTGGGTACAACTATCTGTATTTAAACAACAAAAACTTCAACTTTAAGTTCAAGAACAACCAAGAAGTTCAACAACTTCAAACACAAGTTCAACAACAATGAACTATCAAATTGAAGTTTGTACTATTTTTTGGAAAATAGCAAAACCATAAGAAAGGAGATGAAAACATAAATGTAGAATCAAGTCCACCGAATTCACGGTGTGTCCTTAAGGGATTTATTTCCCTCAAGTACCTGAGGTTATGGAATCTTTCCTCCTAGGACAAAATGATTCACTTCAGTAGAATAGTGGTACCTCAAATTCTACCGAACTTTGAATTCACTCAATGATTTGATGATCACACTTGAGTTTTTCAAGAAGAAGAGAGTGATTTTCTTTAAGAAAATTTGTACTAAAACCTGAGGAATAAGTCAGGTATTTATAGACAAAAGGTGGTGCTGTAAAAGAGAACCAATGGTTCTTTACAGATGCAACTTTTTCTGAACTGGTGCCTACCTGCAGACCCCACCTACGCCCGCAGGTGGTCCATCAGTGGCTGGAGGTTGTAGATTGTCAATTTCCAAAAAGTTCATTACCTTCTACGAAGGTCACCTGCGTCCGCAGGTGACGACCTGCTTGTGCAGGTCATCCTTTTTGCGTAAAACAGAGTGTCACTTCCTCGAAGGGTCATGTCCCTTTGAGGTGCATTGTAACATGCGTCCACACATGTAACACCCCGTATGTTTCAGAGTCTAGCTGGAAACCGTAACATTTACGGAAATATGGAAACATGAGAGAATTGATGAATTAGGTATCAATATGTAGGCATTTAAAAGTCTTGCACAATTGGGCCTAAAAAGAAGCCCAAAAATCATAAGAAAACATGGCCCAAAAGACTTTTTGACCCATTCTTGCATTGCTCATCCATGGACCAAGTAAACCCACCAAGTGTGTGGATAAGAATCATTCAAAAGGGACTATATAAACCCATAAATCAGATTTTTAGTCATTAGATATACACATGCCTTTTTAACATTTTCTTAAACATTATTTCTCAAGACACAAACCCTAAGGCAACTACTTGTTGGGCCAAGATCACACTTTGGTAAGTATTTATTCTCATGGTTCAGTATATAATATGTGTAATATGATGTATAAATCATGTTGGTTGTGTTGGCAAAGTGTTGGACAGTGTGCTATGTGTAAAAACTGTCTATTTTTACAATTGGAGAATGGTTTTTGTCTTGTGAACTTGAACATGGACTTATGATCATGAAGGAACTGAACATGATGGATTAAATATTGAAATATGAGATGTTATTATAGTCTTACCTTGTTTCATTCTTGTGCATAATGTTTGGAGTTGCTATTGTAAAGTTGGTTATGGTTTTGGGTGACGTATTGGTCGTAAAGTGCAGTTTTGGGTGTTGTTATGTGTGTTGTTGGATGATGGCTGAATTTTGGTGTTTAATATGATCAAAAATATGTCAAAATAAGTTTGGTTATGATCATGGACCATTCATGGCATGAAAAGACCCCAAAAAGACCATTTCGGACCGAAACGGGCATCCGCCCCCGCAGACGAAGCCACATGCAGGCGCAGATGCCTCTGGATGCTTCCAGAGGGCATATGCGTGCGCACCCCACCCACCTGCACAACGTAGGTCAGCCTCCAGATCCAATTTCTATGTTTTCGTATCCAGTTGATCCCCGAAAGCCCGGATACCCTTTATGGATATAATTAGCAATTTGTGACGTCGTTTTAATGAATTTAAAGTGTCGTATGGAGGTACGTTGGACTGTATTAAGTGAGTATTGTTGTTCATATGTTGTTATGAGGCCAATTTGATAAGAATAAATCTGACAGAATGATAATGAGAGAGCGTAAAGGGTAAGTGTGGTGTGAAATGATATTGATTTATGATATTTTGGTCAAAGTGTGTAATGTTATGGTGTTGTTGATATGAGAATGCATTGGATTGTGTTGTAAGGGGTGAAATGAAGTTATGAGGCAGTCATATAGTTCATTGTCGTTTTGTACACTTGTACGGTGAATGGTTGTTAACGAGAGTTCCATTATGGACTTGTATTGTAGAGTGAAACATAAGGAAGAGGCTGGACTGTTGTGTTCATATATAGACTTGTATACTCATACTTCAAAGTGAAGGTATGTAAGGTTACTCTTCTATATCCTTCTGCAGCACATGGTGTTTACATTGTCGTAGTACTCATTTGATTTCGAAATGCTCTAAGGTATTCCGTATTCGGTAGTTGACTAGTGTTACTCAAATGTCTCCTATTCATTGAGCAGTTGTGACCCACATGTCTCATATTCATTGGCAATGTTCCAAAAGTCCAATAAGGTTGTGTTCCAAAGTTCCAATAGAGGTTATTATTCATGTGTCTTGTTCATTGCTTATTGTCTAATGGTTCCAATGGTGTTACGTTTTCAATAATGTTAATTCACATGTCTCCCACTCATTGATTGTTTATCCAAAGCTTTAAATAAAGTTATGACTATCATTGTACCAATCTCTCATAAGAAAAGTATCAATCTCTCACAAGTAAAGGTATCGATCTCAAAGTATCAATTTCAAAGTAAAGATCAAAGTAATGCATATGTGGTTAATGATTGAGTATGGGTGGTAGCTTTGGGGGCAACATGCCTAGCTCAAGCCGATCCCGAGATTATTAAATCAGGGGGCAGCATTGGGGGCGAAATGCCTAGCTCAACCCGAACCTGACAGGGGGCAGCTCTAGGGGCATAAGCCTAGCTCGAGCCAAACCTGATATGCAGATTTATGGGTGGGAGCTCTGGGGGTAATAATTTAGTTTGGGTCGATCCCGATATATTGATTTATGGGTGGAAGCTCTAGGGGCACAAGCCTAGCTCGAGCCGATCCTAACATAACGATATGTTATGTAAAGACCCACTGATCAGTTGGGGCCCGGGGATAGTATAGCACAGTCAAAGATGAACAAGCATAAAAGTAAAAATACAAAGAAAGTAATGAAAGCAAAATACATGATTTCCAAAGTACAGAATAGTGACTCATCTACATTGTGACTTATCTATATTGGTCATGTATTTGAACTTGAGTTCCTTGACATACTTACATATCTTACATGTTTCATATGGTCTTACATACTCAGTACATTCTTCGTACTGACCCCTCTTAGGGAATTTACCTTACTTGCTGCAGGCGCAGGTACCAGTAGACCTCCACAGTAGGTTGCCAGTGTTGCGGATCTTTGGTGAGCTCCAGTTAGTTTGGGGCCTCTCCGAGTCATAGTTGTACATATGTTTTGGTGTTGTACATGTTGTATAAAGCGGGGACTTGTCCCAACTTTAGTTCATTTTGGTCAATGCACTTGTTAGAAGCTTTTGTAGACAAATGTGGGTGTATAAATGTAAAAGGTACATGTCATTTTGACATGATGGCCTCAACGGCCAAGTTTCATATATGTACATATGTCACATGTTTCATGAATTTCATTGTTAGCATTATAAACCCTGACGTGATAAGGATGTTTCGGATGGCATGCATATGAGTAAACATAGGTAAAGCTTGGTTCTCCCGGGCCTTATCGGCTACGGGTGCCAATCACGCCTCAATAGGATTTGGGGTGTGACAAAAGTGGTATCAGAGCAGTTCGTTCTAAGGGTGTCTACAAAGTCATGTCTGAGTAGAGTCTTACTTATCGATGTGTTGTGCACCACATTTATAAGTAGGAGGCTATGGGACATTTAGGATGCTGTTTCTTTTCTTCATTCTAGATCGTGCAATAGAGCCAGTATTGTAAGTTGCATTGTATCTGACCATGCTTAATTGTTTTTCTTTGGTATAGTCAAAATGCCAATCACGAGAGGAGGTAGAGGTAAAGGGAAACAGGTGGATGTGCCTGCTGGTGAATGAAAAAGTAGACTACCACCTGACCAAGCTAGTCAAGGTGGGGCAAATGCTGAAATTTCATCGCGGTCTTCGTCTACTTTTCCAGCTTCGGAGGAGCCAGTTGGTAGAGAAGTACCCGCAGAACCACCAATGAATGCCACAGATCAGGATCTCAGAAACGCAATTCACATGTTGACACAATTAGTGGCAGCCCAGATTCAGGGACGAGCTGGTCCAATGACACATGATGATGATGCGGCTAGAATGGCGAGTTGCAGAACACAGGATTTCCTAAAACTAGGCCCTCCTATATTCACAGGGTCGGATCCAAAAGCAGATCCATAGGAATTTGTGGACCAAATTCAGCGGGCTCTGGAAGTTATGCATGTGTCGGGGGTAGAAACAGTTGAACTTGCTGCGTACAGGTTGAAAGGAGAAGCAATATTATGGTATGAGGATTGGAAGAAGTCACGTGGTATCGGTACAATGCCAATAAATTGGGAAGAATTCAAAGCGGCTTTTCTTGACCATTATCTTCCGTATGAGATCCGTGAGGCTCGTACGGATCAATTTCTAAATCTCCGTCAGGGCAATTTAAGCGTGAGAGAATATAGCTTGCAATTTAATTTCTTGGCTCGATATGCGCCAAATGTTGTGGCTACGATGACAGACAGAGTCCATAGATATGTGGACCGACTAGAGCCATATTTGGTAAGGGATTGCACTATTGCCGCCTTGAATAAAGACATGGACATAGCGAGAATTCAGGCCTTCCCCCAAAAAATGGAAGATCAAAGACAAAGACGAAGGGTATATGAATTTGACAGGGGAAAGTCCAAAAGGGCTAGACCTATGGGACCACCAATGATGTCCCAAGGAGGATCTAGGCCCCGTATGTTTCCTAGACCACCTAGACCATCATTCTCTTATTCCACAGGGGGTGCTCACTCTTAGTTCCGAGGGTCTAGGGGTGGTCCATCTGGGTAGAGTAGCGGAGTTCACGAGTTACAGGCAGCCAGTTTTCCTCGTCAGCAGTGTCAGCACTGTAGACGTAGTCATGCAGGTACATGCAGAGTGGGGACAAATGCTTGATTTTGGTGCGGTATGACGGGGCACATGATGAGAGAGTGTCCCCAGAGGAGCATGGGTGGTATAGCACGACCGACAGGATCGACCGTTGCGTCATCAGCATCGATTCCTTCCCCTAGTGGAGGCGTTCGGGCTATTGGTCATGGTAGAGATTTTAGAGGGGCAGTTACTTCCAGCGGAGCCCAAAATTGCACCTATGCTCTGGTGGACCGGCAGAATGAGGAGGCATCTCCTGATGAAGGTACCGGTATATTACTATATCTTCACATGATGTATATATATTGACTGATCTGAGTTGTACTTTATCATATGATACTCCATCGACTACCGTGAATTTAATAGTACATTGGGGTTATGAGTTATGTTAATGGGAATATTTCCACTTGTCACTGAGTTTAGTATAGTGAAAAGAACATATCGTAATGGTATAGAAGATGTTGTGATCATAGTTGAGTAGATACTCTTGAAGGTGTAACCAAAGCAAAGTGCGAAAGTGGAGAGAGTCCAAGTAAGTATCTATATGAATATATATATAGATATGCACTTGTTGCATATGAGACGACGTTGTTAACATTCGAGGACGAATGTTTCTAAGGGGGAAAGAATGTAACACCCCGTATGTTTCGGAGTCTAGCTGGCAACCGTAACATTTACGAAAATATGGAAACATGAGAGAATTGATGAATTATGTATCAATATGTGGGCATTTAAAAGTCTTGCACAATTGGGCCTAAAAAGAAGCCCAAAAATCATAAGAAAACATGGCCCAAAAGACTTTTTGACCCATTCTTGCATTGCTCATCCATGGACCAAGTAAACCCACCAAGTGTGTGGATAAGAATCATTCAAAAGGGACTATATAAACCCATAAATCAGATTTTTAGTCATTAGATATACACATGCCTTTTTAACATTTTCTTAAACATTATTTCTCAAGACACAAAACCTAAGGCAACTACTTGTTGGGCCAAGATCACACTTTGGTAAGTATTTATTCTCATGGTTCAGTATATAATATGTGTAAGATGATGTATAAATCATGTTGGTTGTGTTGGCAAAGTGTTGGACAGTGTGCTATGTGTAAAAGTTGTCTATTTTTGCAATCGGAGAATGGTTTTTGTCTTGTGAACTTGAACATGGACTTATGGTCATGAAGGAACTGAACTTGATGGATTAAATATTGACATATGAGATGTTATTATAGTCTTACCTTGTTTCATTCTTGTGCATAATGTTTGGAGTTGCTATTGTAAAGTTGGTTATGGTTTTGGGTGATGTATTGGTCGTAAAGTGCAGTTTTGGGTGTTGTTATGTGTGTCGTTGGATCATGGCTGAATGTTGGTTTAATATGATCAAAACTATGTCAAAATAAGTTTGGTTATGATCATGGACCATTCATGGCATGAAAAGACCCCAAAAAGACCATTTCGGACCAAAACGGGCATCAGCCCCCGCAGACGGAGCCACCTACGGGCGCAGATGCCAACGCAGATGCCTCTGGCTGCTTCCAGAGGGCATCTGCGTGTGCACTCCAGCCACCTGCGGGCACATGTGGCAGCGCAGGTCAGCCTCCAGGTCCGGTTTGTATGTTTTCGTATCCAGTTGATCCCCAAAAGCCCCGATACCCTTTATGGATATAATTAGCAACTTGTGACGTCATTTTAATGACTTTAAAGTGTCGTATGGAGGTACTTTGGACTGTATTAAGTGGGTATTTTTGTTCATATGTTGTTATAAGGCCAATTTGATAAGAATAAATGTGACAAAAGGATAATGAGAGAGCGTAAATGGTAAGTGTGGTGTGAAATGATATTGATGTATGATATTTTGGTCAAAGTGTGTAATGTTATGGTGTTGTTGATATGAGAATGCAGTGGATTGTGTTGTAAGGGGTGAAATGAAGTTATGAGGCAGTCATATAGTTCATTGTCATTTTGTACACTTGTACGGTGAATGGTTGTTAACGAGAGTTCCATTATGGACTTGTATTGTAGAGTGAAACATAAGGAAGAGGCTGGACTATTGTGTTCATATATAGAATTGTATACTCATACCTGGAAGTGAAGGTATGTAAAGTTACTCTTCTATATCCTTCTGCAGCACATGGTGTTTACATTGTCATAGTACTCATTTGATTTCGAAATGCTCTAAGGTATTCCGTATCTGGTAGTTGACTAGTGTTACTCAAATGTCTCCTATTCATTGAGCAGTTGTGACCCACATGTCTCATATTCATTGGCAATGTTCCAAAAGTCCAATAAGGTTTTGTTCCAAAGTTCCAATAGAGGTTATTATTCATGTGTCTTGTTCATTGCTTATTGTCTAATGGTTCCAATGGTGTTACGTTTCCAATAATGTTTATTCATATGTCTCCCACTCATTGATTGTTGATCCAAAGCTTTAAATAAAGTTATCACTATCATTGTATCAATCTCTCATAAGCAAAGTATCAATCTCTCAAAAGTAAAGGTATCGATCTCAAAGTAAAGATCAAAGTAATGCATATGTGGTTAATGATTGAGTATGGGTGGCAGCTTTGGGGGAAACATGCCTAGCTCAAGTCGATCCCAAGATTATTGGATCACGGGGCAGCTTTGGGGGTGAAATGCCTAGCTCAACCCAAACCGGACAGGGGGCAGCTCTAGGGGCATAAGCCTAGCTCGAGCCGAACCTGATATGTAGATTTATGGGTGACAGCTCTAGGGGTAATAACCTAGCTCGAGCCGATCCCGATATATTGATTTATAGGTGGCAGCTCTAGGCACAAGCCTAGCTCAAGCCGATCCTAACATAACGATATGCTATGTAGAGACCCACTGATCAGTTGGGGCCCGGGGACAGTATAGCACAGTCAAAGATGAACAAGCATAGAAGTAAAGATACAAAGAAAGTAATGAAAGCAAAATACATGATTTCCAAAGTACAGAATAGTGATATCTATATTGGTCATGTATTTGAACTTGAGTTCCTTGACATATTTACATATCTTACATGTTTCATATGGCCTTACATACTCAGTACATTCTTCGTACTGACCCCTCTTGGGGAATTTACCTTACTGTTGCAAGCGCAGGTACCAGTAGACCTCCAAAGTAGGTTTCCAGTGTTGCGGATCTTTGGTGAGCTCCAGTTTGTTCGGGGCCTCTCCGAGTCATAGTTGTACATATGTTTTGGTGTTGTACATTTTGTATAAAGCGGGGGCTTGTCCCGACTTTAGTTCATTTTCGTCAATGCACTTGTTAGAGGCTTTTTTAGACAGATGTGGGTGTATAAATGTAAAAGGTACATGTCATTTTTGACTTGATGGCCTCAACGGCCAAGTTTCATATATGTATATATGTCACATGCTTCATGAATTTCATTGTTAGCATTATAAACCCCAACGTGATAAGGATGTTTCGAATGGCATGCATATGAGTGAACATAGGCAAAGCTTGGTTCTCTCGGGCCTTATTGGCTACGGGTGCCAATCACGCCTCAATAGGATTTGGGGTGTGAAAACACATGTCATGTGTGTCCGCAAATGGAGAAATATCATTTCTTATCGGATTTTTGTATTACAATATCACTATTTATCAAGTGTCAAATGAATTTTATCCAAAAAGATAGTCTCTCGATCGATCATTTGACAAATCCAAATTCGAAGCTGAAGCCAAAGCCTAGCCGAGTGAGTGACGAAGACGATGACGCGAGGTATGTATTGTTCTTGCCTCACTGTCCATATGAAGAGGAGTGTTCCAATATAAATACTATGAATTTTCTTTCTCCCACCAATGTTGGAGAACTTAACTTTCTTAAAGTGAAATTTCACTCTTTCACTTTCCCTCCATTTATTCTTCCCTCCTTTTTGCACTCATAATACACTTAGAACCCATCAATCCCCCACATGAATGGGGAATGGCTATTTCATCAAAAAATTTACGAATAAGTGTGTGATCAATAAGCAAAGACTAATTGCATCTGGATAAGTAATGTTTTCCTTTGAACTTTCCGTAGTGAACTTGCATCGGATGCACTCGGTCAATCGGTAGATGTGATATCTTTGAACCATCAAACTTTAATTATACCTAGACAACACAAGTCACACAACCAGCCTTTTACCATTTATGGTTCTCACTGTTTTGTTTGTTTCAGCCATGAACACGACCTGGTTTCATGAGAGTGTCGAGAATAGGCCTTTACTATCATTCTCCTTAAAGCGGCTTCCACTTCACCCTCACATAGGTGATTCCTAAACGGTTCATTCCTATAGATCAAACTATTTGGTCAAATCTGCCAAACTTAAAAACCATTAAAAGACTTCCAACCATAAGTCTCATCCTTGTTTCCTGAACATTATCTTCATCATGAGAATGGGTTGAGTTAATTGACAATGTTGAACCGTCAATCACAACTTTGTTTGATCTCCTTGAACCTAGCTCTTGGGATCTCCAGTCCGCTAGGTAGAAATACCACTGTAATGACTTGTCCTAGGCCTTAAACCCATTCCCTTCGATGATTTCTCAACTCCCTCTCTAGATAGACCTTTTGTAAGTGGATCCGACACATTATACTTTGACACTACATAGTCAATCGTGATAATTCCACTAGAGAGAAGTTCTCTAATGGTATTATTTCTCCGTATTATATGACAAGATTTACCATTGTACATCATGCTCCCTACCCTACCTATCGCAGCTTGGCTATCACAGTGTATGCATACTGGTGCCAAAGGTTTGGGCCAATAAGGAATATCTTTCAATAAATTTTGGAGCCATTCAGCTTCTTCACCCGCTTTATCTAATGCGATAAATTCAGATTCCATGGTAGAGAGAGCAATACAAGTCTATTTGGATGATTTCCAAGAGACTGCTTCTCCACCTAAAGTAAACACATATCCACTCATGGATTTTACTTCATTTGATCCGGTGATCCAATTTGCATCACTATATACTTCAATTACCGCAAGATATTTGTTGTAATGCAAAGCATAGTCTTGAGTATGTTTTAGATACCCCAAAACTCTTTTCATTGCCATCCAATGAGTTTTATTAGGATTACTCATATATCGACTTAGTTTACTAATAGCGCATGCTATATCTGGTCGTGTACAATTCATGATATACATCAAACTTACCAACACTCTTGCATAATCCAATTGTGACTCACTTTCACCTTCATTCTTTTGAAGTGCAAAGCTCACGTCTAATGGAGTCTTGGCAATTTTGAAATCCAAATACTTGAACTTATCAAGTACCTTTTCAAAATAATGAGACTGTGACAATGCCAACCCTTGTGGAGTTCTATGAATTCTTATCCCTAAGATTACATCTACAACACCAAGGTCTTTCATATCAAACTTACTCTCAAGCATTCGTTTTGTAGCATTTGTGTCAGAAATGTCTCTACTGATGATCAACATGTCATCCACATACAAACAAACAATGACTTTGTGATTTGGAGTCTCTTTAATGTAAACACATTTATCACATTCATTTATTTTGAATCCATTTGCCAATACGGTTGGTCAAACTTTGCATACCACTGTTTGGTTACTTGTTTTAGTCCATTAAGTGACTTAACAAGTTTGCACACTTTCCTTTCTTTACCACGAACCACAAAACCCTCGGGTTTTTCCATGTAAATTTCTTCCTCCAATTCTCCATTTAAGAATGTTGTTTTCACATCCATTTGATGGATTTCAAGCTCATATATCGCAGCTAATGCAACTAACATTCGAATGGACGTTATCCTTGTTATTGGCGAGTATGTGTCAAAATAATCAAGACCTTCTTTTTGTCTAAAGCCTTTCACTATAAGTCTTTCCTTGTATTTGTCAATAGTACCATCAGCTTTCATTTTCCTTTTGAAGATCCATTTAGAACCTAATGGTTTATTTCCTGGAGGAAGATCAACCAACTCCCAAGTATGGTTGCTCAAGATTGAATCAATCTCACTATTGACAGCCTCTTTCCAAAAGGATGAGTCCACAGACGACATCGCATCTTTAAACATTAGAGGTTTATTTTCAAAAAGAAATGTTACAAAATCTTATCCGAAAGAAGTCAACATTTTTTGTCACTTACTACGCCTTGGATTCTCTTCGTTATATACATTCTCCCTTGGTTCATCCCTAGGTCGTTTAGACCCTTCACTCAACAATTCATTTCAAGACTTATACGGATAAATGTGTTCAAAGAACTCAGCATTATCTGATTCAATTACCGTATTATCATGGATATCTAGAAGTTCAGATTTATGAACCAAAAATTGACATGCTTTACCACAGTCCACTGCCTTCTGCGAAGGTCACCTGCATCCGCAGGTGACGACCTGCTCGCGCAGGTTATCCTTTTCGCCTGAAATAGTGTGTCGCTTCCTAAAAAGGTCGTATCCCTTCGAGGTACATTGTAACATGCGTCCACACATGGAGAAATATCATTTTTGGATCTAAATATCACTATTTTCAAGTTTCAAATGAATTTGTCCAAAAAGATAGTCTCTCGATCATTTTCCAAATCTGAAGTCGAAGCCCAGCCGAGCGAGCGACGATGATGACGGCGCGAGGTATGTCTTGTTCTCCCCTCACTATCGATATGAAGGGGAATGTTCCAATATAAACACTAAAAAATTTCTCTCTCCCACCAACGTGGGATAACGTAACTTTCTTAAAGTGAAATTTCACTCTTTCACTTTCCCTCCATTTTCCATTCACAATACACTTAGAACCCAACAATCCCCCATATGAATTTCCAAGAAAATAATAGACTACATATTTATTCATAAAGTCATATTATTTTACACATATACTACAACATGTAGGGCTGCACGCTAACCCATTCTCTTTGAATAGAACAAAAGCAATTCATATATAAGGAGTATCACCTAATTAATTTAGAAAGTAAGTACGATGGTGCTATTGAATTCATAATTGACACATTGTACTACTACTCTTGCAAGATTTAGGGAAACCCAACTCCATTTTAATAAATAAAAAGTTTCATTCGTGATATTATTCAAAAAAATATCAAAGGAAAACAAATAACTCCTAACAAAGTAGGCAAGGCTTCCTAACAACATATATTTTTCAAATAATTCTTTGAAGGAAAACGTTCAACATAGCTTATAAGTATTGAACCAAAAATTACACGGCTCAGCATCTCTTATTACGGATTAACAAATGAACCTTTAAAAAGATCATATATTCTTCTGGATTTGAATTCATCAAAATTTGATTGTACAATGAAAAGGAAAAATCTTAAATAGATGGGGGTGGAAGATAATAAAAGTACCTGAGAATTGAAAAGTGGCATATTTGGGCAGTGTTTTAATACTCCATGCAGTATTTTGAATGACTTCAGTAGTCTATGATTAATAATTTTTAACCTTTTAGGATAATGGTTTCGAAGGTATGATGGTGTGAGGAACAACGTTATTAGGGAGGATATCATAGGGATGTATTGGGAAACTAGCCAAGGTCTTATGGAAACTTTGTAGCGACAGTTTTGGGTTGGGGGGGGAGGGGTTAGCAACTTTTGACTTTGAAGTGGCTATATATATATATATATATATATATATATATTCTTCGAAGTTGTACTTATGACATCATGTTTGGGATGTTTTTCACTTGTCTTCCTCTTTTCATATATGTTTATCTTAACGAAGTTGTTTAAGGCTTATGATTTTGGTCCATTTACATATGTATGCATTTTCTACTATTTTAGATCCTTTCATAAGGGTTGATTTACCTATTGGTGTGTTTGGAATTGATGACACTCTCAGTTTTGGTTCGTGAGAATGTATACCCTCTTTTATTTCCTTTCCCTCCATATTTCTATCTTTATTTTTAGTAGATTTAGAGTCGTTGTGCTAATTAGTGTAACAACCCTTGTGGTGATTTTTATAATTTTTTTATATTTTGACAATTTAATTTTGTCTTTATTTATTGTTGCTTTATAGCATTTGTGAGTTATAGAAATGAATGGCACGATCAATGAAACATTCAAGAGTATTTTATGTGAGTTTTTGATTTTGAAAAGCTTTTAAGTTGATATAGTTGACTTTGGTCAATATTGGGTGATTCGAGTATCAGATGAGAGTATTGTCAGTTCCATTAGGTCTGTAATGTCGAGTTTCTGTTAATAGCAGGGTTGGTTTGAGTTCCAAGGCCCCATTGTGATTTTTTAGTGTTTGGTCAAGAAACTAGTTTTATTGGACTAGAATTAGTTTTGGGTGAAATTTATTAATAACAACCTCCTATAGTGATTTTGATGGTTTCATTAAGTCCAAAACGTCGAAATAAGCCAAGTACCATTATTGGTTTGTTCATGTGGGGTCTCGAATGAATCTCGAGGGTTAGTTAGGACAAATTACAGAGTTGTATTTCTACTGTTGCTGAACTTCTGGTGCACTAGGTCATCCGCTCTTCACGGAAGTGGCCATAGGCTCGCGTACTTAGTGAAGCTTGTGCCCTAGTCATCACGCATGCAGGCGGGTCACCAGACTTACGTAGACTCGAGTCTGGACCGGATTAGAGATAATGTAACACCCCAAAATTTTAGAACCTTCAAGTACCCATAAATTTATATGAATTTAGACTGAAAATCTGGGTTTCAGGTTTCCACTAGTTGGATCCACAGTCAGTGGAAGTGTTCCACGATCAGTGGAAACTTTTTTGATTTCCACGAATTGAATCCACAGACCGTGGATTGGTTCCACGAACCGTAGATCAAGTCGTGGATCCGATCCTGCAAGTTGAAAAATTCATCTGCTTTCCATGGCTTGTATCCACAAATCGTAAATTGGTTCCACAACCCGTGGATCGAGTCGTGGACCTAATTCTGGGAAATTTTTTAAGGGTCATCCTAGGGGTATTTTTGTCATTTTCCCCTTATGAAATCATACCCTTTCACACTTAAAACACCTTTTGAGTGATCAGTTACACTTATTTGAAGAGGAATACGATTATAAACCTTTTTCTCCTCCCCAAAACATTCAAAGAAGAAAGAACATCTAGGGTTCAAGATTCAAGGATCAAATTCTAGCTTTTCCAAATTCTTTCCATCAAAAGGCATGTTTGAACACTCCCTATGTCAATTACTATTCTAAAGTTGTGAATACTATTTAATATGTACATTATGATGGTGATTTGAAACTAGGGTTGAGGATTTTGTTATTTACAGCTTGATATGAATCTTCCCCTTTTCTTTATGAATAATGATTCAATCTTTAATTGGGTTTTTAAAGACTGAATTGGCTATTTGAAAATAAAGAACTATTAAGTCTTAAAGTTTGAATGTTAACTTGATATATGTTGAGCCATGATTTCTAGTCTCTAGAGAGTTTTGAAATTTCATAAGGAATATAAGTGTTTTCCCCGTTATTTATATCACTGAAGGTATGGTGTTATTCAATGGGTTTGGAATTGTTATGGGAATTTCAACTATGATTATGTTTATGATTTTTAAACGCGGAGTTTTGGAGTCAAAAGATGTTGAATGAAAATTATTTGGCATGATATGAGTGATTTGCAAGTTCTTGGTATGACGATACCAAAAATGTGAATGCCTTAATAAAACACTCCATGAATGAATGTAATGCAAAATGTTTTAATTGGGCTTAAAGAGAATTATGTAGTTCACCAAGAAGGTGTAGTCTTTGTGAACAACGCTGGAAATCAGATTTGTCGATGTGGGGAGGCCTTGCCCTAAAAAATGTATACCACTGTATACTTGCCTTGAGCACTTGTATGCAGCTATATTTTGTTATGATTTGGACAACTATGCTATCTTAGTTTATGTGGCACACAAGAACTGAGGCCCCGCCAGTTGGGGAGTATTGGACCCATATTGCCCGTGGGTTACTAAATGTTGGTGTAACTACATAGTTCAGAATTAATTTCAAATGGTTACTTTATTTTATGTCCCAAATGTTTTATATTTCATACTTCCTTTATGACAGACATTTGTTTTGATGCTTTCGGATTTACTATTATTATTATATTAGATTAACTATTTTAGTTCCCTTTTCCTCGGGTCGTATGCCAGTACTTATTGTACAGACCATCCCTGGACACTATATCTTTTCATGATGTAGATTCCTAAGCACTTACCCGAGATTTTGCCGCGCATTAGGATATATTCAGTGTTGCAGCTAGTCTGTGGTGAGCCATCCATCTTTTGAAAGGCATATGTCTTTGACTTATTTTCAGTTGAATTTAGACTATTTGAGTTTTCTAGTATTTTCGGGGCCATGTCTAGGCTAGAATTTTCTGTTCATAATGTTAGAGGCTTCGTAGACTCAAGTTGGTTATTGTTAGATTTTACATTACAAGATTTTGAACTTTAGTTATCTTTCAGTTGAATCTCTTATTTTATGGGTCTATTTTTCGTATTTTTACTATGACTATGCTTATGATATAATGCTAAGGGGCCTTCTTGGGCCATCATTGGTTCAGGAATCCCATCACGGCTAGGGCATCGGTTTGGGTCATGAAAAATTTGGTATTAGAATATGGTTCATTGTCCCAGGGTGTTTACAAAGCCGTGTCGAGTAGCATACTTTTTATGGGTGTGTAGTGCGCCACACTTATAAAGGGGAGGCCACAAGATATTTAGGAATTGTTCCCTTTTCTTCATACTTTAAGTTCGTGCTAGAAAATCTAGTTCTAAGAAAATTCTTCTGACTCCTACCTTTCCACGTTTCAGATTATGTTTCCACGAAGGACTAACTGCTAAGAAACTCTTGCTGGAACCTCTATCCCCACTGGGGGAATGCTAAAGAGGTTCTTCCTACTTATGAGATGCAAACCTGTAATAGAGTTCGTACCTCTGCCTTGACTGCTCCTGTTGGGGTTCCCCTTATCCTAACCAGTCCACTATGAGCCCCTAGAACCAGTCCCAATCACACCCAGGCTTCTCAGGGTAAAGTCTTAAATGTCGAGTTCAGACAAACTATTCAGATATTTGCCCAGATCATTTTATCCCAGGATCTTCAATCATGTAGTGGTGGTTCTGCCATTGGTTCTTCTGATACTACTCGGGCGGGCCAGCTTATGCTACTGAATCCACCAATATTTATTGGGTCCAAAGTTGAGAAGGATCCTCAAGGGCTTGTGGATGAAATGGAAATGATTTTTGGGGGGATGAATGCTAGTGATACTAAAGGGGTGAAAGTTACAGATTATCAGTTGAAGGAGGTAGCTTTTTAGTGGTATGATAAATGGGAAGAATTTAGGGTTAAAGATGCTTAGCCTGTGGTTTGGGAGAATTTCTCTCAAGCCTTTCTTGATTACCTTTTTCCTCAGAAGTTTAGGAAAGCTAAGGCTGAGGAATTGTGAACTTGAAATAGGGGAAGATGAGGGTCAAGGAATATGCTTTGAAGTTCACTCAGTTGCCTCATTATGCTATGAAATTGGTGTCTAATATGAGGTCTCGAATGAGAAAGTTTACTTCCGGTCTTAAGGATGATTTAGTGCTGAAATATAGAGGTGCAATGTTGAATAGTGATATGGATATATCTAGGTTGGTGGTATTTATGCAGTAGGTAGAGGATAAAAAGAAGAGACAAGCAGAGGTTGAGGATAGGCAGAGTAAGAGGGCTAGCTCGGCAGACCAAGTGACAAATCAACAGTCAGGTGGTAATGATAAGTGGGGTAAGAGATGACATAAGAAGAAATCTTGGGGTAATATTCAGTCTTCAGCTAGTGTACTTGCCCTTAAACCTTCATGTGACTAGCAATTTCAGCCTAGTAATGGTTCCAAGGTGTAGGGCACTCAGTCCAGCTCATTTTTATCCTCCTTGTTGCACTTATAAAAAGGTACATTATGGGCCTTGGCATTTGGGCAAGGGTGTGTGTTATGGTTGTGGTCAGGTTGGTCATCTTCAGTGGGAATGCCCTTCGACAAAGGGAACTTTTGGGGGCAATAAATCCCAAGTTACCACTTTTTTATCCCCAATAGCTAAGGGTACTACTTTGGGATCAGGCAGAGGTCGTAACCATTTGTATACCCTATCTACTCGTTAGGATTCACAGGCCTCACCAGATATTGTCATAGGTATGTTAAAGATTTTCTCCCGTGATGTTTATGTGATACTTGATCCTGGCTCCACTCTATCTTATGTGACTCCTTATGTGGCTGTGAGATTTGATTTTGGTCCTGAGTATATTTCTGAACCCTTCTCAGCCTCTACTCCTATTGGTGAGTCTATTATTGCTTGACGGGTCTATAAAAATTGTGTTGTGTCTATCTTTTATCGGGACACTATGGTGGATTTGGTAGAACTTGACATGGTGGATTTTGATCTAATTTTGGGAATGTATTGGCTCCACTCTTGTTATGCTACCTTGGACTGTAGAACCAATAGAGTCACTTTTCATTTTCCTAATGAGCCAGCTATAGAGTGGGAGGGTGGTTCCTTAGCACCAAAGGGAAAGTTTATTTCTTATCTTAGAGCCCAAAAATTGATATCTAAGGGTTGTTTGTACCACTTAGTTTGGGTCAAAGATTCTAGCATTGAAAGTACCTCACTGTAGTCTATTCCAATAGTCAATGAGTTTCTCAAAGTTTTTCCTGATGATCTTTTTGATATTCCTTCCTATAGGGAAATAGAGTTTGGTATTGATCTTTTGCCTGACACTCGACCTATTTCCATTCCTCCCTATAGAATGGCTTTGACTGAGCTAAAAGAGTTAAAATATCAGTTGAAGGACCTTCTTGATAATGGTTTTATCCGCCCTAGTGTCTCTCATTGGGGTGCTCTAATACTTTTCGTGCAAAAGAAAGATCGGTCACTTCATATGTGCATAGATTATCGTCAGACGAATAAGGTCACTATGAAAAATAAATACCCTCTTCCTAGAATTGATGATCTTTTTTACCGGCTTCAGGGTGCTAGGTGCTAAGTGTTTCTCCAAAATAGATCTCTGTTCGGGGTATTATCACCTGAAAGTTAGGGAAATAGATATTCCCAAGACTGCTTTCCAAATCTTGTATGGCCATTATGAATTTCTAGTTATGTATTTTGGTCTGACTAATGCACCTGCAGCTTTTATGGATCTTATGAATAGGGTGTTTAGGAAGTTTTTGGACTTTTTTGTCGTGGTCTTCATTGATGATATTCTTGTGTACTCCTAAAGTGAGGAGGAGCTTTCCAATAAGCTCCAAATTATACTTCAGACCCTTAAGGACCAAGAGTTGTATGCCAAATTTTCTAAGTGTGAATTCTGGCTTAATGCCATAATGTTCCTTGGTCATGTTGTTTCTAGTGAAGCAATTAATGTTGATCCCCAAAAGATTGAGGCTGTTAAAAATTGGCCTAGACCAATAATTTTGACTGATATTAGGAGTTTCTTAGGTCTGTCAGGGTATTATAGAAGTTTTGTGGAGAGTTTTTCCTCTATAGCTGCTCCACTAATGATGTTTACTCAGAAAAAGGTAAAGTTTTTATGGTCTGATGCTTGTGAGAATAGTTTTGAGAAGTTGAAAGGTCGTTTAACCTCAGCCGCTATTTTGACACATCTCGATAGTACTGAAATATTTGTGGTGTATTGTGATGCGCCTCGGGTGGGATTTGGTTGTGTACTCATGCAGTATGGGAAGGTTGTGGCTTATGCTTCTAGGCAACTTAAAGTGCATGAGAAGAATTATCCTACTCATGATCTTGAGTTGGTGGATGTGGTTTTTGCACCTAAGATTTGACATCATTATTTATATGGAGTGCATGTGGATATTTATTCAGATCACAAGAGCTTGTAGTATATTTTCACGCAAATGGAGTTGAATCTTAGGTAGAGGTGGTGCCTGGAGTTACTAAAGGATTATGACATGAGTTTACACTATCATCCAGGTTTATTGATGTTTATAACAGGTTGTCCATGGGGAGCCTTTCTCATCTTGAGGAAGAAAAGAGGGGATTAGTGAAGGAAATTCACAGGCTTACTAATTTAGGAGTCCGACTATTGGATTTCGAAGATGGGAGAGTGATTGTTCATGAAATGGATAAGTCTTCATTAGGTGCTGAGTTTAAGGAGAAACAGGTTAATGATCCCATACTTATGCAAATCAAGAAAGATGTTGGGCAGCAAAATATTTTAGCTTTTGAGATTAGGGAAGATGGTATTTTACGGTATCAAGAGAGATTGTGTGTTCCCGATGTTGATGGGCTACGAGAGAGGATCTTGACCGAATCCCATGTCTCCAGTTATACTATTCATCCAGGTTCTACTAAGATGTATCATGACTTAAAAGAGATGTACTGGTGGAATAATATGAAAAGGGATGTTGCAAACTTTGTTGCTAAGTGTTTGAATTGCCAACAAGTCAAGGTTAAGCACTTAAGTCTTGGTGGTACGTCTCAGGGGATAGTCATTCCCATGTGGAAGTGGGAGATGGTAAATATGGATTTCATTACCGGCCTTTCGTGTTCTTGAAACCAGTACAATTCCATCTGGGACATTGTGGATAGGATAACCAAGTCCGCTCACTTTCTGCCTGTGCGGACAAACTATTCGGGAGAGGATTATGCTAAGTTGTACATTCAAGAGATAGTTCGGCTTCATGGAGCTCCAGTGTTCATCATATCAGACAGAGGTACACAATTTTCTTCTCAATTTTGGGAATCCTTTCAGAAAGATTCCTTTATGACGGACATTTGTTTTGATTCTTTCTGATTTACTATTATTATTATATTAGATTAACTGTTTTGGATCCCTTTTCCTTGGGTCGTATGCCAGTACTCATTGTGTTGATCATCTCCGGACACTACATCTTTTCATGATGTAGATTCCTACGCACTTACCCGAGATTCTGCCGCGCATTAGGATATATTCAGTGTTGCAGCTAGTCTGTGGTGAGCCATCCATCTTTCGAAAGGCATATGTCTTAGACTTATTTTCAGTTGAATTCAGACGATTTGAGTTTTCTGGTATTTCCGGGGCCATGTCTAAGCTAGAATTTTCTGTTCATAATGTTAGAGGCTTCGTAGACTTAAGTTGGTTATTGTTAGATTTTACATTCCAAGATTTTGAACTTTAGTTATCTTTTAGTTGAATCTCTTATGGGTCTATTTTCTGTATTTTTACTATGACTATGCTTATGATGTAATGCTAAGGGGTCTTCTTGGGCCATCATTGGTTTGGGAAGCCCATAATGGCTAGGGCCTCAGTTTGGGTCGTGGTAGATAACCCACTACGATTGCAGTCAGTATGGATCGCTGGCGCACTTAAGGGGTTGAATGCACACGTGGTAGGCACTGTTCATAGAATAATCTAAATTTCCCAACTTTGTTCTTGAACCTCATTTTCAAGGTTTGGGAGCACGATTTTGGTGGAATTTAAGCAGTAATTTCATCATCTTTCAATTGGATAAGCTTATAAACTTAAATTTGATAATTACCTATAGATTAATTTGCAAAATCATCTTCAAATTATTGGTTTTAAACTTGAAATTTCCTGGTAAAGTGTAAAATATATATTATGATGATTTCTAACTGTTTTCAACTCTGTTTTATGTGATTTTAGATTGACACCCTTAAACTATGGGTAAATTGATTTTCTACTAAAATTATAATTTTACCCTTTTTTACGATTGATTTTTGAGGTGATTTTGGACCCAGAATAAAAGTATGTCAATGTGGGTATCGATAGACTCGAATTTATGTGTGGAAACTATTTTTGATATATTGGAAGATTTTTGAAGCCGTTTGCAAGGGTAAAGTTTTGTTTGAGTGTTTTGGGTTCGTCTTTCGGCTTCGAGGTTGGTTATGGCTTAACTTTCTTTAGACTTAGTTGGGTAGAGAATTAATAATGTAAAGCATGCTATGAGTTAAGTGAAATCTTTGTATTTACATCATTTGAGTTGATAATTATTATCGTGATGTTGTATGGACGTTGTTCTTATTTATAAAGCTTTTTATAATTATGATGCCCATGTGGGGGCTTGTGTTGATCTTATCAGTTTCTTTTCCTAATATAATGCCCATGTCGGGGCTTGAGTAGATTTTTGTCAATACCTTGACTTAATTCTATCTTAGTATTGTCTGCGTGGGGGCTTGTATCGTGGTTTATTGAGAATTGGAAGTTTAGGGATTCATCTATACCGTTGTTGAGCTAATTGTTGTATATCATTGATTTTTCCATTGTTATGCATACTCATTTATCTCTTATTTTCATGGATCTGACACTACTACTGAATTTGGATTTCTAACAAAAGAAAATGAACCATTTTCTAAAAAATATTTAGCTGAGGGAAGCACTCGAAAAGTCCGAATGATGAGATTGTGATTAGTATATGGGTTGCGAACCCCCTATGGATCCTCTTCTGGAAGTTTAGGCTTGAAAGGTATATACGAGGTATGCATTTGTCCATTGCATTCATTCCATATCATCGTATTGAATTTCATTGTACCTCTTTCATTTGGGCGATATTGCGCCTTTGATTTCTTTATACGTGGAGTATATTTATATATTGTTTTTGAGATTGATCCTTATATTGTGTAATTATGCAAATTGATTTGTGTAGCACTTTTCTACGTGTAGGGCGGTTACATCACTCATAGTTTTACTTTCCTTGATTTAGTTGTCAACTCTAGCTTGATCGGCCTGTGATACCTACTAAGTACAAGTGGACAGTACTCACTCCTATGTTCTATACCCTTTTGGCACAAATCCTAGTTTGAGTGCTACTCATGGACAATGATCGTGTTGCTCAGAGTTATTGAAGTCGTGGTGATCCCCCGCCCGGAGCATGTACCCGGCTTCAGCTATTCTACTTATGTCTTTGTTTCATTTCAAAGACAGATACTTTATGTACTAGTATTTGATATCAGTTTGGAGTCGCTTTATACTCATGACACTACTTCTTGAGATTTTTAGATGTATTTCTAGATATTGAGTTGGTGTATTGTTGGTTTGACTTTATTCCAAAGCCTTCAATTTTATTCACTATTTGATCTTCATTTCAATTTATTCTATCTTTGAGTTGGGCTTACCTACCAAGGTCAGTTCAGGGGTAGGTTCCATCATGTCTATGGAATTTTGAACTGTGACAAGGTAGTATCAGAGCTATAGGTTCATTAGTGAGTGCATGACAAAAATATCTATTAGAGTCTCGTAGATCGATACATTAATGTTGTTATCTATATCTGGGAGGCTCTGGACATTTTTAGGAAAATTCTCTATTTTTATTACTTACCATATATGATTGTTCACATATGGTGTTCTGAACTTGTATCTCACCCCTTTTGTGCAAATGGTGGGACACGATCATATACTTTTAATGATGTTGAGCTGGTACCTGTTGTAGGGGCCATAGACAGGAGATAAAATAGGGATCGTGGTTGTGACCAAGGTAGAGGTGGGGATTGTGGAATAGCTCTAGCTAGGGGACGTGCTAGAGTGGTATATCCTCAACTAGTGATTGAGCATATTGATACAACCTACTAGCTAGACGGTGTGGGATTAGCCTAGACCCCTCAGAGTTTTGTTGCTATACTAGAGTTGAAGGATGTTTTGATTCGACTTTAGAGCCATTTGGGTGTCACCTCTTATAAATTCACTCTACCTGGAACACTAGATGGTTTTCAAAAGAGAGAGGGTATTTAGCCACCACTATAGGTTTCTATTTAGAGAATTCAAACTCTCAGGGTGCAACCAGCTATTGTTGTGGCCCTACAGGTGGAAGTGTTACCTACCAGACTTTTTGTTCAGCCAGTGGTTCCTAGACTAGTGAATTTGGCTAATGAACAAAAGTGGTTTGAAAGGTTCATAAGATTGGCTACTCCTAATTTTAATGGTGCTTTCGGAAGGATGTGTATGAGTTCTTGATCAGCTGTCATGAGAGGTTGCAGAACCTTGGCCTGAGGGAGTTGCGCAGTGTGGATTATACCACTTTCAAGTTGATTAGAGCAACCAAGTGGAAAAGGATATCTTTTGTGGGTTGTAAACCAGTTGGTTCCTCCTTTGACTTGGTCGCAATTCTAAGATGTTTTTCTCGAAAGGTATATGCACTACAGTTTGAGGGACGAGTTCAATGATTTGGAGTAGGGCTCCATGATAGTTTCTGAATATGAGGTTCATTTCCATGCTTTGTCTAGGCATGTTATGGCTAGTATCCCGACAGAGGACGAAAGGATCAGAAAGATTGTGAAGGGATTGACTACTACTCTTTAGTTAGTGACAACTCAGCTTATGCCCACAAGTGTTTCCTTTTCGAGTACTGTGGATCGTACTAAGAGGGTAGATGGTATTCACTGTGAGGATCAGGGTGGCAGAGGTAAAAGGTTTCATAAGCAGGGTGGTTTTAGTGATCACTTATCTCGAGGTAGGAATTCGTTAGGAAGAGGTTCTTATGGGTAGCACAATAGACCAATTCAGGCAGCGTGGTAGGGTTAAGATAATGGATTTGTCAGTTCTGAGATTTTGGGTGGTCAGAGGTCAGGTCATTCAAGCAAAAGACCTTGTTCCAGTTCTTCTGATAATGGAGGGTGGTCTAGTCCTTCTAGGTCCTCAGAGTGTGATTCATCTAGCAGGGGATGTTATGTGTGTGATGATTTTGGACACTTATTGAGGAATTTCCCCAGATGTGTTTCAGGTCCTCTACAATAGGGTTTATAAGTTTGGACTTACAAAGCACTAGCACTCCAGTCAGAGGGGGTGCATAGGGCGATAAAGGTACATTTAGAAGAATCAGGGGTGTAGTTAAGGGAGCTGGTATTGGTGGATAAACAGTTGCTCAGTCCGGGGGTGAATGGGGGCAGTGTTATTTGTTTCTTCAGAGACTTGAGGTGGACGCCTCTGATGTTGTTATCACAGGTATCGTCCCAGTTTTCCAAAATCCTACTTTAGTATTATTTGACCTAGGGTCTACATTCTCTTATGTTTTTGCATATTTTGCTTATGGTATTAATTCTATGTGTGAGTCCCTTGTTGTACCTATTTGTGTTTTTACCCCCGTAGGCAATTCTTTCATACTGGATTGGGTGTACCAATCTTGTGAAGTGACTCTTTTGAGGTGTGACACTTGGGTAGATTTGATCATTCTTAATATGGTCAATTTGTATGTTATACTGGGTATGGATTTGTTGTATCCATATCATGTGATCTTGGTTTGCTAAGGCAAGACTATTACCTTGGTAATGCCAGATATACCGAGGTTAGAGATAAAGGGTACTTCTAGTTTATGTCCTAAGAGGGTTATATCATTTATTTATGATCATTGGACGATGGAAAATGGGTTTCTATCTTACTTGGCTTATGTGTGTGATAATAGTGTTGATTTGCCTCCATTGGAGTCTGTGAAAGTTGTTAGGGACTTCATGGTTGTGTTTTCTATGAACTTGCTTGGTGTTCCTCCTGATAGGGACATTAATTTTTCTATTAACTTAGAGTCGGGCACTAAGATCATTTCCATTTCCCTTATAGAATGTCCCTAAGAGAGTTTAAGGAGTTAAAGGAGCAGTTGTAGGATTTACTGAGTAAAGGGTTTGTTAGATCGATTGTCACGACCCGAAATCCCATTCGAGCCGGACTGGCACCCGAAGCCGATGTAGCCCGACAGAACCAATCTTTGCTTATGAACCATCGTATGCATATCATCTTATGAATCTTATTAAACCTTATGAACTATGCGGAAAACATGAACATGGAACGTATGCTATACATATATATTTATGAAACTTGGCCGTTGGGGCCATCAAGTCAAAATGGACATTTGTCTCTTACATCCATATACCCGCATATGTCTACAAAAGCCTCTAACAGATGCATTTACAAGACCAACTAGCAGTCGGGACAGGTCCCCGCTTTATTCAATATTTACAACATCAATACAACTGTACAACTATGACTCGGAAAGTCCCGAAGCAACTGGGGCTCACCAAAGATCCGCAATCAACTGTCAACCTACAATGAAGGTCTACTAATGCCTGTACCTGCAACATGTAAGGTAATTCCCCCGAGGGGTTCAGTACGAAGAATGTACTGAGTATGTAAGGCTCATAAAAAAATTCATCATACATAATAACAACAACAATGGAGTCAATATAAAAGAATCAACGAATGTGAATAAACTCTCTTTCTGTATGTGGGGAAATATGTATATTACGTCCTTTACTCCTCTTGTCTTCATATTTTATTTATCTTTATTATTCTACCCATGCTAGGCTGTTCTATCGCCCTTGGGATGAGATTAACCCATGCTAGGTATTTTGACCCCTGGGATGTTATGTTAACCCATGCTAGGCTTATCACCCCTAGGATGAAATGTGATAACCCATGCTAGGCTTTCGTGTCGCCCCTGGGATGTTACTAACCCATGCTAGGCTTATCGCCCAAGGGATGAAATGTGATAACCCATGCAAGGCTTTCGTGTCGCCCCTGGGATGTTACTAACCCATGCTAGGCTTATCGCCCCTGGGATGTACTTAGGATTATTCATCAATTAGGCCTCTTATTATTCTCACTTCCGTGTTAAGAGTGATACATTAAGGATCATAACACTATTTGAAACACACAAATACGCTTTACCTCACTCTTACACTTCATGAGATTAACACCTTAACTTGTGAGGGATAGATATATTAACTCACACTTCACCTCCTTCACTATTCTTATGAGATCTTATATAAGTAAGTATATGATACTGGACCTCCACCTGTGGTGGGCTATAATAACTAACAAAGCATAATATTGGAATTATTCTATCTTGAACTTATACCCTCTAGAATGTGATCCATACTCACTGAAACATATAGTAACCATGCACATTACCTCTTTACAATCTTATACCCTTTACCTAGTTATGAAAGTGACACGTTAAAGATCATGAAACTAAAGCACACACTCCTATACACATCTCACTTCACTCCTTTGCTTCAAGAGATTAACATCTTCACTCATGAAGAATAATCATACTAACTTGCACATCACCTCTTTTATTACTCTCTTGGAATAGTTCTTCTCGCAATTTCAAAGTTATGAAATCTTCGGAACTCCAATCAATGAACAAGAGATAAATGAATCATAATTCATCTAAGAATAGGACACATATGGATAACAATATATGTCAACCTGAATTGATATACTTCAAGCATCTCGGAATTGAAACAAGTCCAATGTCAATGTGAACAACATGTTGCAGAAGGATATGGAAAAAGGAACCTTACATACCTTGTATTCTTAATACGAATGCACAATCTTAGACGTGCATACAATAGTCCCGCTCCATCCTTGTGTTTTTCTCTACAACACAAGTTCATAACGAAACCAACATTAACCACCAATTACCTTACAATGGCATTCAATAACAATAAGTCACATGTTTTGCTTTAACATGTCATTTCCCCCTTTACAATCCCATTTATGAAATCATTATACCAATAATCCCACAATATTCCATACATTGACCAACACATGATAACGAATAGCATGTCACACCAAGTTCATGTTTTACACTTCTCCATCACCACCACATCACAATTATTCCATCAATTTACTTCAATACACCTCACAACAACAAATCGGCCAAAATCCCATAATTTAGACTTATAGAAAAATAACATGTTTAATAACAAAATAACACCATACACGTTCATATTTTATCCATACCATGATCTTTCATCAAAGGCACAAGTCATAATTCAAGCTTGAATCTCATGGATTTCACATCTTTCACAAAAGGCACAAAGTACCATGTCCACCATTTCCAAGCATAACCAACTTGATATACACAATCTCCCATGCATATAATATGTTAAAGTACAGTAATAATCACTTACCCAAGCTTTAAAGATGATGATCTTGTCCAAAATTTGGCTTTGAGCTCTTAGGGTTTGAGAGCAAGAAAAGCTTTCTTGAGACTTCTAGAAAAAGATAGAAAAAGCATGTGTGTTGTTGTGTATTAAAATCTGATTTTTTTTATCTCCTTTTATAGACCTTGGGGGTCATATTTATCCACTTTTGGCTTTTAATGCTAAGTGTGGCTAAGTCAATGGAAGAATGGGTCATTTGACCCATTCTTGACCCATGATTTCTTCTCATTTTGGGCCCCTTTTTGAGCCCAATTCACTTTACCCACTAAAATCCATAATTACTCATGTTTAATTCATTCCATATGCATTACGACAATATTCCCACTCATGGGATTCACACTCTTAGCCTCAATTCCAAAAACAAGCAATTCTAGCCACGTATGACTTACTTTGACCATAAGGGTAAAATCGTCATTTTGATGCCAAATTCGTTCTTGAGTAATTTTATCATACCAATATAATACTTTACTCATTTCATGTATATGCTCATGGTTGTAGAAGAAACGTGGCAAAAATCGGCTCGATTCATCCCCGGGAACCCTTGGAAATTAAAATATTTCCAACTTTTGAAAAACTGGCAAAACCAGCGTGGTACGCCCTTGGGAGTGCAAAATTGCTGCCTCTGGGCACAAAATTTTGGCCCAGAGCGGCCTGGCACAGTCCCCAATGCGCCCCTCACTTAAAATTTTTGAAAATTTTATTTTTTGACTTTTCTTCGCGGGTTTGGTTAGATACTTCAAGTCCTATCCTTTAACTTACTTCTTGGCCTTAATATACTTTGTTTAGAGGTCCTCTTAGCCTCATTTTGAACCCCACAACTGCGCCACGAAAATCACAAAACACCTCTTATGAAGGGTCAACCACATGTACGAGGCCAAATTTCAAATTTCTTGTCACTAACATTACAACTTACATACTCATGGCATCTCGACACCTAAGTAACCATTGTTCAACGTCATCACATAGGGTTAGGAAGGTATGGGGTGTTACATTCTCCCCCCTTAGAAACATTCATCCTCGAATGTTAACGATGTCGCTTTAATTACAACAAATGCATTTCTATATTCGCCTATACATGTATAGACACGTGAGGCTCATGGCTACTTACTTAGTATTGGTCCACTTCCACATTTTGAACCTTTTCTTCCATTTGAAACAAATATGGGTACGTCGATCTCATCAACTTCCCATGCGATCTTCTCCAAAGAACTTTTACAGAAAGTATGTCTTTATTTATTAACCTTCAGACTTGTTGGTCTAGAATATCCATAGGTATCTCTTGCTTGGCAATCTTCGTGACATACAAGAAGTCAACCACTTCATACCCATTTCAACATTAAAAATCCCTCATTTCCATCTCCACAAGATCAACCATCATAACATGATCACAAACATCTACTATACCAATACGATATACCCTTTCAACTATAAAAAATTCACAAACTGATGTAAAGACGTCAAAGGACTTGACTATACCTCTTCTTGTCATCAGCAATTTACTATATCCAAGAAAACCAACCACCAATGGTTAGATACAATTCAACTTACAACACTTGCTCTATTGCACGATCTAGAATGAAGAAAAGAAACAACATCCTAAATGTCCCGTAGCCTCCTACTTATAAATGTGGTGCACAACACATTGATAAGTAAGACTCTACTCAGACACGGCTTTGTAGACACCCTTAGAACGACCTGCTCTGATACCACTTTTGTCACGACCCGAAATCTCATTCGAGCCGGACTGGCACCCAACGCCGATGTGGCCCGAGAGAACCAATCTTTGCTTATGAACCATCGTATGCATATCATCTTATGAATATTATTAAACCTTATGCAACTATGCATAAAAAATGAACATGGAACGTATGCTATATATATATATTTATGAAACTTGGCCGTTGGGGCCATCAAGTCAAAATGGATATTTGTCTCTTACATTCATATACCCGCATATGTCTACAAAAGCCTCTAACAGATGCATTTACAAGACCAACTAGCAGTCGGGACAAGTCCCCACTTTATACAATATTTACAACATCAATACAACTGTACAACTATGACTCGGAAAGTCCCGAAGCAACTGGGGGTGTGATCCGCAATCAACTGTCAACCTACAATGAAGGTCTACTAATGCCTGTACCTGCAACATGTAAGGTAATTCCCCCGAGGGGGTCAGTACGAAGAATGTACTGAGTATGTAAGGCTCATAAAAAAATTCATCATACATAATAACAACAACAATGGAGTCAATATAAAAGAATCAACGAATGTGAATAAACTCTCTTTCTGTATGTGGGGAAACATGTATATTATGTCCTTTACTCCTCTTGTCTTCATATTTTATTTATCTTTATTGTTCTACCCATGCTAGGCTGTTCTGTTGCCCCTAGGATAAGATTAACCCATGCTAGGTATTTTGACCCCTGGGATGTTATGTTAACCCATGCTAGGCTTATCGTCCCTGGGATGAAATATGATAGCCCATACTAGGCTTTCGTGTCGCCCCTGGGATGTTACAAACCCATGCTAGGCTTATCTCCCCTGGGATGAAATGTGATAACCCATGCTAGGCTTTCGTGTCGCCCTTGGGATATTACTAACCCATGCTAGGCTTATCGCCCCTGGGATGTACTTAGGATTATTAATCAATTAGGCCTCTTATTATTCTCACTTCTGTGTTAAGAGTGATACATTAAGGATCATAACACTATTTGAAACACACAAATATGTTTTACCTCACTCCTACACTTCATGAGATTAACACCACAACATCCTAAATGTCCCGTAGACTCCTACTTATAAATGTGGTGCACAACACATTGATAAGTAAGACTCTACTCAGACACGGCTTTGTAGACACCCTTAGAACGACCTGCTCTGATACCACTTTGGTCACGACCCAAAATCTCATTCGAGCCGGACTGGAACCCAAAGCCGATGTGGCCCGAAAGAACCAATCTTTGCTTATGAACCATCGTATGCATATCATCTTATGAAGATTATTAAACCTTATGTAACTATGCAGAAAAAATGAACATGGAACGTATGCTATACATATATATTTATGAAACTTGGCCGTTGGGGCCATCAAGTCAAAATGGACATTTGTCTCTTACATCCATATACCCGCATATGTCTACAAAAGTCTCTAACATATGCATTTACAAGACCAACTAGCAGTCGGGACAAGTCCCCGCTTTATACAATATTTACAACATCAATACAACTGTACAACTATGACTCAGAAAGTCCCGAAACAACTGGGGCTCACAGAAGATCCGCAATCAACTGTCAACCTACAATGAAGGTCTACTAATGCCTGTACCTGCAACATGTAAGGTAATTCCCCCGAGGGGGTCAGTACGAAGAATGTACTGAGTATGTAAGGCTCATAAAAAAATTCATCATACATAATAACAACAACAATGGAGTCAATATAAAAGAATCAACGAATATGAATAAACTCTCTTTCTGTATGTGGGGAAACATGTATATTACGTCCTTTACTCCTCTTGTCTTCATATTTTATTTATCTTTATTGTTCTACCCATGCTAGGCTGTTCTGTTGCCCCTGGGATAAGATCAACCCATGCTAGGTATTTTGACACCTGGGATGTTATGTTAACCCATGCTAGGCTTATCGCCCCTGGGATGAAATGTGATAACCCATGCTAGGCTTTCGTGTCGCCCCTGGGATGTTACTAACCCATGCTAGGCTTATCGCCCTTGGGATGAAATGTGATAACCCAGGCTTATCGCCCCTGGGATGAAATGTGATAACCCATGCTAGGCTTTCGTGTCGCCCCTGGGATGTTACTAACCCATGCTAGGCTTATCGCCCAAGGGATGAAATGTGATAACCCATGCTAGGCTTTCGTGTCGCCCCTGGGATGTGACTAACCCATGCTAGGCTTATCGCCCCTGGGATGTACTTAGGATTATTCATCAATTAGGCCTCTTATTATTCTTACTTCCGTGTTAAGAGTGATACATTAAGGATCATAACACTATTTGAAACACACAAATACGCTTTACCTCACTCTTACACTTCATGAGATTAACACCTTAACTTGTGAGGGATAGATATATTAACTCGCACTTAACCTCCTTCACTATTCTTATGAGATCTTATATAAGTAAGTATATGATACCGGACCTCCACCTGTGGTGGGCTATAATAACTAACAAAGCATAATATTGGAATTATTCTATCTTGAACTTATACCCTCTAGAATGTGATCCATACTCACTGAAACATATAGTAACCATGCACATTACCTCTTTACAATCTTATACCCTTTACCTAGTTATGAAAGTGACACGTTAAAGATCATGAAACTAAAGAACACACTCCTATACACATCTCACTTCACTCCTTTGCTTCAAGAGATTGACATCTTCACTCATGAAGAATAATCATACTAACTTGCACATCACCTCTTTTATTACTCTCTTGGAATAGTTCTTCTCGCAATTTCAACGTTATGAAATCTTTGAAACTCCAATCAATGAACAAGAGATAAATGAATCATAATTCATCTAAGAATAGGACACATATGGATAACAATATATGTCAACCTGAATTGATATATTTCAAGCATCTCGGAATTGAAACAAGTCCAATGTCAATGTGAACAACATGTTGCAGAAGGATATGGAAAAAGGAACCTTACATACCTTGTATTCTTAATACGAATACACAATCTTAGACGTGCATACAATAGTCCCGCTCCATCCTTGTGTTTTTCTCTACAACACAAGTTCATAACGAAACCAACATTAACCACCAATTACCTTACAATGGCATTCAATAACAATAAGTCACATGTTTTGCTTTAACATGTCATTTCCCCCTTTACAATCCCATTTATGAAATCATTATACCAATAATCCCACAATATTCCATACATTTACCAACACATGATAACCAATAGCATGTCACACCAAGTTCATGTTTTACACTTCTCCATCACCACCACATCACAATTATTCCATCAATTTACTTCAATACACCTCACAACAACAAATCGGCCAAAATCCCATAATTTAGACTTATAGAAAAATAACATGTTTAATAACAAAATAACACCGTACACGTTCATATTTTATCCATACCATGATCTTTCATCAAAGACACAAGTCATAATTCAAGCTTGAACGTCATGGATTTCACATCGTTCACAAAAGACACAAAGTGCCATGTCCACCATTTCCAAGCATAAGCAACTTGATATACATAATCTCCCATGCATATAATATGTTAAAGTACAATAATAATCGCTTACCCAATCTTGAAATATGATGATCTTGTCCAAAATTTGGCTTTGAGCTCTTAGGGTTTGAGAGCAAGAAAAGCTTTCTTGAGACTTCTAGAAAAAGATAGAAAAAGCATGTGTGTTGTTGTGTATTAAAATCTGATTTTTTTGTATTCTTTTATATACCTTGGGGGTCATATTTATCCACTCTTTGTATTTAATGTTAAGTGTGGCTAAGTCAATGGAAGAATGGGTCATTTGACCCATTCTTGACCCATGATTTCTTCTCATTTTGGGCCCCTTTTTGAGCCCAATTCACTTTACCCACTAAAATCCATAATTACTCATGTTTAATTCATTCCATATGCATTACGACAATATTCCCACTCATGGGATTCACACTCTTAGCCTCAATTCCAAAAACAAGCAATTCTAGCCACGTATGACTTACTTTGACCATAAGGGTAAAATCGTCATTTTGATGCCAAATTCGTTCTTGAGTAATTTTATCATACCAATATAATACTTTACTCATTTCATGTATATGCTCATGGTTGTAGAAGAAACGTGGCAAAAATCGGCTCGATTCATCCCCGGGAACCCTTGGAAATTAAAATATTTCCAACTTTTGAAAAACTGGCAAAACCAGCGTGGTACGCCCTTGGGAGTGCAAAATTGCTGCCTCTGGGCACAAAATTTTGGCCCAGAGTGGCCTGGCACGGTCCCCAATGCACCCCTCACTTAAAATTTTTGAAAATTTTATTTTTCGACTTTTCTTCGCGGGTTTGGTTAGATACTTCAAGTCCTATCCTTTAACTTACTTCTTGGCCCTAACATAATTTGTTTAGAGGTCCTCTTAGCCTCATTTTTAACTCCACAACTGTGCCACAAAAATCACAAAACACCTCTTATGAAGGGTCAACCACATGTACGAGGCAAAATTTCAAATTTCTTATCACTAACATTACAACTTACATACTCATGGCATCTAGACACCTAAGTAACCATTGTTCAACTTCATCACATAGGGTTAGGAAGGTACGGGGTGTTACATCGATTATTTCACATTGGGGTGCTCCTGTTTTGTTTGTTAAGAAGCACCAGACCATGCATACATGTCTTGATTATCGGTTGTTGAACAAAGTGACCATAAAGAATAATTATCCTCTTCCACGTATTGATAATTTATTTGACAAGCTATAGGGTGTGACGATGTTCTCTATGATTTATTATGGTCTTGGTATTATCAGTTGAAGATCAGAGCTTCAGATGTTTCGAAGACGGCTTTAAAGATGTAGTATGACCATTATGAGTTCCTGGTTATATCTTTTGCTCTAACTAACACCTTGGCCGTATTTATGGATTTAATGACCAGGTTATTACGACTTTCCATTGATTATTTTATGATTATGTTTATAGAGACATCTTCGCATATTTAAAGAGTGAGGTGGAGCATGTGAGACATTTAAGGATCATACTTCAGAGGATCAGAGATGAGCGATTATATGTTAAGTTCTCCAAGTGTGAGTTTTGGTTGAAATTAGTGTCTTTCTTTGTTCATGTGGTAACCAAGGATGGTATCATGGTCGATCCGACCAAGGTGGCAACAGTTCATGATTGGGCTAGGACTACCTCCCCAATCGAGATTCAGAGTTTAGTTGGGTTAGCAGGCTACTACCAGCGGTTTGTGTAGGGTTTATCTTTTATTGCAACTCCTTTGACTAGATTGACTTAGAAATTTGTTACTTTTCAGTGGGTAAACGAGTATGAGGAGAGTTTTTAAAATCTCATTATTTTGGTGACTTCGGCTCTTATCTTGAACTTACTGGAGGTGTGTGGGGGCTTTATAATGTATTTCAATGCTTCTAGAGTTGGCTTGGGTAGGGTGTTGATCCGAAAGGGTAAAGCAATAGCTTATGCATCTAGATAACTGAAAGTCCATGAGGAGAACTACCCTAATCATTACTTGGAGTTAGCAGTGATAGTATTTATGTTTAAGTAGTGGCTTCATTAGTAGTATGGTGTTCTTTGTGAGATTTTCACAAACCATCACATCCTTCAGTACTTCTTCAGCCAGCGAGATCTTAATATGATATAGCTTAAATGGTTGGAGTTTCTTAATGATTATGATCTCACTATTCTTTATCATCTGGGCAAGTTTAGATGGTAGTGGATGCCTTGAGTCGGAAGGCAGTGATCATGGGGATTTTGGCTTATCTTGTGGCGGAGAAGCAACCTTTGTCCTTAGACATTTAGTCATTGGCCAACCAGTTGATTTGATTTGATATTTCGGTACCTGGACATGTTTTGGCTTATGTCGAGGCTAGATCCTCGTTATTGGAGCAAATTACAACTCAAAAGTTTAATGATGAAAATTGAGGATGATTCGTGATAAGGTGTTGAGTGGTGAGGTAAAAGTGACATTCCTTGATTTTGAGGGTATTTTTAGAATTAGTGGTCAAGTGTGTGTATTGAAGGTTGGCGACTTAATTAGACTGATTTAGGAAGAGGCTCACAGTTTGAGGTATTCTATCAATCTAGGAGCAGGTAAGATGTACCATGACTTGAAGCAACACTATTGGTGGTGTGGAATGAAGAGGGGTATTGTGGAGTATATGGTCAAGTGTCTTAACTGACAGCAGGTAAAATATGAGTTCGAGTGACCAGGTGGTTCAATACGGTAGATGTCTGTCCCAGAATAGAAGTGAGAACAGATCACTATGGACTTCGTGATTGGTTTGCCTCAGACTTTACGAAAAAATCAATTCCACTTGGGTGATTATGGATAGGTTGACAAAATTAGCACACTTTGTACCTATGAAGCTGAACTACAATGGTGAGAAGGTGTCCAAGATTTACAATCGTGAGATAGTTTGGTTGCATGGCATGTCTTTTTCCATTATTTATGATAGAAATACTAAGTTTACCTCAAAATTTTGGAGTTCTATATAGTTGGAGTTGAGCACTCAGCTATAGATAAGAATGATATTACACCCTCACATGGACGGCTCGTAGTAAAGGACCATTCAGGTGTTAGAGTACATGCTTCGGACGTGTTATGGATTTTGTTGTTCATTGGGACCAGATCTTACAATTAGTGGAGTTTACCTTCAACAATAGTTACCATTACAATATTACGATGGCACTTTTCGAGGCTTTGTATGAGAAGAGGTATATATCCCTAGTATGATGGTTTGATTTCTTTCAAGTTAGGCCTTGCAGTACTGACTAGTTGAGAGATTTGATTGATCGGGTGAGACTGGTCCAACAGAGGCTTATGTCATCTCAGAGTAGAAGAAAGAGTTACATCGACCAATTGGTCAGTGATGTGGAGTTCATAAAGGTGAGCGACTTTTATTGAAAGTGTAACACATTAAGGATATGATGAGGTTAGAAAAAAAAAAGAAACTTAGCCCGAGGTTCATTGGACCTTTAGAGAATCTAGAGAAAGTTGGGGAGGTGGCCTATAGGTTGGCCTTACCTCTGAGGTTGTCAGTTGTTCATCCGGTGTTAAATGTTTTGATATTGAAATGATACCGTCCTAATGATTCTCATGTGATACACTTGGATTTGGTTGCTTTAGACTGTGACATGACCTTTGAGGAAGAGCCTAGAGATATTCTTAATAAGAAGACACGAAAGTTGAGGTCAAACAAAATCGACTCAGTGAAATTTTAATGGAGACATCACCTAAATAAGGATGCCACGTGGGAGTTTGAGTCCGACATCCTGAGTAGATACCCTAACATTCCGCTGGTTTGGGTACTTTTCTTGTTTTATGTTTGAGGATGAATATGTGTTTTAGTGGTGGATAATGTAACAACCCTTGTGGTGATTTTTAGAATTTTGAATATTTTGACCATTTTGCCCCTCTTCATTGTTGCCTTATAGAATTTGTGAGTTGTGGGAATTGATGGCACAGTCTTCAAAACATTCAGGAGTGTTTTCTACATGTTTTTGGTTATGAAAAGTTTTAAAGTTGATATAGTGAACTTTGGTCAACATTCTGTGATCCAAGCATCGGATGAGAATTTCGTTAATTCTATTAGGTTCGGATTATCAAGTTTGGGTTATTAGGTCCCAAATATCAATTTGTTAGTTCTATTAGGTTCGGAATATACATGTTTTTGAGTGTTTGGTCGAGAAACTAGTTTTATTGTCCCAGAGATGGTTTTGGGTGAATCTTGTTGATAACGACCTTTGTTGGTGATTCTGATTCTATTGTGTCTGAAACGCCGAAATTAGCCTAGTAGCTTTATCTGTTTGTTTTTGTGGCGTCACAAACAAATATCGAGGGTCCATTCAGAGCAAATTTGGACTTGTATTTTTGTTGTTGCTGAATTGCTAGTGCTCACGGTCACCCTTCTTTACAGACGTGGCCATAGGCTCGAGTACACAGTAAGGCTTGTGACCTGGTCATCGTGCGTGCAGGTGGGTCACCGCATTCTCGTATAATTGAGTTAGGTATGGGTTGAAGATAACCCTATACTCACCTATCCAATTCACCATGATTAACGTAGGTAAGGGCCATTGGCCTTCTCCAATGTAAGGGGTTAAGAGTGCACGTGGTAGGGTACTGTTCAGTGAACAGTTTAAATAGCCCTATTCACTCTTGAACCATATTTTTACCATTTTCAATGTTTGGGAGCATAATTTTGAGGGAATTTAAGAGGGAATTTTATCATATTTCAATTTGGGTAAGCTTGTAAACTTACATTTGATCATTACCCATTGATTACATTGCAAAATCAACTTCAAATCATGGTTTTTACACTTGAGATTTTTAGATTTTCCCGGTAAAGTGTAAAATTGATATTTTGATGATTTCTAACTCGTTTTCAACTTAATTTCTGATAGGATGATCGATTCGAGACCCTTAGTCTATGGTTAAAATGATTTTCTACTAAAATTTTAGTTTTTCCCTTTTATTTTTTCGATTGATTTTTGAGGTGATTTTAGACCCGGAACAAAAGTATGCTAATATAGGTATTGATAGACTCGTATTTACGTATAGAAACCAGTTTAGATAGATTGGGTGCATTCTGAAGTTGCTCGAAAGGGGAAGGCTTCGTGTTGATTGTTTTGGTCATGTGTTTCATCTTTGAGGTAAGTCATGACTTAACTTTCTTCAGACTTAGCTGGGTAGAGAACTAATCATGTAAAGTATACTATAGGTTAGGTAATATCTTGTTGTTTACATTATTTGAGTTGACTATTATTATCGTAATGCCCATGTGGGAACTTGTGTTGACCTTAAAAGTGTCTTATTTGTTTCTTTTACAATTGTGACACTACTGGAAAATAGGCCTACTGCAACAACAAGAAATTCATTGTTGTAGGCCTCAAAACCATTGCATCAACACTATGGTAACAGGGGTTATTCCCGCCGCACGAGTTTTCATGACCATAGCTCAATGGCAACAGGTTTTGTAACAGTCCACAAAACCGTTGCTTAAAGTGTAACTATTGCAATGATTATTCATCCCTCAAGAACGACTATTTTGTGTATTAATTGGTACGGTTAATACCGTTACAATTGTCTATCTGCAAAGGTTCTCTAATCTATATTGCAATGGGACTATTAGCTCAATTTCAATGGTTATTATAGTTTTGCAATTGTTATTTTTGCTATGGTGCAACAAATTTTTTAGGTAAATTGCAATGGTTATTATAGTTTTGCAATAGTTGTTTTATCTATGTTGCATCAAATTTTTAGCTCAATTGCAATAGTTATTATTGTTAATGCAACGGGTTTGCATAGTGATAAAAAAGCTACAACAACAGTTATATTTTACCTATTGTAACAGGTTCCATGTAATCCAACTATAGGTACCCTGTGCTTTAAAAAAAGCTATTACAACAGTTGCCTTTTACCTATTGGAACAGTTCATCTATGTTCCAATAGGTTGGGCTGTGTGTGTGTATATATATATAATTAAAATCACAAAATTGTATATACCACGAAAGATGATAATTACTTTACAAAACTAAATGATTATAATTCAAAATATAGAAGTCAAATAATATCATTCTCCATAGTCGCAAAATATACAAAACAACCCAGTCATAATGTGTCATCCGCCATAGGCGCAAACTATACAAAATATCAGTCTTAACTGATCCATATATAGGCAAAATGTTGGCACATGAATGTTTCAACTATAGAATGAACAAAAATTGAAGATCCATAATGTCAACAAAAGTTCAAAGCCGATCATACAATAGTTTTACAAATTGCAACAAAATCTTAAATGTCGTCTTCATCAATTCTTTCATCATCTCCTTGATTATTATCTTCATCTACAAAATTCGATAAATATAAGTTATGAACCAATTTTTATTTAGGCATCTGCTAAAACTGCAATTTTAGTGAAAAATAGGCAGTGAGATGGAAAACGCAATAAAGGTTACATCAATGTGCAGCTGAGAGAATTTTACAACATGAAACTAACTTCTAGGCTTCGGGAAACTTTGAGCCAAAATATATATGGGTTCGTAGTCAACTCCACAATTTATTAGCATCCAGAAGTTATACAAATATTTGAGCCAGAGGTCTTTCAAAAACAACCTCTCTATTTCACATCTGAGGCAGTGGTATGGACTGCGTACAATTACCTTCCCCAGACCCCACGTGGTGGGAATATACTGGGTATGTTGTTGTTGTTGTTGTTGTTACAGAAGTTATCCAAATATTACCATCTCAATTCACAGGTTCAGAAGTTAAAAGTGGTGATTGAAGTTGCACTAGAATTGTTAATGATTGTTAAGTACCAGTAAAACACTACAATAGAGATGCAGTTTAACATACTATAAATGCCAAGGTAAAGTGCACAACATACTTCAACACTAAAAGCAATGGTCAAGCTTTTAATAGATGTAGTACCACAAACTCCTATCCTTCTACCCCACCCCATAGTTCTCCTAAAATACATATTTTGAACTTAAATTTGTACATAAAAAAATAAACTTTGAAGTTTATTTACTCAATAAAACTTAGAAGGCCAAGGCGACAAGGTCTGACATATTAACCTTTTACTCTCATTTTAAAGATAAGACGTACACTTTAAGCAAAGTAACTTTAGAAACTATTCAACATACATTCAAAACACTAACTGCCTTGCAAACGGATCAGCTTAGCCCCTTTAGGAAGCATATATATATTCAGTTTTTAAAAAATAGAAAGCCTCACCTTTGTAGTAACATCAGGCTATTAAATATCAATAGTCAATTGGTTTTCAAGATTACACGCGACTTAATATAAGTAACTTTTAAGTTCTCAGTAAGTTGCTAACAATATTCATTACCAAATGTATGTATGTGAAGACACATACTAAACATACTTCAGTTAGGCAAACTTTGAAAACAAATCAAGAGATAGGACATCTTCACATTTACCCTATGACATGGTTTGGATTTTTAAGGAATTATACTATAGTGTTAATTTTCAGAACATAACCATATAAATTTGACCTTGAATTTGACAACATAACCATATAACCATTTTTCAAATACCATCATCTTAATTTCCAAAATATAGCAATATAATTTGACCTTGAATTTGATAACATAATCATATAACCAATTGTCAGAACACTGTCGTCTTTATTTGCATAATATGACTGTATAATTTGACAACATAATCATATAACCATTTTTCAAACACTCTCATCATAATTTGTAGACCATAACCATATAATTTGACCATATATTTGACAACATAACTATATAACCAATTTCCAGAACACTATCGTCTTAATTTGCATAACATGACCATGTAATTTGACTTTCAATTTGACAACATAGCCATATAACTATTTTCTGAACATAACCAAATAACCATCTCAAGAACAAAATCAGATAACCATTTTTAGAACATAAGTAAATAACCATTTCCTAAACATAACTATATAACCATTTCATTTGACAACAACTTTGGGACAATTGGCATCTGTATCAAAACCAAAAAAGAGCAGTGAAAGAAAAATATTTGCTAACACCTTCTAGAATTACAACTATCAATAATGCTAGTATTAATAAATATAAGAAAAATAATAAAAAGAAAAATATGAAGAAGAAGAAGATGAAGATTTAAAAGAAGAGGAAAATCATAGCTTGATTGTTGCTACTGGCAGACCACCGATTAATCGATTGGACAAGTTGTTGCCAACATATCAACATCCATTTAAAGACAAGGGTACATACGATTAATTCGTCCAAGGATGGCAATGGTAATTTCATGGCAGATGATTCTTTTCTGTTGTTCAAATTTTTCCAGCATCCTATCTTCCAAGTCATCAAATTATTGTTGCATCTCACTTACAACACTTGCAGAGGGTTCAAGATGTCCTTTTTATTTCAAGGCAGTTTTAGTAACTCCTAACCCATATGACCTCACAAATACTGAATGTTCAGGTCCCAGGATAGCTACACAAGCATCAACAGATTGACTTCCACCTTCACTTTGTTCATCACTTTGAACTTTCTCTATTTCAGCCTACAAATCAAGTTTAAATGATGAGAATTCAATAAAATCAAACTGTTTCCATATAAGAATAACTAAAAAGTGCCAACAATAAAAATGATTAATATAATTTTATTTGTTATATCCTCATCAGTATCCATGTATGCTCGACCAACTTTTCTTTTTCTTGTAGCCACAAAGACTTCTTTAAGTGAAACTTCATCGGGGGTTTCCTTCTCTATTTCCTAATCACGTAAAAGTTAGTATCAAAAAGCTTTTAATGACAAAAATCTTATATTTAATGAGAGATTAAGAAGAGAACAAACCAATTGATCACGAATCACAACAAAACTTACTTTACCAGCAGTATGTGGATTCTTCAGGTTTGGCCGATTCTTGGTATTTGTTTCACTCATTTTCTACAAATAAATGAGCCAAAAAATCTACTTAAACAATAAATCAAGAATAGTTAATTGAGTCAATGTCAATATAAATAAACCAAGTGATCAAATTCTTGTTTCATTTCAATCATAATGATCATACAAAATTGTCTTACTGCAGTTTTAGAATGGTTCATTTCATTATATTATGGTCTAACATATCGATATACATGAAACAAAACAATGTTAAAGTATGTATGATCTCACCTTAAACTCGTCAGAGTGTCAATACTTGAGAAGATCCTTGAAATCATATTCTGAAACACCATCGGTCTTGTTTTCCAGTCAAAAATTGTCATTATCAAAGAGTTTAAAGTGCTTCCTATACAAAAGATTCTTGTACTTCCTCCAAGCAAATTGAATTCCATCCAAAACCCACTTTTGTCCAGCAGCAGGAATATTATATTTATCCTACAATTTGTTCTTTGGATTAGTAATATAAAAAGTACAAAATATTCTTAACCAAAATTAGAAAAGTAAGAGCTCAAACCAGGGTTAGTAATATTAAAAGTACAAAATATTCTTAACCAAAATTAGAAAAATAAGAGCTCAAACCAGGGTATATTCCCACAAGTCCTATTTTGTATCCACATGATTCAACTTGTTTATATGAAGGGGACAAAGCGTTGCATTTACTACCAAGGTTCCAAGAAAGCTACCCAGCTCTGCTACAATTGCTTTTGTAGGACCAACCGATTATTTGTAGCAATTCAGAACGATGAGTTTACGGTCTTTTTGCGCATATACATGCCACATTATTGTATTTCCTCTACTATTTTTTTGGACTCAGAGGGCCTATAATAAGACGAAGCAGAATTAAACAACATATAATGCAACAATGTAAGCTAATTTTAAAATTAAATGCATCTCAATATCTAAAAATAAATTTAAATGTGCTTTCCTTCTTCTCCATATGGTTCATTTTCTTCAGAATTCACTGGTTCTTGTTGCATTTTGTTTTTTACATCTTCTCCTTCAATAGTTGAAGAATCTCTTGGCACTTTTTACAATTATTTCTCTGCAACTTCTGTTACTACAGTGGAAGAATTCATAGGCACTTGTTGTAGTTGTTTCTGAACAGCTTGTTCTTTTAGAGTAGATGAATTTTGAGTCACCCATTGCAATGATTGCTACATAGCCTGTGGTTCTACAGTGGAAGATTTCTGTGGAGACTTTTGAATTGCTTTGTGCACAGCCTGTGCTTTTACATTGATTGAATTTTGAGATAGTTGTTACACCTTCTTCTGTACAGCTTGTGCTTTCACAATGGTGGACTTCTGAAGAGACTTTCGAGGCACTTGTTCTTGTAAAGGTTGTGCTTTTCGAAATACATACTTTCCAGGATACTTTCAAGGCACTTGTTCATGCGTAGCTTGTGCATTCAGAAGGAAAGTATTTTGAGGAGAGATTTGATGCACCAGTTCCTGTATAGATTATGCTACTAGATCAATAGAAAAGTTTTTGTGCATAATTTGTTCACCATCAATTTTTGTTCTCAAAGACGACAATCGTTTGCAAGGCATGGATGTAAGACTTCCAGCCTCCATATATTTCCTTCCTTTCACATTACTATTTTTTCTTGAAGTCATGATTACTGAATCTAGCAAAACAATACTACACGTAAGCATCATACTTATAAACTGATAATTATATACTAAGTTGTGAAAAGTAAAGAAAAAAAGTGAAGGAGATTTAAATTTGAAATGACAGGTGCAAGGTGCAATCTTTTTGAGCAATCAATATGCAGAAATTTAAATTTAGTGGAAATGTTAGCCTATCATCATTTTTCAAATTAAGCTTAAACATTTACCTCAAGAGGAACACCTTCCAAATGGCTCAAATAATAGACAAGCTAGCGGTAGTAATAGAGTATATCGTTGTTCATACAAAGGTAATAACCAAGTAGTACTGTCAAATTTTCATGTTTTGGTCAATGATAAACTGGAAACAGATGCAGTAAGAACATGGCTACTCTAGTGCCGCAGTTTTAAATTTCCACAACAAAAATTAAAAATAACTCCACATATAGTTAATTAGATTGCAACACAAACCTTGTAGTAAGTATAATCAGTTAGTACTGAATTTGAGACACCCTTCAACGATTCACTAGCTAGCTCGCACACAAGATGTTGAATGTCCTATAAAAATTAAGCAACTTATAACAAAATTCTAATTAAAAAAACTAATAAAAATTGAATAATGAGATATAAGTAAGAAACATGACCAAAGTATTTCTACCAAAAGACCTTTATCAATCACTCAAAACAAACTAAAAACATATGAATAACATATATTTACATTAAGTTTTTTTTGAAGTAAATAGATATTATTAATAAGGACCATAAGGTTGAGTTTACAGTCAAACATCTACTGGAGAGGTAGCACTAGTACAAGATCCTTATCTAGACTCAAAGAGGTAACCAAATTGACATAAATGTAAATTACAGAAGAAAAAACATTCCAAGAAAATAAGTTTACTAGGCAACTAGCTTTTACAGAAATATTCGAGATGTAAAAGTTCTGAATTTGTTATTTAATCATCCACCTCCATCCAATCCCAATAAGTATCATCATAATCATCCTACTCTTTCGATGTTTCCATAGTTGCAACTTTTGAATATTGCACAACAGGTGGCATATCAACAATATCTACATGGATATCTTCTCTTGACCATCTAATGTCATCGTCGGGTAATCTGTTCGAGGGACCAATGTCTTCTGCAGGCTTCCTCCAAAATATTTCTCCTATATTAGGATGATTTTCTTCCTCCAAGTCATACAAATTAACAGGAACTTTATTCCTTGCATAGTAAACATCCGTATCAGTTGGATCCTCCATATAGAAAACTTGATGCACTTGAGATGCCAACATGAAAGGGTCCTCCGTACTACGTAATCTATTGAAGTACACATGGTCAACCCATACTCATCTTTTTCATTATGAAACCAATCATATCTAAATAGTAAAACACTAAAACAACCATAATAATGAAGTTCAGTAATATCTTCAATAGCACCATAGTAAATGATCTCTCCATCAATGGGATTCTGATCCCGGGTACTAGCAAAACTGTTAGTTTTCAAGCAAAAGATGCTCCATTATTTTGAAACATCCGTGTGGAATCTCATTTTAATGTATGAAATTGATATCCATTAACAAAGTATGTCGTATAGCTTCTGGTTGTCACCTTATTAGGCCCTTTAGCTGGCTATCTTAACTGATTAGGATCTTCAGTAGTTTTCACTTTCTCTTTCAACTAGTTGCCAAATTCTCGACTATGAATCATTGCTTTTGTCCATGCATTTGATCTAACAGTACCCTCAAATAAAGCTTTATGTTCCCTGCAAGTATGAATAATTCAAATTCAACCATTAAACATTTATAATTAAAATTTACAGTACAATAACAAAATATATAAAGTTTAAAATATAAAGGTTTGCTTGATAAAATCCTCTACTTGTTCATCTCCAATATTGAATAAAATATATCGATGTGCTTCACTTGATAACTGTTAATCTATCTTCAAAGTCTTCCCTTTTTTTTCTTCTCTTTTCCAATTGGATGACCTATCTTGGGGAATATAGTTAGTACATCATTTTGTTCTTGTTCAACATACTCACCGTCCTAGGTTTGGCACCTATTGAATCTTGACTTCACTCCATCATGTAGGTATCTCAAACAAAATGTCAAGCACTCTTGGGTAACAAACCCCTCTATAATTGAAGCTTTCAGATTAAATCGATTACGAACAAAGTCCTTTAACTTACACAATTCCTCTCCATTGCATACATATATTAAAGATGATTTGGACCCCCCAACTTGATTTTATCTACCAAATGAATAGGCAAATGCTCCATTATATCAAAAAAATTAGATGAAAAATCTTTTCAAGCTCACATTCAACTTCTTTGATTTCACCCTACAATCCTTGTAGATCTTCCCTCCTTATAACCTCATACAAATGGATCTAAAGAAGTTCCCCAACCTAATCAAGGCTACTGCAACATTCTTGGACAACGCTTTTCTAACTGTAATTTGGAGCAAGTAATGCATCATAATATAAGCATCATGGCTCTTATATCTTGGTATTTTTATCCGTTCCATATCTACACACTTTGATATGTTTAAGGCACACCCTTTTGGTAATTTGGCATTCCTTAGCACACTGCAGAATATTTTTTGTTCTTCTGGTTTCATGGAAAAATAGGATGTAGCTAAATAAACTTATCCCCTTGTATTATCTTTTAATGGATGAAGGTTCTTCCTTATCGCCATTTCTTGCAAATCACAACGAGAGTTAATATGACCTCCAGTAAAGTAGCAATCAAACTGTCAAAAAAGTTCTTCTCAATATGCGTCACATCTAGATTGTGCCTCATCAAATTTGTAGGACAAAATGGTAATTGAAAGAAGTTGGATTTTTTCTTCCATTCCTCCCTATAGAATGGCTTTGACTGAGCTAAAAGAGATAAAATATCAGTTGAAGGACCTTCTTGATAATGGTTTTATCCGCCCTAGTGTCTCTCATTGGGGTGCTCTGATACTTTTCGTGCAAAAGAAAGATCGGTCACTTCATATGTGCATAGATTATCGTCAGACGAATAAGGTCACTATGAAAAATAAATACCCTCTTCCTAGAATTGATGATCTTTTTTACCGGCTTCAGGGTGCTAGCTGCTAAGTGTTTCTCCAAAATAGATCTCTGTTCGGGGTATTATCACCTGAAAGTTAGGGAAATAGATATTCCCAAGACTGCTTTCCAAATCTTGTATGGCCATTATGAATTTCTAGTTAGGTATTTTGGTCTGACTAATGCACCTGCAACTTTTATGGATCTTATGAATAGGGTGTTTAGGAAGTTTTTGGACTTTTTTGTCGTGGTCTTCATTGATGATATTCTTGTGTACTCCTAAAGTGAGGAGGAGCTTTCCAATAAGCTCCAAATTATACTTCAGACCCTTAAGGACCAAGAGTTGTATGCCAAATTTTCTAAGTGTGAATTCTGGCTTAATGCCATAATGTTCCTTGGTCATGTTGTTTCTAGTGAAGCAATTAATGTTGATCCCCAAAAGATTGAGGATGTTAAAAATTGGCCTAGACCAACAACTTTGACTGATATTAGGAGTTTCTTAGGTCTGTCAGGGTATTATAGAAGTTTTGTGGAGAGTTTTTCCTCTATAGCTGCTCCACTAATGATGTTTACTCAGAAAAAGGTAAAGTTTTTATGGTCTGATGCTTGTGAGAATAGTTTTGAGAAGTTGAAAGGTCGTTTAACCTCAGCCGCTATTTTGACACATCCCGATAGTACTGAAATATTTGTGGTGTATTGTGATGCGCCTCGGGTGGGATTTGGTTGTGTACTCATGCAGTATGGGAAGGTTGTGGCTTATGCTTCTAGGCAACTTAAAGTGCATGAGAAGAATTATCCTACTCATGATCTTGAGTTGGTGGATGTGGTTTTTGCACCTAAGATTTGACGTCATTATTTATATGGAGTGCATGTGGATATTTATTCAGATCACAAGAGCTTGTAGTATATTTTCACGCAAATGGAGTTGAATCTTAGGTAGAGGTGGTGCCTGGAGTTACTAAAGGATTATGACATGAGTTTACACTATCATCCAGGTTTATTGATGTTTATAACAGGTTGTCCATGGGGAGCCTTTCTCATCTTGAGGAAGAAAAGAGGGGATTAGTGAAGGAAATTCACAGGCTTACTAATTTAGGAGTCCGACTATTGGATTTCGAAGATGGGAGAGTGATTGTTCATGAAATGGATAAGTCTTCATTAGGTGCTGAGTTTAAGGAGAAACAGGTTAATGATCCCATACTTATGCAAATCAAGAAAGATGTTGGGCAGCAAAATATTTTAGCTTTTGAGATTAGGGAAGATGGTATTTTATGGTATCAAGAGAGATTGTGTGTTCCCGACGTTGATGGGCTACGAGAGAGGATCTTGACCGAATCCCATGTCTCCAGTTATACTATTCATCCAGGTTCTACTAAGATGTATCATGACTTAAAAGAGATGTACTGGTGGAATAATATGAAAAGGGATGTTGCAAACTTTGTTGCTAAGTGTTTGAATTGCCAACAAGTCAAGGTTAAGCACTTAAGTCTTGGTGGTACGTCTCAGGGGATAGTCATTCCCATGTGGAAGTGGGAGATGGTAAATATGGATTTCATTACCGGCCTTCCGTGTTCTTGAAACCAGTACAATTCCATCTGGGACATTGTGGATAGGATAACCAAGTCCGCTCACTTTCTGCCTGTGCGGACAAACTATTCGGGAGAGGATTATGCTAAGTTGTACATTCAAGAGATAGTTCGGCTTCATGGAGCTCCAGTGTTCATCATATCAGACAGAGGTACACAATTTTCTTCTCAATTTTGGGAATCCTTTCAGAAAGATTCCTTTATGACGGACATTTGTTTTGATTCTTTCTGATTTACTATTATTATTATATTAGATTAACTGTTTTGGATCCCTTTTCCTTGGGTCGTATGCCAGTACTCATTGTGTTGATCATCTCCGGACACTACATCTTTTCATGATGTAGATTCCTACGCACTTACCCGAGATTCTGCCGCGCATTAGGATATATTCAGTGTTGCAGCTAGTCTGTGGTGAGCCATCCATCTTTCGAAAGGCATATGTCTTAGACTTATTTTCAGTTGAATTCAGACGATTTGAGTTTTCTGGTATTTCCGGGGCCATGTCTAAGCTAGAATTTTCTGTTCATAATGTTAGAGGCTTCGTAGACTCAAGTTGGTTATTGTTAGATTTTACATTCCAAGATTTTGAACTTTAGTTATCTTTTAGTTGAATCTCTTATGGGTCTATTTTCTGTATTTTTACTATGACTATGCTTATGATGTAATGCTAAGGGGTCTTCTTGGGCCATCATTGGTTTGGGAAGCCCATAATGGCTAGGGCCTCAGTTTGGGTCGTGGTAGATAACCCACTACGATTGCAGTCAGTATGGATCGCTGGCGCACTTAAGGGGTTGAATGCACACGTGGTAGGCACTGTTCATAGAATAATCTAAATTTCCCAACTTTGTTCTTGAACCTCATTTTCAAGGTTTGGGAGCACGATTTTGGTGGAATTTAAGCAGTAATTTCATCATCTTTCAATTGGATAAGCTTATAAACTTAAATTTGATAATTACCTATAGATTAATTTGCAAAATCATCTTCAAATTATTGGTTTTAAACTTGAAATTTCCTGGTAAAGTGTAAAATATATATTATGATGATTTCTAACTGTTTTCAACTCTGTTTTATGTGATTTTAGATTGACACCCTTAAACTATGGGTAAATTGATTTTCTACTAAAATTATAATTTTACCCTTTTTTACGATTGATTTTTGAGGTGATTTTGGACCCAGAATAAAAGTATGTCAATGTGGGTATCGATAGACTCGAATTTATGTGTGGAAACTATTTTTGATATATTGGAAGATTTTTGAAGCCGTTTGCAAGGGTAAAGTTTTGTTTGAGTGTTTTGGGTTCGTCTTTCGGCTTCGAGGTTGGTTATGGCTTAACTTTCTTTAGACTTAGTTGGGTAGAGAATTAATAATGTAAAGCATGCTATGAGTTAAGTGAAATCTTTGTATTTACATCATTTGAGTTGATAATTATTATCGTGATGTTGTATGGACGTTGTTCTTATTTATAAAGCTTTTTATAATTATGATACCCATGTGGGGGCTTGTGTTGATCTTATCAGTTTCTTTTCCTAATATAATGCCCATGTCGGGGCTTGAGTAGATTTTTGTCAATACCTTGACTTAATTCTATCTTAGTATTGTCTGCGTGGGGGCTTGTATCGTGGTTTATTGAGAATTGGAAGTTTAGGGATTCATCTATACCGTTGTTGAGCTAATTGTTGTATATCATTGATTTTTCCATTGTTATGCATACTCATTTATCTCTTATTTTCATGGATCTGACACTACTACTGAATTTGGATTTCTAACAAAAGAAAATGAACCATTTTCTAAAAAATATTTAGCTGAGGGAAGCACTCGAAAAGTCCGAATGATGAGATTGTGATTAGTATATGGGTTGCGAACCCCCTATGGATCCTCTTCTGGAAGTTTAGGCTTGAAAGGTATATACGAGGTATGCATTTGTCCATTGCATTCATTCCATATCATCGTATTGAATTTCATTGTACCTCTTTCATTTGGGCGATATTGCGCCTTTGATTTCTTTATACGTGGAGTATATTTATATATTGTTTTTGAGATTGATCCTTATATTGTGTAATTATGCAAATTGATTTGTGTAGCACTTTTCTATGTGTAGGGCGGTTACATCACTCATAGTTTTACTTTCCTTGATTTAGTTGTCAACTCTAGTTTGATCGGCCTGTGATACCTACTAAGTACAAGTGGACAGTACTCACTCCTATGTTCTATACCCTTTTGGCACAAATCCTAGTTTGAGTGCTACTCATGGACAATGATCGTGTTGCTCAGAGTTATTGAAGTCGTGGTGAGCCCCCGCCCGGAGCATGTACCCGGCTTCAGCTATTCTACTTATGTCTTTGTTTCATTTCAAAGACAGATACTTTATGTACTAGTATTTGATATCAGTTTGGAGTCGCTTTATACTCATGACACTACTTCTTGAGATTTTTAGATGTATTTCTAGATATTGAGTTGGTGTATTGTTGGTTTGACTTTATTCCAAAGCCTTCAATTTTATTCACTATTTGATCTTCATTTCAATTTATTCTATCTTTGAGTTGGGCTTACCTACCAAGGTCAGTTCAGGGGTAGGTTCCATCATGACTATGGAATTTTGAACTGTGACAAGGTAGTATCAGAGCTATAGGTTCATTAGTGAGTGCATGACAAAAATATCTATTAGAGTCTCGTAGATCGATACATTAATGTTGTTATCTATATCTGGGAGGCTCTGGACATTTTTAGGAAAATTCTCTATTTTTATTACTTACCATATATGATTGTTCACATATGGTGTTCTGAACTTGTATCTCACCCCTTTTATGCAAATGGTGGGACACGATCATATACTTTTAATGATGTTGAGCTGGTACCTGTTGTAGGGGCCATAGACAGGAGATAAAATAGGGATCGTGGTTGTGACCAAGGTAGAGGTGGGGATTGTGGAATAGCTCTAGCTAGGGGACGTGCTAGAGTGGTATATCCTCAACTAGTGATTGAGCATATTGATACAACCTACTAGCTAGACGGTGTGGGATTAGCCTAGACCCCTCAGAGTTTTGTTGCTATACTAGAGTTGAAGGATGTTTTGATTCGACTTTAGAGCCATTTGGGTGTCACCTCTTATAAATTCACTCTACCTGGAACACTAGATGGTTTTCAAAAGAGAGAGGGTATTTAGCCACCACTATAGGTTTCTATTTAGAGAATTCAAACTCTCAGGGTGCAACCAGCTATTGTTGTGGCCCTACAGGTGGAAGTGTTACCTACCAGACTTTTTGTTCAGCCAGTGGTTCCTAGACTAGTGAATTTGGCTAATGAACAAAAGTGGTTTGAAAGGTTCATAAGATTGGCTACTCCTAATTTTAATGGTGCTTTCGGAAGGATGTGTATGAGTTCTTGATCAGCTGTCATGAGAGGTTGCAGAACCTTGGCCTGAGGGAGTTGCGCAGTGTGGATTATACCACTTTCAAGTTGATTAGAGCAACCAAGTGGAAAAGGATATCTTTTGTGGGTTGTAAACCAGTTGGTTCCTCCTTTGACTTGGTCGCAATTCTAAGATGTTTTTCTCGAAAGGTATATGCACTACAGTTTGAGGGACGAGTTCAATGATTTGGAGTAGGGCTCCATGATAGTTTCTGAATATGTGGTTCATTTCCATGCTTTGTCTAGGCATGTTATGGCTAGTATCCCGACAGAGGACGAAAGGATCAGAAAGATTGTGAAGGGATTGACTACTACTCTTTAGTTAGTGACAACTCAGCTTATGCCCACAAGTGTTTCCTTTTCGAGTACTTTGGATCATACTAAGAGGGTAGATGGTATTCACTGTGAGGATCAGGGTGGCAGAGGTAAAAGGTTTCATAAGCAGGGTGGTTTTAGTGATCACTTATCTCGAGGTAGGAATTCTTTAGGAAGAGGTTCTTATGGGTAGCACAATAGACCAATTCAGGCAGCGTGGTAGGGTTAAGATAATGGATTTGTCAGTTCTGAGATTTCGGGTGGTCAGAGGTCAGGTCATTCAAGCAAAAGACCTTGTTCCAGTTCTTCTGATAATGGAGGGTGGTCTAGTCCTTCTAGGTCCTCAGAGTGTGATTCATCTAGCAGGGGATGTTATGTGTGTGATGATTTTGGACACTTATTGAGGAATTTCCCCAGATGTGTTTCAGGTCCTCTACAATAGGGTTTATAAGTTTGGACTTACAAAGCACTAGCACTCCAGTCAGAGGGGGTGCATAGGGCGATAAAGGTACATTTAGAAGAATCAGGGGTGTAGTTAAGGGAGCTGGTATTGGTGGATAAACAGTTGCTCAGTCCGGGGGTGAATGGGGGCAGTGTTATTTGTTTCTTCAGAGACTTGAGGTGGACGCCTCTGATGTTGTTATCACAGGTATCGTCCCAGTTTTCCAAAATCCTACTTTAGTATTATTTGACCTAGGGTCTACATTCTCTTATGTTTTTGCATATTTTGCTTATGGTATTAATTCTATGTGTGAGTCCCTTGTTGTACCTATTTGTGTTTTTACCCCCGTAGGCAATTCTTTCATACTGGATTGGGTGTACCAATCTTGTGAAGTGACTCTTTTGAGGTGTGACACTTGGGTAGATTTGATCATTCTTAATATGGTCAATTTGTATGTTATACTGGGTATGGATTTGTTGTATCCATATCATGTGATCTTGGTTTGCTAAGGCAAGACTATTACCTTGGTAATGCCAGATATACCGAGGTTAGAGATAAAGGGTACTTCTAGTTTATGTCCTAAGAGGGTTATATAATTTATTTATGATCATTGGACGATGGAAAATGGGTTTCTATCTTACTTGGCTTATGTGTGTGATAATAGTGTTGATTTGCCTCCATTGGAGTCTGTGAAAGTTGTTAGGGACTTCATGGTTGTGTTTTCTATGAACTTGCTTGGTGTTCCTCCTGATAGGGACATTAATTTTTCTATTAACTTAGAGTCGGGCACTAAGATCATTTCCATTTCCCTTATAGAATGTCCCTAAGAGAGTTTAAGGAGTTAAAGGAGCAGTTGTAGGATTTACTGAGTAAAGGGTTTGTTAGATCGATTGTCACGACCCGAAATCCCATTCGAGCCGGACTGGCACCCGAAGCCGATGTAGCCCGACAGAACCAATCTTTGCTTATGAACCATCGTATGCATATCATCTTATGAATCTTATTAAACCTTATGAACTATGCGGAAAACATGAACATGGAACGTATGCTATACATATATATTTATGAAACTTGGCCGTTGGGGCCATCAAGTCAAAATGGACATTTGTCTCTTACATCCATATACTCGCATATGTCTACAAAAGCCTCTAACAGATGCATTTACAAGACCAACTAGCAGTCGGGACAGGTCCCTGCTTTATTCAATATTTACAACATCAATACAACTGTACAACTATGACTCGGAAAGTCCCGAAGCAACTGGGGCTCACCAAAGATCCGCAATCAACTGTCAACCTACAATGAAGGTCTACTAATGCCTGTACCTGCAACATGCAAGGTAATTCCCCCGAGGGGGTCAGTACGAAGAATGTACTGAGTATGTAAGGCTCATAAAAAAATTCATCATACATAATAACAACAACAATGGAGTCAATATAAAAGAATCAACGAATATGAATAAACTCTCTTTATGTATGTGGGGAAACATGTATATTACGTCCTTTACTCCTCTTGTCTTCATATTTTATTTATCTTTATTATTCTACCCATGCTAGGCTGTTCTATCGCCCTTGGGATGAGATTAACCCATGCTAGGTATTTTGACCCCTGGGATGTTATGTTAACCCATGCTAGGCTTATCACCCCTAGGATGAAATGTGATAACCCATGCTAGGCTTTCGTGTCGCCCCTGGGATGTTACTAACCCATGCTAGGCTTATCGCCCATGGGATGAAATGTGATAACCCATGCAAGGCTTTCGTGTCGCCCCTGGGATGTTACTAACCCATGCTAGGCTTATCGCCCCTGGGATGTACTTAGGATTATTCATCAATTAGTCCTCTTATTATTCTCACTTTCGTGTTAAGAGTGATACATTAAGGATCATAACACTATTTGAAACACACAAATACGCTTTACCTCACTCTTACACTTCATGAGATTAACACCTTAACTTGTGAGGGATAGATATATTAACTCGCACTTCACCTCCTTCACTATTCTTATGAGATCTTATATAAGTAAGTATATGATACTGGACCTCCACCTGTGGTGGGCTATAATAACTAACAAAGCATAATATTGGAATTATTCTATCTTGAACTTATACCCTCTAGAATGTGATCCATACTCACTGAAACATATAGTAACCATGCACATTACCTCTTTACAATCTTATACCCTTTACCTAGTTATGAAAGTGACACGTTAAAGATCATGAAACTAAAGCACACACTCCTATACACATCTCACTTCACTCCTTTGCTTCAAAAGATTAACATCTTCACTCATGAAGAATAATCATACTAACTTGCACATCACCTCTTTTATTACTCTCTTGGAATAGTTCTTCTCGCAATTTCAACGTTATGAAATCTTCGGAACTCCAATCAATGAACAAGAGATAAATGAATCATAATTCATCTAAGAATAGGACACATATGGATAACAATATATGTCAACCTGAATTGATATACTTCAAGCATCTCGGAATTGAAACAAGTCCAATGTCAATGTGAACAACATGTTGCAGAAGGATATGGAAAAAGGAACCTTACATACCTTGTATTCTTAATACGAATACACAATCTTAGACGTGCATACAATAGTCCCGCTCCATCCTTGTGTTTTTCTCTACAACACAAGTTCATAACGAAACCAACATTAACCACCAATTACCTTACAATGGCATTCAATAACAATAAGTCACATGTTTTGCTTTAACATGTCATTTCCCCCTTTACAATCCCATTTATGAAATCATTATACCAATAATCCCACAATATTCCATACATTGACCAACACATGATAACGAATAGCATGTCACACCAAGTTCATGTTTTACACTTCTCCATCACCACCACATCACAATTATTCCATCAATTTACTTCAATACACCTCACAACAACAAATCGGCCAAAATCCCATAATTTAGACTTATAGAAAAATAACATGTTTAATAACAAAATAACACCATACACGTTCATATTTTATCCATACCATGATCTTTCATCAAAGGCACAAGTCATAATTCAAGCTTGAATCTCATGGATTTCACATCTTTCACAAAAGGCACAAAGTACCATGTCCACCATTTCCAAGCATAACCAACTTGATATACACAATCTCCCATGCATATAATATGTTAAAGTACAGTAATAATCACTTACCCAAGCTTGAAAGATGATGATCTTGTCCAAAATTTGGCTTTGAGCTCTTAGGGTTTGAGAGCAAGAAAAGCTTTCTTGAGACTTCTAGAAAAAGATAGAAAAAGCATGTGTGTTGTTGTGTATTAAAATCTGATTTTTTTTATCTCCTTTTATAGACCTTGGGGGTCATATTTATCCACTTTTGGCTTTTAATGCTAAGTGTGGCTAAGTCAATGGAAGAATGGGTCATTTGACCCATTCTTGACCCATGATTTCTTCTCATTTTGGGCCCCTTTTTGAGCCCAATACACTTAACCCAATAAAATCCATAATTCCTCATGTTTAATTCATTCCATACGCATTACGACAATATTCCCACTCACGGGATTCACACTCGTAGCCTCAATTCCAAAAACAAGCAATTCTAGCCACGTATGACTTATTTTGACCATAAGGGTAAAATCATTATTTTGATGCCAAATTCGTTCTCGAGTAATTTTATCATACCAATATAATACTTTACTCATTTCATGTATATGCTCATGGTTGTATAAGAAACGTGGCAAAAATTGGCTCGATACATCCCCGGGAACCCTTGGAACTTAGAAAATTTCCAACTTTCGAAAAACTGGCAAAACCAGCGTGGTACGCCCTTGGGCACGCCAACTTGCTGCCTCTGGGCACAAAATTTTGGCCCAGAGCGGCCTGGCACAGTCCCCAATGCGCCCCTCACTTAAAATTTTTGAAAATTTTATTTTTTGACTTTTCTTCGCGGGTTTGGTTAGATACTTCAAGTCCTATCCTTTAACTTACTTCTTGGCCTTAATATACTTTGTTTAGAGGTCCTCTTAGCCTCATTTTGAACCCCACAACTGCGCCACGAAAATCACAAAACACCTCTTATGAAGGGTCAACCACATGTACGAGGCCAAATTTCAAATTTCTTGTCACTAACATTACAACTTACATACTCATGGCATCTCGACACCTAAGTAACCATTGTTCAACGTCATCACATAGGGTTAGGAAGGTATGGGGTGTTACATTCTCCCCCCTTAGAAACATTCATCCTCGAATGTTAACGATGTCGCTTTAATTACAACAAATGCATTTCTATATTCGCCTATACATGTATAGACACGTGAGGCTCATGGCTACTTACTTAGTATTGGTCCACTTCCACATTTTGAACCTTTTCTTCCATTTGAAACAAATATGGGTACGTCGATCTCATCAACTTCCCATGCGATCTTCTCCAAAGAACTTTTACAGAAAGTATGTCTTTATTTATTAACCTTCAGACTTGTTGGTCTAGAATAGCCATAGGTATCTCTTGCTTGGCAATCTTCGTGACATACAAGAAGTCAACCACTTCATACCCATTTCAACATTAAAAATCCCTTATTTCCATCTCCACAAGATCAACCATCATAACATGATCACAAACATCTACTATACCAATACGATATACCCTTTCAACTATAATAAATTCACAAACTGATGTAAAGACGTCAAAGGACTTGACTATACCTCTTCTTGTCATCAGCAATTTACTATATCCAAGAAAACCAACCACCAATGGTTAGATACAATTCAACTTACAACACTTGCTCTATTGCACGATCTAGAATGAAGAAAAGAAACAACATCCTAAATGTCCCGTAGCCTCCTACTTATAAATGTGGTGCACAACACATTGATAAGTAAGACTCTACTCAGACACGGCTTTGTAGACACCCTTAGAACGACCTGCTCTGATACCACTTTTGTCACGACCCGAAATCTCATTCGAGCCGGACTGACACCCAACGCCGATGTGGCCCGAGAGAACCAATCTTTGCATATGAACCATCGTATGCATATCATCTTATGAATATTATTAAACCTTATGCAACTATGCATAAAATGAACATGGAACGTATGCTATATATATATATTTATGAAACTTGGCCGTTGGGGCCATCAAGTCAAAATGGATATTTGTCTCTTACATCCATATACCCGCATATGTCTACAAAAGCCTCTAACAGATGCATTTACAAGACCAACTAGCAGTCGGGACAAGTCCCCGCTTTATACAATATTTACAACATCAATACAACTGTACAACTATGACTCGGAAAGTCCCGAAGCAACTGGGGGTGTGATCCGCAATCAACTGTCAACCTACAATGAAGGTCTACTAATGCCTGTACCTGCAACATGTAAGGTAATTCCCCCGAGGGGGTCAGTACGAAGAATGTACTGAGTATGTAAGGCTCATAAAAAAATTCATCATACATAATAACAACAACAATGGAGTCAATATAAAAGAATCAACGAATGTGAATAAACTCTCTTTCTGTATGTGGGGAAACATGTATATTATGTCCTTTACTCCTCTTGTCTTCATATTTTATTTATCTTTATTGTTCTACCCATGCTAGGCTGTTCTGTTGCCCCTAGGATAAGATTAACCCATGCTAGGTATTTTGACCCCTGGGATGTTATGTTAACCCATGCTAGGCTTATCGTCCCTGGGATGAAATGTGATAACCCATGCTAGGCTTTCGTGTCGCCCCTGGGATGTTACAAACCCATGCTAGGCTTATCGCCCCTGGGACGAAATGTGATAACCCATGCTAGGCTTTCGTGTCGCCCCTGGGATGTTACTAACCCATGCTAGGCTTATCGCCCCTGGGATGTACTTAGGATTATTAATCAATTAGGCCTCTTATTATTCTCACTTCTGTGTTAAGAGTGATACATTAAGGATCATAACACTATTTGAAACACACAAATATGTTTTACCTCACTCTTACACTTCATGAGATTAACACCACAACATCCTAAATGTCCCGTAGACTCCTACTTATAAATGTGGTGCACAACACATTGATAAGTAAGACTCTACTCAGACACGGCTTTGTAGACACCCTTAGAACGACCTGCTCTGATACCACTATGGTCACGACCCAAAATCTCATTCGAGCCGGACTGGAACCCAAAGCCGATGTGGCCCGAAAGAACCAATCTTTGCTTATGAACCATCGTATGCATATCATCTTATGAATATTATTAAACCTTATGTAACTATGCAGAAAAAATGAACATGGAACGTATGCTATACATATATATTTATGAAACTTGGCCGTTGGGGCCATCAAGTCAAAATGGACATTTGTCTCTTACATCCATATACCCGCATATGTCTACAAAAGTCTCTAACATATGCATTTACAAGACCAACTAGCAGTCGGGACAAGTCCCCGCTTTATACAATATTTACAACATCAATACAACTGTACAACTATGACTCAGAAAGTCCCGAAGCAACTGGGGCTCACAGAAGATCCGCAATCAACTGTCAACCTACAATGAAGGTCTACTAATGCCTGTACCTGCAACATGTAAGGTAATTCCCCCGAGGGGGTCAGTACGAAGAATGTACTGAGTATGTAAGGCTCATAAAAAAATTCATCATACATAATAACAACAACAATGGAGTCAATATAAAAGAATCAACGAATATGAATAAACTCTCTTTATGTATGTGGGGAAACATGTATATTACGTCCTTTACTCCTCTTGTCTTCATATTTTATTTATCTTTATTGTTCTACCCATGCTAGGCTGTTCTGTTGCCCCTGGGATAAGATCAACCCATGCTAGGTATTTTGACACCTGGGATGTTATGTTAACCCATGCTAGGCTTATCGCCCCTGGGATGAAATGTGATAACCCATGCTAGGCTTTCGTGTCGCCCCTGGGATGTTACTAACCCATGCTAGGCTTATCGCCCCTGGGATGAAATGTGATAACCCATGCTAGGCTTTCGTGTCGCCCCTGGGATGTGACTAACCCATGCTAGGCTTATCGCCCCTGGGATGTACTTAGGATTATTCATCAATTAGGCCTCTTATTATTCTTACTTCCGTGTTAAGAGTGATACATTAAGGATCATAACACTATTTGAAACACACAAATACGCTTTACCTCACTCTTACACTTCATGAGATTAACACCTTAACTTGTGAGGGATAGATATATTAACTCGCACTTAACCTCCTTCACTATTCTTATGAGATCTTATATAAGTAAGTATATGATACCGGACCTCCACCTGTGGTGGGCTACAATAACTAACAAAGCATAATATTGGAATTATTCTATCTTGAACTTATACCCTCTAGAATGTGATCCATACTCACTGAAACATATAGTAACCATGCACATTACCTCTTTACAATCTTATACCCTTTACCTAGTTATGAAAGTGACACGTTAAAGATCATGAAACTAAAGCACACACTCCTATACACATCTCACTTCACTCCTTTGCTTCAAGAGATTGACATCTTCACTCATGAAGAATAATCATACTAACTTGCACATCACCTCTTTTATTACTCTCTTGGAATAGTTCTTCTCGCAATTTCAACGTTATGAAATCTTCGAAACTCCAATCAATGAACAAGAGATAAATGAATCATAATTCATCTAAGAATAGGATACATATGGATAACAATATATGTCAACCTGAATTGATATATTTCAAGCATCTCGGAATTGAAACAAGTCCAATGTCAATGTGAACAACATGTTGCAGAAGGATATGGAAAAAGGAACCTTACATACCTTGTATTCTTAATACGAATACACAATCTTAGACGTGCATACAATAGTCCCGCTCCATCCTTGTGTTTTTCTCTACAACACAAGTTCATAACGAAACCAACATTAACCACCAATTACCTTACAATGGCATTCAATAACAATAAGTCACATGTTTTGCTTTAACATGTCATTTCCCCCTTTACAATCCCATTTATGAAATCATTATACCAATAATCCCACAATATTCCATACATTTACCAACACATGATAACCAATAGCATGTCACACCAAGTTCATGTTTTACACTTCTCCATCACCACCACATCACAATTATTCCATCAATTTACTTCAATACACCTCACAACAACAAATCGGCCAAAATCCCATAATTTAGACTTATAGAAAAATAACATGTTTAATAACAAAATAACACCGTAAACGTTCATATTTTATCCATACCATGATCTTTCATCAAAGGCACAAGTTATAATTCAAGCTTGAACGTCATGGATTTCACATCGTTCACAAAAGACACAAAGTGCCATGTCCACCATTTCCAAGCATAACCAACTTGATATACATAATCTCCCATGCATATAATATGTTAAAGTACAATAATAATCGCTTACCCAATCTTGAAAGATGATGATCTTGTCCAAAATTTGGCTTTGAGCTCTTAGGGTTTGAGAGCAAGAAAAGCTTTCTTGAGACTTCTAGAAAAAGATAGAAAAAACATGTGTGTTGTTGTGTATTAAAATCTGATTTTTTTGTATTATTTTATATACCTTGGGGGTCATATTTATCCACTCTTTGTATTTAATGTGAAGTGTGGCTAAGTCAATGGAAGAATGGGTCATTTGACCCATTCTTGACCCACGATTTCTTCTCATTTTGGGCCCCTTTTTGAGCCCAATTCACTTTACCCACTAAAATCCATAATTACTCATGTTTAATTCATTCCATATGCATTAAGACAATATTCCCACTCATGGGATTCACACTCTTAGCCTCAATTCCAAAAACAAGCAATTCTGGCCACGTATGACTTACTTTGACCATAAGGGTAAAATCGTTATTTTGATGCCAAATTCGTTCTTGAGTAATTTTATCATACCAATATAATACTTTACTCATTTCATGTATATGCTCATGGTTGTAGAAGAAACGTGGCAAAAATCGGCTCGATTCATCCCCGGGAACCCTTGGAAATTAGAATATTTCCAACTTTTGAAAAACTGGCAAAACCAGCGTGGTACGCCCTTGGGAGTGCAAAATTGCTGCCTCTGGGCACAAAATTTTGGCCCAGAGTGGCCTGGCACGGTCCCCAATGTACCCCTCACTTAAAATTTTTGAAAATTTTATTTTTCGACTTTTCTTCGCGGGTTTGGTTAGATACTTCAAGTCCTATCCTTTAACTTACTTCTTGGCCCTAATATAATTTGTTTAGAGGTCCTCTTAGCCTCATTTTTAACTCCACAACTGTGCCACAAAAATCACAAAACACCTCTTATGAAGGGTCAACCACATGTACGAGGCAAAATTTCAAATTTCTTATCACTAACATTACAACTTACATACTCATGGCATCTAGACACCTAAGTAACCATTGTTCAACTTCATCACATAGGGTTAGGAAGGTACGGGGTGTTACATCGATTATTTCACATTGGGGTGCTCCTGTTTTGTTTGTTAAGAAGCACCAGACCATGCATACATGTCTTGATTATCGGTTGTTGAACAAAGTGACCATAAAGAATAATTATCCTCTTCCACGTATTGATAATTTATTTGACAAGCTATAGGGTGTGACGATGTTCTCTATGATTTATTATGGTCTTGGTATTATCAGTTGAAGATCAGAGCTTCAGATGTTTCGAAGACGGCTTTAAAGATGTAGTATGACCATTATGAGTTCCTGGTTATATCTTTTGCTCTAACTAACACCTTGGCCGTATTTATGGATTTAATGACCAGGTTATTACGACTTTCCATTGATTATTTTATGATTATGTTTATAGAGACATCTTCGCGTATTTAAAGAGTGAGGTGGAGCATGTGAGACATTTAAGGATCATACTTCAGAGGATCAGAGATGAGCGATTATATGTTAAGTTCTCCAAGTGTGAGTTTTGGTTGAAATTAGTGTCTTTCTTTGTTCATGTGGTAACCAAGGATGGTATCATGGTCGATCCGACCAAGGTGGCAACAGTTCATGATTGGGCTAGGACTACCTCCCCAATCGAGATTCAGAGTTTAGTTGGGTTAGCAGGCTACTACCAGCGGTTTGTGTAGGGTTTATCTTTTATTGCAACTCCTTTGACTAGATTGACTTAGAAATTTGTTACTTTTCAGTGGGTAAACGAGTATGAGGAGAGTTTTTAAAATCTCATTATTTTGGTGACTTCGGCTCTTATCTTGAACTTACTGGAGGTGTGTGGGGGCTTTATAATGTATTTCAATGCTTCTAGAGTTGGCTTGGGTAGGGTGTTGATCCGAAAGGGTAAAGCAATAGCTTATGCATCTAGATAACTGAAAGTCCATGAGGAGAACTACCCTAATCATTACTTGGAGTTAGCAGTGATAGTATTTATGTTAAAGTAGTGGCTTCATTAGTAGTATGGTGTTCTTTGTGAGATTTTCACAAACCATCACATCCTTCAGTACTTCTTCAGCCAGCGAGATCTTAATATGATATAGCTTAAATGGTTGGAGTTTCTTAATGATTATGATCTCACTATTCTTTATCATCTGGGCAAGTTTAGATGGTAGTGGATGCCTTGAGTCGGAAGGCAGTGATCATGGGGATTTTGGCTTATCTTGTGGCGGAGAAGCAACCTTTGTCCTTAGACATTTAGTCATTGGCCAACCAGTTGATTTGATTTGATATTTCGGTACCTGGACATGTTTTGGCTTATGTCGAGGCTAGATCCTCGTTATTGGAGCAAATTACAACTCAAAAGTTTAATGATGAAAATTGAGGATGATTCGTGATAAGGTGTTGAGTGGTGAGGTAAAAGTGACATTCCTTGATTTTGAGGGTATTTTTAGAATTAGTGGTCAAGTGTGTGTGTTGAAGGTTGGCGACTTAATTAGACTGATTTAGGAAGAGGCTCACAGTTTGAGGTATTCTATCAATCTAGGAGCAGGTAAGATGTACCATGACTTGAAGCAACACTATTGGTGGTGTGGAATGAAGAGGGGTATTGTGGAGTATATGGTCAAGTGTCTTAACTGACAGCAGGTAAAATATGAGTTCGAGTGACCAGGTGGTTCAATACGGTAGATGTCTGTCCCAGAATAGAAGTGAGAACAGATCACTATGGACTTCGTGATTGGTTTGCCTCAGACTTTACGAAAAAATCAATTCCACTTGGGTGATTATGGATAGGTTGACAAAATTAGCACACTTTGTACCTATGAAGCTGAACTACAATGGTGAGAAGGTGTCCAAGATTTACAATCGTGAGATAGTTTGGTTGCATGGCATGTCTTTTTCCATTATTTATGATAGAAATACTAAGTTTACCTCAAAATTTTGGAGTTCTATATAGTTGGAGTTGAGCACTCAGCTATAGATAAGAATGATATTACACCCTCACATGGACGGCTCGTAGTAAAGGACCATTCAGGTGTTAGAGTACATGCTTCGGACGTGTTATGGATTTTGTTGTTCATTGGGACCAGATCTTACAATTAGTGGAGTTTACCTTCAACAATAGTTACCATTACAATATTACGATGGCACTTTTCGAGGCTTTGTATGAGAAGAGGTATATATCCCTAGTATGATGGTTTGATTTCTTTCAAGTTAGGCCTTGCAGTACTGACTAGTTGAGAGATTTGATTGATCGGGTGAGACTGGTCCAACAGAGGCTTATGTCATCTCAGAGTAGAAGAAAGAGTTACATCGACCAATTGGTCAGTGATGTGGAGTTCATAAAGGTGAGCGACTTTTATTGAAAGTGTAACACATTAAGGATATGATGAGGTTAGAAAAAAAAAAGAAGCTTAGCCCGAGGTTCATTGGACCTTTAGAGAATCTAGAGAAAGTTGGGGAGGTGGCCTATAGGTTGGCCTTACCTCTGAGGTTGTCAGTTGTTCATCCGGTGTTAAATGTTTTGATATTGAAATGATACCGTCCTAATGATTCTCATGTGATACACTTGGATTTGGTTGCTTTAGACTGTGACATGACCTTTGAGGAAGAGCCTAGAGATATTCTTAATAAGAAGACACGAAAGTTGAGGTCAAACAAAATCGACTCAGTGAAATTTTAATGGAGACATCACCTAAATAAGGATGCCACGTGGGAGTTTGAGTCCGACATCCTGAGTAGATACCCTAACATTCCGCTGGTTTGGGTACTTTTCTTGTTTTATGTTTGAGGATGAATATGTGTTTTAGTGGTGGATAATGTAACAACCCTTGTGGTGATTTTTAGAATTTTGAATATTTTGACCATTTTGCCCCTCTTCATTGTTGCCTTATAGAATTTGTGAGTTGTGGGAATTGATGGCACAGTCTTCAAAACATTCAGGAGTGTTTTCTACATGTTTTTGGTTATGAAAAGTTTTAAAGTTGATATAGTGAACTTTGGTCAACATTCTGTGATCCAAGCATCGGATGAGAATTTCGTTAATTCTATTAGGTTCGGATTATCAAGTTTGGGTTATTAGGTCCCAAATATCAATTTGTTAGTTCTATTAGGTTCGGAATATACATGTTTTTGAGTGTTTGGTCGAGAAACTAGTTTTATTGTCCCAGAGATGGTTTTGGGTGAATCTTGTTGATAACGACCTTTGTTGGTGATTCTGATTCTATTGTGTCTGAAACGCCGAAATTAGCCTAGTAGCTTTATCTGTTTGTTTTTGTGGCGTCACAAACAAATATCGAGGGTCCATTCAGAGCAAATTTGGACTTGTATTTTTGTTGTTGCTGAATTGCTAGTGCTCACGGTCACCCTTCTTCACAGACGTGGCCATAGGCTCGAGTACACAGTAAGGCTTGTGACCTGGTCATCGTGCGTGCAGGTGGGTCACCGCATTCTCGTATAATTGAGTTAGGTATGGGTTGAAGATAACCCTATACTCACCTATCCAATTCACCATGATTAACGTAGGTAAGGGCCATTGGCCTTCTCCAATGTAAGGGGTTAAGAGTGCACGTGGTAGGGTACTGTTCAGTGAACAGTTTAAATAGCCCTATTCACTCTTGAACCATATTTTTACCATTTTCAATGTTTGGGAGCATAATTTTGAGGGAATTTAAGAGGGAATTTTATCATATTTCAATTTGGGTAAGCTTGTAAACTTACATTTGATCATTACCCATTGATTACATTGCAAAATCAACTTCAAATCATGGTTTTTACACTTGAGATTTTTAGATTTTCCCGGTAAAGTGTAAAATTGATATTTTGATGATTTCTAACTCGTTTTCAACTTAATTTCTGATAGGATGATCGATTCGAGACCCTTAGTCTATGGTTAAAATGATTTTCTACTAAAATTTTAGTTTTTCCCTTTTATTTTTTCGATTGATTTTTGAGGTGATTTTAGACCCGGAACAAAAGTATGCTAATATAGGTATTGATAGACTCGTATTTACGTATAGAAACCAGTTTAGATAGATTGGGTGCATTCTGAAGTTGCTCGAAAGGGGAAGGCTTCGTGTTGATTGTTTTGGTCATGTGTTTCATCTTTGAGGTAAGTCATGACTTAACTTTCTTCAGACTTAGCTGGGTAGAGAACTAATCATGTAAAGTATACTATAGGTTAGGTAATATCTTGTTGTTTACATTATTTGAGTTGACTATTATTATCGTAATGCCCATGTGGGAACTTGTGTTGACCTTAAAAGTGTCTTATTTGTTTCTTTTACAATTGTGACACTACTGGAAAATAGGCCTACTGCAACAACAAGAAATTCATTGTTGTAGGCCTCAAAACCATTGCATCAACACTATGGTAACAGGGGTTATTCCCGCCGCACGAGTTTTCATGACCATAGCTCAATGGCAACAGGTTTTGTAACAGTCCACAAAACCGTTGCTTAAAGTGTAACTATTGCAATGATTATTCATCCCTCAAGAACGACTATTTTGTGTATTAATTGGTACGGTTAATACCGTTACAATTGTCTATCTGCAAAGGTTCTCTAATCTATATTGCAATGGGACTATTAGCTCAATTTCAATGGTTATTATAGTTTTGCAATTGTTATTTTTGCTATGGTGCAACAAATTTTTTAGGTAAATTGCAATGGTTATTATAGTTTTGCAATAGTTGTTTTATCTATGTTGCATCAAATTTTTAGCTCAATTGCAATAGTTATTATTGTTAATGCAACGGGTTTGCATAGTGATAAAAAAGCTACAACAACAGTTATATTTTACCTATTGTAACAGGTTCCATGTAATCCAACTATAGGTACCTTGTGCTTTAAAAAAAGCTATTACAACAGTTGCCTTTTACCTATTGGAACAGTTCATCTATGTTCCAATAGGTTGGGCTGTGTGTGTGTATATATATATAATTAAAATCACAAAATTGTATATACCACGAAAGATGATAATTACTTTACAAAACTAAATGATTATAATTCAAAATATAGAAGTCAAATAATATCATTCTCCATAGTCGCAAAATATACAAAACAACCCAGTCATAATGTGTCATCCGCCATAGGCGCAAACTATACAAAATATCAGTCTTAACTGATCCATATATAGGCAAAATGTTGGCACATGAATGTTTCAACTATAGAATGAACAAAAATTGAAGATCCATAATGTCAACAAAAGTTCAAAGCCGATCATACAATAGTTTTACAAATTGCAACAAAATCTTAAATGTCGTCTTCATCAATTCTTTCATCATCTCCTTGATTATTATCTTCATCTACAAAATTCGATAAATATAAGTTATGAACCAATTTTTATTTAGGCATCTGCTAAAACTGCAATTTTAGTGAAAAATAGGCAGTGAGATGGAAAACGCAATAAAGGTTACATCAATGTGCAGCTGAGAGAATTTTACAACATGAAACTAACTTCTAGGCTTCGGGAAACTTTGAGCCAAAATATATATGGGTTCGTAGTCAACTCCACAATTTATTAGCATCCAGAAGTTATACAAATATTTGAGCCAGAGGTCTTTCAAAAACAACCTCTCTATTTCACATCTGAGGCAGTGGTATGGACTGCGTACAATTACCTTCCCCAGACCCCACGTGGTGGGAATATACTGGGTATGTTGTTGTTGTTGTTGTTGTTACAGAAGTTATCCAAATATTACCATCTCAATTCACAGGTTCAGAAGTTAAAAGTGGTGATTGAAGTTGCACTAGAATTGTTAATGATTGTTAAGTACCAGCAAAACACTACAATAGAGATGCAGTTTAACATACTATAAATGCCAAGGTAAAGTGCACAACATACTTCAACACTAAAAGCAATGGTCAAGCTTTTAATAGATGTAGTACCACAAACTCCTATCCTTCTACCCCACCCCATAGTTCTCCTAAAATACATATTTTGAACTTAAATTTGTACATAAAAAAATAAACTTTGAAGTTTATTTACTCAATAAAACTTAGAAGGCCAAGGCGACAAGGTCTGACATATTAACCTTTTACTCTCATTTTAAAGATAAGACGTACACTTTAAGCAAAGTAACTTTAGAAACTATTCAACATACATTCAAAACACTAACTGCCTTGCAAACGGATCAGCTTAGCCCCTTTAGGAAGCATATATATATTCAGTTTTTAAAAAATAGAAAGCCTCACCTTTGTAGTAACATCAGGCTATTAAATATCAATAGTCAATTGGTTTTCAAGATTACACGCGACTTAATATAAGTAACTTTTAAGTTCTCAGTAAGTTGCTAACAATATTCATTACCAAATGTATGTATGTGAAGACACATACTAAACATACTTCAGTTAGGCAAACTTTGAAAACAAATCAAGAGATAGGACATCTTCACATTTACCCTATGACATGGTTTGGATTTTTAAGGAATTATACTATAGTGTTAATTTTCAGAACATAACCATATAAATTTGACCTTGAATTTGACAACATAACCATATAACCATTTTTCAAATACCATCATCTTAATTTCCAAAATATAGCAATATAATTTGACCTTGAATTTGATAACATAATCATATAACCAATTGTCAGAACACTGTCGTCTTTATTTGCATAATATGACTGTATAATTTGACAACATAATCATATAACCATTTTCCAAACACTCTCATCATAATTTGTAGACCATAACCATATAATTTGACCATATATTTGACAACATAACTATATAACCAATTTCCAGAACACTATCGTCTTAATTTGCATAACATGACCATGTAATTTGACTTTCAATTTGACAACATAACCATATAACTATTTTCTGAACATAACCAAATAACCATCTCAAGAACAAAATCAGATAACCATTTTTAGAACATAAGTAAATAACCATTTCCTGAACATAACTATATAACCATTTCATTTGACAACAACTTTGGGACAATTGGCATCTGTATCAAAACCAAAAAAGAGCAGTGAAAGAAAAATATTTGCTAGCACCTTCCAGAATTACAACTATCAATAATGCTAGTATTAATAAATATAAGAAAAATAATAAAAAGAAAAATATGAAGAAGAAGAAGATGAAGATTTAAAAGAAGAGGAAAATCATAGCTTGATTGTTGCTACTGGCAGACCACCGATTAATCGATTGGACAAGTTGTTGCCAACATATCAACATCCATTTAAAGACAAGGGTACATACGATTAATTCGTCCAAGGATGGCAATGGTAATTTCATGGCAGATGATTCTTTTCTGTTGTTCAAATTTTTCCAGCATCCTATCTTCCAAGTCATCAAATTATTGTTGCATCTCACTTACAACACTTGCAGAGGGTTCAAGATGTCCTTTTTATTTCAAGGCAGTTTTAGTAACTCCTAACCCATATGACCTCACAAATACTGAATGTTCAGGTCCCAGGATAGCTACACAAGCATCAACAGATTGACTTCCACCTTCACTTTGTTCATCACTTTGAACTTTCTCTATTTCAGCCTACAAATCAAGTTTAAATGATGAGAATTCAATAAAATCAAACTGTTTCCATATAAGAATAACTAAACAGTGCCAACAATAAAAATGATTAATATAATTTTATTTGTTATATCCTCATCAGTATCCATGTATGCTCGACCAACTTTTCTTTTTCTTGTAGCCACAAAGACTTCTTTAAGTGAAACTTCATCGGGGGTTTCCTACTCTATTTCCTAATCACGTAAAAGTTAGTATCAAAAAGCTTTTAATGACAAAAATCTTATATTTAATGAGAGATTAAGAAGAGAACAAACCAATTGATCACGAATCACAACAAAACTTACTTTACCAGCAGTATGTGGATTCTTCAGGTTTGGCCGATTCTTGGTATTTGTTTCACTCATTTTCTACAAATAAATGAGCCAAAAAATCTACTTAAACAATAAATCAAGAATAGTTAATTGAGTCAATGTCAATATAAATAAACCAAGTGATCAAATTCTTGTTTCATTTCAATCATAATGATCATACAAAATTGTCTTACTGCAGTTTTAGAATGGTTCATTTCATTATATTATGGTCTAACATATCGATATACATGAAACAAAACAATGTTAAAGTATGTATGATCTCACCTTAAACTCGTCAGAGTGTCAATACTTGAGAAGATCCTTGAAATCATATTCTGAAACACCATCGGTCTTGTTTTCCAGTCAAAAATTGTCATTATCAAAGAGTTTAAAGTGCTTCCTATACAAAAGATTCTTTTACTTCCTCCAAGCAAATTGAATTCCATCCAAAACCCACTTTTGTCCAGCAGCAGGAATATTATATTTATCCTACAATTTGTTCTTTGGATTAGTAATATAAAAAGTACAAAATATTCTTAACCAAAATTAGAAAAGTAAGAGCTCAAACCAGGGTTAGTAATATTAAAAGTACAAAATATTCTTAACCAAAATTAGAAAAATAAGAGCTCAAACCAGGGTATATTCCCACAAGTCCTATTTTGTATCCACATGATTCAACTTGTTTATATGAAGGGGACAAAGCGTTGCATTTACTGCCAAGGTTCCAAGAAAGCTACCCAGCTCTGCTACAATTGCTTTTGTAGGACCAACCGATTATTTGTAGCAATTCAGAACGATGAGTTTATGGTCTTTTTGCGCATATACATGCCACATTATTGTATTTCCTCTACTATTTTTTTGGACTCAGAGGGCCTATAATAAGACGAAGCAGAATTAAACAACATATAATGCAACAATGTAAGCTAATTTTAAAATTAAATGCATCTCAATATCTAAAAATAAATTTAAATGTGCTTTCCTTCTTCTCCATATGGTTCATTTTCTTCAGAATTCACTGGTTCTTGTTGCATTTTGTTTTTTACATCTTCTCCTTCAATAGTTGAAGAATCTCTTGGCACTTTTTACAATTATTTCTCTGCAACTTCTGTTACTACAGTGGAAGAATTCATAGGCACTTGTTGTAGTTGTTTCTGAACAGCTTGTTCTTTTAGAGTAGATGAATTTTGAGTCACCCATTGCAATGATTGCTACATAGCCTGTGGTTCTACAGTGGAAGATTTCTGTGGAGACTTTTGAATTGCTTTGTGCACAGCCTGTGCTTTTACATTGATTGAATTTTGAGATAGTTGTTACACCTTCTTCTGTACAGCTTGTGCTTTCACAGTGGTGGACTTCTGAAGAGACTTTCGAGGCACTTGTTCTTGTAAAGGTTGTGCTTTTCGAAATACATACTTTCCAGGATACTTTCAAGGCACTTGTTCATGCGTAGCTTGTGCATTCAGAAGGAAAGTATTTTGAGGAGAGATTTGATGCACCAGTTCCTGTATAGATTATGCTACTAGATCAATAGAAAAGTTTTTGTGCATAATTTGTTCACCATCAATTTTTGTTCTCAAAGACGACAATCGTTTGCAAGGCATGGATGTAAGACTTCCAGCCTCCATATATTTCCTTCCTTTCACATTACTATTTTTTCTTGAAGTCATGATTACTGAATCTAGCAAAACAATACTACACGTAAGCATCATACTTATAAACTGATAATTATATACTAAGTTGTGAAAAGTAAAGAAAAAAAGTGAAGGAGATTTAAATTTGAAATGACAGGTGCAAGGTGCAATCTTTTTGAGCAATCAATATGCAGAAATTTAAATTTAGTGGAAATGTTAGCCTATCATCATTTTTCAAATTAAGCTTAAACATTTACCTCAAGAGGAACACCTTCCAAATGGCTCAAATAATAGACAAGCTAGCGGTAGTAATAGAGTATATCATTGTTCATACAAAGGTAATAACCAAGTAGTACTGTCAAATTTTCATGTTTTGGTCAATGATAAACTGGAAACAGATGCAGTAAGAACATGGCTACTCTAGTGCCGCAGTTTTAAATTTCCACAACAAAAATTAAAAATAACTCCACATATAGTTAATTAGATTGCAACACAAACCTTGTAGTAAGTATAATCAGTTAGTACTGAATTTGAGACATCCTTCAACGATTCACTAGCTAGCTCGCACACAAGATGTTGAATGTCCTATAAAAATTAAGCAACTTATAACAAAATTCTAATTAAAAAAACTAATAAAAATTGAATAATGAGATATAAGTAAGAAACATGACCAAAGTATTTCTACCAAAAGACCTTTATCAATCACTCAAAACAAACTAAAAACATATGAATAACATATATTTACATTAAGTTTTTTTTGAAGTAAATAGATATTATTAATAAGGACCATAAGGTTGAGTTTACAGTCAAACATCTACTGGAGAGGTAGCACTAGTACAAGATCCTAATCTAGACTCAAAGAGGTAACCAAATTGACATAAATGTAAATTACAGAAGAAAAAACATTCCAAGAAAATAAGTTTACTAGGCAACTAGCTTTTACAGAAATATTCGAGATGTAAAAGTTCTGAATTTGTTATTTAATCATCCACCTCCATCCAATCCCAATAAGTATCATCATAATCATCCTACTCTTTCGATGTTTCCATAGTTGCAACTTTTGAATATTGCACAACAGGTGGCATATCAACAATATCTACATGGATATCTTCTCTTGACCATCTAATGTCATCGTCGGGTAATCTGTTCGAGGGACCAATGTCTTCTGCAGGCTTCCTCCAAAATATTTCTCCTATATTAGGATGATTTTCTTCCTCCAAGTCATACAAATTAACAGGAACTTTATTCCTTGCATAGTAAACATCCGTATCAGTTGGATCCTCCATATAGAAAACTTGATGCACTTGAGATGCCAACATGAAAGGGTCCTCCGTACTACGTAATCTATTGAAGTACACATGGTCAACCCATACTCATCTTTTTCATTATGAAACCAATCATATCTAAATAGTAAAACACTAAAACAACCATAATAATGAAGTTCAGTAATATCTTCAATAGCACCATAGTAAATGATCTCTCCATCAATGGGATTCTGATCCCGGGTACTAGCAAAACTGTTAGTTTTCAAGCAAAAGATGCTCCATTATTTTGAAACATCCGTGTGGAATCTCATTTTAATATATGAAATTGATATCCATTAACAAAGTATGTCGTATAGCTTCTGGTTGTCACCTTATTAGGCCCTTTAGCTGGCTATCTTAACTGATTAGGATCTTCAGTAGTTTTCACTTTCTCTTTAAACTAGTTGCCAAATTCTCGACTATGAATCATTGCTTTTGTCCATGCATTTGATCTAACAGTACCCTCAAATAAAGCTTTATGTTCCCTGCAAGTATGAATAATTCAAATTCAACCATTAAACATTTATAATTAAAATTTACAGTACAATAACAAAATATATAAAGTTTAAAATATAAAGGTTTGCTTGATAAAATCCTCTACTTGTTCATCTCCAATATTGAATAAAATATATCGATGTGCTTCACTTGATAACTGTTAATCTATCTTCAAAGTCTTCCCTTTTTTTTCTTCTCTTTTCCAATTGGATGACCTATCTTGGGGAATATAGTTAGTACATCATTTTGTTCTTGTTCAACATACTCACCGTCCTAGGTTTGGCACCTATTGAATCTTGACTTCACTCCATCATGTAGGTATCTCAAACAAAATGTCAAGCACTCTTGGGTAACAAACCCCTCTATAATTGAAGCTTTCAGATTAAATCGATTACGAACAAAGTCCTTTAACTTACACAATTCCTCTCCATTGCATACATATATTAAAGATGATTTGTACCCCCCAACTTGATTTTATCTACCAAATGAATAGGCAAATGCTCCATTATATCAAAAAAATTGGATGAAAAATCTTTTCAAGCTCACATTCAACTTCTTTGATTTCACCCTACAATCCCTGTAGATCTTCCCTCCTTATAACCTCATACAAATGGATCTAAAGAAGTTCCCCAACCTAATCAAGGCTACTGCAACATTCTTGGACAACACTTTTCTAACTGTAATTTGGAGCAAGTAATGCATCATAATATAAGCATCATGGCTCTTATATCTTGGTATTTTTATCCGTTCCATATCTACACACTTTGATATGTTTAAGGCACACCCTTTTGGTAATTTGGCATTCCTTAGCACACTGCAGAATATTTTTTGTTCTTCTGGTTTCATGGAAAAATAGGATGTAGCTAAATAAACTTATCCCCTTGTATTATCTTTTAATGGATGAAGGTTCTTCCTTATCGCCATTTCTTGCAAATCACAACGAGAGTTAATATGACCTCCAGTAAAGTAGCAATCAAACTGTCAAAAAAGTTCTTCTCAATATGCGTCACATCTAGATTGTGCCTCATCAAATTTGTAGGACAAAATGGTAATTGAAAGAAGTTGGATTTTTTCTTCCATGGACCCTCCGTAGTCTGACGCCTTTTCTTTTGGCCCTTTCCAAAGACATTCTTGAAATCTGTAACTTTTCAAGTACCTCTATGCCCGACAAAGGTGTTGGTGTAGGTCTGTGATCCTTTGCACCATTCAATGATTTCTTGTCTCTTCTAAATGGATGATTAAGATGCAAAAATGCTAGATGACCTAAGTAAAACATCTTACAACTATGTTTGAGGTACTGAGAGCATGTGTTATAGTTACAAATTGGGCATGCCAATCTCCCCTTAGTACTCCATCCGGATAGCATTGCTAGTGCTAGAAAATCACTAATTGTCCATAATAAGGATGCATGCATTTGAAATTCTTTCTTTGAATAAGCATCATATATTTCTACCCTAAATTACCATAGCTCATTCAATTCATAAATTAATGGTTATAAGTATACATCAATATCATTTTTTGGAGAGTATGGACCTAGAATGATCATTAACAGCATTATGTACTCCAACTTCATGTTAATCCACGATGACAGATTATAAGTCATCAACATAACTGGCCATGTGCTATGGGAAATGCTCATGGTTCGAAATGGATTGAACCCATCACTTGAAAGAACCAATCTAACATTTTGAGGATCATTCAAGAAGTTTGGATTCAAAGAATCAAAATGCTTCCAAGCTTCTCCATCAGCAGGGTTGTCACGCCCCGAAATCCAACAAGGCGTGATTAGTACCCGAAGCCGACATGGCCCGAGAGAACCAATCTTTGCTCATGAACCTTCATATGCATATCCTCGTATGAATATTGTTAAGCCTTATGCAACTATGCGTAAAACATGAACATGGAACATATGCTATATATATATATATTTATGAAACTTGGTCGTTGGGGCAATCAAGTCAAACGGACCTTTATCTCGTACATTCATAACCCACATATGTCTATGAAAGCCTCTAACAGATGCATTTACAAGACCAACTTAAAGTCGGGATAAGTCCCCGCTTTATACAATATTTATAATGCCAAAACAAATATACAACTATGACCCAGAAAGCTCCAGACCAAGTGGAAATCACCAAAACTCTGCCAATAATCCCCAGTTTACAGAGGAGGTCTACCAATGCCTGCACCTGCCACATGTAAGGTAAGTCCCCCGAGGGGGTCAGTACGAAGAATGTACTGAGTATGTAAGGCTCATAAGAAATAGCATCATACATGAGAATGTCAATAAAATAATTTATGAGAGAATAGGCAATGTGTATAAATCATCATTTTATATAATACCTTTTATAACTACTCTCCTTTAAGGGAAAATACCTTCACTCAAGAGACTTGCCTTAAATAGATTCTACTATACCCAATAGGTTCTTTCTTGCCTCTATGTTCATGGCTACTAGTGTTCATCTACTTGGTTAGTCCACATACATCCACTCAATTGGTGGGGTAACAATATAACGTACATCCACTCTAGTAACGTACATACGCTCTATTAACATACATCCACTCTCATGGTGGGGCAACATAAATCCACTCTCATAGTGGGAGAACATACATCCACTCTATGGTGGGAGAACATACATCCACTCTATGGTGGGAGAGATTGATATATCAACTTATGAGAGATTAATACATTAAGGATCATGGCACTAATTGAACACACAAATATGCTTTACCTTAATCTTATGCTTCATGAGATTAATACCTTAACTTATGAGGGATAGATATCTTAGCTCGCACTTTACCCCTTCACTACTCTTATGAGATCTTATATAAGTAAGCATATGATACCGGACCTCCACCTTTAGTGGGATATAATCAATAACATAGCATAATATTGGGATTATTCCATATTGAACGTATACCCTCTAGAATGGGATCTATACTCGATGACACATATAGAAACCATGCACATTATCTCTTTACCATCTTATACCCTATCCTTAGTTATGAGAGTGACACGTTAAAGATCATGGCATTAAAGCTCATACTTATATACACATCTCACTTCTCAACCTTACTTCATGAGATTGACAACTTCACTTATGAGGAATAATTATACTAACTTGCACATCACCTCTCTTACTACTCTTATGAGATTGGTACTCTTGCTTATGAACAATAGGCACAAGGATAATCATCATACTATAGGACTTTAGAACAAGGCATAATCGGAATAATGCTATTCAAACTAAACAAGCTCTCTTTACCTCATTACTCTCGTTGAGATAGTTCTTTTAGAAAATTACAATGTCATGGCATCTATGGAACTTCAATCAATGAATAAGAGATAAGTGAATCATAATTCATCTAAGAATTGGGCACATATGAATACCAATTTACGTCACCCCGAATTGATATACTTCAATCCTCTCGGAATTGAAACAAGCCCAATGTCAATAGGAACAATATCTTGTAGAAGAATACGGAAAGAGTAACCTTACATACCTTGTATTCTCAATACGAATATACAATCTTAGATGCGTATACAATGTTCCTGCTCCTTCCTTATGTTTCACTCTACAACACAAGTACATAACGAGATTCACATTAACCATCAACTACTTGACAAATGCATAGAACATCAATGAGTTACATGTTTGCCTTTAAACATGCCATTTCCCCCCTGACAAAACCATTGATAAAATTGTTATTCCAAAAATCCCACAATATTCCCAACATTTATCAATACATGATAATCAATACATTTCACCACAACACTTCTCCTTTACACTTTCTTATCCATATTACATCATACATAATCCATCAAATCACCTTAACACACCTCATAGCACATATCGGCCAAAATTCCACAATTTACACTTTTTGAAAAATAACAAGTGTAATAACAAAATTACACCATACATGTTCATATTTTATCCATACCATTATCTTTCATCAAAGTCACAAGTCATAATTCAAGCTTGAATCTCATGGATCACAAATCTTATATAAAAACACCAAGTACCATGTCCACCATTTCCAAGCATAACAAACATGATATACATAATATACCATGCTTATAATATATTAAACTATAATAATAATCACTTACCCAAGCTTGGAATATGATTATCTTGCTCCAAGAAGTGCCTTAGGGTTTTGAGAGCAAAAGAGGTTTTCATGGAAATGTCTAGAAAAAGGATAGAAAAGGATGTGTGTTTGTAATGAATAAAAAATCAGATTTTTGGCCCTTTATATAAGCCCCCAATTCAATACTTAGCCACTCCTTTGCATTTAATACAATGTTTACTTGATCAACATTGGAAGAATGGGTCATTTCCTCTTTGGGCCCATGTATTTTGGTTCATTTTTGGGCCTCAAATTGGCCCATTAACACAACTTAACTTAGCCCACCAATTTTCATGTATGAACCATCATATATCTCATGCTTAATTAATTCCATAATGTCACGACAATATTTTCTTACGAGATTCTCATTCGTCGTCTCAATCGCAAAAATAGGAATTCTAGTCGTCCATGGCTTCCTTGAACATTTTTGATAATTACTTGTGTTTCATGGTTTGATCATGTAGAAGTATGTAGGAGTTTATTGAAGTGTTTGAAGCTTTAACAATGTTCAAGGAACTCCAAAGAACCAAAAGAAACCATCCAAGAATCGTCGTAGAGTTGCGTTTCAAAACGAGTCCGGAAGGGCACATTTTTTGTGCCTTGCGCCACTGCTGAAAAGGAAGGCAGTGGCGCAAGAAATCACTTCCCTCTAAATCAGTGGCTTGCGCCACACCCCCTAAAACAGGGTAGTGGCGCAAATTTTCATGCTTTGCTGAATTTTTCGGCCATTTTTCCAATACTTGCGTATCGTCCAATACCTTATCAAAACACTACAAAATACTTACTTAGTGATCTTAATAATCATGTTAACATGACTCCAAGTCACCAAATGAGGTTAGAATGTGATGGGGTATTACACAAATGCTCCACAAAATCACAAAACCCTTCCTATGAAAGTCTAATTGCATGTACGTGGCCAAATTTCAATTTTCTCGTCGTTAGCATTACCAAATACATACTTATATCTCTTGACACCTAAGCAACCATTATTAAACGTCATCAAGTAGGGTTGGGAAGGTATGGGGTGTTACATTCTCCCCCCCTTAGAAACATTCATCCTCTAATGTTAACGATGTCGCTTAAATTACAACACCTGCATATCTATATTAACATGCGCACACATAAACACTTAAGGCTCATGGATACTTTCTTAGTATTGGTCCACTTCCCCAGTTTGAAAGTTTTCCTCTATTTGCAACAAATATGGGTACGTTGATTTCATCATTTTGTTGATTTCTCCAAAGAACTCTTACAAAAAGTACATCCTTACTTATTAGCCTTTTTCACTTGTCAGTCTAGAATAAAAATAAGTATCTTTTCCTAGTGAAATCCTCTGAATTTTGTATATTTCCAATGGGAGCAATATGACACGAAATTCTTATACATTTTCAACAATTTCACATGGCACGTTGTATAGGACCAATTCCCCTTCCTTTCCAAATCCCATTACCTCTTTCATTAGTGACGCTTTTAAGAGTACTTAATCCTCTATACTCACAAACATCTACTATACCATTTGATATATGTCTATAACTCTAATAAATTTACCAACAGGTGGAGATAGTTCAATCGACTTAACTAATGACCCCGGTGTCTCATAATCAATGAAGTGATATATAATAGGGTATTTGTATCAATTGTAAATATGGATAATATACCTGTATCTTCATCAGGAGATGCCTCCGCATCCGGATGGTCCACTAATGCATAGGTGCGATTCTGAGTTCCACTGGAACTGGCTGCTGCTCTGGCACCTCTACCGCGACCAACAGACTGTACACCAACTGCCGATGCCACATTGGCTGATTTGGCAAGCCGTGTCATACTACCCGTGGGCCTCTGTGGGCATTCTCTCATCATGTGTCCTGGCCTACCACATACAAAGCAGACATTCGTATCAAACCGACATTCGCCTGCATGAAATCTCCCACAACGCGGGCATAACTGAGGAGAAGATCTCGTCGCCTGTGATCCATGAATCCCACTACTCTGTTTAGATTGACCACCTCTAGACCCTCAGGATTGAGAATGAGCACCCGCTGTAAAATAAGAGGATGAGGGTCTAGGCGGTAACATTCGAGATCCAGATTCTCCTGAGGATACCATAGACTGCCCCATAGGTCTAGCCCTTTTTGATGGCCCTTCCTCAGATTTCTGCGTCCTCTTTCTTTGCCTTTGGTCCTCCATCTTTTGTGCGAAGGCCTGTATTCTAGCTACGTCCATATCTCGATTCAATGCAGAAATAGTGCAGTCTCGTACCAAATAAGGCTTCAATCTGTCCACATATCGATGGACTCTATCTTCCATGGTGGCTACTACATTTGGAGCATATCTAGCCAAGGAATTAAACTGCAAACTGTATTCTCTCACACTCATATTTCTTTGACGCAAATGTAGAAATTGGTCTGCACGTGCCTCCCAAATTTCATATGGGAGGTAATGATCAAGGAATGCTGTTTTAAATTCTTCCCAATTTGGTGGCATTGAACCGATACCACGAGACTTCTTCCAATCTTCATACCACAATATAGCCTCGCCCTTCAGTCTATAAGCTGCTAGATCAACCGTTTCAACACGTGTGAAGTGCATCACCTCTAGTGCTCTTTGAACTTGGTCCACGAAATCCTGTGGATCTGCTTTCGGATCGGACCCTGTGAATATGGGAGGGTCTAATTTTAGAAAGTCCTGTGTACGCCGACTAGCTGCTCTAGCCGCGTCATCTTCATTTACCACTGGACCAGTTCATCCCTGGGTTTGTGCAGCCACTAACTATGTCAAAATATGTACTGCATTTTGTAAATCTTGATCTGTGGCATTCATTCTCGGTTCTGCGGGTACTTCTCTACTTCTTGGCTCTTCTGGAGCTAGAAAAGTAGAGGAGGACTGTGATACAATTTCAGCATTTGCTCCACCTTGACTAACTTGGTCAGGTGGTAGTCTACCTATTCCTTTTTCAGCAGGCATATCCACCTGCTTCCCTTTACCTCTGCCTCTTCTCGTGTTTGGCATTTTGACTATACCAAAGAAAAATAAGTACCATGATCAGATACAATTCATCTTACAATACTGGCTCTATTGCACGATCTAGGATGAAGAAAAGAAACAACATCTTAAATGTCCCGTAGCCTCCTACTTATAAATGTGGTGCACAATACATCGATAAGTAAGACTCTACTCAGATACGGATTTGTAGACACCCTTAGAACGAACTGCTCTGATACCACTTTTGTCACGCCCCGAAATCCAACGAGGCGTGATTGGCACCCGAAGTCGAGATGGCCTGAGAGAACCAGTCTTTGCTCATGAACCTTCATATGCATATCCTCGTATGAATATTGTTAAGCCTTATGCAACTATGCGTAAAACATGAACATGGAACATATGCTATATATATATATATTTATGAAACTTGGCCGTTGGGGCCATCAAGTCAAACGGACCTTTATCTCATACATTCATAACCCACACATGTCTACGACTAACAGATGCATTTATAAGACCAACTTAAATTTGGGATAAGTCCCCGCTTTATACAATATTTACAATGCCAAAACAAATATACAACTATGACCCAGAAAGCTCTGGACCAAGTGGAGCTCACCAAAACTCTGCCAATAATCCCCAGTCTACAGAGGAGGTCTACTAATGCCTGCACCTGCCACATGTAAGGTAAGTCCCCCGAAGGGGTCAGTACGAAAAATGTACTGAGTATGTAAGGCTCATAAGAAATAACATCAAACATGAGAATGTCAATAAAATAATTTATGAGAGAATAGGCAATGTGTATAAATCATCATTTTATATAATACCTTTTATAACTACTCTCCTTCAAGGGAAAATACCTTCACTCAAGAGACTTGCCTCAAATAGATTCTACTATACCCAATAGGTTCTTTTTTGCCTCTATGTTCATGGCTACTAGTATTCATCTACTTGGTTAGTCCACATACATCCACTCTATTGGTGGGGTAACAATATAATGTACATCCACTCTAGTAACAAACATATGAACAATAGGCACAAGGATAATCATCATACTATAGGACTTTAGAACAAGACATAATCGGAATAATTCTATTCAAACTAAACAAGCTCTCTTTACCTCATTACTCTCGTTGAGATAGTTCTTTTAGAAAATTACAACGTCATGGCATCTTTGAAACTTTAATCAATGAATAAGAGATAAGTGAATCATAATTCATCTAAGAATAGGGCACATATGAATACCAATATGCGTCACCCCGAATTGATATACTTCAAGCCTCTCAAAATTGAAACAAGCCCAATGTTAATAGGAACAATATCTTGTAGAAGAATACGCAAAGAGTAACCTTACATAACTTGTATTCTCAATACGAATATACAATCTTAGATGCGTATAAAATGTTCCCGCTCCTTCCTTATGTTTCACTCTACAACACAAGTACATAACGAGATTCACATTAACCAACAACTACTTGACAAATGCATAGAACATCAATGAGTTACATGTTTGCCTTTAAACATGCCATTTCCCCTTGACAAAACCATTGATAAAATTGTTATTCCAAAAATCCCACAATATTCCCAACATTGACCAATACATGATAATCAATACATTTCACCACAACACTTCTCCTTTACACTTTCTTATCCATATTACATCACACATAATCCATCAAATCACCTTAATACACCTCATAGCACATATCGGCCAAAATCCCACAATTTACACTTTTAGAAAAATAACAAGTGTAATAACAAAATTACACCATACATATTCATATTTTATCCATACCATGCTCTTTCATCAAAGGCACAAGTCATAATTCAAGCTTGAATCTCATGGATCACAAATCTTTTATAAAAATACCAAGTACCATGTCCACCATTTCAAAGCATAACCAACATGATATACATAATCTCCCATGCATATAATATATTAAACTATAATAATAATCACTTACCCAAGCTTGGAAGATGATGATCTTGCTCCAAGAAGTGCCTTAGGGTTTTCAGAGCAAAAGAGGTTTTCTTGGAAATGTTAGAAAAAAGATAGAAAAGCATGTGGGTTTGTAATGAATAACAAATCAGATTTTTGGCCCTTTATATAAGACCCCAATTCCATCCTTAGCCACTCCTTTGCATTTAATACAATGCTTACTTGGTCAACATTGGAAGAATGGGTCATTTCCTCTTTGGGTCCATGTATTTTGGTTCATTTTTGGGCCTCAACTTGGCCCATTAACACAACTTAACTTAGCCCACCAATTTTCATGTATGAACCATCATATATCTCATGCTTAATTAATTCCATAATGTCACGACAATATTCTCTTACGAGATTCTCATTCGTCGTCTCAATCGCAAAAATAGGAATTCTAGTCGTCCATGGCTTCCTTGAACATTTTTGATAATTACTTGTGTTTCATGGTTTGATCATGTAGAAGTATGTAGGAGTTTATTGAAGTGTTTGAAGCTTTAACAATGTTCAAGGAACTCCAAAGAACCAAAAGAAACCATCCAAGAATCGTCGTAGAGTTGCGTTTCAAAACGAGTCCGGAAGGGCACATTTTTTGTGCCTTGCGCCACTGCTGAAAAGGAAGGCAGTGGCGCAAGAAATCACTTCCCTCTAAATCAGTGGCTTGCGCCACACCCCCTAAAACAGGGTAGTGGCGCAAATTTTCATGCTTTGCTGAATTTTTCGGCCATTTTTCCAATACTTGCGTATCGTCCAATACCTTATCAAAACACTACAAAATACTTACTTAGTGATCTTAATAATCATGTTAACATGACTCCAAGTCACCAAATGAGGTTAGAATGTGATGGGGTATTACACAAATGCTCCACAAAATCACAAAACCCTTCCTATGAAAGTCTAATTGTATGTACGTGGCCAAATTTCAATTTTCTCGTCGTTAGCATTACCAAATACATACTTATATCTCTTGACACCTAAGCAACCATTATTAAACGTCATCAAGTAGGGTTGGGAAGGTATGGGGTGTTACATTCTCCCCCCCTTAGAAACATTCATCCTCTAATGTTAACGATGTCGCTTAAATTACAACACCTGCATATCTATATTAACATGCGCACACATAAACACTTAAGGCTCATGGATACTTTCTTAGTATTGGTCCACTTCCCCAGTTTGAAAGTTTTCCTCTATTTGCAACAAATATGGGTACGTTGATTTCATCATTTTGTTGATTTCTCCAAAGAACTCTTACAAAAAGTACATCCTTACTTATTAGCCTTTTTCACTTGTCAGTCTAGAATAAAAATAAGTAAATCAATAGCTTAGCCACTGTTTGGACACTAAGAGATGTCACACTAAGAAAATAGATTCCACAATTAACTATTTAAACAAACAATTATCATTACTTACAAATAAGTCGATAAATTTTAATCTAATTCGATGAATATTCAAGAAAGGCAACAACTAACTATTATCAACAAACAAAAAGATACAATTTTAACCTACACTACACTAACTTAGTAAATCATGCATCAGAAATTTAAGATCAACGACAAGAGAAATCTGCTTTATAATAACCAATTTCACCAAAGTTGTCAGCAAAATGTCAGTCACGCAAATATTTTATCAAATAATAAAGAGAAACAGAGTAAAAAATGCTACCAGATTTATTAATAGCTACTGCAATAGGAAATTCAACATACATTTCCACATTGAACAATCTACCAAAAAGATTCTATCAACAACAAATAAAGACCAACATAGTAGCTATTTAATAACACATAAAACATCAAAATCCCACAATTATACCATACCTAACAACAACAAATTAAGACCACAAACAATAGCTAGTTTAATAGCACATGTAACGATAAAATCCCATATTCATACCGTATCTAATAAAAATAAATTAACACCAACACACGGCACCAAATAAATCATACATAAAATAGAAAAATCCAAAAATTTTACTACACCTAACAATAATAAATTAATACCAACACACAACGGCAACTAAATTCCTATAGCAAAATCCAATAATATCACTAACCCAAAACAAACAAAGTAAGATCCACTCATAGTAACAACCTAACAACACATGCAACAATAAAATTTGACAATTTCATTAAACCAGTCTCAAAACTTAAAGAGAAAACAAGGGATTAAAGAAAGATACCTTAAAAGATTAAACTTGTTGAAGAAATCCAAGATTTCTCAGGTCCAGCTCCAGTCACAAATAGATTTTGCTAAAATCTAAGAGATTTAGCTAAAATCAACTCCAACTCCAACTATAATAATAAAAACATCAACTAAAATAACACAAACCCTCAAAGAGATGAGAGTAGTTTGAAGATTTTAGCTCGTAATAGTCAAATACGAGTAGAGAATAGTACAAATCTGAGAACATTTGCTAAGATTTGCAGTGAAGCTCTTGTTAAAGAAGAGAGAAGTTTGGTTCGACCTGTAGAGAGGTTAGAGAGATGAGAGAGTGAGCTTTTGTCTGATTAATATAGTTGTCAAAATGAGCTTTGTTTGTATATACCATGTTTCTAAAATGTGTCTTAAGAAATAAAAAATAAACAAAAAAATCACTGACAGGTGATGAAAATTATTGAGGGAAGTGTGGAGGGAAATATGGCGAATTAATGAACCGTTCCAACAAATAAAATTTTCAAACAACCGTTATAATAGATGGGTATACGGCAATGATTCTTTAAACCGTTGTTATAGGTAGGCCTATTTCAATGGTCATATTCCAATAGCAACAGTCATATGATTAAGCCATGTCAATAGCAACTAAAACCTTTGGAAACAAGCATAACCATTGCAATATACTATTTTAAGCAACAGTTTGAAAATGGTTACTACCATATTTGTTTCTATAGGCCCATTTTCTAGTAGTGTGATGCCCGTTGGGGAGGCTTGTGTGGATTTTTATCAATACCTTAACTTAATTCTATCTTAGTATTGCCCGTTTAGGGGCTTGTATCGTGATTTACTAAGAATTGAATGATTTGGGATTCATTTATACCATTTTTGAGTTAATTATTATATATCATTGATTTTTCCATTGTCATGCATACTCATTTATCTCTTGCTTTCACGGATCTGACACTACTACTAAACTTATTTTTTTACAAAAGAAAATGAACCATTTTAAAAATAACTTGGCCGAGGGAAGTGTCGGCATGTCCAAATGATTAGATTATGATTAGTATATGGGTTGCGAATCCCCCGTGGTTCCTCGTCCGAAAGCCTAGGCTGGAAACGTATATACGAGGTGTACATTTGGCCGTTGTATTCATTGTATATCATCGTGTTGCATTTCATTGTCCCTATTTCATTTGGGCAATATTGTTGAGATTGATCCTTATATTGTGTAATTTGTGACTTGATCCGTGTGGGACTTTTATGTGTGCAAGGAGGTTACATCACTCGTAGTTTTACTTTACTTTATTTAGTTGTAAACTCTAGCTTGGTCGGCCTATGATGCCTACTAAGTACAAGTGGATCATATTTACTCCTACTTTCTGTATCCTTTTGGCGCATATCAAGTTTGAGAGCTACTCATGGACAATGATCATGTAGTTCAGAGATTTTGAAGTGGCATTGAGCTCCCCGTCCAAAGTATGTTTCCGGCTTGTGTCATTATTTCATTTAAGATATAGATACTTCATATACTAGTATCTAATATTCAGAGTCGCTCTATACTCATGACACTACTTCTTGAGATTTTGAGTTGTATTTCCAGATATTGAGTTGACGTTGTTGTTGGTTTGACTTTATTACAAAGTCTTGAGTTTTATTTCATTATTTGATCTTCATTTTTATTTATTCGATCTTTGAGTTGGGCTTACCTATCAAGGTCGGATCGGAGTAGGTGATATCATGAGCATGGGATTTTAGGTCATGACAATTAATATATTAGTTCCTTTTTTTCCCATTTATATCGTGCAATAAAAGATTTTTGAGTAGAAACAAATTATTAAACTAAATATAAGAATTAATAAGTATACCATTTATTTTATCATCATCAGTTTACCGCATTTCTTATTTTATTCATTATATACCATTTATTTTATCATCATCAGTTTACCGCATTTCTTATTTTATTCATTAATCATAATCTTTATTTGTAAAAGATTTTTTTATGACTGCGCAAAGACGGTCAAATTCACTCGTAATTGAATAAGTACGAATATATTTTGTAATGAATCGATATTGCACTCACTCTCTTGAAGAAAAAAAATCATCAAAGCATTTGATTGAACAATGTTATAAGAAATCATTAGCCATTTTAAAACAAATTTAAATTCTCACAAGAAATGAAACTATATATGACCATTTATTCAACCATTCCCTTCTTTTGTGGGAAGTGGCTCTTGAGAAAGTTAATGAGCCATCACTAATTATTAGTATAACTTTAAATGAAATGAAATTGTTACATTGTAAAATCAATCAGAACCACGAAACACCGAATTCTTAGTTCACAAAGATCTTATCTAGATAGGAATATAAATTGGGATACAATTAAAATGAGACGGTAAATCCCATAAGTAGGTGCTAAAGCTGTTCATTTATAATTTATTTGTTGAAACATGCTCAAGAGTGAATTGATGTTAGATGGTAAAGAATACATGATGGCGGACAAAATAATGAAAAAATGTCCTCAAGATGTGGCCATTCATATAATTTTTAGGATTCCAGTGAAATTTCTCTTGCGATTCAAATGTGTCTCCAAAACATTTTATACTCTCATACAATCTTCAGCTTTCATCAATCTTCATCTCAACCACACAAAAACTTTGACAGGTGATAATATTCTATTCAAGCTCTCCTTCAAAGAAGATATTGAAAGATATAGAGCTATATATTCTATTCTTTCTGGTGATGGTGAGGATTACCTGAAATCCATTTATCTAGATCTAGATGAGTCTTATAGAACTAGTCATCATAGTATTACCTGTGATAAATTCATCGGTCCTAGCCAAGGTTTGATTGCTCTGATGGATCCAATTACTACCATCGTATTCAATCCATCTACTAGAAATTATAGAATTCTACCGTCTAGCCCTTTTTATGTTCCAAAGGGATTCTATAAATCCATTGAAAGTGCGGGGTTTGGTTTTGATGTTGTAGTTAAGGATTTCAAAGTTTTTAGAATTTATCAAGTTTACACAGAAGATCGTTATGGATACCCTGAAGAGGAAGAGAAAAAGGTTGAAATTTATGAGTTGGGTATTGATATTTGGAGAGAATTAGATCATATTGATCAACAGTTGCCAATGTTATTTTGGTCTACTTCTTCAATATTTTATAACGGAGCTTGCCATTGGATTACAACTTCAGAACAGGATGAACCAATAATTCTTTGTTTTGATATGAGCACTGAAATCTTTCGCAATGTGAAAACCCCTGACACTCATGATTTTTCAAATGGTACACTTCATAGTCTCCTCCTCTTGAATAAGTCTCTAAGCTTGACTTGTTACCCCCTTCTAGAGCCTATGATTGATCCCACAAAAGATTTTATGGAAATCTGGATAATGAAAGATTATAATGTTCATGAGTCTTGGATTAAGAAATACACAATTAAAGGTATTCCTACTGAATTACCATTAGTAATATGGAAAGATTATTTATTGCTTTTTCAAAGCAAAAGTGGATATTTGATGTCATATGATCTTCATTCCGATGAAATCAAGGAGTTGAATATCCACGGTTGCCTTAAAAGTATGAGAGCTATAACTTACGAAGAAAGTTTGACTCCAATTCCAAGAGGAAGCCAAACTAGTACACAAGTTATAAAATATTAGTGAAGGTATAACTTTCAACTTTCTCAGCTTTAGCTTGATAAACTATTTCATGGTGAAGATCTTCTTTGGTTAGAGTTACATGGGCATTGGTAATGTATTAATTCGTTATGTAGGTATCAATAATGTAGTAATTAGCTATGCATGATTTAGTTATTCCATCTTCAATCCTGCACAAAGTATAATATAGGTTCTTCAAACTTGTACATGTATTTGTTATGTTTAAAAGAAAGCTATGAACCAAACATTGTATTAGCACTGTTATGATAACTTTTTACTTGCAATGCCATGTTTTATGTAGAAAGAGGAAAACCTACAAAACATTGTATAACTCATATTAAATTTTTTTAGAGATTATTTTTTTCTGTTTTTTTTGTAACCAAACAATATATAAAGTTATGGACGATTTAATACTTGAATAACTATTCTCTAACCACTAACCAAATGACTCATATATACTTTATTTATGGCAAATGCACACCTTTTAAAATATTATGATATTTTGTTGGAAATTTATTGAGATAGGGTTTTCCATCTGCTCCTTTTGTTTCCTTTGATTTGTGAATTTGCATTTTTTACACTCCTGTATATGAATTTATTTATTGGGTTACGAGGAAGAAGACTAATCTCATCAGAAGAACAATGAGAGAGAGAAAACAACACACTGGATACGGACAATATTTTTCTCTTAAGTATTTTGTTTGTAAGTGAGAGCACAACCAACTTGTTTCCTAAATAATTCATTCGATACTTGAGTAATCAACTGCAGAAGCTATTTTCATCACTTTAAGTTCGAAAGAATTCAAGGGTTAATCACCTACTTAGGTTGGGAAACATTTAGGTGATCTTTTAAACTCGTTGCATTACATTTACTTGTGTTAACATTAATTCACTATCAACTTGACTCGAGAGTGATAAGAAGCCAAGGTAAATACAATCCTAATTTGCTTTCTTTATTGATAAATTATTCATAAATTTAACCTTAGTTACTTGAAGCCACTTGAATCATTATTCAATAATTATTTATAAGAAAATCCCATTTTATGGAAATTGTAGACTAATAGTCATTTGAATTACATACGACTTAGTTATCACCATATTCCCTGTGGGATTCTACCCCAAAATTTGTTGGGTTATATATTTGACAACTACCTCTTACACTTTTTAATGAAGTTGTAATTTGGGTGTATAAAATTTTGGTGCCATTGTCGGAAAATACGGTTGTCAATTAAGTTGTTGTGTTTATTTGACTTTTAGTCCCATTTCTTAATTTTACTTTAATTGTTGTTTCTATAATTTAAAGGTTACTAGTTGTGCATGCCAAGTAATCAATGTTTGGATGAACCATTATTACCTTATGATCCCGAGCTAAATAGATCTTTGAGAAGAAATATGGATGCACAATAAAACTGGCACTTACCGCTGCGAACGTCCATCAACAAAACTTAATGCACCTAGTAATCTACTAAATAATAATGATATGGGTGATGATGTTGATGGACAATACATTGACAATGTCATCCCATCCAACCACAATCAACGATAAAAAGTTAGAGGGCATCGACAACCTTCTGTGAACTTTGCCCTCAATGATGATGATGATGATGATTTAGATGGGGTTGTTTCCATTGGAGCCATTATCCTACCACCACCAGCTCCTGGAATTAAGTTCAATATCACCATCACAATGATTCAGTTGCTGAACCTTAATGTTTTATTCAGAGGGTTACTTGGTGATGATCCCAATATGCATTTGGTTAATTTTATAGCAATCTGGAAGTCCTTTGATTTTCCAGGGGTTAGTCAGAATGTGATTCAGTTAAGGTTGTTTCCGTGGTCTCTATCTAGGGAGGCGACATTATGGTTTACTAAGATGGTACCCAATTCTATAAGAAACTAGAGGCAACTAAAAGGAGCTTTCCTAGAAAGGTTTTTTCCGCCTTCTAGGATGTTACAGTTGAGGGATGAAATTAGCAACTTCAGGAAGCTACCAAATGAGGAATTACATGAACCTATCTTAGGTTCAAGAAGAAGTTAGCCCAATGTCCTAATCATAAGTTGACCAATCAACATCTAACAAAAATATTTTACAGGTTTTTGAATTCGAATACTAAGCCAACAGTTGATAAAGCAGCTGGAGGTGCTTTTCTGGGACACAATTTCACAGATGCAATTGTTATAATATATAGGCTAACCAAAACTAGTAGGTCATAGAATAACAAGGATTCTGAGGTTGCAAGCTATACATATGCTTTGGGTATGTCAGCCAAATAACACCGAAGAAAAGAAGAGTGTGACCAGGATATGACTCACATGAAAACTCAAATGGATTAGTTAACAAAGTACTTGTTAGCCGGTAGCATTGAGATGGTAAAGGCGGTTGGTTTGCAGGGTAGAACAGCCAAATCTTATTTTTAAGAAGAGGTGAACTATCTAAATAACCAGGGGGTTTTCGGGCCAATGACCATGGAAACAAAGGTCAAAACTATCAAAGGGATAACTACTATGACAAGGCTGGTTATAGAGACCATGAGCAAAGGAATAGGAATAATAGGAATGACATAAGTGGGTTGTATATGCCACCAAAGAGTCGTGATAGTACTATTAATTATTTGGTAAAGCCTTCGATGGAAGCAATGATGGAAAAATTGCTGAAAAGGGTGGAATTTACTGAAGTAGGTGTTAAAGAAATAAATACTGACTTGTTTTTAATGAGTCGGCTTATTAATTCTCACTCTACTTCCACCAAGTAGCTAGAGTGTCAGATGGGTCAGTTGTCCGCAGCTTTCAATCACCATAAAAGTGGCATGCAACCAAGTGACATGGTTTAAAATCTGAGAAATGATGGTAGTTGTTTAGCTATCACCACAGGAAGAGGTAAAGTTCTACATGAACCACGTCTGATGATACAGACACAAGTGGATGATGTAGATGCTGACTAGGAAATAGTGGATAATATTATTAGCGTTGATGGGATTTAGGTCAAGTATAAGAAGCCAAAAAGTGTTGACAGTAAAAAGGTAGATGCGAAAGAGTCTACCAAGGTAAAGGATGATGGTGTTGTGAATAAGGATAAGGGTAAAAAGGTTGCAAAATATCCTACTCAAATTCCTAGACCTCCTCCATTCCCACATAGAGTAAAGAAGAAAGTGGGGCATGGTAAGTTTCATATATTTCTATCCATGCTAAAGCAGTTGTCAGTGAACATCCTATTAGTGGAGGCCCTTAAGCAAATGCCAGGATATACTAAGTTCATAAAGGACTTAGTCACTAAATAGAGGATGGTGAGTTTTGAATTGGAGAACAATCACCATTATTGCAGAAGAAATCAGATCCAGGTGCATTTATTATTCCTTGCACAATTGGTGCATTCAGCTTTGCTAAGGCATTATGTGATCTCAGAGCTAGCATCAACTTGATGACTCTAGCTATCTATTAGTAGTTTGACTTAAAAGCCCCAAAGTCGACTTGTATATGGTTATTGATGGCAAAATGTTCAGTCAAATGGCCAGTGGGAAATTATATGATATGCTTGTGAAAGTGGAAAACTTTATATTTCCAGCTGACTTCATGATTGTTGATTGCGGGTGGATTTTGAGGTACCCATAATCTTGGGTAGACTATTCTTAGCCATTAAGAGAGTATTGGTTGGCATGGAGTGCAATGAGTTAAAATTTAGGTTGAACAACAAAGAGGTGAATTTTAACATATGTTAGTTGATGAAAAAACTGAGGGACATGAGTGTTTCCTTGGTTATTGATGTCATTGATGAAATTTATATTGTGGTGCCTATTGAAGAAAGGTTTGCTATAGAAACCTTAGCAGCAGTAATAATAAATTTCTATGGGGAGGATATCAAATATTATGATGGGACAGGTAGAGCATTGGCTGAAATGTGGCCATATTCTTATGCCCCAAAAAAGTTGTACCTGCACTTGAAAAATAGGCCAACCATTCCAACGAAACCATATATAGAGGAGCCACCAGTGTTAGAGCTTAAAGAGTTAAAGGGCTATCTTAGATATGTATTTCTTGGTGAGAAGAACACATTGCCTATGATTATAGTTGCGCACTTGATAGAATGGCAGGCAGAAGCGCTTGTCTCTATGTTGCGGATGTACAAATGGGCAATTATTTGTCAATTATAGACATTATTGGAATCCCACCAGGTATATGTACACGTAAGATTCAATTAAAGAAGAGTGTGTGCCCAACATTTAACATCAGAGAAGACTTATCCCACCAATGTAAGAGGTGGTAAAGAAAGAAATAATCAAGTGGCTTGATGCAAGAGTTGTTTACCCAATCTCAGACAGTAAGTGGGTAAGTCCAGTTCAGTGTGTCCCAAAAAAGAGGGGCATGAAGGTGGTGGAATATTAGAAAAATGAGTTGATCCTGTTATGGACGGTCACTGGTTGGTGGGTTTGCATGGATTACTGGAAGCTGAATTCTTGGACTCTTCGAGATCATTTTCTAATGCCATTTATGGACCAGATGCTTGATAGGTTGGCAAGAAGAGCTTAGTACTGCTTTCTAGATGGTTATTCGGGATATAATCAAATATCCATTGCATACAAAGACCAAGAGAAGACTACATTTACATGTCGTTATAGGACATTCACCTTCAAGCGGATGGCCTTTTGGTTATGTAATGCTCCTGCAACCTTCCAAAGGTGTATGATGTTGATTTTCTCTGATATGGTGGAAGACACTCTTAAGGTGTTTATGGATGACTTCTCTGTAGTGGGTGATACTTTTGAAGACTACTTGGCAATTAAGTAATGCCTTGCAAAGTTGTGAAGAGTTCAATCTTATGCTCAACTGGGAAAAATTCCACTTTATAGTTAAGAAGGGCAATGTGTTGTGACACGAGATTTATGAAAAAGGAATTGAGGTAGACCATGCTAAAATTGAGGTGATTAAAAAACTACCTCTACCAAGCTCGGTGAAGGGTGTTAGAAGCTTTCTTGGTCACCCAGGTTTCTACCGGAGGCTTATTGAGGATTTCTCCAAGATTTCTAATCCATTGTGCAAGCTTTTTGAGAAAGAAGCTAAGTTCTTATTTGATGGTGACTGCTTGAAGGTATTTGAGTGCCTTAAGGAAAAGTTAGTGGCAGCTTCTATTATTATTTCCCCAGATTAGATGCAACTATTTGATGTGATGTGTGATGCGAGCTGGGCTGCACTTGGTGTTGTTCTTGGACAAAAATGAAAGAAGATTTTTCATCCCATTTACTATGCTAGTAAGTCACTAAATGGGGTACAAAATAACTATACGGTTTTTAGAACAGGAGCTACTTGCTGTTGTTTACACCTTTGAGAAGTTTCGGGCGTATTTACTTGGCACAAAAGTTGTGGTACATACTGATCATGCTACGTTGAGAAACTTGATAGCAAAGAAAGATGCCAAGCCTCAATTGATTAGATAGGTGTTGCTTCTACAGGAGTTTGATTTCGAAGTCAAAGATCGAAAGGGATGTAAGAATCAGGTGTCTGACCATTTGTCAAGACTTGAGAATGATGAAAAGAGGTTGGATGAGTTGGATATTGATGACTCATTTCTGGATGAATAGGTACTTACTTCTTCGCTTGATCTTGTACCATGGTAAACTGATTTTCCTAATTAGTTGGTTAGTGAATGATACTAGAAGACTTAAGCTCCCATCAAAGAAAGAAATTTCTACATAATGTGAGAAACTACTGTGATGAGACATATCTATTTAGACAATATGCTGACAACATTATCAGGAGATGTGTGCCAGAGGTAAAAATACTTAGTATTCTACAGGCTGGTCACTCGTCCTCAGTGGGGGGCATCATGTGGGTGATCGCACGATGAGAAAGATACTGCAGTGTGGGTATTATTGGTCCACCATCCACAAAGATTCCTAATACTTTGCCAAGCCATGTGATCAGTGTCAAAGGTAGGGTTTGATCTCCTGAAATCAAGAGATGAACATGTCCAAAATACTGGAGGTAGAACTGTTTGATGCATGGTGCATCGATTTCCTGGGCCCATTCATGAGTTTGTATGGTCACAAATATATATTGGTGGAAATGGACTTTGTGTCCAAATAGGTAGAAGTTGTGGCCTTAGCAGATAATAAAGGCAAGAGTGTGGTGACGTTCTTAAAAAAAACATTTTCTACCGATTTGGTACTCCTCACACGATTATAAGTGATGGGGGTTCCCACTTTTGTAACTAGGTGTTCCGTGCAGCTCTAGCTAAATATGGAGTGAGACAACATAGGGTGGCCACTCCCTATCATCCACAAACTAGTGTGTAAGTGGAAGTGTCGAATCAATAGATTAAGATGATATTGGCTAAGTCTCTGAACGCTAACCAAAGTGATTAGCCCTTGAAACACGATGATGTTCTATGAGCTTATCACACCGCTTTGAAAATGCCAATAGGTATGTTTCCTTACTTGTCATTTGCTGGTAGAGCTTGAGCACCAAGCCTTGTGGGCCCTCAAAAATCTTAATTTTAGCTCGAAAGAGGCTGCTATTTGAAGGCTAGAACAGTTGAACGAGATAGATGAATTTGGACTTCGAGGTTATGATAGGGTTGCCCTCTATAAGGAGAAAATGAAGTTGTACCATGATAGGATGATTGAAAAGAGTGAATTCAAGGTGGGTGGCTTAGTGTTGTTGTTCAACTCAAGGGTTAAACTATTTTCGGGTAAGCTAAAATCAAAATGGTCTGGGCTATTCAAAGTTAATCAAGTGTTTCCATCAGAAGTGGCAAAATTGGAAAACAAGGATGGGAAGTTATTCAAGGTAAATAGTCAATGGGTTAAATAATATGTTGGTCTATCGGATGAGGTAAAGTTGTTATCACTGGTGTATCTTGACAAAGTCTGAGTAGTTAAGATACCCAAGCACACTAGTGGGAGGCAACCAACATTGTGTTGTTGTAAAATAATTTTGGCTTAGTTTTTCATTGTTGAGCATTGTTGATAAGTGTGCTAAGTGTGAAGGAAAAGAAATTGCAGGTAAAGAGGTGGAAGGTTACAATCTGGTAAAATTTGACGGTTCACTTGAAGAAACGTCAGAGACCTGACGAACCGTCAATCTAAGCCACCACAAAGCATAAGAAAATCACTTATTCTAGTTAAGGTTTGACGGCCCACTCGAGGATCCGTCAAAGCTCTGATGAGACGTCAACCTAACCATCACAAGAGGTAAATAAATGAGTCATTCTGGTTAAGGGTTGATAGTGCATGTGACGAGCGACCACCATGTTGACGAACTGTCAACCCGAAAGTCATATCTGACTCAATTTGGGTGCAATCTGTTTAAGCCTGACGGTTCACCTGGCGAACCGTCACCTTCTTGAAAAACTGTCAGGCAAGGTATCACAGGTAAGTCTACTTATTCTTTTTTAATTTCCTTTAACCCGACCCGATCCAATAACAACAAAACCCCAACCTAAATCTGACCCAAACCTGATCCAAACCCAATTAAAACATAAGACATTTAAGAGAGCCAATTCAAATTAATTGGTTCTCTTCCAAGTCTCCTCCTTTTCAACTTAAATTACCACTACTCAATACCATAACTCCCATAACTCCTCCTTCACCCATGTTCACAAAACATTTACCACTATTACCCAAACCTAATCACTGCAAATCCAATCTCCCCAACACCTAAAGTTGCACATACCTTTTCCCTATTCTCATAGCCTTAAGTGTGTGCTCAAGAACATTACTAGAAGTTCTCTTATTCATCTTTTTTTCCAGGTATGCTCATACTCAATTTGCATTCACTTTAGTTTTTATTTTGTTTCTTCTCTTCTTTTGTCGGTTATTTGATAGTGAATTAGAGACAACAAAACTATCACTCTTTATGTATAAATTTTTAGACGATTGTGTTGTGCTCAAATTTAATTTTTGGGGAAAACAAATGAATTAATTTTAAGTAACCCAGATGAAATAAATGAGGTTGTGTAATTTGAGGTGTCAAATAAGATCAATCTCTAAAATAGTATGGAATAAGTAATAAGTGTAGGCCAAGAGTTTTAAAAAATACCCGAATGAGTAAAATGTTGACTGATAAGCCCTGATGGTTGGTGTAAACGTCACAAGGGTGACGGTACTTCAACCTTAACCATCATAAGGAAAAAACTATCTGTGTATTCTGCTTTAGCCTAAGGGTTCACCTGAAGACCCATCAGGCCTATGACAAACTGTCAAGGAAAGCCGTCGCTTGTCACTAAAACAATGAAAAGAACTGATGGCTAGGGATGATGAACCATCACAACTGTGAATAACCATCACCCCATTTAGTCAAGTACAAATAGATTCAGTTTAATATTTTTCACTTTTGTTTTGGTTTTGCATAGTGACTAATTTATTCCTTCTAGGGGTACAATGCCTCAAAAACTACAAAAAACTAGAGGTGGGGCACGAAAAGGGCAAGCAAGGGATACCTCAAACTTGAGGCTCATAGATGATCCAAAAAATGAGATTGAGAAAGCTAAAGCACCAACTTACCACACTTGAGAAAGCAATAAAAATATACTCATGCCACCTAGTATGAGGAGAAGGATGAGTCATCAAGTAAGGAATCTAGTAGCGATGGGGAGAGCAACGACAATTCAAGCTTGGGGCCTAATGAGAAAGGTGGTACTGAGGCCACCAAAATCTAGAAATGGAAGCCAAAACTAAACCTGAATAGGAGAGGGGCGAAGTGCTCAGAACAAAGGCCTCAGAGGTTAGAGAAAATATTTATTGGAAGATTGAAGGGGAAGGAAAATACTACCAAGAGGTTCTCCTTCCAACGAAGACAAGGAGTTTAAAGAGACTATTTATTGAAAAACTTCAAATTATCACAACTGAATTTCCTGAGTACCTGGATAATGAGCGATGATTCAATGAATATAACTTGCGTTGGATAAGCACACCTCCTAGAAATTACTATCCAGCCATGGTTTCCAAATTTTATATGAACTACTTGGCTATCCTTGAGAAGCAATATGGGAAAGGAAAGATAGTTACTAATACAAGATTGTTTGTAAGGCTTCTGATTTGTGAGGTTTCAATGGATATCTCCGATCATACCATCAATCGAATCATTTTTGGCCAACTTTATGAACCCCCAGCTATCACTCCTGTGTACAAATGCTGGATTATGTCAGCATCCACCCAACAACCTTAGTTAGCATAGTTTTGATAGAGACTGGTGAACCCTCATGGTTTAAAAATTTGAAGAAAAGGATGGCCAAGTCCTTAATAAACTTTTCAGCAAAATTTTGGTGGGAAGTCGTTTGGTTGTGAATAATGCCTAAGGGCAGAGATGATAATCTAGATGAGCTCAAGGCCATAGTTGTTGGTAGTATGGTGGAGGGTTTCAAAATTAATTTTAGCCAGATAATTGCAGATGAAATGCATGCAAGGGCACATAAGACTGCTACATCATTACCATTTCCTTGCTTGGTGACTGAGCTATGTAGGCTTTTAAAGGTGCCTATCCTTAGTGGGATCGATAATGAGGTGACAACTATCATGACTCAAAACATTGATAGGACACAGGATGATGGAAAGTTTGAGTTGAGGGTCTACAAACCACCATCATTTGGACCTCAGTCACAGACTACTCCAGAGGTGTCCGACACTCTTTAGGCACACCTTTAGCCATCCACAGGATCATCTACTGCATCTAGGGCTGAGATTGCTGACACAATATATATGCCACCCGCATATTCAGAGTTTCAGTTGAACTCGCATAATTTTATGAAAATGGTCAAAAAATAAAAAGAGGTTTAAGAGTCAATTGCAGGATTAAGCCAAAGAATTCTAGCCTTTCATGGATCGAAGAAAAAAGGAAGCATTGAAGTCAAATGAGAATCTACATGCCTGGATAGATGATGTGGAGTTGTAGATCAACAACAGGTTGAGGGAGCTGTCCTTTCCAGATTTGACTAAGTAAACGACCGAACAAAAAAAAAGGCCCAAGGTAATATTGCCACACTAAAAAAGGCTCTACTTTTGGGTTCCTTGGTCTAGAAATGGTGGAGTGAGAAGACGATGATACCATACCTAATTTGATGGGATGACCTCTTAGAGATAGCAGTAAGAAACCAATTGAAGGTGGAGAGAAGAAAAGGTTGAAGAAAAGAAAGCATCGATATAAGACACCAAAAGAAAGAAACATAAGGAAGGCACTGAATGCCTGAAAGAAAGATAAAGACCTAAGGCATAAGTGTGAGTAGGACCGGCTAGTGAGAGTTTCTTCCTGCTCAACACCTGGAGTTGGGCCCATACCACAGTTGTTACCTCCTCCCATCCCTGTGCTTGAGGAAGCTATTTATAGTATGAGTACTCCGTTTGACACCGGTGTCACTATTATAGATTTTAAGACCACAAAGGTCTCAAAAGATTTGCCAGACTCTTAGGCCTAAGGGATTCACATGTATTCCTTCTTCTTAGCTTTTATCTATAGTATTTATGCATTAAGGGAAATGCATCTTTCTTTTTATGAGGGTGGTGGTACCTATGAGTCTGTCACCATCAGAGAGTTTTTATTCTGGTATTTCTTTTCCCTCAGGTATGCTATCTAGTAGAACCGACATGTTTAGGTTTATTGCTTTTTGTGTTGATTAAGTTTGACTGTTAGCAAACAATTGCGTGAATTTTGTGATTTTCTGTGGATTTGGTGAAAAGTAGAGACCCCTCCAAAATTAACTTGCTTTTAGCACATATGGTATGTTTTCATATTATTGACTTTTTGGATCTCTGAATGTCATTAGTATATATGGATGTGATACTATTGCTTAAGCTAATTACCATCATGATGGGGGTATTAACATGTGTTCTTTTGTGCCAAGTGTGTGTGAGCCTATTTTATGTTTTTCTGACTTTGTTTATGCACCTAGAACTTTCCTAGTCTATGTTGTTTAAGTTGTAAGTCATTGATTAGGAAAGAATCACAGGCCTTGTTTGAATCTAGTCCACTTAGCCTAAAGAAACCTTCAAAATGATGTTAAGAATTCCCTTGATCCTTGTTTGAGCTGTTCAAACTTCTTTAATCAACAATTGTTCACCTTTCTTTTTTTATCTTTGAACCTATATTTTGGCCTTGTTCCCTCCTACGACATCGTGCACCTCAACTCAAAAAAAATTGCTTAAGTTGAGGGTGGATATTGTAGAAGTGTTTGATAAGTTAAAAAGGGTATGAAAAGAGCAGGTGTGGATAAAAGAAAATCTTAAAAGTGTGTGCAAAGAAAAAAGAAAAAGAATGAAAAAGAGAGAAAAAGAAAAAAAAAGATTCAAGGGAGGAATCTTAAGTTAATAAGGGAATTATTGATAGAATAAGGTTAATAAGGGAGGAATCTTAAGTTAAGTTGAAATAAGAGCTCATTCATTTCAAGGAGGCTTAGGTCACTAATCCCCAAATGCATCCTACAAGCACCCAAGCCCTCATTACAAGCCTAGAAAAGCCCTATAATGATCTTGATCAACTATATGAAAAACTAAATTAATATAGTAAAGACAAGCCTATGGGTTCGTATGTGCATCATTGGAAACTTTCTTTGTGAGTGTGAGTGATTTTTCCTAGTCCTTCATTAAATTTGCATGTGTGTGTGGAACTTCTTTGTAGCGAGGGCACCATAAAGATACTGTTGATCACTTACTTTTAGGATAGCGGTTATTGTGTATGAAAATTTTTCATTGATATTGTAATGACATGCTTAGATCCAAAATTGTTGACATGTTGAATGACTTCTATGTGCTAGATTTAACGATGATTAAAAAGTGGTTGAAGTTTGGAAAGAATTTTAAAGTGTAAATTGATTGCTATCGTTTAGCTAAAGTGTCGTGTGTTTAATGTGCTAGTTTAGTTTGGTTTTGTTTTGTTGCTTGAGGACAAGCGAACATTCTAAGATGAGGGTGTTGATGTGACTGCTAATTGCGACATATTTTACCCTTTCAATTGAGAAAAATCGTGAATTTTTAAGCAACTTTTAGTAGTTTTGATGTCTTTTCATGTTAAATTGTAGGAAATAAGCCTAATGAAAAAAGGGGTGAACACTGTGCTGAAATGATGTCTGACTGTTCATCTGACAAACCATCAAAGAAGTGACTGACCGCCAAGCATACCATCATCTCTAAATAGGATGATCAAGGAATAAAGTTAGTATAACGGGTCAACTGACGATCCGTCAAGGAGTTGATGTGTCGTCAGTCCAACCGTTAGGCTAAAACAAATTTGATCAATTCTACTCATTGGTGACAACACATTGTGAAAATCTGTTAAGAGGCTGACAAACCATCATCTCTCCCATCAAAGCTAAGGAGAAAAAATGGCAAACTCAATTCTAGTGACGGTTTAGGCGATGAACCATCACACATTCGATGAGCCATCAGGTGAGGCGTCACAAGTTAAGCGGCACCCCGAATTTGAATTTTAATTCCCATATTTCTAGAGCCTATAAATACCTAGTCTAGGGTTTAGAATAGGTATCTTTTACACTTGGAATATTTTTACGATCTTCTTTCTCTGGAGAAAAACGCTTTTGGTGTTTTGAAACACAACTTTTGGTTTATGTCAAGATTTGAAGGCTTGAATTCCATCTTTGTAAGATTCAATATTTTAATTACAAAATATATTGCTTTCATCTTCATCATCACTATAAGTGGCTAAAAAGCTCATTTTTAGGGTTGTGGAATCCTTGACAGATTATCAATTCTAGGGTTCATGTTGGTGTGACAAATAATATTCGTGAGTGTATTGTTAATTCCTCTTTTTTCTTACAGATTTCTAATGGTTGCAAACATTATAACAAGCCCTTGGTTTGTCTTGCTTGAACTAAGAGGTTAGAACTTGGAAGAGGATTTAACAATGAGAATTTGGAGTTTCTAACCTCCATCTAATGAATAATGCTCTAACGAGATTACTCACTTGAGGCTAAAATTGAGTTGCTATTTTCATCACTTTAAGTTTGAAAGAATTCAAGGGTAATCACCTACTTAGGTTGGGAAACATTTAGGTGAACTTCTGAACTCGTTGCTTTACATTTACTTGTGTTAACATGAATTCACTCTCAACATAACTCGAGAATGAAAAGAAGCCAAGGTGAACACAATCCGAATTTATTCTCTCTATTGATAAATTATTCGTAAATTTAACGCTTCTTACTTGAAACCACTTGAATCGATATTCAACAATTATTTATAAAAAAACCCTCATTTCATGGAAATTTTTGACTAATAGTCATTTGAATTACATAAGACTTAGTTATAACCATATTGCCTGTGGGATTCGCCCCCAACATTTGTTGGGTTATATATTTGACAATAACCGTTTCCACTTCTTAAGAGAGTTGTAATTTGGGCATATCAATGCGCTCTTATTTCCATTGAGGAATTGGCAACCTCTGAAGTATGCCAGCGGGTCTCTGGTTCTCGAACTTCACCTGCTGACAGTTCAAACACCAAGACATAAAATTTGAAATATCTCTTTTCATCCCAAACCACTAGTAGTGCTGCCTCAAATCTCTGTACATCTTGGCTGACCTAGAATGAATAGAGTACCTGCAACAGCGAGCTTCTCACAATATCAATTGAATCAACTCATCAACCCCCAGGACACAAATACTGCCCTCAAACCTCAAAATATAATCAGAATCCAAGGTGACCTTCCCAGTCTCACCCAACACCTGATCAAAAATATCCTACAACCCACCATCCTTGAACTGTCACTCTCAAATCTTACCACTCAACATAGAGCGGGATTCAACAAGAGCAATTACCCCTCTGGAGCCAGAAATATCTAGTTGAATCAACCTATTGGTGGAAGGACTAGACATCCAAAGTCATAGGCCACTTCAAAACTGGAAGATAGGATAAACCCCCTATACTCGCCGCCTTTTGGCTAAAGGCATTCGCTACCATACTTGCTTTTCATGAATGGTAAAGAATAGTAAGATCACAGTCCTTCCGTAGATCAATCCAACAGCGTTTCCTCAAAATTAGATCCCTCTGAGTGAAAATGTCTAAAGGATACTAAGGTCAGTGAATACCTTACAATGCACACTATAAAGAGAATGCCTATAAATCATGAGCTTAAAGACTACTTCTGCCAACTCTAAGTCCTGAATGGGATAGTTACCCTCGGGAACATTTAGGTGCCTGGAGGCATAAGCAATCACCCTACCCTACTGTATCAGAACACAACCTAAACTAACTTTGAAAGCATTATAATAGATGGTAAAGCCCTAGCCTCAACTATAAGTGTCAAAATCAGAGCTAAATTCAATAAGGCCTTGAGCGTCAGGAGGGTCGCCTCACACTCATTGGACAACTAAAACTTGACATCCTTCCTAGTCAATCTTGAGAGTGGCACTACAATTAAGCTACGAACCTTAAAAGGAGAAGTAGGCTTGGCCCAATCATGAAAAACCTCAATCTCTACTGGGTCGACCATAATCCCATCATTAGACACTACGTTCCCAAAGAAAGCCACTGACTCCAACCAAAACTCATGCTTTGAGAAATTTTCATAAAGTCGTTCGTCTCTCAAAGTCTAGAGCACAATCCTAAAATATTGTTTGTACTTCTCCCGACTCCTTGAATACATAAGAATGTCATCAATAAACATAATGATGAAAGAGTACAAATAAGGCCTGAATACTAAGTTCATCAAGCCTATGAATACCGCCAGGGCATCAGTCAACCTAAAAGACATCACGAGGAACTCCTAATGGCTGTAACAAGTCTTAAATATCATTTTAGGGATATCTGAAGCCCTAATCTGTTGTTGATGGTAACCAGATACCAAATCAATCTTAGAGAATACTGTCGCACCCTAGAGCTGGCCCAATAAATCATCAATACAAGGCATCAGGTATTTATTCTTAGTAGTAACCTGATTCAGTTGTCTGTAGATAATACATATTCACATAGTACTATCTTTATTCTTCACGAATAAAATTGAAGCATCCCACAAAGAAATACTTGGTCTGATAAAACCCTTACCCAGAAGATCTTGGAGTTGAACTTTAAGCTTCTTTAGCTCAACAGGACCGATACGATAATGTGAAATAGAAATGGGTTGAGTGTCTAACTCAACCTCACTAGGGAAATCAATATCACGCTCAGGTGGAAGGTCGGTAAGGTTGTAAAAAAGACATCAGGAAACTCACAGACCATAAGAACAGAATCAAGTGAAGGAGTGTCGGCTTTAATGTCACGAACATATGCAATATAAGACAAACACCCTTTTGATATAATATGACTAGCCTGAATATACGAAATAGTCCCTACCAATATGCGACTATCAGAACCCTACCACATGACCTGAGGGGTGTCAGGCATGGCTAAGGTAATGACCTTAGTAAAGTAATCCAAAACTGTATGATAGGGGGATAACCAGTCCATTCCCAGAATAGCATTGAAATCGACCATGTTAGGCAAAATCAATTCAATCCAAGTATCATAATCTGCCAACATCACCTCACAAGATCTATACACCCTATCCACTACTAAAGAATCACCCACTGAATAAGCTATGTGCATAGGCACATCCAAGGGCTAAGAAACCATTCCTAATCAAGATGAAAAATACACCTATATATATATATGAACGAGTAGAACTGAGATCAAACAACACAGATGCTGGCTATTGATATATAGAAATCATAGTTGTAACCATAGACTCTGATGCCTCCATCTCTTGTCAACCAGTAAAAGCATTTAACTTTTTATGCCTACTACCGGACTCTTAATGTGAACAGCTGCTAAAACTACCTGCCTAACTACATCCATAAGAACCAACCCTACCGCATTGAAACCATTTTGGCCCGATAGTGCAGCTATACTAAGAGGCTAAGTTGGGTGAACTACTTAGTCATTCATCCCCCACCGGGGCACTCTTTAGAATTAAGACCCAACTCACAATAGTATTACCATGCCCTAGATATCGTGACATGTCAAAGCTTATCTGATGGACTAAACTGAGGCCTATGGCCCAAAGAATTAGAATGTGAACCTCGAGAAGAATATCTGGAGCCCTGGCCACTAGAACCTTCGAGACCTAAATGTCCTCCATCGGAAATTTATAATGAAGCCTATACTGACTTGATAGACTTATCATATGTCTTATAATGATGTACGCCCCTACCAAAATTCCCTCTATTGCAAGACATAAAAACACTTTGATTTCCTAATGTTGAGGTTTTTTATAACTTCCCTTATAGGCCTCATAATGTAAATCCTCGATAGTCCTAGCATGGTCAGCTCAAGAAATGGGAGACCAAACGATACAACATAATGTATGGCCAATTGAACCTCAAACCTCAGGCAGGCCTCTGAAAAATCTACATACCCTCTCCTACTTGGTGGATATCATTATAGTAGCATGCCTGGAAAGCTAATGAAATCAGGTTTCATACTTAGATACTGACCTAGACCCCTGCTCCAATCTAGTGAACTACTCCCTCAATTGCTCACGAACACAACGGGGTATGTACTTCCCCTAAAAAAGCCTCGGAGAACTAAGCCCAAGTCATAAAGGGGGACCCCTCTGGTCTACAGTTAAGATAAGCTCACCACCATTCTCTAGCCACTCCATAAAGTTCAAAGGTGGTGTATTCAACACCGTGAGACTCTACAAGGCCGAGATTATGTAACCTCTCATGACAACTAATAAAAAATTCATCTACATTCTGTCTTGATGCACCAAAAAACCTTGGGGGAGACTATCTAAAAGAATCCCAACATCTTCTGCTTCTCGATAGTAATAACAAGTTGAGCTGTCATCGACTGTGCAATGGTAGGGATCGGGAGGATCTTAACTAGTGGAGTCACAACAGTAGGCTATGTACCTATACCCAGTCCCTCCTACCCTGCTTCCTGGGCAGATTTTTAGGCCCCATCTATTTCATGACTCCCAATCATTACCTAATAAATACACTAGGGCATCTTGAAGTACTGACGTGGTTATAAACCTAGGTGGTGCTTGGGCTGGCCCCTAACCTACTGGTTGTTTTAGTGGTATATTTTTTGGTACTGAGGGTAGATCAATATCTAGTTGTGGTGATATTGTAGCCATGTACTAAGTCAGTGTAGAAGCTCATGCTGGAGGCCGACCCCTACCTTAGCCCTAACTAAAGGTGGAGGGCCCCTGCCCTTATCGGGCATCCCTCTCACCCTGACCATCTATGAAAGAGTGAATTTAGTAAGTGTTCCAAATCTTATATGAATAGTAAGTCACGATAAAGAACCAAAAATGTGAAATTTTTACTAAGAATACCTTATAGCCTACCGAAGATAGGATACAGATATCATCGTACCGATCCGTAGGACCCTACTAGATATTTACTCTTGTACCAACAACAATGATGAACCTAGGCTCTGATACAAAGTTATCACGAACCAAATTTTGGGTCATGATGGCACCTACTAAACATACCTATAGGTAAGCCAAGTCCTAGAATGACAAGTTATGGACCAGTAGAATAGAAAACTTAAGTATACCAATAGTCGAGCCAAAATATAATAGAATACATTAAATGGGCCAAAATATATACATATATATATATATATATACATATATATACAATGTGACAAAAAGAGTAGACTAACAATCCATACATCCTGATACAAGCCAAATTTAATTAAAGTTATATACACGAGGCTGATCTAAGGAGTGGGTGAACGTGTCATCAATCCATGACCTTAGAGGCTTGTGCATGCTAAAGGTGAAGATACAAAACTCTAGAATCAAGTTTGGATGACGACTTGGTGCTTGGAACTACCATGGACATGCTGCCCAAAGTTGACGACCAAGTTGACAAGCTACAACCCAGTTGAAAACAAAGTTATCGAGCTGTCAGCAAGTTGACGAGCTTTCAACTTGGCAATTAAGTTGAAAGCTTTAAAAGGAAATTCTACCCAAGCTTGATGAGAAATGTGATGAGTTGTTACCAAGTTGATAAGTTGTCAACTTGGACGTCACTTGTTTTCAGCTGCAATTAGGGGTTGATTTCCTAAGCCCATTTAAGAGCCACTTTTGGGCATTTTTGTAATAGTTAGCCTTGCCTATAAATAGATAGATTAGGACATTCATTAGGGAGATTTTTATGACTATTGATATTGTAAGACTCTTGTGTGAGAATGAGAGCTTGGAAAAGCTTATGTTGATTGTTGCTTAGAAATGATGGTTGCAAGGGCATTATGATTACCTCTTGATCAATGTAAGAGACTAGTTACTTGTTGGTAATCAACAAAAGAGGTCATTGGGTTTGAAACACCCATTGGATTTCCTTTTTTTAATCTTTTTATGTCTATCTATCTATCTCTATCTTTTATCCTTTATTTTCCGCATTTTAATACTATCATTTTCTTCTAGTTTTCATATTAATTTTCTTCTAGTATTTTGGATTGTATCATTTGGTATTAGAGCCAAGCTTAGGATCGTTTCTACGATTCTAGTCTTGGGTTTGTTACTACAAAAAAAAGGCTAAAAATGTTTTTAAGGTTTTTCAAATTTTGAGTTTTTGATTTTAAGTCGTGTTTGAGTTTCTGATACTAGAATCACATTCTCTAGTATCTACTAGGTCTACATTTGAGATTTAAGATTAATAGGAGTTAATTTGAGGATTCTACCATTGTTGGGTTTGAGTTTGAACAAAAATAGAAGTGGGTTCTTAGATTTGAAATTATTGGGTTGAAATCGAGGTTTCAAAGATATTGGGGTTTATTTTCCATACGTGGGGAGCTTGGGTTTAGAATTTTGTGGAATTTAGAGCTAAAATGAGAGAGTTATGAATTTTGGATCTTCATATTTTTCTTGGTGTTCTTGAGGACATTCAACTCTTGAAGTAGAAGATTCATCAAAACAATGTTCTTAGATCCAAAAAAAGGGCCCAAAAAAGAAAGGATAAGTGTTAGTACAAAAAGAATATTCCAAAAAGGGAAATATCTAGGTGAATTGGGCCCAAGGAAATCAAATTTTCAAAATTTTCAGCAAAGGACGCAGAGTGCAAAATCCATTAAAGAAGTTGGCAAGTTGGGGGTGACGTCCAATCACCTAAGTGATAACTCATCACATAGGTCATCAACCCAAATAGAAACTCAACGTTCCCAGCTCAACTTGATAAAAGGGGGGACAAGTTGTCCACCCAGTGATGACTTGTAGGTCCTCACCAGGCGATGACTCATCAGTTTGCCCATCACCAAGAGGCAGTAACTCACCTGAGCAGGCCCTACTTTGATGAAATAAGTGACGACCCATCACCTTGTTGATGAGCTGTCAACTTGGTCGTCACCTTTCAACCTTGTTCTTCAAGTGAGGTATTATTTGGTAATATCTCATCTAATTCTTGGTTTCATTTCATGTTTCTAACCTCTTTTCTTTGATTCTTAAACTAATTTCCAACTAGTAATCATCCTACTTAGTTGTTGATTAGTTCTTAATTCCGTCTTTTTATTCTTCTAATTACTTTTGTACTTTTCTTATTTTACTTCATAGATAATTTTTGATTCAAGTTCATTAGTTTATGATCGAGTCATCCGTCTTTCCTTAATCGAAGATCCACTTTGGACAAGAGTAGTAAATCGACACTTTGTGAACCACCGAAGCATAAGCAATCTTCAACATTATCCGACTCAATTTTAAGGCAATCACAGATGTGTAAACACGAGTGATTGTGAGTTTTTATTTTGCTAATGCTAATGTTGTTTGCTGTCTTTTGTGAATATCATTGTGTAGGTACAAAGAACTATAAGGAAGCATGTTGAATGCATTTTCCCCATCTAGGAATACCATATCCTATACGTCTCATTCTAATAAACAAATGTCAAAATATGGGAACCAAGGTGGCTATGGGAAAAGTTATATGTGTCTCAATTCCATCAAGATCACTCTTCATACATTTGAATGAAAGTGTGATCCCGAGGCCTATCTTGATTGGGAGTGGCAATGTGAGTTGGTTTTTTGAATCCTTGACTTGACCAAAGTCGAGGAAGCCATATGTGCCATTGGACACCTTAAAGGGCATGCATTGAGTTGGTGGAAATCCATGAGACGATGCACTCGAACATGGGGAGAATTGAATGGTCTTATGAGGTTTAAGTATGTGCCAAAAGGGTATAAAAAGCTTTATAATATGGACCCGAAAAGACAAAGTCTAATCATAAGGGTTGATATTTGTGGATCTTTGGGGTTTGATCTTGACTTAGAAGATTGGTGTTATAAGAACTACACCAGCCCAAACTACGGTGGACTACTTGAGGATACCACAAGTAGCAAAGTGATATCTATATATCAAGTATGGATGTAAAGTTAGGGATATTGTAACGATATCCTTCACATGTAATGGGTACTATGAAGAGGTTTGGTATTATATGATACCCATGTAATTTTGTCACCTATGTTTGGGATCCAATTGGTTTCAAAAGCATGAGGTTTCAAAGGAGCAAAAATTGCCCAAACATGTGGTCGACCAATGGGGAAATCATCTCTTTCCAAATACTTTCCCCAATTCTCATCAAGAAAACTTGGGCACTTATTCCAAGTCCCATGAGATTGAGAGACAAAAGATTGAGAAAAGTAAGGGAGTGTGAAGTGAAAACCTAAGAGCAGAAAAATGAGAGGTTGTATTCAGTGATGTGAGCGGGTTGTCACAATATTATCCTAACTCATGTAACTTTTCTTGTCTCTCTAGTTTTCTTAACACTTGTGTAGGTATTGTTAGAAGCAATCTAATGGAGAGCCCCAAAGTGTGAAGAACTAATATGTGTTTAAAGGGTGCCTAAATGAGGAGTTGACTTGAGGGGGGACAATTAACAAACTCCCATGTGTTGAGAACTTCCCAAAGGAGCAAATGTTGAACACCAAGGTGAAGACCCTACTTCTTATGAGCTACAAAGTAACAATGCTAACTCTTGCACTTTTTAAAATTTGAAAGGTTTTGATGTGGCTTGTAGAAAAGTAAGTGTAAATGACGGCTTGTCTAATGTTGAGCATAATGAGTCTTCCCTTTGTGATACTCTTGATAGTACAAAGTTGCCTAATGATCAAGTTCTTGTTGTGAGTTTGCAAATACTAGTTGATCCTATAGATAACCGAATTGACTCTTCTAGTAAGATCGATTTGTGTCCACCTACTATTGGCACTTATGGATTGAATGAGGTTTCATTGCCATGTGATAAGAGTATTCATACACTAGTTGACCCTTGTAAAAATCAAGGTGAGTCTATGCTGGCTTGTGAATTAACTACAACTAGTGAAGGTGTGCACATTGATTGACTTATGTGGCTATTAATTCGCTAAGTGAGTGATGTCGCCCAAAGTATACCTCTGAAAAAGTACAATGCGGTCGCTGAATCAAATATAGAACCAACTAGGTTGGGGTCGATCCCACAGGGAATAGGTCGAAGTGTGAGTAGACTACCAGATGGAATAATTGGAACGTAAAGAAAACTGGGGGGTTTTGCTAGTAAATAGTAATAATGATGATTGCTGGTTGTATTGAGTTTGTAAAAAATAAGAGAAATTCACTAGGATTGTGATCCCCAATGATTTCTTAATTCCACCGGTTACTTGTACTTAACAAGGTTGCCCCGCTGCGCTGCATGTAAAATCTAACAAGTTAGGTTCATCTAACTATCTCTCGACCTTCATTAGATGAATTTCACTCTTCTCCTCTCAGACTCCGAGTGTCGCAATACTAACCCTTGTCCTGGATTTTGGATAACCTTTCCTGCTAAGGCTCCAGTTATTAGATGAAGGTTGATAGCTTCAAATCTCTGTTGTTATCTCCTTTTCCCAATCTCTACCTCTCTCTCGAGCAAGTCTAGAATACAGGCGAGTTTCTAACGTTTGCAACCGTTAGAAAAGCAATCACAATGAAGGAAACCACAATACATGCATACACAGCAGTACAAAGTTACTTTGCACTTAATCGGTTTCGTTAATTCCTCACGGCTCACACAACCCTAGTTGATAGGTTTAGCTGCTCATGATTGCAAGAACACAAGACTAATCCAAAGATGAAAGCATAATTATGGTCTCACAATAATAAAGAAAAATCAAAATTTCTATTATCAATAAAACTCAAATTAGGGTTTGTGAATACAAAACCAAATATATGTCTGAAACAGTATGAAATAACTCTCAAAGTAGTAAATTGTCCAACTCTCGCACTTAGGACTACATAGGGGTATTTATAGATACAAAACTAGTCCCATCCAAATCCAAATAGGAGAACAGAGTCGGCAACTTCCACGGTATCGTAACTTGGTGTCGTGGAACCAAGTCACGCCACGTAGGTTGATGTCGTGGTCTTCAGAAGTTGGATCACGGCAGGCTTCCATGTCACGTGGGTTTCAGTCACGCCACGTGACCCCTGCCGTGGAAATCAGGCCCTGTTTCTTCACTCTGATGTTGATTCACGATAGCTACTCACGTGGCGTGAGTGGCTTCCACGCCACGTGACTTGTGGCGTGAGTGGTTCTCTTCTGCAGCCTCTTGTTCTTTCTTCGTCCAACACTTCGTTCTCGGGCTTGATTCTTCCTCTTTTGCTCATTTTGCCCTTAAAGCCTGTTTTCCTGCAAATTAGGACAGAAACCACATCATACCAACAAAACACCCCCAAGTTATTGCATGTTTTCCTTGTTTTAAGCATCAACAGTGCCATGTAACCATGACACATCAACACCCTCAACTTAGAATGTTTGCATGTCCTCAGGCGAACAAAATAAAAATACGCAAACACAATGCTTAACTAAGAGAAACCTAACGGACCTATGGCAGTCTACTCATTTGACAAAAAACCTTTTCGACCCCTCCTATCTTCAAAGCAAAACCAAAGTGTGTATATAAGCAACATAGTATCATGACACAGAAGGGATCAAGTGATGGCACCAAATTATGCACGAACAACTAATCGTATATGCAATTGGCATTTCTCGAACAACTAGCAGCTAATTATGCAACCCATGTGCTCTCACAATCAAAGAAGTCCCATGCACTCTCAGTATACTAATGGATATCAACATAGTGACTAGGTCAAAACACTCATGCTCACAAAGAAGTTAAGACAGTGTGCATTAAATACCATAGGCTTGCCCTTATTTTCTATGCCTTCATTTTCGGACAGTCGGACTAGGATCACTATAGGACTTTACTCGACTTGTAATGTAGGCTTAGGGACGGGTATGGTGCATATGGGTAGAGTGACTCAACCCTCCTTGATACTAATCTAAGGCGTATTTATATGCCTTAGTAGAGACTTTAACCCATGATTACCTTAGTTTTGAGAACAATACTTGTGTATTGTATAAGTTTTTGATGGGAAATGGGATATTGTGCTAACCAATATGATTAGACTCTTGTAGGTGGAATTTATGATTTTTAGGAGCATGTTTGGTATGGAAAGTTAGGCTTGGAGGAGCTACGAGTGAAGAATATTGAATATAAGAGGCAAGCCGAAGAGTTGATGTTGAAGAATCCAACCAAATCCGCGAAGAGAAGTCGACGAACAAAAAAATACAAAAAAAAGGGCCTGGAGAGCTAGGCAGCATGCCAGGCCGCTTTTGGCAAAAGTTTTACTTGCCTAGTATGTTCCCAGGCGCGCTGCCCAGCGTGCCACGCCGCCTGGGAGCACCCTTTTTGCTGAGGCAAAATCTGCCTAAGTGTTAGGCGCGCCCAATGACGTGCCGGGCCACTTTTTGGTCGATTTTTGCCTCGACTTTGGTCTATAAATAGGGCTTTTGAGTTATTGTATTAGATTCCATCATCCTTAGAATATTTTGGGCGTTTTTGGGCATCTCAATTAGGTTCCATTCCTCTTCTTTTCAGTTTTAATTATTTTTTTAGTATTTATTACTTTTGGATGTTGATAAACATTATGAGTGGCTAAAATCCCTCATTCTTGGGGTTAAGGCCAAGAACATGAATCTCTTGGGTTAATTGTATTGGTTTTTGCTGGAGTTTATCATAAATTGGTTATTCATATATTCTATATTTTATTATTGTAATGTTTGATCACCATTGGAATATATTCCTTGTCTTGAAGTGAGCTCGAGAGAGAAACTAAGAGATAGACCTTGAATATATGAAGTGTGGTCTTTCTTGGGGAAGTAATTATAAGGGATTGACATGTGGTTAGGACTGAGAGGTACCTAATCCACCACACTTGGTCAATTACGAGAAGAAAACTTGAATGCTCTAGAATTGGTTAAGCTTATCACCACTCACGGATGTAGGTAGGTTTCTAAGTTCTAGTAGAAAATTATAATTTGGAGACGAATATAGTTATAAAATTAACCTCGGGATCAATAACCACGATAAACAACTCAAAGTGCTTAAACCAACAACAATTATGCTCAAGCGATGACGTTCAGGGTGCCTTAGCCCTGGGAATTCACTTTTTATTGATTTTTCAAGCATATTTGCGAAAACCAAAGTTACGGTAGCGAAGATAGGAGTTCTTAGTCTACAATCATTTAATTTTTAGCACCAAATCTCTTGTCATTTTCGCAACACTAGTTTTTAATTATAGTTTGACGTCTAGAGTTGATTTCTGTTGATGAAAGTCCCTTGGGTTTGATATCCGGCTCTTTAAAAGGAGTCACTTTATTACTTGCACAATCACGTACACTTGCGTGTATAGATGGGTCGCAATAAGTTTTTGACGTCGTCGCCGGGGACTTTCAAATAGATAGATTTCAATTATTAACGTTTGTACTTTAATTTTCAGCTACGTGTTGACAACTTGATCTTAGCTGTTCTATTTTGCAGGCTTTCTTCATCGGAGCACTGGCAAGGAACAAAGATTTGGTAGCCCCGCAGTCTGAACCTAAAAGATATTTCAATAGATTGAGGAGACAGGCTGCAGACTACCCAATCCCACAAGTTGAACTGGCTGGCGAAGGAATACGAGGTAATCCCGTAAGAATTGAAGAACCAGGTACAGAGAGACGTGAACCGAAAGTAATGGCAGCTAGAACAGTTCGTGATGTGGCAATCCCACTCGCCACTAATGTGACCTCCAGTATTCTCAAACCAGCAGCTAGAGGTAGATTTGAGCTTAAACAGAACATGCTGCAACTCTTGCACTCAGGTGGATAGTTTACTGGTCTTGCTCATGAAGACCCGCAGAGGCATATTCAGAATTTTCTAGAGATCAGTGACACATATATTCCTGCGGGTGTGACTTCAAATTATGTGAGACTTACTTTATTTCCCTTTTCTCTGTTAGGGGAAGCAAGGAGGTGGTTAGATGCAGAGCCGGCTTATTCTATCACTACTTGGGATGATCTTGCTTGGAAATTCTTGATAAGGTTCTTTCCTTCTGGAAAGACAGCAAAGCTGAGGAGTGAGATACTAAGTTTCAGACAGAGAGATGATGAGAATTTGTACCAAGCTTGGAACAGATTCAAATCCATGTTGAGGGATTTTCCTCACCACCACCAAGCTAATGAAGTGTTGGTGCATACGTTTATAGAGGCTCTCAACCCCAACACTAAAATTCTACTTGATTCAGCTGCAGGTGGACAGGCTTTAGAGAAGACGTATGATGAATTATATACTCTGTTGAATCATATTTCGCAGGGAAATCCAGACTGGCATAGTGATAATTCGAGGAATTCTACAAAGAAGGTTTCTGGGAAACTAGATGTGGATGCAGTCACAACACTATCTGCCCAAATTTCAGCTATGCAAAACATGATGAACAATCATTTTAGTAGTTTAAATTTGGGGCAACAACCAGCTCCCGTGAATGCAGTCCAGCAACAGGTTTCTGTAATATGTAGTGTATGTGTAAATGGTGATCATACTAGCAATTTGTGTAGTGCTAATCTGGATTCGGTAAATTTTGTTGGTAATGGACAAAGGGGAGGTAGAGCTCAGAACTACGGAAACACTTATAATGCCGGGTGGAAAAACCATCCGAACTTCTCTTGGGGAGGAAATCAAAATCAATATAGGCCTCAAGGATATGCCCCTCAGTACAACCAACAACAAGGTCAAGGAAATCAAGTGGGTACTAAGCCTAGAGACATGATTATGGCTGAACAAGCGAAGTTGGCAGCAGATGTGAGGAACAATCAGTTGGCTACTCAGAATTTGGAAAAGCAGATTGGCCAGTTAGCTAATGCACAGAATACAAGGCCCCAAGGAGGTCTTCCAGGAGATAATGAGACAAATCCCAAGCAGGTGAATGCTATAGTTACCCGTAGTGGTAAGCAGCTAGAGGATACAGTTGTACCAGCAAAAGAATTGGAGACAAAAGTAGTGGTGATTGAAGACGAACAAGTGGAGTCTACCAAAAGCTCCAAAGATGATAAAGTGATACATAGTGTGAAGTTGCCTCCTCCTTTCCCTCAGAAGTTTAAAAAGAAGAAGGAGGATGAATGCTTTGGTAAGTTCATTGAACTACTTAAACAAGTGCACATTAATTTGCCCCTTGTGGATATCTTGCAGGGTATTCCAAAGTATGCCAAGTTCATGAAAGATATTGTAGCAAACAAGAGTAGATTGACATAATATGCCACAGTGGCTTTGACTGAGGAGGTTAGTTCTCGCATTCAGAACCGGTTACCTACTAAGCTGAAAGATCCTGGAAGCTTCACTGTGAAGATTACTATGGAGGATCGTGTCTGCGCTCGTGGATTGTGTGATTTGGGGGCTAGTATAAATCTGATGCCCACTTTGGTTTTCAAGGAATTGGTTTTGGGTCGTCCAAAGCCTACTACTATTATTTTGCAGCTGGCAGACCGATCTGTGACTAGACCTGATGGTATTGTTGAGGATGTTCTGGTTCAAGTGGGGTCGTTGATCTTTCCTGTTGATTTTGTGGTGCTGAATTTTGAGCCTGACCCGGAAGTCCCATTTATTTTGGGGCATCTGTTCCTGGCTACAGGAGGTGCAATCATTGATGTCGCAGCCGGGAAACTTACTATGCGAGCTCATGATAAAGTTGAAGTCTTTGATGTATATAGGGCTTTAAAGCTTCCAGAAATTTATGAGAACTTGTCGGCTATCACAGCTATAAATTTGGCGGTTGAAAGCATCTACACTTTGTCTATAGATCCGTTGGAAAAAGTTTTGATGGGGCAAGATGTGTTTGGTGATGCAGAAGCTAGTGAGATGGTACAATTTCTTGATCTTATGGGTATCTATGCTAAAGAGGGTATATGGGAACCGTTAAATCATCCACTCGGTCCTCCAACTAAGCCCTCAATTGAGGAAGCACCGAAGCTTGAATTGAAGGAACTTCCATCTCACCTTCAATATGTTTTCCTAGGTGAAAATGAGACTCTTCCTATTATTCTGGCAGCAGATTTGTCACAGGAACAAGTTGATGCTGCATTGTTGATACTAAAACGAAGAAAGAAGGCTATTGGTTGGCAGATGTCTGACATCCATGGTATTAATTCGGGTTTATGCATGCATAAAATTTACATGGAAGAAGGGCACAAGCCGAGTGTGCAACACCAACGACACTTGAATCTGGTGATGAAAGAAGTAGTAAGGAAGGAGGTAATTAAGTGGCTTGATTCTGGTATTGTTTACCCTATCTCTGATAGTACGTGGGTGAGCCCAGTACAATGTGTTCCAAAAAAGGGTGGTATGACTGTGATCACAAATGACAATAATGAACTGATTCCTACCAGAACTGTAACTGGATGGCGTATTTACATGGATTATCGGAAACTTAATGATGCTACGAGGAAAGACCATTATCCAATCCCTTTTATTGATCAGATGTTGGATCATTTAGCCGGGCAGGAGTATTATTGCTTTCTTGGTGGGTACTCCGGATACAATCAAATTGCTATAGATCCTCAAGATTAGGAGAATACTACATTCACATGTCCTTACGGCACATACGCGTTCAAGCGTATGCCATTTGGATTGTGTAATGCATCCGCTACCTTTCAGCGTTGCATGATGGATATTTTCTACGACATGGTGGAGGAGTTCGTAGAGATTTTTATGGATGATTTTTCAGTCTTTGGTAACTCTTTCGAGGCATATTTGCATAACCTTGATAAAGTCCTTGCTCGGTGTGAAGAAACTAATATTGTTCTCAATTGGGAGAAGTGCCATTTCCTTGTGACAGAAGGTATAGTTCTTGGGCATAAAGTGTCAAAGCAGGGGCTGGAAGTTGATAGGGCAAAGATTGAAGCTATTGAAAAACTCCCTCCACCTGTATCGGTTAAAGGGGTGCAAAGTTTTTTGGGTCATGCTGGATTTTACAGAAGGTTTATTCAAGATTTTTCCAAAATTTCACGTCCCATGTGTGCACTCTTGGAGAAAGATGTGAAGTTTGTATTTTGTGAATCATGTGTGAAGGCATTCGAGGTTTTGAAAAAGAAGTTGGTAGAGGCCCCCATTCTTATTGCTCCTGACTGGGCTTTGCCATTTGAGCTCATGTGTGACGCAAGTGATGTGGCAGTGGGTGCGGTTCTAGGTCAACGGAAGAATAAGGTATTTCACTCTATTTATTATGCAAGCAATACCCTTGATGCAGCCCAAATGAATTACACAGTGACTAAAAAAAAGATGTTAGCTTTGGTATATGCATTTGATAAATTCAGATCGTATTTGGTCAGCACGAGCGTCATTGTATACACGGATCATGAAGCAATACAGTATTTGTTCAATAAAAAGGATGCTAAGCCGCGCTTGATTAGATGGATCCTATTGCTACAGGAGTTTGACTTAGAGGTTAAAGATAGAAAGGGGACACAAAATCAAATTGCTGACCATCTTTCTAGACTTGAGAGCTCGACACATATAGTGGATGATGGGCATATTTGTGAGGAATTTCCAGAAGAGCAGTTGTTGGTATTAGAGGTCGATGAGTTGCCATGGTATGCAGACATTGTGAACCTATTGGTAAGTGGGTTATTTCCTCCTAATTTTTTATGGGGCCTTTCCCAAAGTCGAATGGCAATCTATACATACTCGTAGCAGTGGATTATGTATCTAAATGGGTAGAGGCTGCAACTCTTCCTACGAATGACTCCAAAGTTGTGGTAAAATTTCTTCAAAAACACATCTTCACTAGGTTCGGAACTCCAAGAGCTATTATTAGCGATGGAGGGTCACACTTCATTAATTATTGGGTGAAGAGTGTATTGGCGAAGTATGGAGTGAAACACAAGGTCTCCACAGCGTATCACCCCCAAACAAGTGGCCAAGTGGAAGTGTCTAATTTTGAGATAAAGCAAATCTTACAAAAGACAGTGAATACTCAGAGGAAAGACTGGTCAATCAAGCTGGATGATGCTCTTTGGGCTTATCGGACGGCGTATAAGACTCCTATAGGGACTTCTCCCTATCATTTGTTCTTTGGAAAAGCTTGTCACCTCCCAGTTGAGCTTGAGCACCGAGCATATTTGGCGGTTAAGAAGTTGAACCTAGATCCGGGGCTGGCTGGTAACAGGAGGTTGTTACAACTCCATGAGTTGGAGGAATTTCGTGCCCAGGCATATGAAAATGCTAAGATCTACAAGGAGAGAATGAAGCGATGGCATGACAAGCATATTCTCCCCTGTACTTTTGAGCCAGGCCAGTTGGTACTCTTGTTTAACTCAAGACTTAGGTTGTTTTCGGGCAAGCTAAGATCTAAGTAGAGTGGGCCTTTTGAGGTAAGCCGCACGACATCTCATGGTGCGGTGGAAATTTTGAATAAAGCGGATGGTACAAGGTTCATGGTAAATGGCCAGAGATTAAAGCATTATTTCGGTGAGGAAGTGAAGCAGACAGAGGACGTGCTTCGCCTTGATGATAACTGAGCTCTTATATTTGGTCGATCCGCGACATTAAACCAGGCGCTACATGGGAGGCAACCCATGCATGTGTTGTAATAGTTAGGATTTATAAAGTAAAAATACAAAAAGAAGAGTTGTGCCCCGACCAAAACTAAGGCGCTTGATGGGAGGAAACCCATCTCTTTTACAGTTTTGTTTTCTAACGTAGTTCTAGGATCTTGTGTTTATACAGACACGGACCATGTTGGCATGAGAATCCACAAGAAAAAGGTAAATTTGGCGGATGGATGATTATTTGAAGGTGTCGGGCAGGCAGGACATGTTTTGGAGCAATGCGTCGAGTATTGGGACTTGTAAAAGCCCCAAGATTATGTGAAAAATTGCTCAGGTATGAGAATAAGTGTTGGGTGCGCTACCCAGCGTGCCAGGATGAAAAAGCAAAAAAAAAATAATTTTTGAGGCAGTGGGGAGGCGCGCTGGCCAGCGTGCCACGCTGCCTTCCCCAAAAATTTGGCACGCACAGGCAGTGCACAGGCGCGCTGGCCAGTGTGCCACGCTGCCTGTGCCTAAAATTTTTGGCAAGGAGACAGTGGGGTAGCGCGCTAGGCAGCGTGCCACGCCGCTACCCCCAAATTTTTTTTTATTCATTTACTTTTAATACACGACCCACCCCCTTCCCTTTTCTTTTAAATCCCTAATTTCCCTTCTTCTTCACCATCATTCCCAACTCCATACCCACACACACGAGTTCCTCCCAAAGCATCTCAAAAATTTTCGCTTAGATTTCCTTATACGAATTCTTGCCTTCTACTCTTGGGATTGTGTCCAAGTCTCCATTCAAAGGTCTCAAGGTATGTTTCCTTAGCTTTCTCTCTCTAGTTTGCTATGGGGATGATGCAATTTTGGGGTTTCCTTGGATTTCGTGTGTAATGTCCAAATATGTTCTTGGTTTGTTAACTTTCTTCTTATCATATGGTTGGGGTTTATGGGGTGGCATTACAATGAACTTGGAAGGCATGTGAACTTGTGATTCCTAATCTTCTTTTAGTGTAAAATTTGAAGTGAGTTTATCTTTATTGCTGAAAAGTGAGCAAATTGGTAGTGGCAATCATTGAATACGACTCATATGTGTGGAATAAATGACTATTGTTGGACTTCTTGACTAAAACTAGCATATTATTCTAATGTTATTTATAAGATTGCTAACCTTGTGTGGGAATGTGCATTTAACTATGTGGGGAATTGGTTTTGGGCATTAAGTGATGAGGGGAAGTCTGAGTACCCTCCGCCCATATTTATTTTGACGTGGTGCTAAGCGACGTAGGTGTGGGGTGGCCCTCAAAGTCACCGTGCATTAAGTTGGTTAGCTATTTTTACATGGGTTAGTGACTTGTTTGTGGATCTCTGCTATAGGTACTATGTCTGATTCTAATGTAGCAGCCTCTAGCTCTCACAAGAGACGTCGGTCGGGTAATAAGGTACCCGCAGCTCCCCCAGTCCCAAAAGGGCAAAAATGGAAGTATGGGATAAACGCGGTCTCCAGTGCGGGGAAAAGTTGGTACAAAAGCAATCCAAAAGCTAAATATTTCTCCGATGAGTGTATTGATAGGGCAAGCCTGGCTCGGGCTTACCCAAGAATTTTGGGTCGGCTTGAGCAAGTTGGGATGGGCTTTGTTTTCAATAGACCTACAGATTGCAACCTCCATCTGGTGAGGGAATTGTACGCAAATTGGAACCCGAACGCCCTACATACTTGATAGTGGTACGAGGTTCGGATGTGATACTTGACTCCTTGAGCTTGACTGGATTATAGGGAGTTCCCACTCGGGCTAGTCCCCAAGACATACTCAGGTTAAATGCTAGGCCTCCATATACTGAAATTCAACACACTCTGTACGGCCCACGTTCAACTGTGAGGTGGCTTTGCCATCACCAACGAGGGTATCACAAGAGTCTACCATTTGCCCATCTCAACAAAGAGGCGAGGATTTGGCTAAAGATTGTGTGTTGTTGTTTAATTCCGGGGAGCGACATGACTGAAGTTACGAGGGATCGTGTCTGTCTGGTATATGCTCTCTTGACTGATGCAGTGATTGATGTAGGTTCTGTGTTGTTGTCGGTGAGGCGCCGAGCTCGCCTCCATGGAGGTCTTCGATATTCTTTCGATGGACTATTGACCAAATTAATGCGAGCATTCGAAGTGCCTGAAGAAATTTTTGACTATCATCCTCCTTTGATGACGACGCGTGTGGATGTCACCCAGACTAAAGCCCCAGATTCACTCGGCCCCACTTTGACATTAGCAGAGCGTCATGCTCAAGATGATGGGATTTTAGCCCGTATGTATGGGTTGGAGATGCTGTGACACAGGACTTGGGGTAGGCCCTCCACGGTCGATGACCTGAGCCAGGTAGAGAGGGATTATCCTCTCAATGAGCATGCCATGGTCTTATTGAGGATTGGTCCTGATTTTGTGGAGCCTGTGGATTATGATGTCCCCACAGATAAAGATTCCCTCCGGAGCAATTCTGAGGATGAGGAGACTGAGGCAGATGATCCACCGTTAGAGGTCCGTGGGCCGGAGGACGACGACTACCTCAACTGACCAGGGCGCTCCTTACATCCTACTCTTGCTTTGTTTATTGTGGTAGCATTGGGGACAGTGCTAATCTTTTAAGTGTGGGGTGGGGTGTCATGGACTTTCCTTGTATGTATGTATATGTGTGCTACTGTATGCTTTTATTTTGGGTTCCTTAGCGTTTGTTTTTGGTTCTTTTACTAAGGAGAGTCCCTTTGAACCGTACAAAAAAATAATAATTTAGTTTTGATGTTGTTTTGTGTTGTTTTTGGTGTTTATTGCTTTTGAGTAGCCTTAGTCAGAGGACTAAGGGATTTACTCTATGATGGATGGATGACGACCGTCTTAAGAGCAAATTAGTCATGTAGTGTCGTGTTGGGTGTTCTTTCTTGCTATACAGTTGTGCATACACGTGTGAAACATGCCCGGATATAGAATAGCAAGTGTTGAGACGCCTAATTTTCATTAGTTGACTCGCTAAGTTACTTAATGTTGAATTTATGCATGATTTCGGAGTTATGGTGAACCTGCTAAGCTAAACATGTGCCATGTGTGAGTAAGGTTTTTTATGATATTCCATGTGCATAATGATGTCTAGAACTTGTCGGGTGTGTGTGCAAAGCGAAATAAGCGATGTTAAGTTTAGGAGATGATATAGGCATTTCTTTGATAGCCATATTTTAGACCTACTTTATCTACCCTCTGTGCATAATCCTAGTTAGCCCCGTTGAGCCTTTAGCCTTTTCCTTCGTAGCTTTACATGTAGCTCAATCCTCTTCTTTCAGTGAACCAGAATTTGATCCAATAACTCCTAAGCGCTTTAATTAGGAAATCAAGAGGTGAAGGAGTACAAGAGTTTGGAAGAAGGAAAGAGTTAAGTTAAAGCCTCAAGAATATCTCCTATGGGTATGTGAAAAAGTTTGTGCATGTTGGTGGGGAATATGTTAAAATATATATATGTAATATAAAAATTGTTTTTGTAATCAATGGGTGATAACAGTATTCCTTATCCAATGTACTGAAGCTAGTTTAAAGTTATGGGGCAAAACAAAGAAAAGTTGGGAAGAGAAAAGTAGTGGAAAATAAGTCGGTTGAAGGTGCTCTGAATGTAATTTGTAGTGTAGTAAAGCGCTCAGGAAAGATAGTCACTATTCTTGACCAAATAGTTCCTACCCGTCCTTGTGCTTACATTACAACCCCTACAAAGTCCTACTTGATCTTGAGCTTTAACATTTTAAAATTAGTGAAGTATTACACTAAGGGCAAGCCTATGGTTCATCTTTCTGTTGCATGTGAATTCTTTTTGAGAGTGAGTGACTTTCATTCATGCACCCGGTTAGTAATTACTTTGTAGAAGTGAGGGGTGATTCTCTTGTGGTGAGGGCACATGGTTAGTGAAGTTTGGTGATCTATTAATAATGTGTCACGCATGAATTTGCAACTAGTAAGTTGTTTTGTGAGGGTAGGTTGTTTCAATTTGTTATTTAATTGTTTGATATCCTAGTATGTGGTGCATAAGTTGATAAATGTGGTTGTGTAAGCTGTGCAAGAATGCTTATTTTGTGTCTATTGTTTAAAGTCGCCCGGAATTGAGTGTGATTAATTGTTCGAGGACAGACAAAGGTTTAGGTGTGGGGTGGTGATCTAAGGCGTATTTATATGCCTTAGTAGCGACTTTAACCTATGATTACCTTAGTTTTGAGAACAATACTTGTGTATTATATAAGTTTTTGATGGAAAATGGGATATTGTGCTAACCAATATGATTAGACTCTTGTAGGTGGAATTTGCAATTTTTTGGAGCATGTTTGGTATGGAAAGTGAGGCTTGGAGGAGCTATGAGTGAAGAATATTGAAGATAAGAGGCAAGCCAAAGAGTTGATGTTGAAGAATCCAACCAAATCCGCGAAGAAAAGTCGACAAAAAAAAAATACAAAAAAAGGGCCTGGCGCGCTAGGCAGCGTGCCAGGCCGCTTTTGGCAAAAGTTTTACTTGCCTAGGCAGTGCCCAGGCGCGCTGGCCAGTGTGCCACGCCGCTTGGGAGCACCCTTTTTGCTGAGGCAAAATCTGCCTAAGTGCTAGGCGTGCCCAATGACGTGCCGGGCTGCTTTTTGGTCGATTTTTGCCTTGACTTGGATCTATAAATAGGCTTTTTGAGTTATTGTATCAGATTCCATCATCCTTAGAATATTTTGGGCGTTTTTGGGCATCTCAATTAGGTTCCATTCCTCTTCTTTTTAGTTTTAATTATTTTTTTAGTATTTATTACTTTTGGATGTTGATAAACATTATGAGTGGCTAAAATCCCTCACTCTTGGGGTTAAGGCCAAGAACATGAATCTCTTAGGTTAATTGTATTGGTTTTTGCTAGAGTTTATCATAAATTGGTTATTCATATATTCTAAATTTCATTATTTTAATGTTTGATCACCATAGGAATATATTCCTTGTCTTGAAGTGAGCTCGAGAGAGAAACTAAGAGATAGACCTTGAATATATGAAGTGTGGTCTTTCTCGGTGAAGTAATTCTAAGGTAATGATATGTGGTTAGGACCGAGAGGTACCTAATCCACCACACTTGGTCAATTACGAGAAGAAAACTTGAATGCTCTAGAATTGGTTAAGCTTATCACCACTCATGGATGTAGGTAGGTTTCTAAGTTCTAGTAGAAAATTATAATTTGGAGACAAATATAGTTATAAAATTAACCTCGGGATCAATAACCACGATAAAAAACTCAAAGTGCTTAAACCAACAACAATTATGCTCAAGAGATGACGTTCAGGGTGCCTTAGCCCTGGGAATTCACTTTTTATTGATTTTTCAAGCATATTTGCGAAAATCAAAGTTACGGTAGCGAAGATAGGAGTTCTTAGTCCGCAATCATTTAATTTTTAGCACCAAATCTCTTGTTGTTTTCGCAACACTAGTTGTTAATTATAGTTTGACGTCCAGAGTTGATTTCTATTGACGAAAGTCCCTTGGGTTCGATATCCGGCTCTTTCAAAGGAGTCACTTTATTACTTGCATGATCACGTACACTTGCGTGTATAGCTGGGTCGCAACAGATACTACACTAGTTTTGGCTCCAACTTCCAACATTTTTCATTTTTATTCTACCTTATTCTCCATTCTTTTATTTTCAGATTTTGGGTGTGATTTTTCTTAAACTTTATACATTTTATTTTTTTTTTCTTTCTCTTCTTCACTCCCAAATCTGTTTTCTCTTTTTCTTTTATTAACCCTTCTTTTCATACACAACTCAATCTACTCACCCCTATAATAGCCACCCTCAACTTAGGCGATTTGCCTGAGTTAAGGTGCACAGTGTCCAAGGAGGGACCAGGGCCAAGAAAGGCTCATTGTGATTAAAATGGGAAGGTGAATAGGCTAATGAAAGAAATAGGACAATTATGGCTCCAAGTTGGGATCAAGGGATACTTCTTCATTTGGTTTGGTATTTAAGCTAAAAGTGGACTTTCTTCAAAAATGGCCTATGATCCTTTCCTAATCCCTATCCTTTAACTTAGGCAAGACTAACCGGGCAAGTTCTGGATCGTACACACACAGTTAACTAAGTAGTGACCTCACACACACATAGCACATGGTTGTATTACCAACTACTACCTATCCATTCATGCAATGCTAGCTATGGTTATTTGCCTATAATTCTAGTGCCATAACAAGATCCAACAGCTGTCACACACAAGCATGCTATTAGCACAATTCAAAAACCAAAATTTCAGGAGGGGTATCCTTAATAGTCAAAACACATAGAAAAAAATCATCCAAAACTGGACTACACTACAGTTCCCTCATTTTTATCCTAATTTAGCAAGAAACATAAAAACATCAACAATAACATCCTAAATATGCTGGTTCTACTATGATACTACACTCGGGGGAAAAGAAACACGGCAACAAAAACCCCTAAGTGGTGGTACACCCCCACCCCCAACTAAACATGGTGTAATGCCCTCAATGCACTGCTATCAACTAAATACAAGGGAGTGAAGTCATACTTGTGGCATTTTAAGGGCCGAAAGTGGGCCCGCCAGCAGCGGGATCATCAGACTGTGCAGTAGTCGCATCCGGTGGGGGGATAGCCTGACTGGTAGATGCACCATGCGCCCTTTGTTCTGCCTCAATCTGGCTAGCATGGTACTCTACCCGGGAGGCTTTAACAGCCCTCCTCAGATCATTCTCGTACTCAGTATCACTCGCACCCCCATCCGCCGGACTGCGGGGTATCTTTCCTCTATCCATTGGAGGCTCCTCATCAGCAAACAAGTCAACCTCAAATGTTGGTCGCACAGATGTCGGGACAGGCATAGGTGGTATAATGGGAGTGCTACTCGATGCCACTGCCCGAACCTCCTCTCTCAATGCAGCTACCTCCTGGGTTAAGACGGCTATATCAGGGCTCAGTGCAGCACTCAAGCGGGAGGCCATACGTGCCTCAAAACTATCAATCCGCCCATGCAAGCCACACATAAAATGGTCCATAGCTGTATTCATCCAAGCCTCCACCCTAGTCTCCGCAGCCTCTACTGTAGATCGAACCCAAGGCTTAAGCTGGGATACCAACTTAGCCATCTGAGTCTCAGTGTGAGCCTGGCGCTCAAACATCTCCGTCTGCCTGTCAATCAGCTGCAGCAGAAAGTCTCGTGATACTGAAACCATCCCAGTAGTATTCGGAGGGGCACTAGTAATGGGTACCCCCTCATTAATAGGGCCAGCGCCCTCAGTCTTTATAGTACCCTAACTGGTGCAGGAACAGACAATGGTGCACTACTTGGCTCATCAAGGGTTGCACCCGATGACTCAGACGGCTGTGACCCTCATGGAAGAATGGGGTGTGAACCCCTTTGCTACATCAGCCCAATGTCCGCAATGTGGGTCACCTTGATATAATGGTCCAGGGCAGGTATCCTGGCCACCCCTGCCCTATCACACAACCCCTGGATCAAGCATGGAAAGAGGATACTCGTGTGATCTCTGAACGCCGGCTCGTGGATCTCCCAGATTATGTATCTAGCAAAAGGAATCTCATAACCAGCTAAGATGTTGGCTACAACTACTGCCCGCTCTAACGTGAGGGATTTTTCAGTATTAGTTTGACCCAACCGATACCGAACCACGGACCACCAGAATTTACCAGTAAAATGAAGCTTGGACTTTTTGATGTCCAGCTTCCCAGTCACTCAACTAGCCGCCGCACGATCTTCGGCTATGTACCCTGTAATCCATTTAAGTAAATCCAATTTCTGCTCTGCATCTCTCATCTTAACCCTATCTCTGACAGTGTCCATCCTATGATCATATTCAGCAGTCGACGCAGAAAGTGGACGATCAGCCCCAAATAAGAAGCGGTGAATGGTCTGCTCTGAAATATCCACACGGGTACCACGAACCATGACATGGGTCAAAAATGGCTGCAATATAAATTTCTGCCCCACAGGAGTACCCAAATCCACTGATGCAGCATACGAGGCATAAAACTCTCAGACTAACTCCGAGCTATATTGACCAGAAGGCTACGCCATCCACCCCAGACCATATCTCTCAAAAATAGGCCATTTATCAGTCAAGGTCCTCAACTCATCCACCCGATATCGTGGCTCCTCCATAATGCTCCTCCGACACCCCCCCTCTCATTCAATTCAGAATCTCTATCATATAAGGCACGCATGCCCTACACACACCAACGCTGAATCTCAGTACTCTATGCGGGAGTCGGAGCACTCTGGGCACCAGAACCTGAAATAGAAATCGTAGCCTCCGCCGCAGAAGTACCCTGACCCGTAGCATCATCAGCAGAGCCTGATGCAAAACCATCCTCCCCCTCTTCAGACTGGGGGGCGGACTCAGAAGACTCAGCCGGAACAACTGGGTCAACAGGTGGTGGGGTCGGCTAACGTGCTACCCGAGCAGCCGCTTGGGTTCGTGTCTTTAACCTCGTAGCCCGAGGAACTAAAGCAGTATTATCATGGCTAATGTAGAATTCCTCCACAGAACCACTTGTCTCAGACTCAGTTGGTTCTTCCTACAGATGGGTCGGTAAATCCAGATTTTTGGTCTGAATTCGGGATGAGGCATCAAGGTGGTCACTCTTGGGGTTGGATTTTGGAGGCATGGTAATGGGTTATTGATAAAGTTATGGGTATTTGGGTCAGATTTGGGTCGAGTTTGGTATATCTGATTTGGATTTTTGGACTTATTTGGTAATAGGGTTCGGATTTTTGAGCTTTTGGGAGTGTAGGGTTTGGATTTGGTGAGTTTTTGGGAAAGGGTTTTGGATTTTGATGTTGGAGAAGGTGGGGATTCGGATTTTGATGTTGGGAATAAGTGAAAATTAGAATTTTAGGGTTTTAAGTTGAAGAATTTGAAAGTGGGGAAAGAATAAAGTGGTTTGGGTATATATCGGGTAAAGAAGAGAAGATCCGAATTTATTTTGGAAAAATGGGCTTGGGGCGGGTCGAATTTGGGTTTCTACAAATGATTAAGTTTCACGACACAGTCCACATCACGTGGATGTGACCTATGTGGTGTGACTGATGTCGTGGGTGAGATTCTGAGACTGACCTGAGAGCTCTGATTTTGACGATACCAGTCACGTGGAGTGGATCGCCTTTACGTGATGTGGGTCATGTCGTGGGTGATATTTAACTTATTTCGGTAAGTTTTGTGATTTTCAGCTAATTGTTCCTCAATAATCCAATCTCCGCATAAGAAAATCTTGGGTTGCCTCCCAATCAGCGCCTGATTTAATGTTGCGGCACAACATGGCTAACCTGGAACTCAGACTTCCCCAACTAGCCCATGGGTTGACTCCCATGAAGCGCCTGATTTAACATCGCGGCACGACATGGCTAACCTGGATACTCATACTTCCCCAACTAGCCCATGGGTTGCCTCCCATGAAGCGCCTGATTTAACGTCACGGCACGACATGGCTGACTTGACTACTCAGACTTCATCAAGTTCAATTTTTCAATTTTCCTTATCTCCTCCGGAACTCCCACATAATGCTTAACACGTTGTCCATTGACCTTGAACAGGACATTATCTGCTCCTTTTAGCTCAATAGCACCATGTGAGAATACCCAAATGACAGTGAATGGGCCTGACCATTTGGATTTTAGTTTTCCAGCAAATAGGCGAAGCTTAGAATTATACAATAAAAATCGAGTCACCCGGATGAAATTCGCGATTCTCAATCCGACGATCATGGTACAATTTCATCTTTTCTTTATATAATACTGAACTTTCATAAGCCCGGAAACAAAATCCATCCATCTCATTCATCTGCTCAAGTCGAAATTGGGCCGCTTCACTCTAGTCCAAATTCACCCTTTTCAACGCCCACAAAGCTTTATGTTCTAGTTCAACAGGCAAATGGCAAGACTTCCCAAAACCAACTGATATGGTGATGAACCAATTGGTGTTTTGAAAGCCGTCCGATATGCCCATAACGCATCATCCAGTCGTCTAGCCCAATCAGTCCTATTTGCATTAACTATTTTTGCCAGAATGGACTTAATCTCGTGATTTGACACCTCCACTTGCACGTTTGTCTGAGGATGGTAAGGTGTTGCCACCTTATGCTTGACACCATATTTTTCAAGCAGGGCTTTGAACAGTCGGTTGCAAAAGTGGGATCCTCCATCACTAATAATAATTTGGGTGTCCCAAAATGTGAGAATATGTTCTTTTTCAAGAAAGTTGTGACACTTCTCCCTTCATCATTAGGAAGCTCAATTGCCTCTACCCACTTAGAAACGTAGTCAACGACTACCAATATGTATTTCATTCCATGCGAGCTCACAAACGGACCCATAAAGTCAACTCCCCACACATCAAACAATTCAAGCTCAAGTATAGTTGTCATGGGAAGTTCGTGTCTGCGTGAAATATTACCTTGCCTTTGACACCAGTCACAAGCACGGGCATAGTCATGAGCATCTTTGTAAATACTGGGCCAGTAGTACCCACATTGCAAGATTTCATGGGCAGTCTGTGCACCTCCATGATGACCCCCAACTGGAGATGAGTGACATGCCTCTAAAATACTCAACATCTCGGACTCGAGAACACATCTTTGAATTATGCCATCCGCACACACCCTAAACAAATACGGCTCATCCCAGAAGAACTTTCGTACCTCATGTATAAATTTCTTTCTCTGCTGATATGTCATATCTTCTAGGACTAGATCAATTGCCAAAAAGTTGGCAAAATCAGTAAACCAAGGGATCAAGTCTTAAGATACTGTCAATACTTGCTCATCCGGAAAAGTATCATCAATCTCTAGGTCATCTTTCAATTTAAGCATGGCCTCCTCTTCAAAGAGTGAAACATGGTCAGCCACTTGGTTTTCGATCCCCTTACGATCCTTGACTTCAAAGTCAAATTCTTACAACAGAAGTACCCACCGAATCAGTCTTGGCTTAGCATCATTTTCGACATAAGATACCAAAGGGCTGCATGATCTGTATGCACAATCACCTTCGTACCAATCAAGTAAGATCTAAATTTCTCAAAAGCGAATACTACGGCCAACAACTCCTGCTCAGTCACAGTGTAATTCTTTTGAGTTGGATTAAGCACTTTGCTAGCGTAGTAGATCGGGTGTAATATCTTTTCACGTCTTTGGCCAAGGACTGCACCCAAAGCCACTCCACTAGCATCGCACATGACCTCAAAAGGCTTATTCCAATCCGGTTACACAATAATAGAGGCTGACACCAACTTCTCCTTAAGACACTCAAACGCTTTAAGACATGCTTCATCAAACACAAACTTCACCTCTTTCTCTAAGAGTTTGCACAAGGGATGAGCAATCTTGGAGAAATCCTTGATAAATCTTCTATAAAAACCAACATGACTTAAGAAACTTTGAATACCTTTCACAGAGATAGGTGGGGGCAGCTTCTCAATAACTTTGATTTTTGCCTTATCCACCTCAATGTCGTTCTTCGAAATCTGATTCCCCAATACGATACCCTCATTGACCATAAAGTGACATTTTTCACAATTAGCACTAGGTTGCACTCCTCGCATCTTTGTAGCACATTGTCAAGGTGTGCCAAACAACCCTCAAACAAGTCCCCCACAACAAAAAAATGATCCATAAAAACCTCGATTGTATCTTCCACCATGTCGGAGAAAATAGACATCATACATCATTGGAAGGTGGCCGGTGCGTTACATAAACTGAAAGGCATCCTCTTGAATGCGAACGTCCCATATAGACAAGTGAAAGTGGTCTTCTCTTGGTCTTCGGGGGCAGTAAAAATATGATTATACCCCGAGTAACCATCAAGAAAACAATACCATCCTCTACCAGTAAGACGGTCTAACATCTGGTCCATGAAGGGCATAGGAAAATGATCCTTTTCATTCCACGAGTTCAGCTTCTGATAGTCCATGCAAACTCTCCATCAAGTCACCAGCCTCATTGGAATCAACTCATTTTTGTCATTCAAAACCACAGTGATTCCTCCATTTTTTGGCACACACTGAACTGGGCTCACCCACTTGCTATCCGCAATAGGGTAAAACACTCCTGCATCCAACCACTTGATAATTTCTTTCTTCACAACCTCATGCATAGGTGGGTTTAGATGACACTGGTGCTTAATGTTAGGTATGCACTCAGGAACAAGCTAGATCTTATGAGTGTAAATGTCGGGTGGAATACCTATGATATCCGTAATGGACCAACCAATGGCCCTCTTAAATCTTCTCAAAACTGAAACCAAATCCTCTACTTGCCAATCCACCAGCTTAGCAAAAATAATCACTGGCAAGGTATTTTTGGCTCCCAAGAAAGTGTAGCGAAGGTGGGCCGGAAGAGCCTTAAGCTCTAACACTGGAGGCTACTCAATAGATGGACGAGCTGGTGGAGTCACCCTATTCTTCAAATTAAGATCCAGTTTCTTGGGTGCATAAGTGTACGCTCCTTTACCAGCTAGTGTACCCACCATCTCATCATAGTTATCTATACCATCATCTTCAAAATTCATGATCACAACAGCCAGAGGCTCTACTCCCAACCTTTCTTCAATGGACACAGCAACCTCACTATCATCAACAACATCTATCACTGAAATCACTCGCTTATCTCTTGGCTGCTTCATAGACCGACAGACATTGAAAGTAACCTGTTCATCATTAAATGTAAATTTTAGCTGCCCGATTTCCATATCAACCAATGCACGACCCGTGGTAAGGAATTGTCTTCCCAGTATGATGTGAACCTCAAAGTCAACTTCACAATCGAGAATCACAAAATCAGCAAGAAATATGAAAGAGGCAACCTTTACCAAAACATCGTACAGAACTCCAATCGGCTTTTTCACAGTTCTATCAGCCATGAGAAGTCTCATGGAGGTTGGTTTTGGTGCTCCTAACCCCAATTGCTTGAACACAGCTAATGGCATTAGGTTGATGCTAGCACCCAAATCACACAGTGCTTTAGCAAAAGTCGTAGGACCCAATAGCACATGGAATTGTGAAAGCTCCTGGATCCTCTTTCTTTTCAACTATGGACCGGGAAGCAACTGTACTACAATGATGAATGTTATCTGCTGGCTCAAAACTGACCGTTCTCTTCTTTGTCACCAAGTCTTTCATGAACTTGGTATAACCTGGCATCTGCTCCAATGCCTCTACAAGAGGGATGTTAACTGACAGCTTCTTCAACCTGGTGATGAACTTTTGATACTTTCCTTCCTCCGCCTTCTTCTTCAACCTTTGAGGATAGGGAGGAGGAGGTCGTGGGATATTTTTGAGCACCTTTGGTACCTCTTTCTCCTTCCTCTTCTCAGATCTTGCATTGTCGCTATCATCATGCTGATTTGGAACCATGTCACCCTTTGCATTATCCGACTCTAACTCAGCTTCAACATCGATAACCACTGGATCATTAGGCACACTACTGACGGCAGGCATAGGTGGATCTTTCGTGCACTTCCTGCTTCTAGTAGTGATGGCGAGGCAATGACTGTCATTTTTAGGATTCTGGATGGTATTACTTGGAAGGTTGCCTGGCTGACGTTGATTCAGTGCTAATGAAATCTTCCCAAACTGTTGCTCCAACTATTTAATGGCAGTTGAATGGGACTCCACTTTCTGACTTAGGCCCGAAATGTCAGTCCTAATCTCTTTCAAGCAATTCTCCTGACTTTCTGCCCCTTTGACCAATTTATTTAGGAGTGCCTCCATTCTTGAATTTCCAGAATCCTCATCACACCTTCCAGGTGGTACATATATGTCATTATTTTCTCGATTATCATCTTTTCACCTCCAATCACCATCACGGTCCCGTTCTCGATCTCTGTATCCCGATTTGTTGTAGCTGTCTCCATAATAGTTTTGACCTTGATTACCTTGCCTTGAGTTCCAAGAGTATTGATTAGACCCATGACCCTTGGCTCGGAAACCTGCCACTTCGTGATCTAGATACTTTGCCTCTTCATCAGACTCACTATCATCAAGTCTAGCTGATTTACTTTGTGTACCAACAGCATGCACCTTCTCCGCATCTCTGGCCGCTATTTATTTGGCCAGAAGACCAATTTCTGTCCTCAACTGAGCAACCTATTGTGCCACAGATTCATCCAAAGCCCTTTGAGCTGCTGAAGCTCCAATAGCATATGTTCCAGCCGGCGTATCTGCCTCCCGAGTATGCCATCCTCGGTTGGTCTTAGTGACACAATCTAATATCTCAGAAGCTTGGTCTCATCTAAAACTCATGAATGCTCAACCAGTGATATTATCTGCTACCGCCTTTGTGTTGACATTCAAAGCTCTGTAGAAGATTTCAAGTAAGTTCCTGCCCTTCATCCTATGATTAGGCACGTTCTGCAGCTTCTTTTTAAATCTCAGCCAAGTTTCATAGAGTGCTTTCGAGTGAAGCTGTCTGAAATTGTAGATCTCGTCTTTCAATTGCAGTATCTTGGACGGTGGAAAAAATCTTTCCAAGAATTGATTTCTTAATTCCTGCCAAGTAGTGATGGAACCTCATGGCAGCTCCGCCAACCACAATGTGGCTTCTCCTGTAAGAGAGAATGGGAAAAACCTCAACCGTATCACCTCTTGGTCAACTCCAGGTAGATTGTATGACGTACAGACCCCCATAAAATTCATTACATGCATGTTTGGATCATCATTAGGAAGACCCACAAACACGCCCTTCAAGTTTAGCAGATGGATCATTGCACTAGTGATGTCAAACTTAGTGCCCAGAGGTAACTCAGGTGGAACAATGGCACCGTTCTTGATTGGCTCAAAATAGGCCACATATTCATCTTCAGGATCATCATAAACAGGCACATGTTGTCTTGGTTGTTATCTTAATCATCTTTGTCACTCTTCAGCATCAGCCAGACGTTGTGCTACTTCTTGCATAGCTCGATTATCTCTTTCTGCTTGTCTAAGAGCAGCTTGTCTACTATGCTCTTCTCGTGTCAATCGAGCAGTAGTTTGTTCCGCTGTTTCCTGACCAGCCGAATAAAGTGGCTGGTTGTGAATGTCCCCCGTAGCTGGGGGATTTTGGACTCCTTCAGTATTCACCATTCTCTGATTAGCTCATAGAGTCCTTTCGATTTCAAGATCAAGTGGAATCAAGGGATTGCCTTGACTCCTAGTATTTGGCATACACCAGCGTATGCCCTCAAAAGAATGTAAAAACACAACCAATCAACTCCACCCAGTAATGTTTAACTTTGTAATCGTATTCCCTGGCAACAGCACCAAAATTTGATGTCGCCCAAAGTATACCTACAAAAAAGTACAATGCGGTCGCTGAATCAAATATAAAACCCAACTAGGATGGGGTCGATCCCACAGGGAATAGGTCAAAGTGTGAGTAGACTACCAGATGGAATAATTGGAACATAAATAAAACTGGGCGGTTTTGCTAGTGAATAGTAACAATGATGATTGTTGGTTGTATTGAGTTTGTAAACAATAAGTGAAATTCACTAGGACTGTGATCCCCAATGATTCCTTAACTCCACTGTTTACTTGTACTTAACAAGGTTGCCCCGCTGCGCTGCATGCAAAATCTAACAAGTTAGGTTCATCTAACTGTCTATCGACCTTCATTAGACGAATTTCACTCTTCTCCTCTCAGACTCCGAGTGTCGCAACACTAACCCTTGTCCTGGATTTCAGATAACCTTTCCCGCTAAGGCTCCAGTTATTAGATGAAGGTTGATAGCTTCAAATCTCTGTTATTATCTCCTTTTCCCAATCTCTACCTCTATCGTGAGGAAGTCTAGAATACAGGCGAGTTTCTAACGTTTGCAACCGTTAGAAAAGCAATCACAACGAAGGCAACCACAATACATGCATACACAGAAGTACAAAGTTACTTTGCACTTAATCGGTTTCCTTAATTCCTCATGGTTCACACAACCCTAGTTGATAGGTTTAGTTGCTCATGATTGCAAGAACACAAGACTAATCCAAAGATGAATGCATAATTATGATCTCACAAGAATGAAGAAAAACCAAAATTTCAATTATCAATAAAACTCAAATTAGGGTTTGTGAATACAAAACCAAATATATGTCTGAAATAGTATGAAATAACTCTCAAAGTAGTAAATTGTCCAACTCTCGCACTTAGGACTACATAGGGGTATTTATAGATACAAAACTAGTCCCATCCAAATCCTAATAGGAGAACAGAGTCGGCAACTTCCATGGTATCGTGACTTGTTGTCGTGGAACCAAGTCACGCCATGTAGGTTGATGTCATGGGAATCAGGCTCAACTTGTGGTCTTCAGAAGTTGGATTACGGCAGGCTTCCACGTCACGTGGGTGTCAGTCACGCCACGTGGCCCCTGCCATGGAAATCAGGCCCTGTTTCTTCACTCTGATGTTGAGTCACGATAGCCACTCACGTGGCGTGAGTGGCTTCCACGCCACGTGACTTGTGGCATGAGTGGCTCTCTTCTGCAGCCTCTTGTTCTTTTTTCATCCGACACTTCATTCTCGGGCTTGATTCTTCCTCTTTTGCTCATTTTGCCTTTAAAGCCTATTTTCCTGCAAATTAGGACAGAAACCACATCATACCAACAAAACATACCCAAGTTATTGCATGTTTTCCTTGTTTTAAGCATCAATAGTGCCATGTAACCATGACACATCAGTGAGGAATTGTATGATACTCTTAATGAACCTTAACTTAAAGATGACAAAGATGAAGTTGATCTTGCAGATAGTCATGTGGGATTGTTACTTAGAGCGGCAATTCCTTAGATATTGAATTTATTCCACATTCTTATCATAAGAACTTGAGGTAGAATGTGGTCTAGAGGATAACCCCTTATTTGGTGATGACATGACTAATGGGAAATGTATTAATAAACTTAATTGTGAATCTAATCCACTACTTGAGCCTGTTTGTGGTGTACTTGATGAGCCTTAAGTTAGTGAGGATGTTGATAGAGTTGATTATGTGAATAGAAGTTATTCTTTGAGCATATCATGTGATAATGACCCCATTATTAGTTTTGCTCATAGATATTATGTGAATAGAAATGATGTGAAAATGACATGTATCTTTTTGAGAGAGAACTTGCATGATTTAATTTCTCACCTTTGGTTGATGTTCCTCTCTCAAATAAAAATATCTTGATTGATAATTGTGAGATCACTTCCAGTTTGGCACCTAGTAGTGTGCATTGTGATGTGATTGAAAGGAAGGATGGTAAGCTTAAAATTCACATGTTATCCTATTTCTTGAAATCCATTAAGAATATAGGATTAAGTGAAGATTGTGCTAACTATCCAATTGTTGATAGGGATCTTTTACTTTTGAAAAAGGATGATCATTTGGGTAAAGATGGCTTTGATTGGCTTGACTATTTGAGAAATCCAATAAGTGATTTTTCTTGTGTTAATGCCTTTTAATATGATACTTTGTATAACACCCCACCATTTTTTGATGAAGAGGAGCATGAATTACTTGATTCTGATGGTGACTTGATTTATGTTCTCCTTGATGTTATTGGTGGTTTGTGTCTACTTGAGGATCTTTTTCTTGGGAAAGAAGGTGTTGTTCGTTTAGAAATTGCTACTTCTTCTTTGTGTGCTTACTTTATTGAGGATACTCATGGTGATGATCTTGAATCTAACAGTGAGTATATGCATGAGGACACCTTAGTTGAAGTTAATTTGCATGACACCTTTCTCTACTATGTATTTTTTTATGATATTGCCTATATATGCGTAGAGAGTATGTCTTTTTGTGATAGTGGCACCCTTGGGGAAATGGGTATTGCATTAATCCATGTTCATAAATACTTCTTCCTTTTGACCTTGGTGACCATTTGGAATGTGGTGATTTTTATACACCCAACTTGGTGCTTGGTCATGACGACAAGAAGAAATTGATTGAGGTTATTAGCACCCTTCCCTACGATAGAAAGTTTTTCTTAAGGATTTATAATCCACTTGATAGGCCCAAGTTGTGTATGAGAGGGCTTTCCAACAAAGAAGAAATCTCATTAAAGAAGGGGAACAATGAAAATCTAAAAGATCGTTCTCTTGATGTACACTACGCCAAATCTTCTAACCTAAAAGGTGGACAATGGCTACTTGAAGCTTGGCACAGGTCCCATGAGCCTAAAGGTGGAAGCCTCTCTCTCTTAATGAACTAGAATTTTTAGTTGAATTGTTTGTGAAGTCTTACCAAGGGAGGAGTCTTGAGGAGAATTACCAATGTAGAATACCTCATGGAATATAAACTTGGTATGAAGTAACTTTTAATATCTCCTTCAAGGAAGGTATGCATATGTGGCTCGTACTTATTCTTGGGCTTTCTAAAGCCATTGAGGTCACATCTTTATATGTTGAACGTAGTAGTGACACTTTCTTTCATTCATGTGGTAATTGTTTGGTGTTATTACTTGATCTCATTAGGAGCTTAAATTCGATTTGCTTACTAATTAGTGTAGGGGATACCTTTGTATTCGACCCCAGTGATAATGTAGGAGTAATCCCATTCTTGAAAATAGCTAGTGCATTGGGTGGAGTCTTAACTTAGGATGGCCTTGTTTATGACATTGCACTTAGCTATGGGAACTATTATGTGATTCTTGACTTAAAAAAGGTTTTGTACTTCTTGAAATGTAGAACCAACTAGGCCTTGCATGTGTTGTTACCTAATTACCATGGTTCTCTTAATTTATCCCTTTGTCAAAATCTCTGGAATAGCCAAGTAGCTTTTACCTTGTGGGGTTACTAACCCTTGATTGAACCACTTGATAATTGGTTATAAGTTAAGTGTGTACAACCTTGGCATGGTAATAAAGTTGTTGTTTCTAAAACTAACCCTCATACCATAAGGATATTGTGGTTACTTGTTTCCTCTATGGTTTTACAAGGTTTGGATTCCAGGACAAATCCTTTTCAAGAAGGTGAGGATGATACAAGTTGAGTTTTATCAAAGATACATACACGAGGCCAAGCTAATAAGTGGGTGGATGTGTTATCAATCCATGAACTTGGAGGCTTGGTGGGTGTTAAAAGTGAAGATATTGAGCTCAAGAATCAAGTTTGGATGATAGCTTGGAGCTTGGAAGTGCCATGGACATGCTGTCCAAAGTTGACAACCAAGTTGAGATGTTGTCACCCAGCTGGCAATAAAGTTGACGAGCTGTCACCAAGTTGATGAGCTATAAACTTAGCCGTCAAGTTGAAAGCTTTAGGAGGACATTCTGCCTAAGCTTGACAAGAAATTTGATGATCTTTCACCAAGTTGACGAGTTCTCAACTTGGAAGACACCTGTTTTCAGCTGCAGTTAGGGGTTGATTTCCTAAGCCAATTTAAGTGCCACTTTTGGGACTTTTTGTAATAGTTAGCCTAGGCTATAAATAGATAGATTAGGTCATTCATTAGGGAGATTTTTATGACTATTTATATAGTCAAACTCTTGATAAAGCATGAGAGCTTGGAAAAGCTTATATTGATCGTTGCAAGGGCATTACTATTCCCTCTCGGTCAACATAAGAGATTAGGTGCTTGGTGGTAATCAACAAGGCAAGTCATTGGGTTTGAAACACCCCTTGGTTGCCGTTTTCTTTATCTTCTTGTGTCTATCTATCTATCTCTATCTTTTATTCCTTATTTTTGCATTTCAATTCTATAATTTTCTTCTAGTTTTCATGTTATTTCTCTTCTAATATTTCGGATAGTATCACATCTCCAAAACCTGGTGTGTGCTAGTACGATAGTATCTAAATTCAATAGAGTACTGGCTACACAAAATAGATACAACTATCTCCGATTATCCAAAATAAAGAACAATTTAAAAGTATAAGGATATAGAGTAACTCCGGGTGTCTGAAGCTCACCCTATATCTCGCTTCAGGATTACAAAGCATGATCAACTCAACAGTGGGCACTTATACTTGGATCTACATCAGGGAAAAAGATGCAAAAGCGTAGTATGAGTACTAAATCATGTGGTACCCAGTAGGTATTAAGGTCCATTAGGCACAAAAATATATAAATAAAATAAAGTGCGGATAAGTAAAGCACACTAACCTGGACAAAGCTAAATAATGAAATTGATAAAGCATAAATAGTCTAGCAATGCATAGATGTAAATAATAACAAAAAATATAGAATAGAATCAACTACATAGTCTAACCAGACCCCTTTAAGCCTAGAAGGCACAAACAAAAAAAAATATCACTCAACTAAGGCTTCCATAATCTTGAAGGGAACGAGATAATGACTAACTAAATGATAACCAAGCGTATAAAGTAAGGAGTAGGAACAGTCGAATACACTTATAACTAATGTTGGACTTTATAGAGACTTCTATTTACCATCTGTCTCAAGTGTAGAAGTTGATCGGACTTGACTAAGGCTTCCATCCAGGAGCCTAATTTATGTAACAATGCCCGAACTTGAGCAAGACTTCCAAATAGTTGGTGTCTGGACCCGATCGAGGCTTAGCTAGCCCTGTTTAGTAATTAGGAGCCTAATTAATCCAATGAAGCCCCTTTTTGTTCATTATGAGGGGACAATTATCTACTAAAGTACAATTTTATAGTAAAATCTGTTTTAACGTTCATTCCAAGGTGGTGCAAGGGTAATGTGCCTCAAGAAGATAGTGTAATGCTTATACTATGCTAAGAATAGGTTTGACTAGTAAGAAACTCAAATAACACTGCTTAATCACCTTAATAGTATCAAAAAGTGAAGATTGACTACCAAATACAATAAGGTACGACCTACGAACCCTAGTAAGCATACCGTCCAAGGCAGCCTATCCTATTGGGTTAATGTATATCATTACCTCTCACAAAAACCCAACCTCAACCTAGACTAAGGCTTCTCCTAATAATCATAATTTTATCAGGATCTCTGAATGAAAATTATAATGAGGAAGACGACACCTAGGCTAAGGAATCACGATGACACAACACTCTACAGTTGCCAAATCAGCTAATAGAGTCATAGATACACAAATAAAAGCTCCTAAGCATTAATACCAGCCCAACAATCAACATGATATCATAAATCTACCCTTCTCATGCCCGTACAAAAGTAGGTAAGCCGTAAGCGACATAAAAATCGATGAATATGTATGCAAGTTACTAAATGGGGGACTTCCCCTTCTGAGAAGATTCCAAATGCAGTCACGCCATCAAAAATAGTAATTTAGGTGTCAAAAGATGAACAATGATACCCATATTGTATTTTTATACACCAAGCCAAAAGTTGGATCAACAATCGACTCATGAGACCCGTAATGGAATAAAAAATTAATTCAATCACTAGGTCCCTCCAAGCTCAAGGATCGCATGCTCAGAAATTTGGCATGATCCAAGCCTCAAAACAGCCCCAAAATTAATCCCAAATTTCTAAGAAATCAAATTCCCAAAATAAGAATTTAACAAACTTTACCATATAATTAGACAAACAAGGCACAAAGAAATGATCAAATACAGTGTGGCAACCTCTTCTCAGCTTAACCAGGTGATAACCCATGCTTTCCCAAGCTCAAAGTAACTACTATGGTCTTTTAGGGTGTAAAATATGACTTAGAAATAGAGAAGACAACTATATATAGTTCCAGGGGTCCTTTATCCCGATAGCAGAACTCGTTGGTCGTGTTTACGGTACCACACCAGCCTGACCCTTAAAAAATACAAGGGTCCTTCACGAATGTGAAGAACAAAGCTGGATTGGGTTAGACCATCGTTTCATCAAAAACGTGATGACCAGCTTATGAATGTGAATATCAAGAATCCTTGACCTCCCTGAACGCGACCAAGGTTTGTGAATGCAAAGACCATTTTTGGTCTACACCAGGTGTTGATGCAAGTTTGGAGTGTTGAAATAACTCCGACTGGGTGCTTGGGATTCATTCAGAATATTCTGCATACAAAAAAAATATGCCTACCCTACTAGAAACGACACTACGACTCAATGGACCTATCAAAATTTCAAACAGAGGTTGTTTTAGTGAAATATGGATCCCACACCCAATGTTTTGTTTGTCTAAGTTTCAACCAATAGCCCAAAACATGCTCATAAGCCTCGGGACCCAAACCAAAGGTCCTTGTAACCTAAAATTCACATTCTGGAGCTAACAAAATTGTCAAAATATTCATCCAAGGCCATTTACTTGAATTTAGGCCAAAGACCTATTTCTCAACTTCAACATCTCCAAAATAGAGCAACTAGCATAAGAAATTGAACAACCCAAAAACCAAACTATCAGTTACAACAAGTCACAAAATGACTTGGGGTAGCTATACGAAAGCTCTAAATGCAAAAATGGCACATAAAAGAGGAAAATGACCTAAAGGGTCATTACAAGTTATTAGGCAAGTCACTTAGAAGTTGAAAGCCCAAGCAACCACTATATTTTTGGGGAAATAAACTTGAGTTTCTGGGATGAAAATAAAAAGATAACTTCTCTTTTTTCTATTAGGAAAACATATGCTCTCTTCTTCTACATAGAGAATAGTTTTCTCTAGATCTTCTTAATAGACACTCACTAAATAGACATATAGCTTGTGAAAGAATACTTCATTTCCAAGTGATTCATAGTTCAACTTGGGCAAATATTTGGTAAATATTGTTCTGAAGACTTCCACTACTTTTAGCATGTATACCGTTCTTTTTCTTATTATATTAGCATCATATCTAGGTTACAATATAATCTCTAGTTAGAAATTATAGTTTCAAAATTGTTGTTAAGTTCACAACGTTCAATTAAACTGATGTTATGCAATTATAGCCCAAGAAACCAAATGACAAAATTGGGACTTTTGAACAATCCTTATCTTGTTTATTTCTTAAAACAAAAAGGATCTACAATTCTTTGTTTTTTCTATTTCTCGCCTCTCATCCTCAAGTAACATCCATTGCTTTGTTTTTTATACTTGACATGAATTATAGGTCAAACATGTAAATTAATTCCTTTATCATGTTTAAAGGGAATATTTGGAATTAAATTCTTTGCCATTAAACTACAAGTGTTTTCTGAAAAATTGTAGAATGTAGCATGACAACGTTCATAAGAATAATGACTATACCAAGATGTGTTGTGACTAAATATATTTATGTCATTGGTATGTTTTTGAAAAAACTAAGGCTTGAAGGTGCTTCAAATTTCATAACTTGGGAATTTGGAGCAAAAACAACTGATAGTGTACCTTAAAATTATAGCAGAAATTGTTGAACTTGCTACCAACTTGGAGGCCCAAATCGACTTCATCTCTCTTGGAAATGGAGTACAATGTTCAAAAACTAGATGTCACATTTGGTACTGGGCTTGAATTTGGAAGAAGAAAAAACATAGAATTTTTGAACACTTGATTTCTTTGGTATATTCTTTTTATCCATTTTTCTCATCTCCTTTTAGGACAGACTTTTCATATGTCTATAAGAAGATCTTGAATTATAGCTTCTTTTTAAAACTACTTCACTTTATTTGAGTTATTGTAACTTCTATCAATGGAAGTTATTCCATCCGATCTCTTGTGAAAACATATCAGTTCACATGTGCAACCCACACCCACAACCCAAAATCTATCATCTCCCACTTTGCATAGGGTGAACTAGACCCAAGCCAGTACCATATCACTAAGGCACCCAATTTATACAATAAATAGTTTGTCCGACCTGCGAGCATCAAGAGCTTTACCTTTAAGGTTTTACAAGCTTCTCATAAGAACCCAATCACATGCAAAAAAAAATTGCTACTAACATGAAATATTATAACTCACAATACCCCAGACATCATCCACTACTACAACAATTACTATCTGATCCCTCATCCTCTAAAGAGGTGAACTCGAGTTCATATTTAAGTTTATAACCATAATTACACTTGACACATAAATGGTAAGTGTAATGGTCGGCCACTGTATACAAATCAAATTAGTAATCTTAATTTTCTTCCTTTCTACTTGCATGTATCTGTTCTAGATCAAATACTTTTCTAGATATGCAGTGCATTGCTGAGTCACTTATAAATATTAATGACATACTAAAGCAGCAACACCGATAGAAACTTCAAGAAATAATCAAAAGTAAAAGGGTATACCAAAAAAAAAGATAATATAACTTTTAGGGTCTCACATATGGAAGAAGTAGGGATCCATTCTTTAATTAACACTTTAGTTGCTTAGCACACGTGGTATGAAACACATGCTACGGTATTCTCACCTTATATTGTTGCGTGTGTCTAATTATTTTAATTATTCAACACCGTATAGATCTTTGTTTAGACACCTTTAGATGTCTAACTTGAGTTTCTCTCCTTAATGATCCTCAAACCCATCTTCTTAGAGAGACTCATACCTGGCTTAAAAAATAATTCATAACATGATGGTGGAACTAATCTCTCCATAATCCTTAATGTAAGAGATGATTTGTCAAGACCCAAAATAGGGACCGTCATGGCGTTTGTCACACCCTCCGATATAGGTAAGACTATCCCAACCCAAACATGATTAACAAAGTAAAATAGAAGCAGAAGAAGTAAGACATAGAAATAATCCTGAAATGATATAAAAAGAGGAATAATCTCAACACAACATCCAGGTCTGGATGCCACTAGTACAAGCCTGTATATCGAATATAATGAAATAGTCTAAAGCATCTAAAATTTGAATAAGCTTATGATAAAAGAAGAACAGATCTGGGTAAGATCAAAAATTCAAAAGTCGTTGCCTCAAACCCTGGAAAATATGTCACCAAAAGTAACAATCAATGCTCAGCTACTTGCTCCGTACCTGCACGTAGGTGCAGAAAAGAAAAGCAAAGGTGAGTACAAAATATATGTACTCAGCAAGAATCATTAACAACCGACCCTAATCAAAAGTGATGGAAAGAACCACCACACAAACCATCCAAGATTACCCCTAATAAATTGACACGCAGAAAACCCTCAGCCTATTCTAGTAGATGGAAACAATTAACATGGTGGCCAAATCAGTTCAATTAAGGCAAAGACGTACATGTATAATATCATGAGTAATAGTAATAGGTCATATGAAGAGATAATTTGACCAATACAGTATATCATATCCACTCACCATGCCAAACCATTAATCTAGGATAGGATAGGGAATATATAAATCATGCAACTAATGGATGTTATGCAACAGCCTTAATAGATCAAGTCATAAATAATACATAACATATAATAATATTTCAACTACAATATCACCCGAGAGAAAGTGCAATGCAATATAATGTATGAGATAAAATGCAATGGCCAAAGTACAACCTATATACACCTTTCAATCCTAAGCTTCCAGGAGAGGACCCATGGGGGGTTTGCAACCCATACACCGATCACAATCTCATTAATCAATCTTACTGGCACATCCCTTAGCTAAGACATTTTATAAAATAGTTCATTTTATTACATAAAGAATCTAAGTTCCATAGTAGTATCAGTCCCATGAAAATGAGTAATGAATGAGTATGCATGATCATGAAAAAATCAACAATGCATAATAATCAGCTCAATAATGGTACAAATGAACCCAAGTCATCCAAATCTTAGTAAATCATGATACAAGCCCCCAACATGGGAACCACAATAATAGAAGAACCAAATAAGACACCAATGAAGTAAGCACAATCCCCCCCACAAAAATTATAGTGATAGTAGCTCTTTAATCAATAATAAGGTTACTACAAGCCCCTACTCAGGCATCACAATGATAATGAGCTCTCTAATAAATAATAAGGTCAACATAAGTCCCCTCTAAGGCATCAAAATGATGATACTCAACCCATAGCGTGCTTTACATGATAAGTTTCAAATATTCACAAGAGAAATATACTCGCTAATAAGCATGATTAGAATTTCACCTTCATTCACAATTACGCCATGATCCCTCTTTTTAACATCTTATTTATAGCCCCAATTTCTTTATACCTTAAGTAGTTACTAACCCCAAATATTCCATCAAATTCTACTAAACATGATTTAAACGTCAAGTATACTCACTATCAATCTATTCATGCTCAATAAGTTATTTATCAATACCATTTACTATTAACATGTGAACAAGTAGAGAGAACAATCAAATTGCTCATTTTATTACTTTTAACCCAATAATAAACATTGATATCCACATAGATGCTCGCCATCTCTTTTTTATGGGACCCCCAAATACCCATTTATTTACAATATACACACACAACCAGCACATACCACATAAACACCTCAGAAAAGAGTAAAGATAAATCTCAACATGCCTTAAGGAAGACCCACAAAGCCAACTCACAATCTAAAGAATTAAATGAAAGCTCCACTCTTTGAAAATTCCTTTAAACAATCCCAATCTATTCAAATATAAGATCTACATATAAATATGAGACCAACTAAACCCATATTGACATACTTTAGTTTCGGATCCAAAATCACCTTGAAAAACAATCTAAAAATAAAAGGATAAAACAATAATTTTAGTAGAATAATACTTTACCCTTGGTTTAAGGGTTTCAAATCTAAAATCTGATAAAATAGAGTTGAAATCGAGATGGAAACCATTAAAATATCAATATTTCACATTATCGGTAAAACACTAAAATCTCAAATTTAAAAACCATGATTAAGATGATTTTCCAATTTAAATGATAGGTAATGATAAAAAAAAGTTTTACAAACTCACCCAAGGTTTAGATCTCAAAAACCCACTTGAAATCGCTTTAAACTGAGCTCCCAAGCTATAAACATGGTGAAAATAGGGTTTTGTCCTAAAATATGAGAATAAATAAGTTGCCAGGTCCTTCTCCTTCATGAATGCATGAGAAATATTATGAATGTGACTAACCATTGACCTGTCTTAATCTGACCCACAAGCGACCCTTTGTGAATATGGTGCCTCTCTCACATTTGTGATGACAAAAATTTAGGCTTCTTTATGAACGTGACCCCTAGCATCAGTTTTGGAATGTGATTTTTTGGATTAGTAGGACTATTGGTCAAGTTATGGGGCATTCAGATGAATTTTGAAAGAGTTTTTGCATTTAGAAAGTTAGAAGCTTAAGAGAGTTGACCAAAGTCAATGTTCAAGGTTAGAAAGGTAATTTTCAAGTTTTGATGATTTCACTAGATTTGGAGGGTCGTATTTATCGTAGGTGAAGATTTGGTTCAGTTTCTGAGGCTATTGGATTAGTTTTAAGTAGTTCTTCAAAAATTAGGAAAATTTGTAGTTAAGAGTTGATATAGATCAATATTCAGCTATGATGACCTCATTTGAGTGTTTTGATGATTTCATTGTGTCTGAAATATGTTTTACAAATGGTTTGCATTATTGGTTTGTGTTTGGGAAGTCTCAGATGAGTTCTGGGTACTTATTTGGAGTTTTGAAGTTTTATGTTTTTGAGTTTCTATAGTATCACCTTAATTTAAGAAGATATTGTGGATATTTGGATGGTACCATTAGATCCGTATTAAAATTTTGGAACCAACATACAAAGAATCGACAAATTTGGAGTCCATATGAGGAAGTTATTCCTATTTTAGTAAAGTTACAGTGGTTGTGCTAATACGGTTACTAGCCATAAATGTGGTGGCTGCAAATGAGCCTACAACAGACAAAATTGGTAATTTTTCCACAAATTCAGTTCCTCTGTGTATAAATATGGGATAGATTTTAGATTTTTAATATTTTTTACATTTTGGGAGCTAGAAAGCTCTGATTGAGATGATTTTTGATGCATTTTTCTCGTAATACTAGTGGGTATGTGTTTTTAACCTTGTTTACCCATTTTCTACAACAACAACAAAAAATCCATTTTAAATTATTTATACTGAGAAAGTTGAGATTTGAAACCCCAAAGTTATAAAATCAAAAGCTTTTCATTTTAGAATCAACTTGTGATGGGTTTGCATTGAGTTTTGGAGATTAAGGTCTTTGTAGTATGGGTGCACTAATTTTGGCATAAATTTATCAATTTTTTCTTGTTTCAAACTATGTTTTAACATTGAAGTTTGGGGGTTTCCCAATAACATTTAGAAATGGTATTTTGATGATTTTAACTTCATTTTAAAAAAAATTTCATATTTGAACTCCTTAAGTTATGGGTAACACAATATTTTGATAAAATTCTAATTTTTCCCTTATGGACTTGGGTTTGATTTTTGAAACAAAAATATATCTTTAAGGATATTGTTGGTTTATTTTCTTATATAGAATTTATATTTGAATAGATTGGGCTTGTTTGGAAGAGTTTAAAAAAGGGAGGTTTCTATCTGATTACTCAAACCTCAGCAGAAGTTGCAGTTTCCTTTCTAAGGTAAGTTAATACTTTCCTTGACTCTTTTTCGATGTGCTTATGTGTTAGTTACATGTAAGGGGAATAATGGGGATTTGGGGGAACTATATAGATGTGATAATGAGCATATATGTGGGTACCAGTGTAAGCTGCAATGCTAATATGAATGAATGACTGTTTGATTTTCTCCTTTACTTGTGGATATGTATGGTAAACTATGTTGAAAAGATGTTTTATAAATCATGATAAGTGGCATTGAACTTTTCATAAAAGTTTTGGACTTGTGTTGGATTTGGTGTGAAATTTGGGGTCAGTCACTCCTTCGGATATTACTAGACGAACACTATGAAATCAAAATGAATAAAAAAGGGGCTTCAGAATGAGAATTGAAATTGATGACTGTTATGCTATGTTTACCCTGTAATTGAGTTATTGGTGCCTGATTTCACTTATTTACATGCAGGTGTCATGGGTTTTGACTTGATATCATATGGGAGAATTTTTTATTGATGAAATATTTTCATTGTTTGTCCTGGACTGGACTATTACTGTTGTTTTGTGTATTCTATCATTCTCCCCACTATATGCATATTATCATAGTACTACTTGATAATCTCCTTAGCCTTTGGGCGGATCAAGAAGCTGAGATTGATTTAAGGCGCCAGGTTATTTTGTATTCTTGTTGTGGCCCTATGGGTAGATCTAGATCAAGTTGATATTGATTATACATTTATTCTATGGCCCTAGAGGCAGATCTGAAGGGTTGTATATGGACTATGCAAGTCCCCCATGGATCCCACCTAGCTATACATAGTAGTGGGTGTATAAAGGTAGGACAAGCATGCAACATATTATCATTTACATTCACTCATTACATCGTGTGGCATGCATTATACTTATCATTCCTATATGGCTGATTATTTTTGTTTGGTGAGTCGGTATTGAGATTTTGGCAATAGTTTGTATTCTTTTGATGTAATCAATCATATCTGTAATTTAAACTTATGTGCCTGGTTGATTACTTTTCATGGTAAGGACCTGAGATCGAGAGGTGTTGTGCATATTTACTTTTAGATTAGGGTGGTATTTCATGAGTTCAGGTTTGGTTGTTATGGATTGTTGGTTTATGATTAGTTCTTACCATCGCATTGGATTAGGATTGATCATCGATGATACTTGTTAAGTTCATATGTTCCCGTACTTACCCTTGCTATTTTCTTTTTGTTTCTTTTCTCTGAACCTTATATGTAGGTACTGAGATGGTGGTCCCTTCTCAATGACTATTGTTATGTTGGTTTTATTTCATGGAAATTTTGAGGTAGCGGCTATTGCTTTTGGTTGCCCTGACTTTTTCTTTTATTTTTCATGTATTATGTTTTTATCTGTATTTAGATGGTGATAGACCATTTAATTGTATTATTCAATTTTTAGAGGCTTGTACGTTGTGACAACCAGACCTAGGATTTGTACTAATGTTGGATTTTTCTCATTATGTCTATTTTGGGATTATTTTTGTTCTTTTTACTTCTTCTGTTTTTCTGGTACTTTAGGTTTTTTGTGTTGGGTTAGGTTTGTGCTTACTTATTGCATTGAGTCTGATAGGTTCTATTAAGATCCCGATTTTGGATCGTAATATGTCATGACTCAATTTCTCAGGTCATGATGACACCTACGTCAACCCACCAGTAGGTAAGGTAAAGCAAGTCATAGCCCGCAACGGCAAGTAACGGGATAGCAGGCGAAAGATTAAAAAAAAAAGAATGAAACCAATAACCATAATAAAATATGCGGAAGCAAAGTATGCATATATACATAACATATTGTACAAGAGAGGGAGAGGACAGAATGAACAAAATTAATCCCTTCCATGACCTGGTAAGGTCGGTACTAGAGTAACTACAATAAAAACAAGAGTACTAGAAAGTATCCAAAATATACATATATGCAGTTGTCTCGGAATGCAAAAGACTATAACTGAAATAGATGGAGGAGGATCAACCTTGGACTTTAGAAAGCTCACCCCATCTCCGGATCAATAACTGGGCTTGAGAATAACGTCAACACCGGTGGCTCATACTCGAATCTACATAAGGGAAACAATGAAGAAGTGAAGAATAAGTACCAAAGCAATGGGTACTCAGTAGACACCATTGGCCGACTGAGCTCAAATATAGTAAAAGCATAAATAAAATGCGAGTGTGTAAGCTAAGTCAATAGTAATATGTGTAAAATGTAAATATCTACTATACTAGCCAATATAGTAACGAAAATAAATAACTCAAAATTAAGAAAGATGAGCTAACTACAACTTAACTGGGCCCCTATAAGCCCATAAGGCACACACAAGAAGGAAATTAACCATACCGAGCCCCCATAAACCAGCGGGTGCAAACAAGAGAAAACTAAGGTAGAAAACATAAATATCCAGTAGCTGAACCGATCTGAAGTAACCTTTCTATCCCCATATCCATGATGAAAAATCCAGATATGTACCAGGCTTGAACCAACACTAATGGGTAGTAACGAGAGGCCAAACGTCAGGCTCGAACCAAAAATAGTGGGTAATAATCAGAGGCCACGTGAATCATGTACAACAGAACTCAGTACCACTATCAAAACTCTCAGAAAAACCATAATCATCACCTGAACATCCCGACCATATCATAAACAGATGTCGGACTCGAACCGAAACTCATAGTAACCATACCATAACCAAAAGCAAGTGATCCTATAAGTAGCCAACCCTAACCTTAACTGGTATTAGACTCATACCGGAGCTCGTGAATAGTGACCATAACTAATGCCAGTATCGTGCCAAAACTCAAAATAATAACAACAATAAAGCATATACCGTACTCAAATCGAAACTAAAATACATTTACATAAACATAAACATAACTAGCTAGCGGGAGGAAATCTAAGAGTTTCAAGCATATTTCCAAGACATAAGAATAATAAATACCAATCTTGAGTGGATAAGTCCACTAAGGGAAGACAGGTCCCAAATACTATGTCAAAAGGTGCGGTACAGGATCAGTTACTGCTCTACCTGGGAAAAGGGAGCTAAAATAGGCCGGAAACCAAGTTTAAGTCAAACCCAACCCAAGGCAATATCCTAAGGTAGTATACAGGAGTATAATTGAGGTTAAAGAACCTTCATGTCAAATATGCTTTCTAAAAAAGGGTAGTGGGGTCCTTTATGGGTCCCGATAACAAAACCTAGGTCAGAACCTACCCAAGTCTAGTATAAGGCTTCCCCATCCTATCTCATGGTACTAATAGCACTAAAACTAGCCTTGAAGGAGGATAATACACTATACTAGGGGAGAACGGGCCTTAAATCTACCAAAACGAGGCCCTAACCGGCAAAATAAGGCATAAAAATACTAAAACGATACCCAGGCTAAAACTGCCTACCCAAAACTAGCATAACAACACACTAATACCATAAGTAAGCTTAATCTAAGAGTAGGGTAAGCCTAGACTACCTAGACACTGCCAAACGCTCATCGAATCCTCTTAACCGGAGCTTTCCCCTTTCGAGAGGCCTCAGAGAGCTGCCATACTATCAAAATAATGATTCATGCATCAAGACGAGAAAAATGCCCACGTTGCGTATAAATGCTCTAGGTTAGAAATTGGACTAAAAATCCCACATGGAGCCCGCTTACGAAATCATGAAATTGAAACCGTCAAAGCATCACACGCAGCTCAAGAATCATTTCCCACATAAAACTTAGCTAAATTCGAGCTCAATTGACCCCAAATCAGTCGCAACAACAATTCAAAATATATGGAATAATTTGGGGAATTACATGGAAAAAATATTTATGGGAAACTTATGGATTAATGATGATGTAGGGCCCACAAACACATTCCCAATCTAAACCCAGCTCAATTATGTGATTTTTCCACAGTTTACGAGCTTCCAAGGTTTATAATAGCATTGGTACTTAGAAAATTATGAGGGAAAAATAAAGGAGATGATATTTATACTGCCATGGGTTTCCTTATCACTGTTGCGAGGTCCCCAGGATGCGGTTGTGACATCCCACTAACAGGACCATCGCGATCGCGGTGGCCTGGCCACGCGGTCACGACGAATAAGCTAGCTCATACCCACGACCTCTTTCATCGCAGTCGTAAGCCCTCAAGCCTCGCGATTTGGATGACTAAGATCATGGCCCCTCGCAATCATATGGGTCCTCATTGTGGTCGGGATAAAGGAACTTGGTCTGCACTAGGTGCTGATGCACTAGCAATTCCACTAAGTTGCAAATTTTTTGACTGGACCCTCGAGATTTATTTGGAATCCCGTGAATGTAAACAAACTATTTTACCTACCAAATTTTACATTTCAGACTCAACGGCGCCATCAAAATTTCCAGTCATGGTTATTTTGATAAAAAGTAGGTCCTACACCCCTAAGGGTGATTTTGACCAAATTCCACCCAACAGTCCGAAATCAGTTCGGAAGCCTTGGGACCCAGACCAAGGGTCCTCTTAGCCTAAAATCAATGTTTCAAAGCTGATCAGACAGTCAGAAATGGCATATGAGGTCGTTTGCCAGAGGTTTTGGCCCTAGACACATTTCTTAACTTCAAAAGCTCCAAAATAGGGAAATGGTGGTGACCGATCTGTCAATCCCAGCAAGTCATAAATGATTTGGGGCAGCTGTGGGAAAGTTTCAGGTCATTACAACATCCACTATTAAAAGTAATTTTTTCCATAGAAGTAAAGGATCAAGATGTACCTAAAGGCTTGAATAGGTAGAGATATTGAGTCCGCATATAACGTTTGGTCTCCCACGTAGACTCCTTGACTAGATGGTGTTTCCACTGAACCTTAACTATAGGGATGTATCTGGAGTTCAACTGCCTGACACCTCTGGCTAAAATAAACACACGCTCCTCTGTAAAGGTCAACCTCTCATCCAACTGAATCGAGTCCGACTAAAGCACGTGAGACTCATTCAGAATGTACCATCTCAGTATAGATACATGGAAAACTAAACGGATGGATGAAAAGGCTGGAGGCAAAGCTAACTCATATACTACCTCCCCAACTGTCCACAGGATCTCAAATGGTACAATATACCTAGGGTTGAGCTTGACCCTCCTCCCAAACCTCATCACGCCTTTCATGGGGGATACTCGCTGAAAGACCCGGTCACCAACTCTGAACCTCAAGGCACGAAGTCTACGGTCAGCATAACTCTTTTGTCTGGTCTGAGCTACCCGTAGCCTATCCTGAATCACCCAAACCCAATCCAAAGACTTATGAATTAAATTTGTACCACGGGGCCTAACCTCAGAAGTCTCAAACCAACTAACTGGAAATTGACAATGCCAACCATACAACGCCTAGAATATAGCCATCTGAATACTTGAATGGCAGTTGTCATTAAATGTAAACTCCTCTAAAGCTAAAAATAGGTCCCACTGACCTCCAAAATCCAACACACAAGCGTGGAGCATATCCTTCAAAACCTGAATAGTCCACTCCGACTGCCCATCAGTCTGGGGATGAAAAGCGGCGCTAAGATCAACCTGGGTACCCAACTTCTTCTAAAATGTCCTCCAAAAGTTAGAAGTGAGCTGAGAGACTCGATCTTATATAATGGACATGGGTACCCCATGAAGGATAACCACCACTCAAATATACATACGGGCTAATCTCTCAACACTGAAGGAAGTCTGAATAGGGATGAAATGGATAGATTTGGTCAATCGATCCACAATGACCCAAATCCTATTAGAACCATGAGAAGTGCAAGCCAAACCACCTACAAAATCTATAGTAACTCGCTCCCATTTCAACTCGAGAATGGGCAGCCTCTAAAGTAATCAACCAGGTCTCTGATGCTTGGCCTTAATCTGCTGACAACATAGACACCGACCCATAAACTCCACTATATTTGTCCACATACCACTCTAGCAGTAATGCTGCCTCAAATCCCTATACATCTTAGTTGTCCCAGGGTGAATAGATTACCTGAAGCTATAAGCCTCAGGACGTATCAATTGAATCAAATCTCTGACCATCAAAATACAAATCTGGCCGTTAAATCTCAGAACACCCTCATCATCTAAGTTAGCCCTTCTAGACTCACCTTCCAATGCCTGCCCTTGAATGCTACAAAACCTGTCATCCTCAAACTGACGACCCTGAATCTACTCCAACAAGGTAGATGTGCCCTCAACACTAGCAAGAATCCTCCTGGGATAAGAAATATTAAGACAAACCATCATGTTGGCTAAGAACTAGATATACAAAGCCAACGGCCTATGCAAAACTAAAATAAGGGCAAAGCTACCCATACTCACTGCCTTCTGGCTCAAGGCGTCTGCTACCACATTCGCCTTGACCGAATGGTATAGAATAGAGATATCAGAGTCCTTTAGCAACTCGATCCATCTATGCTACCTTAAATTAAGATTCTTCTAGGTCATAATGTACTGAAGACTATGGTGGTCAGTGAAGATCTTTCAATGAACACCATACAAGTAATGCCTCCAAATCTTAGGAGGAAGGCCAGGTAGGCCGGTAGGAAAAATATCAGAAAAGTCACGAACAACTGGGATAGAGGCAAGTCAAGGACTCAAAATACTAATATCCCAAACATAAGCAAGGAATGACTCACAAACCCTCGATACCAGTCTCCTAGCCCAAAGACAAGAAATAATCCCCATCGACATGTGGTTAAAAGAACCCCGCCACACAATCGGGGGTATGCCAGGCATAGCTAAGTCAACGGTAATGGCGAAGTAATCCAAGACCACATGATAAGGGAATAACCAGTCCATGGCTAGAATCACGTCAAAATCTACCATATCTAACACAATGAGATAAACATGAGTATCAAGAGCTTGAACAATCACCAAATATGATCTATATACATAATCCACTACTAAAGAATCACTTACAGGGGTGGCTACATGCAATGGAATAGATAAATACTCAAAAGACAAACCCAACTGCGATGCATAATTAGCACAAACATACAAAAATGTTGAGTCGAGATTAAATAAAGCAGAAGATGGTTGATTGTATACTAAAATCATACCAGTAATCATAGCATCTGAAGCCTCAGCCTCCAGCCCACCCGGTATAGCAAATAAAAGGCCATGTCCGCTACCGAATAAGATACCCGCCAGACCACCTATCTTACATGACTAATGACCACCTCTAGAACCCTAGGGACCACAACCTTAAGCACTACCCTAACTAGTGGTGATACTGATCTAATCGATTGTGCGCTTTGAACTGCAGGATCATTCATCCCACGATGGGGACACTCACTGGCGAAGTGACAAACAACACTACACTCATAATAAGCCCATGGCACCCTGGTCTATCTAAGAAGTCCGACTGACCCAGAATGGCCATCTCAGCTTAATGACCCTGACTGAACACCCCTCACTGGCTGACTACTTTTCTGACCACCCAAACTACCATAGCTGGGCTGACCACCATCCGAAATCTAAAGTGTTGCCTAAACGAGCCTACTAAGCTCACCCGTGTACTGATAAGACTAAAGCTGGGGATATCTATCCTGAAATCCATGGCCCCTGAACTGTGAACTATTGTGGCTCCCACTGTAACTACCCTGGTAGTTGGGCCTCTTATCACTGCACCCTTAGGCCTCATGATCCATCTTCATAATAGTATAAACGTGGTCCTGCGGAGCAATAGTTTCAACCCTATAATAAAACACTAAATCCTCTCATACTCTATTGGCAGAATCATCATAGCATGTCGGGCTAGCTTTTGAAACCTCACCTCATACTCAGCAACAGTTATAGAACCCTGTCTCAATATATAAAACTCATCCATGAGGCGCTCGTACATGTTGCAAGGTATGAACTTCCCTAAGAAAGCCTTGGAGAACTAAGTCCAAGTAAAAGGTGGAGATACAACTGTCCTGGAATCAAGATAACCTCTCCAACACTGTCTTGCTGCCTTATCAAGCTAGTAAATAATATAATCTATATTGCAAGACTCGACCAATCCCAAATTATGCAACCTCTTCTCACAACTAGTCAGAAACTCACCAACATCCTCTCTTGGGGCCCTGACAAACCTGGATGGATTCAATCTCAGGAATTGGCCCAACATCTTCTGCTCTTCCGCAATCATAATTGGTGGGGCTACTACTGGCTATGGAACTGGCGGAGCTGGAGGAACCTCTACTCTGGGAGCCACAGCTGCAGGCTGCACCACTAAACCAATACCACCCTAGGCTGCTGTCTGAGCCTAGTCTATTGGCGGACCACCAACTAGCCCAAATAACTTAACCAAAGCATCCTTGAGAACTGTCTAAGATACAAACCCGGGTAGGGCCTGGCTTTCCATTGGCCAACCTTCTGCTATGGCGGTGGTACCTCAGGTTCTATCTCTGGCTCAGAAGCAATGATATGATCTGTCGATGGTTCCCTAGCCCGATCTCAACCTCTTGGTCAACCTCTACCCCAAACTAGAGCTTTAGCAGTAGGCTCGGGGTCCTGATTCCTGGATGGCGTACCCTATGTCCTAACTATTTGTGACGAGTGAAACAAAATAAGAATTGGAAACTAATATAGACACAACACACTAAAGTGAACTAAAAAGATGAGATTTCACAAAAAATGTCCTTTAGCCTTTCGAAGATAAAATACAAACATCTTTGTATTGAATTGCGAGACTCTACTAATCATTGGCTCTTGTACCAAGAATATCGGTGAATCTAGGCTCTGATACCAAGTTGTCACAACCCAATTTCTCAGGTCATGATGACATCTACTTTAATCCACCAGTAGGTAAGCCAAGCCATAGCCCGGAATGGCAAGTAATGGGAAAATAGGCAGAAGATAAAAAAAATAAGAATGAAACCAATAACCACAATAAAATAGGTAGAAACAAAGAGATATACATAATATGTTGTAAAAGAGAGGGAGAGGATAAAATGAATAAAATAAAGGATTAGTATGGTGAGGTCCTGTGTTCGTGGTTAGGTCCCTCATTCACAATGAAGGACACCTGGTTTTATATATTGTTGTCTTCCTTGAATTTCTTTTGATTTTTAAGTGCTTTTTCAACATTAATGAACCCATGAGCTTGGGAAACTGTGGGATACCATAAATTGGAGTTGGTAATAAGTGGAGGACATCGAGGTGATCATTTCTCGGTATTTTCTTCATAAGTTCCTGGCCTAATTCTCTATTTAATTCTCTATTTTTGCTCTTGTTGTCCTTAGCTTTTGGGGTTGTTTTGAGCCCCAATTTAGTCTCAATTTGTGCTCAATTTTTGAGTGCACATTCCTTGTCCTTCAAGGGACCTTGTAATAGATTTAATTTCTAAATTCCCTTAACAGGCCCAAATGGGTCTATTTTTTACTCAATTTTTGGCCTGGAGTTTGATATTGTAATATGGATCTCATTTTACTCGTGTTATCATGTAGACTATGATTTTGATAGCACGACATCATTCATTACTTGAAGAGAAGAGATGAGTAGTTTGTGGATAGTTCAAGACTGTTGTTCGGCTATTTGGTGGGCTATGATCTAATCATATCTATGAGATTGTGTATTATGTAGATTGTATGCTAGGTGGGAGTTATATGATAGGTTTATAGCTAGTTGTATCTTGATTTGACCTGTTTACAGGATTTAGAATAAAATTGTCATTTGAGCCATATCCTAAAATACATGCTATAGTTGTGGGGTTACATTATGCTTGACTTTATACTTGCATGACCTTAATTTTGCATTAGGGATCCCTTGTATAAGATTTATTGTATTACTTAGTGATTTGGGTAATATTTCTCAGCTAAGACCCTTCTAGTAACATGATGCCTTCAATTACATTAGTGTTTTGTAGTATAATCTCGATATCCTTTGTCTTTGTATATTGTGGGGCCTGAGGCCTAGGTTATGAGACAATGTGGATACAAGGTTGGTTCTATATGCCTTAAAAAATTGGTGTTTTAGTTTATAGATGTTTAGGTGCTTACATTGGTATTATTTGGATATTGATGATAACATGCATACATCTGTGTATTAGCACGCTTATTTAGTGGTACAATTCCAACTACAACCTTGGTTTTACTACTATTTTCTAAAAAGGGATTAATTCCAACTTTTCACATTTTAAACCAAATTTTAAATGGAAGTCGTACCACTTCTATTGTTTGTCTATGATCCTTAAAACTAAACTTACTATTTTGGAAACTTAGACCAAGATAGACTTCGCTCCATTCTTGATCCACTCTTTTATCACTATTTACTCATTTCGATCATGGGAGATACTGACCATTTCTGTACTATTCTACTATTTTTATTCCTGGATACTATATCAAGCACTGGATTCATTTATGAATTTCTACTAATTTAGTCTCGAATTGATGCTGAGAACTTTTGTATACCTTTATTTATCTCCAGTATTGGATGGGGCAGGTTTATTATGGTTAGTTATTAGAAGTCCTGGTTTGACACCAGGCAGTATATACGGATAACCCGAGTCCCTTATGGGACCTTCTGTCTGGGAAACATATGCAGGAAGAGAGGATACCTTATAGGTCCTGCCTTGCAAGCCAGCGAGCCAAAAGAGGTGTATATACTTGGTATAATATTTCACTCGGTTGGTATGGTAGTATTATATTCACTTTACATTAATTCATTCCTATGCATTACCTATCACTAGTATAATTGTTGGTGCTTGTATCTATTAGCCTTATGGGGGCTAAAAAGGAATACGTTATGTTTGCTGTTTGCTGAGTGATTGCTTGTACCTTTCAATCTTATAGGGGCCCAGTTAGGTTATTTATTGTTCGGGTTAGTCGGTTATATTATTGTTTGGATATTATTGTATAATTCATGGCAGGCTGGCTAAGGATTGGTACCCAAGGCTATGGGTACACTTCTGAGCCCTTTTTCCTCTTTAAATAATGTGAGCTCTGTTATTACACTACCTTATAGATATTCATATTTCAAGTTAGACGTCCTTATTGGGCCATAGCTAGTTTCTTTCTTGGTATTATAACCCTTGTGATATTTAGGCTGTTAGGCTAGCTCTCCCAGCTTACTACCTTTAGGTTTAGCTGCTAGTATCATACTGTCATTTATCCACTCCATTTCTAGCTTTTCTTATTCCATCTTCTTCCTTCATACTACAATTGTATATCTCTTTATTCAAACTACTGTTGTGTATCCCTTACCTCCCTCTACTATTGTATATTGTCTAGCTACTTGTTGTATCGCACCTTTGTCTCTAGTTAGTGGTAGAATATGTAGTTATCTTTACCTCTCAATTATGATTATTGCATCTTGTTTCTTAGATAGTCGTATGTTATGCATATTCCTTACTTATATGTTATTTATACTTGCATTATATTTGGAGCTCATTCGATTGATGCCTACTGAGTACCTCGTATTTAGTACTCATACTATACTTATGCACCGTGCAAATCATAGTACGAGTTCTCATTGCTGACTTGTGTATCGTGCGGAGTTGTAATGGATCGAAGACTTGGAGTGAGCTCCTGGTGTCCGGAGTTGTTTTTGCTCTCCTCATTTGGTTAACTGACCTTTATTTTGCATTTTAGAGATAGTTTTGTAGCTATATATCATGTTTACCTTGAACTCTTGTTTTTTTAGTGGCTCATGTACTTACCTCACTAGATTTTAGGAAATATTTACTTTCTTTTTGTTTTCTCTCTCTTTTTAGTTAGTTTTGGTTTCTTTTCCTCTTATTAGTCCCTACTCGTAGTTTCGGGCTACGGGTTGGCTTAACTACAAGTGGGTTATTGTAGGTTCCATCATGACCTGATAAATCGGATCGTAACATATGTGTTCATAAAAGAATTTTTACAATTACATGTTATAAGACACTTGACTATGTTTGTTTGGGATCTTTGTATTATGATTGGGACTAGTATTTACAGCAACTTCTTCTACCTAACTAGCTAGCCTATCTATGGGAAGAAAATGAGAGTGTTGTGATCTAGGATTCATCAGACTTAATCTAGGTCTGGAACAAGTCTTTTATAGCCAAGACTTCTTAATCTTGATTGTTATTTCCTTTTTTTGTTTCCTTTTTCTCTCATTCTAGCCATCTATCTTCTAGAGCCATTCTAAATAACCAAATGGTTTATTAGCACCAAAGTCGTGGTAGATACTAGCTAATTGATCCTTCCAATAATCTGGTAAGGATCTTTCCAGTATTCTCAATCCTTCCCAATCTGAAACATATGTATAATAGTCATATATTTTGATTTTTGTCAAAAAATAGATTGATAAAATTTGGTATAGTGTCAAATATATTCATTTTGATATTCTTAAACTCCTCAAGTATTCTTCTTCCTTCCTTTTTATAAACTTTTTTCACTCTATAAATTTTTTTCAGCATCCATGAGTCATTCCTTATTACTTTAGGTTCAGAATCTGAATCAATACTGAATTTGATCCTCTTATGACACACTCTTCTACGATGTACTTTTGCTCATATTTTAGTACCACTCACACTTGCAGTAATTTGAGCATGTCCCTATCCAGCCATAGCTGAAATAAGAACAAGAAAACAAAATAGTTCCTACCATTTCATATAATAACTTATGTCACAATATCTTGTAGAAGACAAAATCTGTTTAAGGAACTTTAGGTCTAAAGAGACAAGAATATTATCAAGACCAATTAATACACATATCAAACCATAATTCTTTTCACTACTATATATATAAAAAAAATAATGAAGCAACTAATGCCTATCTTTCTTTTTGTGTGGACACATCTATTTCCACATAAGAATTTCCATATTCTTTTTTTTATTATTATAAGCAAAGAAATACAAGGTTTATTATATATAGGCCAACTAGTCAAGGAGTATATATTTGAAACTCATAAAAAAGTTACAACACTATGCTTTTACTCCTAACACATGGATGGTACACTATTGGTTTCTTTTCATAAGAAAACAAAACAAATAGATGCAACCAACTTTGGGACTCATTAAATATATGTGGACCAACTTTGGGACTCATTAATGATTTCTAATTATTTAGTAGTACTAGTACTTTCTATTCCCAATAAATATCATTCCTCTTTCCTCTCCCAAAAATAAATTAAAAGTACATCACTCATCTTCTTTCATAAGTTTAATAATTTGAATACTTATAACTATTCTTCTTCTCCATTAAAGAAACTAAGGTGCAGTCTCTGGACATCACTCATATGTTTTTCTCTGTATTCTCTTCTCCAAAAATAAAATCTATGGAGAAGCCTAAGGAAACACAAAGATTTGATTTTTTTATCTCCAAATTTTTTTTTATAGATGGGAACAAAACATATATTCAGATCTGTTTTGCCGATTCATAATCCTTCATGTTTTCTAACAGGTAAATGCTAATTCAATTTCAGATTTGTAAACAAATAACACATCTAATATTATTGCACTACTTAAGATACGAAGAACAAAGTAGTTTCAAGTACTATCTTCTGATTTCAATTTCAAGCCGACGATGATATTTTATCAAGAAATAACGATGCAGACTGTGATAATTAAATATGCTATGATATCCTTGAAAGAAAATTTAGAGCAAAAACAAATAATAGTGTACCTTAAATTGCAGCAGAAATTATTGAACTTACAACCAACTTGGAATTTCCCCAAATCGACTTTGTCTCTTTCAAAAAAGGAGTACAATGTTCTCAAACTAAGTGTCACTTTTTTTTTTGGATGTCAATTTGGAAGAAGAAGAAACAAAGAATTTTATACACTTAATTTCTCTAGTATTTTCTTTTTATCCATTTTTCTCATCTCTGGTCAAAACATATTTTTCATATGATTATAAAGAGATCTTTAGTTACTGTTTATTTTTGAAATTGCCTAAGTCCATTTAAATTGTTGTAACTTATTTCAATGGAAATTATTCCATCTGATCTCTTGTGAAAACAGATTGAGTCACATATCGAGTCAGGTTGATTCACCTGGGCGACCTACACCCACGACCCAAAATCTAACAGTATTGAAAAATGGTTTTAGTGTATCACATGTGTAACACCTCGCATCTCAAATCACGATTTAGGTCTTCTGTACATGTGCTGAAGCACAGAGTCAAGTTAGTTAACCCAAAATCAGTTAGATATTAGCCTGATCCCAGAAGAGTAAGACAGGACAGGCACATAGACCATGGTGTTGCCCTTTAGGCTAGAGCTATGGCCTCAACACCGCCATGATTCATAAATGTCAGATAACCATCCAAAAAGGCAAGGGTCCATGGTGCTCTGCCCATAGCCTTATAGGGTGACCCCGCAAGACAGTTTTGGGCCAATTTTAGCACTTCGTCCACTTATGGAAGTTTTCAGCCTTCAACTTTTGGGTACTATTTATATGTTCTAGAAAAAGACATTTAAAAACATATATTCTTATTCCTAGACTACATACATTCGATAGAGAAAGACATTTAGAAACATAAATTCTTATTCATTTTCTCCCACACTTTCCTTATCTACAAGGGCTTCATGAAAACCTACGATCAAGTTCAAGAAGGAGAAATCTCTCAGAATTATCTTCTAAGTTCTAGAATCCCCCATTAGTAATGTATATAAGGTTAACCTTCACATGTGGGTACCTTAGTTCTTCCCCACAAATACCTTTGTCATTTTAGAGTCTTTTTTACAAATGAAATAGGTTTTGAATTGGAATCCTCAGGTCATATTTTTATTTAACTCTTGATGAAATCCTATAAATCCTCCATGAAAGCATTAGAATTTAAGAATATGTCCCTATTTCATATTAATAAACTTTATCTGATGATTCCTTATAGATTAGTTATCAATTTTAGATGCTCATGAAAAACATGTATTTTTTCTAAAAACCTAAACTTATTTATTTTCATACGATTTAGAGCGCAAGGCTCACTAGAATGATTTTCATATAGATCAGACTAAAAGGCTCACTAGTATGATTTTTATATTATTTTGAGTGCAAGGGTCAGTCGTACAAACCTAGAATTATAATTTTGAATGCAAGGCTTCACAGCATGCTAGAAGAACTTGATTCTTAGCTTTTTTTGAAAGATAGACATTATGAGCATATATTATATTATGGGAGTGCTATCATTAATCAAGAAGATATGGAGTTCATATAATTAAATTCTTGAAACTATGTTTCCCAGTGTAGGACCATGTTATATATTTGGGCTACTCCATTTTTAAGCCCCTGGTAAGGGCTCAGTATGAATACAGTGTTGAATCCCATATGTCTTGGCAACACATAGGCTATCTTCTATATCAGGTGATGATGTGATATTATGAGCTCACATGGTGTTATGATAGTAATGTGAAAATCTCAAAATAAAACTTACTTATTTAAGAGAAGATGATTTTGGCACAAGGCTACTGATTTAAAAATCTGTAATGACCCTCTAAGTAATTTTCTCCATTTTTTTGAATTTTTTTCATTTTTTCCTTTCTCATAGTAGGCACAGTTCATTTATGACTTGTCGGGACTGTCAGTTCAGTTTCGGGTAGTTCGTTTGGGTTTTAAGCCAATTTCTCTATTTTGGAGCTCTGAAGTTGAGACATAGGTCTTTGGCCTAAACTTTAAGTAAATTACCTTTGATGATAATTATGATAGTTTTATTATCTCTGAAATATGGATTTTATGTTAGGGGACCTTTGGTTAGGGTCTTGAGGCTTTCCGCCTCAATTTTGGATTTTTGGATGGAATTTGGTAAAAATAGAATAGTGTGTGCGGGGACCATATTTTGTCAAAAAGATCTCTGTTGGAAATTTTGATGGTTCCATTGAGTCTAAAATGCCATTTTTATTTGGGTAGTATAGTTTGTTTGTATTCACGGGGTTCCAGACGAATCTCGAGGACCCATTCGGAGAAATTTCTAACTTAGCATTTTTCTGGTTTTTCAACAGCTAGTGTAGGGCACACTTTCCTTTTGTTTTCGTGAAGGGAGGGCCACTTTTGTTAAGGGTCACTACCTTGACCATCACATTTATGAGCCTATCCTCCCATTCACGAAGAAGGCCGGTCTGGCCGACTCAACTTTGCTCTTTGCGATAGCGAAGAACCGTCCACATTCGCAAAGGCCTAACTCAGTTGAGCATTGAATTTTTGACAGGGGTCCATGATCGTGATGAAGGGACCCCTGGCAGTATATATTCTCCTACCTCATGATTTTCATCCCTTTTCAAAGCACAATTTCACTATTTTTAAAGCTTGGAACATGGGAAACTATGGGAAATCATCTATTGCAGCAGAGGTATGTTAATTAAACACCTCTTGATTTACCCGTCTAATTCTGTCCTAATTTCATTTAATTCCTAGTATTAGGTTTGTGAATTCTTGAACTCTTTGGGGCTGATTTGAGCCCAATTGGGTCTCTATTTGTGCTCGTTTTTCGAGCACATATTTCTTGTATTTTGAGTGACCTAATGATTGAGTCAATTTGCAAATTTTGCATGCGAGTCTCACGAGCCTATTTTTGACCTAATTTTTTAGCCCAGAGTTTTATATTACAATATGGATCTCATTTTCCTCGTAATTATGTATCTATTGTATTTTTATAGTGCGACAAATTTTTGGAGATTGTGTGGAGGGGATGAGCAACTTGTGTGGAGGGGATGAGCAACTCGTAGTTCCTCCAAAGCTGTTGTTTGGAATCCAGGTAGGTTACGATCTACACTTCAATATGTTATTATGTATTGTATTAATTCCATGTGGGGAGGGGGTTATAGGGAAGGTTTAAGACTTCATTATCATTTCGTCGATCCTTGGCCTCTTTTAAGGGATTTTTGAATAGAATAGTATCTTGATCCTTAGGTTAGAATGCCCACCATAGATTTAGGAATACGTTAGGACTACTTGTATACTATCTTGGATCTTAGGTTGATAGTGGCAATCCTAAGCGTAGATCTTAGGTAGTATCCTTTCATAAAAGACATCGTTGCTCACATGATTCCTACTACTAGATTTCCTCTTGTTACCTTCATTTCCTGGTTTTCTTTATATATATATATATATATAAATACTGTGGATCTCAACACCTTCGTTACGAGACTATTTGGATACCAGGTTAGTTTTATGTGCCCTGAAGGAGCTGTGACTTATTTTATAGATGCTTATGCGCTTACATTTACATTGTTTGGATACTAGTGTGACATGCATACATTTAAATGTATATTTAGCAGTACGACTCCAAATAAAATCATTGTTTTTACTACTATTTACAAAAAGGGATTTATTCCCACTTTTCACTCTTAAATTGATTGATAACATGAAAATCGTACCACCCTTTTTATTGGACAACAATCTTTTAAACTAACATGCACCACTTTGAAAAATCAGACCAAGGTAGAGTTCAGTCTATTCTACTCATTGATAATTGTTTACTAATTTTGGTCGACGAAGATTCTAACCCATTCTATACTATTCTATGTTTTTTAGTCTTGGTTCGATCTCAGGCACTGGATTTTATGGATTACTATTCATTTAGTCTCGGTTTGATTGTGAGCACTTATTACACTCTCACTTATGTCTGGTATGATTATGGAGCCGATATATTATGACAATTTATTAGAAGTCCTAGTTTTGGACTAGACAGTATATAGGGATATCTTGAGTCCCATATGGGTCCATCTATTTGGGAACCACGTGGCAAAGGAAGGGATACCCCATACGTTCTACCTTGCAAGCCGGTGAGTCGAAAGAGTTGTATATACTTGGTACGATATGGCAATCAGTTCGTATGGCAGTGTTGGATTCACTTTGCATTCATTCATTCATATACATTGCCTATCACCACTATAATTGTTTTATGCTTGTACCTGTCGGTCTTATAGGCGACTGAATAAGTATAGGTTATATTTTTTGTTTGTTGGGGGTTGTTTGTACCTTCCGGGCATACGAGGGTCCGATTAGGTTATTATTTTTCCTAGTTTATCCGATTGTATTACTATTGGGGTATTATTGTATAGTTTGTGTTAATATGGTTATGGATTTGTACTAAAGGTTGTAGGTATGCTTTTCAATTCCTTTCCTCTTCAATATTATAAGCCTTGTTATTAAACTACTATGTGATTATTTTTCTTTCAAGTTAGATGTTCTGATTGTGCTAAAGTTAGCTCCCTTCTTATTTATAATCCTTGTGATATTTAGGTTTTTAGGCTAGCTCAATTAGATTAGTACCTTTGTGTTTAACTGCCTATATAGTACTGTCATATATCCTTTTCTTCTCTAGTTATATTCTTATTGTCTATCACCTTCTTCTTTCGTTACCATTATTGTCTATTACCTTCTTCCCTAACTATTTATGTTGTATAGCACTTCCGTCCCTGTTTCTCATAGAATATGTTGGTTTATCTGCACTTCTCCATTAACCATATTGTATTTCATTTCTTAGTTAGTTGCCTCTAATGTATATTCTTGCCTTATATGTTATTTATACTTGCATTATCTTTAGACCTCAGTCGGCTGGGTTGAGTGCCTCATATTTCTTACGCATACTACACTTCTGCACCCTCCAGATCATAGTATGAATTCTTGCTGCTAACTTGTGTATCATGTGGAACTGTCATAGATCGGAAATTTGGGGTGAGTTCCTAGCGTCTGGAGTTATTTTTTATCCCTCCAACTTTTGCAGGACTGATCTTTATTTTGTATTTCGTAGACAGTTTTGTATATATTGTGTTTACCTAGTACTCATGTTATGCTATTGGCTCCTGCATTGACTTACACTAGATTTTGGAGGTATTTGTTTTCTTTTGGTTCTCTGTCTCCTTTTATTCATATATATTGTTTCTTGTTTCTCTATATTAGTCTCTTTATTGTCTTGGTTTCTTATGTTTCTCCTTTTCCTCTTACTAGCATGTTACTCATCTTTCTAGGCTATGGGTCGGTTTATGTAACACCCCAAAAAATCTAAGCAAAGATTAACCATTCTTAAAGTATATATAGAACCAAACTTAGTGATTTGGTAGCATGAGGAGTGATTTAGTCATGAATTAAGGCCACAAGTAACTCCTACCTCATAGCCAAGTTGAAAGCTTTCTTACCGATTGAATTGTTATACATAATCTATCTATAGTCAACTTAAAACGAGTATAAATCTTATATTATGAGGATTTTTGAAGCTCAAAACCCACCAAATGAAAGGTATTTGAGTCTTATTTCTAACGCAACCAATTCCTCATTAATTTGATATCAGAGTAAAAAGTTATGTCCATTTTACTGAAGCACTGTCCAACAGTAAGATACGACGACCAAAATCCACGATCGAGTGTAGAATATTTGAACTCGTAGGTTGGCTAGTCTGATGAAGTCCAAAGACCTGAAAAGGCCTCCTAGAACCCACAAACAATACCACGATCTTGGGTAGAACCACGGCCGTTGGTTGGTCCATCTGACGTCCAAAACCAGTTTTTTCAGCAATATTTTTAAATGGGTATTCCACTCTTTTCCCATCTTCTAACCTCCTAACTACATTTTTTAACTATCCTAAGGCTGAATATTAGGACTAAACTACCCCAAATCCCTCATTAATTCAAAATCAAGCGACACATAGTAAATTCAGAGTAAAACCAGGAGACTCCTTTTCTCTCTCAAGCAAGAACCTAGGGTTCATCTTCAAGCTCAAATTTTTCAAACTTTAGTAAGAATCTTTAGTAATCAGGTATATGGGTATTCAATAAGGGATTCCTTTCACTCTTATGCCCAAAAACTAGTTTTAAAATATAGACTTCAGTTATGATTTTATGAACTCATGATCTAGGGTTCAAACCCAATTATGCCAAATTCTTGAATTTTATTTCCCTCATATAATTTTATTATTATGGTTCCCATTCAAAGTTATTATGCATGATTTTCATGGATTTAACTCAGTTATTTTAATACATGAAGAATTATGCATGTTTTATAGACTTCGACCTATTTCAGAATGAATTATGCATGATTTGATAGATTTCAGTCTATATTAGTTTGACATTCCATGTTTTCCCATGAAATTTAGTATCTTTGCCTGCTAGTAATTTTTGACCCCTCAGTATATTGAATAATTCATGATTTTGGACTGGTGTTAAGTAATTTCACATTCTATTCAGATTATAGAATCGTCAAAAGTAGTTGCATTCTTCAGAGATAGCATGTTACGAAAACCCAATAACTTAGGATTTCAAGCATTGTTTGTTGAACACTCAAACCTTCTTATTTACATAATTTAGAATTCTTTTAGATAAAACACTTATCTTTCAGTCCCAGAACATCAGTATTATTGAGCTATTCAGTATATCAGTTTATATTTAGTTGAGAGTAGTACTTGGCACTGAGAGAACGCAGGATGAAGGCTGACCCATCAGTTAGGCTGAGACCTTTAGTGGAAGTCCCTGAGTCCCAGAACTATGGCACCACCATAGGTTCTAAAGGGTCACCCGCCTGACGAGATTTGACACCTTAGTTCTTTTGGACATCATTTAAGTGGATCCACGTCAATCAGTGTCCGTACCCTTGTCAAGGTACAGAGCACCCTTCCAGTTGGGGTTATAGGTTAGGCCCTATTTGGCTTAGACGGGGTATGTCGATTAACAATAACTCACATAGTTCAAACTCAGTTATTGCATGACCTTGTATTAAGTTTATTCAGTACAGTATTTCTTAGTTACATGTTTATTTACTTGGTCATTGCATTAGTTCACATCCCATAGTTTCAGACTCAATATTTGTATATGACCCTCAGTTAAGTTTTACTTGTTTTTAACTATGACTTTTAGATTATCATTGCATATTAGTATATGCGCACTTCATATATGGTCATTGTACTCCAACTAAGCTCTTTGCATTTATCACAGTTTTACAGCATATTCAGCATTAGCTTTGGATCAAATAAATTTTTTATGCTTTTATAGCTTTCCTGTTTACAAAAATATTTTAGATTATGATTTAGACATTTCACTATGCCTCACAGCTTTTATGTACATACATGATTTAAACGTACATTTTTGTAAATGGTTTGTGCCCTCAGTTTAGTCCAGTTCACAGTATCTCAGAATATTCATGTATTTACTATTTATACTTATCAAGATGAGACCTTACAACTTAGTATACACCAACATAACTTTGTTTTAAGTATGTTATCGTCAGCATGTCCAGTTTGTATATTATTTTATAATTTCTAAATATATTGGTGTTCCCATACTCATACTTATCACTCAGTGAATCATTACATATTGTCGTTCTTATCAGTCTTATATTCAGTTATTCATAATGCATATCCCTCATGCTCACTACATTCAAAAGTACTGATTGCATGCCTCTTCTGCCTATATTTTTTATGTGATGTAGATTTATATTCTTACTATAAGGATCATAGCCAAGCAGATCATAGACTCCATCTAGCAAGCGATAGGTTCTCTTTATTCAAGGACTCAAGTCAGTTTGTAGTTTTAGTATTTTATTTCTATTCGTATGTATTGATTAGGGATTGTTGAGGATTATGTCTCGGCGACCTATAGTCAGTATTTGTAGAGGCTTCATAGATAGTCAGTAAAAGTTGTTGTATTTAGTTTTTTATTCTTTTCAGACTACAGATGTTATAAGTAAACTTTCTAACAGTAATGTATTGAACCAGTTATTCCATGATTATGCCTCTGCTCAGTCAGTTTAGCTCTTATACATGTTTTAATCAGTTGCTCATACATTATGCCAGTATTATGGGTTAGCTTGGGATCACTTGTGGTTCTAAGCTCCATGTCACGACTAGGGGGTAGTCTCTGATCGTGACAACTTACCTGCTGGTGGGTTATAGTAAGTGTCAGCATTACCTAAGAAATCAGGTCTTGACAAATTCTTTATAAAGTTTTACATTAACACTCCCCTATGTTTTAGATATACAATTTACACTGTATTTCAGACATTCATCTTACCTTATGTTTTAGCTTTACAGTTTACACTATGTTTTAGACATTCAAACATTCTTATATTTCAGCTATACAGTTTACATTGTGTTCTAGATATTCAGCTCACCTAACATTCAGTTATATAGTCTTTCTTATGATTCATTTATACAGTCTTTCTTATGATTCACTTATATATTCATTCTTATGATTCATATGTCAACTTACTTTTTAATTAGCTATATAGTCTATATCATGATCCAAATTTTTCAAAACATCTCATATTTCAATACTCAGTTATCCCATTATCTTGTTACATATATTTATAGTAGAAAGTAGATATTTTTTCAGTTAGCTATTTTACATACAGTACATTCCATGTACTTATGCCATTTGGCACTGCATCATTTCATGATATAGACTCAAGTACTTAGGTACGTGATCAGGCGCTTCACTAGTCTCTATCTCCTCAGCTATTGGTGGGCTTTCTTTACTTCCAGGGGGTTTACTCTACAATTTAGTTCAATAGTTTATGTTTATTTGAATAAAGGTAGACCGGGTTCTTATCTCGATAGTCAGTATTCAGATTCAATTTAGAGGCTTTAAATATAGATATACAGTCAACTAAATAGTGATGTTCTATTTACGTATTTCAGTTTTACTCTTACTTCTTGTTAAAGTTTGTTCTCAAATAAAGATTTATTCTTTTCAAATGCTTCTTAGTTTTTCCACTTACGTTTAGTACAAGTTTTAGTAATGGCTTAGCCAAAGGTATGCTTGGTCTGGTAATGGATTCGGATGCAACAAACTTGTTATCAGAGTCCAATGTTACAGTGTCCTAGAGAGTCTACAAAGTCATGTCAATAGAGTGTCATTAATGGTTGTGAGGTACCTACTTCTATAAATGAGTGACAATAATTATTGCAATGATAACATATCTGATTTGGTCTATGGACGTATATGTAAGCCTACAAATCATGCTTGTTTCAGTAATATCAAAAGGACATTTAAGAATCTCATTTTTCATTCTCTAGATTATACGGTAGTGATGTGCCATAGAAAGTTTATTCATATTGATGTGTTACTCCATTTCCACCAACTATGCCTCATATTCGATATGATAGAAGGAGTAAAGTTTAGATTCTTATCGATTTGGTTCTCTCACATACAACCTTCTAGATTTTAAGAGACTGCACAAGGGCTAATAATGAAACTAATAGTACATTTGAGTCTATTGCTCAAAAAGCTATACTCTTGTTATATGAATAATGTGTTTGAGACTAAAATAAGATGTGTACTCAATTCCTTTTTGAATCATTGATATGGATGACACCTTTATATGGGAATGTATATATCACTATGTTTGGGTTAAGTTATCACTTGAGAGACAGTGTGATTTGAGGTGTTTTGAGTTGGAAGTACTAGAATGATACCAGATTCACGATATGAAGTCGGAGATATAGTAGCCAAAAAGTGAGGTAGTAATTGATTGAGATATGTAGCTAGAGTAATGTATCAATTAAGTAAATAATAGGGTGACCATATCATTAGGTGTTGAGTAAAATGTAATAAGATTTGTGTGGAATTTGTGGTAGTAAGTGGAGAAAGGTTTATTGGTTAAGATGACAAAGAGTATATTGGAACTAGGGCAGAATTTCATAATGACATATCATTGTGTTAGTAAAGATCATGTATATGATGTGCATATAAGGATGGGATAGTCATGAATTGACATATTAAGGCTATGCTTTGTACATTGAAAAGAAAGGACCCCATTGCATTTGCATGGTTGTAAATCTTGTTTAGGCGAAGGAAGTATAATCGATGGATATAGAATAATGATATGGTGAATGTAGGATGCGCTTGCAGGATGCAATTAGAAGACTGGGTGACTAAGATCGACTATTTTGTCGTGAACTCTCAATGGATTAGTGTTTCTTTGATTTTTACTCTAGTGGATATAATTTTATGTAATGTAAGAGAATCTGTGTTGCTACCCATGTTCACTATTAGACGCTAAGCTTGAACATTAAACTATCACCGTGGACAAAAGAATGACAATATGAGGGTGATAGTAATAGTTTGAGATTTGATCTAGTAGGTCTGATGTAAAGCATACAAGAACATGAGTACAAAACTTATGGCAAGTGTGAAGATGTAAGCGTGAAATATGTGAGTTATAGTAGGAAAATCCAAACTCTCCATTCTCATTGTCTTCCACCTCAAAGCATCTGCCACTATATTTTCCTTGCCTAGATGATAAAGAATTGACATATCGTAGTCCTAAAACAACTCCAACCACCTGCACTGTCTCAAATTAAGGTCTTTCTGGCTGAAAATCTCACAATGAATGCCACTAAAGTAATTTCTCCACATCTTCAATGCAAATTCTACCATCACCAACTCCAAATTGTGATGAGGTAGTTCCCCTCATGAACCTGCAGTAGCATAGAAGTATATGCACTAACTCTGTCCTGCTACACCAAAACACATTCCAAACCAACCCCAGAAGCATCACAATACATGGTAAATCCCTAGCCCTTAACCAAAAAACGTCAAAATCGGAGCTGAAGTCAATATGGCCTTAAGCTTCTAAAAGCTCGCCTCACTCTCATCGGACCATTGGAAAGGGCCTGTCTTCTGAGTGAATCTAGTCAATGGTGTTGCTGACGAAGAAAATCCCTCCACAAAACACCTGTAGTAACCTACTAATCCAATGAAACTCTGAACCTTGGCGGGAGAGGTGGGCCTAGTCAAATCACAAACTACCATAAACCCATCCTTGGGCACCACATGTCCTAAGAATGCCACAAACTTAAGATAAAACTCACACTTGGAGAACTTGGCATTCAATCATTGATCCTTTAAATTCTGAAGAACCACTCTCAAATGTTGATCATGCTCATCCATACACCTTAAGTAGACTAAGATGTTGTTAATGAACACTATTACAAATGTTTCCAAATAAGGCGAAACACTCCATTCATCAACTCCACAAATTCCATTGGGGCATTGGTCAAGCCAAAAGACATCACCAAGAACTCATAATAGCCATAACGAGTCTTAAAGATGGTCTTAGGAATATCTACAGCCCTGATTCACAACTGATGGTAACCCCATCTCGAATTAACCTTTAAGAACATTGACATACCTTGCAGCTAATTAAACAAGTCATCAATATATTTCTTCGGATACTTATTCTTAATGGTCACCTTATTCAGGTGTCGGTAGTCAATGCACATGCCTAAGGAACTATTTTTCCTCACAAATAGAACAAAAACACCCTAGCGAGATACTCTTGGCTTGATAAACCCCTTACTCAATAAATCCTAAAGCCACTCCTTTAATTCCCTCAACTCTATCCCTGCCATCCAATCTGGAAAAATAGAAATAGGTTGAGTGCCTAGCTTAAGATCGATGCCAAAGTCAATATCACAATCAGGCAGAATACATAGTAAGCCAGTACAAAACACATCTATAAACTTGCAAACCACAAGAACTGACTCAAGTAAAGAAGTGTCAATACTAGTATCCCGAACATGATCTAGATAAGCAAAACACCATTTCCCTGGCTAATGGTACCCTTCTACAATATATAAGGAATACCAGGCATAATAAAGGTAAAAGTCCTGGCAAAGCAATCCAAGATAACATGATAGAGAGACAATCAATATATACCTAGAATCACATAAAAATCTACCATATCTAAGATGATGAGATCTACCCTAGTATCATACCCCAAAATAGTCACAACACTAGATTAATACACTCAATTCACTACTAAAGAATCACCTATGGCAGTAGATACATGCAGAGGTACAACAAAAGATTCACAAAAAAAATCCAAACAAGCAGCGTAATTGGTAGACACATAAATAAGTAGACACCAAATCACAAAAATACTGAAGTTGGGCAATGACAGATTAACATAGTAAATGTGATGACTACATCTAAAGTCTCATCCTTTGGCCTTCTAGGAAGAGCATAAAGATAGCCATGTCTTCCTCCGAACTGAGCACCTGTGCTACCATCTGTAAGGCTAGGTTGAGATCCATCCCTAGCACACTAGGGACCACCCCTACTACTCTATGTACATCTTTAGTCGGTGGCATTGAGGCCCTGTGGGCTTGACCCTATTGACCCTATTGTAACCTGCCTTACCTATGTCTGGTACACTCTTTTCCAAAATGCCCAAACTCACAACACTTGAAATACGCCCTCTAATTGACATACCTGATGCGACAAACCGAACAAGCCAAAATCGCTACCAAGGCCTGAGAACCCAAAATATAAACCCCATAAAGTCTAACCTGAGTTTTAAATGCTCTGCTTACTATACCCAAAATAACTACTATCTGTAATATGTAGTGCTACCTGAACAATCCTACTAGGTCAAAATGATGATCCCTACTAGGAAAACCCCTTTCTCTAACGACAAATAATTGAAGCTGTCGTGATAATGAACCCTCTAGTTGCCGCCGCCATAGGCCTGACAGCATATCTGCTCTATATTCCATGCATGGTTGATAACCTGCTTAAAGGTAGACCTAGTAATCAGTTGATTTTCTATCGCCAAGTGAAGCAATTGTCACATCCTAAAATACCCTCTAGACATGACTGGTACCCACTAAAACCACGTGCCGAGAGAACAAATCTTCCAAACACTCACAATGTCAATAAGCACTAAGATAAAAACATGTACAACTCTAAATGTATGGAAACAAAATATCGCTTAAATAATAAATCTCTAGCGCAAATCCCATACTAAGACCATGGAGCATCTAAATAGAGTTCAAGAGTTCAATTTTTGGGCATGCAAATCCAATGAAAGGATATATAATCTAAAAGTAGCTAGAGCTGAAATGACACCCTCCATGAAGAATATGAAGGCTCACCTCAGCAACAGAATCCTCACGAATAGACTGTCAGCCACTAGTCTCACCTTCTACAATAGTATCTGCAGACATACATGTAAGGTGTGAGCTATATATAAATATAACTTAGTAAAATCCTTAACCTGCTACTTTAATACCCATTGAACAAGTGCTAGAACTTAAAAACATAACAATCATAGAAATAACAAACACAAAAATATTTTATTGATAATATAAATCTCAATAAAGTACGAATAAATGTTTCCAAGAGTCACTATGTATCTCAACTCAATCCACTCTCACTACTTCTCATAAATGGCAGTTAAGGTTATTAGCCTAGAACCCCAACAAGTCCACGACAGCATATATAATGCCCCAAAAATATACTACGATAGCATGTGCAAGGCCCCTAATATATTATGGAAGCATATGTATGACCCTAACATATTACAGCAACGATGTATGCCCTTAGTAACTATATCACGGGATCAAAAAAGGATATCCAACGCCCAATGTCACCTCACATATTTCTATTAAATAATTCTTGATATACTTCACAGTATACATATTCACGGCTGGTCAAAACCACTGATTCTGCCAAGCACACGCTTCTCCCAACACATGGACTAGGCCAAAAAATTCATCTTTATAAAGCATATTTTAAAAAAAAAGCACCAAAGCTTAAAGTCGCACTTACCTTGCTAACAACAAGTTACATAACCTTGTAACGTGTAGCACACCAAAAAAACAACCTCCAATGGCCTCAATCTATGCAAGAATATCAATTAACAAGGTCAATTATACTAGTCAGGGCCAAGTCCCAATATTCCTAACTTTTAAGCTTAGAGCTAGACCTTGATATCTCACACCTTAACCATGAATAAAGGTGGAAACCAATAATATTACAGTGAACTTTAGTTACCACTCATATCCCATTCTTAAGTAAAAACCTTTTGAAAAAGAATAGGGAACAAGTAACATAAATTTTTTAGATAGAGGATAGTAGAACATGCGCCTTAAGCTTCTGTTGATTGGTAACACAATCACACCATAATTCAAGTTTGGCTATTTCGGTCACGATCATAGCATAGCGCAAAGGGTTTATTCCTTCGAATAATTGTCAGTATAATTACAATTATCTTAGACTATATTGAAAAGACTTACCGCAACAACATCTCTAACTAATATGGTAAAAACCAACATAGTGGCCTAACTCTTTCAATTCCCATTATGCTATGTTTTATAATAGTATAATCCTTAATGATTAATGCTCCAATCATTGTTAAAAATTAATATAAGGATAGAGGACAATTATTACTTTCTGTCATTTTGATGAAGTACAAATCCATATACACCACCGTGACACATCTACTGCGAAACAGAAAGTGATTCCAATTACCTGAAAAACCTTTCAGTTTGCAATAGAGGTTGTGATCTATTAGCACCCAAGTATCTTTTTTCGTAGGTTTTCCTGTTTTCCTCCTGAATAAGGGAATTAATTTCCCTACTTTTCTACTCCTTGTGTAACTGAATCGTGACAAATTGAACAAGGGAGTGGGTATAGCCTACTCCTTTTAAATTTTCTTAATTAATAATTATAATTAGTTAAAATTACATCTTAAACATTCATTACATAAATTGGGTTATTACATTCTCCCCCACTTAAAATAAAGTTCGTCCTCGAATTGGTCTAGAATCATACATGAGGTTTCAAATCAGTGAGGATATCCAACTAGTATCTCTTCCTTCAACTTCCAAGTAGCCTTTTCAGTTGGATAGTTATGCCATAAAACTTTGACTGAAGCTACATTCTTCTACCTCAATTATCGTACTTGCCCATCAAGAATAGCTATCGGACCTTCCTTATAAGCTAGATTCTCATCAAGTTTCACATCCTCGGGATAGATATTATGACTATCATCCTGAACATATCGTCTAATCATAGACTCGTGAAACACTGGATAAACTCCATACAACCTCAGAGGTAAAGAAAGCCTATATGCCACCAATCTAACTCGATCCAAAATCTCCTAAGGACCAATGTATCTAGGACTTAGCTTACCCTTCCGGCTAAATCTTATAACTTCTTTCATGGAAGATACTTTTAAAAAGACTTTTTCCCCATTTTCAAACTCCAAATCACGGACTCTATCATCTGCATAAGACTTCTATCTGCTTTGTGATGTCTTAAGTTGGTCACGTATCAATGCAACTTTCTCCAATGTTTACTGAAGAAAATCTAGACCTAATAACTATACTTCACAGGGTTCAAACCAGCAAACTAATGAATGATACTTCCGACAATATAGAGCCTCATACAGTGCCATCTGTATACTCGATTGGTGGCTATTATTATAAGAAAACTCTGCCAAAGGCAACAGATCATCCCAATGACCACTAAAATCAATCGCCCAAACTCTAATCATGTCCTCCAAGATCTTAATAATCTACTCAGACTGTCCACCGATCTGTGGATGAAAAGTTGTACTCAACTCAACTTGCGAATCCAATGACTTCTTTAAAGACTTTATAAAACTCCACAGTAAACTGAGAACCTCTATTAGATATCATTGAAATAGGCAAACCATGAAGCCAAACTATCTCTCAAAGGTAAATTTCCACTAACTGCTTCGCGGTATGAGTAACCTGAACTTGTATAAAATGAGTAGATTTTGTAAGTCTGTCCATAATAACCCAAATTAAGTAGTGTTTCCTAAAAGTATTCGGTAACCCAATAATGAAATCCATAGTAATACTTTCCCACTTCCACTCTGGGATAATCAAATTTTGCATTAGTCCATCGGGTTTTTAATGTTCATAGCTGACTTGTTGATAATTTAAACAACAAGTCACATAATTTAAAATATCAGTATTCATACCTTTCCACCAATACAATCCATGCAAGTCTTGATCCATCTTCGTAGAACCTGGATGGATGGGGTATCGCAAGCTATGAGCCTCTTCAAGAATTAACCGCTACACATCACCCATTATGGGAACACACAGTCTACTATGTCAATGTAACATACCTTCCTCATCAATAAAAAAAAAACTTAATGCCACCATTCTACACTCAATCTCAAAGGCTAGAAAGAAAGGTATCTTCTTATTGGCAAGTCTTAACTTGCACAACTAACGATGACTGCACCACAAAAACTACAAGTAACCTGCTTGGCTCTGTGTGATCAATTCAAACTCTATAATTGGCTAAAGCTTGAATATCCATAACCATAGGTCACTTTTAGGCACCAAACTGGACCAAGATACCCATAGACTTCCTACTCAAGGCGTCTGCCACCGTATTCTCCATCCCAGGATGATACAAAATAGTAAGATCAAAATCTTTTAATAACTCTAACCACTGTCTTTGTCTCAAATTCATATCTCTTTGGTTGAATAAGTATTGCAGACTCTTGTGATCAGTATAGATTTCACACGACATACCATAAATATAATGACACTAGATCTTGAGTGCAAATATGATCAGGGCTAATTCCAAGTCATGCGGTTGAGTATTCTTCTCATGGATCTTTAGCTATCGAGAATCATATGACAACAACTTACCATGCTGCATTAATACATAACCTAATCCAATTCAATACGTATCACAATAAATAGTGAAAATACCCTCTGTCGTAGGCAAGGTCAAAATTTCAGTCGAAGTCAATGCAGTCTTTAATTTCTAAAAAATTTCTTCACATCCATCTGACCACTGAAAAACCGTACCTTTATGAGTTAGATGATTCAATAGAGCGACTATCTTCAAAAAACCAGCCACAAACCTCCTGTAATAATTAGTTAGTCCCAAGAAGCTACGTATCTCTATAACACTACTAGGTCGAGGCCAATCTTGAACTGCTTCTATCTTCTTTGGATCAACATGAATCTCATCTCTTTACACCACATGCACAAAAAAGGAAACCATGCCTAACAAAAACTTACACTTTGAGAACTTGGAATAAAGATTTTGTTCTCTAAGTGTCTGCAGCACCACTCTCAAGTGTTATCCATTTTTGCCTCACTCCAAGAGTAGGCCAAAATGTCTAGACGGTCCAAAAGACATCACTAGAAATTCAAAATGCCCATACCTAGTCCAAAAAGCTATTGTAGTGATATGTTCGACCTTGATTCTTAGTTGATGATAACCCAATCTCAAGTCAATTTTGGAATAGTGAGTAGCACCTTGTAACTGATCGAATAGATCATCAATACGAGGCAAAGGATATTTATTCTTGATTGTCTCTTTATTCAACTTCATGTAGTCAATGCACATCCTCATCGTGCAATTTTTTTTCATAAATAACACAAGTGTGCCCCAAGGTGACACATAGGCCTAATGAATCCCTTATCAAGTAGCTTTTGGAGTTTAACCTTTAACTCTCTCAACTCAGCTAAAGCCATATCGTAAGGAGGAATAGTGATAAGTTAAGTCCCTGGCAATAAGTCAATGCTGAACTCAATTTCTCTCATCGAAGGTAGCCCGGGCAAATCATCTGGAAACACATCAATAAATTCTTGAAAATAGGAACAGTATCAGTAGTAACATCCTCCGCTCGTGTATCATGAACAATAGTAATAAAACCCAAGCACCCATGATTAATCATTCGGCTTGCTTTTACTTAAGATATTATCTTTCACTGAGTCATATTAGTTATATTGTTCCACACTAAAGGTGGTTCTCTGGGAATATCAAAACGTATAATCTTAGCATATCAATCAACCAAAGAATAACATGATTCCAACCAATCCATACCCATAATCACATCAAAGTCAGACATTGGCAACATTAGATCAACTATGGTTTCCTTACCGTGAATAAATATCACACAATCTCTATAAAATTTATTCACTGAGAAAGTCTCCCCAACTAGATTCATAACCATATAAGGTACAATACAAGTCTCAACCCTTTTCTCTATGAATGAAGCAAAAGATGGAGATGTATACATAGAACCAGGATCTATAAGAGAATATGCCTCATGAGAATTTATAGTGATAATACCTGTGACTACTACTTTAGATGCTTCTATGTCCTGTCTACCATAACAAAGAAAATCGGTGGTCCACCTATTATCTGAGCACCCTGACAACCCTGTCCACGAGCACCTTATAGAGCGGTTTTAGCTGGCTGAGCGTGAGCATGAGTACCCAAAACACTTCTCTACACCTGCGTAGTAGCTTGAATAGAATCAAAATCTCCCTTAGGAAAAAACATAGCAATATGCCATCTTTTACCACAACTATAATAAGGACCACAAACTCCAAAACAACGCCCACTATGATTTCTGCCATAATTAGAATATTTTTGATGTTGTCCGGACTAAAAGGCACCGCTACCCTTTCTCTACATTTGCGGTTGACCCTGTCTAGCTGGATAGCTATTCCTCAAGGATTTCCCCACTAACTCTAACTACAAAGGCCTAGACTACCCACAATGACAACTATTTTTGCTCCTAGCTGGAGCCCACCTGAGTTATGAGCCTTTTTTTTCTCAATCATCCCTTTCCATCTTAAAATATGACTCAGAATGGAGAAAAGTGTCAACTACATCAGCATAGTATTTATTTTTCATATTTCATATCCCAAGACCATGATAACTAGACTTAATTACATCCATAAATTGCCTCAATTTCTCCCTTGGGTCTATAACAAAAAATTTATCATACATGGATAATTCAGTGAACTTAGCTTTGTACTCAGTAACTATCATAGATCCCTATCGTAGGTAATTAAACTAACGTTGTATATCATCCTATTTGCTCAACATAATAAATTTGTCTCTAAACATTGCTGATAACTCTACCCAAGTCATCGAGTGGTGTCCTGCTTGTCTGCCTCTCAAAATGGAAGTCCACCATGCCTTGGGAGAACTTGAGAATGGAAAAGTGGTGAATTCCACACCACAAGTCCTATTATATACTAAAGTAGTCAGTATCTTTTCATAAGGATTAATAATTTTTTTAGGCTTAATATTAGTTGGTGTAGCATCAAACTCTGGTGGCTTAAGATCCATGAAATTCTTAAGATGCTTGGTGTGCCCCAAAGAAAAAACTGAATGATCAACAGATTGAGGTGCCTGAGTAGCCACAATATTCAACTGAGTTTGCATTTGTGTTTATGGAGTAGCCTGTGGAATTGGAACTCCACCCTGATTAGGCACCAATGCCTCTAGTACATTCAACAATCTCATCACTACGTATGCAAGTAGTGTAATAAAAGGTATAGCTACTGAAGCATCCTGATCAACCTTTTCTTGCACTTGCTCAGAAGCAACAAATTGGGGTTGACCCCCATTCCTAACTCCAGGTTGAGGACTGGTCTGTGCCCTAGTCTGAGCACTAGCTTGATGAGACCCAATATGACAACCACTGTAGGTAGTACCATGTACAGCACCACGTCCAGCAGGTTTATTAGATCGGCTAGCAGAGGAAGAAACACGTCTCTTAGCCATCTATAAAATAACATTTAAAGGTTGTATTTAACTCATCTCAATGAATGAACAATAACTGAAAAAAGGAATACTTCTTAGATGTTCAGTACTCTCGAGGTCATAAGTATGGGCGCCTACATACCCATGAACAAGAATCTACAAAACACTACTCCATGACCCCGGATCTAAAGTCGAAGCTCTGATACAAACTTTGTCACATCCCAAATTACCCCTTAGATATGACTGGGACCCACTAACAACACCTCCCGGGAGAAAAAATCTTCCAAACTCCATAATGTCAATAAGCACTGAAATAAAAATATGTGCAATTCCAAATGCATGAAATAGTCATTAACACAAAGTAATTATCCAACCAAATATCATATAACGATTTATGAAAACAAAAAATTGCTTAAATAATAAATCTCTAGCGCAAATCCCACACTAAGACCATGGAATATTTAAATAGAGTTACATGAGTTCAACTTTCGGGCATGCAAATCCAATGAAAGGATATATAATCTAAAAGTAGCTAGAGCTAAAATGACACTGACACCCTCCATGAAGAATATGAAGGCTCACCTCAGCAACAGAATCCTCACGAATGGGCCGTTGGCCACTAATCTCACCTTCCGCAATAGTATAAGCAGACATGCAAGTAAGGAGTAAAGCTATATATAAATATAACTCAGTAAAATCTTCAACCCGCCACTTTAATACCCCTTGAACAAGTGTTAGAAAATACAAACATGAAAATCATAAATGACAAACACAAAAATACTGTATTTATAATATAATTCTCAATAAAGTATAAATAAATGTTTCCAAGAGTCACTATGTATATTAACTCAATCCATTCTCACTACTTGTCATAAACGACAGTGAAGGTGATCAGCCTAGCACCCGACAAGTCCAAGGCAACATATATAATGCCCTAAAAATATACTATCATAGAATGTACAAGGCCCCTAACATATTACAGCAGCATAGGTATGCCCCTAATATATTACGGGAATGATATATACCCCTAGTAACTGTATCACGGTAGTGAAGAAAGGATATCCAATGCACCAACTTCACCTCACATATTACCATCAAATAATTCTCTGTATACATCACAAAATACATATCCACGGCTGGTCAAGACCACTGATCTTGCAAAAAACACGCTTGTCCCAATACATAAACTTGGAAGAAAAATTCATTTTTATAAAGCATGTTTGAAAATCAAGTACCAAAGCTTAAAGTCTCACTTACCTTACTAACAACAAGTTCCACAACCTTGTAACGTGTAGCACACACAACAACCGGCCTCCAATAGCCTCAATCTATACAAAAAATGTTAATTAACAAGGTTGATTATACTAGTCAGGGTAAAGTCCCAATATCCCTAACTTTTAAGCTTAGAGCTAGACCTTGATATCTCATACCATAGCCAGGAATAAAGGAAAAAAACAATAACATTACTATTAACTTTAGTTACCACTCGTATCCCATTCTTAAGTAAAGACATTTTGATAAACAATAGGGATAAAATTAAAGTAACATATAATTATTAGTTAGATGCTGGAAGAACATGCCTTAATCTTTTGTTGATAGGTAAGACAATCACACAATAATTCAAATTTGGCAATTTTTGTCACAATCATATTATAGGGCAAAGGGTTTATTCCTCTGCATTATTGTTAGCATAATTACAATTATATTAGACTATATTGTAAAGAATTACAGCAACAACATCTCTAACTAATGTTTTAAAAACCAACACAGTGGCCTAACTTTTTCAATTCCCATTATGCTAAGTTTTATAATAGTCCAATCCTTAATGACTAATGCTCCAATCATTGTTAAAAATTAATATAAGGATAGAGGACAATTACTACTTTCAGCCATTCTCATGAAGTACAAATCCATATACACCACCGTAACACACATATAAAAAAAGTACAAATCCATATACACCACCATAACACACATATTGCTAAACAAAAAGTGATTCCAATTGTCTGAAAAGCCCATTACTTTGAAACAGAGGTTCCAATCTATTAACTCCAAGATATCTTCTTCCGTAGGTTTTCTTATTTTCCTCCTGAATGGGGGAATTAATTGCCCTAGTTTTCTACTCCTTTCGTAAGTGAATCGTGACAAATTAAACAAGGGAGTGGGTGTGGCCCACTCTTTTTAAATTTTCTTAATTAATAATTATAATTGATTAAAATAACCAATTAACCTTTCAGTAATTAAATTAGGTTATTAAATTCTCCCACACTTAAAATAATGATCATCTTCAAACGGGTCTAGAATCATACCTGAGGTGTCAAATAAGTGAGGGTATCAAACTAGAATTTCCTAGTCCAACTCCTAAGTAGCCTCCTTAGTTGGATAGTTATGCCATAAAAATTTGACTAATGCTACATTCACCAACCTCAATTGTCGCACTTACCTATCAAGAATAAATATTTGACCTTCCTCATAAGTCAGATTCTCATTAAGTTCTACATCCTCTGGATGGATCTTATGACTGTCATCCCAAACATATTGTCTAAGCATAGACTCATGAAACATAGGATGAACTGTAGAAAACCTCAGAGGTAAAGCAAGCCTATATGCCACCAATCCAATTTGATCCAAAATCTCATAAGGACCAATGTATCTAGGACTTAGCTTACCTTTCCAGTCAAATCTCATAACTCCTTTCATCAGAGAAACTTTTAAAAAGACTTTTCCCCCTTTGCAAACTCCAGATCATGGACTCTCTTATTTGTATAGGACTTTTATCTACTTTGTGATATCTTAAGTCGGTCCTATATCAATGCAACTTTCTCCAAAGCTTGTTGAACTAAATCTGGACCTAATAACTGTGTTTTGTTGGGTTCAACCAAACAAACAGGTGAATGAAACTTGTGACCATATAGAGCCTCATATGGTGCCATCTATATAATCGGCCGGTAGCTATTATTATAACCAAACTCTGCCAAAGGAAAGAGATCATCCTAATGACCACCAAAATAAATTATGCAATCTCTAAGCATGTACTCCAAGATCTGAATAACCTGCTCAGGTAGTCCTCCAAGATCTGAATAACCTCCAAGATGAAACCTCCAACTTTTCTAGGTATAAAATCTGAGAATGCTTTTGAGTTTATTATTGATTATTATGAGACGTTGCACAAGATGGGTATTGTGAGGTAACATGGAGTTGAGTTTGTAAATTTTATACTGGAGAAGGATGCTAAGTAGTGGTGGAGGGCATATGTTGAATGTCGATCACCTGTTTTGCCTCCTTTGACTTGAGATCAGTTTCATGCTCTATTTTTTGATAAGTATGTACCCCGTGCCCTCCGTGATTATAAGAAGGATGAGATTTTGGCTTTGGAATGGGGTGATATGATTATTGAGGCTTATGAAGTGAAGTTTCACACTTTATCTCGCTATGCTACTCTGTTGTTGACTATTGAGGAAGAGACGATTTGTCTCTTTATTAAGGGCTTGAATTATGACTTTCAGGTTTTGACTGTGCAGATGACTTCTATTGGAAAGGGGTTTAATGATGATGTGACAGAGTATGTGAACAAGTTGGAAGGTGTGGCACAGGCAAAACAGGCTAAGATATTAGCCAAGAAGTCTCAAAATGTTGAGAATTTTAGTGGATCCTATTCTAAGGGCCAGCATGCCTTTTCAGCTTGCCCTATTTAGTTAGCTATGCCAGCTTCTACTGTAGTACTGGCTAAAGGACCTTCTCAGACTTAGGTTGTTGGAGGCCAAGGGGCTTTTTATTCTTTTGCCAATTGGCCTTCTCTGGAGCGTGGGTGTTATTATTTTGTGTTGTTGGTCATTTTATGAGGGAGTGTCCAGTGAGACAGGAAAATGGCCAGACTCAGCAGCAGACTCAGGCAATGGTTGCAACAGGTAGAGGAGGGGGTAATGGTATGGGTCATCCACAGAGTGGATGGGGAAATCAGGCAGTTGGTCATGGTAACGACAGCGCAGGAGAAAAACTGGGTAGAAAGTTAGCTTAGATTGATGATCGAGCCCATTGTTGTGCATTTCTGGGAAAGACTGATGCCGAGGCTTCTGACGCACTGATCAGAGGTACTATTATGTCTGTGATTGTATGGATTCTGTTTTATTTGATTTGAGGTCCATTTATTCCTATGTGTCTGTTCAGTTTTCTATGGTTCTGATTCTGGTTTGTGATATTCTTGACTATCCTGTGCATATGTCGACTTCAGTTGGGAAGTCTGTGGTGGTTACCCATGTTTATCGGTCTTTTCTTGTTTTATTTATGGGTTTTCAAACTTGGGTAGACTTAATTATCTTGGATATGTTAAACTTTGATGTAATCTTAGGTATGACCTAGTTATGCTATGCCTGGGATGAAGGAACTAGAGAGGGAGGGAGTGTATAAGGCCAAACCAGTAAGGATTATATCATATGTCTTAGATATAAGGCTAGTGGGGAAGGGGTGTTCAGCATTTCTAGCTCATCTTTGGGATGTGGGTACATGGTCCCCTTCTATTGAGTTATTTTAGTAGTTTTTGAGTTTTAGGATGTGTTTCTTTCAAATTTACCGGGCATGCCTCTGGATAGGGATATTGATTTATGTATTGACTTAGAGCCAGGCACTCTCTTTTTATCTATTCCACCTTATAAAATGACTCCTGCAGAATTGAAGGAACTCAAAACTCAGTTGTAAGAACTACTTAACAAGGGTTTCATTCGTGCAAGTGCTTCACCTTGGGATGCTCTGATTCTTCTTGTCAAGAACAAAGATGGTAGTATGAGGATGTGTATCGATTACATGAAGTTGAATAAGGTCACCATCCAAAATAAATAGCCTTTGCCTTGCATAGATGACTTGTTTGATCAGCTACAGGGTGCAACAGTTTTCTCAAAGATTAATTAGTGATCAGGTTATCATCGTTAAAAATTAGACTGGAGGATATTCCAAAGACAACTTTTAGAACTTGGTATGGTCATTACGAGTTTCTAGTAATGTCTTTTAGATTGACTAATTCACCTGCAGCTTTCATGAGTTTGATGAATGACATCTTTAAATCCTTTATGGATTCTTTCATGATTGTGTTTATTAATGAAATTCTTATGTACTCCAAAACTAAGGAAGAGCATGCAGACCATCTTCGTATAGTTTTGGGAATTCTAAGGGAAAGGAGGTTGTTTGCTAAGTTCTTCGAATGTGAATTTTGGTTTTCTTTGGTTTCCTTCATGGGGCACGTGGTTTCGGAGAAGGAAATGATGGTGGACCCTCTGAAAATTAAAGTAGTTAATAGTTGGATTCGGCCTAGTTCAGTTATTACCATAGGTTCTTCAAGAACTTCGCAGCTATTGTAACTCACTTGACAAGGTTGACTCAAAATGAGGTGCCATTTTTTGGTCAGATCAGCGTGAGGAGATCTTTCAAAAGCTCAAGACACTCTTGACTACAACGCCTATTATTTTGCTATCGGTTGAAGGTAAGAATTTCATTGTGTTCTGTGATGCTTCACTTTTAGGTTTGGGTGTTGTGTTGATGCAGGATAAGAATGTGATTGCATATGTGTCGAGGCAGTTGAAGCCTCATGAGAAAAATCACCCAACCCATGATTTAGAGTTGGCAGCGATAGTTTTGGGTTTGAAGATTTGGAGACACTATATTTATGGTGTTAAGTGTGAGGTCTTTACGGACCATCATAGTCTGCAACATGTGTTTACCCAAAGAACTTGAGGCAGAGACGGTGGATGGAATTATTAAAGGACTATTATGTGACTATTAAGTATCATCCGGGTAAGGCCAATGTGGTGGCCGACGCATTGAGTCGAAAGGTCATAAGTATAGGCAGCTTGTCATTCTTGAGAGTGTCCAGGAGACCATTAGCTAGAGAGTTTCAAACTTTAGCATCTTTGAGCCTGCAGTTTAGGGTCTCAAATAGGGGTGAAATATTGGCTAGTGTGGAGGTAAAATCAGCATTTGTGGTGCAGATTAAGGCCAAACAGTTTGAGAATAAGAAGTTGAATGCACTCTGAAACAAGGTAGTGAGCGGGGAGGGGGCGGATGCCACTCTCGATGATGGAGGGGTGTGGTGGTTTAAAGAAAGGTTATGTGTTCCTCAGGTTGGCGACTTGATCAGTGATATACTTTCAGAGGCCCATGGCTTACGTTATTCTATTTATCCAGGCACGACCATGATGTACCGCAACTTGAGACATCTTTATTGGTGCTCAGGGATAAAGAAGGACATAGTGTATTATGTGTCTAAGTGTCATAATTATCAGTAGGTGAAGTATGAATATCAAAGGCCTGTGGGCTTATTGCAGAGAATATCTATACCTATATGGAAGTGAGAGCATATTGTATGGACGTTGTGGTGGGGCTCCCTAGGACATTGGGGAAGTATGACTCTATTTGGGTGATAGTTGATCAACTAACGAAATTAGCTCATTTCTTGCCAGTTCGAGTAGATTACAACTCTCAGTAGCTGGCAAAAATATATGTCAAAGAGATCATCAAACTTCATGGGGTGCCACTTTCTATCATTTCAGATAGGGATACAAAGTATACTTCTAAATTTTGGGACAGGTTGCATGAAGAGTTGGGCATCAAGCTTGCTTTTAGTACTGCCTTCCATCCTCAGACTGATGGTCAGTCAGAGCGAACAATTCAGGTTCTAGAGGATATGTTGAGAGCATGTGTGATTGATTTTGATGGTCATTGGGACCAGTTCCTTTCATTATGTGAGTTTTCATACAACAATAGTTATCAATCTAGCATTGATATGGCCCCGTTCGAGGCACTCTATGGGAGGAAGTCCAGGTCACCTATTAGGTGGTTTGAGGTGGCTGATGTTAAACCTTTGGGTACCGACTTAGTGAAGGAGGCTCAATAAAAGGTGAAGTTTATTCAAATAAAGATTTTGGCTTCCCAAAGTAGACAGAAAGAGTATACGGATCGAAAGGTAAGGGACATGTACTTCAAGGTCGGAGAGCTAGTGTTGCTCAAGGTGTCTCCCATGAAGGGAGTTATGAGGTTTGGTTAAAAGTTCAAGCTCATCCCTCGATATATTGATCCCTTTGAGGTTCTTAAGGAAGTAGGTCCAGTAAAGTACAGGTTACCTCTACCATCGTGTTTGTAGAGGGTTCATCCAGTATTTCATGTTTCTATATTAAAATGGTACCATGGATATAGGTACTATATTATTAAATGGGATTCGGTGCTTTTGGATAAGGATTTGGCTTATAAAGAGGAATCTATAGTGATTCTAGATCGTGACATTTGTAAGTTGAGGATAAAGTAAATTTGTTTGGTAAAGGTTTAATGGAAGCATCATCTGGTTGAAGAATCCACAAGGGAAGTCGAGAAGGATATGTGGAACAAGTACCCTCAACTGTTTGAGGTCACAGGTACTATTTTCATTTCTCATTTTGGCCTAATTTTTTTCATTTGATCATTTGGTGATGAAGGATGGGTAAATTGGTATCTATTATAATGACCCTCTTCATCGTTACGTGTAAGTCCTACATTTAAAATCTCGTGTCTAAATTCCTTCCGGTTTGGAAGTTACAAAATTTTGGCTAGGCTAATTTTGCCATATTCTGAAGCAAGGGGTAGTCTAGGGAAATTTCGAAATCATTTAGACTATTTTGGTAGGAATAGTGTTAATTCCTGGTTAGCTAAGGCAATAAAAAACCCATAGGATTTTACGGAACTGAATTTGGGTTAGTAGAACTCCCGAAATTGACCTTAGCGTAAAGAGCATTGGTTGGTAAGTCCCAAGATCAAAACGTGTTGTAAAAAGTGGGAATTTAGGGTGAAGATGGACTTACTGTCTCGTCGACACCACTATAGCGGTGGGAACACTGCTATAGCGATGACCACTATAGCAGAGAAATTACCACTATAGTGGTGGTCAAGGGCGGTCAACGCAGCTATAGCGGTCGGCTACCGCTATAATGGTCTGGTACTGCTATTGCGGTAGAAATTGCAGTTTAAAGGAATTTTTAGCCCCAAACCAGTTTATATTTTCTAAACTCATTTTGGGATAAGAAAAGGGCGATTTAGGACAAAAATCATCAGTTTTCCTCCGTTTAACTTCGTTGAGGTAAGGATTTCATTTCCTTTAACTTGTAATTACTTACTAATCCTCAGAATCCTTAAATTACAGAGTTCAGGGAGGGTTTTTGTCACGCTCCGTATCCCAACGGGGAGGACTGGCCCCCGAAGCCGATAAGGCCCAAGAGAACCAATCTTTACTCATGCTCAATCATATGCATACTATAACAATCATCACCACCTTGTAAAGACATAAAATGCTACGAGCGGAAATCATGGAACATTATATCTACATGTTAATGAAACTTGGCCGTTGGGGCCATCAAGTCAAGGTTGACATACATCTCTTACGTTGCATACCCACATCGGTCTACAAAAGCCTCTAACAGAAGTACACACATGAACATCTTAATTTTGGGACCAGTCCCCGCTTTACACAACATTACAATACCAAAACAACTGTACATAAGAGACCCAAAAAGCCCCGAACCAACTGGAAATCACCAAACATCAACAGATGTCCTGCAGCCTACTGGGGAGGTCTACTAGTGTCTATTCCTGTAGCAAGTAAGGTAAATCCCCCAAGAGGGGTCAGTTCGAAGAAAGTACTGAATATGTAAGGCCATAAGAAACTCTATGATACATCAAAACTTTAATGGAATCAAATATAAATAAAGAACCAATATGGATAAATCATCACTTTTTATGTATGGAAATATGTACATTCGATGAATTACTTCTTTTACTTTTATGATCATTCGCTCCCTTCATCACTCACTTCACATCCTTCCATTCTTACAATGCTCGGGCCCCAAGCTGATCAGTGGGTACTCATTACATATTCGGGATCGACCCATGCTAGGCTTTTCTTTTGCCCCTGGGATAGCACCCGTAGTAACGGGATTGACCCATGCTAGGTGTTCCTTTCGCCCCTGGGATACCACCCGACATATTGGGATCGACCCATGCTAGGTATTTAACCCCTGGGATACCACCCAAGAACGCACCTCTTCTCTTTACAACATTACCTCGTTAATCTTGGAAAAGTTCATTTGATGGTTATATCATTATTGGAAAATACATAGAGGCTTCACTTTATACCTTTACATTCATGAGATTGATACTTTGTAGTTGTAAGATTATTGGAAACTTTGGAACATAACAGTATTGGATCTTGGAACCATGTCCATAATTATGTGATACATGAATGACAATAGATCAAGAATAAAGTATATATGAGTAATAATAGATGATAACATGAAATGAGGTGCCTTAGAACATTTTGGGAATGAGTAAGTACCACAACAAGGTGTACACTATATGCTGCAGAAGGATACGGAAAGAGGAACCTTACATACCTTGTATTCTCAATACGAATATATAATCTTAGATGTGCATACAATGTCCCACTCCTTCCTTATATTTCACTCTACAACACAAATACATAACGGGATTTACATTAACCACGAACTACCTTACAAATGCACATAACGTCAATGAGTTACATTTTTGCCTTCAAAATGTCATTTCCCCCTTGACAATACCATTGATGAAATTATCATACCAATAATCCCACAATATTCCCAACATTGACCAAAATATCATAAACCATTAGCATGTCACACTAAGTTCATACTTTCCACTCTTTATCACTACAACATCACAATTATTCCATCAAATTACTTCAATACACCTCACAACAACAAATTGGCCAAAATCCCATAATTTACACTTATATGAAAATAACAAGTTTAATAACATAATCACACCATGCATGTTGTTATTTCATCCATACCATGCTCTTTCATCAAACCCACAAGTCATATTTCAAGTTATAATTCCATGGATCACACATCTTTTACAAAAAAACCAAAGTGCCATATTCAACACTTCCAAGCATAACCAACATGCTTTACATACTCTCCCAGGCATATAATATATGAATCCATAAGTTGGCTTAGGGTTCTTCGAGAGTTGAGAAATTTTGGGAAATTTCTAGAAATGTGTTGTGTGTTCTTTTGAATAAAAATCATATTTTCCACATATATATAATCCCTCAAGTCTTCTTGGCATTAAATGCCATGTTTAAGTGGTCAAAAGAGAAGAATGGGTCATTTTAGTCCACTTGGGCCATGCCATTTGCCTCATTTTGGGCTTGTATTGAGCCCAATTCAATTAACCCAATAATTTCTCATTTTTAACTCATTTCATACATGTTAAGACAACATTCCCACTCACGCAATTCATATTCGTAGCCTCAATCCCAAAAACAAATAATTCTAGCCACGTATGGCCTATTTTCACCACAAGGGTAAAACCATCATTTTGATGCCAAATTCGTTCACGAGTAATTTTACCACACCAATATAATACTTCAATCATTCCATGTATATACTCGTGGTTGTAGAAGAAACGTGGCAAAAATCGACCCGGTACGTCCCCGGGTACCCTTGGGACTTAAGAAAATCTCCAACTTTGAAAAGTGGGCAAAACCAGCCTAGCACGCCCTTGGGCATGCCAGCTTGCTGCCTGTGGGCTAAAAATTTTGGCCCAGAGCAGCCTGGCACGCCCTCTGGCACACCCCACCCTTAATTTTTTTGAAAATTTTGTTTTTCGACTTTTCTTCGCGGGTTTGGTTTGATACTTCAAGTCCTATTCTTTAACTTACTTCTTACCCTTAATATCCTTTGTTTGGAGGTCCTCTTAGACTCATTTTGAACCCCACAAATTCTCCACAAAAATCACAAAACACCTCCTACGAAGGGCTAACCACATGTACGAGGCCAAATTTCAATTTTCTCATCATTAACATTACAAAATACATACTTATAGCTCTCGAAACCTTAGTAAACATTATTCAACGTTGTCAAGTAGGGTTGGGAAGGTACGGGGTGTTACATTCTACCCCCCTTAGAAACATTTATCCTCGAATGTTAACACTATCGCTTCAATTACGACAAATGCATCTCTGTACTAGCATACATATACCTATACACTTAAGGCTCATGGATACTTACTTTTTATTGCTCCGCTTCCGCGCTTTGAACTTCTTGTTCCATTTGAAATAGATGGGGATACTTGGATTTCATCATTTCTTCAGCTTCCCATGTGATCTCCTCTACTTGTTGATTTCTCCAAAGGACTTTCACGGAAGCTATGTATTTATTCCTCAATATTTTTACTTGTCGATCTAGAATAGCAATGGGTACCTCTTCATAAGTAAGATCCTCCGTAATTTGAACATCTTCCATGGGAACAATATGAGATGGATCCCCTATGCACTTTCAAAGCATCAAAACATGAAATACCGGATGGACTGAGGAACGTTCCTGGGGTAGTGCCAACTCATACGCAACTTGCCCAAATCTTCTAATGATTTCATATGGGCCTATGTAACGTGGACTCAATTTCCCTTTCTTTCCAAACCGCATTACCCCTTTCATCGATGACACCTTTAAAAATACCCAATCACCTATGGCGAATTCAAGCCCCCTTCTTCTAACATCGGCATATGACTTGTGGGGACTTTGGGATATTTGTAACCGCTGTTGGATCACTTTAACTTTCTCCATAGCCTGATGAACAATATCTGGCCCAAGTAAAGCAGTTTCACCTGCTTCGAACCATCCAATTGGTGATCTACATTTCCTTCCGTACAAAGCTTCATAAGGTGCCATTTTAATACTTGAATGATAGCTATTTTTATAAGCAAATTCAATAAGAGGCAAATGGTCATCCCAACTGCCTTGAAAATCTAACGTGCATGCTCGTAGCATATCTTCAAGTGTTTGAATAGTACGTTCTGCTTGTCCATCAGTTTGAGGATGGAAAGCCGTACTCAAATTCACCTGTGTACCCAAGCTCTGCTGAAAAGATCTCCAAAAGTGCACTGTAAACTGTGCTCCTCTGTCTGATATAATAGAAAGTGGAATACCATGCAACCGCACTATTTCTTTAACATACAATCTTGCATAATCCTCAGCTGTATAGGTGGTCTTGACTAGTAGAAAATGCGCTGACTTGGTAAGCCGATCCAATATAACCCATATAGAATCAAATTTCTGCAATGTCCGAGGCAAACCTGTAATGAAGTCCATATTAATCAGATCCTATTTCCAAGCTGGAAGATTGATACATTGCATGTAACCTCCTGGTTTCTGATGTTCTACTTTCACTTGTTGACAGTTCAGGCATTGAGCGACAAATTCTACAATGTTCTTCTTCATATTTCCCCACCAATACACTTCTTTTAAATCATGGTACATTTTGGTAGCACCCGGATGAATAGAATAGCGCAAATGATGCGCCTCTGTCATAATTCATTGCCTGAGATCATCTACATCCGGTACACATAATCTACCCTGGCATTGGAGCACCCCTTCTTGTGTAAGATCAAAGGCCGCAGTTAGACCCAGTTGCACATTCTCTTTTAGCTGCAATAACATAGAATCCGCAAACTGCTTCTCTTTCACTTCAGCTATTAAGGAGGATTCCACTGCCTTTTGCACAATAACCCCTTCATCTGGAGATTCAATAAAACGAACTCCCAAGCTGGCTAGTTGATGTAGATCTTTGATTATCTCTTGCTTTTCAGTCAACTGGCCACTAGTGCTTTCTAGTGCCTTGCGGCTCAATGCATCAGCTACTATATTTGCTTTGCCTAGATGATAAATAATATCAATATCATAGTCTTTTAAAATCTCTAACCACCTTCGTTGCCTCAGATGGAGTTCCTTCTGCTTAAAGATATACTGCAAACTTTTGTGATCCGGATAGATATCAACATGAACTCCATACAAATAATGACGTCATATCTTTAAAGCAAAAACCACCGGAGTTAATTCAAGATCATGTGTGGGATAATTTTTCTCATGTGGCCGCAACTGTCTTGAGGCATATGCTATGACATTACCATGTTGCATCAATACACATCCGAGGCCAACCCCAGAAGCATCATAATACACTGCATAACCTTTGGTACCTTCAGGAAACACTAAAACTGGTGTGGAGATTAATTTACCTTTCAAATTTTGGAAGCTTTTCTCACACCATCATTCCACTGAAATTTAACTGGCTTATGTGTAAGCTTTGTTAATGGTGCAGCAATGGAGGAAAAACCTTCCACAAATCTTCTGTAATAACCCGCCAGTCCAAGAAAACTACGAATTTCTATGGGTGTCGTAGGTCTTGGCCAATTTTTCACTGCTTCAATCTTCTGTGTATCAACTTGTATCCCTTGATCTGACACAATGTGACCCAATAATGCAACTGATTTTAACCAAAACTCACACTTAGAGAACTTGACATACAACTTACGCTCACAGAGAATTTACAACACTTGCTGTAAGTGATTAACATGGTCCTCTGGTGATCTTGAATAAACCAGGATGTCATCTATAAATACCATGACGAATACGTCCAGAAATGGCTTAAACACCCTATTCATCAAATCCATGAACACAACTGGTGCATTTATTAGTCCAAATGACATAACTAAAAATTCATAATGGCCATATCGTGTTCGAAAAGCTGTCTTGGGTACATCTTCTTTTCCAACTCTGACTTGATGGTAACCTGACCTCAAGTCGATCTTTGAAAAACAATTGGCACCCTGTAACTGATTAAACAAATCATCAATTCGAGGGAGGGGATATTTGTTCTTGATCGTTACCTTATTCAACTACCGATAGTCAATGCACATTCTCAACGTTCCATCTTTCTTCCGTACAAATAATACCGGTGCACCCCACGGAGACATACTAGGCCTGATGAAGCCCTTGTCCAGCAAATCCTTCAACTGCTCCTTCAGTTCATGTAATTTTGCTGGAGCCATTTTATATGGAGGAATAGAGATAGGCTGAGTTCCTGGAATCACATCAATGCCAAACTCTACTTCCCGTTCTGGGGGTAAGCCTGGAAGATCCTCTGGAAATACATCAAGAAATTCATTGACCACTGGAACCAACTGCGGAGTTAGTGGTTCCACATCATTATCTTTCACCCATACTAAATGACATATGTAACCCTTAACAATCATTTTCCTTGCTTTCATATAGGAAATATATTTTCCTCTTGGTGCTCCCACATTACCCTGCCATTAAAGAACATTTTCCTGCGAAAAATAGAAATTTACCTTCTTGGCCCGGCAATCCACCATGGCATAACAGGAGGCCAACCAATCCATTCCCATTATCACATCAAAATCCACCATGTCTAGTTCAATAAGATCGGCAAGTGTATCATGACCACACACAGTTACTACATAATTTTGATATACCCTTTTTGCAACAATATATTCACCAACCGGTGTAGATACTTCAATTGACTTAATTAATAATTCTGGTGCCTTTGTAAATTTTGCAGTAACTAATGGAGTAACATAGGAAAATATAGAACCCGGGTCAATCAATGCATATACATTATATGAAAATATGGATAATGTACCTGTGACTACGTCAGGAGATACCTCTGAATTCTGTCAGTCTACCAGAGCATAAGTACGATTCTGAAATCCCTCCACAAAACACCTGTAGTAACCTACTAATCCAATGAAACTCTGAACCTTGGCGGGAGAGGTGGGCCTAGTCAAATCACAAACTACCATAAACCCATCCTTGGGCACCACATGTCCTAAGAATGCCACAAACTTAAGATAAAACTCACACTTGGAGAACTTGGCATTCAATCATTGATCCTTTAAATTCTGAAGAACCACTCTCAAATGTTGATCATGCTCATCCATACACCTTAAGTAGACTAAGATGTTGTCAATGAACACTATTACAAATGTTTCCAAATAAGGCGAAACACTCCATTCATCAACTCCACAAATTCCATTGGGGCATTGGTCAAGCCAAAAGACATCACCAAGAACTCATAATAGCCATAACGAGTCTTAAAGATGGTCTTAGGAATATCTACAGCCCTGATTCACAACTGATGGTAACCCCATCTCGAATTAACCTTTAAGAACATTGACATACCTTGCAGCTAATTAAACAAGTCATCAATATATTTCTTCGGATACTTATTCTTAATGGTCACCTTATTCAGGTGTCGGTAGTCAATGCACATGCCTAAGGAACTATTTTTCCTCACAAATAGAACAAAAACACCCTAGCGAGATACTCTTGGCTTGATAAACCCCTTACTCAATAAATCCTAAAGCCACTCCTTTAATTCCCTCAACTCTATCCCTGCCATCCAATCTGGAAAAATAGAAATAGGTTGAGTGCCTAGCTTAAGATCGATGCCAAAGTCAATATCACAATCAGGCAGAATACATAGTAAGCCAGTACAAAACACATCTATAAACTTGCAAACCACAAGAACTGACTCAAGTAAAGAAGTGTCAATACTAGTATCCCGAACATGATCTAGATAAGCAAAACACCATTTCCCTGGCTAATGGTACCCTTCTACAATATATAAGGAATACCAGGCATAATAAAGGTAAAAGTCCTGGCAAAGCAATCCAAGATAACATGATAGAGAGACAATCAATATATACCTAGAATCACATAAAAATCTACCATATCTAAGATGATGAGATCTACCCTAGTATCATACCCCAAAATAGTCACAACACTAGATTAATACACTCAATTCACTACTAAAGAATCACCTATGGCAGTAGATACATGCAGAGGTACAACAAAAGATTCACAAAAAAAATCCAAACAAGCAGCGTAATTGGTAGACACATAAATAAGTAGACACCAAATCACAAAAATACTGAAGTTGGGCAATGACAGATTAACATAGTAAATGTGATGACTACATCTAAAGTCTCATCCTTTGGCCTTCTAGGAAGAGCATAAAGATAGCCATGTCTTCCTCCGAACTGAGCACCTGTGCTACCATCTGTAAGGCTAGGTTGAGATCCATCCCTAGCACCCTAGGGACCACCCCTACTACTCTATGTACATCTTTAGTCGGTGGCATTGAGGCCCTGTGGGATTGACCCTATTGACCCTATTGTAACCTGCCTTACCTATGTCTGGTACACTCTTTTCCAAAATGCCCAAACTCACAACACTTGAAATACGCCCTCTAATTGACATACCTGATGCGACAAACCGAACAAGCCAAAATCGCTACCAAGGCCTGAGAACCCAAAATATAAACCCCATAAAGTCTAACCTGAGTTTTAAATGCTCTGCTTACTATACCCAAAATAACTACTATCTGTAATATGTAGTGCTACCTGAACAATCCTACTAGGTCAAAATGATGATCCCTACTAGGAAAACCCCTTTCTCTAACGACAAATAATTGAAGCTGTCGTGATAATGAACCCTCTAGTTGCCGCCGCCATAGGCCTGACAGCATATCTGCTCTATATTCCATGCATGGTTGATAACCTGCTTAAAGGTAGACCTAGTAATCAGTTGATTTTCTATCGCCAAGTGAAGCAATTGTCACATCCTAAAATACCCTCTAGACATGACTGGTACCCGCTAAAACCACGTGCCGAGAGAACAAATCTTCCAAACACTCACAATGTCAATAAGCACTAAGATAAAAACATGTACAACTCTAAATGTATGGAAACAAAATATCGCTTAAATAATAAATCTCTAGCGCAAATCCCATACTAAGACCATGGAGCATCTAAATAGAGTTCAAGAGTTCAATTTTTGGGCATGCAAATCCAATGAAAGGATATATAATCTAAAAGTAGCTAGAGCTGAAATGACACCCTCCATGAAGAATATGAAGGCTCACCTCAGCAACAGAATCCTCACGAATAGACCGTCAGCCACTAGTCTCACCTTCTACAATAGTATCTGCAGACATACATGTAAGGTGTGAGCTATATATAAATATAACTTAGTAAAATCCTTAACCTGCTACTTTAATACCCATTGAACAAGTGCTAGAACTTAAAAACATAACAATCATAGAAATAACAAACACAAAAATATTTTATTGATAATATAAATCTCAATAAAGTACGAATAAATGTTTCCAAGAGTCACTATGTATCTCAACTCAATCCACTCTCACTACTTCTCATAAATGGCAGTGAAGGTTATCAGCCTAGAACCCCAACAAGTCCACGACAGCATATATAATGCCCCAAAAATATACTACGATAGCATGTACAAGGCCCCTAATATATTATGGAAGCATATGTATGACCCTAACATATTACAGCAACGATGTATGCCCTTAGTAACTATATCACGGGATCAAAAAAGGATATCCAACGCCCAATGTCACCTCACATATTTCTATTAAATAATTCTTGATATACTTCACAGTATACATATTCACGGCTGGTCAAAACCACTGATTCTGCCAAGCACACGCTTCTCCCAACACATGGACTAGGCCAAAAAATTCATCTTTATAAAGCATATTTTTAAAAAAAAGCACCAAAGCTTAAAGTCGCACTTACCTTGCTAACAACAAGTTACATAACCTTGTAACGTGTAGCACACCAAAAAAACAACCTCCAATGGCCTCAATCTATGCAAGAATATCAATTAACAAGGTCAATTATACTAGTCAGGGCCAAGTCCCAATATCCCTAACTTTTAAGCTTAGAGCTAGACCTTGATATCTCACACCTTAACCATGAATAAAGGTGGAAACCAATAATATTACAGTGAACTTTAGTTACCACTCATATCCCATTCTTAAGTAAAAACCTTTTGAAAAAGAATAGGGAACAAGTAACATAAATTTTTTAGATAGAGGATAGTAGAACATGCGCCTTAAGCTTCTGTTGATTGGTAACACAATCACACCATAATTCAAGTTTGGCTATTTCGGTCACGATCATAGCATAGCGCAAAGGGTTTATTCCTTCGAATAATTGTCAGTATAATTACAATTATCTTAGACTATATTGAAAAGACTTACCGCAACAACATCTCTAACTAATATGGTAAAAACCAACATAGTGGCCTAACTCTTTCAATTCCCATTATGCTATGTTTTATAATAGTATAATCCTTAATGATTAATGCTCCAATCATTGTTAAAAATTAATATAAGGATAGAGGACAATTATTACTTTCTGTCATTTTGATGAAGTACAAATCCATATACACCACCGTGACACATCTACTGCGAAACAGAAAGTGATTCCAATTACCTGAAAAACCTTTCAGTTTGCAATAGAGGTTGTGATCTATTAGCACCCAAGTATCTTTTTTCGTAGGTTTTCCTGTTTTCCTCCTGAATAAGGGAATTAATTTCCCTACTTTTCTACTCCTTGTGTAACTGAATTGTGACAAATTGAACAAGGGAGTGGGTATAGCCTACTCCTTTTAAATTTTCTTAATTAATAATTATAATTAGTTAAAATTACATCTTAAACATTCATTACATAAATTGGGTTATTACATTCTCCCCCACTTAAAATAAAGTTCGTCCTCGAATTGGTCTAGAATCATACATGAGGTTTCAAATCAGTGAGGATATCCAACTAGTATCTCTTCCTTCAACTTCCAAGTAGCCTTTTCAGTTGGATAGTTATGCCATAAAACTTTGACTGAAGCTACATTCTTCTACCTCAATTATCGTACTTGCCCATCAAGAATAGCTATCGGACCTTCCTTATAAGCTAGATTCTCATCAAGTTTCACATCCTCGGGATAGATATTATGACTATCATCCTGAACATATCGTCTAATCATAGACTCGTGAAACACTGGATAAACTCCATACAACCTCAGAGGTAAAGAAAGCCTATATGCCACCAATCTAACTCGATCCAAAATCTCCTAAGGACCAATGTATCTAGGACTTAGCTTACCCTTCCGGCTAAATCTTATAACTTCTTTCATGGAAGATACTTTTAAAAAGACTTTTTCCCCATTTTCAAACTCCAAATCACGGACTCTATCATCTGCATAAGACTTCTATCTGCTTTGTGATGTCTTAAGTTGGTCACGTATCAATGCAACTTTCTCCAATGTTTACTGAAGAAAATCTAGACCTAATAACTATACTTCACAGGGTTCAAACCAGCAAACTAATGAATGATACTTCCGACAATATAGAGCCTCATACAGTGCCATCTGTATACTTGATTGGTGGCTATTATTATAAGAAAACTCTGCCAAAGGCAACAGATCATCCCAATGACCACTAAAATCAATCGCCCAAACTCTAATCATGTCCTCCAAGATCTTAATAATCTACTCAGACTGTCCACCGATCTGTGGATGAAAAGTTGTACTCAACTCAACTTGCGAATCCAATGACTTCTTTAAAGACTTTATAAAACTCCACAGTAAACTGAGAACCTCTATTAGATATCATTGAAATAGGCAAACCATGAAGCCAAACTATCTCTCAAAGGTAAATTTCCACTAACTGCTTTGCGGTATGAGTAACCTGAACTTGTATAAAATGAGTAGATTTTGTAAGTCTGTCCATAATAACCCAAATTAAGTAGTGTTTCCTAAAAGTATTCGGTAACCCAATAATGAAATCCATAGTAATACTTTCCCACTTCCACTCTGGGATAATCAAATTTTGCATTAGTCCATCGGGTTTTTAATGTTCATAGCTGACTTGTTGACAATTTAAACAACAAGTCACATAATTTAAAATATCAGTATTCATACCTTTCCACCAATACAATCCATGCAAGTCTTGATCCATCTTCGTAGAACCTGGATGGATGGGGTATCGCAAGCTATGAGCCTCTTCAAGAATTAACCGCTACACATCACCCATTATGGGAACACACAGTCTACTATGTCAATGTAACATACCTTCCTCATCAATAAAAAAAAAACTTAATGCCACCATTCTACACTCAATCTCAAAGGCTAGAAAGAAAGGTATCTTCTTATTGGCAAGTCTTAACTTGCACAACTAACGATGACTGCACCACAAAAACTACAAGTAACCTGCTTGGCTCTGTGTGATCAATTCAAACTCTATAATTGGCTAAAGCTTGAATATCCATAACCATAGGTCACTTTTAGGCACCAAACTGGACCAAGATACCCATAGACTTTCTACTCAAGGCGTCTGCCACCGTATTCTCCATCCCAGGATGATACAAAATAGTAAGATCAAAATCTTTTAATAACTCTAACCACTGTCTTTGTCTCAAATTCATATCTCTTTGGTTGAATAAGTATTGCAGACTCTTGTGATCAGTATAGATTTCACACGACATACCATAAATATAATGACACTAGATCTTGAGTGCAAATATGATCAGGGCTAATTCCAAGTCATGCGGTTGAGTATTCTTCTCATGGATCTTTAGCTATCGAGAATCATATGACAACAACTTACCATGCTGCATTAATACATAACCTAATCCAATTCAATACGTATCACAATAAATAGTGAAAATACCCTCTGTCGTAGGCAAGGTCAAAATTTCAGTCGAAGTCAATGCAGTCTTTAATTTCTAAAAAATTTCTTCACATCCATCTGACCACTGAAAAACCGTACCTTTATGAGTTAGATGATTCAATAGAGCGACTATCTTCAAAAAACCAGCCACAAACCTCCTGTAATAATTAGTTAGTCCCAAGAAGCTACGTATCTCTATAACACTACTAGGTCGAGGCCAATCTTGAACTGCTTCTATCTTCTTTGGATCAACATGAATCTCATCTCTTTACACCACATGCACAAAAAAGGAAACCATGCCTAACAAAAACTTACACTTTGAGAACTTGGAATAAAGATTTTGTTCTCTAAGTGTCTGCAGCACCACTCTCAAGTGTTATCCATTTTTGCCTCACTCCAAGAGTAGGCCAAAATGTCTAGACGGTCCAAAAGACATCACTAGAAATTCAAAATGCCCATACCTAGTCCAAAAAGCTATTGTAGTGATATCTTCGACCTTGATTCTTAGTTGATGATAACCCAATCTCAAGTCAATTTTGGAATAGTGAGTAGCACCTTGTAACTGATCGAATAGATCATCAATACGAGGCAAAGGATATTTATTCTTGATTGTCTCTTTATTCAACTTCATGTAGTCAATGCACATCCTCATCGTGCAATTTTTTTTCATAAATAACACAAGTGTGCCCCAAGGTGACACATAGGCCTAATGAATCCCTTATCAAGTAGCTTTTGGAGTTTAACCTTTAACTCTCTCAACTCAGCTAAAGCCATATCGTAAGGAGGAATAGTGATAGGTTAAGTCCCTGGCAATAAGTCAATGCTGAACTCAATTTCTCTCATCGAAGGTAGCCCGGGCAAATCATCTGGAAACACATCAATAAATTCTTGAAAATAGGAACAGTATCAGTAGTAACATCCTCCGCTCGTGTATCATGAACAATAGTAATAAAACCCAAGCACCCATGATTAATCATTCGGCTTGCTTTTACTTAAGATATTATCTTTCACTGAGTCATATTAGTTATATTGTTCCACACTAAAGGTGGTTCTCTGGGAATATCAAAACGTATAATCTTAGCATATCAATCAACCAAAGAATAACATGATTCCAACCAATCCATACCCATAATCACATCAAAGTCAGACATTGGCAACATTAGATCAACTATGGTTTCCTTACCGTGAATAAATATCACACAATCTCTATAAAATTTATTCACTGAGAAAGTCTCCCCAACTAGATTCATAACCATATAAGGTACAATACAAGTCTCAACCCTTTTCTCTATGAATGAAGCAAAAGATGGAGATGTATACATAGAACCAGGATCTATAAGAGAATATGCCTCATGAGAATTTATAGTGATAATACCTGTGACTACTACTTTAGATGCTTCTATGTCCTGTCTACCATAACAAAGAAAATCGGTGGTCCACCTATTATCTGAGCACCCTGACAACCCTGTCCACGAGCACCTTATAGAGCGATTTTAGCTGGCTGAGCGTGAGCATGAGTACCCGAAACACTTCTCTACACCTGCGTAGTAGCTTGAATAGAATCAAAATCTCCCTTAGGAAAAAACATAGCAATATGCCATCTTTTACCACAACTATAATAAGGACCACAAACTCCAAAACAACGCCCACTATGATTTCTGCCATAATTAGAATATTTTTGATGTTGTCCGGACTAAAAGGCACCGCTACCCTTTCTCTACATTTGCGATTGACCCTGTCTAGCTGGATAGCTATTCCTCAAGGATTTCCCCACTAACTCTAACTACAAAGGCCTAGACTACCCACAATGACAACTATTTTTGCTCCTAGCTGGAGCCCACCTGAGTTATGAGCCTTTTTTTTCTCAATCATCCCTTTCCATCTTAAAATATGACTCAGAATGGAGAAAAGTGTCAACTACATCAGCATAGTATTTATTTTTCATATTTCATATCCCAAGACCATGATAACTAGACTTAATTACATCCATAAATTGCCTCAATTTCTCCCTTGGGTCTATAACAAAAAATTTATCATACATGGATAATTCAGTGAACTTAGCTTTGTACTCAGTAACTATCATAGATCCCTATCGTAGGTAATTAAACTAACGTTGTATATCATCCTATTTGCTCAACATAATAAATTTGTCTCTAAACATTGCTGATAACTCTACCCAAGTCATCGAGTGGTGTCCTGCTTGTCTGCCTCTCAAAATGGAAGTCCACCATGCCTTGGGAGAACTTGAGAATGGAAAAGTGGTGAATTCCACAACACAAGTCCTATTATATACTAAAGTAGTCAGTATCTTTTCATAAGGATTAATAATTTTTTTAGGCTTAATATTAGTTGGTGTAGCATCAAACTCTGGTGGCTTAAGATCCATGAAATTCTTAAGATGCTTGGTGTGCCCCAAAGAAGAAACTGAATGATCAACAGATTGAGGTGCCTGAGTAGCCACAATATTCAACTGAGTTTGCATTTGTGTTTATGGAGTAGCCTGTGGAATTGGAACTCCACCCTGATTAGGCACCAATGCCTCTAGTACATTCAACAATCTCATCACTACGTATGCAAGTAGTGTAATAAAAGGTATAGCTACTGAAGCATCCTGATCAACCTTTTCTTGCACTTGCTCAGAAGCAACAAATTGGGGTTGACCCCCATTCCTAACTCCAGGTTGAGGACTGGTCTGTGCCCTAGTCTGAGCACTAGCTTGATGAGACCCAATATGACAACCACTGTAGGTAGTACCATGTACAGCACCACGTCCAGCAGGTTTATTAGATCGGCTAGCAGAGGAAGAAACACGTCTCTTAGCCATCTATAAAATAACATTTAAAGGTTGTATTTAACTCATCTCAATGAATGAACAATAACTGAAAAAAGGAATACTTCTTAGATGTTCAGTACTCTCGAGGTCATAAGTATGGGCGCCTACATACCCATGAACAAGAATCTACAAAACACTACTCCATGACCCCGGATCTAAAGTCGAAGCTCTGATACAAACTTTGTCACATCCCAAATTACCCCTTAGATATGACTGGGACCCACTAACAACACCTCCCGGGAGAAAAAATCTTCCAAACTCCATAATGTCAATAAGCACTGAAATAAAAATATGTGCAATTCCAAATGCATGAAATAGTCATTAACACAAAGTAATTATCCAACCAAATATCATATAACGATTTATGAAAACAAAAAATTGATTAAATAATAAATCTCTAGCGCAAATCCCACACTAAGACCATGGAATATTTAAATAGAGTTACATGAGTTCAACTTTCGGGCATGCAAATCCAATGAAAGGATATATAATCTAAAAGTAGCTAGAGCTAAAATGACACTGACACCCTCCATGAAGAATATGAAGGCTCACCTCAGCAACAGAATCCTCACGAATGGGCCGTTGGCCACTAATCTCACCTTCCGCAATAGTATAAGCAGACATGCAAGTAAGGAGTAAAGCTATATATAAATATAACTCAGTAAAATCTTCAACCCGCCACTTTAATACCCCTTGAACAAGTGTTAGAAAATACAAACATGACAATCATAAATGACAAACACAAAAATACTGTATTTATAATATAATTCTCAATAAAGTATAAATAAATGTTTCCAAGAGTCACTATGTATATTAACTCAATCCATTCTCACTACTTGTCATAAACGACAGTGAAGGTGATCAGCCTAGCACCCGACAAGTCCAAGGCAACATATATAATGCCCTAAAAATATACTATCATAGAATGTACAAGGCCCCTAACATATTACAGCAGCATAGGTATGCCCCTAATATATTACGGGAATGATATATACCCCTAGTAACTGTATCACGGTAGTGAAGAAAGGATATCCAATGCACCAACTTCACCTCACATATTACCATCAAATAATTCTCTGTATACATCACAAAATACATATCCACGGCTGGTCAAGACCACTGATCTTGCAAAAAACACGCTTGTCCCAATACATAAACTTGGAAGAAAAATTCATTTTTATAAAGCATGTTTGAAAATCAAGTACCAAAGCTTAAAGTCTCACTTACCTTACTAACAACAAGTTCCACAACCTTGTAACGTGTAGCACACACAACAACCGGCCTCCAATAGCCTCAATCTATACAAAAAATGTTAATTAACAAGGTTGATTATACTAGTCAGGGTAAAGTCCCAATATCCCTAACTTTTAAGCTTAGAGCTAGACCTTGATATCTCATACCATAGCCAGGAATAAAGGAAAAAAACAATAACATTACTATTAACTTTAGTTACCACTCGTATCCCATTCTTAAGTAAAGACATTTTGATAAACAATAGGGATAAAATTAAAGTAACATATAATTGTTAGTTAGATGCTGGAAGAACATGCCTTAATCTTTTGTTGATAGGTAAGACAATCACACAATAATTCAAATTTGGCAATTTTTGTCACAATCATATTATAGGGCAAAGGGTTTATTCCTCTGCATTATTGTTAGCATAATTACAATTATATTAGACTATATTGTAAAGAATTACAGCAACAACATCTCTAACTAATGTTTTAAAAACCAACACAGTGGCCTAACTTTTTCAATTCCCATTATGCTAAGTTTTATAATAGTCCAATCCTTAATGACTAATGCTCCAATCATTGTTAAAAATTAATATAAGGATAGAGGACAATTACTACTTTCAGCCATTCTCATGAAGTACAAATCCATATACACCACCGTAACACACATATAAAAAAAGTACAAATCCATATACACCACCGTAACACACATATTGCTAAACAAAAAGTGATTCCAATTGTCTGAAAAGCCCATTACTTTGAAACAGAGGTTCCAATCTATTAACTCCAAGATATCTTCTTCCGTAGGTTTTCTTATTTTCCTCCTGAATGGGGGAATTAATTGCCCTAGTTTTCTACTCCTTTCGTAAGTGAATCGTGACAAATTAAACAAGGGAGTGGGTGTGGCCCACTCTTTTTAAATTTTCTTAATTAATAATTATAATTGATTAAAATAACCAATTAACCTTTCAGTAATTAAATTAGGTTATTAAATTCTCCCACACTTAAAATAATGATCATCTTCAAACGGGTCTAGAATCATACCTGAGGTGTCAAATAAGTGAGGGTATCAAACTAGAATTTCCTAGTCCAACTCCTAAGTAGCCTCCTTAGTTGGATAGTTATGCCATAAAAATTTGACTAATGCTACATTCACCAACCTCAATTGTCGCACTTACCTATCAAGAATAAATATTTGACCTTCCTCATAAGTCAGATTCTCATTAAGTTCTACATCCTCTGGATGGATCTTATGACTGTCATCCCAAACATATCGTCTAAGCATAGACTCATGAAACATAGGATGAACTGTAGAAAACCTCAGAGGTAAAGCAAGCCTATATGCCACCAATCCAATTTGATCCAAAATCTCATAAGGACCAATGTATCTAGGACTTAGCTTACCTTTCCAGTCAAATCTCATAACTCCTTTCATCAGAGAAACTTTTAAAAAGACTTTTCCCCCTTTGCAAACTCCAGATCATGGACTCTCTTATTTGTATAGGACTTTTATCTACTTTGTGATATCTTAAGTCGGTCCTATATCAATGCAACTTTCTCCAAAGCTTGTTGAACTAAATCTGGACCTAATAACTGTGTTTTGTTGGGTTCAACCAAACAAACAGGTGAATGAAACTTGTGACCATATAGAGCCTCATATGGTGCCATCTATATAATCGGCCGGTAGCTATTATTATAACCAAACTCTGCCAAAGGAAAGAGATCATCCTAATGACCACCAAAATAAATTATGCAATCTCTAAGCATGTACTCCAAGATCTGAATAACCTGCTCAGGCAGTCCTCCAAGATCTGAATAACCTCCAAGATGAAACCTCCAACTTTTCTAGGTATAAAATCTGAGAATGCTTTTGAGTTTATTATTGATTATTATGAGACGTTGCACAAGATGGGTATTGTGAGGTAACATGGAGTTGAGTTTGTAAATTTTATACTGGAGAAGGATGCTAAGTAGTGGTGGAGGGCATATGTTGAATGTCGATCACCTGTTTTGCCTCCTTTGACTTGAGATCAGTTTCATGCTCTATTTTTTGATAAGTATGTACCCCGTGCCCTCCGTGATTATAAGAAGGATGAGATTTTGGCTTTGGAATGGGGTGATATTATTATTGAGGCTTATGAAGTGAAGTTTCACACTTTATCTCGCTATGCTACTCTGTTGTTGACTATTGAGGAAGAGACGATTTGTCTCTTTATTAAGGGCTTGAATTATGACTTTCAGGTTTTGACTGTGCAGATGACTTCTATTGGAAAGGGGTTTAATGATGATGTGACAGAGTATGTGAACAAGTTGGAAGGTGTGGCACAGGCAAAACAGGCTAAGATATTAGCCAAGAAGTCTCAAAATGTTGAGAATTTTAGTGGATCCTATTCTAAGGGCCAGCATGCCTTTTCAGCTTGCCCTATTTAGTTAGCTATGCCAGCTTCTACTGTAGTACTGGCTAAAGGACCTTCTCAGACTTAGGTTGTTGGAGGCCAAGGGGCTTTTTATTCTTTTGCCAATTGGCCTTCTCTGGAGCGTGGGTGTTATTATTTTGTGTTGTTGGTCATTTTATGAGGGAGTGTCCAGTGAGACAGGAAAATGGCCAGACTCAGCAGCAGACTCAGGCAATGGTTGCAACAGGTAGAGGAGGGGGTAATGGTATGGGTCATCCACAGAGTGGATGGGGAAATCAGGCAGTTGGTCATGGTAACGACAGCGCAGGAGAAAAACTGGGTAGAAAGTTAGCTTAGATTGATGATCGAGCCCATTGTTGTGCATTTCTGGGAAAGACTGATGCCGAGGCTTCTGACGCACTGATCAGAGGTACTATTATGTCTGTGATTGTATGGATTCTGTTTTATTTGATTTGAGGTCCATTTATTCCTATGTGTCTGTTCAGTTTTCTATGGTTCTGATTCTGGTTTGTGATATTCTTGACTATCCTGTGCATATGTCGACTTCAGTTGGGAAGTCTGTGGTGGTTACCCATGTTTATCGGTCTTTTCTTGTTTTATTTATGGGTTTTCAAACTTGGGTAGACTTAATTATCTTGGATATGTTAAACTTTGATGTAATCTTAGGTATGACCTAGTTATGCTATGCCTGGGATGAAGGAACTAGAGAGGGAGGGAGTGTATAAGGCCAAACCAGTAAGGATTATATCATATGTCTTAGATATAAGGCTAGTGGGGAAGGGGTGTTCAGCATTTCTAGCTCATCTTTGGGATGTGGGTACATGGTCCCCTTCTATTGAGTTATTTTAGTAGTTTTTGAGTTTTAGGATGTGTTTCTTTCAAATTTATCGGGCATGCCTCTGGATAGGGATATTGATTTATGTATTGACTTAGAGCCAGGCACTCTCTTTTTATCTATTCCACCTTATAAAATGACTCCTGCAGAATTGAAGGAACTCAAAACTCAGTTGTAAGAACTACTTAACAAGGGTTTCATTCGTGCAAGTGCTTCACCTTGGGATGCTCTGATTCTTCTTGTCAAGAACAAAGATGGTAGTATGAGGATGTGTATCGATTACATGAAGTTGAATAAGGTCACCATCCAAAATAAATAGCCTTTGCCTTGCATAGATGACTTGTTTGATCAGCTACAGGGTGCAACAGTTTTCTCAAAGATTAATTAGTGATCAGGTTATCATCGTTAAAAATTAGACTGGAGGATATTCCAAAGACAACTTTTAGAACTTGGTATGGTCATTACGAGTTTCTAGTAATGTCTTTTAGATTGACTAATTCACCTGCAGCTTTCATGAGTTTGATGAATGACATCTTTAAATCCTTTATGGATTCTTTCATGATTGTGTTTATTAATGAAATTCTTATGTACTCCAAAACTAAGGAAGAGCATGCAGACCATCTTCGTATAGTTTTGGGAATTCTAAGGGAAAGGAGGTTGTTTGCTAAGTTCTTCGAATGTGAATTTTGGTTTTCTTTGGTTTCCTTCATGGGGCACGTGGTTTCGGAGAAGGAAATGATGGTGGACCCTCTGAAAATTAAAGTAGTTAATAGTTGGATTCGGCCTAGTTCAGTTATTACCATAGGTTCTTCAAGAACTTCGCAGCTATTGTAACTCACTTGACAAGGTTGACTCAAAATGAGGTGCCATTTTTTGGTCAGATCAGCGTGAGGAGATCTTTCAAAAGCTCAAGACACTCTTGACTACAACGCCTATTATTTTGCTATCGGTTGAAGGTAAGAATTTCATTGTGTTCTGTGATGCTTCACTTTTAGGTTTGGGTGTTGTGTTGATGCAGGATAAGAATGTGATTGCATATGTGTCGAGGCAGTTGAAGCCTCATGAGAAAAATCACCCAACCCATGATTTAGAGTTGGCAGCGATAGTTTTGGGTTTGAAGATTTGGAGACACTATATTTATGGTGTTAAGTGTGAGGTCTTTACGGACCATCATAGTCTGCAACATGTGTTTACCCAAAGAACTTGAGGCAGAGACGGTGGATGGAATTATTAAAGGACTATTATGTGACTATTAAGTATCATCCGGGTAAGGCCAATGTGGTGGCCGACGCATTGAGTCGAAAGGTCATAAGTATAGGCAGCTTGTCATTCTTGAGAGTGTCCAGGAGACCATTAGCTAGAGAGTTTCAAACTTTAGCATCTTTGAGCCTGCAGTTTAGGGTCTCAAATAGGGGTGAAATATTGGCTAGTGTGGAGGTAAAATCAGCATTTGTGGTGCAGATTAAGGCCAAACAGTTTGAGAATAAGAAGTTGAATGCACTCTGAAACAAGGTAGTGAGCGGGGAGGGGGCGGATGCCACTCTCGATGATGGAGGGGTGTGGTGGTTTAAAGAAAGGTTATGTGTTCCTCAGGTTGGCGACTTGATCAGTGATATACTTTCAGAGGCCCATGGCTTACGTTATTCTATTTATCCAGGCACGACCATGATGTACCGCAACTTGAGACATCTTTATTGGTGCTCAGGGATAAAGAAGGACATAGTGTATTATGTGTCTAAGTGTCATAATTATCAGTAGGTGAAGTATGAATATCAAAGGCCTGTGGGCTTATTGCAGAGAATATCTATACCTATATGGAAGTGAGAGCATATTGCTATGGACGTTGTGGTGGGGCTCCCTAGGACATTGGGGAAGTATGACTCTATTTGGGTGATAGTTGATCAACTAACGAAATTAGCTCATTTCTTGCCAGTTCGAGTAGATTACAACTCTCAGTAGCTGGCAAAAATATATGTCAAAGAGATCATCAAACTTCATGGGGTGCCACTTTCTATCATTTCAGATAGGGATACAAAGTATACTTCTAAATTTTGGGACAGGTTGCATGAAGAGTTGGGCATCAAGCTTGCTTTTAGTACTGCCTTCCATCCTCAGACTGATGGTCAGTCAGAGCGAACAATTCAGGTTCTAGAGGATATGTTGAGAGCATGTGTGATTGATTTTGATGGTCATTGGGACCAGTTCCTTTCATTATGTGAGTTTTCATACAACAATAGTTATCAATCTAGCATTGATATGGCCCCGTTCGAGGCACTCTATGGGAGGAAGTCCAGGTCACCTATTAGGTGGTTTGAGGTGGCTGATGTTAAACCTTTGGGTACCGACTTAGTGAAGGAGGCTCAATAAAAGGTGAAGTTTATTCAAATAAAGATTTTAGCTTCCCAAAGTAGACAGAAAGAGTATACGGATCGAAAGGTAAGGGACATGTACTTCAAGGTCGGAGAGCTAGTGTTGCTCAAGGTGTCTCCCATGAAAGGAGTTATGAGGTTTGGTTAAAAGTTCAAGCTCATCCCTCGATATATTGATCCCTTTGAGGTTCTTAAGGAAGTAGGTCCAGTAAAGTACAGGTTACCTCTACCATCGTGTTTGTAGAGGGTTCATCCAGTATTTTATGTTTCTATATTAAAATGGTACCATGGATATAGGTACTATATTATTAAATGGGATTCGGTGCTTTTGGATAAGGATTTGGCTTATAAAGAGGAATCTATAGTGATTCTAGATCGTGACATTTGTAAGTTGAGGATAAAGTAAATTTGTTTGGTAAAGGTTTAATGGAAGCATCATCTGGTTGAAGAATCCACAAGGGAAGTCGAGAAGGATATGTGGAACAAGTACCCTCAACTGTTTGAGGTCACAGGTACTATTTTCATTTCTCATTTTGGCCTAATTTTTTTCATTTGATCATTTGGTGATGAAGGATGGGTAAATTGGTATCTATTATAATGACCCTCTTCATCGTTACGTGTAAGTCCTACATTTAAAATCTCGTGTCTAAATTCCTTCCGGTTTGGAAGTTACAAAATTTTGGCTAGGCTAATTTTGCCATATTCTGAAGCAAGGGGTAGTCTAGGGAAATTTCGAAATCATTTAGACTATTTTGGTAGGAATAGTGTTAATTCCTGGTTAGCTAAGGCAATAAAAAACCCATAGGATTTTACGGAACTGAATTTGGGTTAGTAGAACTCCCGAAATTGACCTTAGCGTAAAGAGCATTGGTTGGTAAGTCCCAAGATCAAAACGTGTTGTAAAAAGTGGGAATTTAGGGTGAAGATGGACTTACTGTCTCGTCGACACCACTATAGCGGTGGGAACACTGCTATAGCGATGACCACTATAGCAGAGAAATTACCACTATAGTGGTGGTCAAGGGCGGTCAACGCAGCTATAGCGGTCGGCTACCGCTATAATGGTCTGGTACTGCTATTGCGGTAGAAATTGCAGTTTAAAGGAATTTTTAGCCCCAAACCAGTTTATATTTTCTAAACTCATTTTGGGATAAGAAAAGGGCGATTTAGGACAAAAATCATCAGTTTTCCTCCGTTTAACTTCGTTGAGGTAAGGATTTCATTTCCTTTAACTTGTAATTACTTACTAATCCTCAGAATCCTTAAATTACAGAGTTCAGGGAGGGTTTTTGTCACGCTCCGTATCCCAACGGGGAGGACTGGCCCCCGAAGCCGATAAGGCCCAAGAGAACCAATCTTTACTCATGCTCAATCATATGCATACTATAACAATCATCACCACCTTGTAAAGACATAAAATGCTACGAGCGGAAATCATGGAACATTATATATACATGTTAATGAAACTTGGCCGTTGGGGCCATCAAGTCAAGGTTGACATACATCTCTTACGTTGCATACCCACATCGGTCTACAAAAGCCTCTAACAGAAGTACACACATGAACATCTTAATTTTGGGACCAGTCCCCGCTTTACACAACATTACAATACCAAAACAACTGTACATAAGAGACCCAAAAAGCCCCGAACCAACTGGAAATCACCAAACATCAACAGATGTCCTGCAGCCTACTGGGGAGGTCTACTAGTGTCTATTCCTGTAGCAAGTAAGGTAAATCCCCCAAGAGGGGTCAGTTCGAAGAAAGTACTGAATATGTAAGGCCATAAGAAACTCTATGATACATCAAAACTTTAATGGAATCAAATATAAATAAAGAACCAATATGGATAAATCATCACTTTTTATGTATGGAAATATGTACATTCGATGAATTACTTCTTTTACTTTTATGATCATTCGCTCCCTTCATCACTCACTTCACATCCTTCCATTCTTACAATGCTCGGGCCCCAAGCTGATCAGTGGGTACTCATTACATATTCGGGATCGACCCATGCTAGGCTTTTCTTTTGCCCCTGGGATAGCACCCGTAGTAACGGGATTGACCCATGCTAGGTGTTCCTTTCGCCCCTGGGATACCACCCGACATATTGGGATCGACCCATGCTAGGTATTTAACCCCTGGGATACCACCCAAGAACGCACCTCTTCTCTTTACAACATTACCTCATTAATCTTGGAAAAGTTCATTTGATGGTTATATCATTATTGGAAAATACATAGAGGCTTCACTTTATACCTTTACATTCATGAGATTGATACTTTGTAGTTGTAAGATTATTGGAAACTTTGGAACATAACAGTATTGGATCTTGGAACCATGTCCATAATTATGTGATACATGAATGACAGTAGATCAAGAATAAAGTATATATGAGTAATAATAGATGATAACATGAAATGAGGTGCCTTAGAACATTTTGGGAATGAGTAAGTACCACAACAAGGTGTACACTATATGCTGCAGAAGGATACGGAAAGAGGAACCTTACATACCTTGTATTCTCAATACGAATATATAATCTTAGATGTGCATACAATGTCCCGCTCCTTCCTTATATTTCACTCTACAACACAAATACATAACGGGATTTACATTAACCACCAACTACCTTACAAATGCACATAACGTCAATGAGTTACATTTTTGCCTTTAAAATGTCATTTACCCCTTGACAATACCATTGATGAAATTATCATACCAATAATCCCACAATATTCCCAACATTGACCAAAATATCATAAACCATTAGCATGTCACACTAAGTTCATACTTTCCACTCTTTATCACTACAACATCACAATTATTCCATCAAATTACTTCAATACACCTCACAACAACAAATTGGCCAAAATCCCATAATTTACACTTATATGAAAATAACAAGTTTAATAACATAATCACACCATGCATGTTGTTATTTCATCCATACCATGCTCTTTCATCAAACCCACAAGTCATATTTCAAGTTATAATTCCATGGATCACACATCTTTTACAAAAAAACCAAAGTGCCATATTCAACACTTCCAAGCATAACCAACATGCTTTACATACTCTCCCAGGCATATAATATAAGAATCCATAAGTTGGCTTAGGGTTCTTCGAGAGTTGAGAAATTTTGGGAAATTTCTAGAAATGTGTTGTGTGTTCTTTTGAATAAAAATCATATTTTCCACATATATATAGTCCCTCAAGTCTTCTTGGCATTAAATGCCATGTTTAAGTGGTCAAAAGAGAAGAATGGGTCATTTTAGTCCACTTGGGCCATGCCATTTGCCTCATTTTGGGCTTGTATTGAGCCCAATTCAATTAACCCAATAATTTCTCATTTTTAACTCATTTCATACATGTTAAGACAACATTCCCACTCACGCAATTCATATTCGTAGCCTCAATCCCAAAAACAAATAATTCTAGCCACGTATGGCCTATTTTCACCACAAGGGTAAAACCATCATTTTGATGCCAAATTCGTTCACGAGTAATTTTACCACACCAATATAATACTTCAATCATTCCATGTATATACTCGTGGTTGTAGAAGAAACGTGGCAAAAATCGACCCGGTACGTCCCCGGGTACCCTTGGGACTTAAGAAAATCTCCAACTTTGAAAAGTGGGCAAAACCAGCCTAGCACGCCCTTGGGCATGCCAGCTTGCTGCCTGTGGGCTAAAAATTTTGGCCCAGAACAGCCTGGCACGCCCTCTGGCACACCCCACCCTTAATTTTTTTGAAAATTTTGTTTTTCGACTTTTCTTCGCGGGTTTGGTTTGATACTTCAAGTCCTATTCTTTAACTTACTTCTTACCCTTAATATCCTTTGTTTGGAGGTCCTCTTAGACTCATTTTGAACCCCACAAATTCTCCACAAAAATCACAAAACACCTCCTACGAAGGGCTAACCACATGTACGAGGCCAAATTTCAATTTTCTCATCATTAACATTACAAAATACATACTTATAGCTCTCGAAACCTTAGTAAACATTATTCAACGTTGTCAAGTAGGGTTGGGAAGGTACGGGGTGTTACATTCTACCCCCCTTAGAAATATTTATCCTCGAATGTTAACACTATCGCTTCAATTACGACAAATGCATCTCTGTACTAGCATACATATACCTATACACTTAAGGCTCATGGATACTTACTTTTTATTGCTCCGCTTCCGCGCTTTGAACTTCTTGTTCCATTTGAAATAGATGGGGATACTTGGATTTCATCATTTCTTCAGCTTCCCATGTGATCTCCTCTACTTGTTGATTTCTCCAAAGGACTTTCACGGAAGCTATGTATTTATTCCTCAATATTTTTACTTATCGATCTAGAATAGCAATGGGTACCTCTTCATAAGTAAGATCCTCCGTAATTTGAACATCTTCCATGGGAACAATATGAGATGGATCCCCTATGCACTTTCAAAGCATCAAAACATGAAATACCGGATGGACTGAGGAACGTTCCTGGGGTAGTGCCAACTCATACGCAACTTGCCCAAATCTTCTAATGATTTCATATGGGCCTATGTAACGTGGACTCAATTTCCCTTTCTTTCCAAACCGCATTACCCCTTTCATCGATGACACCTTTAAAAATACCCAATCACCTATGGCGAATTCAAGCCCCCTTCTTCTAACATCGGCATATGACTTGTTGGGACTTTGGGACATTTGTAACCGCTGTTGGATCACTTTAACTTTCTCCATAGCCTGATGAACAATATCTGGCCCAAGTAAAGCAGTTTCACCTGCTTCGAACCATCCAATTGGTGATCTACATTTCCTTCCGTACAAAGCTTCATAAGGTGCCATTTTAATACTTGAATGATAGCTATTTTTATAAGCAAATTCAATAAGAGGCAAATGGTCATCCCAACTGCCTTGAAAATCTAACGTGCATGCTCGTAGCATATCTTTAAGTGTTTGAATAGTACGTTCTGCTTGTCCATCAGTTTGAGGATGGAAAGCCGTACTCAAATTCACCTGTGTACCCAAGCTCTGCTGAAAAGATCTCCAAAAGTGCACTGTAAACTGTGCTCCTCTGTCTGATATAATAGAAAGTGGAATACCATGCAACCGCACTATTTCTTTAACATACAATCTTGCATAATCCTCAGCTGTATAGGTGGTCTTAACTAGTAGAAAATGCGCTGACTTGGTAAGCCGATCCAATATAACCCATATAGAATCAAATTTCTGCAATGTCCGAGGCAAACCTGTAATGAAGTCCATATTAATCAGATCCTATTTCCAAGCTGGAAGATTGATACATTGCATGTAACCTCCTGGTTTCTGATGTTCTACTTTCACTTGTTGACCGTTCGGGCATTGAGCGACAAATTCTACAATGTTCTTCTTCATATTTCCCCACCAATACACTTCTTTTAAATCATGGTACATTTTGGTAGCACCCGGATGAATAGAATAGCGCAAATGATGCGCCTCTGTCATAATTCATTGCCTGAGATCATCTACATCCGGTACACATAATCTACCCTGGCATTGGAGCACCCCTTCTTGTGTAAGATCAAAGGCCGCAGTTAGACCCAGTTGCACATTCTCTTTTAGCTGCAATAACATAGAATCCGCAAACTGCTTCTCTTTCACTTCAGCTATTAAGGAGGATTCCACTGCCTTTTGCACAATAACCCCTTCATCTGGAGATTCAATAAAACGAACTCCCAAGCTGGCTAGTTGATGTAGATCTTTGATTATCTCTTGCTTTTCAGTCAACTGGCCACTAGTGCTTTCTAGTGCCTTGCGGCTCAATGCATCAGCTACTATATTTGCTTTGCCTAGATGATAAATAATATCAATATCATAGTCTTTTAAAATCTCTAACCACCTTCGTTGCCTCAGATGGAGTTCCTTCTGCTTAAAGATATACTGCAAACTTTTGTGATCCGGATAGATATCAACATGAACTCCATACAAATAATGACGTCATATCTTTAAAGCAAAAACCACCGGAGTTAATTCAAGATCATGTGTGGGATAATTTTTCTCATGTGGCCGCAACTGTCTTGAGGCATATGCTATGACATTACCATGTTGCATCAATACACATCCGAGGCCAACCCCAGAAGCATCATAATACACTGCATAACCTTTGGTACCTTCAGGAAGCACTAAAACTGGTGTGGAGATTAATTTACCTTTCAAATTTTGGAAGCTTTTCTCACACCATCATTCCACTGAAATTTAACTGGCTTATGTGTAAGCTTTGTTAATGGTGCAGCAATGGAGGAAAAACGTTCCACAAATCTTCTGTAATAACCCGCCAGTCCAAGAAAACTACGAATTTCTATGGGTGTCGTAGGTCTTGGCCAATTTTTCACTGCTTCAATCTTCTGTGTATCAACTTGTATCCCTTGATCTGACACAATGTGACCCAATAATGCAACTGATTTTAACCAAAACTCACACTTAGAGAACTTGACATACAACTTACGCTCACAGAGAATTTACAACACTTGCTGTAAGTGATTAACATGGTCCTCTGGTGATCTTGAATAAACCAGGATGTCATCTATAAATACCATGACGAATACGTCCAGAAATGGCTTAAACACCCTATTCATCAAATCCATGAACACAACTGGTGCATTTATTTGTCCAAATGACATAACTAAAAATTCATAATGGCCATATCGTGTTCGAAAAGCTGTCTTGGGTACATCTTCTTTTCCAACTCTGACTTGATGGTAACCTGACCTCAAGTCGATCTTTGAAAAACAATTGGCACCCTGTAACTGATTAAACAAATCATCAATTCGAGGAAGGGGATATTTGTTCTTGATCGTTACCTTATTCAACTACCGATAGTCAATGCACATTCTCAACGTTCCATCTTTCTTCCGTACAAATAATACCGGTGCACCCCACGGAGACATACTAGGCCTGATGAAGCCCTTGTCCAGCAAATCCTTCAACTGCTCCTTCAGTTCATGTAATTTTGCTGGAGCCATTTTATATGGAGGAATAGAGATAGGCTGAGTTCCTGGAATCACATCAATGCCAAACTCTACTTCCCGTTCTGGGGGAAAGCCTGGAAGATCCTCTGGGAATACATCAAGAAATTCATTGACCACTAGAACCAACTGCGGAGTTAGTGGTTCCACATCATTATCTTTCACCCATACTAAATGACATATGTAACCCTTAACAATCATTTTCCTTGCTTTCATATAGGAAATATATTTTCCTCTTGGTGCTCCCACATTACCCTGCCATTAAAGAACATTTTCCTGCGAAAAATAGAAATTTACCTTCTTGGCCCGGCAATCCACCATGGCATAACAGGAGGCCAACCAATCCATTCCCATTATCACATCAAAATCCACCATGTCTAGTTCAATAAGATCGGCAAGTGTATCATGACCACACACAGTTACTACATAATTTTGATATACCCTTTTTGCAACAATATATTCACCAACCGGTGTAGATACTTCAATTGACTTAATTAATAATTCTGGTGCCTTTGTAAATTTTGCAGTAACTAATGGAGTAACATAGGAAAATATAGAACCCGGGTCAATCAATGCATATACATTATATGAAAATATGGATAATGTACCTGTGACTACGTCAGGAGATACCTCTGAATTCTGTCAGTCTACCAGAGCATAAGTACGATTCTGAATTCCACTAGAACTGGCCTCTCCTCTGGCACCTCTACCACGACTCGCAGTCTGTACACCTCTGCCTAGGGGAGGAATCGATGATGATGGCGCAACGGTTGATCCCGCAGGTCATACCATATTACCCAAGCCTCTTCGTGGGCAGTCTCTCATCATATGCCCTGTCATACCGCACCAAAAACAAACATTTAACCCACGCCGGTATTCACCTAAGTAAAACTATCCACATTGCTGACATGGCTGACGAGAAAATCCCGTAGTCTGCGAACCTCGAATCCCACTACTCTGTCCAATATTACTACCCCTAAACCCTCAGAATTGAGCTTGAGTGTCTGCTGTGGAATAGGAAAATGATGGTCTCGACGGTCTAGGAAACATTCGGGGTCTAGATTTGCCTTGGGACACCATAGACTGTCCCATAGGTGTAGCTCTTTCAGACTGTCCTCGTTCAGATTCATGTACCCTTCTCCTCTATCTTTGGTCCTCCATTTTTCGAGCAAAGGCTTGAATTCTCGCTATATCCATGTCTTTTTTCTAGGCAGCAATAGTGCAATCTCGTACCAAATATGGCTCCAACCTGTCCACATATCTATGGACTCTATCTGTCATCGTAGCCACTACATTGGGAGCATATCGGGCCAAAGAATTAAATTGCAAACTGTATTCTCTGACACTAAGATTCCCCTGATGCAGATTCAAGAATTAATCCGCACGAGCCTCACGGATCTCATAAGAAAGGTAGTGATCAAGGAAAGCCGCTTTAAATTCTTCCCAAAAAGGTGGATTTGCACCGACACCCCGAGATTTCTTCCAATCTTCATACCACAATATCGCCTCTCCTTTCAATCTGTATGCAGCAAGTTCAACTGTTTCTACCCCAGTTATATGCATAACATCTAAGGCCCTTTGAATTTGATCTATAAAGTCTTGTGGATCTTGATTCAGTTCTGATCCAGTGAATGTAGGAGGATCTAATTTCAAGAAATCCAGGGTCCGTCGACTATCTGCTCTCGCTGCACTATCATCACCTGTCATCGGACCACCTTGTCCCTGAACTTGTGCAGCAACTATTCTGGTCAACATCTACACTGCATTCTTTAAGTCCTTGTCAGTAGTATTCACTGGTGGTTCTACCGGTACGTCTCTTCCTCTTGACTCTTCTGAAACTGGAAGAGTATAAGAAGCCTGTGATGCCATTTCTGGTTCAGCACCACCTCGATTAACTGGTTCAGGCGGGGCTCTACTAGTTCCTTCTCCCACTATTCTGTCTAGTCTCTTACTTTTACCTCGACCTCTTCTTGTCATCGACATTGTTACTATTGGGGTATTATTGTATAGTTTGTGGTAATATGGTTATGGATTTGTACCAAAGGTTGTAGGTATGCTTTTCAATTCCTTTCCTCTTCAATATTATGAGCCTTGTTATTAAACTACTATGTGATTATTTTTGTTTCAAGTTAGATGTTCTAATTGTGCTAAAGTTAGCTCCCTTCTTATTTATAATCCTTCTGATATTTAGTTTGTTAGGCTAGCTCATTTAGATTAGTGCCTTTGTGTTTAACTGCCTATATAGTAGTGTCATATATCCTTTTCTTCTCTAGTTATATTCTTATTATATATCACCTTCTTCCTTCGTTACCATTATTGTTTATTACCTTCGTCCCTAACTATTTATGTTGTATAGCACTTCCGTCCCCGTTTCTCATAGAATATGTTGGTTTATCTGCACTTCTCCATTAACCATATTGTATTTTATTTCTTAGTTAGTTGCCTCTAATGTATATTCTTGCCTTATATGTTATTTATACTTGCATTATAGTTAGACCTCAGACGGTTGGGTTGAGTGCCTCATATTTCTTACGCATACTACACTTCTGCACCCTGCAGATCATAGTACGAGTTCTTGCTGCTAACTTGTGTATCATGTGGAACTGTCATAGATCGGACATTTGGGGTGAGTTCCTAGCATCTGGAGTTGTTTTTTATCCCTCCAACTTTTGCAGGGGCTGATCTTTATTTTGTATTTCGTAGACAGTTTTTTATATATTGTGTTTACCTATTACTCATGTTATGCTATTGGCTCCTGCATTGACTTACACTAGATTTTGAAGGTATTTGTTTTCTTTTGGTTCTCTTTCTCCTTTTATTCATAGCTATTGTGTCTTGTTTCTCTATATTAGTCTCTTTATTGTATTGGTTTCTTATGTTTCTCCTCTTCCTCTTACTAGCCTATTACTCATCGTTCTAGGCTATGGGTCGGTTTATGTAACACCCCAAAAAATCTAAGCTAAGATTAACCATTCTTCAAGTATATATAGAATCAAACTTAGTGATTTGGTTGCATGAGAAGTGATTTAGTCATGAATTAAGGCCACAAGTAACTCCTACCTCATAGCCAAGTTGAAAGCTTTCTTACCGATTGAATTCTTATACAGAATCTATCTATAGTCAACTTAAAATGAGTATAAATCTTATATTATGAGGATTTTTGAAGCTCAAAACCCACCCAATGAAAGTTATTTGAGTCTTATTTCTAACGCAACCAATTCCTCATTAATTTGATAGCAGAGTAAAAAGTTATGGCCATTTTACTGAAGCACTATCCAACAGTAAGATACGACGACCAAAATCCACGATCGAGGGTAGAATCTTGGAACTCGTAGGTTGGCTAGTCTGATGAAGTCCAAAGACCTGAAAAGCCTCCTAGAACCCACAAACAATACCACAATCATGGGTAGAAACCACGGCCGTTGGTTGTTCCATCTGACGTCCAAAACCAGTTTTTTCAGCAATATTTTTAAATGGGTATTCCACTCTTTTCCCATCTTTTAACCTCCTAACTACATTTTTTAACTATCCTAAGGCTGAATATTAGGACTAAACTACCCCAAATCCCTCATTAACTCAAAATCAAGCGACACATAGTAAATTCAGAGTAAAACTAGGAGACTTCTTTTCTCTCTCAAGCAAGAACCTAGGGTTCATCTTCAAGCTCAAATTTTTCAAACTTTAGTAAGAATCTTCAGTAATCAGGTATGTGGGTATTCAATAAGGGATTCCTTTTACTCTTATGCCCTAAACATAGTTTTAAAATATAGATTTCAGTTATGATTTTATGAACTCATGATCTAGGGTTCAAACCCAATTATGCCAAATTCTTGAATTTTATTTCCCTCATATAATTTTATTATTATGGTTCCATTCAAAGTTATTATGCATGATTTTCATGGACTTAACTCAGTTATTTTAATACATGAAGAATTATGCATGTTTTATAGACTTCGACCTATTTCAGAATGAATTATGCATGATTTGATAGATTTCAGTCTATATTAGTTTGACATTCCATGTTTTCCCATGAAATTTAGTATCTTTGCCTGCTAGTAATTTTTGACCCCTCAGTATATTGAATAATTCATGATTTTGGACTGGTGTTAAGTAATTTCACATTCTATTCAGATTATAGAATCGTCAAAAGTAGTTGCATTCTTCAGAGATAGCATGTTACGAAAACCCAATAACTTAGGATTTCAAGCATTGTTTGTTGAACACTCAAACCTTCATATTTACATAATTTAGAATTCTTTCAGATAAAACACTTATCTTTCAGTCTCAGAACATCAGTATTATTGAGCTATTCAGTATATCAGTTTATATTTAGTTGAGAGTAGTACTTGGCACTGAGCGAACGCAGGATGAAGGCTCACCCATCAGTTAGGCTGAGACCTTTAGTAAAAGTCCCTGAGTCCCAGAACTATGGCACCACCATAGGTTTTAAAGGGTCACCCGCCAGACGAGATTTGACACCTTAGTTCTTTTGGACATCATTTAAGTGGATCCACGTCAGTCAGTGTTTGTGCCCTTGTCAAGGTACAGAGCACCCTTCCAGTTGGGGTTACAGGTTAGGCCCCATTTGGCTTAGACGAGGTATCTCGATTAACAGTAACTCACATAGTTCAAACTCAGTTATTGCATGACCTTGTATTAAGTTTATTCGATACAGAATTTCTTAGTTACATGTTTATTTACTTGGTCATTGCATTAGTTCACATCCCATAGTTTCAGACTCAATATTTGTATATGACCCTCAGTTAAGTTTTACTTGTTTTTAACTATGACTTTTAGATTATCATTGCATATTAGTATATGCGCACTTCATATATGGTCATTGTACTCCAACTAGGCTCTTTGCATTTATCACAGTTTTACAGCATATTCAGCATTAGCTTTGGATCAAATAAATTTTTTATGCTTTTATAGCTTTCCTGTTTACAAAAATATTTTAGATTATGATTTAGACATTTCACTATGCCTCACAGCTTTTATGTACATACATGATTTAAACGTACATTTTTGTAAATGGTTTGTGCCCTCAGTTTATTACAGTTCACAGTATCTCAGAATATTCATGTATTTACTATTTATACTTATCCAGATGAGACCTTCCAACTTAGTATACACCAATATAACTTTGTTTTAAGTATGTTATCGTCAGCATGCCCAGTTTGTGTATTATTTTATAGTTTCTAAATATATTGGTTTTCCCATACTCATACTTATCACTCAGTGAATCATCACATATTGTCGTTCTTATAAGTCTTATATTCAGTTATTCATAATGCATATCCCTCACGCTCACTACATTCAAAAGTACTGATTGCATGCCTCTTCTTCCTATATTTTTTATGTGATGTAGATTTAGGTTCTTACTATAAGGATCATAGCCAAGCAGATCATAGACTCCATCTAGCAAGCGATAGGTTCTATTTATTCAAGGACTCAAGTTAGTTTGTAGTTTTAGTATTTTATTTCTATTCGTATGTATTGATTAGGGATTGTTGAGGGTTATGTCTCGGCGACCTATAGTCAGTATTAGTAGAGGCTTCATTGATAGTCAGTCAAAGTTGTTGTATTCAGTTTTTCATTCTTTTCAGACTACAGATGTTATATGTAAACTTTCTAACAGTAATGTATTGAACCAATTATTCCTTGAGTATGCCTCTGCTCAGTCAGTTTAGCTCTTATACATGTTTTAATCAGTTGCTCATGCATTATGCCAGTATTATGGGTTAGCTTGGGATCACTTGTGGTTCTAAGCTCCATGTCACGACTAGGGGGTAGTCTCTGATCGTGACAACTTACCTGCTGGTGTGTTATAGTAAGTGTCAGCATTACCTAAGAAATCAGGTCTTGACAAATTCTTTATAAAGTTTTACATTAACACTCCTCTATGTTTTAGCTATACAATTTACACTGTATTTCAGACATTCATCTTACCTTATGTTTTAGCTTTACAGTTTACACTATGTTTTAGACATTCAAACATTCTTATATTTCAGCTATACAGTTTACATTGTGTTCTAGATATTCAGCTCACCTAACTATTCAGTTATATAGTCTTTCTTATGATTCATTTATACAGTCTTTCTTATGATTCACTTATATATTCATTCTTATGATTCATATGTCAACTTACTTTTTAATTAGCTATATAGTCTATATCATGATCCAAATTTTTCAAAACATCTCATAGTTCAATACTTATCCCATTATCTTGTTACATATATTTATAGTAGAAAGTAGATATTTTTTCAGTTAGCTATTTTACATATAGTACATTCCATGTACTTATGCCATTTGGCACTGCATCATTTCATGATATAGACTCAAGTACTCAGGCACGTGATCAGGCGCTTCACTAGTCTCTATCTCCTCAGCTATTGGTGGGCCTTCTTTACTTCCAGGGGGTTTACTCTACAATTTAGTTCAATAGTTTATGTTTATTTGAATAAAGGTAGACCGGGTTCTTATATCGATAGTCAGTATTCAGATTCAATTTAGAGGCTTTAAATATAGATAGACAGTCAACTAAATAGTGATGTTCTATTTACGTATTTTTGTTTTACTCTTACTTCTTGTTAAAGTTTGTTCTCAAATAAAGATTTATTCTTTTCAAATGCTTCTCAGTTTTTCCACTTACGTTTAGTACAAGTTTTAGTAATGGCTTAGCCAAGGGTATGCTCGGTCTAGTAATGGATTCGAGTGCGACAAACTTGTTATTAGAGTCCAATGTTACAGTGTCCTAGAGAGTCTACAAAGTCATGTCAATAGAGTCTCATTAATGGTTGTGAGGTCCCCACTTATATAAATGAGTGACAATAATTATTGCAATGATAACATACCTGATTTGGTCTATGGACGTATATGTAAGCCTACAAATCATGCTTCTTTCAGTAATATCAAAAGGACATTTAAGAATCTCATTTTTCATTCTCTAGATTATACGGTAGTGATGTGCCATAGAAAGTTTATTCATATTGATGTGTTACTCCATTTCCACCAACTATGCCTCATATTCGATATGATAGAAGGAGTAAAGTTTAGATTCTTATTGATTTGGTTCTCTCACATACAACCTTCTATATTTTAAGAGACTGCACAAGGTCTAATAAGGAAACTAATAGTGCATTTGAGTCTATTGCTCAAAAAGCTATACTCTTGTTATATGAATAATGTGTTTGAGCCTAAAATAAGATGTGTACTCAATTCCTTTTTGAATCATTGATATGGATGTCACCTTTATATGGGAATGTATATATCTCTATGTTTGGGTTAAGTTGTCACTTGAGAGATAGTGTGATTTGAGGTGTTTTGAGTTGTAAGTACTAGAATGATACCATATTCTTGATATGAAGTCGGAGATATAGCAGCCAAAAAGTGAGGTAGTAATTGATTGAGATATGTAGCTAGAGTAATGTATCAATTAAGTAAATAATAGGGTGACCATATCATTAGGTGTTGACTAAAATGTAATAAGATTTATGTGGAATTTGTGGTAGTAAGTGGAGAAAGGTTTATTGGTTAAGATGACAAAGAGTATATTGGAACTAGGGCAGAATTTCATAATGACATATCATTGTGTTAGTAAAGATCATGTATATGATGTGCATATGAGGATGGGATAGTCAGGAATTGACATATTAAGGCTATGCTTTGTACATTGAAAAGAAAGGATCCCATTGCATTTGCATGGTTGTACATCTTGTTTAGGCGAAGGAAGTATAATCGATGGATACAGAATAATGATATGGTGAATGTAGGATGCGCTTGCAGGATGCAATTAGAAGACTGGGTGACTAAGATCGACTATTTTGTCGTAAACGCTCAATGGATTAGTGTTTCTTTGATTTTTACTCTAGTGGATATAATTTTATGTAATGTAAGAGAATCTGTGTTGCTACCCATGTTCACTATTAGACGCTAAGCTTGAACATTAAACTATCATCGTGGACAAAAGAATGACAATATGAGGGTGATAGTAATAGTTTGAGATTTGATCTAGTAGGTCTGATGTAAAGCATACAAGAACATGAGTACAAAACTTATGGCAAGTGTGAATATGTAAGGGTGAAATATGTGAGTTATAGTAAGAAAATTCAAACTCTCCATTCTCATTGTCTTCCACCTCAAAGCATCTGCTACTATATTTACCTTGCCTAGATGATAAAGAATTGACATATCGTAGACCTAAAACAACTCTAACCACCTGCTCTGTCTCAAATTAAGGTCTTTCTGGCTGAATATGTCTTGTAGGCTATGATTATCGATAAAAATCTCACAATGAATGCCACTAAAGTAATTTCTCCACATCTTCAATGCAAATTCTACCATCACCAACTCTAAATTGTGATGAGGTAGTTCTCCTCATGAACCTGCAGTAGCATAGAAGTATATGCACTAACTCTGTCCTGCTACACCAAAACACATTCCAAACCAACCCCAGAAGCATCACAATACATGGTAAATCCCTAGCCCTTAACCAAAAAATGTCAAAATCGGAGCTGAAGTCAATATGGCCTTAAGCTTCTAAAAGCTCGCCTCACTCTCATCGGACCATTGGAAAGGGACGTTCTTCTGAGTGAATCTAGTCAATGGTGTTGCTGACGAAGAAAATCCCTCCACAAAACACCTGTAGTAACCTACTAATCCAATGAAACTCTGAACCTTGGCCGGAGAGGTGGGCCTATTCAAATCACAAACTACCATAAACCCATCCTTGGGCACCACATGTCCTAAGAATGCCACAAACTTAAGATAAAACTTACACTTGGAGAACTTGGCATTCAACCATTGATCCTTTAAATTCTGAAGAACCACTCTCAAATGTTGATCATGCTCATCCATACACCTTAAGTAGACTAAGATGTTGTCGATGAACACTATTACAAATGTTTCCAAATAAGGCGAAACACTCCATTCATCAACTCCACAAATTCCATTGGGGCATTGGTCAAGCCAAAAGACATCACCAAGAACTCATAATAGCCATAACAAGTCTTAAAGATGGTCTTAGGAATATCTGCAGCCCTGATTCACAACTGATGGTAACCCCATCTCGAATTAACCTTTAAGAACATTGACATACCTTGCAGCTAATTAAACAAGTTATCAATACATTTCTTCGGATACTTATTCTTAATGGTCACCTTATTCAGGTGTCGGTAGTCAATGCACATGCCTAAGGAACTATTTTTCTTCTTCACAAATAGAACAAAAACACCCTAGCGAGATACTCTAGGCTTGATAAACCCCTTACTCAATAAATCCTAAAACCACTCCTTTAATTCCCTCAACTCTATCCCTGCCATCCAATCTGGAAAAATAGAAATAGGTCGAGTGCCTAGATTAAGATCGATGCCAAAGTCAATATCACAATCAGGCAGAATACATGGTAAGTCAGTACAAAACACATCTATAAACTTGCAAACCACAAGAACTGACTCAAGTAAAGAAGTGTCAATACTAGTATCCGAACATGATCTAGATAAGCAAAACACCATTTCTCTATCAATCGTCTCGCCCTACAAAATGACATAACCCCCTTTTGCACCTGGCTAATGGTGCCCTTCTACAATAGATAAGGAATACCAGGCATAATAAAGGTAAAAGTCTTGGCAAAGCAATCTTAGATAGCATGATAGATAGACAATCAATATATACCTAGAATCACATAAAAATCTACCATATCTAAGATGATAAGATCTACCCTAGTATCATACCCCAAAATAGTCACAACACTAGATTAATACACTCAATTCACTAATAAAGAATCACCTATGGTAGTAGATACATGCAGAGGTACAACCAAAGATTCACAAAAAAAATCCACACAAGCAGCGTAATCGGTAGACACATAAATAAGTAGACACCAAAATACTGAAGTTGGGCAATGACAGATTAACATAGTATATGTGATGACTACATCTAAAGTCTCAGCCTTTGGCCTACTAGGAAGATCATAAAGATAGCCATGTCTTCCTCCGAACTGAGCACCTGTGCTACCATCTTTAAGGCCAGGTTGAGATCCATCCCTAGCACCCTAAGGAACACCCCTACTACTCTATGTACATCTTTAGTCGGTGGCATTGAGGCCCTGTGGGCTTGAACCTATTGACCCTATTGTAACCTGCCTTACCTATGTCTGGTACACTCTTTTCCAAAATGCCCAAACTCACAACACTTGAAATACGCCCTCTAATTGACATACCTGATGCGACAAACCGAACAAGCCAAAATCGCTACCAAGGCCTGAGAACCCAAAATATGAACCCCATAAAGTCTAACCCGAGTTTTAAATGCTCTGCTTACTATACCCAAAATAACTACTATCTGTAATATATAGTGCTACCTGAACAAGACTACTAGGTCAAAATGATGATCCCTACTAGGAAAACCCCTTTCTCTAACGACAAATAATTAAAGCTGTAGTGATAATAAACCCTCTAGTTGCCGCCGCCATAGGCCTGACAGCATATATGCTTTATATTCCATGCATGGTTGATAACCTGCTTAAAGGTAGACCTAGTAATCAAATGATTCTCTATCGCCAAGTGAAGCAATTGTCACATCCCAAAATACCCTCCAGACATGACTGGTACCCGCTAAAACCACGTGCCGGGAGAACCAATCTTCCAAACACTCACAATGTCAATAAGCACTAAGATAAAAACATGTACAACTCTAAATGTATGGAAACAAAATATCTCTTAAATAATAAATCTCTAGCGCAAATCCCATACTAAGACCATGGAGCATCTAAATAGAGTTACAAGAGTTCAATTTTCGAGCATGCAAATCCAATGAAAGGATATATAATCTAAAAGTAGCTAGAGCTGAAATAACACCCTCCATGAAGAATATGAAGGCTCACCTCAGCAACAGAATCCTCACGAATAGACCGTCAGCCACTAGTCTCACCTTCTGCAATAGTATCTGCAGACATACATGTAAGGTGTGAGCTATATATAAATATAACTTAGTAAAATCCTTAACCTGGTACTTTAATACCCATTGAACAAGTGCTAGAACTTAAAAACATAACAATCATAGAAATAACAAACATAAATATATTTTATTGATAATATAAATCTCAATAAAGTACGAATAAATGTTTCCAAGAGTCACTATGTATCTCAACTCAATCCACTCTCACTACTTCTCATAAATGGCAGTGAAGGTTATCAGCCTAGAACCCCAACAAGTCCACGACAGCATATATAATGCCCCAAAAATATACTACGATAGCATGTACAAGGCCCCTAATATATTATGGAAGCATATGTATGACCCTAACATATTACGACAACGATGTATGCCCTTAGTAACTATATCACGGGATCAAAAAAGGATATCCAACGCCTCAATGTCACCTCACATATTTCTATTAAATAATTCTTGATATACTTCACAGTATACATATTCACGGCTGGTCAAAACCACTGATTCTGCCAAGCACACGCTTGTCCCAACACATGGACTAGGCCAAAAAATTCAATTTTATAAAGCATATTTTTAAAAAAAGCACCAAAGCTTAAAGTCTCACTTACCTTGCTAACAACAAGTTACATAACCTTGTAACGTGTAGCACACCAAAAAAACAACCTCCAATGGCCTCAATCTATGCAAGAATATCAATTAACAAGGTCAATTATACTAGTCAGGGTCATGTCCCAATATCCCTAACTTTTAAGCTTAGAGCTAGACCTTGATATCTCACACCTTAACCATGAATAAAGGTGGAAACCAATAATATTACAGTCAACTTTAGTTACCACTCATATCCCACTCTTAAGTAATAACCTTTTGAAAAAGAATAGGGAACAAGTAACATAAAATTTTTAGATAGAGGATAGTAGAATATGCACCTTAAGCTTCTGTTGATTGGTAACACAATCACACCATAATTCAAGTTTGGCTATTTCGGTCACGATCATAGCATAGCGTAAAGGGTTTATTCCTTCGAATCATTGTCAGTATAATTACAATTATCTTAGACTATATTGAAAAGACTTACCGCAACAACATCTCTAACTAATATGGTAAAAATCAACATAGTGGCCTAACTCTTTCAATTCCCATTATGCTATGTTTTATAATAGTCTAATCCTTAATGATTAATGCTCCAATCATTGTTAAAAATTAATATAAGGATAGAGGACAATTACTACTTTCTGCCATTTTGATGAAGTACAAATCCATATACACCACCGTGACACACCTACTGCGAAACAGAAAGTGATTCCAATTACCTGAAAAAACTTTCAGTTTGAAATAGAGGTTGTGATCTATTAACTCCCAAGTATCTTTTTCCGTAGGTTTTCCTGTTTTCCTCCTGGATAAGGGAATTAATTTCCCTACTTTTCTACTCCTTGTGTAACTGAACCGTGACAAATTGAACAAGGGAGTGGGTATAGCCTACTCCTTTTAAATTCTCTTAATTAATAATTATAATTAGTTAAAATTACATCTTAAACATTCATTACATAAATTGGGTTATTACATTCTCCCCCACGTAAAATAAAGTTCGTCCTCGAATTGGTCTAGAATCATACATGAGGTTTCAAATAAGTGAGGATATCCAACTAGCATCTCTTCCTTCAACTTCCAAGTAGCCTTTTCAGTTGGATAGTTACGCCATAAAACTTTGACTGAAGCTACATTCTTCTACCTCAATTGTCGTACTTGCCTATCAATAATAGCTATCGAACCTTCCTTATAAGCTAGATTCTCATCAAGTTTCACATCCTCGGGATAGATATTATGACTATCATCACGAACATATCGTCTAATCATAGACTCGTGAAACACAGGATAAACTCCACACAACCTCAGAGGTAAAGAAAGCCTATATGCCACTAATCTAATTCGATCCAAAATCTCCTAAGGACTAATGTATCTAGGACTTAGCTTACCCTTCCGGCTAAATCTTATAACTTCTTTCATGGAAGAAACTTTTAAAAAGACTTTTTCCACCTTTTCAAACTCCAAATCACGGACTCTCTCATCTGCATAAGACTTCTATTTGCTTTGTGATGTCTTAAGTCGGTCACGTATCAATGCAACTTTCTCCAATGTTTACTGAAGAAAATCTAGACCTAATAACTATACTTCGTAGGGTTCAAACCAGTAAACTAATGAATGATACTTCCGACAATATAGAGCCTCATACAGTGCCATTTGTATACTCGATTGGTAGCTATTATTATAAGAAAACTCTGCCAAAGGCAACAGATCATCCCAATGACCACTAAAACCAATCTCCCAAGCTCTAATCATGTCCTCCAAGATCTTAATAACCTACTCAGACTGTCCACCGATCTGTGGATGAAAAGTTATACTCAACTCAACTTGCGAATACAATGACTTCTTTAAAGACTTATAAAACTCCACAGTAAACTGAGAACCTCTATTAGATATCATTGAAATAGGCAAACCATGAAGCCAAACTATCTCTCGAAGGTAAATTTCTACTAACTGCTTCACGGTATGAGTAACCTGAACTTGTATAAAATGAGTAGATTTTGTAAATTTGTCCATAATCACCCAAATTAAGTTGTGTTTCCTAAAAGTATTCGGTAACCCAATAATGAAATCCATAGTAATACTTTCCCACTTCCACTATGGGATAATCAAATTTTACATTAGTCCATCGGGGTTTTAATGTTCATAGCTGACTTGTTAATAATTTAAACAATAAGTCACATAATTTAAAATATCAGTATTCATACCTTTCCACCAATACAATCCATGCAAGTCTTGATCCATCTTCGTAGAACCTGGATGGATGGGGTATTGCAAGCTATGAGCCTCTTCAAGAATTAACCGCTACACATCACCCATTATGGGAACACATAGTCTACTATGTCAACGTAACACACCTTTCTCATCAATAGAAAAAGACTTAACGCCACCATTCTACACTCAATCTCAAAGGCTAGAAAGAAAGGTATCTTCTTATTGGCAAGTCTTAACTTGCACAACTAAGGATGACTGCACCACCAAAACTACAAGTAACCTGCTCGGCTCTGTGTGATCAATTCAAACTCTATAATTGGCTAAAGCTTGAATATCCATAACCATAGGTCACTTTTCGACACCAAACTGGACCAAGATATCCATAGACTTCCTACTCAAGGTGTCTGCCACCGTATTCTCCATCCCAGGATGATACAAAATAGTAAGATCAAAATCTTTTAATAACTCTAACCACTGTCTTTGTCTCAAATTCATATCTCTTTGGTTGAATAAGTATTGCAGACTCCTGTGATCAGTATAGATTTTACACTACTTACCATAAATATAATGACAGTAGATCTTGAGTGCAAATATGATCAGGGCTAATTCCAAGTCATGAGGTTGATTATTCTTCTCATGGATCTTTAGCTATCGAGAACATATGACAACAACTTACCATGCTGCATTAATCCATAACCTAATCCAATTCAATACGCATCAGAATAAATAGTGAAACTACCCTCTGTCGTAGGCAAGGTCAAAATTTCAGTCGAAGTCAATGCAGTCTTTAATTTCTAAAAATTTTCTTTACATCCATCTGACCACTGAAAAACCGCACCTTTATGAGTTAGATGATTCAATAGAGTGACTATCTTCAAAAAACCAGCCACAAATCTCCTGTAATAATTAGCTAGTCGCAAGAAGCAACGTATCTCTATAACACTACTAGGTCGAGGCCAATCTCGAACTGCTTCTATCTTCTTTGGATCAACATGAATCTCATCTCTTTACACCACATGCCCAAAAAAGGAAACCATGCCTAACAAAAACTCACACTTTGAGAACTTGGAATAAAGATTTTGTTCTCTAAGTGTCTGCAGCACCACTCTCAAGTGTTATCCATTTCTGCCTCACTCCAAGTGTAAGCCAAAATGTCTAGACAGTCTAAAAGACATCACTAGAAATTCAAAATGCCCATACCTAGTCCGAAAAGCTATTATAGTGATATCTTCGACCATGATTCTTAGTTGATGATAACCCAATCTCAAGTCAATTTTGGAATAGTGAGTAGCACCTTGTAACTGATCGAATAGATCATCAATACAAGGCAAAGGATATTTATTCTTGATTGTCTCTTTATTCAACTTCATGTAGTCAATGCACATCCTCATCGTGCCATTTTTTTCATAAATAACACAGGTGTGCCTCAAGGTGACACAGAGTCCTAATGAATCCCTTATCAAGTAGCTTTTGGAGTTTAACCTTCAACTCTCTCAACTCAGCTAAGGCTATATCATAAGGAGGAATAGTGATAGGTTAAGTCCCTGGCAATAAGTCAATGCTGAACTCAATTTCTCTCATCGGAGGTAGCCCGAGCAAATCATCTGGAAACACATCAACAAATTCTTGAAAATAGGAACAGTATCAGTAGTAACATCCTTCGCTCGTGTATCATGAACAATAGTAATAAAACCCAAGCACCCATGATTAATCATTCGGCTTGCTTTTTCATAAGATATTATCTTTCACTGAGTCATATTAGTTATATTGTTCCACACTAAAGGTGGTTCTCTAGGAATATCAAAACGTATAATCTTAGCATATCAATCAACTAAAGAATAACATGATTCCAACCAATCCATACCCATAATCACATCAAAGTCAGACATTGGCAACATTAGATCAACTATGGTTTCCTTACCGTGAATAAATATCACACAATCTCTATAAACTTTATTCACTGAGAAAGTCTCCCCAACTAGATTCATAACCATATAAGGCACAATACAAGTCGCAACCCTTTTCTCTATGAATGAAGCAAAAGATAGAGATGTATACATAGAACCAGGATCTATAAAAGAATATGCCTCATGAGAATTTATAGTGATAATACCTGTGACTACTACTTTAGATGCCTCTATGTCCTGTCTACCCATAACAAAGAAAATCGGTGGTCCACCTATTATCTGAGCACCCTGACAACCCTGTCCAGGAGCACCTTATAGAGCGATTTTAGCTGGCTGAGCGTGAGCATGAGTACCCGAAACACTTCTCTGCACCTGCGTAGTAGCTTGACTAGAATCAAAATCTCCCTTAGGAAAAAACATAGCAATATGCCATCTTTTACCACAACTATAATAAGGACCACAAACTCCAAAACAACGCCCAGTATGATTTCTGCCATAATTTGAATATTTTTGATGTTGTCCGGACTAAAAGGAACCGCTACCCTTCCTCTGCATTTACGGTTGACCTTGTCTAGCTGGATAACTATTCCTCAAATATTTCCCCACTAACTCTAACTACAAAGGCCTAGACTACCCATAATGACAACTACTTTTGCTCCCAGATGGAGCCCACCTGAGTTATGAGCCTTTTTTTTCTCAATCATCCCTTTCCATCTTAAAATACGACTCAGAATGGAGAAAAGTGTCAACTACATCAGCATAGGATCTATTTTGCATATCCCATATCCCAAGACCATGATAACGAGACTCAATTACATCCATAAATTGCCTCAATTTCTCCCTTGGGTCTATAACCAAAAATTTATCATACATGGATAATTTAGTGAACTTAGCTTTGTACTCAGTAACTATCATAGATCCCTATCTTAGGTAATTAAACTAACGTCTTGCTCAACATAATAAATTTGTCTCTAAACATTGCTGATAACTCTACCCAAGTCATCGAGTGTTGTCCTGCTTGTCTGCCTCTCAAAATGGAAGTCCACCATGCCTTGGGAGACCTTGAGAATAGAAAAGTGGTGAATTCCACACCACAAGTCTTATTATATCATAAAGTAGTCAGTATCTTTTCATAAGGATTAATAATTTTTTTAGGCTCAATATTAGTTGGTGTAGCATCAAACTCTGGTGGCTTAAGATCCATGAAATTCTTAAGATGCTTGGTGTGCCCCAAAGAAGCAACTGAATGATCAACAGGTTGAGGTGCCTGAGTAGCCACAAACATGACACTCAGTAAAATCTTCAACCCGCCACTTTAATACCCCTTGAACAAGTGCTAGAAAAAACAAACATGACAATCATAAATGACAAACACAAAAATACTGTATTTATAATATAATTCTCAATAAAGTATAAATAAATGTTTCCAAGAGTCACTATGTATATTAACTCAATCCATTCTCACTACTTGTCATAAACGACAGTGAAGGTGATCAGCCTAGCACCCGGCAAGTCCAAGGCAGCATATATAATGCCCTAAAAATATACTATCATAGAATGTACAAGGCCCCTATCATATTACAACAGCATAGGTATGCCCCTAATATATTACGGGAATGATATATGCCCCTAGTAACTGTATCACGGTAGTGAATAAAGGATATCCAATGCACCAACTTCACCTCACATATTACCGTCAAATAATTCTCTGTATACATCACAAAATACATATCCACGGCTGGTCAAGACCACTGATCCTGCCAAAAACACGAGTGTCCCAACACATAAACTTGGAAGAAAAATTTATTTTTATAAAGCATGTTTGAAAATCAAGTACCAAAGCTTAAAGTCTCACTTACCTCACTAACAACAAGTTCCACAACCTTGTATCGTGTAGCACACACAACAAACCGCCGCCAATAGCCTCAATCTATACAAAAAATGTTAATTAACAAGGTCTATTATACTAGTCAGGGTAAAGTCCCAATATCCCTAACTTTTAAGCTTAGAGCTAGACCTTGATATCTCATACCATAGCCAGGAATAAAGGAAGAAACCAATAACATTACTGTCAACTTTAGTTACCACTCGTATCCCATTCTTAAGTAAAGACATTTTGATAAACAATAGGGATAAAATTAAAGTAACATACAATTGTTAGTTAGATGCTAGAAGAACATGCCTTAATCTTTTGTTGATAGGTAAGACAATCACACAATAATTCAAATTTGGCAATTTTTGTCACAATCATATTATAGGGCAAAGGGTTTATTCCTCTGCATTATTGTTAGCATAATTACAATTATATTAGACTATATTGTAAAGAATTACAGCAACAACATCTCTAACTAATGTTTTAAAAACAAACACAGTGGCCTAACTCTTTCAATTCCCATTATGCTAAGTTTTATAATAGTCCAATCCTTAATGACTAATGCTCCAATCATTGTTAAAAATTAATATAAGGATAGAGGACAATTACTACTTTCAGCCATTCTCATGAAGTACAAATCCATATACACCACCGTAACACACCTATTGCTAAACAGAAAGTGATTCCAATTGTCTGAAAAGCCCATTACTTTGAAACAGAGGTTGCGATCTATTAACTCTAAGATATCTTCTTCCTTAGGTTTTCTTATTTTCCTCCTGAATGGGGGAATTAATTGCCCTAGTTTTCTACTCCTTTCGTAAGTGAATCGTGACAAATTAAACAAGGGAGTGGTTGTGGCCCACTCTTTTAAAATTTTCTTAATTAATAATTATAATTGATTAAAATAACCAATTAACCTTTCAGTAATTAAATTGGGTTATTAAATTCTCCCACACTTAAAATAATGATCATCTTCAAACGGGTCTAGAATCATACCTGAGGTCTCAAATAAGTGAGGGTATCAAACTAAAATTTCCTAGTCCAACTCCTAAGTAGCCTCCTCAGTTGGATAGTTATGCCATAAAAATTTGACTGATGCTACATTCATCAACCTCAATTGTCGCACTTACCTATCAAGAATAAATATTTGACCTTCCTCATAAGTCAGATTCTCATTAAGTTCTACATCCTCTTGATAGATCTTATGAATATCATCCCAAACATATCGTCTAAGCATAGACTCATGAAACATAGGATGAACTGCAGACAACCTCAGAGGTAAAGCAAGCCTATATGCCACCAATCCAATTTGATCCACAATCTCATAAGGACCAATGTATCTAGGACTTAGCTTACCTTTCCAGTCAAATCTCATTACTCCTTTCATCAGAGAAACTTTTAAAAAGACTTTTCCCCCTTTGCAAACTCCAGATCATGGACTCTCTTATTTGTATAGGACTTCTATCTACTTTGTGATATCTTAAGTTGGTCATAAATCAATGCAACTTTCTCCAAAGCTTGTTGAACTAAATATGGACCTAATAAGTGTGCTTTGTTGGGTTCAACCAAACAAACAGGTGAATGACACTTGTGACCATATAGAGCCTCATATGGTGCCATCTATATAATCGACTGGTAGCTATTATTATAAATAAACTCTACCAAAGGAAAGAGATCATCCCAATGACCACCAAAATAAATTATACAATCTCTAAGCATGTCCTCCAAGATCTGAATAACCTGCTCAGGCTGTCCATTTGTCTATGGATGAAAAGTTATACTCAACTCAACCTGTGAACCCAATGACTTTTGAAAAGACTTCCAAAACTCTGCATTGAACTGTGCACCTCCATTTGATATGATTAAAATAGGCACACCATGAAGTTGTACTATCTATCGAAGGTAAATTTTTGCTAACTGCTTCATGGTCTAAGTAACCCAAACTCGTATAAAATGAGCAGATTTTGTAAGTCTGTCCATAATAACCCAATTTGAGTCATTGTAATGACCCTCTTTGTCATTACAAATAAGTCCTACATTTAAAATCTCGTGTTTAAATTCCTCTCAGTTTGGAAGTTACAAAATTTAGGCTAGGCTAATTTTGCCCTATTCCAAAATGAGAGGTAGTCTAGGGAAATCTAGAAATCATTTAGACTAGTACGTGGGAATGGTGTTAACTACTAGTTAGCTAAAGTGATAAGAAACCCATAGGATTTTACTAAACTAAATTTAGGTTAGTAGAACTCCCAAAATTGAACTTAGCATAAAGAGCATCATTTGGTAAGTCCCAAGATCAAAGTCTATTGTAAAATGTGGGAATTTTGGGTAAAGACGGACTTACTGTCTCATCGACACTGCTATAGTAGTTGGTACACAGCTATAGTAGTTGGCATACCGCTATAGTGCAGAAATTACTATTACAGTGGTGGTCAAGGGCGGTCAATGCCGCTATAGCGATTGGCTACTGCTATAGGGATCTGGTACCGCTATAGTGGTAGAAATCGCAGTTTAATGGGATTTTTCCCCCAAAATAGTTTATATTTACTAAACTTATTTTGGGATAAGAAAAGGGTGATTTAGGTCAAAAATCATTAGTTTTCCTCCATTTAACTTCGTTGAGGTAAGGATTTCATTCCCTTTAATTTGTAATTACTTACTAATCCTTAGAATCCTTAAATTATAGAGTTCGGGGAGGGTTTTAGGGTGGATTTTTTGATGATTGCTGGTGCAACAGGTGAAAATAAGAATTAGATTAATGGGTTTTGTTTATTAACCATGAAATTAGCCTTGTATTTCGTTAATTCACTAAACACTACATGAAATTGGTAGTTTGAGGTGAATTACAAGGAAAATAGCGCTAGAACGATAAGGGACGATCATGAACTGACCTTAGGGAGATGGGGGTGAGTTATAAATCCCACCATGCATGTTCGTTCATTTCATTAATAAGGTATTTATATGTATATTTTAAAGCATGAACAAGCGGAAGGGGCACAGAAAGGCAAAGCTCCAGCTTAGAGTTGTGCAAGCTTGGTTCGAGGTAGGTGATAGTGGTGTAATTAATCCAAATTGTATTATATGTACATATTAACTACCTTGTAGTATGATTGGTTAATGTAAGCTTATAGATGTGGTCCATGCATTGTTTACTTGCTTTATGACTTGGTCTGCCTTATATTGTGAATTATGGAATGTTTCGGTATTTGAACATTCTCACAGGTTATGGTTGTATTAAGGATTATAGACATTCAAGTCTGGGGCTTTGGTACATAGACAATAATTATCCTCTGCAAGTCATGACTAGAGGGTAGGTATATAACCCTTAGCATCTACGTATGGGTTACAAGGTATGTAATGGTATGACGGTTCCTTGAGTGGACCGAGGATACTATAATTACTATGTTTGATATTAGCTTATATATCTTGAATTGAATTGACTATTTTTGACTACGTGATATTTGTTAACAGTTGGTGTTGCCGCTTAAATGCCATTTGTTCTTATCTGCAGAATGTATAATGCGGGAGCATATGTTAGCTAATTGTACTATATTTTGGTTAAGCGATGACCCTACCAGTATTTTGTGTTTTATTGTGTGTTGATACTACACCTGCATTTACTTCTGTGAGTGAAGTATATATTCCAACAGATTCTTCAAGACCACACTTGTGACTTCAGCAGCTGATTATTAAGTGTAGTAACTTAAAAATGTGAACTAATGTTTAGAAAATGGTTAAGTTCAGTGACTTGAAAATGTGAACTAGTGACTAGAAAATGGTTGCGTGTACTAACTTGAAAATGTGAACTAGTGACTTGAAAATAGTTAAGTGTAGTTCCTTGAAATGTGAACTAGCGACTTGAAAATGGGTAAGCGTAGTGACTTGAAATGTGAACTAGTGACTAGAAAATGTGAGCTAGGGACTAGAAAATGGTTAAGTGAGGTGACTTGAAAATGTGAAATAGTGCCTTGAAAATGGTTAAGTGTACTTACTTTAAAATGTTTACTAATGACTAGAAAATGGTTAAGTGTAGTAACTTAAAAATGTGAACTAATGTTTAGAAAATGGTTAAGTTTAGTGACTTGAAAATGAGAACTAGTGACTAGAAAATGGTTAAGTGAGGTGACTTGAAAATGTGAACTAGTGATTTGAACATGGTAAAGTTTTTGAAAATGTTAACTAGCGACATGAAAATGGTTATGTGTAGTGACTTGAAAATGTGCATTAGTGACTTGAAAATGGTTAAGCGTCGTGACTTGAAATGTGAACTAGTGACTTGAAAATGGTACAGTGTTTTAAAATGTGAACTAGTGACTAGGAAATGGTTAAGTGAGGTGACTTGAAAATGTGAACTAGTGACTTGAACATGGTAAAGTGTTTGAAAATGTTAAGTGTAGTGACTCGAAAATATGAACTAGTGACTTGAAAATGGTGAAGTGTAGTAACTTGAAATGTGAACTATTGACTTGAAACTAGTTAAGTGTTGTTACTCGAAAATGTATACTAATGACTAGAAAATGGTTAAGTGTAGTAACGCGAAAATGTGAACTATTGACTTGAAAAAATGGTGAAGTGTAGTAACTTGAAATGTGAACTATTGACTTGAAACTAGTTAAGTGTTGTTACTCGAAAATGTATACTAATGACTAGAAAATGGTTAAGTGTAGTAACGCGAAAATGTGAACTATTGACTTGAAAATGGTTAATATAGTGACTTGAAATGTGAACTAGTGACTAGAAAATGGTTAAGTGAGGTGACTTGAAAATGTGAACTAGTTACTTGAAAATGGTTAAGTGTAGTGACTTGAAAATGGTTAAGTGTAGTGACTTGTAAATGTGAACGAGTGCCTAGAAAATGGTTAAGTGTAGTGACTTGAAAATGTGAACTAGTGACATGTAAATGGTTAAGTGTTGTGACTTGAAATGTGAACTAGTGACTTGAAAATGGTATTGTTTTTGAAAATGTGAACTAGTGACTTGAAAATGGTTAAGTGTAGTGACCTGAAAATGTGAAAAAGTGTCTAGAAAATGGTTAAGTTCAGTGACATTAAATGTGAACTAGTAACTAGAAAATGGCTAAGTGTGCTGACTTGAAAATGTGAAATAGTGACTAGAAAATGCTTATATGTGGTGACTTAAATGTGATATAGTGACTTGAAAATGGTTAAGTGTTGTGACTTGAAATCGTGAACTAATGTCTAGAAGGTTAAGTGTAGTGACTTAAAATGTGAACTAGTGACTTGAAAATGGTTAAGTGTAGTGACTCGAAAATATGAACTAGTGACTTGAAAATGGTGAAGTGTAGTAACTTGAAATGTGAACTATTGACTTGAAACTAGTTAAGTGTTGTTACTCGAAAATGTATACTAATGACTAGAAAATGGTTAAGTGTAGTAACGCGAAAATGTGAACTATTGACTTGAAAATGGTTAATGTAGTGACTTGAAATGTGAACTAGTGACTAGAAAATGGTTAAGTGAGGTGACTTGAAAATGTGAACTAGTTACTTGAAAATGGTTAAGTGTAGAGACTTGAAAATGGTTAAGTGTAGTGACTTGTAAATGTGAACGAGTGACTAGAAAATGGTTAAGTGTAATGACTTGAAAATGTGAACTAGTGACATGTAAATGGTTAAGTGTTGTGACTTGAAAATGTGAACTAGTGTCAGGAAAATGGTTAAGTGTAGTAACTTGAAAATGTGAACGAGGGCCTAGAAAATGGTCAAGTGTAGTGACTTGAAAATGTGAACTAGTGACATGTAAATGGTTAAGTGTTGTGACTTGAAATGTGAACTAGTGACTTAAAATTGGTATTGTGTTTGAAAATGTGAACTAGTGACTTGAAAATGGTTAAGTGTAGTGACCTGAAAATGTGAAAAAGTGTCTAGAAAATGGTTAAGTTCAGTGACATTAAATGTGAACTAGTAACTAGAAAATGGCTAAGTGTGCTGACTTGAAAATGTGAAATAGTGACTAGAAAATGCTTATATGTGGTGACTTAAATGTGATATAGTGACTTGAAAATGGTTAAGTGTTGTGACTTGAAATCGTGAACTAATGTCTAGAAGGTTAAGTGTAGTGACTTAAAATGTGAACTAGTGACTTGAAAATGGTTAAGTGTAGTGACTCGAAAATATGAACTAGTGACTTGAAAATGGTGAAGTGTAGTAACTTGAAATGTGAACTATTGACTTGAAACTAGTTAAGTGTTGTTACTCGAAAATGTATACTAATGACTAGAAAATGGTTAAGTGTAGTAACGCGAAAATGTGAACTATTGACTTGAAAATGGTTAATGTAGTGACTTGAAATGTGAACTAGTTACTAGAAAATGGTTAAGTGAGGTGACTTGAAAATGTGAACTAGTTACTTGAAAATGGTTAAGTGTAGTGACTTGAAAATGGTTAGGTGTAGTGACTTGTAAATGTGAACGAGTGACTAGAAAATGGTTAAGTGTAATGACTTGAAAATGTGAACTAGTGACATGTAAATGGTTAAGTGTTGTGACTTGAAATGTGAACTAGTGACTTAAAATTGGTATTGAGTTTGAAAATGTGAACTAGTGACTTGAAAATGGTTAAGTGTAGTGACATGAAAATGTGAAAAAGTGTCTAGAAAATTGTTAAGTTCAGTGATATTAAATGTGAACTAGTAACTAGAAAATGGTTAAGTGTGCTGACTTGAAAATGTGAACTAGTGTCATGAAAATGGTTAAGTGTAGTAACTTGAAAATGTGAACGAGTGCCTAGAAAATGGTTAAGTGTAGTGACTTGAAAATGTGAACTAGTGACATGTAAATGGTTAAGTGTTGTGACTTGAAATGTGAACTAGTGACTTGAAAATGGTATTGTTTTTGAAAATGTGAACTAGTGACTTGAAAATGGTATTGTTTTTGAAAATGTGAACTAGTGACTTGAAAATGGTTAAGTGTAGTGACCTGAAAATGTGAAAAAGTGTCTAGAAAATGGTTAAGTTCAGTGACATTAAATGTGAACTAGTAACTAGAAAATGGCTAAGTGTGCTGACTTGAAAATGTGAAATAGTGACTAGAAAATGCTTATATGTGGTGACTTAAATGTGATATAGTGACTTGAAAATGGTTAAGTGTTGTGACTTGAAATCGTGAACTAATGTCTAGAAGGTTAAGTGTAGTGACTTAAAATGTGAACTAGTGACTTGAAAATGGTTAAGTGTAGTGACTCGAAAATATGAACTAGTGACTTGAAAATGGTGAAGTGTAGTAACTTGAAATGTGAACTATTGACTTGAAACTAGTTAAGTGTTGTTACTCGAAAATGTATACTAATGACTAGAAAATGGTTAAGTGTAGTAACGCGAAAATGTGAACTATTGACTTGAAAATGGTTAATGTAGTGACTTGAAATGTGAACTAGTGACTAGAAAATGGTTAAGTGAGGTGACTTGAAAATGTGAACTAGTTACTTGAAAATGGTTAAGTGTAGTGACTTGAAAATGGTTAAGTGTAGTGACTTGTAAATGTGAACGAGTGACTAGAAAATGGTTAAGTGTAATGACTTGAAAATGTGAACTAGTGACATGTAAATGGTTAAGTGTTGTGACTTGAAAATGTGAACTAGTGTCAGGAAAATGGTTAAGTGTAGTAACTTGAAAATGTGAACGAGGGCCTAGAAAATGGTCAAGTGTAGTGACTTGAAAATGTGAACTAGTGACATGTAAATGGTTAAGTGTTGTGACTTGAAATGTGAACTAGTGACTTAAAATTGGTATTGTGTTTGAAAATGTGAACTAGTGACTTGAAAATGGTTAAGTGTAGTGACCTGAAAATGTGAAAAAGTGTCTAGAAAATGGTTAAGTTCAGTGACATTAAATGTGAACTAGTAACTAGAAAATGGCTAAGTGTGCTGACTTGAAAATGTGAAATAGTGACTAGAAAATGCTTATATGTGGTGACTTAAATGTGATATAGTGACTTGAAAATGGTTAAGTGTTGTGACTTGAAATCGTGAACTAATGTCTAGAAGGTTAAGTGTAGTGACTTAAAATGTGAACTAGTGACTTGAAAATGGTTAAGTGTAGTGACTCGAAAATATGAACTAGTGACTTGAAAATGGTGAAGTGTAGTAACTTGAAATGTGAACTATTGACTTGAAACTAGTTAAGTGTTGTTACTCGAAAATGTATACTAATGACTAGAAAATGGTTAAGTGTAGTAACGCGAAAATGTGAACTATTGACTTGAAAATGGTTAATGTAGTGACTTGAAATGTGAACTAGTGACTAGAAAATGGTTAAGTGAGGTGACTTGAAAATGTGAACTAGTTACTTGAAAATGGTTAAGTGTAGTGACTTGAAAATGGTTAGGTGTAGTGACTTGTAAATGTGAACGAGTGACTAGAAAATGGTTAAGTGTAATGACTTGAAAATGTGAACTAGTGACATGTAAATGGTTAAGTGTTGTGACTTGAAATGTGAACTAGTGACTTAAAATTGGTATTGTGTTTGAAAATGTGAACTAGTGACTTGAAAATGGTTAAGTGTAGTGACATGAAAATGTGAAAAAGTGTCTAGAAAATTGTTAAGTTCAGTGATATTAAATGTGAACTAGTAACTAGAAAATGGTTAAGTGTGCTGACTTGAAAATGTGAACTAGTGTCAGGAAAATGGTTAAGTGTAGTAACTTGAAAATGTGAACGAGTGCCTAGAAAATGGTTAAGTGTAGTGACTTGAAAATGTGAACTAATGTCTAGAAGGTTAAGTGTAGTGACTTAAAATGTGAACTAGTGACTTGAAAATGGTTAAGTGTAGTGACTCGAAAATATGAACTAGTGACTTGAAAATGGTGAAGTGTAGTAACTTGAAATGTGAACTATTGACTTGAAACTAGTTAAGTGTTGTTACTCGAAAATGTATACTAATGACTACAAAATGGTTAAGTGTAGTAACGCGAAAATGTGAACTATTGACTTGAAAATGGTTAATGTAGTGACTTGAAATGTGAACTAGTGACTAGAAAATGGTTAAGTGAGGTGACTTGAAAATGTGAACTAGTTACTTGAAAATGGTTAAGTGTAGTGACTTGAAAATGGTTAGGTGTAGTGACTTGTAAATGTGAACGAGTGACTAGAAAATGGTTAAGTGTAATGACTTGAAAATGTGAACTAGTGACATGTAAATGGTTAAGTGTTGTGACTTGAAATGTGAACTAGTGACTTAAAATTGGTATTGTGTTTGAAAATGTGAACTAGTGACTTGAAAATGGTTAAGTGTAGTGACATGAAAATGTGAAAAAGTGTCTAGAAAATTGTTAAGTTCAGTGATATTAAATGTGAACTAGTAACTAGAAAATGGTTAAGTGTGCTGACTTGAAAATGTGAACTAGTGTCATGAAAATGGTTAAGTGTAGTAACTTGAAAATGTGAACGAGTGCCTAGAAAATGGTTAAGTGTAGTGACTTGAAAATGTGAACTAGTGACATGTAAATGGTTAAGTGTTGTGACTTGAAATGTGAACTAGTGACTTGAAAATGGTATTGTTTTTGAAAATGTGAACTAGTGACTTGAAAATGGTATTGTTTTTGAAAATGTGAACTAGTGACTTGAAAATGGTTAAGTGTAGTGACCTGAAAATGTGAAAAAGTGTCTAGAAAATGGTTAAGTTCAGTGACATTAAATGTGAACTAGTAACTAGAAAATGGCTAAGTGTGCTGACTTGAAAATGTGAAATAGTGACTAGAAAATGCTTATATGTGGTGACTTAAATGTGATATAGTGACTTGAAAATGGTTAAGTGTTGTGACTTGAAATCGTGAACTAATGTCTAGAAGGTTAAGTGTAGTGACTTAAAATGTGAACTAGTGACTTGAAAATGGTTAAGTGTAGTGACTCGAAAATATGAACTAGTGACTTGAAAATGGTGAAGTGTAGTAACTTGAAATGTGAACTATTGACTTGAAACTAGTTAAGTGTTGTTACTCGAAAATGTATACTAATGACTAGAAAATGGTTAAGTGTAGTAACGCGAAAATGTGAACTATTGACTTGAAAATGGTTAATGTAGTGACTTGAAATGTGAACTAGTGACTAGAAAATGGTTAAGTGAGGTGACTTGAAAATGTGAACTAGTTACTTGAAAATGGTTAAGTGTAGTGACTTGAAAATGGTTAAGTGTAGTGACTTGTAAATGTGAACGAGTGACTAGAAAATGGTTAAGTGTAATGACTTGAAAATGTGAACTAGTGACATGTAAATGGTTAAGTGTTGTGACTTGAAAATGTGAACTAGTGTCAGGAAAATGGTTAAGTGTAGTAACTTGAAAATGTGAACGAGGGCCTAGAAAATGGTCAAGTGTAGTGACTTGAAAATGTGAACTAGTGACATGTAAATGGTTAAGTGTTGTGACTTGAAATGTGAACTAGTGACTTAAAATTGGTATTGTGTTTGAAAATGTGAACTAGTGACTTGAAAATGGTTAAGTGTAGTGACATGAAAATGTGAAAAAGTGTCTAGAAAATTGTTAAGTTCAGTGATATTAAATGTGAACTAGTAACTAGAAAATGGTTAAGTGTGCTGACTTGAAAATGTGAACTAGTGTCAGGAAAATGGTTAAGTGTAGTAACTTGAAAATGTGAACGAGTGCCTAGAAAATGGTTAAGTGTAGTGACTTGAAAATGTGAACTAGTGACATGTAAATGGTTAAGTGTTGTGACTTGAAATGTGAACTAGTGACTTGAAAATGGTATTGTTTTTGAAAATGTGAACTAGTGACTTGAAAATGGTATTGTTTTTGAAAATGTGAACTAGTGACTTGAAAATGGTTAAGTGTAGTGACCTGAAAATGTGAAAAAGTGTCTAGAAAATGGTTAAGTTCAGTGACATTAAATGTGAACTAGTAACTAGAAAATGGCTAAGTGTGCTGACTTGAAAATGTGAAATAGTGACTAGAAAATGCTTATATGTGGTGACTTAAATGTGATATAGTGACTTGAAAATGGTTAAGTGTTGTGACTTGAAATCGTGAACTAATGTCTAGAAGGTTAAGTGTAGTGACTTAAAATGTGAACTAGTGACTTGAAAATGGTTAAGTGTAGTGACTCGAAAATATGAACTAGTGACTTGAAAATGGTGAAGTGTAGTAACTTGAAATGTGAACTATTGACTTGAAACTAGTTAAGTGTTGTTACTCGAAAATGTATACTAATGACTAGAAAATGGTTAAGTGTAGTAACGCGAAAATGTGAACTATTGACTTGAAAATGGTTAATGTAGTGACTTGAAATGTGAACTAGTGACTAGAAAATGGTTAAGTGAGGTGACTTGAAAATGTGAACTAGTTACTTGAAAATGGTTAAGTGTAGTGACTTGAAAATGGTTAAGTGTAGTGACTTGTAAATGTGAACGAGTGACTAGAAAATGGTTAAGTGTAATGACTTGAAAATGTGAACTAGTGACATGTAAATGGTTAAGTGTTGTGACTTGAAAATGTGAACTAGTGTCAGGAAAATGGTTAAGTGTAGTAACTTGAAAATGTGAACGAGGGCCTAGAAAATGGTCAAGTGTAGTGACTTGAAAATGTGAACTAGTGACATGTAAATGGTTAAGTGTTGTGACTTGAAATGTGAACTAGTGACTTAAAATTGGTATTGTGTTTGAAAATGTGAACTAGTGACTTGAAAATGGTTAAGTGTAGTGACATGAAAATGTGAAAAAGTGTCTAGAAAATTGTTAAGTTCAGTGATATTAAATGTGAACTAGTAACTAGAAAATGGTTAAGTGTGCTGACTTGAAAATGTGAACTAGTGTCAGGAAAATGGTTAAGTGTAGTAACTTGAAAATGTGAACGAGTGCCTAGAAAATGGTTAAGTGTAGTGACTTGAAAATGTGAACTAATGTCTAGAAGGTTAAGTGTAGTGACTTAAAATGTGAACTAGTGACTTGAAAATGGTTAAGTGTAGTGACTCGAAAATATGAACTAGTGACTTGAAAATGGTGAAGTGTAGTAACTTGAAATGTGAACTATTGACTTGAAACTAGTTAAGTGTTGTTACTCGAAAATGTATACTAATGACTACAAAATGGTTAAGTGTAGTAACGCGAAAATGTGAACTATTGACTTGAAAATGGTTAATGTAGTGACTTGAAATGTGAACTAGTGACTAGAAAATGGTTAAGTGAGGTGACTTGAAAATGTGAACTAGTTACTTGAAAATGGTTAAGTGTAGTGACTTGAAAATGGTTAGGTGTAGTGACTTGTAAATGTGAACGAGTGACTAGAAAATGGTTAAGTGTAATGACTTGAAAATGTGAACTAGTGACATGTAAATGGTTAAGTGTTGTGACTTGAAATGTGAACTAGTGACTTAAAATTGGTATTGTGTTTGAAAATGTGAACTAGTGACTTGAAAATGGTTAAGTGTAGTGACATGAAAATGTGAAAAAGTGTCTAGAAAATGGTTAAGTTCAGTGACATTAAATGTGAACTAGTAACTAGAAAATGGCTAAGTGTGCTGACTTGAAAATGTGAAATAGTGACTAGAAAATGCTTATATGTGGTGACTTAAATGTGATATAGTGACTTGAAAATGGTTAAGTGTTGTGACTTGAAATCGTGAACTAATGTCTAGAAGGTTAAGTGTAGTGACTTAAAATGTGAACTAGTGACTTGAAAATGGTTAAGTGTAGTGACTCGAAAATATGAACTAGTGACTTGAAAATGGTGAAGTGTAGTAACTTGAAATGTGAACTATTGACTTGAAACTAGTTAAGTGTTGTTACTCGAAAATGTATACTAATGACTAGAAAATGGTTAAGTGTAGTAACGCGAAAATGTGAACTATTGACTTGAAAATGGTTAATGTAGTGACTTGAAATGTGAACTAGTGACTAGAAAATGGTTAAGTGAGGTGACTTGAAAATGTGAACTAGTTACTTGAAAATGGTTAAGTGTAGTGACTTGAAAATGGTTAGGTGTAGTGACTTGTAAATGTGAACGAGTGACTAGAAAATGGTTAAGTGTAATGACTTGAAAATGTGAACTAGTGACATGTAAATGATTAAGTGTTGTGACTTGAAATGTGAACTAGTGACTTAAAATTGGTATTGTGTTTGAAAATGTGAACTAGTGACTTGAAAATGGTTAAGTGTAGTGACATGAAAATGTGAAAAAGTGTCTAGAAAATTGTTAAGTTCAGTGATATTAAATGTGAACTAGTAACTAGAAAATGGTTAAGTGTGCTGACTTGAAAATGTGAACTAGTGTCATGAAAATGGTTAAGTGTAGTAACTTGAAAATGTGAACGAGTGCCTAGAAAATGGTTAAGTGTAGTGACTTGAAAATGTGAACTAGTGACATGTAAATGGTTAAGTGTTGTGACTTGAAATGTGAACTAGTGACTTGAAAATGGTATTGTTTTTGAAAATGTGAACTAGTGACTTGAAAATGGTATTGTTTTTGAAAATGTGAACTAGTGACTTGAAAATGGTTAAGTGTAGTGACCTGAAAATGTGAAAAAGTGTCTAGAAAATGGTTAAGTTCAGTGACATTAAATGTGAACTAGTAACTAGAAAATGGCTAAGTGTGCTGACTTGAAAATGTGAAATAGTGACTAGAAAATGCTTATATGTGGTGACTTAAATGTGATATAGTGACTTGAAAATGGTTAAGTGTTGTGACTTGAAATCGTGAACTAATGTCTAGAAGGTTAAGTGTAGTGACTTAAAATGTGAACTAGTGACTTGAAAATGGTTAAGTGTAGTGACTCGAAAATATGAACTAGTGACTTGAAAATGGTGAAGTGTAGTAACTTGAAATGTGAACTATTGACTTGAAACTAGTTAAGTGTTGTTACTCGAAAATGTATACTAATGACTAGAAAATGGTTAAGTGTAGTAACGCGAAAATGTGAACTATTGACTTGAAAATGGTTAATGTAGTGACTTGAAATGTGAACTAGTGACTAGAAAATGGTTAAGTGAGCTGACTTGAAAATGTGAACTAGTTACTTGAAAATGGTTAAGTGTAGTGACTTGAAAATGGTTAAGTGTAGTGACTTGTAAATGTGAACGAGTGACTAGAAAATGGTTAAGTGTAATGACTTGAAAATGTGAACTAGTGACATGTAAATGGTTAAGTGTTGTGACTTGAAATGTGAACTAGTGACTTAAAATTGGTATTGTGTTTGAAAATGTGAACTAGTGACTTGAAAATGGTTAAGTGTAGTGACATGAAAATGTGAAAAAGTGTCTAGAAAATTGTTAAGTTCAGTGATATTAAATGTGAACTAGTAACTAGAAAATGGTTAAGTGTGCTGACTTGAAAATGTGAACTAGTGTCATGAAAATGGTTAAGTGTAGTAACTTGAAAATGTGAACGAGTCCCTAGAAAATGGTCAAGTGTAGTGACTTGAAAATGTGAACTAGTGACATGTAAATGGTTAAGTGTTGTGACTTGAAATGTGAACTAGTGACTTGAAAATGGTATTGTTTTTGAAAATGTGAACTAGTGACTTGAAAATGGTTAAGTGTAGTGACCTGAAAATGTGAAAAAGTGTCTAGAAAATGGTTAAGTTCAGTGACATTAAATGTGAACTAGTAACTAGAAAATGGCTAAGTGTGCTGACTTGAAAATGTGAAATAGTGACTAGAAAATGCTTATATGTGGTGACTTAAATGTGATATAGTGACTTGAAAATGGTTAAGTGTTGTGACTTGAAATCGTGAACTAATGTCTAGAAGGTTAAGTGTAGTGACTTAAAATGTGAACTAGTGACTTGAAAATGGTTAAGTGTAGTGACTCGAAAATATGAACTAGTGACTTGAAAATGGTGAAGTGTAGTAACTTGAAATGTGAACTATTGACTTGAAACTAGTTAAGTGTTGTTACTCGAAAATGTATACTAATGACTAGAAAATGGTTAAGTGTAGTAACGCGAAAATGTGAACTATTGACTTGAAAATGGTTAATGTAGTGACTTGAAATGTGAACTAGTGACTAGAAAATGGTTAAGTGAGGTGACTTGAAAATGTGAACTAGTTACTTGAAAATGGTTAAGTGTAGTGACTTGAAAATGGTTAGGTGTAGTGACTTGTAAATGTGAACGAGTGACTAGAAAATGGTTAAGTGTAATGACTTGAAAATGTGAACTAGTGACATGTAAATGGTTAAGTGTTGTGACTTGAAATGTGAACTAGTGACTTAAAATTGGTATTGTGTTTGAAAATGTGAACTAGTGACTTGAAAATGGTTAAGTGTAGTGACATGAAAATGTGAAAAAGTGCCTAGAAAATTGTTAAGTTCAGTGATATTAAATGTGAACTAGTAACTAGAAAATGGTTAAGTGTGCTGACTTGAAAATGTGAACTAGTGTCAGGAAAATGGTTAAGTGTAGTAACTTGAAAATGTGAACGAGTGCCTAGAAAATGGTTAAGTGTAGTGACTTGAAAATGTGAACTAGTGACATGTAAATGGTTAAGTGTTGTGACTTGAAATGTGAACTAGTGACTTGAAAATGGTATTGTTTTTGAAAATGTGAACTAGTGACTTGAAAATGGTATTGTTTTTGAAAATGTGAACTAGTGACTTGAAAATGGTTAAGTGTAGTGACCTGAAAATGTGAAAAAGTGTCTAGAAAATGGTTAAGTTCAGTGACATTAAATGTGAACTAGTAACTAGAAAATGGCTAAGTGTGCTGACTTGAAAATGTGAAATAGTGACTAGAAAATGCTTATATGTGGTGACTTAAATGTGATATAGTGACTTGAAAATGGTTAAGTGTTGTGACTTGAAATCGTGAACTAATGTCTAGAAGGTTAAGTGTAGTGACTTAAAATGTGAACTAGTGACTTGAAAATGGTTAAGTGTAGTGACTCGAAAATATGAACTAGTGACTTGAAAATGGTGAAGTGTAGTAACTTGAAATGTGAACTATTGACTTGAAACTAGTTAAGTGTTGTTACTCGAAAATGTATACTAATGACTAGAAAATGGTTAAGTGTAGTAACGCGAAAATGTAAACTATTGACTTGAAAATGGTTAATGTAGTGACTTGAAATGTGAACTAGTGACTAGAAAATGGTTAAGTGAGGTGACTTGAAAATGTGAACTAGTTACTTGAAAATGGTTAAGTGTAGTGACTTGAAAATGGTTAGGTGTAGTGACTCGTAAATGTGAACGAGTGACTAGAAAATGGTTAAGTGTAATGACTTGAAAATGTGAACTAGTGACATGTAAATGGTTAAGTGTTGTGACTTGAAATGTGAACTAGTGACTTAAAATTGGTATTGTGTTTGAAAATGTGAACTAGTGACTTGAAAATGGTTAAGTGTAGTGACATGAAAATGTGAAAAAGTGTCTAGAAAATGGTTAAGTTCAGTGATATTAAATGTGAACTAGTAACTAGAAAATGGTTAAGTGTGCTAACTTGAAAATGTGAACTAGTGTCATGAAAATGGTTAAGTGTAGTAACTTGAAAATGTGAACGAGTGCCTAGAAAATGGTCAAGTGTAGTGACTTGAAAATGTGAACTAGTGACATGTAAATGGTTAAGTGTAGTGACCTGAAAATGTGAAAAAGTGTCTAGAAAATGGTTAAGTTCAGTGACATTAAATGTGAACTAGTAACTAGAAAATGGCTAAGTGTGCTGACTTGAAAATGTGAAATAGTGACTAGAAAATGCTTATATGTGGTGACTTAAATGTGATATAGTGACTTGAAAATGGTTAAGTGTTGTGACTTGAAATCGTGAACTAATGTCTAGAAGGTTAAGTGTAGTGACTTAAAATGTGAACTAGTGACTTGAAAATGGTTAAGTGTAGTGACTCGAAAATATGAACTAGTGACTTGAAAATGGTGAAGTGTAGTAACTTGAAATGTGAACTATTGACTTGAAACTAGTTAAGTGTTGTTACTCGAAAATGTATACTAATGACTAGAAAATGGTTAAGTGTAGTAACGCGAAAATGTGAACTATTGACTTGAAAATGGTTAATGTAGTGACTTGAAATGTGAACTAGTGACTAGAAAATGGTTAAGTGAGGTGACTTGAAAATGTGAACTAGTTACTTGAAAATGGTTAAGTGTAGTGACTTGAAAATGGTTAGGTGTAGTGACTTGTAAATGTGAACGAGTGACTAGAAAATGGTTAAGTGTAATGACTTGAAAATGTGAACTAGTGACATGTAAATGGTTAAGTGTTGTGACTTGAAATGTGAACTAGTGACTTGAAAATGGTTAAGTGTAGTGACTCGAAAATATGAACTAGTGACTTGAAAATGGTGAAGTGTAGTAACTTGAAATGTGAACTATTGACTTGAAACTAGTTAAGTGTTGTTACTCGAAAATGTATACTAATGACTAGAAAATGGTTAAGTGTAGTAACGCGAAAATGTGAACTATTGACTTGAAAATGGTTAATGTAGTGACTTGAAATGTGAACTAGTGACTAGAAAATGGTTAAGTGAGGTGACTTGAAAATGTGAACTAGTTACTTGAAAATGGTTAAGTGTAGTGACTTGAAAATGGTTAGGTGTAGTGACTTGTAAATGTGAACGAGTGACTAGAAAATGGTTAAGTGTAATGACTTGAAAATGTGAACTAGTGACATGTAAATGGTTAAGTGTTGTGACTTGAAATGTGAACTAGTGACTTAAAATTGGTATTGTGTTTGAAAATGTGAACTAGTGACTTGAAAATGGTTAAGTGTAGTGACATGAAAATGTGAAAAAGTGTCTAGAAAATGGTTAAGTTCAGTGACATTAAATGTGAACTAGTAACTAGAAAATGGCTAAGTGTGCTGACTTGAAAATGTGAAATAGTGACTAGAAAATGCTTATATGTGGTGACTTAAATGTGATATAGTGACTTGAAAATGGTTAAGTGTTGTGACTTGAAATCGTGAACTAATGTCTAGAAGGTTAAGTGTAGTGACTTAAAATGTGAACTAGTGACTTGAAAATGGTTAAGTGTAGTGACTCGAAAATATGAACTAGTGACTTGAAAATGGTGAAGTGTAGTAACTTGAAATGTGAACTATTGACTTGAAACTAGTTAAGTGTTGTTACTCGAAAATGTATACTAATGACTACAAAATGGTTAAGTGTAGTAACGCGAAAATGTGAACTATTGACTTGAAAATGGTTAATGTAGTGACTTGAAATGTGAACTAGTGACTAGAAAATGGTTAAGTGAGGTGACTTGAAAATGTGAACTAGTTACTTGAAAATGGTTAAGTGTAGTGACTTGAAAATGGTTAGGTGTAGTGACTTGTAAATGTGAACGAGTGACTAGAAAATGGTTAAGTGTAATGACTTGAAAATGTGAACTAGTGACATGTAAATGGTTAAGTGTTGTGACTTGAAATGTGAACTAGTGACTTAAAATTGGTATTGTGTTTGAAAATGTGAACTAGTGACTTGAAAATGGTTAAGTGTAGTGACATGAAAATGTGAAAAAGTGTCTAGAAAATGGTTAAGTTCAGTGACATTAAATGTGAACTAGTAACTAGAAAATGGCTAAGTGTGCTGACTTGAAAATGTGAAATAGTGACTAGAAAATGCTTATATGTGGTGACTTAAATGTGATATAGTGACTTGAAAATGGTTAAGTGTTGTGACTTGAAATCGTGAACTAATGTCTAGAAGGTTAAGTGTAGTGACTTAAAATGTGAACTAGTGACTTGAAAATGGTATTGTTTTTGAAAATGTGAACTAGTGACTTGAAAATGGTATTGTTTTTGAAAATGTGAACTAGTGACTTGAAAATGGTTAAGTGTAGTGACCTGAAAATGTGAAAAAGTGTCTAGAAAATGGTTAAGTTCAGTGACATTAAATGTGAACTAGTAACTAGAAAATGGCTAAGTGTGCTGACTTGAAAATGTGAAATAGTGACTAGAAAATGCTTATATGTGGTGACTTAAATGTGATATAGTGACTTGAAAATGGTTAAGTGTTGTGACTTGAAATCGTGAACTAATGTCTAGAAGGTTAAGTGTAGTGACTTAAAATGTGAACTAGTGACTTGAAAATGGTTAAGTGTAGTGACTCGAAAATATGAACTAGTGACTTGAAAATGGTGAAGTGTAGTAACTTGAAATGTGAACTATTGACTTGAAACTAGTTAAGTGTTGTTACTCGAAAATGTATACTAATGACTAGAAAATGGTTAAGTGTAGTAACGCGAAAATGTGAACTATTGACTTGAAAATGGTTAATGTAGTGACTTGAAATGTGAACTAGTGACTAGAAAATGGTTAAGTGAGCTGACTTGAAAATGTGAACTAGTTACTTGAAAATGGTTAAGTGTAGTGACTTGAAAATGGTTAGGTGTAGTGACTTGTAAATGTGAACGAGTGACTAGAAAATGGTTAAGTGTAATGACTTGAAAATGTGAACTAGTGACATGTAAATGGTTAAGTGTTGTGACTTGAAATGTGAACTAGTGACTTAAAATTGGTATTGTGTTTGAAAATGTGAACTAGTGACTTGAAAATGGTTAAGTGTAGTGACATGAAAATGTGAAAAAGTGTCTAGAAAATTGTTAAGTTCAGTGATATTAAATGTGAACTAGTAACTAGAAAATGGTTAAGTGTGCTGACTTGAAAATGTGAACTAGTGTCAGGAAAATGGTTAAGTGTAGTAACTTGAAAATGTGAACGAGTGCCTAGAAAATGGTCAAGTGTAGTGACTTGAAAATGTGAACTAGTGACATGTAAATGGTTAAGTGTTGTGACTTGAAATGTGAACTAGTGACTTGAAAATGGTATTGTTTTTGAAAATGTGAACTAGTGACTTGAAAATGGTTAAGTGTAGTGACCTGAAAATGTGAAAAAGTGTCTAGAAAATGGTTAAGTTCAGTGACATTAAATGTGAACTAGTAACTAGAAAATGGCTAAGTGTGCTGACTTGAAAATGTGAAATAGTGACTAGAAAATGCTTATATGTGGTGACTTAAATGTGATATAGTGACTTGAAAATGGTTAAGTGTTGTGACTTGAAATCGTGAACTAATGTCTAGAAGGTTAAGTGTAGTGACTTAAAATGTGAACTAGTGACTTGAAAATGGTATTGTTTTTGAAAATGTGAACTAGTGACTTGAAAATGGTATTGTTTTTGAAAATGTGAACTAGTGACTTGAAAATGGTTAAGTGTAGTGACCTGAAAATGTGAAAAAGTGTCTAGAAAATGGTTAAGTTCAGTGACATTAAATGTGAACTAGTAACTAGAAAATGGCTAAGTGTGCTGACTTGAAAATGTGAAATAGTGACTAGAAAATGCTTATATGTGGTGACTTAAATGTGATATAGTGACTTGAAAATGGTTAAGTGTTGTGACTTGAAATCGTGAACTAATGTCTAGAAGGTTAAGTGTAGTGACTTAAAATGTGAACTAGTGACTTGAAAATGGTTAAGTGTAGTGACTCGAAAATATGAACTAGTGACTTGAAAATGGTGAAGTGTAGTAACTTGAAATGTGAACTATTGACTTGAAACTAGTTAAGTGTTGTTACTCGAAAATGTATACTAATGACTAGAAAATGGTTAAGTGTAGTAACGCGAAAATGTGAACTATTGACTTGAAAATGGTTAATGTAGTGACTTGAAATGTGAACTAGTGACTAGAAAATGGTTAAGTGAGCTGACTTGAAAATGTGAACTAGTTACTTGAAAATGGTTAAGTGTAGTGACTTGAAAATGGTTAGGTGTAGTGACTTGTAAATGTGAACGAGTGACTAGAAAATGGTTAAGTGTTGTGACTTGAAATGTGAACTAGTGACTTGAAAATGGTATTGTTTTTGAAAATGTGAACTAGTGACTTGAAAATGGTATTGTGTTTGAAAATGTGAACTAGTGACTTGAAAATGGTTAAGTGTAGTGACATGAAAATGTGAAAAAGTGTCTAGAAAATTGTTAAGTTCAGTGATATTAAATGTGAACTAGTAACTAGAAAATGGTTAAGTGTGCTGACTTGAAAATGTGAACTAGTGTCAGGAAAATGGTTAAGTGTAGTAACTTGAAAATGTGAACGAGTGCCTAGAAAATGGTCAAGTGTAGTGACTTGAAAATGTGAACTAGTGACATGTAAATGGTTAAGTGTTGTGACTTGAAATGTGAACTAGTGACTTGAAAATGGTATTGTTTTTGAAAATGTGAACTAGTGACTTGAAAATGGTTAAGTGTAGTGACCTGAAAATGTGAAAAAGTGTCTAGAAAATGGTTAAGTTCAGTGACATTAAATGTGAACTAGTAACTAGAAAATGGCTAAGTGTGCTGACTTGAAAATGTGAAATAGTGACTAGAAAATGCTTATATGTGGTGACTTAAATGTGATATAGTGACTTGAAAATGGTTAAGTGTTGTGACTTGAAATCGTGAACTAATGTCTAGAAGGTTAAGTGTAGTGACTTAAAATGTGAACTAGTGACTTGAAAATGGTATTGTTTTTGAAAATGTGAACTAGTGACTTGAAAATGGTATTGTTTTTGAAAATGTGAACTAGTGACTTGAAAATGGTTAAGTGTAGTGACCTGAAAATGTGAAAAAGTGTCTAGAAAATGGTTAAGTTCAGTGACATTAAATGTGAACTAGTAACTAGAAAATGGCTAAGTGTGCTGACTTGAAAATGTGAAATAGTGACTAGAAAATGCTTATATGTGGTGACTTAAATGTGATATAGTGACTTGAAAATGGTTAAGTGTTGTGACTTGAAATCGTGAACTAATGTCTAGAAGGTTAAGTGTAGTGACTTAAAATGTGAACTAGTGACTTGAAAATGGTTAAGTGTAGTGACTCGAAAATATGAACTAGTGACTTGAAAATGGTGAAGTGTAGTAACTTGAAATGTGAACTATTGACTTGAAACTAGTTAAGTGTTGTTACTCGAAAATGTATACTAATGACTAGAAAATGGTTAAGTGTAGTAACGCGAAAATGTGAACTATTGACTTGAAAATGGTTAATGTAGTGACTTGAAATGTGAACTAGTGACTAGAAAATGGTTAAGTGAGCTGACTTGAAAATGTGAACTAGTTACTTGAAAATGGTTAAGTGTAGTGACTTGAAAATGGTTAGGTGTAGTGACTTGTAAATGTGAACGAGTGACTAGAAAATGGTTAAGTGTTGTGACTTGAAATGTGAACTAGTGACTTGAAAATGGTATTGTTTTTGAAAATGTGAACTAGTGACTTGAAAATGGTATTGTGTTTGAAAATGTGAACTAGTGACTTGAAAATGGTTAAGTGTAGTGACATGAAAATGTGAAAAAGTGTCTAGAAAATGGTTAAGTTCAGTGACATTAAATGTGAACTAGTAACTAGAAAATGGCTAAGTGTGCTGACTTGAAAATGTGAAATAGTGACTAGAAAATGCTTATATGTGGTGACTTAAATGTGATATAGTGACTTGAAAATGGTTAAGTGTTGTGACTTGAAATCGTGAACTAATGTCTAGAAGGTTAAGTGTAGTGACTTAAAATGTGAACTAGTGACTTGAAAATGGTTAAGTGTAGTGACTCGAAAATATGAACTAGTGACTTGAAAATGGTGAAGTGTAGTAACTTGAAATGTGAACTATTGACTTGAAACTAGTTAAGTGTTGTTACTCGAAAATGTATACTAATGACTAGAAAATGGTTAAGTGTAGTAACGCGAAAATGTGAACTATTGACTTGAAAATGGTTAATGTAGTGACTTGAAATGTGAACTAGTGACTAGAAAATGGTTAAGTGAGGTGACTTGAAAATGTGAACTAGTTACTTGAAAATGGTTAAGTGTAGTGACTTGAAAATGGTTAGGTGTAGTGACTTGTAAATGTGAACGAGTGACTAGAAAATGGTTAAGTGTAATGACTTGAAAATGTGAACTAGTGACATGTAAATGGTTAAGTGTTGTGACTTGAAATGTGAACTAGTGACTTAAAATTGGTATTGTGTTTGAAAATGTGAACTAGTGACTTGAAAATGGTTAAGTGTAGTGACATGAAAATGTGAAAAAGTGTCTAGAAAATGGTTAAGTTCAGTGACATTAAATGTGAACTAGTAACTAGAAAATGGCTAAGTGTGCTGACTTGAAAATGTGAAATAGTGACTAGAAAATGCTTATATGTGGTGACTTAAATGTGATATAGTGACTTGAAAATGGTTAAGTGTTGTGACTTGAAATCGTTAACTAATGTCTAGAAGGTTAAGTGTAGTGACTTAAAATGTGAACTAGTGACTTGAAAATGGTATTGTTTTTGAAAATGTGAACTAGTGACTTGAAAATGGTATTGTTTTTGAAAATGTGAACTAGTGACTTGAAAATGGTTAAGTGTAGTGACCTGAAAATGTGAAAAAGTGTCTAGAAAATGGTTAAGTTCAGTGACATTAAATGTGAACTAGTAACTAGAAAATGGCTAAGTGTGCTGACTTGAAAATGTGAAATAGTGACTAGAAAATGCTTATATGTGGTGACTTAAATGTGATATAGTGACTTGAAAATGGTTAAGTGTTGTGACTTGAAATCGTGAACTAATGTCTAGAAGGTTAAGTGTAGTGACTTAAAATGTGAACTAGTGACTTGAAAATGGTTAAGTGTAGTGACTCGAAAATATGAACTAGTGACTTGAAAATGGTGAAGTGTAGTAACTTGAAATGTGAACTATTGACTTGAAACTAGTTAAGTGTTGTTACTCGAAAATGTATACTAATGACTAGAAAATGGTTAAGTGTAGTAACGCGAAAATGTGAACTATTGACTTGAAAATGGTTAATGTAGTGACTTGAAATGTGAACTAGTGACTAGAAAATGGTTAAGTGAGCTGACTTGAAAATGTGAACTAGTTACTTGAAAATGGTTAAGTGTAGTGACTTGAAAATGGTTAGGTGTAGTGACTTGTAAATGTGAACGAGTGACTAGAAAATGGTTAAGTGTAATGACTTGAAAATGTGAACTAGTGACATGTAAATGGTTAAGTGTTGTGACTTGAAATGTGAACTAGTGACTTAAAATTGGTATTGTGTTTGAAAATGTGAACTAGTGACTTGAAAATGGTTAAGTGTAGTGACATGAAAATGTGAAAAAGTGTCTAGAAAATTGTTAAGTTCAGTGATATTAAATGTGAACTAGTAACTAGAAAATGGTTAAGTGTGCTGACTTGAAAATGTGAACTAGTGTCAGGAAAATGGTTAAGTGTAGTAACTTGAAAATGTGAACGAGTGCCTAGAAAATGGTCAAGTGTAGTGACTTGAAAATGTGAACTAGTGACATGTAAATGGTTAAGTGTTGTGACTTGAAATGTGAACTAGTGACTTGAAAATGGTATTGTTTTTGAAAATGTGAACTAGTGACTTGAAAATGGTTAAGTGTAGTGACCTGAAAATGTGAAAAAGTGTCTAGAAAATGGTTAAGTTCAGTGACATTAAATGTGAACTAGTAACTAGAAAATGGCTAAGTGTGCTGACTTGAAAATGTGAAATAGTGACTAGAAAATGCTTATATGTGGTGACTTAAATGTGATATAGTGACTTGAAAATGGTTAAGTGTTGTGACTTGAAATCGTGAACTAATGTCTAGAAGGTTAAGTGTAGTGACTTAAAATGTGAACTAGTGACTTGAAAATGGTTAAGTGTAGTGACTCGAAAATATGAACTAGTGACTTGAAAATGGTGAAGTGTAGTAACTTGAAATGTGAACTATTGACTTGAAACTAGTTAAGTGTTGTTACTCGAAAATGTATACTAATGACTAGAAAATGGTTAAGTGTAGTAACGCGAAAATGTGAACTATTGACTTGAAAATGGTTAATGTAGTGACTTGAAATGTGAACTAGTGACTAGAAAATGGTTAAGTGAGCTGACTTGAAAATGTGAACTAGTTACTTGAAAATGGTTAAGTGTAGTGACTTGAAAATGGTTAGGTGTAGTGACTTGTAAATGTGAACGAGTGACTAGAAAATGGTTAAGTGTAATGACTTGAAAATGTGAACTAGTGACATGTAAATGGTTAAGTGTTGTGACTTGAAATGTGAACTAGTGACTTAAAATTGGTATTGTGTTTGAAAATGTGAACTAGTGACTTGAAAATGGTTAAGTGTAGTGACATGAAAATGTGAAAAAGTGTCTAGAAAATTGTTAAGTTCAGTGATATTAAATGTGAACTAGTAACTAGAAAATGGTTAAGTGTGCTGACTTGAAAATGTGAACTAGTGTCAGGAAAATGGTTAAGTGTAGTAACTTGAAAATGTGAACGAGTGCCTAGAAAATGGTTAAGTGTAGTGACTTGAAAATGTGAACTAGTGACATGTAAATGGTTAAGTGTTGTGACTTGAAATGTGAACTAGTGACTTGAAAATGGTATTGTTTTTGAAAATGTGAACTAGTGACTTGAAAATGGTATTGTTTTTGAAAATGTGAACTAGTGACTTGAAAATGGTTAAGTGTAGTGACCTGAAAATGTGAAAAAGTGTCTAGAAAATGGTTAAGTTCAGTGACATTAAATGTGAACTAGTAACTAGAAAATGGCTAAGTGTGCTGACTTGAAAATGTGAAATAGTGACTAGAAAATGCTTATATGTGGTGACTTAAATGTGATATAGTGACTTGAAAATGGTTAAGTGTTGTGACTTGAAATCGTGAACTAATGTCTAGAAGGTTAAGTGTAGTGACTTAAAATGTGAACTAGTGACTTGAAAATGGTATTGTTTTTGAAAATGTGAACTAGTGACTTGAAAATGGTATTGTTTTTGAAAATGTGAACTAGTGACTTGAAAATGGTTAAGTGTAGTGACCTGAAAATGTGAAAAAGTGTCTAGAAAATGGTTAAGTTCAGTGACATTAAATGTGAACTAGTAACTAGAAAATGGCTAAGTGTGCTGACTTGAAAATGTGAAATAGTGACTAGAAAATGCTTATATGTGGTGACTTAAATGTGATATAGTGACTTGAAAATGGTTAAGTGTTGTGACTTGAAATCGTGAACTAATGTCTAGAAGGTTAAGTGTAGTGACTTAAAATGTGAACTAGTGACTTGAAAATGGTTAAGTGTAGTGACTCGAAAATATGAACTAGTGACTTGAAAATGGTGAAGTGTAGTAACTTGAAATGTGAACTATTGACTTGAAACTAGTTAAGTGTTGTTACTCGAAAATGTATACTAATGACTAGAAAATGGTTAAGTGTAGTAACGCGAAAATGTGAACTATTGACTTGAAAATGGTTAATGTAGTGACTTGAAATGTGAACTAGTGACTAGAAAATGGTTAAGTGAGGTGACTTGAAAATGTGAACTAGTTACTTGAAAATGGTTAAGTGTAGTGACTTGAAAATGGTTAGGTGTAGTGACTTGTAAATGTGAACGAGTGACTAGAAAATGGTTAAGTGTAATGACTTGAAAATGTGAACTAGTGACATGTAAATGGTTAAGTGTTGTGACTTGAAATGTGAACTAGTGACTTAAAATTGGTATTGTGTTTGAAAATGTGAACTAGTGACTTGAAAATGGTTAAGTGTAGTGACATGAAAATGTGAAAAAGTGTCTAGAAAATTGTTAAGTTCAGTGATATTAAATGTGAACTAGTAACTAGAAAATGGTTAAGTGTGCTGACTTGAAAATGTGAACTAGTGTCAGGAAAATGGTTAAGTGTAGTAACTTGAAAATGTGAACGAGTGCCTAGAAAATGGTTAAGTGTAGTGACTTGAAAATGTGAACTAGTGACATGTAAATGGTTAAGTGTTGTGACTTGAAATGTGAACTAGTGACTTGAAAATGGTATTGTTTTTGAAAATGTGAACTAGTGACTTGAAAATGGTATTGTTTTTGAAAATGTGAACTAGTGACTTGAAAATGGTTAAGTGTAGTGACCTGAAAATGTGAAAAAGTGTCTAGAAAATGGTTAAGTTCAGTGACATTAAATGTGAACTAGTAACTAGAAAATGGCTAAGTGTGCTGACTTGAAAATGTGAAATAGTGACTAGAAAATGCTTATATGTGGTGACTTAAATGTGATATAGTGACTTGAAAATGGTTAAGTGTTGTGACTTGAAATCGTGAACTAATGTCTAGAAGGTTAAGTGTAGTGACTTAAAATGTGAACTAGTGACTTGAAAATGGTTAAGTGTAGTGACTCGAAAATATGAACTAGTGACTTGAAAATGGTGAAGTGTAGTAACTTGAAATGTGAACTATTGACTTGAAACTAGTTAAGTGTTGTTACTCGAAAATGTATACTAATGACTAGAAAATGGTTAAGTGTAGTAACGCGAAAATGTGAACTATTGACTTGAAAATGGTTAATGTAGTGACTTGAAATATGAACTAGTGACTAGAAAATGGTTAAGTGAGGTGACTTGAAAATGTGAACTAGTTACTTGAAAATGGTTAAGTGTAGTGACTTGAAAATGGTTAGGTGTAGTGACTTGTAAATGTGAACGAGTGACTAGAAAATGGTTAAGTGTAATGACTTGAAAATGTGAACTAGTGACATGTAAATGGTTAAGTGTTGTGACTTGAAATGTGAACTAGTGACTTAAAATTGGTATTGTGTTTGAAAATGTGAACTAGTGACTTGAAAATGGTTAAGTGTAGTGACATGAAAATGTGAAAAAGTGTCTAGAAAATTGTTAAGTTCAGTGATATTAAATGTGAACTAGTAACTAGAAAATGGTTAAGTGTGCTGACTTGAAAATGTGAACTAGTGTCAGGAAAATGGTTAAGTGTAGTAACTTGAAAATGTGAACGAGTGCCTAGAAAATGGTTAAGTGTAGTGACTTGAAAATGTGAACTAGTGACATGTAAATGGTTAAGTGTTGTGACTTGAAATGTGAACTAGTGACTTGAAAATGGTATTGTTTTTGAAAATGTGAACTAGTGACTTGAAAATGGTATTGTTTTTGAAAATGTGAACTAGTGACTTGAAAATGGTTAAGTGTAGTGACCTGAAAATGTGAAAAAGTGTCTAGAAAATGGTTAAGTTCAGTGACATTAAATGTGAACTAGTAACTAGAAAATGGCTAAGTGTGCTGACTTGAAAATGTGAAATAGTGACTAGAAAATGCTTATATGTGGTGACTTAAATGTGATATAGTGACTTGAAAATGGTTAAGTGTTGTGACTTGAAATCGTGAACTAATGTCTAGAAGGTTAAGTGTAGTGACTTAAAATGTGAACTAGTGACTTGAAAATGGTTAAGTGTAGTGACTCGAAAATATGAACTAGTGACTTGAAAATGGTGAAGTGTAGTAACTTGAAATGTGAACTATTGACTTGAAACTAGTTAAGTGTTGTTACTCGAAAATGTATACTAATGACTAGAAAATGGTTAAGTGTAGTAACGCGAAAATGTAAACTATTGACTTGAAAATGGTTAATGTAGTGACTTGAAATGTGAACTAGTGACTAGAAAATGGTTAAGTGAGGTGACTTGAAAATGTGAACTAGTTACTTGAAAATGGTTAAGTGTAGTGACTTGAAAATGGTTAGGTGTAGTGACTCGTAAATGTGAACGAGTGACTAGAAAATGGTTAAGTGTAATGACTTGAAAATGTGAACTAGTGACATGTAAATGGTTAAGTGTTGTGACTTGAAATGTGAACTAGTGACTTAAAATTGGTATTGTGTTTGAAAATGTGAACTAGTGACTTGAAAATGGTTAAGTGTAGTGACATGAAAATGTGAAAAAGTGTCTAGAAAATTGTTAAGTTCAGTGATATTAAATGTGAACTAGTAACTAGAAAATGGTTAAGTGTGCTAACTTGAAAATGTGAACTAGTGTCATGAAAATGGTTAAGTGTAGTAACTTGAAAATGTGAACGAGTGCCTAGAAAATGGTCAAGTGTAGTGACTTGAAAATGTGAACTAGTGACATGTAAATGGTTAAGTGTAGTGACCTGAAAATGTGAAAAAGTGTCTAGAAAATGGTTAAGTTCAGTGACATTAAATGTGAACTAGTAACTAGAAAATGGCTAAGTGTGCTGACTTGAAAATGTGAAATAGTGACTAGAAAATGCTTATATGTGGTGACTTAAATGTGATATAGTGACTTGAAAATGGTTAAGTGTTGTGACTTGAAATCGTGAACTAATGTCTAGAAGGTTAAGTGTAGTGACTTAAAATGTGAACTAGTGACTTGAAAATGGTTAAGTGTAGTGACTCGAAAATATGAACTAGTGACTTGAAAATGGTGAAGTGTAGTAACTTGAAATGTGAACTATTGACTTGAAACTAGTTAAGTGTTGTTACTCGAAAATGTATACTAATGACTAGAAAATGGTTAAGTGTAGTAACGCGAAAATGTGAACTATTGACTTGAAAATGGTTAATGTAGTGACTTGAAATGTGAACTAGTGACTAGAAAATGGTTAAGTGAGGTGACTTGAAAATGTGAACTAGTTACTTGAAAATGGTTAAGTGTAGTGACTTGAAAATGGTTAGGTGTAGTGACTTGTAAATGTGAACGAGTGACTAGAAAATGGTTAAGTGTAATGACTTGAAAATGTGAACTAGTGACATGTAAATGGTTAAGTGTTGTGACTTGAAATGTGAACTAGTGACTTAAAATTGGTATTGTGTTTGAAAATGTGAACTAGTGACTTGAAAATGGTTAAGTGTAGTGACATGAAAATGTGAAAAAGTGTCTAGAAAATTGTTAAGTTCAGTGATATTAAATGTGAACTAGTAACTAGAAAATGGTTAAGTGTGCTGACTTGAAAATGTGAACTAGTGTCATGAAAATGGTTAAGTGTAGTAACTTGAAAATGTGAACGAGTGCCTAGAAAATGGTCAAGTGTAGTGACTTGAAAATGTGAACTAGTGACATGTAAATGGTTAAGTGTTGTGACTTGAAATGTGAACTAGTGACTTGAAAATGGTATTGTTTTTGAAAATGTGAACTAGTGACTTGAAAATGGTTAAGTGTAGTGACCTGAAAATGTGAAAAAGTGTCTAGAAAATGGTTAAGTTCAGTGACATTAAATGTGAACTAGTAACTAGAAAATGGTTAAGTGTGCTGACTTGAAAATGTGAACTAGTGTCAGGAAAATGGTTAAGTTCAGTGACATTAAATGTGAACTAGTAACTAGAAAATGGCTAAGTGTGCTGACTTGAAAATGTGAAATAGTGACTAGAAAATGCTTATATGTGGTGACTTAAATGTGATATAGTGACTTGAAAATGGTTAAGTGTTGTGACTTGAAATCGTGAACTAATGTCTAGAAGGTTAAGTGTAGTGACTTAAAATGTGAACTAGTGACTTGAAAATGGTTAAGTGTAGTGACTCGAAAATATGAACTAGTGACTTGAAAATGGTGAAGTGTAGTAACTTGAAATGTGAACTATTGACTTGAAACTAGTTAAGTGTTGTTACTCGAAAATGTATACTAATGACTAGAAAATGGTTAAGTGTAGTAACGCAAAAATGTGAACTATTGACTTGAAAATGGTTAATGTAGTGACTTGAAATGTGAACTAGTGACTAGAAAATGGTTAAGTGAGGTGACTTGAAAATGTGAACTAGTTACTTGAAAATGATTAAGTGTAGTGACTTGAAAATGGTTAGGTGTAGTGACTTGTAAATGTGAACGAGTGACTAGAAAATGGTTAAGTGTAATGACTTGAAAATGTGAACTAGTGACATGTAAATGGTTAAGTGTTGTGACTTGAAATGTGAACTAGTGACTTAAAATTGGTATTGTGTTTGAAAATGTGAACTAGTGACTTGAAAATGGTTAAGTGTAGTGACATGAAAATGTGAAAAAGTGTCTAGAAAATTGTTAAGTTCAGTGATATTAAATGTGAACTAGTAACTAGAAAATGGTTAAGTGTGCTGACTTGAAAATGTGAACTAGTGTCAGGAAAATGGTTAAGTGTAGTAACTTGAAAATGTGAACGAGTGCCTAGAAAATGGTTAAGTGTAGTGACTTGAAAATGTGAACTAGTGACATGTAAATGGTTAAGTGTTGTGACTTGAAATGTGAACTAGTGACTTGAAAATGGTATTGTTTTTGAAAATGTGAACTAGTGACTTGAAAATGGTTAAGTGTAGTGACCTGAAAATGTGAAAAAGTGTCTAGAAAATGGTTAAGTTCAGTGACATTAAATGTGAACTAGTAACTAGAAAATGGCTAAGTGTGCTGACTTGAAAATGTGAAATAGCTACTAGAAAATGCTTATATGTGGTGACTTAAATGTGATATAGTGACTTGAAAATGGTTAAGTGTTGTGACTTGAAATCGTGAACTAATGTCTAGAAGGTTAAGTGTAGTGACTTAAAATGTGAACTAGTGACTTGAAAATGGTTAAGTGTAGTGACTCGAAAATATGAACTAGTGACTTGAAAATGGTGAAGTGTAGTAACTTGAAATGTGAACTATTGACTTGAAACTAGTTAAGTGTTGTTACTCGAAAATGTATACTAATGACTAGAAAATGGTTAAGTGTAGTAACGCGAAAATGTGAACTATTGACTTGAAAATGGTTAATGTAGTGACTTGAAATGTGAACTAGTGACTAGAAAATGGTTAAGTGAGGTGACTTGAAAATGTGAACTAGTTACTTGAAAATGGTTAAGTGTAGTGACTTGAAAATGGTTAAGTGTAGTGACTTGTAAATGTGAACGAGTGACTAGAAAATGGTTAAGTGTAATGACTTGAAAATGTGAACTAGTGACATGTAAATGGTTAAGTGTTGTGACTTGAAATGTGAACTAGTGACTTAAAATTGGTATTGTGTTTGAAAATGTGAACTAGTGACTTGAAAATGGTTAAGTGTAGTGACCTGAAAATGTGAAAAAGTGTCTAGAAAATGGTTAAGTTCAGTGACATTAAATGTGAACTAGTAACTAGAAAATGGCTAAGTGTGCTGACTTGAAAATGTGAAATAGTGACTAGAAAATGCTTATATGTGGTGACTTAAATGTGATATAGTGACTTGAAAATGGTTAATTGTTGTGACTTGAAATCGTGAACTAATGTCTAGAAGGTTAAGTGTAGTGACTTAAAATGTGAACTAGTGACTTGAAAATGGTTAAGTGTAGTGACTCGAAAATATGAACTAGTGACTTGAAAATGGTGAATTGTAGTAACTTGAAATGTGAACTATTGACTTGAAACTAGTTAAGTGTTGTTACTCGAAAATGTATACTAATGACTAGAAAATGGTTAAGTGTAGTAACGCGAAAATGTGAACTATTGACTTGAAAATGGTTAATGTAGTGACTTGAAATGTGAACTAGTGACTAGAAAATGGTTAAGTGAGGTGACTTGAAAATGTGAACTAGTTACTTGAAAATGGTTAAGTGTAGTGACTTGAAAATGGTTAAGTGTAGTGACTTGTAAATGTGAACGAGTGACTAGAAAATGGTTAAGTGTAATGACTTGAAAATGTGAACTAGTGACATGTAAATGGTTAAGTGTTGTGACTTGAAATGTGAACTAGTGACTTAAAATTGGTATTGTGTTTGAAAATGTGAACTAGTGACTTGAAAATGGTTAAGTGTAGTGACATGAAAATGTGAAAAAGTGTCTAGAAAATTGTTAAGTTCAGTGATATTAAATGTGAACTAGTAACTAGAAAATGGTTAAGTGTGCTGACTTGAAAATGTGAACTAGTGTCAGGAAAATGGTTAAGTGTAGTAACTTGAAAATGTGAACGAGTGCCTAGAAAATGGTTAAGTGTAGTGACTTGAAAATGTGAACTAGTGACATGTAAATGGTTAAGTGTTGTGACTTGAAATGTGAACTAGTGACTTGAAAATGGTATTGTTTTTGAAAATGTGAACTAGTGACTTGAAAATGGTTAAGTGTAGTGACCTGAAAATGTGAAAAAGTGTCTAGAAAATGGTTAAGTTCAGTGACATTAAATGTGAACTAGTAACTAGAAAATGGCTAAGTGTGCTGACTTGAAAATGTGAAATAGTGACTAGAAAATGCTTATATGTGGTGACTTAAATGTGATATAGTGACTTGAAAATGGTTAATTGTTGTGACTTGAAATCGTGAACTAATGTCTAGAAGGTTAAGTGTAGTGACTTAAAATGTGAACTAGTGACTTGAAAATGGTTAAGTGTAGTGACTCGAAAATATGAACTAGTGACTTGAAAATGGTGAATTGTAGTAACTTGAAATGTGAACTATTGACTTGAAACTAGTTAAGTGTTGTTACTCGAAAATGTATACTAATGACTAGAAAATGGTTAAGTGTAGTAACGCGAAAATGTGAACTATTGACTTGAAAATGGTTAATGTAGTGACTTGAAATGTGAACTAGTGACTAGAAAATGGTTAAGTGAGGTGACTTGAAAATGTGAACTAGTTACTTGAAAATGGTTAAGTGTAGTGACTTGAAAATGGTTAAGTGTAGTGACTTGTAAATGTGAACGAGTGACTAGAAAATGGTTAAGTGTAATGACTTGAAAATGTGAACTAGTGACATGTAAATGGTTAAGTGTTGTGACTTGAAATGTGAACTAGTGACTTAAAATTGGTATTGTGTTTGAAAATGTGAACTAGTGACTTGAAAATGGTTAAGTGTAGTGACATGAAAATGTGAAAAAGTGTCTAGAAAATTGTTAAGTTCAGTGATATTAAATGTGAACTAGTAACTAGAAAATGGTTAAGTGTGCTGACTTGAAAATGTGAACTAGTGTCAGGAAAATGGTTAAGTGTAGTAACTTGAAAATGTGAACGAGTGCCTAGAAAATGGTTAAGTGTAGTGACTTGAAAATGTGAACTAGTGACATGTAAATGGTTAAGTGTTGTGACTTGAAATGTGAACTAGTGACTTGAAAATGGTATTGTTTTTGAAAATGTGAACTAGTGACTTGAAAATGGTTAAGTGTAGTGACCTGAAAATGTGAAAAAGTGTCTAGAAAATGGTTAAGTTCAGTGACATTAAATGTGAACTAGTAACTAGAAAATGGCTAAGTGTGCTGACTTGAAAATGTGAAATAGTGACTAGAAAATGCTTATATGTGGTGACTTAAATGTGATATAGTGACTTGAAAATGGTTAATTGTTGTGACTTGAAATCGTGAACTAATGTCTAGAAGGTTAAGTGTAGTGACTTAAAATGTGAACTAGTGACTTGAAAATGGTTAAGTGTAGTGACTCGAAAATATGAACTAGTGACTTGAAAATGGTGAATTGTAGTAACTTGAAATGTGAACTATTGACTTGAAACTAGTTAAGTGTTGTTACTCGAAAATGTATACTAATGACTAGAAAATGGTTAAGTGTAGTAACGCGAAAATGTGAACTATTGACTTGAAAATGGTTAATGTAGTGACTTGAAATGTGAACTAGTGACTAGAAAATGGTTAAGTGAGGTGACTTGAAAATGTGAACTAGTTACTTGAAAATGGTTAAGTGTAGTGACTTGAAAATGGTTAAGTGTAGTGACTTGTAAATGTGAACGAGTGACTAGAAAATGGTTAAGTGTAATGACTTGAAAATGTGAACTAGTGACATGTAAATGGTTAAGTGTTGTGACTTGAAATGTGAACTAGTGACTTAAAATTGGTATTGTGTTTGAAAATGTGAACTAGTGACTTGAAAATGGTTAAGTGTAGTGACATGAAAATGTGAAAAAGTGTCTAGAAAATTGTTAAGTTCAGTGATATTAAATGTGAACTAGTAACTAGAAAATGGTTAAGTGTGCTGACTTGAAAATGTGAACTAGTGTCAGGAAAATGGTTAAGTGTAGTAACTTGAAAATGTGAACGAGTGCCTAGAAAATGGTTAAGTGTAGTGACTTGAAAATGTGAACTAGTGACATGTAAATGGTTAAGTGTTGTGACTTGAAATGTGAACTAGTGACTTGAGAATGGTATTGTTTTTGAAAATGTGAACTAGTGACTTGAAAATGGTTAAGTGTAGTGACCTAAAAATGTGAAAAAGTGTCTAGAAAATGGTTAAGTTCAGTGACATTAAATGTGAACTAGTAACTAGAAAATGGCTAAGTGTGCTGACTTGAAAATGTGAAATAGCTACTAGAAAATGCTTATATGTGGTGACTTAAATGTGATATAGTGACTTGAAAATGGTTAAGTGTTGTGACTTGAAATCGTGAACTAATGTCTAGAAGGTTAAGTGTAGTGACTTAAAATGTGAACTAGTGACTTGAAAATGGTTAAGTGTAGTGACTCGAAAATATGAACTAGTGACTTGAAAATGGTGAAGTGTAGTAACTTGAAATGTGAACTATTGACTTGAAACTAGTTAAGTGTTGTTACTCGAAAATGTATACTAATGACTAGAAAATGGTTAAGTGTAGTAACGCGAAAATGTGAACTATTGACTTGAAAATGGTTAATGTAGTGACTTGAAATGTGAACTAGTGACTAGAAAATGGTTAAGTGAGGTGACTTGAAAATGTTAACTAGTTACTTGAAAATGGTTAAGTGTAGTGACTTGAAAATGGTTAAGTGTAGTGACTTGTAAATGTGAACGAGCGACTAGAAAATGGTTAAGTGTAATGACTTGAAAATGTGAACTAGTGACATGTAAATGGTTAAGTGTTGTGACTTGAAATGTGAACTAGTGACTTAAAATTGGTATTGTGTTTGAAAATGTGAACTAGTGACTTGAAAATGGTTAAGTGTAGTGACATGAAAATGTGAAAAAGTGTCTAGAAAATTGTTAAGTTCAGTGATATTAAATGTGAACTAGTAACTAGAAAATGGTTAAGTGTGCTGACTTGAAAATGTGAACTAGTGTCAAGAAAATGGTTAAGTGTAGTAACTTGAAAATGTGAACGAGTGCCTAGAAAATGGTTAAGTGTAGTGACTTGAAAATGTGAACTAGTGACATGTAAATGGTTAAGTGTTGTGACTTGAAATGTGAACTAGTGACTTGAAAATGGTATTGTTTTTGAAAATGTGAACTAGTGACTTGAAAATGGTATTGTTTTTGAAAATGTGAACTAGTGACTTGAAAATGGTTAAGTGTAGTGACCTGAAAATGTGAAAAAGTGTCTAGAAAATGGTTAAGTTCAGTGACATTAAATGTGAACTAGTAACTAGAAAATGGCTAAGTGTGCTGACTTGAAAATGTGAAATAGTGACTAGAAAATGCTTATATGTGGTGACTTAAATGTGATATAGTGACTTGAAAATGGTTAAGTGTTGTGACTTGAAATCGTGAACTAATGTCTAGAAGGTTAAGTGTAGTGACTTAAAATGTGAACTAGTGACTTGAAAATGGTTAAGTGTAGTGACTCGAAAATATGAACTAGTGACTTGAAAATGGTGAAGTGTAGTAACTTGAAATGTGAACTATTGACTTGAAACTAGTTAAGTGTTGTTACTCGAAAATGTATACTAATGACTAGAAAATGGTTAAGTGTAGTAACGCGAAAATGTGAACTATTGACTTGAAAATGGTTAATGTAGTGACTTGAAATGTGAACTAGTGACTAGAAAATGGTTAAGTGAGGTGACTTGAAAATGTGAACTAGTTACTTGAAAATGGTTAAGTGTAGTGACTTGAAAATGGTTAAGTGTAGTGACTTGTAAATGTGAACGAGTGACTAGAAAATGGTTAAGTGTAATGACTTGAAAATGTGAACTAGTGACATGTAAATGGTTAAGTGTTGTGACTTGAAATGTGAACTAGTGACTTAAAATTGGTATTGTGTTTGAAAATGTGAACTAGTGACTTGAAAATGGTTAAGTGTAGTGACATGAAAATGTGAAAAAGTGTCTAGAAAATTGTTAAGTTCAGTGATATTAAATGTGAACTAGTAACTAGAAAATGGTTAAGTGTGCTGACTTGAAAATGTGAACTAGTGTCAGGAAAATGGTTAAGTGTAGTAACTTGAAAATGTGAACGAGTGCCTAGAAAATGGTTAAGTGTAGTGACTTGAAAATGTGAACTAGTGACATGTAAATGGTTAAGTGTTGTGACTTGAAATGTGAACTAGTGACTTGAGAATGGTATTGTTTTTGAAAATGTGAACTAGTGACTTGAAAATGGTTAAGTGTAGTGACCTAAAAATGTGAAAAAGTGTCTAGAAAATGGTTAAGTTCAGTGACATTAAATGTGAACTAGTAACTAGAAAATGGCTAAGTGTGCTGACTTGAAAATGTGAAATAGTGACTAGAAAATGCTTATATGTGGTGACTTAAATGTGATATAGTGACTTGAAAATGGTTAAGTGTTGTGACTTGAAATCGTGAACTAATGTCTAGAAGGTTAAGTGTAGTGACTTAAAATGTGAACTAGTGACTTGAAAATGGTTAAGTGTAGTGACTCGAAAATATGAACTAGTGACTTGAAAATGGTGAAGTGTAGTAACTTGAAATGTGAACTATTGACTTGAAACTAGTTAAGTGTTGTTACTCGAAAATGTATACTAATGACTAGAAAATGGTTAAGTGTAGTAACGGGAAAATGTGAACTATTGACTTGAAAATGGTTAATGTAGTGACTTGAAATGTGAACTAGTGACTAGAAAATGGTTAAGTGAGGTGACTTGAAAATGTTAACTAGTTACTTGAAAATGGTTAAGTGTAGTGACTTGAAAATGGTTAAGTGTAGTGACTTGTAAATGTGAACGAGCGACTAGAAAATGGTTAAGTGTAATGACTTGAAAATGTGAACTAGTGACATGTAAATGGTTAAGTGTTGTGACTTGAAATGTGAACTAGTGACTTAAAATTGGTATTGTGTTTGAAAATGTGAACTAGTGACTTGAAAATGGTTAAGTGTAGTGACATGAAAATGTGAAAAAGTGTCTAGAAAATTGTTAAGTTCAGTGATATTAAATGTGAACTAGTAACTAGAAAATGGTTAAGTGTGCTGACTTGAAAATGTGAACTAGTGTCAGGAAAATGGTTAAGTGTAGTAACTTGAAAATGTGAACGAGTGCCTAGAAAATGGTTAAGTGTAGTGACTTGAAAATGTGAACTAGTGACATGTAAATGGTTAAGTGTTGTGACTTGAAATGTGAACTAGTGACTTGAAAATGGTATTGTTTTTGAAAATGTGAACTAGTGACTTGAAAATGGTATTGTTTTTGAAAATGTGAACTAGTGACTTGAAAATGGTTAAGTGTAGTGACCTGAAAATGTGAAAAAGTGTCTAGAAAATGGTTAAGTTCAGTGACATTAAATGTGAACTAGTAACTAGAAAATGGCTAAGTGTGCTGACTTGAAAATGTGAAATAGTGACTAGAAAATGCTTATATGTGGTGACTTAAATGTGATATAGTGACTTGAAAATGGTTAAGTGATGTGACTTGAAATCGTGAACTAATGTCTAGAAGGTTAAGTGTAGTGACTTAAAATGTGAACTAGTGACTTGAAAATGGTTAAGTGTAGTGACTCGAAAATATGAACTAGTGACTTGAAAATGGTGAAGTGTAGTAACTTGAAATGTGAACTATTGACTTGAAACTAGTTAAGTGTTGTTACTCGAAAATGTATACTAATGACTAGAAAATGGTTAAGTGTAGTAACGCGAAAATGTGAACTATTGACTTGAAAATGGTTAATGTAGTGACTTGAAATGTGAACTAGTGACTAGAAAATGGTTAAGTGAGGTGACTTGAAAATGTGAACTAGTTACTTGAAAATGGTTAAGTGTAGTGACTTGAAAATGGTTAAGTGTAGTGACTTGTAAATGTGAACGAGTGACTAGAAAATGGTTAAGTGTAATGACTTGAAAATGTGAACTAGTGACATGTAAATGGTTAAGTGTTGTGACTTGAAATGAGAACTAGTGACTTAAAATTGGTATTGTGTTTGAAAATGTGAACTAGTGACTTGAAAATGGTTAAGTGTAGTGACATGAAAATGTGAAAAAGTGTCTAGAAAATTGTTAAGTTCAGTGATATTAAATGTGAACTAGTAACTAGAAAATGGTTAAGTGTGCTGACTTGAAAATGTGAACTAGTGTCAGGAAAATGGTTAAGTGTAGTAACTTGAAAATGTGAACGAGTGCCTAGAAAATGGTCAAGTGTAGTGACTTGAAAATGTGAACTAGTGACATGTAAATGGTTAAGTGTTGTGACTTGAAATGTGAACTAGTGACTTGAAAATGGTATTGTTTTTGAAAATGTGAACTAGTGACTTGAAAATGGTTAAGTGTAGTGACCTGAAAATGTGAAAAAGTGTCTAGAAAATGGTTAAGTTCAGTGACATTAAATGTGAACTAGTAACTAGAAAATGGCTAAGTGTGCTGACTTGAAAATGTGAAATAGTGACTAGAAAATGCTTATATGTGGTGACTTAAATGTGATATAGTGACTTGAAAATGGTTAAGTGTTGTGACTTGAAATCGTGAACTAATGTCTAGAAGGTTAAGTGTAGTGACTTAAAATGTGAACTAGTGACTTGAAAATGGTTAAGTGTAGTGACTCGAAAATATGAACTAGTGACTTGAAAATGGTGAAGTGTAGTAACTTGAAATGTGAACTATTGACTTGAAACTAGTTAAGTGTTGTTACTCGAAAATTTATACTAATGACTAGAAAATGGTTAAGTGTAGTAACGCGAAAATGTGAACTATTGACTTGAAAATGGTTAATGTAGTGACTTGAAATGTGAACTAGTGACTAGAAAATGGTTAAGTGAGGTGATTTGAAAATGTGAACTAGTTACTTGAAAATGGGTAAGTGTAGTGACTTGAAAATGGTTAAGTGTAGTGACTTGTAAATTTGAACGAGTGACTAGAAAATTGTTAAGTGTAATGACTTGAAAATGTGAACTAGTGACATGTAAATGGTTAAGTGTTGTGACTTGAAATGTGAACTAGTGACTTAAAATACGTATTGTGTTTGAAAATGTGAACTAGTGACATGTAAATGGTTAAGTGTTGTGACTTGAAATGTGAACTAGTGACTTAAAATTGGTATTGTGTTTGAAAATGTGAACTAGTGACTTGAAAATGGTTAAGTGTAGTGACATGAAAATGTGAAAAAGTGTCTAGAAAATTGTTAAGTTCAGTGATATTAAATGTGAACTAGTAACTAGAAAATGGTTAAGTGTGCTGACTTGAAAATGTGAACTAGTGTCATGAAAATGGTTAAGTGTAGTAACTTGAAAATGTGAACGAGTGCCTAGAAAATGGTTAAGTGTAGTGACTTGAAAATGTGAACTAGTGACATGTAAATGGTTAAGTGTTGTGACTTGAAATGTGAACTAGTGACTTGAAAATGGTATTGTTTTTGAAAATGTGAACTAGTGACTTGAAAATGGTATTGTTTTTGAAAATGTGAACTAGTGACTTGAAAATGGTTAAGTGTAGTGACCTGAAAATGTGAAAAAGTGTCTAGAAAATGGTTAAGTTCAGTGACATTAAATGTGAACTAGTAACTAGAAAATGGCTAAGTGTGCTGACTTGAAAATGTGAAATAGTGACTAGAAAATGCTTATATGTGGTGACTTAAATGTGATATAGTGACTTGAAAATGGTTAAGTGTTGTGACTTGAAATCGTGAACTAATGTCTAGAAGGTTAAGTGTAGTGACTTAAAATGTGAACTAGTGACTTGAAAATGGTTAAGTGTAGTGACTCGAAAATATGAACTAGTGACTTGAAAATGGTGAAGTGTAGTAACTTGAAATGTGAACTATTGACTTGAAACTAGTTAAGTGTTGTTACTCGAAAATTTATACTAATGACTAGAAAATGGTTAAGTGTAGTAACGCGAAAATGTGAACTATTGACTTGAAAATGGTTAATGTAGTGACTTGAAATGTGAACTAGTGACTAGAAAATGGTTAAGTGAGGTGATTTGAAAATGTGAACTAGTTACTTGAAAATGGGTAAGTGTAGTGACTTGAAAATGGTTAAGTGTAGTGACTTGTAAATTTGAACGAGTGACTAGAAAATTGTTAAGTGTAATGACTTGAAAATGTGAACTAGTGACATGTAAATGGTTAAGTGTTGTGACTTGAAATGTGAACTAGTGACTTAAAATACGTATTGTGTTTGAAAATGTGAACTAGTGACATGTAAATGGTTAAGTGTTGTGACTTGAAATGTGAACTAGTGACTTAAAATTGGTATTGTGTTTGAAAATGTGAACTAGTGACTTGAAAATGGTTAAGTGTAGTGACATGAAAATGTGAAAAAGTGTCTAGAAAATTGTTAAGTTCAGTGATATTAAATGTGAACTAGTAACTAGAAAATGGTTAAGTGTGCTGACTTGAAAATGTGAACTAGTGTCATGAAAATGGTTAAGTGTAGTAACTTGAAAATGTGAACGAGTGCCTAGAAAATGGTTAAGTGTAGTGACTTGAAAATGTGAACTAGTGACATGTAAATGGTTAAGTGTTGTGACTTGAAATGTGAACTAGTGACTTGAAAATGGTATTGTTTTTGAAAATGTGAACTAGTGACTTGAAAATGGTATTGTTTTTGAAAATGTGAACTAGTGACTTGAAAATGGTTAAGTGTAGTGACCTGAAAATGTGAAAAAGTGTCTAGAAAATGGTTAAGTTCAGTGACATTAAATGTGAACTAGTAACTAGAAAATGGCTAAGTGTGCTGACTTGAAAATGTGAAATAGTGACTAGAAAATGCTTATATGTGGTGACTTAAATGTGATATAGTGACTTGAAAATGGTTAAGTGTTGTGACTTGAAATCGTGAACTAATGTCTAGAAGGTTAAGTGTAGTGACTTAAAATGTGAACTAGTGACTTGAAAATGGTTAAGTGTAGTGACTCGAAAATATGAACTAGTGACTTGAAAATGGTGAAGTGTAGTAACTTGAAATGTGAACTATTGACTTGAAACTAGTTAAGTGTTGTTACTCGAAAATGTATACTAATGACTAGAAAATGGTTAAGTGTAGTAACGCGAAAATGTGAACTATTGACTTGAAAATGGTTAATGTAGTGACGTGAAATGTGAACTAGTGACTAGAAAATGGTTAAGTGAGGTGATTTGAAAATGTGAACTAGTTACTTGAAAATGGGTAAGTGTAGTGACTTGAAAATGGTTAAGTGTAGTGACTTGTAAATTTGAACGAGTGACTAGAAAATTGTTAAGTGTAATGACTTGAAAATGTGAACTAGTGACATGTAAATGGTTAAGTGTTGTGACTTGAAATGTGAACTAGTGACTTAAAATACGTATTGTGTTTGAAAATGTGAACTAGTGACTTGAAAATGGTTAAGTGTAGTGACATGAAAATGTGAAAAAGTGTCTAGAAAATTGTTAAGTTCAGTGATATTAAATGTGAACTAGTAACTAGAAAATGGTTAAGTGTGCTGACTTGAAAATGTGAACTAGTGTCATGAAAATGGTTAAGTGTAGTAACTTGAAAATGTGAACGAGTGCCTAGAAAATGGTTAAGTGTAGTGACTTGAAAATGTGAACTAGTGACATGTAAATGGTTAAGTGTTGTGACTTGAAATGTGAACTAGTGACTTGAAAATGGTATTGTTTTTGAAAATGTGAACTAGTGACTTGAAAATGGTATTGTTTTTGAAAATGTGAACTAGTGACTTGAAAATGGTTAAGTGTAGTGACCTGAAAATGTGAAAAAGTGTCTAGAAAATGGTTAAGTTCAGTGACATTAAATGTGAACTAGTAACTAGAAAATGGCTAAGTGTGCTGACTTGAAAATGTGAAATAGTGACTAGAAAATGCTTATATGTGGTGACTTAAATGTGATATAGTGACTTGAAAATGGTTAAGTGTTGTGACTTGAAATCGTGAACTAATGTCTAGAAGGTTAAGTGTAGTGACTTAAAATGTGAACTAGTGACTTGAAAATGGTTAAGTGTAGTGACATGAAAATGTGAAAAAGTGTCTAGAAAATTGTTAAGTTCAGTGATATTAAATGTGAACTAGTAACTAGAAAATGGTTAAGTGTGCTGACTTGAAAATGTGAACTAGTGTCATGAAAATGGTTAAGTGTAGTAACTTGAAAATGTGAACGAGTGCCTAGAAAATGGTTAAGTGTAGTGACTTGAAAATGTGAACTAGTGACATGTAAATGGTTAAGTGTTGTGACTTGAAATGTGAACTAGTGACTTGAAAATGGTATTGTTTTTGAAAATGTGAACTAGTGACTTGAAAATGGTATTGTTTTTGAAAATGTGAACTAGTGACTTGAAAATGGTTAAGTGTAGTGACCTGAAAATGTGAAAAAGTGTCTAGAAAATGGTTAAGTTCAGTGACATTAAATGTGAACTAGTAACTAGAAAATGGCTAAGTGTGCTGACTTGAAAATGTGAAATAGTGACTAGAAAATGCTTATATGTGGTGACTTAAATGTGATATAGTGACTTGAAAATGGTTAAGTGTTGTGACTTGAAATCGTGAACTAATGTCTAGAAGGTTAAGTGTAGTGACTTAAAATGTGAACTAGTGACTTGAAAATGGTTAAGTGTAGTGACTCGAAAATATGAACTAGTGACTTGAAAATGGTGAAGTGTAGTAACTTGAAATGTGAACTATTGACTTGAAACTAGTTAAGTGTTGTTACTCGAAAATGTATACTAATGACTAGAAAATGGTTAAGTGTAGTAACGCGAAAATGTGAACTATTGACTTGAAAATGGTTAATGTAGTGACTTGAAATGTGAACTAGTGACTAGAAAATGGTTAAGTGAGCTGACTTGAAAATGTGAACTAGTTACTTGAAAATGGGTAAGTGTAGTGACTTGAAAATGGTTAAGTGTAGTGACTTGTAAATGTGAACGAGTGACTAGAAAATGGTTAAGTGTAATGACTTGAAAATGTGAACTAGTGACATGTAAATGGTTAAGTGTTGTGACTTGAAATGTGAACTAGTGACTTGAAAATGGTATTGTTTTTGAAAATGTGAACTAGTGACTTGAAAATGGTTAAGTGTAGTGACCTGAAAATGTGAAAAAGTGTCTAGAAAATGGTTAAGTTCAGTGACATTAAATGTGAACTAGTAACTAGAAAATGGCTAAGTGTGCTGACTTGAAAATGTGAAATAGTGACTAGAAAATGCTTATATGTGGTGACTTAAATGTGATATAGTGACTTGAAAATGGTTAAGTGTTGTGACTTGAAATCGTGAACTAATGTCTAGAAGGTTAAGTGTAGTGACTTAAAATGTGAACTAGTGACTTGAAAATGGTTAAGTGTAGTGACTCGAAAATATGAACTAGTGACTTGAAAATGGTGAAGTGTAGTAACTTGAAATGTGAACTATTGACTTGAAACGAGTTAAGTGTTGTTACTCGAAAATGTATACTAATGACTAGAAAATGGTTAAGTGTAGTAACGCGAAAATGTGAACTATTGACTTGAAAATGGTTAATGTAGTGACTTGAAATGTGAACTAGTGACTAGAAAATGGTTAAGTGAGGTGACTTGAAAATGTGAACTAGTTACTTGAAAATGGTTAAGTGTAGTGACTTGAAAATGGTTAGGTGTAGTGACTTGTAAATGTGAACGAGTGACTAGAAAATGGTTAAGTGTAATGACTTGAAAATGTGAACTAGTGACATGTAAATGGTTAAGTGTTGTGACTTGAAATGTGAACTAGTGACTTAAAATTGGTATTGTGTTTGAAAATGTGAACTAGTGACTTGAAAATGGTTAAGTGTAGTGACATGAAAATGTGAAAAAGTGTCTAGAAAATTGTTAAGTTCAGTGATATTAAATGTGAACTAGTAACTAGAAAATGGTTAAGTGTGCTGACTTGAAAATGTGAACTAGTGTCAGGAAAATGGTTAAGTGTAGTAACTTGAAAATGTGAACGAGTGCCTAGAAAATGGTTAAGTGTAGTGACTTGAAAATGTGAACTAGTGACATGTAAATGGTTAAGTGTTGTGACTTGAAATGTGAACTAGTGACTTGAGAATGGTATTGTTTTTGAAAATGTGAACTAGTGACTTGAAAATGGTTAAGTGTAGTGACCTGAAAATGTGAAAAAGTGTCTAGAAAATGGTTAAGTTCAGTGACATTAAATGTGAACTAGTAACTAGAAAATGGCTAAGTGTGCTGACTTGAAAATGTGAAATAGTGACTAGAAAATGCTTATATGTGGTGACTTAAATGTGATATAGTGACTTGAAAATGGTTAAGTGTTGTGACTTGAAATCGTGAACTAATGTCTAGAAGGTTAAGTGTAGTGACTTAAAATGTGAACTAGTGACTTGAAAATGGTTAAGTGTAGTGACTCGAAAATATGAACTAGTGACTTGAAAATGGTGAAGTGTAGTAACTTGAAATGTGAACTATTGACTTGAAACTAGTTAAGTGTTGTTACTCGAAAATTTATACTAATGACTAGAAAATGGTTAAGTGTAGTAACGCGAAAATGTGAACTATTGACTTGAAAATGGTTAATGTAGTGACTTGAAATGTGAACTAGTGACTAGAAAATGGTTAAGTGAGGTGACTTGAAAATGTGAACTAGTTACTTGAAAATGGTTAAGTGTAGTGACTTGAAAATGGTTAAGTGTAGTGACTTGTAAATGTGAACGAGTGACTAGAAAATGGTTAAGTGTAATGACTTGAAAATGTGAACTAGTGACATGTAAATGGTTAAGTGTTGTGACTTGAAATGTGAACTAGTGACTTAAAATTGGTATTGTGTTTGAAAATGTGAACTAGTGACTTGAAAATGGTTAAGTGTAGTGACATGAAAATGTGAAAAAGTGTCTAGAAAATTGTTAAGTTCAGTGATATTAAATGTGAACTAGTAACTAGAAAATGGTTAAGTGTGCTGACTTGAAAATGTGAACTAGTGTCAGGAAAATGGTTAAGTGTAGTAACTTGAAAATGTGAACGAGTGCCTAGAAAATGGTTAAGTGTAGTGACTTGAAAATGTGAACTAGTGACATGTAAATGGTTAAGTGTTGTGACTTGAAATGTGAACTAGTGACTTGAGAATGGTATTGTTTTTGAAAATGTGAACTAGTGACTTGAAAATGGTTAAGTGTAGTGACCTAAAAATGTGAAAAAGTGTCTAGAAAATGGTTAAGTTCAGTGACATTAAATGTGAACTAGTAACTAGAAAATGGCTAAGTGTGCTGACTTGAAAATGTGAAATAGCTACTAGAAAATGCTTATATGTGGTGACTTAAATGTGATATAGTGACTTGAAAATGGTTAAGTGTTGTGACTTGAAATCGTGAACTAATGTCTAGAAGGTTAAGTGTAGTGACTTAAAATGTGAACTAGTGACTTGAAAATGGTTAAGTGTAGTGACTCGAAAATATGAACTAGTGACTTGAAAATGGTGAAGTGTAGTAACTTGAAATGTGAACTATTGACTTGAAACTAGTTAAGTGTTGTTACTCGAAAATGTATACTAATGACTAGAAAATGGTTAAGTGTAGTAACGCGAAAATGTGAACTATTGACTTGAAAATGGTTAATGTAGTGACTTGAAATGTGAACTAGTGACTAGAAAATGGTTAAGTGAGGTGACTTGAAAATGTTAACTAGTTACTTGAAAATGGTTAAGTGTAGTGACTTGAAAATGGTTAAGTGTAGTGACTTGTAAATGTGAACGAGCGACTAGAAAATGGTTAAGTGTAATGACTTGAAAATGTGAACTAGTGACATGTAAATGGTTAAGTGTTGTGACTTGAAATGTGAACTAGTGACTTAAAATTGGTATTGTGTTTGAAAATGTGAACTAGTGACTTGAAAATGGTTAAGTGTAGTGACATGAAAATGTGAAAAAGTGTCTAGAAAATTGTTAAGTTCAGTGATATTAAATGTGAACTAGTAACTAGAAAATGGTTAAGTGTGCTGACTTGAAAATGTGAACTAGTGTCAGGAAAATGGTTAAGTGTAGTAACTTGAAAATGTGAACGAGTGCCTAGAAAATGGTTAAGTGTAGTGACTTGAAAATGTGAACTAGTGACATGTAAATGGTTAAGTGTTGTGACTTGAAATGTGAACTAGTGACTTGAAAATGGTATTGTTTTTGAAAATGTGAACTAGTGACTTGAAAATGGTATTGTTTTTGAAAATGTGAACTAGTGACTTGAAAATGGTTAAGTGTAGTGACCTGAAAATGTGAAAAAGTGTCTAGAAAATGGTTAAGTTCAGTGACATTAAATGTGAACTAGTAACTAGAAAATGGCTAAGTGTGCTGACTTGAAAATGTGAAATAGTGACTAGAAAATGCTTATATGTGGTGACTTAAATGTGATATAGTGACTTGAAAATGGTTAAGTGTTGTGACTTGAAATCGTGAACTAATGTCTAGAAGGTTAAGTGTAGTGACTTAAAATGTGAACTAGTGACTTGAAAATGGTTAAGTGTAGTGACTCGAAAATATGAACTAGTGACTTGAAAATGGTGAAGTGTAGTAACTTGAAATGTGAACTATTGACTTGAAACTAGTTAAGTGTTGTTACTCGAAAATGTATACTAATGACTAGAAAATGGTTAAGTGTAGTAACGCGAAAATGTGAACTATTGACTTGAAAATGGTTAATGTAGTGACTTGAAATGTGAACTAGTGACTAGAAAATGGTTAAGTGAGGTGACTTGAAAATGTGAACTAGTTACTTGAAAATGGTTAAGTGTAGTGACTTGAAAATGGTTAAGTGTAGTGACTTGTAAATGTGAACGAGTGACTAGAAAATGGTTAAGTGTAATGACTTGAAAATGTGAACTAGTGACATGTAAATGGTTAAGTGTTGTGACTTGAAATGTGAACTAGTGACTTAAAATTGGTATTGTGTTTGAAAATGTGAACTAGTGACTTGAAAATGGTTAAGTGTAGTGACATGAAAATGTGAAAAAGTGTCTAGAAAATTGTTAAGTTCAGTGATATTAAATGTGAACTAGTAACTAGAAAATGGTTAAGTGTGCTGACTTGAAAATGTGAACTAGTGTCAGGAAAATGGTTAAGTGTAGTAACTTGAAAATGTGAACGAGTGCCTAGAAAATGGTTAAGTGTAGTGACTTGAAAATGTGAACTAGTGACATGTAAATGGTTAAGTGTTGTGACTTGAAATGTGAACTAGTGACTTGAGAATGGTATTGTTTTTGAAAATGTGAACTAGTGACTTGAAAATGGTTAAGTGTAGTGACCTAAAAATGTGAAAAAGTGTCTAGAAAATGGTTAAGTTCAGTGACATTAAATGTGAACTAGTAACTAGAAAATGGCTAAGTGTGCTGACTTGAAAATGTGAAATAGCTACTAGAAAATGCTTATATGTGGTGACTTAAATGTGATATAGTGACTTGAAAATGGTTAAGTGTTGTGACTTGAAATCGTGAACTAATGTCTAGAAGGTTAAGTGTAGTGACTTAAAATGTGAACTAGTGACTTGAAAATGGTTAAGTGTAGTGACTCGAAAATATGAACTAGTGACTTGAAAATGGTGAAGTGTAGTAACTTGAAATGTGAACTATTGACTTGAAACTAGTTAAGTGTTGTTACTCGAAAATGTATACTAATGACTAGAAAATGGTTAAGTGTAGTAACGGGAAAATGTGAACTATTGACTTGAAAATGGTTAATGTAGTGACTTGAAATGTGAACTAGTGACTAGAAAATGGTTAAGTGAGGTGACTTGAAAATGTTAACTAGTTACTTGAAAATGGTTAAGTGTAGTGACTTGAAAATGGTTAAGTGTAGTGACTTGTAAATGTGAACGAGCGACTAGAAAATGGTTAAGTGTAATGACTTGAAAATGTGAACTAGTGACATGTAAATGGTTAAGTGTTGTGACTTGAAATGTGAACTAGTGACTTAAAATTGGTATTGTGTTTGAAAATGTGAACTAGTGACTTGAAAATGGTTAAGTGTAGTGACATGAAAATGTGAAAAAGTGTCTAGAAAATTGTTAAGTTCAGTGATATTAAATGTGAACTAGTAACTAGAAAATGGTTAAGTGTGCTGACTTGAAAATGTGAACTAGTGTCAGGAAAATGGTTAAGTGTAGTAACTTGAAAATGTGAACGAGTGCCTAGAAAATGGTTAAGTGTAGTGACTTGAAAATGTGAACTAGTGACATGTAAATGGTTAAGTGTTGTGACTTGAAATGTGAACTAGTGACTTGAAAATGGTATTGTTTTTGAAAATGTGAACTAGTGACTTGAAAATGGTATTGTTTTTGAAAATGTGAACTAGTGACTTGAAAATGGTTAAGTGTAGTGACCTGAAAATGTGAAAAAGTGTCTAGAAAATGGTTAAGTTCAGTGACATTAAATGTGAACTAGTAACTAGAAAATGGCTAAGTGTGCTGACTTGAAAATGTGAAATAGTGACTAGAAAATGCTTATATGTGGTGACTTAAATGTGATATAGTGACTTGAAAATGGTTAAGTGATGTGACTTGAAATCGTGAACTAATGTCTAGAAGGTTAAGTGTAGTGACTTAAAATGTGAACTAGTGACTTGAAAATGGTTAAGTGTAGTGACTCGAAAATATGAACTAGTGACTTGAAAATGGTGAAGTGTAGTAACTTGAAATGTGAACTATTGACTTGAAACTAGTTAAGTGTTGTTACTCGAAAATGTATACTAATGACTAGAAAATGGTTAAGTGTAGTAACGCGAAAATGTGAACTATTGACTTGAAAATGGTTAATGTAGTGACTTGAAATGTGAACTAGTGACTAGAAAATGGTTAAGTGAGGTGACTTGAAAATGTGAACTAGTTACTTGAAAATGGTTAAGTGTAGTGACTTGAAAATGGTTAAGTGTAGTGACTTGTAAATGTGAACGAGTGACTAGAAAATGGTTAAGTGTAATGACTTGAAAATGTGAACTAGTGACATGTAAATGGTTAAGTGTTGTGACTTGAAATGAGAACTAGTGACTTAAAATTGGTATTGTGTTTGAAAATGTGAACTAGTGACTTGAAAATGGTTAAGTGTAGTGACATGAAAATGTGAAAAAGTGTCTAGAAAATTGTTAAGTTCAGTGATATTAAATGTGAACTAGTAACTAGAAAATGGTTAAGTGTGCTGACTTGAAAATGTGAACTAGTGTCAGGAAAATGGTTAAGTGTAGTAACTTGAAAATGTGAACGAGTGCCTAGAAAATGGTCAAGTGTAGTGACTTGAAAATGTGAACTAGTGACATGTAAATGGTTAAGTGTTGTGACTTGAAATGTGAACTAGTGACTTGAAAATGGTATTGTTTTTGAAAATGTGAACTAGTGACTTGAAAATGGTTAAGTGTAGTGACCTGAAAATGTGAAAAAGTGTCTAGAAAATGGTTAAGTTCAGTGACATTAAATGTGAACTAGTAACTAGAAAATGGCTAAGTGTGCTGACTTGAAAATGTGAAATAGTGACTAGAAAATGCTTATATGTGGTGACTTAAATGTGATATAGTGACTTGAAAATGGTTAAGTGTTGTGACTTGAAATCGTGAACTAATGTCTAGAAGGTTAAGTGTAGTGACTTAAAATGTGAACTAGTGACTTGAAAATGGTTAAGTGTAGTGACTCGAAAATATGAACTAGTGACTTGAAAATGGTGAAGTGTAGTAACTTGAAATGTGAACTATTGACTTGAAACTAGTTAAGTGTTGTTACTCGAAAATTTATACTAATGACTAGAAAATGGTTAAGTGTAGTAACGCGAAAATGTGAACTATTGACTTGAAAATGGTTAATGTAGTGACTTGAAATGTGAACTAGTGACTAGAAAATGGTTAAGTGAGGTGATTTGAAAATGTGAACTAGTTACTTGAAAATGGGTAAGTGTAGTGACTTGAAAATGGTTAAGTGTAGTGACTTGTAAATTTGAACGAGTGACTAGAAAATTGTTAAGTGTAATGACTTGAAAATGTGAACTAGTGACATGTAAATGGTTAAGTGTTGTGACTTGAAATGTGAACTAGTGACTTAAAATACGTATTGTGTTTGAAAATGTGAACTAGTGACATGTAAATGGTTAAGTGTTGTGACTTGAAATGTGAACTAGTGACTTAAAATTGGTATTGTGTTTGAAAATGTGAACTAGTGACTTGAAAATGGTTAAGTGTAGTGACATGAAAATGTGAAAAAGTGTCTAGAAAATTGTTAAGTTCAGTGATATTAAATGTGAACTAGTAACTAGAAAATGGTTAAGTGTGCTGACTTGAAAATGTGAACTAGTGTCATGAAAATGGTTAAGTGTAGTAACTTGAAAATGTGAACGAGTGCCTAGAAAATGGTTAAGTGTTGTGACTTGAAATCGTGAACTAATGTCTAGAAGGTTAAGTGTAGTGACTTAAAATGTGAACTAGTGACTTGAAAATGGTTAAGTGTAGTGACTCGAAAATATGAACTAGTGACTTGAAAATGGTGAAGTGTAGTAACTTGAAATGTGAACTATTGACTTGAAACTAGTTAAGTGTTGTTACTCGAAAATGTATACTAATGACTAGAAAATGGTTAAGTGTAGTAACGCGAAAATGTGAACTATTGACTTGAAAATGGTTAATGTAGTGACGTGAAATGTGAACTAGTGACTAGAAAATGGTTAAGTGAGGTGATTTGAAAATGTGAACTAGTTACTTGAAAATGGGTAAGTGTAGTGACTTGAAAATGGTTAAGTGTAGTGACTTGTAAATTTGAACGAGTGACTAGAAAATTGTTAAGTGTAATGACTTGAAAATGTGAACTAGTGACATGTAAATGGTTAAGTGTTGTGACTTGAAATGTGAACTAGTGACTTAAAATACGTATTGTGTTTGAAAATGTGAACTAGTGACTTGAAAATGGTTAAGTGTAGTGACATGAAAATGTGAAAAAGTGTCTAGAAAATTGTTAAGTTCAGTGATATTAAATGTGAACTAGTAACTAGAAAATGGTTAAGTGTGCTGACTTGAAAATGTGAACTAGTGTCATGAAAATGGTTAAGTGTAGTAACTTGAAAATGTGAACGAGTGCCTAGAAAATGGTTAAGTGTAGTGACTTGAAAATGTGAACTAGTGACATGTAAATGGTTAAGTGTTGTGACTTGAAATGTGAACTAGTGACTTGAAAATGGTATTGTTTTTGAAAATGTGAACTAGTGACTTGAAAATGGTATTGTTTTTGAAAATGTGAACTAGTGACTTGAAAATGGTTAAGTGTAGTGACCTGAAAATGTGAAAAAGTGTCTAGAAAATGGTTAAGTTCAGTGACATTAAATGTGAACTAGTAACTAGAAAATGGCTAAGTGTGCTGACTTGAAAATGTGAAATAGTGACTAGAAAATGCTTATATGTGGTGACTTAAATGTGATATAGTGACTTGAAAATGGTTAAGTGTTGTGACTTGAAATCGTGAACTAATGTCTAGAAGGTTAAGTGTAGTGACTTAAAATGTGAACTAGTGACTTGAAAATGGTTAAGTGTAGTGACATGAAAATGTGAAAAAGTGTCTAGAAAATTGTTAAGTTCAGTGATATTAAATGTGAACTAGTAACTAGAAAATGGTTAAGTGTGCTGACTTGAAAATGTGAACTAGTGTCATGAAAATGGTTAAGTGTAGTAACTTGAAAATGTGAACGAGTGCCTAGAAAATGGTTAAGTGTAGTGACTTGAAAATGTGAACTAGTGACATGTAAATGGTTAAGTGTTGTGACTTGAAATGTGAACTAGTGACTTGAAAATGGTATTGTTTTTGAAAATGTGAACTAGTGACTTGAAAATGGTATTGTTTTTGAAAATGTGAACTAGTGACTTGAAAATGGTTAAGTGTAGTGACCTGAAAATGTAAAAAAGTGTCTAGAAAATGGTTAAGTTCAGTGACATTAAATGTGAACTAGTAACTAGAAAATGGCTAAGTGTGCTGACTTGAAAATGTGAAATAGTGACTAGAAAATGCTTATATGTGGTGACTTAAATGTGATATAGTGACTTGAAAATGGTTAAGTGTTGTGACTTGAAATCGTGAACTAATGTCTAGAAGGTTAAGTGTAGTGACTTAAAATGTGAACTAGTGACTTGAAAATGGTTAAGTGTAGTGACTCGAAAATATGAACTAGTGACTTGAAAATGGTGAAGTGTAGTAACTTGAAATGTGAACTATTGACTTGAAACTAGTTAAGTGTTGTTACTCGAAAATGTATACTAATGACTAGAAAATGGTTAAGTGTAGTAACGCGAAAATGTGAACTATTGACTTGAAAATGGTTAATGTAGTGACTTGAAATGTGAACTAGTGACTAGAAAATGGTTAAGTGAGCTGACTTGAAAATGTGAACTAGTTACTTGAAAATGGGTAAGTGTAGTGACTTGAAAATGGTTAAGTGTAGTGACTTGTAAATGTGAACGAGTGACTAGAAAATGGTTAAGTGTAATGACTTGAAAATGTGAACTAGTGACATGTAAATGGTTAAGTGTTGTGACTTGAAATGTGAACTAGTGACTTGAAAATGGTATTGTTTTTGAAAATGTGAACTAGTGACTTGAAAATGGTTAAGTGTAGTGACCTGAAAATGTGAAAAAGTGTCTAGAAAATGGTTAAGTTCAGTGACATTAAATGTGAACTAGTAACTAGAAAATGGCTAAGTGTGCTGACTTGAAAATGTGAAATAGTGACTAGAAAATGCTTATATGTGGTGACTTAAATGTGATATAGTGACTTGAAAATGGTTAAGTGTTGTGACTTGAAATCGTGAACTAATGTCTAGAAGGTTAAGTGTAGTGACTTAAAATGTGAACTAGTGACTTGAAAATGGTTAAGTGTAGTGACTCGAAAATATGAACTAGTGACTTGAAAATGGTGAAGTGTAGTAACTTGAAATGTGAACTATTGACTTGAAACGAGTTAAGTGTTGTTACTCGAAAATGTATACTAATGACTAGAAAATGGTTAAGTGTAGTAACGCGAAAATGTGAACTATTGACTTGAAAATGGTTAATGTAGTGACTTGAAATGTGAACTAGTGACTAGAAAATGGTTAAGTGAGGTGACTTGAAAATGTGAACTAGTTACTTGAAAATGGTTAAGTGTAGTGACTTGAAAATGGTTAGGTGTAGTGACTTGTAAATGTGAACGAGTGACTAGAAAATGGTTAAGTGTAATGACTTGAAAATGTGAACTAGTGACATGTAAATGGTTAAGTGTTGTGACTTGAAATGTGAACTAGTGACTTAAAATTGGTATTGTGTTTGAAAATGTGAACTAGTGACTTGAAAATGGTTAAGTGTAGTGACATGAAAATGTGAAAAAGTGTCTAGAAAATTGTTAAGTTCAGTGATATTAAATGTGAACTAGTAACTAGAAAATGGTTAAGTGTGCTGACTTGAAAATGTGAACTAGTGTCATGAAAATGGTTAAGTGTAGTAACTTGAAAATGTGAACGAGTGCCTAGAAAATGGTTAAGTGTAGTGACTTGAAAATGTGAACTAGTGACATGTAAATGGTTAAGTGTTGTGACTTGAAATGTGAACTAGTGACTTGAAAATGGTATTGTTTTTGAAAATGTGAACTAGTGACTTGAAAATGGTATTGTTTTTGAAAATGTGAACTAGTGACTTGAAAATGGTTAAGTGTAGTGACCTGAAAATGTGAAAAAGTGTCTAGAAAATGGTTAAGTTCAGTGACATTAAATGTGAACTAGTAACTAGAAAATGGCTAAGTGTGCTGACTTGAAAATGTGAAATAGTGACTAGAAAATGCTTATATGTGGTGACTTAAATGTGATATAGTGACTTGAAAATGGTTAAGTGTTGTGACTTGAAATCGTGAACTAATGTCTAGAAGGTTAAGTGTAGTGACTTAAAATGTGAACTAGTGACTTGAAAATGGTTAAGTGTAGTGACTCGAAAATATGAACTAGTGACTTGAAAATGGTGAAGTGTAGTAACTTGAAATGTGAACTATTGACTTGAAACTAGTTAAGTGTTGTTACTCGAAAATGTATACTAATGACTAGAAAATGCTTAAGTGTAGTAACGCGAAAATGTGAACTATTGACTTGAAAATGGTTAATGTAGTGACTTGAAATGTGAACTAGTGACTAGAAAATGGTTAAGTGAGGTGATTTGAAAATGTGAACTAGTTACTTGAAAATGGTTAAGTGTAGTGACTTGAAAATGGTTAGGTGTAGTGACTTGTAAATTTGAACGAGTGACTAGAAAATTGTTAAGTGTAATGACTTGAAAATGTGAACTAGTGACATGTAAATGGTTAAGTGTTGTGACTTGAAATGTGAACTAGTGACTTAAAATACGTATTGTGTTTGAAAATGTGAACTAGTGACTTGAAAATGGTTAAGTGTAGTGACATGAAAATGTGAAAAAGTGTCTAGAAAATTGTTAAGTTCAGTGATATTAAATGTGAACTAGTAACTAGAAAATGGTTAAGTGTGCTGACTTGAAAATGTGAACTAGTGTCATGAAAATGGTTAAGTGTAGTAACTTGAAAAACTGAACGAGTGCCTACAAAATGGTTAAGTGTAGTGACTTGAAAATGTGAACTAGTGACATGTAAATGGTTAAGTGTTGTGACTTGAAATGTGAACTAGTGACTTGAAAATGGTATTGTTTTTGAAAATGTGAACTAGTGACTTGAAAATGGTTAAGTGTAGTGACCTGAAAATGTGAAAAAGTGTCTAGAAAATGGTTAAGTTCAGTGACATTAAATGTGAACTAGTAACTAGAAAATGGCTAAGTGTGCTGACTTGAAAATGTGAAATAGTGACTAGAAAATGCTTATATGTGGTGACTTAAATGTGATATAGTGACTTGAAAATGGTTAAGTGTTGTGACTTGAAATTGTGAACTAATGTCTAGAAGGTTAAGTGTAGTGACTTAAAATGTGAACTAGTGACTTGAAAATGGTTAAGTGTAGTGACTCGAAAATATGAACTAGTGACTTGAAAATGGTGAAGTGTAGTAACTTGAAATGTGAACTATTGACTTGAAACTAGTTAAGTGTTGTTATTCGAAAATGCATACTAATGACTAGAAAATGGTTAAGTGTAGTAACGCGAAAATGTGAACTATTGACTTGAAAATGGTTAATGTAGTGACTTGAAATGTGAACTAGTGACTAGAAAATGGTTAAGTGAGGTGACTTGAAAATGTGAACTAGTTACTTGAAAATGGTCAAGTGTAGTGACTTGAAAATGGTTAAGTGTAGTGACTTGTAAATGTGAACGAGTGACTAGAAAATGGTTAAGTGTAATGACTTGAAAATGTGAACTAGTGACATGTAAATGGTTAAGTGTTGTGACTTGAAATGTGAACTAGTGACTTAAAATTGGTATTGTGTTTGAAAATGTGAACTAGTGACTTGAAAATGGTTAAGTGTAGTGACATGAAAATGTGAAAAAGTGTCTAGAAAATTGTTAAGTTCAGTGATATTAAATGTGAACTAGTAACTAGAAAATGGTTAAGTGTGCTGACTTGAAAATGTGAACTAGTGTCATGAAAATGGTTAAGTGTAGTAACTTGAAAATGTGAACTAGTGAATTGAAAATGGTTAAGTGTAGTTCATTGAAAATGTGAACTAGTGACATGTAAATGGTAAAGTGTTGTGACTTGAAATGCGAACTAGTGACTTGAAAATGGGATTGTGTTTGAAAATGTGAACTAGTGACTTGAAAATGGTTGTGGAGTGACTTGAAAATGTGAACAAGCGACTTGAAAATAATTAAGATTATTGAAATTAAATGTGAACTAGTAACTTTAAAATGTGAACTAATGTCTAGAAAATGGTTCAGTTCAGTGACTTGAAAATGTGAACTATTAACTAGAAAATGGTTAAGTGTGGTGACTTAAAATATGAACTAGTGACTTGAAAATGGTTAAGTGTAGCGACTTGAAAGTGTGGAATAATGTCGAGAAAATAGCTAACTTTAGTGACTTGAAAATGTGAACTAGTGACTAGAAAATGGTTAAGTGTGGTGACATGAAAATGTGACCTAGTGACTGGAAAATGGTTACGCGTACTGACTTGAAAATGTGAACTAGTGACTTGAAAATAGTTAAGTGTAGTTCCTTGAAAATGTGAACTAGTGACTAGAAAATGGTTAAGTGAGGTGACTTGAAAATGTGAACTAGTGACTTGAAAATGGTTGTGCAGTGACTTGAAAATGTGAACGAGCGACTTGAAAATAATTAAGATTAGTGAAATTAAATGTGAACTAGTATCTTGAAAATGTGAACTAATGTCTAGAAAATGGTTCAGTTCAGTGACTTGAAAATGTGAACTATTAACTAGAAAATTGTTAAGTGTGGTGACTTGAAATGTGAACAAGTGTCATGAAAATGGTTACGTGTAGTGACTTGAAAATGTGAACTAGTGAATTGAAAATGGTTATGTGTATTTCATTGAAAATTTGAACTAGTGACATGTAAATGGTTAAGTGTTATGACTTGAAATGTGAACTAGTGACTTGAAAATGGGATTGTGTTTGAAAATGTGAACTAGTGACTTGAAAATGGGATTGTGTTTCAAAATGTGAACTAGTGACTTGAAAATGGTTGTGTAGTGACTTGAAAATGGTTGTGTAGTGACTTGAAAATGTGAACAAGCGACTTAAAATTAAATAATATTAGTGAAAATAAATGTGAACTAGTAACTTGAAAATGTGAACTAATGTCTAGAAAATGGTTCAGTTCAGTGACTTGAAAATGTGAACTATTAACTAGAAAATGGTTAAGTGTGGTGACTTGAAAATGTGAACTAGTGACTAGAAAATGGTTAAGTGTGGTGACATGAAAATGTGAACTAGTGACTGGAAAATGGTTACGCGTACTGACTTGAAAATGTGAACTAGTGACTTGAAAATAGTTAAGTGTAGTTCCTTGAAAATGTGAACTAGTGACTAGAAAATGGTTAAGTGAGGTGACTTGAAAATGTGAACTAGTGACTTGAAAATGGGATTGTGTTTGAAAATGTGAACTAGTGACTTGAGAATGGTTGTGCAGTGACTTGAAAATGTGAACGAGCGACTTGAAAATAATTAAGATTAGTGAAATTAAATGTGAACTAGTAACTTGAAAATGTGAACTAATGTCTAGAAAATGGTTCAGTTCAGTGACTTGAAAATGTGAACTATTAACTAGAAAATGGTTAACTGTGGTGACTTGAAATGTGAACTAGTGTCATGGAAATGGTTAAGTGTAGTGACTTGAAAATGTGAACTAGTGAATTGAAAATGGTTATGTGTAGTTCATTGAAAATGTGAACTAGTGACATGTAAATGGTTAAGTGTTATGACTTGAAATATGAACTAGTGACTTGAAAATGGGATTGTGTTTGAAAATGTGAACTAGTGACTTGAAAATGGGATTATGTTTGAAAATGTGAACTAGTGACTTGAAATTGGTTGTGTAGTAACTTGAAAATGTGAACAAGCGACTTGAAAATAATTAAGATTAGTGAAATTAAATGTGAACTAGTAACTTGAAAATGTGAACTAATGTCTAGAAAATGGTTCAGTTCAGTGACTTGAAAATGTGAACTATTAACTAGAAAATGGTTAAGTGTGGTGACTTGAAAATGTGAACTAGTGACTTGAAAATGGTTAAGTGTAGCGACTTGAAAGTGTGGAATAATGTCTAGAAAATAGCTAACTTTAGTGACTTAAAAATGTGAACTAGTGACTAGAAAATGGTTAAGTGTGGTGACATGAAAATGTGAACTAGTGACTGGAAAATGGTTACGCGTACTGACTTGAAAATGTGAACTAGTGACTTGAAAATAGTTAAGTGTAGTTTCTTGAAATGTGAACTAGCGACTTGAAAATGGGTAAGCATAGTGACTTGAAATGTGAACTAGTGACTAGAAAATGTTAACTAGGGACTAGAAAATGGTTAAGTGAGGTGACTTTAAAATGTTTACTAATGACTAGAAAATGGTTAAGTGTAGTAACTTAAAAATGTGAACTAATGTTTAGAAAATGGTTAAGTTCAGTGACTTGAAAATGTGAACTAGTGACTAGAAAATGGTTACGTGTACTGACTTGAAAATGTGAACTAGTGACTTGAAAATAGTTAAGTGTAGTTCCTTGAAATGTGAACTAGCGACTTGAAAATGGGTAAGCGTAGTGACTTGAAATGTGAACTAGTGACTAGAAAATGTGCTAGGGACTAGAAAATGGTTAAGTGAGGTGACTTGAAAATGTAAAATAGTCCCTTGAAAATGGTTAAATGTACTTACTTTAAAATGTTTACTAATGACTAGAAAATGGTTAAGTGCAGTAACTTAAAAATGTGAACTAATGTTTAGAAAATGGTTAAGTTTAGTGACTTGAAAATGTGAACTAGTGACTAGAAAATGGTTAAGTGAGGTGACTTGAAAATGTGAACTAGTGATTTGAACATGGTAAAGTTTTTGAAAATGGTAACTAGTGACATGAAAATGGTTAAGTGTAGTGACTTGAAAATGTGCATTAGTGACTTGAAAATGGTTAAGCGTCGTGACTTGAAATGTGAACTAGTGACTTGATAATGGTACAGTGTTTTAAAATGTGAACTAGTGACTAGAAAATAGTTAAGTGAGGTGACTTGAAAATGTGAACTAGTGACTTGAACATGGTAAAGCGTTTGAAAATGTTAAGTGTAGTGACTCGAAAATATGAACTAGTGACTTGAAAATGGTGAAGTGTAGTAACTTGAAATGTGAACTAGTGACTTGAAACTAGTTAAGTGTTGTTACTCGAAAATGTATACTAATGACTAGAAAATGGTTAAGTGTAGTAACGCGAAAATGTGAACTATTGACTTGAAAATGGTTAATGTAGTGACTTGAAATGTGAACTAGTGACTAGAAAATGGTTAAGTGAGGTGACTTGAAAATGTGAACTAGTTACTTGAAAATGGTTAAGTGTCGTGACTTGAAAATGGTTAAGTGTAGTGACTTGTAAATGTGAACGAGTGCCTAGAAAATGGTTAAGTGTAGTGACTTGAAAATGTGAACTTGTGACATGTAAGTGGTTAAGTGTTGTGACTTGAAATGTGAACTAGTGACTTGAAAATGGTATTGTTTTTGAAAATGTGAACTAGTGACTTGAAAATGGTTAAGTGTAGTGACCTGAAAATGTGAAAAAGTGTCTAGAAAATGGTTAAGTTCAGTGACATTAATTATGAACTAGTAACTAGAAAATGGCTAAGTGTGCTGACTTGAAAATGTGAAATTGTGACTAGAAAATGCTTATATGTGGTGACTTAAATGTGATATAGTGACTTGAAAGTGATTAAGTGTTGTGACTTGAAATTGTGAACTAATGTCTAGAAGGTTAACTGTAGTGACTTAAAATGTGAACTAGTGACTTGAAAATGGTTAAGTGTAGTGACTTAAAAATGTTAACTAATGTCAAGAAAATGGTTAAGTTCAGTGACTTGAAAATGTGAACTAGTGATTTGAAAATGGTAAAGTGTTTGAAAATGTGAAATAGTGACTAGAAAATGATTAAGTGAGGTGACTTGAAAATGTGAACTAGTGACTTGAACATGGTAAAGTGTTTGAAAATGTGAACTAGTGACATGAAAATGGTTAAGTGTAGTGACTTGAAATGTGAACTAGTGACTTGAACATGGTAAAATGTTTGAAAATGTGAACTAGTGACTAGAAAATGGTTAAGTGTACTGACTTGAAAATGTGTACCAGTGACTTGAAAATAGTTAAGTGTAGTTCCTTGAAATGTGAACTAGCGACTTGAAAATGGGTAAGCGTAGTGACTTGAAATGTGAACTAGTGACTAGAAAATGGTTAAGTGAGCTGATTTGAAAATGTGTAATAGTGTCTTGAAAATGGTCAAGTGTACTTACTTTAAAATGTTTACTAATAACTAGAACATGGTTAAGTGTAGTAACTTAAAAATGTGATCTAATGTTTAGAAAATGGTTAAGTTTAGTGACTTGAAAATGTGAACTAGTGACTAGAAAATGGTTAAGTGAGGTGACTTGAAAATGTGAACTAGTGATTTGAACATGGTAAAGTTTTTGAAAATGGTAACTAGTGACATGAAAATGGTTAAGCATAGTGACTTGAAAATGTGCATTAGTGACTTGAAAATGGTTAAGCGTCGTGACTTGAAATGTGAACTAGTGACTTGATAATGGTACAGTGTTTTAAAATGTGAACTAGTGACTAGAAAATAGTTAAGTGAGGTGACTTGAAAATGTGAACTAGTGACTTGAACATGGTAAAGTGTTTGAAAATGTTAAGTGTAGTGACTCGAAAATATGAACTAGTGACTTGAAAATGGTGAAGTGTAGTAACTTGAAATGTGAACTAGTGACTTGAAACTAGTTAAGTGTTGTTACTCGAAAATGTATACTAATGACTAGAAAATGGTTAAGTGTAGTAACGCGAAAATGTGAAAAAGTGTCTAGAAAATGCTTATATGTGGTGACTTAAATGTGATATAGTGACTTGAAAATGATTAAGTGTTGTGACTTGAAATTGTGAACTAATGTCTAGAAGGTTAAGTGTAGTGACTTAAAATGTGAACTAGTGATTTGAAAATGGGTAAGCGTAGTGACTTGAAATGTGAACTAGTGACTAGAAAATGGTTAAGTGAGCTGATTTGAAAATGTGTAATAGCGTCTTGAAAATGGTCAAGTGTACTTACTTTAAAATGTTTACTAATGACTAGAAAATTGTTAAGTGTAGTAACTTAAAAATGTGAACTAATGTTTAGAAAATGGTTAAGTTTAGTGACTTGAAAATGTGAACTAGTGACTAGAAAATGGTTAAGTGAGGTGACTTGAAAATGTGAACTAGTGATTTGAACATGGTAAAGTTTTTGAAAATGGTAACTAGTGACATGAAAATGGTTAAGTGTAGTGACTTGAAAATGTGCATTAGTGACTTGAAAATGGTTAAGCGTCGTGACTTGAAATGTGAACTAGTGACTTGATAATGGTACAGTGTTTTAAAATGTGAACTAGTGAATAGAAAATAGTTAAGTGAGGTGACTTGAAAATGTGAACTAGTGACTTGAACATGGTAAAGCGTTTGAAAATGTTAAGTGTAGTGACTCGAAAATATGAACTAGTGACTTGAAAATGGTGAAGTGTAGTAACTTGAAATGTGAACTAGTGACTTGAAACTAGTTAAGTGTTGTTACTCGAAAATGTATACTAATGACTAGAAAATGGTTAAGTGTAGTAACGCAAAAATGTGAACTATTGACTTGAAAATGGTTAATGTAGTGACTTGAAATGTGAACTAGTGACTAAAAAATGGTTAAGTGAGGTGACTTGAAAATGTGAACTAGTTACTTGAAAATGGTTAAGTGTAGTGACTTGAAAATGGTTAAGTGTAGTGACTTGTAAATGTGAACGAGTGACTAGAAAATGGTTAAGTGTAGTGACTTGAAAATGTGAACTAGTGACATGTAAGTGGTTAAGTGTTGTGACTTGAAATGTGAACTAGTGACCTGAAAATGGTATTGTTTTTGAAAATGTGAACTAGTGACTTGAAAATGGTTAAGTGTAGTGACCTGAAAATGTGAAAAAGTGTCTAGAAAATGGTTAAGTTCAGTGACATTAAATGTGAACTAGTAACTAGAAAATGGCTAAGTGTGCTGACTTGAAAATGTGAAATAGTGACTAGAAAATGCTTATATGTGGTGACTTAAATGTGATATAGTGACTTGAAAATGATTAAGTGTTGTGACTTGAAATTGTGAACTAATATCTAGAAGGTTAACTGTAGTGACTTAAAATGTGAACTAGTGACTTGAAAATGGTTAAGTGTAGTGACTTAATAATGTTAACTAATGTCAAGAAAATGGTTAAGTTCAGTGACTTGAAAATGTGAACTAGTGATTTGAAAATGGTAAAGTGTTTGAAAATGTGAAATAGTGACTAGAAAATGATTAAGTGAGGTCACTTTAAAATGTGAATTTGTGACTTGAAAATGGTTAAGCGTCGTGACTTGAAATGTGAACTAGTGACTTGAAAATGGTACAGTGTTTTAAAATGTGAACTAGTGACTAGAAAATGGTTAAGTGAGGTGACTTGAAAATGTGAACTAGTGACTTGAACATGGTAAAGTGTTTGAAAATGTTAAGTGTAGTGACTCGAAAATATGAACTAGTGACTTGAAAATGGTGAAGTGTAGTAACTTGAAATGTGAACTATTGACTTGAAACTAGTTAAGTGTTGTTACTTGAAAATGTATACTAATGACTAGAAAATGGTTAAGTGTAGTAACGCGAAGATGTGAACTATTGACTTGAAAATGGTTAATATAGTGACTTGAAATGTGAACTACTGACTAGAAAATGCTTAAGTGAGGTGACTTGAAAATGTGAACTAGTTACTTGAAAATGGTTAAGTGTAGTGACTTGAAAATTGTTAAGTGTAGTGACTTGTAAATGTGAACGAGTGACTAGAAAATGGTTAAGTGTAGTGACTTGAAAATGTGAACTAGTGACATGTAAATGGTTAAGTGTTGTGACTTGAAATGTGAACTAGTGACTTAAAATTGGTATTGTGTTTGAAAATGTGAACTAGTGACTTGAAAATGGTTGAGTGTAGTGACTTGAAAATGTGAAAAAGTGTCTAGAAAATGGATAAGTTCAGTGACATTAAATGTGAACTAGTAACTAGAAAATGGCTAAGTGTGCTGACTTGAAAATGTGAAATAGTGACTAGAAAATGCTTATATGTGGTGACTTAAATGTGATATAGTGACTTGAAAATGATTAAGTGTTGTGACTTGAAATTGTGAACTAATGTCTAGAAGGTTAAGTGTAGTGACTTAAAATGTGAACTAGTGATTTCAAAATGGTTAAGTGTAGTGACTTAAAAATGTTAACTAATGTCAAGAAAATGGTTAAGTTCAGTGACTTGAAAATGTGAACTAGTGATTTGAAAATGGTAAAGTGTTTGAAAATGTGAAATAGTGACTAGAAAATGATTAAGTGAGGTGACTTGAAAATATGAACTAGTGACTTGAACATGGTAAAGTGTTTGAAAATGTGAACTAGTGACATGAAAATGGTTAAGTCTAGTGACTTGAAAATGTGAACTAGTGACTTGAACATGGTAAAGTGTTTGAAAATGTGAACTAGTGACTAGAAAATGGTTAAGTGTACTGACTTGAAAATGTGTACTAGTGACTTGAAAATAGTTAAGTGTAGTTCCTTGAAATGTGAACTAGCGACTTGAAAATGGGTAAGCCTAGTGACTTGAAATGTGAACTAGTGACTAGAAAATGGTTAAGTGAGCTGATTTGAAAATGTGTCATAGTGTCTTGAAAATGGTCAAGTGTACTTACTTTAAAATGCTTACTAATGACTAGAAAATGGTTAAGTGTAGTAACTTAAAAATGTGAACTAATGTTTAGAAAATGGTTAAGTTTAGTGACTTGAAAATGTGAACTAGTGACTAGAAAATGGTTAAGTGAGGTGACTTGAAAATGTGAACTAGTGATTTGAACATGGTAAAGTTTTTGAAAATGGTAACTAGTGACATGAAAATGGTTAAGTGTAGTGACTTGAAAATGTGCATTAGTGACTTGAAAATGGTTAAGCGTCGTGACTTGAAATGTGAACTAGTGACTTGATAATGGTACAGTGTTTTAAAATGTGAACTAGTGACTAGAAAATAGTTAAGTGAGGTGACTTGAAAATGTGAACTAGTGACTTGAACATGGTAAAGTGTTTGAAAATGTTAAGTGTAGTGACTCGAAAATATGAACTAGTGACTTGAAAATGGTGAAGTGTAGTAACTTGAAATGTGAACTAGTGACTTGAAACTAGTTAAGTGTTGTTACTCGAAAATGTATACTAATGACTAGAAAATGGTTAAGTGTAGTAACGCGAAAATGTGAACTATTGACTTGAAAATGGTTAATGTAGTGACTTGAAATGTGAACTAGTGACTAAAAAATGGTTAAGTGAGGTGACTTGAAAATGTGAACTAGTTACTTGAAAATGGTTAAGTGTAGTGACTTGAAAATGGTTAAGTGAGGTGACTTGAAATTGTGAACTAATGTCTAGAAGGTTAAGTGTAGTGACTTAAAATGTGAACTAGTGATTTGAAAATAGTTAAGTGTAGTTCCTTGAAATGTGAACTAGCGACTTGAAAATGGGTAAGCGTAGTGACTTGAAATGTGAATTAGTGACTAAAAAATGTGCTAGGGACTAGAAAATGGTTAAGTGAGGTGACTTGAAAATGTGAAATAGTCCCTTGAAAATGGTTAAGTGTACTTACTTTAAAATGTTTACTAATGACTAGAAACTGGTTAAGTGTAGTAACTTAAAAATGTGAACTAATGTTTAGAAAATGGTTAAGTTTAGTGACTTGAAAATGTGAACTAGTGACTAGAAAATGGTTAAGTGAGGTGACTTGAAAATGTGAACTAGTGATTTGAACATGGTAAAGTTTTTGAAAATAGTTACTAGTGACATGAAAATGGTTAAGTGTAGTTACTTGAAAATGTGCATTAGTGACTTGAAAATGGTTAAGCGTCGTGACTTGAAATGTGAACTAGTGACTTGATAATGGTACAGTGTTTTAAAATGTGAAATAGTGACTAGAAAATAGTTAAGTGAGGTGACTTGAAAATGTTAAGTGTAGTGACTCGAAAATATGAACTAGTGACTTGAAAATGGTGAAGTGTAGTAACTTGAAATGTGAACTAGTGACTTGAAACTAGCTAAGTGTTGTTACTCGAAAATGTATACTAATGACTAGAAAATGGTTAAGTGTAGTAACGTGAAAATGTGAACTAGTGATTTGAACATGGTAAAGTTTTTGAAAATGGTAACTAGTGACATGAAAATGGTTAAGTGTAGTGACTTGAAAATGTGCATTAGTGACTTGAAAATGGTTAAGCATCGTGACTTGAAATGTGAACTAGTGACTTGATAATGGTACAGTGTTTTAAAATGTGAACTAGTGACTAGAAAATAGTTAAGTGAGGTGACTTGAAAATGTTAAGTGTAGTGACTCAAAAATATGAACTAGTGACTTGAAAATGGTGAAGTGTAGTAATTTGAAATGTGAACTAGTGACTTGAAACTAGTTAAGTGTTGTTACTCGAAAATGTATACTAATGACTAGAAAATGGTTAAGTGTAGTAACGCGAAAATGTGAACTATTGACTTGAAAATGGTTAATGTAGTGACTTGAAATGTGAACTAGTGACTAGAAAATCGTTAAGTGAGGTGACTTGAAAATGTGAACTAGTTACTTGAAAATGGTTAAGTGTAGTGACTTGAAAATGGTTAAGTGTAGTGACTTGTAAATGTGAATGAGTGACTAGAAAATGGTTAAGTGTAGTGACTTGAAAATGTGAACTAGTGACATGTAAGTGGTTAAGTGTTGTGACTTGAAATGTGAACTAGTGACTTGAAAATGGTATTGTTTTTGAAAATGTGAACTAGTGACTTGAAAATGGTTAAGTGTAGTGACCTGAAAATGTGAAAAAGTGTCTAGAAAATGGTTAAGTTCAGTGACAATAAATGTGAAATAGTAACTAGAAAATGGCTTAGTGTGCTGACTTGAAAATGTGAAATAGTGACTATAAAATGCTTATATGTGGTGACTTGAAAATGTGAACTAGTGACTTGAACATGGTAAAGTGTTTGAAAATGTTAAGTGTAGTGACTCGAAAATATGAACTAGTGACTTGAAAATGGTGAAGTGTAGTAACTTGAAATGTGAACTAGTGACTTGAAACTAGTTAAGTGTTGTTACTCGAAAATGTATACTAATGACTAGAAAATGGTTAAGTGTAGTAACGCGAAAATGTGAACTATTGACTTGAAAATGGTTAATGTAGTGACTTGAAATGTGAACTAGTGACTAAAAAATGGTTAAGTGAGGTGACTTGAAAATGTGAACTAGTTACTTGAAAATGGTTAAGTGTAGTGACTTGAAAATGGTTAAGTGAGGTGACTTGAAATTGTGAACTAATGTCTAGAAGGTTAAGTGTAGTGACTTAAAATGTGAACTAGTGATTTGAAAATAGTTAAGTGTAGTTCCTTGAAATGTGAACTAGCGACTTGAAAATGGGTAAGCGTAGTGACTTGAAATGTGAATTAGTGACTAAAAAATGTGCTAGGGACTAGAAAATGGTTAAGTGAGGTGACTTGAAAATGTGAAATAGTCCCTTGAAAATGGTTAAGTGTACTTACTTTAAAATGTTTACTAATGACTAGAAACTGGTTAAGTGTAGTAACTTAAAAATGTGAACTAATGTTTAGAAAATGGTTAAGTTTAGTGACTTGAAAATGTGAACTAGTGACTAGAAAATGGTTAAGTGAGGTGACTTGAAAATGTGAACTAGTGATTTGAACATGGTAAAGTTTTTGAAAATAGTTACTAGTGACATGAAAATGATTAAGTGTAGTTACTTGAAAATGTGCATTAGTGACTTGAAAATGGTTAAGCGTCGTGACTTGAAATGTGAACTAGTGACTTGATAATGGTAGAGTGTTTTAAAATGTGAAATAGTGACTAGAAAATAGTTAAGTGAGGTGACTTGAAAATGTTAAGTGTAGTGACTCGAAAATATGAACTAGTGACTTGAAAATGGTGAAGTGTAGTAACTTGAAATGTGAACTAGTGACTTGAAACTAGCTAAGTGTTGTTACTCGAAAATGTATACTAATGACTAGAAAATGGTTAAGTGTAGTAACGTGAAAATGTGAACTAGTGATTTGAACATGGTAAAGTTTTTGAAAATGGTAACTAGTGACATGAAAATGGTTAAGTGTAGTGACTTGAAAATGTGCATTAGTGACTTGAAAATGGTTAAGCGTCGTGACTTGAAATATGAACTAGTGACTTGATAATGGTACTGTGTTTTAAAATGTGAACTAGTGACTAGAAAATAGTTAAGTGAGGTGACTTGAAAATGTTAAGTGTAGCGACTCGAAAATATGAACTAGTGACTTGAAAATGGTGAAGTGTAGTAACTTGAAATGTGAACTAGTGACTTGAAACTAGTTAAGTGTTGTTACTCGAAAATGTATACTAATGACTAGAAAATGGTTAAGTGTAGTAACGCGAAAATGTGAACTATTGACTTGAAAATGGTTAATGTAGTGACTTGAAATGTGAACTAGTGACTAGAAAATGGTTAAGTGAGGTGACTTGAAAATGTGAACTAGTTACTTGAAAATGGTTAAGTGTAGTGACTTGAAAATGGTTAAGTGTAGTGACTTGTAAATGTGAATGAGTGCCTAGAAAATGGTTAAGTGTAGTGACATGAAAATGTGAACTAGTGACATGTAAGTGGTTAAGTGTTGTGACTTGAAATGTGAACTAGTGACTTGAAAATGGTATTGTTTTTGAAAATGTGAACTAGTGACTTGAAAATGGTTAAGTGTAGTGACCTGAAAATGTGAAAAAGTGTCTAGAAAATGGTTAAGTTCAGTGACAATAAATGTGAACTAGTGACATGTAAGTGGTTAAGTGTTGTGACTTGAAATGTGAACTAGTGACTTGAAAATGGTATTGTTTTTGAAAATGTGAACTAGTGACTTGAAAATGGTTAAGTGTAGTGACCTGAAAATGTGAAAAAGTGTCTAGAAAATGGTTAAGTTCAGTGACAATAAATGTGAACTAGTAACTAGAAAATGGCTTTGTGTGCTGGCTTGAAAATGTGAAATAGTGACTAGAAAATGCTTATATGTGGTGACTTAAATGTGATATAGTGAATTGAAAATGATTAAGTGTTATGACTTGAAATTGTGAACTAATGTCTAGAAGGTTAACTGTAGTGACTTAAAATGTGAACTAGTGACTTGAAAATGGTTAAGTGTAGTGACTTAATAATGTTAACTAATGTCAAGAAAATGGTTAAGTTCAGTGACTTGAAAATGTGAACTAGTGATTTGAAAATGGTAAAGTGTTTGAAAATGTGAAATAGTGACTAGAAAATGATTAAGTGAGGTCACTTTAAAATGTGAATTTGTGACTTGAAAATGGTTAAGCGTCGTGACTTGAAATGTGAACTAGTGACTTGAAAATGGTACAGTGTTTTAAAATGTGAACTAGTGACTAGAAAATGGTTAAGTGAGGTGACTTGAAAATGTGAACTAGTGACTTGAACATGGTAAAGTGTTTGAAAATGTTAAGTGTAGTGACTCGAAAATATGAACTAGTGACTTGAAAATGGTGAAGTGTAGTAACTTGAAATGTGAACTATTGACTTGAAACTAGTTAAGTGTTGTTACTTGAAAATGTATACTAATGACTAGAAAATGGTTAAGTGTAGTAACGCGAAGATGTGAACTATTGACTTGAAAATGGTTAATATAGTGACTTGAAATGTGAACTACTGACTAGAAAATGGTTAAGTGAGGTGACTTGAAAATGTGAACTAGTTACTTGAAAATGGTTAAGTGTAGTGACTTGAAAATTGTTAAGTGTAGTGACTTGTAAATGTGAACGAGTGACTAGAAAATGGTTAAGTGTAGTGACTTGAAAATGTGAACTAGTGACATGTAAATGGTTAAGTGTTGTGACTTGAAATGTGAACTAGTGACTTAAAATTGGTATTGTGTTTGAAAATGTGAACTAGTGACTTGAAAATGGTTGAGTGTAGTGACTTGAAAATGTGAAAAAGTGTCTAGAAAATGGATAAGTTCAGTGACATTAACTGTGAACTAGTAACTAGAAAATGGTTAAGTGTGCTGACTTGAAAATGTAAACTAGTGTCATGAAAATGGTTAAGTGTAGTAACTTGAAAATGTGAACTAGTGAATTGAAAATGGTTAAGTGTAGTTCATTTAAAATGTGAACTAGTGACATGTAATGGTAAAGTGTTGTGACTTGAAATGTGAACTAGTGACTTGAAAATGGGATTGTGTTTGAAAATGTGAACTAGTGACTTGAAAATGGTTGTGTCGTGACTTGAAAATGTGAACAAGCGACTTGAAAATAATTAAGATTATTGAAATTAAATGTGAACTAGTAACTTGAAAATGTGAACTAATGTCTAGAAAATGGTTCAGTTCAGTGACTTGAAAATGTGAACTATTAACTAGAAAATGGTTAAGTGTGGTGACTTGAAAATGTGAACTAGTGACTAGAAAATGGTTAAGTGTGGTGACTTAAAATATGAACTAGTGACTTCAAAATGGTTAAGTGTAGCGGCTTGAAAGTGTGGAATAATGTCGAGAAAATAGCTAACTTTAGTTACTTGAAAATGTGAACTAGTGACTAGAAAATGGTTAAGTGTGGTGACATGAAAATGTGAACTAGTGACTGGAAAATGGTTACGCGTACTGACTTGAAAATGTGAACTAGTGACTTGAAAATAGTTAAGTGTAGTTCCTTGAAATGTGAACTAGCGACTTGAAAATGGGTAAGCGTAGTGACTTGAAATGTGAACTAGTGACTAGAAAATGTTAACTAGGGACTAGAAAATGGTTAAGTGAGGTGACTTGAAAATGTGAAATAGTGCCTTGAAAATGGTTAAGTGTACTTGCTTTAAAATTTTTACTAATGACTAGAAAATGGTTAAGTGTAGTAACTTAAAAATGTGAACTAATATTTAGAAAATTGTTAAGTTCAGTGACTTGAAAATGTTAACTAGTGACTAGAAAATGGTAACGTGTACTGACTTGAAAATTTGAACTAGTGACTTGAAAATAGTTAAGTGTAGTTCCTTGAAATGTGAACTAGCGACTTGAAAATGGGTAAGCGTAGTGACTTGAAATGTGAACTAGTGACTAGAAAATGTGCTAGGGACTAGAAAATGGTTAAGTGAGGTGACTTGAAAATATAAAATAGTGACTTGAAAATGGTTAAGTGTACTTACTTTAAAATGTTTACTAATGACTAGAAAATGGTTAAGTGTAGTAACTTAAAAATGTGAACTAATGTTTAGAAAATGGTTAAGTTTAGTGACTTGAAAATGTGAACTAGGGACTAGAAAATGGTTAAGTGAGGTGACTTGAAAATGTGAACTAGTGATTTGAACATGGTAAAGTTTTTGAAAATGTTAACTAGTGACATGAAAATGGTTAAGTGTAGTGACTTGAAAATGTGCATTAGTGACTTGAAAATGGTTAAGCGTCATGACTTAAAATGTGAACTAGTAACTTGAAAATGGTACAGTGTTTTAAAATGTGAACCAGTGACTAGAAAATTGTTAAGTGAGGTGACTTGAAAATGTGAACTAGTAACTTGAACATGGTAAAGTGTTTGAAAATGATAAGTGTAGTGACTCGAAAATATGAACTAGTGACTTGAAAATGGTGAAGTGTAGTAACTTAAAATGTAAACTAGAGACTTGAAACTAGTTAAAGGTTGTTACTCGAAAATGTATACTAATGACTAGAAAATGGTTAAGTGTAGTAACGCGAAAATGTGAACTATTGACTTGAAAATGGTTAATGTAGTGACTTGAAATGTGAACTAGTAAATGGTTAAGTGAGGTGACATGAAAATGTGAACTAGTTACTTGAAAATGGTTAAGTGTAGTGACTTGAAAATGGTTAATTGTAGTGACTTGTAAATGTGAACGAGTGCCTAGAAAATGGTTAAGTGTAGTGACTTAAAAATGTGAACTAGTGACATGTAAATGGTTAAGTGTTGTGACTTGAAATGTGAACTAGTGACTTAAAATTGGTATTGTGTTTGAAAATGTGAACTAGTGTCTTGAAAATGGTTAAGTGTAGTGACTTGAAAATATGAAAAAGTGTCTAGAAAATGGTAAAGTTCAGTGACATTAAATGTGATCTAGTAACTAGAAAATAGTTAAGTGTGCTGACTTGAAATGTGAACTAGTGTCATGAAAATGGTTAAGTGTAGTGACTTGAAAATGTGAACTAGTGAATTGAAAATGGTTATGTGTAGTTCATTGAAAATGTGAACTAGTGACATGTAAATGGTTAAGTGTTATGACTTGAAATGTGAACTAGTGACTTGAAAATGGGATTGTGTTTGAAAATGTGAACTAGTGACTTGAAAATGGGATTGTGTTTGAAAATGTGAACTAGTGACTTGAAAATGGTTGTGTAGTGAGTTGAAAATGTGAACAAGCGACTTGAAAATAATTAAGATTAGTAAAATGTGAACTAGTAACTTGAAAATGTGAACTAATGTCTAGAAAATGGTTCAGTTGAGTGACTTGAAAATGTGAACTATTAACTAGAAAATGGTTAAGTGTGGTGACTTGAAAATGTGAACTAGTGACTAGAAAATGGTTAAGTGTGGTGACTTAAAATATGAACTAGTGACTTGAAAATGGTTTAGTGTAGCGACTTGAAAGTGTGGAATAATGTCTAGAAAATAGCTAACTTTAGTGACTTGAAAATGTGAACTAGTGACTAGAAAATGGTTAAGTGTGGAGACATGAAAATGTGAACTAGTGACTGGAAAATGGTTACGCGTACTGACTTGAAAATGTGAACTAGTGACTTGAAAGTAATTAAGTGTAGTTCCTTGAAATGTGAACTAGCGACTTGAAAATGGGTAAGCGTAGTGACTTGAAATGTGAACTAGTGACTAGAAAATGTTAACTAGGGACTAGAAAATGGTTAAGTGAGGTGACTTGAAAATGTGAAATAGTGCCTTGAAAATGGTCAAGTGTACTTACTTTAAAATGTTTACTAATGACTAGAAAATGGTTAAGTGTAGTAACTTCAGAATGTGAAATAATGTATAGAAAATGGTTAAGTTCAGTGACTTGAAAATGTGAACTAGTGACTAGAAAATGGTTAAGTGTGGTGACTTGAAAATGCAAACTAGTACCCTAAAAATGGTAACGTGTACTAACTTGAAAATGTGATATATTGACTTGAGAATAGTTAAGTGTAGTTCCTTGAAATGTGAACTAGCTACTTCTTACTGGTTAAGTTTAGCTACTTGAAAATGTGTACTAATGACAAGAAAATGGTTAAGTGTAGGGACTTGAAAATGTGAATTAGTGACTTGAAAATGGTTAAGCGTAGTGACTTGAAATGTGAACTAGTGACTTGAAAATGGTAAAATGTTTTAAAATGTGAACTAGTGACTAGAAAATGGTTAAGTGAGTTGACTTGAAAATGTGAACTAGTGACTTGAACATGGTAAAGTGTTTGAAAATGTTAACTAGTGACATGAAAATGGTTAAGTGTAGTGACTTGAAAATATGAACTAGTGACTTGAAAATGGTGAAGTGTAGTTACTTGAAAGGTGAACTAGTGACTTGAAACTAGTTAAGTGTAGTTACTCGAAAATGTATACTAATGACTAGAAAATGGTTAAGTGTAGTAACTTGAAAATGTGAACTATTGACTTGAAAATGGTTAAGTGTAGTGACTTGAAATGTGAACTAGTTACTTGAAAATGGTTAAGTGTAGTTACTTTAAAATAGTTAAGTGTAGTGACTTGAAAATGTGAACTAGTGACATTTAAATGGATAAGTGTTGTGACTTGAAATGTGAACTAGTGACTTAAAATTGGTATTGTGTTTGAAAATGTGAACTAGTGACTTGAACATGGTAAAGTGTTTGAAAATGTTAAGTGTAGTGACTCGAAAATATGAACTAGTGACTTGAAAATGGTGAAGTGTAGTAACTTGAAATGTGAACTAGAGACTTGAAACTAGTTAAGTGTTGTTACTCGAAAATGTATACTAATGACTAGAAAATGGTTAAGTGTAGTAACGCGAAAATGTGAACTATTGACTTGAAAATGGTTAATGTAGTGACTTGAAATGTGAACAAGTGACTAGAAAATGGTTAAGTGAGGTGACTTGAAAATGTGAACTAGTTACTTGAAAATGGTTAAGTGTAGTGACTTGAAAATGGTTAGGTGTAGTGACTTGTAAATTTGAACGAGTGACTAGAAAATTGTTAAGTGTAATGACTTGAAAATGTGAACTAGTGACATGTAAATGGTTAAGTGTTGTGACTTGAAATGTGAACTAGTGACTTAAAATTGGTATTGTGTTTGAAAATGTGAACTAGTGACATGAAAATGGTTAAGTGTAGTGACTTGAAAATGTGAAAAAGTGTCTAGAAAATGGTAAAGTTCAGTGACATTAAATGTGATCTAGTAACTAGAAAATGGTTAAGTGTGCTGACTTGAAATGTGAACTAGTGTCATGAAAATGGTTAAGTGTAGTGACTTGAAAATGTGAACTAGTGAATTGAAAATGGTTATGTGTAGTTCATTGAAAATGTGAACTAGTGACATGTAAATGGTTAAGTGTTATGACTTGAAATGTGAACTAGTGACTTGAAAATGGGATTGTGTTTGAAAATGTGAACTAGTGACTTGAAAATGGTTGTGTAGTGACTTGAAAATGTGAACAAGCGACTTGAAAATAATTAAGATTAGTGAAATGTGGACTAGTAACTTTAAAATGTGAACTAATGTCTAGAAAATGGTTCAGTTCAGTGACTTGAAAATGTGAACTATTAACTAGAAAATGGTTAAGTGTGGTGACTTGAAAATGTGAACTAGTGACTAGAAAATGGTTAAGTGTGGTGACTTAAAATATGAACTAGTGACTTGAAAGTGGTTAAGTGTAGCGACTTGAAAGTGTGGAATAATGTCTAGAAAATAGCTAACTTTAGTGACTTGAAAATGTGAACTAGTGACTAGAAAATGATTAAGTGTGGTGACATGAAAATGTGAACTAGTGACTGGAAAATGGTTACGCGTACTGACTTGAAAATGTGAACTAGTGACTTGAAAATAGTTAAGTGTAGTTCCTTGAAATGTGAACTAGCGACTTGAAAATGGGTAAGCGTAGTGACCTGAAATGTGAACTAGTGACTAGAAAATGGTAACTAGGGACTAGAAAATGGTTAAGTGAGGTGACTTGAAAATGTGAAATAGTGCCTTGAAAATGGTTAAGTGTACTTACTTTAAAATGTTTACTAATGACTAGAAAATGGTTAAGTGTAGTAACTTAAGAATGTGAAATAATGTTTAGAAAATGGTTAAGTTCAGTGACTTGAAAATGTGAACTAGTGACTAGAAAATGGTTACGTGTACTGACTTGAAAATGTGAACTAGTGACTTGAAAATAGTTAAGTGTAGTTCCTTGAAATGTGAACTAGCGACCTGAAAATGGGTAAGCGTAGTGACTTGAAATGTTAATTAGTGACTAGAAAATGTGATCTAGGGACTAGAAAATGGTTAAGTGAGGTGACTTGAAAATGTGAAATAGTTCCTTGAAAATGGTTAAGAGTACTTACTTTAAAATATTTACTAATGACTAGAAAATGCTTAAGTATAGTAACTTAAAAATGTGAACTAATGTTTAGAAAATGGTTACGTGTACTAACTTGAAAATGTGATATAGTGACTTGAGAATAGTTAAGTGTAGTTCCTTGAAATGTGAACTAGCTACTTCTTACTGGTTAAGCTTAGCTACTTGAAAATGTGTACTAATGACTAGAAAATGGTTAAGTGTAGGGACTTGAAAATGTGAATTAGTGACTTGAAAATGGTTAAGCGTAGTGACTTGAAATGTGAACTAGTGACTTGAAAATGGTAAAATGTTTTAAAATGTGAACTAGTGACTAGAAAATGGTTAAGTGAGTTGACTTGAAAATGTGAACTAGTGACTTGAACATGGTAAAGTGTTTGAAAATGTTAACTAGTGACATGAAAATGGTTAAGTGTAGTGACTTGAAAATATGAACTAGTGACTTGAAAATGGTGAAGTGTAGTTACTTGAAAGGTGAACTAGTGACTTGAAACTAGTTAAGTGTAGTTACTCGAAAATGTATACTAATGACTAGAAAATGGTTAAGTGTAGTAACTTGAAAATGTGAACTATTGACTTGAAAATGTGAACTATTGACTTGAAAATGGTTAAGTGTAGTGACTTGAAATGTGAACTAGTGACTAGAAAATGGTTAAGTGAGGTGACATGAAAATGTGAACTAGTTACTTGAAAATGGTTAAGTGTAGTTACTTTAAAATAGTTAAGTGTAGTGACTTGAAAATGTGAACTAGTGACATTTAAATGGATAAGTGTTGTAACTTGAAATGTGAACTAGTGACTTAAAATTGGTATTGTGTTTGAAAATGTGAACTAGTGACTTGAAAATGGTTAAGTGTAGTGACTTGAAAATGTGAAAAAGTGTCTTGAAAATGGTTAATTTCAGTGACATTAAATGTGAACTAGTAACTAGAAAATGGTTAAGTGTTCTGACTTGAAAATGTGAACTAGTGTCATGAAAATGGTTAAGTGTAGTGACTTGAAATGTGAACTAGTGACTAGAAAATGGTTAAGTGAGGTGACTTGAAAATGTGAACTAGTTACTTGAAAATGGTTAAGTGTAGTTACTTTAAAATAGTTAAGTGTAGTGACTTGAAAATGTGAACTAGTGACATGTAAATGGTTAAGTGTTGTGATTTGAAATGTGAACTAGTGACTTAAAATTGGTAATGTGTTTGAAAATGTGAACTAGTGACTTGAAAATGGTTAAGTGTAGTGACTTGAAAATGTGAAAAAGTGTCTAGAAAATGGTAAAGTTCAGTGACATTAAATGTGATCTAGTAACTAGAAAATGGTTAAGTGTGCTGACTTGAAATGTGAACTAGTGTCATGAAAATGGTTAAGTGTAGTGACTTGAAAATGTGAACTAGTGAATTGAAAATGGTTATGTGTAGTTCATTGAAAATGTGAACTAGTGACATGTAAATGGTTAAGTGTTATGACTTGAAATGTGAACTAGTGACTTGAAAATGGGATTGTGTTTGAAAATGTGAACTAGTGACTTGAAAATGGTTGTGTAGTGACTTGAAAATGTGAACAAGCGACTTGAAAATAATTAAGATTAGTGAAATGTGGACTAGTAACTTTAAAATGTGAACTAATGTCTAGAAAATGGTTCAGTTCAGTGACTTGAAAATGTGAACTATTAACTAGAAAATGGTTAAGTGTGGTGACTTGAAAATGTGAACTAGTGACTAGAAAATGGTTAAGTGTGGTGACTTAAAATATGAACTAATGACTTGAAAATGGTTAAGTGTAGCGACTTGAAAGTGTGGAATAATGTCTAGAAAATAGCTAACTTTATTGACTTGAAAATGTGAACTAGTGACTAGAAAATGGTTAAGTGTGGTGACATGAAAATGTGAACTAGTGACTGGAAAATGGTTACGCGTACTGACTTGAAAATGTGAACTAGTGTCTTGAAAATAGTTAAGTGTAGTTCCTTGAAATGTGAACTAGCGACTTGAAAATGGGTAAGCGTAGTGACTTGAAAAATGAACTAGTGACTAGAAAATGTTAACTAGGGACTAGAAAATGGTTAAGTGAGGTGACTTGAAAATGTGAAATAGTGCCTTGAAAATGGTTAAGTGTACTTACTTTAAAATTTTTACTAATGACTAGAAAATGGTTAAGTGTAGTAACTTAAAAATGTGAACTAATGTTTAGAAAATGGTTAAGTTCAGTGACTTGAAAATGTGAACTAGTGACTAGAAAATGGTTACGTGTACTGACTTGAAAATGTGAACTAGTGACTTGAAAATAGTTAAGTGTAGTTCCTTGAAATGTGAACTAGCGACTTGAAAATGGGTAAGCGTAGTGACTTGAAATGTGAACTAGTGACTGGAAAATGTGAGCTAGGGACTAGAAAATGGTTAAGTGAGGTGACTTGAAAATGTGAAATAGTGCCTTGAAAATGGTTAAGTGTGCTTACTTTAAAATGTTTACTAATGACTAGAAAATGGTTAAGTGTAGTAACTTAAGAATGTGAAATAATGTTTAGAAAATGGTTAAGTTCAGTGACTTGAAAATGTGAACTAGTGACTAGAAAATGGTTAAGTGTGGTGACTTGAAAATGCGAACTAGTACCCTGAAAATGGTTACGTGTACTAACTTGAAAATGTGATATAGTGACTTGAGAATAGTTAAGTGTAGTTCCTTGAAATGTGAACTAGCTACTTCTTACTGGTTAAGTTTAGCTACTTGAAAATGTGTACTAATGACTAGAAAATGGTTAAGTGTAGGGACTTGAAAATGTGAATTAGTGACTTGAAAATGGTTAAGCGTAGTGACTTGAAATGTGACTAGTGACTTGAAAATGGTAAAATGTTTTAAAATGTGAACTAGTTACTAGAAAATGGTTAAGTGAGTTGACTTGAAAATGTGAACTAGTGACTTGAACATGGTAAAGTGTTTGAAAATGTTAACTAGTGACATGAAAATGGTTAGGTGTAATGGCCTGAAAATATGAACTAGTGACTTGAAAATGGTGAAGTGTTGTTACTTGAAATGTGAACTAGTGACTTGAAACTAGTTAAGTGTAGTTACTTGAAAATGTATACTAATGACTAGAAAATGGTTAAGTGTAGTAACTTGAAAATGTGAACTATTGACTCTAAAATGTTTAAGTGTAGTGACTTGAAATGTGAACTAGTGACTAGAAAATGGTTAAGTGAGGTGACTTGAAAATGTGAACTAGTTACTTGAAAATGGTTAAGTGTAGTTACTTTAAAATGGTTAAGTGTAGTGACTTGAAATTGTGAACTATTAACTAGAAAATGGTTAAGTGTGGTGACTTGAAAATGTGAACTAGTGACTAGAAAATGGTTAAGTGTGGTGACTTAAAATATGAACTAGTGACTTGAAAATGGTTAAGTGTAGCGATTTGAAAATGTGGAATAATGCCTAGAAAATGGCTAAGTTCAGTGACTTGAAAATGTGAACTAGTGACTAAGAAATGGTTAAGTATGGTGACTTGAAATTGTGAACTAGTGACTGGAAAATGGTTACGTGTACTGACTTGAAAATCTGAACTAGTGACTTGAAAATAGTTAAGTGTAGTTCCTTCAAATGTGAACTAGCGACTTGAAAATGGGTAAACGTAGTGACTTGAAATGTGAACTAGCGTCTAGAAAATGTGAACTAGGGACTAGAAAATGGTTAAGTGAGGTGACTTGAAAATGTGAAATAGTGCCTTTAAAATGGTTAAGTGTACTTACTTTAAAATGTTTACTAATGACTAGAAAATGGTTAAGTGTAGTAACTTAAAAATGTGAACTAATGTTTAGAAAATGGTTAAGTTCAGTGACTTGAAATTGTTAACTAGTGACTAGAAAATGGTTAAGTGTGGTGACTTGAATATGTGAACTAGTGACCTGAGAATGGTTATGTGTACTGACTTGAAAATGTGATATAGTGACTTGAGAATAGTTAAGTGTAGTTCCTTGAAATGTTAACTAGCTACTTCTTACTGGTTAAGTTTAGCTACTTGAAAATGTGTACTAATGACTAGAAAATGGTTAAGTGTAGGGACTTGAAAATGTGAATTAGTGGCTTGAAAATGGTTAAGCGTAGTGACTTGAAATGTGAACTAGTGACTTGAAAATGGTAAAGTGTTTTAAAATGTGGACTAGTGACTAGAAAATGGTTAAGTGAGGTGACTTGAATTAGTGACTTGAACATGGTAAAGTGTTTGAAAATTTTAACTAGTGACATGAAAATGGTTAAGTGTAGAGACTTGAAAATATGAACTAGTGACTTGAAAATGGTGAAGTGTAGTTACTTGAAATGTGAACTAGTGGCTTGAAACTAGTTAAGTCTAGTTACTCGAAAATGTATACTAATGACTAGAAAATGGTTCAGTGTAGTAACTTGAAAATGTGAACTATTGATTTGAAAATGGTTAAGTGAGGTGACTTGAAAATGTGAACTAGTTACTTGAAAATGGTTAAGTGTAGTGACTTTAAAATTGTTAAGTGTAGTGACTTATAAATGTGAACGAGTGACTAGAAAATGGTTAAGTGTAATAACTTGAAAATGTGAACTAGTGACATGTAAATGGTTAAGTGTTGTGACTTGAAATGTGAACTAGTGACTTGAAAATGGTAGTGTTTGAAAATGTGAACTAGTGACTTAAAAATGGTTGTGTAGTGACTTGAAAATGTGAACAAGCGACTTGAAAATAATTAAGATTAGTGACATTAAATGTGAACTAGTGACTTGAAAATGTGAACTAATGTCTAGAAAATGGTTCAGTTCAGTGACTTAAAAATGTGAACTATTAACTTGAAAATGGTTAAATGTGGTGACTTGAAAATGTGAACTAGTGACTAGAAAATGGTTAAGTGTTGTGACTTAAAATATGAACTAGTGACTTGAAAATGGCTATGTGTAGAGACTTGAAAATGTGGAATAATATCTAAAAAATGGCTAAGTGTAGTGATTTGAAAATGTGAACTAGTGAATTGAAAATGGTTAAGTGTAGTTCATTGAAAATTTGAACTAGTGACTTGTAAATGGTTAAGTGTTGTGACTTGAAATGTGAACTAGTGAATTGAAAATGGGATTGTGTTTGAAAATGTGAACTAGTGACTTAAAAATGGTTGTGTAGTGACTTGAAAATGTGAACAAGCGACTTTAAAATGATTAAGATCAGTGACATTAAATGTGAACTAGTGACTTGAAAATGTGAACTAATGTCTAGAAAATGGTTCAGTTCAGTGACTTGAAAATGTTAACTATTAACTAGAAAATGGTTAAGTGTGGTGACTTGAAAATGTTAACTAGTGACTAGAAAATGGTTAAGTGTGGTGACTTAAAATATGAACTAGTCACTTGAAAATGGCTATGTGTAGCGACTTGAAAATGTGGAATAATGTCTAGAAAATGGCTAAGTGTAGTGACTTGAAAATGTGAATTTGTGAATTGAAAATGGTTAAGTGTAGTTCATTGAAAATGTGAACTAGTGACATGTAAATGGTTAAGTGTTGTGACTTGAAATGTGAACTAGTGAATTGGAAATGGGATTATGTTTGAAAATGTTAACTAGTGACTTAAAAATGGTTGTGTAGTGACTTGAAATGTGAACTAGTGACTAGAAAATGTGAACTAGGGACTAGAAAATGGTTAAGTGAGGTGACATGAAAATGTGAAATAGTGCCTTGAAAATGGTTAAGTGTACTTACTTTAAAATGTTTACTAATGACTAGAACATGGTTAAGTTCAGTGACTTGAAAATGTGAACTAGTGACTAGAAAATGGTTAAGTGAGGTGACTTGAAAATGTGAACTAGTGATTTGAACATGGTAAAGTGTTTGAAAATGTTAACTAGTGACATGAAAATGGTTAAGTGTAGTGACTTGAAAATGTGAACTAGTGACTTGAAAATGGTGAAGTGTAGTTACTTGAAATGTGAACTAGTGACTTGAAACTAGTTAAGCGTAGTTACTCAAAAATGTATACTAATGACTAGAAAATGGCTAAGTGTAGTAACTTGAAAAGGTGAACTATTAACTTGAAAATGGTTAAGTGTAGTGACTTGAAATGTGAACTAGTGACTAGAAAATGGTTAAGTGAGGTGACTTGAAATTGTGAACTAGTTACTTGAAAATTGTGTTTGTAGTGACTTTAAAATGGTTAAGTGTAGTGACTTGTAAATGTGAACGAGTGATATGTAAATGGCTAAGTGTTGTGACTTGAAATGTGAACTAGTGATTTGAAAATGGTATTGTGTTTGAAAAAGTGAACTAGTGACTTGAAAATGGTTAAGTGTAGTTACTTGAAAATGTGTAAAAGTGTCTAGAAATGGTTAAGTTCAGTGACATTAAATGTGAACTAGTAACTAGAAAATGGTTAAGTGTGCTGACTTGAAAATGTGAACTAGTGACTAGAAAATGCTTAAATGTGGTGACTTAAATGTGATATAGTGACTTGAAAATGGTTAAGTGTAGTGCCTTGAAAATGTGAACTAATGTCTAGAAGGTTAAGTGTAGTGACTTAAAATGTGAACTAGTGACTTGAAAATGGTTAAGTGCAGTGACTTAAAAATGTTAAATAATGTCAAGAAAATGGTTAAGTTCAGTGACTTGAAAATGTAAACTAGTGATTTGAAAATGGTAAAGTGTTTGAAAATGTGAACTAGTGACTAGAAAATGATTAAGTGAGGTGACTTGAAAATGTTAACTAGTGACTTGAACATGGTAAAGTGTTTGAAAATGTGAACTAGTGACTTGAAAATGGTTAAGTGTAGTGACTTGAAAATGTGAACTAGTGACTTGAACGTGGTAAAGTGTTTGAAAATGTGAACTAGTGACATGAAAATGGTTAACTGTAGTTACTTGAAAATGTGAACTAGTGAATTGAAAATGGTTAAGTGTAGTTCATTGAAAATGTGAACTAGTGACATGTAAATGGTTAAGTGTTGTGACTTGAAATGTGAACTAGTGAATTGAAAATGGGATTGTGTTTGAAAATGTGAACTAGTGACTTAAAAATGGTTGTGTAGTGACTTGAAAATGTGAACAAGCGACTTGAAAATGATTAAGATTAGTGACATTAAATGTGAACTAGTGACTTGAAAATGTGAACTAATGTCTAGAAAATGGTTAAGTGTTGTGACTTGAAAATATGGATTAATGTCTAGAAAATGGCTAAGTGTAGTGACTTGAAAATGTGAACTAGTGAATTGAAAATGGTTAAGTGTAGTTCGTTGAAAATTTTAACTAGTGACATGTAAATGGTTAAGTGTTGTGACTTGAAATGTGAACTAGTGAATTGAAAATAGGATTGTGTTAGAAAATGTGAACTAGTGACTTAAAAATGGTTGTGTAGTGACTTGAAAATGTGAACAAGCGACCTGAAAATGATTAAGATTAGTGACATTAAATGTGAACTAGTGACTTGAAAATGTGAACTAATGTCTAGAAAATGGTTAAGTGTTGTGACTTAAAATATGAACTTGTGACTTGAAAATGGCTATGTGTAGCGACTTGAAAATGTGGATTAATGTCTAGAAAATGGCTAAGTGTAGTGACTTGAAAATGTGAACTAGTGAATTGAAAATGGTTAAGTGTAGTTCGTTGAAAATTTGAACTAGTGACATGTAAATGGTTAAGTGTTGTGACTTGAAATGTGAACTAGTGAACTGAAAATGGGATTGTGTTTGAAAACGTGAACTAGTGACTTAAAAATGGTTGTGTAGTGACTTGAAAATGTGAACAAGCGACTTGAAAATGATTAAGATTAGTGACATTAAATGTGAACTAGTGACTTGAAAATGTGAACTAATGTCTAGAAAATGGTTAAGTGTTGAGACTTAAAATATGCACTTGTGACTTGAAAATGGCTATGTGTAGCGACTTGAAAATGTGGAATAATGTCTAGAAAATGGCTAAGTGTAGTGACTTGAAAATGTGAACTAGTGAATTGAAAATGGTAAAGTGAAGTTCATTGAAAATGTGAACTAGTGACATGTAAATGGTTAAGTGTTGTGACTTGAAATGTGAACTAGTGAATTGAAAATGGGATTGTGTTTGAAAATGTGAACTAGTGACTTAAAAATGGTTGTGTAGTGACTTGAAATGTGAACTAGTGACTAGAAAATGTGAACTAGGGACTAGAAAATGGTTAAGTGAGGTGACTTGAAAATGTGAAATAGTGCCTTGAAAATGGTTAAGTGTACTTACTTTAAAATGTTTACTAATGACTAGAAAATGGTTAAGTGTAGTAACTTAAAAATGTGAACTAATGTTTAGAAATTGGTTAAGTTCAGTGACTTGAAAATGTAAACTAGTGACTAGAAAATGGTTAAGTGTGGTGACTTGAAAATGCGAACTAGTGATCTGAAAATGGTTACGTGTACTGACTTGAAAATGTGATACAGTGACTTGAGAATAGTTAAGTGTAGTTCCTTGAAATGTGAATTAGCTACGTGTTACTTGTTAAGATTAGCTATTTGAAAATGTGTACAAATGACTAGAAAGTGGTTAAGTGTAGGGACTTGAAAATGTGAATTAGTGACTTGAAAATGGTTAAGCGTAGTGACTTGAAATGTGAACTAGTGACTTGAAAATGGTAAAGTGTTTTAAAATGTGAACTAGTGACTAGAAAATGGTTAAGTGAGGTGACTTGAAAATGTGAGCTAGTGACTTGAACATGGTAAAGTGTTTGTAAATGTTAACTAGTGACATGAAAATGGTTAAGTGTAGTGACTTGAAAATATGAACAAATGACTTGAAAATGGTGAAGTGTAGTTACTTGAAATGTGAACTAGTGACTTGAAAATGGTTAAGTGTAGTGACTTGAAAATGTGAAAAAGTTTCTTGAAAATGTGAACTAGTGACTAGAAAATGCTTAAATGTGGTGACTTAAATGTGATATAGTGACTTGAAAATGGTTAAGTGTAGTGACTTGAAAATGTGAACTTTTGTCTAGAAGGTTAAGTGTAGTGACTTAAAATGTGAACTAGTGACTTGAAAATGATTAAGTGGAGTGACTTAAAAATGTTAACTAATGTCAAGAAAATGGTTAAGTTCAGTGACTTGAAAATGTGAACTAGTGACTAGAAAATGATTAAGTGAGGTGACTTAAAAATGTGTACTAGTGACTTGAACATGGTAAAGTGTTTGATAATGTGAACTTGTGACATGAAAATGGTTAAGTGTAGTGACTTGAAAATGTGAACTAGTGACTTGAACGTGGTAAAGTGTTTGAAAATGTGAACTAGTGACATGAAAATGGTTAAGTGTAGTGACTTGAAAATGTGAACTAGTGAATTGAAAATGGTTAGGTGTAGTTCTTTGAAAATGTGGACTAGTGACATGTAAATGGTTAAGGGTTGTGACTTGAAATGTGAACTAGGGACTTGAAAATGGGATTGTGTTTGAAAATGTGAACTAGTGACTTGAAAATGGTTGTGTAGTGACTTGAAAATGTGAACAAGCGACTTGAAAATAATTAAGATTTGTGACGGTAAATTCGAACTAGTGACTTGAAAATGTGAACTAATGTCTAGAAAATGGTTCAGTTCAGTGACTTGAAAATTTGAACTATTAACTTGAAAATGGTTATGTGTGGTGACTTGAAAATGTGAACTAGTGACTAGAAAATCGTTAAGTATGGTGACCTAAAATATGAACTAGTGACTTGAAAATGGGTAAGTGTAACGACTTGAAAATGTGGAATAATGTCTAGAAAATGGCTAACTTCAGTGAATTGAAAATGTGAACTAGTGACTAGAAAATGGTTAAGTGTGGTGACTTGAAAATATGAACTAGTGACTGGAAAATGGTTACGTGTACTGAATTAAAAATGTTAACTAGTGACTTGAAAATAGTTAAGTGTAGTTCCTTGAAAAGTGAACTAGCGACTTGAAAATGGGTAAGCTTAGTGACTTGAAATGTGAACTAGTGACTAGAAAATGTGAACTAGGGACTATAAAATGGTTAAGTGAGGTGACTTGAAAATGTGAAATAGTGCCTTGAAAATGGTTAAGTGTAGTAACTTAAAAATGTGAACTAATGTTTAAAAAATGCTTAAGTTCAGTGACTTGAAAATGTGAACTAGTGACTAGAAAATGGTTAAGTGTGGTGACTTGAAAATGTGAACTAGTGACCTGAAAATGGTTATGTGTACTGACTTGAAAATGTGATATAGTGACTTGAGAATAGTTAAGTGTAGTTCCTTGGAATGTGAACTAGCTACTTCTTACTGGTTAAGTTTAGCTACTTGAAAATGTGTACTAATGACTAGAAAATGGTTAAGTGTGGGGACTTGAATATGTGCATTAGTGACTTAAAAATGGTTAAGCGTAGTGACTTGAAATGTGAACTAGTGACTAGAAAATGGTTAAGTGAGGTGACTTGAAAATATGAACTAGTTACTTGACAATAGTTAAGTGTAGTGACTTTAAAATGGTTAAGTGTAGTGACTTGTAAATGTGAACGAGTGACTAGAAAATAGTTAAGTGTAGTGACTTGAAAATGTGAACTAGTGACATGTAAATGGTTAAGTGTTGTGACTTGAAATGTGAACTAGTGATTTGAAAATGGTATTGTGTTTGAAAATGTGAACTGGTGACTTAAACATGGTAATGTGTAGTGACTTGAAAATATGAAAAAGTGTCTAGAAAATGGTGAAGTGTAGTTACTTGAAATGTGAACTAGTGATTTGAAAATGGTAAAGTGTTTGAAAATGTGAACTAGTGACTTGAACATGGTAAAGTGTTTGAAAATTTGAACTAGTGACATGAAAATGGTTAAGTGTAGTGACTTGAAAATGTGAACTAGTGACTTGAACGTGGTAAAGTGTTTGAAAATATGAACTAGTGAAATGAAAATGGTTAAGTGTAGTTACTTGAAAATGTGAACTAGTGACTTGAACGTGGTAAAGTGTTTGAAAATGTGAACTAGTGACATGAAAATGGTTAAGTGTACTGACTTGAAAATGTCAACTAGTGACATGAAAATGGTTAAGTGTAGTGCCTTGAAAATGTGAACTAGTGAATTGAAAATGGTTAAGTGTAGTTCTTTGAAAATGTGAACTAGTGACATGTAAATAGTTAAGTGTTGTGACATGAAATGTGAACTAGGGACTTGAAAATGGGATTGTGTTTGAAAAGGTGAACTAGTGACTTGAAAATGGTTGTGTAGTGACTTGAAAATGTGAACAAGTGACTTGAAAATAATTAAGATTTGTGACGTTAAATGTGAACTAGTGACTTGAAAATGTGAACTATTAACTAGAAAATGGTTAAGTGTGGTGACTTGAAAATGTGAACTAGTGACTAGAAAATGGTTAAGTGTGGTGACTTAAAATATGAACTAGTGGCGTGAAAATGGTTAAGTGTAACGACTTGAAAATGTGGAATAATGACTAGTAAATGGCTCAGCTTAGTGACTTGAAAATGTGAACTAGTGACTAGAAAATGGTTAAGTGTGGTGACCTAAAATATGAACTAGTGACTTGAAAATGGTTAAGTGTAACGACTTGAAAATGTGGAATAATGTCTAGAAAATGGCTAACTTCAGTGACTTGAAAATGTGAACTAGTGACTAGAAAATGGTTAAGTGTGGTGACTTGAAAATATGAACTAGTGACTGGAAAATGGTTACGTGTACTGAATTAAAAATGTTAACTAGTGACTTGAAAATAGTTAAGTGTAGTTCCTTGAAAAGTGAACTAGCGACTTGAAAATGGGTAAGCTTAGTGACTTGAAATGTGAACTAGTGACTAGAAAATGTGAACTAGGGACTATAAAATGGTTAAGTGAGGTGACTTGAAAATGTGAAATAGTGCCTTGAAAATGGTTAAGTGTAGTAACTTAAAAATGTGAACTAATGTTTAAAAAATGCTTAAGTTCAGTGACTTGAAAATGTGAACTAGTGACTAGAAAATGGTTAAGTGTGGTGACTTGAAAATGTGAACTAGTGACCTGAAAATGGTTATGTGTACTGACTTGAAAATGTGATATAGTGACTTGAGAATAGTTAAGTGTAGTTCCTTGGAATGTGAACTAGCTACTTCTTACTGGTTAAGTTTAGCTACTTGAAAATGTGTACTAATGACTAGAAAATGGTTAAGTGTGGGGACTTGAATATGTGCATTAGTGACTTAAAAATGGTTAAGCGTAGTGACTTGAAATGTGAACTAGTGACTAGAAAATGGTTAAGTGAGGTGACTTGAAAATATGAACTAGTTACTTGACAATAGTTAAGTGTAGTGACTTTAAAATGGTTAAGTGTAGTGACTTGTAAATGTGAACGAGTGACTAGAAAATAGTTAAGTGTAGTGACTTGAAAATGTGAACTAGTGACTAGAAAATGGTTAAGTGTGGTGACTTGAAAATATGAACTAGTGACTGGAAAATGGTTACGTGTACTGAATTAAAAATGTTAACTAGTGACTTGAAAATAGTTAAGTGTAGTTCCTTGAAAAGTGAACTAGCGACTTGAAAATGGGTAAGCTTAGTGACTTGAAATGTGAACTAGTGACTAGAAAATGTGAACTAGGGACTATAAAATGGTTAAGTGAGGTGACTTGAAAATGTGAAATAGTGCCTTGAAAATGGTTAAGTGTAGTAACTTAAAAATGTGAACTAATGTTTAAAAAATGCTTAAGTTCAGTGACTTGAAAATGTGAACTAGTGACTAGAAAATGGTTAAGTGTGGTGACTTGAAAATGTGAACTAGTGACCTGAAAATGGTTATGTGTACTGACTTGAAAATGTGATATAGTGACTTGAGAATAGTTAAGTGTAGTTCCTTGGAATGTGAACTAGCTACTTCTTACTGGTTAAGTTTAGCTACTTGAAAATGTGTACTAATGACTAGAAAATGGTTAAGTGTGGGGACTTGAATATGTGCATTAGTGACTTAAAAATGGTTAAGCGTAGTGACTTGAAATGTGAACTAGTGACTAGAAAATGGTTAAGTGAGGTGACTTGAAAATATGAACTAGTTACTTGACAATAGTTAAGTGTAGTGACTTTAAAATGGTTAAGTGTAGTGACTTGTAAATGTGAACGAGTGACTAGAAAATAGTTAAGTGTAGTGACTTGAAAATGTGAACTAGTGACATGTAAATGGTTAAGTGTTGTGACTTGAAATGTGAACTAGTGATTTGAAAATGGTATTGTGTTTGAAAATGTGAACTGGTGACTTAAACATGGTAATGTGTAGTGACTTGAAAATATGAAAAAGTGTCTAGAAAATGGTGAAGTGTAGTTACTTGAAATGTGAACTAGTGATTTGAAAATGGTAAAGTGTTTGAAAATGTGAACTAGTGACTTGAACATGGTAAAGTGTTTGAAAATTTGAACTAGTGACATGAAAATGGTTAAGTGTAGTGACTTGAAAATGTGAACTAGTGACTTGAACGTGGTAAAGTGTTTGAAAATATGAACTAGTGAAATGAAAATGGTTAAGTGTAGTTACTTGAAAATGTGAACTAGTGACTTGAACGTGGTAAAGTGTTTGAAAATGTGAACTAGTGACATGAAAATGGTTAAGTGTACTGACTTGAAAATGTCAACTAGTGACATGAAAATGGTTAAGTGTAGTGCCTTGAAAATGTGAACTAGTGAATTGAAAATGGTTAAGTGTAGTTCTTTGAAAATGTGAACTAGTGACATGTAAATAGTTAAGTGTTGTGACATGAAATGTGAACTAGGGACTTGAAAATGGGATTGTGTTTGAAAAGGTGAACTAGTGACTTGAAAATGGTTGTGTAGTGACTTGAAAATGTGAACAAGTGACTTGAAAATAATTAAGATTTGTGACGTTAAATGTGAACTAGTGACTTGAAAATGTGAACTATTAACTAGAAAATGGTTAAGTGTGGTGACTTGAAAATGTGAACTAGTGACTAGAAAATGGTTAAGTGTGGTGACTTAAAATATGAACTAGTGGCGTGAAAATGGTTAAGTGTAACGACTTGAAAATGTGGAATAATGACTAGTAAATGGCTCAGCTTAGTGACTTGAAAATGTGAACTAGTGACTAGAAAATGGTTAAGTGTGGTGACCTAAAATATGAACTAGTGACTTGAAAATGGTTAAGTGTAACGACTTGAAAATGTGGAATAATGTCTAGAAAATGGCTAACTTCAGTGACTTGAAAATGTGAACTAGTGACTAGAAAATGGTTAAGTGTGGTGACTTGAAAATATGAACTAGTGACTGGAAAATGGTTACGTGTACTGAATTAAAAATGTTAACTAGTGACTTGAAAATAGTTAAGTGTAGTTCCTTGAAAAGTGAACTAGCGACTTGAAAATGGGTAAGCTTAGTGACTTGAAATGTGAACTAGTGACTAGAAAATGTGAACTAGGGACTATAAAATGGTTAAGTGAGGTGACTTGAAAATGTGAAATAGTGCCTTGAAAATGGTTAAGTGTAGTAACTTAAAAATGTGAACTAATGTTTAAAAAATGCTTAAGTTCAGTGACTTGAAAATGTGAACTAGTGACTAGAAAATGGTTAAGTGTGGTGACTTGAAAATGTGAACTAGTGACCTGAAAATGGTTATGTGTACTGACTTGAAAATGTGATATAGTGACTTGAGAATAGTTAAGTGTAGTTCCTTGGAATGTGAACTAGCTACTTCTTACTGGTTAAGTTTAGCTACTTGAAAATGTGTACTAATGACTAGAAAATGGTTAAGTGTGGGGACTTGAATATGTGCATTAGTGACTTAAAAATGGTTAAGCGTAGTGACTTGAAATGTGAACTAGTGACTAGAAAATGGTTAAGTGAGGTGACTTGAAAATATGAACTAGTTACTTGACAATAGTTAAGTGTAGTGACTTTAAAATGGTTAAGTGTAGTGACTTGTAAATGTGAACGAGTGACTAGAAAATAGTTAAGTGTAGTGACTTGAAAATGTGAACTAGTGACATGTAAATGGTTAAGTGTTGTGACTTGAAATGTGAACTAGTGATTTGAAAATGGTATTGTGTTTGAAAATGTGAACTGGTGACTTAAACATGGTAATGTGTAGTGACTTGAAAATATGAAAAAGTGTCTAGAAAATGGTGAAGTATAGTTACTTGAAATGTGAACTAGTGATTTGAAAATGGTAAAGTGTTTGAAAATGTGAACTAGTGACTTGAACATGGTAAAGTGTTTGAAAATTTGAACTAGTGACATGAAAATGTTTAAGTGTAGTGACTTGAAAATGTGAACTAGTGACTTGAACGTGGTAAAGTGTTTGAAAATATGAACTAGTGACATGAAAATGGTTAAGTGTAGTTACTTGAAAATGTGAACTAGTGACTTGAACGTGGTAAAGTGTTTTGAAAATGTGAACTAGTGACATGAAAATGGTTAAGTGTACTGACTTGAAAATGTCAACTAGTGACATGAAAATGGTTAAGTGTAGTGCCTTGAAAATGTGAACTAGTGAATTGAAAATGGTTAAGTGTAGTTCTTTGAAAATGTGAACTAGTGACATGTAAATAGTTAAGTGTTGTGACATGAAATGTGAACTAGGGACTTGAAAATGGGATTGTGTTTGAAAAGGTGAACTAGTGACTTGAAAATGGTTGTGTAGTGACTTGAAAATGTGAACAAGCGACTTGAAAATAATTAAGATTTGTGACGTTAAATGTGAACTAGTGACTTGAAAATGTGAACTATTAACTAGAAAATGGTTAAGTGTGGTGACTTGAAAATGTGAACTAGTGACTAGAAAATGGTTAAGTGTGGTGACTTAAAATATGAACTAGTGGCGTGAAAATGGTTAAGTGTAACGACTTGAAAATGTGGAATAATGACTAGTAAATGGCTCAGCTTAGTGACTTGAAAATGTGAACTAGTGACTAGAAAATGGTTAAGTGTGGTGACTTAAAAATGTGAACTAGTGACTGGAAAATGGTTACGTGTACTGACTTGAAAATGTGAACTAGTGACTTGAAAATGTGAACAATTAAGTAGAAAATGGTTAAGTCTTGTGAATTGAAAATGTAAACTAGTTACTAGAAAATGGTTAACAGTGGTGACTTAAAATATGAACTAGTGACTTGAAAATGGTTAAGTGTAGCGACTTGAAAATGTGGAATAATGTCTAGAAAATGGCTAAGTTCAGTGACTTGAAAATGTGAACTAGTGACTAGAAATTGGTTAAGTGTGGTGACTTGAAAATGTGAACTAGTGACCGGAAAATGGTTACGTGTACTGACTTGAAAATGTGAACTAGTGAGTTGAAAATTGTTAAGTGTAGTTCCTTGAAATGTGAATTAGCGACTTGAAAATGGGTAAGCGTAGTGACTTGAAATGTGAACTAGTGACTAGAAAATGTGAACTAGGGACTAGAAAATGGTTAAGTGAGGTGACTTGAAATTGTGAAATAGTGCCTTGAAAATGGTTAAGTGTACTTACTTTAAAATGTTTACTAATGACTATAAAATGGTTAAGTGTAGTAACTTAAAAATGTGAACTAATATTTAGAAAATGGTTAAGTTCAGTGACTTGAAAATGTGAACTAGTGACTAGAAAATGGTTAAGTGTGGTGACTTGAATATGCGAACTAGGGACCTGAAAATGGTTAGTGTACTGACTTGAAAATGTGATATAGTGACTTGAGAATAGTTAAGTGTAGTTCCTTGAAATGTGAACTAGCTACTTCTTACTGGTTAAGTTTAGCTACTTGAAAATGTGTACTAATGACTAGAAAATGGTTAAGTGTAGGGACTTGAAAATGTGAATTAGTGGCTTGAACATGGTTAAGCGTAGTGACTTGAAATGTGAACTAGTGACTTGAACATGGTAAAGTGTTTTAAAATGTGAACTAGTGACTAGAAAATGGTTAAGTGAGGTGACTTGAAAATGTGAACTAGTGACTTGAACATGGTAAAGTGTTTGAAAATGTTAACTAGTCACATGAAAATGGTTATGTGTAGTGACTTGAAAATATGAACTAGTGACTTGAAAATGGTGAAGTGTAGTTACTTGAAATGTGAACTAGTGACTTGAAACTAGTTAAGTGTAGTAACTCAAAAAATGTATACTAATGACTAGAAAATGGTTAAGTGTAGTGACTTGAAATGTGGTTTAGTGACTAGAAAATGGTTAAGTGAGGTGACTTGAAAATGTGAACTAGTTACTTGAAAATGGTTAAGTGTAGTAACTTTAAAATTGTTAAGTGTAGTGACTTGTAAATGTGAACGAGTGACTAGAAAATGATTAAGTGTAGTGACTTGAAAATGTGAACTAGTGTCAGGAAAATGGTTAAGTGTAGTAACTTGAAAATGTGAACGAGTGCCTAGAAAATGGTTAAGTGTAGTGACTTGAAAATGTGAACTAGTGACATGTAAATGGTTAAGTGTTGTGACTTGAAATGTGAACTAGTGATTTGAAAATGGTATTGTGTTTGAAAACGTGAACTAGTGACTTGAAAATGGTTAAGTGTAGTGACTTGAAAATGTGAAAAAGTGTCTAGAAAATGGTTAAGTTCAGTGACATTAAATGTGAACTAGTAGATAGAAAATGGTTAAGTGTGCTGACTTGAAAATGTGAACTAGTGACTAGAAAATGCTTAAATGTGGTGAATTAATTGTGATACAGTGACTTGAAAATAGTTAAGTGTAGTGACTTGAAAATGTGAACTTATGTCTAGAAGGTTAAGTGTAGTGACTTAAAATGTGAACTAGTGACTTGAAAATGATTAAGTGGAGTGACTTAAAAATGTTAACTAATGTCAAGAAAATGGTTAAGTTCAGGGACTTGAAAATGTAAACTAGTGACTTGAACATGGTAAAGTGTTTGATAATGTGAACTTGTGACATGAAAATGGTTAAGTGTAGTGACTTGAAAATGTGAACTAGTGACTTGAACGTGGTAAAGTGTTTGAAAATGTGAACTAGTGACATGAAAATGGTTAAGTGTAGTTACTTGAAAATGCTAACTAGTGAATTGAAAATGGTTAAGTGTAGTTCTTTGAAAATGTGAACTAGTGACATGTAAATGGTTAAGTGTTGTGACTTGAAATGTGAACTAGGGACTTGAAAATGGGATTGTGTTTGAAAATGTGAACTAGTGACTTGAAAATGATTGTGTAGTGACTTGAAAATGTGAACAAGCGACTTGAAAATAATTAAGATTTGTGACGTTAAATGTGAACTAGTGACTTGAAAATGTGAACTAATGTCTAGAAAATGGTTCAGTTCAGTGACTTGAAAATGTGAACTATTAACTAGAAAATTTTTCAGTTCAGTGACTTGAAAAATGTGAACTAGTGACTGGAAAATGGTTACGCGTACTGACTTGAAAATGTGAACTAGTGACTTGAAAATAGTTAAGCGTAGTTCCTTGAAATATGAACTAGCGACTTGAAAATGGGTAAGCATAGTCACTTGAAATGTGAACTAGTGACTAGAAAATGTGAACTAGGGGTTAGAAAATGGTTAAGTGAGGTGACTTGAAAATGTGAAATAGTGCCTTGAAAATGGTTAAGTGTACTTACTTTAAAATGTTTACTAATGACTAGAAAATGGTTTAGTGTAGTAACTTAAAAATGTGAACTAATGTTTAGAAAATGGTTAAGTTCAGTGACTTGAAAATGTGAACTAGTGACTAGAAAATGGTTAAGTGTGGTGACTTGAAAATGCGAACTAGTGACCTGAAAATGGTTACGTGTACTGACTTGAAAATGTGATATAGTGACTTGAGAATAGTTAAGTGTAGTTCCTTGAAATGTGAACTAGCTACATCTTACTGGTTAAGTTTAGCTACTTGAAAATGTGTACTAATGACTAGAAAATGGTTAAGTGTAGGGACTTGAAAATGTGAATTAGTGACTTGAAAATGGTTAAGCGTAGTGACCTGAAATGTGAACTAGTGACATGAAAATTGTAAAGTGTTTTAAAATGTGAACTAGTGACTAGAAAATGGTTAAGTGAGGAGACTTGAAAATGTGAACTAGTGACTTGAACATTGTAAAGTGTAGTGACTTGAAAATATGAACTAGTGACTTGAAAATGGTGAAGTGTAGTTACTTGAAATGTTAACTAGTGACTTTAAATTAGTTAAGTGTAGTTACTCGAAAATGTATACTAATGACTAGAAAAAGGTTAAGTGTAGTAACTTGAAACTGTGAACTAGTGACTTGAAAATGGTTAAGTGTAGTGACTTGAAATGTGAACTAGTGACTAGTAAATGGTTAAGTGAGGTGACTTGAAAATGTGAACTAGTTACTTGAAAATGGTTAAGTGTAGTAACTTTAAAATGGTTAAGTGTAGTGACTTGTAAATGTGAACGAGTGACTAGAAAATGGTTAAGTGTAGTGACTTGAAAATGTGAACTAGTGACATGTAAATGGTTAAGTGTTGTGACTTGAAATGTGAACTAGTGATTTGAAAATGGTATTGTGTTTGAAAATGTGAACTAGTGACTTGAAAATGGTTAAGTGTAGTGACTTGAAAATGTGAAAAAGTGTGTAGAAAATGGTTAAGTTCAGTGACATTAAATGTGAACTAGTAGCTAGAAAATGGTTTAAGTGTGCTGACTTGAAAATGTGAACTAGTGACTAGAAAATGCTTAAATGTGGTGAATTAAATGTGATATAGTGACTTGAAAATTTTTAAGTGTAGTGACTTGAAAATGTGAACTAATGTCTAGAAGGTTAAGTGTAGTGACTTAAAATGTCAACTGGTAACTTGAAAATGGTTAAGTGTAGTGACTTAAAAAAGTTAACCAATGTCAAGAAAATGGTTAAGTTCAGTGACTTGAAAATGTGAACTATTGATTTGAAAATGGTAAAGTGTTTGAAAATGTGAACTAGAGGCTAGAAAATGATTAAGTGAGGTGACTTGAAAATGAGAACTACTGACTTGAACATGGTAAAGTGTTCTAAAATGTGAACTAGTGACATGAAAATGGTTAAGTGTAGTTACTTGAAAATGTGAACTAGTGAATTGAAAATGGTTAAGTTTAGTTCATTGAAAATGTGAACTAGTGGCATGTAAATGGTGAAGTGTTGTGACTTGAAATGTGAACTAGTGACTTGAAAATGGGATTGTGCTTGAAAATGTGAACTAGTGACTAGAAAATGGTTGTGTAGTGACTTGTAAATATGAACAAGCGACTTGAAAATAATTAAGATTAGTGACATTAAATGTGAACTAGTGACTTGCAAAAGTGAACTAATGTCTAGAAAATGGTTCAGTTCAGTGACTTGAAAATGTGAACTATTAACTAGAAAATGGTTAAGTGTGGTGACTTGAAAATGTGAACTAGTGACTAGAAAATGGTTATGTGTGGTGACTTAAAATATGAACTAGTGACTTGAAAATGGTTAAGTGTAACGACTTGAAAATATGGAATAATGTCTAGAAAATGGCTAAGTTCAGTGACTTGAAAATGTGAACTATTGACTATAAAATGGTTAAGTGTGGTGACTTAAAAATGTGAACTAGTGACTGGAAAATGGTTACGTGTACTGACTTGAAAATGTGAACTAGTGAATTGAAAATAGTTAAGCGTAGTTCCTTGAAATGTGAACTAGCGACTTGAAAATGGGTAAGCGTAGTCACTTGAAATGTGAACTAGTCACTTGAAAATGTGAACTAGGTGTTAGAAAATGGTTAAGTGAGGTGACTTGAAAATGTGAAATAGTGCCTTGAAAATGGTTAAGTGTACTTACTTTAAAATGTTTACTAATGACTAGAAAATGGTTAAGTGTAATAACTTAAAAATGTGAACTAATGTTTAGAAAATGGTTAAGTTCAGTGACTTGAAAATGTGAACTAGTGACTAGAAAATGGTTAAGTGTGGTGACTTGAAAATGCAAACTAGTGACGCGAACTAGTGACCTGAAAATAGTTACGTGTACTGACTTGAAAATGTGATATAGTGACTTGAGAATAGTTAAGTGTAGTTCCTTGAAATGTGAACTAGCCACATCTTACTGGTTAAGTTTAGCTACTTGTAAATGTGTACTAATGACTAGAAAATGGTTAGGTGTAGGGACGTGAAAATTTGAATTAGTGACTTGAAAATGGTTAAGCGTAGTGACATGAAATGTGAACTAGTGACTTGAAAAGGGTAAAGTTTTTTAAAATGTGAACTAGTGACTAGAAAATGGTTAAGTGAGGAGACTTGAAAATGTGAACTAGTGACTTGAACATTGTAAAGTGTAGTGACTTGAAAATATGAACTAGTGACTTGAAAATGGTTAAGTGTAGTGACTTGAAATGTGAACTAGTGACTAGAAAATGGTTAAGTGAGGTGACTTGAAAATGTGAACTAGTTACTTGAAAATGGTTAAGTGTAGTAACTTTAAAATGGTTAAGTGTAGTGACTTGTAAATGTGAACGAGTGACTAGAAAATGGTTAAGTGTAGTGACTTGAAAATGTGAACTAGTGACATGTAAATGGTTAAGAGTTGTGACTTGAAATGTGAACTAGTGATTTGAAAATGGTATTGTGTTTGAAAACGTGAACTAGTGACTTGAAAATGGTTAAGTGTAGTGACTTGAAAATGTGAAAAAGTGTCTAGAAAATGGTCAATTTCAGTGACATTAAATGTGAACTAGTAGCTAGAAAATGGTTAAGTGTAGTGACTTGAAAATGTGAAAAAGTGTCTAGAAAATGGTTAATTTCAGTGATATTAAATGTGAACTAGTAGCTAGAAAATGGTTAAGAGTGCTGACTTGAAAATGTTAACTAATGTCTAGAAAATGGTTAAGTTCAGTGACTTGAAAATGTGAACTAGTGACTAGAAAATGATTAAGTGAGGTGACTTGAAAATGTGTACTAGTGACTTGAACATGGTAAAGTGTTTGATAATGTGAACTTGTGACATGAAAATTGTTAAGTGTAGTGACTTGAAAATGTGAACTAGTGACTTGAACGTGGTAAAGTGTTTGAAAATGTGAACTAGTGACATGAAAATGGTTAAGTGTAGTGACTTGAAAATGTGAACTAGTGAATTGAAAATGGTTAAGTGAAGTTCTTTGAAAATGTGGACTAGTGACATGTAAATGGTTAAGGGTTGTGACTTGAAATGTGAACTAGGGACTTGAAAATGGGATTGTGTTTGAAAATGTGAACTAGTGACTTGAAAATGGTTGTGTAGTGACTTCAAAATGTGAACAAGCGACTTGAAAATAATTAAGATTTGTGACGGTAAATTCGAACTAGTGACTTGAAAATGTGAACTAATGTCTAGAAAATGGTTCAGTTCAGTGACTTGAAAATGTGAACTATTAACTAGAAAATGGTTATGTGTGGTGACTTGAAAATGTGAACTAGTGACTAGAAAATGGTTAAGTGTGGTGACTTAAAATATGAACTAGTGACTTGAAAATGGTTAAGTGTAACGACTTGAAAATGTGGAATAATGTCTAGAAAATGGCTAACTTCAGTGACTTGAAAATGTGAACTAGTGACTAGAAAATGGTTAAGTGTGGTGACTTGAAAATATGAACTAGTGACTAGAAAATGGTTACGTGTACTGAATTAAAAATGTTAACTAGTGACTTGAAAATAGTTAAGTGTAGTTCCTTGAAAAGTGAACTAGCGACTTGAAAATGGGTAAGCGTAGTGACTTGAAATGTGAACTAGTCACTTGAAAATGTGAACTAGGGGTTAGAAAATGGTTAAGTGAGGTGACTTGAAAATGTGAAATAGTGCCTTGAAAATGGTTAAGTGTACTTACTTTAAAATGTTTACTAATGACTAGAAAATGGTTAAGTGTAATAACTTAAAAATGTGAACTAATGTTTAGAAAATGGTTAAGTTCAGTGACTTGAAAATGTGAACTAGTGACTAGAAAATGGTTAAGTGTGGTGACTTGAAAATGCGAACTAGTGACGCGAACTAGTGACCTGAAAATAGTTACGTGTACTGACTTGAAAATGTGATATAGTGACTTGAGAATAGTTAAGTGTAGTTCCTTGAAATGTGAACTAGCCACATCTTACTGGTTAAGTTTAGCTACTTGTAAATGTGTACTAATGACTAGAAAATGGTTAGGTGTAGGGACGTGAAAATTTGAATTAGTGACTTGAAAATGGTTAAGCGTAGTGACATGAAATGTGAACTAGTGACTTGAAAAGGGTAAAGTTTTTTAAAATGTGAACTAGTGACTAGAAAATGGTTAAGTGAGGAGACTTGAAAATGTGAACTAGTGACTTGAACATTGTAAAGTGTAGTGACTTGAAAATATGAACTAGTGACTTGAAAATGGTTAAGTGTAGTGACTTGAAATGTGAACTAGTGACTAGAAAATGGTTAAGTGAGGTGACTTGAAAATGTGAACTAGTTACTTGAAAATGGTTAAGTGTAGTAACTTTAAAATGGTTAAGTGTAGTGACTTGTAAATGTGAACGAGTGACTAGAAAATGGTTAAGTGTAGTGACTTGAAAATGTGAACTAGTGACATGTAAATGGTTAAGAGTTGTTACTTGAAATGTGAACTAGTGATTTGAAAATGGTATTGTGTTTGAAAACGTGAACTAGTGACTTGAAAATGGTTAAGTGTAGTGACTTGAAAATGTGAAAAAGTGTCTAGAAAATGGTCAATTTCAGTGACATTAAATGTGAATTAGTAGCTAGAAAATGGTTAAGTGTAGTGACTTGAAAATGTGAAAAAGTGTCTAGAAAATGGTTAATTTCAGTGATATTAAATGTGAACTAGTAGCTAGAAAATGGTTAAGAGTGCTGACTTGAAAATGTTAACTAATGTCTAGAAAATGGTTAAGTTCAGTGACTTGAAAATGTGAACTAGTGACTAGAAAATGATTAAGTGAGGTGACTTGAAAATGTGTACTAGTGACTTGAACATGGTAAAGTGTTTGATAATGTGAACTTGTGACATGAAAATTGTTAAGTGTAGTGACTTGAAAATGTGAACTAGTGACTTGAACGTGGTAAAGTGTTTGAAAATGTGAACTAGTGACATGAAAATGGTTAAGTGTAGTGACTTGAAAATGTGAACTAGTGAATTGAAAATGGTTAAGTGAAGTTCTTTGAAAATGTGGACTAGTGACATGTAAATGGTTAAGGGTTGTGACTTGAAATGTGAACTAGGGACTTGAAAATGGGATTGTGTTTGAAAATGTGAACTAGTGACTTGAAAATGGTTGTGTAGTGACTTCAAAATGTGAACAAGCGACTTGAAAATAATTAAGATTTGTGACGGTAAATTCGAACTAGTGACTTGAAAATGTGAACTAATGTCTAGAAAATGGTTCAGTTCAGTGACTTGAAAATGTGAACTATTAACTAGAAAATGGTTATGTGTGGTGACTTGAAAATGTGAACTAGTGACTAGAAAATGGTTAAGTGTGGTGACTTAAAATATGAACTAGTGACTTGAAAATGGTTAAGTGTAACGACTTGAAAATGTGGAATAATGTCTAGAAAATGGCTAACTTCAGTGACTTGAAAATGTGAACTAGTGACTAGAAAATGGTTAAGTGTGGTGACTTGAAAATATGAACTAGTGACTAGAAAATGGTTACGTGTACTGAATTAAAAATGTTAACTAGTGACTTGAAAATAGTTAAGTGTAGTTCCTTGAAAAGTGAACTAGCGACTTGAAAATGGGTAAGCGTAGTGACTTGAAATGTGAACTAGTGACTAGAAAATGTGAACTAGGGACTAGAAAATGGTTAAGTGAGGTGACTTGAAAATGTGAAACAGTGCCTTGAAAATGGTTAAGTGTACTTACTTTAAAACGTTTACTAATGACTATAAAATGGTTAAGTGTAGTAACTTAAAAATGTGAACTAATGTTTAAAAAATGGTTAAGTTCAGTGACTTGAAAATGTGAACTAGTGACTAGAAAATGGTTAAGTGTGGTGACTTGAAAATGCGAACTAGTGACCTGAAAATGGTTATGTGTACTGACTTGAAAATGTGATATAGTGACTTGAGAATAGTTAAGTGTAGTTCCTTGGAATGTGAACTAGCTACTTCTTACTGGTTAAGTTTAGCTACTTGAAAATGTGTACTAATGACTAGAAAATGGTTAAGTGTGGGGACTTGAATATGTGCATTAGTGACTTAAAAATGGTTAAGCGTAGTGACTTGAAATGTGAACTAGTAACTAGAAAATGGTTAAGTGAGGTGACTTGAAAATATGAACTAGTTACTTGACAATGGTTAAGTGTAGTGACTTTAAAATGGTTAAGTGTAGTGACTTGTAAATGTGAACGAGTGACTAGAAAATAGTTAAGTGTAGTGACTTGAAAATGTGAACTAGTGACATGTAAATGGTTAAGTGTTGTGACTTGAAATGTGAACTAGTGATTTGAAAATGGTATTGTGTTTGTAAATGTAAACTAGTGACTTAAACATGGTAATGTGTAGTGACTTGAAAATATGAAAAAGTGTCTAGAAAATGGTGAAGTGTAGTTACTTGAAATGTGAACTAGTGATTTGAAAATGGTAAAGTGTTTGAAAATGTGAACTAGTGACTTGAACATGGTAAAGTGTTTGAAAATTTGAACTAGTGACATGAAAATGGTTAAGTGTAGTGACTTGAAAATGTGAACTAGTGACTTGAACGTGGTAAAGTGTTTGAAAATATGAACTAGTGACATGAAAATGGTTAAGTGTAGTTACTTGAAAATGTGAACTAGTGACTTGAACGTGGTAAAGTGTTTGAAAATGTGAACTAGTGACATGAAAATGGTTAAGTGTAGTGACTTGAAAATGTCAACTAGTGACATGAAAATAGTTAAGCGTAGTGACTTGAAAATGTGAACTAGTGAATTGAAAATGGTTAAGTGTAGTTCTTTGAAAATGTGAACTAGTGACATGTAAATAGTTTAATGTTGTGACTTGAAATGTGAACTAGGGACTTGAAAATGGGATTGTGTTTGAAAATGTGAACTAGTGACTTGAAAATGGTTGTGTAGTGACTTGAAAATGTGAACAAGCGACTTGAAAATAATTAAGATTTGTGATGTTAAATGTGAACTAGTGACTTGAAAATGTGAACTAATGTCTAGAAAATGGTTCAGTTCAGTGACTTGAAAATGTGAACTACTAACTAGAAAATGGTTAAGTGTGGTGACTTGAAAATGTGAACTAGTGACTAGAAAATGGTTAAGTGTGGTGACTTAAAATATGAACTAGTGGCGTGAAAATGGTTAAGTGTAACGACTTGAAAATGTGGAATAATGTCTAGAAAATGGCTAAGCTCAGTGACTTGAAAATGTGAACTAGTGACTAGAAAATGGTTAAGTGTGGTGACTTAAAAATGTGAACTAGTGACTGGAAAATGGTTACGTGTACTGACTTGAAAATGTGAACTAGTGACTTGAAAATGTGAACAATTAAGTCGAAAATGGTTAAGTGTAGTGACTTGAAAATGTAAACTAGTTACTAGAAAAAGGTTAACAGTGGTGAATTAAAAAATGAACTAGTGACTTGAAAATGGTTAAGTGTAGCGACTTGAAAATGTGGAATAATGTCTAGAAAATGGCTAAGTTCAGTGACTTGAAAATGTGAACTAGTGACTAGAAATTGGTTAAGTGTGGTGACTTGAAAATATGAACTAGTGACTGGAAAATGGTTACGTGTACTGACTTGAAAATGTGAACTAGTGAGTTGAAAATTGTTAAGTGTAGTTCCTTGAAATGTGAACTAGCGACTTGAAAATGGGTAAGCGTAGTGACTTGAAATGTGAACTAGTGACTAGAAAATGTGAACTAGGGACTAGAAAATGGTTAAGTGAGGTTACTTGAAATTGTGAAATAGTGCCTTGAAAATGGTTAAGTGTACTTACTTTAAAATGTTTACTAATGACTATAAAATGGTTAAGTGTAGTAACTTAAAAATGTGAACTAATGTTTAGAAAATGGTTAAGTTCAGTGACTTGAAAATGTGAACTAGTGACTACAAAATGGTTAAGTGTGGTGACTTGAAAATGCGAACTAGTGCCCTGAAAATGGTTACGTGTACTAACTTGAAAATGTGATATTGTGACTTGAGAATAGTTAAGTGTAGTTTCTTGAAATGTGAACTAGCTACTTCTTACTGGTTAAGTTTAGCTACTTGAAAATGTGTACTAATGACTAGAAAATGGTTAAGTGTAGTGACTTGAAAATGTGCATTAGTGACTTGAAAATGGTTAAGCGTAGTGACGTGAAATGTTAACTAGTGACTTGAAAATGGTAGTGTTTTAAAATGTAAACTAGTGACTAGAAAATGGTTAAGTGAGGAGACTTGAAAATGTGAACTAGTGACTTGAACATTGTAAAGTGTAGTGACTTGAAAATAGGAACTAGTGACTTGAAAATGGTGAAGTGTAGTTACTTGAAATGTGAACTAGTGACTTGAAACTAGTTAAGTGTAGTTACTCAAGAATGTATACTAATGACTAGAAAATGGTTAAGTGTAGTAACTTGAAAATGTGAACTATTGACTTGAAAAGGGTTAAGTGTATTGACTTGAAATGTGAATTAATGACTAGAAAATGGTTAAGTGAGGTGACTTGAAAATGTGAACTAGTTACTTGAAAATTGTTAAGTGTAGTGACCTGTAAATGTGAACGAGTGACTAGAAAATGGTTTAAGTGTAGTGACTTGAAAATATGAACTAGTGACATGTAAATGGTTAAGTGTTGTGACTTGAAATGTGAACTAGTTATTTGAAAATGGTACTGTGTTTGAAAATGTGAACTAGTGACTTTAAAATGGTTAAGTGTAGTGACTTGAAAATGTGAAAAAGAGTCTAGAAAATGGATAAGTTCAGTGACATTAAATGTGAACTTGTAACTAGAAAATGGTTAAGTGTGCTGCCTTGAAAATGTGAACTAGTGACTAGAAAATGCTTAAATGTGGTGACTTAAATGTGATATAGTGACTTGAAAATGGTTAAGTGTAGTGACTTGAAAATGTAAAATTTTGTCTAGAAGGTTAAGTGTAGTGACTTAAAATGTGAACTAGTGACTTGAAAATGATTAAGTGGAGTGACTTAAAAATGTTAACTAATGTCAAAAAAATGGTTAAGTTCAGTGACTTGAAAATGTGAACTAGTGACTAGAAAATGATTAAGTGACGTGACTTGAAAATGTGTACTAGTGACTTGAACATGGTAAAGTGTTTGATAATGTGAACTTGTGACATGAAAATGGTTAAGTGTAGTGACTTGAAAATGTGATCTAGTGACTTGAACGTGGTAAAGTGTTTGAAAATGTGAACTAGTGACATGAAAATGGTTAAGTGTAGTGACTTGAAAATGTGAATTAGTGAATTGAAAATGGTTAAGTGTATTTCTTTTAAAATGTGGACTAGTGACATGTAAATGGTTAAGGGTTGTGACTTGAAATGTGAACTAGGGACTTGAAAATGGGATTGTGTCTGAAAATGTGAACTAGTGACTTGAAAATGGTTGTGTAGTGACTTCAAAATGTGAACAAGCGACTTGAAAATAATTAAGATTTGTGACGGTAAATTCGAACTAGTGACTTGAAAATGTGAACTAATGTCTAGAAAATGGTTCAGTTCAGTGACTTGAAAATGTGAACTATTAACTAGAAAATGGTTATGTGTGGTGACTTGAAAATGTGAACTAGTGACTAGAAAATGGTTAAGTGTGGTGACTTAAAATATGAACTAGTGACTTGAAAATGGTTAAGTGTAACGACTTGAAAATGTGGAATAATGTCTAGAAAATGGCTAACTTCAGTGACTTGAAAATGTGAACTAGTGACTAGAAAATGGTTAAGTGTGGTGACTTGAAAATATGAACTAGTGACTGGAAAATGGTTACGTGTACTGAATTAAAAATGTTAACTAGTGACTTGAAAATAGTTAAGTGTAGTTCCTTGAAAAGTGAACTAGCGACTTGAAAATGGGTAAGCGTAGTGACTTGAAATGTGAACTAGTGACTAGAAAATGTGAACTAGGGACTAGAAAATGGTTAAGTGAGGTGACTTGAAAATGTGAAACAGTGCCTTGAAAATGGTTAAGTGTACTTACTTTAAAACGTTTACTAATGACTATAAAATGGTTAAGTGTAGTAACTTAAAAATGTGAACTAATGTTTAAAAAATGGTTAAGTTCAGTGACTTGAAAATGTGAACTAGTGACTAGAAAATGGTTAAGTGTGGTGACTTGAAAATGCGAACTAGTGACCTGAAAATGGTTATGTGTACTGACTTGAAAATGTGATATAGTGACTTGAGAATAGTTAAGTGTAGTTCCTTGGAATGTGAACTAGCTACTTCTTACTGGTTAAGTTTAGCTACTTGAAAATGTGTACTAATGACTAGAAAATGGTTAAGTGTGGGGACTTGAATATGTGCATTAGTGACTTAAAAATGGTTAAGCGTAGTGACTTGAAATGTGAACTAGTGACTAGAAAATGGTTAAGTGAGGTGACTTGAAAATATGAACTAGTTACTTGACAATGGTTAAGTGTAGTGACTTTAAAATGGTTAAGTGTAGTGACTTGTAAATGTGAACGAGTGACTAGAAAATAGTTAAGTGTAGTGACTTGAAAATGTGAACTAGTGACATGTAAATGGTTAAGTGTTGTGACTTGAAATGTGAACTAGTGATTTGAAAATGGTATTGTGTTTGTAAATGTGAACTAGTGACTTGAACATGGTAATGTGTAGTGACTTGAAAATATGAAAAAGTGTCTAGAAAATGGTGAAGTGTAGTTACTTGAAATGTGAACTAGTGATTTGAAAATGGTAAAGTGTTTGAAAATGTGAACTAGTGACTTGAACATGGTAAAGTGTTTGAAAATTTGAACTAGTGACATGAAAATGGTTAAGTGTAGTGACTTGAAAATGTGAACTAGTGACTTGAACGTGGTAAAGTGTTTGAAAATATGAACTAGTGACATGAAAATGGTTAAGTGTAGTTACTTGAAAATGTGAACTAGTGACTTGAACGTGGTAAAGTGTTTAAAAATGTGAACTAGTGACATGAAAATGGTTAAGTGTAGTGACTTGAAAATGTCAACTAGTGACATGAAAATGGTTAAGTGTAGTGACTTGAAAATGTGAACTAGTGAATTGAAAATGGTTAAGTGTAGTTCTTTGAAAATGTGAACTAGTGACATGTAAATAGTTTAATGTTGTGACTTGAAATGTGAACTAGGGACTTGAAAATGGGATTGTGTTTGAAAATGTGAACTAGTGACTTGAAAATGGTTGTGTAGTGACTTGAAAATGTGAACAAGCGACTTGAAAATAATTAAGATTTGTGATGTTAAATGTGAACTAGTGACTTGAAAATGTGAACTAATGTCTAGAAAATGGTTCAGTTCAGTGACTTGAAAATGTGAACTATTAACTAGAAAATGGTTAAGTGTGGTGACTTGAAAATGTGAACTAGTGACTAGAAAATGGTTAAGTGTGGTGACTTAAAATATGAACTAGTGGCGTGAAAATGGTTAAGTGTAACGACTTGAAAATGTGGAATAATGTCTAGAAAATGGCTAAGCTCAGTGACTTGAAAATGTGAACTAGTGACTAGAAAATGGTTAAGTGTGGTGACTTAAAAATGTGAACTAGTGACTTGAAAATGGTTACGTGTACTGACTTGAAAATGTGAACTAGTGACTTGAAAATGTGAACAATTAAGTCGAAAATGGTTAAGTGTAGTGACTTGAAAATGTAAACTAGTTACTAGAAAAAGGTTAACAGTGGTGAATTAAAATATGAACTAGTGACTTGAAAATGGTTAAGTGTAGCGACTTGAAAATGTGGAATAATGTCTAGAAAATGGCTAAGTTCAGTGACTTGAAAATGTGAACTAGTGACTAGAAATTGGTTAAGTGTGGTGACTTGAAAATATGAACTAGTGACTGGAAAATGGTTACGTGTACTGACTTGAAAATGTGAACTAGTGAGTTGAAAATTGTTAAGTGTAGTTCCTTGAAATGTGAACTAGCGACTTGAAAATGGGTAAGCGTAGTGACTTGAAATGTGAACTAGTGACTAGAAAATGTGAACTAGGGACTAGAAAATGGTTAAGTGAGGTTACTTGAAATTGTGAAATAGTGCCTTGAAAATGGTTAAGTGTACTTACTTTAAAATGTTTACTAATGACTATAAAATGGTTAAGTGTAGTAACTTAAAAATGTGAACTAATGTTTAGAAAATGGTTAAGTTCAGTGACTTGAAAATGTGAACTAGTGACTACAAAATGGTTAAGTGTGGTGACTTGAAAATGCGAACTAGTGCCCTGAAAATGGTTACGTGTACTAACTTGAAAATGTGATATTGTGACTTGAGAATAGTTTAGTGTAGTTTCTTGAAATGTGAACTAGCTACTTCTTACTGGTTAAGTTTAGCTACTTGAAAATGTGTACTAATGACTAGAAAATGGTTAAGTGTAGTGACTTGAAAATGTGCATTAGTGACTTGAAAATGGTTAAGCGTAGTGACGTGAAATGTTAACTAGTGACTTGAAAATGGTAGTGTTTTAAAATGTAAACTAGTGACTAGAAAATGGTTAAGTGAGGAGACTTGAAAATGTGAACTAGTGACTTGAACATTGTAAAGTGTAGTGACTTGAAAATAGGAACTAGTGACTTGAAAATGGTGAAGTGTAGTTACTTGAAATGTGAACTAGTGACTTGAAACTAGTTAAGTGTAGTTACTCAAGAATGTATACTAATGACTAGAAAATGGTTAAGTGTAGTAACTTGAAAATGTGAACTATTGACTTGAAAAGGGTTAAGTGTATTGACTTGAAATGTGAATTAATGACTAGAAAATGGTTAAGTGAGGTGACTTGAAAATGTGAACTAGTTACTTGAAAATTGTTAAGTGTAGTGACCTGTAAATGTGAACGAGTGACTAGAAAATGGTTTAAGTGTAGTGACTTGAAAATATGAACTAGTGACATGTAAATGGTTAAGTGTTGTGACTTGAAATGTGAACTAGTTATTTGAAAATGGTACTGTGTTTGAAAATGTGAACTAGTGACTTTAAAATGGTTAAGTGTAGTGACTTGAAAATGTGAAAAAGAGTCTAGAAAATGGATAAGTTCAGTGACATGAAAATGGTTAAGTGTAGTGACTTGAAAATGTGAACTAGTGACTTGAACGTGGTAAAGTGTTTGAAAATGTGAACTAGTGACATGAAAATGGTTAAGTGTAGTGACTTGAAAATGTGAATTAGTGAATTGAAAATGGTTAAGTGTAGTTCTTTTAAAATGTGGACTAGTGACATGTAAATGGTTAAGGGTTGTGACTTGAAATGTGAACTAGGGACTTGAAAATGGGATTGTGTCTGAAAATGTGAACTAGTGACTTGAAAATGGTTGTGTAGTGACTTCAAAATGTGAACAAGCGACTTGAAAATAATTAAGATTTGTGACGGTAAATTCGAACTAGTGACTTGAAAATGTGAACTAATGTCTAGAAAATGGTTAAGTGTAGTGACTTGAAAATGTGAACTATTAACTAGAAAATGGTTATGTGTGGTGACTTGAAAATGTGAACTAGTGACTAGAAAATGGTTAAGTGTGGTGACTTAAAATATGAACTAGTGACTTGAAAATGGTTAAGTGTAACGACTTGAAAATGTGGAATAATGTCTAGAAAATGGCTAACTTCAGTGACTTGAAAATGTGAACTAGTGACTAGAAAATGGTTAAGTGTGGTGACTTGAAAATATGAACTAGTGACTGGAAAATGGTTACGTGTACTGACTTGAAAATGTGAACTAGTGAGTTGAAAATTTTTAAGTGTAGTTCCTTGAAATGTGAACTAGCGACTTGAAAATGGGTAAGCGTAGTGACTTGAAATGTGAACTAGTGACTAGAAAATGTGAACTAGGGACTAGAAAATGGTTAAGTGAGGTTACTTGAAATTGTGAAATAGTGCCTTGAAAATGGTTAAGTGTACTTACTTTAAAATGTTTACTAATGACTATAAAATGGTTAAGTGTAGTAACTTAAAAATGTGAACTAATGTTTAGAAAATGGTTAAGTTCAGTGACTTGAAAATGTGAACTAGTGACTACAAAATGGTTAAGTGTGGTGACTTGAAAATGCGAACTAGTGCCCTGAAAATGGTTACGTGTACTAACTTGAAAATGTGATATTGTGACTTGAGAATAGTTAAGTGTAGTTTCTTGAAATGTGAACTAGCTACTTCTTACTGGTTAAGTTTAGCTACTTGAAAATGTGTACTAATGACTAGAAAATGGTTAAGTGTAGTGACTTGAAAATGTGCATTAGTGACTTGAAAATGGTTAAGCGTAGTGACGTGAAATGTTAACTAGTGACTTGAAAATGGTAGTGTTTTAAAATGTAAACTAGTGACTAGAAAATGGTTAAGTGAGGAGACTTGAAAATGTGAACTAGTGACTTGAACATTGTAAAGTGTAGTGACTTGAAAATAGGAACTAGTGACTTGAAAATGGTGAAGTGTAGTTACTTGAAATGTGAACTAGTGACTTGAAACTAGTTAAGTGTAGTTACTCAAGAATGTATACTAATGACTAGAAAATGGTTAAGTGTAGTAACTTGAAAATGTGAACTATTGACTTGAAAAGGGTTAAGTGTATTGACTTGAAATGTGAATTAATGACTAGAAAATGGTTAAGTGAGGTGACTTGAAAATGTGAACTAGTTACTTGAAAATTGTTAAGTGTAGTGACCTGTAAATGTGAACGAGTGACTAGAAAATGGTTTAAGTGTAGTGACTTGAAAATATGAACTAGTGACATGTAAATGGTTAAGTGTTGTGACTTGAAATGTGAACTAGTTATTTGAAAATGGTACTGTGTTTGAAAATGTGAACTAGTGACTTTAAAATGGTTAAGTGTAGTGACTTGAAAATGTGAAAAAGAGTCTAGAAAATGGATAAGTTCAGTGACATTAAATGTGAACTTGTAACTAGAAAATGGTTAAGTGTGCTGCCTTGAAAATGTGAACTAGTGACTAGAAAATGCTTAAATGTGGTGACTTAAATGTGATATAGTGACTTGAAAATGGTTAAGTGTAGTGACTTGAAAATGTAAAATTTTGTCTAGAAGGTTAAGTGTAGTGACTTAAAATGTGAACTAGTGACTTGAAAATGATTAAGTGGAGTGACTTAAAAATGTTAACTAATGTCAAGAAAATGGTTAAGTTCAGTGACTTGAAAATGTGAACTAGTGACTAGAAAATGATTAAGTGACGTGACTTGAAAATGTGTACTAGTGACTTGAACATGGTAAAGTGTTTGATAATGTGAACTTGTGACATGAAAATGGTTAAGTGTAGTGACTTGAAAATGTGAACTAGTGACTTGAACGTGGTAAAGTGTTTGAAAATGTGAACTAGTGACATGAAAATGGTTAAGTGTAGTGACTTGAAAATGTGAATTAGTGAATTGAAAATGGTTAAGTGTAGTTCTTTTAAAATGTGGACTAGTGACATGTAAATGGTTAAGGGTTGTGACTTGAAATGTGAACTAGGGACTTGAAAATGGGATTGTGTCTGAAAATGTGAACTAGTGACTTGAAAATGGTTGTGTAGTGACTTCAAAATGTGAACAAGCGACTTGAAAATAATTAAGATTTGTGACGGTAAATTCGAACTAGTGACTTGAAAATGTGAACTAATGTCTAGAAAATGGTTAAGTGTAGTGACTTGAAAATGTGAACTATTAACTAGAAAATGGTTATGTGTGGTGACTTGAAAATGTGAACTAGTGACTAGAAAATGGTTAAGTGTGGTGACTTAAAATATGAACTAGTGACTTGAAAATGGTTAAGTGTAACGACTTGAAAATGTGGAATAATGTCTAGAAAATGGCTAACTTCAGTGACTTGAAAATGTGAACTAGTGACTAGAAAATGGTTAAGTGTGGTGACTTGAAAATATGAACTAGTGACTGGAAAATGGTTACGTGTACTGAATTAAAAATGTTAACTAGTGACTTGAAAATAGTTAAGTGTAGTTCCTTGAAAAGTGAACTAGCGACTTGAAAATGGGTAAGCGTAGTGACTTGAAATGTGAACTAGTGACTAGAAAATGTGAACTAGGGACTAGAAAATGGTTAAGTGAGGTGACTTGAAAATGTGAAACAGTGCCTTGAAAATGGTTAAGTGTACTTACTTTAAAACGTTTACTAATGACTATAAAATGGTTAAGTGTAGTAACTTAAAAATGTGAACTAATGTTTAAAAAATGGTTAAGTTCAGTGACTTGAAAATGTGAACTAGTGACTAGAAAATGGTTAAGTGTGGTGACTTGAAAATGCGAACTAGTGACCTGAAAATGGTTATGTGTACTGACTTGAAAATGTGATATAGTGACTTGAGAATAGTTAAGTGTAGTTCCTTGGAATGTGAACTAGCTACTTCTTACTGGTTAAGTTTAGCTACTTGAAAATGTGTACTAATGACTAGAAAATGGTTAAGTGTGGGGACTTGAATATGTGCATTAGTGACTTAAAAATGGTTAAGCGTAGTGACTTGAAATGTGAACTAGTGACTAGAAAATGGTTAAGTGAGGTGACTTGAAAATATGAACTAGTTACTTGACAATGGTTAAGTGTAGTGACTTTAAAATGGTTAAGTGTAGTGACTTGTAAATGTGAACGAGTGACTAGAAAATAGTTAAGTGTAGTGACTTGAAAATGTGAACTAGTGACATGTAAATGGTTAAGTGTTGTGACTTGAAATGTGAACTAGTGATTTGAAAATGGTATTGTGTTTGTAAATGTGAACTAGTGACTTGAACATGGTAATGTGTAGTGACTTGAAAATATGAAAAAGTGTCTAGAAAATGGTGAAGTGTAGTTACTTGAAATGTGAACTAGTGATTTGAAAATGGTAAAGTGTTTGAAAATGTGAACTAGTGACTTGAACATGGTAAAGTGTTTGAAAATTTGAACTAGTGACATGAAAATGGTTAAGTGTAGTGACTTGAAAATGTGAACTAGTGACTTGAACGTGGTAAAGTGTTTGAAAATATGAACTAGTGACATGAAAATGGTTAAGTGTAGTTACTTGAAAATGTGAACTAGTGACTTGAACGTGGTAAAGTGTTTAAAAATGTGAACTAGTGACATGAAAATGGTTAAGTGTAGTGACTTGAAAATGTCAACTAGTGACATGAAAATGGTTAAGTGTAGTGACTTGAAAATGTGAACTAGTGAATTGAAAATGGTTAAGTGTAGTTCTTTGAAAATGTGAACTAGTGACATGTAAATAGTTTAATGTTGTGACTTGAAATGTGAACTAGGGACTTGAAAATGGGATTGTGTTTGAAAATGTGAACTAGTGACTTGAAAATGGTTGTGTAGTGACTTGAAAATGTGAACAAGCGACTTGAAAATAATTAAGATTTGTGATGTTAAATGTGAACTAGTGACTTGAAAATGTGAACTAATGTCTAGAAAATGGTTCAGTTCAGTGACTTGAAAATGTGAACTATTAACTAGAAAATGGTTAAGTGTGGTGACTTGAAAATGTGAACTAGTGACTAGAAAATGGTTAAGTGTGGTGACTTAAAATATGAACTAGTGGCGTGAAAATGGTTAAGTGTAACGACTTGAAAATGTGGAATAATGTCTAGAAAATGGCTAAGCTCAGTGACTTGAAAATGTGAACTAGTGACTAGAAAATGGTTAAGTGTGGTGACTTAAAAATGTGAACTAGTGACTTGAAAATGGTTACGTGTACTGACTTGAAAATGTGAACTAGTGACTTGAAAATGTGAACAATTAAGTCGAAAATGGTTAAGTGTAGTGACTTGAAAATGTAAACTAGTTACTAGAAAAAGGTTAACAGTGGTGAATTAAAATATGAACTAGTGACTTGAAAATGGTTAAGTGTAGCGACTTGAAAATGTGGAATAATGTCTAGAAAATGGCTAAGTTCAGTGACTTGAAAATGTGAACTAGTGACTAGAAATTGGTTAAGTGTGGTGACTTGAAAATATGAACTAGTGACTGGAAAATGGTTACGTGTACTGACTTGAAAATGTGAACTAGTGAGTTGAAAATTGTTAAGTGTAGTTCCTTGAAATGTGAACTAGCGACTTGAAAATGGGTAAGCGTAGTGACTTGAAATGTGAACTAGTGACTAGAAAATGTGAACTAGGGACTAGAAAATGGTTAAGTGAGGTTACTTGAAATTGTGAAATAGTGCCTTGAAAATGGTTAAGTGTACTTACTTTAAAATGTTTACTAATGACTATAAAATGGTTAAGTGTAGTAACTTAAAAATGTGAACTAATGTTTAGAAAATGGTTAAGTTCAGTGACTTGAAAATGTGAACTAGTGACTACAAAATGGTTAAGTGTGGTGACTTGAAAATGCGAACTAGTGCCCTGAAAATGGTTACGTGTACTAACTTGAAAATGTGATATTGTGACTTGAGAATAGTTAAGTGTAGTTTCTTGAAATGTGAACTAGCTACTTCTTACTGGTTAAGTTTAGCTACTTGAAAATGTGTACTAATGACTAGAAAATGGTTAAGTGTAGTGACTTGAAAATGTGCATTAGTGACTTGAAAATGGTTAAGCGTAGTGACGTGAAATGTTAACTAGTGACTTGAAAATGGTAGTGTTTTAAAATGTAAACTAGTGACTAGAAAATGGTTAAGTGAGGAGACTTGAAAATGTGAACTAGTGACTTGAACATTGTAAAGTGTAGTGACTTGAAAATAGGAACTAGTGACTTGAAAATGGTGAAGTGTAGTTACTTGAAATGTGAACTAGTGACTTGAAACTAGTTAAGTGTAGTTACTCAAGAATGTATACTAATGACTAGAAAATGGTTAAGTGTAGTAACTTGAAAATGTGAACTATTGACTTGAAAAGGGTTAAGTGTATTGACTTGAAATGTGAATTAATGACTAGAAAATGGTTAAGTGAGGTGACTTGAAAATGTGAACTAGTTACTTGAAAATTGTTAAGTGTAGTGACCTGTAAATGTGAACGAGTGACTAGAAAATGGTTTAAGTGTAGTGACTTGAAAATATGAACTAGTGACATGTAAATGGTTAAGTGTTGTGACTTGAAATGTGAACTAGTTATTTGAAAATGGTACTGTGTTTGAAAATGTGAACTAGTGACTTTAAAATGGTTAAGTGTAGTGACTTGAAAATGTGAAAAAGAGTCTAGAAAATGGATAAGTTCAGTGACATTAAATGTGAACTTGTAACTAGAAAATGGTTAAGTGTGCTGCCTTGAAAATGTGAACTAGTGACTAGAAAATGCTTAAATGTGGTGACTTAAATGTGATATAGTGACTTGAAAATGGTTAAGTGTAGTGACTTGAAAATGTAAAATTTATTCTAGAAGGTTAAGTGTAGTGACTTAAAATGTGAACTAGTGACTTGAAAATGATTAAGTGGAGTGACTTAAAAATGTTAACTAATGTCAAGAAAATGGTTAAGTTCAGTGACTTGAAAATGTGAACTAGTGACTAGAAAATGATTAAGTGACGTGACTTGAAAATGTGTACTAGTGACTTGAACATGGTAAAGTGTTTGATAATGTGAACTTGTGACATGAAAATGGTTAAGTGTAGTGACTTGAAAATGTGAACTAGTGACTTGAACGTGGTAAAGTGTTTGAAAATGTGAACTAGTGACATGAAAATGGTTAAGTGTAGTGACTTGAAAATGTGAATTAGTGAATTGAAAATGGTTAAGTGTATTTCTTTTAAAATGTGGACTAGTGACATGTAAATGGTTAAGGGTTGTGACTTGAAATGTGAACTAGGGACTTGAAAATGGGATTGTGTCTGAAAATGTGAACTAGTGACTTGAAAATGGTTGTGTAGTGACTTCAAAATGTGAACAAGCGACTTGAAAATAATTAAGATTTGTGACGGTAAATTCGAACTAGTGACTTGAAAATGTGAACTAATGTCTAGAAAATGGTTCAGTTCAGTGACTTGAAAATGTGAACTATTAACTAGAAAATGGTTATGTGTGGTGACTTGAAAATGTGAACTAGTGACTAGAAAATGGTTAAGTGTGGTGACTTAAAATATGAACTAGTGACTTGAAAATGGTTAAGTGTAACGACTTGAAAATGTGGAATAATGTCTAGAAAATGGCTAACTTCAGTGACTTGAAAATGTGAACTAGTGACTAGAAAATGGTTAAGTGTGGTGACTTGAAAATATGAACTAGTGACTGGAAAATGGTTACGTGTACTGAATTAAAAATGTTAACTAGTGACTTGAAAATAGTTAAGTGTAGTTCCTTGAAAAGTGAACTAGCGACTTGAAAATGGGTAAGCGTAGTGACTTGAAATGTGAACTAGTGACTAGAAAATGTGAACTAGGGACTAGAAAATGGTTAAGTGAGGTGACTTGAAAATGTGAAACAGTGCCTTGAAAATGGTTAAGTGTACTTACTTTAAAACGTTTACTAATGACTATAAAATGGTTAAGTGTAGTAACTTAAAAATGTGAACTAATGTTTAAAAAATGGTTAAGTTCAGTGACTTGAAAATGTGAACTAGTGACTAGAAAATGGTTAAGTGTGGTGACTTGAAAATGCGAACTAGTGACCTGAAAATGGTTATGTGTACTGACTTGAAAATGTGATATAGTGACTTGAGAATAGTTAAGTGTAGTTCCTTGGAATGTGAACTAGCTACTTCTTACTGGTTAAGTTTAGCTACTTGAAAATGTGTACTAATGACTAGAAAATGGTTAAGTGTGGGGACTTGAATATGTGCATTAGTGACTTAAAAATGGTTAAGCGTAGTGACTTGAAATGTGAACTAGTGACTAGAAAATGGTTAAGTGAGGTGACTTGAAAATATGAACTAGTTACTTGACAATGGTTAAGTGTAGTGACTTTAAAATGGTTAAGTGTAGTGACTTGTAAATGTGAACGAGTGACTAGAAAATAGTTAAGTGTAGTGACTTGAAAATGTGAACTAGTGACATGTAAATGGTTAAGTGTTGTGACTTGAAATGTGAACTAGTGATTTGAAAATGGTATTGTGTTTGTAAATGTGAACTAGTGACTTGAACATGGTAATGTGTAGTGACTTGAAAATATGAAAAAGTGTCTAGAAAATGGTGAAGTGTAGTTACTTGAAATGTGAACTAGTGATTTGAAAATGGTAAAGTGTTTGAAAATGTGAACTAGTGACTTGAACATGGTAAAGTGTTTGAAAATTTGAACTAGTGACATGAAAATGGTTAAGTGTAGTGACTTGAAAATGTGAACTAGTGACTTGAACGTGGTAAAGTGTTTGAAAATATGAACTAGTGACATGAAAATGGTTAAGTGTAGTTACTTGAAAATGTGAACTAGTGACTTGAACGTGGTAAAGTGTTTAAAAATGTGAACTAGTGACATGAAAATGGTTAAGTGTAGTGACTTGAAAATGTCAACTAGTGACATGAAAATGGTTAAGTGTAGTGACTTGAAAATGTGAACTAGTGAATTGAAAATGGTTAAGTGTAGTTCTTTGAAAATGTGAACTAGTGACATGTAAATAGTTTAATGTTGTGACTTGAAATGTGAACTAGGGACTTGAAAATGGGATTGTGTTTGAAAATGTGAACTAGTGACTTGAAAATGGTTGTGTAGTGACTTGAAAATGTGAACAAGCGACTTGAAAATAATTAAGATTTGTGATGTTAAATGTGAACTAGTGACTTGAAAATGTGAACTAATGTCTAGAAAATGGTTCAGTTCAGTGACTTGAAAATGTGAACTATTAACTAGAAAATGGTTAAGTGTGGTGACTTGAAAATGTGAACTAGTGACTAGAAAATGGTTAAGTGTGGTGACTTAAAATATGAACTAGTGGCGTGAAAATGGTTAAGTGTAACGACTTGAAAATGTGGAATAATGTCTAGAAAATGGCTAAGCTCAGTGACTTGAAAATGTGAACTAGTGACTAGAAAATGGTTAAGTGTGGTGACTTAAAAATGTGAACTAGTGACTTGAAAATGGTTACGTGTACTGACTTGAAAATGTGAACTAGTGACTTGAAAATGTGAACAATTAAGTCGAAAATGGTTAAGTGTAGTGACTTGAAAATGTAAACTAGTTACTAGAAAAAGGTTAACAGTGGTGAATTAAAATATGAACTAGTGACTTGAAAATGGTTAAGTGTAGCGACTTGAAAATGTGGAATAATGTCTAGAAAATGGCTAAGTTCAGTGACTTGAAAATGTGAACTAGTGACTAGAAATTGGTTAAGTGTGGTGACTTGAAAATATGAACTAGTGACTGGAAAATGGTTACGTGTACTGACTTGAAAATGTGAACTAGTGAGTTGAAAATTGTTAAGTGTAGTTCCTTGAAATGTGAACTAGCGACTTGAAAATGGGTAAGCGTAGTGACTTGAAATGTGAACTAGTGACTAGAAAATGTGAACTAGGGACTAGAAAATGGTTAAGTGAGGTTACTTGAAATTGTGAAATAGTGCCTTGAAAATGGTTAAGTGTACTTACTTTAAAATGTTTACTAATGACTATAAAATGGTTAAGTGTAGTAACTTAAAAATGTGAACTAATGTTTAGAAAATGGTTAAGTTCAGTGACTTGAAAATGTGAACTAGTGACTACAAAATGGTTAAGTGTGGTGACTTGAAAATGCGAACTAGTGCCCTGAAAATGGTTACGTGTACTAACTTGAAAATGTGATATTGTGACTTGAGAATAGTTAAGTGTAGTTTCTTGAAATGTGAACTAGCTACTTCTTACTGGTTAAGTTTAGCTACTTGAAAATGTGTACTAATGACTAGAAAATGGTTAAGTGTAGTGACTTGAAAATGTGCATTAGTGACTTGAAAATGGTTAAGCGTAGTGACGTGAAATGTTAACTAGTGACTTGAAAATGGTAGTGTTTTAAAATGTAAACTAGTGACTAGAAAATGGTTAAGTGAGGAGACTTGAAAATGTGAACTAGTGACTTGAACATTGTAAAGTGTAGTGACTTGAAAATAGGAACTAGTGACTTGAAAATGGTGAAGTGTAGTTACTTGAAATGTGAACTAGTGACTTGAAACTAGTTAAGTGTAGTTACTCAAGAATGTATACTAATGACTAGAAAATGGTTAAGTGTAGTAACTTGAAAATGTGAACTATTGACTTGAAAAGGGTTAAGTGTATTGACTTGAAATGTGAATTAATGACTAGAAAATGGTTAAGTGAGGTGACTTGAAAATGTGAACTAGTTACTTGAAAATTGTTAAGTGTAGTGACCTGTAAATGTGAACGAGTGACTAGAAAATGGTTTAAGTGTAGTGACTTGAAAATATGAACTAGTGACATGTAAATGGTTAAGTGTTGTGACTTGAAATGTGAACTAGTTATTTGAAAATGGTACTGTGTTTGAAAATGTGAACTAGTGACTTTAAAATGGTTAAGTGTAGTGACTTGAAAATGTGAAAAAGAGTCTAGAAAATGGATAAGTTCAGTGACATTAAATGTGAACTTGTAACTAGAAAATGGTTAAGTGTGCTGCCTTGAAAATGTGAACTAGTGACTAGAAAATGCTTAAATGTGGTGACTTAAATGTGATATAGTGACTTGAAAATGGTTAAGTGTAGTGACTTGAAAATGTAAAATTTTGTCTAGAAGGTTAAGTGTAGTGACTTAAAATGTGAACTAGTGACTTGAAAATGATTAAGTGGAGTGACTTAAAAATGTTAACTAATGTCAAGAAAATGGTTAAGTTCAGTGACTTGAAAATGTGAACTAGTGACTAGAAAATGATTAAGTGACGTGACTTGAAAATGTGTACTAGTGACTTGAACATGGTAAAGTGTTTGATAATGTGAACTTGTGACATGAAAATGGTTAAGTGTAGTGACTTGAAAATGTGAACTAGTGACTTGAACGTGGTAAAGTGTTTGAAAATGTGAACTAGTGACATGAAAATGGTTAAGTGTAGTGACTTGAAAATGTGAATTAGTGAATTGAAAATGGTTAAGTGTAGTTCTTTTAAAATGTGGACTAGTGACATGTAAATGGTTAAGGGTTGTGACTTGAAATGTGAACTAGGGACTTGAAAATGGGATTGTGTCTGAAAATGTGAACTAGTGACTTGAAAATGGTTGTGTAGTGACTTCAAAATGTGAACAAGCGACTTGAAAATAATTAAGATTTGTGACGGTAAATTCGAACAAGTGACTTGAAAATGTGAACTAATGTCTAGAAAATGGTTCAGTTCAGTGACTTGAAAATGTGAACTATTAACTAGAAAATGGTTATGTGTGGTGACTTGAAAATGTGAACTAGTGACTAGAAAATGGTTAAGTGTGGTGACTTAAAATATGAACTAGTGACTTGAAAATGGTTAAGTGTAACGACTTCAAAATGTGGAATAATGTCTAGAAAATGGCTAACTTCAGTGACTTGAAAATGTGAACTAGTGACTAGAAAATGGTTAAGTGTGGTGACTTGAAAATATGAACTAGTGACTGGAAAATGGTTACGTGTACTGAATTAAAAATGTTAACTAGTGACTTGAAAATAGTTAAGTGTAGTTCCTTGAAAAGTGAACTAGCGACTTGAAAATGGGTAAGCGTAGTGACTTGAAATGTGAACTAGTGACTAGAAAATGTGAACTAGGGACTAGAAAATGGTTAAGTGAGGTGACTTGAAAATGTGAAATAGTGCCTTGAAAATGGTTAAGTGTAGTAACTTAAAAATGTGAACTAATGTTTAAAAAATGCTTAAGTTCAGTGACTTGAAAATGTGAACTAGTGACTAGAAAATGGTTAAGTGTGGTGACTTGAAAATGTGAACTAGTGACCTGAAAATGGTTATGTGTACTGACTTGAAAATGTGATATAGTGACTTGAGAAAAGTTAAGTGTATTTCCTTGGAATGTGAACTAGCTACTTCTTACTGGTTAAGTTTAGCTACTTGAAAATGTGTACTAATGACTAGAAAATGGTTAAGTGTGGTGACTTGAATATGTGCATTAGTGACTTAAAAATGGTTAAGCGTAGCGACTTGAAATGTGAACTAGTGACTAGAAAATGGTTAAGTGAGGTGACTTGAAAATATGAACTAGTTACTTGACAATAGTTAAGTGTAGTGACTTGTAAATGTGAACGAGTGACTAGAAAATAGTTAAGTGTAGTGACTTGAAAATGTGAACTAGTGACATGTAAATGGTTAAGTGTTGTGACTTGAAATGTGAACTAGTGATTTGAAAATGGTATTATGTTTGAAAATGTGAACTGGTGACTTAAACATGGTAATGTGTAGTGACTTGAAAATATGAAAAAGTGTCTAGAAAATGGTGAAGTGTAGTTACTTGAAATGTGAACTAGTGATTTGAAAATGGTAAAGTGTTTGAAAATGTGAACTAGTGACTTGAACATGGTAAAGTGTTTGAAAATTTGAACTAGTGACATGAAAATGGTTAAGTGTAGTGACTTGAAAATGTGAACTAGTGACTTGAACGTGGTAAAGTGTTTGAAAATATGAACTAGTGACATGAAAATGGTTAAGTGTAGTTACTTGAAAATGTGAACTAGTGACTTGAACGTGGTAAAGTGTTTGAAATTGTGAACTAGTGACATGAAAACGGTTAAGTGTACTGACTTGAAAATGTCAACTAGTGACATGAAAATGGTTAAGTGTAGTGCCTTGAAAATGTGAACTAGTGAATTGAAAATGGTTAAGTGTAGTTCTTTGAAAATGTGACCTAGTGACTTGTAAATAGTTAAGTGTTGTGACTTGAAATGTGAACTAGGGACTTGAAAATGGGATTGCGTTTGAAAATGTGAACTAGTGACTTTAAAATGGTTGTGTAGTGACTTGAAAATGTGAACAAGCGACTTGAAAATAATTAAGATTTGTGACGTTAAATGTGAACTAGTGACTTGAAAATGTGAACTAATGTCTAGAAAAATTGTTCAGTTCAGTGACTTGAAAATGTGAACTATTAACTTGAAAATGGTTAAGTGTGGTGACTTGAAAATGTGAACTAGTGACTAGAAAATGGTTAAGTGTGGTGACTTAAAATATGAACTAGTGGCGTGAAATTGGTTAAGTGTAACGACTTGAAAATGTGGAATAATGTCTAGTAAATGGCTAAGCTCAGTGACTTGAAAATGTGAACTAGTGACTAGAAAATGGTTAAGTGTGGTGACTTAAAAATGTGAACTAGTGATTGGAAAATGGTTACGTGTACTTACTTGAAAATGTGAACTAGTGACTTGAAAATGTGAACAATTAAGTAGAAAATGGTTAAGTGTAGTGAATTGAAAATGTAAACTAGTTACTAGAAAATGGTTAACAGTGGTGACTTAAAATATGAACTAGTGACTTGAAAATGGTTAAGTGTAGCGACTTGAAAATGTGAACTAATGTCTAGAAAATGGTTCAGTTCAGTGACTTGAAAATGTGAACTATTAACTAGAAAATGGTTCAGTTCAGTGACTTGAAAAATGTGAACTAGTGACTGGAAAATGGTTACGTGTACTGACTTGAAAATGTGAACTAGTGACTTGAAAATAGTTAAGCGTAGTTCCTTGAAATGTGAACTAGCGACTTGAAAATGGGTAAGCGTAGTCACTTGAAATGTGAACTAGTGACTAGAAAATGTGAACTAGGGGTTAGAAAATGGTTAAGTGAGGTGACTTGAAAATGTGAAATAGTGCCTTGAAAATGGTTAAGTGTACTTACTTTAAAATATTTACTAATGACTAGAAAATGGTTAAGTGTAGTAACTTAAAAATGTGAACTAATGTTTAGAAAATGGTTAAGTTCAGTGACTTGAAAATTTGAACTAGTGACTAGAAAATGGTTAAGTGTGGTGACTTGAAAATGCGAACTAGTGACCTGAAAATGGTTGCGTGCACTGACTTGAAAATGTGATATAGTGACTTGAAAATGGTTAAGCGTAGTGACCTGAAATGTGAACTGGTGACATGAAAATTGTAAAGTGTTTTAAAATGTGAACTAGTGACTAGAAAATGGTTAAGTGAGGAGACTTGAAAATGTGAACTAGTGACTTGAACATTGTAAAGTGTAGTGACTTGAAAATATGAACTAGTGACTTGAAAATGGTGAAGTGTAGTTACTTGAAATGTTAACTAGTGACTTTAAATTAGTTAAGTGTAGTGACTTGAAAATGTGAACTAATGTCTAGAAAGTTAAGTGTAGTGACTTAAAATGTCAACTGGTAACTTGAAAATGGTTAATTGTAGTGACTTAAAAAAGTTAACCAATGTCAAGAAAATGGTTAAGTTCAGTGACTTGAAAATGTGAACTAGAGACTAGAAAATGATTAAGTGAGGTGACTTGAAAATGAGAACTAGTGACTTGAACATGGTAAAGTGTTCTAAAATGTGAACTAGTGACATGAAAATGGTTAAGTTAACCAATGTCAAGAAAATGGTTAAGTTCAGTGACTTGAAAATGTGAACTAGAGACTAGAAAATGATTAAGTGAGGTGACTTGAAAATGAGAACTAGTGACTTGAACATGGTAAAGTGTTCTAAAATGTGAACTAGTGACATGAAAATGGTTAAGTGTAGTGGCTTGAAAATGTGAACTAGTGACTTGAACGTGGTAAAGTGTTTGAAAATGTGAACTAGTGACATTAAAATGGTTAAGTGTAGTGGCTTGAAAATGTGAACTAGTGACTTGAACGTGGTAAAGTGTTTGAAAATGTGAACTAGTGACATGAAAATGGTTAAGTGTAGTTACTTGAAAATGTGAACTAGTGAATTGAAAATGGTTAAGTGTAGTTCATTGAAAATGTGAACTAGAGGCATGTAAATGGTTAAGTGTTGTGACTTGAAATGTGAACTAGTGACTTGAAAATGGAATTGTGTTTGAAAATGTGAACTAGTGACTAGAAAATGGTTGTGTAGTGACTTGTAAATGTGAACAAGCGACTTGAAAATAATTAAGATTAGTGACATTAAATGTGAACTAGTGACTTGCAAAAGTGAACTAATGTCTAGAAAATGGTTCAGTTCAGTGACTTGAAAATGGGAACTATTAACTAGAAAATGGTTAAGTGTGGTGACTTGAAAATGTGAACTAGTGACTAGAAAATGGTTATGTGTGGTGACTTAAAATATGAACTAGTGACTTGAAAATGGTTAAGTGTAACGACTTGAAAATATGGAATAATGTCTAGAAAATGGCTAAGTTCAGTGACTTGAAAATGTGAACTAATGACTATAAAATGGTTAAGTGTGGTGACTTAAAAATGTGAACTAGTGACTGGAAAATGGTTACGTGTACTGACTTAAAAATGTGAACTAGTGACTTGAAAATAGTAAAGCGTAGTTCCTTGAAGTGTGAACTAGCGACTTGAAAATGGGTAAGCGTAGTCACTTGAAATGTGAACTAGTCACTTGAAAATGTGAACTAGGGGTTAAAAAATGGTTAAGTGAGGTGACTTGAAAATGTGAAATAGTGCCTTGAAAATGGTTAAGTGTACTTACTTTAAAATGTTTACTAATGACTAGAAAACGGTTACGTGTACTAATTTTAAAATGTGAACTAATGTTTAGAAAATGGTTAAGTTCAGTGACTTGAAAATGTGAACTAGTGACTAGAAAATGGTTAAGTGTGGTGACTTCAAAAAATGCGAACTAGTGACCTGAAAATAGTTACGTGTACTGACTTGAAAATGTGATATAGTGACTTGAGAATAGTTAAGTGTAGTTCCTTGAAATGTGAACTAGCCACATCTTACCGGTTAAGTTTAGCTACTTGAGATGTGTACTAATGACTAGAAAATGGTTAGGTGTAGGGACGTGAAAATTTGAATTAGTGACTTGAAAATGGTTAAGCGTAGTGACATGAAATGTGAACTAGTGACCTGAAAAGGGTAAAGTGTTTTAAAATGTGAACTAGTGACTAGAAAATGGTTAAGTGAGGAGACTTGAAAATGTGAACTAGTGACTTGAACATTGTAAAGTGTAGTGACTTGAAAATATGAACTAGTGACTTGAAAATGGTGATGTGTAGTTACTTGAAATGTTAACTAGTGACTTTAAATTAGTTAAGTGTAGTTACTCGAAAATGTATACTAATGACTAGAAAAAGGTTAAGTGTAGTAACTTGAAAATGTGAACTAGTGACTTGAAAATGGTTAAGTGTAGTGACTTGAAATGTGAACTAGTGACTAGAAAATGGTTAAGTGAGGTGACTTGAAAATGTGAACTAGTTACTTGAAAATGGTTAAGTGTAGTAACTTTAAAATAGTTAAGTGTAGTGATTTGTATATGTGAATGAGTGACTAGAAAATGGTTAAGTGTAGTGACTTGAAAATGTGAACTAGTGACATGTAAATGGTTAAGAGTTTTGACTTGAAATGTGAACTAGTGATTTGAAAATGGTATTGTGTTTGATAACGTGAACTAGTGACTTGAAAATGGTTAAGTGTAGTGACTTGAAAATGTGAAAAAGTGTCTAGAAAATGGTTAATTTCAGTGACATTAAATGTGAACTAGTAGCTAGAAAATGGTTAAGTGTAGTGACTTGAAAATGTGAAAAAGTGTCTAGAAAATGGTTAATTTCAGTGATATTAAATGTGAACTAGTAGCTAGAAAATGGTTAAGTGTGCTGACTTGAAAATGTTAACTAATGTCAAGAAAATGGTTAAGTTTAGTGACTTGAAAATGTGAACTAGTGACTAGAAAATGATTAAGTGAGGTGACTTGAAAATGTGTACTAGTGACTTGAACATAGTAAAGTGTTTGATAATGTGAACTTGTGACATGAAAATTGTTAAGTGTAGTGACTTGAAAATGTGAACTAGTGACTTGAACGTGGTAAAGTGTTTGAAAATGTGAACGAGTGACATGAAAATGGTTAAGTGTAGTGACTTGAAAATGTGAACTAGTGAATTGAAAATGGTTAGGTGTAGTTCTTTGAAAATGTAGACTAGTGACATGTAAATGGTTAAGGGTTGTGACTTGAAATGTGAACTAGGGACTTGAAAATGGGATTGTGTTTGAAAATGTGAACTAGTGACTTGAAAATGGTTGTGTAGTGACTTCAAAATGTGAACAAGCGACTTGAAAATAATTAAGATTTGTGACGGTAAATTCGAACTAGTGACTTGAAAGTGTGAACTAATGTCTAGAAAATGGTTCAGTTCAGTGACTTGAAAATGTGAACTATTAACTAGAAAATGGTTATTCGTGGTGACTTGAAAATGTGAACTAGTGACTAGAAAATGGTTAAGTGTGGTCACTTAAAATATGAACTAGTGACTTGAAAATGGTTAAGTGTAACGACTTGAAAATGTGGAATAATGTCTAGAAAATGGCTAACTTCAGTGACTTGAAAATGTGAACTAGTGACTAGAAAATGGTTAAGTGTGGTGACTTGAAAATATGAACTAGTGACTGGAAAATGGTTACGTGTACTGAATTAAAAATGTTAACTAGTTCCTTGAAAATAGTTAAGTGTAGTTCCTTGAAAAGTGAACTAGCGACTTGAAAATGGGTAAGCGTAGTGACTTGAAATGTGAACTAGTGACTAGAAAATGTGAACTAGGGACTAGAAAATGGTTAAGTGAGGTGACTTGAAATTGTGAAATAGTGCCTTGAAAATGGTTAAGTGTACTTACTTTAAAATGTTTACTAATGACTAGAAAATGGTTAAGTGTAGTAACTTAAAAATGTGAACTAATATTTAGAAAAAGGTTAAGTTCAGTGACTTGAAAATGTGAACTAGTGACTAGAAAATGGTTAAGTGTGGTGACTTGAATATGCGAACTAGGGACCTGAAAATGGTTAGTGTACTGACTTGAAAATGTGATATAGTGACTTGAGAATAGTTAAGTGTAGTTCCTTGAAATGTGAACTAGCTACTTCTTACTGGTTAAGTTTAGCTACTTGAAAATGTGTACTAATGACTAGAAAATGGTTAAGTGTAGGGACTTGAAAATGTGAATTAGTGGCTTGAACATGGTTAAGCGTGGTGACTTGAAATGTGAACTAGTGACTTGAAAATTGTAAAGTGTTTTAAAATGTGAACTAGTGACTAGAAAATGGTTAAGTGTAGTGACTTGAAAATGTGAACTAGTGACATGTAAATGGTTAAGTGTTGTGACTTGAAATGTGAACTAGTGATTTGAAAATGGTATTGTGTTTGAAAATGTGAACTAGTGACTTGAAAATGGTTAAGTGTAGTGACTTGAAAATGTGAAAAAGTGTCTAGAAAATGGTTAAGTTCAGTGACATTAAATGTGAACTAGTAGCTAGAAAATGGTTAAGTGTGCTGACTTGAAAATGTGAACTAGTGACTAGAAATTGCTTAAATGTGGTGAATTAATTGTGATATAGTGACTTGAAAATAGTTAAGTGTAGTGACTTGAAAATGTGAACTTATGTCTAGAAGGTTAAGTGTTGTGACTTAAAATGTGAACTAGTGACTTGAAAATAATTAAGTGGAGTGACTTAAAAATGTTAACTAATGTCAAGAAAATGGTTAAGTTCAGGGACTTGAAAATGTAAACTAGTGACTAGAAAATGATTTAGTGAGGTGACTTGAAAATGTGAACTAGTGACTTGAACATGGTAAAGTGTTTGATAATGTGAACTCGTGACATGAAAATGGTTAAGTGTAGTGACTTGAAAATGTGAACTAGTGACATGAAAATGGTTAAGTGTAGTGACTTGAAAATGTGAACTAGTGAATTGAAAATGGTTAAGTGTAGTTCTTTGAAAATGTGAACTAGTGACATGTAAATGGTTAAGTGTTGTGACTTGAAATGTGAACTAGGGACTTGAAAATGGGATTGTGTTTGAAAATGTGAACTAGTGACTTGAAAATGATTGTGTAGTGACTTGAAAATGTGAACAAGCGACTTGAAAATAATTAAGATTTGTGACGTTAAATGTGAACTAGTGACTTGAAAATATGAACTAATGTCTAGAAAATGGTTCAGTTCAGTGACTTGAAAATGTGAACTATTAACTAGAAAATGGTTCAGTTCAGTGACTTGAAAAATGTGAACTAGTGACTGGAAAATGGTTACGTGTACTGACTTGAAAATGTGAACTAGTGACTTGAAAATAGTTAAGCGTAGTTCCTTGAAATGTGAACTAGCGACTTGAAAATGGGTAAGCGTAGTCATTTGAAATGTGAACTAGTGACTAGAAAATGTGAACTAGGGGTTAGAAAATGGTTAAGTGAGGTGACTTGAAAATGTGAAATAGTGCCTTGAAAATGGTTAAGTGTACTTACTTTAAAATGTTTACTAATGACTAGAAAATGGTTAAGTGTAGTAACTTAAAAATGTGAACTAATGTTTAGAAAATGGTTAAGTTCAGTGACTTGAAAATGCAAAATAGTGACCTGAAAATGGTTACGTGTACTGACTTGAAAATGTGATATAGTGACTTGAGAATAGTTAAGTGTAGTTCCTTGAAATGTGAACTAGCTACATCTTACTGGTTAAGTTTAGCTACTTGAAAATGTGTACTAATGACTGGAAAATGGTTAAGTGTAGGGACTTGAAAATGTGAATTAGTGACTTGAAAATGGTTAAGCGTAGTGACCTGAAATGTGAACTAGTGACATGAAAATTGTAAAGTGTTTTAAAATGTGAACTAGTGACTGGAAAATGGTTACGTGTACTGACTTGAAAATGTGAACTAGTGAGTTGAAAATTGTTAAGTATAGTTCCTTGAAATGTGAACTAGCGACTTGAAAATGGGTAAGCGTAGTGACTTGAAATGTGAACTAGTGACTAGAAAATGTGAACTAGGGACTAGAAAATGGTTAAGTGAGGTGACTTGAAATAGTGAAATAGTGCCTTGAAAATGGTTATGTGTACTTACTTTAAAATGTTTACTAATGACTAGAAAATGGTTAAGTGTAGTAACTTAAAAATGTGAACTAATATTTAGAAAATGGTTAAGTTCAGTGACTTGAAAATGTGAACTAGTGACTAGAAAATGGTTAAGTGTGGTGACTTGAATATGCGAACTAGGGATCTGAAAATGGTTAGTGTACTGACTTGAAAATGTGATATAGTGACTTGAGAATAGTTAAGTGTAGTTCCATGAAATGTGAACTAGCTACTTCTTACTGGTTAAGTTTAGCTACTTGAAAATGTGTACTAATGACTAGAAAATGGTTAAGTGTAGGGACTTGAAAATGTGAATTAGTGGCTTGAACATGGTTAAGCGTGGTGACTTGAAATGTGAACTAGTGACTTGAAAATTGTAAAGTGTTTTAAAATGTGAACTAGTGACTAGAAAATGGTTAAGTGTAGTGACTTGAAAATGTGAACTAGTGACATGTAAATGGTTAAGTGTTGTGACTTGAAATGTGAACTAGTGATTTGAATATGGTATTGTGTTTGAAAACGTAAACTAGTGACTTGAAAATGGTTAAGTGTAGTGACTTGAAAATGTGAAAAAGTGTCTAGAAAATGGTTAAGTTCAGTGACATTAAATGTGAACTAGTAGCTAGAAAATGGTTAAGTGTGCTGACTTGAAAATGTGAACTAGTGACTAGAAAATGCTTAAATGTGGTGAATTAATTGTGATATAGTGACTTGAAAATAGTTAAGTGTAGTGACTTGAAAATGTGAACTTATGTCTAGAAGGTTAAGTGTAGTGACTTAAAATGTGAACTAGTGACTTGAAAATGATTAAGTGGAGTGACTTAAAAATGTTAACTAATGTCAAGAAAATGGTTAAGTTCAGGGACTTGAAAATGTAAACTAGTGACTAGAAAATGATTTAGTGAGGTGACTTGAAAATGTGAACTAGTGACTTGAACATGGTAAAGTGTTTGATAATGTGAACTTGTGACATGAAAATTGTTAAGTGTAGTGACTTGAAAATGTGAACTAGTGACTTGAAAATGGTTAAGTGTAGTAACTTTAAAATAGTTAAGTGTAGTGATTTGTATATGTGAACGAGTGACTAGAAAATGGTTAAGTGTAGTGACTTGAAAATGTGAACTAGTGACATGAAAATGGTTAAGTGTAGTGACTTGAAAATGTGAACTAGTGAATTGAAAATGGTTAAGTGTAGTTCTTTGAAAATGTGAACTAGTGACATGTAAATGGTTAAGTGTTGTGACTTGAAATGTGAACTAGGGACTTGAAAATGGGATTGTGTTTGAAAATGTGAACTAGTGACTTGAAAATGATTGTGTAGTGACTTGAAAATGTGAACAAGCGACTTGAAAATAATTAAGATTTGTGACGTTAAATGTGAACTAGTGACTTGAAAATATGAACTAATGTCTAGAAAATGGTTCAGTTCAGTGACTTGAAAATGTGAACTATTAACTAGAAAATGGTTCAGTTCAGTGACTTGAAAAATGTGAACTAGTGACTGGAAAATGGTTACGTGTACTGACTTGAAAATGTGAACTAGTGACTTGAAAATAGTTAAGCGTAGTTCCTTGAAATGTGAACTAGCGACTTGAAAATGGGTAAGCGTAGTCACTTGAAATGTGAACGAGTGACTAGAAAATGTGAACTAGGGGTTAGAAAATGGTTAAGTGAGGTGACTTGAAAATGTGAAATAGTGCCTTGAAAATGGTTAAGTGTACTTACTTTAAAATGTTTACTAATGACTAGAAAATGGTTAAGTGTAGTAACTTAAAAATGTGAACTAATGTTTAGAAAATGGTTAAGTTCAGTGACTTGAAAATGCAAAATAGTGACCTGAAAATGGTTACGTGTACTGACTTGAAAATGTGATATAGTGACTTGAGAATAGTTAAGTGTAGTTCCTTGAAATGTGAACTAGCTACATCTTACTGGTTAAGTTTAGCTACTTGAAAATGTGTACTAATGACTGGAAAATGGTTAAGTGTAGGGACTTGAAAATGTGAATTAGTGACTTGAAAATGGTTAAGCGTAGTGACCTGAAATGTGAACTAGTGACATGAAAATTGTAAAGTGTTTTAAAATGTGAACTAGTGACTAGAAAATGGTTAAGTGAGGAGACTTGAAAATGTGAACTAGTGACTTGAACATTGTAAAGTGTAGTGACTTGAAAATATGAACTAGTGACTTGAAAATGGTGAAGTGTAGTTACTTGAAATGTTAACTAGTGACTTTAAATTAGTTAAGTGTAGTTACTCGAAAATGTATACTAATGACTAGAAAAAGGTTAAGTGTAGTAACTTGAAACTGTGAACTAGTGACTTGAAAATGGTTAAGTGTAGTGACTTGAAATGTGAACTAGTGACTAGTAAATGGTTAAGTGAGGTGACTTGAAAATGTGAACTAGTTACTTGAAAATGGTTAAGTGTAGTAACTTTAAAATGGTTAAGTGTAGTGACTTGAAAATGTGAACTAGTGACATGTAAATGGTTAAGTGTTGTGACTTGAAATGTGAACTAGTGATTTGAAAATGGTATTGTGTTTGAAAATGTGAACTAATGACTTGAAAATGGTTAAGTGTAGTGACTTGAAAATGTGAAAAAGTGTGTAGAAAATGGTTAAGTTCAGTGACATTAAATGTGAACTAGTAGCTAGAAAATGGTTTAAGTGTGCTGACTTGAAAATGTGAACTAGTGACTAGAAAATGCTTAAATGTGGTGAATTAAATGTGATATAGTGACTTGAAAATATTTAAGTGTAGTGACTTGAAAATGTGAACTAGTGAATTGAAAATGGTTAAGTGTAGTTCTTTGAAAATGTGAACTAGTGACATGTAAATGGTTAAGTGTTGTGACTTGAAATGTGAACTAGGGACTTGAAAATGGGATTGTGTTTGAAAATGTGAACTAGTGACTTGAAAATGATTGTGTAGTGACTTGAAAATGTGAACAAGCGACTTGAAAATAATTAAGATTTGTGACGTTAAATGTGAACTAGTGACTTGAAAATGTGAACTAATGTCCAGAAAATGGTTCAGTTCAGTGACTTGAAAATGTGAACTATTAACTAGAAAATGGTTCAGTTCAGTGACTTGAAAAATGTGAACTAGTGACTGGAAAATGGTTACGTGTACTGACTTGAAAATGTGAACTAGTGACTTAAAAATAGTTAAGCGTAGTTCCTTGAAATGTGAATTAGCGACTTGAAAATGGGTAAGCGTAGTCACTTGAAAATATGAACTAGTGACTTGAACATTGTAAAGTGTAGTGACTTGAAAATATGAACTAGTGACTTGAAAATGGTGAAGTGTAGTTACTTGAAATGTTAACTAGTGACTTTAAATTAGTTAAGTGTAGTTACTCGAAAATGTATACTAATGACTAGAAAAAGGTTAAGTGTAGTAACTTGAAACTGTGAACTAGTGACTTGAAAATGGTTAAGTGTAGTGACTTGAAATGTGAACTAGTGACTAGTAAATGGTTAAGTGAGGTGACTTGAAAATGTGAACTAGTTACTTGAAAATGGTTAAGTGTAGTAACTTTAAAATGGTTAAGTGTAGTGACTTGTAAATGTGAACGAGTGACTAGAAAATGGTTAAGTGTAGTGACTTGAAAATGTGAACTAGTGACATGTAAATGGTTAAGTGTTGTAACTTGAAATGTGAACTAGTGATTTGAAAATAGTATTGTGTTTGAAAATGTGAACTAATGACTTGAAAATGGTTAAGTGTAGTGACTTGAAAATGTGAAAAAGTGTGTAGAAAATGGTTAAGTTCAGTGACATTAAATGTGAACTAGTAGCTAGAAAATGGTTTAAGTGTGCTGACTTGAAAATGTGAACTAGTGACTAGAAAATGCTTAAATGTGGTGAATTAAATGTGATATAGTGACTTGAAAATATTTAAGTGTAGTGACTTGAAAATGTGAACTAATGTCTAGAAGGTTAAGTGAAGTGACATAAAATGTCAACTGGTAACTTGAAAATGGTTAAGTGTAGTGACTTAAAAAAGTTAACCAATGTCAAGAGAATGGTTAAGTTCAGTGACTTGAAAATGTGAACTAGTGATTTGAAAATGGTAAAGTGTTTGAAAATGTGAACTAGAGACTAGAAAATGATTAAGTGAGGTTACTTGAAAATGAGAACTAGTGACTTGAACATGGTAAAGTGTTTGAAAATGTGAACTAGTGACATGAAAATGGTTAAGTGTAGTGGCTTGAAAATGTGAACTAGTGACTTGAACGTGGTAAAGTGTTTGAAAATGTGAACTAGTGACATGAAAATGGTTAAGTGTAGTTACTTGAAAATGTGAACTAGTGAATTGAAAATGGTTAAGTGTAGTTCATTGAAAATGTGAACTAGTGGCATGTAAATGGTTAAGTGTTGTGACTTGAAATGTGAACTAGTGACTTGAAAATGGGATTGTGTTTGAAAATGTGAACTAGTGACTAGAAAATGGTTGTGTAGTGACTTGTAAATGTGAACAAGCGACTTGAAAATAATTAAGATTAGTGACATTAAATGTGAACTAGTGACTTGCAAAAGTGAACTAATGTCTAGAAAATGGTTCAGTTTAGTGACTTGAAAATGTGAACTATTAACTAGAAAATGGTTAAGTGTGGTGATTTGAAAATGTGAACTAGTGTCTAGAAAATGGTTATGTGTGGTGACTTAAAATATGAACTAGTGACTTGAAAATGGTTAAGTGTAACGACTTGAAAATGTGGAATAATGTCTAGAAAATGGCTAAGTTCAGTGACTCGAAAATGTGAACTAATGACTATAAAATGGTTAAGTGTGGTGACTTAAAAATGTGAACTAGTGACTGGAAAATGGTAACGTGTACTGACTTGAAAATGTGAACTAGTGACTTGAAAATAGTTAAGCGTAGTTCCTTGAAATGTGAATTAGCGACGTGAAAATGGGTAAGCGTAGTCACTTGAAATGTGAACTAGTCACTAGAAAATGTGAACTAGGGGTTAGAAAATGGTTAAGTGAGGTGACTTGAAAATGTGAAATAGTGCCTTGAAAATGGTTAAGTGTACTTACTTTAAAATGTTTACTAATGACTAGAAAATGGTTAAGTGTAATAACTTAAAAATGTGAACTAATGTTTAGAAAATGGTTAAGTGTAGTGACTTAAAAAAGTTAACCAATGTCAAGAGAATGGTTAAGTTCAGTGACTTGAAAATGTGAACTAGTGATTTGAAAATGGTAAAGTGTACTGACTTGAGAATAGTTAAGTGTAGTTCCTTGAAATGTGAACTAGCTACATCTTACTGGTTAAGTTTAGCTACTTGAAAATGTGTACTAATGACTAGAAAATGGTTAGGTGTAGGGACTTTAAAATTTGAATTAGTGACTTGAAAATGGTTAAGCGTAGTGACTTGAAATGTGAACTAGTGACTTGAAAATGGTAAAGTGTTTTAAAATGTGAACTAGTGACTAGAAAATGGTTAAGTGAGGAGACTTGAAAATGTGAACTAGTGACTTGAACATTGTAAAGTGTAGTGACTTGAAAATATGAACTAGTGACTTGAAAATGGTGAAGTGTAGTTACTTGAAATGTCAACTAGTGACTTTAAATTAGTTAAGTGTAGTTACTCGAAAATGTATACTAATGACTAGAAAATGGTTACGTGTACTGACTTGAAAATGTGAACTAGTAACTTGAAAATAGTTAAGCGTAGTTCCTTGAAATGTGAACTAGCGACTTGAAAATTGGTAAGCGTTGTCACTTGAAATGTGAACTAGTGACTAGAAAATGTGAACTAGGGGTTAGAAAATGGTTAAGTGAGGTGACTTGAACATGTGAAATAGTGCCTTGAAAATGGTTAAGTGTACTTACTTTAAAATGTTTACTAATGACTTGAAAATGGTTAAGTGTCGTAACTTAAAAATGTGAACTAATGTTTAGAAAATGGTTAAGTTCAGTGACTTGAAAATTTGAACTAGTGACTAGAAAATGGTTAAGTGTGGTGACTTGAAAATGCGAACTAGTGACCTGAAAATGGTTGCGTGTACTGACTTGAAAATGTGATATAGTGACTTGAGAATAGTTAAGTGTAGTTCCTTGAAATGTGAACTAGCTACTTCTTACTGGTTAAGTTTAGCTACTTGAAAATGTGTACTAATGACTAGAAAATGGTTAAGTGTAATAACTTAAAAATGTGAACTAATGTTTAGAAAATGGTTAAGTGTAGTGACTTAAAAAAGTTAACCAATGTCAAGAGAATGGTTAAGTTCAGTGACTTGAAAATGTGAACTAGTGATTTGAAAATGGTAAAGTGTACTGACTTGAGAATAGTTAAGTGTAGTTCCTTGAAATGTGAACTAGCTACATCTTACTGGTTAAGTTTAGCTACTTGAAAATGTGTACTAATGACTAGAAAATGGTTAGGTGTAGGGACTTTAAAATCTGAATTAGTGACTTGAAAATGGTTAAGCGTAGTGACTTGAAATGTGAACTAGTGACTTGAAAATGGTAAAGTGTTTTAAAATGTGAACTAGTGACTAGAAAATGGTTAAGTGAGGAGACTTGAAAATGTGAACTAGTGACTTGAACATTGTAAAGTGTAGTGACTTGAAAATATGAACTAGTGACTTGAAAATGGTGAAGTGTAGTTACTTGAAATGTCAACTAGTGACTTTAAATTAGCTAAGTGTAGTTACTCGAAAATGTATACTAATGACTAGAAAATGGTTACGCGTACTGACTTGAAAATGTGAACTAGTAACTTGAAAATAGTTAAGCGTAGTTCCTTGAAATGTGAACTAGCGACTTGAAAATTGGTAAGCGTTGTCACTTGAAATGTGAACTAGTGACTAGAAAATGTGAACTAGGGGTTAGAAAATGGTTAAGTGAGGTGACTTGAACATGTGAAATAGTGCCTTGAAAATGGTTAAGTGTACTTACTTTAAAATGTTTACTAATGACTAGAAAATGGTTAAGTGTCGTAACTTAAAAATGTGAACTAATGTTTAGAAAATGGTTAAGTTCAGTGACTTGAAAATTTGAACTAGTGACTAGAAAATGGTTAAGTGTGGTGACTTGAAAATGCGAACTAGTGACCTGAAAATGGTTGCGTGCACTGACTTGAAAATGTGATATAGTGACTTGAGAATAGTTAAGTGTAGTTCCTTGAAATGTGAACTAGCTACTTCTTACTGGTTAAGTTTAGCTACTTGAAAATGTGTACTAATGACTAGAAAATGGTTAAGTGTGGGGACTTGAAAATGTGCATTAGTGACTTAAAAATGGTTAAGCGTAGTGACTTGAAAATGTGAACTATTAACTAGAAAATGGTTAAGTGTGGTGATTTAAAAATGTGAACTAGTGTCTAGAAAATGGTTATGTGTGGTGACTTAAAATATGAACTAGTGACTTGAAAATGGTTAAGTGTAACGACTTGAAAATGTGGAATAATGTCTAGAAAATGGCTAAGTTCAGTGACTCGAAAATGTGAACTAATGACTATAAAATGGTTAAGTGTGGTCACTTAAAAATGTGAACTAGTGACTGGAAAATGGTTACGTGTACTGACTTGAAAATGTGAACTAGTGACTTGAAAATAGTTAAGCGTAGTTCCTTGAAATGTGAATTAGCGACTTGAAAATGGGTAAGCGTAGTCACTTGAAATGTGAACTAGTCACTAGAAAATGTGAACTAGGGGTTAGAAAATGGTTAAGTGAGGTGACTTGAAAATGTGAAATAGTGCCTTGAAAATGGTTAAGTGTACTTACTTTAAAATGTTTACTAATGACTAGAAAATGGTTAAGTGTCATAACTTAAAAATGTGAACTAATGTTTAGAAAATGGTTAAGTTCAGTGACTTGAAAATTTGAACTAGTGACTAGAAAATGGTTAAGTGTGGTGACTTGAATATGCGAACTAGGGACCTGAAAATGGTTAAGTGTAATAACTTAAAAATGTGAACTAATGTTTAGAAAATGGTTAAGTTCAGTGACTTGAAAATGTGAACTAGTGATTAGAAAATGGTTAAGTGTGGTGACTTGAAAATCCGAACTAAAGACCTGAAAATAGTTACGTGTACTGACTTGAGAATAGTTAAGTGTAGTTCCTTGAAATGTGAACTAGCTACATCTTACTGGTTAAGTTTAGCTACTTGAAAATGTGTACTAATGACTAGAAAATGGTTAGGTGTAGGGACTTTAAAATTTGAATTAGTGACTTGAAAATGGTTAAGCGTAGTGACTTGAAATGTGAACTAGTGACTTGAAAATGGTAAAGTGTTTTAAAATGTGAACTAGTGACTAGAAAATGGTTAAGTGAGGAGACTTGAAAATGTGAACTAGTGACTTGAACATTGTAAAGTGTAGTGACTTGAAAATATGAACTAGTGACTTGAAAATGGTGAAGTGTAGTTACTTGAAATGTTAACTAGTGACTTTAAATTAGTTAAGTGTAGTTACTCGAAAATGTATACTAATGACTAGAAAAAGGTTAAGTGTAGTAACTTGAAAATTTGAACTAGTGACTTGAAAATGGTTAAGTGTAGTGACATGAAATGTGAACTAGTGACTAGAAAATGGTTAAGTGAGGTGACTTGAAAATGTGAACTAGTTACTTGAAAATGGTTAAGTGTAGTGACTTGTAAATGTGAACGAGTGACTAGAAAATGGTTAAGTGTAGTGACTTGAAAATGTGAACTAGTGACATGTAAATGGTTAAGTGTTGTGACTTGAAATGTGAACTAGTGATTTGAAAATGGTATTGTGTTTGAAAACGTGAACTAGTGACTTGAAAATGGTTAAGTGTAGTGACTTGAAAATGTGAAAAAGTGTCTAGAAAATGGTTAAGTTCAGTGACATTAAATGTGAACTAGTAGCTAGAAAATGGTTAAGTGTGCTGACTTGAAAATGTGAACTAGTGACTAGAAAATGCTTAAATGTGGTGAATTAATTGTGATATAGTGACTTGAAAATTGTTAAGTGTAGTGACTTGAAAATGTGAACTAATGTCTAGAAGGTTAAGTGTAGTGACTTAAAAATGTTAACTAATGTCAAGAAAATGGTTAAGTTCATAGAATTGAAAATGTGAACTAGTGATTTGAAAATGGTAAAGTGTGTGAAAATGTAAACTAGGGACTCGAAAATGATTAAGTGAGGTGACTTGAAAATGAGAACTAGTGACTTGAACATGGTAAAGTGTTTGAAAATGTGAACTAGTGACATGAAAATGGTTAAGTGTAGTTGCTTGAAAATGTTAACTAGTGACTTGAACGTGGTAAAGTGTTTGAAAATGTGAACTAGTGACATGAAAATGGTTAAGTGTAGTTACTTGAAAATGTGAACTAGTGAATTGAAAATGGTTAAGTGTAGTTCATTGAAAATGTGAACTAGTGGCAGGTAAATGGTTAAGTGTTGTGACTTGAAATGTGAACTACTGACTTGAAAATGGGATTGTGTTTGAAAATGTGAACTAGTGACTATAAAATGGTTGTGTAGTGACTTGTAAATGTGAACAAGCGACTTGAAAAAAATTAAGATTAGTGACATTAAATGTGAACTAGTGACTTGCAAAAGTGAACTAATGTCTAGAAAATAGTTTAGTTCAGTGACTTGAAAATGTGAACTATTAACTAGAAAATGGTTAAGTGTGGTGACTTGAAAATGTGAACTAGTGACTAGAAAATGGTTAAGTGTGGTGACTTAAAATATGAACTAGTGACTTGAAAATGGTTAAGTGTAGTGACTTGAAAATGTGGAATAATTTCTAGAAAATGGCTAAGTTCAGTGACTTGAAAATGTGAACTAATGACTAGAAAATGGTTAAGGGTGGTGACTTAAAAATGTGAACTAGTGACTGGAAAATGGTTACGTGTACTGACTTGAAAATGTGAACTAGTAACTTGAAAATAGTTAAGCGTAGTTCCTTAAAATGTGAACTAGCGACTTGAAAATTGGTAAGCGTTGTCACTTGAAATGTGAACTAGTGACTAGAAAATGTGAACTAGGGGTTAGAAAATGGTTAAGTGAGGTGACTTGAACATGTGAAATAGTGCCTTGAAAATGGTTAAGTGTACTTACTTTAAAATGTTTACTAATGACTAGAAAATGGTTAAGTGTCGTAACTTAAAAATGTGAACTAATGTTTAGAAAATGGTTAAGTTCAGTGACTTGAAAATTTGAACTAGTGACTAGAAAATGGTTAAGTGTGGTGACTTGAAAATGCGAACTAGTGACCTGAAAATGGTTGCGTGTACTGACTTGAAAATGTGATATAGTGACTTGAGAATAGTTAAGTGTAGTTCCTTGAAATGTGAACTAGCTACTTCTTACTGGTTAAGTTTAGCTACTTGAAAATGTGTACTAATGACTAGAAAATGGTTAAGTGTGGGGACTTGAAAATGTGCATTAGTGACTTGAAAATGGTTAAGCGTAGTGACTTGAAATGTGAACTAGTGACTAGAAAATGGTTAAGTGAGGTGACTTGAAAATGTGAAATACTGCCTTGAAAATGGTTAAGTGTACTTACTTTAAAACGTTTACTAATGACTATAAAATGGTTGTGTAGTAACTTAAAAATGTGAACTAATGTTTAGAAAATGGTTAAGTTCATTGACTTAAAAGTGTGATCTAGTGACTAGAAAATGGTTAAGTGTGGTGACTTGAAAATGCGAACTAGCGACCTGAAAATGGTTACGTGTACTGACTTGAAAATGTGATATAGTGACTTGAGAATTGTTAAGTGTAGTTCCTTGAAATGTGAACTAGCTACTTCTTACTGGTTAAGTTTAGCTGCTTGAAAATGTGTACTAATGACTAGAAAATGGTTAAGTGTGGGGACTTGAAAATGTGCATTAGTGAGTAGAAAATGGTTAAGCGTAGTGACTTGGAATGTGAACTAGTGACTAGAAACAGGTTAAGTGAGGTGACTTGAAAATGTGAACTAGTTACTTGAAAATGGTTAAAGTGTAGTGACTTTAAAATTGTTAAGTGTATTGACTTATAAATGTGAACGAGTGACTAGAAAATGGTTAAGTGTAGTGACTTGAAAATGTGAACTAGTGACATGTAAATGGTTAAGTGTTGTGACTTATAAGGTGAACTAGTGATTTGTAAATGGTATTGTGTTTGATAATGTGAACTAGTGACTTGAACATGGTAAAGTGTAGTGACTTGAAAGTATGAAAAAGTGTCTAGAAGATGGTGAAGTGTTGTTACTATAAATGTGAAATAGTGACTTGAAACTAGTTAAGTGTAGTTACTCGAAAATGTATACTAATGACTAGAAAATGGTTAAGTGTAGTAACTTGAAAATGTGAACTATTGACTTGAAAATGGTTAAGTGTAGTGACTTAAAAATGTTAACTAATGTCAAGAAAATGGTTAAGTTCCGTGACTTGAAAATGTGAACTAGTGATTTGAAAATGGTAAAGTGTTTGAAAACGTGAACGAGTGACTAGAAAATGATTAAGTGAGGTGACTTGAAAATGTGAACTAGTGACTTGAACATGGTAAAGTGTTTGAAAATGTGAACTATTGACATGAAAATGGTTAAGTGTCGTGACTTGAAAATTGAACTAGTGACTTGAACGTGGTAAAGTTTTTGAAAATGTGAACTAGTGACATGAAAATGGTTAAGTGTAGTTACTTGAAAATGTGAACTAGTGAATTGAAAATGGTTAAGTGTAGTTCATTGAAAATGTGAACTAGTGGCAGGTAAATGGTTAAGTGTTGTGACTTGAAATGTGAACTACTGACTTGAAAATGGGATTGTGTTTGAAAATGTGAACTAGTGACTATAAAATGGTTGTGTAGTGACTTGTAAATGTGAACAAGCGACTTGAAAAAAATTAAGATTAGTGACATTAAATGTGAACTAGTGACTTGCAAAAGTGAACTAATGTCTAGAAAATAGTTTAGTTCAGTGACTTGAAAATGTGAACTATTAACTAGAAAATGGTTAAGTGTGGTGACTTGAAAATGTGAACTAGTGACTAGAAAATGGTTAAGTGTGGTGACTTAAAATATGAACTAGTGACTTGAAAATGGTTAAGTGTAGTGGCTTGAAAATGTGGAATAATTTCTAGAAAATGGCTAAGTTCAGTGACTTGAAAATGTGAACTAATGACTAGAAAATGGTTAAGGGTGGTGACTTAAAAATGTGAACTAGTGACTGGAAAATGGTTACGTGTACTGACTTGAAAATGTGAACTAGTAACTTGAAAATAGTTAAGCGTAGTTCCTTGAAATGTGAACTAGCGACTTGAAAATTGGTAAGCGTTGTCACTTGAAATGTGAACTAGTGACTAGAAAATGTGAACTAGGGGATAGAAAATGGTTAAGTGAGGTGACTTGAACAAGTGAAATAGTGCCTTGAAAATGGTTAAGTGTACTTACTTTAAAATGTTTACTAATGACTAGAAAATGGTTAAGTGTCGTAACTTAAAAATGTGAACTAATGTTTAGAAAATGGTTAAGTTCAGTGACTTGAAAATTTGAACTAGTGACTAGAAAATGGTTAAGTGTGGTGACTTGAAAATGCGAACTAGTGACCTGAAAATGGTTGCGTGTACTGACTTGAAAATGTGATATAGTGACTTGAGAATAGTTAAGTGTAGTTCCTTGAAATGTGAACTAGCTACTTCTTACTGGTTAAGTTTAGCTACTTGAAAATGTGTACTAATGACTAGAAAATGGTTAAGTGTGGGGACTTGAAAATGTGCATTAGTGACTTGAAAATGGTTAAGCGTAGTGACTTGAAAATGTGAACTATTAACTAGAAAATGGTTAAGTGTGGTGATTTGAAAATGTGAACTAGTGTCTAGAAAATGGTTATGTGTGGTGACTTAAAATATGAACTAGTGACTTGAAAATGGTTAAGTGTAACGACTTGAAAATGTGGAATAATGTCTAGAAAATGGATAAGTTCAGTGACTTGAAAATGTGAACTAATGACTATAAAATGGTTAAGTGTGGTGACTTAAAAATGTGAACTAGTGACTGGAAAATGGTTACGTGTACTGACTTGAAAATGTGAACTAGTGACTTGAAAATAGTTAAGCGTAGTTCCTTGAAATGTGAATTAGCGACTTGAAAATTGGTAAGCGTAGTCACTTGAAATGTGAACTAGTCACTAGAAAATGTGAACTAGGGGTTAGAAAATGGTTAAGTGAGGTGACTTGAAAATGTGAAATAGTGCCTTGAAAATGGTTAAGTGTACTTACTTTAAAATGTTTACTAATGACTAGAAAATGGTTAAGTGTAATAACTTAAAAATGTGAACTAATGTTTAGAAAATGGTTAAGTTCAGTGACTTGAAAATGTGAACTAGTGACTAGAAAATGGTTAAGTGTGGTGACTTGAAAATGCGAACTAAAGACCTGAAAATAGTTACGTGTACTGACTTGAGAATAGTTAAGTGTAGTTCCTTGAAATGTGAACTAGCTACATCTTACTGGTTAAGTTTAGCTACTTGAAAATGTGTACTAATGACTAGAAAATGGTTAGGTGTAGGGACTTTAAAATTTGAATTAGTGACTTGAAAATGGTTAAGCGTAGTGACTTGAAATGTGAACTAGTGACTTGAAAATGGTAAAGTGTTTTAAAATGTGAACTAGTGACTAGAAAATGGTTAAGTGAGGAGACTTGAAAATGTGAACTAGTGACATGAACATTGTAAAGTGGAGTGACTTGAAAATATGAACTAGTGACTTGAAAATGGTGAAGTGTAGTTACTTGAAATGTTAACTAGTGACTTTAAATTAGTTAAGTGTAGTTACTCGAAAATGTATACTAATGACTAGAAAAAGGTTAAGTGTAGTAACTTGAAAATGTGAACTAGTGACTTGAAAATGGTTAAGTGTAGTGACATGAAATGTGAACTAGTGACTAGAAAATGGTTAAGTGAGGTGACTTTAAAATGTGAACTAGTTACTTGAAAATGGTTAAGTGTAGTGACTTGTAAATGTGAACGAGTGACTAGAAAATGGTTAAGTGTAGTGACTTGAAAATGTGAACTAGTGACATGTAAATGGTTAAGTGTTGTGACTTGAAATGTGAACTAGTGATTTGAAAATGGTATTGTGTTTGAAAACGTGAACTAGTGACTTGAAAATGGTTAAGTGTAGTGACTTGAAAATGTGAAAAAGTGTCTAGAAAATGGTTAAGTTCAGTGACATTAAATGTGAACTAGTAGCTAGAAAATGGTTAAGTGTGCTGACTTGAAAATGTGAACTAGTGACTAGAAAATGCTTAAATGTGGTGAATTAATTGTGATATAGTGACTTGAAAATTGTTAAGTGTAGTGACTTGAAAATGTGAACTAATGTCTAGAAGGTTAAGTGTAGTGACTTAAAATGTCAACTGGTGACTTGAAAATGGTTAAGTGTAGTGACTTAAAAATGTTAACTAATGTCAAGAAAATGGTTAAGTTCATAGAATTGAAAATGTGAACTAGTGATTTGAAAATGGTAAAGTGTGTGAAAATGTAAACTAGGGACTCGAAAATGATTAAGTGAGGTGACTTGAAAATGAGAACTAGTGACTTGAACATGGTAAAGTGTTTGAAAATGTGAACTAGTGACATGAAAATGGTTAAGTGTAGTTGCTAGAAAATGTTAACTAGTGACTTGAACGTGGTAAAGTGTTTGAAAATGTGAACTAGTGACATGAAAATGGTTAAGTGTAGTTACTTGAAAATGTGAACTAGTGAATTGAAAATGGTTAAGTGTAGTTCATTGAAAATGTGAACTAGTGGCAGGTAAATGGTTAAGTGTTGTGACTTGAAATGTGAACTACTGACTTGAAAATGGGATTGTGTTTGAAAATGTGAACTAGTGACTATAAAATGGTTGTGTAGTGACTTGTAAATGTGAACAAGCGACTTGAAAAAAATTAAGATTAGTGACATTAAATGTGAACTAGTGACTTGCAAAAGTGAACTAATGTCTAGAAAATAGTTTAGTTCAGTGACTTGAAAATGTGAACTATTAACTAGAAAATGGTTAAGTGTGGTGACTTGAAAATGTGAACTAGTGACTAGAAAATGGTTAAGTGTGGTGACTTAAAATATGAACTAGTGACTTGAAAATGGTTAAGTGTAGTGACTTGAAAATGTGGAATAATTTCTAGAAAATGGCTAAGTTCAGTGACTTGAAAATGTGAACTAATGACTAGAAAATGGTTAAGGGTGGTGACTTAAAAATGTGAACTAGTGACTGGAAAATGATTACGTGTACTGACTTGAAAATGTGAACTAGTAACTTGAAAATAGTTAAGCGTAGTTCCTTGAAATGTGAACTAGCGACTTGAAAATTGGTAAGCGTTGTCACTTGAAATGTGAACTAGTGACTAGAAAATGTGAACTAGGGGTTAGAAAATGGTTAAGTGAGGTGACTTGAACATGTGAAATAGTGCCTTGAAAATGGTTAAGTGTACTTACTTTAAAATGTTTACTAATGACTAGAAAATGGTTAAGTGTCGTAACTTAAAAATGTGAACTAATGTTTAGAAAATGGTTAAGTTCAGTGACTTGAAAATTTGAACTAGTGACTAGAAAATGGTTAAGTGTGGTGACTTGAAAATGCGAACTAGTGACCTGAAAATGGTTGCGTGTACTGACTTGAAAATGTGATATAGTGACTTGAGAATAGTTAAGTGTAGTTCCTTGAAATGTGAACTAGCTACTTCTTACTGGTTAAGTTTAGCTACTTGAAAATGTGTACTAATGACTAGAAAATGGTTAAGTGTGGGGACTTGAAAATGTGCATTAGTGACTTGAAAATGGTTAAGCGTAGTGACTTGAAATGTGAACTAGTGACTAGAAAATGGTTAAGTGAGGTGACTTGAAAATGTGAAATACTGCCTTGAAAATGGTTAAGTGTACTTACTTTAAAACGTTTACTAATGACTATAAAATGGTTGTGTAGTAACTTAAAAATGTGAACTAATGTTTAGAAAATGGTTAAGTTCATTGACTTAAAAGTGTGATCTAGTGACTAGAAAATGGTTAAGTGTGGTGACTTGAAAATGCGAACTAGCGACCTGAAAATGGTTACGTGTACTGACTTGAAAATGTGATATAGTGACTTGAGAATTGTTAAGTGTAGTTCCTTGAAATGTGAACTAGCTACTTCTTACTGGTTAAGTTTAGCTGCTTGAAAATGTGTACTAATGACTAGAAAATGGTTAAGTGTGGGGACTTGAAAATGTGCATTAGTGACTAGAAAATGGTTAAGCGTAGTGACTTGGAATGTGAACTAGTGACTAGAAAAAGGTTAAGTGAGGTGACTTGAAAATGTGAACTAGTTACTTGAAAATGGTTAAAGTGTAGTGACTTTAAAATTGTTAAGTGTATTGACTTATAAATGTGAACGAGTGACTAGAAAATGGTTAAGTGTAGTGACTTGAAAATGTGAACTAGTGACATGTAAATGGTTAAGTGTTGTGACTTATAAGGTGAACTAGTGATTTGTAAATGGTATTGTGTTTGATAATGTGAACTAGTGACTTGAACATGGTAAAGTGTAGTGACTTGAAAGTATGAAAAAGTGTCTAGAAAATGGTGAAGTGTAGTTACTATAAATGTGAACTAGTGACTTGAAACTAGTTAAGTGTAGTTACTCGAAAATGTATACTAATGACTAGAAAATGGTTAAGTGTAGTAACTTGAAAATGTGAACTATTGACTTGAAAATGGTTAGGTGTAGTGACTTGAAAATGTGAACTAATGTCTAGAAGTTTAAGTGTAGTGACTTAAAATGTCAACTAGCGACTTGAAAATGGTTAAGTGTAGTGACTTAAAAATGTTAACTAATGTCAAGAAAATGGTTAAGTTCCGTGACTTGAAAATGTGAACTAGTGATTTGAAAATGGTAAAGTGTGTGAAAATGTAAACTAGGGACTCGAAAATGATTAAGTGAGGTGACTTGAAAATGAGAACTAGTGACTTGAACATGGTAAAGTGTTTGAAAATGTGAACTAGTGACATGAAAATGGTTAAGTGTAGTTGCTTGAAAATGTTAACTAGTGACTTGAACGTGGTAAAGTGTTTGAAAATGTGAACTAGTGACATGAAAATGGTTAAGTGTAGTTACTTGAAAATGTGAACTACTGAATTGAAAATGGTTAAGTGTAGTTCATTGAAAATGTGAACTAGTGGCAGGTAAATGGTTAAGTGTTGTGACTTGAAATGTGAACTACTGACTTGAAAATGGGATTGTGTTTGAAAATGTGAACTAGTGACTATAAAATGGTTGTGTAGTGACTTGTAAATGTGAACAAGCGACTTGAAAAAAATTAAGATTAGTGACATTAAATGTGAACTAGTGACTTGCAAAAGTGAACTAATGTCTAGAAAATAGTTTAGTTCAGTGACTTGAAAATGTGAACTATTAACTAGAAAATGGTTAAGTGTGGTGACTTGAAAATGTGAACTAGTGACTAGAAAATGGTTAAGTGTGGTGACTTAAAATATGAACTAGTGACTTGAAAATGGTTAAGTGTAGTGACTTGAAAATGTGGAATAATTTCTAGAAAATGGCTAAGTTCAGTGACTTGAAAATGTGAACTAATGACTAGAAAATGGTTAAGGGTGGTGACTTAAAAATGTGAACTAGTGACTGGAAAATGGTTACGTGTACTGACTTGAAAATGTGAACTAGTAACTTGAAAATAGTTAAGCGTAGTTCCTTGAAATGTGAACTAGCGACTTGAAAATTGGTAAGCGTTGTCACTTGAAATGTGAACTAGTGACTAGAAAATGTGAACTAGGGGTTAGAAAATGGTTAAGTGAGGTGACTTGAACATGTGAAATAGTGCCTTGAAAATGGTTAAGTGTACTTACTTTAAAATGTTTACTAATGACTAGAAAATGGTTAAGTGTCGTAACTTAAAAATGTGAACTAATGTTTAGAAAATGGTTAAGTTCAGTGACTTGAAAATTTGAACTAGTGACTAGAAAATGGTTAAGTGTGGTGACTTGAAAATGCGAACTAGTGACCTGAAAATGGTTGCGTGTACTGACTTGAAAATGTGATATAGTGACTTGAGAATAGTTAAGTGTAGTTCCTTGAAATGTGAACTAGCTACTTCTTACTGGTTAAGTTTAGCTACTTGAAAATGTGTACTAATGACTAGAAAATGGTTAAGTGTGGGGACTTGAAAATGTGCATTAGTGACTTGAAAATGGTTAAGCGTAGTGACTTGAAATGTGAACTAGTGACTAGAAAATGGTTAAGTGAGGTGACTTGAAAATGTGAAATACTGCCTTGAAAATGGTTAAGTGTACTTACTTTAAAACGTTTACTAATGACTATAAAATGGTTGTGTAGTAACTTAAAAATGTGAACTAATGTTTAGAAAATGGTTAAGTTCATTGACTTAAAAGTGTGATCTAGTGACTAGAAAATGGTTAAGTGTGGTGACTTGAAAATGCGAACTAGCGACCTGAAAATGGTTACGTGTACTGACTTGAAAATGTGATATAGTGACTTGAGAATTGTTAAGTGTAGTTCCTTGAAATGTGAACTAGCTACTTCTTACTGGTTAAGTTTAGCTGCTTGAAAATGTGTACTAATGACTAGAAAATGGTTAAGTGTGGGGACTTGAAAATGTGCATTAGTGAGTAGAAAATGGTTAAGCGTAGTGACTTGGAATGTGAACTAGTGACTAGAAAAAGGTTAAGTGAGGTGACTTGAAAATGTGAACTAGTTACTTGAAAATGGTTAAAGTGTAGTGACTTTAAAATTGTTAAGTGTATTGACTTATAAATGTGAACGAGTGACTAGAAAATGGTTAAGTGTAGTGACTTGAAAATGTGAACTAGTGACATGTAAATGGTTAAGTGTTGTGACTTATAAGGTGAACTAGTGATTTGTAAATGGTATTGTGTTTGATAATGTGAACTAGTGACTTGAACATGGTAAAGTGTAGTGACTTGAAAGTATGAAAAAGTGTCTAGAAGATGGTGAAGTGTTGTTACTATAAATGTGAAATAGTGACTTGAAACTAGTTAAGTGTAGTTACTCGAAAATGTATACTAATGACTAGAAAATGGTTAAGTGTAGTAACTTGAAAATGTGAACTATTGACTTGAAAATGGTTAAGTGTAGTGACTTAAAAATGTTAACTAATGTCAAGAAAATGGTTAAGTTCCGTGACTTGAAAATGTGAACTAGTGATTTGAAAATGGTAAAGTGTTTGAAAACGTGAACGAGTGACTAGAAAATGATTAAGTGAGGTGACTTGAAAATGTGAACTAGTGACTTGAACATGGTAAAGTGTTTGATAATGTGAACTAGTGACTTGAACATGGTAAAGTGTAGTGACTTGAAAGTATGAAAAAGTGTCTAGAAAATGGTGAAGTGTAGTTACTATAAATGTGAACTAGTGACTTGAAACTAGTTAAGTGTAGTTACTCGAAAATGTATACTAATGACTAGAAAATGGTTAAGTGTAGTAACTTGAAAATGTGAACTATTGACTTGAAAATGGTTAGGTGTAGTGACTTGAAAATGTGAACTAATGTCTAGAAGTTTAAGTGTAGTGACTTAAAATGTCAACTAGCGACTTGAAAATGGTTAAGTGTAGTGACTTAAAAATGTTAACTAATGTCAAGAAAATGGTTAAGTTCCGTGACTTGAAAATGTGAACTAGTGATTTGAAAATGGTAAAGTGTTTGAAAACGTGAACGAGTGACTAGAAAATGATTAAGTGAGGTGACTTGAAAATGTGAACTAGTGACTTGAACATGGTAAAGTGTTTGAAAATGTGAACTATTGACATGAAAATGGTTAAGTGTCGTGACTTGAAAATTGAACTAGTGACTTGAACGTGGTAAAGTTTTTGAAAATGTGAACTAGTGACATGAAAATGGTTAAGTGTAGTTACTTGAAAATGTGAACTAGTGAATTGAAAATGGTTAAGTGTAGTTCATTGAAAATGTGAACTAGTGACATGTACATGGTTAAGTGTTATGACTTGAAATGTGAACTTGTGACTTGAAAATGGGATTGTGTTTGAAAATGTGAACCAGTGACTTGAAAATGGTTGTGTAGTGTCTTGAAAATGTGAACAAGCGACTTGAAAATAATTAAGATTAGTGACATTAAGTGTGAACTAGTGACTTGAAAATGTGAACTATTAACTAGAAAATGGTTAAGTGTGGTGACTTGAAAATGTGAACTAGTTACTAGAAAATGGTTAAGTGTGGTGACTTAAAATATGAACTAGTGACTTGAAAATGGTTAAGTGTAGCGACTTGAAAATGTGGAATAATGTCTAGAAAATGGCTAAGTTTAGTGACTTGAAAATGTGAACTAGTGACTAGAAAATGGTTAAGTGTGGTGACTTGAAAATGTGAACTAGTGACTGGAAAATGGTTACGTGTACTGACTTGAAAATGTGAACTAGTGACTTGAAAATAGTTAAGTGTAGTTCCTTGAAATGTGAACTAGCGACTTGAAAATGGGTAAGCGTAGTGACTTGAAATGTGAACTAGTGACTAGAAAATGTGACCTAGGGACTAGAAAATGGTTAAGTGAGGTGACTTGAAAATGTGAAATAGTGCCTTGAAAATGATTAAGTGTACTTTAAAACGTTTACTAATGACTACAAAATGGTTAAGTGTAGTAACTTAAAAATGTGAACTAATGTTTAAAAAATGGTTAAGTTCAGTGACTTGAAAATGTGAACTAGTGACTAGAAAATGGTTAAGTGTGGTGACTTGAAAATGTGAACTAGTGACTGGAAAATGGTTACGTGTACTGACTTGAAAATGTGAACTAGTGACTTGAAAATAGTTAAGTGTAGTTCCTTGAAATGTGAACTAGCGACTTGAAAATGGGTAAGCGTAGTGACTTGAAATGTGAACTAGTGACTAGAAAATGTGACCTAGGGACTAGAAAATGGTTAAGTGAGGTGACTTGAAAATGTGAAATAGTGCCTTGAAAATGATTAAGTGTACTTTAAAACGTTTACTAATGACTACAAAATGGTTAAGTGTCGTAACTTAAAAATGTGAACTAATGTTTAAAAAATGGTTAAGTTCAGTGACTTGAAAATGTGAACTAGTGACTAGAAAATGGTTAAGTGTGGTGACTTGAAATTGCGAACAAGTGACCAGAAAATAGTTACGTGTACTGACTTGAAAATGTGATATAGTGACTTGAGAATAGTTAAGTGTAGTTCCTTGAAATGTGAACTAGCTACTGCTTACTGGTTAAGTTTAGCTACTTGAAAATGTGTACTAATGACTAGAAAATTGTTATGTGTGGGGACTTGAAAATGTGCATTAGTGACTTGAAAATGGTTAAGCGTAGTGACTTAAAATGTGAACTAGTGACTAGAAAATGGTTAAGTGAGGTGACTTGAAAATGTGAACTAGTTACTTGAAAATGGTTAAGTTTAGTGACTTTAAAATCGTTAAGTGTAGTGACTTGTAAATGTGAACGAGTGACTAGAAAATTGTTAAGTGTAGTGACTTGAAAATGTCAACTAGTGACATGTAAATGGTTACGTGTTGTGACTTGAAATGTGAACTAGTGATTTGAAAATGGTATTGTGTTTGAAAATGTGAACTAGTGACTAGAAAAAGGTTAAGTGTAGTGACTTGAAAATGTGAAAAAGTGTCTAGAAAATGGTTAAGTTCAGTGAAATTAAATGTGAACTAGTAACTAGAAAATGGTTAAGTGTGTTGACTTGTAAATGTGAACTAGTGACTAGAAAATGCTTAAATGTGGTGACTTAAATGTGATATAGTGACTTGAAAATGGTGAAGTGTAGTGACTTGAAAATGTGAACTAATGTCTAGAAGGTTAAGTGTAGTGACTTAAAATGTCAACTGGTGACTTGAAAATGGTTAAGTGTAGTGACTTAAAAATGTTAACTAATGTCAAGAAAATGGTTAAGTTCATAGAATTGAAAATGTGAACTAGTGATTTGAAAATGGTAAAGTGTGTGAAAATGTAAACTAGAGACTAGAAAATGATTAAGTGAGGTGACTTGAAAATGAGAACTAGTGACTTGAACATGGTAAAGTGTTTGAAAATGTGAACTAGTGACATGAAAATGGTTAAGTGTAGTTGCTTGAAAATGTTAACTAGTGACTTGAACGTGGTAAAGTGTTTGAAAATGTGAACTAGTGACATGAAAATGGTTAAGTGTAGTTACTTGAAAATGTGAACTAGTGAATTGAAAATGGTTAAGTGTAGTTCATTGAAAATGTGAACTAGTGGCAGGTAAATGGTTAAGTGTTGTGACTTGAAATGTGAACTACTGACTTGAAAATGGGATTGTGTTTGAAAATGTGAACTAGTGACTATAAAATGGTTGTGTAGTGACTTGTAAATGTGAACAAGCGACTTGAAAAAAATTAAGATTAGTGACATTAAATGTGAACTAGTGAATTGCAAAAGTGAACTAATGTCTAGAAAATAGTTTAGTTCAGTGACTTGAAAATGTGAACTATTAACTAGAAAATGGTTAAGTGTGGTGACTTGAAAATGTGAACTAGTGACTAGAAAATGGTTAAGTGTGGTGACTTAAAATATGAACTAGTGACTTGAAAATGGTTAAGTGTAATGACTTGAAAATGTGGAATAATTTCTAGAAAATGGCTAAGTTCAGTGACTTGTAAATGTGAACGAGTGACTAGAAAATTGTTAAGTGTAGTGACTTGAAAATGTCAACTAGTGACATGTAAATGGTTACGTGTTGTGACTTGAAATGTGAACTAGTGATTTGAAAATGGTATTGTGTTTGAAAATGTGAACTAGTGACTAGAAAAAGGTTAAGTGTAGTGACTTGAAAATGTGAAAAAGTGTCTAGAAAATGGTTAAGTTCAGTGAAATTAAATGTGAACTAGTAACTAGAAAATGGTTAAGTGTGTTGACTTGTAAATGTGAACTAGTGACTAGAAAATGCTTAAATGTGGTGACTTAAATGTGATATAGTGACTTGAAAATGGTGAAGTGTAGTGACTTGAAAATGTGAACTAATGTCTAGAAGGTTAAGTGTAGTGACTTAAAATGTCAACTGGTGACTTGAAAATGGTTAAGTGTAGTGACTTAAAAATGTTAACTAATGTCAAGAAAATGGTTAAGTTCATAGAATTGAAAATGTGAACTAGTGATTTGAAAATGGTAAAGTGTGTGAAAATGTAAACTAGAGACTAGAAAATGATTAAGTGAGGTGACTTGAAAATGAGAACTAGTGACTTGAACATGGTAAAGTGTTTGAAAATGTGAACTAGTGACATGAAAATGGTTAAGTGTAGTTGCTTGAAAATGTTAACTAGTGACTTGAACGTGGTAAAGTGTTTGAAAATGTGAACTAGTGACATGAAAATGGTTAAGTGTAGTTACTTGAAAATGTGAACTAGTGAATTGAAAATGGTTAAGTGTAGTTCATTGAAAATGTGAACTAGTGGCAGGTAAATGGTTAAGTGTTGTGACTTGAAATGTGAACTACTGACTTGAAAATGGGATTGTGTTTGAAAATGTGAACTAGTGACTATAAAATGGTTGTGTAGTGACTTGTAAATGTGAACAAGCGACTTGAAAAAAATTAAGATTAGTGACATTAAATGTGAACTAGTGAATTGCAAAAGTGAACTAATGTCTAGAAAATAGTTTAGTTCAGTGACTTGAAAATGTGAACTATTAACTAGAAAATGGTTAAGTGTGGTGACTTGAAAATGTGAACTAGTGACTAGAAAATGGTTAAGTGTGGTGACTTAAAATATGAACTAGTGACTTGAAAATGGTTAAGTGTAATGACTTGAAAATGTGGAATAATTTCTAGAAAATGGCTAAGTTCAGTGACTTGTAAATGTGAACGAGTGACTAGAAAATTGTTAAGTGTAGTGACTTGAAAATGTCAACTAGTGACATGTAAATGGTTACGTGTTGTGACTTGAAATGTGAACTAGTGATTTAAAAATGGTATTGTGTTTGAAAATGTGAACTAGTGACTAGAAAAAGGTTAAGTGTAGTGACTTGAAAATGTGAAAAAGTGTCTAGAAAATGGTTAAGTTCAGTGAAATTAAATGTGAACTAGTAACTAGAAAATGGTTAAGTGTGTTGACTTGTAAATGTGAACTAGTGACTAGAAAATGCTTAAATGTGGTGACTTAAATGTGATATAGTGACTTGAAAATGGTGAAGTGTAGTGACTTGAAAATGTGAACTAATGTCTAGAAGGTTAAGTGTAGTGACTTAAAATGTCAACTGGTGACTTGAAAATGGTTAAGTGTAGTGACTTAAAAATGTTAACTAATGTCAAGAAAATGGTTAAGTTCATAGAATTGAAAATGTGAACTAGTGATTTGAAAATGGTAAAGTGTGTGAAAATGTAAACTAGAGACTAGAAAATGATTAAGTGAGGTGACTTGAAAATGAGAACTAGTGACTTGAACATGGTAAAGTGTTTGAAAATGTGAACTAGTGACATGAAAATGGTTAAGTGTAGTTGCTTGAAAATGTTAACTAGTGACTTGAACGTGGTAAAGTGTTTGAAAATGTGAACTAGTGACATGAAAATGGTTAAGTGTAGTTACTTGAAAATGTGAACTAGTGAATTGAAAATGGTTAAGTGTAGTTCATTGAAAATGTGAACTAGTGGCAGGTAAATGGTTAAGTGTTGTGACTTGAAATGTGAACTACTGACTTGAAAATGGGATTGTGTTTGAAAATGTGAACTAGTGACTATAAAATGGTTGTGTAGTGACTTGTAAATGTGAACAAGCGACTTGAAAAAAATTAAGATTAGTGACATTAAATGTGAACTAGTGAATTGCAAAAGTGAACTAATGTCTAGAAAATAGTTTAGTTCAGTGACTTGAAAATGTGAACTATTAACTAGAAAATGGTTAAGTGTGGTGACTTGAAAATGTGAACTAGTGACTAGAAAATGGTTAAGTGTGGTGACTTAAAATATGAACTAGTGACTTGAAAATGGTTAAGTGTAATGACTTGAAAATGTGGAATAATTTCTAGAAAATGGCTAAGTTCAGTGACTTGTAAATGTGAACGAGTGACTAGAAAATTGTTAAGTGTAGTGACTTGAAAATGTCAACTAGTGACATGTAAATGGTTACGTGTTGTGACTTGAAATGTGAACTAGTGATTTGAAAATGGTATTGTGTCTTGAAATGTGAACTAGTGACTAGAAAAAGGTTAAGTGTAGTGACTTGAAAATGTGAAAAAGTGTCTAGAAAATGGTTAAGTTCAGTGAAATTAAATGTGAACTAGTAACTAGAAAATGGTTAAGTGTGTTGACTTGTAAATGTGAACTAGTGACTAGAAAATGCTTAAATGTGGTGACTTAAATGTGATATAGTGACTTGAAAATGGTGAAGTGTAGTGACTTGAAAATGTGAACTAATGTCTAGAAGGTTAAGTGTAGTGACTTAAAATGTCAACTGGTGACTTGAAAATGGTTAAGTGTAGTGACTTAAAAATGTTAACTAATGTCAAGAAAATGGTTAAGTTCATAGAATTGAAAATGTGAACTAGTGATTTGAAAATGGTAAAGTGTGTGAAAATGTAAACTAGAGACTAGAAAATGATTAAGTGAGGTGACTTGAAAATGAGAACTAGTGACTTGAACATGGTAAAGTGTTTGAAAATGTGAACTAGTGACATGAAAATGGTTAAGTGTAGTTGCTTGAAAATGTTAACTAGTGACTTGAACGTGGTAAAGTGTTTGAAAATGTGAACTAGTGACATGAAAATGGTTAAGTGTAGTTACTTGAAAATGTGAACTAGTGAATTGAAAATGGTTAAGTGTAGTTCATTGAAAATGTGAACTAGTGGCAGGTAAATGGTTAAGTGTTGTGACTTGAAATGTGAACTACTGACTTGAAAATGGGATTGTGTTTGAAAATATGAACTAGTGACTATAAAATGGTTGTGTAGTGACTTGTAAATGTGAACAAGCGACTTGAAAAAAATTAAGATTAGTGACATTAAATGTGAACTAGTGACTTGCAAAAGTGAACTAATGTCTAGAAAATAGTTTAGTTCAGTGACTTGAAAATGTGAACTATTAACTAGAAAATGGTTAAGTGTGGTGACTTGAAAATATGAACTAGTGACTAGAAAATGGTTAAGTGTGGTGACTTAAAATATGAACTAGTGACTTGAAAATGGTTAAGTGTAATGACTTGAAAATGTGGAATAATTTCTAGAAAATGGCTAAGTTCAGTGACTTGAAAATGTGAACTAATGACTAGAAAATGGTTAAGGGTGGTGACTTAAAAATGTGAACTAGTGACTGGAAAATGGTTACGTGTACTGACTTGAAAATGTGAACTAGTAACTTGAAAATAGTTAAACGTAGTTCCTTGAAATCTAAACTAGCGACTTGAAAATTGGTAAGCGTTGTCACTTGAAATGTGAACTAGTGACTAGAAAATGTGAACTAGGGGTTAGAAAATGGTTAAGTGAGGTGACTTGAACATGTGAAATAGTGCCTTGAAAATGGTTAAGTGTACTTACTTTAAAATGTTTACTAATGACTAGAAAATGGTTAAGTGTCGTAACTTAAAAATGTGAACTAATGTTTAGAAAATGGTTAAGTTCAGTGACTTGAAATTTGAACTAGTGACTAGAAAATGGTTAAGTGTGGTGACTTGAAAATGCGAACTAGTGACCTGAAAATGGTTGCGTGTACTGACTTGAAAATGTGATATAGTGACTTGAGAATAGTTAAGTGTAGTTCCTTGAAATGTGAACTAGCTACTTCTTACTGGTTAAGTTTAGCTACTTGAAAATGTGTACTAATGACTAGAAAATGGTTAAGTGTGGGGACTTGAAAATGTGCATTAGTGACTTGAAAATGGTTAAGCGTAGTGACTTGAAAATTTGAACTATTAACTAGAAAATGGTTAAGTGTGGTGATTTGAAAATGTGAACTAGTGTCTAGAAAATGGTTATGTGTGGTGACTTAAAATATGAACTAGTGACTTGAAAATGGTTAAGTGTAACGACTTGAAAATGTGGAATAATGTCTAGAAAATGGATAAGTTCAGTGACTTGAAAATGTGAACTAATGACTATAAAATGGTTAAGTGTGGTGACTTAAAAATGTGAACTAGTGACTGGAAAATGGTTACGTGTACTGACTTGAAAATGTGAACTAGTGACTTGAAAATAGTTAAGCGTAGTTCCTTGAAATGTGAATTAGCGACTTGAAAATGGGTAAGCGTAGTCACTTGAAATGTGAACTAGTCACTAGAAAATGTGAACTAGGGGTTAGAAAATGGTTAAGTGAGGTGACTTGAAAATGTGAAATAGTGCCTTGAAAATGGTTAAGTGTACTTACTTTAAAATGTTTACTAATGACTAGAAAATGGTTAAGTGTAATAACTTAAAAATGTGAACTAATGTTTAGAAAATGGTTAAGTTCAGTGACTTGAAAATGTGAACTAGTGACTAGAAAATGGTTAATGTGGTGACTTGAAAATGCGAACTAAAGACCTGAAAATAGTTACGTGTACTGACTTGAGAATAGTTAAGTGTAGTTCCTTGAAATGTGAACTAGCTACATCTTACTGGTTAAGTTTAGCTACTTGAAAATGTGTACTAATGACTAGAAAATGGTTAGGTGTAGGGACTTTAAAATTTGAATTAGTGACTTGAAAATGGTTAAGCGTAGTGACTTGAAATGTGAACTAGTGACTTAAAATGGTAAAGTGTTTTAAAATGTGAACTAGTGACTAGAAAATGGTTAAGTGAGGAGACTTGAAAATGTGAACTAGTGACATGAACATTGTAAAGTGTAGTGACTTGAAAATATGAACTAGTGACTTGAAAATGGTGAAGTGTAGTTACTTGAAATGTTAACTAGTGACTTTAAATTAGTTAAGTGTAGTTACTCGAAAATGTATACTAATGACTAGAAAAAGGTTAAGTGTAGTAACTTGAAAATGTGAACTAGTGACTTGAAAATGGTTAAGTGTAGTGACATGAAATGTGAACTAGTGACTAGAAAATGGTTAAGTGAGGTGACTTGAAAATGTGAACTAGTTACTTGAAAATGGTTAAGTGTAGTGACTTGTAAATGTGAACGAGTGACTAGAAAATGGTTAAGTGTAGTGACTTGAAAATGTGAACTAGTGACATGTAAATGGTTAAGTGTTGTGACTTGAAATGTGAACTAGTGATTTGAAAATGGTATTGTGTTTGAAAACGTGAACTAGTGACTTGAAAATGGTTAAGTGTAGTGACTTGAAAATGTGAAAAAGTGTCTAGAAAATGGTTAAGTTCAGTGACATTAAATGTGAACTAGTAGCTAGAAAATGGTTAAGTGTGCTGACTTGAAAATGTGAACTAGTGACTAGAAAATGCTTAAATGTGGTGAATTAATTGTGATATAGTGACTTGAAAATTGTTAAGTGTAGTGACTTGAAAATGTGAACTAATGTCTAGAAGGTTAAGTGTAGTGACTTAAAATGTCAACTGGTGACTTGAAAATGGTTAAGTGTAGTGACTTAAAAATGTTAACTAATGTCAAGAAAATGGTTAAGTTCATAGAATTGAAAATGTGAACTAGTGATTTGAAAATGGTAAAGTGTGTGAAAATGTAAACTAGAGACTAGAAAATGATTAAGTGAGGTGACTTGAAAATGAGAACTAGTGACTTGAACATGGTAAAGTGTTTGAAAATGTGAACTAGTGACATGAAAATGGTTAAGTGTAGTTGCTTGAAAATGTTAACTAGTGACTTGAACGTGGTAAAGTGTTTGAAAATGTGAACTAGTGACATGAAAATGGTTAAGTGTAGTTACTTGAAAATGTGAACTAGTGAATTGAAAATGGTTAAGTGTAGTTCATTGAAAATGTGAACTAGTGGCAGGTAAATGGTTAAGTGTTGTGACTTGAAATGTGAACTACTGACTTGAAAATGGGATTGTGTTTGAAAATGTGAACTAGTGACTATAAAATGGTTGTGTAGTGACTTGTAAATGTGAACAAGCGACTTGAAAAAAATTAAGATTAGTGACATTAAATGTGAACTAGTGACTTGCAAAAGTGAACTAATGTCTAGAAAATAGTTTAGTTCAGTGACTTGAAAATGTGAACTATTAACTAGAAAATGGTTAAGTGTGGTGACTTGAAACTGTGAACTAGTGACTAGAAAATGGTTAAGTGTGGTGACTTAAAATATGAACTAGTGACTTGAAAATGGTTAAGTGTAATGACTTGAAAATGTGGAATAATTTCTAGAAAATGGCTAAGTTCAGTGACTTAAAAATGTGAACTAATGACTAGAAAATGGTTAAGTGTGGTGACTTAAAAATGTGAACTAGTGACTGGAAAATGGTTACGTGTACTGACTTGAAAATGTGAACTAGTAACTTGAAAATAGTTAAGCGTAGTTCCTTGAAATGTGAACTAGCGACTTGAAAATTGGTAAGCGTTGTCACTTGAAATGTGAACTAGTGACTAGAAAATGTGAACTAGGGGTTAGAAAATGGTTAAGTGAGGTGACTTGAACATGTGAAATAGTGCCTTGAAAATGGTTAAGTGTACTTACTTTAAAATGTTTACGAATGACTAGAAAATGGTTAAGTGTCGTAACTTAAAAATGTGAACTAATGTTTAGAAAATGGTTAAGTTCAGTGACTTGAAAATTTGAACTAGTGACTAGAAAATGGTTAAGTGTGGTGACTTGAAAATGCGAACTAGTGACCTGAAAATGGTTGCGTGTACTGACTTGAAAATGTGATATAGTGACTTGAGAATAGTTAAGTGTAGTTCCTTGAAATGTGAACTAGCTACTTCTTACTGGTTAAGTTTAGCTACTTGAAAATGTGTACTAATGACTAGAAAATGGTTAAGTGTGGGGACTTGAAAATGTGCATTAGTGACTTGAAAATGGTTAAGCGTAGTGACTTGAAATGTGAACTAGTGACTAGAAAATGGTTAAGTGAGGTGACTTGAAAATATGAAATACTGCCTTGAAAATGGTTAAGTGTACTTACTTTAAAACGTTTACTAATGACTATAAAATGGTTGTGTAGTAACTTAAAAATGTGAACTAATGTTTAGAAAATGGTTAAGTTCATTGACTTAAAAGTGTGATCTAGTGACTAGAAAATGGTTAAGTGTGGTGACTTGAAAATGCGAACTAGTGACCTGAAAATGGTTACGTGTACTGACTTGAAAATGTGATATAGTGACTTGAGAATTGTTAAGTGTAGTTCCTTGAAATGTGAACTAGCTACTTCTTACTGGTTAAGTTTAGCTGCTTGAAAATGTGTACTAATGACTAGAAAATGGTTAAGTGTGGGGACTTGAAAATGTGCATTAGTGACTAGAAAATGGTTAAGCGTAGTGACTTGGAATGTGAACTAGTGACTAGAAAAAGGTTAAGTGAGGTGACTTGAAAATGTGAACTAGTTACTTGAAAATGGTTAAAGTGTAGTGACTTTAAAATCGTTAAGTGTATTGACTTATAAATGTGAACGAGTGACTAGAAAATGGTTAAGTGTAGTGACTTGAAAATGTGAACTAGTGACATGTAAATGGTTAAGTGTTGTGACTTATAAGGTGAACTAGTGATTTGTAAATGGTATTGTGTTTGATAATGTGAACTAGTTACTTGAACATGGTAAAGTGTAGTGACTTGAAAGTATGAAAAAGTGTCTAGAAAATGGTGAAGTGTAGTTACTATAAATGTGAACTAGTGACTTGAAATTAGTTAAGTGTAGTTACTCGAAAATGTATACTAATGACTAGAAAATGGTTAAGTGTAGTAACTTGAAAATGTGAACTATTGACTTGAAAATGGTTAGGTGTAGTGACTTGAAAATGTGAACTAATGTCTAGAAGTTTAAGTGTAGTGACTTAAAATGTCAACTAGCGACTTGAAAATGGTTAAGTGTAGTGACTTAAAAATGTTAACTAATGTCAAGAAAATGGTTAAGTTCCGTGACTTGAAAATGTGAACTAGTGATTTGAAAATGGTAAAGTGTTTGAAAACGTGAACGAGTGACTAGAAAATGATTAAGTGAGGTGACTTGAAAATGTGAACTAGTGACTTGAACATGGTAAAGTGTTTGAAAATGTGAACTATTGACATGAAAATGGTTAAGTGTCGTGACTTGAAAATTGAACTAGTGACTTGAACGTGGTAAAGTTTTTGAAAATGTGAACTAGTGACATGAAAATGGTTAAGTGTAGTTACTTGAAAATGTGAACTAGTGAATTGAAAATGGTTACGTGTAGTTCATTGAAAATGTGAACTAGTGACATGTACATGGTTAAGTGTTGTGACTTGAAATGTGAACTAGTGACTTGAAAATGGGATTGTGTTTGAAAATGTGAACTAGTGACTTGAAAATGGTTGTGTAGTGTCTTGAAAATGTGAACAAGCGACTTGAAAATAATTAAGATTAGTGACATTAAGTGTGAACTAGTGACTTGAAAATGTGAACTATTAACTAGAAAATGGTTAAGTGTGGTGACTTGAAAATGTGAACTAGTTACTAGAAAATGGTTAAGTGTGGTGACTTAAAATATGAACTAGTGACTTGAAAATGGTTAAGTGTAGCGACTTGAAAATGTGGAATAATGTCTAGTAAATGGCTAAGTTTAGTGACTTGAAATTGTGAACTAGTGACTAGAAAATGGTTAAGTGTGGTGACTTGAAAATGTGAACTAGTGACTGGAAAATGGTTAGGTGTACTGACTTAAAAATGTTAACTAGTGACTTGAAAATAGTTAAGTGTAGTTCCTTGAAATGTGAACTAGCGACTTGAAAATGGGTAAGCGTAGTGACTTGAAATGTGAACTAGTGACTAGAAAATGTGGGTCACTAGAAAATGGTTAAGTGAGGTGACTTGAAAATGTGAAATAGTGCCTTGAAAATGATTAAGTGTACTTTAAAACGTTTACTAATGACTACAAAATGGTTAAGTGTAGTAACTTAAAAATGTGAACTAATGTTTAAAAAATGGTTAAGTTCAGTGACTTGAAAATGTGAACTAGTGACTAGAAAATGGTTAAGTGTGGTGACTTGAAAATGCGAACTAATGTCTAGAAGGTTAAGTGTAGTGACTTAAAATGTCAACTGGTGACTTGAAAATGGTTAAGTGTAGTGACTTAAAAATGTTAACTAATGTCAAGAAAATGGTTAAGTTCATAGAATTGAAAATGTGAACTAGTGATTTGAAAATGGTAAAGTGTGTGAAAATGTAAACTAGAGACTAGAAAATGATTAAGTAAGGTGACTTGAAAATGAGAACTAGTGACTTGAACATGGTAAAGTGTTTGAAAATGTGAACTAGTGACATGAAAATGGTTAAGTGTAGTTGCTTGAAAATGTTAACTAGTGACTTGAACGTGGTAAAGTGTTTGAAAATGTGAACTAGTGACATGAAAATGGTTAAGTGTAGTTACTTGAAAATGTGAACTAGTGAATTGAAAATGGTTAAGTGTAGTTCATTGAAAATGTGAACTAGTGGCAGGTAAATGGTTAAGTGTTGTGACTTGAAATGTGAACTACTGACTTGAAAATGGGATTGTGTTTGAAAATATGAACTAGTGACTATAAAATGGTTGTGTAGTGACTTGTAAATGTGAACAAGCGACTTGAAAAAAATTAAGATTAGTGACATTAAATGTGAACTAGTGACTTGCAAAAGTGAACTAATGTCTAGAAAATAGTTTAGTTCAGTGACTTGAAAATGTGAACTATTAACTAGAAAATGGTTAAGTGTGGTGACTTGAAAATATGAACTAGTGACTAGAAAATGGTTAAGTGTGGTGACTTAAAATATGAACTAGTGACTTGAAAATGGTTAAGTGTAATGACTTGAAAATGTGGAATAATTTCTAGAAAATGGCTAAGTTCAGTGACTTAAAAATGTGAACTAATGACTAGAAAATGGTTAAGTGTGGTGACTTAAAAATGTGAACTAGTGACTGGAAAATGGTTACGTGTACTGACTTGAAAATGTGAACTAGTAACTTGAAAATAGTTAAGCGTAGTTCCTTGAAATGTGAACTAGCGACTTGAAAATTGGTAAGCGTTGTCACTTGAAATGTGAACTAGTGACTAGAAAATGTGAACTAGGGGTTAGAAAATGGTTAAGTGAGGTGACTTGAACATGTGAAATAGTGCCTTGAAAATGGTTAAGTGTACTTACTTTAAAATGTTTACGAATGACTAGAAAATGGTTAAGTGTCGTAACTTAAAAATGTGAACTAATGTTTAGAAAATGGTTAAGTTCAGTGACTTGAAAATTTGAACTAGTGACTAGAAAATGGTTAAGTGTGGTGACTTGAAAATGCGAACTAGTGACCTGAAAATGGTTGCGTGTACTGACTTGAAAATGTGATATAGTGACTTGAGAATAGTTAAGTGTAGTTCCTTGAAATGTGAACTAGCTACTTCTTACTGGTTAAGTTTAGCTACTTGAAAATGTGTACTAATGACTAGAAAATGGTTAAGTGTGGGGACTTGAAAATGTGCATTAGTGACTTGAAAATGGTTAAGCGTAGTGACTTGAAATGTGAACTAGTGACTAGAAAATGGTTAAGTGAGGTGACTTGAAAATGTGAAATACTGCCTTGAAAATGGTTAAGTGTACTTACTTTAAAACGTTTAGTAATGACTATAAAATGGTTGTGTAGTAACTTAAAAATGTGAACTAATGTTTAGAAAATGGTTAAGTTCATTGACTTAAAAGTGTGATCTAGTGACTAGAAAATGGTTAAGTGTGGTGACTTGAAAATGCGAACTAGTGACCTGAAAATGGTTACGTGTACTGACTTGAAAATGTGATATAGTGACTTGAGAATTGTTAAGTGTAGTTCCTTGAAATGTGAACTAGCTACTTCTTACTGGTTAAGTTTAGCTGCTTGAAAATGTGTACTAATGACTAGAAAATGGTTAAGTGTCGTAACTTAAAAATGTGAACTAATGTTTAGAAAATGGTTAAGTTCAGTGACTTGAAAATTTGAACTAGTGACTAGAAAATGGTTAAGTGTGGTGACTTGAAAATTTGAACTAGTGACTAGAAAATGGTTAAGTGTGGTGACTTGAAAATGCGAACTAGTGACCTGAAAATGGTTGCGTGTACTGACTTGAAAATGTGATATAGTGACTTGAGAATAGTTAAGTGTAGTTCCTTGAAATGTGAACTAGCTACTTCTTACTGGTTAAGTTTAGCTGCTTGAAAATGTGTACTAATGACTAGAAAATGGTTAAGTGTGGGGACTTGAAAATGTGCATTAGTGACTAGAAAATGGTTAAGCGTAGTGACTTGAAAATGTGAACTAGTGACTTAAACATGGTAAAGTGTTTGAAAATGTGAACTAGTGACTTGAAAATGGTTAAGTGCACTTACTTTAAAATGTTTACTAATAACTAGAAAATGGTTAAGTGTAGTAACTTAAAAATTTGAACTAATGTTTAGAAAATGGTTAAGTTCAGTGACTTGAAAATGTGAACTAGTAACTAGAAAATAGTTAAGTGTGGTGACTTAAAAATGCGAACTAGTGACCAGAAAATGGTAATGTGTACATACTTGAAAATATGATATAGTGACTTGAGAATAGTTAATTATAGTTCCTTGAAATGTGAACTAGCTACTTCTTACTGGTTAAGTTTAGCTACTTGAAAATGTGTACTAATGACTAGAAAATGGTTAAGTGTAGGGACTTGAAAATGTGAATTAGTGACTTGAAAATGGTTAAGCTTAGTAACTTGAAATGTGAACTTGTGACTTGAAAATGGTAAAGTGTTTTAAAATGTGAACTAGTGACTAGAAAATGGTTAAGTGAGGTGACTTGAAAATGTGAACAAGTGACTGGAAAATGGTTACGTGTACTGACATAAGAATGTGAACTAGTGACTTGAAAATAGTTAAGTGTAGTTCCTTGAAATGTGAACTAGCGACTTGAAAATGGGTAAGCGTATTGACTTGAAATGTGAACTAGTGACTAGAAAATGTGAACTAGGGACTAGAAAATGGTTAAGTTAGGTTACTTGAAAATGTGAAATAGTGCCTTGAAAATGGTTAAGTGTACTTACTTTAAAATGTTAACTAATGACTAGAAAATGGTTAAGTGTAGTAACTTAAAAATGTGAACTAATGTTTAGAAAATGGTTAAGTTCAGTGACTTTAAATTTTGAACTAGTGACTAGAAAATGGTTAACTGTGGTGACTTGAAAATGCGAACTAGTGACCTGAAAATGGTTACGTGTACTGACTTGAAAATGTGATATAGTGACTTGAGAATAGTTAAGTGTAGTTACTTGAAATGTGAACTAGCTACTTCTTACTAGTTAAGTTTAGCTACTTGAAAATGTGTACTAATGACTAGAAAATGGTTAAGTGTGGGGACTTGAAAATGTGCATTAGTGACTTGAAAATGGTTAAGCGTAGTGACTTGAAAATGTGAACTAGTGACTTAAACATGGTAAAGTGTTTGAAAATGTGAACTAGTGACTTGAACATGGAAAGTGTAGTGACTTGAAAATATGAACTAGTGACTTGAAAATGGTCTAGTGTAGTTACTTGAAATGTGAACTAGTGACTCGAAACTAGTTAAGTGTAGTTACTCGAATATGTATACTAATGACTAGAAAATGGTTAAAGTGTAGTAACTTGAAAATGTGAACTATTGGCTTGAAAATGGTTAACTGTAGTGACTTGAAATGTGAAATAGTGACTTGAAAATAGTTAAGTGAGGTGACTTGAAAATGTGAACTAGTTACTTGACAATGGTTAAGTGTAGTGACTTGTAAATGTGAACGAGTGACTAGAAAATGGTTAAGTGTAGTGACTTGAAAATGTGAACTAGTGTCAAGAAAATGGTTAAGTTCAGTGACTTTAAAATGTGAAGTAGTGATTTGAAAATGGTAAAGTGTTTGAAAATGTGAACTAGTGACTAGAAAATGATTAAGTGAGGTGACTTGAAAATGTGAACTAGTGACTTGAACATGGTAAAGTGTTTGAAAATGTGAACTAGTGACTTGAACATGGTAAAGTGTTTGAAAATGTGAACTGGTGACATGAAAATGGTTAAGTGTAGTGACTTGAAAATGTGAACTAGTGACTTGAACATTGTAAAGTGTTTGAAAATGTGAACTAGTGACATGAAAATGGTTAAGTGTATTGACTTGAAAATGTGAACAAGCGACTTGAAAATAATTAAGATTAGTGACATTAAAAGTAAACTAGAGACTTGAAAATGTGAACTAGTGACTAGAAAATGGTTAAGTGTGGTGACTTGAAAATGTGAACAAGTGACTTGAAAATGGTTAAGTGTGGTGACTTGAAAATGTGTACTAGTGACTAGAAAATGGTTAAGTGTGGTGACTTAAAATATGTACTAGTGACTTGAAAATGGTTAAGTGTGGCGACATGAAAATGTGGAATAATGTCTAGAAAATGGTTAAGTTCAGTGACTTGAAAATGTGAACTAGTGACTAGAAAATGGTTAAGTGTGGTGACTTGAAAATGTGAACTAGTGAATAGAAAATGGTTAAGTGAGGTGACTTGAAAATGTGAACTAGTGACTTGAACATGGTAAAGTGTTTGAAAATGTTAACTAGTGACATGAAAATGGTTAAGTGTAGTGACTTGAAAACATGAACTAGTGACTTGAAAATGGTGAAGTGTAGTTACTTGAAATGTGAACTAGTGACTTGAAACTAGTTAAGTATAGTTACTCGAAAATGTATACTAATGACTAGAAAATGGTTAAGTGTAGTAACTTGAAAATGTGAACTATTGACTTGAAAATGTTTAAGTGTAGTGACTTGAAATGTGAACTAGTGACTAGAAAATGGTTAAGTGAGGTGTCTTGAAATTCTGAACTAGTTACTTGAAAATGGTTAAGTGTAGTGACTTTAAAATGGTTAAGTGTAGTGACTTGTAAATGTGAACGAGTGACTATAAAATGGTTAAGTGTAGTGACTTGAAATGTGAACTGGTGACATGTAAATGATTAAGGGTTGTGACTTGAAATGTGATCTAGTGACTTGAAAATGGTATTATGTTTGAAAATGTGAACTAGTGACTTGAAAATGGTTAAGTGTAGTGACTTGAAAATGTGAAAAAGTGTTTAGAAAATGGTTAAGTTCAGTGACATTAAATGTGAACTAGTAACTAGAAAATGGTTAAGTGTGCTGACTTGAAAATGTGAACTAGTGACTAGAAAATCCTTAAATTTGGTGACTTAAATGTGATATAGTCACTTGAAAAAGGTTAAGTGTAGTCACTTGAAAATGTGAACTAATGTCTAGAAGGTTAAGTGTAGTGACTTAAAATGTGAACTAGTGACTTGAAAATGGTTAATTGTAGTGACTTAAAAATGTTAACTAATGTCAAGAAAATGCTTAAGTTCAGTGACTTTAAAATGTGAACTAGTGATTTGAAAATGGTAAAGTGTTTGAAAATGTGAACTAGTGACTAGAAAATGATTAAGTGAGGTGACTTGAAAATGTGAACTAGTGACTTGAACATGGTAAAGTGTTTGAAAATGTGAACTGGTGACATGAAAATGGTTAAGTGTAGTGACTTGAAAATGTGAACTAGTGACTTGAACATTGTAAAGTGTTTGAAAATGTGAACTAGTGACATGAAAATGGTTAAGTGTATTGACTTGAAAATGTGAACAAGCGACTTGAAAATAATTAAGATTAGTGACATTAAATGTAAACTAGAGACTTGAAAATGTGAACTAATGTCCAGAAAATGGTTCAGTTCAGTGACTTGAAAATGTGAACTATTAACTAGAAAATGGTTAAGTGTGGTGACTTGAAAATGTGTACTAGTGACTAGAAAATGGTTAAGTGTGGTGACTTAAATTATGTACTAGTGACTTGAAAATGGTTAAGTGTGGCGACATGAAAATGTGGAATAATGTCTAGAAAATGGTTAAGTTCAGTGACTTGAAAATGTGAACTAGTGACTAGAAAATGGTTAAGTGTGGTGACTTGAAAATGTGAACAAGTGACTGGAAAATGGTTACGTGTACTGACATAAGAATGTGAACTAGTGACTTGAAAATAGTTAAGTGTAGTTCCTTGAAATGTGAACTAGCGACTTGAAAATGGGTAAGCGTATTGACTTGAAATGTGAACTAGTGACTAGAAAATGTGAACTAGGGACTAGAAAATGGTTAAGTTAGGTGACTTGAAAATGTGAAATAGTGCCTTGAAAATGGTTAAGTGTACTTACTTCAAAATGTTAACTAATGACTAGAAAATGGTTAAGTGTAGTAACTTAAAAATGTGAACTAATGTTTAGAAAATGGTTAAGTTCAGTGACTTGAAAATGTGAACTATTAACTAGAAAATGGTTAAGTGTGGTGACTTGAAAATGTGTACTAGTGACTAGAAAATGGTTAAGTGTGGTGACTTAAATTATGTACTAGTGACTTGAAAATGGTTAAGTGTGGCGACATGAAAATGTGGAATAATGTCTAGAAAATGGTTAAGTTCAGTGACTTGAAAGTGTGAACTAGTGACTAGAAAATGGTTAAGTGTGGTGACTTGAAAATGTGAACAAGTGACTGGAAAATGGTTACGTGTACTGACATAAGAATGTGAACTAGTGACTTGAAAATAGTTAAGTGTAGTTCCTTGAAATGTGAACTAGCGACTTGAAAATGGGTAAGCGTATTGACTTGAAATGTGAACTAGTGACTAGAAAATGTGAACTAGGGACTAGAAAATGGTTAAGTTAGGTTACTTGAAAATGTGAAATAGTGCCTTGAAAATGGTTAAGTGTACTTACTTTAAAATGTTAACTAATGACTAGAAAATGGTTAAGTGTAGTAACTTAAAAATGTGAACTAATGTTTAGAAAATGGTTAAGTTCAGTGACTTTAAATTTTGAACTAGTGACTAGAAAATGGTTAACTGTGGTGACTTGAAAATGCGAACTAGTGACCTGAAAATGGTTACGTGTACTGACTTGAAAATGTGATATAGTGACTTGAGAATAGTTAAGTGTAGTTACTTGAAATGTGAACTAGCTACTTCTTACTAGTTAAGTTTAGCTACTTGAAAATGTGTACTAATGACTAGAAAATGGTTAAGTGTGGGGACTTGAAAATGTGCATTAGTGACTTGAAAATGGTTAAGCGTAGTGACTTGAAAATGTGAACTAGTGACTTAAACATGGTAAAGTGTTTGAAAATGTGAACTAGTGACTTGAACATGGAAAGTGTAGTGACTTGAAAATATGAACTAGTGACTTGAAAATGGTCTAGTGTAGTTACTTGAAATGTGAACTAGTGACTCGAAACTAGTTAAGTGTAGTTACTCGAATATGTATACTAATGACTAGAAAATGGTTAAAGTGTAGTAACTTGAAAATGTGAACTATTGGCTTGAAAATGGTTAACTGTAGTGACTTGAAATGTGAAATAGTGACTTGAAAATAGTTAAGTGAGGTGACTTGAAAATGTGAACTAGTTACTTGACAATGGTTAAGTGTAGTGACTTGTAAATGTGAACGAGTGACTAGAAAATGGTTAAGTGTAGTGACTTGAAAATGTGAACTAGTGTCAAGAAAATGGTTAAGTTCAGTGACTTTAAAATGTGAAGTAGTGATTTGAAAATGGTAAAGTGTTTGAAAATGTGAACTAGTGACTAGAAAATGATTAAGTGAGGTGACTTGAAAATGTGAACTAGTGACTTGAACATGGTAAAGTGTTTGAAAATGTGAACTAGTGACTTGAACATGGTAAAGTGTTTGAAAATGTGAACTGGTGACATGAAAATGGTTAAATGTAGTGACTTGAAAATGTGAACTAGTGACTTGAACATTGTAAAGTGTTTGAAAATGTGAACTAGTGACATGAAAATGGTTAAGTGTATTGACTTGAAAATGTGAACAAGCGACTTGAAAATAATTAAGATTAGTGACATTAAATGTAAACTAGAGACTTGAAAATGTGAACTAGTGACTAGAAAATGGTTAAGTGTGGTGACTTGAAAATGTGAACAAGTGACTTGAAAATGGTTAAGTGTGGTGACTTGAAAATGTGTACTAGTGACTAGAAAATGGTTAAGTGTGGTGACTTAAAATATGTACTAGTGACTTGAAAATGGTTAAGTGTGGCGACATGAAAATGTGGAATAATGTCTAGAAAATGGTTAAGTTCAGTGACTTGAAAATGTGAACTAGTGACTAGAAAATGGTTAAGTGTGGTGACTTGAAAATGTGAACTAGTGACTAGAAAATGGTTAAGTGAGGTGACTTGAAAATGTGAACTAGTGACTTGAACATGGTAAAGTGTTTGAAAATGTTAACTAGTGACATGAAAATGGTTAAGTGTAGTGACTTGAAAACATGAACTAGTGACTTGAAAATGGTGAAGTGTAGTTACTTGAAATGTGAACTAGTGACTTGAAACTAGTTAAGTATAGTTACTCGAAAATGTATACTAATGACTAGAAAATGGTTAAGTGTAGTAACTTGAAAATGTGAACTATTGACTTGAAAATGTTTAAGTGTAGTGACTTGAAATGTGAACTAGTGACTAGAAAATGGTTAAGTGAGGTGTCTTGAAATTCTGAACTAGTTACTTGAAAATGGTTAAGTGTAGTGACTTTAAAATGGTTAAGTGTAGTGACTTGTAAATGTGAACGAGTGACTATAAAATGGTTAAGTGTAGTGACTTGAAATGTGAACTGGTGACATGTAAATGATTAAGGGTTGTGACTTGAAATGTGATCTAGTGACTTGAAAATGGTATTATGTTTGAAAATGTGAACTAGTGACTTGAAAATGGTTAAGTGTAGTGACTTGAAAATGTGAAAAAGTGTTTAGAAAATGGTTAAGTTCAGTGACATTAAATGTGAACTAGTAACTAGAAAATGGTTAAGTGTGCTGACTTGAAAATGTGAACTAGTGACTAGAAAATCCTTAAATTTGGTGACTTAAATGTGATATAGTCACTTGAAAAAGGTTAAGTGTAGTCACTTGAAAATGTGAACTAATGTCTAGAAGGTTAAGTGTAGTGACTTAAAATGTGAACTAGTGACTTGAAAATGGTTAATTGTAGTGACTTAAAAATGTTAACTAATGTCAAGAAAATGCTTAAGTTCAGTGACTTTAAAATGTGAACTAGTGATTTGAAAATGGTAAAGTGTTTGAAAATGTGAACTAGTGACTAGAAAATGATTAAGTGAGGTGACTTGAAAATGTGAACTAGTGACTTGAACATGGTAAAGTGTTTGAAAATGTGAACTGGTGACATGAAAATGGTTAAGTGTAGTGACTTGAAAATGTGAACTAGTGACTTGAACATTGTAAAGTGTTTGAAAATGTGAACTAGTGACATGAAAATGGTTAAGTGTATTGACTTGAAAATGTGAACAAGCGACTTGAAAATAATTAAGATTAGTGACATTAAATGTAAACTAGAGACTTGAAAATGTGAACTAATGTCTAGAAAATGGTTCAGTTCAGTGACTTGAAAATGTGAACTATTAACTAGAAAATGGTTAAGTGTGGTGACTTGAAAATGTGTACTAGTGACTAGAAAATGGTTAAGTGTGGTGACTTAAATTATGTACTAGTGACTTGAAAATGGTTAAGTGTGGCGACATGAAAATGTGGAATAATGTCTAGAAAATGGTTAAGTTCAGTGACTTGAAAATGTGAACTAGTGACTCGAAAATGGTTAAGTGTGGTGACTTGAAAATGTGAACAAGTGACTGGAAAATGGTTACGTGTACTGACATAAGAATGTGAACTAGTGACTTGAAAATAGTTAAGTGTAGTTCCTTGAAATGTGAACTAGCGACTTGAAAATGGGTAAGCGTATTGACTTGAAATGTGAACTAGTGACTAGAAAATGTGAACTAGGGACTAGAAAATGGTTAAGTTAGGTTACTTGAAAATGTGAAATAGTGCCTTGAAAATGGTTAAGTGTACTTACTTTAAAATGTTAACTAATGACTAGAAAATGGTTAAGTGTAGTAACTTAAAAATGTGAACTAATGTTTAGAAAATGGTTAAGTTCAGTGACTTGAAAATGTGAACTATTAACTAGAAAATGGTTAAGTGTGGTGACTTGAAAATGTGTACTAGTGACTAGAAAATGGTTAAGTGTGGTGACTTAAATTATGTACTAGTGACTTGAAAATGGTTAAGTGTGGCGACATGAAAATGTGGAATAATGTCTAGAAAATGGTTAAGTTCAGTGACTTGAAAATGTGAACTAGTGACTAGAAAATGGTTAAGTGTGGTGACTTGAAAATGTGAACAAGTGACTGGAAAATGGTTACGTGTACTGACATAAGAATGTGAACTAGTGACTTGAAAATAGTTAAGTGTAGTTCCTTGAAATGTGAACTAGCGACTTGAAAATGGGTAAGCGTATTGACTTGAAATGTGAACTAGTGACTAGAAAATGTGAACTAGGGACTAGAAAATGGTTAAGTTAGGTTACTTGAAAATGTGAAATAGTGCCTTGAAAATGGTTAAGTGTACTTACTTTAAAATGTTAACTAATGACTAGAAAATGGTTAAGTGTAGTAACTTAAAAATGTGAACTAATGTTTAGAAAATGGTTAAGTTCAGTGACTTTAAATTTTGAACTAGTGACTAGAAAATGGTTAACTGTGGTGACTTGAAAATGCGAACTAGTGACCTGAAAATGGTTACGTGTACTGACTTGAAAATGTGATATAGTGACTTGAGAATAGTTAAGTGTAGTTACTTGAAATGTGAACTAGCTACTTCTTACTAGTTAAGTTTAGCTACTTGAAAATGTGTACTAATGACTAGAAAATGGTTAAGTGTGGGGACTTGAAAATGTGCATTAGTGACTTGAAAATGGTTAAGCGTAGTGACTTGAAAATGTGAACTAGTGACTTAAACATGGTAAAGTGTTTGAAAATGTGAACTAGTGACTTGAACATGGAAAGTGTAGTGACTTGAAAATATGAACTAGTGACTTGAAAATGGTCTAGTGTAGTTACTTGAAATGTGAACTAGTGACTCGAAACTAGTTAAGTGTAGTTACTCGAATATGTATACTAATGACTAGAAAATGGTTAAAGTGTAGTAACTTGAAAATGTGAACTATTGGCTTGAAAATGGTTAACTGTAGTGACTTGAAATGTGAAATAGTGACTTGAAAATAGTTAAGTGAGGTGACTTGAAAATGTGAACTAGTTACTTGACAATGGTTAAGTGTAGTGACTTGTAAATGTGAACGAGTGACTAGAAAATGGTTAAGTGTAGTGACTTGAAAATGTGAACTAGTGTCAAGAAAATGGTTAAGTTCAGTGACTTTAAAATGTGAACTAGTGATTTGAAAATGGTAAAGTGTTTGAAAATGTGAACTAGCTTGGATGTAATTATTTTGAAGTAATTCATCTATGTGTAAGGTAAATTCTTTTAAATCATCAAAGTTATATTTTAATGGTTTTTGGGTTATTATACTATTTTGATCTATTAGTTCTATTGTAACTGTTGTTTTATGTTTATGCCATCCTTTAAGCGGATTGTCACTATATAAGGGTTCTAACTTATCATAGATTGGTTGTAACATGTTGATATTAAAGGTTATAATTTCTATTGCGTTCTCTGTTGTTGATTGATTTTCTAGTTTTTGTGTTATTTTTTCTGATCCTTTTATCCATGGTGTTATTTTTCTAGGTTTATTTTGTACTCTTTTGGCTCCTATTTTTTGTTTACAAGGTGTTGTAAACCAACAGTGTGTTTTTGTTAGTATATGAGGGTATAGTTCATCTATAAAGGGCATTCCTAAGATTATGTCTCTTGTTGTGAAATCATAGTTATACATCGTTTTTATTGTTAGTATTTTATCATATATTTGTAGTTTTACATCTTTTGCGTAATATTTTACCATACTTCCTTCGTCATTAAATCCGGTGAATACAGTTGGATTTTTTATCTTTTGCCATTTAGATTCTGGTAAACAATTGTATCTACATAAATTTGCTTCTGAGCCTGTGTCTATCATTGGTGTATAATATCTACTATTATATCCTTCCACAATTATTTTTGCTAATATATATACTTTCATGCTAAGGGTTTTTTATAGTATTGATTTTGTCCTATTGATTATTACATTTTTATTTTGGTAATGAATGATTAATCTTTTATCTTCTAACTTATATGGTTTTACTTGTTCTAGCCATTGTAGTCCTAAAACTATATTTGGATTTATTTGTCCTATTGTAAATTGTATATTTATAGGTATTCCGCCTATAATTAATTCTTGAATAGTTATTTCCTTTGTCTGTTTTAATTCTATTGGTAAATCGGGTATTTCTTGGTAAATCGGGTATTTCTTGTTCTTGTATTATAATATCATCTTCTGTAATTAATTCTCTGGTTATCCAATTATCTTGTTCTCCTGTGTTGATTAAGATTAAATATTTTCGTTGATTTAATATTCCTGTTATATAATAGGGATGTTGTGTTGGTATTATTTCATTAGGTATTTCATATTCTATTCTTCTAGATGTGCTCATTCTTGATGAGGATGAAGGGGCATCTATTTGTCTTTTTGATGTCATTCCTATTCTTTCTTTTACTATATCTAATTCTTGATTCATATTTAAATCATCATAACTATAATCATTATTATCTATAACTGTTAAGATATTGTCAAATGGGGATTCTATATTAATTTTATCAATTTTATTAGTTGCTTGTGCCATATGTTTAGTAGTTAAAATATATAAATTTCTGCATCTTGCTGTAAATATTTTACTTCCAGGGGTTAGTTCTATTCCTGATAGTTTCCAATATAATACTAGGGATTTATCTATATTTCTATCTTTTATTGCTACTGTATAATTTGGGTTAACTGTAAACTTAAATTTTTGGTATATTAAATTTCCTTTTACTGCACTAATTATACTTTGTTCAATTGGGTACTTAATTCTATCATCTGCTAAGTTGTGTTGTATTAAGGTTTCTCTTTCTCTTAATTCATCTATAGTTTTTTGCCAATTTTCTAAATTTTCTAAATGTTGTTGGTTTATTTCAATAATAATCTAGATATCCTTCTGTATCTATGTCTAGGTATATATCATTATTTCTAAAGTCATCATCACTATCATTGTTTAATATTGTATCTAACCATGATTCCTTCATTAGGTCTATAAGTTCATGAGTAAATAATAGATTATATATGTTTTGTATTATTTCTGTATCTAAAGTTCTTAGTATATATAAGACTAATATTTTGTAGTCCTTGTCATCATTTATCAAATATTTAGGTGTTGGGGTTTTATATTTTTCTACATCTTCTGTTTGTTTAAGGTTACTAGTTTCTGCTATATCGGGTTTCATATAACTAGGTTCTGTCATTTCTTACTTCTGTGTTTTAATCAAATTATTCCTTCTAACCTCTGCTTATATTATTACCTTTATCATCCAATAGTCCAGTATGTTTAATTATCCGGTTGGTCACTACTATGGGTTCCAGCTTCAATCAGTTTACCCTAACACTGCTTACTTCAGTTGGTTTACTACCCTATTCACGGCATTCTTAGCCTTTTTCTGGGTTCAACCATTTTGGAAAAGCTTAGTCTGGGTCTAACTTACTCTTAGCTTCCTAACCATAGCAAACTAATAAGGATAATGTTAACATAATCAAACTATAACATGATAAATAATAATAAGCTAACAGAGATTATTAGGAATATGATAGATTAGTTACACATATGTAAATATGAGTATACCTTTGTTGTTATCTCTTCGGTAGTATGTGATATAGATGTTTCTATATTGGATTCCTCCATGCTTGAAATAATTATTTTATATATTTTTGTAGGGGGTCTCAGCTCATGAGAGGGGTTTTCAGATTTCTCTGAATGCTTACCTTCTCCTTTGCCTTCTCCGCTATATATATTACATAAACGCGTAAGTGCACAGTACTAGTTACTGTGTACTTTACGACTTTTTCTAAAAAGAAAGGAAAAAACGCGTTTTCTACTATTCCTAGACGCGTGTTACTATTCCTACTTTATTCTTTTTCTTACATAATTGAGTACATAATTGAGCCTTATGCTCAAAATTTTCAAAAGAAAGAAAACGTGTGGGGACTTTATGTCTTCCACTTAAAAAGATAAAAAGATTCTCAATAATTTACATAATAAGACAAACTAAAAAATATCTGTGGGTCTTCCCATTATCTTTTGTCTGTAGCTGCTGTCTTTATTCTAGATTCACTTCTGGTATAGTTGTCGTATTTCCTCCACTGCATTTTGAACATTGGTGATCTGGATATTTCGGTCCTAAATACTGGCAGTATTTGACTAATAAATTTTCTGAAATAAAATCCTTTTTGATAGCTCTTGTTGTTGGGGTATCTTCAGGTCTTAATAGTGTCCATATCCAACTACGTACTTCTTCCATATCTTCTTGGCGTAGTACTCTTGCATTTGCATAGATCATGGCATGGTCTCTACAATGATATTTCCATATATTATGTCCATTGGTGTAGTTGTTGACTAGTTCTTGAATAATTACTTGTAGTCCTATTAATCTTTTTGTAGCAAAGAATGTTGGTATATCAACTTCTGGTATTTCTGGTTGCTTTTCTATTTCCTCTGGGATAATCATATCTCTGGTAAGTCCAATTTTTACTACTTGGATGAGTGGTTTTATCTCATTGTATAATATCTCTGCTGGTGCTGAATAACATCTTATGTAAAAGAATGATCCGTCTGTAATTCTTTTGTATATTGTAAAAGCATTATATAAGTCTGGTATTTGTTGTAGTTCTGCTCCATCTGCTGTATATACTGTTGAAAGTAGTCCATATTCGTAGCATGTACGTACTAAATTTGCACTGGTGCCAGGCTGGGCAATTAGTTTATTATATCCTTGTAGTTTTTGAGTTATAAAATCTTTTTGAGGGTCATTGGTTGTCTGAGATCTTGGATGTAAATTCAAAAATGTTTGGGTTTTATAGATATTTTGGATGTATGCTCTGGAAATGTGGTTATATACTTGTTTATTTTGGTTTAGGCTTGCGGCATATGTGGATGTTTGTGGACTTGGTATAGTCGGATGTGATAGATTTATGGGTTGTTTATTTTTGATAAAGGGTTTTGTAAACTGACTATTTAAATTTTGGTTTTGTCTTTTTGTATATTGACTGGTTGTATTTGAGCTGCTTGCTTCTGTAGATGCTTTTCCTGTAGCTGCATTAACAAACTTGTTATGAGTTTTATGGAGTTTCTCAATGTCTCCTTCTAGTTCTGGATTTTTCATGTCTTCCGGTCGACATAGTTCAGCATATTTTGAGTCATGCGGCTGACTTGTTGCTCTTTCCTTCTTTAGTTCTTTTAATTCTAGCTCAAAACTGTCCACTTTTAAGCAAAGTGTAGTCATGGCTTTTAATAAAATATCCATTTGGCTATCTTGATCTGTCTGAGTAGCTTTGTCTTGATAAGTAGTCTGCAGTGACATTTTTGTTAGTACTGATCACTTCTATTGTAAATGTAAAATTTTGTATATTTAAGACAAGTCTGCGTATTTCTTTTGTTGTAACTGAGTCGTCTAATTTTCTTGTTAGCCACCATTTCACTTGTGTATTATCTGTTCTGACAATAAATTTATTATAAACTATATATGGTTCGAATGCTAATAAACATTTATATAAAGCAAATAATTCTTTCCTATTTATTTCCCATTTATCTTGAGGTTCCGTATATGTTCCTGAGTGATATCTACAGTGATGTTCTATTTTTGTATCAAGATACTTATATTTTAATACTCCACCGTAACTATGGTTACTTGAATCTGTTTCTACTATATATATAAATTCCTTTGTTATATCTGGAAAATATAATTTTGGTAACTTTTGACATAATTCTTTAACCTTTTGTATATGTTTTCTATCTGTTTGGTCAAAATGATATTCAATATCCTTTTTTAATTTTTTATTTAATGGTTTTAAATATTCTGCTAACTTTGGTATATATTCTCTTACTTGGTTTACTAATCCTAAAAAGGATTGTAATTTTTTCTTTGTATCTAGTATCTCATTTGAATTTATAATTTTTTGTACTATGTGTGTTTGCATTTTTACTCCATTTTTATCTATTTGTATGCCAAGAAATTCTATTTGATTTTTCATTATTTCTGCCTTGCTTTTACTTAAACTAATTCCTGCTGTATCTATAATGTTGATAAATTTATTTAGTAATTGTATATGTTCGTCTTCTGTTCTTGAGTATAACAATATATCATCAATATATACAATACAATTTTCTAATTGCATAAAATATGTATCCATAAAATGTTGATATCTACCTGGTGCATTTTTATATCCAAAGGGTAAAACATTCCATTCATAAAATCCTTGGGGTACTGTGAATGCTGTTAAATGTTTAGAGTTATCTTCTAATTTTAAATGATAAAATCCTGATTTGCAATCAAATTTGCTAAAGTAATTATATCCTTGGATTTGTCTAATTTTTAATATTTTATTTGGTATTGGGTAATTATAAGTTTTAGTTTTGGCATTTAGATTTCTATAATCAATAACCATCCTACTTTTTCCTCTTTTTTGTTCACTATGTTTGTTAACAATAAAGGCGGGACTAGTATGTTTACTATTACTAGCTTGGATGTAATTATTTTGAAGTAATTCATCTATGTGTAAGGTAAATTCTTTTAAATCATCAAAGTTATATTTTAATGGTTTTTGGGTTATTATACTATTTTGATCTATTAGTTCTATTGTAACTGTTGTTTTATGTTTATGCCATCCTTTAAGCGGATTGTCACTATATAAGGGTTCTAACTTATCATAGATTGGTTGTAACATGTTGATATTAAAGGTTATAATTTCTATTGCGTTCTCTGTTGTTGATTGATTTTCTAGTTTTTGTGTTATTTTTTCTGATCCTTTTATCCATGGTGTTATTTTTCTAGGTTTATTTTGTACTCTTTTGGCTCCTATTTTTTGTTTACAAGGTGTTGTAAACCAACAGTGTGTTTTTGTTAGTATATGAGGGTATAGTTCATCTATAAAGGGCATTCCTAAGATTATGTCTCTTGTTGTGAAATCATAGTTATACATCGTTTTTATTGTTAGTATTTTATCATATATTTGTAGTTTTACATCTTTTGCGTAATATTTTACCATACTTCCTTCGTCATTAAATCCGGTGAATACAGTTGGATTTTTTATCTTTTGCCATTTAGATTCTGGTAAACAATTGTATCTACATAGGGTTTAAGCTTTCTAAGTGTATTTGTTCTTTTAACTTTTCTAATTCCATTGCTAACTTTTTTTCTTTTTCTTTTTTTATTTTTTCATTTTGTTTTGCTAATCTTGCTTGTACTTTCTGGGCATAGATTTGTTTTAATATTGCTAATTCTCTTTCCATTTCTTGTATTTTTGTAGATGATTCGGATGTTTCAGGTTCTGGTTCAAAATATTCAGGGATTGGTTCTTGAGGTGGTATAGGTTTTTGAGGAAGGGCTTGTTTTACTTGTTGGTTTTTTAGTTGTTCGATTTCTTTTCTGGCTTCTAGTCGTATTTTTTCAATTTCTAATTTTTGATCTATTTCAGTATTTTCCTTTTGTAATCTTATTATTTCTGTTAAACTATCTTCTAATTTAGCTGATATTGGATCTGGCATTAAATGTAATTTTGTACCTATTTTTCTATATCGTCGTCCTAAATTTGAGTGTGTTATTATTATTTGTGTTCCATCTGTTCCTAAAAATGTTTTTTCTTCTACTGGATATTCTTCTTTATTCATAAGTATATTTTACTTCTAATATATCTTTTTGTAATTCTAATTCTTGTATAGTTTGTTTTTGTGCTTCGATTGATTTCTTAGCTACGCCTGCAAATATATTATTATTTAATCTTTCTTTTCTAATATTAATTTCCTCTTTTATGTCAATAAATTTTCTTAATAATTCCATTTTTCTTATTATTTTTGGTGTCTCTGGATATATATATACTGGGTTACTTGATTCTGGTTTATCCATTTATAGTCTGTTTTAATGATATAGTCATTTTATCTAATGCTTTGACTAATCTTGTCATTGCTTTATATAAGTTGTCTATTTCTTTAATTATTTGTGTAACTTCTTTAAGTTTTTGTTTCTTTTGGAGACTTCGTTTGTATTTTTTCTCAATCTTTATTGTTGCTAGCTTTGATTTTATTAATCTGGTTGTTTTTATTTGCTTATACGTCATATTTTTGTTTTCGTAAGGTTTTGATGTATTTATATTCTATATAAGAGATCACATCTATTTTAGTCGTTTCATAGTTACTATATAATTTTGTTAATTCTTTTCTGAGTTTCTGTAGTTTTTCTTGTCTATTGATTTGTGTCATAATTTTTTGATATCGTGGGTCATCACAAGGTAATTCATCTCCATATTCAAGTGGTGTATTTAGTAATTTTGCTTCTTTCTTATGGTAATTTTCTACTGTTAGTTTATCTCTATGTTCTATTATTTTCCTATGCTTATTTGTTCTATTTTCTATAGCTATATCGGTTTGTATACCAGTTATATGTCCAATTTTCAAGTACAAGCAAGATTAGCAAAACAAAATGAAAAAATAAAAAAAGAAAAAGAAAAAAAGTTAGCAATGGAATTAGAAAAGTTAAAAGGACAAATACACTTAGAAAGCTTAAACCCTAACGAAGAATCTCCAAATATAAGTATTGATAACATCACAATAGATAATTTAACTATAGATAATGTAACCATAAACGAATCCGAATCCGAAATAAATTTAGCTAATAATGATACTAATGACGAAAACAGTGAAACATATACCCAAATAATAAACCAAATAACAGATTTAAATATAAATACAACAAATGCTGAACCAAATATAAATACCATAAAAAATGAACAACCAAGTACAAGTAAAACTTCATATGAGAAAAGAAGATATACTAATCCACGAACTAGAGAACCTACATATTGGACAGTAACAGATGATAATAGATACGAAGCAATATGGCAAAGTAGATTAAATAAATGGACACCAAATAAACCCCCAGAATCCTCACTATTCTTAGACCTAGATTGTGTCACAAATGTAAATAAAACAATACAAGTATGGATAGGACAACTTGCTAAACAACTAATAGATAATAAAATATCAGTAGCAGATACACCAGGATATATAGAAAGAACACTAATAGGAACAGTAAAATTATGGCTACATAATATAACAGCTGATGGTAGAGCAGCTTTAAGAAATAATAAAGATAGTAGTGGAACAATTACAACATCAAGCATAGCTATATTAGACAAATACGAATTTGGAATTAGAAATGAATTTGGAAGTATGACAACAGAATTAGCAGAACAAGAAAAAGATAAAAATCTAAATAGACAATTAATGAATAAATTATCAATATACAATATGTGTTATATAGATGAATATACATGCGCTTTTAAAGATTACTATTATAGAGCAATATATACTCATGAAGAAGCTATAGCAGTTAGAAGAACATATTTTACAAAATTACCTGAACCGTTTAGTACAAAAATTATAACAGCATGGGACGCAGCTAGTTTAACAGATACATTAGGAGCTAGAATAAAATATTTACAAACATGGTTTATAGGACTATGTGATGAATATAAAGATAAACAAAAATTAGACAAAGTATTAACAAAAAACATGTCGTGTTGTACACAAAAGATAGCACCACAATTTGGTTGTAAAACTAAGAAAAATAAGTTTAGATACAAAAAACGATTTAAAAAATATAAATCTTTTAAATCTAAATACAAGTATAAAAATCCAAGAAAACGATATTATATAAAAAATTACAAAAGAAAAAGACCCTATCGACCTAAGAAAAAATTATCAGAATGCAAATGTTACAACTGTGGAAAATTAGGACACTTATCTAGATTATCTTTAAGTTTTTGTTTCTTTTGGAGACTTCGTTTGTATTTTTTCTCAATCTTTATTGTTGCTAGCTTTGATTTTATTAATCTGGTTGTTTTTATTTGCTTATACGTCATATTTTTGTTTTCGTAAGGTTTTGATGTATTTATATTCTATATAAGAGATCACATCTATTTTAGTCGTTTCATAGTTACTATATAATTTTGTTAATTCTTTTCTGAGTTTCTGTAGTTTTTCTTGTCTATTGATTTGTGTCATAATTTTTTGATATCGTGGGTCATCACAAGGTAATTCATCTCCATATTCAAGTGGTGTATTTAGTAATTTTGCTTCTTTCTTATGGTAATTTTCTACTGTTAGTTTATCTCTATGTTCTATTATTTTCCTATGCTTATTTGTTCTATTTTCTATAGCTATATCGGTTTGTATACCAGTTATATCAGTCCTATTTCTTTTTATCCTATGTTTTTCATTCCTATGCTCTGATACCAAGAGGGGGGTGGTCCTTTGATCTTTCTCTTTTAGAGACATTTATGTAAATGCGGAATTAAAATAAATATTTCTTTGTCTAATTAATCTTAATATTTGGTTAATGTCTTGTACTATTAAATCTAGATATGCTTCATTCTGGGTTTGGATATATTTATCTAGGTTGTGTTGTATTAAGGTTTCTCTTTCTCTTAATTCATCTATAGTTTTTTGCCAATTTTCTAAATTTTCTAAATGTTGTTGGTTCATTTGATTATAGAAATCTAAATGCCAAAACTAAAACTTATAATTACCCAATACCAAATAAAATATTAAAAATTAGACAAATCCAAGGATATAATTACTTTAGCAAATTTGATTGCAAATCAGGATTTTATCATTTAAAATTAGAAGATAACTCTAAACATTTAACAGCATTCACAGTACCCCAAGGATTTTATGAATGGAATGTTTTACCCTTTGGATATAAAAATGCACCAGGTAGATATCAACATTTTATGGATACATATTTTATGCAATTAGAAAATTGTATTGTATATATTGATGATATATTGTTATACTCAAGAACAGAAGACGAACATATACATCTTTTTCTTGTTCTGCTAATTCTGTTGTCATACTTCCAAATTCATTTCTAATTCCAAATTCGTATTTGTCTAATATAGCTATGCTTGATGTTGTAATTGTTCCACTACTATCTTTATTATTTCTTAAAGCTGCTCTACCATCAGCTGTTATATTATGTAGCCATAATTTTACTGTTCCTATTAGTGTTCTTTCTATATATCCTGGTGTATCTGCTACTGATATTTTATTATCTATTAGTTGTTTAGCAAGTTGTCCTATCCATACTTGTATTGTTTTATTTACATTTGTGACACAATCTAGGTCTAAGAATAGTGAGGATTCTGGGGGTTTATTTGGTGTCCATTTATTTAATCTACTTTGCCATATTGCTTCGTATCTATTATCATCTGTTACTGTCCAATATGTAGGTTCTCTAGTTCGTGGATTAGTATATCTTCTTTTCTCATATGAAGTTTTACTTGTACTTGGTTGTTCATTTTTTATGGTATTTATATTTGGTTCAGCATTTGTTGTATTTATATTTAAATCTGTTATTTGGTTTATTATTTGGGTATATGTTTCACTGTTTTCGTCATTAGTATCATTATTAGCTAAATTTATTTCGGATTCGGATTCGTTTATGGTTACATTATCTATAGTTAAATTATCTATTGTGATGTTATCAATACTTATATTTGGAGATTCTTCGTTAGGGTTTAAGCTTTCTAAGTGTATTTGTTCTTTTAACTTTTCTAATTCCATTGCTAACTTTTTACGGTGGAGTATTAAAATATAAGTATCTTGATACAAAAATAGAACATCACTGTAGATATCACTCAGGAACATATACGGAACCTCAAGATAAATGGGAAATAAATAGGAAAGAATTATTTGCTTTATATAAATGTTTATTAGCATTCGAACCATATATAGTTTATAATAAATTTATTGTCAGAACAGATAATACACAAGTGAAATGGTGGCTAACAAGAAAATTAGACGACTCAGTTACAACAAAAGAAATACGCAGACTTGTCTTAAATATACAAAATTTTACATTTACAATAGAAGTGATCAGTACTAACAAAAATGTCACTGCAGACTACTTATCAAGACAAAGCTACTCAGACAGATCAAGATAGCCAAATGGATATTTTATTAAAAGCCATGACTACACTTTGCTTAAAAGTGGACAGTTTTGAGCTAGAATTAAAAGAACTAAAGAAGGAAAGAGCAACAAGTCAGCCGCATGACTCAAAATATGCTGAACTATGTCGACCGGAAGACATGAAAAATCCAGAACTAGAAGGAGACGTTGAGAAACTCCATAAAACTCATAACAAGTTTGTTAATGCAGCTACAGGAAAAGCATCTACAGAAGCAAGCAGCTCAAATACAACCAGTCAATATACAAAAAGACAAAACCAAAATTTAAATAGTCAGTTTACAAAACCCTTTATCAAAAATAAACAACCCATAAATCTATCACATCCGACTATACCAAGTCCACAAACATCCACATATGCCGCAAGCCTAAACCAAAATAAACAAGTATATAACCACATTTCCAGAGCATACATCCAAAATATCTATAAAACCCAAACATTTTTGAATTTACATCCAAGATCTCAGACAACCAATGACCCTCAAAAAGATTTTATAACTCAAAAACTACAAGGATATAATAAACTAATTGCCCAGCCTGGCACCAGTGCAAATTTAGTACGTACATGCTACGAATATGGACTACTTTCAACAGTATATACAGCAGATGGAGCAGAACTACAACAAATACCAGACTTATATAATGCTTTTACAATATACAAAAGAATTACAGACGGATCATTCTTTTACATAAGATGTTATTCAGCACCAGCAGAGATATTATACAATGAGATAAAACCACTCATCCAAGTAGTAAAAATTGGACTTACCAGAGATATGATTATCCCAGAGGAAATAGAAAAGCAACCAGAAATACCAGAAGTTGATATACCAACATTCTTTGCTACAAAAAGATTAATAGGACTACAAGTAATTATTCAAGAACTAGTCAACAACTACACCAATGGACATAATATATGGAAATATCATTGTAGAGACCATGCCATGATCTATGCAAATGCAAGAGTACTACGCCAAGAAGATATGGAAGAAGTACGTAGTTGGATATGGACACTATTAAGACCTGAAGATACCCCAACAACAAGAGCTATCAAAAAGGATTTTATTTCAGAAAATTTATTAGTCAAATACTGCCAGTATTTAGGACCGAAATATCCAGATCACCAATGTTCAAAATGCAGTGGAGGAAATACGACAACTATACCAGAAGTGAATCTAGAATAAAGACAGCAGCTACAGACAAAAGATAATGGGAAGACCCACAGATATTTTTTAGTTTGTCTTATTATGTAAATTATTGAGAATCTTTTTATCTTTTTAAGTGGAAGACATAAAGTCCCCACACGTTTTCTTTCTTTTGAAAATTTTGAGCATAAGGCTCAATTATGTACTCAATTATGTAAGAAAAAGAATAAAGTAGGAATAGTAACACGCGTCTAGGAATAGTAGAAAACGCGTTTTTTCCTTTCTTTTTAGAAAAAGTCGTAAAGTACACAGTAACTAGTACTGTGCACTTACGCGTTTATGTAATATATATATAGCGGAGAAGGCAAAGGAGAAGGTAAGCATTCAGAGAAATCTGAAAACCCCTCTCATGAGCTGAGACCCCCTACAAAAATATATAAAATAATTATTTCAAGCATGGAGGAATCCAATATAGAAACATCTATATCACATACTACCGAAGAGATAACAACAAAGGTATACTCATATTTACATATGTGTAACTAATCTATCATATTCCTAATAATCTCTGTTAGCTTATTATTATTTATCATGTTATAGTTTGATTATGTTAACATTATCCTTATTAGTTTGCTATGGTTAGGAAGCTAAGAGTAAGTTAGACCCAGACTAAGCTTTTCCAAAATGGTTGAACCCAGAAAAAGGCTAAGAATGCCGTGAATAGGGTAGTAAACCAACTGAAGTAAGCAGTGTTAGGGTAAACTGATTGAAGCTGGAACCCATAGTAGTGACCAACCGGATAATTAAACATACTGGACTATTGGATGATAAAGGTAATAATATAAGCAGAGGTTAGAAGGAATAATTTGATTAAAACACAGAAGTAAGAAATGACAGAACCTAGTTATATGAAACCCGATATAGCAGAAACTAGTAACCTTAAAATGGTTAAGTGTGGTGACTTGAAAATGTGAACTAGTGACTAGAAAATGGTTAAGTGAGGTGACTTGAAAATGTGAACTAGTGACTTGAACATGGTAAAGTCACTACACTTAACCATTTTCTAGTCACTCGTTCACATTTACAAGTCACTACACTTAACCATTGTCAAGTAACTAGTTCACATTTTCAAGTCACCTCACTTAACTATTTTCAAGTCACTATTTCACATTTCAAGTCACTACAGTTAACCATTTTCAAGCCAATAGTTCACATTTTCAAGTTACTACACTTTAACCATTTTCTAGTCATTAGTATACATATTCGAGTAACTACACTTAACTAGTTTCGAGTCACTAGTTCACATTTCAAGTAACTACACTAGACCATTTTCAAGTCACTAGTTCATATTTTCAAGTCACTACACTTTCCATGTTCAAGTCACTAGTTCACATTTTCAAACACTTTACCATGTTTAAGTCACTAGTTCACATTTTCAAGTCACTACGCTTAACCATTTTCAAGTCACTAATGCACATTTTCAAGTCCCCACACTTAACCATTTTCTAGTCATTAGTACACATTTTCAAGTAGCTAAACTTAACTAGTAAGAAGTAGCTAGTTCACATTTCAAGTAACTACACTTAACTATTCTCAAGTCACTATATCACATTTTCAAGTCAGTACACGTAACCATTTTCAGGTCACTAGTTCGCATTTTCAAGTCACCACAGTTAACCATTTTCTAGTCACTAGTTCAAAATTTAAAGTCACTGAACTTAACCATTTTCTAAACATTAGTTCACATTTTTAAGTTACTACACTTAACCATTTTCTAGTCATTAGTTAACATTTTAAAGTAAGTACACTTAACCATTTTCAAGGCACTATTTCACATTTTCAAGTAACCTAACTTAACCATTTTCTAGTCCCTAGTTCACATTTTCTAGTCACTAGTTCACATTTCAAGTCAATACGCTTACCCATTTTCAAGTCGCTAGTTCACATTTCAAGGAACTACACTTAACTATTTTCAAGTCACTAGTTCACATTCTTATGTCAGTACACGTAACCATTTTCCAGTCACTTGTTCACATTTTCAAGTCACCACACTTAACCATTTTCTAGTCACTAGTTCACATTTTCAAGTCACTGAACTTAACCATTTTCTAGACATTATTCCACATTTTCATGTCGCCACACTTAACCATTTTCAAGTCACTAGTACATAATTTAAGTCACCACACTTAACCATTTTCTAGTCACTAGTACACATTTTCAAGTCACCACACTTAACCATTTTCTAGTTAATAGTTCACATTTTCAAGTCACTGAACTGAACCATTTTCTAGACATTAGTTCACATTTTCAAGTCTCTAGTTTACATTTAATGTCACTAATCTTAATTATTTTCAAGTCGCTTGTTCACATTTTCAAGTCAATACACTTAACCATTTTCATGTCACTAGTTCACATTTTCAAACACTTTACAATGTTCAAGTCACTAGTTCACATTTTCAAGTCACTACACTTAACCATTTTCATGTCACCAGTTCACATTTTCAAACACTTTACCATGTTCAAGTCACTAGTTCACATTTTCAAGTCACCTCACTTAATCATTTTCTAGTCACTAGTTCACATTTTCAAACACTTTACCATTTTCAAATCACTAGTTCACATTTTAAAGTCACTGAACTTAAGCATTTTCTTGACATTAGTTAACATTTTTAAGTCACTACAATTAACCATTTTCAAGTCACTAGTTCACATTTTAAGTCACTACACTTAACCTTCTAGACATTAGTTCACATTTTCAAGTGACTACACTTAACCTTTTTCAAGTGACTATATCACATTTAAGTCACCAAATTTAAGGATTTTCTAGTCACTAGTTCACATTTTCAAGTCAGCACACTTAACCATTTTCTAGTTACTAGTTCACATTTAATGTCACTGAACTTAACCATTTTCTAAACACTTTTTCACATTTTCAAGTCACTACACTTAACCATTTTCAAGTCACTAGTTCACATTTTCAAACATAATACCATTTTCAAGTCACTAGATCACATTTCAAGTCACAACAGTTAACCATTTACATGTCACCAGTTCACATTTCAAGTCACTACACTTAACCATTTTATAGTCACTCGTTCACATTTACAAGTCACTACACTTAACCATTTTAAAGTCACTACACTTAACCATTTTCAAGTAACTAGTTCAGAATTTCAAGACACCTCACTTAACCATTTTCTAGTCACTAGTTCACATTTCAAGTCACTACACTTAAACATTTTCAAGTCAATAGTTCACATTTTCAAGTTACTACACTTAACCATTTTCTAGTCATTAGTATACATTTTCGAGTAACTATACTTAACTAGTTTCAAGTCACTAGTTCACATTTCAAGTAACTACACTTCACCATTTTCAAGTCACTAGTTCATGTTTTCAAGTCACTACACTTAACCATTTTCATGTCACTAGTTAACATTTTCAAACACTTTACCATGTTCAAGTCACTAGTTCACATTTTCAAGTCACCTCACTTAACCATTTTCTAGTCACTAGTTCACATTTTAAAACACTTTACCATTTTCAAGTCACAAGTTCACATTTCAAGTTACTACGCTTAACCATTTTCAAGTCACTAATTCACATTTTCAAGTCCCTACACTTAACCATTTTCTAGTCATTAGTACACATTTTCAAGTAGCTAAACTTAACCAGTAAGAAGTAGCTAGTTCACATTTCAAGGAACTATAATTAACTATTCTCAAGTCACTATATCATATTTTCAAGTATGTACACATTACCATTTTCAGGTCACTAGTTCGCATTTTTAAGTCACCACACTTAACTATTTTCTAGTTACTAGTTCACATTTTCAAGTCACTGAACTTAACCATTTTCTAAACATTAGTTCAAATTTTTAAGTTACTACACTTAACCATTTTCTAGTTATTAGTAAACATTTTAAAGTAAGTGCACTTAACCATTTTCAAGGCAATATTTCACATTTTCAAATCACCTCACTTAACCATTTTCTAGTCCCTAGTTCACATTTTCTAGTCACAAGTTCACATTTCAAGTCACTACGCTTACCCATTTTCAAGTCGCTAGTTCACATTTCAAGGAACTACACTTACAACACCTAAATATTTGATAAATGATGACAAGGACTACAAAATATTAGTCTTATATATACTAAGAACTTTAGATACAGAAATAATACAAAACATATATAATCTATTATTTACTCATGAACTTATAGACCTAATGAAGGAATCATGGTTAGATACAATATTAAACAATGATAGTGATGATGACTTTAGAAATAATGATATATACCTAGACATAGATACAGAAGGATATCTAGATTATTATTGAAATGAACCAACAACATTTAGAAAATTTAGAAAATTGGCAAAAAACTATAGATGAATTAAGAGAAAGAGAAACCTTAATACAACACAACCTAGATAAATATATCCAAACCCAGAATGAAGCATATCTAGATTTAATAGTACAAGACATTAACCAAATATTAAGATTAATTAGACAAAGAAATATTTATTTTAATTCCGCATTTACATAAATGTCTCTAAAAGAGAAAGATCAAAGGACCACCCCCCTCTTGGTATCAGAGCATAGGAATGAAAAACATAGGATAAAAAGAAATAGGACTGATATAACTGGTATACAAACCGATATAGCTATAGAAAATAGAACAAATAAGCATAGGAAAATAATAGAACATAGAGATAAACTAACAGTAGAAAATTACCATAAGAAAGAAGCAAAATTACTAAATACACCACTTGAATATGGAGATGAATTACCTTGTGATGACCCACGATATCAAAAAATTATGACACAAATCAATAGACAAGAAAAACTACAGAAACTCAGAAAAGAATTAACAAAATTATATAGTAACTATGAAACGACTAAAATAGATGTGATCTCTTATATAGAATATAAATACATCAAAACCTTACGAAAACAAAAATATGACGTATAAGCAAATAAAAACAACCAGATTAATAAAATCAAAGCTAGCAACAATAAAGATTGAGAAAAAATACAAACGAAGTCTCTTGTAGTCCTTGTCATCATTTATCAAATATTTAGGTGTTGGGGTTTTATATTTTTCTACATCTTCTGTTTGTTTAAGGTTACTAGTTTCTGCTATATCGGGTTTCATATAACTAGGTTCTGTCATTTCTTACTTCTGTGTTTTAATCAAATTATTCCTTCTAACCTCTGCTTATATTATTACCTTTATCATCCAATAGTCCAGTATGTTTAATTATCCGGTTGGTCACTACTATGGGTTCCAGCTTCAATCAGTTTACCCTAACACTGCTTACTTCAGTTGGTTTACTACCCTATTCACGGCATTCTTAGCCTTTTTCTGGGTTCAACCATTTTGGAAAAGCTTAGTCTGGGTCTAACTTACTCTTAGCTTCCTAACCATAGCAAACTAATAAGGATAATGTTAACATAATCAAACTATAACATGATAAATAATAATAAGCTAACAGAGATTATTAGGAATATGATAGATTAGTTACACATATGTAAATATGAGTATACCTTTGTTGTTATCTCTTCGGTAGTATGTGATATAGATGTTTCTATATTGGATTCCTCCATGCTTGAAATAATTATTTTATATATTTTTGTAGGGGGTCTCAGCTCATGAGAGGGGTTTTCAGATTTCTCTGAATGCTTACCTTCTCCTTTGCCTTCTCCGCTATATATATTACATAAACGCGTAAGTGCACAGTACTAGTTACTGTGTACTTTACGACTTTTTCTAAAAAGAAAGGAAAAAACGCGTTTTCTACTATTCCTAGACGCGTGTTACTATTCCTACTTTATTCTTTTTCTTACATAATTGAGTACATAATTGAGCCTTATGCTCAAAATTTTCAAAAGAAAGAAAACGTGTGGGGACTTTATGTCTTCCACTTAAAAAGATAAAAAGATTCTCAATAATTTACATAATAAGACAAACTAAAAAATATCTGTGGGTCTTCCCATTATCTTTTGTCTGTAGCTGCTGTCTTTATTCTAGATTCACTTCTGGTATAGTTGTCGTATTTCCTCCACTGCATTTTGAACATTGGTGATCTGGATATTTCGGTCCTAAATACTGGCAGTATTTGACTAATAAATTTTCTGAAATAAAATCCTTTTTGATAGCTCTTGTTGTTGGGGTATCTTCAGGTCTTAATAGTGTCCATATCCAACTACGTACTTCTTCCATATCTTCTTGGCGTAGTACTCTTGCATTTGCATAGATCATGGCATGGTCTCTACAATGATATTTCCATATATTATGTCCATTGGTGTAGTTGTTGACTAGTTCTTGAATAATTACTTGTAGTCCTATTAATCTTTTTGTAGCAAAGAATGTTGGTATATCAACTTCTGGTATTTCTGGTTGCTTTTCTATTTCCTCTGGGATAATCATATCTCTGGTAAGTCCAATTTTTACTACTTGGATGAGTGGTTTTATCTCATTGTATAATATCTCTGCTGGTGCTGAATAACATCTTATGTAAAAGAATGATCCGTCTGTAATTCTTTTGTATATTGTAAAAGCATTATATAAGTCTGGTATTTGTTGTAGTTCTGCTCCATCTGCTGTATATACTGTTGAAAGTAGTCCATATTCGTAGCATGTACGTACTAAATTTGCACTGGTGCCAGGCTGGGCAATTAGTTTATTATATCCTTGTAGTTTTTGAGTTATAAAATCTTTTTGAGGGTCATTGGTTGTCTGAGATCTTGGATGTAAATTCAAAAATGTTTGGGTTTTATAGATATTTTGGATGTATGCTCTGGAAATGTGGTTATATACTTGTTTATTTTGGTTTAGGCTTGCGGCATATGTGGATGTTTGTGGACTTGGTATAGTCGGATGTGATAGATTTATGGGTTGTTTATTTTTGATAAAGGGTTTTGTAAACTGACTATTTAAATTTTGGTTTTGTCTTTTTGTATATTGACTGGTTGTATTTGAGCTGCTTGCTTCTGTAGATGCTTTTCCTGTAGCTGCATTAACAAACTTGTTATGAGTTTTATGGAGTTTCTCAACGTCTCCTTCTAGTTCTGGATTTTTCATGTCTTCCGGTCGACATAGTTCAGCATATTTTGAGTCATGCGGCTGACTTGTTGCTCTTTCCTTCTTTAGTTCTTTTAATTCTATGCCCAGATGATAATAGATGATAATAGATACGAAGCAATATGGCAAAGTAGATTAAATAAATGGACACCAAATAAACCCCCAGAATCCTCACTATTCTTAGACCTAGATTGTGTCACAAATGTAAATAAAACAATACAAGTATGGATAGGACAACTTGCTAAACAACTAATAGATAATAAAATATCAGTAGCAGATACACCAGGATATATAGAAAGAACACTAATAGGAACAGTAAAATTATGGCTACATAATATAACAGCTGATGGTAGAGCAGCTTTAAGAAATAATAAAGATAGTAGTGGAACAATTACAACATCAAGCATAGCTATATTAGACAAATACGAATTTGGAATTAGAAATGAATTTGGAAGTATGACAATAGAATTAGCAGAACAAGAAAAAGATAAAAATCTAAATAGACAATTAATGAATAAATTATCAATATGCAATATGTGTTATATAGATGAATATACATGCGCTTTTAAAGATTACTATTATAGAGCAATATATACTCATGAAGAAGCTATAGCAGTTAGAAGAACATATTTTACAAAATTACCTGAACCGTTTAGTACAAAAATTATAACAGCATGGGACGCAGCTAGTTTAACAGATACATTAGGAGCTAGAATAAAATATTTACAAACATGGTTTATAGGACTATGTGATGAATATAAAGATAAACAAAAATTAGACAAAGTATTAACAAAAAACATGTCGTGTTGTACACAAAAGATAGCACCACAATTTGGTTGTAAAACTAAGAAAAATAAGTTTAGATACAAAAAACGATTTAAAAAATATAAATCTTTTAAATCTAAATACAAGTATAAAAATCCAAGAAAACGATATTATATAAAAAAATTACAAAAGAAAAAGACCCTATCGACCTAAGAAAAAATTATCAGAATGCAAATGTTACAACTGTGGAAAATTAGGACACTTAGCTAAAGATTGTAAAATACCTAAAGATATAAAGAAAAAACAAATTACCGAAGTAAGAATAGAAGAAAATATTTATACAGAATTACCATACATAGATTATGATTTAGAAAGTAACGATAGTATTTATGAACTAGACGAATTGCCAAATATAGAAATGACTACCTCAGATTTAGAAACTGATTTGAATAATGATGATATTAACAATATAAATCTATCAGATACAGAAAACGAAATTGATGACTGAATCAGGAATAATAGAAAAAGAAAATTACCAAACTGAAGATAGTAATAACCAGAAAATAATATTTGACTCAAATATATACAAGCAAATCACAAAACAAGAAATAACCTTAAAGATAGATAATGTATTAGATGTACCAATGGTAAAATATTGGTTCAAAAAACCAAAAGAAGAGTATTATATAATAAGCCAAAAGGAACATACAGTAGACTGTAAATATGCACAAGGTAGTGCAATGGTACCCATAATAAGTAAAAGAGAAATAACCAAAGAAATACAAGCATTAAAACCAAAACCGAAAAACGAAATAACTCATGTACATTTAGGAGCAATACAGATATTAATAAAAGCATGTTTTAAAGAAGGAATAAATACACCTATAGAGCTATACTTAGCAGATGATAGAATTAAGTACCCAATTGAACAAAGTATAATTAGTGCAGTAAAAGGAAATTTAATATACCAAAAATTTAAGTTTACAGTTAACCCAAATTATACAGTAGCAATAAAAGATAGAAATATAGATAAATCCCTAGTATTATATTGGAAACTATCAGGAATAGAACTAACCCCTGGAAGTAAAATATTTACAGCAAGATGCAAAAATTTATATATTTTAACTACTAAACATATGGTACAAGCAACTAATAAAATTGATAAAATTAATATAGAATCCCCATTTGACAATATCTTAACAGTTATAGATAATAATGATTATAGTTATGATGATTTAAATATGAATCAAGAATTAGATATAGTAAAAGAAAGAATAGGAATGACATCAAAAAGACAAATAGATGCCCCTTCATCCTCATCAAGAATGAGCACATCTAGAAGAATAGAATATGAAATACCTAATGAAATAATACCAACACAACATCCCTATTATATAACAGGAATATTAAATCAACGAAAATATTTAATCTTAATCAACACAGGAGAACAAGATAATTGGATAACCAGAGAATTAATTACAGAAGATGATATTATAATACAAGAACAAGAAATACCCGATTTACCAATAGAATTAAAACAGACAAAGGAAATAACTATTCAAGAATTAATTATAGGCGGAATACCTATAAATATACAATTTACAATAGGACAAATAAATCCAAATATAGTTTTAGGACTACAATGGCTAGAACAAGTAAAACCATATAAGTTAGAAGATAAAAGATTAATCATTCATTACCAAAATAAAACTACAAATATATGATAAAATACTAACAATAAAAACGATGTATAACTATGATTTCACAACAAGAGACATAATCTTAGGAATGCCCTTTATAGATGAACTATACCCTCATATACTAACAAAAACACACTGTTGGTTTACAACACCTTGTAAACAAAAAATAGGAGCCAAAAGAGTACAAAATAAACCTAGAAAAATAACACCATGGATAAAAGGATCAGAAAAAATAACACAAAAACTAGAAAATCAATCAACAACAGAGAACGCAATAGAAATTATAACCTTTAATATCAACATGTTACAACCAATCTATGATAAGTTAGAACCCTTATATAGTGACAATCCGCTTAAAGGATGGCATAAACATAAAACAACAGTTACAATAGAACTAATAGATCAAAATAGTATAATAACCCAAAAACCATTAAAATATAACTTTGATGATTTAAAAGAATTTACCTTACACATAGATGAATTACTTCAAAATAATTACATCCAAGCTAGTAATAGTAAACATACTAGTCCCGCCTTTATTGTTAACAAACATAGTGAACAAAAAAGAGGAAAAAGTAGGATGGTTATTGATTATAGAAATCTAAATGCCAAAACTAAAACTTATAATTACCAAAAAGATTTTATAACTCAAAAACTACAAGGATATAATAAACTAATTGCCCAGCCTGGCACCAGTGCAAATTTAGTACGTACATGCTACGAATATGGACTACTTTCAACAGTATATACAGCAGATGGAGCAGAACTACAACAAATACCAGACTTATATAATGCTTTTACAATATACAAAAGAATTACAGACGGATCATTCTTTTACATAAGATGTTATTCAGCACCAGCAGAGATATTATACAATGAGATAAAACCACTCATCCAAGTAGTAAAAATTGGACTTACCAGAGATATGATTATCCCAGAGGAAATAGAAAAGCAACCAGAAATACCAGAAGTTGATATACCAACATTCTATGCTACAAAAAGATTAATAGGACTACAAGTAATTATTCAAGAACTAGTCAACAACTACACCAATGGACATAATATATGGAAATATCATTGTAGAGACCATGCCATGATCTATGCAAATGCAAGAGTACTACGCCAAGAAGATATGGAAGAAGATGTGTAGTTTTAGAAAATGGTTATTAGAAAAGAAAGATTAAATAATAATATATTTGCAGGCGTAGCTAAGAAATCAATCGAAGCACAAAAACAAACTATACAAGAATTAGAATTACAAAAAGATATATTAGAAGTAAAATATACTTATGAATAAAGAAGAATATCCAGTAGAAGAAAAAACATTTTTAGGAACAGATGGAACACAAATAATAATAACACACTCAAATTTAGGACGACGATATAGAAAAATAGGTACAAAATTACATTTAATGCCAGATCCAATATCAGCTAAATTAGAAGATAGTTTAACAGAAATAATAAGATTACAAAAGGAAAATACTGAAATAGATCAAAAATTAGAAATTGAAAAAATACGACTAGAAGCCAGAAAAGAAATCGAACAACTAAAAAACCAACAAGTAAAACAAGCCCTTCCTCAAAAACCTATACCACCTCAAGAACCAATCCCTTGAAATAATTATTTTATATATTTTTGTAGGGGGTCTCAGCTCATGAGAGGGGTTTTCAGATTTCTCTGAATGCTTACCTTCTCCTTTGCCTTCTCCGCTATATATATTACATAAACGCGTAAGTGCATAGTACTAGTTACTGTGTACTTTACGACTTTTTCTAAAAAGAAAGGAAAAAACGCGTTTTCTACTATTCCTAGACGCGTGTTACTATTCCTACTTTATTCTTTTTCTTACATAATTGAGTACATAATTGAGCCTTATGCTCAAAATTTTCAAAAGAAAGAAAACGTGTGGGGACTTTATGTCTTCCACTTAAAAAGATAAAAAGATTCTCAATAATTTACATAATAAGACAAACTAAAAAATATCTGTGGGTCTTCCCATTATCTTTTGTCTGTAGCTGCTGTCTTTATTCTAGATTCACTTCTGGTATAGTTGTCGTATTTCCTCCACTGCATTTTGAACATTGGTGATCTGGATAACTAGAAAATGGTTAAGTGTGGTGACTTGAAAATGTGAACTAGTGACTGGAAAATGGTTACGTGTACTGACTTGAAAATGTAAACTAGTGACTTGAAAATAGTTAAGTGTAGTTCCTTGAAATGTGAACTAGCGACTTGAAAATGGGTAAGCGTAGTGACTTGAAATGTGAACTTGTGACTAGAAAATGTGAACTAGGGACTAGAAAATGGTTAAGTGAGGTGATTTGAAAATGTGAAATATTGCCTTGAAAATGGTTAAGTGCACTTACTTTAAAATGTTTACTAATAACTAGAAAATAGTTAAGTGTAGTAACTTAAAAATTTGAACTAATGTTTAGAAAATGGTTAAGTTCAGTGACTTGAAAATGTGAACTAGTAACTAGAAAATAGTTAAGTGTGGTGACTTAAAAATGCGAACTAGTAACCTGAAAATGGTAATGTGTACATACTTGAAAATATGATATAGTGACTTGAGAATAGTTAATTATAGTTCCTTGAAATGTGAACTAGCTACTTCTTACTGGTTAAGTTTAGCTACTTGAAAATGTGTACTAATGACTAGAAAATGGTTAAGTGTAGGGACTTGAAAATGTGAATTAGTGACTTGAAAATGGTTAAGCGTAGTAACTTGAAATGTGAACTTGTGACTTGAAAATGGTAAAGTGTTTTAAAATGTGAACTAGTGACTAGAAAATGGTTAAGTGAGGTGACTTGAAAATGTGAACTAGTGACTTGAACATGGTAAAGTGTTTGAAAATGTTAACTAGTGACATGAAAATGGTTAAGTGTAGTGACTTGAAAACATGAACTAGTGACTTGAAAATGGTGAAGTGTAGTTACTTGAAATGTGAACTAGTGACTTGAAACTAGTTAAGTATACTTTACCATGTTTAAGTCACTAGTTCACATTTTCAAGTCACTACGCTTAACCATTTTCAAGTCACTAATGCACATTTTCAAGTCCCCACACTTAACCATTTTCTAGTCATTAGTACACATTTTCAAGTAGCTAAACTTAACTAGTAAGAAGTAGCTAGTTCACATTTCAAGTAACTACACTTAACTATTCTCAAGTCACTATATCACATTTTCAAGTCAGTACACGTAACCATTTTCAGGTCACTAGTTCGCATTTTCAAGTCACCACAGTTAACCATTTTCTAGTCACTAGTTCAAAATTTAAAGTCACTGAACTTAACCATTTTCTAAACATTAGTTCACATTTTTAAGTTACTACACTTAACCATTTTCTAGTCATTAGTTAACATTTTAAAGTAAGTACACTTAACCATTTTCAAGGCACTATTTCACATTTTCAAGTAACCTAACTTAACCATTTTCTAGTCCCTAGTTCACATTTTCTAGTCACTAGTTCACATTTCAAGTCAATACGCTTACCCATTTTCAAGTCGCTAGTTCACATTTCAAGGAACTACACTTAACTATTTTCAAGTCACTAGTTCACATTCTTATGTCAGTACACGTAACCATTTTCCAGTCACTTGTTCACATTTTCAAGTCACCACACTTAACCATTTTCTAGTCACTAGTTCACATTTTCAAGTCACTGAACTTAACCATTTTCTAGACATTATTCCACATTTTCATGTCGCCACACTTAACCATTTTCAAGTCACTAGTACATAATTTAAGTCACCACACTTAACCATTTTCTAGTCACTAGTACACATTTTCAAGTCACCACACTTAACCATTTTCTAGTTAATAGTTCACATTTTCAAGTCACTGAACTTAACCATTTTCTAAACATTAGTTCACATTTTTAAGTTACTACACTTAACCATTTTCTAGTCATTAGTTAACATTTTAAAGTAAGTACACTTAACCATTTTCAAGGCACTATTTCACATTTTCAAGTCACCTAACTTAACCATTTTCTAGTCCCTAGTTCACATTTTCTAGTCACTAGTTCACATTTCAAGTCAATACGCTTACCCATTTTCAAGTCGCTAGTTCACATTTCAAGGAACTACACTTAACTATTTTCAAGTCACTAGTTCACATTCTTATGTCAGTACACGTAACCATTTTCCAGTCACTTGTTCACATTTTCAAGTCACCACACTTAACCATTTTCTAGTCACTAGTTCACATTTTCAAGTCACTGAACTTAACCATTTTCTAGACATTATTCCACATTTTCATGTCGCCACACTTAACCATTTTCAAGTCACTAGTACATAATTTAAGTCACCACACTTAACCATTTTCTAGTCACTAGTACACATTTTCAAGTCACCACACTTAACCATTTTCTAGTTAATAGTTCACATTTTCAAGTCACTGAACTGAACCATTTTCTAGACATTAGTTCACATTTTCAAGTCTCTAGTTTACATTTAATGTCACTAATCTTAATTATTTTCAAGTCGCTTGTTCACATTTTCAAGTCAATACACTTAACCATTTTCATGTCACTAGTTCACATTTTCAAACACTTTACAATGTTCAAGTCACTAGTTCACATTTTCAAGTCACTACACTTAACCATTTTCATGTCACCAGTTTTTCGGTTTTGGTTTTAATGCTTGTATTTCTTTGGTTATTTCTCTTTTACTTATTATGGGTACCATTGCACTACCTTGTGCATATTTACAGTCTACTGTATGTTCCTTTTGGCTTATTATATAATACTCTTCTTTTGGTTTTTTGAACCAATATTTTACCATTGGTACATCTAATACATTATCTATCTTTAAGGTTATTTCTTGTTTTGTGATTTGCTTGTATATATTTGAGTCAAATATTATTTTCTGGTTATTACTATCTTCAGTTTGGTAATTTTCTTTTTCTATTATTCCTGATTCAGTCATCAATTTCGTTTTCTGTATCTGATAGATTTATATTGTTAATATCATCATTATTCAAATCAGTTTCTAAATCTGAGGTAGTCATTTCTATATTTGGCAATTCGTCTAGTTCATAAATACTATCGTTACTTTCTAAATCATAATCTATGTATGGTAATTCTGTATAAATATTTTCTTCTATTCTTACTTCGGTAATTTGTTTTTTCTTTATATCTTTAGGTATTTTACAATCTTTAGCTAAGTGTCCTAATTTTCCACAGTTGTAACATTTGCATTCTGATAATTTTTTCTTAGGTCGATAGGGTCTTTTTCTTTTGTAATTTTTTATATAATATCGTTTTCTTGGATTTTTATACTTGTATTTAGATTTAAAAGATTTATATTTTTTTTAAATCGTTTTTTGTATCTAAACTTATTTTTCTTAGTTTTACAACCAAATTGTGGTGCTATCTTTTGTGTACAACACGACATGTTTTTTGTTAATACTTTGTCTAATTTTTGTTTATCTTTATATTCATCACATAGTCCTATAAACCATGTTTGTAAATATTTTATTCTAGCTCCTAATGTATCTGTTAAACTAGCTGCGTCCCATGCTGTTATAATTTTTGTACTAAACGGTTCAGGTAATTTTGTAAAATATGTTCTTCTAACTGCTATAGCTTCTTCATGAGTATATATTGCTCTATAATAGTAATCTTTAAAAGCGCATGTATATTCATCTATATAACACATATTGCATATTGATAATTTATTCATTAATTGTCTATTTAGATTTTTATCTTTTTCTTGTTCTGCTAATTCTGTTGTCATACTTCCAAATTCATTTCTAATTCCAAATTCGTATTTGTCTAATATAGCTATGCTTGATGTTGTAATTGTTCCACTACTATCTTTATTATCGACAACTATACCAGAAGTGAATCTAGAATAAAGACAGCAGCTACAGACAAAAGATAATGGGAAGACCCACAGATATTTTTTAGTTTGTCTTATTATGTAAATTATTGAGAATCTTTTTATCTTTTTAAGTGGAAGACATAAAGTCCCCACACGTTTTCTTTCTTTTGAAAATTTTGAGCATAAGGCTCAATTATGTACTCAATTATGTAAGAAAAAGAATAAAGTAGGAATAGTAACACGCGTCTAGGAATAGTAGAAAACGCGTTTTTTCCTTTCTTTTTAGAAAAAGTCGTAAAGTACACAGTAACTAGTACTGTGCACTTACGCGTTTATGTAATATATATAGCGGAGAAGGCAAAGGAGAAGGTAAGCATTCAGAGAAATCTGAAAACCCCTCTCATGAGCTGAGACCCCCTACAAAAATATATAAAATAATTATTTCAAGCATGGAGGAATCCAATATAGAAACATCTATATCACATACTACCGAAGAGATAACAACAAAGGTATACTCATATTTACATATGTGTAACTAATCTATCATATTCCTAATAATCTCTGTTAGCTTATTATTATTTATCATGTTATAGTTTGATTATGTTAACATTATCCTTATTAGTTTGCTATGGTTAGGAAGCTAAGAGTAAGTTAGACCCAGACTAAGCTTTTCCAAAATGGTTGAACCCAGAAAAAGGCTAAGAATGCCGTGAATAGGGTAGTAAACCAACTGAAGTAAGCAGTGTTAGGGTAAACTGATTGAAGCTGGAACCCATAGTAGTGACCAACCGGATAATTAAACATACTGGACTATTGGATGATAAAGGTAATAATATAAGCAGAGGTTAGAAGGAATAATTTGATTAAAACACAGAAGTAAGAAATGACAGAACCTAGTTATATGAAACCCGATATAGCAGAAACTAGTAACCTTAAACAAACAGAAGATGTAGAAAAATATAAAACCCCAACACCTAAATATTTGATAAATGATGACAAGGACTACAAAATATTAGTCTTATATATACTAAGAACTTTAGATACAGAAATAATACAATTAATTATAGGCGGAATACCTATAAATATACAATTTACAATAGGACAAATAAATCCAAATATAGTTTTAGGACTACAATGGCTAGAACAAGTAAAACCATATAAGTTAGAAGATAAAAGATTAATCATTCATTACCAAAATAAAAATGTAATAATCAATAGGACAAAATCAATACTATAAAAAACCCTTAGCATGAAAGTATATATATTAGCAAAAATAATTGTGGAAGGATATAATAGTAGATATTATACACCAATGATAGACACAGGCTCAGAAGCAAATTTATGTAGATACAATTGTTTACCAGAATCTAAATGGCAAAAGATAAAAAATCCAACTGTATTCACCGGATTTAATGACGAAGGAAGTATGGTAAAATATTACGCAAAAGATGTAAAACTACAAATATATGATAAAATACTAACAATAAAAACGATGTATAACTATGATTTCACAACAAGAGACATAATCTTAGGAATGCCCTTTATAGATGAACTATACCCTCATATACTAACAAAAACACACTGTTGGTTTACAACACCTTGTAAACAAAAAATAGGAGCCAAAAGAGTACAAAATAAACCTAGAAAAATAACACCATGGATAAAAGGATCAGAAAAAATAACACAAAAACTAGAAAATCAATCAACAACAGAGAACGCAATAGAAATTATAACCTTTAATATCAACATGTTACAACCAATCTATGATAAGTTAGAACTCTTATATAGTGACAATCCGCTTAAAGGATGGCATAAACATAAAACAACAGTTACAATAGAACTAATAGATCAAAATAGTATAATAACCCAAAAACCATTAAAATATAACTTTGATGATTTAAAAGAATTTACCTTACACATAGATGAATTACTTCAAAATAATTACATCCAAGCTAGTAATAGTAAACATACTAGTCCCGCCTTTATTGTTAACAAACATAGTGAACAAAAAAGAGGAAAAAGTAGGATGGTTATTGATTATAGAAATCTAAATGCCAAAACTAAAACTTATAATTACCCAATACCAAATAAAATATTAAAAATTAGACAAATCCAAGGATATAATTACTTTAGCAAATTTGATTGCAAATCAGGATTTTATCATTTAAAATTAGAAGATAACTCTAAACATTTAACAGCATTCACAGTACCCCAAGGATTTTATGAATGGAATGTTTTACCCTTTGGATATAAAAATGCACCAGGTAGATATCAACATTTTATGGATACATATTTTATGCAATTAGAAAATTGTATTGTATATATTGATGATATATTGTTATACTCAAGAACAGAAGACGAACATATACAATTACTAAATAAATTTATCAACATTATAGATACAGCAGGAATTAGTTTAAGTAAAAGCAAGGCAGAAATAATGAAAAATCAAATAGAATTTCTTGGCATACAAATAGATAAAAATGGAGTAAAAATGCAAACACACATAGTACAAAAAATTATAAATTCAAATGAGATACTAGATACAAAGAAAAAATTACAATCCTTTTTAGGATTAGTAAACCAAGTAAGAGAATATATACCAAAGTTAGCAGAATATTTAAAACCATTAAATAAAAAATTAAAAAAGGATATTGAATATCATTTTGACCAAACAGATAGAAAACATATACAAAAGGTTAAAGAATTATGTCAAAAGTTACCAAAATTATATTTTCCAGATATAACAAAGGAATTTATATATATAGTAGAAACAGATTCAAGTAACCATAGTTACGGTGGAGTATTAAAATATAAGTATCTTGATACAAAAATAGAACATCACTGTAGATATCACTCAGGAACATATACGGAACCTCAAGATAAATGGGAAATAAATAGGAAAGAATTATTTGCTTTATATAAATGTTTATTAGCATTCGAACCATATATAGTTTATAATAAATTTATTGTCAGAACAGATAATACACAAGTGAAATGGTGGCTAACAAGAAAATTAGACGACTCAGTTACAACAAAAGAAATACGCAGACTTGTCTTAAATATACAAAATTTTACATTTACAATAGAAGTGATCAGTACTAACAAAAATGTCACTGCAGACTACTTATCAAGACAAAGCTACTCAGACAGATCAAGATAGCCAAATGGATATTTTATTAAAAGCCATGACTACACTTTGCTTAAAAGTGGACAGTTTTGAGCTAGAATTAAAAGAACTAAAGAAGGAAAGAGCAACAAGTCAGCCGCATGACTCAAAATATGCTGAACTATGTCGACCGGAAGACATGAAAAATCCAGAACTAGAAGGAGACGTTGAGAAACTCCATAAAACTCATAACAAGTTTGTTAATGCAGCTACAGGAAAAGCATCTACAGAAGCAAGCAGCTCAAATACAACCAGTCAATATACAAAAAGACAAAACCAAAATTTAAATAGTCAGTTTACAAAACCCTTTATCAAAAATAAACAACCCATAAATCTATCACATCCGACTATACCAAGTCCACAAACATCCACATATGCCGCAAGCCTAAACCAAAATAAACAAGTATATAACCACATTTCCAGAGCATACATCCAAAATATCTATAAAACCCAAACATTTTTGAATTTACATCCAAGATCTCAGACAACCAATGACCCTCAAAAAGATTTTATAACTCAAAAACTACAAGGATATAATAAACTAATTGCCCAGCCTGGCACCAGTGCAAATTTAGTACGTACATGCTACGAATATGGACTACTTTCAACAGTATATACAGCAGATGGAGCAGAACTACAACAAATACCAGACTTATATAATGCTTTTACAATATACAAAAGAATTACAGACGGATCATTCTTTTACATAAGATGTTATTCAGCACCAGCAGAGATATTATACAATGAGATAAAACCACTCATCCAAGTAGTAAAAATTGGACTTACCAGAGATATGATTATCCCAGAGGAAATAGAAAAGCAACCAGAAATACCAGAAGTTGATATACCAACATTCTTTGCTACAAAAAGATTAATAGGACTACAAGTAATTATTCAAGAACTAGTCAACAACTACACCAATGGACATAATATATGGAAATATCATTGTAGAGACCATGCCATGATCTATGCAAATGCAAGAGTACTACGCCAAGAAGATATGGAAGAAGTACGTAGTTGGATATGGACACTATTAAGACCTGAAGATACCCCAACAACAAGAGCTATCAAAAAGGATTTTATTTCAGAAAATTTATTAGTCAAATACTGCCAGTATTTAGGACCGAAATATCCAGATCACCAATGTTCAAAATGCAGTGGAGGAAATACGACAACTATACCAGAAGTGAATCTAGAATAAAGACAGCAGCTACAGACAAAAGATAATGGGAAGACCCACAGATATTTTTTAGTTTGTCTTATTATGTAAATTATTGAGAATCTTTTTATCTTTTTAAGTGGAATCCAAGAAGATATGGAAGAAGTACGTAGTTGGATATGGACACTATTAAGACCTGAAGATACCCCAACAACAAGAGCTATCAAAAAGGATTTTATTTCAGAAAATTTATTAGTCAAATACTGCCAGTATTTAGGACCGAAATATCCAGATCACCAATGTTCAAAATGCAGTGGAGGAAATACGACAACTATACCAGAAGTGAATCTAGAATAAAGACAGCAGCTACAGACAAAAGATAATGGGAAGACCCACAGATATTTTTTAGTTTGTCTTATTATGTAAATTATTGAGAATCTTTTTATCTTTTTAAGTGGAAGACATAAAGTCCCCACACGTTTTCTTTCTTTTGAAAATTTTGAGCATAAGGCTCAATTATGTACTCAATTATGTAAGAAAAAGAATAAAGTAGGAATAGTAACACGCGTCTAGGAATAGTAGAAAACGCGTTTTTTCCTTTCTTTTTAGAAAAAGTCGTAAAGTACACAGTAACTAGTACTGTGCACTTACGCGTTTATGTAATATATATAGCGGAGAAGGCAAAGGAGAAGGTAAGCATTCAGAGAAATCTGAAAACCCCTCTCATGAGCTGAGACCCCCTACAAAAATATATAAAATAATTATTTCAAGCATGGAGGAATCCAATATAGAAACATCTATATCACATACTACCGAAGAGATAACAACAAAGGTATACTCATATTTACATATGTGTAACTAATCTATCATATTCCTAATAATCTCTGTTAGCTTATTATTATTTATCATGTTATAGTTTGATTATGTTAACATTATCCTTATTAGTTTGCTATGGTTAGGAAGCTAAGAGTAAGTTAGACCCAGACTAAGCTTTTCCAAAATGGTTGAACCCAGAAAAAGGCTAAGAATGCCGTGAATAGGGTAGTAAACCAACTGAAGTAAGCAGTGTTAGGGTAAACTGATTGAAGCTGGAACCCATAGTAGTGACCAACCGGATAATTAAACATACTGGACTATTGGATGATAAAGGTAATAATATAAGCAGAGGTTAGAAGGAATAATTTGATTAAAACACAGAAGTAAGAAATGACAGAACCTAGTTATATGAAACCCGATATAGCAGAAACTAGTAACCTTAAACAAACAGAAGATGTAGAAAAATATAAAACCCCAACACCTAAATATTTGATAAATGATGACAAGGACTACAAAATATTAGTCTTATATATACTAAGAACTTTAGATACAGAAATAATACAAAACATATATAATCTATTATTTACTCATGAACTTATAGACCTAATGAAGGAATCATGGTTAGATACAATATTAAACAATGATAGTGATGATGACTTTAGAAATAATGATATATACCTAGACATAGATACAGAAGGATATCTAGATTATTATTGAAATGAACCAACAACATTTAGAAAATTTAGAAAATTGGCAAAAAACTATAGATGAATTAAGAGAAAGAGAAACCTTAATACAACACAACCTAGATAAATATATCCAAACCCAGAATGAAGCATATCTAGATTTAATAGTACAAGACATTAACCAAATATTAAGATTAATTAGACAAAGAAATATTTATTTTAATTCCGCATTTACATAAATGTCTCTAAAAGAGAAAGATCAAAGGACCACCCCCCTCTTGGTATCAGAGCATAGGAATGAAAAACATAGGATAAAAAGAAATAGGACTGATATAACTGGTATACAAACCGATATAGCTATAGAAAATAGAACAAATAAGCATAGGAAAATAATAGAACATAGAGATAAACTAACAGTAGAAAATTACCATAAGAAAGAAGCAAAATTACTAAATACACCACTTGAATATGGAGATGAATTACCTTGTGATGACCCACGATATCAAAAAATTATGACACAAATCAATAGACAAGAAAAACTACAGAAACTCAGAAAAGAATTAACAAAATTATATAGTAACTATGAAACGACTAAAATAGATGTGATCTCTTATATAGAATATAAATACATCAAAACCTTACGAAAACAAAAATATGACGTATAAGCAAATAAAAACAACCAGATTAATAAAATCAAAGCTAGCAACAATAAAGATTGAGAAAAAATACAAACGAAGTCTCCAAAAGAAACAAAAACTTAAAGAAGTTACACAAATAATTAAAGAAATAGACAACTTATATAAAGCAATGACAAGATTAGTCAAAGCATTAGATAAAATGACTATATCATTAAAACAGACTATAAATGGATAAACCAGAATCAAGTAACCCAGTATATATATATCCAGAGACACCAAAAATAATAAGAAAAATGGAATTATTAAGAAAATTTATTGACATAAAAGAGGAAATTAATATTAGAAAAGAAAGATTAAATAATAATATATTTGCAGGCGTAGCTAAGAAATCAATCGAAGCACAAAAACAAACTATACAAGAATTAGAATTACAAAAAGATATATTAGAAGTAAAATATACTTATGAATAAAGAAGAATATCCAGTAGAAGAAAAAACATTTTTAGGAACAGATGGAACACAAATAATAATAACACACTCAAATTTAGGACGACGATATAGAAAAATAGGTACAAAATTACATTTAATGCCAGATCCAATATCAGCTAAATTAGAAGATAGTTTAACAGAAATAATAAGATTACAAAAGGAAAATACTGAAATAGATCAAAAATTAGAAATTGAAAAAATACGACTAGAAGCCAGAAAAGAAATCGAACAACTAAAAAACCAACAAGTAAAACAAGCCCTTCCTCAAAAACCTATACCACTTAAACCCTAACGAAGAATCTCCAAATATAAGTATTGATAACATCACAATAGATAATTTAACTATAGATAATGTAACCATAAACGAATCCGAATCCGAAATAAATTTAGCTAATAATGATACTAATGACGAAAACAGTGAAACATATACCCAAATAATAAACCAAATAACAGATTTAAATATAAATACAACAAATGCTGAACCAAATATAAATACCATAAAAAATGAACAACCAAGTACAAGTAAAACTTCATATGAGAAAAGAAGATATACTAATCCACGAACTAGAGAACCTACATATTGGACAGTAACAGATGATAATAGATACGAAGCAATATGGCAAAGTAGATTAAATAAATGGACACCAAATAAACCCCCAGAATCCTCACTATTCTTAGACCTAGATTGTGTCACAAATGTAAATAAAACAATACAAGTATGGATAGGACAACTTGCTAAACAACTAATAGATAATAAAATATCAGTAGCAGATACACCAGGATATATAGAAAGAACACTAATAGGAACAGTAAAATTATGGCTACATAATATAACAGCTGATGGTAGAGCAGCTTTAAGAAATAATAAAGATAGTAGTGGAACAATTACAACATCAAGCATAGCTATATTAGACAAATACGAATTTGGAATTAGAAATGAATTTGGAAGTATGACAATAGAATTAGCAGAACAAGAAAAAGATAAAAATCTAAATAGACAATTAATGAATAAATTATCAATATGCAATATGTGTTATATAGATGAATATACATGCGCTTTTAAAGATTACTATTATAGAGCAATATATACTCATGAAGAAGCTATAGCAGTTAGAAGAACATATTTTACAAAATTACCTGAACCGTTTAGTACAAAAATTATAACAGCATGGGACGCAGCTAGTTTAACAGATACATTAGGAGCTAGAATAAAATATTTACAAACATGGTTTATAGGACTATGTGATGAATATAAAGATAAACAAAAATTAGACAAAGTATTAACAAAAAACATGTCGTGTTGTACACAAAAGATAGCACCACAATTTGGTTGTAAAACTAAGAAAAATAAGTTTAGATACAAAAAACGATTTAAAAAATATAAATCTTTTAAATCTAAATACAAGTATAAAAATCCAAGAAAACGATATTATATAAAAAAATTACAAAAGAAAAAGACCCTATCGACCTAAGAAAAAATTATCAGAATGCAAATGTTACAACTGTGGAAAATTAGGACACTTAGCTAAAGATTGTAAAATACCTAAAGATATAAAGAAAAAACAAATTACCGAAGTAAGAATAGAAGAAAATATTTATACAGAATTACCATACATAGATTATGATTTAGAAAGTAACGATAGTATTTATGAACTAGACGAATTGCCAAATATAGAAATGACTACCTCAGATTTAGAAACTGATTTGAATAATGATGATATTAACAATATAAATCTATCAGATACAGAAAACGAAATTGATGACTGAATCAGGAATAATAGAAAAAGAAAATTACCAAACTGAAGATAGTAATAACCAGAAAATAATATTTGACTCAAATATATACAAGCAAATCACAAAACAAGAAATAACCTTAAAGATAGATAATGTATTAGATGTACCAATGGTAAAATATTGGTTCAAAAAACCAAAAGAAGAGTATTATATAATAAGCCAAAAGGAACATACAGTAGACTGTAAATATGCACAAGGTAGTGCAATGGTACCCATAATAAGTAAAAGAGAAATAACCAAAGAAATACAAGCATTAAAACCAAAACCGAAAAACGAAATAACTCATGTACATTTAGGAGCAATACAGATATTAATAAAAGCATGTTTTAAAGAAGGAATAAATACACCTATAGAGCTATACTTAGCAGATGATAGAATTAAGTACCCAATTGAACAAAGTATAATTAGTGCAGTAAAAGGAAATTTAATATACCAAAAATTTAAGTTTACAATTAACCCAAATTATACAGTAGCAATAAAAGATAGAAATATAGATAAATCCCTAGTATTATATTGGAAACTATCAGGAATAGAACTAACCCCTGGAAGTAAAATATTTACAGCAAGATGCAAAAATTTATATATTTTAACTACTAAACATATGGTACAAGCAACTAATAAAATTGATAAAATTAATATAGAATCCCCATTTGACAATATCTTAACAGTTATAGATAATAATGATTATAGTTATGATGATTTAAATATGAATCAAGAATTAGATATAGTAAAAGAAAGAATAGGAATGACATCAAAAAGACAAATAGATGCCCCTTCATCCTCATCAAGAATGAGCACATCTAGAAGAATAGAATATGAAATACCTAATGAAATAATACCAACACAACATCCCTATTATATAACAGGAATATTAAATCAACGAAAATATTTAATCTTAATCAACACAGGAGAACAAGATAATTGGATAACCAGAGAATTAATTACAGAAGATGATATTATAATACAAGAACAAGAAATACCCGATTTACCAATAGAATTAAAAATAGACAAAGGAAATAACTATTCAAGAATTAATTATAGGCGGAATACCTATAAATATACAATTTACAATAGGACAAATAAATCCAAATATAGTTTTAGGACTACAATGGCTAGAACAAGTAAAACCATATAAGTTAGAAGATAAAAGATTAATCATTCATTACCAAAATAAAAATGTAATAATCAATAGGACAAAATCAATACTATAAAAAACCCTTAGCATGAAAGTATATATATTAGCAAAAATAATTGTGGAAGGATATAATAGTAGATATTATACACCAATGATAGACACAGGCTCAGAAGCAAATTTATGTAGATACAATTGTTTACCAGAATCTAAATGGCAAAAGATAAAAAATCCAACTGTATTCACCGGATTTAATGACGAAGGAAGTATGGTAAAATATTACGCAAAAGATGTAAAACTACAAATATATGATAAAATACTAACAATAAAAACGATGTATAACTATGATTTCACAACAAGAGACATAATCTTAGGAATGCCCTTTATAGATGAACTATACCCTCATATACTAACAAAAACACACTGTTGGTTTACAACACCTTGTAAACAAAAAATAGGAGCCAAAAGAGTACAAAATAAACCTAGAAAAATAACACCATGGATAAAAGGATCAGAAAAAATAACACAAAAACTAGAAAATCAATCAACAACAGAGAACGCAATAGAAATTATAACCTTTAATATCAACATGTTACAACCAATCTATGATAAGTTAGAACCCTTATATAGTGACAATCCGCTTAAAGGATGGCATAAACATAAAACAACAGTTACAATAGAACTAATAGATCAAAATAGTATAATAACCCAAAAACCATTAAAATATAACTTTGATGATTTAAAAGAATTTACCTTACACATAGATGAATTACTTCAAAATAATTACATCCAAGCTAGTAATAGTAAACATACTAGTCCCGCCTTTATTGTTAACAAACATAGTGAACAAAAAAGAGGAAAAAGTAGGATGGTTATTGATTATAGAAATCTAAATGCCAAAACTAAAACTTATAATTACCCAATACCAAATAAAATATTAAAAATTAGACAAATCCAAGGATATAATTACTTTAGCAAATTTGATTGCAAATCAGGATTTTATCATTTAAAATTAGAAGATAACTCTAAACATTTAACAGCATTCACAGTACCCCAAGGATTTTATGAATGGAATGTTTTACCCTTTGGATATAAAAATGCACCAGGTAGATATCAACATTTTATGGATACATATTTTATGCAATTAGAAAATTGTATTGTATATATTGATGATATATTGTTATACTCAAGAACAGAAGACGAACATATACAATTACTAAATAAATTTATCAACATTATAGATACAGCAGGAATTAGTTTAAGTAAAAGCAAGGCAGAAATAATGAAAAATCAAATAGAATTTCTTGGCATACAAATAGATAAAAATGGAGTAAAAATGCAAACACACATAGTACAAAAAATTATAAATTCAAATGAGATACTAGATACAAAGAAAAAATTACAATCCTTTTTAGGATTAGTAAACCAAGTAAGAGAATATATACCAAAGTTAGCAGAATATTTAAAACCATTAAATAAAAAATTAAAAAAGGATATTGAATATCATTTTGACCAAACAGATAGAAAACATATACAAAAGGTTAAAGAATTATGTCAAAAGTTACCAAAATTATATTTTCCAGATATAACAAAGGAATTTATATATATAGTAGAAACAGATTCAAGTAACCATAGTTACGGTGGAGTATTAAAATATAAGTATCTTGATACAAAAATAGAACATCACTGTAGATATCACTCAGGAACATATACGGAACCTCAAGATAAATGGGAAATAAATAGGAAAGAATTATTTGCTTTATATAAATGTTTATTAGCATTCGAACCATATATAGTTTATAATAAATTTATTGTCAGAACAGATAATACACAAGTGAAATGGTGGCTAACAAGAAAATTAGACGACTCAGTTACAACAAAAGAAATACGCAGACTTGTCTTAAATATACAAAATTTTACATTTACAATAGAAGTGATCAGTACTAACAAAAATGTCACTGCAGACTACTTATCAAGACAAAGCTACTCAGACAGATCAAGATAGCCAAATGGATATTTTATTAAAAGCCATGACTACACTTTGCTTAAAAGTGGACAGTTTTGAGCTAGAATTAAAAGAACTAAAGAAGGAAAGAGCAACAAGTCAGCCGCATGACTCAAAATATGCTGAACTATGTCGACCGGAAGACATGAAAAATCCAGAACTAGAAGGAGACGTTGAGAAACTCCATAAAACTCATAACAAGTTTGTTAATGCAGCTACAGGAAAAGCATCTACAGAAGCAAGCAGCTCAAATACAACCAGTCAATATACAAAAAGACAAAACCAAAATTTAAATAGTCAGTTTACAAAACCCTTTATCAAAAATAAACAACCCATAAATCTATCACATCCGACTATACCAAGTCCACAAACATCCACATATGCCGCAAGCCTAAACCAAAATAAACAAGTATATAACCACATTTCCAGAGCATACATCCAAAATATCTATAAAACCCAAACATTTTTGAATTTACATCCAAGATCTCAGACAACCAATGACCCTCAAAAAGATTTTATAACTCAAAAACTACAAGGATATAATAAACTAATTGCCCAGCCTGGCACCAGTGCAAATTTAGTACGTACATGCTACGAATATGGACTACTTTCAACAGTATATACAGCAGATGGAGCAGAACTACAACAAATACCAGACTTATATAATGCTTTTACAATATACAAAAGAATTACAGACGGATCATTCTTTTACATAAGATGTTATTCAGCACCAGCAGAGATATTATACAATGAGATAAAACCACTCATCCAAGTAGTAAAAATTGGACTTACCAGAGATATGATTATCCCAGAGGAAATAGAAAAGCAACCAGAAATACCAGAAGTTGATATACCAACATTCTTTGCTACAAAAAGATTAATAGGACTACAAGTAATTATTCAAGAACTAGTCAACAACTACACCAATGGACATAATATATGGAAATATCATTGTAGAGACCATGCCATGATCTATGCAAATGCAAGAGTACTACGCCAAGAAGATATGGAAGAAGTACGTAGTTGGATATGGACACTATTAAGACCTGAAGATACCCCAACAACAAGAGCTATCAAAAAGGATTTTATTTCAGAAAATTTATTAGTCAAATACTGCCAGTATTTAGGACCGAAATATCCAGATCACCAATGTTCAAAATGCAGTGGAGGAAATACGACAACTATACCAGAAGTGAATCTAGAATAAAGACAGCAGCTACAGACAAAAGATAATGGGAAGACCCACAGATATTTTTTAGTTTGTCTTATTATGTAAATTATTGAGAATCTTTTTATCTTTTTAAGTGGAAGACATAAAGTCCCCACACGTTTTCTTTCTTTTGAAAATTTTGAGCATAAGGCTCAATTATGTACTCAATTATATAAGAAAAAGAATAAAGTAGGAATAGTAACACGCGTCTAGGAATAGTAGAAAACGCATTTTTTCCTTTCTTTTTAGAAAAAGTCGTAAAGTACACAGTAACTAGTACTGTGCACTTACGCGTTTATGTAATATATATAGCGGAGAAGGCAAAGGAGAAGGTAAGCATTCAGAGAAATCTGAAAACCCCTCTCATGAGCTGAGACCCCCTACAAAAATATATAAAATAATTATTTCAAGCATGGAGGAATCCAATATAGAAACATCTATATCACATACTACCGAAGAGATAACAACAAAGGTATACTCATATTTACATATGTGTAACTAATCTATCATATTCCTAATAATCTCTGTTAGCTTATTATTATTTATCATGTTATAGTTTGATTATGTTAACATTATCCTTATTAGTTTGCTATGGTTAGGAAGCTAAGAGTAAGTTAGACCCAGACTAAGCTTTTCCAAAATGGTTGAACCCAGAAAAAGGCTAAGAATGCCGTGAATAGGGTAGTAAATCAACTGAAGTAAGCAGTGTTAGGGTAAACTGATTGAAGCTGGAACCCATAGTAGTGACCAACCGGATAATTAAACATACTGGACTATTGGATGATAAAGGTAATAATATAAGCAGAGGTTAGAAGGAATAATTTGATTAAAACACAGAAGTAAGAAATGACAGAACCTAGTTATATGAAACCCGATATAGCAGAAACTAGTAACCTTAAACAAACAGAAGATGTAGAAAAATATAAAACCCCAACACCTAAATATTTGATAAATGATGACAAGGACTACAAAATATTAGTCTTATATATACTAAGAACTTTAGATACAGAAATAATACAAAACATATATAATCTATTATTTACTCATGAACTTATAGACCTAATGAAGGAATCATGGTTAGATACAATATTAAACAATGATAGTGATGATGACTTTAGAAATAATGATACATACCTAGACATAGATACAGAAGGATATCTAGATTATTATTGAAATGAACCAACAACATTTAGAAAATTTAGAAAATTGGCAAAAAACTATAGATGAATTAAGAGAAAGAGAAACCTTAATACAACACAACCTAGATAAATATATCCAAACCCAGAATGAAGCATATCTAGATTTAATAGTACAAGACATTAACCAAATATTAAGATTAATTAGACAAAGAAATATTTATTTTAATTCCGCATTTACATAAATGTCTCTAAAAGAGAAAGATCAAAGGACCACCCCCCTCTTGGTATAAAATGGTTAAGTGAGGTGATTTGAAAATGTGAAATATTGCCTTGAAAATGGTTAAGTGCACTTACTTTAAAATGTTTACTAATAACTAGAAAATGGTTAAGTGTAGTAACTTAAAAATGTGAACTAATGTTTAGAAAATGGTTAAGTTCAGTGACTTGAAAATGTGAACTAGTGACTAGAAAATGGTTAAGTGTGGTGACTTAAAAATGCGAACTAGTGACCTGAAAATGGTAATGTGTACTTACTTGAAAATATGATATAGTGACTTGAGAATAGTTAATTGTAGTTCCTTGAAATGTGAACTAGCTACTTCTTACTGGTTAAGTTTAGCTACTTGAAAATGTGTACTAATGACTAGAAAATGGTTAAGTGTAGGGGCTTGTAAATGTGAATTAGTGACTTGAAAATGGTTAAGCGTAGTAACTTGAAATGTGAACTTGTGACTTGAAAATGGTAAAATGTTTTAAAATGTGAACTAGTGACTAGAAAATGGTTAAGTGAGGTGACTTGAAAATGTGAACTAGTGACTTGAACATGGTAAAGTGTTTGAAAATGTTAACTAGTGACATGAAAATGGTTAAGTGTAGTGACTTGAAAACATGAACTAGTGACTTGAAAATGGTGAAGTGTAGTTACTTGAAATGTGAACTAGTGACTTGAAACTAGTTAAGTATAGTTATTAGAAAATGTATACTAATGACTAGAAAATGGTTAAGTGTAGTAACTTGAAAATGTGAACTATTGACTTGAAAATGTTTAAGTGTAGTGACTTGAAATGTGAACTAGTGACTAGAAAATGGTTAAGTGAGGTGACTTGAAATTGTGAACTAGTTACTTGAAAATGGTTAAGTGTAGTGACTTTAAAATGGTTAAGGGTAGTGACTTGTAAATGTGAACGAGTGACTATAAAATGGTTAAGTGTAGTGACTTGAAAATGTGAACTGGTGACATGTAAATGATTAAGGGTTGTGACTTGAAATGTGATCTAGTGACTTGAAAATGGTATTGTGTTTGAAAATGTGAACTAGTGACTTGAAAATGGTTAAGTGTAGTGACTTGAAAATGTGAAAAAGTGTTTAGAAAATGGTTAAGTTCAGTGACATTAAATGTGAACAAGTAACTAGAAAATGGTTAAGTGTGCTGACTTGAAAATGTTAACTAGTGACTTGAACATGGTAAAGTGTTTGAAAATGTGAACTAGTGACATGAAAATGGTTAAGTGTAGTGACTTGAAAATGTGAACTAGTGACTTGAACATTGTAAAGTGTTTAAAAATGTGAACTAGTGACATGAAAATGGTTAAGTGTATTGACTTGAAAATGTGAACTAGTGAATTGAAAATTGTTAAGTGTAGTTCATTGAAAATGTGAACTAGTGACATGTAAATGGTTAAGTGTTGTGACTTGAAATGTGAACTAGTGACTTGAAAATGGGATTGTGTTTGAAAATTTGAACTAGTGACTTGAAAATGTGAAAAAGTGACTTGAAAATAATTAAGATTAGTGACATTAAATGTGAACTAGTGACTTTAAAATGGTAAAGTGTTGTGACTTTAAAATTTGAATTAATGTCTAGAAAATGGTTAAGTTCAGTGACATTAAATGTGAACTAGTAACTAGAAAATGGTTTAGTGTGCTGACATGAAAATGTGAACTAGTGACTAGAAAATGGTTAAGTGTGGTGACTTAAAATGTGAACTAGTGACTTGAAAATGGTAAAGTGTTTGAAAATGTAAACTAGTGACTAGAAAATGGTTAAGTGAGGTGACTTGAAAATGTGAACTAGTGACTTGAACATGGAAAAGTGTTTGAAAATGTGAACTAGTGACATGAAAATTGTTGTGTGTAGTGACTTGAAAATGTGAACTAATGTCCAGAAAATGGTTAAGTTCAGTGATTTGAAAATGTGAACTAGTGACTAGAAAAAGGTTAAGTGTGGTGACTTGAAAATGTGAACTAGTGACTAGAAAATGGTTAAGTGTAGTGACTTGAAAATTTGAACTAATGTCTTGAAAATGGTTAAGTGTAGTGACTTGAAAATGGTAAAGTGTTTGAAAATGTGAACTAGTGACTACAAAATGGTTAAGTGAGGTGATTTTAAAATGTGAACTATTGACTTGAACATGGTAAAGTGTTTGAAAATTTTAACTAGTGACATGAAAATGGTTAAGTGTAGTGACTTGAAAATATGAACTAGTGACTTGAAAATGGTTAAATGTAGTTACTTGAAATGTGAACTAGTTACTTGAAACTAGTTGAGTATGGTTACTCGAAAATGTATACTAATGACTAGAAAATGGTTAAGTGTAGTGACTTGAAATGTGAACTAGTGACTAGAAAATGGTTAAGTGAGGTGACTTTAAAATGTGAACTAGTGACTTGAATATGGTTAAGTGTAGTGACTTGAAAATGTGACCTAGTGACTTTAAAATGGTTAAGTGTAATGACTTGAAAATGTGAAATAATGTTTACAAAATGGTTAAGTTCAGTGACTTGAAAATGTGAACTAGTGACTAGAAAATGGTTCAGTGTGGTGACTTGAAAATGTGAACTAGTGACTTGAAAATGGTTAAGTGTTGTGACTTTAAAATGTGAACTAATGTCTAGAAAATGGTTAAGTTCAGTGACTTTAAATGGTGAACGAATGTCTAGAAAATGGTTCAGTTCAGTGACTTGAAAATGTGAATTAGCTACTTCTTACTAGTTAAGTTTAGCTACTTGAAAATGTGTACTAATGACTAGAAAATGGTTAAGTGTGGGGACTTGAAAATGTGCATTAGTGACTTAAAAATGGTTAAGCGTAGTGACTTGAAAATGTGAACTAGTGACTTGAACATGGTAAAGTGTTTGAAAATGTGAACTAGTGACTTGAACATGGAAAGTGTAGTGACTTGAAAATATGAACTAGTGACTTGAAAATGGTGAAGTGTAGTTACTTGAAATGTGAACTAGTGACTCGAAACTAGTTAAGTGTAGTTACTCGAAAATGTATACTAATGACTAGAAAATGGTTAAAGTGTAGTAACTTGAAAATGTGAACTATTGACTTGAAAATGGTTAACTGTAGTGATTTGAAATGTGAACTAGTGACTTGAAAATAGTTAAGTGAGGTGACTTGAAAATGTGAACTAGTTACTTGAAAATGGTTAAGTGTAGTGACTTTAAAATCGTTAAGTGTAGTGACTTGTAAATGTGAACGAGTGACTAGAAAATTGTTAAGTGTAGTGACTTGAAAATGTGAACTAGTGACATGTAAATGGTTAAGTGTGGTGACTTGAAAATGTGAACTAGTGACTGGAAAATGGTTACGTGTTTGAAAATGTGAACTAGTGACTAGAAAAAGGTTAAGTGTAGTGACTTGAAAATGTGAAAAAGTGTCTAGAAAATGGTTAAGTTCAGTGACATTAAATGTGAACTAGTAACTAGAAAATGGTTAAGTGTGCTGACTTGTAAATGTGAACTAGTGACTAGAAAATGCTTAAATGTGGTGACTTAAATGTGATATAGTGACTTGAAAATGGTGAAGTGTAGTGACTTGAAAATGTGAACTAATGTCTAGAAGGTTAAGTGTAGTGACTTAAAATGTGAACTTGTGACTTGAAAATGGTTAAGTGTAGTGACTTAAAAATGTTAACTAATGTCAAGAAAATGGTTAAGTTTAGTGACTTGAAAATGTGAACTAGTGATTTGAAAATGGTAAAGTGTTTGAAAATGTGAACTAGTGACTAGAAAATGATTAAGTGATGTGACTTGAAAATTTGAGCTAGTGACTTGAACATGGTAAAGTGTTTGAAAATGTGAACTAGTGACATGAAAATGGTTAAGTGTAGTGACTTGAAAATGTGAACTAGTGACTTGAACGTGGTAAAGTGTTTGAAAATGTGAACTAGTGACATTAAAATGGTTAAGTGTAGTTACTTGAAAATGTGAACTAGTGAATTGAAAATGGTTAAATGTAGTTCATTGAAAATGTGAACTAGTGACATTTAAATGGTTAAGTGTTGTGACTTGAAATGTGAACTAGTGACTTGAAAATGGGATTGTGTTTGAAAATGTGAACTAGTGACTTGAAAATGGTTGTGTAGTGACTAGAAAATGTGAACAAGCGACTTGAAAATAATTAAGATTAGTGACATTAAATGTGAACTAGTGACTTGAAAATGTGAACTAATGTCAAGAAAATGGTTCAATTCAGTGACTTGAAAATGTGAACTATTAACTAGAAAATGGTTTAAGTGTGGTGACTTGAAAATGTGAACTAGTTACTAGAAAATGGTTAAGTTTGGTGACTTAATATATGAACTAGTGACTTGAAAATGGTTAAGTGTAGCGACTTTAAAATGTGGAATAATGTCTAGAAAATGGCTAAGTTCAGTGACTTGGAAATGTGAACTAGTGACTAGAAAATGGTTAAGTGTGGTGACTTGAAAATGTGAACTAGTGACTGGAAAATGGTTACGTGTACTGACTTGAAAATGTAAACTAGTGACTTGAAAATAGTTAAGTGTAGTTCCTTGAAATGTGAACTAGCGACTTGAAAATGGGTAAGCGTAGTGACTTGAAATGTGAACTTGTGACTAGAAAATGTGAACTAGGGACTAGAAAATGGTTAAGTGAGGTGATTTGAAAATGTGAAATATTGCCTTGAAAATGGTTAAGTGCACTTACTTTAAAATGTTTACTAATAACTAGAAAATGGTTAAGTGTAGTAACTTAAAAATGTGAACTAATGTTTAGAAAATGGTTAAGTTCAGTGACTTGAAAATGTGAACTAGTGACTAGAAAATAGTTAAGTGTGGTGACTTAAAAATGCGAACTAGTGACCTGAAAATGGTAATGTGTACTTACTTGAAAATATGATATAGTGACTTGAGAATAGTTAATTGTAGTTCCTTGAAATGTGAACTAGCTACTTCTTACTGGTTAAGTTTAGCTACTTGAAAATGTGTACTAATGACTAGAAAATGGTTAAGTGTAGGGACTTGAAAATGTGAATTAGTGACTTGAAAATGGTTAAGCATAGTAACTTGAAATGTGAACTTGTGACTTGAAAATGGTAAAATGTTTTAAAATGTGAACTAGTGACTAGAAAATGGTTAAGTGAGGTGACTTGAAAATGTGAACTAGTTACTTGAACATGGTAAAGTGTTTGAAAATGTTAACTAGTGACATGAAAATGGTTAAGTGTAGTGACTTGAAAACATGAACTAGTGACTTGAAAATGGTGAAGTGTAGTTACTTGAAATGTGAACTAGTGACTTGAAACTAGTTAAGTATAGTTACTAGAAAATGTATACTAATGACTAGAAAATGGTTAAGTGTAGTAATTTGAAAATGTGAACTATTGACTTGAAAATGTTTAACTGTAGTGACTTGAAATGTGAACTAGTGACTAGAAAATGGTTAAGTGAGGTGACTTGAAATTGTGAACTAGTTACTTGAAAATGGTTAAGTGTAGTGACTTTAAAAAGGTTAAGGGTAGTGACTTGTAAATGTGAACGAGTGACTATAAAATGGTTAAGTGTAGTGACTTGAAATTGTGAACTGGTGACATGTAAATGATTAAGGGTTGTGACTTGAAATGTGATCTAGTGACTTGAAAATGGTATTGTGTTTGAAAATGTGAACTAGTGACTTGAAAATGGTTAAGTGTAGTGACTTGAAAATGTGAAAAAGTGTTTAGAAAATGGTTAAGTTCAGTGACATTAGATGTGAACTAGTAACTAGAAAATGGTTAAGTGTGCTGACTTGAAAATGTGAACTAGTGACTTGAACATGGTAAAGTGTTTGAAAATGTGAACTAGTGACATTAAAATGGTTAAGTGTTGTGACTTGAAAATGTGAACTAGTGACTTGAACATTGTATAGTGTTTAAAAATGTGAACTAGTGACATGAAAATGGTTAAGTGTATTGACTTGAAAATGTGAACAAGTGAATTGAAAATTGTTAAGTGTAGTTCATTGAAAATGTGAACTAGTGACATGTAAATGGTTAAGTGTTGTGACTTGAAATGTGAACTAGTGACTTGAAAATGGGATTGTGTTTGAAAATTTGAACTAGTGACTTGAAAATGTGAAAAAGTGACTTGAAAATAATTAAGATTAGTGACATTAAATGTGAACTAGTGACTTTAAAATGGTAAAGTGTTGTGACTTTAAAATGTGAACTAATGTCTAGAAAATGGTTAAGTTCAGTGACATTAAATGTGAACTAGTAACTAGAAAATGGTTTAGTGTGCTGACTTGAAAATGTGAACTAGTGACTAGAAAATGGTTAAGTGTTGTGACTTAAAATGTGAACTAGTGACTTGAAAATGGTAAAGTGTTTGAAAATGTAAACTAGTGACTAGAAAATGGTTAAGTGAGGTGACTTGAAAATGTGAACTAGTGACTTGAACATGGAAAAGTGTTTGAAAATGTGAACTAGTGACATGAAAATTGTTGTGTGTAGTGACTTGAAAATGTGAACTAATGTCCAGAAAATGGTTAAGTTCAGTGATTTGAAAATGTGAACTAGTGACTAGAAAAAGGTTAAGTGTGGTGACTTGAAAATGTGAACTAGTGACTAGAAAATGGTTAAGTGTAGTGACTTGAAAATTTGAACTAATGTCTTGAAAATGGTTAAGTGTAGTGACTTGAAAATGGTAAAGTGTTTGAAAATGTGAACTAGTGACTACAAAATGGTTAAGTGAGGTGATTTTAAAATGTGAACTATTGACTTGAACATGGTAAAGTGTTTGAAAATTTTAACTAGTGACATGAAAATGGTTAAGTGTAGTGACTTGAAAATATGAACTAGTGACTTGAAAATGGTTAAGTGTAGTTACTTGAAATGTGAACTAGTGACTTGAAACTAGTTGAGTATGGTTACTCGAAAATGTATACTAATGACTAGAAAATGGTTAAGTGTAGTGACTTGAAATGTGAACTAGTGACTAGAAAATGGTTAAGTGAGGTGACTTTAAAATGTGAACTAGTGACTTGAATATGGTTAAGTGTAGTGACTTGAAAATGTGACCTAGTGACTTTAAAATGGTTAAGTGTAATGACTTGAAAATGTGAAATAATGTTTACAAAATGGTTAAGTTCAGTGACTTGAAAATGTGAACTAGTGACTAGAAAATGGTTCAGTGTGGTGACTTGAAAATGTGAACTAGTGACTTGAAAATGGTTAAGTGTTGTGACTTTAAAATGTGAACTAATGTCTAGAAAATGGTTAAGTGTTGTGACTTTAAAATGTGAACTAATGTCTAGAAAATGGTTAAGTTCAGTGACTTTAAAATGTGAACTAATGTCTAGAAAATGGTTCAGTTCAGTGACTTGAAAATGTGAATTAGCTACTTCTTACTAGTTACGTTTAGCTACTTGAAAATGTGTACTAATGACTAGAAAATGGTTAAGTGTGGGGACTTGAAAATGTGCATTAGTGACTTAAAAATGGTTAAGCGTAGTGACTTGAAAATGTGAACTAGTGACTTGAACATTGTTAAGGGTAGTTACTTGAAATGTGAACTAGTGACTTGAAACTAGTTAAGTATGGTTACTCGAAAATGTATACTAATGACTAGAAAATGGTTAAGTGTAGTGACTTGAAATGTGAACTAGTGACTAGAAAATGGTTAAGTGAGGTGACTTTAAAATGTGAACTAGTGACTTGAATATGGTTAAGTGTAGTGACTTGAAAATTTGACCTAGTGAATTTAAAATGGTTAAGTGTAATGACTTGAAAATGTGAAATAATGTTTACAAAATGGTTAAGTTCAGTGACTTGAAAATGTGAACTAGTGACCAGAAAATGGTTCAGTGTGAAGACTTGAAAATGTGAACTAGTGACTTGAAAATGGTTAAGTGTTGTGACTTTAAAATGTGAACTAATGTCTAGAAAATGGTTAAGTTCAGTGACTTTAAAATGCAAACTAATGTCTAGAAAATGGTTCAGTTCAGTGACTTGAAAATGTGAATTAGTGACTAGAAAATGGTTAAGTGTGGTGACTTGAAATGTGAACTAGTGACTTGAAAATGGTGAAGTGTTTGAAAATGTGAACTAATGACTTGAACATTGTAAAGTGTTTGAAAATGTGAACTAGTGACATGAAAATGGTTAAGTAAAGTGACTTTAAAATGTGAACTAATGTCTAGAAAATGGTTAAGTTCAGTGACATTAAAATGTGAACTAATGTCTGGAAAATGGTTAAGTTCAGTGACTTGAAAATGTGAATTAGTGATTAGAAAATGGTTAAGTGTGGTGACTTTAAAATGTGAACTAGTGACTTGATAATGGTTAGATGTAGTGACTTGAAAATGTGAACTAGTTACTTAAAAATGGTTACATGTAGTGACTTGAAAATGTGAAATAGTGACTTGAGAATAGTTAAGTGTAGTTCCTTGAAATGTGAACTAGCGACTTCTTACTGGTTAAGTTTAGTTACTTGAAAATGTGTTATAATGACTAGAAAATGGTTAAGTGTGGGGACTTCAAAATGTGAACTAGTGACTTGAAAATAGTTAAGCGTAGTGACTTGAAATGTGAACTAGTGACTTGAAAATGGTGAAGTGTTTGAAAATGTGAACTAATGACTTGAACATTGTAAAGTGTTTGAAAATGTGAACTAGTGACATGAAAATGGTTAAGTGTAGTGACTTTAAAATGAGAACTAATGTCTAGAAAATGGTTAAGTTCAGTGACTTTAAAATGTGAACTAATGTCTAGAAAATGGTTAAGTTCAGTAACTTGAAAATGTGAATTAGTGACTTGAAATGTGAACTAGTGACTTGAAAATGGTGAAGTGTTTGAAACTGTGAACTAATGACTTGAACATTGTAAAGTGTTTGAAAATGTGAACTAGTGACATGAAAATGGTTAAGTGTAGTGACTTTAAAATGTGAACAAATGTCTAGAAAATGGTTAAGTTCAGTGACTTTAAAATGTGAACTAATGTCTAGAAAATGGTTAAGTTCAGTGACTTGAAAATGTGAATTAGTGACTAGAAAATGGTTAAATGTGGTGACTTGAAAATGTGAACTAGTGACTTGATAATGGTTACGTGTAGTGACTTGAAAATGGTTACGTACACTGACTTGAAAATGTGAAATAGTGACTTGAGAATAGTTAAGTGTAGTTCCTTGAAATGTGAACTAGCGACTTCTTACTGGTTAAGTTTAGTTACTTGAAAATGTGCACTAATGACTAGAAAATGGTTAAGTGTGGGGACTTGAAAATGTGAACTAGTGACTTGAAAATGGTTAAGCGTAGTGACTTGAAATGTGAACTAGTGACTTGAAAATGGTGAAGTGTTTGAAAATGTGAACTAGTGACATGTAAACGGTTAAGTGTTGTGACTTGAAAATATGAACTAGTGACTTGAAAATGGTTAAGTGTAGCTCATTGAAAATGTGAACTAGTGACATGTAAATGGTTAAGTGTTGTGACTTGAAATGTGAACTAGTGACTTGAAAATGGGATTGTGTTTGAAAATGTGAACTAGTGACTTGAAAATGGTTGTGTAGTGACTTGAAAATGTGAACAAGTGACTTGAAAATAATTAAGATTAGTGACATTAAATGTGAACTAGTGACTTTAAAATGGTAAAGTGTTGTGACTTTAAAATGTGAACTAGTGAATTTAAAATGGTAAAGTGTTGTGACTTTAAAATGTGAACTAACGTCTAGAAAATGGTTAAGTTCAGTGACATTAAATGTGAACTAGTAACTAGAAAATGGTTTATTGTGCTGACTTGAAAATGTGAACTAGTGACTAGAAAATGGTTAAGTGTGGTGACTTAAAATGTGAACTAGTGACTTGAAAATGGTAAAGTGTTTGAAAATGTGAACTAGTGACTAACATGGAAAAGTGTTTGGAAATGTGAACTAGTGACATGAAAATTGTTATGTGTAGTGACTTGAAAATGTGAACTAATGTCCAGAAAATGGTTTAGTTCAGTGACTTGAAAGTGTGAACTAGTGACTAGAAAAAGGTTAAGTGTGGTGACTTGAAAATGTGAACTAGTGACTAGAAAATGGTTAAGTGTAGTGACTTGAAAATTTGAACTAATGTCTAGAAAATGGTTAAGTGTAGTAACTTGAAAATGGTAAAGTGTTTGAAAATGTGAACTAGTGACTACAAAATGGTTAAGTGAGGTGATTTGAAAAATGTGAACTATTGACTTGAACATGGTAAAGTGTTTGAAAATTTTAACTAGTGAACTGAAAATGGTTAAGTGTAGTGACTTGAAAATATGATCTAGTGACTTGAAAATGGCTAAGTGTAGTTACTTGAAATGTGAACTAGTGACTTGAAACTAGTTAAGTATGGTTACTCGAAAATGTATACTAATGACTAGAAAATGGTTAAGTGTAGTGACTTGAAATGTGAATTAGTGACTAGAAAATGGTTAAGTGAGGTGACTTGAAAATGTGAACTAGTAACTTGAATATGGTTAAGTGTAGTGACTTGAAAATGTGACCTAGTGACTTTAAAATGGTTAAGTGTAATGACTTGAAAATGTGAACTAATGTTTAGAAAATGGTTAAGTTCAGTGACTTGAAAATGTGAACTAGTGACTAGAAAATGGTTCAGTGTGGTGACTTGAAAATGTGAACTAGTGACTTGAAAATGGTTACGTGTACTGACTTGAAAATGTGAACTAGTAACTTAAAAATATTTAAGTGTAGTGACTTTAAAATGTGAACAAATGTCTAGAAAATGGTTAAGTTCAGTGACTTGAAAATGTGAATTAGTGATTAGAAAATGGTTAAGTGTGGTGACTTTAAAATGTGAACTAGTGACTTGATAATGGTTAGATGTAGTGACTTGAAAATGTGAACTAGTTACTTAAAAATGGTTACATGTAGTGACTTGAAAATGTGAAATAGTGACTTGAGAATAGTTAAGTGTAGTTCCTTGAAATGTGAACTAGCGACTTCTTACTGGTTAAGTTTAGTTACTTGAAAATGTGTACTAATGACTAGAAAAAGGTTAAGTGTGGGGACTTGAAAATGTGAACTAGTGACTTGAAAATGGTTAAGCGTAGTGACTTGAAATGTTAACTAGTGACTTGAAAATGGTGAAGTGTTTGAAAATGTGAACTAATGACTTGAACATTGTAAAGTGTATGAAAATGTGAACTAGTGACATGAAAATGGTTAAGTGTAGTGACTTGAAAATGTGAACTAGTGATTTGAAAATGGTTAAGTGTAGTTCATTGAAAATGTGAACTTGTTACATGTAAATGGTTAAGTGTTTTGACTTGAAATGTGAACTAGTGACTTGAAAATGGGATTGTGTTTGAAAATGTGAACTAGTGACTTGAAAATGGTTGTGTAGTGACTTGAAAATAATTAAGATTAGTGACATTAAATGTGAACTAGTGACTTTAAAATGGTAAAGTGTTGTGACTTTAAAATGTGAACTAATGTCTAGAAAATGGTTAAGTTCAGTGACATTAAATGTGAACTAGTAACTAGAAAATGGTTTAGTGTGCTGACTTGAAAATGTGAACTAGTGACTAGAAAATGGTTAAGTGTGGTGACTTAAAATGTGAACTAGTGACTTGAAAATGGTAAAGTGTTTGAAAATGTGAACTAGTGACTAGAAAATGGTTAATTGAGATTACTTGAAAATGTGAACTTGTGACTTGAACATGGAAAAGTGCTTGAAAATGTGAACTAGTGACATGAAAATTGTTATGTGTAGTGACTTGAAAATGTGAACTAATGTCCAGAAAATGGTTTAGTTCAGTGACTTGAAAGTGTGAACTAGTGACTAGAAAAAGGTTAAGTGTGGTGACTTGAAAATGTGAACTAGTGACTAGAAAATGGTTAAGTGTAGTGACTTGAAAATTTGAACTAATGTCTAGAAAATGGTTAAGTGTAGTAACTTGAAAATGGTAAAGTGTTTGAAAATGTGAACTAGTGACTACAAAATGGTTAAGTGAGGTGATTTGAAAAATGTGAACTATTGACTTGAACTTGGTAAAGTGTTTGAAAATTTTAACTAGTGAACTGAAAATGGTTAAGTGTAGTGACTTGAAAATATGAACTAGTGACTTGAAAATGGCTAAGTGTAGTTACTTGAAATGTGAACTAGTGACTTGAAACTAGTTAAGTATGGTTACTCGAAAATGTATACTAATGACTAGAAAATGGTTAAGTGTAGAGACTTGAAATGTGAATTAGTGACTAGATAATGGTTAAGTGAGGTGACTTGAAAATGTGAACTAGTAACTTGAATATGGTTAAGTGTAGTGACTTGAAAATGTGACCTAGTGACTTTAAAATGGTTAAGTGTAATGACTTGAAAATGTGAACTAATGTTTAGAAAATGGTTAAGTTCAGTGACTTGAAAATGTGAACTAGTGACTAGAAAATGGTTCAGTATGGTGACTTGAAAATGTGAACTAGTGACTTGAAAATGGTTACGTGTACTGACTTGAAAATGTGAACTAGTAACTTAAAAATATTTAAGTGTAGTGACTTTAAAATGTGAACAAATGTCTAGAAAATGGTTAAGTTCAGTGACTTGAAAATGTGAATTAGTGATTAGAAAATGGTTAAGTGTGGTGACTTTAAAATGTGAACTAGTGACTTGATAATGGTTACATGTAGTGACTTGAAAATGTGAACTAGTTACTTAAAAATGGTTACATGTAGTGACTTGAAAATGTGAAATAGTCACTTGAGCATAGTTAAGTGTAGTTCCTTGAAATGTGAACTAGCGACTTCTTACTGGTTAAGTTTAGTTACTTGAAAATGTGTACTAATGACTAGAAAATGGTTAAGTGTGGGGACTTGAAAATGTGAACTAGTGACTTGAAAATGGTTAAGCGTAGTGACTTGAAATGTTAACTAGTGACTTGAAAATGGTGAAGTGTTTGAAAATGTGAACTAATGACTTGAACATTGTAAAGTGTATGAAAATGTGAACTAGTGACATGAAAATGGTTAAGTGTAGTGACTTGAAAATGTGAACTAGTGATTTGAAAATGGTTAAGTGTAGTTCATTGAAAATGTGAACTAGTTACATGTAAATGGTTAAGTGTTTTGACTTGAAATGTGAACTAGTGACTTGAAAATGGGATTGTGTTTGAAAATGTGGACTAGTGACTTGAAAATGGTTGTGTAGTGACTTAAAATGTGAACTAATGTCTAGAAAATGGTTAAGTTCAGTGACATTAAATGTGAACTAGTAACTAGAAAATGGTTTATTGTGCTGACTTGAAAATGTGAACTAGTGACTAGAAAATGGTTAAGTGTGGTGACTTAAAATGTGAACTAGTGACTTGAAAATGGTAAAGTGTTTGAAAATGTGAACTAGTGACTAACATGGAAAAGTGCTTGAAAATGTGAACTAGTGACATGAAAATTGTTATGTGTAGTGACTTGAAAATGTGAACTAATGTCCAGAAAATGGTTTAGTTCAGTGACTTGAAAGTGTGAACTAGTGACTAGAAAAAGGTTAAGTGTGGTGACTTGAAAATGTGAACTAGTGACTAGAAAATGGTTAAGTGTAAGTGACTTGAAAATTTGAACTAATGTCTAGAAAATGGTTAAGTGTAGTAACTTGAAAATGGTAAAGTGTTTGAAAATGTGAACTAGTGACTACAAAATGGTTAAGTGAGGTGATTTGAAAAATGTGAACTATTGACTTGAACATGGTAAAGTGTTTGAAAATTTTAACTAGTGAACTGAAAATGGTTAAGTGTAGTGACTTGAAAATATGATCTAGTGACTTGAAAATGGCTAAGTGTAGTTACTTGAAATGTGAACTAGTGACTTGAAACTAGTTAAGTATGGTTACTCGAAAATGTATACTAATGACTAGAAAATGGTTAAGTGTAGTGACTTGAAATGTGAATTAGTGACTAGAAAATGGTTAAGTGAGGTGACTTGAAAATGTGAACTAGTAACTTGAATATGGTTAAGTGTAGTGACTTGAAAATGTGACCTAGTGACTTTAAAATGGTTAAGTGTAATGACTTGAAAATGTGAACTAATGTTTAGAAAATGGTTAAGTTCAGTGACTTGAAAATGTGAACTAGTGACTAGAAAATGGTTCAGTGTGGTGACTTGAAAATGTGAACTAGTGACTTGAAAATGGTTACGTGTACTGACTTGAAAATGTGAACTAGTAACTTAAAAATATTTAAGTGTAGTGACTTTAAAATGTGAACAAATGTCTAGAAAATGGTTAAGTTCAGTGACTTGAAAATGTGAATTAGTGATTAGAAAATGGTTAAGTGTGGTGACTTTAAAATGTGAACTAGTGACTTGATAATGGTTAGATGTAGTGACTTGAAAATGTGAACTAGTTACTTAAAAATGGTTACATGTAGTGACTTGAAAATGTGAAATAGTGACTTGAGAATAGTTAAGTGTAGTTCCTTGAAATGTGAACTAGCGACTTCTTACTGGTTAAGTTTAGTTACTTGAAAATGTGTACTAATGACTAGAAAATGGTTAAATGTGGGGACTTGAAAATGTGAACTAGTGACTTGAAAATGGTTAAGCGTAGTGACTTGAAATGTTAACTAGTGACTTGAAAATGGTGAAGTGTTTGAAAATGTGAACTAATGACTTGAACATTGTAAAGTGTATGAAAATGTGAACTAGTGACATGAAAATGGTTAAGTGTAGTGACTTGAAAATGCGAACTAGTGATTTGAAAATGGTTAAGTGTAGTTCATTGAAAATGTGAACTAGTTACATGTAAATGGTTAAGTGTTTTGACTTGAAATGTGAACTAGTGACTTGAAAATGGGATTGTGTTTGAAAATGTGAACTAGTGACTTGAAAATGGTTGTGTAGTGACTTGAAAATAATTAAGATTAGTGACATTAAATGTGAACTAGTGACTTTAAAATGGTAAAGTGTTGTGACTTTAAAAGGTGAACTAATGTCTAGAAAATGGTTAAGTTCAGTGACATTAAATGTGAACTAGTAACTAGAAAATGGTTTAGTGTGCTGACTTGAAAATGTGAACTAGTGACTAGAAAATGGTTAAGTGTGGTGACTTAAAATGTGAACTAGTGACTTGAAAATGGTAAAGTGTTTGAAAATGTGAACTAGTGACTAGAAAATGGTTAATTGAGATTACTTGAAAATGTGAACTTGTGACTTGAACATGGAAAAGTGCTTGAAAATGTGAACTAGTGACATGAAAATTGTTATGTGTAGTGACTTGAAAATGTGAACTAATGTCCAGAAAATGGTTTAGTTCAGTGACTTGAAAGTGTGAACTAGTGACTAGAAAAAGGTTAAGTGTGGTGACTTGAAAATGTGAACTAGTGACTAGAAAATGGTTAAGTGTAGTGACTTGAAAATTTGAACTAATGTCTAGAAAATGGTTAAGTGTAGTAACTTGAAAATGGTAAAGTGTTTGAAAATGTGAACTAGTGACTACAAAATGGTTAAGTGAGGTGATTTGAAAAATGTGAACTATTGACTTGAACATGGTAAAGTGTTTGAAAATTTTAACTAGTGAACTGAAAATGGTTAAGTGTAGTGACTTGAAAATATGAACTAGTGACTTGAAAATGGCTAAGTGTAGTTACTTGAAATGTGAACTAGTGACTTGAAACTAGTTAAGTATGGTTACTCGAAAATGTATACTAATGACTAGAAAATGGTTAAGTGTAGTGACTTGAAATGTGAATTAGTGACTAGAAAATGGTTAAGTGAGGTGACTTGAAAATGTGAACTAGTAACTTGAATATGGTTAAGTGTAGTGACTTGAAAATGTGACCTAGTGACTTTAAAATGGTTAAGTGTAATGACTTGAAAATGTGAACTAATGTTTAGAAAATGGTTAAGTTCAGTGACTTGAAAATGTGAACTAGTGACTAGAAAATGGTTCAGTATGGTGACTTGAAAATGTGAACTAGTGACTTGAAAATGGTTACGTGTACTGACTTGAAAATGTGAACTAGTAACTTAAAAATATTTAAGTGTAGTGACTTTAAAATGTGAACAAATGTCTAGAAAATGGTTAAGTTCAGTGACTTGAAAATGTGAATTAGTGATTAGAAAATGGTTAAGTGTGGTGACTTTAAAATGTGAACTAGTGACTTGATAATGGTTACATGTAGTGACTTGAAAATGTGAACTAGTTACTTAAAAATGGTTACATGTAGTGACTTGAAAATGTGAAATAGTCACTTGTGAATAGTTAAGTGTAGTTCCTTGAAATGTGAACTAGCGACTTCTTACTGGTTAAGTTTAGTTACTTGAAAATGTGTACTAATGACTAGAAAATGGTTAAGTGTGGGGACTTGAAAATGTGAACTAGTGACTTGAAAATGGTTAAGCGTAGTGACTTGAAATGTTAACTAGTGACTTGAAAATGGTGAAGTGTTTGAAAATGTGAACTAATGACTTGAACATTGTAAAGTGTATGAAAATGTGAACTAGTGACATGAAAATGGTTAAGTGTAGTAACTTGAAAATGTGAACTAGTGATTTGAAAATGGTTAAGTGTAGTTCATTGAAAATGTGAACTAGTTACATGTAAATGGTTAAGTGTTTTGACTTGAAATGTGAACTAGTGACTTGAAAATGGGATTGTGTTTGAAAATGTGGACTAGTGACTTGAAAATGGTTGTGTAGTGACTTAAAATGTGAACTAATGTCTAGAAAATGGTTAAGTTCAGTGACATTAAATGTGAACTAGTAACTAGAAAATGGTTTATTGTGCTGACTTGAAAATGTGAACTAGTGACTAGAAAATGGTTAAGTGTGGTGACTTAAAATGTGAACTAGTGACTTGAAAATGGTAAAGTGTTTGAAAATGTGAACTAGTGACTAACATGGAAAAGTGCTTGAAAATGTGAACTAGTGACATGAAAATTGTTATGTGTAGTGACTTGAAAATGTGAACTAATGTCCAGAAAATGGTTTAGTTCAGTGACTTGAAAGTGTGAACTAGTGACTAGAAAAAGGTTAAGTGTGGTGACTTGAAAATGTGAACTAGTGACTAGAAAATGGTTAAGTGTAGTGACTTGAAAATTTGAACTAATGTCTAGAAAATGGTTAAGTGTAGTAACTTGAAAATGGTAAAGTGTTTGAAAATGTGAACTAGTGACTACAAAATGGTTAAGTGAGGTGATTTGAAAAATGTGAACTATTGACTTGAACATGGTAAAGTGTTTGAAAATTTTAACTAGTGAACTGAAAATGGTTAAGTGTAGTGACTTGAAAATATGATCTAGTGACTTGAAAATGGCTAAGTGTAGTTACTTGAAATGTGAACTAGTGACTTGAAACTAGTTAAGTATGGTTACTCGAAAATGTATACTAATGACTAGAAAATGGTTAAGTGTAGTGACTTGAAATGTGAATTAGTGACTAGAAAATGGTTAAGTGAGGTGACTTGAAAATGTGAACTAGTAACTTGAATATGGTTAAGTGTAGTGACTTGAAAATGTGACCTAGTGACTTTAAAATGGTTAAGTGTAATGACTTGAAAATGTGAACTAATGTTTAGAAAATGGTTAAGTTCAGTGACTTGAAAATGTGAACTAGTGACTAGAAAATGGTTCAGTGTGGTGACTTGAAAATGTGAACTAGTGACTTGAAAATGGTTACGTGTACTGACTTGAAAATGTGAACTAGTAACTTAAAAATATTTAAGTGTAGTGACTTTAAAATGTGAACAAATGTCTAGAAAATGGTTAAGTTCAGTGACTTGAAAATGTGAATTAGTGATTAGAAAATGGTTAAGTGTGGTGACTTTAAAATGTGAACTAGTGACTTGATAATGGTTAGATGTAGTGACTTGAAAATGTGAACTAGTTACTTAAAAATGGTTACATGTAGTGACTTGAAAATGTGAAATAGTGACTTGAGAATAGTTAAGTGTAGTTCCTTGAAATGTGAACTAGCGACTTCTTACTGGTTAAGTTTAGTTACTTGAAAATGTGTACTAATGACTAGAAAATGGTTAAATGTGGGGACTTGAAAATGTGAACTAGTGACTTGAAAATGGTTAAGCGTAGTGACTTGAAATGTTAACTAGTGACTTGAAAATGGTGAAGTGTTTGAAAATGTGAACTAATGACTTGAACATTGTAAAGTGTATGAAAATGTGAACTAGTGACATGAAAATGGTTAAGTGTAGTGACTTGAAAATGCGAACTAGTGATTTGAAAATGGTTAAGTGTAGTTCATTGAAAATGTGAACTAGTTACATGTAAATGGTTAAGTGTTTTGACTTGAAATGTGAACTAGTGACTTGAAAATGGGATTGTGTTTGAAAATGTGAACTAGTGACTTGAAAATGGTTGTGTAGTGACTTGAAAATAATTAAGATTAGTGACATTAAATGTGAACTAGTGACTTTAAAATGGTAAAGTGTTGTGACTTTAAAAGGTGAACTAATGTCTAGAAAATGGTTAAGTTCAGTGACATTAAATGTGAACTAGTAACTAGAAAATGGTTTAGTGTGCTGACTTGAAAATGTGAACTAGTGACTAGAAAATGGTTAAGTGTGGTGACTTAAAATGTGAACTAGTGACTTGAAAATGGTAAAGTGTTTGAAAATGTGAACTAGTGACTAGAAAATGGTTAATTGAGATTACTTGAAAATGTGAACTTGTGACTTGAACATGGAAAAGTGCTTGAAAATGTGAACTAGTGACATGAAAATTGTTATGTGTAGTGACTTGAAAATGTGAACTAATGTCCAGAAAATGGTTTAGTTCAGTGACTTGAAAGTGTGAACTAGTGACTAGAAAAAGGTTAAGTGTGGTGACTTGAAAATGTGAACTAGTGACTAGAAAATGGTTAAGTGTAGTGACTTGAAAATTTGAACTAATGTCTAGAAAATGGTTAAGTGTAGTAACTTGAAAATGGTAAAGTGTTTGAAAATGTGAACTAGTGACTACAAAATGGTTAAGTGAGGTGATTTGAAAAATGTGAACTATTGACTTGAACATGGTAAAGTGTTTGAAAATTTTAACTAGTGAACTGAAAATGGTTAAGTGTAGTGACTTGAAAATATGAACTAGTGACTTGAAAATGGCTAAGTGTAGTTACTTGAAATGTGAACTAGTGACTTGAAACTAGTTAAGTATGGTTACTCGAAAATGTATACTAATGACTAGAAAATGGTTAAGTGTAGTGACTTGAAATGTGAATTAGTGACTAGAAAATGGTTAAGTGAGGTGACTTGAAAATGTGAACTAGTAACTTGAATATGGTTAAGTCTAGTGACTTGAAAATGTGACCTAGTGACTTTAAAATGGTTAAGTGTAATGACTTGAAAATGTGAACTAATGTTTAGAAAATGGTTAAGTTCAGTGACTTGAAAATGTGAACTAGTGACTAGAAAATGGTTCAGTATGGTGACTTGAAAATGTGAACTAGTGACTTGAAAATGGTTACGTGTACTGACTTGAAAATGTGAACTAGTAACTTAAAAATATTTAAGTGTAGTGACTTTAAAATGTGAACAAATGTCTAGAAAATGGTTAAGTTCAGTGACTTGAAAATGTGAATTAGTGATTAGAAAATGGTTAAGTGTGGTGACTTTAAAATGTGAACTAGTGACTTGATAATGGTTACATGTAGTGACTTGAAAATGTGAACTAGTTACTTAAAAATGGTTACATGTAGTGACTTGAAAATGTGAAATAGTCACTTGTGAATAGTTAAGTGTAGTTCCTTGAAATGTGAACTAGCGACTTCTTACTGGTTAAGTTTAGTTACTTGAAAATGTGTACTAATGACTAGAAAATGGTTAAGTGTGGGGACTTGAAAATGTGAACTAGTGACTTGAAAATGGTTAAGCGTAGTGACTTGAAATGTTAACTAGTGACTTGAAAATGGTGAAGTGTTTGAAAATGTGAACTAATGACTTGAACATTGTAAAGTGTATGAAAATGTGAACTAGTGACATGAAAATGGTTAAGTGTAGTAACTTGAAAATGTGAACTAGTGATTTGAAAATGGTTAAGTGTAGTTCATTGAAAATGTGAACTAGTTACATGTAAATGGTTAAGTGTTTTGACTTGAAATGTGAACTAGTGACTTGAAAATGGGATTGTGTTTGAAAATGTGGACTAGTGACTTGAAAATGGTTGTGTAGTGACTTAAAATGTGAACTAATGTCTAGAAAATGGTTAAGTTCAGTGACATTAAATGTGAACTAGTAACTAGAAAATGGTTTATTGTGCTGACTTGAAAATGTGAACTAGTGACTAGAAAATGGTTAAGTGTGGTGACTTAAAATGTGAACTAGTGACTTGAAAATGGTAAAGTGTTTGAAAATGTGAACTAGTGACTAACATGGAAAAGTGCTTGAAAATGTGAACTAGTGACATGAAAATTGTTATGTGTAGTGACTTGAAAATGTGAACTAATGTCCAGAAAATGGTTTAGTTCAGTGACTTGAAAGTGTGAACTAGTGACTAGAAAAAGGTTAAGTGTGGTGACTTGAAAATGTGAACTAGTGACTAGAAAATGGTTAAGTGTAGTGACTTGAAAATTTGAACTAATGTCTAGAAAATGGTTAAGTGTAGTAACTTGAAAATGGTAAAGTGTTTGAAAATGTGAACTAGTGACTACAAAATGGTTAAGTGAGGTGATTTGAAAAATGTGAACTATTGACTTGAACATGGTAAAGTGTTTGAAAATTTTAACTAGTGAACTGAAAATGGTTAAGTGTAGTGACTTGAAAATATGATCTAGTGACTTGAAAATGGCTAAGTGTAGTTACTTGAAATGTGAACTAGTGACTTGAAACTAGTTAAGTATGGTTACTCGAAAATGTATACTAATGACTAGAAAATGGTTAAGTGTAGTGACTTGAAATGTGAATTAGTGACTAGAAAATGGTTAAGTGAGGTGACTTGAAAATGTGAACTAGTAACTTGAATATGGTTAAGTGTAGTGACTTGAAAATGTGACCTAGTGACTTTAAAATGGTTAAGTGTAATGACTTGAAAATGTGAACTAATGTTTAGAAAATGGTTAAGTTCAGTGACTTGAAAATGTGAACTAGTGACTAGAAAATGGTTCAGTGTGGTGACTTGAAAATGTGAACTAGTGACTTGAAAATGGTTACGTGTACTGACTTGAAAATGTGAACTAGTAACTTAAAAATATTTAAGTGTAGTGACTTTAAAATGTGAACAAATGTCTAGAAAATGGTTAAGTTCAGTGACTTGAAAATGTGAATTAGTGATTAGAAAATGGTTAAGTGTGGTGACTTTAAAATGTGAACTAGTGACTTGATAATGGTTAGATGTAGTGACTTGAAAATGTGAACTAGTTACTTAAAAATGGTTACATGTAGTGACTTGAAAATGTGAAATAGTGACTTGAGAATAGTTAAGTGTAGTTCCTTGAAATGTGAACTAGCGACTTCTTACTGGTTAAGTTTAGTTACTTGAAAATGTGTACTAATGACTAGAAAATGGTTAAATGTGGGGACTTGAAAATGTGAACTAGTGACTTGAAAATGGTTAAGCGTAGTGACTTGAAATGTTAACTAGTGACTTGAAAATGGTGAAGTGTTTGAAAATGTGAACTAATGACTTGAACATTGTAAAGTGTATGAAAATGTGAACTAGTGACATGAAAATGGTTAAGTGTAGTGACTTGAAAATGCGAACTAGTGATTTGAAAATGGTTAAGTGTAGTTCATTGAAAATGTGAACTAGTTACATGTAAATGGTTAAGTGTTTTGACTTGAAATGTGAACTAGTGACTTGAAAATGGGATTGTGTTTGAAAATGTGAACTAGTGACTTGAAAATGGTTGTGTAGTGACTTGAAAATAATTAAGATTAGTGACATTAAATGTGAACTAGTGACTTTAAAATGGTAAAATGTTGTGACTTTAAAAGGTGAACTAATGTCTAGAAAATGGTTAAGTTCAGTGACATTAAATGTGAACTAGTAACTAGAAAATGGTTTAGTGTGCTGACTTGAAAATGTGAACTAGTGACTAGAAAATGGTTAAGTGTGGTGACTTAAAATGTGAACTAGTGACTTGAAAATGGTAAAGTGTTTGAAAATGTGAACTAGTGACTAGAAAATGGTTAATTGAGATTACTTGAAAATGTGAACTTGTGACTTGAACATGGAAAAGTGCTTGAAAATGTGAACTAGTGACATGAAAATTGTTATGTGTAGTGACTTGAAAATGTGAACTGATGTCCAGAAAATGGTTTAGTTCAGTGACTTGAAAGTGTGAACTAGTGACTAGAAAAAGGTTAAGTGTGGTGACTTGAAAATGTGAACTAGTGACTAGAAAATGGTTAAGTGTAGTGACTTGAAAATTTGAACTAATGTCTAGAAAATGGTTAAGTGTAGTAACTTGAAAATGGTAAAGTGTTTGAAAATGTGAACTAGTGACTACAAAATGGTTAAGTGAGGTGATTTGAAAAATGTGAACTATTGACTTGAACATGGTAAAGTGTTTGAAAATTTTAACTAGTGAACTGAAAATGGTTAAGTGTAGTGACTTGAAAATATGAACTAGTGACTTGAAAATGGCTAAGTGTAGTTACTTGAAATGTGAACTAGTGACTTGAAACTAGTTAAGTATGGTTACTCGAAAATGTATACTAATGACTAGAAAATGGTTAAGTGTAGTGACTTGAAATGTGAATTAGTGACTAGAAAATGGTTAAGTGAGGTGACTTGAAAATGTGAACTAGTAACTTGAATATGGTTAAGTGTAGTGACTTGAAAATGTGACCTAGTGACTTTAAAATGGTTAAGTGTAATGACTTGAAAATGTGAACTAATGTTTAGAAAATGGTTAAGTTCAGTGACTTGAAAATGTGAACTAGTGACTAGAAAATGGTTCAGTATGGTGACTTGAAAATGTGAACTAGTGACTTGAAAATGGTTACGTGTGGTGACTTTAAAATGTGAACTAGTGACTTGATAATGGTTACATGTAGTGACTTGAAAATGTGAACTAGTTACTTAAAAATGGTTACATGTAGTGACTTGAAAATGTGAAATAGTCACTTGAGAATAGTTAAGTGTAGTTCCTTGAAATGTGAACTAGCGACTTCTTACTGGTTAAGTTTAGTTACTTGAAAATGTGTACTAATGACTAGAAAATGGTTAAGTGTGGGGACTTGAAAATGTGAACTAGTGACTTGAAAATGGTTAAGCGTAGTGACTTGAAATGTTAACTAGTGACTTGAAAATGGTGAAGTGTTTGAAAATGTGAACTAATGACTTGAACATTGTAAAGTGTATGAAAATGTGAACTAGTGACATGAAAATGGTTAAGTGTAGTGACTTGAAAATGTGAACTAGTGATTTGAAAATGGTTAAGTGTAGTTCATTGAAAATGTGAACTAGTTACATGTAAATGGTTAAGTGTTTTGACTTGAAATGTGAACTAGTGACTTGAAAATGGGATTGTGTTTGAAAATGTGAACTAGTGACTTGAAAATGGTTGTGTAGTGACTTAAAATGTGAACTAATGTCTAGAAAATGGTTAAGTTCAGTGACATTAAATGTGAACTAGTAACTAGAAAATGGTTTATTGTGCTGACTTGAAAATGTGAACTAGTGACTAGAAAATGGTTAAGTGTGGTGACTTAAAATGTGAACTAGTGACTTGAAAATGGTAAAGTGTTTGAAAATGTGAACTAGTGACTAACATGGAAAAGTGTTTGGAAATGTGAACTAGTGACATGAAAATTGTTATGTGTAGTGACTTGAAAATGTGAACTAATGTCCAGAAAATGGTTTAGTTCAGTGACTTGAAAGTGTGAACTAGTGACTAGAAAAAGGTTAAGTGTGGTGACTTGAAAATGTGAACTAGTGACTAGAAAATGGTTAAGTGTAGTGACTTGAAAATTTGAACTAATGTCTAGAAAATGGTTAAGTGTAGTAACTTGAAAATGGTAAAGTGTTTGAAAATGTGAACTAGTGACTACAAAATGGTTAAGTGAGGTGATTTGAAAAATGTGAACTATTGACTTGAACATGGTAAAGTGTTTGAAAATTTTAACTAGTGAACTGAAAATGGTTAAGTGTAGTGACTTGAAAATATGATCTAGTGACTTGAAAATGGCTAAGTGTAGTTACTTGAAATGTGAACTAGTGACTTGAAACTAGTTAAGTATGGTTACTCGAAAATGTATACTAATGACTAGAAAATGGTTAAGTGTAGTGACTTGAAATGTGAATTAGTGACTAGAAAATGGTTAAGTGAGGTGACTTGAAAATGTGAACTAGTAACTTGAATATGGTTAAGTGTAGTGACTTGAAAATGTGACCTAGTGACTTTAAAATGGTTAAGTGTAATGACTTGAAAATGTGAACTAATGTTTAGAAAATGGTTAAGTTCAGTGACTTGAAAATGTGAACTAGTGACTAGAAAATGGTTCAGTGTGGTGACTTGAAAATGTGAACTAGTGACTTGAAAATGGTTACGTGTACTGACTTGAAAATGTGAACTAGTAACTTAAAAATATTTAAGTGTAGTGACTTTAAAATGTGAACAAATGTCTAGAAAATGGTTAAGTTCAGTGACTTGAAAATGTGAATTAGTGATTAGAAAATGGTTAAGTGTGGTGACTTTAAAATGTGAACTAGTGACTTGATAATGGTTAGATGTAGTGACTTGAAAATGTGAACTAGTTACTTAAAAATGGTTACATGTAGTGACTTGAAAATGTGAAATAGTGACTTGAGAATAGTTAAGTGTAGTTCCTTGAAATGTGAACTAGCGACTTCTTACTGGTTAAGTTTAGTTACTTGAAAATGTGTACTAATGACTAGAAAATGGTTAAATGTGGGGACTTGAAAATGTGAACTAGTGACTTGAAAATGGTTAAGCGTAGTGACTTGAAATGTTAACTAGTGACTTGAAAATGGTGAAGTGTTTGAAAATGTGAACTAATGACTTGAACATTGTAAAGTGTATGAAAATGTGAACTAGTGACATGAAAATGGTTAAGTGTAGTGACTTGAAAATGCGAACTAGTGATTTGAAAATGGTTAAGTGTAGTTCATTGAAAATGTGAACTAGTTACATGTAAATGGTTAAGTGTTTTGACTTGAAATGTGAACTAGTGACTTGAAAATGGGATTGTGTTTGAAAATGTGAACTAGTGACTTGAAAATGGTTGTGTAGTGACTTGAAAATAATTAAGATTAGTGACATTAAATGTGAACTAGTGACTTTAAAATGGTAAAGTGTTGTGACTTTAAAAGGTGAACTAATGTCTAGAAAATGGTTAAGTTCAGTGACATTAAATGTGAACTAGTAACTAGAAAATGGTTTAGTGTGCTGACTTGAAAATGTGAACTAGTGACTAGAAAATGGTTAAGTGTGGTGACTTAAAATGTGAACTAGTGACTTGAAAATGGTAAAGTGTTTGAAAATGTGAACTAGTGACTAGAAAATGGTTAATTGAGATTACTTGAAAATGTGAACTTGTGACTTGAACATGGAAAAGTGCTTGAAAATGTGAACTAGTGACATGAAAATTGTTATGTGTAGTGACTTGAAAATGTGAACTAATGTCCAGAAAATGGTTTAGTTCAGTGACTTGAAAGTGTGAACTAGTGACTAGAAAAAGGTTAAGTGTGGTGACTTGAAAATGTGAACTAGTGACTAGAAAATGGTTAAGTGTAGTGACTTGAAAATTTGAACTAATGTCTAGAAAATGGTTAAGTGTAGTAACTTGAAAATGGTAAAGTGTTTGAAAATGTGAACTAGTGACTACAAAATGGTTAAGTGAGGTGATTTGAAAAATGTGAACTATTGACTTGAACATGGTAAAGTGTTTGAAAATTTTAACTAGTGAACTGAAAATGGTTAAGTGTAGTGACTTGAAAATATGAACTAGTGACTTGAAAATGGCTAAGTGTAGTTACTTGAAATGTGAACTAGTGACTTGAAACTAGTTAAGTATGGTTACTCGAAAATGTATACTAATGACTAGAAAATGGTTAAGTGTAGTGACTTGAAATGTGAATTAGTGACTAGAAAATGGTTAAGTGAGGTGACTTGAAAATGTGAACTAGTAACTTGAATATGGTTAAGTGTAGTGACTTGAAAATGTGACCTAGTGACTTTAAAATGGTTAAGTGTAATGACTTGAAAATGTGAACTAATGTTTAGAAAATGGTTAAGTTCAGTGACTTGAAAATGTGAACTAGTGACTAGAAAATGGTTCAGTATGGTGACTTGAAAATGTGAACTAGTGACTTGAAAATGGTTACGTGTACTGACTTGAAAATGTGAACTAGTAACTTAAAAATATTTAAGTGTAGTGACTTTAAAATGTGAACAAATGTCTAGAAAATGGTTAAGTTCAGTGACTTGAAAATGTGAATTAGTGATTAGAAAATGGTTAAGTGTGGTGACTTTAAAATGTGAACTAGTGACTTGATAATGGTTACATGTAGTGACTTGAAAATGTGAACTAGTTACTTAAAAATGGTTACATGTAGTGACTTGAAAATGTGAAATAGTCACTTGTGAATAGTTAAGTGTAGTTCCTTGAAATGTGAACTAGCGACTTCTTACTGGTTAAGTTTAGTTACTTGAAAATGTGTACTAATGACTAGAAAATGGTTAAGTGTGGGGACTTGAAAATGTGAACTAGTGACTTGAAAATGGTTAAGCGTAGTGACTTGAAATGTTAACTAGTGACTTGAAAATGGTGAAGTGTTTGAAAATGTGAACTAATGACTTGAACATTGTAAAGTGTATGAAAATGTGAACTAGTGACATGAAAATGGTTAAGTGTAGTAACTTGAAAATGTGAACTAGTGATTTGAAAATGGTTAAGTGTAGTTCATTGAAAATGTGAACTAGTTACATGTAAATGGTTAAGTGTTTTGACTTGAAATGTGAACTAGTGACTTGAAAATGGGATTGTGTTTGAAAATGTGGACTAGTGACTTGAAAATGGTTGTGTAGTGACTTAAAATGTGAACTAATGTCTAGAAAATGGTTAAGTTCAGTGACATTAAATGTGAACTAGTAACTAGAAAATGGTTTATTGTGCTGACTTGAAAATGTGAACTAGTGACTAGAAAATGGTTAAGTGTGGTGACTTAAAATGTGAACTAGTGACTTGAAAATGGTAAAGTGTTTGAAAATGTGAACTAGTGACTAACATGGAAAAGTGCTTGAAAATGTGAACTAGTGACATGAAAATTGTTATGTGTAGTGACTTGAAAATGTGAACTAATGTCCAGAAAATGGTTTAGTTCAGTGACTTGAAAGTGTGAACTAGTGACTAGAAAAAGGTTAAGTGTGGTGACTTGAAAATGTGAACTAGTGACTAGAAAATGGTTAAGTGTAGTGACTTGAAAATTTGAACTAATGTCTAGAAAATGGTTAAGTGTAGTAACTTGAAAATGGTAAAGTGTTTGAAAATGTGAACTAGTGACTACAAAATGGTTAAGTGAGGTGATTTGAAAAATGTGAACTATTGACTTGAACATGGTAAAGTGTTTGAAAATTTTAACTAGTGAACTGAAAATGGTTAAGTGTAGTGACTTGAAAATATGATCTAGTGACTTGAAAATGGCTAAGTGTAGTTACTTGAAATGTGAACTAGTGACTTGAAACTAGTTAAGTATGGTTACTCGAAAATGTATACTAATGACTAGAAAATGGTTAAGTGTAGTGACTTGAAATGTGAATTAGTGACTAGAAAATGGTTAAGTGAGGTGACTTGAAAATGTGAACTAGTAACTTGAATATGGTTAAGTGTAGTGACTTGAAAATGTGACCTAGTGACTTTAAAATGGTTAAGTGTAATGACTTGAAAATGTGAACTAATGTTTAGAAAATGGTTAAGTTCAGTGACTTGAAAATGTGAACTAGTGACTAGAAAATGGTTCAGTGTGGTGACTTGAAAATGTGAACTAGTGACTTGAAAATGGTTACGTGTACTGACTTGAAAATGTGAACTAGTAACTTAAAAATATTTAAGTGTAGTGACTTTAAAATGTGAACAAATGTCTAGAAAATGGTTAAGTTCAGTGACTTGAAAATGTGAATTAGTGATTAGAAAATGGTTAAGTGTGGTGACTTTAAAATGTGAACTAGTGACTTGATAATGGTTAGATGTAGTGACTTGAAAATGTGAACTAGTTACTTAAAAATGGTTACATGTAGTGACTTGAAAATGTGAAATAGTGACTTGAGAATAGTTAAGTGTAGTTCCTTGAAATGTGAACTAGCGACTTCTTACTGGTTAAGTTTAGTTACTTGAAAATGTGTACTAATGACTAGAAAATGGTTAAATGTGGGGACTTGAAAATGTGAACTAGTGACTTGAAAATGGTTAAGCGTAGTGACTTGAAATGTTAACTAGTGACTTGAAAATGGTGAAGTGTTTGAAAATGTGAACTAATGACTTGAACATTGTAAAGTGTATGAAAATGTGAACTAGTGACATGAAAATGGTTAAGTGTAGTGACTTGAAAATGCGAACTAGTGATTTGAAAATGGTTAAGTGTAGTTCATTGAAAATGTGAACTAGTTACATGTAAATGGTTAAGTGTTTTGACTTGAAATGTGAACTAGTGACTTGAAAATGGGATTGTGTTTGAAAATGTGAACTAGTGACTTGAAAATGGTTGTGTAGTGACTTGAAAATAATTAAGATTAGTGACATTAAATGTGAACTAGTGACTTTAAAATGGTAAAATGTTGTGACTTTAAAAGGTGAACTAATGTCTAGAAAATGGTTAAGTTCAGTGACATTAAATGTGAACTAGTAACTAGAAAATGGTTTAGTGTGCTGACTTGAAAATGTGAACTAGTGACTAGAAAATGGTTAAGTGTGGTGACTTAAAATGTGAACTAGTGACTTGAAAATGGTAAAGTGTTTGAAAATGTGAACTAGTGACTAGAAAATGGTTAATTGAGATTACTTGAAAATGTGAACTTGTGACTTGAACATGGAAAAGTGCTTGAAAATGTGAACTAGTGACATGAAAATTGTTATGTGTAGTGACTTGAAAATGTGAACTAATGTCCAGAAAATGGTTTAGTTCAGTGACTTGAAAGTGTGAACTAGTGACTAGAAAAAGGTTAAGTGTGGTGACTTGAAAATGTGAACTAGTGACTAGAAAATGGTTAAGTGTAGTGACTTGAAAATTTGAACTAATGTCTAGAAAATGGTTAAGTGTAGTAACTTGAAAATGGTAAAGTGTTTGAAAATGTGAACTAGTGACTACAAAATGGTTAAGTGAGGTGATTTGAGAAATGTGAACTATTGACTTGAACATGGTAAAGTGTTTGAAAATTTTAACTAGTGAACTGAAAATGGTTAAGTGTAGTGACTTGAAAATATGAACTAGTGACTTGAAAATGGCTAAGTGTAGTTACTTGAAATGTGAACTAGTGACTTGAAACTAGTTAAGTATGGTTACTCGAAAATGTATACTAATGACTAGAAAATGGTTAAGTGTAGTGACTTGAAATGTGAATTAGTGACTAGAAAATGGTTAAGTGAGGTGACTTGAAAATGTGAACTAGTAACTTGAATATGGTTAAGTGTAGTGACTTGAAAATGTGACCTAGTGACTTTAAAATGGTTAAGTGTAATGACTTGAAAATGTGAACTAATGTTTAGAAAATGGTTAAGTTCAGTGACTTGAAAATGTGAACTAGTGACTAGAAAATGGTTCAGTGTGGTGACTTGAAAATGTGAACTAGTGACTTGAAAATGGTTACGTGTACTGACTTGAAAATGTGAACTAGTAACTTAAAAATAGTTAAGTGTAGTGACTTTAAAATGTGAACAAATGTCTAGAAAATGGTTAAGTTCAGTGACTTGAAAATGTGAATTAGTGATTAGAAAATGGTTAAGTGTGGTGACTTTAAAATGTGAACTAGTGACTTGATAATGGTTAGATGTAGTGACTTGAAAATGTGAACTAGTTACTTAAAAATGGTTACATGTAGTGACTTGAAAATGTGAAATAGTGACTTGAGAATAGTTAAGTGTAGTTCCTTGAAATGTGAACTAACGACTTCTTACTGGTTAAGTTTAGTTACTTGAAAATGTGTACTAATGACTAGAAAATGGTTAAGTGTGGGGACTTGAAAATGTGAACTAGTGACTTGAAAATGGTTAAGCGTAGTGACTTGAAATGTTAACTAGTGACTTGAAAATGGTGAAGTGTTTGAAAATGTGAACTAATGACTTGAACATTGTAAAGTGTATGAAAATGTGAACTAGTGACATGAAAATGGTTAGGTGTAGTGACTTGAAAATGTGAACTAGTGATTTGAAAATGGTTAAGTGTAGTTCATTGAAAATGTGAACTAGTTACATGTAAATGGTTAAGTGTTTTGACTTGAAATGTGAACTAGTGACTTGAAAATGGGATTGTGTTTGAAAATGTGAACTAGTGACTTGAAAATGGTTGTGTAGTGACTTGAAAATAATTAAGATTAGTGACATTAAATGTGAACTAGTGACTTCAAAATGGTAAAGTGTTGTGACTTTAAAATGTGAACTAATGTCTAGAAAATGGTTAAGTTCAGTGACATTAAATGTGAACTAGTAACTAGAAAATGGTTTAGTGTGCTGACTTGAAAATGTGAACTAGTGACTAGAAAATGGTTAAGTGTGGTGACTTAAAATGTGAACTAGTGACTTGAAAATGGTAAAGTGTTTGAAAATGTGAACTAGTGACTAGAAAATGGTTAATTGAGATTACTTGAAAATGTGAACTTGTGACTTGAACATGGAAAAGTGCTTGAAAATGTGAACTAGTGACATGAAAATTGTTATGTGTAGTGACTTGAAAATGTGAACTAATGTCCAGAAAATGGTTTAGTTCAGTGACTTGAAAGTGGGAACTAGTGACTAGAAAAAGGTTAAGTGTGGTGACTTGAAAATGTGAACTAGTGACTAGAAAATGGTTAAGTGTAGTGACTTGAAAATTTGAACTAATGTCTAGAAAATGGTTAAGTGTAGTAACTTGAAAATGGTAAAGTGTTTGAAAATGTGAACTAGTGACTACAAAATGGTTAAGTGAGGTGATTTGAAAAATGTGAACTATTGACTTGAACATGGTAAAGTGTTTGAAAATTTTAACTAGTGAACTGAAAATGGTTAAGTGTAGTGACTTGAAAATATGAACTAGTGACTTGAAAATGGCTAAGTGTAGTTACTTGAAATGTGAACTAGTGACTTGAAACTAGTTAAGTATGGTTACTCGAAAATGTATACTAATGACTAGAAAATGGTTAAGTGTAGTGACTTGAAATGTGAATTAGTGACTAGAAAATGGTTAAGTGAGGTGACTTGAAAATGTGAACTAGTAACTTGAATATGGTTAAGTGTAGTGACTTGAAAATGTGACCTAGTGACTTTAAAATGGTTAAGTGTAATGACTTGAAAATGTGAACTAATGTTTAGAAAATGGTTAAGTTCAGTGACTTGAAAATGTGAACTAGTGACTAGAAAATGGTTCAGTGTGGTGACTTGAAAATGTGAACTAGTGACTTGAAAATGGTTACGTGTACTGACTTGAAAATGTGAACTAGTAACTTAAAAATAGTTAAGCGTAGTGACTTTAAAATGTGAACAAATGTCTAGAAAATGGTTAAGTTCAGTGACTTGAAAATGTGAATTAGTGATTAGAAAATGGTTAAGTGTGGTGACTTTAAAATGTGAACTAGTGACTTGATAATGGTTAGATGTAGTGACTTGAAAATGTGAACTAGTTACTTAAAAATGGTTACATGTAGTGACTTGAAAATGTGAAATAGTGACTTGAGAATAGTTAAGTGTAGTTCCTTGAAATGTGAACTAACGACTTCTTACTGGTTAAGTTTAGTTACTTGAAAATGTGTACTAATGACTAGAAAATGGTTAAGTGTGGGGACTTGAAAATGTGAACTAGTGACTTGAAAATGGTTAAGCGTAGTGACTTGAAATGTTAACTAGTGACTTGAAAATGGTGAAGTGTTTGAAAATGTGAACTAATGACTTGAACATTGTAAAGTGTATGAAAATGTGAACTAGTGACATGAAAATGGTTAGGTGTAGTGACTTGAAAATGTGAACTAGTGATTTGAAAATGGTTAAGTGTAGTTCATTGAAAATGTGAACTAGTTACATGTAAATGGTTAAGTGTTTTGACTTGAAATGTGAACTAGTGACTTGAAAATGGGATTGTGTTTGAAAATGTGAACTAGTGACTTGAAAATGGTTGTGTAGTGACTTGAAAATAATTAAGATTAGTGACATTAAATGTGAACTAGTGACTTCAAAATGGTAAAGTGTTGTGACTTTAAAATGTGAACTAATGTCTAGAAAATGGTTAAGTTCAGTGACATTAAATGTGAACTAGTAACTAGAAAATGGTTTAGTGTGCTGACTTGAAAATGTGAACTAGTGACTAGAAAATGGTTAAGTGTGGTGACTTAAAATGTGAACTAGTGACTTGAAAATGGTAAAGTGTTTGAAAATGTGAACTAGTGACTAGAAAATGGTTAATTGAGATTACTTGAAAATGTGAACTTGTGACTTGAACATGGAAAAGTGCTTGAAAATGTGAACTAGTGACATGAAAATTGTTATGTGTAGTGACTTGAAAATGTGAACTAATGTCCAGAAAATGGTTTAGTTCAGTGACTTGAAAGTGGGAACTAGTGACTAGAAAAAGGTTAAGTGTGGTGACTTGAAAATGTGAACTAGTGACTAGAAAATGGTTAAGTGTAGTGACTTGAAAATTTGAACTAATGTCTAGAAAATGGTTAAGTGTAGTGACTTGAAAATGGTAAAGTGTTTGAAAATGTGAACTAGTGACTACAAAATGGTTAAGTGAGGTGATTTGAAAAATGTGAACTATTGACTTGAACATGGTAAAGTGTTTGAAAATTTTAACTAGTGACGTGAAAATGGTTAGTGTAGTGATTTGAAAATATGAACTAGTGACTTGAAAATGGCTAAGTGCAGTTACTTGAAATGTGAACTAGTGACTTGAAACTAGTTAAGTATGGTTACCCGAAAATGTATACTAATGACTAGAAAATGGTTAAGTGTAGTGACTTGAAATGTGAACTAGTGACTAGAAAATGGTTAAGTGAGGTGACTTGAAAATGTGAACTAGTGACTTGAATATGGTTAAGTGTAGTGACTTGAAAATGTGACCTAGTGACTTTAAAATTGTTAAGTGTAATGACTTGAAAATGTGAACTAAGGTTTAGAAAATGGTTAAGTTCAGTGACTTGAAAATGTGAACTAGTGACTAGAAAATGGTTCAGTGTGGTGACTTGAAAATGTGAACTAGTGACTTGAAAATGGTTACGTGTACTGACTTGAAAATGTGAACTAGTAACTTAAAAACAGTTAAGTGTAGTGACTTTAAAATGTGAACAAATGTCTAGAAAATGGTTAAGTTCAGTGACTTGAAAATGTGAATTAGTGACTAGAAAATGGTTAAGTGTGGTGACTTGAAAATGTGAACTAGTGACTTGATAATGGTTACGTGTAGTGACTTGAAAATGTAAACTAGTTACTTAAAAATTGTTACATGTAGTGACTTGAAAATGTGAAATAGTGACTTGAGAATAGTTAAGTGTAGTTCCTTGAAATGTGAACTAGCGACTTCTTACTGGTTAAGTTTAGTTACTTGAAAATGTGTACTAATGACTAGAAAATGGTTAAGTGTGGGGACTTGAAAATGTGAACTAGTGACTTGAAAATGGTTAAGCGTAGTGACTTGAAATGTTAACTAGTGACTTGAAAATGGTGAAGTGTTTGAAAATGTGAACTAATGACTTGAACATTGTAAAGTGTATGAAAATGTGAACTAGTGACATGAAAATGGTTAAGTGTAGTGACTTGAAAATGTGAACTAGTGATTTGAAAATGGTTAAGTGTAGTTCATTGAAAATGTGAACTAGTTACATGTAAATGGTTAAGTGTTTTGACTTGAAATGTGAACTAGTGACTTGAAAATGGGATTGTGTTTGAAAATGTGAACTAGTGACTTGAAAATGGTTGTGTAGTGACTTAAAATGTGAACTAATGTCTAGAAAATGGTTAAGTTCAGTGACATTAAATGTGAACTAGTAACTAGAAAATGGTTTATTGTGCTGACTTGAAAATGTGAACTAGTGACTAGAAAATGGTTAAGTGTGGTGACTTAAAATGTGAACTAGTGACTTGAAAATGGTAAAGTGTTTGAAAATGTGAACTAGTGACTAACATGGAAAAGTGTTTGGAAATGTGAACTAGTGACATGAAAATTGTTATGTGTAGTGACTTGAAAATGTGAACTAATGTCCAGAAAATGGTTTAGTTCAGTGACTTGAAAGTGTGAACTAGTGACTAGAAAAAGGTTAAGTGTGGTGACTTGAAAATGTGAACTAGTGACTAGAAAATGGTTAAGTGTAGTGACTTGAAAATTTGAACTAATGTCTAGAAAATGGTTAAGTGTAGTAACTTGAAAATGGTAAAGTGTTTGAAAATGTGAACTAGTGACTACAAAATGGTTAAGTGAGGTGATTTGAAAAATGTGAACTATTGACTTGAACATGGTAAAGTGTTTGAAAATTTTAACTAGTGAACTGAAAATGGTTAAGTGTAGTGACTTGAAAATATGATCTAGTGACTTGAAAATGGCTAAGTGTAGTTACTTGAAATGTGAACTAGTGACTTGAAACTAGTTAAGTATGGTTACTCGAAAATGTATACTAATGACTAGAAAATGGTTAAGTGTAGTGACTTGAAATGTGAATTAGTGACTAGAAAATGGTTAAGTGAGGTGACTTGAAAATGTGAACTAGTAACTTGAATATGGTTAAGTGTAGTGACTTGAAAATGTGACCTAGTGACTTTAAAATGGTTAAGTGTAATGACTTGAAAATGTGAACTAATGTTTAGAAAATGGTTAAGTTCAGTGACTTGAAAATGTGAACTAGTGACTAGAAAATGGTTCAGTGTGGTGACTTGAAAATGTGAACTAGTGACTTGAAAATGGTTACGTGTACTGACTTGAAAATGTGAACTAGTAACTTAAAAATATTTAAGTGTAGTGACTTTAAAATGTGAACAAATGTCTAGAAAATGGTTAAGTTTAGTGACTTGAAAATGTGAATTAGTGATTAGAAAATGGTTAAGTGTAGTGACTTTAAAATGTGAACTAGTGACTTGATAATGGTTAGATGTAGTGACTTGAAAATGTGAACTAGTTACTTAAAAATGGTTACATGTAGTGACTTGAAAATGTGAAATAGTGACTTGAGAATAGTTAAGTGTAGTTCCTTGAAATGTGAACTAGCGACTTCTTACTGGTTAAGTTTAGTTACTTGAAAATGTGTACTAATGACTAGAAAATGGTTAAGTGTGGGGACTTGAAAATGTGAACTAGTGACTTGAAAATGGTTAAGCGTAGTGACTTGAAATGTTAACTAGTGACTTGAAAATGGTGAAGTGTTTGAAAATGTGAACTAATGACTTGAACATTGTAAAGTGTATGAAAATGTGAACTAGTGACATGAAAATGGTTAAGTGTAGTGACTTGAAAATGCGAACTAGTGATTTGAAAATGGTTAAGTGTAGTTCATTGAAAATGTGAACTAGTTACATGTAAATGGTTAAGTGTTTTGACTTGAAATGTGAACTAGTGACTTGAAAATGGGATTGTGTTTGAAAATGTGAACTAGTGACTTGAAAATGGTTGTGTAGTGACTTGAAAATAATTAAGATTAGTGACATTAAATGTGAACTAGTGACTTTAAAATGGTAAAGTGTTGTGACTTTAAAAGGTGAACTAATGTCTAGAAAATGGTTAAGTTCAGTGACATTAAATGTGAACTAGTAACTAGAAAATGGTTTAGTGTGCTGACTTGAAAATGTGAACTAGTGACTAGAAAATGGTTAAGTGTGGTGACTTAAAATGTGAACTAGTGACTTGAAAATGGTAAAGTGTTTGAAAATGTGAACTAGTGACTAGAAAATGGTTAATTGAGATTACTTGAAAATGTGAACTTGTGACTTGAACATGGAAAAGTGCTTGAAAATGTGAACTAGTGACATGAAAATTGTTATGTGTAGTGACTTGAAAATGTGAACTAATGTCCAGAAAATGGTTTAGTTCAGTGACTTGAAAGTGTGAACTAGTGACTAGAAAAAGGTTAAGTGTGGTGACTTGAAAATGTGAACTAGTGACTAGAAAATGGTTAAGTGTAGTGACTTGAAAATTTGAACTAATGTCTAGAAAATGGTTAAGTGTAGTAACTTGAAAATGGTAAAGTGTTTGAAAATGTGAACTAGTGACTACAAAATGGTTAAGTGAGGTGATTTGAAAAATGTGAACTATTGACTTGAACATGGTAAAGTGTTTGAAAATTTTAACTAGTGAACTGAAAATGGTTAAGTGTAGCGACTTGAAAATATGAACTAGTGACTTGAAAATGGCTAAGTGTAGTTACTTGAAATGTGAACTAGTGACTTGAAACTAGTTAAGTATGGTTACTCGAAAATGTATACTAATGACTAGAAAATGGTTAAGTGTAGTGACTTGAAATGTGAATTAGTGACTAGAAAATGGTTAAGTGAGGTGACTTGAAAATGTGAACTAGTAACTTGAATATGGTTAAGTGTAGTGACTTGAAAATGTGACCTAGTGACTTTAAAATGGTTAAGTGTAATGACTTGAAAATGTGAACTAATGTTTAGAAAATGGTTAAGTTCAGTGACTTGAAAATGTGAACTAGTGACTAGAAAATGGTTCAGTGTGGTGACTTGAAAATGTGAACTAGTGACTTGAAAATGGTTACGTGTACTGACTTGAAAATGTGAACTAGTAACTTAAAAATAGTTAAGTGTAGTGACTTTAAAATGTGAACAAATGTCTAGAAAATGGTTAAGTTCAGTGACTTGAAAATGTGAATTAGTGATTAGAAAATGGTTAAGTGTGGTGACTTTAAAATGTGAACTAGTGACTTGATAATGGTTAGATGTAGTGACTTGAAAATGTGAACTAGTTACTTAAAAATGGTTACATGTAGTGACTTGAAAATGTGAAATAGTGACTTGAGAATAGTTAAGTGTAGTTCCTTGAAATGTGAACTAGCGACTTCTTACTGGTTAAGTTTAGTTACTTGAAAATGTGTACTAATGACTAGAAAATGGTTAAGTGTGGGGACTTGAAAATGTGAACTAGTGACTTGAAAATGGTTAAGCGTAGTGACTTGAAATGTTAACTAGTGACTTGAAAATGGTGAAGTGTTTGAAAATGTGAACTAATGACTTGAACATTGTAAAGTGTATGAAAATGTGAACTAGTGACATGAAAATGGTTAAGTGTAGTGACTTGAAAATGTGAACTAGTGATTTGAAAATGGTTAAGTGTAGTTCATTGAAAATGTGAACTAGTTACATGTAAATGGTTAAGTGTTTTGACTTGAAATGTGAACTAGTGACTTGAAAATGGGATTGTGTTTGAAAATGTGAACTAGTGACTTGAAAATGGTTGTGTAGTGACTTGAAAATAATTAAGATTAGTGACATTAAATGTGAACTAGTGACTTCAAAATGGTAAAGTGTTGTGACTTTAAAATGTGAACTAATGTCTAGAAAATGGTTAAGTTCAGTGACATTAAATGTGAACTAGTAACTAGAAAATGGTTTAGTGTGCTGACTTGAAAATGTGAACTAGTGACTAGAAAATGGTTAAGTGTGGTGACTTAAAATGTGAACTAGTGACTTGAAAATGGTAAAGTGTTTGAAAATGTGAACTAGTGACTAGAAAATGGTTAATTGAGATTACTTGAAAATGTGAACTTGTGACTTGACATGGAAAAGTGCTTGAAAATGTGAACTAGTGACATGAAAATTGTTATGTGTAGTGACTTGAAAATGTGAACTAATGTCCAGAAAATGGTTTAGTTCAGTGACTTGAAAGTGTGAACTAGTGACTAGAAAAAGGTTAAGTGTGGTGACTTGAAAATGTGAACTAGTGACTAGAAAATGGTTAAGTGTAGTGACTTGAAAATTTGAACTAATGTCTAGAAAATGGTTAAGTGTAGTGACTTGAAAATGGTAAAGTGTTTGAAAATGTGAACTAGTGACTACAAAATGGTTAAGTGAGGTGATTTGAAAAATGTGAACTATTGACTTGAACATGGTAAAGTGTTTGAAAATTTTAACTAGTGACGTGAAAATGGTTAGTGTAGTGATTTGAAAATATGAACTAGTGACTTGAAAATGGCTAAGTGCAGTTACTTGAAATGTGAACTAGTGACTTGAAACTAGTTAAGTATGGTTACCCGAAAATGTATACTAATGACTAGAAAATGGTTAAGTGTAGTGACTTGAAATGTGAACTAGTGACTAGAAAATGGTTAAGTGAGGTGACTTGAAAATGTGAACTACTGACTTGAATATGGTTAAGTGTAGTGACTTGAAAATGTGACCTAGTGACTTTAAAATTGTTAAGTGTAATGACTTGAAAATGTGAACTAAGGTTTAGAAAATGGTTAAGTTCAGTGACTTGAAAATGTGAACTAGTGACTAGAAAATGGTTCAGTGTGGTGACTTGAAAATGTGAACTAGTGACTTGAAAATGGTTACGTGTACTGACTTGAAAATGTGAACTAGTAACTTAAAAATAGTTAAGTGTAGTGACTTTAAAATGTGAACAAATGTCTAGAAAATGGTTAAGTTCAGTGACTTGAAAATGTGAATTAGTGACTAGAAAATGGTTAAGTGTGGTGACTTGAAAATGTGAACTAGTGACTTGATAATGGTTACGTGTAGTGACTAGAAAATGTAAACTAGTTACTTAAAAATTGTTACATGTAGTGACTTGAAAATGTGAAATAGTGACTTGAGAATAGTTAAGTGTAGTTCCTTGAAATTTGAACTAGCGAATTCTTACTGGTTAAGTTTAGTTACTTGAAAATGTGTACTAATGACTAGAAAATGGTTAAGTGTGGGGACTTGAAAATGTGAACTAGTGACTTGAAAAGGGTTAAGCGTAGTGACTTGAAATGTTAACTAGTGACTTGAAAATGGTGAAGTGTTTGAAAATGTGAACTAATGACTTGAACATTGTAAAGTGTATGAAAATGTGAACTAGTGACATGAAAATGGTTAAGTGTAGTGACTTGAAAATGTGAACTAGTGATTTGAAAATGGTTAAGTGTAGTTCATTGAAAATGTGAACTAGTTACATGTAAATGGTTAAGTGTTTTGACTTGAAATGTGAACTAGTGACTTGAAAATGGGATTGTGTTTGAAAATGTGAACTAGTGACTTGAAAATGGTTGTGTAGTGACTTGAAAATAATTAAGATTAGTGACATTAAATGTGAACTAGTGACTTTAAAATGGTAAAGTGTTGTGACTTTAAAATGTGAACTAATGTCTAGAAAATGGTTAAGTTCAGTGACTTGAAACTGGTTAAGTGTTGTTACTTGAAAATGTGTACTAAAGACTAGAAAATGGTTAAGTGTAGTAACTTGAAAATGTGAACTATTGACTTAAAAATGGTTAAGTGTAGTGACTTGTAAATGTGAACTAGTGACTAGAAAATTGTTAAGTCTTGTGACTGGAAAATGTGAACTACTAACATGAAAATGGTTAAGTGTTTTGACTTGAAATGTGAACTAGTGACATGAAAATGGTTTAGTCTAGTGACTTTAAAATGTTTAAGTGTAGTGACTTGTAACTATGAACTAGTGACTTGAAAATGGTTAAGTGTAGTGACATGAAAATGTGAACTAGTGACTTGAAAATGGTTAAGTGTAGTGACTCGAAATGTGAACTAATGTCTTAAAAATGGTAAAGTGTTTGAAAATGTGAACTAATGACTTGAAAATGGTTAAGGGTTGTGACTAGAAAATGTGAACTAGTGAATTGAAAATAGTTAAGTGTAGTTACTTGAAATGTGAACTGGTGACTTGAAAATGGTTAAGTGTAGTGACTTGAAACTGTGCACTAATTACTAGAAAATAGTTAAGCGTAGTGACTTGAAAATGGTTAAGTATGGTGACTTGAAAATGTGAACTAGTGACTTGAAAATGGTTTAGTGTTTTAAAATATGAACTAGAGACATGAAAATGGTTAAGTGTAGTGCCTTGAAATGTGCACTAGTGACTTGAAAATGGTTAAGTGTAGTGACCTGTACATGTGAACTAGTGACTAGAAAATTGTTAAGTGTAGTGACTGGAAAATGTGAACTAGTGACATGAAAATGGTTAAGTGTTTTGACTTGAAATGAGTACTGGTGACTTGAAAATGGTTAAGTCTAGTGATTTTAAAATGGTTAAGTGTAGTGACTTGTAAATATGAACTAGTGACTTAAAAATGGATAGGTGTAGTTTCTTGAAATGTGAACTTGTGACTTGAAACTGGTTAAGTGTTGTTACTTGAAAATGTGTACTAAAGACTAGAAAATGGTTAAGTGTAGTAACTTGAAAATGTGAACTATTGACTTAAAAATGGTTAAGTGTAGTGACTTGAAATGTGAACTAGTGACTTGAAAATGGGAAAGTGGTTGAAAATTTGAACTAGTGACTTGAAAATAATTAAATATAGTGTCTTAAATATAGTAAAGTGTAATGACTTGAAATTTGAACTAGCGACTTGAAAACGGTTAAGCGTAGTGACTTGAAAATGTGAACTAATGACTAGAAAATTGTTAAGTGTAGTGACTTAAAAATGTGAACTAGACACTAGAAATGGTTTAAGTGTGGCGACTTGGAAATGTGAACTAGTGACTTGAAAATGGTTACGTGTATTGACTTGAAATGTTAACTAGTGACTTGAAATGTGAACTAGTAACTTGAAAATGGTTAAGTGTAGTGACTTGCAAATGTGAACTAGTGAAGAGAAAATTGTTTAATGTAGTGACTGGAAAATGTGAACTACTGACATAAAAATGATTAAGTGTACTGACTTGAAATGTGAACTAGTGACTTGAAAATGGTAAAGTGTTTGAAAATGTGAACTAGTGACTTGAAAATGGTTTAGTGTAGTGACTTGAAAATGTGAACTAGTGAATTGAAAATAGTTAAGTATAGTTACTTGAAATGTGAACTAGTGACCTGAAAATGGTTAAGTGTAGTGACTTGAAAATATAAACTAATTACTAGAAAATAGTCAAGTGTAGTGACTTCAAAATGGTTAAGTGTGGTGACTAGATAATGTTTACGTGTACTGACTTAAAAGTGTACTAGTGACTTGAAAATGAGTAAGTGTTTGAAAATGTGAACTAGTGACATGAAAATGGTTAATTGTAGTGACTTGAAATGTGCAGTAGTGACTTGAAAATGGTTCAGTGTAGTGACTTAAAAATGGTTAAGTGTAGTGACTTGTAAATATGAACTAGTGACATGAAAATGGTTAAGTGTAGTGACTTGAAAATGGATAAGTGTAGTTTCTTGAAATGTGAACTAGTGACTTGAAACTGGATAAGTGTAGTTACTTGAAAATGTGTACTTGTCATATAAACTATTTAAATTGCCACTAATTTGTTTTCCTTTAGCTGACCTGCTTGTACCTGCAACTGCATTAGCTGAAATGTTATGGGTTTTTAGGAGTTTCCCATCGTCTCCTTTTATCTCTGGAATTTTATCGTCTTCAGATCGACGTAGGTCAGCATATTTAGAGTCATGCGGCTGACTTGTACTAGCTGTAGGTTTCAGTGTAACTTCATTAACCCTTAGCTTTTGTACTTCTAGGTCAATACTGTCCACTTTATGACAAAGTGTATCTGCTAATCTTAACTCTCTGGAATTTGAGTATATCATAACTTGATCTCGTGATGAATATTTCCATATAGCGTTTACATTAGAATAATTATTAACTAATTCTTGAATAATAGTTGTTAGTCCAATAAGTCTTTTATTTGCAAAAAAGCTTGGTATTTCTCCTTCTGGTATTTTTGGTTGTGGACCAATTTCTTCTGGTAGTATCATTTCTTTTGTAAGTCCAATTTTGATAACTTGGATGATAGGTTTTATTTCTGTGTAGAGTATTTCTGCTGGTGCAACGTAGAATCTCACATAAAAGAAAGTTCCTTTCGTAATTCGTTTGTATGTAGTAAATGCGTTATATACTGCGGGTATTTTTTCTAATTCTGCTCCGGTGGTTGTGTATACGGTACTAAGTAGTCCGTAGTCATAACATGTTTTTACTAGATTGGCATTTGTTTTTGGTTGGGCAATAAGTTTGTTGTATCCTTGTAATTTCTGGGTTATGTAATCCGTATTTGGTTTCGTGGCTGTAGTGGATCTTGGTTTGAGGTTTAAATGTGTTTGTATTTGGTGTAAATTTCGAATATATGTACTGGAGATGTGATTATATATTTTCTTCTCTTGGTATAAGCTGGCTGTATATGTATTTGTCTGCGGTTCTGGAATATTTATCGTAGGTTTTCTTTGGATAAATGGCTTATCAAATAAACTATTTAAATTGCCACTAATTTGTTTTCCTTTAGCTGACCTGCTTGTACCTGCAACTGCATTAGCTGAAATGTTATGGGTTTTTAGGAGTTTCCCATCATCTCCTTTTAGCTCTGGAATTTTACCGTCTTCCGATCGACGTAGCTCAGCATATTTAGAGTCATGCGGCTGACTTGTACTAGCTGTAGGTTTCAGTGTAACTTCATTAACCTTTAGCTTTTCTACTTCTAGGTCAATACTGTCCACTTTATGACAAAGTGTAGTAATGGCCTTTAACATATCTTCCATAATATTATCTGGCTCCGTTTGGGTAGCTTTGTCTTGATAAGTAATCTGCAACAGTATTTTTGTCAGTTCTAATTACTTCAATAGTAAATGTAAAATTTTGTATGTTTAATACGAGTCTTCGTATTTCCTTCGTTTTTACAGAGTCTTGTATTTTTCTTGTTAGCCACCATTTTACTTGGGTATTATCTGTTCTCACAATAAATTTGTTATACACAATATATGGTTCAAAAGATAATAAACATTTATATAAAGCATATAATTCCTTTCTATTTATTTCCCATTTTGCTTGGGGTTCCGTATAAGATCCTGAATAGTATCTACAATGATGTTCTAATGTTTCATTATTATACTTGTATTTTAATACTCCTCCGTAGCTATGTTCACTTGAGTCTGTTTCTACTATTTATGTGAATTGTTTCTTTTCATCTGAAAAATAAAGCTTGGGTAGTTGTTTACATATTATTTTAATATGTTGGATATGTGTTTTATCTTGTTCATTAAAATGGTACTCTATGTCCTTTTTTAATTTCTTCTGTAATGGTTTCAAATGTTGTGCTAGCTTAGGGATATATTCACGTACTTGGTTAACTAATCCTAAAAAGGATTGTAACTTCTTTTTTGTATCTAATAATTCTTCTGAATTAATAATTTTATGTACTATATGTGTTTGCATTTTTATTCCATCTTTATCTATTTGTATTCCTAAAAATTCGATTTGATGTTTCATTAACTCTGCTTTTTTCTTACTTAGGCTTATTCCTACTATTTCTACAATATTTACGAATTTTTCTAATAACTGTATATGATCTTCTTTTGTTCTTGAGTATAGTAATATATCGTCTATGTATACTATGCAATTTTCTAATTGTGTGAAATATGTATCCATAAAATGTTGGTATCTTCCTGGGCATTTTTATATCCAAAAGGTAAAACATTCCATTCATAAAAGCCTTGGGGTACTGTGAACGCTGTTAATTTTTTAGATTCATTTTCTAATTTGAGATGGTAAAATCCTGATTTACAGTCAAATTTACTAAAGTAATTATATCCTTGTATTTGGCATATTTTTAGTATTTTATTTGGTATGGGGTAATTATATGTTTTTGTTTTGCATTGAGGTTTCGGTAGTCTATAACCATCCTACTTTTCCCTCTTTTTTGTTCACTATGTTTATTTACTATAAATGCTGGACTAGTGTGTTTACTATTGCTTTCTTGTATGTAGTTGTTTTGGAGTAATTCATTTATGTGGAGTTTGAACTCATTTAAATCGACAAAGTTATATTTTAATGGTTTTTGTGTTATAATACTATTTTCATCAATTAATTCAATTTTTACCGTTGTTTTATGTTTTTCCCATCCTTGTAAAGGGTTTTCACTATATAATAGTTCTAATTTATCTTGTACTGGTTTTAAGGTATTAATAGAGAATCTAATTATTTCAATTGAAGTATTTTTTAATGCTACTATTTTCTAGTTTTTGTGTTATCTTTTCATTTCCTTTTATTCATGGTGTTGTTTTTCTGGTTTTATTTGGTACTCGTTTAGCTCCTACTTTTTTTTTGCAAGGTGTGGTAAACCACCAATGTGTTTTAGTTAGTATATGTGGATATAGTGGATCTAAAAATGGCATTCCTAGTAATATATCTTTGGATGTAAATTCATAATTATATATTAGCTTTATTGTTAATATTTTATCCCAAATTTGTAATTTTACATTTCTAGCTAAATACGTAATCATGCTGCCTTCATCATTAAATCCTGTTACTATGACGGGATTTTTAGTTTTTCCCACTTATCTTCTGGTAGACAATTATATCTACATAGATTGGCTTCGTCTCCTGTATCAATTATAGGTGTATAATATCTACTATTATATCCTTCTACGATTATTTTGGCGAGTATATATACTTTCATTTTTCATATTTTAGTCCTATTGATAATAATTTTCTTTTTATTATAGTGTATGATTAATTGTTTATCTTCTACATTATATGGTTTAACTTGTTCTAACCATGTAAGTCCTCAGATGATATTTGAATTAATTTGTGATATTGTGAATTGTATTTTGATTGGTATTCCTCCAATAATTAATTCTTGGATTGTAGTTTAAAATGGTTAAGTGTAGTGACTTGTAAATATAATTAGTGACATGAAAATAGTTAAGTGTAGTGACTTGAAAATGGATGTGTGTAGTGACTTGAAAATGGATAAGTGTAGTTTCTTGAAATGTGAACTAGTGACTTGAAACTGGATAAGTGTAGTTACTTGAAAATGTGTACTAATGACTAGAAAATGGTTAAGTGTAGTGACTTGAAATGTGAACTAGTGACTTGAAAATGGGAAAGTGGTTGAAAATTTGAACTAGTGACTTGAAAATAGTTAAGTGTAGTGACTTAAAAATAGTAAAGTGTAATGACTTGAAATTTGAACTAGTGACTTGAAAATGGTTAAGCGTAGTGACTTTAAAATGTGAACTAATGACTAGAAAATTGTTAAGTGTAGTGACTTACAAATGTGAACTAGTGACTAGAAATGGTATAAGTGTGGCGACTTGAAACAGTGAACTAGTGACTTGAAAATGGTTACGTGTACTGACTTGAAATGTGAAGTAGTGACTTGAAATGGTTTAGTGTTTTAAAATGTGAACTAGTGACATGAAAATGGTTAAGTGTAACGCCTTGAAATGTGCACTAGTGACTTGAAAATTGTTAAGTGTAGTGACTTGTAAATTTGAACTACGGACTAGAAAATTGTTAAGTGTAGTGACTGGAAAATGTGAACTGCTGACATGAAAATGGTTAAGTGTTGAGACTTGAAATGTGAACTAGTGACTTGAAAATGGTTAAGTCTAGTGACTTTAAAATGGTTAAGTGTAGTGACTTGTAAAGATGAACAAGTGACATGAAAATGGTTAAGTGTAGTGACTTGAAAATGGACAAGCGTAGTTTCTTGATATGTGAACTATTGAGTTGAAACTGGTTAAGTGTTGTTACTTGAAAATGTGTACTAATGACTAGAAAATGGTTGCGTGTAGTAACTTGAAAATGTGAACACTTGACTTTAAAATGGTTAAGTGTAGTGACTTGAAATGTGAACTAGTGACTAAAAAATTGTTTAGTTTTTTAAAATATGAACTAGAGACATAAAAATGGTTATGTGTAGTGCCTTGAAATGTGCACTAGTGACTTGAAAATGGTTAAGTGTAGTGACTTGTAAATGTGAACTAGTGACTAGAAAATTGTTACGTGTAGTGACTTGAAAATGTGAACTACTGACATGAAAATGGTTAAGTGTTTTGACTTGATATGTGAACTAGTGACTTGAAAATGATTAAGTCTAGTGACTTTAAAATGGTTAAGTGTAGTGACTTGTAAATATGAACTAGTGACATGAAAATGGTTAAGTGTAGTGACTTGAAAATAGATAAGTGTAGTTTCTTGAAATGTGAACTAGTGACTTGAAACTGGTTAAGTGTTGTTCCTTGAAAATGTGTGCTAAAGACTAGAAAATGGTTAAGTGTAGTAACCTAAAAATGTGAACTATTGACTTAAAAATGGTTCAGTGTACTGACTTGAAATGTAAACTAGTGACTTGAAACTGGATAAGTGTAGTTACTTGAAAATGTGTACTAATGACTAGAAAATGGTTAAGTGTAGTGACTTGAAATGTGAACTAGTGACTTGAAAATGGGAAAGTGGTTAAAAATTTGAACTAGTGACTTGAAAATAGTTAAGTGTAGCGATTTAAAAATAGTAAAGTGTAATGACTTGAAATTTGAACAAGTGATTTGAAAATGGTTAAGCGTAGTGACTTTAAAATGTGAACTACTGACATGAAACAAGGTTCCGTGTTTTAAGGAAAAGTGGTTGTCAAGTCTTGGAAGAGATGTGTGCAAGTCTTCCTTTACCAACAACTTTATGACTTTTGCCTTACAAAATGAACTCAACTTTCAACAAGATGAACAAGTCTATTAGATGAACATCTCAACAATATCAACACCTTCATGAACACAACATCAACTTCTTCAAGCACATCACACAAAACCACCAATTGTAATCAACAACATACAACCTACGGTCCACCTTTCAAGTTACCACAACAATGGTCAATATTTTAAGCTCAACTTTTAGATCTAGACACTTTAGTGTTGGTGAGAAATAAACCAACACTAGAAACACACTAAACAAGTAAACAACACCTAGATCTATACACACAACAATATTTTCGGCCAAAGGCACCAAATGGACAGATTTTGCTCTTTCTTTCTTTCTTTTTTTTTTTTTTTTCTTTTGGCCAAGAGCAAGCCCAAGATGGGTAGTGTTGGAACACCACCGGTCTTGCTTTGATACCAAATGATACAAGATCAAGCCCACAACACAAGGTTCCCACGAAATCAGCAACAAGAAGAACAAGAGAACACAAAATTCAGCAAGTGGAACAACAAGTGCTAGTGAATCGAAAGAGCCCCACACGGCTTCACTAGACTTCAAGATCACAAACACAATAACAACAAGATAATAAAAAGATAGTTAACTTGACATATAATATTCAAGAGACTAAGAACCCTAACATCAAGAAAGGACCCTAAGACTAATGAATATGAACACCAAGTTCTTACTTAGACCAAGAGGAACTCAATGACCTCAATAGGAACACCAAGTATCACTCTACTTGTGAGCTTCCAATTTGGGCTGCTCCAAAGGAAGAGAGAGAAGCCAAAATATTACAAGTGTTATGTTTCAAAAATCTGATGGGAGAACTACCCAAATAACCCTAACATGTTCTATTTATATTACAAGGCAAAAATGAGGCAAAATGACCAGCTTGTCCCTAAGCCCTTGGGCAGCCTTGGAGTGTAAGTTTATTACACTTCAAGGTCCATCTTCACACTTAAAAACATTGAGATCCTTAGGAGGCTCAATCACCAACTCACACACGGCCATTTAAATGAACAAGGCTTGGAGTTTTTGTAATTTCCGAGCTTGGCTTCGTGTGAATGGTCGGGTACTTGTTGGAGAGCTTGTCCCACCCGTATCACTTAAAAATGTGAACTCGTGACTAGAAATGGTTTAAGTGTGGTGACTTAAAAATGTGAACTAGTGACTTGAAAATGGCTACATGTACTGACTCGAAATGTGAACTAGTGACTTGAAAATGGTTTAGTGTTTTAAAATAAGAACTAGAGACATGAAAAAGGTTAAGTGTAGTGCCTTGAAATGTGCACTAGTGACTTGAAAATGGTTAAGTGTAGTGACTTGTAAATGTGAACTAGTGACTAGAAAATTGTTAGGTGTAGTGACTGGAAAATGTGAACTACTGACATGAAAATGGTTAAGTGTTTTGACTTGAAATGTGTACTAGTGACTTGAAAAATGGTTAAGTCTGGTGACTTGTAAATATGAACTAGTGACATGAAATTGTTTAAGTGTAGTGACTTGAAAATGGATAAGTGTAGTTTCTTGAAATGTGAACTAGTGACTTGAAACTGGTTAAGTCTTGTTACTTGAAAATGTGTACAAATGACTAGAAAATGGTTACGTGTAGTAACTTGAAAATATGAACTATTGACTTAAAAATGGTTAAGTGTAGTTACTTGAAATGTGAACTAGTGACTTGAAAATGGGAAAGTGGTTGAAAATTTGAACTAGTGACTTGAAAATAATTAAGTGCAGTGACTTAAAAACAGTAAAGTGTAATGACGTGAAATTTGAACTAGTGATTTGAAAATGGTTAAGCGTAGTGACTTTAAAATGTGAACTAATGACTAGATAATTGTTAAGTGTAGTGACTTAAAAATGTGAACTAGTGACTAGAAATGGTTTAAGTGTGGCGACTTGAAAATGTGAGCTAGTGACTTGAAAATGGTTACATGTACTGACTAGAAATGTGAACTAGTGACTTGAAAATGGTTTAGTGTTTTAAAATATGAACTAGAGACATGAAAATGGTTAAGTGTAGTGCCTTGAAATGTGCACTTGTGACTTGAAAATGGTTAAGTGTAGTGACTTGTAAATGTGAACTACGGACTAGAAAATTGTTAAGTGTAGTGACTGGAAAATGTGAACTACAGACATGAAAATGGTTAAGTGTTTTGACTTTAAATGTGAACTAGTGACTTGAAAATGGTTAAGTATAGTGACTTTAAAATGGTTAAGTGTAGTGACTTGTAAATATGAACTAGTGACATCAAAATGGTTAAGTGCAGTGACTTGAAAATGGATAAGTGTAGTTTCTTGAAATGTGAACTAGTGACTTGAAACTGGTTAAATGTTGTTACTTGAAAATGTGTGCTAATGACTAGAAAATGGTTACGTGTAGTAACTTCAAAATGTGAGCTATTGACTTAAAAATGGTTAAGGGTAGTGACTTGAAATGTGAACTAGTGACCTGAAAATGGGAAAGTGGTTGAAAATTTGAACTAGTGACTTGAAAATAGTTAAGTGTAGTGACTTAAACATAGTAAAGTGTAATGACTTGAAATTTGAACTTGTGATTAGAAAATGGTTAAGAGTAGTGACTTTAAAATGTGAACAAATGACTAGATAATTGTTAAGTGTAGTGACTTAAAAATGTGAACTAGTGACTAGAAATGGTTTAAGTGTGGCGACTTAAAAATGTGAACTAGTGACTTGAAAATGGTTATATGTACTGACTCGAAATGTGAACTAGTGACTTTAAAATGGTTTAGTGTTTTAAAATATGAACTAGATACATGAAAATGGTTAAGTGTAGTGCCTTGAAATGGGCACTAGTGACTTGAAAATGGTTAAGTGTAGTGACTTGTAAATGTGAACTACGGACTAGAAAATTGTTAAGCGTAGTGACTGGAAAATGTGAACTACTGACATGAAAATGGTTAAGTGTTTTGACTTGAAATGTGAACTAGTGACTTGAAAATGGTTAAGTCTAGTAACTTTAAAATGGTTAAGTGTAGTGACTTGTAAATATGAACTAGTGACATCAAAATGGTTAAGTGTAGTGACTTGAAAATGGATAAGTGTAGTTTCTTGAAATGTGAACTAGTGACTTGAAACTGGTGAAGTGTTGTTACTTGAAAATGTGTACTAATGACTAGAAAATGGTTACGTGTAGTAACTTGAAAATGTGAACTATTGACTTAAAAATGGTTAAGTGTATTGACTTGAAATGTGAACTAGTGACTTGAAAATGGGAAAGTGGTTGAAAATTTGAACTGGAGACTTGAAAATAGTTAAGTGTAGTGACTTAAAAATAGTAAAGTGTAATGACTTGAAATTTGAACTAGTGACTTGTAAATGGTTAAGCGTGGTGACTTTGAAATGTGAACTAATGACTAGAAAATTGTTAAGTGAAGTGACTTAAAAATGTGAACTAGTGACTAGAAATGGTTTAAGTGTGGCGACTTGAAAATGCGAACTAGTGACTTGAAAATGGTTACGTGTACTGACTTGAAATGTGAACTAGTGACTTGAAAATGGTTTAGTGTTTGAAAATGTGAACTAGTGACATGAAAATGGTTAAGTGTAGTGCATTGAAATGTGCACTAGTGACTTGAAAATGGTTAAGTGTAGTGACTTGAAATGCGAACTAGTTACTAGAAAATGGGAAAGTGGTTTAAAATTTGAACTAGTGACTTGAAAATGGTTAAGTGTAGTGACTTGAAATAGTAAAGTGTAACGACTTGAAATTTGAACTAGTCACTTGAAAATGGTTAAGCGTAGTGACTTGAAAATGTGAATTAATGACTAGAAAATTTTTAAGTGTAGTGACTTAAAAATGTGAACTAGCGACTAGAAATGGTTTAAGTGTGGCGACTTGAAAATGTGAACTACTGATTTTAAAATGGTTACGTGTACTGACTTGAAATGTGAACTAGTGACTTTAAAATGGTTTAGTGTTTTAAAATATGAACTAGAGACATGAAAATGGTTAAGTGTGGTGCCTTGAAATTTGCACTATTGACTTGAAAATGGTTAAGTGTAGTGACTTGTAAATGTGAACTAGTGACTAGAAAATTGTAAAGTGTAGTGACTGGAAAATGTGAACTACTGACATGAAAATGGTTAAGTGTTTTGACTTGAAATGTGAACTAGTGACTTGAAAATGAGAACTAATGACTAAAAATTTTTAAGTGTAGTGACTTAAAAAAGATGAACTAGTGACTAGAAATGGTTTAAGAGTGGCGTCTAGAAAATGTGAACTACTGACTTGAAAATGGTTACGTGTACTGACTTGAAATGTGCTCTAGTGACTTGAAAATGGTTTAGTGTTTTTAACAATGAACTAGAGACATGAAAATGGTTAAGTGTAGTGCCTTGAAATGGGCACTAGTGACTTGAAAATGGTTAAGTGTAGTGACTTTAAAATGGTTTAGTGTAGTAACTTGTAAATATGAACTAGTGACATGAAAATGGTTAAGTGTAGTGACTTGAAAATGTGAACTAGTGACTTGAAAATGGATAAGTGTAGTTTCTTGAAATGTGAACTAGTGACTTGAAACTGGTTAAGTGTTGTTACTTGAAAATGTGTACTAATGACTTGTAAAGGGTTAAGTGTAGTAACTTAAAAATGTGAACTATTGACTTAAAAATGGCAGTGTGTAATGACTTGAAATGTGAACTAGTGACTTGAAAATGGGAAAGTGGTTGAAAATTTAAACTAGTGACTTGAAAATAGTTAAGTGTAGTGACTTAAACATAGTAAAGTGTAATGACTTGAAATTTGAACTTGTGATTAGAAAATGGTTAAGAGTAGTGACTTTAAAATGTGAACTAATGACTAGATAATTGTTAAGTGTAGTGACTTAAAAATGTGAACTAGTGACTAGAAATGGTTTAAGTGTGGCGACTTAAAAATGTGAACTAGTGACTTGAAAATGGTTATATGTACTGACTCGAAATGTGAACTAGTGACTTTAAAATGGTTTAGTGTTTTAAAATATGAACTAGATACATGAAAATGGTTAAGTGTAGTGCCTTGAAATGGGCACTAGTGACTTGAAAATGGTTAAGTGTAGTGACTTGTAAATGTGAACTACGGACTAGAAAATTGTTAAGCGTAGTGACTGGAAAATGTGAACTACTGACATGAAAATGGTTAAGTGTTTTGACTTGAAATGTGAACTAGTGACTTGAAAATGGTTAAGTCTAGTAACTTTAAAATGGTTAAGTGTAGTGACTTGTAAATATGAACTAGTGACATCAAAATGGTTAAGTGTAGTGACTTGAAAATGGATAAGTGTAGTTTCTTGAAATGTGAACTAGTGACTTGAAACTGGTGAAGTGTTGTTACTTGAAAATGTGTACTAATGACTAGAAAATGGTTACGTATAGTAACTTGAAAATGTGAACTATTGACTTAAAAATGGTTAAGTGTATTGACTTGAAATGTGAACTAGTGACTTGAAAATGGGAAAGTGGTTGAAAATTTGAACTGGAGACTTGAAAATAGTTAAGTGTAGTGACTTAAAAATAGTAAAGTGTAATGACTTGAAATTTGAACTAGTGACTTGTAAATGGTTAAGCGTGGTGACTTTAAAATGTGAACTAATGACTAGAAAATTGTTAAGTGAAGTGACTTAAAAATGTGAACTAGTGACTAGAAATGGTTTAAGTGTGGCGACTTGAAAATGCGAACTAGTGACTTGAAAATGGTTACGTGTACTGACTTGAAATGTGAACTAGTGACTTGAAAATGGTTTAGTGTTTGAAAATGTGAACTAGTGACATGAAAATGGTTAAGTGTAGTGCATTGAAATGTGCACTAGTGACTTGAAAATGGTTAAGTGTAGTGACTTGAAATGCGAACTAGTTACTAGAAAATGGGAAAGTGGTTTAAAATTTGAACTAGTGACTTGAAAATGGTTAAGTGTAGTGACTTGAAATAGTAAAGTGTAACGACTTGAAATTTGAACTAGTCACTTGAAAATGGTTAAGCGTAGTGACTTGAAAATGTGAATTAATGACTAGAAAATTTTTAAGTGTAGTGACTTAAAAATGTGAACTAGCGACTAGAAATGGTTTAAGTGTGGCGACTTGAAAATGTGAACTACTGATTTTAAAATGGTTACGTGTACTGACTTGAAATGTGAACTAGTGACTTTAAAATGGTTTAGTGTTTTAAAATATGAACTAGAGACATGAAAATGGTTAAGTGTGGTGCCTTGAAATTTGCACTATTGACTTGAAAATGGTTAAGTGTAGTGACTTGTAAATGTGAACTAGTGACTAGAAAATTGTAAAGTGTAGTGACTGGAAAATGTGAACTACTGACATGAAAATGGTTAAGTGTTTTGACTTGAAATGTGAACTAGTGACTTGAAAATGAGAACTAATGACTAAAAATTTTTAAGTGTAGTGACTTAAAAAAGATGAACTAGTGACTAGAAATGGTTTAAGAGTGGCGTCTAGAAAATGTGAACTACTGACTTGAAAATGGTTACGTGTACTGACTTGAAATGTGCTCTAGTGACTTGAAAATGGTTTAGTGTTTTTAACAATGAACTAGAGACATGAAAATGGTTAAGTGTAGTGCCTTGAAATGGGCACTAGTGACTTGAAAATGGTTAAGTGTAGTGACTTTAAAATGGTTTAGTGTAGTAACTTGTAAATATGAACTAGTGACATGAAAATGGTTAAGTGTAGTGACTTGAAAATGTGAACTAGTGACTTGAAAATGGATAAGTGTAGTTTCTTGAAATGTGAACTAGTGACTTGAAACTGGTTAAGTGTTGTTACTTGAAAATGTGTACTAATGACTTGTAAAGGGTTAAGTGTAGTAACTTAAAAATGTGAACTATTGACTTAAAAATGGCAGTGTGTAATGACTTGAAATGTGAACTAGTGACTTGAAAATGGGAAAGTGGTTGAAAATTTAAACTAGTGACTTGAAAATAGTTAAGTGTAGTGACTTAAAAGTAGTAAAGTGTAATGACTTGAAATTTGAACTAGTGACTTGAAAATGGTTAAGCATAGTGACTTGAAAATGTGAACGAATGACTAGAAAATTATTAAATGTAGTGACTTAAAAATGTGAACTAGTGACTAGAAATGGTTTAAGAGCGGCAACTTGAAAATGTGAACTAGTGACTTGAAAATGGTTACGTGTACTCACTTGAAATGTGATCTAGTGACTTGAAAATAGTTTAGTGTTTTGAAATATGAACTAGAGGCATGAAAATGGTTAAGTGTAGTGCCTTCAAATGTGCACTAGTGACTTGAAAATGGTTAAGTGTAGTGACTTTAAAATGGTTTAGTGTAGTGACTTGTAAATAGTAACTAGTGACATGAAAATGGTTAAGTGTAGTGACTTGAAAATGTGAACTAGTGACTTGAAAATGGATAAGTGTAGTTTCTTGAAATGTGAACTAGTGACTTGAACCTGGTTAAGCGTAGTGACTTGAAAATGTGAACTAATGACTACAAAATTGTTAAGTGTAGAGACTTAAAAAAGCTGAACTAGTGACTAGAAATGGTTTAATAGTGGCGTCTGGAAAATGTGAACTACTAACTTGAAAATGGTTACGTGTACTGACTTGAAATGTGATCTAGTGACTTAAAACGGTTTATTGTTTTGAAATATGAACTAGAGACATGAAAATGGTTAAGTGTAGTGCCTTGAAATGGGCACTAGTGACTTGAAAATGGTTAAGTGTAGTGACTTTAAAATGGTTTAGTGTAGTGACTTGTAAATATGAACTAGTGACATGAAAATGGTTAAGTGTAGTGACTTGAAAATGTGAACTAGTGACTTGAAAATGGATAAGTGTAGTTTCTTGAAATGTGAACTAGTGACTTGAAACTGGTTAAGTGTTGTTACTTGAAAATGTGTACAAATGACTAGAAAATGGTTACGTGTAGTAACTTGAAAATATGAACTATTGACTTAAAAATGGTTAAGTGTAGTTACTTGAAATGTGAACTAGTGACTTGAAAATGGGAAAGTGGTTGAAAATTTGAACTAGTGACTTGAAAATAATTAAGTGCAGTGGCTTAAAAACAGTAAAGTGTAATGACGTGAAATTTGAACTAGTGATTTGAAAATGGTTAAGCGTAGTGACTTTAAAATGTGAACTAATGACTAGATAATTGTTAAGTGTAGTGACTTAAAAATGTGAACTAGTGACTAGAAATGGTTTAAGTGTGGCGACTTGAAAATGTGAGCTAGTGACTTGAAAATGGTTACATGTACTGACTAGAAATGTGAACTAGTGACTTGAAAATGGTTTAGTGTTTTAAAATATGAACTAGAGACATGAAAATGGTTAAGTGTAGTGCCTTGAAATGTGCACTTGTGACTTGAAAATGGTTAAGTGTAGTGACTTGTAAATATGAACTACGGACTAGAAAATTGTTAAGTGTAGTGACTGGAAAATGTGAACTACAGACATGAAAATGGTTAAGTGTTTTGACTTTAAATGTGAACTAGTGACTTGAAAATGGTTAAGTATAGTGACTTTAAAATGGTTAAGTGTAGTGACTTGTAAATATGAACTAGTGACATCAAAATGGTTAAGTGTAGTGACTTGAAAATGGATAAGTGTAGTTTTTGAAATGTGAACTAGTGACTTGAAACTGGTTAAGTGTTGTTACTTGAAAATGTGTGCTAATGACTAGAAAATGGTTACGTGTAGTAACTTCAAAATGTGAGCTATTGACTTAAAAATGGTTAAGGGTAGTGACTTGAAATGTGAACTAGTGACCTGAAAATGGGAAAGTGGTTGAAAATTTGAACTAGTGACTTGAAAATAGTTAAGTGTAGTGACTTAAACATAGTAAAGTGTAATGACTTGAAATTTGAACTTGTGATTAGAAAATGGTTAAGAGTAGTGACTTTAAAATGTGAACTAATGACTAGATAATTGTTAAGTGTAGTGACTTAAAAATGTGAACTAGTGACTAGAAATGGTTTAAGTGTGGCGACTTAAAAATGTGAACTAGTGACTTGAAAATGGTTATATGTACTGACTCGAAATGTGAACTAGTGACTTTAAAATGGTTTAGTGTTTTAAACTATGAACTAGAGACATGAAAATGGTTAAGTGTAGTGCCTTGAAATGTGCACTAGTGACTTGAAAATGGTTAAGTGTAGTGACTTGTAAATGTGAACTACGGACTAGAAAATTGTTAAGCATAGTGACTGGAAAATGTGAACTACTGACATGAAAATGGTTAAGTGTTTTGACTTGAAATGTGAACTAGTGACTTGAAAATGGTTAAGTGTAGTGACTTTAAAATGGTTAAGTGTAGTGACTTGTAAATATGAACTAGTGACATCAAAATGGTTAAGTGTAGTGACTTGAAAATGGATAAGTGTAGTTTCTTGAAATGTGAACTAGTGACTTGAAACTGGTGAAGTGTTGTTACTTGAAAATGTGTACTAATGACTAGAAAATGGTTACGTGTAGTAACTTGAAAATGTGAACTATTGACTTAAAAATGGTTAAGTGTATTGACTTGAAATGTGAACTAGCGACTTGAAAATGGGAAAGTGGTTGAAAATTTGAACTAGAGACTTGAAAATAGTTAAGTGTAGTGACTTAAAAATAGTAAAGTGTAATGACTTGAAATTTGAACTAGTGACTTGTAAATGGTTAAGCGTGGTGACTTTAAAATGTGAACTAATGACTAGAAAATTGTTTAGTGACTAGAAATGGTTTAAGTGTGGCGACTTGAAAATGCGAACTAGTGACTTGAAAATGGTTACGTGTACTGACTTGAAATGTGAACTAGTGACTTGAAAATGGTTTAGTGTTTGAAAATGTGAACTAGTGACATGAAAATGGTTAAGTGTAGTGCCTTGAAATGTGCACAAGTGACTTGAAAATGGTTAAGTGTAGTGACTTGAAATGCGAACTAGTTACTAGAAAATGGGAAAGTGGTTTAAAATTTGAACTAGTGACTTGAAAATGGTTAAGTGTAGTGACTTGAAATAGTAAAGTGTAACGACTTGAAATTTGAACTAGTGACTTGAAAATGGTTAAGCGTAGTGACTTGAAAATGTGAATTAATGACTAGAAAATTGTTAAGTGTAGTGACTTAAAAATGTGAACTAGCGACTAGAAATGGTTTAAGTGTGGCGACTTGAAAATGTGAACTAGTGACTTGAAAATGGTTACGTGTACTGACTTGAAATGTGAACTACTGACTTGAAAATTGTTTAGTGTTTGAAAATGTGAACTAGTGACATGAAAATGGTTAAGTGTAGTGCCTTGAAATGTGAACTAGTGACTTGAAAATAGTTTAGTGTTTGAAAATGTGAACTAGTGACATGAAAATGGTTAAGTGTAGTGCCTTGAAATGTGCACTAGTGACTTGAAAATGGTTAAGTGTAGTGACTTGTAAATGTGAACTACGGACTAGAAAATTGTTAAGTGTAGTGACTGAAAAATGTGAACTACAGACATGAAAATGATTAAGTGTTTTGACTTTAAATGTGAACTAGTGACTTGAAAATGGTTAAGTCTAGTGACTTTAAAATGGTTAAGTGTAGTGACTTGTAAATATGAACTAGTGACATCAAAATGGTTAAGTGTAGTGACTTGAAAATAGATAAGCGTAGTTTTTTGAAATGTGAACTAGTGACTTGAAACTGGTTAAGTGTTGTTACTTGAAAATGTGTACTAATGACTAGAAAATGGTTACGTGTAGTAACTTGAAAATGTAAACTATTGACTTAAAAATGGTTAAGTGTAGTGACTTGAAATGTGAACTAGTGACCTGAAAATGGGAAAGTGGTTGAAACTTTGAACTAGTGACTTGAAAATAGTTAAGTGTAGTGACTTAAAAATAGTAAAGTGTAATGACTTGAAATTTGAACTAGTGATTTGAAAATGATTATGCGTAGTGACTTTAAATTGTGAACTAATGACTAGATAATTGTTAAGTGTAGTCACTTAAAAATGTCAGCTAGTGACTTGAAAATGGTTATATGTACTGACTCGAAATGTGAACTAGTGACTTTAAAATGGTTTAGTGTTTTAAAATATGAACTAGATACATGAAAATGGTTAAGTGTATTGCCTTTAAATGTGCACTAGTGACTTGAAAATGGTTAAGTGTAGTGACTTGTAAATGTGAACTACGGACTAGAAAATTGTTAAGTGTAGTGACTGGAAAATGTGAACTACTGACATGAAAATGGTTAAGTGTTTTGACTTGAAATGTGAACTAGTGACTTGAAAATGGTTAAGTATAGTGACTTTAAAATGGTTAAGTGTAGTGACTTGTAAATATGAACTAGTGACATCAAAATGGTTAAGTGTAGTGACTTGAAAATGGATAAGTGTAGTTTCTTGAAATGTGAACTAGTGACTTGAAACTGGTGAAGTGTTGTTACTTGAAAATGTGTACTAATGACTAGAAAATGGTTACGTGTAGTAACTTTAAAATGTAAACGATTGACTTAAAAATGGTTAAGTGTAGTGACTTGAAATGTGAACAAGTCACTTGAAAATGGGAAAGTGGTTGAAAATTTGAACTAGTGACTTGAAAATAGTTAAGTGTACTGACTTAAAAATAGTAAAGTGTAATGACTTGAAATTTGAATTAGTGACTTGTAAATGGTTAAGCATGGTGACTTTAAAATGTGAACTAATGACTAGAAAATTTTTAAGTGTAGTGACTTAAAAATGTGAACTAGTGACTAGAAATGGTTTAAGTGTGGCGACTTGAAAATATGAACTAGTGACTTGAAAATGGTTACGTGTATTGACTTGAAATGTGAACTACTGACTTGAAAATTGTTTAGTGTTTGAAAATGTGAACTAGTGACATGAAAATGGTTAAGTGTAGTGCCTTGAAATGTGAACTAGTGACTTGAAAATAGTTTAGTGTTTGAAAATGTGAACTAGTGACATGAAAATGGTTAAGTGTAGTCCTTTGAAATGTGCACTAGTGACTTGAAAATGGTTAAGTGTAGTGACTTGTAAATGTGAACTACGGACTAGAAAATTGTTAAGTGTAGTGACTGGAAAATGTGAACTACATACATGAAAATGGTTAAGTGTTTTGATTTTAAATGTGAACTAGTGACAAGAAAATGGTTAAGTCTAGTGACTTTGAAATGGTTAAGTGTAGTGACTCGTAAATATGAACTAGTGACATGAAAATGGTTAAGTGTAGTGACTTGAAAATGGATAAGTATAGTTTCTTCAAATGTGAACTAGTGACTTGAAACTGGTTAAGTGTTGTTGCTTGAAAATGTGTCCTAATGACTAGAAAATGGTAACGTGTAGTAACTTGAAAATGTAAACTATTGACCTAAAAATGGTTAAGTGTAGTGACTTGAAATGTGAACTAGTGACTAGAAAATGGGAAAGCGGTTGAAAATTTGAACTAGTGACTTGAAAATAGTTAAGTGCAGTGACTTAAAAATAGTAAAGTGCAATGACTTGAAATTTGAACTAGTGATTTGGAAATGGTTAAGCGTAGTGACTTTAAAATGTGAACTAAAGACTACACTATTGTTAAGTGTAGTGACTTAAAAATGTGAACTAGTGACTAGAAATGGTTTAAGTGTGGCGACTTGAAAATGTGAACTAGTGACTTGAAAATGGTTACATGTACTGACTTGAAATATGAACTAGTGACTTGAAATTGGTTTAGTGTTTGAAAATGTGAACTAGTGACATGAAAATGGTTAAGTGTAGTCCTTTGAAATGTGCACTAGTGACTTGAAAATGGTTAAGTGTAGTGACTTGTAAATGTGAACTACGGACTAGAAAATTGTTAAGTGTAGTGACTGGAAAATGTGAACTACATACATGAAAATGGTTAAGTGTTTTGATTTTAAATGTGAACTAGTGACAAGAAAATGGTTAAGTCTAGTGACTTTGAAATGGTTAAGTGTAGTGACTCGTAAATATGAACTAGTGACATGAAAATGGTTAAGTGTAGTGACTTGAAAATGGATAAGTATAGTTTCTTCAAATGTGAACTAGTGACTTGAAACTGGTTAAGTGTTGTTACTTGAAAATGTGTCCTAATGACTAGAAAATGGTAACGTGTAGTAACTTGAAAATGTAAACTATTGACCTAAAAATGGTTAAGTGTAGTGACTTGAAATGTGAACTAGTGACTAGAAAATGGGAAAGTGGTTTAAAATTTGAACTAGTGACTTGGAAATAGTTAAGTTTAGTGACTTAAAAATAGTAAAGGGTAATGACTTGAAATTTGAACTAGTGACTTGAAAATGGTTAAGCGTAGTTACTTGAAAATGTGAACTAATGACTAGAAAATTGTTAAGTGTAGTGACTTAAAAATTTGAACGAGTGACTAGAAATGGTTTGAGTGTGGCGACTTGATAATGTGAACTAGTGACTTGAAAATGGTTTAGTGTTTTAAAATATGAACTAGAGACATGAAAATGGTTAAGTGTATTGCCTTTAAATGTGCACTAGTGACTTGAAAATGGTTAAGTGTAGTGACTTGTAAATGTGAACTACGGACTAGAAAATTGTTAAGTGTAGTAACTGGAAAATGTGAACTACTGACATGAAAATGGTTAAGTGTTTTGACTTGAAATGTGAACTAGTGACTTGAAAATGGTTAAGTCTAGTGACTTTAAAATGGTTAAGTGTAGTGACTTGTAAATATGAACTTGTGACATCAAAATGGTTAAGTGTAGTGACTTGAAAATGGATAAGTGTAGTTTCTTGAAATGTGAACTAGTGACTTGAAACTGGTGAAGTGTTGTTACTTGAAAATGTGTACTAATGACTAGAAAATGGTTACGTGTAGTAACTTTAAAATGTAAACGATTGACTTAAAAATGGTTAAGTGTAGTGACTTGAAATGTGAACAAGTCACTTGAAAATGGGAAAGTGGTTGAAAATTTGAACTAGTGACTTGAAAATAGTTAAGTGTACTGACTTAAAAATAGTAAAGTGTAATGACTTGAAATTTGAATTAGTGACTTGTAAATGGTTAAGCATGGTGACTTTAAAATGTGAACTAATGACTAGAAAATTTTTAAGTGTAGTGACTTAAAAATGTGAACTAGTGACTAGAAATGGTTTAAGTGTGGCGACTTGAAAATATGAACTAGTGACTTGAAAATGGTTACGTGTACTGACTTGAAATGTGAACTACTGACTTGAAAATTGTTTAGTGTTTGAAAATGTGAACTAGTGACATGAAAATGGTTAAGTGTAGTGCCTTGAAATGTGAACTAGTGACTTGAAAATAGTTTAGTGTTTGAAAATGTGAACTAGTGACATGAAAATGGTTAAGTGTAGTCCTTTGAAATGTGCACTAGTGACTTGAAAATGGTTAAGTGTAGTGACTTGTAAATGTGAACTACGGACTAGAAAATTGTTAAGTGTAGTGACTGGAAAAAGTGAACTACATACATGAAAATGGTTAAGTGTTTTGATTTTAAATGTGAACTAGTGACAAGAAAATGGTTAAGTCTAGTGACTTTGAAATGGTTAAGTGTAGTGACTCGTAAATATGAACTAGTGACATGAAAATGGTTAAGTGTAGTGACTTGAAAATGGATAAGTATAGTTTCTTAAAATGTGAACTAGTGACTTGAAACTGGTTAGGTGTTGTTACTTGAAAATGTGTCCTAATGACTAGAAAATGGTAACGTGTAGTAACTTGAAAATGTAAACTATTGACCTAAAAATGGTTAAGTGTAGTGACTTGAAATGTGAACTAGTGACTAGAAAATGGGAAAGTGGTTTAAAATTTGAACTAGTGACTTGGAAATAGTTAAGTGTAGTGACTTAAAAATAGTAAAGGGTAATGACTTGAAATTTGAACTAGTGACTTGAAAATGGTTAAGCGTAGTTACTTGAAAATGTGAACTAATGACTAGAAAATTGTTAAGTGTAGTGACTTAAAAATTTGAACGAGTGACTAGAAATGGTTTGAGTGTGGCGACTTGATAATGTGAACTAGTGACTTGAAAATGGTTTAGTGTTTTAAAATATGAACTAGAGACATGAAAATGGTTAAGTGTATTGCCTTTAAATGTGCACTAGTGACTTGAAAATGGTTAAGTGTAGTGACTTGTAAATGTGAACTACGGACTAGAAAATTGTTAAGTGTAGTGACTGGAAAATGTGAACTACTGACATGAAAATGGTTAAGTGTTTTGACTTGAAATGTGAACTAGTGACTTGAAAATGGTTAAGTATAGTGACTTTAAAATGGTTAAGTGTAGTGACTTGTAAATATGAACTAGTGACATCAAAATGGTTAGGTGTAGTGACTTGAAAATGGATAAGTGTAGTTTCTTGAAATGTGAACTAGTGACTTGAAACTGGTGAAGTGTTGTTACTTGAAAATGTGTACTAATGACTAGAAAATGGTTACGTGTAGTAACTTTAAAATGTAAACGATTGACTTAAAAATGGTTAAGTGTAGTGACTTGAAATGTGAACAAGTCACTTGAAAATGGGAAAGTGGTTGAAAATTTGAACTAGTGACTTGAAAATAGTTAAGTGTACTGACTTAAAAATAGTAAAGTGTAATGACTTGAAATTTGAATTAGTGACTTGTAAATGGTTAAGCATGGTGACTTTAAAATGTGAACTAATGACTAGAAAATTTTTAAGTGTAGTGACTTAAAAATGTGAACTAGTGACTAGAAATGGTTTAAGTGTGGCGACTTGAAAATATGAACTAGTGACTTGAAAATGGTTACGTGTACTGACTTGAAATGTGAACTACTGACTTGAAAATTGTTTAGTGTTTGGAAATGTGAACTAGTGACATGAAAATGGTTAAGTGTAGTGCCTTGAAATGTGAACTAGTGACTTGAAAATAGTTTAGTGTTTGAAAATGTGAACTAGTGACATGAAAATGGTTAAGTGTAGTCCTTTGAAATGTGCACTAGTGACTTGAAAATGGTTAAGTGTAGTGACTTGTAAATGTGAACTACGGACTAGAAAATTGTTAAGTGTAGTGACTGGAAAATGTGAACTACATACATGAAAATGGTTAAGTGTTTTGATTTTAAATGTGAACTAGTGACAAGAAAATGGTTAAGTCTAGTGACTTTGAAATGGTTAAGTGTAGTGACTCGTAAATATGAACTAGTGACATGAAAATGGTTAAGTGTAGTGACTTGAAAATGGATAAGTATAGTTTCTTCAAATGTGAACTAGTGACTTGAAACTGGTTAAGTGTTGTTACTTGAAAATGTGTCCTAATGACTAGAAAATGGTAACGTGTAGTAACTTGAAAATGTAAACTATTGACCTAAAAATGGTTAAGTGTAGTGACTTGAAATGTGAACTAGTGACCTGAAAATGGGAAAGCGGTTGAAAATTTGAACTAGTGACTTGAAAATAGTTAAGTGTAGTGACTTAAAAATAGTAAAGTGCAATGACTTGAAATTTGAACTAGTGATTTGGAAATGGTTAAGCGTAGTGACTTTAAAATGTGAACTAAAGACTACACTATTGTTAAGTGTAGTGACTTAAAAATGTGAACTAGTGACTAGAAATGGTTTAAGTGTGGCGACATGAAAATGAGAACTAGTGACTTGAAAATGGTTACATGTACTGACTTGAAATATGAACTAGTGACTTGAAATTGGTTTAGTGTTTGAAAATGTGAACTAGTGACATGAAAATGGTTAAGTGTAGTCCTTTGAAATGTGCACTAGTGACTTGAAAATGGTTAAGTGTAGTGACTTGTAAATGTGAACTACGGACTAGAAAATTATTAAGTGTAGTGACTGGAAAAAGTGAACTACAGACATGAAAATGGTTAAGTGTTTTGACTTTAAATGTGAACTAGAGACTTGAAAATTGTTAAGTCTAGTGACTTTAAAATGGTTAAGTGTAGTGACTTGTAAATATGAACTAGTGACATCAAAATGGTTAAGTGTAGTGACTTGAAAATGGATAAGTGTTTCTTGAAATGTGAACCAGTGACTTGAAACTGGTTAAGTGTTGTTACTTGAAAATGTGTACTTATGACTAGAAAATGGTTACGTGTAGTAACTTGAAAATGTAAACTATTGACTTAAAAATGGTTAAGTGTAGTGACTTGAAATGTGAACTAGTGACCTGAAAATGGGAAAGTGGTTGAAAATTAGAACTAGTGACTTGAAAATAGTTAAGTGTAGTGACTTAAAAATAGTAAAGTGTAATGACTTGAAATTTGAACTAGTGATTTGAAAATGGTTAAGCGTAGTGACTTTAAAATGTGAACTAATGACTAGATAATTGTTAAGTGTAGTGACTTAAAAATGTCAACTAGTGACTTGAAAATGGTTACATGTACTGACTCGAAATGTGAACTAGTGACTTGAAAATGGTTTAGTGTTTTAAAATATGAACTAGAGACATGAAAATGGTTAAGTGTAGTGCCTTTAAATGTGCACTAGTTACTTGAAAATGGTTAAGTGTATTGACTTGTAAATGTGAACTACGGACTAGAAAATTGTTAAGTGTAGTGACTGGAAAATGTGAACTACAGACATGAAAATGGTTAACTGTTTTGACTTTAAATGTGAACTAGTGACTAGAAAATGGTTAAGTCTAGTGACTTTAAAATTGTTAAGTGTAGTGACTTGTAAATATGAACTAGTGACATGAAAATGGTTAAGTGTAGTGACTTGAAAATGGATAAGTATAGTTTCTTGAAATGTGAACTAGTGACCTGAAAATGGGAAAGTGGTTGAAAATTTGAACTAGTGACTTGAAAATAGTTAATTGTAGTGACTTAAAAATAGTAAAGTGTAATGACTTGAAATTTAAAATAGTGATTTGAAAATGCTTAAGCTTAGTGACTTTAAAATGTGAACTTATGACTAGATAATTGTTAAGTGTATCGACTTAAAAATGAGAACTAGTGACTTGAAAATGGTTACATGTACTGACTCGAAATGTTAATTAGTGACTTGAAAATGGTTTAGTGTTTTAAAATATGAACTAAAGACATGACAATGGTTAAGTGTAGTGCCTTTAAATGTGCACCAGTGACTTGAAAATGGTTAAGTGTAGTGACTTGTAAATGTGAACTAGTGACTAGAAAATTGTTAAGTGTAGTTACTGGAAAATGTGAACTACTGACATGAAAATGGTTAAGTGTTTTGACTTGAAATGTGAAGTAGTGACTTGAAAATGGTTAAGTCTAGTGACTTTAAAATAGTTAAGTGTAGTGACTTGTAAATATGAACTAGTGACATGAAAATGGTTAAGTGTAGTGACTTGAAAATGGATAAGTGTTGTTTCTTGAAATGTGAACTAGTGACTTGAAACTGGTGAAGTGTTGTTACTTGAAAATGTGTACTAATGACTAGAAAATGGTTACGTGTAGTAACTTGAAAATGTAGACGATTGACATAAAAATGGTTAAGTGTAGTGACTTGAAATGTGAACTAGTCACTTGAACATGGGAAAGTGGTTGAAAATTTGAACTAGTGACTTGAAAATAGTTAAGTGTAGTGAATTAAAAATAGTAAAGTGTAATGACTTGAAATTTGAATTAGTGACTTGTAAATGGTTAAGCATGGTGACTTTAAAATGTGAACTAATGACTAGAAAATTTTTAAGTGTAGTGACTTAAAAATGTGAACTAGAGACTAGAAATGGTTTAAGTGAGGCGACTTGAAAATGTGAACTAGTGACTTGAAAATGGTTACGTGTACTGACTTGAAATGTGAACTAGTGACTTGAAAATTGTTAAGTGTAGTGCCTTGAAATGTGAACTAGTGACTTGAAAATAGTTTAGTGTTTGAAAATGTGAACTAGTGACATGAAAATGGTTAAGTGTAGTGCCTTGAAATGTGCACTAGTGACTTGAAAATGGTTAAGTGTAGTGACTTGTAAATGTGAACTACAGACTAGAAAATTGTTAAGTGTAGTGACTGAAAAATGTGAACTACAGACATGAAAATGATTAAGTGTTTTGACTTTAAATGTGAACTAGTGACTTGAAAATTGTTAAGTCTAGTGACTTTAAAATGGTTAAGTGTAGTGACTTGTAAATATGAACTAGTGACATCAAAATGGTTAAGTGTAGTGACTTGAAAATGGATAAGCGTAGTTTTTTGAAATGTGAACTAGTGACTTGAAACTGGTTAAGTGTTGTTACTTGAAAATGTGTACTAATGACTAGAAAATGGTTACGTGTAGTAACTTGAAAATGTAAACTATTGACTTAAAAATGGATAAGTGTAGTGACTTGAAATGTGAACTAGTGACCTAAAAATGGCAAAGTGGTTGAAACTTTGAACTAGTGACTTGAAAATAGTTAAGTGTAGTGACTTAAAAATAGTAAAGTGTAATGACTTGAAATTTGAACTAGTGATTTGAAAATGGTTATGCGTAGTGACTTTAAATTGTGAACTAATGACTAGATAATTGTTAAGTGTAGTCACTTAAAAATGTCAGCTAGTGACTTGAAAATGGTTATATGTACTGACTCGAAATGTGAACTAGTGACTTGAAAATGGTTTAGTGTTTTAAAATATGAACTAGAGACATGAAAATGGTTAAGTGTATTGCCTTTAAATGTGCACTAGTGACTTGAAAATGGTTAAGTGTAGTGACTTGTAAATGTGAACTAGTGACTAGAAAATTGTTAAGTGTAGTGACTGGAAAATGTGAACTACTGACATGAAAATGGTTAAGTGTTTTGACTTGAAATGTGAACTAGTGACTTGAAAATGGTTAAGTCTAGTGACTTTAAAATGGTTAAGTGTAGTGACTTGAAAATGGATAAGTGTAGTTTCTTGAAATGTGAACTAGTGACTTGAAACTGGTGAAGTGTTGTTACTTGAAAATGTGTACTAATGACTAGAAAATGGTTACGTGTAGTAACTTTAAAATGTAAACGATTGACTTAAAAATGGTTAAGTGTAGTGATTTGAAATGTGAACAAGTCACTTGAAAATGGGAAAGTGGTTGAAAATTTGAACTAGTGACTTGAAAATAGTTAAGTGTACTGACTTAAAAATAGTAAAGTGTAATGACTTGAAATTTGAATTAGTGACTTGTAAATGGTTAAGCATGGTGACTTTAAAATGTGAACTAATGACTAGAAAATTTTTAAGTGTAGTGACTTAAAAATGTGAACTAGTGACTAGAAATGGTTTAAGTGTGGCGACTTGAAAATATGAACTAGTGACTTGAAAATGGTTACGTGTACTGACTTGAAATGTGAACTACTGACTTGAAAATTGTTTAGTGTTTGAAAATGTGAACTAGTGACATGAAAATGGTTAAGTGTAGTGCCTTGAAATGTGAACTAGTGACTTGAAAATAGTTTAGTGTTTGAAAATGTGAACTAGTGACATGAAAATGGTTAAGTGTAGTCCTTTGAAATGTGCACTAGTGACTTGAAAATGGTTAAGTGTAGTGACTTGTAAATGTGAACTACGGACTAGAAAATTGTTAAGTGTAGTGACTGGAAAATGTGAACTACATACATGAAAATGGTTAAGTGTTTTGATTTTAAATGTGAACTAGTGACAAGAAAATGGTTAAGTCTAGTGACTTTGAAATGGTTAAGTGTAGTGACTTGTAATTATGAACTAGTGACATCAAAATGGTTAAGTGTAGTGACTTGAAAATGGATAAGTATAGTTTCTTGAAATGTTAACTAGTGACTTGAAACTGGTTAAGTGTTGTTACTTGAAAATGTGTCCTAATGACTAGAAAATGGTTACATGTAGTAACTTGAAAATGTAAACTATTGACTTAAAAATGGTTAAGTGTAGTGACTTGAAATGTGAACTAGTGACGTAAAAATGGGAAAGTGGTTGAAAATTTGAACTAGTGACTTGAAAATAGTTAAGTGTAGTGACTTAAAAATAGTAAAGTGTAATGACTTGAAATTTGAACTAGTGATTTGAGAATGGTTAAGCGTAGTGACTTTAAAATGTGAACTAATGACTAGATAATTGTTAAGTGTAGTGACTTAAAAATGTGAACTAGTGAATTGAAAATGGTTACATGTACTGACTCAAAATGTGAACTAGTGACTTGAAAATAGTTTAATGTTTTAAAATATAAACTAGAGACATGAAAATGGTTAAGTGTAGTGCCTTTAAATGTGCACTAATGACTTGAAAATGGTTAAGTGTAGTGACTTGTAAATGTGAACTAGTGACTAGAAAATTGTTAAGTGTAGTGACTGGAAAATATGAACTACTGACATGAAAATGGTTAAGTGTTTTGACTTGAAATGTAAACTAGTGACTTGAAAATGGTTAAGTCTAGTGACTTTAAAATGGTTAAGTGTAGTGACTTGTAAATATGAACTAGTGACATCAAAATGGTTAAGTGTAGTGACTTGAAAATGGATAAGCGTAGTTTCTTGAAATGTGAACTAGTGACTTGAAACTGGTTAAGTGTTGTTACTTGAAAATGTGTACTAATGACTAGAAAATGGTTACGTGTAGTAACTTGAAAATGTGAACTATTGACTTAAAAATGGTTAAGTGTAGTGACTTGAAATGTGAACTAATGACTTGAAATTTGAACTAGTGATTTGAAAATGGTTAAGCGTAGTGACTTTAAAATGTGAACTAATGACTAGATAATTGTTAAGTGTAGTGACTTAAAAATGTCAACTAGTGACTTTAAAATGGTTACATGTACTGACTCGAAATGTGAACTAGTGACTTGAAAATGGTTTAGTGTTTTAAAATATGAACTAGAGACATGAAGATGGTTAAGTGTAGTGCCTTGAAATTTGCACTAGTGACTTGAAAATGGTTAAGTGTAGTGACTTGTAAATGTGAACTAGTGACTAGAAAATTGTAAACTGTAGTGACTGGAAAATGTGAACTACTGACATGAAAATGGTTAAGTGTTTTGACTTGAAATGTGAACTAGTGATTTGAAAATGGTTAAGCATAGTGACTTGAAAATGTGAACTAATGACTAGAAAATTTTTAAGTGTAGTGACTTAAAAAAGATGAACTAGTGACTAGAAATGGTTTAAGAGTGGCGTCTAGAAAATGTGAACTACTGACTTGAAAATGGTTATGTGTACTGACTTGAAATGTGATCTAGTGACTTGAAAATGGTTTAGTGTTTTGAAAAATGAACTAGAGACTTGAAAATGATTAAGTGTAGTGACTTTAAAATGGTTTAGTGTAGTGACTTGAAAATGTGAACTAGTGACTTGAAAATGGATAAGTGTAGTTTCTTGAAATGTGAACTAGTGACTTGATACTGGTTAAGTGTTGTTTATTGAAAATGTGTACTAATGACTAGAAAATGGTTACGTGTACTAACTTGAAAATGTGAACTATTGACTTAAAAATGGTTAAGTGTAGTGACTTGTAACTATGAACTAGTGACATGAAAATGGTTAAGTGTAGTGACTTAAAAATGTGAACTAGTGACTTGAAAATGGATAAGTGTAGTTTCATGAAATGTGAACTAGTGACTTGAAACTGGTTAAGTGTTGTTACTTGAAAATGTGTACTACTGACTTGTAAAGGGTTAAGTGTAGTAACTTAAAAATGTGAACTATTGACTTAATAATGGTAGTGTGTAATGACTTGAAATGTGAACTAGTGACTTGAAAATGGGAAAGTGGTTGAAAATTTGAACTAGTGACTTGAAAATAGTTAAGTGTAGTGACTTAAAAGTAGTAAAGTGTAATGACTTGAAATTTGAATTAGTGACTGGAAAATGGTTAAGCATAGTGACTTGAAAATGTGAACTAATGACTAGAAAATTGTTAAATGTAGTGACTTAAAAATGTGAACTGGTGACTAGAAATGGTTACGTGTACTGACTTGAAATGTGATCTAGTGACTTGAAAATGGTTTAGTGTTTTGAAATATGAACTAGAGACATGAAAATGGTTAAGTGTAGTGCGTTGAAATGTGCACTAGTGACTTGAAAATGGTTAAGTGAAGTGACTTTAAAATGGTTTAGTCTAGTTACTTGTAAATATGAACTAGTGACATGAAAATGATTAAAAGTAGTGACTTGAAAATGTGAACTAGTGACTTGAAAATGGATAAGTGTAGTTTCTTGAAATGTAAACTAGTGACTTGAAACTGGTTAAGTGTTGTTACTTGAAAATGTGTACTAGTAAATTGTGAATGGTTAAGTGTAGTAACTTGAAAATGTGAACTATTGACTTGAAAATGGTTTAGTGTAGTGACTTGAAATGCAAACTTGTGACTAGAAAATGGGAAAGTGGTTTAAAATTTGAACTAGTGACTTGAAAATACTTAAGTGTAGTGACTTAAAAATAGTAGAGTGTAATGACTTGAAATTTGAACTAGTGAATTAAAAATGTTAAGCGTAGTGACTTGAAAATGTGAACTAATGACTAGAAATTTTTTAAGTGTAGTGACTTGAAATATGAACTAGAGACATGAAAATGGTTAAGTGTAGTGCCTTGAAATGTGCACTAGTGACTTGAAAATGGTTAAGTGTAGTGACTTTAAAATGGTTTAGTGTAGTGACTTGTAAATATGAACTAGTGACATGAAAATGGTTAAGTGTAGTGAATTGAAAATGTGAACTAGTGACAAGAAAATTGTAAATGTAGTGACTGGAAAATGTGAACTACTGACATGAAAATGGTTAAGTGTTTTGACTTGAAATGTGAACTAGTGACTAGAAAATTTTTAAGTGTAGTGACTAAAAAAAGATGAACTAGTGACTAGAAATGGTTTAAAAGTGGCGTATAGAAAATGTGAACTACTGACTTGAAAATGGTTACGTGTACTGACTTGAAATGTGATCTAGTGACTTGAAAATGGTTTAGTATTTTGAAATATGAACTAGAGACATGAAAATGGTTAAGTGTAGTGCCTTGAAATGTGCACTAGTGACTTTAAAATGGTTAAGTGTAGTGACTTTTAAATGGTTTAGTGTAGTGACTTGTAAATATGAACTAGTGACATGAAAATGGTTAAGTGTAGTGAATTGAAAATGTGAACTAGTGACTAGAAAATTGTAAAGTGTAGTGACTGGAAAATGTGAACTACTAACATGAAAATGGTTAAGTGTTTTGACTTGAAATGTGAACTAGTGACTTGAAAATGGTTAAGTCTAGTGACTTTAAAATGGTTAAGTGTAGTGACTTGTAAATATGAACTAGTGACTTGAAAATTGTTAAGTGTAGTGACTTGAAATAGTAAAGTGTAATGACTTGAAAATGTGAACTAGTGATTTGAAAATGGTTACGTGTACTGACTTGAAATGTGAACTAGTGACTTGAAAATGGTTTAGTGTAGTTTCTTGAAATGTGAACTAGTGACTTGAAAATGTGAACTAGTGACTTGAAAATGGATAAGTGTAGTTTCTTGAAATGTGAACTAGTGACTTTAAACTGGTTAAGCGTAGTGACTTGAAAATGTGAACTAATGACTACAAAATTGTTAAGTGTAGTGACTTAAAAATGTGAACTAGTGACTAGAAATGGTTTAAGTGTGGCGACTTGAAAATTTGAACTATTGATTTGAAAATGGTTACGTGTACTGACTTGAAATGTGAACTAGTGACTTGAAAATGGTTTAGTGTTTTAAAATATGAACTAGAGACATGAAAATTGTTAAGTGTAGTGCCTTGAAATTTGCACTAGTGACTTGAAAATGGTTAAGTGTAGTGACTTGTAAATGGTTTATTGTAGTGACTTGTAAATATGAACTAGTGACATGAAAATGGTTAAGTGTAGTGACTTGAAAATGGATAAGTGTAGTTTCTTGAAATGTGAACTAGTGACTTGAAACTGGTTAAGCGTCGTGACTTGAAAATGTGAACTAGTGACTAGAAATGGTTTAAGTGTGGCGACTTGAAAATGTGAACTAGTCATTTGAAAATGGTTAAGTGTACTGACTTGAAATGTGAACTAGTGACTTGAAAATGGTTTAGTGTTTTAAACTATGAACAAGAGACATGAAAATGGTTAAGTGTAGTGCCTTGAAATTTGCACTAGTGACTTGAAACTAGTTAAGTGTAGTGACTTGAAAATGGATAAGTGTAATTTCTTGAAATGTGAACTAGTGACTTGAAACTGGTTAAGCGTAGTGACTTGAAAATGTGAACTAGTGACTAGAAATGGTTAAAGTGTGGTGACTTGAAAATGTGAACTAGTGATTTGAAAATGGTTACGTGTACTGGCTTGAAATGTGAACTAGTGACTAGAAAATGGTTTAGTGTTTTAAAATATGAACTAGAGACATGAAAATGGTTAAGTGTAGTGCCTTGAAATTTGCACTTGTGACTTGAAAATGGTTAAGTGTAGTGACTTGTAAATGGTTTATTGTAGTGACTTGTAAATATGAACTAGTGACATGAAAATGGTTAAGTGTAGTGACTTGAAAATGGATAAGTGTAGTTTCTTGAAATGTGAACTAGTGACTTGAAACTGGTTAAGTGTTGTTACTTGAAAATGTGTACTAATGACTAGAAAATGGTTACGTGTAGTAACTTAAAAATGTGAACTATTGACTTAAAAATGGTTAAGTGTAGTGACTTGTAACTATGAACTAGTAACATGAAAATGGTTAAGTGTAGTGACTTGAAAATGTGAACTAGTGACTTGAAAATGGGTAAGTGTAGTTTCTTGAAATGTGAACTAGTGACTTGAAACTGGTTAAGCGTAGTGACTTGAAAATGTGAACTAATGACTACAAAATTGTTAAGTGTAGTGACTTAAAAATGTGAACTAGTGACTAGAAATGATTTAAATGTGGTGACTTGAAAATGTGAACTAGTGATTTGAAAATGGTTACGTGTACTGACTTGAAATGTGATCTAGTAACTTGAAAATGGTTTAGTATTTTGAAATATGAACTAGAGACATGAAAATTGTTAAGTGTAGTGCCTTGAAATTTGCACTAGTGACTTGAAAATGGTTAAGTGTAGTGACTTGTAAATGGTTTAGTGTAGTGACTTGTAAATATGAACTAGTGACATGAAAATGGTTAAGTGTAGTGACTTGAAAATGGATAAGTGTAGTTTCTTGAAATGTGAACTAGTGACTTGAAACTGGTTAAGTGTTGTTACTTGAAAATGTGTACTAATGACTAGAAAATGGTTACGTGTAGTAACTTAAAAATGTGAACTATTGACTTAAAAATGGTTAAGTGTAGTGACTTGTAACTATGAACTAGTAACATGAAAATGGTTAAGTGTAGTGACTTGAAAATGTGAACTAGTGACTTGAAAATGGGTAAGTGTAGTTTCTTGAAATGTGAACTAGTGACTTGAAACTGGTTAAGCGTAGTGACTTGAAAATGTGAACTAATGACTACAAAATTGTTAAGTGTAGTGACTTAAAAATGTGAACTAGTGACTAAAAATGATTTAAATGTGGTGACTTGAAAATGTGAACTAGTGATTTGAAAATGGTTACGTGTACTGACTTGAAATGTGATCTAGTAACTTGAAAATGGTTTAGTATTTTGAAATATGAACTAGAGACATGAAAATTGTTAAGTGTAGTGCCTTGAAATTTGCACTAGTGACTTGAAAATGGTTAAGTGTAGTGACTTGTAAATGGTTTAGTGTAGTGACTTGTAAATATGAACTAGTGACATGAAAATGGTTAAGTGTAGTGACTTGAAAATGGATAAGTGTAGTTTCTTGAAATGTGAACTAGTGACTTGAAACTGGTTAAGCGTAGTGACTTGAAAATGTGAACTAGTGACTAGAAATGGTTTAAGTGTGGCGACTTGAAAATGTGAACTAGTCATTTGAAAATGGTTAAGTGTACTGACTTGAAATGTGAACTAGTGACTTGAAAATGGTTTAGTGTTTTAAACTATGAACAAGAGACATGAAAATGGTTAAGTGTAGTGCCTTGAAATTTGCACTAGTGACTTGAAACTGGTTAAGTGTAGTGACTTGAAAATGGATAAGTGTAATTTCTTGAAATGTGAACTAGTGACTTGAAACTGGTTAAGCGTAGTGACTTGAAAATGTGAACTAGTGACTAGAAATGGTTTAAGTGTGGCGACTTGAAAATGTGAACTAGTGATTTGAAAATGGTTACGTGTACTGGCTTGAAATGTGAACTAGTGACTTGAAAATGGTTTAGTGTTTTAAAATATGAACTAGAGACATGAAAATGGTTAAGTGTAGTGCCTTGAAATTTGCACTAGTGACTTGAAAATGGTTAAGTGTAGTGACATGTAAATGGTTTATTGTAGTGACTTGTAAAAATGAACTAGTGACATGAAAATGGTTAAGTGTAGTGACTTGAAAATGGATAAGTGTAGTTTCTTGAAATGTGAACTAGTGACTTGAAACTGGTTAAGTGTTGTTACTTGAAAATGTGTACTAATGACTAGAAAATGGTTACGTGTAGTAACTTGAAAATGTGAACTATTGACTTAAAAATGGTTAAGTGTAGTGACTTGTAACTATGAACTAGTGACATGAAAAAGGTTAAGTGTACTAACTTGAAAATGTGAACTAGTGACTTGAAAATGGGTAAGTGTAGTTTCTTGAAATGTGAACTAGTGACTTGAAACTGGTTAAGCGTAGTGACTTGAAAATGTGAACTAATGACTACAAAATTGTTAAGTGTAGTGACTTAAAAATGTGAACTAGTGACTAGATATGATTTAAATGTGGTGACTTGAAAATGTGAACTAGTGATTTGAAAATGGTTACGTGTACTGACTTGAAATGTGAACTAGTGACTTGAAAATGGTTTAGTGTTTTAAAATATGATCTGGAGACATGAAAATGGTTAAGTGTAGTGCCTTGAAATTTGCACTAGTGACGTGAAAATGGTTAAGTGTAGTGACTTGTAAATGTGAACTAGTGACTAGAAAATTGTAAAGTGTAGTGACAGGAAAATGTGAACTACTGACATGAAAATGGTTAAGTGTTTTGACTTGAAATGTGAACTAGTGACTTGAAAATAGTTAAGCATAGTGACTTTAAAATGTGAACTAATGACTAGAAATTTTTTAAGTGTAGTGACTTTAAAATGGTTTAGTGTAGTGACTTGTAAATATGAACTAGTGACATGAAAATGGTTAAGTGTAGTGACTTGAAAAAGAGAACTAGTGACTTGAAAATAGATAAGTGTAGTTTCTTGAAAATGGATAAGTGTAGTTTCTTGAAATGTGAACTAGTGACTTGAAACTGGTTAAGCGTGGTGACTTGAAAATGTGAACTAGTGACTAGAAATGGTTTAAGTGTGGCGACTTGAAAATGTGAACTAGTCATTTGAAAATGGTTAAGTGTACTGACTTGAAATGTGAACTAGTGACTTGAAAATGGTTTAGTGTTTTAAACTATGAACAAGAGACATGAAAATGGTTAAGTGTAGTGCCTTGAAATTTGCACTAGTGACTTGAAACTGGTTAAGTGTAGTGACTTGAAAATGGATAAGTGTAATTTCTTGAAATGTGAACTAGTGACTTGAAACTGGTTAAGCGTAGTGACTTGAAAATGTGAACTAGTGACTAGAAATGGTTTAAGTGTGGCGACTTGAAAATGTGAACTAGTGATTTGAAAATGGTTACGTGTACTGGCTTGAAATGTGAACTAGTGACTTGAAAATGGTTTAGTGTTTTAAAATATGAACTAGAGACATGAAAATGGTTAAGTGTAGTGCCTTGAAATTTGCACTAGTGACTTGAAAATGGTTAAGTGTAGTGACATGTAAATGGTTTATTGTAGTGACTTGTAAAAATGAACTAGTGACATGAAAATGGTTAAGTGTAGTGACTTGAAAATGGATAAGTGTAGTTTCTTGAAATGTGAACTAGTGACTTGAAACTGGTTAAGTGTTGTTACTTGAAAATGTGTACTAATGACTAGAAAATGGTTACGTGTAGTAACTTGAAAATGTGAACTATTGACTTAAAAATGGTTAAGTGTAGTGACTTGTAACTATGAACTAGTGACATGAAAAAGGTTAAGTGTACTAACTTGAAAATGTGAACTAGTGACTTGAAAATGGGTAAGTGTAGTTTCTTGAAATGTGAACTAGTGACTTGAAACTGGTTAAGCGTAGTGACTTGAAAATGTGAACTAATGACTACAAAATTGTTAAGTGTAGTGACTTAAAAATGTGAACTAGTGACTAGATATGATTTAAATGTGGTGACTTGAAAATGTGAACTAGTGATTTGAAAATGGTTACGTGTACTGACTTGAAATGTGAACTAGTGACTTGAAAATGGTTTAGTGTTTTAAAATATGATCTGGAGACATGAAAATGGTTAAGTGTAGTGCCTTGAAATTTGCACTAGTGACGTGAAAATGGTTAAGTGTAGTGACTTGTAAATGTGAACTAGTGACTAGAAAATTGTAAAGTGTAGTGACAGGAAAATGTGAACTACTGACATGAAAATGGTTAAGTGTTTTGACTTGAAATGTGAACTAGTGACTTGAAAATAGTTAAGCATAGTGACTTTAAAATGTGAACTAATGACTAGAAATTTTTTAAGTGTAGTGACTTTAAAATGGTTTAGTGTAGTGACTTGTAAATATGAACTAGTGACATGAAAATGGTTAAGTGTAGTGACTTGAAAAAGAGAACTAGTGACTTGAAAATAGATAAGTGTAGTTTCTTGAAAATGGATAAGTGTAGTTTCTTGAAATGTGAACTAGTGACTTGAAACTGGTTAAGCGTAGTGACTTGAAAATGTGAACTAGTGACTAGAAATGGTTTAAGTGTGGCGACTTGAAAATGTGAACTAGTCATTTGAAAATGGTTAAGTGTACTGACTTGAAATGTGAACTAGTGACTTGAAAATGGTTTAGTGTTTTAAACTATGAACAAGAGACATGAAAATGGTTAAGTGTAGTGCCTTGAAATTTGCACTAGTGACTTGAAACTGGTTAAGTGTAGTGACTTGAAAATGGATAAGTGTAATTTCTTGAAATGTGAACTAGTGACTTGAAACTGGTTAAGCGTAGTGACTTGAAAATGTGAACTAGTGACTAGAAATGGTTTAAGTGTGGCGACTTGAAAATGTGAACTAGTGATTTGAAAATGGTTACGTGTACTGGCTTGAAATGTGAACTAGTGACTTGAAAATGGTTTAGTGTTTTAAAATATGAACTAGAGACATGAAAATGGTTAAGTGTAGTGCCTTGAAATTTGCACTAGTGACTTGAAAATGGTTAAGTGTAGTGACATGTAAATGGTTTATTGTAGTGACTTGTAAAAATGAACTAGTGACATGAAAATGGTTAAGTGTAGTGACTTGAAAATGGATAAGTGTAGTTTCTTGAAATGTGAACTAGTGACTTGAAACTGGTTAAGTGTTGTTACTTGAAAATGTGTACTAATGACTAGAAAATGGTTACGTGTAGTAACTTGAAAATGTGAACTATTGACTTAAAAATGGTTAAGTGTAGTGACTTGTAACTATGAACTAGTGACATGAAAAAGGTTAAGTGTACTAACTTGAAAATGTGAACTAGTGACTTGAAAATGGGTAAGTGTAGTTTCTTGAAATGTGAACTAGTGACTTGAAACTGGTTAAGCGTAGTGACTTGAAAATGTGAACTAATGACTACAAAATTGTTAAGTGTAGTGACTTAAAAATGTGAACTAGTGACTAGATATGATTTAAATGTGGTGACTTGAAAATGTGAACTAGTGATTTGAAAATGGTTACGTGTACTGACTTGAAATGTGAACTAGTGACTTGAAAATGGTTTAGTGTTTTAAAATATGATCTGGAGACATGAAAATGGTTAAGTGTAGTGCCTTGAAATTTGCACTAGTGACGTGAAAATGGTTAAGTGTAGTGACTTGTAAATGTGAACTAGTGACTAGAAAATTGTAAAGTGTAGTGACAGGAAAATGTGAACTACTGACATGAAAATGGTTAAGTGTTTTGACTTGAAATGTGAACTAGTGACTTGAAAATAGTTAAGCATAGTGACTTTAAAATGTGAACTAATGACTAGAAATTTTTTAAGTGTAGTGACTTTAAAATGGTTTAGTGTAGTGACTTGTAAATATGAACTAGTGACATGAAAATGGTTAAGTGTAGTGACTTGAAAAAGAGAACTAGTGACTTGAAAATAGATAAGTGTAGTTTCTTGAAAATGGATAAGTGTAGTTTCTTGAAATGTGAACTAGTGACTTGAAACTGGTTAAGCGTAGTGACTTGAAAATGTGAACTAGTGACTAGAAATGGTTTAAGTGTGGCGACTTGAAAATGTGAACTAGTCATTTGAAAATGGTTAAGTGTACTGACTTGAAATGTGAACTAGTGACTTGAAAATGGTTTAGTGTTTTAAACTATGAACAAGAGACATGAAAATGGTTAAGTGTAGTGCCTTGAAATTTGCACTAGTGACTTGAAACTGGTTAAGTGTAGTGACTTGAAAATGGATAAGTGTAATTTCTTGAAATGTGAACTAGTGACTTGAAACTGGTTAAGCGTAGTGACTTGAAAATGTGAACTAGTGACTAGAAATGGTTTAAGTGTGGCGACTTGAAAATGTGAACTAGTGATTTGAAAATGGTTACGTGTACTGGCTTGAAATGTGAACTAGTGACTTGAAAATGGTTTAGTGTTTTAAAATATGAACTAGAGACATGAAAATGGTTAAGTGTAGTGCCTTGAAATTTGCACTAGTGACTTGAAAATGGTTAAGTGTAGTGACATGTAAATGGTTTATTGTAGTGACTTGTAAAAATGAACTAGTGACATGAAAATGGTTAAGTGTAGTGACTTGAAAATGGATAAGTGTAGTTTCTTGAAATGTGAACTAGTGACTTGAAACTGGTTAAGTGTTGTTACTTGAAAATGTGTACTAATGACTAGAAAATGGTTACGTGTAGTAACTTGAAAATGTGAACTATTGACTTAAAAATGGTTAAGTGTAGTGACTTGTAACTATGAACTAGTGACATGAAAAAGGTTAAGTGTACTAACTTGAAAATGTGAACTAGTGACTTGAAAATGGGTAAGTGTAGTTTCTTGAAATGTGAACTAGTGACTTGAAACTGGTTAAGCGTAGTGACTTGAAAATGTGAACTAATGACTACAAAATTGTTAAGTGTAGTGACTTAAAAATGTGAACTAGTGACTAGATATGATTTAAATGTGGTGACTTGAAAATGTGAACTAGTGATTTGAAAATGGTTACGTGTACTGACTTGAAATGTGAACTAGTGACTTGAAAATGGTTTAGTGTTTTAAAATATGATCTGGAGACATGAAAATGGTTAAGTGTAGTGCCTTGAAATTTGCACTAGTGATGTGAAAATGGTTAAGTGTAGTGACTTGTAAATGTGAACTAGTGACTAGAAAATTGTAAAGTGTAGTGACAGGAAAATGTGAACTACTGACATGAAAATGGTTAAGTGTTTTGACTTGAAATGTGAACTAGTGAATTGAAAATAGTTAAGCATAGTGACTTGAAAATGTGAACTAATGACTAGAAATTTTTTAAGTGTAGTGACTTTAAAATGGTTTAGTGTAGTGACTTGTAAATATGAACTAGTGACATGAAAATGGTTAAGTGTAGTGACTTGAAAAAGAGAACTAGTGACTTGAAAATAGATAAGTGTAGTTTCTTGAAAATGGATAAGTGTAGTTTCTTGAAATGTGAACTAGTGACTTGAAACTGGTTAAGCGTAGTGACTTGAAAATGTGAACTAGTGACTAGAAATGGTTTCAGTGTGGCGACTTGAAAATGTGAACTAGTCATTTGAAAATGGTTAAGTGTACTGACTTGAAATGTGAACTAGTGACTTGAAAATGGTTTAGTGTTTTAAACTATGAACAAGAGACATGAAAATGGTTAAGTGTAGTGCCTTGAAATTTGCACTAGTGACTTGAAACTGGTTAAGTGTAGTGACTTGAAAATGGATAAGTGTAATTTCTTGAAATGTGAACTAGTGACTTGAAACTGGTTAAGCGTAGTGACTTGAAAATGTGAACTAGTGACTAGAAATGGTTTAAGTGTGGCGACTTGAAAATGTGAACTAGTGATTTGAAAATGGTTACGTGTACTGGCTTGAAATGTGAACTAGTGACTTGAAAATGGTTTAGTGTTTTAAAATATGAACTAGAGACATGAAAATGGTTAAGTGTAGTGCCTTGAAATTTGCACTAGTGACTTGAAAATGGTTAAGTGTAGTGACATGTAAATGGTTTATTGTAGTGACTTGTAAAAATGAACTAGTGACATGAAAATGGTTAAGTGTAGTGACTTGAAAATGGATAAGTGTAGTTTCTTGAAATGTGAACTAGTGACTTGAAACTGGTTAAGTGTTGTTACTTGAAAATGTGTACTAATGACTAGAAAATGGTTACGTGTAGTAACTTGAAAATGTGAACTATTGACTTAAAAATGGTTAAGTGTAGTGACTTGTAACTATGAACTAGTGACATGAAAAAGGTTAAGTGTACTAACTTGAAAATGTGAACTAGTGACTTGAAAATGGGTAAGTGTAGTTTCTTGAAATGTGAACTAGTGACTTGAAACTGGTTAAGCGTAGTGACTTGAAAATGTGAACTAATGACTACAAAATTGTTAAGTGTAGTGACTTAAAAATGTGAACTAGTGACTAGATATGATTTAAATGTGGTGACTTGAAAATGTGAACTAGTGATTTGAAAATGGTTACGTGTACTGACTTGAAATGTGAACTAGTGACTTGAAAATGGTTTAGTGTTTTAAAATATGATCTGGAGACATGAAAATGGTTAAGTGTAGTGCCTTGAAATTTGCACTAGTGATGTGAAAATGGTTAAGTGTAGTGACTTGTAAATGTGAACTAGTGACTAGAAAATTGTAAAGTGTAGTGACAGGAAAATGTGAACTACTGACATGAAAATGGTTAAGTGTTTTGACTTGAAATGTGAACTAGTGACTTGAAAATAGTTAAGCATAGTGACTTGAAAATGTGAACTAATGACTAGAAATTTTTTAAGTGTAGTGACTTTAAAATGGTTTAGTGTAGTGACTTGTAAATATGAACTAGTGACATGAAAATGGTTAAGTGTAGTGACTTGAAAAAGAGAACTAGTGACTTGAAAATAGATAAGTGTAGTTTCTTGAAAATGGATAAGTGTAGTTTCTTGAAATGTGAACTAGTGACTTGAAACTGGTTAAGCGTAGTGACTTGAAAATGTGAACTAGTGACTAGAAATGGTTTAAGTGTGGCGACTTGAAAATGTGAACTAGTCATTTGAAAATGGTTAAGTGTACTGACTTGAAATGTGAACTAGTGACTTGAAAATGGTTTAGTGTTTTAAACTATGAACAAGAGACATGAAAATGGTTAAGTGTAGTGCCTTGAAATTTGCACTAGTGACTTGAAACTGGTTAAGTGTAGTGACTTGAAAATGGATAAGTGTAATTTCTTGAAATGTGAACTAGTGACTTGAAACTGGTTAAGCGTAGTGACTTGAAAATGTGAACTAGTGACTAGAAATGGTTTAAGTGTGGCGACTTGAAAATGTGAACTAGTGATTTGAAAATGGTTACGTGTACTGGCTTGAAATGTGAACTAGTGACTTGAAAATGGTTTAGTGTTTTAAAATATGAACTAGAGACATGAAAATGGTTAAGTGTAGTGCCTTGAAATTTGCACTAGTGACTTGAAAATGGTTAAGTGTAGTGACATGTAAATGGTTTATTGTAGTGACTTGTAAAAATGAACTAGTGACATGAAAATGGTTAAGTGTAGTGACTTGAAAATGGATAAGTGTAGTTTCTTGAAATGTGAACTAGTGACTTGAAACTGGTTAAGTGTTGTTACTTGAAAATGTGTACTAATGACTAGAAAATGGTTACGTGTAGTAACTTGAAAATGTGAACTATTGACTTAAAAATGGTTAAGTGTAGTGACTTGTAACTATGAACTAGTGACATGAAAAAGGTTAAGTGTACTAACTTGAAAATGTGAACTAGTGACTTGAAAATGGGTAAGTGTAGTTTCTTGAAATGTGAACTAGTGACTTGAAACTGGTTAAGCGTAGTGACTTGAAAATGTGAACTAATGACTACAAAATTGTTAAGTGTAGTGACTTAAAAATGTGAACTAGTGACTAGATATGATTTAAATGTGGTGACTTGAAAATGTGAACTAGTGATTTGAAAATGGTTATGTGTACTGACTTGAAATGTGAACTAGTGACTTGAAAATGGTTTAGTGTTTTAAAATATGATCTGGAGACATGAAAATGGTTAAGTGTAGTGCCTTAAAATTTGCACTAGTGACGTGAAAATGGTTAAGTGTAGTGACTTGTAAATGTGAACTAGTGACTAGAAAATTGTAAAGTGTAGTGACAGGAAAATGTGAACTACTGACATGAAAATGGTTAAGTGTTTTGACTTGAAATGTGAACTAGTGACTTGAAAATAGTTAAGCATAGTGACTTGAAAATGTGAACTAATGACTAGAAATTTTTTAAGTGTAGTGAGTTAAAAAAGATGAACTAGTGACTAGAAATAGTTTAAGAGTGGCGTCTACAAAATGTGAACTACTGACTTGAAATTGGTTACGTGTACTGACTTGAAATGTGATCTAGTGAGTTTAAAATGGTTTAGTGTTTTGAAATATGAACTAGAGACATGAAAATGGTTAAGAGTAGTGCCTTGAAATGTGCACTAGTGACTTGAAAATGGTTAAGTGTAGTGACTTTAAAATGGTTTAGTGTAGTGACTTGTAAATATGAACTAGTGACATGAAAATGGTTAAGTGTAGTGACTTGAAAATGGATAAGTATAGTTTCTTCAAATGTGAACTAGTGACTTGAAACTGGTTAAGTGTTGTTACTTGAAAATGTGTACTAATGACTTATAAATGGTTAAGTGTAGTAACTTGTAAATGTGAACTATTGACTTAAAAAAGGTAGTGTGTAATGACTTGAAATGTGAACTAGTGACTTGAAAATGGGAAAGTGGTTAAAAATGTGAACTAGTGACTTGAAAATAGTTAAGTGTAGTGACTTAAAAGTAGTAAGGTGTAATTACTTGAAATTTGAACTAGTGACTTGAAAATGGTTAAGCATAGTGACTTGAAAATGTGAACTAATGACCAGAAAATTGTTAATGTAGTGACTTAAAAATGTGAACTAGTGACTTGAAAATGGTTACGCGTACTGACTTGAAATGTGATCTAGTGACTTGAAAATGGTTTAGTGTTTTGAAATATGAACTAGAGACATGAAAATGGTTACGTGTAGTGCCTTGAAATGTGCATTAGAGACTTGAAAATTGTTAAGTGTAGTGACTTTAAAATGGTTTAGTGTAGTGACTTGTAAATATGAACTAGTGACATGAAAATGGTTTAAAAAAGTGACTTGAAAATGTGAACTAGTGACTTTAAAAAGGATAAGTGTAGTTTCTTGAAATGTAAACTAGTGCCTTGAAACTAGTTAAGTGTTGTTACTTGAAAATGTGTACTAGTAAATTGTGAATGGTTAAGTATAGTAACTTGAAAATGTGAACTATTGACTTAAAAATGGTTAAGTGTAGTGACTTCAAATGCGAACTAGTGACTAGAAAATGGGAAAGTGGTTAAAAATTTGAACTAGTGACTTGAAAATAGTTAAGTGTAGTGACTTAAAAATAGTAAAGTGTAATGACTTGAAATTTGAACTAGTGACTTGAAAATGGTTAAACGTAGTGACTTGAAAATGTGTACTAATGACTAGAAAATTGTTAAGTGTAGTGACTTAAAAATTTGAACGAGTGACTAGAAATGGTTTAAGTGTGGCGACTTGAAAATGTGAACTAGTAACTTGAAAATGGTTACGTGTATTGACTTGAAATGTGAACTAGTGACTTGAAAATGGTTTAGTGATTGAAAATGTGAACTAGTGACATGAAAATGGTTAAGTGTAGTGCCTTGAAATGTGCACTAGTGACTTGAAAATGGTTAAGTGTAGTGACTTGCAACTGTGAACTACTGACTAGAAAATTGTGTAATGTAGTGACTGAAAATTGTGAACTACTGACATAAAAATGGTTACGTGTACTGACTTGAAATGTGAACTAGTGACTTGAAAATGGTTAAGCATAGTGACTTGAAAATGTGAACTAATCACTAGAAAATTGTTAAGTGTAGTGACTTAAAAAATATGAACTAGTGACTAGAAATGGTTTAAGAGTGGCGACTAGAAAATGTGAACTAGTGACTTGAAAATGGTTGCATGTACTGACTTGAAATGTGATTTAGTGACTTGAAAATGGTTTAGTGTTTTGAAATATGAACTAGAGACACGAAAATGGTTAAGTGTAGTGCCTTGAAATGTGCACTAGTGACTTGAAAATGGTTAAGTGTAGTGACTTTAAAATTATTTAGTATAGTGACTTGTAATTATGAACTAGTGACATGAAAATGGTTAAGTGTAGTGACTTGAAAATGTGAACTAGTGACTTGAAAAAGGATAAGTATCGTTTTTTGAAATGTGAACTAGTGACTTGAAAAAGGATAAGTATCGTTTTTTGAAATGTGAACTAGTGACTTGAAACAGGTTAAGTGTTGTTACTTGAAAATGTGTACTAATGACTTGTAAATGGTTAAGTGTAGTAACTTGAAAATGTGAACTATTGACTTAAAAATGGTTAAGTGTAGTGACTAGTAATGTGAACTAGTGACTAGCAAATGGGAAAGTGGTTGAAAATTTGAACTAGTGACTTGAAATAGTAAAGTGTAGTGACATAAAAGTAGTAAAGTGTAATGACTTGAAATTTGAACTAGTGACTTAAAAATGGTTAAGTGTAGTGACTTGAAAATGTGAACTAGTGACTTGAAAAAGGATAAGTATCGTTTTTTGAAATGTGAACTAGTGACTTGAAAAAGGATAAGTATCGTTTTTTGAAATGTGAACTAGTGACTTGAAACAGGTTAAGTGTTGTTACTTGAAAATGTGTACTAATGACTTGTAAATGGTTAAGTGTAGTAACTTGAAAATGTGAACTATTGACTTAAAAATGGTTAAGTGTAGTGACTAGTAATGTGAACTAGTGACTAGCAAATGGGAAAGTGGTTGAAAATTTGAACTAGTGACTTGAAATAGTAAAGTGTAGTGACATAAAAGTAGTAAAGTGTAATGACTTGAAATTTGAACTAGTGACTTAAAAATGGTTAAGTGTAGTGACTTGAAAATGTGAACTAATGACTAGAAAATTGTTAAGTGTAATGACTTAAAAATGTGAACTAGTGACTAGAAATGGTTAAAGTGTGGCGACTTGAAAATGTGAACTAGTGACTTGAAAATGGTTTACTGACCTGAAATGTGAGCTAGTGACTTGAAACTGGTTAAGTGTTGTTAGTTGAAATGCGAACTAGTGACATGTAAATGGTTGTGTGTAATGACTTAAAATGTGAACTAGTGACTTGAAAATGGTTTATTATTTTAAAATATGAACTAGAGACGTGAAAATGGTTAAGTGTAGTTCCTTGAAATTTGCACTAGTGACTTGAAAATTGTTAAGTGTAGTGAATTGTAAATGGTTTAGTGTAGTGACTTGTAAATATGAACTAGTGACATCAAAATGGTTAAGTGTAGTGACTTGAGAATGGATAAGTGTAGTTTCTTGAAATGTGAACTAGTGACTTGTGTCACACCCCGAGTCCCAATGAGGCATGATTAGCACCCGAAGCCGATAAGGCCCGAGAGAACCAATCTTTGCTCTCAAATATCCACATGCATAACCCTGAATGAATAACATACTATCTCATGTAATTGAATGAAATGTAAAATGCCATACATATACATATAAAACTTGGCCGTTTGGGCCATCATGTCGCACTGAACGTACATTTCTTACATCCATGTAGCCACACATGTCTACAAAAGCCTCTAACAGATGCATTGACCATAACAAACTAGAAGTCGGGACAAGTCCCCACTTTATACAACATCAGACACTGTACAACTATGACTCGGAAAGTCCCGAAGCAACTGGGGCTCACCAACAGTCTGCAAATACCGTGAACCTACTGTGGAGGTCTACTAGTGCCTGCACCTGCAACATGTAAAGTAAGTCCCCAAGAGGGGTCAGTACGAAGAATGTACTGAGTATGTAAGGCTCAGATGAAATTGTACAATGCATGCATACTTCAATGAACTCAATCTACAATTAAATAGTCAATGTGAATAAGTCACCATTTGTCATCTAGAACCCATGAGTATTGCTTTCATTGCCTTCTTTGCTTTCTTTACTTCAATGGAAATAATTATAAGAAAAACTCTATATGTGGAACCATGTACCTTTCTTTCACTATGACCATCTCCAATGATTTATACATAATAACAACAACCATGGAATCAATATAAGAGAAATAACAAATATGAATAAACTTTCTTTCTGTATGTGGGAAACCATGTACATTACGTTCTTTCTTTCACTTGCCTTTACTTTACTTTACTTTTACACTGCTTATACACGGTTAGGGCCCTCATCATGCAGGTGTTCATTTCACCCCATGGATACATCATGCAGGTGTGTTATTTCACCCCATGGATAAAATATCATCATCATGCAGGTATTCTTTTTACCCCATGGATACATCATGTAGGTGTGTCAGTTCACCCCATGGATAAAATCATGTCATCATGCAGGTGTCCTTGCACCCCATGGATAAATGGCCATCATCATGCAGGTACTTGTACCCCATGGATAAATAAACATCATCATCATACATTACTTTGCTCTTACTTTATTTCTTTACTTTGAGATAGATACTTCAACTTGTGAGAGATTGGTACTTTGATATTCATAATATCACTTTGAACTTTTGAACATAACATTGATGGAACCATGAAATATTTAGAACATTACTCAAGCATATGAAACATGTGAATGACAATTGATCAATGCATAAAGAACATATGATGAACCATAATTGATACCCGGATTTAGGGTACCCTTGGCTTATGAGGGATTGATACTTTTGTAGTCGTAACATTGTTGGAAGCTTTGGAACAATAACCAATGAGCTAGAGACATGTATATAAACATTCTTGGAAACATAGCCTTCATGGAAACATAATACTGTTGGAACCGTTGAACAATGATCCATGAGTATAATCACTATTGAACCCTTGGAACATAGCCTCATTAGACTTTTGGAACATTACTAATGGATATGAGACATGTGTATAACTCTATTGGAACTTTGGATCATGACACTAATTGGAACACACCCATATGCTTTACTTTACTCTTGTACTTCATGGGATTAACACCTTAGCCAAACACGTACTTACATGCACATCTCACTTCTTTTATTACTCTTATGAGATTGATACTCTTACAATTGGCACAAGGATAATCATCATACCATAAGACTCATAACATGATTGGAACAATGATATTCAACTAAACAAGCTCTCTTTACCTCATTGCTCTTATTGGGATAATTCTCTTAGGATCTACAACATATGACAACTTAAGAACTTCCGCCCATAAATAAGAACTAAGTGATTCATGATTCGTATAGGAGTAAAACACATATGACTATCAATATATCAACCTTAGTTGGAATACTAAAGAACCCCCTTGGTATAGTACCTTTTGGAACCTTAACATAATGATCACTAAATAAGATACATGTGGATACTAACTATTCACCACCCTGCGATGCAATACCTTAGACCATTTGGAACTTTTGACATATTAGCCAATGAACGTGAGTCAACAAATGGACATGAGTCAATCAATAAACATGAGTCATATGATTCACCATTGACCAATGAATAAGGAACATATGAGTAACTCTAGCCAACTATCGAATATGAAATACCTTAGAGTATTTCGGAATCAAGTGAGTGCTATGACAGTGTGAACATCATATGTTGCAAAAGGATATAGAAGTAACCTTACATACCTGTGCTTCCAAGTACAAGTACACAAGCCTAAATATGATCACAACAGTCCAGCTCTTTCTTTACGTCTCACTCTACATCACAAGTACATAGCGAAGCTTATGTTAGCAACCAACTACCTTACAAGTGCACAAGATGACTATGAATCACATAGTTACTTGAAAATGTCATTTCGCCTACTTACAATGTCATTTATCGCATCAACATTCCAACACTACCATAACATTCCACTCATTGACCAAGTTTTCATTCAACAATAGCATTTCACATCACACTTACCCTTTATGCCTTCTCATTTACATTCCGTCACATTTCTGCTTATCGATTTGCCTCATAACAACATATGAACAACCATCCACATTTAATACAGTCCAATACGCCTTCATACGACACTTTAAAGTCATTAAAACGACATCACAAGTTCATAATTACATCCATGAAGGGTATAGGGGTTTTGGGGGGGCCAAAGGGATGCAAAAACAAGCAATTCGGAGTTCTGGTCTGATCTGCTAAGCCACCTGCGCCCGCAGGTGGGTGACCTGCGTCCGCAGGTGACCTTTGGCAGTAGCCAGAGGCACCTGCGTTGGCACCTGCGCTCGCAGGTGCTTCGTCTGCGAGGGTGGGTGCCCGTTTTGGTCCGAAATGGTCTTTTTGGGGTCTTTTTATGCAATGAATGGTCCATGATCATAACCAAACTTATTTTAACATATTTTTGATCATCTAACATTCCAACAATCATCCATGTTCTCACAACACACATACAACACCCAAAACCACATTTTCCTTTCATTTTGTCACCCATTCCATACGTTTTCCATAACAACAATTTTCAACAATGACACATATAGAGAAATCAAATTAGGAACATAGCCATGTCATACATATGGACATATCATACATATTATTCACTCCTTTCAAGATCCCAAGTCCCCTTTCAAGTCTAGAACACCAAAATGACAATTCTTGTAGCACATGACAAAAGTGCACCAAACAACACTTTTTGACACAACCACCACGATCCATATAATCTTTCATGCACATAATATAATAAACCACAATAATAAATACTTACTAACACTTACCAAGTGATGATCTTGTCCCAAAGGAATAGTTGCTTAGGGCTTGAAAATGAAGAGGAAAGTCTTGGAGAAATTCTAGAAATGGCATGTGTAATGTTATGAATAAAAATCTGATTTGCCTTGTCCCTTTATAGTCTTTTAAGGTCATCCTTAGCCAATAATTTAGTCAATAATTGAGGTGTCTAAATGGGTCAAGAAGAATGGGTCATTTTTCCTTGTTTGGGCCATGTCTTCATGTAAATTTTGGGCCAATTTTTGAGCCCAATAGTCAAAATATATGTAGCCCAACACTTGCATGCATAATATATCCCTTTATTACAAGTTCGATTAATTCCATCACTTAATCGTATACGTTCAGAAATTTACGGGGTGTTACATTCTTCCCCCCTTAGGAACATTCGTCCTCGAATGTTAACAACGGTGTCTCAGGTACAACATATGTATCCTTACATTTGCATCACTATACATAGACCCTCATAGATACTTGCTTGTCCTTTCCTCACTCCTAAACTGTAAACTCTTCCTTCTCTCTTTTTTTTTGGAACACTGATGGGGACCTTGGTCTCATCCCATTATTTTCAGTTTCTCATCATTTATTCACTAACCTTTGCACTTGTCGCTTTAGAATAGCCATAGGTATCTTTTCTTAGTGGGATCCTCCATAACTTGTATGTTTTCAATAAAAGCAATGGATCTACATTAACAACCTTTCATTTGTTTCTCCATAAGATCAACCATCATAACATGATCAAAAATACCCACTGTACCATTATGATAGGTCCTTTTTAGCTATGCTCTATTCACCGACAGATGGAGATATTTCTATTGGTTTAACTAATGACTCCAGTGCCCATTACATTCAAATCATAATAGCCAATGGAATAACATACAATGGAGTAGAGTTCAAATCAATCATTACATATACATCATGTAACAATATGGTAATACACCTAAATACCTGTATCGTCATCCGGAGATGTTTCCTCATTCTGCCGGTCCACTAAAGCATATATGCGATTCTGGACCCCACTAGTACCGGCTGCTCCTTTGGCACCTCTGCCCCGACCAACAGACTGTACACCTCGGTCAAAAGAAGGAACCGATGTTGATGATGCCACAGTGGATCCCGTAGGTCGTACCATACTACCTAAGCCTCGTCGTGGGTAGTCCCTCATTATGTGACCCGATATACCACACCAATAACAAGCATTCGTCCCCCTACGACATTCACCTACATGAAATCGTCTACACAACTGGCACAGTGGGCAAGAAGACCCTACTGTCTGTGAATCTGGCATCCTACCACTCTGCCCAATATGAATGCCCCTGTATCCTAGAGAGTGAGATGGAGCACCTGTTGTAGAATAAGAGAATGAGGGTCTAGGCGATAACATTCGAGATCCAGATCCTTCTGGGGACACTATAGACTGTCCCATAGGTCTTGTCCTTTTTGATGTCCCTCCTTCTGATTCCTGTGTTCTCTTTCTTTGCCTTTGGTCCTCCATTTTTTGTGCGAAGGCTTGAATTCTAGCAATGTCCATATCTTTATTCAAAGCGGCAATAGTACAGTCTCGTACCAAATATGGCTCCAGTCTATCCACAAATCTATGGACTCTATCTTCCATTGTGGCCACCATATTTGGAGCATACCGAGCCAAGGAATTAAACTGCAAACTGTATTCTCGAACACTCATATTTCCTTGACGCAAATTTAAAAACTGATCCGCACGAGCCTCACAGATCTCATAGGGAAGATAGTGATCTAGAAATGCCGTTTTAAATTCTTCCCAACCAGATGGAGGTGCATCGATGCCTCTTGATCTTTTCCAGTCCTCATACCACAATATGGCCTCACCCTTCAATCTGTAAGCTGCCAGCTCAACTGTTTCTACACCTGTTATGTGCATCACTTCTAGGGCTCTTTGAACTTGGTCCACAAAATCCTGTGGATCCGCTTTGAGGTCTGACCCAGTGAATATAGGAGGGTCCAATTTGAGAAAATCCTGTGTACGCCGACTAGCTGCTCTAACTGCGTCATCTTTATTTACCATTGGACCAGTTCGTCCTTGTGCTTGTGCAGCCACTAACTGAGTCAACATGTGTACTGCATTTCTCAGATCCTGATCCGTAGTGTTCATTGGCGTCTCTGCAGGCTCTTCTCTACCTCTTGGCTCTTCTGGTGGGAGGGTAGAAAAAGACCGCGATGTAATTTCAGCATCTGCTCCACCTCGACTAGCTTGGTCAGGTGGTAATCTACTCATTCCTTCTTCAGCAGGCACATCTACCTGCTCACCTTTACCTCTTCCTCTTCTAGTGTTCGGCATTGTTACTATATCAAAGAGCAACAATTACCATTATCAGACACAATTCAACTTACAACATTGGCTCGATTGCATGATCTAGAATAAAGGAAAGAAACAACATCCTAAATGTCCCGTAGCCTCCTACTTATAAATGTGGTGCACAACACATTGATAAGTAAGACTCTACTCAGACACGGCTTTGTAGACACCCTTAGAACGAACAGCTCTGATACCACTCTGTCACACCCCGAGTCCCAACGAGGCGTGATTGGCACCCGAAGCCGATAAGGCCCGAGAGAACCAATCTTTGCTCTCAAATATCCACATGCATAACCCTGAATGAATAACATACTATCTCATGTAATTGAATGAAATGTAAAATGCCATACATATACATATAAAACTTGGCCGTTTGGGCCATCACGTCGCACTGAACGTACATTTCTTACATCCATGTACCCACACACGTCTACGAAATCCTCTAACAGATGCATTGACCATAACAAACTAGAAGTCGGGACAAGTCCCCACTTTATACAACATCAGACACTGTACAACTATGACTCAGAAAGTCCCGAAGCAACTGGGGCTCACCAACAGTCTGCAAATACCGTGAACCTACTGTGGAGGTCTACTAGTGCCTGCACCTGCAACATGTAAAGTAAGTCCCCAAGAGGGGTCAGTACAAAGAATGTACTGAGTATGTAAGGCTCAGATGAAATTGTACAATGCATGCATACTTCAATGAACTCAATCTACAATTAAATAGTCAATGTGAATAAGTCACCATTTGTCATCTAGAACCCATGAGTATTGCTTTCATTGCCTTCTTTGCTTTCTTTACTTCAATGGAAATAATTATAAGAAAAACTCTATATGTGGAACCATGTACCTTTCTTTCACTATGACCATCTCCAATGATTTATACATAATAACAACAACCATGGAATCAATATAAGAGAAATAACAAATGTGAATAAACTTTCTTTCTGTATGTGGGAAACCATGTACATTACGTTCTTTCTTTCACTTGCCTTTACTTTACTTTACTTTTACACTGCTTATACACGGTTAGGGCCCTCATCATGCAGGTGTTCATTTCACCCCATGGATACATCATGCAGGTGTGTTATTTCACCCCATGGATAAAATATCATCATCATGCAGGTATTCTTTTTACCCCATAGATACATCATGTAGGTGTGTCAGTTCACCCCATGGATAAAATCATGTCATCATGCAGGTGTCCTTGCACCCCATGGATAAATGGCCATCATCATGCAGGTACTTGTACCCCATGGATAAATAAACATCATCATCATACATTACTTTGCTCTTACTTTATTTCTTTACTTTGAGATAGATACTTCAACTTGTGAGAGATTGGTACTTTGATATTCATAATATCACTTTGAACTTTTGAACATAACATTGATGGAACCATGAAATATTTAGAACATTACTCAAGCATATGAAATATGTGAATGACAATTGATCAATGCATAAAGAACATATGATGAACCATAATTGATACCCGGATTTAGGGTACCCTTGGCTTATGAGGGATTGATACTTTTGTAGTCGTAACATTGTTGGAAGCTTTGGAACAATAACCAATGAGCTAGAGACATGTATATAAACATTCTTGGAAACATAGCCTTCATGGAAACATAATACTGTTGGAACCGTTGAACAATGATCCATGAGTATAATCACTATTGAACCCTTGGAACATAGCCTCATTAGACTTTTGGAACATTACTAATGGATATGAGACATGTGTATAACTCTATTGGAACTTTGGATCATGACACTAATTGGAACACACCCATATGCTTTACTTTACTCTTGTACTTCATGGGATTAACACCTTAGCCAAACACGTACTTACATGCACATCTCACTTCTTTTATTACTCTTATGAGATTGATACTCTTACAATTGGCACAAGGATAATCATCATACCATAAGACTCATAACATGATTGGAACAATGATATTCAACTAAACAAGCTCTCTTTACCTCATTGCTCTTATTGGGATAATTCTCTTAGGATCTACAACATATGACAACTTAAGAACTTCCGCCCATAAATAAGAACTAAGTGATTCATGATTCGTATAGGAGTAAAACACATATGACTATCAATATATCAACCTTAGTTGGAATACTAAAGAACCCCCTTGGTATAGTACCTTTTGGAACCTTAACATAATGATCACTAAATAAGATACATGTGGATACTAACTATTCACCACCCTGCGATGCAATACCTTAGACCATTTGGAACTTTTGACATATTAGCCAATGAACGTTAGTCAACCAATGGACATGAGTCAATCAATAAACATGAGTCATATGATTCACCATTGACCAATGAATAAGGAACATATGAGTAACTCTAGCCAACTATCGAATATGAAATACCTTAGAGTATTTCGGAATCAAGTGAGTGCTATGACAGTGTGAACATCATATGTTGCAAAAGGATATAGAAGTAACCTTACATACCTGTGCTTCCAAGTACAAGTACACAAGCCTAAATATGATCACAACAGTCCAGCTCTTTCTTTACGTCTCACTCTACATCACAAGTACATAGCGAAGCTTATGTTAGCAACCAACTACCTTACAAGTGCACAAGATGACTATGAATCACATAGTTACTTGAAAATGTCATTTCGCCTACTTACAATGTCATTTATCGCATCAACATTCCAACACTACCATAACATTCCACTCATTGACCAAGTTTTCATTCAACAATAGCATTTCACATCACACTTACCCTTTATGCCTTCTCATTTACATTCCGTCACATTTCTGCTTATCGATTTGCCTCATAACAACATATGAACAACCATCCACATTTAATACAGTCCAATACGCCTTCATACGACACTTTAAAGTCATTAAAACGACATCACAAGTTCATAATTACATCCATGAAGGGTATAGGGGTTTTGGGGGGGCCAAAGGGATGCAAAAACAAGCAATTCGGAGTTCTGGTCTGATCTGCTAAGCCACCTGCGCCCGCAGGTGGGTGACCTGCATCCGCAGGTGACCTTTTGCAGTAGCCAGAGGCACCTACGTTGGCACCTGCGCTCGCAGGTGCTTCGTCTGCGAGGGTGGGTGCCCGTTTTGGTCCGAAATGGTCTTTTTGGGGTCTTTTTATGCAATGAATGGTCCATGATCATAACCAAACTTATTTTAACATATTTTTGATCATCTAACATTCCAACAATCATCCATGTTCTCACAACACACATACAACACCCAAAACCACATTTTCCTTTCATTTTGTCACCCATTCCATACGTTTTCCATAACAACAATTTTCAACAATGACACATATAGAGAAATCAAATTAGGAACATAGCCATGTCATACATATGGACATATCATACATATTATTCACTCCTTTCAAGATCCCAAGTCCCCTTTCAAGTCTAGAACACCAAAATGACAATTCTTGTAGCACATGACAAAAGTGCACCAAACAACACTTTTTGACACAACCACCACGATCCATATAATCTTTCATGCACATAATATAATAAACCACAATAATAAATACTTACTAACACTTACCAAGTGATGATCTTGTCCCAAAGGAATAGTTGCTTAGGGCTTGAAAATGAAGAGGAAAGTCTTGGAGAAATTCTAGAAATGGCATGTGTAATGTTATGAATAAAAATCTGATTTGCCTTGTCCCTTTATAGTCTTTTAAGGTCATCCTTAGCCAATAATTTAGTCAATAATTGAGGTGTCTAAATGGGTCAAGAAGAATGGGTCATTTTTCCTTGTTTGGGCCATGTCTTCATGTAAATTTTGGGCCAATTTTTGAGCCCAATAGTCAAAATATATGTAGCCCAACACTTGCATGCATAATATATCCCTTTATTACAAGTTCGATTAATTCCATCACTTAATCGTATACGTTCGGAAATTTACGGGGTGTTACAACTTGAAACTTGTTAAGTGTTGTTTATTGAAAATGTGTACTAATAACTAGAAAATGGTTACGTGTAGTAACTTGAAAATGTGAACTATTGACTTAAAAATGGTTAAGCGTAGTGACTTGTAACTATGAACTAATGACATGAAAATGGTTAAGTGTAGTGACTTGAAAATGTGAACTAGTGACTTGAAAATGGATAAGTGTAGTTTCTTGAAATGTGAACTAGTGACTTGAAACTGGTTAAGCGTAGTGACTTGAAAATGTGAACTAATGACTACAAAACTGTTAAGTGAAGTGACTTAAAAATGTGAACTAGTGACTAGAAATGGTTTAAGTGAGGCGACTTGAAAATGTGAACTAGTGATTTGAAAATGGTGACGTGTACTAACTTGAAATGTGAACTAGTGACTTGAAAATGGTTTAGTGTTTTAAAATATGAACTAGAGACATGAAAATGGTTAAGTGTAGTGCCTAGAAATTGGCACTAGTGACTTAAAAATGGTTAGGTATAGTGACTTGTGAATGTGAACTAGTGACTAGAAAATTGTAAAGTATAGTGGCTGGAAAATGTGAACTACTAACATGAAAATGGTTAAGTGTTTTGACTTGAAATGTGAACTAGTGACTTGAAAATGGTTAAGCATAGTGACTTGAAAATGTGAACTAATGACTAGAAAAATTTTAAGTGTAGTGACTTAAAAAAGATGAACTAGTGACTAGAAATGGTTTAAGAGTGGCGCCTAGAAAATGTGAACTACTGACTTGAAATTGGTTACGTGTATTGACTTTAAATGTGATCTAGTGAGTTTAAAATGGTTTAGTGTTTTGAAATATGAACTAGAGACATGAAAATGGTTAAGTGTAGTGCTTTGAAATGTGCACTAGTGACTTGAAAATGGTTAAGTGTAGTGACTTTAAAATGGTTTAGTGTAGTGACTTGTAACTATTAACTAGTGACATGAAAATGGTTAAGTGAAGTGATTTGAAAATGTGAACTAGTGACTTGAAAATGGATAAGTGTAGTTTCTTGAATGTGAACTAGTGACTTTAAAATGGTTAAGTGTAGTGACTTTAAAATGGTTTAGTGTAGTGACTTGTAAATATGAACTAGTGACATGAAAATGGTTAAGTGTAGTGACTTGAAAATGTGAACTAGTGACTAGAAAATTGTAAAGTGTAGTGACTGGAAAATGTGAACTACTGACATGAAAATGGTTAAGTGTTTTGACTTGAAATGTGAACTAGTGACTAGAAAATTTTTAAGTGTAGTGACTAAAAAAAGATGAACTAGTGACTAGAAATGGTTTAAGAGTGGCGTATAGAAAATGTGAACTACTGACTTGAAAATGGTTACTTGTACTGACTTTAAATGTGATCTAGTGACTTGAAAATGGTTTAGTATTTTGAAATATGAACTAGAGACATGAAAATGGTTAAGTGTAGTGCCTTGAAATTTGCACTAGTGACTTGAAAATGGTTAAGTATAGTGACTTGTAAATGGTTTAGTGTAGTGACTTGTATATATGAACTAGTGACATGAAAATTGTTTAGTGTAGTGACTTGAAAATGGATAAGTGTAGTTTCTTGAAATGTGAACTACTGACTTGAAACTGGTTAAGTGTTATTACTTGAAAATGTGTACTAATGACTAGAAAATGGTTACGTGTAGTAACTAGAAAATGGTTACGTGTAGTAACTTGAAAATGTGAACTATTGACTTAAAAATGGTTAAGTGTAGTGACTTGTAACTATGAACTAGTGACATGAAAATGGTTAAGTGTAGTGACTTGAAAATGTGAACTAGTGACTTGAAAATGGATAAGTGTAGTTTCTTGAAATGTGAACTAGTGACTTCAAACTGGTTAAGCGTAGTGACTTCAAAATGTGAACTAATGACTACACAATTGTTAAGTGTAGTGACTTAAAAATGTGAACTAGTGACTAGAAATGGTTTAAGTGTGGCGACTTGAAAATGTGAACTAGTGATTTGAAAATGGTTACGTGTACTAACTTTAAATGTGAACTAGTGACTTGAAAATGGTTTAGTGTTTTAAAATATGAACTAGAGACATGAAAATGGTTAAGTGTAGTGCCTTGAAATTTGCCCTAGTGACTTGAAAATGGTTAAGTGTGGTGACTTGTGAATGTGAACTAGTGACTAGAAAATTGTAAAGTGTAGTGACTGGAAAATGTGAACTACTAACATGAAAATGGTTAAGTAATTTTACTTGAAATGTGAACTAGTGACTTGAAAATGGTTAAGCATAGTGACTTGAAAATGTGAACTAATGACTAGAAAATTTTTAAGTGTAGTGACTTAAAAAAGATGAACTAGTGACTAGAAATGGTTTAAGAGTGGCGTCTAGAAAATGTGAACTACTGACTTGAAATTGGTTACGTGTATTGACTTGAAATGTGATCTAGTGACTTGAAAATGGTTTAGTGTTTTGAAATATGAACTAGAGACATGAAAATGGTTAAGTGTAGTGCCTTGAAATGTGCACTAGTGACTTGAAAATGGTTAAGTGTAGTGACTTTAAAATGGTTTAGTGTAGTGACTTTTAAATATTAACTAGTGACATGAAAATGGTTAAGTGTAGTGATTTGAAAATGTGAACTAGTGACTTGAAAATGGATAAGTGTAGTTTCTTGAATGTGAACTAGTGACTTAAAACTAGTTAAGCGTAGTGACTTGAAAATGTGAACTAATGACTACAAAATTGTTAAGTATAGTGACTTGTAAATGCGAACTAGTGACTTGAAAATTGTAAAGTGTAGTGACTGGAAAATGTGAACTACTAACATGAAAATGGTTAAGTGTTTTGACTTGAAATGTGAACTAGTGACTTGAAAATGGTTAAGCATAGTGACTTGAAAATGTGAACTAATGACTAGAAAATTTTTATGTGTAGTGACTTAAAAAAGATGAACTAGTGACTAGAAATGGTTTAAGAGTGGCGTCTAGAAAATGTGAACTACTGACTTGAAAATGGTTACGTGTACTGACTTGAAATGTGATCAAGTGAGTTGAAAATGGTTTAGTGTTTGAAATATGAACTAGAGACATGAAAATGGTTAAGTGTAGTGCCTTGAAATGTGCACTAGTGACTTTAAAATAGTTAAGTGTAGTGACTTTAAAATGGTTTAGTGTAGTGACTTGTAAATATGAACTAGTGACAAGAAAATGTTTAAGTGTAGTGACTTGAAATGGATAAGTGTAATTTCTTAAAATGTGAACTAGTGACTTGAAACTGGTTAAGCGTAGTGTCTTGAAAATGTGAACTAGTGACTAGAAATGGTTTAAGTGTGGCGACTTGAAAATGTGAACTAGTGATTTGAAAATGGTTAAGTGTACTGACTTGAAATGTGAACTAGTGACTTGAAAATGGTTTAGTGTTTTAAAATATGAACTAGAGACATGAAAAAGGTTAAGTGTAGTTCCTTGAAATTTGCACTAGTGACTTGAAAATGGTTAATTGTAGTGACTTGTAAATGGTTTACTGTAGTGACTTGTAAATATGAACTAGCGACATGAAAATAGTTAAGTGTAGTGACTTGAAAATGGATAAGTGTAGTTTCTTGAAATGTGAACTAGTGACTTGAAACTGGTAAAGTGTTGTTACTTGAAAATGTCTACTAATGACTAGAAGATGGTTACGTGTAGTAATTTGAAAATGTGAACTATTGACTTAAAAATGGTTAAGTGTAGTGACTTGTAACTATGAACTAGTGACATGAAAATGGTTAAGTGTAGTGACTTGAATATGTGAACTAGTGACTTGAAAATGGATAAGTGTAGTTTCTTGAAATGTGAACTAGTGACTTGAAACTGGTTAAGCGTAGTGACTTGAAAATGTGAACTAATGACTACAAAAATTTTAAGTGTAGTGACTTAAAAATGTGAACTAGTGACTAGAAATGATTTAAGTGTGGTGACTTGAGAATGTGAACTAGTTATTTGAAAATGGTTGCGTGTACTGACTTGAAATGTGAACTAGTTACTTGAAATGGTTTAGTGTTTTAAAATATGAACTAGAGACATGAAAATGGTTAAGTGTAGTGCCTTGAAATTTGCACTAGTGACTTGAAAATGGTTAAGTGTAGTGACTTGTAAATGTGAACTAGTGACATGAAAATGGTTGTGTTTTGACTTGAAATGTGAACTAGTGACTTGAAAATGGTTAAGCATAGTGACTTGAAAATGTGAACTAATGACTAGAAATTTTTTAAGTGTAGTGACTTAAAAAAGATGAACTAGTGAGTAGAAATAGTTTAAGAGTGGCGTCTAGAAAATGTGAACTACTGACTTTAAATTGGTTACGGGTACTGACTTGAAATGTGATCTAGTGAGTTGAAAATGGTTTAGTGTTTTGAAATATGAACTAGACACATGAAAATGGTTAAGAGTAGTGCCTTGAAATGTGCACTAGTGACTTGAAAATGGTTAAGTGTAGTGACTTTAAAATGGTTTAGTGTAGTGACTTGTAAATATGAACTCGTGACATGAAAATGGTTAAGTGTAGTGACTTGAAAAAGAGAACTAGTGACTTGAAAATGGATAAGTGTAGTTTCTTGAAATGTGAACTAGTGACTTGAAACTAGTTAAGTGTTGTTACTTGAAAATGTGTACTAATGACTTGTAAATGGTTAAGTGTAGTAACTTGTAAATGTGAACTATTGACTTAAAAAAGGTAGTGTGTAATGACTTGAAATGTGAACTAGTGACTTGAAAATGGGAAAGTGGTTAAAAATGTGAACTAGTGACTTGAAAATAGTTAAGTGTAGTGACTTAAATGTAGTAAAGTGTAATTACTTGAAATTTGAACTAGTGACTTGAAAATGGTTAAGCATAGTGACTTGAAAATGTGAACTAATGACTAGAAAATTGTTAAGTGTAGTGACTTAAAAATGTGAACAAGTGACTAGAAATGGTTTAAGAGCGGCAACTTGAAAATGTGAACTAGTGACTTGAAAATGGTTACGTGTACTGACTTGAAATGTGATCTAGTGACTTGAAAATGGTTTAGTGTTTTGAAATATGAACTAGAGACATGAAAATGGTTACGTGTAGTGCCTTGAAATGTGCATTAGTGACTTGAAAATGGTTAAGTGTAGTGACTTTAAAATGGTTTAGTGTAGTGACTTGTAAATATGAACTAGTGACATGAAAATGGTTAAAAGTAGTGACTTGAAAATGTGAACTAGTGACTTTAAAAAGGTTAAGTGTAGTTTCTTGAAATGTAAACTAGTGACTTGAAACTGGTTAAGTGTTGTTACTTGAAAATGTGTACTAGTAAATTGTGAATGGTTAAGTGTAGTAACTTGAAAATGTGAACTATTGACTTAAAAATGGTTAAGTGTAGTGACTTCAAATGCGAACTAGTGACTAGAAAATGGGAAAGTGGTTTAAAATTTGAACTAGTGACTTGAAAATAGTTAAGTGTAGTGACTTAAAAATTTGAACGAGTGACTAGAAATGGTTTAAGTGTGGCGACTTGAAAATGTGAACTAGTGACTTGAAAATGGTTACGTGTACTGACTTGAAATGTGAACTAGTGACTTGAAAATGGTTTTGTGATTGAAAATGTGAACTAGTGACTTGAAAATGGTTAAGTGTTTTTACTTGAAATGTGAACTAGTGACTTGAAAATGGTTTAGTGTTTGAAAATGTGAACTAGTGACATGAAAATGGTTGAGTGTAGTGCCTTGAAATGTGCTCTAGTGACTTGAAAATGGTTAAGTGTTTGAAAATATGAACTAGTGACATGAAAATGGTTAAGTGTAGTGACTTGAAAATGGTTATGTGCATGAAAATTTGAACTAGTGACATGAAAATGGTTAAGTGTAGTGACTTGTAAATATTAACTAGTGACATGAAAATTGCTAAGTGTAGTGACTTGAAAATGGATAAGTGTAGTTTCTTGAAATGTGAACTAGTGACTTGAAACTGGATAAGTGTAGTTACTTGAAAATGTGAACTAATGACTAGAAAATTGTTCAGTGTAGTGACTTAGAAAAGATGAACTAGTGACTAGAAATTGTTTAAGAGTGGCGTCTAGAAAATGTGAACTACTGACTTGAGAATGGTTACGTGTACTGACATGAAATGTGATCTAGTGACTTGAAAATGGTTTAGTGTTTTGAAATATGAACTAGAGACATGAAAATGGTTAAGTGTAGTACCTTGAAATGTGCACTAGTGACTTGAAAATGGTTAAGTGTAGTGATTTTAAAATGGTTTAGTGTAGTGACTTGTAAATATGAACTAGTGACATGAAAATGGTTAAGTGTAGTGACTTGAAAATGTTAACTAGTGACTTGAAAATGGATAAGTGTAGTTTCTTGAAATGTGAACTAGTGACTTGAAACTGGTTAGTACTAATGACTTGTAAATGGTTAAGTGTAGTAACTTGAAAATGTGAACTATTGACTTAAAAATGGTAGTGTGTAATGACTTGAAATGTGAACTAGTGACTTGAAAATGGGAAAGTTGTTGAAAATTTGAACTAGTGACTTGAAAATAGTTAAGTGTAGTGACTTAAAAATAGTAAAGTGTAATGACTTGAAATTTGAACTAGTGACTTGAAAATGGTTAAGCATAGTGACTTGAAAATGTGAACTAATGACTAGAAAATTGTTAAGTGTAGTGACTTAAAAAATATGAACTAGTGACTAGAAATGGTTTAGGAGTGGCGACTAGAAAATGTGAACAAGTGACTTGAAAATGGTTGCGTGTACTGACTTGAAATGTGATTTAGTGACTTGAAAATGGTTTAGTGTTTTGAAATATGAACTAGAGACATAAAAATGGTTAAGTGTAGTGCCTTGAAATGTGCACTAGTGACTTGAAAATGGTTAAGTGTAGTGACTTTAAAATTGTTTAGTATAGTGACTTGCAATTATGAACTAGTGACATGAAAATGGTTAAGTGTAGTGACTTGAAAATGTGAACTAGTGACTTGAAAATGGATAAGTATCGTTTTTTGAAATGTGAACTAGTGACTTGAAACTGGTTAAGTGTTGTTACTTGAAAATGTGTACTAATGACTTGTAAATGGTTAACTGTAGTAACTTGAAAATGTGAACTATTGACTTAAAAATGGTTAAGTGTAGTGACTAGTAATGTGAACTAGTGACTAGAAAATGGGAAAGTGGTTGAAAATTTGAACTAGTGACTTGAAATAGTTAAGTGTAGCGATATAAAAGTAGTAAAGTGTAATCACTTGAAATTTGAACTAGTGACTTAAAAATGGTTAAGCGTAGTGACTTGAAAATGTGAACTAATGACTAGAAAATTGTTAAGTGTAGTGACTTAAAAATGTGAACTAGTGACGAGAAATGGTTTAAGTGTGGCGACTTGAAAATGTGAACTAGTGACTTGAAAATTGTTACGTGTACTAACTTGAAATGTGAACTAGTGACTTGAAACTGGTTAAGTGTTGTTACTTGAAATGTGAACTAGTGACATGTAAATGGTTGTGTGTAATGACTTAAAATGTGAACTAGTGACTTGAAAATGGTTTATTGTTTTAAAATATTAAATAGAGACATGAAAATGGTTAAGTGTAGTTCCTTGAAATTTGCACTAGTGAGTTGAAAATTGTTAAGTGTAGTGAATTGTAAATGGTTTAGTGTAGTGACTTGTAAATATGAACTAGTGACATCAAAATGGTTAAGTGTAGTGACTTGAGAATGGATAAGTGTAGTTTCTTGAAATGTGAACTAGTGACTTGAAACTGGTTAAGTGTTGTTTATTGAAAATGTGTACTAATGACTAGAAAATGGTTACGTGTAGTAACTTGAAAATGTGAACTATTGACTTAAAAATGGTTAAGCGTAGTGACTTGTAACTATGAACTAGTGACATGAAAATGGTTAAGTGTAGGGACTTGAAAATGTGAAATAGTGACTTGAAAATGGATAAGTGTAGTTTTTTGAAATGTGAACTAGTGACTTGAAACTGGTTAAGCGTAGTGACTTGAAAATGTGAACTAATGACTACAAAATTGTTTAGTGTAGTGACTTAAAAATGTGAACTAGTGACTAGAAATGGTTTAAGTGTGGCGACTTGAAAATGTGAACTAGTGATTTGAAAATGGTGACGTGTACTAACTTTAAATGTGAACTAGTGACTTGAAAATGGTTTAGTGTTTTAAAATATGAGCTAGAGACATGAAAATGGTTAAGTGTAGTGCCTTGAAATTTGCACTAGTGACTTAAAAATGGTTAAGTATAGTGACTTGTGAATGTGAACTAGTGACTAGAAAATTGTAAAGTATAGTGACTGGAAAATGTGAACTACTAACATGAAAATGGTTAAGTGTTTTTACTTGAAATGTGAACTAGTGACTTGAAAATGGTTAAGCATAGTGACTTGAAAATGTGAACTAATGACTAGAAAATTTTTAAGTGTAGTGACTTAAAAAAGATGAACTAGTGACTAGAAATGGTTTAAGAGTGTCGTCTAGAAAATGTGAAATACTGACGTGAAATTGGTTACGTGTATTGACTTTAAATGTGATCTAGCGAGTTTAAAATGGTTTAGTGTTTTGAAATATGAACTAGAGACATGAAAATGGTTAAGTGTAGTGCCTTGAAATGTGCACTAGTGACTTGAAAATGGTTAAGTGTAGTGACTTTAAAATGGTTTAGTGTAGTGACTTGTAACTATTAACTAGTGACATTAAAATGGTTAAGTGTAGTGATTTGAAAATGTGAACTAGTGACTTGAAAATGGATAAGTGTAGTTTCTTGAATGTGAACTAGTGACTTGAAACTAGTTAAGTGTAGTGACTTGAAAATGTGAACTAATGACTACAAAATTGTTAAGTGTAGTGACTTAAAAATGTGAACTAGTGACTAGAAATGGTTTAAGTGTGGCGACTTGAAAATGTGAACTAGTGGTTTGAAAATGGTTACGTGTACTGACTTGAAATGTGAACTAGTGACTTGAAAATGGTTTAGTGTTTTAAAATATGAACTAGAGATATGAAAATGGTTAAGTATAGTGACTTGTAAATGTGAACTAGTGACTAGAAAATTGTAAAGTGTAGTGACTGGAAAATGTGAACTACTAACATGAAAATGGTTAAGTGTTTTGACTTGAAATGTGAACTAGTGACTTGAAAATGGTTAAGCATAGTGACTTGAAAATGTGAACTAATGACTAGAAAATTTTTAAGTGTAGTGACTTAAAAAAGATGAACTAGTGACAAGAAATGGTTTAAGAGTGGCGTCTAGAAAATGTGAACTACTGACTTGAAAATGGTTACGTGTACTGACTTGAAATGTGATCTAGTGAGTTGAAAATGGTTTAGTGTTTGAAATATGAACTAGAGACATGAAAATGGTTAGGTTTAGTGCCTTGAAATTTGCACTAGTGAGTTGAAAATTGTTAAGTGTAGTGAATTGTAAATGGTTTAGTGTAGTGACTTGTAAATATGAACTAGTGACATCAAAATGGTTAAGTGTAGTGACTTGAGAATGGATAAGTGTAGTTTCTTGAAATGTGAACTAGTGACTTGAAACTGGTTAAGTGTTGTTTATTGAAAATGTGTACTAATGACTAGAAAATGGTTACGTGTAGTAACTTGAAAATGTGAACTATTGACTTAAAAATGGTTAAGCGTAGTGACTTGTAACTATGAACTAGTGACATGAAAATGGTTAAGTGTAGGGACTTGAAAATGTGAAATAGTGACTTGAAAATGGATAAGTGTAGTTTTTTGAAATGTGAACTAGTGACTTGAAACTGGTTAAGCGTAGTGACTTGAAAATGTGAACTAATGACTACAAAATTGTTTAGTGTAGTGACTTAAAAATGTGAACTAGTGACTAGAAATGGTTTAAGTGTGGCGACTTGAAAATGTGAACTAGTGATTTGAAAATGGTGACGTGTACTGACTTTAAATGTGAACTAGTGACTTGAAAATGGTTTAGTGTTTTAAAATATGAGCTAGAGACATGAAAATGGTTAAGTGTAGTGCCTTGAAATTTGCACTAGTGACTTAAAAATGGTTAAGTATAGTGACTTGTGAATGTGAACTAGTGACTAGAAAATTGTAAAGTATAGTGACTGGAAAATGTGAACTACTAACATGAAAATGGTTAAGTGTTTTTACTTGAAATGTGAACTAGTGACTTGAAAATGGTTAAGCATAGTGACTTGAAAATGTGAACTAATGACTAGAAAATTTTTAAGTGTAGTGACTTAAAAAAGATGAACTAGTGACTAGAAATGGTTTAAGAGTGTCGTCTAGAAAATGTGAAATACTGACGTGAAATTGGTTACGTGTATTGACTTTAAATGTGATCTAGTGAGTTTAAAATGGTTTAGTGTTTTGAAATATGAACTAGAGACATGAAAATGGTTAAGTGTAGTGCCTTGAAATGTGCACTAGTGACTTGAAAATGGTTAAGTGTAGTGACTTTAAAATGGTTTAGTGTAGTGACTTGTAACTATTAACTAGTGACATTAAAATGGTTAAGTGTAGTGATTTGAAAATGTGAACTAGTGACTTGAAAATGGATAAGTGTAGTTTCTTGAATGTGAACTAGTGACTTGAAACTAGTTAAGTGTAGTGACTTGAAAATGTGAACTAATGACTACAAAATTGTTAAGTGTAGTGACTTAAAAATGTGAACTAGTGACTAGAAATGGTTTAAGTGTGGCGACTTGAAAATTTGAACTATTGATTTGAAAATGGTTACGTGTACTGACTTGAAATGTGAACTAGTGACTTGAAAATGGTTTAGTGTTTTAAAATATGAACTAGAGACATGAAATTGGTTACGTGTAGTGCCTTGAAATTTGCACTAATAACTTGAAAATAGTTAAGTGTAGTGACTTGTAAATGGTTTAGTGTAGTGACTTGTAAATATGAACTAGTGACATGAAAATGGTTAAGTGTAGTGACTTGAAAATGGATAAGTGTAGTTTCTTGAAATGTGAACTAGTGACTTGAAACTGGTTAAGTGTTATTACTTGAAAATGTTTACTAATGACTAGAAAATGGTTACGTGTAGTAACTTGAAAATGTGAACTATTGACTTAAAAATGGTTAAGTGTAGTGACTTGTAACTATGAACTAGTGACATGAAAATGGTTAAGTGTAGTGACTTGAAAATGTGAACTAGTGACTTGAAAATGGATAAGTGTAGTTTCTTGAAATGTGAACTAGTGACTTCAAACTGGTTAAGCGTAGTGACTTGAAAATGTGAACTAATGACTACACAATGGTTAAGTGTAGTGACTTAAAAATGTGAACTAGTGACTAGAAATGGTTTAAGTGTGGCGACTTGAAAATGTGAACTAGTGACTTGGAAATGGTTTAGTGTTTTAAAATATGAACTAGAGACATAAAAATGGTTAAGTGTAGTGCCTTGAAATTTGCCCTAGTGACTTGAAAATGGTTAAGTGTAGTGACTTGTGAATGACTTGAAATGTGAACTAGTGACTTGAAAATGGCTAAGCATAGTGACTTGTAAATGGTTTAGTGTAGTGACTTGTAAATATGAACTAGTGACATGAAAATGGTTAAGTGTAGTGACTTGAAAATGGATAAGTGTAGTTTCTTAAAATGTGAACTAGTGACTTGAAACTGGTTATGTGTTGTTACTTGAAAATGTGTACTAATGACTAGAAAATGGTTACGTGTAGTGACTTGAAAATGGTTTAGTGTTTTGAAATATGAACTAGAGACATGAAAATGGTTAAGTGTAGTGCCTTGAAATGTGCATTAGTGACTTGAAAATGGTTAAGTGTAGTGACTTTAAAATGGTTTAGTGTAGTGACTTGTAACTATGAACTAGTGACATGAAAATGGTTAAGTGTAGTGACTTGAAAATGTGAACTAGTGACTTGAAAATGGATAAGTGTAGTTTCTTGAAATGTGAACTAGTGACTTGAAACTGGTTAAGCGTAGTGACTTGAAAATGTGAACTAATGACTACAAAATTGTTAAGTGTAGTGACTTAAAAATGTGAACAGTGACTAGAAATGATTTAAGTTTGGTGACTTGAAAATGTGAACTCGTTATTTGAAAATGGTTACATGTACTGACTTGAAATGTGAACTAGTGACTTGAAAATGGTTTAGTGTTTTAAAATATGAACTAGAGACATGAAAATGGTTAAGTGTAGTGCCTTGAAATTTGCACTAGTGACTTGAAAATGGTTAAGTGTAGTGACTTGTAAATGTGAACTAGTGACTAGAAAATTGTAAAGTGTAGTGACTGGAAAATGTGAACTACTGACATGAAAATGGTTAAGTGTTTTGACTTGAAATGTGACCTAGTGACTTGAAAATGGTTAAGCATAGTGACTTGAAAATGTGAACTAATGACTAGAAAATTTTTAAGTGTAGTGACTTAAAAAAGATGAACTAGTGACTAGAAATAGTTTAAGAGTGGCGTCTAGAAAATGTGAACTACTGACTTGAAATTGGTTACGTGTACTGACTTGAAATGTGATCTAGTGAGTTGAAAATGGTTTAGTGTTTTGAAATATGAACTAGAGACATGAAAATGGTTACGTGTAGTGCCTTGAAATGTGCACTAGTGACTTGAAAATGGTTAAGTGTAGTGACTTTAAAATGGTTTAGTGTAGTGACTGGTAAATATGAACTAGTGACATGAAAATGGTTAAGTGTAGTGACTTGAAAATGTGAACTAGTGACTTGAAAATGGATAAGTGTAGTTTCTTGAAATGTGAACTAGTGACTTGAAACTGGTTAAGCGTAGTGACTTGAAAATGCGAACTAATGACTACAAAATTGTTAAGTGTAGTGACTTAAAAATGTGAACTAGTGACTTGAAATGGTTTAAGTGTGGCGACATGAAAATGTGAACTACTGATTTGAAAATGGTTACGTGTACTTACTTGAAATGTGAACTAGTGACTTGAAAATGGTTTAGTGTTTTAAAATATGAACTAGAGACATGAAAATGGTTAAGTGTAGTGCCTTGAAATTTGCACTAGTGACTTGAAAATGGTTAAGTGTAGTGACTTGTAAATGTGAACTAGTGACTAGAAAATTGTAAAGTATAGTGACTGGAAAATGTGAACTACTGACATGAAAATGGTTAAGTGTTTTGACTTGAAATGTGAACTAGCGACTAGAAAATTTTTAAGTGTAGTGACTAAAAAAAGCTGAAGTTGTGACTAGAAATGGTTTAAGAGTGACGTATAGAAAATATGAACTACTGACTTGAAAATGGTTACGTGTACTGACTTGAAATTTGATCTAGTGACTTGAAAATGGTTTAGTATTTTGAAATATGAACTAGAGACATGAAAATGGTTAAGTGTAGTGCCTTGAAATGTGCACTAGTGACTTTAAAATTGTTAAGTGTTGTGACTTTAAAATGGTTTAGTGTAGTGACTTGTAACTATGAACTAGTGACATGAAAATGGTTAAGTGTAGTGACTTGAAAATGTGAACTAGTGACTTGAAAATGGATAAGTGTAGTTTCTTGAAATGTGAACTAGTGACTTGAAACTGGTTAAGCGTAGTAACTTGAAAATGTGAACTAATGACTACAAAATTGTTAAGTGTAGTGACTTAAAAATGTGAACTAGTGACTAGAAATGGTTTAAGTGTGGCGACTTGAAAATTTGAACTATTGATTTGAAAATGGTTACGTGTACTGACTTGAAATGTGAACTAGTGACTTGAAAATGGTTTAGTGTTTTAAAATATGAACTAGAGACATGAAAATGGTTACGTGTAGTGCCTTGAAATTTGCACTAATAACTTGAAAATAGTTAAGTGTAGTGACTTGTAAATGGTTTAGTGTAGTGACTTGTAAATATGAACTAGTGACATGAAAATGGTTAAGTGTAGTGACTTGAAAATGGATAAGTGTAGTTTCTTGAAATGTGAACTAGTGACTTGAAACTGGTTAAGTGTTATTACTTGAAAATGTTTACTAATGACTAGAAAATGGTTACGTGTAGTAACTTGAAAATGTGAACTATTGACTTAAAAATGGTTAAGTGTAGTGACTTGTAACTATGAACTAGTGACATGAAAATGGTTAAGTGTAGTGACTTGAAAATGTGAACTAGTGACTTGAAAATGGATAAGTGTAGTTTCTTGAAATGTGAACTAGTGACTTCAAACTGGTTAAGCGTAGTGACTTGAAAATGTGAACTAATGACTACACAATGGTTAAGTGTAGTGACTTAAAAATGTGAACTAGTGACTAGAAATGGTTTAAGTGTGGCGACTTGAAAATGTGAACTAGTTATTTGAAAATGGTTACGTGTACTGACTTGATATGTGAACTAGTGACTTGGAAATGGTTTAGTGTTTTAAAATATGAACTAGAGACATGAAAATGGTTAAGTGTAGTGCCTTGAAATTTGCCCTAGTGACTTGAAAATGGTTAAGTGTAGTGACTTGTGAATGACTTGAAATGTGAACTAGTGACTTGAAAATGGCTAAGCATAGTGACTTGTAAATGGTTTAGTGTAGTGACTTGTAAATATGAACTAGTGACATGAAAATGGTTAAGTGTAGTGACTTGAAAATGGATAAGTGTAGTTTCTTAAAATGTGAACTAGTGACTTGAAACTGGTTATGTGTTGTTACTTGAAAATGTGTACTAATGACTAGAAAATGGTTACGTGTAGTGACTTGAAAATGGTTTAGTGTTTTGAAATATGAACTAGAGACATGAAAATGGTTAAGTGTAGTGCCTTGAAATGTGCATTAGTGACTTGAAAATGGTTAAGTGTAGTGACTTTAAAATGGTTTAGTGTAGTGACTTGTAACTATGAACTAGTGACATGAAAATGGTTAAGTGTAGTGACTTGAAAATGTGAACTAGTGACTTGAAAATGGATAAGTGTAGTTTCTTGAAATGTGAACTAGTGACTTGAAACTGGTTAAGCGTAGTGACTTGAAAATGTGAACTAATGACTACAAAATTGTTAAGTGTAGTGACTTAAAAATGTGAACTAGTGACTAGAAATGATTTAAGTTTGGTGACTTGAAAATGTGAACTCATTATTTGAAAATGGTTACATGTACTGACTTGAAATGTGAACTAGTGACTTGAAAATGGTTTAGTGTTTTAAAATATGAACTAGAGACATGAAAATGGTTAAGTGTAGTGCCTTGAAATTTGCACTAGTGACTTGAAAATGGTTAAGTGTAGTGACTTGTAAATGTGATCTAGTGACTAGAAAATTGTAAAGTGTAGTGACTGGAAAATGTGAACTACTGACATGAAAATGGTTAAGTGTTTTGACTTGAAATGTGAACTAGTGACTTGAAAATGGTTAAGCATAGTGACTTGAAAATGTGAACTAATGACTAGAAAATTTTTAAGTGTAGTGACTTAAAAAAGATGAACTAGTGACTAGAAATAGTTTAAGAGTGGCGTCTAGAAAATGTGAACTACTGACTTGAAATTGGTTACGTGTACTGACTTGAAATGTGATCTAGTGAGTTGAAAATGGTTTTGTGTTTTGAAATATGAACTAGAGACAAGAAAATGGATATAAGTAGTGCCTTGAAATATGCACTTGTAATACCCCGTACATTTTCAAAACTTATACGATCAACCTAACATGGATAAAGGTATTTACACTTGATATAATAACGACATACTTGAGTGTAAAGTTAAAGTTAAGTGGTGGATTAAGGTAGAAGGATTAAGACGTTGGAAAAAGGGGAGAACATAAACGAGGTGATTCCGTGACTTAATTAAGATAGTAGGTGTATCACCTATTTAACCTATTGGGCTGCATTTGGACCTATGTTAATGGACTGAATTGAGGTCCAAACTAAGTACATAAAATAGGTGAGATGACCAGCCCAACACCTAAATATCACTAAGGCCCAACATGCTATGATCCAACTAGAATTAGCCCAAGTAAGTGGACTGTTTTGGACAGCTTATATAGCCAAGTAGGTGCATCACCTACTTGGACTATTTTTGACCAAAAATTGGATAAGAATGAGCTAAAAGAGGTGGCTAAGAGGGTGTATAAAGATCTGGAATTCAGCTCAATTATCCATTTTTTTTCATTTTCCAAAAACAGAATATTGAAACACTCCCAAACCCTCCCAAAACAGAAGCAGCCGCCCTAGTTTTCCTTTAGGGTTCTTGGACTAATCTCCCATTTTTCAAGCCTTGGTAAGTGTTTACCCTTATATATTAATGTAATATATGTATAATAGGTTGTGTAAAACATGTTGGTGGTGTTTAAAATGTATAGGGAAGTCCCTTAATTAAGTTGGCAGTCCACTTGTGTTAGTTTTGATGAATCTGTCTTCCTTGTGGCTTGGACTTGTATAGGGGCTTAAGGTGTTGAAGAAATTAAGTTATGATGATGAAATTACAGTATATTAAAGTGTGGTTCTGCCCCTTAATCGTTCCTTTTATGTATGGCTTGATGGAAATGTTTATATGTGTTGGTAAATGGAACGTTTGTTGTAGTGAAAAGAGAATACTCTTTTGTTATGTTAAACTGAATGTTGGAACTGTTGTGGAACGATTTTGGTATGCTACTGTGGAAGGAAGTATTGTGACCTTATGGGGTGAATATATGGAGTTTCGTTGGAGTGGAAATGTAAAGGATAAACTAGGTAGGTAATCCTACCGGTTTGTAACGGTTATGTTGGTTTGTGGACTGTTTTGGTGGTGTGTGGACTGATTTGGTGGTGTTGTTTTGCAAAAGAAGTAAGTTATAGTGTAATGTTGTGTAATAATGTTATTTGGTAGTATAATGAAGGGGGGAGTGATGGACAATGTGTTTTGGAGGTTGGACAGTTTCTACTTTCCGTTAAGCACCTACTTACCGTCTTGTGAACTTATAATGTAGCTAACCATTAATGTTTGCTCCATTATGTACTTGTGTTGTAGAGTAACACATAAGGAAGGAGCTGAATCAGTGTAGTTACATATTGGGAAGATAAGGTATGTAAGGTTACTTTGTCCGTACCTTTCTGTAGCATATAATGTTCACATCGACGTTACACTTGTCCTATTCCGAGATGTACCAAGGTGTCCTATTTTCGGTTATCAATGGTTATTGTCACATGTTTCCTATTCATTGCACAATGGAGAATCTTGTCTCATAGTCAGTGCTAAGGTTCCAAAGGTCCAACAAAGTTGTGTTCCAATGTTCCAATAGTGATTATATTCATGTCTCTGTTATGTTCCAAAGTTCAAAGTGAGATTATAACTATCATTGTATCAACCTCATTGTACCAATCTCAAAGTAAAGAACAAAGTAATGCATTTGTGGTCAATGATCAAGTATGGGTGGCAAGTCTAGGGGCATAAGCCTAGCTCGACTCGATCCCGATGTATTGATTTATGGGTGGCAAGTCTAGGGGCATAAGCCTAGCTCGACTCGATCCCGATGTATTGATTTATGGGTGGCAGGTCTAGGGGCATAAGCCTAGCTCGACCCGATCCCGATACATTGATTTATGGGTGGCAGGTCTAGGGGCGTAAGCCTAGCTCGACCCGATCCCAACATGACGATATGTTATGTAAAGACCCACTGATCAGTCGGGGCCCGGGTACAGTATGACACATGTAATGACAAGTAAACATTGAAGGAAAGAAGCAATCAAAATAATACACATGGTTCCCAAAATACAGAATGGTTACTTATTCATTGGATTATTCATATGTATCTGAGTTCATTGAAATATTCATGTGTTGTATAGTTTTATATGAGCCTTACATACTCAGTACATTCTTCGTACTGACCCCTTTGGGGAATTTACCTTACTTTCTGCAGGCGCAGGTTCTAGTAGACCTCCACAATAGGTTACAGGATATTTACAGCTTTTGGTGAGCTCTAGTTGTTCGGGGCTTTCTCCAGGTCACAGTTGTACATATGTTTTGGTGTTGTACATGTCGTATAAAGCGGGGGCTTGTCCCAAATTTTAGCTCATTTTGGTCAATGCACTTGTTAGAGGCTTTTGTAGACGGATGTGGGTATATGTATATAAGATGACGCATGAAGTCTTATTTTGATGGCCTCAACGGCCAAGTTTCACATATCTATATTTGTATATGTCACATGTTCTATGAATTTTCGTTGTTAGCATAATAAGTCCTCACGTGTTAAGAGTGTTTCTGATGGCATGTATACGAATGCACATAAGTACATGTTGGTTCTCTCGGGCCTTATCGGCTACGGGTGCCAATCACGTCTCGATGGGATTCGGGGCATGAAAGCACTAGTGACTTGAAAATGGTTAAGTGTAGTGACTTTAAAATGGTTTAGTGTAGTGACTTGTAAATATGAACTAGTGACATGAAAATGGTTAAGTGTAGTGACTTGAAAATGTGAACTAGTGACTTGAAAATGGATAAGTGTAGTTTCTTGAAATGTGAACTAGTGACTTGAAACTGGTTAAGTGTTGTTACTTGAAAATGTGTACTAATGACTTGTAAATGGTTAAGTGTAGTAACTTGTAAATGTGAACTATTGACTTAAAAAAGGTAGTGTGTAATGACTTGAAATGTGAACTAGTGACTTGAAAATGGGAAAGTGGTTAAAAATGTGAACTAGTGACTTGAAAATAGTTAAGTGTAGTGACTTAAAAGTAGTAAAGTGTAATTACTTGAAATTTGAACAAGTGACTTGAAAATGGTTAAGCATAGTGACTTGAAAATGTGAACTAATGACTAGAAAATTGTTAATTGTAGTGACTTAAAAATGTGAACTAGTGACTAGAAATGGTTTAAGAGCTGCAACTTGAAAATGTGAACTAGTGACTTGAAAATGGTTATGTGTACTGACTTGAAATGTGATCTAATGACTTGAAAATGGTTTAGTGTTTTGAAATATGAACTAGAGACATGAAAATGGTTACGTGTAGTGCCTTGAAATGTGCATTAGTGACTTGAAAATGGTTAAGTGTAGTGACTTTAAAATGGTTTAGTGTAGTGACTTGTAAATATGAACTAGTGACATGAAAATGGTTAAAAGTAGTGACTTGAAAATGTGAACTAGTGACTTTAAAAAGGATAAGTGTAGTTTCTTGAAATGTAAACTAGTGACTTGAAACTGGTTAAGTGTTGTTACTTGAAAATGTGTACTAGTATATTGTGAATGGTTAAGTGTAGTAACTTGAAAATGTGAACTATTGACTTAAAAATGGTTAAGTGTAGTGACTTTAAATGCGAACTAGTGACTAGAAAATGGGAAAGTAGTTTAAAATTTGAACTAGTGACTTGCAAATAGTTAAGTGCAGTGACTTAAAAATAGTAAAGTGTAATGACTTGAAATTTGAACTAGTGACTTGAAAATGGTTAAGCGTAGTGACTTGAAAATGTGAACTAATGACTAGAAAATTATTAAGTGTAGTGACTTAAAAATTTGAACGAGTGACTAGAAATGGTTTAAGTGTGGCGACTTGAAAATGTGAACTAGTGACTTGAAAATGGTTACGTGTACTGACTTGAAATGTGAACTAGTGACTTGAAAATGGTTAAGTGTAGTGACTTGCAACTGTGAACTACTGACTCGAAAATTGTGTAATGTAGTGACTGAAAATTGTGAACTACTGACATAAAAATGGTTACGTGTACTGACTTGAAATGTGAACTAGTGACTTGAAAATAGTTAAGTGTAGTGACTTAAAAATAGTAAAGTGCAATGACTTGAAATTTGAACTAGTGACTTGAAAATGGTTAAGCGTAGTGACTTGAAAATGTGAACTAATGACTAGAAAATTATTAAGTGTAGTGACTTAAAAATTTGAACGAGTGACTAGAAATGGTTTAAGTGTGGCGACTTGAAAATGTGAACTAGTGACTTGAAAATGGTTACGTGTACTGACTTGAAATGTGAACTAGTGACTTGAAAATGGTTAAGTGTAGTGACTTGCAACTGTGAACTACTGACTCGGAAATTGTGTAATGTAGTGGCTGAAAATTGTGAACTACTGACATAAAAATGGTTACGTGTACTGACTTGAAATGTGAACTAGTGACTTGAAAATGGTTAAGCATAGTGACTTGAAAATGTGAACTAATGACTAGAAAATTGTTAAGTGTAGTGACTTAAAAAAGATGAATTAGTGACTAGAAATGGTTTAAGAGCGGCAACTTGAAAATGTGAACTAGTGACTTGAAAATGGTTACGTGTACTGACTTGAAATGTGATCTAATGACTTGAAAATGGTTTAGTGTTTTGATATATGAACTAGAGACATGAAAATGGTTACGTGTAGTGCCTTGAAATGTGCATTAGTGACTTGAAAATGGTTAAGTGTAGTAACTTTAAAATGGTTTAGTGTAGTGACTTGTAAATATGAACTAGTGACATGAAAATGGTTAAAAGTAGTGACTTGAAAATGTGAACTAGTGACTTTAAAAAGGATAAGTGTAGTTTCTTGAAATGTAAACTAGTGACTTGAAACTGGTTAAGTGTTGTTACTTGAAAATGTGTACTAGTATATTGTGAATGGTTAAGTGTAGTAACTTGAAAATGTGAACTATTGACTTAAAAATGGTTAAGTGTAGTGACTTTAAATGCGAACTAGTGACTAGAAAATGGGAAAGTGGTTTAAAATTTGAACTATTGACTTGAAAATAGTTAAGTGTAGTGACTTAAAAATAGTAAAGTGTAATGACTTGAAATTTGAACTAGTGACTTGCAAATGGTTAAGCGTAGTGACTTGAAAATGTGAACTAATGACTAGAAAATTATTAAGTGTAGTGACTTAAAAGTTTGAACGAGTGACTAGAAATGGTTTAAGTGTGGCAACTTGAAAATGTGAACTAGTGACTTGAAAATGGTTACGTGTACTGACTTGAAATGTGAACTAGTGACTTGAAAATGGTTAAGTGTAGTGACTTGCGACTGTGAACTACTGACTCGAAAATTGTGTAATGTAGTGGCTGAAAATTGTGAACTACTGACATAAAAATGGTTACGTGTACTGACTTGAAATGTGAACTAGTGACTTGAAAATGGTTAAGCATAGTGACTTGAAAATGTGAACTAATGACTAGAAAATTGTTAAGTGTAGTGACTTAAAAAAGATGAACTAGTGACTAGAAATGGTTTAAGAGCGGCAACTTGAAAATGTGAACAAGAGACTTGAAAATGGTTACGTGTACTGACTTGAAATGTGATCTAATGACTTGAAAATGGTTTAGTGTTTTGAAATATGAACTAGAGACATGAAAATGGTTACGTGTAGTGCCTTGAAATGTGCATTAGTGACTTGAAAATGGTTAAGTGTAGTGACTTTAAAATGGTTTAGTGTAGTGACTTGTAAATATGAACTAGTGACATGAAAATGGTTAAGTGTAGTGACTTGAAAATGTGAACTAGTGACTTGAAAATGGATAAGTATCATTTTTTGAAATGTGAACTAGTGACTTGAAACTGGTTAAGTGTTGTTACTTGAAAATGTGTACTAATGACTTGTAAATGGTTAAGTGTAGTAACTTGAAAATGTAGACTATTGACTTAAAAATGGTTAAGTGTAGTGACTAGTAATGTGAACTAGTGACTAGAAAATGGGAAAGTGGTTGAAAATTTGAACTAGTGACTAGAAATAGTTAAGTGTAGTGACATAAAAGTAGTAAAGTGTAATGACTTGAAATTTGAACTAGTGACTTAAAAATGGTTAAGCGTAGTGACTTGAAAATGTGAACTAATGACTAGAAAATTGTTAAGTGTAGTGACTTAAAAAAGATGAACTAGTGACTAGAAATGGTTTAAGAGCGGCAACTTGAAAATGTGAACTAGTGACTTGAAAATGGTTACGTGTACTGACTTGAAATGTGATCTAATGACTTGAAAATGGTTTAGTGTTTTGAAATATGAACTAGAGACATGAAAATGGTTACGTGTAGTGCCTTGAAATGTGCATTAGTGACTTGAAAATGGTTAAGTGTAGTGACTTTAAAATGGTTTAGTGTAGTGACTTGTAAATATGAACTAGTGACATGAAAATGGTTAAGTGTAGTGACTTGAAAATGTGAACTAGTGACTTGAAAATGGATAAGTATCATTTTTTGAAATGTGAACTAGTGACTTGAAACTGGTTAAGTGTTGTTACTTGAAAATGTGTACTAATGACTTGTAAATGGTTAAGTGTAGTAACTTGAAAATGTAGACTATTGACTTAAAAATGGTTAAGTGTAGTGACTAGTAATGTGAACTAGTGACTAGAAAATGGGAAAGTGGTTGAAAATTTGAACTAGTGACTAGAAATAGTTAAGTGTAGTGACATAAAAGTAGTAAAGTGTAATGACTTGAAATTTGAACTAGTGACTTAAAAATGGTTAAGCGTAGTGACTTGAAAATGTGAACTAATGACTAGAAAATTGTTAAGTGTAGTGACTTAAAAATGTGAACTAGTGATTAGAAATGGTTTAAGTGTGCCAACTTGAAAATGTGAACTAGTGACTTGAAAATGGTTACGCGTACTGACTTGATATGTGAACTAGTGACTTGAAACTGGTTAAGTGTTGTTACTTGAAATGTGAACTAGTGACATGTAAATGGTTGTGTGTACTGACTTGAAATGTGAACTAGTGACTTGAAAATGGTTTAGTGTTTGAAAATGTGAACTAGTGACATGAAAATGGTTGAGTATAGTGCCTTGAAATGTGCACTAGTGACTTGAAAATGGTTAAGTGTTTGAAAATATGAACTAGTGACATGAAAATGGTTAAGTGTAGTGACTTGAAAATGGTTAAGTGTATGAAAATGTGAACTAGTGACATGAAAATGGTTAAGTGTAGTGACTTGAAAATGGTTAAGTGTAGTGACTTGTAAATATTAACTAGTGACATGAAAATTGCTAAGTGTAGTGACTTGAAAATGGATAAGTGTAGTTTCTTGAAATGTGAACTGGTGACTTGAAACTGGATAAGTGTAGTTACTTGAAAATGTGAACTAATGACTAGAAAATTGTTAAGTGTAGTGCCTTAAAAAAGATGAACTAGTGACTAGAAATTGTTTAAGAGTGGCGTCTAGAAAATGTGAACTACTGACTTGAAAATGGTTACGTGTACTGACTTGAAATGTGATGTAGTGACTTTAAAATGGTTTAGTGTTTTGAAATATGTACTAGAGACATGAAAATGGTTAAGTGTAGTGCCTTGAAATGTGCATTAGTGACTTGAAAATGGTTAAGTGTAGTGACTTTAAAATGGTTTAGTGTAGTGACTTCTAAATATGAACTAGTGACATGAAAATGGTTAAGTGTAGTGACTTGAAAATGTGAACTAGTGACTTGAAAATGGATAAGTGTAGTTTCTTGAAATGTGAACTAGTGACTTGAAACTGGTTAAGTGTTGTTACTTGAAAATGTGTACTAATGACTTGTAAATGGTTTAAGTGTAGTAACTTGAAAATATGAACTATTGACTTAAAAATGGTAGTGTGTAATGACTTGAAATGTGAACTAGTGACTTGAAAATGGTTAAGTGTTTGAAAATATGAACTAGTGACATGAAAATGGTTAAGTGTAGTGACTTGAAAATGGTTAAGTGTATGAAAATGTGAACTAGTGACATGAAAATGGTTAAGTGTAGTGACTTGAAAATGGTTAAGTGTAGTGACTTGTAAATATTAACTAGTGACATGAAAATTGCTAAGTGTAGTGACTTGAAAATGGATAAGTGTAGTTTCTTGAAATGTGAACTAGTGACTTGAAACTGGATAAGTGTAGTTACTTGAAAATGTGAACTAATGACTAGAAAATAGTTAAGTGTAGTGACTTAAAAAAGATGAACTAGTGACTAGAACTTGTTTAAGAGTGGCGCCTAGAAAATGTGAACTACTGACTTGAAAATGGTTACGTGTACTGACTTGAAATGTGATGTAGTGACTTTAAAATGGTTTAGTGTTTTGAAATATGAACTAGAGACATGAAAATGGTTAAGTGTAGTGCCTTGAAATGTGCATTAGTGACTCTAAAATGGTTAAGTGTAGTGACTTTAAAATGGTTTAGTGTAGTGACTTGTAAATATGAACTAGTGACATGAAAATGGTTAAGTGTAGTGACTTGAAAATGTGAACTAGTGACTTGAAAATGGATAAGTGTAGTTTCTTGAAATGTGAACTAGTGACTTGAAACTGGTTAAGTGTTGTTACTTGAAAATGTGTACTAATGACTTGTAAATGGTTAAGTGTAGTAACTTGAAAATGTGAACTATTGACTTAAAAATGGTAGTGTGTAATGACTTGAAATTTGAACTAGTGACTTGAAAATGGTTAAGCGTAGTGACTTGAAAATGTGAACTAATGACTAGAAAATTATTAAGTGTAGTGACTTAAAAATTTGAACGAGTGACTAGAAATGGTTTAAGTGTGGCAACTTGAAAATGTGAACTAGTGACTTGAAAATGGTTACGTGTACTGACTTGAAATGTGAACTAGTGACTTGAAAATGGTTAAGTGTAGTGACTTGCGACTGTGAACTACTGACTCGAAAATTGTGTAATGTAGTGACTGAAAATTGTGAACTACTGACATAAAAATGGTTACGTGTACTGACTTGAAATGTGAACTAGTGACTTGAAAATGGTTAAGCATAGTGACTTGAAAATGTGAACTAATGACTAGAAAATTGTTAAGTGTAGTGACTTAAAAAAGATGAACTAGTGACTAGAAATGGTTTAAGAGCGGCAACTTGAAAATGTGAACTAGTGACTTGAAAATGGTTACGTGTACTGACTTGAAATGTGATCTAATGACTTGAAAATGGTTTAGTGTTTTGAAATATGAACTAGAGACATGAAAATGGTTACCTGTAGTGCCTTTAAATGTGCATTAGTGACTTGAAAATGGTTAAGTGTAGTGACTTTAAAATGGTTTAGTGTAGTGACTTGTAAATATGAACTAGTGACATGAAAATGGTTAAAAGTAGTGACTTGAAAATGTGAACTAGTGACTTTAAAAAGGATAAGTGTAGTTTCTTGAAATGTAAACTAGTGACTAGAAACTGGTTAAGTGTTGTTACTTGAAAATATGTACTAGTATATTGTGAATGGTTAAGTGTAGTAACTTGAAAATGTGAACTATTGACTTAAAAATGGTTAAGTGTAGTGACTTTAAATGCGAACTAGTGACTAGAAAATGGGAAAGTGGTTTAAAATTTGAACTATTGACTTGAAAATAGTTAAGTGTAGTGACTTAAAAATGGTAGTGTGTAATGACTTGAAATTTGAACTAGTGACTTGAAAATGGTTAAGCGTAGTGACTTGAAAATGTGAACTAATGACTAGAAAATTATTAAGTGTAGTGACTTAAAAGTTTGAACGAGTGACTAGAAATGGTTTAAGTGTGGCAACTTGAAAATGTGAACTAGTGACTTGAAAATGGTTACGTGTACTGACTTGAAATGTGAACTAGTGACTTGAAAATGGTTAAGTGTAGTGACTTGCGACTGTGAACTACTGACTCGAAAATTGTGTAATGTAGTGACTGAAAATTGTGAACTACTGACATAAAAATGGTTACGTGTACTGACTTGAAATATGAACTAGTGACTTGAAAATGGTTAAGCATAGTGACTTGAAAATGTGAACTAATGACTAGAAAATTGTTAAGTCTAGTGACTTAAAAAAGATGAACTAGTGACTAGAAATGGTTTAAGAGTGGCAACTTGAAAATGTGAACTAGTGACTTGAAAATGGTTACGTGTACTGACTTGAAATGTGATCTAATGACTTGAAAATGGTTTAGTGTTTTGAAATATGAACTAGAGACATGAAAATGGTTACGTGTAGTGCCTTTAAATGTGCATTAGTGACTTGAAAATGGTTAAGTGTAGTGACTTTAAAATGGTTTAGTGTAGTGACTTGTAAATATGAACTAGTGACATGAAAATGGTTAAAAGTGGTGACTTGAAAATGTGAACTAGTGACTTTAAAAAGGATAAGTGTAGTTTCTTGAAATGTAAACTAGTGACTTGAAACTGGTTAAGTGTTGTTACTTGAAAATATGTACTAGTATATTGTGAATGGTTAAGTGTAGTAACTTGAAAATGTGAACTATTGACTTAAAAATGGTTAAGTGTAGTGACTTTAAATGCGAACTAGTGACTAGAAAATGGGAAAGTGGTTTAAAATTTGAACTATTGACTTGAAAATAGTTAAGTGTAGTGACTTAAAAATGGTAGTGTGTAATGACTTGAAATTTGAACTAGTAACTTGAAAATGGTTAAGCGTAGTGACTTGAAAATGTGAACTAATGACTAGAAAATTATTAAGTGTAGTGACTTAAAAGTTTGAACGAGTGACTAGAAATGGTTTAAGTGTGGCAACTTGAAAATGTGAACTAGTGACTTGAAAATGGTTACGTGTACTGACTTGAAATGTGAACTAGTGACTTGAAAATGGTTAAGTGTAGTGACTTGCGACTGTGAACTACTGACTCGAAAATTGTGTAATGTAGTGACTGAAAATTGTGAACTACTGACATAAAAATGGTTACGTGTACTGACTTGAAATGTGAACTAGTGACTTGAAAATGGTTAAGCATAGTGACTTGAAAATGTGAACTAATGACTAGAAAATTGTTAAGTGTAGTGACTTAAAAAAGATGAACTAGTGACTAGAAATGGTTTAAGAGCGGCAACTTGAAAATGTGAACTAGTGACTTGAAAATGGTTACGTGTACTGACTTGAAATGTGATCTAATGACTTGAAAATGGTTTAGTGTTTTGAAATATGAACTAGAGACATGAAAATGGTTACGTGTAGTGCCTTGAAATGTGCATTAGTGACTTGAAAATGGTTAAGTGTAGTGACTTTAAAATGGTTTAGTGTAGTGACTTGTAAATATGAACTAGTGACATGAAAATGGTTAAGTGTAGTGACTTGAAAATGTGAACTAGTGACTTGAAAATGGATAAGTATAATTTTTTGAAATGTGAACTAGTGACTTGAAACTGGTTAAGTGTTGTTACTTGAAAATGTGTACTAATGACTTGTAAATGGTTAAGTGTAGTAACTTGAAAATGTAGACTATTGACTTAAAAATGGTTAAGTGTAGTGACTAGTAATGTGAACTAGTGACTAGAAAATGGGAAAGTGGTTGAAAATTTGAACTAGTGACTAGAAATAGTTAAGTGTAGTGACATAAAAGTAGTAAAGTGTAATGACTTGAAATTTGAACTAGTGACTTAAAAATGGTTAAGCGTAGTGACTTGAAAATGTGAACTAATGACTAGAAAATTGTTAAGTGTAGTGACTTAAAAATGTGAACTAGTGATTACAAATGGTTTAAGTGTGCCGACTTGAAAATGTGAACTAGTGACTTGAAAATGGTTACGCGTACTGACTTGATATGTGAACTAGTGACTTGAAACTGGTTAAGTGTTGTTACTTGAAATGTGAACTAGTGACATGTAAATGGTTGTGTGTACTGACTTGAAATGTGAACTAGTGACTTGAAAATGGTTTAGTGTTTGAAAATGTGAACTAGTGACATGAAAATGGTTGAGTATAGTGCCTTGAAATGTGCACTAGTGACTTGAAAATGGTTAAGTGTAGTAACTTGAAAATGTAGACTATTGACTTAAAAATGGTTAAGTGTAGTGACTAGTAATGTGAACTAGTGACTAGAAAATGGGAAAGTGGTTGAAAATTTGAACTAGTGACTAGAAATAGTTAAGTGTAGTGACATAAAAGTAGTAAAGTGTAATGACTTGAAATTTGAACTAGTGACTTAAAAATGGTTAAGCGTAGTGACTTGAAAATGTGAACTAATGACTAGAAAATTGTTAAGTGTAGTGACTTAAAAATGTGAACTAGTGATTAGAAATGGTTTAAGTGTGCCGACTTGAAAATGTGAACTAGTGACTTGAAAATGGTTACGCGTACTGACTTGATATGTGAACTAGTGACTTGAAACTGGTTAAGTGTTGTTACTTGAAATGTGAACTAGTGACATGTAAATGGTTGTGTGTACTGACTTGAAATGTGAACTAGTGACTTGAAAATGGTTTAGTGTTTGAAAATGTGAACTAGTGACATGAAAATGGTTGAGTATAGTGCCTTGAAATGTGCACTAGTGACTTGAAAATGGTTAAGTGTTTGAAAATATGAACTAGTGACATGAAAATGGTTAAGTGTAGTGACTTGAAAATGGTTAAGTGTAAGAAAATGTGAACTAGTGACATGAAAATGGTTAAGTGTAGTGACTTGAAAATGGTTAGGTGTAGTGACTTGTAAATATTAACTAGTGACATGAAAATTGCTAAGTGTAGTGACTTGAAAATGGATAAGTGTAGTGACTTGAAATGTAAACTAGTGACTTGAAACTGGATAAGTGTAGTTACTTGAAAATGTGAACTAATGACTAGAAAATTGTTAAGTGTAGTGACTGAAAAAAGATGAACTTGACTAGAAATTGTTTAAGAGTGGCGTCTAGAAAATGTGAACTACTGACTTGAAAATGGTTACGTGTTCTGACTTGAAATGTGATGTAGTGACTTTAAAATGGTTTAGTGTTTTGAAATATGAACTAGAGACATTAAAATGGTTAAGTGTAGTGCCTTGAAATGTGCATTAGTGACTCTAAAATGGTTAAGTGTAGTGACTTTAAAATGGTTTAGTGTAGTGACTTGTAAATATGAACTAGTGACATGAAAATGGTTAAGTATCATTTTTTGAAATGTGAACTAGTGACTTGAAACTGGTTAAGTGTTGTTACTTGAAAATGTGTACTAATGACTTGTAAATGGTTAAGTGTAGTAACTTGAAAATGTAGACTATTGACTTAAAAATGGTTAAGTGTAGTGACTAGTAATGTGAACTAGTGACTAGAAAATGGGAAAGTGGTTGAAAATTTGAACTAGTGACTAGAAATAGTTAAGTGTAGTGACATAAAAGTAGTAAAGTGTAATGACTTGAAATTTGAACTAGTGACTTGAAAATGGTTAAGCGTAGTGACTTGAAAATGTGAACTAATGACTAGAAAATTATTAAGTGTAGTGACTTAAAAGTTTGAACGAGTGACTAGAAATGGTTTAAGTGTGGCAACTTGAAAATGTGAACTAGTGACTTGAAAATGGTTACGTGTACTGACTTGAAATGTGAACTAGTGACTTGAAAATGGTTAAGTGTAGTGACTTGCGACTGTGAACTACTGACTCGAAAATTGTGTAATGTAGTGACTGAAAATTGTGAACTACTGACATAAAAATGGTTACGTGTACTGACTTGAAATGTGAACTAGTGACTTGAAAATGGTTAAGCATAGTGACTTGAAAATGTGAACTAATGACTAGAAAATTGTTAAGTGTAGTGACTTAAAAAAGATGAACTAGTGACTAGAAATGGTTTAAGAGCAGCAACTTGAAAATGTGAACTAGTGACTTGAAAATGGTTACGTGTACTGACTTGAAATGTGATCTAATGACTTGAAAATGGTTTAGTGTTTTGAAATATGAACTAGAGACATGAAAATGGTTACGTGTAGTGCCTTGAAATGTGCATTAGTGACTTGAAAATGGTTAAGTGTAGTGACTTTAAAATGGTTTAGTGTAGTGACTTGTAAATATGAACTAGTGACATGAAAATGGTTAAGTGTAGTGACTTGAAAATGTGAACTAGTGACTTGAAAATGGATAAGTATCATTTTTTGAAATGTGAACTAGTGACTTGAAACTGGTTAAGTGTTGTTACTTGAAAATGTGTACTAATGACTTGTAAATGGTTAAGTGTAGTAACTTGAAAATGTAGACTATTGACTTAAAAATGGTTAAGTGTAGTGACTAGTAATGTGAACTAGTGACTAGAAAATGGGAAAGTGGTTGAAAATTTGAACTAGTGACTAGAAATAGTTAAGTGTAGTGACATAAAAGTAGTAAAGTGTAATGACTTGAAATTTGAACTAGTGACTTAAAAATGGTTAAGCGTAGTGACTTGAAAATGTGAACTAATGACTAGAAAATTGTTAAGTGTAGTGACTTAAAAATGTGAACTAGTGATTACAAATGGTTTAAGTGTGCCGACTTGAAAATGTGAACTAGTGACTTGAAAATGGTTACGCGTACTGACTTGATATGTGAACTAGTGACTTGAAACTGGTTAAGTGTTGTTACTTGAAATGTGAACTAGTGACATGTAAATGGTTGTGTGTACTGACTTGAAATGTGAACTAGTGACTTGAAAATGGTTTAGTGTTTGAAAATGTGAACTAGTGACATGAAAATGGTTGAGTATAGTGCCTTGAAATGTGCACTAGTGACTTGAAAATGGTTAAGTGTTTGAAAATATGAACTAGTGATATGAAAATGGTTAAGTGTAGTGACTTGAAAATGGTTAAGTGTAAGAAAATGTGAACTAGTGACATGAAAATGGTTAAGTGTAGTGACTTGAAAATGGTTAAGTGTAGTGACTTGTAAATATTAACTAGTGACATGAAAATTGCTAAGTGTAGTGACTTGAAAATGGATAAGTGTAGTTTCTTGAAATGTGAACTAGTGACTTGAAACTGGATAAGTGTAGTTACTTGAAAATGTGAACTAATGACTAGAAAATTATTAAGTGTAGTGACTTAAAAAAGATGAACTAGTGACTAGAAATTGTTTAAGAGTGGCGTCTAGAAAATGTGAACTACTGACTTGAAAATGGTTACGTGTACTGACTTGAAATGTGATGTAGTGACTTTAAAATGGTTTAGTGTTTTGAAATATGAACTAGAGACATGAAAATGGTTAAGTGTAGTGCCTTGAAATGTGCATTAGTGACTCTAAAATGGTTAAGTGTAGTGACTTTAAAATGGTTTAGTGTAGTGACTTGTAAATATGAACTAGTGACATGAAAATGGTTAAGTGTAGTGACTTGAAAATGTGAACTAGTGACTTGAAAATGGATAAGTGTAGTTTCTTGAAATGTGAACTAGTGACTTGAAACTGGTTAAGTGTTGTTACTTGAAAATGTGTACTAATGACTTGTAAATGGTTAAGTGTAGTAACTTGAAAATGTGAACTATTGACTTAAAAATGGTAGTGTGTAATGACTTGAAATTTGAACTAGTGACTTGAAAATGGTTAAGCGTAGTGACTTGAAAATGTGAACTAATGACTAGAAAATTATTAAGTGTAGTGACTTAAAAATTTGAACGAGTGACTAGAAATGGTTTAAGTGTGGCAACTTGAAAATGTGAACTAGTGACTTGAAAATGGTTACGTGTACTGACTTGAAATGTGAACTAGTGACTTGAAAATGGTTAAGTGTAGTGACTTGCGACTGTGAACTACTGACTCGAAAATTGTGTAATGTAGTGACTGAAAATTGTGAACTACTGACATAAAAATGGTTACGTGTACTGACTTGAAATGTGAACTAGTGACTTGAAAATGGTTAAGCATAGTGACTTGAAAATGTGAACTAATGACTAGAAAATTGTTAAGTGTAGTGACTTAAAAAAGATGAACTAGTGACTAGAAATGGTTTAAGAGCGGCAACTTGAAAATGTGAACTAGTGACTTGAAAATGGTTACGTGTACTGACTTGAAATGTGATCTAATGACTTGAAAATGGTTTAGTGTTTTGAAATATGAACTAGAGACATGAAAATGGTTACGTGTAGTGCCTTTAAATGTGCATTAGTGACTTGAAAATGGTTAAATGTAGTGACTTTAAAATGGTTTAGTGTAGTGACTTGTAAATATGAACTAGTGACATGAAAATGGTTAAAAGTAGTGACTTGAAAATGTGAACTAGTGACTTTAAAAAGGATAAGTGTAGTTTCTTGAAATGTGAACTAGTGACTTGAAACTGGTTAAGTGTAGTGACTTAAAAATGGTAGTGTGTAATGACTTGAAATTTGAACTAGTGACTTGAAAATGGTTAAGCGTAGTGACTTGAAAATGTGAATTAATGACTAGAAAATTATTAAGTGTAGTGACTTAAAAGTTTGAACGAGTGACTAGAAATGGTTTAAGTGTGGCAACTTGAAAATGTGAACTAGTGACTTGAAAATGGTTACGTGTACTGACTTGAAATGTGAACTAGTGAATTGAAAATAGTTAAGTGTAGTGACTTGCGACTGTGAACTACTAAGTCGAAAATTGTGTAATGTAGTGACTGAAAATTGTGAACTACTGACATAAAAATGGTTACGTGTACTGACTTGAAATATGAACTAGTGACTTGAAAATGGTTAAGCATAGTGACTTGAAAATGTGAACTAATGACTAGAAAATTGTTAAGTCTAGTGACTTAAAAAAGATGAACTAGTGACTAGAAATGGTTTAAGAGCGGCAACTTGAAAATGTGAACTAGTGACTTGAAAATGGTTACGTGTACTGACTTGAAATGTGATCTAATGACTTGAAAATGGTTTAGTGTTTTGAAATATGAACTAGAGACATGAAAATGGTTACGTGTAGTGCCTTGAAATGTGCATTAGTGACTTGAAAATGGTTAAGTGTGGTGACTTTAAAATGGTTTAGTGTAGTGACTTGTAAATATGAACTAGTGACATGAAAATGGTTAAAAGTAGTGACTTAAAAATGTGAACTAGTGACTTTAAAAAGGATAAGTGTAGTTTCTTGAAAGGTAAACTAGTGACTTGAAACTGGTTAAGTGTTGTTACTTGAAAATATGTACTAGTATATTGTGAATGGTTAAGTGTAGTAACTTGAAAATGTGAACTATTGACTTAAAAATGGTTAAGTGTAGTGACTTTAAATGCGAACTAGTGACTAGAAAATGGGAAAGTGGTTTAAAATTTGAACTATTGACTTGAAAATAGTTAAGTGTAGTGACTTAAAAATGGTAGTGTGTAATGACTTGAAATTTGAACTAGTGACTTGAAAATGGTTAAGCGTAGTGACTTGAAAATGTGAACTAATGACTAGAAAATTATTAAGTGTAGTGACTTAAAAGTTTGAATGAGTGACTAGAAATGGTTTAAGTGTGGCAACTTGAAAATGTGAACTAGTGACTTGAAAATGGTTACGTGTACTGACTTGAAATGTGATCTAATGACTTGAAAATGGTTTAGTGTTTTGAAATATGAACTAGAGACATGAAAATGGTTACATGTAGTGCCTTGAAATGTGCATTAGTGACTTGAAAATAGTTAAGTGTAGTGACTTTAAAATGGTTTAGTGTAGTGACTTGTAAATATGAACTAGTGACATGAAAATGGTTAAGTGTAGTGACTTGAAAATGTGAACTAGTGACTTGAAAATGGATAAGTATCATTTTTTGAAATGTGAACTAGTGACATGAAACTGGTTAAGTGTTGTTACTTGAAAATATGTACTAGTATATTGTGAATGGTTAAGTGTAGTAACTTGAAAATGTGAACTATTGACTTAAAAATGGTTAAGTGTAGTGACTTTAAATGCGGACTAGTGACTAGAAAATGGGAAAGTGGTTTAAAATTTGAACTATTGACTTGAAAATAGTTAAGTGTAGTGACTTAAAAATAGTAAAGTGTAATGACTTGAAATTTGAACTAGTGACTTGAAAATGGTTAAGCGTAGTGACTTGAAAATGTGAACTAATGACTAGAAAATTATTAAGTGTAGTGACTTAAAAATTTGAACGAGTGACTAGAAATGGTTTAAGTGTGGCAACTTGAAAATGTGAACTAGTGACTTGAAAATGGTTACGTGTACTGACTTGAAATGTGAACTAGTGACTTGAAAATGGTTAAGTGTAGTGACTTGCGACTGTGAACTACTGACTCGAAAATTGTGTAATGTAGTGACTGAAAATTGTGAACTACTGACATAAAAATGGTTACGTGTACTGACTTGAAATGTGAACTAGTGACTTGAAAATGGTTAAGCATAGTGACTTGAAAATGTGAACTAATGACTAGAAAATTGTTAAGTGTAGTGACTTAAAAAAGATGAACTAGTGACTAGAAATGGTTTAAGAGCGGCAACTTGAAAATGTGAACTAGTGACTTGAAAATGGTTACGTGTACTGACTTGAAATGTGATCTAATGACTTGAAAATGGTTTAGTGTTTTGAAATATGAACTAGAGACATGAAAATGGTTACGTGTAGTGCCTTGAAATGTGCATTAGTGACTTGAAAATGGTTAACTGTAGTGACTTTAAAATGGTTTAGTGTAGTGACTTGTAAATATGAACCAGTGACATGAAAATGGTTAAGTGTAGTGACTTAAAAGTTTGAACGAGTGACTAGAAATGGTTTAAGTGTGGCAACTTGAAAATGTGAACTAGTGACTTGAAAATGGTTACGTGTACTGACTTGAAATGTGAACTAGTGACTTGAAAATGGTTAAGTGTAGTGACTTGCGACTGTGAACTACTGACTCGAAAATTGTGTAATGTAGTGACTGAAAATTGTGAACTACTGACATAAAAATGGTTACGTGTACTGACTTGAAATGTGAACTAGTGACTTGAAAATGGTTAAGCATAGTGACTTAAAAATGTGAACTAATGACTAGAAAATTGTTAAGTGTAGTGTCTTAAAAAAGATAAACTAGTGACTAGAAATGGTTTAAGAGCGGCAACTTGAAAATGTGAACTAGTGACTTGAAAATGGTTACGTGTACTGACTTGAAATGTGATCTAATGACTTGAAAATGGTTTAGGGTTTTGAAATATGAACTAGAGACATGAAAATGGTTACGTGTAGTGCCTTGAAATGTGCATTAGTGACTTGAAAATGGTTAAGTGTAGTGACTTTAAAATGGTTTAGTGTAGTGACTTGTAAATATGAACTAGTGACATGAAAATGGTTAAGTGTAGTGACTTGAAAATGTGAACTAGTGACTTGAAAATGGATAAGTATCATTTTTTGAAATGTGAACTAGTGACTTGAAACTGGTTAAGTGTTGTTACTTGAAAATGTGTACTAATGACTTGTAAATGGTTAAGTGTAGTAACTTGAAAAAGTAGACTATTGACTTAAAAATGGTTAAGTCACTAATGACTTGTAAATGGTTAAGTGTAGTAACTTGAAAATGTAGACTATTGACTTAAAAATGGTTAAGTGTAGTGACTAGTAATGTGAACTAGTGACTAGAAAATGGGAAAGTGGTTTAAAATTTGAACTATTGACTTGAAAATAGTTAAGTGTAGTGACTTAAAAATGGTAGTGTGTAATGACTTGAAATTTGAACTAGTGACTTGAAAATGGTTAAGCGTAGTGACTTGAAAATGTGAACTAATGACTAGAAAATTATTAAGTGTAGTGACTTAAAAGTTTCAACGAGTGACTAGAAATGGTTTAAGTGTGGCAACTTGAAAATGTGAACTAGTGACTTGAAAATGGTTACGTGTACTGACTTGAAATGTGAACTAGTGACTTGAAAATGGTTAAGTGTAGTGACTTGCGACTGTGAACTACTGACTCGAAAATTGTGTAATGTAGTGACTGAAAATTGTGAACTACTGACATAAAAATGGTTACGTGTACTGACTTGAAATGTGATCTAATGACTTGAAAATGGTTTAGTGTTTTGAAATATGAACTAGAGACATGAATATGGTTACGTGTAGTGCCTTGTAATGTGCATTAGTGACTTGAAAATGGTTAAGTGTAGTGACTTTAAAATGGTTTAGTGTAGTAACTTGTAATTATGAACTAGTGACATGAAAATGGTTAAGTGTAGTGACTTGAAAATGGATAAGTATCATTTTTTGAAATGTGAACTAGTGACTTGAAACTGGTTAAGTGTTGTTACTTGAAAATGTGTACTAATGACTTGTAAATGGTTAAGTGTAGTAACTTGAAAATGTAGACTATTGACTTAAAAATGGTTAAGTGTAGTGACTAGTAATGTGAACTAGTGACTAGAAAATGGGAAAGTGGTTGAAAATTTGAACTAGTGACTAGAAATAGTTAAGTGTAGTGACATAAAAGTAGTAAAGTGTAATGACTTGAAATTTGAACTACTGACTTGAAAATGGTTAAGCGTAGTGACTTGAAAATGTGAACTAATGACTAGAAAATTATTAAGTGTAGTGACTTAAAAGTTTGAACGAGTGACTAGAAATGGTTTAAGTGTGGCAACTTGAAAATGTGAACTAGTGACTTGAAAATGGTTACGTGTACTGACTTGAAATGTGAACTAGTGACTTGAAAATGGTTAAGTGTAGTGACTTGCGACTGTGAACTACTGACTCGAAAATTGTGTAATGTAGTGACTGAAAATTGTGAACTACTGACATAAAAATGGTTACGTGTACTGACTTGAAATGTGAACTAGTGACTTGAAAATGGTTAAGCATAGTGACTTGAAAATGTGAACTAATGACTAGAAAATTGTTAAGTGTAGTGACTTAAAAAAGATGAACTAGTGACTAGAAATGGTTTAAGAGCGGCAACTTGAAAATGTGAACTAGTGACTTGAAAATGGTTACGTGTACTGACTTGAAATGTGATCTAATGACTTGAAAATGGTTTAGTGTTTTGAAATATGAACTAGAGACATGAAAATGGTTACATGTAGTGCCTTGAAATGTGCATTAGTGACTTGAAAATAGTTAAGTGTAGTGACTTTAAAATGGTTTAGTGTAGTGACTTGTAAATATGAACTAGTGACATGAAAATGGTTAAGTGTAGTGACTTGAAAATGTGAACTAGTGACTTGAAAATGGATAAGTATCATTTTTTGAAATGTGAACTAGTGACATGAAACTGGTTAAGTGTTGTTACTTGAAAATATGTACTAGTATATTGTGAATGGTTAAGTGTAGTAACTTGAAAATGTGAACTATTGACTTAAAAATGGTTAAGTGTAGTGACTTTAAATGCGGACTAGTGACTAGAAAATGGGAAAGTGGTTTAAAATTTGAACTATTGACTTGAAAATAGTTAAGTGTAGTGACTTAAAAATAGTAAAGTGTAATGACTTGAAATTTGAACTAGTGACTTGAAAATGGTTAAGCGTAGTGACTTGAAAATGTGAACTAATGACTAGAAAATTATTAAGTGTAGTGACTTAAAAATTTGAACGAGTGACTAGAAATGGTTTAAGTGTGGCAACTTGAAAATGTGAACTAGTGACTTGAAAATGGTTACGTGTACTGACTTGAAATGTGAACTAGTGACTTGAAAATGGTTAAGTGTAGTGACTTGCGACTGTGAACTACTGACTCGAAAATTGTGTAATGTAGTGACTGAAAATTGTGAACTACTGACATAAAAATGGTTACGTGTACTGACTTGAAATGTGATCTAATGACTTGAAAATGGTTTAGTGTTTTGAAATATGAACTAGAGACATGAATATGGTTACGTGTAGTGCCTTGTAATGTGCATTAGTGACTTGAAAATGGTTAAGTGTAGTGACTTTAAAATGGTTTAGTGTAGTAACTTGTAATTATGAACTAGTGACATGAAAATGGTTAAGTGTAGTGACTTGAAAATGTGAACTAGTGACTTGAAAATGGATAAGTATCATTTTTTGAAATGTGAACTAGTGACTTGAAACTGGTTAAGTGTTGTTACTTGAAAATGTGTACTAATGACTTGTAAATGGTTAAGTGTAGTAACTTGAAAATGTAGACTATTGACTTAAAAATGGTTAAGTGTAGTGACTAGTAATGTGAACTAGTGACTAGAAAATGGGACAGTGGTTGAAAATTTGAACTAGTGACTAGAAATAGTTAAGTGTAGTGACATAAAAGTAGTAAAGTGTAATGACTTGAAATTTGAACTACTGACTTGAAAATGGTTAAGCGTAGTGACTTGAAAATGTGAACTAATGACTAGAAAATTATTAAGTGTAGTGACTTAAAAGTTTGAACGAGTGACTAGAAATGGTTTAAGTGTGGCAACTTGAAAATGTGAACTAGTGACTTGAAAATGGTTACGTGTACTGACTTGAAATGTGAACTAGTGACTTGAAAATGGTTAAGTGTAGTGACTTGCGACTGTGAACTACTGACTCGAAAATTGTGTAATGTAGTGACTGAAAATTGTGAACTACTGACATAAAAATGGTTACGTGTACTGACTTGAAATGTGAACTAGTGACTTGAAAATGGTTAAGCATAGTGACTTGAAAATGTGAACTAATGACTAGAAAATTGTTAAGTGTAGTGACTTAAAAAAGATGAACTAGTGACTAGAAATGGTTTAAGAGCGGCAACTTGAAAATGTGAACTAGTGACTTGAAAATGGTTACGTGTACTGACTTGAAATGTGATCTAATGACTTGAAAATGGTTTAGTGTTTTGAAATATGAACTAGAGACATGAAAATGGTTACATGTAGTGCCTTGAAATGTGCATTAGTGACTTGAAAATAGTTAAGTGTAGTGACTTTAAAATGGTTTAGTGTAGTGACTTGTAAATATGAACTAGTGACATGAAAATGGTTAAGTGTAGTGACTTGAAAATGTGAACTAGTGACTTGAAAATGGATAAGTATCATTTTTTGAAATGTGAACTAGTGACATGAAACTGGTTAAGTGTTGTTACTTGAAAATATGTACTAGTATATTGTGAATGGTTAAGTGTAGTAACTTGAAAATGTGAACTATTGACTTAAAAATGGTTAAGTGTAGTGACTTTAAATGCGGACTAGTGACTAGAAAATGGGAAAGTGGTTTAAAATTTGAACTATTGACTTGAAAATAGTTAAGTGTAGTGACTTAAAAATAGTAAAGTGTAATGACTTGAAATTTGAACTAGTGACTTGAAAATGGTTAAGCGTAGTGACTTGAAAATGTGAACTAATGACTAGAAAATTATTAAGTGTAGTGACTTAAAAATTTGAACGAGTGACTAGAAATGGTTTAAGTGTGGCAACTTGAAAATGTGAACTAGTGACTTGAAAATGGTTACGTGTACTGACTTGAAATGTGAACTAGTGACTTGAAAATGGTTAAGTGTAGTGACTTGCGACTGTGAACTACTGACTCGAAAATTGTGTAATGTAGTGACTGAAAATTGTGAACTACTGACATAAAAATGGTTACGTGTACTGACTTGAAATGTGAACTAGTGACTTGAAAATGGTTAAGCATAGTGACTTGAAAATGTGAACTAATGACTAGAAAATTGTTAAGTGTAGTGACTTAAAAAAGATGAACTAGTGACTAGAAATGGTTTAAGAGCGGCAACTTGAAAATGTGAACTAGTGACTTGAAAATGGTTACGTGTACTGACTTGAAATGTGATCTAATGACTTGAAAATGGTTTAGTGTTTTGAAATATGAACTAGAGACATGAAAATGGTTACGTGTAGTGCCTTGAAATGTGCATTAGTGACTTGAAAATGGTTAAGTGTAGTGACTTTAAAATGGTTTAGTGTAGTGACTTGTAAATATGAACTAGTGACATGAAAATGGTTAAGTGTAGTGACTTGAAAATGTGAACTAGTGACTTGAAAATGGATAAGTATCATTTTTTGAAATGTGAACTAGTGACTTGAAACTGGTTAAGTGTTGTTACTTGAAAATGTGTACTAATGACTTGTAAATGGTTAAGTGTAGTAACTTGAAAATGTAGACTATTGACTTAAAAATGGTTAAGTGTAGTGACTAGTAATGTGAACTAGTGACTAGAAAATGGGAAAGTGGTTGAAAATTTGAACTAGTGACTAGAAATAGTTAAGTGTAGTGACATAAAAGTAGTAAAGTGTAATGACTTGAAATTTGAACTAGTGACTTAAAAATGGTTAAGCGTAGTGACTTGAAAATGTGAACTAATGACTAGAAAATTGTTAAGTGTAGTGACTTAAAAATGTGAACTAGTGATTACAAATGGTTTAAGTGTGCCGACTTGAAAATGTGAACTAGTGACTTGAAAATGGTTACGCGTACTGACTTGATATGTGAACTAGTGACTTGAAACTGGTTAAGTGTTGTTACTTGAAATGTGAACTAGTGACATGTAAATGGTTGTGTGTACTGACTTGAAATGTGAACTAGTGACTTGAAAATGGTTTAGTGTTTGAAAATGTGAACTAGTGACATGAAAATGGTTGAGTATAGTGCCTTGAAATGTGCACTAGTGACTTGAAAATGGTTAGGTGTTTGAAAATATGAACTAGTGACATGAAAATGGTTAAGTGTAGTGACTTGAAAATGGTTAAGTGTAAGAAAATGTGAACTAGTGACATGAAAATGGTTAAGTGTAGTGACTTGAAAATGGTTAAGTGTGTTGACTTGTAAATATTAACTAGTGACATGAAAATTGCTAAGTGTAGTGACTTGAAAATGGATAAGTGTAGTTTCTTGAAATGTGAACTAGTGACTTGAAACTGGATAAGTGTAGTTACTTGAAAATGTGAACTAATGACTAGAAAATTGTTAAGTGTAGTGACTTAAAAAAAGATGAACTAGTGACTAGAAATGGTTTAAGAGCGGCAACTTGAAAATGTGAACTAGTGACTTGAAAATGGTTACGTGTACTGACTTGAAATGTGATCTAATGACTTGAAAATGGTTACGTGTACTGACTTGAAATGTGATGTAGTGACTTTAAAATGGTTTAGTGTTTTGAAAAATGAACTAGAGACATGAAAATGGTTAAGTGTAGTGCCTTGAAATGTGCATTAGTGACTCTAAAATGGTTAAGTGTAGTGACTTTAAAATGGTTTAGTGTAGTGACTTGTAAATATGAACTAGTGACATGAAAATGGTTAAGTGTAGTGACTTGAAAATGTGAACTAGTGACTTGAAAATGGATAAGTGTAGTTTCTTGAAATGTGAACTAGTGACTTGAAACTGGTTAAGTGTTGTTACTTGAAAATGTGTACTAATGACTTGTAAATGGTTAAGTGTAGTAACTTGAAAATGTAGACTATTGACTTAAAAATGGTTAAGTGTAGTGACTAGTAATGTGAACTAGTGACTAGAAAATGGGAAAGTGGTTGAAAATTTGAACTAGTGACTAGAAATAGTTAAGTGTAGTGACTTAAAAATGGTAGTGTGTAATGACTTGAAATTTGAACTAGTGACTTGAAAATGGTTAAGCGTAGTGACTTGAAAATGTGAACTAATGACTAGAAAATTATTAAGTGTAGTGACTAGAAATGGTTTAAGTGTGGCAACTTGAAAATGTGAACTAGTGACTTGAAAATGGTTACGTGTACTGACTTGAAATGTGAACTAGTGACTTGAAAATGGTTAAGTGTAGTGACTTGCGACTGTGAACTACTGACTCGAAAATTGTGTAATGTAGTGACTGAAAATTGTGAACTACTGACATAAAAATGGTTACGTGTACTGACTTGAAATGTGAACTAGTGACTTGAAAATGGTTAAGCATAGTGACTTGAAAATGTGAACTAATGACTAGAAAATTGTTAAGTGTAGTGACTTAAAAAAGATGAACTAGTGACTAGAAATGGTTTAAGAGCGGCAACTTGAAAATGTGAACTAGTGACTTGAAAATGGTTACGTGTACTGACTTGAAATGTGATCTAATGACTTGAAAATGGTTTAGTGTTTTGAAATATGAACTAGAGACATGAAAATGGTTACGTGTAGAGCCTTGAAATGTGCATTAGTGACTTGAAAATGGTTAAGTGTAGTGACTTTAAAATGGTTTAGTGTAGTGACTTGTAAATATGAACTAGTGACATGAAAATGGTTAAAAGTAGTGACTTGAAAATGTGAACTAGTGACTTGAAAATGGATAAGTATCATTTTTTGAAATGTGAACTAGTGACATGAAACTGGTTAAGTGTTGTTACTTGAAAATATGTACTAGTATATTGTGAATGGTTAAGTGTAGTAACTTGAAAATGTGAACTATTGACTTAAAAATGGTTAAGTGTAGTGACTTTAAATGCGAACTAGTGACTAGAAAATGGGAAAGTGGTTTAAAATTTGAACTATTGACTTGAAAATAGTTAAGTGTAGTGACTTAAAAATGGTAGTGTGTAATGACTTGAAATTTGAACTAGTGACTTGAAAATGGTTAAGCGTAGTGACTTGAAAATGTGAACTAATGACTAGAAAATTATTAAGTGTAGTGACTTAAAAATTTGAACGAGTGACTAGAAATGGTTTAAGTGTGGCAACTTGAAAATGTCAACTAGTGACTTGAAAATGGTTACGTGTACTGACTTGAAATGTGAACTAGTGACTTGAAAATGGTTAAGTGTAGTGACTTGCGACTGTGAACTACTGACTCGAAAATTGTGTAATGTAGTGACTGAAAATTGTGAACTACTGACATAAAAATGGTTACGTGTACTGACTTGAAATGTGAACTAGTGACTTGAAAATGGTTAAGCATAGTGACTTGAAAATGTGAACTAATGACTAGAAAATTGTTAAGTGTAGTGACTTAAAAAAGATGAACTAGTGACTAGAAATGGTTTAAGAGCGGCAACTTGAAAATGTGAACTAGTGACTTGAAAATGGTTACGTGTACTGACTTGAAATGTGATCTAATGACTTGAATATGGTTTAGTGTTTTGAAATATGAACTAGAGACATGAAAATGGTTACGTGTAGTGCCTTGAAATGTGCATTAGTGACTTGAAAATGGTTAAGTGTAGTGACTTTAAAATGGTTTAGTGTAGTGACTTGTAAATATGAACTAGTGACATGAAAATGGTTAAGTGTAGTGACTTGAAAATGTGAACTAGTGACTTGAAAATGGATAAGTATCATTTTTTGAAATGTGAACTAGTGACATGAAACTGGTTAAGTGTTGTTACTTGAAAATATGTACTAGTATATTGTGAATGGTTAAGTGTAGTAACTTGAAAATGTGAACTATTGACTTAAAAATGGTTAAGTGTAGTGACTTTAAATGCGAACTAGTGACTAGAAAATGGGAAAGTGGTTTAAAATTTGAACTATTGACTTGAAAATAGTTAAGTGTAGTGACTTAAAAATAGTAAAGTGTAATGACTTGAAATTTGAACTAGTGACTTGAAAATGGTTAAGCGTAGTGACTTGAAAATGTGAACTAATGACTAGAAAATTATTAAGTGTAGTGACTTAAAAATTTGAACGAGTGACTAGAAATGGTTTAAGTGTGGCAACTTGAAAATGTGAACTAGTGACTTGAAAATGGTTACGTGTACTGACTTGAAATGTGAACTAGTGACTTGAAAATGGTTAAGTGTAGTGACTTGCGACTGTGAACTACTGACTCGAAAATTGTGTAATGTAGTGACTGAAAATTGTGAACTACTGACATAAAAATGGTTACGTGTACTGACTTGAAATGTGAACTAGTGACTTGAAAATGGTTAAGCATAGTGACTTGAAAATGTGAACTAATGACTAGAAAATTGTTAAGTGTAGTGACTTAAAAAAGATGAACTAGTGACTAGAAATGGTTTAAGAGCGGCAACTTGAAAATGTGAACTAGTGACTTGAAAATGGTTACGTGTACTGACTTGAAATGTGATCTAATGACTTGAAAATGGTTTAGTGTTTTGAAATATGAACTAGAGACATGAAAATGGTTACGTGTAGTGCCTTGAAATGTGCATTAGTGACTTGAAAATGGTTAAGTGTGGTGACTTTAAAATGGTTTAGTGTAGTGACTTGTAAATATGAACTAGTGACATGAAAATGGTTAAGTGTAGTGACTTGAAAATGTGAACTAGTGACTTGAAAATGGATAAGTATCATTTTTTGAAATGTGAACTAGTGACATGAAACGGGTTAAGTGTTGTTACTTGAAAATATGTACTAGTATATTGTGAATGGTTAAGTGTAGTAACTTGAAAATGTGAACTATTGACTCAAAAATGGTTAAGTGTAGTGACTTGCGACTGTGAACTACTGACTCGAAAATTGTATAATGTAGTGACTGAAAATTGTGAACTACTGACATAAAAATGGTTACGTGTACTGACTTGAAATGTGATCTAATGACTTGAAAATGGTTTAGTGTTTTGAAATATGAACTAGAGACATGAAAATGGTTACGTGTAGTGCCTTGAAATGTGCATTAGTGAATTGAAAATGGGTAAGTGTAGTGACTTTAAAATGGTTTAGTGTAGTGACTTGTAAATATGAACTAGTGACATGAAAATGGTTAAGTGTAGTGACTTGAAAATGTGAACTAGTGACTTGAAAATGGATAAGTATCATTTTTTGAAATGTGAACTAGTGACTTGAAACTGGTTAAGTGTTGTTACTTGAAAATGTGTACTAATGACTTGTAAATGGTTAAGTGTAGTAACTTGAAAATGTAGACTATTGACTTAAAAATGGTTAAGTGTAGTGCCTAGTAATGTGAACTAGTGACTAGAAAATGGGAAAGTGGTTGAAAATTTGAACTAGTGACTAGAAATAGTTAAGTGTAGTGACATAAAAGTAGTAAAGTGTAATGACTTGAAATTTGAACTAGTGACTTAAAAATGGTTAAGCGTAGTGACTTGAAAATGTGAACTAATGACTAGAAAATTGTTAAGTGTAGTGACTTAAAAATGTGAACTAGTGATTAGAAATGGTTTAAGTGTGCCGACTTGAAAATGTGAACTAGTGACTTGAAAATGGTTACGCGTACTGACTTGATATGTGAACTAGTGACTTGAAACTGGTTAAGTGTTGTTACTTGAAATGTGAACTAGTGACATGTAAATGGTTGTGTGTACTGACTTGAAATGTGAACTAGTGACTTGAAAATGGTTTAGTGTTTGAAATTGTGAACTAGTGACATGAAAATGGTTGAGTATAGTGCCTTGAAATGTGCACTAGTGACTTGAAAATGGTTAAGTGTTTGAAAATATGAACTAGTGACATGAAAATGGTTAAGTGTAGTGACTTGAAAATGGTTAAGTGTATGAAAATGTGAACTAGTGACATGAAAATGGTTAAGTGTAGTGACTTGAAAATGGTTAAGTGTAGTGACTTGTAAATATTAACTAGTGACATGAAAATTGCTAAGTGTAGTGACTTGAAAATGGATAAGTGTAGTTTCTTGAAATGTGAACTAGTGACTTGAAACTGGATAAGTGTAGTTACTTGAAAATGTGAACTAATGACTAGAAAATTGTTAAGTGTAGTGACTTCAAAAAGATGAACTAGTGACTAGAAATTGTTTAAGAGTGGCGTCTAGAAAATGTGAACTACTGACTTGAAAATGGTTACGTGTACTGACTTGAAATGTGATGTAGTGACTTTAAAATGGTTTAGTGTTTTGAAATATGAACTAGAGACATGAAAATGGTTAAGTGTAGTGCCTTGAAATGTGCATTAGTGACTCTAAAATGGTTAAGTGTAGTGACTTTAAAATGGTTTAGTGTAGTGACCTGTAAATATGAACTAGTGACATGAAAATGGTTAAGTGTAGTGACTTGAAAATGTGAACTAGTGACTTGGAAATGGATAAGTATAGTTTCTTGAAATGTGAACTAGTGACTTGAAACTGGTTAAGTGTTGTTACTTGAAAATGTGTACTAATGACTTGTAAATGGTTAAGTGTAGTAACTTGAAAATGTGAACTATTGACTTAAAAATGGTAGTGTGTAATGACTTGAAATTTGAACTAGTGACTTGAAAATGGTTAAGCGTAGTGACTTGAAAATGTGAACTAATGACTATAAAATTATTAAGTGTAGTGACTTAAAAATTTGAACGAGTGACTAGAAATGGTTTAAGTGTGGCAACTTGAAAATGTGAACTAGTGACTTGAAAATGGTTACGTGTACTGACTTGAAATGTGAACTAGTGACTTGAAAATGGTTAAGTGTAGTGACTTGCGACTGTGAACTACTGACTCGAAAATTGTCTAATGTAGTGACTGAAAATTGTGAACTACTGACATAAAAATGGTTACGTGTACTGACTTGAAATGTGAACTAGTGACTTGAAAATGGTTAAGCATAGTGACTTGAAAATGTGAACTAATGACTAGAAAATTGTTAAGTGTAGTGACTTAAAAAAGATGAACTAGTGACTAGAAATGGTTTAAGAGCGGCAACTTGAAAATGTGAACTAGTGACTTGAAAATGGTTACGTGTACTGACTTGAAATGTGATCTAATGACTTGAAAATGGTTTAGTGTTTTGAAATATGAACTAGAGACATGAAAATGGTTACGTGTAGTGCCTTCAAAATGTGCATTAGTGACTTGAAAATGGTTAAGTGTAGTGACTTTAAAATGGTTTAGTGTAGTTACTTGTAAATATGAACTAGTGACATGAAAATGGTTAAGTGTAGTGACTTGAAAATGTGAACTAGTGACTTGAAAATGGATAAGTATCATTTTTTGAAATGTGAACTAGTGACATGAAACTGGTTAAGTGTTGTTACTTGAAAATATGTACTAGTATATTGTGAATGGTTAAGTGTAGTAACTTGAAAATGTGAACTATTGACTTAAAAATGGTTAAGTGTAGTGACTTTAAATGATAACTAGTGACTAGAAAATGGGAAAGTGGTTTAAAATTTGAACTATTGACTTGAAAATAGTTAAGTGTAGTGACTTAAAAATAGTAAAGTGTAATGACTTGAAATTTGAACTAGTGACTTGAAAATGGTTAAGCGTAGTGACTTGAAAATGTGAACTAATGACTAGAAAATTATTAAGTGTAGTGACTTAAAAATTTGAACGAGTGACTAGAAATGGTTTAAGTGTGGCAACTTGAAAATGTGAACTAGTGACTTGAAAATGGTTACGTGTACTGACTTGAAATGTGAACTAGTGACTTGAAAATGGTTAAGTGTAGTGACTTGCGACTGTGAACTACTGACTCGAAAATTGTGTAATGTAGTGACTGAAAATTGTGAACTACTGACATAAAAATGGTTACGTGTACTGACTTGAAATGTGAACTAGTGACTTGAAAATGGTTAAGCATAGTGACTTGAAAATGTGAACTAATGACTAGAAAATTGTTAAGTGTAGTGACTTAAAAAAGATGAACTAGTGACTAGAAATGGTTTAAGAGCGGCAACTTGAAAATGTGAACTAGTGACTTGAAAATGGTTACGTGTACTGACTTGAAATGTGATCTAATGACTTGAAAATGGTTTAGTGTTTTGAAATATGAACTAGAGACATGAAAATGGTTACGTGTAGTGCCTTGAAATGTGCATTAGTGACTTGAAAATGGTTAAGTGTAGTGACTTTAAAATGGTTTAGTGTAGTGACTTGTAAATATGAACTAGTGACATGGAAATGGTTAAGTGTAGTGACTTGAAAATGTGAACTAGTGACTTGAAAATGGATAAGTATCATTTTTTGAAATGTGAACTAGTGACTTGAAACTGGTTAAGTGTTGTTACTTGAAAATGTGTACTAATGACTTGTAAATGGTTAAGTGTAGTAACTTGAAAATGTAGACTATTGACTTAAAAATGGTTAAGTGTAGTGACTAGTAATGTGAACTAGTGACTAGAAAATGGGAAAGTGGTTGAAAATTTGAACTAGTGACTAGAAATAGTTAAGTGTAGTGACATAAAAGTAGTAAAGTGTAATGACTTGAAATTTGAACTAGTGACTTAAAAATGGTTAAGCGTAGTGACTAGAAAATGTGAACTAATGACTAGAAAATTGTTAAGTGTAGTGACTTAAAAATGTGAACTAGTGATTAGAAATGGTTTAAGTGTGCCGACTTGAAAATGTGAACTAGTGACTTGAAAATGGTTACGCGTACTGACTTGATATGTGAACTAGTGACTTGAAACTGGTTAAGTGTTGTTACTTGAAATGTGAACTAGTGACATGTAAATGGTTGTGTGTACTGACTTGAAATGTGAACTAGTGACTTGAAAATGGTTTAGTGTTTGAAAATGTGAACTAGTGACATGAAAATGGTTGAGTATAGTGCCTTGAAATGTGCACTAGTGACTTGAAAATGGTTAAGTGTTTGAAAATATGAGCTAGTGACATGAAAATGGTTAAGTGTAGTGACTTGAAAATGGTTAAGTGTATGAAAATGTGAACTAGTGACATGAAAATGGTTAAGTGTAGTGACTTGAAAATGGTTAAGTGTAGTGACTTGTAAATATTAACTAGTGACATGAAAATTGCTAAGTGTAGTGACTTGAAAATGGATAAGTGTAGTTTCTTGAAATGTGAACTAGTGACTTGAAACTGGATAAGTGTAGTTACTTGAAAATGTGAACTAATGACTAGAAAATTGTTAAGTGTAGTGACATAAAAAAGATGAACTAGTGACTAGAAATTGTTTAAGAGTGGCGTCTAGAAAATGTGAACTACTGACTTGAAAATGGTTACGTGTACTGACTTGAAATGTGATGTAGTGACTTTAAAATGGTTTAGTGTTTTGAAATATGAACTAGAGACATGAAAATGGTTAAGTGTAGTGCCTTGAAATGTGCATTAGTGACTCTAAAATGGTTAAGTGTAGTGACTTTAAAATGGTTTAGTGTAGTGACTTGTAAATATGAACTAGTGACATGAAAATGGTTAAGTGTAGTGACTTGAAAATGTGAACTAGTGACTTGAAAATGGATAAGTGTAGTTTCTTGAAATGTGAACTAGTGACTTGAAACTGGTTAAGTGTTGTTACTTGAAAATGTGTACTAATGACTTGTAAATGGTTTAAGTGTAGTAACTTGAAAATGTGAACTATTGACTTAAAAATGGTAGTGTGTAATGACTTGAAATGTGAACTAGTGACTTGAAAATGGGAAAGTTGTTGAAAATTTGAACTAGTGACTTGAAAATAGTTAAGTGTAGTGACTTAAAAATAGTAAAGTGTAATGACTTGAAATTTGAACTAGTGACTTGAAAATGGTTAAGCATAGTGACTTGAAAATGTGAACTAATGACTAGAAAATTGTTAAGTGTAGTGACTTAAAAATGTGAACTAGTGACTAGAAATGGTTTAAGAGTGGCAACTTGAAAATGTGAACTAGTGACTTGACAATGGTTACGTGTACTGACTTGAAATGTGATCTAGTGACTTGAAAATGGTTTAGTGTTTTGAAATATGAACTAGAGACATGAAAATGGTTAAGTGTAGCACCTTGAAATGTGCTACAAGGCAATCGATCAATCCTCACTTCTCTTTTTAAATAAAATATTTATCTTTTTAAGAAATGCTATGGATCATTTCGATAAGCTACAAAATGAGGTATATCTATTCATAAATATGTATAGCTAAACTATTATATTCCTTATAATCTCTTGAATATCATTATTGTTTATCATGTTATAGTATAATTATATTGAACATCTTGAGAAAGCTTGCCATGAAAATAGGCTGGGATTTCCACATTATCTTCTCCATTACATTTTGTGCATCTGTGGTATGGGTATTTGTGTCTGATTAACTTGCAATATCTGGTCAATAATCCTTGTGAAATAAAAATTTTCTTCAGTGCTCTTGTTGTAGATTGTTCCTCTGGTTTGAGTAGGGATAATATCCATTTCTAGACTTCATCCATATCTGCTTCTCGTAGTTCTCTTGAGTTTGAATATATCATTAACTGGTAACTTCATTAGTCTTTAGCTTTTGTATCTCACAGTCCATACTGTCCACTTTTGAATATTTAATACAAGTCTCCGTATTTCTTTTGTTCTTACTGAATCTTGTATTTTTCTTGTTATCCACCATTTTACCTGTGTGTTATCTGTTCGCACAATAAATTTGTTATATACAATATATGGCTCAAATGCTAACAAACATTTATATAATGCAAATAGTTCTTTTCTATTTATTTCCCATTTTAATTGTGGTTCCGTGTATGATCCGGAATAATATCTGCAATGATGTTCAATTTTTTCACTTAAGAACTCCTCCATAACTATGGTTACTAGAGTCTATTTCTACTATGTATATAAATTGTTTATTTTCATCTACAAAGTATAATTTTGGTAAATTTTTACACATAGTCTTAATCTTTTTTATATGCGTCTTATCTTTTTCATCAAAATAGTATTCATTATCTTTCTTTAATTTTTTCTGTAAAGGTTTTTAAATTTTCTGCCAACTTAGATACATATTCTCTTACTTGGTTAACTAATCCTAAGAATGATTGCAATTTCTTTTTTGTATCTAATGTTTCATTTGGATTAATTATTTTTTGTACTATATGGGTTTGCATTTTTATTCCATTTTTATCTATTTGTATACCTAAAAATTCTATCTGATTTTTCATTATTTCTGCTTTTTTCTTACTTAAACTAATACCTGATATTTCTATTATATGTATAAATTTTTCTAATAGTTTTATATGTTCTTCCTGTGTTCTAGAATATAATAGTACATCATCTATGTATACTATACAATTTTCTAATTGGTTAAAATAATTATCCATTAAGTGTTGATATCTACCTGGTGCATTTTTGTATCCAAACGGTAGTATGTTCCATTCATAAAATCCTTGTGGTACTGTGAATGCTATTAGTTTTTTAGATTCATCTTCTAACTTTAAATGGTAAAATCCTGATTTACAATCAAATTTACTAAAATAATTATATCCTTGTATTTGTCTTATTTTTAGTATCTTGTTTGGTATTGGGTAATTATACGTTTTTGATTTTGCAAATTTCTATAATCAATAACCATCCTACTTTTTCCTCTTTTTTGTTCACTATGTTTATTTACTATAAATCTTGGGCTAGTGTGTTTACTATTGCTTTCTTGTATATAATTATTGTCTAGTAATTCTTTGATATAGAGTTTAAATTTTGTTAAATCATCAAAATTGTATTTAAATGGCTTTTGTGTTATTATACTATTTTCATCTATAAGTTCAATTTTTATCTTGGTTTTATGCTTTTCCCATCCTTGTAAAGGGTTATCATTATATAGTAATTCTAATTTATCTTGAAGTATTTTTATTTTATCTATCGAAAAGATAATTATTTCTATTTTATTGTCACTTGTTTTCATGTTTTCTAGTTTTTGGGTAATTTTTTCACTTCCTTTAATCCATGGTGTTGTTTTTCTTAATTTATTGTTTACTCTTTTAGCTCCTACTTTTTGTTTACATGGGGTAGTAAACCACCAATATGTTCTTGTTAGTATGTGAGGGTATAAGTTGTCTAAGAATGGTATTCCTAGTAATATATCTTTATTTGTAAATTCATAACTATACATTTCTGTAATGACCTTCCCGGTCATTTCCCTCGTTTTCGTGTGTTCTCAGCGTTTAGAGCTTTTCTATAACTGCCCCAAGTTATTTATGACTTGCTGGGACTGACAGTTCGGCTCCCGGGCAGTTCGTTTGAGAATATTATTTAGACCGAGCACATTGTAAAATATTAAATTAAATTAAAAGTTGGTAAAATGACATAGGTAATTACCTCTTGAAAATATTTTTGAACTTTATAAAATTCTTTCGTTATGATATATCTATACTATTTTATAATAGTTTTATAACCTATTAATAATTAAAACGGAGATAGTAAATTTAAATATGTAAAAATAATATTATTATTTTATAGAGGTTTTGTTAGAAATAATTTTCTATTAATTATGGTATATTTATAATTTGATATTTATTTTACCACGGACCTATGCAATACCTAAATATATATAATGGGAGGAGTATGTGTTGTTATAATGCCACCTCCACCCCACGTGTAGGTGGAGGGAGTGGCCAGGAAGCATGTTGGCAGCATATTAAAGTGGTATAAGTCACCACTATAGCTATCCAATTTTGCTAATGTCGGTTTCTTCATTTCTGGTGTCACATTATGCATATATATATGTATGTCTAAACGTTGTGAAGAAATAAGAGAAACAACATCAATTTTTGATAGTTCATTTAGCTGAGAAAGAGATTAATTATCTATATCAAGTTATTCAAGCTCGTGTTCTAGTGGGAAAGTGTTTGTGGACGTGTAATAATCGTTATTTTGGTAAGTTTTATTTATTTACGGTAGTTTTCTTATACGTTGGTATTGTTGGTGCTTATTTAGAGCTTAATACGAGCTCGGATTGGATAACATCTGTTGTGACTATTGGTCACAGAGTTATTTGGGACACTGTGACGGTTTTGGTTTTGTGGTTCCGCAAGCGGGCCCCACGTGGACTGTTCAGACATTTTCCGAACTAATGAAATATGGGTATCAATAGTCATGTTTTGACATGTAGTTTATTATTTTGGTAGCTTGGCAGCAGTCGGAGGCCTCTCGAAAGGGAAAGGCTCCTATTTAGCTGGTTTTCTTGGCAGGCTTGCGGCAGGCGTCCAGGTAGGCTAGGTTTACCTTCCTTTGCACTTAGATTGGGCTTATGTTTGATATATGTATGCTATTGTACTGGTGTTGTGGGCTGGTATTATAGACTTGATGGTGGTGGTTTGCTGTGATTTAGGCTTTTTAGGCCGGATAGGGCTATTCGTATATATTCCAGGCCCGTTATCCTCAAGGTACACCACAAATGACTTATTTGGGGTCGGATAGTATTGTTGTGTTGATTTTTGGTTGGGGAACATTATTGTTGGACCTTAGTCCAGGCTTAGGCAGACTTAGCCCAGACTTAGACAGGTATAACTAGACTTGGTTTTCGGGACCCGTTAGTGGGCCCTGTTACCCTTTTGGTCGACTTGTCAGAACTTTGACATCTTTGGGTTTAGTTAAGCCTTTATGACCTGTTAGGGTTATGACGGGATTGAGTCACCCCGATTATACCCGATTGGCCTGTTTAGCCTTATTAGTCCCTGATAGCACCGTATGTGACCGGGATCGGCTAGTTTGATTTAGAATACGGACCTACCTTTCCATGACTTATAATGTATACCCAGACTTGTATATACATATTGCGTATAGTAGATATTTGACCTAGAAGGACCCCGAGATTGACTTGTAGCATGTTGTGGGGTTAGCTTTTGTACCTATAAACTAGTATTGACTTGGAACTAGGGCGTTCCCCGTTTATCTGATATGATATGACATTTGATTCTGTTCTGGTTACTGGCTGTGATAAGTTCCGGTTCGAGTCCGGCTACTGATTCAGGTATGATGATTTTTGTTATTGACTATTGGGTGTTCCGGTTTGAGTCCGGCCCCGAATTGTGATACACTATGAGTTCCGGTTCGAGTCTGGCATCTGGTTTTGGTACTGGGTACCGTGATTATGATACTGGAGTATTATGAGTTCTGTTTCGAGTCCGGCAGATATGATATATATATGTGGCCTCTTGTTATTACCCACTGCTTCCGGTTCGACTCCGGCGTCTGGCCTCTTGTTATTACCCATTGGTGCCGGTTCAAGCCCGGTGCACCCCTGTTGGTAATTGTGGTTACTGGATACTGACACAGCTTCGAGACACTGGTGACTATGCATTTATTATTCTTGTGTGTCCCGCCGGTTTATGGGGGCCAGGCCGGGTTATTGTTTTCTTTCGTGTGCCTATCGGGTTTATGGGGGCCCAGATAGGTTATGTTTGACTTGTGTGTTACTTATGCATTTATTTACTCGTTATTCAGTATCGCATTTATTTTTCTCTTGAGCGTATCTGTACGCCTCAGCAATTATTTATGTATTTATTACTTATAACCCGGACTTAGCATGCACCCTCGCATTTTAGCTTATTTGTATTGCATTGAGCTCAGTCGGTCGATGATGCCTACTGAGTACCCGTTGCCCCGGTACTCATACTGCACTTCTGCATCTTTTTCCCCGATGCAGATCCTGGCACTAGCCGACAGTTTTGACGTTACACTCTTCTCAGCACTGGTTCCGGAGCAGGGTGGGCTTACTGACGTTCGAGGCAGATCCTACTCCATCTTCTATTGTATAGTCTTTTGCTCTCGAGACTGTTGTACTTGTTATACATATTTGGTTTCTGTCTTGTATTTTGGGTCTGTTTAGTAGTGGCTCCTGTACTAACCTCACCAGGTCTTGGGAAGGGTTCTTGACTTTATATATTGTCCTCTTCCTTCTCAGTCTTGGTATATATACATATTCTGATTCTGTCTTACTTCTCTGTTTTATGAGATTCCGCCCGTTAGCCCGTTGTTTGTCGCTCCGGGCTAGGGTTTGGCTTGCCTATTGGTGGGTTACGGTAGGCGCCATCATGACTCGAAATATTGGGTCGTGACAATTTCTTTTATTAATATTTTATCCCATATTTGTATTTTTATGTCTTTTGCTTTGTATGTTATCATACTTCCTTCATTATTAAATCCTGTTACTACCATAGGTGTTTTTAATTTTTCTCATTTTTCTTCTGGTAGACAGTTATGTTTAATAGGTTTGCTTCTGCTCCTGTATCTATCATAGGTGTGTAATATTTATTGTAATATCCTTCTACTATTATTTTAGCAAGTATATATATTTTTGTCATTATATATATCTTATTTTTGTCATTTTATCATTTTTTGTTTTCTTGTTTATATTAAAGTGCATTTTATTACTATTTTCTTATTCTCATAAATTATTGTTAGTTGTTTATCTTCTAAGTTATATGGTTTTACTTTTTCTAACCATTTTATTCCTAATGTAATGTTTTTATCTCCTTGGTATATTTTGAATTTTATTAATATTGGTATGCCTCCAATAATTAATTCTTTTTCTGTTAGTTCTTTAGTATTTACAAATGCTCTTGGTAATTCTGAGCTTGATTGTTCATTTGTTATTATTTCTTTTTCTGGTACTAGTTCTCTTATAATATAATTCTCTTCTTGTCCTGTGTTTATTAATATTAAGTATTTTCTTTGGTCCATTATTCCTGTTATGTAATAATGATATGGTTTTATTTCTTCTATTTTATGTTCTATTAAATTTTGTGGGGCTGTATAATCTATTCTTCTTGAGGTGCTTATTCTTGATGATGAGGTAGATGTATCATAACTCATTCGTTTTGAGGTACTAAGTCTTTCCTTTACTATTTCTAAATCTTCTTCTATGTCCAATGCTTTATAACTATAATCATTATTATCTATAACTGTAACTATCTTTTCAAAAGGATTTTTTATTTTTCTTTTATCTATTTTGTTTTTTGTTGTTATTTTATGTTTTGTAGTGTATATATATAAGTTTTTACATCTTGCTGTAAATATTTTGCTTCCTGGTGCTAATTTTATGCCTGACATTTTCCAGTATAATACTAATGATTTATCTATATTCTTATCAGTTAATGCCACCGAATAATTGTCACTTATTATAAACTTAAATTTTTGGTATATTAGGTTTTCTTTTGCTGCACTAATAACACTTTTTTCTATAGGTTGTATAATTCTATCATCTGCTAAATATATTTCTATGGGACTATCTATTCCTTCTCTAAAACATGCTTTTATTAATATTTCTGTTCCTCCTAGGTGTACATATTTAATTGGATTTTTTGTTTTTATATCCTGTATTTCTTTATTTAATAGTTTTTTATTTATTATTGGTATTTTAGCTTTTCCTTTGGTATACTTACAGTCTATTATATGTTCTTTTTGACTAACTACGTAATATTCTTCTTTTTGTTTTTTAAACCAGTGTTTTACAATAGGTACTTCTAAAATTTTATCTACACTTAAGTCTAATTCTTTTCCTTTTATTTGTTCAAATATATTATTGTCAAATATTATTTTTTGGTCTGAAGATTCTTCATCTTGGTAGTCTTCATGTTTTAGTATCTGGATTTCTCTTTCAGTCATATTCTTCTTCTGATTCTTCCATTATGTTATTACTTATATCATTTTCTAATAATATATATACTATCTTCACTTTCTAATTCGTAATCGATATAGTCTATTTGTGTATCCTTATCATTATCTATTAGTATTTCAGTTATTTGTTTTTTCTTTGGATCTTTGGGTATTTTACAATCTTTAGCTAAATGTCCTAATTTTCCACAATTGTAACAGGTACATTCTGATAAAAAATTTTTCTTTTATATGATTTTTTTATTGTTGTAATTTTTTACATAATATCTTCTTCTAGGTTTCTTATATTTATATTTAGATTTATATGGTTTATATTTACCATATTTTCTTGTTGTCTTACCTCGTTTATAATACTTATCTGTGCATCCGAATTGGGGTGCTATTTTATTTTTGCAGCATGCTAAATTTTTTATTAATATTTTGTCCATCTTTCTATTTTCATTGTATTTTTCACATAATTCTATAAACCAATTGTGTAAAAATTTTATTCTAGCTCCTAGAGTATCTGCTAGTCCTTCTTCTTCCCAATTTTTTGTTATTTTTGAGCTAAATGGTTCTGGTAGTTTATTAAAATATAACTTTCTTATTTCTCTACTTTCTTCTATACTATATGTTCCCTTATAGTAATAGTCTCTAAATGCAATGCACAAGTATATTCAGCCATATAGCACATATTACATATTTCTAATTTTGTCATTAAATTTCTGTTTATATTTTTCTCGTTATTTTGTTCTTCTATTACTGTTGTCATACTACTAAATTCATTCCTTATTGCTATCTCATATTTATATAGGATTTCTGTTGATGATGATGCAGCATCACCATCCCAGTTTTTATTATTTCTTAATGTAGCTAAGCTTTCATTTGTTAAATTTTGTAGCCATAATTTTACCGTGCCTATTAATGTTCTTTCTATGTATCCTGGTGTTTCGGCTATTGATATTTTATTATCTATTAATTGTTTTGAGATGTATCCTACCCATAGTTGGATTATTTTATTTATATCTGCTACACAATCTAATCTAAGAAATTATATTATTCAGTTATTTGTCTAGGTGTCCATTTTCTATTTAACCTTTTATCCCATAAAGTTTTATTTCTGTCATATGATTCATAAGTTTTTCTAGTATAATTTGTATCTAGATGTTTTGGGTTTTTTACTCCTGATGTACTTGGCTTTATATCTCCTGTATTTACCTCTGGATTTATTGTTGTTTCATTTATTTTTTCTATAAGTTTTGTGTATGTCTCACTTGTTTCTGAATAGTTTTCTTGTGATATATCATTGTCACTTTCTTCGTTTATTTCGTCTATGCTTATTTTAGGTGAATCATCTTGTTCTTCTGTTAATTATAATTTTGCTTTAAATTGTTCTATTTCATCTGATAGTTTTAGTTCTTGCTCTTGTTCTTTTCGTTTTTCTTTTTCTTTTTGTTTATTTGCATATAATTGTTTAAGCATTTGTAATTCTTTTTCGAGTTCTAATATTTAAGTATTTTTTGTTTCTTCTACTTGTTGTATTTCTTCTTTAGCTTGTTTTTTTATTTTTTCAATCTCTCGTTTTCTATCTATTTCTTCATTTTCTTTTGTTATTCTTACCATGGCTGTTAAGCTATCTTCTAATTTGACCGTTTCTTTTTCTAACATTAAATTTAAATTATTTCCTATTTTCTTATATCTTCTTCCTAGATTTGAGAATATTATAGCTATTTTTAACCCTTCTGAATTCTCATATGTTTTTTCTTCTAATGCGAATTCTTCTTTATTCATTTATAATCCGTGTTGGTATTTATATTCTAAGCTTTGTATTTGTAGTTCTAAATCAAATATAATGTTTCTTTGTACTGTTAAAGATTTATGGCAAGTTCCTGCAAATATATTATGGTTTAGTCTATCTTGTCTATGTTTTAATTCTTGTCTTAGTTTCTTAATTTTTTCAAGAAGTTGTTGTCTGTATTCAGTATTCATATTTTATCTTTAAGATATTGAATATATTTATATTCTGTCCTAGATATTGTGTCCATTAATTGAGATAATCTATCACTATCTGATTTACTAATAGTTAGATATTTATATTCTGGGTATAGTTTCTTTAGTTTCTTTCTTATTTTTCTTAATTTTTTATCTTTCCTAGCTTTTTTAGTGTTCATATCCTGCCTAATTGTTTGAACTGATTTTTCTTTAGTTGATTCCTCACTATTATATAGTATATCTGTAATATATGTATGTTGGTTTTTAATGTGTTCTTCGAATGTTATACCAATTTCTTCATAGCTTTTTAGTTTATCGTTTTTTAGTTCATAGCTCTGATACCAATTTGGGGGGTGCATAATTTGGGGGGTGCGTGGATTTATCCATTTAATTTAGATATTTCTTTATAATATTGTTCTTTTAGCGAAATTCATTAATCTGAGTAGTATAAATCTAATTCATATCTATCATCGTCATAATCTGATATGTTAAATTCTAGCCAATTTTGTTGCATTAATTCTATTATTTCATAAGTAACTAATATGTCATAGATTTTTCTTCTAACGTCACTATTAAGATGTCTTAGTGTATGTAGCAAAAGTATTTTATAATCATCGCTATTATCTAGTAAGTATGTATAAGTACTCAGTTGATAGGTATTTATTTCAGTGTTATGTGTATTCATTTTAGTATTATTTGTATTCATTTCATTGTTATGTATTTTCTAAACATATTCCCTCTAATCTCTTTGTTTATCATTCCATTTATCATTTTATAATACATTATTTTGAACAATCTTTTCTGGCCACTACCATGCTTTTCGGCTTCAATAGTTTACCCTAACAGCGCCTCAACTCTATCTACTCCCCTAAACGGCCTCCTTGCCTACCCGTTTCGACCTTAGGATGGCATAGTCTGGGCTTAACTACTCTCAGCCTATTTTCATGGCAAGCTTTCTCAAGATGTTCAATGTAATTATACTATAACATGATAAACAATAATGATAATCAAGAGATTATAAGGAATATAACAGTTTAGCTATACATATTTATGAATAGATATACCTCATTTTGTAGCTTATCAGAATGATCCATAGCTTTTCTTAAAAAGATAGATATTTTATTTAAAAAGAGAAGTGAGGATTGATCGATTGCCTCGTCGATTTGCTGATGATCCTCCTCTTCTGATTTACATTCCTATATATAGAAATACTGAAATGGCCTTTACTGTTTACAAATGGCCTTTTGGAAAATGAAAAATTAAACTGACTCTTACTATGTACATATGACTCTTACTATGCGACTCTTACTGTTCATGAATGACCTTTACTATTCATGAATGAATCTTACTATTCCTACTTTACGACTTTTATTATATTTTAGTATTCACATGACGACTTTTGTCAAAAGAAAACAAAAACTTAAAAGTAATACTATTCACATATCTTGTCAAGGTATCTTTGTGTCCTTTTCTGCTCGTCTTTGTCTTCTTTTTTTTCTTCTCGGCATCATTTCGTTTATTCCAGCTGTACGTCTGGGATTTCCACATTATCTTCTCCATTACATTTTGTGCATCTGTGGTCTGGGTATTTGTGTTCCGATTAACTTGCAATATCTTGTCAATAATCCTTGTGAAATAAAAATTTTCTTCAGTGCTCTTGTTGTAGGTTGTTCCTCTGGTTTAAGTAGGGATAATATCCATTTCTGGACTTCATCCATATCGGCTTCTCGTAGTTCTCTTGAGTTTGAATATATCATTAACTGGTCTCTTGAGTAGTAGCTCCATATAGCATTTCCATTTAGATAATTATTTGCTAACACTTGTATGATAGTTGATATACCAATTATTCTTTTGTTGGCATAAAAACTAGGTAACTCATTTTCTGGTATCTCGAGTTGTGATGTTATTTCCTCTGGGATTATCATATCTCGAGTTAATCCTATTTTGACTACTTTTATGATAGGTTTTATCTCATTGTATAGTATTTCTGCTGGTGCGGTATACATAAAATAGGTTTCCTTTTGTGACTCTTTTATATGTTAACAATGCTCTATGTATCTCGGGTATTCCAGCTAGCTCTTCACCATCGTATGTATATACAGTATTTAGCAGTCCATAATAATAACATGTTCTGACTAGGTTAGCACTGGTTTTTGGTTGTGCTATTAACTTGTTGTAACATTGTAATTTTTGGGTTATGTAGTCTTGGATTTTTTCTTGGGTTGTAGTAGATCTTGGGTTGAGATTTAAATATGTTTAGATTTTGTGTATATTTCTGATGTAATTTTGGACAATATGGTTATAAATCTTTTTATCTTGGTTTAGACTTTCTGCATAGGTTGAAGTTTGTGGTGCTGTGGTAACTTGGGCTTTTGGTATTTTTTGGGTAAATGGTTTTCCAAATATGCTATTTAGGGTGGTGTTTGTATATTGTTTCCTGCTAGTTGTATTGTTTGTACCTGCAACATTAACAAATAAATCGTTATGGGTTTTTTGGAGTTTCCCAACGTCTCCTTCTACCTCTGGAATTTTTGAGTCTTCCGATCGACTTAGCTCCACATATTTATAGTCATGTTGGTGACTTGTACTAGCTTTAGACTTCAGTTTAACTTCATTAGTCTTTAGCTTTTGTATCTCACAGTCCATACTGTCCACTTTTGTACAAAGTGTAGTTAGAGCTATAAGTATATTTTCCAATGTATTATCTTGTTCTGTCTGAGTAGCTTTGTCTTGATAGGTAGTCTGCAATAACATTTTTGTTAAATTTAACTAACTCAATCGTAAACATAAAAGTTTGTATATTTAATACAAGTCTCCGTATTTCTTTTGTTGTTACTGAATCTTGTATTTTTCTTGTTATCCACCATTTTACCTGTGTATTATCTGATCGCACAATAAATTTGTTATATACAATATATGGTTCAAATGCTAATAAACATTTATATAATGCAAATAGTTCTTTTCTATTTATTTCCCATTTTAATTGTGGTTCAGTGTATGATCCGGAATAATATCTACAATGGTGTTCAATTTTTTCATTATTGTATTTATACTTAAGAACTCCTCCATAGCTGTGGTTACTAGAATCTGTTTCTACTATATATATAAATTGCCTTTTTTCATCTGCAAAGTATAATTTTGGTAACTTTTGGCACATAGTTTTAATCTTTTGTATATATGTTTTATCTTTTTCATCAAAGTAGTATTCACTATCCTTTTTCAATTTTTTCTGTAAGGGTTTTAAATTTTCGGCTAACTTGGGTACATATTCTCTTACCTGGTTACTCAATCCTAAGAATGATTGCAATTTCTTTTTTGTATCTAATGTTTCAATTGAATTAATTATTTTTTGTACTATATGGGGTTGCATTTTTATTCCATTTTTATCTATTTGTATACCTAAAATTCTATATGATTTTTCATTATTTCTGCTTTCTTTTTACTTAAACTAATACCTGATATTTCTATTATATGTATAAATTTTTCTAATAGTTTTATATGTTCTTTCTGTGTTCTAGAATATAATAGTATATCATCTATGTATACTATACAATTTTCTAATTGGTTAAAATAATTATCCATAAAGTGTTGATATCTACCTGGTGCATTTTTGTATCCAAACGGTAGTACGTTCCATTCATAAAATCCTTGTGGTACTGTAAATGCTGTTAATTTTTTGGATTCATCTTCTAGCTTTAAATGATAAAATCCTGATTTACAATCAAATTTACTAAAATAATTATATCCTTGTTTTTGTCTTATTTTTAATATCTTGTTTGGTATTGGGTAATTATACATTTTTGTTTTTGCATTTAAATTTCTATAATCAATAACCATCCTACTTTTTCCTCTTTTTTGTTCACTATGTTTATTTACTATAAATCTTGGGCTAGTGTGTTTACTATTGCTTTCTTGTATATAATTATTGTCTAGTAATTCTTTGATATGGAGTTTAAATTGTGTTAAATCATCAAAATTGTATTTTAATGACTTTTGTGTTATTATACTATTTTCATCTATAAGTTCAATTTTTATCTTTGTTTTATGCTTTTCCCATCCTTGTAAAGGGTTATCATTATATAGTAATTCTAATTTATCTTGAAGTATTTTTATTTTATCTATCGAAAAGATAATTATTTCTATTTTATTGTCACTTGTTTTCATGTTTTCTAGTTTTTGGATAATTTTTTCACTTCCTTTAATCCATGATGTTGTTTATCTTAATTTATTGTTTACTCTTTTAGCTCCTACTTTTTGTTTACATGGGGTAGTAAACCACCAATATATTTTTGTTAGTATGTGAGGGTATAAGTTGTCTAAGAATGGTATTCCTAGTAATATATCTTTATTTGTAAATTCATAACTATACATTTCTTTTATAATTAATATTTTATCCCATATTTGTATTTTTATGTCTTTTGCTTTGTATGTTATCATACTTCCTTCATTATTAAATTCTGTTACTACCATAGGTGTTTTTAATTTTTTCCATTTTTCTTCTGGTAGACAGTTTTGTTTACATAGGTTTGCTTCTGCTCCTGTATCTATCATAGGTTTGTAATATCTATTGTAATATCCTTCTACTATTATTTTAGCAAGTATATATATTTTTTTCATTATATATATCTTATTTTTGTTATTTTATCTTTTTTGTTTTCTTGTTTATATTAAAGTGCGTTTTATTACTATTTTCTTATTCTCATAAGTTATTGTTAGTTGTTTATCTTCTAAGTTATATGGTTTTACTTTTTCTAACCATTTTATTCCTAATGTAATGTTTTTATCTCCTTGGTATATTTTGAATTTTATTAATATTGATATGCCTCCAATAATTAATTCTTTTTCTGTTAGTTCTTCAGTATTTACTAATGCTCTTGGTAATTCTGAGCTTGATTGTTCATTTGTTATTATTTCTTTTTCCGGTACTAGTTCTCTTATAATATAATTCTCTTCTTGTTCTGTGTTTATTAGTATTAAGTATTTTCTTTGGTTCATTATTCCTGTTATGTAATAATGATATGGTTTTATTTCTTCTATTTTATGTTCTATTAAATTTTGTGGGGCTGTATAATCTATTCTTCTTGAGGTGCTTATTCTTGATGATGAGGTAGGTGTATCATAACTCATTCGTTTTGAGGTACTAAGTCTTTCCTTTACTATTTCTAAATTTTCTTCTATGTCCAATGCTTTATAACTATAACCATTATTATCTATAACTGTAACTATCTTTTCAAAAGGATTTTCGATTTTTATTTTATCTATTTTGTTTTTTGCTGTTATTTTATGTTTTTTAGTGTATATATATAAGTTTTTACATCTTGCTGTAAATATTTTGCTTTCTGGTGCTAATTCTATTCCTGACATTTTTCAGTATAATACTAATGATTTATCTATATTCTTATCCGTTAATGCCACCGAATAATTGTCACTTATTATAAACTTAAATTTTTGGTATATTAGGTTTCCTTTTACTGCAATAATAACATTTTTTTCTATAGGTTGTATAATTCTATCATCTGCTAAATATATTTCTATGGGAGTACCTATTCCTTCTCTAAAACATGTTTTTATTATATTTCTGTTCCTCCTAGGTGTACATATTTAATTGGATTTTTTGTTTTTATATCCTGTATTTCTTTATTTAATAGTTTTTTATTTATTATTGGTATTTTAGCTTTTCCTTTGGTATACTTACAGTCTATTATATGTTCTTTTTGACTAACTACGTAATATTCTTCTTTTTGTTTTTTAAACCAGTGTTTTACTATAGGTACTTCTAAGATTTTATCTACACTTAAGTCTTGACATAAAGAAGATACCCCGACAGACAAGATATCGACAAGATATGTGAATAGTATTACTTTTTAAAAAGTTTTTTGTTTTTTGTAAAAAGTCGTAAAGAAAATAGTATAGGGTCATCTTCATAAACAGTAATGGTCGTTTATGAATAGTAAGAGTCGCATAGTAAGAGTCATATGTGAATAGTAAGAGTCAGTTTAAATTTTCATTTTCTGAAAGGCCGTTTGTAAAATTCTTCTTTATACACATAACACTGAAATAAATACATATCAACTGAATACTTATACATACTTACTAGATAATAACGATGATTATAAAATACTTTTGCTACATACACTAAGACATCTTAATAGTGACGTTAGAAGAAAAATCTATGACATATTAGTTACTTATGAAATAATAGAATTAATGCAACAAAATTGGCTAGAATTTAACACATCAGATTATGACGATGATAGATATGAATTAGATTTATACTACTCAGATTAATAAATTCCGCTAAAAGAACAATATTATAAAGAAATATCTAAATTAAATGGATAAATCCACGCACCCCCGAATTGGTAACATAAAATAGAAGAAATAAAACCATATCATTATTACATAACATGAATAATGGACCAAAGAAAATACTTAATATTAATAAACACAGGACAAGAAGAGAATTATATTATAAGAGAACTAGTACCAGAAAAGGAAATAATAACAAATGAACAATCAAGCTCAGAATTACCAAGAGCATTAGTAAATACTGAAGAACTAACAGAAAAAGAATTAATTATTGGAGGCATACCAATATTAATAAAATTCAAAATATACCAAGGAAATAAAAACATTACATTAGGAATAAAATGGTTAGAAAAAGTAAAACCATATAACTTAGAAGATAAACAACTAACAATAACTTACGAGAATAAGAAAATAGTAATAAAACGCACTTTAATATAAACAAGAAAACAAAAAATGATAAAATAACAAAAATAAGATATATATAATGACAAAAATATATATACTTGCTAAAATAATAGTAGAAGGATATTACAATAGATATTACCCACCTATGATAGATACAGGAGCAAAAGCAAACCTATGTAAACATATCTGTCTACAAGAAGAAAAATGGGAAAAATTAAAAACACCTATGGTAGTAACAGGATTTAATAACGAAGGAAGTATGATAACATACAAAGCAAAAGACATAAAAATACAAATATGGGATAAAATATTAATTATAAAAGAAATGTATAGTTATGAATTTACAAATAAAGATATATTACTAGGAATACCATTCTTAGACAACTTATACCCTCACATACTAACAAAAACATATTGGTGGTTTACTACCCCATGTAAACAAAAAGTAGGAGCTAAAAGAGTAAACAATAAATTAAGAAAAACAACACCATGGATTAAAGGAAGTGAAAAAATTACCCAAAAACTAGAAAACATGAAAACAAGTGACAATAAAATAGAAATAATTATCTTTTCGATAGATAAAATAAAAATACTTCAAGATAAATTAGAATTACTATATAATGATAACCCTTTACAAGGATGGGAAAAGCATAAAACAAAGATAAAAATTGAACTTATAGATGAAAATAGTATAATAACACAAAAGCCATTAAAATACAATTTTGATGATTTAACAGAATTTAAACTCTATATCAAAGAATTACTAGACAATAATTATATACAAGAAAGCAATAGTAAACACACTAGCCCAGCATTTATATTAAATAAACATAGTGAACAAAAAAGAGGAAAAAGTAGGATGGTTATTGATTATAGAAATTTAAATGCAAAAACAAAAACGTATAATTACCCAATACCAAACAAGATACTAAAAATAAGACAAAAACAAAGATATAATTATTTTAGTAAATTTGATTGTAAATCAGGATTTTACCATTTAAAGTTAGAAGATGAATCTAAAAAATTAACTGCATTCACAGTACCACAAGGATTTTATGAATGGAACGTACTACCGTTTGGATACAAAAATGCACCAGGTAGATATCAACACTTTATGAATAATTATTTTAACCAACTAGAAAATTGTATAGTATACATAGATGATATACTATTGTATTCTAAAACACAGGATGAACATATAAAACTATTAGAAAAATTTATAAATATAATAGAAACGTCAGGTATCAGTTTAAGTAAAAGGAAAGCAGAAATAATGAAAAATCAAATAGAATTTCTAGGCATACAAATAGATAAAAATGGAATAAAAATGCAAACTCTTATAGTACAAAAAATAATTAATTGCAAAAAAGAAATTGCAATCATTCTTAGGATTGGTTAACCAGGTAAGAGAATATGTACCCAAGTTAGCAGAAAATTTAAAACCCTTACAGAAAAAATTGAAAAAGGATAGTGAATACTACTTTGATGAAAAAGATAAAACATATATACAAAAGATTAAAACTATGTGCCAAAAGTTACCAAAATTATACTTTCCAAATGAAAAAAGGCAATTTATATATATAGTAGAAACAAATTCTAGTAACCACAGCTATGGAGGAGTTCTTAAGTATAAATACAATAATGAAAAAATCGAACACCATTGTAGATATTATTCCGGATCATACACTGAACCACAATTAAAATGGGAAATAAATAGAAAAGAACTATTTGCATTATATAAATGTTTATTAGCATTTGAACCATATATTGTATATAACAAATTTATTGTGCGAACAGATAATACACAGGTAAAATGGTGGATAACAAGAAAAATACAAGATTCAGTAACAACAAAAGAAATACGGAGACTTGTATTAAATATACAAAACTTTACATTTTCAATTGAAGTAGTTAAATCTAACAAGAATGTTATTGCAGACTACCTATCAAGACAAAGCTACTCAAACAGAACAAGATAACACAATGGAAAATATACTTATAGCCCTAACTACACTTTGTACAAAAGTGGACAGTATGGACTGTGAGATACAAAAGCTAAAGACTAATGAAGTTAAACTGAAGTCTAAAGCTAGTACAAGTCACCAGCATGACTATAAATATGCGGAGCTAAGTCGATCGGAATACTCAAAAATCCAGAGCTAGAAGGAGACGTTGGGAAACTCCAAAAAACCCATGACAATTTATTTGTTGATATTGCAGGTACAAGTAACCCAGTTAGCAGGAAGCAATATACCAACACCAACCTAAATAGCATATTTGAAAAATGATTTACCCCAAAAATACCAAAGACACCAGTTATTACATCACCACAAACCTCTACCTATGCAGAAAGTCTAAACCAGGAAAAAAAGATTTATAACCATATTGCCCAAACATATATCAAAAATATACACAAAATTCAGACATATTTAAATCTTAACCCCAGATCTACCACAACCCAAGAAAAAACCCAAGACTACATAACCCAAAAATTACAAGGTTACAACAAGTTAATAGCACAACCAAAAACCAGTGCTAACCTAGTCAAAACATGTTATTATTATGGATTATTAAATACTGCATATACATATGATGGACAAGAGCTTACTGGAATACCAGAGATACATAGAGCATTATTAACATATAAAAGAATTACAAAAGGAAATCTATTCTACGTGAAATTCTATACCGTCCCAGCAGAGATACTATATAATGAAATAAAACCTATCATACAGGTTGTAAAAATAGGACTAACACGAGATATGATAATACCAGAGGAGATAGGACAACAGTCAGAAATACCGGAAATCGAAATACCTAGTTTTATGCCAATAAAAGAATAATTGGTATATCAACTATCATACAAGAGTTAGCAAATAATTATCTAAATGGAAATGCTATATGGAGCTACTACTCAAGAGACCAGTTAATGATATATTCAAACTCAAGAGAACTACGAGAAGCAGATATGGATGAAGTCCAGAAATGGATATTATCCCTACTTAAACCAGAGGAACAACCTACAACAAGAGCACTGAAGAAAAAATTTATTTCACAAGGATTATTGACCAGATATTGCAAGTTAATCGGACACAAATACCCAGACCACAGATGCACAAAATGTAATGGAGAAGATAATGTGGAAATCCCAGATGTACAGCTGGAATAAATGATGCCGAGAAGATAAAAAGCAGACAAAGACGGGCAGAAAAGGACACAAAGATACCCTGACAAGATATGTGAATAGTATTACTTTTAAGTTTTTGTTTTCTTTTGACAAAAGTCGTCATGTGAATAGTAAAATATAATAAAAGTCGTAAAGTAGGAATAGTAAGAGTCATTCATGAATAGTAAAGGTCATTCATGAACAGTAAGAGTCGCATAGTAAGAGTCATATGTAAATAGTAAGAGTCAGTTTAATTTTTCATTTTCCAAAAGGCCATTTGTAAACAGTAAAGGCCATTTCAGTTTTTCCATATATAGGAATGTAAATCAAAAGAGGAGGATCATCAGCAAATCAACGAGGCAATCGATCAATCCTCACTTCTCTTTTTAAATAAAATATCTATCTTTTTAAGAAAAGCTATGGATCATTCCGATAAGCTACAAAATGAGGTATATCTATTCATAAATATGTATAGCTAAACTGTTATATTCCTTATAATCTCTTGAATATCATTATTGTTTATCATGTTATAGTATAATTATATTGAACATCTTGAGAAAGCTTGCCATGAAAATAGGCTGAGAGTAGTTAAGCCGAGACTATGCCATCCTAAGGTCGAAACCGGTAGGCAAGGAGGCCATTTAGGGGAGTAGACAGAGTTGAGGCGCTGTTAGGGTAAACGATTGAAGCCGAAAAGCATGGTAGTGGCCAGAAAAGATTGTTTAGAATAATGTATTATAAAATGATAAATGGAATGATAAACAAAGAGATTAGAGGGAATATGTTTAGAAAATACATAACAATGAAATGAATACAAATAATACTGAAATGAATACACATAACACTGAAATAAATACATATCAACTGATTACTTATACATACTTACTAGATAATAGCGATGATTATAAAATACTTTTGCTACATACACTAAGACATCTTAATAGTGACGTTAGAAGAAAAATCTATGACATATTAGTTACTTATGAAATAATAGAATTAATGCAACAAAATTGGCTAGAATTTAACATATCAGATTATGACGATGATAGATATGAATTAGATTTATACTACTCAGATTAATGAATTCCGCTAAAAGAACATTATTATAAAGAAATATCTAAATTAAATGGATAAATCCACGGACCCCCCAAATTACGCACCTTCCAAATTGGTATCAGAGCTATGAACTAAAAAATGATACTAAAAAACTATGAAGAAATTGGTATAACATTAGAAGAACACATTAAAAACCAACATACATATATTACAGATATACTATATAATAGTGAGGAATCAACTAAAGAAAAATCAGTTCAAACAATTAGGCAGGATATGAACACTAAAAAAGCTAGGAAAGATAAGAAATTAAGAAAAATAAGAAAGAAACTAAAGAAACTATACCCAGAATATAAATTTCTAACTATTAGTAAATCAGATAGTGATAGATTATCTCAATTAATAGACACAATATCTAGGACAGAATATAAATATATTCAATATCTTAAAGATAAGATATGAATACTGAATGCAGACAACAACTTCTTGAAAAAATTAAGGAATTAAGACAAGAATTAAAACATAGACAAGATAGACTAAACCATAATATATTTGCAGAAACTTGCCATAAATCTTTAACAGCACAAAGAAACCTTATATTTGATTTAGAACTACAAATACAAAGCTTAGAATATAAATACCAACACGGATTATAAATGAATAAAGAAGAATTCGCTTTAGAAGAAAAAACATATGAGAATTCAGAAGGGTTAAAAATAGCTATAATATTCTCAAATCTAGGAAGAAGATATAAGAAAATAGGAAATAATTTAAATTTAATGTTAGAAAAATAAACGGTCAAATTAGAAGATAGCTTAACAGCCATGGTAAGAATAACAAAAGAAAATGAAGAAATAGATAGAAAACGAGAGATTGAAAAAATAAAAAAACAAGCTAAAGAAGAAATACAACAAGTAGAAGAAACAAAAAATACTAAAACATTAGAACTCGAAAAAGAATTAGAAATGCTTAAACAATTATATGCAAATAAACAAAAAGAAAAAGAAAAATGAAAAGAACAAGAGCAAGAACTAAAACTATCAGATGAAATAGAACAATTTAAAGCAAAATTACAATTAACAGAAGAACAAGATGATTCACCTAAAATAAGCATAGACAAAATAAACGAAGAAAGTGACAATGATATATCACAAGAAAACTATTCAGAAACAAGTGAGACATACACAGAACTTATAGAAAAAATAAATGAAACAACAATAAATCCAGAGGTAAATACAGGAGATATAAGGCCAAGTACATCAGGAGTAAAAAACCCTAAACATCTAGATACAAATTATACTAGAACAACTTATGAATCATACGACAGAAATAAAACTTTATGGTTAAGTGTAGTGACTTAAAAATTGTAAATTTGTTTTGGTACTGTGCAATAGTGGTATAAGGCGGGGACTTGTCCCAACCTTAGTTTTGGTTATGTACATCTTTTAGAGGCTTTGTAGACCATGGTAAAGTCAAACTTAGAAGTATCTTGCCTTTTGACATTGTGGCCCCAACGGCCAAGTCTCGTATCTATTTTGAACGTGTTTACATAATTTCTACCACCAATACATTCTATTTAAATGAGGCAGAATTTTTATTCACTTGATGACATGCATACGAATGTACTCGAATGTAGGTTGGTTCTCTCGGGCCTTAACGGCTTCGGGTACCAGTCTGCCTCAATGGGATTTAAGGAATGACAATAGTGGTATTAGAGCGGGTCGTCCTAGGGTTTCTACAAAGCCTTGTCTGAGTAGAGTCTTGCTTATGGATGTGTTGTGCACCACATCTATATGTAGGAGGCTAGGGGACATTTAGGAGTTGTTTCTTTTCTTTATTTCCTAGATCGTGTAATAGAGCTAAAGGTGTAGGTGGAATCATATCTGACCATTGAAATTGTTTTCTTGTGTTATAGCAAAAATGTCGGTTACAAGAAGAGGTAGAGGTAGAGGTAAGAAGATAGACAGGATTGCCGGAGAAGGAACTAGTAGACCACCACCGAAACAAGTTAATCAAGGTGGGGCTGAAACTGAGGTTGCATCGCAGGCTTCTTCTACTCTTCCATTTCCAAAGAGGTAGAGAAGTACATACAGAACCTCCTGCAAATGCTACTGACCAGGATTTAAGGAACGCAGTAAAAATGTTGACCAAGATAGTTGCTGCATAAAGCCAAGGACGAGTTGGTCCAATGACAGGTGATGATGACGCGACTAGGGAAGCTAGTCGGCGGACACAGGATTTCCTGAAATTAGATCCTCCTACATTCACTGGATTAGATCTTAATGAGGACCCACAAGATTTTATAGATCAAGTCCAAAGGGCTTTTGATGTCATGCATTTATCTGGCGTGGAAACGGTTGAGCTTGCAGCTTATAGATTGAAAGACGAGGCTATATTATGGTATGAGGATTGGAAACGATCGAGGGGGATTGGTGCACTTCCAGCTGATTGGGAAGAATTTAAAATGGCATTCCTTGACCATTATCTCCCATATGAGGTCCAAGAGGCTCGTGCGGACCAGTTCTTAAATCTACGGTAAGGTAACATGAGCGTCAGAGAGTACAACCTTTGGTTTAACTCTTTGGCTAGGTATGCTCCAAATGTGGTAGCTACTATGACCGATAGAGTTCATTGGTACGTGGATAGATTAGATCCATACTTGGTCCGGGATTGTACTATTGCCGCTTTGAATAGAGATATGGACATAGCCAGAATACAGGCCTTTGCATAGAAGATGGAGGATCAGAGGCAAAGGAGAAGGACATAAGAAATTGAGAGAGGGCCATCAAAAAGGGCTAGATCTATGAGACAGTCTATGGCGTCCCAAGGAGAATTTAGGCCTCGGGTTTTTAATAGACCGCCTAGACCATCATTTTCTTATCCTACAACAGGAATTTCATCTCAATTCCGAGGGTTCAGAGGCGGTCAAGTTGGGCAAAGTAGTGGGGCTCGAGGTTCACAAACAGCAGGGTCTTCTCGTCAGTCGTGTCAGCACTGCGAAAAGCTTCATCTAGGTGTATGTCGGTTTGGGACAAATTCTTGCTATTGGTGTGGTATATCGGGGCACATGATAAGAGAGAGCCACAAAGGGCTATGGGTAGTGTGACACGACCTACGGGTTGAGCCGTTGCATCATCATCATCGATTCCTTTTCTAGGCAGGGGTGTATAGTCTACTAGTCGTGGTAGAGGTAGTAAGGGAGCAGCTAGTTCTAGTACGGCCCAGAATCATACCTATGCTTTAGCGGATCGACAAAATTCGGAGGCCTCTCCTTATGTGGTTACAAGTACATTATCCATCTTTTCACATAATGTCTATGCATTAATTGATCCGGGCTCTACACTATCATATGTCACTCCATTGATTGCTGCAAAATTTGAAAGAACGCCAGAATTATTAGTTAAACCATTTGAAGTATCTACCCCAGTTGGCGAGTCTATTATAGCTAAAAGAGTCTATCATAATTGTATCATCACTATTTGTGATCATGATACGTTGGCTGATCTTATCAAACTAGAAATGGTAGATTTTGATGTTATAATGGGTATGGATTGGTTGGCTTCTTATTGTTCCATAGTAGATTGTCGAATAAAGAAGGTAAATTTTTATTTCCCAAAAGAGATAGTTCTTGAATGGAGAGGTAATGTGGGAGTGCCAAAAGGTAAGTTTATTTCATATTTAAGGCGAAGAAAATGATATCTAAGGGCTACATATGTCACCTAGTAAGGGTAAAAGATACAGATGTGGGGCCACCGGCTCTTCAATCTATTCCAGTGGTAAATGAATTTCTTGATGTATTTCCTGAAGATCTCTCGGGGTTACCTCTAGAACGAGAAGTAGAGTTTGGTATTGATATTATTCCAGATACTCAACCTATCTCTATTCCTTCATATAGAATGGCCCCGGCGGAATTATGGGAGTTAAAGGAGCAATTAAAAGACTTGCTAGAAAAGGGATTCATAAGGCCTAGTATGTCCCCTTGGGGTGCACCAGTGTTATTTGTACGCAAGAAAGATGGCACATTGAGAATGCGTATTGATTATCGACAGCTGAATAAGGTAACAATTAAGAACAAATATCCGCTCCCTAGAATTGACGATTTGTTTGACCAATTACAAGGTGCTAAATGTTTCTCAAAGATTGACTTGAGGTCGGGTTCCCATCAAGTAAAGTCAGAGAGAAAGATATAACCAAGACAGCTTTCCGAACACGGTACGGTCATTATGAGTTTTTAGTTATGTCCTTCGGGCTAACAAATGCACCAACAACTTTTATGGATCTGATGAATAGGGTGTTCAAGCCGTTTTTAGATGTGTTCGTGATAGTGTTTATAGATGATATTCTTGTCTATTCAAGATCAAAAGAGGACCATGCTAGTCACTTACGATAGGTGTTATAGATTCTTTGTGATCGTGAGTTATATGAAAAGTTCTCTAAATGTGAATTTTGGTTAAAATCTGTAGCATTCTTGGGTCATATTGTATCTGATGAAGGAATAAGGGTTGATACTCAAAAGATAGAAGCTGTGAAAAATTGGCCAAGACCTACAACACCTATAGAGATTCATAGTTTCCTCGGGTTGGCAGGTTATTATAGAAGGTTTGTTGAAGGATTTTCTTCTATTGCTGCACCTTTAACAAAGCTAACACACAAGGCAACTAAGTTTTAATGGAATGATGCATGTGAGAAGAGTTTCCAAGATCTGAAGAATAAGTTGACCTCTATACCCGTATTGGTACTTCCAGAAGGCGCAAAAAGGTATGCAGTGTATTATGATGCTTTAGGAGTTGGCTTGGGATGTGTATTGATGCAGCATGGTAAAGTGGTAGCTTATGCCTCAAGACAATTGCGGCCACATGAAAAAATTTATCCAAGACATGATCTTGAGTTAGCAGCAGTGGTATTTGCTTTAAAGATATGGTGCCACTATTTGTATGGGGTTCATGTTGACATATATAGCGACCATAAGAGTTTACAATATATCTTTAAGCAGGACCTAAATTTGAGGCAGCGGAGATGGCTTGAACTATTGAAAGATTATGAAATTGATATTTTATATCATCCGGGGAAGGCAAATGTGGTAGCTGATGCATTAAGTCGTAAGGCAATGGGGAACAATTATGGCCAGCTTAAGGGAAAACAAGGGTTAATCAAGGATCTACATCAAATAGCAAGCTTAGGGGTTCGCCTTCTTGAAACTCCAGAGGAAGGAGTTGTTGTGTAAAATGCGGCAGAATTTTCATTAGTAGCTGAGGTGAAAGAGAAGCAGTATGTAGACCCTTTTCTATCACAGCTTAAGGAGAATGTACAACAAGGTTTGACAAAGGCATTTGAGCTTACACAAGAAGGAGTGCTTCAGTGTAAAAACAGATTATATGTACCTAATGTAGATGAGTTAAGACGAAGGATTATGACAGAGGCACATCATTCTAGAGATTCTATTCATCCGGGATCAACTAAAATGTACCACAATCTGAAAGGAGTATATTGGTGGGGTGATATGAAGAAGAATATTGCAGAATTTATAGCCCAATGTCCAAATTGTCAACAAATAAAAGTAGAGCATCAGAAGCCTGGAGGTTATATGCAATGTATAAATCTCCCAGTTTGGAAGTGGGATATGATTAAAATGGATTTCATCACAGGTTTACCTCGTACACTGCGGAAATTTGATTCCATATGGGTAATAGTTGACAGGCTTACCAAGTCAGCACATTTCCTACTAGTCAAGACCACTTATACAGCTGAAGATTATGCACGGTTGTATGTTAAAGAGATAGTTCGACTGCACGGAATTCCAATTTCTATTATATCTGATAGGGGAGCTCAATTTACTACAAACTTTTGGAAGTCTTTTCAGAGAAGTTTGGGTACTCAAGTGAATTTAAGTACAACTTTTCACCCACAAACAGATGGATAGGCAGAGCGCACCATACAGACACTTGAAGATATGCTGCGAGCTTGTGTATTAGACTTTAAAGGTAGTTGGGATGATCATTTACCTCTTATTGAGTTCGCCTACAATAATAGCTATCATTCAAGTATCAAAATGGCGCCTTATGAAGCCTTATACGGGAGAAAATGTAGGTCACCGATTTGGTGGTTTGAAGTAGGTGAGACTATTTTATTTGGACCAGACCTTGTTCATAAAGCCATGGAAAAGGTTAAGGTGATACAACAACGGCTAGGAACAACCCAAAGTCGACACAAATCATATCCCGATGTTAGAAAAAGGGGGCTAGAGTTTGCTATAGGTGATTGGGTATTTTTGAAAGTATCGCCAATGAAAGGGGTGATGAGATTAGGGAAAAAGGGAAAGCTAAGTCCACGTTATATAGGACCATATAAGATTATCCGAAGATTTGGACAAGTTGCATATAAGTTGGAACTACCCCAAGAACTCTCCATAGTTCATCCAGTGTTTCACGTCTCAATGCTTCAGAGGTGCATATGAGATCCATCTCATATTACTCCTACTGAAGATGTACACATTATGGAAGATCTCACCTATGAAGAAGTACCTATTGCTATTCTGGATCGACAAGTTAAGAAGTTAAGAAATAAAGAGGTAGCTTTCGTAAAAGTGCTTTGGAGGAATCAACAGGTAGAAGAGATCACATGGGAAGCTGAGGAAATGATGAAATCTAAGTATCCTCAATTATTTGAAACCGAAGTGGAAGCCTTAGATGCTGAATTGGAGAAATAACAAGTAAGTATATATATATATATATATAAGTGTTATATGGTATTATCAAGATTAAACTTAAGATTGAACTCGTATAAGCTGAATAGTGATGATACTACCATTCGAGGACGAATGTTCCTAAGGGGGAGATGATGTAACACCCCGTACATTTTCAAAACTTATACGATCAACCTAACATGGATAAAAGTATTTAAACTTGAGATAATAAGGACATACTTGAGTGTAAAGTTAAATTTAAGTGGTGAATTAAGGTAGAAGTATTAAGACGTTGGAAAAAGGGGAGAACATAAACGAGGTGCTTCCGTGACTTAATTACGATAGTAGGTGTATCACCTACTTAAATTATTGGGATGCATTTGGATATAAGTTAATAGACTCAATTGAGGCACAAAATAATTACACAAAAATGGAAAGATGACCAGCCCAACACCTAAGATTAATTTAGGCCCAACAAGTGATGATCCAAGTAGAATCAAAGTGAGAAAATGGGCTGTTTTGGACAGCTTATATAGCCAAGTAGGTGCATCACCTACTTGGACTATTTTTGACCAAGAATTGGCTAAGTATAGCCTTAGAAAGTCGGTTCCAAGAGGGAGTATATAAAGCTTAAATGCAGCTTATTTTCTTCACAATTCACTTGCCAAATTCCAGCTTTTAAATTAAATTACTCTCTTCTCTCTCAAACCCTAACCAACCACCCCTTTGGACAAATCTTCCACTTGCAAGCTTTGGTAATTATTTAACCTTATATATTAATGTAATATAGGTATAATAGGTTGTGGGAGTCATGTTGGTTTTGTTTAAAATGTATAGAGCAGTCCACTTATTGTGAAACAGTCCACTTGTGCTTAATTTTAAAGGATTTGCCTTCTTTGTGGTTTAAACTGGTAAAGGAGCTTAAGGTCTTGAATAAATGAAGTTGGAGGATGAAATTTCAGTATGTTAAAGTGTGGTTCTGCCCCTGGTTCATTTCTTTTTATGTATGGATTGATGGAAATGTTTATACGTGTTGGTAAATGGAACGTTTGTTGTAGTGAAAAGAGAATACTCTTTTGTTATGTTAAACTGAATTTTGGAACTGTTGTGGACTGTTTTTGGTATGCTACTGTGGAAGGCAGTATGGTGACCTTATGGGGTGAATATATGGAGTTTCATTGGAGTGGAAATGTAAAGGATAAACTAGGTAGGTAATCCTACCGGTTTGTAACGTTTATGTTGGTTTGTGGACTGTTTTGGTGGTGTTGTCTTGGTAAGGCAGTAAGTTATAATGTAAGGGGTTGGAATAAGGTTGTATGGCAGTATAAAGAAGGGAGGAGTGTGACACCATGTGTTTAGGAGGTTGGGCAGTTTTTACTTCCCGTTAAGTAACTAATTGCCATTTTGTAAACTTGGAATATAATTAGCTTTTAATGTTAGCTCCATTACGTACTTGTGTTGTAGAGTAACACATAAGGAAGGAGCTGAATCATTGTTGCCACATAGTGAGAAGATAAGGTATGTAAGGTTACTCTTTTCTGTATCCTTTGGCATCATATATTGTCCACCTAGATAAAGACCTTGTTTCCACTCCGAAATGTTCTAAAGTACCTCAATACATATTTACTATCAAATTTTAGATGTTCTCTTTTGTTGTTCCAAAAAGGATCCATAATGTTATAACCACCACTATAACAACTTCAAAGATTAAATAAAGTAAGCAACTCAATATGGTTATGTGCGGGTGGCAGCTCGAGGGGGCTTATAGCCCAGCATAGAGATGATCCCGATTTATTATGAATGGGTGGCAGCTTGAGGGGGCTTATAGCCCAGCATAGAGACGATCCCAGATTATGTTACCACTGATCAGTTGGGTATATGTATGGCATGCCTTATAAAGACAAGAAAAGTAAAGAAAGAGAAAGGGAAGTAATGAATGTAATGTATACGGTCTCACGATTACAGTAAAGGTGGTTTATCAGTATTATCTATTCACTTGTATTTGATTCCATTTGAGTTCCTATATCTAATGCAGTTGCTTATAGCCTTACATACTCAGTACATTCTTTCGTACTGACGTCCCTTGGGGGACTTACCTTACTTGTTGCAGGCACAGGTGCTAGTAGGCCCCCATAGTAGGATACGGGTCATCCACAGATTGTTGGTGAGCTCCAATTTACTTCGGGGCTTTCCAAGTCATTGTAAATTTGTTTTGGTACTGTGCAATAGTGGTATAAGGCGGGGCCTTTTCCCGACCTTAGTTTTGGTTATGTACATCTTTTAGAGGCTTTGTAGACCATGGTAAAGTCAAACTTAGAAGTATCTTGCCTTTTGACATTGTGGCCCCAACGGCCAAGTCTCGTATCTATTTTGAATGTGTTTACATAATTTCTACCACCAATACATTCTATTTACATGAGGCAGAATTTTTATTCACTTGATGACATGCATACGAATGTACTCGAACGTAGGTTGGTTCTCTCTGGCCTTAACGGCTTCGGGTGCCAGTCTGCCTCATTGGGATTTGAGGAATGACAAAAGTGGTATCAGAGCCGGTCATCCTAGGGTGTCTACAATGCCGTGTCTGAGTGACTTGAAATGTGCAATAGTGACTTGAAAATGGTGAAGTGTAGTGACTTTAAAATGGTTAAGTGTAGTGACTTGTAAATATGAACTAGTGACATGAAAATGGTTAAGTGTAGAGACTTGAAAATGTGAACTAGTGACTTGAAAATGGAAAAGTGTAGTTTCTTGAAATGTGAACTAGTGACTTGAAATTGGTTAAGTTTTGTTACTTGAAAATGTGTCCTAATGACTAGAAAATGGTTAAGTGTAGTAACTAGAAAATGTGAACTATTGACTTAAAAATGGTTAACTGTAGTGACTTGAAATGTGAACTAGTGACTTGAAAATGGGAAAGTGGTTGAAAATTTGAACTAGTGACTTGAAAATAGTTAAGCGTAGTGACTTAAAAATAGTAAAGTGTAATGACTTGAAATTTGAACTAGTGACTTAAAAATGGTTAAGCGTAGTGACTTGAAAATGTGAACTAACGACTAGAAAATTGTTAAGTGTAGTGACTTAAAAAAGTGAACTAGTGACTAGAAATGGTTTAAGTGTGGCGACTTGAAACTGTGAACTAGTGACTTGAAAATGGTTGCGTGTACTGACTTGAAATATGAACTATTGACTTGAAAATGGTTAAGTGTTTGAAAATGTGAACTAGTGACATGAAAATGGTTAAGTGTTTGAAAATGTGGACTAGTGACATGAAAATGGTTAAGTGTAGTGACTTGAAGTGTGCACTAGTGACTTTAAAATGGTTAAGTGTAGTGACTTGTAAATATGAACTAGTGACGTGAAAATGGTTAAGTGTAGTGACTTGAAAATGGATAAGTGTAGTTTCTTGAAATGTGAACTAGTGACTTGAAACTAGATAAGTGTAGTTGCTTGAAAAAGTGTACTAATGACTAGAAAATGGTTAAGTGTAGTAACTTGAAAATGTGAACTATTGACTTAAAAATGGTTAAGTGTAATGACTTGAAATGTGAACTAGTGACTTGAAAATGGGAAAGTGGTTGAAAATTTGAACTAGTGACTTGAAAATAGTTAAGTGTTGTGACTTAAAAATAGTAAAGTGTAATGACTTGAAATTTGAACTAGTGACTTGAAAATGATTAAGCGTAGTGACTTTAAAATGTGAACTAATGACTAGAAAATTGTTAAGTGTAGTGACTTAAAAATGTGAACTAGCGACTAGAAATGGTTTAAGTGTGGCGACTTGAAACTGTGAACTAGTGACTTGAAAATGGATAAGTCTAGTAACTTTAAAATGGTTAAGTGTAGTGACTTGTAAATATGAAATAGTGACATGAAAATGGTTAAGTGTAGTGACTTGAAAATGGATAAGTGTAGTTTCTTGAAATGTGAACTAGTTACTTGAAACTGGTTAAGTATTGTGACTTGAAAATGTGTACTAATGACTAGAAAATGGTTAAGTGTTGTAACTTTAAAATGTGAACTATTGACTTAAAAATGGTTAAGTGTAGTGACTTGAAATGTGAACTAGTGACTTGAAAATGGGAAAGTGGTTGAAAATTAGAACTAGTGACTTTAAAATAGTTAAGTGTAGTGACTTAAAAATAGTAAAGTGTAATGACTTGAAATTTGAACTAGTGACTTAAAAATGGTTAAGCGTAGTGACTTGAAAATGTGAACTAATGACTAGAAAATTGTTAAGTGTAACGACTTAAAAATGTGAACTAGTGACTAGAAATGGTTTAAGTGAGGCGACTTGAAACTGTGAACTAGTGACTTGAAAATAATTGCATGTACTGACTTGAAATGTGAACTAGTCATTTGAAAATGGTTTAGTGTTTGAAAATATGAACTAGTGACATGAAAATGGTTAAATGTAGTGCCTTGAAATATGCACTAGTGACTTGAAAATGTTTAAGTGTTTGAAAATGTGAACTAGTGACATGAAAATGGTTAATTGTAGTGACTTGAAATGTGCACTAGTGACTTAAAAATGGATAAGTCTACTGACTTTAAAATGGTTAAGTGTAGTGACTTGTAAATATGAACTAGTGACATGAAAATGGTTAAGTGTAGTGATTTGAAAAATGGATAGGTGTAGATTCTTGAAATGTGAACTAGTGACTTGAAACTGGATAAGTGTAGTTACTTGAAAAAGTGTACTAATGACTAGGAAATGGTTTAGTGTAGTAACTTGAAAATGTGAACTATTGACTTAAAAATGGTTAAGTGTAATGACTTGAAATGTGAACTAGTGACTTGAAAATGGGAAAGTGGTTGAAAATTTGAAGTAGTGACTTGAAAATAGTTAATTGAAGTGACTTAAAAATAGTAAAGTGTAATGACTTGAAATTTGAACTAGTGACTTAAAAATGGTTAAGCGTAGTGACTTGAAAATGTGAACTAATGACTAGAAAATTGTTAAGTGTAGCGACTTAAAAATGTGAACTAGTGACTAGAAATGGTTTAAGTGTGGCGACTTGAAACTGTGAACTAGTGACTTGAAAGTGGTTGTGTGTACTGACTTGAAATGTGAACTAGTGACTTGAAAATGGTTTATTGTTTGAAAATGTGAACTAGTGACATGAAAATGGTTAAGTGTAGTGCCTTGAAATCTTCACTAGTGACTTGAAAATTGTTAAGTGTTTGAAAATATGAACTAGTGACGTGAAAATGGTTAAGTGTAGTGACTTGAAAATGGTTAAGTGTAGTGACTTTAAAATGGTTAATTATAGTGACTTAAAAATAGTAAAGTGTAATGACTTGAAATTTGAACTAGTGACTTAAAAATGGTTAAGCGTAATGACTTGAAAATGTGAACTAATGATTAGAAATTTGTTAAGTGTAGCGACTTAAAAATGTGAACTAGTGACCAGAAATGGTTTAAGTGTGGCGACATGAAACTGTGAACTAGTGACTTGAAAATGGTTGTGTGTACTGACTTGAAATGTGAAATAGTGACTTGAAAATGGTTTATTGTTTGAAAATGTGAACTAGTGACATGAAAATGGTTAAGTGTAGTGCCTTGAAATGTGCACTAGTGACTTGAAAATGGTTAAGTGTTTATAAATATGAACTAGTGACATGAAAATGGTTAAGTGTAGTGCCTTGAAATGTGCACTAGTGACTTGAAAATGGTTAAGTGTAGTGACTTTGAAATGGTAAACTGTAGTGACTTAAAAATAGTAAAGTGTAATGTCTTGAAATTTGAACTAGTGACTTAAAAATGGTTAAGCGTAGTGACTTGAAAATGTGAACTAATGACTAGAAAATTGTTAAGTGTAGTGACTTAAAAATGTGAACTAGTGACTAGAAATGGTTTAAGTGTGGCGACTTGAAACTGTGAACTAGTGACTTGAAAATGGTTACGTGTACTGACTTGAAATGTGAACTAGTGACTTGAACATGGTTTAGTGTTTTAAAATATGAACTAGCGACATGAAAATGGTTAAGTTTGGTGACTTGAAAATGTGAACTAGTGACTTGAAAATGATTGCGTGTACTGACTTGAAATGTGAACTAGTGACTTGAAAATGGTTGCGTGTAATGACTTGAAATGTGTACTGGTGACTTGAAAATGGTTTAGTGTTTAAAAATGTGAACTAGTGACATGAAAATGGTTAAGTTTAGTGCCTTAAAATGTGCACTATTGACTTGAAAAAGGTTAAGTGTTTGAAAATGTGAACTAGTGACATGAAAATGGTTAAGTGTAGTGACTTGAAATGTGCACTAGTGACTTGAAAATGGTTAAGTGTAGTGACTTTTAAATGGTTAAGTGTAGTGATTTGTAAATATGAACTAGTGACATGAAAGTGGTTAAGTGAAGTGACTTGAAATGTGCACTAGTGACTTGAAGATGGTTAAGTGTAGTGACTTTAAAATGGTTAAGTGTAGTGACTTGTAAATATGAACTAGTGACATGAAAATGGTTAAGTGTTGTGACTTGAAAATGGATAAGTGTAGTTTCTTGAAATTTGAACTAGTGACTTGAAACTGGTTAAGTGTTGTTACTTGAAAATGTGTCCTAATGACTAGAAAATGGTTAAGTGTAGTAACTTGAAAATGTGAACTATTGACTTAAAAATGGTTAAGTGTAGTGACTTGGAATGTGATCAGTGACTTGAAAATGGGAAAGTGGTTGAAAATTTGAACTAGTGACTTGAAAATAGGCAAGTGTAGTGACTTAAGAATAGTAAAGTGTAATGACTTGAAATTTGAACTAGTGACTTAAAAATGGGTAAGTGTAGTGACTTGAAATGTGAACTAGTGACTTGAAAATGGGAAAGTTGTTGAAAATTTGAACTAGTGACTTGAAAATAGGTAAGTGTAGTGACTTAAGAATAGTAAAGTGTAATGACTTGAAATTTGAGCTAGTGACTTAAAAATGGGTAAGCGTAGTGACTTGAAAATATGAACTAATGACTAGAAAATTGTTAAGTGTAGTGACTTAAAGATGTGAACTAGTGACTAGAAATTGTTTAAGTGTGGCGACTTGAAAATGTGAACTAGTGACTTGAAAATGGTTATGTGTACTGACTTGAAATGTGAACTAGTGACTTGAAAATTGTTTAGTGTTTTAAAATATGAACTGGAGACATGAAAATGGTTAAGTGTAGTGCCTTGAAATGTGCACTAGTGACTTGAAAATGGTTAAGTGTAGTGAATTGTAAATGTGAACTAGTGACTAGTAAATTGTTAAGTGTAGTGACTGAAAAATTTGAACTACTGACATGAAAATGGTTAAGTGTTGTGACTTGAAATGTGAACTAGTGACTTGAAAATGGTTAAGTATAGTGACTCTAAAATGGCTAAGTGTAGTGACTTGTAACTATGAACTAGTGACATGAAAATGGTTAAGTGTAGTGACTTGAAAATGTGAACTAGTGACTAGAAAATGGATAAGTGTACTTTCTTGAAATGTGAACTAGTGACTTGTAACTGGTTAAGTGTTGTTACTTGAAAATGTGTACTTATGACTAGAAAATGGTTAAGTGTAGTAACTTGAAAATGTGAACTATTGACTTAAAAATGGTTTAGTGACTTGAAATGTGAACTAGTGACTTGAAAATGGGAAAGTAGTTGAAAATTTGAACTAGTGATTTGAAAATAGTTAAGTGTAGTGAATTAAAAATGTGAACTAGTGACTAGAAATGGTTTAAGTGTGGCGACTTGAAACTGTGAACTAGCGACTTGCAAATGGTTACGTGTACTGACTTGAAATGTGAACTAGTGACTTGAAAATGGTTTTGTTTTTGAAAATGTGAACTAGTGACATGAAAATGGTTAAGTGTAGTGCCTTGAAATGGTTAAGTGTTTGAAAATGTGAACTAGTGACATGAAAATGGCTAAGGGTAGTGACTTGAAATGTGCACTAGTTATACAATCCTAATTGGCGTCAACCTTTTGGGCTTGTGTTTCCAGGGCGGCAACAAGTGACCCAAACCACAAAGAGCTCAAGACCACATAGATACGAATGGAGGGTCAATTTTGCATCCATTTTTCACTCCAAGTAGACCAATATAGTGTATGGAAGATAGCTTAGAGTCAAGGGAATCATTGGAAGGGGCGTTGGAGAGTTGAAAGGAGCTCAACGACGCACTGGAGTGGTCTGCGACCTCACCTGCACGTGCAGGTGAGTGAACTTCGGCCGCAGGTGCCTTCTGCGCCCACCACCTGCGCCAGCCGGTGGTCACTAGCGTGGGCCTTGAGCCCAATGCGGCCAGCTTGCCCATTTTGTTAATTGGGTCATTATTTTGGCTTATAAAATGTAATAATATGCCATAGACTATAAATACTAGATCTTCTTTCATTTTACATTAGTTTTTAGATGATATTGAATGTGTGTGAGTCCTTATGGAGCAATGTAGCTTGGAAAAGCTTTTGTTAACGTTTGCCTAGAAATGGGGTTACGAGGGAGTTACAATTCCCTCAAGGTCTTCGTAGGAGATTAGGTGCTTGAGGATAACCGAAATTAGGGGTCTTTGAATTTGATATATTCATTGGTTTCTATTTTTCTTATCGTCTTGTGTCAATCTATCTATCTTTTCTTTTCGCATTTTCGATTCTATCATTTCCTCGTGTTTTCGTGATTTTTGTACTTTATCTCTCGTCTCGTAGTTTATAAGTTATCATTTAGTATCAGGGCCGAGCTTGAATTCATTCCCACGAATTCAATCTTGGGTGTGTTATCGAAAGGAAAATCGAAAATCAAAAAAAAAAAAAAAATCTGAAATTTCATTTTTGGAAATTTCCCAAAATTTCAAGTTTTGTTTTTGAGTTTTCTTGTAGTTTCAACACTAAATTTGTTTACTCTAGTGTCATTTGAGTCGGAATCTTGAGTATTGGATATGTTTTGAAAGGATTTGAAGAAAATCTCATTGTTGTTCTTGAAGGTTGAAGAAAACACCTAACCATTTTTAAGTCAGTAGTTCACATGTTCCAGTCACTACACTTAACAATTTTCTAGTCACTAGTTCACATTTACAAGTCACTACACTTAACCATTTTCAAGTCACTAGTGCACATTTCAAGGCACTACACATAACCATTTTCATGTCTCTAGTTCACATTTTCAAAAACTAAACTATTTTCAAGTCACTAGTTCACATTTAAAGTCAGTACACGAAACAATTTTCAAGTCACTAGTTCACAGTTTCAAGTCGCCACACTTAAACCATTTCTAGTCACTAGTTCACATTTTTAAGTCACTACACTTAACAATTTTCTAGTCATTAGTTCACATTTTCAAGTCACTACGCTTAACCATTTTTAAGTCACTAGTTCAAAATTTCAAGTCATTACACTTTACTATTTTTAAGTCACTACACTTAACTATTTTCAAATCACTAGTTCAAATTTTCAACCACTTTCCCATTTTCAAGTCACTAGTTCACATTTCAAGTCACTACACTTAGCCATTTGTAAGTCAATAGTTCACATTTTCAAGTTACTACATTTAAACCATTTTCTAGTCATTAGTTCACATTTTCAAGTAACAACGCTTAACCAGTTTCAAGTCATTAGTTCACATTTCAAGAAACTACACTTATCCATTTTCAAGTCACTACACTTAACCATTTTCATTTCACTAGTTCATATTTACAGGTCACTACACTTAACCATTTTAAAGTCACTACACTTAACCATTTTCTAGTCACTAGTTCACATTTACAAGTCACTATACTTAACCATTTTCAAGTCACTAGTGCACATTTCAAGGCACTACACTTAACCATTTTCTTGTCTATAGTTCATATTTTAAAACACTAAACCATTTTCAAGTCACTAGTTCACTCAAGTCAGTACACGTAACCATTTTCAAGTCACTAGTTCGCATTTTCAAGTCGCCACACTTAAACCATTTCTAGTCACTAGTTCACATTTTTAAGTCAGTAAACTTAACAATTTTCTAGTTATTAGTTCACATTTTCAAGTCACTTTGCGTAACCATTTTTAAGTCACTAGTTCAAATTTCAAGTCATTACACTTTACTATTTTAAGTCACTACAGTTAACTATTTTCAAGTCACTAGTTCAAATTTTCAACCACTTTCCCATTTTCAAGTCACTAGTTCACATTTCAAGTCACTACACTTAACCATTTTCATGTCTCTAGTTCATATTTTAAAAGACTAAAATGGTTAAGTGTAGTGACTTGTAAATATGAACTAGTGACATGAAAATGGTTAAGTGTAGTGACTTGAAAATGGATAAGTGTAGTTTCTTGAAATTTGAACTAGTGATTTAAAAATGGTTAAGCGTAGTGACTTGAAAATGTGAACAAATGACTAGAAAATTGTTAAGTGTAGTGACTTAAAAATGTGAACCAGTGACTAGAAATGGTTTAAGTGTGGCGACTTGAAACTGTGAACTAGTGACTTGAAAATTGTTTCGTGTACTGACTTGAAATGTGAACTAGTGACTTGCAAATAGTTTAGTTTTTGAAAATGTGAACTAGAGACATGAAAATGGTTAAGTGTAGTTCCTTGAAATGTGCATTAGTGACTTGAAAATGGTTAATTGTAGTGATCTGTAAATGTGAACTAGTGACTAGAAAATTGTTAAGTGTAGTGACTGGAAAATGTGAACTATTGACATGAAAATGGTCAAGTGTTGTGACTTGAAATGTGAACTAGTGACTTGAAAATGGTTAAGTGGTTGAAAATTTGAACAAGTGACTTGAAAATAGTTAAGTGTAGTGACTTAAAAATAGTAAAGTGTAATGACTTGAAATTTGAACTAGTGACTTGAAAATTGTTAAGCGTAGTGACTTTAAAATGCGAACTAATGGCTTGAAATGGTTTAAGTGTGGCGACTTGAAATTGTGAACTAGTAACTTCAAAATTGTTTCGTGTATTGACTTGAGATGACTTGAGAATAGTTTAGTGTTTGAAAATGTGAACTAGTGACATGAAAATGGTTGAGTGTGGTGCTTTGAAATGTGCACTAGTGACTTGAAAATGGTTAAGTGTTTGAAAAGGTGAACTAGTGACATGAAAATGGTTAAGTGTAGTTACTTGAAATGTGCACAAGTGACTTGTAAATGGTTAAGTGTAGTGACTTTAAAATGGTTAAGTGTAGTGACCTGTAAATATGAACTAGTGACATGAAAATGGTTAAGTGTAGTGAATTGAAAATGGATAAGTTTAGTTTCTTGAAATGTGAACTAGTGCCTTGAAACTGGATAAGTGTAGTTACTTGAAAATGTGTACTAATGACTAGAAAATGGTTAAGTGTAGTAACTTTAACATGTGTACGAATGACTAGAAAATGGTTAAGTGTAGTAACATGAAAATGTGAACTATTGACTTAAAAATGGTCAAGTGTAATGACTTTAAATGTGAACTAGTGACTTGAAAATGGTTAAGTGGTTGAAAATTTGAACCAGTGACTTGAAAATAGTTAAGAGTAGTGACTTAAAAATAGTAAAGTGTAATGACATGAAATTTGAATTAGTGACTTGAAAATGGTTAAGCATAGTGACTTTAAAATGTGAACTAATGACTAGAAAATTGTTAAGTGTAGTGACTTAAAAATGTGAACTAGTGACTAGAAATGGTTTAAGTGTGGCGACTTGAAACTGTGAACTAGTAACTTGAAAATTGTTTCGTGTACTGACTTGAAATGTGAACTAGTGACTTGAGAAGTATAGTGTTTTAGAATGTGAACTAGTGACATGAAAATGGTTAAGTGTAGTGCCTTGAAATGTGCACTAGTGACTTGAAAATGATTAAGTGTTTGAAAATGTGAACTAGTGACATGAAAATGGTTAAGTGTAGTGATTTGAAATGCGAACTAGTGACATGAAAATGGTTAAGTGTAGTGACTTGAAAATGGTTAAGTGTAGTGACTTTAAAATGGTTAAGTGTAGTGACCTGTAAATATGAACTAGTGACATGATAATGGTTAAGTGTAGTGACTTGAAAATGGATAAGTGTAGTTTGTTGAAATGTGAACTAGTGACTTGAAACTGGATATGTGTAGTTACTTGAAAATGTGTACTAATGACTAGAAAATGGTTAAGTGTAGTAAGTTGAAAATGTGAACTATTGACTTAAAAATGGTCAAGTGTAATGACTTGAAATGTGAACTAGTGACTTGAAAATGGTTAAGTGGTTGAAAATTTGAACCAGTGACTTGAAAATAGTTAAGTGTAGTGAGTTAAAAATATTAAAGTGTAATGACTTGAAATTTGAATTAGTGACTTGAAAATGGTTAAGCATAGTGACTTTAAAATGTGAACTAATGACTAGAAAATTGTTAAGTGTAGTGACTTAAAAATGTGAACTAGTGACTAGAAATGGTTTAAGTGTGGCGACTTGAAACTGTGAACTAGTAACTTGAAAATTGTTTCGTGTATTGACTTTAAAATTTGAACTAGTGACTTGGGAAGTTTAGTGTTTTAGAATGTGAACTAGTGACATGAAAATGGTTAAGTGTAGTGTCTTGAAATGTGCACTAGTGACTTGAAAATGATTAAGTGTTTGAAAATGTGAACTAGTGACATGAAAATGGTTAAGTGTAGTGACTTGGAATGTGCACTAGTGACTTGAAAATGGTTAAGTGTAGTGACTTTAAACTGGTAAAGTGTAGTGACCTGTAAATATGAACTAGTGACATGAAAATGATTAAGTGTAGTGACTTGAAAATGGATAAGTGTAGTTTCTTGAAATGTGAACTAGTGACTTGAAACTGGATAAGTGTAGTTACTTGAAAATGTGTACTAATGACTAAAAAATGGTTAAGTGTAGTAACTTGAAAATGTGAACTATTGACTTAAAAATGGTTAAGTGTAATGACTTGAAGTGTGAACTAGTGACTTGAAAATGGGAAAGTTTTTGAAAATGTGAACTAGTGACATGAAAATGGTTAAGTGTAGTGACTTGAAATGTGCACTAGTGACTTGAAAATGGTTAAGTGTAGTGACTTTAAAATGGTAAAGTGTAGTGACCTGTAAATATGAACTAGTGACATGAAAATGGTTAAGTGTAGTGACTTGAAAATGGATAAGTGTAGTTTCTTGAAATGTGAACTAGTGACTTGAAACTAGATAAGTGTAGTTACTTGAAAATGTGTACTAATGACTATAAAATGGTTAAGTTTAGTAACTTGAAAATGTGAACTATTGACTTAAAAATGGTTAAGTGTAATGACTTGAAATTTGAACTAGTGACTTGAAAATGGGAAGTGGTTGAAAATTTGTACTAGTGACTTGAAAATAGTTAAGTGTAGTGACTTAAAATAGTAAAGTGTAATGACTTGAAATTTGAACTAGTGACTTAAAAATGGTTAAGCGTAGTGACTTGAAAATGTAAACTAATGAATAGAAAATTGTTAAGTGTCGTGATTTAAAAATGTGAACTAGTGACTAGAAATGGTTTAAGTGTGGCGACTTGAAAATGTGAACTATTGACTTGGAAATTGTTGCGTGTACTGACTTGAAATTTGAACTAATTGACTCTTCAAAGGATCCAAAGTCTACTGAGGAGGTCTACTAATGCCTGCACCTGCAACATGTAAAGTAAGTTCCCCCGCGGGGGTCAGTGCGAAGAATGTACTGAGTATGTAAGGCTCATAAGAAATAACAACATACATGAGAATGTCAAACGAATAAAATATGAGAGAATAGTCAATACGGATAAACCATCATCTTATACTTTTATAATTACTCTTCTTCAACGGAAACTTACCTTCACTCAAGAGACTTGCCCTTAATAGATTCTTCTATATGCAAGAGATTTTTTTTAACTTCCATGTTCCTTATCACTATTGTTCATCTACTTGGTTAGTAGGATGTAAAAGAATAACACTCATCCACATACATCCACTCTAGTGGTGGGGAGTAATAATATAACATACATCTACTCTATTAACGTACATCCACTCTATTGGTGGTTTTAACCTACATCCACTCTATTGGTGGGGCAACATACATTCACTCTCACGGTGGGGCAACATACATCCACTCTCACGGTGGGGTAACATACATCCACTCTCATGGTGAGGTAACATACATCCACTCTCATGGTGGGGTAACGTACATCCATTCTCATGGTGGGGTAACATACATCCACTCTCATGGTGGGGTAACGTACATCCACTCTATTGGTGGGGCAACGTACATCCACTCTCATGGTGGGGTAACATACATCCACTCTCATGGTGGGATAACGTACATCCACTCTATTGGTGGGGCAACGTACATGGGAGAGATTAATATATTAAAAAAAACTTATGAGAGATTGATACATTAAGGATCATGACACTATTTGAAACACACAAATATACTTTACCTCACTCTTATACTTCATGAGATTAACGCCTTAACTTGTGAGGGATAGATGTATTAGCTCGCATTTTACCTCCTTCACTAATCCCATGAGATCTTATATAAGTAAGTATATGATATTGGGCCTCCACCTTTGGTGGGCTATAATAAATAACATAGCATAATATTTGGGATTTTCCATATTAAACTTATACCCTTTAGAATGTGATCCATACTCAATATAGTAGCCATGCACCTTACTCTCTACACTCTTATACTCTCTCCATAATTATGAGAGTGACACATTAAAGGTCATGACATTAAAGCACACACTTATGTACACATCTCATTTCACTCGTTTAACTCATGAGATTGACATCTTCACTTATGAGGACTAATTCTACTACCTTGCACATCACCTCTCTTATTACTCTTGCAAGATTGGTACTTCTACTTATGAAAGATTGGTACAAGGATAATCATCATACTATAGGACTTTGGAACATGACATGATTGGAGAATGCTTTTCAAGAATAACTAGGTTCCCTTACATTGTTACCCTCTCGAGATCGTTCTTTTAGGAATTACAACATTATGACATCTTTAGAACTTCAGTCAATGAATAAGAGATAAGTGAATCATCATTCATCTAAGAATAGGACACATATGAATAACAATATACATCAACATTAATTGATATACTTCAAGCCTCTCGGAATTGAAACAAGTCCAATGTCAAGGTGAACAACATGTTGCAGAAGGATATGGAAAAAGGAACCTTACATACCTTGTATTCTCAATACGAATATACAATCTTAGACGTGCATACAATACTCCCGCTCCTTACTTATGTTTCACTCTACATCACAAGCACATAACGGAACCAACATTAACCACCAACTACCTTACAATGGCATACAATAACAATGAGTTATATGTTTGGCTTTAACATCTCATCTCCCCTTTGACAATACCATTTATGAAATTATTATACCAATAATCCCACAATATTCCATACATTGACCAATACATGATAACCAAGAGCATGTCACACCAAGTTCATACTTTCCACTCTCCATCATCACAACATCACAATTATGCCATCAATTTACTCCAATACACCCCACAACAACAAATCGGTCAAAATCCCATAATTTACACTTATAGAAAAATAATAAGTTTAGGACCATAATAACACCATACATGTTGTTATTTCATCCATACCATGCTCTTTCATCAAAACCACAAGTCATAATTCAAGTTACAATCCCATGGATAACACATCTTTTTAACCAAAAAACCAAAAGTACCATGTCCAACCCTTCCAAGCATAACCAACATGATTTACATAATCTTTTATGCTTATAGTAAGCTAAAGTACAATAATAATCACTTACCCAAGCTTGGAAGATGATGATCTTGTCCAAAAATGCCTTAGGGTTTGGAGAGCTTGAGAAAGGTCTTGTGGAAATGTTGTAGAAATGTCTAGAATGGAATGTGCCCCTTTGAGATTAAAAATCTGATTTTTTGGCCACCTTTTATAACCTCATAAAGTCATCCTTAGCCATTAATTCCAACATTGACAAGTCAAGGCAAGAATGGGTCATTTTGACCCATTGGGCCTTTCATGTTTTGTTTATTTTGGTCTCAAATTAGGCCCAATAGCCCATATCATCTTAACTCGCAAACATCAATGTGAAATACATTATATACGCAATACAACGATATTCCCACTCACAAAATTTATATTTGTAGCCTCAATCCCAAAAGTAAGCGATTCTAGCCACGTATGGCCTATTTTGACTAAAAGGGTAAAACCGTCATTTTGACGCCAATTCGTTCTCGAGTAATTTTATCATACCAATATAATATTTCATTAATTTCATGTATATACTCATGGTTGTAGAAGAAACATGACAAAAATCGACTCGGTACGACCCCGGGTACCCTTGGGACTTAGAAAATTTCCAACTTTCGAAAAACTAAAAAATCCATCCTGGCACACCCTTGGGCGCGCCAGCTTGCTGCCTCTGGGCACAAAAATTTAGCCCGAAGCGTTCTGGCACGCCCTTTGGCGCGTCTGGGCCTTAGTTTTTCTGAAAATTTTCTTTTTTGACTTTTCTTCGCGGGTTTGGTTAGATACTTCAAGTCCTATTCTTTAAAAGTCACTACACTTAACAATTTTCTAGTCATTAGTTCACATTTTTAAGTCACTAGTTCACATTTCAAGTCATTACACGTAACCATTTTTAAGTCAATAGTTCACATTTTCAAGTTACTACACTTAACCATTTTCTAGTCATTAGTACACATTTTCAAGTAACTACACTTATCCAGTTTCAAGTTACTAGTTCACATTTCAAGAAACTACACTTATCTGTTTTCAAGTCACTAGTGCACATTTCAAGGCACTACACTTAACCAATTTTATGTCACTAGTTCACATTTTCGAACACTAAACCATTTTCAAGTAACTAGTTCACATTTCAAGTCAGTACATGCAACCATTTTCATGTCACTAGTTCACATTTACAAGTCACTACACTTAACCATTTTCAAGTCACTAGTTCACATTTCAAGTCACAATACTTAACCATTTTCATGTCAGTAGTTCATATTTTCCAGTCACTACACTTAACAATTTTCAAGTCACTAGTTCACATTTACAAGTCACTACACTTAACCATTTTCAAGTCACTAGTGCACATTTCAAGGCACTACACTTAACCATTTTCATGTCTCTAGTTCATATTTTAAACACTAAACCATTTTCAAGTCACTAGTTAACATTTCAAGTCAGTACAAACAACCATTTTCAAGTCACTTGTTCACAGTTTCAAGTCGCCACACTTAAACCATTTCTAGTCACTAGTTCACATTTTTAAGTCGCTACACTTAACAAATTTCTAGTCATTAGTTCACATTTTCAAGTCACTACGCTTAACCATTTTTAAGTCACTAGTTCAAATTTCAAGTCATTACACTCTACTATTTTTAAGTCACTACACTTAACTATTTTCAAGTCACTGGTTCAAATTTTCAACCACTTTCCCATTTTCAAGTCACTAGTTCACATTTCAAGTCACTACACTTAACCATTTTTAAGTCAATAGTTCACATTATCAAGTTACTACACTTAACCATTTTCTAGTCATTAGTACACATTTTCAAGTAACAACACTTAACCAGTTTCAAGTCACTAGTTCACATTTCAAGAAACTACACTTATCCATTTTCTAGTCACTATATTTAACAATTTTCATGTCACTAGTTCATATTTACAAGTCACTACACTTAACCATTTTAAAGTCACTAGACTTAACCATTTTCAAGTCACTAGTTCACATTTCAAGTCAAAACACTTAACCATTTTCATGTCAGTAGTTCACATTTTCCAGTCACTACACTTAACCATTTTCATGTCACTAGTTCACATTTTCAAACACTAAACCATTTTCAAGTCACTAGTTCACATTTAAAGTTAGTACACGAAACCATTTTCAAGTCACTAGTTCACAGTTTCAAGTTGCCACACTTAAACCATTTCTAGTCACTAGTTCACATTTTTATAGGAGAGACCCACATTACATCACTACTCAAACAAGTGGACCAACCAAAGAATATACTACCTCCAAGTAAATCAATTCCGTAAATAGCATGGACACCATCATAAGCAAAGAGGTAATATTGAAAGGAATCAAGCAAAGAAATCTCATCCGGGGTATTACTATCTATAAGAATGCCATATGGCTCAAGAGATTTAGCAACTAATACGCTCAAGGATGGACTCAAATCATTTAGGCACAAAACACTTTTCCTTTCTATGTAGTTGTAGCCTACATAAGATGTTGATTCAACATGGTAATGAATAACATCGTATGAAAAAAGGTAATAAAGAAAGGTGCTAAGGACGCTAATAAGGATGCAAGTATATAAGCAACACCCAAAGGAGGCAATGACACATTCGCCCTAAGGTTCTCAAGAATGATACCACCTTTGAGTAAGGGGTCATCAATAGCAATCAAGAAATAAAGAAAGGTATCACATGAATAGAATTACCCAAAGTATTTTCAAGAGAAAACTCACTCATTGACCTACAAGTCATAAAACTTTGGTCAAGACTGGAAACACACGATGACAGATTCTCTTGGACCATTTCATTACTTCCCTTCTTTAAAGAACACTTATCTTTGTTGGCCATGTCTCACATGCACAACTTGAATCTACCAAGTGGATTGTTAATCCCCAAGAGAGACTTTCCATTGTAGGGAGGGCTACCAACAACCTCATTCAAACTTTGCTTGCCGTCTTGACCAAGCATCAAGTTGGGTGTATAACAACCACAACATTCCAAGAGGTCACCGGGGTCAAATGGGAGAAGTATCCAAGAACAAGCGTCAAGACAATACCCATTTTTCCCGAAGGTGTCAACCTCACACATAGGCATACCCTCTATACTATAGTTGATGGTATTATAAGCAAAGAGAAGGTAGAGAAAGGTGTCTCTCAAGTCAACTTCAACTAAGGTGTTCCCATGCATGTACTCATTATTAGATTCAAGATCATCAACATGCGTATCTTCAACAATGGGACCACTCAAAGAAAAAGAAGAGGTAATTTCTAAACAAATAACACCTTTCATTTCTTCACATTCCGTTCCTATAAGAGTACTCTCATCTTCCAAGAAGATATTTCCATATTTAGGTGGAATGTTATCACACCATAGTGGGTTGTTAAATAGAACATAGCCCTCAAGAGGAGCTACATCACTAACTTGATTCTCACCACTAGGTAATCCACAAAGAGTGATTTCACCATCCTCAAATAAGAAATTGTACTTAAAGAGAGAAGGAACAATCCAAGAAGGAGGATTGGAACATATAAGTTTACTCTCAAAAAGAAAATTATCAAATTTTGAAGAAATTTCAAACACATGATCTTCCCTATGAGCAAAGCAAGTAATAGAATTTTCATTAAAAGACATGCTCAAGGGGTCACTCCTATTCATATGATCAACATTATCAACATCGTCACTAACTTGAGGTGCACTAATCACATCATAAACACCCTCAAGTAGTGGATTAGATTCATAAGCAAGTTGATCAATGCACACACCTTCACTAGTTGTAGGCAATTCACATGCCAATAGAAACTCACCTTGATTTTCACAAGGGTCAACTAGTGTGTGAATACTCTTATCACATGGCAATGGGACCTCATTCAAGTTACAAGTGCTAGCACTAGGTGGACACAAATCAATCTTGCTAGAAGAGTCAATTCGGTCATCTAAAGGATCAACTAGTGTTTGCAAACTCACAACAAGAACTTGACCATCATGCATCATATTTCTATCAGGAGTATCATAAAGGGAAGACTCATAAGACTCTACATTAGACAAGCTACCAATCACACTCACTTGGCCGCTAGCCACATCAAGACATTTTGAATTTAGAGAAGTGCAAGGGTTAGCATTGTTACCTTGTAGCTCATACAAAGTATGGTCCTCACCTTGGTGTTCAATGTGGGAGCTCTTTTGCTCCTTTGGGAAATTCTCTTCACTCTTCCCGGAGTTGGAATGCTTAGCTAAGAATTTTGTTAGGTCTTCAAGTATATGATCACAAGGAACTCTCCTTGGATCCTCCTTGGGAAGTTCATGAACCTGCACAAGAGAAGGGGCGATACTAGGTGAAATGCTAGCATCATGGTTAGTAGGTAGCAAGGGATGTGTGCTGAAAAGTCCCAATATTGAGTGTTCCTTGCCCACGTCTCTCAAGCAACTACGTGGTTCATCATCTCCTTCCAAGATCACCAAATTACAATTTTGGGTTGGGAAACTTTGGGCTTGTTCACTTGGTGATACTTGTGAGTTGGTTTGGGAAGTAGAATACATGGAATCAAAGGACTCCTCAATGTTCGCCATTTCACAAACCATGCTCGACATGATACCAACCATGGAGTTTAAACGACCTTCCATGAAAATTTGAACTAGTGACTTGAAAATAGTTAAGTGTAGTGACTTAAAAATAGTAAAGTGTAATGACTTGAAATTTGAACTAGTGACTTGAAAATGTGAACTAATGACTAGAAAATTGTTAAGTGTAGTGACTTAGAAATGTGAACTAGTGATTAGAAATGGTTTAAGTGTGGCGACTTGAAACTGTAAACTAGTGACTTGAAAATGGTTACATGTACTGAGCGACTTGAAACTGTGAACTAGCGACTTGAAAATGGTTACATGTACTGACTTGAAAAGTGAACTAGTGACTTAAAAATGGTTTAGTGTTTGAAAATGTGAACTAGTGACATGAAAATGGTTAAATGTAATGCCTTGAAATGTGCACTAGTGACTTAAAAATGGTTAAGTGTAGTGACTTGTAGATGTGAACTAGTGACATGAAAATGGTTAAGTGTAGGGACTTGAAAATGGAAAAGTGTAGTTTCTTGAAATGTGAACTAGTGACATGAAAATGGTTAAGTGTTGTACTGACTTGAAATGCGAACTAGTGACTTGAAAATGGTTTAGTGTTTGAAAATGTGAACTAGTGACATGAAAATGGTTATGTGTAATGCCTTGAAATGTGAACTAGTGACTTTAAAATGGTTAAGTGTAGTGACCTGTAAATATGAACTAGTGACATGAAAATGGTTAAGTGTAGGGACTTGAAAATGGATAAGTGTAGTTTCTTGAAATGTGAACTAGTGACTTGAAACTGGATAAGTGTAGTTACTTGAAAATGTGTACTAATGAATAGAAAATGGTTAAGTGTAGTAACTTGAAAATGTGAACTATTGACTTAAAAATGGTTAAGTGTAATGACTTGAAATGTGAACTAGTGACTTGAAAATGGGAAAGTGGTTAAAAATTTGAACTAGTGATTTGAAAATAGTTAAATGTAGTGACTTAAAATAGTAAAGTGTAGTGACTTGAAATTTGAACTAGTGACTTAAAAATGGTTAAGCGTAGTGACTTGAAAATGTGAACTAATGACTAGAAAATTGTTAAGTGTAACGACTTAAAAATGTGAACTAGTAACTAGAAAAGGTTTAAGAGTGGCGACTTGAAAATGTGAACTAGTAACTTGAAAATTGTTTCGTGTACTGACTTGAAATGTGAACTAGTGACTTGAGAATAGTTTAGTGTTTGAAAATGGGAAATAGTGTCATGAAAATGGTTAAGTGCAGGGCCTTGAAATGTGCACTAGTGTCTTGAAAATGATTAAGTGTTTGAAAATGTGAAATAGTAACTAAAAATGGTTTAAGTGTGGCAACTTGAAACTGTGAACTAGTAACTTGAAAATTGTTTCGTGTACTGACTTGAAATGTGAACTAGTGACATGAAAATGGTTAAGTGTAATGCCTTGAAATGTGCACTAGTGACTTGAAAATGGTTAAGTGTTTGAAAATGTGAACTAGTGACATGAAAATGGTTAAGTGTTTGAAAATGTGAACTAGTGACATGAAAATGGTTAAGTGTAGTGCCTTGAAATGTGCACTAGTGACATGAAAATGGTTAAGTGTAATGCCTTGAAATGTGCACTAGTGACTTGAAAATGGTTAAGTGTTTGAAAATGTGAACTTGTGACATGAAAACGGTTAAGTGTACTGACTTGAAATGTGCACTAGTGACTTGAAAATGGTTAAGTGTAGTGACCTGTAAATATGAACTAGTGACATGAAAATGGTTAAGTGTAGTGACTTGAAAAAATGGATAAGTGTAGTTTCTTGAAATGTGAACTAGTGACTTTAAACTGGATAAGTGTAGTTACTTGAAAATGTGTACTAATGACTAGAAAATGGTTAAGTGTAGTAACTTGAAAATGTGAACTATTGACTTAAAAATGGTTAAGTGTAATGACTTGAAATGTGAACTAGTGACTTGAAAATGGGAAAGTGGTTAAAAATTTGTACTAGTGACTTGAAAATAGTTAAATGTAGTGACTTAAAATAGTAAAGTGTAGTGACTTGAAATTTGAACTAGTGACTTAAAAATGGTTAAGCGTAGTGACTTGAAAATGTAAAGTAATGACTAGAAAATTGTTAAGTGTCGTGACTTAAAAATGTGAACTAGTGACTAGAAATGGTTTAAGTGTGGCGACTTTAAAATGTGAACTAGTTACTTGAAAATGGTTGCTTGTACTGACTTCAAATGTGAACTAGTGACTTGAAAATGGTTGCGTGTACTGACTTGAAATGTGAACTAGTGACTTGAAAATGACTTAGTGTTTTAAAATATGAACTAGAGACATGAAAATGGTTAAGTGTTGTGCCTTGAAAATGGGTAAGTGTAGTGACTTGTAAATGTGAACTAGTGACTTGAATATTGTTAAGTGTAGTGACTGGTAAATGTGAACTACTGACATGAAAATGGTTAAGTGATGTGACTTGAAAAGTGAACTAGTGACTTGAAAATGGTTAAGTGTAGTGACTTTAAAATGGTTAAGTGTAGTGACTTTTAACTATGAACTAGTGACATGAAAATGGTTAAGTGTAGTGAGTTGAAAATGTGAACTAGTGACTTGAAAATTGATAAGTGTAGTGACTTTAAAATGTGAACTAATGACTAGAAAATTATTAAGTGTAGTGCCTTGAAATGTGCACTAGTGACTTGAAAATGGTTAAGTGTTTGAAAATGTGAACTAGTGACTTAAAAATGGATAAGTGTAGTTTCTTGAAATGTGAAATAGTGAATTGAAACTGGTTAAGTGTTTTAATTGAAAATGTGTCCTAATGACTAGAAAATGGTTAAGTGTAGTAACTTGAAAATTTGAACTATTGACTTAAAAATGGTTAAGTGTAGTATCTTGAAATGTGAACTAGTGATTTGAAAATGGGAAAGTGGTTGAAAATTTGTACTAGTGACTTGAAAATAGTTAAGTGTAGTGACTTAAAAATAGTAAAGTGTAATGACTTGAAATTTGAACTAGTGACTTAAAAATGGTTAAGCGTAGTTACTTGAAAATGTGCACTAATGACTAGAAAGTTGTTAAGTGTAGTGACTTAAAAATGTGAACTAGTGACTAGAAATAGTTTAAGTGTGGCGGCTTTAAAATGTGAACTAGTGACTTGAAAATGGTTACGTGTACTGACTTGAAATGTGAACTAGTGACTTGAGAATAGTTTAGTGTTTGAAAATGTGAACTAGTGTCATGAAAATGGTTAAGTGTAGTGCCTTGAAATGTGCACTAGTGACTTGAAAATGATTAAATGTTTGAAAATGTGAACTAGTGACTAAAAATGGTTCAAGTGTGGCGACTTGAAACTGAGAACTAGTAACTTGAAAATTGTTTCGTGTACTGACATGAAATGTGAACTAGTGACATGAAAATTGTTAAGTGTAATGCCTTGAAATGTGCACTAGTGACTTGAAAATGGTTAAGTGTTTGAAAATGTGAACTAGTGACATGAAAATGGTTAAGTGTAGTGCCTTGAAATGTGCACTAGTGACATGAAAATGGTTAAGTGTAATGCCTTGAAATGTGCACTAGTGACTTGAAAATGGTTAAGTGTTTGAAAATGCTAACTAGTGACATGAAAATGGTTAAGTGTAGTGACTTGAAATGTGCACTAGTGACTTGAAAATGGTTAAGTGTAGTGACTTTAAAATGGTTAAGTGTAGTGACCTGTAAATATGAACTAGTGACATGAAAATGGTTAAGTGTAGTGACTTGAAAAAACGGATAAGTGTAGTTTCTTGAAATGTGAACTAGTGACTTGAAACTGGATAAGTGTAGTTACTTGAAAATGTGTACTAATGACTAGAAAATGGTTAATTGTAGTAAATTGAAAATGTGAACTATTGACTTAAAAATGGTTAAGTGTAATGACTTGAAATGTGAACTAGTGACTTGAAAATGGGAAAGTGGTTGAAAATTTGTACTAGTGACTTGAAAATAGTTAAATGTTGTGACTTAAAATAGTAAAGTGTAGTGACTTGAAATTAGAACTAGTGACTTAAAAATGGTTAAGTGTAGCGACTTGAAAATGTGAACTAGTGACTTGAAAATGGTTGCGTGTACTGACTTGAAATGTGAACTAGTGACTTGAAAATGGTCTAGTGTTTTAAAATATGAACTAGAGACATGAAAATGGTTAAGTGTTGTGCCTTGAAAATGGGTAAGTGTAGTGACTTGTAAATGTGAACTAGAGAGTTGAAAATTGTTAAGTGTAGTGACTGGAAAATGTGACCTACTGACATGAAAATGGTTAATTGATGTGACTTGAAATGTGAACTAGTGAGTTGAAAATGGTTAAGTGTAGTGACTTTAAAATGGTTAAGTGTAGTGACTTTTAACTATGAACTAGTGACATGAAAATGGTTACGTGTAGTGACTTGAAAATGTGAACTAGTGACTTGAAAATGGATAAGTGTAGTGACTTTAAAATGTGAACTAATGACTAGAAAATTGTTAAGTGTAGTGCCTTGAAATGTGCACTAGTGACCTGTAAATATGAACTAGTGACATGAAAATGGTTAAGTGTAGTGACTTGAAAAAATGGATAAGTGAAGTTTCTTGAAGTGTGAACTAGTGACTTGAAACTGGATAAGTGTAGTTACTTGAAAATGTGTACTAATGACTAGAAAATGGTTAAGTGTAGTAACTTGAAAATGTGAACTATTGACTTAAAAATGGTTAAGTGTAATGACTTGAAATGTGAACTAGTGACTTGAAAATGGGAAAGTGGTTGAAAATTTGTACTAGTGACTTGAAAATAGTTAATTGTAGTGACTTAAAATAGTAAAGTGTAGTGACTTGAAATTTGAACTAGTGACTTAAAAATGGTTAAGCGCAGTTACTTGAAAATGTGAACTAATGACTAGAAAATTGTTAAGTGTCGTGACTTAAAAATGTGAACTAGTGACTAGAAATGGTTTAAGTGTGGCGACTTGAAAATGTGAACTAGTGACTTGAAAATGGTTGCGTGTACTGACTTGAAATGTGAACTAGTGACTTGAAAATGGCTTAGTGTTTTAAAATATGAACTAGAGACATGAAAATGGTTAAGTGTTGTGCCTTGAAAATGGGTAAGTGTAGTGACTTGTAAATGTGAACTAGTGACTTGAATATTGTTAAGTGTAGTGACTGGTAAATGTGAACTACTGACATGAAAATGGTTAAGTGATGTGACTTGAAAAGTGAACTAGTGACTTGAAAATGGTTAAGTGTAGTGACTTTAAAATAGTTAAGTGTAGTGACTTTTAACTATGAACTAGTGACATGAAAATGGTTAAGTGTAGTGAGTTGAAAATGTGAACTAGTGACTTGAAAATGGATAAGTGTAGTGACTTTAAAATGTGAACTAATGACTAGAAAATTATTAAGTGTAGTGCCTTGAAATGTGCACTAGTGACTTGAAAATGGTTAAGTGTTTGAAAATGTGAACTAGTGACTTAAAAATGGATAAGTGTAGTTTCTTGAAATGTGAAATAGTGAATTGAAACTGGTTAAGTGTTGTTACTTGAAAATGTGTCCTAATGACTAGAAAATGGTTAAGTGTAGTAACTTGAAAATTTGAACTATTGACTTAAAAATGGTTAAGTGTAGTATCTTGAAATGTGAACTAGTGACTTGAAAATGGGAAAGTGGTTGAAAATTTGAACTAGTGACTTGAAAATAGTTAAGTGTAGTGACTTAAAAATAGTAAAGTGTAATGACTTGAAATTTGAACTAGTGACTTAAAAATGGTTAAGCGTAGTTACTTGAAAATGTGAACTAATGACTAGAAAGTTGTTAAGTGTAGTGACTTAAAAATGTGAACTAGTGACTAGAAATAGTTTAAGTGTGGCGGCTTTAAAATGTGAACTAACGACTTGAAAATGGTTACGTGTACTGACTTGAAATGTGAACTAGTGACTTGAGAATAGTTTAGTGTTTGAAAATGTGAACTAGTGTCATGAAAATGGTTAAGTGTAGTGCCTTGAAATGTGCACTAGTGACTTGAAAATGATTAAATGTTTAAAAATGTGAACTAGTGACTAAAAATGGTTTAAGTGTGGCGACTTGAAACTGAGAACTAGTAACTTGAAAATTGTTTCGTGTACTGACATGAAATGTGAACTAGTGACATGAAAATGGTTAAGTGTAATGACTTGAAATGTGCACTAGTGACTTGAAAATGGTTAAGTGTTTGAAAATGTGAACTAGTGACATGAAAATGGTTAAGCGTAGTGCCTTGAAATGTGCACTAGTGACATGAAAATGGTTAAGTGTAGTGCCTTGAAATGTGCACTAGTGACTTGAAAATGGTTAAGTGTTTGAAAATGTGAACTAGTGACATGAAAAATGTTAAGTGTAGTGACTTGAAATGTGCACTAGTGAGTTGAAAATGGTTAAGTGTAGTGACTTTAAAATGGTTAAGTGTAGTGACCTGTAAATATGAACTAGTGACATGAAAATGGTTAAGTGTAGTAACTTGATAATGTGAACTATTGACTTAAAAATGGTTAAGTGTAGTGACTTGAAATTTGAACTAGTGACTTGAAAATGGGAAAGTGGTTGAAAATTTGTACTAGTGACTTGAAAATAGTTAAATGTTGTGACTTAAAATAGTAAAGTGTAGTGACTTGAAATTTGAACTAGTGACTTAAAAATGGTTAAGCGTAGTGACTTGAAAATGTAAACTAATGACTAGAAAATTGTTTAGTGTCGTGACTTAAAAATGTGAACTAGTGACTAGAAATGGTTTAAGTGTAGCGACTTGAAAATGTGAACTAGTGACTTGAAAATGGTTGCGTGTACTGACTTGAAATGTGAACTAGTGACTTGAAAATGGTCTAGTGTTTTAAAATATGAACTAGAGACATGAAAATGGTTAAGTGTTGTGCCTTGAAAATGGGTAAGTGTAGTGACTTGTAAATGTGAACTAGTGAGTTGAAAATTGTTAAGTGTAGTGACTGGAAAATGTGACCTACTGACATGAAAATGGTTAAGTGATGTGACTTGAAATGTGAACTAGTGACTTGAAAATGGTTAAGTGTAGTGACTTTAAAATGGTTAAGTGTAGTGACTTTTAACTATGAAGTAGTGACATGAAAATGGTTACGTGTAGTGACTTGAAAATGTGAACTAGTGACTTGAAAATGGATATGTGTAGTGACTTTAAAATGTGAACTAATGAATAGAAAATTGTTAAGTGTAGTGCCTTGAAATGTGCACTAGTGACCTGTAAATATGAACTAGTGACATGTAAATGGTTAAGTGTAGTGACTTGAAAAAATGGATAAGTGAAGTTTCTTGAAATGTGAACTAGTGACTTGAAACTGGATAAGTGTAGTTACTTGAAAATGTGTACTAATGACTAGAAAATGGTTAAGTGTAGTAACTTGAAAATGTGAACTATTGACTTAAAAATGGTTAAGTGTAATGACTTGAAATGTGAACTAGTGACTTGAAAATGGGAAAGTGGTTGAAAATTTGTACTAGTGACTTGAAAATAGTTAATTGTAGTGACTTAAAAAAGTAAAGTGTAGTGACTTGAAATTTGAACTAGTGACTTAAAAATGGTTAAGCGCAGTTACTTGAAAATGTGAACTAATGACTAGAAAATTGTTAAGTGTCGTGACTTAAAAATGTGAACTAGTGACTAGAAATGGTTTAAGTGTGGCGACTTGAAAATGTGAACTAGTGACTTGAAAATGGTTGCGTGTACTGACTTGAAATGTGAACTAGTGACTTGAAAATGGCTTAGTGTTTTCAAATATGAACTAGAGACATGAAAATGGTTAAGTGTAGTGCCTTGAAATGTGCACTAGTGACATGAAAATGGTTGCGTGTACTGACTTGAAATGTGAACTAGTGACTTGAAAATGGTCTAGTGTTTTAAAATATGAACTAGAGACATGAAAATGGTTAAGTGTTGTGCCTTGAAAATGGGTAAGTGTAGTGACTTGTAAATGTGAACTAGAGAGTTGAAAATTGTTAAGTGTAGTGACTGGAAAATGTGACCTACTGACATGAAAATGGTTAAGTGATGTGACTTGAAATGTGAACTAGTGACTTGAAAATGGTTAAGTGTAGTGACTTTAAAATGGTTAAGTGTAGTGACTTTTAACTATGAACTAGTGACATGAAAATGGTTACGTGTAGTGACTTGAAAATGTGAACTAGTGACTTGAAAATGGATAAGTGTAGTGACTTTAAAATGTGAACTAATGACTAGAAAATTGTTAAGTGTAGTGCCTTGAAATGTGCACTAGTGACCTGTAAATATGAACTAGTGACATGAAAATGGTTAAGTGTAGTGACTTGAATAAATAGATAAGTGAAGTTTCTTGAAATGTGAACTAGTGACTTGAAACCGGATAAGTGTAGTTACTTGAAAATGTGTACTAATGACTAGAAAATGGTTAATTGTAGTAAATTGAAAATGTGAACTATTGACTTAAAAATGGTTAAGTGTAATGACTTGAAATGTGAACTAGTGACTTGAAAATGGGAAAGTGGTTGAAAATTTGTACTAGTGACTTGAAAATGGCTTAGTGTTTTCAAATATGAACTAGAGACATGAAAATGGTTAAGTGTAGTGCCTTGAAATGTGCACTAGCGACTTGAAAATGGTTGCGTGTACTGACTTGAAATGTGAACTAGTGACTTGAAAATGGTCTAGTGTTTTAAAATATGAACTAGAGACATGAAAATGGTTAAGTGTTGTGCCTTGAAAATGGGTAAGTGTAGTGACTTGTAAATGTGAACTAGAGAGTTGAAAATTGTTAAGTGTAGTGACTGGAAAATGTGACCTACTGACATGAAAATGGTTAAGTGATGTGACTTGAAATGTGAACTAGTGACTTGAAAATGGTTAAGTGTAGTGACTTTAAAATGGTTAAGTGTAGTGACTTTTAACTATGAACTAGTGACATGAAAATGGTTACGTGTAGTGACTTGAAAATGTGAACTAGTGACTTGAAAATGGATAAGTGTAGTGACTTTAAAATGTGAACTAATGACTAGAAAATTATTAAGTGTAGTGCCTTGAAATGTGCACTAGTGACTTGAAAATGGTTAAGTGTTTGAAAATGTGAACTAGTGACTTAAAAATGGATAAGTGTAGTTTCTTGAAATGTGAAATAGTGAATTGAAACTGGTTAAGTGTTGTTACTTGAAAATGTGTCCTAATGACTAGAAAATGGTTAAGTGTAGTAACTTGAAAATGTGAACTATTGACTTAAAAATGGTTAAGTGTACTGACTTGAAATGTGAGCTAGTGACTTGACAATGGGAAAGTGGTTGAAAATTTGTACTAGTGGCTTGAAAATAGTTAAATGTAGTGACTTAAAATAGTAAAGTGTAGTGACTTGAAATTTGAACTAGTGACTTAAAAATGGTTAAGCGTAGTGACTTGAAAATGTAAACTAATGACTAGAAAATTGTTAAGTGTCGTGACTTAAAAATGTGAACTAGTGACCAAAAATGGTTTAAGTGTGGCGACTTGAAAATGTGAACTAGCGACTTGAAAATGGTTGCGTGTACTGACTTGAAATGTGAACTAGTGACTTGAAAATGGTCTAGTGTTTTAAAATATGAACTAGAGACATGAAAATGGTTAAGTGTAGTGACTTGTAAATGTGAACTAGTGAGTTGAAAATTGTTAAGTGTAGTGACTGGAAAATGTGAACTAGTGACATGAAAATGGTTGCGTGTAATGACTTGAAATGTGAACTAGTGACTTGAAAATGGTTTAGTGTTTTAAAATATGAACTAGAGACATGAAATGGGTTAAGTGTAGTGCCTTGAAAATGGTTAAGTGTAGTTCCTTGAAAATGGTTAAGTGTAGTGACTAGTAAATGTGAACTAGTGACTTGAAAATTGTTAAGTGTAGTGACTGGAAAATGTGAACTACTGACATGAAAATGGTTAAGTGATGTGACTTGAAATATGAACTAGTGACTTGAAAATGGTTAAGTGTAGTGACTTTAAAATGGTTAAGTGTAGTGACTTTTAACTATGAACTAGTGACATGAAAATGGTTAAATGTAGTGACTTGAAAATGTGAACTAGTGACTTGAAAATGGATAAGTGTAGTGACTTTAAAATGTGAACTAATGACTAGAAAATTGTTAAGTGTAGTGCCTTGAAATGTGCACTAGTGACTTGAAAATGGTGAAGTGTTTGAAAATGTGAACTAGTGACTTAAAAATGGATAAGTGTAGTTTCTTGAAATGTGAAATAGTGACTTGAAACTGGTTAAGTGTTGTTACTTGAAAATGTGTCCTAATGACTAGAAAATGGTTAAGTTTAGTAACTTGAAAATGTAAACTAGTGACTTAAAAATGGTTAAGTGTAGTGACTTGAAATGTGAACTAGTTACTTGAAAATGGGAAAGTGGTTGAAAATTTGAACTAGTGTCTTGAAAATGATTAAGTGTTTGAAAATATGAACTAGTGACATCAAAATGATTAAGTGTAGAGACTTGAAATGTGCACTAGTGACTTGAAAATTGTTAAGTGTAGTGAGTTTAAAATGGTTAAGTGTAGTGACTTGAAAATGTACACTAATGACTAGAAAATTGTTAAGTGTCGTGACTTAAAAATGTGAACTAGTGACCAGAAATGGTTTAAGTGTGGCGACTTGAAAATGTGAACTAGTGACTTGAAAATGGTTGCGTGTACTGACTTGAAATGTGAACTAGTGACTTGAAAATGGTCTAGTGTTTTAAAATATGAACTAGAGACATGAAAATGGTTAAGTGTAGTGACTTGTAAATGTGAACTAGTGAGTTGAAAATTGTTAAGTGTAGTGACTGGAAAATGTGAACTAGTGACATGAAAATGGTTGCGTGTAATGACTTGAAATGTGAACTAGTGACTTGAAAATGGTTTAGTGTTTTAAAATATGAACTAGAGACATGAAATGGGTTAAGTGTAGTGCCTTGAAAATGGTTAAGTGTAGTTCCTTGAAAATGGATAAGTGTAGTTTCTTGAAATGTGAACTAGTGACTTGAAAATGGATAAGTGTAGTTACTTGAAAAAGTTTACTAATGACTAGAAAATGGTTAAGTGTAGTAACTTGAAAATGTGAACTATTGACTTAAAAATGGTTAAGTGTAATGACTTGAAATGTGAACTAGTGACTTGAAAATGGGAAAGTGGTTGAAAATTTGTACTAGTGACTTGAAAATAGTTAAATGTAGTGACTTAAAATAGTAAAGTGTAGTGACTTGAAATTGGAACTAGTGACTTAAAAATGGTTAAGCGTAGTGACTTGAAATGTAAACTAATGACTAGAAAATTGTTAAGTGTCATGACTTAAAAATGTGAACTAGTGACTAGAAATGGTTTAAGTGTGGCGACTTGAAAATGTGAACTAATGACTTGAAAATGGTTGCGTGTACAGACTTGAAATGTGAACTAGTGACTTGAAAATGGTTTAGTGTTTTAAAATATGAACTAGAGACATGAAAATGGTTAAGTGTAGTGCCTTGAAAATGGTTAGGTGTAGTGACTTGTAAATGTGAACTAGTGACTTGAAAATTGTTAAGTGCAGTGACTGGAAAATGTGAACTATTGACATGAAAATGGTTAAGTGATGTGACTTGAAATATGAACTAGTGACTTGAAAATGGTTAAGTGTAGTGACTTTAAAATGGTTAAGTGTAGTGACTTTTAACTATGAACTAGTGACATGAAAATGGTTAAGTGTAGTGAAATGAAAATGTGAACTAGTGACTTGAAAATAGATAAGTGTAGTAACTTTTAAATGTGAACTAATGACTAGATAATTGTTAAGTGTAGTGCCTTGAAATGTGCATTAGTGACTTGAAAATGGTTAAGTGTTTGAAAATGTGAACTAGTGACTTAAAAATGGATAAGTGTAGTTTCTTGAAATGTGAAATAGTGACTTGAAACTGGTTAAGTGTTGTTATTTGAAAATGTATCCTAATGACTAGAAAATGGTTAAGTGTAGTAACTTGAAAATGTAAACTAGTGACTTAAAAATGGTTAAGCATAGTGACTTGAAATGTGAACTAGTGACTTGAAAATGGGAAAGTGGTTGAAAATTTGAACTAGTGACTTGAAAATGATTAAGTGTTTGAAAATATGAACTAGTGACATGAAAATGGTTAAGTGTAGTCACTTGAAATGTGCACTACTGACTTGAAAATGGTTAAGTGTAGTGCCTTTAAAATGGTTAAGTGTAGTGACCTGTAAATATGAACTAGTGACATGAAAATGGTTAAGTGTAGTGACTTGAAAATGGATAAGTGTAATTTCTTGAAATGTGAACTAGTGACTTGAAACTGAATAAGTGTAGTTACTTGAAAATGTTTACTAATGACTAGAAAATGGTTAAGTGTAGTAACTTGAAAATGTAAACTATTGACTTAAAAATGGTTAATTGTAATGACTTGAAATGTGAACTAGTGACTTAAAAATGGGAAAGTGGTTGAAAATTTGTACTAGTGACTTGAAAATAGTTAAATGTAGTGACTTAAAATAGTAAAGTGTAGTGACTTGAAATTTGAACTAGTGACTTAAAAATGGTTAAGCGTAGTGACTTGAAAATGTAAACTAATGACTAGAAAATTGTTAAGTGTCGTGACTTAAAAATGTGAACTAGTGACTAGAAATGGTTTAAGTGTGGCGACTTGAAAATGTGAACTAATGACTTGAAAATGGTTGCGTGTACAGACTTGAAATGTGAACTAGTGACTTGAAAATGGTTTAGTGTTTTAAAATATGAACTAGAGACATGAAATGGGTTAAGTGTAGTGCCTTGAAAATGGTTAAGTGTAGTTCCTTGAAAATGGTTAAGTGTAGTGACTAGTAAATGTGAACTAGTGACTTGAAAATTGTTAAGTGTAGTGACTGGAAAATGTGAACTACTGACATGAAAATGGTTGAGTGATGTGACTTGAAATATGAACTAGTGACTTGAAAATGGTTAAGTGTAGTGACTTTAAAATGGTTAAGTGTAGTGACTTTTAACTATGAACTAGTGACTAGAAAATTGTTAAGTGTAGTGCCTTGAAATGTGCACTAGTGACTTGAAAATGGTGAAGTGTTTGAAAATGTGAACTAGTGACTTAAAAATGGATAAGTGTAGTTTCTTGAAATGTGAAATAGTGACTTGAAACTGGTTAAGTGTTGTTACTTGAAAATGTGTCCTAATGACTTGAAAATGGTTAAGTTTAGTAACTTGAAAATGTAAACTAGTGACTTAAAAATGGTTAAGTGTAGTGACTTGAAATGTGAACTAGTTACTTGAAAATGGGAAAGTGGTTGAAAATTTGAACTAGTGGCTTGAAAATGATTAAGTGTTTGAAAATATGAACTAGTGACATCAAAATGATTAAGTGTAGTGACTTGAAATGTGCACTAGTGACTTGAAAATGGTTAAGTGTAGTGAGTTTAAAATGGTTAAGTGTAGTGACCTGTAAATATTAACTAGTGACATGAAAATGGTTAAGTGTAGTGACTTGAAAATGGATAAGTGTAGTTTCTTGAAATGTGAACTAGTGACTTGAAACTGGATAAGTGTAGTTACTTGAAAAAGTTTACTAATGACTAGAAAATGGTTAAGTGTAGTAACTTGAAAATGTGAACTATTGACTTAAAAATGGTTAAGTGTAATGACTTGAAATGTGAACTAGTGACTTGAAAATGGGAAAGTGGTTGAAAATTTGAACTAGTGACTTGAAAATGATTAAGTGTTTGAAAATATGAACTAGTGACATGAAAATGGTTAAGTGTAGTCACTTGAAATGTGCACTACTGACTTGAAAATGGTTAAGTGTAGTGCCTTTAAAATGGTTAAGTGTAGTGACCTGTAAATATGAACTAGTGACATGAAAATGGTTAAGTGTAGTGACTTGAAAATGGATAAGTGTAATTTCTTGAAATGTGAACTAGTGACTTGAAACTGAATAAGTGTAGTTACTTGAAAATGTTTACTAATGACTAGAAAATGGTTAAGTGTAGTAACTTGAAAATGTAAACTATTGACTTAAAAATGGTTAATTGTAATGACTTGAAATGTGAACTAGTGACTTAAAAATGGGAAAGTGGTTGAAAATTTGTACTAGTGACTTGAAAATAGTTAAATGTAGTGACTTAAAATAGTAAAGTGTAGTGACTTGAAATTTGAACTAGTGACTTAAAAATGGTTAAGCGTAGTGACTTGAAAATGTAAACTAATGACTAGAAAATTGTTAAGTGTCGTGACTTAAAAATGTGAACTAGTGACTAGAAATGGTTTAAGTGTGGCGACTTGAAAATGTGAACTAATGACTTGAAAATGGTTGCGTGTACAGACTTGAAATGTGAACTAGTGACTTGAAAATGGTTTAGTGTTTTAAAATATGAACTAGAGACATGAAATGGGTTAAGTGTAGTGCCTTGAAAATGGTTAAGTGTAGTTCCTTGAAAATGGTTAAGTGTAGTGACTAGTAAATGTGAACTAGTGACTTGAAAATTGTTAAGTGTAGTGACTGGAAAATGTGAACTACTGACATGAAAATGGTTGAGTGATGTGACTTGAAATATGAACTAGTGACTTGAAAATGGTTAAGTGTAGTGACTTTAAAATGGTTAAGTGTAGTGACTTTTAACTATGAACTAGTGACTAGAAAATTGTTAAGTGTAGTGCCTTGAAATGTGCACTAGTGACTTGAAAATGGTGAAGTGTTTGAAAATGTGAACTAGTGACTTAAAAATGGATAAGTGTAGTTTCTTGAAATGTGAAATAGTGACTTGAAACTGGTTAAGTGTTGTTACTTGAAAATGTGTCCTAATGACTTGAAAATGGTTAAGTTTAGTAACTTGAAAATGTAAACTAGTGACTTAAAAATGGTTAAGTGTAGTGACTTGAAATGTGAACTAGTTACTTGAAAATGGGAAAGTGGTTGAAAATTTGAACTAGTGGCTTGAAAATGATTAAGTGTTTGAAAATATGAACTAGTGACATCAAAATGATTAAGTGTAGTGACTTGAAATGTGCACTAGTGACTTGAAAATGGTTAAGTGTAGTGAGTTTAAAATGGTTAAGTGTAGTGACCTGTAAATATTAACTAGTGACATGAAAATGGTTAAGTGTAGTGACTTGAAAATGGATAAGTGTAGTTTCTTGAAATGTGAACTAGTGACTTGAAACTGGATAAGTGTAGTTACTTGAAAAAGTTTACTAATGACTAGAAAATGGTTAAGTGTAGTAACTTGAAAATGTGAACTATTGACTTAAAAATGGTTAAGTGTAATGACTTGAAATGTGAACTAGTGACTTGAAAATGGTTGCGTGTACTGACTTGAAATGTGAACTAGTGACTTGAAAATGGTCTAGTGTTTTAAAATATGAACTAGAGACATGAAAATGGTTAAGTGTAGTGACTTGTAAATGTGAACTAGTGAGTTGAAAATTGTTAAGTGTAGTGACTGGAAAATGTGAACTAGTGACATGAAAATGGTTGCGTGTAATGACTTGAAATGTGAACTAGTGACTTGAAAATGGTTTAGTGTTTTAAAATATGAACTAGAGACATGAAAATGGTTAAGTGTAGTGCCTTGAAAATGGTTAAGGGTAGTGCCTTGAAAATGGTTAAGTGTAGTGACTTGTAAATGTGAACTAGTGACTTGAAAATTGTTAAGTGTAGTGACTGGAAAATGTGAACTACTGACATGAAAATGGTTAAATGATGTGACTTGAAACATGAACTAGTGACTTGAAAATGGTTAAGTGTAGTGACTTTAAAATGGTTAAGTGTAGTGACTTTTAACTATGAACTAGTGACATGAAAATGGTTAAGTGTAGTGACTTGAAAATGTGAAAGTGGTTGAAAATTTGAACTAGTTACTTGAAAATAGTTAAGTGTATTGACATGAAAATAGTAAAGTGTAATGACTTAAAAATAGTAAAGTGTGAACTAGTGAGTAGAAATGGTTTAAGTGTGGCAACTTGAAACTGTGAACTAGTGACTTAAAAATAGTAAAGTGTAATGACTTGAAATTTGAATTAGTGACTTGAGAATAGTTTAGTGTTTGAAAATGTGAACTAGTGACATGAAAATGAAGTGTAGTTCCTTTAAATGTGAACTAGTGACTTGAAAATGGTTAAGTGTTTCAAAATGTGAACTAGTGACATGAAAATGGTTAAGTGTAGTTACTTGAAATGTGCACTAGTGATTTGAAAATGGTTAAGTGTAGTGACTTTAAAATGGTTAAGTGTAGTGACCTGTGAATATGAACTAGTGACATGAAAATAGTTAAGTGTGGTGACTTGAAAATGGATAAGTGTAGTTTCTTGAAATGAGAACTAGTGACTTGAAACTGGATAAGTGTAGTTACTTGAAAATGTGTACTAATGACTAGATAATTGTTAAGTGTAGTGCCTTGAAATGTGCATTAGTGACTTGAAAATGGTTAAGTGTTTGAAAATGTGAACTAGTGACTTAAAAATGGATAAGTGTAGTTTCTTGAAATGTGAAATAGTGACTTAAAACTGGTTAAGTGTTGTTATTTGAAAATGTATCCTAATGACTAGAAAATGGTTAAGTGTAGTAACTTGAAAATGTAAACTAGTGACTTAAAAATGGTTAAGTATAGTGACTTGAAATGTGAACTAGTGACTTGAAAATGGGAAAGTGGTTGAAAATTTGAACTAGTGACTTGAAAATGATTAAGTGTTTGAAAATATGAACTAGTGACATGAAAATGGTTAAGTGTAGTCACTTGAAATGTGCACTACTGACTTGAAAATGGTTAAGTGTAGTGCCTTTAAAATGGTTAAGTGTAGTGACCTGTAAGTATGAACTAGTGACATGAAAATGGTTAAGTGTAGTGACTTGAAAATGGATAAGTGTAGTTTCTTGAAATGTGAACTAGTGACTTGAAACTGAATAAGTGTAGTTACTTGAAAATGTTTACTAATGACTAGAAAATGGTTAAGTGTAGTAACTTGAAAATGTAAACTATTGACTTAAAAATGGTTAATTGTAATGACTTGAAATGTGAACTAGTGACTTAAAAATGGGAAAGTGGTTGAAAATTTGTACTAGTGACTTGAAAATAGTTAAATGTAGTGACTTAAAATAGTAAAGTGTAGTGACTTGAAATTTGAACTAGTGACTTAAAAATGGTTAAGCGTAGTGACTTGAAAATGTAAACTAATGACTAGAAAATTGTTAAGTGTCGTGACTTAAAAATGTGAACTAGTGACCAGAAATGGTTTAAGTGTGGCGACTTGAAAATGTGAACTAGTGACTTGAAAATGGTTGCGTGTACTGACTTGAAATGTGAACTAGTGACTTGAAAATGGTCTAGTGTTTTAAAATATGAACTAGAGACATGAAAATGGTTAAGTGTAGTGACTTGTAAATGTGAACTAGTGAGTTGAAAATTGTTAAGTGTAGTGACTGGAAAATGTGAACTAGTGACATGAAAATGGTTGCGTGTAATGACTTGAAATGTGAACTAGTGACTTGAAAATGGTTTAGTGTTTTAAAATATGAACTAGAGACATGAAATGGGTTAAGTGTAGTGCCTTGAAAATGGTTAAGTGTAGTTCCTTGAAAATGGTCAAGTGAAGTGACTAGTAAATGTGAACTAGTGACTTGAAAATTGTTAAGTGTAGTGACTGGAAAATGTGAACTACTGACATGAAAATGGTTAAGTGATGTGACTTGAAATATGAACTAGTGACTTGAAAATGGTTAAGTGTAGTGACTTTAAAATGGTTAAGTGTAGTGACTTTTAACTATGAACTAGTGACATGAAAATGGTTAAATGTAGTGACTTGAAAATGTGAACTAGTGACTTGAAAATGGATAAGTGTAGTGACTTTAAAATGTGAACTAATGACTAGAAAATTGTTATGTGTAGTGCCTTGAAATGTGCACTAGTGACTTGAAAATGGTGAAGTGTTTGAAAATGTGAACTAGTGACTTAAAAATGGATAAGTGTAGTTTCTTGAAATGTGAAATAGTGACTTGAAACTGGTTAAGTGTTGTTACTTGAAAATGTGTCCTAATGACTAGAAAATGGTTAAGTTTAGTAACTTGAAAATGTAAACTAGTGACTTAAAAATGGTTAAGTGTAGTGACTTGAAATGTGAACTAGTTACTTGAAAATGGGAAAGTGGTTGAAAATTTGAACTAGTGGCTTGAAAATGATTAAGTGTTTGAAAATATGAACTAGTGACATCAAAATGATTAAGTGTAGTGACTTGAAATGTGCACTAGTGACTTGAAAATGGTTAAGTGTAGTGAGTTTAAAATGGTTAAGTGTAGTGACCTGTAAATATTAACTAGTGACATGAAAATGGTTAAGTGTAGTGACTTGAAAATGGATAAGTGTAGTTTCTTGAAATGTGAACTAGTGACTTGAAACTGGATAAGTGTAGTTACTTGAAAAAGTTTACTAATGACTAGAAAATGGTTAAGTGTAGTAACTTGAAAATGTGAACTATTGACTTAAAAATGGTTAAGTGTAATGACTTGAAATGTGAACTAGTGACTTGAAAATGGGAAAGTGGTTGAAAATTCGTACTAGTGACTTTTAAATAGTTAAATGTAGTGACTTAAAATAGTAAAGTGTAGTGACTTGAAATTGGAACTAGTGACTTAAAAATGGTTAAGCGTAGTGACTTGAAATGTAAACTAATGACTAGAAAATTGTTAAGTGTCATGACTTAAAAATGTGAACTAGTGACTAGAAATGGTTTAAGTGTGGCGACTTGAAAATGTGAACTAATGACTTGAAAATGGTTGCGTGTACAGACTTGAAATGTGAACTAGTGACTTGAAAATGGTTTAGTGTTTTAAAATATGAACTAGAGACATGAAAATGGTTAAGTGTAGTGCCTTGAAAATGGTTAGGTGTAGTGACTTGTAAATGTGAACTAGTGACTTGAAAATTGTTAAGTGCAGTGACTGGAAAATGTGAACTATTGACATGAAAATGGTTAAGTGATGTGACTTGAAATATGAACTAGTGACTTGAAAATGGTTAAGTGTAGTGACTTTAAAATGGTTAAGTGTAGTGACTTTTAACTATGAACTAGTGACATGAAAATGGTTAAGTGTAGTGAAATGAAAATGTGAACTAGTGACTTGAAAATAGATAAGTGTAGTAACTTTTAAATGTGAACTAATGACTAGATAATTGTTAAGTGTAGTGCCTTGAAATGTGCATTAGTGACTTGAAAATGGTTAAGTGTTTGAAAATGTGAACTAGTGACTTAAAAATGGATAAGTGTAGTTTCTTGAAATGTGAAATAGTGACTTGAAACTGGTTAAGTGTTGTTATTTGAAAATGTATCCTAATGACTAGAAAATGGTTAAGTGTAGTAACTTGAAAATGTAAACTAGTGACTTAAAAATGGTTAAGCATAGTGACTTGAAATGTGAACTAGTGACTTGAAAATGGGAAAGTGGTTGAAAATTTGAACTAGTGACTTGAAAATGATTAAGTGTTTGAAAATATGAACTAGTGACATGAAAATGGTTAAGTGTAGTCACTTGAAATGTGCACTACTGACTTGAAAATGGTTAAGTGTAGTGCCTTTAAAATGGTTAAGTGTAGTGACCTGTAAATATGAACTAGTGACATGAAAATGGTTAAGTGTAGTGACTTGAAAATGGATAAGTGTAATTTCTTGAAATGTGAACTAGTGACTTGAAACTGAATAAGTGTAGTTACTTGAAAATGTTTACTAATGACTAGAAAATGGTTAAGTGTAGTAACTTGAAAATGTAAACTATTGACTTAAAAATGGTTAATTGTAATGACTTGAAATGTGAACTAGTGACTTAAAAATGGGAAAGTGGTTGAAAATTTGTACTAGTGACTTGAAAATAGTTAAATGTAGTGACTTAAAATAGTAAAGTGTAGTGACTTGAAATTTGAACTAGTGACTTAAAAATGGTTAAGCGTAGTGACTTGAAAATGTAAACTAATGACTAGAAAATTGTTAAGTGTCGTGACTTAAAAATGTGAACTAGTGACTAGAAATGGTTTAAGTGTGGCGACTTGAAAATGTGAACTAATGACTTGAAAATGGTTGCGTGTACAGACTTGAAATGTGAACTAGTGACTTGAAAATGGTTTAGTGTTTTAAAATATGAACTAGAGACATGAAATGGGTTAAGTGTAGTGCCTTGAAAATGGTTAAGTGTAGTTCCTTGAAAATGGTTAAGTGTAGTGACTAGTAAATGTGAACTAGTGACTTGAAAATTGTTAAGTGTAGTGACTGGAAAATGTGAACTACTGACATGAAAATGGTTAAGTGATGTGACTTGAAATATGAACTAGTGACTTGAAAATGGTTAAGTGTAGTGACTTTAAAATGGTTAAGTGTAGTGACTTTTAACTATGAACTAGTGACTAGAAAATTGTTAAGTGTAGTGCCTTGAAATGTGCACTAGTGACTTGAAAATGGTGAAGTGTTTGAAAATGTGAACTAGTGACTTAAAAATGGATAAGTGTAGTTTCTTGAAATGTGAAATAGTGACTTGAAACTGGTTAAGTGTTGTTACTTGAAAATGTGTCCTAATGACTTGAAAATGGTTAAGTTTAGTAACTTGAAAATGTAAACTAGTGACTTAAAAATGGTTAAGTGTAGTGACTTGAAATGTGAACTAGTTACTTGAAAATGGGAAAGTGGTTGAAAATTTGAACTAGTGGCTTGAAAATGATTAAGTGTTTGAAAATATGAACTAGTGACATCAAAATGATTAAGTGTAGTGACTTGAAATGTGCACTAGTGACTTGAAAATGGTTAAGTGTAGTGAGTTTAAAATGGTTAAGTGTAGTGACCTGTAAATATTAACTAGTGACATGAAAATGGTTAAGTGTAGTGACTTGAAAATGGATAAGTGTAGTTTCTTGAAATGTGAACTAGTGACTTGAAACTGGATAAGTGTAGTTACTTGAAAAAGTTTACTAATGACTAGAAAATGGTTAAGTGTAGTAACTTGAAAATGTGAACTATTGACTTAAAAATGGTTAAGTGTAATGACTTGAAATGTGAACTAGTGACTTGAAAATGGGAAAGTGGTTGAAAATTTGTACTAGTGACTTGAAAATAGTTAAATGTAGTGACTTAAAATAGTAAAGTGTAGTGACTTGAAATTTGAACTAGTGACTTAAAAATGGTTAAGCGTAGTGACTTGAAAATGTAAACTAATGACTAGAAAATTGTTAAGTGTCGTGACTTAAAAATGTGAACTAGTGACCACAAATGGTTTAAGTGTGGCGACTTGAAAATGTGAACTAGTGACTTGAAAATGGTTGCGTGTACTGACTTGAAATGTGAACTAGTGACTTGAAAATGGTTTAGTGTTTTAAAATATGAACTAGAGACATGAAAATGGTTAAGTGTAGTGCCTTGAAAATGGTTAAGGGTAGTGCCTTGAAAATGGTTAAGTGTAGTGACTTGTAAATGTGACCTAGTGACTTGAAAATTGTTAAGTGTAGTGACTGGAAAATGTGAACTACTGACATGAAAATGGTTAAATGATGTGACTTGAAACATGAACTAGTGACTTGAAAATGGTTAAGTGTAGTGACTTTAAAATGGTTAGGTGTAGTGACTTTTAACTATGAACTAGTGACATGAAAATGGTTAAGTGTAGTGACTTGAAAATGTGAAAGTGGTTGAAAATTTGAACTAGTTACTTGAAAATAGTTAAGTGTATTGACATGAAAATAGTAAAGTGTAATGACTTAAAAATAGTAAAGTGTGAACTAGTGAGTAGAAATGGTTTAAGTGTGGCAACTTGAAACTGTGAACTAGTGACTTAAAAATAGTAAAGTGTAATGACTTGAAATTTGAATTAGTGACTTGAGAATAGTTTAGTGTTTGAAAATGTGAACTAGTGACATGAAAATGAAGTGTAGTTCCTTTAAATGTGAACTAGTGACTTGAAAATGGTTAAGTGTTTGAAAATGTGAACTAGTGACATGAAAATGGTTAAGTGTAGTTACTTGAAATGTGCACTAGTGATTTGAAAATGGTTAAGTTTAGTGACTTTAAAATGGTTAAGTGTAGTGACCTGTGAATATGAACTAGTGACATGAAAATAGTTAAGTGTGGTGACTTGAAAATGGATAAGTGTAGTTTCTTGAAATGAGAACTAGTGACTTGAAACTGAATAAGTGTAGTTACTTGAAAATGTTTACTAATGACTAGAAAATGGTTAAGTGTAGTAACTTGAAAATGTAAACTATTGACTTAAAAATGGTTAATTGTAATGACTTGAAATGTGAACTAGTGACTTAAAAATGGGAAAGTGGTTGAAAATTTGTACTAGTGACTTGAAAATAGTTAAATGTAGTGACTTAAAATAGTAAAGTGTAGTGACTTGAAATTTGAACTAGTGACTTAAAAATGGTTAAGCGTAGTGACTTGAAAATGTAAACTAATGACTAGAAAATTGTTAAGTGTCGTGACTTAAAAATGTGAACTAGTGACCAGAAATGGTTTAAGTGTGGCGACTTGAAAATGTGAACTAGTGACTTGAAAATGGTTGCGTGTACTGACTTGAAATGTGAACTAGTGACTTGAAAATGGTCTAGTGTTTTAAAATATGAACTAGAGACTTGAAAATGGTTAAGTGTAGTGACTTGTAAATGTGAACTAGTGAGTTGAAAATTGTTAAGTGTAGTGACTGGAAAATGTGAACTAGTGACATGAAAATGGTTGCGTGTAATGACTTGAAATGTGAACTAGTGACTTGAAAATGGTTTAGTGTTTTAAAATATGAACTAGAGACATGAAATGGGTTAAGTGTAGTGCCTTGAAAATGGTTAAGTGTAGTTCCTTGAAAATGGTCAAGTGAAGTGACTAGTAAATGTGAACTAGTGACTTGAAAATTGTTAAGTGTAGTGACTGGAAAATGTGAACTACTGACATGAAAATGGTTAAGTGATGTGACTTGAAATATGAACTAGTGACTTGAAAATGGTTAAGTGTAGTGACTTTAAAATGGTTAAGTGTAGTGACTTTTAACTATGAACTAGTGACATGAAAATGGTTAAATGTAGTGACTTGAAAATGTGAACTAGTGACTTGAAAATGGATAAGTGTAGTGACTTTAAAATGTGAACTAATGACTAGAAAATTGTTATGTGTAGTACCTTGAAATGTGCACTAGTGACTTGAAAATGGTGAAGTGTTTGAAAATGTGAACTAGTGACTTAAAAATGGATAAGTGTAGTTTCTTGAAATGTGAAATAGTGACTTGAAACTGGTTAAGTGTTGTTACTTGAAAATGTGTCCTAATGACTAGAAAATGGTTAAGTTTAGTAACTTGAAAATGTAAACTAGTGACTTAAAAATGGTTAAGTGTAGTGACTTGAAATGTGAACTAGTTACTTGAAAATGGGAAAGTGGTTGAAAATTTGAACTAGTGGCTTGAAAATGATTAAGTGTTTGAAAATATGAACTAGTGACATCAAAATGATTAAGTGTAGTGACTTGAAATGTGCACTAGTGACTTGAAAATGGTTAAGTGTAGTGAGTTTAAAATGGTTAAGTGTAGTGACCTGTAAATATTAACTAGTGACATGAAAATGGTTAAGTGTAGTGACTTGAAAATGGATAAGTGTAGTTTCTTGAAATGTGAACTAGTGACTTGAAACTGGATAAGTGTAGTTACTTGAAAAAGTTTACTAATGACTAGAAAATGGTTAAGTGTAGTAACTTGAAAATGTGAACTATTGACTTAAAAATGGTTAAGTGTAATGACTTGAAATGTGAACTAGTGACTTGAAAATGGGAAAGTGGTTGAAAATTCGTACTAGTGACTTGAAAATAGTTAAATGTAGTGACTTAAAATAGTAAAGTGTAGTGACTTGAAATTGGAACTAGTGACTTAAAAATGGTTAAGCGTAGTGACTTGAAATGTAAACTAATGACTAGAAAATTGTTAAGTGTCATGACTTAAAAATGTGAACTAGTGACTAGAAATGGTTTAAGTGTGGCGACTTGAAAATGTGAACTAATGACTTGAAAATGGTTGCGTGTACAGACTTGAAATGTGAACTAGTGACTTGAAAATGGTTTAGTGTTTTAAAATATGAACTAGAGACATGAAAATGGTTAAGTGTAGTGCCTTGAAAATGGTTAGGTGTAGTGACTTGTAAATGTGAACTAGTGACTTGAAAATTGTTAAGTGCAGTGACTGGAAAATGTGAACTATTGACATGAAAATGGTTAAGTGATGTGACTTGAAATATGAACTAGTGACTTGAAAATGGTTAAGTGTAGTGACTTTAAAATGGTAAAGTGTAGTGACTTTTAACTATGAACTAGTGACATGAAAATGGTTAAGTGTAGTGAAATGAAAATGTGAACTAGTGATTTGAAAATAGATAAGTGTAGTAACTTTTAAATGTGAACTAATGACTAGATAATTGTTAAGTGTAGTGCCTTGAAATGTGCATTAGTGACTTGAAAATGGTTAAGTGTTTGAAAATGTGAACTAGTGACTTAAAAATGGATAAGTGTAGTTTCTTGAAATGTGAAATAGTGACTTGAAACTGGTTAAGTGTTGTTATTTGAAAATGTATCCTAATGACTAGAAAATGGTTAAGTGTAGTAACTTGAAAATGTAAACTAGTGACTTAAAAATGGTTAAGCATAGTGACTTGAAATGTGAACTAGTGACTTGAAAATGGGAAAGTGGTTGAAAATTTGAACTAGTGACTTGAAAATGATTAAGTGTTTGAAAATATGAACTAGTGACATGAAAATGGTTAAGTGTAGTCACTTGAAATGTGCACTACTGACTTGAAAATGGTTAAGTGTAGTGCCTTTAAAATGGTTAAGTGTAGTGACCTGTAAATATGAACTAGTGACATGAAAATGGTTAAGTGTAGTGACTTGAAAATGAATAAGTGTAATTTCTTGAAATGTGAACTAGTGACTTGAAACTGAATAAGTGTAGTTACTTGAAAATGTTTACTAATGACTAGAAAATGGTTAAGTGTAGTAACTTGAAAATGTAAACTATTGACTTAAAAATGGTTAATTGTAATGACTTGAAATGTGAACTAGTGACTTAAAAATGGGAAAGTGGTTGAAAATTTGTACTAGTGACTTGAAAATAGTTAAATGTAGTGACTTAAAATAGTAAAGTGTAGTGACTTGAAATTTGAACTAGTGACTTAAAAATGGTTAAGCGTAGTGACTTGAAAATGTAAACTAATGACTAGAAAATTGTTAAGTGTCGTGACTTAAAAATGTGAACTAGTGACTAGAAATGGTTTAAGTGTGGCGACTTGAAAATGTGAACTAATGACTTGAAAATGGTTGCGTGTACAGACTTGAAATGTGAACTAGTGACTTGAAAATGGTTTAGTGTTTTAAAATATGAACTAGAGACATGAAAATGGTTAAGTGTAGTGCCTTGAAAATGGTTAAGTGTAGTGACTTGAAAATGGTTAAGTGTAGTGACATGTAAATGTGAACTAGTGACTCGAAAATTGTTAAGTGTAGTGACTGGAAAATGTGAACTACTGACATGAAAATGGTTAAGTGATGTGACTTGAAACATGAACTAGTGACTTTAAAATTGTTAAGTGTAGTGACTGAAAAATGTGAACTACTGACATGAATATGGTTAAGTGATGTGACTTGAAATGTGAACTAGTGACTTGAAAATGGTTAAGTGTAGTAACTTTAAAATGGTTAAGTGTAGTGACTTTTAACTATGAACTAGTGACATGAAAATGGTTAAGTGTAGTGACTTGAAAATGTGAACTAGTGACTTAAAAATGGATAAGTGTAGTGACTTTAAAATGTGTACTAATGACTAGAAAATGGTTAAGTGTAGTAACTTGAAAATGTGAACTATTGACTTAAAAATGGTTAAGTGTAATGACTTGAAATGTGAACTAGTGACTTCAAAATAGGAAAGTGGTTGATAATTTGTACTAGTGACTTGAAAATAGTTAAATGTAGTGACTTAAAATAGTAAAGTGTAGTGACTTGAAATTTGAACTAGTGACTTAAAAATGGTTAAGCGTAGTGACTTGAAAATGTAAACTAATGACTAGAAAATTGTTAAGTGTCGTGACTTAAAAATGTGAACTAGTGACCAGAAATGGTTTAAGTGTGGCGACTTGAAAATGTGAACTAGTGACTTGAAAATGGTTGCTTGTACTGACTTGAAATGTGAACTAGTGACTTGAAAATGGTTTAGTGTTTTAAAATATGAACTAGAGACATGAAAATGGTTAAGTGTAGTGCCTTGAAAATGGTTAAGGGTAGTGCCTTGAAAATGGTTAAGTGTAGTGACTGGTAAATGTGAACTAGTGACTTGAAAATTGTTAAGTGTAGTGACTGGAAAATGTGAACTACTGACATGAAAATGGTTAAATGATGTGACTTGAAACATGAACTAGTGACTTGAAAATGGTTAAGTGTAGTGACTTTAAAATGGTTAAGTGTAGTGACTTTTAACTATGAACTAGTGACATGAAAATGGTTAAGTGTAGTGACTTGAAAATGTGAAAGTGGTTGAAAATTTGAACTAGTTACTTGAAAATAGTTAAGTGTATTGACATGAAAATAGTAAAGTGTAATGACTTAAAAATAGTAAAGTGTGAACTAGTGAGTAGAAATGGTTTAAGTGTGGCAACTTGAAACTGTGAACTAGTGACTTAAAAATAGTAAAGTGTAATGACTTGAAATTTGAATTAGTGACTTGAGAATAGTTTAGTGTTTGAAAATGTGAACTAGTGACATGAAAATGAAGTGTAGTTCCTTTAAATGTGAACTAGTGACTTGAAAATGGTTAAGTGTTTGAAAATGTGAACTAGTGACATGAAAATGGTTAAGTGTAGTTACTTGAAATGTGCACTAGTGATTTGAAAATGGTTAAGTGTAGTGACTTTAAAATGGTTAAGTGTAGTGACCTGTGAATATGAACTAGTGACATGAAAATGGTTAAGTGTGGTGACTTGAAAATGGATAAGTGTAGTTTCTTGAAATGAGAACTAGTGACTTGAAACTGGATAAGTGTAGTTACTTGAAAATGTGTACTAATGACTAGATAATTGTTAAGTGTAGTGCCTTGAAATGTGCATTAGTGACTTGAAAATGGTTAAGTGTTTGAAAATGTGAACTAGTGACTTAAAAATGGATAAGTGTAGTTTCTTGAAATGTGAAATAGTGACTTAAAACTGGTTAAGTGTTGTTATTTGAAAATGTATCCTAATGACTAGAAAATGGTTAAGTGTAGTAACTTGAAAATGTAAACTAGTGACTTAAAAATGGTTAAGTATAGTGACTTGAAATGTGAACTAGTGACTTGAAAATGGGAAAGTGGTTGAAAATTTGAACTAGTGACTTGAAAATGATTAAGTGTTTGAAAATATGAACTAGTGACATGAAAATGGTTAAGTGTAGTCACTTGAAATGTGCACTACTGACTTGAAAATGGTTAAGTGTAGTGCCTTTAAAATGGTTAAGTGTAGTGACCTGTAAATATGAACTAGTGACATGAAAATGGTTAAGTGTAGTGACTTGAAAATGGATAAGTGTAATTTCTTGAAATGTGAACTAGTGACTTGAAACTGAATAAGTGTAGTTACTTGAAAATGTTTACTAATGACTAGAAAATGGTCAAGTGTAGTAACTTGAAAATGTAAACTATTGACTTAAAAATGGTTAATTGTAATGACTTGAAATGTGAACTAGTGACTTAAAAATGGGAAAGTGGTTGAAAATTTGTACTAGTGACTTGAAAATAGTTAAATGTAGTGACTTAAAATAGTAAAGTGTAGTGACTTGAAATTTGAACTAGTGACTTAAAAATGGTTAAGCGTAGTGACTTGAAAATGTAAACTAATGACTAGAAAATTGTTAAGTGTCGTGACTTAAAAATGTGAACTAGTGACTAGAAATGGTTTAAGTGTGGCGACTTGAAAATGTGAACTAGTGACTTGAAAATGGTTTCGTGTACGTACTTGAAATGTGATCTAGTGACTTGAAAATGGTTTAGTGTTTTAAAATATGAACTAGAGACATGAAAATGGTTAAGTGTAGCGCCTTGAAAATGGTTAAGTGTAGTGACTTGAAAATGGTTAAGTGTAGTGACATGTAAATGTGAACTAGTGACTTGAAAATTGTTAAGTGTAGTGACTGGAAAATGTGAACTACTGACATGAAAATGGTTAAGTGATGTGACTTGAAACATGAACTAGTGACTTTAAAATTGTTAAGTGTAGTGACTGAAAAATGTGAACTACTGACATGAATATGGTTAAGTGATGTGACTTGAAATGTGAACTAGTGACTTGAAAATGGTTAAGTGTAGTAACTTTAAAATGGTTAAGTGTAGTGACTTTTAACTATGAACTAGTGACATGAAAATGGTTAAGTGTAGTGACTTGAAAATGTGAACTAGTGACTTAAAAATGGATAAGTGTAGTGACTTTAAAATGTGTACTAATGACTAGAAAATGGTTAAGTGTAGTAACTTGAAAATGTGAACTATTGACTTAAAAATGGTTAAGTGTAATGACTTGAAATGTGAACTAGTGACTTCACAATAGGAAAGTGGTTGATAATTTGTACTAGTGACTTGAAAATAGTTAAATGTAGTGACTTAAAATAGTAAAGTGTAGTGACTTGAAATTTGAACTAGTGACTTAAAAATGGTTAAGCGTAGTGACTTGAAAATGTAAACTAATGACTAGAAAATTGTTAAGTGTCGTGACTTAAAAATGTGAACTAGTGACAAGAAATGGTTTAAGTGTGGCGACTTGAAAATGTGAACTAGTGACTTGAAAATGGTTGCGTGTACTGACTTGAAATGTGAACTAGTGACTTGAAAATGGTTTAGTGTTTTAAAATATGAACTAGAGACATGAAAATGGTTAAGTGTAGTGACTTGTAAATGTGAACTAGTGAGTTGAAAATTGTTAAGTGTAGTGACTGGAAAATGTGAACTAGTGACATGAAAATGGTTGCGTGTAATGACTTGAAATGTGAACTAGTGACTTGAAAATGGTTTAGTGTTTTAAAATATGAACTAGAGACATGAAATGGGTTAAGTGTAGTGCCTTGAAAATGGTTAAGTGTAGTTCCTTGAAAATGGTTAAGTGTAGTGACTAGTAAATGTGAACTAGTGACTTGAAAATTGTTAAGTGTAGTGACTGGAAAATGTGAACTACTGACATGAAAATGGTTAAGTGATGTGACTTGAAATATGAACTAGTGACTTGAAAATGGTTAAGTGTAGTGACTTTAAAATGGTTAGGTGTAGTGACTTTTAACTATGAACTAGTGACATGAAAATGGTTAAATGTAGTGACTTGAAAATGTGAACTAGTGACTTGAAAATGGATAAGTGTAGTGACTTTAAAATGTGAACTAATGACTAGAAAATTGTTAAGTGTAGTGCCTTGAAATGTGCACTAGTGACTTGAAAATGGTGAAGTGTTTGAAAATGTGAACTAGTGACTTAAAAATGGATAAGTGTAGTTTCTTGAAATGTGAAATAGTGACTTGAAATTGGTTAAGTGTTGTTACTTGAAAATGTGTCCTAATGACTAGAAAATGGTTAAGTTTAGTAACTTGAAAATGTAAACTAGTGACTTAAAAATGGTTAAGTGTAGTGACTTGAAATGTGAACTAGTGACTTGAAAATGGGAAAGTGGTTGAAAATTTGAACTAGTGACTTGAAAATGATTAAGTGTTTGAAAATATGAACTAGTGACATGAAAATGGTTAAGTGTAGTCACTTGAAATGTGCACTACTGACTTGAAAATGGTTAAGTGTAGTGCCTTTAAAATGGTTAAGTGTAGTGACCTGTAAATATGAACTAGTGACATGAAAATGGTTAAGTGTAGTGACTTGAAAATGGATAAGTGTAGTTTCTTGAAATGTGAACTAGTGACTTGAAACTGAATAAGTGTAGTTACTTGAAAATGTTTACTAATGACTAGAAAATGGTTAAGTGTAGTAACTTGAAAATGTAAACTATTGACTTAAAAATGGTTAATTGTAATGACTTGAAATGTGAACTAGTGACTTAAAAATGGGAAAGTGGTTGAAAATTTGTACTAGTGACTTGAAAATAGTTAAATGTAGTGACTTAAAATAGTAAAGTGTAGTGACTTGAAATTTGAACTAGTGACTTAAAAATGGTTAAGCGTAGTGACTTGAAAATGTAAACTAATGACTAGAAAATTGTTAAGTGTCGTGACTTAAAAATGTGAACTAGTGACTAGAAATGGTTTAAGTGTGGCGACTTGAAAATGTGAACTAGTGACTTGAAAATGGTTTCGTGTACTGACTTGAAATGTGATCTAGTGACTTGAAAATGGTTTAGTGTTTTAAAATATGAACTAGAGACATGAAAATGGTTAAGTGTAGTGCCTTGAAAATGGTTAAGGGTAGTGCCTTGAAAATGGTTAAGTGTAGTGACTTGTAAATGTGAACTAGTGACTTGAAAATTGTTAAGTGTAGTGACTGGAAAATGTGAACTACTGACATGAAAATGGTTAAATGATGTGACTTGAAACATGAACTAGTGACTTCAAAATGGTTAAGTGTAGTGACTTTAAAATGGTTAAGTGTAGTGACTTTTAACTATGAACTAGTGACATGAAAATGGTTAAGTGTAGTGACTTGAAAATGTGAAAGTGGTTGAAAATTTGAACTAGTTACTTGAAAATAGTTAAGTGTATTGACATGAAAATAGTAAAGTGTAATGACTTAAAAATAGTAAAGTGTGAACTAGTGAGTAGAAATGGATTAAGTGTGGCGACTTGAAACTGTGAACTAGTGACTTAAAAATAGTAAAGTGTAATGACTTGAAATTTGAACTAGTGACTTGAGAATAGTTTAGTGTTCTAAAATGTGAACTAGTGACATGAAAATGAAGTGTAGTTCCTTTAAATGTGAACTAATGACTTGAAAATGGTTAAGTGTTTGAAAATGTGAACTAGTGACATGAAAATGGTTAAGTGTAGTTACTTGAAATGTGCACTAGTGATTTGAAAATGGTTAAGTGTAGTGACTTTAAAATGGTTAAGTGTAGTGACCTGTAAATATGAACTAGTGACATGAAAATGGTTAAGTGTAGTGACTTGAAAATGGATAAGTGTAGTTTCTTGAAATGTGAACTAGTGACTTGAAACTGGATAAGTGTAGTTACTTGAAAATGTGTACTAATGACTAGAAAATGGTTAAGTGTAGTAACTTGAAAATGTGAACTATTGACTTAAAAATGGTTAAGTGTAATGACTTGAAATGTGAACTAGTGACTTGAAAATGGGAAAGTGGTTGAAAATTTGAACTAGTGACTTGAAAATAGTTACGTGTAGTGACTTGAAAATGTGAACTAGTGACATGAAAATTGTTACGAGTACTGACTTGAAAATGTGAACTAGTGACTAGAAATGGTTTAAGTGTGGTGACTTGAAAATGTGAACTAGTGACATGAAAATGGTTACGTGTACTGACTTGAAAATGGGAAAGTGGTTGAAAATTTGAACTAGTTACTTGAAAATAGTTAAGCGTAGTGACTTAAAAATAGTAAAGTGTAATGACTTGAAATTTGAACTAGTGACTTGAAAATGTGAACTAATGACTAGAAAATTGTTAAGTGTAGTGACTTAGAAATGTGAACTAGTGACTAGAAATGGTTTAAGTGTGGCGGGTTGAAACTGTGAACTAGTGACTTGAAAATGGTTTCGTGTACTGACTTGAAATGTGAACTAGTGACTTGAAAATGGTTAAGTGTAGTGACTTTAAAATGGTTAAGTGTAGTGACTTTTAACTATGAACTAGTGACATGAAAATGGTTAAGTGTAGTGACTTGAAAATGTGAAAGTGGTTGAAAATTTGAACTAGTTACTTGAAAATAGTTAAGTGTATTGACATGAAAATAGTAAAGTGTAATGACTTAAAAATAGTAAAGTGTGAACTAGTGAGTAGAAATGGTTTAAGTGTGGCGACTTGAAACTGTGAACTAGTGACTTAAAAATAGTAAAGTGTAATGACTTGAAATTTGAATTAGTGACTTGAGAATAGTTTAGTGTTTGAAAATGTGAACTAGTGACATGAAAATGAAGTGTAGTTCCTTTAAATGTGAACTAGTGACTTGAAAATGGTTAAGTGTTTGAAAATGTGAACTAGTGACATGAAAATGGTTAAGTGTAGTTACTTGAAATGTGCACTAGTGATTTGAAAATGGTTAAGTGTAGTGACTTTAAAATGGTTAAGTGTAGTGACCTGTAAATATGAACTAGTGACATGAAAATGGTTAAGTGTAGTGACTTGAAAATGGATAAGTGTAGTTTCTTGAAATGAGAACTAGTGACTTGAAACTGGATAAGTGTAGTTACTTGAAAATGTGTACTAATGACTAGAAAATGGTTAAGTGTAGTAACTTGAAAATGTGAACTATTGACTTAAAAATGGTTAAGTGTAATGACTTGAGATGTGAACTAGTGACTTGAAAATGGGAAAGTGGTTGAAAATTTGAACTAGTTACTTGAAAATAGTTAAGTGTAGTGACTTAAAAATAGTAAAGTATAATGACTTGAAATTTGAACTAGTGACTTAAAAATAGTTAAGCGTAGTGACTTGAAAATGTGAACTAATGACCAGAAAATTGTTAAGTGTAGTGACTTAAAAATGTGAACTAGTGACTAGAAATGGTTTAAGTGTGGTGACTTGAAAATGTGAACTAGTGACATGAAAATGGTTATGTGTACTGACTTGAAAATGGGAAAGTGGTTGAAAATTTGAACTAGTTACTTGAAAATAGTTAAGCGTAGTGACTTAAAAATAGTAAAGTGTAATGACTTGAAATTTGAACTAGTGACTTGAAAATGTGAACTAATGACTAGAAAATTGTTAAGTGTAGTGACTTAGAAATGTGAACTAGTGACTAGAAATGGTTTAAGTGTGGCGACTTGAAACTGTGAACTAGTGACTTGAAAATGGTTTCGTGTACTGACTTGAAATGTGAACTAGTGACTTGAAAATGGTTTAGTGTTTGAAAATGTGAACTAGTGACATGAAAATGGTTAAGTGTAATGCCTTGACATGTGCACTAGTGACTTGAAAATGGTTAAGTGTAGTGACTTTAAAATGGTTGCGTGTACTGGCTTGAAATGTGAACAAGTGACTTGAAAATGGTTTCGTGTTTGAAAATGTGAACTAGTGACATGAAAATGGTTAAGTGTAGTGCCTTGAAATGTGCACTAGTGACTTGAAAATTATTAAGTGTTTGAAAATGTGAACTAGTGACATGCAACTGGTTAAGTTTTGTTACTTGAAAATGTGTACTAATGACTAGAAAATGGTTAAGTGTATGTCACAACCCGAAATCCCATTCGGGCCGGACTTGCACCCGAAGCCGATATGGCCTGAGAGAACCAATCTTTGCTCATGAACATTCGTATGCGTAACCTCGTATGAATCTTATCATGCAACTATGCGGAAGTCATGGACATGGAACATATACTATATAAATACATCTATATGAAACTTGGCCGTTGGGGCCATTAAGTCAAAACGGACATTCGTCTCTTACATCCACGTACCCACATATGTATACAAAAGCCTCTACCAGATGTATCAATAAGATCAATTCAAAGTCGGGACAAATCCCCGCTTTATACTATATTTACAATATCAACACAAATATATAACTATGACCCAGAAAGCTCCGAACCAAGTGGAGTTCACCAAAACTCTGCAAAGGATCCACACTAAACCATTTTTGAGTCACTAGTTAAGATTTCAAGTCAGTACGCACAACCATTTCAAGTCATTAGTTCACAGTTTCAAGTTGCCACACTTAAACCATTTCTAGTCACTAGTTCACATTTTTAAGTCGCTACACTTAACAATTTTCTAGTCATTAGTTCACATTTTCAAGTCACTACGCTTAACCATTTTCAAGTCACCAGTTCAAATTTCAAGTCATTACACTTTACTATTTTTAAGTCACTACACTTAACTATTTTCAAGTCACTAGTTCAAATTTTCAACCACTTTCCCATTTTCAAATCACTAGTTCACATTTCAAGTCACTACACTTAACCATTTTTAAGTCAATAGTTCAAATTTTCAAGTTACTACACTTAACCATTTTCTAGTCATTAGGACACATTTTCAAGTAACAACACTTAACCAGTTTCAAGTCACTATTTCACATTTCAAGAAACTACACTTATCCATTTTCAAGTCACTACATTTAACCATTTTCATGTCACTAGTTCATATTTACAAGTCACTACACTTAACCATTTTAAAGTCACTAGACTTAACCATTTTCAAGTCACTAGTTCACATTTCAAGTCAAAATACTTAACCATTTTCATGTCAGTAGTTCACATTTTCCAGTCACTACACTTAACCATTTTCATGTCACTAGTTCACATTTTCAAACACTAAACCATTTTCAAGTCACTAGTTCACATTTCAAGTCAGTACACGAAACATTTCCAAGTCACTAGTTCACAGTTTCAAGTCGCCACACTTAAACCATTTCTAGTCACTAGTTCACATTTTTAAGTCACTACACTTAACAATTTTCTAGACATTAATTCACATTTTCAAGTCACTATGCTTAACCATTTTTAAGTAACTAGTACAAATTTAAAGTCATTACACTTTATTAATTTTAAGTCACTACACTTAACTATTTTCAAGTCACTAGTTCAAATTTTCAACCACTTTCCCATTTTCAAGCCACTAGTTCACATTTCAAGTCATTATATTTAACCATTTTTAAGTCAATAGTTCAGATTTTCAAGTTACTACACTTAACCATTTTCTAGTCATTAGTACACATTTTCAAGTAACTACACTTATCCAGTTTCAAATTACTAGTTCACATTTCAAGAAACTACACTAGTGCACATTTCAAGTCACTACACTTAACCATTTTCATGTCACTAGTTCATATTTACAAGTCACTACACTTAACCATTTTCAAGTCACTAGTGCACATTTCAAGTCACTACACTTAACCATTTTCATGTCACTAGTTCACATTGTCAAACACTTAACCATTTTCAAGTCACTAGTGCACATTTCAAGGCACTACACTTAACCATTTTCATGTCACTAGTTCACATTTTCAAAAACTAAACCATTTTCAAGTCACTAGTTCAAATTTCAAGTCAGTACACACAACCATTTTCAAGTCACTAGTTCACAGTTTCAAGTCGCCACACTAAAACCATTTCTAGTCACTAGTTCACATTTTTAAGTAACTACACTTAACAATTTTCTAGTCATTAGTTCACATTTTCAAGTCACTACGCTTAACCATTTTTTAGTCACTAGTTCAAATTTCAAGTCATTTCACTTTACTATTTTTAAGTCACTACACTTAACTATTTTCAAGTTACTAGTTCAAATTTTCAACCACTTTCCCATTTTCAAGTCACTAGTTCACATTTCAAGTCACTACACTTAAACCATTTTTAAGTCAATAGTTCACATTTTCAAATTACTACATTTTTAAGTCAATAGTCAATAGTCATTAGTACACATTTCTTGAAAATGGTTGGTTGTGTGTTCTGACTTGAAATCTGAACTAGTGACTTGAAAATGGTTTAGTGTTAGAAAATGTGAACTAGTGACATGAAAATGTGAACTAATGACTAGAAAATTGTTAAGTGTAGTGACATAAAAATGTGAACTAGTGACTAGAAATGGATTTAGTGTGGCGACTTGAAACTGTGAACTAGTGACTTGAAAATGGTTGTGTGTACTGACTTGAAATTTGAACTAGTGACTTGAAAATAGTTAAGTGTAGTGACTTAAAAATAGTAAAGTGTAATGGCTTGAAATTTGAACTAGTGACTTCAAAATGGTTAAGCGTAGTGACTTGAAAATGTGAACTAGTGACATGAAAATCGTTACGTGTACTGACTTGAAAATAGGAAAGTGGTTGAAAATTTGAACTAGTTACTTGAAAATAGTTAAGTGTAGTGACATGAAAATAGTAAAGTGTAATGACTTAAAAATAGTAAAGTGTGAACTAGTGAGTAGAAATGGTTTAAGTGTGGCGACTTGAAACTGTGAACTAGTGACTTAAAAATAGTAAAGTGTAATGACTTGAAATTTGAACTAGTGACTTGAGAATAGTTTAGTGTTTGAAAATGTGAACTAGTGACATGAAAATGGTTAAGCTTGGTGCCTTGAAATGTGAACTAGTGACTTGAAAATGGTTAAGTGTTTGAAAATGTGAACTAGTGACATGAAAATGTTTAAGTGTAGTTACTTGAAATGTGCACTAGTGACTTGAAAATGGTTAAGTGTAGTGACTTTAAAATGGTTAAGTGTAGTGACCTGTAAATATGAACTAGTGACATGAAAATGGTTAAGTGTACTGACTTGAAAATGGATAAGTGTAGTTTCTTGAAATGTGAACTAGTGACTTGAAACTGGATAAGTGTAGTTACTTGAAAATGTGTACTAATGACTAGAAAATGGTTAAGTGTAGTAACTTGAAAATGTGAACTATTGACTTAAAAATGGTTAAGTGTAATGACTTGAAATGTGAACAAGTGACTTGAAAATGGGAAAGTGGTTGAAAATTTGAACTAGTGACTTGAAAATAGTTAAGTGTAGTGACTTAAAAATAGTAAAGTATAATGACTTGAAATTTGAACTAGTGACTTAAAAATGGTTAAGCGTAATGACTTGAAAATGTGAACTAGTGACATGAAAATGGTTACGTGTACTGACTTGAAAATGGGAAAGTGGTTGAAAATTTGAACTAGTTACTTGAAAATAGTTAAGTGTAGTGACTTAAAAATAGTAAAGTGTAATGACTTGAAATGTGAACTAGTGACTTGAAAATGAGAATGTGTTTTAAAATATGAACTAGAGACATGAAAATGGTTAAGTGTAGTGCCTTGAAATGTGCACTAGTGACTTGAAAATGGTTAAGTGTAGTGACTTGTAAATGTGAACAAGTGACTTGAAAAGTAATAAGTGTAGTGACTGGAAAATGTGAACTACTGACATGAAACTGGTTAAGTGTTGTGACTTGAAATGTGAACTAGTGACTTGAAAATGGTTAAGTGTAGTGACTTTAAAATGGTTAAGTGTAGTGACTTGTAACTATGAACTAGTGACATGAAAATGGTTAAGTGTAGTGACTTACAAATGTGAACTAGTTACTTGAAAATGGATAAGTGTAGTTTCTTGAAATGTGAACTAGTGACTTGAAACTGGTTAAGTGTTGTTACTTGAAAATGTGTACTAATGACTAGAAAATTTGAACTAGTGACTTGAAAATGTGAACTAATGACTAGAAAATTGTTAAGTGTAGTGACTTAGAAATGTGAACTAGTGACTAGAAATGGTTTAAGTGTGGCGACTTGAAACTGTGAACTAGTGACTTAAAAATAGTTTCGCGTACTGTATTGAAATGTGAACTAGTGACTTGAAAATGGTTAAGTGTTTGAAAATGTGAACTAGTGACATGAAAATGGTTAAGTGTAGTTACTTAAAATGTGCACTAGTGACTTGAAAATGGTTAAGTGTAGTGACCTGTAAATATGAACTAGTGACGTTAAAATGGTTAAGTGTAGTGACTTGAAAATGGATAAGTGTAGTTTCTTGAAAGGAGAACTAGTGACTTGAAACTGGATAAATGTTGTTACTTGAAATTGTGTACTAATGAATAGAAAATGGTAATGTGTAGTAACTTGAAAATGTGAACTATTGACTTAAAAATGGTTGAGTGTAGTGACTTGAAATGTGAACTAGTGACTTAAAAATGGGAAAGTGGATGAAAATTTGAACAAGTGGCTTGAAAATTGTTAAGTGTAGTGACTTGAAAATAGTAAAGTGTAACGACTTGAAATTTGAACTAGTGACTTAAAAATGGTTAAGCGTAGTGACTTGAAAATGTGAACTAATGACTAGAAATTTGTTAAGTGTAGCGACTTGAAAATGTGAACTAGTGACTAGAAATGGTTTAAGTGTGGCGACTTGAAACTGTGAACTAGTGACTTGAAAATGGTTGTGTGTACTGACTTGAAATGTGAACTAGTGACTTGAAAATGGTTTAGTGTTTGTAAATGTGAACTAGTGACATGAAAATGGTTAAGTGTAGTGCCTTGAAATGTGCACTAGTGACTTGAAAATCGTTAAGTGGTTGAAAATGTGAACTAGTGACATGAAAATGGTTAAGCGTAGTGACTTTAAAAAGTGTACTAATGACTAGAAAATTGTTAAGTGTAGTGACTTATAAATGTGAACTAGTGACTAGAAATTGCTTAAGTGTGGCGACTTGTAACTATGAACTAGTGACTTGAAATTGGTTTCGTGTACGGACTTGAAATGTGAACTTGTGACTTGAAAATGGTTTAGTGTTTGAAAATGTGAACTAGTGACATGAAACTGGTTAAGTGTTGTTACTTGAAAATGTGTCCAAATGACTAGAAAATGGTTAAGTGTAATAACTTGAAAATGTGAACTATTGACATAAAAATGGTTAAGTGTAGTGACTTGAAATGTGAATTAGTGACTTGAAAATGAGAAAGTGGTTGAAAATTTGAACTAGTGACTTGAAAATAGTTAAGTATAGTGACTTAAAAATAGTAAAGTGTAATGACTTGAAATTTGAACCAGTGACTTGAAAATGGTTAAGCGTAGTGACTTGAAAATGTGAACTAATGACTAGAAATTGTTAAGTGTAGTGACTTAAAAATGTGAACTAGTGACTAGAAATGGTTTAAGTGTGGCGACTTGAAAATGTGAACTAGTGACATGAAAATGGTTACGTGTACTGACTTGAAATGTGTACTAGTGACTTGAAAATGATTTAGAATTTTAAAATATGAACTAGAGACATGAAAATGGTTAAGTGTAGTGCCTTGAAATGTGCACTAGTGACTTGAAAATGGTTAAGTGTAGTGACTTGTTAATGTGAACAAGTGACTTGAAAATTGTTAAGTGTAGTGACTGGAAAATGTGAACTACTGACATGAAACTGGTTAAGTGTTGTGACTTGAAATGTGAACTAGTGACTTGAAAATGGTTAAGTGTAGTGACTTTAAAATGGTTAAGTGTAGTGACTTGTAACTATGAACTAGTGACATGAAAATGGTTAAGTGTAGTGACTTAAAAATGTGAACTAGTTACTTTAAAATTGATAAGTGTAGTTTCTTGAAATGTGAACTACTGACTTGAAACTGGTTAAGTGTTGTTACTTGAAAATGTGTACTAATGACTAGAAAATGGTTAAGTGTAGTAACTTGAAAATGTGAACTATTGACCTAAAAATGGTTAAGTGTAGTGACTTGAATTGTGATCTAGTGACTTGAAAATGAGAATGTGGTTGAAAATTTGAACTAGTGACTTGAAAATAGTTAAGTGTAGTGACTTAAAAATAGTAAAGTGTAATGACTTGAAATTTGAACTAGTGACTTGAAAATGGTTAAGCGTAGTGACTTGAAAATGTGAACTAGTGACATGAAAATCGTTACGTGTACTGACTTGAAAATGGGAAAGTGGTTGAAAATTTGAACTAGTTACTTGAAAATAGTTAAGTGTAGTGACATGAAAATAGTAAAGTGTAATGACTTAAAAATAGTAAAGTGTGAACTAGTGAGTAGAAATGGTTTAAGTGCGGCGACTTGAAACTGTGAACTAGTGACTTAAAAATAGTAAAGTGTAATGACTTGAAATTTGAACTAGTGACTTGAGAATAGTTTAGTGTTTGAAAATGTGAACTAGTGACATGAAAATGGTTAGGCTTAGTGCCTTGAAATGTGAACTAGTGACTTGAAAATGGTTAAGTGTTTGAAAATGTGAACTAGTGACATGAAAATGGTTAAGTGTAGTTACTTGAAATGTACACTAGTGAATTGAAAATGGTTAAGTGCAGTGACTTTAAAATTGTTAAGTGTAGTGACCTGTAAATATGAACTAGTGACATGAAAATGGTTAGGGTACTGACTTGAAAATGGATAAGTGTAGTTTCTTGAAATGTGAACTAGTGACTTGAAACTGGATAAGTGTAGTTACTTGAAAATGTGTACTAATGACTAGAAAATGGTTAAGTGTAGTAACTTGAAAATGTGAACTATTGACTTAAAAATGGTTAAGTGTAATGACTTGAAATGTTAAGCGTAGTGACTTGAAAATGGGAAAGTGGTTGAAAATTTGAACTAGTGACTTGAAAATAGTTAAGTGTAGTGACTTAAAAATAGTAAAGTATAATGATTTAAAATTTGAACTAGTGACTTAAAAATGGTTAAGCGTAGTGACTTGAAAATGTGAACTAGTAACATGAAAATGGTTACGTGTACTGACTTGAAAATGGGAAAGTGGTTGAAAATTTGAACTAGTTACTTGAAAATAGTTAAGTGTAGTGACTTAAAAATAGTAAAGTGTAATGACTTGAAATTTGAACTAGTGACTTGAAAATGTGAACTAATGACTAGAAAATTGTTAACTGTAGTGACTTAGAAATGTGAACTAGTGACTAGAAATGGTTTAAGTGTGGCGACTTGAAACTGTGAAATAGTGACTTGAAAATAGTTTCGTTTACTGACTTGAAATGTGAACTAGTGACTTGAAAATGGTTTAGTGTAGTGCCTTGAAATGTGCACTAGTGACTTGAAAATGGTTAAGTGTTTGAAATGTGAACTAGTGAGATGAAACTGGTTAAGTGTTGTGACTTGAAATGTGATGTAGTGAATTGAAAATCGTTAAGTGTAGTGACTTTAAAATGGTTAAGTGTAGTGACTTGTAACTGTGAACTAGTGACATGAAAATGGTTAAGTGTAGTGACTTAAAAATGTGAACTAGTTACTTGAAAATGGATAAGTGTAGTTTCTTGAAATGTGAACTAGTGACTTGAAACTGGTTAAGTGTTGTTACTTGAAAATGTGTACTAATGACTAGAAAATGGTTAAGTGTACTAACTTGAAAATGTGAAATATTGACCTAAAAATGGTTAAGTGTAGTGACTTGAAATGTGAACTAGTGACTTGAAAATGAGAATGTGGTTGAAAATTTGAACTAGTGACTTGAAAATGTGTACTAGTGACATGAAAATGGTTACGTGTACTGACTTGAAATGTGTACTAGTGACTTGAAAATGGTTTAGTGTTTTAAAATATGAACTAGAGACATGAAAATGGTTAAGTGTAGTGCCTTGAAATGTGCACTAGTGACTTGAAAATGGTTAAGTGTAGTGACTTGTAAATGTGAACAAGTGACTTGAAAATTGTTAAGTGTCATGACTGAAAATGTGAACTACTGACATGAAACTGGTTAAGTGTTGTGACTTGAAATGTGAACTAGTGACTTGAAAATGGTTAAGTGTAGTGACTTTAAAATGGTTAAGTGTAGTGACTTGTAACTATGAACTAGTGACATGAAAATGGTTAAGTGTAGTGACTTAAAAATGTTAACTAGTTACTTGAAAATGGATAAGTGTAGTTTTTTGAAATGTGAATTAGCGACTTGAAACAGGTTAAGTGTTGTTACTTGAAAATGTGTACTAATGACTAGAAAATGTTTAAGTGTAGTAACTTGAAAATGTGAACTATTGACCTAAAAATGGTTAAGTGTAGTGACTTGAAATGTGAACTAGTGACTTGAAAATGAGAATGTTGTTGAAAATTTGAACTAGGGACTTGAAAATAGTTAAGTGTAGTGACTTAAAAATAGTAAAGTGTAATGACTTGAAATTTGAACTAGTGACTTGAAAATGGTTAAGCGTAGTGACTTGAAAATGTGAACTAGTGACATGAAAATCGTTACGTGTACTGACTTGAAAATGGGAAAGTGGTTGAAAATTTGAACTAGTTACTTGAAAATAGTTAAGTGTAGTGACATGAAAATAGTAAAGTGTAATGACTTAAAAATAGTAAAGTGTGAATTAGTGAGTAGAAATGGTTAAAGTGTGGCGACTTGAAACTGTGAACTAGTGACTTAAAAATAGTAAAGTGTAATGACTTGAAATTTGAACTAGTGACTTGAGAATAGTTTAGTGTTTGAAAATGTGAACTAGTGACTTGAAAATAGTTAAGTGTAGTGACTTAAAAATAGTAAAGTATAATGACTTGAAATTTGAACTAGTGACTTAAAAATGGTTAAGCGTAGTGACTTGAAAATGTGAACTAGTGACATGAAAATGGTTACGTGTACTGACTTGAAAATGGGAAAGTGGTTGAAAATTTGAACTAGTTACTTGAAAATAGTTAAGTGTAGTGACTTAAAAATAATAAAGTGTAATGACTTGAAATTTGAACTAGTGACTTTAAAATGTGAACTAATGACTAGAAAATTGTTAACTGTAGTGACTTAGAAATGTGAACTAGTGACTAGAAATGGTTTAAGTGTGGCGACTTGAAACTGTGAAATAGTGACTTGAAAATAGTTTCGTGTACTGACTTGAAATGTGAACTAGTGACTTGAAAATGGTTTAGTGTAGTGCCTTGAAATGTGCACTAGTGACTTGAAAATGGATAAGTGTTTGAAATGTGAACTAGTGAGATGAAAATGGTTAAGTGTAGTGACTTGAAATGTGCACTAGTGACTTGAAAATGGTTATGTGTAGTAACTTGAAAATGTGAACTATTGACCTAAAAATGGTTAAGTGTAGTGACTTGAAATGTGAACTACTGACTTGAAAATGAGAATGCTGTTGAAAATTTGAACTAGTGACTTGAAAATAGTTAAGTGTAGTGACTTAAAAATAGTAAAGTGTAATGACTTGAAATTTGAACTAGTGACTTGAAAATGGTTAAGCGTAGTGACTTGAAAATGTGAACTAGTGACATGAAAATCGTTACGTGTACAGACTTGAAAATGGGAAAGTAGTTGAAAATTTGAACTAGTTACTTGAAAATAGTTAAGTGTAGTGACATGAAAATAGTAAAGTGTAATGACTTAAAAATAGTAAAGTGTGAACTAGTGAGTAGAAATGGTTTAAGTGTGGCGACTTGAAACTGTGAACTAGTGACTTAAAAATAGTAAAGTGTAATGACTTGAAATTTGAACTAGTGACTTGAGAATAGTTTAGTGTTTGAAAATGTGAACTAGTGACATGAAAATGGTTAAGAGTAGTTCCTTTAAATGTGAACTAGTGACTTGAAAATGGTTAAGTGTAGTTACTTGAAATGTGCACTAGTGAATTGAAAATGGTTAAGTGCAGTGACTTTAAAATGGTTAAGTGTAGTGACCTGTAAATATGAACTAGTGACATGAAAATGGTTGAGTGTAGTGACTTGAAAATGGATAAGTGTAGTTTCTTGAAATGTGAACTAGTGACTTTAAACTTGATAAGTGTAGTTAATTGAAAATGTGTACTAATGACTAGAAAATGGTTTAAGTGTAGTAACTTGAAAATGTGAACTATTGACTTAAAAATGGTTAAGTGTAGTGACTTGAAATGTGAACTAGTGACTTGAAAATGAGAATGCTGTTGAAAATTTGAACTAGTGACTTGAAAATAGTTAAGTGTAGTGACTTAAAAATAGTAAAGTGTAATGACTTGAAATTTGAACTAGTGACTTGAAAATGGTTAAGCGTAGTGACTTGAAAATGTGAACTAGTGACATGAAAATCGTTACGTGTACTGACTTGAAAATGGGAAAGTAGTTGAAAATTTGAACTAGTTACTTGAAAATAGTTAAGTGTAGTGACATGAAAATAGTAAAGTGTAATGACTTAAAAATAGTAAAGTGTGAACTAGTGAGTAGAAATGGTTTAAGTGTGGCGACTTGAAACTGTGAACTAGTGACTTAAAAATAGTAAAGTGTAATGACTTGAAATTTGAACTAGTGACTTGAGAATAGTTTAGTGTTTGAAAATGTGAACTAGTGACATGAAAATGGTTAAGAGTAGTTCCTTTAAATGTGAACTAGTTACATGAAAATGGTTAAGTGTAGTTACTTGAAATGTGCACTAGTGAATTGAAAATGGTTAAGTGCAGTGACTTTAAAATGGTTAAGTGTAGTGACCTGTAAATATGAACTAGTGACATGAAAATGGTTGAGTGTAGTGACTTGAAAATGGATAAGTGTAGTTTCTTGAAATGTGAACTAGTGACTTTAAACTTGATAAGTGTAGTTAATTGAAAATGTGTACTAATGACTAGAAAATGGTTTAAGTGTAGTAACTTGAAAATGTGAACTATTGACTTAAAAATGGTTAAGTGTAATGACTTGAAATGTTAAGCGTAGTGACTTGAAAATGGGAAAGTGGTTGAAAATTTGAACTAGTGACTTGAAAATTGTTAAGTGTAGTGACTTAAAAATAGTAAAGTATAATGACTTGAAATTTGAACTAGTGACTTAAAAATGGTTAAGCGTAGTGACTTGAAAATGTGAACTAGTGACATGAAAATGGTTACGTGTTCTGACTTGAAAATGGGAAAGTGGTTGAAAATTTGAACTAGTTACTTGAAAATAGTTAAGTGTAGTGACTTAAAAATAATAAAGTGTAATGACTTGAAATTTGAACTAGTGACTTGAAAATGTGAACTAATGACTAGAAAATTGTTAACTGTAGTGACTTAGAAATGTGAACTAGTGACTAGAAATGGTTTAAGTGTGGCGACTTGAAACTGTGAAATAGTGACTGGAAAATAGTTTCGTTTACTGACTTGAAATGTGAACTAGTGACTTGAAAATGGTTTAGTGTAGTGCCTTGAAATGTGCACTAGTGACTTGAAAATGGTTAAGTGTTTGAAATGTGAACTAGTGAGATGAAAATGGTTAAGTGTAGTGACTTGAAATGTGAACTAGTGACTTGAAAATGGTTAAGTGTAGTGACTTTAAAATGGTTAAGTGTAGTGACTTGTAAATATGAACTAGTGACATGAAAATGGTTAAGTGTAGTGACTTGAAAATGGATAAGTGTCGTTTCTTGAAATGTGAACTAGTGACTTGAAACTGGTTAAGTGTTGTTACTTGAAAATGTGTCCTAATGACTAGAAAATAGTTAAGTGTAGTAACTTGAAAATTTGAACTATTGACTTTAAAATGGTTAAGTGTAGTGACTTGAAATATGAACTAGTGACTTGAAAATGGGAGAGTGGTTGAAAATTTGAACTAGTGACTTGAAAATAGTTAAGTGTAGTGACTTAAAAGTAGTAAAGTGTAATGACTTGAATTTTGAACTAGTGACTTAAAAATGGTTAAGCGTAGTGCCTTGAAAATGTGAACTAATGACCAGAAAATTGTTAAGTGTAGTGACTTAAAAATGTGAACTAGTGACTAGAAATGGTTTAAGTGTGGTGACTTGAAAATGTGAACTAGTGACATGAAAATGGTTACATGTACTGACTTGAAAATGGGAAAGTAGTTGAAAATTTGAACTAGTTACTTGAAAATAGTTAAGCGTAGTGACTTAAAAATACTAAAGTGTATTGACTTGAAATTTGAACTAGTGACTTGAAAATGTGAACTAATGACTAGAAAATGTTTAAGTGTAGTGACTTAAAAATGTGAACTAGTGACTTGAAAATGGTTTCGTGTACTGACTTGAAATATGAACTAGTGACTTGAAAATGGTTTAGTGTTTGAAAATGTGAACTAGTGACATGAAAATGGTTAAGTGTAATGCCTTGAAATGTGCAGTAGTGACTTGAAAATGGTTAAGTGTAGTGACTTGTAAATGTGAACTAGTGACTAGAAAATTGTTAAGTGTAGTGACTTGTAACTATGAACTAGTGACATGAAAATGGTTAAGTGTAGTGACTTGAAAATGTGAACTAGTGACTTGAAAATGGATAAGTGTAGTTTTGTAACACCCCGTACATTTTGGAGTCTAGCTGATTACCGTAATATTTAGGGCAAAATGAAAACATGAGATAAGTGATGAATTATGTATCCATATGTGGGCATTTAAGAGCCTTGCATAAGTTGGGCCCAAAAAGAAGCCCAAAATTATAAGAAAAACATGGCCCAACAAGACAATTTGACCCATTCTTCCAACATTGGTCCATATGACCAATTGACCATGCAATCAATGCCAAGGAATGGATAAGGGAGACATGAGGGACTATATAAAGAGGGAAAATCAGATTTTATTCATTTGTTCCACCCATGCTATTTCTAGAATTTTCCCAATATTTCCACAAACCCTAAGCCTTCATCTTTTTGGCCAAGATCATCATCTTGCACACTTTGGTAAGTGTTTATGCTTATGATTTAATAAATTATGTGCATGAGAGAGTGATTATATGATGTTGGTTATATTGGTGAAGTGTGAGAAGTTCACTATGTGTGTATGTGACATGTTTGTTAAATCGGAGGATGGTTTTGCCTTGTAAACTTGATTATGCACTTGTGGTCTTGAAGGAAGTGAACATGATGGAGTTAATATTGACATGTGAGATGTGATTATAGTATTTCCTTGATGTGTCATGGTGCTACCATTTGGAATGATTATTGTGAAATTGGTTATGGTATTGGTGGCATATTGGCCGTAAAGTGTCATTTTGGGTGTTGTATGTATGTTGTGAGACCATGGATGATTGTTGGCATGTTAGATGATCAAAAATATGTTCAAATATGTTTGGTTATGATCATGGACCATTCATGGCATTAAAAGATCCAAAAAGAAACCATTTCGGACCAAACGGGCATCCGTCCCCGCAGACGGAGGCATCTGCTGGCGCAGATGCCAATGCAGATGCCACTGGCTGCTGCCAAGGAGCATCTGCGCGTGCACCTTTCCACCTGTGGGCGCAGGTGGCAGCACAGGTCACTTCCAGATCTCAGTTTCGTATGTTTTCGTACCCAGTTGATCCCCGAAAGCCCCGATACCTTTTATGGATGTAAATAGCAACTTGTGATGTCGTTTTAATGACTTTAAAGTGTCGTATGAAGGCATGTTGGACTGTATTAGATGTGGATGGCTGTTCATATATTGTTGTGAGTCAAATTGAGAAGCATAAATGTGACGGAATGATAATGGGAAGGCATAAAGGGTAAGTGTGATGGGAAATGATATTGTTGAACGAAATCTTGGTCAATGAGTGGAATGTTATGGTAGTGTTGGCATGTTGATGCGATAAATGACATTATAATAAGGCGAAATGACGTTCTAAAGTAACTATGTGATTCACAGTCATCTTGTGCACTTGTAAGGTAGTTGATTGCTAATATAAGCTTCGCTATGTACTTATGATGTAGAGTGAGACGTAAAGGAAGAGCTGGACTGTTGTGTTCATATTTAGGCTTGTGTACTTGTACTTGGAAGCAAAGGTATGTAAGGTTACTTTTCTATTTTTCTTCTGCAACATATGGTGTTCACATTGTCATGGTACTCATTCGATTCCAAAATACTCTAAGGTATTCCGTATCCGATAGATGGCTAGAGTTATTCATATAATCCTTACTCATTGGTCAATGGTGAATCATATGACTCATGTCCATTGGTTGACCCACGTTCATTGGCTAACATGTTAAGAGTTTCAAATGTCCTAAGGTATTGTTTTCTCAGGTTGGGGAACAGTTGATATCCACATGTAGTGTATGTAATGATCATTATTCTAAGGTCCCAAAAGTGTTCTATCCCAAAGGGGTTTAATAGTATTCCAACTACGGTTGATATATATATTGTTATTCACATGTGTTTTACTCCTAGACGAATTATGACCCACTTAGTTCTTACTTATGGGTGGAAGTTCTTAAGTTGTCATATGTCGTAGATCCTAAGAGAATTATCCCAACAAGAGCAATGAGGTAAAGAGAGCTTGTTTAGTTAAATAGCATTGTTCCAATCATGTTATGAGTCCAAGTTCCAATAGAGTTATACACATGTCTCATATTCATTAGTAATGTCCCAAAAGTCCAATGAGGTTATGTTCCAAGGTTTCAATAGTAGTTATACTCATGTATCTTATTCATCGATTATTGTCCAATGTTTCCAATAATGTTATGACTATAAATGCATAAATCTCTCATAAGCAAATGTACCAATCTCTCACAAGTGAATGAATCAATCTCTCACAAGTAAATGTACCAATCTCTTAAAGGTAATGAAAGAAGTAATGTGCAAGTTAATGTACCTATCCCTCACAAGTGAAGATGTCAATCTTACAAGAGCAAAGATGTGAAGTATTGTATGATTATGTTACAAGTTTCAATAATGTTTCCATCATCAAAGTATCATTCATTGAACAGAAGAAAGAGTAATCAAAGAAAGAATCAATGTACAATTGATGACTATCATGGGTGGCATCCCAGGGGTTAAATACCTAGCATGGGTCGATCCCAATAATACGGGCGGCATCCCAGGGGCGATAATCCTAGCATGGTTCGATCCCGATACATCGATACATTGATACATCCCAGGGGCAATAAGCCTAGCATGGGTTATCACATGACATCCCAGGGGCGACATGAAAGCCTAGCATGGGTTCACATTGCATGACATCCCAGGGGCGATAAGCCTAGCATGGGTTCATATGACATCCCAGGGGTCCAAGTACCTAGCATGGGTTCATCTAATCATCTCATCCCAGGGGCTACAAAACAGCCTAGCATGGGTAGAACAATAAAGATGATTAATCACAGAAGCAAAGAAACAAAGAAAGTAATGAAAGCAAGAGACATGACTCCAAAAGTACAGATTGATGGTTTATCCATATTTACTATGTGTTACAGTTGTTTTCCATTGATGTTCATATGTATTTACCCCACCAATAGAGTGGAGGTACGTTATATTATTCACCCAAATCTCTAGAACCTCTTGAATAAAAGAATCTCTAGAATCTCTTAAGTGGAAGAATTCCTTGCATAGAAGAGTCTCTGAGAAGCAAGTCTTTTGAGTGGAGGTGGTTCTTTGGACTAAACGGGTATGTAAAGGATAGTATATGAATAATAAGGACATGTGAGAATACTCATAAGTGGTAATGATAGAAGAAATATAAGTGCATGGTTCATTACATCTAGAAAGAAAGTTTATTCACAATTCCTATTTCTCTAATATCGATTCCATAGTTGTTGTGATTACGTATAAATCATTGGAGATGATAACAGTGAAAGAAAGGTACATGGTTCCACCTACAGAGTTTCTCTTATAATTATTTCCATTGAAATTCTCATGTATTGATGCAGTTTTCTTATGGCCTTACATACTCAGTACATTCGTCGTACTGACCCCTCTTGGGGACTTACCTTACATGTTGCAGGTACAGACATTAGTAGACCTCCACAGTAGGCTGCGGATTTTATACAGGTCTCTGGTGAGCTCCAGTTGCTTCGGGGCTTCCCAAGTCACATGTGAACACTAAGTTTTTGGTATTATGTAAATATTGTATAGACATGGTCATGTATCTGTAGAGGCTTTGTAGACAGTTGTGGGAAGACAAATGTAAGAGGTGTATGTCCATGATGACTTGATGGCCCTATCGGCCAAGTTTCACATATGTATATATATATTTAGCACATGTTTCATGAATGTCGTTATTAGCATGGTAAATTCTCACGTGGTAATTATATTTCTTATGGCATGCATATGAACGAACATAAGCAGAGATTGGTTCTTTCGGGCCTTATCGGCTTCGGGTGCCAATCACGCCTCGTTGGGATTCGGGGTGTGACAAGTTTCATGAAATGTGAACTAGTTACTTGAAAATGGTTAAGTGTAGTGACTTGAAAGGTGCACTAGTGACTAGAAAATGGTTAAGTGTAATGACTTTAAAATGGTTAAGTGTAGTGACCTGTAAATATGAACTAGTTACATGAAAATGGTTAAGTGTAGTGACTTGAAAATGGATAAGTGTAGTTTCTTGAAATGTGAACTAGAGACTTGAAACTGGATGAGTTTAGTTACTTGAAAATGTGTGCTAATGACTAGAAAATGGTTAAGTGTGGTAACTTGAAAATGTGAACTATTGACTTAAAAATGGTTAAGTGTAATGACTTGAAATGTGAACTAGTGACTTGAAAATGGGAAAGTGGTTGAAAATTTGAACTAGTGACTTGAAAATAGTTAAGTGTAGTGACTTAAAAACAGTAAAGTGTAATGACTTTAATTTTGAACTAGTGACTTGAAAATGGTTAAGCGTAGTGACTTTAAAAAGTGAACTAATGACTAGAAAATTGCTAAAGTGTAGTGACTTGAAAATGTGAACTAGTGACTTGAAAATGGTTTAGTGTACTAAATTGTGAACTAGTGACATGAAAATGGTTTAGTGTAGTGCCTTGAAATGTGCGCTAGTGACTTGAAAATGGTTAAGTGTTTGAAAATGTGAACTAGTGACATGAAAATTGTTAAGTGTAGTGACTTGAAATGTGCACTAGTGACTTGAAAATTGTTAAGTGTAGTGACTTTAAAATGGTTAAGTGTAGTGACTTGAAAATGGATAAGTGTAGTTTCTTGAAATGTGAACTAGTAACTTGAAACTGGATAAGTATAGTTACTTGAAAATGTGTACTAATGACTAGAAAATAGTTAAGTGTAGTAACTTGAAAATGTGAACTATTGACTTAAAAATGGTTAAGTGTAGTGACTTGAAATGTGAACTAGTGACTTGAAAATGAGAAAGTGGTTGAAAATTTGAACTAGTGACTTGAAAATAGTTAAGTGTAGTGACTTAAAAATAGTAAAGTGTAATGACTTGAAATTTGAACTGGTGACTTGAAAATGGTTAAGCGTAGTGACTTGAAAATGTGAAGTAATGACTAGAAAATTGTTAAGTGTAGCGACTTAAAAATGTGAACTAGTGACTAGAAATGGTTTAAGTGTGGTGACTTGAAACTGTGAACTAGTGACTTGAAAATTGTTTCGCGTACTGACTTGAAATGTGAACTAGTGACTTGAAAATGGTAAAGTGTTTGAAAATGTGAACTAGTGACATGAAAATGGTTAAGTTTAGTTACTTGAAATGTGCACTAGTGACTTGAAAATAGTTAAGTGTAGTGACTTTAAAATGGTTAAGTGTAGTGACCTGTAAATATGAACTAGTGACATGAAAATGGTTAAGTGTAGTGACTTGAAAATGGATAAGTGTAGTTTCTTGAAATGTGAACTAGTGACTTGAAACTGGATAAGGGTAGTAACTTGAAAATGTGTACTAATGACTAGAAAATGATTAAGTGTAGTAACTTGAAAATGTGAACTATTGACTTAAAAATGGTTAAGTGTAATGACTTGAAATGTGAACTAGTGACTTGAAAATGGGAAAGTGGTGGAAAATTTGAACTAGTGACTTGAAAATTGTTAAGTGTAGTGACTTAAAAATATTAAAGTGTAATGACTTGAAATTTGAACTTGTGACTTAAAAATTGTTAAGCGTAGTGACTTGAAAATATGAACTAGTGACATTAAAATGGTTACGTGTACTGACTTGAAAATGGGAAAGTGGTTGAAAATTTGAACTTGTGACTTGAAAATAGTTAAGTGTAGTGACTTAAAAATAGTAAAGTGTAATGACTTGAAATTTTAACTGGTGACTTGAAAATGGTTAAGCGTAGTGACTTTAAAATTTGAACTAATGACTAGAAAATTGTTAAGTGTAGTGTAACACCCCGTACTTTTCTAACCTCACTTGATAACTTGGGATCATACCTACATAGGTGTTGAGATGCCATGCATATGTGTTTTATAGTGTCATTGGTGAAACATTTGATATCGGACTTAACATGTGCGATTAGATCTTCGTAGGAGGTGTGTTGTGATTTCGTGGAGCATTTGGGTAAGAACTAGTACATATTCTAACCTCATTTGGTGACTTTAAGTCATGTTTACTTGATGGTTAAGATCACTAAGTAAGTATATTGTAATGTTTTGATAAAGGATTGGACGATACGTAAACATTTGATAAGTGGCCGGAAATTTCAGCAAAGTGCTGAAACTTGCGCCACTACCCTGTTTCAGGGGTGTGGCGCAAGCCACCAGCCTGCAGAAAATTCAGAGAGGCTGCATTTCCTACGCCACTACCCTGTTTCAGGGGGTGTGGCGCAAGGCACAAATATTAGGCCTTTCCGGACCCGTTTCGTAATGCAATTCTACGACGATTTCTAGATGGTTTCTTTTGGTTCTTTGGAGTTATTTGAGCATTGTTAAAGATTCAAACACTTCAATATACTCCTACATACTCCTACATGATCAAATCATGAAATGTGAATAGTGATCCAAAATGTCCAATGAAACCAAGGGCGACTAGAATGCCTATTTTTGCGATCGAAAGGACGAATGAGAATCTTTTAAGGGAATATTATGGAATTATGTAAACATGAGATATATGGTGAATAATACATGAAACATTGTTGGGTTACATGGATATGTATTATTGGGCCCAAATTAAGGCCCAAAGCGGAATAAAATACATGGGCCCAAAGACAAATGATCCATTCTTCCAATAATTGACTAAGTGAACATATCCTTTATTGCCAAGTGTGGCTAAGGATGACTTGGGGTCTATATAAAGACCCCAAAATCAGATTTTTAATCATCCAAGACTTCCATGCCTTTAAGATATTTTCTCAACATTTTTCATTTCCAAACCCTAAAGCAAAATATTCCTTTGGACTCTTTGGACAAGATCAACATATTCCAAGCCTTGGTAAGTATCGATTCTCATGGATTAAAATATTATATGCATGGGAGATTATGTATATTATGCTAGTTGTGTTGGCAAGGTGATAAATAGTGTATTTTTGCCTTTGGTGAAAGATGTGTCATCTTGGTAATTTGAACTTGAATTAGGCCTTGTGACTTTGATGAAAAAGCATGGTATGGACAAAATATGAACATGTATGGTGCTATTTTTGGTATTAAACTTGTTCTTGTCTATAAGTGGAAATTGTGGGATTTTGGCCGATATGTGTTATGAGTTGTATTAAGGTCATTTGATGGGTTCTTTGTGATGTGTGATGGATAAGAAAGTGTAAAGGAGAAGTATTGTGGTGAAATGTATCAATTATTATGTATTGGTCAATGTTGGGAATATTATAGAATTTTTGGAATAATAGTATATCAATGATTTTGTCGAGGGGAAATGACATGTTTAAAGGCAAACATGTAACTCATTGACATAGTATGCATTTGTAAAGTAATTGGTGGTTAATGTGAATTTCGTTATGTATTTATGTTGTAGAGTGACACATAAAGAAGGAGAGGGATTATTGTCTACGCATCTAAGGTTGTATATTCGTATTGCGAATCCAAGGTATGTAAGGTTGCTTTGTCCGTATCTTCCTACGGCAAATAGTGTTCACATTGATATGTCGCTAGTCCTATCCCGAAATGTCCAAAGGTATTCCATATCCGGTTAGCAATGGTCATTGTTATAAATTTCCTACTCTTTGATCATTTGTGAATCTCATGTTTCATCTTCATGGTTAATGTTCCAAAAGCTCAAATAAAGTTATGTTCCAATGTTTCAATAGTGACTATACTTGTGTCTCTTGTTCATGGATTATTGTCCAATGGTTCTAATGGTATCATGGTGCTAGTAATGTTATATTTCTCATTGATATTTATTCACATGTCCTTCACTCATTGGTCAATGATTCAAAGCTTCCAACAATGTTGTGTTCCAAAGTTCCAAAGTGATGTTATGACCATCAAAGTATCAATCTCAAAGTAATGAACAAATTAATGCAAATGTGGTCAATGATCAAGTACGGGTGGCAAGTCTAGGGGCGTAAGCCTAGCTCGACTCGATCCCGAGATATGGATTTATGGGTGGCAAGTCTAGGGGAGTAAGCCTAGCTCGACTCGATCCCGATGCATTGATGTATGGGTGACAAGTCTAGGGGCGTAAGCCTAGCTCGACTCGATCCCAACACAATGATATGATATGAAAGACCCACTGGTCAGTCGGGGCCCGGGTACATTGTGACATATGTGATAACAAGTGAGTAGTGAATGTAAAGAAAGCAATGAAAGTAATGAAAGCAATCCACATGGTTCCCAAAATGCAACATAGTGACTTACTCACATTGTCTATTCATTTGTATTGAGTTCATTAGTATGTTCATGTGTTACAAAGTTTCATTTGCGCCTTACATACTCAGTACTTATTTCGTACTGACCCCTCTCGGGGAATTTACCTTACTTGCTGCAGGCGCAGGTCCCAGTAGGCCTCCCCAGTAGATTGCCAGTGTTAGCGGTTCTTTGGTGAGCTCCAGCTTATTCCGGGCTTCTCCGAGTCAGAGTGTATATATGTTTTGGGTATTGTACATAATGTGTAAAGCGGGGACTTGTCCCGACTTTTGGTTTGTTTTGATCAATGCTCTTGTTAGAGGCTTTTGTAGACAGATGTGGGTGTATCAGTGTAAAGGACATATGTTGTTTTGACTGGATGGCCTCAACGGCCAAGTTTCATATGTATGTATAAAGATGTCCCATGTTCTCCTTTATTCGTCTTTCATATTATTATGCAATGGTGGTTATGATTATGATATGCATATGATTGAACATAGGCAAAGGTTGGTTCTCTCGAGCCTTATCGGCTACGAGTGCCAATCATGTCTCGATGGGATTCGGGGCGTGACAAAAGTGGTATCAGAGCAGTCGTTATAAGGGTGTCTACAAAGCCGTGTCTGAGTAGAGTCTTACTTATCGATGTGTTGTGCACAACATTTATAAGTAGGAGGCTACGGGACATTTAGGATGTTGTTTCTTTCCTTCATTCTAGATCGTGCAATAGAGCAAATATTGTCGGTTGCATTATATCTGATCTTGGTAATCGTTTTTCTTTGGTATAGTCAAAATGCCGAACACTAGAAGAGGAAGAGGAAAAGGTAAAATTAAGCTGATAGATAGAATTGCTGGTGAAGGAGCAAGTAGACCACCACCTAAACAAGTTGATCAAGGTGGGGCTGAAACTGAGTTCGCTACGCGAGCTTCTTCTACTTCTTCAGCTCCAGAAGAGTCGAGAAGAAGGGAAGTGCCTGTGGGACCACCGATGAATGACACAGACCAGGATCTTAGGAATGCAGTTCAGATGTTGACACAGTTAGTGGCGGCACAAAGCCAGGGAAGAGCTGGTGCAATGGCACATGATGATGATGCGGCTAGAGTAGCAAGTCGCAGAACACAGGATTTTCTCAAATTGGACCCTCCTATCTTCACAGGGGCAGATCCAAAAGCAGATCCACAAGACTTCGTGGATCAAATTCAGAGGGCATTGGAAGTTATGCATGTGACAGGGATAGAAACAGTTGAACTTGTTGCATACAGGTTGAAAGGAGAAGCAATATTGTGGTACGAGGATTGGAAGAAATCCCGTGATATTAATGCAACCCCACCTACTTGGGAAGAGTTTAAAGTGGCTTTTCTTGATCATTACTTGCCCTATGAGATCCGTGAGGCACGTGCGGATCAATTCCTAAATCTCCGTCAAGGAAATTTGAGCGTCAGAGAATACAGCTTGCAATTTAATTCCTTGGCTCGATATGCGCCAAATGTTGTGGCTACGATGACAGACAGGGTCCATAGATACGTGGACAGACTAGAGCCATACTTGGTAAGAGATTGCACTATTGCGGCCTTGAATAGGGACATGGACATTGCTCAAATACAAGCCTTCGCCCAGAAAATGGAAGATCAAAGACAGAGACGAAGGGTACATGAATTTGATAGGGGACAGTCCAAAAGGGCTAGACCTATGGGACCACCTATGATGTCCCAAGGAGGATCTAGGCCCCGCATGTTTCCTAGACCACCTAGATCGTCATTCTCTTATTCCACAGGGAGTGCTTATTCGCAGTCTCGAGGGTTTAGAGGTGGTTCAGCTGGGCAGAGTAGTGGGGTTCATGGATCACAGGCAGCAGGTTTCCCTCGTCAGCAGTGTCAGCACTGCGGGCGTATGCCCACAGGTACATGTCGAACAGGGACGAATGTCTGCTTTTGGTGTGGTATGCCGGGACATATAGCGAGAGAATGTCCACAGCGGAGCATGGGTGGTATAGCACGACCAGCTGGGTCGGCTGTTGCGTCTTCAGCATCGGTTCCTTCACAGGGCCGAGGGGTGCAGCCTATTGGTCGTGGTAGAGGTTCTAGAGGAGGAGCCAGTACTAGCGGGGTCCAGAATTGTACTTATGCTTTGGTGGACCGCCAGAATTCAGAGGCTTCCCCAGATGTCGTCACAGGTACATTATCCATATTCTCACATAATGTATATGCATTGATTGACCCAGGTTCTACATTTTCCTATGTTGCCCCATTGGTTGCTGCGAAATTTGCAAAGGCCCCAGAATTATTAATTAAATTAATTGAAGTGTCTACACCGGTGGGTGAATATATTGTTGCAAAGAGAGTTTATCGCACTTGTGTGGTAATGGTGTGTGGTCATGATACACTGGCCGATCTCATTGAACTAGACATGGTAGATTTTGATGTCATTATGGGAATGGATTGGTTGGCCTCTTGTTATGCTACGGTAGATTTCCGAGCCAAGAAGGTGCAATTTTGTTTTCCTCAGGAAAATGTTCTAGAATGGCAGGGTAAGGTAGGGGCACCACGAGGAAGATTTATTTCCTATTTGAAAGCAAGAAAAATGATTGCCAAGGGATACATATGTCATTTGGTACGAGTGAAAGATAATGATGTGGAACCATTAACTCCACAGTCAGTACCAGTAGTCAATGAATTTCTTGATGTATTTCCAGAGGATCTTCCAGGTTTACCCCCAGAACGGGAAGTGGAATTCGGCATTGATGTGATTCCAGGCACTCAGCCTATTTCTATTCCTCCATATAGAATGGCTCCAGTAGAATTGCGTGAATTGAAGGAGCAATTGAAAGATTTGCTGGACAAATGCTTCATTAGGCCTAGTATGTCCTCGTGGGGTGCACCGGTATTATTCGTGCGAAAGAAAGATTGCACCTTAAGAATGTGCATTGACTATCGACAATTGAATAAGGTAACGATCAAGAACAAATATCCCCTCCCTCTCATTGATGATTTGTTTGATCAGTTACAGGGTGCCAAATGTTTTTCCAAAATTGACTTGAGGTCGGGTTACCATCAAGTCAGAGTTAGAGAGGAGGATGTACCCAAGACAGCTTTTCGAACACGGTATGGCCATTATGAATTTTTAGTTATGTCATTTGGACTGACAAATGCACTGGCTGTGTTTGTGGATTTGATGAATAGGGTGTTTAAGCCATTCTTAGACGTGTTCATGACAGTATTTATAGATGACATCCTTGTTTATTCAAGATCACCAGAAGACCATGCTTATCACTTACGGCAAGTGTTGCAAATTCTCCGTGAGCATAAGTTGTATGCAAAATTCTCCAAATGTGAATTTTGGTTACAATCAGTTGCATTCTTGGGTCACATTGTGTCAGATGAAGGGATCCAAGTCGACACACAGAAGATAGAGGCAGTGAAAAATTGGCCAAGACCTACGACACCCACAGAGATTCACAGTTTTCTGGGTTTGGCAGGTTATTACTGAAGATTTGTAGAAGGGTTTGCTTCTATTGCAGCACCATTAACAAAGTTAACTCACAAGGCAATTAAATTTCAATGGAATGATGCATGTGAAAAAGGGTTTCAAGAATTGAAAGATAAGTTGACTTCCACACCAGTGTTAGTACTTCCTGAAGGCACAGAGGGCTATGCAGTGTATTGTGATGCTTCCGAGATTGGTCTCGAATGTGTATTGATGCAGCATGGTAGGGTGATAGCGTATGCCTCACGACAGTTGCGGCCACATGAGAAAAATTATCCCACTCATGACCTTGAATTGGCAGCGGTAGTGTTTGATTTAAAGATATGGCGTCATTATTTATATGGGGTTCATGTTGACATCTATACGGATCACAAAAGCTTGCAATATCTTTTTAAGCAAAAGGAACTCAATTTGAGGCAACGTAGGTGGTTAGAGCTTTTAAAAGATTATGACATTGATATTCTTTATCACCCAGGCAAAGCAAATGTAGTAGCTGATGCATTGAGCCGTAAGGCAGTCGAAAGCACTAGTGGTCAGTTGAATGAAAAGCGTGAGATAATCAAAGATTTGAATCAATTAGCCTGCTTGGGAGTTAGCCTTATTGAAACCTCTGATGATAGAGTTATGGTGCAGAATGAAGCAGAATCCTCCCTGATAGCTGAAGTGAAAGAGAAGCAATTTGCAGATTCTATTTTATTACAGCTAAAGGAAAATGTGCAGCAGAATTTGACCAAGGCATTTGATATTACACCGGAAGGGGTGCTTCAATGTCAAGGGAGGTTATGTGTACTAGACGTAGATGAACTGAGGACACGAATAATGACAGAGGCGCATCATTTGCATTATTCCATTCACCCGGGTGCTACTAAAATGTACCATGAATTGAAAGAAGTGTATTGGTGGGGCAACATGAAAAAGAACATTGCAGAATTTGTCGCGCAGTGCCCAAATTGTCAACAAGTGAAAGTTGAACATCAGAAACTGGGAGGTTACATGCAATGTATCAATCTTCCAGTCTGGAAGTGGGATATGATTAATATGGATTTTATTACGGGCTTGCCTCATACATTGCAGAAGTTTGATTCCATATGGGTCATAGTGGACCGACTTACCAAGTCAGCGCATTTTCTACCTGTCAAGATGACCTATACAGCTGAGGATTATGCGAAGTTGTATGTTAAAGAAATAGTGAGGTTACATGGTATTCCACTTTCCATTATATCAGACAGAGGAGCACAGTTCACAGCACACTTCTGGAAATCTTTTCAGCGAAGTTTAGGTACTCAGGTGAATTTGAGTACGGCTTTCCATCCTCAGACTGATGGACAAGCAGAATGTACTATTCAGACACTTAAAGATATGCTACGAGCTTGCGCATTAGATTTTCAAGGCATTTGGGATGACCATTTGCCTCTTATTGAATTTGCGTATAACAATAGCTATCATTCAAGTATTAAAATGGCACCATACGAAGCCTTGTATGGAAGGAAATGTAGATCACCAATTGGATGGTTTGAAGCGGGTGAAACTGCTTTACTTGGGCCAGATATTGTTCACCAATCCATGGAGAAAGTTAAAGTTATCCAACAACGGTTACAAACGGCTCAAAGTCGTCACAAGTTATATGCCGATGTTAGAAGAAGAGGGCTTAAATTCGCCATAGGTGATTGGCTATTTTTAAAGGTGTCACCGATGAAAGGGGTAATGCGGTTTGGAAAGAAAGGGAAATTGAGTCCACGTTACATAGGTCCATATGAAATCATTAGAATATTTGGACAAGTTGCGTATGAATTAGCACTACCTCAAGAACTCTCCTCAGTCCATCCGGTATTTCATGTGTCGATGCTTCGAAAATGCATAGGAGATCCGTCTCGTATTGTTCCCGTAGAAGATGTTCAAGTTACAGAGGACCTCACTTATGAAGAGGTGCCCATTGCTATCCTAGATCGACAAGTGAAGAGATTGAGAAATAAAGACATAGCATCCGTAAAAGTCCTTTGGAGAAACCAAAACGTAGAGGAGATCACATGGGAAGCGGAAGAAATGATGAGATCCAAGTATCCCCATCTATTTCAAATGGACCAAGAAGTTCACAGTGCGGAGGTGGAACAATAACAAGTAAGTATTTAAAAGCATTATGTGAATGTGTAATGGTATGTTAAAGTAAAGATGCATTTGTTGTATATAAGACAATGTTGTTAACATTCGAGGATGAATGTTTCTAAGGGGGGAAGAATGTAACACCCCGTACTTTTCTAACCTCACTTGATACCTTGGGATCATACCTACATAGGTGTTGAGATGCCATGCATATGTGTTTTATAGTTTCATTGGTGAAACATTTGATATCGGACTTAACATGTGCGATTAGATCTTCGTAGGAGGTGTGTTGTGATTTCGTGGAGCATTTGGGTAAGAACTCGTACATATTCTAACCTCATTTGGTGACTTTAAGTCATGTTTACTTGATGGTTAAGATCACTAAGTAAGTATTTTGTAATGTTTTGATAAAGGATTGGACGATACGTAAACATTTGATAAGTGGCCGGAAATTTCAGCAAAGTGCTGAAACTTGCGCCACTACCCTGTTTCAGGGGTGTGGCGCAAGCCACCAGCCTGCATAAAATTCAGAGAGGCTGCATTTCCTGCGCCACTACCCTGTTTCAGGGGGTGTGGCGCAAGGCACAAATATTAGGCCTTTCCGGACCCATTTCGTAATGCAATTCTACGACGATTTCTAGATGGTTTCTTTTGGTTCTTTGGAGTTATTTGAGCATTGTTAAAGATTCAAACACTTCAATATACTCCTACATACTCCTACATGATCAAATCATGAAATGTGAATAGTGATCCAAAATGTCCAATGAAACCAAGGGCGACTAGAATGCCTATTTTTGCGATCGAAAGGACGAATGAGAATCTTTTAAGGGAATATTATGGAATTATGTAAACATGAGATATATGGTGAATAATACATGAAACATTGTTGGGTTACATGGATATGTATTATTGGGCCCAAATTAAGGCCCAAAGCGGAATAAAATACATGGGCCCAAAGACAAATGATCCATTCTTCCAATAATTGACTAAGTGAACATATCCTTTATTGCCAAGTGTGGCTAAGGATGACTTGGGGTCTATATAAAGACCCCAAAATCAGATTTTTAATCATCCAAGACTTCCATGCCTTTAAGATATTTTCTCAACATTTTTCATTTCCAAACCCTAAAGCAAAATATTCCTTTGGACTCTTTGGACAAGATCAACATATTCCAAGCCTTGGTAAGTATCGATTCTCATGGATTAAAATATTATATGCATGGGAGATTATGTATATTATGCTAGTTGTGTTGGCAAGGTGATAAATAGTGTATTTTTGCCTTTGGTGAAAGATGTGTCATCTTGGTAATTTGAACTTGAATTAGGCCTTGTGACTTTGATGAAAAAGCATGGTATGGACAAAATATGAACATGTATGGTGCTATTTTTGGTATTAAACTTGTTCTTGTCTATAAGTGGAAATTGTGGGATTTTGGCCGATATGTGTTATGAGTTGTATTAAGGTCATTTGATGGGTTCTTTGTGATGTGTGATGGATAAGAAAGTGTAAAGGAGAAGTATTGTGGTGAAATGTATCAATTATTATGTATTGGTCAATGTTGGGAATATTATAGAATTTTTGGAATAATAGTATATCAATGATTTTGTCGAGGGGAAATGACATGTTTAAAGGCAAACATGTAACTCATTGACATAGTATGCATTTGTAAAGTAATTGGTGGTTAATGTGAATTTCGTTATGTATTTATGTTGTAGAGTGACACATAAAGAAGGAGAGGGATTATTGTCTACGCATCTAAGGTTGTATATTCGTATTGCGAATCCAAGGTATGTAAGGTTGCTTTGTCCGTATCTTCCTACGGCAAATAGTGTTCACATTGATATGTCGCTAGTCCTATCCCGAAATGTCCAAAGGTATTCCATATCCGGTTAGCAATGGTCATTGTTATAAATTTCCTACTCTTTGATCATTTGTGAATCTCATGTTTCATCTTCATGGTTAATGTTCCAAAAGCTCAAATAAAGTTATGTTCCAATGTTTCAATAGTGACTATACTTGTGTCTCTTGTTCATGGATTATTGTCCAATGGTTCTAATGGTATCATGGTGCTAGTAATGTTATATTTCTCATTGATATTTATTCACATGTCCTTCACTCATTGGTCAATGATTCAAAGCTTCCAACAATGTTGTGTTCCAAAGTTCCAAAGTGATGTTATGACCATTAAAGTATCAATCTCAAAGTAATGAACAAAGTAATGCAAATGTGGTCAATGATCAAGTACGGGTGGCAAGTCTAGGGGCGTAAGCCTAGCTCGACTCGATCCCGAGATATGGATTTATGGGTGGCAAGTCTAGGGGCGTAAGCCTAGCTCGACTCGGTCCCGATGCATTGATGTATGGGTGACAAGTCTAGGGGCGTAAGCCTAGCTCGACTCGATCCCAACACAATGATATGATATGAAAGACCCACTGATCAGTCGGGGCCCGGGTACATTGTGACATATGTGATAACAAGTGAGTAGTGAATGTAAAGAAAGCAATGAAAGTAATCCACATGGTTCCCAAAATGCAACATAGTGACTTACTCACATTGTCTATTCATTTGTATTGAGTTCATTAGTATGTTCATGTGTTACAAAGTTTCATTTGCCCCTTACATACTCAGTACTTATTTCGTACTGACCCCTCTCGGGAAATTTACCTTACTTGCTGCAGGCGCAGGTCCCAGTAGGCCTCCCCAGTAGATTGCCAGTGTTAGCGGTTCTTTGGTGAGCTCCAGCTCATTCGGGGCTTCTCCGAGTCAGAGTGTATATATGTTTTGGGTATTGCACATAATGTGTAAAGCGGGACTTGTCCCGACTTTTGGTTTGTTTTGATCAATGCTCTTGTTAGAGGCTTTTGTAGACAGATGTGGGTGTATCAGTGTAAAGAACATATGTTGTTTTGACTGGATGGCCTCAACGGCCAAGTTTCATATGTATGTATAAAGATGTCCCATGTTCTCCTTTATTCGTCTTTCATATTATTATGCAATGGTGGTTATGATTATGATATGTATATGATTGAACATAGGCAAAGGTTGGTTCTCTCGAGCCTTATCGGCTACGGGTGCCAATCATGTCTCGATGGGATTCGGGGCGTGACAAAAGTGGTATCAGAGCAGTCGTTAGAAGGGTGTCTACAAAGCCGTGTCTGAGTAGAGTCTTACTTATCGATGTGTTGTGCACAACATTTATAAGTAGGAGGCTACGGGACATTTAGGATGTTGCTTCTTTCCTTCATTCTAGATCGTGCAATAGAGCAAATATTGTCGGTTGCATTGTATCTGATCTTGGTAATCGTTTTTCTTTGGTATAGTCAAAATGCCGAACACTAGAAGAGGAAGAGGAAAAGGTAAAATTAAGCTGATAGATAGAATTGCTGGTGAAGGAGCAAGTAGACCACCACCTGAACAAGTTGATCAAGGTGGGGCTGAAACTGAGTTCGCTACGCGAGCTTCTTCTACTTCTTCAGCTCCAGAAGAGTCGAGAAGAAGGGAAGTACCTGTGGGACCACCGACGAATGACACAGACCAGGATCTTAGGAATGCAGTTCAGATGTTGACACAGTTAGTGGCGGCACAAAGCCAGGGAAGAGCTGGTGCAATGGCACATGATGATGATGCGGCTAGAGTAGCAAGTCGCAGAACACAGGATTTCCTCAAATTGGACCCTCCTATCTTCACAGGGGCAGATCCAAAAGCAGATCCACAAGACTTCGTGGATCAAATTCAGAGGGCATTGGAAGTTATGCATGTGACAGGGATAGAAACAGTTGAACTTGCTGCATACAGGTTGAAAGGAGAAGCAATATTGTGGTACGAGGATTGGAAGAAATCCCGTGATATTAATGCAACCCCACCTACTTGGGAAGAGTTTAAAGTGGCTTTTCTTGATCATTACTTGCCCTATGAGATCCGTGAGGCACGTGCGGATCAATTCCTAAATCTCCGTCAAGGAAATTTGAGCGTCAGAGAATACAGCTTGCAATTTAATTCCTTGGCTCGATATGCGCCAAATGTTGTGGCTACGATGACAGACAGGGTCCATAGATATGTGGACAGACTAGAGCCATACTTGGTAAGAGATTGCACTATTGCGGCCTTGAATAGGGACATGGACATTGCTCAAATACAAGCCTTCGCCCAGAAAATGGAAGATCAAAGACAGAGACGAAGGGTACATGAATTTGATAGGGGACAGTCCAAAAGGGCTAGACCTATGGGACCACCTATGATGTCCCAAGGAGGATCTAGGCCCCGCATGTTTCCTAGACCACCTAGATCGTCATTCTCTTATTCCACAGGGAGTGCTTATTCGCAGTCTCGAGGGTTTAGAGGTGGTTCAGCTGGGCAGAGTAGTGGGGTTCATGGATCACAGGCAGCAGGTTTCCCTCGTCAGCAGTGTCAGCACTGCGGGCGTATGCCCACAGGTACATGTCGAACAGGGACGAATGTCTGCTTTTGGTGTGGTATGCCCGGACATATAGCGAGAGAATGTCCACAGCGGAGCATGGGTGGTATAGCACGACCAGCTGGGTCGGCTGTTGCGTCTTCAGCATCCGTTCCTTCACAGGGCCAACCAGCTGAGTCACTAGTTCACATTTCAAGTCACTACGCTTAAATAGTTAGGTGTAGTGACTTAAAAATAGTAAAGTATAATGACTTGAAATTTGAACTAGTGACTTGAAAATGGTTAAGCGTAGTGACTTTAAAATGTGAACTAATGACGAGAAAATTGTTAAGTGTAGTAACTTAAAAATGTGAACTAGTGACTTAAAAATAGTAAAGTATAATGACTTGAAATTTGAACTAGTGACTTGAAAATGTGAACTATTGACTTAATAATGGTTAAGTGTAGTGACTTGAAATGTGAACTAGTGACTTAAAAATGAGAAAGTGTTTGAAAATTTGAACTAGTGACTTGAAAATAGTTAAGTGTAGTGACTTAAAAATAGTAAAGTGTAAAGACTTGAAATTTGATCTAGTGACTTAAAAATGGTTAAGCGTAGTGACTTGAAAATGTGAACTAGTGACATGAAAATGGTTACGTGTACTGACTTGAAAATTGGAAAGTGGTTGAAAATTTGAACTAGTGACTTGAAAATAGTTAGGTGTAGTGACTTAAAAATAGTAAAGTATAATGACTTGAAATTTGAACTTGTGACTTGAAAATGTGAACTATTGACTTAAAAATGTGAACTAGTGAGTAGAAATGGTTTAAGTGTGGCGACTTAAAACTGTGAACTAAAGACTTGAAAATTGTTTCGTGTACTGACTTGAAATGTGAACTAGTGACTTGAGAATAGTTTAGTGTTTGAAAATGTGTACTAGTGACATGAAAACGGTTAAGTGTAGTGCCTTGAAATGTGCACTAGTGACTTGAAAATGGTTAAGTGTTTGAAAATGTGAACTAGTGACCTGAAAATGGTTAAGTGTAGTGACTTGAAATGTGCACTAGTGACATGAAATTGGATAAGTGTAGTGACTTTAAAATGGTTAAGTGTAGTGACCTTTAAATATGAACTAGTGATATGAAAATGGTTAAGTGTAGTGACTTGAAAATGGATAAGTGTAGTTTCTTGAAATGTGAACTAGTGACTTGAAACTGGATAAGTGTAGTTACTTGAAAATGTGTACTAATGACTAGAAAATGGTTAAGCGTAGTAACTTGAAAATGTGAACTATTGACTTAAAAATGGTTAAGTGTAATGACTTGAAATGTGAACTAGTGACTTGAAAATGGGAAAGTGGTTGAAAATTTGAACTAGTGACTTGAAAATAGTTAAGTGTAGTGACTTACAAATAGTAAAGTGTAATGACTTGAAATTTGATCTAGTGACTTAAAAATGGTTAAGCATAGTGACTTGGAAATGTGAACTAGTGACATGAAAATGGTTACGTGTACTGACTTGAAAATTGGAAAGTGGTTGAAAATTTGAACTAGTGACTATAAAATAGTTAGGTGTAGTGACTTAAAAATAGTAAAGTATAATGACTTGAAATTTGAACTAGTGACTTGAAAATGTGAACTATTGACTTAAAAATGGTTAAGTATAGTGACATGAAAATGGTTACGTGTACTGACTTGAAAATTGGAAAGTGGTTGAAAATTTGAACTAGTGACTTGAAAATAGTTAGGTGTAGTGACTTAAAAATAGTAAAGTATAATGACTTGAAATTTGAACTTGTGACTTGAAAATGTGAACTATTGACTTAAAAATGTGAACTAGTGAGTAGAAATGGTTTAAGTGTGGCGACTTGAAACTGTGAACTAAAGACTTGAAAATTGTTTCGTGTACTGACTTGAAATGTGAACTAGTGACTTGAGAATAGTTTAGTGTTTGAAAATGTGTACTAGTGACATGAAAACGGTTAAGTGTAGTGCCTTTAAATGTGCACTAGTGACTTGAAAATGGTTAAGTGTTTGAAAATGTGAACTAGTGACATGAAAATGGTTAAGTGTAGTGACTTGAAATGTGCACTAGTGACATGAAATTGGATAAGTGTAGTGACTTTAAAATGGTTAAGTGTAGTGACCTTTAAATATGAACTAGTGATATGAAAATGGTTAAGTGTAGTGACTTGAAAATGGATAAGTGTAGTTTCTTGAAATGTGAACTAGTGACTTGAAACTGGATAAGTGTAGTTACTTGAAAATGTGTACTAATGACTAGAAAATGGTTAAGCGTAGTAACTTGAAAATGTGAACTATTGACTTAAAAATGGTTAAGTGTAATGAGTTGAAATGTGAACTAGTGACTTGAAAATTGGAAAGTGGTTGAAAATTTGAACTAGTGACCTGAAAATAGTTAAGTGTAGTGACTTAAAAATAGTAAAGTGTAATGACTTGAAATTTGATCTAGTGACTTAAAAATGGTTAAGCATAGTGACTTGGAAATGTGAACTAGTGACATGAAAATGGTTACGTGTACTGACTTGAAAATTGGAAAGTGGTTGAAAATTTGAACTAGTGACTATAAAATAGTTAGGTGTAGTGACTTAAAAATAGTAAAGTATAATGACTTGAAATTTGAACTAGTGACTTGAAAATGTGAACTATTGACTTAAAAATGGTTAAGTATAGTGACTTGAAATGTGAACTAGTGAGTAGAAATGGTTTAAGTGTGGCGACTTGAAACTGTGAACTAGTGACTTGAAAATTGTTTCGTGTACTGACTTGAAATGTGAACTAGTGACTTGAGAATAGTTTAGTGTTTGAAAATGTGTACTAGTGACATGAAAACGGTTAAGTGTAGTGCCTTGAAATGTGCACTAGTGACTTGAAAATGGTTAAGTGTTTAAAAATGTGAACTAGTGACATGAAAATGGTTAAGTGTAGTGACTTGAAATGTGCACTAGTGACATGAAATTGGTTAAGTGTAGTGACTTTAAAATGGTTAAGTGCAGTGACCTGTAAATATGAACTAGTGACATGAAAATGGTTAAGTGTAGTGACTTGAAAATGGATAAGTGTAGTTTCTTGAAATGTGAACTAGTGACTTGAAACTGGATAAGTGTAGTTACTTGAAAATGTGTACTAATGACTAGAAGATGGTTAAGCGTAGTAACTTGAAAATGTGAACTATTGACTTAAAAATGGTTAAGTGTAATGAGTTGAAATGTGAACTAGTGACTTGAAAATTGGAAAGTGGTTGAAAATTTGAACTAGTGACTTGAAAATAGTTAAGTGTAGTGACTTACAAATAGTAAAGTGTAATGACTTGAAATTTGATATAGTGACTTAAAAATGGTTAAGCATAGTGACTTGAAAATGTGAACTAGTGACATGAAAATGGTTACGTGTACTGACTTGAAAATTGGAAAGTGGTTGAAAATTTGAACTAGTGACTTGAAAATAGTTAGGTGTAGTGACTTAAAAATAGTAAAGTATAATGACTTGAAATTTGAACAAGTGACATGAAAATGAGAACTATTGACTTAAAAATGGTTAAGTGTAGTGACTTGAAATGTGAACTAGTGACTTGAAAATGAGAAAGTGGTTGAAAATTTGAACTAGTGACTTGAAAATAGTTAAGTGTAGTGATTTAAAAATAGTAAAGTGTAATGACTTGAAATTTGAACCAGTGACTTGAAAATGGTTAAGTGTAGTGACTTTAAAATGTGAACTAATGACTAGAAAATTGTTAAGTGTAGTGACTTAAAAATGTTAATTAGTGAGTAGAAATGGTTTAAGTGTGGCGACTTGAAACTGTGAACTAGTGACTTGAAAATTGTTTCGTGTACTAACTTGAAATGTGAACTAGTGACTTGAGAATAGTTTAGTGTTTGAAAATGTGTACTAGTGACATGAAAACGGTTAAGTGTAGTGCCTTTAAATGTGCACTAGTGACTTGAAAATGGTTAAGTGTTTGAAAATGTGAACTAGTGACATGAAAAGGGTTAAGTGTAGTGACTTGAAATGTGCACTAGTGACATGAAATTGGTTAAGTGTAGTGACTTTAAAATGGTTAATGGTAGTGACCCGTAAATTTGAACTAGTGACATGAAAATGGTTAAGTGTAGTGACTTGAAAATGGAAAAGTGTAGTTTCTTGAAATGTGAACTAGTGACTTGAAACTGGATAAGTGTAGTTACTTGAAAATGTGTACTAATGACTAGAAAATGGTTAAGCGTAGTAACTTGAAAATGTGAACTATTTACTTAAAAATGGTTAAGTGTAATGACTTGAAATGTGAACTAGTGACTTGAAAATGGGAAAGTGGTTGAAAATTTGAACTAGTGACTTGAAAATAGTTAAGTGTAGTGACTTAAAAATAGTAAAGTGTAATGACTTGAAATTTGATCTAGTGACTTAAAAAAGGTTAAGCATAGTGACTTGGAAATGTGAACTAGTGACATGAAAATGGTTACGTGTACTGACTTGAAAATTGGAAAGTGGTTGAAAATTTGAACTAGTGACTATAAAATAGTTAGGTGTAGTGACTTAAAAATAATAAAGTATAATGACTTGAAATTTGAACTAGTGACTTCAAAATGTGAACTATTGACTTAAAAATGGTTAAGTGTAGTGACTTGAAATGTGAACTAGTGAGTTGAAAATGAGAAAGTGGTTGAAAATTTGAACTAGTGACTTGAAAATAGTTAAGTGTAGTGACTTAAAAATAGTAAAGTGTAATGACTTGAAATTTGAACCAGTGACTTGAAAATGGTTAAGCATAGTGACTTGAAAATGTGAACTAATGACTAGAAAATTGTTAAGTGTAGTGACTTAAAAATGTGAATTAGTGAGTAGAAATGGTTTAAGTGTGGCGACTTGAAACTGTGAACTAGTGACTTGAAAATTGTTTCGTGTACTAACTTGAAATGTGAACTAGTGACTTGAGAATAGTTTAGTGTTTGAAAATGTGTACTAGTGACATGAAAACATTTAAGTGTAGTGCCTTGAAATGTGAACTAGTGACTTGAAAATGGTTAAGTGTTTGAAAATGTGTACTAGTGACATGAAAACGGTTAAGTGTAGTGACTTGAAATGTGCACTAGTGACATGAAATTGGTTAAGTGTAGTGACTTTAAAATGGTTAAGTGTAGTGACCTGTAAATATGAACTAGTGACATGAAAATGGTTAAGTGTAGTGACTTTAAAATGGATAAGTGTAGTTTCTTGAAATATGAACTAGTGACTTGAAACTGGATAAGTGTAGTTACTTGAAAATGTGTACTAATGACTAGAAAATGGTTAAGCGTAGTAACTTGAAAATGTGAAATATTGACTTAAAAATGGTTAAGTGTAATGAGTTGAAATGTGAACTAGTGACTTGAAAATGGGAAAGTGGTTGAAAATTTGAACTAGTGACTTGAAAATAGTTAAGTGTAGTGACTTAAAAATTGTAAAGTGTAATGACTTGAAATTTGAACCAGTGACTTGAAAATGGTTAAGCATAGTGACTTTAAAATGTGAACTAATGACTAGAAAATTGTTAAGTGTAGTGACTTAAAAATGTGAACTAGTGAGTAGAAATGGTTTAAGTGTGGCGACTTGAAACTGTGAACTAGTGACTTGAAAATTTTGCGTGTACTGACTTGAAATGTGAACTAGTGACTTGAGAATAGTTTAGTGTTTGAAAATGTGTACTAGTGACATGAAAACGGTTAAGTGTAGTGCCTTGAAATGTGCACTAGTGACTTGAAAATGGTTAAGTGTTTGAAAATGTGAACTAGTGACATGAAAATGGTTAAGTGTAGTGACTTGAAATGTGCACTAGTGACATGAAATTGGATAAGTGTAGTGACTTTAAAATGGTTAAGTGTAGTGACCTTTAAATATGAACTAGTGATATGAAAATGGTTAAGTGTAGTGACTTGAAAATGGATAAGTGTAGTTTCTTGAAATGTGAACTAGTGACTTGAAACTGGATAAGTGTAGTTACTTAAAAATGTGTACTAATGACTAGAAAATGGTTAAGCGTAGTAACTTGAAAATGTGAACTATTGACTTAAAAATGGTTAAGTGTAATGACTTGAAATGTGAACTAGTGACTTGAAAATGGGAAAGTGGTTGAAAATTTGAACTAGTGACTTGAAAATAGTTAAGTGTAGTGACTTAAAAATAGTAAAGTGTAATGACTTGAAATTTGATCTAGTGACTTAAAAATGGTTAAGCATAGTGACTTGGAAATGTGAACTAGTGACATGAAAATGGTTACGTGTACTGACTTGAAAATTGGAAAGTGGTTGAAAATTTGAACTAGTGACTATAAAATAGTTAGGTGTAGTGACTTAAAAATAGTAAAGTATAATGACTTGAAATTTGAACTAGTGACTTGAAAATGTGAACTATTGACTTAAAAATGGTTAAGTATAGTGACTTGAAATGTGAACTAGTGAGTAGAAATGGTTTAAGTGTGGCGACTTGAAACTGTGAACTAGTGACTTGAAAATTGTTTCGTGTACTGACTTGAAATGTGAACTAGTGACTTGAGAATAGTTTAGTGTTTGAAAATGTGTACTAGTGACATGAAAACGGTTAAGTGTAGTGCCTTGAAATGTGCACTAGTGACTTGAAAATGGTTAAGTGTTTAAAAATGTGAACTAGTGACATGAAAATGGTTAAGTGTAGTGACTTGAAATGTGCACTAGTGACATGAAATTGGTTAAGTGTAGTGACTTTAAAATGGTTAAGTGCAGTGACTTGTAAATATGAACTAGTGACATGAAAATGGTTAAGTGTAGTGACTTGAAAATGGATAAGTGTAGTTTCTTGAAATGTGAACTAGTGACTTGAAACTGGATAAGTGTAGTTACTTGAAAATGTGTACTAATGACTAGAAGATGGTTAAGCGTAGTAACTTGAAAATGTGAACTATTGACTTAAAAATGGTTAAGTGTAATGAGTTGAAATGTGAACTAGTGACTTGAAAATTGGAAAGTGGTTGAAAATTTGAACTAGTGACTTGAAAATAGTTAAGTGTAGTGACTTACAAATAGTAAAGTGTAATGACTTGAAATTTGATATAGTGACTTAAAAATGGTTAAGCATAGTGACTTGAAAATGTGAACTAGTGACATGAAAATGGTTACGTGTACTGACTTGAAAATTGGAAAGTGGTTGAAAATTTGAACTAGTGACTTGAAAATAGTTAGGTGTAGTGACTTAAAAATAGTAAAGTATAATGACTTGAAATTTGAACAAGTGACATGAAAATGAGAACTATTGACTTAAAAATGGTTAAGTGTAGTGACTTGAAATGTGAACTAGTGACTTGAAAATGAGAAAGTGGTTGAAAATTTGAACTAGTGACTTGAAAATAGTTAAGTGTAGTGATTTAAAAATAGTAAAGTGTAATGACTTGAAATTTGAACCAGTGACTTGAAAATGGTTAAGTGTAGTGACTTTAAAATGTGAACTAATGACTAGAAAATTGTTAAGTGTAGTGACTTAAAAATGTTAATTAGTGAGTAGAAATGGTTTAAGTGTGGCGACTTGAAACTGTGAACTAGTGACTTGAAAATTGTTTCGTGTACTAACTTGAAATGTGAACTAGTGACTTGAGAATAGTTTAGTGTTTGAAAATGTGTACTAGTGACATGAAAACGGTTAAGTGTAGTGCCTTTAAATGTGCACTAGTGACTTGAAAATGGTTAAGTGTTTGAAAATGTGAACTAGTGACATGAAAAGGGTTAAGTGTAGTGACTTGAAATGTGCACTAGTGACATGAAATTGGTTAAGTGTAGTGACTTTAAAATGGTTAATGGTAGTGACCCGTAAATTTGAACTAGTGACATGAAAATGGTTAAGTGTAGTGACTTGAAAATGGAAAAGTGTAGTTTCTTGAAATGTGAACTAGTGACTTGAAACTGGATAAGTGTAGTTACTTGAAAATGTGTACTAATGACTAGAAAATGGTTAAGCGTAGTAACTTGAAAATGTGAACTATTTACTTAAAAATGGTTAAGTGTAATGACTTGAAATGTGAACTAGTGACTTGAAAATGGGAAAGTGGTTGAAAATTTGAACTAGTGACTTGAAAATAGTTAAGTGTAGTGACTTAAAAATAGTAAAGTGTAATGACTTGAAATTTGATCTAGTGACTTAAAAAAGGTTAAGCATAGTGACTTGGAAATGTGAACTAGTGACATGAAAATGGTTACGTGTACTGACTTGAAAATTGGAAAGTGGTTGAAAATTTGAACTAGTGACTATAAAATAGTTAGGTGTAGTGACTTAAAAATAATAAAGTATAATGACTTGAAATTTGAACTAGTGACTTCAAAATGTGAACTATTGACTTAAAAATGGTTAAGTGTAGTGACTTGAAATGTGAACTAGTGAGTTGAAAATGAGAAAGTGGTTGAAAATTTGAACTAGTGACTTGAAAATAGTTAAGTGTAGTGACTTAAAAATAGTAAAGTGTAATGACTTGAAATTTGAACCAGTGACTTGAAAATGGTTAAGCATAGTGACTTTAAAATGTGAACTAATGACTAGAAAATTGTTAAGTGTAGTGACTTAAAAATGTGAATTAGTGAGTAGAAATGGTTTAAGTGTGGCGACTTGAAACTGTGAACTAGTGACTTGAAAATTGTTTCGTGTACTAACTTGAAATGTGAACTAGTGACTTGAGAATAGTTTAGTGTTTGAAAATGTGTACTAGTGACATGAAAACATTTAAGTGTAGTGCCTTGAAATGTGAACTAGTGACTTGAAAATGGTTAAGTGTTTGAAAATGTGTACTAGTGACATGAAAACGGTTAAGTGTAGTGACTTGAAATGTGCACTAGTGACATGAAATTGTTTAAGTGTAGTGACTTTAAAATGGTTAAGTGTAGTGACCTGTAAATATGAACTAGTGACATGAAAATGGTTAAGTGTAGTGACTTTAAAATGGATAAGTGTAGTTTCTTGAAATATGAACTAGTGACTTGAAACTGGATAAGTGTAGTTACTTGAAAATGTGTACTAATGACTAGAAAATGGTTAAGCGTAGTAACTTGAAAATGTGAAATATTGACTTAAAAATGGTTAAGTGTAATGAGTTGAAATGTGAACTAGTGACTTGAAAATGGGAAAGTGGTTGAAAATTTGAACTAGTGACTTGAAAATAGTTAAGTGTAGTGACTTAAAAATAGTAAAGTGTAATGACTTGAAATTTGAACCAGTGACTTGAAAATGGTTAAGCATAGTGACTTTAAAATGTGAACTAATGACTAGAAAATTGTTAAGTGTAGTGACTTAAAAATGTGAACTAGTGAGTAGAAATGGTTTAAGTGTGGCGACTTGAAACTGTGAACTAGTGACTTGAAAATTTTGCGTGTACTGACTTGAAATGTGAACTAGTGACTTGAGAATAGTTTAGTGTTTGAAAATGTGTACTAGTGACATGAAAACGGTTAAGTGTAGTGCCTTGAAATGTGCACTAGTGACTTGAAAATGGTTAAGTGTTTGAAAATGTGTACTAGTGACATGAAAACGGTTAAGTGTAGTGACTTGAAATGTGCACTAGTGACATGAAACTGGTTAATTGTTGTGCCTTGAAATGTGAACTAGTGACTTGAAAATGGTTAAGTGTAGTGACTTTAAAATGGTTAAGTGAAGTGACTTGTAACTATGAACTAGTGACATGAAAATGGTTAAGTGTAGTGACTTAAAAATGTGAACTAGTCACTTGAAAATGGATAAGTGTAGTTTCTTGAAATGTGAACTAGTGACTGGAAACTGGTTAAGTGTTGTTACTTGAAAATGTGTACTAATGACTAGAAAATGGTTAAGTGTAGTAACTTGAAAATGTGAACTATTGACCTAAAAATGGTTAAGTGTAGTGACTTGAAATGTGAACTAGTGACTTGAAAATGAGAATGTGGTTGAAAATTTAAACTAGTGACTTGAAAATAGTTAAGTGTAGTGACTTAAAAATAGTAAAGTGTAATGACTTGAAATTTGAACTAGTGACTTGAAAATGGTTAAGCATAGTGACTTGAAAATGTGAACTAGTGACATGAAAATCGTTACGTGTACTGACTTGAAAATGGGAAAGTGGTTGAAAATTTGAACTAGTTGCTTGAAAATAGTTAAGTGTAGTGACATGAAAATAGTAAAGTGTAATGACTTAAAAATAGTAAAGTGTGAACTAGTGAGTAAAAATGGTTTAAGTGTGGCGACTTGAAACTGTGAACTAGTGACTTAAAAATAGTAAAGTGTAATGACTTGAAATTTGAACTAGTGACTTGAGAATAGTTTAGTGTTTGAAAATGTGAACTAGTGACATGAAAATGGTTAAGTGTAGTGCCTTGAAATGTGAACTGGTGACTTGAAAATGGTTAAGTGTTTGAAAATGTGAACTAGTGACATGAAAATGGTTAAGTGTAGTTACTTGAAATGTGCACTAGTGAATTGAAAATGGTTAAGTCCAGTGACTTTAAAATGGTTAAGTGTAGTGACCTGTAAATATGAACTAGTGACATGAAAATGGTTAAGTGTAGTGACTTGAAAATGGATAAGTGTAGTTTCTTGAAATGTGAACTAGTGACTTTAAACTTGATAAGTGTGGTTACTTGAAAATGTGTACTAATGACTAGAAAATGGTTCAAGTGTAGTAACTTGAAAATGTGAACAATTGACTTAAAAATGGTTAAGTGTAATGACTTGAAATGTTAAGCATAGTGACTTGAAAATAGGAAAGTGGTTTAAAATTTGAACTAGTGACTTGAAAATAGTTAAGTGTAGTGACTTAAAAATAGTAAAGTATAATGACTTAAAATTTGAACTAGTGACTTAAAAATGGTTAAGCGTAGTGACTTAAAAATGTGCACTAGTGACATGAAAATGGTTAAGTTTAGTGCCTTGAAATGTGCACTAGTGACTTGAAAATGGTTAAGTGTTTAAAAATGTGAACTAGTGACATGAAAATGGTTAAGTGTAGTGACTTGAAATGTGCACTAGTGACATGAAATTGGTTAAGTGTAGTGATTTTAAAATGGTTAATGGTAGTGACCTGTAAATATAAACTAGTGACATGAAAATGGTTAAGCGTAGTAACTTGAAAATGTGAACTAGTGACTTAAAAATGGTTAAGTGTAGTGACTTGAAATGTGAACTAGTGAGTTGAAAATAAGAAAGTGGTTGAAAATTTGAACTAGTGACTTGAAAATAGTTAAGTGTAGTGACTTAAAAATAGTAAAGTGTAATGACTTGAAATTTGAACCAGTGACTTGAAAATGGTTAAGCATAGTGACTTTAAAATGTGAACTAATGACTAGAAAATTGTTAAGTGTAGTGACTTAAAAATGTGAACTAGTGAGTAGAAATGGTTGAAGTGTGGCGACTTGAAACTGTGAACTAGTGACTTGAAAATTTTGCGTGTACTAACTTGAAATGTGAACTAGTGACTTGAGAATAGTTTAGTGTTTGAAAATGTGTACTAGTGACATGAAAACGGTTAAGTGTAGTGCCTTGAAATGTGCACTAGTGACTTGAAAATGGTTAAGTGTTTGAAAATGTGTACTAGTGACATGAAAACGGTTAAGTGTAGTGACTTGAAATGTGCACTAGTAACATGAAATTGGTTAAGTGTAGTGACTTTAAAATGGTTAAGTGTAGTGACCTTTAAATATGAACTAGTGACATGAAAATGGTTAAGTGTAGTGAATTTAAAATGGATAAGTGTAGTTTCTTGAAATATGAACTAGTGACTTGAAACTGGAAAAGTGTAGTTACTTGAAAATGTGTACTAATGACTAGAAAATGGTTAAGCGTAGTAACTTGAAAATGTGAACTATTGACTTAAAAATGGTTAAGTGTAATGAGTTGAAATGTGAACTAGTGACTTGAAAATGGGAAAGTGGTTGAAAATTTGAACTAGTGACTTGAAAATAGTTAAGTGTAGTGACTTAAAAATAGTAAAGTGTAATGACTTGAAATTTGATCTAGTGACTTAAAAATGGTTAAGCGTAGTGACTTGAAAATGTGAACTAGTGACATGAAAATGGTTACGTGTACTGACTTGAAAATTGGAAAGTGGTTCAAAATTTGAACTAGTGACTTGAAAATAGTTAGGTGTAGTGACTTAAAAATAGTAAGGTATAATGACTTGAAATTTGAACTTGTGACTTGAAAATGTGAACTATTGACTTAAAAATGGTTAAGTGTAGTGACTTAAAAATAGTAAAGTGTAATGACTTGAAATTTGAACCAGTGACTTGAAAATGGTTAAGCATAGTGACTTTAAAATGTGAACTAATGACTAGAAAATTGTTAAGTGTAGTGACTTAAAAATGTGAACTAGTGAGTAGAAATGGTTTAAGTGTGGCGACTTGAAACTGTGAACTAGTGACTTGAAAATTGTTTCGTGTACTGACTTGAAATGTGAACTAGTGACTTGAGAATAGTTTAGTGTTTGAAAATGTGTACTAGTGACATGAAAACGGTTAAGTGTAGTGCCTTGAAATGTGCACTAGTGACTTGAAAATGGTTAAGTGTTTAAAAATGTGAACAAGTGACATGAAAATGGTTAAGTGTAGTGACTTGAAATGTGCACTAGTGAAATGAAATTGGTTAAGTGTAGTGACTTTAAAATGGTTAAGTGTAGTGACCTGTAAATATGAACTAGTGACCTGAAAATGGTTAGGTGTAGTGACTTGAAAATGGATAAGTGTAGTTTCTTGAAATGTGAACTAGTGACTTGAAACTGGATAAGTGTAGTTACTTGAAAATGTGTACTAATGACTAGAAAATGGTTAAGCGTAGTAACTTGAAAATGTGAACTATTGACTTAAAAATGGTTAAGTGTAATGAGTTGAAATGTGAACTAGTGACTTGAAAATTGGAAAGTGGTTGAAAATTTGAACTAGTGACTTGAAAATAGTTAAGTGTAGTGACTTACAAATAGTAAAGTGTGATGACTTGAAATTTGATCTAGTGACTTAAAAATGGTTAAGCATAGTGACTTGAAAATGTGATCTAGTGACATGAAAATGGTTACATGTACTGACTTGAAAATTGGAAAGTGGTTGAAAATTTGAACTAGTGACTTGAAAATAGTTAGGTGTAGTGACTTAAAAATAGTAAAGTATAATGACTTGAAATTTGAACAAGTGACATGAAAATGAGAACTATTGACTTAAAAATGGTTAAGTGTAGTGACTTGAAATGTGAACTAGTGACTTGAAAATGAGAAAGTGGTTGAAAATTTGAACTAGTGACTTGAAAATAGTTAAGTGTAGTGACTTAAAAATAGTAAAGTGTAATGACTTGAAATTTGAACCAGTGACTTGAAAATGGTTAAGCGTAGTGACTTTAAAATGTGAACTAATGACTAGAAAATTGTTAAGTGTAGTGACTTAAAAATGTTAATTAGTGAGTAGAAATGGTTTAAGTGTGGCGACTTGAAACTGTGAACTAGTGACTTGAAAATTGTTTCGTGTACTAACTTGAAATGTGAACTAGTGACTTGAGAATAGTTTAGTGTTTGAAAATGTGTACTAGTGACATGAAAACGGTTAAGTGTAGTGCCTTGAAATGTGCACTAGTGACATGAAATTGGTTAAGTGTAGTGACTTTAAAATGGTTAATGGTAGTGACCCGTAAATATGAACTAGTGACATGAAAATGGTTAAGTGTAGTGACTTGAAAATGGATAAGTGTAGTTTCTTGAAATGTGAACTAGTGACTTGAAACTGGATAAGTGTAGTTACTTGAAAATGTGTACTAATGACTAGAAAATGGTTAAGCGTAGTAACTTGAAAATGTGAACTATTGACTTAAAAATGGTTAAGTGTAATGACTTGAAATGTGAACTAGTGACTTGAAAATGGGAAAGTGGTTGAAAATTTGAACTAGTGACTTGAAAATAGTTAAGTGTAGTGACTTAAAAATAGTAAAGTGTAATGACTTGAAATTTGATCTAGTGACTTAAAAAAGGTTAAGCATAGTGACTTGGAAATGTGAACTAGTGACATGAAAATGGTTACGTGTACTGACTTGAAAATTGGAAAGTGGTTGAAAATTTGAACTAGTGACTATAAAATAGTTAGGTGTAGTGACTTAAAAATAGTAAAGTATAATGACTTGAAATTTGAACTAGTGACTTGAAAATGTGAACTATTGACTTAAAAATGGTTAAGTATAGTGACTTGAAATGTGAACTAGTGAGTAGAAATGGTTTAAGTGTGGTGACTTGAAACTGTGAACTAGTGACTTGAAAATTGTTTCGTGTACAGACTTGAAATGTGAACTAGTGACTTGAGAATAGTTTAGTGTTTGAAAATGTGTACTAGTGACATGAAAACGGTTAAGTGTAGTGCCTTTAAATGTGCACTAGTGACTTGAAAATGGTTAAGTGTTTGAAAATGTGTACTAGTGACATGAAAACGGTTAAGTGTAGTGACTTGAAATGTGCACTAGTGACATGAAATTGGTTAAGTGTAGTGACTTTAAAATGGTTAAGTGTAGTGACCTGTAAATATGAACTAGTGACATGAAAATGGTTAAGTGTAGTGAATTTAAAATGGATAAGTGTAGTTTCTTGAAATATGAACTAGTGACTTGAAACTGGATATGTGTAGTTACTTGAAAATGTGTACTAATGACTAGAAAATGGTTAAGCGTAGTAACTTGAAAATGTGAACTATTGACTTAAAAATGGTTAAGTGTAATGAGTTGAAATGTGAACTAGTGACTTGAAAATGGGAAAGTGGTTGAAAATTTGAACTAGTGACTTGAAAATAGTTAAGTGTAGTGACTTAAAAATAGTAAAGTGTAATGACTTGAAATTTGATCTAGTGACTTAAAAATGGTTAAGCGTAGTGACTTGAAAATGTGAACTAGTGACACGAAAATGGTTACGTGTACTGACTTGAAAATTGGAAAGTGGTTGAAAATTTGATCTAGTGACTTGAAAATAGTTAGGTGTAGTGACTTAAAAATAGTAAAGTATAATGACTTGAAATTTGAACAAGTGACATGAAAATGAGAACTATTGACTTAAAAATGGTTAAGTGTAGTGACTTGAAATGTGAACTAGTGACTTGAAAATGAGAAAGTGGTTGAAAATTTGAACTAGTGACTTGAAAATAGTTAAGTGTAGTGACTTAAAAATAGTAAAGTGTAATGACTTGAAATTTGAACCAGTGACTTGAAAATGGTTAAGTGTAGTGACTTTAAAATGTGAACTAATGACTAGAAAATTGTTAAGTGTAGTGACTTAAAAATGTTAATTAGTGAGTAGAAATGGTTTAAGTGTGGCGACTTGAAACTGTGAACTAGTGACTTGAAAATTGTTTCGTGTACTAACTTGAAATGTGAACTAGTGACTTGAGAATAGTTTAGTGTTTGAAAATGTGTACTAGTGACATGAAAACGGTTAAGTGTAGTGCCTTGAAATGTGCACTAGTGACATGAAATTGGTTAAGTGTAGTGACTTTAAAATGGTTAATGGTAGTGACCCGTAAATATGAACTAGTGACATGAAAATGGTTAAGTGTAGTGACTTGAAAATGGATAAGTGTAGTTTCTTGAAATGTGAACTAGTGACTTGAAACTGGATAAGTGTAGTTACTTGAAAATGTGTACTAATGACTAGAAAATGGTTAAGCGTAGTAACTTGAAAATGTGAACTATTGACTTAAAAATGGTTAAGTGTAATGACTTGAAATGTGAACTAGTTACTTGAAAATGGGAAAGTGGTTGAAAATTTGAACTAGTGACTTGAAAATAGTTAAGTGTAGTGACTTAAAAATAGTAAAGTGTAATGACTTGAAATTTGATCTAGTGACTTAAAAAAGGTTAAGCATAGTGACTTGGAAATGTGAACTAGTCACATGAAAATGGTTACGTGTACTGACTTGAAAATTGGAAAGTGGTTGAAAATTTGAACTAGTGACTATAAAATAGTTAGGTGTAGTGACTTAAAAATAGTAAAGTATAATGACTTGAAATTTGAACTAGTGACTTGAAAATGTGAACTATTGACTTAAAAATGGTTAAGTGTAGTGACTTGAAATGTGAACTAGTGAGTTGAAAATGAGAAAGTGGTTGAAAATTTGAACTAGTAACTTGAAAATAGTTAAGTGTAGTGACTTAAAAATAGTAAAGTGTAATGACTTGAAATTTGAACCAGTGACTTGAAAATGGTTAAGCATAGTGACTTTAAAATGTGAACTAATGACTAGAAAATTGTTAAGTGTAGTGACTTAAAAATGTGAACTGGTGAGTAGAAATGGTTTAAGTGTGGCGACTTGAAACTGTGAACTAGTGACTTGAAAATTGTGCGTGTACTGACTTGAAATGTTAACTAGTGACTTGAGAATAGTTTAGTGTTTGAAAATGTGTACTAGTGACATGAAAATGGTTAAGTGTAGTGCCTTGAAACTGTGAACTAGTCACTTGAAAATGGTTAAGTGTTTGAAAATGTGAACTAGTGAGATGAAAATGGTTAAGTGTAGTGACTTGAAATGTGCACTAGTGACATGAAATTGGTTAAGTGTAGTGACTTTAAAATGGTTAAGTGTAGTGACCTGTAAATATGAACTAGTTACATGAAAATGGTTAAGTGTAGTGACTTTAAAATGGATAAGTGTAGTTTCTTGAAATGTGAACTAGTGACTTGAAACTGGATAAGTGTAGTTACTTGAAAAGGTGTACTAATGACTAGAAAATGGTTAAGTGTAGTAACTTGAAAATGTGAACTATTGACTTAAAAATGGTTGTGTATGGACTTGAAATGTGAACTAGTGATTTGAAAATGGGAAAGTGGTTGAAAATTTGAACTAGTGACTTGAAAATAGTTAAGTGTAGTGACTTAAAAATAGTAAAGTGTAATGACTTGAAATTTGAACTAGTGACTTAAAAATGGTTAAGCGTAGTGACTTGAATGTAATACCCCATACTTACCAAACCCTACTTGCCAAACCCTACTTGACGATGTTGGACAATGGATACTTAAGTGTTGAGAGTCAAAAGTATGTACTTTGTAAGGTTATTGATGAGATAATTGATATTGGGCATAGTACATGGGATAGACCTTTGTAGGAGGTGTAACACCCCATACATTTCTGAACCTATACGACTACGTGTATATTTATGGAATTAGTTAGACATGAGAGGTTTGATGGATTATACATTAATTTGTGGTCATGAATAAGTCTTGCATCATTGGGCCCAAAGTGAAGCCCAAAATTAATAAGAAAGACTTGGCCCAATGGGGCAAAACATGATCCATTCTTCCATTTGACTAATCAACCATGCATTTAATGGCAAGAGATGAATAAGAGTGACTTGAGGGATATATATATATATATATGAGGAATTATTCATTCAATTGGTGGGCTCAATTAACAAATTGTTAATGAGCTAAATGAGGCCCAAAATTGGCATGAAGACATGGCCCAAAAAGGGCATAATGACCCATTCTTGACCCATTCTTGCAAGAACAAGTCCCTACATTATTATTGGACCAAGTGTTTGGATAAAGAGAGACTTAAAGGGGCTATAAATAGAGCCAAAAATCAGAATTTTATTCATTTGGACACCTATGCCTTTCTAGAATTTTCTCAATATTTCCACAAACCCTAAGCTCTCATCCTTTTGGCCAAAGATCATCACTTGGTGAGTATTGGTAAGTGTTTATTATTATGGTTTAATATATTTTATGCATGGGAGATGGTTTATATCATATTGGTTATGTTGGTGAAGTGTGAGAAGTTCACTATGTGTAAAACAACTTGTGTTTGCTAAATCGGAGGATGATTTTGCCTTGTAAACTTGAACATGGACTTATGTTCTTAAATGAAGTGAACATGCTGGAGTTAGTATTGACATGTGAGATGTGATTATAGCATTTCCTTGTTTTTTCATGGTGTATAATGTTTGGAATTTCTATTGTGAAATTGGTTATGGTTTTGGTGACGTATTGACAGTAAAGTGTCGTTTTGGTGATATTTATGTGTGTTGTGAGACCATGGCTGATTGTTGGCATATAATATGATCAAAAATATTTTAAAATAAGTTTAGTTATGATCATGGGCCATTCATTGCATAAAAAGACCCAAAAGAGACCCTTTTTGGCCGAAACGGGCACCCACCCTCGCAGACGAAGCACCTGGGGGTGCAAGTACCAACGCAGGTGCCTCTGGCTATTGCCAAAGGTCACCTGCGGATGTAGGTCATCCACCTGCGGGCGCAGTTGGCTTAGCGGATCAGCCCAGAACTCCGAATTGCTTGTTTTTGCATCCCTTTGGCCCCTCGAAACCCCTATACCCTTCATGGATGTAATTATCAACTTGTGATGTCATTTTAATAACTTTAAAAGTGTTGTATGGAGGCATGTTGTGCTATGTTAAGTATTTATGATTGTTCATAAGTTGTTATGACGCAAGGTGATAGGGTAATTGTGATGGAATGATAATGAGGAAGCATAAAGGGTAAGTGTGGTGTGAAATGCTATAGATGTATGATATCTTGGTCAATGTGTGGCATGATTATGGTGTTGTTGGTATGATAATGCAGTGGGTTGTATTGTAAGGAGTGAAATGAATTTATATGGCAGTCATATGGTTCATTGTCGTTTTGTACACTTGTACGGTAAAGAGTTGTTAATGAGAGTTCCATTATGGGCTTGTATTGTAGAGTGAAACATAAGGAAGAAGCTGGACTATTGTGTTCATATATAGACTTGTGTACTCATACTTGGAAGTAAAGGTATGTAAGGTTACTCTTCTATATCCTTCTGCAACATATGGTGTTCACATTGTCATAGTACTTATTTGATTCCGAAATACTCTAAGGTATTCCGTATCCAATAGTTAGCTAGAGTTACTCATATGTTTCTTACTCATTGGTCAATGGTGAATCATATGACTTATGTTCATTGGTTGACTTACGTTCATTGGCTAATATGTCAAGAGTTCCAAATGTTCTAAGGTATTGCATCTCAGGGTGGTGAACAGTTGATATCCACATGTATTAATCCACATATATCGTATTTAGTGATCATTGGCCTAAGGTTCCAAAAGTGTTACATTCCAAAGGGGTCCTATAGTATTTTAACTAAGGTAGATATATATATTGTTATTCACAAGTGTCCTACTCCTAGATGAATTGACTGAAGTTCCTAAGCTGTCATAATGTTGTAAATTCTAAGAGAACTATCTCAATGAGAGTAATGAGGTAAAGAGGGCTTGTTTAGTTGAATAGCATTTTTCCACTCATGTCATGATCCCAAGTTCCAATAGAGTTATACACATGTCTCTTATGCATTGACTATTGTTCCAATGGTTCCAAGATGTTGTGTTCAAATAATATTATGGCAAGTGAATAAATCAATCTCTCACAAGTGAATAAATCAATCTCTCACAAGTAGATGCACCAATCTCTCAAAAGTAAAGAAATGAAGTAAGAATAAAGTAATGCATATTGATTGTGTTCATGGGTGTTATCCATGGGGTACAAATACCCGCATGATGATGTTGTTTTATCCATGGGGTACACATGCCCGCATGATGATGTTCATTTATCCATGGGGTGCAAGAACACCCGCATGATGATATTATCTTATCCATGAGGTGAAATGAATACCTGCATGATGATGATATTTTATCCATGGGGTGAAAAGAACACCTGCATGATGAGGGCCCAGACAGTATATGAGTGATGTAAAAGTAAAGTAAAGTAAAGGCAAGAGAAAGAAAGAACGTAATATACATGGTTCCCCACATACAGAAGAGAGTTTATTCACATTCACTATTTCTCATATATTGATTCCATTGTTGTTGTTATTATGTATGATGTAATTCTTATAGCTTTTACATACTCAGTACATTCTTCGTACTGAACCCCTCGGGGGACTTACCTTACATGTTGCAGGTGCAGGCACTAGTAGATTTATAAAAAGACAGTAGTTGACAGTTAGTTGCAGATCTTTGGTGAGCCCCAGTTGCTTCGGGACTTATCACAGTTGTACATTTGTTTTGATATTGTAAAGATAAAGCGGGGACTTGTCCCAAATTTTAGATGGTCTTGTAAATGCATCAGTTAGAGGCTTTTGTAGACATATGTGGGTATATGAAGGTAAGAAATGTACGTTCAGTTCGACGTAATGGCTCCAACGGCTAAGTTTTGTATATATGTTTATGGCATATGTTTCCATGGTTATGATTTCCACTTAGTTGCAAAAGGAAGAATAAGCTTTATACGAGGTTAGGCATACGAGTGTTCACAAGCAAGGATTGGTTCTATCGGGCCATATCGGCTTCGGGTGCCAGTCCGGCCTGAATGGGATTCGGGTTGTGACATTGAAAATGTGAACTAGTGACATAAAAATGGTTACGTGTACTGACTTGAAAATGGGAAAGTGGTTGAAAATTTGAACTAGTGACTTGAAAATAGTTAGGTGTAGTCACTTAAAAATAGTAAAGTGTAATGACTTGAAATTTGAACTAGTGACTTGAAAATGTGAACTATTGACTAAAAATGGTTAAGTGTAGTGACTTGAAATGTTGAAAATGAGAAAGTGGTATTTGAACTAGTGACTTGAAAACAGTTAAGTGTAGTGACTTAAAAATAGTAAAGTGTAATGACTTGAAATTTGAACTAGTGACTTGAAAATGGTTAAGCGTAGTGACTTTAAAATGTGAACTAATGACTAGAAAATTGTTAAGTGTAGTGACTTAAAAATGTGAACTAGTGAGTAGAAATGGTTTAAGTGTGGCAACTTGAAACTGTGAACTAGTGACTTGAAAATTGTTTCGTGTACTGACTTGAAATGTGAACTAGTGACTTGAGAATAGTTTAGTGTTTGAAAATGTGTACTAGTGACATGAAAATGGTTAAGTGTAGTGACTTGAAATGTGCACTAGTGACTTGAAAATGGTTAAGTGTAGTGACTTTAAAATAGTTAAGTGTAGTGACCTGTAAATATGAACTAGTGACATGAAAATGGTTAAGTGTAGTGACTTGAAAATGGATAAGTGTAGTTTCTTGAAATGTGAACTAGTGACTTGAAACTCGATAAGTGTAGTTACTTGAAAATGTGTAGTAATGACTAGAAAATGGTTAAGTGTGGTAACTTGAAAGTGTGAACTATTGACTTAAAAATGGTTAAGTGTAATGACTTGAAATGTGAGCTAGTGACTTGAAAATGGGAAAGTGGTTGAAAATTTGAACTAGTGACTTCGAAATGGTTAAGTGTAGTGACTTAAAAATAGTAAAGTGTAATGACTTGAATTTTGAACTAGTGACTTGAAAATGGTTAAGAGTAGTGACTTTAAAAAGTGAAGTAATGACTAGAAAATTGATAAAGCGTAGTCACTTGAAAATGGTTAAGTGTAGTGCTATGAAATGTGCACTTGTGACTTGAAAATGGTTAAGTGTTTGAAAATGTGAACTAGTGACATGAAAATGGTTAAGTGTAGTGACTTGAAATATGCACTAGTGACTTGAAAATGGTTAAGTGTAGTGACTTTAAAATGGTTAAGTGTAGTGACTTGTAAATATGAACTAGTGACATGAAAATGGTTAAGTGTAGTGACTTGAAAATGGGTAAGTGTAGTTTCTTGAAATGTGAACTAGTAACTTGAAACTGGATAAGTGTAGTTACTTGAAAATGTGTACTAAGGACTAGAAAATAGTTAAGTGTAGTAACTTGAAAATGTGAACTATTGACTTAAAAATGGTTAAGTGTAATGACTTGAAATATGAACTAGTGACTTGAAAATGGGAAAGTGGTTGAAAATTTGAACTAGTGACTTGAAAATAGTTAAGTGTAGTGACTTAAAAATAGTAAAGTGTAATGACTTGAATTTTGAACTAGTGACTTGAAAATGGTTAAGAGTAGTGACTTTAAAAAGTGAAGTAATGACTAGAAAATTGATAAAGCGTAGTGACTTGAAAATGTGAACTAGTGACTTTTCGTGTGGTGACTTTAAACTGTGAACTAGTGACTTGAAAATTGTTTCGTGTAATGACAATTAGAACTAGTGACTTGAAAATGGTCTAGTGTTTGAAAATGTGAACTAGTGACATGAAAATGGTTAAATGTAGTGACTTGAAATGTGCACTAGTGACTTGAAACTGGTTAAATGTTGTCACATGAAAATGTGTACTAATGACTAGAAAATGGTTAATTGTAGTAACTTGAAAATGTGAACTATTGACTTAAAAATGGTTAAGTGTAGTTACTTGAAATGTGAATTAGTGACTTGAAAATGGGAAAGTGGTTGAAAATTTGAACTAGTGACTTGAAAATAGTTAATTGTAGTGACTTCAAAATAGTAAAGTGTAATGACTTGAAATTTGAACTAGTGACTTAAAAATGGTTAAGCGAAGTGACTTAAAAATGTGAACTAATGACTAGAAAATTGTTAAGTGTAGTGACTTAAAAATGTGAACTAGTGACTAGAAATGGTTTAAGTGTGGCGACTTGAAACTGTGAACTAGTGACTTGAAAAAGGTTTCGTGTTTGAAAATGTGAACTAGTGACATGAAAATGGTTAAATGTAATTCCTTGAAATGTGCACTAGTGACTTGAAAATGGTTAAGTGTAGTGACTTGTAAATGTGAACTAGTGACTTGAAAATGGTTGCGTGTACTGACTTGAAATGTGAACTAGTGACTTGAAAATGGTTTAGTGTTTGAAAATGTGAACTAGTGACATGAAAATGGTTAAGTGTAGTGACTTGAAATGTGCACTAGTGACTTGAAAATGGTTAAGTGAAGTGACTTTATAATGGTTAAGTGTAGTGACTTGTAAATATGAACTAGTGACATGAAAATGGTTAAGTGTAGTGACTTGAAAATGTATAAGTGTAGTTTCTTGAAATGTGAACTAGTGACTTGAAACTGGATAAGTGTAGTTACTTGAAAATGTGTACTAATGACTAGAAAATGGTTAAGTGTGGTAACTTTAAAATGTGAACTATTGACCTAAAAATGGTTAAGTGTAAAAACTTGAAATGTGAACTAGTGACTTGAAAATGGGAAAGTGGTTGAAAATTTGAACTAGTGACTTGAAAATAGTTAAGTGTAGTGACTTAAAAATAGTAAAGTGTAATGACTTGAAATTTGAACTAGTGACTTGAAAATGTGAACTAATGACTAGAAAATTGTTAAGTGTAGTGGCTTAGAAATGTGTACTAGTGACAAGAAATGGTTTAAGTGTGGCGACTTGAAACTGTGAACTAGTGACTTGAAAATGATTTCGTGTACTGACTTGAAATGTGAACTAGTGACTTGAAAATGGTTTAGTGTTTGAAAATGTGAACTAGTGACATGAAAATGGTTAAGTTTAGTGCCTTGAAATGTGCACTAGTGACTCGAAAATGGTTAAGTGTTTGAAAATGTGAACTAGTGACATGAAAATTGTTAAGTGTAGTGACTTGAAATGTGCACTAGTGACTTGAAAATGGTTGAGTGTAATGACTTGAAATGTGAACTAGTGACTTGAAATGTGAACTAGTGACTTGAAAATGGGAAAGTGGTTGAAAATTTGAACTAGTGACTTGAAAATAGTTAACTGTATTAACTTAAAAATAGTAAACGGTACTGACTTAAAATTTGAACTAGTGACTTAAAAATGGTTAAGCGTAGTGACTTAAAAATGTGACCTAGTGACTAGAAATTGTTTAAGTGTGGCGACTTGAAAATGGGAACTAGTGACATGAAAATGGTTATGTGTACTGACTTGAAAATGGGAAAGTGGTTGAAAATTTGAACTAGTTACTTGAAAATAGTTAAGCGTAGTGACTTAAAAATGTTAAAGTGTAATGACTTCAAATTTGAAGTAGTGACTTGAAAATGTGAACTGATGACTAGAAAATTGTTAAGTGAAGTGACTTAGAAATGTGAACTAGTGACTAGAAATGGTTTAAGTGTGGCGACTTAAAATTTTGAACTAGTGACTTGAAAATGGTTTCGTGTACTGACTTGAAATGTGAACTAGTGACTTTATAATTGTTTAGTGTTTGAAAATGTGAACTAGTGACATGAAAATGGTTAAATGTAATGCCTTGACATGTGCACTAGTGACTTGAAAATGGTTAAGTGTAGTGACTTGTAAATGTGAACTAGTGACTTGAAACTCGTTGCGTGTACTGACTTGAAATGTGAACTAGTGTCTTGAAAATGGTTTACTGTTTGAAAATGTGAACTAGGGACATAAAAATGGTTAAGTGTAGTGCCTTGAAATGTGCACTAGTGACTTGAAAATGGTTAAGTGTTTGAAAATGTGAACTAGTGACATGAAAATGGTTAAGTGTAGTGACTTGAAATGTGCCCTAGTCACATGAAATTGATTAAGGGTAGTGACTTTAAAATGGTTAAATGTTGTGACCTGTAAATATGAACTAGTGACATGAAAATGGCTAAGTGTAGTGACTTGAAAATGCATAAGTGTAGTTTCTTGAAATGTAAACTAGTGACATGAAAATGGTTAAGTGTAGTGACTTGAAAATGTATAAGTGTAGTTTCTTGAAATGTAAACTAGTGACTTGAAACTTGTTAAGTGTTGTCACTTGAAAATGTGTACTAATGACTGGAAAATGGTTAACTGTAGTAACTTGAAAATGTGAACTATTGACTTAAAAATGGTTAAATGTAGTGACTTGAAATGTGAACTAGTGACTTGAAAATGGGAAAGTGGTTGAAAATTTGAACTAGTGACTTGAAAATAGTTAATTGTAGTGACTTGAAAATAGTAAAGTGTAATGACTTGAAATTTGAACTAGTGACTTAAAAATGGTTAAGCGTAGTGACTTGAAAATGTGAACTAATGACTAGAAAATTGTTAAGTGTAGTGACTTAAAAATGTGAACTAGTGACTAGAAATGGTTTAAGTGTGGCGACTTGAAACTGTGAACTAGTGACTTGAAAATGGTTATGTGTACTGACTTGAAATGTGAACTAGTGACTTGAAAATGGTTTAGTGTTTGAAAATGTGAACTAGTGACATGAAAATGGTTACGTGTACTGACTTGAAAATGGGAAAGTGGTTGAAAATTTGAACTAGTTACTTGAAAAGAGTTAAGCGTAGTGACTTAAAAATATTAAAGTGTAATGACTTGAAATTTGAACTAGTGACTTGAAAATGTGAACTGATGACTAGAAAATTGTTAAGTGAAGTGACTTAGAAATGTGAACTAGTGACTAGAAATGGTTTAAGTGTGGCGACTTAAAATTGTGAACTAGTGACTTGAATTTGGTTTCGTGTACTAACTTGAAATGGGAACTAGTGACTTTAAAATGGTTTAGTGTTTGAAAATGTGAACTAGTGACATGAAAATTGTTAAATGTAATGCCTTGACATGTGCACTAGTGACTTGAAAATGGTTATGTGTAGTGACTTGTAAATGTGAACTAGTGACTTGAAAATGGTTGCGTGTACTGACTTGAAATGTGAACTAGTGACTTGAAAATGGTTTACTGTTTGAAAATGTGAACTAGAGACTTAAAAATGGTTAAGTGTAGTGCCTTGAAATGTGCACTAGTGACTTGAAAATGTTTAAGTGTTTGAAAATGTGAACTAGTGACATGAAAATGGTTAAGTGTAGTGACTTGAAATGTGCACTAGTGACATGAAATTGGTTAAGTGTAGTGACTTTAAAATGGTTAAGTGTAGTGACCTGTAAATATGAACTAGTGACATGAAAATGGTTAAGTGTAGTGACTTGAAAATGTATAAGTGTAGTTTCTTGAAATGTGAACTAGTGACTTGAAACTGGTTAAGTGTTGTCACTTGAAAATGTGTACTAATGACTAGAAAATGGTTAACTGTAGTGACTTGTAAATGTGAACTATTGACTTAAAAATGGTTAAATGTAGTGACTTGAAATGTGAACTAGTGACTTGAAAATGGGAAAGTGGTTGAAAATTTGAACTAGTGACTTGAAAATAGTTAATTGTAGTGACTTGAAAATAGTAAAGTGTAATGACTTGAAATTTGAACTAGTGACTTAAAAATGGTTAAGCGTAGTGACTTGAAAATGTGAACTAATGACTAGAAAATTGTTAAGTGTAGTGACTTAAAAATGTGAACTAGTGACTAGAAATGGTTTAAGTGTGGCGACTTGAAACTGTGAACTAGTGACTTGAAAATGGTTATGTGTACTGACTTGAAATGTGAACTAGTGACTTGAAAATGGTTTAGTGTTTGAAAATGTGAACTAGTGACATGAAAATGGTTACGTGTACTGACTTGAAAATGGGAAAGTGGTTGAAAATTTGAACTAGTTACTTGAAAAGAGTTAAGCGTAGTGACTTAAAAATATTAAAGTGTAATGACTTGAAATTTGAACTAGTGACTTGAAAATGTGAACTGATGACTAGAAAATTGTTAAGTGAAGTGACTTAGAAATGTGAACTAGTGACTAGAAATGGTTTAAGTGTGGCGACTTAAAATTGTGAACTAGTGACTTGAATTTGGTTTCGTGTACTAACTTGAAATGGGAACTAGTGACTTTAAAATGGTTTAGTGTTTGAAAATGTGAACTAGTGACATGAAAATTGTTAAATGTAATGCCTTGACATGTGCACTAGTGACTTGAAAATGGTTATGTGTAGTGACTTGTAAATGTGAACTAGTGACTTGAAAATGGTTGCGTGTACTGACTTGAAATGTGAACTAGTGACTTGAAAATGGTTTACTGTTTGAAAATGTGAACTAGAGACTTAAAAATGGTTAAGTGTAGTGCCTTGAAATGTGCACTAGTGACTTGAAAATGTTTAAGTGTTTGAAAATGTGAACTAGTGACATGAAAATGGTTAAGTGTAGTGACTTGAAATGTGCACTAGTGACATGAAATTGGTTAAGTGTAGTGACTTTAAAATGGTTAAGTGTAGTGACCTGTAAATATGAACTAGTGACATGAAAATGGTTAAGTGTAGTGACTTGAAAATGTATAAGTGTAGTTTCTTGAAATGTGAACTAGTGACTTGAAACTGGTTAAGTGTTGTCACTTGAAAATGTGTACTAATGACTAGAAAATGGTTAACTGTAGTGACTTGTAAATGTGAACTATTGACTTAAAAATGGTTAAATGTAGTGACTTGATATGTGAACTAGTGACTTGAAAATGGGAAAGTGGTTGAAAATTTGAATTAGTGACTTGAAAATAGTTAACTGTAGTGACTTGAAAATAGTAAAGTGTAATGACTTGAAATTTGAACTAGTGACTTAAAAATGGTTAAGCGTAGTGACTTGAAAATGTGAACTAATGACTAGAAAATTGTTAAGTGTAGTGACTTAAAAATGTGAACTAGTGACTAGAAATGGTTTAAGTGTGGCGACTTGAAACTGTGAACTAGTGACTTGAAAATGGTTATGTGTACTGACTTGAAATGTGAACTAGTGACTTGAAAATGGTTTAGTGTTTGAAAATGTGATCTAGTGACATGAAAATGGTTACGTGTACTGACTTGAAAATGGGAAAGTGGTTGAAAATTTGAACTAGTTATTTGAAAATAGTTAAGCGTAGTGACTTAAAAATATTAAAGGGTAATGACTTGAAATTTGAACTAGTGACTTGAAAAGGTGAACTGATGACTAGAAAATTGTTAAGTGAAGTGACTTAGAAATGTGAACTAGTGACTAGAAATGGTTTAAGTGTGGGGACTTAAAATTGTGAACTAGTGACTTGAAATTGGTTTTGTGTACTAACTTGAAATGTGAACTAGTGACTTTAAAATGGTTTAGTGTTTGAAAATGTGAACTAGTGACATGAAAATTGTTAAATGTAATGCCTTGACATGTGCACTAGTGACTTGAAAATGGTTATGTGTAGTGACTTGTAAATGTGAACTAGTGACTTGAAAATGGTTGCGTGTACTGACTTGAAATGTGAACTAGTGACTTGAAAATGGTTTACTGTTTGAAAATGTGAACTAGAGACATAAAAATGGTTAAGTGTAGTGCCTTGAAATGTGCACTAGTGACTTGAAAATGTTTAAGTGTTTGAAAATGTGAACTAGTGACATGAAAATGGTTAAGTGTAGTGACTTGAAATGTGCACTAGTGACATGAAATTGGTTAAGTATAGTGACTTTAAAATGGTTAAGTGTAGTGACCTGTAAATATGAACTAGTGACATGAAAATGGCTAAGTGTAGTGACTTGAAAATGTATAAGTGTAGTTTCTTGAAATGTGAACTAGTGACTTGAAACTGGTTAAGTGTTGTCACTTGAAAATGTGTACTAATGACTAGAAAATGGTTAACTGTAGTGACTTGTAAATGTGAACTATTGACTTAAAAATGGTTAAATGTAGTGACTTGAAATGTGAACTAGTGACTTGAAATGGGAAAGTGGTTGAAAATTTGAACTAGTGACTTGAAAATAGTTAATTGTAGTGACTTGAAAATAGTAAAGTGTAATGACTTAAAATTTGAACTAGTGACTTAAAAATGGTTAAGCGTAGTGACTTGAAAATGTGAACTAATGACTAGAAAATTGTTAAGTGTAGTGACTTAAAAATGTGAACTAGTGACTAGAAATGGTTTAAGTGTGGCGACTTGAAACTGTGAACTAGTGACTTGAAAATGGTTATGTGTACTGACTTGAAATCTGAACTAGTGACTTGAAAATGGTTTAGTGTTTGAAAATGTGAACTAGTGACATGAAAATGGTTACGTGTACTGACTTGAAAATGGGAAAATGGTTGAAAATTTGAACTAGTTACTTGAAAATAGTTAAGCGTAGTGACTTAAAAATATTAAAGTGTAATGACTTGAAATTTGAACTAGTGACTTGAAAATGTGAACTGATGACTAGAAAATTGTTAGGTGAAGTGACTTAGAAATGTGAACTAGTGACTAGAAATGGTTTAAGTGTGGCGACTTAAAATTGTGAACTAGTGACTTGAAAATGGTTATGTGTAGTGACTTGTAAATGTGAACTAATGACTTGAAAATGGTTGCGTGTACTGACTTGAAATGTGAACTAGTGACTTGAAAATGGTTTACTGTTTGAAAATGTGAACTAGAGACATAAAAATGGTTAAGTGTAGTGCCTTGAAATGTGCACTAGTGACTTGAAAATGTTTAAGTGTTTGAAAATGTGAACTAGTGACATGAAAATGGTTAAGTGTAGTGACTTGAAATGTGCACTTGTGACATGAAATTGGTTAAGTGTAGTGACTTTAAAATGGTTTAAGTGTAGTGACCTGTAAATATGAACTAGTGACATGAAAATGGTTAAGTGTAGTGACTTGAAAATGTATAAGTGTAGTTTCTTGAAATGTGAACTAGTGACTTGAAACTGGTTAAGTGTTGTCACTTGAAAATGTGTACTAATGACTAGAAAATGGTTAACTGTAGTGACTTGTAAATGTGAACTATTGACTTAAAAATGGTTAAATGTAGTGACTTGAAATGTGAACTAGTGACTTGAAAATGGGAAAGTGGTTGAAAATTTGAACTAGTGACTTGAAAATAGTTAAGTGTAGTGACTTAAAAATAGTAAAGTGTAATGACTTGAAATTTGAACTAGTGACTTGAAAATGTGAACTAATGACTAGAAAATTGTTAAGTGTAGTGGCTGAGAAATGTGTACTAGTGACTAGAAATGGTTTAAGTGTGGCGACTTAAAATTGTGAACTAGTGACTTGAAATTGGTTTCGTGTACTAACTTGAAATGTGAACTAGTGACTTTAAAATGGTTTAGTGTTTGAAAATGTGAACTAGTGACATGAAAATGGTTAAATGTAATGCCTTGACATGTGCACTAGTGACTTGAAAATGGTTATGTGTAGTGACTTGTAAATGTGAACTAGTGACTTGAAAATGGTTTACTGTTTGAAAATGTGAACTAGAGACATAAAAATGGTTAAGTGTAGTGCCTTGAAATGTGCACTAGTGACTTGAAAATGTTTAAGTGTTTGAAAATGTGAACTAGTGACATGAAAATGGTTAAGTGTAGTGACTTGAAATGTGCACTAGTGACATGAAATTGGTTAAGTGTAGTGACTTTAAAATGGTTAAGTGTAGTGACCTGTAAATATGAACTTGTGACATGAAAATGCTTAAGTATAGTGACTTGAAAATGTATAAGTGTAGTTTCTTGAAATGTGAACTAGTGACTTTAAACTGGTTAAGTGTTGTCACTTGAAAATGTGTACTAATGACTAGAAAATGGTTAACTGTAGTGACTTGTAAATGTGAACTATTGACTTAAAAATGGTTAAATGTAGTGACTTGAAATGTGAACTAGTGACTTGAAAATGGGAAAGTGGTTGAAAATTTGAACTAGTGACTTGAAAATAGTTAATTGTAGTGACTTGAAAATAGTAAAGTGTAATGACTTGAAATTTGAACTAGTGACTTAAAAATGGTTAAGCGTAGTGACTTGAAAATGTGAACTAATGACTAGAAAATTGTTAAGTGTAGTGACTTAAAAATGTGAACTAGTGACTAGAAATGGTTTAAGTGTGGCGACTTGAAACTGTGAACTAGTGACTTGAAAATGGTTATGTGTGCTGACTTGAAATGTGAACTAGTGACTTGAAAATGGTTTAGTGTTTGAAAATGTGAACTAGTGACATGAAAATGGTTACGTGTACTGACTTGAAAATGGGAAAGTGGTTGAAAATTTGAACTAGTTACTTGAAAATAGTTAAGCGTAGTGACTTAAAAATATTAAAGTGTAATGACTTGAAATTTGAACTAGTGACTTGAAAATGTGAACTGATGACTAGAAAATTGTTAAGTGAAGTGACTTAGAAATGTGAACTAGTGACTTGAAATTGGTTTCGTGTACTAACTTGAAATGTGAACTAGTGACTTTAAAATGGTTTAGTGTTTGAAAATGTGAACTAGTGACATGAAAATGGTTAAATGTAATGCCTTGACATGTGCACTAGTGACTTGAAAATGGTTATGTGTAGTGACTTGTAAATGTGAACTAATGACTTCAAAATGGTTGCGTGTAGTGACTTGAAATGTGAACTAGTGACTTGAAAATGGTTTACTGTTTGAAAATGTGAACTAGAGACATAAAAATGGTTAAGTGTAGTGCCTTGAAATGTGCACTAGTGACTTGAAAATGTTTAAGTGTTTGAAAATGTGAACTAGTGACATGAAAATGGTTAAGTGTAGTGACTTGAAATGTGCACTAGTGACATGAAATTGGTTAAGTGTAGTGACTTTAAAATGGTTAAGTGTAGTGACCTGTAAATATGAAATAGTGACATGAAAATGGTTAAGTGTAGTGACTTGAAAATGTATAAGTGTAGTTTCTTGAAATGTGAACTAGTGACTTGAAACTGGTTAAGTGTTGTCACTTGAAAATGTGTACTAATGACTAGAAAATGGTTAACTGTAGTGACTTGTAAATGTGAACTATTGACTTAAAAATGGTTAAATGTAGTGACTTGAAATGTGAACTAGTGACTTGAAAATGGGAAAGTGGTTGAAAATTTGAACTAGTGACTTGAAAATAGTTAATTGTAGTGACTTGAAAATAGTAAAGTGTAATGACTTGAAATTTGAACTAGTGACTTAAAAATGGTAAAGCGTAGTGACTTGAAAATGTGAACTAATGACTAGAAAATTGTTAAGTGTAGTGACTTAAAAATGTGAACTAGTGACTAGAAATGGTTTAAGTGTGGCGACTTGAAACTGTGAACTAGTGACTTGAAAATGGTTATGTGTACTGACTTGAAATGTGAACTAGTGACTTGAAAATGGTTTAGTGTTTGAAAATGTGAACTAGTGACATGAAAATGGTTACGTGTACTGACTTGAAAATGGGAAAATGGTTGAAAATTTGAACTAGTTACTTGAAAATAGTTAAGCGTAGTGACTTAAAAATATTAAAGTGTAATGACTTGAAATTTGAACTAGTGACTTGAAAATGTGAACTGATGACTAGAAAATTGTTAAGTGAAGTGACTTAGAAATGTGAACTAGTGACTAGAAATGGTTTAAGTGTGGCGACTTAAAATTGTGAACTAGTGACTTGAAAATGGTTATGTGTAGTGACTTGTAAATGTGAACTAATGACTTGAAAATGGTTGCGTGTACTGACTTGAAATGTGAACTAGTGACTTGAAAATGGTTTACTGTTTGAAAATGTGAACTAGAGACTTAAAAATGGTTAAGTGTAGTGCCTTGAAATGTGCACTAGTGACTTGAAAATGTTTAAGTGTTTGAAAATGTGAACTAGTGACATGAAAATGGTTAAGTGTAGTGACTTGAAATGTGCACTAGTGACATGAAATTGGTTAAGTGTAGTGACTTTAAAATGGTTAAGTGTAGTGACCTGTAAATATGAACTAGTGACATGAAAATGGTTAAGTGTAGTGACTTGAAAATGTATAAGTGTAGTTTCTTGAAATGTGAACTAGTGACTTGAAACTGGTTAAGTGTTTTCACTTGAAAATGTGTACTAATGACTAGAAAATGGTTAACTGTAGTGACTTGTAAATGTGAACTATTGACTTAAAAATGGTTAAATGTAGTGACTTGAAATGTGAACTAGTGACTTGAAAATGGGAAAGTGGTTGAAAATTTGAACTAGTGACTTGAAAATAGTTAAGTGTCGTGACTTAAAAATAGTAAAGTGTAATGACTTGAAATTTGAACTAGTGACTTGAAAATGTGAACTAATGACTAGAAAATTGTTAAGTGTGGTGGCTTAGAAATGTGTACTAGTGACTAGAAATGGTTTAAGTGTGGCGACTTAAAATTGTGAACTAGTGACTTGAAATTGGTTTCGTGTACTAACTTGAAATGTGAACTAGTGACTTTAAAATGGTTTAGTGTTTGAAAATGTGAACTAGTGACATGAAAATGGTTAAATGTAATGCCTTGACATGTGCACTAGTGACTTGAAAATGGTTATGTGTAGTGACTTGTAAATGTGAACTAATGACTTCAAAATGGTTGCGTGTAGTGACTTGAAATGTGAACTAGTGACTTGAAAATGGTTTACTGTTTGAAAATGTGAACTAGAGACATAAAAATGGTTAAGTGTAGTGCCTTGAAATGTGCACTAGTGACTTGAAAATGTTTAAGTGTTTGAAAATGTGAACTAGTGACATGAAAATGGTTAAGTGTAGTGACTTGAAATGTGCACTAGTGACATGAAATTGGTTAAGTGTAGTGACTTTAAAATGGTTAAGTGTAGTGACCTGTAAATATGAAATAGTGACATGAAAATGGTTAAGTGTAGTGACTTGAAAATGTATAAGTGTAGTTTCTTGAAATGTGAACTAGTGACTTGAAACTGGTTAAGTGTTGTCACTTGAAAATGTGTACTAATGACTAGAAAATGGTTAACTGTAGTGACTTGTAAATGTGAACTATTGACTTAAAAATGGTTAAATGTAGTGACTTGAAATGTGAACTAGTGACTTGAAAATGGGAAAGTGGTTGAAAATTTGAACTAGTGACTTGAAAATAGTTAATTGTAGTGACTTGAAAATAGTAAAGTGTAATGACTTGAAATTTGAACTAGTGACTTAAAAATGGTAAAGCGTAGTGACTTGAAAATGTGAACTAATGACTAGAAAATTGTTAAGTGTAGTGACTTAAAAATGTGAACTAGTGACTAGAAATGGTTTAAGTGTGGCGACTTGAAACTGTGAACTAGTGACTTGAAAATGGTTATGTGTACTGACTTGAAATGTGAACTAGTGACTTGAAAATGGTTTAGTGTTTGAAAATGTGAACTAGTGACATGAAAATGGTTACGTGTACTGACTTGAAAATGGGAAAATGGTTGAAAATTTGAACTAGTTACTTGAAAATAGTTAAGCGTAGTGACTTAAAAATATTAAAGTGTAATGACTTGAAATTTGAACTAGTGACTTGAAAATGTGAACTGATGACTAGAAAATTGTTAAGTGAAGTGACTTAGAAATGTGAACTAGTGACTAGAAATGGTTTAAGTGTGGCGACTTAAAATTGTGAACTAGTGACTTGAAAATGGTTATGTGTAGTGACTTGTAAATGTGAACTAATGACTTGAAAATGGTTGCGTGTACTGACTTGAAATGTGAACTAGTGACTTGAAAATGGTTTACTGTTTGAAAATGTGAACTAGAGACTTAAAAATGGTTAAGTGTAGTGCCTTGAAATGTGCACTAGTGACTTGAAAATGTTTAAGTGTTTGAAAATGTGAACTAGTGACATGAAAATGGTTAAGTGTAGTGACTTGAAATGTGCACTAGTGACATGAAATTGGTTAAGTGTAGTGACTTTAAAATGGTTAAGTGTAGTGACCTGTAAATATGAACTAGTGACATGAAAATGGTTAAGTGTAGTGACTTGAAAATGTATAAGTGTAGTTTCTTGAAATGTGAACTAGTGACTTGAAACTGGTTAAGTGTTGTCACTTGAAAATGTGTACTAATGACTAGAAAATGGTTAACTGTAGTGACTTGTAAATGTGAACTATTGACTTAAAAATGGTTAAATGTAGTGACTTGAAATGTGAACTAGTGACTTGAAAATGGGAAAGTGGTTGAAAATTTGAACTAGTGACTTGAAAATAGTTAAGTGTCGTGACTTAAAAATAGTAAAGTGTAATGACTTGAAATTTGAACTAGTGACTTGAAAATGTGAACTAATGACTAGAAAATTGTTAAGTGTGGTGGCTTAGAAATGTGTACTAGTGACTAGAAATGGTTTAAGTGTGGCGACTTAAAATTGTGAACTAGTGACTTGAAATTGGTTTCGTGTACTAACTTGAAATGTGAACTAGTGACTTTAAAATGGTTTAGTGTTTGAAAATGTGAACTAGTGACATGAAAATGGTTAAATGTAATGCCTTGACATGTGCACTAGTGACTTGAAAATGGTTATGTGTAGTGACTTGTAAATGTGAACTAGTGACTTGAAAATGGTTTACTGTTTGAAAATGTGAACTAGAGACAAAAATGGTTAAGTGTAGTGCCTTGAAATGTGCACTAGTGACTTGAAAATGTTTAAGTGTTTGAAAATGTGAACTAGTGACATGAAAATGGTTAAGTGTAGTGACTTGAAATGTGCACTAGTGACATGAAATTGGTTAAGTGTAGTGACTTTAAAATGGTTAAGTGTAGTGACCTGTAAATATGAACTGGTGACATGAAAATTGTTAAGTGTAGTGACTTGAAAATGTATAAGTGTAGTTTCTTGAAATGTGAACTAGTGACTTTAAACTGGTTAAGTGTTGTCACTTGAAAATGTGTACTAATGACTAGAAAATGGTTAACTGTAGTGACTTGTAAATGTGAACTATTGACTTAAAAATGGTTAAATGTAGTGACTTGAAATGTGAACTAGTGACTTGAAAATAGGAAAGTGGTTGAAAATTTGAACTAGTGACTTGAAAATAGTTAATTGTAGTGACTTGAAAATAGTAAAGTGTAATGACTTGAAATTTGAACTAGTGACTTAAAAATGGTTAAGCGTAGTGACTTGAAAATGTGAACTAATGACTAGAAAATTGTTAAGTGTAGTGACTTAAAAATGTGAACTAGTGACTAGAAATGGTTTAAGTGTGGCGACTTGAAACTGTGAACTAGTGACTTGAAAATGGTTATGTGTGCTGACTTGAAATGTGAACTAGTGACTTGAAAATGGTTTAGTGTTTGAAAATGTGAACTAGTGACATGAAAATGGTTACGTGTACTGACTTGAAAATGGGAAAGTGGTTGCAAATTTGAACTAGTTACTTGAAAATAGTTAAGCGTAGTGACTTAAAAATATTAAAGTGTAATGACTTGAAATTTGAACTAGTGACTTGAAAATGTGAACTGATGACTAGAAAATTGTTAAGTGAAGTGACTTAGAAAAGTGAACTGGTGACTAGAAATGGTTTAAGTGTGGCGACTTAAAATTGTGAACTAGTGACTTGAAATTGGTTTCGTGTACTAACTTGAAATGTGAACTAGTGACTTTAAAATGGTTTAGTGTTTGAAAATGTGAACTAGTGACATGAAAATGGTTAAATGTAATGCCTTGACATGTGCACTAGTGACTTGAAAATGGTTATGTGTAGTGACTTGTAAATGTGAACTAGTGACTTGAAAATGGTTGCGTGTACTGACTTGAAATGTGAACTAGTGACTTGAAAATGGTTTACTGTTTGAAAATGTGAACTAGAGACATAAAAATGGTTAAGTGTAGTGCCTTGAAATGTGCACTAGTGACTTGAAAATGTTTAAGTGTTTGAAAATGTGAACTAGTGACATGAAAATGGTTAAGTGTAGTGACTTGAAATGTGCACTAGTGACATGAAATTGGTTAAGTGTAGTGACTTTAAAATGGTTTAGTGTAGTGACCTGTAAATATGAAATAGTGACATGAAAATGGTTAAGTGTAGTGACTTGAAAATATATAAGTGTAGTTTCTTGAAATGTGAACTAGTGACTTGAAACTGGTTAAGTGTTGTCACTTGAAAATGTGTACTAATGACTAGAAAATGGTTAACTGTAGTGACTTGTAAATGTGAACTATTGACTTAAAAATGGTTAAATGTAGTGACTTGAAATGTGAACTAGTGACTTGAAAATGGGAAAGTGGTTGAAAATTTGAACTAGTGACTTGAAAATAGTTAATTGTAGTGACTTGAAAATAGTAAAGTGTAATGACTTGAAATTTGAACTAGTGACTTAAAAATGGTTAAGCGTAGTGACTTGAAAATGTGAACTAATGACTAGAAAATTGTTAAGTGTAGTGACTTAAAAATGTGAACTAGTGACTAGAAATGGTTTAAGTGTGGCGACTTGAAACTGTGAACTAGTGACTTGAAAATGGTTATGTGTACTGACTTGAAATGTGAACTAGTGACTTGAAAATGGTTTAGTGTTTGAAAATGTGAACTAGTGACATGAAAATGGTTACGTGTACTGACTTGAAAATGGGAAAGTGGTTGAAAATTTGAACTAGTTACTTGAAAATAGTTAAGCGTAGTGACTTAAAAATATTAAAGTGTAATGACTTGAAATTTGAACTAGTGACTTGAAAACGTGAACTGATGACTAGAAAATTGTTAAGTGAAGTGACTTAGAAATGTGAACTAGTGACTAGAAATGGTTTAAGTGTGGCGACTTAAAATTGTGAACTAGTGACTTGAAATTGGTTTCGTGTACTAACTTGAAATGTGAAATAGTGACTTTAAAATGGTTTAGTGTTTGAAAATGTGAACTAGTGACATGAAAATGGTTAAATGTAATGCCTTGACATGTGCACTAGTGACTTTAAAATGGTTATGTGTAGTGACTTGTAAATGTGAACTAGTGACTTGAAAATGGTTGCGTGTACTGACTTGAAATGTGAACTAGTGACTTGAAAATGGTTTACTATTTGAAAATGTGAACTAGAGACATAAAAATGGTTAAGTGTAGTGCCTTGAAATGTGCACTAGTGACTTGAAAATGTTTAAGTGTTTGAAAATGTGAACTAGTGACATGAAAATGGTTAAGTGTAGTGACTTGAAATGTGCACTAGTGACATGAAATTGGTTAAGTGTAGTGACTTTAAAATGGTTTAGTGTAGTGACCTGTAAATATGAACTAGTGACATGAAAATGGTTAAGTGTAGTGACTTGAAAATGTATAAGTGTAGTTTCTTGAAATGTGAACTAGTGACTTGAAACTGGTTAAGTGTTGTCACTTGAAAATGTGTACTAATGACTAGAAAATGGTTAACTGTAGTGACTTGTAAATGTGAACTATTGACTTAAAAATGGTTAAATGTAGTGACTTGAAATGTGAACTAGTGACTTAAAATGGGAAAGTGGTTGAAAATTTGAACTAGTGACTTGAAAATAGTTAATTGTAGTGACTTGAAAATAGTAAAGTGTAATGACTTGAAATTTGAACTAGTGACTTAAAAATGGTTAAGCGTAGTGACTTGAAAATGTGAACTAATGACTAGAAAATTGTTAAGTGTAGTGACTTAAAAATGTGAACTAGTGACTAGAAATGGTTTAAGTGTGGCGACTTGAAACTGTGAACTAGTGACTTGAAAATGGTTATGTGTACTGACTTGAAATGTGAACTAGTGACTTGAAAATGGTTTAGTGTTTGAAAATGTGAACTAGTGACATGAAAATGGTTACGTGTACTGACTTGAAAATGGGAAAGTGGTTGAAAATTTGAACTAGTTACTTGAAAATAGTTAAGCGTAGTGACTTAAAAATATTAAAGTGTAATGACTTGAAATTTGAACTAGTGACTTGAAAATGTGCACTAGTGACTTGAAAATGGTTTACTATTTGAAAATGTGAACTAGAGACATAAAAATGGTTAAGTGTAGTGCCTTGAAATGTGCACTAGTGACTTGAAAATGTTTAAGTGTTTGAAAATGTGAACTAGTGACATGAAAATGGTTAAGTGCAGTGACTTGAAATGTGCACTAGTGACATGAAATTGGTTAAGTGTAGTGACTTTAAAATGGTTAAGTCTAGTGACCTATAAATATGAAATAGTGACATGAAAATGGTTAAGTGTAGTGACTTGAAAATGTATAAGTGTAGTTTCTTGAAATGTGAACTAGTGACTTGAAACTGGTTAAGTGTTGTCACTTGAAAATGTGTACTAATGACTAGAAAATGGTTAACTGTAGTGACTTGTAAATGTGAACTATTGACTTAAAAATGGTTAAATGTAGTGACTTGAAATGTGAACTAGTGACTTGAAAATGAGAAAGTGGTTGAAAATTTGAACAAGTGACTTGAAAATAGTTAATTGTAGTGACTTGAAAATAGTAAAGTGTAATGACTTGAAATTTGAACTAGTGACTTAAAAATGGTTAAGCGTAGTGACTTGAAAATGTGAACTAATGACTAGAAAATTGTTAAGTGTAGTGACTTAAAAATGTGAACTAGTGACTAGAAATGGTTTAAGTATGGCGACTTGAAACTGTGAACTAGTGACTTGAAAATGGTTATGTGTACTGACTTGAAATGTGAACTAGTGACTTGAAAATGGTTTAGTGTTTGAAAATGTGAACTAGTGACATGAAAATGGTTACGTGTACTGACTTGAAAATGGGAAAGAGGTTGAAAATTTGAACTAGTTACTTGAAAATAGTTAAGCGTAGTGACTTAAAAATATTAAAGTGTAATGACTTGAAATTTGAACTAGTGACTTGAAAATGTGAACTGATGACTAGAAAATTGTTAAGTGAAGTGACTTAGAAATGTGAACTAGTGACTAGAAATGGTTTAAGTGTGGCGACTTAAAATTGTGAACTAGTGACTTGAAATTGGTTTCGTGTACTAACTTGAAATGTGAACTAGTGACTTTAAAATGGTTTAGTGTTTGAAAATATGAACTAGTGACATGAAAATGGTTAAATGTAATGCCTTGACATGTGCACTAGTGACTTGAAAATGGTTATGTGTAGTGACTTGTAAATGTGAACTAGTGACTTGAAAATGGTTGCGTGTACTGACTTGAAATGTGAACTAGTGACTTGAAAATGGTTTACTATTTGAAAATGTGAACTAGAGACAAAAATGGTTAAGTGTAGTGCCTTGAAATGTGCACTAGTGACTTGAAAATGTTTAAGTGTTTGAAAATGTGAACTAGTGACATGAAAATGGTTAAGTGTAGTGACTTGAAATGTGCACTAGTGACATGAAATTGGTTAAGTGTAGTGACTTTAAAATGGTTTAGTGTAGTGACCTGTAAATATGAACTAGTGACATGAAAATGGTTAAGTGTAGTGACTTGAAAATGTATAAGTGTAGTTTCTTGAAATGTGAACTAGTGACTTGAAACTGGTTAAGTGTTGTCACTTGAAAATGTGTACTAATGACTAGAAAATGGTTAACTGTAGTGACTTGTAAATGTGAACTATTGACTTAAAAATGGTTAAATGTAGTGACTTGAAATGTGAACTAGTGACTTGAAATGGGAAAGTGGTTGAAAATTTGAACTAGTGACTTGAAAATAGTTAATTGTAGTGACTTGAAAATAGTAAAGTGTAATGACTTGAAATTTGAACTAGTGACTTAAAAATGGTTAAGCGTAGTGACTTGAAAATGTGAACTAATGACTAGAAAATTGTTAAGTGTAGTGACTTAAAAATGTGAACTAGTGACTAGAAATGGTTTAAGTGTGGCGACTTGAAACTGTGAACTAGTGACTTGAAAATGGTTATGTGTACTGACTTGAAATGTGAACTAGTGACTTGAAAATGGTTTAGTGTTTGAAAATGTGAACTAGTGACATGAAAATGGTTACGTGTACTGACTTGAAAATGGGAAAGTGGTTGAAAATTTGAACTAGTTACTTGAAAATAGTTAAGCGTAGTGACTTAAAAATATTAAAGTGTAATGACTTGAAATTTGAACTAGTGACTTGAAAATGTGAACTGATGACTAGAAAATTGTTAAGTGAAGTGACTTAGAAATGTGAACTAGTGACTAGAAATGGTTTAAGTGTGGCGACTTAAAATTGTGAACTAGTGACTTGAAATTGGTTTCGTGTACTAACTTGAAATGTGAACTAGTGACTTTAAAATGGTTTAGTGTTTGAAAATGTGAACTAGTGACATGAAAATGGTTAAATGTAATGCCTTGACATGTGCACTAGTGACTTGAAAATGGTTATGTGTAGTGAATTGTAAATGTGAACTAGTGACTTGAAAATGGTTGCGTGTACTGACTTGAAATGTGAACTAGTGACTTGCAAATGGTTTACTGTTTGAAAATGTGAACTAAAGACATAAAAATGGTTAAGTGTAGTGCCTTGAAATGTGCACTAGTGACTTGAAAATGTTTAAGTGTTTGAAAATGTGAACTAGTGACATGAAAATGGTTAAGTGCAGTGACTTGAAATGTGCACTAGTGACATGAAATTGGTTAAGTGTAGTGACTTTAAAATGGTTAAGTCTAGTGACCTATAAATATGAACTAGTGACATGAAAATGGTTAAGTGTAGTGACTTGAAAATGTATAAGTGTAGTTTCTTGAAATGTGAACTAGTGACTTGAAACTGGTTAAGTGTTGTCACTTGAAAATGTGTACTAATGACTAGAAAATGGTTAACTGTAGTGACTTGTAAATGTGAACTATTGACTTAAAAATGGTTAAATGTAGTGACTTGAAATGTGAACTAGTGACTTGAAAATGAGAAAGTGGTTGAAAATTTGAACAAGTGACTTGAAAATAGTTAATTGTAGTGACTTGAAAATAGTAAAGTGTAATGACTTGAAATTTAAACTAGTGACTTAAAAATGGTTAAGCGTAGTGACTTGAAAATGTGAACTAATGACTAGAAAATTGTTAAGTGTAGTGACTTAAAAATGTGAACTAGTGACTAGAAATGGTTTAAGTGTGGCGACTTGAAACTGTGAACTAGTGACTTGAAAATGGTTATGTGTACTGACTTGAAATGTGAACTAGTGACTTGAAAATGGTTTAGTGTTTGAAAATGTGAACTAGTGACATGAAAATGGTTACGTGTACTGACTTGAAAATGGGAAAGAGGTTGAAAATTTGAACTAGTTACTTGAAAATATTTAAGCGTAGTGACTTAAAAATATTAAAGTGTAATGACTTGAAATTTGAACTAGTGACTTGAAAATGTGAACTGATGACTAGAAAATTGTTAAGTGAAGTGACTTAGAAATGTGAACTAGTGACTAGAAATGGTTTAAGTGTGGCGACTTAAAATTGTGAACTAGTGACTTGAAATTGGGAAAGTGGTTGAAAATTTGAACTAGTGACTTGAAAATAGTTAAGTGTCGTGACTTAAAAATAGTAAAGTGTAATGACTTGAAATTTGAACTAGTGACTTGAAAATGTGAACTAATGACTAGAAAATTGTTAAGTGTAGTGGCTTAGAAATGTGTACTAGTGACTAGAAATGGTTTAAGTGTGGCGACTTAAAATTGTGAACTAGTGACTTGAAATTGGTTTCGTGTACTAACTTGAAATGTGAACTAGTGACTTTAAAATGGTTTAGTGTTTGAAAATGTGAACTAGTGACATGAAAATGGTTAAATGTAATGCCTTGACATGTGCACTAGTGACTTGAAAATGGTTATGTGTAGTGACTTGTAAATGTGAACTAGTGACTTGAAAATGGTTTACTGTTTGAAAATGTGAACTAGAGACAAAAATGGTTAAGTGTAGTGCCTTGAAATGTGCACTAGTGACTTGAAAATGTTTAAGTGTTTGAAAATGTGAACTAGTGACATGAAAATGGTTAAGTGTAGTGACTTGAAATGTGCACTAGTGACATGAAATTGGTTAAGTGTAGTGACTTTAAAATGGTTAAGTGTAGTGACCTGTAAATATGAACTAGTGACATGAAAATGGTTAAGTGTAGTGACTTGAAAATGTATAAGTGTAGTTTCTTGAAATGTGAACTAGTGACTTGAAACTGGTTAAGTGTTGTCACTTGAAAATGTGTACTAATGACTAGAAAATGGTTAACTGTAGTGACTTGTAAATGTGAACTATTGACTTACAAATGGTTAAATGTAGTGACTTGAAATGTGAACTAGTGACTTGAAATGGGAAAGTGGTTGAAAATTTGAACTAGTGACTTGAAAATAGTTAATTGTAGTGACTTGAAAATAGTAAAGTGTAATGACTTGAAATTTGAACTAGTGACTTAAAAATGGTTAAGCGTAGTGACTTGAAAATGTGAACTAATGACTAGAAAATTGTTAAGTGTAGTGACTTAAAAAGGTGAACTAGTGACTAGAAATGGTTTAAGTGTGGCGACTTGAAACTGTGAACTAGTGACTTGAAAATGGTTATGTGTACTGACTTGAAATGTGAACTAGTGACTTGAAAATGGTTTAGTGTTTGAAAATGTGAAATAGTGACATGAAAATGGTTACGTGTACTGACTTGAAAATGGGAAAGTGGTTGAAAATTTGAACTAGTTACTTGAAAATAGTTAAGCGTAGTGACTTAAAAATATTAAAGTGTAATGACTTGAAATTTGAACTAGTGACTTGAAAATGTGAACTGATGACTAGAAAATTGTTAAGTGAAGTGACTTAGAAATGTGAACTAGTGACTTGAAAATGGGAAAGTGGTTGAAAATTTGAACTAGTGACTTGAAAATAGTTAAGTGTAGTGACTTAAAAATAGTAAAGTGTAATGACTTGAAATTTGAACTAGTGACTTGAAAATGTGAACTAATGACTAGAAAATTGTTAAGTGTAGTGGCTTAGAAATGTGTACTAGTGACTAGAAATGGTTTAAGTGTGGCGACTTAAAATTGTGAACTAGTGACTTGAAATTGGTTTCGTGTACTAACTTGAAATGTGAACTAGTGACTTTAAAATGGTTTAGTGTTTGAAAATGTGAACTAGTGACATGAAAATGGTTAAATGTAATGCCTTGACATGTGCACTAGTGACTTGAAAATGGTTATGTGTAGTGACTTGTAAATGTGAACTAGTGACTTGAAAATGGTTGCGTGTACTGACTTGAAATGTGAACTAGTGACTTGAAAATGGTTTACTGTTTGAAAATGTGAACTAGAGACATAAAAATGGTTAAGTGTAGTGCCTTGAAATGTGCACTAGTGACTTGAAAATGTTTAAGTGTTTGAAAATGTGAACTAGTGACATGAAAATGGTTAAGTGTAGTGACTTGAAATGTGCACTAGTGACATGAAATTGGTTAAGTGTAGTGACTTTAAAATGGTTAAGTGTAGTGACCTATAAATATGAAATAGTGACATGAAAATGGTTAAGTGTAGTGACTTGAAAATGTATAAGTGTAGTTTCTTGAAATGTGAACTAGTGACTTGAAACTGGTTAAGTGTTGTCACTTGAAAATGTGTACTAATGACTAGAAAATGGTTAACTGTAGTGACTTGTAAATGTGAACTATTGACTTAAAAATGGTTAAAGGTAGTGACTTGAAATGTGAACTAGTGACTTGAAAATGAGAAAGTGGTTGAAAATTTGAACAAGTGACTTGAAAATAGTTAATTGTAGTGACTTGAAAATAGTAAAGTGTAATGACTTGAAATTTGAACTAGTGACTTAAAAATGGTTAAGCGTAGTGACTTGAAATTGTGAACTAATGACTAGAAAATTGTTAAGTGTAGTGACTTAAAAATGTGAACTAGTGACTAGAAATGGTTTAAGTGTGGCGACTTGAAACTGTGAACTAGTGACTTGAAAATGATTTCGTGTACAGACTTGAAATGTGAACTAGTGACTTGAAAATGGTTTAGTGTAGTGACCTGTAAATATGAACTAGTGACATGAAAATGGTTAAGTGTAGTGACTTGAAAATGTATAAGTGTAGTTTCTTGAAATGTGAACTAGTGACTTGAAACTGGTTAAGTGTTGTCACTTGAAAATGTGTACTAATGACTAGAAAATGGTTAACTGTAGTGACTTGTAAATGTGAACTATTGACTTAAAAATGGTTAAATGTAGTGACTTGAAATGTGAACTAGTGACTTGAAATGGGAAAGTGGTTGAAAATTTGAACTAGTGACTTGAAAATAGTTAATTGTAGTGACTTGAAAATAGTAAAGTGTAATGACTTGAAATTTGAACTAGTGACTTAAAAATGGTTAAGCGTAGTGACTTGAAAATGTGAACTAATGACTAGAAAATTGTTAAGTGTAGTGACTTAAAAATGTGAACTAGTGACTAGAAATGGTTTAAGTGTGGCGACTTGAAACTGTGAACTAGTGACTTGAAAATGGTTATGTGTACTGACTTGAAATGTGAACTAGTGACTTGAAAATGGTTTAGTGTTTGAAAATGTGAACTAGTGACATGAAAATGGTTACGTGTACTGACTTGAAAATGGGAAAGTGGTTGAAAATTTGAACTAGTTACTTGAAAATAGTTAAGCGTAGTGACTTAAAAATATTAAAGTGTAATGACTTGAAATTTGAACTAGTGACTTGAAAATGTGAACTGATGACTAGAAAATTGTTAAGTGAAGTGACTTAGAAATGTGAACTAGTGACTAGAAATGGTTTAAGTGTGGCGACTTAAAATTGTGAACTAGTGACTTGAAATTGGTTTCGTGTACTAACTTGAAATGTGAACTAGTGACTTTAAAATGGTTTAGTGTTTGAAAATGTGAACTAGTGACATGAAAATGGTTAAATGTAATGCCTTGACATGTGCACTAGTGACTTGAAAATGGTTATGTGTAGTGACTTGTAAATGTGAACTAGTGACTTGAAAATGGTTGCGTATACTGACTTGAAATGTGAACTAGTGACTTGAAAATGGTTTACTATTTGAAAATGTGAACTAGAGACATAAAAATGGTTAAGTGTAGTGCCTTGAAATGTGCACTAGTGACTTGAAAATGTTTAAGTGTTTGAAAATGTGAACTAGTGACATGAAAATGGTTAAGTGTAGTGACTTGAAATGTGCACTAGTGACATGAAATTGGTTAAGTGTAGTGACTTTAAAATGGTTAAGTGTAGTGACCTGTAAATATGAACTAGTGACATGAAAATGGTTAAGTGTAGTGACTTGAAAATGTATAAGTGTAGTTTCTTGAAATGTGAACTAGTGACTTGAAACTGGTTAAGTGTTGTCACTTGAAAATGTGTACTAATGACTAGAAAATGGTTAACTGTAGTGACTTGTAAATGTGAACTATTGACTTACAAATGGTTAAATGTGGTGACTTGAAATGTGAACTAGTGACTTGAAATGGGAAAGTGGTTGAAAATTTGAACTAGTGACTTGAAAATAGTTAATTGTAGTGACTTGAAAATAGTAAAGTGTAATGACTTGAAATTTGAACTAGTGACTTAAAAATGGTTAAGCGTAGTGACTTGAAAATGTGAACTAATGACTAGAAAATTGTTAAGTGTAGTGACTTAAAAATGTGAACTAGTGACTAGAAATGGTTTAAGTGTGGCGACTTGAAACTGTGAACTAGTGACTTGAAAATGGTTATGTGTACTGACTTGAAATGTGAACTAGTGACTTGAAAATGGTTTAGTGTTTGAAAATGTGAACTAGTGACATGAAAATGGTTACGTGTACTGACTTGAAAATGGGAAAGTGGTTGAAAATTTGAACTAGTTACTTGAAAATAGTTAAGCGTAGTGACTTAAAAATATTAAAGTGTAATGACTTGAAATTTGAACTAGTGACTTGAAAATGTGAACTGATGACTAGAAAATTGTTAAGTGAAGTGACTTAGAAATGTGAACTAGTGACTAGAAATGGTTTAAGTGTGGCGACTTAAAATTGTGAACTAGTGACTTGAAATTGGTTTCGTGTACTAACTTGAAATGTGAACTAGTGACTTTAAAATGGTTTAGTGTTTGAAAATGTGAACTAGTGACATGAAAATGGTTAAATGTAATGCCTTGACATGTGCACTAGTGACTTGAAAATGGTTATGTGTAGTGACTTGTAAATGTGAACTAGTGACTTGAAAATGGTTGCGTATACTGACTTGAAATGTGAACTAGTGACTTGAAAATGGTTTACTATTTGAAAATGTGAACTAGAGACATAAAAATGGTTAAGTGTAGTGCCTTGAAATGTGCACTAGTGACTTGAAAATGTTTAAGTGTTTGAAAATGTGAACTAGTGACATGAAAATGGTTAAGTGTAGTGACTTGAAATGTGCACTAGTGACATGAAATTGGTTAAGTGTAGTGACTTTAAAATGGTTAAGTGTAGTGACCTGTAAATATGAACTAGTGACATGAAAATGGTTAAGTGTAGTGACTTGAAAATGTATAAGTGTAGTTTCTTGAAATGTGAACTAGTGACTTGAAACTGGTTAAGTGTTGTCACTTGAAAATGTGTACTAATGACTAGAAAATGGTTAACTGTAGTGACTTGTAAATGTGAACTATTGACTTACAAATGGTTAAATGTGGTGACTTGAAATGTGAACTAGTGACTTGAAATGGGAAAGTGGTTGAAAATTTGAACTAGTGACTTGAAAATAGTTAATTGTAGTGACTTGAAAATAGTAAAGTGTAATGACTTGAAATTTGAACTAGTGACTTAAAAATGGTTAAGCGTAGTGACTTGAAAATGTGAACTAATGACTAGAAAATTGTTAAGTGTAGTGACTTAAAAATGTGAACTAGTGACTAGAAATGGTTTAAGTGTGGCGACTTGAAACTGTGAACTAGTGACTTGAAAATGGTTATGTGTACTGACTTGAAATGTGAACTAGTGACTTGAAAATGGTTTAGTGTTTGAAAATGTGAAATAGTGACATGAAAATGGTTACGTGTACTGACTTGAAAATGGGAAAGTGGTTGAAAATTTGAACTAGTTACTTGAAAATAGTTAAGCGTAGTGACTTAAAAATATTAAAGTGTAATGACTTGAAATTTGAACTAGTGACTTGAAAATGTGAACTAATGACTAGAAAATTGTTAAGTGAAGTTACTTAGAAATGTGAACTAGTGACTAGAAATGGTTTAAGTGTGGCGACTTAAAATTGTGAACTAGTGACTTGAAATTGGTTTCGTGTACTAACTTGAAATGTGAACTAGTGACTTTAAAATGGTTTAGTGTTTGAAAATGTGAACTAGTGACATGAAAATGGTTAAATGTAATGCCTTGACATGTGCACTAGTGACTTGAAAATGGTTATGTGTAGTGACTTGTAAATGTGAACTAGTGACTTGAAAATGGTTGCGTGTACTGACTTGAAATGTGAACTAGTGACTTGAAAATGGTTTACTATTTGAAAATGTGAACTAGAGACATAAAAATGGTTAAGTGTAGTGCCTTGAAATGTGCACTAGTGACTTGAAAATGTTTAAGTGTTTGAAAATGTGAACTAGTGACATGAAAATGGTTAAGTGTAGTGACTTGAAATGTGCACTAGTGACATGAAATTGGTTAAGTGTAGTGACTTTAAAATGGTTAAGTGTAGTGACCTGTAAATATGAAATAGTGACATGAAAATGGTTAAGTGTAGTGACTTGAAAATGTATAAGTGTAGTTTCTTGAAATGTGAACTAGTGACTTGAAACTGGTTAAGTGTTGTCACTTGAAAATGTGTACTAATGACTAGAAAATGGTTAACTGTAGTGACTTGTAAATGTGAACTATTGACTTAAAAATGGTTAAATGTAGTGACTTGAAATGTGAACTAGTGACTTGAAAATGAGAAAGTGGTTGAAAATTTGAACAAGTGACTTGAAAATAGTTAATTGTAGTGACTTGAAAATAGTAAAGTGTAATGACTTGAAATTTGAACTAGTGACTTAAAAATGGTTAAGCGTAGTGACTTGAAAATGTGAACTAATGACTAGAAAATTGTTAAGTGTAGTGACTTAAAAATGTGAACTAGTGACTAGAAATGGTTTAAGTGTGGCGACTTGAAACTGTGAACTAGTGACTTGAAAATGGTTATGTGTACTGACTTGAAATGTGAACTAGTGACTTGAAAATGGTTTAGTGTTTGAAAATGTGAAATAGTGACATGAAAATGGTTACGTGTACTGACTTGAAAATGGGAAAGTGGTTGAAAATTTGAACTAGTTACTTGAAAATAGTTAAGCGTAGTGACTTAAAAATATTAAAGTGTAATGACTTGAAATTTGAACTAGTGACTTGAAAATGTGAACTAATGACTAGAAAATTGTTAAGTGAAGTTACTTAGAAATGTGAACTAGTGACTAGAAATGGTTTAAGTGTGGCGACTTAAAATTGTGAACTAGTGACTTGAAATTGGTTTCGTGTACTAACTTGAAATGTGAACTAGTGACTTTAAAATGGTTTAGTGTTTGAAAATGTGAACTAGTGACATGAAAATGGTTAAATGTAATGCCTTGACATGTGCACTAGTGACTTGAAAATGGTTATGTGTAGTGACTTGTAAATGTGAACTAGTGACTTGAAAATGGTTGCGTGTACTGACTTGAAATGTGAACTAGTGACTTGAAAATGGTTTACTATTTGAAAATGTGAACTAGAGACATAAAAATGGTTAAGTGTAGTGCCTTGAAATGTGCACTAGTGACTTGAAAATGTTTAAGTGTTTGAAAATGTGAACTAGTGACATGAAAATGGTTAAGTGTAGTGACTTGAAATGTGCACTAGTGACATGAAATTGGTTAAGTGTAGTGACTTTAAAATGGTTAAGTGTAGTGACCTATAAATATGAAATAGTGACATGAAAATGGTTAAGTGTAGTGACTTGAAAATGTATAAGTGTAGTTTCTTGAAATGTGAACTAGTGACTTGAAACTGGTTAAGTGTTGTCACTTGAAAATGTGTACTAATGACTAGAAAATGGTTAACTGTAGTGACTTGTAAATGTGAACTATTGACTTAAAAATGGTTAAATGTAGTGACTTGAAATGTGAACTAGTGACTTGAAAATGAGAAAGTGGTTGAAAATTTGAACAAGTGACTTGAAAATAGTTAATTGTAGTGACTTGAAAATAGTAAAGTGTAATGACTTGAAATTTGAACTAGTGACTTAAAAATGGTTAAGCGTAGTGACTTGTAAATGTGAACTAATGACTAGAAAATTGTTAAGTGTAGTGACTTAAAAATGTGAACTAGTGACTAGAAATGGTTTAAGTGTGGCGACTTGAAACTGTGAACTAGTGACTTGAAAATGGTTATGTGTACTGACTTGAAATGTGAGCTAGTGACTTGAAAATGGTTTAGTGTTTGAAAATGTGAACTAGTGACATGAAAATGGTTACGTGTACTGACTTGAAAATGGGAAAGAGGTTGAAAATTTGAACTAGTTACTTGAAAATAGTTAAGCGTAGTGACTTAAAAATATTAAAGTGTAATGACTTGAAATTTGAACTAGTGACTTGAAAATGTGAACTGATGACTAGAAAATTGTTAAGTGAAGTGACTTAGAAATGTGAACTAGTGACTAGAAATGGTTTAAGTGTGGCGACTTAAAATTGTGAACTAGTGACTTGAAATTGGTTTCGTGTACTAACTTGAAATGTGAACTAGTGACTTTAAAATGGTTTAGTGTTTGAAAATGTGAACTAGTGACATGAAAATGGTTAAATGTAATGCCTTGACATGTGCACTAGTGACTTGAAAATGGTTATGTGTAGTGACTTGTAAATGTGAACTAGTGACTTGAAAATGGTTGCGTGTACTGACTTGAAATGTGAACTAGTGACTTGAAAATGGTTTACTATTTGAAAATGTGAACTAGAGACATAAAAATGGTTAAGTGTAGTGCCTTGAAATGTGCACTAGTGACTTGAAAATGTTTAAGTGTTTGAAAATGTGAACTAGTGACATGAAAATGGTTAAGTGTAGTGACTTGAAATGTGCACTAGTGACATGAAATTGGTTAAGTGTAGTGACTTTAAAATGGTTAAGTGTAGTGACCTGTAAATATGAAATAGTGACATGAAAATGGTTAAGTGTAGTGACTTGAAAATGTATAAGTGTAGTTTCTTGAAATGTGAACTAGTGACTTGAAACTGGTTAAGTGTTGTCACTTGAAAATGTGTACTAATGACTAGAAAATGGTTAACTGTAGTGACTTGTAAATGTGAACTATTGACTTAAAAATGGTTAAATGTAGTGACTTGAAATGTGAACTAGTGACTTGAAAATGAGAAAGTAGTTGAAAATTTGAACAAGTGACTTGAAAATAGTTAATTGTAGTGACTTGAAAATAGTAAAGTGTAATGACTTGAAATTTGAACTAGTGACTTAAAAATGGTTAAGCGTAGTGACTTGAAAATGTGAACTAATGACTAGAAAATTGTTAAGTGTAGTGACTTAAAAATGTGAACTAGTGACTAGAAATGGTTTAAGTGTGGCGACTTGAAACTGTGAACTAGTGACTTGAAAATGGTTATGTGTACTGACTTGAAATGTGAGCTAGTGACTTGAAAATGGTTTAGTGTTTGAAAATGTGAACTAGTGACATGAAAATGGTTACGTGTACTGACTTGAAAATGGGAAAGAGGTTGAAAATTTGAACTAGTTACTTGAAAATAGTTAAGCGTAGTGACTTAAAAATATTAAAGTGTAATGACTTGAAATTTGAACTAGTGACTTGAAAATGTGAACTGATGACTAGAAAATTGTTAAGTGAAGTGACTTAGAAATGTGAACTAGTGAGTAGAAATGGTTTAAGTGTGGCGACTTAAAATTGTGAACTAGTGACTTGAAATTGGTTTCGTGTACTAACTTGAAATGTGAACTAGTGACTTTAAAATTGTTTAGTGTTTGAAAATGTGAACTAGTGACATGAAAATGGTTAAATGTAATGCCTTGACATGTGCACTAGTGACTTGAAAATGGTTAAGTGTAGTGACTTGTAAATGTGAACTAGTGACTTGAAAATGGTTGCGTGTACTGACTTGAAATGTGAACTAGTGACATGAAAATGGTTTACTGTTTGAAAATGTGAACTAGAGACATAAAAATGGTTAAGTGTAGTGCCTTGAAATGTGCACTAGTGACTTGAAAATGTTTAAGTGTTTGAAAATGTGAACTAGTGACATGAAAATGGTTAAGTGTAGTGACTTGAAATGTGCACTAGTGACATGAAATTGGTTAAGTGTAGTGACTTTCAAATGGTTAAGTGTAGTGACCTGTAAATATGAACTAGTGACATAAAAATGGTTAAGTGTAGTGACTTGAAAATGTATAAGTGTAGTTTCTTGAAATGTGAACTAGTGACTTGAAACTGGCTAAGTGTTGTCACTTGAAAATGTGTACTAATGACTAGAAAATGGTTAACTGTAGTGACTTGTAAATGTGAACTAGTGCCTTGAAACTGGTTAAGTGTTGTCACTTGAAAATGTGTACTAATGACTAGAAAATGGTTAACTGTAGTGACTTGTAAATGTGAACTATTGACTTAAAAATGGTTAAATGTAGTGACTTGAAATGTGAACTAGTGACTTGAAAATGAGAAAGTGGTTGAAAATTTGAACTAGTGACTTGAAAATAGTTAATTGTAGTGACTTGAAAATAGTAAAGTGTAATGACTTGAAATTTGAACTAGTGACTTAAAAATGGTTAAGCGTAGTGACTTGAAAATGTGAACTAATGACTAGAAAATTGTTAAGTGTAGTGACTTAAAAATGTGAACTAGTGACTAGAAATGGTTTAAGTGTGGCGACTTGAAACTGTGAACTAGTGACTTGAAAATGGTTATGTGTACTGACTTGAAATGTGAACTAGTGACTTGAAAATGGTTTAGTGTTGGAAAATGTGAACTAGTGACATGAAAATGGTTACGTGTACTGACTTGAAAATGGGAAAGAGGTTGAAAATTTGAACTAGTTACTTGAAAATAGTTAAGCGTAGTGACTTAAAAATATTAGAGTGTAATGACTTAAAATTTGAACTAGTGACTTGAAAATGTGAACTGATGACTAGAAAATTGTTAAGTGAAGTGACTTAGAAATGTGAACTGGTGACTAGAAATGGTTTAAGTGTGGCGACTTAAAATTGTGAACTAGTGACTTGAAATTGGTTTCGTGTACTAACTTGAAATGTGAACTAGTGACTTTAAAATTGTTTAGTGTTTGAAAATGTGAACTAGTGACATGAAAATGGTTAAATAAAATGCCTTGACATGTGCACTAGTGACTTGAAAATGGTTAAGTGTAGTGACTTGTAAATGTGAACTAGTGACTTGAAAATGGTTGCGTGTACTGACTTGAAATGTGAACTAGTGACTTGAAAATGGTTTACTGTTTGAAAATGTGAACTAGAGACATAAAAATTGTTAAGTGTATTGCCTTGAAATGTGCACTAGTGCCTTGAAATGTGCACTAGTGACTTGAAAATGTTTAAGTGTTTGAAAATGTGAACTAGTGACATGAAAATGGTTAAGTGTAGTGACTTGAAATGTGCACTAGTGACATGAAATTGGTTAAGTGTAGTGACTTTAAAATGGTTAAGTGTAGTGACCTGTAAATATGAAATAGTGACATGAAAATGGTTAAGTGTAGTGACTTGAAAATGTATAAGTGTAGTTTCTTGAAATGTGAACTAGTGACATGAAAATGGTTTACTGTTTGAAAATGTGAACTAGAGACATAAAAATGGTTAAGTGTAGTGCCTTGAAATGTGCACTAGTGACTTGAAAATGTTTAAGTGTTTGAAAATGTGAACTAGTGACATGAAAATGGTTAAGTGTAGTGACTTGAAATGTGCACTAGTGACATGAAATTGGATAAGTGTAGTGACTTTAAAATGGTTAAGTGTAGTGACCTATAAATATGAAATAGTAACATGAAAATGGTTAAGTGTAGTGACTTGAAAATGTATAAGTGTAGTTTCTTGAAATGTGAACTAGTGACTTGAAACTGGTTAAGTGTTGTCACTTGAAAATGTGTACTAATGACTAGAAAATGGTTAACTGTAGTGACTTGTAAATGTGAACTATTGACTTAAAAATGGTTAAATGTAGTGACTTGAAATGTGAACTAGTGACTTGAAAATGAGAAAGTGGTTGAAAATTTGAACAAGTGACTTGAAAATAGTTAATTGTAGTGACTTGAAAATAGTAAAGTGTAATGACTTGAAATTTGAACTAGTGACTTAAAAATGGTTAAGCGTAGTGACTTGAAAATGTGAACTAATGACTAGAAAATTGTTAAGTGTAGTGACTTAAAAATGTGAACTAGTGACTAGAAATGGTTTAAGTGTGGCGACTTGAAACTGTGAACTAGTGACTTGAAAATGGTTATGTGTACTGACTTGAAATGTGAGCTAGTGACTTGAAAATGGTTTAGTGTTTGAAAATGTGAACTAGTGACATGAAAATGGTTACGTGTACTGACTTGAAAATGGGAAAGAGGTTGAAAATTTGAACTAGTTACTTGAAAATAGTTAAGCGTAGTGACTTAAAAATATTAAAGTGTAATGACTTGAAATTTGAACTAGTGACTTGAAAATGTGAACTGATGACTAGAAAATTGTTAAGTGAAGTGACTTAGAAATGTGAACTAGTGACTAGAAATGGTTTAAGTGTGGCGACTTAAAATTGTGAACTAGTGACTTGAAATTGGTTTCGTGTACTAACTTGAAATGTGAACTAGTGACTTTAAAATGGTTTAGTGTTTGAAAATGTGAACTAGTGACATGAAAATGGTTAAATATAATGCCTTGACATGTGCACTAGTGACTTGAAAATGGTTATGTGTAGTGACTTGTAAATGTGAACTAGTGACTTGAAAATGGTTGCGTGTACTGACTTGAAATGTGAACTAGTGACTTGAAAATGGTTTACTGTTTGAAAATGTGAACTAGAGACATAAAAATGGTTAAGTGTAGTGCCTTGAAATGTGCACTAGTGACTTGAAAATGTTTAAGTGTTTGAAAATGTGAACTAGTGACATGAAAATGGTTAAGTGTAGTGACTTGAAATGTGCACTAGTGACATGAAATTGGTTAAGTGTAGTGACTTTAAAATGGTTAAGTGTAGTGACCTGTAAATATGAAATAGTGACATGAAAATGGTTAAGTGTAGTGACTTGAAAATGTATAAGTGTAGTTTCTTGAAATGTGAACTAGTGACTTGAAACTGGTTAAGTGTTGTCACTTGAAAATGTGTACTAATGACTAGAAAATGGTTAACTGTAGTGACTTGTAAATGTGAACTATTGACTTAAAAATGGTTAAATGTAGTGACTTGAAATGTGAACTAGTGACTTGAAAATGAGAAAGTGGTTGAAAATTTGAACAAGTGACTTGAAAATAGTTAATTGTAGTGACTTGAAAATAGTAAAGTGTAATGACTTGAAATTTGAACTAGTGACTTAAAAATGGTTAAGCGTAGTGACTTGAAAATGTGAACTAATGACTAGAAAATTGTTAAGTGTAGTGACTTAAAAATGTGAACTAGTGACTAGAAATGGTTTAAGTGTGGCGACTTGAAACTGTGAACTAGTGACTTGAAAATGGTTATGTGTACTGACTTGAAATGTGAGCTAGTGACTTGAAAATGGTTTAGTGTTTGAAAATGTGAACTAGTGACATGAAAATGGTTACGTGTACTGACTTGAAAATGGGAAAGAGGTTGAAAATTTGAACTAGTTACTTGAAAATAGTTAAGCGTAGTGACTTAAAAATATTAAAGTGTAATGACTTGAAATTTGAACTAGTGACTTGAAAATGTGAACTGATGACTAGAAAATTGTTAAGTGAAGTGACTTAGAAATGTGAACTAGTGAGTAGAAATGGTTTAAGTGTGGCGACTTAAAATTGTGAACTAGTGACTTGAAATTGGTTTCGTGTACTAACTTGAAATGTGAACTAGTGACTTTAAAATTGTTTAGTGTTTGAAAATGTGAACTAGTGACATGAAAATGGTTAAATGTAATGCCTTGACATGTGCACTAGTGACTTGAAAATGGTTAAGTGTAGTGACTTGTAAATGTGAACTAGTGACTTGAAAATGGTTGCGTGTACTGACTTGAAATGTGAACTAGTGACATGAAAATGGTTTACTGTTTGAAAATGTGAACTAGAGACATAAAAATGGTTAAGTGTAGTGCCTTGAAATGTGCACTAGTGACTTGAAAATGTTTAAGTGTTTGAAAATGTGAACTAGTGACATGAAAATGGTTAAGTGTAGTGACTTGAAATGTGCACTAGTGACATGAAATTGGTTAAGTGTAGTGACTTTCAAATGGTTAAGTGTAGTGACCTGTAAATATGAACTAGTGACATAAAAATGGTTAAGTGTAGTGACTTGAAAATGTATAAGTGTAGTTTCTTGAAATGTGAACTAGTGACTTGAAACTGGTTAAGTGTTGTCACTTGAAAATGTGTACTAATGACTAGAAAATGGTTAACTGTAGTGACTTGTAAATGTGAACTAGTGCCTTGAAACTGGTTAAGTGTTGTCACTTGAAAATGTGTACTAATGACTAGAAAATGGTTAACTGTAGTGACTTGTAAATGTGAACTATTGACTTAAAAATGGTTAAATGTAGTGACTTGAAATGTGAACTAGTGACTTGAAAATGAGAAAGTGGTTGAAAATTTGAACTAGTGACTTGAAAATAGTTAATTGTAGTGACTTGAAAATAGTAAAGTGTAATGACTTGAAATTTGAACTAGTGACTTACAAATGGTTAAGCGTAGTGACTTGAAAATGTGAACTAATGACTAGAAAATTGTTAAGTGTAGTGACTTAAAAATGTGAACTAGTGACTAGAAATGGTTTAAGTGTGGCGACTTGAAACTGTGAACTAGTGACTTGAAAATGGTTATGTGTACTGACTTGAAATGTGAACTAGTGACTTGAAAATGGTTTAGTGTTGGAAAATGTGAACTAGTGACATGAAAATGGTTACGTGTACTGACTTGAAAATGGGAAAGAGGTTGAAAATTTGAACTAGTTACTTGAAAATAGTTAAGCGTAGTGACTTAAAAATATTAGAGTGTAATGACTTAAAATTTGAACTAGTGACTTGAAAATGTGAACTGATGACTAGAAAATTGTTAAGTGAAGTGACTTAGAAATGTGAACTAGTGACTAGAAATGGTTTAAGTGTGGCGACTTAAAATTGTGAACTAGTGACTTGAAATTGGTTTCGTGTACTAACTTGAAATGTGAACTAGTGACTTTAAAATTGTTTAGTGTTTGAAAATGTGAACTAGTGACATGAAAATGGTTAAATAAAATGCCTTGACATGTGCACTAGTGACTTGAAAATGGTTAAGTGTAGTGACTTGTAAATGTGAACTAGTGACTTGAAAATGGTTGCGTGTACTGACTTGAAATGTGAACTAGTGACTTGAAAATGGTTTACTGTTTGAAAATGTGAACTAGAGACATAAAAATTGTTAAGTGTATTGCCTTGAAATGTGCACTAGTGCCTTGAAATGTGCACTAGTGACTTGAAAATGTTTAAGTGTTTGAAAATGTGAACTAGTGACATGAAAATGGTTAAGTGTAGTGACTTGAAATGTGCACTAGTGACATGAAATTGGTTAAGTGTAGTGACTTTAAAATGGTTAAGTGTAGTGACCTGTAAATATGAAATAGTGACATGAAAATGGTTAAGTGTAGTGACTTGAAAATGTATAAGTGTAGTTTCTTGAAATGTGAACTAGTGACTTGAAACTGGTTAAGTGTTGTCACTTGAAAATGTGTACTAATGACTAGAAAATGGTTAACTGTAGTGACTTGTAAATGTGAACTATTGACTTAAAAATGGTTAAATGTAGTGACTTGAAATGTGAACTAGTGACTTGAAAATGAGAAAGTGGTTGAAAATTTGAACTAGTGACTTGAAAATAGTTAATTGTAGTGACTTGAAAATAGTAAAGTGTAATGACTTGAAATTTGAACTAGTGACTTAAAAATGGTTAAGCGTAGTGACTTGAAAATGTGAATTAATGACTAGAAAATTGTTAAGTGTAGTGACTTAAAAATGTGAACTAGTGACTAGAAATGGTTTAAGTGTGGCGACTTGAAACTGTGAACTAGTGACTTGAAAATGGTTATGTGTACTGACTTGAAATGTGAACTAGTGACTTGAAAATGGTTTAGTGTTTGAAAATGTGAACTAGTGACATGAAAATGGTTACGTGTACTGACTTGAAAATGGGAAAGAGGTTGAAAATTTGAACTAGTTACTTGAAAATAGTTAAGCGTAGTGACTTAAAAATATTAAAGTGTAATGACTTGAAATTTGAACTAGTGACTTGAAAATGTGAACTGATGACTAGAAAATTGTTAAGTGAAGTGACTTAGAAATGTGAACTAGTGACTAGAAATGGTTTAAGTGTGGCGACTTAAAATTGTGAACTAGTGACTTGAAATTGGTTTCGTGTACTAACTTGAAATGTGAACTAGTGACTTTAAAATGGTTTAGTGTTTGAAAATGTGAACTAGTGACATGAAAATGGTTAAATGTAATGCCTTGACATGTGCACTAGTGACTTGAAAATGGTTATGTGTAGTGACTTGTAAATGTGAACTAGTGACTTGAAAATGGTTGCGTGTACTGACTTGAAATGTGAACTAGTGACTTGAAAATGGTTTACTATTTGAAAATGTGAACTAGAGACATAAAAATGGTTAAGTGTAGTGCCTTGAAATGTGCACTAGTGACTTGAAAATGTTTAAGTGTTTGAAAATGTGAACTAGTGACATGAAAATGGTTAAGTGTAGTGACTTGAAATGTGCACTAGTGACATGAAATTGGTTAAGTGTAGTGACCTGTAAATATGAAATAGTGACATGAAAATGGTTAAGTGTAGTGACTTGAAAATGTATAAGTGTAGTGACTTGAAATGTGTACTAGTGACATGAAATTGGTTAAGTGTAGTGACTTTAAAATGGTTAAGTGTAGTGACCTGTAAATATGAACTAGTGACATGAAAATGGTTAAGTGTAGTGACTTGAAAATGTATAAGTGTAGTTTCTTGAAATGTGAACTAGTGACTTGAAACTGGTTAAGTGTTGTCACTTGAAAATGTGTACTAATGACTAGAAAATGGTTAACTGTAGTGACTTGTAAATGTGAACTAGTGACTTGAAACTGGTTAAGTGTTGTCACTTGAAAATGTGTACTAATGACTAGAAAATGGTTAACTGTAGTGACTAGTAAATGTGAACTATTGACTTAAAAATGGTTAAATGTAGTGACTTGAAATGTGAACTAGTGACTTGAAAATGAGAAAGTGGTTGAAAATTTGAACTAGTGACTTGAAAATAGTTAATTGTAGTGACTTGAAAATAGTAAAGTGTAATGACTTGAAATTTGAACTAGTGACTTACAAATGGTTAAGCGTAGTGACTTGAAAATGTGAACTAATGACTAGAAAATTGTTAAGTGTAGTGACTTAAAAATGTGAACTAGTGACTAGAAATGGTTTAAGTGTGGCGACTTGAAACTGTGAACTAGTGACTTGAAAATGGTTATGTGTACTGACTTGAAATGTGAACTAATGACTTGAAAATGGTTTAGTGTTTGAAAATGTGAACTAGTGACATGAAAATGGTTACGTGTACTGACTTGAAAATGGGAAAGTGGTTGAAAATTTGAACTAGTTACTTGAAAATAGTTAAGCATAGTGACTTAAAAATATTAAAGTGTAATGACTTGAAATGTACTAGTGACTTGAAAATGTGAACTGATGACTAGAAAATTGTTAAGTGAAGTGACTTAGAAATGTGAACTAGTGACTAGAAATGGTTTAAGTGTGGCGACTTAAAATTGTGAACTAGTGACTTGAAATTGGTTTCGTGTACTAACTTGAAATGTGAACTAGTGACTTTAAAATGGTTTAGTGTTTGAAAATGTGAACTAGTGACATGAAAATGGTTAAATAAAATGCCTTGACATATGCACTAGTGACTTGAAAATGGTTAAGTGTAGTGACTTGTAAATGTGAACTAGTGACTTGAAAATGGTTGCGTGTACTGACTTGAAATGTGAACTAGTGACTTGAAAATGGTTTACTGTTTGAAAATGTGAACTAGAGACATAAAAATTGTTAAGTGTAGTGCCTTGAAATGTGCACTAGTGCCTTGAAATGTGCACTAGTGCCTTGAAAATGTTTAAGTGTTTGAAAATGTGAACTAGTGACATGAAAATGGTTAAGTGTAGTGACTTTAAAATGGTTATGTGTAGTTACCTGTAAATATGAACTAGTGACATGAAAATGGTTAAGTGTAGTGACTTGAAAATGTATAAGTGTAGTTTCTTGAAATGTGAACTAGTGACTTGAAACTGGTTAAGTGTTGTCACTTGAAAATGTGTACTAATGACTAGAAAATGGTTAACTGTAGTGACTTGTAAATGTGAACTAGTGACTTGAAACTGGTTAAGTGTTGTCACTTGAAAATGTGTACTAATGACTAGAAAATGGTTAACTGTAGTGACTTGTAAATGTGAACTATTGACTTAAAAATGGTTAAATGTAGTGACTTGAAATGTGAACTAGTGACTTGAAAATGAGAAAGTGGTTGAAAATTTGAACTAGTGACTTGAAAATAGTTAATTGTAGTGACTTGAAAATAGTAAAGTGTAATGACTTGAAATTTGAACTAGTGACTTAAAAATGGTTAAGCGTAGTGACTTGAAAATGTGAACTAATGACTAGAAAATTGTTAAGTGTAGTGACTTAAAAATGTGAACTAGTGACTAGAAATGGTTTAAGTGTGGCGACTTGAAACTGTGAACTAGTGACTTGAAAATGGTTATGTGTACTGACTTGAAATGTGAACTAGTGACTTGAAAATGGTTTAGTGTTTGAAAATGTGAACTAGTGACATGAAAATGGTTACGTGTACTGACTTGAAAATGGGAAAGAGGTTGAAAATTTGAACTAGTTACTTGAAAATAGTTAAGCGTAGTGACTTAAAAATATTAAAGTGTAATGACTTAAAATTTGAACTAGTGACTTGAAAATGTGAACTGATGACTAGAAAATTGTTAAGTGAAGTGACTTAGAAATGTGAACTAGTGACTAGAAATGGTTTAAGTGTGGCGACTTAAAATTGTGAACTAGTGACTTGAAATTGCTTTCGTGTACTAACTTGAAATGTGAACTAGTGACTTTAAAATTGTTTAGTGTTTGAAAATGTGAACTAGTGACATGAAAATGGTTAAATAAAATGCCTTGACATGTGCACTAGTGACTTGAAAATGGTTAAGTGTAGTGACTTGTAAATGTGAACTAGTGACTTGAAAATGGTTGCGTGTACTGACTTGAAATGTGAACTAGTGACTTGAAAATGGTTTACTGTTTGAAAATGTGAACTAGAGACATAAAAATTGTTAAGTGTAGTGCCTTGAAATGTGCACTAGTGCCTTGAAATGTGCACTAGTGACTTGAAAATGTTTAAGTGTTTGAAAATGTGAACTAGTGACATGAAAATGGTTAAGTGTAGTGACTTGAAATGTGCACTAGTGACATGAAATTGGTTAAGTGTAGTGACTTTAAAATGGTTAAGTGTAGTGACCTGTAAATATGAACTAGTGACATGAAAATGGTTAAGTGTAGTGACTTGAAAATGTATAAGTGTAGTTTCTTGAAATGTGAACTAGTGACTTGAAACTGGTTAAGTGTTGTCACTTGAAAATGTGTACTAATGACTAGAAAATGGTTAACTGTAGTGACTTGTAAATGTGAACTATTGACTTAAAAATGGTTAAATGTAGTGACTTGAAATGTGAACTAGTGACTTGAAAATGGGAAAGTGGTTGAAAATTTGAACTAGTGGCTTGAAAATAGTTAATTGTAGTGACTTGAAAATAGTAAAGTGTAATGACTTGAAATTTGAACTAGTGACTTAAAAATGGTTAAGCGTAGTGACTTGAAAATGTGAACTAATGACTAGAAAATTGTTAAATGTAGTGACTTAAAAATGTGAACTAGTGACTAGAAATGGTTTAAGTGTGGCGACTTGAAACTGTGAACTAGTGACTTTAAAATGGTTATGTGTACTGACTTGAAATGTGAACTAGTGACTTGAAAATGGTTTAGTGTTTGAAAATGTGAACTAGTGACATGAAAATGGTTACGTGTACTGACTTGAAAATGGGAAAGTGGTTGAAAATTTGAACTAGTTACTTGAAAATAGTTAAGCGTAGTGACTTAAAAATATTAAAGTGTAATGACTTGAAATTTGAACTAGTGACTTGAAAATGTGAACTGATGACTAGAAAATTGTTAAGTGAAGTGACTTAGAAATGTGAACTAGTGACTAGAAATGGTTTAAGTGTGGCGACTTAAAATTGTGAACTAGTGACTTGAAATTGGTTTCGTGTACTAACTTGAAATGTGAACTAGTGACTTTAAAATGGTTTAGTGTTTGAAAATGTGAACTAGTGACATGAAAATGGTTAAATGTAATGCCTTGACATGTGCACTAGTGACTTGAAAATGGTTAAGTGTAGTGACTTGTAAATGTGAACTACTGACTTGAAAATGGTTGCGTGTACTGACTTGAAATGTGAACTAGTGACTTGAAAATGGTTTACTGTTTGAAAATGTGAACTAGAGACAGAAAAATGGTTAAGTGTAGTGCCTTGAAATATGCACTAGTGACTTGAAAATGTTTAAGTGTTTGAAAATGTGAACTAGTGACATGAAAATGGTTAAGTGTAGTGACTTGAAATGTGCACTAGTGACATGAAATTGGTTAAGTGTAGTGACTTTCAAATGGTTAAGTGTAGTGACCTGTAAATATGAACTAGTGACATGAAAATGGTTAAGTGTAGTGACTTGAAAATGGTTAACTGTAGTGACTTGTAAATGTGAACTATTGACTTAAAAATGGTTAAATGTAGTGACTTGAAATGTGAACTAGTGACTTGAAAATGGGAAAGTGGTTGAAAATTTGAACTAGTGACTTGAAAATAGTTAATTGTAGTAACTTAAAAATAGTAAAGTGTAATGACTTGAAATTTGAACTAGTGACTTAAAAATGGTTAAGCGTAGTGACTTGAAAATGTGAACTAATGACTAGAAAATTGTTAAGTGTAGTGACTTAAAAATGTGAACTAGTGACTAGAAATGGTTTAAGTGTGGCGACTTGAAACTGTGAACTAGTGACTTGAAAATGGTTATGTGTACTGACTTGAAATGTGAACTAGTGATTTGAAAATGGCTTAGTGTTTGAAAATGTGAACTAGTGACATGAAAATGGTTACGTGTACTGACTTGAAAATGGGAAAGTGGTTGAAAATTTGAACTAGTTACTTGAAAATAGTTAAGCGTAGTGACTTAAAAATATTAAAGTGTAATGACTTGAAATTTGAACTAGTGACTTGAAAATGTGAACTGATGACTAGAAAATTGTTAAGTGAAGTGACTTAGAAATGTGAACTGGTGACTAGAAATGGTTTAAGTGTGGCGACTTAAAATTGTGAACTAGTGACTTGAAACTGGTTTCGTGTACTAACTTGAAATGTGAACTAGTGACTTTAAAATGGTTTAGTGTTTGAAAATGTGAACTAGTGACATGAAAATGGCTAAATGTAATGCCTTGAAATGTGCACTAGTGACTTGAAAATGGTTAAGTGTAGTGACTTGTAAATGTGAACTAGTGACTTGAAAATGGTTGCGTGTACTGACTTGAAATGTGAACTAGTGACTTGAAAATGGTTTACTGTTTGAAAATGTGAACTAGAGATAGAAAAATGGTTAAGTGTAGTGCCTTGAAATGTGCACTAGTGACTTGAAAATGTTTAAGTGTTTGAAAATGTGAACTAGTGACATGAAAATGGTTAGGTGTAGTGACTTGAAATGTGCACTAGTGACATGAAATTGGTTAAGTGTAGTGACTTTCAAATGGTTAAGTGTAGTGACCTGTAAATATGAACTAGTGACATGAAAATGGTTAAGTGTAGTGACTTGAAAATGGTTAACTGTAGTGACTTGTAAATGTGAACTATTGACTTAAAAATGGTTAAATGTAGTGACTTGAAATGTGAACTAGTGACTTGAAAATGGGAAAGTGGTTGAAAATTTGAACTAGTGACTTAAAAATGGTTAAGCGTAGTGACTTGAAAATGTGAACTAATGACTAGAAAATTGTTAAGTGTAGTGACTTAAAAATGTGAACTAGTGACTAGAAATGGTTTAAGTGTGGCGACTTGAAACTGTGAACTAGTGACTTGAAAATGGTTATGTGTACTGACTTGAAATGTGAACTAGTGACTTGAAAATGGTTTAGTGTTTGAAAATGTGAACTAGTGACATGAAAATGGTTACGTGTACTGACTTGAAAATGGGAAAGTGGTTAAAAATTTGAACTAGTTACTTGAAAATAGTTAAGCGTAGTGACTTAAAAATATTAAAGTGTAATGACTTGAAATTTGAACTAGTGACTTGAAAATGTGAACTGATGACTAGAAAATTGTTAAGTGAAGTGACTTAGAAATGTGAACTGGTGACTAGAAATGGTTTAAGTGTGGCGACTTAAAATTGTGAACTAGTGACTTGAAATTGGTTTCGTGTACTAACTTGAAATGTGAACTAGTGACTTTAAAATGGTTTAGTGTTTGAAAATGTGAACTAGTGACATGAAAATGGCTAAATGTAATGCCTTGAAATGTGCACTAGTGACTTGAAAATGGTTAAGTGTAGTGACTTGTAAATGTGAACTAGTGACTTGAAAATGGTTGCGTGTACTGACTTGAAATGTGAACTAGTGACTTAAAAATGGTTAACTGTTTGAAAATGTGAACTAGTGACATGAAAAGGGTTAAGTGTAGTGCCTTGAAATGTGCACTAGTGACTTGAAAATGGTTAAGTGTTTGAAAATGTGAACTAGTGACATGAAAATGGTTAAGTGTAGTGACTTGAAATGTGCACTAGTGACTTGAAAATGGTTAAGTGTAGTGACTTTAAAATGGTTAAGTGTAGTGACCTGTAAATATGAACTAGTGACATGAAAATGGTTAAGTGTAGTGACTTGAAAATGGATAAGTGTAGTTTCTTGAAATGTGAACTAGTGACTTGAAACTGGATAAGTGTAGTTACTAGAAAATGTGTACTAATGACTAGAAAATGGTTAAGTGTGGTAACTTGAAAATGTGAACTATAGACTTAAAAATGGTTAAGTGTAATAACTTGAAATGTGAACTAGTGACTTGAAAATGGGAAAGTGGTTGAAAATTTGAACTAGTGACTTGAAAATAGTTAAGTGTAGTGACTTAAAAATAGTAAAGTGTAATGACTTGAAATTTGAACTAGTGACTTGAAAATGTGAACTAATGACTAGAAGATTGTTAAGTGTAGTGGCTTTGAAATGTGTACTAGTGACTAGAAATGGTTTAAGTGTGGCGATTTGAAACTGTGAACAAGTGACTTGAAAATGATTTCGTGTACTGACTTGAAATGTGAACTAGTGACTTGAAAATGGTTTAGTGTTTGAAAATGTGAACTAGTGACATGAAAATGGCTAAATGTAATGCCTTGAAATGTGCACTAGTGACTTGAAAATGGTTAAGTGTAGTGACTTGTAAATGTGAACTAGTGACTTGAAAATGGTTGCGTGTACTGACTTGAAATGTGAACTAGTGACTTAAAAATGGTTAACCGTTTGAAAATTTGAACTAGTGACATGAAAAGGGTTAAGTGTAGTGCCTTGAAATGTGCACTAGTGACTTGAAAATGGTTAAGTGTTTGAAAATGTGAACTAGTGACATGAAAATGGTTAAGTGTAGTGACTTGAAATGTGCACTAGTGACTTGAAAATGGTTAAGTGTAGTGACTTTAAAATGGTTAAGTGTAGTGACCTGTAAATATGAACTAGTGACATGAAAATGGTTAAGTGTAGTGACTTGAAAATGGATAACTGTAGTTTCTTGAAATGTGAACTAGTGACTTGAAACTGGATAAGTGTAGTTACTAGAAAATGTGTACTAATGACTAGAAAATGGTTAAGTGTGGTAACTTGAAAATGTGAACTATAGACTTAAAAATGGTTAAGTGTAATAACTTGAAATGTGAACTAGTGACTTGAAAATGGGAAAGTGGTTGAAAATTTGAACTAGTGACTTGAAAATAGTTAAGTGTAGTGACTTAAAAATAGTAAAGTGTAATGACTTGAAATTTGAACTAGTGACTTGAAAATGTGAACTAATGACTAGAAGATTGTTAAGTGTAGTGGCTTTGAAATGTGTACTAGTGACTAGAAATGGTTTAAGTGTGGCGATTTGAAACTGTGAACAAGTGACTTGAAAATGATTTCGTGTACTGACTTGAAATGTGAACTAGTGACTTGAAAATGGTTTAGTGTTTGAAAATGTGAACTAGTGACATGAAAATGGCTAAATGTAATGCCTTGAAATGTGCACTAGTGACTTGAAAATGGTTAAGTGTAGTGACTTGTAAATGTGAACTAGTGACTTGAAAATGGTTGCGTGTACTGACTTGAAATGTGAACTAGTGACTTAAAAATGTTTAACCGTTTGAAAATTTGAACTAGTGACATGAACAGGGTTAAGTGTAGTGCCTTGAAATGTGCACTAGTGACTTGAAAATGGTTAAGTGTTTGAAAATGTGAACTAGTGACATGAAAATGGTTAAGTGTAGTGACTTGAAATGTGCACTAGTGACTTGAAAATGGTTAAGTGTAGTGACTTTAAAATGGTTAAGTGTAGTGACCTGTAAATATGAACTAGTGACATGAAAATGGTTAAGTGTAGTGACTTGAAAATGGATAACTGTAGTTTCTTGAAATGTGAACTAGTGACTTGAAACTGGATAAGTGTAGTTACTAGAAAATGTGTACTAATGACTAGAAAATGGTTAAGTGTGGTAACTTGAAAATGTGAACTATAGACTTAAAAATGGTTAAGTGTAATAACTTGAAATGTGAACTAGTGACTTGAAAATGGGAAAGTGGTTGAAAATTTGAACTAGTGACTTGAAAATAGTTAAGTGTAGTGACTTAAAAATAGTAAAGTGTAATGACTTGAAATTTGAACTAGTGATTTGAAAATGTGAACTAATGACTAGAAGATTGTTAAGTGTAGTGGCTTAGAAATGTTTACTAGTGACTAGAAATGGTATAAGTGTGGCGATTTGAAACTGTGAACTAGTGACTTGAAAATGATTTCGTGTACTGACTTGAAATGTGAACTAGTGACTTGAAAATGGTTTAGTGTTTGAAAATGTGAACTAGTGACATGAAAATTGTTAAGTGTAGTGACTTGAAATGTGCACTAGTGACTTGAAAATGGTTAAGTGTTTAAAAATGTGAACTAGTGACATGAAAATTGTTAAGTGTAGTGACTTGAAATGTGCACTAGTGACTTGAAAATGGTTGAGTGTAATGACTTGAAATGTGAACTAGTGACTTGAAATATGAACTAGTGACTTGAAAATGGGAAAGTGGTTGAAAATTTGAACTAGTGACTTTAAAATAGTTAAGTGTATTGACATAAAAATAGTAGAGTGTAATGACTTGAAATTTGAACTAGTGACTTAAAAATGGTTAAGCGTAGTGACTTAAAAATGTGAATGAATGACCAGAAAATTATTATGTGTAGTGACTTAAAAATGTGACCTAGTGACTAGAAATGGTTTAAGTGTGGCGACTTGAAAATGGGAACCAGTGACATGAAAATGGTTATGTGTACTGACTTGTAAATGTGAACTAGTGACTTGAAAATGGTTGCGTGTACTGACTTGAAATGTGAACTAGTGACTTAAAAATGGTTAACTGTTAGAAAATATGAACTAGTGACATGAAAAGGGTTAAGTGTAGTGCCTTGAAATGTGCACTAGTGACTTGAAAACGGTTAAGTGTTTGAAAATGTGAACTAGTGACATGAAAATGGTTAAGTGTAGTGACTTGAAATGTGCACTAGTGACTTGAAAATTGTTAAGTGTAGTGACTTTAAAATGGTTAAGTGTAGTGACCTGTAAATATGAACTAGTGACATGAAAATGGTTAAGTGTAGTGACTTGAAAATGGATAAGTGTAGTTTCTTGAAATGTGAACTAGTGACTTGAAACTGGATAAGTGTAGTTACTAGAAAATGTGTACTAATGACTAGAAAATGGTTAAGTGTGGTAACTTGAAAATGTGAACTATAGACTTAAAAATGGTTAAGTGTAATAACTTGAAATGTGAACTAGTGACTTGAAAATGGGAAAGTGGTTCAAAATTTGAACTAGTGACTTGAAAATAGTTAAGTGTAGTGACTTAAAAATAGTAAAGTGTAATGACTTGAAATTTGAACTAGTGACTTGAAAATGTGAACTAATGACTAGAAGATTGTTAAGTGTAGTGGCTTAGAAATGTGTACTAGTGAATAGAAATGTTTTAAGTGTGGCGATTTGAAACTGTGAACTAGTGACTTGAAAATGATTTCGTGTACTGACTTGAAATGTGAACTAGTGACTTGAAAATAGTTTAGTGTTTGAAAATGTGAACTAGTGACATGAAAATGGTTAAGTGTAGTGCCTTGAAATGTGCACTAGTGATTCGAAAATGGTTAAGTGTTTGAAAATGTGAACTAGTGACATGAAAATTGTTAAGTGTAGTGACTTGAAATGTGCACTAGTGACTTGAAAATGGTTGAGTGTAATGACTTGAAATGTGAACTAGTGACTTGAAATATGAACTAGTGACTTGAAAATGGGAAAGTGGTTGAAAATTTGAACTAGTGACTTTAAAATAGTTAAGTGTATTGACTTAAAAATAGTAGAGTGTAATGACTTGAAATTTGAACTAGTGACTTAAAAATGGTTAAGCGTAGTGACTTAAAAATGTGAATGAATGACCAGAAAATTATTGTGTGTAGTGACTTAAAAATGTGACCTAGTGACTAGAAATGGTTTAAGTGTGGCGACTTGAAAATGGGAACTAGTGACATGAAAATGGTTATGTGTACTGACTTGTAAATGTGAACTAGTGACTTGAAAATGGTTGCGTGTACTGACTTGAAATGTGAACTAGTGACTTAAAAATGGTTAACTGTTAGAAAATATGAACTAGTGACATGAAAAGGGTTAAGTGTAGTGCCTTGAAATGTGCACTAGTGACTTGAAAACGGTTAAGTGTTTGAAAATGTGAACTAGTGACATGAAAATGGTTAAGTGTAGTGACTTGAAATGTGCACTAGTGACTTGAAAATGGTTAAGTGTAGTGACTTTAAAATGGTTAAGTGTAGTGACCTGTAAATATGAACTAGTGACATGAAAATGGTTAAGTGTAGTGACTTGAAAATGGATAAGTGTAGTTTCTTGAAATGTGAACTAGTGACTTGAAACTGGATAAGTGTAGTTACTAGAAAATGTGTACTAATGACTAGAAAATGGTTAAGTGTGGTAACTTGAAAATGTGAACTATAGACTTAAAAATGGTTAAGTGTAATAATTTGAAATGTGAACTAGTGACTTGAAAATGGGAAAGTGGTTGAAAATTTGAACTAGTGACTTGAAAATAGTTAAGTGTAGTGACTTAAAAATAGTAAAGTGTAATGACTTGAAATTTGAACTAGTGACTTGAAAATGTGAACTAATGACTAGAAGATTGTTAAGTGTAGTGGCTTAGAAATGTGTACTAGTGAATAGAAATGTTTTAAGTGTGGCGATTTGAAACTGTGAACTAGTGACTTGAAAATGATTTCGTGTACTGACTTGAAATGTGAACTAGTGACTTGAAAATAGTTTAGTGTTTGAAAATGTGAACTAGTGACATGAAAATGGTTAAGTGTAGTGCCTTGAAATGTGCACTAGTGATTCGAAAATGGTTAAGTGTTTGAAAATGTGAACTAGTGACATGAAAATTGTTAAGTGTAGTGACTTGAAATGTGCACTAGTGACTTGAAAATGGTTGAGTGTAATGACTTGAAATGTGAACTAGTGACTTGAAATATGAACTAGTGACTTGAAAATGGGAAAGTGGTTGAAAATTTGAACTAGTGACTTTAAAATAGTTAAGTGTATTGACTTAAAAATAGTAGAGTGTAATGACTTGAAATTTGAACTAGTGACTTAAAAATGGTTAAGCGTAGTGACTTAAAAATGTGAATGAATGACCAGAAAATTATTGTGTGTAGTGACTTAAAAATGTGACCTAGTGACTAGAAATGGTTTAAGTGTGGCGACTTGAAAATGGGAACTAGTGACATGAAAATGGTTATGTGTACTGACTTGTAAATGTGAACTAGTGACTTGAAAATGGTTGCGTGTACTGACTTGAAATGTGAACTAGTGACTTAAAAATGGTTAACTGTTAGAAAATATGAACTAGTGACATGAAAAGGGTTAAGTGTAGTGCCTTGAAATGTGCACTAGTGACTTGAAAACGGTTAAGTGTTTGAAAATGTGAACTAGTGACATGAAAATGGTTAAGTGTAGTGACTTGAAATGTGCACTAGTGACTTGAAAATGGTTAAGTGTAGTGACTTTAAAATGGTTAAGTGTAGTGACCTGTAAATATGAACTAGTGACATGAAAATGGTTAAGTGTAGTGACTTGAAAATGGATAAGTGTAGTTTCTTGAAATGTGAACTAGTGACTTGAAACTGGATAAGTGTAGTTACTAGAAAATGTGTACTAATGACTAGAAAATGGTTAAGTGTGGTAACTTGAAAATGTGAACTATAGACTTAAAAATGGTTAAGTGTAATAATTTGAAATGTGAACTAGTGACTTGAAAATGGGAAAGTGGTTGAAAATTTGAACTAGTGACTTGAAAATAGTTAAGTGTAGTGACTTAAAAATAGTAAAGTGTAATGACTTGAAATTTGAACTAGTGACTTGAAAATGTGAACTAATGACTAGAAGATTGTTAAGTGTAGTGGCTTAGAAATGTGTACTAGTGAATAGAAATGTTTTAAGTGTGGCGATTTGAAACTGTGAACTAGTGACTTGAAAATGATTTCGTGTACTGACTTGAAATGTGAACTAGTGACTTGAAAATAGTTTAGTGTTTGAAAATGTGAACTAGTGACATGAAAATGGTTAAGTGTAGTGCCTTGAAATGTGCACTAGTGACTCGAAAATGGTTAAGTGTTTGAAAATGTGAACCAGTGACATGAAAATTGTTAAGTGTAGTGACTTGAAATGTGTACTAGTGACTTGAAAATGGTTGAGTGTAATGACTTGAAATGTGAACTAGTGACTTGAAATATGAACTAGTGACTTGAAAATGGGAAAGTGGTTGAAAATTTGAACTAGTGACTTGAAAATAGTTAAGTGTATTGACTTAAAAACAGTAGAGTGTAATGACTTAAAATTTAAACTAGTGACTTAAAAATGGTTAAGCGTAGTGACTTGAAAATGTGAACTAATGACCAGAAAATTATTATGTGTAGTGACTTAAAAATGTGACCTAGTGACTAGAAATGGTTTAAGTGTGGCGACTTGAAAATGGGAACTAGTGACATGAAAATGGTTATGTGTACTGACTTGAAAATGGGAAAGTGGTTGAAAATTTGAACTAGTTACTTGAAAAGAGTTAAGCGTAGTGACTTAAAAATGTTAAAGTTTAATGACTTGAAATTTGAACTAGTGACTTGAAAATGTGAACTGATGACTAGAAAATTGTTAAGTGAAATGACTTAGAAATGTGAACTAGTGACTAGAAATGGTTTAAGTGTGGCGACTTAAAATTGTGAACTAGTGACTTGAAAATGGTTTCGTGCACAGACTTGAAATGTGAACTATTGACTTTAAAATGGTTTAGTGTTTGAAAATGTGAACTAGTGACATTAAAATGTTTAAATGTAATGCCTTGACATGTGCACTAGTGACTTGAAAATGGTTAAGTGTAGTGACTTGTAAATGTGAACTAGTGACTTGAAAATGGTTGTGTGTACTGACTTGAAATGTGAACTAGTGACTTGAAAATGGTTTACTGTTTGAAAATGTGAACTAGGGACATAAAAATGGTTAAGTGTAGTGCCTTGAAATGTGCACTAGTGACTTGAAAATGGTTAAGTGTTTGAAAATGTGAACTAGTGTCATGAAAATGGTTAAGTGTAGTGACTTGAAATGTGCGCTAGTGACATGAAATTGGTTAAGTGTAGTGACTTTAAAATGGTTAAGTGTAGTGACCTGTAAATATGAACTAGTGACATGAAAATGGTTAAGTGTAGTGACTTGAAAATGTATGTGTAGTTTCTTGAAATGTGAACTAGTGACTTGAAACTGGTTAAGTGTTGTCACTTGAAAATGTGTACTAATGACTAGAAAATGGTTAACTGTAGTGACTTGAAAATGTGAACTATTGACTTAAAAATGGTGAAGTGTAGTGACTTGAAATGTGAACTAGTGACTTGAAAATGGGAAAGTGGTTGAAAATTTGAACTAGTGACTTGAAAATAGTTAATTGTAGTGACTTGAAAATAGTAAAGTGTAATGACTTGAAATTTGAACTAGTGACTTAAAAATGGTTAAGCGTAGTGACTTGAAAATGTGAACTAATAACTAGAAAATTGTTAAGTGTAGTGACTTAAAAATGTGAACTAGTGAATAGAAATGGTTTAAGTGTGGCGACTTGAAACTGTGAACTAGTGACTTGAAAATGGTTTCGTGTACTGACTTGAAATGTGAACTAGTGACTTGAAAATGGTTTAGTGTTTGAAAATGTGAACTAGTGACTTGAAAATGGTTAAGTGTAGTGCCTTGAAAATGGGAAAGTGGTTGAAAATTTGAACTAGTTACTTGAAAATAGTTAAGCATAGTGACTTAAAAATATTAAAGTGTAATGACTTGAAATTTGAACTAGTGACTTGAAAATGTGAACTGATGACTAGAAAATTGTTAAGTGAAGTGACTTAGAAATGTGAACTAGTGGCTAGAAATGGTTTAAGTGTGGCGACTTAAAATTGTGAACTAGTGACTTGAAAATGGTTTCGTGTACTAACTTGAAATGTTAACTAGTGACTTTAAAATGGTTTAGTGTTTGAAAATGTGAACTAGTGACATGAAAATGGTTAAATGTAATGCCTTGACATGTGCACTAGTGACTTGAAAATGGTTAAGTGTAGTTACTTGTAAATGTGAACTAGTGACTTGAAAATGGTTGCGTGTACTGACTTGAAATGTGAACTAGTGACTTGAAAATGGTTTACTGTTTGAAAATGTGAACTAGAGACATAAAAATGGTTAAGTGTAGTGCCTTGAAATGTGCACTAGTGACAAGAAATTGGTTAAGTGTAGTGACTTTAAAATGGTGAAGTGTAGTGACCTGTAAATATGAACTAGTGACATGTAAATGGTTAAGTGTAGTGACTTGAAAATGGTTAGATGTTTGAAAATGTGAACTAGTGACATGAAAATGGTTAAGTGTAGTGACTTGAAATGTGCACTAGTGACAAGAAATTGGTTAAGTGTAGTGACTTTAAAATGGTGAAGTGTAGTGACCTGTAAATATGAACTAGTGACATGTAAATGGTTAAGTGTAGTGACTTGAAAATGTATAAGTGTAGTTTCTTGAAATGTGAACTAGTGACTTGAAACTGGTTAAGTGTTGTCACTTGAAAATGTGTACTAATGACTAGAAAATGGTTAACTGTAGTGACTTGAAAATGTGAACGATTGACTTAAAAATGGTGAAGTGTAGTGACTTGAAATGTGAACTAGTGACTTGAAAATGGGAAAGTGGTTGAAAATTTGAACTAGTGACTTGAAAATAGTTAATTGTAGTGACTTGAAAATAGTAAAGTGTAATGACTTGAAATTTGAACTAGTGACTTAAAAATCTGAACTGATGTCTAGAAAATTATTATGTGTAGTGACTTAAAAATGTAACTTAGTGACTAGAAATGGTTTAAGTGTGGCGACTTGAAAATGGGAACTAGTGACATGAAAATGGTTATGTGTACTGACTTGAAATGTGAACTAGTGACTAGAAATGGTTTAAGTGTGGCGACTTAAAATTGTGAACTAGTGACTTGAAAATGGTTTCGTGCACTGACTTGAAATGTGAACTAGTGACTTTAAAATGGTTTAGTGTTTGAAAATGTAAACTAGTGACATGAAAATGGTTAACTGTAGTGACTTGAAAATGTGAACTATTGACTTAAAAATGGTGAAGTGTAGTGACTTGAAATGTGAACTAGTGACTTGAAAATGGGAAAGTGGTTGAAAATTTGAACTAGTGACTTGAAAATAGTTAATTGTAGTGACTTGAAAATAGTAAAGCGTAATGACTTGAAATTTGAACTAGTGACTTAAAAATGGTTAAGCGTAGTGACTTGAAAATGTGAACTAATGACTAGAAAATTGTTAAGTGTAGTGACTTAAAAATGTGAACGAGTGAATAGAAATGGTTTAAGTGTGGCGACTTGAAACTGTGAACTAGTGACTTGAAAATGATTTCGTGTACTGACTTGAAATGTGAACTAGTGACTTGAAAATGGTTTAGTGTTTGAAAATGTGAACTAGTGACATGAAAATGGTTGCGTGTACTGACTTGAAATGTGAACTAGTGACTTGAAAATGGTTTACTGTTTGAAAATGTGAACTAGGGACATAAAAATGGTTAAGTGTAGTGCCTTGAAATGTGCACTAGTGACTTGAAAATGGTTAAGTGTTTGAAAATGTGAACTAGTGTCATGAAAATGGTTAAGTGTATTGACTTGAAATGTGCACTAGTGACATGAAATTGGTTAAGTGTAGTGACTTTAAAATGGTTAAGTGTAGTGACCTGTAAATAAGAACTAGTGACATGAAAATGGTTAAGTGTAGTGACTTGAAAATGTATAAGTGTAGTTTCTTGAAATGTGAACTAGTGACTTGAAACTGGTTAAGTGTTGTCACTTGAAAATGTGTACTAATGACTAGAAAATGGTTAACTGTAGTAACTTGAAAATGTGAACTATTGACTTAAAAATGGTTAAATGTAGTGACTTGAAATGTGCACTAGTGACTTGAAAATGGTTAAGTGTTTGAAAATGTGAACTAGTGTCATGAAAATGGTTAAGTGTATTGACTTGAAATGTGCACTAGTGACATGAAATTGGTTAAGTGTAGTGACTTTAAAATGGTTAAGTGTAGTGACCTGTAAATAAGAACTAGTGACATGAAAATGGTTAAGTGTAGTGACTTGAAAATTTATAAGTGTAGTTTCTTGAAATGTGAACTAGTGACTTGAAACTGGTTAAGTATTGTCACTTGAAAATGTGTACTAATGACTAGAAAATGGTTAACTGTAGTAACTTGAAAATGTGAACTATTGACTTAAAAATGGTTAAATGTAGTGACTTGAAATGTGAACTAGTGACTTGAAAATGGGAAAATGGTTGAAAATTTGAACTAGTTACTTGAAAATAGTTAAGTGTAGTGACTTAAAAATATTAAAGTGTAATGACTTGAAATTTGAATTAGTGACTTGAAAATGTGAACCGATGACTAGAAAATTGTTAAGAGAAGTGACTTAGAAATGTGAACTAGTGGCTAGAAATGGTTTAAGTGTGGCGACTTAAAATTGTGAACTAGTGACTTGAAAATGGTTTTGTGTACTAACTTGAAATGTGAACTAGTGACTTTAAAATGGTTTAGTGTTTGAAAATGTGAACTAGTGACATGAAAATGGTGAAATGTAATGCCTTGACATGTGCACTAGTGACATGAAAATGGTTAAATGTAGTGACTTGTAAATGTGAACTAGTGACTTGAAAATGGTTGGGTGTACTGACTTGAAATGGGAACTAGTGACTTGAAAATGGTTTACTGTTTGAAAATGTGAACTAGATACATAAAAATGGTTAAGTGTAGTGCCTTGAAATGTGCACCAGTGACTTGAAAATGGTTAAGTGTTTGAAAATGTGAACTAGTGACATGAAAATGGTTAAGTGTAGTGACTTAAAATGTGCACTAGTGACAAGAAATTGGTTAAGTGTAGTGACCTGTAAGTATGAACTAGTGACATGAAAATGGTTAAGTGTAGTGACTTGAAAATGGATAAGTGTAGTTTCTTGAAATGTGAACTAGTGACTTGAAATTGGATAAGTGTAGTTACTAGAAAATGTGTACTAATGACTAGAAAATGGTTTAAGTGTGGTAACTTGAAAATGTGAACTATAGACTTAAAAATGGTTAAGTGTAATAATTTGAAATGTGAACTAGTGACTTGAAAATGGGAAAGTGGTTGAAAATTTGAACTAGTGACTTGAAAATAGTTAAGTGTAGTGACTTAAAAATAGTAAAGTGTAATGACTTGAAATTTGAACGAGTGAAAATGTGAACTAATGACTAGAAGATTGTTAAGTGTAGTGGCTTAGAAATGTGTACTAGTGACTAGAAATGTTTTAAGTGTGGCGATTTGAAACTGTGAACTAGTGACTTGAAAATGATTTCGTGTACTGACTTGAAATGTGAACTAGTGACTTGAAAATGGTTTAGTGTTTGAAAATGTGAACTAGTGACATGAAAATGGTTAAGTGCAGTGCCTTGAAATGTGCACTAGTGACTCGAAAATGGTTAAGTGTTTGAAAATGTGAACTAGTGACATGAAAATTGTAAAGTGTAGTGACTTGAAATGTGTACTAGTGACTTGAAAATGGTTGAGTGTAATGACTTGAAATGTGAACTAGCGACTTGAAATATGAACTAGTGACTTGAAAATGGGAAAGTGGTTGAAAATTTGAACTAGTGACTTGAAAATAGTTAAGTGTATTGACTTAAAAATAGTAGAGTGTAATGACTTAAAATTTGAACTAGTGACTTAAAAATGGTTAAGCGTAGTGACTTGAAAATGTGAACTAATGACTAGAAAATTATTATGTGTAGTGACTTAAAAATGTAACCTAGTGACTAGAAATGGTTTAAGTGTGGCGACTTGAAAATGGGAACTAGTGACATGAAAATGGTTATGTGTACTGACTTGAAAATGGGAAAGTGGTTGAAAATTTGAACTAGTTACTTGAAAAGAGTTAAACGTAGTGACTTAAAAATGTTAAAGTGTAATGACTTGAAATTTGAACTAGTGACTTGAAAATGTGAACTGATGACTAGAAAATTGTTAAGTGAAATGACTTAGAAATGTGAACTAGTGACTAGAAATGGTTTAAGTGTGGCGACTTAAAATTGTGAACTAGTGACTTGAAAATGGTTTCGTGCACTGACTTGAAATGTGAACTATTGACTTTAAAATGGTTTAGTGTTTGAAAATGTGAACTAGTGACATGAAAATGCTTAAATGTAATGCCTTGACATGTGCACTAGTGACTTGAAAATGGTTAAGTGTAGTGACTTGTAAATGTGAACTAGTGACTTGAAAATGGTTGTGTGTACTGACTTGAAATGTGAACTAGTGACTTGAAAATGGTTTACTGTTTGAAAATGTGAACTAGGGACATAAAAATGGTTAAGTGTAGTGCCTTGAAATGTGCACTAGTGACTTGAAAATGGTTAAGTGTTTGAAAATGTGAACTAGTGTCATGAAAATGGTTAAGTGTAGTGAGTTGAAATGTGCACTAGTGACATGAAATTGGTTAAGTGTAGTGACTTTAAAATGGTTAAGTGTAGTGACCTGTAAATATGAACTAGTGACATGAAAGTGGTTAAGTGTAGTGACTTGAAAATGTATAAGTGTAGTTTCTTGAAATGTGAACTAGTGACATTGTAGTTTCTTGAAATGTGAACTAGTGACATGAAACTGGTTAAGTGTTGTCACTTGAAAATGTGTACTAATGACTAGAAAATGGTTAACTGTAGTGACTTGAAAATGTGAACTATTGACTTAAAAATGGTGAAGTGTAGTGACTTGAAATGTGAACTAGTGACTTGAAAATGGGAAAGTGGTTGAAAATTTGAACTAGTGACTTGAAAATAGTTAATTGTAGTGACTTGAAAATAGTAAAGTGTAATGACTTGAAATTTGAACTAGTGACTTAAAAATGGTTAAGCGTAGTGACTTGAAAATGTGAACTAATGACTAGAAAATTGTTAAGTGTAGTGACTTAAAAATGTGAACTAGTGAATAGAAAAGGTTTAAGTGTGGCGACTTGAAACTGTGAACTAGTGACTTGAAAATGGTTTCGTGTACTGACTTGAAATGTGAACTAGTGACTTGAAAATGGTTTAGTGTTTGAAAATGTGAACTAGTGACATGAAAATGGTTACGTGTACTGACTTGAAATGTGAACTATTGACTTTAAAATGGTTTAGTGTTTGAAAATGTGAACTAGTGACTTGAAAATGGTTAAATGTAATGCCTTGACATGTGCACTAGTGACTTGAAAATGGTTAAGTGTTGTGACTTGTAAATGTGAACTAGTGACTTGAAAATGGTTGCGTGTACTGACTTGAAATGTGAACTAGTGACTTGAAAATGGTTTACTGTTTGAAAATGTGAACTAGGGACATAAAAATGGTTAAGTGTAGTGCCTTGAAATGTGCACTAGTGACTTGAAAATGGTTAAGTGTTTGAAAATGTGAACTAGTGTCATGAAAATGGTTAAGTGTAGTGACCTGTAAATATGAAATAGTGACATGAAAATGGTTAAGTGTAGTGACTTGAAAATGTATGTGTAGTTTCTTGAAATGTGAACAAGTGACTTGAAACTGGTTAAGTGTTGTCACTTGAAAATGTATAAGTGTAGTTTCTTGAAATGTGAACTAGTGACTTGAAACTGGTTAAGTGTTGTCACTTGAAAATGTGTACTAATGACTAGAAAATGGTTAACTGTAGTGACTTGAAAATGTGAACTATTGACTTAAAAATGGTGAAGTGTAGTGACTTGAAATGTGAACTAGTGACTTGAAAATGGGAAAGTGGTTGAAAATTTGAACTAGTGACTTGAAAATAGTTAATGGTAGTGACTTGAAAATAGTAAAGTGTAATGACTTGAAATTTGAACTAGTGACTAAAAAATGGTTAAGCGTAGTGACTTGAAAATGTGAACTAATGACTAGAAAATTGTTAAGTGTAGTGACTTAAAAATGTGAACTAGTGAATAGAAATGGTTTAAGTGTGGCGACTTGAAACTGTGAACTAGTGACTTGAAAATGGTTTCGTGTACTGACTTGAAATGTAAACTAGTGACTTGAAAATGGTTTAGTGTTTAAAAATGTGAACTAGTGACATGAAAATGGTTACGTGTAATGACTTGAAATGTGAACTATTGACTTTAAAATGGTTTAGTGTTTGAAAATGTGAACTAGTGACTTGAAAATGGTTAAATGTAATGCCTTGACATGTGCACTAGTGACTTGAAAATGGTTAAGTGTTGTGACTTGTAAATGTGAACTAGTGACTTGAAAATGGTTGCGTGTACTGACTTGAAATGTGAACTAGTGACTTGAAAATGGTTTACTGTTTGAAAATGTGAACTAGGGACATAAAAATGGTTAAGTGTAGTGCCTTGAAATGTGCACTAGTGACTTGAAAATGGTTAAGTGTTTGAAAATGTGAACTAGTGTCATGAAAATAGTTAAGTGTAGTGACTTGAAATGTGCACTAGTGACATGAAATTGGTTAAGTGTAGTGACTTTAAAATGGTTAAGTGTAGTGACCTGTAAATATGAACTAGTGACATGAAAGTGGTTAAGTGTAGTGACTTGAAAATGTATAAGTGTAGTTTCTTGAAATGTGAACTAGTGACATTGTAGTTTCTTGAAATGTGAACTAGTGACATGAAACTGGTTAAGTGTTGTCACTTGAAAATGTGTACTAATGACTAGAAAATGGTTAACTGTAGTGACTTGAAAATGTGAACTATTGACTTAAAAATGGTGAAGTGTAGTGACTTGAAATGTGAACTAGTGACTTGAAAATGGGAAAGTGGTTGAAAATTTGAACTAGTGACTTGAAAATAGTTAATTGTAGTGACTTGAAAATAGTAAAGTGTAATGACTTGAAATTTGAACTAGTGACTTAAAAATGGTTAAGCGTAGTGACTTGAAAATGTGAACTAATGACTAGAAAATTGTTAAGTGTAGTGACTTAAAAATGTGAACTAGTGAATAGAAAAGGTTTAAGTGTGGCGACTTGAAACTGTGAACTAGTGACTTGAAAATGGTTTCGTGTACTGACTTGAAATGTGAACTAGTGACTTGAAAATGGTTTAGTGTTTGAAAATGTGAACTAGTGACATGAAAATGGTTACGTGTACTGACTTGAAATGTGAACTATTGACTTTAAAATGGTTTAGTGTTTGAAAATGTGAACTAGTGACTTGAAAATGGTTAAATGTAATGCCTTGACATGTGCACTAGTGACTTGAAAATGGTTAAGTGTTGTGACTTGTAAATGTGAACTAGTGACTTGAAAATGGTTGCGTGTACTGACTTGAAATGTGAACTAGTGACTTGAAAATGGTTTACTGTTTGAAAATGTGAACTAGGGACATAAAAATGGTTAAGTGTAGTGCCTTGAAATGTGCACTAGTGACTTGAAAATGGTTAAGTGTTTGAAAATGTGAACTAGTGTCATGAAAATGGTTAAGTGTAGTGACCTGTAAATATGAAATAGTGACATGAAAATGGTTAAGTGTAGTGACTTGAAAATGTATGTGTAGTTTCTAGAAATGTGAACAAGTGACTTGAAACTGGTTAAGTGTTGTCACTTGAAAATGTGTACTAATGACTAGAAAATGGTTAACTGTAGTGACTTGAAAATGTGAACTATTGACTTAAAAATGGTGAAGTGTAGTGACTTGAAATGTGAACTAGTGACTTGAAAATGGGAAAGTGGTTGAAAATTTGAACTAGTGACTTGAAAATAGTTAATTGTAGTGGCTTGAAAATAGTAAAGTGTAATGACTTGAAATTTGAACTAGTGACTTAAAAATGGTTAAGCGTAGTGACTTGAAAATGTGAACTAATAACTAGAAAATTGTTAAGTGTAGTGACTTAAAAATGTGAACTAGTGAATAGAAATGGTTTAAGTGTGGCGACTTGAAACTGTGAACTAGTGACTTGAAAATGGTTTCGTGTACTGACTTGAAATGTGAACTAGTGACTTGAAAATGGTTTAGTGTTTGAAAATGTGAACAAGTGACTTGAAAATGGTTAAGTGTAGTGCCTTGAAAATGGGAAAGTGGTTGAAAATTTGAACTAGTTACTTGAAAATAGTTAAGCGTAGTGACTTAAAAATATTAAAGTGTAATGACTTGAAATTTGAACTAGTGACTTGAAAATGTGAACTGATGACTAGAAAATTGTTAAGTGAAATGACTTAGAAATGTGAACTAGTGACTAGAAATGGTTTAAGTGTGGCGACTTAAAATTGTGAACTAGTGACTTGAAAATGGTTTCGTGCACTGACTTGAAATGTGAACTATTGACTTTAAAATGGTTTAGTGTTTGAAAATGTGAACTAGTGACATGAAAATGCTTAAATGTAATGCCTTGACATGTGCACTAGTGACTTGAAAATGGTTAAGTGTAGTGACTTGTAAATGTGAACTAGTGACTTGAAAATGGTTGTGTGTACTGACTTGAAATGTGAACTAGTGACTTGAAAATGGTTTACTGTTTGAAAATGTGAACTAGGGACATAAAAATGGTTAAGTGTAGTGCCTTGAAATGTGCACTAGTGACTTGAAAATGGTTAAGTGTTTGAAAATGTGAACTAGTGTCATGAAAATGGTTAAGTGTAGTGACTTGAAATGTGCACTAGTGACATGAAATTGGTTAAGTGTAGTGACTTTAAAATGGTTAAGTGTAGTGACCTGTAAATATGAACTAGTGACATGAAAGTGGTTAAGTGTAGTGACTTGAAAATGTATAAGTGTAGTTTCTTGAAATGTGAACTAGTGACATTGTAGTTTCTTGAAATGTGAACTAGTGACATGAAACTGGTTAAGTGTTGTCACTTGAAAATGTGTACTAATGACTAGAAAATGGTTAACTGTAGTGACTTGAAAATGTGAACTATTGACTTAAAAATGGTGAAGTGTAGTGACTTGAAATGTGAACTAGTGACTTGAAAATGGGAAAGTGGTTGAAAATTTGAACTAGTGACTTGAAAATAGTTAATTGTAGTGACTTGAAAATAGTAAAGCGTAATGACTTGAAATTTGAACTAGTGACTTAAAAATGGTTAAGCGTAGTGACTTGAAAATGTGAACTAATGACTAGAAAATTGTTAAGTGTAGTGACTTAAAAATGTGAACTAGTGAATAGAAATGGTTTAAGTGTGGCGACTTGAAACTGTGAACTAGTGACTTGAAAATGGTTTCGTGTACTGACTTGAAATGTGAACTAGTGACTTGAAAATGGTTTAGTGTTTGAAAATGTGAACTAGTGACATGAAAATGGTTACGTGTACTGACTTGAAATGTGAACTATTGACTTTAAAATGGTTTAGTGTTTGAAAATGTGAACTAGTGACTTGAAAATGGTTAAATGTAATGCCTTGACATGTGCACTAGTGACTTGAAAATGGTTAAGTGTTGTGACTTGTAAATGTGAACTAGTGACTTGAAAATGGTTGCGTGTACTGACTTGAAATGTGAACTAGTGACTTGAAAATGGTTTACTGTTTGAAAATGTGAACTAGGGACATAAAAATGGTTAAGTGTAGTGCCTTGAAATGTGCACTAGTGACTTGAAAATGGTTAAGTTTTTGAAAATGTGAACTAGTGTCATGAAAATGGTTAAGTGTAGTGACCTGTAAATATGAAATAGTGACATGAAAATGGTTAAGTGTAGTGACTTGAAAATGTATGTGTAGTTTCTTGAAATGTGAACAAGTGACTTGAAACTGGTTAAGTGTTGTCACTTGAAAATGTGTACTAATGACTAGAAAATGGTTAACTGTAGTGACTTGAAAATGTGAACTATTGACTTAAAAATGGTGAAGTGTAGTGACTTGAAATGTGAACTAGTGACTTGAAAATGGGAAAGTGGTTGAAAATTTGAACTAGTGACTTGAAAATAGTTAATTGTAGTGGCTTGAAAATAGTAAAGTGTAATGACTTGAAATTTGAACTAGTGACTTAAAAATGGTTAAGCGTAGTGACTTGAAAATGTGAACTAATAACTAGAAAATTGTTAAGTGTAGTGACTTAAAAATGTGAACTAGTGAATAGAAATGGTTTAAGTGTGGCGACTTGAAACTGTGAACTAGTGACTTGAAAATGGTTTCGTGTACTGACTTGAAATGTGAACTAGTGACTTGAAAATGGTTTAGTGTTTGAAAATGTGAACTAGTGACTTGAAAATGGTTAAGTGTAGTGCCTTGAAAATGGGAAAGTGGTTGAAAATTTGAACTAGTTACTTGAAAATAGTTAAGCGTAGTGACTTAAAAATATTAAAGTGTAATGACTTGAAATTTGAACTAGTGACTTGAAAATGTGAACTGATGACTAGAAAATTGTTAAGTGAAATGACTTAGAAATGTGAACTAGTGACTAGAAATGGTTTAAGTGTGGCGACTTAAAATTGTGAACTAGTGACTTGAAAATGGTTTCGTGCACTGACTTGAAATGTGAACTATTGACTTTAAAATGGTTTAGTGTTTGAAAATATGAACTAGTGACATGAAAATGCTTAAATGTAATGCCTTGACATGTGCACTAGTGACTTGAAAATGGTTAAGTGTAGTGACTTGTAAATGTGAACTAGTGACTTGAAAATGGTTGTGTGTACTGACTTGAAATGTGAACTAGTGACTTGAAAATGGTTTACTGTTTGAAAATGTGAACTAGGGACATAAAAATGGTTAAGTGTAGTGCCTTGAAATGTGCACTAGTGACTTGAAAATGGTTAAGTGTTTGAAAATGTGAACTAGTGTCATGAAAATGCTTAAGTGTAGTGACTTGAAATGTGCACTAGTGACATGAAATTGGTTAAGTGTAGTGACTTTAAAATGGTTAAGTGTAGTGACCTGTAAATATGAACTAGTGACATGAAAGTGGTTAAGTGTAGTGACTTGAAAATGTATAAGTGTAGTTTCTTGAAATGTGAACTAGTGACATTGTAGTTTCTTGAAATGTGAACTAGTGACATGAAACTGGTTAAGTGTTGTCACTTGAAAATGTGTACTAATGACTAGAAAATGGTTAACTGTAGTGACTTGAAAATGTGAACTATTGACTTAAAAATGGTGAAGTGTAGTGACTTGAAATGTGAACTAGTGACTTGAAAATGGGAAAGTGGTTGAAAATTTGAACTAGTGACTTGAAAATAGTTAATTGTAGTGACTTGAAAATAGTAAAGCGTAATGACTTGAAATTTGAACTAGTGACTTAAAGATGGTTAAGCGTAGTGACTTGAAAATGTGAACTAATGACTAGAAAATTGTTAAGTGTAGTGACTTAAAAATGTGAACTAGTGAATAGAAATGGTTTAAGTGTGGCGACTTGAAACTGTGAACTAGTGACTTGAAAATGGTTTCGTGTACTGACTTGAAATGTGAACTAGTGACTTGAAAATGGTTTAGTGTTTGAAAATGTGAACTAGTGACATGAAAATGGTTACGTGTACTGACTTGAAATGTGAACTATTGACTTTAAAATGGTTTAGTGTTTGAAAATGTGAACTAGTGACTTGAAAATGGTTAAATGTAATGCCTTGACATGTGCACTAGTGACTTGAAAATGGTTAAGTGTTGTGACTTGTAAATGTGAACTAGTGACTTGAAAATGGTTGCGTGTACTGACTTGAAATGTGAACTAGTGACTTGAAAATGGTTTACTGTTTGAAAATGTGAACTAGGGACATAAAAATGGTTAAGTGTAGTGCCTTGAAATGTGCACTAGTGACTTGAAAATGGTTAAGTGTTTGAAAATGTGAACTAGTGTCATGAAAATGGTTAAGTGTAGTGACCTGTAAATATGAAATAGTGACATGAAAATGGTTAAGTGTAGTGACTTAAAAATGTATGTGTAGTTTCTTGAAATGTGAACAAGTGACTTGAAACTGGTTAAGTGTTGTCACTTGAAAATGTGTACTAATGACTAGAAAATGGTTAACTGTAGTGACTTGAAAATGTGAACTATTGACTTAAAAATGGTGAAGTGTAGTGACTTGAAATGTGAACTAGTGACTTGAAAATGGGAAAGTGGTTGAAAATTTGAACTAGTGACTTGAAAATAGTTAATTGTAGTGGCTTGAAAATAGTAAAGTGTAATGACTTGAAATTTGAACTAGTGACTTAAAAATGGTTAAGCGTAGTGACTTGAAAATGTGAACTAATAACTAGAAAATTGTTAAGTGTAGTGACTTAAAAATGTGAACTAGTGAATAGAAATGGTTTAAGTGTGGCGACTTGAAACTGTGAACTAGTGACTTGAAAATGGTTTCGTGTACTGACTTGAAATGTGAACTAGTGACTTGAAAATGGTTTAGTGTTTGAAAATGTGAACTAGTGACTTGAAAATGGTTAAGTGTAGTGCCTTGAAAATGGGAAAGTGGTTGAAAATTTGAACTAGTTACTTGAAAATAGTTAAGCGTAGTGACTTAAAAATATTAAAGTGTAATGACTTGAAATTTGAACTAGTGACTTGAAAATGTGAACTGATGACTAGAAAATTGTTAAGTGAAGTGACTTAGAAATGTGAACTAGTGGCTAGAAATGGTTTAAGTGTGGCGACTTAAAATTGTGAACTAGTGACTTGAAAATGGTTTCGTGTACTAACTTGAAATGTGAACTAGTGACTTTAAAATGGTTTAGTGTTTGAAAATGTGAACTAGTGACATGAAAATGGTTAAATGTAATGCCTTGACATGTGCACTAGTGACTTGAAAATGGTTAAGTGTAGTGACATGTAAATGTGAACTAGTGATTTGAAAATGGTTGCGTGTACTGACTTGAAATGTGAACTAGTGACTTGAAAATGGTTTACTGTTTGAAAATGTGAACTAGAGACATAAAAATGGTTAAGTGTAGTGCCTTGAAATGTGCACCAGTGACTTGAAAATGGTTAAATGTTTGAAAATGTGAACTAGTGACATGAAAATGGTTAAGTGTAGTGACTTGAAATGTGCACTAGTGACAAGAAATTGGTTAAGTGTAGTGACTTTAAAATGGTTAAGTGTAGTGACCTGTAAATATGAACTAGTGACATGAAAATGGTTAAGTGTAGTGACTTGAAAAAGTATACGTGTAGTTTCTTGAAATGTGAACTAGTGACTTGAAACTGGTTAAGTGTTGTCACTTGAAAATGTGTACTAATGACTAGAAAATGGTTAACTGTAGTGACTTGAAAATGTGAACTATTGACTTAAAAATGGTGAAGTGTAGTGACTTGAAATGTGAACTAGTGACTTGAAAATGGGAAAGTGGTTGCAAAATTTGAACTAGTGACTTGAAAATAGTTAATTGTAGTGACTTGAAAATAGTAAAGTGTAATGACTTGAAATTTGAACTAGTGACTTAAAAATGGTTAAGCGTAGTGACTTGAAAATGTGAACTAATGACTAGAAAATTGTTAAGTGTAGTGACTTAAAAATGTGAACTAGTGAAGAGAAATGGTTTAAGTGTGGCGACTTGAAACTGTGAACTAGTGACTTGAAAATGTTTTCTTGTACTGACTTGAAATGTGAACTAGTGACTTGAAAATGGTTTAGTGTTTGAAAATGTGAACTAGTGACATGAAAATGGTTACGTGTACTGACTTGAAATGTGAACTATTGACTTTAAAATGGTTTAGTGTTTGAAAATGTGAACTAGTGACTTGAAAATGGTTAAATGTAATGCCTTGACATGTGCACTAGTGACTTGAAAATGGTTAAGTGTTGTGACTTGTAAATGTGAACTAGTGACTTGAAAATGGTTGCGTGTACTGACTTGAAATGTGAACTAGTGACTTGAAAATGGTTTACTGTTTGAAAATGTGAACTAGGGACATAAAAATGGTTAAGTGTAGTGCCTTGAAATTTGCACTAGTGACTTGAAAATGGTTAAGTGTTTGAAAATGTGAACTAGTGTCATGAAAATGGTTAAGTGTAGTGACTTGAAATGTGCACTAGTGACATGAAATTGGTTAAGTGTAGTGACTTTAAAATGGTTAAGTGTAGTGACCTGTAAATAAGAACTAGTGACATGAAAATGGTTAAGTGTAGTGACTTGAAAATGTATAAGTGTAGTTTCTTGAAATGTGAACTAGTGACTTGAAACTGGTTATGTGTTGTCACTTCAAAATGTGTACTAATGACTAGAAAATGGTTAACTGTAGTAACTTGAAAATGTGAACTATTGACTTAAAAATGGTTAAATGTAGTGACTTGAAATGTGAACTAGTGACTTAAAAATGGGAAAGTGGTTGAAAATTTGAACTAGTTACTTGAAAATAGTTAAGCGTAGTGACTTAAAAATATTAAAGTGTAATGACTTGAAATTTGAACTAGTGACTTGAAAATGTGAACTGATGACTAGAAAATTGTTAAGTGAAATGACTTAGAAATGTGAACTAGTGACTAGAAATGGTTTAAGTGTGGCGACTTAAAATTGTGAACTAGTGACTTGAAAATGGTTTCGTGCACTGACTTGAAATGTGAACTATTGACTTTAAAATGGTTTAGTGTTTGAAAATATGAACTAGTGACATGAAAATGCTTAAATGTAATGCCTTGACATGTGCACTAGTGACTTGAAAATGGTTAAGTGTAGTGACTTGTAAATGTGAACTAGTGACTTGAAAATGGTTGTGTGTACTGACTTGAAATGTGAACTAGTGACTTGAAAATGGTTTACTGTTTGAAAATGTGAACTAGGGACATAAAAATGGTTAAGTGTAGTGCCTTGAAATGTGCACTAGTGACTTGAAAATGGTTAAGTGTTTGAAAATGTGAACTAGTGTCATGAAAATGCTTAAGTGTAGTGACTTGAAATGTGCACTAGTGACATGAAATTGGTTAAGTGTAGTGACTTTAAAATGGTTAAGTGTAGTGACCTGTAAATATGAACTAGTGACATGAAAGTGGTTAAGTGTAGTGACTTGAAAATGTATAAGTGTAGTTTCTTGAAATGTGAACTAGTGACATTGTAGTTTCTTGAAATGTGAACTAGTGACATGAAACTGGTTAAGTGTTGTCACTTGAAAATGTGTACTAATGACTAGAAAATGGTTAACTGTAGTGACTTGAAAATGTGAACTATTGACTTAAAAATGGTGAAGTGTAGTGACTTGAAATGTGAACTAGTGACTTGAAAATGGGAAAGTGGTTGAAAATTTGAACTAGTGACTTGAAAATAGTTAATTGTAGTGACTTGAAAATAGTAAAGCGTAATGACTTGAAATTTGAACTAGTGACTTAAAAATGGTTAAGCGTAGTGACTTGAAAATGTGAACTAATGACTAGAAAATTGTTAAGTGTAGTGACTTAAAAATGTGAACTAGTGAATAGAAATGGTTTAAGTGTGGCGACTTGAAACTGTGAACTAGTGACTTGAAAATGGTTTAGTGTTTGAAAATGTGAACTAGTGACATGAAAATGGTTACGTGTACTGACTTGAAATGTGAACTATTGACTTTAAAATGGTTTAGTGTTTGAAAATGTGAACTAGTGACTTGAAAATGGTTAAATGTAATGCCTTGACATGTGCACTAGTGACTTGAAAATGGTTAAGTGTTGTGACTTGTAAATGTGAACTAGTGACTTGAAAATGGTTGCGTGTACTGACTTGAAATGTGAACTAGTGACTTGAAAATGGTTTACTGTTTGAAAATGTGAACTAGGGACATAAAAATGGTTAAGTGTAGTGCCTTGAAATGTGCACTAGTGACTTGAAAATGGTTAAGTGTTTGAAAATGTGAACTAGTGTCATGAAAATGGTTAAGTGTAGTGACCTGTAAATATGAAATAGTGACATGAAAATGGTTAAGTGTAGTGACTTAAAAATGTATGTGTAGTTTCTTGAAATGTGAACAAGTGACTTGAAACTGGTTAAGTGTTGTCACTTGAAAATGTGTACTAATGACTAGAAAATGGTTAACTGTAGTGACTTGAAAATGTGAACTATTGACTTAAAAATGGTGAAGTGTAGTGACTTGAAATGTGAACTAGTGACTTGAAAATGGGAAAGTGGTTGAAAATTTGAACTAGTGACTTGAAAATAGTTAATTGTAGTGGCTTGAAAATAGTAAAGTGTAATGACTTGAAATTTGAACTAGTGACTTAAAAATGGTTAAGCGTAGTGACTTGAAAATGTGAACTAATAACTAGAAAATTGTTAAGTGTAGTGACTTAAAAATGTGAACTAGTGAATAGAAATGGTTTAAGTGTGGCGACTTGAAACTGTGAACTAGTGACTTGAAAATGGTTTCGTGTACTGACTTGAAATGTGAACTAGTGACTTGAAAATGGTTTAGTGTTTGAAAATGTGAACTAGTGACTTGAAAATGGTTAAGTGTAGTGCCTTGAAAATGGGAAAGTGGTTGAAAATTTGAACTAGTTACTTGAAAATAGTTAAGCGTAGTGACTTAAAAATATTAAAGTGTAATGACTTGAAATTTGAACTAGTGACTTGAAAATGTGAACTGATGACTAGAAAATTGTTAAGTGAAGTGACTTAGAAATGTGAACTAGTGGCTAGAAATGGTTTAAGTGTGGCGACTTAAAATTGTGAACTAGTGACTTGAAAATGGTTTCGTGTACTAACTTGAAATGTGAACTAGTGACTTTAAAATGGTTTAGTGTTTGAAAATGTGAACTAGTGACATGAAAATGGTTAAATGTAATGCCTTGACATGTGCACTAGTGACTTGAAAATGGTTAAGTGTAGTGACATGTAAATGTGAACTAGTGATTTGAAAATGGTTGCGTGTACTGACTTGAAATGTGAACTAGTGACTTGAAAATGGTTTACTGTTTGAAAATGTGAACTAGAGACATAAAAATGGTTAAGTGTAGTGCCTTGAAATGTGCACCAGTGACTTGAAAATGGTTAAATGTTTGAAAATGTGAACTAGTGACATGAAAATGGTTAAGTGTAGTGACTTGAAATGTGCACTAGTGACAAGAAATTGGTTAAGTGTAGTGACTTTAAAATGGTTAAGTGTAGTGACCTGTAAATATGAACTAGTGACATGAAAATGGTTAAGTGTAGTGACTTGAAAAAGTATAAGTGTAGTTTCTTGAAATGTGAACTAGTGACTTGAAACTGGTTAAGTGTTGTCACTTGAAAATGTGTACTAATGACTAGAAAATGGTTAACTGTAGTGACTTGAAAATGTGAACTATTGACTTAAAAATGGTGAAGTGTAGTGACTTGAAATGTGAACTAGTGACTTGAAAATGGGAAAGTGGTTGCAAAATTTGAACTAGTGACTTGAAAATAGTTAATTGTAGTGACTTGAAAATAGTAAAGTGTAATGACTTGAAATTTGAACTAGTGACTTAAAAATGGTTAAGCGTAGTGACTTGAAAATGTGAACTAATGACTAGAAAATTGTTAAGTGTAGTGACTTAAAAATGTGAACTAGTGAAGAGAAATGGTTTAAGTGTGGCGACTTGAAACTGTGAACTAGTGACTTGAAAATGTTTTCTTGTACTGACTTGAAATGTGAACTAGTGACTTGAAAATGGTTTAGTGTTTGAAAATGTGAACTAGTGACATGAAAATGGTTACGTGTACTGACTTGAAATGTGAACTATTGACTTTAAAATGGTTTAGTGTTTGAAAATGTGAACTAGTGACTTGAAAATGGTTAAATGTAATGCCTTGACATGTGCACTAGTGACTTGAAAATGGTTAAGTGTTGTGACTTGTAAATGTGAACTAGTGACTTGAAAATGGTTGCGTGTACTGACTTGAAATGTGAACTAGTGACTTGAAAATGGTTTACTGTTTGAAAATGTGAACTAGGGACATAAAAATGGTTAAGTGTAGTGCCTTGAAATTTGCACTAGTGACTTGAAAATGGTTAAGTGTTTGAAAATGTGAACTTGTGTCATGAAAATGGTTAAGTGTAGTGACTTGAAATGTGCACTAGTGACATGAAATTGGTTAAGTGTAGTGACTTTAAAATGGTTAAGTGTAGTGACCTGTAAATAAGAACTAGTGACATGAAAATGGTTAAGTGTAGTGACTTGAAAATGTATAAGTGTAGTTTCTTGAAATGTGAACTAGTGACTTGAAACTGGTTATGTGTTGTCACTTCAAAATGTGTACTAATGACTAGAAAATGGTTAACTGTAGTAACTTGAAAATGTGAACTATTGACTTAAAAATGGTTAAATGTAGTGACTTGAAATGTGAACTAGTGACTTGAAAATGGGAAAGTGGTTGAAAATTTGAACTAGTTACTTGAAAATAGTTAAGCGTAGTGACTTAAAAATATTAAAGTGTAATGACTTGAAATTTGTACTAGTGACTTGAAAATGTGAACTGATGACTAGAAAATTGTTAAGTGAAGTGACTTAGAAATGTGAACTAGTGGCTAGAAATGGTTTAAGTGTGGCGACTTAAAATTGTGAACTAGTGACTTGAAAATGGTTTCGTGTACTAACTTGAAATGTGAACTAGTGACTTTAAAATGGTTTAGTGTTTGAAAATGTGAACTAGTGACATGAAAATGGTGAAATGTAATGCCTTGACATGTGCACTAGTGACATGAAAATGGTTAAATGTAGTGACTTGTAAATGTGAACTAGTGACTTGAAAATGGTTGCGTGTACTGACTTGAAATGTGAACTAGTGACTTGGAAATGGTTTACTGTTTGAAAATGTGAACTAGGGACATAAAAATGGTTAAGTGTAGTGCCTTGAAATGTGCACTAGTGACTTGAAAATGGTTAAGTATTTGAAAATGTGAACTAGTGTCATGAAAATGGTTAAGTGTAGTGACCTGTAAATATGAAATAGTGACATGAAAATGGTTAAGTGTAGTGACTTGAAAATGTATGTGTAGTTTCTTGAAATGTGAACAAGTGACTTGAAACTGGTTAAGTGTTGTCACTTGAAAATGTGTACTAGTGACTTGAAAATGGTTGTGTGTACTGACTTGAAATGTGAACTAGTGACTTGAAAATGGTTTACTGTTTGAAAATGTGAACTAGGGACATAAAAATGGTTAAGTGTAGTGACTTGAAATGTGCACTAGTGACTTGAAAATGGTTAAGTGTTTGAAAATGTGAACTAGTGTCATGAAAATGGTTAAGTGTAGTGACTTGAAATGTGCACTAGTGACATGAAATTGGTTAAGTGTAGTGACTTTAAAATGGTTAAGTGTAGTGACCTGTAAATATGAACTAGTGACATGAAAGTGGTTAAGTGTAGTGACTTGAAAATGTATAAGTGTAGTTTCTTGAAATGTGAACTAGTGACATTGTAGTTTCTTGAAATGTGAACTAGTGACATGAAACTGGTTAAGTGTTGTCACTTGAAAATGTGTACTAATGACTAGAAAATGGTTAACTGTAGTGACTTGAAAATGTGAACTATTGACTTAAAAATGGTGAAGTGTAGTGACTTGAAATGTGAACTAGTGACTTGAAAATGGGAAAGTGGTTGAAAATTTGAACTAGTGACTTGAAAATAGTTAATTGTAGTGACTTGAAAATAGTAAAGCGTAATGACTTGAAATTTGAACTAGTGACTTAAAAATGGTTAAGCGTAGTGACTTGAAAATGTGAACTAATGACTAGAAAATTGTTAAGTGTAGTGACTTAAAAATGTGAACTAGTGAATAGAAATGGTTTAAGTGTGGCGACTTGAAACTGTGAACTAGTGACTTGAAAATGGTTTCGTGTACTGACTTGAAATGTGAACTAGTGACTTGAAAATGGTTTAGTGTTTGAAAATGTGAACTATTGACATGAAAATGGTTACGTGTACTGACTTGAAATGTGAACTATTGACTTTAAAATGGTTTAGTGTTTGAAAATGTGAACTAGTGACTTGAAAATGGTTAAATGTAATGCCTTGACATGTGCACTAGTGACTTGAAAATGGTTAAGTGTTGTGACTTGTAAATGTGAACTAGTGACTTGAAAATGGTTGCGTGTACTGACTTGAAATGTGAACTAGTGACTTGAAAATGGTTTACTGTTTGAAAATGTGAACTAGGGACATAAAAATGGTTAAGTGTAGTGCCTTGAAATGTGCACTAGTGACTTGAAAATGGTTAAGTGTTTGAAAATGTGAACTAGTGTCATGAAAATGGTTAAGTGTAGTGACCTGTAAATATGAAATAGTGACATGAAAATGGTTAAGTGTAGTGACTTAAAAATGTATGTGTAGTTTCTTGAAATGTGAACAAGTGACTTGAAACTGGTTAAGTGTTGTCACTTGAAAATGTGTACTAATGACTAGAAAATGGTTAACTGTAGTGACTTGAAAATGTGAACTATTGACTTAAAAATGGTGAAGTGTAGTGACTTGAAATGTGAACTAGTGACTTGAAAATGGGAAAGTGGTTGAAAATTTGAACTAGTGACTTGAAAATAGTTAATTGTAGTGGCTTGAAAATAGTAAAGTGTAATGACTTGAAATTTGAACTAGTGACTTAAAAATGGTTAAGCGTAGTGACTTGAAAATGTGAACTAATAACTAGAAAATTGTTAAGTGTAGTGACTTAGAAATGTGAACTAGTGAATAGAAATGGTTTAAGTGTGGCGACTTGAAACTGTGAACTAGTGACTTGAAAATGGTTTCGTGTACTGACTTGAAATGTGAACTAGTGACTTGAAAATGGTTTAGTGTTTGAAAATGTGAACTAGTGACTTGAAAATGGTTAAGTGTAGTGCCTTGAAAATGGGAAAGTGGTTGAAAATTTGAACTAGTTACTTGAAAATAGTTAAGCGTAGTGACTTAAAAATATTAAAGTGTAATGACTTGAAATTTGAACTAGTGACTTGAAAATGTGAACTGATGACTAGAAAATTGTTAAGTGAAGTGACTTAGAAATGTGAACTAGTGGCTAGAAATGGTTTAAGTGTGGCGACTTAAAATTGTGAACTAGTGACTTGAAAATGGTTTCGTGTACTAACTTGAAATGTGAACTAGTGACTTTAAAATGGTTTAGTGTTTGAAAATGTGAACTAGTGACATGAAAATGGTTAAATGTAATGCCTTGACATGTGCACTAGTGACTTGAAAATGGTTAAGTGTAGTGACATGTAAATGTGAACTAGTGATTTGAAAATGGTTGCGTGTACTGACTTGAAATGTGAACTAGTGACTTGAAAATGGTTTACTGTTTGAAAATGTGAACTAGAGACATAAAAATGGTTAAGTGTAGTGCCTTGAAATGTGCACCAGTGACTTGAAAATGGTTAAATGTTTGAAAATGTGAACTAGTGACATGATAATGGTTAAGTGTAGTGACTTGAAATGTGCACTAGTGACAAGAAATTGGTTAAGTGTAGTGACTTTAAAATGGTTAAGTGTAGTGACCTGTAAATATGAACTAGTGACATGAAAATGGTTAAGTGTAGTGACTTGAAAAAGTATAAGTGTAGTTTCTTGAAATGTGAACTAGTGACTTGAAACTGGTTAAGTGTTGTCACTTGAAAATGTGTACTAATGACTAGAAAATGGTTAACTGTAGTGACTTGAAAATGTGAACTATTGACTTAAAAATGGTGAAGTGTAGTGACTTGAAATGTGAACTAGTGACTTGAAAATGGGAAAGTGGTTGCAAAATTTGAACTAGTGACTTGAAAATAGTTAATTGTAGTGACTTGAAAATAGTAAAGTGTAATGACTTGAAATTTGAACTAGTGACTTAAAAATGGTTAAGCGTAGTGACTTGAAAATGTGAACTAATGACTAGAAAATTGTTAAGTGTAGTGACTTAAAAATGTGAACTAGTGAAGAGAAATGGTTTAAGTGTGGCGACTTGAAACTGTGAACTAGTGACTTGAAAATGTTTTCTTGTACTGACTTGAAATGTGAACTAGTGACTTGAAAATGGTTTAGTGTTTGAAAATGTGAACTAGTGACATGAAAATGGTTACGTGTACTGACTTGAAATGTGAACTATTGACTTTAAAATGGTTTAGTGTTTGAAAATGTGAACTAGTGACTTGAAAATGGTTAAATGTAATGCCTTGACATGTGCACTAGTGACTTGAAAATGGTTAAGTGTTGTGACTTGTAAATGTGAACTAGTGACTTGAAAATGGTTGCGTGTACTGACTTGAAATGTGAACTAGTGACTTGAAAATGGTTTACTGTTTGAAAATGTGAACTAGGGACATAAAAATGGTTAAGTGTAGTGCCTTGAAATTTGCACTAGTGACTTGAAAATGGTTAAGTGTTTGAAAATGTGAACTAGTGTCATGTAAATGGTTAAGTGTAGTGACTTGAAATGTGCACTAGTGACATGAAATTGGTTAAGTGTAGTGACTTTAAAATGGTTAAGTGTAGTGACCTGTAAATAAGAACTAGTGACATGAAAATGGTTAAGTGTAGTGACTTGAAAATGTATAAGTGTAGTTTCTTGAAATGTGAACTAGTGACTTGAAACTGGTTATGTGTTGTCACTTCAAAATGTGTACTAATGACTAGAAAATGGTTAACTGTAGTAACTTGAAAATGTGAACTATTGACTTAAAAATGGTTAAATGTAGTGACTTGAAATGTGAACTAGTGACTTGAAAATGGGAAAGTGGTTGAAAATTTGAACTAGTTACTTGAAAATAGTTAAGCGTAGTGACTTAAAAATATTAAAGTGTAATGACTTGAAATTTGAACTAGTGACTTGAAAATGTGAACTGATGACTAGAAAATTGTTAAGTGAAGTGACTTAGAAATGTGAACTAGTGGCTAGAAATGGTTTAAGTGTGGCGACTTAAAATTGTGAACTAGTGACTTGAAAATGGTTTCGTGTACTAACTTGAAATGTGAACTAGTGACTTTAAAATGGTTTAGTGTTTGAAAATGTGAACTAGTGACATGAAAATGGTGAAATGTAATGCCTTGACATGTGCACTAGTGACATGAAAATGGTTAAATGTAGTGACTTGTAAATGTGAACTAGTGACTTGAAAATGGTTGCGTGTACTGACTTGAAATGTGAACTAGTGACTTGAAAATGGTTTACTGTTTGAAAATGTGAACTAGGGACATAAAAATGGTTAAGTGTAGTGCCTTGAAATGTGCACTAGTGACTTGAAAATGGTTAAGTGTTTGAAAATGTGAACTAGTGTCATGAAAATGGTTAAGTGTAGTGACCTGTAAATATGAAATAGTGACATGAAAATGGTTAAGTGTAGTGACTTGAAAATGTATGTGTAGTTTCTTGAAATGTGAACAAGTGACTTGAAACTGGTTAAGTGTTGTCACTTGAAAATGTGTACTAATGACTAGAAAATGGTTAACTGTAGTGACTTGAAAATGTGAACTATTGACTTAAAAATGGTGAAGTGTAGTGACTTGAAATGTGAACTAGTGACTTGAAAATGGGAAAGTGGTTGAAAATTTGAACTAGTGACTTGAAAATAGTTAATTGTAGTGGCTTGAAAATAGTAAAGTGTAATGACTTGAAATTTGAACTAGTGACTTAAAAATGGTTAAGCGTAGTGACTTGAAAATGTGAACTAATAACTAGAAAATTGTTAAGTGTAGTGACTTAAAAATGTGAACTAGTGAATAGAAATGGTTTAAGTGTGGCGACTTGAAACTGTGAACTAGTGACTTGAAAATGGTTTCGTGTACTGACTTGAAATGTGAACTAGTGACTTGAAAATGGTTTAGTGTTTGAAAATGTGAACTAGTGACTTGAAAATGGTTAAGTGTAGTGCCTTGAAAATGGGAAAGTGGTTGAAAATTTGAACTAGTTACTTGAAAATAGTTAAGCGTAGTGACTTAAAAATATTAAAGTGTAATGACTTGAAATTTGAACTAGTGACTTGAAAATGTGAACTGATGACTAGAAAATTGTTAAGTGAAGTGACTTAGAAATGTGAACTAGTGGCTAGAAATGGTTTAAGTGTGGCGACTTAAAATTGTGAACTAGTGACTTGAAAATGGTTTCGTGTACTAACTTGAAATGTGAACTAGTGACTTTAAAATGGTTTAGTGTTTGAAAATGTGAACTAGTGACATGAAAATGGTTAAATGTAATGCCTTGACATGTGCACTAGTGACTTGAAAATGGTTAAGTGTAGTGACATGTAAATGTGAACTAGTGAATTGAAAATGGTTGCGTGTACTGACTTGAAATGTGAACTAGTGACTTGAAAATGGTTTACTGTTTGAAAATGTGAACTAGAGACATAAAAATGGTTAAGTGTAGTGCCTTGAAATGTGCACCAGTGACTTGAAAATGGTTAAATGTTTGAAAATGTGAACTAGTGACATGAAAATGGTTAAGTGTAGTGACTTGAAATGTGCACTAGTGACAAGAAATTGGTTAAGTGTAGTGACTTTAAAATGGTGAAGTGTAGTGACCTGTAAATATGAACTAGTGACATGAAAATGGTTAAGTGTAGTGACTTGAAAAAGTATAAGTGTAGTTTCTTGAAATGTGAACTAGTGACTTGAAACTGGTTAAGTGTTGTCACTTGAAAATGTGTACTAATGACTAGAAAATGGTTAACTGTAGTGACTTGAAAATGTGAACTATTGACTTAAAAATGGTGAAGTGTAGTGACTTGAAATGTGAACTAGTGACTTGAAAATGGGAAAGTGGTTGCAAAATTTGAACTAGTGACTTGAAAATAGTTAATTGTAGTGACTTGAAAATAGTAAAGTGTAATGACTTGAAATTTGAACTAGTGACTTAAAAATGGTTAAGCGTAGTGACTTGAAAATGTGAACTAATGACTAGAAAATTGTTAAGTGTAGTGACTTAAAAATGTGAACTAGTGAAGAGAAATGGTTTAAGTGTGGCGACTTGAAACTGTGAACTAGTGACTTGAAAATGTTTTCTTGTACTGACTTGAAATGTGAACTAGTGACTTGAAAATGGTTTAGTGTTTGAAAATGTGAACTAGTGACATGAAAATGGTTACGTGTACTGACTTGAAATGTGAACTATTGACTTTAAAATGGTTTAGTGTTTGAAAATGTGAACTAGTGACTTGAAAATGGTTAAATGTAATGCCTTGACATGTGCACTAGTGACTTGAAAATGGTTAAGTGTTGTGACTTGTAAATGTGAACTAGTGACTTGAAAATGGTTGCGTGTACTGACTTGAAATGTGAACTAGTGACTTGAAAATGGTTTACTGTTTGAAAATGTGAACTAGGGACATAAAAATGGTTAAGTGTAGTGCCTTGAAATTTGCACTAGTGACTTGAAAATGGTTAAGTGTTTGAAAATGTGAACTAGTGTCATGAAAATGGTTAAGTGTAGTGACCTGTAAATATGAAATAGTGACATGAAAATGGTTAAGTGTAGTGACTTAAAAATGTATGTGTAGTTTCTTGAAATGTGAACAAGTGACTTGAAACTGGTTAAGTGTTGTCACTTGAAAATGTGTACTAATGACTAGAAAATGGTTAACTGTAGTGACTTGAAAATGTGAACTATTGACTTAAAAATGGTGAAGTGTAGTGACTTGAAATGTGAACTAGTGACTTGAAAATGGGAAAGTGGTTGAAAATTTGAACTAGTGACTTGAAAATAGTTAATTGTAGTGGCTTGAAAATAGTAAAGTGTAATGACTTGAAATTTGAACTAGTGACTTAAAAATGGTTAAGCGTAGTGACTTGAAAATGTGAACTAATAACTAGAAAATTGTTAAGTGTAGTGACTTAAAAATGTGAACTAGTGAATAGAAATGGTTTAAGTGTGGCGACTTGAAACTGTGAACTAGTGACTTGAAAATGGTTTCGTGTACTGACTTGAAATGTGAACTAGTGACTTGAAAATGGTTTAGTGTTTGAAAATGTGAACTAGTGACTTGAAAATGGTTAAGTGTAGTGCCTTGAAAATGGGAAAGTGGTTGAAAATTTGAACTAGTTACTTGAAAATAGTTAAGCGTAGTGACTTAAAAATATTAAAGTGTAATGACTTGAAATTTGAACTAGTGACTTGAAAATGTGAACTGATGACTAGAAAATTGTTAAGTGAAGTGACTTAGAAATGTGAACTAGTGGCTAGAAATGGTTTAAGTGTGGCGACTTAAAATTATGAACTAGTGACTTGAAAATGGTTTCGTGTACTAACTTGAAATGTGAACTAGTGACTTTAAAATGGTTTAGTGTTTGAAAATGTGAACTAGTGACATGAAAATGGTTAAATGTAATGCCTTGACATGTGCACTAGTGACTTGAAAATGGTTAAGTGTAGTGACATGTAAATGTGAACTAGTGAATTGAAAATGGTTGCGTGTACTGACTTGAAATGTGAACTAGTGACTTGAAAATGGTTTACTGTTTGAAAATGTGAACTAGAGACATAAAAATGGTTAAGTGTAGTGCCTTGAAATGTGCACCAGTGACTTGAAAATGGTTAAATGTTTGAAAATGTGAACTAGTGACATGAAAATGGTTAAGTGTAGTGACTTGAAATGTGCACTAGTGACAAGAAATTGGTTAAGTGTAGTGACTTTAAAATGGTGAAGTGTAGTGACCTGTAAATATGAACTAGTGACATGAAAATGGTTAAGTGTAGTGACTTGAAAAAGTATAAGTGTAGTTTCTTGAAATGTGAACTAGTGACTTGAAACTGGTTAAGTGTTGTCACTTGAAAATGTGTACTAATGACTAGAAAATGGTTAACTGTAGTGACTTGAAAATGTGAACTATTGACTTAAAAATGGTGAAGTGTAGTGACTTGAAATGTGAACTAGTGACTTGAAAATGGGAAAGTGGTTGCAAAATTTGAACTAGTGACTTGAAAATAGTTAATTGTAGTGACTTGAAAATAGTAAAGTGTAATGACTTGAAATTTGAACTAGTGACTTAAAAATGGTTAAGCGTAGTGACTTGAAAATGTGAACTAATGACTAGAAAATTGTTAAGTGTAGTGACTTAAAAATGTGAACTAGTGAAGAGAAATGGTTTAAGTGTGGCGACTTGAAACTGTGAACTAGTGACTTGAAAATGTTTTCTTGTACTGACTTGAAATGTGAACTAGTGACTTGAAAATGGTTTAGTGTTTGAAAATGTGAACTAGTGACATGAAAATGGTTACGTGTACTGACTTGAAATGTGAACTATTGACTTTAAAATGGTTTAGTGTTTGAAAATGTGAACTAGTGACTTGAAAATGGTTAAATGTAATGCCTTGACATGTGCACTAGTGACTTGAAAATGGTTAAGTGTTGTGACTTGTAAATGTGAACTAGTGACTTGAAAATGGTTGCGTGTACTGACTTGAAATGTGAACTAGTGACTTGAAAATGGTTTACTGTTTGAAAATGTGAACTAGGGACATAAAAATGGTTAAGTGTAGTGCCTTGAAATTTGCACTAGTGACTTGAAAATGGTTAAGTGTTTGAAAATGTGAACTTGTGTCATGAAAATGGTTAAGTGTAGTGACTTGAAATGTGCACTAGTGACATGAAATTGGTTAAGTGTAGTGACTTTAAAATGGTTAAGTGTAGTGACCTGTAAATAAGAACTAGTGACATGAAAATGGTTAAGTGTAGTGACTTGAAAATGTATAAGTGTAGTTTCTTGAAATGTGAACTAGTGACTTGAAACTGGTTATGTGTTGTCACTTCAAAATGTGTACTAATGACTAGAAAATGGTTAACTGTAGTAACTTGAAAATGTGAACTATTGACTTAAAAATGGTTAAATGTAGTGACTTGAAATGTGAACTAGTGACTTGAAAATGGGAAAGTGGTTGAAAATTTGAACTAGTTACTTGAAAATAGTTAAGCGTAGTGACTTAAAAATATTAAAGTGTAATGACTTGAAATTTGTACTAGTGACTTGAAAATGTGAACTGATGACTAGAAAATTGTTAAGTGAAGTGACTTAGAAATGTGAACTAGTGGCTAGAAATGGTTTAAGTGTGGCGACTTAAAATTGTGAACTAGTGACTTGAAAATGGTTTCGTGTACTAACTTGAAATGTGAACTAGTGACTTTAAAATGGTTTAGTGTTTGAAAATGTGAACTAGTGACATGAAAATGGTGAAATGTAATGCCTTGACATGTGCACTAGTGACATGAAAATGGTTAAATGTAGTGACTTGTAAATGTGAACTAGTGACTTGAAAATGGTTGCGTGTACTGACTTGAAATGTGAACTAGTGACTTGAAAATGGTTTACTGTTTGAAAATGTGAACTAGGGACATAAAAATGGTTAAGTGTAGTGCCTTGAAATGTGCACTAGTGACTTGAAAATGGTTAAGTGTTTGAAAATGTGAACTAGTGTCATGAAAATGGTTAAGTGTAGTGACCTGTAAATATGAAATAGTGACATGAAAATGGTTAAGTGTAGTGACTTGAAAATGTATGTGTAGTTTCTTGAAATGTGAACAAGTGACTTGAAACTGGTTGAGTGTTGTCACTTGAAAATGTGTACTAATGACTAGAAAATGGTTAACTGTAGTGACTTGAAAATGTGAACTATTGACTTAAAAATGGTGAAGTGTAGTGACTTGAAATGTGAACTAGTGACTTGAAAATGGGAAAGTGGTTGAAAATTTGAACTAGTGACTTGAAAATAGTTAATTGTAGTGGCTTGAAAATAGTAAAGTGTAATGACTTGAAATTTGAACTAGTGACTTAAAAATGGTTAAGCGTAGTGACTTGAAAATGTGAACTAATAACTAGAAAATTGTTAAGTGTAGTGACTTAAAAATGTGAACTAGTGAATAGAAATGGTTTAAGTGTGGCGACTTGAAACTGTGAACTAGTGACTTGAAAATGGTTTCGTGTACTGACTTGAAATGTGAACTAGTGACTTGAAAATGGTTTAGTGTTTGAAAATGTGAACTAGTGACTTGAAAATGGTTAAGTGTAGTGCCTTGAAAATGGGAAAGTGGTTGAAAATTTGAACTAGTTACTTGAAAATAGTTAAGCGTAGTGACTTAAAAATATTAAAGTGTAATGACTTGAAATTTGAACTAGTGACTTGAAAATGTGAACTGATGACTAGAAAATTGTTAAGTGAAGTGACTTAGAAATGTGAACTAGTGGCTAGAAATGGTTTAAGTGTGGCGACTTAAAATTGTGAACTAGTGACTTGAAAATGGTTTCGTGTACTAACTTGAAATGTGAACTAGTGACTTTAAAATGGTTTAGTGTTTGAAAATGTGAACTAGTGACATGAAAATGGTTAAATGTAATGCCTTGACATGTGCACTAGTGACTTGAAAATGGTTAAGTGTAGTGACATGTAAATGTGAACTAGTGAATTGAAAATGGTTGCGTGTACTGACTTGAAATGTGAACTAGTGACTTGAAAATGGTTTACTGTTTGAAAATGTGAACTAGAGACATAAAAATGGTTAAGTGTAGTGCCTTGAAATGTGCACCAGTGACTTGAAAATGGTTAAATGTTTGAAAATGTGAACTAGTGACATGAAAATGGTTAAGTGTAGTGACTTGAAATGTGCACTAGTGACAAGAAATTGGTTAAGTGTAGTGACTTTAAAATGGTGAAGTGTAGTGACCTGTAAATATGAACTAGTGACATGAAAATGGTTAAGTGTAGTGACTTGAAAAAGTATAAGTGTAGTTTCTTGAAATGTGAACTAGTGACTTGAAACTGGTTAAGTGTTGTCACTTGAAAATGTGTACTAATGACTAGAAAATGGTTAACTGTAGTGACTTGAAAATGTGAACTATTGACTTAAAAATGGTGAAGTGTAGTGACTTGAAATGTGAACTAGTGACTTGAAAATGGGAAAGTGGTTGCAAAATTTGAACTAGTGACTTGAAAATAGTTAATTGTAGTGACTTGAAAATAGTAAAGTGTAATGACTTGAAATTTGAACTAGTGACTTAAAAATGGTTAAGCGTAGTGACTTGAAAATGTGAACTAATGACTAGAAAATTGTTAAGTGTAGTGACTTAAAAATGTGAACTAGTGAAGAGAAATGGTTTAAGTGTGGCGACTTGAAACTGTGAACTAGTGACTTGAAAATGTTTTCTTGTACTAACTTGAAATGTGAACTAGTGACTTGAAAATGGTTTAGTGTTTGAAAATGTGAACTAGTGACATGAAAATGGTTACGTGTACTGACTTGAAATGTGAACTATTGACTTTAAAATGGTTTAGTGTTTGAAAATGTGAACTAGTGACTTGAAAATGGTTAAATGTAATGCCTTGACATGTGCACTAGTGACTTGAAAATGGTTAAGTGTTGTGACTTGTAAATGTGAACTAGTGACTTGAAAATGGTTGCGTGTACTGACTTGAAATGTGAACTAGTGACTTGAAAATGGTTTACTGTTTGAAAATGTGAACTAGGGACATAAAAATGGTTAAGTGTAGTGCCTTGAAATTTGCACTAGTGACTTGAAAATGGTTAAGTGTTTGAAAATGTGAACTTGTGTCATGAAAATGGTTAAGTGTAGTGACTTGAAATGTGCACTAGTGACATGAAATTGGTTAAGTGTAGTGACTTTAAAATGGTTAAGTGTAGTGACCTGTAAATAAGAACTAGTGACATGAAAATGGTTAAGTGTAGTGACTTGAAAATGTATAAGTGTAGTTTCTTGAAATGTGAACTAGTGACTTGAAACTGGTTATGTGTTGTCACTTCAAAATGTGTAATAATGACTAGAAAATGGTTAACTGTAGTAACTTGAAAATGTGAACTATTGACTTAAAAATGGTTAAATGTAGTGACTTGAAATGTGAACTAGTGACTTGAAAATGGGAAAGTGGTTGAAAATTTGAACTAGTTACTTGAAAATAGTTAAGCGTAGTGACTTAAAAATATTAAAGTGTAATGACTTGAAATTTGTACTAGTGACTTGAAAATGTGAACTGATGACTAGAAAATTGTTAAGTGAAGTGACTTAGAAATGTGAACTAGTGGCTAGAAATGGTTTAAGTGTGGCGACTTAAAATTGTGAACTAGTGACTTGAAAATGGTTTCGTGTACTAACTTGAAATGTGAACTAGTGACTTTAAAATGGTTTAGTGTTTGAAAATGTGAACTAGTGACATGAAAATGGTGAAATGTAATGCCTTGACATGTGCACTAGTGACATGAAAATGGTTAAATGTAGTGACTTGTAAATGTGAACTAGTGACTTGAAAATGGTTGCGTGTACTGACTTGAAATGTGAACTAGTGACTTGAAAATGGTTTACTGTTTGAAAATGTGAACTAGGGACATAAAAATGGTTAAGTGTAATGCCTTGAAATGTGCACTAGTGACTTGAAAATGGTTAAGTGTTTGAAAATGTGAACTAGTGTCATGAAAATGGTTTAAGTGTGGCGACTTGAAACTGTGAACTAGTTACTTGAAAATGTTTTCTTGTACTGACTTGAAATGTGAACTAGTGACTTGAAAATGGTTTAGTGTTTGAAAATGTGAACTAGTGACATGAAAATGGTTACGTGTACTGACTTGAAATGTGAACTATTGACTTTAAAATGGTTTAGTGTTTGAAAATGTGAACTAGTGACTTGAAAATGGTTAAATGTAATGCCTTGACATGTGCACTAGTGACTTGAAAATGGTTAAGTGTTGTGACTTGTAAATGTGAACTAGTGACTTGAAAATGGTTGCGTGTACTGACTTGAAATGTGAACTAGTGACTTGAAAATGGTTTACTGTTTGAAAATGTGAACTAGGGACATAAAAATGGTTAAGTGTAGTGCCTTGAAATTTGCACTAGTGACTTGAAAATGGTTAAGTGTTTGAAAATGTGAACTAGTGTCATGAAAATGGTTAAGTGTAGTGACTTGAAATGTGCACTAGTGACATGAAATTGGTTAAGTGTAGTGACTTTAAAATGGTTAAGTGTAGTGACCTGTAAATAAGAACTAGTGACATGAAAATGGTTAAGTGTAGTTTCTTGAAAATGTATAAGTGTAGTTTCTTGAAATGTGAACTAGTGACTTGAAACTGGTTATGTGTTGTCACTTCAAAATGTGTACTAATGACTAGAAAATGGTTAACTGTAGTAACTTGAAAATGTGAACTATTGACTTAAAAATGGTTAAATGTAGTGACTTGAAATGTGAACTAGTGACTTGAAAATGGGAGTGGTTGAAAATTTGAACTAGTTACTTGAAAATAGTTAAGCGTAGTGACTTAAAAATATTAAAGTGTAATGACTTGAAATTTGAACTAGTGACTTGAAAATGTGAACTGATGACTAGAAAATTGTTAAGTGAAGTGACTTAGAAATGTGAACTAGTGGCTAGAAATGGTTTAAGTGTGGCGACTTAAAATTGTGAACTAGTGACTTGAAAATGGTTTCGTGTACTAACTTGAAATGTGAACTAGTGACTTTAAAATGGTTTAGTGTTTGAAAATGTGAACTAGTGACATGAAAATGGTGAAATGTAATGCCTTGACATGTGCACTAGTGACATGAAAATGGTTAAATGTAGTGACTTGTAAATGTGAACTAGTGACTTGAAAATGGTTGCGTGTACTGACTTGAAATGTGAACTAGTGACTTGAAAATGGTTTACTGTTTGAAAATGTGAACTAGAGACATAAAAATGGTTAAGTGTAGTGCCTTGAAATGTGCACCAGTGACTTGAAAATGGTTAAGTGTTTGAAAATGTGAACTAGTGACATGAAAATGATTAAGTGTAGTGACTTAAAATGTGCACTAGTGACAAGAAATTGGTTAATATGAACTAGTGACATGAAAATGGTTAAGTGTAGTGACTTGAAAATGGATAAGTGTAGTTTCTTGAAATGTGAACTAGTGACTTGAAATTGGATAAGTGTAGTTACTAGAAAATGTGTACTAATGACTAGAAAATGGTTAAGTGTGGTAACTTGAAAATGTGAACTATAGACTTAAAAATGGTTAAGTGTAATAATTTGAAATGTGAACTAGTGACTTGAAAATGGGAAAGTGGTTGAAAATTTGAACTAGTGACTTGAAAATAGTTAAGTGTAGTGACTTAAAAATAGTAAAGTGTAATGACTTGAAATTTGAACGAGTGACTTGAAAATGTGAACTAATGACTAGAAGATTGTTAAGTGTAGTGGCTTAGAAATGTGTACTAGTGAATAGAAATGTTTTAAGTGTGGCGATTTGAAACTGTGAACTAGTGACTTGAAAATGATTTCGTGTACTGACTTGAAATGTGAACTAGTGACTTGAAAATGGTTTAGTGTTTGAAAATGTGAACTAGTGACATGAAAATGGTTAAGTGTAGTGCCTTGAAATGTGCACTAGTGACTCGAAAATGGTTAAGTGTTTGAAAATGTGAACTAGTGACATGAAAATTGTTAAGTGTAGTGACTTGAAATGTGTACTAGTGACTTGAAAATGGTTGAGTGTAATGACTTGAAATGTGAACTAGTGACTTGAAATATGAACTAGTGACTTGAAAATGGGAAAGTGGTTGAAAATTTGAACTAGTGACTTGAAAATAGTTAATTGTAGTGACTTGAAAATAGTAAAGTGTAATGACTTAAAATTTGAACTAGTGACTTAAAAATGGTTAAGCGTAGTGACTTGAAAATGTGAACTAATGACTAGAAAATTATTATGTGTAGTGACTTAAAAATGTAACCTAGTGACTAGAAATGGTTTAAGTGTGGCGACTTGAAAATGGGAACTAGTGACATGAAAATGGTTATGTGTACTGACTTGAAAATGGGAAAGTGGTTGAAAATTTGAACTAGTTACTTGAAAAGAGTTAAGCGTAGTGACTTAAAAATGTTAAAGTGTAATGACTTGAAATTTGAACTAGTGACTTGAAAATGTGAACTGATGACTAGAAAATTGTTAAGTGAAATGACTTAGAAATGTGAACTAGTGACTAGAAATGGTTTAAGTGTGGCGACTTAAAATTGTGAACTAGTGACTTGAAAATGGTTTCGTGCACTGACTTGAAATGTGAACTATTGACTTTAAAATGGTTTAGTGTTTGAAAATGTGAACTAGAGACATGAAAATGCTTAAATGTAATGCCTTGACATGTGCACTAGTGACTTGAAAATGGTTAAGTGTAGTGACTTGTAAATGTGAACTAGTGACTTGAAAATGGTTGTGTGTACTGACTTGAAATGTGAACTAGTGACTTGAAAATGGTTTACTGTTTGAAAATGTGAACTAGGGACATAAAAATGGTTAAGTGTAGTGCCTTGAAATGTGCACTAGTGACTTGAAAATGGTTAAGTGTTTGAAAATGTGAACTAGTGTCATGAAAATGGTTAAGTGTAGTGACTTTAAATGTGCACTAGTGACATGAAATTGGTTAAGTGTAGTGACTTTAAAATGGTTAAGTGTAGTGACCTGTAAATATGAACTAGTGACATGAAAATGGTTAAGTGTAGTGACTTGAAAATGTATAAGTGTAGTTTCTTGAAATGTGAACTAGTGACTTGAAACTGGTTAAGTGTTGTCACTTGAAAATGTGTACTAATGACTAGAAAATGGTTAACTGTAGTAACTTGAAAATGTGAACTATTGACTTAAAAATGGTTAAATGTAGTGACTTGAAATGTGAACTAGTGACTTGAAAATGGGAAAGTGGTTGAAAATTTGAACTAGTGACTTTAAAATAATTAATTGTAGTGACTTGAAAATAGTAAAGTGTAATGACTTGAAATTTGAACTAGTGACTTTAAAATGTGAACTAATGACTTGAAAATTGTTAAGTGTAGTGACTTAAAAATGTGAACTAGTGACTAGAAATGGTTTAAGTGTGGCGACTTGAAACTGTGAACTAGTGACTTGAAAATGGTTGCGTGTACTGACTTGAAATGTGAACTAGTGACTTGAAAATGGTTTACTGTTTGAAAATGTGAACTAGAGACATAAAAATGGTTAAGTGTAGTGCCTTGAAATGTGCACCAGTGACTTGAAAATGGTTAAATGTTTGAAAATGTGAACAAGTGACATGAAAATGGTTAAGTGTAGTGACTTGAAATGTGCACTAGTGACAAGAAATTGGTTAAGTGTAGTGACTTTAAAATGGTTAAGTGTAGTGACCTGTAAATATGAACTAGTGACATGAAAATGGTTAAGTGTAGTGACTTGAAAATGTATAAATGTAGTTTCTTGAAATGTGAACTAGTGACTTGAAACTGGTTAAGTGTTGTCACTTGAAAATGTGTACTAATGACTAGAAAATGGTTAACTGTAGTGACTTGAAAATGTGAACTATTGACTTAAAAATGGTGAAGTGTAGTGACTTGAAATGTGAACTAGTGACTTGAAAATGGGAAAGTGGTTGAAAATTTGAACTAGTGACTTGAAAATAGTTAATTGTAGTGACTTGAAAATAGTAAAGTGTAATGACTTGAAATTTGAACTAGTGACTTAAAAATGGTTAAGCGTAGTGACTTGAAAATGTGAACTAATGACTAGAAAATTGTTAAGTGTAGTGACTTAAAAATGTGAACTAGTGAATAGAAATGGTTTAAGTGTGGCGACTTGAAACTGTGAACTAGTGACTTGAAAATGGTTTCGTGTACTGACTTGAAATGTGAACTAGTGACTTGAAAATGGTTTAGTGTTTGAAAATGTGAACTAGTGACATGAAAATGGTTACGTGTACTGACATGAAATGTGAACTATCGACTTTAAAATGGTTTAGTGTTTGAAAATGTGAACTAGTGACTTGAAAATGGTTAAATGTAATGCCTTGACATGTGCACTAGTGACTTGAAAATGGTTAAGTGTTGTGAATTGTAAATGTGAACTAGTGACTTGAAAATAGTTGCGTGTACTGACTTGAAATGTGAACTAGTGACTTGAAAATGGTTTACTGTTTGAAAATGTGAACTAGGGACATAAAAATGGTTAAGTGTAGTGCCTTGAAATGTGCACTAGTGACTTGAAAATGGTTAAGTGTTTGAAAATGTGAACTAGTGTCATGAAAATGGTTAAGTGTAGTGACTTGAAATGTGCACTACTGACATGAAATTGGTTAAGTGTAGTGACTTTAAAATGGTTAAGTGTAGCGACCTATAAATAAGAACTAGTGACATGAAAATGGTTAAGTGTAGTGACTTGAAAATGTATAAGTGTAGTTTCTTGAAATGTTAACTAGTGACTTGAAACTGGTTAAGTGTTGTCACTTGAAAATGTGTACTAATGACTAGAAAATGGTTAACTGTAGTAACTTGAAAATGTGAACTATTGACTTGAAAATGGTTAAATGTAGTGACTTGAAATATGAACTAGTGACTTGAAATTGGGAAAGTGGTTGAAAATTTGAACTAGTTACTTGAAAATAGTTAAGCGTAGTGACTTAAAAATATTAAAGTGTAATGACTTGAAATTTGAACTAGTGACTAGAAAATGTGAACTGATGACTAGAAAATTGTTAAGTGAAGTGACTTAGAAATGTGAACTAGTGGCTAGAAATGTTTTAAGTGTGGCGACTTAAAATTGTGAACTAGTGACTTGAAAATGGTTTTGTGTACTAACTTGAAATGTGAACTAGTGACTTTAAAATGGTTTAGTGTTTGAAAATTTGAACTAGTGACATGAAAATGGTGAATGTAATGCCTTGACATGTGCACTAGTGACATGAAAATGGTTAAATGTAGTGACTTGTAAATGTGAACTAGTGACTTGAAAATGGTTACGTGTACTGACTTGAAATGTGAACTAGTGACTTGAAAATGGTTTACTGTTTGAAAATGTGAACTAGAGACATAAAAATGGTTAAGTGTAGTGCCTTGAAATGTGCACCAGTGACTTGAAAATGGTTAAGTGTTTGAAAATGTGAACTAGTGTCATGAAAATGGTTAAGTGTAGTGACCTGTAAATATGAACTAGTGACATGAAAATGGTTAAGTGTAGTGACTTGAAAATGGATAAGTGTAGTTTCTTGAAATGTGAACTAGTGACTTGAAACTGGACAAGTGTAGTTACTAGAAAATGTGTACTAATGACTAGAAAATGGTTAAGTGTGGTAACTTGAAAATGTGAACTATAGACTTAAAAATGGTTAAGTGTAATAATTTGAAATGTGAACTAGTGACTTGAAAATGGGAAAGTGGTTGAAAATTTGAACTAGTGACTTGAAAATAGTTAAGTGTAGTGACTTAAAAATAGTAAAGTGTAATGACTTGAAATTTGAACGAGTGACTTGAAAATGTGAACTAATGACTAGAAGATTGTTAAGTGTAGTGGCTTAGAAATGTGTACTAGTGACTAGAAATGTTTTAAGTGTGGCGATTTGAAACTGTGAACTAGTGACTTGAAAATGATTTTGTGTACTGACTTGACATGTGAACTAGTGACTTGAAAATGGTTTAGTGTTTGAAAATGTGAACTAGTGACATGAAAATGGTTAAGTGTAGTGCCTTGAAATGTGCACTAGTGACTCGAAAATGGTTAAGTGTTTGAAAATGTGAACTAGTGACATGAAAATTGTTAAGTGTAGTGACTTGAAATGTGTACTAGTGACTTGAAAATGGTTGTGTGTACTGACTTGGAATGTGAACTAGTGACTTGAAAATGGTTTACTGTTTGAAAATGTGAACTAGGGACATAAAAATGGTTAAGTGTAGTGCCTTGAAATGTGCACTAGTGACTTGAAAATGGTTAAGTGTTTGAAAATGTGAACTAGTGTCATGAAAATGGTTAAGTGTAGTGACTTGAAATGTGCACTAGTGACAAGAAATTGGTTAAGTGTAGTGACTTTAAAATGGTTAAGTGTAGTGACCTATAAATAAGAACTAGTGACATGAAAATGGTTAAGTGTAGTGACTTGAAATGTGCACTAGTGACATGAAATTGGTTAAGTGTAGTGACTTTAAAATGGTTAAGTGTAGTGACCTGTAAATATGAACTAGTGACATGAAAATGGTTAAGTGTAGTGACTTGAAAATGTATAAGTGTAGTTTCTTGAAATGTGAACTAGTGACTTGAAACTGGTTAAGTGTTGTCACTTGAAAATGTGAACTATTGACTTTAAAATGGTTTAGTGTTTGAAAATGTGAACTAGTGACATGAAAATGTTTAAATGTAATGCCTTGACACGCGCACTAGTGACTTGAAAATGGTTAAGTGTAGTGACTTGTAAATGTGAACTAGTGACTTGAAAATGGTTGTGTGTACTGACTTGAAATGTGAACTAGTGACTTGAAAATGGTTTACTGTTTGAAAATGTGAACTAGGGACATAAAAATGGTTAAGTGTAGTGCCTTGAAATGTGCACTAGTGACTTAAAAATGGTTAAGCGTAGTGACTTGAAAATGTGAACTAATGACCAGAAAATTATTATGTGTAGTGACTTAAAAATGTGACCTAGTGACTAGAAATGGTTTAAGTGTGGTGACTTGAAATTGGGAACTAGTGACATGAAAATGGTTATGTGTACTGACTTGAAAATGGGAAAGTGGTTGAAAATTTGAACTAGTTACTTGAAAAGAGTTAAGCGTAGTGACTTAAAAATGTTAAAGTGTAATGACTTTAAATTTGAACTAGTGACTTGAAAATGTGAACTGATGACTAGAAAATTGTTAAGTGAAATGACTTAGAAATGTGAACTAGTGACTAGAAATGGTTTAAGTGTGGCGACTTAAAATTGTGAACTAGTGACTTGAAAATGGTTTCGTGCACTGACTTGAAATGTGAACTATTGACTTTAAAATGGTTTAGTGTTTCAAAATTTGAACTAGTGACATGAAAATGCTTAAATGTAATGCCTTGACATGTGCACTAGTGACTTGAAAATGGTTGTGTGTACTGACTTGAAATGTGAACTAGTGACTTGAAAATGGTTTACTGTTTGAAAATGTGATCTAGGGACATAAAAATGGTTAAGTGTAGTGCCTTGAAATGTGCACTAGTGACTTGAAAATGGTTAAGTGTTTGAAAATGTGAACTAGTGTCATGAAAATGGTTAAGTGTAGTGACTTGAAATGTGCACTAGTGACATGAAATTGGTTAATTGTAGTGACTTTAAAATGGTTAAGTGTAGTGACCTGTAAATATGAACTAGTGACATGAAAATGGTTAAGTGTAGTGACTTGAAAATGGATAAGTGTAGTTTCTTGAAATGTGAACTAGTGACTTGAAACTGGTTAAGTGTTGTCACTTGAAAATGTGTACTAATGACTAGAAAATGGTTAACTGTAGTGACTTGAAAATGTGAACTATTGACTTAAAAATGGTGAAGTGTAGTGACTTGAAATGTGAACTAGTGACTTGAAAATGGGAAAGTGGTTGAAAATTTGAACTAGTGACTTGAAAATAGTTAATGGTAGTGACTTGAAAATAGTAAAGTGTAATGACTTGAAATTTGAACTAGTGACTTAAAAATGGTTAAGCGTAGTGACTTGAAAAATGTGAACTAATGACTAGAAAATTGTTAAGTGTAGTGACTTAAAAATGTGAACTAGTGAATAGAAATGGTTTAAGTGTGGCGACTTGAAACTGTGAACTAGTGACTTGAAAATGGTTTCGTGTACTGACTTGAAATGTGAACTAGTGACTTGAAAATGGTTAAGTGTTGTCACTTGAAAATGTGTACTAATGACTAGAAAATGGTTAACTGTAGTGACTTGAAAATGTGAACTATTGACTTAAAAATGGTGAAGTGTAGTGACTTGAAATGTGAACTAGTGACTTGAAAATGGGAAAGTGGTTGAAAATTTGAACTAGTGACTTGAAAATAGTTAATGGTAGTGACTTGAAAATAGTAAAGTGTAATGACTTGAAATTTGAACTAGTGACTTAAAAATGGTTAAGCGTAGTGACTTGAAAATGTGAACTAATGACTAGAAAATTGTTAAGTGTAGTGACTTAAAAATGTGAACTAGTGAATAGAAATGGTTTAAGTGTGGCGACTTGAAACTGTGAACTAGTGACTTGAAAATGGTTTCGTGTACTGACTTGAAATGTGAACTAGTGACTTGAAAATGGTTTAGTGTTTGAAAATGTGAACTAGTGACATGAAAATGGTTACGTGTACTGACTTGAAATGTGAACTATTGACTTTAAAATGGTTTAGTGTTTGAAAATGTGAACTAGTGACTTGAAAATGGTTAAATGTAATGCCTTGACATGTGCACTAGTGACTTGAAAATGGTTAAGTGTTGTGACTTGTAAATGTGAACTAGTGACTTGAAAATGGTTGCGTGTACTGACTTGAAATGTGAACTAGTGACTTGAAAATGGTTTACTGATTGAAAATGTGAACTAGGGACATAAAAATGGTTAAGTGTAGTGCCTTGAAATGTGCACTAGTGACTTGAAAATGGTTAAGTGTTTGAAAATGTGAACTAGTGTCATGAAAATGGTTAAGTGTAGTGACTTGAAATGTGCACTAGTGACAAAAAATTGGTTAAGTGTAGTGACTTTAAAATGGTTAAGTGTAGTGACCTGTAAATATGAACTAGTGACATGAAAATGGTTAAGTGTAGTGACTTGAAAATGTATAAGTGTAGTTTCTTGAAATGTGAACTAGTGACTTGAAACTGGTTAAGTGTTGCCACTTGAAAATGTGTACTAATGACTAGAAAATGGTTAACTGTAGTAACTTGAAAATGTGAACTATTGACTTAAAAATGGTTAAATGTAGTGACTTGAAATGTGAACTAGTGACTTGAAAATGGGAAAGTGGTTGAAAATTTGAACTAGCGACTTGAAAATAATTAATTGTAGTGACTTGAAAATAGTAAAGTGTAATGACTTGAAATTTGAACTAGTGACTTTAAAATGTGAACTAATGACTTGAAAATTGTTAAGTGTAGTGACTTAAAAATGTGAACTAGTGACTAGAAATGGTTTAAGTGTGGCGACTTGAAACTGTGAACTAGTGACTTGAAAATGGTTTCGTGTACTGACTTGAAATGTGAACTAGTGACTTGACAATGGTTTAGTGTTTGAAAATGTGAACTAGTGAGATGAAAATGGTTACGTGTACTGACTTGAAAATGGGAAAGTGGTTGAAAATTTGAACTAGTTACTTGAAAATAGTTAAGCGTAGTGACTTAAAAATATTAAAGTGTAATGACCTTAAATTTGAACTAGTGACTTGAAAATGTGAACTGATGACTAGAAAATTGTTAAGTGAAGTGACTTAGAAATGTGAACTAGTGGCTAGAAAAGGTCTAAGTGTGGCGACTTAAAATTGTGAACTAGTGACTTGAAAATGGTTTCGTGTACTAACTTGAAATGTGAACTAGTGACTTTAAAATGGTTTAGTGTTTGAAAATGTGAACTAGGGACATGAAAATGGTTAAATGTAATGCCTTGACATGTGCACTAGTGACTTGAAAATGGTTAAGTGTAGTGAATTGTAAATGTGAACTAGTGACTTGAAAATGGTTGCGTGTAGTGCCTTGAAATGTGCACCAGTGACTTGAAAATGGTTAAATGTTTGAAAATGTGAACTAGTGACATGAAAATGGTTAAGTGTAGTGACTTGAAATTTGCACTAGTGACAAGAAATTGGTTAAGTGTAGTGACTTTAAAATGGTGAAGTGTAGTGACCTGTAAATATGAACTAGTGACATGAAAATGGTTAAGTGTAGTGACTTGAAAATGTATAAGTGTAGTTTCTTGAAATGTGAACTAGTGACTTGAAAATGGTTGCGTGTAGTGCCTTGAAATGTGCACCAGTGACTTGAAAATGGTTAAATGTTTGAAAATGTGAACTAGTGACATGCAAATGGTTAAGTGTAGTGACTTGAAATGTGCACTAGTGACTTGAAAATGGGAAAGTGGTTGAAAATTTGAACTAGTGACTTGAAAATAATTAATTGTAGTGACTTGAAAATAGTAAAGTGTAATGACTTGAAATTTGAACTAGTGACTTTAAAATGTGAACTAATGACTTGAAAATTGTTAAGTGTAGTGACTTAAAAATGTGAACTAGTGACTAGAAATGGTTTAAGTGTGGCGACTTGAAACTGTGAACTAGTGACTTGAAAATGGTTTCGTGTACTGACTTGAAATGTGAACTAGTGACTTGACAATGGTTTAGTGTTTGAAAATGTGAACTAGTGAGATGAAAATGGTTACGTGTACTGACTTGAAAATGGGAAAGTGGTTGAAAATTTGAACTAGTTACTTGAAAATAGTTAAGCATAGTGACTTAAAAATATTAAAGTGTAATGACCTTATATTTGAACTAGTGACTTGAAAATGTGAACTGATGACTAGAAAATTGTTAAGTGAAGTGACTTAGAAATGTGAACTAGTGGCTAGAAAAGGTCTAAGTGTGGCGACTTAAAATTGTGAACTAGTGACTTGAAAATGGTTTCGTGTACTAACTTGAAATGTGAACTAGTGACTTTAAAATGGTTTAGTGTTTGAAAATGTGAACTAGTGACATGAAAATGGTTAAATGTAATGCCTTGACATGTGCACTAGTGACTTGAAAATGGTTAAGTGTAGTGACTTGTAAATGTGAACTAGTGACTTGAAAATGGTTGCGTGTAGTGCCTTGAAATGTGCACCAGTGACTTGAAAATGGTTAAATGTTTGAAAATGTGAACTAGTGACATGAAAATGGTTAAGTGTAGTGACTTGAAATTTGCACTAGTGACAAGAAATTGGTTAAGTGTAGTGACTTTAAAATGGTGAAGTGTAGTGACCTGTAAATATGAACTAGTGACATGAAAATGGTTAAGTGTAGTGACTTGAAAATGTATAAGTGTAGTTTCTTGAAATGTGAACTAGTGACTTGAAACTGGTTAAGTGTTGTCACTTGAAAAAGTGTACTAATGACTAGAAAATGGTTAACTGTAGTGACTTGAAAATGTGAACTATTGACTTAAAAATGGTGAAGTGTAGTGACTTGAAATGTGAACTAGTGACTTGAAAATGGGAAAGTGGTTGAAAATTTGAACTAGTGACTTGAAAATAGTTAATTGTAGTGACTTGAAAATAGTAAAGTGTAATGACTTGAAATTTGAACTAGTGACTTAAAAATAGTTAAGCGTAGTGACTTGAAAATGTGAACTAATGACTAGAAAATTGTTAAGTGTAGTGACTTAAAAATGTGAACTAGTGAATAGAAATGGTTTAAGTGTGGCGACTTGAAACTGTGAACTAGTGACTTGAAAATGGTTTCGTGTACTGACTTGAAATGTGAACTAGTGACTTTAAAATGGTTTAGTGTTTGAAAATGTGAACTAGTGACATGAAAATGGTTAAATGTAATGCCTTGACATGTGCACTAGTGACTTGAAAATGGTTAAGTGTAGTGACTTGTAAATGTGCACTAGTGACTTGAAAATGGTTGCGTGTAGTGCCTTGAAATGTGCACCAGTGACTTGAAAATGGTTAAATGTTTGAAAATGTGAACTAGTGACATGAAAATGGTTAAGTGTAGTGACTTGAAATTTGCACTAGTGACAAGAAATTGGTTAAGTGTAGTGACTTTAAAATGGTGAAGTGTAGTGACCTGTAAATATGAACTAGTGACATGAAAATGGTTAAGTGTAGTGACTTGAAAATGTATAAGTGTAGTTTCTTGAAATGTGAACTAGTGACTTGAAACTGGTTAAGTGTTGTCACTTGAAAAAGTGTACTAATGACTAGAAAATGGTTAACTGTAGTGACTTGAAAATGTGAACTATTGACTTAAAAATGGTGAAGTGTAGTGACTTGAAATGTGAACTAGTGACTTGAAAATGGGAAAGTGGTTGAAAATTTGAACTAGTGACTTGAAAATAGTTAATTGTAGTGACTTGAAAATAGTAAAGTGTAATGACTTGAAATTTGAACTAGTGACTTAAAAATGGTTAAGCGTAGTGACTTGAAAATGTGAACTAATGACTAGAAAATTGTTAAGTGTAGTGACTTAAAAATGTGAACTAGTGAATAGAAATGGTTTAAGTGTGGCGACTTGAAACTGTGAAGTAGTGACTTGAAAATGGTTTCGTGTACTGACCTGAAATGTGAACTAGTGACTTGAAAATGGTTTAGTGTTTGAAAATGTGAACTAGTGACATGAAAATGGTTATGTGTACTGACATGAAATGTGAACTATCGACTTTAAAATGGTTTAGTGTTTGTAAATGTGAACTAGTGACTTGAAAATGGTTAAATGTAATGCCTTGACATGTGCACTAGTGCCTTGAAAATGGTTAAGTGTTGTGAATTGTAAATGTGAACTAGTGACTTGAAAATGGTTGCGTGTACTGACTTGAAATGTGAACTAGTGACTTGAAAATGGTTTACTGTTTGAAAATGTGAACTAGGGACATAAAAATGGCTAAGTGTAGTGCCTTGAAATGTGCACTAGTGACTTGAAAATGGTTAAGTGTTTGAAAATGTGAACTAGTGTCATGAAAATGGTTAAGTGTAGTGACTTGAAATGTGCACTAGTGACATGAAATTGGTTAAGTGTAGTGACTTTAAAATGGTTAAGTGTAGTGACCTATAAATAAGAACTAGTGACTTGAAAATGGTTTCGTGTACTGACTTGAAATGTGAACTAGTGACTTGAAAATGGTTTAGTGTTTGAAAATGTGAACTAGTGACATGTAAATGGTTACGTGTACTGACTTGAAAATAGGAAAGTGGTTGAAAATTTGAACTAGTTACTTGAAAATAGTTAAGCGTAGTGACTTAAAAATATTAAAGTGTAATGAATTGAAATTTGAACTAGTGACTTGAAAATGTGAACTGATGACTAGAAAATTGTTAAGTGAAGTGACTTAGAAATGTGAACTAGTGACTAGAAATGGTTTAAGTGTGGCGACTTAAAATTGTGAACTGGTGACTTGAAATCGGTTTCGTGTACTAAGTTGAAATGTGAACTACTGACTTTAAAATTTGTTTAGTGTTTGAAAATGTGCACTAGTGACTTGAAAATGGTTAAGTGTAGTGACTTGTAAATGTGAACTAGTGACTTGAAAATGGTTACGTGTAATGACTTGAAATGTGAACTAGTGACTTGAAAATGGTTTACTGTTTGAAAATGTGAACTAGGGACATAAAAATGGTTAAGTGTAGTGCCTTGAAATGTGCACTAGTGACTTGAAAATGGTTAAGTGTTTGAAAATCTGAACTAGTGTCATGAAAATGGTTAAGTGTAGTGACTTGAAATGTGCACTAGTGACATGAAATTGGTTAAGTGTAGTGACTTTAAAATGGTTAAGTGTAGTTTCTTTAAATGTGAACTAGTGACTTGAAACTGGTTAAGTGTTGTCACTTGAAAATGTGTACTAATGATTAGAAAATGGTTAACTGTAGTAACTTGAAAATGTGAACTATTGACTTAAAAATGGTTAAATGTAGTGACTTGAAATGTGAACTAGTGACTTGAAAATAGGAAAGCGGTTGAAAATTTGAACTAGTGACTTGAAAATAATTAATTGTAGTGACTTAAAAATATTAAAGTGTAATGACTTGAAATTTGAACTAGTGACTTTAAAATGGTTTAGTGTTTGAAAATGTGAACTAGTGACATGAAAATGGTGAAATGTAATGCCTTGACATGTGCACTAGTGACTTGAAAATGGTTAAATGTAGTGACTTGTAAATGTGAACTAGTGACTTGAAAATGGTTGTGTGTACTGACTTGAAATGTGAACTAGTGACTTGAAAATGGTTTACTGTTTGAAAATGTGAACTAGAGACATAAAAATGGTTAAGTGTAGTGCCTTGAAATGTGCACCAGTGACTTGAAAATGGTTAAGTGTTTGAAAATGTGAACTAGTGACATGAAAATGGTTAAGTGTAGTGACTTGAAATGTGCACTAGTGACAAGAAATTGGTTAAGTGTAGTGACCTGTAAATATGAACTAGTGACATGAAAATGGTTAAGTGTAGTGACTTGAAAATGGATAAGTGTAGTTTCTTGAAATGTAAACTAGTGACTTGAAACTGGTTAAGTGTTGTCACTTGGAAATGTGTACTAATGACTAGAAACTGGTTAACTGTAGTGACTTGAAAATGTGAACTATAGACTTAAAAATGGTGAAGTGTAGTGACTTGAAATGTGAACTAGTGACTTGAAAATGGGAAAGTGGTTGAAAATTTGAACTAGTGACTTGAAAATAGTTAATTGTGGTGACTTGAAAATAGTAAAGTGTAATGACTTGAAATTTGAACTAGTGACTTAAAAATGGTTAAGCGTAGTGACTTGAAAATGTGAACTAATGACTAGAAAATTGTTAAGTGTAGTGACCTAAAAATGTGAACTAGTGAATAGAAATGGTTTAAGTGTGGCGACTTGAAACTGTGAACTAGTGACTTGAAAATGGTTTCGTGTACTGACTTGAAATGTGAACTAGTGACTTGAAAATGGTTTAGTGTTTAAAAATGTGAACTAGTGACATGAAAATGGTTAAATGTAATGCCTTGACATGTGCACTAGTGACTTGAAAATGGTGAAGTGTAGTGACCTAAAAATGTGAACTAGTGAATAGAAATGGTTTAAGTGTGGCGACTTGAAACTGTGAACTAGTGACTTGAAAATGGTTTCGTGTACTGACTTGAAATGTGAACTAGTGACTTGAAAATGGTTTAGTGTTTGAAAATGTGAACTAGTGACATGAAAATGGTTAAATGTAATGCCTTGACATGTGCACTAGTGACTTGAAAATGGTTAAGTGTAGTGAATTGTAAATGTGAACTAGTGACTTGAAAATGGTTGCGTGTACTGACTTGAAATGTGAACTAGTGACTTGAAAATGGTTTACTGTTTGAAAATGTGAACTAGGGACATAAAAATGGTTAAGTGTAGTGCCTTGAAATGTGTACTAGTGACTTGAAAATGGTTAAGTGTTTGAAAATGTGAACTAGTGTCATGAAAATGGTTAAGTGTAGTGACTTGAAATGTGCACTAGTGACATGAAATTGGTTAAGTGTAGTGACTTTAAAATGGTTAAGTGTAGTGACCTGTAAATATGAACTAGTGACATGAAAATGGTTAAGTGTAGTGACTTGAAAATGTATAAGTGTAGTTTCTTGAAATGTGAACTAGTGACTTGAAACTGGTTAAGTGTTGTCACTTGAAAATGTGTACTAATGACTAGAAAATGGTTAACTGTAGTGACTTGAAAATGTGAATTATTGACTTAAAAATGGTGAAGTGTAGTGACTTGAAATGTGAACTAGTGACTTGAAAATGGTGAAGTGTAGTGACTTGAAATGTGAACTAGTGACTTGAAAATGGGAAAGTGGTTGAAAATTTGAACTAGTGACTTGAAAATAGTTAATTGTAGTGACTTGAAAATAGTAAAGTGTAATGACTTGAAATTTGAACTAGTGACTTAAAAATGGTTAAGCGTAGTGACTTGAAAATGTGAACTAATGACTAGAAAATTGTTAAGTGTAGTGACTTAAAAATGTGAACTAGTGAATAGAAATGGTTTAAGTGTGGCGACTTGAAATTGTGAACTAGTGACTTGAAAATGGTTTCGTGTACTGACTTGAAATGTGAACTAGTGACTTGAAAATGGTTTAGTGTTTGAAAATGTGAACTAGTGACATGTAAATGGTTACGTGTACTGACTTGAAAATAGGAAAGTGGTTGAAAATTTGAACTAGTTACTTGAAAATAGTTAAGCGTAGTGACTTAAAAATATTAAAGTGTAATGAATTGAAATTTGAACTAGTGACTTGAAAATGTGAACTGATGACTAGAAAATTGTTAAGTGAAGTGACTTAGAAATGTGAACTAGTGACTAGAAATGGTTTAAGTGTGGCGACTTAAAATTGTGAACTAGTGACTTGAAATCGGTTTCGTGTACTAAGTTGAAATGTGAACTACTGACTTTAAAATTTGTTTAGTGTTTGAAAATGTGCACTAGTGACTTGAAAATGGTTAAGTGTAGTGACTTGTAAATGTGAACTAGTGACTTGAAAATGGTTACGTGTAATGACTTGAAATGTGAACTAGTGACTTGAAAATGGTTTACTGTTTGAAAATGTGAACTAGGGACATAAAAATGGTTAAGTGTAGTGCCTTGAAATGTGCACTAGTGACTTGAAAATGGTTAAGTGTTTGAAAATCTGAACTAGTGTCATGAAAATGGTTAAGTGTAGTGACTTGAAATGTGCACTAGTGACATGAAATTGGTTAAGTGTAGTGACTTTAAAATGGTTAAGTGTAGTTTCTTTAAATGTGAACTAGTGACTTGAAACTGGTTAAGTGTTGTCACTTGAAAATGTGTACTAATGATTAGAAAATGGTTAACTGTAGTAACTTGAAAATGTGAACTATTGACTTAAAAATGGTTAAATGTAGTGACTTGAAATGTGAACTAGTGACTTGAAAATAGGAAAGCGGTTGAAAATTTGAACTAGTGACTTGAAAATAATTAATTGTAGTGACTTAAAAATATTAAAGTGTAATGACTTGAAATTTGAACTAGTGACTTTAAAATGGTTTAGTGTTTGAAAATGTGAACTAGTGACATGAAAATGGTGAAATGTAATGCCTTGACATGTGCACTAGTGACTTGAAAATGGTTAAATGTAGTGACTTGTAAATGTGAACTAGTGACTTGAAAATGGTTGTGTGTACTGACTTGAAATGTGAACTAGTGACTTGAAAATGGTTTACTGTTTGAAAATGTGAACTAGAGACATAAAAATGGTTAAGTGTAGTGCCTTGAAATGTGCACCAGTGACTTGAAAATGGTTAAGTGTTTGAAAATGTGAACTAGTGACATGAAAATGGTTAAGTGTAGTGACTTGAAATGTGCACTAGTGACAAGAAATTGGTTAAGTGTAGTGACCTGTAAATATGAACTAGTGACATGAAAATGGTTAAGTGTAGTGACTTGAAAATGGATAAGTGTAGTTTCTTGAAATATGAACTTGTTACTTGAAACTAGATAAGTGTAGTTACTAGAAAATGTGTACTAATCACTAGAAAATGGTTAAGTGTGGTAACTTGAAAATGTGAACTATAGACTTAAAAATGGTTAAGTGTAATAACTTGAAATGTGAACTAGTGACTTGAAAATGGGAAAGTGGTTGAAAATTTGAACTAGTGACTTGAAAATAGTTAAGTGTAGTGACTTAAAAATAGTAAAGTGTAATGACTTGAAATTTGAACGAGTGACTTGAAAATGTGAACTAATGACTAGAAGATTGTTAAGTGTAGTGGCTTAGAAATGTGTACTAGTAACTAGAAATGTTTTAAGTGTGGCGATTTAAAACTGTGAACTAGTGACTTGAAAATGATTTCGTGTACTGACTTGAAATGTGAACTAGTGACTTGAAAATGGTTTAGTGTTTGAAAATGTGAACTAGTGACATGAAAATGGTTAAGTGTAGTGCCTTGAAATGTGCACTAGTGACTCGAAAATGGTTAAGTGTTTGAAAATGTGAACTAGTGACATGAAAATTGTTAAGTGTACTGACTTGAAATGTTTACTAGTGACTTGAAAATGGTTGAGTGTAATGACTTGAAATGTGAACTAGTGACTTGAAATATGAACTTGTGACTTGAAAATGGGAAAGTGGTTGAAAATTTGAACTAGTGACTTGAAAATGGTTAAGCGTAGTGACTTGAAAATGTGAACTAATGACTAGAAAATTGTTAAGTGTAGTGACTTAAAAATGTGAACTAGTGAATAGAAATGGTTTAAGTGTGGCGACTTGAAACTGTGAACTAGTGACTTGAAAATGGTTTCGTGTACTGACTTGAAATGTGAACTAGTGACTTGAAAATGGTTTAGTGTTTGAAAATGTGAACTAGTGACATGAAAATGGTTACGTGTACTGACTTGAAATGTGAACTATTGACTTTAAAATGGTTTAGTGTTTGAAAATGTGCACTAGTGACTTGAAAATGGTTAAATGTAATGCCTTGACATGTGCACTAGTGACTTGAAAATGGTTTTGTGTTGTGACTTGTAAATGTGAACTAGTGACTTGAAAATGATTGCGTGTACTGACTTGAAATGTGAACTAGTGACTTGAAAATGGTTTACTGTTTGAAAATGTGAACTAGGGACATAAAAATGGTTAAGTGTAGTGCCTTGAAATGTGCACTAGTGACTTGAAAATGGTTAAGTGTTTGAAAATCTGAACTAGTGTCATGAAAATGGTTAAGTGTAGTGACTTGAAATGTGCACTAGTGACATGAAATTGGTTAAGTGTAGTGACTTTAAAATGGTTAAGTGTAGTGACCTGTAAATATGAACTAGTGACATGAAAATGGTTAAGTGTAGTGACTTGAAAATGTATAAGTGTAGTTTCTTGAAATGTGAACTAGTGACTTGAAACTGGTTAAGTGATGTCACTTGAAAATGTGTACTAATGACTAGAAAATGGTTAACTGTAGTAACTTGAAAATGTGAACTATTGACTTAAAAATGGTTAAATGTAGTGACTTGAAATGTGAACTAGTGACTTGAAAATTGGAAAGTGGTTGAAAATTTGAACTAGTGACTTGAAAATAATTAATTGTAGTGACTTGAAAATGTGTAATGACTTGAAATTTGAACTAGTGACTTTAACATGTGAACTAATGACTTGAAAATTGTTAAGTGTAGTGACTTAAAAATGTGAACTAGTGACTAGAAATGGTTTAAGTGTGGCGACTTGAAACTGTGAACTAGTGACTTGAAAATTGTTTCGTGTACTGACTTGAAATGTGAACTAGTGACTTGAAAATGGTTTAGTGTTTGAAAATGTGAACTAGTGAGATGAAAATGGTTACGTGTACTGACTTGAAAATGGGAAAGTGGTTGAAAATTTGAACTAGTTACTTGAAAATAGTTAAGCGTAGTGACTTAAAAATATTAAAGTGTAATGACTTGAAATTTTAACTAGTGACTTGAAAATGTGAACTGATGACTAGAAAATTGTTAAGTGAAGTGACTTAGAAATGTGAACTAGTGGCTAGAAATGGTTTAAGTGTGGCGACTAAAAATTGTGAACTAGTGACTTGAAAATGGTTTCGTGTTCTAACTTGAAATGTGAACTAGTGACTTTAAAATGGTTTAGTGTTTGAAAATGTGAACTAGTGACATGAAAATGGTTAAATGTAATGCCTTGACATGTGCACTAGTGACTTGAAAATGGTTAAGTGTAGTGAATTGTAAATGTGAACTAGTGACTTGAAAATGGTTGCGTGTACTGACTTGAAATGTGAACTAGTGACTTGAAAATGGTTTACTGTTTGAAAATGTGAACTAGAGACATAAAAATGGTTAAGTGTAGTGCCTTGAAATGTGCACCAGTGACTTGAAAATGGTTAAATGTTTGAAAATGTGAACTAGTGACATGAAAATTGTTAAGTGTAGTGACTTGAAATGTGCACTAGTGACAAGAAATTGGTTAAGTGTAGTGACTTTAAAATGGTGAAGTATAGTGACCTGTAAATATGAACTAGTGACATGAAAATGGTTAAGTGTAGTGACTTGAAAATGTATAAGTGTAGTTTCTTGAAATGTGAACTAGTGACTTGAAACTGGTTAAGTGTTGTCACTTGGAAATGTGTACTAATGACTAGAAACTGGTTAACTGTAGTGACTTGAAAATGTGAACTATTGACTTAAAAATGGTGAAGTGTAGTGACTTGAAATGTGAACTAGTGACTTGAAAATGGGAAAGTGGTTGAAAATTTGAACTAGTGACTTGAAAATAGTTAATTGTAGTGACTTGAAAATAGTAAAGTGTAATGACTTGAAATTTGAACTAGTGACTTAAAAATGGTTAAGCGTAGTGACTTGAAAATGTGAACTAATGACTAGAAAATTGTTAAGTGTAGTGACCTAAAAATGTGAACTAGTGAATAGAAATGGTTTAAGTGTGGCGACTTGAAACTGTGAACTAGTGACTTGAAAATGGTTTCGTGTACTGACTTGAAATGTGAACTAGTGACTTGAAAATGGTTTAGTGTTTAAAAATGTGAACTAGTGACATGAAAATGGTTACGTGTACTGACTTGAAATGTGAACTATTGACTTTAAAATGGTTTAGTGTTTGAAAATGTGAACTAGTGACTTGAAAATGGTTAAATGTAATGCCTTGACATGTGCACTAGTGACTTGAAAATGGTTAAGTGTTGTGACTTGTAAATGTGAACTAGTGACTTGAAAATGGTTGCGTGTAATGACTTGAAATGTGAACTAGTGACTTGAAAATGGTTTACTGTTTGAAAATGTGAACTAGGGACATAAAAATGGTTAAGTGTAGTGCCTTGAAATGTGCACTAGTGACTTGAAAATGGTTAAGTGTTTGAAAATGTGAACTAGTGTCATGAAAATAGTTAAGTGTAGTGACTTGAAATGTGCACTAGTGACATGAAATTGGTTAAGTGTAGTGACTTTAAAATGGTTAAGTGTAGTGACCTGTAAATATGAACTAGTGACATGAAAATGGTTAAGTGTAGTGACTTGAAAATGTATAAGTGTAGTTTCTTGAAATGTGAACTAGTGACTTGAAACTGGTTAAGTTTTGTCACTTGAAAATGTGTACTAATGACTTGAAAATGGTTAACTGTAGTAACTTGAAAATGTGAACTATTGACTTAAAAATGGTTAAATGTAGTGACTTGAAATGTGAACTAGTGACTTGAAAATGGGAAAGTGGTTAAAAATTTGAACTAGTGACTTGAAAATAATTAATTGTAATGACTTGAAAATAGTAAAGTGTAATGACTTGAAATTTGAACTAGTGACTTTTAAATGTGAACTAATGACTTGAAAATTGTTAAGTGTAGTAACTTAAAAATATGAACTAGTGACAAGAAATGGTTTAAGTGTGGCGACTTGAAACTGTGAACTAGTGACTTGAAAATTGTTTCGTGTACTGACTTGAAATGTGAACTAGTGACTTGAAAATGGTTAAGCGTAGTGACTTGAAAAATGTGAACTAATGACTAGAAAATTGTTAAGTATAGTGACTTAAAAATGTGAACTAGTGAATAGAAATGGTTTAAGTGTGGCGACTTGAAACTGTGAACTAGTGACTTGAAAATGATTTAGTGTACTGACTTGAAATGTGAACTAGTGACTGGAAAATGGTTTAGTGTTTGAAAATGTGAACTAGTGACATGAAAATGGTTACGTGTACTGACTTGAAAATGGGAAAGTGGTTGAAAATTTGAACTAGTTACTTGAAAATAGTTAAGCATAGTGACTTAAAAATATTAAAGTGTAATGACTTGAAATTTGAACTAGTGACTTGAAAATGTGAACTGATGACTAGAAAATTGTTAAGTGAAGTGACTTAGAAATGTGAACTAGTGACTAGAAATGGTTTAAGTGTGGCGACTTAAAATTGTGAACTAGTGACTTGAAATTGGTTTCCTGTACTAAGTTGAAATGTTAACTAGTGACTTTAAAATTTGTTTAGTGTTTGAAAATGTGCACTAGTGACTTGAAAATGGTTAAGTGTAGTGACTTGTAAATGTGAACTAGTGACTTGAAAATGGTTACGTGTACTGACTTGAAATGTGAACTAGTGACTTGAAAATGGTTTACTGTTTGAAAATGTGAACTAGAGACATAAAAATGGTTAAGTGTAGTGCCTTGAAATGTGCACTAGTGACATGAAATTGGTTAAGTGTAGTGACTTTAAAATGGTTAAGTGTAGTGACCTATAAATATGAACTAGTGACGTGAAAATGGTTAAGTGTAGTGACTTGAAAATGTATAAGTGTAGTTTCTTGAAATGTGAACTAGTGACTTGAAACTGGTTAAGTGTTGTCACTTGAAAATGTGTACTAATGACTAGAACATGGTTAAGTGTGGTAACTTGAAATGTGAACTATTGACTTAAAAATGATTAAATGTAGTGACTTGAAATGTGAACTAGTGACTTGAAAATGGGAAAGTGGTTGAAAATTTGAACTAGTGACTTGAAAATAGTTAATTGTAGTGACTTGAAAATAGTAAAGTGTAATGACTTGAAATTTGAACTAGTGACTTAAAAATGGCTAAGCGTAGTGACTTGAAAATGTGAACTAATGACTAGAAAATTGTTAAGTGTAGTGACTTAGAAATGTGAACTAGTGACTAGAAATGGTTTAAGTGTGGCTACTTGAAACTGTGAACTAGTGACTTGAAAATGGTTTCGTGTACTGACTTGAAATGTGAACTAGTGACTTGAAAATGGTTTAGTGTTTGAAAATGTGAACTAGTGACATGAAAATGGCTAAATGTAATGCCTTGAAATGTGCACTACTGACTTGAAAATGGTTAAGTGTAGTGACTTGTAAACGTGAACTAGTGACTTGAAAATGGTTGCGTGTACTGACTTGAAATGTGAACTAGTGACTTGAAAATGGTTTACTGTTTGAAAATGTGAACTAGGGACATAAAAATGGTTAAGTGTAGTGCCTTGAAATGTGTACTAGTGACTTGAAAATGGTTAAGTGTTTGAAAATGTGAACTAGTGTCATGAAAATGGTTAAGTGTAGTGACTTGAAATGTGCACTAGTGACATGAAATTGGTTAAGTGTAGTGACTTTAAAATGGTTAAGTGTAGTGACCTGTAAATATGAACTAGTGACATGAAAATGGTTAAGTGTAGTGACTTGAAAATGTATAAGTGTAGTTTCTTGAAATGTGAACTAGTGACTTGAAACTGGTTAAGTGTTGTCACTTGAAAATGTGTACTAATGACTAGAAAATGGTTAACTGTAGTGACTTGAAAATGTGAACTATTGACTTAAAAATGGTGAAGTGTAGTGACTTGAAATGTGAACTAGTGACTTGAAAATGGGAAAGTGGTTGAAAATTTGAACTAGTGACTTGAAAATAGTTAATTGTAGTGACTTGAAAATAGTAAAGTGTAATGACTTGAAATTTGAACTAGTGACTTAAAAATGGTTAAGCGTAGTGACTTGAAAATGTGAACTAATGACTAGAAAATTGTTAAGTGTAGTGACTTAAAAATGTGAACTAGTGAATAGAAATGGCTTAAGTGTGGCGACTTGAAACTGTGAACTAGTGACTTGAAAATGGTTTCGTGTACTGACTTGAAATGTGAACTAGTGACTTGAAAATGGTTTAGTATTTGAAAATGTGAACTAGTGACATGAAAATGGTTACGTGTACTGACTTGAAATGTGAACTATTGACTTTAAAATGGTTTAGTGTTTGAAAATGTGAACTAGTGACTTGAAAATGGTTAAATGTAATGCCTTGACATGTGCACTAGTGACTTGAAAATGGTTAAGTGTTGTGACTTGTAAATGTGAACTAGTGACTTGAAAATGGTTGCGTGTACTGACTTGAAATGTGAACTAGTGACTTGAAAATGGTTTACTGTTTGAAAATGTGAACTAGGGACATAAAAATGGTTAAGTGTAGTGCCTTGAAATGTGCACTAGTGACTTGAAAATGGTTAAGTGTTTGAAAATGTGAACTAGTGTCATGAAAATGGTTAAGTGTAGTGACTTGAAATGTGCACTAGTGACATGAAATTGGTTAAGTGTAGTGACTTTAAAATGGTTAAGTGTAGTGACCTGTAATTATGAACTAGTGACATGAAAATGGTTAAGTGTAGTGACTTGAAAATGTATAAGTGTAGTTTCTTGAAATGTGAACTAGTGACTTGAAACTGGTTAAGTTTTGTCACTTGAAAATGTGTACTAATGACTTGAAAATGGTTAACTGTAGTAACTTGAAAATGTGAACTATTGACTTAAAAATGGTTAAATGTAGTGACTTGAAATGTGAACTAGTGACTTGAAAATGGGAAAGTGGTTGAAAATTTGAACTAGTGACTTGAAAATAATTAATTGTAGTGACTTGAAAATAGTAAAGTGTAATGACTTGAAATTTGAACTAGTGACTTTTAAATGTGAACTAATGACTTGAAAATTGTTAAGTGTAGTAACTTAAAAATATGAACTAGTGACTAGAAATGGTTTAAGTGTGGCGACTTGAAACTGTGAACTAGTGACTTGAAAATGGTTTCGTGTACTGACTTGAAATGTGAACTAGTGACTTGAAAATGGTTAAGCGTAGTGACTTGAAAATGTGAACTAATGACTAGAAAATTATTAAGTGTAGTGACTTAAAAATGTGAACTAGTGAATAGAAATGGTTTAAGTGTGGCGACTTGAAACTGTGAACTAGTGACTCGAAAATGGTTTCGTGTACTGACTTGAAATGTGAACTAGTGACTTGAAAATGGTTTAGTGTTTGAAAATGTGAACTAGTGACATGAAAATGGTTACGTGTACTGACTTGAAAATAGGAAAGTGGTTTAAAATTTGAACAAGTTACTTGAAAATAGTTAAGCGTAGTGACTTAAAAATATTAAAGTGTAATGAATTGAAATTTGAACTAGTGACTTGAAAATGTGAACTGATGACTAGAAAATTGTTAAGTGAAGTGACTTAGAAATGTGAACTAATGAGTAGAAATGGTTTAAGTGTGGCGACTTAAAATTGTGAACTAGTGACTTGAAATTGGTTTCGTGTACTAAGTTGAAATGTGAACTAGTGACTTTAAAATTTGTTTAGTGTTTGAAAATGTGCACTAGTGACATGAAAATGGTTAAGTGTAGTGACTTGTAAATGTGAACTAGTGACTTGAAAATGGTTACGTGTAAGGACTTGAAATGTGAACTAGTGACTTGAAAATGGTTTACTGTTTGAAAATGTGAACTAGGGACATAAAAATGGTTAAGTGTAGTGCCTTGAAATGTGCACTAGTGACTTGAAAATGGTTAAGTGTTTGAAAATGTGAACTAGTGTCATGAAAATGGTTAAGTGTAGTGACTTGAAATGTTCACTAGTGACATGAAATTGGTTAAGTGTAGTGACTTTAAAATGGTTAAGTGTCGTGACCTGTAAATAAGAACTAGTGACATGAAAATGGTTAACTGTAGTGACTTGAAAATGTATAAGTGTAGTTTCTTGAAATGTGAACTAGTGACTTGAAACTGGTTAAGTGTTGTCACTTGAAAATGTGTACTACTGACTAGAAAATGGTTAACTGTAGTAACTTGAAAATGTGAACTATTGACTTAAAAATGGTTAAATGTAGTGACTTGAAATGTGAACTAGGACTTGAAAATGGGAAAGTGGTTGAAAATTTGAACTAGTGACTTGAAAATAATTAATTGTAGTGACTTAAAAATATTAAAGTGTAATGACATGAAATTTGAACTAGTGACTTTAAAATGGTTTAGTGTTTGAAAATGTGAACTAGTGACATGAAAATGGTGAAATGTAATGCCTTGACATGTGCACTAGTGACTTGAAAATGGTTAAATGTAGTGACTTGTAAATGTGAACTAGTGACTTGAAAATGGTTGTGTGTACTGACTTGAAATGTGAACTAGTGACTTGAAAAAGGTTTACTGTTTGAAAATGTGAACTAGAGACATAAAAATGGTTAAGTGTAGTGCCTTGAAATGTGCACCAGTGACTTGAAAATGGTTAAGTGTTTGAAAATCTAAACTAGTGACATGAAAATGGTTAAGTGTAGTGACTTGAAATGTGCACTAGTGACAAGAAATTGGTTAAGTGTAGTGACCTGTAAATATGAATTAGTGACATGAAAATGGTTAAGTGTAGTGACTTGAAAATGGATAAGTGTAGTTTCTTGAAATGTGAACTTGTTACTTGAAACTAGATAAGTGTAGTTACTAGAAAATGTGTACTAATGACTAGAAAATGGTTAACTGTAGTGACTTGAAAATGTGAACTATTGACTTAAAAATGGTGAAGTGTAGTGACTTGAAATGTGAACTAGTGACTTGAAAATGGGAAAGTGGTTGAAAATTTGAACTAGTGACTTGAAAATAGTTAATTGTAGTGACTTGAAAATAGTAAAGTGTAATGACTTGAAATTTGAACTAGTGACTTAAAAATGGTTAAGCGTAGTGACTTGAAAATGTGAACTAATGACTAGAAAATTGTTAAGTGTAGTGACTTAAAAATGTGAACTAGTGAATAGAAATGGTTTAAGTGTGGCGACTTGAAACTGTGAACTAGTGACTTGAAAATGGTTTCGTGTACTGACTTGAAATGTGAACTAGTGACTTGAAAATGGTTTAGTTTTTGAAAATGTGAACTAGTGACATGTAAATGGTTACGTGTACTGACTTGAAAATAGGAAAGTGGTTGAAAATTTGAACTAGTTACTTGAAAATAGTTAAGCGTAGTGACTTAAAAATATTAATGTGTAATGAATTGAAATTTGAACTAGTGACTTGAAAATGTGAACTGATGACTAGAAAATTGTTAAGTGAAGTGACTTAGAAATGTGAACTAGTGACTAGAAATGGTTTAAGTGTGGCGACTTAAAATTGTGAACTAGTGACTTGAAATTGGTTTCGTGTACTAAGTTGAAATGTGAACTAGTGACTTTAAAATTTGTTTAGTGTTTGAAAATGTGCACTAGTGACTTGAAAATGGTTAAGTGTAGTGACTTGTAAATGTGAACTAGTGACTTGAAAATGGTTACGTGTAATGACTTGAAATGTGAACTAGTGACTTGAAAATGGTTTACTGTTTGAAAATGTGAACTAGGGACATAAAAATGGTTAAGTGTAGTGCCTTGAAATGTGCACTAGTGACTTGAAAATGGTTAAGTGTTTGAAAATGTGAACTAGTGTCATGAAAATGGTTAAGTGTAGTGACTTGAAATGTGCACTAGTGACATGAATTTGGTTAAGTGTAGTGACTTTAAAATGGTTAAGTGTAGTTTCTTTAAATGTGAACTAGTGACTTGAAACTGGTTAAGTGTTGTCACTTGAAAATGTGTACTAATGACTAGAAAATGGTTAACTGTAGTAACTTGAAAATGTGAACTATTGACTTAAAAATGGTTAAATGTAGTGACTTGAAATGTGAACTAGTGACTTGAAAATGGGAAAGTTGTTGAAAATTTGAACTAGTGACTTGAAAATAATTAATTGTAGTGACTTAAAAATATTAAAGTGTAATGACTTGAAATTTGAACTAGTGACTTTAAAATGGTTTAGTGTTTGAAAATGTGAACTAGTGACATGAAAATGGTGAAATGTAATGCCTTGACATGTGCACTAGTGACTTGAAAATGGTTAAATGTAGTGACTTGTAAATGTGAACTAGTGACTTGAAAATGGTTGTGTGTACTGACTTGAAATGTGAACTAGTGACTTGAAAATGGTTTACTGTTTGAAAATGTGAACTAGAGACATAAAAATGGTTAAGTGTAGTGCCTTGAAATGTGCACCAGTGACTTGAAAATGGTTAAGTGTTTGAAAATGTGAACTAGTGACATGAAAATGGTTAAGTGTAGTGACTTGAAATGTGCACTAGTGACAAGAAATTGGTTAAGTGTAGTGACCTGTAAATGTGAACTAGTGACATGAAAATGGTTAAGTGTAGTGACTTGAAAATGGATAAGTGTAGTTTCTTGAAATATGAACTTGTTACTTGAAACTAGATAAGTGTAGTTACTAGAAAATGTGTACTAATCACTAGAAAATGGTTAAGTGTGGTAACTTGAAAATGTGAACTATAGACTTAAAAATGGTTAAGTGTAATTACTTGAAATGTGAACTAGTGACTTGAAAATGGGAAAGTGGTTGAAAATTTGAACTAGTGACTTGAAAATAGTTAAGTGTAGTGACTTAAAAATAGTAAAGTGTAATGACTTGAAATTTGAACGAGTGACTTGAAAATGTGAACTAATGACTAGAAGATTGTTAAGTGTAGTGGCTTAGAAATGTGTACTAGTAACTAGAAATGTTTTAAGTGTGGCGATTTAAAACTGTGAACTAGTGACTTGAAAATGATTTCGTGTACTGACTTGAAATGTGAACTAGTGACTTGAAAATGGTTTAGTGTTTGAAAATGTGAACTAGTGACACGAAAATGGTTAAGTGTAGTGCCTTGAAATGTGCACTAGTGACTCGAAAATGGTTAAGTGTTTGAAAATGTGAACTAGTGACATGAAAATTGTTAAGTGTAGTGACTTGAAATGTTTACTAGTGACTTGAAAATGGTTGAGTGTAATGACTTGAAATGTGAACTAGTGACTTGAAATATGAACTTGTGACTTGAAAATGGGAAAGTGGTTGAAAATTTGAACTAGTGACTTGAAAATAGTTAAGTGTATTGACTTAAAAATAGTAGAGTGTAATGACTTAAAATTTGAACTAGTGACATGAAAATGGTTAAGTGTAGTGACTTGAAAATGTATAAGTGTAGTTTCTTGAAATGTGAACTAGTGACTTGAAACTGGTTAAGTGTTGTCACTTGAAAATGTGTACTAATGACTAGAAAATGGTTAACTGTAGTGACTTGAAAATGTGAACTATTGACTTAAAAATGGTGAAGTGTAGTGACTTGAAATGTGAACTAGTGACTTGAAAATGGGAAAGTGGTTGAAAATTTGAACTAGTGACTTGAAAATAGTTAATGGTAGTGACTTGAAAATAGTAAAGTGTAATGACTTGAAATTTGAACTAGTGACTAAAAAATGGTTAAGCGTAGTGACTTGAAAATGTGAACTAATGACTAGAAAATTGTTAAGTGTAGTGACTTAAAAATGTGAACTAGTGAATAGAAATGGTTTAAGTGTGGCGACTTGAAACTGTGAACTAGTGACTTGAAAATGGTTTCGTGTACTGACTTGAAATGTGAACTAGTGACTTGAAAATGGTTTAGTGTTTGAAAATGTGAACTAGTGACATGAAAATGGTTACGTGTACTGACTTGAAATGTGAACTATTGACTTTAAAATGGTTTAGTGTTTGAAAATGTGAACTAGTTACTTGAAAATGGTTAAATGTAATGCCTTGACATGTGCACTAGTGACTTGAAAATGGTTTAGTGTTGTGACTTGTAAATGTGAACTAGTGACTTGAAAATGATTGCGTGTACTGACTTGAAATGTGAACTAGTGACTTGAAAATGGTTTACTGTTTGAAAATGTGAACTAGGGACATAAAAATGGTTAAGTGTAGTGCCTTGAAATGTGCACTAGTGACTTGAAAATGGTTAAGTGTTTGAAAATCTGAACTAGTGTCATGAAAATGGTTAAGTGTAGTGACTTGAAATGTGCACTAGTGACATGAAATTGGTTAAGTGTAGTGACTTTAAAATGGTTAAGGGTAGTGACCTGTAAATATGAACTAGTGACATGAAAATGGTTAAGTGTAGTGACTTGAAAATGTATAAGTGTAGTTTCTTGAAATGTGAACTAGTGACTTGAAACTGGTTAAGTGTTGTCACTTGAAAATGTGTACTAATGACTAGAAAATGGTTAACTGTAGTAACTTGAAAATGTGAACTATTGACTTAAAAATGGTTAAATGTAGTGACTTGAAATGTGAACTAGTGACTTGAAAATGGGAAAGTGGTTGAAAATTTGAACTAGTGACTTGAAAATAATTAATTGTAGTGACTTGAAAATGTGTAATGACTTGAAATTTGAACTAGTGACTTTAAAATGTGAACTAATGACTTGAAAATTGTTAAATGTAATGACTTAAAAATGTGAACTAGTGACTAGAAATGGTTTAAGTGTGGCGACTTGAAACTGTGAACTAGTGACTTGAAAATGGTTTCGTGTACTGACTTGAAATGTGAACTAGTGACTTGAAAATGGTTTAGTGTTTGAAAATGTGAACTAGTGAGATGAAAATGGTTACGTGTACTGACTTGAAAATGGGAAAGTGGTTGAAAATTTGAACTAGTTACTTGAAAATAGTTAAGCGTAGTGACTTAAAAATATTAAAGTGTAATGACTTGAAATTTTAACTAGTGACTTGAAAATGTGAACTGATGACTAGAAAATTGTTAAGTGAAGTGACTTAGAAATGTGAACTAGTGGCTAGAAATGGTTTAAGTGTGGCGACTAAAAATTGTGAACTAGTGACTTGAAAATGGTTTCGTGTACTAACTTGAAATGTGAACTAGTGACTTTAAAATGGTTTAGTGTTTGAAAATGTGAACTAGTGACATGAAAATGGTTAAATGTAATGCCATGACATGTGCACTAGTGACTTGAAAATGGTTAAGTGTAGTGAATTGTAAATGTGAACTAGTGACTTGAAAATGGTTGCGTGTACTGACTTGAAATGTGAACTAGTGACTTGAAAATGGTTTACTGTTTGAAAATGTGAACTAGAGACATAAAAATGGTTAAGTGTAGTGCCTTGAAATGTGCACCAGTGACTTGAAAATGGTTAAATGTTTGAAAATGTGAACTAGTGACATGAAAATTGTTAAGTGTAGTGACTTGAAATGTGCACTAGTGACAAGAAATTGGTTAAGTGTAGTGACTTTAAAATGGTGAAGTATAGTGACCTGTAAATATGAACTAGTGACATGAAAATGGTTAAGTGTAGTGACTTGAAAATGTATAAGTGTAGTTTCTTGAAATGTGAACTAGTGACTTGAAACTGGTTAAGTGTTGTCATTTGGAAATGTGTACTAATGACTAGAAAATGGTTAACTGTAGTGACTTGAAAATGTGAACTATTGACTTAAAAATGGTGAAGTGTAGTGACTTGAAATGTGAACTAGTGACTTGAAAATGGGAAAGTGGTTGAAAATTTGAACTAGTGACTTGAAAATAGTTAATTGTAGTGACTTGAAAATGTATAAGTGTAGTTTCTTGAAATGTGAACTAGTGACTTGAAACTGGTTAAGTGTTGTCACTTGAAAATGTGTACTAATGACTAGAAAATGGTTAACTGTAGTGACTTGAAAATGTGAACTATTGACTTAAAAATGGTGAAGTGTAGTGACTTGAAATGTGAACTAGTGACTTGAAAATGGGAAAGTGGTTGAAAATTTGAACTAGTGACTTGAAAATAGTTAAGGGTAGTGACTTGAAAATAGTAAAGTGTAATGACTTGAAATTTGAACTAGTGACTTAAAAATGGTTAAGCGTAGTGACTTGAAAATGTGAACTAATGACTAGAAAATTGTTAAGTGTAGTGACTTAAAAATGTGAACTAGTGAATAGAAATGGTTTAAGTGTGGCGACTTGAAACTGTGAACTAGTGACTTGAAAATGGTTTCGTGTACTGACTTGAAATGTGAACTAGTGACTTGAAAATGGTTTAGTGTTTGAAAATGTGAACTAGTGACATGAAAATGGTTACGTGTACTGACTTGAAATGTGAACTATTGACTTTAAAATGGTTTAGTGTTTGAAAATGTAAACTAGTGACTTGAAAATGGTTAAATGTAATGCCTTGACATGTGCTCTAGTGACTTGAAAATGGTTTAGTGTTGTGACTTGTAAATGTGAACTAGTGACTTGAAATTGATTGCGTGTACTGACTTGAAATGTGAACTAGTGACTTGAAAATGGGAAAGTGGTTGAAAATGTGAACTAGGGACATAAAAATGGTTAAGTGTAGTGCCTTGAAATGTGCACTAGTGACTTGAAAATGGTTAAGTGTTTGAAAATCTGAACTAGTGTCATGAAAATGGTTAAGTGTAGTGACTTGAAATGTGCACTAGTGACATGAAATTGGTTAAGTGTAGTGACTTTAAAATGGTTAAGTGTAGTGACCTGTAAATATGAACTAGTGACATGAAAATGGTTAAGTGTAGTGACTTGAAAATGTATAAGTGTAGTTTCTTGAAATGTGAACTAGTGACTTGAAACTGGTTAAGTGTTGTCACTTGAAAATGTGTACTAATGACTAGAAAATGGTTAACTGTAGTGACTTGAAAATGTGAACTATTGACTTAAAAATGGTGAAGTGTAGTGACTTGAAATGTGAACTAGTGACTTGAAAATGGGAAAGTGGTTGAAAATTTGAACTAGTGACTTGAAAATAGTTAATGGTAGTGACTTGAAAATAGTAAAGTGTAATGACTTGAAATTTGAACTAGTGACTAAAGAATGGTTAAGCGTAGTGACTTGAAAATGTGAACTAATGACTAGAAAATTGTTAAGTGTAGTGACTTAAAAATGTGAACTAGTGAATAGAAATGGTTTAAGTGTGGCGACTTGAAACTGTGAACTAGTGACTTGAAAATGGTTTCGTGTACTGACTTGAAATGTGAACTAGTGACTTGAAAATGGTTTAGTGTTTGAAAATGTGAACTAGTGACATGAAAATGGTTACGTGTACTGACTTGAAATGTGAACTATTGACTTTAAAATGGTTTAGTGTTTGAAAATGTGAACTAGTGACTTGAAAATGGTTAAATGTAATGCCTTGACATGTGCACTAGTGACTTGAAAATGGTTTAGTGTTGTGACTTGTAAATGTGAACTAGTGACTTGAAAATGATTGCGTGTACTGACTTGAAATGTGAACTAGTGACTTGAAAATGGTTTACTGTTTGAAAATGTGAACTAGGGACATAAAAATGGTTAAGTGTAGTGCCTTGAAATGTGCACTAGTGACTTGAAAATGGTTAAGTGTTTGAAAATCTGAACTAGTGTCATGAAAATGGTTAAGTGTAGTGACTTGAAATGTGCACTAGTGACATGAAATTGGTTAAGTGTAGTGACTTTAAAATGGTTAAGTGTAGTGACCTGTAAATATGAACTAGTGACATGAAAATGGTTAAGTGTAGTGATTTGAAAATGTATAAGTGTAGTTTCTTGAAATGTGAACTAGTGACTTGAAACTGGTTAAGTGATGTCACTTGAAAATGTGTACTAATGACTAGAAAATGGTTAACTGTAGTAACTTGAAAATGTGAACTATTGACTTAAAAATGGTTAAATGTAGTGACTTGAAATGTGAACTAGTGACTTGAAAATGGAAAAGTGGTTGAAAATTTGAACTAGTGACTTGAAAATAATTAATTGTAGTGACTTGAAAATGTGTAATGACTTGAAATTTGAACTAGTGACTTTAAAATGTGAACTAATGACTTGAAAATTGTTAAGTGTAGTGACTTAAAAATGTGAACTAGTGACTAGAAATGGTTTAAGTGTGGCGACTTGAAACTGTGAACTAGTGACTTGAAAATGGTTTCGTGCACTGACTTGAAATGTGAACTAGTGACTTGAAAATGGTTTAGTGTTTGAAAATGTGAACTAGTGACTTGAAACTGGTTAAGTGTAGTTACTTGAAAATGTGTACTAATGACTAGAAAATGGTTAACTGTAGTGACTTGAAAATGTGAACTATTGACTTAAAAATGGTGAAGTGTAGTGACTTGAAATGTGAACTAGTGACTTGAAAATGGGAAAGTGGTTGAAAATTTGAACTAGTGACTTGAAAATAGTTAAGGGTAGTGACTTGAAAATAGTAAAGTGTAATGACTTGAAATTTGAACTAGTGACTTAAAAATGGTTAAGCGTAGTGACTTGAAAATGTGAACTAATGACTAGAAAATTGTTAAGTGTAGTGACTTAAAAATGTGAACTAGTGAATAGAAATGGTTTAAGTGTGGCGACTTGAAACTGTGAACTAGTGACTTGAAAATGGTTTCGTGTACTGACTTGAAATGTGAACTAGTGACTTGAAAATGGTTTAGTGTTTGAAAATGTGAACTAGTGACATGAAAATGGTTACGTGTACTGACTTGAAATGTGAACTATTGACTTTAAAATGGTTTAGTGTTTGAAAATGTGAACTAGTGACTTGAAAATGGTTAAATGTAATGCCTTGACATGTGCACTAGTGACTTGAAAATGGTTTAGTGTTGTGACTTGTAAATGTGAACTAGTGACTTGAAATTGATTGCGTGTACTGACTTGAAATGTGAACTAGTGACTTGAAAATGGTTTACTGTTTGAAAATGTGAACTAGGGACATAAAAATGGTTAAGTGTAGTGCCTTGAACTGTGCACTAGTGACTTGAAAATGGTTAAGTGTTTGAAAATCTGAACTAGTGTCATGAAAATGGTTAAGTGTAGTGACTTGAAATGTGCACTAGTGACATGAAATTGGTTAAGTGTAGTGACTTTAAAATGGTTAAGTGTAGTGACCTGTAAATATGAACTAGTGACATGAAAATGGTTAAGTGTAGTGACTTGAAAATGTATAAGTGTAGTTTCTTGAAATGTGAACTAGTGACTTGAAACTGGTTAAGTGTTGTCACTTGAAAATGTGTACTAATGACTAGAAAATGGTTAACTGTAGTGACTTGAAAATGTGAACTATTGACTTAAAAATGGTGAAGTGTAGTGACTTGAAATGTGAACTAGTGACTTGAAAATGGGAAAGTGGTTGAAAATTTGAACTAGTGACTTGAAAATAGTTAATGGTAGTGACTTGAAAATAGTAAAGTGTAATGACTTGAAATTTGAACTAGTGACTAAAAAATGGTTAAGCGTAGTGACTTGAAAATGTGAACTAATGACTAGAAAATTGTTAAGTGTAGTGACTTAAAAATGTGAACTAGTGAATAGAAATGGTTTAAGTGTGGCGACTTGAAACTGTGAACTAGTGACTTGAAAATGTTTTCTTGTACTGACTTGAAATGTAAACTAGTGACTTGAAAATGGTTTAGTGTTTAAAAATGTGAACTAGTGACATGAAAATGGTTACGTGTAATGACTTGAAATGTGAACTATTGACTTTAAAATGGTTTAGTGTTTGAAAATGTGAACTAGTGACTTGAAAATGGTTAAATGTAATGCCTTGACATGTGCACTAGTGACTTGAAAATGGTTAAGTGTTGTGACTTGTAAATGTGAACTAGTGACTTGAAAATGGTTGCGTGTACTGACTTGAAATGTGAACTAGTGACTTGAAAATGGTTTACTATTTGAAAATGTGAACTAGGGACATAAAAATGGTTAAGTGTAGTGCCTTGAAATGTGCACTAGTGACTTGAAAATGGTTAAGTGTTTGAAAATGTGAACTGGTGTCATGAAAATAGTTAAGTGTAGTGACTTGAAATGTGCACTAGTGACATGAAATTGGTTAAGTGTAGTGACTTTAAAATGGTTAAGTGTAGTGACCTGTAAATATGAACTAGTGACATGAAAATGGTTAAGTGTAGTGACTTGAAAATGTATAAGTGTAGTTTCTTGAAATGTGAACTAGTGACTTGAAACTGGTTAAGTGTTGTCACTTGAAAATGTGTACTAATGACTAGAAAATGGTTAACTGTAGTAACTTGAAAATGTGAACTATTGACTTAAAAATGGTTAAATGTAGTGACTTGAAATGTGAACTAGTGACTTGAAAATGGGAAAGTGGTTAAAAATTTGAACTAGTGACTTGAAAATAATTAATTGTAATGACTTGAAAATAGTAAAGTGTAATGACTTGAAATTTGAACTAGTGACTTTTAAATGTGAACTAATGACTTGAAAATTGTTAAGTGTAGTAACTTAAAAATATGAACTAGTGACTAGAAATGGTTTAAGTGTGGCGACTTGAAACTGTGAACTAGTGACTTGAAAATTGTTTCGTGTAATGACTTGAAATGTGAACTAGTGACTTGAAAATGGTTAAGCGTAGTGACTTGAAAAATGTGAACTAATGACTAGAAAATTGTTAAGTATAGTGACTTAAAAATGTGAACTAGTGAATAGAAATGGTTTAAGTGTGGCGACTTGAAACTGTGAACTAGTGACTTGAAAATGATTTAGTGTACTGACTTGAAATGTGAACTAGTGACTGGAAAATGGTTTAGTGTTTGAAAATGTGAACTAGTGACATGAAAATGGTTACGTGTACTGACTTGAAAATGGGAAAGTGGTTGAAAATTTGAACTAGTTACTTGAAAATAGTTAAGCGTAGTGACTTAAAAATATTAAAGTGTAATGACTTGAAATTTGAACTAGTGACTTGAAAATGTGAACTGATGACTAGAAAATTGTTAAGTGAAGTGACTTAGAAATGTGAACTAGTGACTAGAAATGGTTTAAGTGTGGCGACTTAAAATTGTGAACTAGTGACTTGAAATTGGTTTCGTGTACTAAGTTGAAATGTTAACTAGTGACTTTAAAATTTGTTTAGTGTTTGAAAATGTGCACTAGTGACTTGAAAATGGTTAAGTGTAGTGACTTGTAAATGTGAACTAGTGACTTGAAAATGGTTACGTGTACTGACTTGAAATGTGAACTAGTGACTTGAAAATGGTTTACTGTTTGAAAATGTGAACTAGAGACATAAAAATGGTTAAGTATAGTGCCTTGAAATGTGCACTAGTGACATGAAATTGGTTAAGTGTAGTGACTTTAAAATGGTTAAGTGTAGTGACCTGTAAATATGAACTAGTGACGTGAAAATGGTTAAGTGTAGTGACTTGAAAATGTATAAGTGTAGTTTCTTGAAATGTGAACTAGTGACTTGAAACTGGTTAAGTGTTGTCACTTGAAAATGTGTACTAATGACTAGAACATGGTTAAGTGTGGTAACTTGAAATGTGAACTATTGACTTAAAAATGATTAAATGTAGTGACTTGAAATGTGAACTAGTGACTTGAAAATGGGAAAGTGGTTGAAAATTTGAACTAGTGACTTGAAAATAGTTAATTGTAGTGACTTGAAAATAGTAAAGTGTAATGACTTGAAATTTGAACTAGTGACTTAAAAATGGCTAAGCGTAGTGACTTGAAAATGTGAACTAATGACTAGAAAATTGTTAAGTGTAGTGACTTAGAAATGTGAACTAGTGACTAGAAATGGTTTAAGTGTGGCTACTTGAAACTGTGAACTAGTGACTTGAAAATGGTTTCGTGTACTGACTTGAAATGTGAACTAGTGACTTGAAAATGGTTTAGTGTTTGAAAATGTGAACTAGTGACATGAAAATGGCTAAATGTAATGCCTTGAAATGTGCACTACTGACTTGAAAATGGTTAAGTGTAGTGACTTGTAAACGTGAACTAGTGACTTGAAAATGGTTGCGTGTACTGACTTGAAATGTGATCTAGTGACTTGAAAATGGTTTAGTGTTTGAAAATGTGAACTAGTGACATGAAAATGGTTAAGTGTAGTGCCTTGAAATGTGCACTAGTGACTTGAAAACGGTTAAGTGTTTGAAAATGTGAACTAGTGACATGAAAATGGTTAAGTGTAGTGACTTGAAATGTGCACTAGTGACATGAAATTGGTTAAGTGTAGTGACTTTAAAATGGTTAAGTGTAGTGACCTGTAAATATGAACTAGTGACATGAAAATGGTTAAGTGTAGTGACTTGAAAATGTATAAGTGTAGTTTCTTGAAATGTGAACTAGTGACTTGAAACTGGTTAAGTGTTGTCACTTGAAAATGTGTACTAATGACTAGAAAATGGTTAACTGTAGTAACTTGAAAATGTGAACTATTGACTTAAAAATGGTTAAATGTAGTGACTTGAAATGTGAACTAGTGACTTGAAAATGGGAAAGTGGTTAAAAATTTGAACTAGTGACTTGAAAATAATTAATTGTAATGACTTGAAAATAGTAAAGTGTAATGACTTGAAATTTGAACTAGTGACTTTTAAATGTGAACTAATGACTTGAAAATTGTTAAGTGTAGTAACTTAAAAATATGAACTAGTGACTAGAAATGGTTTAAGTGTGGCGACTTGAAACTGTGAACTAGTGACTTGAAAATTGTTTCGTGTACTGACTTGAAATGTGAACTAGTGACTTGAAAATGGTTAAGCGTAGTGACTTGAAAAATGTGAACTAATGACTAGAAAATTGTTAAATATAGTGACTTAAAAATGTGAACTAGTGAATAGAAATGGTTTAAGTGTGGCGACTTGAAACTGTGAACTAGTGACTTGAAAATGATTTAGTGTACTGACTTGAAATGTGAACTAGTGACTGGAAAATGGTTTAGTGTTTGAAAATGTGAACTAGTGACATGAAAATGGTTACGTGTACTGACTTGAAAATGGGAAAGTGGTTGAAAATTTGAACTAGTTACTTGAAAATAGTTAAGCGTAGTGACTTAAAAATATTAAAGTGTAATGACTTGAAATTTGAACTAGTGACTTGAAAATGTGAACTGATGACTAGAAAATTGTTAAGTGAAGTGACTTAGAAATGTGAACTAGTGACTAGAAATGGTTTAAGTGTGGCGACTTAAAATTGTGAACTAGTGACTTGAAATTGGTTTCCTGTACTAAGTTGAAATGTTAACTAGTGACTTTAAAATTTGTTTAGTGTTTGAAAATGTGCACTAGTGAATTGAAAATGGTTAAGTGTAGTGACTTGTAAATGTGAACTAGTGACTTGAAAATGGTTACGTGTACTGACTTGAAATGTGAACTAGTGACTTGAAAATGGTTTACTGTTTGAAAATGTGAACTAGAGACATAAAAATGGTTAAGTGTAGTGCCTTGAAATGTGCACTAGTGACATGAAATTGGTTAAGTGTAGTGACTTTAAAATGGTTAAGTGTAGTGACCTGTAAATATGAACTAGTGACGTGAAAATGGTTAAGTGTAGTGACTTGAAAATGTATAAGTGTAGTTTCTTGAAATGTGAACTAGTGACTTGAAACTGGTTAAGTGTTGTCACTTGAAAATGTGTACTAATGACTAGAACATGGTTAAGTGTGGTAACTTGAAATGTGAACTATTGACTTAAAAATGATTAAATGTAGTGACTTGAAATGTGAACTAGTGACTTGAAAATGGGAAAGTGGTTGAAAATTTGAACTAGTGACTTGAAAATAGTTAATTGTAGTGACTTGAAAATAGTAAAGTGTAATGACTTGAAATTTGAACTAGTGACTTAAAAATGGCTAAGCGTAGTGACTTGAAAATGTGAACTAATGACTAGAAAATTGTTAAGTGTAGTGACTTAGAAATGTGAACTAGTGACTAGAAATGGTTTAAGTGTGGCTACTTGAAACTGTGAACTAGTGACTTGAAAATGGTTTCGTGTACTGACTTGAAATGTGAACTAGTGACTTGAAAATGGTTTAGTGTTTGAAAATGTGAACTAGTGACATGAAAATGGCTAAATGTAATGCCTTGAAATGTGCACTACTGACTTGAAAATGGTTAAGTGTAGTGACTTGTAAACGTGAACTAGTGACTTGAAAATGGTTGCGTGTACTGACGTGAAATGTGATCTAGTGACTTGAAAATGGTTTAGTGTTTGAAAATGTGAACTAGTGACATGAAAATGGTTAAGTGTAGTGCCTTGAAATGTGCATTAGTGACTTGAAAACGGTTAAGTGTTTGAAAATGTGAACTAGTGACATGAAAATGGTTAAGTGTAGTGACTTGAAATGTGCACTAGTGACATGAAATTGGTTAAGTGTAGTGACTTTAAAATGGTTAAGGGTAGTGACCTGTAAATATGAACTAGTGACATGAAAATGGTTAAGTGTAGTGACTTGAAAATGTATAAATGTAGTTTCTTGAAATGCGAACTAGTGACTTGAAACTGGTTAAGTGTTGTCACTTAAAAATGTGTACTAATGACTAGAACATGGTTAAGTGTGGTAACTTGAAAATGTGAACTATTGACTTAAAAATGGTTAAATGTAGTGACTTGAAATATGAACTAGTGACTTGAAAATGGGAATGTGGTTGAAAATTTGAACTAGTGACTTGAAAATAGTTAATTGTAGTGACTTGAAAATAGTAAAGTGTAATGACTTGAAATTTGAACTAGTGACTTAAAAATGGCTAAGCGTAGTGACTTGAAAATGTGAACTAATGACTAGAAAATTGTTAAGTGTAGTGACTTAGAAATGTGACCTAGTGACTAGAAATGGTTTAAGTGTGGCGACTTGAAACTGTGAACTAGTGACTTGAAAATGGTTTCGTGTACTGACTTGAAATGTGAACTAGTGACTTGAAAATGGGAAAGTGGTTGAAAATTTGAACTAGTGACTTGAAAATAGTTAATTGTAGTGACTTGAAAATAGTAAAGTGTAATGACTTGAAATTTGAACTAGTGACTTAAAAATGGTTAAGCGTAGTGACTTGAAAATGTGAACTAATGACTAGAAAATTGTTAAGTGTAGTGACCTAAAAATGTGAACTAGTGAATAGAAATGGTTTAAGTGTGGCGACTTGAAACTGTGAACTAGTGACTTGAAAATGGTTTCGTGTACTGACTTGAAATGTAAACTAGTGACTTGAAAATGGTTTAGTGTTTAAAAATGTGAACTAGTGACATGAAAATGGTTACGTGTACTGACTTGAAATGTGAACTATTGACTTTAAAATGGTTTAGTGTTTGAAAATGTGAACTAGTGACTTGAAAATGGTTAAATGTAATGCCTTGACATGTGCACTAGTGACTTGAAAATGGTTAAGTGTTGTGACTTGTAAATGTGAACTAGTGACTTGAAAATGGTTGCGTGTACTGACTTGAAATGTGAACTAGTGACTTGAAAATGGTTTACTGTTTGAAAATGTGAACTAGGGACATAAAAATGGTTAAGTGTAGTGCCTTGAAATGTGCACTAGTGACTTGAAAATGGTTAAGTGTTTGAAAATGTGAACTAGTGTCATGAAAATAGTTAAGTGTAGTGACTTGAAATGTGCACTAGTGACATGAAATTGGTTAAGTGTAGTGACTTTAAAATGGTTAAGTGTAGTGACCTGTAAATATGAACTAGTGACATGAAAATGGTTAAGTGTAGTGACTTGAAAATGTATAAGTGTAGTTTCTTGAAATGTGAACTAGTGACTTGAAACTGGTTAAGTGTTGTCACTTGAAAATGTGTACTAATGACTAGAAAATGGTTAACTGTAGTAACTTGAAAATGTGAACTATTGACTTAAAAATGGTTAAATGTAGTGACTTGAAATGTGAACTAGAGACTTGAAAATGGGAAAGTGGTTAAAAATTTGAACTAGTGACTTGAAAATAATTAATTGTAATGACTTGAAAATAGTAAAGTGTAATGACTTGAAATTTGAACTAGTGACTTTTAAATGTGAACTAATGACTTGAAAATTGTTAAGTGTAGTAACTTAAAAATATGAACTAGTGACTAGAAATGGTTTAAGTGTGGCGACTTGAAACTGTGAACTAGTGACTTGAAAATTGTTTCGTGTACTGACTTGAAATGTGAACTAGTGACTTGAAAATGGTTAAGCGTAGTGACTTGAAAAATGTGAACTAATGACTAGAAAATTGTTAAATATAGTGACTTAAAAATGTGAACTAGTGAATAGAAATGGTTTAAGTGTGGCGACTTGAAACTGTGAACTAGTGACTTGAAAATGATTTAGTGTACTGACTTGAAATGTGAACTAGTGACTGGAAAATGGTTTAGTGTTTGAAAATGTGAACTAGTGACATGAAAATGGTTACGTGTACTGACTTGAAAATGGGAAAGTGGTTGAAAATTTGAACTAGTTACTTGAAAATAGTTAAGCGTAGTGACTTAAAAATATTAAAGTGTAATGACTTGAAATTTGAACTAGTGACTTGAAAATGTGAACTGATGAGTAGAAAATTGTTAAGTGAAGTGACTTAGAAATGTGAACTAGTGACTAGAAATGGTTTAAGTGTGGCGACTTAAAATTGTGAACTAGTGACTTGAAATTGGTTTCCTGTACTAAGTTGAAATGTTAACTAGTGACTTTAAAATTTGTTTAGTGTTTGAAAATGTGCACTAGTGACTTGAAAATGGTTAAGTGTAGTGACTTGTAAATGTGAACTAGTGACTTGAAAATGGTTACGTGTACTGACTTGAAATGTGAACTAGTGACTTGAAAATGGTTTACTGTTTGAAAATGTGAACTAGAGACATAAAAATGGTTAAGTGTAGTGCCTTGAAATGTGCACTAGTGACATGAAATTGGTTAAGTGTAGTGACTTTAAAATGGTTAAGTGTAGTGACCTGTAAATATGAACTAGTGACGTGAAAATGGTTAAGTGTAGTGACTTGAAAATGTATAAGTGTAGTATCTTGAAATGTGAACTAGTGACTTGAAACTGGTTAAGTGTGGTAACTTGAAATGTGAACTATTGACTTAAAAATGATTAAATGTAGTGACTTGAAATGTGAACTAGTGACTTGAAAATGGGAAAGTGGTTGAAAATTTGAACTAGTGACTTGAAAATAGTTAATTGTAGTGACTTGAAAATAGTAAAGTGTAATGACTTGAAATTTGAACTAGTGACTTAAAAATGGCTAAGCGTAGTGACTTGAAAATGTGAACTAATGACTAGAAAATTGTTAAGTGTAGTGACTTAGAAATGTGAACTAGTGACTAGAAATGGTTTAAGTGTGGCTACTTGAAACTGTGAACTAGTGACTTGAAAATGGTTTCGTGTACTGACTTGAAATGTGAACTAGTGACTTGAAAATGGTTTAGTGTTTGAAAATGTGAACTAGTGACATGAAAATGGCTAAATGTAATGCCTTGAAATGTGCACTAGTGACTTGAAAATGGTTAAGTGTAGTGACTTGTAAACGTGAACTAGTGACTTGAAAATGGTTGCGTGTACTGACTTGAAATGTGATCTAGTGACTTGAAAATGGTTTAGTGTTTGAAAATGTGAACTAGTGACATGAAAATGGTTAAGTGTAGTGCCTTGAAATGTGCACTAGTGACTTGAAAACGGTTAAGTGTTTGAAAATGTGAACTAGTGACATGAAAATGGTTAAGTGTAGTGACTTGAAATGTGCACTAGTGACATGAAATTGGTTAAGTGTAGTGACTTTAAAATGGTTAAGTGTAGTGACCTGTAAATATGAACTAGTGACATGAAAATGGTTAAGTGTAGTGACTTGAAAATGTATAAATGTAGTTTCTTGAAATGCGAACTAGTGACTTGAAACTGGTTAAGTGTTGTCACTTGAAAATGTGTACTAATGACTAGAACATGGTTAAGTGTGGTAACTTGAAAATGTGAACTATTGACTTAAAAATGGTTAAATGTAGTGACTTGAAATATGAACTAGTGACTTGAAAATGGGAAAGTGGTTGAAAATTTGAACTAGTGACTTGAAAATAGTTAATTGTAGTGACTTGAAAATAGTAAAGTGTAATGACTTGAAATTTGAACTAGTGACTTAAAAATGGCTAAGCGTAGTGACTTGAAAATGTGAACTAATGACTAGAAAATTGTTAAGTGTAGTGACTTAGAAATGTGAACTAGTGACTAGAAATGGTTTAAGTGTGGCTACTTGAAACTGTGAACTAGTGACTTGAAAATGGTTTCGTGTACTGACTTGAAATGTGAACTAGTGACTTGAAAATGGTTTAGTGTTTGAAAATGTGAACTAGTGACATGAAAATGGCTAAATGTAATGCCTTGAAATGTGCACTAGTGACTTGAAAATGGTTAAGTGTAGTGACTTGTAAACGTGAACTAGTGACTTGAAAATGGTTGCGTGTACTGACTTGAAATGTGATCTAGTGACTTGAAAATGGTTTAGTGTTTGAAAATGTGAACTAGTGACATGAAAATGGTTAAGTGTAGTGCCTTGAAATGTGCACTAGTGACTTGAAAACGGTTAAGTGTTTGAAAATGTGAACTAGTGACATGAAAATGGTTAAGTGTAGTGACTTGAAATGTGCACTAGTGACATGAAATTGGTTAAGTGTAGTGACTTTAAAATGGTTAAGTGTAGTGACCTGTAAATATGAACTAGTGACATGAAAATGGTTAAGTGTAGTGACTTGAAAATGTATAAATGTAGTTTCTTGAAATGCGAACTAGTGACTTGAAACTGGTTAAGTGTTGTCACTTGAAAATGTGTACTAATGACTAGAACATGGTTAAGTGTGGTAACTTGAAAATGTGAACTATTGACTTAAAAATGGTTAAATGTAGTGACTTGAAATATGAACTAGTGACTTGAAAATGGGAAAGTGGTTGAAAATTTGAACTAGTGACTTGAAAATAGTTAATTGTAGTGACTTGAAAATAGTAAAGTGTAATGACTTGAAATTTGAACTAGTGACTTAAAAATGGCTAAGCGTAGTGACTTGAAAATGTGAACTAATGACTAGAAAATTGTTAAGTGTAGTGACTTAGAAATGTGAACTAGTGACTAGAAATGGTTTAAGTGTGGCTACTTGAAACTGTGAACTAGTGACTTGAAAATGGTTTCGTGTACTGACTTGAAATGTGAACTAGTGACTTGAAAATGGTTTAGTGTTTGAAAATGTGAACTAGTGACATGAAAATGGCTAAATGTAATGCCTTGAAATGTGCACTACTGACTTGAAAATGGTTAAGTGTAGTGACTTGTAAACGTGAACTAGTGACTTGAAAATGGTTGCGTGTACTGACTTGAAATGTGATCTAGTGACTTGAAAATGGTTTAGTGTTTGAAAATGTGAACTAGTGACATGAAAATGGTTAAGTGTAGTGCCTTGAAATGTGCACTAGTGACTTGAAAACGGTTAAGTGTTTGAAAATGTGAACTAGTGACATGAAAATGGTTAAGTGTAGTGACTTGAAATGTGCACTAGTGACATGAAATTGGTTAAGTGTAGTGACTTTAAAATGGTTAAGTGTAGTGACCTGTAAATATGAACTAGTGACATGAAAATGGTTAAGTGTAGTGACTTGAAAATGTATAAATGTAGTTTCTTGAAATGCGAACTAGTGACTTGAAACTGGTTAAGTGTTGTCACTTGAAAATGTGTACTAATGACTAGAACATGGTTAAGTGTGGTAACTTGAAAATGTGAACTATTGACTTAAAAATGGTTAAATGTAGTAACTTGAAATATGAACTAGTGACTTGAAAATGGGAAAGTGGTTGAAAATTTGAACTAGTGACTTGAAAATAGTTAATTGTAGTGACTTGAAAATAGTAAAGTGTAATGACTTGAAATTTGAACTAGTGACTTAAAAATGGCTAAGCGTAGTGACTTGAAAATGTGAACTAATGACTAGAAAATTGTTAAGTGTAGTGACTTAGAAATGTGAACTAGTGACTAGAAATGGTTTAAGTGTGGCGACTTGAAACTGTGAACTAGTGACTTGAAAATGGTTTCGTGTACTGACTTGAAATGTGAACTAGTGACTTGAAAATGGTTTAGTGTTTGAAAATGTGAACTAGTGACATGAAAATGGCTAAATGTAATGCCTTGAAATGTGCACTAGTGACTTGAAAATGGTTAAGTGTAGTGACTTGTAAACGTGAACTAGTGACTTGAAAATGGTTGCGTGTACTGACTTGAAATGTGATCTAGTGACTTGAAAATGGTTTAGTGTTTGAAAATGTGAACTAGTGACATGAAAATGGTTAAGTGTAGTGCCTTGAAATGTTCACTAGTGACTTGAAAACGGTTAAGTGTTTGAAAATGTGAACTAGTGACATGAAAATGGTTAAGTGTAGTGACTTGAAATGTGCACTAGTGACTTGAAATTGGTTAAGTGTAGTGACTTTAAAATTGTTAAGTGTAGTGACCTGTAAATATTAACTAGTGACATGAAAATGGTTAAGTGTAGTGACTTGAAAATGTATAAGTGTAGTTTCTTGAAATGTGAACTAGTGACTTGAAACTGGTTAGGTGTTGTCACTTGATAATGTGTACTAATGACTAGAACATGGTTAAGTGTGGTAACTTGAAAATGTGAACTATTAACTTAAAAATGGTTAAATGTAGTGATTTGAAATGTGAACTAGTGACTTGAAAATGGGAAAGTGGTTGAAAATTTGAACTAGTGACTTGAAAATAGTTAATTGTAGTGACTTGAAAATAGTAAAGTGTAATGACTTGAAATTTGAACTAGTGACTTAAAAATGGTTAAGCGTAGTGACTTGAAAATGTGAACTAATGACTAGAAAATTGTTAAGTGTAGTGACTTAAAAATGTGAACTAGTGAAGAGAAATGGTTTAAGTGTGGCGACTTGAAACTGTGAACTAGTTACTTGAAAATGTTTTCTTGTAATGACTTGAAATGTGAACTAGTGACTTGAAAATGGTTTAGTGTTTGAAAATGTGAACTAGTGACATGAAAATGGTTACGTGTACTGACTTGAAATTTGAACTAGTGACTTAAAAATGGCTAAGCGTAGTGACTTGAAAATGTGAACTAATGACTAGAAAATTGTTAAGTGTAGTGACTTAGAAATGTGAACTAGTGACTAGAAATGGTTTAAGTGTGGCGACTTGAAACTGTGAACTAGTGACTTGAAAATGGTTTCGTGTACTGACTTGAAATGTGACCTAGTGACTTTAAAATGGTTTAGTGTTTGAAACTGTGAACTAGTGACATGAAAATGGTTAAATGTAATGCCTTGACATGTCTACTAATTGTTTAGCAATATATCACATCCATAATTGGATTGTTTTATTTGTGTCTGTGACACAATCTAAGTCTAACAAATTATGTTGTTCAGCAGTTTGTTTGGGTAGCCATTTTTTATTTAATCTTTTTTCCCATAAAGTTTTGTTTGTATCATATGATTCATAGATATATGTAGCATAGATTGGATTTGATTGTTTTGGATTTTTTGTTCCTGAGGTTCCTGGTTTATTTTCTACATTTCCTGTATTTACTTCTAAATCTGGTTGTTTTGTTGTATTATTTATTTGTTCTAAAAGTTCTGTATACGTTTCACTAGTTTCGGAATAGTTGTCTTGTAATAGTGTTTCATTATCGCTGTTTTCATTTATATTGTCTATTCTAATGTTTGGTAATTCATCTTTATTACTTTGTTCTTCTTCTATTTGTAACTTAGCTTTGAATTGTTCTATTTCCCTTGATAACCTTAATTCTTGTTCTTGTTCTCTTCTTCTTTCTTTTTCTGTTTGTTTATCTGCATATAATTGTTTGAGCATTTCCAATTCTTTTTCTAGTTCCAGTATTTTATTATTTTTTGTTTCTTCTAGTTGTTGTATCTCTTCCTTAGCTTGTTTTTTTATTTTTTCGATTTCATATTCCCTGTCTATTTCTTCATTTTCTTTTGATATTCGTACCATAGCAGTCAAGCTATCTTCTAATTTAACTGTTTCTTTTTCTAACATTAAATTTAAAGTATTTCCTACTTTCTTATATCTTCGTCCTAGATTTGAAAATATTATAGTTATTTGTAGTCCTTCTGGGTTTGTATATACTTTTTCGTCTACTGCGTATTCTTCCTATTCATTTATAATTCGTGTTGGTATTTATATTCTAAGTGTTGTATATATAGTTCTAGGTTAAATATAATATTTCTTTGTGCTGTTATAGATTTATGATTTACTCCTGCAAATATATTATCATTTAATCTCTTTTGTCTATATTCTAATTCTTGTCGTAATTATGTCAGTTTTTCAAGTAGTTGTTGTGTATATTCAGTATCAGTGTTCATAATTTTTACCTTTCAGGTATTGAATATATTTATATTCTGTCTTTGATATTTTATCTATTAGTTGAGATAATCGTTCGTTATTTGTTTGATTAATAGTTAGGCATTTATATTCGGGGTAAAGCTTTTTTAGTTTCTTTCTTACTTTTCGTAGATTTTTATCTTTCCTAGCTTTTTGGCTGTGCCAGTTTTGTTCCACTAATTTTTCTTTAGTTTGCTCTTCAGTGTCAGTATTATATAATATATCATTAATATACGTATGTTGGCTTTTTGTATGTTCTTCTAATGTTAGTCCATATTCTTCATAGTTTTTTAGTTTATTGTTTTTCATCTATTTTATTATAGGCTCTTAACTTGTATTTCTATTGTTTTGTTCATAGCTCTGATACCAGTTTTGGGGTACGGATCAAGGATCATGTTAAGAGGTAAATGATTCGGTATAATAGTGTTTTTCTAGTGAAATTAATGGAAGCTATTCTTAAAGCCCTTACTACACTTTGTACAAAAGTGGATAGTATGGACATTGAGATACACAAGCAAAAGCTACAAATCAATGAAGCTAAGCTAAAATCCAAAGTCAGTACAAGTCAGCCGCATGACTATAAATCTGCTGAGCTAAGTCGATCGAAAGACTCTAAACATCCAGAAGTAGAAGGAGACGTTGGGAAACTCCGTAAAACCCATGATAATTTTGTTGATGTTGCAGGCACTAGCGGACCAGCTACAAAGAAACCATATATGAACACCAACTTAAATAGCATATTTGAAAAGCCATTTTTACCAAAAATACAAAACACCCAAAATACCACAATACCACAAACTTCTACATATGCAAGAAGTCTAAACCAAGAAAAAAGAATTTACAACCATATATCTCAAAACTACATTAGAAATATACACAAAATCCAAACACCATCCAAGATCTACTACAACCCAAGAAACAACCCAAGATTATATAACCCAGAAGCTGCAAGGTTACAACAACCTAATTGCACAACCAAAAACCAGTGCAAATCTAATCAAATCATGTTATTATTATGGACTACTTAATACCGTATACACATATAGTGGTGACTAATTATCCGGCATACCCGAACTACATAGAGCATTCTTAACATACAAACGAATTACAAAAGGAGACTTATTTTATATAAAATTCTATACCGCACCAGCAGAAATATTATATAATGAAATAAAACTAGTTATACAAGTCATAAAGATAGGATTAACACGGGAAATGATCATCCCAGTAGAAATAGGACAACAACCCGAGATACCAGAAAATGAGATACCAAGTTTTTATGCCAACAAAATAATTATTGGTATATCAACTATTTTGTTATTGGTTATAGAAACTTAAATGCAAAAACAAAAACCTACAATTATCCATTACCAAATAAAATATTAAAAATAAGACAAATACAAGGATATAATTACTTTAGCAAATTTGATTGCAAATCAGACTTTTACCACCTCAAGTTAGAAGAAGCATGTAAAAAATTAACAGTATTCACAGTCCCACAAGGATTTTATGAATGGAATGTATTACCATTTGGATATAAAAATGCACCAGGTAGATATCAACACTTTATGGATAACTATTTTAATCAACTAGAAAATTGCATAGTATACATAGATGATATACTCTTATATTCAAAAATTCAAAAACACAAAATGAACATATAAAATTATTAGAAAAATTTATACATATAATTGAAATCTCAGGAATTAGTTTAAGTAAAAAGAATTAGTTCATAGCTCTTAACTTGTTTTGTTCATAAACTAATTCCCATTTTTTATTCTCAGCCTATTTTCACGGCAAACTTTCTCAAGATGTTCAATATAATTGTACTATAACATGATAAATAACAATGATATCTAAGAGATTATAAGGAATTTAAAAGTTTAGCTATACATAGTTATGAATATGTATACCTGAATTGGTAGCTTATCGAATTGCTCCATATCGGAATAGATACCCCAATAGAAATATATTTAGCAGATGATAGAATAATACACCCTATAGAAAAAAGTGTTATAAGTGGAGTTAAAGGAAATTTAATATACCAAATTTTTTAATTTATAATAAGTACAAACTACTCAGTAGCAGTAACAGATAAAAATATAGATAAATCACTAGTCTTATACTGGAAAATGTCAGGCATAGAACTAGCACCAGGAAGTAAAATATTTAAAGCAAGATGTAAAAATTTATATATATATACTACAAAACATACAGTGAAAGCAAAAAATAAAATAGATTAAATAAAGATTGAAAACCCTTTTTAAATGATAGTTACAATTATAGATAATAATGACTACAGTTACCAAGAATAAAGGATCATGTTAAGAGGTAAATGATTCTGTATAATAGTGTTTTTCTAGTGAAATTAATCGGTTAAGTTCTTTTATTTTTTCTGTTATCTGTTCTAAGTGTAGTATATCACAGGTTTGGTGATATTTTAATACTGTAGCTATTAATAGATTTTGTGCTAGCTTTCTTTCTTTTCTAGTTTGTATCCAGGCTTGGAGTGCTTCGTAGTTAATCATCTAATCTGAGTTATATAAATCTAGTTCATATCATCATCGTAGTAATCATATATATTAAATTCTGACCAATTTTGTGTAGTAAATTCTATTATTTCGTATGTTACTAGTATGTCATAGATTATTCTTCTTATGTCACTACTAAGTGGTTTCAATATATGTAACAAGAGGGTTTTATAGTTATTATCATTATCTAGCAAGTATGTGTAAGTTCTTAGCCTGTAAGTATCTATTTCATCACTAGGTGTTTCATTACTAGGTGTACTAGTACTAGGTGTGCTCATTTCAGTATGTGTATTCATCTCATGTATTTTTCTAAACATATTCCCTCTAACCTCTTTATTTATCATTATCCTTATCATGTTCTAATATATTATTCTGAAAAATCTTTTCTGGTCACTACCATGTATTTTGGCTTCAATCATTTACCCTAACAGCGCCTCAACTCTGTCTACTCCCCTTTAACGGCATTCCTCGCCTTTTCGGTTTCGACCTTAGGATGGCATAGTCTGGGCTTAACTACTCTCAGCCTATTTTCATGGCAAACTTTCTCAAGATGTTCAATATAATTGTACTATAATATGATAAATAACAATGATATCTAAGAGATTATAAGAAATATAAAAGTTTAGCTATACATAGTTATGAATATGTATACCTGAGTTGGTAGCTTATCGGATTGCTCCATATCTACAAAAAAGTTAAATATTTTATTTATGTATTTGGGAAGAGGAGAGGTTTTTGATGAAGGTTGGTGCTCAACACATGAGGCTTGCCTTCTCCTTCTTACGTTCTATCCTATATATAGAAAACTGAAGTGGCCTTACTATTCATAAATGGCCCTTCAAAAAACTGAAAAACTAAATTACTCTTACTGTGCGACCTTTACTATTTGCATAGTAACTTGACCTTTACTATTCACAGGTCACATCTATTTTACTTTATATATAAAACAAAATACTTTAAGAAAAGTAAAAGGTAAATACTATTTACATATCTTTTCCCTGTCTGGGAATCTTAGCTTTTGTCCGTCCTTATCTTGTCTGCTCCATTATTCACTCCAGCTGGACATCTGGAATGTCAATGATATCTCCTCCATTACATTTGGAACACTTATGATACGGGTATTTGCTGACTAATTTGCAATATCTGGTTAATAAATCTTATGAAATAAATTTATTCTTCAATGCTCTGGTTATAGGTTGTTCTTCTGGCTTGAGTAGGGATAATATCCATCTCTAGACTTCATCCATATCTCCTTGGCGTAGTTGTCTTGAATTTGAGTAGATCATTAGTTGGTCTCTTGCATAATAGCTCCATATGGCGTTGTCATTTAAGTAATTGTTTGCTAATTCCTGGACAATAGTTGATATACCAATAATTCTTTTGTTGGCATAAAAACTTGGTATGTCATTTTCTGGTATCTCGGGTTGTTGTCCTATTTCTTCTGGGATGATCATTTCCCGTGTTAATCCTATCTTTATGACTTGTATAACTGGTTTTATTTCATTATATAATATTTCTGCTGGTGCGGTATAGAATTTTATATAAAATAAGTCTCCTTTTGTAATTCGTTTGTATGTTAAGAGTGCTCTATGTAGTTTGGGTATGCCGGATAATTCGTCACCACTGTATGTGTATACGGTATTAAGTAGTCCATAATAATAACATGATTTGATTAGATTTGCACTGGTTTTTGGTTGTGCAATTAGCTTGTTGTATCCTTGCAGCTTCTGGGTTATATAATCTTGGGTTGTTTCTTGGGTTGTAGTAGATCTTGGATGGTGTTTGGATTTTGTGTATATTTCTGATGTAGTTTTGAGATATATGGTTGTAAATTCTTTTTTCTTGGTTTAGACTTTCTGCATATGTAGAAGTTTGTGGTATTGTGGTATTTTGGGTGTTTTGTATTTTTGGTATAAATGGCTTTGCAAATATGCTATTTAAGTTGGTGTTTATATATGGTTTCTTTGTAGCTGGTCCGCTAGTACCCGCAACATCAACAAAATTGCCATGGATTTTACGGAGTTTCCCAACGTCTCCTTCTACTTCTGGATGTTTAGAGTCTTCTGATCGACTTAATTCAGTAGATTTATAATCATGCGGCTGACTTGTACTGACTTTGGATTTTAGCTTAGCTTCATTGATTTGTAGCTTTTACTTGTGTATCTCAATGTCCATACTATCCACTTTTGTACAAAGTGTAGTAAGGGCTTTAAGAATATCTTCCATTGTAGTACTATCTTGTTCTGTCTGTGTAGCTTTGTCGTGATAGGTAGTCTGCAATGACATTCTTGTCAGATTTAATTACTTCAATTGTAAAGGTTAAATTTTGTATATTTAATACAAGTCTTCTTATTTCTTTTGTTGTAACTGAATCCTGAATTTTCCGTGTTATCCACCATTTTACCTGTGTATTATCTGTTCTTACAATAAATTTGTTATATACAATATAAGGTTCAAATGCTAGTAAACATTTATATAAAGCAAATAGTTCTTTTCTATTTATCTCCCATTTTAATTGTGGTTCCGTATATGTTCCGGAATAATACCTACAATGATGCTCAATTTTTTCATTGTCGTTTTTATATTTAAGTATTCCTCCATAACTGTGATTACTGGAGTCTGTTTCTACAATATATATAAATTTTCTTTTTTCATCAGGAAAATATAATTTTGGTAAATCTTGACACATGGTCTTAATCTTCTTTATATGTAATTTGTCTCTTTCGTCAAAATAGTATTCAGTGTCTTTCTTTAATTTCTTTTGCAAAGGTTTTAGGTGTTCTGCTAGTTTAGGTACATAGTCTCTTACTTGGTTGACTAATCCTAAGAATGATTGTAATTTCTTTTTTGTATCTAATGTTTCATTTGAATCAATTATCTTTTGTACTATATGGGTTTGCATTTTGATCCCATTTTTATCTATTTGTATTCCCAAAAATTCTATTTGGTTTTTCATTATTTCGGCCTGCTTTTTACTTAAACTAATTCCTGAGATTTCAATTATATGTATAAATTTTTCTAATAATTTTATATGTTCATCTTGTGTTTTTGAATATAAGAGTATATCATCTATGTATACTATGCAATTTTCTAGTTGATTAAAATAGTTATCCATAAAGTGTTGATATCTACCTGGTGCATTTTTATATCCAAATGGTAATACATTCCATTCATAAAATCCTTGTGGGACTGTGAATGCTGTTAATTTTTTAGATGCTTCTTCTAACTTGAGGTGGTAAAAGCCTGATTTGCAATCAAATTTGCTAAAGTAATTATATCCTTGTATTTGTCTTATTTTTAATATTTTATTTGGTAATGGATAATTGTAGGTTTTTGTTTTTGCATTTAAGTTTCTATAATCAATAACCATCCTACTTTTTCCTCTTTTTAGTTCACTATATTTATTTACTATGAAAGCTGGGCTAGTGTGTTTACTGTTACTTTCTTGTATATAATTATTATCAAGTAATTCGGTTATATGTAGTTTAAATTCGTTTAAATCATTTAAATTGTATTTTAGTGGTTTTTGAGTTATGATGCTATTTTCGTCTGCTAACTCAATTTTTACTGTTGTTTTATGTTTTTCCCATCCTTGTAAGGGGTTCTCATTATATAATAATTCTAATTTATCGTGAATTATTTTTATTTTATCTATTGAAAATATAATTAGTTGTAATGACCTTCCCGGTCATTTCCTTCGTTTTCATGTGTTTAAGCGTTTAGAGCTTTTTTATAACTGCCCCAAGTTATTTATGACTTGCTGGGACTGACAGTTCGGTTCCCGGACAGTTCGTTTGAGAATATTATTTAGACCGAGCACGTTATAAAATATTAAATTAAATTTGAATTTGGTAAAATGACATAGGTAATTACCTTTTGAAAATATTTTTGAACTTTATAAAATTCTTTAGTTATGATATATCTATACTATTTGATAATAGTTTTATAACCTATTGATAATTAAAGCGGAGATAGTGAATTTAAATATGTTAAAATAATATTTTAATTTTATAAAGGTTTTGTTAGAAATAATTTTCTATTAATTATGGTATATTTAAAATATTGTATTTATTTTACCACGGACCTACGCAATACCCAAATATATATAATAGGGATGAAACCATACCTTTGCAATTCCACCTCCACTCCACGTGGAGGTGAGGCAAGTGAACAACAAATTATAATGACATAAGTCATTATGTGACACATGTATTACAGAATATAAGCTTTCTATGTTAGTTATATTTGCTACAATTTGCTACAATATACACACACTTATATATATAGCTACTGTACGGGTGGGTGACATGTATTGTCAAAATTTTTCTCTCCCTTTTTATTTTTCCATCCGTGGTTGGTCCAAAGTATGCTATGTTACACGCTGACCATTTATTCACATGCAATTAGTTACCTACCTCAAGTTATTCAAGCTCAGGTTCTAGTGGGAAAGTGTTTGTGGACGTGTAATCGTCGTAATTTCGGTGAGTTTTATCGTATTTATGACAGCTTTCCTATACGTTGGTATTGTTGTTGCTATTTGAGACATATATTGAGCTCGGATTTAATGGTGCTAGTTATGACTATTGGTCACTGAGTTGTTTGGGACGCTGTGACGGTTTCAGTTTCGTGATTCCGCAAGTGGGTCCCACGTGGACTGTTCGGACATTTTCCGAACTAATGCAATATGGGTATCAATGGTCATAATTTGACATGTAGTTTATTATTTTGGTAGCTTGGAAGCAGTCAGAGGCCTCTCGGAAGGGAAAGGCTCCTATTTAACTGGCTTTAGCAGGCGTTCGACGGCATCCAGGTAGGCTAGGTTTACCTCCCTTTGCACTTAGATTGGGCTTATGTGTGATATATGTATGCTATTGTGCTGGTATTGTGGGCTGGTATTATAGAATTGGTGGTGGTGGTTTGCTGTGATTTAGGCCTTCTAGGCCGGATAGGGCTATTCGGATATATTCCAGGCCCGTTATCCTCGTGGTACCCCACAGATGACCTATTTGGGGTCGGATAGTATTGTTGTTGTTGTTGCTAGTTTGGGAATGTTATTGTTGGACCTTAGTCCAGGCTTAGACAGACTTAGCCCAGACTTAGACAAGTACAACCAGACCTGGTTTTCGGGACCCAGTAGCAGGCCCCGTTACCCTTTTTGTCGACTTGTCGAAACTTTGACATCTTTGGGCTTAGATAAGCCCTATATGACTATTAGGATTATGACGGGATTAAGTCACCCCGATTATACCCGGTTGGTCTGTCTAGCTTTGTTCGTCCCTGATAGCACCGTATTTGATTGGGGTCGGCTAGTTTGACTTAGAACGCTGAACCGCCTTTCCACGACTTGTAATGTATACCCAGACTTTTATATACATATTTTTATAGTAGGTAGTTGACCTAGAAGGACCCCGAGATTGACTTGTAGCATGTTGTAGAGTTAGCTTCTGTACCTATATAATAGTATTGACTTAGCACTAGGGCGTTCCCCGTTTATTTGATATGATATGACCTTTAATTTTGTTCTGGTTACTGGATATTGATACAGCTTCGAGACACTGGTGACTATGCATTTACTTTTCTTGTGTGTCCCGCTGGTTTATGGGGGCCAGACTGGGTTATTGTCTTCTTCCGTGTGCCTATCGGGCTTATGGGGGCCCAGATAGGTTATGTTTGACTTGTGTGTTTACTTGCGCATTTATTTACTCGTTATTCTGTATCGCACTTATATTCTCCTGAGCATATCTATACGCCTTGGCCGTTACTTATGTACTTATTATTTATACCCCGGACCTAGCATGTACCCTTTTACTTACTTATTATTCAGTATCGCATTTTCTTATCAATTATACCCGAACCTAGCATGTACCCCCGTACTTTAGCCTGTTTATATTACATTAAGCTCAGTCGGCCGATGATGCCTACTGAGTACCCGTTGCCCCGGTACTCATACTGCACTTCTGCATCTTTTCCCCGATGCAGATTCAGGCACCAGTCGACGGTTTTGACGTGACTCCTTTCTTAGCGCTGGTTCCGGAGCAGGGTGAGCTTACTGACGTCCGAGGCAGATCCTACTCCATCTTCTACTGTATAGTCTTTTGCTCTCAAGACTATTGTACTTGTTACACATATTTGGTTTCCGTGTTGTATTTTGGGTATGTTAGTAGTGGCTCATGTACTGACCTCACCAGGTCTTGGGGAGGGTTCTTAACTTTATATACCGTCCTCTTCCTTCTCAGTCTTGGCATATATACATATTCTGATTCTGTCTTTAGTGTTATAGCATGTTTATAAGTATAGTTACTTCCACTTCATCTCTATTTTATGAGATTCCGCCCGTTAGCCCGTCGTTTGTCGCTCCGGGCTAGGGTTTGGCTTGCCTATTGGTGGGTTACGGTAGGCGCCATCATGACCCAAATATTGGTTCGTGACAGCTTGGTATCAGAGCCTAGGTTGTATAAGTAGTGTCGGTACATGGGCCAATGTCTAGTAGAGTCCTGTGGATCGGTGCGGGGACACCTGTATCCTATCTTCGGGAGGCTACGGAGCATTCTTAGGGGAGTCTCTTATTTTCTTGCCTCATGTCCGTGCGTTGAGTCTATGTTGGTTTCTGATTTTCATTTTGTTCACTCTTTATGCAGATGGTTAGGACGCAAGGTGCGAGACCCGAGGGTCAGGACCCCGAGCCTACAGCGAGGGCTCCTGTTAGGGGCCGAGGTCGACCCAGAGGTCGGGGGCAGGGCAGAGCAGTAGCCCCAGGCCGAGATCATGCTAGGGATCAGTTACCCGATCCCGTTATAGCTCTAGATGTTCCGCCTCCGCAGCAGCCGGTGGGCCAGGGAGCAGCCCAGGCTCTACCTGGATTTATAGATGCTTCTTTGCTCCGAGGTATATTAGTTCAGTTGTTGGGGCTAGTTGGAGGTCCTTCAGCCGAGGGAGCCCAACCAGCAGTACAGGGAGTTGGTGTTGGGGCGCAGCCTGCAGCTGCAGCACCCAGAGTTGAGATTTCGCCAGCACCGGTAGCTCCACAGCCAGTTATAGATCAGCCTGCTATGTCTGTCGATGAGCAGAAGATGTTGGGGCGTTTCTTGAGGTTGACTCCACCGAGATTTGCTGGTACTCCGGGTGAGGATGCATATGAGTTCTTGTCCAGCTGCGAGGATGGATTGCAGAATTTGGGATTGGTACAGTCTCGTGGTGTTGATTTTGTGGCATATCAGTTTGATACTGCAGCGAGGAGATGGTGAAGGGGATATCTTGATTCCAGGCCAGCAGGATCTCCGCCGGTTACTTGGACCCAATTCTCTGAGATTTTCTTGGGAAAGTATATGCCCCGTACTATGCGGGAGCGACTTAGAGATGAGTTCTCCAGATTGACTCAGGGTTCGTTATCTGTCGCCGAGTATGAGGCGAGGTTTCATGATCTTGCTAGGCATGCTACTTCTATTTTGCCTGATGAGTATGAGAGAGTTAGATGTTTTGTCAGGGGACTGAGATTGCCACTCCGCAGAGCTACCCAGAGTTTAGTGACTTCAGGGAAGTCATTCGCAGAGATTAGCGAGCATGTATACTCTATTGAGGAGATGGATCGCGAGGCCCAAGGGGGCAGCGATAAGAGACCTCGTGTTCAGGGTAGTTTCAGTGGGAGCCATAGTGGTTCACAGTTCAGAGGTCGTGGGTTCCAGTTTCAGGGTAGGTACCCTCAGCAGCAGCAGCAGTCTTTTCAGCGACAGGGTCAGCCCAGTAGGCCCGTACAGCTAGCTTTGCAAATATCTGATAGGGGTCAGTCCACCTATAGTGGTTCTGTTAGCCAGCCTCAAGGACGTGGTCAGTCCAGTTCATCGACTAGAGGTGGTCATACCAGCTCAGCCGGACCTTCTAGGCCGAGCAGGGAGCCAGGAGCATGCTACACTTGTGGGGTTGTCGGTCATTTTGCGCGTGAGTGTCCTCAGCGCATGGCGATTGAGCCTTCAGTTCAGACGGCACAGCCCCTCAGATCTATACCTCCAGCAGGTAGAGGTGGTGCACAGGTTCGTCGGGGTGGTCCCCAGGGTTCTCGAGGTAGAGCGCAGGAAGGTCGGACTGGTGGTCAGGGCGGTGCTCAGACTAGTGGTAGCCAGCGTCAGTTGTATGCCGTGCCGGCTAGACCGGAGGCTGAGGCTTTGGATGCAGTGATTACAGGTACAATTTCCGTATGCCATCAGCCAGCCTCTGCATTATTTGATCCTGGATCCACGTTTTCTTATGTATCTACTTATTATGCACCACGGTTGGGTTTGTGTTCTGAGTTATTATCTATGCCCTTACGTGTATCTACCCCCGTTGGTGATTCCTTAGTAGTGGATCGGGTATATAGATCTTGTCTGGTGACTATTCAGGAGTTTGAGACTCAGGTTGATTTTACTGTATTGGCCATGGTAGACTTTGATGTGATTCTGGGCATGGACTGGTTGTCTTTTCATCACGTAGTCTTGGATTGCTTTGCTAAGACCATGACCTTAGCCATGCCTGGCGTACCCCCGTTGGTGTGGCAGGGTTCTGTTAGCCGCACACCGATAGGGATTATTTCATATGTTCGGGCTCGTAGACTGATGTCGAGGGGATATGATTCATTCCTTGCTTATGTTCGGGATGCTAGTATTGAGAGTCCATCGCTTGACTCCGTCCCTGTTGTTCGTGAGTTTTCTGATGTATTCCCGACTGACCTACCTGGCCTTCCTCCTGAGCGTGATATAGAGTTCATTATTGACCTTGAGCCGGGCACCCGACCTATTTCTATAGCTCCTTATCGTATGGCTCCTGCTGAATTGAAAGAGTTGAGTACTCAGCTCTAGGACCTTCTGGGGAAGGGTTTTATCAGGCCGAGTGCGTCTCCGTGGGGTGCTCCAGTTCTGTTTGTAAAGAAGAAGGATGGATCTATGCGCATGTGTATTGATTACAGGTAGTTGAATAAGGTAACTGTGAAGAATAAGTATCCTATGCCTCGTATCGATGATTTGTTTGATCAACTTCAGGGTGCAGCGGTATTCTCAGAAATAGATTTGAGATCTGGATACCATCAGTTGAGAGTTAGGGCTGAGGACATCCCAAGGACAGCCTTCAGGACTCGGTACGGCCATTATGAGTTCCTGGTGATGTCTTTTGGATTGACTAATGCCCCAACAGCTTTCATGGATCTGATGAATCGTGTATTCAGGCCATACTTGGACTCCTTTGTGATTGTGTTTATTGACGACATCTTGGTTTATTCGAGGAGTAACGAGGAGAACGAGCAGCAATTAAGGATTGTGCTCCACACTTTGAGAGATCATCGGCTGTATGCCAAGTTCTCAAAGTGTGAGTTCTGGCTTGAGTCTGTAGCTTTCTTGGGCCATGTTGTTTCCAGACACGGTATCATGGTAGACCCAGCGAAGATTGAGGCTATTCGAGGTTGGGCTAGGCCCACGTCACCTATCGAGGTTCGCAGCTTTGTTGGGTTAGCAGGATACTACAGGCAATTTGTTGAGGGCTTCTCGTCTATTGCATCTCCTATGACCAAACTAACCAGGAAGGATGCTCCATTTCTATGGTCTGAGGGTTGCGAGGCGAGCTTTCTGAAACTCAAGGATCGACTTACTTCTGCCCCTGTGTTGACTCTTCCAGTTGAGGGTGAGGGTTTTACCGTGTATTGTGATGCGTCTGGTATTGGTTTGGGATGTGTTCTAATGCAGAAGGGTCGTGTTATTGCTTATGCATCGAGGCAGCTAAAGGTGCACGAGCGTAACTATCCCACTCATGATTTAGAGTTAGCAGCGGTTGTGTTTGCACTGCGAATTTGGGGACATTATCTCAGACAGAGGGTTTCAGTTTACCTCCAGTTTCTGGCAGACTTTCCAAGAAGAGTTGGGTACTCAAGTGGACCTTAGTACTGTATTTCACCCTCAAACCGATGGACAGTCATAGCGGACTATTTAGGTATTGAAAGATATGCTCCGAGCTTGTGTGTTAGACTTTGGGGGTCAATGGGATCAGTTCTTGCCTTTAACCGAGTTCGCTTATAATAATAGCTTCCACTCTAACATTCAAATGGCTCCGTTTAAGGCTTTATATGGCAGACGGTCTCGATCTCCAGTTGATTGGTTCAAAACTTCAGAAGTCAGTCATCGTGGCACAGATTTGCTTCGAGAATCTTTGGACCGAGTTCGAGCGATTCAAGATAGGTTGCGGACAGCTCAGAGTAGATAGAGGAGTTATGCTGACCGTAGACGTCGTCCGTTGAAATTCAGGGTGGGTGATAGGGTCTTCTTACGACTATCGCCCATGAAGGGCGTGATGCGGTTTGGAAGGAAGGGTAAGCTTAGCCCCAGATATATTGGACCATTGAGATTTTACGGACAGTTGGAGAGGTGGCTTATGTGTTAGCTTTACCTCCGGCATTTTCAGCTATCCACCCAGTATTTCATGTTTCTATGCTACGATAATACATTTCAGATGAGTCGCATGTACTTCAGTGGGACTCGGTTCAGTTAGACGAGAAACTAACATTTGTGGAGGAGCCTGTGTCCATTTTAGCCAGAGATATCAGACGGTTACGCTCCCGGGATATTCCAGTGGTTAAGGTACAGTGGCGTCACCGTCCGGTTGAGGAGGCTACTTGGGATCTTGAACATGATATATGATCCCAGTATCCCTACCTGTTCACGTCTTCAGGTATATGCTTATTTTTGACTTTCGCGGACGAAAGTCCTTTTTAGTAGTGGATATTGTAAAGACCTTCCCGGTCATTTCCTTCGTTTTCATGTGTTTAAGCGTTTAGAGCTTTTTTATAACTGCCCCAAGTTATTTATGACTTGCTGGGACTGACAGTTCGGTTCCCGGACAGTTCGTTTGAGAATATTATTTAGACCGAGCACGTTATAAAATATTAAATTAAATTTGAATTTGGTGAAATGACATAGGTAATTACCTTTTGAAAATATTTTTGAACTTTATAAAATTCTTTAGTTATGATATATCTATACTATTTGATAATAGTTTTATAACCTATTGATAATTAAAGCGGAGATAGTGAATTTAAATATGTTAAAATAATATTTTAATTTTATAAAGGTTTTGTTAGAAATAATTTTCTATTAATTATGGTATATTTAAAATATTGTATTTATTTTACCACGGACCTACGCAATACCCAAATATATATAATAGGGATGAAACCATACCTTTGCAATTCCACCTCCACTCCACGTGGAGGTGAGGCAAGTGAACAACAAATTATAATGACATAAGTCATTATGTGACACATGTATTACAGAATATAAGCTTTCTATGTTAGTTATATTTGCTACAATTTGCTACAATATACACACACTTATATATATAGCTACTGTACGGGTGGGTGACATGTATTGTCAAAAATTTTCTCTCCCTTTTTATTTTTCCATCCGTGGTTGGTCCAAAGTATGCTATGTTACACGCTGACCATTTATTCACATGCAATTAGTTACCTACCTCAAGTTATTCAAGCTCAGGTTCTAGTGGGAAAGTGTTTGCGGACGTGTAATCGTCGTAATTTCGGTGAGTTTTATCGTATTTATGACAGCTTTCCTATACGTTGGTATTGTTGTTGCTATTTGAGACATATATTGAGCTCGGATTTAATGGTGCTAGTTATGACTATTGGTCACTGAGTTGTTTGGGACGCTGTGACGGTTTCAGTTTCGTGGTTCCGCAAGTGGGTCCCACGTGGACTGTTCGGACATTTTCCGAACTAATGCAATATGGGTATCAATGGTCATAATTTGACATGTAGTTTATTATTTTGGTAGCTTGGAAGCAGTCAGAGGCCTCTCGGAAGGGAAAGGCTCCTATTTAACTGGCTTTAGCAGGCGTTCGACGGCGTCCAGGTAGGCTAGGTTTACCTCCCTTTGCACTTAGATTGGGCTTATGTGTGATATATGTATGCTATTGTGCTGGTATTGTGGGCTGGTATTATAGAATTGGTGGTGGTGGTTTGCTGTGATTTAGGCCTTCTAGGCCGGATAGGGCTATTCGGATATATTCCAGGCCCGTTATCCTCGTGGTACCCCACAGATGACCTATTTGGGGTCGGATAGTATTGTTGTTGTTGTTGCTAGTTTGGGAATGTTATTGTTGGACCTTAGTCCAGGCTTAGACAGACTTAGCCCAGACTTAGACAAGTACAACCAGACCTGGTTTTCGGTACCCAGTAGCGGGCCCCGTTACCCTTTTTGTCGACTTGTCGAAACTTTGACATCTTTGGGCTTAGATAAGCCCTATATGACTATTAGGATTATGACGGGATTAAGTCACCCCGATTATACCCGGTTGGTCTGTCTAGCTTTGTTCGTCCCTGATAGCACCATATTTGATTGGGGTCGGCTAGTTTGACTTAGAACGCTGAACCGCCTTTCCACGACTTGTAATGTATACCCAGACTTTTATATACATATTTTTATAGTAGGTAGTTGACCTAGAAGGACCCCGAGATTGACTTGTAGCATGTTGTAGAGTTAGCTTCTGTACCTATATAATAGTATTGACTTAGCACTAGGGCGTTCCCCGTTTATTTGATATGATATGACCTTTGATTTTGTTCTGGTTACTGGATATTGATACAGCTTCGAGACACTGGTGACTATGCATTTACTTTTCTTGTGTGTCCCGCTGGTTTATGGGGGCCAGACTGGGTTATTGTCTTCTTCCGTATGCCTATCGGGCTTATGGGGGCCCAGATAGGTTATGTTTGACTTGTGTGTTTACTTGCGCATTTATTTACTCGTTATTCTGTATCGCACTTATATTCTCCTGAGCATATCTATACGCCTTGGCCGTTACTTATGTACTTATTATTTATACCCCGGACCTAGCATGTACCCTTTTACTTACTTATTATTCAGTACCGCATTTTCTTATCAATTATACCCGGACCTAGCATGTACCCCCGTACTTTAGCCTGTTTATATTACATTAAGCTCAGTCGGCCGATGATGCCTACTGAGTACCCGTTGCCCCGGTACTCATACTGCACTTCTGCATCTTTTCCCCGATGCAGATTCAGGCACCAGTCGACGGTTTTGACGTGACTCCTTTCTTAGCGCTGGTTCCGGAGCAGGGTGAGCTTACTGACGTCCGAGGCAGATCCTACTCCATCTTCTACTGTATAGTCTTTTGCTCTCAAGACTATTGTACTTGTTACACATATTTGGTTTCCGTGTTGTATTTTGGGTATGTTAGTAGTGGCTCATGTACTGACCTCACCAGGTCTTGGGGAGGGTTCTTAACTTTATATACCGTCCTCTTCCTTCTCAGTCTTGGCATATATACATATTCTGATTCTGTCTGTAGTGTTATAGCATGTTTATAAGTATAGTTACTTCCACTTCATCTCTGTTTTATGAGATTCCGCCCGTTAGCCCGTCGTTTGTCGCTCCGGGCTAGGGTTTGGCTTGCCTATTGGTGGGTTACGGTAGGCGCCATCATGACCCAAATATTGGGTCGTGACATTAGTTCTATTTTCTGGGTACTAGTTATTTCAGTTTCTATTTTTTGTGTAATTTGTTCGCTTCCTTTTATCCATGGTGTTGTTTTTCTTATTTTATTAGTTACTCTTTTAGCTCCTACTTTGTGTTTGCATGGGGTTGTAAACCACCAATGTGTTTTTGTTAATATATGTGAGTATAAATTATCTAAGAATGGCATTCCTAGTAATATATCTCTGTTTGTAAATTCGAAACTATACATTTCTTTTATGGTTAATATCTTATCCCATAATTGTATTTTTATATCTTTTGCCTTGTATGTTATCATACTTCCTTCGTTATTGAATCCTGTCACTATTACAGGTGTCTTTAATTTTTCCCATTTATCTTCTGGTAGGCAATTATGTTTACATAAGTTAGCTTCTGCTCTTGTATCAATCATAGGTGTATAATATCTATTGTAATATCCTTCTACTATTATTTTTGCAAATAGATATATTTTTGTCATTTTTCGTTTGTTATTTTCTCATATTATTTTTCGTTTTATTATTATATTCTTATTGTCATAAGTTATTGCTAATTGTTTATCTTCCAACTTATAAGGTTTTAAGTTTTCCAACCATTTTATTCCTAATGTGATATTCTTATCGCCTTGGTATACTTTAAATCGTATTATTATTGGTATTCCTCCAATAATTAATTCTTTTTCTACCAGCTCTTCTGTATTAGTTAATATTTTTGGTAGTTCTGAGTTTAATTGTTCATCTATTATTATTTCGTCTTCTGTTATTAATTCTCGTGTAATATAATTTTCTTCCTTTCCTGTATTTATCAATATTAGGTATTTTCGTTGGTCCATTATTCCTGTTATATAGTAATGATATGATTTTGGGTCTTCCATATTATTTTTATTTGAATTTTGTGATGTATAATTTATTCTTCTAGAGGTACTTAATCTTGATGATGTAGGTGTATCATTAGTTAATCTTTTTGAGGTGCTAAGCCTTTCTTGTACTATTTCTAAATCATTTTCTATGTCTAATTCTTGGTAACTGTAGTCATTATTATCTATAATTGTAACTATCTTTTCAAAAGGGTTTTCAATCTTTATTTTATCTATTTTATTTTTCGCTTTCACTGTATGTTTTGTAGTATATATATATAAAAAATTTTACATCTTGCTGTAAATATTTTACTTCTTGGTGCTAGTTCTATGCCTGACATTTTCCAGTATAAGACTAGTGATTTATCTATAATTTTATCTGTTACTGCTACTGAGTAGTTTGCACTTATTATAAATTTAAATTTTTGGTATATTAAATTTCCTTTAAATGCACTTATAACACTTTTTTCTATAGGGTGTATTATTCTATCATCTGCTAAATATATTTCTATTGGGGTATCTATTCCTTCTCTAAAACATGCTTTTATTAGAATTTCTGTTCCTCCTAAGTGTACATATTTTAGTGGGATTTTTGATTGTATATCTTGTATTTCTTTATTGATTATTTTTTTATTTATTATTGGTATTTTTGCTTTTCCTTTGGTATATCTACAGTCTATTATATGTTCCTTTTGACTAATTACATAGTATTCTTCTTTTTGTTTTTTAAACCAATGTTTGACTATAGGTACATCTAAAATCTTATCTATACTTAGGTTTAAATCTTTACTTTTTATCTGTTCAAATATATTATTATCAAATATTATTTTTTGATCTGAAGATTCTTCATCTTGGTAATCTTCTCGTCTAATTAGTTGTATATCTTTTTCAGTCATATTCTTCCTCTGATTCACTTATTATATTGTCAGTATCTAAGAATTCATATATACTATCTTCACTTTCTAATTCGTATTCTATATAATCGATTTGTGTATATTCATCATTGTCTATTTTTATTTCTGTTATGTGTTTTTTCTTTGGGTCTTTAGGTATTTTACAATCTTTAGCTAGGTGTCCTAATTTTCCACAGTTGTAACATATACATTCTGCTAATGTTTTCTTTTTCTTATATGGTTTTTTAGTATTTTAATTTTTTACATAATATCTTCTTCGTGGTTTTTTATATTTATATCTAGACTTGTATGGTCTATATTTAGTATATTTCTTTTTTCGTTTGCTATAATATTTATCTGTGCATCCGAATTGTGGTGCTGTCTTATTTTTGCAACATGCTAGGTTCTTTATTATTGTTTTATCTAGATTAATACTTTCTTTGTATTTTTCACATAGATCTATAAACCAATGTTGTAAATATTTTATTCTGGATCCTAAGGTATCTGTTAAACCTGCGTCATTCCAATCTTTTGTTATTTTTGAACCAAAAGGTTCTGGTAATTTTGTGAAATATAGTTTTCTGATTTCAGTTCCTTCTGTTGTATTATACATTCCTTTATAATAATATTCTTTAAAGGCACAAGTATATTCATCCATATAGCACATATTACATATGGCTAGTTTTTGTATTAGGTTCCTATTCATGTTTTTATCTTTATTTTGTCCTTCTGTTTCTGTTGTCATACTGCTAAATTCATTTCGTATAGCTATTTCATATTTATTTAGAATTTCTGTATTTATTGTAGCTGCAGTACCTTCACTATTTCTATTATTTCTTAATACTGCCAAGCTTGTAGCACTTATGTTTTGTAACCATAATTTAGCTGTTCTTATTAGTGTTCTCTCTATATAACCTGGTGTTTCTGCCATTGATATCTTATTGTCTACTAATTGCTTAGAAATATATCCCATCCATAATTGGATTGTTTTAGTTGGGTCTGTGACACAATCTAAGTCTAAGAAATTATGTTGTTCAACAGTTTGTTTGGGTAGCCATTTTTTATTTAATCTTTTTTCCCATAAAGTTTTGTTTCTATCATATGATTCATAGATATATGTAGCATAGTTTGAGACTCGGATCGATTTTATTGTATTGGCCATGGTAGACTTTGATGTGATTCTGGGCATGGACTAGTTGTCTTTCCATCACGCAGTCTTGGATTGCTTTGCCAAGACCCTGACCTTAACCATGCCTGGTGTACCCCCGGTGGTGTGGCAGGGTTCTGTTAGCCACACACCGACTGGGATTATTTCATATCTTCGGGCTCGTAGGTTGATGTCGAGGGGATGTGATTCATTCCTTGCTTATGTTCGGGATGCTAGTATTGAGAGTCCCTCACTTGACTCCGTCCCTGTTGTTCATGAGTTTTCTGAAGTATTCCCGACTGACCTACCTGACCTTCCTCCTGAGCGTGACATAGAGTTCATTATTGACCTCGAGCCAGGCACCCGACCTATTTCCATAGCTCCTTATCGTATGGCTCCTGCTGAATTGAGAGAGTTGAGTATTCAGCTCCAGGACCTTCTGGGGAAGGGTTTTATCAGGCCGAGTGTGTCTCCGTGGGGTGCTCCAGTTCTGTTTGTAAAGAAGAAGGATGGATCTATGCGCATGTGTATTGATTATAGGCAGTTGAATAAGGTAACTGTAATGACCCGTACGTTTCTGAGTCTAGCGGGTTACCAGAATATTGACGGAAATAATGAAACATGAGAAGTTTGGTGAATTAATGCATTAAATGTGGGCCTTAAATGAGTCTTGTATCATTTGGGCCAAATAAGGCCCAATAATTAAGAGAAAGACATGGCCCAAAAGGGGTTTTTGACCCATTCTTGCATTGCCATCCATGGACCAAGTAATCCACCAAGTGTGTGGCTAAGAACCACTTAAAAAGGGACTATATAAAGAGAAGAAAAATCAGATTTTTATCAAAAGAACTCTCATGCCTTTTTAACATTTTCTTAAACATTTTTCTCTCAAGAGACAAACCCTAAGCTCTCATCTCTTTTGGAACAAGATCACACTTTGGTAAGTATTTCTCTTATGGTTATGTAGGTGATGTGTTCATGATGGTTTATAAATTATGTTGGTGGTGTTGACACAGTCTTGGACAGTGTGCTATGTGAAAAACTGTCTATTTTGGTTATCGGAGAATGGTTTTGTCTTGTAAATTTGTATATGGACTTGTAGCTTTGTAGGAAATGAACTTGATGGAATAAATATTGACATGGGAGGTGTGATTGTAGTTTTACCTTGTTTTATACTTGTGCATGATGTTTGGAATTGTTAGAGTAAACATTGGTTATGGATTTGATGGCGTATTGGCCGAGAAGTGTCATTTTGAGCGTCGTTTGCGCGTATTGTGAGACCATGACTGCTTGTTGGCATTCACATGATTAAAAATGTGTTCAAATATGTTTGGTCATGATCATGGAACATTTATGGCATAAAAAGGACCAAAAAAAAAGCCATTTCAGACCAAAACGGACACTGGCTCCGCAGACGGAGGCATCTGCGCGCGTAGATGCCAACGCAGATGCTCCTGGAATCTGCCAGGAGTCATCTGCGCGCACATCTCACCACCTGCGGGCGCAGGTGGAAGCGCATCTCACTTCCAGAATTCGTTTTGTGTGTTTCCGTCACTAGTTGATCCCCGAAAGCCCCGATACCCTTTATGGATGTAAATATCGACTTTTGGTGTTGTTGTAATGACTTTAAAGTGTAGTATGAGGACATGATGGACTGTACTAAGTATGGATTGACTTCAATATGTTGTTGTTAAAGACGTTTGGGCGACGTAATGACGTAAATGTAGCATAGTAGTGAAAAGGAAGTGTAAAGCATGCTTTTGGTGTGAAATGTTGGTAATGTGTGATATCATGGGTGTTATGTGACTCGTTATGGTAATGGTAAAGCTGTACATGATGTTTTATGAAGGTGAAATGGCGTTGTGTGACAACTGTGTGCCTTATTTCCATGATTATACGTTTGCAATGAAGTGAGTGGTTAATGCAAGTTTCGTTATATACTTGTGTGTAGAGTATACATAAAGGGAAAGATGAAGTGTTGTAAGTGCGAGTGAGATTGTTTATTCGTATTGAGGAAGTAAGGTATGTAAGGTTCTCCTTTCTGTATCTTTCTGCAGCATCTAGTGTATACCTTGATAGGGTACTTACTCATTTCCGAATTATTCCAAGGTATTTCATTTTGAGTTATCATTTATTGTTAATCACATATCTCTCATTCTTGGTCTATTACCAATCATATGTCATATAATCATAAACATAGTTCCAAGTTCCTATAATGTTATTCAAAAGTTCCCAAAAGGGAAGTAACCATTGATTGAGCTAATCTAAGATTAAAGAAGTAAGGTTATAAAGAAGAGAGAGTGTTTCATGGGTGGTATCCCAGGGGTTAAATAACCTAGCATGGGTCGATCCCAATATTTACGGATGGTATCCCAGGGGTGAGAAGAACACCTAGCATGGGTCGATTCCGCTACGGGTGGTATCCCAGGGGCAAGGAAAAGCCTAGCATGGGTCGATCCCGATCACTATTGAGTACCCACTGATCAGCTTGGGGCCCGGGCATTATATGAATGGATGAATGAGTGATGGATGAAGGAATGAGTGAATGAGCATGTGAGCTTAAAAGTAAAGAAAGTAATCCATAATGTTCATATCTTTTTATATACAGATTGGTGACTTATCCTTATTGTGTATTACATTTGATTTCGTTGAAGCCTTATGTATCATATAGTTTCATGCAGCCTTACATACCCGGTACATTCTTCGTACTGACCCCTTTTGGGGAATTTACCTTGCTTGCTGCAGGCGCAGGCACTAGTAGACCTCCCCAGTGAGCTGCAGGAATCCTACTGACTTTTGGTGAGCTCCAGTTGATTCGGGGCTACCGTGTCACAGCTGTACATGTATTTTGATGTTGTAAATGTTATGTAAAGAGGGGCTTGGCCCGAATTTAAGTTGGTCATGTATGTATTCTTACTAGAGGCTTTTGTAGGCGTACGTGGGTATGTAAAGTAGTGTAAAAGGGAAAAGAGATGTGTTGTTTGACTTGATGGCTATGTCGGCCAAGTTTCTCATATGTCTATAATATATCTATCTTCATGATCCATGGTTTCCGATGTGAGTTTGTTATACTCTATGGTGTTTCTTATGGCATGTTTACGTGTGAAGGTAAGTAGAGCTTGGTTCTCTCGAGCCTTGTCGGCTTCGGGTGCCAATCACGCTTCGATGGGAATCGGGGCGTGACAAAGTGGTATCAGAGCAGGTCGGTTTACGGGTGTCTACAAAGCCGTGTCTGAGTAGAGTCTTACTTATCGATGTGTTGTGCACCACATTTATAAGTAGGAGGCTACGGGACATTTAGGATGTTGTTTCTGTTCCTTCATTCTAGATCGTGCAATAGAGCCAATGTTGTCAGTTGCATTGTATCTGATCTTGGTAGTTGTTTGTTTTTGGTATAGTCAAAATGCCGAACACTAGAAGAGGAAGAGGAAGAGGAAAAGGTAAAAGTAAGCTGATAGATAGAATTGTTGGTGAAGGAGCAAGTAGACCACCACCTGAACAAGTTGATCAAGGTGGGGCTGAAACTGAGTTTGCAACGCGAGCTTCTTCTACTTCTTCAGCTCCAGAAGAGCCGAGAAGAAGGGATGTGCCCGTGGAACCACCGACGAATGCCACAGACCAGGATCTTAGAAATGCTGTACAGATGTTGACACAGTTAGTGGCGGCACAAAGCCAGGGAAGAGCTGGTGCAATGGCACATGATGATGATGCGGCTAGAGTAGCAAGTCGCAGAACACAGGATTTCCTCAAATTGGACCCTCCTATCTTCACAGGGGCAGATCCAAAAGCAGATCCACAGGACTTCGTGGATCAAATTCAAAGGGCCTTGGAAGTTATGCATGTGACAGGAATAGAAACAGTGGAACTTGCTGCGTATAGGTTGAAAGGAGAGGCAATATTGTGGTACGAGGATTGGAAGAAATCCCGTGATATTGATGCAACCCCACCTACTTGGGAAGAGTTTAAAGTGGCTTTTCTTGATCATTACTTGCCCTATGAGATCCGTGAGGCACGTGCGGATCAGTTCCTAAATCTCCGTCAAGGAAATTTGAGCGTCAGAGAATACAGCTTGCAATTTAATTCCTTGGCTCGATATGCGCCAAATGTTGTGGCTACGATGACAGACAGGGTCCATAGATACGTGGACAGACTAGAGCCATACTTGGTGAGAGATTGCACTATTGCGGCCTTGAACAGGGACATGGACATTGCTCGAATACAAGCCTTTGCCCAGAAAATGGAGGATCAAAGACAGAGAAGAAGGGTACAGGAATCGGATCGAGGACAGTCCAAAAGAGCTAGACCTATGGGATAGTTTGTGGCATCCCAAACAGAGTTTAGGCCTCGGAGTTTTAGTAGACCACCTAGACCTTCATTCTCACATTCCACAGCAGGCACACAATCTCAATTCCGAGGATTCAGAGGTAGCAATGTTGGACAGAGTAGCGGGGTTCGAGGTTCACAGACTGCTGGGTTTTCTCGTCCGCCATGTCAACAATGTGGCCGGTTTCATTTAGGTGAATGCCGAGTTGGGTCAAATGCTTGCTTTTGGTGCGGTATGATAGGACATCTGATGAGAGAATGCCCACGAAGGGGCTTGGGTAATGTAGCACGACCGGCAGGATCGACTGTTGCATCATCATCATCGGTTCCTTCTTTAGGTCGAGGTATGCAGTCTATCGGACGTGGTAGAGATGCCAGAGGAGCAGCCAGCACTAGCGGGGTCCAGAATCGCATTTATGCTCTAGTGGACCAACAGAATTCAGAGGCGTCCCCTGATGTTGTCACAGGTACCTTATCCATATTCTCGTATACTGTATATGCATTGATTGACCCTGGTTCTACCTTTTCCTATGTTACTCCATTGGTTGCTGCTAAATTTGCAAGAGCACCAGAATTATTGCTTAAGCCAATTGAAGTGTCTACACCGGTGGGTGAAAATATTGTTGGAAAGAGAGTGTACCGAAATTGTGTGGTAACAGTGTGTGGTCATGATACACTGGCCGATCTCATTGAACTAGACATGGTAGATTTTGACATAATTATGGGAATGGATTGGTTGGCCTCTTGTTATGCTACGGTAGATTGCCGAGCCAAGAAGGTGCAACTTTGTTTTCCGCAGGAACACGTTGTAGAATGGCAGGGTAATGTAGGGGCACCACGAGGAAGATTTATTTCTTATCTGAAAGCAAGGAAAATGATTGCTAAGGGGTACACATGTCACTTAGTTCGAGTGAAAGATAATGATGTAGAACCACCAACGCCACAGTCAGTTTCTGTAGTCAATGAATTTCTGGATGTATTTCCAGAAGACCTTCCAGGCTTACCCCCAGAACGGGAAGTAGAGTTTGGCATTGATGTGATTCCAGGCACTCAACCTATCTCTATTCCTCCTTATAGAATGGCTCCAGCTGAATTACGTGAATTGAAGGAGCAATTGAAAGATTTGCTGGACAAGGGTTTTATTAGGCCTAGCATGTCCCCGTGGGGTGCACCGGTATTGTTTGTACGGAAGAAAGATGGCACTTTGAGAATGTGCATAGACTACCGGCAATTGAATAAGGTAACGATCAAGAATAAATATCCCCTCCCTCGCATTGATGATTTGTTTGATCAGTTACAAGGTGCTAGGTGTTTTTCGAAGATCGACTTGAGGTCAGGTTATCATCAAGTCAGAGTTAGAGAAGAAGATGTGCCCAAAACAGCTTTTCGAACACGGTATGGCCATTATGAATTTTTAGTTATGTCATTTGGACTAACAAATGCACCAGCTGTGTTCATGGATTTGATGAATAGGGTGTTTAAGCCCTTCCTCGACGTGTTTATGACGGTATTCATAGATGATATCTTGGTTTATTCAAAATCACCAGAGGACCATGCTAATCATTTACGGCGGGTGTTGCAGATTCTCCGCGAGCGTAAGTTGTATGCAAAATTCTCCAAATGTGAGTTTTGGTTAAAATCCGTCGCATTCTTGGGACACATTGTGTCAGGTGAAGGAATACAGGTTGATACACAGAAAATTGAGGCGGTGAAAAATTGGCCAAGACCCACGACGCCCACAGAGATTCGCAGTTTTCTCGGGTTGGCCGGTTATTACAGAAGATTTGTGGAAGGATTTTCTTCTATTGCTGCTCCACTAACAAAGTTGACTCACAAGGCAATTAAGTTTCAATGGAATGATGCATGTGAAGGAAGTTTCCAAAAGTTGAAAGATAAGTTAACTTCCACACCAGTGTTAGTACTTCCCGAAGGCACGGAAGGTTATGCGGTGTATTGTGATGCTTCCGGGATTGGTCTCGGATGTGTGTTGATGCAACATGGCAAGGTTATAGCGTATGCCTCAAGACAGTTGCGGCCACATGAGAAAAATTATCCTACGCATGATCTTGAATTAGTAGCGGTGGTCTTTGCTTTAAAGATATGGCGTCATTATTTGTATGGAATTCATGTTGATATCTATACGGATCACAAAAGTTTACAATATATCTTTAAGCAAAAGGAACTCAATTTGAGGCAACGAAGGTGGCTTGAGCTATTGAAAGATTATGATGTTGACATTTTATACCATCCAGGAAAAGCGAATGTGGTAGCTGACGCATTGAGCCGCAAGACAACGAGGGTCACTACCGACCAGTTGACGGGACAGAAAGAATTAGCCAAAGATCTTTATCAATTAGCCAGTTTGGGGGTTCGTCTTCTTGAATCCTCAGACGAAGGGGTTATCGTCCGAAATGCAGCTGAATCCTTATTGATAACTGAAGTGAAAGAGAAGCAGTTTGCAGATCCTATATTGTTGCAGCTAAAGGAAAATGTACAGCAGAATTTGACAAAGACATTTGATCTTACACAGGAAGGGGTACTCCAATGCCAAGGTAGGTTATGTGTACCGGATGTAGATGAGCTGAGAAGACGTATTATGATAGAGGCGCATCATTCGCGCTATTCTATTCATCCGGGTACTACTAAGATGTACCATGATCTGAAAGAAGTGTATTAGTGGGGAAAGATGAAGAAGAACATTGCGGAATTTGTTGCTCAATGCCCAAATTGTCAACAGATAAAGGTAGAACATCAGAAACCAGGAGGTTACATGCAATGTATTAATCTTCCGGTCTGGAAATAGGATATGATTAATATGGACTTCATCACAGGTTTGCCTCGTACGCTACGGAAATTTGATTCTATATGGGTTATCGTGGATAGGCTTACCAAATCTGCACATTTCCTACCAGTCAAAACCACTTATACAGCAGAGGATTATGCAAAGTTGTATGTGAAAGAGATAGTACGGTTACATGGAATTCCGATCTCCATTATATCAGATAGAGGGGCTCAATTTACTGCGCATTTCTAGAAGTCTTTTCAGCAGAGTTTGGGTACGCAGGTGAACTTGAGTACGGCTTTCCATCCATAGACCGATGGACAAGCAGAACGTACTATTCATACACTTGAAGATATGCTGCGAGCATGTGCATTAGACTTTCAAGGCAGTTGGGATGACCATTTGCCTCTTATTGAATTTGCTTATAACAATGGCTATCATTCAAGTATTAAAATGGCACCTTATGAAGCTTTATACGGAAGGAAATGTAGATCACCAATTGGGTGGTTTGAAGCAGGTGAAACTGCTTTACTTGTACCGGATATGGTGCATCAGGCTGTAGAAAAAGTTAAAGTGATTCAACAACGATTACAGACGGCCCAGAGTCGACACAAGTCCTATGCAGATAGTAGAAGAAGAGGACTTGAATTCGCCATAGGAGATTGGGTGTTCCTGAAAGTGTCCCCAATGAAAGGAGTAATGCGGTTCGGAAAGAAAGGCAAGTTGAGTCCACGATATATAGGTCCATATGAAATTATTAGAAGATTTGGACAAGTTGCCTATGAGTTGGCACTACCCCAAGAACTTTCCTCAGTCCACCCGGTATTTCATGTATCAATGCTTCGGAAGTGCATAGGGGATCCGCCGCATTTTACGCCTATTGAAGATGTCCAAGTTACAGAGAATCTTACCTATGAGGAGATACCTATTGCCATCTTGGATAGACAAGTGAAGAGACTGAGAAATAAGGACGTAGCGTCAGTAAAGGTACTTTGGAGAAATCAGCAAAAAGAAGAAGTTACATGGGAAGCTGAGGAGATGATGAAATCCAAGTACCCTCATTTGTTTCAAAGGGAAGGATGACAAGTAAGTGTTTAAAACCTTTGAGTGTATATCTATAGGATGACATGAATAATATTCTTCTACTTGTAATTGTTTACTTCGGGTAATAACATGAACATTCGAGGACGAATGTTTCTAAGGGGGGAAGAATGTAACGACCCGTACGTTTCTGAGTCTAGCGGGTTACCGAAATATTGACGGAAATAATGAAACATGAGAAGTTTGGTGAATTAATGCATTAAATGTGGGCCTTAAATGAGTCTTGTATCATTTGGGCCAAATAAGGACCAATAATTAAGAGAAAGACATGGCCCAAAAGGGGTTTTTGACCCATTCTTGCATTGCCATCCATGGACCAAGTAATCCACCAAGTGTGTGGCTAAGAGCCACTTAAAAAGGGACTATATAAAGAGAAGAAAAATCAGATTTTTATCAAAAGAACTCTCATGCCTTTTTAACATTTTCTTAAACATTTTTCTCTCAAGAGACAAACCCTAAGCTCTCATCTCTTTTGGAACAAGATCACACTTTGGTAAGTATTTCTCTTATGGTTATGTAGGTGATGTGTTCATGATGGTTTATAAATTATGTTGGTGGTGTTGACACAGTCTTGGACAGTGTGCTATGTGAAAAACTGTCTATTTTGGTTATCGGAGAATGGTTTTGTCTTGTAAATTTGTATATGGACTTGTATCTTTGTAGGAAATGAACTTGATGGAATACATATTGACATGGGAGGTGTGATTGTAGTTTTACCTTGTTTTATACTTGTGCATGATGTTTGGAATTGTTAGAGTAAACATTGGTTATGGATTTGATGGCGTATTGGCCGAGAAGTGTCGTTTTGAGCGTCGTTTGCGCGTATTGTGAGACCATGACTGCTTGTTGGCATTCACATGATTAAAAATGTGTTCAAATATGTTTGGTCATGATCATGGAACATTTATGGCATAAAAAGGACCAAAAAAAAAGCCATTTCAGACCAAAACGGACACTGGCTCCGCAGACGGAGGCATCTGCGCGCGCAGATGCCAACGCAGATGCTCCTGGAATCTGCCAGGAGTCATCTGCGCATGCATCTCACCACCTGCGGGCGCAGGTGGAAGCGCATCTCACTTCCAGAATTCGTTTTGTGTGTTTCCGTCACTAGTTGATCCCCGAAAGCCCCGATACCCTTTATGGATGTAAATATCGACTTTTGGTGTTGTTGTAATGACTTTAAAGTGTAGTATGAGGACATGATGGACTGTACTAAGTATGGATTGACTTCAATATGTTGTTGTTAAAGACGTTTGGGCGACGTAATGACGTAAATGTAGCATAGTAGTGAAAAGGAAGTGTAAAGCATGCTTTTGGTGTGAAATGTTGGTAATGTGTGATATCATGGGTGTTATGTGACTCGTTATGGTAATGGTAAAGCTGTACATGATGTTTTATGAAGGTGAAATGGCGTTGTGTGACAACTGTGTGCCTTATTTCCATGATTATACGTTTGCAATGAAGTGAGTGGTTAATGCAAGTTTCGTTATATACTTGTGTGTAGAGTAGACATAAAGGGAAAGATGAAGTGTTGTAAGTGCGAGTGAGATTGTTTATTCGTATTGAGGAAGTAAGGTATGTAAGGTTCTCCTTTCTGTATCTTTCTGCAGCATCTAGTGTATACCTTGATAGGGTACTTACTCATTTCCGAATTATTCCAAGGTATTTCATTTTGAGTTATCATTTATTGTTAATCACATATCTCTCATTCTTGGTCTATTACCAATCATATGTCATATAATCATAAACATAGTTCCAAGTTCCTATAATGTTATTCAAAAGTTCCCAAAAGGGAAGTAACCATTGATTGAGCTAATCTAAGATTAAAGAAGTAAGGTTATAAAGAAGAGAGAGTGTTTCATGGGTGGTATCCCAGGGGTTAAATAACCTAGCATGGGTCGATCCCAATATTTACGGATGGTATCCCAGGGGTGAGAAGAACACCTAGCATGGGTCGATTCCGCTACGGGTGGTATCCCAGGGGCAAGGAAAAGCCTAGCATGGGTCGATCCCGATCACTATTGAGTACCCACTGATCAGCTTGGGGCCCGGGCATTATATGAATGGATGAATGAGTGATGGATGAAGGAATGAGTGAATGAGCATGTGAGCTTAAAAGTAAAGAAAGTAATCCATAATGTTCATATCTTTTTATATACAGATTGGTGACTTATCCTTATTGTGTACTCGTTTACATTTGATTTCGTTGAAGCCTTATGTATCATATAGTTTCATGCAGCCTTACATACCCGGTACATTCTTCGTACTGACCCCTTTTGGGGAATTTACCTTGCTTGCTGCAGGCGCAGGCACTAGTAGACCTCCCCAGTGAGCTGCAGGAATCCTACTGACTTTTGGTGAGCTCCAGTTGATTCGGGGCTACCGTGTCACAGCTGTACATGTATTTTGATGTTGTAAATGTTATGTAAAGAGGGGCTTGGCCCGAATTTAAGTTGGTCATGTATGTATTCTTACTAGAGGCTTTTGTAGGCGTACGTGGGTATGTAAAGTAGTGTAAAAGGGAAAAGAGATGTGTTGTTTGACTTGATGGCTATGTCGGCCAAGTTTCTCATATGTCTATAATATATCTATCTTCATGATCCATGGTTTCCGATGTGAGTTTGTTATACTCTATGGTGTTTCTTATGGCATGTTTACGTGTGAAGGTAAGTAGAGCTTGGTTCTCTCGAGCCTTGTCGGCTTCGGGTGCCAATCACGCTTCGATGGGAATCGGGGCGTGACAAAGTGGTATCAGAGCAGGTCGGTTTACGGGTGTCTACAAAGCCGTGTCTGAGTAGAGTCTTACTTATCGATGTGTTGTGCACCACATTTATAAGTAGGAGGCTACGGGACATTTAGGATGTTGTTTCTGTTCCTTCATTCTAGATCGTGCAATAGAGCCAATGTTGTCAGTTGCATTGTATCTGATCTTGGTAGTTGTTTGTTTTTGGTATAGTCAAAATGCCGAACACTAGAAGAGGAAGAGGAAGAGGAAAAGGTAAAAGTAAGCTGATAGATAGAATTGTTGGTGAAGGAGCAAGTAGACCACCACCTGAACAAGTTGATCAAGGTGGGGCTGAAACTGAGTTTGCAACGCGAGCTTCTTCTACTTCTTCAGCTCTAGAAGAGCCGAGAAGAAGGGATGTGCCCGTGGAACCACCGACGAATGCCACAGACCAGGATCTTAGAAATGCTGTACAGATGTTGACACAGTTAGTGGCGGCACAAAGCCAGGGAAGAGCTGGTGTAATGGCACATGATGATGATGCGGCTCGAGTAGCAAGTCGCAGAACACAGGATTTCCTCAAATTGGACCCTCCTATCTTCACAGGGGCAGATCCAAAAGCAGATCCACAGGACTTCGTGGATCAAATTCAAAGGGCCTTGGAAGTTATGCATGTGACAGGAATAGAAACAGTGGAACTTGCTGCGTATAGGTTGAAAGGAGAGGCAATATTGTGGTACGAGGATTGGAAGAAATCCCGTGATATTGATGCAACCCCACCTACTTGGGAAGAGTTTAAAGTGGCTTTTCTTGATCATTACTTGCCCTATGAGATCCGTGAGGCACGTGCGGATCAGTTCCTAAATCTCCGTCAAGGAAATTTGAGCGTCAGAGAATACAGCTTGCAATTTAATTCCTTGGCTCGATATGCGCCAAATGTTGTGGCTACGATGACAGACAGGGTCCATAGATACGTGGACAGACTAGATCCATACTTGGTGAGAGATTGCACTATTGCGGCCTTGAACAGGGACATGGACATTGCTCGAATACAAGCCTTTGCCTAGAAAATGGAGGATCAAAGACAGAGAAGAAGGGTACAGGAATCGGATCGAGGACAGTCCAAAAGAGCTAGACCTATGGGATAGTTTGTGGCATCCCAAACAGAGTTTAGGCCTCGGAGTTTTAGTAGACCACCTAGACCTTCATTCTCACATTCCACAGCAGGCACACAATCTCAATTCCGAGGATTCAGAGGTAGCAATGTTGGACAGAGTAGCGGGATTCGAGGTTCACAGACTGCTGGGTTTTCTCGTCCGCCATGTCAACAATGTGGTCGGTTTCATTTAGGTGAATGCCGAGTTGGGTCAAATGCTTGCTTTTGGTGCGGTATGACAGGACATCTGATGAGAGAATGCCCACGAAGGGGCTTGGGTAATGTAGCACGACCGGCAGGATCGACTGTTGCATCATCATCATCGGTTCCTTCTTTAGGTCGAGGTATGCAGTCTATCGGACGTGGTAGAGATGCCAGAGGAGCAGCCAGCACTAGCGGGGTCCAGAATCGCATTTATGCTCTAGTGGACCGACAGAATTCAGAGGCGTCCCCTGATGTTGTCACAGGTACCTTATCCATATTCTCGTATACTGTATATGCATTGATTGACCCTGGTTCTACCTTTTCCTATGTTACTCCATTGGTTGCTGCTAAATTTGCAAGAGCACCAGAATTATTGCTTAAGCCAATTGAAGTGTCTACACCGGTGGGTGAAAATATTGTTGGAAAGAGAGTGTACCGAAATTGTGTGGTAACAGTGTGTGGTCATGATACACTGGCCGATCTCATTGAACTAGACATGATAGATTTTGACGTAATTATGGGAATGGATTGGTTGGCCTCTTGTTATGCTACGGTAGATTGCCGAGCCAAGAAGGTGCAACTTTGTTTTCCGCAGGAACACGTTGTAGAATGGCAGGGTAATGTAGGGGCACCACGAGGAAGATTTATTTCTTATCTGAAAGCAAGGAAAATGATTGCTAAGGGGTACACATGTCACTTAGTTCGAGTGAAAGATAATGATGTAGAACCACCAACGCCACAGTCAGTTTCTGTAGTCAATGAATTTCTGGATGTATTTCCAGAAGACCTTCCAGGCTTACCCCCAGAACGGGAAGTAGAGTTTGGCATTGATGTGATTCCAGGCACTCAGCCTATCTCTATTCCTCCTTATAGAATGGCTCCAGCTGAATTACGTGAATTGAAGGAGCAATTGAAAGATTTGCTGGACAAGGGTTTTATTAGGCCTAGCATGTCCCCGTGGGGTGCACCGGTATTGTTTGTACGAAAGAAAGATGGCACTTTGAGAATGTGCATAGACTACCGGCAATTGAATAAGGTAACGATCAAGAATAAATATCCCCTCCCTCGCATTGATGATTTGTTTGATCAGTTACAAGGTGCTAGGTGTTTTTCGAAGATCGACTTGAGGTCAGGTTATCATCAAGTCAGAGTTAGAGAAGAAGATGTGCCCAAAACAGCTTTTCGAACACGGTATGGCCATTATGAATTTTTAGTTATGTCATTTGGACTAACAAATGCACCAGCTGTGTTCATGGATTTGATGAATAGGGTGTTTAAGCCCTTCCTCGACGTGTTTGTGACAGTATTCATAGATGATATCTTGGTTTATTCAAAATCACCAGAGGACCATGCTAATCATTTACGGCGGGTGTTGCAGATTCTCCGCGAGCGTAAGTTGTATGCAAAATTCTCCAAATGTGAGTTTTGGTTAAAATCCGTCGCATTCTTGGGACACATTGTGTCAGGTGAAGGAATACAGGTTGATACACAGAAAATTGAGGCGGTGAAAAATTGGCCAAGACCCACGACGCCCACAGAGATTCGCAGTTTTCTCGGGTTGGCCGGTTATTACAGAAGATTTGTGGAAGGATTTTCTTCTATTGCTGCGCCACTAACGAAGTTGACTCACAAGTCAATTAAGTTTCAATGGAATGATGCATGTGAAGGAAGTTTCCAAAAGTTGAAAGATAAGTTAACTTCCACACCAGTGTTAGTACTTCCCGAAGGCACGGAAGGTTATGCGGTGTATTGTGATGCTTTCGGGATTGGTCTCGGATGTGTGTTGATGCAACATGGCAAGGTTATAGCGTATGCCTCAAGACAGTTGCGGCCACATGAGAAAAATTATCCTACGCATGATCTTGAATTAGCAGCGGTGGTCTTTGCTTTAAAGATATGGCGTCATTATTTGTATGGAATTCATGTTGATATCTATACGGATCACAAAAGTTTACAATATATCTTTAAGCAAAAGGAACTCAATTTGAGGCAACGAAGGTGGCTTGAGCTATTGAAAGATTATGATGTTGACATTTTATACCATCCAGGAAAAGCGAATGTGGTAGCTGACGCATTGAGCCGCAAGACAACGAGGGTCACTACCGACCAGTTGATGGGACAGAAAGAATTAGCCAAAGATCTTTATCAATTAGCCAGTTTGGGGGTTCGTCTTCTTGAATCCTCAGACGAAGGGGTTATCGTCCGAAATGCAGCTGAATCCTTATTGATAACTGAAGTGAAAGAGAAGCAGTTTGCAGATCCTATATTGTTGCAGCTAAAGGAAAATGTACAGCAGAATTTGACAAAGGCATTTGATCTTACACAGGAAGGGGTACTCCAATGCCAAGGTAGGTTATGTGTACCGGATGTAGATGAGCTGAGAAGACGTATTATGATAGAGGCGCATCATTCGCGCTATTCTATTCATCCGGGTACTACTAAGATGTACCATGATCTGAAAGAAGTGTATTAGTGGGGAAAGATGAAGAAGAACATTGCGGAATTTGTTGCTCAATGCCCAAATTGTCAACAGATAAAGGTAGAACATCAGAAACCAGGAGGTTACATGCAATGTATTAATCTTTCGGTCTGGAAATGGGATATGATTAATATGGACTTCATCACAGGTTTGCCTCGTACGCTATGGAAATTTGATTCTATATGGGTTATCGTGGATAGGCTTACCAAATCTGCACATTTCCTACCAGTCAAAACCACTTATACAGCAGAGGATTATGCAAAGTTGTATGTGAAAGAGATAGTACGGTTACATGGAATTCCGATCTCCATTATATCAGATAGAGGGGCTCAATTTACTGCGCATTTCTGGAAGTCTTTTCAGCAAAGTTTGGGTACGCAGGTGAACTTGAGTACGGCTTTCCATCCACAGACCGATGGACAAGCAGAACGTACTATTCAGACACTTGAAGATATGCTGCGAGCATGTGCATTAGACTTTCAAGGCAGTTGGGATGACCATTTGCCTCTTATTGAATTTGCTTATAACAATGGCTATCATTCAAGTATTAAAATGGCACCTTATGAAGCTTTATACGGAAGGAAATGTAGATCACCAATTGGGTGGTTTGAAGCAGGTGAAACTGCTTTACTTGTACCGGATATGGTGCATCAGGCTGTAGAAAAAGTTAAAGTGATTCAACAACGATTACAGACGGCCCAGAGTCAACACAAGTCCTATGCAGATAGTAGAAGAAGAGGACTTGAATTCGCCATAGGAGATTGGGTGTTCCTGAAAGTATCCCCAATGAAAGGAGTAATGCGGTTCGGAAAGAAAGGCAAGTTGAGTCCACGATATATAGGTCCATATGAAATTATTAGAAGATTTGGACAAGTTGCCTATGAGTTGGCACTACCCCAAGAACTTTCCTCAGTCCACCCGGTATTTCATGTATCAATGCTTCGGAAGTGCATAGGGGATCCGTCGCATTTTACGCCTATTGAAGATGTCCAAGTTACAGAGAATCTTACCTATGAGGAGATACCTATTGCCATCTTGGATAGACAAGTGAAGAGACTGAGAAATAAGGACTTAGCGTCAGTAAAGGTACTTTGGAGAAATCAGCAAAAAGAAGAAGTTACATGGGAAGCTGAGGAGATGATGAAATCCAAGTACCCTCATTTGTTTCAAAGGGAAGGATGACAAGTAAGTGTTTAAAACCTTTGAGTGTATATCTATAGGATGACATGAATAATATTCTTCTACTTGTAATTGTTTACTTCGGGTAATAACATGAACATTCGAGGACGAATGTTTCTAAGGGGGGAAGAATGTAACGACCCGTACGTTTCTGAGTCTAGCGGGTTACCGGAATATTGACAGAAATAATGAAACATGAGAAGTTTGGTGAATTAATGCATTAAATGTGGGCCTTAAATGAGTCTTGTATCATTTGGGCCAAATAAGGCCCAATAATTAAGAGAAAGACATGGCCCAAAAGGGGTTTTTGACCCATTCTTGCATTGCCATCCATGGACCAAGTAATCCACCAAGTGTGTGGCTAAGAACCACTTAAAAAGGGACTATATAAAGAGAAGAAAAATTAGATTTTTATCAAAGGAACTCTCATGCCTTTTTAACATTTTCTTAAACATTTTTCTCTCAAGAGACAAACCCTAAGCTCTCATCTCTTTTGGAACAAGATCACACTTTGGTAAGTATTTCTCTTATGGTTATGTAGGTGATGTGTTCATGATGGTTTATAAATTATGTTGGTGGTGTTGACACAGTCTTGGACAGTGTGCTATGTGAAAAACTGTCTATTTTGGTTATCGGAGAATGGTTTTGTCTTGTAAATTTGTATATGGACTTGTAGCTTTGTAGGAAATGAACTTGATGGAATACATATTGACATGGGAGGTGTGATTGTAGTTTTACCTTGTTTTATACTTGTGCATGATGTTTGGAATTGTTAGAGTAAACATTGGTTATGGATTTGATGGCGTATTGGCCGAGAAGTGTCGTTTTGAGCGTCGTTTGCGCGTATTGTGAGACCATGACTGCTTGTTGGCATTCACATGATTAAAAATGTGTTCAAATATGTTTGGTCATGATCATGGAACATTTATGGCATAAAAAGGACCAAAAAAAAAGCCATTTCAGACCAAAACGGACACTGGCTCCGCAGACGGAGGCATCTGCGCGCGCAGATGCCAACGCAGATGCTCCTGGAATCTGCCAGGAGTCATCTGCGCATGCATCTCACCACCTGCGGGCGCAGGTGGAAGCGCATCTCACTTCCAGAATTCGTTTTGTGTGTTTCCGTCACTAGTTGATCCCCGAAAGCCCCGATACCCTTTATGGATGTAAATATCGACTTTTGGTGTTGTTGTAATGACTTTAAAGTGTAGTATGAGGACATGATGGACTGTACTAAGTATGGATTGACTTCAATATGTTGTTGTTAAAGACGTTTGGGCGACGTAATGACGTAAATGTAGCATAGTAGTGAAAAGGAAGTGTAAAGCATGTTTTTGGTGTGAAATGTTGGTAATGTGTGATATCATGGGTGTTATGTGACTCGTTATGGTAATGGTAAAGCTGTACATGATGTTTTATGAAGGTGAAATGGCGTTGTGTGACAACTGTGTGCCTTATTTCCATGATTATACGTTTGCAATGAAGTGAGTGGTTAATGCAAGTTTCGTTATATACTTGTGTGTAGAGTAGACATAAAGGGAAAGATGAAGTGTTGTAAGTGCGAGTGAGATTGTTTATTCGTATTGAGGAAGTAAGGTATGTAAGGTTCTCCTTTCTGTATCTTTCTGCAGCATCTAGTGTACACCTTGATAGGGTACTTACTCATTTCCGAATTATTCCAAGGTATTTCATTTTGAGTTATCATTTATTGTTAATCACATATCTCTCATTCTTGGTCTATTACCAATCATATGTCATATAATCATAAACATAGTTCCAAGTTCCTATAATGTTATTCAAAAGTTCCCAAAAGGGAAGTAACCATTGATTGAGCTAATCCAAGATTAAAGAAGTAAGGTTATAAAGAAGAGAGAGTGTTTCATGGGTGGTATCCCAGGGGTTAAATAACCTAGCATGGGTCGATCCCAATATTTACGGATGGTATCCCAGGGGTGAGAAGAACACCTAGCATGGGTCGATTCCGCTACGGGTGGTATCCCAGGGGCAAGGAAAAGCCTAGCATGGGTCGATCCCGATCACTATTGAGTACCCACTGATCAGCTTGGGGCCCGGGCATTATATGAATGGATGAATGAGTGATGGATGAAGGAATGAGTGAATGAGCATGTGAGCTTAAAAGTAAAGAAAGTAATCCATAATGTTCATATCTTTTTATATACAGATTGGTGACTTATCCTTATTGTGTACTCGTTTACATTTGATTTCGTTGAAGCCTTATGTATCATATAGTTTCATGCAGCCTTACATACCCGGTACATTCTTCGTACTGACCCCTTTTGGGGAATTTACCTTGCTTGCTGCAGGCGCAGGCACTAGTAGACCTCCCCAGTGAGCTGCAGGAATCCTACTGACTTTTGGTGAGCTCCAGTTGATTCGGGGCTACCGTGTCACAGCTGTACATGTATTTTGATGTTGTAAATGTTATGTAAAGAGGGGCTTGGCCCGAATTTAAGTTGGTCATGTATGTATTCTTACTAGAGGCTTTTGTAGGCGTACGTGGGTATGTAAAGTAGTGTAAAAGGGAAAAGAGATGTGTTGTTTGACTTGATGGCTATGTCGGCCAAGTTTCTCATATGTCTATAATATATCTATCTTCATGATCCATGGTTTCCGATGTGAGTTTGTTATACTCTATGGTGTTTCTTATGGCATGTTTACGTGTGAAGGTAAGTAGAGCTTGGTTCTCTCGAGCCTTGTCGGCTTCGGGTGCCAATCACGCTTCGATGGGAATCGGGGCGTGACAAAGTGGTATCAGAGCAGGTCGGTTTACGGGTGTCTACAAAGCCGTGTCTGAGTAGAGTCTTACTTATCGATGTGTTGTGCACCACATTTATAAGTAGGAGGCTACGGGACATTTAGGATGTTGTTTCTGTTCCTTCATTCTAGATCGTGCAATAGAGCCAATGTTGTCAGTTGCATTGTATCTGATCTTGGTAGTTGTTTGTTTTTGGTATAGTCAAAATGCCGAACACTAGAAGAGGAAGAGGAAGAGGAAAAGGTAAAAGTAAGCTGATAGATAGAATTGTTGGTGAAGGAGCAAGTAGACCACCACCTGAACAAGTTGATCAAGGTGGGGCTGAAACTGAGTTTGCAACGCGAGCTTCTTCTACTTCTTCAGCTCCAGAAGAGCCGAGAAGAAGGGATGTGCCCGTGGAACCACCGACGAATGCCACAGACCAGGATCTTAGAAATACTGTACAGATGTTGACACAGTTAGTGGCGGCACAAAGCCAGGGAAGAGCTGGTGTAATGGCACATGATGATGATGCGGCTCGAGTAGCAAGTCGCAGAACACAGGATTTCCTCAAATTGGACCCTCCTATCTTCACAGGGGCAGATCCAAAAGCAGATCCACAGGACTTCGTGGATCAAATTCAAAGGGCCTTGGAAGTTATGCATGTGACAGGAATAGAAACAGTGGAACTTGCTGCGTATAGGTTGAAAGGAGAGGCAATATTGTGGTACGAGGATTGGAAGAAATCCCGTGATATTGATGCAACCCCACCTACTTGGGAAGAGTTTAAAGTGGCTTTTCTTGATCATTACTTGCCCTATGAGATCCGTGAGGCACGTGCGGATCAGTTCCTAAATCTCCGTCAAGGAAATTTGAGCGTCAGAGAATACAGCTTGCAATTTAATTCCTTGGCTCGATATGCGCCAAATATTGTGGCTACGATGACAGACAGGGTCCATAGATACGTGGACAGACTAGATCCATACTTGGTGAGAGATTGCACTATTGCGGCCTTGAACAGGGACATGGACATTGCTCGAATACAAGCCTTTGCCTAGAAAATGGAGGATCAAAGACAGAGAAGAAGGGTACAGGAATCGGATCGAGGACAGTCCAAAAGAGCTAGACCTATGGGATAGTTTGTGGCATCCCAAACAGAGTTTAGGCCTCGGAGTTTTAGTAGACCACCTAGACCTTCATTCTCACATTCCACAGCAGGCACACAATCTCAATTCCGAGGATTCAGAGGTAGCAATGTTGGACAGAGTAGCGGGGTTCGAGGTTCACAGACTGCTGGGTTTTCTCGTCCGCCATGTCAACAATGTGGTCGGTTTCATTTAGGTGAATGCCGAGTTGGGTCAAATGCTTGTTTTTGGTGCGGTATGACAGGACATCTGATGAGAGAATGCCCACGAAGGGGCTTGGGTAATGTAGCACGACCGGCAGGATCGACTGTTGCATCATCATCATCGGTTCCTTCTTTAGGTCGAGGTATGCAGTCTATCGGACGTGGTAGAGATGCCAGAGGAGCAGCCAGCACTAGCGGGGTCCAGAATCGCATTTATGCTCTAGTGGACCGACAGAATTCAGAGGCGTCCCCTGATGTTATCACAGGTACCTTATCCATATTCTCATATACTGTATATGCATTGATTGACCCTGGTTCTACCTTTTCCTATGTTACTCCATTGGTTGCTGCTAAATTTGCAAGAGCACCAGAATTATTGCTTAAGCCAATTGAAGTGTCTACACCGGTGGGTGAAAATATTGTTGGAAAGAGAGTGTACCGAAATTGTGTGGTAACAGTGTGTGGTCATGATACACTGGCCGATCTCATTGAACTAGACATGGTAGATTTTGACGTAATTATGGGAATGGATTGGTTGGCCTCTTGTTATGCTACGGTAGATTGCCGAGCCAAGAAGGTGCAACTTTGTTTTCCGCAGGAACACGTTGTAAAATGGCAGGGTAATGTAGGGGCACCACGAGGAAGATTTATTTCTTATCTGAAAGCAAGGAAAATGATTGCTAAGGGGTACACATGTCACTTAGTTCGAGTGAAAGATAATGATGTAGAACCACCAACGCCACAGTCAGTTTCTGTAGTCAATGAATTTCTGGATGTATTTCCAGAAGACCTTCCAGGCTTACCCCCAGAACGGGAAGTAGAGTTTGGCATTGATGTGATTCCAGGCACTCAGCCTATCTCTATTCCTCCTTATAGAATGGCTCCAGCTGAATTACGTGAATTGAAGGAGCAATTGAAAGATTTGCTGGACAAGGGTTTTATTAGGCCTAGCATGTCCCCGTGGGGTGCACCGGTATTGTTTGTACGGAAGAAAGATGGCACTTTGAGAATGTGCATAGACTACCGGCAATTGAATAAGGTAACGATCAAGAATAAATATCCCCTCCCTCGCATTGATGATTTGTTTGATCAGTTACAAGGTGCTAGGTGTTTTTCGAAGATCGACTTGAGGTCAGGTTATCATCAAGTCAGAGTTAGAGAAGAAGATGTGCCCAAAACAGCTTTTCGAACACGGTATGGCCATTATGAATTTTTAGTTATGTCATTTGGACTAACAAATGCACCAGCTGTGTTCATGGATTTGATGAATAGGGTGTTTAAGCCCTTCCTCGACGTGTTTGTGACAGTATTCATAGATGATATCTTGGTTTATTCAAAATCACCAGAGGACCATGCTAATCATTTACGGCGGGTGTTGCAGATTCTCCGCGAGCGTAAGTTGTATGCAAAATTCTCCAAATGTGAGTTTTGGTTAAAATCCGTCGCATTCTTGGGACACATTGTGTCAGGTGAAGGAATACAGGTTAATACACAGAAAATTGAGGCGGTGAAAAATTGGCCAAGACCCACGATATATAGGTCCATATGAAATTATTAGAAGATTTGGACAAGTTGCCTATGAGTTGGCACTACCCCAAGAACTTTCCTCAGTCCACCCGGTATTTCATGTATCAATGCTTCGGAAGTGCATAGGGGATCCGTCGCATTTTACGCCTATTGAAGATGTCCAAGTTACAGAGAATCTTACCTATGAGGAGATACCTATTGCCATCTTGGATAGACAAGTGAAGAGACTGAGAAATAAGGACGTAGCATCAGTAAAGGTACTTTGGAGAAATCAGCAAAAAGAAGAAGTTACATGGGAAGCTGAGGAGATGATGAAATCCAAGTACCCTCATTTGTTTCAAAGGGAAGGATGACAAGTAAGTGTTTAAAACCTTTGAGTGTATATCTATAGGATGACATGAATAATATTCTTCTACTTGTAATTGTTTACTTCGGGTAATAACATGAACATTCGAGGACGAATGTTTCTAAGGGGGGAAGAATGTAACGACCCGTACGTTTCTGAGTCTAGCGGGTTACCGGAATATTGACAGAAATAATGAAACATGAGAAGTTTGGTGAATTAATGCATTAAATGTGGGCCTTAAATGAGTCTTGTATCATTTGGGCCAAATAAGGCCCAATAATTAAGAGAAAGACATGGCCCAAAAGGGGTTTTTGACCCATTCTTGCATTGCCATCCATGGACCAAGTAATCCACCAAGTGTGTGGCTAAGAACCACTTAAAAAGGGACTATATAAAGAGAAGAAAAATTAGATTTTTATCAAAGGAACTCTCATGCCTTTTTAACATTTTCTTAAACATTTTTCTCTCAAGAGACAAACCCTAAGCTCTCATCTCTTTTGGAACAAGATCACACTTTGGTAAGTATTTCTCTTATGGTTATGTAGGTGATGTGTTCATGATGGTTTATAAATTATGTTGGTGGTGTTGACACAGTCTTGGACAGTGTGCTATGTGAAAAACTGTCTATTTTGGTTATCGGAGAATGGTTTTGTCTTGTAAATTTGTATATGGACTTGTAGCTTTGTAGGAAATGAACTTGATGGAATACATATTGACATGGGAGGTGTGATTGTAGTTTTACCTTGTTTTATACTTGTGCATGATGTTTGGAATTGTTAGAGTAAACATTGGTTATGGATTTGATGGCGTATTGGCCGAGAAGTGTCGTTTTGAGCGTCGTTTGCGCGTATTGTGAGACCATGACTGCTTGTTGGCATTCACATGATTAAAAATGTGTTCAAATATGTTTGGTCATGATCATGGAACATTTATGGCATAAAAAGGACCAAAAAAAAAGCCATTTCAGACCAAAACGGACACTGGCTCCGCAGACGGAGGCATCTGCGCGCGCAGATGCCAACGCAGATGCTCCTGGAATCTGCCAGGAGTCATCTGCGCATGCATCTCACCACCTGCGGGCGCAGGTGGAAGCGCATCTCACTTCCAGAATTCGTTTTGTGTGTTTCCGTCACTAGTTGATCCCCGAAAGCCCCGATACCCTTTATGGATGTAAATATCGACTTTTGGTGTTGTTGTAATGACTTTAAAGTGTAGTATGAGGACATGATGGACTGTACTAAGTATGGATTGACTTCAATATGTTGTTGTTAAAGACGTTTGGGCGACGTAATGACGTAAATGTAGCATAGTAGTGAAAAGGAAGTGTAAAGCATGTTTTTGGTGTGAAATGTTGGTAATGTGTGATATCATGGGTGTTATGTGACTCGTTATGGTAATGGTAAAGCTGTACATGATGTTTTATGAAGGTGAAATGGCGTTGTGTGACAACTGTGTGCCTTATTTCCATGATTATACGTTTGCAATGAAGTGAGTGGTTAATGCAAGTTTCGTTATATACTTGTGTGTAGAGTAGACATAAAGGGAAAGATGAAGTGTTGTAAGTGCGAGTGAGATTGTTTATTCGTATTGAGGAAGTAAGGTATGTAAGGTTCTCCTTTCTGTATCTTTCTGCAGCATCTAGTGTACACCTTGATAGGGTACTTACTCATTTCCGAATTATTCCAAGGTATTTCATTTTGAGTTATCATTTATTGTTAATCACATATCTCTCATTCTTGGTCTATTACCAATCATATGTCATATAATCATAAACATAGTTCCAAGTTCCTATAATGTTATTCAAAAGTTCCCAAAAGGGAAGTAACCATTGATTGAGCTAATCCAAGATTAAAGAAGTAAGGTTATAAAGAAGAGAGAGTGTTTCATGGGTGGTATCCCAGGGGTTAAATAACCTAGCATGGGTCGATCCCAATATTTACGGATGGTATCCCAGGGGTGAGAAGAACACCTAGCATGGGTCGATTCCGCTACGGGTGGTATCCCAGGGGCAAGGAAAAGCCTAGCATGGGTCGATCCCGATCACTATTGAGTACCCACTGATCAGCTTGGGGCCCGGGCATTATATGAATGGATGAATGAGTGATGGATGAAGGAATGAGTGAATGAGCATGTGAGCTTAAAAGTAAAGAAAGTAATCCATAATGTTCATATCTTTTTATATACAGATTGGTGACTTATCCTTATTGTGTACTCGTTTACATTTGATTTCGTTGAAGCCTTATGTATCATATAGTTTCATGCAGCCTTACATACCCGGTACATTCTTCGTACTGACCCCTTTTGGGGAATTTACCTTGCTTGCTGCAGGCGCAGGCACTAGTAGACCTCCCCAGTGAGCTGCAGGAATCCTACTGACTTTTGGTGAGCTCCAGTTGATTCGGGGCTACCGTGTCACAGCTGTACATGTATTTTGATGTTGTAAATGTTATGTAAAGAGGGGCTTGGCCCGAATTTAAGTTGGTCATGTATGTATTCTTACTAGAGGCTTTTGTAGGCGTACGTGGGTATGTAAAGTAGTGTAAAAGGGAAAAGAGATGTGTTGTTTGACTTGATGGCTATGTCGGCCAAGTTTCTCATATGTCTATAATATATCTATCTTCATGATCCATGGTTTCCGATGTGAGTTTGTTATACTCTATGGTGTTTCTTATGGCATGTTTACGTGTGAAGGTAAGTAGAGCTTGGTTCTCTCGAGCCTTGTCGGCTTCGGGTGCCAATCACGCTTCGATGGGAATCGGGGCGTGACAAAGTGGTATCAGAGCAGGTCGGTTTACGGGTGTCTACAAAGCCGTGTCTGAGTAGAGTCTTACTTATCGATGTGTTGTGCACCACATTTATAAGTAGGAGGCTACGGGATATTTAGGATGTTGTTTCTGTTCCTTCATTCTAGATCGTGCAATAGAGCCAATGTTGTCAGTTGCATTGTATCTGATCTTGGTAGTTGTTTGTTTTTGGTATAGTCAAAATGCCGAACACTAGAAGAGGAAGAGGAAGAGGAAAAGGTAAAAGTAAGCTGATAGATAGAATTGTTGGTGAAGGAGCAAGTAGACCACCACCTGAACAAGTTGATCAAGGTGGGGCTGAAACTGAGTTTGCAACGCGAGCTTCTTCTACTTCTTCAGCTCCAGAAGAGCCGAGAAGAAGGGATGTGCCCGTGGAACCACCGACGAATGCCACAGACCAGGATCTTAGAAATACTGTACAGATGTTGACACAGTTAGTGGCGGCACAAAGCCAGGGAAGAGCTGGTGTAATGGCACATGATGATGATGCGGCTCGAGTAGCAAGTCACAGAACACAGGATTTCCTCAAATTGGACCCTCCTATCTTCACAGGGGCAGATCCAAAAGCAGATCCACAGGACTTCGTGGATCAAATTCAAAGGGCCTTGGAAGTTATGCATGTGACAGGAATAGAAACAGTGGAACTTACTGCGTATAGGTTGAAAGGAGAGGCAATATTGTGGTACGAGGATTGGAAGAAATCCCGTGATATTGATGCAACCCCACCTACTTGGGAAGAGTTTAAAGTGGCTTTTCTTGATCATTACTTGCCCTATGAGATCCGTGAGGCACGTGCGGATCAGTTCCTAAATCTCCGTCAAGGAAATTTGAGCGTCAGAGAATACAGCTTGCAATTTAATTCCTTGGCTCGATATGCGCCAAATATTGTGGCTACGATGACAGACAGGGTCCATAGATACGTGGACAGACTAGATCCATACTTGGTGAGAGATTGCACTATTGCGGCCTTGAACAGGGACATGGACATTGCTCGAATACAAGCCTTTGCCTAGAAAATGGAGGATCAAAGACAGAGAAGAAGGGTACAGGAATCGGATCGAGGACAGTCCAAAAGAGCTAGACCTATGGGATAGTTTGTGGCATCCCAAACAGAGTTTAGGCCTCGGAGTTTTAGTAGACCACCTAGACCTTCATTCTCACATTCCACAGCAGGCACACAATCTCAATTCCGAGGATTCAGAGGTAGCAATGTTGGACAGAGTAGCGGGGTTCGAGGTTCACAGACTGCTGGGTTTTCTCGTCCGCCATGTCAACAATGTGGCCGGTTTCATTTAGGTGAATGCCGAGTTGGGTCAAATGCTTGTTTTTGGTGCGGTATGACAGGACATCTGATGAGAGAATGCCCACGAAGGGGCTTGGGTAATGTAGCACGACCGGCAGGATCGACTGTTGCATCATCATCATCGGTTCCTTCTTTAGGTCGAGGTATGCAGTCTATCGGACGTGGTAGAGATGCCAGAGGAGCAGCCAGCACTAGCGGGGTCCAGAATCGCATTTATGCTCTAGTGGACCGACAGAATTCAGAGGCGTCCCCTGATGTTATCACAGGTACCTTATCCATATTCTCATATACTGTATATGCATTGATTGACCCTGGTTCTACCTTTTCCTATGTTACTCCATTGGTTGCTGCTAAATTTGCAAGAGCACCAGAATTATTGCTTAAGCCAATTGAAGTGTCTACACCGGTGGGTGAAAATATTGTTGGAAAGAGAGTGTACCGAAATTGTGTGGTAACAGTGTGTGGTCATGATACACTGGCCGATCTCATTGAACTAGACATGGTAGATTTTGACGTAATTATGGGAATGGATTGGTTGGCCTCTTGTTATGCTACGGTAGATTGCCGAGCCAAGAAGGTGCAACTTTGTTTTCCGCAGGAACACGTTGTAGAATGGCAGGGTAATGTAGGGGCACCACGAGGAAGATTTATTTCTTATCTGAAAGCAAGGAAAATGATTGCTAAGGGGTACACATGTCACTTAGTTCGAGTGAAAGATAATGATGTAGAACCACCAACGCCACAGTCAGTTTCTGTAGTCAATGAATTTCTGGATGTATTTCCAGAAGACCTTCCAGGCTTACCCCCAGAACGGGAAGTAGAGTTTGGCATTGATGTGATTCCAGGCACTCAGCCTATCTCTATTCCTCCTTATAGAATGGCTCCAGCTGAATTACGTGAATTGAAGGAGCAATTGAAAGATTTGCTGGACAAGGGTTTTATTAGGCCTAGCATGTCCCCGTGGGGTGCACCGGTATTGTTTGTACGGAAGAAAGATGGCACTTTGAGAATGTGCATAGACTACCGGCAATTGAATAAGGTAACGATCAAGAATAAATATCCCCTCCCTCGCATTGATGATTTGTTTGATCAGTTACAAGGTGCTAGGTGTTTTTCGAAGATCGACTTGAGGTCAGGTTATCATCAAGTCAGAGTTAGAGAAGAAGATGTGCCCAAAACAGCTTTTCGAACACGGTATGGCCATTATGAATTTTTAGTTATGTCATTTGGACTAACAAATGCACCAGCTGTGTTCATGGATTTGATGAATAGGGTGTTTAAGCCCTTCCTCGACGTGTTTGTGACAGTATTCATAGATGATATCTTGGTTTATTCAAAATCACCAGAGGACCATGCTAATCATTTACGGCGGGTGTTGCAGATTCTCCGCGAGCGTAAGTTGTATGCAAAATTCTCCAAATGTGAGTTTTGGTTAAAATCCGTCGCATTCTTGGGACACATTGTGTCAGGTGAAGGAATACAGGTTGATACACAGAAAATTGAGGCGGTGAAAAATTGGCCAAGACCCACGACGCCCACAGAGATTCGCAGTTTTCTCGGGTTGGCTGGTTATTACAGAAGATTTGTGGAAGGATTTTCTTCTATTGCTGCGCCACTAACGAAGTTGACTCACAAGTCAATTAAGTTTCAATGGAATGATGCATGTGAAGGAAGTTTCCAAAAGTTGAAAGATAAGTTAACTTCCACACCAGTGTTAGTACTTCCCGAAGGCACGGAAGGTTATGCGGTGTATTGTGATGCTTTCGGGATTGGTCTCGGATGTGTGTTGATGCAACATAGCAAGGTTATAGCGTATGCCTCAAGACAGTTGCGGCCACATGAGAAAAATTATCCTACGCATGATCTTGAATTAGCAGCGGTGGTCTTTGCTTTAAAGATATGGCGTCATTATTTGTATGGAATTCATGTTGATATCTATACGGATCACAAAAGTTTACAATATATCTTTAAGCAAAAGGAACTCAATTTGAGGCAACGAAGGTGGCTTGAGCTATTGAAAGATTATGATGTTGACATTTTATACCATCCAGGAAAAGCGAATGTGGTAGCTGACGCATTGAGCCGCAAGACAACGAGGGTCACTACCGACCAGTTGACGGGACAGAAAGAATTAGCCAAAGATCTTTATCAATTAGCCAGTTTGGGGGTTCGTCTTCTTGAATCCTCAGACGAAGGGGTTATCGTCCGAAATGCAGCTGAATCCTTATTGATAACTGAAGTGAAAGAGAAGCAGTTTGCAGATCCTATATTGTTGCAGCTAAAGGAAAATGTACAGCAGAATTTGACAAAGGCATTTGATCTTACACAGGAAGGGGTACTCCAATGCCAAGGTAGGTTATGTGTACCGGATGTAGATGAGCTGAGAAGACGTATTATGATAGAGGCGCATCATTCGCGCTATTCTATTCATCCGGGTACTACTAAGATGTACCATGATCTGAAAGAAGTGTATTAGTGGGGAAAGATGAAGAAGAACATTGCGGAATTTGTTGCTCAATGCCCAAATTGTCAACAGATAAAGGTAGAACATCAGAAACCAGGAGGTTACATGCAATGTATTAATCTTTCGGTCTGGAAATGGGATATGATTAATATGGACTTCATCACAGGTTTGCCTCGTACGCTATGGAAATTTGATTCTATATGGGTTATCGTGGATAGGCTTACCAAATCTGCACATTTCCTACCAGTCAAAACCACTTATACAGCAGAGGATTATGCAAAGTTGTATGTGAAAGAGATAGTACGGTTACATGGAATTCCGATCTCCATTATATCAGATAGAGGGGCTCAATTTACTGCGCATTTCTGGAAGTCTTTTCAGCAAAGTTTGGGTACGCAGGTGAACTTGAGTACGGCTTTCCATCCACAGACCGATGGACAAGCAGAACGTACTATTCAGACACTTGAAGATATGCTGCGAGCATGTGCATTAGACTTTCAAGGCAGTTGGGATGACCATTTGCCTCTTATTGAATTTGCTTATAACAATGGCTATCATTCAAGTATTAAAATGGCACCTTATGAAGCTTTATACGGAAGGAAATGTAGATCACCAATTGGGTGGTTTGAAGCAGGTGAAACTGCTTTACTTGTACCGGATATGGTGCATCAGGCTGTAGAAAAAGTTAAAGTGATTCAACAACGATTACAGACGGCCCAGAGTCGACACAAGTCCTATGCAGATAGTAGAAGAAGAGGACTTGAATTCGCCATAGGAGATTGGGTGTTCCTGAAAGTGTCCCCAATGAAAGGAGTAATGCGGTTCGGAAAGAAAGGCAAGTTGAGTCCACGATATATAGGTCCATATGAAATTATTAGAAGATTTGGACAAGTTGCCTATGAGTTGGCACTACCCCAAGAATTTTCCTCAGTCCACCCGGTATTTCATGTATCAATGCTTCGGAAGTGCATAGGGGATCCGTCGCATTTTACGCCTATTGAAGATGTCCAAGTTACAGAGAATCTTACCTATGAGGAGATACCTATTGCCATCTTGGATAGACAAGTGAAGAGACTGAGAAATAAGGACGTAGCGTCAGTAAAGGTACTTTGGAGAAATCAGCAAAAAGAAGAAGTTACATGGGAAGCTGAGGAGATGATGAAATCCAAGTACCCTCATTTGTTTCAAAGGGAAGGATGACAAGTAAGTGTTTAAAACCTTTGAGTGTATATCTATAGGATGACATGAATAATATTCTTCTACTTGTAATTGTTTACTTCGGGTAATAACATGAACATTCGAGGACGAATGTTTCTAAGGGGGGAAGAATGTAACGACCCGTACGTTTCTGAGTCTAGCGGGTTACCGGAATATTGACAGAAATAATGAAACATGAGAAGTTTGGTGAATTAATGCATTAAATGTGGGCCTTAAATGAGTCTTGTATCATTTGGGCCAAATAAGGCCCAATAATTAAGAGAAAGACATGGCCCAAAAGGGGTTTTTGACCCATTCTTGCATTGCCATCCATGGACCAAGTAATCCACCAAGTGTGTGGCTAAGAACCACTTAAAAAGGGACTATATAAAGAGAAGAAAAATCAGATTTTTATCAAAGGAACTCTCATGCCTTTTTAACATTTTCTTAAACATTTTTCTCTCAAGAGACAAACCCTAAGCTCTCATCTCTTTTGGAACAAGATCACACTTTGGTAAGTATTTCTCTTATGGTTATGTAGGTGATGTGTTCATGATGGTTTATAAATTATGTTGGTGGTGTTGACACAGTCTTGGACAGGGTGCTATGTGAAAAACTGTCTATTTTGGTTATCGGAGAATGGTTTTGTCTTGTAAATTTGTATATGGACTTGTAGCTTTGTAGGAAATGAACTTGATGGAATACATATTGACATGGGAGGTGTGATTGTAGTTTTACCTTGTTTTATACTTGTGCATGATGTTTGGAATTGTTAGAGTAAACATTGGTTATGGATTTGATGGCGTATTGGCCGAGAAGTGTCGTTTTGAGCGTCGTTTGCGCGTATTGTGAGACCATGACTGCTTGTTGGCATTCACATGATTAAAAATGTGTTCAAATATGTTTGGTCATGATCATGGAACATTTATGGCATAAAAAGGACCAAAAAAAAAGCCATTTCAGACCAAAACGGACACTGGCTCCGCAGACAGAGGCATCTGCGCGCGTAGATGCCAACGCAGATGCTCCTGGAATCTGCCAGGAGTCATCTGCGCGCGCATCTCACCACCTTCGGGCGCAGGTGGAAGCGCATCTCACTTCCAAAATTCGTTTTGTGTGTTTCCGTCACTAGTTGATCCCCGAAAGCCCCGATACCCTTTATGGATGTAAATATCGACTTTTGGTGTTGTTGTAATGACTTTAAAGTGTAGTATGAGGACATGATGGACTGTATTAAGTATGGATTGACTTCAATATGTTGTTGTTAAAGACGTTTGGGCGACGTAATGACGTAAATGTAGCATAGTAGTGAAAAGGAAGTGTAAAGCATGCTTTTGGTGTGAAATGTTGGTAATGTGTGATATCATGGGTGTTATGTGACTCGTTATGGTAATGGTAAATCTGTACATGATGTTTTATGAAGGTGAAATGGCGTTGTGTGACAACTGTGTGCCTTATTTCCATGATTATACGTTTGCAATGAAGTGAGTGGTTAATGCAAGTTTCGTTATATACTTGTGTGTAGAGTAGACATAAAGGGAAAGCTGAAGTGTTGTAAGTGCGAGTGAGATTGTTTATTCGTATTGAGGAAGTAAGGTATGTAAGGTTCTCCTTTCTGTATCTTTCTGCAGCATCTAGTGTACACCTTGATAGGGTACTTACTCATTTCCGAATTATTCCAAGGTATTTCATTTTGAGTTATCATTTATTGTTAATCACATATCTCTCATTCTTGGTCTATTACCAATCATATGTCATATAATCATAAACATAGTTCCAAGTTCCTATAATGTTATTCAAAAGTTCCCAAAAGGGAAGTAACCATTGATTGAGCTAATCCAAGATTAAAGAAGTAAGGTTATAAAGAAGAGAGAGTGTTTCATGGGTGGTATCCCAGGGGTTAAATAACCTAGCATGGGTCGATCCCAATATTTACGGATGGTATCCCAGGGGTGAGAAGAACACCTAGCATGGGTCGATTCCGCTACGGGTGGTATCCCAGGGGCAAGGAAAAGCCTAGCATGGGTCGATCCCGATCACTATTGAGTACCCACTGATCAGCTTGGGGCTCGGGCATTATATGAATGGATGAATGAGTGATGGATGAAGGAATGAGTGAATGAGCATGTGAGCTTAAAAGTAAAGAAAGTAATCCATAATGTTCATATCTTTTTATATACAGATTGGTGACTTATCCTTATTGTGTACTCGTTTACATTTGATTTCGTTGAAGCCTTATGTATCATATAGTTTCATGCAGCCTTACATACCCAGTACATTCTTCGTACTGACCCCTTTTGGGGAATTTACCTTGCTTGCTGCAGGCGCAGGCACTAGTAGACCTCCCCAGTGAGCTGCAGGAATCCTACTGACTTTTGGTGAGCTCCAGTTGATTCGGGGCTACCGTGTCACAGCTGTACATGTATTTTGATGTTGTAAATGTTATGTAAAGAGGGGCTTGGCCCGAATTTAAGTTGGTCATGTATGTATTCTTACTAGAGGCTTTTGTAGGCGTACGTGGGTATGTAAAGTAGTGTAAAAGGGAAAAGAGATGTGTTGTTTGACTTGATGGCTATGTCGGCCAAGTTTCTCATATGTCTATAATATATCTATCTTCATGATCCATGGTTTCCGATGTGAGTTTGTTATACTCTATGGTGTTTCTTATGGCATGTTTACGTGTGAAGGTAAGTAGAGCTTGGTTCTCTCGAGCCTTGTCGGCTTCGGGTGCCAATCACGCTTCGATGGGAATCGGGGCGTGACAGTAACTGTGAAGAATAAGTATCCTATGCCTCGTATCGATGATTTGTTTGATCAACTTCAGGGTGCAGCGGTATTCTCAAAAATAGATTTGAGATCTGGATACCATCAGTTGAGAGTTAGGGCTGAGGACATCCCAAAGACAGCCTTCAGGACTCGGTACGACCATTATGAGTTCCTGGTGATGTCTTTTGGGTTGACTAATGCCCCAGCAGCTTTCATGGACATAATGAATTGTGTATTCAGGCCATACTTGGACTCCTTTGTGATTGTGTTTATTGACGATATCTTGGTTTATTCAAAGAGCAGCGAGGAGCACGAGCAGCATTTGAGGATTGTGCTTCGCACTTTGAGAGATCAGCGGCTTTATGCCAAGTTCTCAAAGTGTGAGTTCTGGCTTGAGTCTGTAGCTTTCTTGGGCCATGTTGTGTCCAGACACGGTATCATGGTAGACCCAGTGAAGATTGAGGCTATTCGAGGTTGGGCTAGGCCCACGTCGCCTACTGAAGTTCGCAGTTTTGTTGGGTTGGCAGGGTACTACAGGCGATTTGTTGAGGGTTTCTTATCTATTGCATCTCCTATGACCAGATTGACCAGGAAGGAGGTTCCATTTCAGTGGTCTGAGGATTGTGAGGCAAGCTTTCTGAAGCTCAAGGATCGACTTACTTCTGCCCCTGTGTTAACTCTTCCAGTTGAGGGCGAGGGTTTTACCGTGTATTGTGATACGTTTGGTATTGGTTTGGGATGTGTGCTGATGCAGCAGGGTCGTGTTATTGCTTATGCATCGAGGCAGCTGAAGGTGCACGAGCGTAACTATCCCACCCATGATTTGGAGTTAGCAGCAGTTGTGTTTGCATTGCAAATTCGGAGACATTATCTCTACGGTGTTCATTGTGAGATCTTTACAGATCACCATAGTCTTCAGCATATTATGACTCAGAGGGATCTTAATTCGAGGCAGCACAAGTGGATTGAGTTGCTAAAGGACTATGATATCTCTATTCTCTATCATCCGGGCAAGGCGAATGTGGTAGCGGACGCCTTGAGTCGAAAGACAGTGAGTATAGGTAGCTTAGCCTTCATTCCAGTCGCTCAGTGACCGTTGGCTTTGGACATTCAGTCCTTAGCTAACTCGATGTTGCGTTTGGATATTTCTAACCCCGAAAGGGTTATCGCTTCTGTTGGTGCGAGATCTATTTTGTTGGAGCAGATTCAGAGTCGTCAGTTTGAGGATAGCGGTCTCCGTAGCATTCGAGATCAGATATTGAAGGGTAAGTCTGAAAGATCTACCTTGGGTTCTGATGGTGTTTTGAGGTTTGATGACCGTATTTGTGTTTCGAGGGTTGGAGATTTGATTCAGTTGATATTGCACAAGGCGCACAGCTCCAGGTATTCTATTCACCCTGGGACAACTAAGATGTATCGAGATATGGGGCAGTACTATTCGTGGAGCAGTATGCGGAGAGATATAGCAGGGTTTGTAGCGTGATGCCTTTGTTGTCAGCAGGTAAAGGCCGAGCATCAGAGACCTGGTGGATTGCTTTAGTAGTTGCCCATTCTCGAGTGGAAATGGGAGCGGGTCACTATGGATTTCATTGTTGGATTGCCTCGCACCTCCCGTGGTTTTGATAATATTTGGGTTATTGTAGATCGGTTGACTAAGTCCGCGCACTTTATCCCTGTTTGAGTCTCCTATAGTGGTGAGAGATTAACTCGTGTATATATTCAGGAGGTGGTGCGCCTACATGGAGTGCCAATATCTATTATCTCAGACCGAGGGTCTCAGTTTACCTCCAATTTCTGGCAGACTTTCCAGGAAGAGTTGGGTACCCAGGTGGACCTCAGCACTACATTTCATCCTCAAACCGATGGTCAGTCTGAATGAACTATTCAGGTATTAGAGGATATGCTCCGCGCTTGTGTGTTAGACTTTGGGGGTCAATGGGATCAATTTTTGCCTTTAGCAGAGTTCGCGTATAATAATAGCTTTCATTCCAGCATTCAAATGGCTCCATTTGAGGCTTTATATGGCAGACGGTGTCGATCTCCAGTTGGTTGGTTCGAAACTTCAGAAGTTAGTCCTCGTGGCACAGATTTGCTCCGAGAATCTTTGGACCGAGTTTGAGTAATTCAGGACAGGCTGCGGACAGCTCAAAATAGACAGAGGAGTTATGCTTACCGTAGACGTCGTCCGTTGAAATTCAGGGTGGGTGATAGGGTCTTCTTACAAGTATCGCCTATGAAGGGCGTGATGCGGTTTGGTAGGAAAGGTAAGCTTAGCCCCAGATATATTGGACCCTTTGAGATTTTGCGGACAGTTGGATAGGTGGCTTATGTGCTAGCTTTACCTCTGGCATTTTCAGCTATCCACCCAGTGTTTCATATTTCTATGTTGCGACAATACATTTCGGATGAGTCGCATGTGCTTCGGTGGGACTCAGTTCAATTAGACGATAAGTTAACATTTGTGGAGGAGCCTATGTCCATTTTAGCCAGAGATGTCAGACGGTTACGCTCCCGGACATTCCACTGGTTAAGGTACAGTGGCGTCACTGTCCGGTTGAGGAGGCTACTTGGGAGCTTGAACGTGATATGCGAGCCCAGTATCCCTACTTGTTCACGTCTTCAGGTATGTGCTTCTTCTTGACTTTTGAGGACGAAAGTCCTTTTAGTAGTGGATATTGTAATGACCTTCCCGGTTATTTTCCTCATTTTCGTGCGTTCTCGGTGTTTAGAGCTTGTCTATAACTGCCCCAAGTTATTTATGACTTGCTGGGACTAACAGTTCGGTTCCCGGGCAGTTCGTTTGAGAATATTATTTAGACCGAGTACGTTGTAAAATATTAAATTAAATTTGAATTTGGTAAAATGACATAGTTAATTACCTTTCGAAAATGTCTTTGAAAATTATAAAATCCCTTAGTCATGATATATCCATACTACTTTATAATAGTTTTAGAATTTATTAATATTTTTAAGCGGAGATAGTAAATTTAAATATGTTAAGATAATATTATTATTTTATAGAGGTTTTATTTGAAATAATTCTATTAATTATGGTATATTTAGAATATTGTATTTATTTTACCACGGACCTATGCAATACCTGAATACATATATAACGGGATGAAATTTATATTAGTGGGCCACCTCCACTCCACGTGGAGATTATGAAGGTGGACAACACTTTGGTTAATAATGGAGAGGCTTCCACTTGGCCATATACATGGCACTTAGTCAATGTAATAGGAAAAACTTTTTGTAGCTAGAATTTATGTTTTCACTGCCTAAAATCTTGTTCCTCTAATAATATACCTAAACCGTCTCCGATCTAGGTATGTATAGAAGCTTCTTATGTGAAAATTCAAACTATTTAGATTTAGCTTTGATCTTTAATTCCTAAGTAACTTAACTACCCACGAGCTATGATCCTAAGATTACACCGTTCTTGCAAAAAAGAAGAGAATCCATTTCCTATATGTTATGTCTTTCAGATTTGATTGAGGTTCTTAAATACATATATTTGGAGAAAAGTTTAATCGTAATCATAAGATTCAAGTCAGTGGAGTAAAGTATATTAATCCAAAACGTCGCTTTGAGGAAATTATTATTGGCCACATCAGTTGGAATTTGAAAAGATGGCACCGGTCCTTTAAGTTTGGGATGAGATTTGCTTTCTTGTGATTGTATAGAACTTGCAAGACTACCGTTAACGGGAAAGAACCCAAGTTTGGCAGCAGTCTGAGGCCTCTCGAAAGGGAAAGACTCCTATTTAACTGGCTTTAGCAGGCGTTCGGCGGCGTCCAGGTAGGCTAGGTTTACCTTCCTTTGCACTTAGATTGAGCTTATGTGTGATATATGTATGCTATTGTGCTGGTGTAGTGGGCTTGAATTAGAAACTTGGTGGGCCTTCTAGGCCGGATAGGGCTATTCGAATATATTCCAGGCCCGTTATCCTCGTGGTACACCACAGATGACCTATTTGGGGTTGAATAATATTGTTGTTGTTTTTGCCAGTTTGGCAATGTTATTATGGGACCTTAGTCCAGGCTTAGGCAGACTTAGCCCATACTTAGACAGGTTTAACCAGACCTGGTTTTTGGGACCCGATAGCGAGCCCCGTTACCCTTTTGGTCGACTTGTCATAACGTTGACATCTTTCGGCTTATTAAGCACTATATGACCTGTTAGGGTTGTGACAAAATTTAGTCACCTTAATTATACCCGGTTGTCCTGTTTAGCCTTGTTAGTCCCTAATAGCACTGTATTTGATCGGGGTCGTCTAGTTTGACTTAGAACACTGACCCGTCTTTCCAGGACTTATAATGTATACCCATACTTATATATACATATTGTTTATAGCAGATAGTGACCTAGAAGGACCCCGAGATTCACTTGTAGCATGTTGTGGGATTAGCTTCGGTACTTATATATTAGTATTGACTTGGTACTAGGGCATTCCCCATTTATATGATATGATATGACATTTGATTCAGTCCTGGTTACTGACTATTATGAATTCGATTCGAGTTCGGCTACTGATTCAGGTATGATGATTCTGGTTATTGACTATTAGGTGTTCTGGTTCGACTCCGGCCCCAGATTGTGGTACACTATGAGTTCTAGTACTGGTACTGAGATTATGATACTATTGCTCTCTGAGTTTCGGTTCGAGTCCGGCCACTGATTATTATGAGTTCAGGTTTGAGTTCGGCCACTGATTATTATGAGTTTTGGTTTGAGTCCGGCATCTGGTTATGATATGATTGGAGAGTTTGGTACTGGGTACCGTGGTTACTGGATACTGATACAGCTTGAAGACACTGGTGACTATGCATTTGCTTTTCTTGTGTGTCCCACTGGTTTATGGGGGCCAGACTGGGTTATTGTTTTCTTCCGTGTGTCTATCGGGTTTATGGGGGCCCATATAGGTTATGTTTGACTTGTGTGTTTACTTACGCATTTATTTACTTGTTATTCTGTATCGCACTTACTTTCTCCTGAGCATGTCTATACGCCTCAACGGTTACTTATGTACTTATTATTTATTTCCCGACCCTAGCATATACCCTCGCATTCTAGTTTTCTTATATTACATTGAGCTCAGTCGGCTGATGATGCCTACTGAGTACCCGTTGCCGCGGTACTCATACTGTACTTCTGTATCTTTTTCTCTGATGCAGATCCAGGCACTAGTCGACGGTTTTGACGTGACTCTTTTCTTAGCATTGACTCCAGAGCAGGGTGAGCTTACTGACGTCCGAGGCAGATCCTACTCCATCTTCTACTGTATAGTCTTTTGCTCTCGAGACTGTTGTACTTGTTATATATATTTAGTTTCTGTCTTGTAATCTGGATATGTCTAGTAGTGGCTCTTGTACCGACCTCACCAGATCTTAGGAGGGATTCTTGACTTTATAGACTTTCCTCTTCCTTCTCAGTCTTGGCATATATACATATTCTGATTCTGTCTATAGCATTATAGCATGTTTATAAATATGGTTACTTCCACTTCTTCTCTGTTTTATGAGATTTCGCCCGTTAGCCCGTCGCTTGTCGCTCCGGGCTAGGGTTTGGCTTGCCTATTGGTGGGTTATGATAGGCGCCATCATGACTCAAATATTGGGTCGTGACATTAAGTGTTTCAAAATGTGAACTAGTGACATGAAAATGGTTAAGTGTAGTGACTTGAAATGTGCACTAGTGACTTGAAAATGGTTAAGTGTAGTGACTTTAAAATGGTTAAGTGTAGTGACTTGTAAATATGAACTAGTGACATGAAAATGGTTAAGTGTAGTGACTTGAAAATGGATAAGTGTAGTTTCTTGAAATGTGAACTAGTAACTTGAAACTGGATAAGTGTAGTTACTTGAAAATGTGTACTAATGACTAGAAAATAGTTAAGTGTAGTAACTTGAAAATGTGAACTATTGACTTAAAAATGGTTAAGTGTTGTGACTTGAAATGTGAACTAGTGACTTGAAAATGAGACAATAGTTGAAAATTTGAACTAGTTACTTGAAAATAGTTAAGTGTAGTGACTTAAAAATAGTAAAGTGTAATGACTTGAAATTTGAACTAGAGACTTGAAAATGGTTAAGCGTAGTGACTTTATAAATGGAACTAATGACTAGAAAATTGTTAAGTGTAGTGACTTAAAAATGTGAACTAGTGACTTTTCGTGTGGTGACTTGAAACTGTGAACTAGTGACTTGAAAATTGTTTCGTGTACTAACTTGAAATGTGAACTAGTGGCTTGAAAATGGTTAAGTGTTTGAAAATGTGAACTAGTGACATGAAAATGGTTAAGTGTAGTGACTTGAAATGTGCACTAGTGACATGAAAATGGTTAGGTGTAGTGACTTGTAAATATGAACTAGTGTCATGAAAATGGTTAAGTGTAGTGACATGAAAATGGATAAGTGTAGTTTCTTGAAATGTGAACTAGTAACTTGAAACTGGATAAGTGTAGTTACTTGAAAATGTGTACTAATGGCTAGAAAATAGAAAAGTGTAGTAACTTGAAAATGTGAACTATTGACTTAAAAATGGTTAAGTGCAGTGTCTTGAAATGTGAACTAGTGACTTGAAAATGAGAAAGTGGTTGAAAATTTGAACTAGTGACTTGAAAATAGTTAAGTGTAGTGATTTAAAAATAGTAAAGTGTAATGACTTGAATTTTGAACTAGTGACTTGAAAATGGATAAACGTAGTGACTTTAAAAAGTGAACTAATGACTAGAAAATTACTAAAGTGTAGTGACTTGAAAATGTGAACAAGTGACTCTAAAATGGTTTAGTGTACTAAAATGTGAACTAGTGACATGAAAATGGTTAAGTGTAGTGCCTTGAAATGTGCACTAGTGACTTGAAAATGGTTAAGTGTTTGAAAATGTGAACTAGTGACATGAAAATGGTTAAGTGTAGTGACTTGAAATGTGCACTAGTGACTTGAAAATGGTTAAGTGTAGTGACTTGAAATGTGCACTAGTGACTTGAAAATGGTTGAGTGTAATGACTTGAAATGTGAACTAGTGACTTGAAATATGAACTAGTGACTTGAAATGTGCACTAGTGACTTGAAAATGGTTAAGTGTAGTGACTTTAAAATGGTTAAGTGTAGTGACTTGTAAATATGAACTAGTGACATGAAAATGGTTAAGTAAAGTGACTTGAAAATGGATAAGTGTAGTTTCTTGAAATGTGAACTAGTAACTTGAAACTGGATAAGTGTAGTTACTTGAAAATGTGTACTAATGACTAGAAAATAGTTAAGTGTACTAACTTGAAAATGTGAACTATTGACTTAAAAATGGTTAAGTGTAGTGACTTGAAATGTGAACTAGTGACTTGAAAATGAGAAAGTAGTTGAAAATTTGAACTAGTTACTTGAAAGTAGTTAAGTGTAGTGACTTAAAAATAGTAAAGTGTAATGACTTGAAATTTGAACTAGAGACTTGAAAATGGTTAAGCGTAGTGACTTTATAAATGGAACTAATGACTAGAAAATTGTTAAGTGTAGTGACTTAAAAATGTGAACTAGTGACTTTTCGTGTGGTGACTTGAAACTGTGAACTAGTGACTTGAAAATTGTTTCGTGTACTAACTTGAAATGTGACCTAGTGACTTGAAAATGGTTAAGTGTTTGAAAATGTGAACTAGTGACATGAAAATGGTTAAGTGTAGTGACTTGAAATGTGCACTAGTGACATGAAAATGGTTAGGTGTAGTGACTTGTAAATATGAACTAGTGTCATGAAAATGGTTAAGTGTAGTGACTTGAAAATGGATAAGTGTAGTTTCTTGAAATGTGAACTAGTAACTTGAAACTGGATAAGTGTAGTTACTTGAAAATGTGTACTAATGGCTAGAAAATAGAAAAGTGTAGTAACTTGAAAATGTGAACTATTGACTTAAAAATGGTCAAGTGCAGTGTCTTTAAATGTGAACTAGTGACTTGAAAATGAGAAAGTGGTTGAAAATTTGAACTAGTGACTTGAAAATAGTTAAGTGTAGTGATTTAAAAATAGTAAAGTGCAATGACTTGAATTTTGAACTAGTGACTTGAAAATGGATAAGCGTAGTGACTTTAAAAAGTGAACTAATGACTAGAAAATTACTAAAGTGTAGGGACTTGAAAATGTGAACAAGTGACTCAAAAATGGTTTAGTGTACTAAAATGTGAACTAGTGACATGAAAATGGTTAAGTGTAGTGCCTTGAAATGTGCACTAGTGACTTGAAAATGGTTAAGTGTTTGAAAATGTGAACTAGTGACATGAAAATGGTTAAGTGTAGTGACTTGAAATGTGCACTAGTGACTTGAAAATGGTTAAGTGTAGTGACTTGAAATGTGCACTAGTGACTTGAAAATGGTTAAGTTTAGTGACTTTAAAATGGTTAAGTGTAGTGACTTGTAAATATGAACTAGTGACATGAAAATGGTTAAGTGTAGTGACTTGAAAATGGATAAGTGTAGTTTCTTGAAATGTGAACTAGTAACTTGAAACTGGATAAGTGTAGTTACTTTAAAATGTGTACTAATGACTAGAAAATAGTTAAGTGTAGTAACTTGAAAATGTGAACTATTGACTTAAAAATGGTTAAGTGTAGTGACTTGAAATGTGAACTAGTGACTTGAAAATGAGAAAGAAGTTGAAAATTTGAACTAGTTACTTGAAAATAGTTAAGTGCAGTGACTTAAAAATAGTAAAGTGTAATGACTTGAAATTTGAACTAAAGACTTGAAAATGGTTAAGCGTAGTGACTTTAAAAATGGAACAAATGACTAAAAAATTGTTAAGTGTAGTGACTTAAAAATGTGAACTAGTGACTTTTCGTGTGGTGACTTGAAACTGTGAACTAGTGACTTGAAAATTGTTTTGTGTACTTACTTGAAATGGGAATTAGTGACTTGAAAATGGTTACTTGTTTGAAAATGTGAACTAGTGACATGAAAATGGTTAAGTGTAGTGACTTGAAATATGCACTAGTGACTTGAAAATGGTTAAGTGTAGTGACTTTAAAATGGTTAAGTGTAGTGACCTGTAAATATGAACTACTGACATGAAAATGGTTAAGTGTAGTGACTTGAAAATGGATAAGTGTAGTTTCTTGAAATGTGAACTAGTGACTTGAAACTGGATAAGTGTAGTTACTCGAAAATGTGTACTAATGACTAGAAAATGGTTAAGTGTGGTAACTTGAAAATGTGAAGTATTGACTAAAAAATGGTTAAGTGTAATGACTTGAAATGTGAACTAGTGACTTGAAATGGGAAAGTGGTTGAAAATTTGAAATAGTGACTTAAAAATAGTTAAGTGTAGTGACTTAAAAATAGTAAAGTGTAATGACTTGTATTTTGAACGAGTGAATTGAAAATGGTTAAGCGTAGTGACTTTAAAAAGTGAACTAATGACTAGAAAATTGCTAAAGTGTAGTGACTTGAAAATGTGAACTAGTGACTTGAAAATGGTTTAATGTACTAAAATGTGAACTAGTGACATGAAAATGATTCAGTGTAGTGCCTTGAAATGTGCACTAGTGACTTGAAAATGGTTAAGTGTTTGAAAATGTGAACTAGTGACATGAAAATGGTTAAGTGTAGTGACTTGAAATGTGCACTAGTGACATGAAAATGGTTAGGTGTAGTGACTTGTAAATATGAACTAGTGTCATGAAAATGGTTAAGTGTAGTGACTTGAAAATGGATAAGTGTAGTTTCTTGAAATGTGAACTAGTAACTTGAAACTGGATAAGTGTAGTTACTTGAAAATGTGTACTAATGGCTAGAAAATAGAAAAGTGTAGTAACTTGAAAATGTGAACTATTGACTTAAAAATGGTTAAGTGCAGTGTCTTGAAATGTGAACTAGTGACTTGAAAATGAGAAAGTGGTTGAAAATTTGAACTAGTTACTTGAAAATAGTTAAGTGTAGTGACTTAAAAATAGTAAAGTGTAATGACTTGAAATTTGAACTAGAGACTTGAAAATGGTTAAGCGTAGTGACTTGAAAATGTGAACTAGTGACATGAAAATGGTTACGTGTACTGACTTGAAAATGGGAAAGTGGTTGAAAATTTGAACTAGTGACTTGAAAATAGTTAGGTGTAGTCACTTAAAAATAGTAAAGTGTTATGACTTGAAATTTAAACTAGTAACTTGAAAATGTGAACTATTGACTTAAAAATGGTTAAGTGCAGTGTCTTGAAATGTGAACTAGTGACTTGAAAATGAGAAAGTGGTTGAAAATTTGAACTAGTTACTTGAAAATAGTTAAGTGTAGTGACTTAAAAATAGTAAAGTGTAATGACTTGAAATTTGAACTAGAGACTTGAAAATGGTTAAGCGTAGTGACTTTAAAAATGGAACTAATGACTAGAAAATTGTTAAGTGTTGTGACTTAAAAATGTGAACTAGTGACTTTTCGTGTGGTGACTTGAAACTGTGAACTATTGACTTGAAAATTGTTTCATGTACTGACTCGAAATGTGAACTAGTGACTTGAAAATGGTTAAGTGTTTGAAAATGTGAACTAGTGATATGAAAATGGTTAAGTGTAGTGACCTGTAAATATGAACTAGTGACATGAAAATGGTTAAGTGTAGCGACTTGAAAATGGATAAGTGTAGTTTCTTGAAATGTGAACTAGTGACTTGAAACCGGATAAGTGTAGTTACTTGAAAATGTGTACTAATGAATAGAAAATGGTTAAGTGTAGTAACTTGAAAATGTGAACTATCGACTTAAAACTGGTTAAGTGTAATGACTTGAAATGTGAACTAGTGACTTGAAAATGGGAAAGTGGTTGAAAATTTGAACTAGTGACTTGAAAATAGTTAAGTGTAGTGACTTAAAAATAGTAAAGTGTAATGACTTGAAATTTGAACTAGTGACTTAAAAATGGTTAAGCGTAGTGACTTGAAAATGTGAACTAGTGACATGAAAATGGTTACGTGTACTGACTTGAAAATGGGAAAGTGGTTGAAAATGTGAACTAATGACTAGAAAATTGTTAAGTGTAGTGACTTAGAAATGTGTAGTAGTGACTAGAAATGGTTTAAGTTTGGCGATTTGAAACTGTGAACTAGTGACTTGAAAATGGTTTCGTGTACTAACTTGAAATGTGAACTAGTGACTTGAAAATGGTTTAGAGTTTGAAAATGTGAACTAGTGACATTAAAATGGTTAAGTGAAATGCATTGAAATGTGCACTAGTGACTTTAAAATGGTTAAGTGTAGTGACTTGTAAATGTAAACTTGTGACTAGAAAATTGTTAAGTGTAGTGACTGGAAAATATGAACTACTGACATGAAAATGGTTAAGTATTTTGACTTGAAATGTGAACTAGTGACTTGAGAATGGTTAAGTGTAGTGACTTTAAAATGGTTAAGTGTAGTGACTTGTAATATGAACTAGTGACATGAAAATAGTTAAGTGTAGTGACTTGAAAATGTGAACTAGTGACTTGAAAATGAATAGGTATAGTTTTTTGAAATGTAAACTAGTGACTTGAAACTGGTTAAGTGTTGCTAGTTGAAATTGTGTACTAATGACTAGAAAATGGTTAAGTGTAGTAACTTTAAAATGTGAACTATTGACTTAAAAATGGTTAATTGTAGTGACTTGAAATGTGAACTAGTGACTTGAAAATGGGAAAGCGGTTGAAAATTGGAACTAGTGACTCGAAAATAGTTAAGTGTAGTGACTTAAGATTAGTAAAGTGAAATGCCTTGAAATTTGAACTAGTAACTTAAAAATGGTTAAGCGTAGTGACATGAAAATGTGAACTAATGACTAGAAAACTGTTTAGTGTAGTGACTTAAAAATGTGAACTAGTGACTAGAAATGGTTTAAGTGTGGCGACTTGAAAATGTGAACTAGTGACTTGAAAAAGGTTACGTGTACTGACTTAAAATGTGAACTAGTGACCTGAAAATGGTTAAATGTTTGAAAATGTGAACTAGTGACATGAAAATGGTTAAGTGTAGTGACTTGAAATGTGCACTAGTGACTTGAAAATGGTTAAGTGTAGTGACATGTAAATATGAACTAGTGACATGAAAATGGTTAAGTGTAGCGACTTGAAAATGGATAAGTGTGGTTTCTTGAAATGTGAACTAGTGACTTGAAACCGGATAAGTGTAGTTACTTGAAAATGTGTACTAATGACTAGAAAATGGTTAAGTGTAGTAACTTGAAAATGTGAACTATTGACTTAAAAATGGTTAAGTGTAGTGACTTGAAATGTGAACTAGTGACTTGAAAATGGGAAAGTGGTTGAAAATTTGAACTAGTGACTCGAAAATAGTTAAGTGTAGTGACTTAAAAATAGTAAAGTGAAATGACTTGAAATTTGAACTAGTAACTTAAAAATGGTTAAGGGTAGTGACATGAAAATGTGAACTAATGACTAGAAATGGTTTAAGTGTTGCGACTTGAAAATGTGAACTAGTGACTTGAAAAAGGTTACGTGTACTGACTTAAAATGTGAACTAGTGATTTGAAAATGTTTATATGTTTGAAAATGTGAACTAGTGACATGAAAATGGTTAAGTGTAGTGACTTGAAATGTGCACTAGTGACTTGAGAATGGTTAAGTGTAGTGACTTTAAAATGGTTAAGTGTAGTGACTGTAAATATGAACCAGTGACATGAAAATGGTTAAGTGTAGTGACTTGAAAATGTGAACTAGTGATTTGAAAATGAATAGGTGTAGTTTCTTGAAATGTGAACTAGTGACTTGAAACTGGTTAAGTGTTGCTACTTGAAATTGTGTACTAATGACTAGAAAATGGTTAAGTGTAGTAACTTTAAAATGTGAACTATTGACTTAAAAATGGTTAAGTGTAGTGACTTAAAAATAGTAAAGTGTAATGACTTGAAATTTGAACTAGTGACTTAAAAATGGTTAAGCGTAGTGACTTGAAAATGTGAACTAGTGACATGAAAATGGTTACGTGTTCGGACTTGAAAATGGAAAAGTGGTTGAAAATTGTAACTAGTGACTAGAAAATAGTTAGGTGTAGTCACTTAAAAATAGTAAAGTGTTATGACTTGAAATTTAAACTAGTAACTTGAAAATGTGAACTATTGACTTAAAAATGGTTAAGTGCAGTGTCTTGAAATGTGAACTAGTGACTTGAAAATGAGAAAGTGGTTGAAAATTTGAACTAGTTACTTGAAAATAGTTAAGTGTAGTGACTTAAAAATAGTAAAGTGTAATGACTTGAAATTTGAACTAGAGACTTGAAAATGGTTAAGCGTAGTGACTTTAAAAATGGAACTAATGACTAGAAAATTGTTAAGTGTTGTGACTTAAAAATGTGAACTAGTGACTTTTCGTGTGGTGACTTGAAACTGTGAACTATTGACTTGAAAATTGTTTCATGTACTGACTCGAAATGTGAACTAGTGACTTGAAAATGGTTAAGTGTTTGAAAATGTGAACTAGTGATATGAAAATGGTTAAGTGTAGTGACCTGTAAATATGAACTAGTGACATGAAAATGGTTAAGTGTAGCGACTTGAAAATGGATAAGTGTAGTTTCTTGAAATGTGAACTAGTGACTTGAAACCGGATAAGTGTAGTTACTTGAAAATGTGTACTAATGAATAGAAAATGGTTAAGTGTAGTAACTTGAAAATGTGAACTATCGACTTAAAACTGGTTAAGTGTAATGACTTGAAATGTGAACTAGTGACTTGAAAATGGGAAAGTGGTTGAAAATTTGAACTAGTGACTTGAAAATAGTTAAGTGTAGTGACTTAAAAATAGTAAAGTGTAATGACTTGAAATTTGAACTAGTGACTTAAAAATGGTTAAGCGTAGTGACTTGAAAATGTGAACTAGTGACATGAAAATGGTTACGTGTACTGACTTGAAAATGGGAAAGTGGTTGAAAATGTGAACTAATGACTAGAAAATTGTTAAGTGTAGTGACTTAGAAATGTGTAGTAGTGACTAGAAATGGTTTAAGTTTGGCGATTTGAAACTGTGAACTAGTGACTTGAAAATGGTTTCGTGTACTAACTTGAAATTTGAACTAGTGACTTGAAAATGGTTTAGAGTTTGAAAATGTGAACTAGTGACATTAAAATGGTTAAGTGAAATGCATTGAAATGTGCACTAGTGACTTTAAAATGGTTAAGTGTAGTGACTTGTAAATGTAAACTTGTGACTAGAAAATTGTTAAGTGTAGTGACTGGAAAATATGAACTACTGACATGAAAATGGTTAAGTATTTTGACTTGAAATGTGAACTAGTGACTTGAGAATGGTTAAGTGTAGTGACTTTAAAATGGTTAAGTGTAGTGACTTGTAATATGAACTAGTGACATGAAAATAGTTATGTGTAGTGACTTGAAAATGTGAACTAGTGACTTGAAAATGAATAGGTATAGTTTTTTGAAATGTGAACTAGTGACTTGAAACTGGTTAAGTGTTGCTAGTTGAAATTGTGTACTAATGACTAGAAAATGGTTAAGTGTAGTAACTTTAAAATGTGAACTATTGACTTAAAAATGGTTAATTGTAGTGACTTGAAATGTGAACTAGTGACTTGAAAATGGGAAAGCGGTTGAAAATTGGAACTAGTGACTCGAAAATAGTTAAGTGTAGTGACTTAAGATTAGTAAAGTGAAATGCCTTGAAATTTGAACTAGTAACTTAAAAATGGTTAAGCGTAGTGACATGAAAATGTGAACTAATGACTAGAAAATTGTTTAGTGTAGTGACTTAAAAATGTGAACTAGTGACTAGAAATGGTTTAAGTGTGGCGACTTGAAAATGTGAACTAGTGACTTGAAAAAGGTTACGTGTACTGACTTAAAATGTGAACTAGTGACCTGAAAATGGTTAAATGTTTGAAAATGTGAACTAGTGACATGAAAATGGTTAAGTGTAGTGACTTGAAATGTGCACTAGTGACTTGAAAATGGTTAAGTGTAGTGACATGTAAATATGAACTAGTGACATGAAAATGGTTAAGTGTAGCGACTTGAAAATGGATAAGTGTGGTTTCTTGAAATGTGAACTAGTGACTTGAAACCGGATAAGTGTAGTTACTTGAAAATGTGTACTAATGACTAGAAAATGGTTAAGTGTAGTAACTTGAAAATGTGAACTATTGACTTAAAAATGGTTAAGTGTAGTGACTTGAAATGTGAACTAGTGACTTGAAAATGGGAAAGTGGTTGAAAATTTGAACTAGTGACTCGAAAATAGTTAAGTGTAGTGACTTAAAAATAGTAAAGTGAAATGACTTGAAATTTGAACTAGTAACTTAAAAATGGTTAAGGGTAGTGACATGAAAATGTGAACTAATGACTAGAAATGGTTTAAGTGTTGCGACTTGAAAATGTGAACTAGTGACTTGAAAAAGGTTACGTGTACTGACTTAAAATGTGAACTAGTGATTTGAAAATGTTTATATGTTTGAAAATGTGAACTAGTGACATGAAAATGGTTAAGTGTAGTGACTTGAAATGTGCACTAGTGACTTGAGAATGGTTAAGTGTAGTGACTTTAAAATGGTTAAGTGTAGTGACTGTAAATATGAACCAGTGACATGAAAATGGTTAAGTGTAGTGACTTGAAAATGTGAACTAGTGATTTGAAAATGAATAGGTGTAGTTTCTTGAAATGTGAACTAGTGACTTGAAACTGGTTAAGTGTTGCTACTTGAAATTGTGTACTAATGACTAGAAAATGGTTAAGTGTAGTAACTTTAAAATGTGAACTATTGACTTAAAAATGGTTAAGTGTAGTGACTTAAAAATAGTAAAGTGTAATGACTTGAAATTTGAACTAGTGACTTAAAAATGGTTAAGCGTAGTGACTTGAAAATGTGAACTAGTGACATGAAAATGGTTACGTGTTCGGACTTGAAAATGGAAAAGTGGTTGAAAATTGTAACTAGTGACTAGAAAGTTGTTAAGTGTAGTGACTGGAAAATATGAACTACTGACATGAAAATGGTTAAGTGTTGTGACTTGAAATGTGAACTAGTGACTTGAGAATGGTTAAGTGTAGTGACTTTAAAATGGTAAGGTGTAGTGACTTGTAAATATGAACTAGTGACAAGAAAATGGTTAAGTGTAGTGTCTTGAAAATGTGAACTAGTGACTTGAAAATGGATAAGTGTAGTTTCTTGAAATGTGAACTAGTGACTTGAAACTGGTTAAGTGTTGTTACTTGAAATTGTGTACTAATGACTAGAAAATGGTTAAGTGTTGTGACTTGAAATGTGAACTAGTGACTTGAGAATGGTTAAGTGTAGTGACTTTAAAATGGTTAAGTGTAGGGACTGGAAAATGTGAACTAGTGACATGAAAATGGTTAAGTGTTGTGACTTGAAATGTGAACTAGTGACTTGAGAATGGTTAAGTGTAGTGACTTTAAAATGGTTAAGTGTAGTGACTTGTAATTATAAACTAGTGACATGAAAATGGTTAAGTGTAATGACTTGAAAATGTGAACTATTGACTTAAAAATGGTTAAGTGTAGTGACTTGAAAAATGGGAAAGTGGTTGAAAATTTAAACTAGTGACTTGAAAATAGTTAAGTGTAGTGACTTAAAAATAGTAAAGTGTAATGACTTGAAATTTGAACTAGTGACTTGAAAATGAATAGATGTAGTTTCTTGAAATGTGAACTAGTGACTTGAAACCGGTTAAATGTTGCTACTTGAAATTGTGTACTAATGACTAGAAAATGGTTAAGTGTAGTAACTTTAAAATGTGAACTATTGACTTAAAAATGGTTAAGTGTAGTGACTTGAAATGTGAACTAGTGACTTGAAAATGGGAAAGTGGTTGAAAATTTGAAGTATTGACTAAAAAATGGTTAAGTGTAATGACTTGAAATGTGAACTAGTGACTTGAAATGGGAAAGTGGTTGAAAATTTGAAATAGTGACTTAAAAATAGTTAAGTGTAGTGACTTAAAAATAGTAAAGTGTAATGACTTGTATTTTGAACGAGTGAATTGAAAATGGTTAAGCGTAGTGACTTTAAAAAGTGAACTAATGACTAGAAAATTGCTAAAGTGTAGTGACTTGAAAATGTGAACTAGTGACTTGAAAATGGTTTAATGTACTAAAATGTGAACTAGTGACATGAAAATGATTCAGTGTAGTGCCTTGAAATGTGCACTAGTGACTTGAAAATGGTTAAGTGTTTGAAAATGTGAACTAGTGACATGAAAATGGTTAAGTGTAGTGACTTGAAATGTGCACTAGTGACATGAAAATGGTTAGGTGTAGTGACTTGTAAATATGAACTAGTGTCATGAAAATGGTTAAGTGTAGTGACTTGAAAATGGATAAGTGTAGTTTCTTGAAATGTGAACTAGTAACTTGAAACTGGATAAGTGTAGTTACTTGAAAATGTGTACTAATGGCTAGAAAATAGAAAAGTGTAGTAACTTGAAAATGTGAACTATTGACTTAAAAATGGTTAAGTGCAGTGTCTTGAAATGTGAACTAGTGACTTGAAAATGAGAAAGTGGTTGAAAATTTGAACTAGTTACTTGAAAATAGTTAAGTGTAGTGACTTAAAAATAGTAAAGTGTAATGACTTGAAATTTGAATTAGAGACTTGAAAATGGTTAAGCGTAGTGACTTGAAAATGTGAACTAGTGACATGAAAATGGTTACGTGTACTGACTTGAAAATGGGAAAGTGGTTGAAAATTTGAACTAGTGACTTGAAAATAGTTAGGTGTAGTCACTTAAAAATAGTAAAGTGTTATGACTTGAAATTTAAACTAGTAACTTGAAAATGTGAACTATTGACTTAAAAATGGTTAAGTGCAGTGTCTTGAAATGTGAACTAGTGACTTGAAAATGAGAAAGTGGTTGAAAATTTGAACTAGTTACTTGAAAATAGTTAAGTGTAGTGACTTAAAAATAGTAAAGTGTAATGACTTGAAATTTGAACTAGATACTTGAAAATGGTTAAGCGTAGTGACTTTAAAAATGGAACTAATGACTAGAAAATTGTTAAGTGTTGTGACTTAAAAATGTGAACTAGTGACTTTTCGTGTGGTGACTTGAAACTGTGAACTATTGACTTGAAAATTGTTTCATGTACTGACTCGAAATGTGAACTAGTGACTTGAAAATGGTTAAGTGTTTGAAAATGTGAACTAGTGATATGAAAATGGTTAAGTGTAGTGACCTGTAAATATGAACTAGTGACATGAAAATGGTTAAGTGTAGCGACTTGAAAATGGATAAGTGTAGTTTCTTGAAATGTGAACTAGTGACTTGAAACCGGATAAGTGTAGTTACTTGAAAATGTGTACTAATGAATAGAAAATGGTTAAGTGTAGTAACTTGAAAATGTGAACTATCGACTTAAAACTGGTTAAGTGTAATGACTTGAAATGTGAACTAGTGACTTGAAAATGGGAAAGTGGTTGAAAATTTGAACTAGTGACTTGAAAATAGTTAAGTGTAGTGACTTAAAAATAGTAAAGTGTAATGACTTGAAATTTGAACTAGTGACTTAAAAATGGTTAAGCGTAGTGACTTGAAAATGTGAACTAGTGACATGAAAATGGTTACGTGTACTGACTTGAAAATGGGAAAGTGGTTGAAAATGTGAACTAATGACTAGAAAATTGTTAAGTGTAGTGACTTAGAAATGTGTAGTAGTGACTAGAAATGGTTTAAGTTTGGCGATTTGAAACTGTGAACTAGTGACTTGAAAATGGTTTCGTGTACTAACTTGAAATGTGAACTAGTGACTTGAAAATGGTTTAGAGTTTGAAAATGTGAACTAGTGACATTAAAATGGTTAAGTGAAATGCATTGAAATGTGCACTAGTGACTTTAAAATGGTTAAGTGTAGTGACTTGTAAATGTAAACTTGTGACTAGAAAATTGTTAAGTGTAGTGACTGGAAAATATGAACTACTGACATGAAAATGGTTAAGTATTTTGACTTGAAATGTGAACTAGTGACTTGAGAATGGTTAAGTGTAGTGACTTTAAAATGGTTTAGTGTAGTGACTTGTAATATGAACTAGTGACATGAAAATAGTTAAGTGTAGTGACTTGAAAATGTGAACTAGTGACTTGAAAATGAATAGGTATAGTTTTTTGAAATGTGAACTAGTGACTTTAAACTGGTTAAGTGTTGCTAGTTGAAATTGTGTACTAATGACTAGAAAATGGTTAAGTGTAGTAACTTTAAAATGTGAACTATTGACTTAAAAATGGTTAATTGTAGTGACTTGAAATGTGAACTAGTGACTTGAAAATGGGAAAGCGGTTGAAAATTGGAACTAGTGACTCGAAAATAGTTAAGTGTAGTGACTTAAGATTAGTAAAGTGAAATGCCTTGAAATTTGAACTAGTAACTTAAAAATGGTTAAGCGTAGTGACATGAAAATGTGAACTAATGACTAGAAAATTGTTAAGTGTAGTGACTTAAAAATGTGAACTAGTGACTAGAAATGGTTTGTGTGGCGACTTGAAAATGTGAACTAGCGACTTCAAAAAGGTTACGTGTACTGACTTAAAATGTGAACTAGTGACTTGAAAATGGTTAAATGTTTGAAAATGTGAACTAGTGACATGAAAATGGTTAAGTGTAATGACTTGAAATGTGCACTAGTGACTTCAAAATGGTTAAGTGTAGTGACATGTAAATATGAACTAGTGACATGAAAATGGTTAAGTGTAGTGACTTGAAAATGGATAAGTGTGGTTTCTTGAAATGTGAACTAGTGACTTGAAACCGGATAAGTGTAGTTACTTGAAAATGTGTACTAATGACTAGAAAATGGTTAAGTGTAGTAACTTGAAAATGAGAACTATGGACTTAAAAATGGTTAAGTGTAGTGACTTGAAATGTGAACTAGCTACTTGAAAATGGGAAAGTGGTTGAAAATTTGAACTAGTGACTCGAAAATAGTTAAGTGTAGTGACTTAAAAATAGTAAAGTGAAATGACTTGAAATTTGAACTAGTAACTTAAAAATGGTTAAGTGTAGTGACATGAAAATGTGAACTAATGACTAGAAATGGTTTAAGTGTGGCGACTTGAAAATGTGAACTAGTGACTTGAAAATGGTTAAATGTTGGAAAATGTGAACTAGTGACATGAAAATGGTTAAGTGTAGTGACTTGAAATGTGCACTAGTGACTTGAAAATGGTTAAGTGTAGTGACCTGTAACTATGATCTAGTGACAAGAAAATGGTTAAGTGTAGTGACTTGAAAATGGATAAGTATGGTTTCTTGAAATGTGAACTAGTGACATGAAACCGGATAAGTGTAGTTACTTGAAAATGTGTACTATTGACTAGAAAATGGTTAAGTGTAGTAACTTGAAAATGAGAACTATGGACTTAAAAATGGTTAAGTGTAGTGACTTGAAATGTGAACTAGTGACTTGAAAATGGGAAAGTGGTTGAAAATTTGAACTAGTGACTTGAAAATAGTTAAGTTTAGTGACTTAAAAATAGTAAAGTGTAATGAATTGAAATTTTAACTAGTGACTTAAAAATGGTTAAGCGTAGTGACTTGAAAATGTGAATTAGTGACATGAAAATGGTTACGTGTACTGACTTGAAAATGGAAAAGTGGTTGAAAATTTAAACTAGTGACTAGAAAGTTGTTAAGTGTAGTGACTGGAAAATATGAACTACTGGCATGAAAATGGTTAAGTGTTGTGACTTGAAATGTGAACTAGTGACTTGAGAATGGTTAAGTGTAGTGACTTTAAAATGGTAAGGTGTAGTGACTTGTAAATATGAACTAGTGACATGAAAAGGGTTAAGTGTAGTGACTTGAAACTGTGAACTAATGACTTGAAAATGGATAAGTGTAGTTTCTTGAAATGTGAACTAGTGACTTGAAACTGGTTAAGTGTTGTTACTTGAAATTGTGTACTAATGACTAGAAAATTGTTAAGTGTTGTGACTTGAAATGTGAACTAGTGACTTGAGAATGGTTAAGTGTAGTGACTTTAAAATGGTTACCTGTAGTGACTTGTAATTATGAACTAGTGACATGAAAATGGTTAAGTGTAGTGACTTGAAAATGTGAACTAGTGACTTGAAAATGTGTACTAATGACTAGAAAATGGTTAAGTGTTGTGACTTGAAATGTGAACTAGAGACTTGAGAATGGTTAAGTGTAGTGACTTTAAAATGGTTAAGTGTAGTGACTTGTAATTATAAACTAGTGACATGTAAATGGTTAAGTGTAGTGACTTGAAAATGTGAACTATTGACTTAAAAATGGTTAAGTGTAGTGACTTGAAATGTGAACTAGTGACTTGAAAAATGGGAAAGTGGTAGAAAATTTAAACTAGTGACTTGAAAATAGTTAAGTGTAGTGACTTAAAAATAGTAAAGTGTAATGACTTGAAATTTTAACTAGTGACATGAAAATGGTTAAACGTAGTGACATTAAAATGTGAACTAATGACTAGAAAATTGTTAAGTGTAGTGACTTAGAAATGTGAACTATTGACTAGAAATGGTTTAAGTGTGGCGACTTGAAACTGTGAACTCGTGACTTGAAAATGGTTTTGTGTACTGACTTGAAATGTGAACTAGTGACTTGAAAATGGTTTATTGTTTGAAAATGTGAACAAGTGACATGAAATGGTTAAGTGTAATGCCTAGAAATGTGCACTAGTGACTTGAAAATGGTTAAGGGTAGTGACTTGTAAATGTGAACTAGTGACTAGAAAATTGTTAAGTGTAGGGACTGGAAAATGTGAACTACTGACATGAAAATGGTTAAGTGTTGTGACTTGAAATGTGAACCAGTGACTAGAAAATGGTTAAGTGTAGTGACTTTAAAATGGTTTAGTGTAGTGACTAGTAACTATGAACTAGTGACATGAAAATGGTTAAGTATAGTGACTTGAAAATGTGAACTAGTGACTGTAAAATGGATAAGTGTAGTTTCTTGAAATGTGAACTACTGACTTGAAAATGTTAAATAATGAATAGAAAATGGTTAAGTGTAGTGATTTGAAATGTGCACTAGTGTCTTGAAAATGCTTAAGTGTAGTGACTTTAAAATGGTTAAGTGTAGTGACCTGTAAATATGAACTAGTTACATGAAAATGGTTAAGTGTAGTGACTTGAAAATGGATAAGTGTAGTTTCTTGCAATGTGAACTAGTGGCTTGAAACTGGATAAGTGTAGTTACTTGAAAATGTGTACTAATGACTAGAAAATGGTTAAGTGTAGTAACTTGAAAATGTGAACTATTGACTTAAAAATGGTCAAGTGTAATGACTTGAAATGTGACCTAGTGACTTGAAAATGGGAAAGTGGTTGAAAATTTGAACTAGTGACTTGAAAATAGTTAAGTGTAGTGACTTAAAAATAGAAAAGTGTAATGACTTGAAATTGAACTAGTGACTTGAAAATGTGAACTAATGACTAGAAAATTGTTAAGTGTAGTGACTTAGAAATGTGTAGTAGTGACTAGAAATGGTTTAAGTGTGGCGACTTGAAACTGTGAACTAGTGACTTGAAAATGATTTCGTGTACTGACTTGAAATGTGAACTAGTGACTTGAAAATGGTTTAGTGTTTGAAAATGTGAACTAGTGACATGAACATGGTTAAGTGTAGTGCCTTGAAATGTGGACTAGTGACTTTAAAATGGTTAAGTGTAGTGACTTGTAAATGTGAACATGTGACTAGAAAATTGTTAAGTGTAGTGACTGGAAAATATGAACTACTGACATGAAAATGGTTAAGTATTTTGACTTGAAATGTGAACTGGTGACTTCAGAATGGTTAAGTGAAGTGTCTTTAAAATGGTTAAGTGCAGTGACTTGTAACTATGAACTAGTGACATGAAAATGGTTAAGTGTAGTGACTTGAAAATCTGATCTAGTGACTTGAAAATGGATAAGTGTAGTTTCTTGAAATGTGAACTAGTGACTTGAAACTGGTTAAGTGTTGTTACTTGAAATTGTGTACTAATGACTAGAAAATGGTTAAGTGTAGTAACTTGAAAATGTGAACTATTGACTTAAAAATGGTTAAGTGTATTTACTTGAAAATGGGAAAGTGGTTGAAAATTTGAACTAGTGACTCGAAAATAGTTAAGTGTAGTGACTTAAAAATAGTAAAGTGAAATGACTTGAAGTTTGAACTACTAATTTAAAAATTGTTAAGCGTAGTGACATGAAAATGTGAACTAATGACTAGAAAATGGTTAAGTGTAGTAACTTGAAAATGTGAACTATTGACTTAAAAATGGTTAAGTGTAATGACTTAAAATGTGAACCAGTGACTTGAAAATGGGAAAGTGGTTGAAAATTTGAACTAGTGACTTGAAAATAGTTAAGTGTAGTGACTTAAAAATAGTAAAGTGTAATGACTTGAAATTTGAACTAGTGACTTGAAAATGTGAACTAATGACTAGATAATTGTTTAGTGTAGTGACTTAGAAATGTGTACTAGTGACTAGAAATGGTTTAAGTGTGGCGACTTGAAACTGTGAACTAGTGACTTGAAAATGGTTTCGTGTACTTACTTGAAATGTGAACTAGTGACTTGAAAATTGTTTAGTGTTTGAAAACGTGAACTAGTGACATGAAAATGGTTAAGTGTAATGCCTTGAAATGTGCACTAGTGACAATTAAATGGTTAAGTTTAGTGACTTTAAAATGGTTAAATGTAGTGACTTGTAAATGTGAACTAGTGACTAGAAAATTGTTAAGTGTAGTGACTGGAAAATATGAACTACTGACATGAAAATGGTTATGTGTTGTGACTTGAAATGTGAACTAGTGACTTGAGAATGTTTAAGTGTAGTGACAAATGGTTAAGTGTAGTGACTTGTAAATATGAACTAGTGACATGAAAATGGTTAAGTGTAGTGACTTAAAAATGTGAACTAGTGACTAAAATGGTTTAAGTGTGGCGACTTGAATCTGTGAACTAGTGACATGAAAATGGTTGTATGTACTGACTTGAAATGTGAACTAGTGACTTGAAAATGGTTTAGTGTTTGAAAATGTGGACTAGTGACATGAAAATGGTCAAGTGTAGTGCCTTGAAATGTGCACTAGTGACTTGAAAATGGTTAAGTGTTTGAAAATGTGAACTAGTGACATGAAAATGGTTAGGTGTAAATGTGAACTAGTGACATGAAAATGGTTAAGTGTAGTGACTTGAAATGTACACTAGTGACTTAAAAATGGTTAAGTGTAGTGACTTTAAAATGGTTAAGTGTAGTGACTTGTAAATATGAACTAATGACATGAAAATGGTTAAGTGTAGTGACTTGAAAATGGATAAGTGTAGTTTCGTGAAATGTGAAATAGTAACTTCAAACTGGATAAGTGTAGTTACTTGAAAATGTGTACTAATGACTAGAAAATGGTTAAGTGTAGTAACATGAAAATGTGAACTATTGACTTAAAAATGGTTAAGTGTAATGACTTGATATGTGAACTAGTGACTCGAAAATGGGAAAGTGGTTGAAAATTTGAACTAGTGACTTGAAAATAGTTAAGTGTAGTGATTTAAAAATAGTAAAGTGCAATGACTTGAAATTTTAACTAGTGACATGAAAATGGTTAAACGTAGTGACATTAAAATATGAACTAATGACAAGAAATTTGTTAAGTGTAGTGACTTAGAAATGTGAACTAGTGACTAGAAATGGTTTAAGTGTGGCGACTTGAAACTGTGAACTAGTGACTTGAAAATGGTTTTGTGTACTGACTTGAAATGTGAACTAGTGACTTGAAAATGGTTTATTGTTTGAAAATGTGAACAAGTGACATGAAAATGGTTAAGTGTAATGCCTTGAAATGTGCACTAGTGACATGAAAATGGTTAAGTTTAGTGACTTTAAAATGGTTAAATGTAGTGACTTGTAAATGTGAACTAGTGACTTGAAAATAGTTAAGTGTAGTGACTTAAAAATAGTAAAGTGTAATGACTTGAAATTTGAACTAGTGACTTAAAAATGGTTAAGCGTAGTGACTTGAAAATGTGAACTAGTGACATGAAAATGGTTACGTGTACTGACTTGAAAATGGGAAAGTGGTTGAAAATTTGAACTAGTGACTTGAAAATGGTTAGGTGTAGTCACTTAAAAATAGTAAAGTGTTATGACTTGAAATTTAAACTAGTGACTTGAAAATGTGAACTATTGACTTAAAAATGGTTAAGTGTAGTGACTTGAAATATTAACTAGTGACTTGAAAATGAGAAAGTGGTTGAAAATTTGAACTAGTGACTTGAAAATAGTTAAGTGTAGTGTCTTAAAAATGGTAAAGTGTAATGACTTGAAATTTGAACTAGTGATTTGAAAAAGGTTAAGCGTAGTGACTTTAAAATGTGAACTAATGACTAGAAAATTGTTAAGTGTAGTGACTTAAAAATGTGAACTAGTGACTAGAAATGGTTTAAGTGTGGCGACTTGAAACTGTGAACTAGTGACTTGAAAATTGTTTCGTGTACTGACTTGAAATGTGAACTAGTGACTTGAAAATGGATAAGTGTAGTTCCTTGAAATGTGAACTAGTGACATGAAACTGGATAAGTGTAGTTACTTGAAAATTTGTACTAATGACTAGAAAATGGTTAAGTGTAGTAACTTGAATATGTGAACTATTGACTTAAAAATGGTTAAGTGTAATGATTTGAAATGTGAACTAGTGACTTGAAAATGGGAAAGTGGTTGAAAATTTGAACTAGTGACTTGAAAATAGTTAAGTGTAGTGACTTAAAAATAGTAAAGTGTAATGACTTGAAATTTGAACTAGTGACTTGAAAATGTGAACTAATGACTAGAAAATTGTTAAGTGTAGTGACTTAGAAATGTGTACTAGTGACTAGAAATGGTTTAAGTTTGGCGACTTGAAACTGTGAACTAGTGACTTGAAAATGGTTTCGTGTACTAACTTGAAATGTGAACTAGTGACTTGAAAATGGTTTAGAGTTTGAAAATGTGAACTAGTGACATTAAAATGGTTAAGTGTAATGCATTGAAATGTGCACTAGTGACTTTAAAATGGTTATGTGTAGTGACTTGTAAATGTGAACTTGTGACTAGAAAATTGTTAAGTGTAGTGACTGGAAAATACGAACTACTGACATGAAAATGGTTAAGTATTTTGACTTGAAATGTGAACTAGTGACTTGAGAATGGTTAAGTGTAGTGACTTTAAAATGGTTAAGTGTAGTGACTTGTAAACATGAACTAGTGACATGAAAACGGTTAAGTGTAGTGACTTGAAAATGTGAACTAGTGACTTGAAAATGAATAGGTGTAGTTTTTTGAAATGTGAACTAGTGACCTGAAACTGGTTAAGTGTTGCTACTTGAAATTGTGTACTAATGACTAGAAAATGGTTAAGTGTAGTAACTTTAAAATGTGAACTATTGACTTAAAAATGGTTAAGTGTAGTGACTTTAAATGAGAACTAGTGACTTGAAAATGGGAAAGTGGTTGAAAAGTTGAACTAGTGACTCGAAAATAGTTAAGTGTAGTGACTTAAAAATAGTAAAGTGAAATGACTTGAATATGAACTAGTGACTTTAAAATGGTTAAGCGTAGTGACTTGAAATGTGAACTAGTGACTTGAAAATGGGAAAGTGGTTGAAAATGTGAACTAGTGACTCGAAAATAGTTAAGTGTAGTGACTTAAGATTAGTAAAGTGAAATGCCTTGAAATTTGAACTAGTAACTTAAAAATGGTTAAGCGTAGTGACATGAAAATGTGAACTAATGACTTGAAAATTGTTAAGTGTAGTGACTTAAAAATGTGAACTAGTGACTAGAAATGGTTTAAGTGTGGCGACTTGAGAATGTGAACTAGTGACTTGAAAAAGGTTACGTGTACTGACTTAAAATGTGAACTAGTGACTTGAAAATGGTTAAATTTTTGAAAATGTGAACTAGTGACATGAAAATGGTTAAGTGTAGTGACTTGAAATGTGCACTAGTGACTTGAAAATGGTTAAGTGTAGTGACATGTAAATATGAACTAGTGACATGAAAATGGTTAAGTGTAGTGACTTGAAAATGGATAAGTGTGGTTTCTTGAAATGTGAACTAGTGACTTGAAACCGGATAAGTGTAGTTACTTGAAAATGTGTACTAATGACTAGAAAATGGTTAAGTGTAGTAACTTGAAAATGAGAACTATGGACTTAAAAATGGTTAAGTGTAGTGACTTGAAATGTGAACTAGCTACTTGAAAATGGGAAAGTGGTTGAAAATTTGAACTAGTGACTCGAAAATAGTTAAGTGTAGTGACTTAAAAATAGTAAAGTGAAATGACTTGAAATTTGAACTAGTAACTTAAAAATGGTTAAGTGTAGTGACATGAAAATGTGAACTAATGACTAGAAATGGTTTAAGTGTGGCGACTTGAAAATGTGAACTAGTGACTTGAAAAAGGTTACGTGTACTGACTTAAAATGTGAACTAGTGACTTGAAAATGTTTAAATGTTTGAAAATGTGAACTAGTGACATGAAAATGGTTAAGTGTAGTGACTTGAAATGTGCACTAGTGACTTGAAAATGGTTAAGTGTAGTGACCTGTAACTATGAACTAGTGACATGAAAATGGTTAAGTGTAGTGACTTGAAAATGGATAAGTATGGTTTCTTGAAATGTGAACTAGTGACATGAAACCGGATAAGTGTAGTTACTTGAAAATGTGTACTATTGACTAGAAAATGGTTAAGTGTAGTAACTTGAAAATGAGAACTATGGACTTAAAAATGGTTAAGTGTAGTGACTTTAAATGTGAACTAGCTACTTGAAAATGGGAAAGTGGTTGAAAATTTGAACTAGTGACTTGAAAATAGTTAAGTGTAGTGACTTAAAAATAGTAAAGTGTAATGACATGAAATTTGAACTAGTGACTTAAAAATGGTTAAGCGTAGTGACTTGAAAATGTGAACTAGTGACATGAAAATGGTTACGTGTACTGACTTGAAAATGGAAAAGTGGTTGAAAATTTGAACTAGTGACTAGAAAGTTGTTAAGTGTAGTGACTGGAAAATATGAACTACTGACATGAAAATGGTTAAGAGTTGTGACTTGAAATGTGAACTAGTGACTTGAGAATGGTTAAGTGTAGTGACTTTAAAATGGTAAGGTGTAGTGACTTGTAAATATGAACTAGTGACATGAAAATGGTTAAGTGTAGTGACTTGAAAATGTGAACTAGTGACTTGAAAATGGATAAGTGTAGTTTCTTGAAATGTGAACTAGTGACTTGAAACTGGTTAAGTGTTGTTACTTGAAATTGTGAATAGTGACTTGAAAATGTGTACTAATGACTAGAAAATGGTTAAGTGTTGTGACATGAAATGTTAACTAGTGACTTGAGAATGGTTAAGTGTAGTGACTTTAAAATGGTTAAGTGTAGTGACTTGTAATTATAAACTAGTGACATGAAAATGGTTAAGTGTAGTGACTTGAAAATGTGAACTATTGACTTAAAAATGGTTAAGTGTAGTGACTTGAAATGTGAACTAGTGACTTGAAAAATGGGAAAGTGGTTGAAAATTTAAACTAGTGACTTGAAAATAGTTAAGTATAGTGACTTAAAAATAGTAAAGTGTAATGACTTGAAATTTGAACTAGTGACTTGAAAATGAATAGGTGTAGTTTCTTGAAATGTGAACTAGTGACTTGAAACCGGTTAAGTGTTGCTACTTGAAACTGTGTACTAATGACTAGAAAATGGTTAAGTGTAGTAACTTTAAAAAGTGAAATATTGACTTAAAAATGGTTATGTGTAGTGACTTGAAATGTGAACTAGTGACTTGAAAATGGGAAAGTGGTTGAAAATTGGAACTAGTGACTCGAAAATAGTTAAGTGTAGTGACTTAAGATTAGTAAAGTGAAATGCCTTGAAATTTGAACTAGTAACTTAAAAATGGTTAAGCGTAGTGACATGAAAATGTGAACTAATGACTAGAAAATTGTTAAGTGTAGTGACTTAAAAATGTGAACTAGTGACTAGAAATGGTTTGTGTGGCGACTTGAAAATGTGAACTAGTGACTTCAAAAAGGTTACGTGTACTGACTTAAAATGTGAACTAGTGACTTGAAAATGGTTAAATGTTTGAAAATGTGAACTAGTGACATGAAAATGGTTAAGTGTAGTGACTTGAAATGTGCACTAGTGACTTGAAAATGGTTAAGTGTAGTGACCTGTAAATACGAACTAGTGACATGAAAATGGTTAAGTGTAGTGACTTGAAAATGGATAAGCATGGTTTCTTGAAATGTGAACTAGTGACATGAAACCGGATAAGTGTAGTTACTTGAAAATGTGTACTATTGACTAGAAAATGGTTAAGTGTAGTAACCTGAAAATGAGAACTATGGACTTAAAAATGGTTAAGTGTAGTGACTTGAAATGTGAACCAGTGACTTAAAAATGGGAAAGTGGTTGAAAATTTGAACTAGTGACCTGAAAATAGTTAAGTTTAGTGACTTAAAAATAGTAAAGTGTAATGAATTGAAATTTTAACTAGTGACTTAAAAATGGTTAAGCGTAGTGACTTGAAAATGTGAACTAGTGACATGAAAATGGTTACGTGTACTGACTTGAAAATGGAAAAGTGGTTGAAAATTTAAACTAGTGACTAGAAAGTTGTTAAGTGTAGTGACTGGAAAATATGAACTACTGACATGAAAATGGTGAAGTGTTGTGACTTGAAATGTGAACTAGTGACTTGAGAATGGTTAAGTGTAGTGACTTTAAAATGGTAAGGTGTAGTGACTTGTAAATATGAACTAGTGACATGAAAATGGTTAAGTGTAGTGACTTGAAAATGTGAACTAGTGACTTGAAAATGGATAAGTGTAGTTTCTTGGAATGTGAACTAGTGACTTGAAACTGGTTAAGTGTTGTTACTTGAAATTGTGTACTAATGACTAGAAAATGGTTAAGTGTTGTGACTTGAAATGTGAACTAGTGACTTGAGAATGGTTAAGTGTAGTGACTTTAAAATGGTTAAGTGTAGTGACTTGTAATTATGAACTAGTGACATGAAAATGGTTAAGTGTAGTGACTTGAAAATGTGAACTAGTGACTTGAAAATGTGTACTAATGACTAGAAAATGGTTAAGTGTTGTGACTTGAAATGTGAACTAGTGACTTGAGAATGGTTAAGTGTAGTGACTTTAAAATGGTTAAGTGTAGTGACTTGTAATTATAAACTAGTGACATGAAAATGGTTAAGTATAGTGACTTGAAAATGTGAACTATTGACATAAAAATGGTTAAGTGTAGTGACTTGAAATGTGAACTAGTGACTTGAAAAATGGGAAAGTGGTTGAAAATTTAAACTAGTGACTTGAATATAGTTAAGTGTAGTGACTTAAAAATAGTAAAGTGTAATGACTTGAAATTTGAACTAGTGACTTGAAAATGAATAGGTGTAGTTTCTTGATTTGTGAACTAGTGACTTGAAACCGGTTAAGTGTTGCTACTTGAAATTGTGTACTAATGACTAGAAAATGGTTAAGTGTAGTAACTTTAAAATGTGAACTATTGACTTAAAAATTGGTAAGTGTAGTGACTTGAAATGTGAACTAGTGACTTGAAAATGGGAAAGTGGTTGAAAATTGGAACCAGTGACTCGAAAATAGTTAAGTGTAGTGACTTGAAATGTGAACTAGTGACTTGAAAATGGGAAAGTGGTTGAAAATGTGAACTAGTGACTCGAAAATAGTTAAGTGTAGTGACTTAAGATTAGTAAAGTGAAATGCCTTGAAATTTGAACTAGTAACTTAAAAATGGTTAAGCGTAGTGACATGAAAATGTGAACTAATGACTTGAAAATTGTTAAGTGTAGTGACTTAAAAATGTGAACTAGTGACTAGAAATGGTTTAAGTGTGGCGACTTGAAAATGTGAACTAGTGACTTGAAAAAGGTTACGTGTACTGACTTAAAATGTGAACTAGTGACTTGAAAATGGTTAAATTTTTGAAAATGTGAACTAGTGACATGAAAATGGTTAAGTGTAGTGACTTGAAATGTGCACTAGTGACTTGAAAATGGTTAAGTGTAGTGACATGTAAATATGAACTAGTGACATGAAAATGGTTAAGTGTAGTGACTTGAAAATGGATAAGTGTGGTTTCTTGAAATATGAACTAGTGACTTGAAACCGGATAAGTGTAGTTACTTGAAAATGTGTACTAATGACTAGAAAATGGTTAAGTGTAGTAACTTGAAAATGAGAACTATGGACTTAAAAATGGTTAAGTGTAGTGACTTGAAATGTGAACTAGCTACTTGAAAATGGGAAAGTGGTTGAAAATTTGAACTAGTGACTCGAAAATAGTTAAGTGTAGTGAATTAAAAATAGTAAAGTGAAATGACTTGAAATTTGAACTAGTAACTTAAAAATGGTTAAGTGTAGTGACATGAAAATGTGAACTAATGACTAGAAATGGTTTAAGTGTGGCGACTTGAAAATGTGAACTAGTGACTTGAAAAAGGTTACGTGTACTGACTTAAAATGTGAACTAGTGACTTGAAAATGTTTAAATGTTTGAAAATGTGAACTAGTGACATGAAAATGGTTAAGTGTAGTGACTTGAAATGTGCACTAGTGACTTGAAAATGGTTAAGTGTAGTGACCTGTAACTATGAACTAGTGACATGAAAATGGTTAAGTGTAGTGACTTGAAAATGGATAAGTATGGTTTCTTGAAATGTGAACTAGTGACATGAAACCGGATAAGTGTAGTTACTTGAAAATGTGTACTATTGACTAGAAAATGGTTAAGTGTAGTAACTTGAAAATGAGAACTATGGACTTAAAAATGGTTAAGTGTAGTGACTTGAAATGTGAACTAGCTACTTGAAAATGGGAAAGTGGTTGAAAATTTGAACTAGTGACTTGAAAATAGTTAAGTGTAGTGACTTAAAAATAGTAAAGTGTAATGACTTGAAATTTGAACTAGTGACTTAAAAATGGTTAAGCGTAGTGACTTGAAAATGTGAACTAGTGACATGAAAATGGTTACGTGTACTGACTTGAAAATGGAAAAGTGGTTGAAAATTTCAACTAGTGACTAGAAAGTTGTTAAGTGTAGTGACTGGAAAATATGAACTACTGACATGAAAATGGTTAAGTGTTGTGACTTGAAATGTGAACTAGTGACTTGAGAATGGTTAAGTGTAGTGACTTTAAAATGGTAAGGTGTAGTGACTTGTAAATATGAACTAGTGACATGAAAAGGGTTAAGTGTAGTGACTTGAAAATGTGAACTAGTGACTTGAAAATGGATAAGTGTAGTTTCTTGAAATGTGAACTAGTGACTTGAAACTGGTTAAGTGTTGTTACTTGAAATTGTGTACTAATGACTAGAAAATGGTTAAGTGTTGTGACTTGAAATGTGAACTAGTGACTTGAGAATGGTTAAGTGTAGTGACTTTAAAATGGTTAAGTGTAGTGACTTGTAATTATGAACTAGTGACATGAAAATGGTTAAGTGCAGTGACTTGAAAATGTGAATAGTGACTTGAAAATGTGTACTAATGACTAGAAAATGGTTAAGTGTTGTGACATGAAATGTTAACTAGTGACTTGAGAATGGTTAAGTGTAGTGACTTTAAAATGGTTAAGTGTAGTGACTTGTAATTATAAACTAGTGACATGAAAATGGTTAAGTGTAGTGACTTGAAAATGTGAACTATTGACTTAAAAATGGTTAAGTGTAGTGACTTGAAATGTGAACTAGTGACTTGAAAAATGGGAAAGTGGTTGAAAATTTAAACTAGTGACTTGAAAATAGTTAAGTATAGTGACTTAAAAATAGTAAAGTGTAATGACTTGAAATTTGAACTAGTGACTTGAAAATGAATAGGTGTAGTTTCTTGAAATGTGAACTAGTGACTTGAAACCGGTTAAGTGTTGCTACTTGAAACTGTGTACTAATGACTAGAAAATGGTTAAGTGTAGTAACTTTAAAAAGTGAAATATTGACTTAAAAATGGTTATGTGTAGTGACTTGAAATGTGAACTAGTGACTTGAAAATGGGAAAGTGGTTGAAAATTGGAACTAGTGACTCGAAAATAGTTAAGTGTAGTGACTTAAGATTAGTAAAGTGAAATGCCTTGAAATTTGAACTAGTAACTTAAAAATGGTTAAGCGTAGTGACATGAAAATGTGAACTAATGACTAGAAAATTGTTAAGTGTAGTGACTTAAAAATGTGAACTAGTGACTAGAAATGGTTTGTGTGGCGACTTGAAAATGTGAACTAGTGACTTCAAAAAGGTTACGTGTACTGACATAAAATGTGAACTAGTGACATGAAAATGGTTAAATGTTTGAAAATGTGAACTAGTGACTTGAAAATGGGAAAGTGGTTGAAAATTGGAACCAGTGACTCGAAAATAGTTAAGTGTAGTGACTTGAAATGTGAACTAGTGACTTGAAAATGGGAAAGTGGTTGAAAATGTGAACTAGTGACTCGAAAATAGTTAAGTGTAGTGACTTAAGATTAGTAAAGTGAAATGCCTTGAAATTTGAACTAGTAACTTAAAAATGGTTAAGCGTAGTGACATGAAAATGTGAACTAATGACTTGAAAATTGTTAAGTGTAGTGACTTAAAAATGTGAACTAGTGACTAGAAATGGTTTAAGTGTGGCGACTTGAAAATGTGAACTAGTGACTTGAAAAAGGTTACGTGTACTGACTTAAAATGTGAACTAGTGACTTGAAAATGGTTAAATTTTTGAAAATGTGAACTAGTGACATGAAAATGGTTAAGTGTAGTGACTTGAAAATGTGAACTAGTGACTTGAAAATGTGTACTAATGACTAGAAAATGGTTAAGTGTTGTGACTTGAAATGTGAACTAGTGACTTGAGAATGGTTAAGTGTAGTGACTTTAAAATGGTTAAGTGTAGTGACTTGTAATTATAAACTAGTGACATGAAAATGGTTAAGTGTAGTGACTTGAAAATGTGAACTATTGACTTAAAAATGGTTAAGTGTAGTGACTTGAAATGTGAACTAGTGACTTGAAAAATGGGAAAGTGGTTGAAAATTTAAACTAGTGACTTGAAAATAGTTAAGTGTAGTGACTTAAAAATAGTAAAGTGTAATGACTTGAAATTTGAACTAGTGACTTGAAAATGAATAGGTGTAGTTTCTTGAAATGTGAACTAGTGACTTGAAACCGGTTAAGTGTTGCTACATAGAAATTGTGTACTAATGACTAGAAAATGGTTAAGTGTAGTAACTTTAAAATGTGAACTATTGACTTAAAAATGGTTAAGTGTAGTGACTTGAAATGTGAACTAGTGACTTGAAAATGGGAAAGTGGTTGAAAATTGGAACTAGTGACTTGAAAATAGTTAAGTGTAGTGACTTTAGATTAGTAAAGTGAAATGCCTTGAAATTTGAACTAGTAACTTAAAAATGGTTAAGCGTAGTGACATGAAAATGTGAACTGATGACTAGAAAATTGTTAAGTGTAGTGAGTTAAAAATGTGAACTAGTGACTAGAAATGGTTTGTGTGGCGACTTGAAAATGTGAACTAGTGACTTCAAAAAGGTTACGTGTACTGACTTAAAATGTGAACTAGTGACTTGAAAATGGTTAAATGTTTGAAAATGTGAACTAGTGACATGAAAATGGTTAAGTGTAGTGACTTGAAATGTGCACTAGTGACTTGAAAATGGTTAAGTGTAGTGACCTGTAAATATGAACTAGTGACATGAAAAGGTTAAGTGTAGTGACTTGAAAATGGATAAGTGTGGTTTCTTGAAATATGAACTAGTGACTTGAAACCGGATAAGTGTAGTTACTTGAAAATGTGTACTAATGACTAGAAAATGGTTAAGTGTAGTAACTTGAAAATGTGAACTATTGACTTAAAAATGGTTAAGTGTAGTGACTTGAAATGTGAACTAGTGACTTGAAAATGGGAAAGTGGTTGAAAATTGGAACCAGTGACTCGAAAATAGTTAAGTGTAGTGACTTGAAATGTGAACTAGTGACTTGAAAATGGGAAAGTGGTTGAAAATGTGAACTAGTGACTCGAAAATAGTTAAGTGTAGTGACTTAAGATTAGTAAAGTGAAATGCCTTGAAATTTGAACTAGTAACTTAAAAATGGTTAAGCGTAGTGACATGAAAATGTGAACTAATGACTTGAAAATTGTTAAGTGTAGTGACTTAAAAATGTGAACTAGTGACTAGAAATGGTTTAAGTGTGGCGACTTGAAAATGTGAACTAGTGACTTGAAAAAGGTTACGTGTACTGACTTAAAATGTGAACTAGTGACTTGAAAATGGTTAAATTTTTGAAAATGTGAACTAGTGACATGAAAATGGTTAAGTGTAGTGACTTGAAAATGTGAACTAGTGACTTGAAAATGTGTACTAATGACTAGAAAATGGTTAAGTGTTGTGACTTGAAATGTGAACTAGTGACTTGAGAATGGTTAAGTGTAGTGACTTTAAAATGGTTAAGTGTAGTGACTTGTAATTATAAACTAGTGACATGAAAATGGTTAAGTGTAGTGACTTGAAAATGTGAACTATTGACTTAAAAATGGTTAAGTGTAGTGACTTGAAATGTGAACTAGTGACTTGAAAAATGGGAAAGTGGTTGAAAATTTAAACTAGTGACTTGAAAATAGTTAAGTGTAGTGACTTAAAAATAGTAAAGTGTAATGACTTGAAATTTGAACTAGTGACTTGAAAATGAATAGGTGTAGTTTCTTGAAATGTGAACTAGTGACTTGAAACCGGTTAAGTGTTGCTACATAGAAATTGTGTACTAATGACTAGAAAATGGTTAAGTGTAGTAACTTTAAAATGTGAACTATTGACTTAAAAATGGTTAAGTGTAGTGACTTGAAATGTGAACTAGTGACTTGAAAATGGGAAAGTGGTTGAAAATTGGAACTAGTGACTTGAAAATAGTTAAGTGTAGTGACTTTAGATTAGTAAAGTGAAATGCCTTGAAATTTGAACTAGTAACTTAAAAATGGTTAAGCGTAGTGACATGAAAATGTGAACTGATGACTAGAAAATTGTTAAGTGTAGTGAGTTAAAAATGTGAACTAGTGACTAGAAATGGTTTGTGTGGCGACTTGAAAATGTGAACTAGTGACTTCAAAAAGGTTACGTGTACTGACTTAAAATGTGAACTAGTGACTTGAAAATGGTTAAATGTTTGAAAATGTGAACTAGTGACATGAAAATGGTTAAGTGTAGTGACTTGAAATGTGCACTAGTGACTTGAAAATGGTTAAGTGTAGTGACCTGTAAATATGAACTAGTGACATGAAAATGGTTAAGTGTAGTGACTTGAAAATGGATAAGTGTGGTTTCTTGAAATATGAACTAGTGACTTGAAACCGGATAAGTGTAGTTACTTGAAAATGTGTACTAATGACTAGAAAATGGTTAAGTGTAGTAACTTGAAAATGTGAACTATTGACTTAAAAATGGTTAAGTGTAGTGACTTGAAATGTGAACTAGTGACTTGAAAATGGGAAAGTGGTTGAAAATTTGAACTAGTGACTCAAAAATAGTTAAGTGTAGTGACTTAAAAATAGTAAAGTGAAATGACTTGAAGTTTGAACTAGTAACTTAAAAATGGTTAAGTGTAGTGACATGAAAATGTGAACTAATGACTAGAAATGGTTTAAGTGTGGCGACTTGAAAATGTGAACTAGTGAGTTGAAAATGGTTAAATGTTGGAAAATGTGAACTAGTGACATGAAAATGGTTAAGTGTAGTGACTTGAAATGTGCACTAGTGACTTGAAAATGGTTAAGTGTAGTGACCTGTAACTATGAACTAGTGACATGAAAATGGTTAAGTGTAGTGACTTGAAAATGGATAAGTATGGTTTCTTGAAATGTGAACTAGTGACATGAAACCGGATAAGTGTAGTTACTTGAAAATGTGTACTATTGACTAGAAAATTGTTAAGTGTAGTAACTTGAAAATGAGAACTATGGACTTAAAAATGGTTAAGTGTAGTGACTTGAAATGTGAACTAGTGACTTGAAAATGGGAAAGTGGTTGAAAATTTTAACTAGTGACTTGAAAATAGTTAAGTTTAGTGACTTAAAAATAGTAAAGTGTAATGAATTGAAATTTTAACTAGTGACTTAAAAATGGTTAAGCGTAGTGACTTGAAAATGTGAACTAGTGACATGAAAATGGTTACGTGTACTGACTTGAAAATGGAAAAGTGGTTGAAAATTTAAACTAGTGACTAGAAAGTTGTTAAGTGTAGTGACTGGAAAATATGAACTACTGACATGAAAATGGTTAAGTGTTGTGACTTGAAATGTGAACTAGTGACTTGAGAATGGTTAAGTGTAGTGACTTTAAAATGGTAAGGTGTAGTGACTTGTAAATATGAACTAGTGACATGAAAAGGGTTAAGTGTAGTGACTTGAAACTGTGAACTAGTGACTTGAAAATGGATAAGTGTAGTTTCTTGAAATGTGAACTAGTGACTTGAAACTGGTTAAGTGTTGTTACTTGAAATTGTGTACTAGTGACTAGAAAATGGTTAAGTGTTGTGACTTGAAATGTGAACTAGTGACTTGAAAATGGGAAAGTGGTTGAAAATTGGAACTAGTGCCTTGAAAATAGTTAAGTATAGTGACTTTAGATTAGTAAAGTGAAATGCCTTGAAATTTGAACTAGTAACTTAAAAATGGTTAAGCGTAGTGACATGAAAATGTGAACTGATGACTAGAAAATTGTTAAGTGTAGTGAGTTAAAAATGTGAACTAGTGACTAGAAATGGTTTGTGTGGCGACTTGAAAATGTGAACTAGTGACTTCAAAAAGGTTACGTGTACTGACTTAAAATGTGAACTAGTGACTTGAAAATGGTTAAATGTTTGAAAATGTGAACTAGTGACATGAAAATGGTTAAGTGTAGTGACTTGAAATGTGCACGAGTGACTTGAAAATGGTTAAGTGTAGTGACCTGTAAATATGAACTAGTGACATGAAAATGGTTAAGTGTAGTGACTTGAAAATGGATAAGTGTGGTTTCTTGAAATATGAACTAGTGACTTGAAACCGGATAAGTGTAGTTACTTGAAAATGTGTACTAATGACTAGAAAATGGTTAAGTGTAGTAACTTGAAAATGTGAACTATTGACTTAAAAATGGTTAAGTGTAGTGACTTGAAATGTGAACTAGTGACTTGAAAATGGGAAAGTGGTTGAAAATTTGAACTAGTGACTCAAAAATAGTTAAGTGTAGTGACTTAAAAATAGTAAAGTGAAATGACTTGAAATTTGAACTAGTAACTTAAAAATGGTTAAGTGTAGTGACATGAAAATGTGAACTAATGACTTGAAATGGTTTAAGTGTGGCGACTTGAAAATGTGAACTAGTGAGTTGAAAATGGTTAAATGTTGGAAAATGTGAACTAGTGACATGAAAATGGTTAAGTGTAGTGACTTGAAATGTGCACTAGTGACTTGAAAATGGTTAAGTGTAGTGACCTGTAACTATGAACTAGTGACATGAAAATGGTTAAGTGTAGTGACTTGAAAGTGGATAAGTATGGTTTCTTGAAATGTGAACTAGTGACATGAAACCGGATAAGTGTAGTTACTTGAAAATGTGTACTATTGACTAGAAAATTGTTAAGTGTAGTAACTTGAAAATGAGAACTATGGACTTAAAAATGGTTAAGTGTAGTGACTTGAAATGTGAACTAGTGACTTGAAAATGGGAAAGTGGTTGAAAATTTTAACTAGTGACTTGAAAATAGTTAAGTTTAGTGACTTAAAAATAGTAAAGTGTAATGACTTGAAATTTGAACTAGTGACTTAAAAATGGTTAAGCGTAGTGACTTGAAAATGTGAACTAGTGACATGAAAATGGTTACGTGTACTGACTTGAAAATGGAAAAGTGGTTGAAAATTTAAACTAGTGACTAGAAAGTTGTTAAGTGTAGTGACTGGAAAATATGAACTACTGACATGAAAATGGTTAAGTGTTGTGACTTGAAATGTGAACTAGTGACTTGAGAATGGTTAAGTGTAGTGACTTTAAAATGGTAAGGTGTAGTGACTTGTAAATATGAACTAGTGACATGAAAAGGGTTAAGTGTAGTGACTTGAAACTGTGAACTAGTGACTTGAAAATGGATAAGTGTAGTTTCTTGAAATGTGAACTAGTGACTTGAAACTGGTTAAGTGTTGTTACTTGAAATTGTGTACTAATGACTAGAAAATGGTTAAGTGTTGTGACTTGAAATGTGAACTAGTGACTTGAGAATGGTTAGGTGTAGTGACTTTAAAATGGTTAAGTGTAGTGACTTGTAATTATGAACTAGTGACATGAAAATGGTTAAGTGTAGTGACTTGAAAATGTGAACTAGTGACTTGAAAATGGATAAGTGTAGTTTCTTGAAATGTGAACTAGTGACTTGAAACTGGTTAAGTGTTGTTACTTGAAATGTGAACTAGTGACTTGAGAATGGTTAAGTGTAGTGACTTTAAAATGGTAAGGTGTAGTGACTTGTAAATATGAACTAGTGACATGAAAAGGGTTAAGTGTAGTGACTTGAAAATGTGAACTAGTGACTTGAAAATGGATAAGTGTAGTTTCTTGAAATGTGAACTAGTGACTTGAAACTGGTTAAGTGTTGTTACTTTAAATTGTGTACTAATGACTAGAAAATGGTTAAGTGTTGTGACTTGAAATGTGAACTAGTGACTTGAGAATGGTTAGGTGTAGTGACTTTAAAATGGTTAAGTGTAGTGACTTGTAATTATGAACTAGTGACATGAAAATGGTTAAGTGTAGTGACTTGAAAATTTGAACTAGTGACTTGAAAATGTGTACTAATGACTAGAAAATGGTTAAGTGTTGTGCCTTGAAATGTGAACTAGAGACTTGAGAATGGTTAAGTGTAGTGACTTTAAAATGGTTAAGTGTAGTGACTTGTAATTATAAACTAGTGACATGAAAATGGTTAAGTGTAGTGACTTGAAAATGTGAACTATTGACTTAAAAATTGTTAAGTGTAGTGACTTGAAATGTGAACTAGTGACTTGAAAAATGGGAAAGTGGTTGAAAATTTAAACTAGTGACTTGAAAATAGTTAAGTGTAGTGACTTAAAAATAGTAAAGTGTAATGACTTGAAATTTTAACTAGTGACATGAAAATGGTTAAACGTAGTGGCATTAAAATGTGAACTAATGACTAGAAAATTGTTAAGTGTGGTGACTTAGAAATGTGAACTAGTGACTACAAATGGTTTAAGTGTGGCGACTTGAAACTGTGAACTAGTGACTTGAAAATGGTTTTGTGTACTGACTTGAAATGTGAACTAGTGACTTGAAAATGGTTTATTATTTGAAAATGTGAACAAGTGACATGAAAATGGTTAAATGTAATGCCTTGAAATGTGCACTAGTGACTTGAAAATGGTTAAGGGTAGTGACTTGTAAATGTGAACTAGTGACTAGAAAATTGTTAAGTGTAGGGACTGGAAAATGTGAACTACATACATGAAAATAGTTAAGTGTTGTGACTTGAAATGTGAACCAGTGACTAGAAAATGGTTAAGTGTAGTGACTTTAAAATGGTTAAGTGTAGTGACTAGTAACTATGAACTAGTGACATGAAAATGGTTAAGTATAGTGACTTGAAAATGTGAACTAGTGACTTGAAAATGGATAAGTGTAGTTTCTTGAAATGTGAACTAGTGACTTGAAAATGTTAAATAATGAATAGAAAATGGTTAAGTGTAGTGATTTGAAATGTGCACTAGTGTCTTGAAAATGCTTAAGTGTAGTGACTTTAAAATGGTTAAGTGTAGTGACCTGTAAATATGAACTAGTTACATGAAAATGGTTAAGTGTAGTGACTTGAAAATGGATAAGTATGGTTTCTTGAAATGTGAACTAGTGACATGAAACCGGATAAGTGTAGTTACTTGAAAATGTGTACTATTGACTAGAAAATTGTTAAGTGTAGTAACTTGAAAATGAGAACTATGGACTTAAAAATGGTTAAGTGTAGTGACTTGAAATGTGAACTAGTGACTTGAAAATGGGAAAGTGGTTGAAAATTTTAACTAGTGACTTGAAAATAGTTAAGTTTAGTGACTTAAAAATAGTAAAGTGTAATGAATTGAAATTTTAACTAGTGACTTAAAAATGGTTAAGCGTAGTGACTTGAAAATGTGAACTATTGACTTAAAAATGGTTAAGTGTAGTGACTTGAAATGTGAACTAGTGACTTGAAAAATGGGAAAGTGGTTGAAAATTTAAACTAGTGACTTGAAAATAGTTAAGTGTAGTGACTTAAAAATAGTAAAGTGTAATGACTTGAAATTTGAACTAGTGACTTGAAAATGAATAGGTGTAGTTTCTTGAAATGTGAACTAGTGACTTGAAACCGGTTAAGTGTTGCTACATAGAAATTGTGTACTAATGACTAGAAAATGGTTAAGTGTAGTAACTTTAAAATGTGAACTATTGACTTAAAAATGGTTAAGTGTAGTGACTTGAAATGTGAACTAGTGACTTGAAAATGGGAAAGTGGTTGAAAATTGGAACTAGTGACTCGAAAATAGTTAAGTGTAGTGACTTAAGATTAGTAAAGTGAAATGCCTTGAAATTTGAACTAGTAACTTAAAAATGGTTAAGCGTAGTGACATGAAAATGTGAACTGATGACTAGAAAATTGTTAAGTGTAGTGACTTAAAAATGTGAACTAGTGACTAGAAATGGTTTGTGCGGCGACTTGTAATTGTGAACTAGTGACTTCAAAAAGGTTACGTGTACTGACTTAAAATGTGAACTAGTGACTTTAAAATGGTTAAATGTTTGAAAATGTGAACTAGTGACATGAAAATGGTTAAGTGTAGTGACTTGAAATGTGCACTAGTGACTTGAAAATGGTTAAGTGTAGTGACCTATAAATATGAACTAGTGACATGAAAATGGTTAAGTGTAGTGACTTGAAAATGGATAAGTGTGGTTTCTTGAAATGTGAACTAGTGACTTGAAACCGGATAAGTGTAGTTACTTGAAAATGTGTACTAATGACTAGAAAATGGTTAAGTGTAGTAACTTGAAAATGTGAACTATTGACTTAAAAATGGTTAAGTGTAGTGACTTGAAATGTGAACTAGTGACTTGAAAATGGGAAAGTGGTTGAAAATTTGAACTAGTGACTCGAAAATAGTTAAGTGTAGTGACTTAAAAATAGTAAAGTGAAATGACTTGAAATTTGAACTAGTAACTTAAAAATGGTTAAGTGTAGTGACATGAAAATGTGAACTAATGACTAGAAATGGTTTAAGTGTGGCGACTTGAAAATGTGAACTAGTGAGTTGAAAATGGTTAAATGTTGGAAAATGTGAACTAGTGACATGAAAATGGTTAAGTGTAGTGACTTGAAATGTGCACTATTGACTTGAAAATGGTTAAGTGTAGTGACCTGTAACTATGAACTAGTGACATGAAAATGGTTAAGTGTAGTGACTTGAAAATGGATAAGTATGGTTTCTTGAAATGTGAACTAGTGACATGAAACCGGATAAGTGTAGTTACTTGAAAATGTGTACTATTGACTAGAAAATTGTTAAGTGTAGTAACTTGAAAATGAGAACTATGGACTTAAAAATGGTTAAGTGTAGTGACTTGAAATGTGAACTAGTGACTTGAAAATGGGAAAGTGGTTGAAAATTTTAACTAGTGACTTGAAAATAGTTAAGTTTAGTGACTTAAAAATAGTAAAGTGTAATGACTTGAAATTTGAACTAGTGACTTAAAAATGGTTAAGCGTAGTGACTTGAAAATGTGAACTAGTGACATGAAAATGGTTACGTGTACTGACTTGAAAATGGAAAAGTGGTTGAAAATTTAAACTAGTGACTAGAAAGTTGTTAAGTGTAGTGACTGGAAAATATGAACTACTGACATGAAAATGGTTAAGTGTTGTGACTTGAAATGTGAACTAGTGACTTGAGAATGGTTAAGTGTAGTGACTTTAAAATGGTAAGGTGTAGTGACTTGTAAATATGAACTAGTGACATGAAAAGGGTTAAGTGTAGTGACTTGAAACTGTGAACTAGTGACTTGAAAATGGATAAGTGTAGTTTCTTGAAATGTGAACTAGTGACTTGAAACTGGTTAAGTGTTGTTACTTGAAATTGTGTACTAATGACTAGAAAATGGTTAAGTGTTGTGACTTGAAATGTGAACTAGTGACTTGAGAATGGTTAGGTGTAGTGACTTTAAAATGGTTAAGTGTAGTGACTTGTAATTATGAACTAGTGACATGAAAATGGTTAAGTGTAGTGACTTGAAAATGTGAACTAGTGACTTGAAAATGGATAAGTGTAGTTTCTTGAAATGTGAACTAGTGACTTGAAACTGGTTAAGTGTTGTTACTTGAAATGTGAACTAGTGACTTGAGAATGGTTAAGTGTAGTGACTTTAAAATGGTAAGGTGTAGTGACTTGTAAATATGAACTAGTGACATGAAAAGGGTTAAGTGTAGTGACTTGAAACTGTGAACTAGTGACTTGAAAATGGATAAGTGTAGTTTCTTGATATGTGAACTAGTGACTTGAAACTGGTTAAGTGTTGTTACTTTAAATTGTGTACTAATGACTAGAAAATGGTTAAGTGTTGTGACTTGAAATGTGAACTAGTGACTTGAGAATGGTTAGGTGTAGTGACTTTAAAATGGTTAAGTGTAGTGACTTGTAATTATGAACTAGTGACATGAAAATGGTTAAGTGTAGTGACTTGAAAATTTGAACTAGTGACTTGAAAATGTGTACTAATGACTAGAAAATGGTTAAGTGTTGTGCCTTGAAATGTGAACTAGAGACTTGAGAATGGTTAAGTGTAGTGACTTTAAAATGGTTAAGTGTAGTGACTTGTAATTATAAACTAGTGACATGAAAATGGTTAAGTGTAGTGACTTGAAAATTTGAACTATTGACTTAAAAATTGTTAAGTGTAGTGACTTGAAATGTGAACTAGTGACTTGAAAAATGGGAAAGTGGTTGAAAATTTAAACTAGTGACTTGAAAATAGTTAAGTGTAGTGACTTAAAAATAGTAAAGTGTAATGACTTGAAATTTTAACTAGTGACATGAAAATGGTTAAACGTAGTGGCATTAAAATGTGAACTAATGACTAGAAAATTGTTAAGTGTGGTGACTTAGAAATGTGAACTAGTGACTACAAATGGTTTAAGTGTGGCGACTTGAAACTGTGAACTAGTGACTTGAAAATGGTTTTGTGTACTGACTTGAAATGTGAACTAGTGACTTGAAAATGGTTTATTATTTGAAAATGTGAACAAGTGACATGAAAATGGTTAAATGTAATGCCTTGAAATGTGCACTAGTGACTTGAAAATGGTTAAGGGTAGTGACTTGTAAATGTGAACTAGTGACTAGAAAATTGTTAAGTGTAGGGACTGGAAAATGTGAACTACATACATGAAAATAGTTAAGTGTTGTGACTTGAAATGTGAACCAGTGACTAGAAAATGGTTAAGTGTAGTGACTTTAAAATGGTTAAGTGTAGTGACTAGTAACTATGAACTAGTGACATGAAAATGGTTAAGTATAGTGACTTGAAAATGTGAACTAGTGACTTGAAAATGGATAAGTGTAGTTTCTTGAAATGTGAACTAGTGACTTGAAAATGTTAAATAATGAATAGAAAATGGTTAAGTGTAGTGATTTGAAATGTGCACTAGTGTCTTGAAAATGCTTAAGTGTAGTGACTTTAAAATGGTTAAGTGTAGTGACCTGTAAATATGAACTAGTTACATGAAAATGGTTAAGTGTAGTGACTTGAAAATGGATAAGTATGGTTTCTTGAAATGTGAACTAGTGACATGAAACCGGATAAGTGTAGTTACTTGAAAATGTGTACTATTGACTAGAAAATTGTTAAGTGTAGTAACTTGAAAATGAGAACTATGGACTTAAAAATGGTTAAGTGTAGTGACTTGAAATGTGAACTAGTGACTTGAAAATGGGAAAGTGGTTGAAAATTTTAACTAGTGACTTGAAAATAGTTAAGTTTAGTGACTTAAAAATAGTAAAGTGTAATGAATTGAAATTTTAACTAGTGACTTAAAAATGGTTAAGCGTAGTGACTTGAAAATGTGAACTAGTGACATGAAAATGGTTACGTGTACTGACTTGAAAATGGAAAAGTGGTTGAAAATTTAAACTAGTGACTAGAAAGTTGTTAAGTGTAGTGACTGGAAAATATGAACTACTGACATGAAAATGGTTAAGTGTTGTGACTTGAAATGTGAACTAGTGACTTGAGAATGGTTAAGTGTAGTGACTTTAAAATGGTAAGGTGTAGTGACTTGTAAATATGAACTAGTGACATGAAAAGGGTTAAGTGTAGTGACTTGAAACTATGAACTAGTGACTTGAAAATGGATAAGTGTAGTTTCTTGAAATGTGAACTAGTGACTTGAAACTGGTTAAGTGTTGTTACTTGAAATTGTGTACTAATGACTAGAAAATGGTTAAGTGTTGTGACTTGAAATGTGAACTAGTGACTTGAGAATGGTTAGGTGTAGTGACTTTAAAATGGTTAAGTGTAGTGACTTGTAATTATGAACTAGTGACATGAAAATGGTTAAGTGTAGTGACTTGAAAATGTGAACTAGTGACTTGAAAATGGATAAGTGTAGTTTCTTGAAATGTGAACTAGTGACTTGAAACTGGTTAAGTGTTGTTACTTGAAATGTGAACTAGTGACTTGAGAATGGTTAAGTGTAGTGACTTTAAAATGGTAAGGTGTAGTGACTTGTAAATATGAACTAGTGACATGAAAAGGGTTAAGTGTAGTGACTTGAAACTGTGAACTAGTGACTTGAAAATGGATAAGTGTAGTTTCTTGAAATGTGAACTAATGACTTGAAACTGGTTAAGTGTTGTTACTTGAAATTGTGTACTAATGACTAGAAAATGGTTAAGTGTTGTGACTTGAAATGTGAACTAGTGACTTGAGAATGGTTAGGTGTAGTGACTTTAAAATGGTTAAGTGTAGTGACTTGTAATTATGAACTAGTGACATGAAAATGGTTAAGTGTAGTGACTTGAAAATGTGAACTAGTGACTTGAAAATGTGTACTAATGACTAGAAAATGGTTAAGTGTTGTGACTTGAAATGTGAACTAGAGACTTGAGAATGGTTAAGTGTAGTGACTTTAAAATGGTTAAGTGTAGTGACTTGTAATTATAAACTAGTGACATGAACATGGTTAAGTGTAGTGACTTGAAAATGTGAACTATTGACTTAAAAATGGTTAAGTGTAGTGACTTGAAATGTGAACTAGTGACTGGAAAAATGGGAAAGTGGTTGAAAATTTAAACTAGTGACTTGAAAATAGTTAAGTGTAGTGACTTAAAAATAGTAAAGTGTAATGAATTGAAATTTTAACTAGTGACATGAAAATGGTTAAACGTAGTGGCATTAAAATGTGAACTAATGACTAGAAAATTGTTAAGTGTAGTGACTTAGAAATGTGAACTAGTGACTAGAAATGGTTTAAGTGTGACGACTTGAAACTGTGAACTAGTGACTTGAAAATGGTTTTGTGTACTGACTTGAAATGTGAACTAGTGACTTGAAAATGGTTTATTATTTGAAAATGTGAACAAGTGACATGAAAATGGTAAAGTGTAATGCCTTGAAATGTATACTAGTGACTTTAAAATGGTTAAGGGTAGTGACTTGTAAATGTGAACTAGTGACTAGAAAATTGTTAAGTGTAGGGACTGGAAAATGTGAACAACATACATGAAAATAGTTAAGTGTTGTGACTTGAAATGTGAACCAGTGACTAGAAAATGGTTAAGTGTAGTGACTTTAAAATGGTTAAGTGTAGTGACTAGTAACTATGAACTAGTGACATGAAAATGGTTAAGTATAGTGACTTGAAAATGTGAACTAGTGACTTGAAAATGGATAAGTGTAGTTTCTTGAAATGTGAACTAGTGACTTGAAAATGTTAAATAATGAATAGAAAATGGTTAAGTGTAGTGATTTGAAATGTGCACTAGTGTCTTGAAAATGCTTAAGTGTAGTGACTTTAAAATGGTTAAGTGTAGTGACCTGTAAATATGAACTAGTTACATGAAAATGGTTAAGTGTAGTGACTTGAAAATGGATAAGTGTAGTTTCTTGCAATGTGAACTAGTGACTTGAAACTGGATAAGTGTAGTTACTCGAAAATGTGTACTAATGACTAGAAAATGGTTAAGTGTAGTAACTTGAAAATGTGAACTATTGACTTAAAAATGGTTAAGTGTAATGACTTGAAATGTGAACTAGTGACTTGAAAATGGGAACGTGGTTGAAAATTTGAACTAGTGACTTGAAAATAGTTAAGTGTAGTGACTTAAAAATAGAAAAGTGTAATGACTTGAAATTGAACTAGTGACTTGAAAATGTGAACTAATGACTAGAAAATTGTTAAGTGTCGTGACTTAGAAATGTGTAGTAGTGACTAGAAATGGTTTAAGTGTGGCGACTTGAAACTGTGAACTAGTGACTTGAAAATGATTTCGTGTACAGACTTGAAATGTGAACTAGTGACTTGAAAATGGTTTAGTTTTTGAAAATGTGAACTAGTGACATGAACATGGTTAAGTGTAGTGCCTTGAAATCTGCACTAGTGACTTTAAAATGGTTAAGTGTAGTGACTTGTAAATGTGAACATGTGACTAGAAAATTGTTAAGTGTAGTGACTGGAAAATATGAACTACTGACATGAAAATGGTTAAGTATTTTGACTTGAATTGTGAACTAGTGACTTGCGAATGGTTAAGTGAAGTGACTTTAAAATGGTTAAGTGCAGTGACTTGTAACTATGAACTAGTGACATGAAAATGGTTAAGTGTAGTGACTTGAAAATCTGATCTAGTGACTTGAAAATGGATAAGTGTAGTTTCTTGAAATGTGAACTAGTGACTTGAAACTGGTTAAGTGTTGTTGCTTGAAATTGTGTACTAATGACTAGAAAATGGTTAAGTGTAGTAACTTGAAAATGTGAACTATTGACTTAAAAATGGTTAACTGTATTTACTTGAAATGTGAACTAGTGACTTGAAAATGGGAAAGTGGTTGAAAATTTGAACTAGTGACTCGAAAATAGATAAGTGTAGTGACTTAAAAATAGTAAAGTGAAATGACTTGAAATTTGAACTATTAATTTAAAAATTGTTAAGCGTAGTGACATGAAAATGTGAACTAATGACTAGAAAATGGTTAAGTGTAGTAACTTGAAAATGTGAACTATTGACTTAAAAATGGTTTAGTGTAATGACTTGAAATGTGAACCAGTGACTTGAAAATGGGAAAGTGGTTGAAAATTTGAACTAGTGACTTGAAAATAGTTAAGTGTAGTGACTTAAAAATAGTAAAGTGTAATGACTTGAAATTTGAACTAGTGACTTGAAAATGTGAACTAATGACTAGATAATTGTTTAGTGTAGTGACTTAGAAATGTGTACTAGTGACTAGAAATGGTTTAAGTGTGGCGACTTGAAACTGTGAACTAGTGACTTGAAAATGGTTTCGTGTACTTACTTGAAATGTGAACTAGTGACTTGAAAATTGTTTAGTGTTTGAAAACGTGAACTAGTGACATGAAAATGGTTAAGTTTAGTGACTTTAAAATGGTTAAATGTAGTGACTTGTAAATGTGAACTAGTGACTAGAAAATTGTTAAGTGTAGTGACTGGAAAATATGAACTACTGACATGAAAATGGTTAAGTGTTGTGACTTGAAATGTGAACTAGTGACTTGAGAATGGTTAAGTGTGGTGGTAAATGGTTAAGTGTAGTGACTTGTAAATATGAACTAGTGACATTAAAATGGTTAAGTGTAGTGACTTAAAAATGTGAACTAGTGACTAAAAATGGTTTAAGTGTGGCGACTTGAAACTGTGAACTAGTGACATGAAAATGGTTCTATGTACTGACTTGAAATGTGAACTAGTGACTTGAAAATGGTTTAGTGTTTGAAAATGTGGACTAGTGACATGAAAATGGTTAAGTGTAGTGCCTTGAAATGTGCACTAGTGACTTGAAAATAGTTAAGTGTTTGAAAATGTGAACTAGTGACATGAAAATGGTTAAGTGTAGTGACTTGAAATGTGCACTAGTGACTTAAAAATGGTTAAGTGTAGTGACTTTAATATGGTTAAGTGTAGTGACTTGTAAATATGAACTAGTGACATGAAAAGGGTTAAGTGTAGTGACTTGAAAATGGATAAGTGTAGTTTCGTGAAATGTGAAATAGTAACTTGAAACTGGATAAGTGTAGTTACTTGAAAATGTGTACTAATGACTAGAAAATGGTTAAGTGTAGTAACATGAAAATGTGAACTATTGACTTAAAAATGGTTAAATGTAATGACTTGATATGTGAACTAGTGACTCGAAAATGGGAAAGTGGTTGATAATTTGAACTAGTGACTTGAAAATAGTTAAGTGTAGTGATTTAAAAATAGTAAAGTGCAATGACTTGAAATTTTAACTAGTGACATGAAAATGGTTAAACGTAGTGACATTGAAATATGAACTAATGACAAGTAAATTTTTAAGTGTAGTGACTTAGAAATGTGAACTAGTGACTAGAAATGGTTTAAGTGTGGCGACTTGAAACTGTGAACTAGTGACTTGAAAATGGTTTCGTGTACTGACTTGAAATGTGAACTAGTGACTTGAAAATGGGAAAGTGGTTGAAAATTTTAACTAGTGACTTGAAAATAGTTAAGTTTAGTGACTTAAAAATAGTAAAGTGTAATGAATTGAAATTTTAACTAGTGACTTAAAAATGGTTAAGCGTAGTGACTTGAAAATGTGAACTAGTGACATGAAAATGGTTACGTGTACTGACTTGAAAATGGAAAAGTGGTTGAAAATTTAAACTAGTGACTAGAAAGTTGTTAAGTGTAGTGACTGGAAAATATGAACTACTGACATGAAAATGGTTAAGTGTTGTGACTTGAAATGTGAACTAGTGACTTGAGAATGGTTAAGTGTAGTGACTTTAAAATGGTAAGGTGTAGTGACTTGTAAATATGAACTAGTGACATGAAAAGGGTTAAGTGTAGTGACTTGAAACTGTGAACTAGTGACTTGAAAATGGATAAGTGTAGTTTCTTGAAATGTGAACTAGTGACTTGAAACTGGTTAAGTGTTGTTACTTGAAATTGTGTACTAATGACTAGAAAATGGTTAAGTGTTGTGACTTGAAATGTGAACTAGTCACTTGAGAATGGTTAGGTGTAGTGACTTTAAAATGGTTAAGTGTAGTGACTTGTAATTATGAACTAGTGACATGAAAATGGTTAAGTGTAGTGACTTGAAAATGTGAACTAGTGACTTGAAAATGGATAAGTGTAGTTTCTTGAAATGTGAACTAGTGACTTGAAACTGGTTAAGTGTTGTTACTTGAAATGTGAACTAGTGACTTGAGAATGGTTAAGTGTAGTGACTTTAAAATGGTAAGGTGTAGTGACTTGTAAATATGAACTAGTGACATGAAAAGGGTTAAGTGTAGTGACTTGAAACTGTGAACTAGTGACTTGAAAATGGATAAGTGTAGTTTCTTGAAATGTGAACTAGTGACTTGAAACTAGTTAAGTGTTGTTACTTGAAATTGTGTACTAATGACTAGAAAATGGTTAAGTGTTGTGACTTGAAATGTGAACTAGTGACTTGAGAATGGTTAGGTGTAGTGACTTTAAAATGGTTAAGTGTAGTGACTTGTAATTATGAACTAGTGACATGAAAATGGTTAAGTGTAGTGACTTGAAAATGTGAACTAGTGACTTGAAAATGTGTACTAATGACTAGAAAATGGTTAAGTGTTGTGACTTGAAATGTGAACTAGAGACTTGAGAATGGTTAAGTGTAGTGACTTTAAAATGGTTAAGTGTAGTGACTTGTAATTATAAACTAGTGACATGAAAATGGTTAAGTGTAGTGACTTGAAAATGTGAACTATTGACTTAAAAATGGTTAAGTGTAGTGACTTGAAATGTGAACTAGTGACTTGAAAAATGGGAAAGTGGTTGAAAATTTAAACTAGTGACTTGAAAATAATTAAGTGTAGTGACTTAAAAATAGTAAAGTGTAATGAATTGAAATTTTAACTAGTGACATGAAAATGGTTAAACGTAGTGGCATTAAAATGTGAACTAATGACTAGAAAATTGTTAAGTGTAGTGACTTAGAAATGTGAACTAGTGACTAGAAATGGTTTAAGTGTGGCGACTTGAAACTGTGAACTAGTGACTTGAAAATGGTTTTGTGTACTGACTTGAAATGTGAACTAGTGACTTGAAAATGGTTTATTATTTGAAAATGTGAACAAGTGACATGAAAATGGTTAAGTGTAATGCCTTGAAATGTGCACTAGTGACTTGAAAATGGTTAAGGGTAGTGACTTGTAAATGTGAACTAGTGACTAGAAAATTGTTAAGTGTAGGGACTGGAAAATGTGAACTACATACATGAAAATAGTTAAGTGTTGTGACTTGAAATGTGAACCAGTGACTAGAAAATGGTTAAGTGTAGTGACTTTAAATTGGTTAAGTGTAGTGACTAGTAACTATGAACTAGTGACATGAAAATGGTTAAGTATAGTGACTTGAAAATGTGAACTAGTGACTTGAAAATGGATAAGTGTAGTTTCTTGAAATGTGAACTAGTGACTTGAAAATGTTAAATAATGAATAGAAAATGGTTAAGTGTAGTGATTTGAAATGTGCACTAGTGTCTTGAAAATGCTTAAGTGTAGTGACTTTAAAATGGTTAAGTGTAGTGACCTGTAAATATGAACTAGTTACATGAAAATGGTTAAGTGTAGTGACTTGAAAATGGATAAGTGTAGTTTCTTGCAATGTGAACTAGTGACTTGAAACTGGATAAGTGTAGTTACTCGAAAATGTGTACTAATGACTTGAAAATGGTTAAGTGTAGTAACTTGAAAATGTGAACTATTGACTTAAAAATGGTTAAGTGTAATGACTTGAAATGTGAACTAGTGACTTGAAAATGGGAAAGTGGTTGAAAATTTGAACTAGTGACTTGAAAATAGTTAAGTGTAGTGACTTAAAAATAGAAAAGTGTAATGACTTGAAATTGAACTAGTGACTTGAAAATGTGAACTAATGACTAGAAAATTGTTAAGTGTCGTGACTTAGAAATGTGTAGTAGTGACTAGAAATGGTTTAAGTGTGGCGACTTGAAACTGTGAACTAGTGACTTGAAAATGATTTCGTGTACAGACTTGAAATGTGAACTAGTGACTTGAAAATGGTTTAGTTTTTGAAAATGTGAACTAGTGACATGAACATGGTTAAGTGTAGTGCCTTGAAATGTGCACTAGTGACTTTAAAATGGTTAAGTGTAGTGACTTGTAAATGTGAACATGTGACTAGAAAATTGTTAAGTGTAGTGACTGGAAAATATGAACTACTGACATGAAAATGGTTAAGTATTTTGACTTGAATTGTGAACTAGTGACTTGCGAATGGTTAAGTGAAGTGACTTTAAAATGGTTAAGTGCAGTGACTTGTAACTATGAACTAGTGACATGAAAATGGTTAAGTGTAGTGACTTGAAAATCTGATCTAGTGACTTGAAAATGGATAAGTGTAGTTTCTTGAAATGTGAACTAGTGACTTGAAACTGGTTAAGTGTTGTTGCTTGAAATTGTGTACTAATGACTAGAAAATGGTTAAGTGTAGTAACTTGAAAATGTGAACTATTGACTTAAAAATGGTTAAGTGTATTTACTTGAAATGTGAACTAGTGACTTGAAAATGGGAAAGTGGTTGAAAATTTGAACTAGTGACTCGAAAATAGTTAAGTGTAGTGACTTAAAAATAGTAAAGTGAAATGACTTGAAATTTGAACTATTAATTTAAAAATTGTTAAGCGTAGTGACATGAAAATGTAAACTAATGACTAGAAAATGGTTAAGTGTAGTAACTTGAAAATGTGAACTATTGACTTAAAAATGGTTTAGTGTAATGACTTGAAATGTGAACCAGTGACTTGAAAATGGGAAAGTGGTTGAAAATTTGAACTAGTGACTTGAAAATAGTTAAGTGTAGTGACTTAAAAATAGTAAAGTGTAATGACTTGAAATTTGAACTAGTGACTTGAAAATGTGAACTAATGACTAGATAATTGTTTAGTGTAGTGACTTAGAAATGTGTACTAGTGACTAGAAATGGTTTAAGTGTGGCGACTTGAAACTGTGAACTAGTGACTTGAAAATGGTTTCGTGTACTTACTTGAAATGTGAACTAGTGACTTGAAAATTGTTTAGTGTTTGAAAACGTGAACTAGTGACATGAAAATGGTTAAGTTTAGTGACTTTAAAATGGTTAAATGTAGTGACTTGTAAATGTGAACTAGTGACTAGAAAATTGTTAAGTGTAGTGACTGGAAAATATGAACTACTGACATGAAAATGGTTAAGTGTTGTGACTTGAAATGTGAACTAGTGACTTGAGAATGGTTAAGTGTGGTGGTAAATGGTTAAGTGTAGTGACTTGTAAATATGAACTAGTGACATGAAAATGGTTAAGTGTAGTGACTTAAAAATGTGAACTAGTGACTAAAAATGGTTTAAGTGTGGCGACTTGAAACTGTGAACTAGTGACATGAAAATGGTTGTTTGTACTGACTTGAAATGTGAACTAGTGACTTGAAAATGGTTTAGTGTTTGAAAATGTGGACTAGTGACATGAAAATGGTTAAGTGTAGTGCCTTGAAATGTGCACTAGTGACTTGAAAATAGTTAAGTGTTTGAAAATGTGAACTAGTGACATGAAAATGGTTAAGTGTAGTGACTTGAAATGTGCACTAGTGACTTAAAAATGGTTAAGTGTAGTGACTTTAATATGGTTAAGTGTAGTGACTTGTAAATATGAACTAGTGACATGAAAAGGGTTAAGTGTAGTGACTTGAAAATGGATAAGTGTAGTTTCGTGAAATGTGAAATAGTAACTTGAAACTGGATAAGTGTAGTTACTTGAAAATGTGTACTAATGACTAGAAAATGGTTAAGTGTAGTAACATGAAAATGTGAACTATTGACTTAAAAATGGTTAAGTGTAATGACTTGATATGTGAACTAGTGACTCGAAAATGGGAAAGTGGTTGAAAATTTGAACTAGTGACTTGAAAATAGTTAAGTGTAGTGATTTAAAAATAGTAAAGTGCAATGACTTGAAATTTTAACTAGTGACATGAAAATGGTTAAACGTAGTGACATTGAAATATGAACTAATGACAAGTAAATTGTTAAGTGTAGTGACTTAGAAATGTGAACTAGTGACTAGAAATGGTTTAAGTGTGGCGACTTGAAACTGTGAACTAGTGACTTGAAAATGGTTTCGTGTACTGACTTGAAATGTGAACTAGTGACTTGAAAATGGTTTATTGTTTGAAAATGTGAACAAGTGACATGAAAATGGTTAAGTGTAATGCCTTGAAATGTGCACTAGTGACTTAAAAATGGTTAAGTGTAGTGACTTGTAAATGTGAACTAGTGACTAGAAAATTGTTAAGTGTAGTGACTGGAAAATATGAACTACTGACATGAAAATGGTTAAGTGTTGTGACTTGAAATGTGAACTAGTGACTTGAGAATGGTTAAGTGTAGTGACAAATGGTTAAGTGTAGTGACTTGTAAATATGAACTAGTGACATGAAAATGGTTAAGTGTAGTGACTTAAAAATGTGAACTAGTGACTAAAAATGGTTTAAGTGTGGCGACTTGAAACTGTGAACTAGTGACATGAAAATGGTTGTATGTACTGACTTGAAATGTGAACTAGTGACTTGAAAATGGTTTAGTGTTTGAAAATGTGGACTAGTGACATGAAAATGGTTAAGTGTAGTGCCTTGAAATGTGCACTAGTGACTTGAAAATGGTTAAGTGTTTGAAAATGTGAACTAGTGACATGAAAATGGTTAAGTGTAGTGACTTGAAATGTGCACTAGTGACTTAAAAATGGTTAAGTGTAGTGACTTAAAAATGGTTAAGTGTAGTTACTTTAAAATGGTTAAGTGTAGTGACTTGTAAATATGAACTAGTGACATGAAAATGGTTAAGTGTAGTGACTTGAAAATGGATAAGTGTAGTTTCGTGAAATGTGAAATAGCAACTTGAAACTGGATAAGTGTAGTTACTTGAAAATGTGTACTAATGACTAGAAAATGGTTAAGTGTAGTAACATGAAAATGTGAACTATTGACTTAAAAATGGTTAAGTGTAATGACTTGATATGTGAACTAGTGACTTGAAAATGGGAAAGTGGTTGAAAATTTGAACTAGTGACTTGAAAATAGTTAAGTGTAGTGACTTAAAAATAGAAAAGTGTAATGACTTGAAATTGAACTAGTGACTTGAAAATGTGAACTAATGACTAGATAATTGTTTAGTTTAGTGACTTAGAAATGTGTACTAGTGACTAGAAATGGTTTAAGTGTGGCGACTTGAAACTGTGAACTAGTGACTTGAAAATGGTTTCGTGTACTTACTTGAAATGTGAACTAGTGACTTGAAAATTGTTTAGTGTTTGAAAACGTGAACTAGTGACATGAAAATGGTTAAGTGTAATGCCTTGAAATGTGCACTAGTGACTTGAAAATGGTTAAGGGTAGTGACTTGTAAATGTGAACTAGTGACTAGAAAATTGTTAAGTGTAGGGACTGGAAAATGTGAACTACTGACATGAAAATGGTTAAGTGTTGTGACTTGAAATGTGAACCAGTGACTAGAAAATGGTTAAGTGTAGTGACTTTAAAATTGTTAAGTGTAGTGACTAGTATCTATGAACTAGTGACATGAAAATGGTTAAGTATAGTGACTTGAAAATGTGAACTAGTGACTTGAAAATGGATAAGTGTAGTTTCTTGAAATGTGAACTAGTGACTTGAAAATGTTAAATAATGAATAGAAAATGGTTAAGTGTAGTGATTTGAAATGTGCACTAGTGTCTTGAAAATGCTTAAGTGTAGTGACTTTAAAATGGTTAAGTGTAGTGACCTGTAAATATGAACTAGTTACATGAAAATGGTTAAGTGTAGTGACTTGAAAATGGATAAGTGTAGTTTCTTGCAATGTGAACTAGTGACTTGAAACTGGATAAGTGTAGTTACTCGAAAATGTGTACTAATGACTAGAAAATGGTTAAGTGTAGTAACTTGAAAATGTGAACTATTGACTTAAAAATGGGTAAGTGTAATGACTTGAAATGTGAACTAGTGACTTGAAAATGGGAAAGTGGTTGAAAATTTGAACTAGTGACTTGAAAATAGTTAAGTGTAGTGACTTAAAAATAGAAAAGTGTAATGACTTGAAATTGAACTAGTGACTTGAAAATGTGAACTAATGACTAGAAAATTGTTAAGTGTAGTAACTTAGAAATGTGTAGTAGTGACTAGAAATGGTTTAAGTGTGGCGACTTGAAACTGTGAACTAGTGACTTGAAAATGATTTCGTGTACTGACTTGAAATGTGAACTAGTGACTTGAAAATGGTTTAGTGTTTGAAAATGTGAACTAGTGACATGAACATGGTTAAGTGTAGTGCCTTGAAATGTGCACTAGTGACTTTAAAATGGTTAAGTGTAGTGACTTGTAAATGTGAACATGTGACTAGAAAATTGTTAAGTGTAGTGACTGGAAAATATGAACTACTGACATGAAAATGGTTAAGTATTTTGACTTGAAATGTGAACTAGTGACTTGAGAATGGTTAAGTGAAGTGACTTTAAAATGGTTAAGTGCAGTGACTTGTAACTATGAACTAGTGACATGAAAATGGTTAAGTGTAGTGACTTGAAAATCTGATCTAGTGACTTGAAAATGGATAAGTGTAGTTTCTTCAAATGTGAACTAGTGACTTGAAACTGGTTAAGTGTTGTTGCTTGAAATTGTGTACTAATGACTAGAAAATGGTTAAGTGTAGTAACTTGAAAATGTGAACTATTGACTTAAAAATGGTTAACTGTATTTACTTGAAATGTGAACTAGTGACTTGAAAATGGGAAAGTGGTTGAAAATTTGAACTAGTGACTCGAAAATAGATAAGTGTAGTGACTTAAAAATAGTAAAGTGAAATGACTTGAAATTTGAACTATTAATTTAAAAATTGTTAAGCGTAGTGACATGAAAATGTGAACTAATGACTAGAAAATGGTTAAGTGTAGTAACTTGAAAATGTGAACTATTGACTTAAAAATGGTTTAGTGTAATGACTTGAAATGTGAACCAGTGACTTGAAAATGGGAAAGTGGTTGAAAATTTGAACTAGTGACTTGAAAATAGTTAAGTGTAGTGACTTAAAAATAGTAAAGTGTAATGACTTGAAATTTGAACTAGTGACTTGAAAATGTGAACTAATGACTAGATAATTGTTTAGTGTAGTGACTTAGAAATGTGTACTAGTGACTAGAAATGGTTTAAGTGTGGCGACTTGAAACTGTGAACTAGTGACTTGAAAATAGTTTCGTGTACTTACTTGAAATGTGAACTAGTGACTTGAAAATTGTTTAGTGTTTGAAAACGTGAACTAGTGACATGAAAATGGTTAAATGTAATGCCTTGAAATGTGCACTATTGACATGAAAATGGTTAAGTTTAGTGACTTTAAAATGGTTAAATGTAGTGACTTGTAAATGTGAACTAGTGACTAGAAAATTGTTAAGTGTAGTGACTGGAAAATATGAACTACTGACATGAAAATGGTTAAGTGTTGTGACTTGAAATGTGAACTAGTGACTTGAGAATGGTTAAGTGTAGTGACAAATGGTTAAGTGTAGTGACTTATAAATATGAACTAGTGACATGAAAATGGTTAAGTGTAGTGACTTAAAAATGTGAACTAGTGACTAAAAATGGTTTAAGTGTGGCGACTTGAAACTGTGAACTAGTGACATGAAAATGGTTGTATGTACTGACTTGAAATGTGAACTAGTGACTTGAAAATGGTTTAGTGTTTGAAAATGTGGACTAGTGACATGAAAATGGTTAAGTGTAGTGACTTGTAAATGTGAACATGTGACTAGAAAATTGTTAAGTGTAGTGACTGGAAAATATGAACTACTGACATGAAAATGGTTAAGTATTTTGACTTGAAATGTGAACTAGTGACTTGAGAATGGTTAAGTGTAGTGACTTTAAAATGATTAAGTGTAGTGACTTGTAACTATGAACTAGTGACATGAAAATGGTTAAGTGTAGTGACTTGAAAATCTGATCTAGTGACTTGAAAATGGATAAGTGTAGTTTCTTGAAATGTGAACTAGTGACTTGAAACTGGTTAAGTGTTGTTACTTGAAATTGTGTACTAATGACTAGAAAATGGTTAAGTGTAGTAACTTGAAAATGTGAACTATTGACTTAAAAATGGTTAAGTGTATTTACTTGAAATGTGAACTAGTAACTTGAAAATGGGAAAGTGGTTGAAAATTTGAACTAGTGACTCGAAAATAGTTAAGTGTAGTGACTTAAAAATAGTAAAGTGAAATGACTTGAAATTTGAACTATTAATTTAAGAATTGTTAAGCGTAGTGACATGAAAATGTGAACTAATGACTAGAAAATGGTTAAGTGTAGTAACTTGAAAATGTGAACTATTGACTTAAAAATGGTTAAGTGTAATGACTTGAAATGTGAACTAGTGACTTGAAAATGGAAAAGTGGTTGAAAATTTGAACTAGTGACTTGAAAATAGTTAAGTGTAGTGACTTAAAAATAGAAAAGTGTAATGATTTGAAATTGAACTAGTGACTTGAAAATGTGAACTAATGACTAGCAAATTGTTAAATGTAGTGACTTAGAAATGTGTAGTAGTGACTAGAAATGGTTTAAGTGTGGCGACTTGAAACTGTGAACTAGTGACTTGAAAATGGTTTCGTGTACTGACTTGAAATGTGAACTAGTGACTTGAAAATGGTTTAGTGTTTGAAAATGTGAACTAGTGACATGAAATGGTTAAGTGTAATGCCTTGAAATGTGCACTAGTGACTTGAAAATGGTTAAGTGTAATGACTTGAAATGTGAACTAGTGACTTGAAAATGGGAAAGTGGTTGAAAATTTGAACTAGTGACTTGAAAATAGTTAAGTGTAGTGACTTAAAAATAGTAAAGTGAAATGACTTGAAATTTGAACTATTAATTTAAAAATTGTTAAGCGTAGTGACATGAAAATGTGAACTAATGACTAGAAAATGGTTAAGTGTAGTAACTTGAAAATGTGAACTATTGACTTAAAAATGATTAAGTGTAATGACTTGAAATGTGAACTAGTGACTTGAAAATGGAAAAGTGGTTGAAAATTTGAACTAGTGACTTGAAAATAGTTAAGTGTAGTGACTTAAAAATAGAAAAGTGTAATGATTAGAAATTGAACTAGTGACTTGAAAATGTGAAATAATGACTAGAAAATTGTTAAATGTAGTGACTTAGAAATGTGTAGTAGTGACTAGAAATGGTTTAAGTGTGGCGACTTGAAACTGTGAACTAGTGACTTGAAAATGGTTTCGTGTACTGACTTGAAATGTGAACTAGTGACTTGAAAATGGTTTAGTGTTTGAAAATGTGAACTAGTGACATGAAAATGGTTAAGTGTAATTCCTTGAAATGTGCACTAGTGACTTGAAAATGGTTAAGTGTAATGACTTGAAATGTGAACTAGTGACTTGAAAATGGGAAAGTGGTTGAAAATTTGAACTAGTGACTTGAAAATAGTTAAGTGTAGTGACTTAAAAATAGTAAAGTGTAATGACTTGAAATTTTAACTAGTGACATGAAAATGGTTAAACGTAGTGACATTAAAATGTGAACTAATGACTAGAAAATTGTTAAGTGTAGTAACTTAGAAATGTGAACTAGTGACTAGAAATGGTTTAAGTGTGGCGACTTGAAACTGTGAACTAGTGACTTGAAAATGGTTTTGTGTACTGACTTGAAATGTGAACTAGTGACTTGAAAATGGTTTATTGTTTGAAAATGTGAACAAGTGACATGAAAATGGTTAAGTGTAATGCCTTGAAATGTGCACTAGTGACTTCAAAATGGTTAAGGGTAGTGACTTGTAAATGTGAACTAGTGACTAGAAAATTGTTAAGTGTAGGGACTGGAAAATGTGAACTACTGACATGAAAATGGTTAAGTGTTGTGACTTGAAATGTGAACTAGTGACTAGAAAATGGTTAAGTGTAGTGACTTTAAAATGGTTAAGTGTTGTGACTAGTAACTATGAACTAGTGACATGAAAATGGTTAAGTATAGTGACTTGAAAATGTGAACTAGTGACTTGAAAATGGATAAGTGTAGTTTCTTGAAATGTGAACTAGTGACTTGAAATTGGTTAAGTGTTGTTACTTGAAAATGTGTAATAAGGACTAGAAAATGGTTAAGTGTAGTGTCTTGAAATGTGCACTAGTGTCTTGAAAATGCTTAAGTGTAGTGACTTTAAAATGGTTAAGTGTAGTGACCTGTAAATATGAACTAGTTACATGAAAATGGTTAAGTGTAGTGACTTGAAAATGGATAAGTGTAGTTTCTTGCAATGTGAACTAGTGACTTGAAACTGGATAAGTGTAGTTACTTGAAAGTGTGTACTAATGACTAGAAAATGGTTAATAGTAGTAACTTGAAAATGTGAACTATTGACTTAAAAATGGTTAAGTGTAATGACTTGAAATGTGAACTAGTGACTTGAAAATGGGAAAGTGGTTGAAAATTTGAACTAGTGACTTGAAAATAGTTGAGTGTAGTGACTTAAAAATAGAAAAGTGTAATGACTTGAAATTGAACTAGTGACTCGAAAATGTGAACTAATGACTAGAAAATTGTTAAGTGTAGTGACTTAGAAATGTGTAGTAGTGACTAGAAATGGTTTAAGGGTGGCGACTTGAAACTGTGAACTAGTGACTTGAAAATGGTTTCGTGTACTGACTTGAAATGTGAACTAGTGACTTGAAAATGGTTTAGTGTTTGAAAATGTGAACTAGTGACATGAAAATGGTTAAGTGTAATGCCTTGAAATGTGCACTAGTGACTTGAAAATGGTTAAGTGTAGTGACTTTAAAATGGTTAAGTGTAGTGACTTGTAAATGTGAACATGTGACTAGAAAATTGTTCAGTGTAGTGACTGGAAAATATGAACTACTGACATGAAAATGGTTAAGTATTTTGACTTGAAATGTGAACTAGTGACTTGAGAATGGTTAAGTGTAGTGACTTTAAAATGATTAAGTGTAGTGACTTGTAACTATGAACTAGTGACATGAAAATGGTTAAGTGTAGTGACTTGAAAATCTGATCTAGTGACTTGAAAATGGATAAGTGTAGTTTCTTGAAATGTGAACTAGTGACTTGAAACTGGTTAAGTGTTGTTACTTGAAATTGTGTACTAATGACTAGAAAATGGTTAAGTGTAGTAACTTGAAAATGTGAACTATTGACTTAAAAATGGTTAAGTGTATTTACTTGAAATGTGAACTAGTGAATTGAAAATGGGAAAGTGGTTAAAAATTTGAACTAGTGACTCGAAAATAGTTAAGTGTAGTGACTTAAAAATAGTAAAGTGAAATGACTTGAAATTTGAACTACTAATTTAAAAATTGTTAAGCGTAGTGACATGAAAATGTGAACTAATGACTAGAAAATGGTTAAGTGTAGTAACTTGAAAATGTGAACTATTGACTTAAAAATGGTTAAGTGTAATGACTTGAAATGTGAACTAGTGACTTGAAAATGGGAAAGTGGTTGAAAATTTGAACTAGTGACTTGAAAATAGTTAAGTGTAGTGACTTAAAAATAGAAAAGTGTAATGACTTGAAATTGAACTAGTGACTTGAAAATGTGAACTAATGACTAGAAAATTGTTAAATGTAGTGACTTAGAAATGTGTAGTAGTGACTAGAAATGGTTTAAGTGTGGCGACTTGAAACTGTGAACTAGTGACTTGAAAATGGTTTCGTGTACTGACTTGAAATGTGAACTAGTGACTTGAAAATGGTTTAGTGTTTGAAAATGTGAACTAGTGACATGAAAATGGTTAAGTGTAATGCCTTGAAATGTGCACTAGTGACTTAAAAATGGTTAAGTGTAATGACTTGAAATGTGAACTAGTGACTTGAAAATGGGAAAGTGGTTGAAAATTTGAACTAGTGACTTGAAAATAGTTAAGTGTAGTGACTTAAAAATAGTAAAGTGTAATGACTTGAAATTTGAACTAGTGACTTGAAAATGTGAACTAATGACTAGAAAATTGTTAAGTGTAGTGACTTAGAAATGTGTACTAGTGACTAGAAATGGTTTAAGTGTGGCGACTTGAAACTGTGAACTAGTGACTTGAAAATGGTTTCGTGTACTTACTTGAAATGTGAACTAGTGACTTGAAAATTATTTAGTGTTTGAAAACGTGAACTAGTGACATGAAAATGGTTAAGTGTAATGCCTTGAAATGTGCACTAGTGACATGAAAATGGTTAAGTGTAGTGACTTTAAAATGGTTAAATATAGTGACTTGTAAATGTGAACTAGTGACTAGAAAATTGTTAAGTGTAGTGACTGGAAAATATGAACTACTGACATGAAAATGGTTAAGTGTTGTGACTTGAAATGTGAACTAGTGACTTGAGAATGGTTAAGTGTAGTGACAAATGGTTAAGTGTAGTGACTTGTAAATATGAACTAGTGACATTAAAATGGTTAAGTGTAGTGACTTAAAAATGTGAACTAGTGACTAAAAATGGTTTAAGTGTGGCGACTTGAAACTGTGAACTAGTGACATGAAAATGGTTGTATGTACTGACTTGAAATGTGAACTAGTGACTTGAAAATGATTTAGTGTTTGAAAATGTGGACTAGTGACATGAAAATGGTTAAGTGTAGTTCCTTGAAATGTGCACTAGTGACTTCTTGGGTCACTACCAACAAGATAAAAAACACCATTTGTGGGGGTGGTCCTTCGATCTTCTCTTCTTGGGTCATTTTCTCTTCTTGGGTCATTTATCTAAATGCGGAATTATAATAATTATCTCTTTCTCTAATTAGTCTTAATATTATATTGATATCTCTTACTATTAGATCTAAATAACCACTATTTTGTGTTTGTATATATCTGTCTAGGTTAAATTGTATTAATGTTTCTCTTTCTCTTAGTTCATTTATGGTTCGTTGCCAATTTTCTAAATGATTTTGATCCATTAGTTATAATCTAGATGTCCTTCTGAGTCTATATCGAGATATATATCATTATTCTTAAAATCTTCTTCGTCACTGTCTAATATAGTTTCTAACCATGTTTCTTTCATTAGATCTATAATTTCATAGGTAAGTAATAAATTATATATGTTTTGTACAATATCTTTGTCTAAATTTCGTAATATATATAGAACTAATATTTTGTAATCCTTATCCTCGTTTATTAGATATTTAGGTGTTGAGATTTCATATCTTTCTATATTTTCGCTAGATTCTGCTTTGTCCATAGTTTTACTACTTTCTGCCATATTTTTCATTCTGTGCGTGTAAATTATATTCCCTTTAACCTCTAATCACATTATTTGTACTTATCATTTACCAGTTCAGTATGTTTAATTATCCTTTGTGTCACTACTATGGGTTTCAGCTTCAATTAGTTGCCCTAACAATGCCTCAACTCTGGTCTACTACCCTCTTTACGGCATTCCTCGCCTTCTTTGGTTTCGACCCTTAGGATGGCTTAGTCTAGGCTTACCTATTCTCAGCTTACCTAACCATAGCAAACTTACTTGGATAATATAACATAATCAAACTGCTACATGATAAACATAAATAATATTCTAGAGATTAAATAGGAATATTCAATTTAGTTACACATATTTAAATATGAGTGTACCGTAGTTGTTATTTCCTCTATTGTATATGAGATTGAAGATTGTATGTTGGAATCCTCCATAGCTTAACTGAAAATGTAGATTACTGAAAGATAGTTTATTTAGTGAGTTCTCAGCACATGAGAGGTTTTTAGGTTTCGAATTCTTGATGCCTCCTCTCATCTGCATCTTCCTCTATTTATATACATAGGAGAGGTCTACTATTTAGCCTCAATAATTTACAAAAACGCGTAAAGGTACAGTACTACTGTATGCTTTACGACTTTTAAAAAGAAACCGCGTTAACTTTATGAAAACGCGTAAACAAAAGTCAAAAGTAAATATTACTTATTCTATCCTATCTATAGATATAAAGTAGTGCTAGTCTATTTTACATAAAGAAAGAAAAACGTGTAATACTTTACATTATTACTAAAAGACAAATATAACTAAAAGACGAATATATCACATAGTTGTCTTGTTTTTTATCTTGTTGGTAGATGAGTCTTGACTGGCTGGCCTGCTTGTTTATCCTAGTTGAACATCTAGTATATTGACAGTAGATCCTCCATTACATTGTGAGCATTGGTGATCTGCATATTTCGGTCCAATGTATTGACAATATCTGTTTAGTAAATGAGTTGAAATAAATCCTTTTTTGAGTGCTCTGGTAGTAGGTGTTTCTTCCGGTTTTAACAAGGAAATTATCCATTGTCGGACTTCTTCCATGTCTGCTTGTCTTAGCTCCCTTGAGTTGGCATAGATCATAACTTGGTTTCTACAATAGTAGCTCCATATGGCATGTCCATTTGTATAGTTATTTGCTAGTTCTTGAAGTATAACTTGTAAACCAATAAGTCTTTTATTTGCGTAAAATTGTGGTATATCTTCTTCAGGTATCTCTGGCTGTGGTTCTGTTTCTTCTGGTAATATCATGTCTCTGGTCAGTCCTATTTTGACCACTTGTATAATTGGTTTTATTTCGTCAAATAATATCTCAGCTGGTGCTGTATAAAATCTTATATAAAAGAATGTTCCATTTGTGATTCTTTTGTAAGTAGAGAATGCATTATATATTTCTGGTATTTTTTGAATTTCACGTCCATCTGTGGTATATACCGTAGCTAATAGTCCATAGTCATAACATGTCTTAACTAGGTTTGCATTTGTATCTGGTTGGGCTACAAGTTTATTGTAACCTTGTAATTTTTGGGTTATATAATCTTTTTCTGGGTCAGTAGTTGTGGTTGACCTTGGATTTAAATTTAGATGTTTTTGGATTTTGTGGATGTTGTGGATATATGTACGGGAGAGGTGGTTATATATTTCTTTATTGTGGCTTAAGCTAGATGCATAGCTTGATGTTTGTGGACTGGGATTATTTGTGGATTGGAATTTTTGGATAAATGGCTTTGAGAATTGGTTGTTTAAGTTGGTATTTTGTTTTTTGATAGGTTGGCTGGTTGAACTTGAGCTGCTTGCTCCTGTAGTTGCTTTGCCTGTAGCTGCATTAACAAACTTGTTATGAGTTTTACGGAGTTTCTCAGCGTCTCCTTCTAGCTATGTCTTTTTACCGTCTGCCTGTGGACGTAGTTCTGCATTTTGTAAGTCATGCGACTGACTGCTTGTAGCTTTAGCTTTCAGATTTACTTCATTAAGCTTTAGCTTGTTCATTTCTAGCTCAATACTGTCCATTTTAGAACAAAGTGTAGTAATAGCTTTTAGCATAGCTTCCATTGTACTATCTTTTTCTGGTTCGGTCTGAGTTCCCTTGTCTTGATAGGTAGTCTGCAACAGTATTTTTGTTAGTACTAATTACTTCAATTGTAAAAGTGAAGTTTTGTATATTTAATACTAGTCTTCGTATTTCTTTTGTTGTAACAGAGTCCTGTATTTTCTTTGTTAGCCACCATTTTACTTGAGTGTTATCTGTTCTAACAATAAATTTATTATATACAATATATGGTTCAAATGCTAATAAACATTTATATAAAGCAAATAATTCTTTTCGATTTATTTCCCATTTAATTTGTGGTTCAGTATAAGATCCTGAGTAATATCTACAGTGATGTTCTATAGTTTCATTTAGATATTTATATTTTAATACTCCTCCATAACTATGTTCACTTGAGTTTGTTTCTACTATATAGTTAAATTGTTTTTTTATATCAGGAAAATATAATTTTGGTAACTGTTTACATAATTCTTTTATTTTCTGTATATGTAGTCTGTCTGCATCATCAAAGTGATATTCAATATCCTTTTTTAGTTTCTTTTGTAATGGTTTTAAATGATCAGCTAACTTTGGTATATATTCTCGTACTTGGTTTACTAATCCTAGAAAGGATTGTAATTTCTTTTTTGTATCTAAAAGTTCTTCTAAATCAATTATTTTCTGTACTATGTGTGTTTGCATTTTTATTCCATCTCTGTCTATTTGTATTCCTAAGAATTCTATTTGGTTTTTCATTATTTCTGCTTTACTTTTACTTAAGCTTATTCCTGTAGTTTCTATGATGTTGATAAATTTGTTTAATAATTGTATGTGTTCTTCTTCTGTTTTAGAATATAAGAGTATATCGTCTATGTATACAATACAATTTTCTAATTATGTAAAGTATGTATCCATAAAGTGTTGATATCTTCCAGGTGCATTTTTATATCCGAAAGGTAGTACGTTCCATTCATAAAATCCTTGTGGTACTGTGAATGTTGTTAATTTCTTAGATTCTTCTTCTAACTTTAGATGATAAAATCCGGATTTACAATCAAATTTGCTAAAATAATTATATCCTTGGATTTGTCTTATTTTTAGTATTTTATTTGGTATTGGGTAATTGTAAGTTTTAGTTTTGGCATTTAAATTGCGATAATCTATAACCATCCTACTTTTCCCTCTTTTTTGTTCACTGTGTTTATTAACAATAAATGCAGGACTAGTATGTTTACTATTACTTTCTTGTATATAGTTGTTAGTTACTAATTCATTTATATGGAGTTTAAATTCATCTAAATCTGCAAAGTTATATTTTAATGGTTTCTGGGTAATTATACTATTTTCATCAATTAGTTCTATAGTTACCGTGGTTTTATGTTTTTCCCATCCTTTGAGGGGATTTTCACTATACAATAATTCTAATTTAGTATGTATGGGTGTTAGTGTATTAATTGCAAAGGTTATTATTTCTACTAATTTATTTTGATTAGGATTATTTTCTAATTTTTGTATTATTTTTTCACTTCCTTTAATCCATGGAGTTTTTTTTCTAGTTTTATTTTGTACTCTTTTAGCCGCTACTTTTTGCTTATCTGAGGTTGTAAACCAGCAATATTTTTTAGTTAATATATGTGGGTATAGTTCTTCTATAAAGGGCATTCCTATTATCATATCTCTTGTTGTAAATTCATAGTTATACATAGTTTTTATGATTAGTATTTTATCCCATATTTGTATTTTTATATTTTTTGCTACATATATAATCATGCTTCCTTCATCATTAAATCCTGTAAATACTGTTGGGTCTTTTAGTTTATCCCATTTTGTTTCTGGTAAACAATTATATCTACATAGGTTAGCTTCTGATCCTGTATCTATCATTGGTGTATAATATCTACTATTATATCCTTCTACTATTATTTTTACTAAAATATATACTTTTGTCATATAGTTTATACTTTAGTTCTGTTGATTATCACATCTTTATTTTGATATTTAATTATCAATTGTTTATCTTCTATCTTATAAGGTTTTACTTGTTCGAGCCAAGTTAATCCTAAAACAATATTTGTATTTATTGGTGTTATAGTAAATTGTATATTAATTGGTATTCCTCCTATAATTAATTCTTGTGTTGTCATTTCTTTTGTTTGTCTTAATTCTTTAGGTAAATCTATACATCCTTGTTCTCGTGTTATTATTTCATTTTCTGGTACTAATTCTCTGGTGATATAATTTTCTTCTTCTCCTGTGTCTATGAGGATTAGATATTTTATCTGTCCTAGTATTCCTGTTATATAATACTGATAAGGTTGTATTTCCATTGGTATTTCATGTTCTATTCTTCTAGATGTACTCATTCTAGATGATATTGTTGGGGTATCCATTATTCTTTTTGATTTGCCTATTCTCTCATTTACTATTTCTAGTTCGTTATTTATGTCTAATTCATCATAACTATAATCATTGTTATCTATTGCCATTACTATGTTGTCAAATGGTGTTTTTATTTTTATTTTATCAATTTTACTTACTGCTTTTACTGTATGTGTTGTTGTTAAGATATACAAATTTTTACATCTTGCTGTAATTATTTTACTTCCTGGTGTTAGTTCTATTCCTGTTAGTTTCCAATATAATACTAAAGATTTATCAATATTTTTATCCTTAATAGCTACTGAGTAATTTGGGTTTACTATAAACTTAAATTTTTGATATATTAAATTTCCTTTTACCGCACTGATTATACTTTTTTCTATAGGGTATTTTATTCTATCATCTGCTAGATATATAGGTGTATCTATTCCTTCTCTAAAACATGCTTTTATTAATATTTCTATTGCTCCTAAATGTACATGGGTTATTTCACTTTTTGTATTTAAAGCTTGTATTTCTTTATTTAATTCTTTTTTACTAAGTATTGGTACCATTGCTTTTCCTTTTGCATATTTGCAATCTACTGTGTGTTCTTTTTGACTAATAACATAATATTCTTCTTTTGGTTTTCTAAACCAATGTTTTATAATAGGTACGTCTAAGACATTATCTATTTTTAATGATATTTCTTGTTTTTTAATTTGATTAAATATATTTATATCAAATATTACCTTTTGGCTTGTAGTTTCTTCATTCTGTTCATCTTTTTGTTCTATGACTTCAGTCATGGTCGGTTTCTATATCTGTATCTGCATCACTTATTTGGTCTATATTGTTTATATCTCCTTCTAAATCTTCTATTTCATCTATTTCATATATACTATCTTCACTTTCCATATCATAGTCTATATATGGTAATTCAGTATATATATCTTTCTTTATTTGTATTTCTGTTATTTGTTTCTTTTTTATATCTTTAGGTATTCTACAATCTTTTGCTAGATGTCCTAATTTACCACAATTGTAGCATGTGCATTCGGATAATTTTTTCTTTGGCTTATATGGTCTTTTCTTTTTATAATTTTTTACATAATATCTTTTCCTTGGTTGTTTATATTTATATTTGGATTTAAAACTCTTATATTTCTTAAATCGTTTTTTATATTTATGTTTGGGTTGTTTACATCCAAACTGGGGTGCTGTTTTTTGTGTGCAACATGGCATATTTTTATCTAGTATTTTATCAAACTTTCGTTTATCTTTATAAGTATCACATAATCCTATAAACCATGTTTGTAGATATTTTATCCTAGCTCCTAGGGTATCTGTTAAGCCTGCCGCTTCCCAATCTGTTGTTATTTTTGTACTAAAAGGTTCTGGTAGTTTTGTAAAATATAATTTTCTAACTTCTATAGCTTCTTCATGTGTATATATTCCTTTGTAATAATAATCTCTAAATGCGCATGTATATTGGTCTATGTAACACATATTACATATTGATAATTTATTCATTAATTGTCTATTTAGATTTTTATTTTTTTCTTGTTCCTCTATTTCTGTAGTCATGCTTCCAAATTCATTTCTAATTCCATATTCATATTTTGCAAGTATATCTATATTTGAGGTTGTTATCGTTCCATCTTGATTTTTGTTATTTCTTAGTACTGTCCTACTTTCTTCTGTTATATTATGTAACCATAATTTTACTGATCCTACTAGTGTTCTTTCTATATATCCTGGTGCATCTGCAACTGATATTTTATTATCAACTAATTGTTTTGCAATGTGTCCTATCCATAATTGTATTGTTTTATTCGTATCTATTACGCAATCTAAATCTAAAAACTGAGATTGTTCTGAGGTTTTATTAGGTGTCCATTTTGTATTTAATCTACTATTCCATATTGCTTCATATCTATTATCATCTGTTACTGTATAATAAGTTGGTCTTGTGGTTCTTGGATTATCATATCTTCTTTTATCATATGTTTTTGTACCGCTACCACTAGCCTCATTCTTTAGTGTATTTATATTTGGTTCAGCATTTGTTGTATTTATTTCTAAATCTGTTTTTGTAATTTGGTCCATAATTTCTGTATAAGTTTCACTTATTTCTTGGTCTTCCTCGTATTGTTCATCATCGTTTTCTATATTATCTATGCTTAGAGTTGTGAATTCTTCCGTTACTTCTGGATTAGTTTCTTCAATTTGTATTTTTTCCTTAATTTTTTCTAATTCTTCTGCCAATTGTCTTTCCTTTTCTAATTGTTTTTCCTTCGATAATTTTTGTCGTTCTTCTCTTTCTTTTACTTTCTTTGCGTATATTTGTTTTAGTAATGCTAATTCTTTTTCCATTTCTCTTATTTTTGTAGATGGTTCGAGATCTATATATGAGATACTGGGAGTTTCTTGAATTGTTTCTCTAGTTTCTTGTTGTTGTTCTTCTTTTACTTGTTTAAGTTTTAATTGCTCTATTTCCTTTTTTGCTTCTATACGTATTTTTTCAACTTCTAGTTTTTGGTCTATTTCATTATTTTCTTTTTGTAATCTTACCATTTCTGTTAGACTATCTTCTAATTTAGCAGAATTTTGTTCTGGCATTAAATGTAATTTAGTTCCTAATTTTCTATATCGTCGACCTATATTTGAATGTACTATAATTATTTGTGTGCCTTCTGTTCCTATAAATGTTTTCTCTTCTACTGGATATTCTTCTTTATTCATAAGCATATTTGAATTCTAATATATCTTTTTGTAATTCTAATTCTCTTATAGTTTGTTTCTGTGCATCTATTGATTTTTTAGTTACTCCTGCAAATATATTATACTTTAATCTTTCTTTTCTTATGTTAAGTTCTTCTTGTGTATCTATAATCTTTCTAAGTAATTCTGTTTTTCTTATTATTCTTGGTGTGCCTGGATATTTGTATACTGGGTTACTTGGTTCGGGTTTATCCATTTATTATTTGTTTTATTGATATAGTTATTTTGTCTAGTGCTATGACCAATTTAGTCATGGCTTTATATAAGTTATCTATTTCTTTTATTAGTTGTGTAATTTCTTTAAGTTTTTGTTTCCTTTGGATATTTCGTTTATATTTTTTCTGAATTTTATTTGTTAACTGGTTCATTTTTATTGTTTTTACTATTCTCATAGGTGCCTGTTTATGTGTCATATTTTTCTTTCAATTGTTTTCGCAAGTTTTTAATATATTTATATTCTATATATGAGATTATATCTATTTTGGTAGGTTCATACTCATAATATAATTTCTTTAATTCTTTTCTAAGTTTCTGTATTTTATCATTTCTTTGTATCTGTTTCATAATTCTTAGATATCGTGGATCATCATAAGTTAAATCTTCGCCATATTCAAGTGGTGTTTTTAGTAGTTTAGCCGCTTTCTTATGATAATTTTCTATGGTTTGTCTATCTCTATGTTCTACAATTTTATTTCTGTATTTTGTCGTTTTAACTTTTTGACTACTGTGCTCTTGTTTATCTTTGTCGTTACTATTTATTTTTCTACTGTGCTCTGATACAAAGAAATGATAAAATACAGAAACTTAGAAAAGAATTAAAGAAATTATATTATGAGTATGAACCTACCAAAATAGATATAATCTCATATATAGAATATAAATATATTAAAAACTTGCGAAAACAATTGAAAGAAAAATATGACACATAAACAGGCACCTATGAGAATAGTAAAAACAATAAAAATGAACCAGTTAACAAATAAAATTCAGAAAAAATATAAACGAAATATCCAAAGGAAACAAAAACTTAAAGAAATTACACAACTAATAAAAGAAATAGATAACTTATATAAAGCCATGACTAAATTGGTCATAGCACTAGACAAAATAACTATATCAATAAAACAAACAATAAATGGATAAACCCGAACCAAGTAACCCAGTATACAAATATCCAGGCACACCAAGAATAATAAGAAAAACAGAATTACTTAGAAAGATTATAGATACACAAGAAGAACTTAACATAAGAAAAGAAAGATTAAAGTATAATAAATTTGCAGGAGTAACTAAAAAATCAATAGATGCACAGAAACAAACTATAGGAGAATTAGAATTACAAAAAGATATATTAGAATTCAAATATGCTTATGAATAAAGAAGAATATCCAGTAGAAGAAAAAACATTTATAGGAACAGAAGGCACACAAATAATTATAGTACATTCAAATATAGGTCGACGATATAGAAAATTAGGAACTAAATTACATTTAATGCCAGAACAAAATTCTGCTAAATTAGAAGATAGTCTAACAGAAATGGTAAGATTACAAAAAGAAAATAATGAAATAGACCAAAAACTAGAAGTTGAAAAAATACGTATAGAAGCAAAAAAAGAAATAGAGCAATTAAAACTTAAACAAGTAAAAGAAGAACAACAACAAGAAACTAGAGAAACAATTCAAGAAACTCCCAGTATCTCATATATAGATCTCGAACCATCTACAAAAATAAGAGAAATGGAAAAAGAATTAGCATTACTAAAACAAATATACGCAAAGAAAGTAAAAGAAAGAGAAGAACGACAAAAATTATCGAAGGAAAAACAATTAGGAAAGGAAAGACAATTGGCAGAAGAATTAGAAAAAATTAAGGAAAAAATACAAATTGAAGAAACTAATCCAGAAGTAACGGAAGAATTCACAACTCTAAGCATAGATAATATAGAAAACGATGATGAACAATACGAGGAAGACCAAGAAATAAGTGAAACTTATACAGAAATTATGGACCAAATTACAAAAACAGATTTAGAAATAAATACAACAAATGCTGAACCAAATATAAATACACTAAAGAATGAGGCTAGTGGTAGCGGTACAAAAACATATGATAAAAGAAGATATGATAATCCAAGAACCACAAGACCAACTTATTATACAGTAACAGATGATAATAGATATGAAGCAATATGGAATAGTAGATTAAATACAAAATGGACACCTAATAAAACCTCAGAACAATCTCAGTTTTTAGATTTAGATTGCGTAATAGATACGAATAAAACAATACAATTATGGATAGGACACATTGCAAAACAATTAGTTGATAATAAAATATCAGTTGCAGATGCACCAGGATATATAGAAAGAACACTAGTAGGATCAGTAAAATTATGGTTACATAATATAACAGAAGAAAGTAGGACAGTACTAAGAAATAACAAAAATCAAGATGGAACGATAACAACCTCAAATATAGATATACTTGCAAAATATGAATATGGAATTAGAAATCAATTTGGAAGCATGACTACAGAAATAGCGGAACAAGAAAAAAATAAAAATCTAAATAGACAATTAATGAATAAATTATCAATATGTAATATGTGTTACATAGACCAATATACATGCGCATTTAGAGATTATTATTACAAAGGAATATATACACATGAAGAAGCTATAGAAGTTAGAAAATTATATTTTACAAAACTACCAGAACCTTTTAGTACAAAAATAACAACAGATTGGGAAGCGGCAGGCTTAACAGATACCCTAGGAGCTAGGATAAAATATCTACAAACATGGTTTATAGGATTATGTGATACTTATAAAGATAAACGAAAGTTTGATAAAATACTAGATAAAAATATGTCATGTTGCACACAAAAAACAGCACCCCAGTTTGGATGTAAACAACCCAAACATAAATATAAAAAACGATTTAAGAAATATAAGAGTTTTAAATCCAAATATAAATATAAACAACCAAGGAAAAGATATTATGTAAAAAATTATAAAAAGAAAAGACCATATAAGCCAAAGAAAAAATTATCCGAATGCACATGCTACAATTGTGGTAAATTAGGACATCTAGCAAAAGATTGTAGAATACCTAAAGATATAAAAAAGAAACAAATAACAGAAATACAAATAAAGAAAGATATATATACTGAATTACCATATATAGACTATGATATGGAAAGTGAAGATAGTATATATGAAATAGATGAAATAGAAGATTTAGAAGGAGATATAAACAATATAGACCAAATAAGTGATGCAGATACAGATATAGAAACCGACCATGACTGAAGTCATAGAACAAAAAGATGAACAGAATGAAGAAACTACAAGCCAAAAGGTAATATTTGATATAAATATATTTAATCAAATTAAAAAACAAGAAATATCATTAAAAATAGATAATGTCTTAGACGTACCTATTATAAAACATTGGTTTAGAAAACCAAAAGAAGAATATTATGTTATTAGTCAAAAAGAACACACAGTAGATTGCAAATATGCAAAAGGAAAAGCAATGGTACCAATACTTAGTAAAAAAGAATTAAATAAAGAAATACAAGCTTTAAATACAAAAAGTGAAATAACCCATGTACATTTAGGAGCAATAGAAATATTAATAAAAGCATGTTTTAGAGAAGGAATAGATACACCTATATATCTAGCAGATGATAGAATAAAATACCCTATAGAAAAAAGTATAATCAGTGCGGTAAAAGGAAATTTAATATATCAAAAATTTAAGTTTATAGTAAACCCAAATTACTCAGTAGCTATTAAGGATAAAAATATTGATAAATCTTTAGTATTATATTGGAAACTAACAGGAATAGAACTAACACCAGGAAGTAAAATAATTACAGCAAGATGTAAAAATTTGTATATCTTAACAACAACACATACAGTAAAAGCAGTAAGTAAAATTGATAAAATAAAAATAAAAACACCATTTGACAACATAGTAATGGCAATAGATAACAATGATTATAGTTATGATGAATTAGACATAAATAACGAACTAGAAATAGTAAATGAGAGAATAGGCAAATCAAAAAGAATAATGGATACCCCAACAATATCATCTAGAATGAGTACATCTAGAAGAATAGAACATGAAATACCAATGGAAATACAACCTTATCAGTATTATATAACAGGAATACTAGGACAGAGAAAATATCTAATCCTCATAGACACAGGAGAAGAAGAAAATTATATCACCAGAGAATTAGTACCAGAAAATGAAATAATAACACGAGAACAAGGATGTATAGATTTACCTAAAGAATTAAGACAAACAAAAGAAATGACAACACAAGAATTAATTATAGGAGGAATACCAATTAATATACAATTTACTATAACACCAATAAATACAAATATTGTTTTAGGATTAACTTGGCTCGAACAAGTAAAACCTTATAAGATAGAAGATAAACAATTGATAATTAAATATCAAAATAAAGATGTGATAATCAACAGAACTAAAGTATAAACTATATGACAAAAGTATATATTTTAGTAAAAATAATAGTAGAAGGATATAATAGTAGATATTATACACCAATGATAGATACAGGATCAGAAGCTAACCTATGTAGATATAATTGTTTACCAGAAACAAAATGGGATAAACTAAAAGACCCAACAGTATTTACAGGATTTAATGATGAAGGAAGCATGATTACATACGTAGCAAAAAATATAAAAATACAAATATGGGATAAAATACTAATCATAAAAACTATGTATAACTATGAATTTACAACAAGAGATATGATAATAGGAATGCCCTTTATAGATGAACTATACCCACATATATTAACTAAAAAATATTGCTGGTTTACAACCTCAGATAAGCAAAAAGTAGCGGCTAAAAGAGTACAAAATAAAACTAGAAAAAAAACTCCATGGATTAAAGGAAGTGAAAAAATAATACAAAAATTAGAAAATAATCCTAATCAAAATAAATTAGTAGAAATAATAACCTTTGCAATTAATACACTAACACCCATACATACTAAATTAGAATTATTGTATAGTGAAAATCCCCTCAAAGGATGGGAAAAACATAAAACCACGGTAACTATAGAACTAATTGATGAAAATAGTATAATTACCCAGAAACCATTAAAATATAACTTTGCAGATTTAGATGAATTTAAACTCCATATAAATGAATTAGTAACTAACAACTATATACAAGAAAGTAATAGTAAACATACTAGTCCTGCATTTATTGTTAATAAACACAGTGAACAAAAAAGAGGGAAAAGTAGGATGGTTATAGATTATCGCAATTTAAATGCCAAAACTAAAACTTACAATTACCCAATACCAAATAAAATACTAAAAATAAGACAAATCCAAGGATATAATTATTTTAGCAAATTTGATTGTAAATCCGGATTTTATCATCTAAAGTTAGAAGAAGAATCTAAGAAATTAACAGCATTCACAGTACCACAAGGATTTTATGAATGGAACGTACTACCTTTCGGATATAAAAATGCACCTGGAAGATATCAACACTTTATGGATACATACTTTACACAATTAGAAAATTGTATTGTATACATAGATGATATACTCTTATATTCTAAAACAGAAGAAGAACACATACAATTATTAAACAAATTTATCAACATCATAGAAACTACAGGAATAAGCTTAAGTAAAAGTAAAGCAGAAATAATGAAAAACCAAATAGAATTCTTAGGAATACAAATAGACAGAGATGGAATAAAAATGCAAACACACATAGTACAGAAAATAATTGATTTAGAAGAACTTTTAGATACAAAAAAGAAATTACAATCCTTTCTAGGATTAGTAAACCAAGTACGAGAATATATACCAAAGTTAGCAGATCATTTAAAACCATTACAAAAGAAACTAAAAAAGGATATTGAATATCACTTTGATGATGCAGACAGACTACATATACAGAAAATAAAAGAATTATGTAAACAGTTACCAAAATTATATTTTCCTGATATAAAAAAACAATTTAACTATATAGTAGAAACAGACTCAAGTGAACATAGTTATGGAGGAGTATTAAAATATAAATATCTAAATGAAACTATAGAACATCACTGTAGATATTACTCAGGATCTTATACTGAACCACAAATTAAATGGGAAATAAATCGAAAAGAATTATTTGCTTTATATAAATGTTTATTAGCATTTGAACCATATATTGTATATAACAAATTTATTGTTAGAACAGATAACACTCAAGTAAAATGGTGGCTAACAAAGAAAATACAGGACTCTGTTACAACAAAAGAAATACGAAGACTAGTATTAAATATACAAAACTTCACTTTTACAATTGAAGTAATTAGTACTAACAAAAATACTGTTGCAGACTACCTATCAAGACAAGGGAACTCAGACCGAACCAGAAAAAGATAGTACAATGGAAGCAATGCTAAAAGCTATTACTACACTTTGTTCTAAAGTGGACAATATTGAGCTAGAAATGAACAAGCTAAAGCTTAATGAAGTAAATCTGAAAGCTAAAGCTACAAGCAGTCAGTCGCATGACTTAAAAAATGCAGAACTACGTCCACAGGCAGACGGTAAAAAGACAGAGCTAGAAGGAGACGCTGAGAAACTCCGTAAAACTCATAACAAGTTTGTTAATGCAGCTACAGGCAAAGCAACTACAGGAGCAAGCAGCTCAAGTTCAACCAGCCAACCTATCAAAAAACAAAATACCAACTTAAACAACCAATTCTCAAAGCCATTTATCCAAAAATTCCAATCCACAAATAATCCCAGTCCACAAACATCAAGCTATGCATCTAACTTAAGCCACAATAAAGAAATATATAACCACCTCTCCCGTACATATATCCACAACATCCACAAAATCCAAAAACATCTAAATTTAAATCCAAGGTCAACCACAACTACTGACCCAGAAAAAGATTATATAACCCAAAAATTACAAGGTTACAATAAACTTGTAGCCCAACCAGATACAAATGCAAACCTCGTTAAGACATGTTATGACTATGGACTATTAGCTACGGTATATACCACAGATGGACGTGAAATTCAAAAAATACCAGAAATATATAATGCATTCTCTACTTACAAAAGAATCACAAATGGAACATTCTTTTATATAAGATTTTATACAGCACCAGCTGAGATATTATTTGACGAAATAAAACCAATTATACAAGTGGTCAAAATAGGACTGACTAGAGACATGATATTACCAGAAGAAACAGAACCACAGCCAGAGATACCTGAAGAAGATATACCACAATTTTACGCAAATAAAAGACTTATTGGTTTACAAGTTATACTTCAAGAACTAGCAAATAACTATACAAATGGACATGCCATATGGAGCTACTATTGTAGAAACCAAGTTATGATCTATGCCAACTCAAGGGAGCTAAGACAAGCAGACATGGAAGAAGTCCGACAATGGATAATTTCCTTGTTAAAACCGGAAGAAACACCTACTACCAGAGCACTCAAAAAAGGATTTATTTCAACTCATTTACTAAACAGATATTGTCAATACATTGGACCGAAATATGCAGATCACCAATGCTCACAATGTAATGGAGGATCTACTGTCAATATACCAGATGTTCAACTAGGATAAACAAGCAGGCCAGCCAGTCAAGACTCATCTACCAACAAGATAAAAAACAAGACAACTATGTGATATATTCGTCTTTTAGTTATATTTGTCTTTTAGTAATAATGTAAAGTATTACACGTTTTTCTTTCTTTATGTAAAATAGACTAGCACTACTTTATATCTATAGATAGGATAGAATAAGTACTATTTACTTTTGACTTTTGTTTACGCGTTTTCATAAAGTTAACGCGGTTTCTTTTTAAAAGTCGTAAAGCATACAGTAGTACTGTACCTTTACGCATTTTTGTAAATTATTGAGGCTAAATAGTAGACCTCTCCTATGTATATAAATAGAGGAAGATGCAGATGAGAGGAGGCATCGAGAATTCAAAACCTAAAAACCTCTCATGTGCTGAGAACTCACTAAATAAACTATCTTTCAGTAATCTACATTTTCAGTTAAGCTATGGAGGATTCCAACATACAATCTTCAATCTCATATACAACAGAGGAAATAACAACTACGGTACACTCATATTTAAATATGTGTAACTAAATTGAATATTCCTATTTAATCTCTAGAATATTATTTATGTTTATCATGTAGCAGTTTGATTATGTTATATTATCCAAGTAAGTTTGCTATGGTTAGGTAAGCTGAGAATAGGTAAGCCTAGACTAAGCCATCCTAAGGGTCGAAACCAAAGAAGGCGAGGAATGCCGTAAAGAGGGTAGTAGACCAGAGTTGAGGCATTGTTAGGGCAACTAATTGAAGCTGAAACCCATAGTAGTGACACAAAGGATAATTAAACATACTGAACTGGTAAATGATAAGTACAAATAATGTGATTAGAGGTTAAAGGGAATATAATTTACACGCACAGAATGAAAAATATGGCAGAAAGTAGTAAAACTATGGACAAAGCAGAATCTAGCAAAAATATAGAAAGATATGAAATCTCAACACCTAAATATCTAATAAACGAGGATAAGGATTGCAAAATATTAGTTCTATATATATTACGAAATTTAGACAAAGATATTGTACAAAACATATATAATTTATTACTTACCTATGAAATTATAGATCTAATGAAAGAAACATGGTTAGAAACTATATTAGACAGTGACGAAGAAGATTTTAAGAATAATGATATATATCTCGATATAGACTCAGAAGGACATCTAGATTATAACTAATGGATCAAAATCATTTAGAAAATTGGCAACGAACCATAAATGAACTAAGAGAAAGAGAAACATTAATACAATTTAACCTAGACAGATATATACAAACACAAAATAGTGGTTATTTAGATCTAATAGTAAGAGATATCAATATAATATTAAGACTAATTAGAGAAAGAGATAATTATTATAATTCCGCATTTAGATAAATGACCCAAGAAGAGAAAATGACCCAAGAAGAGAAGATCGAAGGACCACCCCCACAAATGGTGTTTTTTATCTTGTTGGTAGATGAGTCTTGACTGGCTGGCCTGCTTGTTTATCCTAGTTGAACATCTGGTATATTGACAGTAGATCCTCCATTACATTGTGAGCATTGGTGATCTGCATATTTCGGTCCAATGTATTGACAATATCTGTTTAGTAAATGAGTTGAAATAAATCCTTTTTTGAGTGCTCTGGTAGTAGGTGTTTCTTCCGGTTTTAACAAGGAAATTATCCATTGTCGGACTTCTTCCATGTCTGCTTGTCTTAGCTCCCTTGAGTTGGCATAGATCATAACTTGGTTTCTACAATAGTAGCTCCATATGGCATGTCCATTTGTATAGTTATTTGCTAGTTCTTGAAGTATAACTTGTAAGCCAATAAGTCTTTTATTTGCGTAAAATTGTGGTATATCTTCTTCAGGTATCTCTGGCTGTGGTTCTGTTTCTTCTGGTAATATCATGTCTCTGGTCAGTCCTATTTTGACCACTTGTATAATTGGTTTTATTTCGTCAAATAATATCTCAGCTGGTGCTGTATAAAATCTTATATAAAAGAATGTTCCATTTGTGATTCTTTTGTAAGTAGAGAATGCATTATATATTTCTGGTATTTTTTGAATTTCACGTCCATCTGTGGTATATACCGTAGCTAATAGTCCATAGTCATAACATGTCTTAACTAGGTTTGCATTTGTATCTGGTTGGGCTACAAGTTTATTGTAACCTTGTAATTTTTGGGTTATATAATCTTTTTCTGGGTCAGTAGTTGTGGTTGACCTTGGATTTAAATTTAGATGTTTTTGGATTTTGTGGATGTTGTGGATATATGTACGGGAGAGGTGGTTATATATTTCTTTATTGTGGCTTAAGCTAGATGCATAGCTTGATGTTTGTGGACTGGGATTATTTGTGGATTGGAATTTTTGGATAAATGGCTTTGAGAATTGGTTGTTTAAGTTGGTATTTTGTTTTATGATAGGTTGGCTGGTTGAACTTGAGCTGCTTGCTCCTGTAGTTGCTTTGCCTGTAGCTGCATTAACAAACTTGTTATGAGTTTTATGGAGTTTCTCAGCGTCTCCTTCTAGCTCTGGCTTTTTACCGTCTGCCTGTGGACGTAGTTCTGCATTTTTTAAGTCATGCGACTGACTGCTTGTAGCTTTAGCTTTCAGATTTACTTCATTAAGCTTTAGCTTGTTCATTTCTAGCTCAATACTGTCCACTTTAGAACAAAGTGTAGTAATAGCTTTTAGCATTGCTTCCATTGTACTATCTTTTTCTGGTTCGGTCTGAGTTCCCTTGTCTTGATAGGTAGTCTGCAACAGTATTTTTGTTAGTACTAATTACTTCAATTGTAAAAGTAAAGTTTTGTATATTTAATACTAGTCTTCGTATTTCTTTTGTTGTAACAGAGTCCTGTATTTTCTTTGTTAGCCACCATTTTACTTGAGTGTTATCTGTTCTAACAATAAATTTGTTATATACAATATATGGTTCAAATGCTAATAAACATTTATATAAAGCAAATAATTCTTTTCGATTTATTTCCCATTTAATTTGTGGTTCAGTATAAGATCCTGAGTAATATCTACAGTGATGTTCTATAGTTTCATTTAGATATTTATATTTTAATACTCCTCCATAACTATGTTCACTTGAGTCTGTTTCTACTATATAGTTAAATTGTTTTTTTATATCAGGAAAATATAATTTTGGTAACTGTTTACATAATTCTTTTATTTTCTGTATATGTAGTCTGTCTGCATCATCAAAGTGATATTCAATATCCTTTTTTAGTTTCTTTTGTAATGGTTTTAAATGATCTGCTAACTTTGGTATATATTCTCGTACTTGGTTTACTAATCCTAGAAAGGATTTTAATTTCTTTTTTGTATCTAAAAGTTCTTCTAAATCAATTATTTTCTGTACTATGTGTGTTTGCATTTTTATTCCATCTCTGTCTATTTGTATTCCTAAGAATTCTATTTGGTTTTTCATTATTTCTGCTTTACTTTTACTTAAGCTTATTCCTGTAGTTTCTATGATGTTGATAAATTTGTTTAATAATTGTATGTGTTCTTCTTCTGTTTTAGAATATAAGAGTATATCGTCTATGTATACAATACAATTTTCTAATTGTGTAAAGTATGTATCCATAAAGTGTTGATATCTTCCAGGTGCATTTTTATATCCGAAAGGTAGTACGTTCCATTCATAAAATCCTTGTGGTACTGTGAATGCTGTTAATTTCTTAGATTCTTCTTCTAACTTTAGATGATAAAATCCGGATTTACAATCAAATTTGCTAAAATAATTATATCCTTGGATTTGTCTTATTTTTAGTATTTTATTTGGTATTGGGTAATTGTAAGTTTTAGTTTTGGCATTTAAATTGCGATAATCTATAACCATCCTACTTTTCCCTCTTTTTTGTTCACTGTGTTTATTAACAATAAATGCAGGACTAGTATGTTTACTATTACTTTCTTGTATATAGTTGTTAGTTACTAATTCATTTATATGGAGTTTAAATTCATCTAAATCTGCAAAGTTATATTTTAATGGTTTCTGGGTAATTATACTATTTTCATCAATTAGTTCTATAGTTACCGTGGTTTTATGTTTTTCCCATCCTTTGAGGGGATTTTCACTATACAATAATTCTAATTTAGTATGTATGGGTGTTAGTGTATTAATTGCAAAGGTTATTATTTCTACTAATTTATTTTGATTAGGATTATTTTCTAATTTTTGTATTATTTTTTCACTTCCTTTAATCCATGGAGTTTTTTTTCTAGTTTTATTTTGTACTCTTTTAGCCGCTACTTTTTGCTTATCTGAGGTTGTAAACCAGCAATATTTTTTAGTTAATATATGTGGGTATAGTTCATCTATAAAGGGCATTCCTATTATCATATCTCTTGTTGTAAATTCATAGTTATACATAGTTTTTATGATTAGTATTTTATCCCATATTTGTATTTTTATATTTTTTGCTACGTATGTAATCATGCTTCCTTCATCATTAAATCCTGTAAATACTGTTGGGTCTTTTAGTTTATCCCATTTTGTTTCTGGTAAACAATTATATCTACATAGGTTAGCTTCTGATCCTGTATCTATCATTGGTGTATAATATCTACTATTATATCCTTCTACTATTATTTTTACTAAAATATATACTTTTGTCATATAGTTTATACTTTAGTTCTGTTGATTATCACATCTTTATTTTGATATTTAATTATCAATTGTTTATCTTCTATCTTATAAGGTTTTACTTGTTCGAGCCAAGTTAATCCTAAAACAATATTTGTATTTATTGGTGTTATAGTAAATTGTATATTAATTGGTATTCCTCCTATAATTAATTCTTGTGTTGTCATTTCTTTTGTTTGTCTTAATTCTTTAGGTAAATCTATACATCCTTGTTCTCGTGTTATTATTTCATTTTCTGGTACTAATTCTCTGGTGATATAATTTTCTTCTTCTCCTGTGTCTATGAGGATTAGATATTTTCTCTGTCCTAGTATTCCTGTTATATAATACTGATAAGGTTGTATTTCCATTGGTATTTCATGTTCTATTCTTCTAGATGTACTCATTCTAGATGATATTGTTGGGGTATCCATTATTCTTTTTGATTTGCCTATTCTCTCATTTACTATTTCTAGTTCGTTATTTATGTCTAATTCATCATAACTATAATCATTGTTATCTATTGCCATTACTATGTTGTAAAATGGTGTTTCTATTTTTATTTTATCAATTTTACTTACTGCTTTTACTGTATGTTTTGTTGTTAAGATATACAAATTTTTACATCTTGCTGTAAATATTTTACTTCCTGGTGTTAGTTCTATTCCTGTTAGTTTCCAATATAATACTAAAGATTTATCAATATTTTTATCCTTAATAGCTACTGAGTAATTTGGGTTTACTATAAACTTAAATTTTTGATATATTATATTTCCTTTTACCGCACTGATTATACTTTTTTCTATAGGGTATTTTATTCTATCATCTGCTAGATATAATTCTATAGGTGTATCTATTCCTTCTCTAAAACATGCTTTTATTAATATTTCTATTGCTCCTAAATGTACATGGGTTATTTCACTTTTTGTATTTAAAGCTTGTATTTCTTTATTTAATTCTTTTTTACTAAGTATTGGTACCATTGCTTTTCCTTTTGCATATTTGCAATCTACTGTGTGTTCTTTTTGACTAATAACATAATATTCTTCTTTTGGTTTTCTAAACCAATGTTTTATAATAGGTACGTCTAAGACATTATCTATTTTTAATGATATTTCTTGTTTTTTAATTTGATTAAATATATTTATATCAAATATTACCTTTTGGCTTGTAGTTTCTTCATTCTGTTCATCTTTTTGTTCTATGACTTCAGTCATGGTCGGTTTCTATATCTGTATCTGCATCACTTATTTGGTCTATATTGTTTATATCTCCTTCTAAATCTTCTATTTCATCTATTTCATATATACTATCTTCACTTTCCATATCATAGTCTATATATGGTAATTCAGTATATATATCTTTCTTTATTTGTATTTCTGTTATTTGTTTCTTTTTTATATCTTTAGGTATTCTACAATCTTTTGCTAGATGTCCTAATTTACCACAATTGTAGCATGTGCATTCGGATAATTTTTTCTTTGGCTTATATGGTCTTTTCTTTTTATAATTTTTTACATAATATCTTTTCCTTGGTTGTTTATATTTATATTTGGATTTAAAACTCTTATATTTCTTAAATCGCTTTTTATATTTATGTTTGGGTTGTTTACATCCAAACTGGGGTGCTGTTTTTTGTGTGCAACATGACATATTTTTATCTAGTATTTTATCAAACTTTCGTTTATCTTTATAAGTTTCACATAATCCTATAAACCATGTTTGTAGATATTTTATCCTAGCTCCTAGGGTATCTGTTAAGCCTGCCGCTTCCCAATCTGTTGTTATTTTTGTACTAAAAGGTTCTGGTAGTTTTGTAAAATATAATTTTCTAACTTCTATAGCTTCTTCATGTGTATATATTCCTTTGTAATAATAATCTCTAAATGCGCATGTATATTGGTCTATGTAACACATATTACATATTGATAATTTATTCATTAATTGTCTATTTAGATTTTTATTTTTTTCTTGTTCCGCTATTTCTGTAGTCATGCTTCCAAATTCATTTCTAATTCCATATTCATATTTTGCAAGTATATCTATATTTGAGGTTGTTATCGTTCCATCTAGATTTTTGTTATTTCTTAGTACTGTCCTACTTTCTTCTGTTATATTATGTAACCATAATTTTACTGATCCTACTAGTGTTCTTTCTATATATCCTGGTGAATCTGCAACTGAGATTTTATTATCAACTAATTGTTTTGCAATGTGTCCTATCCATAATTGTATTGTTTTATTCGTATCTATTACGCAATCTAAATCTAAAAACTGAGATTGTTCTGAGGTTTTATTAGGTGTCCATTTTGTATTTAATCTACTATTCCATATTGCTTCATATCTATTATCATCTGTTACTGTATAATAAGTTGGTCTTGTGGGTTTATTGTTTGAAAATGTGAACAAGTGACATGAAAATGGTTAAGTGTAATGCCTTGAAATGTGCACTAGTGACTTAAAAATGGTTAAGTGTAGTGACTTGTAAATGTGAACTAGTGACATGAAAATGGTTAAGTGTAACGCCTTGAAATGTGAACTAGTGACTTGAAAAAGGTTAAGTGTAGTGACTTTAAAATGATTAAGTGTAGTGACTAGTAACTATGAACTAGTGACATGAAAATGGTTAAGTGTAGTGACTTGAAAATGTGAACTAGTGACTTGAAACTGGTTAAGTGTTGTTACTTCAAAATGTGTACTAATGACTAGAAAATGGTTAAGTGTTGTGACTTGAAATGTGAACTAGTGACTTGAGAATGGTTAAATGTAGTGACTTTAAAATGGTTAAGTGTAGTGACTTGTAATTATGAACTAGTGACATGAAAATGGTTAAGTACAGTGACTTGAAAATGTGAACTTGTGACTTGAAAATGGATAAGTGTAGTTTCTTGAAATGTGAACTAGTGACTTGAAACTGGTTAAGTGTTGTTACTTGAAATTGTGTACTAATGACTAGAAAATGGTTAAGTGTAGTAACTCGAAAATGTGAACTATTGACTTAAAAATGGTTAAGTGTAGTGACTTTAAATGAGAACTAGTGACTTGAAAATGGGAAAGTGGTTGAAAAGTTGAACTAGTGACTCGAAAATAGTTAAGTGTAGTGACTTAAAAATAGTAAAGTGAAATGACTTGAATATGAACTAGTGACTTTAAAATGGTTAAGCGTAGTGACATGAAAATGTGAACTAATGACTAGAAAATTGTTAAGTGTAGTGACTTAAAAATGTGAACTTGTGCCTAGAAATGGTTTAAGTGTGGAGACTTGAAACTGTGAACTAGTGACTTGAAAATGGTTGTGTGTACTGACTTGAAATGTGAACTAGTGACATGAAAATGGATATGTGTACTGACTTGAAATGTTAACTAGTGACTTCAGAATGGTAAAGTGTTTGAAAATGTGAACTAGTGACTTGAAAATGGTTTAGTGTAGTGACTTGAAAATGCGAACTAGTGACTTGAAAATAGTTAAGTTTAGTTTTTGAAAATGTGAACTAATGTTTTTAAAATGGTTAAGTTTAGTGACTTGAAAATATGAACAAGTGACTAGAAAATGGAAAAGTGTGGTGACTTGAAAATGTGAACTAGTGACTTGAAAATGGTTGCGTGTACTGACTTTAAAATGTGAACTAGTGACTTAAAAATGGTTAACTGTACTTCCTTGAAATGTGAACTAGTGACTGGTTAAGTTTAGTTACCTGAAAATGTGTACTAATGACTAGAAAATTGTTAAGTGTTGTGACTTGAATTGTGAACTAGTGACTTGAGAATGGTTAAGTGTAGTGACTTGTAAATATGAACAAGTGACATGAAAATGGTTAAGTGTAGTGCCTTGAAATGTGCACTAGTGACTTGAAAATGGTTAAGTGTTTGAAAATGTGAACTAGTGACATGAAAATGGTTAAGTGTAGTGACTTGAAATGTGCACTAGTGACTTGAAAATTGTTAAGTGTAGTGACTTTAAAATAGTTAAGTGTAGTGACTTGTAAATATGAACTAGTGACATGAAAATGGTTAAGTGTAGTGACTTGAAAATGGATAAGTGTAGTTTCGTGAAATGTGAAATAGTGACTTGAAACTGGATAAGTGTAGTTACTTGAAAATTTGTACTAATGACTAGAAAATGGTTAAGTGTAGTAACTTGAAAATGTGAACTATTGACTTAAAAATGCTTAAGTGTAATGACTTGAAATGTGAACTAGTGACTTGAAAATGGGAAAGTGGTTGAAAATTTGAAGTAGTGACTTGAAAATAGTTAAGTGTAGTGACTTAAAAATAGTAAAGTGTAATGACTTGAAATTTGAACTAGTGACTTGAAAATGTGAACTAATGACTAGAAAATTGTTTAGTGTAGTGACTTAGAAATGTGTACAAGTGACTAGAAATGGTTTAAGTGTGGCGACTTGAAACTGTGAACTAGTGACTTTAAAATGGTTTCGTGTACTTACTTGAAATGTGAACTAGTGACTTGAAAATGGTTTAGTGTTTGAAAACGTGAACTAGTGACATGAAAATGGTTGTGTAATGCCTTGAAATGTGCACTAGTGACATGAAAATGGTTAAGTGTAGTGACTTTAAAATGGTTAAATGTAGTGACTTGTAAATGTGAACTAGTGACTAGAAAATTGTTAAGTGTAGTGACTGGAAAATATGAACTACTGACATGAAAATGGTTAAGTGTGTTGACTTGAAATGTGAACTAGTGACTTGAGAATGGTTAAGTGTAGTGACTTTAAAATGGTTAAGTGTAGTGACTTGTAAATATGAACTAGTGACATGACAATGGTTAAGTGTAGTGACTTGACAATGTGAACTAGTGACTTGAAAATGGATAAGTGTAGTTTCTTGAAATGTGAACTAGTGACTTGAAACTGGTTAAGTGTTGTTACTTGAAATTGTGTACTAATGACTAGAAAATGGTTAAGTGTTGTGACTTGAAATGTGAACTAGTGACTTGAGAATGGTTAAGTGTAGTGACTTTAAAATGGTTAAGTGTAGTGACTTGTAATTATGAACTAGTGACATGAAAATGGTTAAGTGTAGTGACTTGAAAATGTGAACTAGTGACTTGAAAATGTGTACTAATGACTAGAAAATTTTTAAGTGTTGTGACTTGAAATGTGAACTAGTGACTTGAGAATGGTTAAGTGTAGTGACTCGTAAATATGAACAAGTGACATGAAAATGGTTAAGTGTAGTGCCTTGAAATGTGCACTAGTGACTTGAAAATGGTTAAGTGTTTGAAAATGTGAACTAGTGACATGAAAATGGTTAAGTGTAGTGACTTGAAATGTGCACTAGTGACTTGAAAATGGTTAAGTGTAGTGACTTTAAAATAGTTAAGTGTAGTGACTTGTAAATATGAACTAGTGACATGAAAATGGTTAAGTGTAGTGACTTGAAAATGGATAAGTGTAGTTTCTTGAAATGTGAACTAGTGACTAGAAAATGGTTAAGTGTTGTTACTTGAAAATGTGTAATAATGACTAGAAAATGGTTAAGTGTAGTGACTTAAAATGTGCACTAGTGTCTTGAAAATGGTTAAGTGTAGTGACTTTAAAATGGTTAAGTGTAGTGACTTGTAAATGTGAACATGTGACTAGAAAATTGTTAAGTGTAGTGACTGGAAAATATGAACTACTGACATGAAAATGGTTAAGTATTTTGACTTGAAATGTGAACTAGTGACTTGAGAATGGTTAAGTGTAGTGACTTTAAAATGGTTAAGTGTAGTGACTTGTAACTATGAACTTGTGACATGAAAATGGTTAAGTGTAGTGACTTGAAAATCTGATCTAGTGACTTGAAAATGGATAAGTGTAGTTTCTTGAAATGTGAACTAGTGACTTGAAAATGGTTTAGTGTTTGAAAATGTGAACTAGTGACATGAACATGGTTAAGTGTAATGCCTTGAAATGTGCACTAGTGACTTTAAAATGGTTAAGTGTAGTGACTTGTAAATGTGAACATGTGACTAGAAAATTGTTAAGTGTAATGACTGGAAAATATGAACTACTGACATGAAAATGGTTAAGTATTTTGACTTGAAATTTGAACTAGTGACTTGAGAATGGTTAAGTGAAATGACTTTAAAATGGTTAAGTGTAGTGACTTGTAACTATGAACTAGTGACATGAAAATGGTTAAGTGTAGTGACTTGAAAATCTGATCTAGTGACTTGAAAATGGATAAGTGTGGTTTCTTGAAATGTGAACTAGTGACTTGAAACTGGTTAAGTGTTGTTACTTGAAATTGTGTACTGATGACTAGAAAATGGTTAAGTGTAGTAACTTGAAAATGTGAACTATTGACTTAAAAATGGTTAAGTGTATTTACTTGAAATGTGAACTAGTGACTTGAAAATGGGAAAGTGGTTGAAAATTTGAACTAGTGACTCGAAAATAGTTAAGTGTAGTGACTTAAAAATAGTAAAGTGAAATGACTTGAAATTTGAACTACTAATTTAAAAATTGTTAAGCGTAGTGACATGAAAATGTGAACTAATGACTAGAAAATGGTTAAGTGTAGTGACTTAAAAATGTGAACTAGTGACTAAAAATCGTTTAAGTGTGGCAACTTGAAACTGTGAACTAGTGACATGAAAATGGTTGTATGTACTGACTTGAAATGTGAACTAGTGACTTGAAAATGGTTTAGTGTTTGAAAATGTGGATTAGTGACATGAAAATGGTTAAGTGTAGTGCCTTGAAATGTGCACTAGTGACTTGAAAATGGTTAAGTGTTTGAAAATGTGAACTAGTGACATGAAAATGGTTAAGTGTAGTGACTTGAAATGTGCACTAGTGACTTAAAAATGGTTAAGTGTAGTGACTTTAAAATGGTTAAGTGTAGTGACTTGTAAATATGAACTAGTGACATGAAAATGGTTAAGTGTAGTGACTTGAAAATGGATAAGTGTAGTTTCGTGAAATGTGAAATAGTAACTTGAAACTGGATAAGTGTAGTTACTTGAAAATGTGTACTAATGACTAGAAAATGGTTAAGTGTAGCAACATGAGAATGTGAACTATTGACTTAAAAATGGTTAAGTGTAATGACTTGATATGTGAACTAGTGACTCGAAAATGGGAAAGTGGTTGAAAATTTGAACTAGTGACTTTAAAATAGTTAAGTGTAGTGACTTAAAAATAGTAAAGTGCAATGACTTGAAATTTTAACTAGTGACATGAAAATGGTTAAACGTAGTGACGTTAAAATATGAACTAATGACTAGAAAATTGTTAAGTGTAGTGACTTAGAAATGTGAACTAGTGACTAGAAATGGTTTAAGTGTGGCGACTTGAAACTGTGAACTAGTGACTTGAAAATGGTTTCGTGTACTGACTTGAAATGTGAACTAGTGACTCTAAAATGGTTTATTGTTTGAAAATGTGAACAAGTGACATGACAATGGTTAAGTGTAATGCCTTGAAATGTGCACTAGTGACTTAAAAATGGTTAAGTGTAGTGACTTGAAAATATGAACTACTGACATGAAAATGGTTAAGTGTTGTGACTTGAAATGTGAACTAGTGACTTGAGAATGGTTAAGTGTAGTGACAAATGGTTAAGTGTAGTGACTTGTAAATATGAACTTGTGACATGAAAATAGTTAAGTTTAGTGACTTAAAAATGTGAACTAGTGACTAAAAATGGTTTAAGTGTGGCGACTTGAAACTGTGAACTAGTGACATGAAAATGGTTGTATGTACTGACTTGAAAATGGTTTATTGTTTGAAAATGTGGACTAGTGACATAAAAATGGTTAAATGTAGTGCCTTGAAATGTGCACTAGTGACTTGAAAATGGTTAAGTGTTTGAAAATGTGAACTAGTGACATGAAAATGGTTAAGTGTAGTGACTTGAAATGTGCACTAGTGACTTGAAAATGGTTAAGTGTAGTGACTTTAAAATAGTTAAGTGTAGTGACTTGTAAATATGAACTAGTGACATGAAAATGGTTAAGTGTAGTGACTTGAAAATGGATAAGTGTAGTTTCGTGAAATGTGAAATAGTGACTTGAAACTGGATAAGTGTAGTTACTTGAAAATTTGTACTAATGACTAGAAAATGGTTAAGTGTAGTAACTTGAAAATGTGAACTATTGACTTAAAAATGCTTAAGTGTAATGACTTGAAATGTGAACTAGTGACTTGAAAATGGGAAAGTGGTTGAAAATTTGAAGTAGTGACTTGAAAATAGTTAAGTGTAGTGACTTAAAAATAGTAAAGTGTAATGACTTGAAATTTGAACTAGTGACTTGAAAATGTGAACTAATGACTAGAAAATTGTTTAGTGTAGTGACTTAGAAATGTGTACAAGTGACTAGAAATGGTTTAAGTGTGGCGACTTGAAACTGTGAACTAGTGACTTTAAAATGGTTTCGTGTACTTACTTGAAATGTGAACTAGTGACTTGAAAATGGTTTAGTGTTTGAAAACGTGAACTAGTGACATGAAAATGGTTGTGTAATGCCTTGAAATGTGCACTAGTGACATGAAAATGGTTAAGTGTAGTGACTTTAAAATGGTTAAATGTAGTGACTTGTAAATGTGAACTAGTGACTAGAAAATTGTTAAGTGTAGTGACTGGAAAATATGAACTACTGACATGAAAATGGTTAAGTGTTTTGACTTGAAATGTGAACTAGTGACTTGAGAATGGTTAAGTGTAGTGACTTTAAAATGGTTAAGTGTAGTGACTTGTAAATATGAACTAGTGACATGACAATGGTTAAGTGTAGTGACTTGACAATGTGAACTAGTGACTTGAAAATGGATAAGTGTAGTTTCTTGAAATGTGAACTAGTGACTTGAAACTGGTTAAGTGTTGTTACTTGAAATTGTGTACTAATGACTAGAAAATGGTTAAGTGTTGTGACTTGAAATGTGAACTAGTGACTTGAGAATGGTTAAGTGTAGTGACTTTAAAATGGTTAAGTGTAGTGACTTGTAATTATGAACTAGTGACATGAAAATGGTTAAGTGTAGTGACTTGAAAATGTGAACTAGTGACTAGAAAATGTGTACTAATGACTAGAAAATTTTTAAGTGTTGTGACTTGAAATGTGAACTAGTGACTTGAGAATGGTTAAGTGTAGTGACTCGTAAATATGAACAAGTGACATGAAAATGGTTAAGTGTAGTGCCTTGAAATGTGCACTAGTGACTTGAAAATGGTTAAGTGTTTGAAAATGTGAACTAGTGACATGAAAATGGTTAAGTGTAGTGACTTGAAATGTGCACTAGTGACTTGAAAATGGTTAAGTGTAGTGACTTTAAAATAGTTAAGTGTAGTGACTTGTAAATATGAACTAGTGACATGAAAATGGTTAAGTGTAGTGACTTGAAAATGGATAAGTGTAGTTTCTTGAAATGTGAACTAGTGACTAGAAAATGGTTAAGTGTTGTTACTTGAAAATGTGTAATAATGACTAGAAAATGGTTAAGTGTAGTGACTTAAAATGTGCACTAGTGTCTTGAAAATGGTTAAGTGTAGTGACTTTAAAATGGTTAAGTGTAGTGACTTGTAAATGTGAACATGTGACTAGAAAATTGTTAAGTGTAGTGACTGGAAAATATGAACTACTGACATGAAAATGGTTAAGTATTTTGACTTGAAATGTGAACTAGTGACTTGAGAATGGTTAAGTGTAGTGACTTTAAAATGGTTAAGTGTAGTGACTTGTAACTATGAACTTGTGACATGAAAATGGTTAAGTGTAGTGACTTGAAAATCTGATCTAGTGACTTGAAAATGGATAAGTGTAGTTTCTTGAAATGTGAACTAGTGACTTGAAAATGGTTTAGTGTTTGAAAATGTGAACTAGTGACATGAACATGGTTAAGTGTAATGCCTTGAAATGTGCACTAGTGACTTTAAAATGGTTAAGTGTAGTGACTTGTAAATGTGAACATGTGACTAGAAAATTGTTAAGTGTAATGACTGGAAAATATGAACTACTGACATGAAAATGGTTAAGTATTTTGACTTGAAATTTGAACTAGTGACTTGAGAATGGTTAAGTGAAATGACTTTAAAATGGTTAAGTGTAGTGACTTGTAACTATGAACTAGTGACATGAAAATGGTTAAGTGTAGTGACTTGAAAATCTGATCTAGTGACTTGAAAATGGATAAGTGTGGTTTCTTGAAATGTGAACTAGTGACTTGAAACTGGTTAAGTGTTGTTACTTGAAATTGTGTACTAATGACTAGAAAATGGTTAAGTGTAGTAACTTGAAAATGTGAACTATTGACTTAAAAATGGTTAAGTGTATTTACTTGAAATGTGAACTAGTGACTTGAAAATGGGAAAGTGGTTGAAAATTTGAACTAGTGACTCGAAAATAGTTAAGTGTAGTGACTTAAAAATAGTAAAGTGAAATGACTTGAAATTTGAACTACTAATTTAAAAATTGTTAAGCGTAGTGACATGAAAATGTGAACTAATGACTAGAAAATGGTTAAGTGTAGTGACTTAAAAATGTGAACTAGTGACTAAAAATCGTTTAAGTGTGGCAACTTGAAACTGTGAACTAGTGACATGAAAATGGTTGTATGTACTGACTTGAAATGTGAACTAGTGACTTGAAAATGGTTTAGTGTTTGAAAATGTGGATTAGTGACATGAAAATGGTTAAGTGTAGTGCCTTGAAATGTGCACTAGTGACTTGAAAATGGTTAAGTGTTTGAAAATGTGAACTAGTGACATGAAAATGGTTAAGTGTAGTGACTTGAAATGTGCACTAGTGACTTAAAAATGGTTAAGTGTAGTGACTTTAAAATGGTTAAGTGTAGTGACTTGTAAATATGAACTAGTGACATGAAAATGGTTAAGTGTAGTGACTTGAAAATGTGAACTTGTGACTTGAAAATGGATAAGTGTAGTTTCTTGAAATGTGAACTAGCGACTTGAAACTGGTTAAGTGTTGTTACTTGAAATTGTGTACTAATGACTAGAAAATGGTTAAGTGTAGTAACTCGAAAATATGAAATATTGACTTAAAAATGGTTAAGTGTAGTGACTTGAAATGTGAACTAGTGACTTGAAAATGGGAAAGTGGTTGAAAAGTTGAACTAGTGACTCGAAAATAGTTAAGTGTAGTGACTTAAAAATAGTAAAGTGCAATGACTTGAAATTTTAACTAGTGACATGAAAATGGTTAAACGTAGTGACGTTAAAATATGAACTAATGACTAGAAAATTGTTAAGTGTAGTGACTTAGAAATGTGAACTAGTGACTAGAAATGGTTTAAGTGTGGCGACTTGAAACTGTGAACTAGTGACTTGAAAATGGTTTCGTGTACTGACTTGAAATGTGAACTAGTGACTCTAAAATGGTTTATTGTTTGAAAATGTGAACAAGTGACATGAAAATGGTTAAGTGTAATGCCTTGAAATGTGCACTAGTGACTTAAAAATGGTTAAGTGTAGTGACTTGTAAATGTGAACTAGTGACTAGAAAATTGTTAAGTGTAGTGACTTGAAAATATGAACTACTGACATGAAAATGGTTAAGTGTTGTGACTTGAAATGTGAACTAGTGACTTGAGAATGGTTAAGTGTAGTGACAAATGGTTAAGTGTAGTGACTTGTAAATATGAACTTGTGACATGAAAATAGTTAAGTTTAGTGACTTAAAAATGTGAACTAGTGACTAAAAATGGTTTAAGTGTGGCGACTTGAAACTGTGAACTAGTGACATGAAAATGGTTGTATGTACTGACTTGAAAATGGTTTATTGTTTGAAAATGTGGACTAGTGACATAAAAATGGTTAAATGTAGTGCCTTGAAATGTGCACTAGTGACTTGAAAATGGTTAAGTGTTTGAAAATGTGAACTAGTGACATGAAAATGGTTAAGTGTAGTGACTTGAAATGTGCACTAGTGACTTGAAAATGGTTAAGTGTAGTGACTTTAAAATAGTTAAGTGTAGTGACTTGTAAATATGAACTAGTGACATGAAAATGGTTAAGTGTAGTGACTTGAAAATGGATAAGTGTAGTTTCGTGAAATGTGAAATAGTGACTTGAAACTGGATAAGTGTAGTTACTTGAAAATTTGTACTAATGACTAGAAAATGGTTAAGTGTAGTAACTTGAAAATGTGAACTATTGACTTAAAAATGCTTAAGTGTAATGACTTGAAATGTGAACTAGTGACTTGAAAATGGGAAAGTGGTTGAAAATTTGAAGTAGTGACTTGAAAATAGTTAAGTGTAGTGACTTAAAAATAGTAAAGTGTAATGACTTGAAATTTGAACTAGTGACTTGAAAATGTGAACTAATGACTAGAAAATTGTTTAGTGTAGTGACTTAGAAATGTGTACAAGTGACTAGAAATGGTTTAAGTGTGGCGACTTGAAACTGTGAACTAGTGACTTTAAAATGGTTGTATGTACTGACTTGAAAATGGTTTATTGTTTGAAAATGTGGACTAGTGACATAAAAATGGTTAAATGTAGTGCCTTGAAATGTGCACTAGTGACTTGAAAATGGTTAAGTGTTTGAAAATGTGAACTAGTGACATGAAAATGGTTAAGTGTAGTGACTTGAAATGTGCACTAGTGACTTAAAAATGGTTAAGTGTAGTGACTTTAAAATGGTTAAGTGTAGTGACTTGTAAATATGTACTAGTGACATGAAAATGGTTAAGTGTAGTGACTTGAAAATGGATAAGTGTAGTTTCGTGAAATGTGATATAGTAACTTGAAACTGGATAAGTGTAGTTACTTGAAAATGTGTACTAATGACTAGAAAATGGTTAAGTGTAGTAACATGAAAATGTGAACTATTGACTTAAAAATGGTTAAGTGTAATGACTTGATATGTGAACTAGTGACTCGAAAATGGGAAAGTGGTTGAAAATTTGAACTAGTGACTTGAAAATAGTTAAGTGTAGTGACTTAAAAATAGTAAAGTGCAATGACTTGAAATTTTAACTAGTGACATGAAAATGGGTAAATGTACTAACATTAAAATATGAACTAATGACTAGAAAATTGTTAAGTGTAGTGATTTAGAAATGTGAACTAGTGACTAGAAATGGTTTAAGTGTGGCGACTTGAAACTGTGAACTAGTGACTTGAAAATGGTTTCGTGTACTGACTTGAAATTTGAACTAGTGACTTGAAAATGGTTTATTGTTTGAAAATGTGAACAAGTGACATGAAAATGGTTAACTGTAATGCCTTTAAATGTGCACTAGTGACTTAAAAATCGTTAAATGTAGGGACTTGTAAATGTGAACTAGTGACTAGAAAATGGTTAAGTGTAGTGACTTGAAAATGTGAACTAGTGACTTGAAAATGGATAAATGTAGTTTCTTGAAATGTGAACTAGTGACTTGAAACTGGTTAAGTGTTGTTACTTCAAAATGTGTACTAACGACTAGAAAATGGTTAAGTGTTGTGACTTGAAATGTGTACTAGTGACTTGAAAATGTTTAAGTGTAGTGACTTTAAAATGATTAAGTGTAGTGACTAGTATTTATGAACTAGTGACATGAAAATGGTTAAGTGTAGTGACTTGAAAATGTGAACTAGTGACTTGAAAATGGATAAGTGTAGTTTCTTGAAATGTGAACTAGTGACTTGAAACTGGTTAAGTGTTGTTACTTCAAAATGTGTACTAATGACTAGAAAATGGTTAAGTGTAGTAACTCGAAAATGTGAACTATTGACTTAAAAATGGTTAAGTGTAGTGACTTGAAATGTGAACTAGTGACTTGAAAATGGGAAAGTGGTTGAAAAGTTGAACTAGTGACTCGAAAATAGTTAAGTGTAGTGACTTAAAAATAGTAAAGTTAAATGACTTGAATATGAACTAGTGACTTTAAAATGGTTAAGCGTAGTGACATGAAAATGTGAACTAATGACTAGAAAATTGTTAAGTGTAGTGACTTCAAAATGTGAACTTGTGCCTAGAAATGGTTTAAGTGTGGAGACTTGAAACTATGAACTAGTGAGTTGAAAATGGTTGTGTGTACTGACTTGAAATGTGAACTAGTTACATGAAAATGGATATGTGTACTGACTTGAAATGTGAACTAGTGACTTGAGAATGGTAAAGTGTTTGAAAATGTGAACTAGTGACTTGAAAATGGTTTAGTGTAGTGACTTGAAAATGCGAACTAGTGACTTGAAAATAGTTAAGTTTAGTTTTTGAAAATGTGAACTAATGTTTTTAAAATGGTTAAGTTTAGTGACTTGAAAATATGAACAAGTGACTAGAAAATGGTAAAGTGTGGTGACTTGAAAATGTGAACTAGTGACTTGTGACTGGTTAAGTTTAGTTACTTGAAAATGTGTACTAATGACTAGAAAATTGTTAAGTGTTGTGACTTGAAATGTGAACTAGTGACTTGAGAATGGTTAAGTGTAGTGACTCGTAAATATGAACAAGTGACATGAAAATGGTTAAGTGTAGTGCCTTGAAATGTGCACTAGTGACTTGAAAATGGTTAAGTGTTTGAAAATGTGAACTAGTGACATGAAAATGGTTAAGTGTAGTGACTTGAAATGTGCACTAGTGACTTGAAAATGGTTAAGTGTAATGACTTTAAAATAGTTAAGTGTAGTGACTTGTAAATATGAACTAGTGACATGAAAATGGTTAAGTGTAGTGACTTGAAAATGGATAAGTGTAGTTTCTTGAAATGTGAACTAGTGACTTGAAACTGGTTAAGTGTTGTTACTTGAAAATATAATGACTAGAAAATGGTTAAGTGTAGTGCCTTGAAATGTGCACTAGTGACTTGAAAATGGTTAAGTGTTTGAAAATGTGAACTAGTGACATGAAAATGGTTAAGTGTAGTGACTTGAAATGTGCACTAGTGACTTGAAAATGGTTAAGTGTAATGACTTTAAAATAGTTAAGTGTAGTGACTTGTAAATATGAACTAGTGACATGAAAATGGTTAAGTGTAGTGACTTGAAAATGGATAAGTGTAGTTTCTTGAAATGTGAACTAGTGACTTGAAACTGGTTAAGTGTTGTTACTTGAAAATGTGTAATAATGACTAGAAAATGGTTAAGTGTAGTGACTTGAAATGTGCACTAGTGTCTTGAAAATGCTTAAGTGTAGTGACTTTAAAATGGTTAAGTGTAGTGACCTGTAAATATGAACTAGTTACATGAAAATGGTTAAGCGTAGTGACTTGAAAATGGATAAGTGTAGTTTCTTGCAATGTGAACTAGTGACTTGAAACTGGATAAGTGTAGTTACTTGAAAATGTGTACTAATGACTAGAAAATGGTTAAGTGTAGTAACTTGAAAATGTGAACTATTGACTTAAAAATGGTTAAGTGTAATGACTTGAAATTTGAACTGGTGACTTGGAAATGGGAAAGTGGTTGAAAATTTGAACTAGTGACTTGAAAATAGTTAAGTGTAGTGACTTAAAAATAGTAAAGTGTAATGACTTGAAATTTGAACTAGTGACTTGAAAATGTGAACTAATGACTAGAAAATTGTTTAGTGTAGTGACTTAGAAATGTGTACTAGTGACTAGAAATGGTTTAAGAGTGGCTACTTGAAACAGTGAACTAGTGACTTTAAAATGGTTTCGTGTACTTACTTGAAATGTGAACTAGTGACTTTAAAATGGTTTAGTGTTTGAAAACGTGAACTAGTGACATGAAAATGGTTAAGCTTAATGCCTTGAAATGTGCACTAGTGACATGAAAATGGTTAAGTGTAGTGACTTTAAAATGGTTAAATGTAGTGACTTGTAAATGTGAACTAGTGACTAGAAAATTGTTAAGTGTAGTGACTGGAAAATATGAACTACTGACATGAAAATGGTTAAGTGTTTTGACTTGAAATGTGAACTAGTGACTTGAGAATGGTTAAGTGTAGTGACTTTAAAATGGTTAAGTGTAGTGACTTGTACCTATGAACTAGTGACATGAAAATGGTTAAGTGTAGTGACTTGACAATGTGAACTAGTGACTTGAAAATGCATAAGTGTAGTTTCTTGAAATGTGAACTAGTGACTTGAAACTGGTTAAGTTTTGCTACTTGAAATTGTGTACTAATGACTAGAAAATGGTTAAGTGTAGTATCTTGAAAATGTGAACTATTGACTTAAAAATGGTTAAGTGTAATGACTTGAAATGTGAACTAGTGACTTGAAAATGGGAAAGTGGTTGAAAATTTGAACTAGTGACTTGAAAATAATTGAGTGTAGTGACTTAAAAATAGTAAAGTGTAATGACTTGAAATTTGAACTAGTGATTTGAAAATGTGAACTAATGACTAGAAAATTGTTTAGTGTAGTAACATAGAAATGTGTACTAGTGACTAGAAATGGTTTAAGTGTGGCGACTTGAAACTGTGAACTGGTGACTTTAAAATGGTTTCGTGTACTTAGTTGAAATGTGAACTGGTGACTTGAAAATGGTTTAGTGTTTGAAAACGTGAACTAGTGACATGAAAATGGTTAAGTGTAATGCCTTGAAATGTGCACTAGTGACATGAAAATGGTTAAGTGTAGTGACTTTAAAATGGTTAAATGTAGTGACTTGTAAATGTGAACTAGTGACTAGAAAATTGTTAAGTGTAGCGACTGGAAAATATGAACTACTGACATGAAAATGGTTAAGTGTTGTGACTTGAAATGTGAACTAGTGACTTGAGAATGGTTAAGTGTAGTGACTTTAAAATGGTTAAGTGTAGTGACTTGTAAATATGAACTAGTGACATGAAAATGGTTAAGTGTAGTGACTTGAAAATGTGAACTAGTGACTTGAAAATGGATAAGTGTAGTGACTTTAAAATGGTTAAGTGTAGTGAATTGTAATTATGAACTAGTGACATGAAAATGGTTAAGTGTAGTGACTTGAAAATGTGAACTTGTGACTTGAAAATGGATAAGTGTAGTTTCTTGAAATGTGAACTAGCGACTTGAAACTGGTTAAGTGTTGTTACTTGAAATTGTGTACTAATGACTAGAAAATGGTTAAGTGTAGTAACTCGAAAATATGAAATATTGACTTAAAAATGGTTAAGTGTAGTGACTTGAAATGTGAACTAGTGACTTGAAAATGGGAAAGTGGTTGAAAAGTTGAACTAGTGACTCGAAAATAGTTAAGTGTAGTGACTTAAAAATAGTAAAGTGAAATGACTTGAAATATGAACTAGTGACTTTAAAATGGTTAAGCGTAGTGACATGAAAATGTGAACTAATGACTAGAAAATTGTTAAGTGTAGTGACTTAAAAATGTGAACTTGTGCCTAGAAATGGTTTAAGTGTGGAGACTTGAAACTGTGAACTAGTGACTTGAAAATGGTTGTGTGTACTGACTTGAAATGTGAACTAGTGACATGAAAATGGATATGTGTACTGACTTGAAATGTGAACTAGTGACTTGAGAATGGTATAGTGTTTGAAAATGTGAACTAGTGACTTGAAAATGGTTTAGTGGAGTGACTTTAAAATGTGAACTAGTGACTTGAAAAATAGTTAAGTTTAGTTTTTGAAAATGTGAACTAATGTTTTTAAAATGGTTAAGTTTAGTGACTTGTTAAGATGAACAAGTGACTAGAAAATGGTTTAAGTGTGGTGACTTGAAAATGTGAACTAGTGACTTAAAAATGGTTACGTGTACTGACTTTAAAATGTGAACTAGTGACTTAAAAATGGTTAACTGTACTTCCTTGAAATGTGAACTAGTGACTTGTAACTGGTTAAGTTTAGTTACTTGAAAATGTGTACTAATGACTAGAAAATTGTTAAGTGTTGTGACTTGAAATGTGAACTAGTGACTTGAGAATGGTTAAGTGTAGTGACTTGTAAATATGAACTAGTGACATGAAAATGATTAAGTGTAGTGCCTTGAAATGTGCACTAGTGACTTGAAAATGGTTAAGTGTTTGAAAATGTGAATTAGTGACATGAAAATGGTTAAGTGTAGTGACTTGAAATGTGCACTAGTGACACGAAATTGGTTAAGTGTAGTGACTTTAAAATGGTAAAGTGTAGTGACCTGTAAATATGAACAAGTGACATGAAAATGGTTAAGTGTAGTGACTTGAAAATGGATAAGTGTAGCTCCTTGAAATGTGAACTAGTGACTTGAAACTGGATAAGTGTAGTTACTTAAAAATGTGTACTAATGACTAGAAAATGGTTAAGTGTAGTAACTCAAAAATGTGAACTATTGACTTAAAAATAGTTAAGTGTAGTGACTTGAAATGTGAACTAGTGACTTTAAAATGGGAAAGTGGTTGAAATGTTGAACTAGTGACTCGAAAATAGTTAAGTGTAGTGACTTAAAAATAGTAAAGTGAAATGACTTGAAATATGAACTAGTGACTTTAAAATGGTTAAGCGTAGTGAATTGAAAATGTGAACTAATGACTAGAAAATTGTTAAGTGTAGTGACTTAAAAATGTGAACTTGTGCCTAGAAATGGTTTAAGTGTGGAGACTTGAAACTGTGAACTAGTGACTTGAAAATGGTTGTGTGTACTGACTTGAAATGTGAACTAGTGACATGAAAATGGATATGTGTACTGACTTTAAATGTGAACTAGTGACTTGAGAATGGTAAATTGTTTGAAAATGTGAACTAGTGACTAGAAAATGGTTTAGTGGAGTGACTTGAAAATGCGAACTAGTGACTTGAAAATAGTTAAGTTTAGTTTTTGAAAATATGAACTAATGTTTTTAAAATGGTTAAGTTTAGTGACTTGTTAATATGAACAAGTGACTAGAAATGGTTTAAGTGTAGCGACTTGAAATGTGAACTAGTGACTTGAAAATGGTTACGTGTACTGACTTAAAATGTGAACTAGTGACTTGAAAATGGTTAAATGTTTGAAAATGTGAACTAGTGACATGAAAATGGTTAAGTGTAGTGACTTGAAATGTGCACTAGTGACTTGAAAATGGTTAAGTTTAGTGACCTGTAAATATGAACTAGTGACATGAAAATGGTTAAGTGTAGTGACTTGAAAATGGATAAGTGTAGTTTCTTGAAATGTGAACTAGTAACTTGAAACCGGATAATTGTAGTTACTTGAAAATGTGTACTAATGACTAGAAAATAGTTAAGTGTAGTAACTTGAAAATGTGAACTATTGACTTAAAAATGGTTAAGTGTAGTGACTTGAAAATGTGAACTAGTGACATGAAAATGGTTACATGTACTGACATGAAAATGGAAAAGTGGTTGAAAATTTGAACTAGTGACTAGAAAATTGTTAAGTGTAGTGAATGGAAAATATGAACTACTGACATGAAAATGGTTAAGTGTTGTGACTTTAAATGTGAACTAGTGACTTCAGAATGGTTAAGTGTATTGACTTTAAAATGGTAAGGTGTAGTGACTTGTAAATATGAACTAGTGACATGAAAATGGTTAAGTGCAGTGACTGGAAAATGTGAACTAGTGACTTGTAAATGGATAAGTGTAGTTTCTTGAAATGTGAACTAGTGACTTGAAACTGGTTAAATGTTGTTACATGAAATTGTGTACTAATGACTAGAAAATGGTTAAGTGTAGTAACTTGAAAATGTGAACTATTGACTTAAAAAGGGTTAAGTGTAGTGACTTGAAATGTGAACTAGTGACTTGAAAACGGTAAAGTGGTTGAAAATTTGAACTAGTGACTCGAAAATAGTTAAGTGTAGTGACTTAAAAATAGTAAAGTGAAATGACTTGAAATTTGAACTAGTAACTTAAAAATGGTTAAGCATAGTGACATGAAAATGTGAACTAATGACTAGAAATGGTTTAAGTGTGGTGACTTGAAAATGTGAACTAGTGACTTGAAAATGGTTAAATGTTTGAAAATGTGAACTAGTGACATGAAAATGGTTAAACGTACTGACATTAAAATGTGAACTAATGACTAGAAAATTGTTAAGTGTAGTGACTTAGTTATGTGAAGTAGTGACTAGAAATGGTTTAAGTGTGGCGACTTGAAACTGTGAACTAGTGACTTGAAAATGGTTTTGTTTACTGACTTGAAATGTGAACTAGTGACTTGAAAATGGTTTATTGTTTGAAAATGTGAACAAGTGACATGAAAATGGTTAAGTGTAATGCCTTGAAATGTGCACTAGTGACTTGAAAATGGTTAAGTGTAGTGACTTGTAAATGTGAACTAGTGACTAGAAAATTGCTAAGTGTAGGGACTGGAAAATGTGAACTACTGACATGAAAATGGTTAAGTGTTGTGACCTGAAATGTGAACTAGTGGCTAGAAAATGGTTAAGTATACTGACTTTAAAATGGTTAAGTGTAGTGACTAGTAACTATGAACTAGTGACATGAAAATTGTTAAGTATAGTGACTTGAAAATGTGAACTAGTGACTTGAAAATGGATAAGTGTAGTTTCTTGAAATCTAAACTAGTGACTTGAAACTGGTTAAGTGTTGTTACTTGAAAATGTGTAATAATGACTAGAAAATGGTTAAGTGTAGTGACTTGAAATGTGCATTAGTGTCTTGAAAATGGTTAAGTGTAGTGACTTTAAAATGGTTAAGTGTAGTGACCTATAAATATGAACTAGTGACATGAAAATGGTTAAGTGTAGTGACTTGAAAATGGATAAGTGTAGTTTCTTGAAATGTGAACTATTGACTTAAAAATGGTTAAGTGTAATGACTTGAAATATGAACTAGTGACTTGAAAATGGGAAAGTGGTTGAAAATTTGAACTAGTGACTTGAAACTAGTTAAGTGTAGTGACTTAAAAATAGTAAAGTGTAATGACTTGAAATTTGAACTAGTGACTTGAAAATGTGAACTAATGACTAGAAAATTGTTAAGTGTAGTGACTTAGAAATGTGTAGTAGTGACTAGAAATGGTTTAAGTGTGGCGACTTGAAACTGTGAACTAGTGACTTGAAAATGGTTTCGTGTACTGACTTGAAATGTGAACTAGTGACTTGAAAATGGTTTAGTGTTTGAAAATGTGAACTAGTGGCATGAAAATGGTTAAGTGTAATGCCTTGAAATGTGCACTAGTGACTTTAAAATGGTTAAGTGTAGTGACTTTAAAATGGTTAAGTGTAGTGACTGGAAAATATGAACTACTGACATGAAAATGGTTAAGTATTTTGACTTGTAATGTGAACTAATGACTTGAGAATGGTTAAGTGTAGTGACTTTAAAATGGTTAAGTGTAGTGACTTTAAACTGGTTAAGTGTAGTGACTTGTAACTATGAACTAGTGACATGAAAATGGTTAAGTGTAGTGACTTGAAAATGTGAACAAGTGACTTGAAAATGGATAAGTGTAGTTTCTTGAAATGTGAACTAGTGACTTGAAACTGGTTAAGTGTTGTTACTTGAAATTGTGTACTAATGACTAGAAAATGGTTAAGTGCAGTAACTTGAAAATGTGAACGATTGACTTAAAAATGATTAAGTGTATTTACTTGAAATGTGAACTAGTGACTTGAAAATGGGAAAGTGCTTGAAAATTTGAACTAGTGACTCGAAAATAGTTAAGTGTAGTGACTTAAAAATAGTAAAGTGAAATGACTTGAAATTTGAACTAGTAACTTAAAAATGGTTAAGCGTAGTGACATGAAAATGTGAACTAATGACTAGAAAATTGTTAAGTGTAGTGACTTAAAAATGTGAACTAGTGACTAGAAATGGTTTAAGTGTGGCGACTTGAAAATGTGAACTAGTGACTTGAAAATGGTTACGTGTACTGACTTGAAATGTGAACTAGTGACTTGAAAATGGTCAAATGTTTGAAAATGTGAACTAGTGACATGAAAATGGTTAAGTGTAGTGACGTGAATTGTGCACTAGTGACTTGAAAATGGTTAAGTGTAGTGACCTGTAAATATGAACTAGTGACATGAAAATGGTTAAATGTAGTGACTTGAAAATGGATAAGTGTAGTTTCTTGAAATCTGAACTAGTGAATTGAAACCGGATAAGTGTAGTTACTTGAAAATGTGTACTAATGACTAGAAAATGGTTAAGTGAAGTAACTTGAAAATGTGAACTATTGACTTAAAAATGGTTAAGTGTAGTGACTTTAAATGTGAACTAGTGACTTGAAAATGGGAAAGTGGTTGAAAATTTGAACTAGTGATTTGAAAATAGTTAAGTGTAGTGACTTAAAAATAGTAAAGTGTAATGATTTGAAATTTTAACTAGTGACTTAAAAATGGTTAGGCGTAGTGACTTGAAAATGTGAACTAGTGACATGAAAATGGTTACGTGTGCTGACTTGAAAATGGGAAAGTGGTTGAAAATTAGAACTAGTGACTAGAAAATTGTTAAGTGTAGTGACTGGAAAATATGAACTACTGACATGAAAATGGTTAATTGTTGTGACTTGAAATGTGAACTAGTGACTTGAGAATGGTTAAGTGTAGTGACTTGAAAATGAGAACTAGTGACTTGAAACTGGTTAAGTGTTGTTACTTGAAATTGTGTACTAGTGACTAGAAAATGGTTAAGTGTAGTGACTTATAAAAATGAACTAGTGACATGAAAATGGTTAAGTGTAGTGACTTGAAAATGAGAACTAGTGAGTTGAAAATGGATAAGTGTAGTTTCTTGAAAAGTGAACTAGTGACTTGAAACTGGTTAAGTGTTGTTACTTGAAATTGTGTACTAATGACTAGAAAATGGTTAAGTGTAGTAACTTGAAAATGTGAACTATTGACTTAAAAATGGTTAAGTGTAGTGACTTATAAAAATGAACTAGTGACATGAAAATGGTTAAGTGTAGTGACTTGAAAATGAGAACTAGTGAGTTGAAAATGGATAAGTGTAGTTTCTTGAAAAGTGAACTAGTGACTTGAAACTGGTTAAGTGTTGTTACTTGAAATTGTGTACTAATGACTAGAAAATGGTTAAGTGTAGTAACTTGAAAATGTGAACTATTGACTTAAAAATGGTTAAGTGTAGTGACTTGAAATGTGAACTAGTGACTTAAAAATGGGAAAGTGGTTGAAAATTTGAACTAGTGACTTAAAAATAGTTAAGTGTAGTGACTTAAAAATATTAAAGTGAAATGACTTGAAATTTGAAATAGTGACTTAAAAATGGTTAAGCGTAGTGACATGAAAATGTGAACTAATGACTAGATAATTGTTAAGTGTAGTGACTTAAAAATGTGAACTAGTGACTTGAAATTGTTAAAGTGTAGTGACTTGTAAATATAAACTAGTGACTTGAAAATGGTTAAGTGTAGTGACTTGAAAATGTGAACTACTGACTTGATGATGGATAAGTGTAGTTTCTTGAAATGTAAACTAGTGACATGAAAATGGTTAAGTGTAGTGACTTGAAATATGCACTAGTGACTTGAAAATGGTTAGGTGTAGTGACTTGAAATGTGCACTAGTGACTTTAAAATGGTTAAGTGTAGTGACTTGTAAATATGAACTAGTGACATGAAAATGGTTAAGTGTAGTGACTTGAAAATGGATAAGTGTAGTTTCTTGAAATGTGAACTAGTGACTTGAAACTGGATAAGTGTAGTTACTTGAAAATGTGTACTAATGACTAGAAAATGGTTAAGTGTAGTAACTTGAAAATGTGAACTATTGACTTAAAAATGGTTAAGTGTAATGACTTGAAATGTGAACCGGTGACTTGAAAATGGGAAAGTGGTTGAAAATTTTAACTAGTGACTTGAAAATAGTTAAGAGTAGTGACTTAAAAATACTAAAGTGTAATGACTTGAAATTTGAACTAGTGACTTGAAAATGTGAACTAATGACTAGAAAATTGTTAAGTGTAGTGACTTAGAAATGTGTAGTACTGACTAGAAATGGTTTAAGTGTGGCGACTTGAAACTGTGAACTAGTGACTTGAAAATGGTTTCGTGTACTGACTTGAAATGTGAACTAGTGACTTGAAAATGGTTTAGTGTTTGAAAATGTGACCTAGTGACATGAAAATGGTTAAGTGTAATGCCTTGAAATGTGCACTAGTGACTTGAAAATGGTTAAGTGTAGTGACTTGAAATATGCACTAGTGACTTGAAAATGGTTAGGTGTAGTGACTTGAAATGTGCACTAGTGACTTTAAAATGGTTAAGTGTAGTGACTTGTAAATATGAACTAGTGACATGAAAATGGTTAAGTGTAGTGACTTGAAAATGGATAAGTGTAGTTTCTTGAAATGTGAACTAGTGACTTGAAACTGGATAAGTGTAGTTACTTGAAAATGTGTACTAATGACTAGAAAATGGTTAAGTGTAGTAACTTGAAAATGTGAACTATTGACTTAAAAATGGTTAAGTGTAATGACTTGAAATGTGAACCGGTGACTTGAAAATGGGAAAGTGGTTGAAAATTTTAACTAGTGACTTGAAAATAGTTAAGAGTAGTGACTTAAAAATACTAAAGTGTAATGACTTGAAATTTGAACTAGTGACTTGAAAATGTGAACTAATGACTAGAAAATTGTTAAGTGTAGTGACTTAGAAATGTGTAGTACTGACTAGAAATGGTTTAAGTGTGGCGACTTGAAACTGTGAACTAGTGACTTGAAAATGGTTTCGTGTACTGACTTGAAATGTGAACTAGTGACTTGAAAATGGTTTAGTGTTTGAAAATGTGAACTAGTGGCATGAAAATGGTTAAGTGTAATGCCTTGAAATGTGCACTAGTGACTTTAAAATGGTTAAGTGTAGTGACTTTAAAATGGTTAAGTGTAGTGACTGGAAAATATGAACTACTGACATGAAAATGGTTAAGTATTTTGACTTGTAATGTGAACTAATGACTTGAGAATGGTTAAGTGTAGTGACTTTAAAATGGTTAAGTGTAGTGACTTTAAACTGGTTAAGTGTAGTGACTTGTAACTATGAACTAGTGACATGAAAATGGTTAAGTGTAGTGACTTGAAAATGTGAACAAGTGACTTGAAAATGGATAAGTGTAGTTTCTTGAAATGTGAACTAGTGACTTGAAACTGGTTAAGTGTTGTTACTTGAAATTGTGTACTAATGACTAGAAAATGGTTAAGTGCAGTAACTTGAAAATGTGAACGATTGACTTAAAAATGATTAAGTGTATTTACTTGAAATGTGAACTAGTGACTTGAAAATGGGAAAGTGCTTGAAAATTTGAACTAGTGACTCGAAAATAGTTAAGTGTAGTGACTTAAAAATAGTAAAGTGAAATGACTTGAAATTTGAACTAGTAACTTAAAAATGGTTAAGCGTAGTGACATGAAAATGTGAACTAATGACTAGAAAATTGTTAAGTGTAGTGACTTAAAAATGTGAACTAGTGACTAGAAATGGTTTAAGTGTGGCGACTTGAAAATGTGAACTAGTGACTTGAAAATGGTTACGTGTACTGACTTGAAATGTGAACTAGTGACTTGAAAATGGTCAAATGTTTGAAAATGTGAACTAGTGACATGAAAATGGTTAAGTGTAGTGACGTGAATTGTGCACTAGTGACTTGAAAATGGTTAAGTGTAGTGACCTGTAAATATGAACTAGTGACATGAAAATGGTTAAATGTAGTGACTTGAAAATGGATAAGTGTAGTTTCTTGAAATCTGAACTAGTGAATTGAAACCGGATAAGTGTAGTTACTTGAAAATGTGTACTAATGACTAGAAAATGGTTAAGTGAAGTAACTTGAAAATGTGAACTATTGACTTAAAAATGGTTAAGTGTAGTGACTTTAAATGTGAACTAGTGACTTGAAAATGGGAAAGTGGTTGAAAATTTGAACTAGTGATTTGAAAATAGTTAAGTGTAGTGACTTAAAAATAGTAAAGTGTAATGATTTGAAATTTTAACTAGTGACTTAAAAATGGTTAGGCGTAGTGACTTGAAAATGTGAACTAGTGACATGAAAATGGTTACGTGTGCTGACTTGAAAATGGGAAAGTGGTTGAAAATTAGAACTAGTGACTAGAAAATTGTTAAGTGTAGTGACTGGAAAATATGAACTACTGACATGAAAATGGTTAATTGTTGTGACTTGAAATGTGAACTAGTGACTTGAGAATGGTTAAGTGTAGTGACTTGAAAATGAGAACTAGTGACTTGAAACTGGTTAAGTGTTGTTACTTGAAATTGTGTACTAGTGACTAGAAAATGGTTAAGTGTAGTGACTTATAAAAATGAACTAGTGACATGAAAATGGTTAAGTGTAGTGACTTGAAAATGAGAACTAGTGAGTTGAAAATGGATAAGTGTAGTTTCTTGAAAAGTGAACTAGTGACTTGAAACTGGTTAAGTGTTGTTACTTGAAATTGTGTACTAATGACTAGAAAATGGTTAAGTGTAGTAACTTGAAAATGTGAACTATTGACTTAAAAATGGTTAAGTGTAGTGACTTGAAATGTGAACTAGTGACTTAAAAATGGGAAAGTGGTTGAAAATTTGAACTAGTGACTTAAAAATAGTTAAGTGTAGTGACTTAAAAATATTAAAGTGAAATGACTTGAAATTTGAAATAGTGACTTAAAAATGGTTAAGCGTAGTGACATGAAAATGTGAACTAATGACTAGATAATTGTTAAGTGTAGTGACTTAAAAATGTGAACTAGTGACTTGAAATTGTTAAAGTGTAGTGACTTGTAAATATAAACTAGTGACTTGAAAATGGTTAAGTGTAGTGACTTGAAAATGTGAACTACTGACTTGATGATGGATAAGTGTAGTTTCTTGAAATGTAAACTAGTGACATGAAAATGGTTAAGTGTAGTGACTTGAAATATGCACTAGTGACTTGAAAATGGTTAGGTGTAGTGACTTGAAATGTGCACTAGTGACTTTAAAATGGTTAAGTGTAGTGACTTGTAAATATGAACTAGTGACATGAAAATGGTTAAGTGTAGTGACTTGAAAATGGATAAGTGTAGTTTCTTGAAATGTGAACTAGTGACTTGAAACTGGATAAGTGTAGTTACTTGAAAATGTGTACTAATGACTAGAAAATGGTTAAGTGTAGTAACTTGAAAATGTGAACTATTGACTTAAAAATGGTTAAGTGTAATGACTTGAAATGTGAACCGGTGACTTGAAAATGGGAAAGTGGTTGAAAATTTTAACTAGTGACTTGAAAATAGTTAAGAGTAGTGACTTAAAAATACTAAAGTGTAATGACTTGAAATTTGAACTAGTGACTTGAAAATGTGAACTAATGACTAGAAAATTGTTAAGTGTAGTGACTTAGAAATGTGTAGTACTGACTAGAAATGGTTTAAGTGTGGCGACTTGAAACTGTGAACTAGTGACTTGAAAATGGTTTCGTGTACTGACTTGAAATGTGAACTAGTGACTTGAAAATGGTTTAGTGTTTGAAAATGTGACCTAGTGACATGAAAATGGTTAAGTGTAATGCCTTGAAATGTGCACTAGTGACTTGAAAATGGTTAAGTGTTATGACTTTAAAATGGTTAAGTGTAGTGACTTGTAAATGTGAACTAGTGACTACAAAATAGTTAAGTGTAGTAACTGGAAAATTTGAACTGCTGACATGAAAATGGTTAAGTGTTGTCACTTGAAATGTGAACTAGTGACTTCAAAATGGTTAAGTGTAGTGACTTTAAAATGGTTAACTGTAGTGACTTGTACCTATGAACTAGTGACATGAAAATGGTTAAGTGCAGTGACTTGAAAATGTGAACTAGTGACTTGAAAATGGATAAGTGTAGTTTCTTGAAATGTGAACTAGTGACTTGAAAATGGTTGTGTTTGAAAATGTGAACTAGTGACATGAAAATGGTTAAGTTTAGTGACTTCAAATATGCACTAGTGATTTGAAAATGGTTAAGTGTAGTGACCTGTAAATATGAACTAGTGACATGAAAATTATTAAGTGTAGTGACTTGAAAATGGATAAGTGTAGTTTCTTGAAATGTGAACTAGTAACTTGAAACTGGATAAGTGTAGTTACTTGAAAATTTGTACTAATGACTAGAAAATGGTTAAGTGTAGTAACTTGAAAATGTGAACTATTGACTTAAAAATGGTTAAGTGTAATGACTTGAAATATGAACTAGTGACTTGAAAATGGGAAAGTGGTTGAAAATTTGAACTAGTGACTTGAAAATAGTTAAGTGTAGTGACTTAAAAATAGTAAAGTGTAATGACTTGAACTTTGAACTAGTGACTTGAAAATGGTTAAGCATACTGACTTTAAAAAGTGAACTAATGACTAGAAAATTGTAAAGTGTAGTGACTTAGAAATGTGAACTAGTGACTAGAAATTGTTTAAGTGTGGTGACTTGAAATTGTGAACTAGTGACTTTAAAATGGCTTCGTGTACTGACTTGAAATGTGAACTAGTGACTTGAAAATGGTTTAGTGTTTGAAAATGTGAACTACTGACATGAAAATGGTTAAGTGTAATGCCTTGAAATGTGCACTTGTGACTTGAAAATGGTTAAGCGTAATAACTTGAAAATGTGAACTAGTGACTTGAAAATAGATAAGTGTAGTTTCTTGAAATGTGAACTAGTGACTGAAACTGGTTAAGTGTTGTTACTTGAAAATGTGCACTAATTACTAGAAAATGGTTAAGTGTAGTAACTTGAAAATGTGAACTATTGACTTAAAAATGGTTAAGTGTAGTGACTTGAAATGTGAACTAGTGACTTGAAAATGGTCAAATGTTTGAAAATGTGAACTAGTGACATGAAAATTGTTAAGTGTAGTGACGTGAAATGTGCACTAGTGACTTGAAAATGGTTAAGTGTAGTGACCTGTAAATATGAACTAGTGACATGAAAATGGTTAAATGTAGTGACTTGAAAATGGATAAGTGTAGTTTCTTGAAATCTGAACTAGTGAATTGAAACCGGATAAGTGTAGTTACTTGAAAATGTGTACTAATGACTAGAAAATGGTTAAGTGAAGTAGCTTGAAAATGTGAACTATTGACTTAAAAATGGTTAAGTGTAGTGACTTTAAATGTGAACTAGTGACTTGAAAATGGGAAAGTGGTTGAAAATTTGAACTAGTGATTTGAAAATAGTTAAGTGTAGTGACTTAAAAATAGTAAAGTGTAATGATTTGAAATTTTAACTAGTGACTTAAAAATGGTTAGGCGTAGTGACTTGAAAATGTGAACTAGTGACATGAAAATGGTTACGTGTGCTGACTTGAAAATGGGAAAGTGGTTGAAATGTGAACTAGTGACTTGAGAATGGTTAAGTGTAGTGACATTAAGCTGGTAAGGTGTAGTGACTTATAAAAATGAACTAGTGACATGAAAATGGTTAAGTGTAGTGACTTGAAAATGAGAACTAGTGACTTGAAAATGGATAAGTGTAGTTTCTTGAAAAGTGAACTAGTGACTTGAAACTGGTTAAGTGTTGTTACTTGAAATTGTGTACTAATGACTAGAAAATGGTTAAGTGTAGTAACTTGAAAATGTGAACTATTCACTTAAAAATGGTTAAGTGTAGTGACTTGAAATGTGAACTAGTGACTTGAAAATGGGAAAGTGGTTGAAAATTTGAACTAGTGACTTAAAAATAGTTAAGTGTAGTGACTTAAAAATATTAAAGTGAAATGACTTGAAATTTGAAATAGTGACTTAAAAATGGTTAAGCGTAGTGACATGAAAATGTGAACTAATGACTAGATAATTGTTAAGTGTAGTGACTTAAAAATGTGAACTAGTGACTAGAAATTGTTAAAGTGTAGTGACTTGTAAATATAAACTAGTGACTTGAAAATGGTTAAGTGTAGTGACTTGAAAATGTGAACTAGTGACTTGAAAATGGTTAAGTGTAGTGACTTGAAAATGGTTAAGTGTAGTTTCTTGAAATGTGAACTAGTGACATGAAAATGGTTAAGTGTAGTGACTTGAAATGTGCACTAGTGACTTGAAAATGGTTAAGTGTAGTGACTTGAAATGTGCACTAGTGACTTTAAAATGGTTAAGTGTAGTGACTTGTAAATATGAACTAGTGATATGAAAATGGTTAAGTGTAGTGACTCGAAAATGGATAAGTGCAGTTTCTTGAAATGTGAACTAGTGACTTGAAACTGGATAAGTGTAGTTACTTGAAAATGTGTACTAATGACTAGAAAATGGTTAAGTGTAGTAACTTGAAAATGTGAACTATTGACTTAAAAATGGTTAAGTGTAATGACTTGAAATGTGAACCGGTGACTTGAAAATGGGAAAGTGGTTGAAAATTTTAACTAGTGACTTGAAAATAGTTAAGAGTAGTGACTTAAAAATACTAAAGTGTAATGACTTGAAATTTGAACTAGTGACTTGAAAATGTGAACTAATGACTAGAAAATTGTTAAGTGTAGTGACTTAGAAATGTGTAGTACTGACTAGAAATGGTTTAAGTGTGGCGACTTGAAACTGTGAACTAGTGACTTGAAAATGGTTTCGTGTACTGACTTGAAATGTGAACTAGTGACTTGAAAATGGTTTAGTGTTTGAAAATGTGACCTAGTGACATGAAAATGGTTAAGTGTAATGCCTTGAAATGTGCACTAGTGACTTGAAAATGGTTAAGTGTTGTGACTTTAAAATGGTTAAGTGTAGTGACTTGTAAATGTGAACTAGTGACTAGAAAATAGTTAAGTGTAGTAACTGGAAAATTTGAACTGCTGACATGAAAATGGTTAAGTGTTGTCACTTGAAATGTGAACTAGTGACTTCAAAATGGTTAAGTGTAGTGACTTCAAAATGGTTAAGTGTAGTGACTTGTACCTATGAACTAGTGACATGAAAATGGTTAAGTGCAGTGACTTGAAAATGTGAACTAGTGACTTGAAAATGGATAAGTGTAGTTTCTTGAAATGTGAACTAGTGACTTGAAAATGGTTGTGTTTGAAAATGTGAACTAGTGACATGAAAATGGTTAAGTTTAGTGACTTCAAATATGCACTAGTGATTTGAAAATGGTTAAGTGTAGTGACCTGTAAATATGAACTAGTGACATGAAAATTGTTAAGTGTAGTGACTTGAAAATGGATAAGTGTAGTTTCTTGAAATGTGAACTAGTAACTTGAAACTAGATAAGTGTAGTTACTTGAAAATGTGTACTAATGACTAGAAAATGGTTAAGTGTAGTAACTTGAAAATGTGAACTATTGACTTAAAAATGGTTAAGTGTAATGACTTGAAATATGAACTAGTGACTTGAAAATGGGAAAGTGGTTGAAAATTTGAACTAGTGACTTGAAAATAGTTAAGTGTAGTGACTCAAAAATAGTAAAGTGTAATGACTTGAACTTTGAACTAGTGACTTGAAAATGGTTAAGCATACTGACTTTAAAAAGTGAACTAATGACTAGAAAATTGTAAAGTGTAGTGACTTAGAAATGTGAACTAGTGACTAGAAATTGTTTAAGTGTGGCGACTTGAAATTGTGAACTAGTGACTTTAAAATGGCTTCGGGTACTGACTTGAAATGTGAACTAGTGACTTGAAAATGGTTTAGTGTTTGAAAATGTGAACTAGTGACATGAAAATGGTTAAGTGTAATGCCTTGAATTGTGCACTAGTGACTTGAAAATGGTTAAGCGTAGTAACTTGAAAATGTGAGCTAGTGACTTGAAAATAGATAAGTGTAGTTTCTTGAAATGTGAACTAGTGACTGAAACTGGTTAAGTGTTGTTACTTGAAAATGTGCACTAGTGACTGAAAATGGTTAAGTGTAGTGACCTGTAAATATGAACTAGTGACATGAAAATTGTTAAGTGTAGTGACTTGTAAATGGATAAGTTTAGCTCCTTGAAATGTGAACTAGTGACTTGAAACTGGATATGTGTAGTTACTTAAAAATGTGTACTAATGACTAGAAAATGGTTAAGTGTAGTAACTCGAAAATGTGAACTATTGACTTAAAAATGGTTAAGTGTAGTAACTTGAAATGTGAACTAGTGACTTGAAAATGGGAAAGTGGTTGAAAAGTTGAACTAGTGACTTGAAAATAGTTAAGTGTAGTGACTTAAAAATAGTAAAGTGTAATGACTTGAAATTTGAACTAGTGACTTGAAAATGTGAACTAATGACTAGAAAATTGTTAAGTGTAGTGACTTAGAAATGTGTAGTAGTGACTAGAAAATGTTTAAGTGTGGCGACTTGAAACTGTGAACTAGTGACTTGAAAATGGTTTCGTGTACTGACTTGAAATGTGAACTAGTGACTTGAAAATGGTTTAGTGTTTGAAAATGTGAACTAGTGACATGAAAATGGTTAAGTGTAATGCCTTGAAATGTGCACTAGTGACTTGAAAATGGTTAAGTGTAGTGACTTTAAAATGGTTAAGTGTAGTGACTGGAAAATATGAACTACTGACATGAAAATGGTGAAGTATTTTGACTTGAAATGTGAACAAGTGACTTGAGAATGGTTAAGTGTAGTGACTTTAAAATGGTTAAGTGTAGTGACTTGTAAATATGAACTAGTGACATGAAAATGGTTAAGTGTAGTGACTTGAAAATGTGAACTAGTGACTTGAAAATGGATAAGTGTAGTTTCTTGAAATGTGAACTAGTGACTTGAAACTGGTTAAGTGTTGTTACTTGAAATTGTGTACTAATGACTAGAAAATGGTTAAGTGCAGTAACTTGAAAATGTGAACTATTGACTTAAAAATGATTAAGTGTATTTACTTGAAATGTGAACTAGTGACTTGAAAATGGGAAAGTGCTTGAAAATTTGAACTAGTGACTCGAAAATAGTTAAGTGTAGTGACTTAAAAATAGTAAAGTGAAATGACTTGAAATTTGAACTAGTAACTTAAAAATGGTTAAGCGTAGTGACATGAAAATGTGAACTAATGACTAGAAAATTGTTAAGTGTAGTGACTTAAAAATGTGAACTAGTGACTAGAAATGGTTTAAGTGTGGCGACTTGAAAATGTGAACTAGTGACTTGAAAATGGTTACGTGTACTGACTTGAAATGTGAACTAGTGACTTGAAAATGGTCAAATGTTTGAAAATGTGAACTAGTGACATGAAAATGGTTAAGTGTAGTGACTTGTAATGTGCACTAGTGACTTGATAATGGTTAAGTGTAGTGACCTGTAAATATGAACTAGTGACATTAAAATGGTTAAGTGTAGTGACTTGAAAATGGATAAGTGTAGTTTCTTGAAATCTGAACTAGTGAATTGAAACCGGATAAGTGTAGTTACTTGAAAATGTGTACTAATGACTAGAAAATGGTTAAGTGTAGTAACTTGAAAATGTGAACTAGTGACTTGAAAATGGATAAGTGTAGTTTCTTGAAATGTGAACTAGTGACTTGAAACTGGTTAAGTGTTGTTACTTGAAATTGTGTACTAATGACTAAAAAATGGTTAAGTGCAGTAACTTTAAAATGTGAACTATTGACTTAAAAATGGTTAAGTGTAATGACTTGAAATGTGAACCGGTGACTTGAAAATGGGAAAGTGGTTGAAAATTTGAACTAGTGACTTAAAAATAGTTAAGTGTAGTGACTTAAAAATATTAAAGTGAAATGACTTGAAATTTGAAATAGTGACTTAAAAATGGTTAAGCGTAGTGACATGAAAATGTGAACTAATGACTAGATAATTGTTAAGTGTAGTGACTTAAAAATGTGAACTAGTGACTAGAAATTGTTTAAGTGTAGTGACTTGTAAATATAAACTAGTGACTTGAAAATGGTTAAGTGTAGTGACTTGAAAATGTGAACTACTGACTTGATGATGGATAAGTGTAGTTTCTTGAAATGTGAACTAGTGACATGAAAACGGTTAAGTGTAGTGACTTGAAATATGCACTAGTGACTTGAAAATGGTTAAGTGTAGTGACTTGAAATGTGCACTAGTGACTTTAAAATGGTTAAGTGTAGTGACTTGTAAATATGAACTAGTGACATGAAAATGGTTAAGTGTAGTGACTTGAAAATGGATAAGTGTAGTTTCTTGAAATGTGAACTAGTGACTGAAACTGGTTAAGTGTTGTTACTTGAAAATGTGAACTATTGACTTAAAAATGGTTAAGTGTAGTGACTTGAAATGTGAACTAGTGACTTGAAAATGGGAAAGTGGTTGAAAATTTGAACTAGTGACTTGAAAATAGTTAAGTGTAGTGACTTAAAAATCTTAAAGTGAAATGATTTGAAATTTGAACTAGTGACTTAAAAATGGTTAAGCGTAGTGACTTGAAAATGTGATCTAATGACTAGAAAATTGTGAAGTGTAGTGACTTAAAAATGTGAACTAGTGACTAAAAATGGTTTAAGTGTGGCAACTTGAAACTGTGAAGAAGTGACTTGAAAATGGTTGTGTGTACTGACTTGAAATGTGAACTAGTGACTTGAAAATGGTTTAGTGTTTGAAAATGTGAACTAGTGACATGAAAATGGTTAAGTGTAATGCCTTGAAATGTGCACTAGTGACTTGAAAATGGTTAAGCGTAGTAACTTGAAAATGTGAGCTAGTGACTTGAAAATAGATAAGTGTAGTTTCTTGAAATGTGAACTAGTGACTGAAACTGGTTAAGTGTTGTTACTTGAAAATGTGAACTATTGACTTAAAAATGGTTAAGTGTAATGACTTGAAATGTGAACCGGTGACTTGAAAATGGGAAAGTGGTTGAAAATTTTAACTAGTGACTTGAAAATAGTTAAGAGTAGTGACTTAAAAATAGTAAAGTGTAATAACTTGAAATTTGAACTAGTGACTTGAAAATGTGAACTAATGACTAGAAAATTGTTAAGTGTAGTGACTTAGAAATGTGTAGTACTGACTAGAAATGGTTTAAGTGTGGCGACTTGAAACTGTGAACTAGTGACTTGAAAATGGTTTCGTGTACTGACTTGAAATGTGAACTAGTGACTTGAAAATGGTTTAGTGTTTGAAAATGTGACCTAGTGACATGAAAATGGTTAAGTGTAATGTCTTGAAATGTGCACTAGTGACTTGAAAATGGTTAAGTGTTGTGACTTTAAAATGGTTAAGTGTAGTGACTTGTAAATGTGAACTAGTGACTAGAAAATAGTTAACTGTAGTGACTGGAAAATTTGAACTGCTGACATGAAAATGGTTAAGTGATGTCACTTGAAATGTGAACTATTGACTTAAAAATGGTTAAGTGTAGTGACTTGAAATGTGAACTAGTGACTTGAAAATGGGAAAGTGGTTGAAAATTTGAACTAGTGACTTGAAAATAGTTAAGTGTAGTGACTTAAAAATCTTAAAGTGAAATGATTTGAAATTTGAACTAGTGACTTAAAAATGGTTAAGCGTAGTGACTTGAAAATGTGATCTAATGACTAGAAAATTGTGAAGTGTAGTGACTTAAAAATGTGAACTAGTGACTAAAAATGGTTTAAGTGTGGCAACTTGAAACTGTGAACAAGTGACTTGAAAATGGTTGTGTATACTGACTTGAAATGTGAACTAGTGACTTGAAAATGGTTTAGTGTTTGAAAATGTGAACTAGTGACATGAAAATGGTTAAGTGTAATGCCTTGAAATGTGCACTAGTGACTTGAAAATGGTTAAGCGTAGTAACTTGAAAATGTGAGCTAGTGACTTGAAAATAGATAAGTGTAGTTTCTTGAAATGTGAACTAGTGACTGAAACTGGTTAAGTGTTGTTACTTGAAAATGTGAACTATTGACTTAAAAATGGTTAAGTGTAATGACTTGAAATGTGAACCGGTGACTTGAAAATGGGAAAGTGGTTGAAAATTTTAACTAGTGACTTGAAAATAGTTAAGAGTAGTGACTTAAAAATAGTAAAGTGTAATGACTTGAAATTTGAACTAGTGACTTGAAAATGTGAACTAATGACTAGAAAATTGTTAAGTGTAGTGACTTAGAAATGTGTAGTACTGACTAGAAATGGTTTAAGTGTGGCGACTTGAAACTGTGAACTAGTGACTTGAAAATGGTTTCGTGTACTGACTTGAAATGTGAACTAGTGACTTGAAAATGGTTTAGTGTTTGAAAATGTGACCTAGTGACATGAAAATGGTTAAGTGTAATGTCTTGAAATGTGCACTAGTGACTTGAAAATGGTTAAGTGTTGTGACTTTAAAATGGTTAAGTGTAGTGACTTGTAAATGTGAACTAGTGACTAGAAAATAGTTAACTGTAGTGACTGGAAAATTTGAACTGCTGACATGAAAATGGTTAAGTGTTGTCACTTGAAATGTGAACTATTGACTTAAAAATGGTTAAGTGTAGTGACTTGAAATGTGAACTAGTGACTTGAAAATGGGAAAGTTGTTGAAAATTTGAACTAGTGACTTGAAAATAGTTAAGTGTAGTGACTTAAAAATCTTAAAGTGAAATGATTTGAAATTTGAACTAGTGACTTAAAAATGGTTAAGCGTAGTGACTTGAAAATGTGATCTAATGACTAGAAAATTGTGAAGTGTAGTGACTTAAAAATGTGAACTAGTGACTAAAAATGGTTTAAGTGTGGCAACTTGAAACTGTGAACAAGTGACTTGAAAATGGTTGTGTGTACTGACTTGAAATGTGAACTAGTGACTTGAAAATGGTTTAGTGTTTGAAAATGTGAACTAGTGACATGAAAATGGTTAAGTGTAATGCCTTGAAATGTGCACTAGTGACTTGAAAATGGTTAAGCGTAGTAACTTGAAAATGTGAGCTAGTGACTTGAAAATAGATAAGTGTAGTTTCTTGAAATGTGAACTAGTGACTGAAACTGGTTAAGTGTTGTTACTTGAAAATGTGAACTATTGACTTAAAAATGGTTAAGTGTAATGACTTGAAATGTGAACCGGTGACTTGAAAATGGGAAAGTGGTTGAAAATTTTAACTAGTGACTTGAAAATAGTTAAGAGTAGTGACTTAAAAATAGTAAAGTGTAATGACTTGAAATTTGAACTAGTGACTTGAAAATGTGAACTAATGACTAGAAAATTGTTAAGTGTAGTGACTTAGAAATGTGTAGTACTGACTAGAAATGGTTTAAGTGTGGCGACTTGAAACTGTGAACTAGTGACTTGAAAATGGTTTCGTGTACTGACTTGAAATGTGAACTAGTGACTTGAAAATGGTTTAGTGTTTGAAAATGTGACCTAGTGACATGAAAATGGTTAAGTGTAATGTCTTGAAATGTGCACTAGTGACTTGAAAATGGTTAAGTGTTGTGACTTTAAAATGGTTAAGTGTAGTGACTTGTAAATGTGAACTAGTGACTAGAAAATAGTTAACTGTAGTGACTGGAAAATTTGAACTGCTGACATGAAAATGGTTAAGTGTTGTCACTTGAAATGTGAACTAGTGACTTCAAAATGGTTAAGTGTAGTGAATTTAAAATGGTTAAGTGTAGTGACTTGTAACTATGAACTAGTGATATGAAAATGGTTAAGTGCAGTGACTTGAAAATGTGAACTAGTGACTTGAAAATGGATAAGTGTAGTTTCTTGAAATGTGAACTAGTGACTTGAAAATGGTTGTGTTTGAAAATGTGAACTAGTGACATGAAAATGGTTAAGTTTAGTGACTTCAAATATGCACTAGTGATTTGAAAATGGTTAAGTGTAGTGACCTGTAAATATGAACTAGTGACATGAAAATTGTTAAGTGTAGTGACTTGTAAATGGATAAGTTTAGCTCCTTGAAATGTGAACTAGTGACTTGAAACTGGATATGTGTAGTTACTTAAAAATGTGTACTAATGACTAGAAAATGGTTAAGTGTAGTAACTCGAAAATGTGAACTATTGACTTAAAAATGGTTAAGTGTAGTAACTTGAAATGTGAACTAGTGACTTGAAAATGGGAAAGTGGTTGAAAAGTTGAACTAGTGACTTGAAAATAGTTAAGTGTAGTGACTTAAAAATAGTAAAGTGTAATGACTTGAAATTTGAACTAGTGACTTGAAAATGTGAACTAATGACTAGAAAATTGTTAAGTGTAGTGACTTAGAAATGTGTAGTAGTGACTAGAAAATGTTTAAGTGTGGCGACTTGAAACTGTGAACTAGTGACTTGAAAATGGTTTCGTGTACTGACTTGAAATGTGAACTAGTGACTTGAAAATGGTTTAGTGTTTGAAAATGTGAACTAGTGACATGAAAATGGTTAAGTGTAATGCCTTGAAATGTGCACTAGTGACTTGAAAATGGTTAAGTGTAGTGACTTTAAAATGGTTAAGTGTAGTGACTGGAAAATATGAACTACTGACATGAAAATGGTGAAGTATTTTGACTTGAAATGTGAACAAGTGACTTGAGAATGGTTAAGTGTAGTGACTTTAAAATGGTTAAGTGTAGTGACTTGTAAATATGAACTAGTGACATGAAAATGGTTAAGTGTAGTGACTTGAAAATGTGAACTAGTGACTTGAAAATGGATAAGTGTAGTTTCTTGAAATGTGAACTAGTGACTTGAAACTGGTTAAGTGTTGTTACTTGAAATTGTGTACTAATGACTAGAAAATGGTTAAGTGCAGTAACTTGAAAATGTGAACTATTGACTTAAAAATGATTAAGTGTATTTACTTGAAATGTGAACTAGTGACTTGAAAATGGGAAAGTGCTTGAAAATTTGAACTAGTGACTCGAAAATAGTTAAGTGTAGTGACTTAAAAATAGTAAAGTGAAATGACTTGAAATTTGAACTAGTAACTTAAAAATGGTTAAGCGTAGTGACATGAAAATGTGAACTAATGACTAGAAAATTGTTAAGTGTAGTGACTTAAAAATGTGAACTAGTGACTAGAAATGGTTTAAGTGTAGCGACTTGAAAATGTGAACTAGTGACTTGAAAATGGTTACGTGTACTGACTTGAAATGTGAACTAGTGACTTGAAAATAGTCAAATGTTTGAAAATGTGAACTAGTGACATGAAAATGGTTAAGTGTAGTGACTTGAAATATGCACTAGTGACTTGATAATGGTTAAGTGTAGTGACCTGTAAATATGAACTAGTGACATGAAAATGGTTAAGTGTAGTGACTTGAAAATGGATAAGTGTAGTTTCTTGAAATCTGAACTAGTGAATTGAAACCGGATAAGTGTAGTTACTTGATAATGTGTACTAATGACTAGAAAATGGTTAAGTGTAGTAACTTGAAAATGTGAACTATTGACTTAAAAATGGTTAAGTGTAGTGACTTTAAACGTGAACTAGTGACTTGAAAATGGGAAAGTGGTTGAAAATTTGAACTAGTGATTTTAAAATAGTTAAGTGTAGTGACTTAAAAATAGTAAAGTGTAATGATTTGAAATTTTAACTAGTGACTTAAAAATGGTTCGGCGTAGTGACTTGAAAATGTGAACTAGTGACATGAAAATGGTTACGTGTGCTGACTTGAAAATGGGAAAGTGGTTGAAAATTAAAACTAGTGACTAGAAAATTGTTAAGTGTAGTGACTGGAAAATTGTTAAGTGTAGTGACTTGAAATGTGCACTAGTGACTTTAAAATGGTTAAGTGTAGTGACGTGTAAATATGAACTAGTGACATGAAAATGGTTAAGTGTAGTGACTTGAAAATGGATAAGTGTAGTTTCTTGAAATGTGAACTAGTGACTTGAAACTGGATAAGTGTAGTTACTTGAAAATGTGTACTAATGACTAGAAAATGGTTAAGTGTAGTAACTTGAAAATGTGAACTATTGACTTAAAAATGGTCAAGTGTAATGACTTGAAATGTGAAAAGGTGACTTGAAAATGGGAAAGTGGTTGAAAATTTTAACTAGTGACTTGAAAATAGTTAAGAGTAGTGACTTAAAAATAGTAAAGTGTAATCACTTGAAATTTGAACTAGTGACTTGAAAATGTGAACTAATGACTAGAAAATTGTTAAGTGTAGTGACTTAGAAATGTGTAGTACTGACTAGAAATGGTTTAAGTGTGGCGACTTGAAACTGTGAACTAGTGACTTGAAAATGGTTTCGTGTACTGACTTGAAATGTGAACTAGTGACTTGAAAATGGTTTAGTGTTTGAAAATGTGACCTAGTGACATGAAAATGGTTAAGTGTAATGCATTGAAATGTGCACTAGTGACTTTAAAATGGTTAAGTGTTGTGACTTTAAAATGGTTAAGTGTAGTGACTTGTAAATGTGAACTAGTGACTAGAAAATAGTTAAGTGTAGTGACTGGAAAATTTGAACTGCTGACATGAAAATGGTTAAGTGTTGTCACTTGAAATGTGAACTAGTGACTTCAAAATGGTTAAGTGTAGTGACTTTAAAATGGTTAAGTGTAGTGACTTGTAACTATGAACTAGTGACATGAAAATGGTTAAGTGCAGTGACTTGAAAATGTGAACTAGTGACTTGAAAATGGATAAGTGTAGTTTCTTGAAATGTGAACTTGTGACTTGAAAATGGTTGTGTTTGAAAATGTGAACTAGTGACACGAAAATGGTTAAGTTTAGTGACTTCAAATATGCACTAGTGATTTGAAAATGGTTAAGTGTAGTGACCTGTAAATATGACCTAGTGACATGAAAATTGTTAAGTGTAGTGACTTGAAAATGGATAAGTGTAGTTTCTTGAAATGTTAACTAGTAACTTGAAACTGGATAAGTGTAGTTACTTAAAAATGTGTACTAATGACTAGAAAATGGTTAAGTGTAGTAACTCGAAAATGTGAACTATTGACTTAAAAATGGTTAAGTGTAGTGACTTGAAATGTAAACTAGCGACTTGAAAATGGGAAAGTGGTTGAAAAGTTGAACTAGTGACTTGAAAATAGTTAAGTGTAGTGACTTAAAAATAATAAAGTGTAATGACTTGAAATTTGAACTAGTGACTTGAAAATGTGAACTAATGACTAGAAAATTGTTAAGTGTAGTGACTTAGAAATGTGTAGTAGTGACTAGAAAATGTTTAAGTGTGGCGACTTGAAACTGTGAACTAGTGATTTGAAAATGGTTTCGTGTACTGACTTGAAATGTGAACTAGTGACTTGAAAATGGTTTAGTGTTTGAAAATGTGAACTAGTGACATGAAAATGGTTAAGTGTAATGCCTTGAAATGTGCACTAGTGACTTGAAAATGGTTATGTGTAGTGACTTTAAAATGGTTAAGTGTAGTGACTGGAAAATATGAACTACTGACATGAAAATGGTTAAGTATTTTGACTTGAAATGTGAACTAGTGACTTGAGAATGGTTAAGTGTAGTGACTTTAAAATGGTTAAGTGTAGTGACTTGTAAATATGAACTAGTGACATGAAAATGGTTAAGTGTAGTGACTTGAAAATGTGAACTAGTGACTTGAAAATGGATAAGTGTAGTTTCTTGAAATGTGAACTAGTGACTTGAAACTGGTTAAGTGTTGTTACTTGAAATTGTGTACTAATGACTAGAAAATGGTTAAGTGCAGTAACTTGAAAATGTGAACTATTGACTTAAAAATGATTAAGTGTATTTACTTGAAATGTGAACTAGTGACTTGAAAATGGGAAAGTGCTTGAAAATTTGAACTAGTGACTCGAAAATAGTTAAGTGTAGTGACTTAAAAATAGTAAAGTGAAATGACTTGAAATTTGAACTAGTAACTTAAAAATGGTTAAGCGTAGTGACATGAAAATGTGAACTAATGACTAGAAAATTGTTAAGTGTAGTGACTTAAAAATGTGAACTAGTGACTAGAAATGGTTTAAGTGTGGCGACTTGAAAATGTGAACTAGTGACTTGAAAATGGTTACGTGTACTGACTTGAAATGTGAACTAGTGACTTGAAAATGGTCAAATGTTTGAAAATGTGAACTAGTGACATGAAAATGGTTAAGTGTAGTGACTTGAAATATGCACTAGTGACTTGATAATGGTTAAGTGTAGTGACCTGTAAATATGAACTAGTGACATGAAAATGGTTAAGTGTAGTGACTTGAAAATGGATAAGTGTAGTTTCTTGAAATCTGAACTAGTGAATTGAAACCGGATAAGTGTAGTTACTTGATAATGTGTACTAATGACTAGAAAATGGTTAAGTGTAGTAACTTGAAAATGTGAACTATTGACTTAAAAATGGTTAAGTGTAGTGACTTTAAATGTGAACTAGTGACTTGAAAATGGGAAAGTGGTTGAAAATTTGAACTAGTGATTTTAAAATAGTTAAGTGTAGTGACTTAAAAATAGTAAAGTGTAATGATTTGAAATTTTAACTAGTGACTTAAAAATGGTTCGGCGTAGTGACTTGAAAATGTGAACTAGTGACATGAAAATGGTTACGTGTGCTGACTTGAAAATGGGAAAGTGGTTGAAAATTAAAACTAGTGACTAGAAAATTGTTAAGTGTGGTGACTGGAAAATATGAACTACTGACACTAAAATGGTTAAGTGTTGTGACTTGAAATGTGAACTAGTGACTTGAGAATGGTTAAGTGTAGTGACTTTAAACTGGTAAGGTGTAGTGACTTATAAGTATGAACTAGTGACATGAAAATGGTTAAGTGTAGTGACTTGAAAATGTGAAATAGTGACTTGAAAATGGATAAGTGTAGTTTCTTGAAAAGTGAACTAGTGACTTGAAACTGGTTAAGTGTTGTTACTTGAAATTGTGTACTAATGACTAGAAAATGGTTAAGAGTAGTAACTTGAAAATGTGAACTATTGACTTAAAAATGGTTAAGTGTAGTGACTTGAAATGTGAACTAGTGACTTGAAAATGGGAAAGTGGTTGAAAATTTGAACTAGTGACTTAAAAATAGTTAAGTGTAGTGACTTAAAAATATTAAAGTGAAATGACTTGAAATTTGAAATAGTGACTTAAAAATGGTTAAGCGTAGTGACATGAAAATGTGAACTAATGACTAGATAATTGTTAAGTGTAGTGACTTAAAAATGTGAACTAGTGACTAGAAATTGTTTAAGTGTAGTGACTTGTAAAAATAAACTAGTGACTTGAAAATGGTTAAGTGTAGTGACTTGAAAATGTGAACTACTGACTTGATGATGGATAAGTGTAGTTTCTTGAAATGTAAACTAGTGACATGAAAATGGTTAAGTGTAGTGACTTGAAATATGCACTAGTGACTTGAAAATGGTTAAGTGTAGTGACTTGAAATGTGCACTAGTGACTTTAAAATGGTTAAGTGTAGTGACTTGTAAATATGAACTAGTGACATGAAAATGGTTAAGTGTAGTGACTTGAAAATGGATAAGTGTAGTTTCTTGAAATGTGAACTAGTGACTTGAAACTGGATAAGTGTAGTTTCTTGAAATGTAAACTAGTGACATGAAAATGGTTAAGTGTAGTGACTTGAAATATGCACTAGTGACTTGAAAATGGTTAAGTGTAGCGACTTGAAATGTGCACTAGTGACTTTAAAATGGTTAAGTGTAGTGACTTGTAAATATGAACTAGTGACATGAAAATGGTTAAGTGTAGTGACTTGAAAATGGATAAGTGTAGTTTCTTGAAATGTGAACTAGTGACTTGAAACTGGATAAGTGTAGTTACTTGAAAATGTGTACTAATGACTAGAAAATGGTTAAGTGTAGTAACTTGAAAATGTGAACTATTGACTTAAAAATGGTTAAGTGTAATGACTTGAAATGTGAACCGGTGACTTGAAAATGGGAAAGTGGTTGAAAATTTTAACTAGTGACTTGAAAATAGTTAAGAGTAGTGACTTAAAAATAGTAAAGTGTAATCACTTGAAATTTGAACTAGTGACTTGAAAATGTGAACTAATGACTAGAAAATTGTTAAGTGTAGTGACTTAGAAATGTGTAGTACTGACTAGAAATGGTTTAAGTGTGGCGACTTGAAACTGTGAACTAGTGACTTGAAAATGGTTTCGTGTACTGACTTGAAATGTGAACTAGTGACTTGAAAATGGTTTAGTGTTTGAAAATGTGACCTAGTGACATGAAAATGGTTAAGTGTAATGCCTTGAAATGTGCACTAGTGACTTGAAAATGGTTAAGTGTTGTGACTTTAAAATGGTTAAGTGTAGTGACTTGTAAATGTGAACTAGTGACTAGAAAATAGTTAAGTGTAGTGACTGGAAAATTTGAACTGCTGACATGAAAATGGTTAAGTGTTGTCACTTGAAATGTGAACTAGTGACTTCAAAATGGTTAAGTGTAGTGACTTTAAAATGGTTAAGTGTAGTGACTTGTAACTATGAACTAGTGACATGAAAATGGTTAAGTGCAGTGACTTGAAAATGTGAACTAGTGACTTGAAAATGGATAAGTGTAGTTTCTTGAAATGTGAACTTGTGACTTGAAAATGGTTGTGTTTGAAAATGTGAACTAGTGACATGAAAATGGTTAAGTTTAGTGACTTCAAATATGCACTAGTGATTTGAAAATGGTTAAGTGTAGTGACCTGTAAATATGAACTAATGACATGAAAATTGTTAAGTGTAGTGACTTGAATATGGATAAGTGTAGTTTCTTGAAATGTGAACTAGTAACTTGAAATTGGATAAGTGTAGTTACTTGAAAATGTGTACTAATGACTAGAAAATGGTTAAGTGTAGTAACTTGAAAATGTGAACTGTTGACTTAAAAATGGTTAAGTGTAGTGACTTTAAATGTGAACTAGTGACTTGAAAATGGGAAAGTGGTTGAAAATTTGAACTAGTGATTTGAAAATAGTTAAGTATAGTGACTTAAAAATAGTAAAGTGCAATGATTTGAAATTTTAACTAGTGACTTAAAAATGGTTAGGCGTAGTGACTTGAAAATGTGAACTAGTGACATGAAAATGGTTACGTGTGCTGACTTGAAAATGGGAAAGTGGTTGAAAATTAAAAGTAGTGACTAGAAAATTGTTAAGTGTAGTAACTGGAAAATATGAACTACTGACATGAAAATGGTTAAGTGTTGTGACTTGAAATGTGAACTAGTGACTTGAGAATGGTTAAGTGTAGTGACTTTAAACTGGTAAGGTGTAGTGACTTATAAATATGAACTAGTGACATGAAAATGGTTAAGTGTAGCGACTTGAAAATGTGAACTAGTGACTTGAAAATGGATAAGTGTAGTTTCTTGAAAAGTGAACTAGTGACTTGAAACTGGTTAAGTGTTGTTACTTGAAATTGTGTACTAATGACTAGAAAATGGTTAAGAGTAGTAACTTGAAAATGTGAACTATTGACTTAAAAATGGTTAAGTGTAATGACTTGAAATGTGAACTAGTGACTTGAAAATGGGAAAGTGGTTGAAAATTTGAACTAGTGACTTGAAAATAGTTAAGTGTAGTGACTTAAAAATAGTAAAGTGAAATGACTTAAAAATGGGTAAGCGTAGTGACTTGAAAATGTGAACTAATGACTAGAAAATTGTTAAGTGTAGTGACTAAAAGATGTGAACTAGTGACTAGAAATGGTTTAAGTGTCGCGACTTGAAACTGTGAACCAGTGACTTGAAAATGGTTTCGTGTACTGACTTGAAATGTGAACTAGTGACTTGAAAATGGTTTAGTGTTTGAAAATGTGAAATAGTGACATGAAAATGGTTAAGTGTAGTGCCTTGAAATGTGCACTAGTGACTTGAAAATGGTTAAGTGTTTGAAAATGTGAACTAGTGACATGACAATGGTTGTGTAGTGACTTGAAATGTGCACTAGTGACTTGAAAATTGTTAAGTGTAGTGACTTGAAATTGCACTAGTGACTTGAAAATGGTTAAGTGTAGTGACTTTAAAATGGTTAAGTGTAGTGACTTGTAAATATGAACTAGTTACATCAAAATGGTTAAGTGTAGTGACTTTCAAATGGATAAGTGTAGTTTCTTGAAATGTGAACTAGTAACTTGAAACTGGATAAGTGTAGTTATTTGAAAATGTGTCCTAATGATTAGAAAATGGTTAAGTGTAGTAACTTGAAAATGTGAACTATTGACTTAAAAATGGTTAAGTGTAATGACTTGAAATGTGAACTAGTGACTTGAAAATGGGAAAGTGGTTGAAAATTTAAACTAGTGACTTGAAAATAGTTAAGTGTAGTGACTTAAAAATAGTAAAGTGTAATGACTTGAAATTTGTACTAGTGACTTAAAAATGGTTAAGCGTAGTGACATGAAAATGTGAACTAATGACTAGAAAATTGTTAAGTGTAGTGACTAAAAAATGTGAACTAGTGACTAGAAATGGTTTAAGTGTGGCGACTTGAAACTGTGAACCAGTGACTTGAAAATGGTTTCGTGTACTGACTTGAAATGTGAACTAGTGACTTGAAAATGGTTTAGTGTTTGAAAATGTGAAATAGTGACACGAAAATGGTTAAGTGTAGTGCCTTGAAATGTGCACTAGTGACTTGAAAATGGTTAAGTGTTTGAAAATATGAACTAGTGACATGAAAATGGTTAAGTGTAGTTACTTGAAATTGCACTAGTGACTTGAAAATGGTTAAGTGTAGTGACTTTAAAATGGTTAAGTGTAGTGACTTGTAAATATGAACTAGTGACATGAAAATGGTTAAGTGTAGTGACTTGAAAATGGATAAGTGTAGTTTCTTGAAATGTGAACTAGTAACTTGAAACTGGATGAGTGTAGTTACTTGAAAATGTGTACTAATGACTAGAAAATGGTTAAGTGTAGTAACTTGAAAATGTGAACTTGTGACTTAAAAATGGTTAAGTGTAATGACTTGAAATGTGAACTAGTGACTCAAAAATGGGAAAGTGGTAGAAAATTTGAACTAGTGACTTAAAAATAGTTAAGTGTAGTGACTTAAAAATAGTAAAGTGTAATGACTTGAAATTTGTACTAGTGACTTAAAAATGGTTAAGCGTAGTGACTTGAAAATGTGAACTAATGACTAGAAAATTGTTAAGTGTAGTGACTAAAAGATGTGAACTAGTGACTAGAAATGGTTTAAGTGTGGCGACTTGAAACTGTGAACCAGTGACTTGAAAATGTTTTCGTGTACTGACTTGAAATGTGAACTAGTGACTTGAAAATGGTTTAGTGTTTGAAAATGTGAACTAGTGACATGAAAATGGTTAAGTGTAGTGCCTTGAAATGTGCACTAGTGACTTGAAAATGGTTAAGTGTTTGAAAATGTGAACTAGTGACATGACAATGGTTGTGTAGTGACTTGAAATGTGCACTAGTGACTTGAAAATTGTTAAGTGTAGTGACTTGAAATTGCACTAGTGACTTAAAAATGGTTAAGTGTAGTGACTTGTAAATATGAACTAGTTACATGAAAATGGTTAAGCGTAGTGACTTGAAAATGGATAAGTGTAGTTTCTTGAAATGTGAACTAGTAACTTGAAACTGGATAAGTGTAGTTACTTGATAATGTGTCCTAATGACTAGAAAATGGTTAAGTGTAGTAACTTGAAAATGTGAACTAGTGACATTAAAATGGTTAAGTGTAGTGCCTTGAAATGTGCACTAGTGACTTGAAAATGGTAAAGTGTTTGAAAATGTGAACTAGTGACATGAAAATGGTTAAGTGTAGTGACTTGTAAATATGAACTAGTTACATGAAAATGGTTAAGTGTAGTGACTTGAAAATGGATAAGTGTAGTTTCTTGAAATGTGAACTAGTAACTTGAAATTGGATAAGTGTAGTTACTTGATAATGTGTCCTAATGACTAGAAAATGGTTAAGTGTAGTAACTTGAAAATGTGAACTTGTGACTTAAAAATGGTTAAGTGTAGTGACTTGAAATGTGAACTAGTGACTTGAAAATGGGAAAGTGGTTGAAAATTTGAACTAGTAACTTGAAAATAGTTAAGTGTAGTGACTTAAAAATAGTAAAGTGTAATGACTTGAAATTTGTACTAGTGACTTCAAAATGGTTAAGCGTAGTGACTTAAAAATGTGAACTAATGACTAGAAAATTGTTAAGTGTAGTGACAAAAAAATTTGAACTAGTGACTAGAAATGGTTTAAGTGTGGCGACATGAAACTGTGAACTAGTGATTTGAAAATGGTTGTATGTACTGACTTGAAATGTGAACTAGTGACTTGAATATGGTTTAGTGTTTGAAAATGTGAACTAGTGACCTTAAAATGGTTAAGTGTAGTGCCTTGAAATGTGCACTAGTGACTTGAAAATGGTAAAGTGTTTGAAAATGTGAACTAGTGACATGAAAATGGTTAAGTGTAGTGACTTGAAATGTGCACTAGTGACTTGAAAATGGTAAAGTGTTTGAAAATGTGAACTAGTGACATGAAAATGGTTAAGTGTAGTGACTTGAAATGTGCACTAGTGACTTGAAAATGGTTAAGTGTAGTGACTTGTAAATATGAACTAGTGACATGAAAATGGTTAAGTGTAGTGACTTGAAAATGGATAAGTGTAGTTTCTTGAAATGTGAACTAGTAACTTGAAACTGGATAAGTGTAGTTACTTGAAAATGTGTACTAATGACTAGAAAATGGTTAAGTGTAGTAACTTGAAAATGTGAACTTGTGACTTAAAAATGGTTAAGTGTAATGACTTGAAATGTGCACTAGTGACTTGAAAATGGGAAAGTGGTTGAAAATTTGAACTAGTAACTTGAAAATAGTTAAGTGTAGTGACTTAAAAATAGTAAAGTGTAATGACTTGAAATTTGTACTAGTGACTTCAAAATGGTTAAGCGTAGTGACTTGAAAATGTGAACTAATGACTAGAAAATTGTTAAGTGTAGTGACTAAAAGATGTGAACTAGTGACTAGAAATGGTTAAAGTGTGGCGACTTGAAACTGTGAACCAGTGACTTGAAAATGGTTTCGTGTACTGACTTGAATTGTGAACTAGTGACTTGAAAATGGTTTAGTGTTTGAAAATGTGAAATAGTGACATGAAAATGGTTAAGTATAGTGCCTTGAAATGTGCACTAGTGACATGAAAATGGTTAAGTGTAGTGACTTGTAAATATGAACTAGTGACATGAAAATGGTTAAGTGTAGTGACTTGAAAATGGATAAGTGTAGTGACTTGAAATGTGAACTAGTAACTTGAAACTGGATAAGTGTAGTCTCTTGAAAATGTGTACTAATGACTAGAAAATGGTTAAGTGTAGTAACTTGAAAATGTGAACTTGTGACTTAAAAATGGTTAAGTGTAGTGACTTGAAATGTGAACTAGTGACTTGAAAATGGGAAAGTGGTTGAAAATTTGAACTAGTGACTTGAAAATAGTTAAGTGTAGTGACTTAAAAATCGTAAAGTGGAATGATTTGAAATTTGTACTAGTGACTTAAAAATGGTTAAGCGTAGTGACTTGAAAATGTGAACTAATGACTAGAAAATTGTTAAGTGTAGTGACTAAAAGATGTGAACTAGTGACTAGAAATGGTTTAAGTGTGGCGACTTGAAACTGTGAACCAGTGACTTGAAAATGTTTTCGTGTACTGACTTGAAATGTGAACTAGTGACTTGAAAATGGTTTAGTGTTTGAAAATGTGAAATAGTGACATGAAAATGGTTAAGTGTAGTGCCTTGAAATGTGCACTAGTGACTTGAAAATGGTTAAGTGTTTGAAAATGTGAACTAGTGACATGACAATGGTTGTGTAGTGACTTGAAATGTGCACTAGTGACTTGAAAATTGTTAAGTGTAGTGACTTGAAATTGCACTAGTGACTTAAAAATGGTTAAGTGTAGTGACTTGTAAATATGAACTAGTTACATGAAAATGGTTAAGCGTAGTGATTTGAAAATGTGAACTTGTGACTTAAAAATGGTTAAGTGTAATGACTTGAAATGTGCACTAGTGACTTGAAAATGGGAAAGTGGTTGAAAATTTGAACTAGTAACTTGAAAATAGTTAAGTGTAGTGACTTAAAAATAGTAAAGTGTAATGACTTGAAATTTGTACTAGTGACTTAAAAATGGTTAAGCGTAGTGACTTGAAAATGTGAACTAATGACTAGAAAATTGTTAAGTGTAGTGACTAAAAGATGTGAACTAGTGACTAGAAATGGTTAAAGTGTGGCGACTTGAAACTGTGAACCAGTGACTTGAAAATGGTTTCGTGTACTGACTTGAATTGTGAACTAGTGACTTGAAAATGGTTTAGTGTTTGAAAATGTGAAATAGTGACATGAAAATGGTTAAGTATAGTGCCTTGAAATGTGCACTAGTGACATGAAAATGGTTAAGTGTAGTGACTTGTAAATATGAACTAGTGACATGAAAATGGTTAAGTGTAGTGACTTGAAAATGGATAAGTGTAGTTTCTTGAAATGTGAACTAGTAACTTGAAACTGGATAAGTGTAGTTACTTGAAAATGTGTACTAATGACTAGAAAATGGTTAAGTGTAGTAACTTGAAAATGTGAACTTGTGACTTAAAAATGGTTAAGTGTAATGACTTGAAATGTGAACTAGTGACTCGAAAATGGGAAAGTGGTAGAAAATTTGAACTAGTGACTTAAAAATAGTTAAGTGTAGTGACTTAAAAATAGTAAAGTGTAATGACTTGAAATTTGTACTAGTGACTTAAAAATGGTTAAGCGTAGTGACTTGAAAATGTGAACTAATGACTGTAAAATTGTTAAGTGTAGTGACTAAAAGATGTGAACTAGTGACTAGAAATGGTTTAAGTGTGGCGACTTGAAACTGTGAACCAGTGACTTGAAAATGTTTTCGTGTACTGACTTGAAATGTGAACTAGTGACTTGAAAATGGTTTAGTGTTTGAAAATGTGAACTAGTGACATGAAAATGGTTAAGTGTAGTGCCTTGAAATGTGCACTAGTGACTTGAAAATGGTTAAGTGTTTGAAAATGTGAACTAGTGACATGACAATGGTTGTGTAGTGACTTGAAATGTGCACTAGTGACTTGAAAATTGTTAAGTGTAGTGACTTGAAATTGCACTAGTGACTTAAAAATGGTTAAGTGTAGTGACTTGTAAATATGAACTAGTTACATGAAAATGGTTAAGCGTAGTGACTTGAAAATGGATAAGTGTAGTTTCTTGAAATGTGAACTAGTAACTTGAAACTGGATAAGTGTAGTTACTTGATAATGTGTCCTAATGACTAGAAAATGGTTAAGTGTAGTAACTTGAAAATGTGAACTAGTGACTTAAAAATGGTTAAGTGTTTGAAAATGTGAACTAGTGACATTAAAATGGTTAAGTGTAGTGCCTTGAAATGTGCACTAGTGACTTGAAAATGGTAAAGTGTTTGAAAATGTGAACTAGTGACATGAAAATGGTTAAGTGTAGTGACTTGTAAATATGAACTAGTTACATGAAAATGGTTAAGTGTAGTGACTTGAAAATGGATAAGTGTAGTTTCTTGAAATGTGAACTAGTAACTTGAAATTGGATAAGTGTAGTTACTTGATAATGTGTCCTAATGACTAGAAAATGGTTAAGTGTAGTAACTTGAAAATGTGAACTTGTGACTTAAAAATGGTTAAGTGTAGTGACTTGAAATGTGAACTAGTGACTTGAAAATGGGAAAGTGGTTGAAAATTTGAACTAGTAACTTGAAAATAGTTAAGTGTAGTGACTTAAAAATAGTAAAGTGTAATGACTTGAAATTTGTACTAGTGACTTAAAAATGGTTAAGCGTAGTGACTTGAAAATGTGAACTAATGACTAGAAAATTGTTAAGTGTAGTGACTAAAAGATGTGAACTAGTGACTAGAAATGGTTAAAGTGTGGCGACTTGAAACTGTGAACCAGTGACTTGAAAATGGTTTCGTGTACTGACTTGAATTGTGAACTAGTGACTTGAAAATGGTTTAGTGTTTGAAAATGTGAAATAGTGACATGAAAATGGTTAAGTATAGTGCCTTGAAATGTGCACTAGTGACATGAAAATGGTTAAGTGTAGTGACTTGTAAATATGAACTAGTGACATGAAAATGGTTAAGTGTAGTGACTTGAAAATGGATAAGTGTAGTTTCTTGAAATGTGAACTAGTAACTTGAAACTGGATAAGTGTAGTTACTTGAAAATGTGTACTAATGACTAGAAAATGGTTAAGTGTAGTAACTTGAAAATGTGAACTTGTGACTTAAAAATGGTTAAGTGTAGTGACTTGAAATGTGAACTAGTGACTTGAAAATGGGAAAGTGGTTGAAAATTTGAACTAGTGACTTGAAAATAGTTAAGTGTAGTGACTTAAAAATCGTAAAGTGGAATGATTTGAAATTTGAACTAGTGACTTAAAAATGGTTAAGCGTAGTGACTTGAAAATGTGAACTAATGACTAGAAAATTGTGAAGTGTAGTGACTTAAAAATTTGAACTAGTGACTAAAAATGGTTTAAGTGTGGCAACTTGAAACTGTGAACAAGTGACTTGAAAATGGTTGTGTGTACTGACTTGAAATGTGAACTAGTGACTTGAAAATGGTTTAGGGTTTAAAAATGTGAACTAGTGACATGAAAATGGTTAAGTGTAATGCCTTGAAATGTGCACTAGTGACTTGAAAATGGTTAAGCGTAGTAACTTGAAAATGTGAGCTAGTGACTTGAAAATGGATAAGTGTAGTTTCTTGAAATGTGAACTAGTAACTTGAAACTGGATAAGTGTAGTTACTTGAAAATGTGTACTAATGACTAGAAAATGGTTAAGTGTAGTAACTTGAAAATGTGAACTTGTGACTTAAAAATGGTTAAATGTAATGACTTGAAATGTGCACTAGTGACTTGAAAATGGGAAAGTGGTTGAAAATTTGAAATAGTAACTTGAAAATAGTTAAGAGTAGTGACTTAAAAATAGTAAAGTGTAATGACTTGAAATTTGAACTAGTGACTTGAAACTGTGAACTAATGACTAGAAAATTGTTAAGTGTAGTGACTTAGAAATGTGTAGTACTGACTAGAAATGGTTTAAGTGTGGCGACTTGAAACTGTGAACTAGTGACTTGAAAATGGTTTCGTGTACTGACTTGAAATGTGAACTAGTGACTTGAAAATGGTTTAGTGTTTGAAAATATGACCTAGTGACATGAAAATGGTTAAGTGTAATGCCTTGAAATGTGCACTAGTGACTTGAAAATGGTTAAGTGTTGTGACTTTAAAATGGTTAAGTGTAGTGACTTGTAAATGTGAACTAGTGACTAGAAAATAGTTAAGTTTAGTGACTGGAAAATTTGAACTGCTGACATGAAAATGGTTAAGTGTTGTCACTTGAAATGTGAACTAGTGACTTCAAAATGGTTAAGTGTAGTGACTTTAAAATGGTTAAGTATAGTGACTTGTAACTATGAACTAGTGACATGAAAATGGTTAAATGCAGTGACTTGAAAATGTGAACTAGTGACTTGAAAATTGATAAGTGTAGTTTCTTGAAATGTGAACTAGTGACTTGAAAATGGTTGTGTTTGAAAATGTGAACTAGTGACATGAAAATGGTTAAGTTTAGTGACTTCAAATATGCACTAGTGATTTGAAAATGGTTAAGTGTAGTGACCTGCAAATATGAACTAGTGACATGAAAATTGTTAAGTGTAGTGACTTGAAAATGGATAAGTGTAGTTTCTTGAAATGTGAACTAGTAACTTGAAACTGGATAAGTGTAGTTACTTGAAAATGTGTACTAATGACTAGAAAATGGTTAAGTGTAGTAACTTGAAAATGTGAACTATTGACTTAAAAATGGTTAAGTGTTATGACTTGAAATGTGAACTAGTGACTTGAAAATGGGAAAGTGGTTGAAAATTTGAACTAGTAACTTGAAAATAGTTAAGTGTAGTGACTTAAAAATAGTAAAGTGTAATGACTTGAAATTTGTACTAGTGACTTAAAAATGGTTAAGCGTAGTGACTTGAAAATGTGAACTAATGACTAAAAAATTGTTAAGTATAGTGACTTAAAAAAGTGAACTTGTGACTAGAAATTGTTTAAGTGTGGCGACTTGAAATTGTGAACTAGTGACTTTAAAATGGCTTCGTGTACTGACTTGAAATGTGAGCTAGTGACTTGAAAATATATAAGTGTAGTTTCTTGAAATGTGAACTAGTGACTGAAACTGGTTAAGTGTTGTTACTTGAAAATGTGCACTAATTACTAGAAAATGGTTAAGTGTAGTAACTTGAAAATGTTAACTATTGACTTAAAAATGGTTAAGTGTAGTGACTTGAAATGTGAACTAGTGACTTGAAAATGGGAAAGTGGTTGAAAATTTGAACTAGTGACTTGAAAATAGTTAAGTGTAGTGACTTAAACATCGTAAAGTGGAATGATTTGAAATTTGAACTAGTGACTTAAAAATGGTTAAGCGTAGTGACTTGAAAATGTGAACTAATGACTAGAAAATTGTGAAGTGTAGTGACTTAAAAATTTGAACTAGTGACTAAAAATGGTTTAAGTGTGGCAACTTGAAACTGTGAACAAGTGACTTGAAAATGGTTGTGTGTACTGACTTGAAATGTGAACTAGTGACTTGAAAATGGTTTAGTGTTTGAAAATGTGAACTAGTGACATGAAAATGGTTAAGTGTAATGCCTTGAAATGTGCACTAGTGACTTGAAAATGGTTAAGCGTAGTAACTTGAAAATGTGAGCTAGTGACTTGAAAATAGATAAGTGTAGTTTCTTGAAATGTGAACTAGTGACTGAAACTGGTTAAGTGTTGTTACTTGAAAATGTGCACTAATGACTAGAAAATGGTTAAGTGTAGTAACTTGAAAATGTGAACTATTGACTTAAAAATGGTTAAGTGTAGTGACTTGAAATGTGAACTAGTGACTTGAAAATGGGAAAGTGGTTGAAAATTTGAACTAGTGACTTGAAAATAGTTAAGTGTAGTGACTTAAAAATAGTAAAGTGAAATGACTTGAAATTTGAACTAGTGACTTAAAAATGGGTAAGCGTAGTGACTTGAAAATGTGAACTAATGACTAGAAAATTGTTAAGTGTAGTGACTAAAAGATGTGAAATAGTGACTAGAAATGGTTTAAGTGTGGCGACTTGAAACTGTGAACCAGTGACTTGAAAATGGTTTCGTGTACTGACTTGAAATGTGAACTAGTGACTTGAAAATGGTTTAGTGTTTGAAAATGTGAAATAGTGACATGAAAATGGTTAAGTGTAGTGCCTTGAAATGTGCACTAGTGACTTGAAAATGGTTAAGTGTTTTAAAATGTGAACTAGTGACATGACAATGGTTGTGTAGTGACTTGAAATGTGCACTAGTGACTTGAAAATGGTTAAGTGTAGTGACTTTTAAATGGTTAAGTGTAGTGACTTGTAAATATGAACTAGTTACATGAAAATGGTAAAGTGTAGTGACTTGAAAATGTGAACTACTGACTTGAAAATGGATAAGTGTAGTAACTTGAAAATGTGAACTATTGACTTAAAAATTGTTAAATGTAGTGACATGAAATGTGAACTAGTAACTTGAAAATGGGAAAGTAGTTGAAAATTTGTATTAGTGACTTGAAAATAGTTACGTGTAGTGACTTAAAATAGTAAAGTGTAATGACTTGAAATTTGAACTAGTGACTTAAAAATGGTTAAGAGTAGTGACTTGAAAATGTAAACTAATGACTAGAAAATTGTTAAGTGTAGTGACGTAAAAATGTGAACTAGTAACTAGAAATGGTTTAAGTGTGGCGACTTGAAACTGTGAACTAGTGACTTGAAAATTGTTTCGTGTACAGACTTGACATGTGAACTAGTGACATGAAAATCGTTAAGTGTAGTGCCTTGAAATGTGCACTAGTGACTTGAAAATGGGTAAGTGTTTGAAATTGTGAACTAGTGACATAAAAATTGTTAAGTGTAGTGATTTAAAAATGTGAACTAGTGACTAGAAATGGTTTAAGTGTGGCGACTTGAAACTGTGAACTAGTGACTTGAAAATGGTTGTGTGTACTTACTTGAAGTGTGAACTAGTGACTTGAAAATGGTTTAGTGTTTTAAAATGTGAACTAGTGACATGAAAAAGGTTAAGTGTAGTGCCTTCAAATGTGCACTAGTGATTTGAAAATTATTAAGTGTTTGAAAATGTGAACTAGTGACATGAAAATGGTTAAGTGTAGTGACTTGAAATGTGCACTAGTGACTTGAAAATGGTTAAGCGTAGTAACTTGAAATTGCACTAGTGACTCGAAAATGGTTAAGTGTAGTGACTTTAAAATGGTTAAGTGTAGTGACTTGTAAATATGAACTAGTGACATGAAAATGGTTAAGTGTAGTGACTTGAAAATGGATAAGTGTAGTTTCTTGAAATGTGAACTAGTAACTTGAAACTGGATAAGTGTAGTTACTTAAAAATGTGTATTAATGACTAGAAAATGGTTAAGTGTAGTAACTTGAAAATGTGAACTAGTGACTTAAAAATGGTTAAGTGTAATGACTTGAAATGTGAACTAGTGACTTGAAAATGGCAAAGTGGTTGAAAATTTGAACTAGTGACTTAAAAATAGTTAAGTGTAGTGACTTAAAAATAGTAAAGTGTAATGACTTGAAATTTGTACTAGTGACTTAAAAATGGTTAAGCGTAGTGACTTGAAAATGTGAACTAATGACTATAAAATTGTTAAGTGTAGTGACTAAAAGATGTGAACTAGTGACTAGAAATGGTTTAAGTGTGGCGACTTGAAACTGTGAACCAGTGACTTGAAAATGTTTTCGTGTACTGACTTGAAATGTGAACTAGTGACTTGAAAATGGTTTAGTGTTTGAAAATGTGAAATAGTGACATGAAAATGGTTAAGTGTAGTGCCTTGAAATGTGCACTAGTGACTTGAAAATGGTTAAGTGTTTTAAAATGTGAACTAGTGACATGACAATGGTTGTGTAGTGACTTGAAATGTGCACTAGTAACTTGAAAATATGAACTTGTGACTTAAAAATGGTTAAGTGTAATGACTTGAAATGTGCACTAGTGACTTGAAAATGGGAAAGTGGTTGAAAATTTGAACTAGTAACTTGAAAATAGTTAAGTGTAGTGACTTAAAAATAGTAAAGTGTAATGACTTGAAATTTGTACTAGTGACTTAAAAATGGTTAAGCGTAGTGGCTTGAAAATGTGAACTAATGACTAGAAAATTGTTAAGTGTAGTGACTAAAAGATGTGAACTAGTGACTAGAAATGGTTAAAGTGTGGCGACTTGAAACTGTGAACCAGTGACTTGAAAATGGTTTCGTGTACTGACTTGAATTGTGAACTAGTGACTTGAAAATGGTTTAGTGTTTGAAAATGTGAAATAGTGACATGAAAATGGTTAAGTATAGTGCCTTGAAATGTGCACTAGTGACATGAAAATGGTTAAGTGTAGTGACTTGTAAATATGAACTAGTGACATGAAAATGGTTAAGTGTAGTGACTTGAAAATGGTTTAGTGTTTGAAAATGTGAAATAGTGACATGAAAATGGTTAAGTGTAGTGCCTTGAAATGTGCACTAGTGACTTGAAAATGGTTAAGTGTTTTAAAATGTGAACTAGTGACATGACAATGGTTGTGTAGTGACTTGAAATGTGCACTAGTAACTTGAAAATGTGAACTTGTGACTTAAAAATGGTTAAGTGTAATGACTTGAAATGTGCACTAGTGACTTGAAAATGGGAAAGTGGTTGAAAATTTGAACTAGTAACTTGAAAATAGTTAAGTGTAGTGACTTAAAAATAGTAAAGTGTAATGACTTGAAATTTGTACTAGTGACTTAAAAATGGTTAAGCGTAGTGACTTGAAAATGTGAACTAATGACTAGAAAATTTTTAAGTGTAGTGACTAAAAGATGTGAACTAGTGACTAGAAATGATTTAAGTGTGGCGACTTGAAACTGTGAACCAGTGACTTGAAAATGGTTTCGTGTACTGACTTGAATTGTGAACTAGTGACTTGAAAATGGTTTAGTGTTTGAAAATGTGAAATAGTGACATGAAAATGGTTAAGTGTAGTGCCTTGAAATGTGCACTAGTGACATGAAAATGGTTAAGTGTAGTGACTTGAAATGTGCACTAGTGACTTGAAAATGGTTAAGTGTAGTGACTTGTAAATATGAACTAGTGACATGAAAATGGTTAAGTGTAGTGACTTGAAAATGGATAAGTGTAGTTTCTTGAAATGTGAACTAGTAACTTGAAACTGGATAAGTGTAGTTACTTGAAAATGTGTACTAATGACTAGAAAATGGTTAAGTGTAGTAACTTGAAAATGTGAACTTGTGACTTAAAAATGGTTAAGTGTAATGACTTGAAATGTGCACTAGTGACTTGAAAATGGGAAAGTGGTTGAAAATTTGAACTAGTGACTTAAAAATAGTTAAGTGTAGTGACTTAAGAATAGTAAAGTGTAATGACTTGAAATTTGTAGTAGTGACTTAAAAATGGTTAAGCGTAGTGACTTGAAAATGTAAACTAATGACTAAAAAATTGTTAAGTGTAGTGACGTAAAAATGTGAACTAGTAACTAGAAATGGTTTAAGTGCGGCGACTTGAAACTGTGAACTAGTGACTTGAAAATTGTTTCGTGTACAGACTTGAAATGTGAACTAGTGACATGAAAATCGTTAAGTGTAGTGCCTTGAAATGTGCACTAGTGACTTGAAAATGGGTAAGTGTTTGAAAATGTGAACTAGTGACATAAAAATTATTAAGTGTAGTGACTTAAAAATGTGAACTAGTGACTAGAAATGGTTTAAGTGTGGCGACTTGAAACTGTGAACTAGTGACTTGAAAATGGTTGTGTGTACTGACTTGAAATGTGAACTAGTGACTTGAAAATGGTTTAGTGTTTTAAAATGTGAACTAGTGACATGAAAAAGGTTAAGTGTAGTGCCTTGAAATGTGCACTAGTGATTTGAAAATTGTTAAGTGTTTGAAAATGTGAACTAGTGACATGAAAATGGTTAAGTGTAGTGACTTGAAATGTGCACTAGTGACTTGAAAATGGTTAAGTGTAGTGACTTTAAAATGGTTAAGTGTAGTGACTTGTAAATATGAACTAGTGACATGAAAATGGTTAAGTGTTGTGACTTGAAAATGGATAAGTGTAGTTTCTTGAAATGTGAACTAGTAACTTGAAACCGGATAAGTGTAGTTACTTGAAAATGTGTACTAATGACTAGAAAATGGTTAAGTGTAGTAACTTGAAAATGTGAACTATTGACTTAAAAATTGTTAAGTGTAGTGACTTAAAAATGTGAACTAGTGACTAGGAATGGTTTAAGTGTGGCGACTTGAAACTGTGAACTAGTGACTTGAAAATGGTTTCGTGTACTGACTTGAAATTTGAACTAGTGACTTGAAAATGGTTTAGTGTTTGAAAATATGAACTAGTGACATGAAAATGGTTAAGTGTATTGCCTTGAAATGTTCACTAGTGACTTGAAAATGGTTAAGTGTAGTGACTTGTAAATGTGAACTAGTGACTAGAAAATTGTTAAGTGTAGTGACTTGCAACTATGAACTAGTGACATTAAAATGGTTAAGTGTAGTGACTTGAAAATGTGAACTAGTGACTTGAAAATGGATAAGTGTAGTTTCATGAAATGTGAACTAGTTACTTGAAACTGGTTAAGTGTTGTTACTTGAAAATGTGTACTAATGACTAGAAAATGGTTAAGTGTAGTAACTTGAAAATGTGTACTAATGACGAGAAAATGGTTAAGTGTAGTAACTTGAAAATGTGAACTATTGACTTAAAAATGGTTAAGTGTAGTGACTTGAAATGTGAACTAGTGACTTGAAAATGGGAAAGTGGTTGAAAATTTGAACTAGTGACTTAAAAATGGTTAAGCGTAGTGACTTGAAAATGTGATCTAATGACTAGAAAATTGTTAAGTGTAGTGACTTAAAAATATGAACTAGTGACTAGAAATTGTTTAAGTGTGGCGACTTGAAACTGTGAACTAGTGACTTGAAAATGGTTGTGTGTACTGACTTGAAATGTGAACTAGTGACTTGAAAATGGTTTAGTGTATGAAAATGTGAACTAGTGACTTGAAAATGGTTGTGTGTACTGACTTGAAATGTGAACTAGTGACTTGAAAATGGTTTAGTGTATGAAAATGTGAACTAGTGACATGAAAATGGTGAAGTGTAGTGCCTTGAAATGTGCACTAGTGACTTGAAAATGGTTAAGTGTTGTGACTTGTAAATATGAACTAGTGTCATGAAAATGGTTAAGTGTAGTGACTTGAAAATGGATAAGTGTAGTTTCTTGAAATGTGAACTAGTAACTTGAAACTGGATCAGTGTAGTTACTTGAAAATGTGTACTAATGACTAGAAAATGGTTAAGTGTAGTAACTTGAAAATGTGAACTTGTAACACCCCGTAAGTTTCCGAGTCTAGTTAATTCCCGTAGCATTTATGGAAATAATGAAACATGAGAGAGTTGGTGAATTTATGTATTAATTTGTGGGCTAAGGCAACTTTGTGATTTGGGCCCAAAATTAGGCCCAAAATAAAGGAGAAGACATGGTCCAAATGGGTCAATGACCCATTCTTCCTTTCTTTTAATTATTGATTTATTTGGTTGGCTAAGGATGACCTTGGAGGCTTTATATAAAGTGGAAAATCTGATTTTTATTCATTCAAAACACTCAAGCAAATTCTAGACTTTTCCAAGAAACAAGATATTTTCTTTCTCTTCCAAACCCTAAGCCTTTATTTCTTTGGACAAGATCATCCATTTCCAAGCTTGGTAAGTAATTATTATTATGGTTTAATATATGATATGCATGGAATATGGTGTAGATGATGTTGGTTATGTTGATAAGTGTTGAGAAATTCACTATGTGTAAATTGGTTATTTTTGCTTAATCGGAGGATGGTTTTGCTTTGTAACTTGAACATGGGCTTGTGGTCTTGAAGGAAATGAATTTGATGGGTTCAATATTGATATGTGAGGTGTTATTACAGCCTTGACTTGTTTTATTCTTGTGTGTAATGGTTGGAATTTTTATTGCAAAAGTTAGCATGGAAATGATGGCGTAATGTAAGGAAAACGTCGTATTGGTGTCGTTTTTGTGTGTTGCAAACCCATGGATGTTCATTGATGTTTAAGATGATCAAGAATATGTTAACATAAGTTTGGTTATGATCATGGACCATTCATTGCATTAAAAGACCCAAAAAATGACATTTCGGACCAAAACGGGCATCCGCTCCCGCAGACGAAGGCATCTGCGCCAATGCAGATGGCACTGGCTGCTACCAAGGGCCATCTGCATGCACAGGTGGATGACCTGCGGGCGCAGGTGCCAACGCAGGTCAGCCCAGAAATGTGTTTTGATTGTTTTCGTATCCCGTTGACCCCCCGAAGCCCCCGTACCCTCTATGGATATAATTAGCAACTTGTGATGTTGTTTTAATGACTTTAAAGTGTCGTATGGAGGCATGATGGACTGTATTAAGTATGGATTGTTGTTCATATGTTGTTATGAGACATATTGGTAGGAGTAATTGTGACGGAATGTTAATAAGGAAGCATAAAAGGTAGTGTGATGTGAAATGCTATTGATGGGTGATATTTTGGTTAATGTGTGGAGTGTTATGATGTTGTTGGTGTGATAATACAATGGATTGTACTGTGAAGGATGAAATGATGCTGTGTAGCAGTCCCGTAACTCATTGTGACACTTATACGTTTGTAAAGGAGTTGGTTGTTAACATGACCTTTGTTGTGAACTTGGATTGTAGAGTGAAACATAAGGAAGGAGCTGGACTGTTGTGTTCATATATAGACTTGTGTACTCGTACTTGGCAGTGAAGGTATGTAAGGTTACTCTTCTATATTCTTCTGCAGCATATGATGTTTACATTGTCATAGTACTCACTTGATTCCTAAATACTCTTAAGGTATTTCATATTCGGTAGTTGGCTAGTGTTATTCACAGGTTCCTTACTCATTGGTAAATGGCAAATCATGTGACTCACGTCCATTCGTTGACTCATGATCATTGACTAATATGCCAAAAGTTCTATAAGGTTCTAAGGTATCGCATCTCTAGTTGGTGAGCAGATGACGTTTACAGGTGTCTTATTCATTGTTCATTATGCTAAGGTTCTTAAAGTGTACTATTCCAAAGGGGTTCTATAGTATTCCAACTAAGGTTGACATATTGTTATTCATAGGTGTTTTACTCCTAGACGAATCATGACCCACTTAGTTCTTATTTATGGACGGAAGTTCTTAAGTTGTCATATGCTGTAAAGTCTAACAGAGCTATCTCACTAGAGCAATGAGGTAAAGGGGACTTGTTTATCTTGAATAGCATTGTACCAATCATGTTATGAGTCCAAGTTCCAATAGAGTTATATACAAGTCTCATAGTCATTAGCAATGTTCCAAAAGTCCAATGAGGTTAGTGTTCCAAGGCTTACAACAATGTTATGGCTACAAAAGTATCAATCTCTCATAAGTGAATGAATCAATCCCTCGCAAGTAAAGATGTTAATCTTCTAAGAGTAAAGATGTGAAATAAGATAGTGAGGTGAGATACGTATATAAGTACGAGCTTTAGTTTCATGATCTTTAATGTATTATTTCTCATAACAAAAGTAAAGGGAGGAAGCAATGCAAACAAGTAAGGTTTATGTGGTTACTTTAGGTTTCATTGAGCATGGGTCACAGTCAAAGGGTATAAGTTCAGGATGGTATTATGCATTGATATATATAATTATTGCCCACTGATCAGCTGGATGTTCGGTATATATTATAGCCCACTGATCAGCTGGATGTCCGGTATTATTATGATATATATGATTATTGCCCACTGATCAGCTGGATGTCCGGTATATATTATAGCCCACTGATCAGCTGGATGTCCGGTACTACATTGATATATATATTATCCCACTAATGTGGAGGCCCGGTATTATACATTGATATATATATATATATTATCCCACTAATGTGGAGGCCCGATATTATACATTGATATATATGTATTATCCCACTAAGGTGGAGGCCCGGTATTATACATTGAAATATATATATTATCCTACTAATGTGGAGGCCCGGTATTATATGCTTATTCATAAGGTGATGTTCTATAAGGCATTGTGAACTACTAGCTAGTTGGATGATCATTGAGGAAGATAGTTGTAAAAGAAATGAGAGTAGATTCCTAGCATGAATGTATAAGCATGAGGGTATTACAAGAATGATAATGATTTGAGTAATTGATCAAGTAATGTAAATGATAGAAGAAATGTACACGGTTTCCTACGTTCAGAACGGATATTTGTCCTTATTGGTTATTCTCTTACGCTTAATTTCTTGGAAGTACTTGCTCATTTTTACAGTTTCATATGGCCTTACATACTCAGTACTTTCTTTGTACTGACCCCTCTGGGGGAACATACCTTACATGCTGCAGGCACAGGTGTTAGTAGACCTCCACAGTAGGTTGCGGACCATTTGCAGAGTATTGGTGAGCTACAGTTGCTTCGGGGCTTCCCAAGTCACATGTGTACATTAGATTTTGGCATTTTGTAAATATTGTATACACATGGTCATGTATCTACTAGAGGCTTTGTAGACGTATGTGGGGAGATGAAAGTAAAGGATGTATGTTCATTTTGACGCTATGGCCCTAACGGCCAAAGTTTTGTATATTGCATATGTAATCACGAGTTCCGCCTTTGATATTTAATTACATGATATAAAGTGAGATGCATACGCGATCGTACATATAGGAGTACTTGAGCAAAGATTGGTTCTCTCGAGCCTCATCGGCTTCGGGTGCCAGTCCGGCCCGAAAGGGATTCGGGGCGTGACAGAACTATTGACTTTAAAATGGTTAAGTGTAATGACTTGAAATGTGAACTAGTGACTTGAAAATGGGAAAGTGGTTAAAAATTTGAACTAGTGACTTGAAAATAGTTAAGTGTAGTGACTTAAAAATAGTAAAGTGAAATGACTTGAAATTTGAACTAGTGACTAGAAATGGTTTAAGTGTGGCGACTTGAAACTGTGAACTAGTGACTTGAAAATGGTTTTGTGTACTGACTTGAAATGTGAACTAGTGACTTGAAAATGGTTTAGTGTTTGAAAATGTGAACTAGTGACATTAAAATGGTTAAGTGTAGTGCCTTGAAATGTGCACTAGTGACTTAAAAATGGTTAAGTGTTTGAAAATGTGAACTAGTGACATGAAAATGGTTAAGTGTAGTGCCTTGAAATGTGCACTAGTGACTTGAAAATGGTTAAGTGTTTGAAAATGTAAACTAGTGACATGACAATGGTTGTGTAGTGACTTGAAATGTGCACTAGTGACTTGAAAATGGTTAAGTGTAGTGACTTGTAAATATGAACTAGTGACATGGTTAAGTGTAGTGACTTGAAAATGTGAACTACTGACTTGAAAATGGATAAGTGTAGTAACTTGAAAATATGAACTATTGACTTAAAAATGGTTAAATGTAGTGACTTGAAATATGAACTAGTAACTTGAAAATGGAAAAGTGGTTGAAAATATGTATTAGTGAGTTGAAAATAGTTAAGTGTAGTGACTTAAAATAGTAAAGTGTAATGAATTGAAATTTGAACTAGTGACTTAAAAATGGTTAAGCATAGTGACTTGAAAATGTAAACTAATGACTAGAAAATTGTTAAGTGTAGTGACTTAAAAATGTGAACTAGTGACTAGAAATGGCTTAAGTGTGGCGACATTAAACTGTGAACTAGTGACTTGAAAATGGTTGTATGTACTGACTTGAAATGTGAACTAGTGACTTGAAAATGGTTTAGTGTTTGAAAATGTGAACTAGTGACATTAAAATGGTTAAGTGTAGTGCCTTGAAATGTGCACTAGTGACTTGAAAATGGTTAAGTGTTTGAAAATGTGAACTAGTGACATGAAAATGGTTAAGTGTAGTGACTTGAAATGTGCACTAGTGACTAGAAAATGGTTAAGTGTAGTGACTTTAAAATGGTTAAGTGTAGTGACTTGTAAATATGAACTAGTGACATGAAAATGGTTAAGTGTAGTGACTTGAAAATGGATAAGTGTAGTTTCTTGAAATGTGAACTAGTAACTTGAAACTGGATAAGTGTAGTTACTTGAAAATGTGTACTAATGACTAGAAAATGGTTAAGTGTAGTAACTTGAAAATGTGAACTATTGACTTAAAAATGGTTAAGTGTAAAGACTTGAAATGTGAACTAGTGACCTGAAAATGGGAAAGTGGTTGAAAATTTGAACTAGTAACTTAAAAATAGTTAAGTGTAGTGACTTAAAAATAGTAAAGTGTAATGACTTGAAATTTGTACTAGTGACTTAAAAATGGTTAAGCGTAGTGACTTGAAAATGTGAACTAATGACTAGAAAATTGTTAAGTGCAGTGACTAAAAAATGTGAACTAGTAACTAGAAATGGTTTAAGTGTGGCGACTTGAAACTGTGAACTAGTGACTTCAAAATGGTTTCGTGTACTGACTTGAAATGTGAACTAGTGACTTGAAAATGGTTTAGTTTTTGAAAATGTGAAATAGTGACATGAAAATGGTTTAGTGTAGTGCCTTGAAATGTGCACTAGTGACTTGAAAATGGTTAAGTGTTTGAAAATGTGAACTAGTGACATGACAATGATTGTGTAGTGACTTGAAATGTTCACTAGTGACTTAAAAATGGTTAAATGTAGTGACTTGAAATGTGAACTAGTAACTTGAAAATGGGAAAGTGGTTGAAAATTTGTATTAGTGACTTGAAAATAGTTACGTGTAGTTACTTAAAATAGTAAAGTGTACTGACTTTAAATTTGAACTAGTGACTTAAAAATGGTTAAGCGTAGTGACTTGAAAATGTAAACTAATGACTAGAAAATTGTTAAGTGTAGTGACGTAAAAATTTGAACTAGTAACTAGAAATGGTTTAAGTGTGGCGACTTGAAACTGTGAACTAGTGACTTGAAAATTGTTTCGTGTACTGACTTGAAATGTGAACTAGTGACATGAAAATTGTTAAGTGTAGTGCCTTGAAATGTGCACTAGTGACTTGAAAATGGGTAAGTGTTTGAAAATGTGAACTAGTGACATAAAAATTGTTAAGTGTAGTGACTTGTAAATATGAACTAGTGACATGAAAATGGTTAATTGTAGTGACTTGAAAATGGATAAGTGTAGTTTCTTGAAATGTGAACTACTGACTTGAAAATGGATAAGTGTAGTAACTTGAAAATGTGAACTACTGACTTAAAAATGGATAAGTGTAGTAACTTGAAAATGTGAACTATTGACTTGAAAATGGTTAAATGTAGTGACTTGAAGTGTGAACTAGTAACTTGAAAATGGGAAAGTGGTTGAAAATTTGTATTAGTGACTTGAAAATAGTTACGTGTAGTTACTTAAAATAGTAAAGTGTACTGACTTTAAATTTGAACTAGTGACTTAAAAATGGTTAAGCGTAGTGACTTGAAAATGTAAACTAATGACTAGAAAATTGTTAAGTGTAGTGACGTAAAAATGTGAACTAGTAACTAGAAATGGTTTTAGTGTGGCGACTTGAAACTGTGAACTAGTGACTTGAAAATTGTTTCGTGTACTGACTTGAAATGTGAACTAGTGACATGAAAATTGTTAAGTGTAGTGCCTTGAAATGTGCACTAGTGACTTGAAAATGGGTAAGTGTTTGAAAATGTGAACTAGTGACATAAAAATTGTTAAGTGTAGTGACTTAAAAATGTGAACTAGTGACTAGAAATTGTTTAAGTGTGGCCACTTGAAACTGTGAACTAGTGACTTGAAAATGGTTGTGTGTGCTGACTTGAAATGTGAACTAGTGACTTGAAAATGGTTAAGTGTTTTAAAATCTGAACTAGTGACATGAAAATGGTTAAATGTAGTGCCTTGAAATGTGCACTAGTGATTTGAAAAATGTTAAGTTTTTGAAAATGTGAACTAGTGACATGAAAATGGTTAAGTGTAGTGACTTGAAATGTGCACTAGTGACTTGAAAATGGTTAAGTGTAGTGACTTTAAAATGGTTAAGTGTAGTGACTTGTAAATATGAACTAGTGACATGAAAATGGTTAAGCGTAGTGACTTGAAAATGGATAAGTGTAGTTTCTTGAAATGTGAAATAGTAACTTGAAACTGGATAAGTGTAGTTACTTGAAAATGTGTACTAATGACTAGAAAATGGTTAAGTGTAGTAACTTTAAAATGTGAACTATTGACTTAAAAATGCTTACGTGTAATGACTTGAAATTTGAACTAGTGACTTGAAAATGGGAAAGTGGTTGAAAATTTGAACTAGTAACTTGAAAATAGTTAAGTGTAGTGTCTTAAAAATAGTAAAGTGTAATGAATTGAAATTTGTACTAGTGACTTAAAAATGGTTAAGCGTAGTGACTTGAAAATGTGAACTAATGAGTAGAAAAATGTTTAAGTGTAGTGACATAAAAATGTGAACTAGTGACTCTGAATGGTTTAAGTGTGGCGACTTGAAACTGTGAACAAGTGACTTGAAAATGGTTTCGTGTACTGACTTGAAATGTGAATTAGTGACTTGAAAATGGTTTAGTGTTTGAAAATGTGAACTAGTGACATGAAAATGGTTAAGTGTAATGCCTTGAAATGTGCACTAGTGACTTGAAAATGGTTAAGTGTAGTGACTTTTAAAGGTGAACGAGTGACTAGAAAATTGTTAAGTGTAGTGACTTGTAACTATGAACTAGTGACATGAAAATGGTTAAGTGTAGTGACTTGAAAATGTGAACTAGTGACTTGAAAATGGATAAGTGTAGTTTCATGAAATGTGAACTAGTTACTTGAAACTAGTTAAGTTTTGTTACTTTAAAATGTGTACTAATGACTAGAAAATGGTTAAGTGTAGTAACTTGAAAATGTGAATTATTGACTAAAAAATGGTTAAGTGTAGTGACTTGAAATGTGAACTAGTGACTTGAAAATGGGAAAGTGGTTGAAAATTTCAACTAGTGACTTAAAAATGGTTAAGCGTAGTGACTTGAAAATGTGAACTAAAGACTAGAAAATTGTTAAGTGTAGTGACTTAAAAATGTGAACTAGTGACTAGAAATTGTTTAAGTGTGGCGACTTGAAACTGTGAACTAGTGACTTGAAAATGGTTATGTGTACTGACTTGAAATGTGAACGAAAATGGTTTAGTGTATGAAAATGCGAACTTGTGACATGAAAATGGTTAAGTGTAGTGCCTTGAAATGTGCACTAGTGACTTAAAAATGGTTAAGTGTAGTGACTTGTAAATATGAACTACTGACATGAAAATTGTTACGTGTAGTGACTTGAAAATGGATAAGTGAAGTTTCTTGAAATGTAAACAAGTAACTTGAAACTGGATAAGTTTAGTTACTTGAAAATGTGTGTTAATGACTAGAAAATGGTTAAGTGTAGTAACTTGAAAATGTTAACTATTGACTTAAAAATGGTTAAGTGTAATCACTTGAAATGTGAACTAGTGACTTGAAATGGGAAAGTAGTTAAAAATTTGAACTAGTAACTTGAAAATAGTTAAGTGTAGTGACTTAAAAATAGTATAGTGAAATGACTTGAAATTTTTACTAGTAACTTAAAAATGGTTAAGCGTAGTGACTTGAAAATGTGAACTAATGACTAGAAAATTGTTAAATATAGTGACTTAAAAATGTGAACTTGTGACTAGGAATGGTTTAAGTGTGGCGACTGGAAACTGTGAACTAGTGACTTGAAAATGGGAAAGTGGTTGAAAATTTGTATTAGTGACTTGAAAATAGTTACGTGTAGTTACTTAAAATAGTAAAGTGTACTGACTTTAAATTTGAACTAGTGACTTAAAAATGGTTAAGCGTAGTGACTTGAAAATGTAAACTAATGACTAGAAAATTGTTAAGTGTAGTGACGTAAAAATGTGAACTAGTAACTAGAAATGGTTTTAGTGTGGCGACTTGAAACTGTGAACTAGTGACTTGAAAATTGTTTCGTGTACTGACTTGAAATGTGAACTAGTGACATGAAAATTGTTAAGTGTAGTGCCTTGAAATGTGCACTAGTGACTTGAAAATGGGTAAGTGTTTGAAAATGTAAACTAGTGACATAAAAATTGTTAAGTGTAGTGACTTAAAAATGTGAACTAGTGACTAGAAATTGTTTAAGTGTGGCCACTTGAAACTGTGAACTAGTGACTTGAAAATGGTTGTGTGTGCTGACTTGAAATGTGAACTAGTGACTTGAAAATGGTTAAGTGTTTTAAAATCTGAACTAGTGACATGAAAATGGTTAAATGTAGTGCCTTGAAATGTGCACTAGTGATTTGAAAAATGTTAAGTTTTTGAAAATGTGAACTAGTGACATGAAAATGGTTAAGTGTAGTGACTTGAAATGTGCACTAGTGACTTGAAAATGGTTAAGTGTAGTGACTTTAAAATGGTTAAGTGTAGTGACTTGTAAATATGAACTAGTGACATGAAAATGGTTAAGCGTAGTGACTTGAAAATGGATAAGTGTAGTTTCTTGAAATGTGAAATAGTAACTTGAAACTGGATAAGTGTAGTTACTTGAAAATGTGTACTAATGACTAGAAAATGGTTAAGTGTAGTAACTTTAAAATGTGAACTATTGATTTAAAAATGCTTACGTGTAATGACTTGAAATGTGAACTAGTGACTTGAAAATGGGAAAGTGGTTGAAAATTTGAACTAGTAACTTGAAAATAGTTAAGTGTAGTGTCTTAAAAATAGTAAAGTGTAATGAATTGAAATTTGTACTAGTGACTTAAAAATGGTTAAGCGTAGTGACTTGAAAATGTGAACTAATGAGTAGAAAATGTTTAAGTGTAGTGACATAAAAATGTGAACTAGTGACTCTGAATGGTTTAAGTGTGGCGACTTGAAACTGTGAACAAGTGACTTGAAAATGGTTTCGTGTACTGACTTGAAATGTGAATTAGTGACTTGAAAATGGTTTAGTGTTTGAAAATGTGAACTAGTGACATGAAAATGGTTAAGTGTAATGCCTTGAAATGTGCACTAGTGACTTGAAAATGGTTAAGTGTAGTGACTTTTAAAGGTGAACGAGTGACTAGAAAATTGTTAAGTGTAGTGACTTGTAACTATGAACTAGTGACATGAAAATGGTTAAGTGTAGTGACTTGAAAATGTGAACTAGTGACTTGAAAATGGATAAGTGTAGTTTCATGAAATGTGAACTAGTTACTTGAAACTAGTTAAGTTTTGTTACTTTAAAATGTGTACTAATGACTAGAAAATGGTTAAGTGTAGTAACTTGAAAATGTGAATTATTGACTAAAAAATGGTTAAGTGTAGTGACTTGAAATGTGAACTAGTGACTTGAAAATGGGAAAGTGGTTGAAAATTTCAACTAGTGACTTAAAAATGGTTAAGCGTAGTGACTTGAAAATGTGAACTAAAGACTAGAAAATTGTTAAGTGTAGTGACTTAAAAATGTGAACTAGTGACTAGAAATTGTTTAAGTGTGGCGACTTGAAACTGTGAACTAGTGACTTGAAAATGGTTATGTGTACTGACTTGAAATGTGAACGAAAATGGTTTAGTGTATGAAAATGCGAACTTGTGACATGAAAATGGTTAAGTGTAGTGCCTTGAAATGTGCACTAGTGACTTAAAAATGGTTAAGTGTAGTGACTTGTAAATATGAACTACTGACATGAAAATTGTTACGTGTAGTGACTTGAAAATGGATAAGTGAAGTTTCTTGAAATGTAAACAAGTAACTTGAAACTGGATAAGTTTAGTTACTTGAAAATGTGTGTTAATGACTAGAAAATGGTTAAGTGTAGTAACTTGAAAATGTTAACTATTGACTTAAAAATGGTTAAGTGTAATCACTTGAAATGTGAACTAGTGACTTGAAATGGGAAAGTAGTTAAAAATTTGAACTAGTAACTTGAAAATAGTTAAGTGTAGTGACTTAAAAATAGTATAGTGAAATGACTTGAAATTTTTACTAGTAACTTAAAAATGGTTAAGCGTAGTGACTTGAAAATGTGAACTAATGACTAGAAAATTGTTAAATATAGTGACTTAAAAATGTGAACTTGTGACTAGGAATGGTTTAAGTGTGGCGACTGGAAACTGTGAACTAGTGACTTGAAAATGGGAAAGTGGTTGAAAATTTGTATTAGTGACTTGAAAATAGTTACGTGTAGTTACTTAAAATAGTAAAGTGTACTGACTTTAAATTTGAACTAGTGACTTAAAAATGGTTAAGCGTAGTGACTTGAAAATGTAAACTAATGACTAGAAAATTGTTAAGTGTAGTGACGTAAAAATGTGAACTAGTAACTAGAAATGGTTTTAGTGTGGCGACTTGAAACTGTGAACTAGTGACTTGAAAATTGTTTCGTGTACTGACTTGAAATGTGAACTAGTGACATGAAAATTGTTAAGTGTAGTGCCTTGAAATGTGCACTAGTGACTTGAAAATGGGTAAGTGTTTGAAAATGTAAACTAGTGACATAAAAATTGTTAAGTGTAGTGACTTAAAAATGTGAACTAGTGACTAGAAATTGTTTAAGTGTGGCCACTTGAAACTGTGAACTAGTGACTTGAAAATGGTTGTGTGTGCTGACTTGAAATGTGAACTAGTGACTTGAAAATGGTTAAGTGTTTTAAAATCTGAACTAGTGACATGAAAATGGTTAAATGTAGTGCCTTGAAATGTGCACTAGTGATTTGAAAAATGTTAAGTTTTTGAAAATGTGAACTAGTGACATGAAAATGGTTAAGTGTAGTGACTTGAAATGTGCACTAGTGACTTGAAAATGGTTAAGTGTAGTGACTTTAAAATGGTTAAGTGTAGTGACTTGTAAATATGAACTAGTGACATGAAAATGGTTAAGCGTAGTGACTTGAAAATGGATAAGTGTAGTTTCTTGAAATGTGAAATAGTAACTTGAAACTGGATAAGTGTAGTTACTTGAAAATGTGTACTAATGACTAGAAAATGGTTAAGTGTAGTAACTTTAAAATGTGAACTATTGACTTAAAAATGCTTACGTGTAATGACTTGAAATGTGAACTAGTGACTTGAAAATGGGAAAGTGGTTGAAAATTTGAACTAGTAACTTGAAAATAGTTAAGTGTAGTGTCTTAAAAATAGTAAAGTGTAATGAATTGAAATTTGTACTAGTGCCTTAAAAATGGTTAAGCGTAGTGACTTGAAAATGTGAACTAATGAGTAGAAAATGTTTAAGTGTAGTGACATAAAAATGTGAACTAGTGACTCTGAATGGTTTAAGTGTGGCGACTTGAAACTGTGAACAAGTGACTTGAAAATGGTTTCGTGTACTGACTTGAAATGTGAATTAGTGACTTGAAAATGGTTTAATGTTTGAAAATGTGAACTAGTGACATGAAAATGGTTAAGTGTAATGCCTTGAAATGTGCACTAGTGACTTGAAAATGGTTAAGTGTAGTGACTTTTAAAGGTGAACGAGTGACTAGAAAATTGTTAAGTGTAGTGACTTGTAACTATGAACTAGTGACATGAAAATGGTTAAGTGTAGTGACTTGAAAATGTGAACTAGTGACTTGAAAATGGATAAGTGTAGTTTCATGAAATGTGAACTAGTTACTTGAAACTAGTTAAGTTTTGTTACTTTAAAATGTGTACTAATGACTAGAAAATGGTTAAGTGTAGTAACTTGAAAATGTGAATTATTGACTAAAAAATGGTTAAGTGTAGTGACTTGAAATGTGAACTAGTGACTTGAAAATGGGAAAGTGGTTGAAAATTTCAACTAGTGACTTAAAAATGGTTAAGCGTAGTGACTTGAAAATGTGAACTAAAGACTAGAAAATTGTTAAGTGTAGTGACTTAAAAATGTGAACTAGTGACTAGAAATTGTTTAAGTGTGGCGACTTGAAACTGTGAACTAGTGACTTGAAAATGGTTATGTGTACTGACTTGAAATGTGAACGAAAATGGTTTAGTGTATGAAAATGCGAACTTGTGACATGAAAATTGTTAAGTGTAGTGCCTTGAAATGTGCACTAGTGACTTAAAAATGGTTAAGTGTAGTGACTTGTAAATATGAACTACTGACATGAAAATTGTTACGTGTAGTGACTTGAAAATGGATAAGTGAAGTTTCTTGAAATGTAAACAAGTAACTTGAAACTGGATAAGTTTAGTTACTTGAAAATGTGTGTTAATGACTAGAAAATGGTTAAGTGTAGTAACTTGAAAATGTTAACTATTGACTTAAAAATGGTTAAGTGTAATCACTTGAAATGTGAACTAGTGACTTGAAATGGGAAAGTAGTTAAAAATTTGAACTAGTAACTTGAAAATAGTTAAGTGTAGTGACTTAAAAATAGTATAGTGAAATGACTTGAAATTTTTACTAGTAACTTAAAAATGGTTAAGCGTAGTGACTTGAAAATGTGAACTAATGACTAGAAAATTGTTAAATATAGTGACTTAAAAATGTGAACTTGTGACTAGGAATGGTTTAAGTGTGGCGACTGGAAACTGTGAACTAGTGACTTGAAAATGGTTTCTTGTACTGACTTGAAATGTGAACTAGTGACTTGAAAATGGTTTAGTGTTTGAAAATGTGAACTAGTGACATGAAAATGGTTAAGTGTAATGCCTTGAAATGTACACTAGTGACTTGAAAATGGTTAAGTGTAGTGACTTATAAATGTGAACTGGTGACATGAAAATGGTTAAGTGTAGTGTCTTGTAAATGTGAACTACTGACTTGAAAATGGTTAAGTGTAGTAACTTTAAAATGGTTAAGTGTAGTGACTAGTAACTATGAACTAGTGACATGAAAATGGTTAAGTGTAGTGACTTGAAAATGTGAACTAGTGACTTTAAAATGGATAAGTGTAGTTTCTTGAAATGTGAACTAGTGACTTGAAACAGGTTAAGTGTTGTTACTTGAATATGTTTACTAATGACTAGAAAATGGTTAAGTGTAGTGACTTGAAATGTGCACTAGTGACTTGAAAATGGTTAAGTGTAGTGACTTTAAAATGGTTAAGTGTAGTGAGCTGTAAATATGAACTAATGACATGAAAATGGTTAAGTGTAGTGACTTGAACATGGATAAGTGTAGTTTCATGAAATGTGAACTAGTGACTTGAAACTGGTTAAGAGTTCTTGTTTGAAAATGTGTACTAATGACTAGAAAATGATTAAGTGTAGTAACTTAAAAATGTGAACTATTGACTTAAAAATGGTTAAGTGTACTAGTGACTTGAAAATGGGAAAACGGTTGAAAATTTGAACTAGTGACTTGAAAATAGTTAATTGTAGTGACTTAAAAATAGTAAAGTGAAATGACTTGAAATTTTAACTAGTGACTTAAAAATGATTAAGCGTAGTGACTTGAAAATGTGAACTAATGACTAGAAAATTGTTAAGTGTAGTGACTTAAAAATGTGAAATAGTGACTAGAAATGGTTTAAGTGTGGCGACTTGAAACTGTGAACTAGTGACTTGAAAATGGTTGTGTGTACTGACTTGAAATGTGAACTAGTGACTTGAAAATCATTTAGTGTTTGAAAATGTGAACTAGTGACATTAAAATGGTTAAGTGTAGTGCCTTGAAATGTGCACTTGTGACTTGAAAATGGTAAAGTGTTTGAAAATGTGAACTAGTGACATGAAAATGGTTAAGTGTAGTGACTTGAAATGTGCACTAGTGACTTGAAAATGGTTAAGTATAGTGACTTTAAAATGGTTAAGTGTAGTGACTTGTAAATATGAACTAGTGACATGAAAATGGTTAAGTGTAGTGACTTGAAAATGGATAAGTGTAGTTACTTGAAACTGGATAAGTTTAGTTACTTGAAAATGTGTACTAATTACTTGAAGATGGATAAGTGAAGTTTCTTGAAACTTGTTAAGTGTAGTTACTTGAAAATGTGTACTAATGAGTAGAAAATCGTTAAGTGTAGTAACTTGAAAATGTGAACTAGTGACTTAAAAATGGTTAAGTGTAATGACTTGAAATGTGAACTAGTGACTTGATAATAGGAAAGTGGTTGAAAATTTGAACTAGTGACTTGAAAATAGTTAAGTGTAGTGACTTAAAAATAGTAAAGTGTAATGACTTGAAATTTATACTAGTGACTTAAAAATGGTTAAGCGTAGTGACTTGAAAATGTGAACTAATGACTAGAAAATTGTTAAGTGTAGTGACTTAAAAATGTGAACTAGTGACTTGAAAATGGTTTAGTGTTAGAAAATGTGAACTAGTGACATGAAAATGGTTAAGTGTAGTGCCTTGAAATGTGCACTAGTGACTTGAAAATGGATAAGTGTAGTAACTTGAAAATGTGAACTATTGACTTAAAAATGATTAAATGTAGTGACTTGAAATGTGAACTAGTAACTTGAAAATGGGAAAGTGGTTGAAAATTTGTATTAGTGACATGAAAATAGTTACGTGTAGTGACTTAAAATAGTAAAGTGTAATGACTTTAAATTTGAACTAGTGACTTAAAAATGGTTAAGCGTAGTGACTTGAAAATGTAAACTAATGACTAGAAAATTGTTAACTGTAGTGACGTAAAAAAGTGAACTAGTAACTAGAAATGGTTAAAGTGTGGCGACTTGAAACTGTGAACTAGTGACTAGAAAATTGTTTCGTGTACTGACTTGAAATGTGAACTAGTGACATGAAAATTGTTAAGTGTAGTGCCTTGAAATGTGCACTAGTGACTTGAAAATGGGTAAGTGTTTGAAAATGTGAACTAGTGACTAGAAATGGTTTAAGTGTGGCCACTTGAAACTGTGAACTAGTGACTTGAAAATGGTTGTGTGTGCTGACTTGAAATGTGAACTAGTGACTTGAAAATGGTTAAGTGTTTTAAAATGTGAACTAGTGACATGAAAATGGTTAAATGTAGTGCCTTGAAATGTGCACTAGTGATTTGAAAAATGTTAAGTTTTTGAAAATGTGAACTAGTGACATGAAAATGATTAAGTGTAGTGACTTGAAATGTGCACTAGTGACTTGAAAATGGTTAAGTGTAGTGACTTTAAAATGGTTAAGTGTAGTGACTTGTAAATATGAACTAGTGATATGAAAATGGTTAAGTGTAGTGACTTGAAAATGGATAAGTGTAGTTTCTTGAAATGTGAACTAGTAACTTGAAACTGGATAAGTGTAGTTACTTGAAAATGTGTACTAATGACTAGAAAATGGTTAAGTGTAGTAACTTGAAAATGTGAACTGTTGACTTAAAAATGGTTAGGTGTAATGACTTGAAATGTGGACTAGTGACTTGAAAATGGGAAAGTGGTTGAAAATTTGAACTAGTAACTTGAAAATAGTTAAGTGTAGTGACTTAAAAATAGTAAAGTGTAATGAATTGAAATTTGTACTAGTGCCTTAAAAATGGTTAAGCGTAGTGACTTGAAAATGTGAACTAATGAGTAGAAAATGTTTAAGTGTAGTGACATAAAAATGTGAACTAGTGACTCGGAATGGTTTAAGTGTGGCGACTTGAAACTGTGAACTTGTGCCTTGAAAATGGTTTCGTGTACTGACTTGAAATGTGAACTAGTGACTTGAAAATGGTTTAGTGTTTGAAAATGTGAACTAGTGACATGAAAATGGTTAAGTGTAATGCCTTGAAATGTGCACTAGTGACTTGAAAATGGTTAAGTGTAGTGACTTGTAAAGGTGAACTAGTGACTAGAAAATTGTTAAGTGTAGTGACTTGTAACTATGAACTAGTGACATGAAAATGGTTAAGTGTAGTGACTTGAAAATGGATAAGTGTAGTTTCATGAAATGTGAACTAGTTACTTGAAACTGGTTAAGTGTTGTTACTTTAAAATGTGTACTAATGACTAGAAAATGGTTAAGTGTAGTAACTTGAAAATGTGAACTATTGACTTAAAAATGGTTAAGTGTAGTGACTTGAAATGTGAACTAGTGACTTGAAAATGGGAAAGTGGTTGAAAATTTCAACTAGTGACTTAAAAATGGTTAAGCGTAGTGACTTGAAAATGTGAACTAATGACTAGAAAATTGTTAAGTGTAGTGACTTAAAAATGTGAACTAGTGACTAGAAATTGTTTAAGTGTGGCGACTTGAAAATGTGAACTACTGACATGAAAATGGTTAAGTGTACTGACTTGAAATGTTAACTAGTGACTTGAAAATGTGAACTAGTGACTAGAAATGGTTTAAGTGTGGCCACTTGAAACTGTGAACTAGTGACTTGAAAATGGTTGTGTGTGCTGACTTGAAATGTGAACTAGTGACTTGAAAATGGTTAAGTGTTTTAAAATGTGAACTAGTGACATGAAAATGGTTAAATGTAGTGCCTTGAAATGTGCACTAGTGATTTGAAAAATGTTAAGTTTTTGAAAATGTGAACTAGTGACATGAAAATGATTAAGTGTAGTGACTTGAAATGTGCACTAGTGACTTGAAAATGGTTAAGTGTAGTGACTTTAAAATGGTTAAGTGTAGTGACTTGTAAATATGAACTAGTGATATGAAAATGGTTAAGTGTAGTGACTTGAAAATGGATAAGTGTAGTTTCTTGAAATGTGAACTAGTAACTTGAAACTGGATAAGTGTAGTTACTTGAAAATGTGTACTAATGACTAGAAAATGGTTAAGTGTAGTAACTTGAAAATGTGAACTGTTGACTTAAAAATGGTTAAGTGTAATGACTTGAAATGTGGACTAGTGACTTGAAAATGGGAAAGTGGTTGAAAATTTGAACTAGTAACTTGAAAATAGTTAAGTGTAGTGACTTAAAAATAGTAAAGTCTAATGAATTGAAATTTGTACTAGTGCCTTAAAAATGGTTAAGCGTAGTGACTTGAAAATGTGAACTAATGAGTAGAAAATGTTTAAGTGTAGTGACATAAAAATGTGAACTAGTGACTCGGAATGGTTTAAGTGTGGCGACTTGAAACTGTGAACTTGTGCCTTGAAAATGGTTTCGTGTACTGACTTGAAATGTGAACTAGTGACTTGAAAATGGTTTAGTGTTTGAAAATGTGAACTAGTGACATGAAAATGGTTAAGTGTAATGCCTTGAAATGTGCACTAGTGACTTGAAAATGGTTAAGTGTAGTGACTTGTAAAGGTGAACTAGTGACTAGAAAATTGTTAAGTGTAGTGACTTGTAACTATGAACTAGTGACATGAAAATGGTTAAGTGTAGTGACTTGAAAATGGATAAGTGTAGTTTCATGAAATGTGAACTAGTTACTTGAAACTGGTTAAGTGTTGTTACTTTAAAATGTGTACTAATGACTAGAAAATGGTTAAGTGTAGTAACTTGAAAATGTGAACTATTTACTTAAAAATGGTTAAGTGTAGTGACTTGAAATGTGAACTAGTGACTTGAAAATGGGAAAGTGGTTGAAAATTTCAACTAGTGACTTAAAAATGGTTAAGCGTAGTGACTTGAAAATGTGAACTAATGACTAGAAAATTGTTAAGTGTAGTGACTTAAAAATGTGAACTAGTGACTAGAAATTGTTTAAGTGTGGCGACTTGAAAATGTGAACTACTGACATGAAAATGGTTAAGTGTACTGACTTGAAATGTTAACTAGTGACTTGAAAATGTGAACTAGTGACTAGAAATGGTTTAAGTGTGGCCACTTGAAACTGTGAACTAGTGACTTGAAAATGGTTGTGTGTGCTGACTTGAAATGTGAACTAGTGACTTGAAAATGGTTAAGTGTTTTAAAATGTGAACTAGTGACATGAAAATGGTTAAATGTAGTGCCTTGAAATGTGCACTAGTGATTTGAAAAATGTTAAGTTTTTGAAAATGTGAACTAGTGACATGAAAATGATTAAGTGTAGTGACTTGAAATGTGCACTAATGACTTGAAAATGGTTAAGTGTAGTGACTTTAAAATGGTTAAGTGTAGTGACTTGTAAATATGAACTAGTGATATGAAAATGGTTAAGTGTAGTGACTTGAAAATGGATAAGTGTAGTTTCTTGAAATGTGAACTAGTAACTTGAAACTGGATAGGTGTAGTAACTTGAAAATGTGTACTAATGACTAGAAAATGGTTAAGTGTAGTAACTTGAAAATGTGAACTGTTGACTTAAAAATGGTTAAGTGTAATGACTTGAAATGTGGACTAGTGACTTGAAAATGGGAAAGTGGTTGAAAATTTGAACTAGTAACTTGAAAATAGTTAAGTGTAGTGACTTAAAAATAGTAAAGTCTAATGAATTGAAATTTGTACTAGTGCCTTAAAAATGGTTAAGCGTAGTGACTTGAAAATGTGAACTAATGAGTAGAAAATGTTTAAGTGTAGTGACATAAAAATGTGAACTAGTGACTCGGAATGGTTTAAGTGTGGCGACTTGAAACTGTGAACTTGTGCCTTGAAAATGGTTTCGTGTACTGACTTGAAATGTGAACTAGTGACTTGAAAATGGTTTAGTGTTTGAAAATGTGAACTAGTGACATGAAAATGGTTAAGTGTAATGCCTTGAAATGTGCACTAGTGACTTGAAAATGGTTAAGTGTAGTGACTTGTAAAGGTGAACTAGTGACTAGAAAATTGTTAAGTGTAGTGACTTGTAACTATGAACTAGTGACATGAAAATGGTTAAGTGTAGTGACTTGAAAATGGATAAGTGTAGTTTCATGAAATGTGAACTAGTTACTTGAAACTGGTTAAGTGTTGTTACTTTAAAATGTGTACTAATGACTAGAAAATGGTTAAGTGTAGTAACTTGAAAATGTGAACTATTTACTTAAAAATGGTTAAGTGTAGTGACTTGAAATGTGAACTAGTGACTTGAAAATGGGAAAGTGGTTGAAAATTTCAACTAGTGACTTAAAAATGGTTAAGCGTAGTGACTTGAAAATGTGAACTAATGACTAGAAAATTGTTAAGTGTAGTGACTTAAAAATGTGAACTAGTGACTAGAAATTGTTTAAGTGTGGCGACTTGAAAATGTGAACTACTGACATGAAAATGGTTAAGTGTACTGACTTGAAATGTTAACTAGTGACTTGAAAATGTGAACTAGTGACTAGAAATGGTTTAAGTGTGGCCACTTGAAACTGTGAACTAGTGACTTGAAAATGGTTGTGTGTGCTGACTTGAAATGTGAACTAGTGACTTGAAAATGGTTAAGTGTTTTAAAATGTGAACTAGTGACATGAAAATGGTTAAATGTAGTGCCTTGAAATGTGCACTAGTGATTTGAAAAATGTTAAGTTTTTGAAAATGTGAATTAGTGACATGAAAATGATTAAGTGTAGTGACTTGAAATGTGCACTAGTGACTTGAAAATGGTTAAGTGTAGTGACTTTAAAATGGTTAAGTGTAGTGACTTGTAAATATGAACTAGTGATATGAAAATGGTTAAGTGTAGTGACTTGAAAATGGATAAGTGTAGTTTCTTGAAATGTGAACTAGTAACTTGAAACTGGATAGGTGTAGTAACTTGAAAATGTGTACTAATGACTAGAAAATGGTTAAGTGTAGTAACTTGAAAATGTGAACTGTTGACTTAAAAATGGTTAAGTGTAATGACTTGAAATGTGGACTAGTGACTTGAAAATGGGAAAGTGGTTGAAAATTTGAACTAGTAACTTGAAAATAGTTAAGTGTAGTGACTTAAAAATAGTAAAGTCTAATGAATTGAAATTTGTACTAGTGCCTTAAAAATGGTTAAGCGTAGTGACTTGAAAATGTGAACTAATGAGTAGAAAATGTTTAAGTGTAGTGACATAAAAATGTGAACTAGTGACTCGGAATGGTTTAAGTGTGGCGACTTGAAACTGTGAACTTGTGACTTGAAAATGGTTAAGTGTAGTGACTTGTAAAGGTGAACTAGTGACTAGAAAATTGTTAAGTGTAGTGACTTGTAACTATGAACTAGTGACATGAAAATGGTTAAGTGTAGTGACTTGAAAATGGATAAGTGTAGTTTCATGAAATGTGAACTAGTTACTTGAAACTGGTTAAGTGTTGTTACTTTAAAATGTGTACTAATGACTAGAAAATGGTTAAGTGTAGTAACTTGAAAATGTGAACTATTTACTTAAAAATGGTTAAGTGTAGTGACTTGAAATGTGAACTAGTGACTTGAAAATGGGAAAGTGGTTGAAAATTTCAACTAGTGACTTAAAAATGGTTAAGCGTAGTGACTTGAAAATGTGAACTAATGACTAGAAAATTGTTAAGTGTAGTGACTTAAAAATGTGAACTAGTGACTAGAAATTGTTTAAGTGTGGCGACTTGAAAATGTGAACTACTGACATGAAAATGGTTAAGTGTACTGACTTGAAATGTTAACTAGTGACTTGAAAATGTGAACTAGTGACTAGAAATGGTTTAAGTGTGGCCACTTGAAACTGTGAACTAGTGACTTGAAAATGGTTGTGTGTGCTGACTTGAAATGTGAACTAGTGACTTGAAAATGGTTAAGTGTTTTAAAATGTGAACTAGTGACATGAAAATGGTTAAATGTAGTGCCTTGAAATGTGCACTAGTGATTTGAAAAATGTTAAGTTTTTGAAAATGTGAACTAGTGACATGAAAATGATTAAGTGTAGTGACTTGAAATGTGCACTAGTGACTTGAAAATGGTTAAGTGTAGTGACTTTAAAATGGTTAAGTGTAGTGACTTGTAAATATGAACTAGTGATATGAAAATGGTTAAGTGTAGTGACTTGAAAATGGATAAGTGTAGTTTCTTGAAATGTGAACTAGTAACTTGAAACTGGATAGGTGTAGTAACTTGAAAATGTGTACTAATGACTAGAAAATGGTTAAGTGTAGTAACTTGAAAATGTGAACTGTTGACTTAAAAATGGTTAAGTGTAATGACTTGAAATGTGGACTAGTGACTTGAAAATGGGAAAGTGGTTGAAAATTTGAACTAGTAACTTGAAAATAGTTAAGTGTAGTGACTTAAAAATAGTAAAGTCTAATGAATTGAAATTTGTACTAGTGCCTTAAAAATGGTTAAGCGTAGTGACTTGAAAATGTGAACTAATGAGTAGAAAATGTTTAAGTGTAGTGACATAAAAATGTGAACTAGTGACTCGGAATGGTTTAAGTGTGGCGACTTGAAACTGTGAACTTGTGCCTTGAAAATGGTTTCGTGTACTGACTTGAAATGTGAACTAGTGACTTGAAAATGGTTTAGTGTTTGAAAATGTGAACTAGTGACATGAAAATGGTTAAGTGTAATGCCTTGAAATGTGCACTAGTGACTTGAAAATGGTTAAGTGTAGTGACTTGTAAAGGTGAACTAGTGACTAGAAAATTGTTAAGTGTAGTGACTTGTAACTATGAACTAGTGACATGAAAATGGTTAAGTGTAGTGACTTGAAAATGGATAAGTGTAGTTTCATGAAATGTGAACTAGTTACTTGAAACTGGTTAAGTGTTGTTACTTTAAAATGTGTACTAATGACTAGAAAATGGTTAAGTGTAGTAACTTGAAAATGTGAACTATTTACTTAAAAATGGTTAAGTGTAGTGACTTGAAATGTGAACTAGTGACTTGAAAATGGGAAAGTGGTTGAAAATTTCAACTAGTGACTTAAAAATGGTTAAGCGTAGTGACTTGAAAATGTGAACTAATGACTAGAAAATTGTTAAGTGTAGTGACTTAAAAATGTGAACTAGTGACTAGAAATTGTTTAAGTGTGGCGACTTGAAAATGTGAACTACTGACATGAAAATGGTTAAGTGTACTGACTTGAAATGTTAACTAGTGACTTGAAAATGTGAACTAGTGACTAGAAATGGTTTAAGTGTGGCCACTTGAAACTGTGAACTAGTGACTTGAAAATGGTTGTGTGTGCTGACTTGAAATGTGAACTAGTGACTTGAAAATGGTTAAGTGTTTTAAAATGTGAACTAGTGACATGAAAATGGTTAAATGTAGTGCCTTGAAATGTGCACTAGTGATTTGAAAAATGTTAAGTTTTTGAAAATGTGAACTAGTGACATGAAAATGATTAAGTGTAGTGACTTGAAATGTGCACTAGTGACTTGAAAATGGTTAAGTGTAGTGACTTTAAAATGGTTAAGTGTAGTGACTTGTAAATATGAACTAGTGATATGAAAATGGTTAAGTGTAGTGACTTGAAAATGGATAAGTGTAGTTTCTTGAAATGTGAACTAGTAACTTGAAACTGGATAGGTGTAGTAACTTGAAAATGTGTACTAATGACTAGAAAATGGTTAAGTGTAGTAACTTGAAAATGTGAACTGTTGACTTAAAAATGGTTAAGTGTAATGACTTGAAATGTGGACTAGTGACTTGAAAATGGGAAAGTGGTTGAAAATTTGAACTAGTAACTTGAAAATAGTTAAGTGTAGTGACTTAAAAATAGTAAAGTCTAATGAATTGAAATTTGTACTAGTGCCTTAAAAATGGTTAAGCGTAGTGACTTGAAAATGTGAACTAATGAGTAGAAAATGTTTAAGTGTAGTGACATAAAAATGTGAACTAGTGACTCGGAATGATTTAAGTGTGGCGACTTGAAACTGTGAACTTGTGCCTTGAAAATGGTTTCGTGTACTGACTTGAAATGTGAACTAGTGACTTGAAAATGGTTTAGTGTTTGAAAATGTGAACTAGTGACATGAAAATGGTTAAGTGTAATGCCTTGAAATGTGCACTAGTGACTTGAAAATGGTTAAGTGTAGTGACTTGTAAAGGTGAACTAGTGACTAGAAAATTGTTAAGTGTAGTGACTTGTAACTATGAACTAGTGACATGAAAATGGTTAAGTGTAGTGACTTGAAAATGGATAAGTGTAGTTTCATGAAATGTGAACTAGTTACTTGAAACTGGTTAAGTGTTGTTACTTTAAAATGTGTACTAATGACTAGAAAATGGTTAAGTGTAGTAACTTGAAAATGTGAACTATTTACTTAAAAATGGTTAAGTGTAGTGACTTGAAATGTGAACTAGTGACTTGAAAATGGGAAAGTGGTTGAAAATTTCAACTAGTGACTTAAAAATGGTTAAGCGTAGTGACTTGAAAATGTGAACTAATGACTAGAAAATTGTTAAGTGTAGTGACTTAAAAATGTGAACTAGTGACTAGAAATTGTTTAAGTGTGGCGACTTGAAAATGTGAACTACTGACATGAAAATGGTTAAGTGTACTGACTTGAAATGTTAACTAGTGACTTGAAAATGTGAACTAGTGACTAGAAATGGTTTAAGTGTGGCCACTTGAAACTGTGAACTAGTGACTTGAAAATGGTTGTGTGTGCTGACTTGAAATGTGAACTAGTGACTTGAAAATGGTTAAGTGTTTTAAAATGTGAACTAGTGACATGAAAATGGTTAAATGTAGTGCCTTGAAATGTGCACTAGTGATTTGAAAAATGTTAAGTTTTTGAAAATGTGAATTAGTGACATGAAAATGATTAAGTGTAGTGACTTGAAATGTGCACTAGTGACTTGAAAATGGTTAAGTGTAGTGACTTTAAAATGGTTAAGTGTAGTGACTTGTAAATATGAACTAGTGATATGAAAATGGTTAAGTGTAGTGACTTGAAAATGGATAAGTGTAGTTTCTTGAAATGTGAACTAGTAACTTGAAACTGGATAGGTGTAGTTACTTGAAAATGTGTACTAATGACTAGAAAATGGTTAAGTGTAGTAACTTGAAAATGTGAACTGTTGACTTAAAAATGGTTAAGTGTAATGACTTGAAATGTGGACTAGTGACTTGAAAATGGGAAAGTGGTTGAAAATTTGAACTAGTAACTTGAAAATAGTTAAGTGTAGTGACTTAAAAATAGTAAAGTCTAATGAATTGAAATTTGTACTAGTGCCTTAAAAATGGTTAAGCGTAGTGACTTGAAAATGTGAACTAATGAGTAGAAAATGTTTAAGTGTAGTGACATAAAAATGTGAACTAGTGACTCGGAATGGTTTAAGTGTGGCGACTTGAAACTGTGAACTTGTGACTTGTAAATGGTTTCGTGTACTGACTTGAAATGTGAACTAGTGACTTGAAAATGGTTTAGTGTTTGAAAATGTGAACTAGTGACATGAAAATGGTTAAATGTAGTGCCTTGAAATATGCACTAGTGATTTGAAAAATGTTAAGTTTTTGAAAATGTGAACTAGTGACATGAAAATGATTAAGTGTAGTGACTTGAAATGTGCACTAGTGACTTGAAAATGGTTAAGTGTAGTGACTTTAAAATGGTTAAGTGTAGTGACTTGTAAATATGAACTAGTGATATGAAAATGGTTAAGTGTAGTCACTTGAAAATGGATAAGTGTAGTTTCTTGAAATGTGAACTAGTAACTTGAAACTGGATAAGTGTAGTTACTTGAAAATGTGTACTAATGACTAGAAAATGGTTAAGTGTAGTAACTTGAAAATGTGAACTGTTGACTTAAAAATGGTTAAGTGTAATGACTTGAAATGTGGACTAGTGACTTGAAAATGGGAAAGTGGTTGAAAATTTGATCTAGTAACTTGAAAATAGTTAAGTGTAGTGACTTAAAAATAGTAAAGTGTAATGAATTGAAATTTGTACTAGTGCCTTAAAAATGGTTAAGCGTAGTGACTTGAAAATGTGAACTAATGAGTAGAAAATGTTTAAGTGTAGTGACATAAAAATGTTAACTAGTGACTCGGAATGGTTTAAGTGTGGCGACTTGAAACTGTGAACTTGTGCCTTGAAAATGGTTTCGTGTACTGACTTGAAATGTGAACTAGTGACTTGAAAATGGTTTAGTGTTTGAAAATGTGAACTAGTGACATGAAAATGGTTAAGTGTAATGCCTTGAAATGTGCACTAGTGACTTGAAAATGGTTAAGTGTAGTGACTTGTAAAGGTGAACTAGTGACTAGAAAATTGTTAAGTGTAGTGACTTGTAACTATGAACTAGTGACATGAAAATGGTTAAGTGTAGTGACTTGAAAATGGATAAGTGTAGTTTCATGAAATGTGAACTAGTTACTTGAAACTGGTTAAGTGTTGTTACTTTAAAATGTGTACTAATGACTAGAAAATGGTTAGGTGTAGTAACTTGAAAATGTGAACTATTGACTTAAAAATGGTTAAGTGTAGTGACTTGAAATGTGAACTAGTGACTTGAAAATGGGAAAGTGGTTGAAGATTTCAACTAGTGACTTAAAAATGGTTAAGCGTAGTGACTTGAAAATGTGAACTAATGACTAGAAAATTGTTAAGTGTAGTGACTTAAAAATGTGAACTAGTGACTAGAAATTGTTTAAGTGTGGCGACTTGAAAATGTGAACTACTGACATGAAAATGGTTAAGTGTACTGACTTGAAATGTTAACTAGTGACTTGAAAATGTGAACTAGTGACTAGAAATGGTTTAAGTGTGGCCACTTGAAACTGTGAACTAGTGACTTGAAAATGGTTGTGTGTGCTGACTTGAAATGTGAACTAGTGACTTGAAAATGGTTAAGTGTTTTAAAATGTGAACTAGTGACATGAAAATGGTTAAATGTAGTGCCTTGAAATGTGCACTAGTGATTTGAAAAATGTTAAGTTTTTGAAAATGTGAACTAGTGACATGAAAATGATTAAGTGTAGTGACTTGAAATGTGCACTAGTGACTTGAAAATGGTTAAGTGTAGTGACTTTAAAATGGTTAAGTGTAGTGACTTGTAAATATGAACTAGTGATATGAAAATGGTTAAGTGTAGTGACTTGAAAATGGATAAGTGTAGTTTCTTGAAATGTGAACTAGTAACTTGAAACTGGATAAGTGTAGTTACTTGAAAATGTGTACTAATGACTAGAAAATGGTTAAGTGTAGTAACTTGAAAATGTGAACTGTTGACTTAAAAATGGTTAAGTGTAATGACTTGAAATGTGGACTAGTGACTTGAAAATGGGAAAGTGGTTGAAAATTTGAACTAGTAACTTGAAAATAGTTAAGTGTAGTGACTTAAAAATAGTAAAGTCTAATGAATTGAAATTTGTACTAGTGCCTTAAAAATGGTTAAGCGTAGTGACTTGAAAATGTGAACTAATGAGTAGAAAATGTTTAAGTGTAGTGACATAAAAATGTGAACTAGTGACTCGGAATGGTTTAAGTGTGGCGACTTGAAACTGTGAACTTGTGACTTGTAAATGGTTTCGTGTACTGACTTGAAATGTGAACTAGTGACTTGAAAATGGTTTAGTGTTTGAAAATGTGAACTAGTGACATGAAAATGGTTAAGTGTAATGCCTTGAAATGTGCACAAGTGACTTGAAAATGGTTAAGTGTAGTGACTTGTAAAGGTGAACTAGTGACTAGAAAATTGTTAAGTGTAGTGACTTGTAACTATGAACTAGTGACATGAAAATGGTTAAGTTTAGTGACTTGAAAATGGATAAGTGTAGTTTCATGAAATGTGAACTAGTTACTTGAAACTGGTTAAGTGTTGTTACTTTAAAATGTGTACTAATGACTAGAAAATGGTTAAGTGTAGTAACTTGAAAATGTGAACTATTGACTTAAAAATGGTTAAGTGTAGTGACTTGAAATGTGAACTAGTGACTTGAAAATGGGAAAGTGGTTGAAAATTTCAACTAGTGACTTAAAAATGGTTAAGCGTAGTGACTTGAAAATGTGAACTAATGACTAGAAAATTGTTAAGTGTAGTGACTTAAAAATGTGAACTGGTGACTAGAAATTGTTTAAGTGTGGCGACTTGAAAATGTGAACTACTGACATGAAAATGGTTAAGTGTACTGACTTGAAATGTTAACTAGTGACTTGAAAATGTGAACTAGTGACTAGAAATGGTTTAAGTGTGGCGACTTGAAAATGTGAACTAGTGACTTGAAAATGGTTATGTGTACTGACTTGAAATGTGAACAAGTGACTTGCAAATGGTTTAGTGTATGAAAATGCGAACTTGTGACATGAAAATGGTTAAGTGTAGTGCCTTGAAATGTGCACTAGTGACTTGAAAATGGTTAAGTGTAGTGACTTGTAAATATGAACTACTGACTTGAAAATTGTTAAGTGTAGTGACTTGAAAATGGATAAGTGAAGTTTCTTGAAATGTAAACTAGTAATTTGAAACTGGATAAGTTTAGTTACTTGAAAATGTGTGTTAATGACTAGAAAATGGTTAAGTGTAGTAACTTGAAAATGTGAACTATTGACTTAAAAATGGTTAAGTGTAAAGACTTGAAATGTGAACTAGTGACTTGAAAATGGGAAAGTAGTTAAAAATTTGAACTAGTAACTTGAAAATAGTTAAGTGTAGTGACTTAAAAATAGTATAGTGTAATGACTTGAAATTTGTACTAGTGACTTAAAAATGGTTAAGCGTAGTGACTTGAAAATGTGAACTAATGACTAGAAAATTGTGAAGTATAGTGACTTAAAAATGTGAACTTGTGACTAGGAATGGTTTAAGTGTGGCGACTTGAAACTGTGAGCTAGTGACTTGAAAATGGTTTCTTGTACTGACTTGAAATGTGAACTAGTGACTTGAAAATGGTTTAGTGTTTGAAAATGTGAACTAGTGACATGAAAATGGTTAAGTGTAGTGACTTTAAAATGGTTAAGTGTAGTGACTTGTAAATATGAACTAGTGACATGAAAATGGTTAACTGTAGTGATTTGAAAATGGATAGGTGTAGTTTCTTGAAATGTGAACTAGTTACTTGAAACTGGATAAGTGTAGTTACTTGAAAATGTGTACTAATTACTTGAAAATGGATAAGTGAAGTTTCTTGAAACTTGTTAAGTGTAGTTATTTGAAAATGTGTACTAATGAGTAGAAAATAGTTGTGTAGTAACTTGAAAATGTGAACTAGTGACATGAAAATTGTTAAGTGTAGTGCCTTGAAATGTGCACTAGTGACTTGAAAATGGGAAAGTGTTTGAAAATGTGAACTAGTGACATAAAAATTGTTAAGTGTAGTGACTTATAAATGTGAACTAGTGACTAGAAATGGTTTAAGTGTGGCGATTTGAACTGTGAACTAGTGACTTGAAAATGGTTGTGTGTATTGACTTGAAATGTGAACTAGTGACTTGAAAATGGTTTAGTGTTTTAAAATGTGAACTAGTGACATGAAAATGGTTGAGTGTAGTGACTTGAAATGTGCACTAGTGACTTGAAAATGGTTAAGTGTAGTGACTTGTAAATATGAACTAGTGACATGAAAATGGTTAACTGTAGTGACTTGAAAATGGATAGATGTAGTTTCTTGAAATGTGAACTAGTTACTTGAAACTGGATAAGTGTAGCTACTTGAAAATGTGTACTAATTACTTGAAAATGGATAAGTGAAGTTTCTTGAAACTTGTTAAGTGTAGTTATTTGAAAATGTGTACTAATGAGTAGAAAATAGTTGTGTAGTAACTTGAAAATGTGAACTAGTGACTTAAAAATGGTTAAGTGTAATGACTTGAAATGTGAACTAGTGACTTGAAAATGGGAAAGTGGTTGAAAATTTGAACTAGTAACTTGAAAATAGTTAAGTGTAGTGACTTAAAAATAGTAAAGTGTAATGACTTGAAATTTGTACTAGTGACTTGAAAATGTGAACTAATGACTAGAAAATTGTTAAGTGTAGTGACTTAAAAATGTGAACTAGTGACTAGAAATGGTTTAAGTGTGGCGACTTAAAAATAGTTAAGTGTAGTGACTTAAAAATAGTAAACTGTAATGACTTGAAATTTGTACTAGTGACTTGAAAATGTGAACTAATGACTAGAAAATTGTTAAGTGTAGTAACTTAAAAATGTGAACTAGTGACTAGAAATGGTTTAAGTGTGGCGACTTAAAAATAGTTAAGTGTAGTGACTTAAAAATAGTAAAGTGTAATGACTTGAAATTTCAACTAGTGACTTAAAAATGGTTAAGCGTAGTGACTTGAAAATGTGAACTAATGACTAGAAAATTGTTAAGTGTAGTGACTTAAAAATGTGAACTAGTGACTTGAAAATGGTTTAGTGTTTGAAAATGTGAACTAGTGACATGACAATGGTTGTGTAGTGACTTGAAATGTGCACTAGTGACTTGAAAATGGTTAAGTGTAGTGACTTTTAAATGGTTAAGTGTAGTGACTTGTAAATATGAACTAGTGACATGAAAATGATTAAGTGTAGTGACTTGAAAATGTGAACTACTGACTTGAAAATGGATAAGCGTAGTAACTTAAAAATGTGAAATATGGACTGAAACTATTGACTGAAAAATGGATAAATGTAGTGACTTGAAATGTGAACTAGTAACTTGAAAATGGGAAAGTGGTTGAAAATTTGTATTAGTGACTTGAAAATAGTTACGTGTAGTGACTTAAAATAGTAAAGTGTAATGACTTTAAATTTGAACTAGTGACTTAAAAATGGTTAAGCGTAGTGACTTGAAAATGTAAACTAATGACTAGAAAATTGTTAAGTGTAGTGACGTAAAAATGTGAACTAGTAACTAGAAATGGTTTAAGTGTGGCGACTTGAAATTGTGAACTAGTGACTTGAAAATTGTTTCGTGTACTGACTTGAAATGTGAACTAGTGACATGAAAATTTTTAAGTGTAGTGCCTTGAAATGTGCACTAGTGACTTGAAAATGGTTAAGTGTTTTAAAATGTGAACTAGTGACATAAAAATTGTTAAGTGTAGTGACTTATAAATGTGAACTAGTGACTTGAAAATGGTTTAGTGTTTTAAAATGTGAACTAGTGACATGAAAATGGTTAAGTGTAGTGCCTTGAAATGTGCACTAGTGATTTGAAAATTGTGAAGTGTTTGAAAATGTGAACTAGTGACTTGAAAATGGTTAAGTGTAGTGACTTGTAAATATGAACTAGTGACATGAAAATGGTTAAGTGTAGTGACTTGAAAATGGATAACCGTAGTTTCTTGAAATGTGAACTAGTAACTTGAAACTGGATAAGTGTAGTTACTTGAAAATGTGTACTAATGACTAGAAAATGGTTAAGTGTAGTAACTTGAAAATGTGAACTATTGACTTAAAAATGGTTAAGGTTAATGACTTGAAATGTGAACTAGTGACTTGAAAATGGGAGAGTGGTTGAAAATTTGAACAAGTAACTTGAAAATAGTTAAGTGTAGCGACTTAAAAATTGTAAAGTGTAATGAATTGAAATTTGTACTAGTGACTTAAAAATGGTTAAGCGTAGTGACTTGAAAATGTGCACTAATGAGTAGAAAATGTTTAAGTGTAGTGACATAAAAATGTGAACTAGTGACTCGGAATGGTTTAAGAGTGGCGACTTGAAACTGTGAACTAGTGACTTGAAAATGGTTTCGTGTACTGACTTGAAATGTGAACTAGTGACTTGAAAATGGTTTAGTGTTTGAAAATGTGAACTAGTTACATGAAAATGGTTGAGTGTAATGCCTTGAAATGTGCAATAGTGACTTGAAAATGGTTAAGTGTAGTGACTTGTAAAGTTGAACTATTGACTAGAAAATTGTTAAGTGTAGTGACTTGTAACTATGAACTAGTGACATGAAAATGGTTAAGTGTAGTGACTTGAAAATGTGAACTAGTGACTTAAAAATGGATAAGTGTAGTTTCATGAAATGTGAATTAGTTACTTGAAACTGGTTAAGTGTTGTAACTTGAAAATGTGTACTAATGACTAGAAAATGGTTAAGTGTAGTAACTTGAAAATGTGAACTATCGACTTAAAAATGGTTAAGTGTAGTGACTTGAAATGTGAACTAGTGACTTAAAAATGGGAAAGTGGTTGAAAATTTCAACTAGTGACTTAAAAATGGTTAAGCGTAGTGACTTGAAAATGTGAACTAATGACTAGAAAATTGTTAAGTGTAGTGACTTAAAAATGTGAACTAGTGACTTGAAAATGGTTTAGTGTTTGAAAATGTGAACTAGTGACATGACAATGGTTGTGTAGTGACTTGAAATGTGCACTAGTGACTTGAAAATGGTTAAGTGTAGTGACTTTTAAATGGTTAAGTGTAGTGACTTGTAAATATGAACTAGTGACATGAAAATGATTAAGTGTAGTGACTTGAAAATGTGAACTACTGACTTGAAAATGGATAAGCGTAGTAACTTAAAAATGTGAAATATGGACTGAAACTATTGACTGAAAAATGGTTAAATGTAGTGACTTGAAATGTGAACTAGTAACTTGAAAATGGGAAAGTGGTTGAAAATTTGTATTAGTGACTTGAAAATAGTTACGTGTAGTGACTTAAAATAGTAAAGTGTAATGACTTTAAATTTGAACTAGTGACTTAAAAATGGTTAAGCGTAGTGACTTGAAAATGTAAACTAATGACTAGAAAATTGTTAAGTGTAGTGACGTAAAAATGTGAACTAGTAACTAGAAATGGTTTAAGTGTGGCGACTTGAAATTGTGAACTAGTGACTTGAAAATTGTTTCGTGTACTGACTTGAAATGTGAACTAGTGACATGAAAATTTTTAAGTGTAGTGCCTTGAAATGTGCACTAGTGACTTGAAAATGGTTAAGTGTTTTAAAATGTGAACTAGTGACATAAAAATTGTTAAGTGTAGTGACTTATAAATGTGAACTAGTGACTTGAAAATGGTTTAGTGTTTTAAAATGTGAACTAGTGACATGAAAATGGTTAAGTGTAGTGCCTTGAAATGTGCACTAGTGATTTGAAAATTGTGAAGTGTTTGAAAATGTGAACTAGTGACTTGAAAATGGTTAAGTGTAGTGACTTGTAAATATGAACTAGTGACATTAAAATGGTTAAGTGTAGTGACTTGAAAATGGATAACCGTAGTTTCTTGAAATGTGAACTAGTAACTTGAAACTGGATAAGTGTAGTTACTTGAAAATGTGTACTAATGACTAGAAAATGGTTAAGTGTAGTAACTTGGAAATGTGAACTATTGACTTAAAAATGGTTAAGGTTAATGACTTGAAATGTGAACTAGTGACTTGAAAATGGGAGAGTGGTTGAAAATTTGAACAAGTAACTTGAAAATAGTTAAGTGTAGCGACTTAAAAATTGTAAAGTGTAATGAATTGAAATTTGTACTAGTGACTTAAAAATGGTTAAGCGTAGTGACTTGAAAATGTGCACTAATGAGTAGAAAATGTTTAAGTGTAGTGACATAAAAATGTGAACTAGTGACTCGGAATGGTTTAAGAGTGGCGACTTGAAACTGTGAACTAGTGACTTGAAAATGGTTTCGTGTACTGACTTGAAATGTGAACTAGTGACTTGAAAATGGTTTAGTGTTTGAAAATGTGAACTAGTTACATGAAAATGGTTGAGTGTAATGCCTTGAAATGTGCAATAGTGACTTGAAAATGGTTAAGTGTAGTGACTTGTAAAGTTGAACTATTGACTAGAAAATTGTTAAGTGTAGTGACTTGTAACTATGAACTAGTGACATGAAAATGGTTAAGTGTAGTGACTTGAAAATGTGAACTAGTGACTTAAAAATGGATAAGTGTAGTTTCATGAAATGTGAATTAGTTACTTGAAACTGGTTAAGTGTTGTAACTTGAAAATGTGTACTAATGACTAGAAAATGGTTAAGTGTAGTAACTTGAAAATGTGAACTATCGACTTAAAAATGGTTAAGTGTAGTGACTTGAAATGTGAACTAGTGACTTGAAAATGGGAAAGTGGTTGAAAATTTCAACTAGTGACTTAAAAATGGTTAAGCGTAGTGACTTGAAAATGTGAACTAATGACTAGAAAATTGTTAAGTGTAGTGACTTAAAAATGTGAACTAGTGACTTGAAAATGGTTTAGTGTTTGAAAATGTGAACTAGTGACATGACAATGGTTGTGTAGTGACTTGAAATGTGCACTAGTGACTTGAAAATGGTTAAGTGTAGTGACTTTTAAATGGTTAAGTGTAGTGACTTGTAAATATGAACTAGTGACATGAAAATGATTAAGTGTAGTGACTTGAAAATGTGAACTACTGACTTGAAAATGGATTAGTGTAGTAACTTGAAAATGTGAACTATTGACTTAAAAATGGTTAAATGTAGTGACTTGAAATGTGAACTAGTAACTTGAAAATGGGAAAGTGGTTGAAAATTTGTATTAGTGACTTGAAAATAATTACGTGTAGTGACTTAAAATAGTAAAGTGTACTGACTTTAAATTTGAACTAGTAACTTAAAAATGGTTAAGCGTAGTGACTTGAAAATGTAAACTAATGACTAGAAAATTGTTAAGTGTAATGACGTAAAAATGCGAACTAGTAACTAGAAATGGTTTAAGTGTGGCGACTTGAAACTGTGAACTAGTGACTTGAAAATTGTTTCGTGTACTGACTTGAAATGTGAACTAGTGACATGAAAATTGTTAAGTGTAGTGCCTTGAAATGTGCACTAGTGACTTGAAAATGGGTAAGTGTTTGAAAATGTGAACTAGTGACATAAAAATTGTTAAGTGTAGTGACTTATAAATGTGAACTAGTGACTAGAAATGGTTTAAGTGTGGCGATTTGAACTGTGAACTAGTGACTTGAAAATGGTTGTGTGTATTGACTTGAAATGTGAACTAGTGACTTGAAAATGGTTTAGTGTTTTAAAATGTGAACTAGTGACATGAAAATGGTTGAGTGTAGTGACTTGAAATGTGCACTAGTGACTTGAAAATGGTTAAGTGTAGTGACTTGTAAATATGAACTAGTGACATGAAAATGGTTAAGTGTAGTGACTTGAAAATGGATAAGTGTAGTTTCTTGAAATGTGAACTAGTAACTTGAAACTGGATAAGTGTAGTTACTTGAAAATGTGTACTAATGACTAGAAAATGGTTAAGTGTAGTAACTTGAAAATGTGAACTATTGACTTAAAAATGGTTAAGTGTAATGACTTGAAATGTGAACTAGTGACTTGAAAATGGGAAAGTGGTTGAAAATTTGAACAAGTAACTTGAAAATAGTTATGTGTAGCAACTTAAAAATAGTAAAGTGTAATGAATTGAAATTTGTACTAGTGACTTAAAAATGGTTAAGCGTAGTGACTTGAATATGTGGACTAATGAGTAGAAAATGTTTAAGTGTAGTGACATAAAAATTGTTAAGTGTAGTGACTTGTAAATATGAACTAGTGACATGAAAATGGTTAAGTGTAGTGACTTGACAATGGATAAGTGTAGTTACTTGAAAATGTGTACTAATGACTAGAAAATGGTTAAGTGTAGTAACTTGAAAATGTGAACTATTGACTTAAAAATGGTTAAGTGTAATGACTTGAAATGTGAACTAGTGACTTGAAAATGGGAAAGTGGTTGAAAATTTGAACTAGTAACATGAAAATAGTTAAGTGTAGTGTCTTAAAAATAGTAAAGTGTAATGAATTGAAATTTGTACTAGTGACTTAAAAATGGTTAAGCGTAGTGACTTGAAAATGTGAACTAATGAGTAGAAAATGTTTAAGTGTAGTGACATAAAAATGTGAACTAGTGACTCGGAATGGTTTAAGTGTGGCGACTTGAAACTGTGAACTAGTGACTTGAAAATGGTTTCGTGTACTGACTTGAAATGTGAACTAGTGACTTGAAAATGGTTTAGTGTTTGAAAATGTGAACTAGTTACATGAAAATGGTTGATTGTATTGCCTTGAAATGTGCACTAGTGACTTGAAAATGGTTAAGTGTAGTGACTTGTAAAGTTGAACTATTGACTAGAAAATTGTTAAGTGTAGTGACTTGTAACTATGAACTAGTGACATGAAAATGGTTAAGTGTAGTGACTTGAAAATGTGAACTAGTGACTTAAAAATGGATAAGTGTAGTTTCATGAAATGTGAATTAGTTACTTGAAACTGGTTAAGTGTTGTAACTTGAAAATGTGTACTAATGACTAGAAAATGGTTAAGTGTAGTAACTTGAAAATGTGAACTATCGACTTAAAAATGGTTAAGTGTAGTGACTTGAAATGTGAACTAGTGACTTGAAAATGGGAAAGTGGTTGAAAATTTCAACTAGTGACTTAAAAATGGTTAAGCGTAGTGACTTGAAAATGTGAACTAATGACTAGAAAATTGTTAAGTGTAGTGACTTAAAAATGTGAACTAGTGACTTGAAAATGGTTTAGTGTTTGAAAATGTGAACTAGTGACATGACAATGGTTGTGTAGTGACTTGAAATGTGCACTAGTGACTTGAAAATGGTTAAGTGTAGTGACTTTTAAATGGTTAAGTGTAGTGACTTGTAAATATGAACTAGTGACATGAAAATGATTAAGTGTAGTGACTTGAAAATGTGAACTACTGACTTGAAAATGGATAAGTGTAGTAACTTGAAAATGTGAACTATTGACTTAAAAATGGTTAAATGTAGTGACTTGAAATGTGAACTAGTAACTTGAAAATGGGAAAGTGGTTGAAAATTTGTATTAGTGACTTGAAAATAATTACGTGTAGTGACTTAAAATAGTAAAGTGTACTGACTTTAAATTTGAACTAGTAACTTAAAAATGGTTAAGCGTAGTGACTTGAAAATGTAAACTAATGACTAGAAAATTGTTAAGTGTAATGACGTAAAAATGCGAACTAGTAACTAGAAATGGTTTAAGTGTGGCGACTTGAAACTGTGAACTAGTGACTTGAAAATTGTTTCGTGTACTGACTTGAAATGTGAACTAGTGACATGAAAATTGTTAAGTGTAGTGCCTTGAAATGTGCACTAGTGACTTGAAAATGGGTAAGTGTTTGAAAATGTGAACTAGTGACATAAAAATTGTTAAGTGTAGTGACTTATAAATGTGAACTAGTGACTAGAAATGGTTTAAGTGTGGCGATTTGAACTGTGAACTAGTGACTTGAAAATGGTTGTGTGTATTGACTTGAAATGTGAACTAGTGACTTGAAAATGGTTTAGTGTTTTAAAATGTGAACTAGTGACATGAAAATGGTTGAGTGTAGTGACTTGAAATGTGCACTAGTGACTTGAAAATGGTTAAGTGTAGTGACTTGTAAATATGAACTAGTGACATGAAAATGGTTAAGTGTAGTGACTTGAAAATGGATAAGTGTAGTTTCTTGAAATGTGAACTAGTAACTTGAAACTGGATAAGTGTAGTTACTTGAAAATGTGTACTAATGACTAGAAAATGGTTAAGTGTAGTAACTTGAAAATGTGAACTATTGACTTAAAAATGGTTAAGTGTAATGACTTGAAATGTGAACTAGTGACTTGAAAATGGGAAAGTGGTTGAAAATTTGAACAAGTAACTTGAAAATAGTTATGTGTAGCAACTTAAACATAGTAAAGTGTAATGAATTGAAATTTGTACTAGTGACTTAAAAATGGTTAAGCGTAGTGACTTGAATATGTGCACTAATGAGTAGAAAATGTTTAAGTGTAGTGACATAAAAATTGTTAAGTGTAGTGACTTGTAAATATGAACTAGTGACATGAAAATGGTTAAGTGTAGTGACTTGACAATGGATAAGTGTAGTTTCTTGAAATGTGAACTAGTAACTTGAAACTGGATAAGTGTAGTTACTTGAAAATGTGTACTAATGACTAGAAAATGGTTAAGTGTAGTAACTTGAAAATGTGAACTATTGACTTAAAAATGGTTAAGTGTAATGACTTGAAATGTGAACTAGTGACTTGAAAATGGGAAAGTGGTTGAAAATTTGAACTAGTAACATGAAAATAGTTAAGTGTAGTGTCTTAAAAATAGTAAAGTGTAATGAATTGAAATTTGTACTAGTGACTTAAAAATGGTTAAGCGTAGTGACTTGAATATGTGGACTAATGAGTAGAAAATGTTTAAGTGTAGTGACATAAAAATGTGAACTAGTGACTCGGAATGGTTTAAGTGTGGCGACTTGAAACTGTGAACTAGTGACTTGAAAATGGTTTCATGTACTGACTTGAAATGTGAACTAGTGACTTGAAAATGGTTTAGTTTTTGCAAATGTGAAATAGTGACATGAAAATGGTTAAGTGTAGTGCCTTGAAATGTGCACTAGTGACTTGAAAATGGTTAAGTGTTTGAAATTGTGAACTAGTGACATGACAATGGTTGTGTAGTGACTTGAAATGTGCACTAGTGACTTGAAAATGGTTAAGTGTAGTGACTTTAAAATGGTTAAGTGTAGTGACTTGTAAATATGAACTAGTGACATGAAAATGGTTAATTGTAGTGACTTGAAAATGGATAAGTGTAGTTTCTTGAAATGTGAACTACTGACTTGAAAATGGATAAGTGTAGTAACTTGAAAATGTGAACTACTGACTTAAAAATGGATAAGTGTAGTAACTTGAAAATGTGAACTATTGACTTGAAAATGGTTAAATGTAGTGACTTGAAGTGTGAACTAGTAACTTGAAAATGGGAAAGTGGTTAAAAATTTGTATTAGTGACTTGAAAATAGTTACGTGTAGTTACTTAAAATAGTAAAGTGTACTGACTTTAAATTTGAACTAGTGACTTAAAAATGGTTAAGCGTAGTGACTTGAAAATGTAAACTAATGACTAGAAAATTGTTAAGTGTAGTGACGTAAAAATGTGAACTAGTAACTAGAAATGGTTTTAATGTGGCGACTTGAAACTGTGAACTAGTGACTTGAAAATTGTTTCGTGTACTGACTTGAAATGTGAACTAGTGACATGAAAATTGTTAAGTGTAGTGCCTTGAAATGTGCACTAGTGACTTGAAAATGGGTAAGTGTTTGAAAATGTGAACTAGTGACATAAAAATTGTTAAGTGTAGAGACTTAAAAATGTGAACTAGTGACTAGAAATGGTTTAAGTGTGGCCACTTGAAACTGTGAACTAGTGACTTGAAAATGGTTGTGTGTGCTGACTTGAAATGTGAACTAGTGACTTGAAAATGGTTAAGTGTTTTAAAATCTGAACTAGTGACATGAAAATGGTTAAATGTAGTGCCTTGAAATGTGCACTAGTGATTTGAAAAATGTTAAGTTTTTGAAAATGTGAACTAGTGACATGAAAATGGTTAAGTGTAGTGACTTGAAATGTGCACTAGTGACTTGAAAATGGTTAAGTGTAGTGACTTTAAAATGGTTAAGTGTAGTGACTTGTAAATATGAACTAGTGACATGAAAATGGTTAAGCGTAGTGACTTGAAAATGGATAAGTGTAGTTTCTTGAAATGTGAAATAGTAACTCGAAACTGGATAAGTGTAGTTACTTGAAAATGTGTACTAATGACTAGAAAATGGTTAAGTGTAGTAACTTTAAAATGTGAACTATTGACTTAAAAATGCTTACGTGTAATGACTTGAAATGTGAACTAGTGACTTGAAAATGGGAAAGTGGTTGAAAATTTGAACTAGTAACTTGAAAATAGTTAAGTGTAGTGTCTTAAAAATAGTAAAGTGTAATGAATTGAAATTTGTACTAGTGACTTAAAAATGGTTAAGCGTAGTGACTTGAAAATGTGAACTAATGAGTAGAAAATGTTTAAGTGTAGTGACATAAAAATGTGAACTAGTGACTCTGAATGGTTTAAGTGTGGCGACTTGAAACTATGAACAAGTGACTTGAAAATGGTTTCGTGTACTGACTTGAAATGTGAATTAGTGAATTGAAAATGGTTTAGTGTTTGAAAATGTGAACTAGTGACATGAAAATGGTTAAGTGTAATGCCTTGAAATGTGCACTAGTGACTTGAAAATGGTTAAGTGTAGTGACTTTTAAAGGTGAACGAGTGACTAGAAAATTGTTAAGTGTAGTGACTTGTAACTATGAACTAGTGACATGAAAATGGTTAAGTGTAGTGACTTGAAAATGTGAACTAGTGACTTGAAAATGGATAAGTGTAGTTTCATGAAATGTGAACTAGTTACTTGAAACTAGTTAAGTTTTGTTACTTTAAAATGTGTACTAATGACTAGAAAATGATTAAGTGTAGTAACTTGAAAATGTGAATTATTGACTAAAAAATGGTTAAGTGTAGTGACTTGAAATGTGAACTAGTGACTTGAAAATGGGAAAGTGGTTGAAAATTTCAACTAGTGACTTAAAAATGGTTAAGCGTAGTGACTTGAAAATGTGAACTAAAGACTAGAAAATTGTTAAGTGTAGTGACTTAAAAATGTGAACTAGTGACTAGAAATTGTTTAAGTGTGGCGACTTGAAACTGTGAACTAGTGACTTGAAAATGGTTATGTGTACTGACTTGAAATGTGAACTAGTGACTTGAAAATGGTTTAGTGTATGAAAATGCGAACTTGTGACATGAAAATGGTTAAGTGTAGTGCCTTGAAATGTGCACTAGTGACTTAAAAATGGTTAGTGTAGTGACTTGTAAATATGAACTACTGACATGAAAATTGTTACGTGTAGTGACTTGAAAATGGATAAGTGAAGTTTCTTGAAATGTAAACAAGTAACTTGAAACTGGATAAGTTTAGTTACTTGAAAATGTGTGTTAATGACTAGAAAATGGTTAAGTGTAGTAACTTGAAAATGTTAACTATTGACTTAAAAATGGTTAAGTGTAATCACTTGAAATGTGAACTAGTGACTTGAAATGGGAAAGTAGTTAAAAATTTGAACTAGTAACTTGAAAATAGTTAAGTGTAGTGACTTAAAAATAGTATAGTGTAATGACTTGAAATTTTTACTAGTAACTTAAAAATGGTTAAGCGTAGGGACTTGAAAATGTGAACTAATGACTAGAAAATTGTTAAGTATAGTGACTTAAAAATGTGAACTTGTGACTAGGGATGGTTTAAGTGTGGCGACTGGAAACTGTGAACTAGTGACTTGAAAATGGTTTCTTGTACTGACTTGAAATGTGAACTAGTGACTTGAAAATGGTTTAGTGTTTGAAAATGTGAACTAGTGACATGAAAATGGTTAAGTGTAATGCCTTGAAATGTACACTAGTGACTTGAAAATGGTTAAGTGTAGTGACTTATAAATGTGAACTGGTGACATGAAAATGGTTAAGTGTAGTGTCTTGTAAATGTGAACTACTGACTTGAAAATGGTTAAGTGTAGTGACTTTAAAATGGTTAAGTGTAGTGACTAGTAACTATGAACTAGTGACATGAAAATGGTTAAGTGTAGTGACTTGAAAATGTGAACTAGTGACTTTAAAATGGATAAGTGTAGTTTCTTGAAATGTGAACTAGTGACTTGAAACTGGTTAAGTGTTGTTACTTGAATATGTTTACTAATGACTAGAAAATGGTTAAGTGTAGTGACTTGAAATGTACACTAGTGACTTGAAAATGGTTAAGTGTAGTGATTTTAAAATGGTTAAGTGTAGTGAGCTGTAAATATGAACTAATGACATGAAAATGGTTAAGTGTAGTGACTTGAACATGGATAAGTGTAGTTTCATGAAATGTGAACTAGTGACTTGAAACTGGTTAAGAGTTCTTATTTGAAAATGTGTACTAATGACTAGAAAATGATTAAGTGTAGTAACTTAAAAATGTGAACTATTGACTTAAAAATGGTTAAGTCTACTAGTGACTTGAAAATGGGAAAACGGTTGAAAATTTGAACTAGTGACTTGAAAATAGTTAAGTGTAGTGACTTAAAAATAGTAAAGTGAAATGACTTGAAATTTTAACTAGTGACTTAAAAATGATTAAGCGTAGTGAATTGAAAATGTGAACTAATGACTAGAAAATTGTTAAGTGTAGTGACTTAAAAATGTGAAATAGTGACTAGAAATGGTTTAAGTGTGGCGACTTGAAACTGTGAACTAGTGACTTGAAAATGGTTGTGTGTACTGACTTGAAATGTGAACTAGTGACTTGAAAATCGTTTAGTGTTTGAAAATGTGAACTAGTGACATTAAAATGGTTAAGTGTAGTGCCTTGAAATGTGCACTAGTGACTTGAAAATGGTAAAGTGTTTGAAAATGTGAACTAGTGACATGAAAATGGTTAAGTGTAGTGACTTGAAATGTGCACTAGTGACTTGAAAATGGTTAAGTTTAGTGACTTTAAAATGGTTAAGTGTAGTGACTTGTAAATATGAACTAGTGACATGAAAATGGTTAAGTGTAGTGACTTGAAAATGGATAAGTGTAGTTACTTGAAACTGGATAAGTGTAGTTACTTGAAAATGTGTACTAATTACTTGAAAATGGATAAGTGAAGTTTCTTGAAACTTGTTAAGTGTAGTTACTTGAAAATGTGTACTAATGAGTAGAAAATCGTTAAGTGTAGTAACTTGAAAATGTGAACTAGTGACTTAAAAATGGTTAAGTGTAATGACTTGAAATGTGAACTAGTGACTTGATAATGGGAAAGTGGTTGAAAATTTGAACTAGTGACTTGAAAATAGTTAAGTGTAGTGACTTAAAAATAGTAAAGTGTAATGACTTGAAATTTATACTAGTGACTTAAAAATGGTTAAGCGTAGTGACTTGAAAATGTGAACTAATGACTAGAAAATTGTTAAGTGTAGTGACTTAAAAATGTGAACTAGTGACTTGAAAATGGTTTAGTGTTAGAAAATGTGAACTAGTGACATGAAAATGGTTAAGTGTAGTGCCTTGAAATGTGCACTAGTGACTTGAAAATGGATAAGTGTAGTAACTTGAAAATGTGAACTATTGACTTAAAAATGATTAAATGTAGTGACTTGAAATGTGAACTAGTAACTTGAAAATGGGAAAGTGGTTGAAAATTTGTATTAGTGACATGAAAATAGTTACGTGTAGTGACTTAAAATAGTAAAGTGTAATGACTTTAAATTTGAACTAGTGACTTAAAAATGGTTAAGCGTAGTGACTTGAAAATGTAAACTAATGACTAGAAAATTGTTAACTGTAGTGACGTAAAAAAGTGAACTAGTAACTAGAAATGGTTAAAGTGTGGCGACTTGAAACTGTGAACTAGTGACTTGAAAATTGTTTCGTGTACTGACTTGAAATGTGAACTAGTGACATGAAAATTGTTAAGTGTAGTGCCTTGAAATGTGCACTAGTGACTTGAAAATGTGTAAGTGTTTGAAAATGTGAACTAGTGACTAGAAATGGTTTAAGTGTGGCCACTTGAAACTGTGAACTAGTGACTTGAAAATGGTTGTGTGTGCTGACTTGAAATGTGAACTAGTGACTTGAAAATGGTTAAGTGTTTTAAAATGTGAACTAGTGACATGAAAATGGTTAAATGTAGTGCCTTGAAATGTGCACTAGTGATTTGAAAAATGTTAAGTTTTTGAAAATGTGAACTAGTGACATGAAAATTATTAAGTGTAGTGACTTGAAATGTGCACTAGTGACTTGAAAATGGATAAGTGTAGTAACTTGAAAATGTGAACTATTGACTTAAAAATGATTAAATGTAGTGACTTGAAATGTGAACTAGTAATTTGAAAATGGGAAAGTGGTTGAAAATTTGTATTAGTGACATGAAAATAGTTACGTGTAGTGACTTAAAATAGTAAAGTGTAATGACTTTAAATTTGAACTAGTGACTTAAAAATGGTTAAGCGTAGTGACTTGAAAATTTAACTAATGACTAGAAAATTGTTAAGTGTAGTGACGTAAAAATGTGAACTAGTAAATAGAAATGGTTTTAGTGTGGCGACTTGAAACTGTGAACTAGTGACTTGAAAATTGTTTCGTGTACTGACTTGAAATGTGAACTAGTGACATGAAAATTGTTAAGTGTAGTGCCTTGAAATGTGCACTAGTGACTTGAAAATGGGTAAGTGTTTGAAAATGTGAACTAGTGACATAAAAATTGTTAAGTGTAGTGACTTAAAAATGTGAATTAGTGACTAGAAATAGTTTAAGTGTGGCCACTTGAAACTGTGAACTAGTGACTTGAAAATGGTTGTGTGTGCTGACTTGAAATGTGAACTAGTGACTTGAAAATGGTTAAGTGTTTTAAAATCTGAACTAGTGACATGAAAATGGTTAAATGTAGTGCCTTGAAATGTGCACTAGTGATTTGAAAAATGTTAAGTTTTTGAAAATGTGAACTAGTGACATGAAAATGGTTAAGTGTAGTGACTTGAAATGTGCACTAGTGACTTGAAAATGGTTAAGTGTAGTGACTTTAAAATGGTTAAGTGTAGTTTCTTGAAATGTGAAATAGTAACTTGTAACTGGATAAGTGTAGTTACTTGAAAATGTGTACTAATGACTAGAAAATGGTTAAGTGTAGTAACTTTAAAATGTGAACTATTGACTTAAAAATGCTTACGTGTAATGACTTGAAATGTGAACTAGTGACTTGAAAATGGGAAAGTGGTTGAAAATTTGAACTAGTGACTTGAAAATAGTTAAGTGTAGTGTCTTAAAAATAGTAAAGTGTAATGAATTGAAATTTGTACTAGTGACTTAAAAATGGTTAAGCGTAGTGACTTGAAAATGTGAACTAATGAGTAGAAAATGTTTAAGTGTAGTGACATAAAAATGTGAACTAGTGACTCTGAATGGTTTAAGTGTGGCGACTTGAAACTGTGAACAAGTGACTTGAAAATGGTTTCGTGTACTGACTTGAAATGTGAATTAGTGACTTGAAAATGGTTTAGTGTTTGAAAATGTGAACTAGTGACATGAAAATGGTTAAGTGTAATGCCTTGAAATGTGCACTAGTGACTTGAAAATGGTTAAGTGTAGTGACTTTTAAAGGTGAACGAGTGACTAGAAAATTGTTAAGTGTAGTGACTTGTAACTATGAACTAGTGACATGAAAATGGTTAAGTGTAGTGACTTGAAAATGTGAACTAGTGACTTGAAAATGGATAAGTGTAGTTTCATGAAATGTGAACTAGTTACTTGAAACTAGTTAAGTTTTGTTACTTTAAAATGTGTACTAATGACTAGAAAATGGTTAAGTGTAGTAACTTGAAAATGTGAATTATTGACTAAAAAATGGTTAAGTGTAGTGACTTGAAATGTGAACTAGTGACTTGAAAATGGGAAAGTGGTTGAAAATTTCAACTAGTGACTTAAAAATGGTTAAGCGTAGTGACTTGAAAATGTGAACTAAAGACTAGAAAATTGTTAAGTGTAGTGACTTAAAAATGTGAACTAGTGACTAGAAATTGTTTAAGTGTGGCGACTTGAAACTGTGAACTAGTGACTTGAAAATGGTTATGTGTACTGACTTGAAATGTGAACTAGTGACTTGAAAATGGTTTAGTGTATGAAAATGCGAACTTGTGACATGAAAATGGTTAAGTGTAGTGCCTTGAAATGTGCACTAGTGACTTAAAAATGGTTAAGTGTAGTGACTTGTAAATATGAACTACTGACATGAAAATTGTTACGTGTAGTGACTTGAAAATGGATAAGTGAAGTTTCTTGAAATGTAAACAAGTAACTTGAAACTGGATAAGTTTAGTTACTTGAAAATGTGTGTTAATGACTTAAAAATGGTTAAGTGTAATCACTTGAAATGTGAACTAGTGACTTGAAATGGGAAAGTAGTTAAAAATTTGAACTAGTAACTTGAAAATAGTTAAGTGTAGTGACTTAAAAATAGTATAGTGTAATGACTTGAAATTTTTACTAGTAACTTAAAAATGGTTAAGCGTAGTGACTTGAAAATGTGAACTAATGACTAGAAAATTGTTAAGTATAGTGACTCAAAAATGTGAACTTGTGACTAGGAATGGTTTAAGTGTGGCGACTGGAAACTGTGAACTAGTGACTTGAAAATGGTTTCTTGTACTGACTTGAAATGTGAACTAGTGACTTTAAAATGGTTTAGTGTTTGAAAATGTGAACTAGTGACATGAAAATGGTTAAGTGTAATGCCTTGAAATGTACACTAGTGACTTGAAAATGGTTAAGTGTAGTGACTTATAAATGTGAACTGGTGACATGAAAATGGTTAAGTGTAGTGTCTTGTAAATGTGAACTACTGACTTGAAAATGGTTAAGTGTAGTGACTTTAAAATGGTTAAGTGTAGTGACTAGTAACTATGAACTAGTGACATGAAAATGGTTAAGTGTAGTGACTTGAAAATGTGAACTAGTGACTTTAAAATGGATAAGTGTAGTTTCTTGAAATGTGAACTATTGACTTGAAACTGGTTAAGTGTTGTTACTTGAATATGTTTACTAATGACTAGAAAATGGTTAAGTGTAGTGACTTGAAATGTGCACTAGTGACTTGAAAATGGTTAAGTGTAGTGACTTTAAAATGGTTAAGTGTAGTGAGCTGTAAATATGAACTAATGACATGAAAATGGTTAAGTGTAGTGACTTGAACATGGATAAGTGTAGTTTCATGAAATGTGAACTGGTGACTTGAAACTGGTTAAGAGTTCTTATTTGAAAATGTGTACTAATGACTAGAAAATGATTAAGTGTAGTAACTTAAAAATGGTTAAGTGTACTAGTGACTTGAAAATGGGAAAACGGTTGAAAATTTGAACTAGTGACTTGAAAATAGTTAAGTGTAGTGACTTAAAAATAGTAAAGTGAAATGACTTGAAATTTTAACTAGTGACTTAAAAATGATTAAGCATAGTGACTTGAAAATGTGAACTAATGACTAGAAAATTGTTAAGTGTAGTGACTTAAAAATGTGAAATAGTGACTAGAAATGGTTTAAGTGTGGCGACTTGAAACTGTGAACTAGTGACTTGAAAATGGTTGTGTGTACTGACTTGAAATGTGAACTAGTGACTTGAAAATCGTTTAGTGTTTGAAAATGTGAACTAGTGACATTAAAATGGTTAAGTGTAGTGCCTTGAAATGTGCACTAGTGACTTGAAAATGGTAAAGTGTTTGAAAATGTGAACTAGTGACATGAAAATGGTTAAGTGTAGTGACTAGAAATGTGCACTAGTGACTTGAAAATGGTTAAGTTTAGTGACTTTAAAATGGTTAAGTGTAGTGACTTGTAAATATGAACTAGTGACATGAAAATGGTTAAGTGTAGTGACTTGAAAATGGATAAGTGTAGTTACTTGAAACTGGATAAGTGTAGTTACTTGAAAATGTGTACTAATTACTTGAAAATGGATAAGTGAAGTTTCTTGAAACTTGTTAAGTGTAGTTACATGAAAATGTGTACTAATGAGTAGAAAATCGTTAAGTGTAGTAACTTGAAAATGTGAACTAGTGACTTAAAAATGGTTAAGTGTAATGACTTGAAATGTGAACTAGTGACTTGATAATCGGAAAGTGGTTGAAAATTTGAACTAGTGACTTGAAAATAGTTAAGTGTAGTGACTTAAAAATAGTAAAGTGTAATGACTTGAAATTTATACTAGTGACTTAAAAATGGTTAAGCGTAGTGACTTGAAAATGTGAACTAATGACTAGAAAATTGTTAAGTGTAGTGACTTAAAAATGGTTAAGCGTAGTGACTTGAAAATGTGAACTAATGACTAGAAAATTGTTAAGTGTAGTGACTTAAAAATGTGAACTAGTGACTTGAAAATGGTTTAGTGTTAGAAAATGTGAACTAGTGACATGAAAATGGTTAAGTGTAGTGCCTTGAAATGTGCACTAGTGACTTGAAAATGGATAAGTGTAGTAACTTGAAAATGTGAACTATTGACTTAAAAATGATTAAATGTAGTGACTTGAAATGTGAACTAGTAACTTGAAAATGGGAAAGTGGTTGAAAATTTGTATTAGTGACATGAAAATAGTTACGTGTAGTGACTTAAAATAGTAAAGTGTAATGACTTTAAATTTGAACTAGTGACTTAAAAATGGTTAAGCGTAGTGACTTGAAAATGTAAACTAATGACTAGAAAATTGTTAACTGTAGTGACGTAAAAAAGTGAACTAGTAACTAGAAATGGTTAAAGTGTGGCGACTTGAAACTGTGAACTAGTGACTTGAAAATTGTTTCGTGTACTGACTTGAAATGTGAACTAGTGACATGAAAATTGTTAAGTGTAGTGCCTTGAAATGTGCACTAGTGACTTGAAAATGGGTAAGTGTTTGAAAATGTGAACTAGTGACTAGAAATGGTTTAAGTGTGGCCACTTGAAACTGTGAACTAGTGACTTGAAAATGGTTGTGTGTGCTGACTTGAAATGTGAACTAGTGACTTGAAAATGGTTAAGTGTTTTAAAATGTGAACTAGTGACATGAAAATGGTTAAATATAGTGCCTTGAAATGTGCACTAGTGATTTGAAAAATGTTAAGTTTTTGAAAATGTGAACTAGTGACATGAAAATGATTAAGTGTAGTGACTTGAAATGTGCACTAGTGACTTGAAAATGGTTAAGTGTAGTGACTTGAAAATGGTTAAGTGTAGTGACTTGTAAATATGAACTAGTGATATGAAAATGGTTAAGTGTAGTGACTTGAAATTGGATAAGTGTAGTTTCTTGAAATGTGAACTAGTAACTTGAAACTGGATAAGTGTAGTTACTTGAAAATGTGTACTAATGACTAGAAAATGGTTAAGTGTAGTAACTTGAAAATGTGAAATATTGACTTAAAAATGGTTAAGTGTAATGACTTGAAATATGAACTAGTGACTTGAAAATGGGAAAGTGGTTGAAAATTTGAACTAGTGACTTGAAAATAGTTAAGTGTAGTGACTTAAAAATAGTAAAGTGTAATGAATTGAAATTTGTACTAGTGCCTTAAATATGGTTGAGCGTAGTGACTTGAAAATGTGAACTAATGAGTAGAAAATGTTTAAGTGTAGTGACATAAAAATGTGAACTAGTGACTCGGAATGATTTAAGTGTGGCGACTTGAAACTGTGAACTTGTGCCTTGAAAATGGTTTCGTGTACTGACTTGAAATGTGAACTAGTGACTTGAAAATGGTTTAGTGTTTGAAAATGTGAACTAGTGACATGAAAATGGTTAAGTGTAATGCCTTGAAATGTGCACTAGTGACTTGAAAATGGTTAAGTGTAGTGACTTGTAAAGGTGAACTAGTGACTAGAAAATTGTTAAGTGTAGTGACTTGTAACTATGAACTAGTGACATGAAAATGGTTAAGTGTAGTGACTTGAAAATGGATAAGTGTAGTTTCATGAAATGTGAACTAGTTACTTGAAACTGGTTAAGTGTTGTTACTTTAAAATGTGTACTAATGACTAGAAAATGGTTAAGTGTAGTAACTTGAAAATGTGAACTATTGACTTAAAAATGGTTAAGTGTAGTGACTTGAAATGTGAACTAGTGACTAGAAAATGGGAAAGTGGTTGAAAATTTCAACTAGTGACTTAAAAATGGTTAAGCGTAGTGACTTGAAAATGTGAACTAATGACTAGAAAATTGTTAAGTGTAGTGACTTAAAAATGTGAACTAGTGACTAGAAATTGTTTAAGTGTGGCGACTTGAAAATGTGAACTACTGACATGAAAATGGTTAAGTGTACTGACTTGAAATGTTAACTAGTGACTTGAAAATGTGAACTAGTGACTAGAAATGGTTTAAGTGTGGCGACTTGAAAATGTGAACTAGTGACTTGAAAATGGTTATGTGTACTGACTTGAAATGTGAACAAGTGACTTGCAAATGGTTTAGTGTATGAAAATGCGAACTTGTGACTTTAAAATGGTTAAGTGTAGTGACTTGTAAATATGAACTAGTGACATGAAAATGGTTAAGTGTAGTGACTTGAAAATGGATAAGCGTAGTTTCTTGAAATGTGAACTAGTTACTTGAAACTGGATAACTGTAGTTACTTGAAAATGCGTACTAATTACTTGAAAATGGATAAGTGAAGTTTCTTGAAACTTGTTAAGTGTAGTTATTTGAAAATGTGTACTAATGAGTAGAAAATAGTTGTGTAGTAACTTGAAAATGTGAACTAGTGACTTAAAAATGGTTAAGTGTAATGACTTGTAATGTGAACTAGTGACTTGAAAATGGGAAAGTGGTTAAAAATTTGAACTAGTAACTTGAAAATAGTTAAGTGTAGAGACTTAAAAATAGTATAGTGTAATGACTTGAAATTTGTACTAGTGACTTAAAAATGGTTAAGCGTAGTGACTTGAAAATGTGAACTAATGACTAAAAAATTGTTAAGTATAGTGACTTAAAAAAGTGAACTTGTGATTAGGAATGGTTTAAGTGTGGCGACTTGAAACTGTGAACTACTGGCTTGAAAATGGTTTCTTGTACTGACTTGAAATGTGAACTAGTGACTTGAAAATGGTTTAGTGTTTGAAAATGTGAACTAGTGACATGAAAATGGTTAAGTGTAATGCCTTGAAATGTGCACTAGTGACTTGAAAATGGTTAAGTGTAGTGACTTGTAAATGTGAACTAGTGACTTGAAAATGGTTAAGTGTAGTGACTTTAAAATGGTTAAGTGTAGTGACTAGTAACTATGAACTAGTGACATGAAAATGGTTAAGTGTAGTGACTTGAAAATGTGAACTAATGACTAGAAAATTGTTAAGTATAGTGACTTAAAAAAGTGAACTTGTGATTAGGAATGGTTTAAGTGTGGCGACTTGAAACTGTGAACTACTGACTTGAAAATGGTTTCTTGTACTGACTTGAAATGTGAACTAGTGACTTGAAAATGGTTTAGTGTTTGAAAATGTGAACTAGTGACATGAAAATGGTTAAGTGTAATGCCTTGAAATGTGCACTAGTGACTTGAAAATGGTTAAGTGTAGTGACTTGTAAATGTGAACTAGTGACTTGAAAATGGTTAAGTGTAGTGACTTTAAAATGGTTAAGTGTAGTGACTAGTAACTATGAACTAGTGACATGAAAATGGTTAAGTGTAGTGACTTGAAAATGTGAACTAGTGACTTTAAAATGGATAAGTGTAGTTTTTGAAATGTGAACAAGTGATTTGAAACTGGTTAAGAGTTGTTACTTGAATATGTGTACTAATGACCAGAAAATGGTTAAGTGTAGTGACTTGAAATGTGCACTAGTGACTTGAAAATGGTTAAGTGTAGTAGTGACTTTAAAATGGTTAAGTGTAGTGAGCTGTAAATATGAACTAATGACATGAAAATGGTTAAGTGTAGTGACTTGAAAATGGATAAGTGTAGTTTCATGAAATGTGAACTAGTGACTTGAAACTGGTTAAGTGTTGTTATTTAAAATGTGCACTAATGAGTAGAAAATGGTTAAGTGTAGTAACTTGAAAATGTGAACTAGTGACTTAAAAATGGTTAAGTGTAATGACTTGAAATGTGAACTAGCGACTTGAAAATGGGAAAGTGGTTGAAAATTTGAACTAGTGACTTGAAAATAGTTAAGTGTAGTGACTTAAAAATAGTTAAGTGTAATGACTTCAAATTTGTACTAGTGACTTAAAAATGGTTAAGCGTAGTGATTTGAAAATGTGAACTAATGACTAAAAAATTGTTAAGTGTAGTGACTTAAAAATTTGAACTAGTGACTTGAAAATGGTTTAGTGTTTGAAAATGTGAACTAGTGACATGAAAATGGTTAAGTGTAGTGCCTTGAAATGTGCACTAGTGACTTGAAAATGGTTAAGTGTTTGAAAATGTGAACTAGTGACATGAAAATAGTTAAGTGTAGTGCCTTGAAATGTGCACTAGTGACTTGAAAATGGTTAAGTGTTTGAAAATGTGAACTAGTGACATGAAAATGGTTGTGTAGTGACTTGAAATGTGCACTAGTGACTTGAAAATGGTTAAGTGTAGTGACTTTTAAATGGTTAAGTGTAGTGACTTTTAAATGGTTAAGTGTAGTGACTTGTAAATATGAACTAGTAACATGAAAATGGTTATGTGTAGTTTCATGAAATGTGAACTAGTTACTTGAAACTGGTTAAGTGTTGTTACTTGAAAATGTGAACTATTGACTTAAAAATGGTTAAGTGTAGTGACTTGAAATGTGAACTAGTGACTTGAAAATGGGAAAGTGGTTGAAAATTTCAACTAGTGACTTAAAAATGGTTAAGCGTAGTGACTTGAAAATGTGAACTAATGACTAGAAAATTGTTAAGTGTAGTGACTTAAAAATGTGAACTAGTGACTAGAAATTGTTTAAGTGTGGCGACTTGAAACTGTGAACTAGTGACTTGAAAATGGTTATGTGTACTGACTTGAAATGTGAACTAGTGAATTGAAAATGGTTTAGTGTATGAAAATGCGAACTTGTGACATGAAAATGGTTAAGTGTAGTGCCTTGAAATGTGCACTAGTGACTTGAAAATGGTTAAGTGTAGTGACTTGTAAATATGAACTACTGACATGAAAATGGTCAAGTGTAGTGACTTGAAAATGGATAAGTGAAGTTTCTTGAAATGTAAACTAGTAAATTGAAACTCGATAAGTTTAGTAACTTGAAAATGTGTGTTAATGACTAGAAAATGGTTAAGTGTAGTAACTTGAAAATGTGAACTAATGACTTAAAAATGGTTAAGTGTAAAGACTTGAAATGTCAACTAGTGACTTGAAAATGGGAAAGTTGTTAAAAATTTGAACTAGTAACTTGAAAATAGTTAAGTGTAGTGACTTAAAAATAGTATAGTGTAATGACTTGAAATTCGTACTAGTGACTTAAAAATGGTTAAGCGTAGTGACTTGAAAATGTGAACTAATGACTAGAAAATTGTTAAGTATAGTGACCTTAAAATGTGAACTTGTGACTAGGAATGGTTAAAGTGTGGCGACTTGAAACTGTGAACAAGTGACTTGAAAATGGTTTCTTGTACTGACTTGAAATGTGAACTAGTGACTTGAAAATGGTTTAGTGTTTGAAAATGTTAACTAGTGACATGAAAATGGTTAAGTGTAATGCCTTGAAATGTGCACTAGTGACTTGAAAATGGTTAAGTGTAGTGACTATAAAATGGTTAAGTGTAGTGGCTAGTAACTATGAACTAGTGACATGAAAATGGTTAAGTGTAGTGACTTGAAAATGTGAACTAGTGACTTTAAAATGGATAAGTGTAGTTTCTTGAAATGTGAACTAGTGACTTGAAACTGGTTAAGTGTTGTTACTTGAATATGTGTACTAATGACTAGAAAATGGTTAAGCGTAGTGACTTGAAATGTGCACTAGTGACTTGAAAATGGTTAAGTGTAGTGACTTTAAAATGGTTAAGTGTAGTGACTTGTAAATATGAACTAGTGACATGAAAATGGTTAAGTGTAGTGACTTGAAAATGGATAAGTGTAGTTTCTTGAAATGTGAACTAGTTACTTGAAACTGGATAAGTGTAGTTACTTGAAAATGTGTACTAATTACTTGAAAATGGATAAGTGAAGTTTCTTGAAACTTGTTAAGTGTAGTTATATGAAAATGTGTACTAATGAGTAGAAAATGGTTGTGTAGTAACTTGAAAATGTGAACTAGTGACTTAAAAATGGTTAAGTGTAATGACTTGAAATGTGAACTAGTGACTTGAAAATGGGGAAAGTGGTTGAAAATTTGAACTAGTAACTTGAAAATAGTTAAGTGTAGTGACTTAAAAATAGTAAAGTGTAATGACTTGAAATTTGTACTAGTGACTTGAAAATGTGAACTAATGACTAGAAAATTGTTAAGTGTAGTGACTTAAAAATGTGAACTAGTGACTAGAAATGGTTTAAGTGTGGCGACTTAAAAATAGTTAAGTGTAGTGACTTAAAAATAGTAAAGTGTAATGACTTGAAATTTATACTAGTGACTTAAAAATGGTTAAGCGTAGTGACTTGAAAATGTGAACTAATGACTAGAAAATTGTTAAGTGTAGTGACTTAAAAATGTGAACTAGTGACTTGAAAATGGTTTAGTGTTTGAAAATGTGAACTAGTGACATGACAATGGTTGTGTAGTGACTTGAAATGTGCACTAGTGACTTGAAAATAGTTAAGTGTAGTGACTTTTAAATGGTTAAGTGTAGTGACTTGTAAAAGTGAACTTGTGACTTGAAAATGGTTAAGTGTAGTGACTATAAAATGGTTAAGTGTAGTGGCTAGTAACTATGAACTAGTGACATGAAAATGGTTAAGTGTAGTGACTTGAAAATGTGAACTAGTGACTTTAAAATGGATAAGTGTAGTTTCTTGAAATGTGAACTAGTGACTTGAAACTGGTTAGGTGTTGTTACTTGAATATGTGTACTAATGCCTAGAAAATGGTTAAGTGTAGTGACTTGAAATGTGCACTAGTGACTTGAAAATGGTTAAGTGTAGTGACTTTAAAATGGTTAAGTGTAGTGACTTCTAAATATGAACTAGTGACATGAAAATGGTTAAGTGTAGTGACTTGAAAATGGATAAGTGTAGTTTCTTGAAATGTGAACTAGTTACTTGAAACTGGATAACTGTAGTTACTTGAAAATGCGTACTAATTACTTGAAAATGGATAAGTGAAGTTTCTTGAAACTTGTTAAGTGTAGTTATTTGAAAATGTGTACTAATGAGTAGAAAATAGTTGTGTAGTAACTTGAAAATGTGAACTAGTGACTTAAAAATGGTTAAGTGTAATGACTTGTAATGTGAACTAGTGACTTGAAAATGGGAAAGTGGTTGAAAATTTGAACTAGTAACTTGAAAATAGTTAAGTGTAGTGACTTAAAAATAGTAAAGTGTAATGACTTGAAATTTGTACTAGTGACTTGAAAATGTGAACTAATGACTAGAAAATTGTTAAGTGTAGTGACTTAAAAATGTGAACTAGTGACTAAAAATGGTTTAAGTGTGGCGACTTAAAAATAGTTAAGTGTAGTGACTTAAAAATGGTAAAGTGTAATGACTTGAAATTTATACTAGTGACTTAAAAATGGTTAAGCGTAGTGACTTGAAAATGTGAACTAATGACTAGAAAATTGTTAAGTGTAGTGACTTAAAAATGTGAACTAGTGACTTGAAAATGGTTTAGTGTTTGAAAATGTAAACTAGTGACATGACAATGGTTGTGTAGTGACTTGAAATGTGCACTAGTGACTTGAAAATGGTTAAGTGTAGTGACTTTTAAATGGTTAACTGTAGTGACTTGTAAATATGAACTGGTGACATGAAAATGATTAAGTGTAGTGACTTGAAAATGTGAACTACTGACTTGAAAATGGATAAGCGTAGTAACTTGAAAATGTGAACTATTGACTGAAAAATGGTTAAATGTAGTGACTTGAAATGTGAACTAGTAACTTGAAAATGGGAAAGTGGTTGAAAATTTGTATTAGTGACTTGAAAATAGTTACGTGTAGTGACTTAAAATAGTAAAGTATAATGACTTTAAATTTGAACTAGTGACTTAAAAATGGTTAAGCGTAGTGACTTGAAAATGTAAACTAATGACTAGAAAATTGTTAAGTGTAGTGACGTAAAAATGTGAACTAGTAACTAGAAATGGTTTAAGTGTGGCGACTTGAAACTGTGAACTAGTGACTTGAAAATTGTTTCGTGTACTGACTTGAAATGTGAACTAGTGACATGAAAATTTTAAAGTGTAGTGCCTTGAAATGTGCACTAGTGACTTGAAAATGGTTAAGTGTTTTAAAATGTGAACTAGTGACATAAAAATTGTTAAGTGTAGTGACTTATAAATGTGAACTAGTGACTAGAAATGGTTTAAGTGTGGCGACTTGAACTGTGAACTAGTGACTTGAAAATAGTTGTGTGTATTGACTTGAAATGTGAACTAGTGACTTGAAAATGGTTTAGTGTTTTAAAATGTGAACTAGTGACATGAAAATGGTTAAGTGTAGTGCCTTGAAATGTGCACTAGTGACTTGAAAATGGTTAAGTGTAGTGACTTGAAAATGGTTAAGTGTGGCGACTTGAAACTGTGAACTACTGACTTGAAAATGTGAACTAGTGACTTGAAAATGGGAAAGTGGTTGAAAATTTCAACTAGTGACTTAAAAATGGTTAAGCGTAGTGACTTGAAAATGTGAACTAATGACTAGGAAATTGTTAAGTATAGTGACATAAAAATGTGAACTAGTGACTAGGAATGGTTTAAGTGTGGCGACTTGAAACTGTGAACTAGTGACTTGAAAATGGTTTCGTGTACTGACTTGAAATGTGAACTAGTGACTTGAAAATGGTTTAGTGTTTGAAAATGTGAACTAGTAACATGAAAATGGTTAAATGTACTGCCTTGAAATGTGCACTGGTGACTTCAAAATTGTTAAGTGTAGTGACTTGTAAATGTTAACTAGTGACTTGTAAATATGAACTAGTGACATGAAAATGGTTAAGTGTAGTGACTTAAAAATGGATAAGTGTAGTTTCATGAAATGTGAACTAGTGACTTGAAACTGGTTAAGTGTTGTTACTTGAAAATGTGTACTAATGACTAGAAAATGGTTAACTGTAGTAACTTGAAAATGTGAACTATTGACTTAAAAATGGTTAAGTGTAGTGACTTGGAATGTGAACTAGAGACTTGAAAATGGTTTTGTGTATGAAAATGTGAACTAGTGACATGAAATGGTTAAGTGCAGTGCCTTGAAATGTGCACTAGTGATTTGAAAATGGTTAAGTGTAGTGGCTTGTAAATATGAACTAGTTACATGAAAATGGTTAAGTGTAGTGACTTGAAAATGGATAATTGTAGTTTCTTGAAATGTGAACTAGTGACTTGAAAATGGTTTCATGTACTGACTTGAAATGTTAACTAGTGACATGAAAATGGTTTAGTGTTTGAAAATGTGAACTAGTGACATGAAAATGGTTGTGTAATGCCTTGAAATGTGCACTAGTGACTTGTAAATGGTTTAGTGTTTGAAAATGTGAACTAGTGACATGAAAATGGTTGTGTAATACCTTGAAATGTGCACTAGTGACTTGAAAATGGTTAAGTGTAGTGACTTGTAAATGTGAACTAGTGACTTGAAACTGGTAAAGTGTAGTTACTTGAAAATGTGTACTAATGACTAGAAAATGGTTAAGTGTAGTGACTTGAAATATGCACTAATGGCTTGAAAATGGTTAAGTGTAGTGACTTTAAAATGGTTAAGTGTTGTGAGCTGTAAATATGAACTAATGACATGAAAATGGTTAAGTGTAGTGCCTTGAAATGTGCACTAGTGACTTGAAAATGGTTAAGTGTTTGAAAATGTGAACTAGTGACTTGAAAATGGTTTTGTGTATGAAAATGTGAACTAGTGACATGAAAATGGTTAAGTGCAGTGCCTTGAAATGTGCACTAGTGATTTGAAAATGGGAAAGTGGTTGAAAATTTGAACTAGTAACTTGAAAATAGTTAAGTGTAGTGACTTAAAAATAGTAAAGTGTAATGACTTGAAATTTGTACTAGTGACTTGAAAATGTGAACTAATGACTAGAAAATTGTTAAGTGTAGTGACTTAAAAATGTGAACTAGTGACTAAAAATGGTTTAAGTGTGGCGACTTAAAAATAGTTAAGTGTAGTGACTTAAAAATGGTAAAGTGTAATGACTTGAAATTTATACTAGTGACTTAAAAATGGTTAAGCGTAGTGACTTGAAAATGTGAACTAATGACTAGAAAATTGTTAAGTGTAGTGACTTAAAAATGTGAACTAGTGACTTGAAAATGGTTTAGTGTTTGAAAATGTAAACTAGTGACATGACAATGGTTGTGTAGTGACTTGAAATGTGCACTAGTGACTTGAAAATGGTTAAGTGTAGTGACTTTTAAATGGTTAACTGTAGTGACTTGTAAATATGAACTGGTGACATGAAAATGATTAAGTGTAGTGACTTGAAAATGTGAACTACTGACTTGAAAATGGATAAGCGTAGTAACTTGAAAATGTGAACTATTGACTGAAAAATGGTTAAATGTAGTGACTTGAAATGTGAACTAGTAACTTGAAAATGGGAAAGTGGTTGAAAATTTGTATTAGTGACTTGAAAATAGTTACGTGTAGTGACTTAAAATAGTAAAGTGTAATGACTTTAAATTTGAACTAGTGACTTAAAAATGGTTAAGCGTAGTGACTTGAAAATGTAAACTAATGACTAGAAAATTGTTAAGTGTAGTGACGTAAAAATGTGAACTAGTAACTAGAAATGGTTTAAGTGTGGCGACTTGAAACTGTGAACTAGTGACTTGAAAATTGTTTCGTGTACTGACTTGAAATGTGAACTAGTGACATGAAAATTTTAAAGTGTAGTGCCTTGAAATGTGCACTAGTGACTTGAAAATGGTTAAGTGTTTTAAAATGTGAACTAGTGACATAAAAATTGTTAAGTGTAGTGACTTATAAATGTGAACTAGTGACTAGAAATGGTTTAAGTGTGGCGACTTGAACTGTGAACTAGTGACTTGAAAATAGTTGTGTGTATTGACTTGAAATGTGAACTAGTGACTTGAAAATGGTTTAGTGTTTTAAAATGTGAACTAGTGACATGAAAATGGTTAAGTGTAGTGCCTTGAAATGTGCACTAGTGACTTGAAAATGGTTAAGTGTAGTGACTTGAAAATGGTTAAGTGTGGCGACTTGAAACTGTGAACTACTGACTTGAAAATGTGAACTAGTGACTTGAAAATGGGAAAGTGGTTGAAAATTTCAACTAGTGACTTAAAAATGGTTAAGCGTAGTGACTTGAAAATGTGAACTAATGACTAGGAAATTGTTAAGTATAGTGACATAAAAATGTGAACTAGTGACTAGGAATGGTTTAAGTGTGGCGACTTGAAACTGTGAACTAGTGACTTGAAAATGGTTTCGTGTACTGACTTGAAATGTGAACTAGTGACTTGAAAATGGTTTAGTGTTTGAAAATGTGAACTAGTAACATGAAAATGGTTAAATGTACTGCCTTGAAATGTGCACTGGTGACTTCAAAATTGTTAAGTGTAGTGACTTGTAAATGTTAACTAGTGACTTGTAAATATGAACTAGTGACATGAAAATGGTTAAGTGTAGTGACTTAAAAATGGATAAGTGTAGTTTCATGAAATGTGAACTAGTGACTTGAAACTGGTTAAGTGTTGTTACTTGAAAATGTGTACTAATGACTAGAAAATGGTTAACTGTAGTAACTTGAAAATGTGAACTATTGACTTAAAAATGGTTAAGTGTAGTGACTTGGAATGTGAACTAGAGACTTGAAAATGGTTTTGTGTATGAAAATGTGAACTAGTGACATGAAATGGTTAAGTGCAGTGCCTTGAAATGTGCACTAGTGATTTGAAAATGGTTAAGTGTAGTGGCTTGTAAATATGAACTAGTTACATGAAAATGGTTAAGTGTAGTGACTTGAAAATGGATAATTGTAGTTTCTTGAAATGTGAACTAGTGACTTGAAAATGGTTTCATGTACTGACTTGAAATGTTAACTAGTGACATGAAAATGGTTTAGTGTTTGAAAATGTGAACTAGTGACATGAAAATGGTTGTGTAATGCCTTGAAATGTGCACTAGTGACTTGTAAATGGTTTAGTGTTTGAAAATGTGAACTAGTGACATGAAAATGGTTGTGTAATACCTTGAAATGTGCACTAGTGACTTGAAAATGGTTAAGTGTAGTGACTTGTAAATGTGAACTAGTGACTTGAAACTGGTAAAGTGTAGTTACTTGAAAATGTGTACTAATGACTAGAAAATGGTTAAGTGTAGTGACTTGAAATATGCACTAATGGCTTGAAAATGGTTAAGTGTAGTGACTTTAAAATGGTTAAGTGTTGTGAGCTGTAAATATGAACTAATGACATGAAAATGGTTAAGTGTAGTGCCTTGAAATGTGCACTAGTGACTTGAAAATGGTTAAGTGTTTGAAAATGTGAACTAGTGACTTGAAAATGGTTTTGTGTATGAAAATGTGAACTAGTGACATGAAAATGGTTAAGTGCAGTGCCTTGAAATGTGCACTAGTGATTTGAAAATGGGAAAGTGGTTGAAAATTTGAACTAGTAACTTGAAAATAGTTAAGTGTAGTGACTTAAAAATAGTAAAGTGTAATGACTTGAAATTTGTACTAGTGACTTGAAAATGTGAACTAATGACTAGAAAATTGTTAAGTGTAGTGACTTAAAAATGTGAACTAGTGACTAAAAATGGTTTAAGTGTGGCGACTTAAAAATAGTTAAGTGTAGTGACTTAAAAATGGTAAAGTGTAATGACTTGAAATTTATACTAGTGACTTAAAAATGGTTAAGCGTAGTGACTTGAAAATGTGAACTAATGACTAGAAAATTGTTAAGTGTAGTGACTTAAAAATGTGAACTAGTGACTTGAAAATGGTTTAGTGTTTGAAAATGTAAACTAGTGACATGACAATGGTTGTGTAGTGACTTGAAATGTGCACTAGTGACTTGAAAATGGTTAAGTGTAGTGACTTTTAAATGGTTAACTGTAGTGACTTGTAAATATGAACTAGTGACATGAAAATGATTAAGTGTAGTGACTTGAAAATGTGAACTACTGACTTGAAAATGGATAAGCGTAGTAACTTGAAAATGTGAACTATTGACTGAAAAATGGTTAAATGTAGTGACTTGAAATGTGAACTAGTAACTTGAAAATGGGAAAGTGGTTGAAAATTTGTATTAGTGACTTGAAAATAGTTACGTGTAGTGACTTAAAATAGTAAAGTGTAATGACTTTAAATTTGAACTAGTGACTTAAAAATGGTTAAGCGTAGTGACTTGAAAATGTAAACTAATGACTAGAAAATTGTTAAGTGTAGTGACGTAAAAATGTGAACTAGTAACTAGAAATGGTTTAAGTGTGGCGACTTGAAACTGTGAACTAGTGACTTGAAAATTGTTTCGTGTACTGACTTGAAATGTGAACTAGTGACATGAAAATTTTAAAGTGTAGTGCCTTGAAATGTGCACTAGTGACTTGAAAATGGTTAAGTGTTTTAAAATGTGAACTAGTGACATAAAAATTGTTAAGTGTAGTGACTTATAAATGTGAACTAGTGACTAGAAATGGTTTAAGTGTGGCGACTTGAACTGTGAACTAGTGACTTGAAAATAGTTGTGTGTATTGACTTGAAATGTGAACTAGTGACTTGAAAATGGTTTAGTGTTTTAAAATGTGAACTAGTGACATGAAAATGGTTAAGTGTAGTGCCTTGAAATGTGCACTAGTGACTTGAAAATGGTTAAGTGTAGTGACTTGAAAATGGTTAAGTGTGGCGACTTGAAACTGTGAACTACTGACTTGAAAATGTGAACTAGTGACTTGAAAATGGGAAAGTGGTTGAAAATTTCAACTAGTGACTTAAAAATGGTTAAGCGTAGTGACTTGAAAATGTGAACTAATGACTAGGAAATTGTTAAGTATAGTGACATAAAAATGTGAACTAGTGACTAGGAATGGTTTAAGTGTGGCGACTTGAAACTGTGAACTAGTGACTTGAAAATGGTTTCGTGTACTGACTTGAAATGTGAACTAGTGACTTGAAAATGGTTTAGTGTTTGAAAATGTGAACTAGTAACATGAAAATGGTTAAATGTACTGCCTTGAAATGTGCACTGGTGACTTCAAAATTGTTAAGTGTAGTGACTTGTAAATGTTAACTAGTGACTTGTAAATATGAACTAGTGACATGAAAATGGTTAAGTGTAGTGACTTAAAAATGGATAAGTGTAGTTTCATGAAATGTGAACTAGTGACTTGAAACTGGTTAAGTGTTGTTACTTGAAAATGTGTACTAATGACTAGAAAATGGTTAACTGTAGTAACTTGAAAATGTGAACTATTGACTTAAAAATGGTTAAGTGTAGTGACTTGGAATGTGAACTAGAGACTTGAAAATGGTTTTGTGTATGAAAATGTGAACTAGTGACATGAAATGGTTAAGTGCAGTGCCTTGAAATGTGCACTAGTGATTTGAAAATGGTTAAGTGTAGTGGCTTGTAAATATGAACTAGTTACATGAAAATGGTTAAGTGTAGTGACTTGAAAATGGATAATTGTAGTTTCTTGAAATGTGAACTAGTGACTTGAAAATGGTTTCATGTACTGACTTGAAATGTTAACTAGTGACATGAAAATGGTTTAGTGTTTGAAAATGTGAACTAGTGACATGAAAATGGTTGTGTAATGCCTTGAAATGTGCACTAGTGACTTGTAAATGGTTTAGTGTTTGAAAATGTGAACTAGTGACATGAAAATGGTTGTGTAATACCTTGAAATGTGCACTAGTGACTTGAAAATGGTTAAGTGTAGTGACTTGTAAATGTGAACTAGTGACTTGAAACTGGTAAAGTGTAGTTACTTGAAAATGTGTACTAATGACTAGAAAATGGTTAAGTGTAGTGACTTGAAATATGCACTAATGGCTTGAAAATGGTTAAGTGTAGTGACTTTAAAATGGTTAAGTGTTGTGAGCTGTAAATATGAACTAATGACATGAAAATGGTTAAGTGTAGTGACTTGAAATGTGCACTAGTGACTTGAAAATGGTTAAGTGTTTGAAAATGTGAACTAGTGACTTGAAAATGGTTTTGTGTATGAAAATGTGAACTAGTGACATGAAAATGGTTAAGTGCAGTGCCTTGAAATGTGCACTAGTGATTTGAAAATGGGAAAGTGGTTGAAAATTTGAACTAGTAACTTGAAAATAGTTAAGTGTAGTGACTTAAAAATAGTAAAGTGTAATGACTTGAAATTTGTACTAGTGACTTGAAAATGTGAACTAATGACTAGAAAATTGTTAAGTGTAGTGACTTAAAAATGTGAACTAGTGACTAAAAATGGTTTAAGTGTGGCGACTTAAAAATAGTTAAGTGTAGTGACTTAAAAATGGTAAAGTGTAATGACTTGAAATTTATACTAGTGACTTAAAAATGGTTAAGCGTAGTGACTTGAAAATGTGAACTAATGACTAGAAAATTGTTAAGTGTAGTGACTTAAAAATGTGAACTAGTGACTTGAAAATGGTTTAGTGTTTGAAAATGTAAACTAGTGACATGACAATGGTTGTGTAGTGACTTGAAATGTGCACTAGTGACTTGAAAATGGTTAAGTGTAGTGACTTTTAAATGGTTAACTGTAGTGACTTGTAAATATGAACTAGTGACATGAAAATGATTAAGTGTAGTGACTTGAAAATGTGAACTACTGACTTGAAAATGGATAAGCGTAGTAACTTGAAAATGTGAACTATTGACTGAAAAATGGTTAAATGTAGTGACTTGAAATGTGAACTAGTAACTTGAAAATGGGAAAGTGGTTGAAAATTTGTATTAGTGACTTGAAAATAGTTACGTGTAGTGACTTAAAATAGTAAAGTGTAATGACTTTAAATTTGAACTAGTGACTTAAAAATGGTTAAGCGTAGTGACTTGAAAATGTAAACTAATGACTAGAAAATTGTTAAGTGTAGTGACGTAAAAATGTGAACTAGTAACTAGAAATGGTTTAAGTGTGGCGACTTGAAACTGTGAACTAGTGACTTGAAAATTGTTTCGTGTACTGACTTGAAATGTGAACTAGTGACATGAAAATTTTTAAGTGTAGTGCCTTGAAATGTGCACTAGTGACTTGAAAATGGTTAAGTGTTTTAAAATGTGAACTAGTGACATAAAAATTGTTAAGTGTAGTGACTTATAAATGTGAACTAGTGACTAGAAATGGTTTAAGTGTGGCGACTTGAACTGTGAACTAGTGACTTGAAAATAGTTGTGTGTATTGACTTGAAATGTGAACTAGTGACTTGAAAATGGTTTAGTGTTTTAAAATGTGAACTAGTGACATGAAAATGGTTAAGTGTAGTGCCTTGAAATGTGCACTAGTGACTTGAAAATGGTTAAGTGTAGTGACTTGAAAATGGTTAAGTGTAGTGACTTGAAAATGGTTAAGTGTGGCGACTTGAAACTGTGAACTACTGACTTGAAAATGTGAACTAGTGACTTGAAAATGGGAAAGTGGTTGAAAATTTCAACTAGTGACTTAAAAATGGTTAAGCGTAGTGACTTGAAAATGTGAACTAATGACTAGGAAATTGTTAAGTATAGTGACATAAAAATGTGAACTAGTGACTAGGAATGGTTTAAGTGTGGCGACTTGAAACTGTGAACTAGTGACTTGAAAATGGTTTCGTGTACTGACTTGAAATGTGAACTAGTGACTTGAAAATGGTTTAGTGTTTGAAAATGTGAACTAGTAACATGAAAATGGTTAAATGTACTGCCTTGAAATGTGCACTGGTGACTTCAAAATTGTTAAGTGTAGTGACTTGTAAATGTTAACTAGTGACTTGTAAATATGAACTAGTGACATGAAAATGGTTAAGTGTAGTGACTTAAAAATGGATAAGTGTAGTTTCATGAAATGTGAACTAGTGACTTGAAACTGGTTAAGTGTTGTTACTTGAAAATGTGTACTAATGACTAGAAAATGGTTAACTGTAGTAACTTGAAAATGTGAACTATTGACTTAAAAATGGTTAAGTGTAGTGACTTGGAATGTGAACTAGAGACTTGAAAATGGTTTTGTGTATGAAAATGTGAACTAGTGACATGAAATGGTTAAGTGCAGTGCCTTGAAATGTGCACTAGTGATTTGAAAATGGTTAAGTGTAGTGGCTTGTAAATATGAACTAGTTACATGAAAATGGTTAAGTGTAGTGACTTGAAAATGGATAATTGTAGTTTCTTGAAATGTGAACTAGTGACTTGAAAATGGTTTCATGTACTGACTTGAAATGTTAACTAGTGACATGAAAATGGTTTAGTGTTTGAAAATGTGAACTAGTGACATGAAAATGGTTGTGTAATGCCTTGAAATGTGCACTAGTGACTTGTAAATGGTTTAGTGTTTGAAAATGTGAACTAGTGACATGAAAATGGTTGTGTAATACCTTGAAATGTGCACTAGTGACTTGAAAATGGTTAAGTGTAGTGACTTGTAAATGTGAACTAGTGACTTGAAACTGGTAAAGTGTAGTTACTTGAAAATGTGTACTAATGACTAGAAAATGGTTAAGTGTAGTGACTTGAAATATGCACTAATGGCTTGAAAATGGTTAAGTGTAGTGACTTTAAAATGGTTAAGTGTTGTGAGCTGTAAATATGAACTAATGACATGAAAATGGTTAAGTGTAGTGCCTTGAAATGTGCACTAGTGACTTGAAAATGGTTAAGTGTTTGAAAATGTGAACTAGTGACTTGAAAATGGTTTTGTGTATGAAAATGTGAACTAGTGACATGAAAATGGTTAAGTGCAGTGCCTTGAAATGTGCACTAGTGATTTGAAAATGGGAAAGTGGTTGAAAATTTGAACTAGTAACTTGAAAATAGTTAAGTGTAGTGACTTAAAAATAGTTAAGTGTAATGACTTGAAATTTGTACTAGTGACTTGAAAATGTGAACTAATGACTAGAAAATTGTTAAGTGTAGTGACTTAAAAATGTGAACTAGTGACTAAAAATGGTTTAAGTGTGGCGACTTAAAAATAGTTAAGTGTAGTGACTTAAAAATGGTAAAGTGTAATGACTTGAAATTTATACTAGTGACTTAAAAATGGTTAAGCGTAGTGACTTGAAAATGTGAACTAATGACTAGAAAATTGTTAAGTGTAGTGACTTAAAAATGTGAACTAGTGACTTGAAAATGGTTTAGTGTTTGAAAATGTAAACTAGTGACATGACAATGGTTGTGTAGTGACTTGAAATGTGCACTAGTGACTTGAAAATGGTTAAGTGTAGTGACTTTTAAATGGTTAACTGTAGTGACTTGTAAATATGAACTAGTGACATGAAAATGATTAAGTGTAGTGACTTGAAAATGTGAACTACTGACTTGAAAATGGATAAGCGTAGTAACTTGAAAATGTGAACTATTGATTGAAAAATGGTTAAATGTAGTGACTTGAAATGTGAACTAGTAACTTGAAAATGGGAAAGTGGTTGAAAATTTGTATTAGTGACTTGAAAATAGTTACGTGTAGTGACTTAAAATAGTAAAGTGTAATGACTTTAAATTTGAACTAGTGACTTAAAAATGGTTAAGCGTAGTGACTTGAAAATGTAAACTAATGACTAGAAAATTGTTAAGTGTAGTGACGTAAAAATGTGAACTAGTAACTAGAAATGGTTTAAGTGTGGCGACTTGAAACTGTGAACTAGTGACTTGAAAATTGTTTCGTGTACTGACTTGAAATGTGAACTAGTGACATGAAAATTTTTAAGTGTAGTGCCTTGAAATGTGCACTAGTGACTTGAAAATGGTTAAGTGTTTTAAAATGTGAACTAGTGACATAAAAATTGTTAAGTGTAGTGACTTATAAATGTGAACTAGTGACTAGAAATGGTTTAAGTGTGGCGACTTGAACTGTGAACTAGTGACTTGAAAATAGTTGTGTGTATTGACTTGAAATGTGAACTAGTGACTTGAAAATGGTTTAGTGTTTTAAAATGTGAACTAGTGACATGAAAATGGTTAAGTGTAGTGCCTTGAAATGTGCACTAGTGACTTGAAAATGGTTAAGTGTAGTGACTTGAAAATGGTTAAGTGTGGCGACTTGAAACTGTGAACTACTGACTTGAAAATGTGAACTAGTGACTTGAAAATGGGAAAGTGGTTGAAAATTTCAACTAGTGACTTAAAAATGGTTAAGCGTAGTGACTTGAAAATGTGAACTAATGACTAGGAAATTGTTAAGTATAGTGACATAAAAATGTGAACTAGTGACTAGGAATGGTTTAAGTGTGGCGACTTGAAACTGTGAACTAGTGACTTGAAAATGGTTTCGTGTACTGACTTGAAATGTGAACTAGTGACTTGAAAATGGTTTAGTGTTTGAAAATGTGAACTAGTAACATGAAAATGGTTAAATGTACTGCCTTGAAATGTGCACTGGTGACTTCAAAATTGTTAAGTGTAGTGACTTGTAAATGTTAACTAGTGACTTGTAAATATGAACTAGTGACATGAAAATGGTTAAGTGTAGTGACTTAAAAATGGATAAGTGTAGTTTCATGAAATGTGAACTAGTGACTTGAAACTGGTTAAGTGTTGTTACTTGAAAATGTGTACTAATGACTAGAAAATGGTTAACTGTAGTAACTTGAAAATGTGAACTATTGACTTAAAAATGGTTAAGTGTAGTGACTTGGAATGTGAACTAGAGACTTGAAAATGGTTTTGTGTTTGAAAATGTGAACTAGTGACATGAAATGGTTAAGTGCAGTGCCTTGAAATGTGCACTAGTGATTTGAAAATGGTTAAGTGTAGTGGCTTGTAAATATGAACTAGTTACATGAAAATGGTTAAGTGTAGTGACTTGAAAATGGATAATTGTAGTTTCTTGAAATGTGAACTAGTGACTTGAAAATGGTTTCATGTACTGACTTGAAATGTTAACTAGTGACATGAAAATGGTTTAGTGTTTGAAAATGTGAACTAGTGACATGAAAATGGTTGTGTAATGCCTTGAAATGTGCACTAGTGACTTGTAAATGGTTTAGTGTTTGAAAATGTGAACTAGTGACATGAAAATGGTTGTGTAATACCTTGAAATGTGCACTAGTGACTTGAAAATGGTTAAGTGTAGTGACTTGTAAATGTGAACTAGTGACTTGAAACTGGTAAAGTGTAGTTACTTGAAAATGTGTACTAATGACTAGAAAATGGTTAAGTGTAGTGACTTGAAATATGCACTAATGGCTTGAAAATGGTTAAGTGTAGTGACTTTAAAATGGTTAAGTGTTGTGAGCTGTAAATATGAACTAATGACATGAAAATGGTTAAGTGTAGTGACTTGAAATGTGCACTAATGACTTGAAAATGGTTAAGTGTAGTGACTTTAAAATGGTTAAGTGTTGTGAGATGTAAATATGAACTAATGCCATGAAAATGGTTAAGTGTAGTGCCTTGAAATGTGCACTAGTGACTTGAAAATTGGTAAGTGTTTGAAAATATGAACTAGTGACATGAAAATGGTTGTGTAATGCCTTGAAATGTGCACTAGTGACTTGTAAATGGTTTAGTGTTTGAAAATGTGAACTAGTGACATGAAAATGGTTGTGTAATGCCTTGAAATGTGCACTAGTGACTTGTAAATGTGAACTAGTGACTTGAAACTGGTTAAGTGTAGTTACTTGAAAATGTGTACTAATGACTAGAAAATGGTTAAGTGTAGTGACTTGAAATATGCACTAATGGCTTGAAAATGGTTAAGTGTAGTGACTTTAAAATGGTTAAGTGTTGTGAGCTGTAAATATGAACTAATGACATGAAAATGGTTAAGTGTAGTGCCTTGAAATGTGCACTAGTGACTTGAAAATGGTTAAGTGTTTGAAAATGTGAACTAGTGACTTGAAAATGGTTTTGTGTATGAAAATGTGAACTAGTGACATGAAAATGGTTAAGTGCAGTGCCTTGAAATGTGCACTAGTGATTTGAAAATGGTTAAGTGTAGTGACTTTAAAATGGTTAAGTGTAGTAACTTGTAAATATGAACTAGTTACATGAAAATGGTTAAGTGTAGTGACTTGAAAATGGATAATTGTAGTTTCTTGAAATGTGAACTAGTGACTTGAAAATGGTTTCGTGTACTAACTTGAAATGTGAACTAGTGACATGAAAATGGTTTAGTGTTTGAAAATATGAACTAGTGACATGAAAATGGTTGTGTAATGCCTTGAAATGTGCACTAGTGACTTGAAACTGGTTAAGTGTAGTTACTTGAGAATGTGTACTGATGACTAGAAAATGGTTAAGTGCAGTGACTTGAAATGTGCACTAATGACTTGAAAATGGTTAAGTGTAGTGACTTTAAAATGGTTAAGTGTTGTGAGCTGTAAATATGAACTAATGACATGAAAATGGTTAAGTGTAGTGCCTTGAAATGTGCACTAGTGACTTGAAAATGGTTAAGTGTTTGAAAATGTGAACTAGTGACATGAAAATGGTTGTGTAATGCCTTGAAATGTGCACTAGTGACTTTTAAATGGTTTAGTGTTTGAAAATGTGAACTAGTGACATGAAAATGGTTGTGTAATACCTTGAAATGTGCACTAGTGACTTGAAAATGGTTAAGTGTAGTGACTTGTAAATGTGAACTAGTGACTTGAAACTGGTAAAGTGTAGTTACTTGAAAATGTGTACTAATGACTAGAAAATGGTTAAGTGTAGTGACTTGAAATATGCACTAATGGCTTGAAAATGGTTAAGTGTAGTGACTTTAAAATGGTTAAGTGTTGTGAGCTGTAAATATGAACTAATGACATGAAAATGGTTAAGTGTAGTGCCTTGAAATGTGCACTAGTGACTTGAAAATGGTTAAGTGTTTGAAAATGTGAACTAGTGACTTGAAAATGGTTTTGTGTATGAAAATGTGAACTAGTGACATGAAAATGGTTAAGTGCAGTGCCTTGAAATGTGCACTAGTGATTTGAAAATGGTTAAGTGTAGTGACTTTAAAATGGTTAAGTGTAGTAACTTGTAAATATGAACTAGTTACATGAAAATGGTTAAGTGTAGTGACTTGAAAATGGATAATTGTAGTTTCTTGAAATGTGAACTAGTGACTTGAAAATGGTTTCGTGTACTAACTTGAAATGTGAACTAGTGACATGAAAATGGTTTAGTGTTTGAAAATATGAACTAGTGACATGAAAATGGTTGTGTAATGCCTTGAAATGTGCACTAGTGACTTGAAACTGGTTAAGTGTAGTTACTTGAAAATGTGTACTAATGACTAGAAAATGGTTAAGTGCAATGACTTGAAATGTGCACTAATGACTTGAAAATGGTTTCGTGTACTGACTTGAAATGTTAACTAGTGACATGAAAATGGTTAAGTGAATGAAAATGTGAACTAGTGACATGAAAATGGTTGTGTAATGCCTTGAAATGTGCACTAGTGACTTTTAAATGGTTTAGTGTTTGAAAATGTGAACTAGTGACATGAAAATGGTTGTGTAATACCTTGAAATGTGCACTAGTGACTTGAAAATGGTTAAGTGTAGTGACTTGTAAATGTGAACTAGTGACTTGAAACTGGTAAAGTGTAGTTACTTGAAAATGTGTACTAATGACTAGAAAATGGTTAAGTGTAGTGACTTGAAATATGCACTAATGGCTTGAAAATGGTTAAGTGTAGTGACTTTAAAATGGTTAAGTGTTGTGAGCTGTAAATATGAACTAATGACATGAAAATGGTTAAGTGTAGTGCCTTGAAATGTGCACTAGTGACTTGAAAATGGTTAAGTGTTTGAAAATGTGAACTAGTGACTTGAAAATGGTTTTGTGTATGAAAATGTGAACTAGTGACTTGAAAATGGTTTCGTGTACTAACTTGAAATGTGAACTAGTGACATGAAAATGGTTTAGTGTTTGAAAATATGAACTAGTGACATGAAAATGGTTGTGTAATGCCTTGAAATGTGCACTAGTGACTTGAAACTGGTTAAGTGTAGTTACTTGAAAATGTGTACTAATGACTAGAAAATGGTTAAGTGCAGTGACTTGAAATGTGCACTAATGACTTGAAAATGGTTTCGTGTACTGACTTGAAATGTTAACTAGTGACATGAAAATGGTTAAGTGAATGAAAATGTGAACTAGTGACATGAAAATGGTTGTGTAATGCCTTGAAATGTGCACTAGTGACTTTTAAATGGTTTAGTGTTTGAAAATGTGAACTAGTGACATGAAAATGGTTGTGTAATACCTTGAAATGTGCACTAGTGACTTGAAAATGGTTAAGTGTAGTGACTTGTAAATGTGAACTAGTGACTTGAAACTGGTAAAGTGTAGTTACTTGAAAATGTGTACTAATGACTAGAAAATGGTTAAGTGTAGTGACTTGAAATATGCACTAATGGCTTGAAAATGGTTAAGTGTAGTGACTTTAAAATGGTTAAGTGTTGTGAGCTGTAAATATGAACTAATGACATGAAAATGGTTAAGTGTAGTGCCTTGAAATGTGCACTAGTGACTTGAAAATGGTTAAGTGTTTGAAAATGTGAACTAGTGACTTGAAAATTGTTTTGTGTATGAAAATGTGAACTAGTGACATGAAAATGGTTAAGTGTAGTGACTTGAAATGTGCACTAGTGACTTGAAAATGGTTAAGTGTAGTAGTGACTTTAAAATGGTTAAGTGTAGTGAGCTGTAAATATGAACTAATGACATGAAAATGGTTAAGTGTAGTGACTTGAAAATGGATAAGTGTAGTTTCATGAAATGTGAACTAGTGACTTGAAACTGGTTAAGTGTTGTTATTTGAAAATGTGTACTAATGAGTAGAAAATGGTTAAGTGTAGTAACTTGAAAATGTGAACTAGTGACTTAAAAATGGTTAAGTGTAATGACTTGAAATGTGAACTAGCGACTTGAAAATGGGAAAGTGGTTGAAAATTTGAACTAGTGACTTGAAAATAGTTAAGTGTAGTGACTTAAAAATAGTAAAGTGTAATGACTTCAAATTTGTACTAGTGACTTAAAAATGGTTAAGCGTAGTGACTTGAAAATGTGAACTAATGACTAGAAAATTGTTAAGTGTAGTGACTTAAAAATTTGAACTAGTGACTTGAAAATGGTTTAGTGTTTGAAAATGTGAACTAGTGACATGAAAATGGTTAAGTGTAGTGCCTTGAAATGTGCACTAGTGACTTGAAAATGGTTAAGTGTTTGAAAATGTGAACTAGTGACATGAAAATGGTTAAGTGTAGTGCCTTGAAATGTACACTAGTGACTTGAAAATGGTTAAGTGTAGTGACTTATAAATGTGAACTGGTGACATGAAAATGGTTAAGTGTAGTGTCTTGTAAATGTGAACTACTGACTTGAAAATGGTTAAGTGTAGTGACTTTAAAATGGTTAAGTGTAGTGACTAGTAACTATGAACTAGTGACATGAAAATGGTTAAGTGTAGTGACTTGAAAATGTGAACTAGTGACTTTAAAATGGATAAGTGTAGTTTCTTGAAATGTGAACTAGTGACTTGAAACTGGTTAAGTGTTGTTACTTGAATATGTTTACTAATGACTAGAAAATGGTTAAGTGTAGTGACTTGAAATGTGCACTAGTGACTTGAAAATGGTTAAGTGTAGTGACTTTAAAATGGTTAAGTGTAGTGAGCTGTAAATATGAACTAATGACATGAAAATGGTTAAGTGTAGTGACTTGAACATGGATAAGTGTAGTTTCATGAAATGTGAACTAGTGACTTGAAACTGGATAAGTGTAGTTACTTGAAAATGTGTACTAATGACTAGAAAATGGTTAAGTGTAGTAACTTGAAAATGTGAACTGTTGACTTAAAAATGGTTAAGTGTAATGACTTGAAATGTGGACTAGTGACTTGAAAATGGGAAAGTGGTTGAAAATTTGAACTAGTAACTTGAAAATAGTTAAGTGTAGTGACTTAAAAATAGTAAAGTGTAATGAATTGAAATTTGTACTACTGCCTTAAAAATGGTTAAGCGTAGTGACTTGAAAATGTGAACTAATGAGTAGAAAATGTTTAAGTGTAGTGACATAAAAATGTGAACTAGTGACTCGGAATGGTTTAAGTGTGGCGACTTGAAACTGTGAACTTGTGCCTTGAAAATGGTTTCGTGTACTGACTTGAAATGTGAACTAGTGACTTGAAAATGGTTTAGTGTTTGAAAATGTGAACTAGTGACATGAAAATGGTTAAGTGTAATGCCTTGAAATGTGCACTAGTGACTTGCAAATGGTTAAGTGTAGTGACTTGTAAAAGTGAACTAGTGACTAGAAAATTGTTAAGTGTAGTGACTTGTAACTATGAACTAGTGACATGAAAATGGTTAAGTGTAGTGACTTGAAAATGGATAAGTGTAGTTTCATGAAATGTGAACTAGTTACTTGAAACTGGTTAAGTGTTGTTACTTTAAAATGTGTACTAATGACTAGAAAATGGTTAAGTGTAGTAACTTGAAAATGTGAACTATTGACTTAAAAATGGTTAAGTGTAGTGACTTGAAATGTGAACTAGTGACTTGAAAATGGGAAAGTGGTTGAAAATTTCAACTAGTGACTTAAAAATGGTTAAGCGTAGTGACTTGAAAATGTGAACTAATGACTAGAAAATTGTTAAGTGTAGTGACTTAAAAATGTGAACTAGTGACTAGAAATTGTTTAAGTGTGGCGACTTGAAAATGTGAACTACTGACATGAAAATGGTTAAGTGTACTGACTTGAAATGTTAACTAGTGACTTGAAAATGTGAACTAGTGACTAGAAATGGTTTAAGTCTGGCGACTTGAAAATGTGAACTAGTGACTTGAAAATGGTTATGTGTACTGACTTGAAATGTGAACAAGTGACTTGCAAATGGTTTAGTGTATGAAAATGCGAACTTGTGACTTTAAAATGGTTAAGTGTAGTGACTTGTAAATATGAACTAGTGACATGAAAATGGTTAAGTGTAGTGACTTGAAAATGGATAAGTGTAGTTTCTTGAAATGTGAACTAGTTACTTGAAACTGGATAACTGTAGTTACTTGAAAATGCGTACTAATTACTTGAAAATGGATAAGTGAAGTTTCTTGAAACTTGTTAAGTGTAGTTATTTGAAAATGTGTACTAATGAGTAGAAAATAGTTGTGTAGTAACTTGAAAATGTGAACTAGTGACTTAAAAATGGTTAAGTGTAATGACTTGTAATGTGAACTAGTGACTTGAAAATGGGAAAGTTGTTGAAAATTTGAACTAGTAACTTGAAAATAGTTAAGTGTAGTGACTTAAAAATAGTAAAGTGTAATGACTTGAAATTTGTACTAGTGACTTCAAAATGTGAACTAATGACTAGAAAATTGTTAAGTGTAGTGACTTAAAAATGTGAACTAGTGACTAAAAATGGTTTAAGTGTGGCGACTTAAAAATAGTTAAGTGTAGTGACTTAAAAATAGTAAAGTGTAATGACTTGAAATTTATACTAGTGACTTAAAAATGGTTAAGCGTAGTGACTTGAAAATGTGAACTAATGACTAGAAAATTGTTAAGTGTAGTGACTTAAAAATGTGAACTAGTGACTTAAAAATGGTTTAGTGTTTGAAAATGTGAACTAGTGACATGACAATGGTTGTGTAGTGACTTGAAATGTGCACTAGTGACTTGAAAATGGTTAAGTGTAGTGACTTTTAAATGGTTAACTGTAGTGACTTGTAAATATGAACTAGTGACATGAAAATGATTAAGTGTAGTGACTTGAAAATGTGAACTACTGACTTGAAAATGGATAAGCGTAGTAACTTGAAAATGTGAACTATTGACTGAAAAATGGTTAAATGTAGTGACTTGAAATGTGAACTAGTAACTTGAAAATGGGAAAGTGGTTGAAAATTTGTATTAATGACTTGAAAATAGTTACGTGTAGTGACTTAAAATAGTAAAGTGTAATGACTTTAAATTTGAACTAGTGACTTAAAAATGGTTAAGCGTAGTGACTTGAAAATGTAAACTAATGACTAGAAAATTGTTAAGTGTAGTGACGTAAAAATGTGAACTAGTAACTAGAAATGGTTTAAGTGTGGCGACTTGAAACTGTGAACTAGTGACTTGAAAATTGTTTCGTGTACTGACTTGAAATGTGAACTAGTGACATGAAAATTTTTAAGTGTAGTGCCTTGAAATGTGCACTAGTGACTTGAAAATGGTTAAGTGTTTTAAAATGTGAACTAGTGACATAAAAATTGTTAAGTGTAGTGCCTTGAAATGTGCATTAGTGACTTGAAACTGGATAAGTGTAGTTACTTGAAAATGTGTACTAATTACTTGAAAATGGATAAGTGAAGTTTCTTGAAACTTGTTAAGTGTAGTTATATGAAAATGTGTACTAATGAGTAGAAAATGGTTGTGTAGTAACTTGAAAATGTGAACTAGTGACTTAAAAATGGTTAAGTGTAATGACTTGAAATGTGAACTAGTGACTTGAAAATGGGGAAAGTGGTTGAAAATTTGAACTAGTAACTTGAAAATAGTTAAGTGTAGTGACTTAAAAATAGTAAAGTGTAATGACTTGAAATTTGTACTAGTGACTTCAAAATGTGAACTAATGACTAGAAAATTGTTAAGTGTAGTGACTTATAAATGTGAACTAGTGACTAAAAATGGTTTAAGTGTGGCGACTTAAAAATAGTTAAGTGTAGTGACTTAAAAATAGTAAAGTGTAATGACTTGAAATTTATACTAGTGACTTAAAAATGGTTAAGCGTAGTGACTTGAAAATGTGAACTAATGACTAGAAAATTGTTAAGTGTAGTGACTTAAAAATGTGAACTAGTGACTTGAAAATGGTTTAGTGTTTGAAAATGTGAACTAGTGACATGAAAATGGTTAAGTGTAATGCCTTGAAATGTGCACTAGTGACTTGAAAATGGTTAAGTGTAGTGACTTGTAAATGTGAACTAGTGACTTGAAAATGGTTAAGTGTAGTGACTTTAAAATGGTTAAGTGTAGTGACTAGTAACTATGAACTAGTGACATGAAAATGGTTAAGTGTAGTGACTTGAAAATGTGAACTAGTGACTTTAAAATGGATAAGTGTAGTTTTTGAAATGTGAACAAGTGATTTGAAACTGGTTAAGAGTTGTTACTTGAATATGTGTACTAATGACCAGAAAATGGTTAAGTGTAGTGACTTGAAATGTGCACTAGTGACTTGAAAATGGTTAAGTGTAGTAGTGACTTTAAAATGGTTAAGTGTAGTGAGCTGTAAATATGAACTAATGACATGAAAATGGTTAAGTATAGTGACTTGAAAATGTGAACTTGTGACTTGAAAATGGATAAGTGTAGTTTCTTGAAATGTGAACTAGCGACTTGAAACTGGTTAGGTGTTGTTACTTGAAATTGTGTACTAATGACTAGAAAATGGTTAAGTGTAGTAACTCGAAAATATGAAATATTGACTTAAAAATGGTTAAGTGTAGTGACTTGAAATGTGCACTAGTGACTTGAAAATGGTTAAGTGTAGTAGTGACTTTAAAATGGTTAAGTGTAGTGAGCTGTAAATATGAACTAATGACATGAAAATGGTTAAGTGTAGTGACTTGAAAATGGATAAGTGTAGTTTCATGAAATGTGAACTAGTGACTTGAAACTGGTTAAGTGTTGTTATTTAAAATGTGCACTAATGAGTAGAAAATGGTTAAGTGTAGTAACTTGAAAATGTGAACTAGTGACTTAAAAATGGTTAAGTGTAATGACTTGAAATGTGAACTAGCGACTTGAAAATGGGAAAGTGGTTGAAAATTTGAACTAGTGACTTGAAAATAGTTAAGTGTAGTGACTTAAAAATAGTAAAGTGTAATGACTTCAAATTTGTACTAGTGACTTAAAAATGGTTAAGCGTAGTGACTTGAAAATGTGAACTAATGACTAGAAAATTGTTAAGTGTAGTGACTTAAAAATTTGAACTAGTGACTTGAAAATGGTTTAGTGTTTGAAAATGTGAACTAGTGACATGAAAATGGTTAAGTGTAGTGCCTTGAAATGTGCACTAGTGACTTGAAAATGGTTAAGTGTTTGAAAATGTGAACTAGTGACATGAAAATGGTTAAGTGTAGTGCCTTGAAATGTACACTAGTGACTTGAAAATGGTTAAGTGTAGTGACTTATAAATGTGAACTGGTGACATGAAAATGGTTAAGTGTAGTGTCTTGTAAATGTGAACTACTGACTTGAAAATGGTTAAGTGTAGTGACTTTAAAATGGTTAAGTGTAGTGACTAGTAACTATGAACTAGTGACATGAAAATGGTTAAGTGTAGTGACTTGAAAATGTGAACTAGTGACTTTAAAATGGATAAGTGTAGTTTCTTGAAATGTGAACTAGTGACTTGAAACTGGTTAAGTGTTGTTACTTGAATATGTTTACTGATGACTAGAAAATGGTTAAGTGTAGTGACTTGAAATGTGCACTAGTGACTTGAAAATGGTTAAGTGTAGTGACTTTAAAATGGTTAAGTGTAGTGAGCTGTAAATATGAACTAATGACATGAAAATGGTTAAGTGTAGTGACTTGAACATGGATAAGTGTAGTTTCATGAAATGTGAACTAGTGACTTGAAACTTGATAAGTGTAGTTACTTGAAAATGTGTACTAATGACTAGAAAATGGTTAAGTGTAGTAACATGAAAATGTGAACTGTTGACTTAAAAATGGTTAAGTGTAATGACTTGAAATGTGGACTAGTGACTTGAAAATGGGAAAGTGGTTGAAAATTTGAACTAGTAACTTGAAAATAGTTAAGTGTAGTGACTTAAAAATAGTAAAGTGTAATGAATTGAAATTTGTACTAGTGCCTTAAAAATGGTTAAGCGTAGTGACTTGAAAATGTGAACTAATGAGTAGAAAATGTTTAAGTGTAGTGACATAAAAATGTGAACTAGTGACTCGGAATGGTTTAAGTGTGGCGACTTGAAACTGTGAACTTGTGCCTTGAAAATGGTTTCGTGTACTGACTTGAAATGTGAACTAGTGACTTGAAAATGGTTTAGTGTTTGAAAATGTGAACTAGTGACATGAAAATGATTAAGTGTAATGCCTTGAAATGTGCACTAGTGACTTGCAAATGGTTAAGTGTAGTGACTTGTAAAGGTGAACTAGTGACTAGAAAATTGTTAAGTGTAGTGACTTGTAACTATGAACTAGTGACATGAAAATGGTTAAGTGTAGTGACTTGAAAATGGATAAGTGTAGTTTCATGAAATGTGAACTAGTTACTTGAAACTGGTTAAGTGTTGTTACTTTAAAATGTGTACTAATGACTAGAAAATGGTTAAGTGTAGTAACTTGAAAATGTGAACTATTGACTTAAAAATGGTTAAGTGTAGTGACTTGAAATGTGAACTAGTGACTTGAAAATGGGAAAGTGGTTGAAAATTTCAACTAGTGACTTAAAAATGGTTAAGCGTAGTGACTTGAAAATGTGAACTAATGACTAGAAAATTGTTAAGTGTAGTGACTTAAAAATGTGAACTAGTGACTAGAAATTGTTTAAGTGTGGCGACTTGAAAATGTGAACTACTGACATGAAAATGGTTAAGTGTACTGACTTGAAATGTTAACTAGTGACTTGAAAATGTGAACTAGTGACTAGAAATGGTTTAAGTGTGGCGACTTGAAAATGTGAACTAGTGACTTGAAATGTTAACTAGTGACTTGAAAATGTGAACTAGTGACTAGAAATGGTTTAAGTGTGGCGACTTGAAAATGTGAACTAGTGACTTGAAAATGGTTATGTGTACTGACTTGAAATGTGAACAAGTGACTTGCAAATGGTTTAGTGTATGAAAATGCGAACTTGTGACTTTAAAATGGTTAAGTGTAGTGACTTGTAAATATGAACTAGTGACATGAAAATGGTTAAGTGTAGTGACTTGAAAATGGATAAGTGTAGTTTCTTGAAATGTGAACTAGTTACTTGAAACTGGATAAGTGTAGTTACTTGAAAATGTGTACTAATTACTTGAAAATGGATAAGTGAAGTTTCTTGAAACTTGTTAAGTGTAGTTATATGAAAATGTGTACTAATGAGTAGAAAATGGTTGTGTAGTAACTTGAAAATGTGAACTAGTGACTTAAAAATGGTTAAGTGTAATGACTTGTAATGTGAACTAGTGACTTGAAAATGGGAAAGTTGTTGAAAATTTGAACTAGTAACTTGAAAATAGTTAAGTGTAGTGACTTAAAAATAGTAAAGTGTAATGACTTGAAATTTGTACTAGTGACTTCAAAATGTGAACTAATGACTAGAAAATTGTTAAGTGTAGTGACTTAAAAATGTGAACTAGTGACTAAAAATGGTTTAAGTGTGGCGACTTAAAAATAGTTAAGTGTAGTGACTTAAAAATAGTAAAGTGTAATGACTTGAAATTTATACTAGTGACTTAAAAATGGTTAAGCGTAGTGACTTGAAAATGTGAACTAATGACTAGAAAATTGTTAAGTGTAGTGACTTAAAAATGTGAACTAGTGACTTAAAAATGGTTTAGTGTTTGAAAATGTGAACTAGTGACATGACAATGGTTGTGTAGTGACTTGAAATGTGCACTAGTGACTTGAAAATGGTTAAGTGTAGTGGCTTTTAAATGGTTAACTGTAGTGACTTGTAAATATGAACTAGTGACATGAAAATGATTAAGTGTAGTGACTTGAAAATGTGAACTACTGACTTGAAAATGGATAAGCGTAGTAACTTGAAAATGTGAACTATTGACTGAAAAATGGTTAAATGTAGTGACTTGAAATGTGAACTAGTAACTTGAAAATGGGAAAGTGGTTGAAAATTTGTATTAATGACTTGAAAATAGTTACGTGTAGTGACTTAAAATAGTAAAGTGTAATGACTTTAAATTTGAACTAGTGACTTAAAAATGGTTAAGCGTAGTGACTTGAAAATGTAAACTAATGACTAGAAAATTGTTAAGTGTAGTGACGTAAAAATGTGAACTAGTAACTAGAAATGGTTTAAGTGTGGCGACTTGAAACTGTGAACTAGTGACTTTAAAATTGTTTCGTGTACTGACTTGAAATGTGAACTAGTGACATGAAAATTTTTAAGTGTAGTGCCTTGAAATGTGCACTAGTGACTTGAAAATGGTTAAGTGTTTTAAAATGTGAACTAGTGACATAAAAATTGTTAAGTGTAGTGACTTATAAATGTGAACTAGTGACTAGAAATGGTTTAAGTGTGGCGACTTGAACTGTGAACTAGTGACTTGAAAATAGTTGTGTGTATTGACTTGAAATGTGAACTAGTGACTTGAAAATGGTTTAGTGTTTTAAAATGTGAACTAGTGACATGAAAATTGTTAAGTGTAGTGCCTTGAAATGTGCACTAGTGACTTGAAACTGGATAAGTGTAGTTACTTGAAAATGTGTACTAATTACTTGAAAATGGATAAGTGAAGTTTCTTGAAACTTGTTAAGTGTAGTTATATGAAAATGTGTACTAATGAGTAGAAAATGGTTGTGTAGTAACTTGAAAATGTGAACTAGTGACTTAAAAATGGTTAAGTGTAATGACTTGAAATGTGAACTAGTGACTTGAAAATGGGGAAAGTGGTTGAAAATTTGAACTAGTAACTTGAAAATAGTTAAGTGTAGTGACTTAAAAATAGTAAAGTGTAATGACTTGAAATTTGTACTAGTGACTTCAAAATGTGAACTAATGACTAGAAAATTGTTAAGTGTAGTGACTTAAAAATGTGAACTAGTGACTAAAAATGGTTTAAGTGTGGCGACTTAAAAATAGTTAAGTGTAGTGACTTAAAAATAGTAAAGTGTAATGACTTGAAATTTATACTAGTGACTTAAAAATGGTTAAGCGTAGTGACTTGAAAATGTGAACTAATGACTAGAAAATTGTTAAGTGTAGTGACTTAAAAATGTGAACTAGTGACTTAAAAATGGTTTAGTGTTTGAAAATGTGAACTAGTGACATGACAATGGTTGTGTAGTGACTTGAAATGTGCACTAGTGACTTGAAAATGGTTAAGTGTAGTGACTTTTAAATGGTTAAGTGTAGTGACTTGTAAGTATGAACTAGTGACATGAAAATGATTAAGTGTAGTGACTTGTAAAAGTGAACTTGTGACTTGAAAATGGTTAAGTGTAGTGACTATAAAATGGTTAAGTGTAGTGGCTAGTAACTATGAACTAGTGACATGAAAATGGTTAAGTGTAGTGACTTGAAAATGTGAACTAGTGACTTTAAAATGGATAAGTGTAGTTTCTTGAAATGTGAACTAGTGACTTGAAACTGGTTAAGTGTTGTTACTTGAATATGTGTACTAATGACTAGAAAATGGTTAAGTGTAGTGACTTGAAATGTGCACTAGTGACTTGAAAATGGTTAAGTGTAGTGACTTGAAAATGGTTAAGTGTAGTGACTTGAAAATGGTTAAGTGTAGTGACTTGTAAATATGAACTACTGACATTAAAATGGTTAAGTGTAGTGATTTGAAAATGGATAAGTGTAGTTTCTTGAAATGTAAACTAGTAACTTGAAACTGGATAAGTTTAGTTACTTGAAAATGTGAACTATTGACTTGAAAATGGTTAAGTCTAATCACTTGAAATGTGAACTAGTGACTTGAAAATGGGAAAGTAGTTAAAAATTTGAACTAGTAACTTGAAAATAGTTAAGTGTAGTGACTTAAAAATAGTATAGTGTAATGACTTGAAATTTGTACTAGTGACTTAAAAATGGTTAAGCGTAGTGACTTGAAAATGTGAACTAATGACTAAAAAATTGTTAAGTATAGTGACTTAAAAAAGTGAACTTGTGATTAGGAATGGTTTAAGTGTGGCGACTTGAAACTGTGAACTACTGGCTTGAAAATGGTTTCTTGTACTTACTTGAAATGTGAACTAGTGACTTGAAAATGGTTTAGTGTTTGAAAATGTGAACTAGTGACATGAAAATGGTTAAGTGTAATGCCTTGAAATGTGCACTAGTGACTTGAAAATGGTTAAGTGTAGTGACTTGTAAATGTGAACTAGTGACTTGAAAATGGTTAAGTGTAGTGACTTTAAAATGGTTAAGTGTAGTGACTAGTAACTATGAACTAGTGACATGAAAATGGTTAAGTGTAGTGACTTGAAAATGTGAACTAATGACTAGAAAATTGTTAAGTATAGTGACTTAAAAAAGTGAACTTGTGATTAGGAATGGTTTAAGTGTGGCGACTTGAAACTGTGAACTACTGACTTGAAAATGGTTTCTTGTACTGACTTGAAATGTGAACTAGTGACTTGAAAATGGTTTAGTGTTTGAAAATGTGAACTAGTGACATGAAAATGGTTAAGTGTAATGCCTTGAAATGTGCACTAGTGACTTGAAAATGGTTAAGTGTAGTGACTTGTAAATGTGAACTAGTGACTTGAAAATGGTTAAGTGTAGTGACTTTAAAATGGTTAAGTGTAGTGACTAGTAACTATGAACTAGTGACATGAAAATGGTTAAGTGTAGTGACTTGAAAATGTGAACTAGTGACTTTAAAATGGATAAGTGTAGTTTTTGAAATGTGAACAAGTGATTTGAAACTGGTTAAGAGTTGTTACTTGAATATGTGTACTAATGACCAGAAAATGGTTAAGTGTAGTGACTTGAAATGTGCACTAGTGACTTGAAAATGGTTAAGTGTAGTAGTGACTTTAAAATGGTTAAGTGTAGTGAGCTGTAAATATGAACTAATGACATGAAAATGGTTAAGTGTAGTGACTTGAAAATGTGAACTTGTGACTTGAAAATGGATAAGTGTAGTTTCTTGAAATGTGAACTAGCGACTTGAAACTGGTTAAGTGTTGTTACTTGAAATTGTGTACTAATGACTAGAAAATGGTTAAGTGTAGTAACTCGAAAATATGAAATATTGACTTAAAAATGGTTAAGTGTAGTGACTTGAAATGTGCACTAGTGACTTGAAAATGGTTAAGTGTAGTAGTGACTTTAAAATGGTTAAGTGTAGTGAGCTGTAAATATGAACTAATGACATGAAAATGGTTAAGTGTAGTGACTTGAAAATGGATAAGTGTAGTTTCATGAAATGTGAACTAGTGACTTGAAACTGGTTAAGTGTTGTTATTTAAAATGTGCACTAATGAGTAGAAAATGGTTAAGTGTAGTAACTTGAAAATGTGAACTAGTGACTTAAAAATGGTTAAGTGTAATGACTTGAAATGTGAACTAGCGACTTGAAAATGGGAAAGTGGTTGAAAATTTGAACTAGTGACTTGAAAATAGTTAAGTGTAGTGACTTAAAAATAGTAAAGTGTAATGACTTCAAATTTGTACTAGTGACTTAAAAATGGTTAAGCGTAGTGACTTGAAAATGTGAACTAATGACTAGAAAATTGTTAAGTGTAGTGACTTAAAAATTTGAACTAGTGACTTGAAAATGGTTTAGTGTTTGAAAATGTGAACTAGTGACATGAAAATGGTTAAGTGTAGTGCCTTGAAATGTGCACTAGTGACTTGAAAATGGTTAAGTGTTTGAAAATGTGAACTAGTGACGTGAAAATGGTTAAGTGTAGTGCCTTGAAATGTGCACTAGTGACTTGAAAATGGTTAAGTGTTTGAAAATGTGAACTAGTGACATGAAAATGGTTGTGTAGTGACTTGAAATGTGCACTAGTGAATTTTAAATGGTTAAGTGTAGTGACTTTTAAATGGTTAAGTGTAGTGACTTGAAATGTGAACTAGTGACTAGAAATTGTTTAAGTGTGGCGACTTGAAACTGTGAACTAGTGACTTGAAAATGGTTATGTGTACTGACTTGAAATGTGAACTAGTGACTTGAAAATGGTTTAGTGTATGAAAATGCGAACTTGTGACATGAAAATGGTTAAGTGTAGTGCCTTGAAATGTGCACTAGTGACTTGAAAATAGTTAAGTGTAGTGACTTAAAAATAGTAAAGTGTAATGACTTCAAATTTGTACTAGTGACTTAAAAATGGTTAAGCGTAGTGACTTGAAAATGTGAACTAATGACTAGAAAATTGTTAAGTGTAGTGACTTAAAAATTTGAACTAGTGACTTGAAAATGGTTTAGTGTTTGAAAATGTGAACTAGTGACATGAAAATGGTTAAGTGTAGTGCCTTGAAATGTGCACTAGTGACTTGAAAATGGTTAAGTGTTTGAAAATGTGAACTAGTGACATGAAAATGGTTAAGTGTAGTGCCTTGAAATGTACACTAGTGACTTGAAAATGGTTAAGTGCAGTGACTTATAAATGTGAACTGGTGACATGAAAATGGTTAAGTGTAGTGTCTTGTAAATGTGAACTACTGACTTGAAAATGGTTAAGTGTAGTGACTTTAAAATGGTTAAGTGTAGTGACTAGTAACTATGAACTAGTGACATGAAAATGGTTAAGTGTAGTGACTTGAAAATGTGAACTAGTGACTTTAAAATGGATAAGTGTAGTTTCTTGAAATGTGAACTAGTGACTTGAAACTGGTTAAGTGTTGTTACTTGAATATGTTTACTAATGACTAGAAAATGGTTAAGTGTAGTGACTTGAAATGTGCACTAGTGACTTGAAAATGGTTAAGTGTAGTGACTTTAAAATGGTTAAGTGTAGTGAGCTGTAAATATGAACTAATGACATGAAAATGGTTAAGTGTAGTGACTTGAACATGGATAAGTGTAGTTTCATGAAATGTGAACTAGTGACTTGAAACTGGATAAGTGTAGTTACTTGAAAATGTGTACTAATGACTAGAAAATGGTTAAGTGTAGTAACATGAAAATGTGAACTGTTGACTTAAAAATGGTTAAGTGTAATGACTTGAAATGTGGACTAGTGACTTGAAAATGGGAAAGTGGTTGAAAATTTGAACTAGTAACTTGAAAATAGTTAAGTGTAGTGACTTAAAAATAGTAAAGTGTAATGAATTGAAATTTGTACTAGTGCCTTAAAAATGGTTAAGCGTAGTGACTTGAAAATGTGAACTAATGAGTAGAAAATGTTTAAGTGTAGTGACATAAAAATGTGAACTAGTGACTCGGAATGGTTTAAGTGTGGCGACTTGAAACTGTGAACTTGTGCCTTGAAAATGGTTTCGTGTACTGACTTGAAATGTGAACTAGTGACTTGAAAATGGTTTAGTGTTTGAAAATGTGAACTAGTGACATGAAAATGATTAAGTGTAATGCCTTGAAATGTGCACTAGTGACTTGCAAATGGTTAAGTGTAGTGACTTGTAAAGGTGAACTAGTGACTAGAAAATTGTTAAGTGTAGTGACTTGTAACTATGAACTAGTGACATGAAAATGGTTAAGTGTAGTGACTTGAAAATGGATAAGTGTAGTTTCATGAAATGTGAACTAGTTACTTGAAACTGGTTAAGTGTTGTTACTTTAAAATGTGTACTAATGACTAGAAAATGGTTAAGTGTAGTAACTTGAAAATGTGAACTATTGACTTAAAAATGGTTAAGTGTAGTGACTTGAAATGTGAACTAGTGACTTGAAAATGGGAAAGTGGTTGAAAATTTCAACTAGTGACTTAAAAATGGTTAAGCGTAGTGACTTGAAAATGTGAACTAATGACTAGAAAATTGTTAAGTGTAGTGACTTAAAAATGTGAACTAGTGACTAGAAATTGTTTAAGTGTGGCGACTTGAAAATGTGAACTACTGACATGAAAATGGTTAAGTGTACTGACTTGAAATGTTAACTAGTGACTTGAAAATGTGAACTAGTGACTAGAAATGGTTTAAGTGTGGCGACCTGAAAATGTGAACTAGTGACTTGAAATGTTAACTAGTGACTTGAAAATGTGAACTAGTGACTAGAAATGGTTTAAGTGTGGCGACTTGAAAATGTGAACTAGTGACTTGAAAATGGTTATGTGTACTGACTTGAAATGTGAACAAGTGACTTGCAAATGGTTTAGTGTATGAAAATGCGAACTTGTGACTTTAAAATGGTTAAGTGTAGTGACTTGTAAATATGAACTAGTGACATGAAAATGGTTAAGTGTAGTGACTTGAAAATGGATAAGTGTAGTTTCTTGAAATGTGAACTAGTTACTTGAAACTGGATAAGTGTAGTTACTTGAAAATGTGTACTAATTACTTGAAAATGGATAAGTGAAGTTTCTTGAAACTTGTTAAGTGTAGTTATATGAAAATGTGTACTAATGAGTAGAAAATGGTTGTGTAGTAACTTGAAAATGTGAACTAGTGACTTAAAAATGGTTAAGTGTAATGACTTGAAATGTGAACTAGTGACTTGAAAATGGTTTAAGTGTGGCGACTTGAACTGTGAACTAGTGACTTGAAAATAGTTGTGTGTATTGACTTGAAATGTGAACTAGTGACTTGAAAATGGTTTAGTGTTTTAAAATGTGAACTAGTGACATGAAAATTGTTAAGTGTAGTGCCTTGAAATGTGCACTAGTGACTTGAAACTGGATAAGTGTAGTTACCTGAAAATGTGTACTAATTACTTGAAAATGGATAAGTGAAGTTTCTTGAAACTTGTTAAGTGTAGTTATATGAAAATGTGTACTAATGAGTAGAAAATGGTTGTGTAGTAACTTGAAAATGTGAACTAGTGACTTAAAAATGGTTAAGTGTAATGACTTGAAATGTGAACTAGTGACTTGAAAATGGGGAAAGTGGTTGAAAATTTGAACTAGTAACTTGAAAATAGTTAAGTGTAGTGACTTAAAAATAGTAAAGTGTAATGACTTGAAATTTGTACTAGTGACTTCAAAATGTGAACTAATGACTAGAAAATTGTTAAGTGTAGTGACTTAAAAATGTGAACTAGTGACTAAAAATGGTTTAAGTGTGGCGACTTAAAAATAGTTAAGTGTAGTGACTTAAAAATAGTAAAGTGTAATGACTTGAAATTTATACTAGTGACTTAAAAATGGTTAAGCGTAGTGACTTGAAAATGTGAACTAATGACTAGAAAATTGTTAAGTGTAGTGACTTAAAAATGTGAACTAGTGACTTAAAAATGGTTTAGTGTTTGAAAATGTGAACTAGTGACATGACAATGGTTGTGTAGTGACTTGAAATGTGCACTAGTGACTTGAAAATGGTTAAGTGTAGTGACTTTTAAATGGTTAACTGTAGTGACTTGTAAATATGAACTAGTGACATGAAAATGATTAAGTGTAGTGACTTGAAAATGTGAACTACTGACTTGAAAATGGATAAGCGTAGTAACTTGAAAATGTGAACTATTGACTGAAAAATGGTTAAATGTAGTGACTTGAAATGTGAACTAGTAACTTGAAAATGGGAAAGTGGTTGAAAATTTGTATTAATGACTTGAAAATAGTTACGTGTAGTGACTTAAAATAGTAAAGTGTAATGACTTTAAATTTGAACTAGTGACTTAAAAATGGTTAAGCGTAGTGACTTGAAAATGTAAACTAATGACTAGAAAATTGTTAAGTGTAGTGACGTAAAAATGTGAACTAGTAACTAGAAATGGTTTAAGTGTGGCGACTTGAAACTGTGAACTAGTGACTTTAAAATTGTTTCGTGTACTGACTTGAAATGTGAACTAGTGACATGAAAATTTTTAAGTGTAGTGCCTTGAAATGTTCACTAGTGACTTGAAAATGGTTAAGTGTTTTAAAATGTGAACTAGTGACATAAAAATTGTTAAGTGTAGTGACTTATAAATGTGAACTAGTGACTAGAAATGGTTTAAGTGTGGCGACTTGAACTGTGAACTAGTGACTTGAAAATAGTTGTGTGTATTGACTTGAAATGTGAACTAGTGACTTGAAAATGGTTTAGTGTTTTAAAATGTGAACTAGTGACATGAAAATTGTTAAGTGTAGTGCCTTGAAATGTGCACTAGTGACTTGAAACTGGATAAGTGTAGTTACCTGAAAATGTGTACTAATTACTTGAAAATGGATAAGTGAAGTTTCTTGAAACTTGTTAAGTGTAGTTATATGAAAATGTGTACTAATGAGTAGAAAATGGTTGTGTAGTAACTTGAAAATGTGAACTAGTGACTTAAAAATGGTTAAGTGTAATGACTTGAAATGTGAACTAGTGACTTGAAAATGGGGAAAGTGGTTGAAAATTTGAACTAGTAACTTGAAAATAGTTAAGTGTAGTGACTTAAAAATAGTAAAGTGTAATGACTTGAAATTTGTACTAGTGACTTCAAAATGTGAACTAATGACTAGAAAATTGTTAAGTGTAGTGACTTAAAAATGTGAACTAGTGACTAAAAATGGTTTAAGTGTGGCGACTTAAAAATAGTTAAGTGTAGTGACTTAAAAATAGTAAAGTGTAATGACTTGAAATTTATACTAGTGACTTAAAAATGGTTAAGCGTAGTGACTTGAAAATGTGAACTAATGACTAGAAAATTGTTAAGTGTAGTGACTTAAAAATGTGAACTAGTGACTTGAAAATGGTTTAGTGTTTGAAAATGTGAACTAGTGACATGACAATGGTTGTGTAGTGACTTGAAATGTGCACTAGTGACTTGAAAATGGTTAAGTGTAGTGACTTTTAAATGGTTAAGTGTAGTGACTTGTAAATATGAACTAGTGACATGAAAATGATTAAGTGTAGTGACTTGTAAAAGTGAACTTGTGACTTGAAAATGGTTAAGTGTAGTGACTATAAAATGGTTAAGTGTAGTGGCTAGTAACTATGAACTAGTGACATGAAAATGGTTAAGTGTAGTGACTTGAAAATGTGAACTAGTGACTTTAAAATGGATAAGTGTAGTTTCTTGAAATGTGAACTAGTGACTTGAAACTGGTTAAGTGTTGTTACTTGAATATGTGTACTAATGACTAGAAAATGGTTAAGTGTAGTGACTTGAAATGTGCACTAGTGACTTGAAAATGGTTAAGTGTAGTGACTTGAAAATGGTTAAGTGTAGTGACTTGAAAATGGTTAAGTGTAGTGACTTGAAAATGGTTAAGTGTAGTGACTTGTAAATATGAACTACTGACATTAAAATGGTTAAGTGTAGTGATTTGAAAATGGATAAGTGTAGTTTCTTGAAATGTAAACTAGTAACTTGAAACTGGATAAGTTTAGTTACTTGAAAATGTGTATTAATGACTAGAAAATGGTTAAGTGTAGTAACTTGAAAATGTGAACTATTGACTTGAAAATGGTTAAGTCTAATCACTTGAAATGTGAACTAGTGACTTGAAAATGGGAAAGTAGTTAAAAATTTGAACTAGTAACTTGAAAATAGTTAAGTGTAGTGACTTAAAAATAGTATAGTGTAATGACTTGAAATTTGTACTAGTGACTTAAAAATGGTTAAGCGTAGTGACTTGAAAATGTGAACTAATGACTAAAAAATTGTTAAGTATAGTGACTTAAAAAAGTGAACTTGTGATTAGGAATGGCTTAAGTGTGGCGACTTGAAACTGTGAACTACTGGCTTGAAAATGGTTTCTTGTACTTACTTGAAATGTGAACTAGTGACTTGAAAATGGTTTAGTGTTTGAAAATGTGAACTAGTGACATGAAAATGGTTAAGTGTAATGCCTTGAAATGTGCACTAGTGACTTGAAAATGGTTAAGTGTAGTGACTTGTAAATATGAACTACTGACATTAAAATGGTTAAGTGTAGTGATTTGAAAATGGATAAGTGTAGTTTCTTGAAATGTAAACTAGTAACTTGAAACTGGATAAGTTTAGTTACTTGAAAATGTGTATTAATGACTAGAAAATGGTTAAGTGTAGTAACTTGAAAATGTGAACTATTGACTTGAAAATGGTTAAGTCTAATCACTTGAAATGTGAACTAGTGACTTGAAAATGGGAAAGTAGTTAAAAATTTGAACTAGTAACTTGAAAATAGTTAAGTGTAGTGACTTAAAAATAGTATAGTGTAATGACTTGAAATTTGTACTAGTGACTTAAAAATGGTTAAGCGTAGTGACTTGAAAATGTGAACTAATGACTAAAAAATTGTTAAGTATAGTGACTTAAAAAAGTGAACTTGTGATTAGGAATGGTTTAAGTGTGGCGACTTGAAACTGTGAACTACTGGCTTGAAAATGGTTTCTTGTACTTACTTGAAATGTGAACTAGTGACTTGAAAATGGTTTAGTGTTTGAAAATGTGAACTAGTGACATGAAAATGGTTAAGTGTAATGCCTTGAAATGTGCACTAGTGACTTGAAAATGGTTAAGTGTAGTGACTTGTAAATGTGAACTAGTGACTTGAAAATGGTTAAGTGTAGTGACTTTAAAATGGTTAAGTGTAGTGACTAGTAACTATGAACTAGTGACATGAAAATGGTTAAGTGTAGTGACTTGAAAATGTGAACTAATGACTAGAAAATTGTTAAGTATAGTGACTTAAAAAAGTGAACTTGTGATTAGGAATGGTTTAAGTGTGGCGACTTGAAACTGTGAACTACTGACTTGAAAATGGTTTCTTGTACTGACTTGAAATGTGAACTAGTGACTTGAAAATGGTTTAGTGTTTGAAAATGTGAACTAGTGACATGAAAATGGTTAAGTGTAATGCCTTGAAATGTGCACTAGTGACTTGAAAATGGTTAAGTGTAGTGACTTGTAAATGTGAACTAGTGACTTGAAAATGGTTAAGTGTAGTGACTTTAAAATGGTTAAGTGTAGTGACTAGTAACTATGAACTAGTGACATGAAAATGGTTAAGTGTAGTGACTTGAAAATGTGAACTAGTGACTTTAAAATGGATAAGTGTAGTTTTTGAAATGTGAACAAGTGATTTGAAACTGGTTAAGAGTTGTTACTTGAATATGTGTACTAATGACCAGAAAATGGTTAAGTGTAGTGACTTGAAATGTGCACTAGTGACTTGAAAATGGTTAAGTGTAGTAGTGACTTTAAAATTGTTAAGTGTAGTGAGCTGTAAATATGAACTAATGACATGAAAATGGTTAAGTGTAGTGACTTGAAAATGTGAACTTGTGACTTGAAAATGGATAAGTGTAGTTTCTTGAAATGTGAACTAGCGACTTGAAACTGGTTAAGTGTTGTTACTTGAAATTGTGTACTAATGACTAGAAAATGGTTAAGTGTTGTTACTTGAATATGTGTACTAATGACTAGAAAATGGTTAAGCGTAGTGACTTGAAATGTGCACTAGTGACTTGAAAATGGTTAAGTGTAGTGACTTTAAAATGGTTAAGTGTAGTGACTTGTAAATATGAACTAGTGACATGAAAATGGTTAAGTGTAGTGACTTGAAAATGGATAAGTGTAGTTTCATGAAATGTGAACTAGTGACTTGAAACTGGTTAAGTGTTGTTATTTAAAATGTGCACTAATGAGTAGAAAATGGTTAAGTGTAGTAACTTGAAAATGTGAACTAGTGACTTAAAAATGGTTAAGTGTAATGACTTGAAATGTGAACTAGCGACTTGAAAATGGGAAAGTGGTTGAAAATTTGAACTAGTGACTTGAAAATAGTTAAGTGTAGTGACTTAAAAATAGTAAAGTGTAATGACTTCAAATTTGTACTAGTGACTTAAAAATGGTTAAGCGTAGTGACTTGAAAATGTGAACTAATGACTAGAAAATTGTTAAGTGTAGTGACTTAAAAATTTGAACTAGTGAATTGAAAATGGTTTAGTGTTTGAAAATGTGAACTAGTGACATGAAAATGGTTAAGTGTAGTGCCTTGAAATGTGCACTAGTGACTTGAAAATGGTTAAGTGTTTGAAAATGTGAACTAGTGACGTGAAAATGGTTAAGTGTAGTGCCTTGAAATGTGCACTAGTGACTTGAAAATGGTTAAGTATTTGAAAATGTGAACTAGTGACATGAAAATGGTTGTGTAGTGACTTGAAATGTGCACTAGTGACTTGAAAATGGTTAAGTGTAGTGACTTTTAAATGGTTAAGTGTAGTGACTTTTAAATGGTTAGGTGTAGTGACTTGAAATGTGAACTAGTGACTAGAAATTGTTTAAGTGTGGCGACTTGAAACTGTGAACTAGTGACTTGAAAATGGTTATGTGTACTGACTTGAAATGTGAACTAGTGACTTGAAAATGGTTTAGTGTATGAAAATGCAAACTTGTGACATGAAAATGGTTAAGTGTAGTGCCTTGAAATGTGCACTAGTGACTTGAAAATGGTTAAGTGTAGTGACTTGTAAATATGAACTACTGACATGAAAATGGTCAAGTGTAGTGACTTGAAAATGGATAAGTGAAGTTTCTTGAAATGTAAACTAGTAAATTGAAACTCGATAAGTTTAGTAACTTGAAAATGTGTGTTAATGACTAGAAAATGGTTAAGTGTAGTAACTTGAAAATGTGAACTAATGACTTAAAAATGGTTAAGTGTAAAGACTTGAAATGTCAACTAGTGACTTGAAAATGGGAAAGTTGTTAAAAATTTGAACTAGTAACTTGAAAATAGTTAAGTGTAGTGACTTAAAAATAGTATAGTGTAATGACTTGAAATTCGTACTAGTGACTTAAAAATGGTTAAGCGTAGTGACTTGAAAATGTGAACTAATGACTAGAAAATTGTTAAGTATAGTGACCTTAAAATGTGAACTTGTGACTAGGAATGGTTAAAGTGTGGCGACTTGAAACTGTGAACAAGTGACTTGAAAATGGTTTCTTGTACTGACTTGAAATGTGAACTAGTGACTTGAAAATGGTTTAGTGTTTGAAAATGTTAACTAGTGACATGAAAATGGTTAAGTGTAATGCCTTGAAATGTGCACTAGTGACTTGAAAATGGTTAAGTGTAGTGACTATAAAATGGTTAAGTGTAGTGGCTAGTAACTATGAACTAGTGACATGAAAATGGTTAAGTGTAGTGACTTGAAAATGTGAACTAGTGACTTTAAAATGGATAAGTGTAGTTTCTTGAAATGTGAACTAGTGACTTGAAACTGGTTAAGTGTTGTTACTTGAATATGTGTACTAATGACTAGAAAATGGTTAAGCGTAGTGACTTGAAATGTGCACTAGTGACTTGAAAATGGTTAAGTGTAGTGACTTTAAAATGGTTAAGTGTAGTGACTTGTAAATATGAACTAGTGACATGAAAATGGTTAAGTGTAGTGACTTGAAAATGGATAAGTGTAGTTTCTTGAAATGTGAACTAGTGACTTGAAAATGGTTAAGTGTAGTGACTTGTAAATATGAACTACTGACATGAAAATGGTCAAGTGTAGTGACTTGAAAATGGATAAGTGAAGTTTCTTGAAATGTAAACTAGTAAATTGAAACTCGATAAGTTTAGTAACTTGAAAATGTGTGTTAATGACTAGAAAATGGTTAAGTGTAGTAACTTGAAAATGTGAACTAATGACTTAAAAATGGTTAAGTGTAAAGACTTGAAATGTCAACTAGTGACTTGAAAATGGGAAAGTTGTTAAAAATTTGAACTAGTAACTTGAAAATAGTTAAGTGTAGTGACTTAAAAATAGTATAGTGTAATGACTTGAAATTCGTACTAGTGACTTAAAAATGGTTAAGCGTAGTGACTTGAAAATGTGAACTAATGACTAGAAAATTGTTAAGTATAGTGACCTTAAAATGTGAACTTGTGACTAGGAATGGTTAAAGTGTGGCGACTTGAAACTGTGAACAAGTGACTTGAAAATGGTTTCTTGTACTGACTTGAAATGTGAACTAGTGACTTGAAAATGGTTTAGTGTTTGAAAATGTTAACTAGTGACATGAAAATGGTTAAGTGTAATGCCTTGAAATGTGCACTAGTGACTTGAAAATGGTTAAGTGTAGTGACTATAAAATGGTTAAGTGTAGTGGCTAGTAACTATGAACTAGTGACATGAAAATGGTTAAGTGTAGTGACTTGAAAATGTGAACTAGTGACTTTAAAATGGATAAGTGTAGTTTCTTGAAATGTGAACTAGTGACTTGAAACTGGTTAAGTGTTGTTACTTGAATATGTGTACTAATGACTAGAAAATGGTTAAGCGTAGTGACTTGAAATGTGCACTAGTGACTTGAAAATGGTTAAGTGTAGTGACTTTAAAATGGTTAAGTGTAGTGACTTGTAAATATGAACTAGTGACATGAAAATGGTTAAGTGTAGTGACTTGAAAATGGATAAGTGTAGTTTCTTGAAATGTGAACTAGTTACTTGAAACTGGATAAGTGTAGTTACTTGAAAATGTGTACTAATTACTTGAAAATGGATAAGTGAAGTTTCTTGAAACTTGTTAAGTGTAGTTATATGAAAATGTGTACTAATGAGTAGAAAATGGTTGTGTAGTAACTTGAAAATGTGAACTAGTGACTTAAAAATGGTTAAGTGTAATGACTTGAAATGTGAACTAGTGACTTGAAAATGGGGAAAGTGGTTGAAAATTTGAACTAGTAACTTGAAAATAGTTAAGTGTAGTGACTTAAAAATAGTAAAGTGTAATGACTTGAAATTTGTACTAGTGACATGAAAATGTGAACTAATGACTAGAAAATTGTTAAGCGTAGTGACTTAAAAATGTGAACTAGTGACTAGAAATGGTTTAAGTGTGGCGACTTAAAAATAGTTAAGTGTAGTGACTTAAAAATAGTAAAGTGTAATGACTTGAAATTTATACTAGTGACTTAAAAATGGTTAAGCGTAGTGACTTGAAAATGTGAACTAATGACTAGAAAATTGTTAAGTGTAGTGACTTAAAAATGTGAACTAGTGACTTGAAAATGGTTTAGTGTTTGAAAATGTGAACTAGTGACATGACAATGGTTGTGTAGTGACTTGAAATGTGCACTAGTGACTTGAAAATGGTTAAGTGTAGTGACTTTTAAATGGTTAAGTGTAGTGACTTGTAAAAGTGAACTTGTGACTTGAAAATGGTTAAGTGTAGTGACTATAAAATGGTTAAGTGTAGTGGCTAGTAACTATGAACTAGTGACATGAAAATGGTTAAGTGTAGTGACTTGAAAATGTGAACTAGTGACTTTAAAATGGATAAGTGTAGTTTCTTGAAATGTGAACTAGTGACTTGAAACTGGTTAAGTGTTGTTACTTGAATATGTGTACTAATGCCTAGAAAATGGTTAAGTGTAGTGACTTGAAATGTGCACTAGTGACTTGAAAATGGTTAAGTGTAGTGACTTTAAAATGGTTAAGTGTAGTGACTTGTAAATATGAACTAGTGACATGAAAATGGTTAAGTGTAGTGACTTGAAAATGGATAAGTGTAGTTTCTTGAAATGTGAACTAGTTACTTGAAACTGGATAACTGTAGTTACTTGAAAATGCGTACTAATTACTTGAAAATGGATAAGTGAAGTTTCTTGAAACTTGTTAAGTGTAGTTATTTGAAAATGTGTACTAATGAGTAGAAAATAGTTGTATAGTAACTCGAAAATGTGAACTAGTGACTTAAAAATGGTTAAGTGTAATGACTTGTAATGTGAACTAGTGACTTGAAAATGGGAAAGTGGTTGAAAATTTGAACTAGTAACTTGAAAATAGTTAAGTGTAGTGACTTAAAAATAGTAAAGTGTAATGACTTGAAATTTGTACTAGTGACTTCAAAATGTGAACTAATGACTAGAAAATTGTTAAGTGTAGTGACTTAAAAATGTGAACTAGTGACTAAAAATGGTTTAAGTGTGGCGACTTAAAAATAGTTAAGTGTAGTGACTTAAAAATAGTAAAGTGTAATGACTTGAAATTTATACTAGTGACTTAAAAATGGTTAAGCGTAGTGACTTGAAAATGTGAACTAATGACTAGAAAATTGTTAAGTGTAGTGACTTAAAAATGTGAACTAGTGACTTGAAAATGGTTTAATGTTTGAAAATGTGAACTAGTGACATGACAATGGTTGTGTAGTGACTTGAAATGTGCACTAGTGACTTGAAAATGGTTAAGTGTAGTGACTTTTAAATGGTTAACTGTAGTGACTTGTAAATATGAACTAGTGACATGAAAATGATTAAGTGTAGTGACTTGAAAATGTGAACTACTGACTTGAAAATGGATAAGCGTAGTAACTTGAAAATGTGAACTATTGACTGAAAAATGGTTAAATGTAGTGACTTGAAATGTGAACTAGTAACTTGAAAATGGGAAAGTGGTTGAAAATTTGTATTAGTGACTTGAAAATAGTTACGTGTAGTGACTTAAAATAGTAAAGTGTAATGACTTTAAATTTGAAAGAGTGACTTAAAAATGGTTAAGCGTAGTGACTTGAAAATGTAAACTAATGACTAGAAAATTGTTAAGTGTAGTGACGTAAAAATGTGAACTAGTAACTAGAAATGGTTTAAGTGTGGCGACTTGAAACTGTGAACTAGTGACTTGAAAATTGTTTCGTGTACTGACTTGAAATGTGAACTAGTGACATGAAAATTTTTAAGTGTAGTGCCTTGAAATGTGCACTAGTGACTTGAAAATGGTTAAGTGTTTTAAAATGTGAACTAGTGACATAAAAATTGTTAAGTGTAGTGACTTATAAATGTGAACTAGTGACTAGAAATGGTTTAAGTGTGGCGACTTGAACTGTGAACTAGTGACTTGAAAATAGTTGTGTGTATTGACTTGAAATGTGAACTAGTGACTTGAAAATGGTTTAGTGTTTTAAAATGTGAACTAGTGACATGAAAATGGTTAAGTGTAGTGCCTTGAAATGTGCACTAGTGACTTGAAAATGGTTAAGTGTAGTGACTTGAAATGTTAACTAGTGACATGAAAATGGTTTAGTGTTTGAAAATGTGAACTAGTGACATGAAAATGGTTGTGTAATGCCTTGAAATGTGCACTAGTGACTTGTAAATGGTTAAGTGTAGTGACTTTTAAATGGTTAACTGTAGTGACTTGTAAATATGAACTAGTGACATGAAAATGATTAAGTGTAGTGACTTGAAAATGTGAACTACTGACTTGAAAATGGATAAGCGTAGTAACTTGAAAATGTGAACTATTGACTGAAAAATGGTTAAATGTAGTGACTTGAAATGTGAACTAGTAACTTGAAAATGGGAAAGTGGTTGAAAATTTGTATTAGTGACTTGAAAATAGTTACGTGTAGTGACTTAAAATAGTAAAGTGTAATGACTTTAAATTTGAAAGAGTGACTTAAAAATGGTTAAGTGTAGTGCCTTGAAATGTGCACTAGTGACTTGAAAATGGTTAAGTGTTTGAAAATGTGAACTAGTGACGTGAAAATGGTTAAGTGTAGTGCCTTGAAATGTGCACTAGTGACTTGAAAATGGTTAAGTGTTTGAAAATGTGAACTAGTGACATGAAAATGGTTGTGTAGTGACTTGAAATGTGCACTAGTGACTTGAAAATGGTTAAGTGTAGTGACTTTTAAATGGTTAAGTGTAGTGACTTTTAAATGGTTAAGTGTAGTGACTTGAAATGTGAACTAGTGACTAGAAATTGTTTAAGTGTGGCGACTTGAAACTGTGAACTAGTGACTTGAAAATGGTTATGTGTACTGACTTGAAATGTGAACTAGTGACTTGAAAATGGTTTAGTGTATGAAAATGCAAACTTGTGACATGAAAATGGTTAAGTGTAGTGCCTTGAAATGTGCACTAGTGACTTGAAAATGGTTAAGTGTAGTGACTTGTAAATATGAACTACTGACATGAAAATGGTCAAGTGTAGTGACTTGAAAATGGATAAGTGAAGTTTCTTGAAATGTAAACTAGTAAATTGAAACTCGATAAGTTTAGTAACTTGAAAATGTGTGTTAATGACTAGAAAATGGTTAAGTGTAGTAACTTGAAAATGTGAACTAATGACTTAAAAATGGTTAAGTGTAAAGACTTGAAATGTCAACTAGTGACTTGAAAATGGGAAAGTTGTTAAAAATTTGAACTAGTAACTTGAAAATAGTTAAGTGTAGTGACTTAAAAATAGTATAGTGTAATGACTTGAAATTCGTACTAGTGACTTAAAAATGGTTAAGCGTAGTGACTTGAAAATGTGAACTAATGACTAGAAAATTGTTAAGTATAGTGACCTTAAAATGTGAACTTGTGACTAGGAATGGTTAAAGTGTGGCGACTTGAAACTGTGAACAAGTGACTTGAAAATGGTTTCTTGTACTGACTTGAAATGTGAACTAGTGACTTGAAAATGGTTTAGTGTTTGAAAATGTTAACTAGTGACATGAAAATGGTTAAGTGTAATGCCTTGAAATGTGCACTAGTGACTTGAAAATGGTTAAGTGTAGTGACTATAAAATGGTTAAGTGTAGTGGCTAGTAACTATGAACTAGTGACATGAAAATGGTTAAGTGTAGTGACTTGAAAATGTGAACTAGTGACTTTAAAATGGATAAGTGTAGTTTCTTGAAATGTGAACTAGTGACTTGAAACTGGTTAAGTGTTGTTACTTGAATATGTGTACTAATGACTAGAAAATGGTTAAGCGTAGTGACTTGAAATGTGCACTAGTGACTTGAAAATGGTTAAGTGTAGTGACTTTAAAATGGTTAAGTGTAGTGACTTGTAAATATGAACTAGTGACATGAAAATGGTTAAGTGTAGTGACTTGAAAATGGATAAGTGTAGTTTCATGAAATGTGAACTAGTGACTTGAAACTGGTTAAGTGTTGTTATTTAAAATGTGCACTAATGAGTAGAAAATGGTTAAGTGTAGTAACTTGAAAATGTGAACTAGTGACTTAAAAATGGTTAAGTGTAATGACTTGAAATGTGAACTAGCGACTTGAAAATGGGAAAGTGGTTGAAAATTTGAACTAGTGACTTGAAAATAGTTAAGTGTAGTGACTTAAAAATAGTAAAGTGTAATGACTTCAAATTTGTACTAGTGACTTAAAAATGGTTAAGCGTAGTGACTTGAAAATGTGAACTAATGACTAGAAAATTGTTAAGTGTAGTGACTTAAAAATTTGAACTAGTGAATTGAAAATGGTTTAGTGTTTGAAAATGTGAACTAGTGACATGAAAATGGTTAAGTGTAGTGCCTTGAAATGTGCACTAGTGACTTGAAAATGGTTAAGTGTTTGAAAATGTGAACTAGTGACGTGAAAATGGTTAAGTGTAGTGCCTTGAAATGTGCACTAGTGACTTGAAAATGGTTAAGTATTTGAAAATGTGAACTAGTGACATGAAAATGGTTGTGTAGTGACTTGAAATGTGCACTAGTGACTTGAAAATGGTTAAGTGTAGTGACTTTTAAATGGTTAAGTGTAGTGACTTTTAAATGGTTAGGTGTAGTGACTTGAAATGTGAACTAGTGACTAGAAATTGTTTAAGTGTGGCGACTTGAAACTGTGAACTAGTGACTTGAAAATGGTTATGTGTACTGACTTGAAATGTGAACTAGTGACTTGAAAATGGTTTAGTGTATGAAAATGCAAACTTGTGACATGAAAATGGTTAAGTGTAGTGCCTTGAAATGTGCACTAGTGACTTGAAAATGGTTAAGTGTAGTGACTTGTAAATATGAACTACTGACATGAAAATGGTCAAGTGTAGTGACTTGAAAATGGATAAGTGAAGTTTCTTGAAATGTAAACTAGTAAATTGAAACTCGATAAGTTTAGTAACTTGAAAATGTGTGTTAATGACTAGAAAATGGTTAAGTGTAGTAACTTGAAAATGTGAACTAATGACTTAAAAATGGTTAAGTGTAAAGACTTGAAATGTCAACTAGTGACTTGAAAATGGGAAAGTTGTTAAAAATTTGAACTAGTAACTTGAAAATAGTTAAGTGTAGTGACTTAAAAATAGTATAGTGTAATGACTTGAAATTCGTACTAGTGACTTAAAAATGGTTAAGCGTAGTGACTTGAAAATGTGAACTAATGACTAGAAAATTGTTAAGTATAGTGACCTTAAAATGTGAACTTGTGACTAGGAATGGTTAAAGTGTGGCGACTTGAAACTGTGAACAAGTGACTTGAAAATGGTTTCTTGTACTGACTTGAAATGTGAACTAGTGACTTGAAAATGGTTTAGTGTTTGAAAATGTTAACTAGTGACATGAAAATGGTTAAGTGTAATGCCTTGAAATGTGCACTAGTGACTTGAAAATGGTTAAGTGTAGTGACTATAAAATGGTTAAGTGTAGTGGCTAGTAACTATGAACTAGTGACATGAAAATGGTTAAGTGTAGTGACTTGAAAATGTGAACTAGTGACTTTAAAATGGATAAGTGTAGTTTCTTGAAATGTGAACTAGTGACTTGAAACTGGTTAAGTGTTGTTACTTGAATATGTGTACTAATGACTAGAAAATGGTTAAGCGTAGTGACTTGAAATGTGCACTAGTGACTTGAAAATGGTTAAGTGTAGTGACTTTAAAATGGTTAAGTGTAGTGACTTGTAAATATGAACTAGTGACATGAAAATGGTTAAGTGTAGTGACTTGAAAATGGATAAGTGTAGTTTCTTGAAATGTGAACTAGTTACTTGAAACTGGATAAGTGTAGTTACTTGAAAATGTGTACTAATTACTTGAAAATGGATAAGTGAAGTTTCTTGAAACTTGTTAAGTGTAGTTATATGAAAATGTGTACTAATGAGTAGAAAATGGTTGTGTAGTAACTTGAAAATGTGAACTAGTGACTTAAAAATGGTTAAGTGTAATGACTTGAAATGTGAACTAGTGACTTGAAAATGGGGAAAGTGGTTGAAAATTTGAACTAGTAACTTGAAAATAGTTAAGTGTAGTGACTTAAAAATAGTAAAGTGTAATGACTTGAAATTTGTACTAGTGACATGAAAATGTGAACTAATGACTAGAAAATTGTTAAGCGTAGTGACTTAAAAATGTGAACTAGTGACTAGAAATGGTTTAAGTGTGGCGACTTAAAAATAGTTAAGTGTAGTGACTTAAAAATAGTAAAGTGTAATGACTTGAAATTTATACTAGTGACTTAAAAATGGTTAAGCGTAGTGACTTGAAAATGTGAACTAATGACTAGAAAATTGTTAAGTGTAGTGACTTAAAAATGTGAACTAGTGACTTGAAAATGGTTTAGTGTTTGAAAATGTGAACTAGTGACATGACAATGGTTGTGTAGTGACTTGAAATGTGCACTAGTGACTTGAAAATGGTTAAGTGTAGTGACTTTTAAATGGTTAAGTGTAGTGACTTGTAAAAGTGAACTTGTGACTTGAAAATGGTTAAGTGTAGTGACTATAAAATGGTTAAGTGTAGTGGCTAGTAACTATGAACTAGTGACATGAAAATGGTTAAGTGTAGTGACTTGAAAATGTGAACTAGTGACTTTAAAATGGATAAGTGTAGTTTCTTGAAATGTGAACTAGTGACTTGAAACTGGTTAAGTGTTGTTACTTGAATATGTGTACTAATGCCTAGAAAATGGTTAAGTGTAGTGACTTGAAATGTGCACTAGTGACTTGAAAATGGTTAAGTGTAGTGACTTTAAAATGGTTAAGTGTAGTGACTTGTAAATATGAACTAGTGACATGAAAATGGTTAAGTGTAGTGACTTGAAAATGGATAAGTGTAGTTTCTTGAAATGTGAACTAGTTACTTGAAACTGGATAACTGTAGTTACTTGAAAATGCGTACTAATTACTTGAAAATGGATAAGTGAAGTTTCTTGAAACTTGTTAAGTGTAGTTATTTGAAAATGTGTACTAATGAGTAGAAAATAGTTGTATAGTAACTCGAAAATGTGAACTAGTGACTTAAAAATGGTTAAGTGTAATGACTTGTAATGTGAACTAGTGACTTGAAAATGGGAAAGTGGTTGAAAATTTGAACTAGTAACTTGAAAATAGTTAAGTGTAGTGACTTAAAAATAGTAAAGTGTAATGACTTGAAATTTGTACTAGTGACTTCAAAATGTGAACTAATGACTAGAAAATTGTTAAGTGTAGTGACTTAAAAATGTGAACTAGTGACTAAAAATGGTTTAAGTGTGGCGACTTAAAAATAGTTAAGTGTAGTGACTTAAAAATAGTAAAGTGTAATGACTTGAAATTTATACTAGTGACTTAAAAATGGTTAAGCGTAGTGACTTGAAAATGTGAACTAATGACTAGAAAATTGTTAAGTGTAGTGACTTAAAAATGTGAACTAGTGACTTGAAAATGGTTTAATGTTTGAAAATGTGAACTAGTGACATGACAATGGTTGTGTAGTGACTTGAAATGTGCACTAGTGACTTGAAAATGGTTAAGTGTAGTGACTTTTAAATGGTTAACTGTAGTGACTTGTAAATATGAACTAGTGACATGAAAATGATTAAGTGTAGTGACTTGAAAATGTGAACTACTGACTTGAAAATGGATAAGCGTAGTAACTTGAAAATGTGAACTATTGACTGAAAAATGGTTAAATGTAGTGACTTGAAATGTGAACTAGTAACTTGAAAATGGGAAAGTGGTTGAAAATTTGTATTAGTGACTTGAAAATAGTTACGTGTAGTGACTTAAAATAGTAAAGTGTAATGACTTTAAATTTGAAAGAGTGACTTAAAAATGGTTAAGCGTAGTGACTTGAAAATGTAAACTAATGACTAGAAAATTGTTAAGTGTAGTGACGTAAAAATGTGAACTAGTAACTAGAAATGGTTTAAGTGTGGCGACTTGAAACTGTGAACTAGTGACTTGAAAATTGTTTCGTGTACTGACTTGAAATGTGAACTAGTGACATGAAAATTTTTAAGTGTAGTGCCTTGAAATGTGCACTAGTGACTTGAAAATGGTTAAGTGTTTTAAAATGTGAACTAGTGACATAAAAATTGTTAAGTGTAGTGACTTATAAATGTGAACTAGTGACTAGAAATGGTTTAAGTGTGGCGACTTGAACTGTGAACTAGTGACTTGAAAATAGTTGTGTGTATTGACTTGAAATGTGAACTAGTGACTTGAAAATGGTTTAGTGTTTTAAAATGTGAACTAGTGACATGAAAATGGTTAAGTGTAGTGCCTTGAAATGTGCACTAGTGACTTGAAAATGGTTAAGTGTAGTGACTTGAAATGTTAACTAGTGACATGAAAATGGTTTAGTGTTTGAAAATGTGAACTAGTGACATGAAAATGGTTGTGTAATGCCTTGAAATGTGCACTAGTGACTTGTAAATGGTTTAGTGTTTGAAAATGTGAACTAGTGACATGAAAATGGTTGTGTAATGCCTTGAAATGTGCACTAGTGACTTGAAAATGGTTAAGTGTAGTGGCTTGTAAATGTGAACTAGTGACTTGAAACTGGTAAAGTGTAGTTACTTGAAAATGTGTACTAATGACTAGAAAATGGTTAAGTGTAGTGACTTGAAATATGCACTAATGGCTTGAAAATGGTTAAGTGTAGTGACTTTAAAATGGTTAAGTGTTGTGAGCTGTAAATATGAACTAATGACATGAAAATGGTTAAGTGTAGTGACTTGAAAATGGATAAGTCTAGTTTCTTGATATGTGAACTAATAACTTGAAACTGGATTAGTGTAGTTACTTAAAAATGTGTACTAACGACTAGAAAATGGTTAAGTGTAGTAACTTGAATATGTGGACAATTGACTTAAAAATAGTTAAGTGTAATGACTTGAAATGTGAACTAGTGACTTGAAAATGGTTTTATGTACTTACTTGAAATGTGAACTAGTGACTTGAAAATGGTTTAGTGTTTGAAAATGTGAACTAGTGACATGAAAATGGTTAAGTGTAGTCCCTTGAAATGTGCACTACTGACTTGAAAATGGTTAAGTGTTTGAAATTGTGAACTAGTGACTTGAAACTGGTTAAGTATTGTTACTTGAAAATGTGTACTAATGACTAGAAAATGGTTAACTGTAGTAACTTGAAAATGTGAACTATTGACTGAAAAATGCTTAAGTGTAGTGACTTGAAATGTGAACTAGAGACTTGAAAATGGTTTTGTGTATGAAAATGTGAACTAGTGACATGAAAATGGTTAAGTGCAGTTCATTGAAATGTGCACTAGTGATTTGAAAATGGTTAAGTGTAGTGACTTTAAAATGGTTAAGTGTAGTGACTTGTAAATATGAACTAGTTACATGAAAATGGTTAAGTGTAGTGACTTGAAAATGGATAATTGTAGTTTCTTGAAATGTGAACTAGTGACTTGAAAATGGTTTCGTGTACTGACTTGAAATGTGAACTAGTGACATGAAAATGGTTTAGTGTTTGAAAATATGAACTAGTGACATGAAAATGGTTGTGTAATGCCTTGAAATGTGCACTAGTGACTTGAAACGGGTTAAGTGTAGTTACTTGAAAATGTGTACTAATGACTAGAAAATGGTTAAGTGCAGTGACTTGAAATGTGCACTAATGACTTGAAAATGGTTAAGTGTAGTGACTTTAAAATGGTTAAGTGTAGTGACTTTAAAATGGTTAAGTGTAGTGCCTTGAAATGTGCACTAGTGACTTGAAAATGGTTAAGTGTTTGAAAATATGAACTAGTGACATGAAAATGGTTGTGTAATGCCTTGAAATGTGCACTAGTGACTTGTAAATGGTTTAGTGTTTGAAAATGTGAACTAGTGACATGAAAATGGTTGTGTAATGCCTTGAAATGTGCACTAGTGACTTGAAAATGGTTAAGTGTAGTGACTTGTAAATGTGAACTAGTGACTTGAAACTGGTTAAGTGTAGTTACTTGAAAATGTGTACTAATGACTAGAAAATGGTTAAGTGTAGTGACTTGAAATATGCACTAATGGCTTGAAAATGGTTAAGTGTAGTGACTTTAAAATGGTTAAGTGTTGTGAGCTGTAAATATGAACTAATGACATGAAAATGGTTAAGTGTAGTGCCTTGAAATGTGCACTAGTGACTTGAAAATGGTTAAGTGTTTGAAAATGTGAACTAGTGACTTGAAAATGGTTTTGTGTATGAAAATGTGAACTAGTGACATGAAAATGGTTAAGTGCAGTGCCTTGAAATGTGCACTAGTGATTTGAAAATGGTTAAGTGTAGTGACTTTAAAATGGTGAAGTGTAGTAACTTGTAACTATGAGCTAGTTACATGAAAATGGTTAAGTGTAGTGACTTGAAAATGGATAATTGTAGTTTCTTGAAATGTGAACTAGTGACTTGAAAATGGTTTCGTGTACTAACTTGAAATGTGAACTAGTGACATGAAAATGGTTTAGTGTTTGAAAATATGAACTAGTGACATGAAAATGGTTTAGTGTTTGAAAATGTGAACTAGTGACATGAAAATGGTTGTGTAATGCCTTGAAATGTGCACTAGTGACTTGTAAATGGTTTAGTGTTTGAAAATGTGAACTAGTGACATGAAAATGGTTGTGTAATGCCTTGAAATGTGCACTAGTGACTTGAAAATGGTTAAGTGTAGTGGCTTGTAAATGTGAACTAGTGACTTGAAACTGGTAAAGTGTAGTTACTTGAAAATGTGTACTAATGACTAGAAAATGGTTAAGTGTAGTGACTTGAAATATGCACTAATGGCTTGATAATGGTTAAGTGTAGTGACTTTAAAATGGTTAAGTGTTGTGAGCTGTAAATATGAACTAATGACATGAAAATGGTTAAGTGTAGTGACTTGAAAATGGATAAGTCTAGTTTCTTGATATGTGAACTAATAACTTGAAACTGGATTAGTGTAGTTACTTAAAAATGTGTACTAACGACTAGAAAATGGTTAAGTGTAGTAACTTGAATATGTGGACAATTGACTTAAAAATAGTTAAGTGTAATGACTTGAAATGTGAACTAGTGACTTGAAAATGGTTTTATGTACTTACTTGAAATGTGAACTAGTGACTTGAAAATGGTTTAGTGTTTGAAAATGTGAACTAGTGACATGAAAATGGTTAAGTGTAGTCCCTTGAAATGTGCACTACTGACTTGAAAATGGTTAAGTGTTTGAAATTGTGAACTAGTGACTTGAAACTGGTTAAGTATTGTTACTTGAAAATGTGTACTAATGACTAGAAAATGGTTAACTGTAGTAACTTGAAAATGTGAACTATTGACTGAAAAATGCTTAAGTGTAGTGACTTGAAATGTGAACTAGAGACTTGAAAATGGTTTTGTGTATGAAAATGTGAACTAGTGACATGAAAATGGTTAAGTGCAGTTCATTGAAATGTGCACTAGTGATTTGAAAATGGTTAAGTGTAGTGACTTTAAAATGGTTAAGTGTAGTGACTTGTAAATATGAACTAGTTACATGAAAATGGTTAAGTGTAGTGACTTGAAAATGGATAATTGTAGTTTCTTGAAATGTGAACTAGTGACTTGAAAATGGTTTCGTGTACTGACTTGAAATGTGAACTAGTGACATGAAAATGGTTTAGTGTTTGAAAATATGAACTAGTGACATGAAAATGGTTGTGTAATGCCTTGAAATGTGCACTAGTGACTTGAAACGGGTTAAGTGTAGTTACTTGAAAATGTGTACTAATGACTAGAAAATGGTTAAGTGCAGTGACTTGAAATGTGCACTAATGACTTGAAAATGGTTAAGTGTAGTGACTTTAAAATGGTTAAGTGTAGTGACTTTAAAATGGTTAAGTGTAGTGCCTTGAAATGTGCACTAGTGACTTGAAAATGGTTAAGTGTTTGAAAATATGAACTAGTGACATGAAAATGGTTGTGTAATGCCTTGAAATGTGCACTAGTGACTTGTAAATGGTTTAGTGTTTGAAAATGTGAACTAGTGACATGAAAATGGTTGTGTAATGCCTTGAAATGTGCACTAGTGACTTGAAAATGGTTAAGTGTAGTGACTTGTAAATGTGAACTAGTGACTTGAAACTGGTTAAGTGTAGTTACTTGAAAATGTGTACTAATGACTAGAAAATGGTTAAGTGTAGTGACTTGAAATATGCACTAATGGCTTGAAAATGGTTAAGTGTAGTGACTTTAAAATGGTTAAGTGTTGTGAGCTGTAAATATGAACTAATGACATGAAAATGGTTAAGTGTAGTGCCTTGAAATGTGCACTAGTGACTTGAAAATGGTTAAGTGTTTGAAAATGTGAACTAGTGACTTGAAAATGGTTTTGTGTATGAAAATGTGAACTAGTGACATGAAAATGGTTAAGTGCAGTGCCTTGAAATGTGCACTAGTGATTTGAAAATGGTTAAGTGTAGTGACTTTAAAATGGTGAAGTGTAGTAACTTGTAACTATGAGCTAGTTACATGAAAATGGTTAAGTGTAGTGACTTGAAAATGGATAATTGTAGTTTCTTGAAATGTGAACTAGTGACTTGAAAATGGTTTCGTGTACTAACTTGAAATGTGAACTAGTGACATGAAAATGGTTTAGTGTTTGAAAATATGAACTAGTGACATGAAAATGGTTGTGTAATGCCTTGAAATGTGCACTAGTGACTTGAAACTGGTTAAGTGTAGTTACTTGAAAATGTGTACGAATGACTAGAAAATGGTTAAGTGCAGTGACTTGAAATGTACACTAATGACTTGAAAATGGTTAAGTGTAGTGACTTTAAAATGGTTAAGTGTTGTGAGCTGTAAATGTGAACTAGTGACTTGAAAATGGTTTCGTGTACCGACTTGAAATGTTAACTAGTGACATGAAAATGGTTAAGTGTTTGAAAATGTGAACTAGTGACATGAAAGTGGTTGTGTAATGCCTTGAAATGTGCACTAGTGACTTTTAAATGGTTTAGTGTTTGAAAATGTGAACTAGTGACATGAAAATGGTTGTGTAATACCTTGAAATGTGCACTAGTGACTTGAAAATGGTTAAGTGTAGTGACTTGTAAATGTGAACTAGTGACTTGAAACTGGTTAAGTGTAGTTACTTGAAAATGTGTACTAATGACTAGAAAATGGTTAAGTGTAGTGACTTGAAATATGCACTAATGGCTTGAAAATGGTTAAGTGTAGTGACTTTAAAATGGTTAAGTGTTGTGAGCTGTAAATATGAACTAATGACATGAAAATGGTTAAGTGTAGTGCCTTGAAATGTGCACTAGTGACTTGAAAATGGTTAAGTGTTTGAAAATGTGAACTAGTGACATGAAAATGGTTAAGTGCAGTGCCTTGAAATGTGCACTAGTGATTTGAAAATGGTTAAGTGTAGTGACTTTAAAATGGTGAAGTGTAGTAACTTGTAACTATGAGCTAGTTACATGAAAATGGTTAAGTGTAGTGACTTGAAAATGGATAATTGTAGTTTCTTGAAATGTGAACTAGTGACTTGAAAATGGTTTCGTGTACTAACTTGAAATGTGAACTAGTGACATGAAAATGGTTTAGTGTTTGAAAATATGAACTAGTGACATGAAAATGGTTGTGTAATGCCTTGAAATGTGCACTAGTGACTTGAAACTGGTTAAGTGTAGTTACTTGAAAATGTGTACGAATGACTAGAAAATGGTTAAGTGCAGTGACTTGAAATGTGCACTAATGACTTGAAAATGGTTAAGTGTAGTGACTTTAAAATGGTTAAGTGTTGTGAGCTGTAAATGTGAACTAGTGACTTGAAAATGGTTTCGTGTACTGACTTGAAATGTTAACTAGTGACATGAAAATGGTTAAGTGTTTGAAAATGTGAACTAGTGACATGAAAATGGTTGTGTAATGCCTTGAAATGTGCACTAGTGACTTTTAAATGGTTTAGTGTTTGAAAATGTGAACTAGTGACATGAAAATGGTTGTGTAATACCTTGAAATGTGCACTAGTGACTTGAAAATAGTTAAGTGTAGTGACTTGTAAATGTGAACTAGTGACTTGAAACTGGTAAAGTGTAGTTACTTGAAAATGTGTACTAATGACTAGAAAATGGTTAAGTGTAGTGACTTGAAATATGCACTAATGGCTTGAAAATGGTTAAGTGTAGTGACTTTAAAATGGTTAAGTGTTGTGAGCTGTAAATATGAACTAATGACATGAAAATGGTTAAGTGTAGTGACTTTAAAATGGTTAAGTGTTGTGAGCTGTAAATATGAACTAATGACATGAAAATGGTTAAGTGTAGTGCCTTGAAATGTGCACTAGTGACTTGAAAATGGTTAAGTGTTTGAAAATGTGAACTAGTGACTTGAAAATGGTTTTGTGTATGAAAATGTGAACTAGTGACATGAAAATGGTTAAGTGCAGTGCCTTGAAATTTGCACTAGTGATTTGAAAATGGTTAAGTGTAGTGACTTTAAAATGGTGAAGTGTAGTAACTTGTAACTATGAACTAGTTACATGAAAATGGTTAAGTGTAGTGACTTGAAAATGGATAATTGTAGTTTCTTGAAATGTGAACTAGTGACTTGAAAATGGTTTCGTGTACTAACTTGAAATGTGAACTAGTGACATGAAAATGGTTTAGTGTTTGGAAATATGAACTAGTGACATGAAAATGGTTGTGTAATGCCTTGAAATGTGCACTAGTGACTTGAAACTGGTTAAGTGTAGTTACTTGAAAATGTGTACTAATGACTAGAAAATGGTTAAGTGCAGTGACTTGAAATGTGCACTAATGACTTGAAAATGGTTAAGTGTAGTGACTTTAAAATGGTTAAGTGTTGTGAGCTGTAAATGTGAACTAGTGACTTGAAAATGGTTTCGTGTACTGACTTGAAATGTTAACTAGTGAGATGAAAATGGTTAAGTGTTTGAAAATGTGAACTAGTGACATGAAAATGGTTGTGTAATGCCTTGAAATGTGCACTAGTGACTTTTAAATGGTTTAGTGTTTGAAAATGTGAACTAGTGACATGAAAATGGTTGTGTAATACCTTGAAATGTGCACTAGTGACTTAAAACTGGTAAAGTGTAGTTACTTGAAAATGTGTACTAATGACTAGAAAATGGTTAAGTGTAGTGACTTGAAATATGCACTAATGGCTTGAAAATGGTTAAGTGTAGTGACTTTAAAATGGTTAAGTGTTGTGAGCTGTAAATATGAACTAATGACATGAAAATGGTTAAGTGTAGTGCCTTGAAATGTGCACTAGTGACTTGAAAATGGTTAAGTGTTTGAAAATGTGAACTAGTGACTTGAAAATGGTTTTGTGTATGAAAATGTGAACTAGTGACATGAAAATGGTTAAGTGTAGTGCCTTGAAATGTGCACTAGTGATTTGAAAATGGTTAAGTGTAGTGACTTTAAAATGGTTAAGTGTAGTAACTTGTAAATATGAACTAGTTACATGAAAATGGTTAAGTGTAGTTACTTGAAAATGGATAATTGTAGTTTCTTGAAATGTGAACTAGTGACTTGAAAATGGTTTCGTGTACTGACTTGAAATGTGAACTAGTGACATGAAAATGGTTTAGTGTTTGAAAATATGAACTAGTGACATGAAAATGGTTGTGTAATGCCTTTAAATGTGCACTAGTGACTTGAAACTGGTTAAGTGTAGTTACTTGAAAATGTGTACTGATGACTAGAAAATGGTTAAGTGCAGTGACTTGAAATGTGCACTAATGACTTGAAAATGGTTAAGTGTAGTGACTTTAAAATGGTTAAGTGTTGTGAGCTGTAAATATGAACTAATGACATGAAAATGGTTAAATGTAGTGCCTTGAAATGTGCACTAGTGACTTGAAAATGGTTAAGTGTTTGAAAATGTGAACTAGTGACTTGAAAATGGTTTTGTGTATGAAAATGTGAACTAGTGACATGAAAATGGTTAAGTGCAGTGCCTTGAAATGTGCACTAGTGATTTGAAAATGGTTAAGTGTAGTGACTTTAAAATGGTTAAGTGTAGTAACTTGTAAATATGAACTAGTTACATGAAAATGGTTAAGTGTAGTGACTTGAAAATGGATATTTGTAGTTTCTTGAAATGTGAACTAGTGACTTGAAAATGGTTTCGTGTACTAACTTGAAATGTTAACTAGTGACATGAAAATGGTTTAGTGTTTGAAAATATGAACTAGTGACATGAAAATGGTTGTGTAATGCCTTGAAATGTGCACTAGTGACTTGAAACTGGTTAAGTGTAGTTACTTGAAAATGTGTACTGATGACTAGAAAATGGTTAAGTGCAGTGACTTGAAATGTGCACTAATGACTTGAAAATGGTTAAGTGTAGTGACTTTAAAATGGTTAAGTGTTGTGAGCTGTAAATATGAACTAATGACATGAAAATGGTTAAGTGTAGTGCCTTGAAATGTGCACTAGTGACTTGAAAATGGTTAAGTGTTTGAAAATGTGAACTAGTGACATGAAAATGGTTGTGTAATGCCTTGAAATGTGCACTAGTGACTTTTAAATGGTTTAGTGTTTGAAAATGTGAACTAGTGACATGAAAATGGTTGTGTAATACCTTGAAATGTGCACTAGTGACTTGAAAATGGTTAAGTGTAGTGACTTGTAAATGTGAACTAGTGACTTGAAGCTGGTAAAGTGTAGTTACTTGAAAATGTGTACTAATGACTAGAAAATGGTTAAGTGTAGTGACTTGAAATATGCACTAATGGCTTGAAAATGGTTAAGTGTAGTGACTTTAAAATGGTTAAGTGTTGTGAGCTGTAAATATGAACTAATGACATGAAAATGGTTAAGTGTAGTGCCTTGAAATGTGCACTAGTGACTTGAAAATGGTTAAGTGTTTGAAAATGTGAACTAGTGACTTGAAAATTGTTTTGTGTATGAAAATGTGAACTAGTGACATGAAAATGGTTAAGTGTAGTGACTTGAAATGTGCACTAGTGACTTGAAAATGGTTAAGTGTAGTAGTGACTTTAAAATGGTTAAGTGTAGTGAGCTGTAAATATGAACTAATGACATGAAAATGGTTAAGTGTAGTGACTTGAAAATGGATAAGTGTAGTTTCATGAAATGTGAACTAGTGACTTGAAACTGGTTAAGTGTTGTTATTTGAAAATGTGTACTAATGAGTAGAAAATGGTTAAGTGTAGTAACTTGAAAATGTGAACTAGTGACTTAAAAATGGTTAAGTGTAATGACTTGAAATGTGAACTAGCGACTTGAAATGGGAAAGTGGTTGAAAATTTGAACTAGTGACTTGAAAATAGTTAAGTGTAGTGACTTAAAAATAGTAAAGTGTAATGACTTCAAATTTTTACTAGTGACTTAAAAATGGTTAAGTGTAGTTACTTGAAAATGTGTACTAATGACTAGAAAATGGTTAAGTGCAGTGACTTGAAATGTGCACTAATGACTTGAAAATGGTTAAGTGTAGTGACTTTAAAATGGTTAAGTGTTGTGAGATGTAAATATGAACTAATGACATGAAAATGGTTAAGTGTAGTGCCTTGAAATGTGCACTAGTGACTTGAAAATGGTTAAGTGTAGTGACTTTAAAATGGTTAAGTGTAGTAACTTGTAAATATGAACTAGTTACATGAAAATGGTTAAGTGTAGTGACTTGAAAATGGATAATTGTAGTTTCTTGAAATGTGAACTAGTGACTTGAAAATGGTTTCGTGTACTGACTTGAAATGAGAACTAGTGACATGAAAATGGTTTAGTGTTTGAAAATATGAACTAGTGACATGAAAATGGTTGTGTAATGCCTTGAAATGTGCACTAGTGACTTGAAACTGGTTAAGTGTAGTTACTTGAAAATGTGTACTGATGACTAGAAAATGGTTAAGTGCAGTGACTTGAAATGTGCACTAATGACTTGAAAATGGTTAAGTGTAGTGACTTTAAAATGGTTAAGTGTTGTGAGCTGTAAATATGAACTAATGACATGAAAATGGTTAAGTGTAGTGCCTTGAAATGTGCACTAGTGACTTGAAAATGGTTAAGTGTTTGAAAATGTGAACTAGTGACATGAAAATGGTTGTGTAATGCCTTGAAATGTGCACTAGTGACTTTTAAATGGTTTAGTGTTTGAAAATGTGAACTAGTGACATGAAAATGGTTGTGTAATACCTTGAAATGTGCACTAGTGACTTGAAAATGGTTAAGTGTAGTGACTTGTAAATGTGAACTAGTGACTTGAAACTGGTAAAGTGTAGTTACTTGAAAATGTGTACTAATGACTAGAAAATGGTTAAGTGTAGTGACTTGAAATATGCACTAATGGCTTGAAAATGGTTAAGTGTAGTGACTTTAAAATGGTTAAGTGTTGTGAGCTGTAAATATGAACTAATGACATGAAAATGGTTAAGTGTAGTGCCTTGAAATGTGCACTAGTGACTTGAAAATGGTTAAGTGTTTGAAAATGTGAACTAGTGACTTGAAAATTGTTTTGTGTATGAAAATGTGAACTAGTGACATGAAAATGGTTAAGTGTAGTGACTTGAAATGTGCACTAGTGACTTGAAAATGGTTAAGTGTAGTAGTGACTTTAAAATGGTTAAGTGTAGTGAGCTGTAAATATGAACTAATGACATGAAAATGGTTAAGTGTAGTGCCTTGAAATGTGCACTAGTGACTTGAAAATGGTTAAGTGTTTGAAAATGTGAACTAGTGACTTGAAAATTGTTTTGTGTATGAAAATGTGAACTAGTGACATGAAAATGGTTAAGTGTAGTGACTTGAAATGTGCACTAGTGACTTGAAAATGGTTAAGTGTAGTAGTGACTTTAAAATGGTTAAGTGTAGTGAGCTGTAAATATGAACTAATGACATGAAAATGGTTAAGTGTAGTGACTTGAAAATGGATAAGTGTAGTTTCATGAAATGTGAACTAGTGACTTGAAACTGGTTAAGTGTTGTTATTTGAAAATGTGTACTAATGAGTAGAAAATGGTTAAGTGTAGTAACTTGAAAATGTGAACTAGTGACTTAAAAATGGTTAAGTGTAATGACTTGAAATGTGAACTAGCGACTTGAAAATGGGAAAGTGGTTGAAAATTTGAACTAGTGACTTGAAAATAGTTAAGTGTAGTGACTTAAAAATAGTAAAGTGTAATGACTTCAAATTTGTACTAGTGACTTAAAAATGGTTAAGCGTAGTGACTTGAAAATGTGAACTAATGACTAGAAAATTGTTAAGTGTAGTGACTTAAAAATTTGAACTAGTGACTTGAAAATGGTTTAGTGTTTGAAAATGTGAACTAGTGACATGAAAATGGTTAAGTGTAGTGCCTTGAAATGTGCACTAGTGACTTGAAAATGGTTAAGTGTTTGAAAATGTGAACTAGTGACTTGAAAATGGTTGTGTAGTGACTTGAAATGTGCACTAGTGACTTGAAAATGGTTAAGTGTAGTGACTTTTAAATGGTTAAGTGTAGTGACTTGTAAATATGAACTAGTGACATGAAAATGGTTAAGTGTAGTTTCATGAAATGTGAACTAGTTACTTGAAACTGGTTAAGTGTTGTTACTTGAAAATGTGTACTAATGACTAGAAAATGGTTAAGTGTAGTAACTTGAAAATGTGAACTATTGACTTAAAAATGGCTAAGTGTAGTGACTTGAAATGTGAACTAGTGACTTGAAAATGGGAAAGTGGTTGAAAATTTCAACTAGTAACTTAAAAATGGTTAAGCGTAGTGACTTGAAAATGTGAACTAATGACTAGGAAATTGTTAAGTATAGTGACATAAAAATGTGAACTAGTGACTAGGAATGGTTTAAGTGTGGCGACTTGAAACTGTGAACTAGTGACTTGAAAATGGTTTCGTGTACTGACTTGAAATGTGAACTAGTGACTTGAAAATGGTTTAGTGTTTGAAAATGTGAACTAGTAACATGAAAATGGTTAAGTGTACTGCCTTGAAATGTGCACTGGTGACTTCAAAATGGTTAAGTGTAGTGACTTGTAAATGTTAACTAGTGACTTGTAAATATGAACTAGTGACATGAAAATGGTTAAGTGTAGTGACTTAAAAATTGATAAGTGTAGTTTCATGAAATGTGAACTAGTGACTTGAAACTGGTTAAGTGTTGTTACTTGAAAATGTGTACTAATGACTAGAAAATGGTTAACTGTAGTAACCTGAAAATGTGTACTAGTGATTTGAAAATGGTTAAGTGTAGTGACTTTAAAATGGTTAAGTGTAGTGGCTTGTAAATATGAACTAGTTACATGAAAATGGTTAAGTGTAGTGACTTGAAAATGGATAATTGTAGTTTCTTGAAATGTGAACTAGTGACTTGAAAATGGTTTCGTGTACTGACTTGAAATGTTAACTAGTGACATGAAAATGGTTTAGTGTTTGAAAATGTGAACTAGTGACATGAAAATGGTTGCGTAATGCCTTGAAATGTGCACTAGTGACTTGTAAATGGTTTAGTGTTTGAAAATGTGAACTAGTGACATGAAAATGCTTGTGTAATGCCTTGAAATGTGCACTAGTGACTTGAAAATGGTTAAGTGTAGTGACTTGTAAATGTGAACTAGTGACTTGAAACTGGTTAAGTGTAGTTACTTGAAAATGTGTACTAATGACTAGAAAATGGTTAAGTGTAGTGACTTGAAATATGCACTAATTGCTTGAAAATGGTTAAGTGTAGTGACTTTAAAATGGTTAAGTGTTGTGAGCTGTAAATATGAACTAATGACATGAAAATGGTTAAGTGTAGTGCCTTGAAATGTGCACTAGTGACTTGAAAATGGTTTAGTGTTTGAAAATGTGAACTAGTGACATGAAAATGGTTAAGTGTAATGCCTTGAAATGTGCACTAGTGACTTGAAAATGGTTAAGTGTAGTGACTTGTAAATGTGAACTAGTGACTTGAAAATGGTTAAGTGTAGTGACTTTAAAATGGTTAAGTGTAGTGACTAGTAACTATGAACTAGTGACATGAAAATGGTTAAGTGTAGTGACTTGAAAATGTGAACTAATGACTAGAAAATTGTTAAGTATAGTGACTTAAAAAAGTGAACTTGGGATTAGGAATGGTTTAAGTGTGGCGACTTGAAACTGTGAACTACTGACTTGAAAATGGTTTCTTGTACTGACTTGAAATGTGAACTAGTGACATGAAAATGGTTAAGTGCAGTGCCTTGAAATGTGCACTAGTGATTTGAAAATGGTTAAGTGTAGTGACTTTAAAATGGTTAAGTGTAGTAACTTGTAACTATGAACTAGTTACATGAAAATGGTTAAGTGTAGTGACTTGAAAATGGATAATTGTAGTTTCTTGAAATGTGAACTAGTGACTTGAAAATTGTTTCGTGTACTAACTTGAAATGTGAACTAGTGACATGAAAATGGTTTAGTGTTTGAAAATATGAACTAGTGACATGAAAATGGTTGTGTAATGCCTTGAAATGTGCACTAGTGACTTGAAACTGGTTAAGTGTAGTTACTTGAAAATGTGTACTAATGACTAGAAAATGGTTAAGTGCAGTGACTTGAAATGTGCACTAATGACTTGAAAATGGTTAAGTGTAGCGACTTTAAAATGGTTAAGTGTTGTGAGCTGTAAATGTGAACTAGTGACGTGAAAATGGTTTCGTGTACTGACTTGAAATGTGAACTAGTGACATGAAAATGGTTTAGTGTTTGAAAATATGAACTAGTGACATGAAAATGGTTGTGTAATGCCTTGAAATGTGCACTAGTGACTTGAAACGGGTTAAGTGTAGTTACTTGAAAATGTGTACTAATGACTAGAAAATGGTTAAGTGCAGTGACTTGAAATGTGCACTAATGACTTGAAAATGGTTAAGTGTAGTGACTTTAAAATGGTTAAGTGTTGTGAGATGTAAATATGAACTAATGCCATGAAAATGGTTAAGTGTAGTGCCTTGAAATGTGCGCTAGTGACTTGAAAATGGTTAAGTGTTTGAAAATATGAACTAGTGACATGAAAATGGTTGTGTAATGCCTTGAAATGTGCACTAGTGACTTGTAAATGGTTTAGTGTTTGAAAATGTGAACTAGTGACATGAGAATGGTTGTGTAATGCCTTGAAATGTGCACTAGTGACTTGTTAATGGTTAAGTGTAGTGACTTGTAAATGTGAACTAGTGACTTGAAACTTGTTAAGTGTAGTTACTTGAAAATGTGTACTAATGACTAGAAAATGGTTAAGTGTAGTGACTTGAAATATGCACTAATGGCTTGAAAATGGTTAAGTGTAGTGACTTTAAAATGGTTAAGTGTTGTGAGCTGTAAATATGAACTAATGACATGAAAATGGTTAAGTGTAGTGCCTTGAAATGTGCACTAGTGACTTGAAAATGGTTAAGTGTTTGAAAATGTGAACTAGTGACTTGAAAATGGTTTTGTGTATGAAAATGTGAACTAGTGACATGAAAATGGTTAAGTGCAGTGCCTTGAAATGTGCACTAGTGATTTGAAAATGGTTAAGTGTAGTGACTTTAAAATGGTGAAGTGTAGTAACTTGTAACTATGAACTAGTTACATGAAAATGGTTAAGTGTAGTGACTTGAAAATGGATAATTGTAGTTTCTTGAAATGTGAACTAGTGACTTGAAAATGGTTTCGTGTACTAACTTGAAATGTGAACTAGTGACATGAAAATGGTTTAGTGTTTGAAAATATGAACTAGTGACATGAAAATGGTTGTGTAATGCCTTGAAATGTGCACTAGTGACTTGAAACTGGCTAAGTGTAGTTACTTGAAAATGTGTACTAATGACTAGAAAATGGTTAAGTGCAGTGACTTGAAATGTGCACTAATGACTTGAAAATGGTTAAGTGTAGTGACTTTAAACTGGTTAAGTATTGTGAGCTGTAAATGTGAACTAGTGACTTGAAAATGGTTTCGTGTACTGACTTGAAATGTTAACTAGTGACATGAAAATGGTTAAGTGTTTGAAAATGTGAACTAGTGACATGAAAATGGTTGTGTAATGCCTTGAAATGTGCACTAGTGACTTTTAAATGGTTTAGTGTTTGAAAATGTGAACTAGTGACATGAAAATGGTTGTGTAATACCTTGAAATGTGCACTAGTGACTTGAAAATGGTTAAGTGTAGTGACTTGTAAATGTGAACTAGTGACTTGAAACTGGTAAAGTGTAGTTACTTGAAAATGTGTACTAATGACTAGAAAATGGTTAAGTGTAGTGACTTGAAATATGCACTAATGGCTTGAAAATGGTTAAGTGTAGTGACTTTAAAATGGTTAAGTGTTGTGAGCTGTAAATATGAACTAATGACATGAAAATGGTTAAGTGTAGTGCCTTGAAATGTGCACTAGTGACTTGAAAATGGTTAAGTGTTTGAAAATGTGAACTAGTGACTTGAAAATGGTTTTGTGTATGAAAATGTGAACTAGTGACATGAAAATGGTTAAGTGCAGTGCCTTGAAATGTGCACTAGTGATTTGAAAATGGTTAAGTGTAGTGACTTTAAAATGGTTAAGTGTAGTAACTTGTAAATATGAACTAGTTACATGAAAATGGTTAAGTGTAGTGACTTGAAAATGGATAATTGTAGTTTCTTGAAATGTGAACTAGTGACTTGAAAATGGTTTCGTGTACTGACTTGAAATGTGAACTAGTGACATGAAAATGGTTTAGTGTTTGAAAATATGAACTAGTGACATGAAAATGGTTGTGTAATGCCTTGAAATGTGCACTAGTGACTTGAAACTGGTTAAGTGTAGTTACTTGAAAATGTGTACTGATGACTAGAAAATGGTTAAGTGCAGTGACTTGAAATGTGCACTAATGACTTGAAAATGGTTAAGTGTAGTGACTTTAAAATGGTTAAGTGTTGTGAGCTGTAAATATGAACTAATGACATGAAAATGGTTAAGTGTAGTGCCTTGAAATGTGCACTAGTGACTTGAAAATGGTTAAGTGTTTGAAAATGTGAACTAGTGACTTGAAAATGGTTTTGTGTATGAAAATGTGAACTAGTGACATGAAAATGGTTAAGTGCAATGCCTTGAAATGTGCACTAGTGATTTGAAAATGGTTAAGTGTAGTGACTTTAAAATGGTTAAGTGTAGTAACTTGTAAATATGAACTAGTTACATGAAAATGGTTAAGTGTAGTGACTTGAAAATGGATAATTGTAGTTTCTTGAAATGTGAACTAGTGACTTGAAAATGGTTTCGTATACTGACTTGAAATGTGAACTAGTGACATGAAAATGGTTTAGTGTTTGAAAATATGAACTAGTGACATGAAAATGGTTGTGTAATGCCTTGAAATGTGCACTAGTGACTTGAAACTGGTTAAGTGTAGTTACTTGAAAATGTGTACTGATGACTAGAAAATGGTTAAGTGTAGTGACTTTAAAATGGTTAAGTGTTGTGAGCTGTAAATATGAACTAATGACATGAAAATGGTTAAGTGTAGTGCCTTGAAATGTGCACTAGTGACTTGAAAATGGTTAAGTGTTTGAAAATGTTAACTAGTGACATGAAAATGGTTGTGTAATGCCTTGAAATGTGCACTAGTGACTTTTAAATGGTTTAGTGTTTGAAAATGTGAACTAGTGACATGAAAATGGTTGTGTAATACCTTGAAATGTGCACTAGTGACTTGAAAATGGTTAAGTGTAGTGACTTGTAAATGTGAACTAGTGACTTGAAACTGGTAAAGTGTAGTTACTTGAAAATGTGTACTAATGACTAGAAAATGGTTAAGTGTAGTGACTTGAAATATGCACTAATGGCTTGAAAATGGTTAAGTGTACTGACTTTAAAATGGTTAAGTGTTGTGAGCTGTAAATATGAACTAATGACATGAAAATGGTTAAGTGTAGTGCCTTGAAATGTGCACTAGTGACTTGAAAATGGTTAAGTGTTTGAAAATGTGAACTAGTGACTTGAAAATTGTTTTGTGTATGAAAATGTGAACTAGTGACATGAAAATGGTTAAGTGTAGTGACTTGAAATGTGCACTAGTGACTTGAAAATGGTTAAGTGTAGTAGTGACTTTAAAATGGTTTAAGTGTAGTGAGCTGTAAATATGAACTAATGACATGAAAATGGTTAAGTGTAGTGACTTGAAAATGGATAAGTGTAGTTTCATGAAATGTGAACTAGTGACTTGAAACTGGTTAAGTGTTGTTATTTGAAAATGTGTACTAATGAGTAGAAAATGGTTAAGTGTAGTAACTTGAAAATGTGAACTAGTGACTTAAAAATGGTTAAGTGTAATGACTTGAAATGTGAACTAGCGACTTGAAAATGGGAAAGTGGTTGAAAATTTGAACTAGTGACTTGAAAATAGTTAAGTGTAGTGACTTAAAAATAGTAAAGTGTAATGACTTCAAATTTGTACTAGTGACTTAAAAATGGTTAAGCGTAGTGACTTGAAAATGTGAACTAATGACTAGAAAATTGTTAAGTGTAGTGACTTAAAAATTTGAACTAGTGACTTGAAAATGGTTTAGTGTTTGAAAATGTGAACTAGTGACATGAAAATGGTTAAGTGTAGTGCCTTGAAATGTGCACTAGTGACTTGAAAATAGTTAAGTGTAGTGACTTAAAAATAGTAAAGTGTAATGACTTCAAATTTGTACTAGTGACTTAAAAATGGTTAAGCGTAGTGACTTGAAAATGTGAACTAATGACTAGAAAATTGTTAAGTGTAGTGACTTAAAAATTTGAACTAGTGACTTGAAAATGGTTTAGTGTTTGAAAATGTGAACTAGTGACATGAAAATGGTTAAGTGTAGTGCCTTGAAATGTGCACTAGTGACTTTAAAATGGTTAAGTGTTTGAAAATGTGAACTAGTGACATGAAAATGGTTAAGTGTAGTGCCTTGAAATGTGCACTAGTGACTTGAAAATGGTTAAGTGTTTGAAAATGTGAACTAGTGACTTGAAAATGGTTGTGTAGTTACTTGAAATGTGCACTAGTGACTTGAAAATGGTTAAGTGTAGTGACTTTTAAATGGTTAAGTGTAGTGACTTGTAAATATGAACTAGTGACAAGAAAATGGTTAAGTGTAGTTTCATGAAATGTGAACTAGTTACTTGAAACTGGTTAAGTGTTGTTACTTGAAAATGTGTACTAATGACTAGAAAATGGTTAAGTGTAGTAACTTGAAAATGTGAACTATTGACTTAAAAATGGCTAAGTGTAGTGACTTGAAATGTGAACTAGTGACTTGAAAATGGGAAAGTGGTTGAAAATTTCAACTAGTAACTTAAAAATGGTTAAGCGTAGTGACTTGAAAATGTGAACTAGTGACTAGGAATGGTTTAAGTGTGGCGACTTGAAACCGTGAACTAGTGACTTGAAAATGGTTTCGTGTACTGACTTGAAATGTGAACTAGTGACTTGAAAATGGTTTAGTGTTTGAAAATGTGAACTAGTAACATGAAAATGGTTAAGTGTACTGCCTTGAAATGTGCACTGGTGACTTCAAAATGGTTAAGTGTAGTGACTTGTAAATGTTAACTAGTGACTTGTAAATATGAACTAGTGACATGAAAATGGTTAAGTGTAGTGACTTAAAAATTGATAAGTGTAGTTTCATGAAATGTGAACTAGTGACTTGAAACTGGTTAAGTGTTGTTACTTGAAAATGTGTACTAATGACTAGAAAATGGTTAACTGTAGTAACTTGAAAATGTGTACTAGTGATTTGAAAATGGTTAAGTGTAGTGACTTTAAAATGGTTAAGTGTAGTGGCTTGTAAATATGAACTAGTTACATGAAAATGGTTAAGTGTAGTGACTTGAAAATGGATAATTGTAGTTTCTTGAAATGTGAACTAGTGACTTGAAAATGGTTTCGTGTACTGACTTGAAATGTTAACTAGTGACATGAAAATGGTTTAGTGTTTGAAAATGTGAACTAGTGACATGAAAATGGTTGCGTAATGCCTTGAAATGTGCACTAGTGACTTGTAAATGGTTTAGTGTTTGAAAATGTGAACTAGTGACATGAAAATGGTTGTGTAATGCCTTGAAATGTGCACTAGTGACTTGAAAATGGTTAAGTGTAGTGACTTGTAAATGTGAACTAGTGACTTGAAACTGGTAAAGTGTAGTTACTTGAAAATGTGTACTAATGACTAGAAAATGGTTAAGTGTAGTGACTTGAAATATGCACTAATGACTAGAAAATTGTTAAGTGTAGTGACTTGAAATGTGAACTAGAGACTTGAAAATGGTTTTGTGTATGAAAATGTGAACTAGTGACATGAAAATGGTTAAGTGCAGTTCATTGAAATGTGCACTAGTGATTTGAAAATGGTTAAGTGTAGTGACTTTAAAATGGTTAAGTGTAGTGACTTGTAAATATGAACTAGTTACATGAAAATGGTTAAGTGTAGTGACTTGAAAATGGATAATTGTAGTTTCTTGAAATGTGAACTAGTGACTTGAAAATGGTTTCGTGTACTGACTTGAAATGTGAACTAGTGACATGAAAATGGTTTAGTGTTTGAAAATATGAACTAGTGACATGAAAATGGTTGTGTAATGCCTTGAAATGTGCACTAGTGACTTGAAACGGGTTAAGTGTAGTTACTTGAAAATGTGTACTAATGACTAGAAAATGGTTAAGTGCAGTGACTTGAAATGTGCACTAATGACTTTAAAATGGTTAAGTGTAGCGACTTTAAAATGGTTAAGTGTTGTGAGCTGTAAATGTGAACTAGTGACGTGAAAATGGTTTCGTGTACTGACTTGAAATGTGAACTAGTGACATGAAAATGGTTTAGTGTTTGAAAATATGAACTAGTGACATGAAAATGGTTGTGTAATGCCTTGAAATGTGCACTAGTGACTTGAAACGGGTTAAGTGTAGTTACTTGAAAATGTGTACTAATGACTAGAAAATGGTTAAGTGCAGTGACTTGAAATGTGCACTAATGACTTGAAAATGGTTAAGTGTAGTGACTTTAAAATGGTTAAGTGTTGTGAGATGTAAATATGAACTAATGCCATGAAAATGGTTAAGTGTAGTGCCTTGAAATGTGCACTAGTGACTTGAAAATGGTTAAGTGTTTGAAAATATGAACTAGTGACATGAAAATGGTTGTGTAATGCCTTGAAATGTGCACTAGTGACTTGTAAATGGTTTAGTGTTTGAAAATGTGAACTAGTGACTTAAAAATTGATAAGTGTAGTTTCATGAAATGTGAACTAGTGACTTGAAACTGGTTAAGTGTTGTTACTTGAAAATGTGTACTAATGACTAGAAAATGGTTAACTGTAGTAACTTGAAAATGTGTACTAGTGATTTGAAAATGGTTAAGTGTAGTGACTTTAAAATGGTTAAGTGTAGTGGCTTGTAAATATGAACTAGTTACATGAAAATGGTTAAGTGTAGTGACTTGAAAATGGATAATTGTAGTTTCTTGAAATGTGAACAAGTGACTTGAAAATGGTTTCGTGTACTGACTTGAAATGTTAACTAGTGACATGAAAATGGTTAAGTGTTTGAAAATGTGAACTAGTGACATGAAAATGGTTGTGTAATGCCTTGAAATGTGCACTAGTGACTTTTAAATGGTTTAGTGTTTGAAAATGTGAACTAGTGACATGAAAATGGTTGTGTAATACCTTGAAATGTGCACTAGTGACTTGAAAATGGTTAAGTGTAGTGACTTGTAAATGTGAACTAGTGACTTGAAACTGGTAAAGTGTAGTTACTTGAAAATGTGTACTAATGACTAGAAAATGGTTAAGTGTAGTGACTTGAAATATGCACTAATGGCTTGAAAATGGTTAAGTGTAGTGACTTTAAAATGGTTAAGTGTTGTGAGCTGTAAATATGAACTAATGACATGAAAATGGTTAACTGTAGTGCCTTGAAATGTGCACTAGTGACTTGAAAATGGTTAAGTGTTTGAAAATGTGAACTAGTGACTTGAAAATGGTTTTGTGTATGAAAATGTGAACTAGTGACATGAAAATGGTTAAGTGCAGTGCCTTGAAATGTGCACTAGTGATTTGAAAATGGTTAAGTGTAGTGACTTGAAAATGGATAATTGTAGTTTCTTGAAATGTGAACTAGTGACTTGAAAATGGTTTCGTGTACTAACTTGAAATGTGAACTAGTGACATGAAAATGGTTTAGTGTTTGAAAATATGAACTAGTGACATGAAAATGGTTGTGTAATGCCTTGAAATGTGCACTAGTGACTTGAAACTGGCTAAGTGTAGTTACTTGAAAATGTGTACTAATGACTAGAAAATGGTTAAGTGCAGTGACTTGAAATGTGCACTAATGACTTGAAAATGGTTAAGTGTAGTGACTTTAAACTGGTTAAGTGTTGTGAGCTGTAAATGTGAACTAGTGACTTGAAAATGGTTTCGTGTACTGACTTGAAATGTTAACTAGTGACATGAAAATGGTTAAGTGTTTGAAAATGTGAACTAGTGACATGAAAATGGTTGTGTAATGCCTTGAAATGTGCACTAGTGACTTTTAAATGGTTTAGTGTTTGAAAATGTGAACTAGTGACATGAAAATGGTTGTGTAATACCTTGAAATGTGCACTAGTGACTTGAAAATGGTTAAGTGTAGTGACTTGTAAATGTGAACTAGTGACTTGAAACTGGTAAAGTGTAGTTACTTGAAAATGTGTACTAATGACTAGAAAATGGTTAAGTGTAGTGACTTGAAATATGCACTAATGGCTTGAAAATGGTTAAGTGTAGTGACTTTAAAATGGTTAAGTGTTGTGAGCTGTAAATATGAACTAATGACATGAAAATGGTTAAGTGTAGTGCCTTGAAATGTGCACTAGTGACTTGAAAATGGTTAAGTGTTTGAAAATGTGAACTAGTGACTTGAAAATGGTTTTGTGTATGAAAATGTGAACTAGTGACATGAAAATGGTTAAGTGCAGTGCCTTGAAATGTGCACTAGTGATTTGAAAATGGTTAAGTGTAGTGACTTTAAAATGGTTAAGTGTAGTAACTTGTAAATATGAACTAGTTACATGAAAATGGTTAAGTGTAGTGACTTGAAAATGGATAATTGTAGTTTCTTGAAATGTGAACTAGTGACTTGAAAATGGTTTCGTGTACTGACTTGAAATGTGAACTAGTGACATGAAAATGGTTTAGTGTTTGAAAATATGAACTAGTGACATGAAAATGGTTGTGTAATGCCTTGAAATGTGCACTAGTGACTTGAAACTGGTTAAGTGTAGTTACTTGAAAATGTGTACTGATGACTAGAAAATGGTTAAGTGCAGTGACTTGAAATGTGCACTAATGACTTGAAAATGGTTAAGTGTAGTGACTTTAAAATGGTTAAGTGTTGTGAGCTGTAAATATGAACTAATGACATGAAAATGGTTAAGTGTAGTGCCTTGAAATGTGCACTAGTGACTTGAAAATGGTTAAGTGTTTGAAAATGTGAACTAGTGACTTGAAAATGGTTTTGTGTATGAAAATGTGAACTAGTGACATGAAAATGGTTAAGTGCAGTGCCTTGAAATGTGCACTAGTGATTTGAAAATGGTTAAGTGTAGTGACTTTAAAATGGTTAAGTGTAGTGGCTTGTAAATATGAACTAGTTACATGAAAATGGTTAAGTGTAGTGACTTGAAAATGGATAATTGTAGTTTCTTGAAATGTGAACTAGTGACTTGAAAATGGTTTCGTGTACTGACTTGAAATGTTAACTAGTGACATGAAAATGGTTTAGTGTTTGAAAATGTGAACTAGTGACATGAAAATGGTTGCGTAATGCCTTGAAATGTGCACTAGTGACTTGTAAATGGTTTAGTGTTTGAAAATGTGAACTAGTGACATGAAAATGGTTGTGTAATGCCTTGAAATGTGCACTAGTGACTTGAAAATGGTTAAGTGTAGTGACTTGTAAATGTGAACTAGTGACTTGAAACTGGTAAAGTGTAGTTACTTGAAAATGTGTACTAATGACTAGAAAATGGTTAAGTGTAGTGACTTGAAATATGCACTAATGACTAGAAAATTGTTAAGTGTAGTGACTTGAAATGTGAACTAGAGACTTGAAAATGGTTTTGTGTATGAAAATGTGAACTAGTGACATGAAAATGGTTAAGTGCAGTTCATTGAAATGTGCACTAGTGATTTGAAAATGGTTAAGTGTAGTGACTTTAAAATGGTTAAGTGTAGTGACTTGTAAATATGAACTAGTTACATGAAAATGGTTAAGTGTAGTGACTTGAAAATGGATAATTGTAGTTTCTTGAAATGTGAACTAGTGACTTGAAAATGGTTTCGTGTACTGACTTGAAATGTGAACTAGTGACATGAAAATGGTTTAGTGTTTGAAAATATGAACTAGTGACATGAAAATGGTTGTGTAATGCCTTGAAATGTGCACTAGTGACTTGAAACGGGTTAAGTGTAGTTACTTGAAAATGTGTACTAATGACTAGAAAATGGTTAAGTGCAGTGACTTGAAATGTGCACTAATGACTTTAAAATGGTTAAGTGTAGCGACTTTAAAATGGTTAAGTGTTGTGAGCTGTAAATGTGAACTAGTGACGTGAAAATGGTTTCGTGTACTGACTTGAAATGTGAACTAGTGACATGAAAATGGTTTAGTGTTTGAAAATATGAACTAGTGACATGAAAATGGTTGTGTAATGCCTTGAAATGTGCACTAGTGACTTGAAACGGGTTAAGTGTAGTTACTTGAAAATGTGTACTAATGACTAGAAAATGGTTAAGTGCAGTGACTTGAAATGTGCACTAATGACTTGAAAATGGTTAAGTGTAGTGACTTTAAAATGGTTAAGTGTTGTGAGATGTAAATATGAACTAATGCCATGAAAATGGTTAAGTGTAGTGCCTTGAAATGTGCACTAGTGACTTGAAAATGGTTAAGTGTTTGAAAATATGAACTAGTGACATGAAAATGGTTGTGTAATGCCTTGAAATGTGCACTAGTGACTTGTAAATGGTTTAGTGTTTGAAAATGTGAACTAGTGACTTAAAAATTGATAAGTGTAGTTTCATGAAATGTGAACTAGTGACTTGAAACTGGTTAAGTGTTGTTACTTGAAAATGTGTACTAATGACTAGAAAATGGTTAACTGTAGTAACTTGAAAATGTGTACTAGTGATTTGAAAATGGTTAAGTGTAGTGACTTTAAAATGGTTAAGTGTAGTGGCTTGTAAATATGAACTAGTTACATGAAAATGGTTAAGTGTAGTGACTTGAAAATGGATAATTGTAGTTTCTTGAAATGTGAACAAGTGACTTGAAAATGGTTTCGTGTACTGACTTGAAATGTTAACTAGTGACATGAAAATGGTTAAGTGTTTGAAAATGTGAACTAGTGACATGAAAATGGTTGTGTAATGCCTTGAAATGTGCACTAGTGACTTTTAAATGGTTTAGTGTTTGAAAATGTGAACTAGTGACATGAAAATGGTTGTGTAATACCTTGAAATGTGCACTAGTGACTTGAAAATGGTTAAGTGTAGTGACTTGTAAATGTGAACTAGTGACTTGAAACTGGTAAAGTGTAGTTACTTGAAAATGTGTACTAATGACTAGAAAATGGTTAAGTGTAGTGACTTGAAATATGCACTAATGGCTTGAAAATGGTTAAGTGTAGTGACTTTAAAATGGTTAAGTGTTGTGAGCTGTAAATATGAACTAATGACATGAAAATGGTTAACTGTAGTGCCTTGAAATGTGCACTAGTGACTTGAAAATGGTTAAGTGTTTGAAAATGTGAACTAGTGACTTGAAAATGGTTTTGTGTATGAAAATGTGAACTAGTGACATGAAAATGGTTAAGTGCAGTGCCTTGAAATGTGCACTAGTGATTTGAAAATGGTTAAGTGTAGTGACTTTAAAATGGTTAAGTGTAGTAACTTGTAACTATGAACTAGTTACATGAAAATGGTTAAGTGTAGTGACTTGAAAATGGATAATTGTAGTTTCTTGAAATGTGAACTAGTGACTTGAAAATGGTTTCGTGTACTGACTTGAAATGTGAACTAGTGACATGAAAATGGTTTAGTGTTTGAAAATATGAACTAGTGACATGAAAATGGTTGTGTAATGCCTTGAAATGTGCACTAGTGACTTGAAACTGGTTAAGTGTAGTTACTTGAAAATGTGTACTGATGACTAGAAAATGGTTAAGTGCAGTGACTTGAAATGTGCACTAATGACTTGAAAATGGTTAAGTGTAGTGACTTTAAAATGGTTAAGTGTTGTGAGCTGTAAATATGAACTAATGACATGAAAATGGTTAAGTGTAGTGCCTTGAAATGTGCACTAGTGACTTGAAAATGGTTAAGTGTTTGAAAATGTGAACTAGTGACTTGAAAATGGTTTTGTGTATGAAAATGTGAACTAGTGACATGAAAATGGTTAAGTGCAGTGCCTTGAAATGTGCACTAGTGATTTGAAAATGGTTAAGTGTAGTGACTTTAAAATGGTTAAGTGTAGTAACTTGTAAATATGAACTAGTTACATGAAAATGGTTAAGTGTAGTGACTTGAAAATGGATAATTGTAGTTTCTTGAAATGTGAACTAGTGACTTGAAAATGGTTTCGTATACTGACTTGAAATGTGAACTAGTGACATGAAAATGGTTTAGTGTTTGAAAATATGAACTAGTGACATGAAAATGGTTGTGTAATGCCTTGAAATGTGCACTAGTGACTTGAAACTGGTTAAGTGTAGTTACTTGAAAATGTGTACTGATGACTAGAAAATGGTTAAGTGTAGTGACTTTAAAATGGTTAAGTGTTGTGAGCTGTAAATATGAACTAATGACATGAAAATGGTTAAGTGTAGTGCCTTGAAATGTGCACTAGTGACTTGAAAATGGTTAAGTGTTTGAAAATGTTAACTAGTGACATGAAAATGGTTGTGTAATGCCTTGAAATGTGCACTAGTGACTTTTAAATGGTTTAGTGTTTGAAAATGTGAACTAGTGACATGAAAATGGTTGTGTAATACCTTGAAATGTGCACTAGTGACTTGAAAATGGTTAAGTGTAGTGACTTGTAAATGTGAACTAGTGACTTGAAACTGGTAAAGTGTAGTTACTTGAAAATGTGTACTAATGACTAGAAAATGGTTAAGTGTAGTGACTTGAAATATGCACTAATGGCTTGAAAATGGTTAAGTGTACTGACTTTAAAATGGTTAAGTGTTGTGAGCTGTAAATATGAACTAATGACATGAAAATGGTTAAGTGTAGTGCCTTGAAATGTGCACTAGTGACTTGAAAATGGTTAAGTGTTTGAAAATGTGAACTAGTGACTTGAAAATTGTTTTGTGTATGAAAATGTGAACTAGTGACATGAAAATGGTTAAGTGTAGTGACTTGAAATGTGCACTAGTGACTTGAAAATGGTTAAGTGTAGTAGTGACTTTAAAATGGTTTAAGTGTAGTGAGCTGTAAATATGAACTAATGACATGAAAATGGTTAAGTGTAGTGACTTGAAAATGGATAAGTGTAGTTTCATGAAATGTGAACTAGTGACTTGAAACTGGTTAAGTGTTGTTATTTGAAAATGTGTACTAATGAGTAGAAAATGGTTAAGTGTAGTAACTTGAAAATGTGAACTAGTGACTTAAAAATGGTTAAGTGTAATGACTTGAAATGTGAACTAGCGACTTGAAAATGGGAAAGTGGTTGAAAATTTGAACTAGTGACTTGAAAATAGTTAAGTGTAGTGACTTAAAAATAGTAAAGTGTAATGACTTCAAATTTGTACTAGTGACTTAAAAATGGTTAAGCGTAGTGACTTGAAAATGTGAACTAATGACTAGAAAATTGTTAAGTGTAGTGACTTAAAAATTTGAACTAGTGACTTGAAAATGGTTTAGTGTTTGAAAATGTGAACTAGTGACATGAAAATGGTTAAGTGTAGTGCCTTGAAATGTGCACTAGTGACTTGAAAATAGTTAAGTGTAGTGACTTAAAAATAGTAAAGTGTAATGACTTCAAATTTGTACTAGTGACTTATAAATGGTTAAGCGTAGTGACTTGAAAATGTGAACTAATGACTAGAAAATTGTTAAGTGTAGTGACTTAAAAATTTGAACTAGTGACTTGAAAATGGTTTAGTGTTTGAAAATGTGAACTAGTGACATGAAAATGGTTAAGTGTAGTGCCTTGAAATGTGCACTAGTGACTTTAAAATGGTTAAGTGTTTGAAAATGTGAACTAGTGACATGAAAATGGTTAAGTGTAGTGCCTTGAAATGTGCACTAGTGACTTGAAAATGGTTAAGTGTTTGAAAATGTGAACTAGTGACTTGAAAATGGTTGTGTAGTTACTTGAAATGTGCACTAGTGACTTGAAAATGGTTAAGTGTAGTGACTTTTAAATGGTTAAGTGTAGTGACTTGTAAATATGAACTAGTGACAAGAAAATGGTTAAGTGTAGTTTCATGAAATGTGAACTAGTTACTTGAAACTGGTTAAGTGTTGTTACTTGAAAATGTGTACTAATGACTAGAAAATGGTTAAGTGTAGTAACTTGAAAATGTGAACTATTGACTTAAAAATGGCTAAGTGTAGTGACTTGAAATGTGAACTAGTGACTTGAAAATGGGAAAGTGGTTGAAAATTTCAACTAGTAACTTAAAAATGGTTAAGCGTAGTGACTTGAAAATGTGAACTAGTGACTAGGAATGGTTTAAGTGTGGCGACTTGAAACCGTGAACTAGTGACTTGAAAATGGTTTCGTGTACTGACTTGAAATGTGAACTAGTGACTTGAAAATGGTTTAGTGTTTGAAAATGTGAACTAGTAACATGAAAATGGTTAAGTGTACTGCCTTGAAATGTGCACTGGTGACTTCAAAATGGTTAAGTGTAGTGACTTGTAAATGTTAACTAGTGACTTTTTAAATATGAACTAGTGACATGAAAATGGTTAAGTGTAGTGACTTAAAAATTGATAAGTGTAGTTTCATGAAATGTGAACTAGTGACTTGAAACTGGTTAAGTGTTGTTACTTGAAAATGTGTACTAATGACTAGAAAATGGTTAACTGTAGTAACTTGAAAATGTGTACTAGTGATTTGAAAATGGTTAAGTGTAGTGACTTTAAAATGGTTAAGTGTAGTGGCTTGTAAATATGAACTAGTTACATGAAAATGGTTAAGTGTAGTGACTTGAAAATGGATAATTGTAGTTTCTTGAAATGTGAACTAGTGACTTGAAAATGGTTTCGTGTACTGACTTGAAATGTTAACTAGTGACATGAAAATGGTTTAGTGTTTGAAAATGTGAACTAGTGACATGAAAATGGTTGCGTAATGCCTTGAAATGTGCACTAGTGACTTGTAAATGGTTTAGTGTTTGAAAATGTGAACTAGTGACATGAAAATGGTTGTGTAATGCCTTGAAATGTGCACTAGTGACTTGAAAATGGTTAAGTGTAGTGACTTGTAAATGTGAACTAGTGACTTGAAACTGGTAAAGTGTAGTTACTTGAAAATGTGTACTAATGACTAGAAAATGGTTAAGTGTAGTGACTTGAAATATGCACTAATGACTAGAAAATTGTTAAGTGTAGTGACTTGAAATGTGAACTAGAGACTTGAAAATGGTTTTGTGTATGAAAATGTGAACTAGTGACATGAAAATGGTTAAGTGCAGTTCATTGAAATGTGCACTAGTGATTTGAAAATGGTTAAGTGTAGTGACTTTAAAATGGTTAAGTGTAGTGACTTGTAAATATGAACTAGTTACATGAAAATGGTTAAGTGTAGTGACTTGAAAATGGATAATTGTAGTTTCTTGAAATGTGAACTAGTGACTTGAAAATGGTTTCGTGTACTGACTTGAAATGTGAACTAGTGACATGAAAATGGTTTAGTGTTTGAAAATATGAACTAGTGACATGAAAATGGTTGTGTAATGCCTTGAAATGTGCACTAGTGACTTGAAACGGGTTAAGTGTAGTTACTTGAAAATGTGTACTAATGACTAGAAAATGGTTAAGTGCAGTGACTTGAAATGTGCACTAATGACTTTAAAATGGTTAAGTGTAGCGACTTTAAAATGGTTAAGTGTTGTGAGCTGTAAATGTGAACTAGTGACGTGAAAATGGTTTCGTGTACTGACTTGAAATGTGAACTAGTGACATGAAAATGGTTTAGTGTTTGAAAATATGAACTAGTGACATGAAAATGGTTGTGTAATGCCTTGAAATGTGCACTAGTGACTTGAAACGGGTTAAGTGTAGTTACTTGAAAATGTGTACTAATGACTAGAAAATGGTTAAGTGCAGTGACTTGAAATGTGCACTAATGACTTGAAAATGGTTAAGTGTAGTGACTTTAAAATGGTTAAGTGTTGTGAGATGTAAATATGAACTAATGCCATGAAAATGGTTAAGTGTAGTGCCTTGAAATGTGCACTAGTGACTTGAAAATGGTTAAGTGTTTGAAAATATGAACTAGTGACATGAAAATGGTTGTGTAATGCCTTGAAATGTGCACTAGTGACTTGTAAATGGTTTAGTGTTTGAAAATGTGAACTAGTGACTTAAAAATTGATAAGTGTAGTTTCATGAAATGTGAACTAGTGACTTGAAACTGGTTAAGTGTTGTTACTTGAAAATGTGTACTAATGACTAGAAAATGGTTAACTGTAGTAACTTGAAAATGTGTACTAGTGATTTGAAAATGGTTAAGTGTAGTGACTTTAAAATGGTTAAGTGTAGTGGCTTGTAAATATGAACTAGTTACATGAAAATGGTTAAGTGTAGTGACTTGAAAATGGATAATTGTAGTTTCTTGAAATGTGAACAAGTGACTTGAAAATGGTTTCGTGTACTGACTTGAAATGTTAACTAGTGACATGAAAATGGTTAAGTGTTTGAAAATGTGAACTAGTGACATGAAAATGGTTGTGTAATGCCTTGAAATGTGCACTAGTGACTTTTAAATGGTTTAGTGTTTGAAAATGTGAACTAGTGACATGAAAATGGTTGTGTAATACCTTGAAATGTGCACTAGTGACTTGAAAATGGTTAAGTGTAGTGACTTGTAAATGTGAACTAGTGACTTGAAACTGGTAAAGTGTAGTTACTTGAAAATGTGTACTAATGACTAGAAAATGGTTAAGTGTAGTGACTTGAAATATGCACTAATGGCTTGAAAATGGTTAAGTGTAGTGACTTTAAAATGGTTAAGTGTTGTGAGCTGTAAATATGAACTAATGACATGAAAATGGTTAAGTGTAGTGCCTTGAAATGTGCACTAGTGACTTGAAAATGGTTAAGTGTTTGAAAATGTGAACTAGTGACTTGAAAATGGTTTTGTGTATGAAAATGTGAACTAGTGACATGAAAATGGTTAAGTGCAGTGCCTTGAAATGTGCACTAGTGATTTGAAAATGGTTAAGTGTAGTGACTTTAAAATGGTTAAGTGTAGTAACTTGTAAATATGAACTAGTTACATGAAAATGGTTAAGTGTAGTGACTTGAAAATGGATAATTGTAGTTTCTTGAAATGTGAACTAGTGACTTGAAAATGGTTTCGTGTACTAACTTGAAATGTGAACTAGTGACATGAAAATGGTTTAGTGTTTGAAAATATGAACTAGTGACATGAAAATGGTTGTGTAATGCCTTGAAATGTGCACTAGTGACTTGAAACTGGTTAAGTGTAGTTACTTGAAAATGTGTACTGATGACTAGAAAATGGTTAAGTGCAGTGACTTGAAATGTGCACTAATGACTTGAAAATGGTTAAGTGTAGTGACTTTAAAATGGTTAAGTATTGTGAGCTGTAAATATGAACTAATGACATGAAAATGGTTAAGTGTAGTGCCTTGAAATGTGCACTAGTGACTTGAAAATGGTTAAGTGTTTGAAAATGTGAACTAGTGACTTGAAAATGGTTTTGTGTATGAAAATGTGAACTAGTGACATGAAAATGGTTAAGTGCAGTGCCTTGAAATGTGCACTAGTGATTTGAAAATGGTTAAGTGTAGTGACTTTAAAATGGTTAAGTGTAGTAACTTGTAAATATGAACTAGTTACATGAAAATGGTTAAGTGTAGTGACTTGAAAATGGATAATTGTAGTTTCTTGAAATGTGAACTAGTGACTTGAAAATGGTTTCGTGTACTGACTTGAAATGTGAACTAGTGACATGAAAATGGTTTAGTGTTTGAAAATATGAACTAGTGACATGAAAATGGTTGTGTAATGCCTTGAAATGTGCACTAGTGACTTGAAACTGGTTAAGTGTAGTTACTTGAAAATGTGTACTGATGACTAGAAAATGGTTAAGTGCAGTGACTTGAAATGTGCACTAATGACTTTAAAATGGTTAAGTGTTGTGAGCTGTAAATATGAACTAATGACATGAAAATGGTTAAGTGTAGTGCCTTGAAATGTGCACTAGTGACTTGAAAATGGTTAAGTGTTTGAAAATGTGAACTAGTGACATGAAAATGGTTGTGTAATGCCTTGAAATGTGCACTAGTGACTTTTAAATGGTTTAGTGTTTGAAAATGTGAACTAGTGACATGAAAATGGTTGTGTAATACCTTGAAATGTGCACTAGTGACTTGAAAATGGTTAAGTGTAGTGACTTGTAAATGTGAACTAGTGACTTGAAACTGGTAAAGTGTAGTTACTTGAAAATGTGTACTAATGACTAGAAAATGGTTAAGTGTAGTGACTTGAAATATGCACTAATGGCTTGAAAATGGTTAAGTGTAGTGACTTTAAAATGGTTAAGTGTTGTGAGCTGTAAATATGAACTAATGACATGAAAATGGTTAAGTGTAGTGCCTTGAAATGTGCACTAGTGACTTGAAAATGGTTAAGTGTTTGAAAATGTGAACTAGTGACTTGAAAATTGTTTTGTGTATGAAAATGTGAACTAGTGACATGAAAATGGTTAAGTGTAGTGACTTGAAATGTGCACTAGTGACTTGAAAATGGTTAAGTGTAGTAGTGACTTTAAAATGGTTAAGTGTAGTGAGCTGTAAATATGAACTAATGACATGAAAATGGTTAAGTGTAGTGACTTGAAAATGGATAAGTGTAGTTTCATGAAATGTGAACTAGTGACTTGAAACTGGTTAAGTGTTGTTATTTGAAAATGTGTACTAATGAGTTGAAAATGGTTAAGTGTAGTAACTTGAAAATGTGAACTAGTGACTTAAGTGTAGTAACTTGAAAATGTGAACTAGTGACTTAAAAATGGTTAAGTGTAATGACTTGAAATGTGAACTAGCGACTTGAAAATGGGAAAGTGGTTGAAAATTTGAACTAGTGACTTGAAAATAGTTAAGTGTAGTGACTTAAAAATAGTAAAGTGTAATGACTTCAAATTTGTACTAGTGACTTAAAAATGGTTAAGCGTAGTGACTTGAAAATGTGAACTAATGACTAGAAAATTGTTAAGTGTAGTGACTTAAAAATTTGAACTAGTGACTTGAAAATGGTTTAGTGTTTGAAAATGTGAACTAGTGACATGAAAATTGTTAAGTGTAGTGCCTTGAAATGTGCACTAGTGACTTGAAAATAGTTAAGTGTAGTGACTTAAAAATAGTAAAGTGTAATGACTTCAAATTTGTACTAGTGACTTAAAAATGGTTAAGCGTAGTGACTTGAAAATGTGAACTAATGACTAGAAAATTGTAAAGTGTAGTGACTTAAAAATTTGAACTAGTGACTTGAAAATGGTTTAGTGTTTGAAAATGTGAACTAGTGACATGAAAATGGTTAAGTGTAGTGCCTTGAAATGTGCACTAGTGACTTGAAAATGGTTAAGTGTTTGAAAATGTGAACTAGTGACATGAAAATGGTTAAGTGTAGTGCCTTGAAATGTGCACTAGTGACTTGAAAATGGTTAAGTGTTTGAAAATGTGAACTAGTGACTTGAAAATGGTTGTGTAGTGACTTGAAATGTGCACTAGTGACTTGAAAATGGTTAAGTGTAGTGACTTTTAAATGGTTAAGTGTAGTGACTTGTAAATATGAACTAGTGACATGAAAATGGTTAAGTGTAGTTTCATGAAATGTGAACTAGTTACTTGAAACTGGTTAAGTGTTGTTACTTGAAAATGTGTACTAATGACTAGAAAATGGTTAAGTGTAGTAACTTGAAAATGTGAACTATTGACTTAAAAATGGCTAAGTGTAGTGACTTGAAATGTGAACTAGTGACTTGAAAATGGGAAAGTGGTTGAAAATTTCAACTAGTAACTTAAAAATGGTTAAGCGTAGTGACTTGAAAATGTGAACTAATGACTAGGAAAATGTTAAGTATAGTGACATAAAAATGTGAACTAGTGACTAGGAATGGTTTAAGTGTGGCGACTTGAAATCGTGAACTAGTGACTTGAAAATGGTTTCATGTACTGACTTGAAATGTGAACTAGTGACTTGAAAATGGTTTGGTGTTTGAAAATGTGAACTAGTAACATGAAAATGGTTAAGTGTACTGCCTTGAAATGTGCACTGGTGACTTCAAAATGGTTAAGTGTAGTGACTTGTAAATGTTAACTAGTGACTTGTAAATATGAACTAGTGACATGAAAATGGTTAAGTGTAGTGACTTAAAAATTGATAAGTGTAGTTTCATGAAATGTGAACTAGTGACTTGAAACTGGTTAAGTGTTGTTACTTGAAAATGTGTACTAATGACTAGAAAATGGTTAACTGTAGTAACTTGAAAATGTGTACTAGTGATTTGAAAATGGTTAAGTGTAGTGACTTTAAAATGGTTAAGTGTAGTGGCTTGTAAATATGAACTAGTTACATGAAAATGGTTAAGTGTAGTGACTTGAAAATGGATAATTGTAGTTTCTTGAAATGTGAACTAGTGACTTGAAAATGGTTTCGTGTACTGACTTGAAATGTTAACTAGTGACATGAAAATGGTTTAGTGTTTGAAAATGTGAACTAGTGACATGAAAATGGTTGCGTAATGCCTTGAAATGTGCACTAGTGACTTGTAAATGGTTTAGTGTTTGAAAATGTGAACTAGTGACATGAAAATGCTTGTGTAATGCCTTGAAATGTGCACTAGTGACTTGAAAATGGTTAAGTGTAGTGACTTGTAAATGTGAACTAGTGACTTGAAACTGGTAAAGTGTAGTTACTTGAAAATGTGTACTAATGACTAGAAAATGGTTAAGTGTAGTGACTTGAAATATGCACTAATGGCTTGAAAATGGTTAAGTGTAGTGACTTTAAAATGGTTAAGTGTTGTGAGCTGTAAATATGAACTAATGACATGAAAATGGTTAAGTGTAGTGACTTGAAAATGTGTACTAGTGACTTGTAAATGTATACTAGTGACTTGAAAATGGTTAAGTGTGGTGACTAGAAAATGTTTACGTGTACTGACTTAAAAGTGAACTAGTGACTTGAAAATGGTTAAGTGTTTGAAAATGTGAACTAGTGACATGAAAATGGTTAAGTGTTGTGACTTGAAATGTGCGCTAGTGACTTGAAAATGGTTAAGTGTAGTGACTTTAAAATGGTTAAGTGTAGTGACTTGTAAATATGAACTAGTGACATGAAAATGGTTAAGTGTTGTGACTTGAAAATGTGAACTAGTGACTTGAAAATGGATAAGTGTAGTTTCTTGAAATGTGAACTAGTGAGTTGAAACTGGTTAGGTGTTGTTACTTGAAAATGTGTAGTAATGACTAGAAAGTGGTTAAGGGTAGTAACTTGAAAATGTGAACTACTGACTTAAAAATGGTAAAGTGTAGTGACTTAAAATGTGAACTAGTGACTTGAAAATGAGAAAGTGGTTGAAAATTTGAACTAGAGACTTGAAAATAGTTAAGAGTAGTGACTTAAAAATAGTAAAGTGTAATGACTTGAAATTTGAACTAGTGACTTGAAAATGGTTAAGCATAGTGACTTGAAAATGTGAACTAATGACTAGAAAATTGTTAAGTGTAGTGACTTAAAAATGTGAACTAGAGACAAGAAATGGCTTAAGTGTGGCGACTTGAAAATGTGAACTAGTGACTTTAGTATGGTTACGTGTACTGACTTGAAATGTGAACTAGTGACATGAAAACAGTTTAGTGTTTTAAAATATGAACTAGTGACATGAATATGGTTTAAGTGTAGTGCCTTGAAATGTGCACTAGTGACTTAAAAAAGTTTAAGTGTAGAGACTTGTAAATGTGAACTAGTGACAAGAAAATTGTTAAGTGTAGTGACTGGAAAATGTGAACTCATTACTAGAAAATAGTTAAGTGTAGTGACTTGAAAATGTGTACTAGTGACTTGTAAATGTATACTAGTGACTTGAAAATGGTTAAGTGTGGTGACTAGAAAATGTTTACGTGTACTGACTTAAAAGTGAACTAGTGACTTGAAAATGGTTAAGTGTTTGAAAATGTGAACTAGTGACATGAAAATGGTTAAGTGTTGTGACTTGAAATGTGCGCTAGTGACTGTAAAATGGTTAAGTGTAGTGACTTTAAAATGGTTAAGTGTAGTGAATGTAAATATGAACTAGTGACATGAAAATGGTTAAGTGTTGTGACTTGAAATGTGCACTAGTGACTTGAAAATAGTTAAGTGTAGTGACTTAAAAATAGTAAAGTGTAATGACTTCAAATTTGTACTAGTGACTTAAAAATGGTTAAGCGTAGTGACTTGAAAATGTGAACTAATGACTAGAAAATTGTTAAGTGTAGTGACTTAAAAATTTGAACTAGTGACTTGAAAATGGTTTAGTGTTTGAAAATGTGAACTAGTGACATGAAAATGGTTAAGTGTAGTGCCTTGAAATGTGCACTAGTGACTTGAAAATGGTTAAGTGTTTGAAAATGTGAACTAGTGACATGAAAATGGTTAAGTGTAGTGCCTTGAAATGTGCACTAGTGACTTGAAAATGGTTAAGTGTTTGAAAATGTGAACTAGTGACTTGAAAATGGTTGTGTAGTGACTTGAAATGTGCACTAGTGACTTGAAAATGGTTAAGTGTAGTGACTTTTAAATGGTTAAGTGTAGTGACTTGTAAATATGAACTAGTGACATGAAAATGGTTAAGTGTAGTTTCATGAAATGTGAACTAGTTACTTGAAACTGGTTAAGTGTTGTTACTTGAAAATGTGTACTAATGACTAGAAAATGGTTAAGTGTAGTAACTTGAAAATGTGAACTATTGACTTAAAAATGGCTAAGTGTAGTGACTTGAAATGTGAACTAGTGACTTGAAAATGGGAAAGTGGTTGAAAATTTCAACTAGTAACTTAAAAATGGTTAAGCGTAGTGACTTGAAAATGTGAACTAATGACTAGGAAAATGTTAAGTATAGTGACATAAAAATGTGAACTAGTGACTAGGAATGGTTTAAGTGTGGCGACTTGAAACCGTGAACTAGTGACTTGAAAATGGTTTCGTGTACTGACTTGAAATGTGAACTAGTGACTTGAAAATGGTTTGGTGTTTGAAAATGTGAACTAGTAACATGAAAATGGTTAAGTGTACTGCCTTGAAATGTGCACTGGTGACTTCAAAATGGTTAAGTGTAGTGACTTGTAAATGTTAACTAGTGACTTGTAAATATGAACTAGTGACATGAAAATGGTTAAGTGTAGTGACTTAAAAATTGATAAGTGTAGTTTCATGAAATGTGAACTAGTGACTTGAAACTGGTTAAGTGTTGTTACTTGAAAATGTGTACTAATGACTAGAAAATGGTTAACTGTAGTAACTTGAAAATGTGTACTAGTGATTTGAAAATGGTTAAGTGTAGTGACTTTAAAATGGTTAAGTGTAGTGGCTTGTAAATATGAACTAGTTACATGAAAATGGTTAAGTGTAGTGACTTGAAAATGGATAATTGTAGTTTCTTGAAATGTGAACTAGTGACTTGAAAATGGTTTCGTGTACTGACTTGAAATGTTAACTAGTGACATGAAAATGGTTTAGTGTTTGAAAATGTGAACTAGTGACATGAAAATGGTTGCGTAATGCCTTGAAATGTGCACTAGTGACTTGTAAATGGTTTAGTGTTTGAAAATGTGAACTAGTGACATGAAAATGCTTGTGTAATGCCTTGAAATGTGCACTAGTGACTTGAAAATGGTTAAGTGTAGTGACTTGTAAATGTGAACTAGTGACTTGAAACTGGTAAAGTGTAGTTACTTGAAAATGTGTACTAATGACTAGAAAATGGTTAAGTGTAGTGACTTGAAATATGCACTAATGGCTTGAAAATGGTTAAGTGTAGTGACTTTAAAATGGTTAAGTGTTGTGAGCTGTAAATATGAACTAATGACATGAAAATGGTTAAGTGTAGTGACTTGAAAATGTGTACTAGTGACTTGTAAATGTATACTAGTGACTTGAAAATGGTTAAGTGTGGTGACTAGAAAATGTTTACGTGTACTGACTTAAAAGTGAACTAGTGACTTGAAAATGGTTAAGTGTTTGAAAATGTGAACTAGTGACATGAAAATGGTTAAGTGTTGTGACTTGAAATGTGCGCTAGTGACTTGAAAATGGTTAAGTGTAGTGACTTTAAAATGGTTAAGTGTAGTGACTTGTAAATATGAACTAGTGACATGAAAATGGTTAAGTGTTGTGACTTGAAAATGTGAACTAGTGACTTGAAAATGGATAAGTGTAGTTTCTTGAAATGTGAACTAGTGAGTTGAAACTGGTTAGGTGTTGTTACTTGAAAATGTGTAGTAATGACTAGAAAGTGGTTAAGGGTAGTAACTTGAAAATGTGAACTACTGACTTAAAAATGGTAAAGTGTAGTGACTTAAAATGTGAACTAGTGACTTGAAAATGAGAAAGTGGTTGAAAATTTGAACTAGAGACTTGAAAATAGTTAAGAGTAGTGACTTAAAAATAGTAAAGTGTAATGACTTGAAATTTGAACTAGTGACTTGAAAATGGTTAAGCATAGTGACTTGAAAATGTGAACTAATGACTAGAAAATTGTTAAGTGTAGTGACTTAAAAATGTGAACTAGAGACAAGAAATGGCTTAAGTGTGGCGACTTGAAAATGTGAACTAGTGACTTTAGTATGGTTACGTGTACTGACTTGAAATGTGAACTAGTGACATGAAAACAGTTTAGTGTTTTAAAATATGAACTAGTGACATGAATATGGTTTAAGTGTAGTGCCTTGAAATGTGCACTAGTGACTTAAAAAAGTTTAAGTGTAGAGACTTGTAAATGTGAACTAGTGACAAGAAAATTGTTAAGTGTAGTGACTGGAAAATGTGAACTCATTACTAGAAAATAGTTAAGTGTAGTGACTTGAAAATGTGTACTAGTGACTTGTAAATGTATACTAGTGACTTGAAAATGGTTAAGTGTGGTGACTAGAAAATGTTTACGTGTACTGACTTAAAAGTGAACTAGTGACTTGAAAATGGTTAAGTGTTTGAAAATGTGAACTAGTGACATGAAAATGGTTAAGTGTTGTGACTTGAAATGTGCGCTAGTGACTGTAAAATGGTTAAGTGTAGTGACTTTAAAATGGTTAAGTGTAGTGAATGTAAATATGAACTAGTGACATGAAAATGGTTAAGTGTTGTGACTTGAAATGTGCACTAGTGACTTGAAAATAGTTAAGTGTAGTGACTTAAAAATAGTAAAGTGTAATGACTTCAAATTTGTACTAGTGACTTAAAAATGGTTAAGCGTAGTGACTTGAAAATGTGAACTAATGACTAGAAAATTGTTAAGTGTAGTGACTTAAAAATTTGAACTAGTGACTTGAAAATGGTTTAGTGTTTGAAAATGTGAACTAGTGACATGAAAATGGTTAAGTGTAGTGCCTTGAAATGTGCACTAGTGACTTGAAAATGGTTAAGTGTTTGAAAATGTGAACTAGTGACATGAAAATGGTTAAGTGTAGTGCCTTGAAATGTGCACTAGTGACTTGAAAATGGTTAAGTGTTTGAAAATGTGAACTAGTGACTTGAAAATGGTTGTGTAGTGACTTGAAATGTGCACTAGTGACTTGAAAATGGTTAAGTGTAGTGACTTTTAAATGGTTAAGTGTAGTGACTTGTAAATATGAACTAGTGACATGAAAATGGTTAAGTGTAGTTTCATGAAATGTGAACTAGTTACTTGAAACTGGTTAAGTGTTGTTACTTGAAAATGTGTACTAATGACTAGAAAATGGTTAAGTGTAGTAACTTGAAAATGTGAACTATTGACTTAAAAATGGCTAAGTGTAGTGACTTGAAATGTGAACTAGTGACTTGAAAATGGGAAAGTGGTTGAAAATTTCAACTAGTAACTTAAAAATGGTTAAGCGTAGTGACTTGAAAATGTGAACTAATGACTAGGAAAATGTTAAGTATAGTGACATAAAAATGTGAACTAGTGACTAGGAATGGTTTAAGTGTGGCGACTTGAAACCGTGAACTAGTGACTTGAAAATGGTTTCGTGTACTGACTTGAAATGTGAACTAGTGACTTGAAAATGGTTTGGTGTTTGAAAATGTGAACTAGTAACATGAAAATGGTTAAGTGTACTGCCTTGAAATGTGCACTGGTGACTTCAAAATGGTTAAGTGTAGTGACTTGTAAATGTTAACTAGTGACTTGTAAATATGAACTAGTGACATGAAAATGGTTAAGTGTAGTGACTTAAAAATTGATAAGTGTAGTTTCATGAAATGTGAACTAGTGACTTGAAACTGGTTAAGTGTTGTTACTTGAAAATGTGTACTAATGACTAGAAAATGGTTAACTGTAGTAACTTGAAAATGTGTACTAGTGATTTGAAAATGGTTAAGTGTAGTGACTTTAAAATGGTTAAGTGTAGTGGCTTGTAAATATGAACTAGTTACATGAAAATGGTTAAGTGTAGTGACTTGAAAATGGATAATTCTAGTTTCTTGAAATGTGAACTAGTGACTTGAAAATGGTTTCGTGTACTGACTTGAAATGTTAACTAGTGACATGAAAATGGTTTAGTGTTTGAAAATGTGAACTAGTGACATGAAAATGGTTGCGTAATGCCTTGAAATGTGCACTAGTGACTTGTAAATGGTTTAGTGTTTGAAAATGTGAACTAGTGACATGAAAATGCTTGTGTAATGCCTTGAAATGTGCACTAGTGACTTGAAAATGGTTAAGTGTAGTGACTTGTAAATGTGAACTAGTGACTTGAAACTGGTAAAGTGTAGTTACTTGAAAATGTGTACTAATGACTAGAAAATGGTTAAGTGTAGTGACTTGAAATATGCACTAATGGCTTGAAAATGGTTAAGTGTAGTGACTTTAAAATGGTTAAGTGTTGTGAGCTGTAAATATGAACTAATGACATGAAAATGGTTAAGTGTAGTGACTTGAAAATGTGTACTAGTGACTTGTAAATGTATACTAGTGACTTGAAAATGGTTAAGTGTGGTGACTAGAAAATGTTTACGTGTACTGACTTAAAAGTGAACTAGTGACTTGAAAATGGTTAAGTGTTTGAAAATGTGAACTAGTGACATGAAAATGGTTAAGTGTTGTGACTTGAAATGTGCGCTAGTGACTTGAAAATGGTTAAGTGTAGTGACTTTAAAATGGTTAAGTGTAGTGACTTGTAAATATGAACTAGTGACATGAAAATGGTTAAGTGTTGTGACTTGAAAATGTGAACTAGTGACTTGAAAATGGATAAGTGTAGTTTCTTGAAATGTGAACTAGTGAGTTGAAACTGGTTAGGTGTTGTTACTTGAAAATGTGTAGTAATGACTAGAAAGTGGTTAAGGGTAGTAACTTGAAAATGTGAACTACTGACTTAAAAATGGTAAAGTGTAGTGACTTAAAATGTGAACTAGTGACTTGAAAATGAGAAAGTGGTTGAAAATTTGAACTAGAGACTTGAAAATAGTTAAGAGTAGTGACTTAAAAATAGTAAAGTGTAATGACTTTAAATTTGAACTAGTGACTTGAAAATGGTTAAGCATAGTGACTTGAAAATGTGAACTAATGACTAGAAAATTGTTAAGTGTAGTGACTTAAAAATGTGAACTAGAGACAAGAAATGGCTTAAGTGTGGCGACTTGAAAATGTGAACTAGTGACTTTAGTATGGTTACGTGTACTGACTTGAAATGTGAACTAGTGACATGAAAACAGTTTAGTGTTTTAAAATATGAACTAGTGACATGAATATGGTTTAAGTGTAGTGCCTTGAAATGTGCACTAGTGACTTAAAAAAGTTTAAGTGTAGAGACTTGTAAATGTGAACTAGTGACAAGAAAATTGTTAAGTGTAGTGACTGGAAAATGTGAACTCATTACTAGAAAATAGTTAAGTGTAGTGACTTGAAAATGTGTACTAGTCACTTGTAAATGTATACTAGTGACTTGAAAATGGTTAAGTGTGGTGACTAGAAAATGTTTACGTGTACTGACTTAAAAGTGAACTAGTGACTTGAAAATGGTTAAGTGTTTGAAAATGTGAACTAGTGACATGAAAATGGTTAAGTGTTGTGACTTGAAATGTGCGCTAGTGACTGTAAAATGGTTAAGTGTAGTGACTTTAAAATGGTTAAGTGTAGTGAATGTAAATATGAACTAGTGACATGAAAATGGTTAAGTGTTGTGACTTGAAAATGTGAACTAGTGACTTGAAAATGGATAAATGTAGTTTCTTGAAATGTGAACTAGTGAGTTGAAACTGTTTAGGTGTTGTTACTTGAAAATGTGTACTAATGACTAGAAAGTGGTTAAGGGTAGTAACTTGAAAATGTGAACTACTGACTTAAAAATGGTAAAGTGTAGTGACTTAAAATGTGAACTAGTGACTTGAAAATGAGAAAGTGGTTGAAAATTTGAACTAGAGACTTGAAAATAGTTAAGTGTAGTGACTTAAAAATAGTAAAGTGTAATGACTTGAAATTTGAACTAGTGACTTGAAAATGGTTAAGCATAGTGACTTGAAAATGTGAACTAATGACTAGAAAATTGTTAAGTGTAGTGACTTAAAAATGTGAACTAGAGACAAGAAATGGCTTAAGTGTGGCGACTTGAAAATGTGAACTAGTGACTTGAAAATGGTTACGTGTACTGACTTGAAATGTGAACTAGTGACATGAAAACAGTTTAGTGTTTTAAAATATGAACTAGTGACATGAATATGGTTTAAGTGTAGTGCCTTGAAATGTGCACTAGTGACTTGAAAAAGTTTAAGTGTAGAGACTTGTAAATGTGAACTCATTACTAGAAAATAGTTAAGTGTAGTGACTTGAAAATGTGTACTAGTGACTTGTATATGTATACTAGTGACTTGAAAATGGTTAAGTGTGGTGACTAGAAAATGTTTACGTGTACTGACTTAAAAGTGAACTAGTGACTTGAAAATGGTTAAGTGTTTGAAAATGTGAACTAGTGACATGAAAATGGTTAAGTGTTGTGACTTGAAATGTGCGCTAGTGACAAGAAAATTGTTAAGTGTAGTGACTTGAAAATGTGAACTCACTACTAGAAAATAGTTAAGTGTAGTGACTTGAAAATGTGTACTAGTGACTTGTAAATGTATACTAGTGACTTGAAAATGGTTAAGTGTGGTGACTAGAAAATGTTTACGTGTACTGACTTAAAAGTGAACTAGTGACTTGAAAATGGTTAAGTGTTTGAAAATGTGAACTAGTGACATGAAAATGGTTAAGTGTTGTGACTTGAAATGTGCGCTAGTGACTGTAAAATGGTTAAGTGTAGTGACTTTAAAATGGTTAAGTGTAGTGAATGTAAATATGAACTAGTGACATGAAAATGGTTAAGTGTTGTGACTTGAAAATGTGAACTATTGACTTGAAAATGGATAAATGTAGTTTCTTGAAATGTGAACTAGTGAGTTGAAACTGTTTAGGTGTTGTTACTTGAAAATGTGTACTAATGACTAGAAAGTGGTTAAGGGTAGTAACTTGAAAATGTGAACTACTGACTTAAAAATGGTAAAGTGTAGTGACTTAAAATGTGAACTAGTGACTTGAAAATGAGAAAGTGGTTGAAAATTTGAACTAGAGACTTGAAAATAGTTAAGTGTAGTGACTTAAAAATAGTAAAGTGTAATGACTTGAAATTTGAACTAGTGACTTGAAAATGGTTAAGCATAGTGACTTGAAAATGTGAACTAATGACTAGAAAATTGTTAAGTGTAGTGACTTAAAAATGTGAACTAGAGACAAGAAATGGCTTAAGTGTGGCGACTTGAAAATGTGAACTAGTGACTTGAAAATGGTTACGTGTACTGACTTGAAATGTGAACTAGTGACATGAAAACAGTTTAGTGTTTTAAAATATGAACTAGTGACATGAATATGGTTTAAGTGTAGTGCCTTGAAATGTGCACTAGTGACTTGAAAAAGTTTAAGTGTAGAGACTTGTAAATGTGAACTAGTGACAAGAAAATTGTTAAGTGTAGTGACTGGAAAATGTGAACTCATTACTAGAAAATAGTTAAGTGTAGTGACTTGAAAATGTGTACTAGTGACTTGTAAATGTATACTAGTGACTTGAAAATGGTTAAGTGTGGTGACTAGAAAATGTTTACGTGTACTGACTTAAAAGTGAACTAGTGACTTGAAAATGGTTAAGTGTTTGAAAATGTGAACTAGTGACATGAAAATGGTTAAGTGTTGTGACTTGAAATGTGCGCTAGTGACAAGAAAATTGTTAAGTGTAGTGACTTGAAAATGTGAACTCACTACTAGAAAATAGTTAAGTGTAGTGACTTGAAAATGTGTACTAGTGACTTGTAAATGTATACTAGTGACTTGAAAATGGTTAAGTGTGGTGACTAGAAAATGTTTACGTGTACTGACTTAAAAGTGAACTAGTGACTTGAAAATGGTTAAGTGTTTGAAAATGTGAACTAGTGACATGAAAATGGTTAAGTGTTGTGACTTGAAATGTGCGCTAGTGACTTGAAAATGGTTAAGTGTAGTGACTTTAAAATGGTTAAGTGTAGTGAATGTAAATATGAACTAGTGACATGAAAATGGTTAAGTGTTGTGACTTGAAAATGTGAACTATTGACTTGAAAATGGATAAATGTAGTTTCTTGAAATGTGAACTAGTGAGTTGAAACTGTTTAGGTGTTGTTACTTGAAAATGTGTACTAATGACTAGAAAGTGGTTAAGGGTAGTAACTTGAAAATGTGAACTACTGACTTAAAAATGGTAAAGTGTAGTGACTTAAAATGTGAACTAGTGACTTGAAAATGAGAAAGTGGTTGAAAATTTGAACTAGAGACTTGAAAATAGTTAAGTGTAGTGACTTAAAAATAGTAAAGTGTAATGACTTGAAATTTGAACTAGTGACTTGAAAATGGTTAAGCATAGTGACTTGAAAATGTGAACTAATGACTAGAAAATTGTTAAGTGTAGTGACTTAAAAATGTGAACTAGAGACAAGAAATGGCTTAAGTGTGGCGACTTGAAAATGTGAACTAGTGACTTGAAAATGGTTACGTGTACTGACTTGAAATGTGAACTAGTGACATGAAAACAGTTTAGTGTTTTAAAATATGAACTAGTGACATGAATATGGTTTAAGTGTAGTGCCTTGAAATGTGCACTAGTGACTTGAAAAAGTTTAAGTGTAGAGACTTGTAAATGTGAACTAGTGACAAGAAAATTGTTAAGTGTAGTGACTGGAAAATGTGAACTCATTACTAGAAAATAGTTAAGTGTAGTGACTTGAAAATGTGTACTAGTGACTTGTAAATGTATACTAGTGACTTGAAAATGGTTAAGTGTGGTGACTAGAAAATGTTTACGTGTACTGACTTAAAAGTGAACTAGTGACTTGAAAATGGTTAAGTGTTTGAAAATGTGAACTAGTGACATGAAAATGGTTAAGTGTTGTGACTTGAAATGTGCGCTAGTGACAAGAAAATTGTTAAGTGTAGTGACTTGAAAATGTGAACTCACTACTAGAAAATAGTTAAGTGTAGTGACTTGAAAATGTGTACTAGTGACTTGTAAATGTATACTAGTGACTTGAAAATGGTTAAGTGTGGTGACTAGAAAATGTTTACGTGTACTGACTTAAAAGTGAACTAGTGACTTGAAAATGGTTAAGTGTTTGAAAATGTGAACTAGTGACATGAAAATGGTTAAGTGTTGTGACTTGAAATGTGCGCTAGTGACTTGAAAATGGTTAAGTGTAGTGACTTTAAAATGGTTAAGTGTAGTGAATGTAAATATGAACTAGTGACATGAAAATGGTTAAGTGTTGTGACTTGAAAATGTGAACTATTGACTTGAAAATGGATAAATGTAGTTTCTTGAAATGTGAACTAGTGAGTTGAAACTGTTTAGGTGTTGTTACTTGAAAATGTGTACTAATGACTAGAAAGTGGTTAAGGGTAGTAACTTGAAAATGTGAACTACTGACTTAAAAATGGTAAAGTGTAGTGACTTAAAATGTGAACTAGTGACTTGAAAATGAGAAAGTGGTTGAAAATTTGAACTAGAGACTTGAAAATAGTTAAGTGTAGTGACTTAAAAATAGTAAAGTGTAATGACTTGAAATTTGAACTAGTGACTTGAAAATGGTTAAGCATAGTGACTTGAAAATGTGAACTAATGACTAGAAAATTGTTAAGTGTAGTGACTTAAAAATGTGAACTAGAGACAAGAAATGGCTTAAGTGTGGCGACTTGAAAATGTGAACTAGTGACTTGAAAATGGTTACGTGTACTGACTTGAAATGTGAACTAGTGACATGAAAACAGTTTAGTGTTTTAAAATATGAACTAGTGACATGAATATGGTTTAAGTGTAGTGCCTTGAAATGTGCACTAGTGACTTGAAAAAGTTTAAGTGTAGAGACTTGTAAATGTGAACTAGTGACAAGAAAATTGTTAAGTGTAGTGACTGGAAAATGTGAACTCATTACTAGAAAATAGTTAAGTGTAGTGACTTGAAAATGTGTACTAGTGACTTGTAAATGTATACTAGTGACTTGAAAATGGTTAAGTGTGGTGACTAGAAAATGTTTACGTGTACTGACTTAAAAGTGAACTAGTGACTTGAAAATGGTTAAGTGTTTGAAAATGTGAACTAGTGACATGAAAATGGTTAAGTGTTGTGACTTGAAATGTGCGCTAGTGACTTGAAAATGGTTAAGTGTAGTGACTTTAAAATGGTAAAGTGTAGTGAATGTAAATATGAACTATTGACATGAAAATGGTTAAGTGTTGTGACTTGAAAATGTGAACTAGTGACTTGAAAATGGATAAGTGTAGTTTCTTGAAATGTGAACTAGTGAGTTGAAACTGGTTAGGTGTTGTTACTTGAAAATGTGTACTAATGAATAGAAAATGGTTAACGGTAGTAACTTGAAAATGTGAACTACTGACTTAAAAATGGCAAAGTGGAGTGACTTAAAATGTGAACTAGTGACTTGAAAATGAGAAAGTGGTTGAAAATTTGAACTAGAGACTTGAAAATAGTTAAGTGTAGTGACTTAAAAATAGTAAAGTGTAATGACTTGAAATTTGAACTAGTGACTTGAAAATGGTTAAGCATAGTGACTTGAAAATGTGAACTAATGACTAGAAAATTGTTTAGTGTAGTGACTTAAAAATGTGAATTAGAGACTAGAAATGGCTTAAGTGTGGCGACTTGAAAATGTGAACTAGTGACTTGAAAATGGTTACGTGTACTGACTTGAAATGTGAACTAGTGACATGAAAACAGTTTAGTGTTTTAAAATATGAACTAGTGACATGAATATGGTTTAAGTGTAGTGCCTTGAAATGTGCACTAGTGACTTGAAAAAGTTTAAGTGTAGAGACTTGTAAATGTGAACTAGTCACAAGAAAATTGTTAAGTGTAGTGACTAGAAAATGTAAACTACTGACATGAGAATGGTTAAGTGTTGTGACTTGAAATGTGCGCTAGTGACTTGAAAATGGTTAAGTGTAGTGACTTTAAAATGGTTAAGTGTAGTGACTTGTAAATATGAACTAGTGACATGAAAATGGTTAAGTGTTGTGACTTGAAAATGTGAACTAGTGACTTGAAAATGGATAAGTGTAGTTTCTTGAAATGTGACTAGTGAGTTGAAACTGGTTAGGTGTTGTTACTTGAAAATGTGTACTAATGACTAGAAAATGGTTAACGGTAGTAACTTGAAAATGTGAACTACTGACTTAAAAATGGTAAAGTGTAGTGACTTAAAATGTGAACTAGTGACTTGAAAATGAGAAAGTGGTTGAAAATTTGAACTAGAGACTTGAAAATAGTTAAGTGTAGTGACTTAAAAATAGTAAAGTGTAATGACTTGAAATTTGAACTAGTGACTTGAAAATGGTTAAGCATAGTGACTTGAAAATGTGAACTAATGACTAGAAAATTGTTAAGTGTAGTGACTTAAAAATGTGAACCAGAGACAAGAAATGGCTTAAGTGTGGCGACTTGAAAATGTGAACTAGTGACTTGAAAATGGTTACGTGTACTGACTTGAAATGTGAACTAGTGACATGAAAACAGTTTAGTGTTTTAAAAAATGAACTAGTGACATGAATATGGTTTAAGTGTAGTGCCTTGAAATGTGCACTAGTGACTTAAAAAAGTTTAAGTGTAGAGACTTGTAAATGTGAACTAGTGACAAGAAAATTGTTAAGTGTAGTGACTGGAAAATGTGAACTCATTACTAGAAAATAGTTAAGTGTAGTGACTTGAAAATGTGTACTAGTGACTTGAAAATGGTTAAGTGTGGTGACTAGAAAATGTTTACGTGTACTGACTTAAAAGTGAACTAGTGACTTGAAAATGGTTAAGTGTCTGAAAATGTGAACTAGTGACATGAAAATGGTTAAGTGTTGTGACTTGAAATGTGCGCTAGTGACTTGAAAATGGTTAAGTGTAGTGACTTTAAAATGGTTAAGTGTAGTGACTTGTAAATATGAACTAGTGACATGAAAATGGCTAAGTGTGGCGACTTGAAAATGTGAACTAGTGACTTGAAAATGGTTACGTGTACTGACTTGAAATGTGAACTAGTGACATGAAAACAGTTTAGTGTTTTAAAATATGAACTAGTGACATGAATATGGTTTAAGTTTAGTGCCTTGAAATGTGCACTAGTGACTTAAAAAAGTTTAAGTGTAGAGACTTGTAAATGTGAACTAGTGACAAGAAAATTGTTAAGTGTAGTGACTGGAAAATGTGAACTCATTACTAGAAAATAGTTAAGTGTAGTGACTTGAAAATGTGTACTAGTGACTTGTAAATGTATACTAGTGACTTGAAAATGGTTAAGTGTGGTGACTAGAAAATGTTTACGTGTACTGACTTAAAAGTGAACTAGTGACTTGAAAATGGTTAAGTGTTTGAAAATGTGAACTAGTGACATGAAAATGGTTAAGTGTTGTGACTTGAAATGTGCGCTAGTGACTTGAAAATGGTTAAGTGTAGTGACTTTAAAATGGTAAAGTGTAGTGAATGTAAATATGAACTATTGACATGAAAATGGTTAAGTGTTGTGACTTGAAAATGTGAACTAGTGACTTGAAAATGGATAAGTGTAGTTTCTTGAAATGTGAACTAGTGAGTTGAAACTGGTTAGGTGTTGTTACTTGAAAATGTGTACTAATGAATAGAAAATGGTTAACGGTAGTAACTTGAAAATGTGAACTACTGACTTAAAAATGGCAAAGTGGAGTGACTTAAAATGTGAACTAGTGACTTGAAAATGAGAAAGTGGTTGAAAATTTGAACTAGAGACTTGAAAATAGTTAAGTGTAGTGACTTAAAAATAGTAAAGTGTAATGACTTGAAATTTGAACTAGTGACTTGAAAATGGTTAAGCATAGTGACTTGAAAATGTGAACTAATGACTAGAAAATTGTTTAGTGTAGTGACTTAAAAATGTGAATTAGAGACTAGAAATGGCTTAAGTGTGGCGACTTGAAAATGTGAACTAGTGACTTGAAAATGGTTACGTGTACTGACTTGAAATGTGAACTAGTGACATGAAAACAGTTTAGTGTTTTAAAATATGAACTAGTGACATGAATATGGTTTAAGTGTAGTGCCTTGAAATGTGCACTAGTGACTTGAAAAAGTTTAAGTGTAGAGACTTGTAAATGTGAACTAGTCACAAGAAAATTGTTAAGTGTAGTGACTAGAAAATGTAAACTACTGACATGAGAATGGTTAAGTGTTGTGACTTGAAATGTGCGCTAGTGACTTGAAAATGGTTAAGTGTAGTGACTTTAAAATGGTTAAGTGTAGTGACTTGTAAATATGAACTAGTGACATGAAAATGGTTAAGTGTTGTGACTTGAAAATGTGAACTAGTGACTTGAAAATGGATAAGTGTAGTTTCTTGAAATGTGACTAGTGAGTTGAAACTGGTTAGGTGTTGTTACTTGAAAATGTGTACTAATGACTAGAAAATGGTTAACGGTAGTAACTTGAAAATGTGAACTACTGACTTAAAAATGGTAAAGTGTAGTGACTTAAAATGTGAACTAGTGACTTGAAAATGAGAAAGTGGTTGAAAATTTGAACTAGAGACTTGAAAATAGTTAAGTGTAGTGACTTAAAAATAGTAAAGTGTAATGACTTGAAATTTGAACTAGTGACTTGAAAATGGTTAAGCATAGTGACTTGAAAATGTGAACTAATGACTAGAAAATTGTTAAGTGTAGTGACTTAAAAATGTGAACCAGAGACAAGAAATGGCTTAAGTGTGGCGACTTGAAAATGTGAACTAGTGACTTGAAAATGGTTACGTGTACTGACTTGAAATGTGAACTAGTGACATGAAAACAGTTTAGTGTTTTAAAAAATGAACTAGTGACATGAATATGGTTTAAGTGTAGTGCCTTGAAATGTGCACTAGTGACTTAAAAAAGTTTAAGTGTAGAGACTTGTAAATGTGAACTAGTGACAAGAAAATTGTTAAGTGTAGTGACTGGAAAATGTGAACTCATTACTAGAAAATAGTTAAGTGTAGTGACTTGAAAATGTGTACTAGTGACTTGAAAATGGTTAAGTGTGGTGACTAGAAAATGTTTACGTGTACTGACTTAAAAGTGAACTAGTGACTTGAAAATGGTTAAGTGTCTGAAAATGTGAACTAGTGACATGAAAATGGTTAAGTGTTGTGACTTGAAATGTGCGCTAGTGACTTGAAAATGGTTAAGTGTAGTGACTTTAAAATGGTTAAGTGTAGTGACTTGTAAATATGAACTAGTGACATGAAAATGGCTAAGTGTGGCGACTTGAAAATGTGAACTAGTGACTTGAAAATGGTTACGTGTACTGACTTGAAATGTGAACTAGTGACATGAAAACAGTTTAGTGTTTTAAAATATGAACTAGTGACATGAATATGGTTTAAGTTTAGTGCCTTGAAATGTGCACTAGTGACTTAAAAAAGTTTAAGTGTAGAGACTTGTAAATGTGAACTAGTGACAAGAAAATTGTTAAGTGTAGTGACTGGAAAATGTGAACTCATTACTAGAAAATAGTTAAGTGTAGTGACTTGAAAATGTGTACTAGTGACTTGTAAATGTATACTAGTGACTTGAAAATGGTTAAGTGTGGTGACTAGAAAATGTTTACGTGTACTGACTTAAAAGTGAACTAGTGACTTGAAAATGGTTAAGTGTTTGAAAATGTGAACTAGTGACATGAAAATGGTTAAGTGTTGTGACTTGAAATGTGCGCTAGTGACTGTAAAATGGTTAAGTGTAGTGAATGTAAATATGAACTAGTGACATGAAAATGGTTAAGTGTTGTGACTTGAAAATGTGAACTAGTGACTTGAAAATGGATAAATGTAGTTTCTTGAAATGTGAACTAGTGAGTTGAAACTGTTTAGGTGTTGTTACTTGAAAATGTGTACTAATGACTAGAAAGTGGTTAAGGGTAGTAACTTGAAAATGTGAACTACTGACTTAAAAATGGTAAAGTGTAGTGACTTAAAATGTGAACTAGTGACTTGAAAATGAGAAAGTGGTTGAAAATTTGAACTAGAGACTTGAAAATAGTTAAGTGTAGTGACTTAAAAATAGTAAAGTGTAATGACTTGAAATTTGAACTAGTGACTTGAAAATGGTTAAGCATAGTGACTTGAAAATGTGAACTAATGACTAGAAAATTGTTAAGTGTAGTGACTTAAAAATGTGAACTAGAGACAAGAAATGGCTTAAGTGTGGAGACTTGAAAATGTGAACTAGTGACTTGAAAATGGTTACGTGTACTGACTTGAAATGTGAACTAGTGACATGAAAACAGTTTAGTGTTTTAAAATATGAACTAGTGACATGAATATGGTTTAAGTGTAGTGCCTTGAAATGTGCACTAGTGACTTGAAAAAGTTTAAGTGTAGAGACTTGTAAATGTGAACTCATTACTAGAAAATAGTTAAGTGTAGTGACTTGAAAATGTGTACTAGTGACTTGTAAATGTATACTAGTGACTTGAAAATGGTTAAGTGTGGTGACTAGAAAATGTTTACGTGTACTGACTTAAAAGTGAACTAGTGACTTGAAAATGGTTAAGTGTTTGAAAATGTGAACTAGTGACATGAAAATGGTTAAGTGTTGTGACTTGAAATGTGCGCTAGTGACAAGAAAATTGTTAAGTGTAGTGACTGGAAAATGTGAACTCACTACTAGAAAATAGTTAAGTGTAGTGACTTGAAAATGTGTACTAGTGACTTGTAAATGTATACTAGTGACTTGAAAATGGTTAAGTGTGGTGACTAGAAAATGTTTACGTGTACTGACTTAAAAGTGAACTAGTGACTTGAAAATGGTTAAGTGTTTGAAAATGTGAACTAGTGACATGAAAATGGTTAAGTGTTGTGACTTGAAATGTGCGCTAGTGACTGTAAAATGGTTAAGTGTAGTGACTTTAAAATGGTTAAGTGTAGTGAATGTAAATATGAACTAGTGACATGAAAATGGTTAAGTGTTGTGACTTGAAAATGTGAACTATTGACTTGAAAATGGATAAATGTAGTTTCTTGAAATGTGAACTAGTGAGTTGAAACTGTTTAGGTGTTGTTACTTGAAAATGTGTACTAATGACTAGAAAGTGGTTAAGGGTAGTAACTTGAAAATGTGAACTACTGACTTAAAAATGGTAAAGTGTAGTGACTTAAAATGTGAACTAGTGACTTGAAAATGAGAAAGTGGTTGAAAATTTGAACTAGAGACTTGAAAATAGTTAAGTGTAGTGACTTAAAAATAGTAAAGTGTAATGACTTGAAATTTGAACTACTGACTTGAAAATGGTTAAGCATAGTGACTTGAAAATGTGAACTAATGACTAGAAAATTGTTTAGTGTAGTGACTTAAAAATGTGAATTAGAGACTAGAAATGGCTTAAGTGTGGCGACTTGAAAATGTGAACTAGTGACTTGAAAATGGTTACGTGTACTGACTTGAAATGTGAACTAGTGACATGAAAACAGTTTAGTGTTTTAAAATATGAACTAGTGACATGAATATGGTTTAAGTGTAGTGCCTTGAAATGTGCACTAGTGACTTGAAAAAGTTTAAGTGTAGAGACTTGTAAATGTGAACTAGTCACAAGAAAATTGTTAAGTGTAGTGACTAGAAAATGTAAACTACTGACATGAGAATGGTTAAGTGTTGTGACTTGAAATGTGCGCTAGTGACTTGAAAATGGTTAAGTGTAGTGACTTTAAAATGGTTAAGTGTAGTGACTTGTAAATATGAACTAGTGACATGAAAATGGTTAAGTGTTGTGACTTGAAAATGTGAACTAGTGACTTGAAAATGGATAAGTGTAGTTTCTTGAAATGTGACTAGTGAGTTGAAACTGGTTAGGTGTTGTTACTTGAAAATGTGTACTAATGACTAGAAAATGGTTAACGGTAGTAACTTGAAAATGTGAACTACTGACTTAAAAATGGTAAAGTGTAGTGACTTAAAATGTGAACTAGTGTCTTGAAAATGAGAAAGTGGTTGAAAATTTGAACTAGAGACTTGAAAATAGTTAAGTGTAGTGACTTAAAAATAGTAAAGTGTAATGACTTGAAATTTGAACTAGTGACTTGAAAATGGTTAAGCATAGTGACTTGAAAATGTGAACTAATGACTAGAAAATTGTTAAGTGTAGTGACTTAAAAATGTGAACCAGAGACAAGAAATGGCTTAAGTGTGGCGACTTGAAAATGTGAACTAGTGACTTGAAAATGGTTACGTGTACTGACTTGAAATGTGAACTAGTGACATGAAAACAGTTTAGTGTTTTAAAAAATGAACTAGTGACATGAATATGGTTTAAGTGTAGTGCCTTGAAATGTGCACTAGTGACTTAAAAAAGTTTAAGTGTAGAGACTTGTAAATGTGAACTAGTGACAAGAAAATTGTTAAGTGTAGTGACTGGAAAATGTGAACTCATTACTAGAAAATAGTTAAGTGTAGTGACTTGAAAATGTGTACTAGTGACTTGAAAATGGTTAAGTGTGGTGACTAGAAAATGTTTACGTGTACTGACTTAAAAGTGAACTAGTGACTTGAAAATGGTTAAGTGTCTGAAAATGTGAACTAGTGACATGAAAATGGTTAAGTGTTGTGACTTGAAATGTGCGCTAGTGACTTGAAAATGGTTAAGTGTAGTGACTTTAAAATGGTTAAGTGTAGTGACTTGTAAATATGAACTAGTGACATGAAAATGGCTAAGTGTGGCGACTTGAAAATGTGAACTAGTGACTTGAAAATGGTTACGTGTACTGACTTGAAATGTGAACTAGTGACATGAAAACAGTTTAGTGTTTTAAAATATGAACTAGTGACATGAATATGGTTTAAGTTTAGTGCCTTGAAATGTGCACTAGTGACTTCAAAAAGTTTAAGTGTAGAGACTTGTAAATGTGAACTAGTGACAAGAAAATTGTTAAGTGTAGTGACTGGAAAATGTGAACTCATTACTAGAAAATAGTTAAGTGTAGTGACTTGAAAATGTGTACTAGTGACTTGTAAATGTATACTAGTGACTTGAAAATGGTTAAGTGTGGTGACTAGAAAATGTTTACGTGTACTGACTTAAAAGTGAACTAGTGACTTGAAAATGGTTAAGTGTTTGAAAATGTGAACTAGTGACATGAAAATGGTTAAGTGTTGTGACTTGAAATGTGCGCTAGTGACTTGAAAATGGTTAAGTATAGTGACTTTAAAATGGTTAAGTGTAGTGAATGTAAATATGAACTATTGACATGAAAATGGTTAAGTGTTGTGACTTGAAAATGTGAACTAGTGACTTGAAAATGGATAAGTGTAGTTTCTTGAAATGTGAACTAGTGAGTTGAAACTGGTTAGGTGTTGTTACTTGAAAATGTGTACTAATGAATAGAAAATGGTTAACGGTAGTAACTTGAAAATGTGAACTACTGACTTAAAAATGGTAAAGTGGAGTGACTTAAAATGTGAACTAGTGACTTGAAAATGAGAAAGTGGTTGAAAATTTGAACTAGAGACTTGAAAATAGTTAAGTGTAGTGACTTAAAAATTGTAAAGTGTAATGACTTGAAATTTGAACTAGTGACTTGAAAATGGTTAAGCATAGTGACTTGAAAATGTGAACTAATGACTAGAAAATTGTTAAGTGTAGTGACTTAAAAATGTGAACTAGAGACTAGAAATGGCTTAAGTGTGGCGACTTGAAAATGTGAACTAGTGACTTGAAAATGGTTACGTGTACTGACTTGAAATGTGAACTAGTGACATGAAAACAGCTTAGTGTTTTAAAATATGAACTAGTGACATGAATATGGTTTAAGTGTTGTGCCTTGAAATGTGCACTAGTGACTTGAAAAAGTTTAAGTGTAGAGACTTGTAAATGTGAACTAGTCACAAGAAAATTGTTAAGTGTAGTGACTAGAAAATGTAAACTACTGACATGAGAATGGTTAAGTGTTGTGACTTGAAATGTGCGCTAGTGACTTGAAAATGGTTAAGTGTAGTGACTTTAAAATGGTTAAGTGTAGTGACTTGTAAATATGAACTAGTGACATGAAAATGGTTAAGTGTTGTGACTTGAAAATGTGAACTAGTGACTTGAAAATGGATAAGTGTAGTTTCTTGAAATGTGACTAGTGAGTTGAAACTGGTTAGGTGTTGTTACTTGAAAATGTGTACTAATGACTAGAAAATGGTTAACGGTAGTAACTTGAAAATGTGAACTACTGACTTAAAAATGGTAAAGTGTAGTGACTTAAAATGTGAACTAGTGACTTGAAAATGAGAAAGTGGTTGAAAATTTGAACTAGAGACTTGAAAATAGTTAAGTGTAGTGACTTAAAAATAGTAAAGTGTAATGACTTGAAATTTGAACTAGTGACTTGAAAATGGTTAAGCATAGTGACTTGAAAATGTGAACTAATGACTAGAAAATTGTTAAGTGTAGTGACTTAAAAATGTGAACTAGAGACTAGAAATGGCTTAAGTGTGGCGACTTGAAAATGTGAACTAGTGACTTGAAAATGGTTACGTGTACTGACTTGAAATGTGAACTAGTGACATGAAAACAGTTTAGTGTTTTAAAATATGAACTAGTGACATGAATATGGTTTAAGTGTAGTGCCTTGAAATGTGCACTAGTTACTTAAAAAACTTTAAGTGTAGAGACTTGTAAATGTGAACTAGTGACAAGAAAATTGTTAAGTGTAGTTACTGGAAAATGTGAACTCATTACTAGAAAATAGTTAAGTGTAGTGACTTGAAAATGTGTACTAGTGACTTGTAAATGTATACTAGTGACTTGAAAATGGTTAAGTGTGGTGACTAGAAAATGTTTACGTGTACTGACTTAAAAGTGAACTAGTGACTTGAAAATGGTTAAGTGTTTGAAAATGTGAACTAGTGACATGAAAATGGTTAAGTGTTGTGACTTGAAATGTGCGCTAGTGACTTGAAAATGGTTAAGTGTAGTGACTTTAAAATGGTTAAGTGTAGTGACTTGTAAATATGAACTAGTGACATGAAAATGGTTAAGTGTTGTGACTTGAAAATGTGAACTAGTGACTTGAAAATGGATAAGTGTAGTTTCCTGAAATGTGAACTAGTGAGTTGAAACTGGTTAGGTGTTGTTACTTGAAAATGTGTACTAATGACTAGAAAATGGTTAAGGGTAGTAACTTGAAAATGTGAACTACTGACTTAAAAATGGTAAAGTGTAGTGACTTAAAATGTGAACTAGTGACTTGAAAATGAGAAAGTGGTTGAAAATTTAAACTAGAGACTTGAAAATAGTTAAGTGTAGTGACTTAAAAATAGTAAAGTGTAATGACTTGAAATTTGAACTAGTGACTTGAAAATGGTTAAGCATAGTGACTTGAAAATGTGAACTAATGACTAGAAAATTGTTAAGTGTAGTGACTTAAAAATGTGAACTAGAGACAAGAAATGGCTTAAGTGTGGCGACTTGAAAATGTGAACTAGTGACTTGAAAATGGTTACGTGTACTGACTTGAAATGTGAACTAGTGACATGAAAACAGTTTAGTGTTTTAAAATATGAACTAGTGACATGAATATGGTTTAAGTGTAGTGCCTTGAAATGTGCACTAGTGACTTGAAAAAGTTTAAGTGTAGAGACTTGTAAATGTGAACTAGTGACAAGAAAATTATTAAGTGTAGTGACTCGAAAATGTAAACTACTGACATGAGAATGGTTAAGTGTTGTGACTAGGAATATGAACTAGTGACTTGAAAATGGTAAATTGTTTTAAAATGTGAACTAGTGACTTGAAAATGGTTTAGTGTAGTGACTTGAAAATGCGAACTAGTGACTTAAAAATAGTTAAGTTTAGGGACTTGAAAATGAGAACTAATGTTTATAAAATGGTTAAGTTCAGTGACTTGAAAATGTGAACAAGTAACTAGAAAATGGTTAAGTGTGATGACTTGAAAATGTGAACTAGTGACTTGAAAATTGTTACGTGTACTGACTTGAAAATGTGAACTAGTGACTTAAAAATAGTTAACTGCAATTCTTTGAAATGTGAACTTGTGACTTGTAACTTGTTAAGATTAGTTACTTGAAAATGTGTACTAATGACTAGAAAATGGTTAAGTTTAGTGACTTTTAAATGTGAACTAGTGACTTGAAAATGGTTAAGTGTAGTGACTCGAAATGTGAACTAGCGACTTAAAAATGGTAAAGTATTTGAAAATATGAACTAATGACTTGAAAATGGTTAAGTGTTGTGACTTGAAAATGTGAACTAGTGACTTGAAAATAGTTAAGTGTAGTTACTTGAAATATGAACTGGTGACTCGAAAATGGTTAAGTAAAGTGACTTGAAAATGTGAACTCATTACTTGAAAATAGTTAAGTGTAGTGACTTGAAAATGTGTACTAGTGACTTGTAAATGTGTACTAGTGACTTGAAAATGGTTTAGTGTGGTGACTAGAAAATGTTTACGTGTACTGACTTAAAAGTGAACTCGTGACTTGAAAATGGTTAAGTGTTTGAAAATGTGAACTAGTGACATGAAAATGGTTAAGTGTTGTGACTTGAAATGTGCGCTAGTGACTTGAAAATGGTTAAGTGTAGTGACTTTAAAATGGTTAAGTGTAGTGACTTGTAAATATGAACTAGTGACATGAAAATGATTAAGTGTAGTGACTTGAAAACGTGAACTAGTGACTTGAAAATGGATAAGAGTAGTTTCTTGAAATGTGAACTAGTGAGTTGAAACTGGTTAGGTGTTGTTACTTGAAAATGTGTACTAATGACTATAAATGGTTAAGGGTAGTAACTTGAAAATGTGAACTACTGATTTAAAAATGGTAAAGTGTAGTGACTTAAAATGTGAACTAGTGACTTGCAAATGAGCAAGTGGTTGAAAAGTTGAACTAGAGACTTGAAAATAGTTAAGTGTAGTGACTTAAAAATAGTAAAGTGTAATGACTTGAAATTTGAACTAGTGACTTGAAAATGGTTAAGCATAGTGACTTGAAAATGTGAACTAATGACTAGAAAATTGTTAAGTGTAGTGACTTAAAAATGTGAACTATAGACTAGAAATGGCTTAAGTGTGGCGACCTAAAAATGTGAACTAGTGACTTGAAAATGGTTAAGTGTAGTGACTTTAAAATTGTTAAGTATAGTGACTTGTAACTATGAACTAGTGACATGAAAATGGTTAAGTGTAGTGACTTGAAAATGTGAACTAGTGACCTTTAAATAGTTTAGTGTTTTAAAATATGAACTAGTGACATGAAAATGGTTAAGTGTAGTGCCTTGAAATGTGAACTAGTGACTTGAAACTAGTTAAGTGTTGTTACTTGAAAATGTGAACTAATGACTAGAAAATTGTTAAGTGTAGTGACTTAAAAAAGTGAACAAGTGGCTAGAAATGGTTTAAGTGTGGCGACTTGAAAATGTGAACTAGCGACTTGAAAATGGTTACGTGTACTTACTTGAAATGTGAACTAGTGACTTGAAAATAGTTTAGTGTTTTAAAACATAAACTAGTGACATGAAAATGGTTAAGTGTAGTGCCTTGAAATGTGCACTAGTGACTTGAAAATGGTTAAGTCTAGCGACATGTAAATGTGAACTAGTGACATGAAAACAGTTTAGTGTTTTAAAATATAAACTGGTGACATGAATATGGTTTAAGTGTAGTGCCTTGAAATGTGCACTAGTGACTTAAAAAAGTTTAAGTGTAGAGACTTGTAAATGTGAACTAGTGACAAGAAAATTGTTAAGTGTAGTGACTGGAAAATGTAAACTACTAACATTAGAATGGTTAAGTGTTGTGACTTGAAATGTGAACTAGTGACTTGAAAATGGTAAATTGTTTGAAATGTGAACTAGTGACTTGAAAATGGTTTAGTGTAGTGACTTGAAAATGCGAACTAGTGACTTAAAAATAGTTAAGTTTAGGGACTTGAAAATGAGAACTAATGTTTATAAAATGGTTAAGTTCAGTGACTTGAAAATGTGAACAAGTAACTAGAAAATGGTTAAGTGTGATGACTTGAAAATGTGAACTAGTGACTTGAAAATGGTAAATTGTTTGAAAATGTGAACTAGTGACCTTTAAATAGTTTAGTGTTTTAAAATATGAACTAGTGACATGAAAATGGTTAAGTGTAGTGCCTTGAAATGTGAACTAGTGACTTGAAACTAGTTAAGTGTTGTTACTTGAAAATGTGAACTAATGACTAGAAAATTGTTAAGTGTAGTGACTTAAAAATATGAACTAGTGACTAGAAATGGTTTAAGTGTGGCGACTTGAAACTATGAACTAGTGACTTGAAAATGGTTAAGTCTAGCGACATGTAAATGTGAACTAGTGACATGAAAACAGTTTAGTGTTTTAAAATATAAACTAGTGACATGAATATGGTTTAAGTGTAGTGCCTTGAAATGTGCACTAGTGACTTAAAAAAGTTTAAGTGTAGAGACTTGTAAATGTGAACTAGTGACAAGAAAATTGTTAAGTGTAGTGACTGGAAAATGTAAACTACTAACATTAGAATGGTTAAGTGTTGTGACTTGAAATGTGAACTAGTGACTTGAAAATGGTAAATTGTTTGAAATGTGAACTAGTGACTTGAAAATGGTTTAGTGTAGTGACTTGAAAATGCGAACTAGTGACTTAAAAATAGTTAAGTTTAGGGACTTGAAAATGAGAACTAATATTTATAAAATGGTTAAGTTCAGTGACTTGAAAATGTGAACAAGTAACTAGAAAATGGTTAAGTGTGATGACTTGAAAATGTGAACTAGTGACTTGAAAATGGTAAATTGTTTGAAAATGTGAACTAGTGACTTGAAAATGGTTTAGTGTAGTGACTTGAAAATGCGAACTAGTGACTTAAAAATAGTTAAGTTTAGGGACTTGAAAAGGAGAACTAATATTTTTAAAATGGTTAAGTTCAGTGACTTGAAAATGTGAACAAGTAAGTAGAAAATGGTTAAGTGTGATGACTTGAAAATGTGAACTAGTGACTTGAAAATTGTTACGTGTACTGACTTGAAAATGTGAACTAGTGACTTAAAAATAGTTAACTGTAGTTCCTTGAAATGTGAACTAGTGACTTGTAACTTGTTAAGTTTAGTTACTTGAAAATGTGTACTAATGACTAGAAAATTGTTAAGTGTAGTGACTTGAAAATGTAAACTAATGACTTGAAAATGGTTAAGTGTAGTGACTCGAAATGTGAATAGTGACTTAAAAATGGTAAAGTGTTTGAAAATATGAACTAATGACTTGAAAATGGTTAAGTGTTGTGACTTGAAAATGTGAACTAGTGACTTGAAAATAGTTAAGTGTAGTTACTTGAAATGTGAACTGGTGACTAGAAAATGGTTAAGTGCAGTGACTTGAAAATGTGAACTCATTACTAGAAAATAGTTAAGTGTAGTGACTTGAAAATGTGTACTAGTGACTTGAAAATGGTTAAGTGTGGTGACGAGAAAATGTTTACGTGTACTGACTTAAAAGTGAACTAGTGACTTGAAAATTGTTAAGTGTTTGAAAATGTGAACTAGTAACTTGAAAAAGTTTAAGTGTAGTGGCTTGAAATGTGCACTAGTGACTTGAAAATGGTTAAGTGTAGTGACTTTAAAATTGTTAAGTATAGTGACTTGTAACTATGAACTAGTGACATGAAAATGGTTAAGTGTAGTGACTTGAAAATGTGAACTAGTGACCTTTAAATAGTTTAGTGTTTTAAAATATGAACTAGTGACATGAAAATGGTTAAGTGTAGTGCCTTGAAATGTGAACTAGTGACTTGAAACTAGTTAAGTGTTGTTACTTGAAAATGTGAACTAATGAGTAGAAAATTGTTAAGTGTAGTGACTTAAAAAAGTGAACAAGTGGCTAGAAATGGTTTAAGTGTGGCGACTTGAAAATGTGAACTAGTGACTTGAAAATGGTTACGTGTACTTACTTGAAATGTGAACTAGTGACTTGAAAATAGTTTAGTGTTTTAAAACATAAACTAGTGACATGAAAATGGTTAAGTGTAGTGCCTTGAAATGTGCACTAGTGACTTGAAAATGGGTAAGTCTAGCGACATGTAAATGTGAACTAGTGACATGAAAACAGTTTAGTGTTTTAAAATATAAACTAGTGACATGAATATGGTTTAAGTGTAGTGCCTTGAAATGTGCACTAGTGACTTAAAAAAGTTTAAGTGTAGAGACTTGTAAATGTGAACTAGTGACAAGAAAATTGTTAAGTGTAGTGACTGGAAAATGTAAACTACTAACATTAGAATGGTTAAGTGTTGTGACTTGAAATGTGAACTAGTGACTTGAAAATGGTAAATTGTTTGAAGTGTGAACTAGTGACTTGAAAATGGTTTAGTGTAGTGACTTGAAAATGCGAACTAGTGACTTAAAAATAGTTAAGTTTAGGGACTTGAAAATGAGAACTAATGTTTATAAAATGGTTAAGTTCAGTGACTTGAAAATGTGAACAAGTAACTAGAAAATGGTTAAGTGTGATGACTTGAAATGTGAACTAGTGACTTGAAAATGGTAAATTGTTTGAAAATGTGAACTAGTGACTTGAAAATGGTTTAGTGTAGTGCCTTGAAATGCGAACTAGTGACTTGAAACTAGTTAAGTGTTGTTACTTGAAAATGTGAACTAATGACTAAAAAATTGTTAAGTGTAGTGACTTAAAAATGTGAACTAGTGACTAGAAATGGTTTAAGTGTGGCGACTTGAAACTATGAACTAGTGACTTGAAAATGGTTTCGTGTATTGACTTGAAATGTGAACTAGTGACTTGAAAATGGTTTAGTGTTTTAAAATATGAACTAGTGACATGAATATGGTTTAAGTGTAGTGCCTTGAAATGTGCACTAGTGACTTGAAAAAGTTTTAAGTGTAGAGACTTGTAAATGTGAACTAGTGACTAGAAAATTGTTAAGTGTAGTGACTGGAAAATGTAAACTACTAACATTAGAATGGTTAAGTGTTGTGACTTGAAATGTGAACTAGTGACTTGAAAATGGTAAATTGTTTGAAATGTGAACTAGTGACTTGAAAATGGTTTAGTGTAGTGACTTAAAAATGCGAACTAGTGACTTAAAAATAGTTAAGTTTAGGGACTTGAAAATGAGAACTAATGTTTATAAAATGGTTAAGTTCAGTGACTTGAAAATGTGAACAAGTAACTAGAAAATGGTTAAGTGTGATGACTTGAAAATGTGAACTAGTGACTTGAAAATGGTAAATTGTTTGAAAATGTGAACTAGTGACTTGAAAATGGTTTAGTGTAGTGACTTGAAAATGCGAACTAGTGACTTAAAAATAGTTAAGTTTAGGGACTTGAAAAGGAGAACTAATATTTATAAAATGGTTAAGTTCAGTGACTTGAAAATGTGAACAAGTAAGTAGAAAATGGTTAAGTGTGATGACTTGAAAATGTGAACTAGTGACTTGAAAATTGTTACGTGTACTGACTTGAAAATGTGAACTAGTGACTTAAAAATAGTTAACTGTAGTTCCTTGAAATGTGAACTAGTGACTTGTAACTTGTTAAGTTTAGTTACTTGAAAATGTGTACTAATGACTAGAAAATTGTTAAGTGTAGTGACTTGAAAATGTAAACTAATGACTTGAAAATGGTTAAGTGTAGTGACTCGAAATGTGAACTAGTTACTTAAAAATGGTAAAGTGTTTGAAAATATGAACTAATGACTTGAAAATGGTTAAGTGTTGTGACTTGAAAATGTGAACTAGTGACTTGAAAATAGTTAAGTGTAGTGACTGGAAAATGTAAACTACTAACATTAGAATGGTTAAGTGTTGTGACTTGAAATGTGAACTAGTGACTTGAAAATGGTAAATTGTTTGAAATGTGAACTAGTGACTTGAAAATGGTTTAGTGTAGTGACTTGAAAATGCGAACTAGTGACTTAAAAATAGTTAAGTTTAGGGACTTGAAAATGAGAACTAATGTTTATAAAATGGTTAAGTTCAGTGACTTGAAAATGTGAACAAGTAACTAGAAAATGGTTAAGTGTGATGACTTGAAAATGTGAACTAGTGACTTGAAAATGGTAAATTGTTTGAAAATGTGAACTAGTGACTTGAAAATGGTTTAGTGTAGTGACTTGAAAATGCGAACTAGTGACTTAAAAATAGTTAAGTTTAGGGACTTGAAAAGGAGAACTAATATTTATAAAATGGTTAAGTTCAGTGACTTGAAAATGTGAACAAGTAAGTAGAAAATGGTTAAGTGTGATGACTTGAAAATGTGAACTAGTGACTTGAAAATTGTTACGTGTACTGACTTGAAAATTTGAACTAGTGACTTAAAAATAGTTAACTGTAGTTCCTTGAAATGTGAACTAGTGACTTGTAACTTGTTAAGTTTAGTTACTTGAAAATGTGTACTAATGACTAGAAAATTGTTAAGTGTAGTGACTTGAAAATGTAAACTAATGACTTGAAAATGGTTAAGTGTAGTGACTCGAAATGTGAATAGTGACTTAAAAATGGTAAAGTGTTTGAAAATATGAACTAATGACTTGAAAATGGTTAAGTGTTGTGACTTGAAAATGTGAACTAGTGACTTGAAAATAGTTAAGTGTAGTTACTTGAAATGTGAACTAGTGACTAGAAAATGGTTAAGTGCAGTGACTTGAAAATGTGAACTCATTACTAGAAAATAATTAAGTGTAGTGACTTGAAAATGTGTAATAGTGACTTGAAAATGGTTAAGTGTGGTGACGAGAAAATGTTTACGTGTACTGACTTAAAAGTGAACTAGTGACTTGAAAATTGTTAAGTGTTTGAAAATGTGAACTAGTAACTTAAAAAAGTTTAAGTGTAGTGACTTGAAATGTGAACTAGCGACTTGAAAATGGTTAAGTGTAGTGACTTTAAAATTGTTAAGTATAGTGACTTGTAACTATGAACTAGTGACATGAAAATGGTTAAGTGTAGTGACTTGAAAATGTGAACTAGTGACCTTAAAATAGTTTAGTGTTTTAAAATATGAACTAGTGACATGAAAATGGTTAAGTGTAGTGCCTTGAAATGTGAACTAGTGACTTGAAACTAGTTAAGTGTTGTTACTTGAAAATGTGAACTAATGACTAGAAAATTGTTAAGTGTAGTGACTTAAAAAAGTGAACAAGTGGCTAGAAATGGTTTAAGTGTGGCGACTTGAAAATGTGAACTAGTGACTTGAAAATGGTTACGTGTACTTACTTGAAATGTGAACTAGTGACTTGAAAATAGTTTAGTGTTTTAAAACATAAACTAGTGACATGAAAATGGATAAGCGTAGTGACTTGAAAATGTGAACTAGTGACTTGAAAATGGTTACGTGTACTTACTTGAAATGTGAACTAGTGACTTGAAAATAGTTTAGTGTTTTAAAACATAAACTAGTGACATGAAAATGGTTAAGTGTAGTGCCTTGAAATGTGCACTAGTGACTTGAAAATGGTTAAGTCTAGCGACATGTAAATGTGAACTAGTGACATGAAAACAGTTTAGTGTTTTAAAATATAAACTAGTGACATGAATATGGTTTAAGTGTAGTGCATTGAAATGTGCACTAGTGACTTAAAAAAGTTTAAGTGTAGAGACTTGTAAATGTGAACTAGTGACAAGAAAATTGTTAAGTGTAGTGACTGGAAAATGTAAACTACTAACATTAGAATGGTTAAGTGTTGTGACTTGAAATGTGAACTAGTGACTTGAAAATGGTAAATTGTTTGAAATGTGAACTAGTGACTTGAAAATGGTTTAGTGTAGTGACTTGAAAATGCGAACTAGTGACTTAAAAATAGTTAAGTTTAGGGACTTGAAAATGAGAACTAATGTTTATAAAATGGTTAAGTTCAGTGACTTGAAAATGTGAACAAGTAACTAGAAAATGGTTAAGTGTGATGACTTGAAAATGTGAACTAGTGACTTGAAAATGGTAAATTGTTTGAAAATGTGAACTAGTGACTTGAAAATGGTTTAGTGTAGTGACTTGAAAATGCGAACTAGTGACTTAAAAATAGTTAAGTTTAGGGACTTGAAAAGGAGAACTAATATTTATAAAATGGTTAAGTTCAGTGACTTGAAAATGTGAACAAGTAAGTAGAAAATGGTTAAGTGTGATGACTTGAAAATGTGAACTAGTGACTTGAAAATTGTTACGTGTACTGACTTGAAAATGTGAACTAGTGACTTAAAAATAGTTAACTATAGTTCCTTGAAATGTGAACTAGTGACTTGTAACTTGTTAAGTTTAGTTACTTGAAAATGTGTACTAATGACTAGAAAATTGTTAAGTGTAGTGACTTGAAAATGTAAACTAATGACTTGAAAATGGTTAAGTGTAGTGACTCGAAATGTGAACTAGTGACTTAAAAATGGTAAAGTGTTTAAAAATATGAACTAATGACTTGAAAATGGTTAAGTGTTGTGACTTGAAAATGTGAACTAGTTACTTGAAAATAGTTAAGTGTAGTTACTTGAAATGTGAACTGGTGACTAGAAAGTGGTTAAGTGCAGTGACTTGAAAATGTGAACTCATTACTAGAAAATAGTTAAGTGTAGTGACTTGAAAATGTGTACTAGTGACTTGAAAATGGTTAAGTGTGGTGACGAGAAAATGTTTACGTGTACTGACTTAAAAGTGAACTAGTGACTTGAAAATTGTTAAGTGTTTGAAAATGTGAACTAGTAACTTGAAAAAGTTTAAGTGTAGTGACTTGAAATGTGCACTAGTGACTTGAAAATGGTTAAGTGTAGTGACTTTAAAATTGTTAAGTATAGTGACTTGTAACTATGAACTAGTGACATGAAAATGGTTAAGTGTAGTGACTTGAAAATGTGAACTAGTGACCTTTAAATAGTTTAGTGTTTTAAAATATGAACTAGTGACATGAAAATGGTTAAGTGTAGTGCCTTGAAATGTGAACTAGTGACTTGAAACTAGTTAAGTGTTGTTACTTGAAAATGTGAACTAATGACTAGAAAATTGTTAAGTGTAGTGACTTAAAAAAGTGAACAAGTGGCTAGAAATGGTTTAAGTGTGGCGACTTGAAAATGTGAACTAGTGACTTGAAAATGGTTACGTGTACTTACTTGAAATGTGAACTAGTGACTTGAAAATAGTTTAGTGTTTTAAAACATAAACTAGTGACATGAAAATGGATAAGCGTAGTGACTTGAAAATGTGAACTAGTGACTTGAAAATGGTTACGTGTACTTACTTGAAATGTGAACTAGTGACTTGAAAATAGTTTAGTGTTTTAAAACATAAACTAGTGACATGAAAATGGTTAAGTGTAGTGCCTTGAAATGTGCACTAGTGACTTGAAAATGGTTAAGTCTAGCGACATGTAAATGTGAACTAGTGACATGAAAACAGTTTAGTGTTTTAAAATATAAACTAGTGACATGAATATGGTTTAAGTGTAGTGCCTTGAAATGTGCACTAGTGACTTAAAAAAGTTTAAGTGTAGAGACTTGTAAATGTGAACTAGTGACAAGAAAATTGCTAAGTGTAGTGACTGGAAAATGTAAACTACTAACATTAGAATGGTTAAGTGTTGTGACTTGAAATGTGAACTAGTGACTTGAAAATGGTTTAGTGTAGTGACTTGAAAATGCGAACTAGTGACTTAAAAATAGTTAAGTTTAGGGACTTGAAAAGGAGAACTAATATTTATAAAATGGTTAAGTTCAGTGACTTGAAAATGTGAACAAGTAAGTAGAAAATGGTTAAGTGTGATGACTTGAAAATGTGAACTAGTGACTTGAAAATTGTTACGTGTACTGACTTGAAAATGTGAACTAGTGACTTAAAAATAGTTAACTGTAGTTCCTTGAAATGTGAACTAGTGACTTGTAACTTGTTAAGTTTAGTTACTTGAAAATGTGTACTAATGACTAGAAAATTGTTAAGTGTAGTGACTTGAAAATGTAAACTAATGACTTGAAAATGGTTAAGTGTAGTGACTCGAAATGTGAATAGTGACTTAAAAATGGTAAAGTGTTTGAAAATATGAACTAATGACTTGAAAATGGTTAAGTGTTGTGACTTGAAAATGTGAACTAGTGACTTGAAAATAGTTAAGTGTAGTTACTTGAAATGTGAACTGGTGACTAGAAAATGGTTAAGTGCAGTGACTTGAAAATGTGAACTCATTACTAGAAAATAGTTAAGTGTAGTGACTTGAAAATGTGTACTAGTGACTTGAAAATGGTTAAGTGTGGTGACGAGAAAATGTTTACGTGTACTGACTTAAAAGTGAACTAGTGACTTGAAAATTGTTAAGTGTTTGAAAATGTGAACTAGTAACTTAAAAAAGTTTAAGTGTAGTGACTTGAAATGTGAACTAGTGACTTGAAAATGGTTAAGTGTAGTGACTTTAAAATTGTTAAGTATAGTGACTTGTAACTATGAACTAGTGACATGAAAATGGTTAAGTGTAGTGACTTGAAAATGTGAACTAGTGACCTTTAAATAGTTTAGTGTTTTAAAATATGAACTAGTGACATGAAAATGGTTAAGTGTAGTGCCTTGAAATGTGAACTAGTGACTTGAAACTAGTTAAGTGTTGTTACTTGAAAATGTGAACTAATGACTAGAAAATTGTTAAGTGTAGTGACTTAAAAAAGTGAACAAGTGGCTAGAAATGGTTTAAGTGTGGCGACTTGAAAAAGTGAACTAGTGACTTGAAAATGGTTACGTGTACTTACTTGAAATGTGAACTAGTGACTTGAAAATAGTTTAGTGTTTTAAAACATAAACTAGTGACATGAAAATGGATAAGCGTAGTGACTTGAAAATGTGAACTAGTGACTTGAAAATGGTTACGTGTACTTACTTGAAATGTGAACTAGTGACTTGAAAATAGTTTAGTGTTTTAAAACATAAACTAGTGACATGAAAATGGTTAAGTGTAGTGCCTTGAAATGTGCACTAGTGACTTGAAAATGGTTAAGTCTAGCGACATGTAAATGTGAACTAGTGACATGAAAACAGTTTAGTGTTTTAAAATATAAACTAGTGACATGAATATGGTTTAAGAGTAGTGCCTTGAAATGTGCACTAGTGACTTAAAAAAGTTTAAGTGTAGAGACTTGTAAATGTGAACTAGTGACAAGAAAATTGTTAAGTGTAGTGACTGGAAAATGTAAACTACTAACATTAGAATGGTTAAGTGTTGTGACTTGAAATGTGAACTAGTGACTTGAAAATGGTAAATTGTTTGAAATGTGAACTAGTGACTTGAAAATGGTTTAGTGTAGTGACTTGAAAATGCGAACTAGTGACTTAAAAATAGTTAAGTTTAGGGACTTGAAAATGAGAACTAATGTTTATAAAATGGTTAAGTTCAGTGACTTGAAAATGTGAACAAGTAACTAGAAAATGGTTAAGTGTGATGACTTGAAAATGTGAACTAGTGACTTGAAAATGGTAAATTGTTTGAAAATGTGAACTAGTGACTTGAAAATGGTTTAGTGTAGTGACTTGAAAATGCGAACTAGTGACTTCAAAATAGTTAAGTTTAGGGACTTGAAAAGGAGAACTAATATTTATAAAATGGTTAAGTTCAGTGACTTGAAAATGTGAACAAGTAAGTAGAAAATGGTTAAGTGTGATGACTTGAAAATGTGAACTAGTGACTTGAAAATTGTTACGTGTACTGACTTGAAAATGTGAACTAGTGACTTAAAAATAGTTAACTGTAGTTCCTTGAAATGTGAACTAGTGACTTGTAACTTGTTAAGTTTAGTTACTTGAAAATGTGTACTAATGACTAGAAAATTGTTAAGTGTAGTGACTTGAAAATGTAAACTAATGACTTGAAAATGGTTAAGTGTAGTGACTCGAAATGTGAACTAGTGACTTAAAAATGGTAAAGTGTTTGAAAATATGAACTAATGACTTGAAAATGGTTAAGTGTTGTGACTTGAAAATAGTTAAGTGTAGTTACTTGAAATGTGAACTGGTGACTAGAAAATGGTTAAGTGCAGTGACTTGAAAATGTGAACTCATTACTAGAAAATAGTTAAGTGTAGTGACTTGAAAATGTGTACTAGTGACTTGAAAATGGTTAAGTGTGGTGACGAGAAAATGTTTACGTGTACTGACTTAAAAGTGAACTAGTGACTTGAAAATTGTTAAGTGTTTGAAAATGTGAACTAGTAACTTGAAAAAGTTTAAGTGTAGTGACTTGAAATGTGCACTAGTGACTTGAAAATGGTTAAGTGTAGTGACTTTAAAATTGTTAAGTATAGTGACTTGTAACTATGAACTAGTGACATGAAAATGGTTAAGTGTAGTGACTTGAAAATGTGAACTAGTGACCTTTAAATAGTTTAGTGTTTTAAAATATGAACTAGTGACATGAAAATGGTTAAGTGTAGTGCCTTGAAATGTGAACTAGTGACTTGAAACTAGTTAAATGTTGTTACTTGAAAATGTGAACTAATGACTAGAAAATTGTTAAGTGTAGTGACTTAAAAAAGTGAACAAGTGGCTAGAAATGGTTTAAGTGTGGCGACTTGAAAATGTGAACTAGTGACTTGAAAATGGTTACGTGTACTTACTTGAAATGTGAACTAGTGACTTGAAAATAGTTTAGTGTTTTAAAACATAAACTAGTGACATGAAAATGGATAAGCGTAGTGACTTGAAAATGTGAACTAGTGACTTGAAAATGGTTACGTGTACTTACTTGAAATGTGAACTAGTGACTTGAAAATAGTTTAGTGTTTTAAAACATAAACTAGTGACATGAAAATGGTTAAGTGTAGTGCCTTGAAATGTGCACTAGTGACTTGAAAATGGTTAAGTCTAGCGACATGTAAATGTGAACTAGTGACATGAAAACAGTTTAGTGTTTTAAAATATAAACTAGTGACATGAATATGGTTTAAGTGTAGTGCCTTGAAATGTGCACTAGTGACTTAAAAAAGTTTAAGTGTAGAGACTTGTAAATGTGAACTAGTGAAAAGAAAATTGCTAAGTGTAGTGACTGGAAAATGTAAACTACTAACATTAGAATGGTTAAGTGTTGTGACTTGAAATGTGAACTAGTGACTTGAAAATGGTTTAGTGTAGTGACTTGAAAATGCGAACTAGTGACTTCAAAATAGTTAAGTTTAGGGACTTGAAAAGGAGAACTAATATTTATAAAATGGTTAAGTTCAGTGACTTGAAAATGTGAACAAGTAAGTAGAAAATGGTTAAGTGTGATGACTTGAAAATGTGAACTAGTGACTTGAAAATTGTTACGTGTACTGACTTGAAAATGTGAACTAGTGACTTAAAAATAGTTAACTGTAGTTCCTTGAAATGTGAACTAGTGACTTGTAACTTGTTAAGTTTAGTTACTTGAAAATGTGTACTAATGACTAGAAAATTGTTAAGTGTAGTGACTTGAAAATGTAAACTAATGACTTGAAAATGGTTAAGTGTAGTGACTCGAAATGTGAATAGTGACTTAAAAATGGTAAAGTGTTTGAAAATATGAACTAATGACTTGAAAATGGTTAAGTGTTGTGACTTGAAAATGTGAACTAGTGACTTGAAAATAGTTAAGTGTAGTTACTTGAAATGTGGACTGGTGACTAGAAAATGGTTAAGTGCAGTGACTTGAAAATGTGAACTCATTACTAGAAAATAGTTAAGTGTAGTGACTTGAAAATGTGTACTAGTGACTTGAAAATGGTTAAGTGTGGTGACGAGAAAATGTTTACGTGTACTGACTTAAAAGTGAACTAGTGACTTGAAAATTGTTAAGTGTTTGAAAATGTGAACTAGTAACTTAAAAAAGTTTAAGTGTAGTGACTTGAAATGTGAACTAGTGACTTGAAAATGGTTAAGTGTAGTGACTTTAAAATTGTTAAGTATAGTGACTTGTAACTATGAACTAGTGACATGAAAATGGTTAAGTGTAGTGACTTGAAAATGTGAACTAGTGACCTTTAAATAGTTTAGTGTTTTAAAATATGAACTAGTGACATGAAAATGGTTAAGTGTAGTGCCTTGAAATGTGAACTAGTGACTTGAAACTAGTTAAGTGTTGTTACTTGAAAATGTGAACTAATGACTAGAAAATTGTTAAGTGTAGTGACTTAAAAAAGTGAACAAGTGGCTAGAAATGGTTTAAGTGTGGCGACTTGAAAATGTGAACTAGTGACTTGAAAATGGTTACGTGTACTTACTTGAAATGTGAACTAGTGACTTGAAAATAGTTTAGTGTTTTAAAACATAAACTAGTGACATGAAAATGGATAAGCGTAGTGACTTGAAAATGTGAACTAGTGACTTGAAACTAGTTAAGTGTTGTTACTTGAAAATGTGAACTAATGACTAGAAAATAGTTTAGTGTTTTAAAACATAAACTAGTGACATGAAAATGGTTAAGTGTAGTGCCTTGAAATGTGCACTAGTGACTTGAAAATGGTTAAGTCTAGCGACATGTAAATGTGAACTAGTGACATGAAAACAGTTTAGTGTTTTAAAATATAAACTAGTGACATGAATATGGTTTAAGTGTAGTGCCTTGAAATGTGCACTAGTGACTTAAAAAAGTTTAAGTGTAGAGACTTGTAAATGTGAACTAGTGACAAGAAAATTGTTAAGTGTAGTGACTGGAAAATGTAAACTACTAACATTAGAATGGTTAAGTGTTGTGACTTGAAATGTGAACTAGTGACTTGAAAATGGTAAATTGTTTGAAATGTGAACTAGTGACTTGAAAATGGTTTAGTGTAGTGACTTGAAAATGCGAACTAGTGACTTAAAAATAGTTAAGTTTAGGGACTTGAAAATGAGAACTAATATTTATAAAATGGTTAAGTTTAGTGACTTGAAAATGTGAACAAGTAACTAGAAAATGGTTAAGTGTGATGACTTGAAAATGTGAACTAGTGACTTGAAAATGGTAAATTGTTTGAAAATGTGAACTAGTGACTTGAAAATGGTTTAGTGTAGTGACTTGAAAATGCGAACTAGTGACTTAAAAATAGTTAAGTTTAGGGACTTGAAAATGAGAACTAATATTTATAAAATGGTTAAGTTTAGTGACTTGAAAATGTGAACAAGTAAGTAGAAAATGGTTAAGTGTGATGACTTGAAAATTTGAACTAGTGACTTAAAAATAGTTAACTGTAGTTCCTTGAAATGTGAACTAGTGACTTGTAACTTGTTAAGTTTAGTTACTTGAAAATGTGTACTAATGACTAGAAAATTGTTAAGTGTGGTGACTTGAAAATGTAAACTAATGACTTGAAAATGGTTAAGTGTAGTGACTCGAAATGTGAACTAGTGACTTAAAAATGGTAAAGTGTTTGAAAATATGAACTAATGACTTGAAAATGGTTAAGTGTTGTGACTTGAAAATGTGAACTAGTGACTTGAAAATAGTTAAGTGTAGTTACTTGAAATGTGAACTGGTGACTAGAAAATGGTTAAGTGCAGTGACTTGAAAATGTGAACTCATTACTAGAAAATAGTTAAGTGTAGTGACTTGAAAATGTGTACTAGTGACTTGAAAATGGTTAAGTGTGGTGACGAGAAAATGTTTACGTGTACTGACTTAAAAGTGAACTAGTGACTTGAAAATTGTTAAGTGTTTGAAAATGTGAACTAGTAACTTGAAAAAGTTTAAGTGTAGTGACTTGAAATGTGCACTAGTGACTTGAAAATGGTTAAGTGTAGTGACTTTAAAATTGTTAAGTATAGTGACTTGTAACTATGAACTAGTGACATGAAAATGGTTAAGTGTAGTGACTTGAAAATGTGAACTAGTGACCTTTAAATAGTTTAGTGTTTTAAAATATGAACTAGTGACATGAAAATGGTTAAGTGTAGTGCCTTGAAATGTGAACTAGTGACTTGAAACTAGTTAAGTGTTGTTACTTGAAAATGTGAACTAATGACTAGAAAATTGTTAAGTGTAGTGACTTAAAAAAGTGAACAAGTGGCTAGAAATGGTTTAAGTGTGGCGACTTGAAAATGTGAACTAGTGACTTGAAAATGGTTACGTGTACTTACTTGAAATGTGAACTAGTGACTTGAAAATAGTTTAGTGTTTTAAAACATAAACTAGTGACATGAAAATGGATAAGCGTAGTGACTTGAAAATGTGAACTAGTGACTTGAAAATGGTTACGTGTACTTACTTGAAATGTGAACTAGTGACTTGAAAATAGTTTAGTGTTTTAAAACATAAACTAGTGACATGAAAATGGTTAAGTGTAGTGCCTTGAAATGTGCACTAGTGACTTGAAAATGGTTAAGTCTAGCGACATGTAAATGTGAACTAGTGACATGAAAACAGTTTAGTGTTTTAAAATATAAACTAGTGACATGAATATGGTTTAAGTGTAGTGCCTTGAAATGTGCACTAGTGAGTTAAAAAAGTTTAAGTGTAGAGACTTGTAAATGTGAACTAGTGACAAGAAAATTGCTAAGTGTAGTGACTGGAAAATGTAAACTACTAACATTAGAATGGTTAAGTGTTGTGACTTGAAATGTGAACTAGTGACTTGAAAATGGTAAATTGTTTGAAATGTGAACTAGTGACTTGAAAATGGTTTAGTGTAGTGACTTGAAAATGCGAACTAGTGACTTAAAAATAGTTAAGTTTAGGGACTTGAAAATGAGAACTAATGTTTATAAAATGGTTAAGTTCAGTGACTTGAAAATGTGAACAAGTAACTAGAAAATGGTTAAGTGTGATGACTTGAAAATGTGAACTAGTGACTTGAAAATGGTAAATTGTTTGAAAATGTGAACTAGTGACTTGAAAATGGTTTAGTGTAGTGACTTGAAAATGCGAACTAGTGACTTAAAAATAGTTAAGTTTAGGGACTTGAAAAGGAGAACTAATATTTATAAAATGGTTAAGTTCAGTGACTTGAAAATGTGAACAAGTAAGTAGAAAATGGTTAAGTGTGATGACTTGAAAATGTGAACTAGTGACTTGAAAATTGTTACGTGTACTGACTTGAAAATGTGAACTAGTGACTTAAAAATAGTTAACTGTAGTTCCTTGAAATGTGAACTAGTGACTTGTAACTTGTTAAGTTTAGTTACTTGAAAATGTGTACTAATGACTAGAAAATTGTTAAGTGTAGTGACTTGAAAATGTAAACTAATGACTTGAAAATGGTTAAGTGTAGTGACTCGAAATGTGAACTAGTGACTTAAAAATGGTAAAGTGTTTGAAAATATGAACTAATGACTTGAAAATGGTTAAGTGTTGTGACTTGAAATGTGCACTAGTGACTTGAAAATGGTTAAGTCTAGCGACATGTAAATGTGAACTAGTGACATGAAAACAGTTTAGTGTTTTAAAATATAAACTAGTGACATGAATATGGTTTAAGTGTAGTGCCTTGAAATGTGCACTAGTGACTTAAAAAAGTTTAAGTGTAGAGGCTTGTAAATGTGAACTAGTGACTAGAAAATTGTTAAGTGTAGTGACTGGAAAATGTAAACTACTAACATTAGAATGGTTAAGTGTTGTGACTTGAAATGTGAACTAGTGACTTGAAAATGGTAAATTGTTTGAAATGTGAACTAGTGACTTGAAAATGGTTTAGTGTAGTGACTTGAAAATGCGAACTAGTGACTTAAAAATAGTTAAGTTTAGGCACTTGATAATGAGAACTAATGTTTATAAAATGGTTAAGTTCAGTGACTTGAAAATGTGAACAAGTTACTAGAAAATGGTTAAGTGTGATGATTTGAAATGTGAACTAGTGACTTGAAAATGGTAAATTGTTTGAAAATGTGAACTAGTGACTTGAAAATGGTTTAGTGTAGTGCCTTGAAATGTGAACTAGTGACTTGAAACTAGTTAAGTGTTGTTACTTGAAAATGTGAACTAATGACTAGAAAATTGTTAAGTGTAGTGACTTAAAAATGTGAACTAGTGACTAGAAATGGTTTAAGTGTGGCGACTTGAAACTATGAACTAGTGACTTGAAAATGGTTTCGTGTATTGACTTGAAATGTGAACTAGTGACTTGAAAATGGTTTAGTGTTTTAAAATATGAACTAGTGACATGAATATGGTTTAAGTGTAGTGCCTTGAAATGTGCACTAGTGACTTAAAAAAGTTTAAGTGTAGAGACTTGTAAATGTGAACTAGTGACAAGAAAATTGTTAAGTGTAGTGACTGGAAAATGTAAACTACTAACATTAGAATGGTTAAGTGTTGTGACTTGAAATGTGAACTAGTGACTTGAAAATGGTAAATTGTTTGAAATGTGAACTAGTGACTTGAAAATGGTTTAGTGTAGTGACTTGAAAATGCGAACTAGTGACTTAAAAATAGTTAAGTTTAGGGACTTGAAAATGAGAACTAATGTTTATAAAATGGTTAAGTTCAGTGACTTGAAAATGTGAACAAGTAACTAGAAAATGGTTAAGTGTGATGACTTGAAAATGTGAACTAGTGACTTGAAAATGGTAAATTGTTTGAAAATGTGAACTAGTGACTTGAAAATGGTTTAGTGTAGTGACTTGAAAATGCGAACTAGTGACTTCAAAATAGTTAAGTTTAGGGACTTGAAAAGGAGAACTAATATTTATAAAATGGTTAAGTTCAGTGACTTGAAAATGTGAACAAGTAAGTAGAAAATGGTAAGTGTGATGACTTGAAAATGTTAACTAGTGACTTGAAAATTGTTACGTGTACTGACTTGAAAATGTGAACTAGTGACTTAAAAATAGTTAACTGTACTTCCTTGAAATGTGAACTAGTGACTTGTAACTTGTTAAGTTTAGTTACTTGAAAATGTGTACTAATGACTAGAAAATTGTTAAGTGTAGTGACTTGAAAATGTAAACTAATGACTTGAAAATGGTTAAGTGTAGTGACTCGAAATGTGAACTAGTGACTTAAAAATGGTAAAGTGTTTGAAAATATGAACTAATGACTTGAAAATGGTTAAGTGTTGTGACTTGAAAATGTGAACTAGTGACTTGAAAATAGTTAAGTGTAGTTACTTGAAATGTGAACTGGTGACTAGAAAATGGTTAAGTGCAGTGACTTGAAAATGTGAACTCATTACTAGAAAATAGTTAAGTGTAGTGACTTGAAAATGTGTACTAGTGACTTGAAAATGGTTAAGTGCGGTGACGAGAAAATGTTTACGTGTACTGACTTAAAAGTGAACTAGTGACTTGAAAATTGTTAAGTGTTTGAAAATGTGAACTAGTAACTTGAAAAAGTTTAAGTGTAGTGACTTGAAATGTGCACTAGTGACTTGAAAATGGTTAAGTGTAGTGACTTTAAAATTGTTAAGTATAGTGACTTGTAACTATGAACTAGTGACATGAAAATGGTTAAGTGTAGTGACTTGAAAATGTGAACTAGTGACCTTTAAATAGTTTAGTGTTTTAAAATATGAACTAGTGACATGAAAATGGTTAAGTGTAGTGCCTTGAAATGTGAACTAGTGACTTGAAACTAGTTAAGTGTTGTTACTTGAAAATGTGAACTAATGACTAGAAAATTGTTAAGTGTAGTGACTTAAAAAAGTGAACAAGTGGCTAGAAATGGTTTAAGTGTGGCGACTTGAAAATGTGAACTAGTGACTTGAAAATGGTTACGTGTACTTACTTGAAATGTGAACTAGTGACTTGAAAAAAGTTTAGTGTTTTAAAACATAAACTAGTGACATGAAAATGGTTAAGTGTAGTGCCTTGAAATGTGCACTAGTGACTTGAAAATGGTTAAGTCTAGCGACATGTAAATGTGAACTAGTGACATGAAAACAGTTTAGTGTTTTAAAATATAAACTAGTGACATGAATATGGTTTAAGTGTAGTGCCTTGAAATGTGCACTAGTGACTTAAAAAAGTTTAAGTGTAGAGGCTTGTAAATGTGAACTAGTGACTAGAAAATTGTTAAGTGTAGTGACTGGAAAATGTAAACTACTAACATTAGAATGGTTAAGTGTTGTGACTTGAAATGTGAACTAGTGACTTGAAAATGGTAAATTGTTTGAAATGTGAACTAGTGACTTGAAAATGGTTTAGTGTAGTGACTTGAAAATGCGAACTAGTGACTTAAAAATAGTTAAGTTTAGGCACTTGATAATGAGAACTAATGTTTATAAAATGGTTAAGTTCAGTGACTTGAAAATGTGAACAAGTTACTAGAAAATGGTTAAGTGTGATGATTTGAAATGTGAACTAGTGACTTGAAAATGGTAAATTGTTTGAAAATGTGAACTAGTGACTTGAAAATGGTTTAGTGTAGTGCCTTGAAATGTGAACTAGTGACTTGAAACTAGTTAAGTGTTGTTACTTGAAAATGTGAACTAATGACTAGAAAATTGTTAAGTGTAGTGACTTAAAAATGTGAACTAGTGACTAGAAATGGTTTAAGTGTGGCGACTTGAAACTATGAACTAGTGACTTGAAAATGGTTTCGTGTATTGACTTGAAATGTGAACTAGTGACTTGAAAATGGTTTAGTGTTTTAAAATATGAACTAGTGACATGAATATGGTTTAAGTGTAGTGCCTTGAAATGTGCACTAGTGACTTAAAAAAGTTTAAGTGTAGAGACTTGTAAATGTGAACTAGTGACAAGAAAATTGTTAAGTGTAGTGACTGGAAAATGTAAACTACTAACATTAGAATGGTTAAGTGTTGTGACTTGAAATGTGAACTAGTGACTTGAAAATGGTAAATTGTTTGAAATGTGAACTAGTGACTTGAAAATGGTTTAGTGTAGTGACTTGAAAATGCGAACTAGTGACTTAAAAATAGTTAAGTTTAGGGACTTGAAAATGAGAACTAATGTTTATAAAATGGTTAAGTTCAGTGACTTGAAAATGTGAACAAGTAACTAGAAAATGGTTAAGTGTGATGACTTGAAAATGTGAACTAGTGACTTGAAAATGGTAAATTGTTTGAAAATGTGAACTAGTGACTTGAAAATGGTTTAGTGTAGTGACTTGAAAATGCGAACTAGTGACTTCAAAATAGTTAAGTTTAGGGACTTGAAAAGGAGAACTAATATTTATAAAATGGTTAAGTTCAGTGACTTGAAAATGTGAACAAGTAAGTAGAAAATGGTAAGTGTGATGACTTGAAAATGTTAACTAGTGACTTGAAAATTGTTACGTGTACTGACTTGAAAATGTGAACTAGTGACTTAAAAATAGTTAACTGTACTTCCTTGAAATGTGAACTAGTGACTTGTAACTTGTTAAGTTTAGTTACTTGAAAATGTGTACTAATGACTAGAAAATTGTTAAGTGTAGTGACTTGAAAATGTAAACTAATGACTTGAAAATGGTTAAGTGTAGTGACTCGAAATGTGAACTAGTGACTTAAAAATGGTAAAGTGTTTGAAAATATGAACTAATGACTTGAAAATGGTTAAGTGTTGTGACTTGAAAATGTGAACTAGTGACTTGAAAATAGTTAAGTGTAGTTACTTGAAATGTGAACTGGTGACTAGAAAATGGTTAAGTGCAGTGACTTGAAAATGTGAACTCATTACTAGAAAATAGTTAAGTGTAGTGACTTGAAAATGTGTACTAGTGACTTGAAAATGGTTAAGTGCGGTGACGAGAAAATGTTTACGTGTACTGACTTAAAAGTGAACTAGTGACTTGAAAATTGTTAAGTGTTTGAAAATGTGAACTAGTAACTTGAAAAAGTTTAAGTGTAGTGACTTGAAATGTGCACTAGTGACTTGAAAATGGTTAAGTGTAGTGACTTTAAAATTGTTAAGTATAGTGACTTGTAACTATGAACTAGTGACATGAAAATGGTTAAGTGTAGTGACTTGAAAATGTGAACTAGTGACCTTTAAATAGTTTAGTGTTTTAAAATATGAACTAGTGACATGAAAATGGTTAAGTGTAGTGCCTTGAAATGTGAACTAGTGACTTGAAACTAGTTAAGTGTTGTTACTTGAAAATGTGAACTAATGACTAGAAAATTGTTAAGTGTAGTGACTTAAAAAAGTGAACAAGTGGCTAGAAATGGTTTAAGTGTGGCGACTTGAAAATGTGAACTAGTGACTTGAAAATGGTTACGTGTACTTACTTGAAATGTGAACTAGTGACTTGAAAATAGTTTAGTGTTTTAAAACATAAACTAGTGACATGAAAATGGTTAAGTGTAGTGCCTTGAAATGTGCACTAGTGACTTGAAAATGGTTAAGTCTAGCGACATGTAAATGTGAACTAGTGACATGAAAACAGTTTAGTGTTTTAAAATATAAACTAGTGACATGAATATGGTTTAAGTGTAGTGCCTTGAAATGTGCACTAGTGACTTAAAAAAGTTTAAGTGTAGAGGCTTGTAAATGTGAACTAGTGACTAGAAAATTGTTAAGTGTAGTGACTGGAAAATGTAAACTACTAACATTAGAATGGTTAAGTGTTGTGACTTGAAATGTGAACTAGTGACTTGAAAATGGTAAATTGTTTGAAATGTGAACTAGTGACTTGAAAATGGTTTAGTGTAGTGACTTGAAAATGCGAACTAGTGACTTAAAAATAGTTAAGTTTAGGCACTTGATAATGAGAACTAATGTTTATAAAATGGTTAAGTTCAGTGACTTGAAAATGTGAACAAGTTACTAGAAAATGGTTAAGTGTGATGATTTGAAATGTGAACTAGTGACTTGAAAATGGTAAATTGTTTGAAAATGTGAACTAGTGACTTGAAAATGGTTTAGTGTAGTGCCTTGAAATGTGAACTAGTGACTTGAAACTAGTTAAGTGTTGTTACTTGAAAATGTGAACTAATGACTAGAAAATTGTTAAGTGTAGTGACTTAAAAATGTGAACTAGTGACTAGAAATGGTTTAAGTGTGGCGACTTGAAACTATGAACTAGTGACTTGAAAATGGTTTCGTGTATTGACTTGAAATGTGAACTAGTGACTTGAAAATGGTTTAGTGTTTTAAAATATGAACTAGTGACATGAATATGGTTTAAGTGTAGTGCCTTGAAATGTGCACTAGTGACTTAAAAAAGTTTAAGTGTAGAGACTTGTAAATGTGAACTAGTGACAAGAAAATTGTTAAGTGTAGTGACTGGAAAATGTAAACTACTAACATTAGAATGGTTAAGTGTTGTGACTTGAAATGTGAACTAGTGACTTGAAAATGGTAAATTGTTTGAAATGTGAACTAGTGACTTGAAAATGGTTTAGTGTAGTGACTTGAAAATGCGAACTAGTGACTTAAAAATAGTTAAGTTTAGGGACTTGAAAATGAGAACTAATGTTTATAAAATGGTTAAGTTCAGTGACTTGAAAATGTGAACAAGTAACTAGAAAATGGTTAAGTGTGATGACTTGAAAATGTGAACTAGTGACTTGAAAATGGTAAATTGTTTGAAAATGTGAACTAGTGACTTGAAAATGGTTTAGTGTAGTGACTTGAAAATGCGAACTAGTGACTTAAAAATAGTTAAGTTTAGGGACTTGAAAAGGAGAACTAATATTTATAAAATGGTTAAGTTCAGTGACTTGAAAATGTGAACAAGTAAGTAGAAAATGGTAAGTGTGATGACTTGAAAATGTTAACTAGTGACTTGAAAATTGTTACGTGTACTGACTTGAAAATGTGAACTAGTGACTTAAAAATAGTTAACTGTACTTCCTTGAAATGTGAACTAGTGACTTGTAACTTGTTAAGTTTAGTTACTTGAAAATGTGTACTAATGACTAGAAAATTGTTAAGTGTAGTGACTTGAAAATGTAAACTAATGACTTGAAAATGGTTAAGTGTAGTGACTCGAAATGTGAACTAGTGACTTAAAAATGGTAAAGTGTTTGAAAATATGAACTAATGACTTGAAAATGGTTAAGTGTTGTGACTTGAAAATGTGAACTAGTGACTTGAAAATAGTTAAGTGTAGTTACTTGAAATGTGAACTGGTGACTAGAAAATGGTTAAGTGCAGTGACTTGAAAATGTGAACTCATTACTAGAAAATAGTTAAGTGTAGTGACTTGAAAATGTGTACTAGTGACTTGAAAATGGTTAAGTGCGGTGACGAGAAAATGTTTACGTGTACTGACTTAAAAGTGAACTAGTGACTTGAAAATTGTTAAGTGTTTGAAAATGTGAACTAGTAACTTGAAAAAGTTTAAGTGTAGTGACTTGAAATGTGCACTAGTGACTTGAAAATGGTTAAGTGTAGTGACTTTAAAATTGTTAAGTATAGTGACTTGTAACTATGAACTAGTGACATGAAAATGGTTAAGTGTAGTGACTTGAAAATGTGAACTAGTGACCTTTAAATAGTTTAGTGTTTTAAAATATGAACTAGTGACATGAAAATGGTTAAGTGTAGTGCCTTGAAATGTGAACTAGTGACTTGAAACTAGTTAAGTGTTGTTACTTGAAAATGTGAACTAATGACTAGAAAATTGTTAAGTGTAGTGACTTAAAAAAGTGAACAAGTGGCTAGAAATGGTTTAAGTGTGGCGACTTGAAAATGTGAACTAGTGACTTGAAAATGGTTACGTGTACTTACTTGAAATGTGAACTAGTGACTTGAAAATAGTTTAGTGTTTTAAAACATAAACTAGTGACATGAAAATGGTTAAGTGTAGTGCCTTGAAATGTGCACTAGTGACTTGAAAATGGTTAAGTCTAGCGACATGTAAATGTGAACTAGTGACATGAAAACAGTTTAGTGTTTTAAAATATAAACTAGTGACATGAATATGGTTTAAGTGTAGTGCCTTGAAATGTGCACTAGTGACTTAAAAAAGTTTAAGTGTAGAGGCTTGTAAATGTGAACTAGTGACTAGAAAATTGTTAAGTGTAGTGACTGGAAAATGTAAACTACTAACATTAGAATGGTTAAGTGTTGTGACTTGAAATGTGAACTAGTGACTTGAAAATGGTAAATTGTTTGAAATGTGAACTAGTGACTTGAAAATGGTTTAGTGTAGTGACTTGAAAATGCGAACTAGTGACTTAAAAATAGTTAAGTTTAGGCACTTGATAATGAGAACTAATGTTTATAAAATGGTTAAGTTCAGTGACTTGAAAATGTGAACAAGTTACTAGAAAATGGTTAAGTGTGATGATTTGAAATGTGAACTAGTGACTTGAAAATGGTAAATTGTTTGAAAATGTGAACTAGTGACTTGAAAATGGTTTAGTGTAGTGCCTTGAAATGTGAACTAGTGACTTGAAACTAGTTAAGTGTTGTTACTTGAAAATGTGAACTAATGACTAGAAAATTGTTAAGTGTAGTGACTTAAAAATGTGAACTAGTGACTAGAAATGGTTTAAGTGTGGCGACTTGAAACTATGAACTAGTGACTTGAAAATGGTTTCGTGTATTGACTTGAAATGTGAACTAGTGACTTGAAAATGGTTTAGTGTTTTAAAATATGAACTAGTGACATGAATATGGTTTAAGTGTAGTGCCTTGAAATGTGCACTAGTGACTTAAAAAAGTTTAAGTGTAGAGACTTGTAAATGTGAACTAGTGACAAGAAAATTGTTAAGTGTAGTGACTGGAAAATGTAAACTACTAACATTAGAATGGTTAAGTGTTGTGACTTGAAATGTGAACTAGTGACTTGAAAATGGTAAATTGTTTGAAATGTGAACTAGTGACTTGAAAATGGTTTAGTGTAGTGACTTGAAAATGCGAACTAGTGACTTAAAAATAGTTAAGTTTAGGGACTTGAAAATGAGAACTAATGTTTATAAAATGGTTAAGTTCAGTGACTTGAAAATGTGAACAAGTAACTAGAAAATGGTTAAGTGTGATGACTTGAAAATGTGAACTAGTGACTTGAAAATGGTAAATTGTTTGAAAATGTGAACTAGTGACTTGAAAATGGTTTAGTGTAGTGACTTGAAAATGCGAACTAGTGACTTAAAAATAGTTAAGTTTAGGGACTTGAAAAGGAGAACTAATATTTATAAAATGGTTAAGTTCAGTGACTTGAAAATGTGAACAAGTAAGTAGAAAATGGTAAGTGTGATGACTTGAAAATGTTAACTAGTGACTTGAAAATTGTTACGTGTACTGACTTGAAAATGTGAACTAGTGACTTAAAAATAGTTAACTGTACTTCCTTGAAATGTGAACTAGTGACTTGTAACTTGTTAAGTTTAGTTACTTGAAAATGTGTACTAATGACTAGAAAATTGTTAAGTGTAGTGACTTGAAAATGTAAACTAATGACTTGAAAATGGTTAAGTGTAGTGACTCGAAATGTGAACTAGTGACTTAAAAATGGTAAAGTGTTTGAAAATATGAACTAATGACTTGAAAATGGTTAAGTGTTGTGACTTGAAAATGTGAACTAGTGACTTGAAAATAGTTAAGTGTAGTTACTTGAAATGTGAACTGGTGACTAGAAAATGGTTAAGTGCAGTGACTTGAAAATGTGAACTCATTACTAGAAAATAGTTAAGTGTAGTGACTTGAAAATGTGTACTAGTGACTTGAAAATGGTTAAGTGCGGTGACGAGAAAATGTTTACGTGTACTGACTTAAAAGTGAACTAGTGACTTGAAAATTGTTAAGTGTTTGAAAATGTGAACTAGTAACTTGAAAAAGTTTAAGTGTAGTGACTTGAAATGTGCACTAGTGACTTGAAAATGGTTAAGTGTAGTGACTTTAAAATTGTTAAGTATAGTGACTTGTAACTATGAACTAGTGACATGAAAATGGTTAAGTGTAGTGACTTGAAAATGTGAACTAGTGACCTTTAAATAGTTTAGTGTTTTAAAATATGAACTAGTGACATGAAAATGGTTAAGTGTAGTGCCTTGAAATGTGAACTAGTGACTTGAAACTAGTTAAGTGTTGTTACTTGAAAATGTGAACTAATGACTAGAAAATTGTTAAGTGTAGTGACTTAAAAAAGTGAACAAGTGGCTAGAAATGGTTTAAGTGTGGCGACTTGAAAATGTGAACTAGTGACTTGAAAATGGTTACGTGTACTTACTTGAAATGTGAACTAGTGACTTGAAAATAGTTTAGTGTTTTAAAACATAAACTAGTGACATGAAAATGGTTAAGTGTAGTGCCTTGAAATGTGCACTAGTGACTTGAAAATGGTTAAGTCTAGCGACATGTAAATGTGAACTAGTGACATGAAAACAGTTTAGTGTTTTAAAATATAAACTAGTGACATGAATATGGTTTAAGTGTAGTGCCTTGAAATGTGCACTAGTGACTTAAAAAAGTTTAAGTGTAGAGGCTTGTAAATGTGAACTAGTGACTAGAAAATTGTTAAGTGTAGTGACTGGAAAATGTAAACTACTAACATTAGAATGGTTAAGTGTTGTGACTTGAAATGTGAACTAGTGACTTGAAAATGGTAAATTGTTTGAAATGTGAACTAGTGACTTGAAAATGGTTTAGTGTAGTGACTTGAAAATGCGAACTAGTGACTTAAAAATAGTTAAGTTTAGGCACTTGATAATGAGAACTAATGTTTATAAAATGGTTAAGTTCAGTGACTTGAAAATGTGAACAAGTTACTAGAAAATGGTTAAGTGTGATGATTTGAAATGTGAACTAGTGACTTGAAAATGGTAAATTGTTTGAAAATGTGAACTAGTGACTTGAAAATGGTTTAGTGTAGTGCCTTGAAATGTGAACTAGTGACTTGAAACTAGTTAAGTGTTGTTACTTGAAAATGTGAACTAATGACTAGAAAATTGTTAAGTGTAGTGACTTAAAAATGTGAACTAGTGACTAGAAATGGTTTAAGTGTGGCGACTTGAAACTATGAACTAGTGACTTGAAAATGGTTTCGTGTATTGACTTGAAATGTGAACTAGTGACTTGAAAATGGTTTAGTGTTTTAAAATATGAACTAGTGACATGAATATGGTTTAAGTGTAGTGCCTTGAAATGTGCACTAGTGACTTAAAAAAGTTTAAGTGTAGAGACTTGTAAATGTGAACTAGTGACAAGAAAATTGTTAAGTGTAGTGACTGGAAAATGTAAACTACTAACATTAGAATGGTTAAGTGTTGTGACTTGAAATGTGAACTAGTGACTTGAAAATGGTAAATTGTTTGAAATGTGAACTAGTGACTTGAAAATGGTTTAGTGTAGTGACTTGAAAATGCGAACTAGTGACTTAAAAATAGTTAAGTTTAGGGACTTGAAAATGAGAACTAATGTTTATAAAATGGTTAAGTTCAGTGACTTGAAAATGTGAACAAGTAACTAGAAAATGGTTAAGTGTGATGACTTGAAAATGTGAACTAGTGACTTGAAAATGGTAAATTGTTTGAAAATGTGAACTAGTGACTTGAAAATGGTTTAGTGTAGTGACTTGAAAATGCGAACTAGTGACTTCAAAATAGTTAAGTTTAGGGACTTGAAAAGGAGAACTAATATTTATAAAATGGTTAAGTTCAGTGATTTGAAAATGTGAACAAGTAAGTAGAAAATGGTAAGTGTGATGACTTGAAAATGTTAACTAGTGACTTGAAAATTGTTACGTGTACTGACTTGAAAATGTGAACTAGTGACTTAAAAATAGTTAACTGTACTTCCTTGAAATGTGAACTAGTGACTTGTAACTTGTTAAGTTTAGTTACTTGAAAATGTGTACTAATGACTAGAAAATTGTTAAGTGTAGTGACTTGAAAATGTAAACTAATGACTTGAAAATGGTTAAGTGTAGTGACTCGAAATGTGAACTAGTGACTTAAAAATGGTAAAGTGTTTGAAAATATGAACTAATGACTTGAAAATGGTTAAGTGTTGTGACTTGAAAATGTGAACTAGTGACTTGAAAATAGTTAAGTGTAGTTACTTGAAATGTGAACTGGTGACTAGAAAATGGTTAAGTGCAGTGACTTGAAAATGTGAACTCATTACTAGAAAATAGTTAAGTGTAGTGACTTGAAAATGTGTACTAGTGACTTGAAAATGGTTAAGTGCGGTGACGAGAAAATGTTTACGTGTACTGACTTAAAAGTGAACTAGTGACTTGAAAATTGTTAAGTGTTTGAAAATGTGAACTAGTAACTTGAAAAAGTTTAAGTGTAGTGACTTGAAATGTGCACTAGTGACTTGAAAATGGTTAAGTGTAGTGACTTTAAAATTGTTAAGTATAGTGACTTGTAACTATGAACTAGTGACATGAAAATGGTTAAGTGTAGTGACTTGAAAATGTGAACTAGTGACCTTTAAATAGTTTAGTGTTTTAAAATATGAACTAGTGACATGAAAATGGTTAAGTGTAGTGCCTTGAAATGTGAACTAGTGACTTGAAACTAGTTAAGTGTTGTTACTTGAAAATGTGAACTAATGACTAGAAAATTGTTAAGTGTAGTGACTTAAAAAAGTGAACAAGTGGCTAGAAATGGTTTAAGTGTGGCGACTTGAAAATGTGAACTAGTGACTTGAAAATGGTTACGTGTACTTACTTGAAATGTGAACTAGTGACTTGAAAATAGTTTAGTGTTTTAAAACATAAACTAGTGACATGAAAATGGTTAAGTGTAGTGCCTTGAAATGTGCACTAGTGACTTGAAAATGGTTAAGTCTAGCGACATGTAAATGTGAACTAGTGACTAGAAAATTGTTAAGTGTAGTGAGTGGAAAATGTGAACTACTGACATGAAAATGGTTAAGTGTTGTGACTTGAAATGTGAACTAGTGACTTGAAAATGGTTAAGTGTAGTGACTTGAAAATGCGAACTATTGACTTGAAAATAGTTAAGATTAGTGACTTGAAAATGTGAACTAATGTTTATAAAATGGTTAAGTTCACTGACTTGAAAATGTGAACAAGTGACAAGAAAATGGTTAAGTGTGGTGACTTCAAAAATGTGAACTAGTGCCTTGAAAATGGTTATGTGCACTGACTTGAAAATTAGAACTAGTGACTTAAAAATGGTTAACTGTAGTTCCTTGAAATGTGAACTAGTGACTAGTAACTGGTTAAGTTTAGTTACTTGAAAATGTGTACTAATGACTAGAAAATGGTTAAGTGTAGTGACTTGAAAATGTGAACTAGTGACTTGACATGGTAAAGTGTTTGAAGATCTGAACTAGTGACTTTAAAATGGTTTGGTGAAGTGACTTGAAAATGTGAACTAATGTTTATAAAATGGTTAAGTTCAGTGACTTGAAAATGTGAACAAGTGACTTGAAAATGGTTAAGTGTGGTGACTTGAAAATGTGAACTAGTGACTTGAAAATGGTTACGTGTACTGACTTGAAAATGAGAACTAGTGACTTAAAAATGGTTAACTGTACTTCCTTGAAATGTGAAATAGTGACTTGTAACTTATTAAGCTTAGTTACTTGAAAATGTGTAGTAATGACTAGAAAATGGTTAAGTGTAGCGACTTGAAAATGTGAATTAGTGACTTGAAAATGGTTGTGTAGTGACTCGAAATGTGAACTAGTGACTTAAAAATGGTAAAGTGTTTGAAAATATGAACTTATGACTTGAAAATGATTAAGTGTTGTGACTTGAAAATGTGGACTACTGACTTGAAAATAGTTAAGTGTAGTTACTTGAAATGTGAACTGGTGACTTGAAAATGGTTAAGTGCAGTGACTTGAAAATGTGAACTAATTACTAGAAAATAGTTAAGTGTAGTGACTTGAAAATGTGTACTAGTGACTTGAAAATGGTTAAGTGTAGTGACTTGTAAATATGAACTAGTGACATGAAAATGGTTAAGTGTAGTGACTTGATAATGTGAACAAGTGACTTGAAAATGGATAAGTGTAGTTTCTTGAAATGTGAACTAGTGACTTGAAACTAGTTAAGTGTTGTTACTTGAAAATATGTACAAATGACTAGAAAATGGTTAAGTGTAGTAACTTGAAAATGTAAACTATTGACTTAAAAATGGTTAACTGTAGTGACTTGAAATGTGAACTAGTGATTTGAAAATAGTTAACTGTAGTTACTTGAAATGTGAACTGATGACTTGAAAATGGTTAAGTGTAGTGACTTGAAAATGTGAACAAATTACTAGAAAATAGTTAAGTGTCGTGACTTGAAAATGTGTACCAGTGAGTTGAAAATTGTTAAGTGTGGTGACTAGAAAATGTTTACGTATACTGACTTAAAATTTAACTAGTGACTTGAAAATGGTTAAGTGTTCTAAAATGTGAACTAGTGACATGAAAATGGGTAATTGTAGTGACTTCAAATGTGCACTAGTGATTTGAAAATGGTTAAGTGTAGTGACTTTAAAATGGTCAAGTGTAGTGACTGGTAAATATGAACTAGTGACATGAAAATGGTTAAGTTTAGTGAAATGAAAATGTGAACTAGTGACACGAAAATGGTTAAGTGTTGTGACGTGAAATGTGAACTAGTGACTTGAAAATGGTAAAGTGTTTGAAAATGTGAACTAATGACTTAAAATGGTTAAGTGTTGTGACTTGAAAATATGAACTAGTGACTTGAAAATAGTTAAATGTAGTTAATTGAAATGTGAACTGGTGACTTGAAAATGGTTTAGTTACTTGAAAATGTGAACTAATTACTAGAAAATAGTTAAGTGTAGTGACTTGAAAATGTGTACTAGTGACTTGAAAATTGTTAAGTGTGGTGACTAGAAAATGTTCACGTGTACTGACTTAAAAGTGAACTTGTGACTTGAAAATGGTTAGGTGTTTGAAAATGTGAACTAGTGACATGAAAATGGTTAAGTGTAGTAACTTGAAATGTGCACTAGTGACTTGAAAATGATTAAGTGTAGTGACTTTAAAATTGTTAAGTGTAGTGACTTTAAAATGGTTAAGTGTAGTGACTTTTAAATATGAACTAGTGACATGAAAATGGTTAAGTGTAGTGACTTGAAAATGTGAACTAGTGACTTGAAAATGGAAAAGGGGTTGTAAATTTGAACTAGTGACTTGAAAAATGTTAAATGTAGTGACTTAAAAATAGTAAAGTGTAATGACTTGAAATTTGAACTAGTGACTTGAAAATGGTTAAGCGTAGCGACTTGAAAATATGATCTAATGACTAGAAAATTATTAAGTGTAGTGACTTAAAAATTTGAACTAGTGACTAAAAATGATTTAAGTGTGGCTACTTGAAAATGTGAACTAGTGACTTGAAAATGGTTATGTGTACTGACTTGAAATGTGAACTAGTGATTTGAAAATGGTTTAGTGTTTTAAAATATGAACTAGTGACATGAAAATAGTTAAGTGTAGTGCCTTGAAATGTGCACTAGTGACTTGAAAATGCTTAAGTGTAGCGACTTGTAAATGTGAACTAGTGACTAGAAAATTGTTAAGTGTAGTGACTGGAATAGGTGAACTACTGACATGAAAATGGTTAAGTGTTGTGACTTGAAATGTGAACTAGTGACTTGAAAATGGTAAAGTGATTGAAAATGTGAACTAGTGACTTGAAAATGGTTAAGTGTAGTGACTTGAAAATGCGAACTATTGACTTGAAAATAGTTAAGTTTAGTGACTTGAAAATGTGAACTAATGTTTATAAAATGGTTAAGTTTACTGACTTGAAAATGTGAACAAGTGACAAGAAAATGGTTAAGTGTGGTGACTTCAAAAATGTGAACTAGTGACTTGAAAATGGTTACGTGTACTGACTTGAAAATGAGAACTAGTGAATTAAAAATGGTTAACTGTAGTTCCTTGAAATGTGAACTAGTGACTAGTAACTGGTTAAGTTTAGTTACTTGAAAATGTGTACTAATGACTCGAAAATGGTTAAGTGTAGTGACTTGAAAATATGAACTAGTGACTTGAAATGGTAAAGTGTTTGAAAATCTGAACTAGTGACTTGAAAATGGTTAGGTGAAGTGACTTGAAAATGCGAACTAGTGACATGAAAATAGTTAAGTTTAGTTAACTTGAAAATGTGAACTAATGTTTATAAAATGGTTAAGTTCAGTTGCTTGAAAATGTGAACAAGTGACTAAAAATGGTTAAGTGTGGTGACTTGAAAATGTGAACTAGTGATTTGAAAATGGTTACGTGTACTGACTTGAAAATGAGAACTAGTGACTTAAAAATGGTTAACTGTATGATAACGCTCAAATACACCCGAGAATAGAATGTAAGCAGTCGTTAGCAATATAATTACCCAACTTGGAGTCGGGGTCGAATCCACGAGGAATGAATGCGATAGCTTTCACCTCTAAGTGTTATAAGCAACTAATGCTAACACGTGATGCTATGAAAATAAAATAGAAAAGTAAGTGGGGGGAGTTTTATCATTTGTTGATTTGTAACTGTTTAAACTTTTATAACTTGTGACACACAAATTCAAGATTAGAGACAAGGAATTAAAACCAAGAGTATAACAAGACTTGGGGTTATGCCATCATAAGAGTGAAATTGTGTATGAGTGCAGTGAATACTTGACTATAGTTAGCTAAGGGATATGGGTAACTTAGATTACAGGTGCTTAGTGTTGATTTGTCAACCAAACACCAAGGTTTCACAATTGGGTTCGTTCGAACACCTCAAATGTGCAGCTTATACAACCAATCCACGACCTCAATTGACATCCTTATGTCTAAGAGATGCTATTAAATGACACACGTCAAGTTATTGTTCAAGCCCAATCCTCACTCTTATCTCCTTTGTCAAGGATGATAAGGGTTCTATAGTTAGTTAGAGTTTGCAACCTCTAACTTGAATGACAACATGGAATGAGATTAAAACCCATGGCAATTCTCTAAACAATAATCAAATAAACAAAACCTATACACTTGTCACACCTTATTCAAGCATAACCCCAAGTAGAGAAATTAGTTACTCATAGAAGAAGATAGAAGATAATTACCCAAGTTCTCTTCCCAAACTTCCATGGAATTCAATTGCTTAAAAGAATTTAATTCGAAATCAAGGCTGTAAGAATATAGCTTGTTTCTCTTTAGGGTTCACTCTGCTTTTCTCTCTCTCTCTAAGAATGCTCAAAGATGCTTTTAGAACTGGAAAAATTACATTTTATAACCAAAAAAATCGCATCCAGACAAATGACGAAAATGCCACTGCACTAGCCATCTGCTGGCGCAGGTTCCAGCGCAGACGGATGACCTGCGCGCATAGGAGGCTAGCGCAGATAACACTGCCTCGCGCTGCTCAACTCCTCAATCGGCCATCTGCCTGCGCATCTCCTGACCTGCGTGCGCAGGAGGCTAGCGCAGATGGCTCTACATTATGTTGCTCCGCTCCTCAGTTAGCTGCCTGCGTGCGCAGGTCCTGACCTGCATGCGCAGGTCCTGACCTGCATGCGCAGGTGGTTGTTAGTCTCCCAGAGGGTTAAATCAAGCATCCTTTCTTCACTTTATTTGAACTCCCATTGACTTGCATGATTAGCTCGGGCTCGAATTCAACCATTACCTGCATATAAGAGCCATATAACATGAGAATTTATATCAAATCAATGCGAATTTCAAGATAATCCAAGCTCAAAGGTATTAAGAATCGGGTAAAATGTCAACTTATCAACTTCCCCAAATTTAAACTATTGCTTGTCCTCAAGTAATCAAGAACACCCAAAGTGAAAAGAAAAGGATGCTCTTAACCATGAACAACCACAAGGGACATCACTAAACCATTAAACCTATAAAGTTCATTCGGTTCCTCCAATAAGTCATGACAAACAAGCGAAACATGCTTTCTTTTTCACAAATCAATCCTCATTAGCCAAGAGACAAATTCCTCAAACAAATAATTTTCAGGTTGGGCTGATTCTCAAGATGTGACACAAGATTTTTCAGAGCTTGTCTCATCTCCAAATTGCAACTTGTCTTGCTCATTTTCCCAAATTGAAGGTGGGACATCACTCTCTCTTTCAAGGTGTCCATGCCTCTCACTAGCAAAAGTTTTCTCCACCCCCACAAGGTAATGTGATTCACTAGGGGGGTAAGGATAGAATGAACTCTCTCTCACTCTCACAAATAAATTCAAGTACCACACGTAGAACCATAGGCTTGCCCGTTGTGTCATTCGCCACTAATGGGGACCAACAAGGTTTTAAGTCACCAAGGACGTACGGGCAATGACGAAGGTTCGGTTGAGGGTGAGGGTTTATGGATTATTGGGCTGGAAGATTTCTCTAGACACCATCGCCTTATCATTTCTTAGGCCCACTTTGTTCAAGCTCTCCACCTTATTCGCCTTTGTTTGCATTGCCTTTGCTTTTCTTCTTTTTTTTTTTTCTCTTTTTATAGATATAGCCTTCCAACCGAAATTCCCTCTTCATTTGCTTTTGAGGCCCTTTCATTTATTCATTAGTAACTCATGCCTCTCTTTTCTCTCTACAAACTTTCCTCTCCATTATGTTTCTTTATTCATTTGTTTATGCAACAACCAAGCATACACCTCTCTTTAAAATTTTATACATCTCCTTTTTCTCCAACTTAACTCTTAACTTCCATCTCAACCATTTTCACAATCATGCTTCTCCGAGCTCAGGCCTTTGCCTATATTGGTTCACATTAAAAATCATGCGATGCATCTACAGAGATTGAGTGATAAACAAGAAAAAGGGTTGTCAAGGACGAAAGTGGGGTGTCATAGTATGGTCATATCCAAGAAGAAAGTGGTGAAAGGCTCAACTGGGTTAACTAGAGATAAATGTCGAGGTGGGAATTTAGGTCGAGTGGTGGACAAGATGGCCTCGGGTCATTCTCTAAACAAAGTTAGGTCCCAAATTTTGCCTTGAATACACACGGGGCAAGTTTTAGACTATCATGTGTGTACAAGAATTAATCAAAAGCCTCACCACACTAGGCACTTTTTCTTTAAAATAGAAAGCTAGTCTTTCCCCCAACTTTGAGCAAATGAACTTGAAAACCTACTCTAAGTCAAAGACTTAAGAAGCATGAGCAAAAAACTGAATTAACAGGTCACACACAAGAGGAGGCTTGGAACCACTTTGCTCTTTTCTTTTCTAAAACAAAATCATTTTCTCAAATCATTTTTGTTTGCCACGACAATTTTGGAGGGACCTTTGAACCTCTTCAACTTCCCCAAACTTAAATTAGGACTAGCATGTAAAAAGAGCCGGCAAGGGCACTATCCAAATCACAACTTCACAAAGATGGGGCGATATTCGAATCAACGAAAATGGCCCGGCAAGGGCAATATCCGAATCAAAACTCATAGCAAGATGGAATCCAAATAGAATCATGAATTAATATTACATACCATAAAGTACCAATGAATGAATTGGCCTACCCCCCTCAAAAAAAATCTTGCATTGTCCTCAATGCAATCAATATAGAACAAAAAGGAAAGGAGTGAAAGACAAAACTCCCTGAGGCGCTCTAAGCGCTCGGATCTGTATCATGTGACAGCCGTGCCGATGCTAGGGCTGTAAGAGTAGGAGCCTCCTCAGACTGGGCTCCTGTATGAACTTCCTCAAAAGGCCAAGAGCTAGGGCCAGCACATACTGCCTGTGCCTGGAGTTCCTCAATGGACTTTCTTATGGCCAATTCTACCTGCTGATCCTCAGAGAGCCCTGTGCCGAACCCGATCTCTCTCTCTACCCCCACAGGAGAATACCCAAACAAGTCTGCAAATGGAAGGATGGGGCCAGTCTTTGCCTGTGGGATAGTGAACTGGGTATCATCAAAAGAGATAGAGGGCCGCATCGACTGTATCTTATCACGCAGACTCGTAAGATCTGTTCTGAGAGCAGTAACTGCCTCACTATCCTTCCGGGCCTCAACCACGAATAATCTCCGCTCATCGTTTATCATCTGAGCACGTAAAGGCCCAAGGCTCCGCTCAATAGCCACCTGAATGAAATGAGGAATGTCGGCCACCAAGGGGGAGATAGAGCTGTCATTTACCAAAGTCATGGCTGTAACTTTAGCAAATGTCAGCGTAGAAGATCGAGGAGGCTGTGCCGGCTGCGTAGTGTGTGCTGGAGGCGGTGCCTGAGGGAGATCACAATCCAGATGTATGTCACCATGTGCTGAAACATGAGAAGTCATCGGAGAGGTGCTAGCAGTGGGCACCTCTCTCATGGAAGAACCTGAATCCTCACCAAACTTTCTCTTTAAACCTACTAGATTATCGTTATCTTGACTGGTGCGAATATCAATGACTCCCATGTATTTGATTTTCTTGTCAATCTTTGGGAAGAGAGGAACATGGTGGACTGCACATAAAGTCGATATAAGAGCAGGAAAAGGTAGTAGCGTGCCCAATTACTTGGATCGGATCTTTATCACTTCAGTAATTATCTCTCCCGGGTTGACGTCCACCCCATCCATAATACAACCCACAAGAATAGCCCTTTCAAAAGTGACATCTTGATCATTTTTGGAAGGAAGCAATCGATTTCCCACAAAGCCGAGCCAATGCTTGGCTTGAATAGAAAGATCTCGTCTTTTGATTTGTCCAATCCCATTTGCCCATAGTGGAAGACCTTTAGCAATTATCTTAGAAAGCCATGGAAAATGAGCATGCCCTTCAAGCATTCACCTCTTGCTCTCAACCCCCGGTGCGCAATCACGACCAAAGTATAACTTGTTAACAGCAGAAGCGGAGTATGGCACTTCCACTCCTCTAACAAGTACACTCTGAAGGCACGGTTGGTCTGCCACTGGTGGTTTATACTTTTGTTGATTGTGCTGAATGACGTAAGAGGCATAAAATTCCTTTACAAGATCAGGAAAATAAAAGGACGGGGGCGCATCGAGATCAATATTTGTGAATACGTCCCAAGCAAACTTGATGACTTGACTGACAATATCGGGGAAATGATCACGAACACCCTTTACATTAAACAATTTCTCAGGATTGAAGCCCCTAGTGTGCACCCAGTCATTGTAAAGGTGACGCATTTCTGCGTTGGCAAATCTGAGTTTATCAACATCTTTGGCCAGCTCCCTTGAGATGTCAATTGTGTATTGCATATCAGGGTTATTGGAGTGTCCTTGTTGCGGGGGAGCTTTTCTTTGCGAAGTAGTGGCAATGTCCTTGCCCTTGTCCTTGTGATGATCTTTCTTTGCTCCTCGTGGCATTGATTTCCTTGGAGACATCCCCTACAAAGAACCAAGAAAAAAAAAACCATACAAAACAAAGGTAAAACATGTTTTTGGATTTTCAATAAGTAAAAGAAATGAAAACTATGTTAACTAATGTGAATGCAAAGCAAAATTCTGTATGAAAGCACCTAGGAGTATATTTGGACCACTATATCTCAAACACAATCCATCATAACCCGAAGGAGAACAAAAACGACATTTTACCCTTAAGAATGGTGTCACCTAATCTATCATAGGGTAAGCCATGCATTTTTGGTATGGACAAGTGTGCTTACTAACTCATTTCGACAACAAGAATCACCAATTACGCCTCATGAAATGGAGAAATATATTAAGAATCATGGCACTTGAAAAATCATGTAATTCACACATCTTCTCTACATTATTGTAACACATTATTTAGAGATGAAATATAGCTCAAGAGAAGTTCAAGGAACCATGTGTAGGTCTCTTAATTCATTCACAAAAGAAAATACAAGGAAATGTTCATGTAGGAATATAATCAAACACATGGTGGGCATAAACTTTTGGTTACTCAAGACTTCCCCAATTGTATATGAAGCATCACCCCCAACTCAATCAAACCACAACACAATCAATACTATACCATAAGAAGTCCATATGACTCAATGCTTCACCAAAAACGAGTACAAATCATGAGTTTCCATTTGTGTCTAAAGTCTTCATAGAAAATCTTAAACCAAATGAACTTACCAAACTTAAAAGAAGAGGTGGAGGAATGGAGACTCTTGAAATGAAAGAGGTAATGTGTGCAATCCTCTTTGAAAGTGAAGGAGAGAATGAGACAAGAGCAACTTTGAAATGAAAGAGAATAGCCAATGGTGATGTTGTGAAGGGGAGGTGATCTTTAGAGTTAGAAGGAATCGGGTGTTTTAGGAATGGGTCATGTTTTAAAGAAGGGAATGGATCAACCCGGGTCGGGTCGACCCAAACATTTAAAGAAAAATATGCGGAGGTCACCCCCACCTGCGCCCCACCATGCGCACGCATGTGGGGAGATGCGGACGCAGGTGGGCAGTACTTACCTGGGCAGTGCACCTGGGCGTGTGGAGGACAGCAGTAGCACCTGCGTGAGGGTCACCTGCGCACGCATGCTGGGACCTGCGCACACAGGTGAGGATTTTGGCTTCGAAGGAGGCACGAGGCAGAGCCTCCTGCGTTGCTAGCCTGCGCACACATGTGCCTGGGCTGCGCACGCAGGTGGCTCCTTTCCCCCAGGCAGAATGTTGCCTTCCACCTGCTAGCCTCATGCATCCCAACATGCGTGAGCATGTGGGCATGTGCGCTAGCAGGTGATTAATTTAGCTCAAAATAGTACCCAAGCTCCTGCACTTAGCATTATTCACCTTCATTGGTTGGTAAGGCAATGGCCTCGACCCACTTGGACAAGTAGTCAACGGCCACCAAGATATACCTGTTACCATATGAGCTCACAAATGGACCCATAAAATCAAGGCCCCATACATCGAATAGTTCCACCTCAAGATTGGGTCTTAAAGGCATTTTATGCCTCCTCAAGATACCACCGTGCTTTTGACATTGAATGCAAGTCTTTACTAATTCGTGAGCATCACGGTGAATGGTAGGCCAATAATATCCACACTAAAGGACTTTCGCTGCGGTCCTCACACCACCATGGTGGCCACCAAAAGGAGAAGAGTGACATGCCCCAAGAATGGCGTTAATCTCCTCGTCCATGACACATCGTCGTATGATTCCATCCGCACATTCCCTAAAAAGGTAGTGCTCATCCCAAAAGTACCGCTTCACATCATGAAGGAATCTTTTCCTTTGATAGTAACTCAGCTCATCCGAAAGGAGTCCACTCACTATATAGTTTGAAAAATCGGCATACCATGGTAGAGTACTCTCTTTCACACTCATGACAAGTTCATTCGGGAATGTATCATCAAGATCAACATCTCCGCCAATGTTCTCATTTATATCAAGGCGTGACAGATGGTCGGCTACTTGGTTTTTACACCCTTTTCGATCTCTCACTTCAAAATCAAATTCCTGAAGTAGTAGAATCCATCTTATCAATCAGGGATTTGCTTCTTTCTTCTCCATCAAATACCGGAGAGCAGCATGATCAGTGTGCACAATGACTTTTGTGCCTAACAAATAAGCATGAAATTTCTCAAACCCATACACCATGGCTAGCAATTCTTGTTCTGTAACAGTGTAGTTCTTTTGAGCATATTGAATGACTTGCTAGCATAGTAGATGGGATTAAAAAGTTTCTCTTTTCGTTGTCCAAGCACAGCTCCCAATGCCAGCCCACTAGCATCACACATGAGTTCAAATGGTTGTGACCAATTTGGGGTCACGATAATTGGGGCTGAGACAAGCTTCTCTTTAAGGAAATTGAATGCCTTCAAGCACTCTTCATTAAATTCAAAAGTGACCTCCTTCTCAAGGAGTTTGCACATCGGATGGGCAATTTTAGAGAAATCTTTAATAAACCTCCTATAAAAACCCGCATGGCCAAGGAAACTCCGAACCCCTTTGACAGATATTGGAGGTGGTAGCTTAGCAATGACTTCCACCTTGGCTTGATCGACTTGGATTCCTCGGCCTGATATTTTGTGTCCAAGAACAATCCCCTCCTTAACCATAAAGTGGTACTTCTCCCAATTCAACACAAGATTATTCCCCACACATCTTTCAAGCACCTTCTCCAAGTGTTCAAGGCAATTTTCAAACGTATCACCAATCACTGAAAAATCATCCATAAATACCTCCATAGAACTCTCTACCATGTTAGAAAAGATAGAAAGCATGCACCGTTGAAAAGTTGTAGGTGCATTACATAACCCAAAAGGCATGCGCCTGAAGGTAAAAGTTCCATAGGGACAAGTGAAAGTAGTTTTTTCTTGATCTTTGGGAGCTATGGAGATTTGATTATAGCCTGAATATCCGTCGAGGAAGCAATACCAACCCCTACCTTCCAACCTATCAAGCATTTGATCCATGAAGGGCATGGGGAAGTGATCCTTCTCAGTCCATGAATTTAACTTTCTATAGTCAATGCACACTCTCCAACCCGTGATCGGCCGAACGGGTATAACATCATTATTTTTGTTTGGGACTACCGTGATACCACCTTTCTTTGGGACACATTGGATTGGACTCACCCAAGTGCTATCCGAGATAGGATAAACTACACCCGTGTCAAGCCACTTGATGATTTCCTTCTTCACAACTTCTTGCATTGGAGGATTTAACCTTCTTTGGTGTTCTACACTTGCTACAAACTCGGGATCAAGCTTAATCTTATGAGTCCATATGCTGGATGGAATCCCAATAATATCCGCTATAGTCCATCCAAGTGCCTGAATATACCGACTCACCGCTGATTTCAACACCTCAATTTGCCTAGATGACAAATCACTTGCAATAATAATGGGTAGGGTCTCCCCTTCTCCCAAGAACACATATCGGAGATGAGGTGGCAATGGCTTGAGCTCGATTTGTGGTGGATCATCAATTGAAGGCTTTGCGGGAAGAGTTTCCCAATTTTTCAAGTCAAGATCCAACTTACAAGGATTTTTTGGGTAAGACCCAAAACCTTTCAATGATGCAACTTCTTCTTCATATCTTTCATTCCCTTTGCTTTCAAGATTCCACAAGACTCCCACCAAAGGCTCTCTAACAAATTCAGCCTCCATAGTATTAGCCACTACATCATCAACCACATCGATTACAGAGACAACTTGTAAATCCATAGGTTGTTTCATGGACTTGCAAACATTAAATGACACCTCTTCATTATTTACTCGGAATTTCATTTCACCGCATTCAACATCAAATAAAGCTCGGCCGGTATCCAAAAATGGTCTACCAAGAATAATGGGGACTTCATGGTCTATTTCACAGTCCAAGATCACAAAATCAGCCGAAAAATGAAACGATCCACCTTCACAAGTACATCACACAACACACCCACGGGTCTTTTAATAGAGCGGTCGGCCATCAATAGCCTCATTGTTGTTGGTGTTGGAACTCCCAAACCTAACTTCCAAAATACGGCTAGTGGCATCAAATTAATACTTGCCCCAAGATCACATAAGGCTTTACCAAATTGATACACCCCAATAGTACATGGGATAGTGAATGCCCCCGGATCATCCTTCTTCAAAACCATTGTACTAGACATTATAGCACTACAGTTATGAGTAACTTCAATTGTTTCGAAATCCATGACTCTCTTCTTTGTTACCAATTCTTTCATAAACTTAGCATACCCAGGCATCTCTTGTAGGGCTTCCAACAAAGGTATATTTACCAAAAGGTTGCTAAATTTAGAAAGAAATTTCTTGAACTTTGACTCATCTTCTTTCTTCTTGAACCTTTGTGGGAATGGAGGAGGGATTTTAACTTGTGGCTTAGAAACAACCGAGTTTTCATTCGGTTTTGCATTACCACCATCAACCTGTTGTGGGCTTACCTCTTTCACTTCCATCTTTTTCGACCCGTCAACACCTTGGTCTTGTGACATTTGAGTTTCATCTTTTGCCTTATCAAGCCGAGTTCTTGATTTGCTCACGTGGCCCCTCACACCCTTATCACAAAGGTTGTCATCAAGATTTTCAATATCATTTCCAAGGGTTCTCCCACTTCTAGTAACAATGTCCATGACGTGAGCGTCATTCTTTGGATTCACCATTGTGTCACAGGAAGGCCTCCTCTTTGTCTCGCATTTATTTGAGAGAAGAGTTGACCCATTTGGGTTTCAAGTTGTTTTATTGAAGCCGAGTGTGAGGTGAGGGTTTGGTTGAGATGCGACGAATCCCCTTTCATTTCCCTTAACATCTTATCGCTTCCTTCAACTCCCAACAGGATATGAGCAAGCACATCTTCATTCTTATATTTCTCCGGATCAATAGAGGTTGCTTCCTTACTCTTGGACCTATCATGTGAAGGAACGTACCTATCATAGTCCCGATTTGCATTTCGCCAATCACGATCTCTATCTTTATCTCTCCAATATTGGTCTCTTTCACGATCTTGATCACGATCCTTCCACTCATGATCTTTCCAATCACGGTCTTTATCCATCCAACCTTGATTCCCGCCCTTCCTTTGATAGGTGGGGCGAGAACCCCCCGATTGATTTGACATAAATTGGATTTCTTCATCAAGAGTCTCCGTTTCATCATCATCGTAGCTCTTAACATCCTTGGAGACTACGTCGTTAACCGCCTTTGGTGTTGAACCCATTACATGCTTAGTGAGGAGTTCTAGTTGTGTCATCATCTTGGCCATACTCTCGGCTCTCTCCTCATCTTTCTTTCTTTGTTCGTGGCTTACAAAAGATGCGGAGGGAACCCCCACGGCCACCTCAAAATCTCTTGTATGCCAACCCCGACTTTGTTTGGTAACTTGGTCCAATATTGTAGATGCAACACCATAAGTTTGTTTCACTAAAGAACCCCCAGCTGCATTGTCCGCAACTGTTTTGTTCAATTGATCTAATGCTCGATAGAATATTTGGAGGAGTATCTTATTGAGAACCTCATGAGTTGGGCATTGCATCAATTTTGTGTTAAACCTTTGCCAAGCCTTATGTAATGGTTCACCATTCAATTGACGAAAGTTGATAATCTCATCTCTAAATTATAACATCCGGGATGGTGGGAAGAACCGATCCAAGAATGCTTCCGTCAATTCTGACCATGTAGTGATTGAACCTGCGGGAAATTATCTCAACCACAATGCAGCCTTGCCCGTTAATGAGAAGGGAAAGAGTCTCAATCAGATAGATTCTTGTGATATGAGGGCGATATCAAATGGGATGCACACCTCAATGAAATTTGTCAAGTGAAGATTTGCGTCTTCATGTGCCTGACCCCCATATAACCCCTTCATTTGAAAGAGGTAAAGCATCACACTAGTAACATGGAACACTCCATTGCCATCCGTGAGTGGGATGCGGATGGCACTAGCTCTCCCGGCATCTCCCAAATGATCTTCATCTTCAAAATGTCCGTCAAATAAAGCGGTATGGCTACCATGTTGACTCATTGAATCGTGAAGACTTTGGTTGTCACCTATGAAGAACAAAAACAACAAATAAAGTAAACTTACACCACGGTACACACAAGTAACTTAAAACACTAAAAGAAATGAACGCTAGGTTTCAATTCCCCGGCAACGACGCCATTTTTGATAACGCTCAAATACACCCCAGAATAGAATGTAAGCGGTCGTTAGCAATATAATTACCCAACTTGGAGTCGGGGTCGAATCCACGAGGAATGAATATGATAGCTTTCACCTCTAAGTGTTATAAGCAACTAATGCTAACACGTGATGCTATGAAAATAAAATAGAAAAGTAAGTGGGGGGAGTTTTATCATTTGTTGATTTGTAACTGTTTAAACTTTTATAACTTGTGACACACAAATTCAAGATTAGAGACAAGGAATTAAAACCAAGAGTATAACAAGACTTGGGGTTATGCCATCATAAGAGTGAAATTGTGTATGAGTGCAGTGAATACTTGACTATAGTTACCTAAGGGCTATGGGTAGGTTAGATTACAGGTTCTTAGTGTTGATTTGTCAACCAAACACCAAGGTTTCACAATTGGGTTCGTTCGAACACCTCAAATGTGCATCTTATACAACCAATCCACGACCTCAATTGACATCCTTATGTCTAAGAGATGCTATTAAATGACACACGTCAAGTTATTGTTCAAGCCCAATCCTCACTCTTATCTCCTTTGTCAAGGATGATAAGGGTTCTATAGTTAGTTAGAGTTTGCAACCTCTAACTTGAATGGCAACATGGAATGAGATTAAAACCCATGGCAATTCTCTAAACAATAATCAAATAAACAAAACCCATACACTTGTCACACCTTATTCAAGCATAACCCCAAGTAGAGAAATTAGCTACTCATAGAAGAAGATAGAAGATAATTACCCAAGTTCTCTTCCCAAACTTCCATGGAATTCAATTGCTTACAAGAATTTAATTCGAAATCAAGGCAAGAATGTAAGAATATAGCTTGTTTCTCTTTAGGGTTCAATCCTCTTTTCTCTCTCTCTATAAGAATGACAAAAGATGCCTTTAGAACTGGAAAAATTACATTTTATAACCAAAAAAATTGCGTCCAGACAAATAACGGAAATGCCACTGCACTAGCCATCTGCTGGCGCAGGTTCCAGCGCAGACGGATGACCTGCGCACGTAGGAGGCTAGCGCAGATGACACTGCCTCACGCTGCTCAACTCCTTAATTGGCCATCTGCGTGCGCATCTCCTGACCTACGTGCGCAGGAGGCTAGCGCAGATGGCTCTTCATTGTACTGCTCCGCTCCTCAGTTAGTTTCCTGCATGCGCAAGTCCTGACCTGCGTGCACAGGTGGTTGTTAGTCTCCCAGAGGGTTAAATCAAGCATCCTTTCTTCACTTTATTTGAAATCCCATTGACTTGCATGATTAGCTCGGGCTCGAATTCAACCATTACCTGTATATAAGAGCCATATAACATGAGAATTTATATCAAATCAATGCGAATTTCAAGATAATCCAAGCTCAAAGGTATTAAGAATCGGGTAAAATGTCAACTTATCACTGTACTTCCTTGAAATGTTAAATAGTGACTTGTAACTTGTTAAGTTTAGTTACTTGAAAATGTGTAGTAATGACTAGAAAATGGTTAAGTGTAGCGACTTGAAAATGTGAATTAGTGACTTGAAAATCGTTAAGTGTAGTGACTCGAAATGTAAACTAGTGACTTAAAAATGGTAAAGTGTTTGAAAATATGAACTTATGACTTGAAAATGGTTAAAGTGTTGTGACTTGAAAATGTGGACTAGTGACTTGAACATAGTTAAGTGTAGTTACTTGAAATGTGAACTGGTGACTTGAAAATGGTTAAGTGTAGTGACTTGAAAATGTGTACTAGTGACTTGAAAATTGTTAAGTGTGGTGACTTGTAAATATGAACTAGTGACATGAAAATGGTTAAGTGTAGTGACTTGATAATGTGAACAAGTGACTTGAAAATGGATAAGTGTAGTTTCTTGAAATGTGAACTAGTGACTTGAAACTGGTTAAGTGTTGTTACTTGAAAATGTGTACAAATGACTAGAAAATGGTTAAGTGTAGTAACTTGAAAATGTTAACTATTCACTTAAAAATGGATAAATGTAGTGACTTGAAATGTGAACTAGTGACTTGAAAATGGGAAAGTGGTTGAAAATTTGAACTAGTGACTTGACAATAGTTAAGTGTAGTGACTTAAAAATAGTAAAGTGTAATGACTTGAAATTTGAACTAGTGACTTGAAAATAGTTAAGCGTAGTGACTTGAAAATAGTTAAGCGTAGTGACTTGAAAATGTGTACTAATGACTAGAAAATTGTTAAGTGTAGTGACTTAAAAATGAGACTTAGTGACTAGAAATGGTTTAAGTGTGGCGACTTGAAAATGTGAACTAGTGACTTGAAAATGGTTACGTGTAATGACTTGAAATGTGAACTAGTGACTTGAAAATGATTTAGTGTTTTAAAATATGAACTAGTGACATGAAAATGGTTAAGTGTAGTGCCTTGAAATGTACACTAGTGAATTGAAAATGGTTAAGTGTAGTGACTTGTAAATGTGAACAAGTGACTAGAAAATTGTTTAGTGACGGGAATATGTGAACTACTGACATGAAAATGGTTAAGTGTTGTGACTTGAAATGTGAACTAGTGACTTGAAAATGGTAAAGTGTTTGAAAATGTGAACTAGTGACTTGAAAATGGTTAAGTGCAGAGACTTGAAAATGCAAAATATTGACTTGAAAATAGTTAAGTTTAGTGACTTGAAAAAATGAACTAATGTTTATAAAATGGTTAATTTCACTGACTTGAAAATGTGAACAAGTGACTTGAAAATGGTTACGTGTACTGACTTGAAAATGAGAACTAGTGACTTAAAAATGGTTAACTGTAGTTCCTTGAAATGTGAACTAGTGACTTAAAAATGGTTAACTGTAGTTCCTTGAAAATGTGAACTAGTGACTTGAAAATGGTTAAGTGTAGTGACTCGAAATGTGAACTAGTGACTTAAAAATGGTAAAGTGTTTGAAAATGTGAACTAATGACTTGAAAATGGTTAAGTGTAGTTACTTGAAATGTGAAATGGTGAATTGAAAATGGTTAAAGGCAATGACTTGAAAATGTGAACTAATTACTAGAAAATAGTTAAGTGTATTGACTTGAAAATGTGTACTAGTGAGTTGAAAATTGTTAAGTGTGGTGACTAGAAAACGTTTACGTGTACTGACTTAAAATTGAACTAGTGACTTGAAAATGGTTGTGTTCTAAAATGTGAACTAGTGACATGAAAATGGGTAAGTGTAGTGACTTGAAATGTGCACTAGTGACTTGAAAATGGTTAAGTGTAGTGACTTTAAAATGGTCAAGTGTAGTGACTGGTAAATATGAACTAGTGACATGAAAATGGTTAAGTGTAGTGACTTGAAAATGTGAACTAGTGACACGAAAATGGTTAAGTGTTGTGACGTGAAATGTGAATTAGTGACTTGAAAATGGTAAAGTTTTGAAAATGTGAACTAATGACTTAAAATGGTTAAGTGTTGTGACATGAAAATCTGAACTAGTGACTTGAAAATAGTTAAATGTAGTTAATTGAAATGTGAACTGGTGACTTGAAAATGGTCAAGTGCAGTGACTTGAAAATGTGAACTAATTACTAGAAAATAGTTAAGTGTATTGACTTGAAAATGTGTACTAGTGAGTTGAAAATTGTTTAGTGTGGTGACTAGAAAACGTTTACGTGTACTGACTTAAAATTAAATTAGTGACTTGAAAATGGTTAAGTTTTCTAAAATGTAAACTAGTGACATGAAAATGGGTAAGTGTAGTGACTTGAAATGTGCACTAGTGACTTGAAAATGGTCAAGTGTAGTGACTGGTAAATATGAACTAGTGACATGAAAATGGTTAAGTGTAGTGACTTGAAAATGTGAACTAGTGACACGAAAATGGTTAAGTGTTGTGACGTGAAATGTGAACTAGTGACTTGAAAATGGTAAAGTGTTTGAAAATGTGAACTAATGACTTAAAATGGTTAAGTGTTGTGACATGAAAATATGAACTAGTGACTTGAAAATAGTTAAATGTAGTTAATTGAAATGTGAACTGGTGACTTGAAAATGGTTAAGTGTAGTTACTTGAAAATGTGAACTAATTACTAGAAAATAGTTAAGTGTAGTGACTTGAAAATGTGTACTAGTGACTAGAAAATGATTAAGTGTGGTGACTAGAAAATGTTTACGTGTACTGACTTAAAAGTGAACTAGTGACTTGAAAATGGTTAGGTGTTTAAAAATGTGAACTAGTGACATGAAAATGGTTAAGTGTAGTAACTTGAAATGTGCACTAGTGACTTAAAAATGATTAAGTGTAGTGACTTTAAAATTGTTAAGTTTAGTGACTTTAAAATGGTTAAGTGTAGTGACTTGTAAATATGAACTAGTGACATGAAAATGGTTAAGTGTAGTGACTTGAAAATGTGAACTAGTGACTTGAAAATGGAAAAGGGGTTGTAAATTTGAACTAGTGACTTGAAAAAGGTTAAGTGTAGTGACTTAAATATAGTAAAGTGTAGTGACTTGAAATTTGAACTAGTGACTTGAAAATGGTTAAGCGTAGTGACTTGAAAATATGATCTAATGACTAGAAAATTGCTAAGTAAAGTGACTTAAAAATGTGAACTAGTGACGAGAAATGGTTTAAGTGTGGCTACTTGAAAATGTGAACCAGTTACTTGAAAATGGTTATGTGTACTGACTTGAAATGTGAACAAGTGATTTGAAAATGGTTTAGTGTTTTAAAATATGAACTAGTGACATGAAAATAGTTAAGTGTAGTGCCTTGAAAAGTGCACTAGTGACTTGAAAATGGTTAAGTGTAGCAACTTTTAAATGTGAACTAGTGACTAGAAAATTGTTAAGTGTAGTGACTGGAAAATGTGACCTACTGACATGAAAATGGTTAAGTGTTATGACTTGAAATGTGAACTAGTGACCTGAAAATGGTAAAGTGTTTGAAAATGTGAACTAGTTACTTGAAAATGGTTAAGTGTAGTGACTTGAAAATGCGAACTATTGACTTGAAAATAGTTAAGTTTAGTGACTTGAAAATGTGAACTAATGTTTATAAAATGGTTAAGTTCACTGACTTGAAAATGTGAACAAGTGACAAGAATGTGGTTAAGTGTGGTGACTTCGAAAATGTGAACTAGTGACTTGAAAATGGTTACGTGTACTGACTTGAAAATTAGAACTAAAGACTTAAAAATGGTTAACTGTAGTTCCTTGAAATGTGAACTACTGACTAGTAACTGGTTAAGTTTAGTTACTTGAAAATGTGTACTAATGACTAGAAAATGGTTAAGTGTAGTGACTTGAAAATGTGAACTAGTGACTTGAAAATGGTTAAGTGTAGTGACTCGAAATGTGAACTAGTGACTTAAAAATGGTAAAGTGTTTGTAAATGTGAACTAATGACTTGAAAATGGTTAAGTGTTGTGACTTAAAAATGTGAACTAGTGACTTGAAAATAGTTAACTGTAGTTACATGAAATGTGAACTGATGACTTGAAAATGGTTAATTATAGCGACTTGAAAATGTGAAATAATTACTAGAAAATAGTTAAGTGTAGTGACTTGAAAATGTGTACTAGTGAGTTGAAAGTTGTTAAGTGTGGTGACTAGAAAATTTTTACGTGTACTGACTTAAAATTTAACTAGTGACTTGAAATGTGCACTAGTGACTTGAAAATGATTAAGTGTAGTGACATTAAAATGGTCAAGTGTAGTGACTGGTAAATATGAACTAGTGACATGAAAATGGTTAAGTGTAGTGACTTGAAAATGTGAACTAGTGACACAAAAATGGTTAAGTGTTGTGACGTGAAATGTGAACTAGTGACTTGAAAATGGTAAAGTGTTTGCAAAATGTGAACTAATGACTTATAATGGTTAAGTGTTGTGACTTGAAAATATGAACTAGTGACTTGAAAATAGTTAAATGTAGTTAATTGAAATGTGAAACTGTGACTTGAAAATGGTTAAGTGCAGTGACTTGAAAATGTGAACTATTTACTAGAAAATAGTTAAGTGTAGTGACTTGAAAATGTGTACTAGTGACTAGAAAATGGTTAAGTGTGGTGACTAGAAAATGTTTACGTGTACTTACTTAAAAGTGAACTAGTGACTTGAAAATGGTTAGGTGTTTGAAAATGTGAACTAGTCACATGAAAATGGTTAAGTGTAGTAACTTGAAATGTGCACTAGTGACTTGAAAATGATTAAGTGTAGTGACTTTAAAATTGTTAAGTGTAGTGACTTTAAAATGGTTAAGTGTAGTGACTTGTAAATATGAACTAGTGACATGAAAATGGTTAAGTGTAGTGACTTGAAAATGTGAACTAGTGAATTGAAAATGGAAAAGGGGTTGTAAATTTGAACTACTGACTTGAAAAAAGTTAAGTGTAGTGACTTAAAAATAGTAAAGTGTAATGACTTGAAATTGGAACTAGTGACTTGAAAATGGTTAAGCGTAGTGACTTGAAAATGTGATCTAATGACTAGAAAATTGTTAAGTGTAGTGACTTAAAAATGTGAACTAGTTACTAGAAATGGTTTAAGTGTGGCTACTTGAAAATGTGAATTAGTGACTTGAAAATGGTTGCGTGTGCTGACTTGAAATGTGAACTAGGGACTTGAAAATAGTTTAGTGTTTGAAAATGTGAACTAGTGACATGAAAATGGTTAAGTGTAGTGCCTTTAAATGTGCACTAGTGACTTGAAAATGTTATGTATAATGACTTGAAATGTGAACTAGTGATTTGAAAATGGTTTAGTGTTCTAAAATATGAACTAGTGACATGAAAATAGTTAAGTGTAGTGCCTTGAAATGTGCACTAGTGACTTGAAAATGGTTAAGTGTAGTGACTTGTAAATGTGAACAAGTGACTAGAAAATTGTTAAGTGTAGTGAATGGAAAAAACTACTGACATGAAAATGGTTAAGTGTTGTGACGTGAAATGTGAACTAGTGACTTGAAAATGGTAAAGTGTTTGAAAATGTGAACTAATGACTTAAAATGGTTAAGTGTAGTTACTTGAAAATGTGAACTAATTACTAGAAAATAGTTAAGTGTAGTGACTTGAAAATGTGTGCTAGTGACTAGAAAATGGTTAAGTGTGGTGACTAGAAAATGTTTACGTGTACTGACTTAAAAGTGAACTAGTGACTTGAAAATGGTTAGGTGTTTAAAAATGTGAACTAGTGACATGAAAATGGTTAAGTGTAGTAAATTGAAATGTGCACTAGTGACTTGAAAATGATTAAGTGTAGTGACTTTAAAATTGTTAAGTTTGGTGACTTTAAAATGGTTAAGTGTAGTGACTTGTAAATATGAACTAGTGACATGAAAATGGTTGAGTGTAGTGACTTGAAAATATGAACTAGTGACTTGAAAATGGAAAAGGGGTTGTAAATTTGAACTAGTGACTTGAAAAAAGTTAAGTGTAGTGACTTAAAAATAGTAAAGTGTAATGACTTGAAATTTGAACTAGTGACTTGAAAATGGTTAAGCGTAGTGACTTGAAAATATGATCTAATGACTAGAAAATTGCTAAGTAAAGTGACTTAAAAATGTGAACTAGTGACGAGAAATGGTTTAAGTGTGGCTACTTGAAAATGTGAACCAGTTACTTGAAAATGGTTATGTGTACTGACTTGAAATGTGAACAAGTGATTTGAAAATGGTTTAGTGTTTTAAAATATGAACTAGTGACATGAAAATAGTTAAGTGTAGTGCCTTGAAAAGTGCACTAGTGACTTGAAAATGGTTAAGTGTAGCAACTTTTAAATGTGAACTAGTGACTAGAAAATTGTTAAGTGTAGTGACTGGAAAATGTGACCTACTGACATGAAAATGGTTAAGTGTTGTGACTTGAAATGTGAACTAGTGACCTGAAAATGGTAAAGTTTTTGAAAATGTGAACTAGTTACTTGAAAATGGTTAAGTGTAGTGACTTGAAAATGCGAACTATTGACTTGAAAATAGTTAAGTTTAGTGACTTGAAAATGTGAACTAATGTTTATAAAATGGTTAAGTTCACTGACTTGAAAATGTGAACAAGTGACAAGAATGTGGTTAAGTGTGGTGACTTCGAAAATGTGAACTAGTGACTTGAAAATGGTTACGTGTACTGACTTGAAAATTAGAACTAAAGACTTAAAACTGGTTAACTGTAGTTCCTTGAAATGTGAACTAGTGACTAGTAACTGGTTAAGTTTAGTTACTTGAAAATGTGTACTAACGACTAGAAAATGGTTAAGTGTAGTGACTTGAAAATGTGCACTAGTGACTTGAAAATGGTTAAGTGTAGTGACTCGAAATGTGAACTAGTGACTTAAAAATGGTAAAGTGTTTGTAAATGTGAACTAATGACTTGAAAATGGTTCAGTGTTGTGACTTGAAAATGTGAACTAGTGACTTGAAAATAGTTAACTGTAGTTACTTGAAATGTTAACTGATGACTTGAAAATGGTGAATTGTAGCGACTTGAAAATGTGAACTAATTACTAGAAAATAGTTAAGTGTAGTGACTTGAAAATGTGTACTAGTGAGTTGAAAGTTGTTAAGTGTGGTGACTAGAAAATGTTTACGTGTACTGACTTAAAATTTAACTAGTGACTTGAAATGTGCACTAGTGACTTGAAAATGGTTAAGTGTAGTGACTTTAAAATGGTCAAGTGTAGTGACTGGTAAATATGAACTAGTGACATGAAAATGGTTAAGTGTAGTGACTTGAAAATGTGAACTAGTGACACGAAAATGGTTAAGTGTTGTGACGTGAAATGTGAACTAGTGACTTAAAAATGGTAAAGTGTTTGCAAAATGTGAACTAATGACTTAAAATGGTTAAGTGTTGTGACTTGAAAATATGAACTAGTGACTTGAAAATAGTTAAATGTAGTTAATTGAAATGTGAAACTGTGACTTGAAAATGATTAAGTGCAGTGACTTGAAAATGTGAACTAATTACTAGAAAATAGTTAAGTGTAGTGACTTGAAAATGTGTACTAGTGACTAGAAAATAGTTAAGTGTGGTGACTAGAAAATGTTTACGTGCACTGACTTAAAAGTGAACTAGTGACTTGAAAATGGTTAGGTGTTTGAAAATGTGAACTAGTGACATGAAAATGGTTAAGTGTAGTAACTTGAAATGTGCACTAGTGACTTGAAAATGATTAAGTGTAGTGACTTTAAAATTGTTAAGTGTAGTGACTTGTAAATATGAACTAGTGACATGAAAATGGTTAAGTGTAGTGACTTGAAAATGTGAACTAGTGAATTGAAAATGGAAAAGGGGTTGTAAATTTGAACTAGTGACTTGAAAAAAGTTTAGTGTAGTGACTTAAAAATGTGAACTAGTGACTAGAAATGGTTTAAGTGTGGCTACTTGAAAATGTGAATTAGTGACTTGAAAATGGTTGCGTGAGCTGACTTGAAATGTGAACTAGGGACTTGAAAATGGTTTAGTGTTTGAAAATGTGAACTAGTGACATGAAAATGGTTAAGTGTAGTGCCTTGAAATGTGCACTAGTGACTTGAAAATGTTATGTATACTGACTTGAAATGTGAACTAGTGATTTGAAAATGGTTTAGTGTTTTAAAATATGAACTAGTGTCATGAAAATAGTTAAGTGTAGTGCCTTGAAATGTGCACTAGTGACTTGAAAATGGTTAAGTGTAGTGACTTGTAAATGTGAACAAGTGACTAGAAAATTGTTAAGTGTAGTGACTGGAAAAAACTACTGACATGAAAATGGTTAAGTGTTGTGACTTGAAATGTGAACTAGTGACTTGAAAATGGTAAAGTGTTTGAAAATGTGAACTAGTGACTTGAAAATGGTTAAGTGTAGTAACTTGAAAATGCGAACTATTGACTTGAAAATAGTTAAGTTTAGTGACTTGACAATGTGAACTAATGTTTATAAAATGATTAAGTTCACTGACTTAAAAATGTGAACAAGTGACAAGAATGTGGTTAAGTGTGGTGACTTCGAAAATGTGAACTAGTGACTTGAAAATGGTTAAGTGTAGTAACTTGAAAATGCGAACTATTGACTTGAAAATAGTTAAGTTTAGTGACTTGACAATGTGAACTAATGTTTATAAAATGATTAAGTTCACTGACTTAAAAATGTGAACAAGTGACAAGAAAATGGTTAAGTGTGGTGACTTGAAAATGTGAACTAGTGACTTGAAAATGGTTACGTGTACTGACTTGAAAATGAGAACTAGTGACTTAAAAATTGTTAACTATAGTTCCTTGAAATGTGAACTAGTGACTTGTAACTGGTTAAGTTTAGTTATTTGAAAATGTGTACTAATGACTAGAAAATGGTTAAGTGTAGTGACTCGAAAATGTGAACTAGTGACTTGAAAATGGTTAAGTGTAGTGACTCGAAAAGTGAACTAGTGACTTGTAAATATGAACTAGTGACATGAAAATGGTTAAGTGTAGTGACTCAAAAAGTGAACTAGTGACTTGTAAATATGAACTAGTGACATGAAAATGGTTAAGTGTAGTGACTTGATAATGTGAACTAGTGACTTGAAAATGGATAAGTGTAGTTTCTTGAAATGTGAACTAGTGGCTTGAAAATGGTTAAGCATAGTGACTTGAGAATGTGAACTAATGACTAAAAAATAGTTAAGTGTAGTGACTCAAAAATGTGAACTACTGACATGAAAATGGTTAAGTGTTGTGACTTGAAATGTGAACTAGTGACTTGAAAATGTGAACTAGTGACTTGAAAATGGTTAAGTGTAGTGACTTTAAAATGGTAAAGTGTAGTGTCTTGTAACTATGAACTAGTGACATGAAAATGCTTAAGTGTAGTGACTTGAAAATGTGAACTAGTGACTTTAAAATGGGAAAGTGGTTGTAAATTTGAACTAGTGACTTGAAAATAGTTAAGTGTAGTGACTTAAAAATAGTAAAGTGTAATGACTTGAAATTTGAACTAGTGACTTGAAAATGGATAAGCGTAGTGACTAGAAAATGTGAACTAATGACTAAAAAAATGTTAAGTGTAGTGACTTAAAAATGTGAACTAGTGACTAGAAATGGCTTAAGTGTGGCGGCTTGAAAATGTGAACTAGTGACTTGAAAATGGTTACGTGTACTGACTTGAAATGTGAATTAGTGACTTGAAAATGGTTTAGTATTTTAAAATATGAACTAGTGACATGAAAATGGTTAAATGTAGTGCCTTCAAATGTGCACTAGTGACTTGAAAATGGTTAAGTGTAGTGACTTGTAAATGTGAACTAGTGACTAGAAAATTGTTAAGTGTAGTGACTCAAAAATATGAACTATTGACATGAAAATGGTTAAGTTTTGTGACTTGAAATGTGAACTAGTGACTTGAAAATGGTAGTGTTGAAAATGTGAACTAGTGACTTGAAAATGGCTAAGTGTAATGACTTGAAAATACGAATTAGTGACTTGAAAATGGTTTAGTGTTTTAAAATATGAACTAGTGACATGAAAATGGATAAGTGTAGTGCCTAGAAATGTGCACTAGTGACTTGAAAATGGTTAAGTGTAGTGACTTGTAAATGTGAACTAGTGACTAGAAATTTGTTAAGTGTAGTGACTCGAAAATGTGAACTAGTGACATGAAAATGGTTAAGTGTTGTGACTTGAAATGTGAACTAGTGACTTGAAAATGGTAGTGTTTGAAAATGTGAACTAGTGACTTGAAAATGGCTAAGTGTAATGACTTGAAAATGCGAATTAGTGACTTGAAAATAGTTTAGTGTTTTAAAATATGAACTAGTGACATGAAAATGGTTAAGTGTAGTGCCTAGAAATGTGCACTAGTGACTTGAAAATGGTTAAGTGTAGTGACTTGTAAATGTGAACTAGTGACAAGAAAATCGTTAAGTGTAGTGACTCAAAAATGTGAACTACTGACATGAAAATGGTTAAGTGTTGTGACTTGAAATGTGAACTAGTGACTTGAAAATGTGAACTAGTGACTTGAAAATGGTTAAGTGTAGTGACTTTAAAATGGTAAAGTGTAGAGTCTTGTAACTATGAACTAGTGACATGAAAATGCTTAAGTGTAGTGACTTGAAAATGTGAACTAGTGACTTTAAAATGGGAAAGTGGTTGTAAATTTGAACTAGTGACTTGAAAATAGTTAAGTGTAGTGACTTAAAAATAGTAAAGTGTAATGACTTGAAATTTGAACTAGTGACTTGAAAATGGATAAGCGTAGTGACTTGAAAATGTGAACTAATGACTAAAAATATGTTAAGTGTAGTGACTTAAAAATGTGAACTAGTGACTAGAAATGGCTTAAGTGTGGCGGCTTGAAAATGTGAACTAGTGACTTGAAAATGGTTACGTGTACTGACTTGAAATGTGAATTAGTGACTTGAAAATGGTTAAGTGTAGTGACTTTAAAATGGTAAAGTGTAGAGTCTTGTAACTATGAACTAGTGACATGAAAATGGTTAAGTGTAGTGCCTTGAAATGTGCACTAGTGACTTGAAAATGGTTAAGTGTAGTGACTTGTAAATGTGAACTAGTGACTAGAAAATTGTTAAGTGTAGTGACTCAAAAATATGAACTATTGACATGAAAATGGTTAAGTGTTGTGACTTGAAATGTGAACGAATGACTTGAAAAAGGTAGTGTTTGAAAATGTGAACTAGTGACTTGAAAATGGTTAAGTGTAATGACTTGAAAATGCGAACTAGTGACTTGAAAATAATTAAGTTTAGTGACTTGAAAATGTGAACTAATGTTTATAAAATGGTTAGGTTCAGTGACTTGAAAATGTGAACAAGTGACTAGAAAATGGTTAAGTATGGTGACTTGAAAATGTGAACCAGTGACTTGAAAATGGTTACGTTTACTGACTTGAAATTGAGAACTAGTGACATAAAAATGGTTAACTGAAGTGCCTTGAAATGTGCACTAGTGACTTGAAAATGGTAAAGTGTTTGAAAATGTGAATTAGTGACTTGAAAATGGTTTAGTGTAGAGACTTGAAAATAGTTAAGTTTAGTGACTTTAAATGTGAACTAGTGACTTGAAAACGGTTAAGTGTAGTGACTTGAAAATGTGGACTAATGTCTAGAAAATGATTAAGTTCAGTGACTTCAAAGTGCGTACTAGTGACTACAAAATGTTTAAGTGTGATGACTTAAAAATTTGAACTAGTGACTTGAAAATGGTTACGTGTACTGATTTGAAAATGTGAACTAGTGACTTGAAAATAGTTAAGTGTAGTTCCTTGAAATGTGAACTAGTGACTTGTAACTGGTTAAGTTTAGTTACTTGAAAATGCGTACTAATGACATGAAAATGGTTAAGTGTAGTGACTTGAAAATGTGAACTAGTGACTTGAAAATGGTTAAGTGTAGCGACTTGAAATGTGAACTAGTGACTTGAAAATGGTAAAGTGTTTGAAAATGTGAAATAGTGCCTTGAAAATGGTCAAGTGTTGAGACTTGAAAATGTGAACTAGTGACTTGAAAATAGTTAAGTGTAGTTACTTGAAATGTGAACTGGTGAATTGAAAATGGTTAAGTGTAGTGACTTGAAAATGTGAACTAATTACTAGAAAATAGTTAAATGTAGTGACTTGAAAATGTGCACTAGTGACTTGAAATTGGTTAAGTGTAGTGACTTGAAATGTGAACTAGTGACTTGAAAATGGGAAAGTGGTTGAAAATTTGAACAAGTGACTTGAAAATAGTTAAGTGTAATGACTTAAAAATAGTAAAGTGTAATGACTTGAAATTTGAACTGGTGACTTAAAAATAGTAAAGTGTAATGACATGAAATTTGAACTAGTGACTTGAAAATGGTTAAGCGTAGGGACTTGTAAATGTGAACTAGTGATTAGAAAATCGTTAAGTTTAGTGACTCAAAAATGTGAACTACTGACATGAAAATGGTTAAGTGTTGTGACTTGAAATGTGAACTAGTGACTTGAAAATGTGAACTAGTGACTTGAAAATGGTTAAGTGTAGTGACTTTAAAATAGTAAAGTGTAGTGTCTTGTAACTATGAACTAGTGACATGAAAATGCTTAAGTGTAGTGACTTGAAAATGTGAACTAGTGACTTTAAAATGGGAAAGTGGTTGTAAATTTGAACTAGTGACTTGAAAATAGTTAAGTGTAGTGACTTAAAAATAGTAAAGTGTAATGACTTGAAATTTGAACTAGTGACTTGAAAATGGATAAGTGTAGTGACTTGAAATTGTGAACTAATGACTAAAAAAATGTTAAGTGTAGTGACTTAAAAATGTGAACTAGTGACTAGAAATGGCTTAAGTGTGGCGGCTTGAAAATGTGAACTAGTGACTTGAAAATGGTTACGTGTACTGACTTGAAATGTGAATTAGTGACTTGAAAATGGCTTAGTATTTTAAAATATGAACTAGTGACATGAAAATGGTTAAGTGTAGTGCCTTGAAATGTGCACTAGTGACTTGAAAATGGTTAAGTGTAGTGACTTGTAAATGTGAACTAGTGACTAGAAAATTGTTAAGTGTAGTGACTCAAAAATATGAACTACTGACATGAAAATGGTTAAGTGTTGTGACTTGAAATGTGAACGAATGACTTGAAAAAGGTAGTGTTTGAAAATGTGAACTAGTGGCTTGAAAATGGCTAAGTGTAATGACTTGAAAATGCGAACTAGTGACTTGAAAATAATTAAGTTTAGTGACTTGAAAATGTGAACTAATGTTTATAAAATGGTTAAGTTCAGTGACTTGAAAATTTGAACAAGTGACTAGAAAATGGTTAAGTGTGGTGACTTGAAAATGTGAACTACTGACTTGAAAATGGTTACGTGTACTGACTTGAAATTGAGAACTAGTGACATAAAAATGGTTAACTGTAGTTCCTTGAAATGTGAACTAGTAATTTGTAACTGGTTAAGTTTAGTTACTTGAAAATGTTTACTAATGACTAGAAAATGGTTAAGTGTAGTGACTTGAAAATGTGAACCAGTGACTTGAAAATGGTTAAGTGTAGTGACTCAAAATGTGACCTAGTCACTTAAAAATGGTAAAGTGTTTGAAAATGTGAACTAATGACTTAAAATGGTTAAGTGTTGTGACTTGAAAATACGAACTAGTGACTTGAAAATAGTTAAGTGTAGTTACTTGAAATGTGAACTGGTGACTGGAAAATGGTTAGTGTAGTGACTTGAAAATGTGAACTAATAACTACAAAATAGTTAAGTGTAGTGACTTGAAAATGTGTACTAGTGAATCGAAAATGGTTAAGTGTGGTGACTAGAAAATGTTTACGTGTACTAACTTAAAAGTGAACTAGTGACTTGAAAATGGTTTGGTGTTTGAAAATGTGAACTAGTGACATGAAAATGGTTAAGTGTAGTAAATTGAAATGTGCACTAGTGACTTGAAAATGATTAAGTGTAGTGACTTTAGAATTGTTAAGTGTAGTGTCTTTAAAATGGTTAAGTGTAGTGACTTGTAAATATGAACTAGTGACATGAAAATGGTTAAGTGTAGTGACTTGAAAAAATGAACTAGTGACTTGAAAATGGAAAAGTGGTTGTAAATTTGAACTAGTGACTTGAAAATAGTTTAGTATAGTGACTAAAAAATAGTAAAGTGTAATAACTTGAAATTTGAACTAGTGACTTGAAAATGGTTAAGCGTAGTGACTTGAAAATGTGCACTAATGACTAGAAAATTGTTAAGTGTAGTGACTTAAAAATGTGAATTAGTGACTAGAAATGGTTTAAGTGTGGCTACGTGAAAATGTGATCGAGTGACTTGAAAATGGTTATGTGTATTGACTTGAAATGTAAACTAGTGATTTGAAAATGGTTTAGTATTTTAAAATATGGACTAGTGACATGAAAATGGTTAAGTGTAGTGCCTTGAAATGTGCACTAGTGACTTGAAAATGGTTACGTGTACTGACTTGAAAATGAGAACTAGTGACTTAAAAATGGTTAACTGTAGTTCCTTGAAATGTGAACTAGTGACTTAAAAATGGTTAACTGTAGTTCCTTGAAAATGTGAACTAGTGACTTGAAAATGGTTAAGTGTAGTGACTCGAAATGTGAACTAGTGACTTAAAAATGGTAAAGTGTTTGAAAATGTGAACTAATGACTTGAAAATGGTTAAGTGTACTTACTTGAAATGTGAACTGGTGAATTGAAAATGGTTAAAGGCAGTGAATTGAAAATGTGAACTAATTACTAGAAAATAGTTAAGTGTATTGACTTGAAAATGTGTACTAGTGAGTTGAAAATTGTTAAGTGTGGTGACTAGAAAACGTTTACGTGTACTGACTTAAAATTGAACGAGTGACTTGAAAATGGTTGTGTTCTAAAATGTGAACTAGTGACATGAAAATGGGTAAGTGTAGTGCCTTGAAATGTGCACTAGTGACTTGAAAATGGTTAAGTGTAGTGACTTTAAAATGGTCAAGTGTAGTGACTGGTAAATATGAACTAGTGACATGAAAATGGTTAAGTGTAGTGACTTGAAAATGTGAACTAGTGACACGAAAATGGTCAAGTGTTGTTGTGACGTGAAATGTGAACTAGTGACTTGAAAATGGTAAAGTTTTGAAAATGTGAACTAATGACTTAAAATGGTTAAGTGTTGTGACATGAAAATCTGAACTAGTGACTTGAAAATAGTTAAATGTAGTTAATTGAAATGTGAACTGGTGACTTGAAAATGGTTAAGTGCAGTGACTTGAAAATGTGAACTAATTACTAGAAAATAGTTAAGTGTATTGACTTGAAAATGTGTACTAGTGAGTTGAAAATTGTTAAGTGTAGTGACTAGAAAACGTTTACGTGTACTGACTTAAAATTAAATTAGTGACTTGAAAATGGTTAAGTGTTCTAAAATGTGAACTAGTGACATGAAAATGGGTAAGTGTAGTGACTTGAGATGGGCACTAGTGACTTGAAAATGGGTAAGTGCAGTGACTTTAAAATGGTCAAGTGTAGTGACTGGTAAATATGAACTAGTGACATGAAAATGGTTAAGTGTAGTGACTTGAAAATGTGAACTAGTGACGCGAAAATGGTTAAGTGTTGTGACGAGAAATGTGAACTAGTGACTTGAAAATGGTAAAGTGTTTGAAAATGTGAACTAATGACTTAAAATGGTTAAGTGTTGTGACATGAAAATATGAACTAGTGACTTGAAAATAGTTAAATGTAGCTAATTGAAATGTGAACTGGTGACTTGAAAATGGTTAAGTGTAGTTACATGAAAATGTGAACTAATAACTAGAAAATAGTTAAGTGTAGTGACTTGAAAATGTGTACTAGTGACTAGAAAATGATTAAGTGTGGTGACTAGAAAATGTTTACGTGTACTAACTTAAAAGTGAACTAGTGACTTGAAAATGGTTAGGTGTTTAAAAATGTAAACTAGTGACATGAAAATGGTTAAGTGTAGTAACTTGAAATGTGCACTAGTGACTTGAAAATGATTAAGTGTAGTGACTTTAAAATTGTTAAGTTTAGTGACTTTAAAATGGTTAAGTGTAGTGACTTGTAAATATGAACTAGTGACATGAAAATGGTTAAGTGTAGTGACTTGAAAATGGAAAAGGGGTTGTAAATTTGAACTAGTGACTTGAAAAAAGTTAAGTGTAGTGACTTAAAATAGTAAAGTGTAGTGACTTGAAATTTGAACTAGTGACTTGAAAATGGTTAAGCGTAGTGACTTGAAAATATGATCTAATGACTAGAAAATTGCTAAGTAAAGTGACTTAAAAATGTGAACTAGTGACGAGAAATGGTTTAAGTGTGGCTACTTGAAAATGTGAACCAGTTACTTGAAAATGGTTATGTGTACTGACTTGAAATGTGAACAAGTTATTTGAAAATGGTTTAGTGTTTTAAAATATGAACTAGTGACATGAAAATAGTTAAGTGTAGTGCCTTGAAAAGTGCACTAGTGACTTGAAAATGGTTAAGTGTAGCAACTTTTAAATGTGAACTAGTGACTAGAAAATTGTTAAGTGTAGTGACTGGAAAATGTGACCTACTGACATGAAAATGGTTAAGTGTTGTGACTTGAAATGTGAACTAGTGACCTGAAAATAGTTAACTGTAGTTACTTGAAATGTGAACTTATGACTTGAAAATGGTTAATTATAGCGACTTGAAAATGTGAAATAATTACTAGAAAATAGTTAAGTGTAGTGACTTGAAAATGTGTACTAGTGAGTTGAAAGTTGTTAAGTGTGGTGACTAGAAAATGTTTACGTGTACTGACTTAAAATTTAACTAGTGACTTGTAATGTGCACTAGTGACTTGAAAATGGTTAAGTGTAGTAACTTTAAAATGGTCAAGTGTAGTGACTGGTAAATATGAACTAGTGACATGAAAATAGTTAAGTGTAGTGACTTGAAAATGTGAACTAGTGACACGAAAATGGTTAAGTGTTGTGACGTGAAATGTGAACTGGTGACTTGAAAATGGTAAAGTGTTTGCAAAATGTGAACTAATGACTTAAAATGGTTAAGTGTTGTGACTTGAAAATATGAACTAGTGACTTGAAAATAGTTAAATGTAGTTAATTGAAATGTGAAACTGTGACTTGAAAATGGTTAAGTGCAGTGACTTGAAAATGTGAACTAATTACTAGAAAATAGTTAAGTGTAGTGACTTGAAAATGTGTACTAGTGACTAGAAAATGGTTATGTGTGGTGACTAGAAAATGTTTACGTGTACTAACTTAAAAGTGAACTAGTGACTTGAAAATGGTTAGGTGTTTGAAAATGTGAACTAGTGACATGAAAATGGTTAAGTGTAGTAACTTGAAATGTGCACTAGTGACTTGAAAATGATTAACTGTAGTGACTTTAAAATTGTTAAGTGTAGCGACTTTAAAATGGTTAAGTGTAGTGACTTGTAAATATGAACTAGTGACATGAAAATGGTTAAGTGTAGTGACTTGAAAATGTTAACTAGTGAATTGAAAATGGAAAAGGGGTTGTAAATTTGAACTAGTGACTTGAAAAAAGTTAAGTGTAGTGACTTAAAAATAGTAAAGTGTAATGACTTGAAATTTGAACTAGTGACTTGAAAATGGTAAAGCGTAGTGACTTGAAAATGTGATCTAATGACTAGAAAATTGTTAAGTGTAGTGACAAAAAAATGTGAACTAGTGACTTGAAAATGGTTGTATGTACTGACTTGAAATGTGAACTAGTTACTTGAAAATGGTCAAGTGTAGTGACTTGAAAATGTGAACTATTGACTTGAAAATAGTTAAGTTTAGTGACTTGAAAATGTGAACTAATGTTTATAAAATGGTTAAGTTCACTGACTTGAAAATGTGAACAAGTGACAAGAATGTGGTTAAGTGTGGTGACTTCGAAAATGTGAACTAGTGACTTGAAAATGGTTACGTGTACTGACTTGAAAATTAGAACTAAAGACTTAAAAATGGTTAACTGTAGTTCCTTGAAATGTGAACTAGTGACTAGTAACTGGTTAAGTTTAGTTACTTGAAAATGTGTACTAATGACTAGAAAATGGTTAAGTGTAGTGACTTGAAAATGTGAACTAGTGACTTGAAAATGGTTAAGTGTAGTGACTCGAAATGTGAACTAGTGACTTAAAAATGGTAAAGTGTTTGTAAATGTGAACTAATGACTTGAAAATGGTTAAGTGTTGTGACTTAAAAATGTGAACTAGTGACTTGAAAATAGTTAACTGTAGTTACTTGAAATGTGAACTGATGACTTGAAAATGGTTAATTATAGCGACTTGAAAATGTGAAATAATTACTAGAAAATAGTTAAGTGTAGTGACTTGAAAATGTGTACTAGTGAGTTGAAAGTTGTTAAGTGTGGTGACTAGAAAATGTTTACGTGTACTAACTTAAAATTTAACTAGTGACTTGAAATGTGCACTAGTGACTTGAAAATGGTTAAGTGTAGTGACTTTAAAATGGTCAAGTGTAGTGACTGGTAAATATGAACTAGTGACATGAAAATGGTTAAGTATAGTGACTTGAAAATGTGAACTAGTGACACGAAAATGGTTAAGTGTTGTGACGTGAAATGTGAACTAGTGACTTGAAAATGGTAAAGTGTTTGCAAAATGTGAACTAATGACTTAAAATGGTTAAGTGTTGTGACTTGAAAATATGAACTAGTGACTTGAAAATAGTTAAATGTAGTTAATTGAAATGTGAAACTGTGACTTGAAAATGGTTAAGTGCAGTGACTTGAAAATGTGAACTAATTACTAGAAAATAGTTAAGTGTAGTGACTTGAAAATGTGTACTAGTGACTAGAAAATGGTTAAGTGTGGTGACTAGAAAATGTTTACGTGTACAGTTGTAAATTTGAACTAGTGACTTGAAAAAAGTTAAGTGTAGAATGTGCATTAGTGACTTTAAAATTGTTAAGTGTAGTGACTTTAAAATGGTTAAGTGTAGTGACTTGTAAATATGAACTAGTGACATGAAAATGGTTAAGTGTAGTGACTTGAAAATGTGAACTAGTGAATTGAAAATGGAAAAGGGGTTGTAAATTTGAACTAGTGACTTGAAAAAAGTTAAGTGTAGTGACTTAAAAATAGTAAAGTGTAATGACTTGAAATTTGAACTAGTGACTTGAAAATGGTTAAGCGTAGTGACTTGAAAATGTGATCTAATGACTAGAAAATTGTTAAGTGTAGTGACTTAAAAATGTGAACTAGTGACTAGAAATGGTTTAAGTGTGGCTACTTGAAAATGTGAATTAGTGACTTGAAAATGGTTGCGTGAGCTGACTTGAAATGTGAACAAGGGACTTGAAAATGGTTTAGTGTTTGAAAATGTGAACTAGTGACATGAAAATGGTTAAGTGTAGTGCCTTGAAATGTGCACTAGTTACTTGAAAATGTTATGTATACTGACTTGAAATGTGAACTAGTGATTTGAAAATGGTTTAGTGTTTTAAAATATGAACTAGTGACATGAAAATAGTTAAGTGTAGTGCCTTGAAATGTGCACTAGTGACTTGAAAATGGTTAAGTGTAGTGACTTGTAAATGTGAACAAGTGACTAGAAAATTGTTAAGTGTAGTGACTGGAAAAAACTACTGACATGAAAATGGTTAAGTGTTGTGACTTGAAATGTGAACTAGTGACTTGAAAATGGTAAAGTGTTTGAAAATGTGAACTAGTGACTTGAAAATGGTTAAGTGTAGTAACTTGAAAATGCGAACTATTGACTTGAAAATAGTTAAGTTTAGTGACTTGAAATGTGAACTAGGGACTTGAAAATGGTTTAGTGTTTGAAAATGTGAACTAGTGACATGAAAATGGTTAAGTGTAGTGCCTTGAAATGTGCACTAGTGACTTGAAAATGTTATGTATACTGACTTGAAAATGTGAACTAGTGATTTGAAAATGGTTTAGTGTTTTAAAATATGAACTAGTGACATGAAAATAGTTAAGTGTAGTGCCTTGAAATGTGCACTAGTGACTTGAAAATGGTTAAGTGTAGTGACTTGTAAATGTGAACAAGTGACTAGAAAATTGTTAAGTGTAGTGACTGGAAAAAACTACTGACATGAAAATGGTTAAGTGTTGTGACTTGAAATGTGAACTAGTGACTTGAAAATGGTAAAGTGTTTGAAAATGTGAACTAGTGACTTGAAAATGGTTAAGTGTAGTAACTTGAAAATGCAAACTATTGACTTGAAAATAGTTAAGTTTAGTGACTTGACAATGTGAACTAATGTTTATAAAATGATTAAGTTCACTGACTTAAAAATCTGAACAAGTGACAAGAATGTGGTTAAGTGTGGTGACTTCGAAAATGTGAACTAGTGACTTGAAAATGGTTAAGTGTAGTAACTTGAAAATGCGAACTATTGACTTGAAAATAGTTAAGTTTAGTGACTTGACAATGTGAACTAATGTTTATAAAATGATTAAGTTCACTGACTTAAAAATGTGAACAAGTGACAAGAAAATGGTTAAGTGTGGTGACTTGAAAATGTGAACTAGTGACTTGAAAATGGTTACGTGTACTGACTTGAAAATGAGAACTAGTGACTTAAAAATTGTTAACTATAGTTCCTTGAAATGTGAACTAGTGACTTGTAACTGGTTAAGTTTAGTTACTTGAAAATGTGTACTAATGACTACAAAATGGTTAAGTGTAGTGACTCGAAAATGTGAACTAGTGACTTGAAAATGGTTAAGTGTAGTGACTCGAAAAGTGAACTAGTGACTTGTAAATATGAACTAGTGACATGAAAATGGTTAAGTGTAGTGACTCAAAAAGTGAACTAGTGACTTGTAAAAATGAACTAGTGACATGAAAATGGTTAAGTGTAGTGACTTGATAATGTGAACTAGTGACTTGAAAATGGATAAGTGTAGTTTCTTGAAATGTGAACTAGTGGCTTGAAACTGGTTAAGTGTTGTTACTTGAAAATGCGTACAAATGACTAGAAAATGGTTAAGTGTAGTAACTTGAAAATGTGAACTATTGACTTAAAAATGGTTAATGGTAGTGACTTGAAATGTGAACTAGTGACTTGAAAATGGGAAAGTGGTTGAAAATTTGAACTAGTGACTTGAAAATAGTTAAGTGTAGTAACTTAAAAACAATAAAGTGTAATGACTTTAAATTTGAACTACTGACTTGTAACTGGTTAAGTTTAGTTACTTGCAAATGTGTAGTAATGACTAGAAAATGGTTAAGTGTAGCGACTTGAAAATGTGAACTAGTGACTTGAAAATGGATAAGTGTAGTTTCTTGAAATGTGAACTAGTGGCTTGAAACTGGTTAAGTGTTGTTACTTGAAAATGCGTACAAATGACTAGAAAATGGTTAAGTGTAGTAACTTGAAAATGTGAACTATTGACTTAAAAATGGTTAATGGTAGTGACTTGAAATGTGAACTAGTGACTTGAAAATGGGAAAGTGGTTGAAAATTTGAACTAGTGACTTGAAAATAGTTAAGTGTAGTAACTTAAAAACAATAAAGTGTAATGACTTGAAATTTGAACTACTGACTTGTAACTGGTTAAGTTTAGTTACTTGCAAATGTGTAGTAATGACTAGAAAATGGTTAAGTGTAGCGACTTGAAAATGTGAACTAGTGACTTGAAAATGGTTAAGTGTAGTGACTAGAAATGTGAACTAGTGACTTAAAAATGGTAAAGTGTGGTGACTTGAAAATGTGAAATAATGTTTATAAAATGGTTAAGTTCACTGACTTGAAAATGTGAACAAGTGACTAGAAAATGGTTAAGTGTAGTGACTCGAAAATGTGAACTAGTGACTTGAAAATGGTTAAGTGTAGTAACTTGAAAATGCAAACTATTGACTTGAAAATAGTTAAGTTTAGTGACTTGACAATGTGAACTAATGTTTATAAAATGATTAAGTTCACTGACTTAAAAATCTGAACAAGTGACAAGAATGTGGTTAAGTGTGGTGACTTCGAAAATGTGAACTAGTGACTTGAAAATGGTTAAGTGTAGTAACTTGAAAATGCGAACTATTGACTTGAAAATAGTTAAGTTTAGTGACTTGACAATGTGAACTAATGTTTATAAAATGATTAAGTTCACTGACTTAAAAATGTGAACAAGTGACAAGAAAATGGTTAAGTGTGGTGACTTGAAAATGTGAACTAGTGACTTGAAAATGGTTACGTGTACTGACTTGAAAATGAGAACTAGTGACTTAAAAATTGTTAACTATAGTTCCTTGAAATGTGAACTAGTGACTTGTAACTGGTTAAGTTTAGTTACTTGAAAATGTGTACTAATGACTACAAAATGGTTAAGTGTAGTGACTCGAAAATGTGAACTAGTGACTTGAAAATGGTTAAGTGTAGTGACTCGAAAAGTGAACTAGTGACTTGTAAATATGAACTAGTGACATGAAAATGGTTAAGTGTAGTGACTCAAAAAGTGAACTAGTGACTTGTAAAAATGAACTAGTGACATGAAAATGGTTAAGTGTAGTGACTTGATAATGTGAACTAGTGACTTGAAAATGGATAAGTGTAGTTTCTTGAAATGTGAACTAGTGGCTTGAAACTGGTTAAGTGTTGTTACTTGAAAATGCGTACAAATGACTAGAAAATGGTTAAGTGTAGTAACTTGAAAATGTGAACTATTGACTTAAAAATGGTTAATGGTAGTGACTTGAAATGTGAACTAGTGACTTGAAAATGGGAAAGTGGTTGAAAATTTGAACTAGTGACTTGAAAATAGTTAAGTGTAGTAACTTAAAAACAATAAAGTGTAATGACTTGAAATTTGAACTACTGACTTGTAACTGGTTAAGTTTAGTTACTTGCAAATGTGTAGTAATGACTAGAAAATGGTTAAGTGTAGCGACTTGAAAATGTGAACTAGTGACTTGAAAATGGTTAAGTGTAGTGACTAGAAATGTGAACTAGTGACTTAAAAATGGTAAAGTGTGGTGACTTGAAAATGTGAAATAATGTTTATAAAATGGTTAAGTTCACTGACTTGAAAATGTGAACAAGTGACTAGAAAATGGTTAAGTGTAGTGACTCGAAAATGTGAACTAGTGACTTGAAAATTGTTAAGTATAGTGACTCGAAAAGTGAACTAGTGACTTGTAAATATGAACTAGTGACATGAAAATGGTTAAGTGTAGTGACTCGAAAAGTGAACTAGTGACTTGTAAATATGAACTAGTGACATGAAAATGGTTAAGTGTAGTGACTTGATAATGTGAACTAGTGACTTGAAAATGGATAAGTGTAGTTTCTTGAAATGTGAACTAGTGACTTGAAACTGGTTAAGTGTTGTTACTTGAAAATGTGTACAAATGTCTAGAAAATGGTTAAGTGTAGTAACTTTAAAATGTGAACTATTGACTTAAAAATGGTTAATGGTAGTGACTTGAAATGTAAACTAGTGACTTGAAAATGGGAAAGTGGTTGAAAATTTGAACTAGTGACTTGAAAATAGTTAGGTGTAGTGACTTAAAAACAATAAAGTGTAATGACTTGAAATTTGAACTACTGACTTGTAACTGGTTAAGTTTAGTTACTTGCAAATGTGTAGTAATGACTAGAAAATGGTTAAGTGTAGCGACTTGAAAATGTGAACTAGTGACTTGAAAATGGTTAAGTGTAGTGACTGGAAATGTGAACTAGTGACTTAAAAATGGTAAAGTGTGGTGACTTGAAAATGTGAAATAATGTTTATAAAATGGTTAAGTTCACTGACTTGAAAATGTGAACAAGTGACTAGAAAATGGTTAAGTGTGGTGACTTGAAAATGTGAACTAGTGACTTGAAAATGGTTACGTGTACTGGCTTGAAAATGAGAACTAGTAACTTAAAAATGGTTAACTATAGTTCCTTGAAATGTGAACTAGTGACTTGTAACTGGTTAAGTTTAGTTACTTGAAAATGTGTAGCAATGATTAGAAAATGGTTAAGTGTAGCGACTTGAAAATGTGTACTAGTGACTTGAAAATGGTCAAGTGTAGTGACTAGAAATGTGAACTAGTGACTTAAAAATGGTAAAGTGTTTGAAAATGGTTAAGTGTTGTGACTTGAAAATGTGAACTAGTGACTTGAAAATAGTTAAATGTAGTTACTTGAAATGTGAACTGGTGACTTGAAAATGGTTAAGTGTAGTGACTTGAAAATGCGAACTAATTACTAGAAAATAGTTAAGTGTAGTGACTTTAAAACGTGTTCTAGTGACTTGAAAATGGTTAAGTGTGGCGACTAGAAAAATATTTACGTGTACTAACTTAAAAGCGAACTAGTGACTTGAAAATGGTTAAGTGTTTGAAAATGTGAACAAGTGACATGAAAATGGTTAAGTGTAGTGACTTTAAATGTGGACTAGTGACTTGAAAATGGTAAAGTGTAGTGACTTTAAAATGGTTAAGTGTAGTGTCTTGTAAATATGAACTAGTGACATGAAAATGCTTAAGTGTAGTGACTTGAAAATGTGAACTAGTGACTTGAAAATGGGAAAGTGGCTGTAAATTTGAACTAGTGACTTGAAAATAGTTAAGTGTAGTGACTTAAAAATAGTAAAGTGTAATCACTTAAAATTTGAACTAGTGACTTGAAAATGGTTAAGCGTAGTGACTTGAGAATGTGAACTAATGACTAAAAAATTGTTAAGTGTAGTGACTTAAAAATGTGAACTAGTGACTAGAAATGGCCTAAGTGTGGCGACTTGAAAATGTGAACTAGTGACTTGAAAATGGTTACGTGTACTGACTTGAAATGTGAATTAGTAACTTGAAAATGGTTTAGTGTTTTAAAATATGAACTAGTGACATGAAAATGGTTAAGTGTAGTGCCTTGAAATGTACACTAGTGACTTGAAAATGGTTAAGCGTAGTGACTTGAAAATGTGAACTAATGACTAGAAAATTGTTAAGTGTAGTCACTTAAAAATGTGAACTAGTGACTAGAAATGGTTTGAGTGTGGCGACTTGAAAATGTGAACTAGTGACTTAAAAATGGTTACGTGTACTGACTTGAAATGTGAACTAGTGACTTGAAAATGGTTTAGTGTTTTAAAATATGAACTAGTGACATGAAAATGGTTAAGTGTAGTGCCTTGAAATGTACACTAAAGACTTGAAAATGGTTAAGTGTAGTGACTTGTAAATGTGAACTAGTGACTAGAAATTTGTTAAGTGTAGTGACTCGAAAATGTGAACTAGTGACATGAAAATGGTTAAGTTTTGTGACTTGAAATGTGAACTAGTGACTTGAAAATGGTAGTGTTTGAAAATGTGAACTAGTGACTTGAAAATGGCTAAGTGTAATGACTTGAAAATGCGAATTAGTGACTTGAAAATGGTTTAGTGTTTTAAAATATGAACTACTGACATGAAAATGGTTAAGTGTAGTGCCTAGAAATGTGCACTAGTGACTTGAAAATGGTTAAGTGTAGTGACTTGTAAATGTGAACTAGTGACTAGAAATTTGTTAAGTGTAGTGACTCGAAAATGTGAACTAGTGACATGAAAATGGTTAAGTGTTGTGACTTGAAATGTGAACTAGTGACTTGAAAATGGTAGTGTTTGAAAATGTGAACTAGTGACTTGAAAATGGCTAAGTGTAATGACTTGAAAATGCGAATTAGTGACTTGAAAATGGTTTAGTGTTTTAAAATATGAACTAGTGACATGAAAATGGTTAAGTGTAGTGCCTAGAAATGTGCACTAGTGACTTGAAAATGGTTAAGTGTAGTGACTTGTAAATGTGAACTAGTGACTAGAAAATCGTTAAGTGTAGTGACTCAAAAATGTGAACTACTGACATGAAAATGGTTAAGTGTTGTGACTTGAAATGTGAACTAGTGACTTGAAAATGTGAACTAGTGACTTGAAAATGGTTAAGTGTAGTGACTTTAAAATGGTAAAGTGTAGTGTCTTGTAACTATGAACTAGTGACATGAAAATGCTTAAGTGTAATGACTTGAAAATGTGAACTAGTGACTTTAAAATGGGAAAGTGGTTGTAAATTTGAACTAGTGACTTGAAAATAGTTAAGTGTAGTGACTTAAAAATAGTAAAGTGTAATGACTTGAAATTTGAACTAGTGACTTGAAAATGGATAAGCGTAGTGACTTGAAAATGTGAACTAATGACTAAAAAAATGTTAAGTGTAGTGACTTAAAAATGTGAACTAGTGACTAGAAATGGCTTAAGTGTGGCGGCTTGAAAATGTGAACTAGTGACTTGAAAATGGTTACGTGTACTGACTTGAAATGTGAATTAGTGACTTGAAAATGGTTTAGTATTTTAAAATATGAACTAGCGACATGAAAATGGTTAAGTGTAGTGCCTTGAAATGTGCACTAGTGACTTGAAAATGGTTAAGTGTAGTGACTTGTAAATGTGAACTAGTGACTAGAAAATTGTTAAGTGTAGTGACTCAAAAATATGAACTATTGACATGAAAATGGTTAAGTGTTGTGACTTGAAATGTGAACGAATGACTTGAAAAAGGTAGTGTTTGAAAATGTGAACTAGTGACTTGAAAATGGTTAAGTGTAATGACTTGAAAATACGAACTAGTGATTTGAAAATAATTAAGTTTAGTGACTTGAAAATGTGAACTAATGTTTATAAAATGGTTAAGTTCAGTGACTTGAAAATGTGAACAAGTGACTAGAAAATGGTTAAGTGTGGTGACTTGAAAATGTGAACCAGTGACTTGAAAATGGTTACGTTTACTGACTTGAAACTGAGAACTAGTGACATAAAAATGGTTAACTGAAGTGCCTTGAAATGTGTACTAGTGACTTGAAAATGATAAAGTGTTTGAAAATGTGAATTAGTGACTTGAAAATGGTTTAGTGTAGAGACTTGAAAATAGTTAAGTTTAGTGACTTTAAATGTGAACTAGTGACTTGAAAACGGTTAAGTGTAGTGACTTGAAAATGTGAACTAATGTCTAGAAAATGATTAAGTTCAGTGACTTCAAAGTGCGTACTAGTGACTACAAAATGGTTAAGTGTGATGACTTAAAAATGTGAACTAGTGACTTGAAAATGGTTACGTGTACTGATTTGAAAATGTGAACTAGTGACTTGAAAATAGTTAAGTGTAGTTCCTTGAAATGTGAACTAGTGACTTGTAACTGGTTAAGTTTAGTTACTTGAAAATGCGTACTAATGACATGAAAATGGTTAAGTGTAGTGACTTGAAAATGTGAACTAGTGACTTGAAAATGGTTAAGTGTAGCGACTTGAAATGTGAACTAGTGACTTGAAAATGGTAAAGTGTTTGAAAATGTGAACTAGTGCCTTGAAAATGGTCAAGTGTTGAGACTTGAAAATGTGAACTAGTGACTTGAAAATAGTTAAGTGTAGTTACTTGAAATGTGAACTGGTGAATTGAAAATGGTTAAGTGTAGTGACTTGAAAATGTGAACTAATTACTAGAAAATAGTTAAATGTAGTGACTTGAAAATGTGCACTAGTGACTTGAAATTGGTTAAGTGTAGTGACTTGAAATGTGAACTAGTGACTTGAAAATGGGAAAGTGGTTGAAAATTTGAACAAGTGACTTGAAAATAGTTAAGTGTAATGACTTAAAAATAGTAAAGTGTAATGACTTGAAATTTGAACTGGTGACTTAAAAATAGTAAAGTGTAATGACATGAAATTTGAACTAGTGACATGAAAATGGTTAAGCGTAGTGACTTGTAAATGTGAACTAGTGAGTAGAAAATCGTTAAGTTTAGTGACTCAAAAATGTGAACTACTGACATGAAAATGGTTAAGTGTTGCGACTTGAAATGTGAACTAGTGACTTGAAAATGTGAACTAGTGACTTGAAAATGGTTAAGTGTAGTGACTTTAAAATAGTAAAGTGTAGTGTCTTGTAACTATGAACTAGTGACATGGAAATGCTTAAGTCTAGTGACTTGAAAATGTGAACTAGTGACTTTAAAATGGGAAAGTGGTTGTAAATTTGAACTAGTGACTTGAAAATAGTTAAGTGTAGTGACTTAAAAATAGTAAAGTGTAATGACTTGAAATTTGAACTAGTGACTTGAAAATGGATAAGTGTAGTGACTTGAAATTGTGAACTAATGACTAAAAAAATGTTAAGTGTAGTGACTTAAAAATGTGAACTAGTGACTAGAAATGGCTTAAGTGTGGCGGCTTGAAAATGTGAACTAGTGACTTGAAAATGGTTACGTGTACTGACTTGAAATGTGAATTAGTGACTTGAAAATGGTTTAGTATTTTAAAATATGAACTAGTGACATGAAAATGGTTAAGTGTAGTGCCTTGAAATGTGCACTAGTGATTTGAAAATTGTGAAGTGTTTGAAAATGTGAACTAGTGACTTGAAAATGGTTAAGTGTAGTGACTTGTAAATATGAACTAGTGACATGAAAATGGTTAAGTGTAGTGACTTGAAAATGGATAACCGTAGTTTCTTGAAATGTGAACTAGTAACTTGAAACTGGTTAAGTGTAGTTACTTGAAATGTGAACTGGTGAATTGAAAATGGTTAAGTGTAGTGACTTGAAAATGTGAACTAATTACTAGAAAATAGTTAAATGTAGTGCCTTGAAATGTGCACTAGTGACTTGAAAATGGTTAAGTGTAGTGACTTGTAAATGTGAACTAGTGACTAGAAAATTGTTAAGTGTAGTGACTCAAAAATATGAACTACTGACATGAAAATGGTTAAGTGTTGTGACTTGAAATGTGAACGAATGACTTGAAAAAGGTAGTGTTTGAAAATGTGAACTAGTGGCTTGAAAATGGTTACGTGTAATGACTTGAAAATGCGAACTAGTGACTTGAAAATAATTAAGTTTAGTGACTTGAAAATGTGAACTAATGTTTATAAAATGGTTAAGTTCAGTGACTTGAAAATTTGAACAAGTGACTAGAAAATGGTTAAGTGTGGTGACTTGAAAATGTGAACTAGTGACTTGAAAATGGTTACGTGTACTGACTTGAAATTGAGAACTAGTGACATAAAAATGGTTAACTGTAGTTCCTTGAAATGTGAACTAGTAATTTGTAACTGGTTAAGTTTAGTTACTTGAAAATGTTTACTAATGACTAGAAAATGGTTAAGTGTAGTGACTTGAAAATGTGAACCAGTGACTTGAAAATGGTTAAGTGTAGTGACTCAAAATGTGACCTAGTCACTTAAAAATGGTAAAGTGTTTGAAAATGTGAACTAATGACTTAAAATGGTTAAGTGTTGTGACATGAAAATATGAACTAGTGACTTGAAAATAGTTAAGTGTAGTTACTTGAAATGTGAACTGGTGACTGGAAAATGGTTAAGTGTAGTGACTTGAAAATGTGAACTAATAACTACAAAATAGTTAAGTGTAGTGACTTGAAAATGTGTACTAGTGAATTGAAAATGGTTAAGTGTGGTGACTAGAAAATGTTTACGTGTACTAACTTAAAAGTGATCTAGTGACTTGAAAATGGTTTGGTGTTTGAAAATGTGAACTAGTGATATGAAAATGGTTAAGTGTAGTAAATTGAAATGTGCACTAGTGACTTGAAAATGATTAAGTGTAGTGACTTTAGAATTGTTAAGTGTAGTGACTTTAAAATGGTTAAGTGTAGTGACTTGTAAATATGAACTAGTGACATGAAAATGGTTAAGTGTAGTGACTTGAAAAAATGAACTAGTGACTTGAAAATGGAAAAGTGGTTGTAAATTTGAACTAGTGACTTGAAAATAGTTAAGTATAGTGACTAAAAAATAGTAAAGTGTAATAACTTGAAATTTGAACTAGTGACTTGAAAATGGTTAAGCGTAGTGACTTGAAAATGTGCACTAATGACTAGAAAATTGTTAAGTGTAGTGACTTAAAAATGTGAACTAGTGACTAGAAATGGTTTAAGTGTGGCTACGTGAAAATGTGATCGTGTGACTTGAAAATGGTTATGTGTATTGACTTGAAATGTGAACTAGTGATTTGAAAATGGTTTAGTATTTTAAAATATGGACTAATGACATGAAAATGGTTAAGTGTAGTTTCTTGAAATGTGAACTAGTTAGTTGAAACTGATTAAGTTTTGGTACTTGAAAATGTGTACTAATGACTAGAAAATGGTTAAGTGTAGTAACTTGAAAATGTGAACTATTGACTTAAAAATGGTTAAGTGTAGTGACTTAAAAATAGTAAAGTGTAATGACTTGAAATTTGAACTAGGGACTTGAAAATGGTTAACGTACTGATTTGAAAAATTGAACTAATGACTAGAAAATTGTTAAGTGTAGTCACTTAAAAATGTGAACTAGTGACTAGAAATGGTTTGAGTGTGGCGACTTGAAAATGTGAACTAGTGACTTAAAAATGGTTACGTGTACTGACTTGAAATGTGAACTAGTGACTTGAAAATGGTTTAGTGTTTTAAAATATGAACTAGTGACATGAAAATGGTTAAGTGTAGTGCCTTGAAATGTACACTAAAGACTTGAAAATGGTTAAGTGTAGTGACTTGTAAATGTGAACTAGTGACTAGAAATTTGTTAAGTGTAGTGACTCGAAAATGTGAACTAGTGACATGAAAATGGTTAAGTTTTGTGACTTGAAATGTGAACTAGTGACTTGAAAATGGTAGTGTTTGAAAATGTGAACTAGTGACTTGAAAATGGCTAAGTGTAATGACTTGAAAATGCGAATTAGTGACTTGAAAATGGTTTAGTGTTTTAAAATATGAACTAGTGACATGAAAATGGTTAAGTGTAGTGCCTAGAAATGTGCACTAGTGACTTGAAAATGGTTAAGTGTAGTGACTTGTAAATGTGAACTAGTGACTAGAAATTTGTTAAGTGTAGTGACTCGAAAATGTGAACTAGTGACATGAAAATGGTTAAGTGTTGTGACTTGAAATGTGAACTAGTGACTTGAAAATGGTAGTGTTTGAAAATGTGAACTAGTGACTTGAAAATGGCTAAGTGTAATGACTTCAAAATGCGAATTAGTGACTTGAAAATGGTTTAGTGTTTTAAAATATGAACTAGTGACATGAAAATGGTTAAGTGTAGTGCCTAGAAATGTGCACTAGTGACTTGAAAATGGTTAAGTGTAGTGACTTGTAAATGTGAACTAGTGACTAGAAATTTGTTAAGTGTAGTGACTCGAAAATGTGAACTAGTGACATGAAAATGGTTAAGTGTTGTGACTTGAAATGTGAACTAGTGACTTGAAAATGGTAGTGTTTGAAAATGTGAACTAGTGACTTGAAAATGGCTAAGTGTAATGACTTGAAAATGCGAATTAGTGACTTGAAAATGGTTTAGTGTTTTAAAATATGAACTAGTGACATGAAAATGGTTAAGTGTAGTGCCTAGAAATGTGCACTAGTGACTTGAAAATGGTTAAGTGTAGTGACTTGTAAATGTGAACTAGTGACTAGAAAATCGTTAATTGTAGTGACTCAAAAATGTGAACTACTGACATGAAAATGGTTAAGTGTTGTGACTTGAAATGTGAACTAGTGACTTGAAAATGTGAACTAGTGACTTGAAAATGGTTAAGTGTAGTGACTTTAAAATGGTAAAGTGTAGTGTCCTGTAACTATGAACTAGTGACATGAAAAAGCTTAAGTGTAATGACTTGAAAATGTGAACTAGTGACTTTAAAATGGGAAAGTGGTTGTAAATTTGAACTAGTGACTTGAAAATAGTTAAGTGTAGTGACTTAAAAATAGTAAAGTGTAATGACTTGAAATTTGAACTAGTGACTTGAAAATGGATAAGCGTAGTGACTTGAAAATGTGAACTAATGACTAAAAAAATGTTAAGTGTAGTGACTTAAAAATGTGAACTAGTGACTAGAAATGGCTTAAGTGTGGCGGCTTGAAAATGTGAACTAGTAACTTGAAAATGGTTACGTGTACTGACTTGATGGTTTAGTATTTTAAAATATGAACTAGCGACATGAAAATGGTTAAGTGTAGTGCCTTGAAATGTGCACTAGTGACTTGAAAATGGTTAAGTGTAGTGACTTGTAAATGTGAACTAGTGACTAGAAAATTGTTAAGTGTAGTGACTCAAAAATATGAACTATTGACATGAAAATGGTTAAGTGTGGTGACTTGAAATGTGAACGAATGACTTGAAAAAGGTAGTGTTTGAAAATGTGAACAAGTGACTTGAAAATGGTTAAGTGTAATGACTTGAAAATACGAACTAGTGACTTGAAAATAATTAAGTTTAGTGACTTGAAAATGTGAACTAATGTTTATAAAATGGTTAAGTTCAGTGACTTGAAAATGTGAACAAGTGACTAGAAAATGGTTAAGTGTGGTGACTTGAAAATGTGAACCAGTGACTTGAAAATGGTTACGTTTACTGACTTGAAATTGAGAACTAGTGACATAAAAATGGTTAACTGAAGTGCCTTGAAATGTGCACTAGTGACTTGAAAATGGTAAAGTGTTTGAAAATGTGAATTAGTAACTTGAAAATGGTTTAGTGTAGAGACTTGAAAATAGTTAAGTTTAGTGACTTTAAATGTGAACTAGTGACTTGAAAACGGTTAAGTGTAGTGACTTGAAAATGTGAACTAATGTCTAGAAAATGATTAAGTTCAGTGACTTCAAAGTGCGTACTAGTGACTACAAAATGGTTAAGTGTGATGACTTAAAAATGTGAACTAGTGACTTGAAAATGGTTACGTGTACTGATTTGAAAATGTGAACTAGTGACTTGAAAATAGTTAAGTGTAGTTCCTTGAAATGTGAACTAGTGACTTGTAACTGGTTAAGTTTAGTTACTTGAAAATGCGTACTAATGACATGAAAATGGTTAAGTGTAGTGACTTGAAAATGTGAACTAGTGACTTGAAAATGGTTAAGTGTTGCGACTTGAAATGTGAACTAGTGACTTGAAAATGGTAAAGTGTTTGAAAATGTGAACTAGTGCCTTGAAAATGGTCAAGTGTTGAGACTTGAAAATGTGAACTAGTGACTTGAAAATAGTTAAGTGTAGTTACTTGAAATGTGAACTGGTGAATTGAAAATGGTTAAGTGTAGTGACTTGAAAATGTGAACTAATTACTAGAAAATAGTTAAATGTAGTGACTTGAAAATGTGCACTAGTGACTTGAAATTGGTTAAGTGTAGTGACTTGAAATGTGAACTAGTGACTTGAAAATGGGAAAGTGGTTGAAAATTTGAACAAGTGACTTGAAAATAGTTAAGTGTAATGACTTAAAAATAGTAAAGTGTAATGACTTGAAATTTGAACTGGTGACTTAAAAATAGTAAAGTGTAATGACATGAAATTTGAACTAGTGACATGAAAATGGTTAAGCGTAGTGACTTGTAAATGTGAACTAGTGAGTAGAAAATCGTTAAGTTTAGTGACTTGAAAATGTGAACTAATGTTTATAAAATGGTTAAGTTCAGTGACTTGAAAATTTGAACAAGTGACTAGAAAATGGTTAAGTGTGGTGACTTGAAAATGTGAACTAGTGACTTGAAAATGGTTACGTGTACTGACTTGAAATTGAGAACTAGTGACATAAAAATGGTTAACTGTAGTTCCTTGAAATGTGAACTAGTAATTTGTAACTGGTTAAGTTTAGTTACTTGAAAATGTTTACTAATGACTAGAAAATGGCTAAGTGTAGTAATTTGAAAATGTGAACCAGTGACTTGAAAATGGTTAAGTGTAGTGACTCAAAATGTGACCTAGTCACTTAAAAATGGTAAAGTGTTTGAAAATGTGAACTAATGACTTAAAATGGTTAAGTGTTGTGACATGAAAATATGAACTAGTGACTTGAAAATAGTTAAGTGTAGTTACTTGAAATGTGAACTGGTGACTGGAAAATGGTTAAGTGTAGTGACTTGAAAATGTGAACTAATAACTACAAAATAGTTAAGTGTAGTGACTTGAAAATGTGTACTAGTGAATTGAAAATGGTTAAGTGTGGTGACTAGAAAATGTTTACGTGTACTAACTTAAAAGTGATCTAGTGACTTGAAAATGGTTTGGTGTTTGAAAATGTGAACTAGTGACATGAAAATGGTTAAGTGTAGTAAATTGAAATGTGCACTAGTGACTTGAAAATGATTAAGTGTAGTGACTTTAGAATTGTTAAGTGTAGTGACTTTAAAATGGTTAAGTGTAGTGACTTGTAAATATGAACTAGTGACATGAAAATGGTTAAGTGTAGTGACTTGAAAAAATGAACTAGTGACTTGAAAATGGAAAAGTGGTTGTAAATTTGAACTAGTGACTTGAAAATAGTTAAGTATAGTGACTAAAAAATAGTAAAGTGTAATAACTTGAAATTTGAACTAGTGACTTGAAAATGGTTAAGCGTAGTGACTTGAAAATGTGCACTAATGACTAGAAAATTGTTAAGTGTAGTGACTTAAAAATGTGAACTAGTGACTATAAATGGTTTAAGTGTGGCTACGTGAAAATGTGATCGTGTGACTTGAAAATGGTTATGTGTATTGACTTGAAATGTGAACTAGTGATTTGAAAATGGTTTAGTATTTTAAAATATGGACTAATGACATGAAAATGGTTAAGTGTAGTGCCTTGAAATGTGCACTAGTGACTTGAAAATGGTAAAGTGTTTGAAAATGTGAATTAGTGACTTAAAAATGGTTTAGTGTAGTGACTTGAAAATAGTTAAGTTTAGTGACTTTAAATGTGAACTAGTGACTTGAAAACGGTTAAGTGTAGTGACTTGAAAATGTGAACTAATGTCTAGAAAATGATTAAGTTCAGTGACTTCAAAGTGCGTACTAGTGACTACAAAATGGTTAAGTGTGATGACTTAAAAAACTAAACTAGTGACTTGAAAATGGTTACGTATACTGATTTGAAAATGTGAACTAGTGACTTAAAAATGGTTACGTGTACTGACTTGAAATGTGAACTAGTGACTTGTAACTGGTTAAGTTTAGTTACTTGAAAATGCGTACTAATGACATGAAAATGGTTAAGTGTTGTGACTTGAAAATGTGAACTAGTGATTTGAAAATGGTTAAGTGTAGCGACTTGAAATGTGAACTAGTGACTTGAAAATGGTAAAGTGTTTGAAAATGTGAACAAGTGCCTTGAAAATGGTCAAGTGTTGAGACTTGAAAATGTGAACTAGTGACTTGAAAATAGTTAAGTGTATTTACTTGAAATGTGAACTGGTGAATTGAAAATGGTTAAGTGTAGTGACTTGAAAATGTGAACTAATTACTAGAAAATAGTTAAATGTAGTGACTTGAAAATGTGTACTAGTGACTTGAAATTGGTTAAGTGTAGTGACTTGAAATGTGAACTAGTGACTTGAAAATGGGAAAGTGGTTGAAAATTTGAACAAGTGACTTGAAAATAGTTAAGTGTAATGACTTAAAAATAGTAAAGTGTAATGACTTGAAATTTGAACTAGTGACTTAAAAATAGTAAAGTGTAATGACATGAAATTTGAACTAGTGACTTGAAAATGCTTAAGTGTAGTTCATTGAAAATTCGAACTAGTGACTTGTAAATAATTAAGTTTAGTGACTTGAAAATGTGAACTAATGTTTATAAAATGGTTAAGTTCAGTGTCTTGAAAATGTGAACAAGTTACTAGAAAATGGTTAAGTGTGGTGACTTGAAAATGTGAACTAGTGACTTGAAAATGGTTACGTGTACTGACTTGAAAATGAGAACTAGTGACATAAAAATGGTTAAGTGTAGTTCCTTGAAATGTGAACTAGTGACTTGTCACTGGTTAAGTTTATTTACTTGAAAATGTTTACTAATGACTAGAAAATGGTTAAGTGTAGTGACTTGAAAATGTGAAGTAGTGACTTGAAAATGGTTAAGTGTAGTGACTCGAAATGTGACCTAGTGACTTAAAAATGGTAAAGTGTTTGAAAATGTTAACTAATGACTTAAAAATTGTAAAGTGTTTGAAAATGTGAACTAGTGACATGAAAATTGTTAAGTGTAGTGACTTGAAATGTGCACTAGTGACTTGAAAATGTTTAAGTGCAATGTCTTTAAAATGATTGAGTGTAGTGACTTGTAAATTTGAACTAGTGACTAGAAAATGGTTAAGTGTTGTGACTTGAAAATGTGAACTGGTGACTTAAAAATGGCTAAGTGTAGTAGTTGAAAATGTGAAATAGTGACTTGAAAATGGTAAAGGGTTTGAAAATGTGAACTAGTGACTTGAAAATGGTTAAGTGTAGTTACTTGAAATGTGAACTAGTGACTTGAAAATGGTTTAGTGTAGTTATTTGAAAATGTGAACTAATGACTAGAAAATGGTTAAGTGTAGTGGCTAATATAGGTATCATTAATCTTCAGTATTTCTTCACTCAGCGGGATCTTAATATGAGACAATGTGGGTGGTTAGAGTTGCTCAAGGATTATGATCTTACTATTCTCTATCATCCGAGAAAAGTTAATATAGTTGTGGATGCCTTGAGTTTGAAGGCGGTGAGTATGAGAAGTTTGGCTTATCTTTTGGTAGAGGAGCGACCTCTAGCCTTAGACGTTTAGTTTTTGGCTGACGAGTTCATTCGACGTGATATTTCATCCCCTGGGCATGTTTTGGCATATGTTGAGGCTATACCCTCATTGATGGAGTAGATTTGAGATTGATAGTTTAATGATGAAATGTTGAGAGTGCTTGGTGATAAGGTGTTGAGTAGTGAGGGAAAGATGACATCTCTTGATCTTGAGGGTCGTGTTTTGAGGATTAGTGGTCGTATTTGTGTGCCGAGAGTTGGTGGTTGGATTAGACTAAACTTAGAGTAGGCTTATTATTCGAGGTATTCTATTCATCCAGGAGCAGCTAAAATATACCATGACTTGAAGCAACACTACTGGTGGTGTGGGATAAATAAAGACATTGTAGAGTTAGTGTGAGCACCAACGACCACGTGGTACAATGCAGAGGATGCCTGTCTCGAAGTGGAAATAGGAGCGGATCATGATGGACTTTGTGGTTGGTCTACTACTGACTTTGGGGAAGTTTGATTCCATTTGGGTGATTATGGATAGGATGGCTAAATCAGTGCATGTTGTACCTGTGAAAGTGAATTATAATGCGGAAAAGTTATCCAAGATCTATATTTGAGATATTTTTCAGTTGTATGGTGTACCAATCTCTATTATTTCTAATAGAGGTATGCACTTCACCTCAAATTTTTGGAGGTCTATGCAGAGTCGGTTGGTTACTCAACTTGAGATAAACATGACATTTCACCCTCAAATGGATAGACAGTTAGAGCGGACCATTCAGGTGTTAGAGGACATACTTCAAGTGTGTGTTATGGATTTTAATGGTCATTGGGACCAATTCTTGCTCTTAGTAGAGTTTTCCTGCCACAACAGTTATTATTCTAGCATTCAAATGGTGCTTTTTGAGTCTTTGAATGAGAGAAGGAATAGATCCCCCGTGGGATAGTTTGATTTATTCGAGGTTAGGCCTTGGGGCACCAATTTGTTGAGAGACTCAAGGGATCAAGTGAGATTAATTTAGCAGAGGTTTGTGGCTGAAAAGAGTAGCCAGAAGAGTTACATCGATCGACATGTTCATAATGTGGCATTCATGCTTGGAGAACGGGTTGTGTTGAAGGTATCACCCATGAAGGGTGTGATGAGATTTGAAAGAAATAGAAGCTTAGTCTGAGGTTTGTTGGACCTTTTGAAATTCCTGAGATGTTTAGAGATGTGACCTATAGGTTGGCTCTACATCCAAACCTATTAGCGATTTATCCGGTATTACATGTTTTGATGTTGAAGTGATACTATTCAAATGATTATCATATGATTCGGTGGCATTCAGTTGCATTAGATCATGATTTGTCCTTTGAGGATAAGCCTATTGCTATTTTAGATAGGCATACTAGAAAGTTGAGATCCAAGAATATTAATTCTGTGAAAGTTTAGTTGAGACACCACCCAATTAAGGAGGCTACATGGGAGGTCGAGTACGACATGCGGAGTAGATACACCCAACTCTTTACCGATTCAAGTACTTTCATTATTTTTCGTTTGAGGATGAATGCATATTTTAATGGTGGATAATGTAACAATCTTCATTGTGATTTTTAGATTTCTCTATAATTTGACCATTTTGCCCTTCTACATAGTTTCTTTATATCAATTATGAGTTGTGGGTATGGTTGACACAGTTTCCGAAGCATTCGCGAGTGATTTATTTGAGTTTGAGGTTTTGAGTAGCCATTAAAGTGATATATTTGACTTCAGTCAACATTATTATGATCCAAGCATCGGATGGTGCTTCTATTAGTTCCATTAGATCCAAAATGTTGTGTTTGGGTTAGTATCATGGTTGTTCGGATTTCAAGACTTTGTTTTGAGTTTTGAGCATTTAGACGAGAAACTAGATATTTTAGTCTAAAGGTTTTCCTAGGGGTTAACTTGTTGATAACAACCTTTTCTGATAAATCTGATGGTTCTATTGAGTCCAAAATATCTTAGCCTAGTAGCATTGTTGGTTTGTTTTTACGCGACCTCGATGGAATCCCTAGGGTCCATTTGGAGTTATTTTTGGTTGTATATTTTAGCTGTCCTAAAGTTTTTATTGCGACCATCTAAGCGGGCCTTTGTTCGTCTTAGCGGTACTGCCTTGGCAGACAAAGGGCTGCCTTATAGAAAGTCGATCAGTCAGGCAACCATCGCCTAAGAAATAGGTTAGCTTCCAAAGCAAAGCACATGTGTGGCAAGTGACTACCGCCTTAGCGGTAGTCTGGCCTCTTAGGCAACATTGCTTAGGCAATCATTTAACCACCTAGGCAGTGATCACTGTATAAAACCCCATTTTCATGATTTCAACTCCATTTTCACCATTTTTGGACCTTGAGACATCGGGATAGGTGATTTCAAGGAGGCTTTTCTTCAAACTTTTTGGGTAAGCTTCTCAGCCTAATTTCTATCATTACACATTGATTATATTTCTTAAACATCTTCAAAACTTGAATTCTTAACTTCAAATTTTGGGTTTTACCTAGTAAAGTAAAAAATGTGTTTTTCAATGATTTAAAGCTTGATTTCAACTTGTTTTTCAATGGATTTTCATATTTAGAACCCTTAGAGTATGGGTAACTTGATTTGTTAATAAAATTTCCAATTTTACCATTTTCATTTCAAGGTGATTTTCAAACTATTTTTGAACCGCGAAAGTGGCTAATATGGATATCATTAGACTCCTATTGACTTGTAGATTATGTTTTTGATAGATTGGATTTGTTCTGAGGATGCAGAAAAAGGAAAGGCTTCTTGTTGAGGGGTTAAGGCTTGTGTTTTGACTTTCAAGGTTGGTTATGGCTTAACTTTCTTCAGCTCTGGTTGGGTAGTTAACCATTCATATAAAGTATGTTATGGGTTGGAGATTTTATCGTGGTACTCATATTTTGAGATTATCATTTTATTATGATGCCCGTGTGGGGGCTTCTGTGAATCATATTATTGACTTCAGAGATGATTATCATTGATGGTCCCTGTAGGGTCTGGTATTGGTATGGTTTGAGCATTCTTTATTTTTTATCATTATTGTGATGCCCGAATGGGGCTTGGATTGATAATATTGATATCTTACATGTTTCTTTCTACTGTGTTTCCAAGAGAGGGCTTGTATCATGATCCATTGAGATTTGAGGTAACTTGAGCTCATTTATACTATTACTTAGTTGAATTAATGTATGTTGGTTATCTAGTTATGAGCATGCATCCTTATTTATTCATCCCTATTCATAAAACTGGTAACACGGAGAAAAGATCACATTACGGAGGAATGTTTTTCTCTCGGTGCATGTTAGCAATGCTTAGCTAACTTACACCGATTAAGAAATGTCTCATTCTTCCTCATCATCTCCTACGAGGCTCGTCACACTGGTGGACAATAATAGATCTAGTTTTCCCCTAATTATGTTTGGGAGCTACCTTCCTCCAAAGTTCTTGTCAATACCTGAGGAAGAGGAGGTGAAATCAACTGATTTTGATTCAAATGGTTTAATACGACCATGAGATTTTGAGGATTTTGAGTTGCCTCAGGCTACTCATCGACTCTAATTTTATGAACCGGCTACCATAGTGTAATATCCTCCAGCTGTAAGCAAAGAATATTTATGAAATCGGCAAGCTGCGAAGTGCAAAACTCTTTCTTATGTCGCTTTGAGTACAAAGAAAGGTAAGAAAGTCGTGATGATTGACGTAGAAGACCTAAAGGCTCAGGCGAATTACTGGAAAATAGACATTATTGGCTATGTGCTGAGGGATACCCCTTCGTGAAGAGTATAAAAAGATATGTTGAAATGGTTGGAAAGATATCCAAATGCTACAAATTCCTGCTCGCAATGAGGGTTACTTCATCTTTCAATTTACTTCTCAAGAGGATTTCTATTTGGTACTAAATGGGGGTCCATATATGTTTGACAATAAGCCATTCATCATACGTATGTGGGAGCTAAATTTGAGCTTCAACCAGACTGTATTACTATGGTGCCTCTGTGGATTACGCTTCCTAGACTACCAGTGGGTTCCTGGTTGGTTGAAGCATTGAGAAAAATTATGAGTTTTGCGGGAAAGCCACTATACATCAATGGCATTACGATAAAGATGTAATGAATTTCATATGCAAGGGTATTGGTGGAAGCTGATTCATCACAACCATTAGTTGATACTATTACCATAAATATGTTTGGGGTTGAGTTTCGGAAATGGGTTGATTATGAAGGGAAGGCTAGTTATTATTTATATTGTATGAAGTTTGGGCATATAGAGGAGTCTTGTCCTGTTAAAGAGGAATATGAGCCAAAAGGAAATGATTTCTTGGAGGCAACTCAACAAAGAAGAAGGAATAGAGGTTGAAGAAGACATCAACGACCTCCAGGACAAGACTGGATGCCTAGAGCAGATGGGAAAGAGGAGAGTAACTTACCTAGTACCTTTGAGAAGGAGCCAGGTGAGGAACATAATTTTACCCAAACACAGGGAGGGACTAGTAGTCAGGTGGATAATCCTGTTATGAAGAATAGTAATGTTACTGTTGTGTCAACTACTAACTGATTTGGTCCACTCCTTGTAAATACCAACAATGATGCAAACAGTCATGGGGGTGATTTGGGGTTAGTCATAACCCCCCATGATTATTGCTACGTAGAATATTAGGGGCTTGAATCAGCCCCTAAAGCAAAAGGATGTGCAACTCTTTTTGCACAAGTATGGAGTGGATGTGTTTAGATGTCTTGAAACTGGTGTGAAGGAACATAAATCTAAGGGTATCTTAATGAAAATGATTCAAGAATGGAGCCATAGCCGTAACTACCCACTAGGTTCAAATGGGAGAATTTGGTTGCTTTGGAGAGGTCATGTGAATCTACAGGTTCTTCTTGTCCAGGAACAGTTCATTCACTATCATGATGAGGATACCACTGGCTCCTTTTCAGCTCATTTCACTCTTCTGTATGTAAGGAATGAGGTCCAAAATAGGATGACTTAATGGAAGAAATTGGTGCTAATAGGTAGGTTCATTCAGGGGCCTTTGTTACTGAGTGGTGATTTCAACAATGTACTCTCTATAAGTGATAGAATAGGATCACTTATTACACCTAGAGAAGTACAAGATTTTTAAGAGTGTATTGATGATCTATATCTTACTTCTCTGAGGGAAAAAGGTTGGTATTTTACCTTTTGCAACAAGCAGGATGTGTCCACTAGGGTGTATTCTAAAAGTGATTAGGCATTTGGCAATCTCCAGTGGATTTAGAGGTATAGTCAGGTGGAAGCAAAGTTCTTAAACCATGGGGTTTCAGACCATACTCCTATCTTAATTGAATGTAGGACTTCTACTACTAGACACCCTAAAGCCTTTAAGCTGTTTAATATTGTAATGCAACATCCTGAATTTCCAGGCATTATGAAGACAACTTGGGTAAAAACACTGTCAAGGCACACACTAGTACAGGCTCTGGTTGAAACTAAAGATGGTCAAGAATGATGTCAAAGGACTGAACACCTATTTAGCCTCATATGATCAAAGTCTTAAAATGTCTAGGGAGGCTTTGAACATAGTACAGAATCAGCTGCTCTTACATCGTCAACACCAGAATTAGATAAATGAAGAAAGGAAAATACATGAGGATATTATTAAATGAAGCTCTTAGACAAAAATTAAGAGCCACTTGGATTAAGTATGGAGATGTAAATATAAGATATTTTCATGCTCAGTGTAATATTAGAGCTAATCGAAATGCCATCACTACTGTGTATACTGAGAAAGGCAGAAAGCTCACTGATCTTGTCCTGGTTGAGAATGAATTCATTTTTATGTTTACAAATCATGGGGCCAGTTGCAGTTGAACTTCCTTGCCCTAATTCTGAAGTGATCAAGAGGGGTCCCTGTTTATCCCACCACAAGAAATGCTCTTTGATCAAGGAGGTAAATATGGAGAAAATCCAGCTTGCATTAAAGGATATGCTATTTTAGAAATCCCCAGGGGTTGATGGCTATCCAGTGGAGTTCTTTACTGAACAATGGGAGATAATCAAATATGATGTGAGAAATGATGTAGTTTAATTTTTTAGTTCTGGTAAACTCCTCAAAACTTTTAGTTGTACGATAAATACATTGATCCAAAAGGTCAAAGTCCCTACTTATGTGAAAGACTATAGGCCCATAGCCTGTTGTACCACCTTCTATAAACTAATCACTAAAATACTCACAAAAAAAATTAAGAGTGTGATTAGTACTATAATCAGTCCTTTTCAAGCTACATTTATAGAAGCTAGGAGTATTATTGATAATATCTTGCTTAGCCATGAGCTTTTCAAGTGGTATTCTAAGAAAGGGCTATCTCCAAGATGTGTAATGAGAGTGGATATCAGAAAGGCTTATGATTCCATTTAATGGGAGTCCTTGAGAAGCATGCCTGCAAATCTAGGCTTTTCTTTTAAATTTATCCAATGGGTAATAGAGTGCATCACAGTTTCTTATTCTTTGGTCATCAATGAGGGGCTCACTAAGGCTTTCTAAGGGAAAAGATTTATCAGACAAGGTGATCCAATGTCACCCTACTTCTTTGTAATTGCCATGGAGTATCTCCAAAGGGAACTTAGTGTGACAGCTGAACATCCCCTATTTAAGTTTCATCCTAGATGTAAGAAGTTAAGGTCAGACATATATGTTTTGCAGATGATCTTTTGATGTTCTGCAAAGCTGATGTACCATCTGTGAAACTGATATTTGAGGCCTTTTCCAAGTTTTCTAAGGTGAAAAGGCTCCAAGCTAATACTATCAAAAGCTCTATTTATATAAGTGGTCTTAAAGACTATATCAAACAGGAAATCTTGGGAGAGTTAGGTTTTGTAGAGGATATTTTACCTTTTAAATACTTGGGTGTACCACTCTCATCCAAACAACTGACTATAGATCAATGTATGCCTCTTGTTGATAAAATTACTGAGAAGATTAAGTATTGTACAGCCAAACTTCTTACATATTCAGGGAGTCTTCATCTCATAAAGGCAGTGATATTTGGCATTCAAACATAGTAGGCTCAAATTTTCATCCTCCCTAAAAGAATTCTGAAACTCATAAAAAGTTCTTGTAGAACCTTTCTATGGACAGGATCAATTGAGGTGTCATACAGGGATTTAGTCTTATAGAAGAAGGTGTGTTATCCTAGAGTAGCACGAGGACTCAATGTGTTGAATCTGTACAGATGGAACAAGGCAACAGTGATGAACAACTATGGGCTATTGCTACAAAGAAGGATTGTTTATGCGTAAAATGGGTACATATTTTCTATATGAAGCAGACATCAGTAGAGGATTGTCTAGTACCCAAGAATGATACATGGGTTGTTAGGAAAATCTTTGAAACTAGGCAGGTTCTCCTGAATGTTAGTTCTCTACATGGTGGCGTTAGGGATAGGTTGCAGACTATGATAAGCATGAACAAATTCTTGATCAAGAAGATGTATATTGCTTTAACTGCACAAATTTCTAAAGCACTTTGGAAGAGTTTGACTGAGCATCATACTATTCATCCTCTACATAAATTTTTCTTATGGTTAAAGGTTGGCTACAATTGAAAGATTGCTGAAATTTGGTATTGTGGTGTCACCTACATGTGTGTTTTGCAAGGGTGTAGATGAGACCAAGGAGCACTTGTTTTTTAAATGCAGAATTACTCAGCATCTCTGGAAAAGACTACTAATATGGCTTGGTATTCAGAGATCCATTGGGCCTTGGGAAGAAAAGGTGGATTGGGATGTGAAATGGGCAATAAAGAAGATTGGTAGGGGTGGTATTATTAGTTGTCTCTTTGCTATGGTAGTTCATGTAATATGGAGGGAAAGCAACCTGTTAAGGTTTCAATAAGGGAATTATCAACCTGATAGGGTTTGTAGAGAAGTAGCAATGTGTCACGACCCAAAATCCCATTCGGGCCAGACTGGCACCCGAAGCCGACATGGCCCGAGAGAACCAATCTTTGCATATGAACACTCGCATGCATCTCTCATCCTTAGCATTACAAAATACACACGTATGGCTCTCGACACCTACATAATCATTGTTCAATGTCGTCAAGTAGGGTTAGGAACGTACGAGGTGTTACACAATGTTCATTCATACCAGAGGTAGAGGCTTGAAGACATAGCAACCTGTTTTACAACAGCTGAATAAGTTCCCTTGAAGATCATAAGGCTATAGGAGTCCAGCTGGATTTTGAGGCATATTGCAAGAGTGATGGTTTCTAAATGATTATTTAATCCTATTGTATCTGTTTTTGTTCATTTTATGGTCAATACCTTATATTCTAGTGTAGGTGTTTTGTTTTGATTGAGAAATAGGGGGTCAGCCCTGTCTGGCTTTGTACATAACATTTTGGTATTGAATAAAATGTTTATTTACCAAAAAAATACTGAGAAATACTGATTTTGAAAGAAATAAGACACTTTATAAAATTTCTTAGTTGAGGGATGTTCCGATAAGGTTGATTAATGAGATTGTAATAGTATATGGTTTGCGAACCCCCCATGGGTCCTCTCCTGGAAGCTTAGGATCGGAAGGTCTATACGAGGTGAAATATATGATCATTACATACATGCCACATCATCATATTACACTACATTGCATTCTTTTATGTGACTGATATCATGTATTTTAAGAATTTTTATAGGTATATTTCTCTTGTTGTCATCTCTTATACTGTTATACTAAGTGTATTATTATACTGTTAGGAGTTGTACGGCATGAGCCGCCATTAGGAACTTTTTTATATGCATGTGGAAGCGTTGCTCAAAGTTTACTTTATATGTTTAGTTATCTTGTTTCCTTGGTCGTCCAATGATGACTACTGAGTACAAATGGACCATACTCACTCCTACTTTCTGTATACTTTTAGTAAAGATCCTAGTTCAAGGGTGACCCGTGGATCTTGAGTCCCATGCAGTTTGAGTATTTCAAAGTCAGGGTGAGCTCCCCATCCAAAGTTTGTGCTTGGCTTCATTTTTATGTCTTTATTTTATATTCAGAGAGAGATTATGTATTTTTGTACACTATGTCGGATTTAGAGTGCGAATTTAGAGTGCTCTTAACTCATGAAACTGAATACTTGGGAGATTTTGAGTTGTATTTTTGATATCTACCTTTGTTACTATAGTAACTTGGTTTTTATCCTAAGTCTCATATTTCACTTACTTATTTATCTTCTTTTCACAATTATTCTCTTTTGGTATTGGGCTTATATACCAAGGTTGGGTTGGGGTAGGTTCCATCATGACGTCGGATTTTGGGTCGTGATAGTTACATAAAGATCAAGTAGTTCTAAATAGGCAGTTACATAAAGAGGAGGAGTTTTGGAAACAGAAAGCAGGGATGGAGTGGTTTAAAAATGGTGGAAAAAACACGAAAATTTTTTACACACAAGTTAATGGGAGGAGAAATAGACTTAGAATAACAAGAGTCTAGAATATGGTGGGAGAATAGTTGGAAAAGCAAGAAGATATTGGTGAGGCAGCAGTGAAATTCCTTAAAGATTAGTTTGCAAAGCAAGAAGATCCCATGAACTTTGACATGTTGCAAGAACTTCCTTCCTTGATTAGCCAGGAGCAGAATGAGGAATTGATAAGGGTGCCATCAAAGGAGGAAGTCATGCAAGCTGTGCTAGGACTCAATAGGAATGGTGCCAGAAGACCAGATGGAATGATAGGGGCTTTCTATCAGGATACATGGGGAATTATTGGTGATGACATTACCAATATGGTGGGGGCTTGCTTTAGTGGAGCAGAGATACCTAGGCTCTTCACTCATATTAACCTAGTTATATTCCTAAAGAAGATAGTTGTTAATTCTTTTTCAAATATGAGGCCTATATATCAGTAATTTTGTGAATAAGGTATTTTCAAGAATAATTCATGAGAGGATTAAAGGACTGTTGTCAGATATCATATCCCAGAACAAATAGGGTTTGTTCATAGAAGAAGCATCTCAAAATATATCTTGCTAGTATAGGAGATTATCACTGATATAAGAAAAAGGGAGAAGCCTGCTAACCTTATTATTAAGCTTGACATGATGAAAGCTTATGACAGGGTAGAATGATTGATCTTCACCAAAGTGCTGATGAAAATGGGATTTGGAGAAAGATTGATAGATATGATTTTCAGATTGTTAGGGTACAACTGTTATTCTATACTAATGAATTGTTAACCTTTTGTTTTTTCCCCTTTCAAGGGGACTAAAGCAAGGAGATATTTTATCCCTCAAACTTTTTATTCTGGTTGTTGAATTTATGTCAAGATCACTAAATTCTTTAATACTGAAGAAGGAGTTTAAGAAGTTTAGTATGCTAAGAGGAAGCCCTGGAATTAATCGTCTGGCTTTTCCAGATGATATGATCATTTTTTGTAAATCAGAGGTGAGAAACCATGAATTTAGTGATGTGAGGTTTAGAGGGATATGAGAAAATGTCTGGGCAAAAGATGAACAAGGAGAAAAATGCTATTTATCTGCACAAAAATGTGTCCATGGGTGATGTTATGGTAGCAGAAGTAGCCACTGGTATTCACAAAATGGAATTTCCTTTCACATACTTAGGGTGTCCAATATTCTACATGAGAAAGCAAAAGGCTTACTACAACCAAATTATTCACATGACCAATACAAAATTACAGGCATGAAAAGGAAAGTTATTATCCTTTGGAGATAGATCTATTTAAATTAAGCATGTCCTTCAGAGTATTCCTATTCACTATTTATTAGTGATGAATCCTCACCTAAATGTGTTGAATCAAATCCACAAAATAATGGCATAATTTTTTGGAGCAGTTGCATTGGTGGTAAGAGTAGGCAGTGGACAAGGTGGAGTAATACGTGCTACCTGAGAAAGAGGGAGGACTTGGATGTAGATTAGTGCAAGATGTGAAAAAGGCATTATTTTGCAAGCTATGGTGGAACTTTAGAACTACTCCATCTATTTGGAGTGAATTCACGAGTAACAAGTATTGAAACATAAACCAAAATTTGGTAATATGGAAGACTGGATGTCGAGGATCTCAAGTATGGAAGAAAATATTACAGGCAAGGGATCTTATAGAACATCAAATATGGTGGCAACCTTGAATGGGGTCAGCTTAATTTTGGTATGATAACTGGATAGGATTGGGGTCTTTATACTCTATTACTGGGGAGGATTTTATATTTGATCAAAGGTACCAGAATGTGAAAGATCTAGTGTTAGAAGGAAGGTGGGATGAGGCCAAGCTATACAACATACTTCCTAAAGAGGTAGGATGAGGCCAAGCTATACAACATACTTCCTGAAGAGTTACAATGTGATTAATAAAACATGCACAACATCCACAAGAGGCAACAAAAATGGATAAACCATGGCTGATGTTGGAAGCTAATGGGTTATTTATAGTCAGATCTGCATGGAATTATATAAGGCATAGTTAAAACAACCTTAGAAGAGATGTGGTGAAGGGATTGCCTTTCAAAATTGTTTTCTTTATGTGGAGGTTATGGAAGTTTAAAATACTTGTGGATGTGTCGTGACCCAAAATCTTAGGTCATGATGGCACCTACTAAACCCACCAGTAGGTAAGCCGAACACCGTAGCCTAGACTGCTAGTAACTGGCCAATAGAATAAGAGAACAAATCATGAAACAGACGGGCCAAATATAAATATAAACACAGAAAATAGGCCCTAAAAATATATAGTGCATTTTAATTTTAAAAGTTATCCTCCAACAGAAAGGGTGGTATTAAAAATAGTTTTTGAGTGGAAATGAGAATAAACCTTTTTTTTAAAATAGTAGTGAAAATAAATATTTTCCAAGGAATCGTACCACAATACATGCACATGCCCATGTGAATGAATGCATGCCATCACCAGTATACAAACAATAAAAGCATAATCACCCAAGTATCCATTAACTGAGTTCACCGCTATCCTAGAGCAAGAAACACTAACCTGATGTCCATTTGGTTCGTATCCAAGGCCTCAGGCCCACTAATGTACAAAATAATATGTAAATATATCAATAGGAAAAGAGAGTAAATGGGGTATCCATGATAATAAATAGCAACCAACCGAGACATACTAGTCGCATTCAAAAGTACTATCCCTAACCTATACTAAAGGTCGCTAGTCTAGTCCCAACACTGCAGAAACATACAACCCTAGTCTAATCCTACCACTATAGAGGGCATACAGAACTAGGGCCCAAGCTAATGGTCTACTCTAAGATTCCACAAAAAAGGTCAAAGATAGAGGAAAATATAACATAAATCTTAAACCTAACCTCTAAACCCCTATCATGCATGCAATTTATACCATACACAATCTCGTAGAGAAAAGTCTATAAGGTAGTACACCATAGCCTATCACAAATCCAAAATATAGTCTTGAACCATCCACAAGTTGCTCGTCCCCACTACTCAACCTCAGAAATATATCGCGCTATCATAATCGTAATCTACATGTCAATATGAGTAAAATGAGACCTATATTGTAAATTTATGCTTCGAGTAAAAAATTGGGTTAAAAATCACCTATGGGGTCCACTTATGAAATATCTGGAAATTGGACCCATAATAATGTCCCTCGTGGGGCAAGGATCAGATGCTCAAAATTTGAGCATGACCAACCCCCAAAGATAAGGAAAGATCAAGAATTTGGCTAGAGATTTGAGAAAAAATTAAGCTGGAAACATACTGATTAATGGTGGAATTATGATCAAGGAATGACAATTCAACGTCCCTAAGCTTCAATTTGACAACCCATAATAGTTATTGAGCTTGGAGCTCTCAATAATGGAAGAAATTATTTTAGGAGAATGATTAAAATCGAGTTCAAGAAGGGAGTATATACTCAGCTACAATCGCTTAAGCGATGGTATTGTCGCATAAGCGACAAACCCTTTATATAAGAGGAGGTCACTATGTCACATACCTATGCTTAAGCGGAGGTTTTTCCACTGAAGAGGCTCCACAAAAGTGACAGGAGATCCACTTAAGCAGAAGGGGCTAACATCAGCTACCTCCCCATAAGCTGCTCTGCTTAAATGACCAAAGGGCTGCAAAAGCGCACTAACACAGCAACACCAAAAAATGTTAAAGTTTGGAATTCTCCAAACTGGTCATCAGAATTCATTCAAAACCCCGTGAATGCAACAAAATTTTCTACCCTACTAGAAATGGCATTCTAGATTCAACAAAACCAACCAAATTCCTAATAGAGGTCATTTTGATAAGATATGGATTCCACATTACCATCTGAGGCTCTTTACTAGAAGTTTTGGCTAAAAACTAATTTCTCAATTTCAAAAGCTCCAAAATATGGAATTTGGCAAAAAAAACCAAACGAACTATCTGGACACCAAAATGTAACACCTCGTACATTTCCGAACCTAATTGATTATCGTAACATTTATGAAATTATTCAAACATGAGATGGTTGGTATATTACACATTAATTTTAGTGGGCTGAATTAGTCTTGTGCTAATGGGCTCAAAAGAGGCCCAAATATTAAGCAAAAGACATGGCCCAAATGGAGAAATGATCCATTCTTAAATTAACCAAGTAAACACCTCAATTATTAAACACCTTAATTATTGACTAAGTGTTTGGATAAGGATGACCATTAGGCACTATATAAGGCACAAAATAATATTTTTACTCACCAAAAGACACATGCATATTTCTAGAATTTTCCAACAATATTTCACTTCTCTTACAAACCCTAAGCAACCATTTCCTTTGGACAAGATCATCCTTTTGCAAGATTTGGTAAGTGTTTAATATTATGGTTTAATATATTATATGCATGAAAGGGTGTATAAATCATGTTGGTTATGTTGACAAAGTGTTGAGCAGTCCACTATATGTGAAACAGTCTACTTTTGCTTAATCGGTAAAGGGTTTTGTCTTATAAACTTGAAAGGGGACTTGTGGTCTTGAAAGAAGTGAATTTGATGGATTAAATTTCAACATGTAAGATGTTTTTATTTCCCTAACTTTCTTTCTCTTTGTGTATAATCGTTGGAATTGTTGATGTGAAATTGTGCATGGAATTGGTGGTGTATTGAAAGAAAAATGTAGTTTTGTGATGTTCATGTGCGTTGTGAAACCATGATTGTTTGTTGGCATCCAATATAACTTAAAATATGAAAATATAATATTAATTATGGCCATGGACCATTTATTACAAAAAAGGACCCGAAAGAGACCCTTTTTGGCCGAATAGGGCGTCCGCCTTCGCGGATGGGGCACCTGCGGGCGCAGATGCCAACGCAGGTGGTCCTGGATGAGGCCAATGGGAACCTTCGTCTTCAACTCACCCACCTTCGGGCATAGGTGGCTTTTCAGGTCCCTCCAGAACTTTCTTTTGATTGTTTTTGCATCTCTTTGACCCCCTAAGGCCCCTATACCCTGTTTGGATGCAATTATCAACTTATGGTACCATTTGAATTACCCTAAGGGGTATTACGAAGGAACTTTGAATCATATCAATTATGAATTTTTGTTTTATGTGTTATGGTGAAAGGTATTGAGGTGACTTGATGGAGTAAATGTGACGTGGTGTTAATGAGGAAGTGTAAAGTATAAACTTGGTGTGAAATGCTATTGGTTTATGATGTCTTGGTTGATGTGTGGCATGTTGTGGTATTGTTGGTATGGTAATGCAGTGAAATGTATTGTGAAGGGTGAAATGACATTATATGATAGTCATGCAGCTCATTGTCATCTTATGCACTTGTAATGTAGTTAGTTGTTAACGTGAGCTCCGTTAGGTACTTGTGTTGTAGAGTAACACGTAAGGAAGGAGATGGATTATTGTATTCACATATAGGACTGTGTATTCATATTAGGAATATAAGGTATGTAAGGTTACTCTTTCCGTATCCTTTGACAGCATCTCTTGTTCTCATTGTTACCAACTTGTTCTCATTTCAAAATATCTCAAAGTATCTCATTTCAAGTTGTCATATATTGTTATTCACGTGTCTCTTATCCATTGATAGAAGTTCCAAAGCTCCCATAATGTTATGACCACCAAAAGAACTATCTCAAAGAAAGAAATGATGTAAAGAGAATCTGTGTATTCTTGGGTGGTATCCCAGGGGTGAAAGGAACACCTAGAATAGCATGGGTCGATCCCAATATTACGGGTGGTATCCCAGGGGTGAAAATAAAAGCCTAGCATGGGTCGATCCTGATTTGTGTATTTATGAGGAAAGTATCCCAGGGGTTAAAATACCTAGCATGGGTCATCCTCTTTTACCACTGATCAGTTGGTCATTTGTTTATCATATGCTTTACCATTTCTTAATGCAAAGAAGGATAAAGTAAAGTAATGAATGTAATGTACATGGTTCCACACATACAGAACGGTGGTTTATCTATATTGACTATTCACTTGTATTTGATTCCATTGAAGTTCTTATGTTTCATACAGTTTCTTATAGCCTTATATACTCAGTACATTCTTCGTACTGACGCCCCTTGGGGGACTTACCTTACTTGCTGCAGGCACAGGAGCTAGTAGACCTCCACAGTAGGATACAGGTCATCTGCCGACTGTTGGTGAGCTCCAGGTTGATTCGGGGCTTTTCGAGTCACATGTGTACTTTGTTTTGGTACTATATAAATGTTGTATAAAGAGGGGACTTGTCCCGACTTTAGGTTGGTTATGTATCTAGTAGAGGCTTTGTAGACGTTGTAGGACGAATGAAGGAATGTATGTCCATTTTGACTTGATGGCCCCAACGGCCAAGTTTCATAACTATTGAATGTTTCTCCATGACTTTCGCCATTGGTATCTTGTATCTATATATGATAGAGTGTTGTTCATTTAGTGACTTGCATATAAGTGTGCATAAACGAAGGTTGGTTCTCTCGAGCCTTAACGACTTCAGGTGCCAGTCCGCCTCAATGGGATTTAGGGTGTGACAAAAGTGGTATCAGAGCAGGTCATCCTAGGGTATATACAAAGCCGTGTCCGAGTAGAGTCTTGCTTATAGATGTGTTGTGCACCACATTTATAAGTAGGAGGCTACGGGACATTTAGGAGTTGTTTCTGTTCTTCATTTACTAAATCGTGCAGTAGAGCTAAAGTTGTAGGTGGAATCATATCTGACCATTGAAATTGTTTTCCTTTATTATAGTAAAATGTTGATTTTAAGACGAGGCAGGGGCAAAGGTAAGAAGGTAGAAATGTTTGTTGGAGAAGGAACTAGTAGATCACCACCTGAACAAGTTAATTCAGGTGAAGCTAAAAATGAGTTTGCATCGCGGGCTTCTTCTCCTCTCCCAGTTCCAGGGGGGCCATAAAGGAGAAAAGTATCCCTCGAACCACCTGTTAATGCTAAGAAGCAAGATCTCAGAAATACGGTGCAAATGTTGACTCGTATAGTTGCTGCACAACATCAAGGACAAGTTGGTCCAACTACAATTAATGACAGTGCGGATAGGGCAGCTAGTCGAAGGATACAGGATTTCCTGAAATTATATCCTCCTACGTTCACTGGATCAAATCTTAATGAAGATCCGCAAGACTTTATAGATCAAATCCAAAGGGCTTTGGATGTCATGTATGTAACTGGTATAGGAATAGTTGACCTTGCGGGATATAGATTGAAAGGAGAGGCTATATTGTGGTACGAAGATTGGAAATGATCTAGGGGTATCAGGGCACTTCCAGCTAGTTAGGAAGAATTCAAGGTGGCATTCCTTGATCACTATCTTCCATATGAGATTTGAGAGGCTCGTGTAGACCAATTCTTAAATCTTCATCAAGGAAATATGAGCATTAGAGAGTACAGCCTTTGGTTCAACTCTTTTGCCAGTATGCTCCTAATGTGGTAGCTACTATGGCCGATAGAGTTCATCGGTATGTGGACAAATTGGATCCATATCTAGTGAGGGATTGTACTATTGCTGCGTTGAATAGAGATATGGATATAGCCAGGATACAAGCTTTTACACAAAAGATGGAGGATCAGAGGCTAAGGAGAAGAGCGCAAAACTTTGAAAGAGGGTCGTCAAAGAAGGCTAGACCTATGGGACAGTTCATGGCATCCCAAGGAGAATTTAGGCCTCGGGTTTTTAATAGACTGCCGAGACCCTCATCTTCCTATCCTACCACAGGTACTCCATCCCAATTCTGGAGGTTTAGGGGAAGCCATTTTGGACAGAGTAATGGGAGTCAAGGTTCACAGACAGCAGGATTTTCTCGTCAGCCATGTCAGCGCTGCAGAAATTTTCATTTAGGTGAATGCAGGGTTGGAATGAATATTTGCTTTTGGTGCGGTATGTCGGGGCACCTGAGGAGAGAGTGTCAACAAGGGGGCACGGGTAGTATGGCGCGACCTACGGGATCAACTATTGCATCATCATCATCGGTTCCTTCCCTAGGTAGGGGTGTACAACTTGCTGGTCATAGTAGAGGTGCTAGAGGAGCATCCAGTTCTAGTGAAGTACTGAACCGTACCTATGCTCTAATGGATCGGCAGAATTTGGAGGCTTCTCCTGATGTAGTTACAGGTACATTATCCATATTTTCTCATAATGTATATGCATTGATTGATCCAGCCTCTACCCTATCATATGTTACTCCATTGATTGCTGCAAAATTTGAAAGAACACCAGAATTATTAGTCAAGCTATTTGAGGTATCTACACCAGTTGGTGAATCTATTATAGCTAAAAGAGTATATCGTAATTGTATAGTGAATGTTTGTGGTTATGATATGTTGGCTGATCTTATTGAGCTGGAAATGGTAGATTTTGATGTTATAATGGGTATGGATTGGTTGACTTCTTGTTATGCCACGGTAGATTGTCGAGCTAATAAAGTACATTTTCATTTTCCACAAAAGGATGTCCTTGAATGGAGGGGTAATGTTGAAGCACCGAGAGGTACATTTATTTCCTATCTTAAGGCAAGGAAAATGATATCCACGGGGTATATATACCATCTAGTAAGAGTGCAAGATACTGATGTGAACCACCAACTCTTCAATCGGTTCTAGTGGTAAATGAATTCCTTGATGTATTTCCTGAAGATCTTACAGGTTTGCCTCCAGAACGGGAAGTAGAGTTTGGTATTGATGTAATGCCAGGCACTCAGCCTATCTCTATTCCTCCGTATAGGATGGCCCCAGCAGAGTTACGGGAGTTGAAAGAGCAATTGAAAGACTTACTGGAAAAGGGATTCATAAGGCCTAGTATGTCCCCTTAGGGAGCACCAGTGTTATTTGTATGCAAGAAAGATGGCACATTGAGAATGTGTATTAATTATCGACAACTGAATAAGGTAACAGTCAAGGATAAATATCCCCTCCCCAGAATTGATGATTTGTTTGACCAATTACAGGGTGCCAAATGCTTCTCAAAGATTGACCTGAGATCGGGATATCATCAGGTAAGGGTTAGAGAAAAAGATATACCCAAGACAGCTTTTCGAACACAGTATGGTCATGATGAATTTTTAGTGATGTCATTTGGGCTAACAAATGCACCCGCATTTTTTATGGATTTGATGAATAAGGTGTTCAAGCCATTTTTAGATGTGTTTGTGACCGTGTTTATCGATGATATTCTGGTTTATTCAAGATCACAAGAGGACCATGCTAATCACCTACGGCAGGTGTTACAGATTCTTCGTGATCGTAAGTTATATGCAAAGTTCTCTAAATGTGAATTTTGGTTAAAATCTGTAGCATTCTTGGGTCATATTGTGTCGAATGAAGGAATAAAGGTGGATACACAAAAGATTGAATCGGTGAAGAATTGGCCAAGGCCTACGACGCCTACAGAGATCCATAGTTTTCTTGGATTGGTAGGTTATTATTGAAGGTTTGTTGAAGGGTTTTCTTCCATTGCAGCGCCTTTAACAAAGCTAACACACAAGGCAACCAAGTTTCAGTGGAATGATGCATGTGAGAAGAGTTTCCAAGAGCTGAAGGATAAATTGACGTCTACACTTGTGCTGGTACTTACAGAAGGCACAGAAGGGTATGTGGTGTATTGTGATGCTTTAGGAGTCAATTTAGGATGTGTATTGATGCAGTACGATAATGTAATAGCATATGCCTCAAGACAGTTGTGGCCACAAGAGAGAAATTATCCAACACATGATCTTGAGCTAGCAGCGGTGATATTTGCTTTAAACATATGGCGCCATTATTTGTATGGGGTTCATGTTGACATATATACCGATCATAAGAGTTTGCAATATATCTTTAAGCAGAAGGACCTAAATCTGAGGCAGCGGAGGTGGCTGGAACTCTTAAAAGATTATGATATTGACATCTTATATCATCCGGGAAAAGCAAATGTGGTAGCCGATGCATTAAGCCGCAAGGCAATAGGAGGCACTAGTGTCCAATTGATGGAAAAGCAAGATATAGTCAAGGATCTACATCAACTAGCCAGTTTGGGGGTTCGTCTTCTTTAATCTCCAGATGAAAGAAAAGCAGTATGTGGATTCTATGTTATTGCAGCTGAAAGAGAATGTGCAACAAGGTTTACCAAAGGCATTTGATCTTACGCAAGAGAGAGTACTTCAGTGCCAAGGTAGGTTATGTGTACCTGATGTAGATAAGCTAAGGAGACGGATTATGATAGAGGTACATCATTTACGGTATTCTATTCATCCGGGAGCCACTAAAATGTATCATGATTTGAAAGAAATATACTGGTGGGGTAATATGAAGAAGAACATTACAGAATTCATAGCCCAATGTCCAAATTGTCAACAAGTAAAAGTAGAGCATCAGAAGCCTGGAGGTTATATGCAATGTATAAACCTTCCAATCTAGAAGTGGGACATGATTAATATGGATTTTATCACAGTTTTGCCTCATACACTTCGAAAATTTGATTCCATATGGGTAATAGTTGACAGGCTTACCAAGTCAACACATTTTCTACTGGTCAAGACCACCTACACAGCTGAGGATTATGCAAGGCTGTATATTAAGGAGATAGTTTGATTGCATGGAGTTCCAATCTCTATTATATCGAACAGGGGAGCTCAATTTACTGCAAATTTTTGAAAGTCTTTTCAGAAGAGTTTGGGTACCCAAGTGAATTTAAGTACGCCTTTTCATCCTCAGACAGATGGACAAGCGGAACGTACTATCCAAATACTTGAAGATATACTACGAGTTTGCACATTGGACTTTAAAGATAGTTGGGATGATCATCTATCGCTTATTGAATTTACCTACAATAATAGCTATAATTCAACTATCAAAATGGCACCTTATGAAGCTTTATATGGGAGGAAGTGTAGACCACCAATTGGATGGTTTGAAGCGGGTGAAACTGCTTTACTCAGGCCAAATATTGTTCATCAAGCTATGGATCAAGTTAAGGTGATACAAAAGCGGCTACAAATGGCCCAAAGTCAACACAAGTCATATGCCGATGCTAGAAGAAGAGGGCTAGAATTTACCCGAGGTGATTGGGTATTCTTGAAAGTGTCACCAATGAAAGGGGTAAAGTCTCACCAATGAAAAGGGTAATGTGTCACCAATGAAAGGGGTAATGATATTTGGAAAGAAAGGAAAGTTGGCCCTACATAACGTGCCATATAAGATTGTCTGAAGATTTGGTCAAGTGCCGTATGAATTAGCACTACCCCAAGAACTCTCCACAGTTCATCCAGTGTTTCATGTTTCAATGCTTCGCAAATGCATAGGAGATCCATCTCTTATTGCTCCCATTGAAGATGTACAAGTTACAGAAGATCTCACATATGAAGAAGTACCTATTGCTATTCTGGACCGACAAGTGAAGAGATTAAGGAATAAAGAAGTAGCTTCCATAAAAGTGCTTTGGAGAAATCAACCAGTAGAAGAAATCACGTGGGAATCTAAAGAAATGATGAAGTCTAAATACCCACATGTATTTCAAACAGAAGAACAAGTGCAAGATGCGGAATTGAAGCAATAACAAGTAAGTATCTATAAGTATTGTGTGTATATCGTAACATGAAGGATAAACTTAGACTTGAATATGTGTAACTTAGATAATGTTACTAATGTTACTAACATTCGAGGACGAATGTTACTAACATTCGAGGACGAATGTTCCGAAGGGGGGAAGGATGTAACACCCCGTACATTTCTGAACCTAATTGATTATCGTAACATTTATGGAATTATTCAAACATGAGCTAGTTGGTGTATTACACATTAATTTTAGTGGGCTGAATTAGTCTTGTGCTAATGGGCTCAAAAGAGGCCCAAATATTAAGCAAAAGACATGGCCCAAATAGAGAAATGATCCATTCTTAAGTTGACTAAGTAAACACCTCAATTATTGACTAAGTGTTTGGATAAGGATGACCATGAGGCACTATATAAGGCACAAAATCATATTTTTATTCACCAAAAGACACATGCACATTTCTAGAATTTTCCAACAATATTTCACTTCTCTTACAAACCCTAAGCAACCATTTTCTTTGGACAAGATCATCCTTTTGCAAGCTTTGGTAAGTGTTTACTCTTATGGTTTAATATATTATATGCATCAAAGGGTGTATAAATCATGTTGGTTATGTTGACAAAGTGTTGAGCAGTCCACTATGTGTGAAATAGTCTACTTTTGCTTAATCGGTAAAGGGTTTTGTCTTATAAACTTGAAAGAAGACTTGTGTTCTTGAAATAAGTGAATTTTATGGATTAAATTTCAACATTTATGATTTGGTTATGTCCCTAACTTTCTTTCTCTTTGTGTATGACCGTTGTAATTATTGATGTGAAATTGTGCATGGATTGGTGGTGTATTGAAAGGAAAATGTAGTTTTGTGATGTTCATGTGCTTTGTGAAACCATGATTGTATTTTGGCTTCCAAGATAACTTAAAATATGAAAAGAGAATCTTAATTATGGCCATGGACCATTTATTACAAAAAAGGACCCAAAAGAGACCCATTTTGGCCGAACCGAGCATCCGGCTTCGCGGATGGGGCACCTGCGGGCGCAGATGCCAATGTAAGTGGCCCTGGACAAGGCCAATGGGTACCTGTGGCCTCACCTCACCCACCTGCGGGTGCAGGTGGCTTCGCAGGTCCCTCCAGAACTTCATTTCAATTGTTTTTGCATCTCTTTGACCCCCCAAGGCCCCTATACCCTTTTTGGATGCAATTATCAACTTATGGTACAATTTGAATGGCCCTAAGGGGTAGTCCGGAGGCATTTTGAATCATATCAATTATGAATTGTTGTTTTATGTCTTATGGTGAAATGTATTGAAGTGGCTTGATGGAGTAAATGTGACATGGTGTTAATGAGGAAGTGTAAAGTATAAACTTGGTGTGAAATGCTATTGGTTTATGATGTCTTGTTTGATGTGTGGCATGTTGTGGTGTTGTTGGTATGGTAATGTATTGAATTGTATTGTGAAGGGTGAAATGACGTTATATGGCAGTCATGTAGCTCATTGTCGTCTTATGCACTTGTAATGTAGTTAGTTGTTAACGTGAGCTCCATTATGTACTTGTGTGGTAGAGTAGCTGGATTATTGTATTCACTTATAATACTATGTATTCATATTGGGAAGATAAAGTATGTAAGGTTACTCTTTCCGTATCCTTTGACAGCATCTCTTGTTCTCATTGTTACCAACTTGTTCTCATTTCAAAATGTCTCAAAGTATCTCATTTCAAGTTGTCATATGTTGTTATTCACGTGTCTATTATTTATTGATAGAAGTTCCAAAGCTCCCATAATGTTATGACCACCAAAAGAACTATCTCAAAGAAAGAAATGATGTAAAGAGAATCTGTGTATTCTTGGGTGGTATCCCAGGGGTGAAAGGAACACCTAGCATGGGTCGATCCCAATATCACGGGTGGTATCCCAGGGTTGAAAGGAACACCTAGCATGGGTCGATCCTAATATCACGGGTGGTATCCCAGGGGTGAAAAGAAAATCCTAGCATGGATCGATCCTGATTTGTGTATTTATGAGGACCGTATCCCAGGGGTTAAAATACCTAGCATGGGTCATCCTCTTTTACCACTGATCAGTTGGTCATTTGTTTATCATATGCTTTACAATTTCTTAATGCAAAGAAGGATAAAGTACAGTAATGAATGTAATGTACATGTTTCCACACATATAGAACGGTGGTTTATCTATATTGACTATTCACTTGTATTTGATTCCATTGAAGTTCCTATGTTTCATGCAGTTTCTTATAGCCTTACATACTCAGTACATTCTTCGTACTGACGTCCCTTGGGGGACTTACTTTACTTGTTGTAGGCACAGGAGCTAGTAGACCTCCACAGTAAGATACAGGTCATCTGCCGACTGTTGGTGACCTCCAGGTTGATTCGGGGCTTTCCGAGTCAAATGTGTACATTTGTTTTGATACTATGTAAATGCTGTATAAAGAGGGGACTTGTCCTGACTTTAGGTTGGCTATGTATCTGTTAGAGGCTTTGTAGACGTTGTAGGACGAATGAAGGAATGTATGTCCATTTTGACTTGATAGCCCCAACGACCAAGTTTCATATCTATTGAATGTTTCTCCATGACTTCCGCCATTGGTATCTTGTATCTATATATGATAGAGTGTTGTTCATTTAGTGACATGCATATGAGTGTACATGAATGTAGGTTGGTTCTCTCAAGCCTTAATGGCTTTGGGTGCCAGTCCGCCGCAATGTGATTTAGGGTGTAACATAAAATACCGATCCCAGCAAGGCATAAATGACTTAGGGTACCTATAGGAATGCTCAAAATATGGAAAACGCACAAAAATAAAGAAAATAACTTGGAAGGTCATTACAGAATGACAACATAAGGAGAAGGGGATATGAACTACCTTTTAAATATTGATGTTGTACCAACCCTGATTAGGAGACCATATCTCATGTATTCCTAAACTCACCAACTGCTAACAAGACTTGGTCCTATTTTTTAAAAAAATTTTATAGGTTTTGACATTACTGGATTACATATAAGGGAGATCATAATGTTATAGTGGAATGTTGATACAAGGAAGGGGTGAAACCATACTATCAAGTTATGCCTAGCATAATAGTATGGGAGCTATGGAAGAGAGGAAACTCAACCAATTATGAAGGGCAACACATATCACTTCAAATAGTCATCTTTAATGTGACAAGGACAATACACATGTTGCTAGGGTTTAGAAGACCTTCAAGGATATCTCCACACAAGTGGACAGATATACTGAAGGAACTGAAAAATTATTCTCCATCGGTATAGGTGACTAAGATACTGTGGGAATTTCCTCTTGAAGAATGGGTTAAATATAACACTGATGGGGCTTTAATATGAAAGCCAGGACCTAGTTCTTATGCATTCTACTTAAGGAACTCTCATGGAGATCTTATGCATGCAAAAGGGGCTAACATGTACAATAAATATAGAGGCTGATGCTAAAGCAATATTAGAAGCATGCAGACATTGTCAACAAGCACAACACATGAAAGTAATCATATAAATAGATTCCATGTTACTTAAGCAGTTAATTTCAGAAAAGTGGCAAAGCCCATGAAACATAGTACTGTGGCATAAAAAAAATATGAAATATTCTAGGAATAAGGTAGAGGCAAGTACAACATATAACTAGAGAAGGAAATAAGTTAGCAGGATACATAGAAAATCATGCTATTAATAAACGAACATGCATATTTACAAGCTTTAACAGTTTAAAGCCAGACGAGAAGAGACTAGTAAACAACAACAAGTTAAAATTCCCATACATTAGAGTTCCACAAAGAAGGCGTGAAGGGGGGCAAGAGAGGCTACAACATAGTTTGCTTCACAAGACTAATTACAAAAGACATAGTGCTAAAAAAAAGTAATGATGCTAAATAGCCTAGTCTACATCAGCCAATAAAAAAGACTCGTAGCTTCCTATTTACTCCATCTCAGATTCATCTATAGAAAAGGGGGATCAATAAGGATCCAAAATTAGAAGAAAAGTAGGGAAAAAAGATCAATACCTAGAGTATTATCATAGATCCACAAGATGAAAAACCTCAGCAAAGAGCTGGGAAGAATCAACAACTCCATCCATCAAAGAACACAGTTAAGCAAAGAAAAATGGTTTGCTCAACAAAAGAGGAAGATGATAAGAAAGAAAGGAGAGAAATTACTTTTGAAACCTAATTTAGCAAAATAAGAATACAAGCAGAGCATGATGTTGATGACCCAAAGGAACAAGAATGGGAGGAGAAGGTTGGACCAAATCGACAATATATTTTCACCTGTGCGAAGGGTTAGAGTGAGGAAGATTAGGGCGTGTAGGAAACCCTCCTTCATTTGTATATAATAAAACCCGATTGGGCCTTAGGTAGTTTCCATTTTTGTTTTAGTTATTTTTGGCTTGTCCGGTTAATAAATGAGCCTTGGTCCATAGTGATGTATTTTGAATTTTGAAAATTTTAATAAAAACCCAAAATTTTCCAAGAAAAAGGTGTCATAACATAAAAATTAACTAAATAGAGTTAGTTACTTTGAAGTTGGTTGGTGATGAGGCTAAGTGGTTAAGACAACTCTTAGTGAGTATTTTAATTGGAATAACGCTAACATCTTTTATGTTTATAGACACATATATTTGAGATACAATATGATAGAGCAGCTGATATGAGATGAAATTATTTATGTAAATTATATCGTCAGTGGTAAATCTGATCAACTCACTATTAAAAGAAACATCGAGGGGAGTGAGACTTTAGTAATTTAAAAAGATTAACAATGATGGTAACCCAACCTATGTGATTGGATATCCCATAAATTAGATTTATATGGGTAATAACAATTTATTAGCTAATCAAGTAAGCACTATAAAATAATATCTCTCCTATGATGTGTAAATACAGTGTAGTGCTGCAAGACAAAGTGAGAGTTGAGTTATCATCTTAATCCAAATCATATTCTTTAAAGATGGTGTATTGCTTTGCAGAATAAACTTGATGATTGGACCTATATGAGTATGGAGCGGTGCCGCTTCTATAAAATTGTGATAAATTTCTATAGTACTCAAGAATACCAAGACACGCATATGACCTCTTAGTTTAAAATGGCGATAACGATAAAGATTGTGCGGGTATAGTTTAATAGAATAAGACCCTAAAAAAGGACAGCCCGGTGCACCAAAGATCCCACTATGCACAGTATCAGGAAAGGGCCCGACCACAAGGGCTATTGTACGCAGCCTTCTCTTATATTGCAAGCGGCTATTTTCAAGGCTTGAACCTGTGACCTCCTGATCACATGGCAAAAACTTTACCAGTTACTCTTGATTTAAATAGACCCTCGATCTGGTTCATAGATTTAAAAAAGACCCGTGATCTCCTGATAGAATAAGACCCTAGATTTAAAAAATGAAATTCTTGATTCATAGAAGTTCTAAACTTTACCAATTTTTATGTAAGTCTAATCTTGTTTTATCTAGGTTTGATTCATAGTCTACGTGACACCAGATTCGACATATTGTACTCATTTATGAAAATTCAATAAAACATCTTAGTATCATACATTATATTCTTTGATATTGTTTTTGAAATATATAGGGGATTGTTGGATATTTTAAAAAGAATAAATATTTAATAGATTAATTATTTTATAATATTATAATATTGGTTTTAAAGATTAACAAACCATTTGACTGGTCATTTAATTCAAAGTTTTGCAATAATATAACTGATGATTTTATCTATTTTGAATGACCTTTTACTATGTGTTGAATGACTTTAACTATGCCTTTAATTGGATATTAATTTGGTTGAACTGTAATGTTCCTTTGACCATTTACAAAGGAAGCTACCTAAGGTTCCAGTTCAATCTAATACAATTGCTTTTGCTAGTATTCACTCCATATCTTAATTCATTTTATTGGGAAGTTGGAAGACATCAATTTTAACATATAAATATCATCTTATGCTCTTGATTTAGACTTAAATAAATGGACACCAACTAAAACTCCAGAACATTCACAATTTTTAGATTTAGATTGTGTCACAGATGTAAATAAAACAATACAAGTATGGATAGGACAAATTGCAAAACAACTAATAGATAATAAAATATCAGTAGCGGATACACCAGGATACATAGAAAGAACACTAATAGGAACAGTAAAATTATGGCTACATAATATAACAGCTGACGGTAGAGCAACATTAAGAAATAATAAAGATAGTAGTGGAACAATTACAACATCAAGCATAGCTATATTAGACAAATACGAATTTGGAATTAGAAATGAATTTGGAAGTATGACAACAGAATTAGCAGAACAAGAAAAAGATAAAAATCTAAATAGACAATTAATGAATAAATTATCAATATGCAATATGTGTTATATAGATGAATATACATGCGCTTTTAAAGATTACTATTATAGAGCAATATATACTCATGAAGAAGCTATAGCAGTTAGAAGAACATATTTTACAAAATTACCTGAACCATTTAGTACAAAAATTATAACAGCATGGGACGCAGCTAGTTTAACAGATACATTAGGAGCTAGAATAAAATATTTACAAACATGGTTTATAGGACTATGTGATGAATATAAAGATAAACAAAGATTAGATAAAGTATTAACAAAAAACATGTCGTGTTGTACACAAAAGATAGCACCACAATTTGGTTGTAAAACTAAGAAAAATAAGTTTAGATACAAAAAACGATTTAAAAAATATAAATCCTTTAAATCTAAATACAAGTATAAAAATCCAAGAAAACGATATTATATAAAAAATTACAAAAGAAAAAGACCTTATCGACCTAAGAAAAAATTATCAGAATGTAAATGTTACAACTGTGGAAAATTAGGACACTTAGCTAAAGATTGTAAAATACCTAAAGATATAAAGAAAAAACAAATTACCGAAGTCAGAATAGAAGAAAATATTTATACAGAATTACCATACATAGATTATGATTTAGAAAGTAACGATAGTATTTATGAACTAGATGAACTGCCAGATATAGAAATGAATAACTCAGACTTAGAAACTGATTTGAATAATGATGATATTAACAATATAAATCTATCAGATACAGAAACCGAAATTGATGACTGAATCAGGAATAATAGAAAAAGAAAATTACCAAACTGAAGATAGTAATAACCAGAAAATAATATTTGACTCAAATATATACAAGCAAATCACAAAACAAGAAATAACCTTAAAAATAGATAATGTATTAGATGTACCAATGGTAAGATATTGGTTCAAAAAACCAAAAGAAGAATATTATATAATAAGCCAAAAGGAACATACAGTAGACTGTAAATATGCGCAAGGTAGTGCAATGGTACCCATAATAAGTAAAAGAGAAATAACCAAAGAAATACAAACATTAAAACCAAAACCGAAAAACGAAATAACTCATGTACACTTAGGAGCAATACAGATATTAATAAAAGCATGTTTTAAGGAAGGAATAAATACACCTATAGAACTATACTTAGCAGATGATAGAATTAAGTACCCAATTGAACAGAGTATAATTAGTGCAGTAAAAGGAAATTTAATATACCAAAAATTTAAGTTTACAGTTAACCCAAATTATACAGTAGCAATAAAAGATAGAAATATAGATAAATCCCTAGTATTATATTGGAAGCTATCAGGAATAGAACTAACCCCTGGAAGTAAAATATTTACAGCAAGATGCAAAAATTTATATATTTTAACTACTAAACATATGGTACAAGCAACCAATAAAATTGATAAAATTAATATAGAATCCCCATTTGACAATATCTTAACAGTTATAGATAATAATGATTATAGTTATGATGATTTAAATATAAACCAAGAATTAGATATAGTAAAAGAAAGAATAGGAACGACATCAAAAAGACAAATAGATGCCCCCTCATCCTCATCAAGAATGAGCACATCTAGAAGAATAGAATATGAAATACCTAATGAAATAATACCAACACAACATCCCTATTATATAACAGGAATATTAAATCAACGAAAATATTTAATCCTAATCAACACAGGAGAACAAGATAATTGGATAACCAGAGAATTAATTACAGAAGATGATATTATAATACAAGAACAAGAAATACCCGATTTACCAATAGAATTAAAACAGACAAAGGAAATAACTATTCAAGAAGTAATTATAGGCGGAATACCTATAAATATACAATTTACAATAGGACAAATAAATCCAAATATAGTTTTAGGACTACAATGGCTAGAACAAGTAAAACCATATAAGTTAGAAGATAAAAGATTAATCATTCATTACCAAAATAAAAATGTAATAATCAATAGAACAAAATCAATACTATAAAAATACCTTAGCATGAAAGTATATATATTAGCAAAAATAATTGTGGAAGGATATAATAGTAGATATTATACACCAATGATAGACACAGGCGCAGAAGCAAATTTATGTAGATACAATTGTTTACCAGAATCCAAATGGCAAAAGATAAAAAATCCAACTGTATTCACCGGATTTAATGACGAAGGAAGTATGGTAAAATATTACGCAAAAGATGTAAAACTACAAATATATGATAAAATACTAACAATAAAAACGATGTATAACTATGATTTCACAACAAGAGATATAATTTTAGGAATGCCCTTTATAGATGAACTATACCCTCATATACTAACAAAAACACACTGTTGGTTTACAACACCTTGTAAACAAAAAATAGGAGCCAAAAGAGTACAAAATAAACCTAGAAAAACAACACCATGGATAAAAGGATCAGAAAAAATAACACAAAAACTAGAAAATCAATCAACAACAGAGAAAGCAATAGAAATTATAACCTTTAATATTAACATGTTACAACCAATCTATGATAAGTTAGAACCCTTATATAGTGACAATCCGCTTAAAGGATGGCATAAACATAAAACAACAGTTACAATAGAACTAATTGATCAAAATAGTATAATAACCCAAAAACCATTAAAATATAACTTTGATGATTTAAAAGAATTTACCTTACACATAGATGAATTACTTCACAATAATTACATTCAAGCTAGTAATAGTAAACATACTAGTCCAGCCTTTATTGTTAACAAACATAGTGAACAAAAAAGAGGAAAAAGTAGAATGGTTATTGATTATAGAAATCTAAATGCCAAAACTAAAACTTATAATTACCCAATACCAAATAAAATATTAAAAATTAGACAAATCCAAGGATATAATTATTTTAGCAAATTTGATTGCAAATCAGGATTTTATCATTTAAAATTAGAAGATAACTCTAAACATTTAACAGCATTCACAGTACCCCAAGGATTTTATGAATGGAATGTTTTACCCTTTGGATATAAAAATGCACCAGGTAGGTATCAACATTTTATGGATACATATTTTACACAATTAGAGAATTGTATTGTATATATTGATGATATATTATTATACTCAAGAACAGAAGACGAACATATACAATTACTAAATAAATTTATCAACATTATAGATACAGCAGGAATTAGTTTAAGTAAAAGCAAGGCAGAAATAATGAAAAACCAAATAGAATTTCTCGGTATACAAATAGATAAGAATGGAGTAAAAATGCAAACACATATAGTACAAAAAATTATAAATTCAAATGAGATACTAGATACAAAGAAAAAATTACAATCATTTTTAGGATTAGTAAACCAAGTAAGAGAATATATACCAAAGTTAGCAGAATATTTAAAACCATTAAATAAGAAATTAAAAAAGGATATTGAATATCATTTTGACCAAACAGATAGAAAATATATACAAAAAGTTAAAGAATTATGTCAAAAGTTACCAAAATTATATTTTCCAGATATAACAAAAGAATTTATATATATAATAGAAACAGATTCAAGTAATCATAGTTACGGTGGAGTATTAAAATATAAGTATCTTGATACAAAAATAGAACATCACTGTCGATATCACTCAGGAACATATACGGAACCTCAAGATAAATGGGAAATAAATAGGAAAGAATTATTTGCCTTATATAAATGTTTATTAGCATTCGAACCATATATAGTTTATAACAAATTTATTGTCAGAACAGATAATACACAAGTAAAATGGTGGCTAACAAGAAAATTAGACGACTCAGTTACAACAAAAGAAATACGAAGACTTGTCTTAAATATACAAAATTTTACATTTACAATAGAAGTGATCAGTACTAACAAAAATATCACTGCAGACTACTTATCAAGACAAAGCTACTCAGACAGATCAAGATAGCCAAATGGATATTTTATTAAAAGCCATGACTACACTTTGCTTAAAAGTGGACAGTTTTGAGCTAGAATTAAAAGAGCTAAAGAAGGAAAGAGCTACAAGTCAGCCGCATGACTCAAAATATGCTGAACTATGTCGATCGGAAGACATTAAAAATCCAGAACTAGAAGGAGACGTTGAGAAACTCCATAAAACTCATAACAAGTTTGTTAATGCAGCTACAGGAAAAGCATCTACAGAAGCAAGCAGCTCAAATACAACCAGCCAACCTACAAAAAGACAAAACCAAAATTTAAATAGCCAGTTTACAAAAACCTTTATCAAAAATAAACAACCCATAAATCTATCACATCCGACTATACCAAGTCCACAAACATCCACATATGCCGCAAGCCTAAACCAAAATAAACAAGTATATAACCACATTTCCAGAGCATACATCCAAAATATCTATAAAACCCAAACATTTTTGAATTTACATCCAAGATCTCAAACAACCAATGACCCGCAAAAAGATTTTATAACTCAAAAACTACAAGGATATAACAAATTAATTGCCCAGCCTGGCACCAGTGCAAATTTAGTACGTACATGCTACGAATATGGACTACTTTCAACAGTATATACAGCAGATGGAGCAGAACTACAACAAATACCAGACTTATATAATGCTTTTACAATATACAAAAGAATTACAGACGGATCATTCTTTTACATACGATGTTATTCAGCACCAGCAGAGATATTATACAATGAGATAAAACCACTCATCCAAGTAGTAAAAATTGGACTTACCAGAGATATGATTATCCCAGAGGAAATAGAAAAACAACCAGAAATACCAGAAGTTGATATACCAACATTCTTTGCTACAAAAAGATTAATAGGACTACAAGTAATTATTCAAGAACTAGTCAACAACTACACCAATGGACATAATATATGGAAATATCATTGTAGAGACCATGCCATGATCTATGCAAATGCAAGAGTACTACGCCAACAAGATATGGAAGAAGTACGTAGTTGGATATGGACATTATTAAGACCTGAAGATACCCCAACAACAAGAGCTATCAAAAAAGATTTTATTTCAGAAAATTTATTGGTTAAATATTGCCAGTATTTAGGACCGAAATACCCAGATCACCATTGTTCAAAATGCAGTGGAGGAAATACCACAACTATACCAGAAGTGAATCTAGAATGAAGACAAACGGACAAGCTACAAACAAAAAGAGCTACAGACAAAGACATAATCATAAATAGTTCCTAGTTTATTTTATTATGTAAATTATTGCAGAGGAATCTTTACTTTTTCTTTCTTCTTAGCATTAGTCAAAAAGTGGGAATAGTAAGAAACCCCACACGTTTTCTTTCAATAATGTAAAATAGTAGGACACGTTTTCTTTCTCTTTTTCAAAAGTCGTAAAGTACACAGTGACTAGCACTGTGCATTTACGCGTTTTTCCTTTATTACGCGGTTTCCACTATTGAGACGCGTTTTCTTGTAATATAAATAGAGACGAACAGATGAGAAAGAAGGCAAGCAATTTTTGCTAACCTACTCTCTCATGTGTTGAGACTCACCATAAATAAAAAAAAATATTTTATTTTACATACATAGCATGGAGGAATCCAATATAGAAACATCTATATCACATACTACGGAAGAGATAACAACAAAGGTATACTCATATTTACATATGTGTAACTAATCTATCATATTCCTAATAATCTCTGATTAGCTTATTATTATTTATCATGTTATAGTTTGATTATGTTAACATTATCCTTATTAGTTTGCTATGGTTAGGAAGCTGAGAGTAAGTTAAACCCAGACTAAGCTTTTCCAAAATGGTTGAACCCAGAAGAAGGCTAGAAATGCCGTGAATAGGGTAGTAAACCAAATGAAGTAAGCAGTGTTAGGGTAAACTGATTAAAGCTGGAACCCATAGTAGTGACCAACCGGATAATTAAACATACTGGACTATTCGATGATAAAGATAATAATATAAGCAGAGGTTAGAAGGAATAATTTGATTAACACACAGAAGTAAGAAATGACAGAACCTAGTTATATGAAACCCGATATAGCAGAAACTAGTAACCTTAAACAAACAGAAGATGTAGAAAAATATAAAACCCCAACACCTAAATATTTGATAAATGAAGACAAGGACTACAAAATATTAATCTTATATATATTAAAAACTTTAGATACAGAAATAATACAAAACATATATAATCTATTATTTACTCATGAACTTATAGACCTAATGAAAGAATCATGGTTAGATACAATATTAAACAATGATAGTGATGATGACTCTAGAAATAATGATATATACCTAGATATAGATACAGAAGGATATCTAGATTATTATTAAAATGAACCAACAACATTTAGAAAATTGGCAAAAAACTATAGATGAATTAAGAGAAAGAGAAACACTAATACAATTCAATCTAGACAGATATATACAAACACAAAATAGTGGTTATTTAGATCTAATAGTAAGAGATATCAATATCATATTAAGACTAATTAGAGAACGAGATAACTACTATAATTCCGCATTTAGCTAAAATGACCCAAGAAGCAAAGATCATAGGACCAATAGGACCACCCCCACAATTGGTATCAGAGCATAGGAATAAAGAACATAGGAATAAAGAACATAGGAATAAAGAACATAGGAATAAAGAACATAGGAATAAAGAATATAGGAATAAAGAGCATAGGAACAAAGAACATAGAAATAAAAAATATAAAAATAAAAAAGATGTCATACCAAATAAGATAAGTACCAACAATATTTATAAAAATAGAATAAGGAAACATAGTAAAAAACAATTTATAATGCAAACAGAAAACATGAAAGGAATTGAATATGGAGAAGATCTACCAGATGAACATCCTAGATGTATAACATTAGATAAACAAATAAATATAGCAACTAAAATACAGAAACTACGACTAAATTTAGATAACTTATATGAAAAATACGAATACACAAAAATACCTGAATTAATAGATACAATTTCCTATACTGAATACGAATATATAAGACAACTCATAAAACAACAAGAATATAAATATGATAAATTATAATGTATAAACGACAACAATCAAAAGTAGTTAGAAAAATAAAAATACACTATTCAACAAAAAGAATTGAAAAACAGAGTAAAATAAAAAGTCAACAAAAATATAACCTACGAGAAGTTACACAAATAATTAAAGAAATAGATAACTTATATAAAGTAATGACAAGATTAGTCAAAGCATTAGATAAAATAACTATATCATTAAAACAAACTATAAATGGATAAACCAGAATCAAGTAACCCCGTATATATATATCCAGAAACACCAAAAATAATAAGAAAAATGGAATTATTAAGAAAATTTATTGACATTAAAGAAGAACTTAATATTAGAAAAGAAAGATTAAATTACAATATATTTGCAGGAGTAGCTAAGAAATCAATTGAAGCACAAAAACAAACTATACAAGAATTAGAATTACAAAAAGATATAATGGAAATTAAATATACTTATGAATAAAGAAGAATATCCAGTGGAAGAAAAAACATTTTTAGGAACAGATGGAACACAAATAACAATAACACACTCAAATTTAGGACGACGATATAGAAAAATAGGTACAAAATTACATTTAATGCCAGATCCAATATCAGCTAAATTAGAAGATAGTTTAACAGAAATGATAAGATTACAAAAGGAAAATACTGAAATAGACCAAAAATTAGAAATTGAAAAAATACGATTAGAAGCCAGAAAAGAAATCGAACAACTAAAAAACCAACCAATAAAACAAGACCATCCTCAAAAACCTATACCACCTCAAGAACCAATCCCGGAATATTTTGAACCAGAACCTGAAACATCCGAATCATCTACAAAAATACAAGAAATGGAAAGAGAATTAGCAATATTAAAACAAATCTATGCCCAGAAAGTACAAGCAAGATTAGCAAAACAAAATGAAAAAATAAAAAAAGAAAAAGAAAAAAAATTAGCAATGGAATTAGAAAAGTTAAAAGAACAAATACACTTAGAAAGCTTAAACCCTGACGAAGAATCTCCAAATATAAGTATTGATAACATCACAATAGACAATTTAACTATAGATAATGTAACCATAAACGAAGCCGAATCCGAAATAAATTTAGCCAATAATGATAATAATGACGAAAACAGTGAAACATATTCCACATTTAATTTTTTTAGGTTTTCTTTCTTATGGAATCTTTGTTAGTTTATGTACTTCTAGTTTTATACTAAAAGGGAATTTTGAATTCTGATACACATATACCGCGTGAAATATCCTTGAAGATAATGTCACTTGACATCCTCAAGTTATGATGAATTTCCTACATGTTCGTGTTCAAGTATTTTTCAAAAAAATTTCAACATTTTCTTGATGAGGATTTGGGAAGTTTCTAGGAACATTGATGTGATTAAGAGTATTAAGAGGCTTACGGGAAAAGGCAATATTTTGGTGGAACTTGTGTTTGGGGAAGGAAACTAACTTAAGATTTTTTCACTAACTTTACTTTTGATTTTACAGATATTGTAATTTGCTCAACTGTGTGCTAGGCCCCACGATTCTTCATCAACGTATCAGGATTTAACAACAAAAGGGAAGCAAATACTAAATATAGCTAAACAACAAGTTAGATCTAAAATCCTAATTATACACCACAGGTAAACAACGCAGATCATGACTAATAACAAACAACAGTCAAGGAGAAACAAAAGCTGAAAGTTCAAAACACAATTACATTTTTCTTTTATATTCTGTGCTTATTATTACAAGTTCATCTTACAATTACCAGCCTATAGTCGAGTTAATTGTTCCTTCAAAAATCTGAAATCTTGTCTAGGGTTTCTTTAATTTGGCTAACAGTGATATTAACATCTTTGGAGCTCAGCCAATTGATGGAGCTCAATATACAGACTTCAAAAGCTTAGATAATAGTTTGAACTCACAATGAACAATGGAAATCAATGGCATAAAGGGATATATCTCTGAAGCCTATTAAGAGATATTCATCCTTAAACCTAATAGACGTCTTCATTTATTTGGATTTCATGGCATCTTGTGAGATTCTAAGGTTTCTTGTGTGAAAACAATACTGAGCTTAGAGGAAAGGACATTTAGATCTAGAACTCTTATAGGGTTGTGCTCTTTATTGTTCATAAGATTGACTCTCCATGAAGAATTTCTACGGAAAATTTGCAGCGTCCAAGCTTGAATGTCGCTGATCAATTTATGGAGAAGACATGTTTGTGGAGCAAAAGAGTGGTATATGGAACTTTCCTTTTTGTAATTGAAAGGTGGAGCTCAAGGACCCCTTATTAATAAAATGAAATCAAATGTTTACAAATCCTGGTCCAAAAGTAACCGAGTCTCAAATGAAGGTCCAAAGGATAAGGAAATAAAAAAAACAAAATCAAAAGGAAAAAATATAAATAGAAAAGTCTAGAAAAAGGGAAAGTGGAAAATCAGGAGTAGTGAGGAAGGTTCTCAATGAACTCGTTCATCTTCCTCAAACATATGTCTTTCAAAACTCATTCCAACTTTCATTATAAATGTGATTAATCACTGCATCTACCTGGTATGAGCTCCAATCAATAATAACAATTAGTCATAGATTAGATCATGAAGGATCTTCTTTGTCACTAGACATGGAGCAGAAAATTGAGAGAGCTCCAAGCATAAAAGGACACTTCAGATCTAGAGTAGATCTTGAAGGTTTGACTTTTTCATTAGAACTTGGAGCTATAACATCTTTGAATTGTCACCCTCTAAGCTAAGTAACTCTAACCTTCTTCTTAAATTGCATGTTTTCCTCCTTTATAAAGAATGATGGGCTGAATCTAACAGAAGATTAATACCACCATCTATTCTAGAGTCAAGAGGATGAAAGCACAATTTATAGGAGATTTATCTAATGTTTGAACTTGTTGTAGGTTGTTGATGAAACCAAAAGAATTTTAACAGTCTGTAATCACGTAGAGGCACTTTTGTCTTGATTTCGTATGTAATGTACACCCCAGAGCTCTCATCAGGTGGGGATACTCAATCACATGAAATTTCTTCAGATATATATGCTTACTATTTGATGTTTACTGTTAAAAAACCTGCTAGTTGTATTAGAAAACCTACATCAAGTTGTTTTCATTTATTGAATCTAAATATGTCAATATGTTGTTCTTCTCCTTTCTATGAGGAATCCCCTTGCTTGTCTAAATTGAGAATTTTTTTACCTTCACTGGGTATGTCTTAAAAATGCTCTATCTAATAATTACCTGCAAAAAAAAATAAGATTAGCAAAAAAAATAGCAAGAGTATTTCCTTCCTAAAGGGAATGTTGTACTCTTGCTGATAGAGACCTCCATAGACTCTTGGTTTTGTTGACCTCCACAAACACACTCCAAGGAACTTCCCATCTCCTTTCCAAAATCTGAACCATAGCTAATGAATTAGATTCTATAATGATATAATTCAGCATATGTTCCTTGCAATACATCAAATATTCTCTAATGGCTCTTGCTTCTGCCACCAAGTTAGTGTTATATTCAATTTGAACCCCTTTAGCAACCACCAGGTCCCTAGCTTACTCTCTAATGCAAAATACAACTAAACTAGGTCCAGGATTTCCCTTTAAGGCACCATCTGTGATACATTTCAGCCAATTCCTTGGGGGAGGGCTTCATCTCACAAGTCACAAAGAATAATTAGGTCTATATCCTTCCACTTTAGCTACAATTTCATACCAGTGTCTGCTCCCACAAGATTCCTTAATTTTTTTCTTTCATGAACTTCTTAATGGTATCAGTAATTTCCAGTATTATCTTCCCAGTAGAAAAGGTTCCTCTATATAAAATTGTGTTCCTTCTTTTCCACAAGTACCAAAGCATAATAATAGGCACCACCTGAAAATCCTCTTAGATCTAGCATTCCTATCTACACTCCACCACCTTTTATGCTCTGCTTCAAATAACTCATAGGGCTAAATCCAGCAGTACTAGTATAATATTGCCAAATTGTACTAGAAACTTCCCCTTTGAAAAATAAGTGCTCAATTGTATCCATTCTAAAATAGAATAGCATTTGTAATTTTGTTAAATACTGAGATTTCAAACATGCACTAATGGAGCCACATGCATTTTACCTTGCCAAATTCTCCAAGCTAGGAAAGAATATTTGAAAGGTAGGCTTTACTCCAAATAAGCTTAAAATCATCATTGATCTCACCTCTTTGTCTAAGTAGTTCCATACACTTTTAACACTGAATTTGTCTGAACTAGTGTAAGTCCACCAAGACTTGTCTCCTTGATTAACTAGATCTACACTATTCATATTGTTTCTAATATGATCTACTACATATTCAGGTTCAACGCTATGCATTTCATTAAAATTCCAGCCATCCTCTGTAAGAAAATCCCCAATATCACTCAAAGCATGGCATGTTTGTACCCAAGATTGATGCATGACTAATGAACCTAAATTGGTCCAATTATCACACTAGACAAAAGAAGTATCCTTCTTAGGTTCAAATTATAATTCTTTCTCAATTTTTTCTCTATTCTGCAATATGAATTTCCACACCTGTGAGTCCCCTTTCTATTGTACAAGAGAGGGTATCTATTTTTTACAATATTTACTCCACAAAAAATTGAACCACAAATTAATGTGTTTTAAATCTCTACCAAAATTTAGCATACATAGCTTGTGATACATCAAATATAGATCTAAACCTAAGCCCTCCTTCTTGTTTAGGAAGACAAACTTTATTCCATGCAGATCAATATTTGCTCCTACCTGATCCTTATTGCTCTAGAAAAACTTAGCAAAAATCTTATGTAACTCTTTGATGACACATATAGGAGGTAAAATAGTAGATAACACATAAATGGGGGTGCTTTGATGAACATTAGTTATAAGTACTTCTTTACCTTCATATGACAACATTTTTTCCTTTCATGCTTGAAATTTCCCTTTAACTCTATAAATCAATTATGCATAATGCTCTTTCCTTTTTCTAGTATTGGTAATAGGACACCCTAAATAATTCATAGGAAAATAAGCCCTTGTAAATCTTGTACGCTGCTCTACCAGAAGAGAAGAATTCCCAACAACATTTTAATGGATATAATAAAAACTCTTCTCTTTGTTAAATTTCTGCCCAGATTGCTTTTCATAATCTTGTAAAGTGGCCATAATCTTCTCTAAAGAATAAAAATTTGTAGAAGCAAAAAAATAGTGTCATCAGCATAAGCTAAATAATTTAGTTTAGAGCTCCATTTAGGCATTCCATACCCTATATACTGGCCATCCTCAAATAAAGAATTAAGTACCCTAGTAAGGATCTCAGCAGATAAGACAAAAAAGAGCTAGGAGGGAGGGTCACCTTGTTTTACCCTCCTGGTAGAGTGAAAAAACCATAAGACTGACCATTGAGTAACACTGAATAATAATTGTTAGAGATCAGCCTCCAGATCTGTAATACCTGAGGTGTTATGGTCACATAAAAATATGCAATAACTTGGGTATGAGACTAAATGGAGGAAAAGTGAAGAAGCATGTACTGGAAAGGAGCATGCGAAGAAGAAAAGAGCCAAGTCATAGGAGTGACCCACGGCAGGGACTCACGTGCCTTGAGTCCACCCACGTGACGTGGGAGGCTGCCGTGGATCAACTTCTGCGGTTGGCCAAAAAGCCTGATTTCCATGGCAGGGCTTCCATGTGGCGTGACTCCACTCACGTGACGTGAGTGAGTGCCGTGACTGAACTTCAGAGACTTTGTAATGTTGTCTTATTGCCACGACATCTATCCACGTGACGTGACTTGGTCCACGACGCCAAGTCACGGCACCGTGGAACCTTATCGGCACTGTTGCTCTATTTTGATTCGGAAAGGATTAACCTTGTATTTATAAATACCCCTGCATTGCCCTATGTGCAAAAGGGAGCTAGTACATCGTTTTGAGAGACATGTCCTATTGTTCCGAGTTCATAAACATATTATTGGTTTCGGAATTGAAAACCCTAGAGTTGGGTGTATTATCCATTAAATATGTTGGGGATGAATTAATATAAGGTTTATGGGCTTAAGTGAGGCCCAAAATGAAATAAATATACATGGGCCCAAAAGAAGGATGAACCATGTATAAATAGACCAAGTCAACTTAGATATTTTTGGTCAAAAAGTGTGGCTAAGGGTGGACCGTGAGAGGGGCTGATTAGAGGGCCTATATAAGGCTGAAAATCACTTAAATTCACCATATCTCACTTTCCAAAATCAGATTTTTATCAAAATATCTTCTCCTCTCTCAAACCCTAGCAACCCTAATTTGCTTTAAGGAATTTTGGGTAAATCTTCCACTTGCAAATCTTGGTAAGTGTTTCCTCTTGTAGATTACTATATTATATGCACAAGAGGGTATGGATATCATGTTGGTTATGATTAAAAGGTGTTGAACAGTCCACTTTGTTTGTTTTTCTTAAATCGGTAAAGGATTTTTCTTCTATGTTGGTTTGTGGACTGTTTTGGTGTTGTTGGTGTTGTGAGGTAGTAAATTATATTGTAGTAAGGTGGAATGAATTTATATGGTAGTATAAAGGAAGGGGGAATAATATACCATGTGTGTAGGAGGTTGGATAGTTTAATTATCACCTTGTGACCTTGTCATGTACTTGGTTTTAATGTGAATTCCATTATGTATTCATATTGTAGAATAGCACTTTAAGGAAGAGCCGAATTGTAGTAATATTATATTGAAATGATAAGGTATGTAAGGTTTCTTTTTTTTTTGTATTCTTTGGCCACACCTATTGTTCATATTTTGACTGAACTTGTTTCTACTCTGAAATGTTGTAGAGTATCTCATTTTAAGTTGTTAGCAATTGTTATTCACATGTCTCTTATTCATTGACAAATGTTCTGAAGCTCCAATAATGTTATAACCACCAATGTATCAATCTCACAAAAGAAAAGAATGAACTAATGCATACATGTTGTATTGTATGAGTACGGGTGGTAGCTCAAAGGGGCGAAAGCCTAGCTAGAGACGATCCTGATTGATTATTGGATACAGGGGGCAGCCCAAAGGGGTGAAAACCTAGCTCGGGCCGAACCTGATTTATTGATTTATAGGTGGCAGCTCAAAGGGCCATAAGCCTAGCTAGAGACGATCCCAATGTTATTTTCCCACTGATCAGTAGGGGCCCGTGCATATATGATGATGTTAATAATGATATGAACGTAAAAGGAAATTAATGAAGGTAATGTACATGGTTCCACACATACATAACGGTGGTTTATCCATATTGTCCATTCACTTGTATACGATTTCATTTCAGTTTCTATATCTCATGCAGTTGCTTATAGCCTTACATACTCAGTACATTCTTTCGTACTGACGTCCCTTAGGGGACTTACCTTACTTGCTACAGGCACAGATGCAAGTAGACCTCCACAGTAGGATACGGGTCATCTACAGATTGTTGGTGAGCTCCAGGTTACTTCGGGGCTTTTCGAGTCATTGTATATTTGTTTTGGTACTGTACAGTAGTGGTATAAGGCGGGGACTTATCCCGACCTTAGTTTTGATTATGTACATCTTTTAGAGGTTTTGTAGACTATGGTAAAGTCAAATGTAGAAGTGTATTCTTTTTTTTGACGTTGCGGCCCTAACAGCCAAGTCTCATATCTATTTGAATGTCTTTCCATGATTTCCGTCTTTGACATCTTGTATCTGTATGACTGGATGTTGTTCACTCAGGGATAGCATAGGAATGTACATGATCATAGGTTGGTTCTCTCGGGCCTTAACGGCTTTGGGTGCCAGTCCGCCCCAATGGGATTTGAGACGTGACAAGATCATGTCTACAAAACTGTTTGAAAATCCCATCTTTCTTAGGACCTTCATTAGGAAAAACCAAGATACTCTATCATAAGCTTTATCCATATCAAGCTTAATGACTACATTTTAAGGTTTTCCTATTTTACCCAAATCAGTAACTAGCTCCTAAATCAGCAAGACATTCTCTATGATGCTTCTTCATTTGAAAATCCAGATTGATTGGTAGAAATTAATTTTGGCAATAAATCCTCTAGTCTATCATGAATAATTCTAGACAAGATTTTGTTGATAAACTACTCAAGCTAATAGTTCTCATATATGAGAAAGTTTGAATACTCTTTTTTTGGTATGAAGACCAAATTAGTATAAGTAATAGACTTGGGTAAGAAATTGCCAGCAAAAAAGTCATGTACCATTATGGTGATATCTGAACCTATAATATCCCAACAAACTTGATAGAATATGCTAGATAATCCATCAAGTCCACTTGAACTATCCTCGCTAAGCCTAAATGCAGCTTCCTTCACTTCTTCACTTTCTAGAATAACTCCCAAGGCTGCATTTTCTTCTACATTAATCAATCAGGGATATGGGACAGAAAACAAAAATTTGTTAAGTCCCTGTCTTGCTGAAATTGATTCAAAAAAAATTGAACTGCTTCTGTTGTAATCTCACCTTCTTCTTCCAGCCATCAACCTTGAGAATTTTGTATCTTGCTCACCTTCAATCTCTATCTTCTTTCATAACAAAGTTGTGAAAAAATCTAGTGTTTCTATCACCCTAATATGACAAGTTGCTTATGTGGGTATGATCGTAGAGGCTCTTTGTTCTATCAGATTATTAAAGACTTTGGGTTGATTGATGTCACTTGGGTATTGAGAACTGCATGGGTATTTTTGATAAGTTACATGAGGCTTTGATTCCATTTAGCATGTTCACATCTATGGTATACAGAACTTTATGATGATTCTCAATTGAGTCAAAAGTGTTGAGCATGAGGAGATGACTATTTGAATAGTGATCTAAGAGTGCTAAGTGTGACATTTAAGGTTTTTTGTGGCATTTGTAACACCCCAAAAATTCAAGCTAAGATTAGAACCATGCTTCAAGTACATGTAAAATCAAAAATCATGTTTTGATAGTATGAGAAGTGATTTAGACATGTACTAAGGCCACAAGTAACTCTTATCTCATAGCAAAGTTGAAACCTTCCTTACCAATTGAGTTTTTGTGGAGAATCTTTCTATAGTCAACTTCAAATGATCATAACTCCTAGCATATACAGAATTTAGGGGTTTAAGACAAACTAAATGAAAGGTCATTGAGTCTTCTTTCCAATTCCACCAACCGTTCTTAATCCATTACCAGAGTAAAACGTTATGCTCAATTTACCAGAGGGTGTCTGTCTGTAAGAGTGTGACGGCTCGGGTGACGAACCATCACACAGGTGATGACCTATCAAGAAAAGCCTTTAGTATTGACCAGTAAGACCAAATTTGGTCATTTTATGATGGTTCAAGTGATGTTCAGTCAAGGAATTGACTGTCCGTCACCCGAACCATCAATCGAAACTATTCTGAACTTTTATAGCATTTCAATGGAGTTGTTTGGTCTTTACCCACTCTTTTAACACCAAAACTACGTCGTTTAAGCTATCCTAAGGCTGCAATATAAGACTAAAATTCCCCAAATTCCCCATTAGCTCAAAATTCAGTCAACACAAAAGAGAAAACAGAGAAACGGGTGATTTTCTTCTCCCAAGGCAAAATTAGGGTTCTTCAACTTCAGACTCCAAATTCAATGATTTCACAAATGTTTCCATCTCCAGGTATGTGAAATTTCATCAATGGGTCTACTTTCACCATTGAGTCCCAAAGTTAACTCAATTTCTCAGTTTAACTCCTTCCCAAAGCTTAGGGTTCATGAATGTTGTGAATTTCTTGATATTCTAGCTCCTTGATCTCATTGAGTTATAAACTCATGTTTTAACATGAATTTTAGTACCGTTATATGTTCAAAATTATAAACCCTAATTATATTGTGAAATCCATGATTTCTGGACTTGAAGTACTAAATTTCTGAATTTGCTCAATTTATGGAATAGTCATAATAGTTGTATTCTTCAGGGATGGTGGGTTATGAACACCCGATGATCTAGGATTCCATGCATATAATTATGAGTATTATATCCTCCAGTTTACATAGTTTTGAATGCTCTCAGATAATGCATTTATTTTCATTCTTCAGAAGATTACTATTATTGAGCATTTCAGTTATTAGTGTCATTCAGTTAGGAGTAGTACTTAGCACTGAGCGAACGCATGGATGGAGGCTCACCCTTCAGTTAAGCTGAGAACTTTAGTAGAAGTTCCTAAGTCCCAGAACTATGGCGCCACCGTAGGTTCTAAAAGGTCACCCATCAGACAAGACTTGGCACTTTAGTCCTTCTGGACATCAGTTTAGTGGATCCACGTCAGTTAGTGTTCGTACCCTTGGCAAGGTACAGAACACCCTTCCAGCTGGGGTTACAGTTTTGACCCTGATTAGCCTAGATTGGGGTATGTCGAATAACAATAGCTCCCACAGTCCACAAATCATATTCAAATAGTTGCATTACCTCCTATTCAATTATTCAGTATATCGAACAACACATGTTTATTACTTGGTCTTGCATCAGTTTATCATATTACATGCATCATTTTAAGGCTATATTAGTTATTTCCTATCTCACATACTCATTACATTCAAAGTACTGATCGCATACTTTTTTTACTCTATATTATTTTATAATATAGGTTCAAAGGTTTAGCATCTAGCTCACGATTAGCATGATTCTGTACCTATAGCAGTAGTATAGTTTGGTGAGTCCACATCATTAGAGGACTAGCTTTCAGTACTTTCATTATGTTATTATTTCCATTTTAGACAGTTAGAGTTAGTTGGGGGCTTGTCCCAACAACTCATCATATTTAGAGACTTTCAGACAGACAGTTAGATTGTAAGCTTATTGATTATATTAGACAGTCTTAGTTTTGACATTCAGTATTAATTTTTCTTTTATTATGATTATGTTATATCAGTTTAGTTTCCGCTCAGTATTTCATCATTTATTTTAGTATTCTTAGTGTTATGCCAGGCTATGGGTTAGCTTGGGGTCACTTGTGACTCTGAGCACCATGTTACGACTAGGGGGTAGTCTCGAGTGGTGACAAACTTTGTAGTAGAGCATCAGGTTTAAAGTGTCCTAGGGTGTCTGAAAGTCGCATTAAGTAGAGTCTTGTTCAAGGGTGTGAAGCACGCCACACTTATAAGTGAGAGGCTATGAAATGTTTTAGGAAAATTTTCACTTCTTTCATGCTCATATCATGCGATAGAGTGTGAACTCTATTAAAATCTTCTTCTAACTCATGCTCTACACATTTACGGTAAATGCCTCCCAGAAGAGCCAATGGAAGGAGAAATGGAAATGCTAATAGGAATGGGAACCAACAAGCACCACCAGCTCCAGCAGACCCTTTAAATGAGCAAGTCTCTCATGTTGAGTTAGGGAATGCCTTCACGATGTAGCTCAGTCCATGACTACTCAGGCTAATCAGTAGGTTGTTGCCCCGGTCATACCCACTGGTACCACAACAGTGGCTAGAGTCTGGGACTTTACTCGGATGAATCCTCCTAATTTTCATGGTTCTAATACTAAGAAAGATCCGCAAGAGTTTCTTGATGATATTCAGAAGGTTATTGAAATTATGGGTGTCACTCTTGTTGAGAGTGCTGACTTGGCTGCTTATCAGTTGAAGAGAGTAGCTCACACTTGGTGCAAGCAGTGGAAGGAGGATAGAGGTGCAGATGCAGGACCAGTAGAATGGGATGAGTTTGTTATTGCTTTTCTTGATAGGTTCTTCCCACTTGAGTTGAGGGAGTCCAAAGTTTAAGAGTTCATTAATCTGAAGTAGGATAACAAGAGTGTGAAAGATTATTCTCTTAAGTTAACTCAACTGGCTAAGTATGCACCGGCAATGGTTGCTGACTCCAGAGCTCGCATGAGTAAGTTTGTGTCTAGTATTTCTGAGGATATGGTCAAAGAGTATAGGACTGCTATGTTGGTTAAGGAGATGGACATCTCCAGGTTGATAGAAGAAGAGAAAATCAAGGAGAAGGAAAAGAAGAGTAAGAGGGCCAGAACAGGTAGCTTTAATTTCTCTCATCAGAGGTCAGATGGTGGTAATCATTCTTAGTTCTACTAGAAATCTTTAGCTCCCGCCCCATCTTCTGCTAGTGCTCCAGTGCCAAAGTTTAGGCAAGATAATCGGGATAGAGACTCAAGCTCTAAGTCCTAAGGTAGTATGAATAGTAGTCGTACTAACTCGGTTTGTAAAAAGTGTGGTAAGAACCATAAGGGTGAGTGTATGGATGGTAGTGATACTTATTTTGAGTGTGGCAAGTCAGGCCACAGATTAAGGAAATGTCCAGTGGCTTCACAGAGAGGTAGGGATGCTCATCAGCAAAGTCAGTCTAACTCTTTAGCAGCTCCAGCAGGTCGCCCGACTCAGCAGGGTGCCTCATCTAGTGCAGCTGGCAGACAATGTCAGAACAGGTTCTATGCCATTCAGACTCAACAGGATCAGGACAGTTCTCCTGATGCAGTCACTGGTATGTTACAGGTCTTTCTTATTCATGTTTATGCATTGTTAGATCCCGGAGCCACACTTTCCTTTGTGACTCCTTACATAGTAGTAGACTTCAGTGTCAGTCACAAAATCCTCTAAGAACCCTTCTAAGTCTCTACTCCAGTCGGTGATTCAGTTTTAGCTACATGGGTATATAGAAATTATCCAGTCACAATTTCTCAGATAGTTACCTTAGTTGATCCTGTAGAGTTAGACATGACAGATTTTGATGTGATTCTTAGTATGGATTGGCTCCACTCTTGCTATGCCTTAATTGATTGTAGAAACAGAGTAGTCTAGTTTTAGTTTCCAAAAGAGTCAGTCATAAAGTGGAAGGGTAGTACCTCAGTGCCTATAGGTCGGTTCGTCTCTTACCTAAAGGCTAGAAAAATATTTTCCAAAGGGTGCATCTATCATCTTGTTCAGGTTAAGAATTCAAAGTCTGAGACTCCAACTTTTGAGTTAGTTCCAGTGGACAATGAATTCCCAAAAGTATTTCGTAAAGATCTACTCGAAGTTCCTCCCAAATGGGAAATTGACTTCGGAATAGATCTCCTTCCAGATACCTATCCTATTTTAATTCCACCCTACAGAATGGCTTTAGCCAAGCTTAAGGAATTGAAAGAGAAGTTGAAATATCTCCTAGACAAGGGTTTTATTAGAGTTAGCATCTCTCCATCGGGTGCTCCAATTCTTTTCGTGCACAAGAAAGATGGTTCTCTCAAAATATGCATCGACTACTGTCAATTGAGCAAAGTCATAGTCAAGAATAAGTATCCCATTCCCAGGTTTGATGAGTTGTTTGACCAGCTTCAGGGTACTAATTGCTTCTCTAAGATAGACGTCAGATTCGGCTATCATCAGCTCAGAGTCAGAAAATGTGACATTCTGAATACAACCTTCAGAACTTGGTATGGTCACTTCAAATTTATTGTTATGTCTTTTGCACTAATGAATGCTCCTACAGATTTTATGGACTTGATGAACAAGGTGTTCAACCAGTACTTAGGAATGTTCATTATAATCTTCATAAATGACACCCTCATTTATTCTTGGAGTGAGGATGAGCATGTAGACCATTTAAGGATTGTCTTGCAGGCTTTCAAAGATCACCAGTTATTCGCTAAATTAAGCAAGTGTGAATTCTGGTTGAAATCAATAGCATTCCTTGGTCATATCATTTTCAGCGAGGGCATTCAGGTTGATCCTCAAAAGACTGAAGCAGTTAGGAATTGGCCTAGACACATCTCTCTATCAGATATCAGGAGTTTCTTGGGTTTAGCTAGTTACTACAGGTGGTTTGTTGAGGGATTTTCCTATATTGCTTCCCCTATGTCCAGATTGACTCAAATGAGAGTCAAGTTTCAGTAGTCTGATTCTTGCGAGAAGAGTTTTTAGGAGTTGAAGATTCGATTCACCTCTACTCCAGTTTTGACTAGTTCAGATTAGTTTGTGGTTTATTGTGATGCTTATAGAGTTGGACTCGGTTGTGTGTTGACGTAGCATGACAAGGTTATAGCATATGCCTCTAGATAACTCAAGCCTCATGAAAAGAATTACCCGACTCATGATCTTGAGTTAGCAACAGTTATTTCTTACTTAAAGATTTGGAGGCATTATCTTTATGGGATTCATTTTGATGTGTTCACTGATCATAAAAGCTTTCAATATGAGTTCTGCTAAAAAGATCTAAATCTTCATCAGAGAAGGTGGCTAGAGTTATTGAAGGATTATGATATGAGTGTCTTGTACCATCAGGGTAAAGCCAATGTTATGAATGATGCTCTTAGTAGGTTGTCTATAGGAAGTGTTTCTCATATAGAAGATGAGAAGAAAGAGTTAGTTCGCGAGGTTCACCAACTTGCTAGATTGGGAATTTGATTGGTTGATTCAGTCGAATGTAGTATCTTGATCAGAATGGTTTAGAATCTTCATTAATAGCTGAGGTGAAACAAAAGCAAGACAGTGATCCTACTTTGATTAAGTTGAAAGAAGCGGTCCATAGTCATAAGGTTGAAGTTTTCTCCCAAGAGAGAGATGGTGTTTTTTATTGTCAGGGCAGACTATGTATCCCAAATGTGGATGAATTGAGATAGTGGATGCTAATAGAAGCTCACAGTTCTCAGTATCTATTCACCCAGGAGCCACTAAGATGTCCCGTGATCTATGGGAAGTCTATTAGTGGAATGGCATAAAGAATGATATCGCGAAATTTGTGGCTAAGTGTCCAAATTGCCAACAGGTTAAGGTTGAGCACCAGAGACCTGGTGGTATGCTTCAAGATATCAGTATTCCTACTTGGAAGTGGGAAGTGGTGAATATGGACTTCATTATAGGGTTGCCTCATACTTGTCGATAACATAATTCTATTTGGGTTATCATGGACCGAATGACTAAGTCGACCCATTTTCTGCCAGTTAACACTTCAGATTCAGCCAACTCTACCTTAGGTAGTTGGTTAAATTGCATGGAGTCCCTCTGAATATCATATCAGATAGAGGTACTCAGTTTACCTCTCGATTCTAGAAGACTTTTTAGAAGGGTCTTGGTACCTAAGTTCATCTTAGTACGGCTTTTCATCCGCAGATGGATGGTCAGGCAAAGCGGACCATTTAGACTTTGGAGGATATGTTCAGATCATGTGTGATTTATTTCAAGGGTAATTAGGATGATCATTTACATTTGATTGAGTTTGCTTATAATAATAACTATCACTCCAATATTCAGATGGCCCGTTTGAAGTATTTTATGGAAGGAGGTGTAGATCTCTAATTGGTTGGTTTGAAGTTGGTAAAGATATATTGATAGGGCCAGATTCAGTTCATGAGGCTATGAAGAAGGTTCAGTTGATTAGAGAAAGTCTAAAAATAGTTCAGAGCCGTCAGAACTCCTATACAGATGCGAGGTAAAAGGATATTGAGTTTGCTATTAGTGATTTTGTCTATTTCAAGGTTTCTCCCATAAAAGGGGTGAAGAGATTTGGTAAGAAGGAAAAGCTCAGTCCCCGCTAAGTTGGTCCTTATAAGATTGTGGGTCGTTTTCTGCAGACTTAGTATCGGTGCATCCATTTTTCTATGTGTCCTTGTTAAAGAAATGCATTGGTGATCCCGCAATGGTTGTTCCCTTAGAGAGTGTGGGTGTGAAAGATAGTCTCTCTTACGAAGAGGTCCCAGTTGAGATCCTTGACCGTCAGGTTCGTAAGTTGAGAAATAAGGAGGTCACTTTGATAAAAGTTCTTTGGTAAAATCAGTCAGTTGAGGGAGCTACTTGGGAAGCAGAGGTAGATATGATGACCAAGTATCCCCATTTTTTCTCTTTGAACTCAGTTCCAGAGTGAGGTAATAGTTTCCCCGTAATTAATTCTTTTCATTTTATGTAACCCAGTTATTCTCATGTCATAGCATGCATTCATGAGTTTGGTTCAGTCCATGATTCAGTTACAGACTCAGCTATCATGTCAGTATTCAGCTTTTAGAAATTTCATGTTGGGATTGCATCTCTTTTCCTAATATTTCATCTTTGTTAGTTTTTAATCGGGGACATTTGACCCCAAGAGACAGATATTATAACACCCTGAAAATCCAAGCTAAGATTAGAACCATGATTCAAGTACATGTAAAATCAAACATCATTTTTTGGTAGTATGAGAAGTGATTTAGACATGTACTTAGGCCACAAGTAACTCCTAGCTCATAGCCAAGTTGAAACCTTCCTTACCGATTAAGTTCTTGTGAAGAATCTTTCTATAGTCAACTTCAAACGTCATAACTCCTAGCATATATAGAATTTTGGGGTTCAAGACCCACCAAATGAAAGATCCTTGAGTCTTCTTTGCAACTCCACTAACCATTCATTAATTCATAACTGGAGTAAGATGTTATGCTCAATTTACCAGAGGGTGTTTGTCTGTCAGAGTGTGATAAATCGAGTGAAAAACTGTCACACCAATGATGACCCGTCAAGGCAAGCCATCAGGATTGACTAGTAAGACCAAAATTTGGTCATTTTATGATGGTTCAACTGACGGTCAGTCAAGGGATTGATGGTCCATCACCTGAACCGTCAGCTGTAATTGTTTTGTACTGTTTTAACATTTTCAAAGGGGTTGTTTAGTATTTTCTTACTCTTTTAACACCAAAACTACATCGTTTAAGCTATCTTAAGGCTGAAATATAAGACTAAAATGCCCCAAATTCCCCATTAACTCAAAACTCAGTCAACACATAGAGAGAAAATAGAGAAAGGCGATTTTCTTCTCCCAAGGAAAAATTAGGGTTCTTCAACTTCAGACTCCAAATTCAAAGGTTTCACCGAAGTTTCCATCTCCAGGTATGTGGTATTTCATCAATAGGTCTCCTTTCACCCATTGAGTCCTAAAATTAACTCAATTTCTTAGTTTAATTCCTTCTTCAGAGCATAGGGTTCATGAATATTGTGAATTTCTTGATATTCCAGTTCATTGATCTCATTGAGTTATAAACCCATGTTTTAACATGAATTTCAGTACCATTATATGTTCAAAATTATAAACCCTAATTATATTATGAAATTCATGATTTTGGAATTGAGTTATTAAATTCCTTAATTTGCTCAGTTTATGGAATTGTCATAATAGTTGCATTTTTCAGAGATGGTGGGTTATGAACACCTGATGACCGAGGATTCCATGCATATACTTATAAGTATTATGTCCTTTAGTTTACATGCTTTGAATGCTCTCAGATATTGCATTTATTTTAAGTCTTCAGAATATTACTATTACTGAGCATTTCAGTTATCAATGTCATTCAGTTGGGAGTAGTACTTAGCACCGAGTGGATGAAGGGATGGAGGCTCACCCGTCAGTTTGGCTGAGACCTTTAGTAGAAGTCCCTAAGTCCCAGAACTAATATGCCACCGTAGGTTCTAAAAGGTCGCCCGTCAGACGAGGATTGACACCTTAGACCTTTTGGACATCAATTTAGTAGATCCACGTCAGTCAATGTTTGTACCCTTGGTAAGGTACAAAATACCCTTCCAGCTGGGATTACAGTTTGGACCCCGGTTAGATCAGATTGGGGTATATCGATTAACAGTAGCTCCCACAGTCCAAAAATCAGATTCAGATAGTTGCATGACCTCGTATTTAATTATTCAACATATCTTACAACACATGTTTATTACTTAGTCTTGCATTATTTTATCATATTACATGCATCATGTTCAGCCTATGTCAGTTATTTCCTATCTCACATACTCAGTACATTCAAAGTATTGATCCCATACTTTCTTTGCACTATATTTTTTTATAATATAGGTTCAGTACCCAGCTCGCGGTTAGCACGATTCTGTACCTATATCAACAGTAGAGTTTAGTGAGTCCTCATCATCTAAGGACTAGCTTTCAGTACTTTTATTATATTATTATTTCCATTTCAGACAGTTAGAGTTAGCTAGGGGCTTTTCCCATCAACTCATCGTATTTAGAGGCTTTCAGATAGACAGTTAGATTTTTGGTATGTTGATTATATCAGACAGTCTTAGTTTTGACATTCAATATTGATTTTGCTTTTATTATGATTATGTTATTTTAGTTTAGTTTTCGCTCAGTATTTCATCATTTATTTCAGTATTCTTAGTGTTATGCCAGGCCATGGGTTAGCTTGGGTCACTTGTAACTCTAAGCACCGTATTACGACTAGGGATAGTCTCAGGTCGTGACAACATTGTTATTGATTCCTGGATTAGTTGCTTTAGTTTGAGGATATAGTATTATCTGATTTGACAGATGTGGTATCATCCTTGAGCAGGTTGATTCAGTATTTTGGTGAGTGGTTAGGTGGTTTCATGGGTTCCTTGGCATTTTATGTGTTCTCGGATGATTTTTGGTTTTGTGGTGCAGTTAGTGACTTGTGGTGTCCTTGACAGATTTGGGTTAATCGGGTATGTTCAGAACTCCTGTTGTGTCCGAGTCAGTTTTTGGGTATAGAGGAAGTTTGGAAATAAAGAAACTCGATTTCAGTGAGAATTTTGGCTTTAGATGCTAGTGATGTGACCTTGTGAGTCATTATGTGAAAGAATCCTTTGTGAGTGCTTGCATGAGGTTTATGAGGGTATTTTCTAGCTTTTGTCTGTTTTGACGCTTTTCTTACTTATACGTTCGAGGACGAACGTGAGTATTAGTGATGGATAATGTAACAACTCTTGTTGTGATTTTTAGAATTTTCTGTGTTTTAAGTATTTTACCCTTCTCCGTTATTGCTTTATATCATCTATGAGTTGCGAGAATAGTTGATATGGTCTCTGATGCGTTCGAGAGTGATTTATCTAAGTTTGTGGTTTTGAATAGCCTTAAGGTGATTAGTTTGACTTTGATCAATATTTTTTTATCCGAGCTTCGGATGATGATTTGAACCATTTCATTAGATCTAGAATGTCAATTTTGGGTTAGTAGCATAGTTAGTTCGGGTCCCGAGCCTTTATATTTCATTTTGAGTGTTTAGACGAAAATTAGTTAAAATACCCTAAAAGGGGTCCCGGGGGTTAATTTATTGTAAATGACCTCTTTTCATAAATTTAATGATTCCATTAGATCCAAAACATATTTTATGATCAATTGTCACTATTGGTTCATGTTTATAGGGTTCCGGATGATTTTCGGATGATTAGTGGTTTAGCCGCTTTAGTTGTTGGCTGACCGCTCTAGCGGCCATTAACTGTTAGAACGAGCTGCTTTAGTGTCCATTTGACCGCTTTAGTGGTAGTTTGACCCTTTAACCAGGTCGCTTAAGTGGCAATCGCTGAGTTTAAGACCAAATCGAACCTATTTCATATTTTTGACATTTTGGGAGCTAGCAAGCTCCGTTTTAGGCAATTCTCAATGTGTTTTTCATGTATAATCACTGGGTATATGATTCTACCTTCATTTTGTTTATTTTTCAAGATTATCCTTCTCTTTTTTCATGATTTCGATCTATAAAGTTGAGGTTTGAAATTCAAAGTTATGAAATCGAAAATTCTTGATTTGAAGGTCGATTTGGAATGGGTTTTTATTGATTTTTGAGATTTAAGGTCTTTGTATCACGGGTAATCAGATTTTAAAAAACCTTTTCAAAAATTTCTCAATTTAGACCTCGTTTGATAATGAATTTTGGGATTTTTACCCGATAAAGTATAAAATTAGTTTTTCTTCGATTTCAAGTCCGATTTCAACTCGTTTTTAGTTGGGTTTTCAGATTTAGAACCCTAAGAGTATGGGAAAAATTATTCTCAAATAAAATTTTGATTTTACCCCTATATTTTTGGAACTGGTTTTTGAAGTGATTTTTGACCCGAAATCAAAATATATCGATATGGATATCGATGGACTCCTTTGGACTTATAGATGTCATATTTGATTATATTGAATGTGTTTGGAGATGATTCGAGGGAGTAGAACTTTCGTTTGATGCTTTGGATTAGGTTTTGGCTTGCGAATCTTCTTTAAAGGCAAGTTGAGATGTACCTTGACTTTTTATGAAGTGTTTATGTATCGTATGCTTGTTTGCTTGTATTTTGTGAATCACTTAGAATTGGGGGTTCCGCTTAGATAAAATATTGAGCATCTCCATGGGTACTGAAGTCTTTTGATGGATTGTAGTTACGTAATTGCTTATCCTAGTTAGTCTTGCAACATGGTTAGAGAAGATTGTAGATAGATGGCTTATGGACCTTCAATAAATTGATAGTGGATACCTAATTTAGTGCTTATATCGTGTTTAGTGGATATAGATCTAATGATTGGGGTTTAGTGACCTTTTAGGGGATTGTTAAGTTATTATTCTTCTTTGATGGAATGATTGAGGTTTAGAAAATACTTAGAGTATAAATAGACTTGTAATATTTGATGTGATTATCGGGGTTTAGTATCTCTTATTAGAACATATTGTTGACTAGCGTAGTTCTCCTTTTAGTTTTTTTGACTAATGATGTTGTCTTTGAGAAAGATGAGACTTATTGTATGGAACAAGCTAGGCTTTTTGGGTAAGTTCACTATACTTGCATTGTTTGAATTTGTTTGCTATTATTATTATTATCGTGTTGCCCATGTGGGGGCTTATATGCATATTATTGTTGACTTGAGAGATTATATTTATTGTGATGCCCGTGTGGGGGCTTGACTTGATATTATAGGCCTTATTTGAGCATTGAATTGCCTTATCATTATCGTGATGCCCGAGATAAGGGCTTGGATTTAAATGATATTATTGATGTCTTACATAACTATTTATTCTAGTGGTGCTAGGCGATGGCTTATTTCATGAATTATTGATATGTTGAGTAGATTCTGAGCTTATTAATACCTGTATTGAATTGATTATTATCTTCATACTGATTGGTTCTAACCATTACATCCTCATTTCATCCATACATACTTATCAAATTTGGTACCACTGAGAAATACTTTGAAAGAAAATGAAATACTTTATAAAACCCTTAATCGAGGGATGTGCCAGTAAGGTGATTGAGATATGATAAACACTGATTTGAAAAAGAATTAAATACTTTACAAAACCCTTGACCAAGCCGGCAAGGTGACTGAGATATGAAATTAAGATTGTAAAAGTATAAGGGTTACGAACCCCCACGGATCCTGTCCTGAAGCGCTGAGGCTTAGAAGGTGTATACGAAATATCCCATCATCATCACTACACTCCATTGCATCACTTGCATTGCACTGTGTCCTTGGTATTGTTTGATACTATGATTGAGTATTTACTTTTGTATTTAATTACCGCGATTGAACCTTGTTTGTGATATTGTGTATTCTGCATTCATTTCACTATACTACATCATATTATACTACCTCATGATTGGTTTTGGGAGTTGAGATATTTGTGAGACGTGGGGTATGACAATGGCTTGGTTAGTGAGACTTGTAGTGTCGCACCTATTGGTAGCATGATATACACAAAATTATACACTCTCACTACTTTATCCCAGATTATTGGTTGAATATGTAATTGAGCCTGATATATCGGTTATCAATAATGTTTGTTGAGTACACGTGTTTCGTACTCACGTACCCTTGCTTCTCTTTTCTTTTTCTATTTTTTTACACCCCGTGTAGGTATTGGTTCGAGTGGCAGGTAGTAGATTGTTTTTCCTCATCATTGACATTGTAGAGATCGAGGTAGTGACTGACAGGCTTCCGAGCTTACCAGGATCTCTCTCTTTATTTATTTTATGATTTATCCGTATTTAAGATATTTTAGATTATTGATACTATTATGTATCAGAGGCTTGTACTAGTGACAACCAGACCTGCGATGTATCTTTGAAATTATTATTTCTTCTATGAATATTTTGGGATTCTTCTTCTTTTTCTTCTTCCGCTTCTGATTTATTTAATTATTGAGTCTTGGGTTGGGATAGGCTTACCTGTACCATAGGGTGTGACAGGTGTCTTCAAGCACTCTAATTTGGGTCGTGACATAGGGTAAGCATGAAGAGGGCATTTTTACATTTTTAGGCATTCGTATATGGAACTTTCCAAAAGTGGGCATCGAGATATTTTCTTTTGTTGCTTTAGAGTTGGGTCGGGGCTTTTGGGCCACTTTTTTAATCTTTTGATATTTTATTTTCAGAAATAACCCTAAAATGGGATGGTTTTGATATTTTGTCCCTCATAAAAATGTCTTACAACTATGATGACTTTCATTAGGTTGATCTTGTTTTTTTGGCACCACTTGATAAAATTTGCCAATAGGGCAGACGTTCTAACTCTTGCTCATACGGCAGACGTTTATGGCATTTCAATACAATGAACTTGCACAATTGACCAGAAGTTCTACCTTATAGGTAAAAATTAGAACGTAAATATGTTTCCCATAGGGAAGACGTTCTAACTCTTGCCCATAAAGCAGACGTTTATGACATTTCAAGACAATGAACCTGCACAATTGATGAGAAGTTCAACCTTATAGGCATATGTTAGAAATTATTTAGTTGGGACAAAATTCAAGACCACACACTTTAGGGGACAAAAATTCAAGCCCGGACATGTGAGGGACAAAAATTCAATATTGGCCATTTTGAGGGGCACTTGTTATAGATCAAATGGGAGAGTCAAACTCAAAAGACTAGTCTGATAGGTGGGAGAACTCATTTAGCCTATAAACTCATTAGCATTTCTCTATTTATTCGATGATGGACAGTTGACACACAACAATCGCCCCCGCTTGAGAACCAACGACCTCGTTGGTCACGGCTGGGCTGAGTTGGTCAAGGCTGGCACCCCTCTTGGGTCCAAGCCACCACTTCTGGCACATAGGCCACCACTCCGAGTCACGACCCCACGCGTGGATCGAGCCACTCCGATATCAATGTTATAGACCCAACAAGAGAGCTAAACCAAAAAGACTAGTCTAATAGGTGGGAGAACTCATTTAGCCTGTAAATCCATTAGCATTTCTCTATTTATCCGATACGAGACAATTAACACATACCAACAGTAGGCGTAATTTCCCGTCATTTTAAAACATGGGTTATTCATTAAGACAGCTCTGCAAATTTTTGGCTGTTTTATATACATCATGCCCCCTTGGCCATTTTGTATTACAAAAAAAAAATAGATTTAAAAAAAGTTTGTCATCAATCATCCAATCATAAGTGTCGTTGTTTACTTTCTCTCGGTAGTGAACAATTAAAGATAAATTTTACTATTATTTAATTGGACATTACTTCTCCATCCTAATTTATGTGGTACAATTGAAATTTTGAGAGTTAATCAAAATATTTTACTGAAATTTTGTATTTGTCTTATAAATATTTTTAGTTGTTAATTATTATGATTTATAATCCTTTTTTTACATAGTTTTCTAATATATAAATTTTATTTTTAAAAAATAACGGTTGTATGTCTAAATTCATCATCAAAATTTAGAAGTTTGAATCTTGAAATTTCAATTGTGTCAAATAAGTTGAGAAAAAGATAATATTACATAATAGTGGGACTTTCGTTCTTCCTAGAACTCTACATGAATCGAAAAATGCTGCACTTGACGACCCTCAAAACCACAAAAATGAGAGACTGATGGGTAGGTAGTTAGAATGTGTAAGGACCAAGCTTTTAGATAAAATTCATAGCAGATAGGAAATCCCACCCAGTGAGGTGCTACAGATGTTACCACGCGAAAACGTCATTCTGTAGAAGTACAACGCACATTGAACAGTAAAAATTATAAGATGGCAAATGCAACTGTGGAAACTTTGCCTGATGATGTGGTGATCAATATATTTTTGAGACTTCCGGTGAAATCTCTTATGCGGTTCAAATGTGTCTTTAAAACATGGTTTACTCTCATACAGTCATCTACTTTCGTCAATCTTCATATATATCGTAAAACCACCACCAACAATCAATTTATTCTCTTTAAGCGCTCTATCAAAGAACCCAATCGTTTAAAACCTATATTATCCTTTATTTCTATTATTAACGATTGTGATGATGTTCTTCGCCCTAGTTTTCCTGATCTCGATATGTCATATCTGACAGCCGTTGATTCCGGTTTGGGACATAGGCTCATGGGGCCTTGCAATGGCTTGATTGCCTTGACAGATAAGGAAAATGCCATCTTATTTAATCCAGCTACTAGACAATATAGGCTTCTTAAACCTAACTCATTTGGCTATCCATTGGGCTTCCATGGTTACATAGACGGTGTCGGGTTTGGTTTCGACTCAATTGCAAATGACTACAAGATTGTCAGGATTTCTCTAGTTCATGGGGATCCTCCTTTCTATGACTTCCATATGAGAGAGCGGAAAGTTGATATTTATGATTTGAGCATCGATTCTTGGAGAGAATCAGATGTTGTGGATAAAAAATTTTCCCACGTTGATTGGTATCCATGTTCGGAGAGGTTATACAAGGGGGCCTCTCATTGGATTGGATATGCCAATAAGGAGGTAATTCTTTGTTTTGACATGAGCACAGAGATATTCCGTAAAATTGAAATGCCTAAGACTTGTCACTCCAACGACGGAAAGTCTTATAGCCTCCTAGTCTTAAATGAGTGTCTAACGTTGATTTGTTATCGCTATTCAGGGAGTGCAATTAATCTTGCAATAGATTTGATGGACATTTGGGTAATGAAAGTGTATGGTGTAAATGATACTTGGATTAAGAAATATACAGTTAGACCTCTTTCTATTGAATCCCCTTTAGCAGTATGGAATGATCACTTATTGCTTTTTGAGAGCAAAATTGGATGTCTGATTTCATATAATCTTAGTTCTGATGAAGTCAAGGAACTTAACTTACACGGTTGGCCTGAAAGTCTGGAAGTTACAGTATATAAGGAAAGCTTGACTTCAATTCCAAAAGGACACGAGCATAGTGTAAGGTTAAATTTTTTTGGAGATGATAAAACACTTTAACTTGAAGTGTTACCACTTAGTTTCAGTTAACTTTTTCTTCGCGGAGAGTTTGATAATTTCATGTGGTTTATATCCAGTTCACCATATTAATTCAGCAATTACTAATATTGCTTATGCTTTCAGTATTTTATTTCATTGGGTTTTAAACCTGGTAAAGCATACATAAATAAAATGTATTTTTTTCTATTTATTTTCATTCACTTACTGGTAATACTACATATAGTTTATGTTGCGTCCAAACGCACATGCAAGTGTACGCGATCGTACAAGTAATATAGAATTTTTAAGTCGATTAACTATTTTACAAAATTAGACTAATGCTAATTATTTATTCAGGCGGTGGATTCCAAGATACATTTATAAATTAACAAAACTAAAAATAAAATAACTAATGAACAATTAATCAAGAAAAGAGCGGATTCTTACACAATCAATGGATGAATCGATCTAGGATAATGATTTTGCTAACAATCATGTTTAATATCAATTTCATCGACTTATTTGATTATCTAGTTATTGATTTACGGGGTTGATTTTATGATTCGGAAATGGTCATCCTCTAATCGTCTATTCAAACTAGTCTCACAACTACATCGTTGAGCAGGGATGTGAGAAGCTAATTCAAATGCATTTATTTATCTTCCCGTTTTGTGACCAAGTAAGGCGATCTAGGTATATTCCTATCCTAGCCACAAATCAATTTCTTATTTCTTATTTCACTAAAGAAGAGATCTTACTCCCTATATCCTTCGTTCTAACCCTCCGTTTCCTTGGTCAGTTCACTTCGGGCTCAAAGATTTATTTTAAAGGTCGCGAATCTTTAAAATAGTAAAGCAAGAATCTAAGAACAACTATTATGATAATCAAACAAATAAAATCAAGAGTTACTAAACAATCATTTTATTAGCTATCATAATCGTAGAACAAGAAGTTTAACTCCACATAGACATAGAGAAATTACAACAAATCATCCAAAGAATTAACGTAAAAATAAATAATAAAGGAGAAGAAAAGATGAAACCAATTTTCTCCGGCCTTCACGGCGGCTTCTTGCTCTCTATAGGTCAAAGTTTATGTAAAAACTGATTTTATGAAATATTTATAGGTGTAGGAAAAAATCTCAAATAAAATAACTGAGTTCAAAACTAATTGGGAAAATCAAATTCGGTCAAAAATTCCTCACTCCGCCTTCAGGCCTTTGTCGCTGCTGCTTCTAATGACCTCTTCAATGATGTGCTGCCACGTGTGCATATATTCACCTTGTGTGAAAAAAGGACTCGGTTAGTTGGTTGTTCACCAACGGAAAGCATTGCCCTTAAGGGTCAAATTTCAATATTTTGATAAATTTAATCCATTAAGCTGCCTGCTTGATTATCTTCTATAATCTTTCATTTTTAATTTTTTTTGGCTCTAACTCTTTTCATCTTCACATCATTTTAATCCTACACATCAAAATATAATATTAGGCACAATTCATAAAATTAATGCTCGAAAAGGACAAATAAAAATTCTAAATGTGAGGCAAAGAATGACTAAAAATATATATTTTTGGCCTCACATCACCACCCCACACTTAGACTCTTGCTTGTCCTCGAGCAATTATTAAAGCTCATTTCAATAAATCAAGCTAGAAACACTACCACTTTGGGTGATACAAGCAATTAGGCCATATAAAAAAATTCAAAACATCAAGTACACTTGCTGTCATTATGCAAGATATACAAACAAACAACAAACATCTAACCTCCTAACCTCAAAGACGGACTCTAACTTATCAAAATTAAGCTCGCTCACCTACTCTTTCAAACAAAGCTAATAACATCACCTATCTATCATGAAACAAGTGCTCTCACAAGAAGAAATAGTCCACGCACTCAATTCCAAGATTGAATATAATTTAAAGACTTAGCATCAAAGAACAACTCTCACACTCACAAATGAATTCACATGTATGCACAAAGAACCATAAGTTTGCCCATTATGTACATCTCCACTAATTAAGCAATCTCGAATACAATAATATAGGACTTTAACGGGTTGTAATGTTGGCTAGGGGATGGATAGGAAAACTATATAATAGTGGCTTACACTTTCCTACGCACTTTGTACTTTTTTAGATTTCATCACTCATTATTTTCAGCCATCTCTTCAATAATTGTTTCACTAGTAATCTCATCATATCAAGAATGCTCCAATCATTTTTTTTCGCAAACAATTTTCTCTTCTTTTTTTTTTTCATGTCACATTCTTTCAAAGAGGGCCTTTTCAACACATGTAACTCTCATTAGTCACTTTTCACTCAACCATCCCTTCTTCTTCTTCAGATCTAACAATTATAATCAGTCTATGCTACAGTGCTCAAGAAAGAAGGGTGCAAAAAACAGGAATTCAACAAAAAAGTCAAGGAAAAAATATGGCTACTAACAAAAGGCTACAGGCTCAAAGGGGCTAACTAATGATATAATATCTGAAAAAGCTAGAATTTCACAAGACAAATCAAAGAAAGTCTATTATCATCTTCTAAACAGAGCAATACTTTTTATTTCGCTTCAATAACATGTAGGGCAAGTTCTAGACTACGATGCAAAACATGGAATATGCAAGAAAACCTCACCACACATGACACAAGTATCAATCAAGATGGATCAATTCCACTTCTAAGACAGACATGATCATAACAAACTATAAAATAAGAAAAAGCTATGTACAGAGCCACAATCATGAGCCTGGGTGTCAAAAAATTTCTATTTTATTTATACTCAAGCACTCACAGAAAAGTACTACTCAAGATCAGGCCTAAATTGCTAGCATCAAACAAATCAAAAAAGTCTTTTCTTTTCTCTCAAAAAATTAAAATTAAAATAAAATTTGTCCCTAAAAAAATAAAAGCTACTCGGTTCAAAGGGACCCTCCTCGGAAAAGAACAGAAAAGAAAAATCAAAGGATGGACAAAGTATGCTTTACTAAAGACTAAAAAGCTAAAACTAACAAAAATTATTTTAATCTAAAGAACAAAAGATTTTTTTGTTGTTTTTTTAAACTTTTTCAATTTTTTTTTCTTTTTCTAAAGCAAGCAACTCAAAATAAAAGAAAATCCTATAGCATACTTCACCCTAAAAAAATATCTGAAGATATCCCACCCCACGCTTAAAATCATATTTTATCCCCAAAGCAATAAATAAAGTAAAACGAAGGCTAAAGATACTCCCTGGGGTACTCTAGGGCCTAACTAGCAGCATGTTTCTTCACTTTTCATCAGAGATCGTATGCACCCCACACTTAGGCTCAAACCTGCTCCTTAGCTTCAAATTTTACGTACTTAGACTTTCCCTAAATATATAAAAATAAAAACAACACAAAAAAATGACACTAAAAAAATTTTAAAAAATAAAAATAAGAAGCTACACTACTAATTGGGTTGTCTCCCAACAAGCGCCTAATTTAATGTCGGCACGACACCATTAAGTTCACCACTTTTTCTTTCACTTTGAGCTTATGAATCGCACCCCTAACATTGCATTCATTTTTCTGCTCCGCTCAAGGGGTAGTGGTATAAATATAAAGGGATCAAATAATAAATGTCGCATTTTGTATTTCTTGGTCCTTAATTGAGGAATGTAATTATCTGAGTTTGGCACAACAAATTCAAGAATATAGAAACATTGTTCCTCCTCCTTACACTCTTTCATAGGCTCAGATGACTCGATTAATATCTCACTATCTAAGCACAATGTGAAAAATTGATAGGAATGAGGTCCAGTGCGCCCTAACTCATGAATTTTATTACTATTTACATCCTCATATGTACTCTTCTCAACAGTGACAATATCAATAAAAATATAGTCAAGTGTCTTTTCATCCTCAGACAACTCATCACTAATTTATTGTGCATTAAACGCATCAACCTTTGCACTCAATTCAACTTTTAAGTTGTGAATATTCAAGCCAAATATGTCAACCTCTTGTATAAGCTCAACTCTTTCTTTCATGAAGTGTGTCATTCCATTTACAATTGTCTTAAGACAACCCTCATACTCCTCTAATAATTTCTTGTAAGGATCCATACTATTAAAAACACAAATATTACTAGAATCATCATAATCAGGGCTCGGAGAGGGGTTATAACTTATAACACACAGAACAATCTTTTCATTGACCACCACGCCATTTACAAAAGTTTCAATCATAGGATTTAGAAAGGTCGGACAACCCATTTCGTAAGATCGAAATATTTGAACAATGTTCTCATAGGTGGGGTCCTCCACAAATAAGACAAGGATCAATAAAACATGAGTAACTATCACTCCACACTTTTTTAGAAGTCATCTCAAGAAGAGTAGTAAAATATCACACCCAAGAAAAAATATATACCAAAAAAATAAATAAAACACATACAAAGAAAACTTAAATAAATAAAAAGAAGAAGTCTAACCTAGATAAACAATTAATTTTCAAGTACCTGGCAACGGTGTCAAAAACTTGTTGCATCCAAACGCACACACAAGTGTACGCGATCATACAAGTAATATAGGATTTTTAAGTTCGAATATCGTACCCACAAGGACTTGTCGATTAACTATTTTACTAAATTAGACTAATACTAATTATTTATTCAAGCGATGGATTTCAAGATATATTTATAAATTAACTAAACTAAAAATAAAAATAAAATAATTAATGAACAATTAACCAAGAAAAGAGCGGATTCTTACACAACCAATGGATGAATCGATCTAGGATTATGATTTCGCTAACAATCATGTTTAATATCAATTTCATCAACTTATTTAATTATCTAGTTATTGATTTACGTGATTAATGTTATGATTTGGGAATGGTCATCCTCTAATGTTTATTCAAACTAGTCTCACAACTATATCGTTGAGCGGAGATGTGAGAAGCTAATTCAAACGCATTTATTTATCTTCCCGTTTTATAACCAAGTAAGGCGATCTAGATATATTCCTATCCTCGCCACAAATCAATTCCTTATTTTACTAAAGAAGAGATCTTACTCCTTATATCCTTCGTTCTAACCCTCCGTTCCCTTGGTCGTTCCACTTTGGGCTCAAAGATTTATTTCAAAGGTCACGAATCTTTAAAATAGTAAAAACAAGAATATAAGAACAACTATTATGATAATCAAGCAAATAAAATCAAGAGTTACTAAACAATCATTTTATTAGCTACCATAATCCTTCAACGAGAAGTTTAACTCCACATAGATATGGAGAAATTACAACAAATCATCCAAAGAATTAGCGTAAAAATATATAATAAAGGAGAAGAAAAGATGAAATCAATTTTCTCCGGCCTCTACGACGGCTTCTTGCTCTCTCTAGGTCAAAAGTTATATAAAAATTAATTTTATAAAATATTTATAGGTGTAGGAAAAAATCTCAAATAAAATAAATTAGTCCAAAACTAATTGAGAAAATCAAATTCGGTCAAAAATTCGTCGCTCGCCTTCAGGCTTTTCCGCTGCTGCTTCTAATCAGTGACGGAGCCAGAATATTCACTAAGGAGTGTCAGAATATAAAGAAGTAAATTCACAAAGAAGTCAAGGGTGTCAATATGTAATATATATACATAAAAATTATACTTTTACCTAGCTACAGAGTGTAATTTTTCGACGAAGGGGTGTCGATCGACACTGCTTAGTTACATGTGGCTCCGCCACTACTTCTAATGACCTCTTCAATGATGTTCTGCCACGTGTGCAGATATTCACCTATTGCAAGGGTCAAATTTTAATATTTTAATAAATTTAATTCATTAAGTTGTCTGCTTGATTTTCTTTTATAAATTTCCGTTTTTAATTCGTTTTGGCTCCAACTCTTTTAATTTTTACATCATTTTAATCCTACACATCAAAATATAATATTAGGTATAGTTCATAAAATCAATGTTTAAAAAGGATAAATAAAAATATTAAATATAAAATATAAAATAAATGATAACTAAAAATATATATATTTGGCCTCAGTTTAAATTGACGGAATTAATGAGGTTTATCAGTTCTCTCTCTTATATAATTGACATCTTATGTCCTATCTCTTCTGATAGAGGAAACCCACGAGATTCAAGCAAATTGAAGGTAAAGAGAATAAATTGGATAAATTAGAGGTTGACACTTTAATGCTCACACCTATGAAAATGATGAAAGCAATAAAGAGAATAAATTGGATAAGAACAACTAGAAACCCCCTCATCTCTTTTTATTATCAATCAAGAATCTTAAGCCAAGAACGAAAAGATAAATCAAATAATAATTGCAACTAGCTAACAAATAAAATGAACTTCAAACTAAATAATTAGAATTCCATTATAAGATTTAATTCAAGAGAAAAGACATAAAGACATTATTAAAGTTGTCTCAAATTTTTAAAAAAACACTTAAAGTTTGCAGTAATTTTATTACCCCACAAAACTAGTTATGATCAAATTAAATATTCATTTGACCCATTTTTTCATCAGCTTTGATCTCAAATACTGCACGTATGATACAGTCTTTTTTAAAATATTATAATTAATTTAATTTATCAACTCATTTAATAAAGATCGGATTTACCCGACCCGACCTGCCTTCACTTTTTTCTTTTTCCTCTCCTTCTAAATATTTCTTCTCCATTCTCTCTCTTCGACCAATGAAACCCCTTAGAAAATTCGATAGTCAACCTAAAATTCATATAGACAGCGAACAATCTTTACTTTTGGTGGTTTAAATGCTGAAATTTTATTAATTCTTGTTAACTTCGATGTTGTTTGGAATATAATTTGATTTAATGATTTTTGTTTCCTATTGCATTATCTTTCTCTTTTTATATTGACTTCTTTTTTTTTTTACATGTCTTCAAATTCTGTAATGGATTAATATTTTAATTTCATAACTTTTAAGTAAAATAAGAAGAAATTAAACCTATATATGGAAATTTCTCACCTTTTGAATCTGAAATCGTTGATAAGGAGAGAATTTTTTTGAATAGTTTCTTCCAACGGCTATTTTAATGGAGAATGGGGAAGAAGAGAAGATAGGTGTATATATTAAAGAGAAAATAAATTATTCATTACACGTGGCTTTATTTAATTGGTTTGGGGCAGTAACTTTTACTCACTCACGTGCTTCTCTAACGTGTTAAAATAACTGGTGAGAAAATGGATCAAAAAAAAATATTTAATTTGATCATAATTAATTTTGTTGGGTAATAGAATCCTGTAAAATTTAAATGTCTTTTTAAAAATTTGGGATAATTTTATAGGTGTATTTATATCTTTTTTCTTAATTCAAAGAAGAAAGAAACTGCCCTTATACATGAAAACTTTCTAGAAGAACCTATGAGTGGTGTGTATTAGGTAAAAAAAAACTTGGATACGTAGCAGTGTAAAGGATAAATGTATGTATGGTATCAAAGAAGAAGGCTCAAGAGAAAAGATTCAGAGAACTAAGATGGGATCGGGAACGATTGGTCTCGATGAATCTACAAAGATAGAAGACTGATCGATATTCATCTTAAACAAAGCAAGAGCACGTGGCCCAAAGGTAGAAAAGAATCGGACTCGTGTCCGATGGCGTGGCAAAAAGGACAAAAGAATGGACACCCCAAATATCATAGTACGCATATCCTGAACACGAAGAGGAATATTGGGTGGCACCCCAAATGACATTTTCACGAGGATAACATTCACTGATCGTAGTACTTTAGGGATCGACCGAAGCTTTTTTATTACTCTCTTTCTTTATTTTTATTTATTTATTTATTTTTCTATTTTGGGTCCAACAATATATGTTTATTTTATAAAATTAATAGATAATCTATTTATTTTTATTCATTTTATCTTTAGCATTAAATACAATTCATTATCTAATATATTTTTTAAATGGTAATATAGTAAAATTATCCATATCATTTACTTCTTCTTAATTTTTGTGGCAAAAAAAAAATGGGCAAGTAAAAATGGACGGAAAAAAGTTACTCCCTCCGTTCCAAAATACTTGGCACCTTTGGACTTTGGACGCCCCTTAAGAATATAATTATTGAAAGTATATTTTTACTAGTTTACCATTGTACTCTAATAATTAAACTATGATGGTGAGAGTAGAAATCAAAAATTGGCTCTCTATATTTATTTAATAATAGCCTTGAAACCAGGGGCGGAGCCAGAATTTTCACTTAGGGGTGTCACAATATAAAGAAGTACATTCACGAAGAAGTCAAGAGGTGTCAATATGTAATATATATACATAGAGAAATATTTTTGCCTAGCTACCTAGTGTAGTTTTCCGACGAAGGGGTGTCGGTCGACACCCCTGAACTGCATGTGGCTCCGCCACTGCTTGAAACTAGTGTGATATCTAATGTAATATTAGGGGTAAAATTGGAAATAAATGCTCAAAATAATATTGATTTTATAACTTGGACAAGTATTTTAAAACAAACCAAATTAGAAAGAGGATCAAGTATTTTGAAATGGAGGGAGTAATATTTTATCTTTGTAATCTATAAATAGTAGTTTTTATACAATTGTAAGTGATCTGATTCCAAAGAATAAATATCAATATGCTTATGTTTTTGTGGTCCAAAATTTTCATAACTTCACTAAATATATAAATTATAGCATTTACTCATCAAAATAGGGGTGATCAATGGGTGAATTTGATTGGATTGAATATGAATTGAGCTAAAATGAATTGAATTGAAATCCATCCATATAAATATGTATAAATATGGATAAAGTCCAACCCATTTTAATTTCTAAAATCAAAAAACTTTAAAACTTCTATATGTATATGAACTTCATATTAAAGTAAAGAGTGAAGTATAAAAAATACACCTAAATTGTCTATTTTTTTTTTTAATTTCATACCTAAACTATTGAGAGTGTGAGTTTCATACCTAAATTATCACATTAGTTTGAGAAACACAACTCTCTCTTTTACTACACTCTCTTGATGGTGTGTGTAATTTCACCTTGGCAAAAATTAAAAATATTATTAATATTTTTTAAGAGTTAAAGGTTAAAGTTTAAATTTGAACTTTGAATTTGAATTTAAATTTAAATTTGAATTAAATAAATTTCATGTGCCACATAGCACTCCACATGGGAAAAAAATTTCATCTTGACAAAAATTAAATAAATTATTAGTATTAGTGAAAAGTTAAAGGTTAGAGTTTTAAATTTGAACTTTGAATTTAAATTTAAATTAAATTAAATAAATTCCACGTGCTTACCATTTTTTTTTTTTTAATTTTTTCAGTTTTGAATTTATACTTTAATCTTTTAATTTTTAACTAATATTAATAATTTATTTAATATTTGTCAAGGTTGAATTTTTTGTCCATATGGAGCGCCATATGGCAAGATATTTTAAATAAATGAGAGTGTATTACACACACCATCACATATTAGTTGTGGTGTGTTTGTCAAACTAATCAGTGATAGCTTAGGTTTGAAATTCACAATCTCAATAGTTTAGGTATGAAACTCAAAAAAGAGGGACAATTTAGGTGTGTTTTTCATACTTTACTCTAATGTAAAACTACTTAGTAATCTAACATAATAAAGGAGTGATTCTACATAAAAACCAAATAACTGTACCGAATTACGCATCCAGTAATCCAACAGAATCATTTGTTCATTAATACCCAAGCAATTTCACAATAGAGTTTCAACTAATGATACTTTAAATGATTGAATATGTAGAATAGCAACACTGAGGCATTCAACAATACATCAAGACAATTCTAAAAGTTGCCAGTCAGAATAAAAAAATTAGCTACTGAATCACACAACATCCAGTAGCTTTGCAGTTGTAATAAATTACTAGCATAGAGTTGTTCGACTAAAGAGTTTGTCCCCAAAGTTTTTGACTATAAAGTTGCAGTTGCAACACCAAAGCTTCTGACTTTTCTCCCCAAGAAATTCCACCTTTCCAATAGAGGTTCCAACTACTTATAATCGTTTGAGAAATATGCCGCAAAATTGAAAGATTGAGATAAAAAAATAAATATAATATTAGTGCTAATAGTAACCTATTTAGAGACCTTTTCTTGTATAAGAAAATGTAACTCGTAGATTGCAATTTAATTTTTCAAAATTCTCTGTACCACCAGCTACTAATGAGAAAGGTTCATAAAGTTAATAACATCAAATTGGAAGGATGAAGATGAGATGATATATTGGGACAATATGGCTCCACCTTCCCCAAATGATCAAATCGTTACAATGAAGTGAACTAGTAATTAGGCTACAAGTCAAATAATTGCAAATTGACACAAATTACTTTTCTCTCTCCCTAGAACACCTTTATAATAAACCATCATTGTTGCCTAGTCATTTTTACCTATTTGTAAGGGGTAAAGTAGCTTAGAAGACTAAGCCGAGTCGGATCAAGTGTGATACGGGTTAGCCGGTGAGGGTGTTGTCTCGAGAACGAGCCTGATACAAGGAAATGGCCACTTAGGCAGAAAATGGAAATGACCCGAGAGAACCAGCGATTGCGACTGTGTACAAAGAAATGACAAAAAGGATGGTGTGTCAGATTATTCAGGTGCATAGGGTAGGGTCAGGGTAGGTTCCATCATGACCTCAAATTTTAAGTCATAACAAATCAGTATCAGAGCGCTAGGTTCATCAGTCTCATGAGTAAAATAGCAAAATATCTTATAGAATCCCGCGGATCGATATGTTTATGCCCATATCTATCTTCAGGGGGCTATGGTATGTTCTTAGGAATATTCTCTAATTTGATTCCTTATCGTACATGTTGTTTGTACTCAATATTCTAAACTTGTATCTCACTTTTTCTATGAAGATGGTGAGAACTTGATCAGGATTTATTGGTGATGTTGAGACAGCACCCATTGCGGGGGCCCCAATCAGGGGATGAGGTAGAGGTCGCAGCCAAAATCGTGGTAGAGGTAGGGCATAAGGAGCGACTCTGGCTAGAGGGCAAGCTAGAACGACCTCTCTTGAGCCAATGATTGATCATGTTGATGCGGCTTAACAGCCAAAGGATGTGGGACTAACCCAGACCCCTCAGGGATTCGTTAATACTCCACTGTTGCAGAATGTTTTGATTCGGCTTTTGAGCCACTTGGATGGCACCTCTCAGGTAGGTACTCTATCAGGTGCACCAAATGGTTCACAGTTGAGAGAGGTTGTTCAACCACCAGGGTAGGTTCCTATTTAGGGTTTTTAGACTCCTGAGGTACAACCAACTGCTGTTGTGGGACCATATATTGAGGTGTTACCTACCAGACTTATTGCTCCACCTGTAGTTCCTGGTCCAGTGATGTCTACTGATGAGCAGAAGAGATTTGAGAGATTGCCCCTCTCAAGTATAGTGGTGATATTGGTGAGGATGTCTATGAGTTCTTGGTCAGTTGTCAGGAGAGGTTGCATAACCTCATGTTTCTTGAGTTTCATGGCAATGATTACACTAAATTCCAGTTAATTGACATGGCCAAATAATGGTGGAGATCTTTTGTTCATCGTAGGCCAGTGGGTTCTCTTCCTTTTACATGGATCCAGTTTTCAGAGATTTTCCTTAAGAGATATATTCCCTTTAGCTTGAGGGACAAGCTAAGGGATGAGTTTGATGACTTATAGTAGGGCTCCATAACTGTTGCTGAGTATAAGGACCATTTCCATGCCATGTCTAGGCATTCTATGGCTAGTATCTCTACAGTGGCTGAGAGGATCAGAAAATTGTGAAGGGATTGACTACTACTCTATAGTTGGTGACGGCTTAGTTAGTGTCTACAAGTGTCTCTTTTTAGATTATTATGGATCATGCCAAGAGAGTCGAGATTATTTGCTAGGGTGCTCAGGGTAGCGGTGGTAAAATGTTATGCTGACAAAGAAGTTTCAATGGTCATTCATCCTGAAGTAGGGATTCTTCAGGCAAAGGTCCTCATGGTTACCATAATAGACCAATTCAAGCAGCATTGTAGGGTTCAGATAGTGGGTTTGCGGGTTCTGAGGCTTTGAGTGGTTAGAGATCAGGAAATGCAGGTCGAGGGTCTCGTTCTAGTTCTTTAGGTGTTCTAGTTCTTCTGGGGCTTCACAACATGATTTATCTAGTAGAGGATGTTATATGTGTGATGAGTTTGGTCACTTAGTTAGAGATTGTCCTAGACGTGTCTTAGCTCCTCTACAACAGAGTTTATAACTTTAGTTTTGTCCGGCACCAACACCTTCAATCAGAGGTGGTGTACAGGGCAATGGAGGTAGATCTCGGGGGGTACCAAGGGTGGAGTTTAGAGAGGTCATGGAAGTGGAGACTTGAGGAAGAGGCTTATGATGCTGTGATTACAAGTATCATCCCAATTTGTCATCGTCCTTCTACAGTGTGGTTTGACCCTGGGTTCACATTGTCTTATGTATCTGCATATTTTGTGTCACGACCTAACTAATCGGATCGTGCGGGCACCTACTCTAATCCACCTAGATAGGAGAACCCTTACCACCCATTTCAAAATATATGCGGAAGTCAATAAGAAACAATATGAATACTTTATTTATTACAACCAGTTTATAAAACCTTAAATACAACCGAAAAACTTTACCCAGGGAACTAGTCTAAACTGGTATAAGAGCTTCTAAGAGCATATACAAACTGTATACATGACTCGCTTCTACCGTAGGAACAATAACAAAAGCTTTTGGAGATCTTTACCATGTCAAGCATGAAACACCAACTGATCCTGCAACCAGACTATACCCCAAAAAGGGTATAGAAAGAGTAGTATCAGTACAAAGAACATTTACTGATAAACATCATCGGTCGACCTGAATTAAATCACATAAACATCACAAAAATATTGAAAAAGAAAACATACAGCTTAAAGGTTATTTAGTCAAAGAATTCCCATTTTAATCTTCCTTAGCACCCTTAACCTTTGTTATCCTTATCATAATCAATCCTAATCACCAATTATCCACTACGTCATCAAGTCAGACTGTATTTTTGTAATTTACTTGAGAGTTCTATGATATTCAACCCCGAAGGTTCCTTAACCTTGTCAACCCGTCGTTTAAGGCACTTAAAAATACTTAGCCTTGTCCCACTAGTCCGGTTATACGGTAACACCCTAGCACCTTTAGATTCCTTTAAGACTATGTGAATTAATTAACAAACAGTAACACCCCGCCTACCCGGCCTCAAATACAATAATCGGTAGACCACCTACTATACACCTATCATGGTCACCAACACGAACACCTACCGGGTGGCCTTACCTCAAGTTCATACCACTTAACCTTTACCTACCCCGCTACCGTGTAAACAGAGATATCAGCTCAAGACAACACACCACTACCAATAAGATTCCAAGTCAATAACCATGATTCAAATAATTATATCAGCCATGTCTCAATTACACAAGTAATTAGGCAACACAAAGTTATGCCACCCTTGCAATTTAACCCCGACCACTCAAGGATCCAATGCATCAAGTATACAGACAAAAATCATGAATCCCGATTTATATCAAGAAACAAAATATAGTAAGTCAACACATAAGCCCGATTCACTCAACGAACCCATATAACAACCAACAACTTAATTCTTGGTTCTCTCAAGGAACCAACATGGCAAGTATCACATAACTCTGTGTTCATTCAAGTAACCAACATAGCAGGTAACACATAAATCCCAATTCGCTCAAGGAACCAATATACACAGTATGTAACAAGTAAACAATTAATCCCCGGTTCACTCAAGGAACCGTCACACTCACATGTACCTTGTACATACATGCTAAGGGTCTTATGTGTCACGACCCAATTTCGGAGTCATGATGGCACCTACTTTAACCCGCCAGTAGGTAATCCAAATCGTAGCCCGAAACGATAAGTAATGGGCTAATTGGTGGAAGGTAAAGTAAATACCAGAAAATAAACATATAATAAGCTCGTAAGCAATATAAATAAGAATACAATAATATAAATGTCAAATGGAACGGAGGAAGAATAAAAGAAATATTCCACGACCTAGTAAAGCCGGTACAAGAGCCACTAAATATAAAATGAGAGTACTGGATTGTATCAATATACAGAAAGTATCGTTAACTAAAGATTGTCCAAAAGTAAAGAAAGGAGAGGGGATCAGCTCCGACACTGAAAGATCACCCTATCTCCGAATCTGAGAGTAGATAGATAGAACATCAGCGACGACAACTAGTACTCGGATCTGCATCAGAAAAAAATGTAGAAGTGTAGTATGAGTACCAAAACAATGGGTACTTAGTAGACATCATCGGCCGACTGAGCTAAATAATAATAAGAGCATAATAAGATGCGAGAAAGTAAACTAAAGTTAGGGATAGAGTGCAAACCTGAAATAATGTTCCAACTCAACAAATAATAAATAACGAGGTAAGTAAAGTCAAAGAACACATGCTAACTACAGCCTAACTGGACCCCCATAAGCTTAGAAGGCACAAACAAGAGAAGATAAACCCAAACGAGCTCCCATAAGCCCGACGTATGCAATCAAGAGTAGAACCATCAATAATAATAAGTATGAATTAACCAACAACCGAGATCATATTCGAATCTTCCCATACCATAATTACCAGACTCGAAAAGGACTCTAAGCATAATAAATAAATCGTAAATGTCGGACTCAAATCGATCTTTAATATCATAAGTGACCAACAAATGCCGGAATCAAACTGGACTCTAGTATCATATCAAACTGGACTCTAGTATCATATATGCCGGACTTGAACCAGGAATATAGTATCATAAGTAAATAGTGATTTTCGGACTCGAGTCGGTCTTTAATATCAAATGCAAGGTAATATATCTAGTCAAGAGTTGGAAAGGCGACTAAATCATTCCAACGTTCAAGATCATACATAAGGTGATAAAAAAAGGCCTCCTAGGTCTACAAGGATCTAATTAGGATAATTGACCTAAAAGAGGGCCGGCGAGGCCAGCTACTAACCCCAAAAATCCATACTAAGGCAATTTCTACCCGAAATTAGACTAAGGATTCCAAGTTCCATTACAAGGTATTAAATAAATCTAAACAAGTCCTAAGGCAACAATTTAATTCAAGGGAGCGACGAATGGTTCAATTCTATCTAAAAATGGCTCTCTAATCGGCTAAATATTCCAAATTTCACTAGCATGGAATTAAATCGTAAATTCCAACCCAACTCTAGCATAATACTATACTAATTCCATAATAAAGATCAATCTATGAGAAAAGTAAGCCTAGCCTACTTAGACGCTGATGAATGCCCAAGAAAGTCCACTAAATCAGAGTTTTTCCCTTTCGAGAAGCCTCCTCACGATGTCACGCTATCAAAATAATGATCTACACATTAATACGAGAATAACAATACTCATATTACATATAAATGCTCCAGGTGCAAAATCAACCTAAAAATCCCGCATGGGGCCTGCTTACGGAATCACAACTTAGAAATCGTCAAAACGTCCCTCTAAGCTCAAGGATCATTTACCCTAAAAAATGGATAAATTTCGAGCATCAACAAACCCAAAATTAGTTCATAAAGTGAACTAGGGATTTAAAGTTAAATCGGAGAATAAATCAATGAATTAGACGATAACTTACAAAAATTTGATGAGAAAACGCCCCTAACGAACCCTCCAACTTACAACGAACACCCAAAGATCACACTCTACCCTCTATAAGCTCTCTAGGGTTTTTATGGACTTGAACTTGGAGAAAATGAGCTAATATTGGGTAAAGGGAGAATTTAATGAATCAGCGATGACCGATTTAGCTGCCATTTGACTGCTTAAGCGGCAGTCGTTAAAGTGAAAAACCATCGCTTAAGCGGCCAAGCCTCAAAGGCCTGCCTCCGCTAAAACGGACTATTATCGCTTAAGCGACCTCCGCTAAAGCGATGACGCCTCCACTTATGCGGGGACTAGGGCTGGTCGCTAAAGTAGTGTCTTGGCAGCTAAAGCGACCTCCGCTTAAGCTACCAAAGGTCCGCTTAAGCAGCTGCACCAGCTGAGTCCAGGCACCAACACTTAGCAAATTTTGCTAAGTTTTGACTGGACCCTCGGGATTCTGTTAGAATCCCGCAATCACAAATGAACTATGCTACCCTACCAAATTCAATATTTTGGACTCAATTGTGTCATTGAAATTCCCATCCGAGGTCATTTTGACAAAATGTGGTTCCCCCACACCCAATGGCTATTTTAACCAATTTTCACCCAATAGACCAAAATGAGTTCGGGAGCCTTAGGACCCTAACCAAAGATCCCCCTAGCCTAAAATTGATGTTTTAGAGCTACTGTAACTATCAAAATTAGCATACGAGGCCGTTTACCTGAGGTTTAGTCCCGATACCTAAATTTGAATAGCGAAGACTTCTAAACAGGGAATTGGCTCTAAAAACCAATTGAACTGTACGGTAACTGAATTATCGGCTCCAGCAAGTCATAAATGACTTGGGGCAGCTATGGAAAAGCTCTAAACGTTGAAATAGTGTGGATATGCAGAAAATAATCTGGAGGGTCATTATAATATCCACTTCTAAAAGGACTTTAATCCGCAAAAGTAAAGGATCAAGATGTACTTGAAGGCTCAATAGGTGGGGATACTGGGCCCGCATCTCACTCTTATTCTCCTCGGTAGCCTCCTCAACTGGACAATGCCTTCACTAAACTTTAACTACTGGAATCTCTCTAGAGCACAACTGTCTCATATCCCTGGCCAATATAAGCACTGGCTCCTCCACGAAGGTCAATCGATCGTCTAACTGAACTGAGTCCCACCAAAGCACGTGTTACTCATCCGAAATATAGCGCCGCAACATCGATACATAGAAAATTAGCTGAACAGCTGAAAAATCTTGGGGCAAGGATAACTCATGAGCTGCTTCTCCAACGGTCCGAAGTATCTCAAATTGCCCAATATACCTGGGGCTGAGCTTGCCTCTCCTCTCGAACCTCATCACACCCTTCATGGCTTTACTCGAAAGAAGCCTTGGTCACCAACTCCAAACTTCAATGCACGAAGTCTACGATCAGCGTAACTCTTCTACCTACTCTGAGCTGCCCTCAACCTATCCTGAATCACCTGTACCCTATCGAAGGACTCACGAAGCAAGTTAGTACCACAGGGATTAACCTCAAAAGTCTCAAACCAGCCAATCAGAGATCGACAACGCCTACCATACAATGTCTCAAATGGTGCCATCTCAATATTAGAATGGTAGCTGCTATTATAAGCTAACTCCACTAAGGCTAACTGTTCCTCCCACCGACCTCCAAAGTCTATCACACATGAGCGGAGCATATCCTCCAAAACCTGAATAGTCTTCTCTGATTAACCGCCGGTCTAGGGGTGGAATGCGGTGCTAAGATCAACCTGAGTACCCAACTCATCCTCAAATGCCTTCCAAAAGCTAGAAGTGAACACTGAGCCTCTGTCTGAAATAATAAATATGGGTACTCCATGCAGGCAAACTATCTCACGAACATAGATACGGGCTAACCTCTAGGTACTGAAAGGCATCTAAATAGGGAGAAAATAGGCCAATTTGGTCAAACGGTCTATAATGACCAAAATGCCATCGAAACCATGGGAGGAACTAGGTAAGCCACTCACATAGTCTATGATAATCTGCTCCCACTTCCACTCGGGGATGGGTAATCTCTGAATTAAACCACTGGGTCTCTGATGCTTGGCCTTTACCTGCTGACAACATAGGCAACGAGCTACAAAGTCCATAATATCTCTCTTGATACCACTCCACAAGTAATACTGCCTCAAATCTCTATACAACTTAGCTGTCCCAGGGTGTATAGAATATCTAGAGCTATGAGCCTCTTGCAATATCAAATAAATCAAGTCTCCAACCCTCAGAACACAAATGCGACCATCATATCTCAGAATACCCTCTAGTTTTTTACTAGCCCGACTGGACTCACCCCTTAACACTTGGTCACAAATGCCATAAAGGCTACTATCCTCAAACTGGCGACTTCGAATCTGCTCAAATAAGGTAGACCTAACCTCAACGCTAGCAAGAATCCTACTAGAGTCTGAAATATCAGGTCGAACGATCAAGTTGGCTAAGGACTGGATGTCCAATGCCAATGGCCGATTCAAAACCAAAATAGAAGCCAAGCTACCAATACTCACTACTTTCCGGCTCAAGGAGTCAGCTACCATATTTACCTTGCCCGGATGGTATAGAATAGAGATATCATTGTCCTTCAACAACTCAATCCATCTGTATTCTCTAGAATTAAGATCTTTCTGAGTCATAATATACTGAAGACTATGATGGTTAGTATAGATCTCATAATGAACACCATACAAGTAATGCCTCCACATCTTAAGCGCCAAAACCACCGTCGCTAACTCCAAATCATGAGTGGGATAGTTGCGCTCATGAACCTTCAGCTGCCTTGATGCATAAGCAATAACTCATCCCTGCTGCATCAAAAGATAACCCAAACCAACACCAGAAGCATTATAATATACAGTAAACCTCTCGCTCTCAACAGATTAAGTCAATATAGGAGTTGAAGTGAGCAAGTCCTTGAGCTTTCGAAAGCTTGACTCACACTCATTGGACCACTAAAAAGGAACCTCTTTCCTAGTCAACCTGGTCATAGGCGCTGCAATAGAAGCAAAACCTTCAACAAACTGCCTGTAGTAACCTACAAACCAATAAAGCTACGAACCTCAGTCGGAGATGTAGGTCTGGCCAAATCATGAATAGCCTCAATCTTCGCTGGATCCACCATAATCCCATCATTGGACACCACATTCCCTAGGAATGTAAAAGAATCGAGCCAAAACTTGCACTTGAGAATTTGGCAAAAAGCCTATGATCTCTCAAAGTCTTAGCACAATCCTCAAATATTGCCCGTGTCCTCCTTGCTCCTCGAATACACAAGGATCTAATCAATGAAGACAATCACAAAGGAATCCAGATAGGGCCTGAACACACGGTTCATCAGATCTATGAACACTGCTAGGGCATTGGTCAACCCAAAAGACATCACCAGGAACTCATAATAGCCATAACGAGCTTGAAAGTTGTCTTAGGAATGTCCTCAGCTCGAATCCTCAACTGATGGTAATCGAATCTCAAGTAAATCTTAGAGAACACTGTCGCACCCTAAAACTAGTCAAATAAATTATCAATACGAGGCATAGGATACTTATTCTTCACTATCACCTTATTCAGCTTCCTGTAGTCGATACACATATGCATAGAACCGTCTTTTTTCTTCACAAACAAGATAGAAACACCCCAAGGCGACACACTCGGCCTAATGAAGCCCTTACCCAAAAGATCCTAAAGCTGAGAATTCAACTCCTTAAGCTCGGCAGGAGCCATACAATATGGTACCATAGAAATAGGTCGGGTGCACGACTCAAGATCAATAACAAACTCAATATCACGCTCTGGAGGAAGGCTAGGTAGGTCGGTAGGGAAAACATCAAAAAACTCAAGGACAATAAAAACAAAATCAAGCGAGGGACTCTCCGTTCTAACATCACAAACATAAGTGAGATAAGACTCACAACCCCTTGATACCGATCTCCTAACCCAAATATAAGAAAGAATCCCTATCAATGCGCTGCTAAAAGAACCCTGCCACACAACCTAGGGTATGCCAAGCATGACTAAGGTAATGGTCTTGGCGAAGCAATCCAAGATCGCATGATAAGTGGATAATTAGTCCATGCCAAGAATCACATCAAGTCCACCATATCTAGCATAATAAGGTTAGCCCGAGTATCAAACTCTCAAAAAGTCACAACACATGATCTATAAATCCGATCTACTACTAAAGAATCACCCACAGAAGTAGATACACGTAATGGCATAGATAAAGGCTCCCCAGACAACTCTAACCGTGGTGCATAATAAGTAGAAACATATGAATAAGTGGATCTCAGATCAAATAAGGCAATAGGTGACTGATGGCACACTGAAATCATACCTATAATAACAGCATCTGAAGACTCAATCTCCAGTCTACCAGGTACAATATACAAATAACCGCGCCCGCCACCTGGTTTGGTGCCTGACCGACCACCCATCCTACCTGCTTGAGAACCTCTTCAAGAACCCTGCGGACCACCCCTAAGACCCTGAACACCACCTCTAGCTGGAGACGACACTGATCTAATCGATTGAACACTCTGTGCAACAGGCTAAATCATCCCATGCTGGGACATTTTCTGGAGTAATGACCAATGACCCTGCAACTATAGCAAGCCCCAGACACTTTGCTCTGTCTAGAAGATTCGGCTGACCCAAAATAGCCACCTCGACTAGAAGACTCAGAATGTGCACCTCTCAAAGGCTGGCCAGTGCTCGGGCCATGGTAATACTGTAGCTGGATTGACCTCTATCAGTAATCTGAAGTGCTGCTTGAGTATCTACTAGATTGACCCTGATGTTGATAAGATTAACGCGGAGAGTACGTACCTTGAGAACCTTTGTTCCTGAACTGCAAGTCACCATGGCTCCCACTAAAACTACTCTAATGATGTAGTCTTTTATCGCTTCCCCCTTGGGCCTCGCGATGCATCTCCTCTATAGTCTTGGAATAATTAAAAAACTCAATAAACGACCTACCAGCTGCAACCAAATTCTGAGTAGCCATCCGAAGAGGAAGTCTCAGCCCTCTAATATAGCACCGAATCAGCTCATACTCGATTGGCAAGATTGCGGTAGCATATTTGGCCAATTCATAGAACCGTGCCTTATACTCAACTATTGATATAGAACCTTGGTATAAGCCAATAAAATGATCTCTCAGGCACTCACCAAGACTTTGAGGTATATATATCTCCAAGAAAACCTTAGAGAATTGAGTTCATGTCATAGGGGGAGATCCAACTGGCCTGGAATCAAGATAACCTCTCCACCAAAGTCTAGTTGTCAAGTCCAACTGAAAAGTGGTGTAGTCAACCCCAAGAGCCTCAACTAGGCCCAAATTACAGAACTTATCCTCGAAAGCAGTCAAGAACTCAAATGCATCCTCGAATGTAGCCCCATAAAACCTAGGCGGAGTCAATCTCATAAATCTACCCAACATGTTTTTGTTCACAACAAACATAGCTGGCTGGGTGGCTGTCGGCTGAGCAACTACCGGTGCTAGAGGGACCACTACTCTGAGAATCGCAGCTGCAGATCGTGCCTCTACATCTGTACCACTCTAATCTGCAGACTGAGCACCATCTAATGATGCACCACGAACTAATCCCAATAACTGGACCAAGGCATCTCTGAGCAATGACGAAGAAATAAATCCCAGTGGAGCCTGGGCTGCCCCCTGGCCCACTAATAGATTGGGTTGCAGAACCTGTGGAGCTACCTCTACCTCAGAAGCAATAATAGGATCTGGTGAAGGCTCCCTATCCTGACCCCTAGCTGGGGATACGGCTCTAGCCTGACCTCAACCCCTATGTCGGCCACAACATCTAGCAGCAGCCCTAGTTATGGACTTGGGGTTCTCATCTCCAGCCGTCGTAGCTCGCGTCCTGACTATCTGCGAAAGAGTAAAACAATGTGAATTTTATAAACCAACATAGACTCGATGTACAGAATGAATGGAGAAAGTGAAGTCATCCTAAGAATGTCCTATAGCCTCCCGAAGATAAGAAATGGACGTCATCGCTCCGATCCTCGGGACTCTACTAGACAATTGCTCTTGTACTAACAGTACTAGTGAACCTAGGCTTTGATACCAATTTGCTATGACCCAATTTTGGAGTCATGATTCCACCTACTTTAACCCGCTAGTAAGTAAGCCAAACCGTATCCCGAAACGACAAGTAATGGGCTAATTGATGGAAGATAAAGTAAATACTGGAAAATAAGCATACAACAAACTATTAAGCAATATAAAAAAAAAATACGATAATATAAATGTCAAATAGAATGGAGGAAGAACAAAAGAAATATCCCACGACTTAGTAAAATAGATACAAAAGCCACTAAATACAAAATGAGAGTACTGCATAGTATCAATATATAGAAAGTCTCGATAACTAAAGACTGTCCAAAAGTAAAGAAAGGAGAGGGGATCATCTTCGATTCTGAAAGCTCACTCTATCTCCGAATCTTGAGAGCAACTAGATAGAACGTCAGCAACAACAACTAGTACTCGAATCTGCATCAGAAAAAGATGTAGAAGTGTAGTATGAGTACCTAAACAACAGGTACTCAGTAGACATCATCGGCCGACTGAGCTAAATCATAATAAGAGCATAATAAGATGCGAGAATGTAAACTAAAGTCAGGAATAAATGGTAAACCTGAAATAATGTTCTGGCTTGATAAATAATAAATAATGAGGTAGCTAAATTCAAAGAACACAAGCTAACTACAACCTAACTAGACCCCCATAAGCCAAGAAGGCACAAATAAGAGAAGATTAATCCAAACGAACCCCCATAAGTCCGATGGATCCAATCAAGAGCAGAACCATCAATAATAGTAAGTATAAAGTGGCCAACAATCGAGATCATATCCGAATCTTCCCATACCGTAATTGCCGGACTCGAACCGGGCTCTTAACATCATAAATAAATCGTAAATGTCAGACACAAACTGTTCTTTATTATCATAAGTGACCAACAAATGCCGGACTCGAATCGGACTCTAGTATCATATATGCCGGACTTGAACCGGGAATATAGTATCATAAGTAAATAGTAATTGTTGGACTCGAACTGGTCTTTAATATCAAATGTAAGGTAATACGTCTAGTCAAAAGTTGGAAACACGACTAAATTATTCCAATGTTCAAGATCATACATAAGGTGATAAAAGAAGGCCTCCTAGGTCTACAAGGAACTAATTAGGATAATAGACCTAAAAGAGGGCCGGCGAGGCCTACTACTAACCCCAAAAGTCCATACTAAGACAATTTCTACCCAAAATTAGACTTAGGCTTTTGAGTTCCATTGCAAGGTATTAAATAAATCTAAACAAGTCCTAAGGCAACAATTTAATTCAAGGGAGAGACGAATGGGTCAATTATACCTAAAAATGACTCTCTAATCGAATAAATATTCCAAATTTCACTAGCATGCAACCAAACTATAAATTCCAACCCAACTCTAGCATAATACTATACTAATTCCATAACAAAGCTCAATCTATGAGAAAAGTAAGCCTAGCCTACTTGGACGTTGATGAATGTTCGAGAAAGTCCACTAAATCGAAGCTTTTCCCTTCTGAAAGGCCTCCTCACGATGCCACACTATCAAAATAATGATCTACACATTAATACGAGAATAACAATACTCATATTGCATATAAATGCTTCGGATCCAAAATCAAGCTAAAAATCCCATGTGGGGCCCATTTATGAAATTACAACTTTGAAATCATCAAAACATCCCTCTAAGCTCAAGGATCATTTTTCCTCAAAAAAGGGTAAATTTAGAGCATAAACGAATCCAAAATCAGCCCATAAAGTAAAGTAGAAATTTAAAGTTAAATCGGAGAATAAATCAATGAATTAGACAAAAACTTACAAAAATTTTGATGAGAAAAAGCCCCCAACGAACCCTCCAACTTACCACGAACACCCAAAGATCACACTCTACCCTCTCTAAGCTCTCTAGGGTTTCCTATAGACTTGGACTTGGAGAAAATGAGCTAAAATCGAGTAAAGGGAGAATTTAATGAACCAGCAATAACCACTTCAGTGGCCATTTGATCGCTTAAGCGGTCGTCGCTAAAGTGACAAACCGTCGCTTAAGCGGCCTAGCCTCAAAGGTCGGCTTCCACTAAAGTGGACGATTGTTGCTTAAGCGACCTCCGCTTAAGCGGCTAGGCGGGGACCAAGACTGGTCGCTAATGTGGTATCCTGGCCGCTAAAGCAACCTCCGCTTAAGCGGCTGCACCAACTGAGTACAGGCACCAACACTTAGTAAATTTTGCTAAGTTTCGACCGAACCCTCGAGATTCGTTCAAAATCCTATAAATGCAAACAAACTATGCTACCCTACAAAATTCAATATTTTGGAATCAGCGGCGCCATCAAAATTCCTATCTGAGGTCGTTTCGATGAAATGTGAGTCCCACACCTAATGGCCATTTTAACCAATTTCCACCCAATAGCCTAAAATGAGTCCAGGAGCCTTGGGACCCAAACGAAAGGTCCCCATAGCCTAAAATCGATGTTCTGGAGCTGCTGAAATTGTCAGAATTAGCGTACGAGGCTGTTTACATAAGGTTTAGGCCCGATTCCCAAATTTGGACAGTAAAGACTTCTAAACAGGGAATTAGCTCTAATAACCAATCGAATTGCTCAGTAACCAAATTATCAGCTCCAGTAAGTCATAAATGACTTGGAGCAGTTATTGGAATGCTCTAAAAGTCAAAATAGTGCAGAAATGTAGAGAATGACCTGGAGGGTCATTACATTATGGTCGCCCACTAGTCATGACCTGTAGGGGACAAGCTTTTATCCATGTACCAAATATTCCAAACATCTAGTGTTTGCCAACATTATATCGATCAATCCCATAAAGATTTCCAAATAGCGGTACATCCTATAATAATAAATATAAATCCCGTAAAGATGTCAAAATTCTGATACATCCCACAATATAATCAAGATATCACCATAATCACAACAATAAGAAATATTCAAAAATTATGCTTGTACAACTAACAAGATTTCATAACAACCCATTACAGTGATTATAAATCAGGACATCAATCAGGCCTTTACTTTCTTTACACATAGATTCCATCAAGTAATACAAATAAACGTTAACACACATATATATAACTCAACTTGGATTCCCACTACGTAAAACCATCATTTATGGTTTGCACATGTGACCTATGCCATAATACACCTAAAACATTTACCTTAACCTTGATACTTTACCAATTTTCCATTCCTCTGGTTACCACCATAGATTCTTCAAAATCTACCAACTCTAACCATATCTATTCAGGCCTTTAACAAGTTTTTACCCAATTTTCAGGTACAACACCATTTTAATCAAGCAAGGATGAATACCAACAAGGAAAAGACAATAATTAATGGACTAATTCAGTATCACCAAGTAACAACAATCTTCCACCCAATTACTCAGGTTTTCATCCGTTTTATCCATCCCAACACCATGCCCGAAGGCCTAAGCATGAAATCTCCCATCAATCTATGTCATGCTTATGCTTTCTAACCTAAGTCTAAACTTCTCAGTAAAACCTAGCCTACCTTGATGCCAAGCAACTGCTATGAGTGCATGAACACAATTCTGACTCCGAGCTAGTGAATTTTGACATGAAATTTATGAGAAAACCATGGGTTTTTATCCTATTAGAGTGAAATCCCTCCTCTCCATTGCTTCTGGGCTATGAGGTAACCCTAGGAGGATTTTTAGAGTAAACCTCATCCTTTTTAGAATTGAAGAGGAGAAAAGAGAAACATAAAAATTACACCTGAGGTTCTGGTCCCATTATCCCGCTATAGCAGCCTACAGCTATAGCGATGCAGCTATAGCAGAAAAATTCTCACTATAGCAGGATGACATCAACCCAACCAAAATTTCAAATTACAAATTTTTTAGCTGTGTCGTCCCAAAATAATTTGAGACCATATTTTAAAATAATTCCCCGTAACCCATACCCATAATGAGGTGTCTTTTTAATAACAATGGACTAGGTCATTACATTTTGCTTCTGGTATTAATTCTATGTATGAGTTCCTTGCCATCCCCATTCATGTTTCTACCCCCGTAGACGATTCTTTAGTGTTGGATTGGGTGTACCGATCATATATAGTGACTCTTTTGAGGCATGACACTTGGGTAGAATTGATCATTCTTGATATGGTCAATTTTGATGATATTTTGGGTATGGACTGGTTTTCTCCCTATCATGCGGTTTTGAATTTTTATGCCAAGACCGTTACTTTAGTCATGCTTGATACACCGAGGTTAGAGTGAAAGGGTACTTCTAGTTCATGCCCTAAAGGTGTTATATCTTTTCTTCGTGCTCGTCGGATGGTAGAGAAGGGATGCCTATCTTACTTGGGTTATGTGCGGGATACCGGTGTTGATTCAGAACCTTTTTGGATTTTGTGAGAGTTATTAGGGAGTTCATGGATATGTTTCATTCGAACTTAGGATATAAATTTTGCTACTGATGCGGAGCTAGACACTAAACTTATTTTTGTTTCTACTTATAGGATGGCCCTAACATATTTAAAGGAATTGAAGGAGCAGTTGCAAATTTTATTGAGTAAGGGTTTCATTAGGTCAAGTATTTCACCTTGGGGCTGATCCTATCTTATTTGTGAAAAATAAAGACGAGACCATGCATATGTATATTGATTATCGGCAATTGAACAAAGTGACTATCAAGAATAAGTATCCTCTTTCATGTATCGATGATTTGTTTGATCAGCTTCAGGGTGCTACAGTGTTTTCTAAGATCGACTTGCGGTCGGCCTATGATGTCTACTGAGTACAAGTGGATCGTACTCACTCCTAATTTTATGTATTCTTTTGGTGCAAATCCTAGTTTAAGCGCTACCAACAAATCATGATTTCATGCAACTTTGGGATTTTGAAGTCAAGGTGAGCTCTCCATCCGGAGCCTATTCCCGTCTTCATCTAGTTTTCTTATGTCGTTACTTTATTTTGGAGACATATATTATGTATTATACTTTATGTCTGTTTTAGAGTTACTCTTACTCATGACACTCGATCATTGGGGATTTGAGTTGTATTATTCAGATATTAACCTGACTTTATCATAAAGTCTCGTGTTTTGCTTTATTATTTATATTATTTTCATATTTATTCTCTTTTGGATTTGGACTTACCTACCAAGATCCGGTTGGGGTAGGCGCCATCATGATCTCAAATTTTTAGTCGTGATCTTTTTCTTGGGACAGAAGAACAAATCTCACAAGATTTCTCATTATCCTTTATAGAAATCTCTGTTGCAGAAACATAATAAAAAAAGGGTGCAAATTAGGGGTTTCATATGGGTTTTTTTTGATACCCATCTATTGAGTTTTCTTCTTCTTTTTTTTTTTTTTAAATTTTGAGCAATATGAGTAAACTAAAAGAAAAATAACAGTGAGGAAAAAAAAAAGATACCTTCAATTGAATGATATAATTGAAGAAAGCTTGAAGATTTCCTTCTCCAAAATATTCACAAAATCACACCACGGTAGAGGAATGGATTTGTAAGGATCTGATAATGTTAGGGATTTTGAGTAGAGGCTCTACTGTAGAGCCTTAGAGGCTTCAGGCAAAGAAAGCTGAGAATGACCATATATCGGTATGTGTACTATAATTGGGTTTCTATATGGGTACCCATATTTTACCCATTTTATCTATTTATTTTTGAAAAATTTCTCAAATAGCAAATATATGGCCCTAAAGAATACAATGATAGCAGTACTTTCTTAAATATCTTTGATAACAAACTGTATATGTATTTGACACGTTATTTTTGGGTGTAAATACATATACAAATAGTTAAATAAGGATGGAGAGATTAAGTTAAATAAGGAGAGTATCTTTTATTGTAGCCAAAATCACGAATGAGACTTTAATGAAAGATTATGTTATCAAATATAATGTTGCATTAAAGGTTATTCAAATCAGAGATAAATGTTGATGATTTTCTCTCTCCTCAATCTCTCGCCCCTCTTTTTCTGTTCTATATCTTTCTTGTTTTTTTCTCTTTTTTTTTGAATTTTGTATTTCTACGTCTTTCTCATTTTTTTTCTTTTCCTTTTTTTTGAATTTTTATTTGTATTTGTATATAAATAGGTATATACATTATTCGTATTTGCTTGAGTCCATCATCTACAAAATATGCAATGTATCATTTGTATTTGTGTGTTAAATTTACCATTTGTATTTGTATAAAAAGATTTATATCAAATGATACATTGCATATTTGTATGGTTCAATTTGTATTAATAAAATACAATTCATATCAATGAATACAAATACAAGTGTTCATAGAAAGAGAATCAACAGTTGCTTGTCAATTATTTTAAAATACAAATGATGCAGTCAACTACAAATACAAATATAAACAAATGAAACAAATGAAACTACAATTAAAAATACAATATTTAGTCAACAACATAAACAAATACAAAAACAGTTCTTTAAAATATAAGTGCATCAATAAAAATAGAATACAAATATAAATACAAAAAAATGAAACTACAAATACAATATATAGTCAACTACAAATACAAATACAAAATAGTTTTTTAAAATACAAGTGCATCGATGAAAATAGAATTGTATAAAAATATATCATTTGTATTCGGATGGTTTCAGTCGTATCAACAAATACAATTGTATCAACAAACATAAAAATACAAATGATGGTGCGAATACAAATAACCATAAAAAATATAATATAAAACTGAAGCTACCCCAAGCACTGCTTGAACCACCACAAAAATGAAATGAAATTTGATTTTATATTTTTACGAAATCTCAATCCCTATCGGAACCACCATGAAAATGAAACATCACTGTCGGACAGAATTCCACATAAAAAAGAAAGAAATTGAACAGCTACTGCCGGTTGGCAAACTTCCCTCACCATTACTGCCGCCCTTTATCTTCTTCTCCATTTATTATCCATCACCTCCATTGCTTACACCCCCACAATCACGACCTGACCACCAAGCCTGCCGCACCGCTGCCATTAGTTCAGATCTGTCGGAATCACTTCCAAATCTAGACAAAATGAAATATAAGTGACAAAAATGTGAGGAGTAAAAATTGAGGAAAGGATAAAGTAAGAGAGAGATATAGAGATGAAAAAAGAAGTGGTTGAACAAGATGAGGGCCCCACTAAACTATTGCTATTTTTATTGTGCTAGATAATTATTTTAAAGTATTGTTATGTGGCTTAATTAAGGGCTTAGGTTTGTTATATTGTGCAGTTTTCCCTTTTTTTTAATACACATAATAAAACTAGTGTGGAAAAGCCTGTGCACGGGCCCAATATTTGTTCATATATTAATTCTTTTTTAGTGGTGTAATTAAATAATTTGATTTTTTTTAATCTAAAATGAGCTATATATATTTATGTGATAGTGAATTATTTCATTAAGTGAAAAATAAATATCTGATTGATATTATTAACATTGGTAAATTTAAGTGATGTTTATTAAATGATTTTAAAATTTTCACCTAACCTAAATTATATATATTTGTGTGGTAATAAATCATTTTATTCTTCTTTCTCGAAAACATGATGTGAGAGGGCCCGCTGAAATGTTTATAAGTGAAGCAGTTTTCTTTATCGACTGTCGATATTTTACTCAACATAATTACAAATTTACACAAATATAAGTGACATTCAATTATAACATAGTTTTTAATCCCAAAAATAAATTTGATTATTTTAATAAATATATGAAGCGCATGATATAAATATTTATAGTTTTGAAGTATGAACTGTTGCTACACATAAATACAGTTTACCCAAATTTAAATATTTTCATAATTACCCAGAATCTTGGTATGTATAACAACATAATTTACTATTTAACATATAGGAAATGAAAAAGAAAGCTCATCTAATAGCATGTCACTTGGCATTAGATTATACTACCACCTACATAATTTTTGACATAAAACATAAAACTATTGATATGCAAAAGCTGCAACATTCAATTCAAAGCAAAAGGGTATAGTAGACAAGGCGGAAAACTATTTGTAAAAAAGCTACAGTAAGATTTTCTTTAAGCCAATCATATTGTCCCATAATAGATTGAATGACATAATTACCCCTCTAATAAATCCTCTTTCAACAAAGAATGTGAGTAGAAATAATTTATTTGACAATGATTGTGCAATCTAATTAGAGGTACACATGCTCTCCAAAGCAGCTAGTACAATAACCAACAACTTTGAATATCATTGAAAGGACAGAAGTACAGTCGTTCAAAATGGTAATTCCAATAAGCACACATGTTGACGGAGACATGTGTGCTTGTTGACCAAACTCCCTCTTATATAATAAGAGAATCTATACACACATAGTAAAATATATGGGCGCCATTTTGTCATGACTCAAAACTGAGGTCATAATGACACCTACTATAACCCGCTCATAGGTAAGCCAAGATCATAGTCCGAAATGAGGAGTAACGGGCTAAGAGGCGAAAGAAAGAGAAAGAGGATAAAATAGCAACTAAAGTAATTAATAGTTGAGAGAAAAGGGAGCCAAGACCTGATTAAGCCAGTACAAGAGCCACTAAACACGAGGAGTACTAGACATGTGCAATATATATAGAGTAATCTCCAAAAATACAAAATAAGACTAAACCCAAAAACAAAAGGAGATGGATCAGCTTCAGATGCTGAAAGCTCACCCTAATCTCTGATAAACATCTTCGCTCCAAAGCAACGTCAACGACGATGACTCATACTGGGGTATGCATCAGGGAAAAAGATGCAGAAGTATAGTATGAGTACCAAAACAAGCGGTACTCAGTAGGCATCATAGGTCAACTGAGCTCAAATAGAGTAAAAACATAATAAAGTGTGAATATGTACTAAAGGTAATAGAAGAGGGGCCAGAAAGGGAATAACAGGCTAAAGCTAGGAAAACACGAGAATCATAGGTAAGTAACTCAAGAAATTATAAATAAGTGCCTAACTATAACCTAACTGGACCCCCATAACCCCAGAAGGTACACACAGTGAAAATAAACCCAACTGGATCCCCATAAGATCGGTGGATACAAGCAACATGTTGTACAAAATCGAAAGCAATTATAACAGTAAGGAATGCAAAAGTAAGTCATAATGTGCAGACATAACGAAAACTCTTCCTCCAATCTTATCCATTAATCAAACTAGAATCAAACCGGATTCCTAACCAGAAATCAATAACAACGTATGCCAGACTCGAACTGAAACTAAGCATATAGTAAGCAATAAAATCGGATGCCAGAATTGAACTGGAACTAGATATGTAATAAGCCATAAAATCATGTGCCCGGAGTTGAACTGGGTCTAAATATGCCATTTTCCTTTTTAGAAAGCCAAGTTCCTTAAAAGTATTTAAAAAGCCTAATTTGTCAAGGTGAAAAATAGTGTTTTAAGGCCAAAACACAAAAGTGCCTGGGATACCAAGTCAAACAATCACAACATAGAAACCAGACCAATCCAACTCTGATAACCAACCTGCCTAAGTATTTTATAATCATGTACACTAGAGAAGGGAGATTATCCTATGGTACTTTACCTTAAAAGGGACGATATACTAACTACCAGTACCGAGAACCCCACCTAAAGCAAGCAACTCTCCAAAACTAGACTAAGGTATTTAAATCCTAACCCAACAACCCTAGGTATGTTAAGCCAAGTTCTGCAGGAGAAACAACTATCGAGCCTAAGGAATCCAAGGCAAAAATCTACCCTAAAGCCTCCTAACCAGCTAAAATAATAATAAAATACCTAAAGGACTATCCGAACCATAACATCCTACCAATAATTAGTAATTTACCACCCAACTACGATAAATGAGTAGAGTCTGAAGTTAGGTAAGCCTAGGATGCCGACGAACGCGCTCACAATCTATTACATTAGAGCTTTTCCCTTCCAAGAAGCCTCCAACTGCTGCCACACTATCAAAATAGTAATCTAAGCGTTAAGGTGAGAACAACAACATCCATATTGTGAATTTCCACTCCAAGTAAAAAATTGGGATATAATCGGCTCATGGGACGCACAACGGAATAAAAATTGAGTCCGTTACTAGGTCCCTCTCAACTCAAGGATCACGTGCCCCAAAATTGAGAACAATCCAAGCTCAACAATAGCCCCAAAATAGCCCTCAAAATAATTGATAAAGTAAGAACAAACAAAGAGAGTTAATAGGGTCGGGAACTTATGAGGAAACAATTGCACAATGATCACCTTAATGTCCCCTAGCTAATGCCAACTTCAATTAGAAATTTCCCACTAATTTCTGAGCTCCCAAGATCAGTAATGGTGGTTTTTGGACTTAGAATATAAATGAAAAACAAACGGAGAGACTTATATATTGCCAGGGGTCCCTTATCTGCAAACGTGGGACCCTTATTGAAAACACGGAGCCCTACTAGCTTAACCCTTCTCAAATATAAAGGGTCCTTCATAAACACAATGAAAAAAGCTGGATCGGGTCAAGCCGATCCTTTGTGGCGAACGTGAGGGGAGGCCCGTGAACACGATGGTCAAGAAGTTTACCCTTCGCGAATGAGTCCAACTCTTTACGAGCATGAAGAGTAAAACTGGCCTACACCAGGTCCTATTGGACCAAAAAATTTCTAAGTCCAAATGGACTCCGACCAGGTGCTCGAGATTCATTTGGAACCTCGTGTATGCAAACAAACTATGCTACCCTACCAGGAACGACATTCCGGACACCATGCAACTATCAACATTTCTATCAGTGGTTGTTTTGACAAAATATAGGTAACACACCTACTGTTTCATAGTTACCAAATTCCATCCAATAGCCTAAAAGTAGCCTAAAATCTATATTCTGGAGATAACAAAACTATCAAAACTCTTATCCGAGGCTATTTAGTTAAAGTTTAGCCCAAAGACCTATTTCTCAACTTCAGAAGCTCCAACACAGGAAAACTAGCATAAAAACCAAATGAACTGCTTGGGAACCAAATTATCAATCTCGGCAAGTCATAAATAACTTGGGGCAACAATAGAAAACTTCTTAATGTAGACAAAGCATAAAAAAAATAGAAAATAACCTAAAAGGTCATTACAACATCAACTACTAAAAGGACTTTTATTTGTGAAAGTAAAGAGTCAAGAAATACCTGAAGGCTCGTATAGGTGAGAATGCTAAGTTTGCAAGTTATATTCAGTCTCCCAGGTAGCCCTCCTCGACTGGATGGTGTCTCCACTGAACCTTTACTACCAAAATCTCCCTAGAAAGGAACCGCCTAATATATCTAGCTAGAATAGAAACTGGATCCTCCACGAAAGTCAACCTATCATTCAACTAAGCAGAGTCCCACTAGAGTATGTGAGACTCTTCTGAAATGTAATATCATAGCATTGACCCATGGAAAATAGGGTGAATGAAAGAAAATACTGGAGGCAATGCTAACTCATAAGCTACATCCCCAACCTTCGGAAGAATCTCAAACGACTGATATACCTGGAGCTGAGCTTGCCCATTCTCCTAAACCTCATTGCGTCCTTCATAGGTGATAATCGAAGGATGACACAGTCACCAACTCTAAACTCTAACAATCAAAGTCTGTGATTGGCGTAGCTCTTGTGCCTACTCTAAGTTGCATGAAACCTTTTCTAAATCACCCAAACACTATCCATGGAATCACGCAGCAAGCCTGTTCCCTGTGTCCTAGCCTCAAAAATATCAAACCACCCTATCAAAGATCTGCACCATCTACCATATAATGCCTTGAATGGAACCATGTAGATACGTGAATAATAGCTATTATTATATGAGAACTCTGGCAAATGAAGAAACTAATCCCACTGACCTCCAAAATCAATAACATAGGCCCACAATATATCCTCTATGATCTGAATAGTCTGCTCAAACTGGACATTGGTCTGAGGGTGAAATATAGTGCTAAGGTCAACTTGGGTACCCAACTACTCCTGAAATACCCTTCAAAAGTTAGAGGTAAATAGAGAACCTCTATCAGAGATAATGGATACTGGCACCCCATGCAAATGGTCTATCTCAAAAACATAAATCAGATTCAACCTCTCCGTACTGTAGGACATTTGAATCAGTAGAAAATAAGCATATTTGGACAACCGATCAATGATGACCCAAATACTATCAGAACCTTGAGAAGCAGTAAAATGATAATGAAATCCATAGTAATTCACTCTCACTTCTACTCAGGAATGGGTAGCCTCTGAGTAAACCACCAGGTCTTAAATGCTTGGACTTCACCTGTTGACAAGACAAACATCGAGATACAAAGTCTGCTATATTCCTCTACACCCACACCACCAGTAATGCTACCTCAAATTTTTATACATTTTAGCTGCACCAGGATGAATGGAATATCTAGATCTGTGAGCCTCCAACAATATCAAATGAATCACATCACCAACCTGTAAAATGCAAACACGGCCCTCGAATCTCATGATACCCTTTAAATGTAAGGCGACCTTCCTGGCCTCACACTTATCACCTGATCTTGGATGCCCCACAAATGACTATCCTCAAATTATTGTGTTCAAATCTACTCAATCAAGGTAGACCTAATATCAACACTAGCAAGAATCCTATTAGGGTTTAAAATATCAATTCGCACCAACCTGTTGGTTACGGAATAGATGTCCAAGGCCAATGGTTGCTCTGAAACTAAAAGAAAGGCTGAACTCCCCATACTCCCTGCCTTTTGGCTCAAGGCATCCGCTACCATATTTTTCTTGCCCAGATGGTATAGAACAAAGATGCCATAGTCTTTCAACAACTCTAGCCACCTGCGCTGCCTCAAATTAACCTCTTTTTTAGCAATATACTATAGGCTACAATGACTGGTGAATATCTCACAGTGAACTCTATATAAGTAATGCCTCTAAATCTTAAACGTGAAAACTACCATCACCAATTCCATGCCATGAGTGGGGTAGTTTCACTCATGTACTGTCATGACCCAAGACTACCTCCTAGTTGTAACACGGTGCTCATAGTCATAAGTGACCCCAAGCTAACCCATGGCCTAGCATGACACTAAGAATATTGTATAAAACTGAGAATCACTAAGCAGAAGGTGAAATCTGAGTAATGTAATAATAATCCAATACTGAAGTTACTATGAAAATTTTCTAAACAAAACCATAAAGTTGAAAACACTAGTCTGTCTGTTTGAAAGCCTCTACTAAGACGAGTTGCTGGGACAAGCCCTCAGCTAACTCTAACTGTCTAAAAATTGAAATAATACTGAAATAAGAAATATAAAAAACTAGTCTTAAAAAGATGTAGCCTCACCAAACCCTACTGCTGTGATAGGTACAAGATCGTGCTAACTATGAGCTGGATGGTGAGCTTCTGGACCTATATTATAACATAATATAGTGTAAAAGAAAACATGCGGTTAGTACTTTAAATGTACTGAGCATGTGAGATATGCATTTTGTTATATGAATCTGAACATGCTGAACATAAGGGACTAAACTGAACATAAAACTGAGGAATGTAAACTGATGCAATGACCAAGTAAATAAACATGCAACTGATTAATACTTTATTGAATAAATTGAATACAAGGTTATGCAATATCTAAGTCTGTACTGTGGGAGTTATCATTGACTAACATACCCATATGAGCTAAACGGGGCCCAACTTATAACCCCAGCTAGAAGGGCGCTTTGTACCTTGCCAAGGGTGTAAACACTGACTGATGTGGATCCACTATACTATTGTACAAAAGGACTAAGGTATCAAGCCTAATCTGGAGAGTGACCTTTTAGAACCTACAATGGCGCCGTAGTTTTGGGACTTAGGATCTTCTACTAAAGGTCTCAACCTAATTGATTGGTGAACCTTCATTTCTGCATCTGCTTGGTGCTAAGTACTACTCCCAGCTGAATTATACTGATAAACTTAGTAGCTCATTAATCTGAGGGTTCATAAATCATCTATATATACTGAGGGTTTATAAATATAACTGCATAAGAGAGCTGAATTTCATGAGAGACTTGTATTCATGGATTATTCTTATGAGAAACTGAAATACAAAGAAACCCATACTTTTCATGAAACCCTAAGCTCTGAAGAACGAATTAAATAGAAGAATTGAGTTCACTTACAGAATTAGTGGGTGAAAGGATACCCATTTATGAAATTCCACATACTTGGAAGTGAAAACCAGAGACTTGAAGCTTGAAGATGATGAGCCCTAGTTTTCTTGCTTTGGAGAGGAAGAGTCACTTATTTTCTCTAATATTTTTAAGTATCGATGCATTCTGAGGAAATGAGGGATTTGGGGTTATTTAGGCTTAATATTCACATTTGGAATAGCTAAAATGACATAGTTTAGGATGTTAAATAATGGGTAAAGATTAAATTACCCCTCTAAAATCGTGATAGAAAAACTGATCATCATGTTCGATGAACCAACCAATGGATTATTTATTCAACCAATGGTCGTTGGTTATGATTGTTGGATATGGAGGGGCCTTGATATGGAGTTCATCAGACAAGCCAAGGGATAGTTGTTGGTATCTGCAACCAATCGTCCCTTGGTTGGTAGTTGGTTCTTTATTTCAGGCTAACTAGTGACCATGGTCACCACTAATGACTCATTGGTTCTTCCAATGGTTGTTGGTCCCTTTCATTGCCAAGTAGGCCCTTTGTTTCCCCTTTTGACTTTTGGGACTATTTTCTATAGACGAATGCAATGAATGGTCATCCTAAGAACCAACGTTCTTGGAAGGATCGTTGTTTGTAATAACTTGATAGTGCTTCACTTAAATTGACATAACCCCTTGCTCCAAAATTGTATTAACAAGAAATCAAATACATTGGAAAGAAGACTCAAAGACCTTTTATTTGGTAGGTTTTGAGCTTTAAAACTCTTTCTATTGTAGGAGTTATACTCATTCGAAGCTGACCCTAGCAAGATCTTAAACTAGATTCTATTGGTAAGGAAACTTTCAACTTAACTATGAGCTAGGAGTTACTTATGGCCTTAATTAATAACTACAACGCTTCTCATATTTCCAAATCAAAGGTTTTGGTTCTATACATACTTAAAGATATGGTTCTGATCTTAGGTTGGATTTTTGGGGTGTTTCGATATCTCTTCCTTGGGATCATTCATCCTCGAATAAATACTAACTAAGCTGAAAGGATAGTGAAAAAGCTGCAATCCCCGCACTAAGTTCTGAGAGATGAATACTAACATGATAACTAAATTCTTTAATTGAAACATGGACTGAACTGGACTCATGAATACTTGCTATGACATGTTAGCAACTGAGTGACATGAGACTAAGAGAAGTAATAAGGAGGAAACTGTTACCTCAAGCTGGAACTAAATTTTAAGAGACAAGGTGAGGATACTTGGTCATCATATCTACTTCTGCTTCCCAAGTAGCTCCTTCAACAAATTGATTTCTCCAAAGAACCTTCACTGAAGAGACTTTCTTGATTCTCAACTTACGGAACGGACTGTCAAGAATCTCAACTGGGACTTCTTCATAAGATAGACTATATTTTATGCCCACACTCTCTAAGGACACAACTGAAGCTGAATCACCAATGTATTTGCTCAATAGAGATATATGAAAGACTAGATGTACTAATACTAAATCTGCAGGCAAGTCTAACTCATAGGCCACATTGTAAATGCACCTCAAAATCTTATAAGGACAAATATAGCAGGGACTAAGTTTCCCTTTCTTGCCAAAGCTCTTTACCTCTTTCATCGGTAAAACTTTCAAGTAGACCAAATCACCAATCACGAACTCAAGTTCTCTTCTCCTTATATTTGCATAGGACTTTTGATGACTCTGATCTATTTTAACCTTAATCTAATCAACTGAACTTTTTTCATAGACTCATGGATTGAATCAGGCCCCATCAAGGTAGCTTCACCAATTGATTGGAGATCTATACCTCCTGCCATAAAGTGCTTTAAATGGGGCAATCTAAATGCAGGAGTGATAGCTATTATTATAGGCAAACTCAATCAAAGAAAAGTGATCATCCCAACTACCTTTGAAATCTAAAACACAAGCTCTCAACATGTCTTCCAAAGTCTGAATAGTCAACTCTGCTTGACCATCAGTCTGTGAATGAAAAGTTGTGCTGAGATGAACTTGGATTTTAAGACCTTTATGAAATATTTTCCAGAACTGAGAAGTAAATTGAGTACCCCTATCGGAGATGATAGTTGAAGGGACTCCATGAAATTTCACCAACTCTCTAAGGTAAAGTCTAGCATAATCCTTGGCTGATCCTTAAGTGTTAACTGGCAAGAAATATGCTGACTTAGTCATTCGGTCTATAATAACCCAAATAGAATCATGTTGTCGGTGAGTACGAGGCAACTCTATAATGAAATCCATGTTCACCACTTCCCACTTCTAAGCAGAAATACTAATATCCTAAGTCATATAACCAGGTCTCTGGTGTTCAATCTTAACTTGCTGGCAATCTGGATACTTAGCCACAAATTCTTTGATATCCTTCTTCATACCATTCCACCAATAGACTTCCCGTAGATCACGATACATCTTAGTGGATCTTGGGTTAATAGAATAATGAGAACTGTAAGTGAGCTTCTGTTAACATCCGCTGTCTCAAGTCATCCACATCTGGAACACATAGTCTGCCTAAATATGAAGAACACCATCTCCCCATTGGGAGAAGACCTCAACTTTCTGACTTTTGGCAGCTTCCTTTATCTGAAGCAAAATAGGATAAATATCTGGCTTTGATTTTACCTAGGCTACTAAGGAGGATTCTAAACCATTCTGAACCATGACACTATCTTTGGCTGATTAAACCAACCAAACTCCCAATCTAGCAATCCTATGAACCTAGCAAACCAAATCCTTATTCTCATCCTCTACATGAGCAACACTTCCCATAGATAGCCTACTGAGAGAGTCAGCCACTACATTGGATTTACCTGGATGGTACAAGATACTCATATCATAATTCTTTAACAACTCTAGCCATCTTGTCTGAATAAGATTTAGATTTTTGTAATTGAACACATACTAAAGGCTCTTATTGTAACACCCCGTATGTTTCTAAGTCTAGCTGACAACCATAATATTTATGGAGATATGGAACATGAGAGAATGGATGAATTATGTAGCAATTTGTGGGCATTAAAAAGTCTTACACCATTGGGCCTTAAATGAAGCCCAAAACAATTATAAGAGAAAGACATGGCCTAAAAAGGATTTTTGACCCATTCTTCCAATTTGCTCCATTTGAGCAAATCAACCCTTGAATTAAATGATAAGGAAGAGATAAGGGAGACATGAGGGACTATATAAAGAGAAAAATCATATTTTTATTGCATTGTACTCTCATGCTTTTCTAAACTTTACCAAATAATTTCTTTTGCCTCTCAAGAACCCTAAGTTATCCTTTCGGCCCAGATCATCTTTGTACAAGCTTGGTAAGTGTTTATTATGATGGTTTAATATATTTTATGCATGTTAGATGGTGTATAATATGTTGGTTATGTTGGTGGAGTATTGAGAAGTTCACAATGTGTGAAATGTTACATACTTGCTAAATCGGAGGATGGTTTTGCCTTGTAAACTTGAATATGCACTTGTGGTATTGAAGGAAGTGAAATTTATGAATTAAATATTGACATGTGAGATGTGATTATAGTTTTACCTTGTTTAACTCTTGTGTATAACATTTGAAATTGTTATTGTGAAATAGGTTATGGTTTTAGTGCCGTATTGGCCGTGAAATGTTGGTTTGGGTGTTGTTATGTGTGTTGTGAGACCATGGATCAATGTTGGTGTTTAATATGATCAAAAATATGTAAAAATATGTTTGGTTATGATCATGGACCATTCATGGCATGAAAAGACCCAAAAGAGGCCATTTCGGACAAAAATGGGCATCCGCCCCGCAGACGAGGGCATCTGCGGGCGCAGATGCCAATGCAGATGCCGCTGTAATTTTCCATAGGCCATATACGTGTGTACCTCAGCCACCTGTGGGTGCAGGTGGTAGCGCAGGTCAGCCCCAGAATTAGTTTTGTGTGTTTTCGTCTCTAGTTGATCCCCGAAGGCCCCTATACCCTTTTTGGACGTAATTATCAACTTGTAATGTCGTTTTAATGAATTTAAAGTATCGTATGGAGGTGTGTTGGACTGTATTAAGCATGGATGGTTGTTCATATGTGGTTATGAAGGAGTAATTGCGATGGAATGATAAAGGGAAAAGCGTAAAGGGTAAGTGTGGTGTGAAATGCTATCGATGTATGATTTCTTGGTCAATGTGCGTAATGTTATGGTGTTGTTGATAAGATAATGCCTTGGATTGTATTGTAAGGGGTTACATGACGTTATACGACAGTCATATAGTTCATTGTCGCCTTGTGCGCCTGTATAGTGACTAGTTGCTAAGGTAAGTTCCGGTATGAACTTGTATTGTAGAGTAAGACGTAAAGAAGAAGCTGGACTATTGTGTTCATACATAGACTTGTGCAATTCATACTTGGAAGTGCAGGTATGTAGATTTACTTTGTCCGTATCTTACTGCAGTATATAGAATTCACATTGACGTTACACTTGTCCTATTCCGAGATGTGTTAAGGTATACTATTCCCGGTTACCAATGGTTATTATCACAAGTTTCCTATTCATTGATCAATCATGAATCACATGTTTCCTATTCATTGATAATGTTCCAAAAGCCCAAAAAAGTTGTGTTCCAAAGTTCCAATATTGGTTATGCTCATGTGTCTTGTTCATTGATTATTGTCTAATGGTTCCAATGGTGATATGTTCCCAATAAGGCTATGTTTCCAACAAAGTTTATTCGCATGTCTCTCACTCATTGGTTAATGATCCAAAGCTTCAAAGTAAAGTTGTGACTATCATTGTATCAATCTCAAAGTAAAGATTAAAGTAATGCATATGTGGTTAATGATCAAGTATGGGTGGCAGCTTTGGGGGTAAAATGCCTAGCTCAAGCCAATCCCAAGATTGTTGGATCAGGGGGCAGTCCTAGAGGCATAAGCCTAGCTCGAACTGAACCTGACAGGGGGCAGCTCTAGGGGTACAATCCTAGCTCGAGCCGAACCTGATATGTTGGTTTATGGGTGGCAGCTCTAGAGGTAATAACCTAGTTCGAGTCGAACCCAATGCCTTGTTCGTAGGGTGGCAGCTCTGGGGGCATAAGCCTAGCTCGAGCCGATCCCAACATAACGATATGTTATGTTAAAACCCACTGTTCAGTCGGGGCCCGAGTATCACAGTTCACAGGCAAAGATGAATAATTATAGAAGTAAAGAAAGCAAAGAACTGAATGAAATATACATGGTCTCCAAAGTACAGAATAGTGACTCATCTACATTGTGAATTGTCTATGTTGGTTATGCATTTGAACTTGAGTTCTTTGACATATTTACATATCATACAAGTTTCTTATGGCCTTACATACTCAGTACATTCTTCGTACTGACCCCTCTTGGGGAATTTACCTTACTTGCTGCAGGCGCAGGTACTAGTAGGCCTCCACAGTAGGTTGCCAGTTGTTGCCGATCATTGGTGAGCTCCAATTAGTTCAGGGCTTCTTCGAGTCACAATTGTACATGTGTTTTGGTGTTGTACATGTTGTATAAAGCGGGGACTTATCCTGACTTTTAGTTCATTTTGGTCAATGCACTTGTTAGAGGCTTTTGTAGACAGGTGTGGGTGTATAAATGTAAAAGGTACATGTCGTTTTTGACTTGATGGCCTCAACGCCAAGTTTCACATATGTATATATATGTCCCATGTTCCATATTTTCTGTTATTTGTCTTTCATGTTCTTACGTGATGGTGTTGTTGTTTATGATATATGGTATGCATATGAATGAATAGAAGCAAAGTTTGGTTCTCTCGCGCCTTATCGGCTACGGGTGCCAATCATGTCTCGATAGGATTCGGGGCGTGACAAAAGTGGTATCAGAGAAGGTCGTTCTGAGGGTGTCTACAAAGCCGTGTCTGAGTAGAGTCTTACTTATCAATGTGTTATGCACCACATTTATAAGTAGGAGGCTACGGGACATTTAGGATATTATTTCTCTTTTTTAATTCTAGATCGTGCAATAGAGCCAGTGTTGTAAGTTAAATTGTATCTGACCATGGTAATTGTTTTTCTCTGGTATAGTAACAATGCCAATGATGAGAAGAGGTAGAGGTAAAGGGAAGCAGGTAGATGTGCCTGCTGGTGAAGGAATGAGTAGACTGCCACCTGACAAAGCTAGTCAAGGTGGAGCAAATGCTGAAATCTCATCGCGGTCTTCGTCTACCTTTCCAGCTCCAGAAGAGCCAGTCGGTAGAGAAGTACCCGTGGAACCACCAATGAATGCCACAGATCAGGATCTTAGAAATGCAGTTCACATGTTGACGCAGTTAGTGGAAGCACAAAGTCAAGGACGAGCAGGTCCAATGACACGTGATGATGATGCGGCTAGAGTGGCGAGTCACAGAACACAGGATTTTCTAAAACTGGACCCTCCTATATTCACAGGGTCAGATCCAAAAGCAGATCCACAGGACTTCGTGGATCAATTTCAGGGGGCTCTGGAAGTTATGCATGTGACAGGGGTAGAAGCAGTTGAACTTGCTGCATATAGACTGAAGGGGGAAGCGATATTGTGGCATGAGGATTGGAAGAAATCCCGTGATATTGGTGTGAATCCACCTACTTGGGAAGAGTTTAAAATGACTTTCCTTGATCATTATCTTCCTTATGAGATCTGCGAGGCACGTGCGGATCAGTTTCTAAATCTCCGTCAAGGAAATTTGAGCGTGAGAGAATATAGTTTGCAATTTAATTCCTTGGCTCAATATGCGCCAAATGTTGTGGCTACGATGACAGATAGAGTCCATCGATATATGGACAGACTAGATCCATATTTGGTAAGGGATTGCACCATTGCTGCCTTGAACAAAGACATGGACATAGCGAGGATACAAACCTTCGCGCAGAAAATAGAAGATCAAAGACAGAGAAGAAGGGTACATGAATTTGACAGGGGACAGTCCAAAAGGGCTAGACCTATGGTATCATCTGCTATGTCCCAAGGAGGATCTAGGCCTCGTATGTTTCCGAGACCACCTAGACCATCATTTTCTCATTCCACAGCAGGTGCTTATTCTCAGTTTCGTGGGTTTAGAAGTGGTCCAGCTGGGCAGAGTAGTGGAGGTCACGGATCACAGGCAGTAGGTTTTCCTTATCAGCAGTGTCAGCACTGTGGGCGTATTCATACAGGTACATGCAGAGTGGGGACAAATGCTTATTTCTGGTGTGGCATGACAGGACACATGATAAGAGAGTGTCCAAGAGGAGTATAGGTGGTATAGCACGACCGACAGGATCAGTCGTTGCATCATCAGCATCGGCTCCTTCTTAGGGCCGAAGTGTACAGTCTATTGGCCAGGGTAGAGGTGCCAGAGGAGCAGCCAGTACTAGTCGGGTCCAGAATCACACTTATGCTTTGGTGGACCGACAAAATTCAGAGGCTTCTCCTGATGTCATCACAGGTACATTATCCATATTCTCAAATAATGTATATGCATTGATTGACCCTGGTTCTACATTTTCCTGTGTTACTCCATTGGTTGTTGCAAAATTTGCAAAGGCACCAGAATTATTACTTAAATCAATTGAAGTGTCTACACCGGTCGGTGAATGTATTATTGCAAAAAGAGTATATCGTAATTGTGTGGTAACTGTGTGTGGTCATGATACATTGGCCGATATCATTGAATTAGACATGGTGGATTTTGATATGATCATGGGAATGGATTGGTTGGCTTCTTGTTATGCCACGATTGATTGCCGGGCTAAGAAGGTGCATTTTCATTTTTCGCAAGAAAATGTTCTTGAATGGCAGGGTAATGTAGGGGCACCACGAGGAAGATTTATTTACTATCTGAAAGCCAGAAAAATGATTGCTAAGGTTTACATAAGTTATTTAGTATGGGTGAAAGATACTAAAGTGGAACCACTAACTCCGTAGTCGGTTCCAGTCAGTGAATTTCTAGATGTATTTCCAGAGGATCTTCCAGGCTTACCCCCAGAACGGGAAGTAGAATTTGGTATTGATGTGATTCCAGGCACTCAGCCTATTTCTATTCCTTCATATAGAATGGCTCCAGCAGAATTGCGTGAATTGAAGGAGCAATTGAAAGATTTGCTAGACAAGGGCTTCATTAGACCTAGTGTGTCCCCGTGGGGTGCACCGGTATTATTTGTATGGAAGAAAGATGGCACGTTGAGAATGTACATCGACTATCAGCAATTGAATAAGGTAACGATCAAGAACAAATATCCCCTCCCTCGAATTGATGATTTGTTTGATCAGTTACAGGGTTCCAAGTGTTTTTCAAAGATCGACTTGAGGTTGGGTTACCATCAAGTTAGAGTTAGAGAAGAAGATGTACCTAAGACAGCTTTCCGAACACGGTATGGCCATTATGAATTCTCAGTTATGTCATTTGGACTAACAAATGCACCAGCTGTGTTCATGGATTTGATGAATAGGGTGTTTAAGCCATTCCTGGATGTGTTCATCACAGTGTTTATAGATGACATCCTAGTTTATTCCAGAACACCGGAGGACTATGCTAATCACTTACGACAGGTGCTACAGATTCTTCGTGCGCGTAAGTTGTATGCAAAGTTCTCCAAGTGTGAGTTTTGGTTAAAATCAGTTGCATTCTTGGGTCACATTGTGTCAGATGAAGGGATACAGGTTGATACCTAGAAGATCGAAGCAGTGAAAAATTGGCCAAGACCTACGACACCCACAGAAATTCATAGTTTTCTTGGACTGGCAGGTTATTACCAAAGATTTGTGGAAGGTTTTTCCTCTATTGCTGCCCCGTTAACAAATCTTACACATAAGGCAGTGAAATTTCAGTGGAATGATGCGTGTGAGAAAAGCTTCCAAAAGTTGAAAGATAAATTAACCTCCACACCAGTTTTAGTGCTTCCTGAAGGTACTGAAGGTTATACAGTGTATTGTGATGACTCTGGAATTGGCCTCGGATGTGTATTGATGCAGCATGGTAATGTCATAGCATATGCCTCACGACAGTTGCGGCCACATGAGAAAAATTATCCCACACATGATCTTGAATTGGCAGCGGTGGTCTTTGCTTTAAAGATATGGCGTCATTACTTGTATGGAGTTCATGTTGATATCTATACGGATCACAAAAGTTTGCAATATCTCTTTAAGCATAAGGAACTTAATTTGAGGCAACGAAGGTGGTTAGAGCTCTTAAAAGACTATGATATTGATATTCTTTATCATCTAGGCAAAGCAAATATAGTGGCTGATGCATTGAGCCGCAGGGTAATAGAGATCACTAGTGAGCAATTGACAGAAAAGAAAGAGATAATCAAAGATATACATCAATTAGCCAGCTTGGGGGTTCGTCTTCTTGAATCCTCAGATGAAGGAGTTATTGTGCAAAATGCGGCTGAATCTTTGTTAATGGCTGAGGTGAAAGAAAAGCAGTTTACAGATCCTATGTTAATGCAGTTAAAGGAGAATATAGAAAAGAATTTGACAGAGGCATTTGATCTAACACAGGAAGGGGTGCTCCAATGCCAAGGTAGAGTATATGTTCCAGATGTAGATGAAATGCAGAAATGAATCATAACGGAGGCGCATCATTCGCACTATTCTATTCATCCGGGTGCTACTAAAATGTATCATGATTTAAAATTAGTGTATTGGTGGGGAAATATGATGAAGAATATTTCAGAATTTGTCGCTCAGTACCCGAATTGTCAACAAGTAAAGGTAGAGCATCAAAAACCAGGAGGTTACATGCAATGTATTAATCTTCTAGTCTGGAAGTGGGATATGATTAATATGGACTTCATTACAAGTTTGCCTCGTACATTGCAAAAATTTGATTCTATCTGGGTTATAGTGGACAGGCTTACCAAATCCGCTCATTTTCTACCAGTCAAGACCACCTATACAGCTGAGGATTATGCAAAGTTATATGTTAAAGAGATAGTGTGGTTGCATGGTATTCCACTTTCCATTATATCAGATAGAGGAGCACAGTTCACAGCACACTTTTGGAGATCTTTTCAACAGAGTTTGGGCACACAGGTGAATTTGAGTACGGATTTCCCTCCTCAGACTGATGGACAAGCAGAACGTACTATTCAGACACTTGAAGATATGCTACGAGCATGCACGTTAGATTTTCAAGGTAGTTGGGATGACCATCTGCCTCTTATTGAATTTGCTTACAACAATAGCTATCATTCAAGTATTAAAATGGCACCTTATGAAGCATTATATGTAAGGAAATATAGATCACCAATTGGGTGGTTTAAAGCAGGTGAGACTGCTTTACTTGGGCCAGACCTTGTTCATCAGGCTATGGAGAAGGTTAAAGTGATTCAACAACGATTACAGACGGCCCAGAGTTGACACAAGTCATATGCCGATGTTAGAAGAAGAGGACTTGAGTTCGCCATAGGTGATTGGGTATTTTTGAAGGTGTCACCAATGAAAGGGGTAATACAATTTGGAAAGAAAGGGAAATTGAGTCCACGATTTATAGGCCCATATGAAATTATTAGAAGATTTGGGCAAGTTGCATATGAGTTGGCGATACCCCAAGAACTCTCCACAGTTCATCCGGTATTCCATGTATCGATGCTTCGAAAAGGCATAGGAGATCTAACTCGTTTTACTCCCATTGATGATGTACAGTTTCCAGAGGATCTTACCTATGAGGAGGTACCTATATCCATCCTGGATAGACAAGTGAAGCGGCTGAGAAATAAAGATATAGCATCCGCAAATAGAAGAGGTCACATGGGAAACCGAAGAAATGATGAAATCCAAGTACCCTCATTTGTTCCAAGGGGAGGAATGACAAGTAAGTATTTATAAGCTTTGAGTATATATTTATATGATGACATGAAAAATGCTTCTATACTTGTAATTGTTTACTTTGAATAATAATACTAACATTCGAGGACGAATGTTTCTAAGGGGGGGAGAATGTAGACAACCGTAACGTTTATGGAGATATGGAACATGAGAGAATGTATGAATGATGTAGCAATTTGTGGGCATTAAAAAGTCTTACACCATTGGGCCTTAAATGAAGCCCAAAACAATTATAAGAGAAAGACATGGCCCAAAAAGGATTTTTGACCCATTCTTCCAATTCGCTCCATTTGACCAAATCAACCCTTGCATTAAATGATAAGGAAGAGATAAGGGAGACATGAGGGACTATATAAAGAGAAAAATCATATTTTTATTTCATTGGACTCTCATGCTTTTCTAAACTTTACCAAATAATTTCTTTTGCCTCTCAAGAACCCTAAGTTATCCTTTGGGCCAAGATCATCTTTGTACAAGCTTGGTAAGTGTTTATTATGATTATTTAACATATTTTATGCATGTGATATGTTTTATAATATGTTGGTTATGTTGGTGGAGTATTGAGAAGTTCACAATGTGTGAAATGTTACATGCTTGCTAAATCAGAGGATGGTTTTGCCTTGTAAACTTGAATATGCACTTGTGGTCTTGAAGGAAGTGAAATTGATGAATTAAATATTGACATGTGAGATGTGATTATAGTCTTACCTTGTTTAACCCTTGTGTATAACGTTTGGAATTGTTATTGTGAAATTGGTTATGGTTTTAGTGTCGTATTGGCCGTGAAATGTCGTTTTGGGTGTTGTTATGTGTGTTGTGAGACCATGGCTGAATATAGGTGTTTAATATGATCAAACATATGTCAAAATAAGTTTGGTTATGATCATGGACCATTCATGGCATGAAAAGACCCAAAAAAGGCCATTTTGGACCAAAACGGGCATCCGCCCCGCAGACGAGGGCATCTGCGGGCGCAGATGCCAACGCGATGCCTCTAGAATTTTCTAGAGGCCATCTGTGCGTGCACCTCAGACACCTGCGGGCGCAGGTGGCAGTGTAGGTCAGCCCCAGAATTAGTTTTGTGTGTTTTCGTCTCTAGTTGATCCCCGAAGGCCCCTATACCCTTTTTTAGATGTAATTATCAACTTGTAATGTTGTTTTAATGACTTTAAAGTATCGTATGGAGGTGTGTTGGACTGTATTAAGCATGGATGGTTGTTCATATGTTGTTATAAAGGATTAATTATGATGGAATGATAAAGAGAAAAACGTAAAGGGTAAGTGTGGTGTGAAATGCTATCGATGTATGATTTCTTGGTCATTGTGCGTAATGTTATGGTGTTGTTGATAAGATAATGCCTTGGATTGTATTGTAAAGGGTGACTTGACGTTATACGGCAGTCATATAGTTCATTTTCGCCTTGTACGCCTGTATAGTGACTAGTTGCTAATGTAAGTTCCGGTATGAACTTGTATTTTAGAGTAAGACGTAAAGAAGAAGCTGGACTATTGTGTTCATACATAGACTTGTGCATTCATACTTGGAAGTGCAGGTATGTAGGGTTACTTTGTCCGTATCTTACTGCAGCATATAGAATTCACATTGACGTTACACTTGTCCAATTCCGAGATGTGTTAAGGTATACTATTCCCGGTTACCAATGGTTATTATCACAAGTTTCCTATTCATTAATCAATCATGAATCACATGTTTCCTATTCATTGATAATGTTCCAAAAGCCCAAAAAAGTTGTGTTCCAAAGTTCCAATATTGGTTATGCTCATGTGTCTTGTTCATTGATTATTGTCTAATGGTTCCAATGGTGATATGTTCCCAATAAGGCTATGTTTCCAACAAAGTTTATTCGCATGTCTCTCACTCATTGGTTAATGATCCAAAGCTTCAAAGTAAAGTTGTGACTATCATTGTATCAATCTCAAAGTAAAGATTAAAGTAATGCATACGTGGTTAATGATCACGTATGGGTGGCAGCTTTGGGGGCAAAATGCCTAGCTCAAGCCGATCCCAAGATTGTTGGATCAGGGGGCAATCCTAGAGGCATAAGCCTAGCTCGGACTGAACCTGATAGGGGGCAGCTCTAGGGGTATAATCCTAGCTTGAGCCAAACCTGATATTTTGGTTTATGGGTGGCAGCTCTAGAGGTAATAACCTAGTTCGAGCCAAACCCAATGCCTTGATTCGTAGGGTGGAAGATCTGGGGGCATAAGCCTAGCTCGAGCCGATCCCAACATAAAAATATGTTATGTTAAAACCCACTGTTCAGTCGGGACCCGGGTATCACAGTTCACAGGCAAAGATGAATAATTATAGAAGTAAAGAAAGCAAAGAACTGAATGAAATATACATGGTCTCCAAAGTACAGAATAGTGACTCATCTACATTGGGACTTGTCTATGTTGGTTATGCATTTGAACTTGAGTTCTTTGACATATTTATAGAATTTTTCGATCAGTGCCCGAATTGTCAACAAGTAAAGGTAGAGCATCAGAAACCAGGAGGTTACATGCAATGTATTAATCTTCCAGTCTGGAAGTGGGATATGATTAATATGGACTTCATTACAGGTTTGCCTTGTACATTGCGGAAATTTGATTCTATCTGGGTTATGGTGGACAGGCTTACAAAATTCGCGCATTTTCTACCAGTCAAGACCACCGATACAGTTGAGGATTATGCAAAGTTATATGTTAAAGAGATAGTGCGGTTGTATGGTATTCCACTTTCCATTATATCAGATAGAGGAGCACAGTTCACAGCACACTTTTGGAGATCTTTTCAATAGAATTTGGGCACACAGGTGAATTTGAGTATGGTTTTCCATCCTCAGACTGATGGACAAGCAGAACATACTATTCAAACACTTGAAGATATGCTACGAGCATGCACGTTAGATTTTCAAGGTAGTTGGGATGACCATCTGCCTCTTATTGAATTTGCTTACAATAATAGCTATCATTCAAGTATTAAAATGGCACCTTATGAAGCATTATATGGAAGGAAATGTAGATCACCAATTGGGTGGTTTAAAGCAGGTGAGACTGCTTTACTTGGGCCAGACCTTGTTCATCAGGCTATGGATAAGGTTAAAGTGATTCAACAACGATTACAGACGGCCCAGAGTCGACACAAGTCATATGCCGATGTTAGAAGAAAAGGACTTGAGTTCGCCATAGGTGATTGGGTATTTTTGAAGGTGTCACCAATGAAAGGGGTAATGCTATTTGGAAAGAAAGGGAAATTGAGTCCATGGTATATAGACCCATATGAAATTATTAGAAGATTTGGGCAAGTTGCATATGAGTTGGCGATACCCCAAGAACTCTCCACAGTTCATTCGGTATTCCATGTGTCGATGCTTCGAAAATGCATAGGAGATCCATCTCGTTTTACTCCCGTTGATGATGTACAGGTTACAGAGGATCTTACCTATGAGGAGGTACCTATAGCCATACTGGATAGACAAGTGAAGCGGCTGAGAAATAAAGATATAGCATCCGCAAATAGAAGAGGTCACATGGGAAACCGAAGAAATGATGAAATCCAAGTACCCTCATTTGTTCCAAGGGGAGGAATGACAAGTAAGTATTTATAAGCTTTGAGTATATATTTATATGATGACATGAAGAATGCTTCTATACTTGTAATTGTTTACTTTGAATAATAATACTAACATTCGAGGACGAATGTTTCTAAGGGGGGGAGAATGTAGACAACCGTAACGTTTATGGAGATATGGAACATGAGAGAATGTATGAATGATGTAGCAATTTGTGGGCATTAAAAAGTCTTACACCATTGGGCCTTAAATGAAGCCCAAAACAATTATAAGAGAAAGACATGGCCCAAAAAGGATTTTTGACCCATTCTTCCAATTCGCTCCATTTGACCAAATCAACCCTTGCATTAAATGATAAGGAAGAGATAAGGGAGACATGAGGGACTATATAAAGAGAAAAATCATATTTTTATTTCATTGGACTCTCATGCTTTTCTAAACTTTACCAAATAATTTCTTTTGCCTCTCAAGAACCCTAAGTTATCCTTTGGGCCAAGATCATCTTTGTACAAGCTTGGTAAGTGTTTATTATGATGATTTAACATATTTTATGCATGTGATATGTTTTATAATATGTTGGTTATGTTGGTGGAGTATTGAGAAGTTCACAATGTGTGAAATGTTACATGCTTGCTAAATCGGAGGATGGTTTTGCCTTGTAAACTTGAATATGCACTTGTGGTCTTGAAGGAAGTGAACTTGATGAATTAAATGTTGACATGTGAGATGTGATAATAGTCTTACCTTGCTTAACCCTTGTGTATAACTGTAACACCCTGTACGTTTCTAAGTTTAGCTGACAACCGTAACATTTATGAAAAAATGAAAACATGAGAGAATTGTTGAATTATGCATTAAAATGTGGGTATTCATAAGTCCCACACAATTGGGCCCAAAATGAAGCCCAAAACAATTATAAGACATGGCCCAAAAAGGGATTTTGACCCATTCTTCCAAATATGGTCCATTTGACCAATCAATATGGCATTAAATGCTAAGGAAAACGATAAGGGAGACATGAGGGACTATATAAAGTAAAAATCAGATTTTTTATGTCATTGGACTCTCATTTCATTTCTAGAATTTTCCAACATTTTCTCCTTTGCTCTCAAAGAACCCTAAGCCACTCTTTTGGCCAAGATCATCAATTGGTAAGACTTGGTAAGTGTTTATTATGATGGATTAATATATTTTATTCATAATATATGGTGTATGTTATGTTGGTTATGTTGGTGGAATAGTGAGAAGTTCACAATAAGTGAAAGGTTACATGTTTGCTTAAATCGGAGGTTGGTTTGTCTTGGAAACTTGGTGATGGACTTGTGGTTGTGAAGGAAGTGAACTTGGTGGAGTAAATATTGACATGTTAGGTGTGATTATGGTCTTACTTCGTTTTATTCCTGTGCATAACATTTGAAATTGATATTGTGAAATTGGTTATGGTTTTGGTGTCGTATTGGCCGTGAAATGTGGTTTTGGGTGTCGTTATGTGTGTTGTGAGACCATGGCTGAATGTTGATGTTTAATAGGATCAAAAATATGTTCAAATATGGTTGATTGTGATCATGGACCATTCATGGCCTTAAAAGACCCAAAACAAGTCATTTCGGACCAAAACAGGCAACCGCCCCCGCAGCCGAGGGCATCTGCGGGCGCAGATGCCAATGCAGAAGGCCCTGGAATTTTCTAGAGGCCATATGCATGTGTATTTCAGCCACCTGCGTGCTCAGGTGGCAGCGTAGGTCACCTCCAGAATCGATTTTGTATGTTTCCATCCCTAGTTGATCCCCGAAAGCCCCGATACCCTTTTTGGATGTAATTCTCAACTTTTGGTGTCGTTTTAATGACTTTAAAGTATCATATGAAGGTGTGTTAGACTGTATGAAGTATATAAGTTTGTTCATATGTTGTTATAAATGGGTAAATGCGATGGAATGATAAAGGGAAAAGCGTAAAGGGTACATGTGGGGTGACATGCTATCGGTGTATGATATTTTGGTCAATGTGTGTAATGTTATGATGTTGTTGATATAGAAATGCATTGGATTGTATTTTAAGGGGATGACATAATGTTATATGGTAGTTGCATGGTTCATTGTCATCTTGTACGCCTTTATAGTGACTAGTTGCTAATGTAAGTTCCGGTATGGACTTGTATTGTAGAGTAAGACGTAAGGAAGAAGCTGGACTATTGTGTTCATACATAGGATTTTATAGTCATACTTGGAGGTAAACGTATGTAAGGTTACTCTTATCTATCCTTCTGCAGCATGTGGTGTTCACATTTTCATAGTACTCTTTCAATTTCGAAATGCTATAAGGTATTCCGTATTCGGTAGATGGTTAGTGTTACTCACATGGTCCTTACTCATTGACAATTGGTGAATTATATGACTCATGTCCATTCGTTGAATTGTGATCGTTGACTAGTATGTGAAAAAGTTCTATAAGTATCTAAGGCATCATATTTCTAGTTGGTAAGCAGTTGCTACTCACATGTGCCTTATTCATTGTTCACTATCGTAAGGTTCCACAAGTGTTACACTCCAAGGGAGGTCTATAGTATTCACATGTCTCATATGCATTGATAATGTTCCGAAAGCCAATAGTGGTTATGCTTATGTGTTTTGTTTAGTGCTCATTGTCTTAAGGTTCCAAAAGTGTTCTATTTCAAAGGGGTTCTATAGTATTCCAACTAAGGTTGATATATTGTTATTCATATGTGTTTTACTCCTAGACGAATCATGACCCACTTAGTTCTTATTTACGATGGAAGTTCTTAAGTTGTCATATGTTGTAAAGTCTAAGAGAACTATCGCAACGAGAGTAATGAGGTCAAGAGAGCTTGTTTAGTTGAATAACATTGTTCCAATCATGTTATGTTCCAAAGTTCCAATAGAGTTATACACATGTCTCATATTCATTAGTAATGTTCCAAAAGCCCAATGAGGTTATGTTCCAAGGTTTCAATAGCGATTATATTCATGTATCCTATCCATTGATTATTGTCCAATAGTTCTAATAATGTTATGTTTCCAATAATGCTTATTCACATGTTTCTCACTCATTGAATCCTGATCCAAAGCTTGAAAGTTGTGACTATCATTGTAATAATCTCTCATAAGCAAAGGTACCAATCTCTCACAAATTGCAGTATCAATCTCAAAAGTAATGAAGGAAGTAATGTACAAGTTAATGTATCTATCCCTCACAAGTAAAGATGTCAATCTTACAAGAGCAAGGATATGAAGTAATGTATGTTATGTTTCAAGTTTCAAGAGTGTTTCCATCATCAAAAGTATTACTCATTGAATGAAAGAAAGAGCAATAAAAAAAAGAGTAATGAAATAAAGAAGCAATGTTTAATGGGTGGCATCCCAGGGGTTAAATACCTAGCATGGGTCGATCCCAATAACACGGGTGGCATCCCAGGGGCGACAGAAAAGCCTAGCATGGGTCGATCCTGATACATCGATACATCCCAGGGGCGATAAGCCTAGCATGAGTTATCACAATACATCCCAGGGGCAATAAGCCTAGCATGGGTTATCTCATGACATCCCAGGGGCGACACGAAAGCCTAGCATGGGTTCACATAGCATGACATCCCAGGGGCGATAAGCCTAGCATGGGTTCATATGACATCCCAGGGGTCAAAGTACCTAGCATGGGTTCATCTCATCCCAGGGGCTACAAAACAACCTAGCATGGGTAGAACAAGAAAGATGAATGAATATGAAAGCAAGAGAAGTAAAGTAAAGTAAAGGCAATGCACATGGTATCCCACATGCAGAAAAAGAGTTTATTCACATTGCTATTTCTCTTGTATTGATTTCATGGTTGTTGTTATTGTGTATGAATGATCATAAATGTCTCTAACAGAAGCATTGTACATAATTTCATATATAGAGTTTTTATTATAAGTATTTCCATTAAAGTTTTATGTACTAATGCAGTTTTCTTATGGCCTTACATACTCAGTACATTCTTCGTACTGACCCCTCTTGGGGACTTACCTTACATGTGCAGGCGCAGGTATTAGTAGACCTCATCAGTAGGCTGCGGATTGTATATAGGTCTTTGGTGAGCTCCAGTTGCTTCAGGGTTTCCCAAGTCATACGTGAATACTAGGTTTTGGTATTATGTAAATATTGTCTAGAGACATGGTCATGTATCTGTAGAGGCTTTGTAGAAAGCTGTGGGAAGACAAAGGTAGGAGGTGTATGTCCATGATGACTTGATGGCCCTGTCGGCCAAGTTTCACATATGTATATATATTTAGCACATGTTTTATGAATTTCGTTATTAACATGATAAGTTCTTACCTGGTAGTGGTATTTCTTATGGCATGCATATGAACGAACATAAGCAAAGATTGGTTCTCTCAGGCCTTATCGGCTTCGGGTGCCAATCACGCCTCAATAGGAATTTGGGGTGTGACAATAACGTTTGGAATTGTTATTGTGAAATTGGTTATGGTTTTAGTGCCGTATTGGCCGTGAAATGTCGTTTTGGGTGTTATTATGTGTGTTGTGAGACCATGGCTGAATTTTGGTGTTTAATATGATCAAAAATATGTCAAAATAAGTTTGGTTATGATCATGGACAATTCATGGCATGAAAATACCCAAAAAAGGCCATTTCGGACCAAAACGGGCATCCGCCCCGCAGACAAGGGCATCTGCGGGCGCAGATGCCAACGCAGATGCCCCTGGAATTCTCCAGAGGCCATATTTGCATGCACCTCAGCCACCTGCGGGCGCAGGTGGCAGCGCAGGTCAGCCCCAGAATTAGTTTTGTGTGTTTTCGTCTCTAGTTGATCCCCGAAGGCCCCTATACCCTTTTTTAGATGTAATTATCAACTTGTAATGCTGTTTTAATGAATTTAAAGTATCGTATGGAGGTGTTTTGGACTGTATTAAGCATATATGGTTGTTCATATGTGGTTATGAAGGAGTAATTGTGACAGAATGATAAAGAGAAAAGCATAAAGGGTAAGTGTGGTGTGAAATGCTATCGATGTATGATTTCTTTGTCATTGTGCGTAATGTTATGGTGTTGTTGATAAGATAATGCCTTGGATTGTATTGTAAAGGGTGACATGACGTTATACGGCAGTCATATAGTTCATTGTCGCCTTGTACGCCTGTATAGTGACTAGTTGCTAATGTAAGTTCCGGTATGAACTTGTATTGTAGAGTAAGACGTAAAGAAGAAGCTGGACTATTGTGTTCATACATAGACTTGTGCATTCATACTTGGAAGTGCAGGTATGTAGGGTTACTTTGTCCGTATCTTACTGCAGCATATAGAATTCACATTGACGTTACACTTGTCCTATTCCGAGATGTGTTAAGGTATACTATTCCCGGTTACCAATGGTTATTATCACAAGTTTCCTATTCATTGATCAATCATGAATCACATGTTTCCTATTCATTGATAATGTTCCAAAAGCCCAAAAAAGTTAGTGTTCCAAAGTTTTGATATTAGTTATGCTCATGTGTCTTGTTCATTGATTATTGTCTAATGGTTCCAATGGTGATATGTTCCCAATAAGGCTATGTTTCCAACAAAGTTTATTCGCATGTCTCTCACTCATTGGTTAATGATCCAAAGCTTCAAAGTAAAGTTGTGACTATCATTGTATCAATCTCAAAGTAAAGATTAAAGTAATGCATATGTGATTAATGATCAAGTATGGGTGGCAGCTTTGAGGGCAAAATGCCTAGCTCAAGCCGATCCCAAGATTGTTGGATCAGGGGGCAGTCCTAGAGGCATAAGCCTAGCTCGGAATGAACCTGACAGGGGGCAGCTCTAGGGGTATAATCCTAGCTCGAGCCGAACCTGATATGTTGGTTTATGGGTGGCAGCTCTAGAGGTAATAACCTAGTTCGAGCCGAACCCATTGCCTTGATTCGTAGGGTAGCAGCTCTGGGGGCATAAGCCTAGCTAGAGCCGATACTAACATAACGATATGTTATGTTAAAACCCACTGTTCAGTCGGGGCCCGGGTATCACAGTTCACAGGCAAAGATGAATAATTATAAAAGTAAAGAAAGCAAAGAACTGAATGAAATATACATGGTCTCCAAAGTACAGAATAGTGACTCATCTACATTGTGACTTGTCTATGTTGGCTATACATTTGAACTTGAGTTCTTTGACATATTTACATAGCATACAAGTTTCTTATGGCCTTACATACTCAGTACATTCTTCGCACTGACCCCTCTTGGGGAATTTACCTTACTTACTGCAGGCGCAGGTATTAGTAGGCCTCCACAGTAGGTTGCTAGTTGTTGCCGATCATTGGTGAGCTCCTGTTAGTTTGGGGGTTCTTCGAGTCACAATTGTACATGTGTTTTGGTGTTGTACATGTTGTATAAAGCGGGGACTTGTCCCGAATTTTAGTTCATTTTTGTCAATGCACTTGTTAGAGGCTTTTGTAGACAGGTGTGGGTGTATAAATGTAAAAGGTACATGTAGTTTTTGACTTGATGGCCTCAACGACCAAGTTTCACATATGTATATATATGTCCCATGTTCCATGTTTTCTGTTATTCGCCTTTCATGTTCTTACGTGATGGTGGTGTTGCTTATGATATATGGTATGCATATGAATGAATAGAAGCAAAGTTTGGTTCTCTCGGGCCTTATCGGCTACGGGTGCCAATCATGTCTCGATGGGATTTGGGGCGTGACACTTATGATCCTTGAACATGTCTACATGAACCCATAAAGATAATACCTCCAAATCTTTAAGGAGAAAACAATTGCTGCCAACTTAAGGTCATGAATCGGGTAATTCTTCTCATGAGGCTTGAGCTATCTAGAGGCATGTGTTATAACCTTACCATACTGAATCAACACAAAACCAAGGACAACTACTGAAGCATCACAACAAACTACAAACCTATATGTACCCTCTAGTAGAGTCAAAACTGGAGTGGAGGTGAGTTGAGTCTTCAACTCCTAAAAACTCTTCTCGCAAGCATCGAACCACTAAAATTTGACTTTTTTCTAAGTCAATCTGGACATAGGGGAAGCAATAGAGGAAAATCCTTCAACAAACCATCTATACTAACCTGCTAAACCTAAAAGACTCCTAATATCTAATAGAGAGTTGGGTCTAGGCTAATTTCTAACTACTTCAGTCTTTTGAGAATCAGCATGAATGCTCTAACTGGAAATTATGTGACCAAGAAACACTACTGATTTCAACCAGAATTCACACTTACTGAACTTAACAAATAACTAGCAATCTTTGAGATTCTATAAAATGATCCTCAAATGGTCTGCATGTTCATCCTCACTCCGAGAATAAACAAGGATTTCATCTATAAAGACGAACATGTCTAAGTACTACTTGAACACTCTATTCATCAAGTCCATAAAAGTTGTAGGAGCAATCGTTTGTCCAAAAGACATAACAAAATTTGAAGTGATCGTATGAAGTTCTGAAGGTTATCTTTGGAATGTCATGTTCTCTGACTCTGAGCTGATGATAACAGGATTTGAGATCTATCTTTGAAAAACAACTGGCACCCTGAAGCTAGTCGGACAAGTCATCAATCATAGGAATGGGATACTTATTCTTGATAGTGACTTTGTTCAACTGACAGTAGTCCGTGCACATTCTAAGGGAACTATCTTGCTTACCCACAAAAAGAACTGGAGCACCCAATAGAGAGATGTTGGTCCTAATAAAACCTTTATCTAAAAGATCTTTAAATGCCCCTTCAATTCCTTAAGCTCAGCTGGAGCCATTCTGTAAAGAGGAATTAAAATAGGTTGGGCATCTGGAAGGAGATCTATTTAAAGTCAATTTCGTGCTCGGGAGGAACTCCTGACAGATCTTTGGAAACACTTCTGGTACTTCATTAACCACTTGAATTGACTGAAGAGTTGGGGTCCAGACTTTGAATCCTTAACCCGATTAATATAATAGATGGACCCTTTGGAAATCATTTTTCTATCCTTGAGGTAAGAGACAAACTGACCTATAGACGCTGAAGTACTGCCCCCTAACTCTAAGACTGGCTTATTTGGAAACTGAAACTAGACTACCCTATTTCCACAATTGACTAAGGTATAACAGAAATATAGCCAATCCATTCCAAGGATAACATCAAAATCAGTCATATCTAACTTTACAAGATCAACTAAGGTGACTTTCAGAGAAATTGTGACTGGGTAATTTTTGTATACCCATCTGGCTATGACTGAATCACCAACATGAGTAGATACTGAGAAAAATTTTGAGAAGATTTTGGGACTGATACCAAAGTCTACTGCTATATAAGGAGTCAAAAAATAAACTGTGGCTCCAAGATCAAACAAGGCATACACATCAATATGAAAGACTCGTAACATACTAGTGACTATATCAGGGGATCCCTCCTAATCTTGTCGGGTTTAAAGTGAATAAAACCTATTCTAACATTGTCCACCACCTGCACTAGATGAGGCACTCTGCTGAGTTAGATGACCTCTTAGAGCTGCTGAAGAGTTAGACTGATTTTGCTAGCGAGCATCCCTGCCCCTCGGTGAGGCAACTGGGTACTCCCTCAATTTGTGACCTGGCTTGCCACATCCAAAAAACTACCACTTCCATTCATACACTCTTATTGGTAGTGCTTACCACACTTCTTACAAACTAGAAGTGTATGTTTGCTAGTGACAGTGCCTTGGGACTTGGATCCTGGTGCCCTATCCCGATGCTTCTGTCTGAACTTTGACATAAGGGCACTAGTAGAGTATGGGGATAGAGCTGAGGACCTCTAGAAAACTGAGAACTGTTTCCACCACTTGTTTTTTACTGAGAAAAGTCAAAATTGCTTGTTCTAGCCCTTTTATTTTCCCATTCACTTTCCTTGATCTTCTCTTCCTCAATCTGTTGAATCTGAGTCATCAACCTAGAGATCTCCTTGAAAAACATGGTGGTTCTACATTCTTTAACCATGGTCTCTGAAACACCTGACACAAACTTACTCATACGGGGCCTAGAATCAGACACCATTGTTGGAGCATACGTAGAGAGCTGAATAAACTTAAGAGAATACTCCTTCACATTCATGTTACCCTGTTTTAGATTTTTAAGCTTCTAAACTTTGGTTTTCCTTAATTCATGTGGGAAGAATCTGTCTAGAAATGCAGCTAGAAACTCATCTCAATCTATTGGACCTGCATCCATACCCCTATCTTCCTTCCATTGCTTACACCAAGCTTAAGCCACTTCTTTCAACTAGTAAGCTATGAGTCTGCACGCTCGACTAGAGTGACGCACATACTATTAGTGACCTTCTAAATATCATCAATGAACTCCTGTTGATCCTCCTCCACCTTATAACCATAGAACTCTAGAGGATTTATCTTAGTGAAATTCCGAACTCTAGCCGCTATCGTACTACCATTTGGGTTAACCTGGGTAACAACTTACTGGTTAACTTGAGTAGTCATGGCCTGAGCTAACACCTGAAAAGCAACCTTGAACTCAACATGTGAGACTTGTTCATTCAAAGGGTCTGCTGGAGCTGGTGGTGCTTGCTGGTTTCCATTTCTATTTTTGTTTCCATTTTTGTTTCTCCTTCTATTTGCTCTTATGGGAGGCATTTTTCTGTAAACGCGTAGAATATGAGTTAGAAGGAGATTAAATAGAGTCCACATTCTAGCACATGATATGAACATGAAAGAAGTGAAACTTTCCATAAAATATTTCATAGCCTCTCATTCATATGTGTGGTGCTCTTCACACCCATGAACAAGACTCTATTTAATGCAGCTTTCGAACACCCTAGGACACTTTAAACCTGATGCTTTGATACCAAGTGTATCATGACTAGAGACTACCCCTTAGTCGTCATAGTGCTCAGAGTCACAAAATAATAAACCAATACTGAAGTTAATACAAAAAATTTCTAAGCAAAACCATAAAGCTGAAAACACTAGTATGTCTTTTTGACAGCCTCTACTATGATGAGTTGTTGGGAAAAGCCCCCAGCTAACTCTAACTGTCTAAAAACTGAACTAATACTGAAATAATAAATATGTACAACTAGTCCTCAAAAAATGAGACTCACTAAACCCTGTTGTTGTGATAGGTATGGGATCGTGCTAACCGCGAGCTGGACGTTAAGCTTCCAAACCTATATTATAACATAATATAGCAAAAAATAAAGTATGCAGGCCGTACTTTAAATATACTAAGCATGTGAGATATGCACTATGCTATACTAAACTGAACATGCTAAACATAAGGGACTAAACTGAACATGGAACTGAGTAATGTAAACTGATAAAATGACGAAGTAAATAAATATGTAACTGATTAATAATATACTGATTAAACTGAATACAAGGTCATGCAATATCTGAGTTTAAACTATGGGAGCTATCGTTAACAGACATACCTCATCTGAGCTAAATAGGGTCTAACCTGTAACCCTATCTTGAGGGTGCTCTGTACCTTGCCAATGGTACAAACACTGACTGACGTGGATCCACTAAACTGTTGTCCAAAAGGACTAAGGTATCAAGCCTGATCTAACAGGTAACCCTTTAGAACCTGTTATGGCATCATAGTTCTAGGACTTGGGGACTTCTACTAAAGTTATTAGTCTAAATGACGGATGGGCCTTCATCCCTGCATCAGCTCGGTGCTAAGTACTAATCCTGATTGAATTATACGAATAAACTGAGTAGCTTATTAATACTGATATCTGAGACTAAAATGATATGCACTTTATCTGAAAGCATCCTAAAACATATGGAACTAAGGGGCTGATTATTCAACTACCAATTTATGAAAAGCTAAGTCATCGGGTTTTTATAAGCCGCCACCTTTGGAGAATACAATTATTCATGCTAATTTCTTTGCCATGAATAGAATATAAATTTATACAACACAAGTCCAAAATCATGAATCATCTATATATATTGAGGGTTCATAAATATAACTTCATAAGAGTATTGAATTTCATGGGAGATATGTATTCATGGATTATTCTTGATAAGGAACTGAAATTCAATGAAACCCATACTTTTCATGAAACCTAAGATATGAAGAATGAATTAAACTAAAGAATTGAGTTATCTTAGGGACTCAATAGGTGAAAGGATACCTATTTATGAAACCTCACATACGTGGAAGTTAAAACCTTGGACTTAAAGCTTGAAGATGATGAACCCTAGTTTTCTTGCTTTAGAGAGAAGAGTCTCTTATTTTCTCTGAATATTGATTAGTATCAATGTATTTTGAGGGAATGAGGGATTTGGGGTAGTTTAGGCCTAATATTCACCTTTGGAATAGCTAAAATGACATATTTTAAGAGGTTAAATGATGGGAAAAGACTGAATTACCCATTTGCAATTGTGATAGAAAAACTGATTCTAGTGACGAACAAACCAACTAACAGTCATTGGTTGTGCTTGTTTTATATGGAGGGATATTTATTAATCTTTGGAGTTCATCACATGAGCAAGGTACAATTATTGTTCCCTCCAACCAACCATCCCTTGGTTGGTCGTTGGTCCCTATTTTGGGCTAACTAGTGACCACGATCACCACCAATAACTCGTTGGTTCTCCAATGGTCATTGGCCCCTCTCGTTGCTAAGTAGGCACTTTGTCAACCCTTGGGACTTTTGGGACTATTTTATATAGATGATTGCATGGAATGGTCATCCTAAGAACCTATGGTCTTTGGAAGGGTCGTTGGATGTAACAACTTGACAGTGCATTACTAAAATGGCCATAACTCCTTACTGCAGTATCGAATTAACGAAAAATTGGATGCATTGAAAATATGAATCAAATACCTTTCATTTAGTGGGCCTTGACCTTCTAAACTCTTTATATTGTAGGAGTTATACTTGTTTGAATCTGACCTTAGCAAGATCTTACAAGAAAACTCGATTGGTAAGGAAACTTTCAACTTAACTATGAGCTAGGAGTTACTTATGGCCTTAATTAATATCTAAATCACTTCTCATACTACCAAATCATAGGTATTGGTTCAATACGTACTTGAAGAAAAGGCTCTGATCTTATCTTATATATTTGGGGTGTTACATGCACCTTCAACTGTCTAGAAGCATATGCAATAACTCGGCCCTGCTGCATCAGAACACAACCCAAACCAACACTCAAACCATCATAATAGACTGAAAATCTTTGGCCCTTAATTGGAAGAGTAAAAATAGGAACTGAAGTGAGTAGGGCCTTGAAATTCAGAAAGATCACCTCACACTCCTTGGGCCACTGGAATGAAACATCCTTCCTATTCAATTTGGTTAGTTGATGTGCCAGCTAATGACAGCATATTTTATGCTTTTAACTAAGAACAATTGTAATTTTTTAAGCAACCATTGGTAGTTTTGATATATTTTTATGTTTAATTATAGGATAATTACCTAAGGACCAAAAGGAGTGAATCTGGGCTAAAGATACTAAGTGACGGTTTACTTGATGAGTCACCAGAAGAGTGACGGACCACCATGCCAGGAATTAAAGAGAAACAAAACAAACTAAAGAATTAAGAAGTGTGACGGCTCGACCTGATGATCCGTCAAGGATGTGATAAGCCATCACACCCAAACGCCAAGCCAAATCAGTGTATGCTAAGCACACATCGCAGGTGACAGAGTACAGTGATGAAACTCCAAGAGGCTGATAGACCTTCAGCCCTTCTGCCAGAACTAAGCAGAATGGATGTATAGTATAGTCAAGTGACGGTTCATGTGGCAAACCGTCACGACCTTGGCGAGCCATCAAGCGAGGCGTCACAGTAGAAGCGGTAACCTGAATTTGAATTTTAATTCCCATATTCCTAGCACCTATAAATACCTAGTCTAGGATTTAGAATATGCATCTTTTTTCATAACTTTCTATAGAGAATACGTTTTTGGGCTTGTATGCTATTTCTTGGTTTCTTGTGGAGGATTGACGGCTCAAATTTCATCTTTATAAGAATTCATCTCTCATTCATGAAACATATTTCTTCATTCTTTATAACAACTATGTGTGGATAAAAAAACCATAACTAGGATTGTGGAATCTGTGGCTGAAAAATGATTCTAGGGTTAATTTTGAGATGGATTAGATTGACACTTGTAAATGTATTGTTATTTCTTTCATTTTTACAAATTTTTAATGGTTGCAAACATTAGAACAAGCCTTAGGTTTGACTTGCTTGAACAAAGAGGTTAAAACTAGGAAAAGGGTTTAACAACAAGAATTTGAAGTTTCTAACCTCCGTCTAATGAGTAATGCTCTAACGAGATTAATCAACTTGAGGCTAAAATTGAGTTTGTTATTTCTATCTTTTTAAGTTTGAAAGAATTAAAGGGTAAATTTCCTAATTAGGTTGGGAAACATTTAGGTGAACATGTGAACTCGATTGCTCGACATTTACTTTTGTTAATATGAATTCACTATCGACTTTAACCCAAAAGTGATTAAAAGCCATGATGAATACAATCCTAGTTTGTTTTATCTATTGATAAATAATTCGTAGATTTAATGTTGGTTACTTGAAACAAGTTGAATCTTTATTCAAAATCATTTATAACCCCCCCCCCTCCCCATTTCATGGAAATTGTCAACTAATAGTCACTTGAATTACATACGACTTAGTTATCACCATATTCCCTTTGGAATTCGACCCTAACCTCTGTTGGGTTATTTATTTGACAATGATTGCTTATGCTTCTTAAAAGAGTTGTAATTTGGGCGTATCAAATTTTGGCTCTGTTGTCGGTGAATATGGTTGTCAATTAAGTTATTGTATTTATTTGACTTTTAGTCTTATTTCCTAATTTTACTTTTATTTGTTATTTTTGCAATTTGTAGGCTACTAGTTGTGCATGCCAAGTACTTGACGTTCGGGTGAGCCATTATTACCTTACAATCCCAAGCTATAAAGAACTTTTAGACGAAACATGGATGCACAACAGGAAGCAACAAGGCTTGTTGCACTTATTGCTGCTCAAGTGCATCAACAGAATTTGAATGCATCCAGTAATGTACCAAATATTGATGATTTGGATGATGATGATTTGGGTTCTAATGTTGATGGACAACATAATGAAAATATTTCTCCATCCAACCATCATCAACAACAAAGAGGTAGAGGGAGGCGACAACCTGTTGTGCACTTTGACCTCAACGATGAAGATGAGGCTGATTTAGATGGGGTTGGTGCTACTGAAGCTATTGTCCTACCACCACTAGCTCTTGGAATAAAATTTAATATTACCAGCATGATGATTCAGTTGTTGAACCTCAGAGGTTTATTTAAAGGAAAGGCTGGTAATGATCCAAATATGCACTTAATAAATTTCATAGGAATCTGCAAGTCCTTTGATTTTATAGGAGTTAGTCAGAATGCTATCCAGTTGAGGTTGTTTCCTTTGTCTATGTATGGGGAGTAAATATTTTTCTTAACTGAGTTGGCACCCAATTCTATAACAAACTAGAGAAAATTGAAAGGAGCTCTCCTAAAGAGGTTCTTTCTGCCTTCCAGGATGTTACAGTTGAGGGCCGAAATCAATAACTTTAGGCAAAAATATAACAAGGTAAATCATGAAATATGGCTGGGGTTTAAGAAGAAGTTAACCCAATGTCCCAATAATAAGCTGACAGATGAGCACTTGAGGAAGACTTTCCATAGGACTCTAAATTAGAATACTAAGCCGACGGTGGACAATTCAGTATGTAGAGCATTCATGGCATTATCTTTTGCAGACGCGACCGTGATTCTGGACAGTCTTACCAAAACTAATGAAGCTTGGAATACCAAGGATTTAGAGGTAGCAAGCAGTACCTATGATATGTCAGCGGAGTAACGCTGAAGAGAGAAAGAACGTCACCAAGATATAGCTCACATGAAAACTCAGATGGATTTGCTTACTAAGAACTTATTAGCAAGTGGTTTTAAGAGGGTGAAGGTTGTTAGTTCACAGGTAAAGGCAATTGAGTCTGATTCTAAAGAGGAAGCAAATTATTTGAACAACCAAATAGAGGATTTCCGGGCCAACGGCCAAGGAAACCAAGGCCACAACTATCCATAGGATAACTATTATGATAAGGCTGGCTACAAGTATTATGATCAAGGGAGCTAAAAAATTAAGAATAATAGAAGTGGTTTATATATACCGCCAGGAAATCATCATCGAAGTAGCAACTCTTTCAGGAAGTTCGAAATGGAATAGATTATGGCACAGTTGTTAAAGGGTGTGAAGTCTAATGAAGCAGGAGTGAATGAAATAAAGAATGATTTATCTTCAATGAGTTAGCTCATAGATTCACATTCAACTTCTATCAGACAGTCAGAGTATAAAATAGGCCAATTGTCTGTGGGATTCAACCAGCCAAAGAGTGGTACTTTGCCTAATGATAGGGTGCAAAATCCTAGGAATGATGGGAGTTATTTAGCTATCACTACAAGAAGTGGTAAAGTTCTACCCAAACCACAGCCTATGGTTCATACATATATGGAGGATGTTGCCTCCGAAGATGAGATGGTAGCCAAAGATGTTGGTGTTAATAAAAATCTAGCTGAGTCTGAGAAGCCAAAAAATATTAATGACCGAAAGGTAAATGCTAAAAAATCTATCAGTTTGAATAATGATGTTGTGGTAAACAAAATGAAGGGTAAAGTGATTGCAAAACCTCTAACTCAAATTCCTATACCTCCCCCTCAAATCCCATACAGAGTAAATAAGAAAGTGGAGGATAGTAAGTTTCATAAGTTTCTATACATATTAAAGCAGTTGTCAGTATATATCCTGTTAGTGGAGGCTCTTGAGCAAATGTCGGGATACACTAAGTTCATAAAGGACTTAGTCATAAAGAAAAGGACCGATAGATAATCTCCATCATTACAGTGTGATTGCTTCGCGATCATTTGTCCAAAGGAAATCAGATCCAGGTATATTTTCTATTCTGTGCACAATTGGTGCATTAATTTTTGCTAAGGCATTATGCGATCTTGGAGCTAGAATCAACTTGATGCCACTAGATATCTATCAAAAGTTGGGCTTAGGAGCCCCTAAATCAACGTTTATGTGATTATTGATGGCTGACTGTTCGGTCAAAGGGCCAGTAAGGATATTATATGATATGTTTGTGAAGGTGGCAAATTTTATATTTTTGGCGGTCTTTGTGATTCTTGATTGCGAGGTGGAATTTGAAGTACCCATAATCTTAGGTAGACCATTTTTAGCCATCGAAAGAGTGTTGGTGGACATGGAAAACAATGAGTTGAAATTCAGGCTAAATATTGAGGAGGTGAAGTTTAGTGTGTGTCAATTGATGAAGCAACGTATAGACATGAGTGTTGTTTCAGTCATTGACATTATCGATAAATTTGAGATGGAAGTGACTATTAAAGAAAGGTTTGCTGTGGAAACCTTGGTTGTTGTGATGATGAATTTTGATAGGGAGGACATCAAAGATTTTGATGAGACAGTTAGTGCATTGACTGGAATAGGGTCATATTTTTATGCTCTAAACAAGTTGGACCTGGATTTAAAAGATAGGCCAACTCCTCCAGCAAAACCATTTATAGAGGAGCCACCCGTGTTAGAGCTTAAAGAGTTGTCAAGCCATCTTAGATACGTATTTATGGGGGATAAGAACACATTGATTGTGATTATAGCTTCTGACTTGATAGAATGGTAGGTGGAAGAGCTTGTCTCTTTGTTGTGAAAGTACAAATGGGTTATTGGTTGGACAATTGAAGAAATTATAGGAATTCCACCGGGCATATATACTCACAAGATTCAGTTGGAAGAAGAGTGTGTTCCTACCTTTAAACATCAGTGAAGACTTAACCCACCAATGTAAGAGGTGGTAAAGAAAGATATAATCAAGTAGCTTGATACAGAAGTTGTTTACCGAATATCAGATAGTAAGTGGGTATGTCCGGTTCAGTGTGTCCCAAAAAAATGAGTCATGATGGTGGTGGCCAATGATAGAATGAGTTGATTTCTTTAACACTGGCACTGGTTGGCGGGTGTGTATGGACTATAGAAAGCTTAATTGATCACTTTCCAATGCCATTCATGGACCAAATGCTTGATAGGTTGGCAGGAAGAGGATGGTACTGATTTTTAGATGGTTATTCAGGCAATAACCAAATCTCCACTGCGCCCAAAGATCAGGAGAAGACCACTTTTACATGCCCTTATAGGACATTCACCTTTAAGCATATGCCCTTTGGGTTATGTAATGCTCTTGCGACCTTTCAAAGGTGTATGCTGTTAATCTTTTCGGATATGGTGGAAGACACTTAAGAAGTGTTTATGGATGACTTTTTGTGGTAGGTGATACTTTTGAAGACTGCTTGGCAAATCTCAGCAATGCCTTGCAAAGATGTGAAGAGTTCAATCTTGTGCTCAGCTGGGAAAAATACCACTTTATGGTGATGGAGGACATTGTGTTAAGACACAAGATTTTTTAAAATGGAATTGAATTAGACCATGTAAAAATAGAGGTGATTGAAAAACTGCCTCCACTAATCTCGCTGAAGGGAGTTAGAAGTTTTCTGGGTTATGCAAGTTTCTATCGGAGGTTCATTAAGTACTTCTCTAAAATTTCAAATCCATTGTGCAAACTATTGGAGAAGGAAGCTAAGTTCGTGTTTGATGGTGACTATGAGAAGGCATTTGAGTGCCTTAAGAAAAAATTGGTAGCTGCTCCTATAATTTTGCCCCAGATTAGTCTAAACCGTTTAAGTTTATGTCTGATGGAATTGGGGTTGCACTTAGGGATATGCTTGGACAGAAGAGAGAAAAGCTTTTTCATCCCATTTATTATGCTAGCAAAGCATTAAATGGGGCACAAAAGAACTATACAGTTATTGAACAGGAGCTACTTGTAGTTGTATACGCCTTTGAGAAGTTTCGGGCGTACTTACTTGGCACTAAGGTTATTGTATATACTGATCATGTTACGTTGAGGTATTTAATGGCAAACAAAAATGCCAAACGTCAGTTAATTAGATGGGTGTTGCTGCTGTAAGAGTTTGATTTTGAAGTCAAAGATCAAAAAGGGTGTGAGAATCAGGTGGCAGATTATCTGTCGAGACTTGAAAATAAAGGTAAGAAGTCGGATGAGCTGGAGATTGATGAATCATTTTTGGATGAACAGGTATTTCTGCCACTCTTGATCTTGTACCCTGGTACACTGATTTTGCTAATTACTTGGTCAGTGACATGATACCAAAAGACTTAAGCTTCCATCGAAGAAAGAAATTTCTACATGATGTGTGAAACTACTCCTGGGATGATCCATATTTGTTTAGAGTATGTGCTTACAATATTATCAGGAGATGTGTTCTAGAGGTTGAAATGTTGAGTATCCTATAGACTTGTCACTCATCCCTAGTGGAGGGACATTATGTGGGTGATCACATAATGAGGAAGTATGGGTGTTATTGGCCCACCATCCACAAAGACACGCAAGACTTTGCCAAGCCATGTGATCAGTGTCAAAGGCAGGGTTTGATCTCCCAAAATAAAGAAATGCCCATGTCCAAAATGCTAGAGGTAGAATTTTTTGACGTGTAGGGCATCAATTTTATGGGCCCATTTGTGAGTTCTTATGGTCACAAACATATCTTGGTGGCAGTAAACTATGTGCCCGAAATGGGTGGAAGTTGTGGCCTTAGCAGACAATGAAGGCAAGAGTGTAGTGACGTTCTTAAAAAAGAACATTTTCTCCCGGTTCGGTACTCCTCACAAGATTATAAGCGATGGGGGATCCCACTTTTGTAACAAGGTGTTCCGTACAGCTCTAGCTAAATCTGGAGTGAAACAACACAAGGTGGCCACCCCCTATCACCCACAAACCAACATTGCAAGTGGAGGTGTCAAATTGGGAAATTAAGATGATATTTGCTAAGTTTATGAATGCTAACCATAGCGATTGGTCCTAGAAACTTGATGCTCTATGGTTTTATCACACTACTTTCAAAACACCAATAGATATTTTTCCTTACTAACTTGTATTTGGTAAAACTTGTCATCTGCCGGTAGAGCTTGAGCACAAGGCCTTATGGGCTCTGAAAAAGCTTAATTTAATCTTAAGTGTGGCTATGGATTTGAGGCTGGAGCAATTAAATGAGCTATATGAATTTTGGCAATGATCTTATGAGAGAGCTAACCTCTACAAAGAGAAAATGAAGTTGTACCATGATAGGAGGATTAAGAAGAGAGAGTTTAAAGTTGGTGACTTGGTGATGTTGTTCAACTCAAGGTTCAAGTTATTTCTGGGCAAGCTGAAATTAAAATGGTCCAGACCGTTCAAGGTTACTCAAGTGTTTCCATCTGGGGTAGTGGAATTGGAAAACAAAGATGAAAAGTTATTGAAGGTGAATGGCCAATAAGTCAAATAATACGTTGGAGTGTCAGAATAGGAAAAGTTGTTATCACTGGTGTATCTTGATAAAGTCTGAGTAGTCAAGATACTCGAGTCATGTCGCAACGTTAAATCAAGTGCAAGTGGGAGGCAACCCATATTGTGTTGTTGTAAAATAATTTTGGTGTTAGTTTTCATTGTTGAGCATGGTTGATGTGTGTGGTAAGTTTGCATGAAAAGAAATTATAGGTGAATAGGTGAAGGGTTAAAATCTGATTAAAGTTAACGGTTCACTTGATCAAATGTCAGAGACCTGACAAACCATCAACTTGAGCCGCCACAAAGAACAAGAAAATCACTCATTCTGGTTAAGGCCTGACGGGCCACTCAAAGAGCAGTCAAAGCTCTAATGAGCCGTCAACCTCAACCATCACAAATTGCAAAGAAAAAGAGTCATTCTGGTTATGGGTTGATGGTTCATATAACACACCATCACCATGTTGACAAACCATCACCATCACCAGTCAACCTAAAATGTTAGACGTGACTCGCTTAGGGTGTAATCTATTTACGCCTGACGGTTCACATGGCAAACCATCAAGCTTTTGGCGGCCCGTCAACTCAGTGGCGTCACAGGTAAGTCAACTTATCCCTTTTTAATTTTAAGTAACCTGACTCGATCCAATAGGAACAAAACCCTAAACCTAATTCTAGCCTACCCATCAACCTTATCCGTACCCTATGAGACTAAAACACATTAAAAGGACCGTTTTGAATTTCAAGCGGTTTCTCTTCCTTTTCTTTATTTCCATTGTTAAACCAAGCATCCACTACTCAAAGAAACCTTAACTCCCGTAAATCTCCCATCACCCACGTTCATAAGTAATTACCACCCTCACCTAAATCCAATCACTACAAAACAACCCACACCCAACACCTCAGTCTCTCATATACTGCTTTCCTTACTCCATAGCCTAAAGTGTGTGCTCAAGAACAATACTAGAATTATTTTCCATTCATCAACTACACTTTATGTATGCTCATACTCAAACCACATTAACTTTAGTTATTTTTCTTATTTTCTTATGCTTCTACTTTCTAGTCGAATGGAGACAATACAACCTTTGATTCTTTATTGATTTAATTCAAAGTAGGTTGTGTTGTCCTCAAAGTTGACTTATGGGGCAACCCAATGGGCTAATTCTGAGTAACCCAAATTGCACAAAATAATCATGTGCAATTTGAATTGGTTTAAGAAAGGGAAATTCAAAAGAGAAATCAAGTACTAAAATGGGTTGCCCGGTAAGTGTTTGACAAAATATCCCAATGAGGGAATTTCTAAATGTATGGGCCTAATGACTCATTTGACAATCCATCACAATAGTGACGGTCCATCAAAATGAACCGTCACAAGAGTAAATGTTTCTTTGTTTTCTATTTATGCCTGACAATTCATCTAATGATTCGTCAGGCTTATGGCAAACTGTCAAGCCAATCGTCAATTGTAACTGAGTTACTGGAAAGTACTAACGGTTTGGGTTGGCGAGCCATCACCATTATGAAAAACTATCATTCCTTTTCATGAAGTACAATTTTTTTTTACTTTTAGCTATTTTGCTTAAAGCTCCATTGTTCTGCTTTGACTAATTGGTTCCCTCTACAGGCACAGTGCCTCAAAAGCTACAAACAACCAGAGGTGGAGCACGAAAAGGGCAAGAAAGGGATACCTAAACCTTAAAACTCAGAGATGAACTAGAAAATGAGGTTGAGAAAGCTGAAGGACCATCTTACCATACTAGACAAAGTGTAAAGAAATGTGCTCATGCCTCCCAGTTAGATAAGGAGGATAAGTCATTAAGTGATGAATCTAGTAGCGATGGGGAGAACAGTGACAATTTAAGCTCAGGGCCTAATGAGGAAGGTAGTATTGAGGCCACCAAAAGTCTAGAAATAGAACCAGAAACTGAACTTGAATAGGAGAGGGGTAAAGTGATTAGAACCAAAGCCTCGAGGGTTAGAGAATCTATTCATTGAAAATTTTAGGGGGCAGAAAAACATTAACAAGATGGTCTCTTTCCAAAAAAAAAAGTTTAAAGAGACCCTTTGATGAAGAAGTTTAAATCATCACAATGAAACTGCCCGAGTACCTAGACATTGAGTGATGGTTCAATGAATATAGTTTGGGTTGGATAAGTACACCACCTAGAAAGTACTACCCAGCCATGGTTTGCGAATTCTACATGAACTACTTGGCAGTCCTTGAAAAATAATGTGAGAAAGGACAAAAGGTTTATCATACAATATTATTGGTAAGGCTCGCTGTTCGTAGGGTTTCAGTGGACATCTCTGATCATACCATTAATCGGATCCTTTTGGCCAACTTTATGAACCCTCAGCTATCACCCTAGAGTATAAATGCCGAATTATGTCGGCATCCACATAGCTACCCTAGTTAGCACAAATATTGAAAAAAAAAATGATCGGCCTATTTGGACCGTAGAATAAGGAGACAAGGAGTCATGCCCAATGGTGAGCTCTCATGGTTAAAAAATAATGAGGAAAGGATGAGGAAGTCTTCGTTGAGTTTTAAGGCAAAATTTTGGTGGTCAGTGGTCTGATTGTGACTAATGCCTACAGGTGGAGATGCCAATCTAGATGAGCTTAGGGCCATCATGGTTGCTAGTATGAGGGAGGGTAGTCAACTTCATCCAGGTGATTGCAGATGAAATGCATGCAAAGGCTCATAAGACTGCTACATCATTACCATTTCTTTGTCTGGTGACTGAGTTGTGTAGAATTGTGAAGGTACCTGTTTTGAGTGGGGTTGATGAGGAGGTGATTGCCATAAAGACTCAAGACATTGATAGGACATGGGATAATGCAAAGTTTGAGTTAGAGGTTCACAAACCGCCATTATTTAGACCTCAGTCACAGTCTACTCTAAAGGTGGCAGACACTCCTTCAGGTATACCTTTAGCCATTGTTGCTATTAATCCACAGGGTCCGTCTGCTGCATCCAAGACTGAGGCTGCTACCCCAATTACTAATATGGATGACACAACATCTATTCCTCTTGCATGCTCGGTGTTCTTATTAACTCTATAGAATTTTATGAGAATGGTTAAGAAGCAGAAGAAGTTTGAGCGGCAATTGCAGGAATGGGCTAAGGAGTTCAAACCCTTCATGGATTGAAGAATCAAGAAAGTATTAAAGTTGTATGAGAATTCGCATGCCCACCTAGATGATATAGAGTTGTGGGTGAATAACATGTTGAGGGAGCTATCGATCCCAGATTTAGCTAAGTTCACTGCCAAATTGAATAAAGCCCAAGCTGATATCACCGTACTAAAAAAGACCCCCACTTTTGGGTTCCCCAATTCGAAAATAGTGGAGTCGGAGAAAGATGACACTATAATTGATTTGATAGGGCGACCTCTCAGAGATAGTGTTAAGAGATCGATTGATGGTGGAGAAAAGAAAAGATTGAAGAAAAGAAAAAATCAGAATGAGATGCTAGAAGAGAGAAATGTGAGGAAGGCATTAAAAGCCTTTAAGAAAGATGAAGAATTAAGTAAAAAGCATGAGTAAGACCACCTAACGGGAGTTTCTTCCAGCTCGGCACCTGGAGTTAGGTCCACACCACAGGTGTTGCCTACTCCAAATCCAGTGACCGAGGATGTTGTTGATAATATGAGTACTCTGGTTCACACCAGTGTCACCGTCCTAGATTCTGAGGCCAAAGGCCTCCAAAGATTTACCAGACAAAGGCCTCCAAAGATTTACCAGACTCTGAGGCCTAAGGGCTTCATAGGTATTCCTTTCTCTAAGCTTTTATTTATCGTATTTATGCATTGGGGACAATGCATGTTTCTTTTGATGGGGGTAGGGGTACTTGTGATTCTGTCACAATCCAAGTGTTTTTGTTGTCGTGTTTCTTTTTCCTCGGGTGTGCTATCTAGTAGAAACGGCATGTTTAGGTTTATTTCTTTTGTGTGTTGTTAAGTTAAACTGTTAGCAATCAATTGTTTGAATTTTGTGATTTTCTCTGTATTTGTGAAAAATGGATACCCCTCCAAAATTAACTTGCTTTTAGCACTGATGGTATATTTCATATTGTTGACCTTTTAGATCTCTAAATGTCATTAGTGTATATGGATGGAATAATATTGCTTAAGCTTGATTGCCATCGTGATAGTGAGTATTAACAAGTGTTCTTCTGTGCCAAGTGTGTGAGCCTATTTTGTATTTTCTTGACTTTGTGCATGCCCCTAGAACTTGCCTAGTCTATGTTGTTTAAGTTGTAAGTCATTTATTAGGAAAGGATCACAAACCCTGTTTGAATCTAGTCCACTTAACCTAAGGATATTGTCCAAATGATGTTAAGAATTCCCTTGATCCCTATTTTGAGTTGTTCAGACTTTTTTATTCAATAATTGTTCATCTTCCCTATTTTATATTTGAACCTCAATTTTGGCCCTGGTCCCTCCTTGGACATCGTGCACCTCAACTCAGGCAAATTGCCTAAATTGAGGGTGGCTACTGTAGAAGAGTATGACAAGTGAAATAGGGTATGAAAAGAGAGGGTGTGGATAAAGAAGATCCTATGAGTGTGAGCAAAATAAATAGAAAGAAAAGGAAAGAAAAAGAGAGAAAGAAAAAGGATGAAAAAGAGAGAAAAAGAATAAGAAAAGATCCAAAAGAGATGGTGCACTCAAAAATAGGAATGATTGACAAAAAAAGGTGAATAAGGGTGGAACCTTAAGTTAAGTGGAAATAGATCTCACTTATGTCAAGAAGGGCTGAGTCACTGTTCCTCAAATGCATCCTATCATCACCCAAGCCCTCATTACATGCCTAGAAAAGCCCTGTAGTGATCCTGATCAATGTTCTAAAAAACTGAATTAGGATAGTAAGGGCAAGCCTATGGGTTTGTATGTGCATCGTTGGAAACCCTTTTGTGAATGTGAGTGTAATTTTTCCCAGTCCCTAGTTAAATTTGCATATGTGTGTGGGATTTCTTTGTAGCGAGGGCACCATAAAGGCACTGTTGATTACTTACCATTAGGATAGCAGTTATTGTGTATGCAAATTGTTATTAGTATTGTAATGTCATGCATAGATCTGGAATTGTTGACATGTTGGGTGACTGCTATGTGCTTGATTGAAATATGATAAAAATGGGATGAATTTTGGAAAGAACTAAAAATTATAAACTGATTGCTACTGTTTAGCTTAGGCATCGTATGTTTAAAGCATTTGTTTAGTTTGATTTTGTTTTGTTTCTTAAGGACAAGTGAACATTCTAAGTTGTGGGTGTTGACGTGCTGGCTAATGACGACATATTTTGCGCTTTTAACTAAGAATAATCATGAGTTTTTAAGCAACCATTGGTAGTTTTGATGTCTTTTTGCGTTTAATTACAGGAAAGTTACCTAAGGACCAAAAAGAGTGAATCTGGCTTAAAGATGATAAGTGACGGTTCACTTGATGAGCCGCCAGAAGAGTGATTGACCACAATGCCAGTCGTCAGAGAGAAATAGAACCAACTGAAGAAGTAAGCAGTGTGATGGCTAGACCTGACGATCCGTCAAGTATATGATGAGCTGTCACACCCAACCGCCAAGCCAAACTAGTGTCTACCAAGCACACCTCACATGTGACGGAGTACAGTGACGAACCACAAAGAGGTTGATGGACCGTCAGCACTTCCATCAGAACTAAACAAAATTTATGTCCAAGTGAAATCAAGTGACAGTTCATGTGGCGAACCGTCACGACCTTGGCGACCCGTCACAGTAGAAGCGGCAACCCGAATTTGAATTTGATTTTCAACTTTCCTGGAGCCTATAAATACCTAGTCTAGGGATTATAATAAGCATCTTTTTCCATACTTTGAATATCTTTATGTTATAACTTTCTCTGGAGAATACATTTTTGGTTTTGTATGCTATTTCTTGGTTTCTAGCGGAGGATTGAAGGCTCGAATTTCATATTTGTAAGAATTCATCTCTCATTCATAAAATATATTTCTTCCTTCTTCATAACAACTATGTGTGGATAAAAAACCCATAACTAGGGTTGTGGAATCCATAACTGAAAAGTGATTATAGGGTTAACTTTGAGGTGGACTTGGTTGACACTTCTAAACGTATTGTTATTCCTTTCATTTTTATAGATTTCTAATGGTTGCAAACATTAGAACAAGCCTTAGGTTTGACTTGGTTGAACAAAGAGGTTAAAACTGGGAAAAGTGTTTAACATCAAGAATTTGGAGTTTCTAACCTCCATCTAATGAGTAATGCTCTAAAGAGATTAATCAACTTGAGGCTAAAATCGATTTAACACTGGTTACTTCAAACAAGTTGAAACTTTTTTTAAAATCATTTATAAGACCCCCCCCCCCACACCATTTCATGGAAAATGTCGACTAATAGTCACTTGAATTACATACAACTTAGTTATCACCATATTTCCTATGGGATTTGACCCCAACTTTTGTTAGGTTAAATATTTTAAAACGACCGCTTACGCTTCTTAAAGGAGTTGTACTTTGGGCGTATCATCAGTGGCACTGCTATAGAAGAGAATCCCTCGAAAAACTGCCTATAGTACCCTACCAACTCAATGAAACTACGAACCTCAGACACTATGTGCCCCAAGAATGCTAAAGACTCAAGACAGAACTCACACTTTGAGAACATGGCATAAAGTCGTTGATCTCTCAAAGTATGGAGCACAATCCTCAAATACTGCTCATGCTCCTCCTTGATCCTTGAGTAAATAAGGATGTCGTTAATAAATACAATCATGAAGGAGTCCAAATAAGGCCTTAATACACTGTTCATCAATTCCATGAATGCAGTTGGGGCATTGGTCAAACCAAAAGACATCACCAGGAACTCGTAATGGTCGAGCGATTCTTGAAGGCTGTCTTAGGGATATCTGATGCCCAAATCTTTAACTGATGATAGCCAGACCACAAATCAATCTTAGAAAATAAGGTTGTGCCCTAAAATTTGTCAAATAGATCATCAATATGAGGCATTCGATACTTATTCCTTATAGTCACCTTTTTTAATATTCAACTATCGATAGTCGATACACATATGCATAGAGCCATCTTTCTTCTTCACAAATAGGACAGGGGAACTTCACAGAGAAACACTCGGCCTGATGAAACCCTTACCTCAAAGATCCTGAAGCTGAACACTAATCTCCCTCAACTCGGTAGGAGCCATATGGTAAGGTGAAATGAAAATAGGCCTAGTTCAACATCAACAGAAAAATCAATATACTACTCAAGCGGGAGGCTAAGAAATTTAGTGGGGAAGGCATCAACAAACTCACGGACCATAGGAATAGAATCAAGTGAAGGGACACCGACACTAGTATCACAGACATAAGCAACACAGGCCAAACATCCCCTTGACACTAACCTCCTAGCCCGAACGTAAGAAATAATCCTTATCGGCGCATAACTAATAGAGTTTTTCCATATAACTAGGAATATGCCAGACATGAATAAGGTAACAGTTTTGGCGAAGCAATCCAAGACCATATGTTAGGGGGATAACAAGTCTATGCCTAGAATAATAACAAAGTCTACAATGTTAAAGCATAATAAAGTCAGCCTAAGTGTCATACTATAGAATCGTCACCAAATATGATGTATAAACTCGAACCACTACTAAGAATCCCCTATAGGAGTAGCTATATGCATCGGCACAGATAAAAGCTATCTAGACAACCCCAAAAAAACATCATAATATAAATACACATATGAATAGGTACAACCTCGATCAAATAAGACAGAAGTTGTTTGATGACAAACTAAAATCATACATGCGATCACTGAGTCTGATGCCTCTACCTTTGGCCGACCAAGAAAGCCATATAACTGTCCGCGCCCACTATCGAACTACAAAACTGACCAACACCTTCCCTTCCTAATAGCCCTCCTCTATGAGGACCGTGAGAACCACCCCTATGTCTCTGGGAACCATCTCTAGCTAGTGGAGCTACTACTCTAAGTGGTCGAGCTATTTGTGCACAATAATCCCATGTCGGGGACACTCTTTAGGTTTTTTTCTCTGTCAAGAGGGTCCTGCTGATACAAAATGGCCAAGATAGCCTGAAGCTCCAGACTGAAAACCCCACAATGACTTATTGATGCCCTGACCACTGAAATCACTATAACTAGGGTAACCCTCATCTGAAATCTAAAGCGCAATATAAACAGACCTACTAGACTGACCATACTACTAATATGGCTATTGCTACTAATACTGCCGCTGATTCCTTCTCTGGAAACCATACCTCAGAACTATGACTACCACTATAGCTACCCTAATAGTGGGGTCTCTTATCGGTTCCCCCACGGACCTCGTGATGTAAATCCTCCATGGTACGAGCATGATTTTCTCGATGTCTATAAATGATCTACCTAATAATGCCAGGTTCTAGGTAGCCATACAAAGTTAAAGTCTCAACTTTCTAACGAAACATCACACTCTCTCGTACTCAATAATAGAATCATAGTGGCATGCCTAGATAACTTGTTAAATCTAGCCTTATACTCAGATACTATCATAGAGCCCTACTCTAACCTTAAGAACTCATCCCTCAGATGCTCATGCAAGCTCCAAGGCATATACTTCTCCAAATAAACCTTCGAGAACTAAGCCCAAGTCATAAGAGGGGACGACTCAACTGTTCTACAATCAAGGTACTCCCTCTAGCACTGCCTCGTTGTACTGTCAAGCATAAAAGTGGTGAATCCACACCGTAAGGCTCCATTAAGCCAAGATTATGTAACCTCTCCTCACAGCTACTAATGATCTCAAGTGCGTCCTCCCCTTGGGCCCCCCAAAAACCTTAGTGGAGTCAATCTAAGGAACCGACCTAGCATATTTTGCTCTTCTCAAAAGTCATAGTTGGTCGGGTTACCGTTGGCTATGTAACGGACTATGTTCGTGGAACCTCTGCTCATGGAGATGCAGCTGTAGGTTGCTCTCCAGTACCCATCCCATCCTGTACTGCTCATCCGTCGACTGACCCCCAATCATACCCAATAACTAGACTAGGGCTTCTAGAAGGACAGACGTGGCTATAAATCCGGGTGGAGCCTGGGCTAGTACCTATCCCACTAGCTGCTCTGGCAGTAGATCCTCTAGTGTAATATCCAACTCCAGATTAATAAACGGCTTTAGTGAAGGCTCTCTAGCCTGGCCTCGAGATGGTGTTGCAGATCTAGCCTAACTTCAACCTTGGGGTCGACCGCTGCCTCTGTCTCTAACTAAAGCTATAGTTGTTGACTCAGGGGTCTCGCCATCGGCCTTCTTAGCCCTCATCCTAGCCATCTACAAAAGAGTGAAACAAATAAGAATATAGAAACCAATATAAACACAACGCATAATAACAAATCAAAAAGGTGATATCTTCCTTAGAATGTCATGTATCCTCCTAAAAATAGGACACAGACACTACCGTACCGATCCGTGGGACTATACTAGACATTTGCTCTTGTACCAATGATACCAGTGAACCTAGACTCTGATACCTAGCTATCACGACCCAAATCTGAGGTCATGATGGCATGTACTATAAAATGCCAGTAGGTAAGCCAAGTCCATGCCATAGCCCAAAACGACGAGTGAAAGGCTAACAGGTGAAAGAAAAAGCAAAAGAGTAAAATAGAAACCAAAGTAATTAATAGTTGAGAGAAAAGGGAGCATATGTAAACATATATAAGGAAGGGAGGAGTGAAATGTACAAAATGAGTCCCCCAAGACCTGGTAAAGCTAGTATAAAAGCCACTAAACACGAGAAGAACTAAAAATGTGCAATATATACAGAGTAGTCTCTAAAAATACAAAAATGAGATTAAACCCAAAAACATAAGGAGCTGGATCAACTACGGACACTGAAAGTTCACTCTAATATCTAATCAATAGCTCTGCTCGAGTGCAACATCAATGATGATGACTCATAATAGGATCTTATCAAGGAAAAAGATGCAGAGGTGTAGTATGAGTACCCAAATATGCAGTACTTAGTAGGCATCATAGGTTGACTGATCTCTAATAGAGTAAAATCATAATAAAGTGTGAATATGTACTAAAGGTAATATAAGAACGGTCAGAAAAGGAATAACAAGCTAAAGCTAGGAAAACACGAGAATCCTAAGCAACTCACAAAAATGGAAATGAGCGCCTAACTATAACCTAACTAGACCCATAAGCCAAGAAGATACATACAATGAAAATAAACCCAATGAAACTCTCATAAGCCCAATGGATACAAACAATAGGTAGTACTAACATAAAGTAATTGTAACAGTAAGGAATGGAAAAGTAAGTCATTATATGCAGTGGATGTACCGAATACTCCTCCTCCAACCTTATTTATAAATCATAACAAACTTGAACTAGATTCCCAACCAGAAATCAATAATAATGCATGCCAGACTCGAATCGAAACTAAGCATATCGTAAGCAGTAAAATCAGATGTCAGACTCGAATTAAAACAAGATATACAATAAGCCATAAAATCATGTGATTGGACTTGAATCGAGACTAAATATGTCATTTTCCTTATTAGAAAGCCAAATTCCTTAAAAGTATTTAAAAATCTCAATTTGTCAAGGTGAAAATAGTATTTTAAGGCCAAATCGCTAAAATTCCAGGGATACAAAGTCAAAAAAGTGCAACATAGCTAGCAGACCAATCCAACTCAGATAACCATCTCACCTTAGTATATTATAATCATTTACAATAGGGAAGGGACATTATCCTAGAGTACTTTACCCTAAAAGGGACGATAATGCTAACTACCAGCCCCAAGAACCCTACCTAAAGCAAAAAACTACCCTAACCTAGACTAATACATATAAACCCTAACCTTAGGGTCCTAGGTACGCTAAGCCAAGTTCTGTAGGTGAAGCAACTATCGGGCCTAAGGAATCCAAGGTAAACTCTACCCTAAAGCCCTCTAACCAGCTAAAGGAATCATAAAATACATAAAGGACTATCCAAACAATAATATACCACCAATAATTAGAAATTTACCATGCCACAACAATAAATGAGAAGAGTCTAAAGGAAGGAAAGCCTAGCCTACCTGGAGCCGATGAACGTGCTCGCAATCAACTAAATTGGAGCTTTTCCCATTGGAAAAGCCATTGACTATTGTAACGATATCAAATTAGTAATCTAGTCATTAATACAAGAAAAACGATACCCATATTGTAAATATTTACTCCGAGCCAGTAATGGACTTCGACCGAGTGCTCGAATTTGTTCATAACCATGTGCATGCAAATGAGCTATGCAACCCTACTAGAAACATCATATCAGACTTAATGCAACTATTTAAATTTCCAACAGAGGTTTTTTTGATAAAATGTAGGCCCCACACCCACTGTTTCATTTTACAAAATTCTAACCAATAGCCCAAAATGAGCTCAGAAGCCTCGGGACCGAACCAAAGGTCCCCTTAGCCTAAAATCAATATTTTGGAGCTGATGGTACTTTTATAACTCTCATCTTAGTCTGTTTAGCTAAAGTATAGGCCAAAGACCTATTTCACAACTTCAAAACAGGAAAACTGACATAAAAATTATAATGACCCTCCAGGTCATTTACTCCATTTTCATATTCTTTGGGTGTTTTGTGCCTTAATATAGTGGGTATAAGTCATTTATGACTTACGGGACCATCGGTTCAGTCCTGGGTAGTTCGTTTGGGTTTTAAGCCCATTTCCCTATTTTGGAGCTTTTGAAGTTGAAAAATTGGTCTTGGACCAAAATTTCCAGTAGAAGACCTCGAATAAGAATTACAACAACATTGTTAGCTTCAAAACATAGATTTTAGGCTAGGGAGATGCTTGGTCTGGGTCTCGAGGCTTTCGGGCTCGTTTTGGACTATTGGTGGATTTTGACGAAAAATGGAATAATGGGTGTAGTGCCCACTATTTATTGGGATGACCTCAGATGGAAATTTTATAGTTCCATTGAGTCCAAAATGTCAAATTTTGTAGGGTTGCATAGGTTTTTTGCTTGCTCGGGGTTTCAAATTAATCTCGAGAAGCTGATTAGAGTTCGTTGGGACTTAGCAAATTTACTAGTGTCTAAGTTGCTAGTGCAGCCTCTTTAGCAGCTAAATGACCGCTTTAGTATCCCATGAATACTTTAACGGTAGCTTATTTAGCATCTAATTGACCACTTTAGCGATGGCTGGCCAGCCAAGGCATGGTCTCTTTAGCGCCCACCTTGCCGCTTTAGCTGTCATTTGACCGCTTTAGCGGCCATCGCTGGCAGTTTTATATATTCCATTTCCTCAAAATTCCAGCCATTGTTCCAAGCTTAAAATCTCTATTTCCTCTTGTGAGAGCTCAAGAACTCGTGGGAAATCATAAATTGGAGCTAGGGAGGAGTAGAGGACATTGAGGTGATCATTTTCCATCAGTTTCTGCATAAGTTTCCTGCCTAATTCTCCATTAACCTAGCTCTTGGGGATGATTTGAGACCCAATAAATACTTCATTTGTGCTCAAATTTTGAGCATGCATTCCTTTTTCTTTGAGGGATCTCGTGATGGATTCAATTTTAAATTCTATTTAGGGCCCCACCGGGCCTATTTTTGACCTGATTTTTAGCTTGAACTTTTATATTATAATATGGGTCTCATTTTAGTCATACTAACATATAGATTATGAATTTGATAGCGCAATGACATTCAGGGATTAAAAAGAGTGAAGACGAGAAGTTAGTGGATGATTCGAAACTACGGTTCAACATCAAGTTAGGTTTCGATCTGCTCTTCTCTATGATAATATGTATCGTATTGATTGCATGTGGGGTAGGGTTCATAAGATAGGTTTTAGGTTACTATATTGCCTTTTATCGACTTGGCCTTTCTTGGGAAACCTTAGTATAAAATAGTAGCTTGAGCCTTAGTTTAGAATATCTGCCATAGCTGTAGTATTGTGTTAGGATCACCTATATACTGGTTAGGACCTTAGGTTGACATGGGTAATCCTTAAGTAGGATTTGAGGTAGTACTTATCCTTTTCAATGATATTCCTCGGTTAAATGGTAGAATGATGCCTCTCGTTGATCCCACTACTGACTTTCTACCTATGCTTATACACTCTTACTATTCTGTATATTACATTGTTGGGACCAAGGCCTTAGTTATGATACCATGGACACTAGGTTAGTTCTCTATGTTTTAAAGGAGTTGTGTCTTAGTTTATAGATGCTTAGGTGCTTATGTTTTCTTTGTTTGGATACTTGTGATGGCATGCATACATTAGCTGCATTCTCACACTTATTTTAGCTAGCTAAGGCCTTTTTTTGCTCGAATTTGGGTCCGTTTTCTCTTAGGCTAGTATATGGTCTGCCTTTAGGACTAGACTTAGCTCTATTAGCTCCATGGGATGGGATTGAGAAACCTTAGCCTAGGTTTGGGTAGGTGCTTGCCTTATGTCGAGTTATCGAGGTTCGATAGTAGGCCCCACTACCCTTTTTAGATAGAATGCTTTGAATGAATCTTCTTTAGGATTAGGTGGGCTTATGACTACTTCCCTAGGCTATTACCATGGGTCTGGGTTGACTTAGACTTGATTTCACACCTATTTAGCTTTATTACCTTTGGGAAGGGCAGTAACTGATCTTTGACCGCACTTTTTTTATCTAGTAATTGGAACCCGCCTAGCCTTAGAGGACTTGACTTCCCGAGATTGAATTTTACGAATAAATGTATTGGTGATGGGCTTAGGGCCCCTGGAATACCACTAGTTTTGTCAGCAGAAGAAATTGTTGAGCGGCAACACTAAATAGGCTGTTAATTTTAACATTTCACTAAATAGGCCATTAATTTTAACATTTTGTATATGTATTTGACGTCATAAAAATAGTTATGTATTTGTATGTGAATAAAGCTGAAAATTTTTGCAGTTGTATATGTATTTCATTAGAAATAAATGCTTTTGTATATGTATTTCAAAGAATCATGGCAGTGTTTAATGGGTCTATGTATTATATATGTATTTGATGTCATAAAACCAGTTATGTATTTGTATGTGAACTAGTTTAGGGTACGTGCATTGCATGTGAATTTTAATTAATCATCACCAAGACATTATTCTTAATATAATGCAAAATAAAATTATGAATTAGATTATTTAGAAATCCTAATGAATCAAACTAAAGTTAACACATAGAAATATTCATAATCTAGAATGGAATAGCATTATTAGATATGGATTAGAAGTAAAAAGATACTTACATATGTTTGAAGTTGTTGAATGAAACTGAAGAAACTATTGTGCTTGAAAAGCCTAGGGATCAAAGTGGTGGAGGATTTATGAGAATTTCTAACAATAAAGTTATTCTTTACTCTGCTCCAAATAGACATCTAAAGAGAGAAAATACATGTATGAGGCTAAAATGATGACATACACAATGCTCCCAGACTCCCACCAAACCTAAACCTATAGAAAAGCAAGTCAAAGCATAACTATCTACCAACCTTCTACCCTAATCTGTGACCTCCATGCCCTCCTATCTAATGAACCTATATTAAAATGAATCACAAATTTCTTTAAAAAAACATATACTACCGACATACAACAACATTAGAACTAAATTACACATAAAGGTTCTGACATTGCATAAAACATGATTCATAAATAAAAAAGAATTTAATATTTTACCTTAATTTGTGACCTCTATACCCTCCTATCTCATGTACCTATATTGAAAAGAATCACAAATTTCTTAGAAAAAATTAATTAATTAATAGGTAATCATACTCGATATCACACCAACCAACATCAAAATTAGCACTAATGGACCAAAATAAAATATTACACCAAAAATACTATTTTTGTTAACCATAAAACGTATATATATTGAAGGAGAAGTACTTTTCCAGTAAAAAAGGAAAAATAATTTTATTTTATTTGAAATTCTGGATTAGAAATCCTGATTATATTCGTTAACCACTTTTTCATATTCCCAAAGATGGTTACCTTTTGTGATGACCCTCCAAGTCATTTCTAGTATTTTCATACTTTTTCTGCATTTAGAGCTTTGCTACAGATATGACTTGCAGGAATTTACAGTTTGGTTACCAAATAGTTCATTTGGTATTTAGAGACATTTCACTGCTTTGGAGCTTTTGAAGTTGAGAAATTGGTCTCGGGCCAAAACTTTAGGTAAACGACCTCAGGTGTCTATTCTACCAGTTCCATCAGCTTTGAAATCTTTATTTTAGGCTAAGGGGACCCTTGGTCTAGGTTTGGAGGCTTCTGGACTTGTTTTGGGCTATTGGGTAGATTTTGGTAAAAATTAGAACCATGAGTGTGGGACCCAGATTTTATCAAAACGACCTCGGATGGAAAGTTTAATGGTTTCATTGAATCCAAAATGTTGAATTGGTAGGGTAGCATAGTGCATTTGTATGCACGAGATTCAAAACCAATCCTGCCCACCCGGTCAGAGGTTGTTAGGACTTAGCAAATTTTGTTGGTGCCATATTTGCTGGTGTAGCCACTTTAGCAGCCTAAAGAACACTTTTGTGTTAGCCGTTTTAGTGGCTCATAACCGCTTTAGTAGTTCAGTATTGCTTTAGCAGTGGTTGTACCGCTTCAGCACCCTTGTAGCTGCTTTAGCAGGACCGTTTTGGTGGTCATTTAGCCGCTAAAGCGGCCATCGGTGATAGTTTAAATATTTCATTTCATCAAATTTCATCTTCAAATACTAAGTTAAAACCTCCATTAAAGAGAGAATGTAAGCTCAAAACTTGGGGAAATCACAAATTGAAGCTGGTATTAGCTCAGAGAAGTGATTGTGTGCACTTTAGCATCGTTATGTCGGAAGTAATCGATTCAATTTCTACTTAATTTAGTAGTTTAATTTCTTATTACTCTGAATTCTATTGGGACTATTTTTGGACTGAATCGGACTAAAATTTCACCCAAATTATAGGATAAATGATCCTTGAGCTGAGAGGGATGTTGTGATGGTTTCTATTTTGTGATTCCATAAGTAGGCCCCACACGAGATTTTTAGTCTGATATCCAACCTAGAGCATATGTACACAATATGGATATAGATATTCTTGTCTTGACGTGTAGAACCTTATTTTGATAGCATGTCAGTGATCAGAGCCTTCTTGGAAGGGAAAAGCTCATGAGTAGAAGATTAAACGAGCTTTTGATGGCGTTTAGGTAGCCTAGGCTTACTTTTCTTCTAGATTGTTCTTCTTTATGGTATTAGTATAGTATTATGCTAGATATGGGTGGGTTCTTATAGCTCAATTGTCGTTTTAGCATTTATTGATAAAATTAACCTGTTAGGGGCATTTTTTGGTAGAATTTAGCCCCGTCTTCCCTTATGTTAGTTTAAGATTATCCCTTAGGAATAGTCTTAGTATACATAGTACCTTGGGATGGGATTGAAAAGCCTTAGGTTAGGTTTGGTTAGGTGTATGTCTTAGGTTTGGTTTTCAGAACTGGTAGCGGGCCTTATCAGCCCTTCTTTTAGATAAAATGCCTAGAATAGCTCCTTGTTGACCCAAATGACCTTTGTTCGCTACCTTAGGCTAATTCTTCAATTTAGGATGACTTAGTTATTTCCAAGAGCCCTAATTGGCTTTGTTACTTGGGGTGTGGTAGTCTTTGGCCGTAAATCACTCTTTGGCTTAGTGATTAGGACCTGTATCGCCTTTAAAGACTTGACCATATGACCTTAAAGATTGTGACTAGTTGGACTTAATTGGAGTTATACTTTTGGATCATTATTACTTTTTAGCTTATTTATTAATTCCAGTTTGAGTCTGATATTTAGCAGCTTTATTATTATTTTTTGATTCTGAAATGAGTCTTGCATTCTACTATTATACTATTATTCTCCTCTAGTTTCGGTTCGAGTATGGAATTTATGATCTATATGGATATTGGTTTTGGATTGGGAATTTGGTAAAGATCGGTAGGACTTATGATTATGATCTAAAAGGAGCTTCAAGTATGCTTATCATATGTTGGCTCGTATTAAACTTATAATCATTGCCATTCCATCTTTATGTTAATGTTACTCTTGTTTGTATCCAGTGGGCTTATGGGGGTTTGGTTGGGTTATTTCCTTATTGTTTGTGCCTTCTTGTATTATGGGGGCCTACTTAGGTTATAGTTAGACTTTAATTCCTCTTTCGAGTTACTCATTTTACATATTTATAGCATCTGCTTGACATGATCTACAATTCCATTTTCGTCCCTTTATTTCTACCTTTAGCTTATATTCTCGCACTTTATTTATGCTTTTACTGTAATTTAGATCAGTTGGCCTATGATGCCTATTGAGTACCCATTGCTTTGGTACTCATACTATGCTTCTGCATCTTTTCCTTGATGTAGATCCGATATGAGTCACCACCACTGACGTTACCCTCAGGTTGTACTGCTATTTGAAGCTAGGGTGAGCTTTTAAAGGCTGAAGTTGATCCTCCTCCTTCTTCTATTTTTAGATAGTCTTTTTGTATATTCTGAGACTATGTTGTATATTTGGCACTATCTAGTACTCTATTTTTGTTTAGTGGCTCTTGTACCGACCTTATTAGGTCATGGGGGAACTCATTTTGTATATTTTTTCCTCCTCCCTCTGTTGTATAGTATGTTTGTATCTATTTATCGTTGCTTTTAGTTGTTTTATATTTCCATTATTTGTCTATTTTCTTTTTTTCCCTTGTTTTCCAATGGTTAGCTCGTTACTTGCCATTCTGGGATAAAGTTTGGCTTACCTACTAGTGGGTAAAAGTAGGTGCCATTATGAATCGAGAAATTAGGTCATGAGAGTTTGATATCAGAACCTAAGTTCACCAGTATTGTTGGTACAAGAGCAAGTGTCTAGTAGAGTCCCACAGATTGGTATGATGACGACTGTATCCTATCTTCGAGAGGCTACAGGATATTCTTAGGAAAATTTCTCCTTTTTTGGTTCATTTTTATGTGTTGTATCTATATTTGTCTCTAGATTCTCATTTGTTTCACTCTTTCGTAGATTGCTAAGATGCGGGCCACAGAGGCCAGGGATTGGAACCTCGAGCCTACAGCTAGGGCATCAATTAGGGGTTAAGGTCGACCTAGGGGTTGAGTTCAAGTTAGATCTGTAGCCCTATTTCGAGACCAGGCTAGGGAGCCTTCACCAGATCCTATTATTGCTCCTAAGCTAGAGATAGTACCAGAGGTTCAGCCACCATAGTAGCATGTGAACCAAGGGGAAGCCCAGGCTCCACCGAGGTATATATATTCCTCAGTTTTGTGTGATTCTTTAGTATAGCTACTAGGGTTAGTAGGTGGACCGCCGATTGATAGGGCCCAAACAACAGCCTAGGGTGGTATTACTTTAGGAGCGCAGCCTGCAGTTGTGGCTCCCAGAGTAGAGTTCCCACCAACACTTGTAGTTCCACAACCGACAATACCCCAGCTAGTTATGACTGCAGAGGAGTAGAAGATGCTGGGCTGATATATGAGATTGGCTCCATCTAGGTTTACAGAGGCCCCAAGCAAGGATGTTTTTGAGTTTCTGACTAGCTGTGAGGAGTGGCTACGTAATTTGGGCTTGGTAGAGGCTCGTGGTGTGGACTACACCATATTTTAGTTTGATCTGGTAGCTAGACAGTGGTGGAGGGGCTATATTGATCTAAGCCAGCTGGATATCCACTTATGACATAGACTCAGTTCTCCGAGGCTTTCTTGGAGAAGTATATGCCTCGCAGCTTGCGCAAGCGTCTAAGGGATCAGTTTATAAGGTTGGAGTAGAGTTCTGTGTCAGTTTCAGAGTATGAGGAGAGGTTCTATAAGTCATCTAGGCATGCCATTATGATTCTACTGACTGAGTATGAGAGGATCCAATGTTTTGTCATAGGGCTAAGACTTCCTCTTTGTATGGCTGCTCAGAGTCTAGTTGTTGCGGGCAGATCTTTTATAGATATTGCTGACTATGCCTATACTATAAAGGATATGCATTACTAAGCTCAAGGGGGCAGAGATAAGAGGCCGCATCAGCAGGGCAGCTATAGTAAGAGCCACAGCGGCTTGCTGTTTAGAGGCAGAGGTTTTCAATGTAGGTACCTCAGCATCAACTTTATTAGCATCAGGTCAGTCTAGTAGGCCCTTTCAGGCAGTGCTTTATCTTTCAGATGGGGGTCAGCTCGGTTATAGTGGTGGTCAGTCTTTAAGGGGTACACAGTCAGGGTTTTCAGGCCGAAGTTGCTATTTCAGATCAGCTGGACCTTTTCGATAAAGTAGAGTGCTTGGGGTATGTTATGATTATGGTATTATTGGATATTTCTCTAGGAAGTGTCCTCTATGTAAGATAATTGAGCTTTCAACACAGAGTGTCTAGCCAATCAGATCAGTATCACCTCCAGCTAGGAGTGGTGTACAGGGTCGTAGGGGTGGTCTCTAAGGTTCCAGAGGTGGTCCTCAGGCAGTTTGGATAGGTGGTTGGGCAGGCACCAGTTCGGAGGCAGACGAGGTCACTTATATGTTGTTCTTGAAAGGCTGAAGGTTGAGGCCTTGGATACTGTGTTAATAAGTACGATTTTAGTATGCCATTAGCCAACTTCTACTTTATTTGATCTGGGCTCCACATTTTAATATGTTTCTACTTATGATGCACCGATGTTGGGGTTGTCTTGGGAGCCATTATCTGTGCCTTTGTGTATAGCCACTCCCATGGGTGATTCTTTAGTTGTGGATCGGGTATATAGATTGTGTATTTTGACCGTTTAAGAGTATGACACTCAGGCTGACCTTATTGTGCTAGATATGGTGAATTTTGATGTTATTCTGGGCATGGACTAGTTATTCCCCTAACATGCAGTCTTGGATTGCTTTGCCAAGACCATTACCTTAGCTATGTTAGGCATATCCCCGATTGTATGGTAGGGTTCTTTTAGTCACGCGCCAACAGGGATTATTCCTTATATTTGGGCTAGGAGATTGGTATCGAGAGGTTGTGAGTCATTCCTTACTTATGTTTGTGATGTCAATGCAGAGAGTCCTTTGCTTGATTCTGTCCCTATAGTCTATGACTTTTCTGATGTTTTTTCTACCAACCTACCTGGCCTTCCTAATGAATGTGATATTGAGTTTGCTATTGATCTTGAGCTGGGCACCAAACTTTTTTATGTGGCACCTTACCATATGGCTCCTGCTGAGCTAAAGAAGCTAAATACACAGCTTTAGGATCTTTTAGGTAAGGGTTTTATTAGGACAAGTAAAGAAGAAGGATAGTTCTATGCCTATATGTATCATTTGCAGGCAACTGAGTAAGATGATAGTAAAGAATAAGTATCATATGCCTCATATCGATAATTTATTTGACCAGCTTCAGGATGTGGCAGTGTTTTCTAAGATTAATTTGAGGTTTGGCTACCATCAGTTTAGGATTCAGGCAGAGGACATCCCTAAGACAGCCTTCAAGACTCTCTACGACCATTATGAGTACCTGGTGAACTCTTTTGGGATGACCAATGCCCCATTTGTGTTCATGGACTTGATGAACCATATTTCCAGGCCTTATTTGGACTCATTTGTGATAGTTTTCATTAATGACATCCTTGTCTATTCGGGGATTATGGAGGAGTTTGAGTAACATTTGAGGACTGTGCTCCACACTTTAAGAGATCATAGGCTTTATACCAAATTCTCAAAGTGCAAGTTCTAGCTTGAGTCTGTAGCTTTCTTGGGTTATATAGTGTTAAAGGATGATATTATGGCTGACCCGGCAAAGATTAAGGCTATTAGTGATTGGGCTAGGCTTATGTCTTCTACTTAGGTTCGTAGTTTTATCGGGTTGGGCAGGCAACTACAGGTGGTTCATCGAGAGATTTTCTACCATTGTACCCCTATGACTAGATTGAATAGGAAGGTTTTTTCATTTCAGTGGTCCGATGGTTGTGAGGCAAGCTTTCTTAAGCTCAAGGATTTTCTCACTTCAGCTCCTATTCTCACTTTTTCAGTTGAGAGCAAGGGGTTTACTATTTATTGTGATGCTTCTGGTGTTGGTTTAGGGTGTCATCTGATGCACTGGGGTTGAGTTATTGCTTATTCTTTAAGACACCTGAAGGTACACGAGCGCAACTACCCAACTCATGATTTGGAGTTGGCGACGGTAGTTTTCATGCTGTAGATTTGGAGGCATTACTTGTATGGTGTTCGCTATGAGATTTTCACTGACCATCATAGTCTTCAGTATATTATGACCTAGAGGGAGCTTAATTCGAGACAGCACAAGTGGATTGAGTTGCTGAAAGACTATGACCTCTCTATTATGTACCATTCGAGTAAGGCGAATGTGGTAGCAGATGCCTTGAGCATGAAGGCAGTGAGTATGGGTAGCTTAGCCTTCATTTGCAGTTTCTGAGTGACCGTTGGCCTTGAACATTCAGTCCTTAGCCAACATGATGGTTTAACTTAATATTTCATACCTCGGGAGGATTCTTGCTAGTATTGAGGCTTGGTCTACCTTGTTGGAGTAAATTTGAGGCCGCTAGGTTAAGGATAGCAGACTTTGTGGCATTCAAGATTAGGTGTTAAGAGGTGAGTCTAGAAGGGCTACCTTAGATTCGAAGGGCATTCTGAGATTTTACGATCGCATTTATGTTACGAGGGTAGAAAGCTTGATTCACTTGATACTTAAGAAGGTTCATAGCTCTAGATATTCTATTTACCTTAGGACAACTAAGATGTATAAAGATTTGTGGCAGCATTACTGGTGGAGCGGTATAAGGAGAGATGTAGCGGACTTTGTGGCTCGGTGCTCGTGTTCTCAATAGGTGAAGGATGAAACAATTGAGACCTGGTGAATTGCTTTAGAGGCTACCTATTTCGTAGTGGAAATGGAAGCAGATTACTATGGATTTCATGGGTGGTTTTCGTCGCACCACTTATGGTTTTGATACCATTTGGGTCATCATAGATCGATTAACCAAGTCTACCATTTCATCACTATTCAGACTTCCTTCAGTGTCGAGATGTTGGCCCGTATCTATGTTCGAAAGGTGGTTCATCTTTACGGAGTGCCTTTTTCTATTATCTCAGATAGAGGCTCCCAGTTCACTTCATGCTTTTGGAGGGCCTTTCAGGACCAGAAGGACGGACAGTTGGAGCGGACAGTCTATTATCTTAGCACCACTTTTCACCACCAGACTGAGAGACAGTTGAAGTGAACTAATCAGGGTTTTGAGGTTATGCTCCGCGCATGTGTTATGGACTTTGGGCTATTGGGTGGATTTTGGTAAAAATCAAAACCTTGGGTATGGGACCCGCATCTTTCAAAATAACCTCGAATGGAAATTTTGATGGTTCCGTTGAGTCTGGAATGCCGAATTTAGTAAGGTAGCATAGTTCGTTTGCATGCATGTCCGTTAGGACTTAGAAAATTTGGCTAGTACCATATTTGTTGGTGCAGCCGCTTTAGCGGCTCATAACCTCTTTAGTGGTAGCCACTTTAGCGGCTTAGGACCGCTTTAGCAGTGGCTGGCTAGTTTAGGCTGGGTCTCTTTAGTGCCCTCTTCACCATTTTAGCGGTCATTTAGCCGCTAAAGTGACCATTGCTAATATTTTAAATATTTCATTTCCTCCAATTTAAGCTTCAAATGCTAAATTAAAAACCTCCATTAAAGAGATAGTGTAATCTCAAAACTTGGGGGAAATCACAAATTGAAGTTAATATTAGCTCGGGAAAGTGATTGTGAGCGTTTTAGTTTCGCTATCACATAAGTAATCGATTCAATTTCTGCTTAGTTTAGTAGTTTAATTTCTTGTTTCTCTGAATTCTATTGGGACTGTGTTTGGACTGAATCGGACTCAAATTTTGCCTAAATTTTAGAGCAAATGATCCTTAAGCTGAGAGGGACGTTGTGACAGTCTCAATATCATGATTCCACAAGTGGGTCCCATATGGGATTTTTAGTCCATTTTCTGACCCAAAGTGTATACACTCAATTGATATTCTAATCTTGACGTGTAGAACCTTATTTTGATAGCATGGCAACAGTCAGAGGCTTCTCAGTAGGGAAAAGCTCTAGAATAGAGGATTATACGAGCTTTCGATGGCGTCAAGGTAGGCTAGGCTTACCTTTCTTCTAGGTTGTTCTTCTTTATGGTATTAGTGTAGGTTGTGCTAGCTATGGGTGGGTACTTATAGCCCGATTGTCGTTTTAGCATTTATTAACCAAATTAGCTGGTTAGGGCCCTTTTAGGTAGAATTTGGCCCCGTCTTCCATTATGTTAGTTTAATATTATCCCTTAGGACTAGTCTTAGTATACTTAGGGTGTGTTTGGTACAAAGGAAAATGTTTTCCTTGAAAATATTTTCATGGAAAACAAGTTGGTTTCTTACTTATTTTCTCATGTTTGGGTAGTGAGTGGAAATTTTTTTCTAGTGTTTGGTTGGTGAATGAAAAACATTTTCTAGAAACTATAGATTAGAAAATACTTTTTAGGAAAATAATAGCTGACTCGAAAATCAACACAAACAACTAATCCGTGACCCGACCCTGACACACGATCCGGGACCCAAGCCCGACACCAAATTGAGACCCAACCCTGATTCCTGATCCAAAACCCAACCCTAACTATCAATTTAGGTCCTGACCACGACTCCTGACTCGAGACCTAACCCCGATACCCAATCTAGGACATGAACCCGACTATTGACTCAGGACCCAAAATCAATACCCAAACCAAGACCCGACCCTAAAACCCGTCTCGAGACCTAACACCCAACTTAGGACCAACCCCGACTCTTGATATGGGACCCGACCTTGAATCTTAATCTGAGACTCGACACCTAAATTATGACCTGACCCTGACTCCTTCCCCTAGACTCGACCCTGACACCCAATCTAAAACCTGACCTAGACACTCTACCCAAGACCCGACACTTATTCTTGGACCCAACCATAACTCCTGACTCGGGACCCAACTCCGACACCCGACCCAAAACCCAACCCTGACACATGACTCAAGAGCCGACTCAAAACTTGACCTCGACACCAGAACTAAGACCCTACCCTAACACCTGACACCCTATCCGAGTCTGACCCTTTTTGCTTACCCAAGACTCATCCCCGACTATCGATTCAAGACCCGACACCTAAATGGAGAATCGACCAAATACCTAAATTGAGACTCGACCTCGATACCCTACCCTAGACCCAACTCTTGATCTGAGACCCGACCCTAGCTCTTGACCTGGACCCAACCCCGACACTCGACCCGACACCCAAATTAAGACCCAACCCTAACTCCCAACCCAAGACTCAACCTCAACACCTGAAATGGGACCCGACCGCGATACCCAACTCGAGACCCCGATACCTAATTTTAGACCCAACCATGACTACCAACTCGAGATGCAACCCTGACACCCAACCTTGACTACCAGCCTATGACCCAACATTCGTATCGAGACTCAACCCCGACACTCAACCCCACCTCTTTATCCAAGAACCAACTCTTAACCTTAAACTGGTACCCAACCATGACACCTGGTCTGAGACCTGACCCCAATAACTAACATGGGATCGAATGCCAACTAACTCTGGACTCAAGACCTAACCTTGATTTCTAAATTGATACATGAGTAAGGGTTGAGGTAGGAAGATGGGTCCTGAGTCTGGGTTGAAATCAAAGTCAGAGTCAGAGGTTAGGAGTTGGGTTGAGATAAGACCCTGATTCCCATGTTGATGTTGGATCCCAAGTTGATGTCGTGAGTTATTCTCAAATCGAGTTCAATGTCGGGACGAGTCCTAGGTCCCGAGTCGAGGTCAGGCGTCTGAACCCAAGTCAAGTTTGGGAGTCGGGTCTTAAGACGAAGTCAGATCCCAGGTTCTATGTCTTGGTTCATGGTTGAGAATCGGGTCTCAGGTCGGGATTCGAGTGTTAGGATTGGGAGTTGGGCCTTAAATCAATGTCGGGAGTTGGGTCCCCAGTCGAGAATTGGGAGTCAATGTCTGAAATCGAATCCCAAGTTATTATTTGGAATCTGTACCTGAGACTTGAGTTAGGGTGGAAAGTTGAGGTGTGAGGTTGTAAGAGAGTTTTGGAAAATGTTTTCCTTACCTTTTGAAGGGAAGTCATTTTCCATAAATTTGAGGAAAATAAGTTCTTTTGGAAAACATTTTCCAGAATGTATTTTCCTTCATACCAAACACACTCTTAGTTCCTTGTGATGGGATTAAAAAGTCTTAGGCTAGATTTGGGTAGGTGTTTGTCTTAGGTTGGGTTTTCGAGACTGGTAGCGGGCCCCATTGGCCCTTTTTTTAGATAAAATACCTAGAATAGCTCTTTGTTGACCCAAATGACCTCCGTTCATTACCTCAGGATAATTCTTGGGTGTAGGATGACTTAGTCATTTCCAAGAGACCTATTTGGCTTTGTTACCCCGGGTGGGTAGTCTTTGATCATAAATCACACTATTTGGCTTAGTTTTTTGGACCCGTATCGCCTTTGAAGACTTGACCTTAAATATTGTGACTAGTTGGACTTAATTAGAGTTATACTCTCGGATCAGTATTACTTTTTAGTTCCAATTTGAGTCCGACATTTTTATAATCTATATGGATATTGATTTGGGATTGGGAATCCGATAAAGTTTAATAGGACTTGGAATTATGATCGCAAAGGAGTTTCAGGTACGCTTATCATATGTTGGCCAGTATTATGCTTATAATCATTGCCATCCATCTTTATATTAGTGTTACTCTTGTTTGTATCCACCGGGCTTATGGGAGTTTGGTTGGATTATTTTCTTCTTGTTTGTGCCTTCTGGCTTATGGGGGCCCGGTTAGATTATAGTTAGACTTTATTTCTGCTTTCGAGTTACACAATTTACATATTTATCTCATCCATTCGGCATGATCTACTATTTCCATTTTTGCCCCTATATTTCTGCCTTTAGCTTATATTCTCGCACTTTATTTATTCTTTTGCTGTAATTTATCTAGTTTTGAGTACCCGTTGCTTTGAAAATCATACTATACTTCTGCATATTTTCCCAGATACAGATCCGAATATGAGTCACCACCACTGACATTACCCTCAGGTTGTGCTGCTGTTAGGAGCTAGGTTGAGCTTTCAGAGTCCGGAGCTGATCCTCCTCCTTCTGCTATTTTTTGATAATATTTTTGTATATTCTAAGACTATGTTATATATTTGGCACTGTCTAGTACTCTATTTTGGTTTAGTGGATCTTGTACCGACCTTACTAGGTCATGGGGAAACTTATTTTGTATATTTTGTCCTTCTCCCTCTGTTGTATAGTATGTTTATATCTATTTATCGCTACTTTTAGTTGTTTTGTATTTCCATTACTTGTCTATTTCCTTTATTTTCCTTGTTTTCCACTGGTTAGCATGCTACTTGTCATTCTGGGCTATGGTTTGGGCTTCCCTACTGGTGGGTAAAAGTAGGTGCAATCATGACTCGAGAAAATGGGTCGTGACACCATTCTTCTCCTACCAAAATTAGAATTTTATATAAAACCCAAATGTCTTTTTCTTTTTTCTTTTTAATAGGAGTTTTTGTTTTTGGTTTCCTTTATTCAATATAATAAGAAAATATTTTAGGGCTCATTAATTATTAAGTTTTCTAATATCTCTTTCCATCTATTTATTTTAGGACTTTTTAATTTTTAAAATATATAAAGACAATTAAATAATAATTTGAGGCAAATAGTAAAAAGACGATTTTGTCTAGTTCGGAGTCTTTTAATGAAGGAAAAAAAGTTCAAACAACATTTGTAAGGCCCTTCACACTCTTAATATAGTACTAGTCTCTATGTACGTGTGTTGCACGAATATCACTTGTCGATTATCATAATACCTACGTTACATTAATAAAATTTACTTTTGCGTATGGTATGATCACTAATATCTAAATTTAACATAATTAGACATTATTAAAATATTTTTAAAGTGTTAATCGACTTCTGTTATAGAAGTATTAAGCTTATTCTCCTTTTTTACGTGGATTAATGAAAGAAAATTTAAATACTATCCAAATCGAAAAAGAATTGCTGACAGAAAAGAATTAGGATATGTAGTGCTTTAATTTGCCCTTTATTTCTTTTTATTTTTGGCATTGTTAGGATATCCAAGTGTCACGACCCAATTTCTCAGGTCATGATGGCACCTACTCCTACCCACCAGTAGGTAAGCCAAGCCATAGCCTAGAACGGCGAGTAATGCTTATTTCTCGGGTGGATAAGTCCACTAAGGCAAGGCGGGTCCCAAATTCTAGGTCAAGGAGGTGAGGTCCAGGATCAGTTACTACTCTACCCAGGAAAAGTCATAAATATAAATCTCGGGAGGATAAGTCCACTAAGGTCATATTTATGACTTATCCTCCCGAGATTCATATTTATGACTTATATCCAAACCATAAAGTCATAAATATGAATCTCGGGAGGATAAGTCCACTAAGGCAAGGCGGGTCCCAAATTCTAGGTCAAGGAGGTGCGGTCCAGGATCAGTTACTACTCTACCCAGGAAAAAGGAGCTACACCAGGCAAAAAATCTAGTCTAAGTCAAACCCAACCCAAGGTAATAACCTAAAATAGTAACCAAGAGTCTAACGAAGCCAAACGAAACTTCATATCAAATATACTATCAAAAAAGACAGTGGGGCCACAATGGGGTCTCGATAACCAAACCTAGACAAGAACCTACCTGGGTCTAGTCTAAGGCTTCCCAATCTCATCCCAAGGTACTAATAGAACTAATCCTAACCCTAAGGATGGTAATACACTATACTAGGGGAGAACAGGCCTAAGTCTATCAAAATGGGGCTCTAACCAGCTAAATAAGGCATGAAACTAATAAAACAATACCCCGGGCTAAAACTACCTACCCAAAACTAGCGGAATAGTACACTAATACCATAAGTAAGCACAATCTAAAAGTAGGGTAAGCCTAGCCTACCTGGACTCTGCCAAACGCTCGTTGAATCCACTAAACCGAAGCTTTCCCCTTTCGAGAAGCCTCCGAGAGCTGTCACGCTATCAAAATAACAATATATACATCAAGAAAAGAAAATTGATACCCATATTGTATATAAATGCTCTCAGTCAGAAATCGAACTAAAATTCCACGCGGGCCTACTTGTGGAATCGCGAAATTAAAACCGTCACAGCATCCCACGTAGCTCAAGGATCAATTGCCACAATTGGTTTGGCTAAATCCAAGCTCAAACAATAGCAAACACAGTCCCAATATAATCCGGAGAAACAAGGAATCCAATTACCAAATTAAGCGAAGATTTGATTGAATTACTTACAAGATAAAGATGTTACACGCTCAAAACCACTATCCCAAGTTAAAACCAGCCTCACACGCTCAATACCTCACTAATATAGAGCTTGCAATGTCTAAAATGGTGGTCTACACTTAGATAAATGAGTTGGAAAAGAAGAGAATGAAATAATTATAAAACACCAGCAATGGCCTCTTTAGCGGCTAAATAACCACTAAAGCGGTCACCGCTAAAGCGCCCAGGAGGTCGCTAAAGCAGCCAGGCCTAGGTTAGATAAGCTTCGCTAAAGCGGTCCAAGGCCGCTAAAGGGGCTCCCTTGACGCTTAAGCGGCTGCACCAGATACTTGGCACCAGTCAAGTTCAACTAGTCCCAACGGACTCCGATCGGGTGCTCTAGATTGGTTCGGAATCCCGTGCTCGCAAATGAACTATGATACCGACCAAATTCGACATTCTAAACTTAACGGTGCCATCAAAATTTCCATCCAACGTCATTGTGATAAAAAGTGGGTCCCACACCCCTAAGGGTCGCTTTAACCAAAATCCACCTAATAACCAAAACAAGTTCGGAAGCCTCAGGACTTGGACCAAGGGTCCCCTTAGCCTAAAATTGACATTTCGAAGGTATTGAGACTATCAAAAATGGAATTCAAGACTGTTTACCTGAGTTTTTTGCTCGAGACCCATTCCATAACTTTAAAGGCTCCAAAACATGGAAATGGCTTTAAAAACCAAATGAACTGCCCGGTAACCAAACTGTCAGTCTCAACAAGTCATAAATGATATGGGGCAGCTGTAGGAAAGCTCTAAATATAGAAAAAGCACTAAAATATAGGAAATGACCTGGAGGGTCATTACAACATCCACTACTAAAAGGACTTTCATCAGTGAAAGTAAAGGATCAAGATGTACCTGAAGGCTTGAATAGGTAGGGATATTGGGTCCGCATATCACGCTCGGTCTCCCAGGTGGCCTCCTCAATTGGATGGTGTAGCTACTAAAACTTAACTACGAAAATATCTCTGGAGTGTAATTTCCTGACATCTCTGAACAAAATAGACACAGGATCCTCTGTAAAGGTCCACCTCTCATCTAATGTAATCAAGTCCCATCGAAGCATGTGAGACTCATTCGGGATATAACGTCGTAACATAGATACATGAAAAATTGGATGGATGGCTGAAAAAGTTGGAGGCAAAGCTAACTCATATGTTACCTCTCCACCTGTCTGTAGGAACTTAAATAGTCCAATATACTTGGGGCTGAGCTTGCCCCTCCTCCCAAACCTCATCATGCCCTTCATGGGTGATACTCGCAGAAAGACCCGGTCACCAACTCTGAACCTCAAGGCACGAAGTCTATGGTCAGCATAACTCTTTTGCCTACTTTAAGCTGCCTGTAGCCTATTCTGAATCATCCAAACCTGGTCCAAAGACTCACAAAGCAAATCTGCACCACGGGGCTTAACCTCAAAAGTTTTAAACCAGCCAACCAAATATTGACAATGCCTACCATACAACACCTCAAATGGTGCCATCTGAATAATTGAATTGCAGTTGTTCTTATTAGCAAAGTCCACCAAAGCTAGAAACTGGTCCCACTGACCTCTAAAATCCAACACACAAGCACGGAGCATATCCTCTGAAACCTAAATAGTCCACTTTAACTGCCCATTGGTCTGGGGGTGAAAGGTAGTGCTAAGGTAAACCTGGGTACCCAACTCCTCTCTAATATAGATGCGAGCCAACCTCTCGACACTGAAGGAAGTCTGGATAGGGATAAAATGTGCAGACTTGGTCAATCGATCCACGATGACCCAAATGCTATCAAAACAATGAAATATACATGGTAAACCACCTACAAAATCCATGGTGACCCACTCCTATTTCCACTGAGGAATGGTTAGCCTCTGAAGCAATCCGTCAGGTCTCTGATGCTCAGCCTTCACCTGCTGACAACATAGGCACCAAGCCACAAAATCTGCTATATCTCTCCGCATACCACTCCACTATTAATATTGCATCCAATCCCTATACATCTTAGCTATCCTGGGGTGAATAGAATATCTGGAGCTATGAGCCTCTCGAAGTATCAACTGAATCAGATCCTCGACCCTTGAAACATAAATACGGCCATCAAATCTCAGAACACCCTCAGAATCTAAGGTAGCCCTCCTTGATTCACCCCTCAACACCTGATCCCAAATGACACAAAGCCTGTTATCCTCAAATTGATGACCTCGAATATGCTCCAATAAGGTAGATCTGGCCTCAACACGAACAAAAATCCTCCTGTGGTCAGAAATATCAAGACAAACCATCATGTTGGCTAAGGATGAGATGTTCAAAACCAACAGCCACTGAGAAACTAAAATGAAGGCCAAGCTACCCATACTCATTGCCTTTCGGCTCAAGGCGTCTGCTACCACATTCGCCTTGCTCGGATGGTATAGAATAGAGATATCATAATCCTTTAGTAACTTAATCTATCTACGCTACCTCGAATTAAGCTCCCTCTGGGTCATAATGTACTAAAGACTATGGTGGTCAGTGAAGATCTCGTAGCGAACACCATACAAGTAATGCCTCATTATCCTAAGTATAAAAACTATCGCTGCCAATTTCAAATAATGAGTGGGGTAGTTGCACTTGTGCACCTTTAATTGCCTCGATGCATATGCAATAACATGGCCCTGCTGCATTAGAACACACCCCAAACCAACACCAGTAGCATCACAATAGACGGTGAACCCCTCGCCCTCAATTGGAAGAGTTAAAATATAAGTTGAAATGAGAAAGTCCTTGAGTTTCAGAAAGTTGGCGTAACACATCGCAGACCTCCAAATCAGAACCTCCTTCGTAGTCAATTTAGTCATAGGGGCTGCAATAGTAGCAAAACTCTTAACGAACCACCTATAGTTTCATTCCAACCAATGAAACTGCGAACCTCAGTAAGAGACGTAGGCCTAGCCTAATCATGAATAACCTCAATGTTTGTTAGGTCCACCATAATACCATTCTTGGACACCCCGTGCCCCAAGAATGCTACAGACTTAAGCCAGAATATGCACTTTGAGAATTTGGCATAAAGTCTATGATCTCTCAAAGAGTGGAGCACAGTCCTCAAATACTGCTCGTGCTCCTCCCTACTCTTCGATTATACCAGAATGTCATCAATAAAAATGATCATAAAGCAGTCCAAATACGGCCTAAAAATATGGTCTATCAAGTCCATAAATGCTGCTAAGGTATTGGTCAACCCAAAAGACATCACCGGGAACTCATAATAGCCGTAACGAGTCCTAATGGCTGTCTTAGGGATGTCCTCAACCCTGATCCTTAATTGATGGTAACCAAACCTTAAATTGATCTTAGAAAACACTATTGCACCCTAAAGTTGGTCAAATAAATCATTAATACGAGGCATAGAATACCTATTCTTCACTATCACCTTATTCAACTACCTATAGTCGATACACATAAGCACAACACCATTTTTTTTCTTCACAAACAGAACTGGATCACCCCAAGGTGATACACTCGGTCTAATAAAACCCTTACCCAGAAGATCCTGAAGTTGAATATCTAATTCCTTTAGCTCGAAAGGAGACATATAATAAGGATACATAGAAATAGGTTGGGTGCTCAATTCGAGGTCAATAGCAAACTCTATATCACGCTCAGGAGGAGGCCAAGTAGGTCGATAGGAAAAACATCAAGAAAATTACAAACGACAGGAATGGAGTCAAGTAAAGCACTTACAAAACTAACATCCTAAACATAAGCAAGGAATGACTCACAACCTCTCGAAACTAGTCTTCTAGCCCGAATATAAGAAATAATCCCCATCGGTGCGAGGCTAAAAGAACCCTACCATACCATCGGGGGTATGACAGACATGGCTAAGGTAACAATCTTGGTAAAGCAATCCAAGACCGTATGATAGGGGGATAACCCATTTATGCCTAGAATCACATCAAAATCCACCACATCTAACACAACAAGATCAACCCGAGTATCATACTCTTGAACAGTTACCAAACATGACCTGTATACCCAATCAACTACTAAGAAATCACCCACGGGGGTAGCTACATGCAATGGCACAGATAAAAACTCCAAGGACAAACCAACCGTGGTGTATAATAAGCAGAAACATACGAAAATATAGATCCCGGATCAAATAAAGAAGAAGCTGGCTGATGGCATACTGAAATCATACCTGTAATCACAGCATCCGAAGGCTCAACCTCTGGCCTACCAGGTACATATACAAATGGCCCTGTCCGCTATCAGACTGGGTGCCTGCCCAACCACCCGTTCTACTAGCCTGAGGACCACCTCTAGAACCCTAGGGGCCACTTCTATGACCTTGTACACCACCCCTAGCTGGAGATGGTACTGACCTGATAAGCTAAACACTCTAAGCTACAGGCTCAATCATCCCACAACGGGGACACTCTCTAGAAAATTGGCTAATAATACCATACTCATAAAATGCCCCTGGTACCCTACTTGGTCTAGAAGGTCCGAAAGATCTAGAATGGCCACCTCAGCCTGATGATCCTGTCTGAACACCCCTTACTAGCTGACTACTACTCTGACCACCCGAACTACCATAAAAAGGTTGGGCCCCATCTAAAATTTAAAGCGCTGCCTGAACGGGCCTACTAGGCTGACCCTGGTGTTGATAAGACTAATGCTGGAGGTACCTACCCTAAAACCCTCAGCCTTTAAACTGTGAGCCGATGTGGCTACCACTGTAACTACCCTAATAACATGGCCTCGTATCGCTGCCCCTTGGGCCTCAAGATCCATCTCCTTAATGGTATAAGCATGATCAACAATATAAGTAAAATACTTCCTCAAAGTCATCAAACTCTGAGTAGCCCTGCGGAGCGGTAGTCTCAACCCTCTAACGAAAAACCAAATCTTCTCTTACTCTGTAGGCAGAATCATAGTGGCATACCTTTTTAGCTCATAGATCTCTCTTCATACTCAGCCACAGTCATAGAACCCTCAATGCAGAAAATTCATCCCTCAGGCACTCACGCATGTTGCGAGGCATTTACTTTTCCAAAAAGGCCTTGGAGAACTGAGTCCAAGTCATAGGTGGAGATCCAGCTGGCCTGGAATGAAAATAACCTCTCCACCACTGCCTCGCTGCTCTATCTAGCTTATAGGTAGTATAATCCATGCCGCGCGACTCAACCAACCCTAAATTACAGAGCCTCTCCACATAACTTGTAAGAAACTCATAAGCATCCTCTCCTGGGGACCCGACAAACCTAGGAGGAGTCAATATCAAAAATTGTCCCAATATCTTATACTCCTCTACAGTCATAATTGGTTGGGTTGCTGCCGACTGTGGAACTATCGGTACTGGCAGAATTTTTGCTCTAGGGCCCGTAGTTGCAGGCTGCTCCCCTATATCAATACCACCCCAATAGCTGAACCAATGCATCATAGAGAATTGAAGAAGATATAAACCCGGGTGGGGCTTAAATATCTGGTTCAGGAGCACTAATAGGATCAGGTGATCCCTCCCTAGCCTGATCTCGAGCTGGGGAATCAGCTCTAGCCTGCCCTCGACCTTTTGGTTGACCTTTGCCTTTAATTGGAGCTTTATCAGCAGGATTGGGATCCTAATCCCCAGCTGCCGCACCCCGCATCCTAACCATCTGTGAAAGAGTGAAGCAAATGAGGATTTAGAAACCAATACAGATAAAACGCACATAAATGAATCAGAAAGATGAGGAAGAGGGCAAAATACGCAAAATAAAACCCCTCCCAAGACTTAGTAAGATCGGTATAAAAGCTACTATAACAAAAGAGGAGTACTAGATAGTATCCAAAACATACATATACACAGTAGTCTCAGAAAGACAAAATACTGTAACTGAAGTCGATGGAGAAGGATCAACTCGGGACTCTAGAAAGCTCACCCCATCTCCGGATCAGTAGCAGGGTCTGAGGACAACGTCAGCGCCGGTGACTCGTACTAGGATCTGCATCAGGAAAAAGATGCAGAAATGTACTATGAGTATCAAAGAAACAGGTACTCAGTAGACATCATCGGTAGAATGAGCTCAAATATAGACAAAGCATAAATATCATGCGAGGGTGTAAGCTAAAGTCAACAATAAAGGGGTAGAAATGTAAATATTTATTGTACAAAACAAGTGCAATAAAAGAAATAAATAACTAAAAAATATGAGAAATGAACTAATTACAACCTAACTAGGGCCCCATAAGCCCAGAAGGCACACACAAGAAGGTCATTAACCCTACCAAGACCCCATAAGCCGACGGGTGCAAACAAGAGAAAGCTAAGATAGTAAATGTAAATATCCAATAGCTGAACCGATCCCAAGTAACCTTCTGATCCCAAATCTATGATGAAAAATCTAGGTATATCGGGCTTGAACCAGAACCAATGGATAGCAACGAAAGGCCAGATGTCGGGCTTGAACCGAAAAATAGTGGGTAATAACAAGAGGCCATATGAACCATGTACAACAGAACTCAGTATCACTGCCAGAATCCCAGTAACAACCATAGTCAACACAAGAACATCCTTACTCTGGTCATAAACAGATGCCAGACTCGAATCGAAACTCATAGTAACTATATTATAACTAGAAATAAGTGATCCCATAAGTAACCAACCTCAATTGTAAACTTATACCAAACTTATACCGAAGCTCATAAATACTGATCATAACCAAAACCATAACTGAAGATAGTATCGTACCAAAACTTATAATAATAGTAGCAATAAAGCATATGCCAGACTCGAATCGGGAACTAAAATGCATTTATATAGAAATAAACATAACTAGCTAACATGAAGATATTCAAGGGTTCCAAGCCTATATCCAAACTATAAAGTCATAAATATGACTCTCGGGAGAATAAGTCCACTAAGGCAAGGCGGGTCTCAAAAGGATGATAATACACTATACTAGGGGAAAACGGGCCTAAAGTCTATCAAAATGGGGCCCTAACCGGCTAAATAAGGAGTAAAAATATTAAAATGATAATCGAGATAAAAATACCTGCCCAAAACTAGTGCAATAGTACACTAATACCATAAGTAAGCTCAATTTAAAAGTAGGGTAAGCCTAGCCTACCTGGACGCGGCCGAACTCTCGTCGAATCCTCTAAACTGGAGGTTTCACCTTTCGATAAGCCTCTACGAGTTACCACACTATCAAAACAATGATAGATGCATCAAGACAGGAAAATTGATACCCCTATTGAATATAAATGCACTGGATCAGAAATCAAACTAAAATTACACGTGGGGTTTGCTTGCAGTATTATGAAATTAAAACCATCACAGCATCCCACGCATCTCAGGGATCAATTTCCATAATAAGTTTGGCTAAATCCAAACTCAAACAATAGCAAACTCAGTCCCAATATAATCTGGAGAAACAAGGAATCAAATTACCAAATTAAGCGGAGATTTGATCGAATTACTTACAAGAGAAAGACGCTACACTTTCAAAACCACTATCCCTAGCTAAAACCAGCCTCACACAATTAATACCTCACTAATTCAGAGCTTTCAATGTCTAAAATAGTGGTCTACACTTAGATAAATGAGTTGGAAAAAAGAGAATGATATTTATATAACACTAGCGATGGCCACTTTAGCGGATAAATGACCGCTAAAGTGGCCAGGCCTAGGCTGGCCAAGCTCTGGTAAAGCAGTCTAGGGCTATTAAATCAAATACAACAAAATCAATCCCCTGGCTGCTTAAGCGGCTGCACCAGATACTTGGCACCAGCCAAGTTCAACTAGTCCCAACGGACTCCGGTCGGGTGCTCGGGATTGCTTTGGAATCTCGTGCTGGCAAACGAACTATGATACCCTACCAAATTTGACATTCCAGACTCAATGGCGTCATCAAAATTTTTATCCGAGGTCATTTTGATAAAAAGTGGGTCCCATACCCCCAAGGACCATTTTAACCAAAATCAACCCAAAAGCCCAAAATGAGTCCGGAAGCCTCGGGATCCAGACCAAGGGTCCCCCTAGTGTAAAATCAATACTTCAAAGTTGTTGAGACTATCATAAATGGAATTCGAGGCCGTTTACCTAAGGTTTTGGCTCGAAACTCATTCCTTAACTTCAAAGGCAACAAAACAGAAAAATGACTCTAAAAACCAAACGAGATATCCAGTAACCGAACTATCAGTCCCAGCAAGTCATAAATCACCTTGGGCACCTGTAGGAAAGCTCTAAATGTATAAAAAATAAAAAAACATAGCAAAATGACCTGGAGGGTCATTACACCAAGGACCAAGTGGGATAGTGTTTAAATTTGCCATTCATTTTTTTTAAACGAAGGCGTGTGATTCCTTTACTACTCCTATTGGGTTTGTTCAGTGAAGGCGTACGATTCCTTTACTATTATTACTTGGTTTTATTTTGGCGTTATTTCAGTTATTCCTTTTCATACAACTTCAAGTAAAAAATAGTGTAAATAATTAAGGGCATAAAAGTCGATCAACATTTAAGGGGTGTTTTGGTCGATCAACATTTAGCAAAAATTATTCGTGCTTTTATAATAGGTAGATAGATAGATAGATAGATATAGATATATTTAAAAAGGTATTACTTACAATAAATATATATATTTACCTTCCGTAAACAATGAACATAAAGGATTTAGTACATTTAAGTCCTAAACATTAGTGTCATAATTAAATATTTATTTTTAAATGCTAAGAACGTGTTCTACACGTGCGTCTCGAGTCAATCAATAAAATTAAATACAAAAAATAAAATTATTAGAAAGTGCTAATTAACTTTAAAATAAATGAATCCGCTGAAAGACTAACTTTGGCTTATATACAAAAAAGAAAAAAAATGTAAAAATAGGTAGTAGAAAGTAGGTATGTCCCAATTTTGAACTACTTTGAATGAAAAAACATGCTTGCACGTTGCAAAGCATCATCTATTAGAGAAAGATAGTTATTTAAATTGATAAAAGAAATTAAAATTATCTTTGAAAAGACTGTTTAATCATATTTTGTATGTGCGATAACCATTAGAGCCTGTACGATTTTTGGGCCAAAAACATCCTTTAACTATACCTAGAACATAATGTTCATCCTTCAACTAGCACCGTGAACAATCCTTAATTTATTCAAAGCTTAAAAAGTTTCATCCTTCTGTGAAACTGTTATTAAAAAACTAACAGAACTCATCTCATGTGCAAGTCACGTGACTCTCCCAGCGCCACAACATAAGTTCCGAGTTCAATCTCTGTCTCTGTTTCAATAAAAATTAATTGGCCCAAAAGTTCCACTCATGTATGCCTTGTTTCAATAAAAATTAATATATTTAAATTAACACAATTGAACTTAAATAAGAAATCTATTAAAACAATTAACTATTATACTTAAATCTCCTTGGTTCTTTTGGACGTTCCATCACACTAAAGATATTAAGAAGCATAGTAAATTTTTACGTAATATGTGGTATAATATTATAAAGATAAAATTAGAACTTACCGGTGGATATAGGTTAGTACAACTTAATAAAAATCTATTCCTTAGATCCTCCACCGTGACAATAACAAAATGACCGATAGTTTCTCTCTCTCTCTTTATATATATAATGTAAAGCATTTCTAATTCTAACTAAAAATAAGCAACACCCTCCCCCCCCCTCCAAAAAAAAAGGAAGAAGAGAGAAATACCCTATCAATCGACTATGTGGAAAAATGAAAAAAGAACCAAAACAAAAGTATTTGATTGGTGAGCAGAATAAAATATTGTCTATTAAGAAGCGAAAGAATTAAATGTATTCTTTTTTGATATTTCCTTTGATGTTCATTATCCAACCCGACTAATTCAAAGGGAAAATGAAACAGGCTGGCCCATTTCAAAACAATTGGCCCACGTTTGGGCCATTGGATATGGAGTGGCTGATAACGCTCAAATACACCCCAGAATAGAATGTAAGCGGTTGTTAGCATTATAATTACCCAACTTGGAGTCGGGGTCGAATCCACGAGGAATGAATGCGATAGCTTTCACCTCTAAGTGTTATAAGCAACTAATGCTAACACGTGATGCTATGAAAATAATATAGAAAAGTAAGTGGGGGGAGTTTTATCATGTATTGATTTGTAACTGTTTAAACTTTTATAACTTGTGACACACAGCTTCAAGATTAGAGACAAGGAATTAAAACCAAGAGTGTAACAAGACTTGGGGTCATGCCATCATAAGAGTGAAATTGTGTATGAGTGCAGTGAATACTTGACTATAGTTAGCTAAGGGCTATGGGTAGGTTAGATTACAGGTGCTTAGTGTTGATTTGTAAATCAAACACCAAGGTTTCACAATTGGGTTCTTTCGAACACCTCATACATGCAGCTTATACAACCAATCCACGACCTCAATTGACATCCTTACGTCTAAGAGATGCTATTAAATGACACACGTCAAGTTATTGTTCAAGCCCAATCCTCACTCTTATCTCCTTTGTCAAGGATGATAAGGGTTCTATAGTTAGTTAGAGTTTGCAACCTCTAACTTGAATGACAACATGGAATGAGATTAAAACCCATGGCAATCCTCTAAACAATAATCAAATAAACAAGACCCATACACATGTCACACCTTATTTAAGCATAACCCCAAGTAGAGAAATTAGCTACTCATAGAAGAAGATAGAAGATAATTACCCAAGTTCTCTTCCCAAACTTCCATGGAATTCAATTGCTTACAAGAATTTAATTCAAAATCGATGCAAGAATGTAGGAATATAGCTTGTTTCTCTTTAGGGTTCACTCCTCTTTTCTTTTTCTCTCTCTAAGAATGCCCAAAGATACCTTTAGAACTGGAAAAATTACATTTTATAACCAAAAATTCGCGTCCAGACAAATGACGAAAATGCCACTGCACTAGCCATCTACTGGCGCAGGTTCCAGCGCAGACGGATGACCTGCGCGCGCAGAAGGCTAGTGCAGATGACACTGCCTCGCGCTGCTCAACTCCTTAATCGGCCATCTGCGTGCGCATCTCCTGACCTGCGTGCGCAGGAGGCTAGCGCAGATGGCTCTACATTGTGCTGCTCCGCTCCTCAGTTAGCTGCCTGCGTGCGCATCTCCTGACCTGCGTGCGCAGGTGGCTGTTAGTCTCCCAGAGGGTTAAATCAATCATCCTTTCTTCAATTTATTTGAACTCCCATTGACTTGCATGATTAGATCGGGCTCGAATTCAACCATTACCTGCATATAAGAGCCATATAACATGAGAATTTATATCAAATCAATTCGAATTTCAAGATAATCCAAGCTCAAAGGTATTAAGAATCGGGTAAAATGTCAACTTATCAACTTCCCCACACTTAAACTATTGTTTGTCCTCAAGTAATCAAGAACACCCAAAGTGAAAAGAAAAGGATGCTCTTAACCAAGAACAACCACAAGGGACATCACTAAACTATTAAACCTATAAAGTTCAATCGGTTCCTCCAATAAGTCATGACAAACAAGCGAAACATGCTTTCTTTTTCACAAATCAATCCTCATTAACCAAGAGACGAATTCCTCAAACAAATAATTTTTCAGGTTAGGCTGATTCTCAAGGTGTGACACAAGATTTTTCAGAACTTGTCTCATCTCCAAATTGCAACTTGTCTTGCTCATTTTCCCAAATTAAAGGTAGGACATCACTCTCTCTTTCAAGGTGTCCATGCCTCTCACTTGCAAAAATTTTCTCCACCCTCACAAGTAATGTGATTCACTCGGGGGGTAAGGATAGAATAAACTCTCCCTCAGTCTCACAAAGAAATTCAGGTACCACACGTAGAACCATAGGCTTGCCCGTTATGTCATTCGCCACTAATGGGGACCAACAAGGTTTTAAGTCACCAAGGACTTACGGGCAATGACAAAGGTTCGGTTGAGGGTGAGGGTTTATGGATCATTGGGCTGGAAGTTTCTCTAGACACCATCGCCTTATCATTTCTTAGGCCCACTTTGTTCAAGCTCTCCACCTTACTCGCCTTTGTTTGCATTGCCTTTGCTTTTCTTCTCTCTTCTTTTCTCCTTTTTTTTTTTTTATAGATATAGCCTTCCAACCGAAATTCCCTCTTCATTTGCTTTTGAGGCCCTTTCATTTATTCATTAGTAACTCATGCCTCTCTTTTCTCTACAAACTTTCCTCTCAATTATGTTTCTTTATTCATTTGTTTATGCAACAACCAAGCATACACCTCCCTTTAAATTTTATACATCTCCTTTTTCTCCAACTTAACTCTTAACTTCCATCTCAACCATTTTCACAATCATGTTTCTCCGAGCTCGGGCCTTTGCCTATATTGGTTCACATTAAAAATCATGCGATGTGTCTACAGAGATTAAGTGATAATCAATAAAAAGGGTTGTCAAGGACGAAAGTGGGGTGTCATAGTATGGTCATATCCAAGAAGAAAGTGGTGAAAGGCTCAACTGGGTTCACTAGAGATAAATGTCGAGGTGGGAATTTAGGTCGAGTGGTGGACAAGATGGCCTCGGTTCATTCTCTAAACCAATTTAGGTCCCAAATTTCGCCTTGAATACACGCGGGGCAAGTTCTAGACTATCATGTGTGTACAAGAATTAATCAAAAGCCTCACCACACTAGGCACTTTTTATTTAAAATAGAAAGCTAGTCTTTCCCCCAACTTTGAGCAAATGAACTTGACAACCTACTCTAAGTCAAAGACTTATGAAGCATGAGCCAAAAACTGAATTAACAGGTCACACACAAGAGGAGGCTTGGAACCACTTTGCTCGTCTTTTCTAAAACAAAATCATTTTTGTTTGCCACGACAATTTTGGAGGGACCTTTGAACCTCTTCAACTTTCCCAAACTCAAATTAGAGCTAGCATGCAAAAAGAGTCCGACAAGGGCATTATCCAAATCACAACTTCACAAAGATGGGGCAATATTCGAATCAACAAAAATGGCCCGGCAAGGGCAATATCCGAATCAACACAAATGAATGTCCGGGCAAGGGCAATATCCGAGTGAAAACTCATAACAAGATAGCATCCAAATAGAATCATGAATTAATATTACATACCATAAAGTAAATGAATTGGCCTATCCCCCCACTAAAAAGTATTGCATTATCCCCAATGCAATCAATATAGGACAAAAAGGAAAGGAGTGAAAGACAAAACTCCCTGAGGCACACTAGGCGCTCGGATCTGTATCATGTGAGGGTTGTGCTGATGTTGTGGCTATAACTGTAGGAGCCTCCTCAGACTAAGCTCCTGTATGAGCCTCCTCAAAATGCCGAGAACTAGGGCCAGCACCAACTGCCTGTGCTTGGAGTTCCTCAATGGACTTCCTTTTAGCCACTTCCACCTACTGATCCTCAGAGAGCCCGGTGCCGAATTCGATCCCTGCCTCTTCCCCCACAGGAGTATACCCGAACAAGTCTGCAAAAGGAAAGATGGGGCCAGTCTCCGCCTGTGGTACAGTGAACCGGGTATCATCAAAAGAGATGGAGGGCTGCATTGACTGCATCTCCTCACGCAGACTCGCAAGATCTGTCCTGAGAGTAGTAACTGCCTCACTATCCTCCCGGGCCTCAACCGCGGATAATCTCCGCTCTTAGTCTACCAGTTGAGCAAGTAAAGTCCCCAGGCTCCGCTCAATAGCCACCTGAATGAAATGAGGAATGTCGGCCACTAAGCGGGAGATAGAGCTGTCATTCTCCAAAGTCATGGTCGCAACCTTAGTAAATGTCAGCGTGGAAGAGCGAGGAGGTTGCGCCGGCTGCGTAGTGTGTGCTGGAGGCGGTGTCTGAGGGAGATCACAATTCAGATGTATGTCACCATGTGCTAAAACATGAGAAGTCATCGGAGAGGTGCTAGCAGTGGGCACCTCTCTCATGGAAGAACCTGAATCCTCACCAAACTTTCTCTTTAAACCTACTGGATTATCGTCATCCTGACTGGTACGAATATCAATGACTCCCATGCATTTGATTTTCTTGTCAATCTTTGGGAAGAGAGGGACATAGTGGACTGCACATAAAGCCGATATAAGAGCAGGAAAAGGTAGTAGCGTGCCCACTTGCTTGGATCAGATCTTTATTACTTCAGTAATTACCTCTCCCGGGTTGACGTCCACCCCATCCATAATACAACCCACAAGAATAGCCCTTTCAAGAGTGACATCTTGATCATTTTTGGAAGGAAGCAACCAATTTCCCACAAAGCCGAGCCAATGTTTGGCTTGAATAGAAAGATCTCGTCTTTTGATTTGTCCAATCCCATTTGCCCATAGTGGAAGACCTTTAGCAATTATCTTAGAAAGCCATGGAAAATGAGCACGCCTTCAAGCATTCGCCTCTTGCTCTCAACCCTCGGTGCACAATCACGACCAAAATATAACTTGTTAATAGCAGAAGCGGAGCACGGCACTTCCACTCCTCTAACAAGTACACTCTGAAGGCAAGGTTGGTCTACCACTGGTGGTTTATACTTTTTTTGATTGTGCCGAATGACGTAAGAGGAATAAAATTCCTTTACAAGATCAGGAAAATAAAAGGACGGGGGTGCATCGAAATCAATATCTGTGAATACTTCCCAAGCAAACTTATTGACTTGTCTGACAATATCGGGGAAATGATCACGAACACCCTTTACATTAAACAGTTTCTCAGGATTGAAGCCCCTAGTGTTCACCCAGTCATTGTAAAGGTTACGCATTTCTGCGTTGGCAAATCTGAGTTTATCAACATCCTTGGCCAGCTCCCTTGAGATGTCAAGTGTATATTGCACATCAGGGGTATTGGAGTGTCCTTGTTGCGGGGAAGCTTTTCTTTGCGAAGTAGTGGCAATGGCCTTGCCCTTGTCCTTGTGATGATCTTTCTTTGCTCCTCGTGGCATTGATTTCCATGGAGACATCCCCTACAAAGAACCAAGAAAAAAAACAAACCATACAAACCAAAGGTAAAACATGTTTTTGGATTTTCAATAAGTAAAAGAAATGAAAACTATGTTAACTAATGTGAATGCAAAGCAAAATTCTGTATGAAAGCACCTAGGAGTATATTTGGACCACTATATCTCAAACACAATTCACCATAACCCAAAGGTGAACAAAAATGGCGTTTTACCCTTAAGAATGGTGTCACCTAATCTATCATAGGGTAAGCCATGCATTTTTGGTATGGACAAGTGTGCTTACTAACTCATTTCGACAACAAGAATCACCAATTACGCCTCATGAAGTGGAGAAATACATTAAGAATCATGGTACTTGAAAAATCATGTAATTCACACATCTTCACTACATTAATGTAACACATAATATAGAGATGGAATAAAGCTCAAAATAAGTTCAAGGAACCATGTGTAGTTCTCTTAATATGTGCACAAGAGAAAACACAAGGAAATGCTCATGTAGTAATATTATCAAAAACTTGGTGGGCATAAAATTTTTGGGTACTCAATACTTCCCCAATTGCATATAAAGCATCACCCCCAACACAAAAAAACCACAACAACATCAACACTACACCATAGGAAGTCCATATGAATCAATTCTTCACAAAAATCAAGTATAAACCAGGAATCACCATTTGTATCAAACTCTTTCGTAGAAAAGATTAAACCACATAAACTTACCAACTTAAAAGAAGAGGTGAAGCAATGACAAGAGAAGGTGGAAGATGGAGATTCTTGAGTTGACAGAAAATAATGTGTGCAAGCCTCTTTGAATTTGAAAGTGAGATGAAGGAAGAATTTTCTTGTCTTTAGAAAGTGAGAAAAACTGATGGGTGTGGAGTGGGTCTTTAAAAGAGTGGGTTGTGGGTATGGGTCATGTTATAAGGAAGAGAATGGGTCAACCCGGGTGGGGTCGACCCAAATATTTAAAAAAAAATAAAAATCGGACCCTAAACCACCACCTGCGCCCCACTATGCGCACGCATGTGGGGAGATGCGCATGCAGGTGGGCATGCTTTACCTGGGCAGTGTACCTGGGCATGCGCATTTAAAGTGGAGCACCTGCGGAGGGTCACCTGCGCACGCATGCTGGGGTCTGCGCACGCAGTTGAGGAAAGCTGGGTCTAAGGAGGCACAAGGCAGAGCCTCCTGCGTTGCTAGCCTGCGCACGCATGTGCCTGGGCTGCGCACACAGGTGTCTCTTGCCTCCAGGCAGGCTGTTGCCTTTCACCTGCTGGCATCATACGTCCCAACATGCGTGGGCATGTGGGCATGTGCGCTAGCAGTTGATTAGTTTAGCTCAAAACAGTGTATCCACGCTCCCACACTTAGCATTATTTACCTGCATTCACCAAAATAACTAAGAATTAGCAATCAAACAAACTTGAAATGACGATAAATAACCTTGGGTTGCCTCCCAAGAAGCGCCTTGGTTATCGTCGTGGCTCGACGTTGTTTCTCATCATCAAGAATCCTTAAACCGGAGCAACTCAAACTTAGCCGCTCCATGTCCCCCCTCATAAAAATGTTTTAATCTTTGACCATTCACCATGAACCTCCTTTTCTCGTTGTCCTCGAGATCGATAGAACCACTAGGAAAGACATTAACTATGACAAAAGGACCAGACCACTTGGACTTTAGCTTTCCAGCAAAGAGTTTTAACCTCGAATTGAAGAGTAGCACTTTATCACCAGCATGGAACTCTCTTTTTAGGATCTTAGCATCATGCCATTTCTTCATTTTCTCCTTGTATAATGCTGAGCTCTCATATTCCTTAAGTCGGAACTCATCCAACTCATGAAGTTGATCTACTCTTGATTTTGAGGCATCCACCCAATCCATGTTCAATTTCCGCAAGGCCCACAAAGATTTGTGCTCTAATTCAACTGGGAGATGACAAGCCTTTCCAAATACTAGCTGATAGGGTGACATGCCAATAGGAGTCTTGAATACAGTCCTATATGCCCACAGAGCATCATCAAGTTGCCTTGCCCAATTTGTACGCCCTACATTCACGGTCTTCTCCAAGATAGATTTGATCTCCCAATTGGAAACCTCCACTTGGCCACTCGTTTGAGGATGATATGGAGTCTCCACCTTATGTCGCACCCCATATTTTTCAAGCAGAGCTTCAAATAACCGATTGCAAAAATGTGACCCTTCGTCACTAATGATAGCTCGAGGAGTTCCAAACCTGGTAAAAATGCATTTTTTTAGGAAGAGAGTTACACTTTTACCTTCATTGGTTGGTAAGGCAATGGCCTCGACCCACTTGGACAAGTAGTCAACGGCCACCAAGATATACTTATTACCATATGAGCTCACAAATGGACCCATAAAATCAAGGCCCCATACATCGAATAGCTCCACCTCAAGATTGGGTCTTAAAGGCATTTCATGCCTCCTCGAGATACCACCGTGCTTTTGACATTGAATGCAAGTCTTTACTAATTCGTGAGCATCACGGTGAATGGTAGGCCAATAATATCCACACTGAAGGACTTTCGCTGCGGTCCTCACACCACCATGGTGGCCACCAAAAGGAGAAGAGTGACATGCCCCAAGAATGGCGTTAATCTCCTCGTCCATGACACATCGTCGTATGATTCCATCCGCACATTCCCTAAAAAGGTAGGGCTCATCCCAAAAGTACTACTTCACATCATCTCTTCCTTTGATAGTAACTCAGCTCATCCGGAAGGAGTCCACTCACTATATAGTTTGCAAAATCGGCATACCATGGTAGAGTACTCTCTTTCACACTCATGACAAGTTCATTCGGGAATGTATCATCAAGATAAACATCTCTGCCAATGTTCTCATTTATCTTAAGGCGTGACAGATGGTCGGCTACTTGGTTTTCACACCTTTTTTGATCCTTCACTTCAAAATCAAATTCCTGAAGTAGTAGAATCCATCTTATCAATCGGGTCTTTGCTTCTTTCTTCACCATCAAATATCGGAGAGCAACATGATCAGTGTGCACAATGACTTTTGTGCCTAACAAATAAGCACGAAATTTCTCAAACCCATACACCACGGCTAGCAATTCTTGTTCTGTAATAGTGTAGTTCTTTTGAGCATCATTCAATGACTTGCTAGCATAGTAGATGGGATGAAAAAGTTTCTCTTTTCATTGTCCAAGCACATCTCACAATGCCAGCCCACTAGCATCACACATGAGTTCAAATGGTTGTGACCAATTTGGGGTCACGATAATTGGGGCTGAGACAAGCTTCTCTTTAAGGCAATTGAATGCATTCAAGCACTCTTCATTAAATTCAAAAGTGACCTCCTTCTCAAGGAGTTTGCACATCGGATGGGCAATTTTAGAGAAATCTTTAATAAACCTCCTATAAAAACCCGCATGGCCAAGAAAACTCCGAACTCCCTTGACAGATATTGGAGGTGGTTGCTTAGCAATGACTTCCACCTTGGCTTGATCGACTTGGATTCCTCGGCCTGATATTTTGTGTCCAAGAACAATCCCCTCCTTAACCATAAAGTGGCACTTCTCCCAATTCAACACAAGATTATTCGCCATACATCTTTCAAGCACCTTCTCCAAGTGTTCAAGGCAATTTTCAAACGTATCACCAACCACTAAAAAATCATCCATAAACACCTCCATAGAACTCTCTACCATGTCAGAAAAGATAGAAAGCATGCACCGTTGAAAAGTTATCGGTGCATTACATAGCCCAAAAGGCATGCGCCTGAAGGCAAAAGTTCCATAGGGACAAGTGAAAGTAGTTTTTTCTTGATCTTCGGGAGCTATGGAGATTTGATTATAGCCTGAATATCCGTCGAGGAAGCAATACCAACCCCTACCCGCCAACCTATCAAGCATTTGATCCATGAAGGGCATGGGGAAGTGATCCTTCTCAGTCCATGAATTTAACTTTCTATAGTCAATGCACACTCCCCAACCTGTGACCGGACGAATGGGTATAAGATCATTATTTTTATTTGGGACTACCGTGATACCACCTTTCTTTTGGACACATTGGATTGGAATCACCCAAGTGCTATCCGAGATAGGATAAACTACACCCGCGTCAAGCCACTTGATGATTTTCTTCTTCACAACTTCTTGCATTGGAGGATTTAACCTTCTTTGGTGCTCTACATTTGCTACAAACTCGGGCTCAAGCTTAATCTTATAAGTGCATATGCCGGGTGGAATCCCAATAATATCTGCTATAGTCCATCCTAGTGCCCGAATATACCGACTCACCGCTGATTTCAACACCTCAATTTGCCTAGATGACAAATCACTTGCAAAAATAATAGGTAGGGTCTCCCCTTTCTCCCAAGAACACATACAGGAGATGAGGTGGCAATGGCTTGAGATCGATTTGTGGAGGATCATCAATTGAAGGCTTTGCGGGAGGAGTTTCCCAATTTTTCAAGTCAAGATCCAACTTACAAGGATTTTTCGGGTAAGACCCAAAACCTTTCAATGATGCAACTTCTTCTTCATATCTTTCATTCCCTTCGCTTTCAAGATTCCACAAGACTCCCACCAAAGGCTCTCTAACAAATTCAGCCTCCATAGTATTAGCCACTACATCATCAACCACATCGATTACAGAGATAACTTGTAAATCCATAGGTTGTTTCATGGACTTGCAGACATTGAATGACACCTCTTCATTATTTACTCGGAATTTTATTTCACCGCATTCAACATCAACTAAAGCTCGGCCGGTAGCCAAAAATGGTCTACCAAGAATAATGGGGACTTCATGGTCTATTTCACAGTCCAAGATCACAAAATCAGCCAGAAAAATAAAACGATCCACCTTCACAAGTACATCACACAACACACCCACGGGTCTTTTAATAGAGCAGTTGGCCATCAATAGCCTCATTGTTGTTGGTGTCGGGACTCCCAAACCTAACTTCCGAAATACTGCTAGTGGCATCAAATTAATACTTGCCCCAAGATCACATAAGGCTTTACCAAATTGATACACCCCAATAGTACATGGGATGGTGAATGCCCCCGGATTATCCTTCTTCATAACCATCGTACTAGACATTATAGCACTACAGTTATGAGTAACTTCAATTGTTTCGAAGTCCATGACTCTCTTCTTTGTTACCAATTCTTTCATAAACTTAGCATACCCAGGCATCTCTTGCAGGGCTTCCAACAAAGGTATATTTACCGAAAGGTTGCTAAATTTAGAAAGAAATTTCTTGAACTTCAACTCATCTTCTTTCTTCTTGAACCTTTGTAGGAATGGAGGAGGGATTTTAACTTGTGGCTTAGAAACAACCGAGTTTTCATTCGATTTTGCATTACCACCATCAACCACTTGTGGGCTTACTTCTTTCGTTTCCATCTTTTTCGACCCGTCAACACCTTGCTCTTGTGACATTTGAGTTTCATCTTTTGCCTTATCAAGCCGAGTTCTTGATTTGCTCACTTGGCCCCTCACACCCTTATCACAAAGGTTGTCATCAAGATTTTCAACATCATTTCCAAGGGTTCTCCCATTTCTAGTAACAATGGCCATGACGTGAGTGTCATTTTTGGGATTCACCACCGTGTCACTAGGGAGTCCTCCTCTTTGCCTTGCATTCATTTGGAGGAGAGTTGACCTATTTGGGTTTCAAGTTGCTTTATTGAAGCCGAATGTGAGGTGACAGTTTGATTGAGATGCGACAAATCCCCTTTCATTTCCCTCAACATCTTATCGCTTCCTTCAACTCCCAAGAGGATGCGAGCAAGTACATCTTCATTCTTATATTTCTCCGGATCAACTGAGGTTGCTTCTTTACCTTTGGACCTATCATGTGGAGGAATATACCTATCATAATCCCGATTCACATCTCACCAATCACGGTCTCTATCTTTTTTCCTCTAATCTAGGTCTCTATCACGATCTCTATCACGATCTTTCCAATCACGATCTTTCCAATCACGGTCTTTATCCATCCAACCTTGATTCCCGCCCTTCCTTTGATAGGTGGGGTGAGAACCCCCCACTTGATTTGACATAAATTGGATTTCTTCATCAAGAGTCTCCGCTTCATCATCATCATAGCTCTTAACATCCTTGGAGGCTACGGCGTTAACCGCCTTTTGTGTTGAACCCATTACATGCTTAGTGAGGAGTTCTAGTTGTGTCATCATCTTAGCCATACTCTCATCTCGCTCCTCATCTTTCTTTCTTTGTTCGTGGCTTACAAAAGATGCGGAGGGAGACCCCACGGCCACCTCGAAATCTCTTGTATGCCATCCCCGGCTTTGTTTGGTAACTTGGTCCAATATTGTAGATGCAACACCATAAGTTTGTTTCATCAAAGACCCCCCAGTTGCATTGTCTGCAACCGTTTTGTTCAACTAATGCTCGATAAAATATTTGGAGGAGCATCTTATCCGGGACTTCATGAGTCGGGCATTGCACCAATTTCGTGTTAAACCTTTGCCAAGCTTCATGTAACGGTTCACCATTCAACTAACGGAAGTTGATAATCTCATCTCTCAATTGTAACATCCTGGATGGTAGGAAAAACCGATCCAAGAATGCTTCCGTCAATTCCGCCCATGTAGTGATTGAACCTGCGGGTAGTTGTCTCAACCACAAAGCAGCCTCACCCGTTAAAGAGAAGGGAAAGAGTCTCAATCGGATGGACTCTTGTGATATGTGGGCGATATCAAACGGCATGCACACCTCAATGAAATTTGTCAAGTGAAGATTTGCATCTTCATGGGCTTGACCCCCATATAACCCCTTCATTTGAAGGAGGTGAAGCATCACACTAGTAACATAGAATAATCCATTACCTTCCGCGGGTGGAATGCGGATGGCACTAGCTCTCCCGACATCTCCCAAATGATCTTCATCTTCAAAATTTCCGTCAAATGAAGCGGTATGACTACCATGTTGACTCATTAAATCGTGAAGACTTTGGTCGCCACCTATGAAGAACAAAAACAACAAATAAAGTAAACTTACACCACGGTAAACACAAGTAACTTAAAACACTAAAAGAAATGAACGCTACGTTTCAATTCCCCGGCAACGGCGCCATTTTTTATAACGCTCAAATACACCCCAGAATAGAATGTAAGCGGTCGTTAGCATTATAATTACCCAACTTGGAGTCGGGGTCGAATCCACGAGGAATGAATGCGATAGCTTTCACCTCTAAGTGTTATAAGCAACTAATTCTAACACGTGATGCTATGAAAATAATATAGAAAAGTAAGTGGGGGGAGTTTTATCATGTATTGATTTATAGCTGTTTAAACTTTTATAACTTGTGACACACAGCTTCAAGATTAGAGACAAGGAATTAAAACCAAGAGTATAACAAGACTTGGGGTCATGCCATCATAAGAGTGAAATTGTGTATGAGTGCAGTGAATACTTGACTATAGTTAGCTAAGGGCTATGGGTAGGTTAGATTACAGGTGCTTAGTGTTGATTTGTCAATCAAACACCAAAGTTTCACAATTGGGTTCTTTCGAACACCTCAAATGTGCAGCTTATACAACCAATCCACGACCTCAATTGACATCCTTACGTCTAAGAGATGCTATTAAATGACACACGTCAAGTTATTATTCAAGCCCAATCCTCACTCTTATCTCCTTTGTCAAGGATGATAAGGGTTCTATAGTTAGTTAGAGTTTGCAACCTCTAACATGAATGACAACATGGAATGAGATTAAAACCCATGGCAATCCTCTAAACAATAATCAAATAAACAAGACCCATACACATGTCACACCTTATTTAAGCATAACCCCAAGTAGAGAAATTAGCTACTCATAGAAGAAGATAGAAGATAATTACCCAAGTTCTCTTCCCAAACTTCCATGGAATTCAATTGCTTACAAGAATTTAATTCAAAATCGATGCAAGAATGTAGGAATATAGCTTGTTTCTCTTTAGGGTTCACTCCTCTTTTCTTTTTCTCTCTCTAAGAATGCCCAAAGATACCTTTAGAACTGGAAAAATCACATTTTATAACCAAAAATTCGCGTCCAGACAAATGACGAAAATGCCACTGCACTAGCCATCTGCTGGCGCAGGTTCCAGTGCAAACGGATGACCTGCGTACGCAGGAGGCTAGCGCAGATGACACTGCCTCGTACTGCTCAACTCCTTTATCGGCCATCTGCGTGCGCATCTCCTGACCTGCGCGCGCAGGAGGCTAGCGCAGATGGCTCTACATTGTGCTGCTCCGCTCCTCAGTTAGCTGCCTGCGTGCGCATCTCCTGACCTGCGTGCGCAGGTGGTTGTTAGTCTCCCAGAGGGTTAAATCAAGCATCCTTTCTTCAATTTATTTGAACTCCCATTGACTTGCATGATTAGCTCGGGCTCGAATTCAACCATTACCTGCATATAAGAGCCATATAACATGAGAATTTATATCAAATCAATGCGAATTTCAAGATAATCCAAGCTCAAAGGTATTAAGAATAGGGTAAAATGTCAACTTATCAGTGGCCAGTTGGCCATTTTAATTCCACTAAATGACCCTTTCCTAATTTGGGTCATTTTTGCCCAAGTAGTTTAGGTATGGTTCATATACATATTGATACAATCCATATACCATACTGATACAGTTCGTAAAAAAAATAGTGCAGTGAATTTATGGGTAGAAATTATATCATTGTTATATTGAATATGCATTTTTAATATGATGTGTATAAAATTTGTATCATTGTTATATAAACTATGTATATGTGTAAGATGCATATAAAAATTGTATCTTTATTGTATAGAATATATATCTGTATAAGATATGTATCAAATTTGTATCAGTATTGTATAAAGCTACCAGCAAATGGCTTAAAAATGAAATTAAAATTTAATGGTCATTTTCGTGTTAATAGTTTCAGCCGAAGTGCTATTTATGTCCTTTCCCCTAATTCAAATTCGCGTTGCGTAAGGCTCATTTGGAAAAAATACTTCCTACTAAGGATTTTTCCATATTAAGTACTCAAAGTTGAAACTTCTGGTTTAGAGAGGAGCAACCCATCTGAGTTTCCACGTCCTTTGGTGGTAAGAATTAAACCTACTTATGTATACACATTCACATATATAAAAATTTGAGGAGGAAATGGAAGGAAATCAAAATAAGAATATTTTAAAATATGATGGAGACAGTAAACCAATATAAGAGTATTAAATATAGTATGAGAGGTATTTATTATAATTAGAGTCGTTAAAATGGGCTTGGCCCTTGAGGCTAGCCCAACCCAACTCGTTAATAGGGTTAGGTTGGGTTAAGATTTTTGAGCCCATTTAAAACTGGGGCTTATAAGCCCAGCCCAAGTCAGCATGTTGGTCCTTGAGGCTTGACCGAGGCCGGGCTGGGCTGGCCCATGGGCCAAAATACTTTTAGTTTTAATTTAAGAATTTAAATGAAGATTATGAAAAAAGAAGTAAAATCTAAAAATAGTAACTACTGAATAAGTTTAATGTCTTACATAATACTTTAGTTATTTAGCGTTAAATCCTAATCACCAAGTATAGATGTTTCATTCATGATTGCTATTCAATTTAAACATAAAATTTAAAAGAAAAATTGTGAACAAAAAGAATTAAAAGCTATAAATAGTGAGTGCTGAATAAATTCTAGCTAGTATCTTACATAATATTTTACTCATTTAGCGTTAAATCCCTAATACTAGAATTCCTAACCACCAATATAAAAATTGCATTCACTATGAAATGTTCAAACACTTGTTGCTACTCGAAATCCATTGCACGACTTTACTCAAATTCAAAGAGATAATATTTTTAAGTGAATTTAAATATTATTATTATTTTAGATATATATTTTTGATAACGTTTATCTAATTAAATCTTCATATGAATTTAGATGAAGGTGATGTTAACTAAGATAACTTTATCGATCAATTCAAATATGATTGATGATGTATTGGAGTTGAATATGTTATAAGTTATAGCAGAATTAATGTACTTTCATATAATCATATGGTAGAAATGTTAATAATTTGTCTTACCTATACATTCAAATATAGAGTGAAAAGAAAAAAGTTAACAAAATAAAAGACCGGTAAAAATGAAGGGCTAGCCCGCCGCAACCCGCGACCGTTTTAGGGCTGTGCTGGGCCATATATTTTGAGGCCCTTTAAAATGAAGGGCCGACCCGTCCTAGCCCATCAAATTCTTTGGCCCGCGAGGGTTGGGCTGGGTTGGGTTGGGCCAACCCATTTTGACAGCTCTAACTATAATGAGTGTTGTATATGAAAAATGCATACTTATCTTTTCTCTTCTTTTCTTGATTTTGTATTTGGGGTAATTTATATTAAAATTTGATTATATTCAAATTTTTGATGATGAATGAAGAAATACTTACCTCTTTAATACAAATAATATACAAATGTCAATGGTATACTCTATACGGACGAGGATGATGAGCCAAGGTTGAGAGGCAAAGCTCAATATAATGCACAAATGATATTTGTAGTTTGTCTACTGTTGAGGAATCCATCCAGAAAAGAAAAATCCGTATGGAGCATTTTGGAATGCAATTCAACCGTTCCTTTCTTTATAAGTGACTTTTAGCATTCATGAGTGCCAATTATAATTTTCAAAGAATCACCGCAACTCTTCGCAATTAAAAGGACACATCTTTTGGTATGCAAGCATGTGTTTGCTTCTTCTTTTTTTTTTAAATACATAAATAGAATAATTAGATTTTTAAAAGGATATTTAGGTAATTTAACTTTTTAATTGAGTTTGGGTAACTTTCATAAATCTCAACTCTTTATTAGATAATTACTCCCTATCCCCATTCTTTTCTGAATTACATAAAATTTATGATTTTAAAGCAGTCGGATACATCCCATTGCATCGGCTAAATCATTTTCCGATACATAACTAATCAATCAAATTCTTATGTTTCAGTAACATAGACCTCATTCCGATACATAAGTCTTATGTATCAGTAACACAAAAAAGCATTCTGATACATAATTTTTGTCATATTTTCAACCAGATACATTATTCTTATGTATCTATACACGAAAACTGGTACGATACATAGCATTTGTAATTTTTTTAGTCGGTCTCATGATGTATCTTTAGGTTCTTCACTATCCCCCATTAATCGGATACATTAGTCTACGTAACAACAACATAAAAATCTGTCATATACATAGATTTTGTAGAATTCTCCGAACGGAGGAAACAAATATTTTTGATCAGATCTGGCCAGATCTCCATCTGTATCGTCAAAATTCTCCGACATTTGCCGAAAAAGATGAAGCTTTGGGAGATTTTCGTTTTGGTGGTGGTTCACCATCGTTGGGCTGTTTGGAGTAGTGAGATGATGTGGTTGTTTGGTCAGAGATGGTGGAGAAAATGGTGTTGGGGTCTGGTTGGCCGGAGAAGAGAAAAAGAATGAGGGAGTGAGGGAGGTCGGAGCTCGGTGATTTTTCGGTGGATAAGAGGCTAGAAACAAAGAAGATGACGGAGAGACAGGTTTTGTGGGAGATGCTAGTTGTGGAAGAAAAAATGAATTGGATTTGGGATTTGGGACAGATGTAATTTATCCGATGGTTTAGAGAGAGAAAGTAAAAAAAGGAATTTATGTAATTATTTTAAAGGGTTGGGATTTTAAGTAATAAAGATATAAGTAAAATATAATGGTAAGAATATTATCTTCTATTTTAAATTAATAAAAATATATAAAATTTAAATAGCTACTCCTCAAAATATAACTAAGAAATATTAAAATCTCTAGTTTATTTATTAAAATAAAAATTGAAAGAAAATATTATTTTTTTGAAAATTTTCTTTTCTTAGAAATGTAATCTGAAAATTTGACTTTATTTTTTTAAATCTTTTTCACAATTTTTCAAAGAAACCCTACTAAATATGAAATAGAAGTTAAAATAAAGATTAGACAAAAAATAAATATTTAATGCTAAAAAATAGGTTAAAGATCGGGGAGGGTCAAAAATCACGTGTCTACATTTGTCCCTCTTTGACTGTGAACACGAAGAGTTTTCCGATAAAGAAGTAGACAACGAGACAAGTTTTGACCCGACTGTTACTTGAACTTAAATATAAAAGAAGAAAAAAATTTGATCGAGTCTTGATTTTGGACACCATACATATCCCAGGTTATTAAAGAATCAGGTCACATATAGTTCAAGGGGATAAAATGGTGAGATGATGAGTTAGAGATCGAGTGAGGTACCATCGAGGCTCCTACATTACGTAATAAAAAACGAAAATACAAGAAATGGAAAAAGAAAATACAAGATTGTATCTACTCTAACTGTCTTGAGTCTTCCTTTAGAACTCCGCCTTGGATCCTCAATTACCATCTCACTTTCTTCTGGTGGGTGCTTTGATCTTTAAACTGAGATTTTAGATTAAATTTGAAACTTAGAGTATGTCTTTGACACTTTTTCAAATGACAGTCTGAGAATGTTCTTGGATGCATGTTTTCTTGACCAATAGCTGAATATAAACATACGTCACGATGTCGGGCCACTACATGGATTTGAAAAACTAATGTTGCTTGTCATTGAGATTGAACGTTCAGATAAGATTTGGAAGCATTTCTTTGGACATCAAGGTCATACTCTACTAGGGAACACCTGCAAGCCATCACAAACAAAAGTTTTGCCCTAGTTTTCACCGAAAATATTTTGTGAGTTATTAGCAACTGAAAACTTTAAAAAAGGTCTCAGACTAGGAAGTATTTATCCTAGAAAAAAAAATAAAAAATAACTATCTTCAACTAGGAAATTTTTATCCTAGGAGATGACTGCGAAATAATTGTCTTCGACTAGAAAATGTTTATCCTAGGAGATGAATATGAAATAACTGTCTGCTACTAGAAAATATTTATCCTAGGAGACGAATGCGAAATAACTGTCTGCTACTAAGAAATATTTACCCTAGGATACAAATGAGAAATTAACTGTCTATTACTAGGAAATGTTTATCCTAGGAGAAGAAATAACTTTCTGCTACTAGGAAATGTTTATCCTAGGAGACAAATGGAAAAAATAACTGTCTACTACTAGAAAATGTTTATCCTAGACGAATGCAAAATAACTGTTTACTACTTGAAAATGTTTATCCTAGGAGACGAATGAAAAAAAACTGTCTACTACTACGAAATATTTATCCTAGGAGACGAAAAAATAACAGTCTTCTACTAAGAAATGTTTATCCTAGGAGATGAATGAACAAATAACTGTCTACTACTAGGAAATATTTATCCTAGGAGATGAATGCAAAACAACTGTCTGCTACTAGAAAATGTTTATCCTAGGAAACAAATAAAAAAATAACTGTCTGCTACTAGAAAATATTTATCCTAGGAAACGAATGAAAAACAACTGTCTCTTACTAGGAAATGTCATCCTAGGAGAAAATAAAAGTGATTGTCTCAGACTAACAAATGTCATCCTAGGTGAAAATAACAAGTGACTATCTCCGACTAGGAAATTTCATCCTAGGAGAAAATGAAAAGTAACCGTTTCAGAATAGGGAATGTCATCCTAGGAGAAAAATGAAAAATGATTGTCTCAGACTAGGAAATGTCATCCTAATAGAAAATGACGTCTCAGACTAGAAAATGTCATCTTAGGAGAAAAATGAAAAACAATTGTCTCAGACTGATGGTTAGTAAGAGTCCATCACTGTACCTAAGACCTAATTCGGTGCTAGGTCCATGTGTGACAAAATTGAAGAACAATGAAGAACGCAGTGAAAGGAACAGTAAAGTAAGGACAAGGAATATTTACGTAGAAACCTCCTTGCTTAAGGGCGAAAAACCACGACTTACCCCTATAGGATTTTACCAACAATTTTCACTAAACACCTAGCAACCTTCGATTACAACCTATGAATTAACCTCCTAATTTCTATCTCTTTGCAATAACTCCATTGTAAACACAGCCTCACAATAACTCTACTGTGAGACTCCATAGCTACTACCTCCAGCTACAAAATAACTCAATACTGAACAAAAGGCTTAAACAAAATACTCACTGGAATCTCTAGAATGAGACGTGAGTTTAAAATTGTACGACCAAAATAAAATGTCACGACCCAATTTTTCGAGTCCTGATGGCGCCTACCGTAACCCACCAATAGGCAAGCCAAACCCTAGCCCGGAGCGACAAGCGACAGGCTAACGAGTGGAATCTCAGGAAACAGAGATGAAGTGGAAGTAACCATACTAATAAACATGCTAGAAATACAAAAAAAACAAAATCAAAATATATATCCATACCAAGACTGAGAAGGAAGAGGACAATATATACAGGTGAGAACCCCTCCCAAGACCTGGTGAAGTCGGTACAAGAGCCACTACTATACATGTCAAAAAAAAAATAAGACAGAAACCAAACATATACAACAAGTACTACAGTCTCGAGAGCAAAAGATGATGCAATAGAGATGGAGTAGGATCTGCCTCGGACGTCAGTAAGCTCACCCTGCTCCGGAGTCAGTGCTGAAAAGAGAGTCACGTCAAAACCGTCGACTAGTGCCCGGATCTGCATCAGGGAAAAAGATGCAGAAGTGCAGTATGAGTACCGGGGCAACGGGTACTCAGTAGGCATCATCGGCCGACTGAGCTCAATATAATATAAGCAAGCTAAAATGCGAGGGTGCATGCTAGGTCCGGGGTATAAATAATAAGTAAATACACTACTGCCGAGGCGTGTAGATATGCTCAGGAGATAAATAATTATGATACTGAGTAAAGAGTAAATAAATGCATAAGTAAGCACTCAAGTCAAACATAACCTATCTGGGCCCCCATAAACCCGATAGGCACACGAAAGAAAACAATAACCCAGCCTGGCCCCCATAAACCGGCGGGACACACAAGAATAGTAAATGCATAGTCACCAGTGTTCGAAGCTGTATCAGTATCCAGTAACCAGAATAACCAACAAGGGTGCACCGGGCTTGAACCGGCACCAATGGGTAATAACAAGAGGTCAGACACCGGAATCGAACCGGACATAGTGGATAATAACAATAGGCCACATATATCATAACCGCCGGACTCGAACCGAAACTCAGTACCAAAACTCTCCAATCATATCATAACCAGATGTCGGACTCGAACCGGAACTCATAATAATCAGTGGCCGGACTCGAATCGGAACTCATAATAATCAGTAACCAAGGGACATAGTAGTGCCAGAATCCACACAAATACAAGTACACGGGGACATACCAGCCCCAAAATAAACTCAAAACATAAGTAAAGGAGGTAACCCACCACGTACTACAAGTCAATCTCGGGATCCTTCCAGGTCAACTATCTACCATAAACAATATGTATATACAAGTCTGGGTATACATTCTAAGTCATGGCAAGGCGGTTCCGCATCCTAAATCAAACTAGCCGACCCCGGTCAAATACGGTGCTATTAGGGACTAACAAGGCTAAACAGGTCAAAAGGGCATAAATAGGGTAATTTAATACAAATTCTATCCTAAAAGATCATCTCGGGGCTTAACTAAGCCTAATAAGGTTTAAAGCTAACTACACCGACTGTGAAGGTAGCGGGGCCCACTACGGGGTTCCGAAACCAAGTCTGGGCTAAGGTTCCCCAAACCCCTACTAACAGCGGTACAACATTAACCAACCCTATAAAAGTAATATCTGGCACACCACGAGGATAACAGGCCCGAAACACATCCGAACAAGGCCCTAAACGGCTCAAAAGGCCTAGTCATAGCAAGCCAATGCCAATCCACAACTACCAGCCCAAACACTAGCATAATAACATGCAAATACTATAAACAAACTCAATCTAGGTATACGGTAAGCCTAGCCTACCTGGACGCGACCAAACTCCTGCCAAAGCTTGCTAAATAGGAGTCTTTCCCTTTCGAGAGACCTCCGATTGCTGCCACGCTAGCAAAATAATAAACTACATGTCAAAACATGAATTTTGATACCCATATTGCATTAGTTCAAAAAAATATCCAAACGGTCCATGTGGGGCCCACTTGCGGAATCGAAAAACCGAAACCGTCACAGCGTCCCAAATCACCCCGTGACCAATAGTCACAACTAACACCGCTCAATTTGAGCTCAATATCTAGCTCAAATATCAACACCAATTCCAACAACCACCGTAACTAAAACTACCGTAAAAATAAGAAAACGTACCGTAGAAATGACGAGAACGAGTCCACGAACTCAAATATACCAACCCCTAACCTTGAATCTCTCTAGAAATGTTTAAAGTTGAGCTTAAAGTGCTTAAAATGATGGAATATATGAAGTCTTCCACAAAGACAATAAAATAAGAAAAGAAAGTAACATTCTAGTATATATATATATATGTAATACACGTACCAACTCCAAACAAGAAAGAAATCTCATAGTCAAAGACTAATTAATGTAACATACACATGGCCTTATCCATTTTCACTCTCCGTATATATATATATTCGGATATTGCATAGGCTCGTGATAAAATAAATACAATATTTTAAATATACCATCATGAATAGAAAATTATTTTGAACAAAACCTCTAAAAAATAAAATAAAAAAAAATATTATGTCAACAAAATTAGATTTACTATCTCCATTTAAAAATATTACTAAATTATAAACTTATTATTAAAGTAATATAGACACATCATAACTAAAGAATTTTATAAATATCATAAACATTTTTGAAAGGTAATTAACTATGTCATTTTACCAAATTCAAATTTAATTTAATATTTTACAACGAGCTCGGTCTAAATAATATTCTCAAACGAACTGCCCGGGAACCGAACTGTCAGTCCCAGCAAGTCATAAATAACTTGGGGCAGTTATAGAAAAGCTCTAAACGCTGAGAACGCACGAAAATGAGGTAAATGACCGGGACAATATCCACTACTAAAAGGACTTTCGTCCGCGAAAGTCAAGAATAAGCATATACCTGAAGACGTAAACAAGTAGGGATACTGGGCTCGCATGTCACGTTCAAGCTCCCAAGTAGCCTCCTCAACTGGACGGTGACGCCATTGTACCTTAACCACTGGAATTTCCCGGGAGCGTAACCGTCTGACATCCCTGGCTAAAATGGACACAGGCTCCTCAACAAATGCTAACTTCTCGTCTAACTGAACCGATTCCCACTGAAGCACATCCGACTCATCCGGGATATATTGTCGCAGCATAGAAACATGAAATACTAGGTGGATAGCTGAAAAGGTCGGAGGTAAGGCCAGTACATATGCTACCTCCCCGATTGTCCGAAGAATCTCAAAGGGTCCAATATACCTGGGGCAAAGCTTGCCCCTCCTACCGAATCGTATCACGCCCTTCATTGGCGATACTCGTAAGAAGACCCTATCACCAACTCTGAATCTCAACGGACGACGTCTATGATCAGCATAACTCCTCTGTCTACTCTGAGCTGTCCACAGCCTGTCCTGAATCACCCGAACTCGGTCCAAAGACTCTCGGAGCAAATCTGTGCCACGAGGACTGACCTCCGAAGTTTCGAACCAACAAACTGGAGACCGACACTGTCTGCCATATAAAGCCTCAAACGGAGCCATCTGAATGCTGGAGTGGAAGCTATTATTATACGCGAATTCCGCTAAAGGCAAGAATTGATCCCACTGACCCCCAAAGTCTAACACACAAGCACGGAGCATATCCTCTAACACCTGAATAGTCCGCTCTGACTGCCCGTCGGTCTGAGGATGAAACGCAGTACTGAGGTCCACTTGAGTACCCAACTCCTCCTGGAAAGCCTGCCAGAAACTGGAGGTAAACTGAGACCCTCTGTCTGAGATAATAGACACCGGCACTCCGTGTAGGCAAACTACCTCCTGAATATATACACGAGCTAACTTCTCAGCACTGTAGGAAGTTCGAACAGGGATAAAGTGCGCGGACTTAGTCAACCGATCTACAACAACCCAAATACTATCAAAGCTACGAGAGGTGCGAGGTAACCTACCAACGAAATCCATCGTGATCCGCTCCCACTTCCACTCAGGAATGGGTAACGGATGAAGTAGACCACCAGGTCTCTGGTGCTCGGCCTTTACCTGCTGACAACAAAGGCATCGAGCTACAAACCCTGCTATGTCTCTCCACATACCACTCCACCAATAGTGCTGCCTCAAATCCCGATACATCTTAGCTGTCCCAGGGTGAATAGAATATCTGGAACTGTGTACCTCGTGCAGAACTGAATCAAATCTCCAACCCTCGAGACACAAATACGACCGTCAAACCTCAGAACACCATCAGAACCCAAGGTAGCTCTCTCAGACTCACCCCTCAATACCTGATCTCGAATGCTACAGAGTCCGCTATCCTCAAACTGACAACCCTGAATCTGCTCCAGCAAAGTAGATCTAGCCTCAACACAAGCAACAATCCTCCTGGGGTCAAAAATATCCAATCGAACCATCGAGTTAGCTAAGGACTGAATGTCCAAAGCTAATGGCCGCTGAGAGACTGGAATGAAGGCTAAGCTACCCATACTCACTGTCTTCCGGCTTAAGGCGTCCGCTACCACATTTGCCTTGCCCGGATGATAGAGAATAGAGATATCATAGTCCTTCAGCAACTCAATCCACCTGCGCTGCCTCGAATTAAGATCTCTCTGAGTCATAATATGGTGAAGATTGCGGTGGTCTGTAAAGATCTCACAATGCACATCGTATAGATAATGCCTCCAAATCCGCAGTGCAAATACTACCGCTGCTAATTCCAAGTCATGAGTAGGGTAATTACGTTCGTGCACCTTCAGCTGTCTCGATGCATAAGCAATAACACGACCCCGCTGCATCAGAACACACCCCAAACCGATACCAAACGTATCACAATACACGGTGAAACCCTCGCCCTCAACTGGAAGAGTCAACACAGGGGCAGAAGTAAGTCGATCCTTGAGCTTCAGGAAGCTTGCCTCACAATCCTCGGACCACTGAAACGGAACCTCCTTCCTGGTCAGTCTGGTCATAGGAGATGCAATAGACGAGAAGCCCTCAACAAACCGTCTGTAATAACCTGCCAACCCAACAAAACTGCGAACCTCAGTAGGCGATGTGGGCCTAGCCCAACCTCGAATAGCCTCAATCTTCGCTGGGTCTACCATGATACCCTGTCTAGATACAACATGCCCCAAGAAAGCTACAGACTCAAGCCAGAACTCACACTTTGAGAACTTGGCATAAAGCTGATGATCTCTCAAAGTGTGGAGCACAATCCTCAAATGTTGCTCGTGCTCCTCGCTACTCCTCGAATAAACTAAGATGTCGTCAATAAACACAATGACAAAGGAGTCCAAGTATGGCCTGAATACCCGATTCATCAAATCCATGAAAGTTGCAGGGGCATTAGTCAATCCAAAAGACATCACCAGGAACTCATAATGGTCGTACCGAGTCCTGAAGGCTGTCTTTGGGATGTCCTCAGCCCTAACTCTCAACTGATGATATCCAGATCTCAAATCTATCTTTGAGAACACTGCGGCACCCTGAAGCTGATCAAACAAATCGTCAATACGAGGCATCGGATACTTATTCTTTACTATCACCTTATTTAGCTGCCTATAATCAATACACATTCGCATAGACCCATCCTTCTTCTTTACAAAAAGAACTGGAGCACCCCAAGGCGACACACTCGGCCTAATAAAACCCTTCCCCAAAAGATCCTTAAGCTGACTACTCAGCTCCCTCAACTCAGCAGGAGCCATACGATACGGAGCCATAGAAATAGGTCGGGTGCCCGGCTCGAGGTCAATAATAAACTCTATATCACGCTCAGGAGGAAGGCCAGGTAGGTCAGTCGGGAATATATTAGGAAACTCACGAACAACAAGGACAGAGTCAAGTGACGGACTCTCAATGCTAGCATCCCGAACATAAGCAAGGAATGAATCACAACCCCTCACCATCAATCTACGAGCCCGAACATATGAAATAATCCCCATCGGTGTGCGGCTAACAGAACCCTGCCACACTACCGGGGGTACACCAGGCATGGCTAAGGTCATGGTCTTGGCAAAGCAATCCAAGACTGCATGATGAAAAGACAACCAGTCCATGCCCAGAATCACATCAAAATCTACCACGGCCAATACAATAAAATCAACCTGAGTCTCAAACTCCTGAATAGTCACAAGACATGATCTATATACCCGATCCACTACTAAAGAATCACCAACGGGGGTAGATACACGTAAGGGCACAGATAATAACTCAGAACATAAACCCAACCGTGGTGCATAATAAGTAGATACATAAGAAAACGTGGATCCGGGATCAAATAATGCAGAAGCTGGCAGACGGCATACGGAAGTCGTACCTGTAATCACCGCATCCGAAGCCACAGCCTCTGGCCTAGCTGGCACGGCATACAACTGACGCTGGCTACCACTAGTCTGAGTACCAACCTGACTACCAGTCCGACCTCCCTGTGCTCCACCTTGAGAACCCTGGGGATCACCCCGACGACCCTGTACTCAATCTAGGTATACGGTAAGCCTAGCCTACCTGAACGCCGCCAAACGCCTGCCAAAGCTTGCTAAATAGGAGTCTTTCCCTTTCGAGAGACCTCCGATTGCTGCCACGCTAGCAAAATAATAAACTACATGTCAAAACATGAATTTTGATACCCATATTGCATTAGTTCAAAAAAATATCCAAACGGTCCATGTGGGGCCCACTTGCGGAATCGAAAAACCAAAACCGTCACAGCGTCCCAAATCACCCCGTGACCAATAGTCACAACTAACACCGCTCAATTTGAGCTCAATATCTAGCTCAAATATCAACACCAATTCCAACAACCACCGTAACTAAAACTACCGTAAAAATAAGAAAACGTACCGTAGAAATGACGAGAACGAGTCCACGAACTCAAATATACCAACCCCTAACCTTGAATCTCTCTAAAAATGTTTAAAGTTGAGCTTAAAGTGCTTAAAATGATGGAATATATGAAGTCTTCCACAAAGACAATAAAATAAGAAAAGAAAGTAACATTCTAGTATATATATATATATATATATGTAATACACGTACCAACTCCAAACAAGAAAGAAATCTCATAGTCAAAGACTAATTAATGTAACATACACATGGCCTTATCCATTTTCACTCTCCGTATATATATATATTCGGATATTGCATAGGCTCGTGATAAAATAAATACAATATTTTAAATATACCATCATGAATAGAAATATATTTTGAACAAAACCTCTATAAAATAAAATAAAAAAAAATATTATGTCAACAAAATTAGATTTACTATCTCCATTTAAAAATATTACTAAATTATAAACTTATTATTAAAGTAATATAGACACATCATAACTAAAGAATTTTATAAATATCATAAACATTTTTGAAAGGTAATTAACTATGTCATTTTACCAAATTCAAATTTAATTTAATATTTTACAACGAGCTCGGTCTAAATAATATTCTCAAACGAACTGCCCGGGAACCGAACTGTCAGTCCCAGCAAGTCATAAATAACTTGGGGCAGTTATAGAAAAGCTCTAAATGCTGAGAACGCACGAAAATGAGGTAAATGACTGGGAAGGTCATTACATAAAACCTCAGTCAACCAAGAAACAAAAACATAGATCACTATGAGTAAGTGTTTCTAAATTGTCGAGTCTTGTAATATCAGCTAAGGCCGTTCCTTGAGAATTTTTTTTTTAGATTTGTGCAAAAGCTTGAGCTTCACTCCTCAAGGATGTTGTTTATATATGATGAGCATTGGGAGAGAAGCTTCCTCATTGGTGGATGCTGGAAAGGACAACCGAAAATCTATCCCACTAATGTGCTGACACTGTCCAGAGAGTACTGGACAACTGCCACATAAGAAAAATGTGTGCAATTGCAATACTACACACTGGGACACCAGTTTCCGTAACCGGTCCTTTCACTAGGTTAAGCAGTCATCGAAACATAACTTATAAAGGACGGACATGAACCAAGTTCCAGTGATGAAGTTTTTCAATCATCAAAACATGAGCATAATGAGAACATGAGTGGAACCCAATATTTTTCCCTTTTTGATGTTGACAAACCCAGACTCAAAGCAGTAATTCACACATCAGTTTCCCCTTTCACTAGCATCACCTAATCAAGCCAACAAGCCCAAATCTATTACATATTTTCCAGCCAACACCCGTCCCCCCTTTCACCATATAACTATCCACAATCACCAGTTCCTCCATCTTCCCCCTTTCACCAAACACACACAATCACACTAATCTTCTCTCTTTTGGCATCATTAAAAAATGATCATAACAATAAGACAAGACATACATAAAGAAACACAAAGAATCAAAGGCAAACATGGAGAATATGATTAAAGCACACAAAAACCATAGGTAATATTCAGGTCTTACAAAGAGAAAATTCAACAACAATACACAGTGCTAGAACCATGATTAGAAAGAAACAAAAAAGACATAGGGGATTCTAAGAGGAGAAGGATAAGGGTGGTTTGGACATGAATTGATCAATGCACCTCAGAGCAGCATGACTGTCATCAATAATTTACTAAGTCAGATCATCTACTTTCTTCTTTCACTCTGCAATCTTAGCTATAAGTTGATCATTTTGGGCCTTAAGAGCTGCTGAGGCACCTGAAGTTGTACCAGATTCCTTGGTAGCCTAAAGAAGTTGAGCTTTAAGAACTGTAACTTCAGAATCCTTTTCAGCCACTAAGACATTCATTTTCTCTAACTCTAAGGTAATCTTCTCCTGAGTAGTGATCAAACAGGACACAATAGAGGTTGAACCCATACTCCCTTCTTTTCAACACACTCACATTCCTCTAAAGTGGTATGGGAAATAGTTTTTTTCTTAGTAGAGTAAGTCTGTGAGGTAGCCTTTACTTCAAAATAGTCAAACACCTTTGAGAGAAAAAACCCATACCCCAACTTATGATTCTGTTCCCCCATATTACATATCTTAACAATGTGCGCAATCATTATTTTTGGTAGATTGATTGTGGCATATGAGTTAAGAGCCTCCATAAAGAACAAATCAATAATTGAGGCAACTGTTCTGCCTTCAATTTTAGGGAGTAACACTTTGTTTACCAACTCAAATCATAGCTGGTATTAAGGCTTCATTTTCTTTTTCTGTATTCTTTCACCACTAAAAGTTCTCTTCGATCTAGTAATTTTGTCAAGAAATTCCACGAACGCAAAATTTTTAGCACTGTATCAATCCCAACCGTTGGCACTTTTAAATTTCTCCTTGAATTGATTCGGTGAGATAAATTTCACACCGTTCACAATTGCAGTAAGACTATCTTTCTTTTTAGAGATGAAGAGATCAACGTAGAAGTCTTACACTTATTTATCATATAGCATACCCGATCCATTGAATAGGTTCTTCCATTCTTACACCTCAACCATAGAAACCACAGACTCCATTCGAATACATCAAATATTGTAGGATCAAAAACACAACCATTTAGAATCTTTTAATTTTGATGTTTCTCACTTTTCTCTTCAAATTGGGGATCCTTAGGAGGACATTGAACATCCTTCTTCTTCTTAGATTTTGATGCAGCGCCTTCCTTAGGTGTTTTATTCCTTTTTCTCTTTGGAGTTTTCTTAGAGGGAGTTTTCAAAAGACCCTTCAAATATTTTCCCTTTCTTGGATCTTTTCTTTTGAATAATTTTGCTTCTCTTCGAGTCTTTTCCAGGAGTTACTAGCTCTTCTTCAGTTTGTGAGTCACCTTCTTCTTCCAATTCTACTACTTTGGCAGTAGAGACTTTCTTTTCAATGACACTCTTTTTCAATATTCTTCTTTTGGAGGTAGATTTTTGATTATACAGCATAGCATCCTTCATGAATTTATGAACAGTGGACCTAGTAGTACGACCAGGTCCCTTCGCAGGGTTTCTATCACTAGAGATAGAGAATGATGTAGATTTCCTCTTAAGCACATCAACAAGAGATATTTCTTCCTCATTATTTTCTTCATCAACGACATTAAGAAGAGTAGAAAAAGACATATTTTCTCTGGTCTCAGATGGGGTAGACTCAAGGTTAGGGAGGTTCTCCTTTTATTTGGTTAGGACCATGACAGTGGCAAACTCTTCCACTAATTGAGTATCCTGGGAAGGGATCTCACTAGTGTCAGAACCAACTGCCACTCCTTCCTTGAATCGATCTTTATCTAGATAAATTTCAACTTCAGTAGTACAAATATCAGACAGACCAGAAGACTCACCAGGTTCTAACACTTGAGTATCAGTAAGAATGGAGTCAACATTTTCAAGAGCTTCTTCACTAGTAGACATTTTGGAGTCCAATTTCTGACTTATACCTCTAGTTTCTGATTCCTCGTTGGAGACTTCTGCCTTATCTCCTGACATCACTTCGCCCTTTCTTTTGAGAAGTCAGAATGGATTTCTTTACTTTCATGAGAGGAAATTATGACATCTCTAGGGAAGGTTCAGAACATTTAGACATCAAAGCTAAAAAATTAGGATTTTCAGTAGGTAATGAAGTTTTTGGTGTTAGGGTTTTATTTGGAGTGACCATTGTGGACAAATAAATAGAGGAGTGAGCAGATAACATGGTAGGGATTTCATGATTTGAAGACATATCTAAGAACTGATAATTGAAAGCGCGATTTAGAGACCTGAAGCAAAGAACAGATTGTGAAGGAGGATTTTTGTATTGAGAGAAGGATTGTTAGAAATTTGGGAGAGTAAGAAAAGAGTAGAAGGTGAGTGAACGATTAAGATGTATTTTTAAAAGGAGTTAAGCAACATGTCTTTTAAGGGGCGGACAATAACATTTCATATTAAAGTTTGAAAAGATGGCACCTTTTGGTAAGAAGTGGGAAGACTGACATGACCTGGCACACGTGTAAAGTTTTATTTTCTAAGAGTAAGACAAGAATACTAATATGTGTGAGAGATCGGGTCCCTCATTATTCAGTTTGCTTGTCCATCATAGTATTGAAGAGCATTCTCCTTGTTTTGATCAAAACTGTGATTCCCATGTATGTTTTACTGCAAGGGTACATGAGTTGAGTTAAACAATGTAAGAGACCTTACTTCATATACCTTCCTTCTAGCCATAATATGAGAGAGAAATTGGTTCAATCTCACTACATAAGACTTGCCCTAATTTTTTCAAAGATTTCCCTTTCAAGAGCTTTAGTAAAGATATTAACAACCTGGTCTTCTATTTGACATTCAAGCTATCCCTTGATTCAATCCCTCCAAAGAACACACTGTCTTGTAAATCCCTGAGTGGGAGGAGATCCTCATTCTACCATTCATATGCCTTGAGCAGTCATTGTCCATAAGCCAAATTTTGATCTTATTGACTACTCCCTCTCACTCCTCCCTGATTAACATTTATTGAGCTTAGGAACCCACATGAGTTTGGGTCCCTTTGAGTGAGTAAAGAATGGATAAGATTTCTTTTTGCCCATGCAAGCAAAATTAATTTTTTCTTCTGGAGACCAGGTCCCTTGGAGCTTCTGATGACTTGAGAAAACTTTAAATTTGCTTGTTGTGCTTTGAGAAGGACCTAACAGCTTTCCCGGTAGTGACCATTCTTCCTATAATGAGTGCATAACCTTTTATCTGAATCAAATACATACTGATTTTGAGGATTGGAGGAAGTATAGTCTTTCTCAAAAACAATTCCTTCTTTGAAGTTGGACTTCATACTACTCAACTTAGTAAGAATCTCTCATGAAATGGTCCAACGAAGAGATTTTTTCATCTCATCCTTAGTACTTTTGAAGTCCTTTCCATCTCCTTATTTTACTCATGAGAGGCATCAAAGTCTAAACTGACCTTTTTCAGCTTTTCTTCAAGACTTGCAAAAGTCTCCGCTGCCACCACTTTTGCCTGATATCCTCTTGAGTTTGTCACTCAACATTTTATTTTCATCTTTAATCATGACATTCCTTGTGATAAAGAAACATTCTCTATTTCAAAATTGTTCAATTCATTAGCTAAAGACTCTTTTTTTCTAGCATGGTTGTGAAAAGCATCAATCAAGACAGTAGCTAAAGATCTTAACTCTTTCTTTGAGTAGTTCCTCAATTTTTTTTGAAAATCAAAAAAGGTTACCTCATCATCTACTTCATCATCAGATTTGTCCATGAAAGCTAAACAGAAATCAGATCTTGCTAGCTCGTCTTCAATTCAACAAAGGATGTATTATTACCCTCCACTTTTTCATCATATTTACTTGAGGAGTCTCTCAAGGCTGATAAAACTTTCTTGACTATCTTATTCTCTATTTCTCTTCGTCTAACTCTATCAGAGACCTGGTTCCTTCTCTGGTTCTTTTCTGAAGTAGGCTTGGTGAACTCATTGGAATCTCGCTTAAGAACTGGACACTCTTTAATGTGATAACTGAGTTTTTCACATTTATGATATTGGTCATTTCCCTTGAATCTCCTACCCGAGCTCCCTTTATTCTTAAGAGCTCCACTTCTTACCATCTTCTGAATCTTCAAGTGAGATAACCCATATCATGTTCATCCTCACTTGAGTCATTTTTTCCAGCCTTTAGAACCAAACTCCTCTTCTTATTTGGTTCAATTCTCTCAAAATCTTAGTGTCTTTTAAGCTCATATGTCTTCAAATTTCCAATGAGTTCGACCATATTCATTGTTTGAAGATCCTTTGCCTCTGAGATTGCATTTACTTTACTTTCTCATGAAGAAGGTAATATGCTCAAGACCTTCCTGACCAATTTATACATCTTAATATTTTTCCCAAGACACTAGAGTTCATTCACAATAGATGTGAATCGAGTATGCATTTCTTGAATGGATTCTCCTTCACTCATCTTAAACAGCTCATACTGAGTAGTAAGCATATCAATCTTTGATTGCTTCACTTGACTTATTCCCTCATGAGCATTCTACAACACTTTCCATATTTCCTTAGCAGATTCACAAGTAGAGACCCGATTGTACTCATCAGGTCCTATCCCACAGACAAAAATTTTCTTTGCTTTTACAATTTTTCTCAATCCTCTTTCGATCAGCTTCAGTATAATCCTTTCTAATTTTAGGGATAGATTGAGAAGTATCTCCTTCTTTAGATTCTTTCATTGGGACATAGGGACCATCATAAGTAACATCCCACAACTCACCATCCTCTGACATGATGAAATCATGTATTCTAGTCTTCCATCAACTATAGAATTGACCATTGAACCTTGGGGCTCGAGTAGTTGATTATCCTTCCTCGAGACTAGGTGAAGCTGTCATCTTGAACAAGATCCTTACTAGGTGTTAACCTTATAGGAAGAACCGCTCTGATACCAATTGATGGTTAGTAAGAGTCCACCACTAAACCTAAGACCTGATTAAGTACCAGGTCCCTGTATGAGGAAATCAAAGAATAATAAAGAATACAGTGAAAGCAACAGTAAAGTAAGGACAAGAAATGTTTATGTGGAAACCTCCTTGCTCAAGGGAGAAAAAACCACAACCTACCACAGTAGGATTTCACCAACAACTTTCACTAAACACCGAGCAAACTTCGATTACAACCTAGGAATTAACCTCCTAATTCCTATCTCTTTGCAATAACTCTATTGCAAACACACCCTCACAATAGCTCTACTGTGAGACTCCATTAGCTACCTCCAGCTACAAAACAACTCAAATCTGAAAAAAATGCTTAAACAAAATACTCACTAGAATCTCTAGAATGAGACGCGAGTTTACAATTGTACAACCAAAACAAAACCTCAATCAACCTAGAAACAAAAACATATATCACTATGAACAAGAGTTACTTAATTATTGAGTCTTGTAATATCAGCTGAGGCCTTTTTTTGAGAAAAAATCTTTTCGTATTTATGCAAAAGCTTGAGCTTTTCTCCTTAAGGATGATGTATATATATATGATGAGCATTGGGAGTGAAGCTTCCTCATTAGTGGATGCTGGAAAGAACCCTTGAAACTTCATCTCACTAATGTGATGACACTGTCCAGAGAGTACTGGACAACTGGCACATAAGACAAATGTGTTAAAGTGCAAAACTGCACACTGGGACACCAGTTCTCGTAACTGGTCCTTCCACTAGGTTAAACAGTCATCAAAATATAACTTATGAAGGACGGACATAGACCAGGTTCCAGTGATTGACTTTGTCAATCATCAAAACATGAGCATAATGAGAACAAGGTTGGAACCTAACACAGACTAGGAAATGTCATCCTAGAAGAAAATGAAAATTGACCGTCTCAGACTAGAAAATGTCATCCTATGAGAAAAATTAAAAACAACTGTCTTAGATTAGGAAACGTCATCCTAGGAAAAAATGAAAAGTGACTAAATACCATTTTTCAAGAGGGTCCTGCTACAACAAAGCCCTATTATCCAGGAGGGTCCTGCTATTCTAAATACCATTATTCCGGAGGGTCCTGTATTGAAATATAAAGTCTCATTTTCCAGGAGGGTCCTGAGTAGAAAATTAAAGTCCTATTTTTTAGGAGGGTCCTAAGCTGAAATGTAAAGTCCCATTTTTCAAAAGGTTCCTGAGCTGTAAAGTAAAATTCCATTATCCAAGAGGGTCCTGCTACGCTAAATCCCATTATTCAGGAGGGCCTTCCTATGCTAAATTCCATTATTTCGAAGGGACCTTCTACGCTAAATCCCATTATTTAGAAAGGCCCTACTACCCTAAATCTCATTATTCAAGAGGGTCCTGCTACAACTAGATCCCATTATTCAGGAGGGTCCTGCTAATACCATTTTTTCAAGAGGGTCCTAAGTTGAAAAGTAAAGTCTCGTTATCTAGGAGGGTTCTGCTAGTTTCATTTTTTAGGAGGGTCCTGCTATGCTAAATTCCATAATTCAAGAGGGTCCTTCTATGCTAAATCTCGTTATTCAGGAGGACCCTGCTATATTAAATCCCATTATTCAAGAGAGTCCTACTACGTTAAATCTCATTATTCAAGAGGGTCCTGCTACAACTAGATCCCATTATTCAGGAGGGTTGCTATATTAAATCTCATTATTCAGGAGCGTCTTGATACAACTATATCCCATTATTCAGAAGAATCCTACTACGTTAAATCCTTAAAGACAAATAACACGATTAATTTTTTTGCCCCAGTTTGCACCAAAAATTATTTTTGTGAATGATTAGTATGATATAAAATATTTTTGCCCAAAAATAAAATGCAAGAGAGATGCAAATATGATGTGTGTTCCCTAGAAATGAACGATCATAGGGTGTTTGTTTCTTAAGATCAAAATGCAACTAGGGTGTTTGTTCCCTAGAAATGAAAAATGATAGGGTGTTTGTTTCCTAAAATACCACTAGGGAGTTATCCCCTATGGTCAAAATGCAACTAGGATGTTTGTCCCTTGTGTTGAAAAGAGATAGTGTGTTTGTTTCCTAACATACCAACATGGTGTTTGTTCCCTAGAAACATCATTAGGGTATTTGTTCCCTGAGAAAGCATGAAGAAAAAAAAGGGAATTTTTTAGAGCAATAAAGAAGAAAAAAAATGATTAGTATTTTTTCCCCTATTTTGATATCAAGGAACTTTGATCTCTTTTTAAAGAAAAGTTTTTTCTAAAAAAAATGAAATGTCATAGTCTTTTTTCAGTGAGATGAGGTTTTGATTTGGTGAAACTGAGCCCTATTTTAGGACTGCCTACGTATCCTTCCATAGCAAGAATCAGGTCAAACATAGTTCAAACAAAACATGTTTTGACTTCAGTTGTTACCAACAAATAGTATTGTGCATAGGAATCACCACCAGTTACTTTCGAACAAACTCGGGATTAACTTAGAAGTAACTCCTATAATTTAAAATGGTACCTCAAACATACTTAAATATTGAAAAGATATGTTCATCTTACCTTAATCAACGGTTTAGAATTATTTCTATCTTCATGTTTCGATTGCCCTTATCGAAAATAGAATTCTAATTTACTCACAAAAAAATTATTTAAAATCTTAGGACATTGTGGAGAGAGATACCATATGCTCGACCGTCATGTAAGTATCCACTAATGTGAGAACACTCAAAATGATATCAAGTAGGGCTTGTAATTGGCTTGTAACATAGGCTTAGAGATGTGTAGGATATTCATTTGGGCTAGAGTGACTATTCCATCCTTATGCATTGCACAATGCGATCAAAATTTTACATTTTTGCTTTTCATCTTCATTTGATTTGCTGCTTTTCCTAATTTTTGTCTTTGACTTTTCTCCCTTTTTCCTTCTTTTCCCCCCTTTTTGGAGCTTTTTTATTTTTTGTAATTTTTCCTTGGAACTTCACATTTTCACCTTTTCTTTTGTCATGCAACTTAGATCTAGTAAGTGCGCTAAGGGAGATGAGGCTAAAATAGGATAGTGCATTTATATAAGCTAAAATATGGTTATCCAATAAAAAGGTTTTAGGCTCAAAAGAGGATTTCTAGGGATTACATTTCATTTGGTAAGCTTCAAAGGCACAATTGGGTCAAAGAAAGCCTACAATCATTTTTTAAGTCAAATTTTTCTCAAATTTCTGCCTCAACAAACATTCTGGGCCTAGTTCTAGATCAACAACTATGTTATTGAATTTTAGATCTAAAGCTCACCACACAATGCACATAAAACAATGAGGTTAAACTTATTTTATCCATGACTTAAAGCATGAATTTCTTAAGTGTCACTTGGGTACTATCAAGAGGTACCAAAAGAAACTATATGTCACAATAAAGTTGGCCCACCCCATCCTGCCGAGTAATTTAACACTTATTCTTTTTCTTATGCTCATTTCTAAATATGTTGTACCAACCAAATCAAGAGATTATTTTTTTTAATCTTCTTTTAAGTGGGATCGAACTCAAATGAAGAGTTGTCTACGTATCTTGTTGAAATAAGAATCAGGTGAGACATAGTTTAGGAAGTTTCAAATAAAAGGTAATAGATTTTGGGGGTGGGGGTGGGGTTTAAATCTTTTTGAATAAAAAAGATTTTTTTTTTTTTGAATGTTTAAATAAAGATAAAAAACTTTTTATTTGAATTTATTTTTAGGATCACCAAATTCGAGCAGGGTTGCCTACGTATCTCATCAAGGTGAGACTCAGGTGTGCGTAGTTCGTGAGGACTATTAAAAGAAATAAATTCTTCTTTTTCATTTCTTCCAAAATAAAGGAATTTTAAGTAAACGGTCACAAATTTAGAGGAAAAGTTGCTCTCTTCTATCTCACTAAGCTGCCTAAAATCGGTCAACAATGAAACATGCCTTCCAAATAAATGTCAAAGAGCATATAGGATGTACATGTCGGTCATATAAAGAGGGATACCTATCCTAGATGGACTTGGCTCCTGTGCCGACTCCTGCTAAGCCAAATGCACATGATGCAGATAAAGCGTAGCCTAATAGTGATAGCCATGTCTGAGTTTCAGTTCTAGTAAGTTTAACCTGATAAACAAAAGTGTCTAGACTGGCTTACCCGAGCGGACATTCTAGTCGGGGAGGGGCAACTTGTTCGATAGCAGTGCCATTCTGCCTTCGTTGCTGGTCCAAACCCCACCTAACATATGTGACTAATAATCCTTCATCAGGTTCCTGGACACTTTGAGTTTATCTCAAAAGAAAGTAGGATGCATAACTGCATTCCATCTACCATGTATTTTGAGAGACTTAGAGGAGTGTGCGAGAGAAGACAGTTTATAATACAGTTCAACAATATCAAATCGAAATGAGCGGCAAGTAGCACATTAGGCTCAAAAACATAACAATCCAAAATAATAAAACCAAGTACAAGTCAATATCGCAATGCTCGAATTTTGGTTATCTCCAGCGGAGTCGCCAGAGATATCACACCCCTTTTTGAATCGATGAAGCAAAAGAAAAGAGTTTTTCCAATTAAAGTGAAGGTATTGAATAGGAATTATATTTATTTATTTACAAAATCCCCACTTGAAATTGAGTTATGGTGTCCCAAGTCACATTTTTGAATCCCTAATATAAAGTAAGTTGACTCTTTATTTTTTTATCAACAAAAACAAAAGACAGAATAAGAAATTTTGTTGATCGAGGGGAAGGTGTGAGGCACCCCTCGAGTCCCGTGGGTCTAGCACGATCGTTTTTATCAACTTGCACTTAACTTAAACTGTTTTCGATAATTGTGTTATGAGCCAATGAATTGCTCATTTTTAATGTTGAACTTTTGTTGGTCTTGACTTAGATGCATAACTGTATTCTAAGTCTCGCCATACACCAGCTTAGAGGCATAACTGCCTTCTTCTCTTAATTGCACCGCAACTACTAATCTATTTCTATGCGTCCTAGTTTGAATTAATTTTTTAAGACAATCTCCGCCAAGGTTCATAACTGAATCCTTGAATTTCTTTATTTATTATTAAGCGTATCGAGAAAGATGCATAACTGCATTCTTAATCGAAACAAAAAATTTATTGTGTCTAAAGCTTATCTAGCGTTACAGGCATTTGTTCATCTCTCAAAAATTAGAGACAAATTTTTTTATCCATTATTCTGTCTTTTCTCTCTTTTCCTTTCAAATTTGTAACGAGCCTTGGATTAATCTGCAACTCGCCTTGCTCCCTAACAAATATTTTTTTCACTCTTTTGTTTTCTCCATATCGACGGATTTTGAAAAAGTTCGCAGCCCATCTCACTCAAACTCACACTAAATTAATAAAAAAAATTAATTTGGGTCATAAACATTAATTATATGCCTGAGAAAATCAAACCACATTTATCTCATGACTTCCAACTCGTCGAATAAGCATGCAAATTTATTCAATTAGTTTAGACATGAATAGTCAAATATTGTAGTAAGAAACAAGAAAGTCGAACAGTAGGTAATTGAAAAGCCTAAAATAGCATGCTATCAATTATATTTTCATGAGTTCCACGTCAACTAATTTCCCAAGTCACCGAACATTTGAATATGATAACATCAAATAATATACTAGAGTTAGGGATATGTTTTAAATCCAATTTTTGTGCAGTTATCAAACCCAACAACTCATTATATGATTAACCCATTTCATTCTCCAACAGTTTGACCTCTAATAAATAACAATTAATGATATAATTAAAGTAGTCCAATAAAGAGTACTGAATACTTATCCTTTAGCTTCAATCTACACTCATCCACGTGTTTTTTTGGTCAAATTCTCACAATTTATCCTCACAATTCCATAATCAAACAAATACTACACCTACATAGTCAATACCATACACTCAAATAAATTCTCATTCCACTCATTTCATGCAATCCATGCAAACCACTACTTATACATACTATGATAATGAGGGAAAAGATTGAATCTTAATAGGTTCCAAAAAAATTACACACACTGTGAAAAATAGAAAAGAGACTCCAACTTGACAAAACACGCACACACATACACTACGAAATGAAAAGAAAGACAAATTGACTAAAAATAAATTATACTTTTAAGAATTACATTGAATCAACTAAACATTTCATTAAATTTTTTAAAAACATTGATCAGTAATAACATTTTATCAAAGCCGCTACAATACTTATGCACACAACATATTTAATAACTTGATTGAAATGCTCTCAGAGATATATGAGTATGACAGAATGAAGTCCATGCCTTCATGAAATCATTTAAGAGAATTCATTCATGCTTTGATTCACAACAAAACTTATCAAAATAAATAAAAAGGAACTGAATAAGAACCTATGTGACAAACTAAATCGAGTATAGAAGCAAGAACGCCATCACCGAAAGCTCAAAACGGAGACCAGAACTCAAACTCTAACTCACGAACCTTTAAAAATACTCTCTTTTCTTTCTAACTTTCTCTGTTTCTCTTGCCTTATGTTTTTGGCTTTTCTGCTTTTCTCTCTAATCTTTATTTTCTTCTAAGTGTCCTCTCCTCCAATATGTTTTTTCTCCCTTTCTTTCTCCTTGTGTGTGTGTGTTATATAGTGATGCCTCTTGTGTGTATGTCCTGCGTGTGTCTTATTGTGTGAGGTGTGAGGGATGTGGGGGTAGAAGGTTAGTTTAGGATTTTTATTTTTTATTTTTTAAATTAAAGATATAAATAAAATATAATGGTAAGAATATTAGCTTCTATTATAAATTAATAAAAATATAGAAAATTTAATTAACTACTCCTAAAAATATAACTAAGAAATATTAAAATCTCTAGTTTATTTACTAAAATCAAAATTAAAAGAAAACATTTTTTAAAAATAATTTCTTTTCTTAGAAATGTAATCCGAAAATGTGACTTTATTTTTAAAAATATTTTTCACAATTTTAAAAGAAAACCTAATAAACATGAAATAGAAGCTAAAATAAAGATTAGACAAAAAATAAATATTTAATGCTAAAAATAGGTTAAAGCTCGGGGAGGGTTAAAAATCACGTGTCTACAATTATGAGATTATTGTGATTGTTGGGTTGGTTGTGTTATTGTGAAGGTGAAGTGAAGGAGGTACGGTTATATGCAGGTTATCGAGGGTGTTATCCTTTTGCATACATACATATACATGGTGCATATTTATTGCTTTCTTATTTGTAGATACACGATGAATGATGCATATTTACTGCTTTTGCCTTCGTGGCTATGCAATGAATTTTGTATATTTACTGTGTTAGCCTACATGTATATGCGAGATGGAGGTTTGAAACGATCTTAATTCAAAAACTAGGATCAATACGCGGAAATGAACACAAAATTAAGATAGAGAAGAAATTGAAGTTGAGAAGTGAAAAAAGAAGGGCTAATAGAACCAATTAACCAAGGAGGAAGCGAATTTGATTATCTAGAACAATTGAGAAAAAAATTTGAATCCAAAAATAAGTGACTCAATTTGAACAATCAAGCAAAACAGCTTTCGAACAACCACAGGATTTCACCCAATTAGCTAATCTCACTATACTAAGCTAATCCTAAGCTAAACCTAAGGGATTCTACCCTCTAAACTCTTAAGAGTTTCTTCAACTTCAATATCCAATATAATCTAAGAAAGAAAATAAGCTAAGGTATCTATATATAGTTATTGCCTTTATACAAATAGCCTATTACAAAAATAGCCCCAAAGGGACTATTTGGAAAATAACCCACAAGGTCAATGTTGCTTGCCATTGTGACTTTGGCATCGCCAAAGTGGAGCCTTGCCTCATCACGATGGCTTCTTTATATCCAAGTGCTTGATGCTCGCCCAAGTGGCTTGACCTCGCCAATATTATGTTGCCTTCGCCAAAGTAGGCCATACCATAGCCTAAGTGCAAGGCGGATAGCCAAACTAGGCTTTCCATCGCTAAAGTAGGCATCCTCTTCTACGAACATGGTTTCCTCGAGGCTCCAAGCTATCATCCATATATAGAAGCCCATCCTATTATGCTCTATAAAATGCATGCAAGCTATCACCATCATTTGGTAGCTCGAGGTATAGGTGTAGTATGAATTGAGCTAACCGTGCTCGTATCATCCTCCTCTTCTTCAAAAGGATTCATCCTAAAATTAAAACCTTGTAAAAACATAAAAAGGACAAACAATGAAGAAGTCCTCATAGTATGAGGGTAATAATAATGGTTAGAAAAAAATTCATTATACCACGGGGGCACATCCTCAAGGAGTAACCAAGCATTCTGCATTATTAAGACGATCAAGTCAATAGATGTAGTATCAAGGAATTGGCTACCCCACATACCAAGATGATTAGACCACCCAGGAGATGGTCCCATAATTGACTCATATACCCCTTAATGCTCTCCGAGGTCAAAATGGTAGAAGGTCTACATAATTTGGTCACACAAACAAGTATAGGCCTTAATGAGGCTCCTACCTATATACAAGTAAACCTAAGACAAGTATGAGACTCATCGTACGTAGTGAGGTAGTAAAGAAAGGGGTTACAAAAGCGAATCCTCCCCAATATGCCTTCACTTGCAAGATTGCTATTAGAGTCTTAACTCTTACCAAGAACATCATGACAAGTCAAAACACATGAAGAAGACAAGATGCCTTACGGACAAATACCACTTTTCTTTTCCAAACAAACCTCCCAAAGAGGTGGGTTACAACATGGAGGCATGCTAGTAGAAAGGTGGAGGGATTCATTAGACACAAGTTCATTTAGAAACAAGTGATCCTCCGAAAGAATTGTCGTATCTCTACTTAAGAGTGTAAGCATGCTCCTTAGTGTCCAACCTAATACTTCAATTTGAAGAGAGTTCCTTGTCGTTGGAGATTTGACCCATAAATAATGTAGGTACCTCAAGTGGATTATAAACCCTCAAGAAGGACTTTCCATCATTGGGAAAGGTGCCAACAACCACACCCAAGTCTTACTTGTCATTTGGACCAAGCATCTCATTCTAAGTGCCACAACTTAAATCATCATCGGGATCAAATGGAAAGGAAATCCATAAACATGGGTCAAGTATACACCCATTTATCCCATTAGCACTCTTATTTTCCAAAAACATACTCCACTCACAACCATGAGTATCATTATATGCAAACAAATATATAGGAAGGTGTCACACAAGTCAACTTCATCTAAGGTGTTCTCATCAGAAGTTTCACTTATTGATTCAAGCACATTAAGGCATTGACCAAGAATGGGAACACCAAAAGACGAAGGGATAATTGTAGCACATACATCACCTTTCGCTTGAACACCATCCTCTCCAATAAACATACTATCATCTTCCAAGAAGATATTTTCGTCATTCGAAAGTGTGTCATCACATCATAGTGGATTACTAAACACCTGTAGCATTCAAGATTGGATACAACTTTATCCATACAATACACTCCGCTATGAACATTCTCAAGATTGAGACTCCGTACTTGACAAATTTTACCCCCACAATCAAATGAATTGTAACTTGACTCATTACATAAATCAAGTAATTCATCATCATATTTATCTAATAAAGGTGGGGTATCATAAAAGGGGTCATAATTAAGACCAAATTCATAAGGGCAATCCTTACTTGGGTTCCTCAAATAAGCAAGCAAATTTGTGCTATCTTCACCCAAAGGATCATCCCTTTCACATGATAATGCATTATCATTTAAAGCACATGTGACAACACTAGGTGTCCAAATTAATCTCACTATGAGAAACAATTTGGTCATCAAACAGATCAACTCCTGTAGGAACACTTTCACAAATAGCATTATCAACATGACATAAGGAGCTATTAAGAACATCACAAGGTAAAGGCTTATTAAGCTTACACAAAGATAGGCTATCACTTACACTTATTTGGCTACTAGTCACACATTTAATTCCCTATTTTAAGAAAATGCAAGAGTTATCTTTGTTACCTTGTAGGTCATTAGAAGGATTTCCTTCACCTTGGTTGTCAACAATGGAGCACGTTTGCTCCATTAGGAAGCTTCCAAGGCCCTCGTGAGTCTTCACATTTTGAGGTGCCTCACTAGTCTTGCTTCCAAGGATGCCTGCATAAGTTTCAAAACCACTAGAGAAAGCAAAGTTATTTGAGTTAGGATAAGGTTGTGACAACCCTCTCATATCACTCCACACAACCTCTCTTTTTTCCTCTCTAGAGTTGTCACTTTTCACACCCTTACTCCTCTCATTCTTTTGTCTCTCATTTCTAGAGTTAGCACAAGAGTTAAGGATCCTCTCAAACTTCATAATGGTGCCAAAATCTTGTTGCGTCCAAACACACATGCAAGTATATGCAGTCGTACAGGTAATATAGGATTGAGAGTCCAGATATCGTACCTACAGGGACTTATCTATTAACTATTTACTAAATTAGGCTAACACTAATTATTTATTTAAGCGGTAGATTCCAAGATATATTTTTAAATTAATTAAACTAAGAATAAAAATAAAATAACTAATGAACAATTAACTAAGAAAAGAGCAGATTTTACGCAATCAATGAATGAATCAATCTAGGATTATGAATTTGCTAACAATCATGTCGAGTATTAATTTCATCAACCTATTTGATTATCTAGTTGCTGATATGCGGGGTTGATTATATGATCATGATCTTTCGAGCCTCTAATCATCTATTCAAATTGACCTCACAACTACATCGTTAAGTGGGGATGTGATAACCCAATCTGAATGCATTTATATATCTTCCCATTTTGTAACTAAGTAAGGTGATCCAGGTATATTCCTATCCTAGCCATAAATCAATTCTTTATTTTACTAAAGTAAAGATCTTGCTCCCTATATTCTTCATTCTATCTCATTAATTCTTCCTCCCAGTTCACAATAAGAATATATATATTTATTTTAATGGTAGTTAAGCATTAAAATAGTAAGCACAAGAATATAAGAACAACTTTAATGATAATCAAATAAATCAAATCAAGTAATTACTAAACAATCATGTTGTCAACTATCATAATCCTTGAGAAGTTTAACTCCACATAAATATGGAGCAATTACAATAAATTATCCAAAGAAATAACGTAAAAATAAATAACAAAGAAGAAGAAAAGATGTAACCAATATTCTCCGGACACCATGGAGGCTTTTAGCTCTCTCTAGGTCAAAAGTTATGTAAAAATTGATTTTATGGAACATTCATAGGTGTAGGAAAAAACTCCAAATAAAATAACTGAGTTCAAAATGAACTGGAAAAAATTTAATACGGACAACAACTTCCTCTGTGCCATGGAGCAATTGCGTACAACCACTTTTTCTTTGAATTAAAATCTGGTTGTAAGCCCATTAATTAAATAAAATTGCAGGATATATATATATATATATATATACAAATACCAGGCCCAAAAGTGGCCTGGCCCATTAACAACAAAATCAGACAAGAGCAACAACCACAAAACCTAATCTCAACTCAATTAGGAAAGTCAAAGAGGCGTCTCTTCTTCTTCCCCAATTTCCATCGATTGCTCTGACTAATCACTGCTCAAGAGCCTCCAAGTCTATGAACGATCTCCAACGAATAAGTTCAAATGAAGATATAAGTCTTTGATTTATCCTCTCCTCTTTCTTTCATCTTTTCTCTAAACCAGTGGATTGAGCTTTAGATGAAGCAAATACCACCACTTAATCTAAAGAATTTACTCAAGAAAGATGAAGAGATGAATCTCATTTTTCATTTGTGTAATAGGATTGTACGACACAAGATCTGGAGCTTCACTTAGACTTGAGCCTACCTTTGTTTGAATACTCAAACCCTCGACACCGCAAATCTCACTGGGTGTAGGTTGTTATATTCATGGAAGTCACTTCCAACAAAGGTAAGTTCAGATCCTTATTTGTTCCAAGATATTAATACCTATATTTGACCTGTTCACACATATAACTGAGCTCTATTCTTGCTTCTTGAGGTTAAGAAATCTTGACGAAACCTGCTATGCTCCATAAACACAATCACTCCACAATGACTTCTTGAGATATACCTTCGTGTTCCCTACTCCTCTTGTAGTCTAATTCTCAAGTTGGTGGATTGGGACACCACCAATTTTAAGAAAAGATTAAGAAGAAATAGAAGCACTTTTATTTTGAACCTTGATTCACCTACAACCATAAAGATGCTTTCTTACAAATAAGAGTAGTGAAATTCTATGCTTAACTGTGTTATGTTTCTTATTTTCATGTGGCTTGTATTTACCTTCTGATTTGTTGTGACCCTGCTTTGTCAAGATTGATAATACTTTTGGCTCTTGCTTGAACTTTACCAAAGCTATTATATTGAAAATTACCTGCAAAATCAAACACTAAGTTAGTAAAAAAAATTAGCAAGAGTGTCACTTTCCCTAAGGAAATGTACCACTTTCACTATTAGGATACTCGTCAGTAATCTGATGGAGTTGACAATCATTGTCAAACCCCATGGGATATCCCACTCCCTATTAAGGATTTGCACCATAGTCCATGAGTTTGTCTCCACTACTATCTGCTGAATACTATTATCTTTACCGAAAAGTAGACATTCTTTGATAGCTGTAGCTTCTGCCACCAAGCTAGTGGTGTCAAGAATTCTACCACCTTTAGCAACCACCAGATCTCCTTCATAATTTCTATTGCAAAAAGAAAAAGAACTAGGACTAGGGGATTTCCCGTTGATGCACCATCAGTATTTCCTTTCGCGCAGCCATAATCAGGATGTCTCCATTTCACTATTTTAACAGAATATGTACTGTTGTGACTCTGCTGCAGTTCATAAATTATTTTAGCTCTTCCAGTAGTTTCCATGTAGGATTGTATTCCTTCTCTTCCATAAGAACCATAAAATAATGATAGGAACCACATTAAAAAGTATCTTCATTCTACCATTCCCTTCAAGTTGTCTCCATAATCTCACACTCTGTTTTAGATTGAACTTTCTTTCTATAATACCAGCCCCACCACAATAGTGATTCCATATCTTTTCAGCAACCTTACCTTTAAGAAAAAGGTGATCAATTGTTTCTCTCTCAGGAATGTTATAGCAACCACAAGTATCAACAATTTCAGAATTCCACTCATGCATTAGGGCAGCCACAGGAACCTTCCCTAACCATATTCTCCAAGAAAGGAAAAGGTACTTAAAGGGTAACCCTTTATACCAAATAGCCTTTAAATCATCATTCGTATCAGTTCTTTGCCTCAGTAATTCCCAAGCACTCTTAGTTGTGAACTTCCTATTACTATTTTTGGTCCACCATGGTTTATCCATCGCATCTTCATAGCAAACAGGCCCCATATTGTTTCCAACATGCTCCAAAACATAATTAGGAAGAAAATTCTTTATTGACTCAAAGTTCCACCCTTCCTCCTTGAGAAATTCCCCAACATCTATCAAGGGATGACAAGAATGTAAATTTGTTTGATGCATAAACAGTGGACTAGTATTGGTCCAATTATCAAACCAAATAGTAGAGGGGCCACTTTTTGGTTCCCACCAAAGATATTGTTCAACTTTTCCCCTATTTCTCAATATAGCTTTCCACACATGAGACCCCCCTTTCCATTGCACCAAGGTTAGGATCTGCTTCTCACAGTATTTGTTCTAAAGAAAATTAGTCCACATATTTTTCTATGTTCTAAATCTCTACCATAGATTAGCCATCATAGCCTGTGAAATATCATCTAGGTATCTAAATCCCAATCCTCTTTCTTGCTAGGGTAGACAAACCTTCTTCCAGGCAGACCAGTGCTTGCCTCTGCCTGACTCTTTGTTATTCTAAAAAAACTTAGTAAAGATCCTTTGAATGTTTTTTAGAACACTTTTTGGGGGAATAATTGTTGAAAGTACATGAATGGGAACACTCTGTAAAACACTTTTTAGCAACACTTTTTCTCCCATAGGACAACAATCTTCCTTTCCATGCTTGTAATTTATTTTGAATTTTATCTATCAAGTCTGCAAAGTCCTATTTGTTCTTCTTTGAGTGAGATATGGGACAACCAAGATAGTTTAGAGAAAAAAAGCCCTTCACCATCCATGTAACATGCTCCACCTATTGCATCACACCCACATGCGTGTTCTTGTGCATATAGAAAAAGCTTTTATCTTTATTCACCTTCTGGCCTGACTCCTTCTCATATTCTTGAAAAATCAACATAATTTCTCCAAAGAATGATCATTAGAAGATGAGAAAATTATATTATCATCAACATATGCTAAGTGGATGAAATTGGAGCTCAACTTAGGCATGTTATACCCCACATAAGAATCATCTTCAAATAGCTGATTAAGGGCTCTTATCATAACCTCAATAGATAATATAAAGAGAGTAGGGGATAAGGGATCCCCCTGCTTCACCACCCTAGTAGAATGGAAAAAGCCAACTGATTGGCCATTTAATAACACTGAGTAGTAATTATTAGAAAGTAGTCTCCAATCTCATCAACCACTCTATTAGAAAAAACCCATCTTTATGAGAACTTTAATCAAGAAGTACCAAAAAACCCTATCATATGCCTTAGCCATGTCCAGTTTTAGCACAACATTAGAGGGTTTACCTCTTTTCCCAATATCAGTAATCAGTTCCTATGTTAGCGACACATTTTCAACAATGCTTCTACCTTGAACAAACCCTGATTAATTAGGAGATATCAATTTAGGGAGTATGACTTCTAATTTGTCTTGAATAATTCTTGATAGTATCTTTTTCACAAAATTACTAAGACTGATGGGTCTCAAATCTGAGAAAAATTGCATACTTTCTTTTTTGGGGATGAGAACCAAGTTTGTATGAGTGATTTATTTTTGGAGGGTATTACCTGCAAAGAAGTCCAGTACCAATCTAATAACAACAACACCAACTATATCCCAACAGTATTGGTAGAATCTCTCAGATAGACCATCAGGACCACTAGCACTATCTTTATTTAGGCTAGAAATAACCTTTTTAATTTCAGCATCATCAGGAATAGCCCCTAAGATCTCATTATCCTCATCATTAACAAGTTCTGGAATGTGATCAAGTAGGAAAAAGTAGAAGCATCAAACTCTTAAGTAAACTGCTTCTGGTAGAAATTAATAGCCTTATTAGCAATATAGTTATCATCTTCTAACCAGAGCCCTGCTGATTCATAATTCTAGAAACTTTCAATCTATTTCTTCTTCCCTTTACAATACTATGAAAGAATCTTATATTGCTATCCCTACTTTTAAACCAATCATAACCAGCCTTATGTTGCTAGTATCTCTCATCTAGGTGTAGATATCTGCTATATTCAGCCTTAGCCCTCTGTATAATAGCCCTGTTCTCCTGAGAAGCATTATCTTCAAATAATTTCTCCTTTATTTTGGCAATCTCCTCTCTAATGAATAACTGCTGAAAAATATCACCATACACTTGTCTACTCCACACAGTAAGTGCTTTCTTAACCTATTTAATCTTCTTTTTAAAATCTAAGAATGGATTTTTTGTGTAATCAGCATCCTAGTTACTCTTAACTACCTCCTTGAAGTCTGCATGATTAGTCCAAAATTTAAGGAATTAAGAGAACCTTTGAAATCTGATGGTTCTATTCTCACAGTTCAAAAATAATGGAGCATGATCAGAGCCATCTCTTGGGAGATGCTCCACTTTAGTATGAGAATAAATACCCTGAAATTCAGAATTAGTAAAGACTCTGTCTAGCCTGTCAAATATACAATCAGAACCATCTCTCTCATTTCACCATGTAAAAAGGCTACCCATATACTGAACTTGTGATAACTCACAAGATTCAATATAATTTTGGAAATCCTCCATATATGCATCAACCACTGGAACCCCACCAATCTTTTTTGCCCTAATTAGAATAACATTAAAGTCCCCATATAATCCAAGGGATGTTCAACCTATTGGAAATAGAGTCAATGTTATCCCAGAGCTGCAATCTTTGACCTCTATCACCATATTTAGCATACACCACAGTCACTAGGAAAACAAGACCACTAACTTGGTCCTTTAACTGCAAAGAAATCTATTGCTCAGTATCACTTACTACATTCACTTTTAAACCTTGATTAACAAAGAACCATATCTTCCCATTACAATTATGAAATACTAAAGGCATTTGAATCCTGCTCCTATATCTGTTAATAATCTTTATATGTTAAAAAGGCTCAAGTAAAGCTATGAAAGCAAACTTGTGGAACTTGTGTAACATTTGAACTCTCTAAAAAGCCTTTTGTGAATTAACAGACCTGATATTCCATATAAAATCCTTCATTGACTTTTTGATTTTATTGACCCTCTATTTCTCTTTGGTTATACTCTGCTAGGCTGTGTAGCCTCCCAATACCTTATTTATTTCCTTTCCTTGCAGATTTAATGGATTTGACAGCCCTTAGCGAAAGATTTACATCTCTCAGTACATCATTTTCAAATTGATTTGTACTCTTGTTTCCATCTTCTAGATGTCCATATACCTCTACCTCCTCAATATTGTATAATATAATATTGTGAAGGACTTTATTAGATGACTCAATATTATTGCTCCAAACCTGGGTTTCATTAATTTTCTGTGGAATATCAACTGGAACTAAATAATTATCCTTTGTTGCTGTTAATCTATGATCTTTACTGCCTGTTACCATCTTGCCATAGTCCTCATGCTTATTAATTGGTACTATTCTTTTCCCCTGATTAGTAACATTCTCTTTGTGATTGCTTTTTGTTGGATTGTCTGAATGTTCTACCTCATCACCTATAGAGGATTTTTTAGAGCTATTCAACTAAATGCCCCTCTTTTTTAATGCATAAGGAGAGCTATCAGCTGGGAGATTGCTCTAATCTAACTCAATCACTTCACTAGTTGCTTTATCTTCACTTTAATAGTTGTCACCATTCTCTCTCAAGTAGTGTTATCCTTCACTGCATTAGTAGTTGGGTCCCTATTTTCATTTGATTTGATCTCCTTTTGTGCTGCAGGTTTTTCCACTGATAATGTTGCATGTATCTCCTTTGCATGATTATGGAAAAAGTTGGAAATCCACTCTTTTGTTGATTGTTTCTTGACCCCTTCCCCCTGTTTTTAATTTGATTCTTGAGTTGTTGGTGTAATATTTGTGATTATTGTTTCCATGTCTTTTGTATACTCACCACCCTCTTTTGTTAATACTTTAAAAGGGTTACTGTTACACAACCCTTTATTTAGTGATACAACCCTTTTCACTGAGGTAACGTTTGTTAACAAATCTCCTCCTTGTATCATTCCACTGCAGGTTTTAAATTGTTTTCCTTTTTCCTTGGCCCTTCGATGGCCTGGTTTCCACTTTTCCATTTTGAGTGTTATTCTCCTTGTCCACTATCTCATGCTAAATTTGCTTCAATTCTGGGTGCAAAACCCTACACTCTTGCTCATTGTGCCCTTGTAATTTACACTTTTTGTAGTACTCAAGCAGAAAGTCGTATTTGATCTTCTCATGTTCTATCCTTGACTCCTTTTTAGTAGAATTGATTATTTCCATCTCCACGCACTTAGGAAGGTCTGCTAGAAGGTCCACCTGCACCATGAACCTAGCACAACTAGGTCTAGTTTTGTTCACCATATCCAAATCCAAGTGAATTGGTTTCCCAAAAGCTGATGCAGAAGAGAACAGTAAATCTTTGACAAAGAATGTTGGGTTAAGATCCAGGAATTAGATCCATGCCATAGCCCGACTAGTTTCCTCTTCAATCTTGAATTTAGCATCGTAGATTAGAGGTCGAATTTGATATGAGTACCCATCTTTTGCAGCAATGTAATAAACATTCTTGTCCATTACATTCACAAAGTCCTCAATAAGATCAAATCTCATGAGAATGTGACGATTTCTCAAAAAACCAATTTTACCGTCACCTTTTATGTTGAGTTGTTTGGGCAATTGAATTCGAAGGTCACCCAATTCAGGCCAACCATACGAGAATTTACCAACTATTGCATATTGTAACTCTTCAATAACATTCATCCTATCCACTTCTTCCTCAGTCCACACCACTCTGGGATACCATTAACGAAATTGAGCTTCTTGATTTGTATGGGCTGTACAGTAGGCTTATTATTAGAAATGACAGCATTGATCATCTTAGACTTCAATACATCTGCATAATTTTCTTTCTTGCTCAGTGTATTTGTCTCCACTGATGAATCTCTAGGTACAATATTAGTCACGATGGGTGAATTTTAGGGTAAGGGAGGGAAGTTTTCCTGAGAAGTGCTTAGGGTTGGTTGGTCTGCCCTAGAATCAAGCTGACCAATGGCCGGAATTGCCATCTTCGTTGGGAAAAGTGGTTCATATTATTATGATGGCTAGGTTAGGCATGAGAGAGACGAGAGCTTTATTTTATGATTTCTATTTATCGCACACAACCACTGGCATGGTAGGCAGCGAAATTTTCAATTTCAACTAACGGTCACTTTTCATTATTTTAATAAATTTATTCGATTAAGCTGTCTGCTTGATTTCCTTCTATAATCTTTCGTCTTTAATTTGTTTTTGCTCCAAATATTTTCATCTTCATATCATTTTAATCCTATACATAAAAAAATAATATTAAACACAATTCATAAAATCAATGCTAAAAAAATGCTAAATATGAGGAAATAATGACTAAAAACATATAATTTTGGCCTCACATCAAGACCCCTTCAATTCCAACTTCCACATTGGTGCACAAAGAGTGGATGTGTTGACTTCTTTGTTCAATTCCTTAGCACCAACCTCACAAAGAGTAGCTTGTTTTGCCTCTAAAGGCAACTCGTTAGGTTCTTCTTCACGAGGAGTAGTACCATTCAATAGCCTTTCCAACTTCTCGGATGCCATCTCGGTGACCAATTAGTAACCTTTTCAATATTCCTTTTGTATTGAAGCAAAAAATTCTTTTGTTCTCAAAGTACTAGGATCCTCAATTGATAATGGCTCACTTGTAACTTCTTCTCCAGGAGGTGTTGAGGGAAATAGAAGCTTCCCGTTGTCTAGTCCATGATATACTTGTACCAATCTTTCACATTTTGGATTCCATATTTTTGGAACCAAGTGCATGCCAAATGTAGGTGACAAGTATCCAATAAGCCTATGCCACACCACACCTCCTCTTGGTTGTCCCCAAGTGACATGAGTACGCTTACTTGTTGATCAATCCAAAACCCTCTTTCATCAAGGATAGGATTTTAAATCGGATATAAAGGTAACCCAAGATATTCCACCACCTCACACGATATGACATTGGCAATACTGTGATTATTAAGTTCAAGATCAAAACCCATGACACCATTTATACTCACTTTGCTTTGAAGTATTTGCCTCACCGGGTCATACCTATCTTGGATCCTTGCATTCCAAGAAGTAGTGAATGTACTTCTCCTATGGTTAACATAATGACTTTGAATTGGTTCCGTCCATACATCTATTCTTCCTCGATTAGGATAGGTAGTAGCATAAGATGAGAGAAAATAACCAACCTCACTACTTCTTCTTCTATCAACATTATGCTCATAGCCCATATTGCTAATAGCATATTCATAAGTGTCATCCCCATAATATGTTCGATTTAAGGAAGACATCCTTCCTTATATCACCTTGTACCTACCTTTAAAACTAGCAAACAAGGTTAATAGCAAAATTCCTCATGTCTCTCATATATGAAATCTCTCAACTTACCTAAAAGTGTCTTCCCGAAGGTTATAGAGAACTACCTTTGTCCAATCAATTCACAAGGTGACTTATCCTTTGTGGAGGAATAGATTCTTGTTGACCAAACAACGGACGACTCAAGGAACAAATGGAAAGATCAAAAAATAATCAACGAGATAAACAAGAAAATCTCACAAGGAATTAGCTTGAAAGAGTATGCACACAAGAACTAATTAACGACTAAGTAGAACAATTACTTGTTGAAAATTAGTTTAGGAACCAAGAAGAGATATTGGAGTAAAGAAGTTGAAAGAATGGAATTATAATATGATAAGGGTTGAAGAAAGATGAGATCACACCTTTAGAACTACCTAAGGATCGCCCAAGTACAAGTTTTGCTCACCAAAGTGATGCTTGGTTCGCCAAACAAGAGACTGGTTCGCCAAAGTTAAAGTTGGCTAACCAAACTCAAGCCCCAACTCACAAAACTACATACACCATCGCCAAACTACACCTAAGGCTCTCCAAAGTAGAGGGAAGATTGCCATAGTGCACCAGCCCTCGCCAAACTTGACAGAATCTCAAACTAGGCAGAATTTTACTACCCAAAAGTTTGGTGCATCGCCCTATAAATTAGTGCACCCAAACCCATCGCCAAAATCACCCTTTTGATCGCCAAAATGGCCAAAAACCACACCATAAAGATGATAATTATTTACCTTTTGATCCCATGTACTTTCCTTTGACCTTGTACTTACCCTTTTTCGGTAAATTCCTTTAGCACAAACAAGTGCAACTTATTTTCTTCTCCTTTTTTTTGGATTCAAATACACATTTTTTGAATATTCTTCTTCAACAAGATATGAAGATCATGAAGAACACTTGAACATTCAAAAATTCAACCTTCATCGAATGAGCACCAAATTTAACAAGAACTTTAACCACGAGCTCCTTTCAACCTCTCGAATAATGCTCGATAGTTTTTAGGCTTCAACTCCTCCCGAAAATTAAACCAACTTGCAATTTCTTGAAACCATGAAGAACACCATGAACATGATAAAATCCAAAATTGAACCTAGTGAGTTTCAAATCCATTTTCTTCCAATTTTCAGATCCAGGCTCTAATCGATTAGGAGAACAATCTCCAATATAATTAGAACTCTAATTAAGCTCCAATCAAAGAATCCACTTTACATCTTCAAGCTTTTCCAAGATCAACAATGGTGAAAATTTGAAAAAACTCCAAATTAAGCCAAATTTTAGATATATACCCCTAAACACTAGAGAAATACAATCTACTGTTAGGAGCTCAAACACAATACAAATTGAACAATTTTTCGGAATTTTCAAATTTCTCAATTTTTTTGGGTTCTTTTAAATTTATGAACCGAAATTGGAGATCTATAGAAATGAATCACTAGACTAAGCTTTGATACCAAATGATAAAATCATAATCCAGAAACTAGGATCAATACATGGAAATTAACATTAAATTAAGATAGAGAGGAAATTGGAGATAAGAAGTGAAGAAAGAAGGGCTAATTGAATCAATTAACCAAGAAGGAAAAGGAGTTGATTATCCAAAACAATTGAGAAATAAATTTGAATCCACAAATGAGTGAATCAATATGAATAATCAAGCAAAAGAGTTTTTGATCAACCACGTGATTCCACCCAATTAGCTAATCATACTATACTAAGCTAATCCTAAACTAAACTAAGGGATTCCACCCTTTAAACTCTCAAGAGTTTCTACAACTTTAATATTAAAAATAATCTAAGGCATCTATTTATAGTTATTGCCTTTAGACAAATAGCCTATTACAAAAATAGCCCCAAAGTGACTATTTGGAAATCTAACCCATAAGGACAATGTTGCTCACCATTGTGACTTTGGCATCGCCAAAGTGGAGCCTTGCCTCGCCACTATGGCTTATTTGTTGCCCAAGTGCTTAATACTTGTCCAAGTGGCTTGAGCTTACCTTAGGGATCGTCAATGTTGTGTTTTCTATGCCAAGATGGTCCATTCCATCTCGTAAGTGCAAGGTGGATCACCAAACTAGGCTTTCCATCACTAAAGTAGGCAGCCTCTTTTATGGATATGGTTTTCTCGAGGCTCTAAGCTATCATTCATATGTTGAAGCCCATCATATTATGCTCTATAAAATGCATCCAAGCTATCACCTTTACTTGTGTAGCTCAGAGTATAGGTATAATACAAATTGAGCTAACCGTACTCATATCAGGGTTGTATATTTACTTCTTTTGCCTTTGTGACAACACAATGAATATTATTTATTTACTATTGTTTCCTTCATGGCCACATGATAAATGTTGTATATTTAGTGTTATAGAAAGCATGATGGTCTTTTTGGTGTCCATAACGACTATTAAATTTATGTTATAGAATGCTAGGTTAGCTGAGGTCATTTTGTCAATTGGGGTTATGCATTGCTTTGCATTCATATTATCACATAGTGTGGCTTCAAAGTTTTGTTGACAGTTGTGTTCAGAGCCACTAGAATCTATGTAGAGTTGGTAATTATGTTGATAAGAGTTGATCCAGGAATAGGTAAGTTTGGTTATGAGTGATATTGATGGGTGGTTAGAGGCAGGGTTATGTAAGGTTGTTGTGGTTGGTCGTTGCCTCTGTTTAGGTTGTGTCTTTGGTAGTGTGTTCTTAATTTTAGTTGTCTTGTTTCAATTATTCTGTCCCATTACATACTCAATAGATTACACACTTCGTGCCTTTAGTTTGATTGGTAGACAAGGATTCTCACGGTGTGTGGTCGTGCTCATCGGATGATTGGTACGCTTTGTTCTTCTTGTGGCTCCTGGTTTAGCAGTCTTATTTTGATTTGTATTGCTGATAAGTAGGTCGGGGCCTTGTCTCGATAATGATTTTTTAGTTGTAATCATAGAGGCTTGTAGATGTCTTTTGTGAATCTTGTAAGTTGATTGGGCCTATGTTCACTTTGTTGTTAGTTGTTGGTTTTAGATAGTGGCCTCTATGGCCTTATGCTATGTTATGAGTTTTTTGTTGCATTTTTTTTTGGGTTGGCTTGGATTTGGTGGACCACATGTGTTATTTTATTTGGTTTAAGCTGGTTTGATCAGTCAAATGATGCACTTCATAGCAGTCATGCCTCCCCAGGATTGGAGCATGATACTAACTAGCTACTCTACTTTCTTATTAGTTGAAATATTGTCTGTTTAATAGGAACCACTTATGGAAAATGAAAACCAATGAAATGATCACCCAAACAATGAGATCAATGAAAATTTAGGTGGTACACAACTCTCTAGTGACACAAAGGCTTGAGTAGATCAATGAAATGAGAAGGACCCCTACGTTGAAGGAATTAAGTTTGATACTGGACACCTTAACCTGGCCAATGTGAACAAACAAAGGAGGTATGGGAAAATATTCTCAAAGAAGTTGAGTCACAATGAGAAGAAAAAAGGATCGATCTGGATGGTCTCAAAGAAACTTTGTTGGGACTCGCTAAAAAATAGAAGTCCATAATGGACCACATTAAAGCACAAGATTGGAGAGTGGCTGAGCTATAAATTACTTTTAATACTTTAGGGGGAAACAAGCAAACACCACCAAGAATAGAGGATGAGTTGGAGTTGACAATTGGTCACTAGCATGTAGGGTTTTTATGATAGGGGACAACTCTGAAGTACCAACAACATTTTTCTAGCAATTGAGTTAATCCAGAAGGAAGTAATATTCAATTTTATCATAGTTAAATACCTAGATTAATCATATCTTAGGAGCACCACCAGTCATAAAGGTACATAGTTCAAGAGCTATTTAAAGCTACCTTATATGGCCAATGTTGCGCCAAAACACATCCCAAAGAGGTTCAAAATGTCCAATATACAAAAACAATGGAACTAAAAATCTATATGAATACGTTATGATCTTCAACACATCCGTCAATTAGAATGACCTAACCAAACAAGAGTTTAAGTTGGTCATGGTCAAGAAGTTTGGGTAGACCTTATCTAGTGGCACATTAATATGGTATTCGTTATTGCCTGAGAACTCTACTGACTCTTTTAATATGCTTGTAGATTATTTTTCCAAATCACATGCCGATGTAAGGAGGTTCTACCTAGGAGGAAAAACATCTATCTCATAGACTCTCTCCTCATACTCAGCCACAATTATAGAACCCTTAATGCAGAAAACTCATCCCTCAGATACTCGCGCATGCTGCGAGGCATGTACTTTCCCAAGAAGGCCTCGGAGAACTGAGTCCAAGTCATAGATGGAGATCCAGCTGGCCTGGAATCAAAATAACCTTTCCACCACTGCCCCGTTGCTCTGTCTAGCTTATAGGTAGTATAATCTACGTCGCGCGACTCAACCAACCCCAAATTAAGCAGCCTCTCCTCATAACTGGTAAGAAACTCATAAGCATCCTCTCTTGGGGACCTGGTAAACCTAGGTGAAGTTAATCTCAGAAATTGGCCCAACATCTTCTGCTCCTCCACAGTCATAACTGGTTGGGCTTCTGTCGGCTGTAAAACAAGAGGTACTGGCAGAATTTCTACTTTGGGGCTGTAGTTGCAGGCTGCGCCCCTATATCAATACAAACCCAATAGATGAACCAATGCATCATGGAGAATCGAAGAAGATATAAACTTGGGTGGAGCTTGGGCTGCTTCCTGGCCCACCTACTATTGTGGCGGCGGAATCTCTGGGTCAGGAGCACTAATAGGATTAGGTGATGGCTCCCTAGCATGATATTGAGATGGGGTTGTAGCTCTAGTCTACCCTCGACCTTGGGTTCGACCTCTGCCTTTAACTGGAGTTTTATCAGCAGGCTTGGGATCCTGATCCCCGGCTGCCACACCCCGCGTCCTAACCATCTACGAAAGAGTGAAACAAATAAGGATTTAGAAACCAGTACAGATAAAATGCACAAAAATAAATCAGAAAGATGAGGGAAGAGGACAAAATACACAAAATAAAACCCCTCCCAAGACTTGGTAAGGTCGGTACAAGAGCTACTATAACAAAAGAAGAGTACTAGATAGTATCCAAAACATACATATACACAGTAGTCTCAGAAAGACAAAAGACTGTGACTGAAGTAGATGGAGGACGATCAGCTCGGGACTCTAGAAAGCTCATCCCATCTCTGGATCAGTAGCAGGGCCTGAGGACAACGTCAGCGCCGGTGACTCGTACTCGGATCTACATCAGGAAAAATATGCAGAAATGTAGTATGAGTACCAAAGCAATAGGTGCTCAGTAGACATCATCGATCAACTGAGCTCAAATATAGTCAAAGCATAAATATCATGCTAGGGTGTAAGCTAAAGTCAACAATAAAGGGGTAGAAATGTAAATATTTATTGTACAAAACAAGTGCAATAAAAGAAATAAATAACTCAAGAATATGAGAAATGAACTAATTACAACCTAAGTAGGGCCCCATAAGCCCAGAAGGCACACACAAAAAGACCATTACCCTACCCAGCCCTCATAAGCCGACGGGTGCAAACAAGAGAAAACTAAGATAGTAAATATAAATATTCACTAGCTGAACCGATCCCAAGTACCCTTATGATCCCAAATCTATGATGAAAATCTAGGTATGTATCGGGCTTGAACCATAACCAATGGATAGTAACGAGAGGCCAGATGCCGGGCTCGAACAGAATAATAGTGGGTAATAAAAAGAGGCCACATGAACCATGTACAACAGAACTCAGTATCACTGCCAGAATCCCAGTAACAACCATAGTCAAAACTAGAACATCCTTACCATGGTCATAAACAGATGTCGGACTCGAACCAAAACTCATAGTAACCATATTGTAACCAGAAATAAGTGATCCCATAAGTAACCAACCTCAACTGTAAACTGATACCAAACTCATACCGGAGCTCATAAATACTGATCATAACCAAAACCATAACCAAAGACAGCATCTTTCCAAAACTTATAATAATAATAGCAATAAAGCATATGCCAGACTCGAACCGAGAACTGAAATACATTTACATAGAAATAAACATAACTAGCTAACATGAAGCTATTCAAGGGTTCCAATCCTATTTCCAAACTATAAAGTCATAAATATGAATCTCGGTAGGATAAGTCCACTAAGGCAAGGCGGGTCCCAAATGCTAAGTCAAAGAGGTGCGGTCCAGAATTAGTTACTACTCTACCCAGGAAAAAGAAGCTACAACAGGCCAGAAATCAAATCTAACTTAAACCCAACCCAAGGAAATAACATTTAAAATATTAGCCAAGAATCTAACTAAACCTAAAGGAACTTCATATCAAATATACTATTTAAAAAAGGCAGTAGGCCCACTATGGGGTCCCGATAACCAAACCTAGACCAGAATCTACCTGAGTCTAGTATAAGGCTTCCCAATCCCATACCAAGGTACTAATAGCACTAATCCTAGCCCTAAAGGATGATAATACACTACACTAGGGGAGAACGGGCCCAAAGTCTATCAAAACGGGCCCCTAACCGGCTAAATAAGGAGTAAAAATACTAAAACGATACCCGGGCTAAAACTACCTGCCCAAAACTAGAACATTAGTACCTAATACCATAAGTAAGCTCAATTTAAAAGTAGGATAAGCCTAGCCTACCTGGACGCCGCCGAACGCTCGTCAAATCCTCTAAATTGGAGCTTTCACCTTTCGAGAAGCCTCCGAGAGCTGCCACGCTATCAAAAGAATGATCTATGTATCAAGATGAGAAAATTGATGCCCATATTTCATATAAATGCACTGGGTCAGAAATCGGACTAAAATTCCACGTGGAGTTCGATTGCAAAATTATGAAATTAAAACCGTCACAACATCCCACACAGCTCAAGGATCAATTGCCAAAATATGTTTGGCTAAATCCGAGCTCAAACAATAGCAAACTCAGTGCCAATATAATCTGGAGAAATAAGGAATCCAATTACCAAATTAAGCGGAGATTTGATCGAATTACTTACAAGAGAAAGACGCTACACTTTCAAAACCACTATCCCGAGCTAAAACCAGCCTCACACAATTAATAACTCACTAATTCAGAGATTGAAATGTCTAAAATGGTGGTCTACACTTAGATAAATGAGTTGGAAAAGAAGAGACTGAAATATTTATATAACACTAGTGATGGCCGCTTTAGCGGATAAATGACCGCTAAAGCGGTCACCGCTAAAGCGGCCAGGCCTAGGCTGGCCAAGCTCTGGTAAAGAGGTCCAGGGATGCTAAATCAGCTACCACTAAAGCGGTCCCCTGTCCGCTTAAGAGGCTGCACTAGATACTTGACACCAGCCAAGTTCAACTAGTCCCAATGGACTCCGACCGGGTACTCGGAATTGCTTCGAAATCCCGTACTGGCAAACAAACTATGATACCCTACCAAATTCAATATTCCAGACTCAACCGCGCTATCAAAATTTTCATCCGAGGTCATTTTGATAAAAAGTGGATCCCACACCCCCATGGGCCGTTTTAACCAAAATCCACCTAATAGCCCAAAATGAGTCCTAAAACCTCGGGACCCAGACCAAGGGTCCCCGTAGTCTAAAATCAATATTTCAAAGTTGTTGAGACTATTAGAAATGGAATACAATGCCGTTTACCTGAGGTTTTGGGCCGAGACCCATTCCCTAACTTCAAAGGCACCAAAACAGGGAAATGACTCTAAGAACCAAACGAGATATCTAGTAACCGAACCGTCAGTCCCAGCAAGTCATAAATGACCTGGGGTAGCTATAGGAATTCTCTAAATGTATAAAAAGTATGAAAACATAGGAAATAACCTGGAGGGTCATTACACCAAGGACCAAGCGGGATAGTGTTTAAATTTGCCATTCGTTTTTTTAAGTACTACTACTACTACTACTACTACTCCTCCTCCTATTTGGTTTGTTCAAAGAAGGCATGTGATTCTTTTACTACTCTTATTGGGTTTGTTCAGTGAAGGCGTATGATTCCTTTACTATTATTACTTGGTTTGCTTTAGGTGTTATTTCAGTTATTCCTTTTCATACAACGTCAAGTAAAAAATAGTGTAAATAATTAAGGACATAAAAGTCGATCAATATTTAAGGGGTGTTTTGATCGATCAACATTTAGCAAAAATTATTCGTGCTTTTATAATAGGTAGATGGATATAGATATATTTAAAAAGGTATTAATTACAAAAACAATATATATTTACCTTCCGTAAACAATGAACATAAAGGATTTAGTACATTTAAGTCCTAAACATTAGTGTCATAATTAAATATTTATTTTTAAATGCTAGGAACGTGTTCTACACTTGCGTCTGAGTCAATCAATAAAATTATTAGAAAGTGCCAATTAAATTTAAAATAAATGACTCTAACTTTGGCTTATATACAAAAAAGAAAAGCAATGTAAAAATAGATAGTAGAAAGGAGGTATGTCCCAATTTTGAACTACTACTTTGAATGAAAAAACGTTCTTGCACGTTGCAAAGCATCATCTATTAGAGAAAGATAGTTATTTAAATTGCTAAAAGAAATTAAAATTACCTCGGAAAAGACTGTTTAATCATATTTTGTATGTGCAATAACCATTAGAGCCTGTACGATTTTTGGGCCAAAAAATCATTTAACTATACCTAGAACTTAATGTACATCCTTCAACTAGCATAGTGAACAATCCTTAATATATTCAAAGCTTAACAAGTTTCATCCTTCTGTGAAACTGTTATTAAAAAACTAACATAACTCATCTCATGTGCAAGTCACGTGACTCTCCGAGCGCCACAACATACCCTAATAAATGAAATACCCTAGTATAGTGGAAAAGGAAGAAGAGAGAAATACCCTATCAATCGACTATGTGGAAAAATGAAAAAAGAACCCAAACAAAAGTATTTGATTGGTGAGCAGAATAAAATATTGTCCATTAAGAAGCAAAAGAATTAAATGTATTCTTTTTTTATTTTTCCTTCGGTGTTCGTTATCATTGTTGGAACCCAACTAATTCAAAGGGAAAATGACACAGGCTGGCCCATTTCAGAACAATTGGCCCACGTTTGGGCCATTGGACATGGAGTGGCCAGTTGGCCATTAATTCCACTAAATGATCTTTTCCTAATTTGGGTCATTTTGGCCCAGGTAGTTCAGATACAGTTCATATACCATGCTGATACAATCCATATACCATGTTGATACAGTTCGAAAAAAAAGATAGAGCAGCGAATTTATGGGTAGAAATTATATCATTGTTATATAGAATATGCATTTTTTAATATGATGTGCATAAAATTTGTATCATTGTTGTATAAAATATGTATATGTGTAAGATGCATATAAGAATTGTATCTTTATTATATAGAATATATATTTGTATAAGATATGTATCGAATTTGTATCAGTATTGTATAAAGCTGCCAGCAAATGGCTAGAAAATGGAATTAAAATTCAATGGTCATTTTCGTGTCAATAGTTTCAGCCGAAGTGTTATTTATGTCCTTTCCCCTAATTCAAATTCGCACTGCATAATGCCCATTTGGGAAAAACGCTTCCTACTAAGGATTTTTCCATATTAAGTACTCAAAGTTGAAACTTCCGGTTCAGAGAAAGGCAACCCATCTGATTTTCCACATCCTTTGGCGGTAAGAATTAACCTACTTATGTATACACATTCACATATAGAAAAATTTGAGGAGGAAGTGGAAGGAAATTAAAACAAGAATATTTAAAAATATGATGGAGACAGTAAATCAATATGAGAGTATTAAATATAATATGAGAGGTATTTACTATAATGAATGTTGTATATGACAAATGCATACTTATCTTTTCTCTTCTTTACTTGATTTTGTATTTGGGGTAATTTATATTAAAATTTGATTATATTCAAATTTTTGATGATGAATGAAGAAATACTTACCTCTTTAATACAAATAATATACAAATGTCAATGGTATACTCTATACGGACGAGGATGATTAGCCAAGGTTGAGAGGCAAAGCTCAATATAATGCATAAATGATATTTGTAGTTTGTCTACTGTTGAGGAATCCATCCAGAAAAGAAAAATCGTATGGAGCATTTTGGAATGCAATTCAACCGTTCCTTTCTTTATAAGTGACTTTTAGGATTCATGAGGTGCCAATTAAAATTTTCAAAGAATCACCGCAACTCTTCACAATTAAAAGGACACATCTTTTGGTATGCATGCATGTGTTTGGTTCTTTTTTTAAAAAAATACATAAATAAAATAATTAGAGTTTTAAAAGGATATTTAGGTAATTTAACTTTTTAATTGAGTTTGGACAACTTTCATAAATCCTAACTCTTTATTAGCTAATTGCTCCCTATCCCCATTCTGAATTACATAAAATCCCTCATTTTGAAGCAGTCGGATACATCCATTGCATCGGCTAAATCACTTTCCGATATATAACTAATCAATCAAATTCTTATGTATCAGTAACACCGATCTCATTCCGATACATGATTCTTATGTATCAGTAACGTAAAAAAGCATTCTGATACATAATTTTTGTCATATTTTCAACCAGATACATTATTCTTATGTATCTGTACACAAAAAAACAGGTACGATACATAGCATTTGTATTTTTTTTAGCCGGCCCCGTGGTGTATCTTTACGTCCTTCACCATCCCGCCATTAATTGGATACATTAGTCTACATAACAACAACATAAAAATTCGTCAGATACATAGATTTTGTAGAATTCTCCGAACGGAGGAAACAAACATTTTTTATCAGATCTGACCAGATCTCCACCTATATCGTCAAAATTCTCCGACATTCGCCGGAAAAAATGTAGCTTTTGGAGGTTTTCGTTTTGGTGGTGGTTCACCATCATTGGGTTGTTCGGATTAGTGAGTTGATATGGTTGTTTGGTTGGAGATGGTGGAGAAAATGGTGTTGGGTTCTGGTTGGCTGGATTAGAGAGAAAGGAGGAGGGAGTGAGGAAGGTCAGGGATCGGTGATTTTTCGGTGGATAAGAGGCTAGAAACAAAGAAGACGATGGAGAGACAGGTTTTGTGGGAGCTGCTGGTTGTGGAGGAAAAAATGAATTGGATTTGGGATTTGGGATAGATGTAATTTATCCGATGATTTAGAGAGAGAAAGTAAAAAAAGGAATTTATGTAATTATTTTTAAAGGGTTGGGCTTTTAAGTAATAATGGTAAGTTAAGGTGTGGTATTATGTAATTTGTCCTTTTTTTTAATTGAAATATTTTAGTAATTTTACTGTAAAGTTTTGGAGTTCATGCTTTTAAGGTAGTATAGATATTGATAGATATAGATAAGGCTTGAAATTTGCAGTTGTATATGTATTTCACAATTAATAAATGCTTTTGTATATGTATTTTAAAGAATTATGACAATGTTTAAAGAGTCTATGTGTTGTATATGTATTTGAGGTTATAAAAACAGTTATGTAATTGTATGTGAATAAGGCCTGAAATTTGCAGTTAGGGTATATGTGTTATATGTATATTTGAGATCATAAAAATAGTTTTTTGAATTTGATTTTGACGTATTTTGAGTTTTGAAACTAATTCAATAAGCTTTCTATTTGGAAATGAAATCTTCAATTAATTGGATAGACGAGATTTAAGGTAACTGAAATTCTTGTTCCTTTTTTATCTTAAGTTGTTATCTGAAAATAAGGGCATTAACTAATTTGTATATGTATTGAGTCGTTTATTAACGCTACAAATACATATATAATTTGTAGCGTATGTGCAAGTCACGTGACTCTCTTCCACCTTTTTTTTGGACGTTCCATCACACTAAAGATATTAAGAAGCATAGTAAATTTTTACGTAATATGTGGTATAATATTATAAAGATAAAATTAGAACTTACCGGTGGATAGGTTAATACAAATCTACAATGAATATTGGGATAAACAACTTAACAAAAACCTATTCCTTAGACCCTCCACCGTGACAATAACAAAATGACCGATATATATATATATATATACATGTAAAGCATTTCCAATTCTAACTAAAAATAAGGAACCCCCCTCCCCCCCCCCCCCCCAAAAAAAAAAACCCTATCAATCGACTATGTGGAAAAATGAAAAAAGAACCAAAACAAAAGTATTTGATTGGTGAGCAGAATAAAATATTGTCCATTAAGAAGCAAAAGAATTAAATGTATTCTTTTTTTATTTTTCCTTCGGTGTTCGTTATCATTGTTGGAACCCAACTAATTCAAAGGGAAAATGACACAGGCTGGCCCATTTCAGAACAATTGGCCCACGTTTGGGCCATTGGACATGGAGTGACCAGTTGGCCATTAATTCCACTAAATGATCCTTTCCTAATTTGGGTCATTTTGGCCCAGGTAGTTCAGATACAGTTCATATACCATGCTGATACAATCCATATACCATGTTGATACAGTTCGAAAAAAAAGATAGAGCAGCGAATTTATGAGTAGAAATTATATCATTGTTATATAGAATATGCATTTTTTAATATGATGTGCATAAAATTTGTATCATTGTTGTATAAAATATGTATATGTGTAAGATGCATATAAGAATTGTATCTTTATTATATAGAATATATATTTGTATAAGATATGTATCGAATTTGTATCAGTATTGTATAAAGCTGCCAGCAAATGGCTAGAAAATGGAATTAAAATTCAATGGTCATTTTCGTGTCAATAGTTTCTGCCGAAGTGTTATTTATGTCCTTTCCCCTAATTCAAATTCGCATTGCATAATGCCCATTTGGGAAAAACGCTTCCTACTAAGGATTTTTCCATATTAAGTACTCAAAGTTGAAACTTCCGGTTCAGAGAAAGGCAACCCATCTGATTTTCCACATCCTTTGGCGGTAAGAATTAACCTACTTATGTATACACATTCACATATAGAAAAATTTGAGGAGGAAGTGGAAGGAAATTAAAACAAGAATATTTAAAAATATGATGGAGACAGTAAATCAATATGAGAGTATTAAATATAATATGAGAGGTATTTACTATAATGAATGTTGTATATGACAAATGCATACTTATCTTTTCTCTTCTTTACTTGATTTTGTATTTGGGGTAATTTATATTAAAATTTGATTATATTCAAATTTTTGATGATGAATGAAGAAATACTTACCTCTTTAATACAAATAATATACAAATGTCAATGGTATACTCTATACGGATGAGGATGATTAGCCAAGGTTGAGAGGCAAAGCTCAATATAATGCATAAATGATATTTGTAGTTTGTCTACTGTTGAGGAATCCATCCAGAAAAGAAAAATCGTATGGAGCATTTTGGAATGCAATTCAACCGTTCCTTTCTTTAGTAACACAGATCTCATTCTGATACATGAGTCTTATGTATCAGTAACGTAAAAAAGCATTCTGATACATAATTTTTGTCATATTTTCAACCAGATACATTATTCTTATGTATCTGTACACAAAAAAACAGGTACGATACATAGCATTTGTATTTTTTTTAGCCAGCCCCGTGGTGTATCTTTACGTCCTTCACCATCCCGCCATTAATCGGATACATTAGTCTACATAACAACAACATAAAAATTCGTCAGATACATAGATTTCGTAGAATTCTCCGAACGGAGGAAACAAACATTTTTTATCAGATCTGACCAGATCTCCACCTATATCGTCAAAATTCTCCGACATTTGCCGAAAAAAATGTAGCTTTGGGAGGTTTTCGTTTTGGTGGTGGTTCACCATCATTGGGTTGTTCGGATTAGTGAGTTGATGTGGTTGTTTGGTTGGAGATGGTGGAGAAAATGGTGTTGGGGTCTGGTTGGCTGGATTAGAGAGAAAGGAGGAGGGAGTGAGGAAGGTCAGGGATCGGTGATTTTTCGGTGGATGAGAGGCTAGAAACAAAGAAGACGATGGAGAGACAGGTTTTGTGGGAGCTGCTGGTTGTGGAGGAAAAAATGAATTGGATTTGGGATTTGGGATAGATGTAATTTATCCGATGATTTAGAGAGAGAAAGTAAAAAAAGGAATTTATGTAATTATTTTTAAAGGGTTGGGATTTTAAGTAATAATGGTAAGTTAAGGTGTGGTATTATGTAATTTGTCCTTTTTTTTAATTGAAATATTTTAGTAATTTTACTGTAAAGTTTTGGAGTTCATGCTTTTAAGTTAGTATAGATATTGATAGATATAGATAAGGCTTGAAATTTGCAGTTGTATATGTATTTCACAATGAATAAATGCTTTTGTATATGTATTTTAAAGAATTATGACAATGTTTAAAGAGTCTATGTGTTGTATATGTATTTGAGGTTATAAAAACAGTTATGTAATTGTATGTGAATAAGGCCTGAAATTTGCAGTTAGGGTATATGTGTTATATGTATATTTGAGATCATAAAAACAGTTTTTTGAATTTGATTTTGACGTATTTTGAGTTTTGAAACTAATTCAATAAGCTTTCTATTTGGAAATGAAATCTTCAATTAATTGGATAGACGAGATTTAAGGTAACTGAAATTCTTGTTCCTTTTTTATCTTAAGTTGTTATCTGAATATAAGGGCATTAACTAATTTGTATATGTATTGAGTCGTTTATTAACGCTACAAATACATATGTAATTTGCTATTTCGGACAATTATCAAAATGTTTCCATTACTTTCTTAATTAAGGGATCAAATTTGCTATCTGCGAAATTTCCTATTTTCCAAAATACCCATACGACCCCAAGCCGCTTATTAAATAAGGGAATATAGTAATCGATTGTGTGCTACTCCTTGAAATGTCGGTGGCCGTATGTATATTTTAACTTCAGCAGATTCATTGATTCATTATTTGGTTAGTGCCAAATACCTCACATCTTAGAAGCTCTTCAGGACATTTTCAAATTTTAATCTTTTCAAGCAAATATGTCAAAAGAGTAGTAACTTACAGAATGAATTAAAATTAAAGATTCAAGCAAATAAGTCAAAAGATTAGTAACTTACAGAATGAATAAAAATAAAATATTTGTTCATTGATATTCATCTTCACATATATTGTTAAGAGGGATATTATTTTGAGCTAAATCCTGTCGATATTTCACTTGTCTCCACTTAATTACACTAGAAAAATAGTATTATAGTGAAGCATTTACCTCATAAGATGATCCGTAATCCGCACCCAACAAATGGTATCAGAGCTATGTGTAAAAATAAAACAAATAAAATAATGGAAGCTAAAATTATGGAAGCTATGATAAAATTATGAGTAAAGATAAAACTATAAGAAAAAATGGTACAGAAACAAGTTATAACTTAGAAAATAACTTAGAAAATAATTCTAACTATCATCCATTAACAAAAAATCAAATAGAATTACTTAAACAAATCACAGATGTAAAACAAGAATTAAATCATAGAAGAGAGCGATTAAAAATTAATATATTTGCAGGAGTAAATTATAAAGCAATACTAGCTCAAAGACATACTATATTTGACTTAGAACTTAAATATCAACACCTAGATCATAAGTATAAATACGATTTAAAATGAATAAAGAAGAATATCCTGTAGAAGAAAAAACATTTATGGGATCGGAAGGAATATTAATAACAATAGTACACTCAAATTTAGGACGAAGATATAAAAAATTAGGAAATAATTTACACTTAATGTCAGACCCTAATTCAGCAAAATTAGAAGATAGCTTAACTGCTATGGTAAAAATAACAAAAGAAAATACAGAAATAGATCAAAAATTAGAAATAGAAAAAATCCGCAAACAAGCAAAGAAAGAAATAGAACAAATAAGGATAAACTCTATAAAAGAGGAACCACAAAAAATACATGAAGAAAATACAACAGTAGAATCACCGACAACTTCACGTATCCAAGAATTAGAAAAAGAATTAGCATTATTAAAACAAATATATGCGAATAAATTAAAAGAAAAAGAAGAAAGGAAAATCAATAGGGAAAATAGGGAAAAACAACTAGAAAAACAATTGGCAGCAGAAATAGACCAATTCAAGGAAAAAATACAAATTGAAGAAAATACTAATACTTTTTTAAATGAAGAATTTACTAATATCAGTATAGATAATATAAGTGAAGAAACTGATAATGAAATAGCTAATGACAAAGAAATTAGTGAAACCTATACAAAAATACTAAACCAAATAAATACTCCAGAAATAGAAACCACGGAAATAAAACATCCAGAAATAAATACCAATACCAAACATGAACCAAGCACTTCCACATCAACACGAGAAAGATTACATCCAAGAACCTCAACCCCGAATTATTTTTCAGCCGATTATGGCTCATATGATAGAGAAGAATCACTATGGAATAGAAGATTAAACACAAAATGGATACCTAATAAGGTACCAGAACAATATAATTTCTTAGATTTAGACTGTGTCACAGATATAACTAAAACACTCCAATTATGGTTAGGACATATATCAAAACAATTAATTGATAATAAAATACCAATATCACAAACACCAAACTATATAGAAAGAACCTTAGTAGGAACAACAAAATTATGGTTACATAATTTATCAACAGAAAGTTTAGCCACGCTAAGAAATGATAAGAAAAATGATGGTGCAGCCGCCGCATCAAATATGGATATTTTATACAAATATGAAATAGGAATAAGAAATGAATTTGGAAGTATGACAACAGAAATAGCAGAACAAACTAAAGATAAAAATCTAAATAGAAATTTAATGAACAAGTTAGCAATATGTAATATGTGCTATATAGAACCATATACTTGTGCCTTTAAAGAATATTATTATAAAAGCTTACATACTCATGAAGAAAGTATAGAAATCAGAAAATTATATTTTACAAAATTACCAGAACCATTTAGTACAAAGATAACTGAAAGCTGGAATACAGCAAGCTTAGAAGATACATTAGGATCTAGGATAAATTTTTTACAAAGTTGGTTTATAGCATTATGCGATAAACACAAAGAAAACCAAAAATTGGATAAAGTATTAATAAAAAATATGGCCTGTTGTACAGATAAAACAGCACCTCAATTTGGCTGTAAAATGCCAAACAAATACAGATATAAAAAACGACAAAAAATATATAAAGCAAATAAATCAAAATATAAATATAAACAACCAAGAAAACGTTATTATGTAAAAAATTATAAAAGTAAAAAACCGTATAAACCTAAGAAGAAGATATCAGAATGCACATGCTATAATTGTGGAAAACTAGGACATTTAGCAAAACATTGTAAAATACCAAAAGACCCAAAGAAAAAACAAATAACTGAGATACAAATACAAGAAGATATATATACGGAACTACCCTACATTGATTATGACATAGAAAGTGAAGATAGTATTTATCAATTAGAAGAATACGAAAGCTCAGAAGAAGATAATAATGAGGAACAATTTTATGACTGAAAACGATATAAGAGTAATTAGACAAGAAAATTACCAAGATGAAGAATCTTCAAGCCAAAAAGTAATATTTGACACAAATATCTTTGAACAAATTAAAAAGCAAGAATCACCCTTAAGGATAGATAAAATCTTAGAAGTACCAATAGTAAAAATTGGTTTAAAAAACAAAAAGAAGAATATTATATAATAAGCCAACGAGAACATACGATAGATTGTAAATATGCTAAAGGAAAAGCAATTATACCCATTCTAAATAAAAAAGAAATAAATAGAGAAATACAAAATTTAAAATCAAAATCACCTATAACGCATGTCCACTTAGGAGCAACAGAAATACTTATAAAAGCATGTTTTAGAGAAGGAATAGATACCCCAATAGAAATATATTTAGCAGACGATAGAATAATCCAACCTATAGAAAAAAGTGTAATCAGTGCAGTAAGAGGAAATTTAATATATCAAAAATTTAAATTTATTATAAGTGCTAACTATTCAGTAGCAATAAAAGACACAAATATAGACAAATCCTTAGTCTTATATTGGAAAATGTCAGGTATAGAATTAACACCAGGAAGTAAAATATTTACAGCAAGATGCAAGAATTTATACATTTTAAGTACCAAACATACTATAAAAGCAATTAATAAGATTAACAAAATAAAAATAGAAAATCCCTTTGATAATATAGTTACAGCAATTGATCATAATGATTATAGTTATAACGAGATAGATATCGATGGAGATCTAGAGATAGTAAGAGAAAGAATAGGAACATCAAAAAGAACTATGGATACTCCAACATCATCATCAAGAATGAGTACATCTAGAAGAATAGACTATACAGAACCTATGGAAATACAACCATACCAGTATTATATAACAGGAATGATAGATCAACGAAAATATTTAATCTTAATAGATACAGGAGAACAAGAAAATTATATTAAAGAGAACTAATACCAGAAAATGAAATTAATATACAAGAACAAACATGTTCTGAATTACCTATAGAATTAAGACAGATAAAAGAAACAACAATCCAAGAATTAGTCATTGGAGGAATTCCAATAAGAATACAATTTACAATATCACAAACTAACACAAATATAATTCTAGGACTTGCATGGCTAGAACAAGTTAGACCCTACAATATAGAAGATAAACAATTAGTTATTCACTATAACAATAAGAAAGTTATCATTAGTAGAACCATAATATAATGAAATGACAAAAGTATATATACTCGCCAAAATAATTGTAGAAGGATATAATAATAGATATTACACACCTATGATTGATACAGGAGCAGAAGCTAATCTATGTAAATATAATTGTTTACCAGAAGATAAATGGACAAAGCTAAAAAATCCAGTAGTAGTAACAGGATTTAATAATGAAGGAAGTATTATTACATATTCAGCTAGAAATGTTAAATTACAAATTTGGGATAAAATTTTAACTGTAGAATTAATGTACAATTATGAATTTACTAATAGAGATATATTATTAGGAATGCCATTCTTAGATAACCTATATCCACATATACTAACTAAGACACACTGGTGGTTTACAACACCATGTAAAAAGAAAATAGGAGCTAAAAGAGTACAAGGTAAAACTAAAAAACAAGTACCATGGATAAAAGGAAGTGAGAAAATAACACAGAAACTAGAAAATAATCTTAACCAAGATACAACCATTGAAATAATAAGATTCTCTATTAATACTTTAAAACCAGTACAAGATAAACTAGAGTTACTATACAATGAAAACCCACTCCACGGATGGGAAAAACCTAAGACTACCATTACAATAGAATTAACTGACCCCAATAGTATCATAACACAAAAACCTCTAAAATATAACTTTAATGATCTTAACGAATTTAAGTTACATATCACCGAACTTTTAGAAAATAATTATATTCAAGAAAGTAATAGTAAGCACACTAGTCCCGCATTTATTGTTAATAAGCATAGTGAACTAAAAAGAGGAAAAAGTAGGATGGTTATTGACTATCGCAACCTAAATGCAAAAACAAAAACATATAATTACCCCATACCAAATAAAATACTAAAAATATGCCAAATACAAGGATATAATTACTTTAGTAAATTTGACTGTAAATCAGGATTTTACCACCTTAAACTAGAAAACGAATCTAAGAAACTAACAGCCTTCACAGTACCCCAAGGCTTTTATGAATGGAATGTTTTACCATTTGGATATAAAAATGCCCCAGGAAGATACCAACACTTTATGGATACATACTTTACGCAACTAGAAAATTGTATTGTATATATAGATGACATATTATTATATTCAAGAACACAAGACGATCATATCCAATTATTAGAAAAATTCACAAATATTATAGAAACTGCAGGAATAAACCTAAGCAAGAGAAAAGCAGAATTAATGAAAAATCAAATTGAATTTTTAGGAATACAAATAGATAGAGATGGTATAAAAATGCAAACACATATAGTACAAAAAATCCTCACCTTAGAAGAACTATTAGATACAAAGAAGAAATTACAATCCTTTTTAGGACTCGTTAACCAAGTACGAGATTATATACCTAAACTAGCAGAACACTTAAAACCACTACAGAAAAAACTAAAAAAGGATATTGAATATCACTTTGATGAACAAGATAAAACACATATACGACATATTAAAACAATGTGTAAACAACTACCAAAATTATACTTTCCAGATGAAAAGAAGCAATTTACATACATAGTGGAAACAGATTCGAGTGAACATAGCTACGGTGGAGTATTAAAATACAAATATAATAATGGGACAATAGAACACCATTGTAGATATTACTCAGGATCTTATACGGAACCCCAGATAAAATGGGAAATAAATCGCAAAGAGTTATATGCTTTATATAAATGTTTATTATCTTTTGAACCATCTATTGTTTATAACAAATATATTGTGAGAACAGATAATACACAAGTAAAGTGGTGGCTAACAAGAAAAATACAAGACTCTGTAACAACGAAGGAAATACGAAGACTCGTATTAAACATACAAAATTTTACATTTACTATTGAAGTAATTAGAACTGAGAAAAATACTGTTGCAGATTACTTATCAAGACAAAGCTACCCAAACGGAGCCAGATAATATTATGGAAGATATGTTAAAGGCCATTACTACACTTTGCCATAAAGTGGACAGTATTGACCTAGAAGTACAAAAGCTAAAGGTTAATGAAGTTACTCTGAAACCTAAAGCTCGTCAGCCGCATGACTCTAAAGATGCTGAGCTACGTCGATCGAAAGACGTTAAAATTCCAGATCTAGAAGGAGACGAGGGAAAACTCCTAAAAACCCATAACATTTCAGCTAGTGCAGTTGCAGATTCAAGCAGGACAGCTAAAGGAAAACAAGTTAGTGGCAATTTAAATAGCTTATTTGATAAGCCATTTATCCAAAGAAAACCTACGATAAATATCCCGAAACCACAAACCACTACCTATGCTGCCAGCTTATACAAAGAAAAGAAAATATACAATCACATCTCCAGTACATATATCCACAATTTACACCAAATTCAGACATTTCTGAATCTCAAACCAAAATCCACTAATGCCACAGAACCAAATACCGATTACATAACCCAAAAATTGCAAGGATACAATAAACTAATTGCCCAACCTAAAACCAATGCGAACTTAGTACGTACATGTTACGACTATGGATTACTTAGTACAGTATATACAACTACCGGAGCAGAACTAGAAAAAATACCCGCAATATATAATGCATTTACTACATATAAACGAATTACTAAAGGATCTTTCTTTTATGTGAGATTCTACGTTGCACCAGCAGAAATACTCCACACAGAAATAAAACCTATCATCCAAGTTATCAAAATTGGACTTATAAGAGAAATGATACTACCAGAAGAAATTGGTCCACAACCAGAGATACCAGAAGGAGAAATACCAAGCTTTTTTGCAAATAAAAGACTTATTGAACTAACAACTATTATTCAAGAATTAGTTAATAATTATTCTAATGGAAACGCTATATGGAAATATTCATCACGAGATTAAGTTATGATATACTCAAATTCCAGAGAGTTAAGATTAGCAGATATGGAAGAAATCCGGCAATGGATTCTTTCTCTACTCAGACCAGAAGAAGCACCTACAACAAGAGCATTAAAGAAAGAATTTATTTCACCAGAATTATTAACCAGATATTGCCAGTTAATTGGACAAAAATACACAGATCACAAATGTTTGAAATGCAATGGAGGAGATACAATACATATTCCAGAAGTCCAACTAGAATAAAACCAGCAGATGGACACCAGCTAGTCCACCAACAACCAACAGACAAAGAGATAAAGTTAAAAAGATATGTGAATAGTGTGCCTTTTGTTTTTATGTATATTAGTCGTAAAGGAAATAGGAAGATTCCTTTACTTTATATATTTCTTTATGCTATTTTGTTTTATTAGGAAATTATTCTAACAAAAGTCTTAAAGCAAATAGTATGCTTGACTTTAGTTTTAATTATTATGTTGGCCTTAGGAATGTTAGGCAACCAACTTTTCTTATTATATATATGTGTGTAATGAGAAGGTAGAGGGCATCGAGCAAGAAGCTTAGCAGCTTCAAAACTCTCTCCCCCTTTTCTCATGTGTTGAGATTTCCCCACTATAAATAAAAGTTTTTAATTTTATAAAAACAGATATAAACATTCAAGGAGCTATGGATAATCATCCAGATACACCCACAAACATATCTCATACCGAGAACCTAACAACCAAGGTATACCCATGTCTATACATGTGTAACTAAATCTTATATTCCTGATAATCTCTATAATATTATTATTGCTTATCATGTAGTAGTGTAACTATATTAGAACTGCTTAAGTAAGTTTGCTATGATTAGTAGGCCGAGAGTAAGGTAAACCCAGACTAAGCCATCCTAAGGTCGAAACTGAGTAGGCGAGGAATGCCGTTAAAGGGGAGTAGACGGAGTTGAGGCATTGTTAGGGTAACTGATTAAGGCTAAAACTCATAGTAGTGACACAAAGAGTAGTTTGAAATACTACACTATTGAATGATAAGTATAATAATATAAGTAGAGGTTAAAGGGAATATGATTTAAACATACATGATAATTGACCATATGGATAATTACCAGCTAGGAACACATTCATATTTACTAGATGATAATGAAGAATATAAGATATTACTTTTATATATTTTACGTGACTTAGATACTGATACAACTAAACAAATTTATGACTTGCTAATGACTTATGAATCTATAGCAGTAATGCAAGATAATTGGACAGAATTTATAGTGTCAGATATGTATAACATGTATTTAGAAGACGATTATCTAGATTACCCAGATATTGATTAAAATGATAAATTACGACAGCTTTTATTATTGGTTAGAAATAGTAGAAGAAATAAAATTAGAAGAACAAATACTTAAGATAAATCTAGAAACATATTTCATGAACTATGAAATTAAATATTTAGACTATATTGAACAAAATATTAAAGAATTAAAAAGACTATACCCTGTTAGACAACAATACTTTATATCGGCTTTTATGATATGCCATATGTCACCTACAATAGAATGAATCAAGAATAATTTGAAAATTGGAGACAAACAGTAGACGAGCTAAGAGAAACAGAAACCCTATTCCAATTTAATTTAGATAATTACATAAGAACACAAGAAATAACAGACTTACAAAAAATACTAGAAAACGTAACACATATGTTAGTATTAATTCCACTACGAAATAGATACTATGAAGCAGCATTTAGATAAAAATGAATCTAAATACAAGCATAATTAATTATGAAAGCCTTCATTATTGGTTACAAACTATGGAAAATATAATATTATTAAAAAGATTATTAAAAACTAACATAGAAACATATCAAAGAACCCAAGATGTACAATACTTAGAATATTTAGAACAAATGACAAAAACTATGAGAGAACTTAACCACTTAATTACACTAGAAGTATCTACAATGATGTTCTAGTGTTTCATTATTATACTTGTATTTTAATACTCCTCCGTAGCTATGTTCACTTGAGTCTGTTTCTACTATGTATGTGAATTGTTTCTTTTCATCTGGAAAATAAAGCTTGGGTAGTTGTTTACATATTATTTTAATATGTTGGATATGTGTTTTATCTTGTTCATTAAAATGGTATTCTATAGCCTTTTTTAATTTCTTCTGTAATGGTTTCAAATGTTCTGCTAGCTTGGGGATATATTCACGTACTTGGTTAAGTCAAATATAGTATGTCTTTGAGCTAGTATTGCTTTATAATTTACTCCTGCAAATATATTAATTTTTAATCGTTCTCTTCTATGATTTAATTCTTGTTTTACATCTGTGATTTGTTTAAGTAATTCTATTTGATTTTTTGTTAGTGGATGATAGTTAGAATTATTTTCTAAGTTATTTTCTAAGTTATAACTTGTTTCTGTACCATTTTTCCTTATAGTTTTATCATAGCTTCCATAATTTTAGCTTTCATTAGTTTATTTGTTTTATTTTTACACATAGCTCTGATACCATTTGTTGGGCACCTACAATAGAATGAATCAAGAACAATTTGAAAATTGGAGACAAACAGTAGACGAGCTAAGAGAAACAGAAACCCTATTGCAATTTAATTTAGATAATTACATAAGAACACAAGAAATAACAGACTTACAAAAAATACTAGAAAACGTAACACATATGTTAGTATTAATTTCGTAGTAATTGCTTTTATAGTATGTTTGGTACTTAAAATGTATAAATTCTTGCATCTTGCTGTAAATATTTTACTTCCTGGTGTTAATTCTATACCTGACATTTTCCAATATAAGACTAAGGATTTGTCTATATTTGTGTCTTTTATTGCTACTGAATAGTTAGCACTAATAATAAATTTAAATTTTTGATATATCAAATTTCCTCTTACTGCACTGATTACACTTTTTTCTATAGGTTGGATTATCCTATCATCGGCTAAATATAGTTCTATTGGTGTATCTATTCCTTCTCTAAAACATGCTTTTATAAGTATTTCTGTTGCTCCTAAGTGTACGTATCTTATAGGGGGTTTTGTACAGCCAAATTGAGGTGCTGTTTTATCTGTACAACAGGCCATATTTTTTATTAATAGTTTATCCAATTTTTTGTTTTCTTTGTGTTTATCGCATAATGCTATAAACCAACTTTGTAAAATTTTTGTCCTAGATCCTAATGTATCTTCTAAGCTTGTTGTATTCCAACTTTCAGTTATCTTTGTACTAAATGACATATTATTATATTCAAGAACACAAGACGATCATATCCAATTATTAGAAAAATTCACAAATATTATAGAAACTGCAGGAATAAGCCTAAGCAAGAGAAAAACAGAATTAATGAAAAATCAAATTGAATTTTTAGGAATACAAATAGATAGAGATGGTATAAAAATGCAAACACATATAGTACAAAAAATCCTCACCTCAGAAGAACTATTAGATACAAAGAAGAAATTACAATCCTTTTTAGGACTCATTAACCAAGTACGAGAATATATACCTAAACTAGCAGAACACTTAAAACCACTACAGAAACTAAAATTATGGAAGCTATGATAAAATTATGAGTAAAGATAAAACTATAAGGAAAAATGGTACAGAAACAAGTTATAACTTAGAAAATAACTTAGAAAATAACTTAGAAAATAATTCTAACTATCATCCATTAACAAAAAATCAAATAGAATTACTTAAACAAATCACAGATGTAAAACAAGAATTAAATCATAGAAGAGAGACATTAAAAATTAATATATTTGCAGGAGTAAATTATAAAGCAATACTAGCTCAAAGACATACTATATTTGACTTAGAACTTAAATATCAACACCTAGATCATAAGTATAAATATGATTTAAAATGAATAAAGAAGAATATCCTGTAGAAGAAAAAAATATTTATGGGATCGGAAGAATATTAATAACAATAGTACACTCAAATTTAGGACGAAGATATAAAAAATTAGGAAATAATTTACACTTAATGTCAGACCCTAATTCAGCAAAATTAGAAGATAGCTTAACTGCTATGGTAAAAATAACAAAAGAAAATACAGAAATAGATCAAAAATTAGAAATAGAAAAAATCCGCAAACAAGCAAAGAAAGAAATAGAACAAATAAGGATAAACTCTATAAAAGAGGAACCACAAAAAATACATGAAGAAAATACAACAGTAGAATCACCGACAACTTCACGTATCCAAGAATTAGAAAAAGAATTAGCATTATTAAAACAAATATATGCGAATAAATTAAAAGAAAAAGAAGAAAGGAAAATCAATAGGGAAAATAGGGAAAAACAACTAGAAAAACAATTGGCAGCAGAAATAGACCAATTCAAGGAAAAAATACAAATTGAAGAAAATACTAATACTTTTTTAAATGAAGAATTTACTAATATCAGTATAGATAATATAAGTGAAGAAACTGATAATGAAATAGCTAATGACAAAGAAATTAGTGAAACCTATACAAAAATACTAAACCAAATAAATACTCCAGAAATAGAAACCACGGAAATAAAACATCCAGAAATAAATACCAATACCAAACATGAACCAAGCACTTCCACATCAACACGAGAAAGATTACATCCAAGAACCTCAACCCCGAATTATTTTTCAGCCGATTATGGCTCATATGATAGAGAAGAATCACTATGGAATAGAAGATTAAACACAAAATGGATACCTAATAAGGTACCAGAACAATATAATTTCTTAGATTTAGACTGTGTCACAGATATAACTAAAACACTCCAATTATGGTTAGGACATATATCAAAACAATTAATTGATAATAAAATACCAATATCACAAACACCAAACTATATAGAAAGAACCTTAGTAGGAACAACAAAATTATGGTTACATAATTTATCAACAGAAAGTTTAGCCACGCTAAGAAATGATAAGAAAAATGATGGTGCAGCCGCCGCATCAAATATGGATATTTTATACAAATATGAAATAGGAATAAGAAATGAATTTGGAAGTATGACAACAGAAATAGCAGAACAAACTAAAGATAAAAATCTAAATAGAAATTTAATGAACAAGTTAGCAATATGTAATATGTGCTATATAGAACCATATACTTGTGCCTTTAAAGAATATTATTATAAAAGCTTACATACTCATGAAGAAAGTATAGAAATCAGAAAATTATATTTTACAAAATTACCAGAACCATTTAGTACAAAGATAACTGAAAGCTGGAATACAGCAAGCTTAGAAGATACATTAGGATCTAGGATAAATTTTTTACAAAGTTGGTTTATAGCATTATGCGATAAACACAAAGAAAACCAAAAATTGGATAAAGTATTAATAAAAAATATGGCCTGTTGTACAGATAAAACAGCACCTCAATTTGGCTGTAAAATGCCAAACAAATACAGATATAAAAAACGACAAAAAATATATAAAGCAAATAAATCAAAATATAAATATAAACAACCAAGAAAACGTTATTATGTAAAAAATTATAAAAGTAAAAAACCGTATAAACCTAAGAAGAAGATATCAGAATGCACATGCTATAATTGTGGAAAACTAGGACATTTAGCAAAACATTGTAAAATACCAAAAGACCCAAAGAAAAAACAAATAACTGAGATACAAATACAAGAAGATATATATACGGAACTACCCTACATTGATTATGACATAGAAAGTGAAGATAGTATTTATCAATTAGAAGAATACGAAAGCTCAGAAGAAGATAATAATGAGGAACAATTTTATGACTGAAAACGATATAAGAGTAATTAGACAAGAAAATTACCAAGATGAAGAATCTTCAAGCCAAAAAGTAATATTTGACACAAATATCTTTGAACAAATTAAAAAGCAAGAATCACCCTTAAGGATAGATAAAATCTTAGAAGTACCAATAGTAAAAATTGGTTTAAAAAACAAAAAGAAGAATATTATATAATAAGCCAACGAGAACATACGATAGATTGTAAATATGCTAAAGGAAAAGCAATTATACCCATTCTAAATAAAAAAGAAATAAATAGAGAAATACAAAATTTAAAATCAAAATCACCTATAACGCATGTCCACTTAGGAGCAACAGAAATACTTATAAAAGCATGTTTTAGAGAAGGAATAGATACCCCAATAGAAATATATTTAGCAGACGATAGAATAATCCAACCTATAGAAAAAAGTGTAATCAGTGCAGTAAGAGGAAATTTAATATATCAAAAATTTAAATTTATTATAAGTGCTAACTATTCAGTAGCAATAAAAGACACAAATATAGACAAATCCTTAGTCTTATATTGGAAAATGTCAGGTATAGAATTAACACCAGGAAGTAAAATATTTACAGCAAGATGCAAGAATTTATACATTTTAAGTACCAAACATACTATAAAAGCAATTAATAAGATTAACAAAATAAAAATAGAAAATCCCTTTGATAATATAGTTACAGCAATTGATCATAATGATTATAGTTATAACGAGATAGATATCGATGGAGATCTAGAGATAGTAAGAGAAAGAATAGGAACATCAAAAAGAACTATGGATACTCCAACATCATCATCAAGAATGAGTACATCTAGAAGAATAGACTATACAGAACCTATGGAAATACAACCATACCAGTATTATATAACAGGAATACTAGACCAAAGAAAATATTTAATCCTAATAAATACAGGAGAACAAGAAAATTATATTACAAGAGAATTAGTACTAGAAGAAGAAATAATAACACAAGATCAAACATGTTCTGATTTACCCAAAGAACTAAGGCAAACAAAAGAAACTACAATCCATGAATTAATTATTGGAGGAATACCAATCAAAATACAATTCACAATATCACAAATTAATACAAATATCATCTTAGGACTTACATGGTTAGAACAAGTTAAACCATATAATATAGAAGATAAACAATTAATCATACACTATAATAAAAAGAAAATTATTATCAATAGAACTAAAATATGAAAAATGAAAGTATATATACTTGCCAAAATAATCGTGGAAGGATATAATAGTAGATATTATATACCTATAATTGATACAGGAGCCGAAGCCAATCTATGTAGATATAATTGTCTACCAGAAGATAAGTGGGAAAAACTAAAAAATCCCGTCATAGTAACAGGATTTAATGATGAAGGCAGCATGATTACGTATTTAGCTAGAAATGTAAAATTACAAATTTGGGATAAAATATTAACAATAAAGCTAATATATAATTATGAATTTACATCCAAAGATATATTACTCGGAATGCCATTTTTAGATCCACTATATCACATATACTAACTAAAACACATTGGTGGTTTACCACACCTTGCAACAAAAAAGTAGGAGCTAAACGAGTACCAAATAAAACCAGAAAAACAACACCATGGATAAAAGGAAATGAAAAGATAACACAAAAACTAGAAAATAGTAGCATTAAAAATACTTCAATTGAAATAATTAGATTCTCTATTAATACCTTAAAACCAGTACAAGATAAATTAGAACTATTATATAGTGAAAACCCTTTACAAGGATGGGAAAAACATAAAACAACGGTAAAAATTGAATTAATTGATGAAAATAGTATTATAACATAAAAACCATTAAAATATAACTTTGCCGATTTAAATGAGTTCAAACTCCACATAAATGAATTACTCCAAAACAACTACATACAAGAAAGCAATAGTAAACACACTAGTCCAGCATTTATAGTAAATAAACATAGTGAACAAAAAAGAGGGAAAAGTAGGATGGTTATAGACTACCGAAACCTCAATGCAAAAACAAAAACATATAATTACCCCATACCAAATAAAATACTAAAAATATGCCAAATACAAGGATATAATTACTTTAGTAAATTTGACTGTAAATCAGGATTTTACCATCTCAAATTAGAAAATGAATCTAAAAAATTAACAGCGTTCACAGTACCCCAAGGCTTTTATGAATGGAATGTTTTACCTTTTGGATATAAAAATGCCCCAGGAAGACACCAACATTTTATGGATACATACTTTACACAATTATAAAATTGCATAGTATACATAGACGATATATTACTATACTCAAGAACAAAAGAAGATCATATACAGTTATTAGAAAAATTCACAAATATTGTAGAAATAGCAGGAATAAGCCTAAGTAAGAAAAAAGCAGAGTTAATGAAACATCAAATCGAATTTTTAGGAATACAAATAGATAAAGATGGAATAAAAATGCAAACACATATAGTACACAAAATTATTAATTCAGAAGAATTATTAGATACAAAAAAGAAGTTACAATCCTTTTTAGGATTAGTTAACCAAGTACGTGAATATATCCCTAAGCTAGCAGAACATTTGAAACCATTACAGAAGAAATTAAAAAAGGATATAGAATACCAATTTAATGAACAAGATAAAACACATATCCAACATATTAAAATAATATGTAAACAACTACCCAAGCTTTATTTTCCAGATGAAAAGAAACAATTCACATACATAGTAGAAACAGACTCAAGTGAACATAGCTACGGAGGAGTATTAAAATACAAGTATAATAATGAAACACTAGAACATCATTGTAGATACTATTCAGGATCTTATACGGAACCCCAAGCAAAATGGGAAATAAATAGAAAGGAATTATATGCTTTATATAAATGTTTATTATCTTTTGAACCATATATTATGTATAACAAATTTATTGTGAGAACAGATAATATCCAAGTAAAATGGTGGCTAACAAGAAAAATACAAGACTCTGTAACAACGAAGGAAATACGAAGACTCGTATTAAACATATAAAATTTTACATTTACTATTGAAGTAATTAGAACTGACAAAAATACTGTTGCAGATTACCTATCAAGACAAAGCTACCCAAACAGAACCAGATAATATCATGGAAGATATGCTAAAGGCCATTACTACACTTTGCCATAAAGTGGACAGTATTGACCTAGAAGTACAAAAGCTAAAGGTTAATGAAGTTACTCTGAAACCTAAAGCTAGTACAAGTCAGCCGCATGACTTTAATTATGCTGAGCTACGTCGATCGAAAGACGGTAAAATTCCAGAGCTAAAAGGAGACGATGGGAAACTCCTAAAAACCCATAACAATCCAGCTATTTCAAGTGCAGGTACAAGCAGTGCAGGTACAAGCAGGACAGCTAGCAAAAGGCCAATTAATAATTTAAACAGCCTATTTGACAAACCCTTTGTCCAAAAGATACCTACAACCAATATACCATCACCACAAACATCAACATATGCAAATAGCTTAAACCACGAAAAGAAAATATACAACCATATCTCCAGTACATATATACGAAATCTACACCAAATCCAAACGTATTTGAACCTCAAGCCAAAGTCCACTACCGCCACAGAACCAAACACGGACTACATAACCCAAAAGCTACAAGGATATAATAAGCTTATTGCCCAACCAGGAACTAATGCAAATTTAGTAAGAACATGCTACGATTATGGACTACTCAGTACAGTCTATACAGCTACAGGAAATGAATTACAAAAAATACCCACGATATATAATGCATTTTCCAGATACAAACAAATTACAAAAGGAACTTTATTTTATGTAAGGTTCTATACTGCCCCAGCAGAGATACTTTATACGGAGATAAAACCTAATATACAAGTTGTAAAGATCGGGTTAACACACGAAATGCTAATACCAGAGGAAATAGGTGAACAACCAGAAATACCAGAATCAGATATACCAAGCTTCTATGCGAACAAGAGACTCATCGGATTAATAACTATTATTCAAGAATTAGTTAGTAATTATACGAATGGAAACGCTATATGGAGTTATTATGCAAGAGACCAAGTCATGATATACTCCAATTCCAGAGAATATAGACCAGCAGATATGGAAGAAGTTAGACAATGGATTCTTTCATTATTACGTACGGAAGAGTTACCCATAACAAGAGCATTAAAAAAGGCATTTATTTCAGAAGAGTTATTAACAAGATACTGCCAATTGATTGGACAAAAATACCCAGATCATAAATGCTCGAAATGCAATGGAGGAGATACAATACATATTCCAGATGTCCAACTAGAATAATTAACGGAGGAAGATGAGCTAGTCAGCCGACACCAGCAAACAAAGCTAAAGATGAAAAAGCTATAAAGACAAAATAACAAAGACAAGACATGTGAATAGTGTACCTTTTGTTTTCTTTTAAATTAGTCAAAAAGTAAATAGTTAGATGCTTTTCTTTTCTTCTTTATGTAACAAAAGTCTTAAAGAAAATAGTATGCTTGACTTTAACCTTTACTTTTTTATGTTGGCCTTAGGAATGTTAGGCAGCCAACTTTTCTTATTATATATATGTGTGTAATGAGAAGGTAGAGGGCATCGAGCAAGAAGCTTAGCAGCTTCAAAACTCTCTTCCCCTTTCTCATGTGTTGAGATTTCCCTACTATAAATAAAAGTTTTTAATTTTATAAAAACAGATATAAACATTCAAGGAGCTATGGATAATCATCCAGATACACCCACAAACATATCTCATACCGAGAACCTAACAACCAAGGTATACCCATGTCTATACATGTGTAACTAAATCTTATATTCCTGATAATCTCTATAGTATTATTATTGCTTATCATGTAGTAGTGTAACTATATTAGAACTGCTTAAGTAAGTTTGCTATGATTAGTAGGCCGAGAGTAAGGTAAACCCAGACTAAGCCATCCTAAGGTCAAAACCGAGTAGGCGAGGAATGCCGTTAAAGGGGAGTAGACGGAGTTGAGGCATTGTTAGGGTAACTGATTAAGGCTAAAACTCATAGTAGTGACACAAAGAGTAGTTTGAAATACTACACTATTGAATGATAAGTATAATAATATAAGTAGAGGTTAAAGGGAATATGCTTTAGTTAATACATGATTTTGAAAATATGGAAAATAACCAGTTAAACACACAGACTTATCTACTAGAGGACAATGAAGAGTATAAGATACTACTTTTATATACACTTCGAAAATTAGACACAGATACTACCAAAAAGATTTATGATTTATTAATGACTTATGAAGCTATAGCAGCAATGCAAGATAATTGGATAGAATATATTATATCTGATGATATTTATTTAGAAGATGATATAGATTTTAGTGATTTTGATGATTATCTAGATTTTAATTAGAATGATAAATTACGATAGCTTCCATTATTGGTTAGAAATAGTAGAAGAAATAAAATTAGAAGAACAAGTACTTAAGATAAATCTAGAAACATATTTCATGAACTATGAAATTAAATATTTAGACTATATTTGTTATTAAAGAATTAAAAAGACTATACCCTGTTAGACAACAATACTTTATATCGGCTTTTATGATATGCCATATGTCACCTATAATAGAATGAATCAAGAACAATTTGAAAATTGGAGACAAACAGTAGACGAGCTAAGAGAAACAGAAACTCTATTGCAATTTAATTTAGATAATTACATAAGAACACAAGAAATAACAGACTTACAAAAAATACTAGAAAACGTAACACATATGTTAGTATTAATTCCACTACGAAATAGATACTATGAAGCAGCATTTAGATAAAAATGAATCTAAATACAAGCATAATTAATTATGAAAGCCTTCATTATTGGTTACAAACTATGGAAAATATAATATTATTAAAAAGATTATTAAAAACTAACATAGAAACATATCAAAGAACCCAAGATATACAATACTTAGAATATATAGCAAATAATGCAACAGAAATTATGAGATTAATTCCGCTAAAAGGACAATATTATAACGAAGCATTCAACCTAACATACACCCCCCAAAATGATTAACTACGATGCACTCCAAAATTGGACACAAACTAGACAAGAAAGAAAATATACACAAAATCTATTGATAACTACAATACTAAAATACAACAAACCCATGATAGACAATATTTAGAACAAATGAAAGAAACTATGAGAGAACTTAACCACTTAATTACACTAGAAAAACAGTATTATAGTGAAACATTTACCTCATAAGATGATCCGTAATCCGTACCTTAACAGATACATTAGGATCTAGAATAAAATTTCTACAAAATTGGTTTGTAGAATTATGTGATAAATATAAGGAAACACAAAAATTAGATAAAATACTAACTAAAAATATGGACTGTTGTACAAACAAAACAGCACCACAATTTGGATGTAAAACACCAAATAAATATAGGTATAAGAAAAGAAGAAAAATATATAAAACTAATAAATCCAAATATAAGTACAAGCAACCAAGAAAATGATATTATGTAAAAAAAATTATAAGAATAAAAAACCATATAAACCTAAGAAAAAGATATCCGAATGTACATGCTACAATTGTGGAAAATTAGGACATTTAGCTAAAGATTGCAAAATACCTAAAGACCCAAAAAAGAAACAAATAACGGAAATACAAATCCAAGATGATAAATATACCGAACTACCATACATTGATTACGATATAGAAAGTGAAGATAGTATTTATCAATTAGAAGAAAATACTAGCTCAGGAGAAGATAGTGACTTAGAACAATTTTATGACTGAAAACGATATAAGGATAATTAGACAAGAAGACCACCAAGATGAAGAATCCTCAACTCAAAAAATAATATTTGATACAAATATATTTGAACAGATTAAAAAACAAGAATCACCCTTAAGAATAGATAAAATTTTAGAAGTACCAATAATAAAATATTGGTTTAAACCAAAAAAGGAAGAATATTATATTATAAGCCAACGAGAACATACAATAGACTGTAAATATTCTAAAGGAAAAACAATGATACCCATAATAAATAAAAAGGAACTAAATAAAGAAATACAAGCACTACCTGAATTCGCGATAAGGTATTGTCCTGTCGTCTAGTTATGGTATTCTTCTGCAGTAGTGTTAGAATTGTGATTTCTTTGTAGTAGTAGCAGCAGGTGCGGGAGCAGAGCTTGTGGTGGTTTCACAACATGGGCACTAAGGTATATGAAGGCTATTCTTTTTCTTTTTTGGTATGATTTTTTAATATTTGTGATTTTTGGGTCTAGCATGCTTTGAAGATTAGGAGGTGGGGGAGTAGGAGGTTGCTACATATATTGACATGATTATTGTCAAACTCCCTTTTGGGTCGACAAAGTGAAAGAAAAGGGTTTTTTCAATTAAAGTGACGGTATTGAATATGAATTATTTTTATTTATTTATAAAGTCGTCACTTGGAATTGAGTTATGGTATTCCAAGTCACCTTTTTGAATGCTTAATTAAAGGAAGTTGACTCTTTATTATTTGGTCTGTGAAAATAAAAGACAGGCAGGTAAGGAATTCTGTTGGCCGAGGGAAAGGTGTGAGGCACACCTCAAGTCTCGTAGTTCTAGCATAGTCGTTTTTATCAACTTGCATTTAACTTAAACTATTTTGGATAATTGTGTTACGGGCTAATGATTTGCTCAGTTTTAGTGTTGAACTTTTGTTGGTCTTGACTTAGATGAATAACTTCATTCTAAGTCTTGACATACACCAGCTTAGAGGCATAACTGCCTTTTTTGCTTAAGTGCACCTCAGCTACTAATATCTTTCTACGGGTCCTGGTTTGAATTAATTTTTTAAGGCAATCTTTGTCGAGGTGCATAACTGCATCCTTGAATTTCTTTATTTGTTATTAAGCGTATCGAGAAAGATGCATAACTGCATTCTTAATCAAAACAAAAAATTTACCGTGCCTAAAGCTTATCTAGCGTTAAAGGACTTTGTTCATCTCTCAAAAATTTGAGACCAATTTTCTTATTCATTATTCTCTCTTTTCAGTCATTTCTTTTCAAATTTGCAACGAGCCTTGGATTAATCTGCAACTCGCTTCGCTCTCTTACAAATAGTTTTTTTCACTCTTTTTTTTTTCTTCATATCGACAGGTCTTGAAAAAGTTCGCAATCCATCTCACTCAAACTCACACTAAAATAATAAAAAAATTACTTTGGGCCATAAACATTAATTATAGGCCTGAGAAAATTAAACCACATTTATCTCGTGACTTCCAACTCGTCAAATAAGCATGCAAAATTATTCAATTAATTTAGACATGAATATTCAAATATTGTAGTAAGAAACAAGAAAGCCGAACAGTAGGTAATTAAAAAAATAGCATGCTATCAATTATATTTTCATGAGTTCCACATCATCTAATTTCCCAAGTCACCGAACAATTGAATATGATAACATCAAATAATTTACTAGAGTTACAGATATGTTTTAAATCCAATTTTTGTGCAGTTATCAAACCCAACAACTCATTATGTGATTAACCCATTTCATTCTCCAACAGTTTGACCCCTAATAAATAACAATTAAAGATATAATAAAAGGAGTTCAATGAAGAGTACTGAATAGAGTATTCTTAGCCTCAATCTACACTCATCCACGTGTTTTTTTTTTTGGCAAATTCTCATAATTTCATAATCAAACAAATGCTACACCTACACAGTCAATACCATACACACAAATAAATTCTCATTTCATGCAATCCGTGCACACCACTACTTATACATACTATGATAATGAGTGAAAAGATTGAATATTAATATGTTCCAAAAAAATTACACATACTGTGAAAAATAGAAAAAGACTCCAACTTGACATAACACGCACACACATACACTACGAAATGAAAAGAAAGAAAAACTGAACAAAAATAAATTATACTTTTAAGAATTACATTGAATCAACTAAACATTTTATTAAATTTTTTAAAAACATTGATCAGTAATAACATTTTATCAAAGCCGCTACAAAACTTATGTACACAACATATTTACTAACTAGATTGAAATGCTCTTAGAGATATATGAGTATGATAGAATGAAGTTCATGTCGTCATGAAATCATTTAAGGGACTTCGTTCATGCTTTTATTCACAACAAAACTTATAAAAATAAATAGAAAGGAACTGAATAAGAACCTGTGTGACAAACTAAACCGAGTATAGAAGTAAGAACGCCCTCACTGGAAGGTCGAAATGGAGACCAGAACTCAAAATCTAACTCACGAACCTTTAAGAATACTCTTTTTTCTTTCTAACTTTCTCTGTTTCTCTTGCTTTATGTTTTTGCCTTTTCTGCTTTTCTCTCTATCTCTATCTTTCTGTGTCGAATCTTTTTTTTCCTTCTAAGTGTCTTCTCCTCTAATATGTTTTTCTCCCTTTCTTTTTCCTTATGTGTGCGTTATATAGTGATGCCTCTTGTGTGTATGTGCTGAGTGTGTGTTATCATGAGAGGTGTGAGGGATGTGGGGGTAGTAGGTTAGTTTAGGATTTTTTTTAAAAAAATTAAAGATATAAATAAAATATACCCTTCAAGTATTGGAAATGGTCCTAAAATACCCTTCATCCACCTTTTGGCTCTAAAATACCTTTCCATCCACCTTTTTGGCTCTATTTTACTCTTCCCCTTAACAGAAACTTTTAAAAAAATAATTAGTATTTTTATTTAAGACGTGACATTTTTTATTGATTGGAATATAATTAATTAAAACTTAATTATCCCCAAACACAATCCGGATCTCACTTCAAATAATCCGACCCAACGACCCAACCTAATCCTAATAACTAAAAGGGGAAAACCCTTCTAATAACATTCACTCTCTTCTTCTTCCTCGATTATCTTAGGATTCTCCTTCAAGTAAATCTCTATGGTAAATTTTATAGTTGGTGGACTGTTCGGATAATTTTTAGGAAAGCTCATGATAGCATTAAAGAAACCTCCTTCACTGCAATTATCACAATTCCACGAACTTAGCAATTACTCACTCAAACTCACTTGTACACATTAACATCAGACATAATCAAATATATACTCTTAACTAATTAAACAAACTTTCATATTTAGCATATCTAAGGTCATGCGATCCATAAAGCAGAGGAGAATTAATAACAGCGGAAGAATAGATAAAAGAAGTTGATAAACGGGAAATGGAAGCTCTAGAAAATGAAGAATGACAGTATTGATTCTCAAAATCATGAACACAGAAGATCCTAGAGTTGACTCAAAACTATTTTTTCGGATTGCTGGGTTTGGATTTGGGTCGCTGGGTTGGGTTATTTGAAGTGAGATCCGAATTGTGTTTGGGGATAATTAAGTTTTTAATTAATTATATTCCAACCAATAAAAAAATGTAATGTCTTAAATAAAAATACTAATATTTTTTAAAAAATTTCTGTTAAGGGGAAGGGTAAAATAGGGCCAAAAAGTTGAATATGGAAGGATATTTTAGAGCCAAAAGATGGATGGAGGATATTTTAGGACCATTTCCAATACCTGAAGGGTATATTTGACCCTATTCAGTAAAAGATAATGGTAAGAATATTAGTTTTTATTTTAAATTAATAAAAAAATTTAAATAACTACTCCTAAAAAAATATAACTAAGAAATATTAAAATCTCTAGTTTATTTATTAAAATCAAAATTGAAAGAAAACATTTTTTTTTTCAAAATTTTCTTTTCTTAGAAATGTAATCCAAAAATGTGACTTTATTTTTTTAAATCTTTTTCACAATTTTTCAAAGAAAACCTACTAAATATGAAATAGAAGCTAAAATAAAGATTTAATGCTAAAATATAGGTTAAAGATCGGGGAGGGTCAAAAATCACGTGTCTACATTTGCCCCTCTTTGACTATGAACACGAAGAGTTTTCCGACAAAGAAGTAGACAATGAGACAAGTTTTGACCCAACTGTTACTTGAAATGAAATAGAAAAGAAGAAAAAAATGTGACCGAGTCCTAGTTTTGGACAACCTACATATCCTGGGTTATTAAAGAATCAGGTCACATGTAGTTCAAGGGGATAAAATGGTGAGACGATGAGTTAGAGATCGAGTGAGGTACCATCGAGGCTCCGGTTCGCAGCTCCTACATTACGAAATAAAAAATGAAAATACAAGAAATGGAAAAAGATAATACAAGATTACATATACTCTAATTGTCTTGAGTCTTCCTTTAGATCTCCGCCTTGGATCCTCAATTACCATCTCACTTTCTTCTGGTGGGTTCCTTGATCTTTAAACTGAGATTTTAGATTAAATTTGAAACTTAATGTAAGTCTTTGACGCTCTTTCAAATGACAGTCTGAGAATGTTCTTGGATGCATGTTTTCTTGACCAATAGCTGAATATAAACATACGTCAGGATGTCGGGCCGCTACATGGATTTGAAAAACTAATTTTGCTTGTCATTGAGATTGAACATTCAGATAAGATTTGGAATCGTGTCTTTGGACATCAAGGTCATACTCTACTAGGGAAGACCTGCAAACCATCACAAACAAAAGAAACAAACAAAAGTTTTGCCCCAGTTTTCACTGGAAAATATTTATGAGTTATTAGCAACTGAAAACTTTAAAAAAAGGTCTCAGAATAGGAAGTATTTATCCTAGGAAAAAAAATAAAAAATAACTGTCTTCAACTAGAAATTTTTTATCCTAGGAGACGACTGCGAAATAATTGTCTTCGACTAGGAAATGTTTATCTTAGGAGATGAATACGAAATAACTATCTGCTACTAGGAAATGTTTATCCTAGGAGGCGAAAGCGAAATAACTGTTTGCTACTAAAAAATATTTACCCTAGGAGACGAATGAGAAATTAACTGTCTATTACTAGGAAATGTTTTGAGACGAAATAACTGTCTGCTACTAGGAAATGTTTATCCTAGGAGACAAATGAAAAAATAATTGTCTACTACTAGAAAATGTTTATCATAAACGAATGCAAAATAGCTGTTTGCTACTTGAAAATGTTTATCCTATAAGATGAATGAAAAATAACTGTCTACTACTAAGAAATATTTATCCTAAGAAACGAATAAAAAATAACTGTCCTCTACTAGGAAATGTTTATCCTAGGAGACGAATGAAAAAATAACTTTCTACTACTAGGAAATATTTATCCTAGGAGACGAATTTAAAACAACTATATGCTACTAGAAAATATTTATCCTAGGAAACAAATAAAAAATAGCTATTGCTACTAGAAACTGTTTATCCTAGGAGACGAATGAAAACAACTGTCTCATAGTAGGAAATGTCATCCTAGGAAAAAATAAAAAGTGATTGTCTCAGACTAGGAAATGTCATCCTAGGTGAAAATAACAAGTGACTATCTACGACTAGGAAATTTCATCCTAGGAGAAAATGAAAAGTAACCATCTCAGATTAGGGAATGTCATCCTAGGAGAAAAATGAAAAACGACTGTCTCAGACTAGGAAATGTCATCCTAATAGAAAATAAAAAGTGACCGTCTCAGACTAGAAAATGTAATCCTAGGAGAAAAATGAAAAACAATTGTCTCAGATCGATGGTTAGTAAGAGTCCATCAATATACCTAAGACCTGATTCGGTACTAGGTCCCTGTATGAAAAAATTGAAGAACAATGAAGGACACAGTGAAAGCAACAGTAAAGTAAGGACAAGGAATATTTACGTAGAAACCTCCTTGCTTAAGGGAGAAAAACCACGACCTACCCCAGTAGGATTTCACCAACAACTTTCACTAAACACCTCGCAACCTTCGATTACAACCTATGAATTCACCTCCTAATTTCTATCTCTTTGCAATAACTCTATTGTAAACACACCTTCACAATAACTCTATTGTGAGACTCCATAGCTACCTCAAGCTACAAAACAACTCAACTCTGAACAAAAAGCTTAAACAAAGTACTCACTGGAATCTCTAGAATGAGACGTGAGTTTACAATTGTACGACCAAAATAAAACCTCAATTAACCAAGAAACAAAAACATAGATCACTATGAGCAAGAGTTTCTAAATTGTTGAGTTTTGTAATATCAGCTAAGGCCTTTTCTTGAGAAAAATTCTTTTTGGATTTGTGCAAAGCTTGAGCTTCACTCCTCAAGGATGATATATATATATGATGAGCATTAGGAGAGAAGCTTCCTCATTGGTGGATGCTGGAAAGAACCACTAAAAATTATCCCACTAATGTGCTGACACTGTCCAGAGAGTACTGGACAACTGCCACATAAGAAAAATGTGTGCAAGTGCAATACTACACACTGGGACACTAGTTTCCGTAACTGGTCCTTCCACTAGGTTAATTAGTCATTAAAACATAACTTATGAAGGACAGATATGGACCAAGTTCCAGTGATGAAGTTTTTTCAATCATCAAAACATGAGAATAATGAGAACAAGGATGGAACCTAACATTTTCCCCTTTTTTATGATGATAAACCCAAACTCAGAGCAGCAATTCACACATCAGTTTCCCCTATAACTAGCATCACCTAATCAAGCCAACAAGTCCAAATATATTACATATTTTCCAGCCAATACCCATTCTCCCTTTCACCATACAACTATTGACAATCACTAGTTCCCCCATATTTCCCCTTTCACCAAACACACACAATCACACTAATCTTTCCCCTTTTGGCATCATTAAAAAAAGATCATAATAATAAGATAAGGCATACATAAGGAAAAATACAAAATCAAAGACAAGCATGAAGAATATGATTAAAGCACACAAAAACCATAGGTATTATTCAGGTCTTACAAAGAGAAAATCCAACAACATTACACAGTGCTAGAACCATGATTAGACAGAAACAAAAAGGACATAGGGGATTCTAAGAGGAGGATGAGAAGGGTGGTTTGGACATGAATTGATCAATGAACCTCAGAGCAGCATGACTGTCATTAATAATTTGTTGAGTCATATCAACAACTTTCTTCTTTAGCTCTGTAATTTAAGCTATAAGTAGATCATTTAAGGCCTTAAGAGCTGCAGAGGTGATACTAGCATGGATGACATAGTTGACTCGAGCATGAATGGCATGGATGACACGTATGATATTCGTGAAAAGGGAAGCTTAGGAGTCCATGGGAGTGATGTGGATGAAGAAAAGAGGTCATTTGTGCAAGTGGCTAGACTTTAAATTCAAGAATCCACAAAGAAGACAACCAAACAAAGCCCTTGCCTCATTAAGGGTAATTTTGTAAAAAGCCAATGTCTTCTTATTTCCTTAGTATAAATAAGATATTTTTTTATTTTACATGAGCTTTGAAGCTTGTAGTTTCTAGGTGAAGCCTAGCATTTAGCTTGTAGTTTCTAGGTGAAGCCTAGCATTAGTTGGTAATTTTAGTAGTGTTGATCTTGGAATTGTTGGTGAACTATTGATTTGGTTAATCGAAGGTTACTCATTTGTGATTTTTTGGTTTCCTTTGATTTTCTCAAACTAGGGTTTATGTTTGAATTGTTGAATTCAATTGGGAGGTGAGGGTATCAAGTCCCTTGTTGCCCATAATCAAGAGTTTGAATATTAATCCTGATATCCTTCTTTTGTTTTCTTTACTTTTTGTTCTTCCCTCTTTGATTCGTTATCATGAGGCATCTGAAGATGTACCAGCTTCCTTTATAGCCTGAAGAAGTTGAGCTTTAAGAATTGCAATTTCAGAATCCTTTTCAGCCACTAAGGCAGTCATTTTCTCTAACTCCAAGGTGATCTTCTCCTGAGTAGTGATCAAACAGGACAAAATAGAGGTTGAACCCATACCTCTCTTCTTTTCAACACACTCACATTCCGCCAAAGTTGTATGAGAAATGGTTTTTTTCTTGGTAGAGTAAGTCCGTGAGGTAGGCTTTATTTCAAAATAGTCAAACACCTTTGAGAGCAAAAACCCATATCCCAACTCATGATTCTGTTCCCCCATATAACATATCTTAACAATGTGCTCAATCATTATTTTTGGTAGATTGATTGGGGCACATGAGTTAAGAGACTCCATAAAGAACAAATCAGTAATTGAGGCAACAGTTCTGCCTTCAGTTTTGGGGAGTAACATTTTGTTTACCAACTCAAATCATAGTTGGTATTCAGGCTTCATTTCCTTTTTCTGTAATCTTTCACCACTAAAAGTCCTCTTCGATCTAGTAATTTTGTCCAAAAATTCCACGAATGCAAATTTTTCACCACTGTATCAATCCCAATTGTAGGCACTTTTAAATTTCTCCTTGAATTGATTCGGTGAGAATAAATTTGACACCCTTCACAGTTGCAACAAGACTATCTTTCTTTTTAGAGATGAAGAGATCAATGTAGAAGTCTTACACTTATTTATCATATAGAATACCCGGTCCACCAAATAGGTGCTTCCATTCTTGCACCTCAACCATAGAAACCACAGACTCCATTCCGAATTCATCAAATATTGTAGGATAAAAAACACAACCATTTAGAATCTTTTAATTTTGAAGTTTCTCACTTTTCTCTTTAAATTAGGGATCCTCAGGAGGACGTTGAACATCCTTCTTCTTCTTAGATTTTGATGCAGTTCCTTCCTTAGGTGTTTTAGTCCTTTTGCTCTTTGGAGATTTCTTAGAGGGAGTTTTTTCAAAAGACCCTTCAAATAGTTTCCCTTTCTTGGATCCTCTCTTTTGAATAATTTCGCTTCTCTTTGATCCTTTTCCAGGAGTTACTAACTCTTCTTCAGTTTGTGAGTCACCTTCTTCTTCCAATTCTACTACTTTGGCAGTAGAGAATTTCTTTTCAATGACACTATTTTTCAATATTCTTCTTTTAGAGGTAGATTTCTGATTCTACAACATAGCATCCTTCATGACTTTATGAATAGTGGACCTAGTAGTACGACCAGGTCCCTTTGCAGGGGTTCTATCACTAGGGATAGAGGATGATGTAGATTTTCTCTTAAACACATCAGCAAAAGACATTTCTTCCTCATTATTTTCTTTATCAAAGGCATTAAGAGGAGCAAAAAAAGACACATTTTCTCTAGTCTCAGATGGGGTAGACTCAAGGTTAGAGAGGTTCTCCTTTTATTTAGTTAGGACCTTGACAGTGGAAAACTCTTCCACTAATTGAGTATCCTGGGATGGAATCTCACTAGGATCAAAACTAACTACCACTCCTTCTTCAGATTGATCATTATCTAGACCAATTCCAACTTCAGTATTACACATATCAGACGGACCAGAAGACTCACCAGGTTCTATCACTTGAGTATCAGTAAGAATGAAGTCAACATTTTTAAGATCTTATTCCCTAGTAGACATTTTGGAGTCCAATTTCTGACTTATACCTCCAGTTCCCTATTCCTCATTAGAGACTTCTGCCTTATCTACGGATATTAATTCACCCCTTTCTTTCGAGAAGTCAGAATGGATTTCTTCACTTTATGAAAGGAAATTGTGACATCTTCTTCTCTAGGCAGGAAAAGTTCAGAAGATTTAGACATCAAAGCTAAAAATTAGGATTTTCAGTGGGTAATGAAGTTTCTGGTATTAGGGTTTATTTGGAGAGACGATTGTGGACAAATAAATAGAGGAGAGTGTGGATGACATGGTAGGGATTTCTTAATTTGAAGACATATCTAAGAACTAATAATTGAAAGAGCAATTTAGAGACCTAAAGCAAAAAATGGATTGTGAAGGAGGATTTTTGTATTGAGAGAAGGATTGTTAGAAATTTGGGAGAGTAATAAAAGAGCATAAGGTAAGTGAATGATTAAGATGTATTTTTAAAAGGAGTTAAGCAACATGTCTTTTCAGGAACAGATGATGACATTTCGTGTTAAAGTTAGAAAAGATGGCACCTTTTGGTAAGAAGTGGGAAGACTGACATGACCTGGCACATGTGTAAAGTTTTATTTTCTATGAGTAAGCCAAGAATACTAACCTGTGCGAGAGACCGGGTCCCTCATTGTTCAGTTTGCTTGTCCATTATAGTATTGAAAAGCATTCTCCTTGTTTTGATCAAAACTGTGTTTCCCATGTATGTGTTACTGCAAGGGTACATGAGTTGAGTTAAACAATGTAAGAGACCTTACTTCATATACCTTCCTTCTAGTCATAATATGAGAGAGAAATTGGTTCAATCTCATTACACGATCCTTGCCCTAATTTTTTCAAAGATTTCCCTTTTAAGAGCTTTAGTAAAGATATCAACAACCTGGTCTTCCATTTGACAGCCAAGCTATCCCTTGATTCAATCCCTCCAAAGAACACATTGTCTTGTAAATCCCCGAGTGGGAGGAGATCCTCATTCTACCATTCATATGCCTTGAGTTGTCACTGTCCATGAGCAAAATTTTGATCTTATTGACTACTCCCTCTCACTTCTCCTTGATTAATCATTTATTAAGCTTAGGAACCCACATGAGTTTGGGTCCCTTTCAGTGAGTAAAAGGATGGATAAGATTTCTTTTTGCCCATGCAAGCAAAATTAATTTTTTCTTCTGGAGACTAGGTCCTTTGGAGCTTCAGATGACTTGAGCAAACTTCAAATTTGCTCATTGTGCTTTGAGAAGGACCTAACAGCTTTCCCTGTAGTTCTATTCTTCCTATAATGAGTGCTTAACCTTTTATCCGAATCAAATACATACTCATTTTGAGGATTGGAGGAAGTATAGTCTTTCTAAAAACCAATTCCTTCTCTGAAGTTGGACTTCATACTGCTCAACTTAGTAAGAATCTCTCATGAAATGGTCCAAAGAAGAGATTTTTTCAGCTCATCCTTAATACTTTTCAAGTCCTTTTCCATCTCCTTATTTATTTTAAGAGAGGCATCAAGGTCTAGACTGACTTTTTTCAGCTTTTCTTCAAGACTTGCAAAAGTCTTAGCTGCCATCACTTTGCCTGATATCCTCTTGAGTTTGTCACTCAACATTTTATTTTCATCTTTAATCATGACAATTTCTACTTCTAGCTCAGAATTCCTTGAGGATAAAGAAACATTCTTTATTTCAAAATCATTCTTGAGTTTGTTACTCAACATTTTATTTTCATCTTTAATCATGACAATTTCTACTTCAAGCTCAGAATTCCTTGAGGATAAAGAAACATTCTCTATTTCAAAATCATTCAATTCATTAGCTAAAGACTCTTTTTTTTCTAGAATGTTTGTGAAAAGCATCAATCAAGACAGTAGCTAAAGATCTGAACTCCTTCTTTGAGTAGTTCCTAAAGTTTTTTTTGAAAATCAAAAAAGGTTACCTCATCATCTACTTCATCATCAGATTTGGCCATGAAAGCCAAACATAAATCAGATCTTGCTAGCTCATCTTCAATTGCAACCAAGGATGTATCATTACCTTTCACTTCTTCATCAGATTCGTTTGAGGAGTCTCCCAAGGCTGCTAAAACTTGCTTGACTATCTTATCCGTTGTTTCTCTTTGTCTAACTCTATCAGAGACCTGGTTCCTTCTCTGGTTTTTTTTTGAAGCAGGCTTGGTGAACTCATTGGAATCTTGCTTAAGAATTGGACACTCTTTAATGTGATTATCGAGTTTTTCATATTTATGACATTGGTCATTTCCCTTGAATCTCCTACTAGAGCTCCCTTTATTCTGAAGAGCTCCACTTCTTACCATCTTCTGAAATATTCGAGTGAGATAACCCATATCATGTTCTTCCTCACTTGATTCATTTTTGCCAGCCTTCAAAACCAAACTCCTCTCCTTATTGGGTTCAATTCTCTCAGAATCTTGGTGTCTCTTGAGCTCATATATCTTCGAATTTCCAATGAGTTCATCCATTGTCATTGTTTGAAAATCCTTTGCCCCTGAGATTGCATTTACTTTACTTTCTCATGAAAAAGGTAATATGGTCAAGACCTTCCTGACCAAATTATACATCTTAATATTTTTCCCAAGACACTTGAGTTCATTCACAATAGATGTGAATCGAGTATGCATTTCTTAAATGGATTCTTTTTCACTCATCTTAAATAGCTCATACTGAGTAGTAAGCATATCAATATTTGCTTGCTTTACTTGACTTATTCCCTTATGAGCATTATACAATGCTTTCCATATTTCCTTAGCAGATTCACAAGTAGAGACTCGATTGTACTCATCAGGTCCTATCCTACAGACAAGAATTTTCTTTGCTTTATAATTTTTCTCAATCGTCTTTCGATCAACTTCAGTATAATCCTTTCTACTTTTAGGAACAGATTGAGAAGTATCTCCTCTTTAACTTCTTTCATTGGGACATAGGGACCATCATAAGTAACATCCCATAACTCACCATCCTCTAATATGATGAAATCATGTATTCTAGTCTTCCATCAACTATAGAATTGACCATTGAACCTTGGGGGTCCAGTAGTTGATTAGCCTTCCTCAAGACTAGGTGAAGTTGTCATCTTGAATAGGATCCTTCCTAGGTGTTAACCTTGTAGGAAAAACTACTTTGATACCAATTGATGGTTACTAAGAGTTCACCACTATACCTAAGACCTGATTAGATACCAGTTCCCTGTATGAGGAAATTGAAGAATAATGAAGAACACAATGAAAGCAACAGTAAAGTAAGGACAAGGAATGTTTATGTGGAAACCTCCTTGCTCAAGGTAGAAAAAACCACGACCTACCACAGTAGGATTTCACTAACAACTTTCACTAAACACCGAGCAAACTTTAATTACAACCTAGGAATTAACCTCCTAATTCCTATCTCTTTGCAATAACTCTATTGGAAACACATCCTCACAATAGCTCTACTGTGAGACTTCATAGCTACCTCTAGCTACAAAACAACTCAAATCTGAACAAAACGCTTAAACAAAATACTCATTGGAATCTCTAGAATGAGACGTGAGTTTATAATTGTACAACCAAAACAAAACCTCAATCAACCTAGAAACAAAAACATATATCACTATGAGCAAGGGTTTCTTAATTATTGAGTCTTGTAATATCAGCTGAGGCCTTTTTTTGAGAAAAATTCTTTTCGAATTTATGCAAAAGCTTAAGCTTTTCTCCTTAAGAATGATGTGTATATATATGATGAGCATTGGGATTAAAGCTTCCTCATTAGTGGATGTTGGAAAGGACCCCTGAAACTTCATCTTACTAATGTGTTGACACTGTCCTGAGAGTACTGGATAGCTGGCACATAAGACAAATGTGTTCAAGTACAAAACTACACACTGGGACACCAGTTTCCGTAACTGGTCCTTCCACTAGGTTAAGCAGTCATCAAAATATAACTTATGAAGGACGGATATAGACTAGGTTTCAGTGATGGAGTTTGGTAATCATCAAAACATTAGCATAATGAGAACAAGCCTGGAACCTAACACAGACTAGGAAATGTCATCCTAGAAGATAATGAAATGTGACCGTCTCAGACTAGGAAATGTCATCCTACAAGAAAAATTAAAAACAACTGTCAGACTAGGAAATGTCATCCTACGAGGAAATGAAAAGTGACTAAACACCATTTTTCAGGAGGGTCCTGCTACAACAAAGCCCCATTATCCAGGAGAGTCCTGCTATAACAAAGCTCCATTATTCAAGAGGGTCCTGCTATGCTAAATACCATTATTCAGGAGGGTCCTGAGTTGAAATGTAAAGTCTCATTTTTAAGGAGGATCCTGAGTAGAAAATTAAAGTCCCACTTTTCAGGAGGGTCCTGAGCTGAAATGTAAAGTCCCATTTTTCAGGAAGGTCCTAAGCTGAAAAGTAAAATTCCATTATCCAGGAGGGTCCCGCTACGCTAAATCCCATTATTCAGGTGGGCCTTGCTACGCTAAATTCCATTATTTCGAAGGGACTTGCTACGCTAAATCCCATTATTTAGAAAGGCCCTGCTACCCTAAATCCCATTATTCAAGAGGGTCCTACTACAACTAGATCCCATTATTCAAGAGGGTCCTGCTAATACCATTTTTTTAAGAGGGTCCTAGGATGAAAAGTAAAGTCTTATTATCTAGAAGGGTTCTGCTAGTTCTATTTTTTAGGAGGGTCCCTCTATGCTAAATCTCATTATTTAGGAGGGCCCTGCTATGTTAGATCCCATTATTCAAGAGGGTCCCTCTATGCTAAATCTCATTATTTAGGAGGGCCCTGCTATATTAAATTCCATTATTTAAGAGGGTCCTACTATTATAAATCTCATTATTCAGGAGGGTCCTGCTACAACTATCCTATTATTCAGGAGGGTTGCTACATTAAATCCCATTATTCAAGAAGGTCTTTCTACAACTAGATCCCATTATTCAGGAGGCTTCTACTATGTTTAATCCTTAAAGACAAATAACACGAATAATTTTTTTGCCCCAGTTTGCACCAAAAATTATTTTTGTGAATTATTAGTATGATATAAAATATTTACGCCCAAAAACAAAATGCAAGAGAGATATGCAAGTATGATGTGTGTTCCCTAGAAATGAACGATCATATGGTGTTTGTTCCCTAGAAATGAAAAATGATACGGTGTTTGTTTCCTAACATACCAACATGGTGTTTGTTCCCTAAAAACATAACTAGGGTATTTGTTCCCTGAGAAAGCATGAAGAAAAAAAAAGGAATTTTTTAAGAGAAATAAAGAAGAAAAAAAATAATTATTTTTTCCCCCTGTTTTGATATTGGGAAACTTTGATCTCTTTTGAAAGAAAAGTTTTTTTTTTGTAAAATAAAATGCCATAGTCTTTTTTTCAGTGAGATGAGGTTTTTATTTGGTGAAACTGAGCCCTATTTTAGGACTGCCTGCGTATCCTGCCATAGCAAGAATCAGGTCAAACGTAGTTCAAACAAAACATGTTTTGACTTCAGTTGGTACCAACAGTATTGTGCATAGGAATCACCACCAGTTACTTTCGAACAAACTCGGAATCAACTTAGAAGTAACTCCTATAATTTCAAATGGTACCTCAAACATACTTAACGATTGAAAAGATATGTTCATCTTACCTAAATCAACGGTTTAGAATTATTTCTATCCTCATGTTTCAAGTGTCAGTCCTGATTTACTCACAAAATAATTGTTTAAAATCTTAGGACATTATGGAGCCACTTACACTCAGAAAGATATTCAATGCATGCAACAGAGATACCATATGCTTGACCGTCATGTAATTATCCACTAATGTGAGAACACTAAAAATGATATCAAGTAGGGCTTGTAATTGGCTTGTAACATAGGCTTAGGGAAAGGTAGGATATTCATTTGGGCTAGAGTGACTATTCCATCCTTAAGCATTGCACTATGCGATCAAAATTTTACATTTTTGCTTTTCATCTTCATATGATTTGCTGCTTTTCCTAATTTTTGTCTTTGAATTTTCTCCCTTTTTCCTTCTCCCCCCCCCCTGCCCCCCTTGGAGCTTTTTTATTTTTTGTAAATTTTCCTTGGAACTTCACCTTTTCTTTTGTCATGCAACTTAGATCTTGTAAGTGCACTCAGGGAGGTTAGGCTAAAAGAGGGTAGTACATTTATATAAGCTAATATGTGGTTATCCAATATAAAGGTTTTAAGCTCAAAAGAGGATGTCTAGGGATTGCATTTCATTTGGTAAGCTTCAAAGGCACAATTGGGTCAAAGAAAACCTACAATCATTTCTTAAGTCATGTTTTTCTCAAATTTCTGTCTTAACAAACATTCGGGCCTAGTTGTAGATCAACAACTATGTCATTGAATTTTAGATCTAAATCTCACCATACAATGCACATGAAATAATGAGGTTAGACTTATTTTATCCATGACTTTAAGTATGAATTTCTTAAGTGTTACTTGGGTACTTTCAAGAGGTATCAAAAAAAACTATATGTCACAATAAAGTTGGCTCACCCCATCCTGCCGAGGAATTTAACACTTATTCTTTTTCTCATGCATATTTCTAAGTATGTTGGTACCAAACAAATCAATAGATTATTTTTTTTATCTTTTTTAAGTGGTACCGAACTCAAAAGAAGAGTTTTCTATGTATCTTGTTGAAACAAGAATCAGGTCAGACATAGTTTAGAAAGTTTCAAATAATAGGTAATAAACTTTGGGTTTTTTTAAATCTTTTTGAATAAAGAAGAATTTTTTTTTTTGAATTTTTAAATAAAGATAAAAATTTTTTATTTGAATTTAATTTTAGGATCATCGAATCCGAGCAGGGTTGCCTACGTATCTCATCAAGGTGAGAATCAGGTGTGCGTAGTTCGTGAGGACTATTAAAAGAAATAAATTCTTCTTTTTCATTCCTTCCAAAATAAAGAAATTTTAAGGAAATGGTCACAAAGTTAGAGGAAAAGTTACTCTCTTCTATCTCACTAAGCTGCCTAAAGCCGGTCAACAATTAAACAGGCCTTCCAAATAAATGTCAAAGAGCATATAGGATGTACATATCCGGTCATATAAAGAGGGATACCTATCCTAGACGGACTCGGCTCCTGTGCCGACTCCCGCTAAGTCAAATGCACATGATACAGATAAAGCATAGCCTAATAGTGATAGCCATGTCTGAGTTTCAGTTCTACTAAGTTTAACTTGATGGACAAAAGTGTCTAGATTGACTTACCCGAGCGGACACTCGAGTCGGGAAGGAGCAACTTATTCTGTAGCAGTGCTGTTCCTCCTTCGTTGTTGGTCCAAACCCCACCTAACATATGTGACTAATAATCCTTCATCAAGTGCCTGGACACTTTGAGTTTATCTCAAAAGAAAGTAGGATGGATAACTGCATTCCTTCTACCCTATATTTTGAGAGACTTAGAGGAGTGTGCGAGAGAAGACAGTTTATAATACAGTTCAATAATATCAAATCGAAATGAGCGGCAAGTAGCACATTAGGCTCAAAAACATAACAATCCAAAATAATAAAACCAAGTACAAGTCAATATCACGAAGCTCGAATTTTGGTTATCTCCAACGGAGTCGCCAGAGATGTCACACCCCTTTTTGAATCGATGAAGCAAACGAAAAAGGTTCTTCCAATTAAAGTGACGGTATTGAATATAAATTATATTTATTTATTTACAGAATCACCACTTGAAATTGAGTTATGGTATTCCAAGTCACATTTTTGAATCCCTAATATAAAGTAAGTTGACACTTTATTTTTGGTCAACAAAAACAAAAGATTGGATATGAAATTTTGTTGACCGAAGGGAAGGTGTGAGACACCCCTCGAATCCCGTGGTTCTAGCATGATGGCTCTTATCAACTTGCACTTAATTTAAACTATTTTGGATAATTGTGTTACGAGCCACTGAATTGCTCATTTTTAATGTTGAACTTTTGTTGGTCTTGACTTAGATGCATAACTATATTCTAAGTCTCGACATACACCATCTTAAACTGCCTTCTTCGCTTAAGTGCACCGTGACTACTAATCTATTTCTACGCGTTCTAGTTTGAATTAATTTTTTAAGACAATCTCTGCCAAGGTTCATAACTGCATCCTTGAATTTCTTTAGATGTTATTAAGCGTAATCGAGAAAGATGCATAATTGCATTCTTAATCGAAATAAAAATTTTATAGTGCCTAAAGATTATCTAGCGTTAAAGGCATTTGTTCATCTCTCAAAAATTTGAGACCAATTTTCTTATCCATTATTCTCTCTTTTCACTCTTTTCTTTTCAAATTTGCAACAATTCATGGATTAATCTGCAACTCGCCTTGCTCCCTAACAAATATTTTTCACTCTTTTCTTTTCTCCATATCGATGGGTCTTGAAAAAATTTACAACCCATCTCGCTCAAACTCACACTAAATTAATAAAAAAATTAATTTGAGCCATAAACATTAATTATAGGCCTGAGAAAATCAAACCACATTTATCTCATGACTTCCAACTCGTCAAATAAGCATGCAAATTTATTCAATTAGTTTAGACATGAATATTCAAATATTGTAGTAAGAAACAAGAAAGTCGAACAGTAGGTAATTGAAAAGCCTAAAATAGCATGCTATCAATTATATTTTCATGAGTTCCACGTCAACTAATTTCCCAAGTCACCGAACATTTGAATATGATAACATCAAATAATTTACTAGAGTTACGGATATGTTTCAGATCCAATTTTTGTGCAGTTATCAAACCCAACAACTTATTATGTGATTAACCCAAACAAATACTACACCTACACAGTCAATACCATACATACAAATAATTCTCATTCCACTCATTTCGTGCAATCCATGCAAACCACTACTTATACATACTACGATAATGAGGGAAAAGATTGAATCTTAATAGGTTTCAAAAAAATTACACACACTGTGAAAAATAGAAAAGAGACTCCAACATGACAAAACACGCACACACATACGTTGCGAAATGAAAAGAAAGACAAATTGACTGAAAATAAATTATACTTTTAAAAATTACATTGAATCAACTAAGCATTTCATTAAATTTTTTAAAAACATTGATCAGTAATAACATTTTATCAAAGCCAGTACAATACTTATGCACACAACATATTTACTAACTAGATTGAAATGCTCTCAGAGACATATGAGTATGATAGAATGAAGTTCATGCTGTCATGGAATCATTTAACAGACTTCGTTCTTGCTTTGATTCACAACAAAACTTATAAAAATAAATAGAAAGGAACTGAATAAGAACCTATGTGACAAACTAAATCGAGTATAGAAGCAAGAATGCCGTCACCGGAAGCTCGAAACGGAGACCAAAACTCAAACTCTAACTTCCGAACCTTTAAAAATACTCTCTTTTCTTTCTAACTTTCCCTGTTTCTCTTGTCTTATGTTTTTGCCTTTTCTGCTTTTCTCTCTATCTCTATCTTTCTGTGTCTAATCTTTTTTTTTTCTTCTAAGTGTCTTCTCCTCTAATATGTTTTTCTCCCTTTGTTTCTCCTTGTGTGTGTGTGTGTTATATAGTGATGCCTCTTGTTTGTGTGTGTTGCACGTGTCTTATCGTGTGAGGTGTGAGGGATGTGGGGGTAGCAGGTTAGTTTAGGATTTTTTATTTTTTATTTTTTAAATTAAAGATATAAATAAATATAATGGTAAGAATATTAGCTTCTATTTTAAATTAATAAAATATAAAAAAATTAAATAACTACTCCTAAAAATATAACTAAGAAATATTAAAATCTCTAGTTTATTTATTAAAATCAAAATTAAAAGAAAACATTTTTAAAAAAAAAAAATCTTTTCTTAAATGTAATCCGAAAATGTGACTTTATTTTTAAAAATATTTTTCACAATTTTAAAAGAAAACCTACTAAACATGAAATAGAAGCTAAAATAAAGATTAGACAAAAAATAAATATTTAATGCTAAAAATAGGTTAAAACTCAGGGAGGGTTAAAAATCACGTTTCTACAATTATCAGATTATTGTGATTGTTGGGCTGGTCATGTTATTGTGGAGGTGAAGTGAAGGAGGTACGGTTATATGCAGGTTATTGAGGGTGTTATCCTTATACATACATACATACACATGGTGCATATTTACTGCTTTCTTATTTGTAGATACACGATGAATCATCCATATATGGAAGCCCTCCTATTATGCTCCATAAATGCATCCAAGATATCACCATTGTTTGGCAGCTCGGGGTATAGGTATAGTATGAATTTAGCTAACCGTGCTCATATTATCCTCCTCTTCTTCAAAAGGAATCGTCCTTAAATTCGAACCTTGTAAAAATATAAGAAGGACAAACAACCAAGAAGTCCTCATAGTAAGAGGGTTATCATAATGGTTAGAACAAAATTCATTATACCACGGGGGCACATCCTCAAGGAGTAACCAAGCATTCTGCATTATTAAGACGATCAAGTCAATAGATGCAGTATCACGAAATTGTCTACCCACACACCAAGATGATAAGACCACCCAAGAGATGGTCCCACAATTGACTCATATACCCCTAAATGCTCTCCGAGGTCAAAATGGTAGAAGGTCTACATAATTTGGTCATACAAACAAGTATAGACCTTAATTACGCTCCTACCTACATACATGCACACCTAAGACAAGTATGAGACTCATCGTATGTAATGAGGTAATAAAGAAAGGGGTTACAGAAGCGAATCCTCCCCAATGTGCCTTTACTTGCAAGATTGCTATTAGAGTCTTGACTCTTACCAAGAACATCATGACAAGTCAAAGCACATGAAGAAGATAAGATGCCTTGTGGACAAAGACTACCTTTCTTTTCCAAACAACCCTCCCAAAGAGGTGGGTTACCATATGGAGGCATGCTAGTAGAAGGGTGGAGGGATTCATTAGACACAAGTTCATTTATAAAGAAGTGACCCTCCAAAAGAATTGTCGTCTCTCTACTTAAGAGTGTAAGCATGCTCCTTAGTGTCCAACCTAATACTTTAATTTGCCCATCCCCGTGAAGGTGACAACAAGTATTAAGCATGGGCTTAGGGAAACGCATGAATGCTCATGGCTCCCCTTCTTTGAAGAGAGTTCCTTGTCGTTGGAGATTTGACCCATACATAATGTAGGTCCCTCAAGTGGATTGTAAACCCTCAAGAAGGACTTTTCATCGTTGGGAAAGGTGCCAAACCCAAAACCCAAGTCTTACTTGTCATTTGGACCAAGCATCTCATTCCAAGTACCACAACTTAAATCATCACCGGGGTCAAATGGAAAGGAAATCCATAAACATGGGTCAAGTATACACCCATTTACCCCATTGGCACTCTTATTTTCCAACAGCATACTCCACTCACAACCATGAGTATCATCATATGCAAACAAATATATGGGAAGGTGTCACACAAGTCAACTTTATCTAAGGTGTTCTCATGCGAAGTTTCACTTATTGATTCAAGCACATTAAGGCTTTGACCAAGAATGGGAACACCAAATGATGAAGGGATAATTATAGCACATACATCACCTTTCCTTTGAACAACATCCTCTCAAATAAACATACTATCATCTTTCAAGAAGAGATTTCCAACATTGGAAAGTGTGTCATTACATCATAGTGGATTACTAAACACCCGTAGCCTTCAAGATTGGATACATCTTTATCCATACAATACACTCCACCATGAACATCCTCAAGATTGAGAATCCCTACTTGACAAATTTCACCACCACAATCAAATGAATTGTAACTTGACCCATTACATAAATCAAGTAATTCATCATCATATTTATCAAATAAAGGTGGGGTATCATAAAAGGGGTCATAATTAAGACCAACTTCATAAGGGCGATCCTTACTTGGGTTCCTCAAATAAGCAAGCAAATTTGTGTTATGTTCACCCAAAGGATCATCCCTTTCAGATGATAATGCATTATCATTTAAAGCATAGGTGACAACACTAGGCGGACACATATTAATCTCACTAGGAGAAACAATTTGGTCATCAAATTGATCAACTCCTATAGGAACACTTTCACAAATAGCATTATCAACATGACATAAGGAGCTCTGAAGAACATCACAAGGTAAAGGCTTATTAATCTCACACAAAGATAGGCTATCACTTACACTCATTTGGCTACTAGTCACACATTTAATTCCCTAGTTTAAGAAAATGCAAGAGTTAGATTTGTTACCTTGTAGGTCACACGTTTACTCCATTAGGAAGCTTCCAAGTCCCTCGTGAGTCTTCACATTTTGAGGTGCCTCACTAGTCTTGCTTCCAAGGATACCTGCGTAAGCTTCAAAACCACTAGAGAAAGAAAATTTATTTGAGTTAGGATAAGGTTGTGACAACCCTCTCATATCACTCCACACAACCTCTCTTTTTTCCTCTCTAGAGTTGTCACTTTTCACACTCTTAACCTCTCAAGTATACGCGGTCGTACAAGTAATATAGGATTGAGAGTCCAAATATCGTACCTACAGGGACTTGTCTATTAACTATTCACTAAATTAGACTAACACTAATTATTTATTTAAGTGGTAGATTCCAAGATATATTTTTAAATTAACTAAACTAAGAATTAAAAGAAAATAACTAATGAACAATTAACTAAGAAAAGAGCAGATTTTACGCAATCAATAAATGTATCGATCTAGGATTATGAATTCGCTAACAATCATGTTGAGTATCAATTTCATCAACTTATTTGATTATCTAGTTACTGATTTACGGGGTTGATTATATGATCATGATCTTTCGAGCCTCTAATCATCTATCCAAATTGACCTCACAACTACATCGTTGAGTGGGGATGTGATAACCCAATTTGAATGCATTTAGATATCTTCCCATTTTGTAACCAAGTAAGGTGATCTAGGTATATTCCTATCCTAGCCATAAATCAATTCTTTATTTTACTAAAATAAAGATCTTACTTCTTATATTCTTCATTCTATCTCATTACTTCTTCTTCCGAGTTCACAATAAGAATATATATTTATTTTAATGGTAGCTAAGCATTAAAATAGTCAGCACAAGAATAGAAGAACAACTTTAATGATAATCACATAAATCAAATCAAGTAATTACAAAACAATCATGTTGTCAACTATCATAATCCTAGAACGAGAAGTTTAACACCACATAAACATGAAGCAATTACAATAAATCATCCAATGAAATAACGTAAAAATAAATAATAAAGGAGAAGAAAAGATGTAACCAATATTCTCCGACGTCCACAGAGGCTTCTAGCTCTCTCTAGGTCATAAGTTATGTAAAAAAAGATTTTATGGAATATTTATAGAGTGTAGAAAAAATTTTCAAACAAAATAACTGAGTCCAAAATGGACCGGAAAAAATTAAATCCGGACAACAACTTCCTCTGTGCCATGGAGTAATTGGACCAAACCACTCTTTTTTAATTAAAATCAGGTTTTAAGCCCATTAATTAAATAAAATTGCAAGATATATATATATATACAAAGACCAGTGGCCTGGCCCATTAACAACAAAATCAGATAAGAGCAACAAGAACAAAACCTAATCTCAATTCAATTAGGAAAGTCAAGGAGGCGTCTCTTTTTCTTCCCCAATTTCCATCGATTGCTCTGACTAATCACTGCACAAGATCCTCCCAGTCCATGAATGATCTCCAACGAACAAGCTCAAATGAATATACTCCAGCTACTCCAGCTCAACTAAATCTTTGATTTATCCTCTCCTTTTTCTTTCAAATTTTCCCTAAACCAGTTGATTGAGCTTCAGATGAAGCTAATACCACCACTTAATCTAAAGAATTGACTCAAGAAAGACGAAGAGGTGAATCTCATTTTTTATTTGTGTAATAGGATTATACGTCACCAGATTTGGAGCTTCACTTAGACTTGAGCCTACCTTTGTTTGAATACTCAAACCCTCGACACCCGAAATCTCACTGGGTGTAGGTTGTTATATTCATGGAAGTCACTTCCAACAAAGGTAAGGTCAGATCCTTAGTTGTTCCAAGATTTTAATGCCTATATTCGACCTATTCACACACACAACTGAGCTCTATTGTTGCTTCTTGAGGTTATGAAATCTTGACGAAACCTGCTATGCTCCATATACACTGTCACTCTACAATGGCTTCTTAAGATGTACCTTCGTGTTCCTTGCTCCTCTTGTAGTCTAATTCTCAAGTTGATGGATTGGGACACCACCAATTTTAAGAAAAGATTAAGAAAAAATAGTAGCACTTTTATTTTGAACCTTGATTCACCTACAACCATAAAGAAGCTTTCTTGTAAATAAGAGTAGTGAAATTCTGTGTTTAACTGTGTTATATTTCTTATTTTCATGTGGCTTGTATTGAATTTCTGATTTGTGGTTTCCCTGCTTTGTCAAGATTGATAATACTGTGGCTCTTTCTTGAACTTCACCAAAGCTATTATATTGAAAATTACCTGCAAAATCAAACACTAAGTTAGTCAAAAAATCAGCAAGAGTGTCACCTTTCCTAAGAGAATGTACCACTCTCACTGTTAGGATACTCATCGGTAATCTGATAGAGTTGAGAATCATTGTCACACTCCATGGGACATCCCACTCCCCATTAAGGATTTGCACCATAGTCCATAAGTTAGTCTCCACTACTATCTGCTGAATACAGTTATCTTTACAGAAAAGCAGACATTCTTTAATAGCATTAGCTTCTACCACCAAGCTAGTGGTGTCAAGAATTCTACCACATTTAGAAACCACCAAATATCCTTCATAATTTCTAATACAAAAAGCAAAAGAACTAGGACCAGGAGATTTCCCCTTGATGAACCATCAGTATTTCCTTTAACCCAACCATAAGCAAGAGGTCTCCATTTTACTATTTTAACAGAATATGTACTATTCTGACTCTGATGTAGTTCATTAATTATTTTAGCCCAATATCTTCTAGTAATTTCCATTTGGAATCTCAGTTTTACATACTTGATGATAGTATCATTTGACTCCCATATGACTTTCCTCACCTGATATGTGCCTCTATGTAGGATTGTATTCCTTCTCTTCTATAAGAACCATAAAATAATGATAGGAACCACATTAAAAACTATCTTCATTCTACCATTCCCTTCAAGTTGTCTGCATAATCTCACACTCTGTTTCATATTAAGCCTGTTTTCTATAATACCAGGCCCACCACAATAGTGATTCCATATCTTTTCAGCAACCTCACCTTTAAGAAATAGGTGATCAATTGTTTCTCTCTCAGGAATGTTACAGCAACCACAAATACCAACAATATCAGAATTCCACTCATACATTAGGGCAGCCACAGGAACCTTCCCTAACCATATTCTCCAAGAAAGAAAAAAGTACTTAAAGGGTAACCCTTTATACCAAATAGACTATAAATCATCATTAGTATCAGTTATTTGCCTCAGTAATTCCCAAGCACTCTTAGTTGTGAACTTCCCATTACTATTTTTGGTCCACCATGGTTTATCCATCACATCTTCATAGCAAACAGGCCCCATATTGTTTCTAACATACTCTAAAACATAATTAGGTAGAAAATTCTACATTGACACAAAGTTCCACCCTTTCTCCTTGAGAAATTCCCCAACATCTATCAAGGGATGATAAGAATGTACATTTGTTTGATGCATAAAGAGTGGACTAGTATTGGTCCAATTATCAAACCAAATGGTAGAGGGGCCACTTTTTGGTTCCCACCTAAGATATTGTTCAACTTTTCCCCTATTTCTCAACATAGCTTTCCACACATGAGATCCCCCTTTCCATTGCACCAAAGTTGGGATCTGTTTCTTACAGTAGTTGTTTTAAAAGAAATTAGTCCATATATTTTTTTGTGTTCTAAATCTCTACCATAGCTTAGCCATCATAGCCTGTGAAATATCATCTAGGGACCTAAATCCCAATCCTACTTCTTTCTTGGGTAGACAAACCTTCTTCCAGGCAGACCAGTGCTTGCCTCTACCTGACTCTTTATTATTCTAATAGAACTTAGCAAAGATCCTTTGAATGTCGTTTAGAACACTTTTTGGGAGAACAATTATTAAAAGTACATGAATGGGAACACTCTGTAAAACACTTTTTAGCAACACTTTTTCTCCCATAGGACAACAATCTTCCTTTCCATGCTTGTAATTTATTTCGAATTTTATCTATCAAGTCTGCAAAGTCCTATTTGTTCTTCTTTGAGTGAGATATGGGACAACCAAGATAGTTTAGAGAAAAAAAGCCCTTCACCATCCATGTAACATGCTCCACCTATTGCATCACACCCACATGGGTGTTCTTGTGCATATAGAAAAAGCTTTTATCTTTATTCACCTTCTGGCCTGACTCCTTCTCATATTCTTGAAAAATCAACATAATTTCTCCAAAGAATGATCATTAGAAGATGAGAAAATTATAGTATCATCAACATATGCTAAGTGGATCAAATTGGAGCTCAACTTAGGCATGTTATACCCCACATAAGAATCATCTTCAAATAGCTGATTAAGGGCTCTTATCATAACCTCAATAGATAATATAAAGAGAGTAGGGGATAAGGGATCCCCCTGCTTCACCACCCTAGTAGAATGGAAAAAGCCAACTGATTGGCCATTTAATAACACTGAGTAGTAATTATTAGAAAGTAGTCTCCAATCTCATCAACCACTCTATTAGAAAAAACCCATCTTTATGAGAACTTTAATCAAGAAGTACCAAAAAACCCTATCATATGCCTTAGCCATGTCCAGTTTTAGCACAACATTAGAGGGTTTACCTCTTTTCCCAATATCAGTAATTAGTTCCTATGTTAGCGACACATTTTCAACAATGCTTCTACCTTGAACAAACCCTGATTAATTAGGAGATATCAATTTAGGGAGTATGACTTCTAATTTGTCTTGAATAATTCTTGATAGTATCTTTTTCACAAAATTACTAAGACTGATGGGTCTCAAATCTGAGAAAAATTGCATACTTTCTTTTTTGGGGATGAGAACCAAGTTTGTATGAGTGATTTATTTTTGGAGGGTATTACCTGCAAAGAAGTCCAGTACCAATCTAATAACAACAACACCAACTATATCCCAACAGTATTGGTAGAATCTCTCAGATAGACCATCAGGACCACTAGCACTATCTTTATTTAGGCTAGAAATAACCTTTTTAATTTCAGCATCATCAGGAATAGCCCCTAAGATCTCATTATCCTCATCATTAACAAGTTCTGGAATGTGATCAAGTAGGAAAAAGTAGAAGCATCAAACTCTTAAGTAAACTGCTTCTGGTAGAAATTAATAGCCTTATTAGAAATATAGTTATCATCTTCTAACCAGAGCCCTGCTGATTCATAATTTTGGAAACTTTCAATCTATTTCTTCTTCCCTTTACAATACTATGAAAGAATCTTATATTGCTATCCCTACTTTTAAACCAATCATAACCAGCCTTATGTTGCTAGTATCTCTCATCTAGGTGTAGATATCTGCTATATTCAGCCTTAGCCCTCTGTATAATAGCCCTGTTCTCCTGAGAAGCATTATCTTCAAATAATTTCTCCTTTATTTTGGCAATCTCCTCTCTAATGAATAACTGCTGAAAAATATCACCATACACTTGTCTACTCCACACAGTAAGTGCTTTCTTAACCTATTTAATCTTCTTTTTAAAATCTAAGAATGGATTTTTTGTATAATCAGCATCCTAGTTACTCTTAACTAACTCCTTGAAGTCTGCATGATTAGTCCAAAATTTAAGGAATTTAGAGAACCTTTGAAATCTGATGGTTCTATTCTCACAGTTCAAAAATAATGGAGCATGATCAGAGCCATCTCTTGGGAGATGCTCCACTTCAGTATGAGAATAAATACCCTGAAATTCAGAATTAGTAAAGACTCTGTGTAGCCTTTCAAATATATAATCAGAACTATCTCTCCCATTCCACCATGTAAAAAGGCCACCCTTACACTGAACTTGTGACAACTCATAAGATTCAATACAATTTTGGAAATCCTCCATATCTGTATCAATCACTGGAACCCCACAAATCTTCTCTGCCCTACCTAGAACAACATTAAAGTCCCCCATATAATCCAAGGGATGTTCAACCTATTAGAAATAGAGTCAATGCTATCCCAGAGCTGCAATCTTTGACCTCTATCACCATATTTAGCATACATCATAATCACTAGGAAAACAAGACCACTGACGTGGTCCTTTAACTGTAAAGAAATCTGTTGCTCAGTATCACTTACTACAATCACTTCAAAACCTTGATTAACAAAGAACCATATCTTCCCATTACAATTATGAAACACTAAAGGTATCTGAACCTACTCCTATATCTTTTAATAGTCCTTATATGTTAAAAAGGCTTAAGTAAAGCTATGAAAGCAAACTTGTGGAACTTGTGTAACATTTGAACTCTCTGAAAAGCCTTTTTTGACTTAACAGACCTGATATTCCATATAAAATCCTTCATTGACTTTTTTATTTTTGTGACCCTCTATTTCTCTTTGATTGTACTCTGCTAGGCTGTGTAGCCTCCCCAGTACCTTGTTTGTTTCCTTTTCTTATAGATTTAATGGATTTGATAGACCTTAGTGAAAGATTTGCATCTCTCAATACATCTTTTTCAAATTGATTTGCACTCTTGTTTCTATCTTCTAAATATGTATATACCTCTACCTCCTCAATGTTGTGTCATATAATATTGAGAAGGACTTCATTCGGTGACTCAATATTATTTCTCCAAACCTGGGTTTCATTAATTTTCAGTGGAATATCAATTGGAACCAAAGAATTGTCCTTTGTTGCTGTCAATCTATGATATTTACTGCATGTTACCATCTTTCCTCAGTCTTCATGCTTATTAATTGGTACTATGCTTTGCCCCTGATTAGTAATATTCTCTTTGTGATTGCTTTTTATAGGATTGTCTGAATGTTCTACCTCATCACCTGTAGAGGCTTTTTCATAGCTATTCAACTTACTGCCCCTTTTTTCTGATGCATAAAAAGAGCTATCAGCTGGAAGATTGCTTTCATCTAACTCAATCACTTCACTAGTTTCTCTATCTTCACTTTGATGGCTGTCACCATTCTCTCTCAAGTAATGTTATCCTTCACTGCATTAGTAGTTGGGTCCCTATTTTTATCTAATTCTATCTCCTTTTGTGTTGCAGGTGTTTCCACTAATGATGTTGCATGTATCTCCTTTACATGATTGTGGAAAGAGCTGGAAATCCACTATTTTATGGATTGTTTCTTGACCCCTTCCCCCTGTTTTTCATTTGATTCTTGAGTTGTTGGTGTAATATTTGTGATTGTTGCTTCCATGTCTTCTGTATTCTCATTACCCTCTTTTGTTAATACTTTAAAAGGGTTACTTTTACACAACCCTTTATTTGGTGATACAACCCTTTTCACTAAGGTAACCTTTGTTAACAAATCTCCTCCTTGTATCATTCCACTGTAGGTTTTAAATTGTTTTCCTTTTTCCTTGGCCCTTCAATGGTCTGGTTTCCACTTTTCAATTTTGGGATTTATTCTCCTTGTCCACTATTCCATGCTAAATTTACTTTAGATCTGGGTGCAAAACCCTACACTTTTGCTCATTGTGCCCTTGTAATTTACACTTTTTGCAGTACTTAGGCAAAAAGTCGTATTTGATCTTCACATGTTCTATCCTTGACTCCTTTTTTCGTAAAATTGATTATCTCCATCTCCACGCACTTAGGAAGGTCTGCTAGAAGGTCCACCTGCACCTTGACCCTCGCATAACTAGATCAAGTTTTGTTCACTATAGCCATATACAAGTGAATTGGTTTCCCAACAACTGATGCTAAAGAGAACAGTGAATCTTTGACAAACAAAGTTGGCTTGAGATCCAGGAATTAGATCCATGCCATAGACCGACTAGTTTCCTCTTCAATCCTAAATTTAGCATCGTAGATTAGGGGTGGTATTTGATACGAGTACCTATTTTTTGCAGCAATGTAATAAACATTCTTGGCCATTATATTCACAAATTCCTCAATAATATCAAATCTCATGAGAAGGTGACGATTTCTCAAAAAACCAATTTTACAGTCACCTTTTATGTTGAGTTGTTTGGGAAATTTAATTCGAAGGTCATCCAATTTAGGCCAACCATACAAGAATTTACCAACTATTGCATAATGTAACTCTTCAATGACATTCATACTATCCACTTCTTCCTCAGTCTACACCACTACACCACTCTGGGGATACCATTAACGAAATTAAGCTTCTTGATTGGTATGGGTTGTATAGTAGGCTTATTATTAGAAACAACAGCATTGATCATCTTGGGCTTCAATACATTTGTATAATTTTCTTGCTTGCTCATTGGATCTATTTCCACTGATGAATTGCTAGACACAATATTAGTCACGATGGGCGAATTTTAGGGTAAGGGAGGGAAGTTTTCCTGAGAAGTGCTTAGGGTTGGCTGGTCTGCCCTAGAATTAGGTTGAACAGTGGCCGGAATGGGCATCTTCAATGGGAAAAGTGGTTCAGATTATGATGAACGCTAGGTTAGGCATGAGAGATAAGAGAGCGTTATTTTATGATTTCTATTGATCGCGCACAACCACTGGAATGGTAGGTGGAGAAATTTTCACTTTCAACTAATGGTCACTTTTCATTATTTTAATAAATTTATTCCATTAAGATGTCTGCTTGATTTCCTTCTCTAATCTTCCTTCTTTAATTTGTTTTGGCTCCAAATCTTTTCATCTTCATATCTTTTTAATCCTACATATAAAAATATAATATTAAGCACAATTCATAAAATTAATGCTAAAAAAATACTAAATATGAGGCAAATAATGACTAAAAGCATATAATTTAAGCCTCACATCAAGATCCCTTCAATTCTAGCTTCCACTTAGGTGCATAAGGAGCAGATGTGTTGACTTCTTTGTTCAATTACTTAGCACCAACCTAGAAAAGAGTAGCTTGTTTTGCCTCTAAAGGCAACCCCTTCGGTTCTTCTTCACGAGGAGTAGTACCCTTCAATAGCCTTTCCAACTTCTCGGGTGCCATCTCGGTGACCAATTGAGTGACCTTTTCAATGTTCCTTTAAAGCAAACAATTCTTTTGTGCTCAAAGTACTAGGATCCTCAATTGATAGTGGTTCACTTGTAACTTCTTCTCTAGGAGGTGTTGAGGGAAAGAGAAGTTTCCCGTTGTATAGTCCATGATATACTTGTACCAATATTTCACATTTGGGATTCCATATTTTTGGAACCAAGTGCACACCAAACATAGTTGACAAGTATCTAATAAGCCTATGCCACACCACACCTCCTCTTGGTTGTCCCCAAGTGACATGAGTACGCTTACTTGTTGATCAATCCAAAATCCTCTTTCATCAAGGATAGGATTTTGAATCGGATATAAAGGTAACCCAAGAAATTCTACCACATTACGGGATATGACATTGGCAATACTGTGATTATTAAGTTCAAGATCAAACCACATGACACCATTTATACTCACTCCGCTTCAAAGTATTCGCCTCACTGGGTCATACCTATCTTGGATCCTTGCATTCCAAGAAGTAGTGAATGTACTTCTCCTATGGTTAGCATAATTACTTTGAATTGGTGCTGCCCATACATCTATTCTTCCTCGATTAGGATAGGAAGTAACACAAGATGAGGGAAAATAACCAACCTCATTACTTCCCCTTCTATCAACACCATGCTCATAGCCCTTTTTGCTATAAGTGTATTCATAAGTATCATCCCCATAATATGTTCGGTTTAAGGATGGCGTCCTTCCTTATATCACCTTGTACCTACCTTTAAAACTAGCAAACAAGGTTAATAGCAAAATTCCTCATGTCTCTCATATATGAAATCTCTCAACTTACCTAAAAGTGTCTTCCCGAAGGTTATAGAGAACTACCTTTGTCCAATCAATTCACAAGGTGACTTATCCTTTGTGGAGGAATAGATTCTTGTTGACCAAACAACGGACGACTCAAGGAACAAATGGAAAGATCAAAAAATAATCAACGAGATAAACAAGAAAATCTCACAAGGAATTAGCTTGAAAGAGTATGCACACAAGAACTAATTAACGACTAAGTAGAACAATTACTTGTTGAAAATTAGTTTAGGAACCAAGAAGAGATATTGGAGTAAAGAAGTTGAAAGAATGGAATTATAATATGATAAGGGTTGAACAAAGATGAGATCCCACCTTTAGAACTACCTAAGGATCGCCCAAGTACAAGTTTTGCTCACCAAAGTGATGCTTGGTTCGCCAAACAAGAGACTGGTTCGCCAAAGTTAAAGTTGGCTAACCAAACTTAAGCCCCAACTCACAAAACTACATACACCATCGCCAAACTACACCTAAGGCTCTCCAAAGTAGAGGGAAGATTGCCATAGTGCACCAGCCCTCGCCAAACTTGATAGAATCTCAAACTAGGCAGAATTTTACTACCCAAAAGTTTGGTGCATCGCCCTATAAATTAGTGCACCCAAACCCATCGCCAAAATCACCCTTTTGATCGCCAAAATGGCCAAAAACCACACCATAAAGATGATAATTCTTTACCTTTTGATCCCATGTACTTTCCTTTGACCTTGTACTTACCCTTTTTCGGTAAATTCCTTTAGCACAAACAAGTGCACCTTATTTTCTTCTCCTTTTTTTTGGATTCAAATACACATTTTTTGAATATTCTTCTTCAACAAGATATGAAGATCATGAAGAACACTTGAACATTCAAAAATTCAACCTTCATCGAATGAGCACCAAATTTAACAAGAACTTTAACCATGAGCTCCTTTCAACCTCTCGAATAATGCTCGATAGTTTTTGGGCTTCAACTCCTCCCGAAAATTAAACCCACTTGCAATTTCTTGAAACCATGAAGAACACCATGAACATGATAAAATCCAAAATTGAACCTAGTGAGTTTCAAATCCATTTTCTTCCAATTTTCAGATCCAGGCTCTAATCGATTAAGAGAACAATCTCCAATATAATTAGAACTCTAATTAAGCCAAAGTGCACTAGCCCTCGCCAAACTTGATAGAATCTCAGACTAGGCAGAATTTTACCACCCAAAAGTTTGGTGCATCGCCCTAGAAATTGGTGCACCCAAACCCATGGCCTAAATGGTCAAAACCACACCTAAAAGATGACAATTTTTTACCTGTTGGTCCCATGTACTTTGCCTTGACCTTGTACTTAACTTTTTTGGTAAATTCCTTTAGTACAAACAAGTGCACCTTATTTTCTTCTCTCTTTTTTGTATTCAAATACACATTTTTTGAATATTCTTCTTCAACAAGCTATTAAGATCATGAATAACACTTGAACATTCAAAAATTCAACCTCGATCGAATGAGCACCAAATTTAACAAAATTTTAACCACGAGCACCTTTCAACCTCTCGAATAAAGCCCGATAGTTTTTAGGCTTCAATTCCTCCTCAATTCCTCCCAAAAATTAAACCAACTTGCAATTTCTTCAAACCATGAAGAACACCATGAATATGATAAACTCCAAAATTGAACCTACTGAGTTTCAAATCCATTTGATTCCAATTTTCAGATCCAAACTCCAATCGATTAGGAGAACAATATCCAATACAATTAGAACTCTGATTAAGCTCCAATCAAAGAATACATTTTACATTCTTCAAGTTTTTTCAAGATCAACAATGGTGAAAATTTAAAAAAACTCCAAATTAAACCAAATTTTAGATATAGACCCCTAAACACTAGAGAAACACAAATCTAGTGTTCGGAACTCAAACACAATACAAATTGAACAATTTTTTGGAATTTTCAAATTTCTCAATTTTTTTGGGGTTTTTTAAATTTATGAACCTAAATTGGAAATCTATAGAAATGAATCACTAGACTAAGCTCTGATACCAAATGATAAAATCCTAATCCAGAAACTAGGATCAATACATGGAAATTAACATAAAATTAAGATAGAAAGGAAATTATAGATAAGAAGTGAAGAAAGAAGGGCTAATTGAATCAATTAACCAAGAAGAAAGAGAAGTTGATTATACAAAACAATTGAGAAATAAATTTGAATCCACAAATGAGTGACTCAATATGAATAATCAAGCAAATGAGTTTTTGATAAACCACTGGATTCCACCCAATTAGCTAATCTTACTATACTAAGCTAATCCTAAGCTAAACCTAAGGGATTCCACCCTCTAAACTCTCAAGAGTTTCTACAAATTTAATATCCAAAATAATCTAAGGCATCTATTTATAGTTATTGCCTTTACACAAAAGTAACTATTTGCAAAATAACCTATAAGGCCAATGTTGCTCGCCATTGTGACTTTGGCATCGCCAAAGTGGCGCCTTGCCTCGCCACGATGGCTTATTTATTGCCCAAGTGCTTGATGCTCATCCAAGTGGCTTAAGCTTACCTTGGGGATCGTCAATGTTGTGTTTTCTTTGCCAAGATGGTCTATACCATCTTGTAAGTACAAGGTGGATCGTCAAACTAGGCTTTCCTTCGCTAAAGTAGGCAGCCTCTTTTATGAATATGGTTTTCTTCAGGCTCTAAGCTATCATTCATATGTGGAAGCCCATCCTATTATGCTCTATAAAATGCATCCAAGCTATCACCTTTGCTTGTGTAGCTCAGAATATAGGTGTAGTATAAATTAAGCAAATCGTGCTCATATCAGGGTTGTACATTTATTTCTTTTGCCTTTGTGACAACACAATGAATATTGTTTATTTACTATTATTTCCTTCATGGCCACATGATGAATGTTGTATATTTTGAGCTACAAAAAGCATGATGGTCTTGTTGGTCCCCAAAACGACTGTTAAATTTATGTTATAGAATGCTTGGTTAGCTGAGGCCATTTTGTCAATTGGGGTTGTGCATTGCATTGCATTCATATTATCACATAGTGTGGCATTAAAGTTTTGTTGATAGTTGTGTTCGGAGCCACTAGACTCTATGTAGAGTTGGTAATTATGGTGATAAGAGTTGATCGGGAAATAGGTAAGTTTGGTTATGAGTGATATTGATAGATGGTTAGAGGTAGGGTCAGGTAAGGTTGTTGTAGTTGTCCGTTACCTCTGTTTAGGTTGTGTCTTTAGTAGTGTGTTTTAAATTTTATTTGTCTTGTTTCAATTATTTTGTCCCATTACATACTAAATAGATTACACGCTTTGTGCCTTTAGGTTGATAGGTAGACAAGGATTCCCTTGGTGTGTGGCCGATCTCATCGGATGATTGGTAGGGTTTTTTCTACTTGTGGCTCCTAGTTTAGCAGTCTTATTTTGATTTGTATAATTTATGAGTAGGTCGGGGCCTTGTCTCAACTATGATTTTTTATTTGTAATCTTAGAGGCTTGTAGATGTCTTTTATGGATCTTGTAAGTTAATTGTGCCTATGTTCACTTTGTTGTTAGTTGTTGTTTTTAGATAATGGCATGTATGGCCTTATGCTATATTCTGCTTTATTATGAGTTTTTTGTTGCATTTATTTTTGGGTTGGCTTGGCTTTGGTGGACCACATGTGTTATTTTATTTGGTTTAAGCTGGTTTGATCGGTCAAGTGAGGCACTTCATGGCAGTCATGCCTCCCCAGGATTGGAGCATGACACTAACTAGCTACTCTACTTTCTTATTAGTTGAAATATTGTCTATTCAATAGGAATCACTTATGGAAAATGAAAACCAATGAAATGATCACCCAACCAATGAGATTAATGAAAATTTGGGTGGTACACAACTCTCTGCTGACACAAAGGCTTGAGTAGATCATTGAAATGAGAAGGACCCCTATGTTGAGAAAATTTAGTTTGATACTGGACTCCTTAACTTGGCCAATGTGAACAAACAAAGGAGGTACGGGAAAACTATTCTCAAGGAAGTTGAATCACAATTAGAAGAAAAAGGACTGATCTAGATGGTCTCAAAGAAATGTTGTTAGGACTCACTAAAAAATAGAAGTCCATAATAGACCACATTAAAGCATAAGATTGGAGAGTGGACAAGCTATAAAGTACTCTTAATACTTTAAGGGGTAACAAGTAAACACCACCAAAAATAGAGGATGAGTTGGAGTTGACGATTGGTCAGAAGCATGTAGGGCTTTTGTGATAGGAGACAACTCTGAAGTACCATCAACATTTTTTCTAGTAATCGAGTTACTCCAGAAGGAAGTAATATTCAATTTTATCATAGTTAAAAACCTAGATTAATCATATCTTAAGTGAACCACCGGTCATAAAGGGACATAGTTCAAGAGCTATTCAAAGCTACCTTATATGGCCAGGAATGCGCCAAAACACATCCCGAAGAGGTTCAAAATGTCCAATATAAAAAAATAATGGAACTACAAATCTACATGAACACGTTATGATCTTCAACACATCCGTCAATTAGAATGACCAAACCAAACAAGAGTCCAAGTTGGTCATGGTTAAGAAGTTTGGGTAGACCTTATCTAGTGGCACATTAATATGGTATTCGCTATTGCCTGAGAACTCTATTGACTCTTTTAATATGCTTGTAGATTATTTTTCCAAATCACATGCCGATGTAAGAAAGGTTCTACCTAGGAGGAAAGACATCTTCAAAATAGAGAAAGGTAACTCCGAGTTACAAAGGTACTTCACCACTAGATTCCATAAGGAAAGGATATTGGTGTCAATGGTGCCAGATGATTGGGTTGTAGAAGCTTTTATGAAGTGGTTAAACCTCAAAAGTATAGTTGCTTATTTCAATACATATATTTGGCCATTATTTTCTTCACATTTTACTGCTTTCATAGTCTTTTCAGTATTGATTATATTACATTGTTCTTATTATTATATTTCTTGATGTGTAGGATTAAAACAGTCTGAAGATGAAGATATTTGAAGCAAAAATGAATTAAAACTAAATTAAAAAGAAAAGAAAATACTAAAGGGAGATGATCATGGCACATTCGAAGCTGGAAACAAAGGATTTTATGGTTCATAAGATATTTTATGAGATGTGATGGTATTTTGTGACTATGATCAGGAAAACAAGTTAGGTGCAAAATTTGGAAATTTGATCTGAAAATAACTAAGTGTGGATCCTTAAATGCAAATGATAGACCGTGGAATCAATCCAAGGACCGTTTTGTTGATCGCGAAATGAAATCTGCAAGGTGAGAAATTGGTTTCAAAATGTCAGGTTGTTTAATGGCCCGTGAAACAAAGTGACGAACCAATTTGAGAGACGTAGAAGAGGTTTCATAGGAGTGAATTTTGGGCATCATTTGATGGGTATTTTGGTAGACCTTGAAGTCAGTTCACAGAGCGTCTTGTCATTTACAGACCTAGTCCCCACAAAGATGCAATTTGGGTCTCAAACCACATTTCAAGACAACAGACCATAAAAGGGAATCATGAGAGGTGGATTAAGATGTGAATACCTACAACAGACCATTCCTAGAAGATAAAAAGACAGTTGACTTCAAACTTCCATGGACCATAGTTTTGTATGGCGGTCCTGGAGTGTTGACTAGGCCAGTTATCCTTGTTTGTTTAGGATAGGATTGTGATGTCTATAAATACTTTCCTTAGGTTTTTTTAAAAGATTACACATTATTGCTATTTTTATGTATTATTCTTGGTTTTTAGAGCAAAGAAACGATTTGTTTGCTTTGTTCTAAATTCTTGAAATTAGATACTTAGGTTATTTGTTGATAACACAATTGTGGTTTCTCTTATTCTCTTGTAAGTTAATTACAATAAATTTTTCTACAATTTCTAATATTGTTAATGAAATCATGAGTAGGTAAATCTCATAACTAGGGTTATGGGAACCATGATGGAATAACAAAAATATGCATAAGAGAAAAGTGATTCGTGAATGGTGTTCGTACATGCATTGTTAATCTGTTCATTTAGATTGCTTTTTAACAGTTGAAAACGTTAGAATGCGCCTTAAATCTTAACTTGCTTGGTAAAAGAGGTAGAGATTAGGAAAAGAGATTAGCAACAGAGATTTGAGGCTTCCAACCCCCATTTAATAACTTGAGCTTGAACAAGGAAAGTCAATCTAAAACTAGTGATGAAGTTTAGATATTCAAACAGTCAAAGACCAAAAGGATGTTAGAGTGATATTCATCTATTTAGAGTTGAAAGACGTTAGGTGAACCATAATCATCAGTTTTGCATGTATAATGCCAGGATAGATCACTAATACCATACACATGCTAAGTTTTGAAATCATGAAAAACACAGTCCTAGTTCATTCTCATATATTGAATACAAAAAAAATTCTCAAACAAAGGTTAATTATAACTACAAATATAGAAATCAATTACTTTTTTATACAATCCCTCCTTGGAAAATACTAACTATCGATTAAATTAATCATAGTTAGCTTATTTCTCGCCATATTCCCTATGGGATTCAACCCTAAAATTGTTGGGTTCTATATTTGCATCGACCATGTTATACTTCATTGAGAGGTGTAATTTAGACATATTAAATTTTGGCATCGTTGTTAGGGAATAAGGTGGAGGAATAGTTCAATAGTATTTTATTATACTTGTAGTCCTTATTTCCTAATTTACTTTCTTATTAGTTTTGTTTATGTCAAGTGTAATTGTTAAAAATCCAAGACACCACAATTACGAGCTTTCTAACCTAACTGATACTCAACAAGCTGAGGCAGCCCAATAGGCTAAGGATGTTTGATGGGCTAAAGTTGCTCAACAAGCTGAGGCAGCTCAATAGGTTGAAGTTTGTTGCAGCTTTTACAAATGGTACCATGAAAAACCGTCAGAATACGACTCATAGTGGGCGACAACCTCTCTCACAAGTGGTTAAGGAGGAGAAAGAAGTTGATCTTGAAGAGGTTGGTAATACTGCTGCCATTCAACCACCTCCACTGGCCCTTGGTGTAATGTTTGATATCACAAGCACCATGATGACTCTGTTGAGCATAAAAGGATTGTTTGGAAAAATGGATGGAGAAGACCCAATATACGGGTTATTAGGTGTCGGTCAATAAGCCATCAGGCTGAGGTTATTAACCTTCTCCCTATCTGAAAGGTAACCCTTAGACTTAATGAACTACCTGATGATTCCATTACTACTTGGGCAGAGTTGACTAAAGCTTTTTTGGAGAGGTTCTTCCCATCATACCGGATGATACAATAGAGGAATGAATAATTTCATATAGTTATCTTGTGAAGTGTTAAATGATACTTAGTTGAGTTTCAAGAAAAAGGTGAAAAAATGTCCAAACCACAAATTGTCGGATGAAATCCTTTTGGAGATATTTTATAGGTCACTAAATTCTGCAACTAAAGCTATAGAAGATAAAGTTGTTGAGGGTGCTACTGAAATACTAAATAGGATCACTAATACTAATAGAGGTTGGCACACTAAAAAGTCAAGTTTCCACCAGCACCTTATCTAAGGGGATGTCAAAAGAGAAACTCAATAGAGAGGAAGAATATTATTAGGACATGGCTAACTTGAAAACAAAAATGGACCTTATTACTAAGTATTTGATAGGGCTTAGTTCAGAAAGGGTGATTGTAGTTGGTTCACAAGGTAAAGCACCTCATCATGATAAATACTACTCTGATTCTGATGAGGAGGCAAATTTTGTTAACAATCAGATGGGGGGTTTTCGAGCTAACACACAAGGGTCTAATCAAGCCTCTTGGCATCAAAGTCAAGGAAATCAAGGTCCGAACAACTACAAAGATAATATTATAAGAAGTTTTGTTGGAGAGATATTTTAATGAACCTTTTCATCGTTACGTTTCAGTCTTTTATTTAAAACCTCATGTCCAAAATCCTTCTAGTTGAAAAGTTGTAAATTTTGGGCTAGGCTAGTTGCAAGTGAAATTTGAGCGAGGTGTGCTCTAGGAAAATATGAGAAGTATTTGGGTAGGTTTGGGGGTGTTTGATTTGATTAATATTTATCTAAGACGATAAGGAACCCATAGAAATTTACAGAATCAAATTTGGGTAAGTAGAACTCCAGAAATTGATCTTAGCGTGAAGGGCATTGATTGGAATGTCCCGAGTTGTAAAAAGTGGAATTTTTAGGCGAAGACTCACTTTCTATCCCATTGATACCGCAATAGAGGAAACATTTTGGTTATAACCGTGGTCGAAGGCGGTCAACGATCGCTATAGCGGTAGGTACCGCTATAGAGGTCTTGGCTGCTATAGCGGTGAAAAACCTCAGTTTAATTAATATTTTCCCAAAAATACTTTATTATTTCAGAACTCATTTTGGGGCAAAGGAAGGGCGATTTAGGGTGAAATATACCAGAAATTCTTCGTTTGGCCTTGTAAAGGTAAGTAATTCATCCCGTTTAACTTGTAGTTGATGATTAAGCCTTAGAATCACTAATTTATAGAGTTTGGGGAGGGTTTTAGGGTGGATTTTGGTTAATTTCTGGTGCAAGGGGTCAATTTAAGTAATAATTAAATGGTTTTTGATTATTAATGGTTAATTTACACTTACATTTTATTAATTCACATTTTATTAATTCACTAATTTATTCATGAAATTGGTAGTTTTAGGTGAATTACGGTAGAAAACCCTAGAACAGGAAGGGAATGATCATGAACCTGACCTTAGGAGTTGGGGGTGAGTTATAAGTCCCAACATGATAGGTCATTTCATTAATTATGCGTTATTATGCATGTTCTAGACCACGAGCAAGGGGAAATTGTACGGAAGGGAAAAACCTCAGCTTAGAGGAGTTGTACAAGCTTGGTTTGAGGTAGGTAATGGTATTATAGTTTAATCCAACTTGTATTATATGTGCATGTTAACTACTTTATAGTGTGACTGGTTAATGCATGTTGTTTGGTATGGTCAATGCAATGATTTTACTTGCTTATTGATTTGACCTGTCTTGTTTCTAAAATGTGGAATGTTTGGTATTTGGGACGTTCTCATAGGTTACTGGTGTAACAAGGTTAGCAGACACTTATTTTTGGGGTTTAGTACATAGAAGGAATTTGTCCCCTGCAGGTCATGACTAGAGGATGGATGTATTACTCATAGCATGTATGTACGAGGTTCAGGTGAGTTTGATAGTTCCATGAGTGAACCGGGAAATATATTTATCTATGCTTGATTGTTGCTTAAGTTTTCTTGACTTGTTGACTTGGCTTGACTGAACTTGACTGTTGTTTTAAAATCCTAAACTTCTATTTGGTGTTATGTGCTAAGTGTATAATTATTTTTTAGCATGGAGTAACTTGTTGTACTATTACAGTACATTTTTGTTCTTGTGTGCTGATATGTCACACCCCGAATCCCATAGAGACATGATTGGCACCCGTAGCCGATAAGGCCCGAGAGAACCAAACTGTGCTTATGTTCATTCGCATGCATGCCATTAGAAACACCCTTATCTCGTAGGAGCTTATAATGCTAACAACGAAAATTCATGGAACATGTGACATACATACATATATGAAACTTGGCCGTTGAGGCCATCAAGTCCAAACTGACATGTACCTATTACATTTATACACCCATATCCGCCTACGAAAGCCTCTAACCAATACATTGACCAAAATGAACTAAAAGTCGGGACAAGTCCCCGAACTATACAACAAGTACAACACCAAAACATATGTGTAACTGCGACTCGGAGAAGCCCCGAACTAACTGGAGCTCACCAATGATCTGTAACAACTGGCAACCTACTGTGGAGGCCTACTAGTACCTGCGCCTGCAGCAAGTAAGGTAAATCCCCCCAAAGGGGTCAGTAGAATGTACTGAGTATGTAAGGCCATATGAAACTTGTAGGATATGTAAACATGTCAATGAACTCAAATACAGTAAATGATCAATATGGATAAGTCACAATACTGTACTTTGGAAACCATGTATTTTGCTTTCATTACTTTCTTTGCTTCTTTGATTCTATGATTATTCATCTTTGTCTGTGACCTGTAATACCCGGGCCCCGACTGAATAGTGGGTTTTAAACATAACATAACATTATGTTGGGATTGGCTCGAGCTAGGCTTATGCTCCTAGAGCTGCCACCCTATGAATCAGTATATATCTCTCGGGATCGGCTCGAGCTAGGTTAGTACCCATAGAGCTGCCACCCATATCAACATATCAGGTTCGGCTCGAGCTAGGTTATTACCCCTAGAGATGCCCCCTGTCAGGATCGGTCTGAGCTAGGCTTATGCCTCTAGGACTGCCCCCTGATCCAACAATCTCAGGATCGACTTGACCTAGGCATTTCGCCCCCAAAGCTGCCACCCATACTTGATCATTGACCACATATATGCATTACTTTATTCATTACTTTGAGATTGATACAATGATAGTCACAACTTTACTTGAAGCTTTGGATCATTAACCAATGAGTAAGAGATGTGAGAATAACATTATTTGGAAATATAGCCTTTTGGGAAACATAACACTATTGGAACCATTGGACGATAATCAATGAACGAGATACATGAGCATAAACAATATTGGAACTTTGGAACACAACTTTATTGGGCTTTCGGAACATTTTCAATGAATAGGAGACATGTGATTCATAATTGATCAATGAATAGGAAACTTGTGATAATAACCATTGGTAATCGGAAATAGTATACCTTACCATATTTCTGAATAGGACAAGTGTAACGTCAATGTGAATTCAATATGCTGCAGAAAGATACGGACAGAGTAACCTTACATACCTTGTATTCTCAATACTAATATACAATCTTAGATGTGCATACAATAGTCCCGCTCCTTCTTTATGTGTCACTCTACAATACAAGTACATATCGGAGCTTACATTAACAACTAGTTACTATACAAGCGTACAAGACGACAATGAACTATATGAGTGCCGTATAACGTCATATCATCCCTTACAATACAATCCTCTGCCTTTTCATATCAATAACACCATAACATTCCACACATTGACCAAGATATCATACATCAATAGCATTTCACACTACACGTACCCTTTATGCTTTCTCATCACCACCATTCCATCACAATTACTCCTTTATAACAACATATGAAAAACCATACATACTTAATATATTCCAACACACCTCCATACAACCCTTTAAAGTCATTAAAATGACATCACAAGTTGATAATTACATCCAAAAAAGGTATAGGGGCCTTCGGGGATCAACTAGAGACGAAGACACACAAAACGGAAACCTGGGCTGACCTACGCTGCCCCATGTGCCTGAATATGGCTGAGGTTTGCGCGTAGATGGCCTCTGGAAAATTCCAGGGGCATCTGCGTTGGCATCTGCGCCCGCAGATGCCCTCGTCTGCGGGGGCGCATGCTCGTTTTGGTCCGAAATGGTCTCTTTTGGGTCTTTTAATGTAATGAATGGTACATGATCATAAACAAACTTATTTTGACATATTTTTGATCATTTTGAATACCAAAATTAAGCCATGGTCTCACAACACACATAACAACACCCAAAACTACACTTTACGGTCAATACGTCACCAAATCCATAACCAATTTCACAACAACAATTCCAAACGTTATGCACAAGAATAAAACAAAGTAAGACTATAATAACATATCACAAGCCAATATTTACTCCTCCAATTTCACTTCCTTCAAGACCACAAGTGCATATTCAAGTTTACAAGACAAACCATCCTCCGATTTAGCAAACATGTAACATTTCACACCTTGTGAACTTCTCAATACTCCACCAACATAAAAAACATAATATAAACCATCTATCATGTATAAAATATATTAAACCATCATAAGAAACACTTACCAAGTCTTACAAGTTGATGATCTTGGCCACAAGGAGATGAGAGCTTAGGGTTTGTCTATTTGAGAGAAAAATGTGGAAAAATTAGAAAAGGGCATGAGAGTTCAATGGAAATAAAAATCTGATTTTTCTATATTTATATAGTCCCTTCAAGTCTCTCTTATCTCTTTCTTATCATTAAATGCAAGGGTTTATTGGTCAAATGGAGAAAATTTGAAGAATGGGTCAAAATCCCATGTCGGGCCATGTCTTCCCTTATAATTTTGGGCTTCATTTTGGGACCAAGTGTGTAGGACTTATTAATTCCCACATATGAATATATAATTCATCAATTCTCTCATGTTTCCATTTTCCCATAAATGTTACGGTAGTAATCTAGACTCGGAAACGTACGGGGTGTTACATTCTTCCCCCTTAGAAACATTCGTCCTCGAATGTTAGTGTTATCATTTCAAAGTAAACAATTACAAGTTTAGGAACATTCTTCAAGTCATCATATAAAGATATACTCAAAACTTATAAATACTTACTTATCATTCTTCCCTTTGGAACAAATGAGGGTACTTGGATTTCATCATTTCTTCAGCTTCCCATGTGACCTCTTCTATTTGCTGATTTCTCCAATGATTTCTCCAAAGTACACTTACAGATGCTATTTATTTATTCCTCAGTATCTTCACTTGTCTATCCAGAATGGCAATAGGTATTTCCTCATAGGTAAGATCCTCTGTAACCTGTACATCATCAATAGGAGTAAAACGAGATGGATCTCCTATGCATTTTCAAAGCATCGACACATGGAATACTGGATGAACTGTGGAGAGCTCTTGGGGTAGCGCCAACTCATACGCAACTTGCCCAAATATTCTAATAATTTCATATGGGCCTATATACCGTGGACTCAATTTCCCTTTCTTTTCGAATCGCATTACCCCTTTCATTGGTGACACCTTCAGAAATACCCAATCACCTATGGAGAACTCAAGTCCTCTTCTTCTAACATCGGCATATGACTTGTGTCGACTCTGGGCCATCTGTAATCGTTGTTGAATCACTTTAACCTTTTCCATAGCCTGATAAACAAGGTCTGGCCCAAGTAAAGCAGTCTTACCTGCTTCAAACCACCCAATTGGTGATCTATATTTTATTCCATATAATGCTTCATAAGGTGCCATTTTAATACTTGAATGATAGCTATTGTTGTAAGCAAATTCAATAAGAGGCAAATGGTCATCCTAACTGCCTTGAAAATCTAACGTACAAGCTCGTAGCATATCTTCAAGTGTCTGAATAGTACGTTCTGCTTGTCCATTAGTCTGAGGATGGAAAGCCGTACTCAAATTCACCTGTGTACCCAAACTCTGCTGAAAAGATCTCTAAAAGTGCGTTGTGAACTGCGCTCCTCTGTCTGATATAATGGAAAGTGGAATACCATGCAACCGCACTATTTCTCTAACATACAATTTTGCATAATCCTCAGCTGTATAGGTGGTCTTGACTGGTAGGAAATGCGCTGACTTGGTAAGCCTGTCCACTATAACCCATATAGAATCAAATTTTTGCAATGTACGGGGCAAACCTGTGATGAAGTCCATATTAATCATATCCCATTTCCAGACTGGAAGATTAATACATTGCATGTAACCTCCTAGTTTTTGATGTTCTACTTTCACTTGTTGACAGTTCGGACATTGAGCGACAAATTCTGCAATGTTCTTCTTCATATTTCCCCACCAATACACTTCTTTCAAGTCATGGTACATTTTAGTAGCACTCGAATGAATAGAATAGTGCGAATGATGCGCCTCTTATCATAATTCATTTTCTCATTTCATCTACATCCGGTACACATAATCGTCCTTGACATTGAAGTACCCCTTCTTGTGTAAGATCAAATGCCTTTGTCAGATTCTGTTGTACATTTTCCTTTAGCTGCAATAGAATAGAATCCGCAAACTGTTTCTCTTTCACTTCAGCTATTATGGAGTATTCCACTGCATTCTGTACAATAACCCCTTCTTCTGGAGATTCAATAAGGCGAACTCCCAAGCTGGCTAATTGATGTAGATCTTTAATTATCTCTTTCTTTTCTGTCAATTGGTCACTAGTGCTTTCTATTGTCTTGCGGCTCAATGCATCAGCTACCACATTTGCTTTGCCTGGATGATAAAGGATATCAATATCGTAGTCTTTTAAAAGCTCTAACCACCTTCGTTGCCTCAAATTGAGTTCCTTCTGCTTAAAGATATATTGCAAACTTTTGTGACCCGTATAGATATCAACATGAACTCCATACAAATAGTGACGCCATATCATTAAAGTAAAGACCAGCGCTGATAATTCAAGATCATGTGTAGGATAATTTTTCTCATGTGGCCACAATTGTCGTGAGGCATATGCTATGACATTACCGTGCTGCATCAATACACATCCGAGGCCAATCTCAAAAGCATCACAATACTCTGTATAACCTTTGGTACCTTCAGGAAGTACTAAAACTGGTGTGGAGGTTAATTTATCTTTCAACTTTTGGAAGCTTTTCTCACACTCATCATTCCACTGAAATTACACTGGCTTATGTGTAAGCTTTGTTAACGGTGCAGCAATGGAAGAAAAACCTTCCACAAATCTTCCGTAATAACCTGCCAGTCCAAGATAACTACAAATTTCTGTGGGTGTCGTAGGTCTTGGGCAATTTTTCACTGCTTCAATCTTTCGTGTATCAACTTGTATCCCTTTATCTGACACAATGTGGCCAAAAAATGCAATTGATTTTAACCAAAACTCACACTTAGAGAACTTTGCGTACAACTTACGCTCATGGAGAATCTGTAATACCTGCCGTAAATGATTAGCATGGTCCTCTGGTGATCTTGAATAAACTAGAATATCATCTATAAATACCGTGACGAACACGTCCAGGAATGGATTAAACACCCTATTCATCAAATCCATGAACACAGCTGGTGCATTTGTTAGTCCAAATGACATAACTAAGAATTCATAATGGCCATACCGTGTTCGAAAAGCCGTCTTGGGTACATCTCCTTCTTTAACTCGGACTTGATGGTAACCCAACCTCAAGTTGATCTTTGAAAAACACCTGGCACCCTGTAACTAATCAAATAAATCATCAATTCGAGGAAGGGGATATTTGTTCTTGACCGTTTCCTTATTCAATTGTCGATAGTCGATGTACATTCTCAATGTGTCATCTTTCTTCCGTACAAATAATACCGGTGCACCCCACGGGGATATACTAGGCCTGATGAAGCCTTTGTCCAACAAATCTTTCAATTGCTCCTTCAATTCACACAATTCTACTAGGGCCATTCTATATGGAGGAATAGAAATAGGCCGAGTTCCCGGAATCACATCAATGCCAAATTCTACTTCCCGTTCTGGGGGTAAGCCTGGAAGATCCTCTGGAAATACATCTAGAAATTCATTGACCACTGGGATCGACTGTGGAGTTAGTGGTTCCGCTTCAGTATCTTTCACCCATACTAAATGGCATATATAACCCTTAGCAATCATTTTCCTGGCTTTCAGCTAGGAAATAAATGTTCCTCGTGGTGCCCCTACATTACCCTGCCATTTAAGAACATTTTCTTGCGGAAAACAAAAATGCACCTTCTTGGCCCAGCAATCTACTGTAGCATAACAAGAGGCCAACCGATCCATTCCCATGATCACATCAAAATCCACCATGTCTAGTTCAATAAGATCAGCCAATGTATCATGACCACACACAATTACGATATACTCTTTTTGCAACAATACATTCACCGATCGGTGTAGACATTTCAATTGATTTAGTTAATAATTCTGGCGACTTTGCAAAGTTTGCAGCAACCAATGGAGTAACATAGGAAAGTGTAGAACCGGGGTCAATCAATGCATATACATTATATGAGAATATGGATAATGTACCTGTGACAACATCAGGAGAAGCCTCTGAATTTTATCGGTCCACCAAAGCATAAGTGTGATTCTGGACCCCACTAGTACTGGCTGCTCCTCTGGCACCCCTACCACGGCCCATAGGCTGTACACCTCAGCCCAAAGAAAGGGCCGATGCTGATGACGCAACGGCCGATCCTGCCGGTCATGCTATACCACCCATGCTCCTCTGGGGACACTCTCTCATCATGTGCCCCATCATACCACACCAAAAGCAAGCATTTGTCCCCACTCGGCATGTACCTGCATGAATATGCCCACAGTGCTGACACTACTGACGAGGAAAACCTGCTGCCTGTGATTCGGGAACTCCACTACTCTGTCCAGATGAACCACCTCTAAACCCTCGAAACTGAGAATGAGCACCTGCTGTGTAATGAGAGAATGATGGCCTAGGTGGTCTAGGAAACATACGGGGCCTAGATCCTCCTTGGGACATCGCAGATAATCCCATAGGTCTAGCCCTTTTGTACTGTCCCCTGTCAAATTCATGCACCCTTCTTCTCTGTCTTTGATCTTTCATTTTCTGGGCGAAGGCTTGTATTCTAGCTATGTCCATGTCCTTGTTCAAGGCAGCAATGGTGCAATCCCTTACCAAATATGGCTCTAATCGGTCCACGTATCGTTGGACTCTGTCTGTCATTGTAGCTACCACATTTGGAGCATATCGAGCCAAGGAATTAAATTGAAAACTGTATTCCCTGACGCTCAGATTTCCCTGACGGAGATTTAGGAACTGATCCGCACATGCCTCATGGATCTCATTAGGAAGATAATGATCAAGGAAAGCCACTTTAAACTCTTCCCAAGTAGGTGGATTTGCACCAATATCATGGGATTTCTTCCAATCCTCGAACCACAATATCGCTTCCCCTTTCAATCTATATGCAGCAAGTTCAACTGTTTCTACCCCTGTCACATGCATAACTTCCAGAGCCCACTGAATTTGATCCACGAAGTCCTGTGGATCTGCTTTCGAATCTGACAATGTGAATATAGGAGGGTCCAGTTTCAGAAAATCCTGTGTTCTGTGACTCGCCACTCTAGCCGCATCATCATCATGTGTCATTGGACCAGCTCGTCCTTGACTTTGGGCTGCCACTAACTGTGTCAACATATGTACTGCATTTCAAAGGTCCTGATATGTGGTGTTCATTAGTGGTGCTGCGGGTACTTCCCTACCAACTGGCTCTTTCGGAGCTGGAAAAGTAGAAGAAGACCGCGAGGATATCTCAGCATTTGCTCCACCTTGACTAGCTTGGTCAGGTGGTAATCTACTCATCCCTTCCTCAGCAGGTATATCTACATGTTTCCCTTTACCTCTACCTCTTCTCGTCATTGGCATGGTTACTATACCAGAGAAAAACAATTACCATGGTCAGATTTCAATTCAACTTACAACATTGGCTCTATTGTACGAACTAGAATTGGAGAAGAGAAATAACATCCTAAATGTCCCGTAGCCTCCTACTTATGTGGTGCACAACACATTGATAAGTAAGACTCTACTCAGACACGACTTTGTAGACACCCTTAGAACGACCTGCTCTGATACTACTTTTGTCACGCCCCGAATCCCATCGAGACATGATTGGCACCCGTAGGTGATAAGGCCCGAGAGAACCAAACTGTGCTTATGTTCATTCGCATGCATACCATCAGAAACACCCTTATCTCGTAGGAGCTTATAATGCTAACAACGAAAATTCATGGAACATGTGACATATATACATATATGAAACTTGGCCGTTGAGGCCATCAAGTCCAAACTGACATGTACCTATTATATTTATACACTCACATCCGTCTACGAAAGCCTCTTACCAATGCATTGACCAAAATGAACTAAAAGTCGGGACAAGTCCCCGAACTATACAACAAGTACAACACCAAAACATATGTATAACTGCGACTCGGAGAAGCCCCGAACTAACTGGAGCTCACCAATGATCTGCAATAACTGGCAACCTACTGTGGAGGCCTACAAGTACCAGCGCCTGCAGCAAGTAAGGTAAATCCCCCAAAAGGGGTCAGTACAAAGAATGTACTGAGTATGTAAGGCCATATGAAACTTGTAGGATATGTAAACATGTCAATGAACTCAAATATAGTAAATGATCAATATGGATAAGTGACAATACTGTACTTTGGAAACCATGTATTTTGCTTTCTTTGCTTCTTTGATTCTATGATTATTGATCTTTGTCTGTGACCTGTGATACCCGAGCCCCGATTGAACAGTGGGTTTTAAACATAACATAACATTATGTTGGGATCGTCTTAAGCTAGACTTATGCCCCTAGAGCTTCCACCCAATGAATCAGTATATATCTCTCGGGATCGGCTCGAGCCAGGTTAGTACCCATAGAGCTGCCACCCATATCAACATATCAGGTTTGGCTCGAGCTAGGTTATTACCCCTAGAGATGCCCCCTGTCAGGATCGTTTCGAGCTAGGCTTATGCCTCTAGGATTGCCCCCTGATCCAACAATCTCGGGATCGGCTTGAGCTAGGCATTTCGCCCCCAAAGCTGCCACCCATACTTGATCATTGACCACATATATGCATTACTTTATTCATTACTTTGAGATTGATACAATGATAGTCACAACTTTACTTGAAGCTTTGGATCATTAACCAATGAGTAAGAGATGTGAGAATAACATTATTTGGAAATATAGCCTTTTGGGAAACATAACACTATTGGAACTATTGGACGATAATCAATGAACGAGATACATGAGCATAAACAATATTGGAACTTTGGAACACAACTTTATTGGGCTTTTGGAACATTATCAATGAATAGGAGACATGTGATTCATAATTGATCAATGAATAGGAAACTTGTGATAATAACCATTGGTAACCGAAAATAGTAAACCTTACCATATTTCGAAATAGGACAAGTGTAACGTCAATATTAATTCTATATGCTACAAAAAAATACGGACAGAGTAACCTTACATACCTTGTATTCTCGATACGAATATACAATCTTAGATGTGCATACAATAGTCCCACTCCTTCTTTATGTGTCACTCTACAATACAAGTACATATCGGAGCTTACATTAGCAACTAGTTACTATACAAGCGTACAAGACGACAATGAACTATATGACTTCTGTATAACATCATATCATCCCTTACAATACAATCCTCTGCCTTTTCATATGAACAACACCATAACATTCCAGACATTGACCAAGATATCATACATCAATAGCATTTCACACTACACGTACGGCTTTCTCATCACCACCATTCCATCACAATTATTCCTTTATAACAACATATGAACAACCATCCATACTTAATATAGTCCAACACACCTCCATACGACACTTTAAAGTCATTAAAACGACATCACAAGTTGATAATTACATCCAAAAAGGGTATAGGGGCCTTCGGGGATCAACTAGAGATGAAGACAAGCAAAACGGAAACCTGGGCTGACCTGCGCTGCCACCTGTACTTGAAGGTGGTTCAGGTACGCGCGCAGATGGCCTCTGGAAAATTCCAGGGGCATCTGCGTTGGCATCTGCGCCCGCAGATGCCCTCGTCTGCCGGGGCGCATGCCCGTTTTGGTCTGAAATGGTCTCTTTTGGGTCTTTTAATGCAATGAATAGTACGTGATCATAAACAAACTTATTTTGACATATTTTTTATCATTTTGAATACCAACATTAAGCCATGGTCTCACAACACACATAACAACACCCAAAACTACACTTTACGGTCAATACATCACCAAATCCATAACCAATTTCACAACAACAATTCCAAACGTTATGCACAAGAATAAAACAAAGTAAGACTATAATCACATCTCACATGCCAATATTTACTCCACCAAGTTCACTTCCTTCAAGACCACAAGTGCATATTCAAGTTTACAAGACAAACCATCCTCCGATTTAGCAAACATGTAACATTTCACACCTTGTGAACTTCTCAATACTCCACCAACATAACCAACATAATATAAACCATATCTCATGTATTAAATATACTAAACCATCATAAGAAACACTTACCAACTCTTACAAGTTGATGATCTTGGCCACAAGGAGATGAGAGCTTAGGGTTTGTCTATTTGAGAGAAAAATTTGGAAAAATTAGAAAAGGGCATGAGAGTTCAATGGAAATAAAAATCTGATTTTTCTCTCTTTATATAGTACCTCAAGTCTCTCTTATCTCCTTCTTAGCATTAAATGCAAGGGTTGATTGGTCAAATGGAGAAAATTGGAAGAATGGGTCAAAATCCCATGTTGGGCCATGTCTTCCCTTATAATTTTGGGGTTCATTTTGGGCCCAATTGTGTAGGACTTATTAATGACCACATATGAATACATAATTCATCAATTCTCTCATGTTTCCATTTTCCCATAAATGTTACGGTAGTAAGCTAGACTCAGAAACGTACGGGGTGTTACATGATACTACATTTGTATTTACTTTTGTGAGTGCAGCACATATTCTAGCATCTCCTATGCGAGCTCAGTTGTGATTCCATCAATTGATTTTAGATTTCAGGGTAAGCAGCATATCCGGACTACCATGAGATCTCTCTTATTAGCATAGTTCTTTATTTTTGGACTTATGTTTTCTTTTAATTTTGGGGTTGCATTCCTTCTTAACACTCTTTAGTAGTTTTTGTACAAATGACTTTCAGGTCCTAGGGATGGTTTCTTTAAGTACAATGTTCCTCTTTTAGTTGTACTTATGGTTTTATTTAGGTTTTGATGACTATTTATGATGGATTAGTTTAAAGAATTTTCTTCTAAGTGTTGATTGAGTTGGTATTTTTGGGTAGATGGTTCTCCCACCGGGTGAGTAGTGTGGGTACCACTCACGATGAGTTTGGATTGTGACAACGTTGGTGTCAGAGCCTAGGTTCGTCAATATGGGTCCAGTAGAGTCTTGCAGAATGGTACGGAGACATCTGTACTTTTCTTCTAGAGGCTATGGGACTTTAGGAAAATCTGTCATTCTTGTTTCTTTCATGCTATAACTTGATTCCAATTGGTATCTGGCTATCAAAATTGGTATCTAATTTTATTCACTTTTTTATCTGCAGATAGTGAATACTAGGTCCGACCAAACCCAAGCGACAACCTCTGCACTAGTTGCTCCAGCGGAGAAGCCAGCCATAAGAGAAAGAGGATGAGTGAGAGGGAGAGGTAGGAGAGGAAGGGGATGAGCCACACCTGCCAAGGTGGCGCTCGAGCAGCTGCTGGCTATGCTCATGAAAGGTTAGTATCCCCTCTCCCACTTGAGGATCATTTTGAGGAGAAGGAAGCATTAGAGAAGTAGAAAGTAGAGCCTGAGGTGGCGACACCATCTGGGATTGAAACCTTACCTCATAGGTCTACTCCGGTTGTTCAACAGGTGTTAGATTTTCTGAGTGGGTTGGTAGGGACTGGAGCCACTCCTATTGTACCATCTTTCCAAGCTCCAATTGTTCACCCTACTGTTGGTATGGCTCCAAGAATAGATGTGGCTTCAAGGACTGATGCTTTTCCTCGTCTGGTGTTGGGTTCTATGATGATAGGTACGGATCACAATCTGCTGACTAAGTTTTTGAAGATGAAACCACCTACCTTTCAGGGTACTGAGTCTGATGATGCTTTTGAGTTTATTATTGATTGCTATAAGAGGTTGCACAAAATAGGTATTGTTCAGCAACATGGGGTTGAGTTTATGACTTTTCTATTGGAGAAGGATGATAAGTAATGGTGGAGGGCGTATGTTGAATGTCGATCAGCGGTTTTACTTTCTTTGACTTGGGAATAATTTCATGCCTTGTTCCTTAAAAAATATGTGCCACTGGCCTTTCGTGATCGCAAGAAGGATGAGATTTTGGCATTAGAGCAGGGTGACATGTCAGTTGCTACCTATGAGGCCAAGTTCCATGCTTTGTCTCACTATACCACTCAGTTATTGACTTCTGAGGAGGAGAGGATTCGATTGTATGTCAAGGGTTTGAACTATGATCTTCAAGTTTTGACTGTTCATATAACTTTGTAGGGAAAGGGTTCAATGAAATTGTAGATTATGTGAAGTAGTTGGAGGGGGTTACGCAAGCAGGTCAGGCTAAGATGTTAGCCAAGAAGTCCCGCAATGTTGGGAATTTTAGTGGATCTTACTCTAAGGGCCACAGATAGCAAGCATATTCAGCCCGTCCTATTCAGTCAGTCTTTCCAGCTTCTACTATGGTTCCAGCTAAGGTTTCTTCTTAGACACAAGTTGTTAGGGGCTAAGGGGCTTCTTACTCTTCTGGCAGTCATCCTTCTCTTGAGCATGGATGTTACTATTATGGTGTTGTTAGTCATTTTAAGAGAGAGTGTCCCTTGAGCCAGGAAAATGGCCAGGCACAGTAGCAGACTTGGGCTATAGTTCCAGTCAGTAGAGGAGGAGGAGGTAATAGCAAAGGTCATCCATAGGGTGGATGGGGAAATCAGGCAGGTGATTAGAGAAGTCGAGGAAATAGCGGTGCCGAGAGAGGAGCACAGCCGGGAAGAGAGTTAGCTTAGATTAATGATCGGGCTCACTATTATGTATTTTTGAGAAAGATAGATGCCGAGGCTTCTGATGAGGTGATCACAGGTACTATTTTTGTTTGTGACCAGATGGCTTCTGTCTTAGTTGATCGGGGGTCTACTTATTCGTATGTATCTGTTCAATTTGTGGTGGATCTGAATCTGGTTTGTGATATACTTGATTATTTTGTTTATGTGTCTACTCTAGTTGGTGAGTCTGTGGTAGTGGCCCATGTTTTTCATTCTTGTTTTGTGCTATTTGTGGGTTTTCAGACTTGGGTAGACTTGATCAGTCTAGATATGTTGGACTTTGATGTAATTCTGGGTATGACCTGGTTATCTTCATATCATACTATTTTAAACTGTAATGCTAAGACAGTAACTCTAGTAATGCTGAGATTGGATAAACTAGAGTGGGAAGGAGTGTCTAAGGCCAAACCAGTGAAAGTTATATCATTTGTACGGCCAGAAGGTTAGTGGGGAAGGGGTGTTTAGCATTTCTATCTCATATTCGGGATGTAGATGTAGGGTCCTCTTCTATAGAGTGAGTTTTGATAGTTTCTGAATTTCAGGATATATTTTCTTCAGACATATGGTGTAAGCCTCCAGATAGAGATATCGATTTTGGCATTGACTTAGGGTCGAGCACTCGCCCTTTATATATTTCCCCTAAAGAATGGCTCCAGCAGAATTGAGATAACTCAAAACTTAGTTGTAGGAACTACTTGATAAGGGTTTTATTTGTCCAAGTGCTTCATCTTGGGGTGCTCCGATTCTGTTTGTTAAGAAGAAGGATGGTAGTTTGAGGATGTGCATTGATTATAGGAAGTTGAATAAGGTTACTATCAAAAATAAATACTTTTTGCCTCACATAGATGATTTTTTCGATCAGTTATAGGGTGCGTCAGTGTTTTCAAAGATTGATTTGTGGTCGGGTTATCATGAGTTAAAAATTAGACCAGGGGATATACCAAAGACAGATTTTAGAACTCGATATAGTCATTATGAGTTTTTGGTGATGTCTTTTGGGTTGACTAATGCACCTGCAGCCTTTATGAGTTTGATGAATGGGATCTTTAAGTCATTCTTAAATTCTTTTATTATTGTGTTTATTAATGAGATTCTAGTTTATTCCAAGAGTAAGGAAGAGTATGCAGTCCATCTTCGCATAGTTTTGGAGATTCTAAGGGAGAAACATTTATTTGCTAAGTTTTCAAAGTGTGAATTCTCGTTGTCTTCAGTTGCCTTCTTGGGGCATGTGGTTTCTAAAAAAGGGGTGATGGTGGACCCCCAGGATATTGAGGCAGTAAAGAATTGGACTCGACCTAGTCCAGTGACCAAGGTAAGGAGCTTTGTGGGCTTGCCATTTATTACCACAGGTTTTTCAAGAACTTTGAATCCATTGCAATGCACTTGACAAGGATGACTCAGAAGGAAGTACCATTTGTTTGGTCAGACCAATGTAAAGAGAGCTTCCAAAAGCTTAAGACACTTTTGACTACAACACCTATTCTTTCATTACCTATTAAAGGTAAGGACTTTATAGTGTTTTGTGATGCCTCACTTCTGGGCTTGGGTGTTGTGTTGATGCAGAATAGGAGTGTTATTTTTTATGCTTCGAGGAAGTTGAAGCCTCATGAAAGAAATTACCCAACCCATGATTTAGAGTTGGTAGCAGTGGTTTTTGTATTAATGATTTGGAGACACTATCTTTATGGTGTCAAGTGTGAGGTGTTCACAGACCACCGTAGCCTACAACATGTGTTTACTCAGAGGGATTTGAACTTAAGGCAGTGGAGATGGATGGAACTATTGTAGGATTATGATGTGAGTATTCAGTATCATATGGGTAAGGAAAATATGGTGGCAGACGCATTGAGCCAAAAAGTTATAAGTATGGGTAGTTTGTCATTTTTGAGGGTGTCCAGACGACCTTTAGCTAGAGAGTTTCAAAATCTAGCATCTCAGAGCATGCGATTTGGGGTCTTAGACAGGGGTGGAGTGCTGGATAGTGTTGAGGTGAAGTCAACATTTTGGGATCAGATTAAAGTCAAGCAATTTAAGGACAAGAAGTTGAATGCACTCCGCAATAAAGTAGTGCTTTGGGAGGTGGCAGACGCCACTCTTGACACAGGTGGGGTATTATGGTTTAAGGGAAGATTATGTGTTTCTAAGGTTGGTGATTTGATTCATGATGTACTTTCAAAGGCTCATAGTTCACATTATTTTATTAATCCGGGTACGACCAAGATCTATCGTGACTTGAGACAGCTTTATTGGTAGCCCGAGATGAAGAGGGACATAGTGGATTATGTGTCCAAGTGTAACAATTTCAACAGGTGAAATATGAGCACCAAAGGCCTGTGGGTCTACTTTAGAGGATGCCTATACCCATGTGGAAATGGGAGCATATTGCTATGGATTTTGTGGTGGATTTTCCTAAGACCTTGGGTAAATATGACTCTATTTGGGTGATAGTAGATCGGCTGACAAAATCAGCTCACTTTTTACCAGTTCGGTAGACTACAACTCTCAGCAGTTAGCTAAAATATATGTTAGGGATGCTGTTAGACTTTATGGGGTACCACTAACTATCATTTCTGATAGGGATGCAAAGTACCCTTCTAAGTTTTAGGACAGGTTGCATGAGAAACTGGGCACCAAGCTCACTTTTAGCACGACTTTTCATTCTCAAACTGATGGCCAGTTGGAGAGGACGATTTAGGTATTAGAGGACATGTTGAGGGCTAATGTAATTGATTTTGGTGGTCACTGGGACCAGTTTCTTTCGTTATATGAGTTTTCATACAATAACAGTTATTATTCAAGCATTGATATAGCACCATTTGAGGTACTTTATGGAAGGAAATGTAGGTCACCTATTGGGTGGTTTGAGGCAGGAGATATCAAGCCTTTGGGCACAAACTTGGTAAAGGAGGCTCAAGAAAAGGTAAGGTTCATTCAAACCAAGTTGTTGGCTGCTCAAAGTAGGAAGAAAAAGTATGCAGACCATATGGTAAGAGACATGGACTTCAAGTTTGGTGAACAAGTTTTGCTTAAGGTGTCTCCCATAAAGGAGGTCATGAAATTTGGAAAGAAGGGCAAGCTCAGCCCTTAGTACATTGGTCTCCTTGAGGTTCTTAAAGATCTGGGTTTGGTTGTATACAGGTTAGCTCTACCTCTGAGATTATCAGGATTCCATCCGGTATTTTATGTTTCTATGCTTAAATGATACCATGGGGATGGAGACAACATTATTAAATAGGATTCAGTGCTTCTGGATAAGGATTTAGCTTACAAGAAGGAACTAATAACGATTCTAGATCGGGATGTTTGGAAATTAAGGAAGAAGGAAATTCATTCGGTTAAGTTTCATTGGAAGCATCTTATGGATGAGGAAGCCACTTGGGAAATATAGAAGGACATACAAAATAAGTACCCTCAACTGTTTAAGGTTACAGGTACTCTTTCTTGCCTCACTTTAGCCTACTTTTTTGCATGTGATCATTCGAGGATGAATGATGGGTAAATTGGTAGCTGTTGTAACAACCGTATTTGTCGTTATGTATAAGTACTTTATTTAAAACCTCATAACCAAAATCCTTTCGGTTGGAAAGTTACAAATTTTGGGCTAGGCTAGTTTCAAGCAAAATCAGAGCGAGGTGTGGTCTAGGTAAATCTAGAATGTATTTGGGCAGGTTTGGGGGTGTTTATTTGATTTCTAATTACCTAAGATGATAAGGAACTCGTAGGAATTTATGCAACCGAATTTGGGTAAGTAGAACTCCCAAAATTAATCTTAGTGTGAAGGTCATTGATTGTAAAATCCCGAGTTTAATGTGTGTTGTAAAAAGTGGGATTTTTGGGTGAAGATGAACTTTTTGTCACATCGATGCCGCTATAGCATCCGGCACTCCTCTATAGTGGTGGGCGCTACAGCAGAATTTTTTTGGCTATAGCCGTGGTCAAAGGCGGTCAACGACCGCTATAGCGGTCTTGACCGCTGTGGTGAAAACCGTAGTTTAATTAATATTTTCCCCCAAAATAGTTTATTATTTCAAAACTCATTTTGGGGTAGATGAAAGGCGATTTAGGGCCAAATACACCAGAAATTCTTCGTTTGACCTTATAAAGGTAAGTAATTCATCCCCGTTAACTTGTAGTTGATGATTAAGTCTTAGAATCACTAATTTACGAAGTTCGGGGAGGGTTTTAGGTTGAAGTTTGGTTATTTTTTGGTACAAGGGTAAATTTAAGTAATAAGTTAGTGGGTTTTGATTATTAATGGTTAATTTACCCTTGAATTTTGTTAATTCACTAATTTATCCATGGAATTGATAGTTTTAGGTGAATTACGGTAGAAAAGCCCTAGAACGGGAAGGGAATGATCATGAACTTGACCTTAGGGGTTTGGGGTGAGTTATAAGTCCCAACATAATAGGTCATTTCAATAATTATGTGTGCTTATGCATGTTCTAGACCATGAGCAAGCAGAAATTGCACGAAAGGGCAAAACCTCAGCTTAAAAGAGTTGTGCAAGTTTGGTTTGAGGTAGGTGATGGTATTGTAGTTTAATCCAACTTGTATTATATGTGCATGGTAACCACTTTGTAGTGTGGCTGGTTAATGCTTGTTGTTTGGTGTGGTCAATGCAATGATTTTACTTGCTTATTGATTTGACTTGCCTTATTTCTAAAATATGGAATATTTTAGTATTTGGGACATTCTCACGAGTTATTGGTGAAATAAGGTTGGTAGACACTTATTTCTGGGGTTTAGTACATAGAAGGAATTTGTCCAATACAGGCCATGGCTAGAGGGTGGATGTATTACTCATAGCGTATAGGTACGAGGTTCAGGTGAGTTTGATGGTTCCATGAGTGAACCGGGGAATATATTTATCTATGCTTGATTGTTGCTTAAGTTGTCTTGACTTGTTGACTTGGCTTGACTGAACTTGACTATTGTTTTAAAATCCTAAACTGTTATTTGGTGTTATGTGCTAAGTGTATAATTGTTTTCTAGCATGGATTAACTTGTTGTACTATTATTTAGTGAAGTGTTCATATTTTTATCTTGGGTTGGCCAAATGACCCTACCAGTACACTGTTGTTCTTCTGTGCTGATACTACACTTGCATTTACTTTTGTGAGTGCAGTGCATATTCCAGCGCCTCCTACGTAACCTCAGTTGTGATTTCAGCAGTTGATTCCAGATTTTTAGGGTGAGCAACATAGTCGGGCTACCATGAGATCTCTCTTATTAACATATCTCTTTATTTCTGGACTTATGTTTTCTTCCAGTTTTGGGGTTGCATCCCCTTCTTGACATTCTTTAGTAGTTTTGGTACAGACGACTTTCGGGTCCTAGGGATGGTTTGTTTAAGTACAATGTTCCACTTTTAGTTGTACTTATGGTTTTGTTTAGGTTTTTCTGACTATTTATGATGGATTAGTTTAAAGAATTTTCTTCTAAATTTTGATTGAGTTGGTATTTTGGGGAAGATGGTTCTCCTACCGGGTGAGTAGTGTGGGTGCCACTTACGATGGATTTGGGTCATGACAGATAGAGACATAGACAAGGACCAGAAACCGGAGGAACAAGAATGGCTACAAGAATGATAGAAGTGGTTTATATGTGCCTCCAAAAGGCAGAGAACAAAAATCCAATAATTCCTCTCGACGAATACGGAGGACATGCTTAGAAAGGTGTTGAAAAGGGTGGAATCCACACACTCTGGTATTAAGGAGTTGTGAAGAGATATATTAAATTTGATTCTGCTGGTGGATTCTTATTCCACCTCTATAAAGCGGCTTGAGAAACAAATGGGTCAACTTTTCATAATATTTAATCAGAGGAAAGATGGAATATTGCCGAGTGATATGATGCCAAATCCTAATAATGATGTTCATTGAATGTCTATCACCATAAGAAGCAAAAAAGTGTTGGCAGATCCTGAAACAATTACAGATTTGGAAGTTGACAAATTTGGAAGAGTAGATTGTTATGGATGATGGTTGCAGAGATATTGACAAGTCTACAATTGATGTAAAAGATACCACTACAAAATAAGTTAAGGAAAAGGAGGTCCAAAAGTCATTGACTTTGAGTCCTAAACGTCCCCCCTCCTTTTCCTCAGTGATTGAAAAAGAAGGGGGGAGATGGTAAGTTCTATAAACTAATTTCTATGCTAAAACAATTAAATATTTCACTAGTAGAGGCACTTGAGCAGATGCCTAGAAATTCTAAGGTCGTAAAGTATCTGGTGACAAAGTAGAGAACTGTCAATTTTTAAGTTGGCTGATAATTTACACCATATAGTGTAATTGTTTCTCATTCTCTAGTTTAGAAAAAAAGGATCCTGGTGCCTTCACTATTTCCTGCACCATTGGGGCGTTTAATTTTGCTAAGGCATTGTGTGATTGTGGTGCAAGCATAAATCTCATGCCATTTGCTATTTATATATAGTTGGACTTAGGATCCCCCATACTAACTATAATGTGGCTACTGATGGCTGATTGCATAGTGAATAAAACTTGTGGCCATATTGTATGATGTGTTGATGAAGGCGAAAAACTTTATCTTCCTTGCTGATTTTGTCATCCTTGACTGTGAGGTAGATTTTGAGGTTCCCATAATATTAAGATGACCATTCTTAGTCATCGATAGAGCTTTTGTTGATGTGAAGAGTAGTGGGATTCAGTTCCCAATTAACAAAGGTAAAGTGGTGTTAAATGTCTGTAATATATGGAGCAGTCAAGAGACATGAGTGTCATCTTTGTGACTGACACAATCGATGATGTGACTGAGATTTTAGCTAAGAGAGGTTAGTGGTTATGGTTTTGGCTATAGTTATTATAAACTTTGTGGGAGATGACATCAAGGACTATGATAAGATGGTGAATGTACGGGTTAGAATGAGGCCTTATTCTTATGCTCTGAAGAAGTTAAATCTTAACTCAAAGGATTGAGAGACTCCACCAGCCAAACCTTCCATTGAAGAGCCACTAATGTTAGAGCTTAAGGCTCTTCTTGCTCACCTCAGATATGTTTTCTTGGGGCTGATGACATTTTTCTGTGATTATTGTTCTAGATTTACTTTAGTGGCAACTGGAAGCTCTAGTGTCTATTTTGAAGAGATAAAAGAGGGCAACTGGGTGGACCATTATCGATATCACAGGGATCTCTCTTGGTATTTTCATGTGTAAAATTTAGCTAGAACCCTACAACATTCCATGTATTAAGCATCAGTGCAGATTAAATCTATTAATGTAAGAGGTGGTGAAAAGGAAGATTATTTAGCTGTTGGATGCAAGTGTAGTTTAACCTATTTCAGACAGCAAATGGGTGAGCATTATTGTGTACCCAAGAAAGAGGGGATAAATGTAGTCCCCAATTATAAGAATGTTTTGATTTTATTGAGGCTAGTAACAGGCTGGGGAGTGTGTATGGACTACAGAAAGCTGAATGCATAGACTCAGAAAGATCACTTCCCAATGCCTTTCATAGATCAGATGCTATACAAACTTGTGAGCAAAGGGTGGTACTATTTTCTTGATGGTTATTTAGGATATAATGAGATTACCATTACACTAGAGGATCAAAAAAAGACATTGTTTACTTGTCCATATGGGATTTTTGCCTTCAAGCGGATGTCATTCGGGTTGTGTAATACACCTTCTATTTTTTAGCGGTGTGTGTTGTCTATTTTTTTTTATATGGTTGAGGATAATATTGAGGTATTCATGGATGATTTCTCAGTAGTGGGTGATACTTTTGATGATTGTTTGGCCTATCTAGGCAAAGTGTTATAGAGATATGAGGAGATGAACCTTGTGATAAATTGGGAAAAGTGTCACTTCATGGGAAAGAAAGGCATCATTCTCGGTCAAAAAAATTCTAAGAAGGGGATAGCTGTTGGTAGAATGAAGATAGAGGTCATTGTTAAACTGCCCCTGCTGATTTCTATTAAGGTATTCACAGCTTCTTGGGTAATGCTTGATTTTATCACATGAAAGACTTCCTCATGATTGCACACCCCTTATGTAAGTTTCTAGAGAAAGAGGTGATATTTGTTTTTGATGATTTGCTTGAAGATATTTGAATGCCTAATGGAGAAGTTGACCTCTACACCAATTATTATTGCCCATAATTGGGAAAAACCATTATAGATGATGTGTGATGCTAGTGAAGTGGTGCTAGGGACTATCCTAGGCCAAAGGCATGAGAAGATATTCCATCACATTTACTATTCTAGACACACACTGAAAGCATCCCATGGAAATTACATTGTGACTGAGTAAGATATATTGGGTGTAGCTATTACTTTCAAGAAATTTAGAGCTAATTTACTTAGCACAAGAGTCATTGTGCATACAGACCATACATCCCTGCAGTATCTCATGGCAAATAAAGATACAAAACTGAGGTTGATTAGATGGGTATTGCTACTGTAGGAATTTGATTTTAAGGTCAAGGATCGAAAGGGTACTAAAAATCAAGTGGCTGACCACTTGTCCAGATTACAGGAAGAAGGAAGGCTAAAAATAAGTTAGATATTGATGATACTTTTCTGGATGAACAGGTGTTGGCTGCGTCTCATGATTTGATTCCTTGGTTTGCAGATTATGCAAACTTCCTGGTGAGTGATGTAATTTCGGAGGGCATGAACTTTCATAAAAAGAAAACTTTCTTCATGATGTGAGAAAGTTCTTTTAGGATAAGTCATACTTGTTTTGAGTTTGTACAGTCAATATGATCAGAATGTGTGTTTCAGAAATTGAGATAAGGGTATCCTTAAGGCTTGCTACTCATCCCCTATTGGGGGTTACCATAGTGGTATACACAGAGCTTAAAATATCTTGTAGTGTTGGTACTATTTGCTCATAGTTAATAAGGACGTGCATGACTATGTAGGGGCTTTTAATCTGTGTCAAAGGCCTAGGGGTATATCTAGAAAACATGAGTTTCCTTTGATTCAAATTCTTAAAGTAGAGTTGTTTAATGTACGGGGCATTGATTTTATAGGGAAGCTTGTGAGCTCCTACGGGATGAAGTAAATATTTGTTATTGTTATGTTTGGAAGTTGGTGGAAGCCATAACACTTCCTAATAATGAGGCAAAAAGTGTCACAACATTCTTGAAGTGTAAGATCTTTTCTAGATTTGGTATGTTGAGATCCATAGTTAGTGATGTAGGCTCTCACTTTTGTAATAGACTGTATGCTCTGCATGTAAAGTATACCATCAAGTATAAGGTGGCAACACCTTTTTATCCTCAGACAAGTGGGTAGGTAGAATTGGAGCGAGGCCTCTAACTAGTGGCTTAATTAGTTGAATGAGATGGATGAGTTTTGACTTGGGGTTTATGAGAGTATGGCCCATTACAAAGAGAAAATTAAGTTGTATCATGATCGAAAGATTGAGAAAAGAGAGTTCAGTCCGGGTGATTCATTCATACTATTCAATTCTAAATTTTACTTGTTTCTAGGCATGTTGAAGTCTAAGTAGTCTAGGCCATTCAAAGTGGTTCAAGTGTTCCCATATAGCGTTATTGAGCTCAAAAAAGGGATGGAAATCGATTTAAGGTGAATGGCTAGTGCGTCAAGCAATAACTTAGAGCAATGAATAAGGTGAAACTGATTGATAAGGTGTACCTTGATGACGTTTGAGTAATCAAGGTACCCTAGTTGTACCGCGAGTTAACTTAGGTGCTTCTTGGGAGGCAACCCAAGGGGTATCTTGATGATATCTTAGTAATCAAGATAGCTGATTCATGCTACAACATTAGATCAAACGCTTCTTGGGAGGCAACCTATAGTGTTTTATGTTCATAATTATTTTTTTTTTGTATGGGTTAATGTTTGTTGAAGTTCACAGGGATACTAGGAAATAGGACCAAGTAGCTGAGCATTAAAAATGTGCATCTATCGACTGAATGACGGTCTATAAAATGCCTTGACGGTTTATAGTTGTAATGTGGAAAACTGGAGAAAAAACAAAAATCAGTGATGGGAATTATGGATGATTTTATAAACCATAAAAGTGTTCTACGGCCCGTGGAATCCTCCGTTGTCTTGATCTCAAATTTGAAACTTCTCAAATTCACATCCATAAGTAACAGGATGGTCCATATCTTCAAAGGACGGCCCGTCAAGTTAACCGTGGAAAACTAGGACCATGAGATGGATTCACCACAGATCCATGAGTTGAATACCGGTTCGTACCTTTGTTTCATGGACCGTAGTAGTTTGACCCGTGTATCCCACATAATTAACTGTGGAACCATCAATAATTAGATTTTGTGGACAATAATTTGGGTCGTGGTCGGCAACATAAACATTTAATAATAAAATTGACCCAACCCGTCTATCTCTTATTTTTCCCTTTTTATCCTAAATAATTTTTACCCAATAGACCTAAGAGTCAAAACCATATCACACTTCTCAGCTCTCTCCATTACTTACAATTTGTAAAATCCTAAAATTTCTCCCTACAATTACTCCCTCAATCTTAAATTTCCCATAACTGTCGACTCTTCTTACTCACATACTTGCATCTATCATCAATTAGAATCAAGAACTTCTTAAAGAGGAATAATGCCACCGAAGATCCAATCACAATGAAGTGCAACCAATGCCCCCGCCGAGCAAGGAAGAATAAGAGATGCCTCTTTGGCTTGCAGGATGTGCCTGAGATTGTAGATCTCAAGGAAGATCAACAGTTACAGCCTCGTACTATGAGACAAAAAATACATCAACAATAGCACCTACTCCTCATTCTATGAGACAAAAAATACATCAACAATAAGCACCTACTCCCCAGTCTGAAGAGAGAGGAGATAACTCTTCTTTTACCAGTAAAAGCGAGTCTAGTAATGAGGGCTCCGGTAATGAAGGGTCCAGAACTAGGAATGTTAGGTTTCTGGAGAGGATAGCTCTTATGGTCAAATAGATAAGTCAGCTACTTAGACCTCCTCTTCTAAAAGAAGGAGGTGATAGGAAATAAGGTGCAAGTCTGCTAAATACAAAGAAAACTTTCGATCAATATCAAGGCTATGAGGGAGATCTATATTATCGGAATTGCATCTACACAACTAAGTAATATTAAAAGGAGTATATTTGAAGAGGTGCATATCCATTTTTCTGATTTGACTGAGATGGCCAAGATCAATACCTTGTTTAATCACTATCATTTGGGCTGGCTCAGCCGAATATTGAGAGATTATAGTCCTTCAATGATTAGAGTGTTTTATGTTATATTCACAGCTACCTTGGTGAATAAAAGAAAAAAAAGTGATTTAGGTGAAGGAGCAACCACCTCTAGAGAGTGTGAAGGTGTGCGAAAGGCAGGTTGATATTTTAGAGCATACCATTTAGAGTTATTTTCTAGTGCTGAGTACAAGGCACTGGTTAATATGGCAGAATATAATTATAGGATGGGCGCCATCAACGATCGTAAGAAATAGGCTGACCCAGATGAGAGGAGAAGGCAAATTAGATGTACTGCTTCATTACTCATTAATAAAGAGTTGGCTTGGTTAAAAGATGACAAGGTATCCATCACAAAGGCCTCTTTGAGTCTCTCCGCAAAATTTTGATGGGTGGTGGTGAGGTCAATATTGGTTCCTACTATTGTTGATATTACACTGACTCATGTTCGTATCGTCCTTATTGCAAGCCTTATGTTGAGGTTCAATGTAAAATTTTCCTGACTTATTGTAGTAGAGAATTGAGAGAGATTATTGAGGTATGTGACATATATTTTTTCCCTTATTTGATTGCCTATTTGTACCGAGAGACCAGTATACCTATACTGTCGGAAGTAAATCAGACTGTAAAAGCCTCTTACTATAATGACCCTCCAGATCATTTTTCTTATTGTAAGTGTTTGTAGTGTGTAGAGCTTTCCTATAGCTGCCCCAAATCATTTGTGACTTTCTAGGACTGATGGTTCAGTTATCAGGCAGATTATTTAGCTTTTAGAGCCTTTTCATTATTTAGATGTTTCAGGTAGTCGAATATGGGTATCGGGTCTAAACTCTAGTTATAAGGTCTTGGATGTCATTTCTGATCATCTCAGCAGATTTAAAATGTTGACTTTAGGCTAGATGGACCCTTGGTTCAGGTCTGGAGTCTCCCAAACTTATTTTGGGCTACAGGTCGATCATTGGCTTAGTCATGTCAACTCTTGGGGCGTGGGCCCCATTTTTTGTCGAAACAACCTCTGATAGAAATTTTGAAAGTGTTATTGAGTTTGAAGTGTAGAAATAGCATAGCTTATTTATGTACACGGGATCCCGGATCAATCCCGGGCATAAGGTCAGAAAGGCCCAAGACTTAGTCATCCTTGCCATTGGCCAAGCGCTTAAACGGCCATAGGTAGGCTTTAGCGCCAAGCGCTTAAGCATCCATTGGTTCGCTAAAGAGGCCATGCCATGGCGTAGGCAGGCGCTTAAGCATCCAAGGGTTGGCTTTAGTGTATGGGCACATAAGCCACCCAAGGCATGCTAAAGCGGCCACTCGGTGGGGCGATGGGCAGCGCTTAAGCGGCCACTTATGGTGCTTTAGCACTGGGCACTTAAACGTCCATAAGGGAACTTTAGTGCCACCTGCAGGCCATATGTATAATCCTTTCACCCTTAAATCATTTTAAAACGGTGTCTCTTGCCATTTCCTTCATTGTTAAGAACACCAAGCTCATATTTGAGCTCTTGGAGTGGGAGTTGAGCTTGAGTTTTGTTGGATTTGGATCTATGGGCTCGTTCTCATAATTTTTACTGTACGTTTTCTTGGTTTTACTATAGTTTTACTATTGGTCTTAAGATAATTTGGGATGCTCTGACGGTTTTGGTTTCACAATTTTGCAAGCGAGCCCCAGGCAATTGTTTGGTCATTTTCTGACCTAATATAATATGGGTATCGATAGTCATGTTTTGACTTATTTACTATTGTGATAGCATTGTAGCGATTGGAGGCCTTTCGGAAGGAGAAGGCTCTTATGTAGCTGATTCGTGGATATACTTTCGACGGCGTCCAGGTAGGCTTCGGTCTACTGTGTTCTATTAGACATTGTTTGATATTGATTATGTGTTAGGCGGGGGTGTGACCTAGGTTGCTTGACTTATCTTTTAGCCTATACTTTACAGCCTTCACTGCAGCATGATTATTACATGAACCTTAGCCTAGACTACCCTCCCTAACTTCGGTATATTGGTAGACCTGATTGGTCATATATTATACGTGACCTTTGATTGGTCTTGGAGATCCCTAAAATGGGAGCTAGGGCAGTATCTTCCCATTTCACTGGTATTTACCTGATTATGCTCCCCTAGTAGTATTATACGTATACTTGATGCCATACCCTGATAGTATATATCTAGTTGTATGATATACATCTGATTGGTCTCATGTCTGGGTTTTTGCTTATGGATACACCTTGTAATCATGTCATATATTATTCTATTGGGCTATAGGCCTTGGTTACGAGACCATGGATACCAGGTTAGTTCCCTTACACCTTGTTGAGGAGTTGTGAGTCAGTCTATGGATATGTGGGTGCTTACCTTGACTTGTGTGGATACTGGTGATGGCATGCACTGGTTATGCATAGTTCGTATGTGTAGTAGCCGATTAGTGACCCTACCATCGGAAGCTAGGTTTGAATTTCTATTTATTGAAAGATAGCCACGTTAGGGCTAGACTTGGTCCCTTATCAGCACTTTGGGTCAGGAGTGAGGCACCTTAGCCTTAGTTTGGGCAGGCTTTATCACTAGAATGAGTTGTAGGGCCCGATAGGAGGCCCCGCTGCCCTTTTTCAGATAGATAGCCTTACAAGGCCGTCTCTCGAATCTAGATGTCACATGTATATCGACAGGTGTTACTCTGGACCTGAGTATGCCTAGGCTAGTTAGAATACCTAGTTAGCTTCATTACCCCAGAGAGAGTAGTAGCTTGGCTTAATAGCTCGAGGCTATAGTCTTAGATACCTGGGTAGGTATATATATATACAAGTGGTTGTAGGTTTAGGAGCCCTGGTTTACTACTAGTTATGTTACACCTAGGAGCTCCAGCGAGATCTAACATTAACTTATATTGAGATTGACCTCCGTTAGGAGCACTGGTTACGGTTACATTGACTATGAGTTCTTGTTTGAGTCCGATAGTGGTTCACAGTTATGATTTATCAGGCCTTTTATTATTACCCTAAGGATCTGATTCGAATCTGATGATTATTATTACATGATTATGGAGCATTTGGTCTTCGGGATACTGATGTGACATATGGCTATGGACTATGATTATAGAAGTCCTAGTTTGGGTCCAGGCAGGGTATGCTGACTTCCCAATTCCCCTATGAGCCCTCTATCAGAGAGCAGTAGTGTCGAAGGAGGTTGGTTACTGTGAGTCCCACCTTTGTGAGCTAGGTGAGCTGGATGGGGTGTGTACACTTGTTTTGCTTGGACTTTGTATTGGTTTCAGTTGGCATCAGCACTCAGTTATGGTTATGGTTCTGTTCCTTGCATTCATCGCCTATCACCCATATGGTTCTCACTTGTGTGTCCCACCGTGGTTTATGGGGTCCCGATTGAGTGGTTTCATATGGTTCAGTGTCCCTCTAGATTATAGGTTCAAGGTCGGGTTTTGTTTGCAGTGTGTGCCTTTGTGGCTTGCCAGAGGAGGGATGATAGCCAGTTAGGTGATAATGTGTCCGTACTGGCCGGTTAGATTCTGAATATTCGACTATGGCTTTTTGGTGATTACAGCTCTGTCGGACCGACAATTGCCAGTTATAGTTGGACACCTGGGGACTCGAGTATCCCAGATTCTGTACTTACGTTCAGGGTGAGATTTAGGTATATTGAGCCTTATAGGCAGACATACATACCCCATTTAGGGACCCTTCTTATGTCAGGATTAACTCCCTTAATTGGTCACGATTCTTGATATACTAGGCCCGCTGCCTTTAGTTAGCCAGGCCCAGCATAGTTATATTTACACTATATGACCAGTTGTCCCCGTGGTGGTATGTATATATATATATATATATATTTATACATTTCTTCCTTCCTACTACTACTACATATCATTTGTTTACCCTTCTTTCATATATATATTATTTATCCCATGTCTTCTTCTTTATTACACTACGGTACGGGGACTAGACTTTTATTGGTATAGCCTGGTCTCAAGATACCTGTAGGGTGATAGATTATGTTAGATACCCTTAGCTTGACTTACAGTCCTAGCATTATGATATCTCCTGCTATAGATAGTTACCCGCACTGCTTACACCTGTTTTACATGTGATTCATATTTGCATTGTCTTTGGAGCTCAGTCGGTCGATGCCTACTGAGTACCTTATGTTGGTACTCATATTACACTTCAGCACCCTGCAGTTTATAGTATGAGTTAGCACTGCTGATTTGTGCATTGTATGGAGCTGCCATGGATCGGAGACCGTAGGTAAGCTTCAGACGTTTGGAGTGTACCTGATCTCCCAATTTTACTGGATTGGTCTTTACATTGTATCTCAGAGACGGTTCTTTATATGTTTATATTCATATTTTGTTCAGCTTGTACTATGGATTATTAGTGGCTCTTGTACTAGTCTCACCAGTCCTGGGGTATTCTATTGTATTTCTTTGGGCTCTCTTCAACTTGCATTTGATCTTAACTTTTGTTCTTATTGTTAGTCCGCTGCTACCCGTTCTGGACTATGGGTTGGCTTGCCTACTGGTGGGTTAGGGTAGGTTCTATCATGACCTGAGAAATCGGGTCGTGATAGTTTGGTATCAAAGCATAGGTTTATGGGTGTAGTTGGTACAAGAGTAAGTGCCTAGTAGAGTTTCGCGGATCTATATGATGACATCAATATTTTATCTGCGGGAGGCTATAGGGAGTTTCTAGGAAAGTCTGGATTCTTGATTCTCTGTCGTATGACTTGATTTTACCAACTCTTGGATATCTCCTTGACTCTATTTTTCCTTAGATGGACAGTGCGAGGTTTCCGATAGACGCTGACCAAACTTTTACTCACATTGCCAGAGTTTCAGCTTAGAGTCAGACTAGGGAGATAAAGTTTACGAGGATCTTCAGCGTCAGCCCAAGCATTAGGGCCAGCTAAGACATTCCGAGTTTATTCATGGATATCTCACAGTGGGAGGTAGTGTCCAGCGTATCAAGTGGTCCTCAGGTCAGAGTTGGGTTTATTATATTCAGCAGGGTTCCCTATCAGTTACTGAGTATGAGATTGGGTTTCTGGAGTGGGCCAAATGTACCTTTATATTGTTTCCCAAAGCAGGAGATGGTGTGTAGTTATATCAGAGGGTTGACTCTGTTACTCCGCCTGGCGTTGGAGCATTTGATAGTAGCTGAGGTTTCTTTTCCTCAGGTTGTGGAACATGCAAGGGTTATAGAATGGGTTTGTCTTGAGACATACAGAGGTAGCGGTAGTAGACCGCGTCCACAACACAGTGGTAGTGGTGTCCCTTTTGGAGATAGGGATTATTTTTTGCAGAGGTCAGCATCATCTGTAGTCTATTAGGTCAACTCAGGTAGTGCCTCGGAGTGTAGGTGGCTCTCGGAGAGTTCATAGTGTTTATAGTGGACAGAGTTCAGGTCAGGCATTACGGGGTATTTGATCTACATCTTTAGGCAGTAGCGGCCATTCTGGACCAGCTGTGTAACACCCCGTAAATTTTCGAACTTATTTGACTACCTTAACATTTATGGAATTATTTAAACTTGAGATAGTTGGTGTATTACCCACTAAATTTATTGGGCTGAATTAATATTATGTTTATGGACTTAATTGAGGCCCAAATTAAGTAAATAAGACATGGGCCCAAAAGGAGATGATCCATTTAAAAATGGACCAAGTGTACATATCATTATACTTGGACTTTTTGACCAAATAATTGGCTAAGGATGACCAAAGGAGAGGCGGTTTGGAGGGGCTATATAAGGCTGAAATTCAACTCATTTTTCTACACAACACACTTGTAAAAATCAGATTTTCAATCAAACTATCCCCTCTCTCAAAACCCTAGCCACCCTAATTTTCCCTAAGGATTTTTGGACAAATCTTCCACTTGCAAGCCTTGGTAAGTGTTTACCCTTATAGTTTAATATATTGTATGCATAAGAGGTTGTGTATATCATGTTGGTTATGTTTAAAAAGTGTTGAGCAGTCCACTTACTGTGAAACAATCCACTTTTGCTTAGTCGCGAAAGGATTTGCCTTCTATGTGGTTTAAACTTGAAGGGGACTTAATGTCTTGAAGGAATTGAATTAGATGGATGAAATTTCATTATGATTAAGTGTGGTGCTGTACCTAATTCGTTACTCCTTCTGTATGACTTGTGGAAATGTTTATACGTAATTGTGCATGGAACGTTTGGCGTAGTAAAAAGAGAATACTTTCTTGTTATGTTAAAGTGAATTCTGAAACTGTGTGGACTGTTTTTGGTGTGTTGTTGTGAAAGTTATTTAGGTGACTTGATGGAATAAATATGTGACATGGTAGTGAGGTGGAAATGTAAAGGATAAACTTGGTGTGACATCCTATCGATTTGTGATATCTATGTTGATGTGTGGACTGTTTTGGTATTATTGGCGTTGTGTGGTAGTAAATTGTATTGTAGGAGGGTGAAATGATGTTATATGGAAGTATAAAGGAAGGTGGAATGATATACCATGTGTTTGGGATGTTTGATAGTTTTTACTTCCCGTCAAGTAGCTAATTATCGCCTTGTGAACTTGTAATGTAATTGGCTTTTAATGTGAGCTCCATTATGTATTCATATTGTAGAGTAACGCTTTAAGGAAGAGCTGAATTGTTGTAGTCACATGTTGAAAAGATAAGGTATGTAAGGTTACTCTTTTCCGTATCCTTTGGCCACACCTATTGTTCACATCGTTATCCAACTTGTTTCTACTCCAAAATGTTTTAAAGTATCTCATTTCGAGTTTGTTAGAAATTTTCATTTACGTGTCTCTTATTTGTTGACTATTGTTCCAAAGCTCCAATAATGTTATGACCACCGATGTAACAATCTCACAAAAATTAAAGAAATAAAGTAAGGCATATTTGGTTGAGTAAGGGTGGTAGCTCTAGAGGCGAAAGCCTAGATCGAGCTGATCCCAATTAGTTATTGGATACAGGGGGTAACTCTGGGGGTAAAAACCTAGCTCAAGCCAAACATGATTTATTGATTTATGGGTGGTAGCTCTGGGGGCATAAGCCTAGCTCGAGCCGATCCCAATGTTATTCACCACTGATCAGTTGGTCCCGGGCATTGTACGATGTATATTGATAAAAAGGTAAAAGGAAAGAAATGAATGTAATGTACATGGTTCCACATATACAGTATGGTGGTATATCAGTATTATCTATTCACTTGTATTTTATTCCATTTGAGTTCCTATATTTCTTACAGTTACTTATAGCCTTACATACTCAGTACATTATTTCGTACTGACGTCCCTTGGGGGACCTACCTTACTTGCTGCAGGCACAGGAGCTATTAGATCTTCACAGTAGGGTACGGGCAGGCTATTGGTGAGGTCCAGGTTGATTCGGGGCTTTCCGAGTCATTTGTATATATATTTGGTACTGTGTAGTAGTTGTATAAGGCGGGGACTTGTCCCGACCTTAGTCATGGTTATGTATCTTTTAGAGGCTTTGTAGACATTGTAAAGGCAAACGTAGGAGTGTCTTACCTTCTAGACGTTGTGGCCCCAACGGCCAAGTCTCGTATCTATTTTGAACGTCTTTACATGACTTTCATCATCGATATATTATGTCTACATGTGGCAGAATTTTTGTTCACTTAATGTCATGCATATGAATGTACACGGTCATAGGTTGGTTCTCTCGAGCCTTTACGGCTACGGGTGCCTGTCCGCCCCAATAGGATTTGAGGCGTGACAAAAGTGGTATTAGAGCGGGTCGTCCTAGGGTGTCTACAAAGCCGTGTCTGAGTAGAGTCTTGCTTATGGATGTGTTGTGCACCACATTTATAAGTAGGAGGCTATGGGACATTTAGGAGTTGTTTCTTTTCTTCATTTCCTAGATCGTACAATAGAGCCAAAGTTGTAGGTGGAGTCATATTTAACCACTGAATTTGTTTTATGTTTTTTTGTTTCTCAGTATCGCAAAATGTCGTTTACAAGAAGAGGTAGGGGTAAAGGTAAGAAGGGAGACATGGCTGCCAAAATATGAACCAGCAAATCACCACCTGAATGAGTTAATCAAGGTGAAGCTAAAAATGAGTTTGCATCGCGGGCTTCTTCTACTCTTCCACCTCCCGGAGAGCCAAGAAGGAGAAGAGTACCCCCAGAACCACCTGTTAATTCTACTGAGCAGGATTTAAGGAATGCGGTGCAAATGTTGACTCGTATAGTTGTTGCACAAAATCAAGGAAAATCTGGTCCAACTACAAGTAGTGACGGTACGGATAGGGCAGCTAGTCGGCGGACACAGGATTTTTTTAAATTAGACCCTCCCATATTCACCAGGTCAGATCTTAATGAAGACCCACAAGACTTCATGGACCAAATTCATAGGGCTTTAGATGTTATTCATGTATCTAGTACAAAAACAATTAAGCTTGCAGCATATAGATTAAAACGAGAGGCTATATTATGGTACGAAGATTGGAAAAGATCTAGAGGTACCGGTGCACCTTCAGCTAGTTGGAAAGAGTTTAAAATGGCATTCCTTAATCATTATCTTCCATTTGAGATTCGAGAGGCTCGTACAGATCAGTTCTTAAATCTTCACCAAGGTAATATGAGTGTGAGGGAGTGCAATCTTCGATTTAACTCTTTGGCCAGGTACGCTCCTAATGTAGTAGCTACTATAGACGATAGAGTTCATCGGTATGTGGATAGATTGGATCCATATTTGGTTAGGGATTGTACTATTTCTGCTTTGAATAGAGACATGGATATAGCCAGGATACAAGCTTTTGCACAGAAGATAGAGGATCAGAGGCAAAGGAGAAGAACGCAAGAATTTGAAAGAGGACCATCAAAGAGGGCTAAACCTATGGGACAGTTCATGACATCCCAAGGAGAATTTAGGCCTCGGGTTTTTAATAGACCGCCTAAACCACCATTTTATTATTCTACAGCAGGTACTTCATCCCAATTTTGAGGGCTTAGAGGCAGTCAAGTTGGGCAAAGTAGTGGGATTCTAGGTTCACAGACGGCAGGGTATCAAGAACAAGGAAGAATGAGCCAATTGAGGTTTTCTCGTCAGTCGTGTCAGCACTACGGAAAGCTTCATTTAGGTTCACGTCGATTTGGTACAGATGCTTGTTTCTGGTGTGGTATGTCGGGGCACATAATGAGAGAGTACCCACGGAGGGGCACGAGTAGTAGGGTGCGACCTACTGGATCATTCGTTGCATCATCCTCGTCGAGTGTACAGCCTACTGGGCATGGTAGAGGTGTTCGAGGAGCAGCTAATTCTAGTAGTGTCCAGAACCGTACCTATGTTTTAGCGGATCGGCAGAATTTGGAGGCTTCTCCTAATGTGGTTACAGGTACATTATCCGTCTTTTCACATAATGTATACGCATTGATTGATCCGAGATCTACCCTATCATATGTCACTCCATTGATTTGCTGAAAAATTTGAAAGAACACCAAAATTACTAGTCAAGCCATTTAAAGTATCTACACCCGTTGGTGAGTCTATTATAGCTAACAGAGTCTATCGTAATTATATAGTAACTGTTTTTGATCATGATACGTTGGCTGATTTTATTGAGCTGGGAATGGTAGATTTTGATGTTATAATGGGTATGGCTTGGTTGGCTTCTTGTTATGCCACGGTAGATTGCCGAGCTAAGAAGGTACATTTCTATTTTCCACAAAAGACCGCCCATGAAGGGAGGGGTAATGTTGGAGCAGCAAGAGGTAAATTTATTTCTTATCTTAAGGCAAAGAAAATGATATCCAAGGGGTACATATGCCATCTAGTAAGAGTGCAAGATACCGATGTGAAGCCACCAACTCTCCAATCGATTTCGGTGGTAAATAAATTCCTTGATGTATTTCCTGAAGGTCTTCCAGGTTTGCCTCCAGAACGGGAAGTAGAGTTTGGTATTGATGTGATTCCAGGTACTCAGTCTATCTCTTTCCTCCGAATAGAATGGCCAAGGAAGAGTTACGGGAATTGAAGGAGCAATTAAACGACTTACTGGACAAGGGATTCATAAGGCCTAGTATGTCCTCGTGGGGTGTACCAGTGTTATTTGTATGCAAGAAAGATGGTACGTTGAGAATGTGTATTGATTACCAGTAATTAAATAAGGTAGCAGTCAAGAACAATTATCCCCTCCCCAGAATTGATGATTTGTTTGATCAATTACAGGGTGCCAAATGCTTCTCAAAGATTGACTTGAGATCGGGTTATCATCAAGTAAGGGTCAGAGAAAAAGATATACCCAAGACAGCTTTTCGAACAAGGTATGGTCATTATGAGTTTTTAGTTATGTCGTTTCGGCTAAAAAATGCACCAGCAGTTTTTATGGATTTGATGAATAGGGTGTTCAAGCCGTTCTTAGATTTGTTCGTGGTAGTGTTTATAAATGATATTCTGGTTTATTCAAGATCAAAAGAGGACCATGCTAATCACTTACGACAGGTGTTACAGATTCTTCGTGGTCGTAAGTTATATGCAAAGTTCTCCAAATGTGAATTTTGGTTAAAATCTGTAGCATTCTTGGGTCATATTGTGTCGGATGAAGGAATAAGGGTTGATACTTAAAAGATAGAAGTTGTGAAGAACTGGCCAAGACCAACAATGCCTACAGAGATTCATAGTTTTCTCGGGTTGGCAGGTTATTATAGAAGATTTGTTGAAGGGTTTTCTTCAATTTCGGCTCCTTAAACAAAGCTAACACACAAGGCAACCAAGTTTCAGTGGAATGATGCATGTGAGAAGAGTTTCCAAGATCTAAAGGATAAGTTGACTTCTACACCCATATTGGTACTTCCAGAAGGCACAGAAGGGTATGCGGTCTATTGTGATGATGTGTATTGATGCAGCACGGTAATGTAATAGCTTATTCCTCAAGACAGTTGCGGCCACATGAGAGAAATTATCCTACACATGATCTTGAGCTAGCAGTTGTGATATTTGCTTTAAAGATATGGTGCCACAACTTGTATGTGGTTCACGTTGACATATATACAGACCATAAGAGTTTGCAATATATCTTTAAGCAGAAGGATCTAAATCTGAGGCAGCGGAGGTGGCTTGAACTATTAAAAGATTATGACATCGATATTTTATATCATCCGGGGAAAGCAAATATAGTAGCTGATGCATTAAGCCGCAAAGCAATAGGAAGCACTGATGGCCAGCTCACGGAAAAGCAAGGTATAGTCAAGGATCTACATCAACTAGCCAGCTTGGGGGTTCATCTTCTTGAAACTCCAAATGAAGAAATTATGGTGCAAAATGCGACAGAATCTTCATTAGTAGCTGAAGTGAAGGAAAAACAGTATGCGGATCCTATTTTATTGCAGCTGAAAGAGAATGTACAACAAGGTTTGACAAAGGCATTTGATCTTACGCAAGAGGGAGTGTTTCAGTGCCAAAATAGATTGTGTGTACCTGATGTAGATGAGCTACAGAGACGGATTATGACAGAGGCGCATCATTCACGATATTCTATTCATCCGGGAGCCACCAAAATGTATCATGATTTGAAGGAAATGTATTGGTGGGGTAAAATGAAGAAGAACATTGCAGAATTCGTAGCTCAATGTCCAAATTGTCAACAAGTAAAAGTAGAGCATCAAAAGCCTGGAGGTTATATGCAATGTATAGATTTTCCAATTTGGAAGTGGGATATGATCAACATGGATTTCATCACAAGTTTGCCTCGTACACTTCAGAAATTTGATTCCATATGGGTAATAGTTGACAGGCTTACCAAATCGGCACACTTTGTACCCATCAAGACCACCTACACAGCTGAAGATTATGTGAGGTTGTATATTAAAGAGATAGTTTGACTACACGGAATTCCAATATCCATTATATTAGACAGGGGAGCTCAATTTACTGCACACTTTTGGAAGTCTTTTCAAAAAAGTTTGGGAACCCAAGTGAATTTAAGTACGGCTTTTCATCCTCAGACAGATGGACAAGCAGAACGTACTATACAAACACTTGAAGATATGCTATGAGCTTGCACATTGGACTTTAAAGGTAGTTGGGATGATCATTTATCTCTTATTGAACTTGCCTACAATAATAGCTATCATTCAAGTATCAAAATGGCGCCTTACGAAGCTTTATATGGAAGAAAGTGTAGATCACCAATTGGATGGTTTGAAGCGGGTGAAACTGCCTTATTTGGGCCAGATCTTGTTCATCAAGCTATGGAGAAGGTTAAGGTGATACAACAGCGGCTACAAACGGCCCAAAATCGACACAAATCATATGTCGATGTTAGAGGAAGGGGGCTAGAATTTTCCATAGGTGATTGGGTATTCTTGAAAGTATCACCAATGAAAGAGGTAATGAGATTTGGAAAGAAGGGAAAGATGATTCCACGTTATATAAGGCCATACAAAATTATTCGAAGATTTGGTCAAGTTGCGTATGAATTAGAACTACCCCAAGAACTCTCCACAGTTCATCCAGTGTTTCATGTTTCAATGCTTCGGAAGTGCATAGTAGATCCATCTCATATTACTCCCACTGAAGATGTACAAGTTATAGAAGATCTCACCTATGAAGAAGTACCTATTGCTATTCTAGATCGACAAGTTAAGAGGTTAATAAATAAAGAAGTAGCTTCTATAAAAGTGCTTTGGAAAAATCAGCAATTTGAAGAAATCACATGGGAAGTAGAGGAAATGATGAAATCTAAGTACCCGCATTTATTTCAAACTGAAGAGAAAGTTCAAGATGCGGAATTGGAGCAATAACAAGTAAGTATATATAAGTATTATGTGTATGTGATAATATGAAAAATGAACTTAGACTTGAACTTGTTTAGATTGGGTAATGTTACTAACATTCGAGGACGAATGTTCCTAAGGGGGGAAGGATGTACTACCCCGTATATTTTTGAACTTATTTGACTACCTTAACATTTATGAAATTATTTAAACTTGAGATAGTTGGTGTAATACCCACTAAATTTAATGGGATGAATTAATATTATATCTATGGACTTAATTGAGGCCCAAATTAAGTAAATAAGATATGGGCCCAAAAGGAGATGATCCATTTAAAAATGGACCAAGTGTACATATCATTATACTTGGACTTTTTGACCAAATAATTGGCTAAGGATGACCAAAGGAGAGGCGGTTTGGAGGGGCTATATAAGGATGAAATTTAGCGCAGTTTTCTACACAACACACTTGTAAAAAGTATATTTTCAATCAAACATTTCCCCTCTCTCAAAACCCTAGCCACCCTAATTTTTCCTAACGATTTTTGGACAAATCTTCCACTTGCAAGCCTTGGTAAGTGTTTAACCTTATAGATTAATATATTATATGCATAAGAGGTTGTGTATATCATGTTTTTTATGTTTAAAAAGTGTTAAGCAGTCCACTTATTGTGAAATAGTCCACTTTTGCTTAGTCGCTAAAGGATTTGCCTTCTATGTGGTTTAAACTTGAAAGGGGACTTAAGGTCTTAAAGGAATTGAATTAGATGGATGGAGTTTCAGTATGTTTAAGTGTGGTTCTGTACCTAATTCTTTACTCCTTGTGTATGACTTGTGGAAATGTTTTTACGTAATTGTGTATGGAACGTTTGGCGTAGTGAAAAGAGAATACTTTCTTGTTATGTTAAAGTGAATTCTGAAACTGTGTGGATAGTTTTTGGTGTGTTGTTGTGAAAGGTATTTAGGTGAATTGATGTAATAAATATGTGATGTGGTATTGAGGTGGAAATGTAAAGTATAAACTTGGTGTGAAATCCTATCGGTTTTGATGTCTATATTGATGTGTGGACTGTTTTAGTATTGTTAGTGTTGTGAGGCAGTAAATTGTATTGTAGGAGGGTGAAATGAAGTTATATGGCAGTATAAAGGAAGGTGTAATGATATACCATGTGTTTGGGATGTTGGATAGTTTTTACTTCCCGTCAAGTAGCTAATTATCGCCTTGTGAACTTGTAATGTAATTGGCTTTTAATGTGAGCTCCATTATGTATTCATATTGTAGAGTAAATCTTTAAGGAAGAGCTGAATTGTTGTAGTCACATGTTGGAAAGATAAGGTATGTAAGGTTACTCTTTTCCGTATCCTTTGTCCACACCTATTGTTCACATCGTTACCGAACTTGTTTCCACTCTGAAATTTTTTAAAGTATCTCATTTTGAGTTTGCTAGAAATTTTCTTTTAGGTCTCTTATTTGTTTACTATTGTTTCAAAGCTCCAATAATGTTATGACCACCGATGTAACAATCTCACAAAAATTAAAGAAATAAAGTAATGCATATTTGGTTGAGTAAGGGTGGTAGCTCTGGGGGCGAAAGCCTAGATCGAGTCGATCCCAATTGGTTATTGGATGCAGGGGGTAGCTCTGGGGGTGAAAACCTACCTCGAGCTGAACCTGATTTATTGATTTATAGGTGGTAGCTCTGGGGGCATAAGCCTAGCTCGAGCCGATCCCAATGTTATTCACCACTGATCAGTTGGTCCCGGGCATTGTACGATGTATATTGATAAGAAGGTAAAAGGAAAGAAATGAATGTAATGTACATGGTTCCACATATACAGTACGGTGGTATATCAGTATTATCTATTCACATGTATTTGATTCCATTTGAGTTTCTATATTTCTTACAGTTACTTATAGCCTTACATACTCACTACATTCTTTTGTACTGACGTCCCTTGGGGAACCTTCCTTACTTGCTGCAGGTACAGGAGCTAGTAGACCTTCACAGTAGGGTACGGGTCATCTGTAGGCTATTGGTGACTCCAGGTTGATTCGGGGCTTTTCGAGTCATTTGTATATATCTTTGGTACTGCGTAGTAGTTGTATAAGGCGGGGACTTATCCCGACCTTAGTCATGGTTATGTATCTTTTAGAGGCTTTGTAGACATTGTACAGGCAAACGTAGAAGTGTCTTACCTTCTAGACGTTGTGGCCCCAATGACTAAGTCTCATATCTGTTTGGAACGTCTTTACATGACTTTCGTCATTGATATATTATATCTGCATGTGGCAGAATTTTTGTTCACTTAGTGGCATGCATATGAATGTACACGGTTATAGGTTGGTTCTCTCGGGCTTTACGGCTACGGGTGCCTGTCCGCCCCAATGGGATTTGAGGCGTGACAAGCTGGTATAGTGAGGCAAAGAATTCTAGGAGCGTGTTATGCTTGTGGTAAGGTTGGTAGTTGGTCTCAAAAGTGTCCTTGATGTGGGATTGTAAAGTATTCACTGCAGCCAGATCAGTCTCTCAGGGTTACGGTATATTAAGATAGTGGTGGTACACCTGGTGTGTCAGTTGGCCATTTAGATACTCAGTTTGAGAGCAGAAGAGCTCAGATTTGTATTTCTTCAGACAAGCTAGATTTTATGTCTTCATATTTCACCTTTTTAGGTGCATGTTGCTTTCTATTTTCTAGTTTCTATTAGAGTTATGTCGAGGTTTCCATACCCATCGGTGATTATATGCTTTGAGCTGACTATATGATCTTTTGTATGCTCGAGTGTTTACATGGCCTGGTAGTGTTATATTGATTATGTGTGCCTCGGTGTACGTTTTTATATGCCTAGTGTGTCAGTTGGCCATTTAGAGACTCAGTTTGAGAGCAGACGTGCTCAGATTTGTATTTCTTCAGACAAGGCAGATGTTATGTCTTCGTATTTCACCGCTTTAGGTACGTGTTGGTTTCTATTTTCTAGTTTCTATTGGATTTATGTTGAGGTTTCCATACCCATCGGTGATTATATGCTTTGAGCTGACTATATGATTTTTTGTATGCTCGAGTGGTTTCGTGGCCTGGTAGTGTTATATTGATTATGTGTACCTCGGTGTAGGTTCTTATATATTTGGCTATCCCCGTAGTTGATTTGTTTTAGTAGTGGATTAGATAGATGGGTATGATATGTTTCTTGGCGATGGTATCTAGGATAGAACCCCCTTCTATTGTGACCTGTTGGCCCTGGTATAACTTTAGACAGGTAATGGTCGTGTGATATTTTTATTGCCACCAGCACCTTATATTGTGGTTAGTCTTGATACTACGCTGGCATTGGGTATATTTTACCTTTATGTCACTGGTACCTCATGTTGTTGTAGTATTGACTTTGTCCTAACCTATCATAGGCCTATGTGTAATCTATAGTTGACTAGTGATATCTAGTCTGTCCCCTTTTTCTTGTGATTCTTATTTTGATGATTAGCTCCGATAGCTCGCCTCTTGTGTTGTCAGTTAGGGGTTACTCTTTGGGTTGGTTTGAGTTACTTTTGGGTGGTTGTTGGTACTGGTATTAGTGTTGAGTTGAGTACCTTCTCCCCTTCCTATGGCATGGGTTTTAGTTAGTTAAGTTGGGAGTGGCTAGACGGATGGATTCTGGGGTTTCCTATTTTCTGTTTGTCCAGCCTGGTAAGTTATCTGGAGTATCCCTATTTTGGGGTTTATGTAGTGTAGCAGTTATTGGCGATCTATGTGGATGCACTCTGGGAGTGAGTAGTTGTTGTCACAATTTGTTATGGGTATTAATGGAGCCAGTTTAGGCTAGGATGGCACTTTTTGAGTTATTGGGAATTTGGACACCATTGTTATTCTTTGCAGCCACAACGGGATCTTGGTTTCATCTCGATGGTTTATGTCTACAGCAGATGTGGTTGTTGCTTGGTCCTCAGTAGTGAATTCTCCCTCAGACAGGATTTTCCTCTATAGGAATACGTTCGTCAGTTACGCTTCAGTTTCAGCTCTTGCGGGAAGCATTGGATATATGTTGACCACTGCATGTGAGTATGAGGTAGTTGTTGGGTTTGGTACAGCCTTATTGTCTTCATCGCAGCTAGTTGGAATGCAGTACTAATTTCTATGACTCTAAGACTTGATTTTCAGCCCTTGGTATAGTTTGGATAGTTAGATAGTACATAGTGGGCTTGCTCGTGGGGTTGCCATCCTATATTTTTAGTATATCAGTTCCAGTATTTTGAGGGTCGTATAATGTGGTTGTACGGGCCAGACCCAGATGACACTCGGTGCAGTTTAGTGTAGGTAGTTTCAGAGATTAGACTTGGAGTTTGGAGTTAGTGGCATAACTCATACCTTATTTAGTCCCTCATTTGGTTGGGTTTTCATTTGGATTGTGTATGTATTAATGTGATATTAGAGTGCTATGTTTATGATCTGCGTGTCTCAGCGGCGCCGGTTGTGGCTGGAGGTTGGTTGGCTGCCTTTTTGGGTTTCTGGTTGGACGGAGTGTGAAGAATAAAAGAATACCTGCAGCAAGATCCCTTGGAGATGTTAGTTTACAGTAGAGGTTATTTGGGAAGTCTTGATCGGAGCATGCAAACCCAGAACCTTGTACCTTTAGAGCATTAAACTTTTTCTATCCATTGACTTTCGAGGACGAAAGTTCTTTTAGTAGTGGATGTTGTAATGACCCTCCAGGTCATTTTCCTTGTTTACACATGTTTGCAGTGCATAGAGCTTTCCTATAGCTTCCCTAGGTTGTTTGTGACTTGCTGAGACTGACAGTTCAGTCATCAGGCAGATCATTTAGCTTTTAGAGTTGCTTCTTTATTTAGATATTTCAAGTAGTCAGATATGGGTATTATGTCTAAACTCCAGTTATAAGGCCTTGGATACCATTTCTGACCGTCTTAGTGGATCCGAAATGTTGACTTTAGCCTAGATGGACCCTTGGTTTGGGTCTGGAGGCTCCAGGACTTATTTTGGGCTACAGACCAATCGTAGGTTTAGTCATGTCAGCTCTTAGGGTGTGGGGCCCAGTTTTTGTTGAAATGACCTTTGATGGAAATTTTGACAGCGCGATTGAGTCTGGAGTGTCAAAATTATTCAGGTAGCGTAGCTTATTTTTTTACACGGGATCCCGAATCAATCCCGGGCATATAGTCGGAAAGGCCCAGGACTTAGTCATCTTTGCTATTGGCCAGGCGCTTAAGCGGCCATGGGCAGGCTTTAGCGCTTAAGCGCCCATTGGTGCTCTAAAGTGGCAATTCCATGGCATAGGCAAGCGCTTAAGCTGCCAAGGGTTGGCTTTAGCGCATGGGCGCATAAGCCACCCAAGGCACGCTAAAGCTGTCACTCGGTAGGGTGGTGGCCAGCGCTTAAGCGGCTACTTATGGCGCTTTAGCGCTGGGTGCTTAAGAGGCCATAAGGGCTCTTTAGCGCAACCTGCAGGCCATATATATAAGCCTTTCACCCTTAAATCATTTCAAAATGGTGTCTCTTGCCATTTTCTCCATTGTGAAGCACACCAAGCTCATATTTGAGCTCTTAGAATGGGAGTTGAGCTTCGGTCTTGTTGGATTTGGGCTCGTTCTCATCATTTCTACGGTACATTTTCTTGGTTTTACATTAGTTTTCATTTACGTTGGTGGTCCTTCTACTGATACGGGTGTTTGAGATATTATTTGGGCTCGAATATGGTTGTGGTAGTTGTGACTATTGGTCACGAGGTAATTTGGGATGCTGTAACAGTTTTGGTTTTGCAATTTTGCAAGCAAGCCCCACGTCGGTTGTTTGGTCATTTTCCAACCTAATGCAATATGGGTATCGACAGTCATGTTTTGACTTGTAGTTTACTATTGTGATAGCGTTGTAGCGATTGGAGGCCTTTTGGAAGGAGAAGGCTCTTATGTAGCTGATTCATGGATCCACTTTCGACAGCGTCCCGGTAGGCTTCGGTCTACTGTGTTCTATTAGACATTGTTTGATATTGATTATGTGGTAGGAGGGGGTGTGACCTAGTTTGCTTGACTTATCTTTTGGCCTATACTTTATGGCCTTCACTGTAGCATGATTATTACATGAACCTTAGCCTAGACTAACCTCCCTAGCTTCGGTATATTGATAGACCTGATTGGTCGTGTAGTATATGTGACCTTAGATTGGTCTTGGAGAACCCTATTATAGGAGCTAGGGCAGTATTTGCCTGTTCCTCTGGTATTTACCTGATTATGCTCCCCTGATAGTATGATATGCATCCTTGATACCATACCCTGATAGTGTATATATGGTTGTATGATATGCATCTAATTGGTGTCATGTCTGGGTTTTTGCTTATGGATACACCCTATGATCATGTCATATATTGTGGGCCCGAGGCCTTGGTTATGAGACCATGGATACCAGGTTAATTCCCTTACACCTTACTGAGGAGTTGTGAGTCGGTCTATGGATATATGGGTGCTTACCTTGACTTGTGTGGATACTGGTGATGGCATGCATTGGTTACGCATAGTTCACGCATGTAGTAGCTGATTAATGATCCTACCATCGGAGGCTAGGCTTGAATTCCCATTTATTGATAGATAGCGCCTTAGGGCTAGACTTGGTCCCTTATCAGCATTTTGGGTCAGGAGTGAGGCACCTTAGCCTCAGTTTGGGCAGGCTTTATCACTAAAATGAGTTGTAGGGCCTGGTAGGAGGCCCCACTACCCCTTTTCAGATAAATAGCCTTACATGGCCATCTCTCGGATCTAGATGACACATATATATAGGCAGGTGTTACCCCGGACCTAAGTATGCCTTGGCTGGTTAGAATGCCTAGTTAGCTTCATTACCCTTAGAGAGAGTTGCAGCTCGAGGTTGTAGTCTTAGATACCTGGGTAGGTATTTATATATACGGGTGGTTGTAGGTTTAACAACCCTGGTTAACTACTAGTTATGTTACACCTAGGAGCTCTGACGGGATCTAGCATTGACTTATACTGAGATTGACCTCCATTAGGAGTGCTGGTTATGGTTGCATTAACTATCAGTTCTTGTTTGAGTCCGGCAGTAGTTCACAGTTATGATTTATCAAGCCTTTCACTATTACCCTGAGGATCCAGGTCTAATCCGACGGTTGTTGTTACATGATTATGGAGCATTTGGTCTCCGGGTTACTGATGTCACATATGGCTCTGGACTATGATTATGGAAGTCCTGGTTTGGGACCAGGCAGTGTATGAGGACTTTGTGAGTCCCCAGCGGGCCCTCTATCTAAGAGACATAGTGTCGGAGGAGGTTTTTTACTATGGGTCCCACCTTTGCTAGCTAGGTGAGCTAGAGGGGGTGTGTACACTTGTTTTTCTTGGACTTGGTATTGATTTCACTCGGCATTAGCACTCAGTTCTGGTTACGGTTTTGTTTCTTGCATGCATCGCCTATCACCAGTATGGTTCTCACTTGTGTGTCCCACCGAGGTTTATGGGAGCCCAGTTGGGTGGTTCTGTGTGCTTTAGTGTCCCTCCAAATTATGGGGTCCAGGTCAGGTTTTGTTTGTAGTGTGTGCCTTTCTTGACTGTCGGAGAAGGGATGATAGCTAGTTAGGTGATGATATGTCCGGACTGGCCGGTTAGATTCTGATTTTTCGACTATGGCTTTTACGTGATTATAGCTCCGTGGGACCGACAATTGCCAGTTATAGTTAGACACCTAGGGACTCGAGTATCCCTGATTCTGTATTTACGTTTAAGGTGAGATTTAGGTATATTGAGCCTTATAGGTAGACATATATACCCTATTTAGGGACCCTTCTTATGTCAGGATTAGCTCCCCTAATTGGTCACGATTCTCGATATACTGGGCCTGCTGCCTTTAGTTAGCCCGACTCAGCATAGTTATATTTACACTATATGACCAGCTATCCCCGTGGTGGTGTGTATATATATATATTCGTATTTGTACACTTTTTCCTTCCTACTACTACATATCGTTTGTGTACCCTTCTTTCATATATACGTTATTTATCCCATATTTTATTCTTCACTACACCACAGTACAAGGACTAGCCTTTTGTTGGTATAGCCTGGCCTCAAGATACCTATAGGGTGATAGCTTATGTTAGCTACCCTTAGCTTGACTTACAGTCCTAGCATTATGATATCTCCTATTATAGATAGTTACCCACACATCTTACACCTGTTTTACATGTGATTCATATTTGCATTATCTTTGGAGCTCAGTCGGTCTATGCCTACTGAGTACCTCATGTTGGTACTCATACTACACTTCTGCACCTTGTAGTTTATAGTATGAGTTAGCACTGCGGATTTCTGTATCGTGCAGAGATACCATGGATCGGAGACCGGAGGTGAGCTTCAGACATTCGAAGTTTACCTGATCTCCCACTTTTGCTGGACTGGTCTTTACATTGTATCTCAGAGACGGTTCTGTATATGGTTATATTTATATCTTGTTCAGCTTGTACTCTGGATTATTAGTGGCTCTTGTACTAGCCTCACCAGTCTTGGGGTATTATGTTGTATTTCTTTGGGCTCTCTTCTACTTGCATTTGATCTTAGCTTTGATTTTTATTATTAGTCCGCTACCAGCCATTCCGGACTATGGGTTGGCTTGCCTACTGGTGGGTTAGGGTAGGCACAATCATGACCTGAGAAATTGGATCGTGACACTTACATTCAGGACATTGCTAATATACAAGATAAGTTGAACCTAATTTCAAAGGGTAAAACATAGACCACATCATCAGGAAGTGTGCTTTTAGAGGATATACTAGATGAGGGTGAGCCGATTGATATGCAATCACTTATGGGGGATGAGGCTGACACACCTTCAGAGACACTAGCCACAGATATTAGCACTATTACAGCCCCCACTATAGCTTCCACAGTTTCCCTGGCTACGGCTATCATACGCCCTCCAACCTCAGCTTCAGCCCATGTACGTACATAGGATATTCTCATAGCGATGGTGAGATAGACTAAGTGGATTGAGAAGTAGATTGGTTTACTGACTCAGTAGCTTAATCCATATGTTGCAAGATTTATAGCTTCTACAGTTGTTCAATTGAAAGAGTCCATGTATGAATCCATGTGAATTTTACATGGAAGGACGATGGTATAGAGGAACAAGTGAATGAGCGACTGAGGAAACTCAGGTGCCGAATTTAACCTAGATCTTTGCTAAGATGGCATAGACTCAAGTAGACATAAGTACTACAGTCTTGCACTGTGCCTACATTGGAGGTGCCAGTCACTAAAGTACTGATGAGCCAGTAGAAAAATGACCACTGTTTAGTTTGATAGAGGATTTACCTCCATGTGATGTAGGGAAGAGGTCTAGAGTGGATAGTGATGATGAGGGTACTTCTGAGAGATCACAGAAGAGTAATAAGAAAAACATGGAGGAGGACCTTCGATGCACTTGACTTGATACTTATATGCATGGAGATTTCGGTGCTTGTTCATGCTTGGCACCCACTAATGTTGAATATTTTGGAGACCGCGACCCCGTGGACGAGTCTTAGACTTTGATTATGCTAGGCACTAGCATTGCTACTGTTAATACTACTATTGAGGCTACACCTGCAGCACACACTTCTACACAGGACACGGGTGCTAAAGCACCATGGTAAGTTCGCGCCTCCCATGCTTTCATATTTTTAGTGCTTTAAGGACGAAGCACAACTTTTTTGGTGGGGTGGGGGTTGTATCCATATCTATCCTCAGGTTTTCTTGCTTGTGTTCTTTTCCTGAGGATGTTTTATTTCTGTTGAGCCAGCATGTTTAGAGTAGGATGTGTGTTTTTTATTTTGTGTGTAGGTAGAAGAAAAATAGGAAAACTTTGGGTAGTTCAAAATGTAGCAACTGGCACACGTAAGCATTTTTGTTCAAAAATGGATACCTTTCCACATTTTGATTATGCTTTAGTGTTTTGATATGTTGAACTTTATGGATCTTTATTTGACATTATGTGTTCTGGTGGGATGACCATTTCTTAAGCTAGTGTATGAACTTAATAGCTGGCAGTTGATAGTGAAATCATATGTCATGTGTGTGTGAGCTACTTTATTTAGTTTGTACTTTGTTTGTACAATCTAGAACTTGCCTGATTAGTCATGCTAATGGCATAGGATATTTTGGTTAGGCTATCATTGGCCTTCTTTGTTGTAAGTATACTTCAGCCTAAAAGTCCAACCAAATGAATCCCTACTTCCCAAATTTTAAGCCTTAAATTGTCTTTTGTTTGAATAGCCAAACTATCATACCATTTTTTCCTTTGAATTCCTCTCCCTCCTTGGATGTTAGGCTTTAACATAAGCAAATAGCCTAAGTTGAGGGTGACTGATTTGGGGGTAAATGAAGAGAGAAGTTGTCACGTCTTGAGACTATTCCCTAGTCGTAACATGGTTCTTAGAGTCACAACTGACCCTAAGCTAACCCATGGCCTGGCATGACACCATGAATACTGTATATAACTACTAAATAATGAGCAAAAGCTAAAAATCTAAATGATACAATAATATCTGAAATAAAACTCAATACTAAAGTCAAAAACAGAAATCATCTAACAAAACCATAAAGCTAAAAGTCTACTATCTATCTAAAAGCCTCTAAATACAATGATTGTTGGGAAAAATCCCCAGCTAACTCTAACTATCTGAAAACTCAAATGACTGAAATGAGAAACTAATCATAAGTCTCATCCTTGGAAGATGAGGACTTACCAAACTATGCTGCTGAGATGAGTACAGGATCGTGCTAACCGCAAGATGGATGTTGAGTGTCTGAACTTATATTTTAATTCAATATAGCACAAAAAAAAAAAAGAATACGGTCAGTACTTTGAATATACTGAGCATGTGAGATATGCACTATATTATGTAAAACTTAACATAAGAGGCTAAACTGAACATGGAACCGAGGAATGCAAGCTGATGCAATGAATAAGTAAATAAGCATATAACTGATCAATACTATACTAAATAAACTGAATATGAGGTTCATGCAATATATGTGTCTGAACTATGGGAGCTACTATTAACCGACATACTCCGTCTGAGCTAAATAGAGTCCAACCTGTACCCCAGCTGGAAGGGCGCTCTGTACCTTGCCAAGGGTACGAACATTGACTGATGTGGATCCACTAAACAAATGTCCAAAAGGACTAAGGTGTCAGCCTGATCTGATGGGTGACCCTTTAGAACTTATGGTTGCAATATAGTTTTGGGACTTAGGGACTTCTACTAAAGGTCTCAGGCTAACTGAAGGGTGAGCCTTCATCCCTGTGTCCGCTCGGTGCTAAGTACTACTCCCAACTGAAATAACTAATAAACTGAGTAACTCAATAATACTGACGTTTGAGACTGAATGATAGACATTTTATCTGAAAGCATCATAAAATGTGTGGATATGAAGGACTGAATGTTGAAGTATCAATTCATGAAATACTTAGTCATCGGGTGTTCATAACCCGCCATATCTGAAGAATGTAACAATTCATGACAGTTTCTATGTTCTGAATAGAATATGAATTTATACAACACAAGTCCAAAAACATGAATTATCTATATACTGAGGGGTCGTTTGGTTTTAAGGCAATTTATGATGGAATTAGTTATTCTGGGATAAATTATGTTGGGATAAATTATGTTGGGATTAGTTATGCTGGCATTATTTCTTATTGAGTGTTTAATTTGTCATATTCAAAATAATATGCACTGCATAATTTCTAAGTTAAGTTGTTTGTTTACAAAAATATCCTCACCTTATTTTATTTTTTAAAAATATTTTCTTTTCAAGCTTTAGCTATTCATTCTTAGAAACAAAATTTTCATCTAATTTAGCTTAAATATTTTTGTGTGTGCATTCTCATGATTGTGCCATGCGTTTTTAAAAATAAAACTTTCATCTTAAGTTTGTTAAAGTAAAATAGATTTTATTATTTATGTCACTTCATTTAAGCACATATCACTCTTATATTGTAAAATATTAAAGTTATCTTTATTTTAATTAATATATAAATATAAATTTTCACATGACGAAAAGACTATTTAATTGAAAATATGTAATTAAGTAGTGGAGTCAAACATTTTAAGAGAAATAAAAATATAAGTAAACATAAGAATAGTCAAATAAATTCAACGTATAATATATTCATAAATAAAAATTATATTTATATAGGGTAATTTTTTAATGGAAAAATATACTATCAAAACAATAACGAGTAGAGAAGGTTCCGAATGTTATTATAAATGGTATTCAAAATTATGTGAATATACATGAATATGAAATGTGATGTATAAAAGAGGGTTTAAGAGGGTACTTTTGTTATTTTACACATTTTATCCAGGAATAAGTTATCCCGGTATTACTATTTCACCCACAGGTAGAGATAACTTATCCCATTACTAATTACTAATCCTGAGATAAGTTATCCCACACTTTGTAACCAAACAAAGGATTAAGAGGTACTAAAAACCTATCCTAGGATTATATCCCCTTGTCAATCACACCAAATGACCCCTGAGGGTTCATGAAATATAAATATGTGAAGGTGCTGAATTTTATGGGAAAATATATATTCACGGACTATTAATGATGAGGAACTGAAATAGAAGAAAGTTCATACTTTTCATGAAAACCCTAAGCTCTGAAGAATGAATTAACTGGAGGACTGAGTTTAATTAGGGACTCAATGAGTGAAAGGATACCCATTGATGAAATTCCACATACCTAGAAGTGAAAACCATGCTATAAACCTTGAACTTGAAGCTTGAAGATGATGAACCATAGTTTCTTGCTTTGAAGAGGAAAAGTCGCTTTGTTTCTCTGATTTTTCTAAGTGTCGATTGTTTTCTAAGGGAATGAGGGATTTGGAGTTGTTTAGGATTAATATTCACCTTTGGAATAGCCAAAATGACATAGTATAGGATGTTAAATGATGGGAAAATACTGAAGCCTTTAAAATTGTAACTGAAAATCTGATCGTCATGATGGACGAACCAACCAACGACTTATTAGTTCTACCAACGGCTTGTTGGTTGTGCTCATTGGTTCTAGGGGTCACGATAAATCTTTGGACTTCATTAGACGAGCCAAGGGATAGCTCGTTGATTCCTCCAACCAATCGTCCCTTGGTTGGTTGTTGGATCCTCAAGTCGGGCTAACTAGTGACCACGGTCACAACCAACGGCTCGGTTGTTCTTCCAATGGGTCGTTGGTCCCTCTCATTGCAAAGAGGAACTTTGTAAACCTTTGATACTTTTGGTACTGTTCTACATACGATCACATGGAACGGTTCATCCTAAGAACTAACGGTTCTTTGGAAGGGTCGTCGTATCTAACAGCTTGACAGTGCTTCACTAAAATGGCCATAACTTCTTGCTCCAGAATTGGATTAACCAAAAATCAGAAGTATTGAAAAGAAGAATCAAATACCTTAAATTTGGTGGATCTTGAACTTCAAAACTTTTCATTTTCTAGGAGTTATACTCATTTGAAGTTGACCCTAGTAAAATCTTATAAGAGAATTCGATTGGTAAAAAAACTTTCAACTTAACTTTGAGCAAGAAGTTACTTACGGCCTTAATTCATGTATAAAGCACTTCTCATACTAATAAATCAATGGGTATAGTTCTATATGCATTTGAAGAATGGTTCTGATCTTAACTTGAAATTTTGAGGTGTTATAGAAGTTGGGTATGAAAAAAGGAAAACTAGTTGACAAAAGAAGAAGGGTGGTGTATAAAAAAAAGAAAACAAAAAAAAGATTAAAAAAAATAAAATTCTAAGCGAATTACAAGACAAAAAGAGTTAGTCATATGTTAGTAGAAAAACCACACCAAGCTATGTCAAAATAAAAGAAGGGAAGGAAAATAAGGGCTTAGAAACGAGATGAGAAACAGTGTAGTGTTCAAGGAGGGTTGAGTCACTTATTCCAAATCTATCATATCCATCCCCAAGACTATATTATAATCCAAACAAAGTCCTATAGTGATCCTAATTGTCACACCCCGACTTCCAACCAGGCGTGATTGGCACCCGAAGCCGATATGGCCCGAGAGAACCAATCTTTGCTCATGAACCTTCGTATGTATATTCTCGTATGAATCTCAGTAAACCGTATGCAACTATGCGGAAGATATGATCATGGAACATATGCTATATATATATATATATATATATTAATGAAACTTGGCTGTTGGGGCCATTAAGTCAAAACGGACATTTTCTCTTACATTCATAACCCACACATATCTACAAAAGCCTCTAACAGATGCATTTACAAGACCAACTAACAGTCGGGACGAATCCCCGCTTTAGACAATATTTACAATATCAAAACAATTATACACTATGACTCAGGAGACTCCGAACCAACTGGAGCTCACCAAAACTCTGCTAATGATCCACAGTCTACTGAGGAGGTCTACTAATGCTTGCACCTACAACATGTAAGGTAAGTCCCCCGAGGGGGTCAGTACGAAGAATGTACTGAGTATGTAAGGCCATATAAGAAAACTACATCAGTACGTAAGAACTTCCATGGAAATAATTATAAGAAGAAACTCAACGTGTGAAAGTATGAATAATTCTTCTGTTATTGCCATTTACGATGATTACAACAACCATAGAACCAATATAAGAGAAATAACAAATGTGAATAAACTCTCTTTCTTTATGTGGGGAACCATGTGCATTACGTTCTTTCCTTCTCTTGCCTTTACTTTACTTTTACATTACTCATATACTGTTAGGGCCCTCATCATGCAGGTGTTCTTTTCACCCCATGGATACATCATGCAGGTGTGTTCTTTCACCCCATGGATAAAATATCATCGTCATGCAGGTATTCTTTTTACCCCATGGATAAGATCATGTCATCATGCGGGTGTTCTTGCACCCCATGGATAAATGGCCATCATCATGCAGGTATTTGTACCCCATGGATAAACTAACATCCTCATGCGGGTATTTTTACCCCATGGATAACACCCACGAACACAATCAATATGCATTACTTTATTCTTACTTCAGTTCTTTACTTTTGAGAGATTGGTACCTTTACTTGTGAGAGATTGATACATCGAGGATCATGCCATGATTTGAAAGCTTTAGAACATAACATTATTTAGACCTTGGAACCATGAACCATAATTATGTACATAAACAACAATAGATCAAGAATAAGGTATATATGATTAACACTAGATGATAACGTGAAATAAGATGCCTTAGGACATTATTTGAAACACACAACTATATCACTCCTTGACTTCATGAGATTAGCACCTTAACTAGTGAGGGATAGATATAATAGCTTGCACTTCACCTCCTTCACTATTCCTATGAGATCTTATATAAGTAAGTATGATACCGGCCCTCCACCTTTGGTGGGCTATAATAAATAACATAGCATAATCTTGGGACTATTCCCTCTTGAACTTATACCCTTTAGAATGTGATCCATACTCAATGAAACATATAGCAACCATGCGTATTACTCCTTTCCAATCTAACATCCTTTACATAATTATGAGAATGACACGTTAAAGATCATGACATTAAAACACACACTTATATACACATCTCACTTCACTCCTTTACCTCATGAGATTGACATCTTCACTTATGAGGAATAATTATACTAACTTGCACATCACCTCTCTTATTACTCTTATGAGATTGGTACTCTTACTTATAAACAATAGGCACAAGGATAATTATCATACTATAGGACTTTGGAACAAGACATGATTGGAATAATACTATTCAAACTAAACAAGCTCTCTTTACCTTATTATTCTTGTTGAGATAGTTCTCTTAGAATCTACAACGTTATGACCTCTTTGGAACTTCAGTCGATGAATAAAATATAAGGGAATCATCATTCATCTAAGAATAAGGCACATATGAATAACAATATACGTCACCCTGAATTGAGATACTTCAAACCTCTCGGAATTGGAAACAAGCCCAATGTCAATAGGAATAATATGTTGTAGAAGAATACAGAAAGAGTAACCTTACATACCTTGTGTTCTCAATACGATTCTACAATCTTAAGTGTGCATACAGTAGTCCCTCTCCCTCCTTGTGTTTCGCTCTACAACATAAGTGCATAACGAAACCAACATTAACCACCAATTACCTTATAATGGCATACAATAACAATATGTCACATGTTTAGCTTTAACATGTCATTCCCCCTTGACAATACCATTTACGAAATCATCATACCAATAATCCCACAATATTCCATACATTGACCAACACATGATAACCAATAGCATGTCACACCAAGCTCATATTTTACACTTCTCCATCACTACCACATCACAATTATTCCATCAAATGACTTCAATACACCTCACAACAACAAATCGGCCAAAATCCCATAATTTAGACTTATAGAAAAAATAACATGTTTAATAACAAAATAACACCATACACGTTCATATTTTCTCCATACCATTCTTTTTCATCAAGACCATGAGTCATAATCCAAGTTACAATCCCATGGATTTCACATCTTTTACCAAAACACAAAACACCATATTCAACACTTCCAAGCATAACCAACATGATATACATAATCTCTCATGCTCATAATATGTTAAAGTACAAGAATAATGACTTACCCAAGCTTGTAAAATGGTGATCTTGCTCCAAAAAGTGCCTTAGGGTTTGAGAGCCCAAAAGGGTGTTCTTGAAAAGTCTAGAGAAAAAGATAGAAAAGCATGTGTCTTTTGTGGATAAAAAATCTGATTTGTGCCCCTTTTATAGAGCCTTGAAGTCCTATTTATCCACCTTGTGCCCCTTTAATAGAGACTTGAAGTCCTCTTTATCCACCTTTCTCAATTATTGATTAGTCAAAAGAAGAATGGGTCATTTGACCCATTCTTGGCCCATGTCTTTTGCCTTATTTTGGGCCTCTTTCGAGCCCAATTTAATTAATCCAATAAAATCCATAATTCCTCATGTTTAATTCATTTCATATGTGTTACGATAATATTCCCACTCACGCTATTCATATCCATGGCCTCAATCCCAAAAACTAGTGATTCTAGCCACGTTTGGCTTATTTTGACCTTAAGGGCAAAACTGTCATTTTGACCCCAAATTTGTTCTCGAGTAATTTTATCATACCAATATAATATGTCATTCATTTCATGTATATACTCGTGTTTGTAGAAGAAACGTTGAAAAAATCGGCTCGGTACGACCCCAGATACCCTTGGGACTTAGAAATTTCCAACTTTCGAAAAAAATGGAAAACCCAAGGTGGCACACCCACTTACTGCCTCTGGGCTAAAAATTTTAGCCCAGAGAGGCGTGGAATGGTCCCAAAGGCGCCCCTTACTTAGTTTTTTCAAAAATTCCATTTTTCGACTTCTCTTCGCGGGTTTGGTTAGATACTTCAAATCCTATTCTTTAACTCACTTCTTAACCTTAATATACTTTGTTTAGAGGTATTATTAGCCTCGTTTTGAACCTCACACATGTTCCATGAAAATCATAAAACACCTCCTATGAAGGTTTAATCACATAACAAGAACCAAATTCAATTATCTCTCTAATAGCATTACCAAATGCATACCTATAGCTCTCGATACCGAAGTACATATTATTTAATGTCGTCAAGTAGGGTTGGGAACGTACGGGGTGTTACATTCTTCCCCCCTTAGGAAATTTCATCCTCGAATGTTAACAATATCGTTTCAATTACAACAAATGCATCTCTACATTAGCATACTTACATGTAAGGCTCATGGATACTTACATGTTATTGGTCTACTTCCACACTTTGAACTTTTTCTTCCATTTGAAACAAATAAGGGTCGTCGATTTCATCCTTTTTCTAGCTTACCATATGATCTCCTCTACTTCTTGATTCCTCCAAAGGATTCATACAAAATGTACGTCTTTCCTTATTAGCCTTGTCACTTATCGGTCTAGAATAATAATAGGTATCTCTTGCTTGGAAATCTTCGAGACATACAAGAATTCAATCATTTCATACCCATTCCAACATTAAAAATCCTTAATTTCCATCTCCATAAGACCAACCATCATAACTTGATCACAAACATCTACTATACCATTACGATATGCCCTTTCAACTATGATACATTCACCAACTGATGTAAAGACGTCAAAGGACTTGACTAGTAATTCTAGTGTCAGCTCCACCTTGACTAGCTTAGTCGGGTGATGATTTACTCAGTCCTTCATCGGCAGGGATATCCACCTGCTTACCTTTGCCTTTATCTCTTCTTGTCATCGACAGTTTACTATATCAAATAAAATCAATCACCAATGGTTAGATACAGTTTCACTTACCACCTTGGCTCTATTGCACGATATAAAATGAAGAAGAGAAACCACATCCTAAATGTCCCGTATCCTCCTACTTATAAATATGGTGCACAACACATTGATAAGTAAGACTCTACTCAGACACGGCTTTGTAGACACCCTTAGAACGAACTGCTCTGATACCACTTTTGTCACACCCCGACTTCCAACCAGGCGTGATTGGCACCCGAAGCCGATATGGCCCGAGAGAACCAATCTTTGCTCATGAACCTTCGTATGCATATTCTCGTATGAATCTTAGTAAACCGTATGCAACTATGCGGAAGACATGATCATGGAACATATGCTATATATAGATATATATATATATATTAATCAAACTTGGCCGTTGGGGCCATTAAGTCAAAACGGACATTTTCTCTTACATTCATAACCCACACATGTCTACAAAAGCCTCTAACAGATGCATTTACAAGACCAACTAATAGTCGGGACAAATCCCCGCTTTAGACAATATTTACAATATCAAAACAATTATACAACTATGACTCAGGAGGCTCCGAACCAACTGGAGCTCACCAGAACTCTGCTAATGATCCACAGTCTACTGAGGAGGTCTACTAATGCTTGCACCTACAACATGTAAGGTAAGTCCCCCGAGGGGGTCAGTACGAAGAATGTACTGAGTATGTAAGGCCATATAAGAAAACTACATCAGTACGTAAGAACTTCCATGGAAATAATTATAAGAAGAAACTCAACGTGCGGAAGTATGAACAATTCTTCTGTTATTTCCATTTACGATGATCACAACAACCATAGAACCAATATAAGAGAAATAGCAAATGTGAATAAACTCTCTTTCTTTATGTGGGGAACCATGTGCATTACGTTCTTTCCTTCTCTTGCCTTTACTTTACTTTTACATTACTCATATACTGTTAGGGCCCTCATCATGCAGGTGTTCTTTTCACCCCATGGATACATCATGCAGTTGTGTTCTTTCACCCCATGGATAAAATATCATCGTCATGCAGGTATTCTTTTTACCCCATGGATAAGATCATGTCATCATGCGGGTGTTCTTGCACCCCATGGATAAATGGCCATCATCATGCAGGTATTTGTACCCCATGGATAAACTAACATCCTCATGCGGGTATTTTTACCCCATGGATAACACCCACGAACACAATCAATATGCATTACTTTATTCTTACTTCAGTTCTTTACTTTTGAGAGATTGGTACCTTTACTTGTGAGAGATTGATACATCGAGGATCATGCCATGATTTGAAAGCTTTAGAACATAACATTATTTAGACCTTGGAACCATGAACCATAATTATGTACATAAACAACAATAGATCAAGAATAAGGTATATATGATTAACACTAGATGATAACGTGAAATAAGATGCCTTAGGACATTATTTGAAACACACAACTATATCACTCCTTGACTTCATGAGATTAGCACCTTAACTAGTGAGGGATAGATATAATAGCTCGTACTTCACCTCCTTCACTATTCCTATGAGATCTTATATAAGTAAGTATGATACCGGCCCTCCACCTTTGGTGGGCTATAATAAATAACATAGCATAATCTTGGGACTATTCCCTCTTGAACTTATACCCTTTAGAATGTGATCCATACTCAATGAAACATATAGCAACCATGCGTATTACTCCTTTCCAATCTAACACCCTTTACATAATTATGAGAATGACACGTTAAAGATCATGACATTAAAACACACACTTATATACACATCTCACTTCACTCCTTTACCTCATGAGATTGACATCTTCACTTATGAGGAATAATTATACTAACTTGCACATCACCTCTCTTATTACTCTTATGAGATTGGTACTCTTACTTATAAACAATAGGCACAAGGATAATTATCATACTATAGGACTTTGGAACAAGACATGATTGGAATAATACTATTCAAACTAAACAAGCTCTCTTTACCTCATTATTCTCGTTGAGATAGTTCTCTTAGAATCTACAACGTTATGACCTCTTTGGAACTTCAGTCAATGAATAAAATATAAGGGAATCATCATTCATCTAAGAATAAGGCACATATGAATAAAAATATACGTCACCCTGAATTGAGATACTTTAAACCTCTCGGAATTGGAAACAAGCCCAATGTCAATAGGAACAATATGTTGTAGAAGAATACGGAAAGAGTAACCTTACATACCTTGTGTTCTCAATACGATTCTACAATCTTAAGTGTGCATACAATAGTCCCTCTCCCTCCTTGTGTTTCGCTTTACAACATAAGTGCATAACGAAACCAACATTAACCACCAATTACCTTATAATGGCATACAATAACAATACGTCACATGTTTAGCTTTAACATGTCATTCCCCCTTGACAATACCATTTACGAAATCATCATACCAATAATCCCACAATATTCCATACATTGACCAACACATGATAACCAATAGCATGTCATACCAAGCTCATATTTTACACTTCTCCATCACTACCACATCACAATTATTCCATCAAATGACTTCAATACACCTCACAACAACAAATCGGCCAAAATCCCATAATTTAGACTTATAGAAAAAATAACATGTTTAATAACAAAATAACACCATACACGTTCATATTTTCTCCATACCATTCTTTTTCATCAAGACCATGAGTCATAATCCAAGTTACAATCCCATGGATTTCACATCTTTTACCAAAACACAAAACACCATATTCAACACTTCCAAGCATAACCAACATGATATACATAATATATCATGCTCATAATATGTTAAAGTACAAGAATAATCACTTACCCAAGCTTGGAAAATGGTGATCTTGCTCCAAAAAGTGCCTTAGGGTTTGAGAGCCCAAAAGGGTGTTCTTGAAAAGTCTAGAGAAAAAGATAGAAAAGCATGTGTCTTTTGTGGATAAAAAATCTGATTTGTGACCCTTTTATAGAGCCTTGAAGTCCTCTTTATCCACCTTTCTCAATTATTGATTAGTCAAAAGAAGAATGGGTCATTTGACCCATTCTTGGCCCATGTCTTTTGCCTTATTTTGGGCCTCTTTCAAGCCCAATTTACTTAATCCAATAAAATCCATAATTCCTCATGTTTAATTCATTTCATATGTGTTACAACAATATTCCCACTCACGCTATTCATATCCATGGCCTCAATCCCAAAAACTAGTGATTCTGGCCACGTTTGGCTTATTTTGACCTTAAGGGCAAAACTGTCATTTTGACCCCAAATTCGTTCTCAAGTAATTTTATCATACCAATATAATATTTCATTCATTTCATGTATATACTCATGGTTTTAGAAGAAACGTGGCAAAAATCGGCTCGGTACGACCCCAGATACCCTTGGGACTTAGAAATTTCCAACTTTCGAAAAAAATGGAAAACCCAAGGTGGCACGCCCCTGGGCGCGCCAGCTTACTGCCTATGGGATAAAATTTTTAGCCCAGAGCGGCATGGTACGGTCCCAAATGCGCCCCTTACTTAGTTTTTTTGAAAATTCCATTTTTCGACTTCTCTTCGCGTGTTTGGTTAGATACTTCAAATCCTATTCTTTAACTCACTTCTTAACCTTAATATACTTTGTTTAGAGGTCTTATTAGCCTCGTTTTGAACCTCACACATGTTCCACAAAAATTATAAAACACCTCCTATGAAGGTTTAATCACATAACAAGAACCAAATTCAATTATCTCACCAATAGCATTACCAAATGCATACCTATAGCTCTCGATACCGAAGTACATATTATTTAATGTCGTCAAGTAGGGTTGGGAACGTACGGGGTGTTACACTGATCCGAACATGCGATGAAAAAATTATAAAAAATATGGACAAGCCTATGGTATGTGTATGTACAATGTTAGAATTTCTTTGTGAGTGTGAGCACACTTGTTTCTATTATCCTAGTCTTATTTGATTGAATATGTGTGGGACATTGCTTTGATATGTGAGGGTACTAGGGTGTCATTTTCTAATTGTAATCTATAAATTTGTGTATCATTGGTGTATGTATATTCATCAAATAATAACATAATGTCATTCATTGATCTTTCAGTGCTAGCTTGAGAAGTGTTGATTGTGTATATCTATTTTATTAAATAGAAAAGGGGTTGTACTTGAGGAATGGATGTCAGTAAATATGTAGGTGACTGCCACAAATTTCCTAGTTTTTTGATTGCCTAACATCGTGATAGTTGAGTTTTGTTTCAGTTGCTTGAGGACAAGCAAATATTCTAAGTTGAGGGTGTTTATTTTCTGGAATTTTATGGCACATTCAACTCTTAATATAAAGGATTTTGTGGTTCTTAAGTATGTTTTTATGATATATGACGGCATTTTAAATGTATGTATAGGAAAATAGGTTGAGTAAGCAAAAATTTGAAATTTGAGCTGAAAATAACTAAGTATGGATCCATAAATGCAAAAAATCATGAAACGAGACTTGTAATGTGACAAATTGGTTTCAAAATGATGGCTCGTATAACTGCCCACAAAATAGAATGACAAACTGTTCTGAGAGTCGTAGAAGAGGTTTTGCAGGAGTGCATGTTGGGCAACATTTGATGAGTCTTTCGACCGACCGTGAAGTCAGTTCATGGATCATCCTGTCATTCACAGACCAAGTCCCCGTAAAGATGCAACTAAGGGTATCAAACAATGGTTCAAGATGATAGACTATCCAAGGAAACCACGAATCGTGGATTGATCCGTGAACACCTGCAACAGACCAAACCTAGAAGAGAAAAGGATGTTGACTTCCAACTTTCCTGAAGCATAGTTCTGAATGACAGTCCGTAGAGTGCTGATGCGACTAGTTTGCCTAGTTTGTTTAGGATAGAATTGTGATTTCTATAAATACTTTTCTTAGGTTTTCTTTTAAAGGTTATGCATTATTGCAATTGTCATGTATTATTCTTGTTTGCTTTTTTCTTGATTCTTGGATTATATGTTGATAATATAATTTTGGTTTATCTTATTCTCTTGTAACTTAATTACCATGAATTCTTCTATAATTTTTGATATTGTTAGTGAAATCATGAGTAGCTAAATCCTATAACTAGGTTGATAGGAATCATGATGAAATACAAAAGTAAGTCAAAGAAAATAGTGATTCGTAAATAATTTTTATACATACATCGTTAATCTCTTCGCTTTGATTGCTTTTTAACGAATGCAAAAGTTAGAACGTGCCTTTAATCTTAAATTGCTTGTTAAAAGAGATAGAGATTAGGAAAAGAGATTAACAATGATGATTTAAGGCTTCCAACCCTCATCAAATGGCTTGAGCTTTAACAAGGAAAACTAGTGACGAAGTTTAAATATTCAAACAGTCAAAGACCAAAAGGATGTTATTGTGAACAATCAATAGGTTTGTACCAACAAAGGAAAAGGTAATAATCTGAATAAGGAATTTTTAAATTGACTTGAAGTTCTAGACAAGGAATCTCTTTCTCTGGATATACTTGAAATAAGGACTAGATTGTATAATGATGATACTAAAAAAGAATATGTGCCTAAAATGTACGATCCCATAATTTTCTCTTCAAAAACACTCGCATCATCGATTCTTCCCCTCATTCAGATCATTGGCTACTAGAAAGACTAGAACTCAGGAACATCAATATGGTTAGGGATCATTAAGGTACAGCCTTTAGCCTATTCCTTTCTACCTTTAGAACAAATCTAGAACCTCAATTAGCAGATTCATTAGAAAGAATAGCCATAGCCGCATATCAGCTACGCTCAATGTGGGATTTCTATTGGATCATATCTTTTGGGAAGCTTTTATTCATCTATTTAGGTTGAAAGACGTTAGGTGAACCATAATAATCATTTTTGCATGTGTAACACTGGGATAGTACACTAATACCATAGATCTGCTAAGTTATGAAATCATGGGGAACACAATCCTAGTTCATTCTCATATATTGAATACAAACAACAAGTTCTCAAACAATGATTACTTATAACTACAAAGCTTGAAATCAATTACTTCTTATACAATCTCTCCCTTTGAAAACACTGACTACTGGTTGAACTAATTGCATTAAGCTTATTTCTCACCATATTTCATGTGGGATTCGACCCCAATCTTGTTGAGTTCTATATTTGACATTAACTACATTATACTTCATTGAGAGGTGTAATTTGAGCATATCAGAGAATAGAGGAGAAACGCAATGATGAGTGTATATATATATCCACACATATACATATACCTAAATACATACATCTACTTATATATATAAATGTGTGTGTGTAATATAAAACTCATAAATTGAACAAAATAAAAGATACTTGCAAGATACTTAGCAGAAAATGAAGAACAAAGCGAGATTTAGCAAAGAAATGCATCAATTATCTCACTACATGAGGCTGACCTAGAGAAATTGGTTCCTCTGGCTTATGCAACGCTAGGCCTACTTTTCATACTCCAAATATTTTTCAACTGATTTTGGACTCAGTTTTGTTTTTGGGACTTCTTATACACCTATAAATAGTCCTTAAAAACATGTTGGAAGCTAACTTTTATCCTATAGAGCATAGGTGGAATGCAAGAGAATAAGCAGGGGAGAAATTAGTCCTAAGGTTATTTCGTTACCTTCATTATTTTATCTTTTTATTATTAATAATGAACAAGTATTGTTGGAATCCAGTTCTGAGCTACTAAACACCCTAGTTCTGAACTTATGACTATAGTATGAATATTGTTGTCACAAACTTGAGTTGAATTGCATAATTATCACGTGGGTTGTTATTTGATCTTAATGTTATAGTGGTACTAATTAGCTACCAATAAGATTCATCTTTATTCTTGAATGAAACTTAAAAGAGGGATTTTAAAATAGAATAAATATCAAATAGAGTAGGATATTAATCCTGGATATCAGGGAGCTGATTTATGTTTAGGATAGAGATAAACCTAGTTTGCTCTACTTGGTTTGTGGAAAGGAATTTAAAAAGTGCTTGTTCTATTAAAATTATCATAGAAATATAGGATTGAAATGAACACAAATAGGTGAGTAGAGTTTTAAAAGGATCGTACTCATAACATTAACCTCGTAAATATCTAACTTGATAATATGTGCAAGATGATAAAGATAAATACACAGATGGTTAATATAAGTGTTGTAACCCTGGAACTTGCCTCTCATTGTAATTAAAAATAATGTTCATTATTTATTTTCTTTTTAGTTGTATTTTATTTAAATCACACTAAAAGTTTGAGATTTTATAGCTTGAATGTCACGACCCAATTTCTCAAGTCATGATGGTGCCTACTATAACCCACTAGTAGATAAGCCAACCCATAGTCCAGAACAGCTAGTAACGGACTAACAAGAAAGGCGAAAGCAATACTAAATGCAAAGGAGAAAGAAGGAAAGAAGGAAGTAACTATATCCCAAAAATCTGGTGAAGTCAGTACAAGAGATTCTATACAACAGGAGTACAAAGTGGAATACAAAGTAAATATATACAAAGCCATCTCTGAAATACAAAAAAAAAAAAGATCAGTCTAACAATAAGAGGGAGAGCAGGAACAACTCCAAATGTCAAGAGCTCACCCAAATCTCTAATCCATGGCTGCTCCACACGATGCACACATCAATGATGAAAACTGATACTATGATCTGCAGGCTGCAGAAGTGTAGTATGAGTACCAAACACGAGGTACTCAGTAAGCATTGGCCCACTGAGGTCCAAAGATAATGCAAGTATAACTAATATGTAAAGCAGGAATATAAGGTACAGGCAACTACTCAGGCAACAAAACATAATAATGCTAATGAAAAAGTAAAGGTAAACTATCTGACACTGCCAGTAATCAGTGACAAAGCGCGGTTCCATGAGTAGCTAGTCCATATACAACAATATGGTGAAGAAAGAGATATGCAATATACAATAGTAGTAGGAAAGAAGGAAATGATATACAAATAGTAGCTAGAGAAGAATAAATATACAACTGCACTATACCGATAAGCCAACATGAAGGTACTACCCTAAGGGAACTAGTCTACATCACCGGAATCATAAAGAATAAGGGAGATAACTCTAGCATAATCAGGGTATCTAACAAAAATATGCATAATCATAGGGTGATCTAACAATGATAAACCTCAAAATAATACAAGAAAAGGGATCAGAAACGTATCGACAACCTCGTGAACCAAACCATAACCAATATATATATATATATATATTGCCACGAACTATACAATAATAACCAAACAATAAGTAACCGAATAACCAATAACCTCAACCGGGCCCCCATAAGCCCGGAGAGGCACAAGCAGGCATCAGCAAACAACAACCATAACTTGTATCTATGCAGCCCCCTATAAGACAGATAGATACAAGCGCCAAACAATTATACTGGTGATAGGCAATACACATTAATGAATGAATGCAATGATAATCCAGTACCATCAACCAATCAAGTGTTATAACAGACCAAGTGTATACATCTCTTTGAACTCGGTAGCTCGCAAAGACAGGACCCACGACAACCATCCTTCTCCAGTACTATGGCTCATCAGTCGAAGGGGCCCATAGGGAACTCAGGATATCCGTATACACTGTCTAGTCCCAAAATAGGACTTCTATAATCCATTATAACCAATCTACTCCATCCGTACCGAAGAGAAATAAGAATATAATAAATCACCGAGACTAAATCAGTACAAATCTGTAAATCCATTGCCAAGATCGAGTTAGGGACTAAAATAGTAGAATAATATAGAAAGGGTCAGAATCTCCCTCGACCAAAGTGAGTAAGTAGTGGTAAGAGAGAGTGGATAAGTAATGGACTAGAATCAGCCTCGATCTAATTTTCAAAGTAATATCTTTAGTTTAAATGTCATAATTTAATAATAAAGGTGGTACGACTTTTGTTTTCAAAGAATCCATTTTAAAGTTAAGAAAAGTGGAAATAACTCCCTTTTTAGAAAACAATAGTAAAACCAAGGTTCTAACTAGAATCGTGCCACTAGATAAGTGTAAATGTGTTTATATGTATGTATGCCATCATCAGCATCCAAACAATACAATCGTAAGTATAGAAGCATCTATAAACTATAACCACATCCTTTTAAGAGATACTAACCTGGTGTCCAACTGGTATCGTAACCATGGCCTCGGGCCCACAACATATAACTTAACAAGATGTCAATAATAATAACCTGGGAAACTATGGTAAATGAGGGCATTAAGCTACTAGGAGGATCTAATAGGGGAAATATCACCCAATTCACCAAGTAATATGGTAAGTTTTATACTAAGGGATCCTTTATGTCAATCTATAGCTAAACAAGTCTATAATCCAGTGCAATAAGATCCTACAACCATAACGAGTATTCTAGGTTAAGGTTTGGGTCACCTTTCTATTCTAAATCCCCTAAAAAGGTCAGGTCATGATATTACTAGGTATAAACCTATCTTATAATCCCCTACCGAGCATGCAATCTATACAATACACAATCTCATAGAGAAAAGTAGATTGAAGTCTAACTCATAGCTGAATCGTCTTGAACTATCCACAAATCTCTCACCTTCACCCCACAATCCCAGAATAATGACATACTATCAAAATAATAATCTACACATTAATACGAGTAAAATGAGACCCATATTGCCATATTAAACTCTGAGCCTAAAATCAGGTCAAAAATAAGCCCGTGGGGCCTGCTAACAGAATCCCAAAATAGAATCCATTTCGAAGTTCCACAAAGGACAAGAAATGTGTGCTCGGAAGTTAAGCATAAATCGAGGCCTGAATCAATCCCAAAAGTTAAGGAATTTAGGACCTAATTTCTAGGAATTTACAAGGAAAAGGATGGAATTTGATGGGGAAAAACAATGAAAAATAACCAAGGGGTGTTGAATTAGCTTACCTTTTCCTCAATGGATGATTTCCCAAAATTTTCCACACTCCAAGCTCCAACAATAGAGGAAAAAGCCCTTGAAAATGATGGGAAATTAGGGGAAAAGATATATTTAACACCAGCAGTGACCGCTTAAGAGGCCACTGAGTCTCTTAAGTGATAGCCGCTAAAGCGGAAAATAATCGCAAAAATGGCGGGTACGGTGGGGCAACCGACCGCTAAAGCAGCACTCTGGTCACTAAAGCGACATTGGCTTATGCAGATGGGATCGTGAAAGCGATCTTCAGCCAGGCACCCAAGGCTGCTAAAGTGGCACAAGGTCACTAAAGTGGCTCCCAAGCCGCTTAAGTGGCTGCACCAGCAGCTGAGAAACCAGCAATTTCACTAAGTTCAAATGGACTCCGACCGGGTGCTCGAGATTTGTTCGGAACCCCATACGCACAAACAAACTATGCTACCATACCAAATTCAACATTCCAGACTTAACAGAACCATCAAAATTCCCAATGAAGGTCATTTTGACATAATGTGGGCCCCACACCCATAGTTTAATTTTTCACCAAATCTATCCAATAGCCCAAAATGAGTTCTAAAGCCTTGAGACCCAGATCTAGGGTCCCCCTAGCCTAAAATCCACATTTTAGAGCTAACGAAACTATCAGAATTCTCATCCAAGACTGTTTACCAGGAGTTTTGGTCTGAGACCGATTTCTTAACTTCAAAAGCTCCAAAATAGGGAAATGGGCTTAAAACCCAAACGAACTGTCCAAAAATTGAACCGTTAGTTCCAATAAGTCATAAATGACCTATAGATACTATGTGAATATGTATGGAAATTGATAAAATTACCTAGAGGGTCAGCACATTAAATAAATAACTAGAATAGTTTAATTCAGTAACGGTTAATTATAAGTCCGTGTGGGTTATACATCTATTTTTTATGGGTCACTATATTACTTATACGATCATGTATACTTACACTTGCATGTGTATAAGGAGTTAACAAGTTTTTGACACCATAGCCGAGGACTTAGAAATTAATTATGTATACAGATTAGACTTCTTCTTTTCATTTATTCAAATTTTTGTATATTTTATTTTGGTATATAAATATTTATTTGTGTAGTATATTACTACTCTTCTTGATATGGTATCCTTAAATAAGAAATTATGGAGTGAGAACTACTCATGATTTGTTTATCCTTGTCCTTATTGTAAAGGAACCCACTTGTGGAAACATTGCAAATATATTCCTAAAGGTGAGTTGGGCGCGTCATCTTAATCTTGTGTTTTTTGATGTATTCATTTTGTAAGTTGTCTCAAGTGTTGTTACCTTTTCCCCAATGTAATACCTCGTATCTCCCAACACATGTTTGACTATATTGACATAGACAAACTCATTTAAAATTGGGAAATTGAGGCCATATTCGAGCCTAAAGTCTAAGTATCCAACTCTACAAATATGATAAGTAGTAGAAGAAGGAAATAAGTTTGAACAGAAAAATAAAAAGACATAAAGTGATTCACCTATGTGTTTCACCTACTTGCTAGAGCTATGCTCCACCTATATGTTTTACCCACTTACATACACTTCCTACATGGTTGAGCTACTTTTTTGTATGTTGTACTTGCTTGAGCTGCTTATTTAATGTCCTAGTTACTTGAGCTATATGTTTACACGTCCTACTTGCTTAATGAGGTTGACCCACGTGCTTATAAAAATTAGTAACCTAATAGCTTAAGTAGGTGACAAGTAGGTACCTCACCTACTTAAGACAAAAGGGTCATATAAAAGGAAACAAGTAGGGGCATCACCTACTTAGGTATACTTGTTCTATATTGAAAGAGAGTAAAAGATAAAGATAAAGGGGAGATGGGAAGTCATAGGAAACTCATGACCCATTTGCCCAGGACCATGAAGGTATATATATATATATATATATATATATATATATACATGTATCGAAACAAATTCTTGTTATTTTTCATTGAGAAAAAGATTAGCTCACAAGTTCTCTCTCTTCTTTCTACACAACTATTCCTTTTTTTCCAAATTAGGGTTCTAAGTGTCCTTCAATTTTTGTTGAAAAGAAGTTCACAAGATCACCTTCTCTCTTCCTTAGATTCAAGTATAACTATTCTTCAAGGGGACTAAAGTAGAGAGAGCTATAGGTATTGGCAACAAAGGTGATGGCCACTCTATTCCAAAGATTATGGTAAGCATTTTGTGTTAAAAGCTAGTTTCTTTTCCCTATTTCGATGTGATGCTTGTGCTAATTTTTACTCTCCTATTTTAGTTTCTTGGAGGATGCTATAAAGGTAGTAATTGGAGGAAAATAATAGATGAAAACAACATCAGGTAAGGTGTTGCCCCCACCTCTAATTACAAAATTATTTGAGCATTGTAAACCTACTTGTTTATTGGAACTCAGGGGACAATGATCAAAACTTGTGAGTTCAAGTTTTAGTTATATTAATATGTTTGGGGGTTGTATTACTATTTCATGAAATATGGAAGGTCATGTCTAGCCTTGGGAAAAAGTTGGTTAAAATTATTACGGGGTAGATTTGAATGGTGTTGTGATACACAATTTAATTTAAAATTGTATAAGCATCCTGCCCACCTGATACTAGCTTGGATGGCATGGTTGACACAAGCATGGATGGTATGGATAACATGTATGATGTTCATGAAAATGGAAGCTTAGGAGTCCATGGGAGTGATGTGGATGAAGAAAATAGTCCATTTGTGCAAGTGGCTAGGCTTTAAATTTAAGAATCCACAAAGAAGACAACCAAACAAGGCCCTTGCCTCATTAAGGGCAATATTGTAAAAAGCCAATGTCTTCTTATTTCCTTTAGTATAAATAGGATATTTCTTTATTTTACATGGGAGTTTGGATGAATATTGAATATTGAGCTTTGAAGCTTGTTGTTTCTAGGTGAAGCCTAGCATTTAGCTTGTAGTTTCTAGGTGAAGCCTATCATTAGTTGGTAATTTTAGTTGGTGGAATCTTGGAATTGGTTTTGAACTCTTTTTGGTTTGATTAATTTAAGGATTACCCATTTGTGGTTTTTGGTGTTTCCTTTGATTTCTCAAACTAGGGTTTGTGTTTGAGTGTTGAAATCAATTGGGAGGTGAGGGTATCAAGTCCCTTGTTAACCATAATCTTAATACTTAGATATTAATCCACATATCCCCTCTCTTTGTTTTCCTTCTCTCTAGTTTTCCTTATTTGATTCTTATCACCACCAAATGTTTGGATACAATTATGTATATATTATGAAGCCTGGGGAGTGTTGGGAGACCTCATCAGTAGGTCATTTCATGTATAAAATTATAGCAGCCAGAATGTGTAGAAGAAAGTCATTGAATCAAAAGGTTTACAAGCTTGTCACTCAGCAAGTATTTGGAATGTTATGTATGTTATGTGAGCTTCTTGGTTAGCTGCTTACATAGCTTTCTTACTTGTGATTTGATATAGATAAAGGTTGTTGCTTTCAAGTTAAGTCCAACACATCACAGTTTGCTCGAATCGAGGTATGTAAGGCTAAAACTTCTTTCACCGTTAGGGCATGAACCCATGTTATTTGTTTCAGTTATATAGGTTAACAAGGTACAAATTATGTATAATATATGCACGTTGCATGTCATATGTTGTATACATAATCATCACATGTATCTTATTATCTCACATGTTCATGTACTTTTTTCACTTGATATCACTTACATAGTGTCTAGCTATTATGTCACTTATATGGCCCTTAATCCTCCATTTGAGAAGTTATGTCCCTACTGGATATGTAAATTCCCCTATATGAAATGTCTAATTTTCTTCACTTGAATCTTCCCCAACTGAATTGTTTAAGTTACGTGCCTTAAATGATCTATATGCAAAGTAAGATGACTTGCTCACTTGTTATACCCTTTAATGGCTCATTTTCTACATGACCTCATGGATTCACTTGTCACATAGTCATGGCTCATTTATGCACATGTTCTATGCCTAATGAGGTTTATTGTGTCATATAAGTTCCTCAGTATTACATTGATGTTACATTTGCTTCCTATGTCATTGTTGAAGCATTTATTTACATGTCTTCTACTACTGGTCCATAGTTCCAAAGCTCAATAACATTATGACCACTAAAATACCAATATTAAAGATTCAAGAAACTATGTGAAGCAAATCTATGTATTATGGGTGACATCCCAGGGCCAAGGCCTAGTCATAGGTCGATCCCAAAGGAAGCTTTCATCCAAGGGCCAAAGCCTAAAAGGGTAATGGTTAATGATTTATATTATGAGGATAATATACAAGGGCTAAAATGCATAGTACGGTCTCCACTCTACCACTGATTAGTTGGTCAATTGTATTACGTGCCTTACGAGGCTTATAAAGCAAAGAAGAGTAAGGAAAGAAATGTAATGTACAGGATTCAACAAGTGTAAGCAAATGTGATCTTTTATTCTTATCTATACATTAGTCCACAATAAATGATTTAAAACATAGTAGCCCAAGTGTAAAATATATATTAGTTGACCACATGATAATGAACCATTGTAAGACACTTGAAAAATGATTACATGGTGTTAATGCTTGACTTACAATTTCATGAGATACTTATTTCTTAGCAAAGGAATATCTCAATTGAGCACAGTATTGATTCTTTCTTTTGTGCTATCTATTTGTTACTTGTTATTCTATCTACTTCATATACCAGTACATGCTATATATGTACCGACACCCTAATGGTTGGGGGAATTGCATTTATGTAAATATAGGGTAGGTACAAACCATAACTAGTCTCCTCATTAGGAGTCAATTATATTCAGCTAAGCATTTGACCTCTGTTCTTATCTTGAAACATTTGGTAGTTATACATTCATAGATTCTATTAGAGGCTTCTTAGAAATTTTAAAGTTGTCATAAGCACTTATAGCTTTATTTGTCAATCGTATCGAGTTGGCCAGTTGGTTGATGTTGTATTTATCTTTTCTTGTCATCAATTCTATTTGCATGGTGATTTATCTACTCTTTTTGTTTAATCAAAATCGAGCCAAGCCTATTTTATTAAGAAACAAACCAAGTCTATGACCCGGGTCCAAATGACCTAGGACCAAAACAAAAAGCAGACAAATCAAAAAAGGAAATAAAAATCTAAAGTTATCCTAATCGACAAAAATAAGAAGAAGAAAAGGCTGAAAGCTCAAGAACTTCAAGCCTACTTTCCAAAATGTTAATCTTCTCCGCTAAGTTTGACCAAGTTGTTGATGCCATTAATGAACCTCCAGAAGAGAAACACAGCTCCGAACCTCCATCAGTCAGCTGTTGATAATGAGGTTCTAGCTGAATTAATGATAATGTTCTCGAAATGGTTACGTGAAGATCTTTTCAAGCAACTTGCACACAAGTAAGATAAGTATGTTTATATTAACACATAAATATATTCCTCATGTCCAAATATTATCATAACATATACTACTCATACATGAAAGACAAGGATAAGCACTACAAAGTTAAATGCTTAGGTCTTGGATTACAACAACTTGATTTTATAGTTGCATTTCTCAAGACAAAGAATTGGTTCTATTGATGTCCCAACCCAATAAGTACTGGAATGATGCGGTATAACCCTGCCAATTACTTTAAAAACATGAGCATGCATGTATCAAATCATATTATGTACCTAATACATATATACTTATGTATCAAATTTTGTTAAATTGATACATGGTAACAATTTTTTTTGAACACAAAGGATAGCCATGTATCTTCCAGAATTATATGCAATTATGACCATGTATCAGTTCATATGATTTGATTAATTATTAATTCTTGATGCATTTGTGCAGCATGCGGATGTCATTTTCCATTACCTGCACAAAAAGTCCAAGCAACAGACTAATCCCCACTATAGATACACTATTGCAAATTGTGTGTTCAAAACATACATTGACAAGACATACAGAAGGTATTATCCAAAAGCGGGTGATGATATTCTTCCTATACAGGAGGATTATTCATGTTTAGTTGTTGTTTCTCAACATGAGGATTCACTTGTGGCATTATTAAAGGATTTAGAATCCCCGTTGATCTGCCTTAGTATTGGTAGATGAGGTGTATGTCCCGATAAATTGTGATGGACAGTTTCATTGGGTACGAGTTGTCGTTGTACTAAAGGATAGGCACATACGTGTGTATGATTCAATGTTTACATCAAGACACGGAGAATAGTCCATTGAGATTTTAAAAAGTTGGCTATAATGTTGCCAACTTACCATCAAATCAAAGGGTTTTTGGAGCAAAAAGACCAAAGCGACTAGTCATTGCTTCAATCTTACAAGGAAAAGACACAACAATACCCATTTGATGTTGAATATATGGAAGGCATTGCTCAGCAAGCAAGTGGTAGTCTGTATGTATCAGTTTATTTTTTTTAAATTTATGCATTTACCATACGTACAATATTATGTTAATATTAGCAAATTTTTAACTAACGGTTCATACTTTTGCAGGGATTGTGGAGTTTTTGTAGTTTGGTTTGATAAGTATCTAAGTGATGGACTACAAGTACCACATTTTGGGTTTGATGTTGAATTCTATCGTATGAGATACGCATAGCTTTTATGCAACTATGGAGTTGAAAAGGCTCAGAATGGTTATGTTAGTGACAATGAAGAACCACCTAGACCAAAACCCACCTTCATACCTCCTAATGAAAAGATTTGGTTATCATTGAATAGATGTAGATCAGTTGGTTATGTACATTTCAACTTAGGAAGTAACTTTTTATTTTTGTGAAAAATATTTGGTGACTGTGTTAGTTGTTACTCATCAAGACATGTGTTGATACTTTATATTTCAGTAATGATTTTGTGGATCATTTCCTTTGAATGACGATTATCATGTGTTCAATTTCAATTTTGTTTTTATGAATCATATCCATTTAGTGATAACTTTCATACATTGAGCAATATAATGTCAGTAATTTATCAAATACATCACATATAGTGATGTATCAGATACATCACTATATGTAATGTATAGAACACAATACTCTTCAGTAATGTATCTTGTACATTGCTGAAAATAGATTAACATTACCACTACTATCAGCAATGTATCATATACATTCCCTTCAGTAATGTATCATCAACAATAATGAAATTTATAATGTATCTTGATGACTATTTGGAAGTAATATATCATGCAAATTATAAGTATACTATGTAAGATAAACAATAACACATTTTTTGGAAAAAAAAAATATTGATGATACATTAACAGAAGATACATGTAAAATTTTGTTTTTTTTTAAAAAAAAAAAAAAGTATGGCCCTTTGGTCAGCAGACACTTATTATCTCAAAAAAAAAAAATTTGCTAATAGCCATAATATATCAAGATATTATATAACAGTGTATTATCAAGCTTTTATATTGAACCCAATGTATCAGTAAAACTAAAGCATCACCAGCTGCAATCATTATAACAATTTTAGAAATTGTATTTGACATTAAATAAACCATTATTCAAATAGATTGAATAGTGTTCAAACAACAAAATAACAAGCTCCTAATGAATCTAACACAGTGGAAACATTCTTACTAGCTGCAAACGAAAAGGTCACTTCTTCCTTGGAAAGAAATTACAGGTACGTCTGTTGTGACCTTCATAACCATATTGCCCACAATAATTTGTGCTCGATGAAAGAGTTTCATTGGATTTCTTATGCCTCCCTTTCTTTGGCCTTCCAGGTGGTCTTTGAAACTTCACACGTCTTGACTATAGTTTCTAGCTTATAGTAATCAGAGCAGTACGACTTCATGTCATCTATGTTTTGCTCTTTAGAATTGCTATTGCGCATTGACATGGTATCTCATCTAGTTGGAACCTTCTACAATTACATGTTCTACTTTCAAGACAAATAACATACCTTCTTCCAGTATCATAAATAGAGTACACATAAGGTGATGAAGTCTTAACCTGTCAAAATAATCAATAGTTAGTCCAATGATACATAACCAAAAGTTATGTATTTTTCCAAAGAATAGATAACATATGTTTATACATAACCAAAAAAACAAATAAACAGTCTTAACAGTAGGTATAAGAGTGTTTTATAACTCTATTATAATGTGTACAGACTGAACCTATGTATCGAGAAAAACATACCATCAATCGAGAAAATTTCAATGCACTGAGCACTAGAATATCTTTGAACCATTTCTCTAACGTTGTTGTTATATATGATTGTAATGATCCAAATCATTGTTACGCTGAATTAGGGGGTACAATTGACACGTAGTCTTTCCTCAAGCCATTTAGAGAAATTTAGGGCTAGTCTAGGATTGGATAATTTTTTAGGGTGTGTTAGTTAATAGAAATCTAGTACTGATGTGTATATTGATGGTGATGTTTGACCCAAGTTTTATATATTCAATGAGTTTAAAAGGTGGTATCAACTTTTGGCACTCGAAATGGAGTTATAGAACTCTAGTCATAGTATTTACCATGGAAAGGTTGGTTGGCGATGTCATATTTCGTGAAGTGTATTATGAAATGGATAGGGCTAGAGAGAAGTCTCGAGTTTCTACCTCAGACCACTACAGCGATAGCCTATAGTTTGTTGCGTAACCGCTGCAATGGTAACGTAACCACTACAGCAATTTGACAGTTTTAAAAACCCAAAAATGTTTTTTCATCCTCCACTTTCTGAAAAATATGAGAGAGCTCTAGGAAAGGCAATTTTCTGCAAAATTTAGGAGTTTTTTCATCTTTGGAGGTAAGTTATTATATTCCAAACTTGAAATTATTTCTTATAATCTCTGCAAATCATTAGAAAACAATTTATGGTGGAATTTGGGGTTTAGCCCTAGTTCATGAAATTAATAAAAATTGGTGAGAATGAGTATAAAATCAGTAGGTAATGATCCTAAGGTGTTAGAAAACACTAATGAGTGTAGAATTACAATTGTTCATGCTAATTCAAATTGAGTTCATAAGGTTTAAGGGGTAGAAAACCTTAAGATGGTAAATTAAGGGAAAATACTTAAGATGGTAAATTAAAGGAAAATATGGTTAAAAGTTGTTAATTTTGCATCCCAAGTGGTTAAAAAGGGATGAATTAGTTGAATAATGTATCATCTTGTTGTTTTAGATCACAAACAAGTTTAAAGTGAAAAAAAAAAAAAAGCAAGCTTGTGGCCTAGAAGTGCATTTGAGAAAGGAGATGAGGTAGGTTATGGTTTATTGTAGCAATTAAACTTGCTTGACCCTATGCTTATATATGAATTAAGTATTTGTGATGGGTTTCAAGCACTACTTGTGATTATCGACTGCATTACATGTTCATATACATTGGTGTTAAGAATATGGTGAAATGATGATAATGGTGATGATGATGATGAGATTGAGAGGTGAAAGAGAAGATGTGCACATCTTGCATTCATACATTCATTCACATGCTTTGAATGTTTGGTTATGATCTTATGTTGTGATGTACTTATTGCCAAATTTGACTAAGTGTAAATATACATGATTATGAGCTTATATTCTCCCAAAAGTGAATTGCATAATTGATTGACTATCTTTGATTATAAGTTCTATGATGATCGCTTTGCATATATTTGATTTACTTATTTGTATAGCGTCAGGTTGAGTCGACCTATGATGTCTACCAGTACTTGTTGATGTACTGATACTACCTGTGCTCTTCTTTTTGTTTAGTGTAGAGCATTTTTCAGTGTTTGAGACAAGACCTCGACTTTAGTTAGCAGTTTCAGACTCAGTTTCAAGAGTGAGCACTATGGTCAGGCAGCCTTTGGATCTTTTTATCTCTGTTCATGTTCCTTATTTTGGTACTAAGACATTCCTTTGTTATTTCATTATTTGGATATTCTATTAGCCATCTATATAGATATTCTTAGTTGTTCTTGTACAGTGACTTCAGGTACCGAGAATGTAAGCAATAGAGGTTTCCGCACTCTATTAGTTCTGGATTTTTTATGTTGGTTTTACAGTTATCTAAGTTATTGAATAAACACTCTTTTACACTTGTTTAAACTGAGCACTAATATAATGTGAATGTGAAAGTAACACTTGAGTTAGTGAGGGTTGAGATTAGTATGGTTCTCCCGCCATAAGTTAGGGTGGGTGTCAATCATGACTGATTGGATTGTGACAAAGATGGTATCAGAGCACTGGATTTGTAGAACTCATTATACAAGAACAGCTCTAGTAGAGTCTTGTGGAACGGTATGGAGACGTCTGTACTTTTCTTTAGGAGGTTACAGGGCTTTAGGAAAAGAATGGATTTCTTCCTTCATTTCGTGCTATTACTTGATTCCAATTGGTATCTGGTGATCCAAAATTGGTATCTAACTCATTCACTATTGTTTGAAAATGGTGAATATTCATTCTACCAGAGCCACAGCAGCACCCACAACGGTCGTTGGGGCCGCAGTCCGGGGCAGACCTCAGGTTAAGGGCAGAGCTAGAAGAAGAGGACAGAATGTAGCACCTACTAGGGGTAGAGCCTAGGTAGTTGGAGGATCAGAAAGATAGAGATCACCATATCCTCTCTCACAATAGGAGGAGGAGGAGATGGTAGCCTTAGAGAATGTGGTGCCAGCACCTAATGGTGTAGCTTCGATGCCTTTGTCTACGGAAGTGATTCAACCAGTGTTGGGATTCTTGAGTAGCTTGGCTGGCACTGGCCACACTCCAGTTGTTCTGGATTTCTTGCCCCCATACTTACAATATGCCACTGCTGTAGCACCAAGAATGAATGAAGGCTTTGAAACGGGGTGTATCCTCAACAGGTACTTGGGCCAGTGATGACCGAAGATGAATATGGACTATTCTACAAGTTTATGAAGATGAAGCCCCCGGTATTCTGAGGTACAAAGTTTGAGAATGCATTTGAGTTATTGATAGATTGTCATGAACGTCTGTACAAGATGGGTATTGTTGAAAAATATGGTATGGAGTTTGTTTCTTTTCAACTCCAGGCCGAAGGCAAGCAATGTTGGAGGACATTTATAGAGTGCAGGGTTGTCTTACCTCCCTTACTTGGGCACAATTTCCGAATGTATTCTTTGAAAAATATGTTCCCTGCACTTATTGTGATCAAAAGAAATATGAATTTTTGAGATTCGAGTAGGGTAACATGCCTGTGACGGCCTATGAGGCTAATTTTCATGTCTTGTTCTGCTATGCACTACAATTGATTATCTTCGAGAAAGAGTAAATTAGGTACTTTGTGAAAGGTCTAAACTCTGGGATTTAGTTGGCTACCTTATCAGTGGTTGTGTCTGAGAAGCCCTTTCAGGAGGTAGTTGAATTTGCCAAGAAGACTGAGGCACTTGAGAAGCAGGGAGAGGTAAAGATAGAATAGAAGAAGTTCCAAACCTCAGGCCAGTTCAGTAGCACTTTCTCAAAGGGTCATGGTTCATCTCAGCCTTATCATTTAGCCATTCCAGTGTCTACAAAGAACCCATCCCGGGTCAGATATCAGCCTTCCCGGACTGGCAGCTATACACCTTTATCCTCTTCAGTTCAGTGGCCTGCTTTAAGCATTAGGTGCTATGAGTGTGGGGGTTTGGGCCACATCAGAAGGTATTGTCTAACCTCTTGTTTGTAGGTTAGTTGACAAACAAGTTCAAAGGAAAATAAAAGGTAAACTTGTGGCCTAGAAGTGAATTTGAGAAAGGAGACGAGGTAGGTTATAGTTTATTATAGAAATTAGAATTTCTTGACTCTGTGCTTATATGTGAATTAAGTATTTGTGATAGCTTTTGAGCACTACTTGTGATTATTGACTGCATTGCATATTCATATACATTGGTGTTGAGAATATGGTGAAATGATGATAATGGTGATGATGTTGTTGATGATGAAGAGGTAAATCATGATGATTGTTGATGATGTTGATGAGATTGAGAGGTGAAAGTGAAGATGTGCACATCTTGCATTCATACATTAATTATCATGCTTTGAATGTTCGATTATGATCTTATGTTGTGATGAACTTGTTGTCAAATTTGACTAAGTGTAAATATACATAATTATGAACTTGTATTCTCCCTAAAATGAATTGTATAATTGATAGACTATCTTTGATTATAAGTTATGTGATGATCGCTTTGCATCTATTTGATTTACTTATTTATATGGCATCAGGTTGAGTCGACCTATTATGTCTACCAGTACTTGTTGATTTACTGATGCTACTTGTGCTCTTCTTTTTGTTGAGTGCAGAGCATGTTCTGGCATTTGAGACAAGACCTCAACTTTAGCTAGCAGTTCCAGACTCAGTTTCAAGGGTGAGCACCATGATCGGGCAGCCTTTGGATCTTCTTATCTCTGTTCATGTCTGTTGTTTCGGGACTAAGACATTCCTTTGTTATTTCATTATTTGGATATTCTATTAGTTATCTATTTATACATTCTTAGATATTCTTGTACGGTGACTTCAGGTCTTGGAGATGTAATAAATAGAGGTTTTCGCACTCTATTAGTATGGTTCTTCCTCCATAGGTTATGGTGGGTGCCAATCATGGTTGGTTGGGTCGTGACAATGATGCTCTTTCCCCGTTTTTACAATTTCAAGATCCAAACAGTATTCTCGCTTGTTCCAGAAACTCTAAGATAGACAATTCTTTCCCCTCGACTAGTTTTCCATTGATACATTCAGCGATATTACAAGTTATCATTCTACCTCTATTTACTGGTGCATAGACTCTTGCCCACTTTTCATAATTGATATTAACCAGGTAGTTCTTTATCCTATGATCCATTTTATCCACTTTATTCATAAGAAAATCAAAATTCTCTCATTTGTAAGCCTTTGTCATTGCATAGTATGTTTTGCTAAGTCTTTGCTCCTTTTGAAGTTTGTGCATACATTCTTCCACAGATGTCAAATATATGTAAAATACGGAATATTAGGATACACAATACTTACACTCTTCAGTATGCTTTCGTTGTAATCAGATACTACACACATATTCTCATGCTCTTCAAAAGCACTTTTAAACTGTTCAAAAAACCCAAGTCCATGAACAATCATTCTCTATGTCTACAACCCCATATGCGATTGGCAATATGCAATATAGAAACAGAAACATTTGATATGGTACTTTTAGAGTTTTTGGAAACAAGTTAAACCAAATATATACACTATTAAAATAGTTTCATGAAATAGTTTCAAACCATTTTATTTGATACATATCAGATGACATACCTGCACCATCAAGAGTGCTAGCCAAAATAAATGTTTCCTTATGTACTCCACCCAAATGAGTCGTATCCAATACAACTATTAGTCTGCGAAACTTGAACCCTCTTATTAATGAGTGTAAAGCTATAAACAGACACATGAACTCATTTTTTGCTGACTTATGCATCCTAATGTGTGAGCCAAGATACATAGAATTTAGCATATATATGTATCTAGGTGTTTGCCGGTATCCATCAGTCAGTCCACCCCTTAGCATCTCTACTGCATGCTTCTTAGCCCGTCATGCTTCATGTAATTAATATCCACACCAAAAGGCAGATTTAATATCTTTAATTATGTCATTTGGAGTGTGTATTCTCTTATGATTCACTAATTTCGGAGTAGTAATACCACTAAAAATGATACTATAGCTTGAACTTGGTTGAACACCCTATCTTTTAAAGGGCAAGTATGTACATCATGGAAAAATCTCACTTTGAAGAGATCTGAAGCCTTGAGACAAGATACCTTGAAAATCCAACTACAATTCTTAGAATAACATTTTAGGACGTAGCTGCAAAAAAAATAAAGCAACATAACTGAAATCAGGCATGATATTACACATCAACCTACTAATCAATATATTTGTAACATAAACACATGTAATATGTATTTGGTTAATGTATCTGGTAAAATAATTCAGGACATGACTTAAAGTATGTACAATTATAGCTGGGGACAGTGAACAGTGTATTTATTTCCATTATAATCAGCAGTATGTATTGGAGAATAAACATGCATCTGTATTAATGTATCACTAGTCTGTAAAACACCATGTATCTCAGTATAAAAACATGATGGGATGGTATGTATGGTAATATATCATACGCAAAACAGTATGTATCAGGAACCATATGTAACAGTCTAATAGTTTGTACAAATAGCTATGTATTGGATATAATTTTACAGGCATCAGTTGTTTTACAAAATAAGCTATACATGTATATTTTCATAATCATCCAACCAAACATAATCATACCTTTATTTGTCGGATCGTTCTGCTTTAAAATAAAAACTATGATCTATGGCATTCTCGGATCGTTTGGCTTTAAAATAAAAACTATGATCTATGGCATATTTTTTCATGACAGATACAAGCGTTGATTTGTCCTTGTAAATATGTTTCTCCTTAACTACCGTATGTTTGCAATCACTTATTAAGTTCTCCACTTCAATGTCTATCAAAGACGATGACTCAACATTTTCTGACTTAACAACAGCTAGTGCATGGCCTTCCATTTTCATACCTTCTACACAAATAATGGCTCTGATATCTACCTCAGACAATATCTTGCTTACGTCTTTGTCAATTGAACTAATGCACAATGGATACATTCTAAATCCAGGCACATTTTTTTTACCTCTAGATAAAGCTTCACTTCCATAACATTATGAATTACCATTGGTGATGCATTTCCTTTAACAATGTATCTCACTTCAATTTTTTTCCTGGATTCATCAATTTCCAATTCAACTGCAATTGTCGAAATCAAATTCCTATACGTTACATTCTCTCCAATCACAATTTTGTCACATTTGCATCCTTTATATTTGATATCCAATAGCCAAACACTAGCATGGCTTAACAACACTGAGATATTCATGATCTATCGTGCAAAAAAAATCAAAATTGAAAAATAGAGAAGAAAGAATCAGCGACTTTTGGCTTGAACTATCGTGATCTGGTGTTTGAAATTTAAATTTTAAATTGATTACGCATTATTTGGGATACTCAAAAGCCATTAAAATGATTGACGTGTGATTTACTCCACAATTGAAAGATTTCCATTATTTTCCTTTTTTACGTCGCTTAATTAGTTAGTAACGTATCTGCGATAGAGACGTATCCGGCATTAAGTGATGTATCCGGATGGATAAAATCCAGGATTTATAATAATTTTGTTAAAAGTTGGGATATGGAGTAATTAGCTCCAAAAGGGTTGGGATTTATGTAACTTGTACTTATATATTCAGGGTCTTGGCTTGTCACATGAGTCTGAATTTCATATTTCTATATGTGAAAAGAAGTATAAATACTTTCATATACCAAACGCTCGCTAATAAGTACTGCATCTTCAGAATTGTAACCCTCGAGCGTGTAGTTGGATAAAAGATCAATATTTTGCTTATGTAGCTTACCTTTTAGACCTTTCTGAAGAAGGTTTTGTTACCAACACTTGAATATAACGGTTGTGTATATATAATCCTCGTATCCATATGGAATGATTCATTTATGTTCCACAAAGAAGGATGATTCCTAACTATGCTTCGTACAAAGAGCTCACTGAAGAAGAAAGACAAAAGATAGAGCATTAAACTCAGTCACTTATTGACCCTATTACATTAAAGAACCCTATTACATTAAAGAATCTACATTCACAAAACACCAACATCCAAGCTAAAGGGAGGATAGTACGACAGGGTACCAAAGTAAACTGTGTAATCTTTGTGTTTATAGAAGGAAAAAACACCTCTAAGCTTGGCACAGATTATTACTTTAGTCTCCGAACTATCTAGTATTAAAAACACCCCTACACTTGACTAAATAAATTTAAAAACGCCCCTGTTTTGTCATATCTAACTAACGGGTGTTCACTCGCGGTCCAGCTGAACTTGTGTGCAGATGTTTTATTTATGTGGCATCTACATGGATATTTAAAGTCAAAAAGAAAAGAAAAACGACATTTAAAAATAAAAACAGACTAAAATAACCCTATCCGGTGAAATCACCCTACAAACTCTCTCTCTTACATCTCTAGAACTCTTCCTCTCCTCCTCATAATTCTTTCAGAATTCCCCAACATAAAACATTGATTTCCATTTCCAAGGATTTTAGCCTAAAAATCTTTGATATAAGTATTGGTAATAATCTCCCTTTCATTTTGATTTGTGGTTTATTTAGTGTGGCTAGTTCTAATTAAATCTCCTTCCGAGATTAACATTCGATCATGAAATTTTCTAAGCTGTCGAAAATTCACATCTACAAAGTAAGTCATCAAAACAATTGAGATTAAGAAATTTAGCCATTAAATAAGATAGTAAAAAAAAAAATAACTTCAAACTTGGGGTGTGTTTTAATGAAGAAAAACATAAAGAGAAAGAAGAAGGGTTGTGGTAGCAGTTAGGATATGATGAAAATTTTAAAAAAATAATTAAAAATAGGGTTTTTTCACTGTTTAATGCTTATGTGGCATTATTTTTAAGCAGTTTATGTGCCAACAAGAGTTTGAGACCACTTGATATGTCATGTGACATTTTAGAGGTTTTTATTAGTCAAGTTTAGGAGTGTTTTGAAATTTATTTAGTCAAATTTAAGTTTTTTATTTAGTCAAATTTAAGTTTGAGGGTGTAATACTAATCTCTGGAAGGAACAAAAGTGAACAAAATTATAGATTAACTCGTGTCAACTCATTTTATTAGTTAAAGCCCGGACAAGTCAAAGATTATGTTGAGTTATATATTGCAGAAAGGGTAAAAAAGTATGAGGTTCTAGTTTCTATGGTTTTGACTAAGATGTTAAACTCAGCTATAGGAAGTTTTTATGAGAAACTATTAAGTCAAGTGAGTGATTTAGACGCTCGAGATATGTTCACAAAGGACATTTTGATTTTAATAGAGGAATTTGATCGGCTAGTTACCCCTTGTTGAATTGTTTAGAACTACAACACCACGTGTTTTACCTCTTTTTGAGCGAAAAATGATTTTTTACTCCCTCCATCCGTTTCAAAATACTTGACCTCTTTTGAGTTGACACACCCATTAAGAAAATATTAATTAGAAGTGTTTTTTTACAAAATTAATCTTATTAATGATGTTTTAAAACACTAAATCTAACTATTACTATTTTCTTTAGTTATTTAATATTTAATATTGAGGGTACTACGGGAAAAAAGTAATAAAACACTCTTGATTTACGAAAATGGACAAGTAATTTGAAACAAACAAATTTGGAAAGAAGGCCAAATATTTTGAAACGGAGGGAGTATTTATTTAAATTCAGAAACTTATAGAAATTTCTAAATTTAAATAAAAATAGAGTCGTCACTAAATTTATTTAGAAGAATTAAGAAAATCTTTGAAAATTATTCTTAAAATCCTAAAACAGATAAAAGACTTCAAGTTTTTAAGAAATCAGGATAAGAGTACACATTAAAATTTCGAGAAGGTTTTTAAGATACTCGAAATATCCGTTTACACGCGATTGTCTGGCTATTTCTAAGACATTATTTATTTGACAAACTTTTGAAAAGATGGAAATATTTGATAAAGGAAATTCATTTAATGAAACAAATTAAGTGATTAGCAACGTGGACGAACAAAACATTGCAAAGTTTCAAAATTTTACCAATTGATTTAAGCAAATGGAATAAGATCATAAATGAAACACATGGTACTCCAAGGGGATTTAACCAGGTTAATAAAGAGTTAAGAGTTTCATACAAGCAATCCTAAACCATACAATGAACAAAAGATAGGAAAGAAGGTGTGTTCAGGCATTTAGCCAAACCCCTACAAAATGTCCAAATGGACTACCAACATCTTATTGTGTTAAGCCCATTTATTTTCTCCGCATTGTCTTCAGTTGTATATTTATTGAAAAACTAACTTAAATAGCAGTCCATATAAGTTTTAAACTTAAAATAATTATACTTTATTTTGATAACTCCACTATAACCAGCTTCTAATCTTGTTTACTTTTATTAGCCAAATTAATAGTTTGAGTAATTGTAGAATTTTTTTAATTTTAATCACATGTTTATAGGAATAATGATAGGTACAAATCTTATTTATATCTTTTAACGAAAAAATAAAAACCAAAGGCCTATTTTATTGAATCGAAAGTGAAAAACCTGTACACAATCTTATTTATATCTATAATCCTTTAAATAGGATTGTATATATCTCTCTAATTTATACATTTATTATACACATATAATATATATATAATATAATCCGTGTATAATCATTATATAATATGTATATAAGTAGTGTGTAAATATTAATGTTATTCATGTATAATCATGTATATAGTAGTGTGTAAACATTATATATTATAATTATTGTATATCATGTGTATAATCAATGTGTGTGTGTGTATATATATATATTATACGTTAATCATATACTAATTTATACATTTATTATAGGAAAAGGGTTAAAATACCCCTCTACTTTAGTTTATTGGTTAAGTTTGCCCCTCGTTATACTATAGATCTAAATATACCCCTATTGTTATCAAAGTTAACAAAAATACCCTTCATGTTTAACACTTTTCCATCATGGCAAGATGAAAACCCACGTGGCCTAACATTTGGATGAGTTGGATGTCATGCGGCATGCTACCTCAGTATCAAAATTTCTTTCATTTTTCATTTCAATTTTTTTTCCTTCTTAAATAAGTTTTAGTATTAATTTAATTTACCTATTAAAAAAATCAAAATATTAAAAAATATATTTTTATTCCTCCCCCATTCTTCGTCTTTCCCTCACCTCCACCCTTTCCATACCCTTCGTCTCCCAGCCCTATTTCTATTTCTTGTTTTCCTTCCCCTTGCCCTTTCCCTGTTTCTTCTGAATCTTCGTCTCCAAGCTTTATTGTTAATTTTTATTTATTTATTTACATTGTGACTTGAGTATTTAATTCTACCATAAAAACGGAAACTGTAAATTTGATATCTGTTAGGTCCTTTTCTTGTGCGCTCAAATGGTAGGACACGAGGGAACTCATTCAGATTTTAAAATTACTCATGAAAAAAGTTGGTGGAGGTGGCCGGTGACCTGCACTGATGGTGAGTGGTGGTCTGTAATGATGATAGGTGGAAGAGAAAGAAATCGGAATGGTGGTAAGGGGAGGAGCAATTTGTCTGCTCAAAAATTGCAGAAGAGGAAATGCTTTGAAGAGGAAGTGCATTTAAATTTCAATTTTGACGGAATACATAGCGACTTCTTAAACTTGTTTAATTTTTTCGTTTAAACACCTAAACTAAGAATTGTACCTATTGAATACCTGAACCCATATTAAAGTGTGTCAATGAGGTGCGTTTGTGCAATCTTCCATAAAATCAAAGAGCGTGATTTTCAGACGCTATGACATGGTAAGAAAGATGAGTCAGGAGCTGACACATGGAAATTTGAAAAAAAAAAGTCATTCTTCATCATCTTCTTCATCTACCTTTTCTGCTGTTTTTTCTTCAGAAAAAAAATCTTCAATTTATCTTCTTTCTTCCGGTATGTGTAAGTCTCGATGGAGAAAAGAAAAAAAAATTATGGGTTATATTTCAATTACTTTACCAGAATTTCTTATAGTTAAATTTCATTATGTTTTACAGATGTTCTTTGTTCTTAATTCTTATATTACAGAGAAATGATAATTGGGTCAGTAAAATTCATTAAAATTGAACCAACGAAAGAGACCTATTTTTTTTATTTACTATTGTGCTTGTTCGATGAGTTCTAGTACAAATCCTAACACATGATTTAGTAATTCCTTCACTTGGGGAGTAAAAAAACTCACAAATATTTATTATTTTTGACAAAAAATTTGGTGATGATTCAAAATGATGTTAGTTCGTGGTAGTCTTCATGGCTGGTGGTCTGGTAGTCCTCTTCATGGTTCATAAATAGTTGAAATAGATTAGAAATGATGTTTAGAGAAGATGATGGAGATAGAAAAGAAAAAGGGAAAATAAAAATTTTGTTCTTTCACGCTCTTAAAAGTGTGTGTATTACACACATCTGCCATATCAGCGATCTGTGTTTAAAAGGCATAATTTTATATATGTTCAGGTGTTCAATAGGTACAATTCTTAGTTTAGGTGTCTAAAAGGAAAAATCGAACAAGTTTAAGGGATCGCATATGTATTCCGCCTTCAATTTTTTTAATGAATAAATTAAATTATTAATAAAACTTAATTAAGAAGGAAAAAAATTGAAATGAAAAATGAAAGAAATTTCGATGCTGATGGCAACCAAATATTAGGTCACGTGGGCTTTCATTTTGCCATGATGAAAAAATGTTAAAATAAAGGGTATTTTTGTTAACTTTGATAGCGACAGGGGTATATTTAGCCCTATAGTATAACGAGGGGCAAACTTAATCAATAAACTAAAGTAGAGAGGTATTTTTAATCCTTTTCCATTTATTATAGACATAAATTTTCTAGAACTTTTGATGTGATAATATATTGTCTTTTTTTTCTATGTGAAAAATAAATATGTTGGAGATAGTTAAAAAAATACAATTGTGGGAAAAATTTTAGGAGTTAGATTTTCTTGGAGATAATAACCCTTGATTACAGGCTACAATCTTTAAAAAAATTTATTCTTTCCAGTTCTTATTTATATGGCTAGAATAATTTATGGCTAAATATTGTAAACTAAGTAATTAGTTTGTCTATTTATGTTTTTATCCCTTTTTAAAATTTTATTTATTAGATTTAATTTTTTTAAAAAAAAAAAGTGAAAAAGAGTGGGGTTCATTGGAAAAGTTACTATATTCCGATCATGTGATTTTTGTGCCACTTTAGCCAAAGTTTAGTTATTTTTATGCAAGGAAAGATAGTTAAGTGATTTTTATGAAAAAAACATGATAGTAAAGTTATCATTTGTGAAATTTAACCTGAAATGTATTAAAACATAGACCATTATAGCAGGGTTTGGGGAGGTTTTAAAATTTTAAAAAAGGATGTCGATATCTTTTCTCCTCTCTATTAGCCTAGCTTCTGTCCTCATATTTTACTACTAGATACGGGGAGTCCGTGCCAGCACGGGCCCAACATATATTATTTTCTTGGTCCCAATTCATGCAACACAAATGAAATTTGAACGATCAATCAATTTTTTGTAGATTTTAAATATTTCAAGTTGTTAATTAGTATTATTGTACGACACAAATTTCAAAAAGTAGGCGTAACTAATAATGAAGAGAAAAATTATCGATTTCTCTGGTCAAGTTACTTGAATTGGATCACTAATATTTACTACTTATATATAACCACAAAATAAAAATAGAAGGGTGAATCAGTCAATTTATTTTTAGACCCAAAGCTACTTTATGTTCTCACGTATTAAATTTTTTATGTTGTTAATTATTGTGATTTATAGTACTTTTTACGTGATTTTTAAATAATATATGTTACTTCTTATGTCCCAATTTATGTAATTATGATAAAATTTTGAGAATCAGCCGAATATTTTATGTCTTTTAAATATTTTAAATTGTAAATTATTGTAATTTATAGCATTTTTTATACCACTTTCAAATAATTATCTGAATTTATGCCGCACCGATAGAATTTCGGGAATCAGTCAATTTTTTTTATTATGCATTTTTAATATTTTTAAAATTGATTATTGTGATTCATTGTCACAACCCGAAATCCCATTCGGGTCGGACTGGCACCCGAAGCCGATATGGCCCGAGAGAACCAATCTTTGCTCATGAACCTTCGTATACGTATCCTCGTATGAATCTTATTATTCCTCATGCAACTATGCGGAAAACATAATCGTGGAGACATATGCTATATACATATTTAGGAAACTTGGCCGTTGGGGCCATCAAGTCAAAACAAACATTTATTTTTTACATATTCGTCTCTTACATCCATATACCCACATATGTCTACAAAAGCCTCTAACAGATGCATCAACCAGACCAACTTACTGTCGGGATAAGTCCCCGCTTTATACAACATTTACAATATCAAAACAAATACACAACTATGACCCAGAAAGCTCCGAACCGAGTGGAGCTCACCAAATATCTGCAAATGATCCCCAGTCTACCGAGGAGGTCTACTAATGCCTGCACCTGCAACATGTAAGGTAAGTTCCCCCGAGGTGGTCAGTACGAAGAATGTACTGAGTATGTAAGGCTCATAAGAAATCATCATACATCATAACAACAATAATGGAGTCAACATAAGAGGAATAGTAATATGAATGAACTCCCTTTTTAGATGTTAGGAACCATGAATATTTCTACTGTTATTGTAATTTACCATCCTCTATATACCCCCTTATTCGAGAGAGAGTTACTTTTACTCAAGAGACTTGCCTTCAAGAGATTCTTTATATGCAATAGATTCTTTCTTGCTTTTACGCTCATCATCATTATTATTCATCTTTTTGGTTAACTACATCCACTCTTTGGTGGGTGAATTACTACATCCACTCTTTGGTGGGTCAACTACATCCACTCTTTGGTGGGTGAATTACTACATCCACTTTTTGGTGGGTTAACTACATCCACTCTTTGGTGGGTGATTGGGGGATCGACCCATGCTAGGTGTTCTTTTCACCCCTGAGTTGCCACCCGAGATTTCTCATCGATTATACATCATTTCTGATTTGGGAGAGATTGATTCATTCACTTATGAGAGATTGATATATTGAGGATCATGATAATATATAATACCGGGCCTCCACCTTTGGTGGGTTAGAAATGTTATAGCATAATATAGGGATTATTCCATATTGAACTCATACCCCCTTTACATAGTTATGAGAGTGACATGTTAAAGAACATGACATTAAAGCACACACTTATATATACATCTCACTTCACTCCTTTACTTCAGGAGATTGACATCTTCACTTATGAGGAATAATTATACTAACTTGCACATCACCTCTCTTATTACTCTTATGAGATTGGTACTTGTATTTATGAAAGATTGGTACAAGGATAATCATCATACTATAGGACTTTGGAACAAGACATGATTGGAAAATGCTTTTCAAGGATAAATAGATTCTCTTATGTTATTACTCTCTTGAGATAGTCCCTTTTAGGAATTACCACGTTATGACATCTTAGGAACTTCAATCAATGAATCAGAGATGAGTGAATCATAAGTCATCTAAGAATAGGACACATATGGATACAATATACGTCAACCTGAATTGTTATACTTCAAGCCTCTCGGAATTGAAACAAGTCCAATGTCAATAGGAACAATATGTTGTAGAAGGATACGGAAAGAGTAACCTTACATACCTTGTATTCTCAATACAATTCTACAATCTTAAGTGTGCATACAATAGTCCCGCTCCATCCTTATGTTTCATGCTACAACACAAGTACATAACGTAACCAACATTAACCACCAATTACCTTACAACGGCATACAATAACAATAAGTCACATGTTTGGCTTTAACATGTCATTTCCCCCTTGACAATACCATTTATGAAATTATTGTACCAATAATCCCATAATATTCCATACATTGACCAACACATGATAACCAATAGAATGTCATACCAAGTTCATACTTTCCACTCTCCATCATCACAACATCACAATTATGCCATCAATTTACTTCAATACACCTCACAACAACAAATCGGTCAAAATCCCATAATTTACACTTATAGAAAAATAACAAGTTTAGGACCATAATAACACCATACATGTTGTTATTTCATCCATACCATGCTCTTTCATCAAACCCACAAGTCATATTTCAAGTTACAATTCCATGGATAACACATCTTTAGCAAAAACACAAAGTGCTATATTCAACACTTCCAAGCATAACCAACATGATCTACATAATCTCTCATGCATATAATATGTTAATCCATAAGCATAAACACTTACCCAAGCTTTAAAAATGGTGATCTTGCTCCAAAGATGACTTAGGGTTTGAGAGCCCAAAAGGGTGTTCTTGAGAATTCTAGAGAAAAAGATAGAAAAGCATGTGTGTTGTTGTGTAGTAAAAATCAGATTTTTTGCATCCTTTTATAGACCTATAAAGTCATGCTTAGCCACTCTTGGCATTTAATGCTAAGTGTGGCTTAGTCAATGGAAGAATGGGTCATTTGACCCATTCTTGGCCCATGCTTTCTTTCACATTTTGGGCCTTTATGAGCCCAATTTACTTAACCCAATAAAATCAATAATTTCTCATGTTTAATTCATTTCATACGCATTACGGCAATATTCCCACTCACGCAATTCATACTCGTAGCCTCAATTCTAAAAATAAGCAATTCTAGTCACGTATGACTTATTTTGACCAAAAGGGTAAAATCGTCATTTTGACGCCAAATTCGTTCACGAGTAATTTTATCATACCAATATGATATTTTAATCATTTCATGTATATGCTCATGGTTGTAGAAGAAACGTGGCAAAAATCAGCTCAATACGTCCCCGGGCACCCTTGGGACTTAAGAAAATTTCCAACTTTGAAAAGTGGCCAAAACCAGCGTGGCACTCCCTTGGGAGCGCCAGCTTACTGCCTCTGGGCACAAAAATTTGGCCCAAAGCGGCGTGGCACGCCCCACACTTAGTTTTTCAAAAATTTTCGTTTTTCGACTTTTCTTTGCGGGTTGGGTTAGATACTTCAAGTTCTATTCTTTAACTTACTTCTTAGCTTTAATATACTTTGTTTAGAGGTCCTCTTAGCCTCATTTTGAACCCCACAAATGCGCCACAAAAATCACAAAACACCTCTTATGAAGGGCTTATCACATGTACGAGGCCAACTTTTAATTTTCTCATCCCTAGCCTTACCAAACACATGCTTATGGCATCTCGACACCTAAGTAACCATTATTCAACGTCGTCACATTGGGTTGGGAAGGTACGGGGTGTTACATTCATAGTTTTTTTTTACGTAAATTTCAAATAAATATAAGTAATTCTGAGGAAGTAGATGGGCAAAAAGGTCATTTCGAAGATTGACCTTAAGCTCCTCAAATAATAATAAGTGCGACTTTGAGGAGCTTATTTGTACTTTTTGAAAGCTCCTCTCATTCCCATTTTTTTGTCTTTTAAATATTTTAAGTTGTTAATTATTATGATTTATAGTACTTTTTATATCATTTTCAAATAATTGTCCCAATTTATGCGACACAGATAGAATTTCGAGAATCAATCATTTTTTTTAAATATTCATTATTGTAATTTGTAGCATTTTTTTACGTAAATTTTAAACAAATATAAGTAATTCTGGCGACGTCCTCAAATAGTAGTAAGAGGGACTTTGAGGACCTTAGTTGTTATTTTTGAAACTCATCAAATAGTAATAAATGAGACTTTGAGGAGCTTAATTGTCATTTTTGAAACTTGACCCTAAGCCCAATACACGTTACTTGTTTAAAAAATTTAAAGTTAATTATTGTGATTTATATTATTATTTTTTGTAATTTTTAGATAAACGGAAAGAGTATTAAATACAAATAGAGGAAATTGAGCTCAATTTCCAATAATAAAGAGATAAATATGATATATACAGATAATTATATGCAATAATACATATGTGAAATTAATAAATAATAGAAGGGCGATTCAGTCAATTTGCTTTTCGATCCCAAACTACTTTATGTTCTCGAGTATTAAATCTTTTATATTATTAATTATTGGGATTTATAGTACTTTTTACGTATTTTTCAAATAATAAATGTTACTTCTTATGTTCCAATATATGTAACTATGATAGAATTTCGAGAGTCAACCGAATATTTTATGTCTTTTAAATATTTTAAATTGTTAATTATTGTAATTTATAACACTTTTTATATCATTTAAAATAATAGTCCCAATATCTAAATAATTCTAAAGAAATCCTCAAATAATAATAAATGAGACTTTGAGGAACTTAATTGTCATTTTAGAATGTTGACCCTAAGCTCCTCAAAAATTCACTCTTCTATATATTAAAACTAGATAAGGTGCCCGTGCTCCTCACGGGTGCCTAATGTCATCATTTTCTCGCCATACGTAAACAACTTTTGATTTGAACAATTTGAGGATGTAATAAGTGTAAGCAAAGACATCCAAGTAAACTTTAAAAATGGAGATGAACTTGTTTAACTATCAATAGAGTTCATTCCCACTGAGATAACAGAGCATTCTCTCCCTTCTTGAATTACAAAATCATCACCATGAAGTCCCTCACAGAGTATCTTTGCTCACAATTACTTTTCTGAATGCATTTCAAAAATCTCCAAAAGAATTTAAACCCTACACAAATTGAATAAAATATCATTAATTCGAACAATGCTATAAAATTTCATTTAATGTTGCTTCAAGTGTATCTCTTTCTTCATTATTACTTGTGTTCTTTAAACTTAAAATGAAGAGTTGATAAACAGAAGAGGGTATAATGATCAATCTATAGATATATATTTCAATTCTCAAGAGACACTCATGCAAGTAAGGTAAAAGTAACAATAAAAAGATGTCACTCATTAAAACTCAAGTGTGTGAAAATTCTGTTGGACAATTCTATGGAGTAAGTTTTAGGAGCCGGTCAACTTCAAAAGTATTGCACCATTCTCTTCCTACTCCAATACAACACACAAAAATACACTTTGTGCACTTCGAAATTTTCATTCAACATTGTTCAAGTAGCTTGTGCATTCTGCCAACTGTTATTGTAGATAGAAATAAAAGCTTAAGATATTTGCGACAGCTCTCAAGTTACCTCAGGCAGAATTCTCCTCATTCAAAACTACTTTATACTTTATCTGAGCATCTCATTTGTCACAAGGAACCACCATAAAGATTTATAACTTTGCACTAATGATCTTTGTCTAGCTGTTCACATCTAAGTTTTATGGAGAATCTTTAATTTTCCTTTCCATTTACTTTGGGGGAAGCAGTTAGGATGTCGAACATGGTAACTTCAGTTGATTACTACAACATCACTTTTCCGATTATCACCTTATTACGAATAATCCTTCAAAAGTTTTATCAGATACAAAAAATTATATATTCAAAGAGAGCATATGTTGTCATCTTGAACCTAAAGAACAAAGAGGCCAAATGGACTTACCATGTACATTTATTGTCAAATAAAGTATAGAGGAGTGAACATGCCTCCAAAGTTTTCTTTTCTTTCCCGGTCATATTAGTAAGCAACAATTCTATCAGTAAGAATCATGGACAGAATGTTACCTCAGAAAACATCTACAGAAAATGCAGTGAAAATAATCATACCTCGCAATGTTTGAAATAGTAGTATTTCTTTTTCAGTCGTGTGAGTAGTGCCATTAAGAACGATTCATGTTATAGTCTAAAAGCTTCTATTATCATGTTAAATTTTCATATTATGAACTCCGCAATAGTGTGATCCCACAAATGGAGTTTGAAGAGAGCAGGGCGTACAGTGTACACAGACCTTACCTCTCTAGATTTGTAGGGTAGAAACATTTTTCCCGATAGATCTCGGTCCATGAAAAACGTTTTATAAAACTGGTTTGAGAACCTTCATATTATGAGCTCAGAACACCAATTTAAAAAAAGCTCATATTAGCAGTTGACTAAAGCACATGATAAGTGCAACCCGAATTCGTCCTTTGGAAACATGCTAGTGGTCTAGTGTACAAATTCATCTCATATGCAGTGGTAAAGCTCTAAAGTATACTCTGAAAACTCCGTAATTTCATAGGGTTGGAAGATGGTTACTTCAAACTTCTCAACTTTTACGGTAATAAAATTTCATTTCTATGATAAAGTTCCATCTTTTAACAACTGTAGAATCCTTCTACCAATTTAAAAGTCGGTGATTGCAAGCTATACTTGCTGGTAGCAGGACATAGGGAGAAGAATTAAATAGATTGCAAGTAAAATGGTCATCACGATCGTTCGTTGTTGGTGGTCAAATTAGTATCTTTACACGATGGGAGCTAAACGTTCGCGACACATCAACATAAAGTTGACAGTGGGAAAATACTGGTTATAAATTCCAACAAAATCTAGTGTGTGACCTTGCACTTTATTTATAGTCATAGCAAAACACAATCAAATTCGAAATTGTGTTAAATCAACACTTTTATTTCTCCGGATTCATTTTTTCCTTTGTTTAGTCTTTCTGATTTACACTCTTTCAAGGTCTTCGTTTAACGATTAGGATTTCATAACTTTGTTCTATTTGTTGTTGGTAATCCATTTGATGGATATATGTTAGTGATTGTACCTAATCTGCAGACGTCTTTAGCTACCAACTAATTAGTTGAGAATTAAAATTACTAAATAAATTGAAGTGTCAAAATTTTAAAGCTTTGAATTTGCAAAGAAAGAAAAAAGTAAACTAAGTAAATCCAGTAGCTATTAACCAAAGGAAGGAGAGGAAGAACAAAGAAGAAGCCAGAAAAGTAAACCAAAGGAAGGAGAGGAAGAACAAAGAAAAAACCCAGAAAAGTAGGCAGGAAACCGTACCTTTTTCTTCAGCAGAGCAAGAAAATCATTGCAGACATAGCAAAGTAACAAAAACTCAGATCTACTTTGAAGAAAAGCTGATAGTTGAGATTCGCAAAAAATACCAACAAAATTTAGGAGGAAAAAAAAAGAGGAGAAGAACTTTTGGTGAAGCGTAGAAGTAAAAGTTTTTCAACAGTAGCTACCAAGGTTAAAGAAGAAGACGCGTGGATATCTTTGAGAACGTTTCGGAGCACGTGGAAACCAAAAAGCCTCGATAGATGGAGAGCATTAAAAGGATGTTGAGAGACTTTTGGTTTTTCTTGGCAACAAAGGGAACAACTGAATGTGAAAGAATGAATAGGGGCCGCTTGATCAAAGGGAATGGACGCCTGAGATCCTTTTGGTCAACCAAGGGACCGCCGCTTATTAATAGGGATATAAAGCATCCATTGCTTCTTCACGCACACCCCTCTCTCATCCATTCGGTTCCCTCTCATTCGTATTTCTTTCCCTCTTTTAATGTGTTCACTCATGCTCTTTGCACCTCCTTTTTTCTCTCTTGTATGAAAAAGAACGCCTTTTAGTGGATAAGCTGGTTGGATTCATACTATTGTTAATTTGGGAAAAAGTTTCCTGGGATAAGTCTTTTCTTTACACTCTTCTTATTAGGTAAGTTTGTTACCATATCTTGCTTTGTTTGTTTTCCCACACCACAATGTTTTACAGCAAACGTTGCTTTTTGATGTGCATTCTTTTGTGCAAGGATTGCTCATGGGGTGAAGCAGAGATGAAATACGTGTTGGTGCCTGAGGAATTGTTAGCGGGCTCGGTAAAGGAGTCACTGCCAACAGTATTGGTCTTATTTTTAAGGCCTGCAGTCTTCATGTTACCTCCATTAAGATTGATCTCTGCAGACTCACATTTCTCTGCTTTTTGCCTGTGTCTTCTTCTATCTGGTTTCTAAATCAAGAATGCAAACGATTTAACTGCTTTCTTGCTATTGTATCCATGGGTGGACACTACCGTAGTGGCAGCGGATTTGACCCTACTAATTTTTTCTCGAACTCGTGAATATATGTACTCCCTCCGTTTAAAAAAGAATGACCTATTTTGATTTGACACGGAGTTTAAGAAAATAAATAAGACTTTTGAATCTTGTGGTCTTAAGTTAAAGTTATGTCAAATGTACCAAAATGCCCTTTAATCTTGTGGTATGAAATATGTCATGTGGAAAGTTGGAATTAAAGTATTGTCAAAAAAAAAAGGGTCATTCCTTTTGAAATGGACTAAAAAGAAAAGTAAGTCATTCTTTTTGAAACAGAGGGAGTAAAAGAGTTCTGTTTGCAATAAATTTTAATTAATGAAAAATAAACTTCAACCACAAACCAAATATGAAGAAACAAGAATATTTTACTGATACATATGCGAGTACAATTTTGTTCCTTTCTAGATTCTTCTCTTTGAATTCTCTCCATAATTCAATAATCATTAGTAGCGTATTTCTCGAACATAGCATGGTCTCTTTGTGAATACCCCATGATTTTGTGGGATATTGGAGATGCCTCTTTAAAAGAAAATTTGTCCCTTTATATAGGCGTAATCTAGGGTTTAGGGTAGAGTAGCTTTCAGGAACTTTAATATTAATTGGATTCGTCTTGTAGAGTCGCATAAAATTTCACTGTCTACAAAAGTTCCTTACTTCAAGGTTTGTCGGAGTGTATACTTGATGAAACTCAAAGACAAGTCTTGAAGTACTGTTCCATCTTTGTAATTTTTTGGCTTGAAATTTGCAGATCTGATGTGTGAGAGAAGAGATGAAGGACAGATTTGATCCCAGTGGGCATGCCAATTTGTTTATGATAAAATTTAAATTCATGGAAAATAAACAACCACAAACAAAATCTGAAAAAATAGAATTTTATTGATAAAAAATATGGGTACAATTTTGTTCCTCCCTTGATTCTTCTCTCTGAATTTTCTCCATAATTCGAGGATTTTTAGTAGCGCATTTCTCAAACATATGATGATCTCTTTATGAATACAGCATGATTTTGTGGGATATCATCAAGGAAATATGATACTATTTAAATAGACGTAGTTTAGGGTTTAGGTAGAGTAGCGTGCAAGCTAGAGCTTAGGATAAAATAATCTGCAAAAAACCCTAACAAAAATTGAATTCTTCTTGTAGAGTCCACAAAATTTCAATTTCTACAAATTCTTTTAAAAATTAAGAGCGAACTTTAAGTTAACTTAAATCTTCGATAGTTCCTATGGTCAATTCCTTCTCTAGTTTCTATACTTTATGAAAGCACAGAGTGTTGGAATTTTTAATTAAGGGTGACAAAAAAGTTTGAAAATTAAAAAAAGGTGAAACAAGTTTTAATTATTGAGTAGAGGTGACAATTTTGTTATTAGTTTTAATGACATGCAACAATTGTTGTAAGTTGCTGCAGCAACTTGAAGCAATTTCGATAGTTGTTGCAGCAATTTCGACTGTTGCTGCAGCAACTATCGTAGTTGTTGTAGCAACTTCGAAAGTTGCTGCAGCAACTTTCTAATGACTACTTAACAAAAATTTAATTTCAGCTGGTCAAACTTGTCACCTTTTTTTAATTCAACACTTTTTTGTTACCTCCTTCTCAATTCTCTCAAGAGTGTTGATAAATGAGTCAGACAGTGTTGGATAAATGAGTCAGGAAAAAACTGATGACAGAAGAATATGTTGTGTTCTCTACTCAGATTCGCAAAGGGCTAGAACTTTTTACTATTTCCGAGAAGAAAGCTGTTTTCCTTTTAACTGTTCTAATAAATCTCTAGTCTCTGTCGGTAAGACACCAGAAAATGTAAGGTGGCGTTTGTCTAATGAATAGTTTTGGTCAAAACTTGTGAAACAAAGACTCCAATTGGTGTTTCTTTAATTTTCTTGAAGTCTATTTGAAAATGAATACTTACTCTATTTTAAAAAGAATGATCTAGTTTAATTTGATATGGAGTTTGAGAAAATAAAGAAGATTTTTGAATTTTATGATCCTAAATTAAAATTATAGTAAATATACCAAAATATTCTTGAATCTTGTGATATTAAATATGCCACATGAAAAAATAAAATTAAAATATTTTCAAAAAAAATATTATTCTTTTTTAAAACGAATTAAAAAAAAAAGGTCATTCTTATTCTTTTTGAAGAGGGAGTAATTTGCAAAACATGTGTTTTAAGTCAACTTACAGATAACTTTATCTTTTTGAGAAAAGGTAAAATCAGAAAAATTTCAAGAAGCATACTTTGTTTTGCGCAGGAAGAGTTTTCTGTTATTCCTTTTCGGTATCAACACAAGTTTTTAAAGTTTGCCAGAAACCTTTCGTTTTCTTTTTTTCTTTCCACCCAATTTTACATGGTCTCTTGTAAACTTACTGTTCGTCGAGTTGTAGTTCCTGTGTTCCTCTCTCTAGCTTAGTGAAACTTTGGCTCTTAGGAAATGGATCCTCCTTATTTAGCTTCTTAAAGGACTTTTTTAACAAGTAAAGTTGTACTGTTCACTTCAATTGCTCATATAGTACAAATGAGGTGGACAAATTCCATATAAACTGTCTACTTACTGTTCCTTTCTTCCTTTTTCACTTTCAGATCCTTCTTTGAACACTGATGCTGGCGCGATGTCTCCTTTCGAGCATGGAGAAGTGTATGTCTTGGATGATGGTGGAGAGGTTAGATGTCAATCTTTCATGTTGATGATTAGTATAATTTTTTGTTTGCCCTTTTTTCCCAAGTAGCAGTGAGGTGGTGCTTTGATTTCTTACATTATTTTGTACTCTAGTTTTAAACTGAAACATGGTACTCTACTTGATTTGATTTCTGATTAATGTTTTGGTTGTGTTTTCAGTTAGTTACTGTTGCTAGGTAAAGTGCAAAACTTTGAAAGTTATAAAGTTTGGTGTATATTTTTGCTTTTCATTATCATGTATTTTCCTTGTAAAAATTAAAGCTCTTTGATGGTTACTTCAATTTCACTTTAGATTCAGTGCAAACTGTTTCTATGTATGTCTCTAATATCAAGATTTGTTTCTCTCTAGCTGGTGGACCTGGACCTTGGTGTTAGAGTTTTTTGTCCTGATTTTCTTATTAAATTTAAGTTTTACATTTTTTGAAAGGAAATTAAAAATAATATCATAATTACTTTTATTTTTTCTAAAAGAAAAATATAAAACTTTATCATATTTGGTTTATTTCTTGTTTGAAGGAAAAATTTTGGAACTTTATAAATAGAAGACCCCTCTTATCATATCAAAACACAATAACATCCATAATGTAGTCGTTTAAATAGTCTTGTTTGGAGCGAGATTGTTCTCTCTATAATTTTAATATTTCTTTTATATTAGTTTCATATGTAGGTTGTTTGACTAAACCATATTATGGTTTAATAATACATTTTTTTAGTATGTTTGTTTTTTTAGTATGTTTTCTATGTCGTCTGAATTATCGTCTTTATGGTTTGCAAATCAGTGGCGGAGCCACCTTATGGCTAGGGGGTTCATCCGAACCCCCTTCGGTGAAAAATTATACTATTTATACATGATTAAAATTATATTTTATGTATATATAATTGATGTTGAACCCCCTTCTGCTAGTTCGTGTGCTTACTTATTTCGATTTTGAACCTCCTTATTATAAATTCTGGTTCCGCCACTGTTGCAAACTATTAGCTTCCGCATGACGCTCTCTCGATTTCAAACCCAACAAGTGATATCAGAGCCTATACGGTTCAACGATCCTATGAGTCCTATAGTTCGGATTGTAAACATGTTAAGATCAAAGTTGTAACCAACTTAGCGATAGTGAAGATTTTCTTATTAAAAAAAAAAAATCCAAAATACTACATGTGGAGACATCTATTTTTTCAATTATATTTTCAACAATCCTGCTGCTACATAGGGTTCATTTTTAACCCTACAAAAGACTCACTTTTAACCCTGCAACTAGCTCATTTTTTACCCTGTAAAAGACTCATTTTTAACCCGAAAGGGCTCAAATGCTTTTAACCCGAAAGAACTCCATTTTTTAAGTATGCCAAGAAACAATGATATATGAAGATTATGTGAATAACAAATATAATGCATGTGAAGAAGGCAGATCAAGTTTTGTCAAGAAAATCAAGCCAAAAAGGGGATATTTGTTGAGATTTTTTGTCCTGATTTTATTATCAAATTTAAGTTTTACTTTTTTTGAAAGAAAACTAAAAGTAATACCATAATTACTTTAATTTTTTCTAAAAGAAAAATATAAAACTTTATTATATTTGGATTATTTCTTGTTTGAAGGAAATTTTTTGAAACTGTATAAATAAAAAACCTCTTTTCTCATATCAAAATACAACAACATCCACAATATAGTCGTTTAAAGATTCTTGTTTAGGGGGAGATTGTTCTCTCTATAATTTTAATATTTATTTTATATTAGTTTCATATATAGGTTGTTTGATCAAACCATATTAATAATATGTTTTTTTTAATTATGTTTTTCTATGTCGTCTGAACTATCGCCACTATGGTTTGCAAACTATTAGCTTCCGCATGACGCCCTCTCGATTTCGAATCTAACACGCGTTTTCTAGATAGTAAGTTGACTGGCGACAACAATATAACTACTGGAAAAATTTACCAGGCAATTTCTCTGAAATTCCCTATCAGATTATTGTTGTATGCTCGATGAAATTCATAGATTATGATAGAAAATGTTAAGCCAGAAATTGTTTTGTTATTTTGGTTTTGCAGTCTGTTATTAGTAAGGAGAGAAAAAGGGAGTATTTGGGAAAGATTGTTCAGGTTTTACCACCTTTCCGAGAATTACAGTCATCTCTTCCAATGTTTATGCTCTTACGGTCTGTCTGTCGCTTCTTTAGGTTGGTTGTCCCTCACATTACAGATGCTATTCAAGAGTGGATAGAACGTGTGGCTGTCATACCAGTTGATGGCAAGGATGGTCCACCAGATGTTTGTGTCATAGAAATGGGTGGCACAGTAGGTATACTGAACTGCTTTTTCACATGAGCACGATAAGTTTTCAAATGATGCGTGTTTTCTTAAAAGTAATTTGTCCCTTAATGCAGGAGATATTGAATCAATGCCATTTATTGAAGCATTACGACAATTCTCATATCATGTAGGTAAGGTTTACACGTTAAACATGATTTCTTGACAATTAAATGATGTTAACTGTCAGTTGTGCTCTATGATGTGCAATTCTTGAGCTGACTCTGCCGAGCACCTTTAAATAATTAAGTGCAACTAACATCTTTTCATCAACTTTTGCTTGTTAGAAGCCGGTAATTTTTGCTTGATATATGTCAGCCTCGTGCCTGTTTTGAGCGTAGTTGGTGAGCAGGTAACAGGGGAGTTTTGGCTCAATAGCCACTTTGAAAACTAAATGTAACATTTAGACATAAGTTTGAAAAAATATAGTGTATAGACACATTTATGAAGTCATCCATGTGACTTTCAAAAACCATCCAAGCCTAGCACAAGTCTTTAATCTTACATTTTAGTCCCCCACCTCATCCAACAAATATCTAATTTTCCCCTCATTTTCAAATTTATAAAATAACAAAAAAAAAATTATTCAAGAAGTCACCCAAAAAAGCTCCCCTTTTTCACCTACTTTTCTCGATTCCGGCGACTTTTCTGGCGAAATCTTCCTGCTCACAACTGAGAATCTCAATTCTTGCTCATTGCCTCCATTGTTGTTCCATTTTTAAAATTTTTTTTGTAAAAAATATTTCCCCACCATTTTTACTAGCTTGAAAAGCTTTCAAAATCCACTCAATACCTCGTTAGTAGATAGATTCCAGTAGTTTAGAAGCCCTACAAATACATTTCTTCATTCCAAAGCTAGCCAAACATCGATTATATTCAATTTCGATTATTCACGTTTTTGTACGGAGGTTTTCATATCAGTCATCTATCAGTCATCGATCAGTTATAGACCGATACCGTAATCTAGGATCGATCAGTGTGGTCTATAATGACAGTAGCTGAAGTAATTGTTGCTGGTGGTGATTATATGGGTGTGTGGGAGGAGACTTCCAAATATTGGAATTGGAAATCATCTAGTAAGGTGACAGGGCCCATCCCGTTGCGTCGCAATGGTTCATACAGCGACGTGGTTCGAACCGTAATTGAGAGGGGAGAATTAGCTTGTGAGCCAAACGACTTTCTGATTAGCTATCTAATGAATGGGAGGGGAAAAATACATCCCACATTCATAAAGAATGATAGGCAGGTGTCCTTGTACATGTTGGATGTCGCTATCGATGGTTCTAGGCCAATATTGAGGATAAATGTCGTCGCGAGGTCTCCGATACCCCTGCCACCACATCCGGCAATAGACGACGATGATTCGGTTGAAGATGAGAGCTCGGGTGATCATTCAATGAATATGAATGAACATCCAACGGATATGGAAGATCATCCAATGGAATCGGAAGATCCCGAATTGTTTCAAGAAGAGCAAGTGGAGTGTGGATCGGGATCACAACCCAACCACACCTTCTCCGATGGAACTAATTTCCAAATAAAACAAGCATTTAGTAGCAAGACTGAGCTGAAAACTTTATTGGACGAAGCATCGGTGAGGAATTCTTTTGATTATGCAATGGTTCAAGGTGAAATGTGTATCCCCTGGTTGTGCCTGGATGTTGCGGGCGAGGAAGTATGAATGCTCGGGTAGATTTTGTATCTTCAAATACGTTGGAGATCATACTTGCGGCGTCGAACATGCCATGCACAACCATAAGAAAATCTCAGCCAAAGTCAATGTGTTTCTTTTTGTGAATCAGTATCACAACGGCAAGAGTCCAGATACTAAGGAGATTGAGATGATTGTTTATAAGAATTTTATTGTTGTCCAAGCTATTGGAAATGTTCGATGGGAGGTGTGATCGCCAAGCAAATGGTTCGAGGGACACCAGAGCACGGATATTCATGCTTGCCGGCTTTTTCCTACATGATCGACACTCTAAACGTTGGTTCTACCTATTCCATCATGGTAAACAGGGATGATTGTAGGTTCATATACTACTTTTTAGCCTTGGCTGCTTACATTAGGGGATTCGCCCACATGAGAAAGGTTATTGCGGTCGACGACACTCATTTACATGGTAAGTACGAGGGCGTGTTGCTCAGCGCAGTTGCACAAGATACGGAGAACCACGTCTATCCAATTGCCTTTTGTGTTGTGGACAAAGCGAACGATGCATCTTGGATGTTCTTCTTTAAGAAACTGAAGTTTATAGTAGTCGATGGATCAGATTTGTGCTTTATCTCTGATAGGCAAAAGAGCATCGCCAACGACATCGCGAGGGTTTACAATCACGCTCATCACGGGTACTACATGAGGCACTTCGGTGAAAATCTCCGGGTAAATCACCAATGTGGAGATTACCTCTATCTATTCTACCACACGGAAAGGGCATATTCTTTTGAGGAGTTTAGCGATCATTTTGTGGAATTCAAGAACTATTGTCCCGAGGCAGCCTTTTTCCTCGAGCATGAACTTGGTTTTGAGAGTGGAGTAGGGCATATTTCCCTGGTAATAAGTATGATATGATGACCACAAATATTGTCGACTCGCTTAACGCTATGTTGATAAATGAAATGGAGTACACCGTGGCATCCGTATTCAATTCGATTGCTAGGTGGTTTGGTGAGAAGTTCAGGGAGAGGCATGCATATGCCCTCAACAATAAGGAGAACAAAATGGTACCTGCCGCCTAAAAGATCACAAGGGACAATATGAGCGAGGGCAACTCCTTCTACGTGGAGAACGTAAATGGGGACGACAACCAATTCGCCGTGTTCGGCACGGGTTCTACTGCCAAAGTAAACCTACTGGAAAGGTTGTGTTCTTGTAGGAAATATGACTTGGTCAAAATACCGTACGCTCACGCGATGGCTGCTTTGCGATCGAAGTACGATGATGATTATGGTTTGAGCATCTACGAGTACTTTTCGCCTATGTATAAAGTCGAAGCGTACCTCCTTGTGTACTCGGAATCAATTAATGTTGTCCCTCTAGAGTCCAAATTGTGCGTGCCACAGGAATTGTTAGACATGAATAGTCTTTCATCCCTTGTCGATACTAAGATCGGAAGGAAGAAAAGGAAACGTGTTAAGGGCATCGACGAGACTTTCAAGACCAAAAGGAGGAACAAGTGTTCACTGTGTAAGAGACCCGGACACAAGAAAACCACATGTAATAACAACAAATCCTAGATAGGCTTGTCCCACTTTGTTTTTGTAACTCCAGCTAATGTATGTATTTTGAGACCCCTGCAGTTTGGTCTAATTAATGTCATGCCAGTTTTATTGACTTTGCTCTCTTTATATAATCGATCGACCAAAATATAGCATATATTGTGCATATTGTCTATTCAGTTTATTTACTATTTACTACATAATGTATTATCGATTACGTTGTGAGTCTATTGGAAAACCCTAAATGTTAAATCGACGAGATAGACCGTCGGGTAATTATTACGCCTCAAAAAAGCTGTTGCACGTCAACTCATAACTACGTTGATTGGGTATACGCTACCTACTCGACTTCCGCTCCTCCACGCGTCAACCATCCATTGAGCAGGCAGACCAAAGGCCTTCTATAAGGCCTATATAAACATCCATATATTCCACCCAAACCTTCATCTTCTTCAACAAACAAAAAAAAAGAAATTGCAGTAGATGTCGAGAATCGAACTACGACCTGTCAAGAGAATACGTTCACAACACCACCATGACCTCCTCCTCCTCCGTAATGACCTGGACCAACTTTTCTACGGTCTGGGTCAAGATCGTGAACACCTGCGCCAGAAACTTTGGTGTATCTCCCGTCTTTTACGGGCGATCGTGGAGAGGCTAAATCTGGAGCCCAACAACTACATCACCCCTCCCCCCCCCCCACCGTCCTCTTAGTTTACTTTTTTTTTTAATGTGTTTTGTAGTTCTAGTTCTAGTTCATTACCAAGAAGCTTTCATATTTAGACATTTTGTTAGGTGAAAGCTTCTTCCTTTTGCCCTTTTTGCCTTGTTGGTGTGGATATTATGTTAATGTATGTTGCAATGAACAAATGAATAGAACACATTTCAGTTTCCTACATATTGTTGCAATTTTATTGTTTCTGAATTTTGCAATTCTGTTTGAAGATGAACGCAACAGTTGACAACTTCAACATGTATATATATACAAATTCATATATTTATAGATAATGAATCTGGTCTATCATCGACTTGATTGTTTTATACTAAAAGAATTACATGGTCTGTAGGGTCTACGATTGACTCAGATCATTATATATATGCTAGACTGTCTATATAATCGATGGATTCCATTGTTCGGGTTGATGTAATGGTCAAAAAATATTAGTACATAGCAAAATATATAAAAAATTAAATAAACTATATTGAATTGAAGACCATCGATTGAGTCCAGCGTAAATCCCAGACTACACGCTTTGTTAATAATATACCGGATGGGTATATAGTCCTTACTAGCATATTGTGAAAAAAAGGAAATAATTAAAAAATAAATTATTGGAATTCATGTAATTAAATGAGTTTAAACAAGTCACGTTATCATATAAGAGTCCATGTAAATTGGGGACGGTGATCAAAGATGTGTGAGGATGGGTGGTGGTTATACAATCAACATTCTCAGACTAATGTTTGGCAAAGCATAAGTATGTTGTGAGGATTTCATTTGTTCAACCACAACTCATCCTCTCATATATTTGATCACCGTCCCCAATTTACGTGGACTCTTATATGATCGATGGTTTGTTTAAACTCACTTAATTATGTAAATTCTGATTAATCAATTTATAATGGATTAATTATAATTAATTATTTTTTTAAAAAAAAAAATTCTACTAGTTATGGTCTATAAATATGTATCAGTTTCTATTAGGTGCATTATAGAGGAAAGCCGTCATATAGGAAAGACTATAATACATCGATGCAATACTTAATAGAATAAGATACATGTTTATAGACCAAAACTAGTAGAATTTAAAAAAAATGGAATAATTAATTAAAATTTACACAACTAAATGAGTTTAAACAAGTCATATGATCATATAAGAATCCACATAAATTGGGATGGTGGTCAAAGATGTGAGAGGATGAGTTGTGGTTGAACAAATGGAATCTTCACAACATACTTATGCTTTGCCAAACATTAGTCTACGGATGTTGATTGTATAACCACCACCCATCCTCACACATCTTTGATCACCGTCCCAATTTACGTGGACTCTTATATGATAATGTGACTTGTTTAAACTCATTTAATTGCATGAATTCCAATAATTTATTTTTTTATTAATTATTTATTTTCTTTTTTCACAATATGCTAGTAGGGACCATATACCCATCCAGTATATTATTGACAAAGTGTGCAGTCTAAAATTTACACTGGACTCAATCGATGGTCCTCAATTCAATATAATTTATTTAATTATTTATATTTTTTGCCATGTACTATTGCTTTTTGACCATTATATCAATCCGCATATACCTTACAAATGATAGAGAGTCCATCTAGATGGTTTAAAATCTACTACTCACATAGGAAAACATCGATTATATTTTTGATCTATGAATTATGTCCAACAATAAAAAAATTTAAATATTCAACTTTTCCAACGATAACAAAGTACAATAGCTGATTTTGCCAACGGTAACATCTAATTGTTTTTTGTATAAATGAAAGACAATTCTCTTATTCTTTTTTTAACTCCCTCATTTTTTTTGTCTTCATTAACTCCTCCATTTTTAAACAACTACAATGTCTCAAGCATCCCAAACATTCAATGCAAAAAAGTCTTACATTTATCATATTGGTAATCCAGCTATCTTGAGGACGTCACGTACCGATTCGAATCTAGGTCGACAATTCTTATCTGTGCAGTTGGGAGGGTAAGTGCTTATATATATATATATATGTGATTTCAGTTTTTTTGTTTATCTAAGCAAATTCATCTAATTTTATTTTTTTGGGCTAGGATAATGGCGGATGATTTTTTTTTAAATGGCTTGTAGATGAAGAATCACCAACGAGCAGCCCTTCAACATCAAATTTTCAAGGCGTTGCCAAGTTTCAAATAGTTTCAAATACTACAAAGGCTTCGGTAATCCAAAGAAAACAGGGAGCTGCTCATGACATTGTTCAAAGAAGCCGAAGAGCAAAGGGATCACTTGAAAGGATTGCTAAAAGAAATCGAAATGAAGAGGGATCAACTAAAATAAAGGTTGATTTTGGCCGAAGAAAAAGAGAAAGGCCTAAAAATTTAGTGTATGGTTTGTTGTTGGTGTTGGCTTTTTGGAAAGGTTTAATAGGGATATAGTGGGACTAAATAAATAAAAGTATTTCTCTTAAATTCTTACTCTTTTATATTGCTCATCAACATGTAGTTCATAATCAACAATGGTAGCAGTCTATAACTATTAGAGAATGACTTCTATAATATCAACCATCGACCTCTGTAATCTATGACAATAACTGAACTGGTAACACAATGCAACATACAATAGTAAATATCAACTTGAAGTTGATAATTCACAATGATAGTAGTCTATAGTTAATTAAGAAGACCTTCTATAATATAAACCATCGATAACATAATATATAAGACAATGCAATACATAACAACGCAATTCCATGAGTAAAGAGATTCACAATGAATCCAGAAAACTTTCATAAAGAACAAAATTATTAATCCAACCATTCATAAAAAACCAAATCATTACATCCCAAATAAAAAAAAAAATTGTCAAAAATTTTAATCAATTGTTCATGTCATTGTCACTCTTGTCACCACCACTGATTTCCCTATTGACTTTACAACTATATCCATCACATTCACTTCCTTATCATCACTGACTTCTTCTTCAACTGTCGGGACGTCTCTTTTTTCATCTGTTTATCTTTTTTTTATCATCATTCTTCTCCTCATCTGGAAAATCAGTGTCAAAGACTTCATTTTTTTCATTCTCATCTTCTGCCACATTAGTGGCCAAGTCTTCATCTCCAATCTTCTCTTCTGCCACTTCTTCTACTTTTTTCTCTTCTATCTTCTCCTCCTCTTGTTCTTTTTTTTTTTTTTCAACTGCATTCTTCTCCAGTTCTTCTTCTTTCTCTTATTCTTCATCTGCTTCCTTCTCTTCTTCTTTTTCTATCTTATCTTCTTCATCTGCTCTTCTTTTTCTTCTTCTTCTTTCTTCTCTCCTATCATTTCTTCATCCGTTGCTGCAAGGTCACTTACTACGACTGCAAGTTCTTCAAGATTTACTTGGCGTCAAATACAAGGGGGCTATCCACATGCATGATGTCGCCCAAACTATACCTCCAGAAAAGTATAACGCAGTCATTTAATCAACTATAGAACCCAACTAGGTTGGGGTTGATCCCACAGAGAATAGGACGAAATTCTATCGAATGTTTGTCTGAGTAATTGGCAAGTAAGTAAAAATGAGGTTTTTTATAAGCAAATAGTAACAGTAACGATTGATTTTTAGATTTGTGATCAATATGAGAAATACACTAGGACTGTGATTCCCAATGATTTCTTAACTCCACTGGTTACTTGTGCTGACAAACTGTCCCGATGCGTTGCATGCAAAATCTAACAAGTTAGGTTCATCTAAACGTCTCTCGATCTTGGTTAGACGAATTTCCTCTTCTCCTCTCGGTCTCCGAGTGTCACACTACTAACCCTTGTTCTGGACCTCAGATAACTATCCCTATTACGGTTCAAGTTATTAGATGAAGGTTGATAGCTTCAAATTTCTGTTGTTATTTTCTTTTCCCAATCTCTACCTCTCTCTCGAGCAAGTCAAGAATACAAGAGAGTTTCTAACGTTTGCAACCGTTAGAAGAACAATCACAACAAAAGAAATAACAATACATGCATTCACACCAGTTCAGAATTGCTTTACTCTTAACCCGTTTCGTTAATTACTTATGGTTCACACAACCCTAGTTATGGGGTTTAGCTACTCATGATCTCAAGAACAAAAGAAGAGTTCAATGATGAAAATATAATTGTAAACTCACAATAAGATGAAAACTCTGAAATCTCAATATGAATGAAAACCCTAGAATCGATGTTCCAAGATTACAAAATCAATAATGTGTTTATGAACTCAAAATAATGAAAATATAATCCAAAAAAATGTAATTGACTAACTCTAAACATAGGACAACATAGGGGTATTTATAGATACAAGGTGAATCCTATCCTAAACGAAGTAGGAGAAAAAAGTCGGCAACTTTCCACGGTTCCATGACTTGGCATCCAGGAACCAACCCATGTCACGTGGGTCCATCTCATGAAAATCAGGCCACTTTACAACCTTTAGGAGTTGACCCATGGTACCAACCCACGTGGCGTAGGTCGTCTCACGAGATGTGAGTCCCTGCCGTGGGTCACTCTCCCGATTTTGACTTAGCTCTTTCATCTTCAAATGCTCTATTCTAGTGTATGCTTCTTCCCTTCTTCTCCATTTTGCCTCCATAACCTATTTTCCTGCAAGATAGGATAGAAAACACATCATACCAACCAAATATACCCAAGTTATTGCATATCTTCCTTATTTTAAGCATCAAAAGTGCCATAAAACCATGACACATTAACACCCTCAACTTATAACGTTTGCATGTCCTCAAGTGAACAAAACAAAACAAAAACAATCAATGCTTAACTAAGAGAAACTAAGAGAATTACTTTTAGCGCTAAAATTTTTCCGAACTCTCCTAATTGCAAATCAAAACCACGGTGTGTATACATGCAACATAATATCATGACACAGAAGGGATCAAATGATGGCATCAGATTATGAACAAACAACTAAGCATATATGCAAATGACATTATCCGAACAAATAGCAGCTAACAATGTAACCCATGTACTCTCACAAGAAAGAAGTCCCATACACTCACAGTATACTAATGAATATCAAAATAGGGACTGGGCCAAAACACTCTCTCTTACAAAGAAGTTCAAACAGTGTGCGTGAAATACCATATGCTTGCCCTTATTTTCTATGCCTTAGTTTTTCGAACAGTTGGACTAGGATCACTATAGGACTTTCATCGGCTTGCAATGTAGGCTTGGGGACGGGTGTGGTACATATGGATATGGTGACTCAACCCTCCTTGACAACACACTATTTTTGGCTCCACTTTCCAACCATTGGTATTTTATTCTCCCTTATTATCCTTCATTTATTTTCAGATTTTGGGTGTGATTTTCTTCATACTTTCAAAACACAATTTTTTTTTTAATTTCTATTCATTTCACTCATTTTTTTCTTTTTTTCTTCACACCCAAATTTGTTCTCTTTTTCTTTTACTAACCCCTTTTTCATAGCCAAGTCAAACTATGCACCCCTATAATAGCCACCCTCAACTTAGGCAATTTGCCTGAGTTGAGGTACACAATGTCCTAGGAGGGACCAGGGCCGAGAAAGGTTCATTGTAAGTCAAAATGGGAAGGTGAATAGGCTAATGGAAGAAATAGGTCAACTAAGGCTCAAAATTCGAATCAAGGGATATTTATTTCATTTGGTCGGGCATTCAGGCTAAAAGTGGACTTATTCAAAAATGGCCTATGATCCTTTCCTAACCACTATCCGATAACCTAGGCAAGACTAACCGAGCAAGTTTTGGATCGCATACACAAAGTGAACTCGGTAATGACCTCACACACACATAGCACAAGGTTACACTATTGACTACTGCCTATCCAGTTCATGCATTTCTGGTTTTAGTCATTCTGCCTATAATACTAATGCCATAACAAGATCCAACAACTGTAACAAACTAACATACTACACATAGTTCAAAATAAAAATTTTAGGAGGGGTGTCCTTCAAATAATCAAAAAACATCATTATCATTCAAAGTTTGTTCAAAATTGATTGCACTAAGGTTCCCTTATTTTTCTCCTAACTAAACACGAAAACACATAATAATATAAATAACAACATAGAACACTTGGGGGAAAAGAAACACGGCAACAAAACCCCCCTAAGTGGTGGTATAGCCCCACCCCAACTAAATAATGGTGCACTGTCCTCAGTGCACAACTATCAATATGATAAGTGTAAGAGAGTGAAGACATACCTACGGTACCCTAAGCGTCAAATATGGGACCGTCCATAGTGGGATCATCTGTATGCTCTCGGGGCTCCACCTCTCTGGGCTCCATGGTAGGTGCAGATTGTGGAGGGGTTGCTGACTAGAGGATGCACCCAGTGCTCTCTGCTCATGGGTAATCTGACTGGTATGGTACTCTACCCGGGAGGCCTTATTCTCCCTCTTCAGATCACTCTCAAACTCGTCTCCACTATCAGTCCGGCCCTCGGGACTCTGTGGCCTCTTGCCTCTAGCAATAAGAGGCTCCTCATCAGAAAACAAATCAACCTAAAAAATTACCGCTGTCAGGACCAGTCTGGGCATAGGAGAAATAATAGAAGTGTGGCTGACTGCTAAAGCTTCAACCTGTGCCCTCAAAGAAGCCACCTTCTGTGTCAAACTCGTCAAGTTTGGAATATGGGCCTCCCGCAGTCGGTTACCCATCCGCTGTTCAAAGCTGTCAATCCGCCCATGCAACTTTCATATAAATCTATCCATGGCAGCAGTCATACGGGCCTCAACTCTTGCCTCAGAAGCCTCTATGAAATTCCTAACCCATGGCTTAAGTTGAGATACCAACTTAGCCATTTGGGCCTCTGTGTGAGCCTGTCGCTCAATAGCCTGCGTCTGTCTATCTACTAACTACGGTAAAAACTCTCGTGAGACTGCCACCATTCTAGACAGTGGTGGTGGTGCGGTAGTGCCTGCTGTCCCCTCATCAATCATGGGGCCTATGCCCTCAGTAGGTAACCTCCTAGCCTCAGGCTCACTAACTGGTGCTGAAGTGCTAACCGATTCCTCTCGATCCACTTGCCCTTCAAAAAGGGTGGCGCCTGATGAAGTAGAGGGCTGAGACCACCTCTGGGAAATCGAGTTAGCACCTCGCTGCTGTATCAACCCTATATCAGCTATACATGTCACCTCAATGTCGTGATTTCCTGCAGGCATCGTAACCACACCAACAATATTACATAGGCCCTGAATCAGACAAGGAAAAGGGATACTGGTAAAGTCTCTAAAGGCGTGCTCATGAATCTCCTTAATAATATAGCGGGCAATGTTGATGTCATATCCGGCAATGATGCTCGCTACTAGAATAACTCGGTCAAGTGTAAGAGAATTGTCCACACCTGTAGGACCGAGACGGTTCCATACAACTGACTACCAAAACTTGCCCTCAAAGTAAAGTGATGACATCTTAATATCTAACTTCTCAGCTGCCCATCTCACATCTACGCCATCCTCAGCAATATACTGTGCAACCCACCGTAGTAGCTCTAAGCGCTGATCGACATCCTCCATTTTATTTCTATTTTTCACCATCTCCATGTGGTGATCAAACTCAGCAGTACTAGCTGAAAGCTCACGTTCAGCACCAAACAAGAACTCGTGGATAGTCTGCTCGGATATGTCTACTCTGGTACCACCAACCAAAGTGTGAGTCAATGGTGGTTGGTCCCGATATCGCTGCTCCTTTGGTGTGATCAATGTAATAGAAGCAACATATGAAGCATAAAACTCACGGACCAACTCTGGGCTGTAGCTACCAGAAGGCTCCGTCATCCACCCGAACCAATAACGATCAAACAATGACTTAATCTCGGGTAGTGCCTTCAACTCATCTATCTGATACCGGGGCTCCTCAGTGATATTTCTTTTACACGCACCCCACTTAGTTAGCTCTGCATCCCTATCATAAATAGCCTTCATACCCTAAACACACCACCTCTTGTTTTCCCTTCATGCTGCAGCTGCGACCCGCTGTGCAGCCATACGAAATCAAAGCTTTTATCAACATCACAACAACTTTCTTATGATTGGGGCTACGCATCCACTAACTCCTAAAGGATGGTTTGCCATGGAACAAAGACTTCGCAACCTCAACGGGATGACTTGACTTTGCCAGTCTTTTAAAACATATAAACCATTTAGTTCTTTGGTAGTATAACTTTTCCCGACGACATACACGGGCTTTAGCGGCTCTCCTGGCCTTAGCGCCCTCAACAGTCCTGTGGTAACAAGTTTCTATACCCAACTAATGGATTTACGTGTTTCATAATAAAGAAAGAAGAAAATTGAAAAGTTGTTGTGTTGGACCTAAGACAATTTCGTTTCATAAACATGGAAAGGACTTAGCCAATTTTTTATTTCATAAACATGGAAAGGACTTAGAAATCAATTTCGTTTCATGATCATAGAAAGGACTTAGAAGTCCATATTGGAATCACAACAAGAACACTTGCCTTTCATAATCTTTCCTTACCCCACTACTCCAACCTAAGGGACTGTAGTGCCCATCCCTTTGGAAGAGAAGAGCAAGAGAGAGAAGTTTAGCCAACAAATATTTTATTGAAAACAAGAAACTTTACAAGTAGTTTTAGGTGGAGAGATTGATGATCTCCAAATAAGGACCTATGCTTCCTTTTATAGGAGAAGGAATTCCTAAGAAAAATAAAATAGAAAGATAAACATTAACTAAACACACGTGGCCCACTATTCTAAAAATAGTAAAGCCCTATCCTATCTCTAATAGAAGATAAGTCCTCTTCGGGCACACACTTCTATCTAATAAAATAAAATTACATCACCCTTTTAGTCAAACTGGGCCCCTCAAACATGTGGCGGATCCTAACAAGATAAAACTAAAATATGTTGTTGGCATGTGACATCACGTGCAAGCAGGTGGATCAGCAGCTTGTAGTTGGCTTCAAGCAGGTGGGTGAGCAGCTTGTAAGCTTCTTGCAAGCAGGTGGGTTGGCTGCTTGTAGTCATCTAGCAAGTAGGTGGATAAGCAGCTTGCAGGGAACCACCCAGTGCACCCAACATGCAACATGCAAACTTGGGTACGTCGGAGATCACACTGAACGTCGGGACAATCTTTGTTACTATATTTCCCAACTTCAATATGTCCCTCTCGGATCCGTATCTGACGGAGGTGTTGAAGATCCAAGTCCAGATTCTTGGAGCTCCTCAGGCTCGTGATGCCATACAACCAACTCTGCACTACCAGATTGCTTGAAAGGTTCAGAACCATGCTATGGATCTAGCTTTTCTGGGTGGCGAGACTGCTTTGTTCCTAATTATAGATGCCACCAATGGAACCACCAGTGCACCCAAATTTTGAGGCAACTATCCAGAGAAGAACTCACCAATGTTTTTCCAGACTCTTGGGTCATAAATTACGAGAAGTTGAGAGGCCATCCTCAACCTCTCCATTCCACCGAACCCACTTTCACCAAAAAGAACGACAACACAGTCGCCATAAGGTTTGACCACTTCCATCTCAAGAAGCCCCATAAAAAAACCTTCTCCATCCATGTGTACCAACCTTCTGATGATCTTTCGTATGAAAAGAGCACCAAAATCATAAAATGGTTTCTGTCAAGCTTCATTAGCATACACGATTGGATCAAGCAATTCAATCTTGATGGCCCAATGTTCAGTGGTTCAAATGTCCTTTCACGGGACATTATCTAGGGAAAATTGACAGTGAATACTAAGGGTGCCAGGAGGATGATGATACAGAATGGAATGAGTATTGTCGGGCTATAGAAATAAGGGAGACGAAGAAAAACGGAGGCAACTCTGAAAAGGAATTCAGGAAGAGATACGATAAAGGAGACCCATCTATTGGTTCCCTTAGCTGTCCAGGAAAATATGAATTTCTTGTGTCATGTAAATCCCAAAGTAACCCTGCCCAACTCACTCCATCTAAAAGCGAAAACACCAACCCCAACAGCGAGCGTATGAATGATTTATTCATGATGTCCCCTACAGGCTCCAGTCATTCAGATGACTTCGCACCAAATAAACCCTTTGAAATGGATAACTTGAGCCACGCTCCAAAATACCAGCAAAAAATATTATCCTACTAATAGGTGAAAGGGTATCCCTGAGTGACACCGAAGCAACTCTCAACTTGCAGTCTAAAAATGACATGTGCCAAAATAGGATGCTATCCGGTATTGGCCAATCCATCAGGAGTGTTGCTCATGCACAAACCAAGTTGGTGAACAAAGTCGAAGAAATGAGTAAGAAAGTGGAACAGATATCTACGCAGCATGATGGATTTATCCGAGCCCTAGAACTCAGGCTCAAAACCTTGCTCTATGACTTACGTCCACCAGGCACCTCACTATCCCACTTCATCAACCAATAACAAAAAGAAATGTCTTCTCTGAAAGAACAGATCCGACACCTGAAATATGGCACTTTGACTCACAGAGAACCCATAACTCACTCCCAGAACTAACTCCATTCCCTATGTCTCCTCAGACATACTCGCCACCAAGAATGGGCCACAGCTTCACCACTTTCCCATCCAGTTCACCACTACCTATATCCTATTCTCTAGCTCTTTTTGCTGAACAAGAATTTGACATAACTAAGCTTACTTGGGAAAGAAAAGATGCCATAGTAGTGAAGAAAAAAGCTGATGGCTTCCACCGACAATCCAAGAGAAAAATGGAAGTTGGCGAGAAGGATACAGACAGAGGAACCATGTTAATCTCAGGTCATGACATCACCTTTCCTAATGATGACTTGCTAATCCGAGCACCCGTAGTGCCATATGAATATAAGGAATGGGCCGCCTTGCTAAAAGATAGACTCCTCAATAATGATTGGCTACCCTCAGACCATGGCTCCTAAGATCCACCTGACAATTTGATTCTCTCCAATCAGGTTATGCCAAATCTCTATGAGATTGAAGACCACCAAGATTCAGCTGACCAGGATCCCATGCACGAATATCTGCAATGCAATGAGGATATTTAAGACCAACAAAATGAGTACTTATTCGATAGTGACCCTATAGATAAATATTCAGAAACCGATGATAACTTTACAGGTGATGAATATGTTGAAGATAGCATAGACGTCTCAGGAGATTCACGAGAATATGTTGAGGAAAATCTTGAGTCCTCAATTGAATCCCCTGAAGAAGACTGTCCACCCATCTTCATGAACAATGCCAAAGAACCAGAAGTCTCTAAAGTGGTCGACGATTAGGATGGGATGACGGACGATCCAATCCTGAAAAGAAGGCCAGAACCAATGACACCTGCAAGGAAAATCGTTGGTATTGGATTCCATACCTACACCCTCGACGATGTCAAAGTATCAGCCTGACACCGAAGGATCCAAGACTTCTATAATTGGATGGCAACAAAAAATCTGGCTGAACGAGAAACGTACATGATCCTGTCGGAGTTCACTTTGAGGTTCTCCAAAATCCTCAGAGACTGGTGGAATGCACTTGGGATTGCTGACAAGAACACCTACCTTACATCCCAAGACTTTGCCTTCAATATACAAATCCCATAAGAGGTCTTCTGCGGAGACACAGGCCAAAAACAGGAGAAGCTACAGAGGCAGCTCTTCGAAATGAACTGCATATCATACGACAGAGACGTCATCAATGTCTATTTCCAAATATGGCAAAGATCTATTTCGAACTGGGCGGTGACCTAAGCCTGAAGCAAGCATTCATGTCATCACTGCCAAAAATGCTAGCAGGAAACACCATGACGATTGTAGAGGACAAGTTCAAATCCATCACAGAATCGCAGGTAGGCTACATTAGGTAGGCCATCTTTTAGGCCCTAGATAGCATATACACAAAAATATCTGTAATGAAGCAGATCGTGCAGAACAATCCAGCTCTAGATAGGGCATGCAGTAATCCAGCTCTAGATAGGGCATGCAGTAAGAATGATCTTGTTACTAAATCCAACTGCCCTTGTTCAAGCCGTTGGATAAGTTCTAAGAGACAACTACAGTTGAGGAGGTTCACACTCCTACGACCTTCAGACGAAAGGTCCATAACGACCAGGAGAACCAGGTATTTCAGGCAAAGAAATCCGACCACATACAAGAAGAACAATGGATGTTTCATCTGTAAAAATCCTAGACACATTGCTAGAAATTATCCTCAAGCTAAGAAGTCGAAGGAATCGATCCATCTCTTTGAAGAGATCACAGACCACACGGGCATCTATCTCAGTAAAGACGATGATCTTGAATCGGTCTTCTCCCTAGAGGAGAAACCGACAGAGGACACTCTATTCTCATTGGACGTCTATGAAGAATCATGTGAAATCCATTCCAATGGTCTCTACCTGATATCGAGTGCAAAAGACAAGGACGTCCGCCTGATAACTGAAAGTCCAGCTAGTTAATTCCTCATGCTCAACACATCAGTGATGCCCTCTTCTGTAATAGCAGACTACCCTTCAGATCTACTCAATCTGTATGTGGATCCATTCGATCTAACCATCCTCCTAAAGAGAAGGACTTTCTATGAGTTGCAGGTGTTCAGAAAGTATGGAGGATCCATTCTGAAGCCGTTCGGAGTTCATCCTGAATATCCGTTCTGCCATGTATCCGTCGCGCTAGCCAATGACTTCCACAAGAGCTCCTATGGCTATTCAGGCACTTGTGCCACCAGTACCACATCCTTATAGAGTTCAAGTGCGATGCGTTCAGGCACTTTGATCGAATCCAACCATCTCTCAAAAGGTTCATGCTGTGGTTCAAGCCACGATAATATTGGGTTCGATGCTTCAAAGATTACTACGATGCAAAGGTATTCATGCTACATCATTCGGTGGGAATCTAAACCACGAGGTCCAAGCTCAGCCAGAGATTTCACTATCCTGGAAATTTCCTTTATCGATCCTATCCTTGGAATACGAATACTACGAAGCACAAAGAATTATCTTCCCATAGAGTCGATGCATTTCGAAGGAGATATGGCCAAAAGAATGGGGAAGATGGACAAACAGAGATAACGAACGCCTCAGGAAGAAACACGACATCGACTGGTGCTAGAAAGAAGGATACGCAAGCTCACCTCCATCACCTTCCAGCACTATATGAAGAAATGAAGCCCAATGACATGTGCAAGAAATTACCACTTGCCATAAGCTCCGTAAAACTACCTGCCAAGGTTTACCATTAAACCCTCCTCAAAGGGTTTGCCTGCAAGGTGCTTATCCAACTGCTACATCACAAAACCCTCCTCAATGGGTTTCTCTGCAAGCTGCTTATCCACCTACTTGCCAGATGACTACAAGGAGCCTACCCACCTACTTGCAAGAAGCTTACAAGCTGCTCACCCACCTACTTGAAGCCAAATACAAGCTGCTGATCCACCTGCTTGCATGCGATGTCACATGCTAACAACATATTTTAGTTTTATCTTGTTAGGTTCCGCCACATGTTTGAGGGTCCCAATTTGAATAAAAGGGTGGTGTAATTTCATTTTATTAGATAGAAGTGTGTGCTCGAAAAGGGTTATCTTTTATTAGAGATAGGATAGGGCTTTACTATTTTTAGAATAGTAGGCCACGTGTGTTTAAATAATGTTTATCTGTCCATTTTGTTTTTATTAGGACTTTCTTCTCCTATAAAAGGAAGCATAGGTCCTTAGTTGGAGATCATCAATCTCTCCACCTAAAAACACTTGTAAAGTTTCTTGTTTTCAATAACATGTTTGTTGGCTAAACTTCTCTCTCTTGCTCTTCTCTTCCAAAGAGATGGGCACTTAGGTCCCTTAGGTTGGAGTAGTAGGGTAAGGAAAGATTATGCAAGGCAAGTGTTCTTGTTGTGATTCCAATATGGACTTCTATGTCCTTTCCATGATCATGAAACGAAATTGATTTCTAAGTCCTTACAATGTTTATGAAACGAAATTGGCTAAGTCCTTTCCATGTTTATGAAATGAAATTGGCTTAGGTCCAACACAACAACTTTCCAATTTTCTTCTTTATTTATTATGAAACACGTAAATTCATTAGTTGGGTAGAGAAACTTGTTCCCACAGGACTGTTGAGGGTGCTAAGGCCAGGAGAGCCGCTAAAGCCCGTGTATTTCACTGAAAAAAGTTATACTACCAAAGAACTAAATGGTTTACATATTTTAAAAGACTGGCAAAGTCAAGCCATCCTGTTGAGGGTTGCGAAGTCTTTGTTCCATGGCAAACTATCCTTTAGGAGTAAGTGGATGCGTAGCCCCAATCGTAAGTAAGTTGTTGTGCTGTTGATAAAAGCTTTGAATTCGTATGGCTGCCGCCTATATGGTCATGAATCACCTGTCATGTTGGAAAGTTAGAAGTCTTTCATATGGATTTCACAGCCTATTATGTAGTGTTGGAAATGTTAGCAGTCTGTTGTTATCCATCGAGCCTAATATTGCCTGCGTGCCTTTTCTTGCCCCGCTATCCCCTTCTTTACTTGGTATCAGAGCCATCCTGCTCTCTTCGGAGGGAGGAATCAATTGTTTGCATAAGATCTACTTCCGTTGTTTCTAACACCAACTTTACATTTTCAGTCTTTACTTTAGTTTGTTTGAGTCTAGTTTCCAAACAGTCCATAGTTCATAAGTTTTCAATTCCCAAATTCAGCGTCTTGTACATATTTGAGTCTCTATTTACTTTCTCTTGACTTTAGAATAAATAGTGTGTCGAGTGTTTTCTTAGATTTTTAGCACAAATACATCGAGTTTTTACTGTCCAAAAAAACCACAAAAATATGTCGATTTCTGAGTCTTTCCCATCTTCCTCGTCTGCATCTAGTCTGTGTAAATCCTTAGCAAAATTACATATGTCTCCTACGCTCAGTAAAACTCTATCGTGTAAATATGACGACCTCTATGAAGTAGATGTGTTGTCACCAGAAAATAAAATATCTTCCACATATCTACCTCTCCTAAACCCATACTTAGCTTTTATAAAAAAGGCATGCAACCCGTGGCTGCAAATCCGTTCTTTGGTCTAACAAAAGCCAAAGGGAGTCAAGGAATATATTGCTGCATCAAAACTTGACCAGCATCCTATTCTTGCAACTCAAGAGGAAAAGTTCATCACTCTGCAGATGCCGGAGGATTTTTCGAGACAGTGGAAAAGCCAAGGCTCCACCTATAACCATTTTGGTACCGTCAAAGTTGTGTTGACGTATCACGAATGAAAAGGCCATCCCATTCTGGAGCGTCTTTCTCTCCTGGATACCAGATACAATGAGTACCAACATGCAACCTTGGGTACATCGAAGATCACACTGAATGCCGGGACAGTCTTTGTTATTATATTTCCCAACTTTAATATATCCCTCTCTGATCCGTATCTAACGGAGGCACTGAAGATCCAAGTCCAGATTCTTGGAGCTCCTCAGGCTCGAGATGCCATACAGGCAACTCTGCACTACCAAATTGCTTGGAGGGTTCAGAACCATGCTATGGATCTATCTCTTTCGGGTGACGAGAATGCTTTGTTTCTAAATATAGATGCCACCAATGGAACTACCCAGTGCACCCAAATTCCGAGGAAAATATCCAGAGAAGAACGCACCAAAATTCTTCCAGACTCTTGGGTCAGAAATTACGAGAAGTTGAGAGACCATCCTCAACCTCTCCAGTCCACCGAACCCACTTTCACCAAAAAGAACGACAACACAATCGCCATTAGTTTCGACCACTCCCATCTCAAGAAGCCTCATAAAACAACCTTCTCCATCCATATGTACCAACCTTCCGATGATCTTCCAGATAAAAGGAACACCAAAATCATAAAATGGTTTCTGTCAAGCTTCATGAGCGAACACGATTGGATCGAGCAATTCAATCTTGATGGCCGCAGTGTTCAGTGGTTCAAATGTCCTTTCATGGGACATTATCCATGGAAAATTGACTGTGAATGCAAAGGGTGCCAGGAGGATGATAATACAGAATGGACTAAGTATTTTTAGGCTATAGAAATGAGGGAGACGAAGAAAAGTGGAGGCAACTCTGAAAAGAAATTCAGGAAGAGATACGATGAAGGAGACCCATCTATTAGTTCCCTTAGCTGTCCGAGAAAATATGAATTCCTTGTGTCATGTAAATCCCAAAGTAACCTCTACCAACTCACTCTATCTAAAAGCAAAAACACCAACACCAACAGCGAGCCTATGACTAATTTGTTCATGATATCCCCTACAGGCTCCAGTTATTCTGATGACTTCCCACCAAACAAACCCTTTGAAATGGATAACTTGATCCACTCTCCAAAAATACTACCAAAAAATACTATCCTACCAACAGGTGAAAGGGTATCCCTGAGTGACACCGAAGCAATTATCAAATGGCAGTCTAAAAATGCCATGTTCCAAAACAGGATGCTATCCGGTATTGGCCAGTCCATTAGGAGTGTTGCTCACGCACAAACCAAGTTGGTGAACAAGGTCGAAACAACGAGAAAAAAAGTGGAAAAAACATCTACGCAGCATGATGGACTTATCCGAGCCACGAAACTCAGGCTCAAAACCTTGCACTACGACATATGTCCACCAGGCACCTCACAAACCCACTTCTTCGACCAACAATAAAAAGAAATGGCTTCTCTGAAAGAACATATCCGACACCTGAAATATGGCACGTTTGACTCACAGAGAACCCATAACTCATTCCCAGAACCAACTCTATTCCCTATGTCTCCTCAGACATACTCTCCACCAAGAATGGGCCACAGCTTCACCACTTTCCCATCCAGTTCACCACTACCTATATCCTTTTCTCCAGCTCTTTTTGCTGAACAAGAATTCAACATAGCCAAGCTTGCTTAGGAAAGAAAAGATGCCATAGTGGTGAAGAAAAAAGTTGATGCCGTCCACCGACAATCCAAGAGAAAAATGGAAGTTGGCGAGAGGGATACAGACAGAGGAACTATGATAATCTCAGGTCATGACATCACCTTTCCCGATGATGACTTGCCAATCCGAGCACCCGAAGTGCCATATAAAGATATGAAATGGGCTGCCTAGCTAAAAGATGGTCACCTCAATAATGATTGACTAACCTCCGACCATGGCTCCTAAGATTCACCTGACAACTTGATTCTCTCTTATCAGGTTGTGCCAAATCTATGTGAGATTGAAGACCATCAAGATCTAGCTGACCAGGATCCCTCACACAAATATCTATAATGCAATGAGGATATTCGAGATATTGATCCCCTTTCTGCCCCGAACGACCAACAAAGTGAGTACTTATTCCATAGGGATGAATATTCAGAAACTGATTATAACTTTCCAACTAGCGAATATGTCGAAGATAGAGAAGACGTCTCAAGAGATTCGCGAGAATATGTTGAGAAAACTCCCGAGTCCTCTATTGAATACCCTGAAGAAGACTATCCACCCATCTTCATAAATAATGCCAAAGAACCAGAAGTCTCTGAAGTAGTCAACGATCAGGACGGGATGACTGATGATCCAATCTCGGAAAGAAGGCCAGAACCAACGACACCTACATGGAAAACCATTGGTACTGGATTCCATACCTTCACCCTCGACGATGTGAAAGTATCAGCCTGGACCCAAAGGATCCAAGACTTCTATACTTGGATGGTGATGAAAAATCTGGCTGAACGAGAAAAGTACATAATCCTATCGGAGTTCACTTCAAGGTTCTCTGGAATCCTCAGAGACTAGTGGAATGCACTTGGGATTGCTGACAAGAACACCTACCTCACATCCTAAGACTTCGCCTTCAACATCCGAATGCTGCAAGAGGTCTTCTGCGGAGACACAGGCCAAAGACTGGAGAAGCTATGGAGGAAGTTTTTCGAGCTGAAGTGCATTTCATATGATAGAGATGTCATCGATATCCACTTCCAAAAGATGTCAAAGATCTACTTCAAACTGTGCTGTGACCCCAATCTGAAGCAAGCATTTGTATCATCACTGCCGAAGGTACTAGCAGGCCAGACCATGATAATTGTGGAGGACAAGTTCGAATCCATCACAGTATCTTAGGTAGGCTACATTAGGCAGTCCATCATTCAGGTCCTAGACAACATATGCATGAAAGGATCTATACTGAAGTAGATTGTGCAGAACAATATAGCTCTAGATAGGACATGCAGTAGGAATGATCTTGTTACTAAATACAACTGCCCTTGTTCGAGCCCCCTGATAAGTTCCAAGAGACAACTGCAGTTTAGGAGGTTCAAACTCCCATGAACTCCAGACGACAGGTCTATAAGGACCAGGAAAACGAAGTATTTCAGGCGAAGAAATCCGACCACATACAAGAAGAATAATGGATGCTTCATCTGCAAAAAGCCTGGACACTTTTCTAGAAATTATCCTCAAGCCAAGAAGTCGAAGGACTCGATCCACCTCTTTGAAGAGATAGCAGACCACACGGGCATCTATCTCAGCAAAGATGACGATCTTAAATCAGTCTTCTCCCTGGAGGAGAAACTGACAGAGGACACTCTATTCTCATTGGAATTCTATGAAGAATTAGGTGACATCCATGCCAATGGTCTCTACCTGATATCAAGTGTAGAAGACAAGGACGTCCGCTTGTTTATTAAAATTCTAGCCAGTCAATTCCTCATGCTTAACACATCAGTGATACCCTCTTCTGGAATAGCAGACTACCCTCCAGATCTGCTCAATTCATATGTGGATCCATTCTATCAATCTATCCTCCTAGAGAGAAGGACTTTCTATAAGCTGCAGGTGTTCAGAAAGTATGAAGGATCCATCCTGAAGCTGTTAGAATTTTATCCTGAGTATCCGTTCTGTCAAGTATTCATTGTGCTAGCCAATAAATTTCCACAAGAGCTCCTATGGCTATTCTGGTACTTGTGCCACCAGTACCACATCCTCATGGAGTTCAAGTGCAATGCATTCAATCACTTTGATCGAATCCAACCAGCTCTCAGAAGGTTCATGATGTGGTTCAAGCCACGACAATATTGAGTTCAATGCTTCAATGATTCCTACGATGCAAAGGTATTCATGCTACATCATTCGATGGGAATCTCAAACCACGAGGTCCAAGCTCAGCCGGAGATTTCACTATATTGGAAATTTCCTGTATCGATCCTATCCTTGAAAGACGAATACTACGAAGCATAAAGAATTATCTTCCAGTAGAATAGATGCATTCTTAAGGAGATCTAGCCAAACAAATGGGGGAAAATAGAACTACATCGATAACCATCCCCACTGGGACAGGGTACGACAGGCAGCAAAGAAATATCAACCTCCGTATGAATTCACGAGGGATGAAGTCACCAAAGCCATTAAAAGCATCCATTTGAATGTTTCACCACAGGAATGGGAATGTAACACAACAAGTTAGTCTAACAGGAAGGGTTCCTTTACCATATCACTGAAAAGAAGCTTGGAAGACAAAGAATGCCTCAGAAAGACACACAGCGTCGACCGGTGGAAGGAAGAAGGATATGCAAGCTCACCGCCATCACTTTCCACCACTGCATAAAGAGATGACGCCCGATTACATGCATAATAAATTACCACTTACCATGATCTCCATGAAACTACATGCCAAGGTTTACCATGAAACCCTCCTCAAAGGGTTTGCTTGCAAGTTGCTTATCTAGCTGCTACATCACAAAACCCTCCCCGATGGGTTTTCCTGCAAGCTGCTTATCCACCTACTTGCCAGATGACTACAAGGAGACTACCACCTGCTTGCAAGAATCTTACAAGCTGCTCACCCACCTGCTTGAAGCCAACTATAAGCTGCTGATCCACCTGCTTGCACGTGATGTCACATGCCAACATTATATTTTAGTTTTATCTTGTTAGGCTCCACCACATGTTTGAGGGGCCCAGTTTGAATAAAAGGGTGATGTAATTTCATTTTATTAGATAGAAGTGTGTGTCTGAAGAGGGCTTATCTTCTATTACAGATAGGATAGGGCTTTACTATTTTTAGAATAGTGGGCCACGTGTGTTTAAATAATGTTTATCTGTCAATATTGTTTTTATTAGGACTTCCTTCTCCTATAAAAGGAAGCATAGGTCCTTAGTTGGAGATCATCAATCTCTCCACCTAAAAACACTTGTAAAGTTTCTTGTTTTCAATAAAATATTTGTTGGCTAAACTTCTCTCTCTTACTCTTCTCTTCCAAAGGGATGGACACTTCGGTCCCTTAGGTTGGAGTAGTGGGGTAAAGAAATATTATGCAAGGCAAGTGTTCTTGTTGTGATTCCAATATGGACTTCTAAGTCCTTTCCATGTTCATGAAACGAAATTGATTTCTAAGTCCTTTCCATGTTTATGAAAAAAAATTGGCTAAGTTCTTTCCATGTTTATGAAATGAAATTGGCTTAGGTCCAACACAACAGCTTTCCAATTTTCTTCTTTTTTTATTATGAAACACGTAAATCCGTTAGTTGGGTAGATAAAATTATTCCCACAGGACTGTTGAGGGCGCTAAGGCAAGGAGAGCCGCTAAAGCCCGTGCATGTCACCAAAAAAAGTTTTACTACAAAAGAACTAAATGGTTTACATGTTTTAAAAGACTGGAAAACTCAAGCCATCCCATTGAGGGTTGCGACGTCTTTGTTCCGTGGCAAACCGTCCTTTAGGAGTTAGTGGATGCATAGCCCCAGTCGTAAGAAAGTTGTTATCCTGTTGATAAAAGCTTTGATTTCGTATGGTTTCCGCCTATATGGTCGTGTATCACCTATCATGTTGGAAAGTTAGCTTTGATTTTGTATGATTGTCGCCTATATGGTCGTGAATTTCCTGTCATGTTAGAAAGTTTGAAGTCTTTCATATGGATGTGTTCAGCCTATCATGTCGTGTTGGGAAAGTTAGAGGTTTGTTGTTATCCATCGAGCCTAATATTGCCTGCGTGCCTTTTCTTGCCCCGCTATCCCCTTCTCTACTTGGTATCAGAGCCATCCTGCTCTCTTCGGAGGGAGGAATCAATTGTTTGCATAAGATCTACTTCCGTTGTTTCTAACACCAACTTTACATTTTCAGTCTTTACTTTAGTTTGTTTGAGTCTAGTTTCCAAACAGTCCATAGTTCATAAGTTTTCAATTCCCGAATTCAGCGTCTTGTACATATTTGACTCTCTGTTTACTTTCCCTAAACTTTAGAACAAATAGTGTGTTGAGTCTTTTCTTAGATTTTTAGCACAAATACATCGAGTCTTTATTGTCCACAAATACAAAAATATGTTGATTTCTGAGTCTTTCCCGTCTTCCTCGTCTGCATCTAGTCCGTACAAATCCTTAGCAAAATTACATATGTCTCCTACGCTTAGTAAAACTCTGTCGTGTAAATATGACTACCTCCATGAAGTAGATGTGTTGTCACCATAAAATAAAATTTCTTCCACATATCTACCTCTCCTAAACCCATACTCAGTTTTTGTAAAAAAGGCATGCAAACCGTGGCTGCAGATCCGTTCTTTGGTCCAATAAAAGCCAAAGGGAGTTAAGGAATATGTTGTTGCATCAAAAGTTGACCAACACCCTATTATTGCACCTCAAGAGGAACAATTCATCACTCTGCAGATGTCGGAGGATTTTCCGTGCCAGTGGAAAAGCCAAGGCTTCACCCATATCCATTTTGGTGCCGTCAGAGTTGCGTTGATGAATCACGGATGAAAAGGCCATCCCATTGTGGAACATCTCTCTTCTAGTGTCACGCCGCAAATCCATTTGAGGTGGACTGGCACCCGAAGCCGTTAAGGCTCGAGATAACCAACCTTCATTCATTCATATGTATCTCACTCAATGAACAACACTTAGAGATACAAGAGGTCAAATACGGAAGTCATGGAAAGATATTCATATAGATATGAAACTTGGCCATTAGGGCCATTGCGTCAAAAGCATACATATTTGACATTCCTTCATTTGTCCCACAACGTCTACAAAAGCCTCTAATAGATACATAACCAAGACTAAAGTCGGGACAAGTCCCCGCTTTATACATTTGTTACACAGTACCAAAACAATGTACACAAGTGACTCGAAAAGCCCCGAACCAAGCTGGAGCTCACCAATAGTCTGCGGATGACCCGAATCCTAATGTGGAGGTCTACTAGCTCCTGTGCCTACAACAAGTAAGGTAAGTCCCCCAAGGGACGTCAGTATGAAAGAATATACGGAGTATGTAAGGCTATAAGAAACTGTATGCAACATAGGATCTCAAATGGAATCAAATACTAGTGAATAAACATTATGGATAAACCACCGTTCTGTATATGTGTGGAACCATGTACATTACATTCATTACTTTCTTTGATATTACGTTCATCATCATTATCATTCATCCAGCTGATCAGTGGGTCACCTCATAACATGACGTATCATAACATAACATATCATAACTTAAAATTGGGATCGTCTCTAGCTAGGCTTATGCCCCTTTGAGCTACCACCCATAAATCAATAAAGCAGGTTCGTCCCTAGCTAGGTTTGCACCCCTTTGGGTTACCCCCTGTATCCAATAATCTTAGGATCGTCTCTAGCTAGGCTTTCACCCCTTTGAACTACCACCCGGTCTCAAAGAACCATAAAGTAACCATATATGCATTACTTCTTTCCTTTACTTTTCTGAGATTGATACATTGGTGGTCATAACATTATTGGAACTTTGGAACAATAATCAATGAATAAGAGACATGTGAATAACAATATATGTCAAACCTGAAATGAGGTACTTTAGAACATTTCAGAATGGAAACAAGTCAGTGACAATGAGAACAATAGGTGCTGCCAAAGAATACGAAAAAAGTAACCTTACATACCTTATCTTCCCAATATGAATACACAATCCTATATGTGGATACAATAATCCAGCTCCTTCCTTATGTGTTACTCTACAACACAGCTACATAACGGAGCTCACGTTAACAACTAACTACATTACAAGTGTGTAAGACGATAATGAGCTACATGATTGCCATATAATGTCATTTCACCCTTCACGATACAATTCACTGTATTACCATACCAACAACACCCCAACATGCCACACATCAACCAAGACATCATAAACCAATAGCATTTCACACCAAGTTTATACTTTACATTTCCTCATTAACACCACGTCACACTTACTCCATCAAATCATCTCAATACCTTTCACCATAACACATAAAACAATAATTCATAACTGATACGATTCAAAATGCCTCCGAACTACCCCTTAGGTCCATTCAAATGATACCATAAGTTGATAATTGCATCCAAAAAGGGTATAGGGGCCTTGAGGGGTCAAAGAGAAGCAAAAACAAACAAAACGGAATTCTAGAATGGCCTGTGGAGCCACATGCGCCCGTAGGTGGGTGAGATGCAACCACAAGTAACCATCTGTCCCTGTCCAGGTCCACCTGCGTTGGCATCTGCGCCCGCAGGTGCCCCATCCGCGAAGGCGGATACTCGATTTGGCCAAAATGGGTCTCTTTTGGGTCCTTTTTTGTAATAAATGGTCCATGGCCATAAGTAAGCTTCTCTTTTCATATTTTAGGTTAACTTGGATGCCAATGAACAACCATGGTTTCACAACACACATGAACATCACAAAACTACATTTTTCCCTTCAATACACCACCAATTCCATGCACAATTCCATAACAACAATTCCAAAAGTCATACACAAAGAGAAAGCAAGTTAGGGACATAAACACATCATACATGTTGACATTTAATCCATTAAATTCACTTCCTTCACGACCTCAAGTCCACTTTCAAATTTAGATGGCAAAACCTTTCACTGATTAAGCAAAAGTAGACTATTTCACACATAGTGGACTGCTCAACACTTTACCAACATAACCAACATGATTTATACACCCTATCTTGCATATAATATATTAAACCATAAGATTAAAAACTTTCCAAAGCTTGTAAAGAGGTGATCTTGTCCAAAGGGAATAGTTGCTTAGGGTTTGTGAGAAGAGAGAATGTTGTGGAAAAATCTAGAAATTGTATGTGTGTCTTAATGAATAAAATCTGATTTTTGTTGCCTTTTATAGTCCCTTAATGGTCATCTTTAGCCAAACTTGGGTCAATAATTGAGGGTTTACTTGGTCAAAGGTAGAATGGGTCATTTTCCCATTTGGGCCATGTCTTTTGCTTAATTATTGGGCCTTAAATTGAGCCCATTAGCACAAGACTAATTCAGCCTACTAAAATTAATGGGTAATATCCCAACCATCTCAAGTTTAAATATTTTCATAAATGTTAAGGTAATATCATAGGTTCTGAAATGTACGGGGTGTTACATCCTCCCCCCCTTAGAATCATTCGTCCTCGAATGTTAGTAACATTATCCAATCTAACAAATTCAGGTCTAGTTTATTCTTCATGTTATCATATACACATAATGCTTATAGATACTTACTTGTTATTGCTCCAATTTCGCATCTTGAACTTGTTCTTCCGTTTGAAATAAATGCGGGTACTTAGACTTTATCATTTCCTCAGCTTCCCATGTGATCTCTTCTACTTGCTGATTTCTCCAAAGTACCTTTACGGAAGCTACTTCTTTATTCCTTAACCTTTTCAATGGGAGCAAATACGAGATGGGTCTCCTGTGCAGTTTCGAAGGATTGAAACATGAAACACTGGATGAACTGTGGAGAGTTCTTGGGGTAGTGCTAATTCATACGCAACTTGAACACATCTTCGGACAATATCATTTGGCATGTTATATAGGGACCACTTTTCTTTCTTTCCAAATATCATTACCCTTTTCATTGGTGACACTTTCAAGAATACCCAATCACCTCGAAAAAATTCTAGCCCTCTTCTTCTAGTATCGGTATATGACTTGTGCCGACTTTGGGCCGTTTGTAGCTGCTGTTGTATCACCTTAACTTGATCCATAGCTTGATGAACAAGATCTGGCCTGAGTAAAGCAGTTTCACCCACTTCAAACCATCCAATTGGTGATCTACACTTCCTTCCATATAAAGCTTCATAAGGTGCCATTTTGATACTGAGGATGAAAAGCCGTATTTAAATTCACTTGGGTTCCCAAACTCTTCTGAAAAGATTTCCAAAAGTGTGTGGTAAATTGAGCTCCCCCGTCTGATATAATAGATATTGGAATCCCGTGTAATCGCACTATCTCTTTAACATACAACCGTGCATACTCTTCAACTGTATAGGTGGTCTTGACCGGTAGGAAATGCGCTGACTTGGTAAGCCTGTCAACTACTACCCATATGGAATCAAATTTTTGCAGTGTACGAGGTAAACCGGTGATGAAATCCATGTTAATCATGTCCCACTTCCAGACTGGAAGATTTATACATTGCATATAGCCTCCAGGTTTTTGATGCTCTACTTTTACTTGTTGACAATTTGGACATTGGGCTACAAATTCTGCAATGTTCTTCTTCATGTTACCCTACCAATACCTGTCTCTCAAATCATGATACATTTTGGTTTCTCCCAGACGAATAGAATACCGTAAGTGATGTGCCTCTGTCATAATCCGTCTCCTTAGCTCATCTACATTCGGTACACACAATCTACCTTGGCACTGAAGTACTCCCTCTTGCGTAAGATCAAATGCCTTTGTCAAACCCTGTTGTACATTCTCTTTCAACTGTAATAACATAGGATCTGCGTACTATTTTTCTTTCACTTCAGCTACTAATAAAGATTCTGTGGCATTTTGCATAATAACCCCTTCATCTGGAGATTCAAGAAGACGAACCCCCAAGCTGGCTAATTGATGTAAATCCTTGACGATACCTTGCTTTTCCGTCAACTGGCTACTAGTGCCTCCTATTGTCTTGTGGCTTAATGCATCGGCTACCACATTTGCTTTTCTCGGATGATATAAGATATCAATATCATAATCTTTTAATAGTTTGAGCCATCTCCGCTGACTTAGATTTAAGTCCTTCTGCTTAAATATATATTGCAAACTCTTATGATCGGTATATATGTCAACATGAACCCCATACAAATAGTGGCGCCATATCTTTAAAGAAAATATCACAACTACTAGCTCGAGATCATGTGTCCTCTCATGTGGTCGCAACTGTTGTGAGGCATAGGATATTGTATTACTGTACTGCATCAATACATATCCTAGTACAACTCCGAAAGCATCACAATAAACCGCATACCCTTCTGTGCCTTCCGAAAGTACCAATACGGGTGTAGTCATCAATTTATCCTTCAGCTCTTGGAAACTCCTTTCACATGCATCATTCCACTGAAACTTGGTTGCCTTATGTGTTAGCTTTATTAAAGGTGTAGAGATAGAAGAAAACCCTTCAACAAATCTTCTATAATAACCTGCATATCCAAGAAAACTACGAATCTCTATAGGCGTCATAGGTCTCGGCCAATTCTTCACCGCTTCTATCTTTTTGCGTATCAACCCTTATTCCTTCATCTGACACAATATGACCCAAGAATGTTACAGATTTTACCCAAAATTCACACTTAGAGAACTTTGCATATAACTTACAGTCATGAAGAATTTGTAACACCAGTCGTAAGTGATTAGTATGGTCTTCTTCTGATCTTGAGTAAAATATCATCTATAAACACTGTCACGAACACATCCAAGAATGGCTTGAACACCCTATTTATCAAATCCGTAAAAACTGCTGGTGTATTTGTTAGCCCAAATGACATAACCAAAAATTCATAGTGACCATACCGTGTTCGAAAAATTGTCTTGGGTATATCTTTTTCTCTAACCCTTACCGGATGATATCCCAATTTCAGGTCAATCTTTGAGAAATATTTGGCATCCTGTAACTGGTCAAACAAATCATCAATTATGGGGAGGGGATATTTATTCTTGACTGTCACCTTATTCAGTTGCCGATGATCAATACACATTCTCAATGTGCCATCTTTCTTTCGTACAAATAACACTGGTGCACCCCAAGGGGACATACTAGGCCTTATAAATCCCTTTTTCTAGCAAATCTTTTAATTGCTCCTTTAATTCTCAGGACTCCGCTGGGGCCATTCCATATGAAGGAATAGAGATAGGCTGAGTGCCTGGCATCACATCGATACCCAACTCTACTTCCCATTCTGGAAGCAAACCTGGAAGATCTTCAGGAAATACATCAAGGAATTCATTTACCACTGGAACCGATTGAAGAGTTGGTGACTTCACATCGGTATCCTGTACTCTTACTAGGTGGTATATGTACCCCTTGGATATCGTTTTCCTTTCCTTAAGATAGGAAATAAATTTACCTCTTAGTGCTCCAACATTACCCCTCCATTCAAGGATGGTCTTTTGTGGAAAATGGGAATGTACCTTCTTAGCTCGACAATCTACCATGGCATAACAAGAAGCCAACCAATCCATACCCATTATAACATCAAAATCTACCATCTCCAGCTCAATAAGATCAGCCAGCATATCATGACCACAAACAATTACTATACAATTACGATATACTCTTTTAGCTACAATAGATTCACCAACTGGTGTAGATACTTCAAATGGCTTGACTAGTACTTCAGGTGTTCTTTCGAATGTTTCAGCAACCAATGGAGTAACATATGATAAGGTAGAACCCGGATCAATCAATGCATATACATTTTGTGAAAAGACGAATAACGTACCTATAGCTATATCCAGAGAAGCCTCCGAATTCTGACGATCCGCTAACGCGTAAGTACAGTTCTGGACTGCACTTGAGTTAACTGCTCCTCGGAAACCTCTACCACACCAAGTAGGTTGTACATCCAATGAGGATGATACAACGGCTGATCCCGTAGATAGCGTCATACTACCCGTGCCCTTCCGTGGACACTCTCTCCTCATGTGCCCCGACATCCCACACCAATAGCAAACATTCATCCCAAACCAGTATTCACCTAAATGAAGCTTTCTGCAGTGCTGAAACGGCTGACGAGAATATCCCGTCGTCTGTGAACCTCAAACTCTACTACTCTGCCCAACGTGACTGCCTCTAAACCCTCAAAATTGGGATGGAGTACCGGCTGAAGGATAGGAAATTGATGGTCTAGGCAGTCTAGGAAAAACCCCGAGGCCTAAATTCTCCTTGGGATGCCATGAACTGTCCCATAGGTCTAGCCCTCTTTGACGGCCCTCTTTTAAATTCTTGCACCCTTCTCCTTTGCCTTTGATCATCCATCTTCTGTGCAAAAGCTTGTATTCTGGCTATATCCATATCTTTGTTCAAAGCAGCAATGGTACAATCCCTCACCAAATATGGATCCAATCTGTCCACATACCAATGGACTCTGTCATCCATCGTGGCTACTACATTAGGAGCATATTGAGCCAAAGAGTTAAATCGAAGACTGTACCCCTCTGACACTCATATTCCCTTGACGAAGATTTAAAAACTGATTCGCACGAGCCTCTCAGATCTCATATGGAAGGTAGTGATCAAGGAATGCCGCTTTGAATTCTTTCCAATTAGCTGGAAGTGCGCCGACACCCCTAGATCGTTTCCAATCTTCATACCATAATATAGCCTCTCCTTTCAGTCTGTATGCTGCAAGCTCAACTGTTTCTGTGCCAAAAATATGCATAACATCTAAAGCCCTTTGAATTTAGTCCACAAAGTCTTGTGGGTATTCATTCAGGTCTGACCCAATGAAGGTGGGAGGGTCTAATTTCAGGAAATGCTGTGTCCGCCGACTAGCTGCCCTATCTGCACCTTCATTACTTGTCGTTGGACCAACTCGTCCTTGATTTTGTACAACGACTATCTGAGTCAGCATGTGCACCGTATTCCATAAATCCTGTTCAGTAGCATTCACAGGTGGTTCTGGGGATTCTTCCCTCCTTTGTGGCCCCCCTGGAACTGGGTGAGGAGAAGAAGCCTGCGATGCAAATGCAGTTTCAGCCCCACCTTGACTAGCTTGGTCAGGTGGTGATTTACTAGTTTCTTCTACGGTAAGCATGTCTACCTTCTTACTTTTACCCCTACCTCATCTTGTAATCGGTATTTTAACTATACAAAAGAAAACCAATTTCAATGGTCAGATATGATTCCACCTACAACATTGGCTCTAATGCACGATCTAAGAAATGAAGAAACGAAACAACTCCTAAATGTCCCATAGCCTCCTACTTATAAATGTGGCGCGCAACACATCCATAAGAAAGACTCTACTCAGACACGACTTTGTAGACACCCTAGGACAACCTGCTCTGATGCCACTTTTGTCACGCCCCAAATCCCATTGAGGAGGACTGGCACCCGAAGCCGTTAAGGCCCGAGAGAACCAACCTTCATTCATTCATATGCATCTCACTCAATGAACAACACTTATAGATACAAGAGGTCAAAGACGAAAGTCATGGAAAGATATTCATATAGATATGAAACTTGGCCATTAGGGCCATTGCGTCAAAAGCATACATATCTGACATTCCTTCATTCGTCCCACAACGTCTACAAAAGCCTCTAATAGATACATAACCAAGCCTAAAGTTGGGACAAGTCCCCGCTTTATACATTTGTTACACAGTACAAAAATAATGTACACAAGTGACTCGAAAAGCCCCGAACAAGCTGGAGCTCACCAATAGTCTGCGGATGACCCGAATCCTAATGTGGAGGTCTACTAGCTCCTGTGCCTACAACAAGTAAGGTAAGTCCCCCAAGGGACGTCAGTATGAAAGAATATACTGAGTATGTAAGGCTATAAGAAACTGTATGCAACATAGGATCTCAAATGGAATCAAATACAAGTGAATAAACATTATGGATAAACCACCGTTCTGTATATGTGTGGAACCATGTACATTACATTCATTACTTTCTTTGATTTTACGTTCATCATTATTATCATTCATCCAGCTGATCAGTGGGTCATATCATAACATAACGTATCATAACATAACATATCATAACATAACATTGGGATCGTATCTAGCTAGGCTTATGCCCCTTTGAGCTACCACCCATAAATCAATAAAGCAGGTTCATCCCTAGCTAGGTTTACACCCCTTTGGGCTACCCCCTGCATCCAATAATCTCGGGATCGTCTCTATCTAGGCTTTCGTCCCTTTGAACTACCACCCGATCTCAAAGAACCATAAAGTAACCATATATGCATTACTTCTTTCCTTTACTTTTCTGAGATTGATACATTGGTGGTCATAACATTATTGGAACTTTGGAACAATAATCAATGAATAAGATACATGTGAATAATAATATATGTCAAACCTGAAATGAGGTACTTTAGAACATTTCGGAATGGAAACAAGTCAGTAACAATGAGAACAATAAGTGCTGCCAAAGAATACGAAAAGAGTAACCTTACATACCTTATCTTCCCAATATGAATACACAATCCTATACGTGGATAAAATAATCCAGCTCCTTCCTTACGTGTTACTCTACAACACAAGTACATAACAGAGCTCACGTTAACAACTAACTACATTAGAAGTGTGTAAGACGACAATGAGCTACATGATTGCCATATAACGTCATTTCACCCTTCACAATACAATTCACTGCATTACCATACCAACAAAACCCCAACATGCCACACATCAACCAAGACATCATAAACCAATAGCATTTCACACCAAGTTTATACTTTACACTTCCTCATTAACACCACGTCACACTTACTCCATCAAATCATCTCAATACCTTTCACCATAACACATAAAAAAATAATTCATAATTGATATGATTCAAAATGCCTCCGTAATACCCCTTAGGGCCATTCAAATGATACCATAAGTTGATAATTGCATCCAAAAAGGGTATAAGGGCCTTGGGGGGTCAAAGAGAACCAAAAACAAACAAAACGGAATTCTGGAATGGCCTATGGATCCACCTGCGCCAGTAGATGGGTGAGATAAAGCCGCAGGTGCCCATCTGGCCCTGTCCAGGGCCACCTGCATTGGCATCTGCGCCCGCAGGTGCCCCATCCGCGAAGGCGGATGCCCGATTCGGCCAAAATGGGTCTCTTTTGGATCCTTTTTTGTAATAAATGGTCCATGGCCATAAGTAAGCTTCTCTTTTCATATTTTAGGTTTACTTGGATGCCAACAAACAACCATGGTTTCACAACACACATGAACATCACAAAACTACATTTTTCCCTTCAATACACCACCAATTCCATGCACAATTCCATAACAACAATTCCAAAAGTCATACACAAAGAGAAAGCAAGTTAGGGACATAAACACATCATACATGTTGACATTTAATCCATCAAATTCACTTCCTTCATGACCTCAAGTCCACTTTCAAATTTAGAAGGCAATACCCTTCACTGATTAAGCAAAAGTAGACTGTTTCACATATAGTGGACTGCTCAACACTTTGCCAACATAACCAACATAATTTATACACCCTCTCATGCATATAATATATTAAACCATAAGATTAAAAACTTTCCAAAGCTTGCAAAGAGGTGATCTTATCCAATGGGAATAGTTGCTTAGGGTTTGTGAGAAGAGAGAATGTTATGGAAAAATCTAGAAATTGCATGTGTGTCTTAATGAATAAAATCTGATTTTTTTTGCCTTTTATAGTCCCTTAATGGTCATCTTTAGCCAAACTTGGGTCAATAATTGAGGGTTTACTCAAAGGTAGAATGGGTCATTTTCCCATTTGGGCCATGTCTTTTGCTTAATTATTGGGCCTTAAATTGAGCCCATTAGCACAAGACTAATTCAACCCACTAAAATTAATGGGTAATACCCCAACCATCTCAAGTTTAAATAATTTCATAAATGTTAAGGTAATATCATAGGTTCTGAAATGTACGGGGTGTTACATCCTCCCCCCTTAGAAACATTCGTCCTCGAATGTTAGTAACATTATCCAATCTAACAAATTCAGGTCTAGTTCATTCTTCATGTTATTTGCCAACTTCAATATGTCCCTCTCTGATCCGTATCTGACGGAGGCGTTGAAGATCCAAGTCCAGATTCTTGGAGCTCCTCAGGTTTGAGATGCCATACAGGCAACTCTACACTACCATAATGCTTGGAGGGTTCAGAACCATGCTATGGATCTATCTTTTTCGGGTAGCGATAATACTTTGTTCCTATATATAGATGCCATCAACGGAACCACCCAGTGCACTGAAATTCCGAGGCATATATCCAGTGAAGAACTCACCAAAATTCTTCTAGACTCTTGGGTCACAAATTATGAGAAGTTGAGAGACCATCCTCAACCCGTCCCGTCTATCGAACCCACTTTCACCAAAAAGAATGACAATACAGTCGCCATAAGTTTCGACCACTCCCATCTCAAGAAGCCCTATAAAATAACCTTTTCTATCCGTATGTACCAACCTTCCGATGATCTTTCGGATGAAAAGAACATCAAAATCATAAAATGGTTTCTGTCAAGCTTCATGAGCAAACACGATTGGATCAAGCAATTCAATCTTGATGGCTGCAGTGTTTAGTAGTTCAAATGTCCTTTCACGGGACATTGTACATGGAAAATTGATTGTGAATGCAAAGGATGCTAGGATGATGATGATACAGAATGGACTGAGTATTATCTGGATATAGAAATAAGAGAGATGAGGATAAGAGGAGGCAACTCCAAAAAGGAATTCAGGAAGAGATACGACGAAGGAGACCCATCTATTAGTTCCCGTAGCCGTCCAGGAAAATATGAATTCCTTGTGTTATTTAAATCCTTAAGTAACCCAGCCCAACTCACTCCATCCAAAAGCAAAAACACCAATTCCAACAACGAGCATATGACTAATTTATTCATGATGTCTCCTACAGGCTCCAGCCATTTAGATGACTTCCCACCAAACAAACCATTTGAACTGGATAACTTGAGCCACGCTCCAAAAATACTAGCAAAAAATATTATCCTATCAATGGGTAAAATGGTATCCCTGAGTGATACCAAAGCAACACTCAATTGGCAGTCTGAAAATGCCATGTTCCAAAATAGGATGTTATACGATATTGGCCAATCCATCAGGAGTGTTGCTCACACACAGACCAAGTTGGTGAACAAGGTCGAAGCAATGAGTAAGAAAGTAGAACAAACATCTACACAGCATGATGGACTTATCCGAGCCCTGGAACTCAAGGCTCAAAACTTTGCACTACGACATATGTCCACCAGGCACCTCACTATCCCACTTCTTCGACCAACAACAAAAAGAAATGGGTTCTCTGAAAGAACAGATCCGACACCTGAAATATGGCACGTTTGACTCACAGAGAACCCATAACTCAATCCCGCAACCAACTTCATTCCCTGTGTCTCCTCAGACATACTCGCCACCAAGAATGGGCCACAGCTTCACCACTTTCCCATCCAGGTCACCACCGCCTATGTCCTTTTCTCCAGCTCCTTTTGCTGAACAAGAATTTGACATAGCCAAGCTTGCTTGGGTAAGAAAAGATGCATAGCGGCGAAGAAAAAAGCTGATGTCGTCCACCGACAATCCAAGAGAAAAATCAAAGTTGGAGAGAAGGATACAGACAGAGGAACCATGATAATCTCAGGTCATGACATCACCTTTCCCGATGATGACTTGCCAATCTGAGCACCCGAAGTGCCACATGAAGATAATGAATGGCCCGCCTTGCTAAAAGATGGGCTCCTCAATAATGAATGGATACCCTCAGACCATGGCTCCCAAGATCCACCTGACAACTTAATTCTCTCCGATCAGGTTGTGCCAAATCTTTATGAGATTGAAGACCACTAGGATCCAGCTGACCGAGATCCCATGTACGAATATCTGCAAAGCAATAAGGATATTCGAGATATTCATCCCTTTCTACCCCATATGACCAACAAAGTGAGTACTCATTCGATAGTGACCCTACGGATGAATATTCAGAAACCGGTGATAAGTTTCCAACTGGCGAATATATCGAAGGAAGCAAAGACCTCTCAGGAGATTTGCGAGAATATGTTGAGAAAACTCCTGAGTCGTCAATCGAATCCCCTAAAGAAGACTATCCACCCATATTCATGAACAACACCAAAGAACAAAAGTCTCTGAAGTAGTCGATGATCAGGACGGGATGACGGATGATCCAATCCCGGAAATAAGGCCAGAACCAACGACACCTGAAAGAAAAACCATTGGTACTGGATTCCATACCTTTACCCTCGACAATGTCAAAGTATCAGCTTGGCCCCAAAGGATCCAAGACTTCTATACTTAGATGACGATGAAAAATCTAGCTGAACAAGAAAAGTATAGGATCCTGTTGGAGTTCACTTCAAGGTTATCCAGAATCCTTATAGACTGGTGGAGTGCACATGGGATTGCTAACAAGAACACCTAGCGCACATCCCAAGACTTCACCTTCAACATCCAAATCTTGCAAGAGGTCATCTGTGGAGACACAGGCCAAAGACAGGAGAAGCTGCGGAGGCAGCTCTTTGAAATGAAGTGCATATCATATGACAGAGATGTCATCGATATCCACTTCCAAAAGATGGTGAAGATCTACTTCAAACTGGGCGGTGACCCCAGCCTGAAGCAAGCATTCGTATCATCACTACCAAAGATGCTAGCAGGCCACACCATGACGATTGTGGAGGACTAGTTCAAATCCATTACAGTCCCACAGGTAGGCTACATCAGGCAGGCTATCTTTCAGGCCCTGGATAACATATGCACGAAAAGATCTGTACTGAAGAAGATTGTACAGAACAATCCATCTCTAGATAGGGCATGTAGAAGGAATGATCTTGTTACTAAATCCAAGTGCCCTTGTTTGAGCCGCAGGATAAGTTCCAAGAGACAACTGCAGTTTAGGAGATTCAAACTCCCACGACCTCCAGATGACAGGTCCATAACGACCTGGAAAACTAAGTATTTCAGGTGAAGAAATCTGACCACATACAAGAAGAACAATGGATGCTTCATCTATAAAAAGCCTGGACACTTTGCTAGAAATTATCCTCAAGCCAAGAAGTCAAAGGACTCGATCCACCTCTTTGAAGAGATAGCAGACCACATGGGCATCTATCTCAGCAAAGATGACAATCATGAATCGGTCTTCTCCCTAGAGGAGTAACCGACAGAGGACACTCTATTCTCATTGGACGTCTATAAAGAATTAGGTAACATCCATGCTAATAGTCTCTACCTGATATCAAGTGCAGAAGATAAGGACGTCCGCCTGATCACTGAAAGTCCGACTAGTCAATTCCTCATGCTCAACACATCAGTGATACCCTCTTCTGGAATAGCAGACTACCCTCCAGATCTGCTCAATCCATATGTGGATCCATTCGATCCATACATTCTCCTAGAGAGAAAGACTTCCTATGAGCTGTAGGTGTTTAGAAAGTATGAAGGATCCATCCTAAAGCTATTTGGAGTTTATTCTGAATATCCATTCTGCCATGTGTTTGTTACGCTAGCCAATGACTTTCCACAAGAGCTCCTATAGCTATTCTTGTACTTGTGCCACCTGCACCACATCCTCATAGAGTTCAAGTGCGATGCTTTCAGGAACTTTAATTGAATCTAACCAGCTCTCAAAAGGTTCATGCTGTGGTTCAAGCCACGATAATATTTGGTTCGATGCATCAAAGATTCCTACAATGCAAAGGTATTCATGCTATATTATTCGGTGGGAATCTCAAACCACGAGGTCCAAGCTCAGTCGGAGATTTCACTATGCTGGAAGTTTCCTGTATCGATCCTATCCTTGGAAGACGAATACTATGAAGCATAAAAAATTATCTTCCAGTAGAATAGATGTATTTCAAAGGAGATCTGGCCAAAAGAATAGGGAAAATAGAACTACAGTGATAACCATCCCCACTGGGACAGGGTCCGACAGGCAGTAAAGGAATATCAACCTCTGTATGAATTCATGAGGCATGAAGTCAACAAAGCCATTAAAAATATTTGGTTCAATGTTCCACCACAGGAATGGGAATGTAACACAACAAGTTTATCTAACAGGAAGGGTTACTTCACCAGATCACCGAAAAGAAGCTTGAAAGACAAAGAACTTCTGAGGAAGAAACACGTTGTCGACTGGTGAAAGGAAAAAGGATACATATGCTCACCGCCATCATCTTCCAGCACTGCATGAAGAGATGACACCCGATGACATGTGCAAGAAATTACCACTTACCATGAGCTCCATGAAACTACCTGCCAAGGTTTTCCATGAAACCCTCCTCAAAGGGTTTGCCTACAAGGTGCTTATCCAGCTGCTACATCACAAAACCCTCCCCGATGGGTTTCCCTGCAAGCTACTTATCCTCCTACTTGCTAGATGACTACAAGAAACCTACCCACCTACTTGCAAGAAGCTTACAAGCTGCTCACTCACCTAGTTGAAATCAACTACAAGCTGCTAATCCACCTGCTTGCACGTGATGTCACATGCCAATAACATATTTTAGTTTTATCTTGTTAGGCTCTACCACATGTTTGAGAGGCCCAGTTTGAGTGAAAAGGTGATGTAATTTTATTTTATTAGATAGAAGTGTGTGCCCGGAGAGGGATTATCTTTTATTAGAGATAAGATAGTGCTTTACTAATTTTAGATAGTGGGCCACGTGTGTTTAGATAATGTTTATCTTTCCATTTTGTTTTTATTAGGACTTACTTCTCCTATAAAAGTAAGCATAGGTCCTTAGTTGGAGATCATCAATCTCTCCATCTAAAAACACTTGTAAAGTTTCTTATTTTCAATAAAATATTTGTTGGCTAAACTTCTCTCTCTTGCTCTTCTCTTCCAAAGGGATGGGCACTTCAGTCCCTTAGGTTGGAGAAGTGGGGTAAGAAAAGATTATGCAGGGCAAGTGTTCTTGTTGTGATTCCAATATGGACTTCTAAGTCCTTTCCATGATCATGAAATGAAATTGATTTCTAAGTCCTTTCCTTGTTTATGACACAAAATTGGCTAAGTCCTTTCCATGTTTATGAAACTAAATTGGCTTAGGTCCAATACAACAGCTTTCCAATTTTCTTCTTTCTTTATTATGAAATACATAAATCCATTAGTTGGGTAGAGAAGCTTATTCCCATAGGACTGTTGAGGGCACTAAGGCCAGGAGAGCCGCTAAAGCCCGTGTATGTCGTCGGAAAAAGTTATACTACCAAAAAACTAAATGGTTTACATGTTTTAAAAGACTGGCAAAGTTAATCCATCCCGTTGAGGGATGCAAAATCTTTATTCCTTGGCAAACCATCCTTTAGGAGTTAGTGGATGCATAGCCCCATTAGTAAGAAAGCTGTTATGGTGTTGATAAAAGCTTTGATTTTGTATGGCTGCCGCCTAAATGGTCATGAATCATCTATCATGTTGGAAAGTTAGAAGTCTTTCGTATGGCTGTCGTAGCCTATCATGTCATATTGGAAAAGTTAGAGGTCTGTTGTTATCCATCGAGCCTAATATTGCCTGCGTGCCTTGCCGTGCCCCTCTGTCCCCTTCTCTACTTGGTATCAAAGCCATACCACACTCTTCGGAGGGAGGAAGCAAGTGTTTGCATAAGATCTACTTCAGTTGTTATTAACGCCAACTTTACATTTTTGGTCTTTACTTCAGTTTGTTTGAGTCTAGTTTCCAAATAGTCGATAGTTCATAAGTTTTCAATTCCCAAATTCAGCGTCTTGTATATATTTGAGTCTCTGATAACTTTCCCTAGACTTTAGAAAAAATAGTGTGTCGTGTGTTTTCTTAGATTTTTAACACAAATACATCGAGTCTTTATTGTCCAAAAACACAAAAATATGTTGATTTTTGAGTCTTTCCCATCTTTTTCGTCTTCCTCATCTGTATCTAGGCCGTGTAAGTCCTTAGCAAAATTACATATGTCTCCTATGCTCAGTAAAACTCTGTTGTGTAAATATGACTACCTCTATGAAATAGATGTGTTGTCACCGGAATATAAAATATCTTCCATATATCTACCTCTCCTAAACCCATACTCTGCTTTTGTAAAAAAAGCATGCAACCCGTGGCTGCAGATCCGTTCTTTGGTCCAACAAAAGCCAAAGGGAGTTAAGGAATATGTTGCTGCATCAAAACTTGACCAGCACCCTATTCTTACAACTCAAGAGGAACGGTTCATCACTCTGCAGATGCCGAAGGATTTTTTGCGACAGTGGAAAAGCCAAGGCTTTACCCATATCTATTTTTGTGCCGTCAGAGTTGTGTTGCTGTATCACGGATGAAAAGGCCAGCCCGTTATGCAACGTCTTTCTCTCTTAGATACTAGATATAATGAGTACCAACATGAAAACTTAGGTACGTCGGAGCTCACACTGAACGCCGGGACAATCTTTGTAACTATATTTCCCAACTTCAATATGTACCTCTCTGATTCGTATCTGATGGAGGTGTTGAAGATCCAGGTCCAGATTCTGGAGCTCCTTAGGCTCGAGATGCCATACAGGAAACTCTGCACTACCAGATTTCTTGGAGGGTTCAGAACCATGCTATGGATCTATCTCTTCCGAGTGGCGAGAATGCTTTGTTCCTAAATATAGATACCACCAACAGAACCAACCAGTGCACCCAAATTCTGAGGCAAATATCCAGAGAAGAGCTCACCAAAATTCTTCCAGCCTCTTGGGTCACAAATTACAAGAAGTTGAGAGACCATCTTCAACCTCTCTAGTCCACCGAACCCACTTTTACCAAAATGAACAACAACACAGTCGCCATAAGTTTTGACCACTCCCATCTCAAGAAGCCCCATAAAACAACCTTCTCCATCCATATGTAACAACCTTTAGATGATCTTCCGGATGAGAAGAACACCGAAATCATAAAATGGTTTCTGTCAAGCTTCATGAGTGATCATGATTGGATAAAGCACTTCAATCATGAGGGTCGCAGTACGATGTAGTATAAATGTCCTTTTTTGGGACATTGCCCATGGAATACTGGCTGTGACTGTGACATATGTCACAAGGATACTTTACACATCAATAAAAAGCCCGAGCCAAAAATACTAATGATGTCCCTTTCCGGTTCCAATCACCCAAAAGACTTCCCACCAAACCAAAACTTTGAAAAGGATAACTTGCGCCACGTCCAAAGATACCTCCTAAAATTGTTATCCTTCCAACATGGAAAAAGAAATCCATAAGTGACACAGAAGCAACTCTCAATTAGTAGTCTTAAAATGTCGTGTGCCAAAATAAGATGTTGTCCGGCATCGGCAAATCCATCAAGAGTGTTACTCACACACAAACTAAGTTGGTGAACAAGGTCGAAGCAATGAGCAAAAGAGTGAAACAAACATTGGTGCAGCATGATGTCCTTATCTGCATCCTGGAGCACAGGATCCAAACCTTGCAATATGACATATGTCCACCAGGAACCTCTTTATCACACTTCTTCGACTAGCAACAAAAAGAACTGGATTCCCTAAAAGAACAAATCAAGCACTTAAAATATAAACACTTGAAACCTCAGGGAACCCACAGCTCATTCCTAAAGCCAACCTTGTTCCCTTTGTCTCCGGAGACATACTCCTCACAAAAAATGGGACACACCTTTGCCACTTTCCCTTCTAACACACACATATCCATATTTTTCTCTCCAAACCCTCCAGAGGAATAGGAGTTTGACATTGCCAAACTTGCATGGAAAAGAAAAGATGCTCTTACAGCTCAAAATCAGGCCAAAAAGAAAAAAAAATCTGGCATGGATATTTAGGCTTTCGGCCCAGCAAATATGATGCTCTTAGGTGGCACTGTTCCGGCTAATGACTTAATCCCTTCAAATCCAAGTATTACAATTCCTAGAGATGATTTGATGACCTTAAATCAGGTGTTGGATAATGAGGATTGGGCTGCTCTGAAACAAAGCCTTCTTGAAAGAGATCATGTACTGTCGCATCTTGATTTTCAAAAAAATACTGCAAATTTAATTCCCATAATTCAGGTTGACCCAGATCCCTCTGATCTTTAAAATATTTAGCCAACAGCAAAGCAGTCACCTTCTAACAAAAAGTCTCATTTTATGGATTCTCCACGAGTACATGAGAAAGATTCCTCTGAAGAATGTCCTTGAACAGACAACATTGACCTATACCAGTATACCATAACCGATACAACCCCCCAGCTAAACAAATCCACCTACCTCTCTAAACACCAGGCAAGGCACAAAAGGTACATACAATACAGGCGAGCCAAGAGGCGTAAGCCACCAGTGGATGAACTAAAGGCTACCCGGACTACCAGGTCTGCCAGGAAGAGGAACTCTGGCAAAGATAAATGCTTCATCTGCCATGAGATCGGACACTTTGCAAAAACTTGTCCTCGGTCCAGAAAAGCCAAAAGGTCTGCTCAGTACTTGAATGACATGAACTCTTCTCAGCACCTAAACGAGATGAACCCTCAATCAAGTCCTCGTCCCATCATAGATCCCGAGCCTTTCTTTCCTATAGAAGAAAGCATATCTGAGGATGTACCATCTCTTATCATCGATGGCCAATCGTAACCTCTTATCCTCGATAGCCACCCAGTGCACTTACCATCCACCATCACTGAGGATACCCTTCATCGGATAACTGAACTAACAAAGGAATTCAACATGATAATGAAAGGGATGAACATGATCGCTGATTTGGATACTCCCCATGTTCAATTGACGATCTATCCATCTAAGTGGGATAAGACAATCCAAGTCATTGCCTTTATGGACACTGGCACAACTGCCTTTATGCTAGATCTAGGCATTATTCCTGCTGACCAATGGTTTCCTCATTTTAGGAGCTATCGCACCGCAACAAGGGCGACCCTCACAACCAGAGTCATTATGAGGAAGCCCCTCATGATCAAATTCTTCCCTGGATTACAGTACATGACAAAGCTTCATGGACCAATTCAAGCCATTGTCCACCATTCCTAGGTTGTTCCAAATGGAAGAACGGATCCTATCAAGAAAATCAAACACCATCTTATAGAAGATTCTTGCGCAGAATCTCACAAGGATTTCATGTAGAAGAACACAAATCCTTTATGGCTCAACACTGACTTCTTCATCAAGATCCAATTTAAGAAAAATGAGAACATCAATCCCACAAAGGCCAACCATTTTGGTATGAACCCTGAACATCTTCAGCTTGTATAAAAGGAGTGCTCAGAATTTCTGGAATTTGGGCTCATCGAGTCATCCGATTCCTAGTGGGCTTGTGAGGCATTTTATGTCAACAAGCGAGCCAAACAAACAAGGGGAAAACTTCATCTCTTCATAAATTACCAACCTCTAAACTACTTCTTTCTTGAAGACAAATTCCCTATACCAAATAGATTGACCCTGTTCTCAAACCTAGCCAAAGCCACTCTTTTTAAAAATTTGATCTCAAATCTAGATTTTGGCAGTTAGGTATATACCCGAAAGAGAGAGCTAAGACTACCTTTTACATTCCCGACCACCTTTACCAGTGGACGGTTATGTCGTTTGGGCTTAAACCTGCCCCCTCCCTTTTTCAAAAGGCCATGATAAAAATATTCCATCCTATCCTCTACACATCACTGGTTTACATTGACGATATATTGTTATTCAGCAATACTCTGGAGGAATACCTAGATCTGCTTTGCCAATTCCATGGCCTAGTGAAAAAGTATGGCATCATGCCTCGACAAAGAAAATGACTCTTGCGAAAGATGAAATTGACTTTCTGGGAATGTATTTTGCTCATGGAGCATACAGTCCAGGACCTCACATCTGCCAGAAGCTTCTCAAATTCCCTGATACTGATTTCTCGATTAACCAGCTCCAGCAATTCCTTGGGATGATTAATTATGTTAGAGACTTCATCCCTGATGTCTTCACATACATGGCCCCCCTTTAAAAAATGTTGAAAAAGAATGCTCCACTTTGGGGAAATGAATAAGATGATGCAGTCCAAAGAATCAAAAGGATCTCAAAGGATGTGAGAACACTCTACATCCCCTCGAATGAAAAAATGATATTGCAGATAGATGCCAACAATGACTATTGGAGAGCCATACTTCTGGAAGAAAAAGATGGCCGCCAAAACATATGCGGATACGCCAGCGGTAAATTCAAGGATGCTGAACAACACTACCACTCTACCTTTAAAGAAATCCTTCTTGTAAAAATGGAATCAAAAAATTCAACTTCTTCCTAATCCACACCGAATTCCAGATCGAGATAGATATGAGGCCCTTTCCAAAGATGGTCCAGATAAACCCAAAAATTATCCCTAATTCGCAAATCCTCCGATGGGCACAATGGTTCTCTCCCTATAAATTTTAGGTCAAACACCTCAAAGGGGAGGATAACATTATGGAAAATTTTCTGTCATGACCAGGAGAATTCTCCAAAAAACTCTCATTGGCAAAGAACACTAACAAAATGGCGCCTGTCATAAACCGTCTATTGCCACATACCAAGCACGGGATAGACTGGAGGAAGGACGAAGGATACGCAAGCTCACCGCCATCACCTTCCAGCACTGTATGAAGAGATGACGCCCGATGACGTGTGCAAGAAATTACCACTTACCATGAGCTCCGTGAAACTACCTGCCAAGGTTTACCATGAAACCCTCCTCAAAGGGTTTGCTTGTAAGGTGCTTATCCAGTTGCTACATCACAAAACCCTCCCCGATGGGTTTCGCTGCAAGCTGCTTATCCACCTACTTTCCAGATGACTACAAGGAGCCTACCCACCTGCTTTCAAGAATCTTACAAGCTACTCACCCACCTAGTTGAAGCCAACTACAAGCTGCTGATCCACCTGCTTGCACGTGATGTCACATGCAAATAAAATATTTTAGTTTTATCTTGTAAGGCTCCACCACATGTTTGAGGGGCTCAATTTTCTCTAATAAAATGAAATTACATCACCATTTTATTCAAACTGGGCCCCTCAAACATGTGGCGGAGCCTAACAAGATAAAACTAAAATATGTTGTTGGCATGTGACATCATGTGCAAGCAGGTGGATCAGCAACTTGTAGTTGGCTTCAAGCAGGTGGGTGAGCATCTTGTAAGCTTCTTGCAAGCAAGTGGGTAAACTTCTTGTAGTCATATAGAAAGTAGGTGGATAATAGGCTTGCAGGGAAACCCATCGGGGAGGATTTTATGATGTAACAGCTGGATAAGCACCTTGCAGGCAAACCCTTTGAAGAGGGTTTCATGGTAAGCCTGGCATGTAGTTTCACGGAGCTCATGGTAAGTCATAATTTCTTGCACATGTCATCAGGAATCAGATCTTCATATAGTGCTGGAAGGTAATGGCGGTGAGCTTGCGTATCCTTATTCCTTCCACCAATTGACGCCATGTTTCTTACTGAGGCGTTCTTTCTCTTCCAAGGATAGGATCGATATAGAAAATTTCCAAAATAGGCAAATCTTTGGCTGAGCTTGGACCTCATGGTTTGAGATTCCCACTGAATGATGTAGCATGAATACCTTTGCATCGTAGGAATTTTTGAAGCATTGAACCCAATATTGTCGTGGCTTGAACCACAGCATGAACTTTCTGAGAGCTGGTTGGATTCGATCAAAGTGCCTGAACACATTACACTTGAACTCCTTGAGGATGTGGTACTGGTGGTACAAGTACAAGAATAGCCATAGACGCTCTTGTGGAAAGTCATTGGCTAGCGCAACGAACTCATGGCAGAACGAATATTTAGGATGAACTCTGAACGGGTTCAGGATGGATCCTCTATACTTTCTGAACACCTGCTGCTCAAAGAAAGTCCTTCTCTCTAGGAGGATAGATAGATCTAATGGATCCATTTATGGATTGAGCAGATCTGGAGGGTAGTTTGCTATTCTAGAAAAGGGTATCACTAATGTGTTGAGCATGAGGAATTGACTAGCCGGACTATCAGTGATCAGGCGGACGTCCTTGTCTTCTACACTTGATATCAAGTAGAGACCATTGGCATGGATGTCACCTGATTCTTCATAGACGTCCAATAAGAATAGAGTGTCCTCTGTCGCTTTCTCTTTTAGAGAGAAGATTGATTCAAGAACATAATCTTTGCTGAGAGAGATACCCGTGTGGTCTGCTATCTCTTCAAAGAGGTGGATCTAGTCCTTCGACTTCTTGGCTTGAGGAAAATTTCTAGCAAAGTGTCCAGGATTTTTGCAGATGAAACATCCATTGTTCTTCTTATATGTGGTCTGATTTCTTCGCCTGAAATACCTGGTTTTCCTGTTTGTTATGGACCTATCATATGGAGGTCGTGGGAGTTTGAATCTCTTGAACTGCAATTGTCTTTTGGAACTTATCCGGTGGCTCGAACAAGGGCAGTTAGATTTAATAACAAGATTATTCCTGTTGCATGCCCTATCTAGAGCTGGATTGTTCTACACAATCTGCTTCAGTACAGATCTTTTCATGTATATGATGTACATGTCCTAAAAGATGGCCTGCCTGATATAGCCTACCTACGGGATTGTGATGGATTTGAACTTGTCCTCTACAATTGTCATGGTGTGGCCTGCTAGCATCTTCGACAGTGATAATACGAATGCTTGCTTCAGGCTGGGTCACCGCCCAGTTTGAAGTAGATCATCGCTATTTTTTGGAAGTGGATATTGATGACATCTCTGTCGAATGATATAGACTTCATCTCGAAAAGCTGTCTCCGCAGCTTCTCCTATCTTTGACCTGTGTGTCCGCAGAAGACTTCTTACAGGATGTGGATGTTGAAGGTGAAGTCTTGGGATTTGAGGTAGGTGTTCTAGTCTGTAATCCCAAGTGCATTCCACCAGTCTCTAAGGATTTCGGAGAACCTCAAAGTGAACTCTGATAGGATCATGTGCTTTTATCATTCAACCAGATTTTCATCGCCATCTAAGTATAGAAGTCTTGGATCCTTTCGGGCTAGGCTGATACTTTGACATCATCGAGGGTGAAGGTATGGAATCTAGTACCAACGGTTTTCCTTATAGGTGTCATTGGTTCTGGCCTTTTTTTTAGGATTGGATCATCCTTCATCCCGTTCTGATCGTCGACTACTTCAAAGACTTCTGGTTCTTTGGCATTGTTTATGAAGATGGGTGGATAGTCTTGTTCAAGGATACGATTAAGGACTCAGGAGTTTTCTCAACATATTCTGGTGAATCTTCTGAGATGTCTTTGCTGTCTTTGACATATTCGCCAGCTGGAAAGTTATCATCGATTTCTGAATATTCATCCGTAGGGTCACTATCGAATGAGTACTCACTTTGTTGGTCTTCGAGGGCCGAAAGGTGATCAATATCTCAAATATCCTCATTGCATTATAGAAATTTGTGCGTGGGATCCTGGTTAGCTGGATGTTGGTGGTCTTCAATCTCATAGAGATTTGGCACAACCGGATCCAAGAGAATCAAGTTGCCAAGTGGATCTTGGGAGACATGGTCTGAGGATAGCCAATCATTATTGAGGAGACCATATTTTAGCAAGGCGGGCCATTCCTTATCTTCATATGGCACTTTGGGTGCTCGGATTGGCAAGTCATCTTTGGGATTGGTGATGTCATGACCTGAGATTATCATGGTTCCTCTGTCTGTATCCTTCTCGCCAACTTCCATTTTTCACTTTGATTATCGGTGGACGGCATCAACTTTTTTCTTCGCCGCTATGGCATCATTTCTTTCCCAAGCAAGCTTGGCTATGTCAAATTCTTATTCAGCAAAAGGAGCTGGAGAAAAGGACATATGTAGTGGTGAACTGGATGGGAAAGTGGTGAAGCTGTGGCCCATTCTTAGTGGTGAGTATGTATGAGGAGACATAGGGAATGGAGTTGGTTTCGGGAGTGAGTTATGGGTTCTCTGTGAGTCAAACGTGCCATATTTCAGGTGTCGGATCTGTTCTTTCAGAGAAGCCATTTCTTTTTGTTATTGGTCAAAGAAGTGGGATAATAAGGTGCCTGGTGGACATATGTCATAGTGCAAGGTTTTGAGCCTGAGTTCCAGGGCTCAGATAAGTCCATCATGTTGTGTAGATGTTTGTTCCACTTTCTTGCTCATTGCTTTGACCTTGTTCACCAACTTGGTTTGTGTGTGAGCAACACTCCTGATAGATTGGCCAATACCGAATAGCATCCTATTTTGGCACATGGCATTTTCAGACTGCCATTTAAGAGGTTTTTTGGTGTCACTCAAGGATACCCTTTCACCCGTTATTAATATAATATTCTTTGCTGGTATTGTTGGAGCGTGGCTCAAGTTATCCATTTCAAAGGGTTTGTTTGGTGGGAAGTCATCTGAATGACTGGAGCCTGTAGGGGACATCATGAATAAACTAGTCGTAGGCTCGTTATTGGTGTTGGTGTTTTTGCTTTTGGATGAAGTGAGTTAGGATGGGTTACTTTGGGATTTACATGACACAAGGAATTCATATTTTCCCGGATGGCTAAGGGAACCAATAGATGGTCTCCTTTATCGTATCTCTTCCTGAATTCCTCTTCAGAGTTGCCTCTGTTTTTTTTCATCTCCCTTGTTTCTATAGCCCGACAATACTCAGTTTTTTCTGTATCATCATCCTCCTGGCACCCTTTGAATTCATAGTCAATTTTCCATGGACAATGTCCCGTGAAAGGACATTTGAACCACTGAACACTGCAGCCATCAAGATTGAATTGCTTGATCCAATCGTGTTCGCTCATGAAGCTTGACAGAAACTATTTTATGATTTCAGTGTTCTTTTCATCCGGAAGATCATTGGAAGGTTGGTACATATGGATGGAGAAGGTAGTTTTATGGGGCTTCTTGAGATGGGAGTGGTCGAAACTTATGGCGACTGTGTTGTCGTTATTTTTGGTGAAAGTGGGTTCGGTGGACTGGAGAGGTTGAGGATGGTCTCTCAACTTCTCGTAATTTATGACCCAAGAGTCTGGAAGAACTTTGGTGAGTTCTTATCTGGATATTTTTCTTGGAATTTGGGTGCACTAGGTAATTCCGTTGGTGGCATCTATATTTAGGAACAAAGCAGTCTCGCCACCCAGAAGAGATAGATCCATAGTATGGTTCTAAACCCTCCAATCAATCTGGTAGTGCAAAGTTGCCTGTATGGCATCTCCAGCCTAAGGAGCTCCAAAAATTTGGACTTGGATCTTCAACGCCTCCATCAGATACAGATCAGAGAGGGACATATTGAAGTTTGGAAATATAGTAACAAAGACTATCCCGGCGTTCAGTGTGATCTCTGACATACCCAAGCTTACACATTGGTACTCTTTATATCTAGTATCCAGGAGAGAAAGACGCGCCACAACGGGTTGGCCTTTTCGTCCGTGATACATCAACGCAAATCTGACGGCACCAAAATGGATATGGGTGAAGCTTTGGCTTTTCCACTGTCGTGGAAAATCCTCCGGCATCTGTAGAGTGATGAACTGTTCCTCTTGAGTTGCAAGAATAGGGTGCTGGTCGGGTTTTGATGCAGCAACATATTCCTTAACTCCTTTTGGCTTTTTTTGGACCAAAGAATGGATCTGCAGCCACGGGTTGCATGCGTTTTTTACAAATGCTGAGTATGGGTTTAGGAGAGGTAGATATGTGGAAGATATTTTATTTTCTGGTGACAACACATCTACTTCATAGAGGTAGTCAGATTTACATGAAAGAGTTTTACCGAGTGTAAGAGACATATGTAATTTTGCTAAGGTTTTACACGGACTAGACGAGGAAGATGAGAAAGACTCAGAAATCAACGTATTTTTGTTTTTTTGGACAACAAAGACTCGATGTATTTGTGCTAAAAATCTAAGAAAAGACTTGACACACTATTTGTTCTAAAGTCTAGGGAAAGTAATCAGAGACTCTAATATGTACAAGACTTTGAATTTGGGAATTGAAAACTTATGAACTATGGACTATTTGGAAACTAGACTCAAACAAACTGAAGTAAAGACTGAAAATGTAAAGTTAGCGTTAATAACAAAGAAAGTAGATCTTATGGAAACACTTGCTTCCTCCCTCTGAAGAGAGTGGGATGACTCTGATACCAAGTAGAGAAGAGGATAGTGGGGCACGACAAGGCACACATGTAATATTAGGCTCGATGGATAACAACAAACCTCTAACTTTCCCATCACGACATGTTAGGCTGCGACAGCGATACGAAAGACTTCTAACTTTCCAACATGACAGGTGATTCATGACCATATAGGCGGCAACCATACGAAATCAAAGCTAACTTCCAAAATGATAGGCGATTCACGACTATTTAGGCGGCAGTCATATGAAATCAAAGCTTTTATCAACACCATAACAACTTTCTTACGACTGGGGCTACACATCCACTAACTCCTAAAGGATGGTTTACCATGGAACAAAGACTTCGCAACCCTCAATTGGATGGGTTTACTTTTCTAGACTTTTAAAACGTGTAAACCATTTAGTTCTTTGGTAGTATAACTTTTCCCGAAAACATACACGGGCTTTAGCGGCTCTCCTAGCCTTAGCGCCCTTAACAGTCCTGTGGGAAAAGGTTTCTCTACCCAACTAATGGATTTACGTGTTTCATAATAAAGAAAGAATAAAATCGAAAAGTTATTGTGTTGGACCTAAGCAAATTTCATTTCATAAACATGGAAATGACTTAGCCAATTTCATTTCATAAACATGGAAAGGACTTAGAAATCAATTTCATTTCATGATCATGGAAAGGACTTAGAAGTCCATATTAGAATCAAAACAAGAACACTTGCATTGCATAATCTTTTCTTACCCCACTACTCCAACCTAAGGGACTGAGGTGCCCATCCCTTTGGAAGAGAAGAGCAAGAGAGAGAAGTTTAGCCAATAAACATTTTAGTGAAAACAAGAAACTTTACAAGTGTTTTTAGGTGGAGAGATTGATGATATCCAACTAAGGACCTATGATTCCTTTTATAGGAGAAGGAAGTCCTAATAAAAATAAAATGTAAAGATAAACATTATCTAAACACACGTGGCCCACTATTCTAAAAATAGTAAAGCCCTATCCTATTTCTAATAAAACATAAGCCCTCTCTGGGCACACACTTCTATATAATAAAATGAAATTACATCACTCTTTTATTCAAACTGGTCCCCTCAAACAAGTGGTGGAGCCTAATAAGATAAAACTAAAATATGTTGTTGGCATGTGAAATCACGTGCAAGCAGGTGGATCAACAACTTATAGTTGGCTTCAAGCAGGTGGGTGAGTAGCTTGTAAGCTTCTCGTAAACATATGGGTAGGCTCCTTGTAGTCATCTAGCAAGTAGGTGGATAAGCAGCTTGTAGGGAAACCCATCGGAGAGGGTTTTGTGATGTAGCAGCTGGATAAGCACCTTACAGTTAAACCCTTTAAGGAGGGTTTTATGGTAAACCTTGGCAGGTAGTTTCATGGAGCTCATGGTAAGCGGTAATTTCTTGAACATGTCATCGGGCGTCATCTCTTCATGCAGTGCTGGAAGGTGATAGCAGTGAGCTTGCATATCCTTCTTCCTTCTACCAGTCGACGTCGTGTTTCTTTCTGAGGCATTCTTTTTCTTCCAAGCTTCTTTTCAGTGATCTGGTGAAGTAACCCTTTCTAGAAGAACTTGTTGTGTTACATTTCTATTCCTTCGGTGGAACATTCAACCGGATGCTTTTAATGGCTTTGGTGACTTCATCCCCCGTGAATTCTTATGGAGGTTGATATTTCTTTGATGCCTGTCGGACCCTGTCCCAGTGGGGATGCTTATCATTGTAGTTCTATTTTCCACATTCTTTTGGCCAGATCTCCTTCAAAATGCATCTATTCTGCTGGAAGGTAATTTTTTGTGCTTCGTAGTATTCGTATTCCAAGGATAAAATTGATACAGGAAATTTCCAGCATAGTGAAATCTCCGACTGAACTTGGACATCATGGTTTGAGATTCCCATTGGATGATGAATCATGAACACCTTTGCACCGTAGGAATCTTTAAAGCATCAAACCCAATATTGTCGTGGCTTGAACCACAGCAAGAACATTCTAAGAGCTGGTTGAATTCGATCAAAGTGCCTGAATGCGTCGCACTTGAACTCCATGAGGATGTGGTACTGGTGGCACAAATACCAGAATAGCCATAGGAGCTCCTGTGGAAATTCATTGGCTAGCGCAATGAAAAAAAGGCAGAATGAATATTCAGGATGAACTCTGAACGGCTTCAGGATGGATCCTCCATACTTTCTGAACACCTGCAGCTCATAAAAAGTCCTTCTCTCTAGAAGGATAGATGAATCTAATGGATCCATATATGGATTGAGCACATTTGGTGGGTAGTCTACTATTCCAGAAGAAGTTATCACTGATGATTTGAGCATGAGGAATTGACAAGCTGGACTTTTAATGATCAGGCAGACGTACTTATCTTCTGCACTTCATATCAGGTAGAGACCGTTGGCATGGATGTCACCTGATTTTTCATAGACGTCCAATGAGAATAGAGTGTCCTCTGTCGGTTCCTCCTCCAGGGAAAAGACCTATTTAAGATCGTCATCTTTGCTGAGATAGATGCCTGTGTGGTCTGCTATCTCTTCAAAAAGGTGGATCGAGTCCTTCGACTTCTTGGCTTGAGGATAATTTCTAGCAAAGGGTCTAGTATTTTTACAGATGAAGTATCCATTGTTCTTCTTATATGTGGTTAGATTTCTTTGCCTGAAATACCTGGTTTTCCTGGTTGTTATGGACTTGTCGTCTGGAGATCATGGGAGTTTGAATCTCCTGAACTGTAGTTGTCTCTTGGAACTTATCCGGCGGCTCGAATAAGGGCAGTTGGATTTAGTAACAAGATCATTCTTATTGCATGCCCTATCTAGAGCTGGATTATTCTGTACAATCTGCTTTAGTATAGATCTTTTCGTACATATGCTGTCCAGGACCTAAAATATGGCCTGCCTGATTTAGCCTACCTGCAGGACTGTGATGGATTTGAACTTCTCCTTCACAATCATCATGGTGTGGCCTGCTAGCACCTTCGGCAGTGATGATATGAATGCTTGCTTCAGGCTAGGGTCACCACCCAATTTGAAATAGATCTTCGCAATCTTTTGGAAGTGGATATTGATGATATCTCTGTCGTATGATATGCACTTCATCTCAAAGAGCTGCCTCCATAGCTTCTCCAGTCTTTGGCCTGTGTCTCCGCAGAAGACCTCTTGCAGGATTCGAATATTGAAGGTGAAGTCTTGGGATGTGAGGTAGGTGTTCTTGTCAGCAATCCCAAGTGCATTCCACCAATCTCTTAGGATTTTAAATAACCTCGAAGTGAACTCTGACAGGATCATGTACTTTTCTCGATCAGCCAGATTTTTCATCGCCATCCAAGTATAGAAGTCTTGGATCCTTTAGGGCTAGGATGATACTTTGACATCGTCGAGGGTGAAGGTATGGAATCAGGTACCAATGGTTTTCCTTAAAGGTGTCATTGGTTCTAGCCTTATTTTTGGGATTGGATCATCCATCATCCCATCCTGATTGTCGACTACTTCAGAGACTTCTGGTTCTTCGGCATTGTTCATGAAGATGGGTGGATAGTCTTCTTCGGGGGATTAGTAAAGGACTAAGGAGTTTTCTCAACATATTCTCACAAATCTCCTGAGACATCTTCGCTATCTTTGACATATTCTCCAGCTGGAAAGTTATCACCGATTTCTAAATATCCATTCGTAGTGTCACTATCGAATGAGTACGCACTTTGTAGGTCGTTCGGGGTAGAAAAGGGATCAAAGTCTTGAATATCCTCATTGCATTATAGATATTCGTGTATGGGATCCTGGTCAGCTGGATCTTGGTGGTCTTCAATCTCATAGACATTTGGTACAACCTTATCAGAGAGAATCAAGTTGTCAGGTGGATCTTGGGAGCCATGGTTTGAGGGTAGCCAATCATTATTGAGGAGACCATCTTTTAGCAAGGCGGCCCATTCCTTATCTTCATATGGCACTTCGGGTGCTCGGATTGACAAGTCATCATCGGGATGGGTGATGTCATGACCTGCGATTATCATGGTTCCTCTTTTTGTATCCTGCTCGCCAACTTCTATTTTTCTCTTGGATTGTCGGTGGATGGAATCAACATTTTTCTTACCCGCTATGGTATCTTTTCTTTCCCAAGCAAGCTTGGCTATGTCAAATTCTTGTTCAACAAAAGGAGCTGGAGAAAAGGAAATAAGTAGTGGTGAACTGGATAGAAAAGTGGTGAAGCTGTGGCCCATTCTTGGTGGCGAGTATGTCTGAGGAGACATAGGGAATGGAGTTGGTTCCAGGAGTGAGTTATGGGTTCTCTGTGAGTCAAACGTGCCATATTTCAGATGTCGAATCTTTTCTTTCAGAGAAGCCATTTCTTTTTGTTATTGGTCAAAGAAGAGGGATAGTGAGGTGCTTGGTGGACATATGTCATAGTGCAAGGTTTTGAGCCTGAGTTCCAGGGTTCGGATAAGTCCACCATGCTGCGTAGATGTTTGTTCCACTTTCTTGCTCATTGCTTCGACCTTGTTCACCAACTTTGTTTGTGCCTAAGCAACACACCTGATGGATTGGCCAATATCGAATAGCATCCTGTTTTGGCATATGGCATTTTCAGACTGCAAGTTGAGTCTTTCCTGGGATACACCTTCACCCGTTGGTAGGATAATATTCTCTGTTTGTATTTTTGGAGCGTGGCTCAAGTTATCCATTTCAAAGGGCTTGTTTGTTGGGAAGTCAACTGAATGACTAGAGCTGTTGGTGTTGGTGTTTTCACTTTTGGATGGAGTGAATTGGGCTGGGTTACTTTGGGATTTACATGACATAAGGAATTTATATTTTCCCGGACGGCTAAGGGAACCAATAGGTAGGTCTCCTTCATTATATCTCTTCCTGAATTCCTTTTCAGATTTGCCTCCGCTTTTCTTCATCTCCCTTGTTTCTATAGCCCGACAATACTCAGTTTTTTCTGTATCATCATCCTCCTGGCACCCCTTGAATTCATAGTCAATTTTCCATGGAGAATGTCCCGTGAAAGGACATTTGAACCACTGAACATTACAGCCATCAAGATTGAATTGCTTGATCCAATCGTGTTCGCTCATGAAGCTTGACAGAAACCATTTTATGATTTTAGTGTTCTTTTCATCCGGAAGATCATTGGAAAGTTGGTACATATGGATGAAAGAAGGTAGTTTTATGGGGCTTCTTGAGATAGGAGTGGTCAAAACTTATGGTGACTGTGCTGTCGTTATTTTTGGTGAAAGTGGATTCAGTGGACTGGAGAGGTTCAGGATGGTCTCTCAACTTATTGTAATTTGTGACCCATGAGTCTGGAAGAACTTTGGTGCATTCTTCTCTGGATATTTGCCTCAGAATTTGGGTGCACTGAGTGGTTCCGTTGGTGGCATCTATATTTAGGAACAAAGCAGTGTCACCACCCAAAAGAGATAGATCCATAGTAAGTTTCTAAACCCTCTAAGTATTCTGGTAGCGCAGAGTTGCCTATATGGTATCTCGAGCCTGAGGAGCTCCAAGAATCTGGACTTGGATCTTCAACGCCTCCATCAGATATGGATCAGAGAGGGACATATTGAAGTTGGGAAATATAGTAACAAAAACAGTCCCAGCGTTCAGTGTGATCTCCGATGTACCCAAGTTTGCATGTTGGTACTCATTGTATCTGGTATCCAGGAGAGAAAGACGCTCCATAATGGGCTGGCCTTTTCATCTGTGATACGTCAACGCAACTCTGACGGCACCAGAATGGATACGGGTGAATCCTTGGCTTTTCCACTATCGCGTAAAATCCTTCGGCATCTGCAGAGTGATGAACTGTTTCTCTTGAGTTGCAAGAATAGGGTGCTGGTCATGTTTTGATGCAGGAACATATTCCTTAACTCCCTTTGGCTTTTGTTGGACCAAAGAACGGATCTGCAGCCACGTGTTGCATGGTTTTTTTTACAAAAGCTGAGTATGGGTTTAGGAGAGGTAGATATGTGGAAGATATTTTATTTTCCTGTGACAACACATCTACTTCATAGAGGTAGTCATATTTACACGACAGAGTTTTACTGAGTGTAGGAGACATATGTAATTTTTCTATGGATTTACAGGACTAGATGCAGACGAGGAAGACGGGAAAAACTCAGAAATCGACATATTTTTGTGTTTTTGGACAATAAAGACTCGATGTATTTGTGCTAAAAATCTAAGAAAAGACTCAACACACTAGTTGTTCTAAAGTCTAGGGAAAGTAAACAGAGACTCAAATATGTACAAGACTCTAAATTTGGGAATTGAAAACTTATGAACTATGGACTATTTGGAAACTAGACTCAAACAAACTAAAGTAAAGACTGAAAATGTAAAGTTGGCGTTAATAATAACAGAAGTAGTTCTTATGAAAACACTTGCTTCCTCCCTCTGAAGAGAGTGGGATGGCTCTGTTACCAAGTAGAGAAGGGGAAAGCGGGGAACGGCAAGGTACGCAGGCAATATTAGGCTTGATGGATAACAATAGACCTCTAACTTTCCCAACACGACATGATAGACTGTGATAGCCATACGAAAGACTTCTAAATTTCTAACATGACAGGATATTACCAACCATATAGGCGGCAGCCATACGAAATCAAAGCTAACTTTCCAATATGATAGGCGATTCACGACCATATAGGCGACAGCCATACGAAATCAAAGCTTTTATCAACACCACAACAGCTTTCTTACGACTGGGGCTACGCATCCACTAACTCCTAAAGGATGGTTTGCCATAGAACAAAGACTTTGTAACCCTCAACGGGATGGCTTGACTTTGCCAGTCTATTAAAATATGTAAACCATTTAGTTCATTGGTAGTATAACTTTTCTCGATGACATACAGAGACTTTAGCGGCTCTCCTGGCCTTAGCACTCTCAACAGTCCTATGGCATCCAAATGAGGGTTAATTCATTGTCCTTTTTATTTTTTTATAATTTTATCTATTTATGATAAATTAAGCCATGAGTGGCAAAAATTGCTTATTCTTGGATTTGAGGCGACGAACACGAATGTCGTGAGTTAAATAGTTTCTTCATATTTATGGAATTATTTAAACAAGAGATTTTTGGGGTATTACACATTGAATTTGGTGGTCTAAGTTAACATGTGTTAATGGGCTTAATTTAAGGCCCAAAATGGAGTAAAAGACATGGCCCAAAAGGGCAAATGACCCATTCTTCCATGTTGACCAAGTAAACATGGCATTTAATGCCAAGAATTGGCTAAGGATGACTTGAGAGATTATATAAAGGCACAAAAGCTGATTTTTATTCATTATAACTCTCTTGCCTTTCTAGATATTTCTAAAAACATTTTTTTCATCTCACAAACCCTAAGGCAACCATTTCCTTTGGACAAGATCATCACTTTGCAAGCTTGGATAAGTGTTTATTCTTGTGCTTTAATATATTATATGCATGAGAGATGGTGTAGATCATGATGGTTATTTCTAAAACTGTTGAGTAGTGCACTTTTGTTTTTGCTAACAGATTTGTCATCCATGTGACTTGAACTTGAAAGGAGACTTGAGGTTTGGATGGAAGTGAATGGTGTGGATGAAATATCAACATGTATGGTGTGGTTATGTACTTAACTTGTTTTTTTTCTATGTGTATAACTTGTGGGATTGTTGTGGGATTGTTGTTATGAAACGTATTGAGGTGACTTGATGGAGTAATTGTGACGTAGTGTTAATAAGGAAGCGCAAAGGAGAAACTTGGTGTGAAGTGCTATTGGTTTATGATGTCTTGGTCAATGTGTGGAATGTTATGGTATTGTTGGTAAGACCATGCCGTGAATTGTATTGTAAAGGGGGAAATGAAGTTATAGGGAAATTATGTAACTCATTGTCGTCTTATGCACTTGTAAGGTAATTAGTTGTTAATGTGAGCTCCATTATGTAATTGTGTTGTAGAGTAAGATATAAGGAAGGAACTGGATTTGGGACGATAAGGTATGTAAGGTTACTCTTTCCGTATCCTTCTGCAGAACATATTGTTCACATTGACATTGTACTTGTTCCATTCTGAAATGTCCAAAGGTATTGTCATATAGTATTGCTCACAGAACCAATTGTGATTCACATGTCTCATGTTCATTGACTAATGTTCCAAAGTTCCAATAATGTACAATCACCAATGTATCACTCTTCTAATGAACTAATGGAGTAATGTATAATTGTTTGTATTCTTGAGTAGCATCCCAGGGGTGGAATAAACACCTAGCTTGGGTCAATCCTAATATCATGGGTGGTATCCCAGGGGTTCAAATACCTAGCATGGGTTGATCCCAATATCACATAACATCCCAGGGGCGACATAAAAGCCTAGCATGGGTTATCACAGTACATCCCAGGGGAGACAGAAAAGCCTAGCATGGGTTATCACAGTAGCATCCCAGGGGCGACAGAAAAGCCTAGCATGGGTCATTCTCTTTTACCACTGATCAATTGGTCATTTGTTTATTATAACCTTTACAAGTTCTTAATGCAAAAAAGGATAACGTTAAGTAACGAACGATAATGATGAATGAACGTAAGGCAAAGACAGTAATGAATGTAATGTACATGGTTCCACATACAGAATGGTGGTTTATTCATATTGACTATTCTCTTATATTTGATTCCATTGAAGTATTTATATATATCATGCAGTTTCATATAGCCTTACATACTCAGTACATTCTTCGTACTGACGTCCCTTGTGGGACTTACCTTACTTGGTGCAGGCTCAGGTGCTAGTAGATCTCCACAGTAGGTTGCGGATTGTTTGCCGATCATTGGTGAGCTCCTGTTGGTTTGGGGCTTTTCGAGTCACTATGTACATTGGTTTTGGTATTGTAAATATTTTATAAAGCAGGGACTTGTCCCAACTTTAGGTTGGTTATCTATATGTATTTGTAGAGGCTTTGTAGATGTTGTGGGACAAATGAAGGAAATGTAAGGAATTTATGCTTTTGACATGGTGGCCCCAATGGCCAAGTTTCATACATATCACATATTTTTCCATGACTTTTGCTATTGACATCCTATATCTCTATGTGATGGTGATGCTTATTTAGTCACATACATCTGAGTGTATATGAATGAACATTGGTTCTCTCAGGCCTTAACGGCTTCGGGTGCCAGTCCGCCCCATTGGAATTCAAGGCGTGACAAAAGTGGTATCAGAGCAACGTCGTCCTAATGGTGTCTATAAAGCCGTGTCTGAGTAGAGTCTTCCTTATGGATGTTTTGTGCACCACATTCATATGCAGGAGGCTATGGGACATTTAGGAGTTGTTTCTTTCCTTCATTTCTAGATCGTGCAATAGAGCCAAAGTTGTAAGTGGAATCATGTCTAACCATTGGAATTGGTTTTCTTTGTTACAGTAAAATGCCAATGACAAGACAAGGAAGGGGCAAAGGTAAGAAAGTAGATACGCTTGCTGGAGAAGGAACGAGTAAATCACCACCTGACCAAGCTAGTCAAGGTGGGCTTGACGCTGAGTTTGTATCTCGGGCTTCTTCTACTTTTCCAGCTCCAGAAGAGCTGAGAAGGAGAGAAGAACCTACTGAACCACCTGTTAATGCTACTGAGCAGGATCTAAGAAATGCGGTGCAAATGTTGACTCATATAGTTTCCACACAGAATCAAGGACAAGTTGGTCCAATGACAAGTAACGACAGTGAGGCTAGGGCAGCTAGCCGAAGGACGCAGGATTTTCTGAAATTAGACCCTCCCATTTTCACTGGGTCAGATTCGAAAGCAGATCCATAGGACTTCGTGGACCAAATTTAAAGGGCTCTAGATGTTATGCATGTGACTGGTGTAGAAACAGTTGAACTTGCGGCCTATAGATTGAAAGGTGAAGCTATATTATGGTATGAAGACTGGAAAAGATCAAGGGGTATTGGTGTACTTCCAGCTGGTTGGGAAGAATTTAAAATGACATTCCTTGATCATTATCTTCCATATGAGATCTGGGAGGCACATGCAGACCAGTTTCTAAATCTTCGTCAAGGGAATATGAGTGTCAAAGAATACAGTCTGCAGTTTAATTCTTTGGCTCGATATGCTACGAATGTAGTAGCCACAATGACAGATAGAGTCCATTGATATATGGATAGATTGGAGCCATATTTGGTAAGGGACTGCACTATTGCTGCGTTGAACAGAGATATGGATATATCCAGAATACAGGCTTTCGCACAGAAGATGGAGAACCAGAGGCAAAGAAGAAGGGTACATGAATTTGAACGAGGGTCGTCAAAGAGGGCTATACCTATGGGACAGTCTATGATGTCCCAAGGAGAATCTAGGCCTCAAATTTTTCCTAGACCTCCTAGACCATCATTTTCTTATTCACAGCAGGCACTCAACCTCCATTTCGAGGGTTTAGGGGCAGTCAATCTGGGCAGAGTAGTGGAATGCAAGGTTCACAGACAGTAGGGTTTTCTCATCAGCCGTGTCAGCGCTGTGGAAGGCATCATTTAGGTGAATGTTGATTAGGGATAAATGTGTGCTTTTGGTGTGGTATGATGGGGCACATAATGCGAGAATGCCCATAAAGGGGCGTTGGTAGTATAGCACGACCTACGGGATCAACCGTTGCATCATCATTATTGGTTCCTTCCCTAGGTAGAGGAGTGCAGCCTATTAGACGTGGTCGAGGTGCTAGAGGAGCGACTAGTTCCAGTGGAGCCCAGAATCACACCTATGCTCTAGTGGACAGGCAGAATTTGGAGGCTTCTCCTGACATCGTCACAGGTACATTATCCATATTTTTGCATAATGTATATGCATTGATTGACCCGGGTTCTACATTGTCATATGTTACTCCACTGATTGCTGCAAAATTTGAAAGAACGCCGGAATTATTAATTAAGTCAATTGAAATATCTACACCAGTTGGTGACTCTATTGTTGCAAAAAGAGTATATCGTAATTGTGTGGTAACTGTGTGTGGTCATGATACACTGGCTGATCTTATTGAACTAGAAATGATGGATTTTGATTTCATAATTGGTATGGATTGGTTGGATTCTTGTTATGCCACGATGGATTGCCAGGCTAAGAAAGTACATTTTTATTTTCCACAAACGAATGTTCTTGAATGGAAGGGTAATGTAGGGGCACCGAGAGGAACATTTATTTCCTATCTTAAAGCAAGGAAAATGATAGCCAAGGGGTACATATGTCACTTAGTAAGAGTGAAAGATACTGATGTGGAACCACTAACTCCTCAGTCGGTTCCAGTGGTTAATGAATTCCTTGATGTATTTCCGAAGGATCTTCCAAGTTTACCTCCAGAACGAGAAGTAGAGTTTGGTATTGATGTGATGCCAGGTACTCAGCCTATCTCTATTGCTCCGTATAGAATGGCTTCAGCAGAATTGTGTGAATTAAAGGAGCAATTAAACGATTTGTTGGACAAGGGATTCATCAGGCCTAGTATGTCCCTGTGGGGTGCACCAGTATTATTTGTACGGAAGAAGGATGGCACATTGAGAATGTGCATTGACTATCGATAATTGAATAAGGTAACGATCAAAAACAAATATCCCCTCCCTAGAATTGACGATTTGTTTGATCAGTTACAGGTAGCCAAATGTTTTTCAAAGATTGACTTGAGATCGGGTTACCATCAAGTCAGAGTTAGAGTAACAGATATACCCAAGACAGCTTTTCGAACACGGTATGGCCATTATGAATTTTTAGTTATGTCGTTTGGTCTAACAAATGCACCAGCTATTTTCATGGACTTGATGAATAGGGTGTTTAAGCCACTTCTAGACGTGTTCGTGATGGTGTTTATAGATGACATCCTGGTTTATTCATGATCATAAGAGGACCATGCTAATCACTTACGACAGGTGTTACAAATTCTTCGTGAGCGTAAGTTGTATGCAAAGTTCTCTAAGTGTAAATTTTGGTTAAAATCCGTAGCATTCTTGGGTCACATTATGTCAAATGAAGGAATTCAGGTTGATACACAAAAGATTGAAGCGGTGAAAAATTGGCCAAGGACTACGATGCCTATGGAAATTCATAGCTTCCTTGGGTTGGCAGGTTATTATCGAAGGTTTTTTGAAGGGTTTTCTTCCATTGCTACACCTTTAACGAAGCTTACACACAAGGCAATCAAGTTTCAGTGGAATGATGCATGTGAGAAAAGTATCCTAGAGCTGAAATATAAATTAACTTCCACACCCGTATTAGTACTTCCGGAAGGCACAGAAGGATATGCAGTATATTGTGATGCGTTCGGAGTTGGCCTAGGATGTGTATTGATGTAGCACGACAATGTAATAGCATATGCCTCACGACAGTTATGGCCACATGAGAGAAACAATCCCACACATGATCTTGAGTTAGCAGCTGTGGTATTTGCTTTAAAGATATGGCGCCATTATTTGTATGGAGTTCATGTTGACATCTACACGGATCACAAAAGTTTGCAATATATCTTTAAGCAGAAGGATTGAAATCTTAGGCAACGGAGGTGGATTGAACTATTGAAAGACTATGATCTTGATATCCTATATCATCCAGGAAAAGCGAATGTGGTAGCCGATGCATTAAGCCGGAAGGCAATAGGAGGCACTAGTGGCCAGTTGACGAAAAAGCAAGACCTAGTCAAAGATTTACATCAACTAGCCAGCTTGGGAGTTTGTCTTCTTGAATTTTCAGATGAAGGGGTTATCATGCAAAATACAGCAGAATCTTCCTTAGTAGCTGAGGTGAAAGAGAAACACGATACGGATCCTATGTTATTGCAGCTGAAAGAAAATGTACAATAGGGTCTGACAAAGGCATTTGATCTTATGCAAGAGGGAGTACTTCAATGCCAAGGTAGATTATGTGTACCGGATGTAGATGATCTGAGGAGACGAATTATGATATAGGCACATCATTCACGATATTCTATTCATCCGGGAGCTACCAAAATGTACCATGATTTGAAAGAAATGTATTGGTGGGGAAATATGAAGAAGAACATTGCAAAATTTGTAGCTCAATGCCTGAATTGTCAACAAGTAAAGGTAGAGCATCAGAAACTGGGAGGTTACATGCAATATATCAATTTCCAATCTGGAAATGGGATATGATTAATATGGATTTCATCACAGGTTTGCCTTGTACACTGCGGAAATTTGATTCCATATGGGTAATAGTTGACAGGCTTACCAATTCAGCGCATTTTCTACCAGTCAAGACCACCTATACAACTAAAGATTATGCAAGGTTGTACGTTAAAGAGATAGTGCGATTACATGGAAGTTTGGTCTCCATTATATCAGACAGGGGATCTCAAGTTACTGCGCATTTTTGGAGATCATTTCAGGAGAGCTTGGGTACACAAGTGAATCTGAGTACGACTTTTCATCCTCAGATAGATGGACAAGCAGAACGTACTATCCAAACACTTGAAGATATGCTACGAGCTTGCACGTTAGATTTTAAAGGCAGTTGGGATGATCATTTGCCTCTTATTGAATTTGCTTATAACAATAGCTATCATTCAAGTATTAAAATGGCACCGTATGAAGCTTTATACGGAAGGAAGTGTAGATCACCAATCGGATAGTTTGAAGCGGGTGAACCTGCTTTACTTGGGCCAGATCTTGTTCATCAAGCTATGGAGAAAGTGAAAGTGATTCAACAGTGGATACAAACGGCCCAAAGTCGACACAAGTCCTATGCTGATGTTAGAAGAAGAGGGCTCGAATTTGCCATAGGTGATTGGGTATTCTTGAAGGTGTCACCGATGAAAAGGGTAATGCAATTTGAAAAGAAAGGGAAGTTGAGTCCCCATTATATAGGGCCATATGAAATTGTCCGAAGATTTGGGCAAGTTGCGTATGAATTGGCACTACCCCAAGAACTCTCCACAGTTCATCCAGTATTTCATGTTTCGATGCTTCGAAAGTGTATAGGAGATCCGTCTCGTATTGCTCCAATGGAAGATGTATAGGTTATGGAGGATCTCACCTATGAAGAGATACCTATTGCTATTCTGGATCGACAAGTGAAGAGATTAAGGAATAAAGAAGTGGTTTCCGTAAAAGTACTTTGGAGAAATCAACAAGTAGAATAAATCACATGGGAAACCGAAGAAATGATGAAGTCAAAGTACCCGTATTTGTTTCACACGGAAGAAAAACTTCAAAGTGCGGAAAGAGAGCAATAACAAGTAAGTATCTATAAGCATTATGTGTATATATATCTATGCTAATATAAAGGTACATTTGTTATAAAGGGAAAGGTGTTATTAACATTCGAGGATGAATGTTAATAAGGGGGAAAAGATGTAACACCCCGTACATTTCTGACCCTATTTGATTGGTGTTCTAGGGCGTATTTATATGCCTTATTACCTTAGTTTTGAGAGCAATAAGTGCATATTGTGTATTGTGTTTGATGGACTATTGATATTGTGCTAATGCCCGCAAAGAAAAGTCGAAGAAAGGAAGAAATAGAATTTTTAGGGTCAGGCACGCCCAGGGGCATGCTAGGCCGCTTTCTGCCAAAATTTTTATGGCACAGGAAGCATAGGGGCGTGCCAGGTAGTGTGCCAGGCCGTTTTTTGCCAAAAATTTTCTCCGACCACTAGTCTCTAAATAGGGCTCTTGATTTATTGTATCATTATTCCATCTTAGTGGGACTACTCTTGGACTATTATGGCATCCAAATGAGGGTTAATTCATCGTCCTTTTTAATTTTTTATAATTTTTATCTATTTATGATAAATTAAGCCATGAGTGGCAAAAATCGCTTATTCTTGGATTTGAAGCGACGAACACGAATCTCGTGAGTTGAATAGTTTCTTCATATTTATGGAATTATTTACACAAGAGATTGTTGGGGTATTACACATTGAATTTGGTGGACTAAGTTAACATGTGCTAATGGGCTCAATTTAAGGCCCAAAATGGAGTAAAAGACATGGCCCAAAAGGACAAATGACCCATTCTTCCATGTTGACCAAGTAAACATGGCATTTAATGCCAAGAATTGGCTAAGGATGACTTGAGAGATTATATAAAGGCACAAAATCTGATTTTTATTCATTATAACTCTCATGCCTTTCTAGATATTTCTAAAAACATTTTTTTCATCTCACAAACCCTAAGGCAACCATTTCCTTTGGACAAAATCATCACTTTGCAAGCTTGGGTAAGTGTTTATTCTTGTGCTTTAATATATTATATGCATGAGAGATGGTGTAGATCAGGATGGTTATGTCTAAAAGTGTTGAGTAGTGCACTTTTGTTTTTGCAAAAAGATATGTCATCCATGTGACTTGAACTTGAAAGGAGACTTGAGGTTTGGATGGAAGTGAATGGTGTGGATGAAATATCAACATGTATGGTGTGGTTATGTCCTTAACTTGTTTTTTTTTATATGTTTGTAACTTGTGGGATTGTTTTTATGAAACGTATTGAGGTGACTTGATGGAGTAATTGTGACGTAGTGTTAATAAGAAAGCGCAAAGGAGAAACTTGGTGTGAAGTGCTATTGGTTTATGATGTCTTGGTCAATGTGTGGAATTTTGTGGTATTATTGGTAAGACCATGCTGTGAATTGTATTGTAAAGGGGGAAATAACGTTATAGGGAAACCATATAACTCATTGTCGTCTTATGCACTTGTAAGGTAATTAGTTCTTAACGTGAGCTCCGTTATGTACTTGTGTTGTAGAGTAAAATGTAAGGAAGGAGCTGGATTATTGTATTCACATATAGGATTGTGTATTCATATTGGGACGATAAGGTATGTAAGGTTACTCTTTTCGTATCCTTCTGCAACACATATTGTTCACATTGACATTGTACTTGTTCCATTCTGAAATGTGCAAAGGTATTGTCATATAGTATTGCTCACAAAACCAATTGTGATTCACATGTCTCATGTTCATTGACTAATGTTCCAAAGTTCCAATAATGTACAATCACCAATGTATCACTCTTCTAATGAACGAATGAAGTAATGTATAATTGTTTGTATATTCTTAAGTAGCATCCCAGGGGTGGAATAAACACCTAGCTTGGGTCAATCCTAATATCATGGGTGGTATCCCAGGGGTTCAAATACCTAGCATGGGTCGATCCCAATATCACAGTACATCCCAGGGGTGACAGAAAAGCCTAGCATGGGTTATCACAGTACATCCCAGGGGCAACAGAAAAACCTAGCATGGGTTATCACAGTAGCATCCCAGGGGTGACAGAAAAGCCTAGCATTGGTCATTCTCTTTTACCACTGATCAATTGGTCATTTGTTTATTATATGCTTTACAAGTTCTTAATGCAAAGAAGGATAACGTTAAGTAACGAACGATAATGATGAATGAACGTAAGGCAAAGATAGTAATGTATGTAATGTACATGGCTCCACATACAGAATGGTGGTTTATTCATATTGACTATTCTCTTATATTTGATTCCATTGAAGTATTTATATATATCATGCAGTTTCATATAGCCTTACATACTCAGTATATTCTTCGTACTGATATCCCTTGTGGGACTTACCTTACTTGGTGTAGGCTCAGGTGCTAGTAGACCTCCACAGTAGGTTGTGGATCGTTTGCTGATCATTGGTGAGCTCCAGTTGGTTCGGGGCTTTTCGAGTAACTATGTATATTGGTTTTGGTATTGTAAATGTTGTATAAAGCGGAGACTTATCCCGACTTTAGGTTGGTTATGTCCATGTATCTGTAGAGGCTTTGTAGATATTGTGGGACAAATGAAGGAAATGTAAGGAACGTATGCTTTTGACATGGTGGCCCTAAAGGCCAAGTTTCATACATATCACGTATTTTTCCATGACTTCCGCTATTGGCATTCTATATCTCTATGTGATGGTGATGATTATTGAGTGACATACGTATGAGTGTATATGAATGAAGATTGGTTCTCTCGGGCCTTAACGACTTCGGATGTCGGTCCGCCCTGTTGGAATTTGAGGTGTGACAGTATGACTGATGTGTTAAGCATGAGAAATTGACTAGCCGAACTTTCAGTGATCAGGAGGATTTCCTTGTCTTCTACACTTGATATCAGGTAGAGACCATTGGCATGGTGTCACCTAATTATTCATAGACGTCTAATGAGAATAGAGTGTCCTCTGTCGGTTCCTCCTCTAGGGAGAAGACCGATTCAAGATCGTCATCTTTGCTGAGATAGATGCCCGTGTGATCTGTATCTCTTCAAAAAGGTGGATCGAGTCCTTCAACTTCTTGGTATGAGGACAATTTCTAGCTAAGTGTCCAGGCTTTTTGCAGATAAAGCATCCATTGTTCTTTTTGTATGTGGTCGAATTTCTTCAGCAACTTGTATTTGGCTTCAAGCAGGTGGGTAAGCAGCAAGAAGGTAGGTAGGCTCATTATAGCCATCTGGCAAGTAGGTGGATAAGCAGCTTACAGGGAAACCCATCGAAGAGGGTTTTATGATGTAGCAGCTGGATAAACACCTTGTTGGTAAACCCTTTGAGGAGGGTTTCATGGTAAACCTTGGCAGGTAGTTTCACGGAGCTCATGGTAAGTGGTAATTTCTTGCACATGTTATCAGGCATCATCTCTTCATGCAGTGCTTGAAGGTGATGGCGGTGAGCTTCCGTATACTTCTTCCTTCCACCAGTCTATGACGTGCTTGGTATGTGGCAATAGATGGTTTATGACAGGTGCCATTTTGTCAGTGTTCTTCACCAATGAGAGTTTTTTGGATAATTCTCCGGGTCTTGACAAAAAATCTGCCATAATGTTATCCTCCGCTTTAAGGTGTTTGACCTAAATTTTATAGGGAGAGAACCATTGTGCCCATCAGAGGATTTGAAGATTAGGGATAATTTTTGGATTTATCTGGACCATCTTTGGAAAGGCCCTCATATCCATCTCAATCTGGAATTCGGTGTGGATTAGGAAAAAGTTGTACTTTTTGATTCCATTTTTTACGACAAGGATTTCTTTAAAGGTAGAGTGGTAGTGTTGTTCAACATCCTTGAATTTACTGCTGGTGTATCCATATATGTTTCGCCGACCATATTTTTCTTCCATAAGTATGACACTCCAATAGTCATTGCTGGCATCTATCTAAAATATGATTTTTTCGTCCGAGGGGATATGGAATGTTCTCACATCCTTTGAGATCCTTTTGATTCTTTAGACTGCATCATCCAGTTCCTTTCCCCACGGTGGAGCATTATTTTTTAGCATTTTTGAAAGTGGGGCTATATATGTGGAGACATTAGGGATGAAGTCTCTAACATAATTAATCACCCCGAGGAATTGTTGGAACTGTTTAATCGAGAAATCAGTATCAGGGAATTTGAGAAGCTCCTGGCAGATGTGAGGTCCTGGACTGTATACTCCATGAGTAAAATGCATTCCCAGAAAATCAATTTTATCTTTTGCAAAACTCATTTTCTTTGTCGAGAGCATGATGCCATACTTTTTCACCAGGCCATGGAATTGGTGAAACAGATCAAGGTATTCCTCCAGAGTATTGCTAAATAACAATATATCGTCAATGTAAACCAGTGCTATGTGGAGGGTAGGATAGAATATTTTTATCATTGCCTTTTGGAAAAAGGAGGGGGCTGGTTTAACCCCAAGCGACATAACCGTCCACTGGTAATTGTGGTCGGGAATGCAAAAAGCAGTCTTAGATCTCTCTTCCAGGTATATACCTAACTGCCAAAATCCATATTTGAGATCAAATTTTGAAAAGAGAGTGGCTTTGGCTAGGTGTGAGAACAGGGTGAGCCTATTGGTATAGGGAATTTGTCGTCAAGAAGGAAGTAGTTTAGAGGTAGGTAATTTATGACGAGATGGAGTTTCCCCTTGTTTGTTCGGCTCGCTTGTTGACGTAAAATGCCTCACAAGCTGTAACACCCCGTACATTTCTGAACCTATTTAATTATCGTAACATTTATGAAATTATTTAAACTTGAGTTGGTTGGTGTATTGTGCATTAACAATATTGGGCTAAATTAATCTTGTGTCATTGGGCTCAAATGAGGCCCAAAATGAACCAAAAGACATGGCCCAAAAAGGGGGAAAATGACCCATTCTACATGGACCAAAGTAAGCATGCAATTATTGACCAAAAGTATTAGATAAGGATGACTTTAAAGGGGTTATAAAAAGTGGGAAAAATCAGATTTTATCCCTCAAAAGACACATGCCTCATTCTAGATTTTTCCACAATATTCTCTCCTCTTCCAAACCCTAAGCTATCATCCTCTTTGGGAAAGATCACTCCTTTGCAAGCTTTGGTAAGTGTATAATCTCATGGTTTAATATATTATATGCTTAATATGGTGTATAAATCATGCTGGTTATGTCGACAAAGTGGTGACAAGTTCACTACGTATGAAATAGTCTATGTTTGCTTAATCGGTAAAGGGTTTTGCCTTATAAACTTGAAAGTGGATTTGTGGTCTTGAAGGAAGTGAATTTGATGGATTAAATATCAACATGTAAGATGTTTTTATTCCCTTAACTTGATTCCTCTTTGTGTATCACATTTGGAATTGTTGTTGTGAAATTATACATGGAACTGGTGGCGTATTGAAGGGAAAAATGTAGTTTTGTAATGTTTATGTACGTTGTGAAACCATGGATGTTTGTTGGCATATAAGATGACTTAAAATATTAAAACATAAGATTAATTATGATCATGGACCATTCATTGTAAAAAAGGACCCAAAAGAGACCCATTTTGGCCGAAACAAGCAATCGCCCTCGCGGGTAGGGCACCTGCAGGCGCAGATACCAACGCAGGTGGCCTTGGACACTGCCAATAGGCACCTGAGGATGCACCTCACCCACCTTCTTGCACAGGTGGCTTCGCAGGTCAGCCCAGAACTCCGTTTCGCATGTTTTTGCATCTCTTTGACCCCCCGAAACCCCTATACCCTTCATGGATGTAATTATCAACTTATGGTACCTTTTGAATGACTTTAAAGGAGTATCCCAGAGGTATTTTGAATAGTATCAATTATGGAGTTTTTCGTAATGTGTTATTGTGAAAGGTGTTTACGTGATATAGTGAGGTAAATGTGACATTACATTGAAGGGGAAGTGTAAAGTATAAACTTGGTGTGAAATACTATTGGTTTATGACATCTTGGTAAATGTGTGGAATGTTGTGGGTATGATGATGCAGTGAGTTGTACGGTATAGAAATGAAATGACGCTATATAGCAGTCACGTAGCTCATTATCGTTTGTGCACTTGTGATGAAGTTAGTTGTTAACGTGATCTCCGTTATGTACTTGTGTTGTAGAGTAACACGTAAGGAAGGAGACGAATTTTTGTATTCATATTGGGAAGAGAAGTTATGTAAGGTTACTCTTTTCGTACCCTTCTGCAGCACATATTGTTCACATTAACATTGTACTTGTTCCATTCCAAAGTGTTCGAAAGTATTCCTAGCTCAGGTTGACATATATTGTTATTCACATGTTTCTTATTCTTATACCAATTGTGATTCACATGTCTCTTATCCATTGACTGAAGTTCCTAAGCTCTCATAATGTTGTAACTACTAAAAGAAACTATCTCAAGGGAAGTGATGATGTAAGGAGAATCTATTCATTCTTGAGTAGCATATCCAATAATGTTATGTTCCAAAGTTCCAATAATGCTATGGCCGCCAACGTATCAATCTCACACAATAAAATGTATCAATCTCTCACAAGAAAATGTATAAATCTCGCAAAAGTAAAGGAATAAAGTAATGCATGTATGGGTTATTGTTTGAGAACCGGGACGACTCAATGGGGCACATAAGCTTAGCTCAAGCGGACCCTAATACTATATTATGACCCACTGATAAGGTGGATGACTACCTACTAATAAAGTGGATGACTACCCACTGATAAAGTGGATAACTACCCACCGATAAGGTGGATGACTATATTATGACCCACCAATAAGGTGGATGACTACCCACTGATAAAGTGGAGGACTACCCACCAATAAGGTGGATGACTATTTTATGACCCACCGATAAGGTGGATGACTAATAATGATGATGAATGTAAAAGCAAGAAAAATAATGAATGTAAAATACATAGTTCCACTCATGCAGAAAAGTGGTTTATTCATAATGTTTATTCACTCGTAATTGGTTCCATTTGAATTCCTATATCTCATGCAGTTGCTTTTAGCCTTACTACTCAGTACATTCTTCGTAATGACCTCCCTTGGGGGGGAACTTACCTTACTTGCTATAGGCACAGGTGCTAGTAGACCTCCACAGTAGGTTGCAGATTATTTGCAGATCATTGGTGAGCTCCAGTTGGTTCGGGGCTTTCCGAGTCACATGTGTACACCTATTTTGGTATTATGTAAATGTTGGATAAAGCGGGGACTTGTCCCGAATTTAGGTTGGTTATGTATATGTATCTGTTAGAGGCTTTGTAGATGTATGTGGGAAGATGAATGCAAGAGATGTATGTCCATTTTGATTTGATGGCCCTAACGACCAAGTTTCATATATAGCACATGTTTGCCATGATTCCCGTCATTGGAATCTAATTACATAAGATAGAATGATATTCATACAGAGGCATGCATATAAATGTACATGAGCAAAGATTAGTTCTCTAGGGCCATAACGGCTTCGAGTGCCAGTCCATCCCAAATGGGATTTGGGGCGTGAAAAAAGTGGTATCATAGCAGGTTGTCCTAAGGGTGTCTACAAAGCCGTGTCTGAGTAGAGTCTTACTTATGGATGTGTTTTGCACCACATTTATAAGCAGGAGGCTACAGGACATTTAGGAGTTATTTCTTTTCTTCATTTCTAGATCGTGCAATAGAGCCAATGTTATAGTTGGAATCATATCTGACCATTGTATTTGGTTTTCTTTGCTATAGTAAAATGCCAATTACGAGACTAGATAGAGGCAAAGGTAAGCAGGTAGATATGCCTGCCGGAGAAGGAATAAGTAAATCACCACCTGACCAAGCTAGTCAAGGTGGGGCTGACACTGAAATTACATCGCGGTCTTCTCCTACTCTTCCATTTCCTGAAGAGCTGAGGGGTAGAAAAGTACCAGTAGAACCTCTTGTAAATGCGACTGATCAGGATTTAAGAAATGCAGTACATATGTTGACTCAGATAGTTGTTGTACAAACTCAGGGACGAGTTGTTCCAACGACAAGTGAGGATGACGCGACTAGAGTAGCTAGTCAGCGGACACATGATTTTCTGAAATTAGACCCTCCCATATTCACCGGGTCAGATCTGAAAGCAGATACACAGGACTTCGTGGATCAAATTCAAAGGGCTCTAGAGGTTATGCACGTGACTGGTGTAGAAACAGTTAAACTTGTGGCTTATAGATTGAAAGGTGAAGCAATATTATGGTATGAAGACTGGAAAAGATCGAGGGATATTGATGTACTTCCAGCTGGTTGGGAGAAATTCAAAACGACCTTTCTTGATCACTACCTCCCATATGAGATCTGACAGGCCCGTGCAGACCAATTTCTAAATCTTCGCCAAGGGAATATGAGTGTTAGAGAATACAGCCTGCAGTTTAACTCTTTGGCTCGATATGCTCCGAATGTAGTAGCCACAATAGAAGAGAGAGTCCATCGATATGTGGACAGATTAGAGCCATACTTGGTAAGGGACTGTACCATAGATGCTTTGAACAAAGATATGGTTATAGCCAGAATACAGGCCTTTGCACAAAAGATGGAGGATCAGAGGCAACAGAGAAGGATATAAGGATTTGAAGGAGGGTCGTCGAAGAGGGCTAGATCCACGGGACAGATCATGGCATCCCAAGGAGGGGTTAGGCCTCGAATTTTTAATAGACCGCCTAGACCATCATTTTTTTATTCCACAGCAGGTACTCCACCTCAGTTTCGAGGGTCTAGAGGCAGTGATGCTGGGCAAAGCAGTGTGGTTCGAGGTTCACAGGCAGTAAGATTTTCTAGTCAGCTGTGCCAGCACTGCAGGAAGTTTCATTCAGGTGAATGCTAGTATGGAATGAATGTTTGCTTACGATGCGGTATGTCGGGGCATCTGATGAGAGAGTATCTACAAAAGGGCACGGGTAGTATGGCGCGACCTACGGGATTAGCCGTTGTGTCATCGACGTCAGGTGTACAACTTGCTGGTCATGACAGAGGTGCTAGAGGAGCAGTTAGTTCTAGTGGAATTCAGAACCGTACCTATGCCATAGTGGATCGACAGAATTTGGAGGCTTCTCTAGGTACATTATCCGTCTTTTCATATAATGAATTTGCATTGATTGATTCGGGTTCTACCCTATCATATGTTACTCCATTGATTGCGGGAAAATTTAAAAGAACACCGGAGTTATTAGTTAAGTCAATTGAAGTATCTACACCAGTCGGTGAATTTATTATAGCTAAAGGAATATATCATAATTGTACAGTAAATATTGATGATCACGTTACATTGGCTGATCTCATTGAGAGAGAAATGATAGATTTTTAATGTTATAATGGGTATGAATTGGTTGGCTTCTTGTTAGGTCACGTCGATTGCCAAGCTAAGAAAGTACATTTCTATTTTCCATAAAAGACCGTCCTTGAATGGAAGGGTAATGTTGGAGCATCGAGAGGTAAATTTATTTCCTATCTAAGGCAAGGAAAATGTTATCCAATGGATTTATAAGACCTAGTATGTCCCCTTGGAGAGCACCAGTGTTACATGCACGGAATAAAGATGGCACATTGAGAATGTACATAGACTATCGGCAACTGAATAAGGTAATGATCAAGAACAAATATCCCCTCCCCAGAATTGATGATTTGTTGGATCAATGACAAGGTGCTAAATGTTTCTCAAAGATGAACTTGAGATCGGGATATCACCAGGTAATGGTTAAAAAAATAAATAAATATATATACCCAAGATAGCTTTTCGAACACGGTATGGTCACTATGAATTTCTGGTTATGTCATTTGGGCTAACCAATGCACCAGTTGTTTTCATGAATTTGATGAAAGGGTTGATATACAAAGATAGAAGCCGTGAAGAATGGGTTAAAACCTACGACGCCTACCGAGATTCGTAGTTTTTTTTTTGGGGTTGGCCGGCTACTACAGAAAGTTTGTTGGAGAATTTTTCTTCCATTTTGGTACCCTTAACAAGCTAACACACGAAATAGTCACGTTTCAAGAAAAAATGCATGCGAGAAGGGTTTTCAGAATCTGAAAAAAAATAAGTTGATGTCGACACATGTATTAGTATTTCTCGAAGGCACAGAAAGGTATGCAGTCTATTGTGATGCTTCGGGAGTCGGCTTAAGATGTGTATTGATGCAATACGGTCATGTAATAGCCTATGCCTCAAGACAATTGCATAATTATCCAACATATGATCTTGAGCTAGCAGTCGTGATATTTGTTTTAAAAATATGGCGCGGCTATTTGTATGGGGTTCACGCTGATATATATACTGATCATGAAAGTTTGCAGTATATTGTTAAGCAAAAAAAGACCTACACTGAAAACAGCAAAGGTGGCTGGAATTATTAAAAGAAGATGATAGTGATATCTTATACCATCCGGGAAAAGCAAACGTGGTAGCCGATGCATTAAGCCGCAAAGCAGTAGAAAGCACTAGTGGTCAGTTGACGGAACAGAAAAAAATATATAGTCAAGGATCTACATCGATTAGACAGCTAGGGAATTCGTCTTCTTGAAACTCCAGATGAAAGAATTATAGTATAAAAGGCAGCAGAGTCTTCACTTGTAGCTGAGGTAAAGAAAAAAAAAACAATATGCAAACCCTATTTTATTTCAGTTGAAAAAGAATGTATAACAAAGTTCGACAAAGGTAGTGGAGATTACATAAGGGGAGAGTACTTCAATGCCAAGGTAGCTTTTATGTACCGGATATCTATATATATGAGCTAAGGAAATGAATTATGACAAAAGCACATTATTTACGGTAATCTAATCATTCGGGAGAAACCAAAATGTACCATGGTTTGGAAAAGATGTATTGGTAAGGTTACATGTAGAAGAACATTGCAGAATTTGTAGTTCATTGTTCGGATTGTCAACAAGTGAAAGTAGAGCATCGAAACCGGGGGGTTATATACAATCTATGGATTTTCCAGTTGGAAATGGGACATGGTTAACATGAATTTTATCACAAATTTACCTCATACACATAAGTTTGTCTCATACACTTTGGAAATTTGATTCCATATGAGTGATAGTTGACAGGTTACCAAACCAGCACACTTGTTGCCTGTCAAGACCACCTACACAACTGAAGAATTTGTGAGGTTGTATATTGAAGAGATAGTACGATGACACGAAGTCCCAATCTCTATTACATCAGACATGGGAGCTCAATTTACTGCACATTTTTTTCCAGAAGAGATTGAGAACCCAAGTGAATTTAAGTATGGCTTTCCATCCTCAGATAGATAGGCAAGCAGAATGTATTATTCAAACACTTGAAGATATGCTACGAGCTTATACAAGTGACTGGGTATTTGTGAAAGTGTCACTAATGAAAGGGGTAATGAGATTAGAGAAATAGCTTCCGTGAAAGTACTTTGGAGGAATCAGCAAGTAGAAGAGATCACATGGGAAGCCGAGAAATGATAAAGTCTAAGTACCTTCATTTGTTTCAAATGGAAGAGAAAGTTCAAAATGCGGGATTGGACCAATAACAAATAAGTCTTTACAAGTATTGTGTGTATATGATAACAGGAAGGATAAATTTAAACTTAAATTAGTGTAAATGGGACAATGTCGCTATCATTCGAGGATGAATTTTTCTAAGGGGGAAGAATGTAACACCCCGTACATTTCTGAACCTATTTAACTACCGAAACATTTATGGAATTATAAAAACTTGAGTTGGTTGGTGTATTATGCATTAACAATATTGGGCTAAATTAATCTTGTGTCATTGGGCTCAAATGAGGCCCAAAATGAACCAAAAGACATGGCCCAAAAAGGGGAAAAATGACCCATTCTACATGGACCAAAGTAAGAAAGCAATTATTGACCAAAAGTATTGGCTAAGGATGAATTTAAAGGGGTTATATAAAGTGGGGAAAATCAGATTTTATTCCTCAAAATACGCATGCCTCATTCTAGATTTTTCCACAATATTCTCTCCTCTTCCAAACCCTAAGCTATCATTCTCTTTGGGCAAGATCACTCCTTTGAAAGCTTTAGTAAGTGTATAATCTCATGGTTTAATATATTATATGCTTAATATGGTGTATAAATCATGTTGGTTATGTCGACAAAGAGGTGAGAAGTTCACTACGTGTGAAATAGTCTATGTTTGCTTAATCGGTAAAGGATTTTTCCTTATAAACTTGAAAGTGGATTTGTGGTCTTGAAGGAAGTGAATTTGATGGATTAAATATCAACATGTAAGATGTGTTTATGCCCTTAACTTGATTCCTCTTTGTGTATCACATTTGGAATTGTTGTTGTGAAATTGTACATGGAACCGATGGCGTATTGAAGGGAAAAATGTAGTTTTGTGATGTTTATGTGCGTTGTGAAACCATGGATGGTTTTTGTCATATAATATGACTTAAAATATGAAAATATAAGATTAATTATGATCATGTACCATTCATTGTGAAAGAGAACCCAAAAGAGACCCATTTTGGCCGAAACGGGCACCTGCCCTCACGGGTGGGGCACCTGCGGGCGCAGATGCCAATGAAGGTTGCCCTGGACACTGCCAATGGGCACCTTTGGACTCACCTCACCCACCTGCGGGCGCAGGTGGCTTTGCAGGTCAGCCCAGAACTCTGTTTCGCATGTTTTTGCATCTCTTTGACCCCACGAAACCCATATACCCTTCATGGATGTAATTATCAACTTATGGTACCTTTTTAATGACTTTAAAGGAGTATCCCGGAGGTATTTTGAATGGTATAAATTATGGATTTTTTCATAATGTGTTATTGTGAAAGGTGTTTATGTGACGTAGTGCGGTAAATGTGACATTGCATTAAAGGGAAAGTGTAAAGTATAAACTTGGTGTGAAATGCTATTGGTTTATGGCATCTTGGTCAATGTGTGGAATGTTGTGGTGTTGTGGGTATGATGATACAATGAGTTGTACGGTAGAGAAATGAAATGACGCTATATATCAGTAACGTAGCTCATTATCGTTTGTGCACTTGTGATGAAGTTAGTTGTTAACGTGATCTCCGTTATGTACTTGTGTTGTCGAGTAACACGTAAGGAAGGAGATGAATTTTTGTATTCATATTGGGAAGATAAGGTATGTAAGGTTACTCTTTCCGTACCTTTCTGTAGCACATATTGTTCACATTAACATTGTACTTGTTCCATTCTGAAGTGTTCTAAAGTATTCCTAGCTTAGGTTGACATATATTGTTATTCACATGTTTCTTATTCTTAGACCAATTATGATTCACATGTCTCTTATCCATTGACTGAAGTTCCTAAGCTCTCATAATGTTGTAACTACTAAAGAAACTATCTCAAGGGAAGTGATGATGTAAGGAGAATCTATTCATTCTTGAGTAGCATATCCAATAATGTTATGTTCCAAAGTTCCAATAATGCTATGGCTTCCAACGTATTAATCTCACACAAGAAAATGTATCAATCTATCACAAGAAAATTTATAAATCTAGCAAAAGTAAAGGAATAAAGTAATGCATATATGGGTTATTGTTTGAGAACCGGGACGGCTCAATGGGGCACATAAGCCTAGCTCGAGTGGACCCTAATACTATATAATGACCCACTGATAAGGTGGATGACTACCCACTGATAAAGTGGATGACTACCCACCGATAAGGTGGATGACTATATTATGACCCACCGATAAGGTGGATGACTAACAATGATGATGAATGTAAAAGAAAGGAAAATAATGAATGTAAAATACATGGTTCCACACATGCAAAACGGTGGTTTATTCATAATGTTTATTCACTCGTAATTGGTTCCATTTGAATTCCTATATCTCATGCAGTTGCTTTTAGCCTTACATACTAAGTACATTCTTCGTAATGACCTCCCTTGGGGGGGGGGGAACTTACCTTACTTGCTACAGGAACAGGTGCTAGTAGACCTCTACAGTAGGTTGCAGATCATTGGTGAGCTCCAGTTGGTTCGGGGCTTTTCGTGTCACATGTGAACACCTGTTTTGGTATTATGTAAATGTTTAATAAAGCGGGGATTTGTCCCGACTTTAGGTTGGTTATGTATATGTATCTGTTAGAGGCTTTGTAGACGTATGTGGCAAGATGAATGCAAGAGATGTATGTCTATTTTGATTTGATGGCCCTAACCGCCAAGTTTCATAGATAGCACACGTTTGCCATGATTCCCGTCATTGGAATCTAGTTACATGAGATAGAATGATATTCATACAGAGGCATGCATATGAATGTACATGAGCAAATATTGGTTCTCTCGAGCCATAACGGCTTCGGGTGCCAGTCCATCTCGAATGGGATTCAGGGCGTGACACAAGCCCACTAGGAATCGGATGGCTCGATGAGCCCAAATTCCAGAAGTTCTGAGCACTCCTTTTGTGGGATCTATATTTAGGAACAAAACAATCTCGCCACCCTGAAGAGATAGATCCATAACATGGTTCTGAACTCTCCGAGCAATCTGGCAATGCAGAGTTGCCTGTATGGCGTCTCGAACCTGAGGAGCTCCAAGAATCTAGACTTGGATCTGCAACGCCTTCGTCAGATACGGATCAGAGAGGGACATATTAAAATTAGGAAAAATAGTAACAAAGACTGTCCTGGCGTTCAATGTGATCTTCGATGTACCCAAGTTTGCATGTTGGTATTCATTGTATCTAGTATCTAGGAGAGAAAGATGCACCACAATGGGCCATTTGGTCCGTGATACATCAACGCAACTCTGATGGCACCAAAATGGATATGGGTAAGGCCTTGGCTTTTCCACTGTCGTAGAAAATTCTCCGGCATCTGCAGAGTGATGAACTATTCCTCTAGAGTTTCAAGAATAGGGTACTGTTCTAGTTTTGATATAGCAACATATTCCTTAACTCCCTTTGGCTTTTGTTAGACCAAAGAACGGATTTGTAGCCACGGGTTGTATGCCCCTTTTACAAAAGCTGAGTATGGGTTTAGGAGAGGTAGATATGTGAAAGATATTTTATTTTCCGGTGACAACACATCTACATCATAGAGGTAGTCATATTTACACGATAGAGTTTTACTGAGCGTAGGAGACATATGTAATTTTGCTAAGGATTTACACGGACTAGATGCAGACTAGGAAGACGGGAAAGACTTAGAAATCGACATATTTTTGTGTTTTTGGACAATAAAGACTCGATGTATTTGTCCTAAAAATCTAAGAAAAGACTCGACACACTATTTGTTCTAAAGTCTAGGGAGAGTAAACAGAGACTCAAATATGTACAAGACTCTGAATTTGGGAATTGAAAACTTATGAACTATGGACGATTTGGAAACTAGACTCAAACAAACTAAAGTAAAGACTGAAAATGTAAAGTTGGCATTAATTACAATGAAAGTAGATCTTATGCAAACACTTGCTTCCTCTCTCTGAAGAGAGTGGGATGGCTCTGATACCAAGTAGAGAAGGGGACAGTGGGGCACACATGCAATATTAGGCTCGATGGATAACAACAAACCTCTAACTTTCCCAACACGACATGAAAGGCTACGACAGCCATATGAAAGTCTTCTAACATTCCTACATGAAAGGCGATTCACGACCATATAGGCGGAAGCCATACGAAATCAAAGCTAACTTTCCAACATGATAGGTGATTCACGACCATATAGGCGGTAGCCATACGAAATCAAAGCTTTTATCAACACCACAACAGTTTTCTTACGACTGTGGCTACGCATCCACAAACTCCTAAAGGACAGTTTGCCATGAAACAATGACTTCGCAACCCTCAACGGGATGGCTTGACTTTGCGAGTCTTTCAAAAAATGTAAACCATTTAGTTCTTTGGTAGTATAACATTTCCCTATGACATACATGGGCTTTAGCGTCTCTCCTGGCCTTAGCGCCCTCAAAAATCCTATGGGAAAAAGTTTCTCTACCCAACTAATGGATTTACGTGTTTCATAATAAAGAAAGAAGAAAATCAAAAAGTAGTTGTGTTGGACCTAAGCCAATTTCGTTTCATAAACATGGAAAGGACTTAGCCAATTTCATTTCATAAACATGGAAAGGACTTAGCCAATTTCGTTTCATAAACATGGAAAGGACTTAGAAATCAATTTTGTTTCATGATCATGGAAAGGACATAGAATTCCATATTGGAACCACAGCAAGAACACTTTCCTTGCATAATCTTTCCTTACCCCACTACTCCAACCTAAGGGACCGAAGTGCCCATCCATTTGGAAGAAAAGAGCAAGAGAGAGAAGTTTAGCCAACAAATATTTTATTGAAAATAAGAAACTTTACAAGTGTTTTTTAGGTGAAGAGATTGATGATCTCCAACTAAGGACCTATGCTTCCTTTAATAGGATAAGGAAGTCCTAATAAAAACAAAATGGAAAGATAAACATTATCTAAACACACGTGGCCCACTATTCTAAAAATAGTAAAGCGCTATCCTATCTCTAATAAAAGATTATCCCTCTCTGGGCACACATTGCTATCCAATAAAACAAAATTTCATCACCCTTTAATTCAAACTGGGCCCCTCAAACATGTGGCGGAGCCTAACCAGATAAAACTAAAATATGTTGTTGGCACGTGACATTACGTGCAAACAAGTGGATCAACAGCTTATAGTTGGCTTCAAACAGGTGGGTGAGCAGCTTGTAAGTTTTTTGCAAGCAGGTGGGCAGGCTCCTTGTAGTCATCTGGAAAGTAGGTGGATAAGCAGCTTGCAGGGAAACCCATCGAGGAGGGTTTTATGATGTAGCACCTGGATGAGCACTTTGCAGGCAAACTCTTTGAGGAGGGTTTCATGGTAAACCTTGGCAGGTAGTTTCATGGAGCTCATGGTAAGTGGAAATTTCTTGCACATGTCATCGGGCATCATCTCTTCATGCAGTGCTGGAAGGTGATGGCAGTGAGCTTGTGTATCCTTCTTCCTTTCACCAGTCGACGCCGTGTTTCTTCCTGAGGCGTTCTTTGTCTTCCAAGCTTCTTTTCAGTGATCTGGTGAAGTAACCCTTCCTGTTAGATGAACTTGTTGTGTTGCATTCCCATTCCTGTGGTGGAATATTCAATTGGATGCTTTTAATGGATTTGGTGACTTCATCCCTCATGAATTCATACGTAGGTTGATATTTCTTTGTTGTCTGTCGGACCCTGTCCCAGTGGGGATGGTTATCACTGTAGTTCTATTTTCCCTATTTTTTTTAGCCAGATCTCCTTTGGAATGAATCTATTCTGCTGGAAGATAATTCTTTGTACTTCGTAGTATTCGTCTTCCAATGATAGGACCGATACAAGAAATTTCCAGCATAGTGAAATCTCTGGCTCAGCTTGGACCTCGTGGTTTGAGATTCCCACCGGGCGATGTAGCATGAATATCGTTGCATCATAGTAATCTTTAAAGCATCGAACCCAATATTGTCGTGGCTTGAACCACAGGATGAACCTTCTGAGAGATGGTTGGATTCGATCAAAGTGCCTGAACGCATCGCAGTTGAACTCCATGAGGATGTGGTACTGTTTGTACAAGTACCAAAATAGCCATAGGAGATCTTGTAGAAAGTCATTGGCTAGCGCAATGAACACATGGCAGAACAGATATTCTGGATGAACTCCGAACAACTTCAGGATAGATCCTCCATACTTTCTGAATATCTGCAGCTCATAGAAAGTCCTTCTCTCTAAGAGGATAGATGGATCGAATGGATCCACATATGAATTAAGAAGATCTGGAGGGTAGTCTATTATTCTAGAAGAGCGTATCACTGATGTGTTGAGCATGAGGAATTGAATAGACAGACATTTAGTGATCAGGCGGACGTTCTTGTCTTCTGTACTTGATATCAGGTAAAGACCATTGGCATGGATGTCACCTGATTCTTCATAGACGTCCATGAGAATAGAGAGTCCTCTATTGGTTCCTCCTCAAAGGAGAAGGCCGGTTCAAGATCGTCATCTTTGATGAGATAGATGCCCGTGTGGTCTACTATCTCTTCAAAGAGGTGGATCGAGTCCTTCGACTTCTTGGCTTGAGGATAATTTCTATCAAAGTGTCCAGGCTTTTTGCAGATGAAGCATCCATTGCTCTTCTTGTATGTGGTCAGATTTTTTTGCCTAAAATACTTGGTTTTCCTGGTCGTTATGGACCTGTCTTCTAGAGGTCATGGGAGTTTGAACCTTCTGAACTACAGTTGTCTCTTTGAACTTATCCGGCGGCTCGAATAAGGGTAGTTGAATTTAGTAACAAGATCATTCCTGCTGTACACCCTATCTAGAGCTGGATTGTTCTGCAAAATCTAGTGCTTATCTTTTTTTGCATATGCTATCCAGGGCCTGAAAGATGGCCTGCCTGATATAGCCTACCTATGGGACTTTGATGGATTTAAACTTGTCCTCCATAATCGTCATGGTGTGGCCTGCTAGCATCTTCGGCAGTGATGATATAAAGGATTGCTTCAGGCTGGGGTCACCGCCCAGTTCAGAGTATATCTTCGCCATCTTGAGGAAGTGGATATCGATGACATATCTATCATATGATATGCATTTCATCTCGAAGAGCTGCCTCCGCAGCTTCTCCTGTCTTTGGCTTGTGTCTCTGCAAATGTCATCTTATAGGATTCGAATGTTGAAGCCAAAGTCTTGGGATGTGAGGTAGGTGTTCTTGTCAGAAATCCTAAGTGCATTCCACCAGTCTCAGAGGATTTTGGAGAACCTCCAAGTGAAATCTGACAGGATCATGTACTTTTCTCGTTCAGCAAGATTTTTCATCGCCATCCAAGTATAGAAGTCATGGATACTTTGGGGCCAGGATGATACTTTGACATTATTGAGGGTGAAGGTATGGAATCAAGTACCAAGGGTTTTCCTTATAGGTGTCGTTGGTTCTGGCCTTTTTTTCGGGATTAGATGATCCTTCATCTCATCCTGATCATCGACTACTTCAGAGACTTCTGATTCTTTGGTATTGTTCATAAAGATGGGTGGATAGTCTTCTTCAGGGGATTCGATAGAGGACTCGAGAGTTTACTCAACATATTCTTTGCAAATCTCCTAAGATGTCTTCATTGTCTTCGATATATTCGCCAGCTTGAAAGTTATCACCGATTTCTGAATATTCATTTGTAGGGTTGATATCGAATGAGTACTCACTTTGTTAGTCATCCGGGGCAGAAAGGGGATCAATATCTCGAATATCCTTATTACATTGCAGATATACATCTGTGGGATCCTGGTCAGCTAGATCTTGGTGATCTTCAATCTCATAGAGATTTGGGATAACCTGATCGGAGAGAATCAAGTTGTTAGGTGGATCTTGGGAGCCATGGTCTGAGGGTAGCCAATCATTATTGAGGAGACCATCTTTTAGAAAGGCGTCCCATTCCTTATCTTCATATGGCACTTCGGGTGCTCGAATTGGAAAGTCATCATCGGGAAAGGTGATGTCATGACCTGAGATTATCATGGTTCCTCTGTCTGTATCCTTCTCGCCAAATTTCATTTTTCTCTTAGATTGTCGGTGGATGACATCTGCTTTTCAATTCTCCGCTATGGCATCTTTTCTTTCCCAAGCAAGCTTGGCTGTGTCAAATTCTTGTTCAGTAAAAGGAGCTGGAGAAAAGGACATAGGTAGTGGTGAACTGGATGGGAAAGTGGTGAAGCTGTGGCCCATTCTTGGTGGCGAGTATTTTTGATTAGACATAGGGAATGGAGTTGGTTCTAGGAGTGAGTTATGGGTTCTCTGTGAGTCAAACGTGCCATATTTCAGGTTTCGGATCTGTTCTTTCAGAGAAGCCATTTATTTTTGTTATTGGTCGAAGAAGTGGGATACTGAGGTGCCTGGTATACATATGTCATAGTGCAAGGTTTTGAGCCTGAGTTCCAGGGCTCGAATAAGTCCATCATGTTGCGTAGATATTTGTTCCACTTTCTTGCTCATTGCTTCGACCTTGTTCACCAACTTGTTTTGTGCAAGCAACACTCCTGATGGATTGGCCAATACCGGATAGCATCTTATTTTGGCACATGGTATTTTCAGACTGCCAGTTGAGAGTATCTTCGGTGTCACTCAGGGTTACCCTTTCACCCATTAGTAGGATAATATTTTTTGCTGGTATTTTAGGAGCATGGCTCAAGTTATCTATTTCAAAGGGTTTGTTTGGTTGGAAGTCATCTGAATGATTAGATCCTGTAGGGGACATCGTGAATAAATTAGTCGTATGCTCACTATTGGTGTTGGCATTTTTGCTTTTGGATGGAGTGAGTTGGACTGGGTTACTTTGGGATTTAAATGACACAAGGAATTCATATTTTCCCAGACGGTAAGAGAACCAATAGATGGGTCTCCTTCGTCTTATCTCTTCCTGAATTCCTTTCTCTATTTTTCTTTGTCTCCCTTGTTTCTATAGCCCGACAATACTCATTCCATTCTGTATCATCATCTTCCTGGCACCCTTTGCATTCACAGTCAATTTTCTATCGAAAATGTCCCGTGAAAAGACATTTGAACCATTGAACACAACGGCCATCAAGATTGAAAAGCTTGATCCAATCGTGTTCGCTCATGAAGCTTGACAAAAACCATTTTATGATTTTGGTGTTCTTTTTATCCAGAAGATCATCGTAAGGTTGGTACATATGGATGGAGAAGGTTGTTTTATGGGGCTTCTTGAGATAGGAGTGGTCGAAAGTTATGGCGACTGTGTTGTCGTTATTTTTTGTGAAAGTGGGTTCGGTGGACTGGAGAGGTTGAGGATGGTCTCTCAACTTCTCATAATTTGTGACCCAAGAGTCTGGAAGAACTTTCGTGAGTTCTTCTCTGGATATTTGCCTCAGAATTTGGGTGCACTGGGTGGTTTCGTTGGTGGCATCTATATTTAGGAACAAAGCAGTCTCGCCATCGAAAAGAGATAGATCCATAGCAGGGTTCTTAACCCTCCAAGCAATATGGTAGTGCAGAATTTCCTGTATTGCATCTCAAACCTGAGGAGCTCCAAGAATCTGGACTTGGATCTTCAACACCTCCGTCAGATAAGGATCAGAGAGGGACATACTGAATTTGGGAAATATAGTAACAAAGACTGTCCCGGCGTTCAGTGTGATCTCTGACGTACCCAAGTTTGTATGTTGGTACTCATTGTATCTGGTATCCAAGAGAGAAAGATGCACCTCAACGGGTTGTCCTTTTTCTCCGTGATACGTCAACGCATCTCTGACGGCACCGAAATGGATATGGGTGAAGCCTTGGCTTTTCCACTGTCGTAAAAAATCCTTTGGCATCTGCAGAGTCATGAACTATTCCTCTTGAGTTGCAAGAATAGGGTGTTGGTCAAGTTTTGATGCAGCAACATATTCCTTAACTCCTTTTGGCTTTTGTTGGACCAAAGAAGGAATCTGTAGCCACGAGTTGCATGTCTTTTTTACAAAAGCTGAGTATGTGTTTAGGAGAGGTAGATATGTGGAAGATATTTTATTTTTCGGTGACAACACATCTACTTCAGAGAGGTAGTCATATTTACACGACAGAGTTTTACTGAGTGTAGGAAACATATACAACTCTCAAATGGCAGTTTGAAAATGCCATGTGCCAAAACAAGATGTTATCTGGTGTTGGCCAATCCATCAGGAGTGTTGCTCACGCATAAACCAAGTTGGTGAACAAGGTTGAAGCAATGAGCAAGAAAGTGGAACAAACATCTACGCAGCATGATGGACTTATTCGAGCCCTGGAACTCAGGCTCAAAACCTTGCACTACGATACATGTCCACCAGGAACCTCACTATCCCACTTCTTCGACCAACAACAAAAAGAAATGTCTTCTCTAAAAGAACAGATCTGACACCTAAAATATGGCACGTTTGACTCACAAAGAACCCATAACTCACTCCAAGAGCCAACTCTATTCCCTATGTCTCCTCAGACAAACTCGCCACTAAGAATAGGCCACAGCTTCACCACTTTCCTATCCAGTTCACCACTACCTATGTCTTTTTTCTCCAGCTCCTTTTGCTGAATAAGAATTTGACATAGCCAAGCTTGCTTGGGAAGAAAAGATGCATAGCGGTGAACAGAAAAGCTGATGCCGTCCACCGACAATCCAAGAGAAAAATGGAAGTTGGCGAGAAGAATACAGACAGAGGAACCATGATAATCTTAGGTCAGGACATCACCTTTCCCGATGATGACTTGCCAATTTGAGCACCCGAAGTGCCATATGAAGATAAGGAATAGGCCGCCTTGCTAAAGAATGGTCTCCTCAATAATGATTGGCTACCCTCAGACCATGGCTCCTAATATCCACCTGACAACTTGATTCTCTCCAATCTGGTTGTGCCAAATCTCTATGAGATTGAAGACCACCAAGTTCCAGCTGACCAGGATCCCACACACGAATATCTGCAAAGCAATGAGGATATTCAAGATATTGATCCCCTTTCTACCCTGGACGACCAACAAAGTGAGTACTCATTCAATAGTGAACCTATGAATGAATATTCAAAAACCAGTGATAACTTTCCAGCTGTCCAATATATCAAAGAAAGCAAAGACGTCTCAGGAGATTTGTTAGAATATGTTGAGGAAACTCCTGAGTCCTCAATCGAGTCCCCTGAAGAAGACTATACACCCTTCTTCATGAACAATGCCAAGGACCAGAAGTCTCTGAAGTAGTCAACGATCAGAATGGGATAACGGATGATCCAAATGTCACACCCCGAACCCCGTTCGGGATGTGATTGGCACCCGAAGCCGATATAGCCCGAGAGAACTAATCTTTGCTTATGTTCATTCATATGTATGTCTCTTTACGAATAACATACTTTCTCATGTAACTGATGATATATATAAGATACCATTGGTGAAAGTCATGGGAAACATGTACATTATATGCAATTATGGCCGCTAGGACCATTCCGTCTAAATGAATATACACCTCTTATGTTCATATACCCACATATGTCTACAAAGCCTCTAAATAAATACACGACCATTTCATAACATCTACAACATCAGATCCAATGTATAACTATGACTCAAAAAGTACCAAACCAACTGGGGCTCACCAAATATCTGCAAATACTGCCAACCTACTGCGGAGGGCTACTAATGTCTGCACCTACAACATGTAAGGTAAGTCCCCAAGAGGGGTCAGTACGAAGAATGTACTGAGTATGTAAGGCAATAGATAATTACATGATGTGTAAGAACTTAGATGAAATCAAGTACAAGTGAACATATTACATGAATAAACTACTATAGTGTACAAGTGTGGGATCATGTGTATTACTTTCTTTACTTCATTTCACTTTACTTTACTTCTTTATCATCCATGTGATCATCAATCGTGTATGCCCGGGCCCAACTGATCAGTGGGAAATAACATTGGGATCGTCTCTAGCTAGGCTTATGCCCCTTTGAGCTGCCCCCTGTATCCAATAATCATTCGGTATCGCCCCTAGCTAGGCTTATGCCCCTTTGGGTTGCCACCCGTTCTCAACAAGTGTTTATTACTTCAATTCTTTACTTTTGAGATTGATACTTTTACTTGTGAGAGATTGGTATTTTTGCTTATGAGAGATTAATACAATGATAGTCACAACTTTCTTTGAAGCTTTGGATCAATAATCAATGAGTGAGAAACATGTGAATAAGCAGTATTGGAAACATAGCCGTCATGGAAACATAACACTGTTGGAACCATTGGACAATGATCAATGAACAAGATACATGAGTATAACCACTATTGAAACCTTGGAACATACCTCATTGGACTTTTGAAACATTGCTAATGAATATGAGACATGTATATAATGCTAATGGAACTTGGACCATGACATGGTTGAAACAATGCTATTCAACTAAACAAGCTCTCTTTACCTCATTGCTCTTGTTGGGATAATTCTCTTAGGATCTACAACATATGACACTTAAGAACTTCCGCCCATAAATAAGAACTAGGTGGGTCATGATTCGTCTAGGAGTAAAACACATATGAATAACAATATATATATCAACCTTAGTTGGAATACTATAGATCCCCCTTGGAATAGAACACTTTTGAAAACTTAGGATAATAGGCACTAAACACGATACATGTGGATTTCAACTGTCATCAACTAGACATGTGATACCTTAGAACCTTATAGGACTTTTAACATACTAGCCAATGATCATAAGTCAACCAATGGACATGCGTCCATCAATGAACATGATTCAACTAATGACCATGAGTCATACGATTCACCATTAAACAATGAGTAAGGTACATATGAGTAACTCTAGCCAACTATTGGATACGAAATACCTTAGAGTATTTCGGAATCGAATGAGTACCATGACAATGTGAACACCATATGTTGCAGAAGGAAATAGAAGAATAGCCTTACATACCTTTGCGTCTCACTATGAATACCCAAGCTTATATGGAAATACAATAGTTCAGCTCTTTCCTTACGTCTCACTCTACATCACAAGTACATAACGAAGCTTATATTAGCAACCAACTACCTTACAAGTGCACAAGATGACCATGAATCACATAGTTACTTTAAAACGTCATTTCATCTTCTTACAATGTCATTATCATATCAACATTCCAACACTACCATAACATTCCACTCATTGACCAGGAGTTCATACGACAATAGCATTTCGTATCACAATTACCCTTTATGCCTTCTCATTATCATTTCGTCATATTTACGCTTCTCAATTTGCCTCATAACAACAGATGAACAACCATACATACTTAACATAGTCCAACATGCCTCCATAAGAAACTTTAAAGTCATTAAAATGACATCACAAGTTGATAATTACATCCATGAAGGGTATAGGGGATTCGGGGGGCCAAAGGGATGCAAAAACAAGCAATTCGGAGTTCTGGGCCGATCCGCTAAGCCACCTGCGCCTGCAGGTGGATGACCTGTGTCCGCAGGTGACCTTTGGCAATAGCCATAGGCACCTGCGTTGGCACCTGTGCCCGCAGGTGCTTCGTCTGTGAGGGCGGGTGCCCGTTTTGGTCCGAAATGGTCTTTTTGGGGTCTTTTTATGCAATGAATGGTCCATGATCATAACTAAACTTATTTTAACATATTTTTGATCATATAACATGCCAATAACCATCCATGGTCTCACAACACACATAACGTCACCAAAACGACACTTTACGGCCAATCCGCCACCAAAACCATAACCAATTTCACAGTAGAAATTCCAAATATTATACACCATGACCCATCAAGGAAATACTATAATAACATCTCACATGTCAATATTAACTCCATAAAATTCATTTTCCTCAAGACCACAAGCCCATGTTCACGTTTACAAGGCAAAACCATCCTTCGATTTAGCAAATATGTCCCCTTACACACGTAGTGAATTCTCAATACATAACCAACATAACCAACATCATAAAATCACCCTATAATGCACATAATATATTAAATCATAAATATAAACACTTACCAAAGTCTGCAAGAAGATGATCTTGGCCAAAAGGATGAAGGCCTAGGGTTTGTGTTGAGAGAACAAATGTTGTAGAAAATTCTAGAAATAACATGGGTGCCTCCAATGATAAAAAATCTGATTTTTCTCATCTATATATAGACCCTTTAAGTCTCTCTTATCCACTCCTTGGCATTGATTGCATGATTGATTGGTCAAATGGACCAATATTGGAAGAATGGGTCAAATTGTCACATTGGGCCATGTCTTCTTGTCAATTTCAATTTTTTTTTTGGGCTTCATTTTTGGGCCCAATGACACAAGACTTTTTAATGCCCACAAGTTAATGTATATTTCATCTAATCTCCCATGTTTCATTATGTCCATAAAGTCATATAGGTTCGATAACATACGGGGTGTTACACCTCCCACGAGGGTCTAATCCCTCGTACTAGGCCCAATGTCAATTACCTCATCAATAATATTACAATTTACATACTTTTGTCTCTCGACACTTAAGTAAACATTGTTCTACATCGTCAAGTAAGGTTTGGTAGGTACGGGGTGTTACATTCTCCCCCCCCCCCTTAGGAACATTCGTCCTCGAATGTTAACAACGTTGTCTCATGTGTAACAAAGGCATTTCTATACCCATACTCATATAGATACTTACTTAGACTTTCTCCACTTTCACACTTTTGAACTTTTCCCTTTCGTTTGGAGCAAATATAGGTACCTTGGTCTCATCACTTTGTTTTTCAACTTCTCAAGTGATTTACTCAACTTGTTGATTTCTCCAAAGAACTTTTACGAAAGTTACATCTTTATTTATGAACCTTCGCCCTTGTCGGTCTAGAATAGCCATAGGTATCCCTTCCTAGTAGGATCCTCCATAACTTGTACATTTTTAATAAAAGTAAATGATCTCGGCGTATGACTTGTGTTAGCTTGTAGCTACCATTGTACTACTTTAACCTTCTCTATAGCTTAGTGAACAAAATTTAGTCCCAAGTAAGGCAGTTCCAGTCACTCTAATCACCCAATTGAGGATTTAAACTTTCTTCTATATAAACCCTTGCAAGATACCATTGTGATACTTGAATAATAGCTATTATTACAAGTATATTTAGTAAAGAGTAGATGGTCACCCCAACTACTTTTGTAATACAATGTGTAAGCTGGTAACATAATTTCAAGTGTTTGGACGATACTTTCTGCTTGTCCGCCTGTTTACGAATGAAAAATTATGCCCAATCTTTCTGTATTTTTTGACTGTTATCTCATCTAGTTGCCGATAATCTATACGTATTCTTAATGTGCCATTTCTCTTTTGTGTGCAACAACACTGGTGCACCCTACATGGACATACTAAGTCTTACCAACTGACATGTATATACCATGGACATCGTTTTCCTGTCCTCAGGATAGAAAACATATTTACCTTTCCGTTCGAGGACGGTCTTTTGTGGAAGAAAAGGGGAATATACTTTCTTAGCTGGGCAATCTTCGTGCCATCACAAGAAACCAACCACGTCATACTCATTACAACATTAACAATCTTTTATTTCCAACTCATGGTGCATATTGATCACTCCCTACTACATAGAATACCATGCATGCGGTGTTTTATCATAAGGCATTTCTCTAACTCATATATATATATCCGATACATAAAATATTTCTTTAGCTCAACCACCTTTGTCAAACTTTACCATATATTTTTTTCAATTGAATAACACAGAATTTTCATATTGCTCTTCTTTTTGTCAGATACCAATGAAACTTCTGCCACATTTGACACTATAATTCTTTCACCTATAGTTTTATACAAGTAGTGGTGCCATCTGCTATAAGCAATTGTCACAACTGTTAACTCAAAATCATATGTGGGATAAATTCTTTTATGAGGACGCAATTGTCTTAAGACATATGCTATCACATCTGTCGTACTGCATGTATACACATTCCATACCAACTTGTAAAACATCACCATACACTGCATACTCTTATGTGCCTTTGGAAAGTACTAATACAGGTGTAGGAATCAATTTATCTTTCATCTCTTGCAAAAAAATTTCTCACATACATCATTCCACCGAAACTTAATTACTTTGTGTTAACTTGGTAAGGGTATTGTAATGGAAGATAAGCTCTCCAACAAACTGTATATACCAACGAATCGCTGTAGGCGTTGTGGGTTTTAGCCAATTCTTCACGGCTTCTACCTTTGGTATATAGTCCATGATTCCTTCATCTGGTACTATGTGACCCAAGAATGCTACGGGGTTTACCAAGCATTCACCCTTAGACAATTTGTGTCTATATCGTACGGTCACGAAGAATCTATGACAGTTACCGTAACTAGTTAGCATGGGTTCCTTACGGTCTTCGAGTAAACCACCATAACATCTGTAAACTGTGTTACGGACTTATCTAAGAATGGTTTCGTTCTACTCATCAAATCCATAATAACTATGGGTGCATTCGCTAGCCCAATTGACGTACTAAAAATTTATAATAACCTTACCGTGTTTGTAATGCTATTTTGGGTATATCAACATCATTCACTATACAATTACGACATACACAATAGATTCATGATTTCTCCAGCTTCCCAGGTGACCTTTCCGACTTGTCGATCTAGAATAGCAACAGGTAGCTCTTCCTGATGACATCCTCTGTACCTGGTATATTTTTAATGGGAGCAACATGAAATAGAACTCTTTTATACACTTTCGGCAAGTTCATATGACATGCTGTATAGGGCAATTTCCCCTTTCTTTCCAAATCCCATTACCTCGTTCATTAATAACACTTTTCACAGTGCTTAATCACCTGTGATCACAACATCTACTATACCATTATACGGCATGTGCCTTTAACTCTAGTAAATGCACCAACAGGTGGAGATAACCTTGACCAGCTTGGTCAGGTGGTGATTTACTCATTCCTTTATCGGCAAACATATCTATCTTCTTACCATTGCCTCTGCCTCTTCTCGTGTTTGGCATTTTGACTATACCAGAAGAAGCAATTACCATGGTCAGATACAATTCAACTTACAACACTAGCTCTAGTGCACGATCTAGAAGTGAAGAAGAGAAACCACATCCTAAATATCCCGTAGCCTCCTACTTATAAATGTGGTGCACAACACATTGATAAGTAAGACTCTACTCAGACACGGCTTTGTAGACACCCTTAGAACGACCTGCTCTGATACCACTTTGTCACACCCCAAACCCCGTTCGGGACGTGATTGGCACCCGAAGCCGATATGGCCCGAGAGAACCAATCTTTGCTCACGTTCATTCATATGCATGTCTCTTTACGAATAACATACTTTCTCATGTAACTGATGATATATATAAGATACCATTGGTGAAAATCATGGGAAACATGTACATTATATGCAACTATGGCCGTTAGGACCATTCCGTCTAAATGAATATACACCTCTTACGTTCATATACCCACATATGTCTACAAAGCCTCTAAATAAATACACGACCATTTCATAACATCTATAACATCAGATCCAATGTATAACTATGACTCGAAAAGTCTCGAACCAACTGAGGCTCACCAAATATCTGCAAATACTGTCAACCTACTGCGGAGGGCTACTAATGACTGCACCTGCAACATGTAAGGTAAGTCCCCAAGAGGGGTCAGTACGAAGAATGTACTGAGTATGTAAGGCAATAGATAATTACATGATATGTAAGAACTTTGATGAAATCAAGTACAAGTGAACATGTTACATGAATAAACTACTATAGTGTACAAGTGTGGGATCATGTGCATTACTTTCTTTACTTCATTTCACTTTACTTTACTTCTTCATCATCTATGTGATCATCAATCGTGTATGCCTGGGCCCAACTGATCAGTGGGAAATAACATTGGGATCGTCTCTAGCTAGGCTTATGCCCCTTTGAGCTGCCACCCATAAATCAATAAAGCAGGTTCGTCTCTAGCTAGGCTTATGCCCCTTTGAGCTGCCCCTTGTATCCAATAATCATTCGGTATCGCCCCTAGCTAGGATTATGCCCCTTTGGGTTGCCACCCGTTCTCAACAAGTGTTTATTACTTCAATTCTTTACTTTTGAGATTGATACTTTTACTTGTGAGAGATTGGTATTTTTGCTTATGAGAGATTAATACAATGATAGTCACAACTTTCTTTGAAGCTTTGGATCAATAATCAATGAGTGAGAAACATGTGAATAAGCAGTATTGGAAACATAGCCGTCATGGAAACATAACACTGTTGGAACCATTGGACAATGATCAATGAACAAGATACATGAGTATAACCACTATTGAAACCTTGGAACATACCTCATTGGACTTTTGAAACATTGCTAATGAATATGAGACATGTATATAATGCTAATGGAACTTGGACCATGACATGGTTGAAACAATGCTATTCAACTAAACAAGCTCTCTTTACCTCATTGCTCTTGTTGGGATAATTCTCTTAGGATCTACAACATATGACACTTAAGAACTTCCGCCCATAAATAAGAACTAGGTGGGTCATGATTCGTCTAGGAGTAAAACACATATGAATAACAATATATATATCAACCTTAGTTGGAATACTATAGATCCCCCTTGGAATAGAACACTTTTGAAAACTTAGGATAATAGGCACTAAACACGATACATGTGGATTTCAACTGTCATCAACTAGACATGTGATACCTTAGAACCTTATAGGACTTTTAACATACTAGCCAATGATCATAAGTCAACCAATGGACATGCGTCCATCAATGAACATGATTCAACTAATGAACATGAGTCATACGATTCACCATTAAACAATGAGTAAGGTACATATGAGTAACTCTAGCCAACTATTGGATACGAAATACCTTAGAGTATTTCGGAATCGAATGAGTACCATGACAATGTGAACACCATATGTTGCAGAAGGAAATAGAAGAATAGCCTTACATACCTTTGCGTCTCACTATGAATACCCAAGCTTATATGGAAATACAATAGTTCAGCTCTTTCCTTACGTCTCACTCTACATCACAAGTACATAACGAAGCTTATATTAGCAACCAACTACCTTACAAGTGCACAAGATGACCATGAATCACATAGTTACTTTAAAACGTCATTTCATCTTCTTACAATGTCATTATCATATAACCATGCCAACACTACCATAACATTCCACTCATTGACCAAGAGTTCATACGACAATAGCATTTCGCATCACAATTACCCTTTATGCCTTCTCATTATCATTTCGTCATATTTACGCTTCTCAATTTGCCTCATAAAAACATATGAACAACCATACATACTTAAAATAGTACAACATGACTCCATACGACACTTTAAAGTCATTAAAATGACATCACAAGTTGATAATTACATCCATGAAGGGTATAGGGGTTTCGGGGGGCCAAAGGGATGCAAAAACAAGCAATTCGGAGTTCTGGGCCGATCTACTAAGCCACCTGCGCCCGTAGGTGGATGACCTGCGTATGCAGGTGACCTTTGGCAGTAGCCATAGGCACCTGCGTTGGCACATGTGCCCGCAGGTGCTTCGTCTGTGAGGGCGGGTGCCCGTTTTGGTCCGAAATGGTCTTTTTGGGGTCTTTTTATGCAATGAATGGTCCATGATCATAAACAAACTTATTTTAATATATTTTTGATCATATAACATTCCAACAACCATACATGGTCTCACAACACACATAACGTCACCAAAATGACACTTTACGGCCAATCCGCCACCAAAACCATAACCAATTTCACAGTAGAAATTCCAAATATTATACACCATGACCCATCAAGGAAATACTATACTCACATCTCACATGTCAATATTAACTCCATAAAATTCATTTTCCTCAAGACCACAAGCCCATGTTCACGTTTACAAGGCAAAACCATCCTCCGATTTAGCAAATATGTCCCCTTACACACGTAGTGAATTCTCAATACATAACCAACATCATATAAGCACCATATCATGAACATAATATATTAAATCATAAACATAAACACTTACCAAAGTCTGCAAGAAGATGATCTTGGCCAAAAGGATGAAGGCCTAGGGTTTGTGCTGAGAGAACAAATGTTGTAGAAAATTCTAGAAATAACATGGGTGCCTCCAATGATATAAAATCTGATTTTTCTCATCTATATATAGACCTTTTAAGTCTCTCTTATCCACTCCTTGGCATTGATTGCATGATTGATTGGTCAAATGGACCAATATTGGAAGAATGGGTCAAATTGTCACATTGGGCCATGTCTTCTTGTCAATTTCAATTTTTTTTTGGGCTTCATATTTGGGCCCAATGACAAAAGACTTTTTAATGCCCACAAGTTAATGTATAATTCATCTAATCTCCCATGTTTCATTATGTCCATAAATTCGTATAGGTTCGACAACATACGGGGTGTTACACCTCCCACGAGGGTCTAATCCCTCGTACTAGGCCCAATGTCAATTACCTCATCAATAACATTACAATTTACATACTTTTGGCTCTCGACACTTAAGTAAACATTGTTCTACATCGTCAAGTAAGGTTTGGTAGGTACGGGGTGTTACACCAATACCAGAAAGAAGGCCAGAACTAACGACACCTGCAAGGAAAACCGTTGGTGCTGGATTCTATACCTTCACCCTTAACAATGTCAAAGTATAAGCCTGGCCCTAAAGGATCCAAGATTTCTACACTTGGATGGCGATGCAAAATCTGGCTGAACGAGAAAAGTACATGATCCAGTCGGAGTTCACTTCGAGGTTCTCCAGAATCCTCAGAGACTGGTGGAATGAACTTGGGATTGCTGACAAGAACACCTACCTCACATCCCAAGACTTCGCCTTCAATAGCTGAATCCTACAAGAGGTCTTCTGCGGAGACACAGGCCAAAGACAGGAGAAGCTGCGGAGACATCTCTTCTAGATGAAGTACATATCATACGACGGAGATGTCATCAATATCCACTTCCAAAATATGGTGAAGATCTACTTCAAACTGGGTGGTGACCCCAGGCTGAAGCAAGCCTTCGTATCATCAATACCGAAGATGCTAGCAGGCCACATCACGACGATTGTGGAGGACAAGTTCAAATCCATCAATGTCCCGCAGGTAGGCTACATCAGGCAGGCCATCTTTCAGGCCCTGGATAGCATATGCACGAAAAGATCTATACTGAAGCAGATCGTGCAGAACATTCCAGCTCTAGAAAAGGCGTACAACAGGAATGATCTTGTTACTAAATCTAACTACCTTTGTTTGAGCCATCGGATAAGTTCCAAGAGACAACTGCAGTTCAGGAGGTTCAAATTCCCACGACCTCCAGACGACAGGTCCATAACAACTAGGAAAACCAGGTATTTCAGGCAAAGAAATTCGACCACATACAAGAAAAATAATGGATGGTTTTCTGCAAAAAGCCTGGACACGTTGCTAGAAATTATCCTTAAGCCAAGAAGAAGAAGGATTTGATCCACCTCTTTAAAGAGATAGCAGACCACACGGTTATCTATATCAGCAAAGATAACGATCTTGAATCGGTCTTCTCCCTGGAGGAGGAACCTACAGAGGATACTCTATTCTTATTAGACGTCTATGAAGAATCAAGTGACATCCATGCGAATGGTCTCTACCTTATATCAAGTACAGAAGACAAGTACATCCGCCTGATCACTGAAAGTTTGTCTAGTTAATTCCTCATGCTCAACGCATCAATGATACCCTCTTCTGGAATAGCAGACTACCCTCCAGATCTACTCAATTCATATGTGGATCCATTCAATCCATCCATCCTCTTAGAGAGAAGGACTTTCTATGAGCTATAGGTGTTCAGAAAGTATGGAGGATCCATCCTGAAGTCGTTCGGAGTTCATCCTGAATATTCGTTCTGCCATGTGTTCGTTTTGCTAGCCAATGACTTTCCACAAGAGCTCTTATGGCTATTCTGGTATTTGTGCCACCAGTACCACATCCTCATGGAGTTCAAGTGAGATGCATTCAGGAACTTTGATCAAATCCAACCAGCTCTCAGAAGGTTCATGCTGTGGTTCAAGCCACGAAAATATTGAGTTCAATGCTACAAAGATTCCTACGATGCAAAGGTATTCATAATACATCATCCGGTAGGAATCTCAAACCACGAGGTCTAAGCTCAGCTGGAGATTTCACTATGCTGGAAATTTTCTGTATCGATCACATCCTTGGAAGACGAATACTACGAAGCACAAAAAATTATCTTCCAGCAGAATAGATGCATTTTGAAGGAGATTTGGCCAAAAGAATAGGGAAAATGGAACTACAGGGATAACCATCCCCACTGGGACAGGGTCCGACAGGTAGCAAAAAATATCAACCTCCGTATGAATTCACGAAGGATGAAGTCACCAAAGCCATTAAAAGCATCCGGTTGAATATTCCACCATAGGATTGAGAATGCAACACAACAAGTTTGTCTAAAAGGAAGGGTTACTTCACCAGATCACTGAAAAGAAGCTTGGAATACAAAGAACACCTCAGGAAGAAACACGACGTCGACTGGTGAAAGGAAGAAGGATACGCAAGCTTACTGCCATCACCTTCCAGCACTACATGAAAAGATGACGCCCGATGACATGTGCAATAAATTACCACTTACCATGAGCTCCATGAAACTACCTGCCAAGGTTTACCATGAAACCCTCCTCAAAGGGTTTGTCTGTAAGGTGCATATCCAGCTGCTACATCATAAAACCCTCCCCGATGGGTTTCCCTGCAAGCTGCTTATCCACCTACTTGCCAGATGACTACAAGGAGCCTACCCACCTACTTGTAAAAAGCTTACAAGCTGCTCACCCAACTGTTTGAAGCCAACTACAAGCTGCTGATCCACTTGTTTGCACGTAATGTCACATACCAACAACATATTTTAGTTTTATCTGGTTAGGCTCCGCCACATGTTTGAGGGGCCCAATTTGAATTAAAGGGTGATGTAATTTTGTTTTATTGGAGAGCAGTGTGTCCCCGGAGAGGGTTAATATTTTATTAGAGATAGGATAGGGCTTTACTATTTTTAGAATAGTGGGCCACGTGTGTTTAGATAATGTTTATCTTTTCATTTTGTTTTTATTAGGACTTTCTTCTCATATAAAAGGAAGCATAGGTCCTTAGTTGGAGATCATCAATCTCTCTACCTAAAAATACTTGTAAAGTCTCTTGTTTTCAATAAAATGTTTATTGTCTAAACTTCTCTCTCTTGCTCTTCTCTTCCAAAGGGATGGGCACTACGGTCCCATAGGTTGGAGTAATAGGGTACGGAAAGATTATTAAAGGCAAGTGTTCTTATTGTGATTCCAATATGGACTTCTAAGTCCTTTCCATGATCATGAAATGAAATTGATTTCTAAGTCATTTTCATGTTTATGAAACAAAATTGGCTAAGTCCTTCCCATGTTATGAAATGAAATTGTTTTAGGTCCAACACAATAGCTTTCCAATTTTCTTCTTTCTTTATTATGAAACACGTAAATTAGTTAGTTGGGTAGAGAAACTTGTTCCCACAGGACTGTTGAGGGCGCTAAGGCCAGGAGAGCCACTAAAGCCCGTGTATGTCGTCGGGAAAAGTTATACTACCAAAGAACTAAATGGTTTACATATTTTAAAAGACTGGCAAAGTTAAGCTATCCCATTGAGGGTTGCGAAGTCTTTGCTCCGTAGCAAACCATCCTTTAGGAGTTAGCGGATGCATAGCCTATCGTAAAAAAGCTGTTGTGGTGTAGATAAAAGCTTTGATTTCGTATGGATACCGCCTATATGGTCGTGAATCTCCTATCATGTTGGAAAGTTAGCTTTGATTTTGTATGGCTGCCGCTGATATGGTCATGAATCGCCTGTCATGTTGGAAAGTTAGAAGTCTTTCGTATTGCTGTCGCAGCCTATCATGTCATGTTGGGAAAGTTAGAGGTCTGTTGTTATCCATCGAACCTAATATTGCATGCGTTCCTTGTCGTGCCCCGCTCTCCCCTTCTCTACTTGGTATCAGAGCCATTTGTGTTCTTCTTTATGAAGTCCTTGTGAGATTCTGTGCAAGACTCATCTATAAGATGGTGTTCAATTTCATTGACAGGTTCCCGTTCTCCAATCTGGAACAACCTAGAAATGGTGGACAATGGCATGAATCATCCCATGAAAGTTATTCCATCGCTCAGAATTAGGAGTCAGTTTCAGAGCAGTTTGTATATGTCGAATCCAATGATAAGGTCTTTTCCTGGGACGTCAGAGCCAAGTAGCTTTGTCCTGTACTGTACTCTGTGGAAGAATTCGATCATGAGAAGCTACCTCGTAATGACCCTGGTTGTGAGGGTCACCCTTGTTGCGGTGCCAAAGTTTCTAAAATAAGGAACCCATTGGTCAGCATGAATAATACCTTGATCTAGCATGGAGGCAGCTGCACCAGTGTCCATAAAGGTAATGACTTGGATTGGCTTATCCCACTTAGATGGATAGATTTTCAATTGAACATGGGGAGTATCCAAATTAGAGATCATTTTCATCTCTTTTGTCAACATGTTGAATTCCTTTGTTAGCTTAGCTATCCGGCAAAGGGTATCCTCAGTGATAGTGGATGGAAGTTCTCTGGTTGGCTATTGAGGATAATAGTTTGTGGTTGTCCATCGATGATAAAAGATGGTACGTCCTCAGATATACTTTCTTATGTTGGGAAGAAAGGCTTGGGATCTATGATGGGACGAGGACTTAATTGAGGGTTCATCTCGTTTAGGTGCTGAGAAGAGTTCATGGTATTCAAGAGCTGAGTAGACCTTTTGGTTTCTCTGTACCAAGGATAAGTTTTTGGAAAGTGTTCGATCTTATGGCAGATGATGCATTTATCTTTGCTCGAGTTCCTCTTTCTGGCGGACCTGGTAGTCCGGGTAGCCTTTGGTTTATCTACTGGTGGCTTACACCTCTTGGCCCGCCTATATTACATGTACCGTTTGTGCCTTGCTTGAAGGTTAGAGAGGTAAGTGGATTTGTCTGGCTGGGGGGTTGTATAGGTTATGGGATCCTGGTGTAGGTCAATGTTGCTTATTCGAGGATATTCTTCAGAGGAATCTTTCTCATATACTCGTGGAGAATCTATAAAATGAGATTTTTCATTAGAAGGTGACTGCTTTGCTGTTGGCTCAATATTTCAAAGATCAGAGGGATCTGGGTCAACCTGAATCATGGGAATGAAGTCTGCAGTATGGTTTTGAAAATCAAGATGCGGCAGTACATGATCTCTCTCGAAAAGGCTTTGTTTTAGAGCAGCCCAATCCTTATCATCCAATACCTGATTTGAGGTCATCAAATCATCTTCAGGAATTATAATACTTGGATTTAAGGGGATTAAGTCATTAGCTAGAACAGTGCCACCTGAGAGCATCATATTTACTGGGCCGAAAGCCTGAATATCCATGCCAGATTCTTTTTTATTCTTGGCCTGATTTTGAGCTGTAAGAGCATCCTTACTTTCCCATGTGAGTTTGGCAATGTCAAACTCCTGTTCCCCTAGAGGCTTTAGAGATAAAACCATGTATATGGGTGTGTTAAAAGGGAAAGTGGCAAAGGTATGTCCCATTTTTTGTTAGAAGTATGTCTCTGGAGACAAGGGGAACAAGGTTGGCTTTGGGAATGAGTTGTGGGTACCCTGAGGTTTCAAGTGTTTATATTTTAAGTGCTTGGTTTGTTCTATTAGGGAAGCCAATTCTTTTTGTTGCTGGTCAAAGAAGTGTGATAAAGAGGTGCCCGGTGGACATATGTCATATTGCAAGGTTTGGATCCTGTGCTCCAGGATGCGGATAAGGCCATCATGCTGCACTGATGTTTGTTCCACTCTTTTGGTCATTGCTTCGACATTGTTCACCTGCTTAGTTTGTGTGTGAGCAACATTTTTGATGGATTGGCCGATGTCGGACAACATCTTATTTTGGCACATGGCATTTTCAGAATGCCAATTGAGAGTTTCTTCTATTTCACTTATGGATTTCTTTTCCCCGGTTGGCAGGATAACAATTTTAGGAGGTATCTTTGAGCGTGGCGCAAGTTATCCTTTTCAAAGTTTTGGTTTGGTGGGAAGTCATTTGGGTGATTTGAGTTGGAAGGGGACATCATTAGTATTTTTGGCTCGGGCTCTTCATTGATGTGTAAAGTATCCTTGTGATCTATGTAACAGTCACAGTCAGTATTCCATAGGCAATGTACCAAAAAGGACATTTATGCCCTATCGTACTGCTACCCTCATGATTGAAGTGCTTTATCTAATCATGATCACTCATGAAGCTTGACAGAAACCATTTTATGATTTTGGTGTTCTTCTCATCCGGAAGATCATCTGAAGGTCGGTACATATGGATGGAGAAGGTTGTTTTATGGGGCATCTTGAGATGGGAATGGTCAAAACTTAGGGCGACTGTGTTGTCATTCTTTTTGGTGAAAATGGATTCGGTGGACTGGAGAGGTTGAGGATGACCTCTCAGCTTCTCTGAATTTGTGACCCAAGAGTCTGGAAGAATTTTGGTGAGTTCTTCTCTGGATATTTACCTTAGAATTTGGGTGCACTGGGTGGTTCCGTTGGTGGCATCTATATTTAGGAACAAAGCATTCTCGCCACCCGAAAGAGATAGATCCATAGCATGGTTCTGAACCCTCCAAGCAATCTGGTAGTGCAGAGTTGCCTATATGGCATCTCGAACCTGAGGAGCTCTAAGAATCTGGACTTGGATCTTCAACACCTCTATCAGATATGGATCAGAGAGGGACATATTGAATTTGGGAAATATAGTAACAAAGATTGTCCCAGTGTTCAGTGTGATCTCCGACGTACCCAAGTTTGCATATTGGTACTCATTGTATATGGTATCCAAGAGAGAAAGATGCACCATAATGGGTTGGCCTTTTCATCTGTGATACGCCAACGCATCTCTGACGGCACCAAAATGGATATGGGTGAAGCCTTGGCTTTTCCACTGTCGTAAAATATCCTTTGGCATCTGCAGAGTCATGAATTGTTCCTCTTGAGTTGCAAGAATAGGGTGCTGGTCAAGTTTTGATACAACAACATATTCTTTAACTCCCTTTCGCTTTTGTTGGACCAAAGAATTAATATGCAGCCACGAATTGTATGCCTTTTTTACAAAAGTTGAGTATGGGTTTAGGAGAGGTAGATATGAGGAAGATATTTTATTTTTCGATGACAACACATCTACTTCATAGAGGTAGTCAGATTTACACGATAGAGTTTTACTAAGTGTAGGAGACATATGTAATTTTGCTAAGGATTTACATGGACTAGACGAGAAAGGCGGGAAACACTTAGAAATCGACATATTTTTGTGTTTTTGGACAATAAAGACTCGATGTATTTGTGCTAAAAATATAAGAAAAGACTCCACACACTATTTGTTCTAAAGTCTAGGGGAAGTCAACAGAGACTCAAATATGTACAAGACTCTGAACTTAGGAATTGAAAACTTATGAACTATAGACTGTTTGGAAACTAGACTCAAACAAACTGAAGTAAAGACTGAAAATATAAAGTTGGCGTTAATAACAACGAAAGTAGATCTTATGCAAACACTTGCTTTTGTAACACCCCGTACCTTCCCAACCCTATTTGACGACGTTGAACAATGGTTATTCAAGTGTCGAGAGACAAAAGTATGTACTTTGTAAAGTTATTGATGAGACAATTCATATTAGGCCTAGCACATGGGATTAGACCTTTGTAGGAGGTGTAACACCCGTGTGTTGTCAAACCACTACGACTACGTGTACATTTATGGAAGTAGTAAAACATGGGAGATTTGATGAATTATACATTAATTGTTGGGTATGAATAAGTCTTGCATCATTGGGCTCAAAGTTAAGCCCAAAAGTAAGAAGAAGACATGGCCCAATGTGCCAATTTGACCCATTCTTCCAATATTGGTCCATTTGACCAATCAACCATGCAATCAATGACAAGGAGTGGATAAGAGAGACTTAAAGGGTCTATAAATACATGAGAAAAATCAGATTTTATATCATTGGAGACACCCATGTTATTTCTAGAATTTTCTACAACATTTATTCTCTCACTCAAACCCTAGGCTTCCATCCTTTTGGTCAAGATCACCTTGGAGAAAGACTTGGTAAGTATATACTATCATGTTTTAATATATATTATGCATGGAAGATAGTTTATATCATGTTGGTTATGTTGGTGAAGTGGGAGAAGTTCCCTATGTGCAAAACAATTTGTGTTTGCTAAATCGGAGGATGGTTTTGGCTTGTAAAATTAAATATGTACTTGTGATCTTGAAGAAAATGAACTTAATAGTGTTAATATTGTCATGTGAGATGTGATTATAGTCTCCCCTTGTTTGGTAATGGTGTATAACATTTGTAATTTCTATTGTGAAATTGGTTATGGTTTTGGTGGCGGATTGGCCGTAAAGTGTCATTTTGGTGATGTTATGTGTGTTGTGAGACCATGGCTGGTTGTTTGCATGTTATATGATCCAAAATATGTTCAAAATAAGTTTGGTTATGATCATGGACCATTCATTGCATAAAAAGACCCCAAAATGACCATTTCGGCAAAAATCGGGCATCCGCCCTCGACAGGGGAGCACCTGCGGGCGCAGGTGCCAACGCAGGTGCCCCTGGAATCTTCCAGGCAGCACCTGCGGATGCAGGTCATCCACCTGCGGGCGCAGGTGGCTTAGCGGATCGGCCCAGAACTCCGAATTGCTTGTTTTTGCATCCCTTTGGCCCCCCGAAACCCCTATACCCTTCATGGATGTAATTATGAACTTGTGATATCATTTTAATGACCTTAACGTGTCGTATGAAGGCATGTTGGACTGTAGTAAATATGTATGGTTGTTCATATGTTGTTATGAGGCAAATTGATAAGCGTAAATGTGACGGAATGGAAATGAGAAGGCATAAAGGGTAAGTGTGATGCGAAATGCTATTGTTGTATGAAATCTTGGTCAATGAGTGGAATGTTGTGGTAGTGTTGGCATGTTGATGTGATAAATGACATTGTAAGAAGGCGAAATGACGTTCTAAAGTAACTATGTGATCCATGGTCATCTTGTGCACTTGTAAGGTAGTTGGTTGCTAATATAAGCTTCGTTATGTCCTTGTGATGTAGAGTGAGACGTAAGGAAAGAGATGGACTATTGTATCTCCATATAAGCTTGGGTATTCATAGTGATACGCAAAGGTATGTAAGGTTATTCTTTCCGTATTTTCCTGCAGCACATATTGTTCATGTTGTCGTTGTCCTTGTTTCATTCCAAAATGTTAAAAGGTATATCATTTCAAGTTGTCACATGTTTCTATTCTCATGTTTCTTAATCATTGACCAAAAATTCCAAAGCTTCCATAATGTTATAATTATTATCAAGTATCAATCTCATGAAAGTAAAGAATGAAGTAATGCACACATGTGTTTCCAATAAAGTAATCCCCCAATGGATCAATCTCTCAAGAGTAAAGGAAAAGTTATTTTATGATTACTTTACCTTTCCCTTATGGATACTTTATATATATTCCCTCATGGATACTTTATATATATTCCCTCATGGTTACTTTATATATATTCCCTCATGGTTACTTTATATTTTCCCTCATGGTCACTTTATAATTTTCTTTATGGTTCTTTGAGTGCGGGTGATAGCTTTGGGGGAAAAGCCAAACTTGATGCCGAACCTGCTTCCTTGTTTTCCAGGTGGTAGCAGGGGGAAAGCTCAGTGGGGCACAAGCTAAGCTTGACGCCAAACTTTATCATATTCACTGGATCAAGGGGGAAGCTCAGTGAGGTAAAAGCCAAACTTGATGCCGAACCTGCTTCCTTATTTTCCAGGTGGTAGCAGGGGGGAAGCTCAGTGGGGCAAAAGCCTAGCTTGATGCCGAACTTGAGACGGTTGCATATTGACGGTTGCATATTGATGGATGCATTGCATATTGACGGTTGCATATTGACGGATGCATTGCATACTGACGGTTGCATATTAACGGTTATACATCATTGACAATTATCTATTGACGGTACTAACTACTAACGGTAATGGACATAAAGGCAAATGAAATAATAAACATAAAGTACCCATTTCCACACATACTGAATGACGATGATGAGTTATCCACATTGGCTATTCTCTTGAAATTAAGGTCATTGAGGTGTTTAAGTTTCATAAAGTTTCTTTATAGCCTTGCATACTCAGTACATTCTTCGTACTGACCCCTTTTGGGGAATTTACTTTAATTGTTGCAGGCACAGGTGTTAGTAGATCTCCACAATAGGTTACGACTCATCTGCGAATCATTGGTGAGCTCCAGTTAGTTCGGGGCTTCTCCGAGTCACATGTGTATATGGTTTTGGTTTTGTAATCATTGTATAAAGCGGGGACTTGTCCCGACTACAGGTTGTTGTGTTCATATATGGTTAGAGGCTTTGTAGATAAATGTGGGTTATGGATGTAAGAGACGAATGTTCTGTTTGACTCGATGGCCCCAACGGCCAAGTTTCTTAAATACATTTGTATAGTGTATGTCTCCATGTTCATGTTTCCGCATAGGTGCATAAGGTATCATAAGAATCATGCGAGGATATGCATACGAAGGTTCATAAGCAAAGATTGGTTCTCTCGGGCCATATCGGCTTTGGGTGCCAGTCCGGCCCGAATGGGATTTCGGGTCGTGACAACTTTCTCCTTTCGAAGAGAGTGGGATGGCTCTGATACTAAGTAGGTGGATAAGCAGCTTGCAGGGAAACCCATCGGGGAAGGTTTTGTGATGTAGCAGATGGATAAGCACCTTGCAGGCAAACCCTTTGAGGAGGGTTTCATGGTAAACCTTGGAAGGTAGTTTTGCGGAGCTCATGGTAAGTGCTAATTTCTTGCACATGTCATCGGGCGTCATCTCTTCATACAGTGCTGGAAGGTGATAGCGGTGACCTTGTGTATCCTTCTTCCTTCCACCAGTCGATGCAGTGCTTGGTATGTGGCAATAGATTGTTTATGACAGGTTCCATTTTGTCAGTGTTCTTCACCAATGAAATGTTTTTAGAGAATTCTCCTGGTCTTGACAGAAAATCTGCCATAATGTTATCCTACCCTTTCAGGTGTTTGACCTAAAATTTGTAGGGAGAGAACCATTGTGCCCTTCGGAGGATTTGCGTATTAGGGATAATTTTTGGGTTTATCTGGACCATCTTTGGAAAGGCCCTTATATCCATCTCGATCTGGAATTCGGTGTGGATTAGGAAGAAGTTGAACTTTTTGATTCCATTTTTTACGGCAAGGATTTTTTTAAAGGTAGAGTGGTAGTGTTGTTCAGCATCTTTGAATTTACCGCTAGCGTATCCGCATATTTTTTGCCGGCCATCTTTTTCTTCTAGAAGTACGGCACTCCAATAGTCATTCCTGGCATCTGTCTGCAATATCATTTTTCCGTCCGAGGGGATGTGGAGTGTTCTCACATCCTTTGATATCCTTTTGATTCTTTGGACTGCATCATCCTGTTCCTTTCCCCAAGGTGGAGCATTCTTTTTCAGCATTTTTGAAAGCGGGTCTATGTATGTGGAGACATCAGGGATAAAGTCTCTAACATAATTAATCACCCCAAGGAATTGTTGGAGCTTTTTAATCGAGAAATCAGTATCAGGGAATTTGAGAAGCTCCTGGCAAATGTGAGGTCCTGGAGTGTATGCTCCATGAGAAAAATGCATTCCCAGAAAGTCAATTTCATCTTTTGCAAGAGTCATTTTCTTTGTCGAGAGCATGATGCCATACTTTTTCACCAAGCCATGGAATTGGCGAAGCAGATCAAGGTGTTCCTCCAGAGTATTGTTGAATAACAATATATCGTCAATGTAAACCAGTGATGTGTGGAGGATAGGATGGAATATTTTTATCATGGCCTTTTGGAAAAAGGAGGGGGCAGGTTTAAGCCCAAACGGCATAACCGTCCACTGGTAATGGTGGTCGGGAATGCAAAAGGCAGTCTTAGCTCTCTCTTCCGAGTATATACCTAACTGCCAAAATCCAAATTTGAGAACAAATTTTGAAAAGAGAGTGGCTTTGGCTAGGTGTGAGAACAGGGTCAGCCTATTTGGTATAGGGAATTTGTCGTCAAGAAGGAAGTAGTTTAGAGGCTGGTAAGAGCAAATTCTTTTAAGCCAAAACATGTTGGCTTATCGTTCACATAGAACCTAATCTCACTCAACTTTTTTGTCATTTTTAACATGTCGCAGCAGCATATAACGGACCATCTGTCCATTAAACTTAAAAAACTCTGGCATATACTGCAAGTGCCCAAAACAGGTTCCCTTAAAGTCACTATAGATCTTATGATCAACTAAAGCCATTCTAAACTTACAATAATCCGTCATCCTTGATATTACGGATATCTTCGCTGGAAAATATCCTAGCTCATCCATCCATGTGGCTAGGTCATACAACTCAATGAAGATATGATCTCTTTCACAAATTGGCAAGGATAGGGGATCATCATCATCCCTATCTCCACTATGGCTATCTCTCTCATTATCACCACTAACATCACTTTCCCCTTCACTATCCCCTTCACTGGACTTGACATCCTCACTCTCCTAGGCACTACTGTCCTCATATCTCTCAATCACGGCCATGCTTTCCATTTTCGACTCCGACTTGACTACTATTTTTTTTTCTTTTTGAAGTTTTGAAAACTTCTTCAGCTTTACGTTTCTTACTGCTACAAGCAGTAGAAGCAGACCCTTTCATGATTTTTCTATCTTTAGCCATACTTTACAATCTACAAGCAGCTAACGGCCACTGGTCTATTAACAGAAACAGAGAAATGCTCGAATCAAATATGCAAAATAAGTAGCAATTGTTCCACAAATCAACAATGCAATTGATAGCAACACGAACACCATTAAAGTCGACTAACATGCAGTAAAAAAAATTAAAATCGATAAGTAATATAAACATAAAAATTCAAAAAATTTCTAGCCATTATCCAAAGCAAAACACAATTAAAGATGCGGAATCAAGAACATGAACCAAAAATATATCAGATTTTGACTAATTTAATCAAGAACAATCAAATTTTTACAAAACCGCAAAATTCACTACACTAAAACGCAATAAAATAATATAGCAAAATGGAGTTAAAACTGATTGGGAAAGAAGATTAAACTTACCTGAGCACAAGAGGATGAAGATTTCGACTTGGGGAAGAAGATTGAAGAAAAAAACGGTTTCAACTCCTTGATGCTCTCAAGAAAATTTAGAAGAAGAAGAGAGGTTGATGAGAGAAAGGAAAGTGGTTGGATTATTAAATGAATTTAAAAAAGGTGGAATATTTAATAAATATAAAAGGGAATTTGTTGTATTTTTATAAACTTGTATTTTATCCCCAAGTTTTTAAAATGCTAAAGAGGCTCATGACCCCACAACCTTACCCCACTTTTTTCCTTTTTTATACCCTAATCCTAAAAAATAAATGGAAAAAAAATTAAGTGGGTATGCCCTTCATTATTAAGTTTTAAAAGTGGGTACCATTCTAAATCTTCTCAAGTAACTAACAGTAAATTTATTTCTGGGTCATGTGGATCTTTTTTTAAAGTATCACTCAGATTGAGTGTTTTGTTATTTTGACGTTCAGAAAACAAAACCTACTCAGCACAGTGTTAGAGGTTTGAGAAGCCTGGGAATGACTCCCAACATTTTAGTATGTCGGAGCATAACGGTTTGTCTCTTCCCCCTCTCTTTTGGTACAACATATATCTCTATGTTTATCAAGTTCAGTTCTTCAAGTTGGTTTCTTTATTCAGGAACATGATGATAATGTCAAGGAGAAAATTTCCCGGTTTTGCCATGTCCGGGTAGTATGACCAAATAATCTTTATTTTATAAAGTTAATCTTGTTTAGGCCATCAACTCTCAATTCTTGGTGGTCAGGTTCTGTATTCCTTTTATTTAAGCTAGATATATAACATAATTACTCTTTATGATGTCTCAAACATTTGGCGCGTTCCTTTGCTTTTAAGAGTAAGTAATTTGGCACACATTTATACATACATACATGCATATATATATATATACATATATATATATATATATATATTCCCACATAACTTCTTTACTGTAAGCTTTAAAGAATTGCTTTTGTGTTTTTAGGATCAGAAGGCGCATGAAGTAGTTCTGAAAGTTCTGAACCTTAAAAGAGGGTATGTAGCAGTATTCAATCTCTATTTTTCTGCATTGTGATTTTGTGCTATCTCTTGTATGATGATGAATTTAATATTCCATTTTCAGTGTTGCACGAGAACCTGCCTTTGGGAGAATGGACATCTCGGGCAGAACTCTGTGAAAAGCTACAAGAGCCTGTAGGTTATATAAAATATGTTAGATTTCGCGGGTCATGGATCGCCCATGTGACCCGACCCATAATGTTTCTGATTAAAAGATAAGATCCATTCTGATGAAGATTATCTGAATTTTGAAAAGAAGAGAGAACAGTTATCTAACTGACAAATAGATTATTACATATGCCCTTTCTTCTTCAATGACAAAAACAAGAAAAAGTGACAAAAATCAGAAACATCTCTCCTCATATAATATTCCACAAATTCAAGAACATTTATTTTGTGAAGAACACTCCGTTTCCAAGAGAGATAAAGTAGACTTGGGGCAGATTTGACTTTGGATAGCAAAATCAACAATTTCTGCTGCAACAAACTAAGGTACACAATCTGATTTTGCTCCGATTTACTAATAATAGTATTAGAGCCGTGGTTAATTGTCCCGTTTTGAATGTTAATTTCATCAGAAGAGATGAAGTTATTAAAATTGAGATATGTACTCACCTGTTAAAAAGAATAAAAGGACCGGATTTAATTTGGGATATTGAACCCGACGTGAATCGAAAACACAACCTTTTGATCTGAAGTCAGACGCACTACCATTGCACCATGAATTTGGTTGTAAATCTTAAATTTCCATTGATTTCTTTATTTTTTTATGGCGGAGTAAATAAAAAATTAGATCTGTAAAATTTATTTTTTCGTTCCTTAATAGGAATTATTTTTTGAAGAACTGAAAAAGATATACCAGTTTTTTTTTTACGATCTGCCATTAACATGCTCCTTGAAGAAGTAGAAAAGACTCTTTATTGTTATTGAAGAGAAAGGTGCACTGCTCCTGTATTTTTTTCTTTAAAAAAAGGAGGAATATGAAGTAGATGGGGAAACCGTGAAGTACTTGTACTACATTTATAATATCCACTAAGTAGTAGCACATCCCTTTTATTAAAGAGGTAAAAAAGAAAAAAAATTTGAGAAATCGTGTGTAATGGAAAACAAAGGGATTTTCATATTTGTTATGGAAACATGTGTTCAACTTATATTATTATTATTATTTATGGAAAAGAAGTATGGCAGATAATTAATATCATTTGTCAATTTTTATTTGTGGACTATATCTTAATTCTGCTTTTGGTTATAATTGAAAATTATATATATTTATTATATAGATAGCCATTAATTGTGATTAGTGTATAAATTGAGCTTCATATTATTCTTGTGTTATTTAGTCCTGTAAGTTTCTTTAACAGATTTGTCTTCTACACGAATTGTGACATAAATTGTCACATTGAATGGTATAGTCATTCTGATTGTTTCTTTGTTCTTATTTTAGACATGGATGAACAGGGACAAACTCAAATCACTTCAAGTGGGAGTTCAAGATGTTGAGCAAAGAGACAAAGTGAAAGAGCATATCGTCAAATGACATGCTTTCGAGGTTGTGAGATCATACGAAATGGTGTTCCAAGGGTGACACAAAATTTGTTACAAAATGAGAGGACTATACGAAGGAAAAGAGAGAAGAAACTAAAAGAGTTCAAGTCTTTTAAGATGTCCCCTAGTATTTCAGTTGCTAATTTTATTCAATTTTTTGAATTAAAATGTGTAGAACTGGAAAACTATGTTGAAATCTCGAATTGGGAAACTTTAGCTATCTTAGCAGACTCTCTTCGTGATCCTTGAGGTGAGAGATTAGTTAAATTTTATCACAATATTTGGCATAGAGAGCCTTTTAGAGTGTATATTCGTCGTCTCGAATATTTGTAGGGGTATTTTCATTGTTGAATTGACTTGTAACTTGAAGTTGTTTATTAACTTTAATATATAAATTAAGTTGTTTATCTTTTTTCTTTTGATATGAATTCCATATATTTATTTAAGTTTACTAAAACTTAATTGAAAGCTATCAATACACATTAAGAAATTAACTTCTAATTTTGATCAAATGTTTAGTTCGTAGATGATTATTGAAAACTTTCGTGTCCTTTTGATTTTACACTAAACATGAAACCTTTATATGAATTAATTTTCTTAAATGTGTAAGTCGCATGCATTATTGATAAATATACTTGCGTGATTGTCTCTTAATAATAGACATGGCATCAAAAAGCATCATTGCCGACTTAAATAAAAATGAAAAACTAAATGGTGACAATTACGACATCTGGAGTCGTAAAATATGGTATGTACTAGAAGAGCAAAATGCTCTCGAAGGTATTAACCATGTTTAAGTCAACCATAAGAGGGTAACACTACACAACACAGAAGAGACCTTGAAGCTTATAAGGCTTGGAAAAAGGTTGATTCTGTCTGATTCTGTTGCACGTGGAATCATTGTTAGTTCTGTGGTTGATGCCCTCATTCATGAAGTTGAGGAATTTCTTACTGCTCATGTCATCTAGGCACACTTGCAAGGAACATATGGGGGTACATCTGTCACCCGCCTCAGACAGCTGACTATCAAGTTTGACACTTACAAAAAGCTTCATGATCGGAACATCAAACAACACCTTAGGGTGATGTCAAATATGATAGCTCAACTCAAAAGTGTTGGTCATGTTCCCTCGGATGAGCAACAAGTTCAGGTGTGGTTTGGTCTCTTCCCAACAGTTGGGAACATTTGAAGGTTAACTTAACCCATAATGATAGCATCAAAATATTTTCTGATGTTGTCTGTCATGTTGAACTTGAAGATGAGCGGCTTAGTGCTACTAAAGCTGCTTCTAATGCCTTTAAGACAAAATCAAGTGGTAAGAATTCTTTAGGCTTCAAGCATAAGAAAAATTGGAAAATGAACGGAAAGGGTAATGAGATCGAAGAAGGACCCTCTACGAAAAAGAACAAGCCAAATTCCAAGAAGGGAAAAAAAAATTTCAAGAAGAAAGACAAGAGCAAGATGAAGTGCCATAATTTCCAAGTTCTGGGGCATTTTGCTCGTGATCATCCCGAGCAGAAAAAGGTAGTATTTCTAAACACATCTCTAAGTGCTACATATGTTTCTAGCACTACTTTGTTAACTGAATGTTATCCTATGTGCATTGTAGACTCAGGAGTCACCGATCATGTTAGTTGTGATCGAGAAGCATTTATGGAGTTCCATCGAGTTTCACCTAGATCAAGGTGGATATATGTAGGAAATAATGCAAGACTTGAAGTCAAAGGGATTGGCACTTACAGAGTATACTTGCGTGGTGGCAGGTCATTGATGTTGCTTGATGTCCTATATGCTCCAGAGATTCGACGAAACTTAGTATTTGTGTCTGTTCTTTTAGATGTTGGTTTTGATTTATTCTTTAGTCACAATGGTGTTAGAATAACTCTAGAGAATATTTTTTATGGTTTTGGACTTCGTTATGATTGCTTTATCATTTTAGATTGTAATCCTTCAACTTATGACTATTATGTTGACCGTTGTGTAATGTCATGTTATTCTAGTAATAATGGTGTTGATATAATTACATGGCATGCTAGATTGGGCACATAGGGCAAGATCGAATGAATAGATTGTCAAAGGAAGAACATCTAGGTTCTTTCTCCAAAATTAAAATGCCAACTTGTGAAAATTATCTTGCCGGAAAGATTATACGTAAACCATTTGGGAAGGCTAAAAGAGTTGAGTTCCCACTGCAATTAATCCATTTTGGTATTTGTGGTCCAATGAATGTGAGGGTCAGGTCCGGTGCTTTATATTTCATTACATTTATTGACAATTTCAAGCCCTTTGGTTATGTCTATTTGATTACTCAAAGCACTTGAATGCTTTAAAAGATACTTGAATTAAGTTGAGAATCAATTAGATAAAAGAATAAAGACTTTAAGAACCGATAGAGGTCGTGAATCTGTGTCAAAACAGTTTGAAGAACTGTGTACTGAAAAGGGCAATATCAGACAATTAACTACTCCTTATACACCTCAACAAAATCGTGTAGCTGAAAGAAGGAATAGAACATTATTGGACATGATCAGGTCTATGATGATGCAAACAAATTTACCAATTTCTTTTTTGGGGGACGCGTTATCGACTGTAGCCTACATTGAATAAAGTGCCTTCTAAATTGGTATCTTCTACTCCTTATGAAATATGGACTGGTCATAAACCAAACCTTAATGATTTACGACCTTGGGGTTGTGCTGCATATATTAAAGATTGTTTTAGTGAATTTGGTAAACTAAGTCCAAAAGGAAAGAAATGTATCTTTATAAGATACTCAGAACACTCCAAAGGGTATGTGTTTATTAGTGAATTGGAGGATGGAAGTGCTACTGAAATTGAATCACGAAATGTCACATTTCTGGAAAATGATTTTCCCAAAAAGGTGAAATAAAGGATAGTGAGCCTCTTTATGAAATATGAAATTCAGATAATCAAATAATGTCATCGTACATGCTTGATAATCCAATAGATCAAGAAATAGTTCTTGGTCCAAGTGGGAATTATGAATCCCAAATCCTATAGAGGAATCTGAACTTCAATTACGTAAGAGTACTAGAAAAGGTGTACCTAAACGATCTTATGAGATTGAGGATTATGTTTTATTAGTATCTCCCACAAAATTGGATGAACCTAATTCTGTGACTGAGGCTTTATCGAGCCCTGGAAAAGATGAATGGATAAAAGCGATGAAAGAAGAATTAGAATCCATGAAAACCAATAAATTCTAGGATCTAGTTGACCTTTCTTCAGGGCGTAGAGCTATTGGGAACAAATGGATTCTCAAAGTTAAACGCAAATCAGATGGGTCAATTGAAAGACACAAAGCACGATTAGTGGCAAAAGGTTTTACTCAAGAAGCTGGAATAGATTATGAGGAAACTTTTTCACCAGTTGTGAAGTTCACCTCAATTTGCTTACTTTTGGCTATTGTTGCACGTTTGAATTTAAAATTACACCAAATAGATGTGAAGACCACTTTTCTCAATGGAGAACTGAATGAGGAAATCTACATGGAACAACATGTAGGTTTTGTTGTTAAAGGACAAGAAAAGAAGGTTTATAAATTGAACCGATCAACATATGACCTAAAGTAGTCTTCAAGGCAGTGGTACCTAAGATTTCATAAGGAAGTGATTTCATTTGATTTCACCATGATCGATGAAGACCATTGCATCTATATGAAAAAGTCTAATGGAATGTTTGTGATTCTTTCCTTATACGTGGATGATATTTTATTAGCCGGAAATAGTTTGGAGTATGTGAAAGCTGTTAAGTCTTGGCTTTCAAAGTCATTTGACATGAAAGATATAGGTGAAGTAGACTATATATTGGGTGTAAAAATTCAAAGAGATAGTTCCAAGAAAATTTTGAGTCTATCTCAAGAAACATACAAGAAGTACAAGAAGTTGTTTGGTTGAAGAGATTCTTCGAGCATTTGAATATTGCAAAGAATTCTAAGGGTCCCATGATTTTACATTGTGACAGTCAAGTGGCTATCGCATATACGAAGGATCCTAAGTATCACAGCAAGACCAAACACATTGACAGCAAGTATAACTTCATGAGTGACATAGTAGCAAGTGGAGAAATAAATTTACAATACATTCCTACACGAGAAATGATAGCTGATCCCTTTACGAAGGCGATATCTAGAGACTTGTTTGAGAAACATGTTGTGGCTCTAGGTTTGCGTAGGATATGATTGTATTTCTGTATTGTAAAATAACTTAAATGTTATAATATTCTTATCAATATAAGGCTCTTGAATTTATGTTCATATCTCATATGCATGTGATAATGTGTTTTATATATAAAGTGTGTCGAGCAAGTCGCGAGATTGGCTCTCTCACACGAGCAATAGCCTCTTATATTGAGGAACGTGAAGAGATGAGTTCCACCGTCAGATTATGAATTGTTTTGTAAAGCCAGATGTGAGTTTCTATAAGAAGATGGATTTGAGGATTATTAAAGAAAGAAACTCAGGTTAGACATTTAGGGGTGGCTAGACCAAGATCTGTACAATGTTGAATGACTAAAAGAATAAGACACACGTACCAATATAAGGTGAGAACATCGTAGCACGTGTTTCATACCACGTGCGCTTAGCAACCAATGGGTTAGTGGAAGAATGAATCCCTACTTCTTCATTGTGTGAGACCCTAAAAGTTATATTAACTTTTCATTGAAATACCCTTTGACCTGTCACGACCCAATATTTGGGTCATGATGGCGCCTATCGTAACCCACCAATAGGCAAGCCAAACCCTAGTCCGGAGCAACAAGCGACGGGCTAACGGGCGAAATCTCATAAAACAGAGAAGAAGTGGAAGTAACCATATTTATAAACATGCTAAGACTGAGAAGGAAGAGGACTGTATATAAAGTCAAGAACCCTTTCCAAGACCTGGTGAGGTCAGTACAGGAGCCACTACTAAACATACCCAAAATACAAGACAGAAACCAAATATGTATAACAAGTACAACAGTCTCGAGAGCAAAAGACTATACAATAGAAGATGGAGTAGGATCTGCCTCGGACGTCAGTAAGCTCACCCTGCTCCGGAACCAGTGCTGAGAAGAGTGTAACGTCAAAACTGTCGGCTAGTGCCAGGATCTGCATCGGGGAAAAAGATGCAAAAGTGCAGTATGAGTACCGGGGCAACGGGTACTCAGTAGGCATCATCGGCCGACTGAGCTCAATGTAATACAAACAAGCTAAAATGCGAGGGTGCATGCTAAGTCCGGGTTATAAGTAATAAATACATAAATAACTGCTGAGGCGTACAGATACGCTCAAGAGAAAAATAAATGCGATACTGAATAACGAGTAAATAAATGCATAAGTAACACACAAGTCAAACATAACCTATCTGGGCCCCCATAAACCCGATAGGCACACGGAAGAAAACAACAACCCGGCCTGGCCCCCATAAACCGGCGGGACACACAAGAATAATAAATGCATAGTCACCAGTGTCTCGAAGCTGTGTCAGTATCCAGTAACCATAATAACCAACAGGGGTGCACCGGGCTTGAACCGACACCAATGGGTAATAACAAGAGGCCAGACGCCAGAGTCGAACCAGAAGCAGTGGGTAATAACAAGAGGCCACATATATATCATATCTGCCGGACTCGAACCGAAACTCATAGAACAACAGTATCATGATCACGGTACCCAGTACCAAAACTCTCCAATCGTATCATAATCAGATGCCGGACTCGAACCGGAACTCATAATAATCACTGGACGGACTCGAACCGGAACTCATAGTGTACCATAATTCGGGGCCGGACTCGAACCGGAACACCCAATAGTCAATAACCAAAATCATCATACCTGAATCAGTAGCCGGACTCGAACCGGAACTCATCATAGCCAGTAACCAGAATAGAATCAAAGGTCATATCATATCAAATAAACGGGGAACGCCCTAGTGCCAAGTCAATTCTATTATATAGGTACAGAAGCTAACTCTACAACATGCTACAAGTCAATCTCGGGGTCCTTCTAGGTCAACTACCTACTATAAAAATATGTATATAAAAGTCTGGGTATACATTACAAGTCATGGAAAGGCGGTTCAGCGTTCTAAGTCAAACTCGCCGACCCCAATCAAATACGGTGCTATCAGGGACGAACAAAGCTAGACAGTCCAACCTGGTATAATCGGGGTGACTCAATCCCGTCATAACTCTAATAGTCATATAGGGCTTATCTAAGCCCAAAGATGTCAAAGTTTCGACAAGCCGACAAAAAGGGTAACGGGGCCCGCTACCGGGTCCCGAAAACCAAGTCTGGTTATACTTGTCTAAGTCTGGGCTAAGTCTGTCTAAGACTGGACTAAGGTCCAACAATAACATTCCCAGACTAGCAACAACAACAACAATACTATCCGACCCCAAATAGGTCATCTGTGGGGTACCACGAGGATAACGGGCCTGGAATATATCCGAATAGCCCTATCCGGCCTAGAAGGCCTAAATCACAGCAAACCACCACCACCAAGTCTATAATACCAGCCCACAATACCAGCACAATAGCATACATATATCACACATAAGCCCAGTCCAAGTGTAAAGGAAGGTAAACCTAGCCTACCTAGACGCCTGCCGCAAGCCTGCCAAGAAAACCAGCTAAATAGGAGTCTTTACCTTTCGAGAGGCCTCCGACTGCTGCCAAGCTACCAAAATAATAAACTACATGTCAAAACATGACTATTGATACCCATATTTCATTAGTTCGGAAAATGTCCGAACAGTCCACGTGGGGCCCGCTTGCGGAACCACAAAACTAAAACCGTCACAGTGTCCCAAATAACTCTGTGACCAATAGTCACAACAGATGCTATCCAATCCGAGCTTATATTAAGCTCTAAATAAGCACCAACAACAATACCACCAAATAACAATTTAATTAGGCGACTTTAAGCTAATATTGACCGGAGAACTTACGATATAAAGACGTTATACTATCAACCACGTGATTCCCGAGCTTGAATAACTTTATGTAGATTATTAATTTCCGTGGGGATAAAATATAACATCACAATAATTCTAAGGTACTTAACGTGTTTTAAGCATTCATGTTTGGAATTGTATCTTAATAAATAAGTAGTGAATGACATAGTGTCTATATATATATGCTGAAAAGTTAAATGTTTGCATATTGACTCATGTATGCCAACCCCACTTAATACTGCCACCTTATCCTTAAATGGGTAATTAGTCCTCCCTCCACTTCCACGTGGGAGTGGAGGTGTCACCTCCTCCCATTATCTTTTTATTTTCTTATTCGGGTATTGCATAGACTCGTGGTAAAATAAATATAACTTTTTGAATATACCATAATTAATAGAAAATTATTTCTAACAAAACCTCTATAAAATAATATTATTATTTTAACATATTTAAATTCACTATCTCCGCTTTAATTATTAATAGGTTATAAAATTATTATAAAATAGTATAGATATATCATAACTAAAGAATTTTATAAATTTTAAAAATATTTTCAAAAGGTAATTACCTATGTCATTTTACCAAATTTAAATTTAATTTAATATTTTACAACGTGCTCGGTCTAAATAATATTCTCAAACGAACTGCCCGGGAGCCGAACTGTCAGTCCCAGCAAGTCATAAATAACTTGGGACAGTTATAGAAAAGCTCTAAACGCCGAGAACACACGAAAACAAAGGAAATGACCGGGAAGGTCATTACAATATCCACTACTAAAAGGACTTTCGTCCGCGAAAGTCAAGAATAAGCACATACCTGAAGAAGTGAACAAGTAGGGATACTGGTCTCGCATATCACGTTCAAGCTCCCAAGTAGCCTCCTCAACCGGACGGTGATGCCACTGTACCTTAACCACTGGAATGTCCTGGGAGCGTAACCGTCTGACATTTTTAGCCAAAATGGACACAGGCTCCTCCACAAATGCTAACTTATCATCTAACTGAACCGGGTCCCACTGAAGCACATGTGACTCATTCGAAATGTACTGTCGCAGCATAGAAACATGAAACACTGGGTGGATAGCTGAAAATGCCGGAGGTAAAGCTAGCACATAAGCGACCTCTCCAACTGTCCGCAGAACAAAGGCATCGGGCTACAAACCCTGCTATATCTCTCCGCATACCGCTCCACCAATAGTGTTGTCTCAGATCTCTATACATCTTAGCTGTCCCGGGGTGAATAGAATATCTAGAACTGTGAGCCTCACGCAAAATCAACTGAATTAAATCTTCAACCCTCGGAACATAAATACGACCGTCAAACCTCAGAACACCATCAGAACCCAAGGTAGCTCTCTCAGACTTACCCTTCAATATCTGATCTCGAATTCTACGGAGACCGCTATTCTCAAACTGACGGCTGGATGGGGCTTAACCCTTCCGGGGTCAGAAATATCCAAACGCACCATCGAGTTAGCTAAGGACTGAATGTCTAAAGCCAACGGTCGCTGAGAGACTGGAATGAAGGTTAAGCTACCCATACTCACTGTCTTCCGACTCAAGGCGTCCGCTACCACATTCGCCTTGCCCGGATGATAGAGAATAGAGATATCATAGTCCTTTAGCAACTCTATCCACCTGCGTTGCGTCGAATTAAGATCCCTCTGAGTCATAATATGCTGAAGACTACGGTGATCTGTAAAGATTTCACAATAAACACCGTAGAGATAATGTCTCCAAATTCGCAATGCAAACACAACTGCTGCTAACTCCAAATCATGTGTGGGATAGTTACGCTCGTGCACCTTCAGCTGCCTTGATGCATAAGCAATAACACGACCCTGCTGCATCAGCACACATCCCAAACCAATACCAGATGCATCATAATACACGGTAAAACCCTCGCCCTCAACTGGAAGAGTTAACACAGGGGCAGAAGTAAGTCGATCCTTGAGCTTCAGAAAGCTCGCCTCACAATCCTCAGACCACTGAAATGGAACCTCCTTCCTGGTCAGTCTGGTCATAGGAGATGCAATAGACGAGAAGCCCTCAATAAATCGCCTGTAGTATCCTGCCAACCCAACAAAACTGCGAACCTCGGTAGGTGACGTGGGCCTAGCCCAACCTCGAATAGCCTCAATCTTCGCTGAGTCTACCATGATACCGTATCTGGACACAACATGCCCTAAGAAAGCTACAGACTCAAGCCAGAACTCACATTTTGAGAACTTGGCATACAGCCGATGATCTCTCAAACTGTGGAGCACAATCCTCAAATGCTGCTCGTGCTCCTCGTTACTCCTCGAATAAACCAAGATGTCGTCAATAAACACAATCACAAAGGAGTCCAAGTATAGCCTGAATACACGATTCATCAGATCCATGAAAGCTGCTGGGGCATTAGTCAACCCAAAAGACATCACCAGGAACTCATAATGGCCGTATCGAGTCCTGAAGGCTGTCTTTGGGATGTCCTCAGCCCTAACTCTCAACTGATGGTATCCAGATCTCAAATCATATTTTGAGAATACCGCTGCACCCTGAAGTTGATCAAACAAATCATCGATACGAGGCATAGGATACTTATTCTTCACAGTTACCTTATTCAACTGCCTGTAATCAATACACATGCGCATAGATCCATCCTTCTTCTTTACAAACAGAACTGGAGCACCCCATGGAGATACACTCGGCCTGATAAAACCCTTCCCCAGAAGGTCCTGGAGCTGAGTACTCAACTCTCTCAATTCAGCAGGAGCCATACGATAAGGAGCTATAAAAATAGGTCGGGTGCCCGGCTCAAGGTCAATAATGAACTCTATATCACGCTCAGGAGGAAGGCCAGGTAAGTCAGTCGGGAATACATCAGGAAACTCACGAACAACTGGGACGGAGTCAAGTGACGGACTCTCAATGCTAGCATCCCGAACATAAGCAAGGAATGAATCACATCCCCTCGACATCAATCTACGAGCACGAACATATGAAATAATCCCTGTCGGTGTGCGGCTAACAGAACCCTGCCACACCACCGGGGGTACACCAGGCATGGCTAAGGTAACGGTCTTGGTAAAGCAATCCAAGACTGCATGATGAAAAGACAACCAGTCCATGCCCAGAATCACATCAAAGTCTACCATGGCCAATACAATAAAATCAACCTGAGTCTCAAACTCCTGAATAGTCACCAGACAAGATCTATATACCCGATCCACTACTAAGGAATCACCAACGGGGGTAGATACACGTAAGGGCATAGATAATAACTCAGAACACAAACCCAACCGTGGTGCATAATAAGTAGATACATAAGAAAACGTGGATCCAGGATCAAATAATGCAGAGGCTGGCTGATGGCATACGGAAATCGTACCTGTAATCACTGCATCCGAAGCCTCAGCCTCCAGTCTAGCCGGCACGGCATATAACTGACGCTGGCTACCACTAGTCTGAGCACCGCCCTGACCACCAGTCCGACCTCCCTGTGCTCTACCTCGAGAACCCTGGGGACCACCCCGACGACCCTGTGCACCACCTCTACCTGCTGCAGGTATAGATCTGAGGGGCTGTGCTGTCTGAACTGAAGGCTCAATCGCCATGCGCTGAGGACACTCACGCGCAAAATGACCGACAACCCCACAAGTGTAGCATGCTCCTGGCTCCCTGCTCGGCCTAGAAGGTCTGGCTGAGCTGGTATGACCACCTCTAGTCGATGAACTGGACTGACCACGTCCTTGAGGCTGGCTAACAGAACCACTATAGGTGGGCTGACCCCTATCAGATATTTGCAAAGCTGGCTGTACGGGCCTACTGGGCTGACCCTGTCGCTGAAAAGACTGCTGCTGCTGCTGAGGGTACCTACCCTGAAACTGGAACCCACGACCTCTGAACTGCGAACCACTATGGCTACCACTGAAACTACCCTGAACACGAGGTCTCTTATCGCTGCCCCCTTGGGCCTCGCGATCCATCTCCTCAATAGAGTATACATGCTCGGTAATCTCTGTGAATGACTTCCCTGAAGTCACTAAACTCTGGGTAGCTCTGCGGAGTGGCAATCTCAGTCCCCTGACAAAACATCTAAATCTCTCATACTCATCAGGCAAAATAGAAGTAGCATGCCTAGCAAGATCATGAAACCTCGCCTCATACTCGGCGACAGATAACGAACCCTGAGTCAATCTGGAGAACTCATCTCTAAGTCGCTCCCGCATAGTACGGGGCATATACTTTCCCAAGAAAATCTCAGAGAACTGGGTCCAAGTAACCGGCGGAGATCCTGCTGGCCTGGAATCAAGATATCCCCTCCACCATCTCCTCGCTGCAGTATCAAACTGATATGCCACAAAATCAACACCACGAGACTGTACCAATCCCAAATTCCGCAATCTATCCTCGCAGCTGGACAAGAACTCATATGCATCCTCACCCGGAGTACCAGCAAATCTCGGTGGAGTCAACCTCAAGAAACGCCCCAACATCTTCTGCTCATCGACAGACATAGCAGGCTGATCTATAACTGGCTGTGGAGCTACCGGTGCTGGCGGAATCTCAACTCTGGGTGCTGCAGCTGCAGGCTGCGCCCCGACACCAACTCCCTGTACTGCTGGTTGGGCTCCCTCGGCTGACGGACCTCCAACTATCCCCAACAACTGAAGTAATGTACCTCGAAGCAAAGAAGCATCTATAAATCCAGGTGGAGCCTGGGCTGCTCCCTGGCCCACCGGCTGCTGTGGCGGCGGAGCATCTGGAGCTATAACAGGATCGGGTAACTGATCCCTAGCATGATCTCGGCCTGGGGCTGCTGCTCTACCCTGCCCCCGACCTCTGGGTCAACCTCGGCCCCTAACTGGAGCCCTTGCTGCAGGCTCGGGGTCCTGACCCTCGGGTCTCGCACCATGCGTCCTAACCATCTGCGTAAAGAGTGAACCAAATGAAGATCAGAAACCAACATAGACCCAATGCACGGACATGAGTAAAGAAAATGAGAGACTCTCCTAAAAATGCTCCGTAGCCTCCCGAGGATAGGATACAGGCGTCCCTGCACCCATCCACAGGACTCTACTAAACATTGGCTCATGTACCGACACTACCTACACAACCTGGGCTCTGATACCAAGCTGTCACGACCCAATATTTGGGTCATGATGGCGCCTATCGTAACCCACCAATAGGCAAGCCAAACCCTAGTCCGGAGCAACAAGCGACGGGCTAACGGGCGGAATCTCATAAAACAGAGAAGAAGTGGAAGTAACCATATTTATAAACATGCTAAGACTGAGAAGGAAGAGGACTGTATATAAAGTCAAGAATCCTTTCCAAGACCTGGTGAGGTCAGTACAGGAGCCACTACTAAACATACCCAAAATACAAGACAGAAACCAAATATGTATAACAAGTACAACAGTCTCGAGAGCAAAAGACTATACAATAAAAGATGGAGTAGGATCTGCCTCGGACGTCAGTAAGCTCACCCTGCTCCGGAACCAGTGCTGAGAAGAGTGTAACGTCAAAACTGTCGGCTAGTGCCAGGATCTGCATCGGGGAAAAAGATGCAGAAGTGCAGTATGAGTACCGGGGCAACGGGTACTCAGTAGGCATCATCGGCCGACTGAGCTCAATGTAATACAAACAAGCTAAAATGCGAGGGTGCATGCTAAGTCCGGGTTATAAGTAATAAATACATAAATAACTGCTGAGGCGTACAGATACGCTCAAGAGAAAAATAAATGCAATACTGAATAACGAGTAAATAAATGCATAAGTAACACACAAGTCAAACATAACCTATCTGGGCCCCCATAAACCCGATAGGCACACGGAAGAAAACAATAACCCGGCCTGGCCCCCATAAACCGGCGGGACACACAAGAATAATAAATGCATAGTCACCAGTGTCTCGAAGCTGTGTCAGTATCCAGTAACCATAATAACCAACAGGGGTGCACCAGGCTTGAACCGACACCAATGGGTAATAACAAGAGGCCAGACGCCGGAGTCGAACCAGAAGCAGTGGGTAATAACAAGAGGCCACATATATATCATATCTGTCGGACTCGAACCGAAACTCATAGAACAACAGTATCATGATCACGGTACCCAGTACCAAAACTCTCCAATCGTATCATAATCAGATGCCGGACTCGAACCGGAACTCATAATAATCACTGGACGGACTCGAACCGGAACTCATAGTGTACCATAATCCGGGGCCGGACTCGAACCGGAACACCCAATAGTCAATAACCAAAATCATCATACCTGAATCAGTAGCCGGACTCGAACCGGAACTCATCATAGCCAGTAACCAGAATAGAATCAAAGGTCATATCATATCAAATAAACGGGGAACGCCCTAGTGCCAAGTCAATTCTATTATATAGGTACAGAAGCTAACTCTACAACATGCTACAAGTCAATCTCGGGGTCCTTCTAGGTCAACTACCTACTATAAAAATATGTATATAAAAGTCTGGGTATACATTACAAGTCATGGAAAGGCGGTTCAGCGTTCTAAGTCAAACTCGCCGACCCCAATCAAATACGGTGCTATCAGGGACGAACAAAGCTAGACAGTCCAACCGGGTATAATCGGGGTGACTCAATCCCGTCATAACTCTAATAGTCATATAGGGCTTATCTAAGCCCAAAGATGTCAAAGTTTCGACAAACCGACAAAAAGGGTAACGGGGCCCGCTACCGGGTCCCGAAAACCAAGTCTGGTTATACTTGTCTAAGTCTGGGCTAAGTCTGTCTAAGACTGGACTAAGGTCCAACAATAACATTCCCAGACTAGAAACAACAACAACAATACTATCCGACCCCAAATAGGTCATCTGTGGGGTACCACGAGGATAACGGGCCTGGAATATATCCGAATAGCCCTATCCGGCCTAGAAGGCCTAAATCACAGCAAACCACCACCACCAAGTCTATAATACCAGCCCACAATACCAGCACAATAGCATACATATATCACACATAAGCCCAGTCCAAGTGTAAAGGAAGGTAAACCTAGCCTACCTGGACGCCTGCCGCAAGCCTGCCAAGAAAACCAGCTAAATAGGAGTCTTTACCTTTCGAGAGGCCTCCGACTGCTGCCAAGCTACCAAAATAATAAACTACATGTCAAAACATGACTATTGATACCCATATTTCATTAGTTCGGAAAATGTCCGAACAGTCCACGTGGGGCCCGCTTGCGGAACCACAAAACTAAAACCGTCACAGTGTCCCAAATAACTCTGTGACCAATAGTCACAACAGATGCTATCCAATCCGAGCTTATATTAAGCTCTAAATAAGCACCAACAACAATACCACCAAATAACAATTTAATTAGGCGACTTTAAGCTAATATTGACCGGAGAACTTACGATATAAAGACGTTATACTATCAACCACGTGATTCCCGAGCTTGAATAACTTTATGTAGATTATTAATTTCCGTGGGGATAAAATATAACATCACAATAATTCTAAGGTACTTAACGTGTTTTAAGCATTCATGTTTGGAATTGTATCTTAATAAATAAGTAGTGAATGACATAGTGTCTATATATATATGCTGAAAAGTTAAATGTTTGCATATTGACTCATGTATGCCAACCCCACTTAATACTGCCACCTTATCCTTAAATGGGTAATTAGTCCTCCCTCCACTTCCACGTGGGAGTGGAGGTGTCACCTCCTCCCATTATCTTTTTATTTTCTTATTCGGGTATTGCATAGACTCGTGGTAAAATAAATATAACTTTTTGAATATACCATAATTAATAGAAAATTATTTCTAACAAAACCTCTATAAAATAATATTATTATTTTAACATATTTAAATTCACTATCTCCGCTTTAATTATTAATAGGTTATAAAATTATTATAAAATAGTATAGATATATCATAACTAAAGAATTTTATAAATTTCAAAAATATTTTCAAAAGGTAATTACCTATGTCATTTTACCAAATTTAAATTTAATTTAATATTTTACAACGTGCTCGGTCTAAATAATATTCTCAAACGAACTGCCCGGGAGCCGAACTGTCAGTCCCAGCAAGTCATAAATAACTTGGGACAGTTATAGAAAAGCTCTAAACGCCGAGAACACACGAAAACAAAGGAAATGACCGGGAAGGTCATTACATGACCTTTGACTATTTCTTGAAGTTTCGATCGGTCTACTTTAGCATGTTACTAATAGCCATGAGTAATTCGATAATGCAGTGCATGTATAGAAAAGCAGTTGATTTGGAATAGATAGATTCGAGTAGAAAGGGAAGACGATTAAAATAAATAATTTATCTTGTCTATACAAGATGACTATTACGCAAACCATATAGGTGTCGAGTGTAATTGTGTATATAAAGTTAAACTTGAACTCGAGTTCACCTCTTTAAGAGGATGAGGGATCAGATAAGTAACTACCAAAGTAGTGAATTATGTCTGGGGTATTGTGAGTATTGGTATCCTCGTATTAGTAGCTAATTCTTTCCACATGTGATTGGATTCCTATGTGGAGCTTGTAAAACCTTATAGGCAAAGCTCTTGATGCTCGCAGGTCGCACGAACTATTTGTCGCATGAATTGAATATATCGTTAATGTCGTACTAGCTCGGGTCTTTCCACCATGTGCAAAGTGGGAGATGTTAGATTTCGCGAGTCATGGATCGCCCATGTGAACCGACCCGACCCCACCCACAATGTTTCTGATTAAAAGATAAGATCAATTCTGATGAGGATTATCTAAATTTTGAAAAGAAGGGGGAACAGTTACTTAACTGACAAACAAATTATTACATATACCCCTTCTTCTTCAATGACAAAAACAAGAAAAAGAGATGAAAATCAGAAACATCTCTCCTCATATAATATTCAACAAATCCAAGAACATTTAGTGAGTGAAGACCACTCCGTTTCCAAGAGAGACGAAGTAGACTTGGGGCAGATTTGACTTTGGATAGCAAAATCAACAATTTCCGCTGCAACAAACTAAGATACACAATCTGATTTTGCTCCGATTTACTAACAATATATATATATATATATATATATATATATATATTAGTTTTTGGGCACACGCGTTGTGCGTGTACCCCTTATCAATGAGCACGAAGTTGGAAAGATGACAACGCCAATTCATGAAAAATTTGTTTGAATAACAAAACTTTCACTATGAATATTAAGTCTTCGGTTTGAGATGCAAGTATTTATATTATTTTTATTTATATATGTGACCAACAATTAATAGTATTTTTTCTTCTCCAACATCAATCATCGTCATTATTTATTTCCTAATAAAAAAAATTATGATCAAACATGTAAACACTCCATATAATGATACTTGTAAACATTCCACAAATGATAACCTTATGTGCAATGTGATTCGACTTTGTTGATTGCATAAAAAATGTACAGAAAGTATCAAACTTTTAGACTGTGCATATAGGATACATAAGTTGTACTCGTCTCAAAACTTTTAGAAGAAATATAATAATGGATTAGCTGAAAGCATTCGTGGAACCTATGTATTAATTAAGGAGAAATTGAAGAGGCGGCAACATTAAAGTACATTAATGAAGAAATGACCATTCATACACAATCAGATGAAATTGGTCTACATTAGACTACTCTTTTGAAACTTTTAAACTTCTCCACGTTTAGGACATAATGAGATCAATTCACGAGATTTTGATGGAAAAGTTACTAAAATAATGGTTACTACTATTTAATATTATATTAATAAATTAAACATCTTATAACATTTTGATTTTCAATAGGGGCAGAATCGTAATTTCAACTTTACACTTTGGAACTATTCACTTTTTGTATAATATGATGTATTTGAGTAATAAAATAAAGTTTAAAAAAAAGTGTTTTATCCTATTCTCCTAGAAGATGAAGCTTATTTAATTGAACGACCCTGACAAATCTTCTAACAACTTGAAATTCAAATTATTATTCTAAACCTATTTCTTTTAAATATAAGTTTTAAAATATTTATTAGAACATATATTTACATACTTGTAAAAAAATGTAATTTGAATAGTACTTGGGTGAAGGTTACTTCATAGACCATAAGTAAAAAAAAAAATGACATTGGAGAACGCGGACTTTAGTGAATGAATTTATAAAATTAAAGCATAAATATTTTCAAGGTAAAACTCAAGAATATACAGTGTAATATTTAGCTCATAATCATCAAATTCATAAAGAATAAAGAGACAAAATAAAGTACTCCCTCCGTTTCAAAATACTTGGCCCTTTTGCACTTGGCACACCCCTTAAGATGCCAATGATTGGAGGTGTTATTTTACTTTTTTACCCTTGTACTCTAATAATTAAACAATGATGATGGAAGTAAAACCAATAAGTATTTAATTGATGACAGGTATGAATTGTTCCTTACTAGAAAAAAAATACTAGTAGTATATGTTTAACGAATTGAAGTCAAAGAAGGGAGAAAAAAGGTCACATAGGTATTTGTCTATATTCAATAGCCTTGAAAATGGTGTGATACTTAATGTAATATTAGGGGTAAAATTGGAAATGAATGCTAAAAATAGTATTGATTTTATAACTTGGACAAGTATTTTGAAACAAACCAAATTAGAAAGAGGGCCAAGTATTTTGGAACGGAGGGAGTAGCTAGCAACAACTATCAAAAATTAACACAAAGGCATCAAATTCATAAGGAATAAAGAGACAATATATGTGTTACATTGCCAGTGAACTATCCCAAGTAAAAACATATAACTGTGGCCGGTGAGGGTTCTTTAATTATTATGCCTTTATTTAACAATAACAACAAAATTTGATTTTCTTTGGAAACAATTGACTAACCACATAATTGTCTCACCAATATTAATGCAGCATTACCTCTTATTTTGATAAAATATTTTGGATGAATGAGAACACATAAATTCTAAATACTATCATTACTATATTTACTGGACCATAGATAATCACTTTTAGCCGTAGACCACTTCATGCTCTTTTCTTTGAACAAGGATTTCAGGTAGCATGAATGTACTATAACCGACATTAACAACTCTATACCACTACATTGAAGATGTGTTGATCCTCATGTTCCGGAGATTCTCGAAATGCAACATAAAATCTTTTAGAATATAAGAAGACAACCAATTAGTTGTCTTTGATCCATATGTATTTTCCGGGCTTGACTTACAATGTTCAGATTTCAGATAACTCGTAACGTAAGAAGAAATAATCATTGAAAATAGTTTTTATGTATATATAAAGAAGGAAAAAAAAAAGTATATATAAAGAAGGAGAGGAAACTTTGAATTGCTACAATCTGTCTATTAGCTTTTTGTTTCCTCATTATATAGAGCCTAAAATGACTTTTCATCAATAATTACATTAAATTGATAGTTATATCATTCAAATAATGACCCATGTAAATATACATTTATTTGGACTTCATCTACATTGCATAAGAAAAGAAGTTAAAGCAGCTAAAAGGATGAGTTAATTAGATAGAATAAAGCAGGAAGATTAAAAGTCTAACACTTTAACTAAATGAATGATAGACAATTGAGAGCAAACCAAAAAAAAAAAATGACAGAAAAGATAAAGAGCATTTCTTGTGAGATGTCATATTCAATGTAGCTATAATTTATCATTTTAATTAATAATATGATTTTATCACATTTTAATTTAGCATAGAGGTAAAATGGTAATCCAACTTTCAACTTTTTTGATTTCCACTTTAGTATAAAACTAGTTTCTATGTACGTGTCTTGCACGTTAATGCATAGTGAAATGTTTATACGAAGAAACAACTAATTGAGTTATGAATAAGTTTTAATATATTCTACTTACTAATAAAAGGGAAAGGACCAATGAAATTGTGTCAAAGCAGGCAGCAGGTCAACATGTCTGCTTTGGTACAATTTCATTGGTCATTCCTTTGCCCCACTTCATTTTTTCTCCTTTTTAATTTGTTTATCTTACTTTTTTTTTAATTTGTTATATATTTTTAAAAAATTACTTAAAAAGTACTATAAGTCATAATAATTAATAACTTAAATACTTAAAAACATAAAAAAAAAAATTGATTGACTCTCGAAATTATATCAATGCCACCTAAATTAGGACAGAAGAAAAAGTATTATAAATCACAATAATTAACAATTTAAAAAATATAATTAACCATTGAAATTGTATTTGCCACAAAAGTTGGGACAAGGAGAGTAACATATATTATTTGAAAATTACGTAAAAAAATAATATAAATTACGATAGTTAACAACTTAAAATATCTAAAAATATTGGGGAAAGTACATATATACCCCAAAGGAGCAAACTATTTACACCTAAACGCCCCCTTATAAATAATGTCCCCCAAAATAATTACATTTAATACCCCCCATGTAATGACCTTCCCAGTCATTTCCCTCGTTTTCGTGTGTTCTCAGCGTTTAGAGCTTTTCTATAACTGCCCCAAGTTATTTATGACTTGCTGGGACTGACAGTTCGGTTCTCGGGCAATTCGTTTGAGAATATTATTTAGACCGAGCACGTTGTAAAATATTAAACTAAATTAAAATTTGGTAAAATGACATAGTTAATTACCTTTTGAAAATATTTTTGAAATTTATAAAATTCTTTAGTTATGATATATCTATACTGTTTTATAATAGTTTTATAACCTATTAATAATTAAAGCGGAGATAGTGAATTTAAATATGTTAAAATAATATTTTTATTTTATAGAGGTTTTGTTAGAAATAATTTTCTATTAATTATGGTATATTCAAAATATTGTATTTATTTTACCACGAACCTAAGCAATACCCGAATATATACAAAACGGATAGATGAAGTTGGTTATGGACACCTCACTCCACGTGGACAGTGGAGGGATGCCCATTCATTAACATGGCATTGTGTCACCTTAATGATTATCCACTATGCGGTGCACATATATATATACCCCATTCGGTGGACAAAATGTAAATTATTTACATTTTGTCCACTTTTTCCAATTACCTCTCACCATTATTCATTATTTAAGCTCAATATTAAGCTATTCTGTTAAGGTTTGAGCATAGGGGTTTATATATATTTAGATCGTGGACTCGTTCTCGTCATTTCTACGGTACGTTTTTTTATTTTTACGGTAGTTTTCGTTTGCGATGGTATATTTTGGGATTGGTATTGATTTTTGAGCTACAGTTTGAGCTCAAATTGAGCGGTGCTAGTTGTGACTATTGATCACAGGGTGATTTGGGACGCTTTGATGGTTTTGGTTTTGCGATTCCACAAGCGGGCCCCACGTGGGATTTTAGGACATTTTTCGAACTAATGCAATATAGGTATCAATAGTCATGTTTTGACATGTAGTTTATTATATTGGTAGCTTGGCATCAGTCAGAGTCCTCTCGGAAGGGGAAGACTCCTATTTAGCTGGCTTTAGCAGGCATTCGACGGCGTCCAGGTAGGCTAGGTTTACCTTCCTTTACACTTAGATTGAGCTTATGTGTGATATATGTATGCTATTGTGCTGGTGTTGTGGGCTGGTATTATAAATTTGGTGGTGTTGGTTTGCTGTGATTTAGGCCTTCTAGGGCAGATAGGGCTATTCGGATATATTCCAGGCCTGTTATCCTCGTGGTATACCACAGATGACCTATTTGGGTCGGATAGTATTGTTGTTGTTATTGCTAGTCTGGGAATGTTATTGTTGGACCTTAGTCCAGGTTTAGACAGACTTAGCCCAGACTTAGACAAGTATAACCAGACCTAGTTTTCGGGACCCGGTAGCGGGCCTCATTACCCTTTTTGTCGACTTACCGGAACTTTGACATCTTTGGGATTAGATAAGCCCTATATGACTATTAGGGTTGTGACGGGATTGAGTCACCCCGATTATACCCGGTTGGCCTGTTTAGCTTTGTTCGTCCCTGATAGCACCGTATTTGATTGGGGTCGGCTAGTTTGACTTAGAACGCTAACCCGCCTTTCCATGACTTGTAATGTATACCCATACTTGTATATACATATTTTTATAGTAGGTAGCTGACCTAGAAGGACCCCGAGATTGACTTGTAGCATGTTGCGGAGTTAGCTTCTGTACCTATATACTAGTATTGACTTGGCACTAGGGTGTTCCCCGTTTATTTGATATGATATGACATTTGATTCTGTTCTAGTTACTGGCTATGATGAGTTTCGGTTCGAGTACGGCTACTGATTCAGGTATGATGATTTTGGTTATTGACTATTGGGTGTTCAGGTTCAAGTCTGGCCCCGGATTGTGGTACACTATGAGTTTCGATTTGAGTTCGGCCACTGATTATTATGAGTTCCGGTTTGAGTCCGTCATCTGGTTATGATATGATTGGAGAGTTTTGGTACTGGGTAGCGTGGTTACTGGATACTGATACAGCTTTGAGACACTGGTGACTATGTATTTACTTTTCTTGTGTGTCCCGCTGGTTTATGGGGGCCAGACTGGGTTATTGTTTTCTTTCGTGTGCCTATCGGGTTTATGGGGGCCCAGATAGGTTAAGTTTGAATTGTGTGTTTACTTACGCATTTATTTACTAATTTTTTGGTATCATAGTTATTTATCTCCTAAGCATATCTATACGCCTCAGTAGTTACTTATGTATTTATTACTTATACCCTGGACTTAGCATGCACCCTCGTATTTTTGCTTGCTTATATTACTTTGAGCTCAATCAGCCGATGATGCCTACTGAGTACCCGTTGCCCTGGTACTCATACTCCACTTCTTCATCTTTTTCCCCGATGCAGATCTAGGCACTAGTCGACAGTTTTGACGTGACTCTTTTCTCAGCATTGACTTCGGAGCAGGGTGAGCTTACTGACGTCCAAGGCAGATCCTACTCCATCTTCTACTGTATAGTCTTTTGCTCCCGAGACTATTGTACTTGTTATACATATTTGGTTTCTGTCTTGTATTTTAGGTATGTTAGTAGTGGCTCCTGTACCGACCTCACCAGGTCTTGGGAAGGGTTCTTGACTTTATATATTGTCCTCTTCCTTCTCAGTCTTGGCCTATATACATATTCTTATTCTGTCTTTAGCGTTATAGCATGTTTATAAATATGGTTACTTTCACTTCATCTCTGTTATATGAGATTTTGCCCGTTAGCACATCGCTTGTCGCTCCGGGCTAGGGTTTGGCTTGCCTATTGGTGGGTTACGATAGGCGTCATCATGACTCAAATATTGGGTCGTGACAGCTTGGTATCAGAGCCTAGGTTGTACGGGTAGTGTCGGTACATGAGCCAAGTTTAGTAGAGTCCTGTGGATCGGTGCGGGGACGCCTGTATCCTATCCTCGGGAGGCTACGGAGCATTTTTAGGGAAGTCTCTCATTTTCTTGACTCACGTCCGTGCGTCAATTTTGTGTTGGTTTCTGATCTTTATTTGGTTCACTCTTTACGCAGATAGCTAGGACGCATGGTGCAAGAGCCGGGGGTCGGGACCCCGAGCCTGTAGCGAGGGCTCCTGCTAGGGGCCGAGGTCGACCCAGAGGTCAGGGGCAGGGTAAAGCAGCAGCCCCAGGCCGAGATCATACTAGGGATCAGTCACCCTATCCTATTATAGCTCCAGATGCTCCGCTGCCACAGCAGCCAGTGGGCCAGGGAGCAGTCCAGGCTCCACCTGGATGTATTGATGCTTCTTTGCTTTAAGGTACATTACTTCAGTTGTTGGGGATAGTTGGAGGTCCGTCAGCTCAGGGAGCCCAACCAGCAGTACAGGGAGTTGATGTTGGGGCACAGCCTGCAGCTGGAGCACCCAGAGTTGAGATTCCGCCAGCACCGGTAGCTCCACAATCGGTTATAGATCAGCCTGCTATGTTTGTCGATGAGCAGAAGATGTTGGGGCATTTCTTGAGGTTGACTCCACCAAGATTTGCTGGTACTCCGGGTGAGGATGCATATGAGTTCTTGTCCAGCTGCGAGGATAGACTGAGGAATTTGGGATTGGTACAGTCTCGTGGTGTTGATTTCGTGGCATATCAGTTTGATACTGTAGCCAGGAGATGGTAGAGGGGATATCTTGATTCCAGGCCAGCAGGATCTCCGCCGGTTACCTGGACCCAGTTCTCTGAGATTTTCTTGGGAAAGTATATGCCCCGTACTATGCGGGAGCGACTCAGGGATGAGTTCTCCAGATTGACTCAGGGTTCATTAGTTGTCGCTGAGTATGAGGCGAGGTTTCATGATCTTGCTAGGCACGCTACTTCTATTTTGCCTGATTCGTATGAGAGAGTTAGATGTTTTGTCAGGGGACGGAGATTGCCACTCCGCAGGGCTACCCAGAGTTTAGTGACTTCAGGGAAGTCATTTGCAGAGATTATTGAGCATGTATACTCTATTCAAGAGATGGATCACGAGGCCCAAGGGGGCAGCGATAAGAGACCTCGTGTCCAGGGTAGTTTCAGTGGTAGCCATAGTGGTTCGCAGTTCAGAGGTCGAGGGTTTCAGGGTAGGTACCCACAGCAGCAGTATCAGTCCTTTCAGCGACAGGGTCAGCCTAGTAGGCCCGTACAGTCAGCCTTACAGATTTCTGATAGGGGTCAGCCCGCCTATAGTGGTTCTTGTAGTCAGCCTCAAGGACGTGGTCAATCCAGTTCATCGACTAGAGGTGGTCATATCGGATCAGCCGAATCTTCTAGGCTTAGCAGGGAGCCAGAAACATGTTATACTTGTGGGGTTGTAGGTCATTTCGTGTGTGAGTGTCCCCAATGCAGGGCGATTGAGCCTTCAGTCTAGACGGCACAACCTATCAGATCCATACCACCAGTGGGCAGAGGTGGTGTACAGAGTCATCGGGGTGATCCTCAGGGTTCTCGAGGTGGAGCACAGGGAGGTCGGACTGGTAGTCAGGTCGGTGCTCAGACTAGTGGTAGCCAGCGTCAGTTGTATGTCGTACCGGCTAGGCCAGAGGCTGAGGATTCGGATGCGGTGATTATAGGTACAATTTCCGTATGCCATCAGCTACCTTCTGTATTATTTGATCCTGGATCCACGTTTTCTTATGTATCTACTAATTATGCACCACGGTTGGGTTTATGTTCTGATTTATTATCTGTATCCTTACGTATATCTACCCCCGTTGGTGATTCCTTAGTAGTGGATCGGGTATATAGATCATGTATGGTGACTATTCAGGAGTTTGAGACTCAGGTTGATTTTATTGTATTGGCCATGGTAGACTTTGATGTGATTCTGGGCATGGACTGGTTGTCTTTTCATCATGTAGTCTTGGATTTCTTTGCCAAGACCGTGACCTTAGCCATGCCTGGCATACCCCCGATAGTGTGGCAGGGTTCTGTTAGCCGCACACCGACAGGGATTATTTCATATGTTCGGGCTCGTAGATTGATGTCGAGGGAATGTGATTCACTCCTTGCTTATGTTCGGAATGCTAGTATTGAGAGTCCATCGCTTCACTCCGTCCCTGTTGTTCATGAGTTTTCTGATGTATTCCCGACTGACCTACCTGGCCTTCCTCCTGAGCGTGATATAGAGTTCATTATTGACCTTGAGCCGGGCACCCAACCTATTTCTATAGCTCCTTATAGTATGGCTCCTACTGAATTGAAAGAGTTGAGTACTCAGCTCCAGGACCTTCTGGGGAAGGGTTTTATCAGGCCGAGTGTGTCTCCCTGGGGTGCTCCAGTTCTGTTTGTAAAGAAGAAGGATGGATCTATGCGCATGTGTATTGATTACATGCAGTTGAATAAGGTAACTGTGAAGAATAAGTATCCTATACCTCGTATCGATGATTTGTTTGATCAACTTCAGGGTGCAGCGGTATTCTTAAAAATAGATTTGAGATCTGGATACCATCAGTCGAGAGTTAGGGTTGAGGACATCCCAAAGACAACCTTCAGGACTCGGTACGACCATTATGAGTTCTTGGTGATGTCTTTTGGGTTGACTAATGCCCCAGCAGCTTTCATGGATTTGATGAATCGTGTATTCAAGCCATACTTGGACTCCTTTGTGATTGTGTTTATTGACAACATCTTGGTTTATTCGAGGAGTAACGAGGAGCACGAGCAGTATTTGAGGATTGTGCTCCACACTTTGAGAGATCATCGGCTTTATGCCAAGTTCTCAAAGTGTGAGTTCTGGCTTGAGTCTGTAGCTTTCTTGGTCCATGTTGTGTCCAGAAACGGTATCATGGTAGACCCAACGAAGATTGAGGCTATTCGAGGTTGGGTTAGGCCCACGTCACCTATCGAGGTTCGCAGTTTTGTTGGGTTGGCAGGGTACTATAGGCAATTTATTGAGGGCTTCTCATCTATTGCATCTCCTATGACAAGAATAACCAGGAAGGAGGTTCCGTTTCAATGGTCTGAGGATTACGAGGTAAGCTTTCTGAAGCTCAAGGATCGACTTACTTCTGCCCTTGTGTTGACTCTTCCAGTTGAGGGCGAGGGTTTGACCATGTATTGTGATGCGTCTGGTATTAATTTGGGATATGTTCTGATGTAGCAGGGTCGTGTTATTACTTATGCATCGAGGCAGCTGAAGGTGCACGAGTGTAACTATCCCACTCATGATTTGGAGTTAGCAGTCATTGTGTTTGCATTGCGAATTTGGAGACATTATCTCTATGGTGTTCATTGTGAAATCTTTATAGACCACCGCAGTCTTCAGCATATTATGACTCAGAGGGATCTTAATTCGAGGCAGCGCAGGTGGATTGAGTTGTTAAAGGACTATGATATCTCTATTCTCTATCATCCGGGCAAGGCGAATGTGGTAGCGGACGCTTTAAGTCGGAAGACAGTGAGTATGGGTAGCTTATCCTTCATTCCAGTCTCTCAGCGACCGTTGGCTTTGGACATTCAGTCCTTAGCTAACTCGATCGTGTGTTTGGATATTTCTGACACCGGAAGGGTTATCGCTTGTGTTGGTGCGAGATCTACTTTGCTGGAGCAGATTCAGAGTCGTCAGTTTGAGGATAGCGGTCTCCGTAGCATTCGAGATAGGGTATTAAAGGGTAAGTCAGAGAGAGCTACCTTGGGTTCTAATGGTGTTTTGAGGTTTGACGACCGTATTTGTGTTCTGAGGGTTGGAGATTTGATTCAGTTGATTTTACATGAGGCTCACAGCTCCAGGTATTCTATTCACCCTGGGACAGCTAAGATGTATCGGGATTTGAGGCAGCACTATTAGTGGAGCAGTATGTGGAGAGATATAGCAGGGTTTGTAGCGCGATGCCTTTGTTGTCAGCAGGTAAAGGCCGAGCACCAGAGACCTGGTGGATTGCTTCAGCAGTTGCCCATTCCCGAGTGGAAATGGGAGCGGGTCACTATGGACTTCATTGTTGGATTGCCTCGCACCTTCCATGGTTTTGATAGTATTTGGGTTATTGTAGATCGATTGACTAAGTCTGCACACTTTATCCCTGTTCGAGTTTCCTACAGTGCTGAGAGATTAGCTCGTGTATATATTCAGGAGGTGGTTCGCCTACATGGAGTGCCAATATCTATTATCTCAGACCGAGGGTCTCAGTTTACCTCCAGTTTCTGGCAGACTTTCTAGGAAGAGTTGGGTACCCAGGTGGACCTTAGTACTGCATTTCATCCTCAAACCGACGGGCAGTCAGAGAGGACTATTCAGGTATTGTAGGATATGCTCCGCGCTTGTGTGTTAGACTTTGGGGGTCAATGGGATCAATTCTTGCCTTTAGCAGAGTTCGCGTATAATAATAGCTTTCATTCCAGTATTCAAATGGCTCCGTTTGAGGCTTTACGTGGTAGACGGTGTCGATCTCCAGTTGGCTGGTTCAAAACTTCAGAAGTCAGTCCACGTGGCACAGATTTGCTCCGAGAATCTTTGGACTGAGTTCGAGTGATTCAAGATAGGCTGCGTACAGCTCAGAGTAGACAGAGGAGTTATGCTGACCGTAGACGTCGTCCGTTGAAATTCAGGGTGGGTGATAGGGTCTTTTTACGAGTATCTCCCATGAAGGGCATGATGCGGTTTGGTAGGAAGGGTAAGCTTAGCCCCAGATATATTGGACCCTTTGAGATTTTGCGAACAATTGAAGAGGTGGCTTATGTATTAGCTTTACCTCCGACATTTTCAGCTATCCACCCAGTGTTTCATGTTTCTATGTTGCGACAATACATTTCGGATGAGTCGCATGTGCTTCAATGGGACTCGGTTCAGTTAGACGAGAAACTAGCATTTGTGGAGGAGCCTATGTCCATTTTAGCCAGGGATGTCAGACGATTACGCTCCCGAGACATTCTAGTGGTTAAGGTACAATGGCGTCACCGTCCGGTTGAGGAAGCAACTTGGGAGCTTGAACGTGACATGCGAGCCCAGTATCCCTACTTGTTCACGTCTTCAGGTATGTACTTATTCTTGACTTTCGCGGACGAAAGTCCTTTTAGTAGTGGATATTGTAATGACCTTCCCGGTCATTTCCCTCGTTTTCGTGTGTTCTCAGCGTTCAGAGCTTTTCTATAACTGCCCCAAGTTATTTATGACTTGCTGGGACTGACAGTTCGATTTCTGAGCAGTTCGTTTGAGAATATTATTTAGACCGAGCACGTTGTAAAATATTAAATTAAATTAAAATTTGGTAAAATGACATAGTTAATTACCTTTTGAAAATATTTTTGAAATTTATAAAATTCTTTAGTTATGATATATCTATACTATTTTATAATAGTTTTATAACCTATTAATAATTAAAGCGGAGATAGTAAATTTAAATATGTTAAAATAATATTTTTATTTTATAGAGGTTTTGTTAGAAATAATTTTCTATTAATTATGGTATATTCAAAATATTATATTTATTTTACCACGAACCTACGCAATACCCGAATATATACAAAACGGATAGATGAAGTTGGTTATGGACACCTCACTCCACGTGGACAGTGGAGGGATGCCCATTCATTAACATGGCATTGTGTCACCTTAATGATTATCCACTATGCGGTGCACATATATATATACCCCATTCGGTGGACAAAATGTAAATTTTTTACATTTTGTCCACTTTTTCCAATTACCTCTCACCATTATTGATTATTTAAGCTCAATATTAAGCTATTCTGTTAAAGTTTGAGCATAGGGGTTTATATATATTTAGATCGTGGACTCGTTCTCGTCGTTTCTAAGGTACGTTTTTTATTTTTACGGTAGTTTTCATTTGCGATGGTATATTTTGGGATTGGTATTGATGTTTGAGCTACATTTTGAGCTCAAATTGAGCGGTGCTAGTTGTGACTATTGAGCGGGCCCCACGTGGGATTTTAGGACATTTTTCGAACTAATGCAATATAGGTATCAATAGTCATGTTTTGACATGTAGTTTATTATTTTGGTAGCTTGGCAGCGGTCAGAGGCCTTTCGGAAGGGGAGGACTCCTATTTAGCTGGCTTTAGCAGGCGTTCGACGGCGTCCAGGTAGGCTAGGTTTACCTTCCTTTACACTTAGATTGAGCTTATGTGTGATAAATGTATGCTATTGTGCTGGTGTCGTGGGCTAGTATTATAAACTTGGTGGTGTTGGTTTGCTGTGATTTAGGCCTTCTAGGCCGATAGGGCTATTCGGATATATTCCAGACCTGTTATCCTCGTGGTACACCAGAGATGACCTATTTGGGGTCGGATAGTATTGTTGTTGTTGTTGCTAGTCTGGGAATGTTATTGTTGGACCTTAGTCCAGGTTTAGACATACTTAGCCCAGACTTAGACAAGTATAACCAGACCTGGTTTTTGGGACCCAGTAGCGGACCTCGTTACCCTTTTTGTCGACTTGTCGGAACTTTGACATCTTTGGGCTTAGATAAGCCCTATATGACTATTAGGGTTGTGACGGGATTGAGTCACCCCGATTATACTCGGTTGACCTGTTTAGCTTTGTTCGTCCCTGATAGCACCGTATTTGATTGGGGTAGGCTAGTTTGACTTAGAACGCTAACCCGCCTTTCCATGACTTGTAATGTATACCCAGACTTGTATATACATATTTTTATAGTAGGTATTTGACCTAGAAGGACCCCGAGATTGACTTGTAGCATGTTACGGAGTTAGCTTCTGTACTTATATACTAGTATTGACTTGGCACTAGGGCGTTCCCTGTTTATTTGATATGATATGACATTTGATTCTGTTCTAGTTACTGGCTATGATGAGTTTCGGTTCGAGTACGGCTACTGATTCAGGTATGATGATTTTGGTTATTGACTATTGGGTGTTCAGGTTCAAGTCTGGCCCCGGATTGTGGTACACTATGAGTTTCGATTTGAGTCCGGCCACTAATTATTATGAGTTCCGATTCGAGTCCGGCATCTGCTTATGATATGATTGGAGAGTTTTGGAACTGGGTAGCGTGGTTACTGGATACTGATACAGCTTCGAGACACTGGTGACTATGCATTTACTTTCTTGTGTGTCCCGCTAGTTTATGGGGGCCAGACTGGGTTATTATTTTCTTTCGTGTGCCTATCGGGTTTATGGGGGCCCAGATAGGTTATGTTTGAATTGTGTGTTTACTTACGCATTTATTTACTAATTTTTTGGTATCACAGTTATTTATCTCCTGAGCATATCTATATGCCTCAGTAGTTACTTATGTATTTATTACTTATACCCTGGACTTAGCATGCACCCTCGCATTTTAGCTTGCTTATATTACTTTGAGTTCAGTCAGCCGATGATGCCTACTGAGTACCCGTTGCCCTGGTACTCATACTGCACTACTGCATCTTTTTCCCTGATGCAGATCTAGGCACTAGTCGACGATTTTGACATGACTCTTTTCTCAGAATTGACTCCGGAGCAGGGTGAGCTTACTGACGTCCGAGGCAGATCCTACTCCATCTTCTACTGTATAGTCTTTTGCTCCCGAGACTATTGTACTTGTTATACATATTTGGTTTATGTCTTTTATTTTGGGTATGTTAGTAGTGGCTCCTGTACCGACCTCACCAGGTCTTGGGAAGGGTTCTTGACTTTATATATTGTCCTCTTCCTTCTCAGTCTTGGCCTATATACATATTCTGATTCTGTCTTTAGCGTTATAGCATGTTTATAAATATGGTTACTTCCACTTCATCTCTGTTATATGAGATTCCGCCCGTTAGCCCATCGCTTGTCGCTCAGGGCTTGGATTTGGCTTGCCTATTGGTGGGTTACGAAAGGCGCCATCATGACTCAAATATTGGGTCGTGACACCCCAAGCGACCCAGCCTGTTTTGCCACTATATAAAACGTACGCGACATTCTTTTAGCTGTTCAAAAAAGGAAAAAGTTATTCCCTTTTCAAAATCAGTTCTCTTCTCCGATTTTCATCCTTCACCAATTCAAATAAACCCTAATTCTCCAAAAATCATCGATTTTGATTCTATCCTAATTCAAATCAGCTCTAATTCTATAATAATTCATCAATGGAGCTAATAACAATTATTCTACAGCACAACGAAAGCTAAAATTCCGAGCAACAATACATTACTACAGCTGTAGAGGCTTTATTGATTGAATCTACTGCAAATTACGAAACTTTAGTAGTAGAAATCTCAAATCAGCTCTAAATTGTTGCTAGTATAACCATCGACATTCAATATGCAATTGCATCCAAATTCCCACAACTGAAGATACTTAATGACGTGGGTGTTAAGGTCTATTTCGATTTGAAGAAGAAGAAGCCCGACATTACTTTCTATCCTTTAATAATCTCTTACGATCACACACCAGTTGAAATAGATACACCAACGCTTGATAGCCCAGAAACATCTGCAAAAAAAATAAACTTGCTGACTTTGCCAGAAACAAACACATTTGTTCATAAGGAATTCCATTCGAAAAATATAATTAGCGACATAGCTAAGCAAGCAATAGAATTTCATCAAATATACACTGACAAACGCACACTTTCAAATGATGTACGATGATATTCAGTGCAGGAAAGTTTTCAATATCGAATAAAAAAATCATGCAAAAACAGGTATGATACCTATACAACATATATGATACTTATATAGTATCATGAAGTAAATACACTGATAAATCCTTGATGAATGATATCATCACAGTATATATATACTCTGATAGTATCATAGTATATTGATATTGTGATGGTAGTATACAATTTGTCCATAAGTAGTCTATAATAAAATCCTAAAATCATTACTGATTTCATGCCAATACTGGAATGATACCATTAAGAAAAATCAGACATTCATGGGAAAAATCAAAAAATGTTTAATGATACCATCACAGTATATATATACTTTGATGGTATCATAGTATATTTATACTGTGATGCTACCATACATATCTCCACAAGTACTCTTATATCACACTCCTAAAATTCTTATATGATACAATATGATATTGAAATGGTAGCAATCATGAAAAATTAGACATGCATAGAGAAAATCACAAAAATACTGAATGATATCATAGCAGTATATATATACTATGATGGTATCATACAAATATATATAAGTAGTCCATGGTACACTACTAAAATCCTTACTGATACCATGTCAGTACTATATACTGTCATGGTGGAATTGAGGAAAAATCAGACATTCATGTGAAAAAATGAAAAATGATGAATAATACGAGCATAGTATATATATATATACTCTAATGGTATCATTTACCAGTCTACAGTCATTCACATGACATTCTTCAAATCATTCTTACCACCACATTACATACATACACTGCCATAATATCATTAACAAATAACTATTACTTCAAAAAAATGACATTATTCATTGACAAACCATTGGACTGTAGGTATACTGTTTTTTGTCTACATGACACATGCCGTTGGAGTCTTAAAGAAAATCAAAATTCTTTCGAGTGACAAATTTCAATGATGTCTACACTCGCCTGTTGACACCTAATTTTGCCCTCCCTAGTCTGAATTAGTTTTAAGCTTCTTCAATTTTAAAACAATTTTAAAATAATCGTCTTGATAAAATTAAAATGTTTTCAAAATTGATTTCATGCTAATTTTATCTTGACCAAGTAAAATATATGATTTTGTATCTAAATATATGGAATTATATGAATTTTACTTGAGAGAATATTTTGAAAGGAAATTTCATTAAAAATGAAATTTAATTTTGATTGTAATTTAAAATTGGCTAAATTGTGAATTTAGTTGATTTATTTTTAAAATAAATCAAAATTGGTGTCAAAATAATTATTTCAACTTTGTTAAATTAAGAAGCTTAATCAATTAATTCGGGATCTAATTCATCTAGTTGACCAATTGACCAGATTTTGTCTAAGTAAATATGAAGTGGCCATATTTTTAAGTCATGTGGCCAAGTCCTCAATTATTTGGACCCATTTTAATCCCTTCAACCTCTTTTGTTTTCACTTTAGGCCCAAGCCATTCCCTACTAATACCCGGACCATACACCTTATATTTTCTCTTCTCCTTAACCCAACAACATAACAAATGATGACAACAAACAACAGCTTCCACAGACGACAACAGCAAAACCAAAATGACAATCTTCTCCTCTCCAAACGATAGCCTTCGCAAACCCAAAAACGACACCGACCTCATTCTCTCGTCTCTCTCTCCCACCCCGTACATGAGAGGAGTGCTCAGCATGAGGAGGTGTACTCGAGAAGATTCCAGAAAACCCCAAATAATTATCCATTCAATTTCTGATTTTCTACGAAATTGGTAACAATTTCCAGCTCATCCCTTATCCCTCAGCAAATTTCCCAAAACGCCCTTCAAATCAATTCTCCCACATCGACTGGAGCTCAAAAATTGATTCCAAAGTTTTCTATAAATAGCTCACTGTTGAGGGCTAAAATCCCAAGTCTCAGAGGAGAAAACTTCCAACTAAAAAGCCTTGAAGATTAGAATTTTCGAGCAAAAGGAAATTTCAAGCTAAAGATTTCCCTTTAGTTAATTTTCTTTCGAAATTCTTGTAAGACTCCTTGAGCCTAGAATTTTGATTAGTAGTGGTGTTCCGGTGGTGGCTAGAGGATTCCAACGACGGCTCGAGTCTCGGTTAACTGCCCAAAAAAAGGTAAACACCTCTCCTCTTTTAAATTCAGTCACTGTTTGTGGTTTTGATTTTGTTAGTAGTGTGTTAATTTTTATCTATTTTAGTTGTTAATTGGAATCTCACTGAGTGAGAGTTGAGATTATGTGTTGTAGAGGCCTTGAAGGCCATAGGATCTTTGTGATGAGGGTTAGATTCGTGATGTTGTTTGTCGGCTAATTCACTGTTTTGATTTCATTTTTTTTAAAACTCTTCTTCAAACATTCACTGTTTCATTTTGACTTTTTATCTTTAGTTCTTAGCCTCTAGCTTTTGAGTATAGATGGCGGATTTTTTCTGCAGAGATTAGGATTTTATTATCTTCACTATTATGATAGCATGAGTCCCACATTAAGTAAGAATGAAGATGGTGTGCTGATAAGGCCTTAAAGGCCATGTTTGAACCTATGTGTTCTTGTTTCTTCTTCGTTAACTGCTTACTGCTTGACCTTTTGTTTCAGTTTAAAATCATATTATTAAGCTAGGTTATTTCACCTCTCGTAGCTGTTTTAAGCTCGTATTAGCGGAGGTTCTTGTGATTTTGTTCTTTGTTTCTTGTTAGCCATGAGTCGACTATTTAGTTCGGTTACGTATTTTTCTGTACAATCAAGGTGCTATGTTTATCTCATCTTCTTTAGACATCTTATTAATTTCCTTTGTGCATAAATTGATACCTCTCCCAAGTACCCTTGACTGGCCATGCCAATGGGAACAATGGAGCAGGTTTACTAATAAGGGATGGGATCCCTATATGACCACCTTGATATATAAAATTCTTTTCGAACTTGTCAAGGAGAGGGGAAGATGAAGTAGGTTTAGTTGATTAATTGTGCCACCCTTGTGAATATTTATCTAGTTTGTTTATTCAAGTTTCGAGTATTTTTATCCTTAAGTCTAATTTGCCGCTTGTTTTCTTTTTGTATGCTGAATCAGACCACCCTTCAAAGCATTCTCTTTGACTCAAAACGTCAAGTAGAAGTAGAAGGGTGGTAGGTCGCATTGATATTAAGTAATCCTAGGACTCCTCTAGGATATTTTGACACTTAAATCCTTGTGATTTGTCAAAGAGAGGAGTAGGATGAGCAAGGTGTTTAAAAGAATGTGTGTTTTATGAGTTTCCTCTTATATGCTGGTCATATTGATGTTTAGAATTGTTTAAATCACTTATGGTTCTACCTTTTATTAAAGTTCCAAAACTGTTGTCAATTCCTTTCAACAATCAGTCTTTATTTTGTTCTTTTACACACTGTTAATATCCAATCAATTTGTTATTTGGCCATGTTCGAAGTCAAACCATTGCCATGAAGAAATCGATTAGTTTCCTTGTTTGAGATTTTGGATAAGTTGTTCACAAGGTTTCAGTTCAGTTTTCCTGCTTGATTCCCGGTTCTAGCATAGACTTGATGTTCCTGTTTGTTATGGTGTTGCCGCATCTTTTATTAAATTGCTATAATACTCTTTCACCTAGAAATGGTTGTGTTTGTTTAATCGATTCTTTCCCCAACTCGTCCAGTCCCTTTAACTTAAAACTTTATACGACTAAAATGCGATCAAAAGCATGGAAATATCTTTATTTATTTTCTTGTGGCATGAGTGTGACCCTCCAAGAATAACCCATGACCCCCCTTCGGCCTAAAAGTAAACTTGAGTTTGAAATCTGGACATATTTGATTTGTAGGATCAAAATCTTAAAGTCTCGCAAAGCCTAGATATCATGTTTATTTCTCGTTAAAAGTGTGTTCCTTTTATTAGTAAGTTAATGCTAATCTTTACCTTGTTTTCTTTTATGCATGAACTTGGTGCATTTGAGTCCGTTATGGACTCCCCGTCCCTTGCATTTCTGAATGGGGTCAAGACTCAACGACCCATCGAGTTAACCTCAATGAGTCAAAGGAAAAATATAAGACAATATTATGGACTAAAGAGTCCAAATGCAGCAGCAACAGGATGACAGCATCAGCAGCCTTCAAGGGCCTGACTTTAGAAATATTGCAAATTGGGGTTTAAAGCCTAAGTAAACCTTCAATTAGAGCAGTGGTACCACAGATTAGTTCAGATAGGATTTGGGCCAAAAGCCTGAATTCATTTGTTTATTTTCAGTATTATTGTCATTTCTATGCTCTAACTTTAACTACTTTTTATTCAATCGCGTTGATTTCCTGTTGGAGTCGCCATATTTTCATAAGCAATTATATTTTGCATCGGTTTGGCCTTGATAAATAAAATTGATTTTTTTCTTAAAACCTCGTGTTTGCATTTGTTAGTTTAAAGAAAACGTTTTCCTTAAATAAAGCTTCACTGTTGCTATTTCTCTTTTGCAAACCAATTATTCTGTTTTCTCACAAATTCACCATTTTATCTTAATCTTTTGACGGAGTTTTTATCTTCGCCAAGTTTACTCATACTGCAACGATGAAAACTTTTTATCGCTGTTTTGGCCCTATATGTTTGAAAACAAATCCTTCACTTTCTTTTAAAATTAGGCAAAAGAGTTAGTTCTTAAACAGACCGGACAACCGCGAGTTAGCGGATGCTTTTGGTGCTTTAACACCCTTCCAAGAGTATTAATAGGAACCACTTATCCGAATTTCTCAAATTCAATGGGTTTTTATTTGTTTTAGTCTTTTGAATTATTTTTTAAAGGTTTTCTTAATTTTTCCTAAATAAATTAAGTGGCGACTCTGTTTTTGTCGAATTTGGAAATTTCTCTTTCAAATTTGATTAAAGTCAAACCAAACCATTTTTCCCGTAAAACAGAAATGGCGACTCTGCTGGGGATTTAACTAGGTTCTAACCACATGTTTTTGAAACTAACTTCTATTTGACTAACTATTTGGGTTTGTAATAATTTACTTGCTTTATTTATTTAATTGTTTACTTTCCGCAAATTATAAACTGTTGCATTCATGGCGTATTCCGCCACTTCTGGCAAAGCATCAGGCATTAGAAAAAAAGGGCGGTTATCTGGGTTTCTACACCCGTCCTTCCGTATAAAACCTTAACTTTCTTTGAATCACCAAGTGAAGTAGTTGATTTGATTCGGTCAACAGTCACTTGGTGTGTTACCCCGATAAGTCCATTTTGGGTTCCTAGTCAATTCGAACAAACCACTTTAGTTAACTAGATTAGAGTGAAACCAAATCCTATTGAATAGGCATTCCGACTTAAGTGATCCGATACCCAAGGTGTATCGTATCTATTAGTGAGACCACCTTGTGTCGAAAAGGGCTCCCGGTCCGAAAAGACAATCATCCATTATTTGTTTAATTGAAGGATGTGATGCCAATGTATACGGACCATTGTACCTCGGGGTTAGAAAATATTTAGGTAGTTGCTTGGTTTAAAGATCTTCATCCGAAAGGCGTTCAGAGTTTCAAGAAGTCCAAGAAGTTCGAGATTGAAGAACTTTCCATGGCGGCCTAGTTTAGGATTCTACCCCTGCGTGGGACTGATATTTATTTGTACATTCCCTTCCCTCATTTTGTATCCTAATTTGATTTATTCATAAATTTGTAAAAAAAATTTGGGGCAATGGAATGTCTCACAAACGGCATACGCATCCTTCAATCGTTAGGCTTACCTTTGGCTCAAAAGGTCACATGTATGACAGGACGCATTATATGTTATGTATATCCTTTGACATATGGTTTGCTTCATCTATGCTTGTGTGATTGCGTGTTTAACGCACATATTTTGCTTTAAACATGACTTGTCTGAATTTTAGAACATCGATGAGCAAATAAACTCAAAATGTGAGTTTGCCTAAAGCATTTTTCAAAAGTTGATCCTCAAAATTGTTCAAAACCGATCAGTTTCCACTTTATGCCATTTTATTTAAAATAAATAAATAAATAAATAATAATAATAATAATAATAATAATTAAAAAAAAAAAAAGGTCATCGTCCAATTCACGTTAACCGCATCAATATTTTCAAATATTCAATCATGGCCATTTAACCAAATGTCCATCACTTTCAAATGATTTTTCAATAGATATAAATCAGAAAGTCAATTTATGTCTTCATGGGTCATTTTGCTTCTTATAACAAAAGTCCCAAAACCCGTTAAAAGGTCACAATTGTGTCCATTTATCCATCTTTTTAAGGTGCCTCTTTGTTTGAATTTTGGATAAGTCTACTGTTTAAAGCAAAACAAGTATTTTCTGTTTTATATTATCTTGAGTTAATTATTGTGATCAACAAACTAACATTTTACCTTTTGAGTTATTCTTCTTTCTTAGAGAGGCTGATTTGTGTTGGTAATCAACGATCGAGGCGAAGCCATTTCAAGTAACCATTTCAACATGGAAGCCAGTTCAATCAACACCATCTCTAATGTGCCTATCGCAACCGACTCTACCACTTCAACAAAATCAGAATCATACTTGGAAGCCATTACCCGTCTTGAAAAGCAAGTGGTTGAATTAAGGTCCATGATAATGCAAAACAATGCATCTTCACAACTCCCACCAAGCATGAACACAGTTCTTGATGTTCATCAAGAAGGCCTATGCCACTTTCGAATGAAGTTGACAAGGGAAATCACTTCACCACTCCACAAATTCAAGTTACTCCGTTCATTCATGTTGCCCTTGTAAAAGCATTTGCTTCCCCAAATGGTCATAATGTATCAATGACGCACCATATTCTACTTATGCATACTTATGTTGCTGCGCAGATTCAACGACTGAGCTATCTAGATACGGATCCTTATGGTGAGACTGAAAGAGATATTGAAATTAGTGATAATAGGGTAGTGGACAAGAAGCTCAAAGAATTAGAAGATGTGGTGAAAGGTCATTCTGAGGTCAATAACAATAAGAATGTGAAGTATGAAGAGCGGTGTGAGCTTCCCAAATCAGAGTTGCCACTGGGCTACAAGATTTCAGAGTTCAAAAAATTTGATGGATCAGGGAACCCTTACTCTCATTTGGAAGCTTATTGTGGAAAATTGATTAGTGTAGGGCAGAACGAAAGGATAAGAATCAAATTATTCAGTCAAAGCTTGAGTGGCAAAGCATTAGAGTGGTATTCTAAGCAAGATGCGACCAAATCGAATACATGGGATAATTTGACAAAAGCTTTTATGGACCAACACAGGTTTCATGCTGAGATCACACATGATAGAATTTCAATCAGAAAGCTCAAGGAAAATGCCTTTGAACTCTTTCGAGAATATGCTATATGGTGGAGGAAAGAAGCATATAAGGTGCACTCGTCCATGGATGAACAAGAGATTATCACCCAGTTCATTCAAGCACAAGACTCAGACTACTATGAAAGATTGGTTGCAATAGACGCAAAAACCTTCAATGAAGTTATCAAGGTAGGGGAAAGAATTGAAGATGGCCTCAAGACTGAAAAAATAACAAGCGTAGCAACATTAGAATACCCTAAAAAGGCCTTTCAAGTTGTCTCTCTCGAGAATAAAAAGGGAAAAGAGAAAGAGACCGTGAGATCTATGACACAAGGAGGTATGTCATATCATAAACCGTCGTCACAGTACCAACCCAATGTTCAGTATGGGCAATTTTCTCCACGCCCTCATTACCCTACTTCGCCACTGTCTCAACCTCAATCTCTCCAAATGATGTGCCCTGTCTATGGACCATACCCAACATATCATTCTCTGGATTCACCACAAAATCCTCAAAATAATGTGCCTCGTCCCAACTTTGAAAGAAAGCCTCCCAAAGTCTTTACTCCACTAGCAGAACCATTGGCTCAGCTTTATGAAAAGTTGAAAGTAGCAGCGATTTTGCATCCCGTAAAAAAAAGTCTGTGAACACTTCAGCTAAGTGGTATGATCCAAATAAACAATGTGCCTATCATTCAGGAGTAGTTAGGCATGATACCGAGAAATGTGTCACCCTCAGAAATAAAGTGCAGGACCTAATTGACAACAAAGTGATACCTCTTGTGGCATCTCCGCCAAATTTGAACAACAACCCACGGCCCGACCACAGAAGTAGGACTTCAGTATAACTGGTTGCGAAGAACAATGAATTTTTTTGGAAGTCGCACTTTTGGCGTCTTTCAATCTTATTATTATTGCTTTCTTTCCTTGTAATTGCACTTTATTGATTTCTTTTCATGTAATCGCATTTCGTAGTCTTCATTTCTTTGGAATCACACATTATGGTTTAATTTCCTTGATCTTACTTCACCTGAACTACGTTTGACCTGAATTCTCAAGAATGAGATACGTAGGCGGCCTATGTCGGCTTCGATCATATTCCCCGTAAGATTTTCATTTCTCTTCACAAATAGAAACTGGGGCAGAATTTTTTAGAAGATCTCAAAAATTCCACAACAAATAACATTTTCTACAAGGTTGAATACAAGAGCTTGTTGAAGATTGGACAGAAGAAATTTTTTGAGAAGGTCTCGAAAGTTCCTACAAAGCAACATTGTGAAATACAACAATGTTCAAGGGTTCCATTTGTTCTAAACTGGGGCAGTATTTTTTCCATCAAGGTTGCGCTTCAAGATCAAATGAGTTTGCAAGCCAAGCACTCGAAGGAGCAACTGAACAGCAAGGCGAAGCCAACACAATCAGTCTCTCAAAACTAAGAATTTTTCTTTGAATGCAGGGTTCAATGAAAGCCGATCTTTTTCCTTTTACAGGAGCATTATGCAGATGAAGAGAGCTAAAATCTCAACCCCTTCCCTAGACTAAGAAATTTTCTTTGGATGCAGGAAAAAACAACATCATCCTAGGAACTCGCTGGAGAATCACAAGGATTTCCTATTTTGACGAATCTCTTGGCCGAAAGCCTAACCTTAATCCTTTTAATCTTATGAATCTAAGAATGATTTTAATATTTTTCCTTCTAATTTTTGAAGGATATGATCCGTACGTGCCATGGAAGATGTTATTTGCTCTTGAATTCGGCAAGACACTAATATTTAATTGGGAAAACTAATCAGGGCAGTCTTTGACTACACCCTTCCATTCTGTTATTTTATGACTTCCCTACTTTCACTCCATTTTTGTCTCTTTACAAGAGGGTCGTCCTCGACAATGGTCAAGGACGGTCACCATAATATACGATTTTGACAAAAGTTCAAGAAACTCCCTATTCTTCTACAATACTCTGGGAGAAACTCCAACAACAAGAGGTTTTTATAAGCAAGTGTGGAACCACACTCATACAAACCAACAACAAGTGTCCTCACGGATAATCGAGAAGCCACCATGATGTGGTCATTCAAAATAATGGGTGATGATCACAAGAAAAAATAGTCCCCACAAGACAACTGAGAGACTACAACAATCCTTACAAATGATTGGTACACGCCTTTCGGCTGAAAACTTCAAGCTTAGGAGGCACCACTCTGAGTTTGTCTATACCTTTGCATTACTTTGGTGCATATATTTTATTATAATTGCACGAACTACGCACACCTGATTCTCATCCTTTGGAGCGAGATACGTAGGCAGCCCTCCTCGGGTTCGGTACCTTTTATTCAAAAAAAAAAACTTTTGGGGATCGTGTTTTTGTCTTGGTTGGTGCCAACATGGTTAGGAACATGCATGTGAAAATAAAAATAATTGATTTGATACAGAGGACTGACTTCATGGTGAACCATAGATTCTTTTGGTACCTCTCATCATACTTCTTGTGACACTCAAAAATGTTCCTTGCATACATCCAAGATAAGAATGAAACCGACCTTATTGCTTTATGTGCATTATGTGGTGAGTTTTTAGATTTAATTCAATTGCATTGCATTGTTGATCTAGAACTTGACCTGAATGTTTGTTGAGGCGAAATCCTGGGTAATGCTTGGTTTGGGAAAGGATCGTAGGCCTTCTTTGACCCGATTGTGCTTTTCAATACCTACCAAATGACATTAATCCCTAGAATGTCCCACTTTGAGCCTAAAGACTGGTTTTTGGACAACCACATCTTAGCCTATACCATTCTGAGTGCTTACATGCACTAACCCTCTCTTGGCCTGATCTCCTTGAGCATGTTGTAAATGTGCAAATTTTAGACGAAGATCAAGTTTTAAGCTGCTGAAAGGAAAAGATGCAAAGTCCCTGAAGTCAAGAATGCAAAAAAGACTTCAAAAGAAAAGGAAAAGAGTCAAAAGCTCCCACAAAACATGGAGAAGTCTCAGTGAAAAAAAAAAAGGGAGAGAATAAAGCACTCCAACAAAAAGGGAGAAACTTCAAAAGAAGAAGGAAAAACTCCTTGAAATGAAAGGAGAAAAGGCTCAAGTAAGAGAAATCCAAAAGAAGTCAGAACAACATACAAAAAGAAAAGGGGATAATAAAGAAGAGCGACCACCAAAGGTGCACCAACGTGAAAAGCACCAAAATCAGTGCAATGTTCAAGGAGGGGTTAAGTCACTTTTACCCCATATGAGTATCCTACCCATCCCCAAGCCTCATTATAAGCCAATAAGAAGCCCTACCTGATCTCATTCTGAGTGTTCCCACATTAGTGGAGACTTACATGAAGGCCAAGCATATGACATCTCAATCGCATGCTTTGAACATCCTTCTGAGTGTGAGAGCACTTTGCAAAAAGTCCTCAAATCAAATACTTCAAATGAGTGTGGAATAGGACATTTTTGTGGTGAGGGCACTTGAAGCATGAGGGGAGGTGTAGTTCAAAACCTTTGTTTGAAGCAAGGTGAACAGATCTTGTCAATACTTAGGTGTATTTGAGGTACCACTCAAAGCTATTGGAATTACCTCGAAGCAGTCTCAGTTAAAGAGAAGCAAATGAGAAGAATTTCCATGCAAATACTAACTGTTGGTACCGATTGCGGTCGAGATTTGATTCCTTTCCCTTAATTTTTTAGAGTGGGCAGACGCCCACCTTTAATATCTTTCAAAGTAACTTGGTATTCACCAAAAAAGTTGCATTTCTCTTAAAATGGGTTGTCCGTCCTAAAAATGTGACCAATAGGCTAACCTTGCAAGGGTAAGATGCCTATTTTGCTTAATTGGGTTGTCCGCCCCAAAATGTGACCAATAGATCTCGTTTCTCTTCTTCGGGATTCATGTTTATATCGCATTGGCTACTAATAGTCTCATTTTAGGTTCTTACACCAGAAGTTGGAACTACGTCTGACCTGATTCCTAGCTCAACAGGATACGTAGGCACCGTAATAGCTCGGTCATGCTCCCCATAAGATTTTTGTTTCTCTTTGTAACAGAAACTAGGGAAGAATTTTTGAGGAGATCTCAAAAATTCACAAGAAGATATTTTCTCCAACAAGCCAAGGTTCGAGATCATGATAAAATATTCTCAACCAGAGTGCCAAGTTTAGAGAAAGCCTAGAAATGACACAAGATGTCAATTTTTCCCTGTCAACAATGTGGGACTTGCCCGGAAGCAGGAAATCGGGGAAGAATTTTTTAGGAAGACCTTAAAAATTCCACCAGACATTGTCTTTCCAACGGACTAACACATCCACAATGATCCTCCTAAAGGGACGGTATTCATTCTTTGAAAAAATTTTCTAAAGTTCTGTCTTTAGTTTTGACTAAATTCGCTAGCTAAAGCGATAATATGTCTGTTAACCATGTGTTTCAAGTGCAGGTACACACAGATCATCGCATATTTACTTTCGCCGAGAGGGCCATTGCATTTATACCGCCGAGAGGGCCATTACATTCATACCGCCAAGAGGGCCATTACATTCATACCGCCGAGAGGGCCATGATATCTTCATTACGTCAAGGCTGACGTCAAAAAGAGATATCCATAAGTCGCGTCAAAATCAGAGGAGGCTGATGTGCAACTGCCGAGAGGGCCATTGCATACTCATACACTTCATACCATTGTCGAAAGGGCCATTGCATATTCATACATCTCATATCATTGCTGAGAGGGCCATTGCATACTCATACATTTCATACCATTGCCGAGAGGGCCATTGCATATTCATCTCCATTACATATTCATATCATATTCATTGAATATTCATATAATTGCCGAGAGGGTCATTGCATATCCTTTGCATATTCATTACATATCATTTGCATATTCATTACATATCCATCGCATATGCAAAATTATGTCCATATTCATTTACAAATTCATACTCATATCCATACTCATTGCATGTTCATACTCATAACCATACTGATTACATGTTCATTTCATGATCATAATTATATCCATATTCATCGCATATCAATTACATATTATTGCCAAGAGGGCCATCAGGCCGTCCACCCATTACAAATAGACATGGCCTAAGGATGTCTATAATCCGTCTTTTATCCAAATTCGGATGATGCGCAAGACTTACCCAAATGTTATCAAACGGTTTCAGGGACCGTTCTATTCAGAATGTCATCAGTGTCCAAGAGGGCCACCCCATTTTGAAAATGTTCAATTGCCAAAGGGCTACCATATTCAAAGAATTCTTGTTTCCACATCATTATGGATAACCGAGATGGTTACCATATCAAACAGAAGATCATACGATTATAGGGACCATCCTACTCAAATGTCGTCGGTGTCCAAAAGGGCCACCCCATTTTGAAAAATTGTTTAATCTTCAAAAGGATCATCATATGCAACAACCAAGAAGGTAGTTGTGTCTACTTTTGCGAAAGCTGTTATCTTCCAAAATAGGTACAAGAAAAGATGACATTATTTTTTCAGAAATCAACCCATGCGAAGGTATGATGAATGAACTATCTACCCTTCATGAATTGATTTTTTCTACTGACACTCTTGTTTTGTCGAGAAACATCCAAGAGGATGAAATTCTCAAACCAAAATCACAAGTTTATCCCACAAAAATCGCCTAAGAAGACGAAGGAGGGTCAATAAATTTGTCAAAGAAAGTGTCATACGTATAGTATGATGAAAGCTGCTCCAAGAGGGACGTAGCACAATGCGGAGTTGAGGTGAAGACACTATCTCTCCACGTGAAATTAATTTTACTACTAACAATCTTGTTTCAAGATATTTTTGAGAGCATCCGAGAAGGATGAAAATCTCAAACCAAAACCACAGGTGCGGACGACTCCAAAAAGGACGCAGCACAACGTTGAACTTTTTCTTAGCAGCAAATCAGGACACAGTTCGAAGAGAAATATCAAACTCTTTGGACGCGAGCTAAAGGAAGACTTCCACCACCATCAAACCACACCCCTACCAGAAAGCATGTGGGTATTTTGAGATATTTTGGTTTCAGTTTCACTCTAGGGGTATTTCTAAACTCACACTGAAGGTAACTTTCACTTTCCTTCAAATTCTAGTGATAAAACACCTCGAGCTTTGAAGACTATGTCCAGGTAAAATCTTGCCTTAAGGATGTGAAGGCCCCATAATTTGTAATTGAGATAATTACAAGTCTTTTCTCCTTAGCTCAACTGTTCGTCACTCATCTTGAGTCAAAGGTCGTCTTAGCATAAAAGACTGCCTTTCTATCGATCGAGTCGAACTACAAGCAGTATAATTCCTTAAAAATTGGGATATGTAGGCGGGACTCCATGTTGTTGAAAACTCAACTACATTCCAAACTCCCCCAATCCTCTCATTCCCCAGCTTTTCAATCTCTCTAAAATTCAAAACCGAGATAGCTTTTGGAATTCTTAATCTCAAGCATTGTGAACTACAAGTAGCCTGAATTCTCATGTAACCTGAGATATGTAGGAAACCCGAAACCAGGGTCCTGCCATAATTCCTTGACATTCGTGCAAAAAACCAACCGCTTTCAAAAGATGAATTTGTGGTCGGACAAAATTAGGAGAGTCAAACTCCCTTTGCGTAGGGTTACTCATCCAACCCAAAGGGAGGGGGCAGTTATTGACACCTAATTTTTGCCCTCCCTAGTCTGAATTAGTTTTGAGCTTCTTCAATTTTAAAATAATGGTCTTGATAAAATTAAAATGTTTTCAAAATTGATTTTATGCTAATTTTATCTTGCCCAAGTAAAATATATGATTTTGTATTAAAATATATGGAATTTATATGAATTTTACTTGAGAGAATATTTTGAAAGGAAATTTCATTAAAAATGAAATTTAATTTTGATTGTAATTTAAAATCGGCTAAATTGTGAATTTAGTTGATTTATTTTTAAAATAAATCAAAATTGGTGTCAAAATAATTATTTCAACTTTGTTAAATTAAGAAGCTTAATCAATTAATACGGGATATAATTCATCTAGTTGACCAATTGACCAGATTTTGTCTAATTAAATATGATGTGGCCATATTTTTAAGTCATGTGGCCAAGTCCTCAATTATTTGGACCCATTTTAATCCCTTCAACCTCGTTTGTTTTCACTTTAGGCCCAAACCCTTCCCTGCCAATACCCGGCCCACACACCTTATATTTTCTCTTCTCCTTAACCCAACAATATAACAAATGACGACAACAAACAACAGCTTCCACAGACGACAACAACAAAACCAAAACGACAATCTTCTCCTCTCCAAATGACAGCCTTCGCAAACCCAAAAATGACACCGACCTCATTCTCTCGTCTCTCTCTCCCACCCCGTACATGAGAGGAGTGCTCAGCATAAGGAGGTGTACTCAAAAGGATTCCAGAAACCCCAAATTTTTGATTTTCTATGAAATTGGTAACAATTTCCAGCTCATCCCTTATCCCTCAGCAAATTTCCCAAAACGCCCTTCAAATCAATTCTCCCACATCGACGGGAGCTCAAAAATTGATTCCAAAGTTTTCTATAAATAGCTCACTTTTGAGGGCTAAAATCCCAAGTCTCGGAGGTGAAAACTTCCAAGCAAAAAGCCTTGAAGATTAGAATTTTCGAGCAAAAGGAAATTTCAAGCTAAAGATTTCCCTTTAGTTAATTTTCTTTAGAAATTCTTGTAAGACTCCTTTGAGCCCAGAATTTCGATTAGTAGTGGTGTTCCGGTGGTGGCTAGAGGATTTCGACGACAGGTCGAGTCCCGATTAGCTGCCCGAAAAAAGATAAACACCTCTCCTCTTTTAAATTCAGTCACTGTTTGTGGTTTTGATTTTGTTCGTAGTGTGTTAATTTTCATCTATTTTAGTTGTTAATTGGAATCTCACTGAGTGAGAGTTGGGATTATGTGTTGTAGAGGCCTTGAAGGCCATAGGATCTTTGTGATGAGGGTTAGATTCATGATGTTGTTTGTCGTCTAATTCACTGTTTTGATTTCATTTTTTTTTTAACTCTTCTTCAAACATTCACTGTTTCATTTTGACTTTATCTCTTTAGTTCTTAGCCTCTCGCTTTTGAGTATAGATGGCGGATTTTTTCTGCAGAGATTAGGATTTTATTATCTTTACTATTTCGATAGCATGAGTCCCACATTAAGTAAGAATGAAGATGGTGTGCTGATAAGGCCTTAAAGGCCATGTTTGAACCTATGTGTTCTTGTTTCTTCTTCGTTAACTGCTTACTGCTTGAGCTTTTATTTCAGTTTAAAATCATATTATTAAGCAAGGCTATTTCACCTCTCGTAGCTGTTTTAAGCTCGTATTAGTGGAGGTTCTTGTGATTTTGTTCTTTGTTTCTTGTTAGCCATAGGTCTACTATTTAGTTCGGTTACATATTTTTCAGTACAATCAAGGTACTATGTTTATCTCATCTTCTTTAGACATCTTATTGTTTTCCTTTGTGCATAAATTGTTACCTCTCCCAAGCACCCTTGACTGGCCATGTCAATGGGAACAGTGGAGTAGGTTTACTAATAAGGGATGGGATCCCTCTATAACCCCCTTGATATATAAAATTCTTTTCGAACTTGTCAAGGAGAGGGGAAGATGAAGTAGGTTTAGTTGATTAATTGTGCCACCCTTGTGAATATTTATCTAGTTTGTTTATTCAAGTTTCGAGACTTTTTAGCCTTAAGTCTAATCTGCCGCTTGTTTTCTTTTTGTATATTGAATCAGACCACCCTTCAAAGCATTCTCTTTGACTTAAAACGTCAAGTAGAAGTAGAAGGGTAGGTCGCATTGATGTTAAGTAATCCTAGGACTCCTCTAGGATATTTTGACACTTAAATCCTTGTGATTTGTCAAAGAGAGGAGTAGGATGAGCAAGTTGTTTAAAACAATGTATGTTTTATGAGTTTCCTCTGATATGCTAGTCATATTGATGTTTAGAATTGTTTAAATCACTTATGGTTCTACCTTTTGTTGAAGTTCCAAAACTGTTGTCAATTCCTTTCAACAATCAGTCTTTATTTTCTTCTTTTACACACTGTTAATATCCAGTCAATTAGCTATTTGGCCATGTTCGGAGTCAAACCATTGCCATGAAGAAATCGATTAGTTTCCTTGTTTGAGATTTTGGATAAGTTGTTCAGAAGGTTTCAGTTCAGTTTTCCTGCTTGATTCCTAGTTCTAGCATAGACTTGATGTTCCTGTTTGTTATGGTGTTGTCACATCTTTTATTAAATTGTTATGATACTCCTTCACCTAGAACTGGTTGTGTTTGTTTAATCTAGCCTTTCCCCAACTCGTCCAGTCCCTTTAACTTAAAACTTTATACGACTAAAATGCGATCAAAAGCATGGAAATATCTTTATTTATTTTCTTGTGGCATGAGTGTGACCCTCCAAGAATAACCCATGACCCCCCTTAGGCCTAAAAGTAAACTTGAGTTTGAAATCTGGACATATTTGATTTGTAGGATCAAAATCTTAAAGTCTCGCAAAGCCTAGATATCATGCTTATTTCTCGTTAAAAGTGTGTTCCTTTTATTAGTAAGTTAATGCTAATCTTTACCTTGTTTTCTTTTATGCATGAACTTGGTGCATTTGAGTCCATTATGGACTCCCCGTCCCTTGCATTTCTGAATGGGGTCAAGACTCAACGACCCATCGAGTTAACCTCAATGAGTCAAAGGAAAAATATAAGACAATATTATGGACTAAAGAGTCCAAATGCCGCAGCAACAGGATGACAACATCAGCAGCCTTCAAGGGCCTGACTTTAGCAATATTGCAAATTGGGGTTTAAAGCCTAAGTAAAGCTTCAATTAGAGCAGTGGTACCACAGATTAGTTCAGATAGGATTTGGGCCAAAAGCCTGAATTCATTTGTTTATTTTCAGTATTATTTTCATTTCTATGCTCTAACTTTAACTACTTTTTATTCAATCGAGTTGACTTCCTTTTGGAGTCGCCATATTTTCATAAGCAATTATATTTTGCATCGGTTTGGCCTTGATAAATAAAATTGACTTTTTTCTTAAAACCTCGTGTTTGCATTTGTTAGTTTAAAGAAAAGGTTTTCCTTAAATAAAGCTTCACTGTTGCTATTTCCCTTTTGCAAACCAATTGTTCTGTTTTCTCACAAATTCACCATTTTATCTTAATCTTTTGACGGAGTTTTTATCTTCGCCAAGTTTACTCATACTGCAACGAGGAAAACTTTTTATCACTGTTTTGGCCCTATATGTTTGAAAACAAATCCTTCACTTTCTTTTAAAATTAGACAAAAGAGTTAGTTCTTAAACAGACCGGACAACCGCGAGTTAGCGGATGCTTTTGGTGCTTTAACACCCTTCCAAGAGTATTAATAGGAACCACTTATCCGAATTTCTCAAATTCAATGGATTTTTATTTGTTTTAGTCTTTTGAATTATTTTTTAAAGGTTTTCTTATTTTTTCCTAAATAAATTAAGTGGCGACTCTATTTTTGTTGAATTTGGAAATTTCTCTTTCAAATTTGATTAAAGTCAAACCAAACCATTTTTCCCAAAAAACATCGCCTACAACATGAAAGAGCTTATGCAGAAAGACATGCCATCACACTATTTGTTAGCCATATTATACAAGACAAACTGAATGATCCAAAAATAGTTTACACACCAACAGATATACAAAGAGATTTCAAGAAAGCACATGGTGTCAACTTGACCTACATGCAAGCATGGCGAGCAAAAAAAAAGGCAATTGAAATGTTGAGAGGCAATCCAAAAGATTCATACGCACAATTATCCACATACCTGTACATGTTAGAATACTCAAATCTAGGGACAGTTACATGGTTAGACACCAAAGAAGATGGATCTTTCTTGTATCTTTTCATAACATTAAATGCAGCAATTAAAGGGTGAAGCTATTGTAAACCTACATTGGTGGTTCATGGCACCTTTTTGAAATCAACGTACAGAGGTACAATGGTCACAACTGCCACACAAAATGGACAAGGTACACATGTTCATACCCTGCAAACTATGTTTTTTTCTCATTTATTCTAATAGTCTTGCTAACATTACCACACTTCACATAGGACAAATTATATCCATTGCTTATGGTATTGTTGATTTGGAAAATGATGCATCTTGGGAATGGTTCTTTCAACGTTTAAAAGAAATTTATCCACAACGGGATGGGATGTGCATATTATCTGATAGAAATGAGAGTATAGCTAAGGGAGATGCCACTGTCTATCCAGCAATTCCTCATTGTGTGTGCATGTTCCAACTCTAAAACAATGTGAAGGGTAATCTCAAAAGGAGTGCAAAAGATATCAAAGATGTCTACCATGCACTGGCAAGAGCATACACTGTCCAGGAATTCAACAGCCTAATATAAGAAATAGATGCAATTGATCATAGGGTAAGACCTTACTTGCAAAATGTTGGATACCATAAAAGGGCCCGGTCTTATTGCACAGCAAATCGAACAACATCAATGACATCAAACATTGTAGAATCAGTAAATTCCGCAAACAGGTACGCAAAAGAGCTTCAGTATTAGATTTGCTTGATTTTATGACAAACATGGTACAAAAGTGGAATTACACAAATGGTACTGCTGCCACATATGAAAAAATAATATTAACCAACAAGTATGAATCCTTGCTGAGTGATGCACAGAAAGAAACACAAATGATGTTGGTAAGATACTTTTTGTAAATCTGTGTATTCTAAAACTTGTTTATTGTTACAATTTCACTCACCTATTAACTTGTATGTTTTCTTCTAAATACAAATATAGGTCATTCCTTCAACTCAATTTGTACATACAGTAACAGATGGTCAGATGAAATACATTGTGTGTCTACACGAAAAGACATGTACATGTCAAAAATTTCAAGTAGAGGAATACCCATGTGCACATGCAATGGTAGTCTTAACAAAATTCCACTTCGAAAAATACACATATTGCTCCCCTTACTTCACTAGAGATTTCTTGATCAGAACATATGAGGCACCAGTTCATCCTCTACCAGATCAACGCATATGCCAAATTCCTGATGACATATCTGCACGTAAGGTGCTGCGAGCAAATGTCAAAATTCCTCCAGGAAGGTCAAAAAAAATAGAGTGAAAGAAGGATTTGAACCACACTTTTCTGGTACCAAAATAACATGCAAGTGATGTGGAGGTCGAGGACATTACCGAAGATCTTGTAAAAGAATTCCAAAGAAAAACTGAAGTACTGTTCATTTTCATATAGTGCAATATTACCAACGTATAAATCTTCTACATTGAAAGACTGAAGTACTATTCAAGATCGAAGTACTAATTATTTGATGTTTTCGCATATTCAAATTCAAACACAAGTTTTATATTGCTGCTATAAGTAATTATTTTGTCATTTATGTATGGTATTCAATTTTTTGCATTATCATTTATCTATATTGCACATCACAAACTAAGTATTATATTCAAACAGACCTCAAAAATAATACATGATACCAAAGCAGTATATATATACTGGCATGGTATCATTGAGGAATGAACAAGATATTCATAAAAGGAACCACTCACTTATGCATGATACCATATCAGTATATATATACTGTAATGGTATCATTGAGGAATGACCAAGTCATTCATAAAGGAACCACACACTAATGCATAATACCATCACAATATATGAATATACTACCATGATAGCATTAAGGTTTCCTTTATTGATTCATGTACAAGAAACTCATTCCTCAATGATACCAGCACATTTTATATATATATAATAGAATGTTATCATTCACTAATTAGCAATCCTTCAGGGGGGTGGGGGAGGGGGTGGGGGTGGGGGTGGGAGGGAGGGTACTCATAATTTCTCATATACTGTGATGGTATTCAATTTTATGTATGGTACTCAATTTTTGCATTATCATTTATCTATAATGTACAACACAAATTGTGAATTATAGTCAAACTTATCTATGATATCCATATACTGTGATGGTATCATTAAGGATTCATTCAACCATTAAGCCAACAAATCATTCAATAATAACACAAATATAACTTTGAAAATTCTATCTCATTTATACCATATAAAAATCAAAACATACAAGTCAAGTACCCATAATACATAAATTTCAAAAACATTTAAAAAGATAATAACTACATAGCACCACTTCAAAAACATTTACATGCTTTTCCAGCTACTACAATGCAACATTCAAAAAGTCCTAAGTCTTCTGCTTTCTTCCACGACTTGGTTTACCCCATCTTCCAGGATTCTCAAAGTCACTGCATTCCCCATCCAGATGCTTCCTTCACCATAATCCCACAACAATGTGCCATACCTCAATCATATCTCATCAATGTCTAAATTTTCAATTGGCATTTCAAGATCCTCAATAAAGTACTCAGCAAAAACCGCAACAAAAACACCACAGTCACTGCATAAAAATGACACAGTAAGAAAAATGAAAAATAAAACAGAAAGAAATAAAGAACAAAATCAAAAAATAATTAACATACGTACTTTTCTGTGTGGGCAGATTCTCCACCATAATAACATCGAGTGGATCTTGTAATTGATGACCCCGGTGAAGACCATCTACCAATTCAATATCATTGCGTTTACTGTAGAACTGAATAGTCTCCAAAAATAATGGCAACAACACACAATACGCCTTTACAATTTGATCAACATCACTTGCATATACTGGAGAACGCAAAGAATCATAAATAAAAAAACACCTCTCATGGACTGAAAAACAACCCATAACTCAATGCCACCTATTACCACCCAGGTGAATAAGGACAACAAATAATCAACCTCAGTCCATGGAGTGTTACAAAATAACCGAAATCCATACATATACTCCAATATGTCACTTGTTTTTGCAACCAGATTCCCCTGATCACCCCCAGATTCAATCTTTGTATACAACTTGATTATACATTGATTGAAGAAACAGTTTGTTGTTGTTACCTTTTTAAAAAATTGCCCATACTTTGCCTTCTTTCTAAGATAATAGAAAATAACATTCAGATGCTACAAAAAAAAAATCACTAATAAAACAGTCCTCAAAATACTGCATGATACCAAATTAGTATATATATAGACTAAAATGGTATCATAGAGGAGTGACCAACTAATTCATAAAAAGGTCAGCCACTTATTTATGCATGATACAAAACCAGTATATATATACTGAAATGGTATCATTGAGAAGTGAACAACTGATTCATAAAAAGGCCATTTATTTATGAATGATACAAAATTAGTATATATATATATATATATACTGATTTTGTATCATTGAGTAATGACCAAGGCATTCATAAAAGGGCCCACTCACTTATGCATGATATCATTATAACATATACCATATAATAAAATAGTATCATGATTAACTAATTTCAACACCCATACAAATACTACGCAGATAGATTTAGAAGAAAAAAACTTGCAACAAATTAAAAAAAACAGACAGTAAGTATACATACAAGATTAGATAGTGGTCTATCGGAGTAGTTTAAAATGTGAAACCAAGTCTTCGATGAGATCAAACCCACTTTAAATTCAAAAACTGAATCAAAAAGGTCATCTTCTTTTGAATAAACAACAATACTTTTCCTACAAGACATCAAAAAATCACATGTTTAAAATGATTGTATCAAAGACAAAAAGGAAAACAAAACAAGAAAATACATACGATCTTTTGATCAACTTTGTATCAACAAAAATTGAGAAGTTCATTTCAAGTACGGGGTCCAAGGGTGATTTAATACTTGACATCAATGGAGACCTCCCTTTTACACACTTCAATGATACTGAGCCCAACTCACTAAGCCCCGATCCAGCAACAAATGGTGACTGTTGTGCTGGACCAGGACGTCTATTCCTCATTATCCGATCTGCCATAGGGGTCTTTTCATCATCACAGACCTCAACTACATTAGTGCCTTTTGAAATAAAAAACTCAGGAGGATTAAACTCTTTAACACCATCAACTCGAGGCTCATTAGGCTCATTTTCAATAGGTATGGTAACACATGTCGCATCTAATGTAGCTGCACCACCATCTCCATCTGCACCAGTTACATTGCTCTGTGTTTTCGCCAAACCAATAGCAACTTGTGTCATCACTGCTAAATCAGACTCACTTATATCAATAAAAAAGTCATCAGTCTACAAGATATCAGAAGAATAATTCAACTCACACTCTAGTTCTTTAGCAGTTTGTTCTTTGGCAGCTTTATTCCTATAATATTCTTCTTCCATGGCAGCAAGTGAAGACTTAAGCACAAACAACAATAAAAACCCAATTTACGAATTCTCTACATGAACACTTGTACTCTTAGGAATACCCTCACCAACATTGGCATCGCCTTTTACTGTTTCACTACCCTTACCAACATTCACATCACCTTTCACTGTTCCACTACCCTTACCAACATTCACATCGCCTTTCGCTGTTTCAATAGCCTCACCAAAATTGACATCGCCTTCCACTATTTCAGTACCTTTACCAACATGCACATCGCTGTTCACTGTATCAACCTTTTCACCACTCACATCAACTTCAAAAACCTTAGCACTGCTATCACCGGCATCTACAACAACTTTTAATATCTCAGACTTCTCATTAGCCACACCAACTTCACAGACTAGAGGAAAACTGTCTTGAACAAAATTGCCCAAATTATCTGCACTATCATTGTCCAAATTTGTACCAGCATCATCCACAGGGGGATCTTTTTTATTCTTCTTTTTCCCCTAAAAAATGTGACAACAAATTTAAAACTTTATAATTGCATAATATAAAAAATGTAGCAGCTACATGATACCACCATACTATATGATACTGTGATGGTATCATACAGAGCTGCATAAATGCATGCTCTGACACAATGTTAAAGAAACAACAATAGTAAAACAACAAAAAATTTCATGCTACTAAAACAGTATCTGATACCAAAATAGTATACCATCACCTCTAGTTTCTTCGACAAATCACCAACAGCTTGAAGAATATCTCCAAAATTTTCATCAACATGTCTTCTAAAATCCTGCAGCTCCTTCTTCAAGTCACTATCACTACGTACTCCATTAAGAATATTTTTTTCTCCACCATCAATCTTTGAAACTTGTGTGCAAAAAAAGTCCTCACTGAATCTCTGACTTTGAGAAGAACCAGAACCACTTTCAAATTTTAACCCATCTAACTCTAGTAAAATCTTTTCATTATCAGTTGGTGATATATTATTAACCTGCAAGTACATAATAAGTAAACTACAACAAATATGAATCAAACAACAACTTATAACAGACACCAAAAAACACATAAATATACTTGATCAGGTCGCAAGTTAAATATACGCAAACACACAAAGTCATGACCCATTTGTTTTTCTATCCTCCAATTCATAATTCGAGGAATATCATAACCTTTACGGTCAGCAAATCGACTATTCAAATCAGGACAGCATTCGTAAAATCAAACTTGCAAAGCTAATGGAAACCCACAGTGTCTATAATATCCAGGTTTTCTTCTAAACTTGTTCGTACACGCAGCAATGGTCGCGTTGAAAACATCAATACCCCATGCATAAGAGTTATAATCACCACTTTCAATCAAGTCAAAATATGACATTGCAACTAGTTTGCTTTTAACCAAGGCAAACAAGAATGTATACACAAAGAAGAGAATTCCCATCTTCACCGCGTCGGCATCAGATTTGAATTTAGTACTACGAAAGAAAAAATTAAACTGCGCCAATGATACACTGGTTGCACCGTTACAGTAATTCTTCAACAATCTATTACCATCTTTAATCCTAATTGTTGTATTACCCTTGCATCTTAAATTGGTAACAACATCAAAGTCCCCTAACCCAAACCTAAGGTGTGAACCATTAACCACAAAGTTCATGATTTTCTCCTCTTCATCATGCACCTACCTCAATAATATATTGTGTAACACAAGCCCCTGAATCATCACAAGTGGTAAATTCAAAAAGGAACCGAAGCACGTTTGCTTAAACATGACAACTTGCTTCTTTGTTAACTTTGCAATCAAATCAGCAACAACAGAGCAATTAGTGCTATATTCAATCTTTGGTTTATAATCTACATCTATTTCGACATAAAATTTACCTTTCTGCAAAAAATAATGGGTAGACAATTTAGGAAATCAAAACACCACAAAAACCAGCATATCAAAAGCATACAAAACTACTATATGACACCACAGTACGATATGATACTGTTGTGGTATCTTTCAAGGATAATGACATACTAGAAAACAACACCACCACCCAAAAACATATTAGAAACATACAAAACTACTATGTGATAACAAAAAGGCATATGATACTATAAGGGTATCATTCAGTGACAATTACACACTAGAAAATAAAAATAAAAATCAAAAAGCATATTAAAAGCATACAAAACTACTCTATGATACCACAGAAGTATCTGATAATATGATGATATCATTCATGGACAATGACGCACTGTCACACTATTTTAATCCTCAATGATACCAACATGGTATATTCGTATACTAGCATGGTATCATTGAGGCACAATCAAACATTCATGCAAAAAAGTCTCCAAAAACTCATGATACCTTCCAAGAAGGTTTAGCACCAATATTTTCATCAGGGGTCTCAGGAAGTGTCTCACTTGCTGTTTGTGGGAAAGAATCACAAGCAGATCAGGTGCATTGATTTTTCTTTTCTTATTTAATTGCTCATCCATTTTTGCCTTCCCTTTTCTTTTGGCATTCTCATCTTCAATTTTTTCAGGCAAATTTTCAACATCCGCTTCTGTATTTGCAGGAACAGGGTTTGAATCACCCTGATTCAAATTTTCAACACCCGCTTCTCTATTTGCAGGAGCAGGAGTTGACGCAACCTGACTTTGATTTGGATTATCATCCAAATGCAAGGAGAAGCTCAGAGCAGACATAACCGGGGAAAATGACTCTTGTTCACCTACATCATCAAAAGCACTGAAATCTTTAGGATGATGTTTCTTCTTTGCTACATGTTTCTGACCATAGCAAAAAAATCAAAGACAACCAACAAAAAAACAAGCCAATAAAAAGACAAAATTATAATTGTAAATGAAAAAGTAGTTTGTATAAAATACTTAACAGGATCACTAAAATGCCTACTCCGTAAAGAAGAAAACTACCAGAAGTTGCAGTTTTTTTTCAATTTCAAATTGACTTGAAAAGTGGAAGAAGTGAAAATCGTTGCAACATGTAGCATTAAATATGGAAGAATGAAAAAATCGTGGGAATTGGGGTTTAACCGTACAAGCATTAAAGCTAGAAGATGGAGTAGCCGTTGTTGGCCTTTAAAACTGGGGTTAAAGAGGGGGGGCACGCGGTGTAAATAAGTTGGGCCGCCTGGACATAAGTAGAGTTAGTAAGGGAAGGGGTATGTGGGTGTAATTAGTTTTGCTTTTTGGTCCAAAAAGTGTATTTTTTTCCAAAAATATATGATTGACTATCTAAATTCTATTTGTATCACATAAATTGGCATAAGAAAGTAATATATGTTGGACCCGTGCTAGCACGGACTCCTCGATATCTAGTATACATATATTCTACCTCGCACATGTAGATATACATTATTACGTGATATGAAAGGTTTTGTATCTATAAGTTCTTGTAATATTTCCCCATCTTTTTCGGCTAGCTCACCCCCACAAGGTTGCAATTCTAAAATATCCTATCGGTTTATGTATTCGTTGCAGGAAATAAATAAACACTCATATTGTTAGTTACTTATAGCCTGTTTGGCCAAACCTCTAAAATCAGCTTATTTTCAGAAGTACTTTTTTCAAAAGTGATTTTCAAAAAAGTACTTTTGGTGAGAAACAGTTTGTGTTTGGCCAATATAATTAAAAAAACATTTTTGAGTAGCAATTAGTGTTTGGTCAAGCTTTTAAAAGTGCTTTTAAGTATATTTTTCTCATAAGTGCTTTTTTTAAAAGTGCTTTTGGAGAGAAGCTACTTTTTTTAGCTTATGAAAAACTGTTTTTTTTACTCCCCGAAAGCACTTATTTTCTTCCATAAGCTTGGCCAAACACCTCAATTTTTTAAAATAAGCACTTTTAAGAAAAAATAAGCACTTTTGGGGAAAAATAAGCTTGGCCAAACAGGCTATTAATATGAATATTAAATAGCTTAACAAATTATCACTTGCCTTTCATCTGTGACTTATTTCTAGCCTCTTATTTTCTCTCCGATAATTGGTTCCTTTGCTTTATCGGAATGCAAATTAGGTTCGTAAAAAATTTAAATGATTGAAATAAAAAATAACATATATATCCAATATATTATCAAAAGATAGCAAAATAGAAAAATTATGAAATAGTGCTCCAATGTTGGATTTTGTTGCCTCTTCTAAAAATAGAAAATTATTCGAAAAGTGGTTGATGCATTCTTTACTTGTAGTGTAATTGCCAAAAGACATCACGAGCTCCTTGTGCACAAATAAATAAGTAGATTGAGCAGCCTTCATGCGACCATTTATACTGCAATAACTTAGGCTTTTTAGTCGGATTCTCTAAGGCTTGAAATTGAGTGATTAGATTGATTTCTTGCCTTATGTAGGTTTGCCTCACTTTCGTAGTCTCTCATTCAAATCATTCCTACCCTATAGGGAATTGTGTAGGAAAAGGAGTCTTGTACCCTTCTAATCGGCTGGGCTTGACATCAAAGGCAAAGAAAAGCGTATAAGCGCAAAAAAGCTAAATTGCAATATCAAAGAAGCTTCTCGCTAGTGCTTTGCCCCACCATTGAACATTGTGTTGCTATGGGCATTTGTTTGTTAAAACAATTATTTCCAACTTTTAACATCTTTACTGAAAAGTACGATCTCAATCTTTGCTCCCTATACTGTAAATTAGTTTAAGTATAATTTAAAACGGCTTAAAATAATACAAAGCAGATTAACTAAAGTATTGCAAAGGAGTAACAAGTTATATCAAACTAAATATACAAAAGAAAATCACCTCTTCGTCAACAAAAGTTAAATGCCAACGGAAATCCCCTCTTTTATCGTTTCTTCAAATAACTAATACCTTAATTACCCCATTCAACATTATAAGGTCTACGGTTATTTATAGGAACAAATTATTTTTTCAATCTTATTCCATTATCATTCGCAAATACCTCGATAGCTAGATAAGGAAAAGTTGCAAAACAATATCTAACGTGTGTGATTAATCTATATATCTTATATAGGATAATCATTACTTGGAATATAAACATTGAGGTATAATGCGTTGATGAACAAAAAGTAAAAATAGAGGTGCTAATGATGCATATAAGAATCCAATAACGAATTAAGGTTCATATTCACCTAGTTCAATCTAAATTACTTTGAGAACTCAAAGAAAAGAACAAAAAAGAAAAAAACTAATAATACATGTAGTGAGTTTTGTTATCTTCTTTCCACAACAATAACTCGTTAAAAATTTATGATGAATATTATAGAATAATGGATCTTTTACAGACATATTTGACTTATTCTTTTTCTATACAGATTGAGGAACCATTGTCCAAAATAAATTAGGATATTCCTCTGCCTTTTTTTTTGCGCTAAAATACTGCTTTGTTGATTAAGGATCTCGTGCCCTTCTTCTTTTTACCCTTAGATATTGTTTAGTTGGAAATTATTTTGGATTTGTTATAAATATATTTGTATTATAGTGAATGTCTACTTGTATGTATACTAGTGTATGGGAACGTGCGTTGCACGTTTATTCCAAATGCGTATAAAATTTTATTTTATACTTGATACTGATTGTTGCAATATATTTTTGAAAAATTGGTAATGCCAACTGAACTAACAAAACAAAATCATAAATCTACCTTCTTGTTGATGGTGCTGAGAAAAAATCCGAATGGATAACAGACAATCAAGAACCTCATTAACAGTATTAATAAGAGAAAAGACATCATTTCACCCCTAAACTTATCCGCACAACTTACTTTAGACCTTTAATTTAATGAGTATTTATCTACCCCCTTCACAACTTTAAAGTGAATTAATATCACCCCTTCGCAGCTTATTCCAGTCGTACAACAGAGAGTGAATAATAATACACGCGCCATGTAATTGATATATCAGTGCCACGTCGTTGCCACATCAGAGCCACGTCTAAAATTATTATTTTTTAAAAAAATGACCCCACTAATTTATATATTATATAATAAAATAAAATTAAAAAAGAGGAAATTTCCCCTGCTTCCATTTCTTTCTTCTTCACACCCACCATCCCCGTTTCTTGTTCTGCAAACCCCCCACCCCATCCCCTCTACCCTGGCTCTTTTTTTCACCTTCTTCAAATCGATTCATCCTCTTTTTCCTTCTACAAACATCCTTTTTTTACAATTCAAAATTCAAAAAATTTAGCTAACACAACTTACATTAATTCAAAAATTTGGAAAAAATTAACAAATAGAACCATTTCAAAATCAACAAATAGAACCACAAGTTGGATGCCATCACAAGCAGAGAAGACAAGAAACGATATCGAATTTGAAGAAAATCAAGAAACATTGAGCAGCCTTACAACAAAAAAAAAAGATATAAAAAATTAAGTCTTTGAGATTGTAAAATTGAGGAAATTATTTGACTTGTGAAAAATTGAATTGGTTATACATTTCTTCTTCTTCTTCTCAATAATGGATTTTGAAAAAAAGTGTGTTAAAATTCACAACTTTTTCATACACATGTTTTTTCTTTCTTGAAAAAATTGATGAAGTGTAATAGAAATAGAGGTGGAGGGTTCGAAGAAGGAGAAAGGGGATTGGGGTGGGGGGTGGGGGTGTAAGAAGAAAGACAAAAGAATATGATGAGGGGTGAAGGGTGAGGGGTGGGGGCATCGAAGAAGAAAGGGTGAGATTTGTTTTTCTTTTTCTTTTTTTTTTTTAATGTCACGTCAGTATTAGGGATGATATTAATTCACTTTAAAGTTATTAAGGGGGGTAAATAAATGTTTATTTAGTTAAAGATTTAAAGTAAGTTGTGCAGACAAGTTTAAGGGTGAAATGATGTCTTTTCTCTATTAATAAGGAAAAACAACTTAAACATACACCTTAACTTACCATATTTACACAATTTTTCACCCTTATAAAGTAATTACAAAAATCTCAACTAACTATATATCTTCGTTGGATGTATCGGGAGCTAATTATGTATCTCGACAGACCCAAAATCAGAAAAAATGTATCGGAAGCTAATTAGGTATCTTTACAAACGAAAAATGTATCTTCGTTGGATGTCTTATGTATCTCGACAGACCCAAAATCAAAAAAAATATATCGGGAGCTAATTATGTATCTTTACAAAGGTAAAACTGTATCTTCGTTGGATGTATCGGGAGTTAAATATGTATCTCGACAGATCCAAAATCGGAATTTCAGTAGTTATACAAAATGTCAAAAAAAATTTATAATTAAGCTTCAAATTATCGAGATTTATGTTGTTTGCCCTATTAATAATCGCCTCAAGTTTCATTACTAAAAAATAGAAAGCCATTAGAGCGTATGTGACACTCCTCTCTAATCACACTGAGTGATCACCGACCAGACCATGGAAATACCTACGGAAGGCCAACCAGCGCATACTATTGCTAAGGGAGTGAGGGTTACAAACCACAACTCAAAATCACAGCCTGTAGATATTTTGAACTAACATGATCAAGTTGTGAGCCTGAGACACAGAGAAGGAAAAACGTCTATTTAAAACTTCTCAATATTTTACGCGTACACTTCCTAGCATAATTTTTACCATATATTTTAGAAGTCCTTAATTTATTAAATAATAATTTGAGGAAAATAATAAATGATGATTTGTTCTATTATTTATTATTTTGACTTTCTCCAAAAAAAAAATTATTTTAGAAAATATTTAACTCTTTTGATCTTGTACATAGTTATGGATCAATAATACATGATTTGTTATACAAAAATTTCATAGGAGTAACACTTAATTGAAAAGTTAAAAAGTCGTTCAATTTTACATAGGTACTTGAACACGTACATTGCGATATATTTCATGCTAGTTATTATAAAATTTATCAATAAATAAAAATTCTTTACCCATATTACTCAATTATAAAAATGCTACAAATGGTTCGAAACTTTCACATTTTATTAACAAAAAACTGAACTCCTAAACCTATAAGCATGAAGTATGTGTATGTCTCTCCCTCATGCACGCACCTTATAAACTTAAACTTATCTCATAAATTTTCGGGGAAATCATTGAAAGGAAAAATAAAATCTAATAAGTAAATTTTAGTTAACTTTTAAGTTTTAAATATCAAATATAACCAAATGTACACTGCTATATTAAGTATTATAAGAGTTTTAATATTTCTTAAATAAGAAAATATTTAATCATTATAACTTTAATTAATTTTTAAATTCTAAACACACGTTGCTTCAAAAAATAACAAATATAATCAAATGCGGATCAATGAAAAAAAGATTCAAAATGATAGATGGATGACTAGTCACCACACTCAAACAAATAAGAACCCTTAGTTATTGTCATTGACACAAAAGCTAGCAAAATATTATCATACAACTACTCCTAAAACTTTGAGGTGCACCAAAATTATCCGAATCAAGATTAAAACCTCAAATTCGACATGTCCAAATTTATGAGTCTGAGTAAAAAAACTTGTTGTCTATGATCTTACCACTCACTTCACCCCCACACCCACGGAAAACTTGTGAATCCAACTAACCCATATCCTTGTTAACTTTCCCATAGCCAACACCATATTATGAACTTCTCCACATCCATCCATTTATTAAATCAACAACACCATTGCATAGCTTTGACCAATGACCTCACGGCATGAACCCCCAAAACAGTGGGGTATAGGCTGTTGCTAAAAAGAGAAGAACACAAATACATTTTTAATGAATCTAATAAACACTACTAGAATAAATAGGAAAATCGACCACAAGTGCTCGGTTTTCCTGTATTTTCGATCAAAAAACCGACCACAATGTGTGGTCGGTAAAATAGTGGAAGCTTTTCCGAAACCGACCACATTTGGTCTGTTTGGTCGTTTTTTCCAAAAAATATTTATTTACTTGTAAATTGATATTAATTATATTTTAAATAAATTTTTTTATTACAATTCTTTTTATATTAAAAAAATTTATTAAAATTTTCCGACCACGTATTGTGGTCGGTTTTTGTAAGAAAAAATTTAATAATTTTTAGAAAACCGACCACATGTGGTCGGTCTTTGTTAAAAAAATTTAATTATATTTTTTTTATTTAAAAAAAACCGTTTAAATAAATTATTTTTTTTATAAACCGACCACATGGTTTTTCTGGTAATTTTATCAAAACCGACCACTTGTGGTAGGTTTTTCTGGAAATTTTGTAAAAAATTACAGCATATATGCTGCATTTCCAATATAAACCCTGCTAATACAAAACAGCCCACCAATTCAAAAACATTCAATCATCTCAATACAACCCACCAATTTAGAAACATTAAAACATCTCTTTAAACATTCAAATATCAAAATCAAAACATCCAAATATCAAAATCAAAACATATAAACATCAAAGTTTACAAATCAAAAATAAACTAAAAGTCATCCTCATCATCCTCCTCATCCTCATCCTCACCTTCATCATCATCATCAAAATCCTCCTCCTCATCTGTAGTGTAATCATCAAGTGAGCTTAGGCCTCTCGCAGTCCAAGGTGCATCACCGGGACACGGAGGAAGTATCTGTGGAGCTTGACGAAAACTGTTAATCTGCTCCTGTAACATTTTCATTTGCATAGCCATATCCTCCTCTCTCTTCCTCGTCCTCTCAGCATTTTCTCCCTCTCTCTTTCTCGTCCTTTCAGCCTCTACAGCCATTTGACTAGTGAGTTGAGCAACCGTATTTTGTAACAAAATAACGGTTTCTCTATCAACTAGTGGGGTAGAGGAGGATCCACAATCCAAAGAGGTAATGTTCTCCGTAAAACATTTTCTCGAGTAGCCGTAGACATTACCCCTAACAGGTGAACCCGCACACTCTACCCAGTGCTTCTCCTGTACTTCTTGAGGTAGTGGGTTACCCTGACTTTCTGGAGATTGAGTTGCATATAACTCAGTAATCCTCCGTGTATGGTTGTCCTATATTTAAAGTAAAGTGAAACATTAGTAATAAAGAGAAATTAAACTATTCAAACTTAAATATTATCAAATTTAGTAATAAAAATTTATAAGTATGAATATAGTTCTTACATGGGTTTAATTAGCATGTGGCTCAACCCATCTATCTTCATCTATAGGGTTCTTTTTCTTTTTTATGTGAGTATGCGTAAATAACTCAGCCTGAGATACCCTTCTACCCAACTTTTTTTCCTACATACAAAAAAATTATTTATCTTCAAAAAGTAAATATATTTGAAATAGAAATAGTTATTTAAATTGATAAAAGTTACGTATCATTTTACTCTCCACAACAATCTGACTGACAGCTCCCACAGTGTGTAGAGAGCCACCCTTCGTAGACGCTCTGGCTTTCTTTCCTTTTTCACTCAACTTCTTAAATTCTTCGCTATTCCAATAGCGAAGGAAATCTTGCCACATATCTGCCCCAATAAACTTTGGCATTTTTTTTTCTTGCATAATTCAATAGACCAGTAAGTCTAAGTCTGGCTCTCCTAAAAAAATTCCTCCTTATCGCATAAAGGTCCGCTGGATCATACCAGAAATACTTCTACAACAAAAATAACAGTACTCATTATTAGTTATTACAAGTCTATATTAAAGAAGTTTAATTCCCTAAAGTACTTAAACATCTAAAATAAACAGGATCTAACAAGTAAAAGCATCAAATATGTATCACTAGACTAATTTAAATAAGAAGGCATCAACCAAAAATTAAAAAGTTTCGTGAGAAATTCTAACTTACCTGAAATTCTTCGAACATTTTCTCTCGATAAAATTGTGAAACCTTTCGCCAACTTGTCCAATAACCTTTGTAGTTGCTATGAATGCATTTGCGGATAAGTTTGGCAATTCTATCATCCGACTTAAACTTGAAATACAAGATCAAACATTAATATCATAGAGCATAATATAGTAATTGAAAAATAAATAGAATTGTTATATATTGAAATCATACCCTTTTCCATATGGTATAATGTACTCCCGCCTACTAGCATCTCTCTGTCCTGGATATGGAGTCGGTGCTCCTGAGTGCGCTGTCGTGGGTGTACCTGAAGTACTGGGGGTGGTGTCTCTCAGATGAAGATCGGTCAGCCCAATCGATTCAGTAGAACCACTATGAGTCCCTGGCTGACTGGTAGCAGAAGGTAGCACAGGAGATGGTAGATGAGTATAAGTACCATCGATCGTCTGGTAGTACTGTGAAGGTGGTGGCATAGCGATGGGGGCATGCTGAGTCTCAGTAGAGCCATGTAGTGGACCCACATGTGTAGGAGCACTATATGAATGATGGGATGACCTAGAATGAGAGGGTTGTGTTGGAATGTCATCTGACCGACCCTCCGATATATGAATTCCTGTGGGTCGTCTATAAGGTGGCGGTACCCTTTTCTTTTTTGGTTTACTAGTGTCAAGTATTTGCTTACCCTTGTCACCCTTACCTACCATCTAAATTATTTAAAGACAAAATAGTTGGTCAAATATCATTTTGTTAAGATTATGAAATTCATTAATCAATCAATTAATAAGTAAACTAAACAACACTTAAACACAGAATACCAATTCTTTTTCAATATCAAATTAAACATTTCATAAATTCAAGCAAGAATTTCAATAGGTAAAAGAGTTTGATTCATTTGCAGATCTTACTTAGGCTATTACACAACAAACTTCCAAAAAAAAACCATAATAGGTAAGTACTACAAAGCATGCAGACATCAATAATCGTCCTCTCCAGAAGATTCTCCACTAAACCATTCACCCTCTTCGGAAGTTTCCTCCTTTTCTACCCATTCAGCCTCTTCTGGACTAACTTCTTCGTAAATATGTTCCGGATGGTTCAAATTATCCACTAAGTGAGTGTCCACTAATTGGTGATCAGTCTGTATTTCATTTTGATATGCAGTCTCCAAAACATTCTCAACTTCAACCCGCCCCATAGGCTTGGTTTTGATTACAGCCCACCAATCAGACTTGTCCCTACGCAATGGATAAGGAGCATAGTATACTTGTTTAGCATTTTATGAGAGAACAAAAGGATCGTAAGCAGGATATGTCCTAGTGTGTTTGACTTCAATGATGTTATGCTCCTTAAGTACTCTTGCGCCTCTTATGCTTGGATCGAACCACTTACATCGAAAGAGTACTATCTTTTTAACAGGACAACCACCACACTCCATATCTAAAATCTCTTGTATGACGCCAAAGTAATCAACATCATCATCACCCTTAACCCAAACACCAGTATTGTTTGTTTTTCTTGTTTTGGAGTGTTCCTCGGTGGAAAATTTAAACCCATTAACTGTATAATGGGACATTGAACTAGCTTCAACTGGTCCAAAAGCAATATCCTTCAAGAATTGATTATATGTGGCCTCATTTGGTGAATGAAATACCTATATGTATGTATATATTATGGTTAGTAGAGAATGCGTAAATGCTTTAAATTTGTTGTTTTATTATTACAATTACACACCTGATATGTGCAAATGACTCATACACTTGATTTGGGTGGAATTGAGCATTAAATGAATTGAAGATTGACAATACAAACAAAATTAGTTTCCTTAGTGAAACGAGTAATTAAATTTGATATGTAACTATTTAATATCCTTACTTTAAAAAGGTCTCAACTTTCGGGCAATTCAGCAAGACATACAATGTTGCTGATTGTGCTCCGTGGCTGTAAGTCGGCAAAATTTGCTCTTTTTTGCCCTACTACCTGATCGATTGAAGATTGATATTGGTTGCAGATATGGCTCATTCGCATCATCCTGGTGTCGATTCGGTCTGTTTCTCAAACAACTGACTTGATCACCAAAATAGTAAGAACAAAAGTGGATGTTGCTCTAGCAAGGTACGCTGCAACTATAGAATCTTTAACCCTATATTTATTTTTAGGACCTTTTTTTAATTTCCCAATGGTCTCGCATAATTTTACATTATGCACGCATCAAATATATAACAAAAGATATATACTTAAACAATTAAGAAATAAATTAAATGTTTTGGACTTGCTTACCGCTCGCCTGGATACATCCATCTAGTTTGAACTGGACCACTTAGCCGGGCTTCGTGGACAAGGTAGATGGGAAGATGTTCCATCACATCGAAGAACGCAGGTGGAAAAATCTTCTCCAACTTGTTGGTGATAACAACAAATTACCTTCCATTCGAATCAGATTTTCTTCTTTTAATGTGGTGGAACAGAAGTCTTTGAAGAACAAACTGATCTCTGCTATTGGTTTCCATATGTTTTCAGGCAAACAATAAAAGCAATCGAAAGTAACTGTTCCATGAAAACGTGACAATCATGACTTTTTATTCCATGTAACATTCCATGTTTCATGTCAACCCGCTTTCCCAAATTCGAGGCATATTCATCCGACATCTTTAAACTTTGGACTCACTCACATATTTTCCGTTTTTGGTCCAACTTGAATGTATAACTAGCCTTGGGCTTAAGTAAATTGCCATTGGTCCCCTCCTGCAAGTGTAATTCCCTGCGCTTGCAATATTCTGGTAAATCAAGTCTAGTCTTCGGATTATCTTTTGTCTTGCCAGTCACATCCATAACTCTGTTGAACAAATTATCAAAATAGTTCTTTTCAGTATGCATGACATCAATATTATGTCTAGGCTTGTTATCTGGCCAATATTCTAACTCCCAGAATATGCTCTACTTTGTCCAATTATGTGAAACGCCATACCCATCAAACCTATACAGTTGTTCCTCGCTAACCTTTGAAAAACCTTGAACTCTCTCCGAAATGTCATGACCACTTAATGTTGGCGGCGGACCGTTAGGTTCAACTCTATTCTTTCTAAATGCATTCTTGAGTCTCCTAAACTCATGATCAGGTGGCAAGAAACAACGGTGACAATCAAACTACGAATTTTTTCGACCATGTCTCAATTTAAACGATTTTGTATTTTCCATGCAATATGGACAAGCTAACTTACCAGCTGTCATCCACCCAGACAACATTCCATACGCAGAGAAATCATTAATAGTCCACATTAGATAAGCACGCAAATTAAAATTATGTTTAAGTGAAATGTCCCAAGTTTCAACCCCCTCATGCCATAACGATTGCAGCTCATCAATCAAAGGTTGTAGGCAAACATCTATCCCATTTTTTGGATTACGCGGGCCAGGAACAACACAATTCAGAAATATATATGGACTAGTCATCAACATTTTCGGAGGAAGGTTATACGGTGTAATAAACACAGGCCAACATTTTCAAATAACGAATACACATTTTCAAGTAAGTAGTTCACATTACAACTTACTACACTTAACCATTTTCAAGTAACTAATTCACATTTTCAAGTCACTACCATTTTCTAGTAACTAATTCACATTTCAAGTCTCTACACTTAACCATTTTCAAATAACTAATACACATTTTCAAGTAACAAATACACATTTTCAAGTAAGTAGTTCACATTACAACTTACTACACTTAACCATTTTCAAGTAACTAATTCACATTTTCAAGTCACTACTATTTTCAAGTAACTAATTCACATTTCAAGTCTCTACACTTAACCATTTTCAAATAACTAATACACATTTTCAAGTCACTATCATTTTCAAGTAGCTAATTCACATTTTCAAGTCACTACACTTAAGAATTTTCAAGTAACAAATACACATTTTCAATTCACTACACTTGAGCATTTTCAAGTAACAAATACACATTTTCAAGTAAGTAGTTCACATTACAACTTACTACACTTAACCATTTTCAAGTAACTAATTCACATTTTCAAGCCACTACCATTTTCAAGTAACTAATTGACATTTCAAGTCTCTACACTTAACCATTTTCAAATAACTAATACACATTTTCAAGCCACTACCATTTTCAAGTAACTAATTCACATTTCAAGTCTCTACACTTAACCCTTTTCAAATAACTAATACACATTTTCAAGTCACTACCATTTTCAAGTAACAAATACACATTTTCAAGTCACTACACTTAAGTATTTTCAAGTAACAAAACTACACTTCAAAATGAAAGTGAAACCAAAACTTCGAAGCAAAAAGAAACAGCCAGAGCATCGATACATCAGCCATAACTTTCAACAAAAAATCCCACGGCCTTCATAGCCTTCTACAGCAAATAATCCCAGCATTCTCACCTAATGTGAGATTCCGACAGCTACAAAATAACTATACCTACACGACGAAAGAAAATCTACAATACGAAAACGAAATCCTAAAGGTAGCTAAAAATAAAAGAATGGGGGTTTTTACCTTTCTTAGAGCAGCAAAACGGAACTACGAGCTTCGTCGAAATTCTTGCCACCACGAAATCCTTGAATGAGCTGGAATCGTACGAAAAAAATTAAAATTCGAATTTGGGAATTTTTGTATTTTTGGATTTGTGAGGAAATTGGAGTTTCTAGAAGAATTCCGCACCTCTCATAGTACGTGTCTCGTGTATTTGTACGAAATCGACGAAGAGAAGAGGATTTGGGGTTTTCGGGTTTTGGGGTTTTGGGGTTTTTGGGTTTTCGGGTTTTCAAGTTTTGGAGAGAAGAGGAGTTGTGGTGTATTGTTGGGGTTTATGGAGTGTGTTGGGGTGAAGGAGAAAAGGGGATATAAGGGTGTGGGCTGGACCGGGTCGGGCTGTTTTGGGCCTGTTAAGGGATTGGGTTTGTATTGATTTAAAGGGATGGGTAAGGGTAGACTAGGTTATTAAAATAAAAAGGGAGAGGGTAAACATTAGGCCATTTAAAGAATGACCAATTAGATTATTTAGCCATTGTCATTTAAATTATAGACCAAATCAAAAATCAATCGGCCAATTGCATTGCAATTATGACCAATTTGATTTTGATTACGACCCAAATTTAATAGACCGGCCAAATTAAATCAAAATTCGAAACAAATTAATAATCGATTTAACCCTGAGCTTCTTGGTTTAATAAAATCAAATAAATATTTCCCGAATAAATCGTATTATATTCATAACAAATACAAAAAAAATTAATACGATGTATATAAATCGGATTATTAATTAATTCATCATCATACACAAGTAGTATATTTCCTCAATTGTATAATAATATCAATGAATTTCATATATTAGGGTGAATTTTTGGTTAGTTAGCTTTTGAATATGAATTATATACCTCGTAATACAACGTATTTTATATTATCTGATGAATTATCGATTAATTAGCTTACTTTATTATAGCTTCAAAAGTATATTATTACGTCGATCGTATGATATCAACGTGTTATTCAAAATACTTAGATAGATTCGGTTAGCTTGCTTTTGACTACTACGTCTATATATCACTACACGAGATATACATATATATACACATATCGAGTGACTAGATGAGGTTCAACATACGTACTGTATACATTACATAAACGAGTATATATACTTTGATAAATTATCGATTAATTAGCTGACATTTTTATAACTTCAATAGTATATATATTAGTACGTGGATCGTATGATATCAACGTATTATTCAAACTACTTGGATAGATTCACTTAGCTTGCTTTTGACTACTACGTAAATCACTACACGAGATCTACGTATAAATACACACGTACACTCTATCGACTATCAGGTTCAAAATACGTACTGTATATATTACATACACGAGTATATTACCCCGTAATACAACGAATTTCATATATACTCTGATGAATTATCGGTTAATTTAGCTTACGTTATTATAACTTCAACAGTATATATATTATTACACCGATCTTGTGATATCAACGTGTTATTCAAAATACTTGGATAGATTCACTTAAATTGCTTTTGACTACTACGTATATCAATACACGAGATATACATATATACACACACACTCTATTGACTATCAGGTTCTAAATACATACTATATATATACATCACATACACGAGTACATTACCCCGTAATACAACGTATTTCATATATACTCTGATGAATTATCGGTTAGTTTAGCTTACGTTACTATAAGTTCAAAATTATATTATTACCTTGGTCGTATGATATCAACGTATTCAATATACTTAGAAAGATTCAGTTAGCTTTTGACTACTACATACATCACTACACGAAATATACATATAGATCACATGCACGAGTATATTACCCCATAATACAACGTATTCCTTATACTCTAATGGATTATAAATTATTTACCTTACATTATTATAACTCCAACAATATATTATAATTACCTCAATCGTGTGATATCAACGTATTCAATATACTTGTATACAGTCAATTAGCTTTTGACTACTACGTAAATAACTACACGCAATAGATGCGTATACATATATAAAGATTGAAACGTACGTAAAAAATAAACATTATTTTTATGTTATTTATTAATTTTATTTAATATATTTAATATTTCTTAATTTATTTTTAATATTTTTTTATAAAAACCAACCACAAGTGGTAGGTTTTTCTTAATTCATTTTACAGAAACCGACCACTTGTGGTAGGTTTTTTAACATTAATTAATTTTTATTTTTATTTAAAAATAAACCGACCACACGTGGTCGCTAAATTTTAAAATATATTTAATATATTTTAACAATTTATGTTTTTTATTTATTTTATTTATATTAATTTTTTGGAAAACCAAAAGCGACCACTTGTGGTCGGTTTTGTATAAAAATATTTTTTTATTTTTTTAAATCTAAAATCGACCATTTGTGGTCGGTTTTTATAAAATATTTTACATTTTTTAAATCTTAAACCGACCACAAGTGGTCGGTTTTTTATAAAATATTTTTTATTTTTTCTTAAATCTAAAACCGACCACAAGTAGTCGGTTTTTGTAAAATAATTTTCACAAAAATTTAATATATTTTGTATAAAAAATTAAAAAGAATTTTTAAATAATAATTTTATTTATTTTTTGTTATTACCAACCACAAGTGATCGGTTTTAAGGAATTATATTTTCCCGGATTAATTTAATTACTTTCCCGCAATTTTAAAATATAAAAACCGACCATTTGTGGTCGGTTTTTGATTAAAAAAAATTTAAAAATAAATTTAATGAAAAACCGACCACATGTGGTCCGTTTTTGTGCGACCACAACTTGTGGTCGGTTTTTTGTGGTCGATTTTTCTGTTTTTTTTAGTAGTGAAAATTATTAATATAAAACGACTTGTAAGGCTAAGTGCTCTTGCAAGATTGGATATATATTCAACAAAGAGTAACACTTTTATATATAGTCAAAAAAATATGCGTAAACTCAAAGATTACTGAAATCGAAATAATATGACATTGATGCAGAAGCTAACAATTGTAAACCTTGACAATAATAAATCATATGACAAAGAAAACTATAATAAAGAAACATAATATTGAATACGATTTGATCAAGTGACCCAGATATTGAAAATTAACTATCATTTACAATCTGCGAGAGATCTTTTTTTTTTTTAACCAAAAAGCTAATGTCTATGGCAATGAAGGTATTTGTCAAAGTGAATTGAATTGATTCTCTACCCTTTATATTAAAGTACTACATATTCATATATTATTATAGTAATTAAAAAGTCCATAATTTATACCTCACAAAGTAAACAATGCCTTTTATACCGTCTTCATTCTCCGTGTAGCTTAGTCTTCCCATATATTTTCCTCCAACATTAATTATTTCAGTAGTCTAGTCTTTCCATAATTTATAAGTCTCTTTTACGTATAAGGGAAAAGGAAACCTACCAAAATTAATTCTCTTAATATTTCTTATCATATATTTTAGGAGTCTTTATTTTTATCAGATTCATTCCTTATATTTTAGGAGTCAACACAATAAAGTTAATGAAATAATAATTTTAGGAAAAGAATGAAAAAATGATTTTATCTATTGTTGAGTCTTTTAATGAAGGACAAAAAGTTCAAACAACATTTCTAAGGTCCTTTACAGTTTTAATATAGTATAGATAAATTAGGAGAGAAGTTAGGAACCCTAACTTTGGGACCAAGTCAACTTCCCCTATAAATAAAGGGGTTCACTTCCTTGTAATGCATGCCTCAATACAATCCCTCAAGAGAAACAGGAATTACTCTCTCTTCTCTCCCTTATTATTCTTCTATTTTCTTTATTAGTTCATAACACATTATCAAAACGAGACTAAAAAAAAGACAGGTCTTCTGCTTCACGTAGGCTTAAACCATAATTTGGTTAAAATTGAGAATCTCTTAGATCAAGGAATAAAGTAAAGTGTATGTGGTGGCCTATGCTTGTAGGTAAAGTCTATGTTGTTTTCCCGTTTCTTATATTCCAACTATATAAGTTGCATAAGGTATTAGGTCAATTATTCAAATTGTCCTAAGTACCATGCAGATTGCATTCGTCCATTTTTTCTTTTGTTTTAAGAATTTATGTCTTTAAGCCAACTTAGATTATATTCCACAGATAGATTATTGGTCCTTGAATATATGTTTGGTCTATTATATTATCGATTGAGGGTAAGACAGTGGATTCATGTTTTATCGCATCAAACAGGTAAGTCATCGGATTAGAGTCTCAGTGCACCGTAATAATAAGATGTTGGGTTCAAGTCCCACTAATTTATGGCCTAAGACACCTTTATATGGATAAGACATTGGGTTCAAGTGTCAATGTACCATATCAATGATATATTGATGACCAAAGTAAAATAATATCCTTTTGATATAATATCATGAAATTCGTCCCATGGAAATTGCTCCATTCCCAGAAGTGAATGTGGTAACAGTATATGATAAGTCTGAAAGATGACAATTTGTTCCATCTCTGAAGTGAATGCGGTAGCAGTATATGATAAGTCTGAAAGATGACAAAATAATTATTATGGTTATATAAATGTACGTGGCCATGACAAAGCCTAAAGCAATAATTGCTTTGAGGTGTGATATACACTAAAAGATATGTTAGAGAAAAATTCTCTACATCATATGCATACCTCGATTTGCTCTTGTAGTAGCAATATCTTGAAAGAGATTCTAAGTTATCATAATTTGATAGGCTTAAGGCACGATTATATTCCATTCCTGCGGAATAGGAATTTTGATTGTTATAAGTATTGATTCACTCCCTGGGTGAATTTGATAAGAGTAACACCTCCGGAATAGGTAGAATAATTGAGAAGAAATATTCTGAAAGTTACTTCCGAAGTAGTAAATTCAAATATTTATTCATGTAATAGTAAATCTGTAATTTACTAAAGCAAAAAAATACATGTCATGATAAACTTGGAATTTACTAGTACAAATAAGTTTATAAGTTGGCATAAACAATTACGACATCCCAAAGATGTACATATTGAATATTGGGCATGTAATGAAGAACTAGAAGATACTTCAATAATTATTTTATGTTGTTGTTCTTATGCTAAGTTGGTTGGACCAACTAATGTTGGGATTGGATCCATTAAAATTTAGAAAGTATAAGAGGTGAATATGGGCTCGTTCACCTATCATGTGATATGTTGAAAAGATGCATCAATAAGATGATCACATGTGCGTTTATTGTCAATCTGCAGCTTGACATTCACAAAGTTGCTTGCTCAATATAAATTGAGTTAAGAGCATAATTTTCCAGATTGTGCAATCAAGACAATTCATCTTGATAATGCTTGTTTGGCGTTGAATGCCTTTGATAAATAGTTGAACCATTGCTTATGAGAACAAAGCTTCAAGTGTGGTGGTCTGAAATATGATATATTGCATACAATAACACTTGTATGCATTATGATTAATTCCTCCCTCTAAGTTGGTTCACGGTCAGGAACCAAATATTCCATCTAGTAGCTTTTGTTGTACGACATACGATTAATGAATATACCATGATGCATAAAGATGGATTCTCTAAAGTAAATTGAGATGTATGTTAGTTTCATAACATAAGAGGGACATAACAAGTAGCTAAGAAATATTTTGTGAATTATCATCAATATGATCCTCATTCAAAAATAATTCAAGTCAAATGTTAGGAGAATTTGCTGACCGCAAATTAATTTCATCGTTAGTTGCGGATGCTCCTACTTTTTGTCCATAAAGGACAAAGTCTACAACATGCATGAAGCGTGGTAGATCATAATCGATTCCAAATGAAATAGTCCTTGAAAAGGATAAGGAGAAAATGATCATACTAAGGAGACAATGTGCTCTTGAAGAGCCTACGACATAATACTTTAGGAAACCTTATGAGAGGTTCAGGTACATGAAAATAATAAAGTGATGAGATCTAAAAATGTTATGTCATATGGACAACCGATACAAAATGATATATCATCGATGATATCTTTGATACAATATGCGAAATATCATAAAATATTATGAGGATTTGAAGTCTACATTAATTAAAGCATGCTGACGTAGAAATATTTATCAAGTGACATGAAAGGATGCATCTTGGTAAGCATAAAATTTATTTGATTTGCAGTCCAGACACTATAATATGTCACACATGAAATGCTGAAAATTGTCACTTGACAAAATGTAATGACCCTCCATGTTATTTTTCATGTTTTCACGCTTTTTCTACATTTAGAGATTTCCTATAGCTGTAATGACTTGTTGAGACTGACAGTTTGGTTACCGGGCAATTTGTTTGGTTTTTAGAGTCATTTCCCTGTTTTAGAGCTTTTAAAGTTAAGGAATGGGTCTCGGGCCAAAACCTTTGGTAAACAGCCTTGGATGCCATTTTTAATAGTCTCATCAGCTCCGTAATATTGATTTTAGGCTGGGGGACCCTTGGTCCGAGTTTTGAGGCTTCCAAACTCATTTTGGGCTATTGGGTGGATTTTGGCTAAAATAACCCCTTAGGTGTGGGACCCTCTTTTTATCGAAACGACTTTTGATGGAAATTTTGATGGCGCCGTTGAGTTCAGAATATTAAATTCGGTAGGGTAGCATAGCTCGTTTGTGTGCATGAAATTACGAACCAATCTCGAGCACTCGGTTAGAGTCCGTTGGGACTTGTTAAATTTGACTGGTGCGGCCAAGAGACCGCTCGCTTTAGCTGGTTGGCATCACTTTAGTGGCAGCTGCTTAAGAGGCTCTGGACCGCTTTAGCGAAGCTTGGCCAGTCGAGGCTAGGTCGATTTAGTGCCCATTAGCCGCTTTAGCGGTCATTTAGCCGCTAAAGCGGTCATCGCTGATACGTATATAAACTTATCTTTCTCAAAATTTTGATAAATAGCCTAAGTGTATATCATTATTGTGGACCATTGCGAGCTCTGAAATTGTGAAGTATCAAGTGTTTGGAGTTGGGATTAGCTTGGGGGCGGGTTCTTGAGCATTTTATCATCGTTATCTCTGTAAGTTTCTGTCACGCCTCGAATTCCAACAGGGCGGATTGAAACCCGAAGTCGTTAAGGCCCGAGAGAACCAATCTTCATTCATGTACATTCGTATGCATGTCTCTATATGAATAACATTCTATCTCATGTAATTATAAGATACCAATGGCGGAAGTCATGGAGAACGTATGCTATATATGAAACTTGGACGTTAGGGCCATCAAGTCAAAACGGACGTACATACCTTCATTGTCTGACAACGTCTACAAAGCCTCTAACAGATACATTTACATAACCATCCTAAAGTTGGGACAAGTCCCCGCTTTATACAACATCCATACAATACCAACACCAATATGTACACATGTGACTCGAAAAGCCCCGAACCAAACTGGAGCTCACCAATAATCAGTAGATGACCCGCAGCCTACTGTGGAGGTCTACTAGCACTTGTGCCTGTAGCAAGTAAGGTAAGTCCCCCAAGGGACGTCAGTACGATGAATGTACCGAGTATGTAAGGCTATAAGAAACTACATGATACATAAGTACTTTAATGGAATCAAAACAAGTGAGTAATCAATATGGATAAACCTCCGTCTGTCTATATGGAACCATGTACGTTACATTCATTACTTTCTTACCTTTACGTTCGTCATTATTTTCATTCATTACCTTACTTTATCCTTCTTTGCATTAAGAAACAGTATTGCATGTGATTAACAAGTGACCAACTGATCAGTGGTAAAAGAGGATAACCCATGCTAGGTATTTTAACCCCTGGGATGTGGTCCTCATACATATACAAATTGGGATTGACCCATGCTAGGCTTTTCTGTCGCCCCTAGGATGCTACTGTGATATTGGGATCGACTCTTGCGAGGCTTTTCTGTCGCCACTGGGATACCACCCATGATATTGGGATCGACCCATGCTAGGTATTTTAACCCCTGGGATACCACCCATGATATTAGGATTGACCCATGCAAGTGTTTCTTCCACCCCTGGGATTCCACCCAAGAATACTCAAACAATTATACATTACTTCATTTCTTTACTTCTGTGAGATTGATACATTGGTAGTCATAACATTATTGGAACTTTAGAACGTAACATTATTGGAACTTTGGAACCATGTCCGCAATTATGTGACACATGAATAACAATTGATCAATGAATAAGGAACATGTGAATAACAATAGATGGCACCCTGAAATAAGATACCTTAGAACATTTCAGAATGGAACAAGTAAAATGACAATGTGAACAATATGTGCTGCAGAAGGATACAGAAAGAGTAACCTTACATACCTTATCTTCCCAATATGAATACATAGTCCTATATGTGAATACAATAATCCAGCTCCTTTCTTACGTTTTACTCTACAACACAAGTACATAACGGAGCTCACGTTAACAACTAACTACCTTACAAGTGCATAAGACAACAATGAGCTACATGACTGCCCTATAACGTCATTTCACCCTTTACAATACAATTCACTGCATTACCATACCAACAAAACCATAACATTCCACATATTGACCAAGACATCATAAACCAATAGCATTTCACACCAAGTTTATCCTTTATGCTTCCTCATTAACACTACGGCACAATTACTCCATCAAGTTACCTCAATACCTTTCATAACAATATATTAACAACAATCCATAATTGATATATTCCAACATGCCTCCGAACGACCCCTTAAATCCATTCAAAAGGTACCATAAGTTGATAATTGCATCCAAAAAGGGTATAGGGGCCTTGGGGGGTCAAAGAGAAGCAAAAACAATCGAAATGGAATTTTGGAGTGACCTGCGAAGCCACCTGCACCTGCAAGTGGTTGAGGTGAGGCCGCAGGTGACCCTTGGCCCTGTTCAGGGCCACCTGAGTTGGCATCTGCGCCCGCAGGTGCCCTGTCTGCGAGGGAGGGTGCCCGTTTCAGCCTCCAGGGGTCATTTTAGGGTCCTTTTTTGTAATAAATGGTCCATGGCCATAACTAAGCTTCTCTTTACATGTTTTAGGTCAACTTGGATGCCAAAGAACAACCATGGCTTCACAACACACATGAACATCACCAAAACCACATTTTCCTTTCAATACGTCACCAATTCCATACACAATTTCACAACAACAATTCCAAATGTTATACACATAGAAAAAGCAAGTTAGGGACATAAAAACATCTTACATGTTGATATTTAATCCATCAAATTCACTTCCTTCAAGACCACAAGTCCACTTTCAAGTTTATAAGGCAAAACCCTTTACCGATTAAGCAAACATAGACTGTTTCACACATAGTGAACTGCTCAACACTTTTTCAACTTAACCAACATGATTTATATACCCTCTCATGCATTTAATATATTAAACCATAAGAATAAACACTTACCAAATCTTGCAAACGAGTGATCTTGTCCAAAGAGATAGTTACTTAGGGTTTATGAGATGAGAGAATGTTGTGGAAAAATCTAGAAATGGCATGTGTGTCTTGGTGAATAAAAATCTGATTTTCGTACCCTTTTATAGTCCCTTTAAGTCTCATCCTTAGCCACACTTTGTTCATAAATGTTATGTTTACTTGGTCAAAGGTAGAATGGGTCATTTTTCCCATTTGGGCCATGTCTTTTGCTTAATTTTGGGCCTTAAATTGAGCCCATTAGCACATGTTAATTCAGCCCAACAAATTAATGCATAATTCACCAACCATCTCATGTTTAAATAATTCCATAAATGTTAAGGTAGTCTCATGGGTTTGGAAATGTACGGGGTGTTACAGTTTCGCTTAATTTCTAGTTTATTTTTTAAATTCTCGATTTTTGGTTGGGTCTGATTTGGGGTTGTATAGCTCGAATTTAGCTAAATTTATGTGAAAAATGATCCTTGAACTGAGAGGGATGCTGTGACGGATTTAATTTCATAATTTTGCAAGCAGATCCCACATGGGATTTTTAGTCCAATTTCTGACTCGAAGCATGTATACGCAATATGGGTATAGATTGTCTAGTCTTGATACATATATAATTATTTTGATAGCGTGGTAGATCTCGGAGGTTTCTCAGAATGGAAAAGCTTTGGTATAAAAGGATTTGGCGAGCTTTCGTTGGCGTCCAGGTAGGCTAGGCTTACCCTTTCTCTAGATTATGCTTAATTATGGCATTATTGCAGTATGAGTACTAAAGTAACGGGTACTCATTAGGCATCATCGACCGACTGAGCTCAAATATAGTAAAAGCATAAATAATGTGCGAGAATGTAAGCTAAAGTCAACAGTAAAGGGGTAGAAATGTAAATATCAAGCTATGCTAGTCAAAGGCGATAAGGGAAGTAAATAACTTGAGAATAAATGTAAAGGCCTAACTACAACCTAATTAGACCCCCATAAGCCCAGAAGGCACACACAAGAAGACAATTAACCCTATCGAACCCCCAAAAGTCCAGTGGGTGCAAACAAGATGAAATATAAGGTAAGAAGCACATGTAACCGAAATAAACTTACAATAAGCCAAGATGGACAAAATGCACTGTATACTCCCCTATCAGCAATAACCTTTAACTGTACCCATCTCAAATAACTTTTCAATCTCAGATCCGTAATGAAAGTATATACCAGGCTTGAACCAGAACCAGTGAATAATAATAAAAGGCCAGAAACTGGTCTCAAGCCGGAAATAATGGATAGTAACAAGAGGCCAAATGATCTATATACAACCATTAGAACTCCCATTCCAGAACCAAGTGCAACTTCCAGAACTCCTAGTCATAACTATAATCAACACCAGAACACCCAAACCGTAGTCATAGACTGATGCTGGACTTGAATCGAAACTCATAAGTGATAAACCATAATCGTAATAGATGATTTCATAAGGAGTAAACCATAACCATAAATCGATGCCAGACTCGTACCAGAATTCATAATAATGGCAATAAAACATACACCGGACTTGAACCGAAACTGAAATATATATATATATACACATAAGCATGGAATAACTAGCGGAAGTCCAGGAGTTTCAAGCCTATTACTAGTCCATTTTTTCACTAAGTTCAACCTAGGGTTGTTAAATCCACTAAGGCCCGACGGGTTCCCTTTTCTAGGCCAAGGAGGAGCGGTCAAGGGTCAGTTATTATCCTACCCGGGGAAAAGAAGCTAAACAGGTGAGTAATTAAGTCTAAGTCAACCCTAACCCAAGCTAATAGCCTAAGGTAGCTGTCATGAGTCCAATTAAGCCTAAAGGAGCTTCATTTCAAACATTCTATCTAAAAAGGGTAGTAGGGCCCACTACAGGGTCTCGATAACCCAACCTAAGGTAGAACCTACCCAAATTTAGTCTAAGGCTTTCCAATACCATACCAAGGTACTATAAGCACTAATTCTAGTCCTAAAGGATGATAATACACCATACAAAGGGGAAACGGGCCCAAATTCTACTGAAAAGAGGCCCTAACCGACTAATTAAGGCATAAATAGCTAAAACAATCTCCAGGCCATAAATACCCACCTAAAGCTTGCATAATACTACACTAATACCATAATTAAGCATAATCTAGAGAAAGGGTAAGCGTAGCCTACCTGGATGCCACCCAAAGCTTGTCAAATCCTCTATACAGAAGCTTTTCCTTTTCGAGAAGCCTCCGAGAGCTGCCATACTATCAAAAAAATGATTTATGCATCAAGATGAGAAAAACGATACCCATATTACGTATAAACACTCTGGATCAAAAATCGAACTAAAAATCCCACATAGGACCTGCTTGTGGAATCACAAAATTGAATCCATCACAATATCCCTCTCAGCTCAAGGATCACTAGCCACATAAATTTAGCTAAATCCAAGCTCATACAGCCCCAAACCAAAAATCTAGAATTAAAGAAATAAACCGGGGAATTAAACTAGAAATTAAGTGGAACTTACAGAGATAACGATGATAAAATGCTCAAGAACCTGTCCCCAAGCTAATCCCAGCTCCCAACACTCGATCCCTCACAATTTCAGAGATCACAATGGTCTATAATGGTGATATACACTTAGGATATTTGCTGGAATTTCAAGAAAGACATGTTTATAGATGTATCAGCGATGACCGGTTTAGCGGCTAAATGACCGCTAAAGCGGTCACCGCTAAAGCAACTAATGGGCGCTAAAGCGACCTAGCCTCAGCTGGCCAAACTCCGCTAAAGCGGTCCAGAACCGCTTAAGCGACTGCCGCTAAAGCGATGCCAAGCCTCTAAAGTGGCTACCGCTAAAGTGGTCTCTTGACCGCTAAAGTAGCTATACCAGATAATTTAGCACCACCCAAATTTAACAAGTCCCAACAGACTCCGATCAGGTGCTCGAGATTGGTTCGGAATTTTGTAAACATAAAAAAGCTATGTTACCCTATTAAATTTGGCATTCCAGACTCAAAAGCGCCATTGTAATTTTCATTTTAGGTCATTTCGATAAAAAGAGGGTCCCATACCCAAGGGGCTGTTTTAGCCAAAATCCACCCAATAGCCTAGAACGAGTCTGAAAGCCTCGAAACTCAGACCAAGGGTCCCCCTGCCTAAAATCGACATTCCAGAGCTGATGAGACTATCAAAAATAGCATCCGAGACTGTTTACCTGAGGTTTTGTTCCAAGACCCATTCCTTAACTCTAAAAGCTCCAAAATAGGGAAATGACTCTAAAAATCAAATGAACTGCCCGATAATCGAACTGTTAGTCCCAGTAAGTCATAAATGACCTGGGGTAGATATAGGAAAGCTCTAAACATAGAAAAAGCACGAAAACATGAAAAGTGATCTAAAGGGTCATTACAACATCCACTACTAAAAGAACTTTTATTTGGAAAAGTAAAGGATTAAGAAGTACCTAAAGTCTTGAACAGGTAGGGATACTGGGTTTGCATCTCACGCTCAGTCTCCCAGGTAGCCTCCTTGATTAGACAGTATCGCCACTGAACCTTAACTACATGAATGTCTCTGGAGCGCAACTGTTTGATATCTCTGGCTAGAATTGATACATGCTCCTCTATAAAGGTCAACCTCTCATCCAACTGAATTGAATCCCACTGAAGCACGTGAGACTTATCTAGGATATAACGCCATAGCATAGATACATGAAAAACTAGATGGATGGCTGAAAAAGCTGAAGGCAAAGCTAACTCATATGCTACCTCTCCAACTTTCCATAGGATCTCCAATGGTCCAATATACCTGGGGATGAGCTTGAACCTCCTCCTGAACCTTATCACGTCCTTCATGGGTGATACTCACAGAAAGACCCGATCACCAACTCTGAACTTCAAGACACAAAGTCTACGGTCAGCATAACTCTTTTACCTGATCTGAGCTATCTGTAGCCTATCCTGAATCACCTTAACCCGATCCAACGACTCATAAAGTAAATCTGTACCACAGGGCCTAACCTCAAAAGTCTCGAACCAACCAATCGGAGTTCAACAACGCCTACCATACAACGCTTCAAAGGGTGCCATCTGAATACTCGAATGGTAACTGTTATTATAAGCAAACTCCACTAAAGCTAAAAAAGGGTCAACACTAGCAAGAATCCTTCTAGGGTCAGAAATATCAAGTCGCACAATCAAGTTGGCTAAGGATTGAATATCCTAGGCCAACGGCCGCTCTAAAATTGAAATGAAGGCTAAACTACCTATACTCACTGCCTTCAGGCTCAAGGCATCCGCTACCACATTCACCTTGCCTGGAAGATATAAAATAGAGATATAATAATCCTTCATCAACTCAATCCATCTGCGTTGTCTTGAATTAATCTCTTTGTGGATCATAATGTACTGAAGACTATGATGGTCAATGAAGATCTCACAACGAACACCATACAAGTAATGCCTCCAAATCATAAGCACGAAAACTACCGCTGCCAACTCCAAATCATGAGTGGGGTAATTGTGCTCGTGCACCTTCAGCTGCCTCGATGCATATGCAATAACACGGCTCTGCTGCATCATAACACACCCCAAACCAACACCAGAAGCATCATAATAGATGGTGAACCCCTCGCCCTTAATTGGAAGAGTCAGAATAAGAGCTGAAGTGAGCAAGTCCTTGAGCTTCAGAAAGCTTACCTCAAAACTCGCAGATCACTGAAACAGAACCTCTTTCCTAGTCAATTTAGTCATAAGGGCTGCAATAGTAGCAAATCTCTCAACAAATAGCCTGTAGTAGCCGACTAACCCAATGAAACTGCAAACCTTAGTAGGAGACGTAGACTTAGCCCAATCACAAGCCTCAATCTTCATCGGGTCAATCATAATACAATCCTTAGACACCACGTGCCCCAATAAAGCTACAGACTCGAGCCAGAACTTGCACTTTAAAAATTTGGCATAAAGCCTATGACCTCTCAAAGTGTGGAGCACAGTCCTCAAATGCTGCTTGTGCTCTTCCCTACTCCTTGAATAGATAAGGATATCATTGATAAAAACTATCATGAAGGAGTCCAAATAAGGCCTGAAAATGCGGTTCATCAAGTCCACAAATGTTGTTGGGGCATTGGTCAACCCAAAAGATAGAACTCATAATGGTCGTAACCAGTCCTGAAGACTGTCTTAGGGATGTCCTCAGCCCTGAATCTCAACTGATGGTAATCAGACCTCAAATCAATCTTAGAAAACATTGTCGCACCCTAAAGATGGTCAAATAAATCATCGATACAAGGCATATGATACATATTCTTCACTGTCACTTTATTCAGTTGCCTGTAGTCGATACATATGCGCAAAAAACCATCCGTTTTCTTCACAAATAGGAATGGAGCATAGGATTCCATTCCTTGGTATATGTCTTGGAATGCAAATTGCTGTTATTGAGTTTCCTTGATCCATTCTTGGATTGCTAGATGCAAACAACACATAATTTGATCCCAACACTCAGAATCCTTGTGTCATTTTTATGCCGGAGGTAAAGATTGCTTTCCCTTTATCTCTCTTGTCCCTCATGATTGTCCTGTGTTTCTAGTTTTGTTTTAGGACTTCCCAGTTCTAACATGTGTGCTATGATCAACAGGGTTCAACAACTCATATGGGTGGTACGATGCGTCTTGGATCTAGAACATATTTTCAAGTTGCGGATTGTAAATCTGTAAAATTGTATGTACTTCCTTTCCTCTACTCCTTCAATATGTGAAACTGCCCAGGAATTTTAATTGACATGAGCGAAGTCGAAATTCACAACCATTTAAGATGATAGTGCAAAAGCAAGATGAGATAGTACCACGAAGACTCCATTAACATAGTAGTGTTTTTGTCTATTCCATTGCTGGTATTAAATCTATGTTTTCTTCTAGATGGAATAGAATTATGATAATTTGGTTTTGGTTTTGAGTAGGTTGAAAGTCGACAAAAGTTGGATATTATCGAGTCTTATATTTCAAAGCGTCAGATGTTTAAATTCAGTTTTTCAGTGATGTGACTTAAGAGACTGCATGGCAATCATCATCCTGTCAAGTTTTGATTATAACACTCTTTTCTTTCCTTTCCTCATAACGTTTTCAATAAATCAGCCTATGCATGACTGTAAAATATGTGTAACTTAGAGTGATAGCTTAATCAGTACTACTTACGAACTTCATTAGTAACTGTAAAAGAGGCTTGTTGCATATGATAGAGAAGCCTCAAACCAAATAGTATCTAAGGTTTTCCAAGATATGGGGATTGTCTCTGTGCCCAAATATACAGAGAAATCTGCTACTATTAATTAGCAAGTGCTTACTACTGTAAATTAATATATGCATGGTTGAAAAAACAGAGTAAACACAAAGATGAAACTGAAAAGTTGCCGATGAAACCTCAAGAATTAAAGAACACCAAAAGCAAATAACACAAAAATAAAATAAAAATCAAGAATAAGAAAATAATGAACTAACAAAAAAGAAATATCGAGGAAGAAGAAACTCACCTACAGAGTGGAAAAGTCGAAGAAGTACAGAGAGTGAGAAATGGAGAAATGAACCATAAAATTTGCTAGCAAAAATTAACAAACAAGTAAATGGTAATGAACCAAGTTCTTCACACTTCAGAGAAGATTGTAAACCTTCGAGAAAAAGAACTTCAGAGAGTGTAAAAGTGAAACAAATCCCATTTTTCCATGTCAAATTACTAGAAGGAATCGTGAAAACTGAAATTAATAATATTTTTTTGTCAAAATAATAATTTTGAATAAATCTAAATAAAATATGCATCGTCTATTTTGGTATAAATATATACATAGTCTATTGATATCTATAACTATATAATATAAAGAAAGGTCATAGATAAGGTGATGTGGTTGTGTACAGCAAAATTTTATCCGTACGAAATTCGGATTATATTAAATTCAAAATATGTTAGCCAAATAAATAGTGTGGATTGATATACTTGAATTAATTATTAAGTCCAAGAAATACGGATTTAATTAAATCCCAAAATCCAATTCTTATTGGGCTAGCCCATTAATTTGGGCTACAAATAATGAGCCCACTTTGCAAAGCTCAATATGTCATTTTATTCTAGAAGCTCAATTTGGTGCCACATATCCAATGACGTGGCATGCCAAGTCAAATGAAGGAGCCAATAGGACCGTATCACATGTCAAAATGATGCAGCAAGCCTAGTGAAATCAAAGGCCCATAAAAATGAGCCAAGTCACTTAAATCTAATTGGCCAAAAGAAGCCAACTTCACCGTGACTCTTTTCTTTCCACAACTATAAATAGGGGTCTCATAATTCAGAAAAATGGACCAACAATTCTAACAAAAAAGCAAGAGAGAGCTCGTGGATTAAACACTACAGATTTCTCTACAAGCTACAAATCAAGCATTCAAGTTCATACACAACTGAAGATCAAGACGAAGATTCAAGATCAAGCTCAAAAGCCCTTGAATCCAAATTCACAAGTCAAGATCAAGTTCATTAAGTCTACAAATCAAGTTCAAGTTCATCAAATTCAAGATCAAGCTCGCAAGCCCTTGAATTTATATTTGAAAAGACGAATCAGAGGATTCATAGAGATTGTAACACTCACATATTGAAATCAAATAAAACGATTGTTACGATATTTTCCTGTCCTGATTATTATTTTCCCGACTCGAATTTTATTGTCTACAAATTTTGGCATGCCCCGTGGGACAATCTCTACCTCTCATCTTAATTTTCCAACTTCAAAGTTCAAGAATACCGAAATGACTTCCAAGAAGGTCAACTCTCAATCCACTGCCCCTAAGGTTGTTGATTCCAAGTTCTCCGCCGAGGTAGAAAGCATCCTTGATGTTACTTTTGAAAGCTTCGGGGATGTCACAAGGAGCAAGGCCAACATGATGGGGCAACAAACACATCAAGTGTTGATGACATCAACTCCAATTTTTGGATCTTCAACCCCCCCCCCCAAAAAAAAGGTCTTCTAGAAGTGCTTCAGAAGAAGGAAGCAGTGTGGCAGAGAAAATCAAGAAGACTCTAGCTCTGCTTGATCTCTCTAGTTCAAAAAACTCTGGCATAAAGAACGATGGTCATTCAACCAACATGTCATCTCCACTTACTCCATGCGAGCCAAGGACTTCAGAGATCAACTTATGTTGACAATCCATGCTACTCTCCGACGTCTCCAATAATTATGCAAGCAATGGTAACCGATGTCTCATCCATGGAGGAGCAACTTGCGAATATGACGAAGGCGATTGAAGGTTTGACCAAGTATGCACAAATTCAAAACTCTCGGATTGATAAGTTGGTAGATAGAATAGAAGGCTTAATAGATAGAGATTCAAGCCATGCACCTGGAAAGGCTCTAGAAGTTCAAGAGATAAATCCTCCTACCAAACAGACACTACCTACTAAGGAGGTGTCAGTCTCTTCTGACGGAATGATCCCAATTGGTCAATTGAAAGAGTTCATTGAAGGGACCCTCAAGGACAAGTACGACGTTGCTACCAAGTCTTCCCTGATGTACACCAAGCCTTACACTACTAGGATTGATAGCTTCAAGATGTCTACCGATTATCAACCCCCCAAATTTTAACAATTTGAGGGCAAAGGGAATCCAAAGCAATATGTCGCCCACTTTTTTTAGACATGTAACAATGTTGGAACATACGGTGACTATCTCGTCAAGCAATTTGTCCGCTCCCTAAAGGGAAACGCCTTCGATTAGTACACGAACCTCAAGCCCAATTCCATTGATAACTTGGAGCAACTGGAGCATGAGTTCCTAAATCACTTCTATAGCACGAGGCGTACAGTAAGCGTGGTAGAGCTCACAAATACTCGACAAATAAAGGATGAGCCAGTTATTGACTTCATCAATCGATGGAGAAATGCTGGCATAAACTACAAAGATAGGTAGTGAAACTTTCGCAATAGAGATGTGTATCCAAGGAATGCACTGGGAGCTTCTCTATATTTTGCAAGGTATTAAGCCGAAATCCTTTGAAGAGTTAAATACCCGTGCTCACGACATGGAGTTGAGCATGTCTTCTATCGAAAAAGGAGTAACGCCCATCCATGACCCTCGAAAGGGAAAGGACAAGAAGGAACCCAGGAGATGGACCAAGTTTGTCCCCAAAAGCGACAACAAAGAATCCATGAATGTCAACGTGTCTCTTGTGAAGCTCACCACAAAGGTGAGTAAGAAGCAAAACATGAAGATGACTTCTCAAGTGCGTCCAAACTAGAAGTTAACTTTCAAGGAGATGCAGGAAAAAGAATACCCCTTCCTTGATTCTGACATTTCTAAAATTTTTGATGAACTTCTTGAGCTGAAGCTCATTGATCTACCAGAGGTGAAACGTCCCGACAAAGCTGAAAAAACTCATGACCCAAACTATTGCAAGTATCACAGGCTTGTGGGTCACCCTCTGGAGAAATGTTTCATCTTCAAGGATAAAATCATGCAACTGGATAATGAGAAGAAGATCGTGCTTGATGATGAGAAGGCCAGTTCTTATCAAATCTCCATCACTTTTGGCTCACTCTATCCGATCCGAATATGTAATTTCAAAGAGTGTAATGAGGAGCCATTAGAGCATGATAAATCTTTGATTGATGAAGGTGATAATGAAGGTTGGACTTTGGTGACTAGGCGGAGACGCAACAAGAGGACGAGTCTACGAAAAGAGTCATCCGAGCAGCCAATTAGAAGGAGAATGGTTAAGAAATTAAAGAAACAAAGGTTGGTTGAGTTTCCAAAGAGGGCGAGCATAGTGGAGCACCACCAAAAACCATGGCGTCCTATGACCTTGGAAGAAATCTTTCCAAGTTGGTTCTGCACAAAGACTACTCAAGACAATATTGATGCATCTTATTTCGATACTGACAAAGAAGAAGCGAAGGGAGAAAGCCTATTAATGGAACCTCCTTCTCCTGAAAAGCCTACTAAATTTCTTCACTAAGAAACATATGTATGTGATACAAAAATTACATTTACAGATAAGGATCTCATGTTTGGTGAAATATTGCGCAATCGTCCCTTGTATATGGTGGATCATGTTCTAGAGAAGAAGATAAATAGAATCTTGATAGACGAGTGGTCTGGAATCAACATCCTACCTATTCGCACAATGAAGGAACTTGGCATCACAACTGAGGAACTTACTAAAAGCCGCTTGATGATCCAAGGGTTCAATCAAGGGGGTCAGAAGGCCATAGGATCCATCAAGTTAGAGATCCATGTGGATGATTTGTGATCTAATGCATTGATGCATGTGATCGATGCCAAGACTTCGTATAACATATTGCTTGGTAGGCCTTGGGTACACGAGAACAAAATTATCTCCTCCTCTTTCTATCAATGCTTAAAGTATCTCGAATAAGGAGTGGAAAGAAAAATAGTTGCCGATGATAAGCCATTTACTGAAGCTGAGTCAGTGATACAATAACAAACCCACAACACAAGATTTCCCACGAAATTAGCAACAAGGGAAACAAAAGACCCAAAAATCAGCAAGTTGAACAACAATGCTAGTGAATCGAAAGAGCCCCACACGGCTTCACTAGACTTCAAGATTACAAACACAACAACAACAAGATAAATAAAGTAAGATAGATAGCTTGACATATGAGATTACAAGAAATAGGAACCAAACCGTGTATCAAATGATAAGACCCCTAAGACCCACAATAACAACACCAAACTCTTACGGTGACCGCTAAGGGAATCAACTCCGCCTTACAACCACCATTTCTAAGCAAGGATCAATAATGGCTTTTCCAAGCCCTACACTACTTGGCTTTCCAAGCCCTACACTACACTCTCAAAGAGAGAAGAAGAAGTCTTTCAAATATCCATCATCAACTCCCTAGAAAATAAGACTAATGAAGTCTATTTATAACTATTACATCAATGACCAAACTACCCTTAATGAAAAGGGGCTCCTATGGAGTGTAAAGAAAAGAAACAAAAAGACCAAAACACCCTTAATAAGGGCTGGTCATGGAGTGTAAGGACTCCTTCTTCACACTTCAACCCTTGTAATCCTTTGGAGCCTCGGGTAGTCATCAAGGCAAGCCTCCAAGCAACCTTCCACACACGAAAGTGCTTTATTAAGTGTCCAAAATGACTTCCCCATGCATACTCTCGGGCCTTCAAGGTGTCCAAAATCAGATTCTCCATGTGTTGGCCACGAATGATGGCATTAAAAGTTATGATGGCCATTTGTCTTGTATCAGTCACACTTCACCGATGCAAAATTCTATTTGAAGAATTATTTTGAATAGGGGAAAAAGGTTGATGATGTCAAGACAACCAAGTGTGATGATCTGGCAGCTAAGAATGTCAAGGTGGTTGTCGAAAAAGTCATCGTTAAGAAGCCTCCCTCCACTTCAAATAAAGGGAAAGTCGCGTCCTTGAAAACAAAGGTAACTCCTGTGATTCGCTATGTACCAAAGGTGAAAAAAGAGGGAGGACACTCGTCCGATGTCCAAGATAATGTACTAGGTGGCTAACTCTTCCAATAAAGCAAATCGATGCAATAAATTTATCCTCAAAGCTACTTCGGGAATTTGTGGCTCAAAACACCCTACAAAGCATACAAAAGAAGGTTTTGATCCAAACGCTTACAAGTTATTTGTAAAGGTTGGATACAACCCTAACGAGCCATCAAATTTGGGAAAAATCCCATCAGAAGCCACTACCAGGCAAGCGCGTGAAGGCTTAGGGTACATGCCGCCATCGCCGGTTCGCATCTCTATAAGAAGGATGGCTAGCAACTACATCACTGTGGAAGAAGAGTCTACTACTTCCAACAAAAGGCCTTCTGTCTTTGATCGACTTGGAGAATCAACCACAAGAACTTCTGTATTTGAGAGGTTGGGTCCTTTGAAGAGAAAAAAAAGTAACAAACCTCAGAGAAGTTATCAAGGCACTATGACACACTCTTCACCTAGAATCCAGAAGGATTTCCAAAGTTTAATTCCTTCTAGAATGAGGCGACAGATGGTACTTGTGGTTTCGTACAAGGAAGTGTTAAAGGCAAAGACTCATACTATGATTTATACCAAGAAACATGAGGAAGATGAAAAAAGTATAGGCTCTTCATATCATATTATAGCCCAAAGTGAGAATGATACATCATCTCTAATAAAGGTTGAAGAGTTGGAAGATGCTCGACCAGAACTTGAAGAAGGAGTAAAGACGACAATAGATCCCCTAAAGAAAGTTAATCTTGGCATTGATAAAGACCCAAGGCCAACTTTCCTAAGCGCTTTTCTAGAGATGGATGAAGAAATCGCTTACATGGACATACTCAAAGAATATAGGGATGTCTTCACTTGGAGTTATAAGGAGATGCTGACTTAGATCCAAAAGTAGCAGTTCATCAGTTGGCAGTTAAGAATGGTGCTCTTTCTGTTAAGCAGGCTCAAAGGCGCTTCAGACCCGACTTGGTTCCATTGATTGAAAATGAGGTTAACAAACTCGTTGAAGCTGGCTTTACTCATTGAAGATGCCCAAGCCTCGAAACATTCATGAATTAAAAAGTCTTCAAGGGAAGCTAGCATATTTAAGGAGGTTCATCTCAAATTTGGTGGGAAAATGTCAACCATCTATCCATCTCTTGAAGAAGGGTGCCCCTTTCGAATGGGACCAAGCTTGCAGTATGGACTTTGAAAATATCAAATATTACTTGATGAAGCCTCCAGTTCATGTGGCACTTATACCTGGAAAATCATTGATTCTCTACATCGCAGCACAAGAAAGGTCAGTTGGAGCACTATTGGCCAAAGAAAATAGTGAAGGTAAAGAGAACTCTCTTTATTACCTGAGCAGAATGATGACACCAAATGAGTTGAATTATTCATTTATTGAAAATTAGTGTTTGGCGTTGGTTTTCTCAATCCAAAAGATGAAGAACTACTTTAAGCTCATGTTGTTTATCTGGTGTCTAGAACAAATACCATCAAGTTTGTAATATCGAAACCAGTCCTCAGTGATCGACTTGCAAGTTGGTACCTTTAGTTTCAACAGTTTGAGATCTATACATCCCTCAAAAGTCCATAAAGGGACATGCATTAGCAGATTTTTTGGCAGACCACGCGATACATGATAATTGGGAGCTAACTAATGAACTTTCTGATGAGAATGTAATGGTTATTGAAGTTTGACCTCCATGGAAGATGTACTTTGATGGTGCGGCACATTATGGTGGAGCTGGTGCTTGCGTAGTGCTTGTCACTCCACAGGAAGAGGTTATCCCATACTCCTTTACTTTGACACAATGTTGCTCCAACAATGTCGCTGAATACCAAGCGTTGATACTTGGACTTGAAATGGTCGTCGACATGAAGCAACTATAATTGCAAGTCTTTGGTGACTCCCAATTGGTGATCAAGCACTTGGGAAACTCTGAAGTCAAAATGCTCAAGCTACGCCCATATCATAGTTATGCTCAGAAGTTGATAGGATGGCTTGGAGAAGTTACCCTCCAACATGTGCCAAGAAACGAAATAAGCAGGCCGATGCATTGGCTGCTTTAGCTTCAACCCTAACTCTTCCGAATCAAACACGAGTTACTATCCCCTAAGAATGGGTAGTACCTCCACCGGATGAGGAGAAATATACAGAAAACAAACTTGAGCATCTCATCGCTGTGTTTGAAGCCGTAAAGGAAGACTGGCGACAACCAATTATTGACTACTTGTGTTATGGAATACTTCCAGAAGATCCAAGGAAAAAGACTGACATCCGTCGTCGTACACCTCGCTTCCTTTACTATAAGGACACGCTATACAGAAGATCATTTGAAGGAGTACTCTTGCGACGTTTGGGAGAGGAAGACACAGTTCAAGCTTTGCAGGAAGCACACTCTGGAGTATGTGGATCTCATCAATCTAGACCGAAGCTCCACTTTCACATAAAAAGGATAGGATATTATTGGCCAATGATAGTGAAAGATTACTTGGACTATGCTAGAATATGCAAGGCCTGTCAATTTCATGTGTATTTGATACATCAGCCTCTTGAAATATTACACCCCACTATCACATCTTGGCCATTCAATGCTTGGGGATTGGATGTTGTTGGACCACTACCAAAATTTTCTGGTGGACACTTGTACATCTTGGTTGCGACAGATTACTTCTCAAAATGGACCGAAGTTGTTGCTCTCAAAGAAGTGAAGAAGGAGAATGTTGCAAATTTCATCCGAGTAAATATCATCTACCGCTTTGGAATTCCCCATTACATAATAACTGACAATAGCAAGCCATTTGATAACAATCTGATGAACAAGATTTGTGATCTCTTTGGTTTCAAGCAGCATAAATCTTTTATGTACCATGCTGCCACCAATGGTCTAGCTGAAGTATTCAATAAGACTTTATGCAACCTGTTGAAAAAAGTCATCTCCAAATCCAAACGATACTGGCATGAATGAATGGAAGAAGCTTTGTGGACATATAAGACGACTCACCGCACACCGACGCAAGCAACCCTGTACTCACTTGCTTTTAGAGTTGAAGAAGTCTTACCACTTGAGCGTCAAATACCTTTTTTAAGACTTGTTATTCAAGAAGGGCTCACCAAAGAAGAAAATGCTAAGTTGCGTCTTGCAAAATTAGAAGCTCTTGATGAGAAGAGGCTAGAGGCTCAGTAAAATCTTGAATGTTATCAAGCCCATCTATCTCGTTCTTTCAACAAAAGGGTTCGCTTGAGGTGCTTCCAAGTTTGAGATCAAGTCCTAGCAGTAAGGAGGCCCATTATCACTTCTCATAAATCTGGGGGCAAATTCACCTTTAAGTGGGATGGACCATACGTCATACAAGAGGCATATTCAAATGGTGCTTAAAAGCTTATCGATGCAGATGACATGAAAATTAGTCCTATCAACGCCAAGTTCTTGAAGAAGTACTATCCTTGAAGGAAGATGACGCTCCTTAAGGCATGAGCTTAAACTACATGTCACTCGTGGCCGGCAAGAGTATAAACTATGTACGGCTCAAAAAAAAAAATGTCCGCTAGGATGAAAATCTCGAAAGAGGCAGCCTAGACAAAAGTTAGGACCAAAAAAAAAATAAACTCTTCCAGAACTACGTTGTGACTTGATCCTCTTCACCGAGGTATGTAGGAGCTTAGAAGTTTCATTCTAAGTTCAGTTGCATGAGTGTCAAAAAATACAAGTTCCCGCTTGATTTGCCACATGAAAGTTACGTCTGCAAATATTCTGATTAAACCAAAATGTTCATGACTTAATGGGGGCAGAGCTCCATATAAAAGGAAAGCTTCTGCAACAGAATTTGAGACCCTCAAGTTCTATGAGCCTACAAGTTGAAGTTGTAAGTGTTCCAAGCCTGTGAATTGAATCGTGCATGTTGAAATCAAAATTCACCAAGTCAGTGATGTTGAAGTCTCAAGTTCACCACATCTGCATGTTAAAGTCCTCAAAGTTCAGCAATTCTGCAATATGAAGTCTCAAATCTACTAAGTCTGTAAATTAAAGTTGTCAAAATTACCAAGTTTGCAAGCTGAAGTCTCCAAATCCGCTAAGTTTGCAAGCTGAAGTCTCCAAATTCGTGAAGTTTGTATGGGGAAACCGTCAAAACCTCCAAGTTTCAAGTTGAGGCCTTCTAAATTTTCATGCCTTAAAGTGGACGAAATTTGTCCCTTTGGACCTTAAGTTGGCTTTTTTACGAGTTTATCCTTAAAAGGATCTATAAATCTTCATGCCTTAAGGTGGACGAAATTTGTCCCTTTGCACCTTAAACTGGCCTTTTCACGGGTTTATCCTTAAAAGGATCTATAAATCTCCATGCCTTAAGGCGGACAAAAATTTGTCCCTTTGCACCTTAAGCTGGCCTTTTCACGAGTTTATCTTTAAAAGGATCTCTAAACTTCCATGCCTTAAGGTGGACAATATTTGCCCCTTTGCACCTTAAGCTGGCCTTTTCATGGATTTATCCTTAAAAGGATCTATAAATCTCCATGCCTTAAGGCGGACAAAAATTTGTCCCTTTGCACCTTAAGCTGGCCTTTTCATGAGTTTATCTTTAAAAGAATCTCTAAATTTCCATGCCTTAAGGTGGAAAATATTTGCCCCTTTGCACCTTAAGCTGGCCTTTTCACGGATTTATTATGTAAAGCATCCAAACTTGAAGCTGAATTTGTCAGGTCTCAAGGTGACTGAGGCGAAGTTAAACTCTCACACCTTAAGCTGATTATTTCATAGGGACCAAACTTGAAGCTGAACTTTTCAGGTCTCAAGGTGATGGAGGCAAAGTTAAACTCTCCCACCTTAAGTTTATTATTGCATAGGGACCAAACTTGAAGTCGAACTTGTCAGGTCTCAAGGTGACGGAGGAGAAGTTAAACTCTCGCACCTTAAGTTGATTGTTGCATAGGGACCAAACTTGAAGCCAAACTTGTTAGGTCTCAAGGTGAACGAGGCAAAGTTAAACTCTCGTACCTTAAGTTGATTGTTGCATAAGGACCAAACTTGAAGTCGAACTTGTCAGGTCTCAAGGTGATGGAGGAGAAGTTAAACTCTCACACCTTAATCTGAATATTGCATAGGGACCAAACTTGAAGCGGAACTTGTCAGGTCTCAAGGTGACAGAGGCAAAGTTAAACTCTCGGACCTTAACTTGATTGTTGCATAGAGACCAAACTTGAACCCGAACTTATCAGGTCTCAAGGTGACGGAGGCGAAGTTGAACTCTCGGACCTTAAGCTGATTGTCGCATAGGGACCAAACTTATAGCCGAACTTGTCAGGTCTCAAGGTGACGGAGGCGAAGTTAAACTCTCGCAAGCCGAAGTTAAGCTCTTGCACCTTAAGCTGATCCTTCATGAATGCTAAATGTTTGAGGTCTACCTAAAAAATAATAAAGGAAAAGACAACACAGAAAAAAAAGGCTCAAGAAGAAGAGAGATCGTTACCTCTCAGGACGTTTCAAAATTGGAAGCCATACATCACCAACTCGGATAGGCTTGAGACAAGATGTTTTGGTGAGAATGAATCCCTTGAAGTCTGATTTCTAGCAATCAAAAATTTTTTGATGGTGATGGTCCGACATCATGATATAAATTATTTGGTGAGACAACACAAATTTGAAATTCTCTGCGAGACAGAATTTAAAGTCAACTTTAAAAATTTATCTAGAACAATCAGGGGGGTTTCCAATTATAAATTTTGGATATGTCGTAGATGAATTTTTCTGATTTCGATACTCCCATATTGAGATATATTTTTTTAGTGTCATCACGCAAATCTGAAACTGCTGGTGCGTCAAAATCCAAAGGTGATTTTGGGATAATATCTGAAAATATCCCAAATGTATTAAATCATGAATTTTGTATATGTTATAGATATTTGTGTCTAGTTTTGAAAGAATCAAGCGGCTTGTGATTTCATCATTCCTACTTCGAGATATCAAGGTTCTAGTAAAACGTGCAGATCTGAAATTTTCAGCATGATAAAAGTTAAGGCTAATTTCAAAAAATTGTCTAGAATGATATTGAAGGCTTTTAGGTCTAAATTTTGGACATGTTGTAGATCTCAAAGTCTAGTTTCTAGAATATCAACCCGTTCATGATTTCGATATTTCTACAATTTGATACTCCCTCCGTTTAAAAAAGAATGACCTAGTTTGACTTGGCACGGAGTTTAAGAAAATAAAGAAGACTTTTGAATCTTGTGGTCCTAAATTAAAGTTATGGAAAATGTACCAAAATGCCCTTTAATCTTGTGGTCTTAAACATGACATGTGGAAAGTTGGAATTAAAGTGTTGCCAAAAAAGGAAAGGGTCATTCTTTTTGAAACGGACTAAAAAGAAAAGTAGGTCATTCTTTTTTAAATAGAGGGAGTATGAATTTTCTACCACTAGCATGCTGGGCTGAAAAAAAGTGATGAAAATTAAAAGAGAAGAATATATTACCTAGTATTGTGCTCCTTTGTGTGACTCCCAATGCTGCAATGTCAAAATAATTGAGAGCGTCCATCTATTTATAGATACAGCAAGGCATTAATAGTCTCCTTGTTGAAATAAAACTAGGAGAAGTTTTCAAGTCCTTGAGGAGGTGACATACTCCTAATTGGAGTGGAGTTGGGACAGTTCAAGTTTGTAGGATATAGACATCCTAATTCTAATTGGAGAATGGTTGGTTATGGAGTAGAAGAATTTCATTCCCAAAATGAAAAGGAGTATCCTGAAGACGTGCAAACAAGGAAAGAAAAAAAAGAAGAGGTTCTTCTCAATGTATAACACATGAATCAAGAAAAAAATATTTCTCAAAGATATATAGCAATATTTAATTAAAGTCTCATTTGGTATCATGTGTACTGGTTCATGATGATTTGTACACAAATAAATTAAAACATCAAGCTTATACTTCAAGTCTAGTCTTTGAAAAATTAAATACTCCGACAAGTCTTGAAGTGGGGGCAATTTGTGTGCAAAAAATTTTTATCCGTACAAAATTCAGATTATATTAAATTCAAAATATGTCAGCCAAATAAATAGTGTGGATTGATATAATTGAATTAATTATTAAGTCCAAGAAATACGAATTTAATTAAATCCCACAATCCAATTCTTATTGGGCTAGCCCATTAATTTGGGCTACAAATAATGAGCCCACTTTGCAAAGCTCAATATGTCATTTTATTCTAGAAGCCTAATTTGGTGCCACATATCCAATGGCGTGGCATGCCAAGTAAGTGAAGGAGCCAATAGGACCGTATCACATGTCAAAATGATGCAGCAAGCCTAGTAAAATCAAAGACCCATAAAAATGTGTCATGTCACTTAAATCTGATTGGCCAAAAGAAGCCATCTTCACCATGACTCTTTCCTTCCCACAACTATAAATAGGGGTCTCATAATTCAGAAAAATGGACCAACAATTCTAACAAAAAAGCAAGAGAGAGCTCGTGGATCAAACACTGCAGATTTCTCTACAAGCTACAAATCAAGCATTCAAGTTCATATACAGATGAAGATCAAGCTCAAAAGCCCTTGAATCCAAATCCACAAATCAAGATCAAGTTCATTAAGTCTACAAATTAAGTTCAAGCTCGAAGCCCTTGAATTTATATTTGAAAATGCGAATCAGAGAATTCATAGAGATTGTAACACTCACATATTGAAATCAAATAAAACGATTGTTGCGATATTTTCCTGTTCCGATTATTATTTTCCTGACTCGAATTTTATTGTCTACAGTGGTACCTCTCTATGGCCTCCATTCATATTTATCTTTTTTCTCCTTTTTTTGAGTTTTTTTTGTTGGCATTTTTTGATTTATTTCTGCTACTAATAATGGATTAATAAAAGTTCTCATAAATCCCAATTAAATATACCAATCAAATGCAATAAAACTTTATCAAACGTTTCAGTCTGAATCACATTTTTGCTAAGTGCTACAACTTTACTAATTAAATTGTTTCTAATAAATGCTTATTAATATTTTAAAAATTAAGGTAATTGAAACAATGTGTCTCTTCAACTACATCTTCTATGACCTATATTCAGTATATACTAGAGAATTTATCCACGCATCGCGTAGTAAACTAGTAAACTTAGAACTATATTTTTATAAATATATGCCGCTTATCTATCTTTAAAAAATGGTTTTTCTTATTCAACTTCTTCCTTTTTTATATGATTTAAATATGATTTCTGTACAATCTATGTATTATTTTAGTTAAATATACATAAATATTACCTCAGCTTCTCCAAAAAAAAAAGTAAAGATATATTTTTTCCTTTATTTAAAGCCGAGACTTTTCTTTCCTTCTAACAAATGGTACAATAAAAGAAATAGAATCTTTACAATAAGTAAACACCAAAAAAAAATGATAAATAGGAAATGATGATTATCTTCTTGAATTGATTCTTCCCTGTCAAGGAGAAAATATGGTTCCATATATGTTCTATTATTGCTTTGCTTTTACCATATCGTTATACATCTCATAGTTGACTAAGAAGTTGGTTTCAAATGAATTTAATTAAAACATGAAAGTACTATAGCACACAAGAACGAATAAACAAACTAATTATCTCCTTTTTATATTGTAATTAGCTTTTGGAAAAAAAAATTCTATTCTACTTAATTTTTGGAAATGAAAGAAACACAACGAATATTAAATATTATACTTTCAATAACTTGACATATTAGTTAAATCACAAATTTCATTTTTAATCATTTTTGTAGATTGAAGCTACAAAAAAATTAATTTTAAGAAGAGACAGTATTCTCTTATTATAGTTGATTCGGACTTCTTTTTCCTTACTATTAAATTGTATAAATAAATAAAAGTAGAATTAGCACAATATGTCGATACTACAAATATTGATCAAAAAGAAAAGAAAAATATATATATTTTTTGATTGAACGCCACTCATGTCAAGGAGGAAGATACTGGCGTATTCGATCCTATTCTTATATGTCACGCCCCGTATCCCAACGGGGTGGACTGGTACCCGAAGCCGATAAGGCTCGATAGAACCAATCTTTACCCTTGTCCATTCATATGCATGCCATTAGAAACATCATCACCACATAAGGACATAAAATGCTAAGAGCGGAAACATGGAGCATTATATATATACATATAAGAAACTTGGCCGTTAGGGCCATCAAGTCAAGTGGACGTACATCTCTTACGTTACATACCCACATATGTCTACAAAAGCCTCTAACAGAATTACATACATGACCAACCTAAATTCAGGACAAGTCCCCGCTTTACATAACATTTACAATATCAAAAACCAATATATAACTATGACTCGGAAGCCCCGAACCAACTGGAGCTCACCAAAGTTCAATAGATGACCTGCAGCTTACTGTGGAGGTCTACTAGTACCTGTGCCTACAACAAGTAAGGTAAGTCCCACAAGGGACGTCAGTACGAAGAATGTACTGAGTATGTAAGGCCATAAAAAAACTATATGATACATCAATACTTTCAATGGAATCAAATATAAGTAAAGAACCAATATGGATAAGTCATCACTCTATATGTATGGGAATATGTACATTCGATGGATTACTTCTTTTACTTTTACGCTCATTCGTTCCTTCATCACTCACCTCTTCATTCGCTACTCATCCATCCATTCTTACAATGCCCGGGCCCCAGCTGATCAGTGGGTAATCAACAGTTTTCGGGATTGACCCATGCTAGGCTTTTCTTTTGCCCCTGGGATACCACCCGTAGTAGCGGGATTGACCCATGCTAGGTGTTCTTTTCACCCCTGGGATACCACCCATAGATATTGGGATCAACCCAAGCTAGGTATTTTAACCCCTGGGATACCACCCAAGAATAGAGACTTCTTTACCTCACTTCTTCAATCTTAGAAATAGTTCATTCGATGATTATGTTATTATTGGAACTTTTGAATGTAACGTTATTGGGAACTTGGAACCATGTTCATAATTAAGTGACACATGAATAACAATAGATCAAGAAGAAGGTACATAGGATTAACAATAGATGATAACCTGACATGAGATGCCTTAGGACATTTCGGAAATGAGCAAGTGCAATAACAAGGTGTACACTATATGCCACAGAAAGATACGGGAAGAGTAACCTTACATACCTTGTCGTCTCCCTACGAATACACAAGTTTATATGGGGATACAATAGTCCAGCTTCCTCCTTACGTTTCACTCTACAATACGATCACATAACGAAACTTACATTAGCCACTAGTTACTATACAAGTGTACAAGACGACAATGAGCTATATGACTGCCGTATAACGTCATGTCACCCTCTACAATACAATCCACTGCATTCTCATACCAAAAACACCATAACATTTCACACATTGACCAAGACGCCATACATCAATAGCATTTCACACCATGCTTACCCTTTATGTCTCCTCATTATCATTCCGTCACAATTACACCTTCATAACAACACATGAACAACAATTCATACTTGATATAGTCCAACACACCTCCATAAGACCCTTTAAATTCATTACAACAGTGTCATAAGTTGATAAATACATCAAAAAAGGGTATAGGGGCCTTCGGGGTCAAAGAGAGACGAAAACACACAAAACCGAACTCGGGGCTGACCTATGAAGCCACCTGCGCCCGCAGGTGGCTGAGGTGTGCCCGCAGGTGGACTTTGACAGATTCCAGAGGCACCTGCGTTGGCATTTGCGCTCGCGGGTGCCCTCGTCTGCGGGGGCGGATGCCCCTTTTGGTCCAAATTGGTCTCTTTTGGGTCTTTTAATGCAATGAATGGTTCATGATCATAACTAAACTTCTTTTGACATACTTTCAATCATCTTGAATGCCAACAATTAGCCATGGTCTCACAACACACATAAACAACACCCAAAACTACACTTCTCGGCCAATACGTCACCAAATCCATAACCAAGTTCACATTAACAATCCCAAACATTATACACAAGGATAAAATGAGGTAAGACTATAATCACATCTCACATGATAATATTGAATCCATCAAGTTCACTTCCTTCAAGACCACATGTCCATGTTCAAGTTTACAAGACAAAACCATTCTCCGATTGCAAAAATAGACAGTTTTACACATAGCACACTGTCCAAGACTTTGTCAACACAACCAACATGATTTATACACCATATTAAACATATCATATACTAAACCATAGTAATAAACACTTACCAAGTCTTGTACAAAGGTGATCTTGTCCACAAAGATGACTTAGGATTCTTGAGAGCCAAAAAGAAAATGTTGTGAATATTCTAGAAAAGGCATGAGTGTCATAATGAATAAAAATCTGATTTTTGAGCCCTTTTATAGTCCCTCACTAATGATCCTTATCCACATATTTAATGGTTTACTTGGTCAATGAAAGTGCATTAGAAGGATGGGTCAAATTACCTTTTGGGTCATGTCTTTCTCATGATTTTGGGCCTCATTTGGCCCAATGGCACAAGACTCATTAATGCCCAACAATTTAATGTATAATTCATCAAGTCTCTCATGTTTCAATATTTCCATAAATGTTACGGTAGTCAACTAGACTCAGAAACTTACGGGGTGTTACATTATATCACTTTATTTTTATTGAATCATGTTATATATTTAATATCTAACTAAAAAAGTTATTTCAGTGAGATCAAATTTTGTATAAGAAAATAATTATATTTCAATTCCCCATTTTAATCAACTTTTGAAAATGAAAGAAACAAAAGATAAAGAGATTACTTTCAGTTCGTTGGCATATAGAAATAACTTACAAAACTTATATAAATTGTATCAAAATTGAGATGTTAACATCGAGATCTGCTAAGTATGTTTGATTACAAAACTTACTAATGAATGACACGAAAATAAAATAAAAATTCACAATGAAAAAAAACACATAAGTTATAATTATACATACAAAAAGTAATCTAGTTACTCTGTTCGTGACCTTGTTGATACACTACAGAAAAGATGTAACATTATTTTTCTGTAGAATAATAATTAAGATTATTTGTGTCCTATCAACAAAATAGAAAATAAAAATCATTCTTTGACTAACAAAGAACACACAATTCAATGCAATATAGTAAATGAAAACACAAATCAATTCCATATGTGATGAAGCAAACATATTTTATCAATAACAAAAGGAAAAACTAATAGCTCAAAAAGAAGATTCTTTTTAAAGCCTAGTAGGTCAAAGAAGAAGAAAATCCTCACGGGAAATTATAAGAATCAATAAAGCAAACAAATTTTCTCTAATATAAAAGAAACAATACCTGATATAGCCCAAGAAAAGAAGAAAATTCATCAGCTTCAAGATTAAAAATTACTGAAAGGTGAAATGACTTTAGAAGCTAAGTGTATAATATATTGGATTAGGCCAAAAGTTTAAAAGTTAAATCTCATTAAGTTGGAAGGGCAAAAGCCTGAGAGTTAAAAATGTGAAGAGTCAATATTTATTGTGATTCCTTAAAAAAAATGTCATAAAGGTGTTTTTATTTTTAATTGAATTGAATGCAAATAAACGGAAGGAGTATGTGGAAAAAATGAAAAATGGAAATTGAATTTGATTGAATGAAATATAAATAGGAATAATTAAGAAAAACTTAAAGAAAAAAGAGAAAAAAGATAAATGTCTTTCTTGGCTTTAGAGGAATGCCACATCACCTCTCCTACATTCTCCTTTAATATTATATATTGATTTGTACCATTATTTCTTCTCCGTATGTACAACTAACATAACCTCCTAAAAGCTTGAAAAAGCACTCCCATGATGTAATTAGTTTGGAGTATGTTACATTGTGCCTGCTAAATTGCAAATCCAGATAAGAATTAGTGAGTTTCTTTTCACTTTCCCGGAATTAGTTTTGAACTTTTCTTTTTAGTTTACTTGCATGGTCTATTGGTCTCCATCCCTTCTAACACTCTGTTTGGGCGATTGTAACGTTTTTTATAATGTATTGTTAGTGTTGTATTGTATCGTACTATATTGTTTTAATGAATACAACGTTTGAATAGGTTGTGTTGTTTTCATCGTTACATAATATCACGCATCAACAATTTGAATGATAAACTTACACGATGTTTTTGATTGAAAAGTTTATATTTTATAATAGTGTAATTTGTGGTACAACAGAAGAGGCAAGAGATCGGAGACGCTGTTCTTATTCTTGAAGATAAGTACTATTTTTTTCTTATTTTATTCCTTCTCAAATGAAATGAAATTGTCGCCTTCAATTTTTTTATTTTTTTTCCACATTTATTATAACTAAGCAAATTGTGTTTCTTACTTGGTGTATTGCTGGAGCCTACAACAGGAAACAAATCAGAAGTCTGATGATTACAGTTCAAAGACTATGCTTATGTGTAATCTATGCTTCCTTGAGGTTAGTTTAACAAATATCATATAATAGAAGTGCGTTGAGAGTTTGAGCATAATACTAGCTGATAGGTTAGCCATCTAACAAGCTTTTATGTCTCATGAAATTGCAATGATTTTTTTTAATGTCCTTTTCATTACTTAAAAATTAATCTAAGTAATTTTATAATCCATCAAAAAATAAAAGAGAATTTTATGAATCACAAGAATTTTCAAAGCATATGACTAAGAAAAAGAAACATATAAAATAATTATTATAATTTCTAAGCTTTGATTTTTTTTTTATATATATATCCAAGAGTTTATAGGATATTCGAGATTAAGTTTATGCTTGGCTCTTAAATTATTGCAAATATTATTTTGTGATTTTCATTAGTGCAGTGATAAGAGTTGCATGAGTTTCAGTTGCCAGAGTCTTCAATAAGAAAGAGGCGTCTGAGCCAACATCATTGGTCTTCACTATCTATTATATATTTGGTCAACATCACATTTTCATAATTCATAAACTAAAATATTTGGCTTCATCCCAAAATTTGATTTTGTTCATGATTGGTTCATTGATATTTTAAGAAGAGATTCAATGGAGTATCTTAAAGGACAACTTGTATTTTCTGGAATAAAGATATAGAAGTTTTAGAAAATAAAATGCATTTTAATTAGTATGACATACATTTTGTTATTCATACATTTTTTTTTTCTGAATTAGTTAAATACACTAACATACAATGATAAATTGATCATCATTTAATTTATATATATATATATATATATATTTGAGATTTTTTATTTTAGCTTTTTTGTTATTGAGTTATCGTGCTTATGTCTTTTTATTTTTAACTAAAAAATGTTGGTGATGTTTTAATTTGTTTTATCTATTAATTAAGTTTTTAAATATTAAATTTTGTAAAATACAAATGGGATGAATATATTAACTTATATGGTCAATTAGTTTATTTTATGAAAGAAAAATTAAAGAAGACTTTAGATTTCACAAAATATATTTTTGGATACTTTCAATTTTCGAATGTGAAAAAAATTATAAATCTAATAAAGTATTTTATAACCGTACGAAGCGCGGACAAATTCACTAGTTCTAAATAAATTATAAATTCTCGATTATCTAGGGATAAGTAAGCATCGAGGAAAGATGTTTTCAATTTTATAGTTGATTCTAGGAATGTTATGGACCGAATTAACCGCATCGGATTAGTTATTAGGTTTCTTTAATTAAAATCATAAGTTCGGTAGGTTTTAAATTTTAGAAAAATAAATTGAAAAAATATCGAATTGATCGAATAAATTTATATGAGTATAATGTGTTTTATACATTAAGTTTAACGTAATGAAACATTAAAATTTTTGCTTTGGGTTTGGGGTGGTGAAAATGACTACACGCCAACGGGTAATTAACACTCAATGTTTCAATTGTAAAACAACTCATAGGAGTAGTATGCTTAGTTAAATACTTGATAATATATTTTGTATATACAATAATATCTAATTACACACGTTATATAATAATGAATTATGTTTACTCCTCGCAAAAGTAAAATCTTATCAGGTGTTTTTCCTTCATTCCTTTTTATTTAGTATATATTGACTTGACACAAATCTTAAGAAAATATTTATCAGAAGTTTATTTTACTGAATTAACTTTATTAAGTATACTTTAAAATTTAAATTTGGTTATTAGTATTTCATTTACTTAATGATAAAAATAGTATCAGACAAAGATAATAAATCTTTCTTAATTTATTTAAATAAAAAAGTAAAAAAGAAAATTTTATTTTTAACATAAAATTTGACATGAATTATTATCTTATTAGTTTACTTAAATATATTAGATTTAAACAATTTTATATAAACCTGATAAATAAAAATAATACACCAATCAAATGGGAAATAAAAATAACAATAGATGGAAGATTAAATGAGAATTAAAAATGAGAAATAGATGGAAACGCGCACATGTATTCTAGGAAATGGATGGAAGACAAAAGGCCACGTGCTATTGGCGAATAGGAAAGTCAATGGGTCCCACCATATTCTTCAATGGATATTTCTTGCATGACATGGTGTATAATTAAATAGAAAAAAAATGAGCATTTTTCAAAGCTTTTGATAAGGTCCAAACAACAAAGCAGAAAGGGTGAAAATCGTTACCCCTCATCTTTGCCAAAAAAATGAAACTCCCCTCTAAACTTTGAATAATAGTCAAACTTTCACCTTTATCTTATGCAATGTCCATTTGACCCTTGTTATTCAATCTTATAATTACTCCCTCCGTTCGCTTTTACTTGTCACTTTTTGACATGGCACACCCATTAAGAAAATAATTATTGATATGCCTATTTTATCATACTACCCCAATTAATTGATGTTTAAAGTAATATGTCTTGAAAATGGTTTGGAGAATAAGCAATTAATTTTAAGGGTAAAATAGGAAAAATTCTTTTGTCGTTTCTTGATATGTCAAAAGTGACAAGTAAAAATAAAAATTCAATTAGAAAAATAGTGACAAGTAAAAGCGAATGGAGGGAATGTCTAATACCTCTTATATTATAGATAATATTTATTTTTATTCTATGTAGTTATACCTTTTTATTTAAGTTCATTTTCATTATAAGAAGAAGAATACTTTTATGAATTTGTCACAAAATTTAATATTATTTTATGACTATTATTGCAATATTATATGCATTAAGTGTGTGTATATGTATGTACATGCATGTGTGTGTATTTTTGTGTTTCACCACTCTCTTACTCCATCCGTTTTATATTACTTGACCCTTGTTGACATGACACACCCCTTAAAAAAATTTTAATTACAGGTGTATTTTACTAAACTAACCTTATTAATGATGTTTTGAAACTTTAAATTTGACTACTACTAATTTATGTAGTTATTTAATAATAAGGATAGAAAAATGTCACAATCCAAAATAGGCACGTGATGACACTTGTCACACCCTCCAGACAAGTAAGCCTAACCCAACCCAAAGAACAAGAATATAAGGAAATCAAAAGCGAAAGTAGAAGAATAGAAGTAATCCCAAATATATATATGCGAGACACAAGTCCCAAAGATATATCCCAGATGTGATTGTCACTAGTACATGCCTCTAGTACAGATTAAGAGCAATAACAATCGTCTAAAGTATTTTAAATGCGACGAAAAACATAAGATAAAAAGAGGAGAGATTCGGGTAAGCTTGGAGTCTGCCAGCACTATCTCGATCTCCGCAACGTCAATGTTGGAAGAAAATAATCTACAAGCTGCTATTCGGTCCAATACTTGTACTAGGTACAGAAATTAAGAAAAAGGAAAGACAAGCAAGGGTGAGTACGAAACCACATGTACTCAGCAAGCATCATTGATAACCGATCCTAATCCAAAGCGATAGAGAACCACCACCCCAACTACCCAAGATTTCCCAACAATATATAACCAGTATATACATCACTTAATCCTATCAGAGTAACCCAACACAACAGTCAATAGACTATCCATAAACGGGGTAGGCACTTCAATCTAGATGAGTCAACACTTGTCATTCTTATGATCAACAATTAAGGAAAGTTGTTTATGAAGGAGACTTATTAACACATATATCAAGCTTAATCAATTACAATCAACCAGTATTATGGGATAAAATAGGGAGAGTGTATATATAAAAGTGTATAACAAGCTACCAAAAGGTGCTACACAACTATCTCTCTGATCAAGCCACAAGCATCCCCACATCTCATAATACCTCAACCTCCCAACCAATATAAGATGATATAAGATAATGTAATAAAGTGAAATGAATGCTCAAACATAATATCACAAACAAGATTCTATCATGGTAATACAATACAAGAGTAAATACTAAGACAATACCAAAACATACCAAGTGTTGACACCCAATTTTGACCTCCCGATATCTTTCCAGACCGCTATTTTATCAAAAAATATTAGTTTTGATTTTTTAAATATTATTTTGGTAATCAAATAAATTCTGACATTTCGTATTCATGATGTTAAGGTATGCAATTTATTTTTAGCATTTTTATTTTTATATTCTTATATAATATATATAATTTACTAATTTAAATATAATATTTTACATAATTTTATAAATATTTATTAAATTATTTTCGTAAATATGCATACTGATAATTTACAAACACGCAGTCTATTATTATTATTATTATTATAGAATTTCCTAAAATTTATATTCATAATTTATAGGTACCTAAATTATTTTGAAATATTATTATCATCGATTTCAAATAATATATTATGCGTCATTAATTTTATTATAAAATTTATAATTAATCGGAGAATAATTATTTTATGACATTTGATTAATTTTGTTAGGTATTTTTATATTTATCGATTTATTAATATATTTACAAAATAGCAGTCTATTTCAATTCAACTCTTCCAATTTATTTAATTTCTAGCTTGATTTTACTCAATTAATGTCAATTTTAGCCTAAATTGAGCAAAATCTAGCTCAATTTTAAATTCCAATCCAATTTCAATTGAAATCCCCAATTCCCATGACCCAATTTTTGACCCTTTTTGCAATTTCAAATCCCAGTCGTTGATCAAGATTGATCCAACGACTGAGATTAACTCCCCTTAAAAATTTTTTAATTACAGGTGTATTTTACTAAACCTTCTTCGGTGAACCCCACGCCGACAGAACTCCACGGCTCTCACCTTATCCGGTGAGAGCACCACCACAACGCCGCAGCACCATTTCCAGTCAGCTTCTACGCCGCCGCCTCCCGCTGCCACCAATGCTTCGGTAGAACACCATCACTACCGCCTCGTCCGCTCCTTTCACCATACGAAACCCCAAGATTTATGATGGATTTTCCACCCGGGTTTGATTTCTTGGTTAACTTCCTTAAAATTCTCTTCTCCTCTTTTATTTTTTTTCTTTTGACAATTTTTTCCAGATCTGAAATTAACGAAGATCGGTTGAGATTTTTTGATCCGATTCATCGTGATTTGTGTTTATTAAATGGCTTAGATTATCCTATGTGAAAATCCCCAATTTTACATGAGCTTGAATTCTTGACCTAATTGCTAATACGTGATCATGCTTTAAATTTTAGTTTATCTCTGGGTTTGTTAACACGTTTGTCGAGTTATGACACTGTATGATAGTAACCAACCTGTTTTCTTGTCTAACTCTAATCCGTAAATAATGTCCTTTTGATTGATCGATAATCACAGTATGTTCATGATTCTCAGTGAAATTGCACTAATTGATTTGATCTTAATATCTTGACCATGTATGTAATGGTATGTGACAGCCTTACATGTTTAGATATGGCAATTTGAGCTAGTGTAATCTGTACAACTCGATATTCGAATGATTATGACAAGCTTTGAATTTGATTTGATTGGTTGTGATTGATTTTGGGAATTTGCAGCCTTTACTACCTCTCTCTATATTTATGGCAAATCAATATGCCTTTAAGTTTATTCACTGATTTTTGTTGCTCTTATTTAGTCCGGACAGATTCTTACTTTTTTTTATTTATGGTAATACATCATGACTTTCTCTCTTAATTGATTCAGTCCATCTGATTAAGGAAAAACAATTCCTTTAATTAATTCGGAGAATATTCTCTTTTCCTTTGTATTTTTATGACTGGGTATGACTCTTTTTATTGACTATATAATCAGCCTTTTTTTTTTATTCTTGATGAAGGACTTTTGAACATCACTACTCTCCTATACACTTAAAAAATATTTCTCTACTTTTAATCTTGAGAGACTGCTTTGGTTGCTATTATCACTGGTTCTCACTTTAAAAGTGTGGTTTCTTTTTTATGTTTTATTATTCTTGCTGCCAACCGGTTAGTTTTCTCTAACGACGCATTCATTCCTTTCGTGCTAATCCTGTGTGATTATGATCTTATTTTGATTTATTTTGCAATTAAGTGTTTTTCCACCGTGGTGTTATGTATGTGAATCTGAAATGACCTTTGCTCATCTCATAACCCCTTTGGTATGAGCCTACCTGGGATCCTTGAGATCCTTAGGATCTCGACAGCACCAAGGGTTGGTTATAGGCTGCCAAAGGTATGTTTTAGATTCTGGGAGTGTTTTGGTGTCTCTGTTTATGTTTAACAGGTTGAAGGCAAAATTTTAGATAAGACGAAGAGTTGCAGGGATTTGGGAGTAGCTAAAGACCGTCCCACGTAGCCCTTTTCCATTTTCTTCTTTCTTTATTCATTTGGGTCTGTAATAACTATTGTACAAGCTCTATGACCGTATAATAAAATTACGGGGACTGCTTAGGGGGGGCGGGGATTCTGTGATTTGAATTTTTTTAGACATCATGCTTATAGGATGTCACTTGTTAATTTATTAGGCAAACCCTCTAGGATTATTAAGTTAATTGCCTAATCACCTAGAAATCATGTTCTAGGAGTATGAATTAGCTTTCAACTTATTAAAATTAATTCTGAACATGTTCATCAATTTTTCTGCATTTTAATTAATTTTCTATACTTTTCTGCACTTTAAATAATTTCCAACATATAACTTTTAATTTTCAGCATAAATATTAATTTCCAGCATTTAAGATTTAACTTTTAGTAATTTCCAGCAACCTTAAAATAATTTTCAGCAAGTTTTAAATTAATTCCAGCATGTTTTACAATTAATTTTCAGCATTTACTTAATTTTCTTATAATTTAAAATCAATTTCCAGCCTTCTTAATTATTTTTTTTAGTATATTAAAATTAAGTTTCCGCAACTTAAATTAATTTTCCTGCAACTTAAATCAATTCTACTTCACTCTTAATTAATTTTCTTGCAACTTAAATTCAATTTTCTTGCATTTTTAAATGAATTTCCAGCACCCTTAAAAGTAATTTCCAGCATTTTCCAATTAATTTTCTGCAAATCTGAAATTAATTTTTAGCGTATTAAACCTACTTTTCAGCATATGAAATTATGTCCCAACATTTCTAAATTAACACCTTATCACTTAGAAAGCATGTCTATAGGTTTTAATCACATAAAAAATGGATAATTATTTTCTTTTCAACCATGTTAATCACCCATTTAACTTTAATTAATTAAGAGATTTATTTGAAACCATTACGTGCTATTTGCTAGTCTTATTTGTTTTGATTGACGTGAACCTCGAGTCTAATTAGGCAGCCTAGGCTTTTTCTTGTCTAGAACTAAATCCCAAAATAGTAAGTCCAACGCCTCTTGGACATTAAGTTGGGATGGGTAGGCATTTTTGGGGAATGCTAGTTTTATCGCTTTCTTTAGAACGCCTTTAGGCTTAATAACCAAATTAGGCGGGGTGGGTAGAATATTCGGAAATGATGGAAGTTGACCCGAGCAGTATTTGACAATGCGATATGCGTCATTGTCTTTCGTTAATAAGCCGGACACTGATCCGAATAAAAAATAAAAAATAACCTTTGTCTAAATTCGATTGAATTTTATTTATTTTTGCATGTCTTTTGTTTGGGGTAGTCTAGGTATACATTAATGAATCTTTTCATTATAAATTATGTCTTTTTCTATCTTCTCGCTTATCTAATTCATTTCTTTATTTATTTATACATTTTTTTATTGTTTTATCACGTAGTTAATTACTAATTAGATAATAACTAAGTTGTATGTTTAATTTTGTTTATTATATTTTTCCTATTTAAACACTTAGTTAACATTAGGTCAAATAAAATAATAGACCTTTGTTTATCACATAGATTTTTTCCACGTAATATACGAGTTCGGTCGGGACCCAAATTTGTGGACCTTGAAAGGTGTCTAACACCTTCCTTTCAAGGTAACTTGAACCCTTACTCGAATTTCTGGTTGGCATAGACTAGACTATTAAAATAAGTTTGTAATTAGTCTAGAATGGTGCCCTAATGCACCTTATCCCGCTTTTTGAGAGAAAAATGGGGCGCGACACCAAGGAATGTCAATGCAATGCAAATGATGTAATGCAATGTAGTGATGATGATGAATATTTGAAAGTTATTGCATAACTTTCTGTATACACCTACTGAGCCTCGTTGCTCCTAAAGTAGGACCCATGGGGAGTTCGCAACTCATATACTATCCATAATATTAATCCACCTCTCTAGCTAATGTTCACGGATCAAGATTCCCACAATATCTCATAAAATGTCTCAATCAATCTTGCTAGTAAATGATCTCGGCGAAGGGTTTTATAAAAATATCATTTTCTTTCGAATGGAGAAAATCTCAGTGGTATCAATCTCGTAAACATGTATGAATGATATAAGGATATAATGCTCACAACCAAATCAGTATGAAGATATGAATCAATTCAATACAAGTATAAGTGAGCTCAGAATCAACTCCATATGATAACGTTCCATAATGTAAGCCATCGTAGGGCACCACTGGTATAAATAGTCATGCATGACATCATAATATCATTTAAAGTCTCTCATTCGAGAATCATCAATATGATAAAGGAAATTTAATGGACTAACATGATCTATGATAATAAGTCAAGCCCTTACTCGGGCATCGCCACAATAATAAATATGGTGATTAAATGCACAATCATAGCCAAAAATATCGACTTAAGTCCCCACTCGGGCATCGCCACAATATATACTCCAATCAGTAATAATATGCACATAAGCCCCCACTCGGGCACCCGATAACAATAATTTCTCCAGTCAATAGTAATGTTCACATAATCCCCCTACACGGGCAACACAAAATTAAAAACAATCCCAATGACAATATATCGCGAAACTACCCAAACCTTACTTATTCCACACGAAAGTCTCATCCACTATTGTTTTGAGATTTTTCAAATTCAAACACTTTAGAAACAAAAGGTTTTCAAATTTGATTTTTTGAGAGTCGCCACTTAATTTGTTTGAAGGATAATTAAGAAAACCTTGGAAAAAGTTTAAAGACATAAAACAGAAAACATCTTTAAAGTTAGAGATTTTAAGTAAAAGGTTCGTATTAATAAGCCGAGAAGGTTTTTGAGACACTCGGGGTATCCGTTAACTTATGGTTATCCGGTCTATTTGAAAATAACTTTATCTGACTAACTTTGAAAAGAAGTTATTTTATTTTAAAAAAAGAAGAAAGTGATTAAGGGAAAAATTTATTTGGAAGAAATTTATGCATAACAAGATTTTGGAAACTTAACGGGGATTTAACTAAGTTAAATAGTCAGTGGCAAACAATTATATAACTAAGAGAAAGAGAAGAAATTTGGACTAAGCCTTGGCTTAATCCCACTTTTTGGACTTTTAGTTCAAAACCTGTCCTAATGTCTAATGGGCTTGACCCACCTGTCCTAAACTAACAATTGGACCTTTGAGGCCCATTGCACCTGTACCTGTCCTATTCTAATCAATTTGGGCTTTGGCCCACAAAAATTTGAAGACTTTCAAGTCTCAAAAATCAACTCCGAATTATTGCATGTTTGGGCTTCGACCCATTTTTTTTTCTTCCACCGATGATCTTCTTCATTCTCCTTCATTTCTCGGCCATATATATTATGTATATAGCTTGTATACCACATCAAAACAGTCCCTTGGACTTGTATCTTGAAGGCTAAGACTCCGGGGAAGTGGGCATCATTGGCCCAAGGAGGAAATGCAAGGAGAGAAGAGTCCATTTGGACTCCGGGTGAATTTTACATGCAAGGAAAAAGGTAAGAATTAATACATGTGCTAAATTGGTAAAGACACCTGAATCAAAATTAACTTACAAGAATCAAATAAGAAACAACAGAATACATTCATATTGAGCTTGAAAGTAATAGTAAAGAATCAAACACTTGAGTAATCCTAAAAATCTCGTATTTTAATTGATCTAACTTTTGCATTCCGAAGCATATGGACAAACTTAATAGGAAAGAAAAGAAGGACACAGTCACATGAAGTATTCTCAAAATTTTCTAGTCAATTCAGCAACCATAACAAACAATAGTAATGAATGACAAAAAAAAAGAGAAAAAAAGTAACATTTAAAGCATTTAATAGTGGGTAAATTCAAGCAAAAAGGATCATAACCGTTTTATGTTTTAAGTAACATAACAGTTAGAAACAAAAAAAACCCGAGGGAAAACAAAATAAATATTAGTAGTGAATCTATCAACAAAGATAAACCTAAGAATAGTGACAATTAGAGACAGTAACGGTAATGAAAATGATGAGACAAATATACCAAACAAATAACTAAGGTAGGATCATCCTAATAAAAGTAACAATCGAACCCATCCTAAAAGAAAGCTAAAAGTCTTGGAATTTTGAGAGCGAATTAGCCATCATTTGTAAAAGAACAACCTTAATCGACTAAGCTTATTTCATCCTCTTCCTATCTTTGGCAAGTTCGAAAGAACCTTTGCATATCAAGCGGGTCATAGAGGGATCTTTAGATGAAACAACCTTCATTTATGAACATACCCGCTATTCTCATTGATATTATGATCTATGAAAATTTGGGGAAGGTTCCAACAGGTTTAAAGAGAGAGAAACAATTCAAATAACTACCAACAGGGAAACAAGAGATCCCGAACCTAGAAAATAAATTTAAAATTATGGCAAACCAGATTCAAGCTAAAACATCAAAACTAAAAGCTGCGTCGAGAAAGTTTTAGGCTAAAATAATGAGCCAAAGAAAACTACAATAAGTAAGCTTTTTTTTTAAATTAACAGAAACAATGAATCAGACTATAGCTAACAAAATTCCAATCAATAGGAAACTATGGATTCAAAACAATGGATTTAAATAGCTAAAGGAAACAAGAACCTTAAAATTTCAAAGAAACATCACTTGATCTAAACAGTATATTAAAATCTGAACTAAGAAATGATTTGGAAAAGCAAGAAAGTGATGCTTGAAACAATGAACTAGGAATCAACGACCATATCAATATGAAATAGTAAATAAAATAAGAACCATGACACTTAAACAATGAATCAAACAACTAAAGAAGAACCACTGCACAAAGATCCTATGGCCTTCATAGCCTCTACAACACATAACCCACCATATACTAAGAAAGGCGAGAACCAAATACTACTACAACTACTATAACAAAACAGAAAAAAGAAGAAGAAGAAAGAAGAAAGACGGAGATTTACCTTTTTTGGAGCAGCAAAACGGGACTTCGAGTCTTCAGAATCCTTACCACCACTGGAAAATCGCTCATTTCTTATCCGAAATCTAACGCTCAAAGGAGTCTTACAAGGATTCTAGCCTAGAAACTTTTAACTTAGCAAAGAAAATCCTCTTTCAATTCGGAAATTCTTTTCTTTATGCTTGAATAATTTTTTAATGCTTTAAGACTTGATTTATTTAGTTCTAGAGTGAGCTATATATAGAAAAGGATTTGGGGGTCGAATTTTGGAATCGGGCGATGTGGGAGAAGCTATTTCGAGGGTATTTTTGGGAATTTTTGAGGGGTAGAATTCAAATTTGAGATGAGGATAAGATTTTATACCTCACCTTTGTAATAATTTTATATGAAAAAAATTTAAATTAAATTGGGGGTTTTGGGGGGAAATTGTATTTTTTTCAGCAAAGAATCAGAATCAAGCACCTGTGTACGAAATTAAGTGAGATCCACCGCGATTCAAGGAGAAAGATCGATTGTGAGCCACCTAGGCTTGTTCTAGAACGTTCTTGCACTTCTCGAGTACAAATTCACGTGCTAGTCATGTGGGTTTGTACGAATTGAGGAGAGAGAGGGAGACGACTGAGATGGAAAAGGAGTTTGGGATCGGGCTTCATCGGGTTGAAATTATTGTTCAATGGTGTCAGGTTACTGTGGTAGTGTTGATGTCGTTGAGGCTGCTATCAGGAAAGTGAAGGAGAAGAGGGATTATAAGGGTTGTGGGCTGGACTGGGTCGGGTTGCATAGGTGGGCTGGGGCAGTGGTGAAGTTGTAGAATGGGATGGTGTTAAAGTGGAGATGGGTTGGGTAGAAAATAAGTGTAGAATGGGTAGATATTAGGCATTTTATCAAATAGCCCAATCAGATTAGGATTTAGCCAATCTCATTTAAATTTCGACCAAAGATTGGCCAATTGCATTGCAATTGTGGCCAATTAATTTTAATTACGACCAAATTTAATAAGTTTGGGTAAATTAAATCGCCTTTCGATAAGAAATAACAAACGATTTAATTTTGAATTTCTTGATTTAATAAAATAAAATAAAAAATTTCCAAATAAATTATTTTTTTAAAGTGAATTATATTTAAATCAAAAAATCAACCGTTTGAATTAGTTTACAAGATGATTCTTGATTAAAATTTGATTTTTGATAGAATAATTATTTAAGAAGATGAAATTATACGCTCTCATATACTTTAAGGTGGAAACATATAATTCATTACTTAAATGACAAATTTAACTCAAATAAATATTTTAGAAAGCATTTATCAGGATAAAACAAATGTTTTGATTTTATTTAAGAACCTAAGAAACTCAAGATTAAATTTAGTTGGGGAGGCCAAAAATTAGGTGTCAACAACTGGCCCCTCCCTTTGGGTAGGGTGAATGCAAGTAACCCTGGGCAATGGGAGTTTGACGTTCCTAATTTTGTCCGACCATAAATTTTTTGCATGAATGTCAAGGAGTTATGTCCAGACCCCGGTATTGGGTTTCCTACATATCTCAGGTTACATGAGAATTCAGGCCACTTGTAGTTCATAACACATGATTTTAAGCATAATATTCAAAGAATTCATAAGCTATCCCGATTTCAAATTTTAAAGAGACGAAAAAGCTGGGGAATAAGAGGGTTGGAGGATTGAAATATAGTCGAGTTTTCAACAAAGAGCCCAACCTATATATCCATGAGATTCAAGAAACCAGACTGCTTGTAGTTTGACTCGATCGGAAGAAAAAATAGTCTTTTATTTTTGACAATCTTTGGCTCGAGATGAGTGACGAGTCAGTCGAGTTATGGAAAAGAGGCTTGCAACCTCTTAACCATGAATGTGAAGCTCTTCACATACATAGGTAAGAGTTTACCCAAACATAATTTCCAAAGCTCTAGGTGTGTTGTCACTCGAATTTGAAGGAAAGAGAAGGTTACCTCCAGCATGAGTTTAGAAATATCTTGAAAGTGAAACTGAAGCTAAAATATTCCAAAATACCCACGTGACTTCTGATAGGGGTGTGGTTTGATGGTTGTGGCAATCATCCTTTAGCTCACGTCCAAAGAGTTTGACGTTCCTCTCTGAACTACGTCCCGATTTGCTCCTAAGAAAAAGTTCCACGTTGTGCTGCGTCCTTTTTGGAGTCATCCGCACCTGTAGTTTTGGTTTGATATTTTCACCCTCTCGGATGCTCTCAACAATATCTCAAACAAAAATTGTTAGTGATAAACATAATTCACGAAGGTGTATATAGTCTCTTACCATATCTCCATGTGAGTTGCTGTCTTAAAGGCGATGTAGTCCTTTCATGTACCTATTTTGGAAGGTAACAAATCTTTGCAACAATAGATACAACAACCCTGTTGGTAGCTGGATAAGACGACTTTTGGCAATTGAAATTTTTTCAAAGTGGGGTGGCCCTCTTGGACACTGACGACGCTTTGTGTAGAACGGTCCCTACAATCGCGTAATCTTATGTTGATGTGGAAACACTCTTGGTCACCTATAATGCTTTTTTTTGTATGTCAAATGATAACCCTTTAGTCTATCAAAAATGATTGTGTGCATACGTTCTTGGTTAAGTCATGTGCATCTTCCTTACCTGTACGACTTATAGATATCCCTAAGATTTTCAATCTTTGGGTCATCACGCATATTATCCGATATTGGATATGAGATGACTTACAGACACTCTTTTATTTGATTATTTTTTGAGTGACCCTGCACATTATCCGACCTTGGATAATATGTCTTACAGATATCCCTCGAATCGTCAACCTTTTGGGTAATCCAGCATATTATCCGACCTTGGATGCGATGTGGCTTATGGATATTACTTAAATTATCGATCTTTGGGTAATACTGCACATAATCAATCTTGGATATGTCACGACTTATAGAAAATCCTCGGAGTATCAATATTTATAATCTTGCACATCATCCGGTAAGGATTTAGCTGTGGCTTATGGATAACCTTCTAGCTGTCAATTTTTGGGGTAATCTCGCATACTATCCAGTAAGGATGTTGCTACGACATACGAATGACCCATGGACTATCAACTCGCGGGTAATCTTGCACACTATCCTATCTCAAATATTATGACTTACAGATGACTTTCAGATTGTCAATTCCTAGGAAGTCCAGTTTGTTGTCCGTCTCTGTATAACGACTTAAAGACGTCCCTTTAGATCATGTACTTCTTCAACTTCAATATGTTGATGCATTCAAATGCTGGTAATAAAGTGTTGAAATATTCTCGACACCGGCGACACCGCCTTTTGCGTGGTCAACATATATAAAATACTGAGATATCCTCGACGCCAGATTATGTTATCTTCGCGTGATCAACAGATATAGTTTCTCCAAAGCATCATCCAATGCCAGACCTTATTGTCCGTACATGGCGAGCAACTGTGGATACTTATCTGAATGGTATGATGGCCCTCTAGGCTATGGTATGCATGGGATGAAATAAACTTCTCGGCATGTTATGTGATGGAATGAAATAGCCCTCTCGACATGATATATGATGGAATGAAATGGCCCTCTCGGCATGGCCCTCTCAGCAGTTTTGAAGAGAAGATTCACATGAGTTCATTTGTCATCTTGTTGGCTTTTGTATGTACCTATACACAAGGTAAATGGTTAGTAGCCACAATGTCTCTCTTGCCAGCGACTGCAGTCAAACTTTAAGAAAGTTTAAAAGATAAATACTTAAAATCATAATTCGAATGACTTAGTCTGTTATTAACTTCCTCCTTTTGAGAGGTATTAAAACAACAAGTCCTTCGAATGTGAACAAGTGGCTGACATCCCTTTCTTGGGGCAGCTTAAATACCATTTGCAAACATTATACATTTATTTCGCTTCATGGCGAATCTTGAGGAGGACATCTTTTCTCTTCTCCTTATTGGTTGATCCTTTTGATCACTCCATTGATGTGCCGACTCGTTTGAATGCATCTGTGCTCAAGGTAAACATTTAGTAGACAAGGAGTCGCTTTTGATAATGACTATTTCTTAGAAAAAGTTCTAAATAAAGTATTCATAATGAGGATAAGACACTTTTATTCGTCATCTATATTCTCTTGAAATGAGATAGATGAGTCAAGAGGTACTTGATCCTAAATGGGCGATTAAACCCATCTTTGGGGCCACCCAAAAATACTGTTCTTGAGCAATATATGCTTTGGTGCAATTCCTGATCTGCTTAGGGGATTTTTGAAAAAAAACTTCCATTTATGTGCATTGATCCCTGCATCCATAGAAAAATTGTTAGTTTTGGGTGAAACTACTCCATGTTGACCTCCTTCGATCTCTGGTTTGCTCTTTGTCATCTTTTGGGTGCTCTGTTCTATTTAGACTTCATCCCTAACTCCCTGTAATAGATGTAAGGTAAAACTAGTCAAGTAGAAAACATGAATAGATTTTTCAAAAATAGTTTGATTTTTGAAAAACTTTGTTTCGAAAAACTTGTGTAACAGCTTTTAGAAAAGCTCTGCCAGTCATGTCATCTGCTGGCTCAACGAACGTCTCCCACTCGAGGCCTGGCTATGTCTAACATCTAATGGAGGATCTTTGAAAACTCATTGTTATTGCTGGGGAGTTCAATAGCACAATTTTGTGGAAGCTTTTCCTAGCTAGGGATTTGGTCTATCTAGAATCTGTCGCAACAGGTGATTTCTGAATTTGACTCTAAGTTCTCAGTGCTGAGGAATTTAGAATTTGTTCCCAAAGTGTTAGTAGACATTTTGAGGGTCTCCTCAAAATTTCTGCCCCAGTTAAACATATTTTGAGATGATCTCAACTTACTGGGAACTCGAGACTTCCTTCCGAAGTTCTTGCTGGTCTTCATTCTTTTTGTCGGAAGATGATTTTCTTCTTTCGAATTTTTGAGATTCCTTCTCAAAAATTCTACCCCAATTTCCATTTCTTAGAGTGATATGACCGAGCCGTTGGGGCGCCTACATATCCCTTTAAAGGAGAAATCAGGTCAAACGTAGTTCAGGACTATGCTAGGGAGATATAGAAAAAAATCTAATGGATTAACCGATGCCGACGTAGGCTACCTACATATCTCATTCTTGAGAATTCAGGATACCACGTAGTTTATACATAAAGGGGAAAGAAAGATCTCTCTAAGGTGTTGACCAAAGCCGACATAGGCCTCCTACGTATCTCATTCTTGAGAATTCAGGTCAAATGTAGTTCGTACATAAAAGGGAATAGTGATTCTAAGCGATTACAAATCATTAAACGATTGCATTCATAAAAATGTGATTACAAACAGAGGAAACATAGAGACAAAACCTTTTTCAGACGTAGTATCTCTTTACTGCATCGGAGTTGATTGGCTTGGTCCACTCTTGACCATCCATCTCGGACAGGATCAAGGCTCCTCCAGTAACACCTTGTGTACCACATAAGACCATTACTAGTTTGAAGCAAACTTGCCTTTGTATTCTTCTTGATGGGGAAATATACGTTTGAGAACCAATTATCCTACTTCAAATATGCGAGTTCTCACTTTCTTGTTGAAGGAACGGATCATCTTTGCTGGTATTACTGACCATGACATACAACCTCCATTCATTTTTCATTGATCAGCATGAGTTGTTCATATCGAGCACGAACCCATTTCTCATTACTCACTTTGGCCTCTTGAATAATCCTCAAGGAAGGTATCTCCACCTCGGTAGGTATCACAACTTCAGTTCCATAAACTTATAGATATGGAGTTGCCCCGATTGAAGTTTTGACCGTCGTATGGTATCCTAACAAAGCGTAAGGCAATATCTCATGCCAGGATCTGTTGTTCTCAATCATTTTTCTCAATATCCTTTTTATGTTTTTGTTGGCGGCTTCCACAACTCCATTTATTTGCAGATGATATGCGGTTGAATTTCAGTTAGTGATTTTAAACTTTTCACAAATTTCATTCATCAAGTGACTGTTCAGGTTGGCTCCATTATCCATAATGATTGATTCTTATATTCCAAATAGGCAAATCAAGTTGTTCTTGACAAAATCTGTAATGACTTTCTTGGTCACGACTTTAGATGAGATAGCTTCTACCCATTTTGTGAAATAATCAATGGTAACTAAAATGAATCTATGTCCATTTGATGCTGACGGCTCTATAGGACCAATGGCGTCCATACCCCATGCTACAAACGACCATGGTGAACTCATTGCATAAAGCTCATGTGGAGGCATCTAAATCAAGTGTCCATGTATCTGGTACTTTGGGCATTTTTGTACGTACTTATTACAGTCACTCTCCATAGTCATCCAAAAGTAACCCGTCCTCAAGATTTTTCTAGAGAGAGCTAATCTGTTCATATGAGGTCCACAAACTCCAGCATGTATTTCTTCCAATAATTTTGTGGCTTCCGCAGCATCGACACATCTTAGAAATTCTAGGTTTGGAGTCCTCCTAAAAAGGATTTCCCCGCTCGGGAAGTAACTTTTTGCCAAATGATGGATTGTGTTTTTTTGAATGTTACTGGCATCTTCGAGGTATACCCCAGATTATAAATACCTCTTGATATCTAAGTACCATAGTTTTCCATCGGCCTCTACTTCAATATGTACATAGTGTACTGGTTGCTCCCTCAAACTTATTTCTAAGAGATTAATGTAACTTTGATCTGGGTGTTGAATCATGGAGGATATAGTGGCTAAAGCATCAGCAAACTCGTTCTGTACCCTTGGGATATGTCTGAAGTCAATCTCCTTAAATCTTTTGGACAAATCCTACACTAGTTCTACATAAGGGGTGATCTTAGAATTCTTCACAGCCTACTCTCCCCGCACCTGGTGAATTAATAGATCTGAGTCTCCAATGACTAACAATTCTCGAACACCCATGTCAAGTGCTAAATCTAGGCCTAGGATGCAACCTTCATATTCGGCCATATTGTTGGTGCATGAGAAACGCAGTTTGGCAGTTACTAGGTAGTGCTGGCCTATTTCTGACACTAGAACAACTCAAATTTCTGAACCTTTAAAGTTGATCGCTCCATCAAAGAACATCCTCCATCCAGGATATGCTTCAGCTATGTCTTCCCCCACGAACAAACCCTCTTCATCCAGGAAGTAAGTACGGAGTGGCTCATATTCATTGTCAATTGGATTTTCAGCCAGATGATCTGCTAGGGCTTACCCCTTGATTGCCTTTTGGGTCACATACACAATTCCAAACTCGCTTAACAACATCTGTTGTTTGGATAACTTCCCTGCAGGCATGGCTTTCTAGAATATATATTTCAAGGGATCCATTCTGGAAATGAGATATATTGTATATAAAGATAAATAATGTCTTAACTTCTGGGCAACCCAAGTTAAAGCAGAATACGTCCTCTCAACCAAGGTATAGCGAGCCTCGTACGGAGTGAACTTCTTACTCAAATAATAGATCGCCTTCTCTTTCTTGCCGATTTCATTATATTACCCGAGCACGCATCCAAAAGTATTTTCTGAGACTAACAAATATAACAATAACGGACTTTCTTCTCTTGGTGGAACCAAAATAGGCGAAGTGGATAGATAACCCTTGATTCTGTCAAAAGCCTTCTGGCACTCTTCTGTCCACTTGTTCAACGCATCTTTCTTCAACATCCTAAGGATTGGCTCACATATGACAGTTGATTGGGCAATGAACCTACTAATGTAATTCAAATGTCCCAAGAAATTCATGACTTCTTTCTTGGTCCTCGGTGGGGGAAACTCCTGAATTGTCTTAATCTTGGAAAGGTCGAGTTTGATGCCCCTCCTACTGACTATAAACCCCAATAATTTCCATCTGGCACACCGAAAGCACACTTAGCGGGATTCAACTTCAAGTTATACTTCCTCAATCGATAGAAAAACTTTCTCAGGTGTGTCAAATGATCTAAACTCTCGCGGGATTTGATGATTACATCATCTATGTACACCTCGATTTTCTTGTGGATCATATCATGAAAGATCGTTGTCATAGCCCTCATGTATGTTGCACCAATATTTTTGAGACCAAACGGCAATAACTTGTAGTGATAAACACCCCAGGGTGTGATGAAGGCCGTCTTTTCAGCTTCTTCCTCATCCATTAAGATCTGATGATACCCGGTGAAGTAATTCACGAAGGACTACATTTCATGCTTTGCACAGTTGTCAATGAGAATGTGGATATTGTGTAGTGGGAAATTATCTTTAGGATTGGCCCTATTCAAATATTTGTAGCCAACACAAATTCTGATCTTGTTGCCCTTTTTTGACACGGAAACAATATTGGCTAGCCATACTGGATATTTTGTGACCTCCACAACTTTAGACTGAATTTGCTTTGTAGCTTCTTCTTTAATCTTTAAACTTAAGTCCAGTTTGAATTTCTGTATTTTTTACTTTACTGAATCAAACTCTGGATTGATTGGCAACTTATGTGACACGATGTTGGTGCTTAATCCTAGCATGTCATCATAGGACCAAGCAAATATGTCGATGTATTCTCATAGGAAATGGATGAGTTATCTTTTCTGTGCCTCTGTCAGGTGAACACTGATTCTTATTTCCTTAACTTCATCATGTCCCCCTAGATTGACCACTTCAGTTTCTTCCAGGTTTGGCTTCTCGCGGTTTTTAAATTCTTCCAAATCCTCTCTTAACTGTTCCTCATCAAAATTTTCCCATTCATTGTCATTTGCCTCACTTTGTTCGTTTAGCTCTTGACATGACATGATATTGGCAGGTTTTAAGTTATTATTACTGAAATAAACAGACAAACCAAGTCAGATAATAACAAGATAACTCAAAATAGGAAAATAAGAATAACATAACACAAAATAGTTTCCTAGATAAAGGGAGGCCTTTTCATTGAAAATTGGGAAATATTTACAAACCGGCTCATGACCCACACAAGTACGAACCCACGCCTTTTTGAAAATAGTAAAATACAAAAAAAGAATTTGAAAGATAAAAAGGTGGATCGCGGGGCCCCCTCCGGATGATCATCAATTTTCAAAATTAGAAATTTGCCCTTTCATCTACCACAGAGGGCGAGGAGTCGTAAGCGGAGTGGATGTCCAATTCTGGAAAGTTTCTCCAGGAGCAGCCTTTCTCACTCCGCTAGTCTTCGAAAAATCTTCTATTATAGCATTGCAACCTTCGAATAGAATTCCTATCCCATCCCCTAGACCATCATCCATCGACATCTCGCATTTAGGAAATGACTGGTACAGAAGTGCAATGGCTTGGACAGACCCATCTTTGTCCTTTTCTTATTCTCATATTCCTTTGTTGGCTTGTATCCTAGTCCATATTTGAAGGCTCTTTCTGGAATCACGATCGGCTCAATGATACCTTTCAAGCTATTTTATAGGCCTCGACCAAGATTGAACCCATTTCTTAGCATCACAGTTGCCATTATCTTATAGATAGAAGACATGGGCATCTGGGATGTTGGGTTCTCTTCAGCAGCATTCATGATTTCCACCATATAAATGTTACTGCCTTTTGGAATATCTTCAATCACAGATACATAACTATTGGGGTGGCTCAAGTGACTCCCTTCGCCTTGAATGACCACCTCATGGACTTCCCAGATGAATTTTAACAATTGATGAAGAGGTGAAGGAATCGCTCTTGCACCATGGAGCCATGGCCTCCCGAGGAGCAGATTGTAACTAGGATTATTATCCATAATATGAAATTTAGTCTTGAACTTGGCAGGTCCCATTTGGAAGTACAAATCAACTTCGCCTATAGTGTCCTTCTGTCCTCCATTAAAAGCTCACACATTAACATGGCTTTGACAGACCTTTCCCAGATCGTAACCCAATTAAGTCAATATGGAAAGTGGACAAATGTTTAGACTAGATCCGTCGTCTATCAGAACTCGATTAATCACATGGTCACGATAACTAATAGTAATGTGCAACGCTATTTTATACATTATTCCTTCAAAATGTAACTCTTCCTCACTAAATGATATACGATAACTTTCTACAACATTACATATCCTTGCAGCGAGATTTTCAACACTCGTGCCAACGGGCACATATGCTTCATCTAAGACTTTTAACAAAGCTTATCATTGGTATTGAGAACTCATTAGCAGTGCCCACACAGAGATCTGTGTTAGAGTCTTTTCCAGATGCTTGACAATTGAATATTCTTTTGGTTGCATACGCCTCCAAAACTCTTCATTCTCTCCTTCAGTAATCGGCCTCTTCTGTGAATCCTTCTTGTAAGAGTTGTTGGCTAAATTCCTGGGAACATAGCATCATTCAGACTGAGTCATCCCATGGGTGGCAATAGTCTCTACAAAAAACTCTCTTCTGGTCGGTGTTAGAGCATGTGCTTGAGTCGGGGCTGTTATCACCACAAATGGGGGCCTTTCATTGACACTTAAAGCAGCCAAGGCTTTCTCTATCTTCTCTACTATTTTCGTCTTCTTGGTCTTTTCTGAATCAACCCTAGTGACAGTCTTACTAACCGTCCATTCGTCCTCCATTTCAATCATGTTCACCGTAGCCCCTCCATGGCTAGGTAACAGATTACTGTTGACATTTGGAGCTGGTGTTTGAAGAGTAATAACTTTATGATCAATCAAGTCCTGGATTGTATGTTTCAAATTAATACAATCTTCGATACAGTGGCCGACTCATCTAGAATGATAGGCACAGTTTTGATCAGCGTGATAAAACTGGGAACTGATATTAGTGGGTTTTGGTTTGATAGGTTGGAGATAGCTAGATGCTCTTAATCTTTTAAAAAGCTGAGTGTGACTTTCAGCCAGCGGTGTGGACTTTCGTGGAGGTTCTTTTCAAGGTTTGGATGAGGAAGGTTATTTTGATTAGAAGAAGGTGGTACTTGATGATAATTTGGAGCTATGTGGATGTTAGCCTGGTGATTTGGGATGGTGGTTTGGACTTTAGGCTGATAATTTGGCAATGAAGTTTGATATTATGGTAGGATATTTAGTTGTAGAGCTTGGTATTGGGGAAGGATATTTGGTTGTGAAGCTTGGTATTGAGGTAGGACATTTGGCTATGGAACTTGGTATTGAGGTTGGGCGTAGAAGACGGACTGAGGACTCGGGGATGGTGGAGAAGAAAGGGTATTCCTAGGTATGAATTTCCTTTTCAACTTAGTAACGCAATCTGTGGACATTGAAGTCACGTCCTCTCTTTTCTTCCTAGGGAATACAGAGGACCCAACCGATGTTGGATTTTGGATAATTTTCCCCGTTCGGATGCCCTCTTTGAGTGATTCACCAATCTTCACCAAATCTGCAAAGGTTGCACGAACTGCAGACACCTTTCTAGTATAAAACTCTCCTTCTTGAGCATGGGAAAATACCGCTACCATTTCCTCCTCAGTCATAGGAGGTTGTACCTTAGTGACTTCCTTTCTCCAGTGATAGGAATAATCTCAAAAGTATTCGCTGCTCTTTTTCTTTATCCTATTCAGTGAATACCAATCGGGAGCTATTTCTACATTGTATGCAAACCTGTCGATAAAGCCTTTGGCCAGGACCTTCCAGCCAGACCTTTTTCTCAGTTCCTGGGACGTGAACTAATCCAAAGCTTCCCCGCTTAAACATCGACTGAATAGACGCATTAGCAATGCCTCGTTCCTTCTAATTTAGACCATTTGGTCACAATATCTCCTTAAGTGAGCCATGGGATTTCCAGTGCCACCGAATGTTTCAAATTTGGGGACCTTGTATCCTTTTGGTAGGTCTACACCGGGATGGACACACAAATTATCATAACCAAGGCCATCATTATCCCCTATCCCATGAGACTCTTTGATCCTCATAATCTCTTCATTCATTGCCAGCAACTTCTTTTCATGGTCAATTCTCCATTCTTTTTCTTTTTCCTCATAAAGGTCTACTTTGAGATTAGGAAAAGGTTATAGAGATCGGGAGATATGAAAACATGGAAAGCGATTGGAGGTATAGGTCAGATATGAAATGGATTTAGGATAGTGGTGAAAGGGTTTGGTATGCTGAAGTGTGATTTTTTGGATGAATGGAAGTTGGGTTGTAGGCAAGGAGGACATATTGGGGGTTATAGGTGTTTTGTGGTGTTTGAGAGTGGTTCTGTGGGATTTGAGGATGAATTTGTAGAGATAGGGAAGGGTTTTGTGGATGGTAAGCATCTAGGTTATTGTATCGATTGGTGTTTTGGATGGGCGGAGTGTGAGTTTGATGAACCAATGGATTATTGATGATAGAGTCTGGGGGAAGTTGAGAGGCAAAAATGGATGACACTTTATTTGGCTGATTCCAGAGGTTAGGTGCGTTGAGAGGAGGAATTTGGAGTGGAGGACCATGCTCTCCTGGGATAGGAGCATTAGCTGTGATGGCCAGATTAGCCAAGTCTCTAGTATGATTCATCACCCCTTGGAGCATTTCCATCTTTCTCACGAGTTTAGGAATCATCTCGCTCTGTTCTGTTATCAAATTATTCCTGATAGCCAATGCGTTATCCTCGTCGCTTCCAGTCATATTTGAATGATGGCTAGGAAATGGGATTTTTTGAGCTTTTGATCAGGTGAAGTAAGGATGTTCAGCTAGCTTGTGACAACACGGAGTATTTTATATTATCTGTAAAGTTAAACAACTCAAAGGGAAATATGCTAGATCCCGTTAGTAATAAATAATGCACGATAATTAGGCAGGAAGTAAACACATAAAGTCATTTCTCATCGTAGGTGAATTGATCCATAAGGTAATGATGACTCGAAAGTTCCAATGAATAGGATTTTGCTCATTGTTTTGGATAAGTAGAATTTATCAGGGAGGTTCAACTCTTCTTCTTCCCATCCTTATGTCTTCTTTCGCTGAAGTGGGGGATAAGTAGAGTTTTTGAAGATAGGGGCCGGGCTGAAAGACTGCCTTCGTATCTCACGAAGGAGAAATCAAGCCCTACGTAGTTTGAATGGTTGTAAAAAGGATTGTTTTCATGTCATTCACTAAACTTCATTATATTAGGGAAAAGTAAATACAAGGAAAATAAAAACTTGCTACGTTTAAAGCTTGATTACGGATAGTGAAAAATGCTTCTTCTCTCTTTGATCTATTTCACTCTATGGATGATTGGGCTCAAACTCCAAATGGATCATCCCGATCTTGATGAAGTGCTCCAGCTTGAAGCAAAAAGTGCGGCATTTTTTAATGTTGTGCCCTTTGGTTCCACTGTGATAGACGCAAGAGTCATCATTCTTCTTCCATTTTGCCAAATTCTCCCTTTCCTTTGCCTTCTTTGGATGCAAGATTTGTGCTTGAACCAGCTTATCATAGATATCCTCGTAGTTGTCCTTGAATGTCGTGAAGTCCAAGAGACGAATTGAAACACCACTGGTAATGGGAGTTCCTGGCTCGACCTAATCATATACCAGCATAGCATATGGTCTAGACAAATGAGCAATCTTCCCACTATTGATCATATCATATATCTTAGCTTTCAACACACGACATCCATCTGTGGTATTCCCTTTTTAGAGAAGGTGATAGATATAATTCTTATGCTCATCTCGGGGATCACACTTGGGTCCTTGGGTCTTGATCTGGCACAAAATTCCTATGGCTAGCAACAACTGATAAATTTCTGAGACTTGCACAACTCAGGTAGTTTCTAGCACTTTCTTTGAGAATGACTTGACCCTTTTATTGTGTGGGCCAGGTTATTTCCTCCATATTTTCTGACCATTTTCCATCTTTTCTATGAGTTTCTCGAGATCTCCAAGAGCCTCATTTTGGTATGATTTGAATTCTAACACCATCCGCTTGACTTCTTCGGTGAAATTCTTTTCTGGATTTCCTTCATTCAAGGTTTGATCTATTTCTGTAATCATTGGCTCGACTTCAGCAGTCTGTCTATCGAACTCTTTGTCTTTTGCCAAAGCTACTTCCATCTGATGGCAAATTTCTTTACTCTTCCTATGGAGCTCATCGATCTGTTATGAATTGACGCAATTCTCCTCCTTGTCAAATCCATTTCCATGTTCGTCTCTTCAGTCAAACCTTCCTGAAAGTACGAGAGATGATTCTTTAGGAAATAGTTTGAGAGGTATATCAGATTTTTTTGGGAAACTTTGAAAGACTTAGAGTATTTTGGTCGGACTTTTATGTAGTGGACGTATATTTTTGCTTAAATGGACTCTAAAAATATGGGACTAGATCAATTCACCTTTAATTCGAATCAACATAACATATATAAGCATATAAAACAGTTATATCACATAAGCATTAATAAAGCGTGCGTCTTACTTGAGGGGACCTTTTGAGCCAAAGGTAGGCCTAGCGTTTATTCGAAAAGACATATGCATTATTTTCGAACCATTCTATTTCCCCCAATATATATATATATATATATATATATATATATATATATATATATATATATATATATATATATATATAAAACCAAAACTTTCCCAAAAAAGAATACAAAGCCAGCCGAAAAAGGGTTCATATTTAAAGACAATAGGAAATAAAAGGGCCCACGTAGGGGCAAAATAGGACAAACCCACATAGGGTTATTTTAGGGAAAACAGTAAATATATAGAAATAAACCCATGTAGGGGCGACTACTAGTGCAGTCCTGAAGATGATCCCTCTCTATTTTTCCTTTTCTTGTACTTCTTTGCGATCTCTCCGAATGTATACTGAGCGAACCAATACTCTGTTTCTGCATTCTGTGTTCTGGTGGCACCTGACGAAAGCCATGGTATTTTTGCAATATATCAGTGGCTTCATTTTACACGTCTGTTCTCATACCCTTGAATTTCTGACTCAAAATATCTATAGTGCGGCAATACTCTTCAATGGTATGACGATCTTCTTCTTGTTTTTTCAAAAGTTCCGTCTTACCATTTCTTCATGTAGATTCTGAAACTATTCGTGGACTTTGGATCTGGAGTTGGTTCTTGGCTAAGAAATATCCATGTCTTGGATGTCCATTTTTAACCACTCCTTGTAGCCGTCTATGTACCCTGTGTTAAACCTATTTTCAGCTACGGTTTCTGGCCCCATTCTTACACATGCTTTCCAAATTTGGACAATGGCATCAACTTTTGGAACTATATTTTCCTCATCATAATCGAAGACAAAACCCTCTATTTACGCGTGCTTAAGAATAGTCTAAGTCCTCCCAAACTGTCTAAGGACCTTTTGGGGGGCATATGGACAGACTCCCCTAATTCCTGATATAGGTAGGAAAGGCAGGCCTTGACTTTCGACGATTACGAATTTTGAGAAAAACTTGTCCAGCATCCACTGAATGTTATCTTCTCCCTATTCACTGAATGCCATGGACCACCCAATCTTGGTTCTGTTTCCCATGTCACCCCAACGAAACATTTCTGGTAGGTTATCGAACTCATTTTTCTTATCTAGTTCGGGTAGTTTTCGAGTTCCCTAAAATTTCATTAAGTGACTAAGGATCCACCATTGAAGAATAAAATTGCAACCTTGAAAGAAGCAATGTTTGTTTTTGCATCTTTCGAGGGCTCTATAAATATAGGACAAGATGATCAGGACTAGAGAGAAGTACTTGATTGATCCTCTTGCGTGCAAGCCCTTGAAAAGAGTTTGGACCACCATAATGATACGAGTGTTGATGGTGCGATTTTGGTTCAAAGGAAACACCATGATTCCCATAAAAGCTATGGCAAAAGCTAAGGGTCAAGTTTCATCCCATTCGCAATAAGTGTAGAACTCATTCTGGAATAGTGTGAACCCTTTGGTGCCTTCACCCCAGCAAGTGTAAAATTCTCAAAAAGGAACGTTTGGAGCGTCTATCCAGTTGCATTGGTCCTGATGCAGCTTAAGGGTTTGAGAAATATCCTTCGGAGATGGTCTGTTTGGAATTAAAATGCCTTTTTGAGGCCTTTTCAAATCTGCCCAAGAAGATATGCAATCCCTAATTCCTCACTAGTTGGGGTGATTTCCATAGTTCCAAAACGAAATACCATGTTGCTACCATCCCAATACCCTGTTAATATTTGGATTAGCTCCAGCCATGCCTTCATGTCTTTTATGCTCACCAAATGTCTTAGGTACTTTTTCACTTCAGGCCTTTGCTCCGTGTTCAATGACCTATGCCACAAGTGGAGTTCAATCGGAGATTATAACACCATGCTAAAGTTCAAGAACCACGACATCCTACAAAAGGAGCAAACCGTTAGGCCCCGCCCTAGGGATAATAGTCTGGTTACAACACACACGTCTTTTCGAATAGCACATAGTTAGATGCAGTGTCGATGGGTCGTAGAACCTTTTGACACATTTGGCATTTGTCTAATGGACTTAATATCCCTCGGGATACTAAGCCATCCTAGGCTAATGCCTAAACATTTGGGATTTGGTTTCGCTCTATCCTAATTGACTAGAATAGTTTGTTCGAATTGACCGAGAACCCAAAGTGGACTTTTTGGGGTAACATATCAAGTGACCGTTGACCGACTCGAGCCAACTAATTCACTTGGCGGTTCAAAAAAGTTAAGGTGTTATACTAAAGGGTGGGTGAAGAAACCCACATAACCAACTTTTTTTCCCTAATGCCTAATGATTTGCCAGGAATGACGGAATATGCTATGATATGCGATAGTATAATTTACAAGAAATTAAACACATAATCATGTAAAACAATTAAAATACTAATTATTACAAATTCCAAATAGTTAGTCAAAAAAGTTAGTTCAAATATTTGGTTAGAACCTAGTTAGATCCCTAGCAGAGTCGCCATTTTTGTTTTGCAATTTTTCGAATTCAAACACTTTAGAAAAAAAAGGTTTTCAAATTCGATTTTTTGAGAGTCGCCACTTAATTTGTTTGAAGGATAATTAAGAAAACCTTAGAAAGTTTAAAGACATAAAACATAAAACATCTTTAAAGTTAGAGATTCTAAGTAAGAGGTTTCTATTAATTTCCCGAAAAGATTTTCAAAGCACTCGGGGTATCTGCTAACTTGCAATTATCTGGTCTATTTGAAAATAACTTTATCTGACTAAGTTTGAAAAGAAGTTATTTTACTGAAAAAAAGAAGAAAGTGATTAAGGGAAAAATTTATTTGGAAGAAATTTATGCATAACAAGATTTTGGCAACTTAACGGGGATTTAACTAAGTTAAATAGTTAGTGGCAAACAATATATAACTAAGAGAAAGACAAGAAATTTAGACTAAGCCTTGGCTTAATCCCACTTTTTGGACTTTTAGTCCAAAACCTGTCCTAATGTCTAATGGGCTTGACCCACCTGTCCTAAACTAACAATTGGATCTTTGAGGCCCATTGCACATGTACCTGTCCTATTCTAATCAATTTGGGCTTTGGCCCACAAAAATTTCAAGACTTTCAAGTCTCAAAAATCAACTCCGAATTATTGCATGTTTGGGCTTCGACCCATTTTTTTTCTTCCACTTGTGATCTGCTTCATTCTCCTTCATTTCATGGCTATACATATATTATGTATACAACTTGTATACCACATCAAAACAATCCCTTGGACTTGTATCTTGAAGGCTAAGACTCCGGGAAGAAGTGGGCCTCATAGGCCCAAGATAGAAATGCAAGGGGAGAAAAGTCCATTTGGACTCCGGGTGAATTTTGTATGCAAAGACAAAGGTAAGGATTAATACATGTGCTAAATTGGTAAAGACACCTGAATCAAAATTAACTTACAAGAATCAAATAAGAAACAACAGAATAAATTCATATTGAGCTTGAAAGTAACAGTAAAGAATCAAACACTTGAGTAATCCTAAAAATCTCATATTTTAATTGATCAAACTTTTGCATTCCAAAGCATATGGACAAACTTAATAGGAAATAAAAGAAGGATACAGTCACGGGAAATATTCTAAAAATTCCTAGTTAATTCAGCAACCATAACAAACAATAGTAATAAATGAAAAAAAAAAGAAAAAAAAGGTAACATTTAAAGTATTTAACAGTAGGTAAATTAAGATAAAAGGATCATAACTATTTTAAATTTTAATTAACATAACAGTTAGAACAAAAACTACCCAAGGGAAAACAAAATAAATATTAATAATGAATCTATCAACAAAGAGAAACCTAACAACAATGACAATTAGAGACACTAACGGTAATGAAAATGATGAGACAAATACACCAAACAAATAACTAAGGTAGGATCATCCTAATAACCATAAGTAGCAATTGAACCCATCCTAAAAGAAAGCTAAACGACTTGAAATTTTGAGAGAGCGAATTAGCCATCATTTGTTAAAGAAAAACCTTAATCGACTAAGCTTATTTCATCCTCCTCCTCTCTTTGGGAAGTTCGAGAGAACCTTTACCTATCAAGCGGGTCATAGATGGATCTTTAGATGAAACAACTTCGTTTATCAACCTATCTGCTATTCTCATTGATATTGTGATCTAAGAAAATTTGGGAAAGGTTCCAACACGTTTAAAGAGTGAGAAACGATTCAAATAACTACCAAAAGGGAAACAAGAGACCGAACCTAGAAAATAAATTTAAAATTACGGCAAACCAGATTCAAGCTAAAACATCAAAACTAAAAGCTGCGTTGAGAAATTTTTACTGTAAAATAATTAGCCAAGGAAAACTACAATAAGTAAGCTTTTTTTATCAACAGAAACAATGAATCAAACTATAGCTAACAAAATTCCAACCAAAAGGAAACTATGGATTCAAAACAGTGGGTTTAAATAGCTAAAGGAAACAAGAACCTTAAAATTTCAATGAAACATCACTTGATCTAAACAATATATTAAAATCCAAACTGAGAAATGATCTGGAAAAGCATGAAAGTGATTCTTGAAATAATAAACTAGGAATCAACAACGTTATCAAGATGAAACAGTAAATAAAATAAGAACCATGACACTTAAACAACGAATCAAACAACTAAAGAAAAACCATTGCACAAAGATCCTATGGCCTTCATAGACTCTACAACACATAATCCTACCATATACTAAGAAAGTCAAGAACCAAATACTACTAAAACTACGATAACAAAACAAAAAAGAGAAGAAGAAAAAAGAAGAAAGCCGGAGGTTTACCTTTTTTGGAGCAACAAAACGGGACTTCGAGTCTTCAAAATACTCACCACCGCCGAAAAATCACTCTTTTCTTATCCGAAATCTAACGGTCGAAGGAGCTTTACAAGGATTCTAGCATAGAAACTTTTAACTTAAAAGTCCTCTTTCAATTCGGAAATTCTTTGCTTTTTGCTTGAATAATTTTTTAATGCTTCAAGACTTGATTTCTTTATCTATAGAGCGAGCCATTTTTAGGAAAGGATTTGGGGGTCGAATTTTGAAATCGGACGATGTGGGAGAAGCTATTTCGAGGGTGTTTTTGGGAATTTTCAAGGGGTAGAATTCAAATTTGAGATGAGGATAAGATTTTACACCTCACCTTTGTACTAATTTCATATGAAAAAGGGGTAAATTAAATTGGGAGTTTTGGGGGGAAATTGAAAGTCTTTTAGCATCGAATCAGAATCAATCACCTGCGTACGAAATTGAGTGAGATCTGCCGTGATTCAAGGAGAATGATCTGTTGTGAGCCACCTAGACTTGTTCTAGAACGTTCTTTCACTTCTCGGGTTCAAATTCACGTGCTATCCATGTGGGTTTTTATGAATTGAGGAGAGAGAAAGACGACTGAGCGGGAAAAGGAGTTTGGGGTCGGGCTTCGTCGGGTTGAAATTTTTGTTCGATGGTGTCGGGTTACTGTTGTGGTGTTGATGTAGTTGAGGCTGCTATCGGGCAAGTGAAGGAGGAGAGGGATTATAAGGGTTGTGGGCTGGACCGAGTCGGGTTGTAGAGGTGGGCTGGGGCGGTGGTGAAGTGGTAGAATGGGTTGGTGTTAAAGGGGAGATGGGTTGGGTAGAAAATAAGTGTAGAATGGGTAGATATGAGGCATTTTATCATATAGCCCAATCAGATTAGGATTTAGCCAATCTCATTTAAATTTCGGCCAAAGATTGGCCAATTGCATTGCAATTGTGGCCAATTAATTTCAATTACGACCAAATTTGATAAGTTTGGCTGAATTAAATCGCCATTCGATACAAAATAACAAATGATTTAATTCTGAGTTTCTTGATTTAATAAAATAAAATAAATATTTTTCAAATAAATTATTTTTTTAAGAGCAAATTATATTTAAATAAAAAAATCAACTGGTTGAATTAATTTTCAAGATGATTCTTGATTAAAATATGATTTTTGATAGAATAATTATTTAAGCAACCAAAATTGTACTCTCTCGTATACCTTAATAAGGAAACAAATAATTCATTACTTAAATGGCAAATTTAACTCAAATAAATATTTTAGAAAGCATTTATCCGGATAAAATAAATGTTTTGATTTTATTTAAAAACCTAAGAAACCCAGGATTAAATTTAGTTGGGGAAGACAAAAATTAGGTGTCAAAAACTATTATAAGTCCATTTATACTCTAAGTATTCTCTAAAGCTCGATTATTCCATCGCTAGCAATAATAACATAATTATTCTCTAAAAGTCACTAATCTTCGATCATCACCATAAAATCCGCTAAACAAGATTCAAGCTCTAAAATAGGCATCCAATAACAATTATTCAAGATCACCAAGTTATCTATCTACATTCTACTCTAGGGATATTTACAAGTAGTAATTACTAACTAGGAAAGGCAATAATCTAACTACACCCCACTAAAAGACTCTGGTACCCGCGGAGATGCTCTCCATTTCACCTGAGCAGGCCTCCCTAATCCTAAGCGATTCATAAATTACAAGTAAGCAAGCATACAACACATAAACACGTCAGAGAAAGTCAAAGTACATCTCAACTTGCCTTGAAAGAAGATCCTCAAGTCCAAACAACATCCAAAGCCTCAACCGGGAAGCTTGAATCCCTAGAATCAACACCAAATGCGTACAATCTAATCAAATATAACATCTACAAGTCAAAAGGAGTTCAATGATACCCATATCGACTGTATTTGTTCCGGGTCCAAGATCCTCTTGAAAATCATTTCCAAAAATACAAGGGTAAAATTGAGATTTTATTTAGAATAATGTTCTCCATAATCATAGGAGTCTACAGTTTAAAACCCATGAAAAAAAGAGTTAAAAATGAGGTTCAAATCGAAGAAACCATTTTTAATCTTTTCCGGCAAAAATCCCAAAAATCATGTTTAAAATCAAGGATTTGAAGTTGTTTTGAAGATGAAATCAATGAGAAATGAGGAAATAAAGATTTAGAAATTACCCACGAAACAAATCCCAAAATCCCCTTTAAAATTGCCTAAATCCAAGTTCTAGAAGTCCAAAAATGGAGAAAATATAATTTGGGGCCGAAATGGACTTAATATACTGTCCAGGTCTAAAGTCTTTTGCGAACGCGGGCCCTTGGTTGTGATCGCGAAGTTACCTCAACCCGGACCTTCACTAACGCAAGCTTAGGGCCACGAACACTAAGAGGAGACACCTCAACCCTTCATAAATGCAAAGGTATGGACACCGGGACTTCGTGAACGCGACAGAGGAGGTTGCAAATGCGAAGAAGGAGTGACCTACGCCAGAAACAACAACTCTAAGTTTCAAAAATCCTCTAAACAGACCCTCGAAATTCATTCAGGACCCCACAGAAACAAACCAATAATGCTACTAGGCTAATTTCGACGTTCTGGACTAAATGGAACCTTTGAATTTTCGAAATGAGATTGTTTTCAACAAATTAGCCCCTGGGACCCCTTTTTAGGTATATTCACTAGATTCTCATCTAAGATGTCAAAATGCAAAACAAGGGCTCGATGTCACACCTCAAATCCTATTGAGATGAACAGGCACCCGACGCCCTAAAGACTCGAGAGAACCAACTTTAACCTATACTTACCATGCATATAACTATGAGAATCATGAAACTTTGATACATATATAAAAGCTATAGTAATGAAAGACCAACATAGATAGACCCAAACCATATATACATGACTTGACTATTGGGGCCACAACTGTTACGAGACTAAACATATTTGAACTTCATACATTAGGCTACAAAGCCTCTATAGGATAGAAAATATAATCTAGGTCGGGATAGACCCCACCTTACAAAAACACTATACAATACCAAAATACACATATCAAAGACTCATTAAAGCCTCAAATCAACTTGGAGCTCACCAATCATAGCTGAGTGTCCTGTGCTCCTATTGAGGAGGTTTACTAGCTCGAGTACCTGTACCTGTGGCATGAAACACAGTCTCCCCATAAAGGACGTTAGTATGAAAAATGTACTGAGTATGTAAGGCATAAAGTGACCATAGATAAGACATGATCTTAATAACATCAGCTATCAATATATAATTGTATAGATAAGAATAAAAGACCACCTTTGCTTGTATTTATGGGATCATGTACATTACATCTTTTCTTTACTTTATCCTTCTTTTCATTATGAAATTGTAAAGCATATGATACAAATGACCAGTTGATCAGTGATAAAAGAGGATAACCGATGCTAGGTATTTTAACCCCTGGGATACGATCCTCATAAATACACAAATCGGGATCGACCCATGCTAGGCTTTCCTTTCACCCCTGGGATACACACCCGTGATATTGGGATCGACCCATGCTAGGTGTTCTTTCCACCCCTGGGATACCACCCAACAATATACAAATTCTCTTTACATCATTTCTTTAATCTTTAAGATAGTTCTTTTGGTGGTCATAACATTATTGAGTTTTAAACTATGGACCAGTGGTGAGAGACATATGAATACTCATTTAAGGTGGTAACAATGACATAGGGAGCAAATGTAACATCAATGTATTAGATTTCATACCAAAGAACATAGAATCGAATAGCCTTACATACCTTGCTGTACAACTCCGATATTACCCCAAATTAACCTCCTGCCCCTCGGACTACTTATCTATAATAAAGTAAGTGGTAAAACTAGTATTAGTAGCTAATCAACATATTTAAGCCACTTAACCTCACCAAAATAGTAGCCGGGCAGTAAGCCCGTAATTAATTTATTCAAGGGTGTACTTTCAACCCTTACTCCTCCAATTACATTCACATACCATACAAATCCTTATAACATCCCCCGAAACAACTTTAGCCTCATTACACCCTCAAAACGGTATACAAAGTGGAGTGGGCAGTAGGCTTACATAATATTTAGTTCGGTGGTGTATCACCATATCCTCCGTCTATAATTTAATACAAGTAAGCTACATCCTTTCCCAACATCAACCAAGCTATCCCCAATATATACACATAACACAAGTCCTTAAATAGCCCAATATCCTTTATCATAGCAACCAAATATTGAACTCATCATCCCTTGAGTTCTTGACAACAATATATACACAATTCTCCACCAAAATATAAATATAGGAAGGGGGAAAAAATGGGCAGTAGCCTTACCTTAATTTTGTGATAGTTTATTCTCTTAACTTGTATTTCTTCAATATCTTGGTTCCTTCACACACAAACCAAAGGAGAAGAGAAAAATCTCTTAATAACCAAGAAAAATGGGACTGCCAAACATATAGAGGACTGTCTTATAATTTAAACATGAAGAACATAATTTCCATAGTCTTTTTGAGATAAGCTCATGATTTGTTCACTTACCTTTAGCTTGAAAGGAAGGTAAATCCAAATAACCCTAATGGAATTATAGGTCTGCTGTAGAACCTACTAGAGAGAAAGAGAGAAAACCCTAGAAAGCTAATTTTTTTGCCTAAGTTAAAATGAATAAAATGAGCTATTTTCAATCCCTTTAAAGGGACCAGCTCTTGGCCGACTGTCTTGCCCATTTTTGGCCGTAAAATACCAAGTATTTGGTGTACCTACTTGCCCATTATACTTGGGCCTTTGTGGATCTGAAACTATTGGGCCTTGGCTGCCCATTCTTGTCCTTTCCTCTCTTTTAACTTGGGCAAAAATTTATTCAAGTAGGTGGTAGTGTACTTGGCCCAATAAGCTGGTCAAAGGAGTCTTAGTAGGTGATACACCTACTTGGTTCTTAGATTGGTCAATAAGTCAAAGTAGGTGATGCACCTACTTGTCACCTACTAGCCTAATTTAAGTCAAGCAAGCAGCTCACTTATTTTATTCCATATTCTAAGTCTTAACCCCCTATGTTAACTTAATACTTCTATACACTTGGACATTTTAATCCTTGAGGTAGAATACCACCTTACTATCTCGCATTTAAGCACTTCCATTTGGGTTAACTTGGCGCATACATGCTGAAATGCTTGGGCCATTATAATATCCTTTAAATCCTCTTTAAACCACCGCTAATCACTTAAGAAACTTAGTTCATTACCTATACAACAAGGTTACCTCAAGTCCCATATCAATAGAACAAGTACACGCGAAATACGCAGTGTTACATCCTCCCCCTCTAGGAACATTCATCCTCGAATGCTAGCATAATTAGCCTGCTTAAACAAGTTCAAAACCAAGTTTAATATTCATGTTACCACATAACACTTGCACTTTTATACTTACTTGTTAATGCTCCAATTCAGCATCTTGGACTTTTACTTCAGATTTGAATTAATGAGGGTACTTGGATTTCATTGCTTCTTCGACTTCCCATGTGATATCTTCTATTTGTTGGTTCCTCCAAAGTACTTTTACAGAAGTTACTTATTTATTTCTTAACTTCTTGACTTGATGATCTAAAATAGGAATACGCACTTCTTCGTAAGTATGTTCTTCTGTAACTTGTACATCTTCAGTATGACTAATATGAGATGGATCTCCTATGCATTTTCGGAGCATTGAGACATGAAACACTGGATGTACTATTGAAAGCTCTTGGGGAAGCTCTAACTCATATGCAACTTGGCCAAATATTTGAATAATATTATATAGACCTATATAGCGTGGACTCAGTTTTCCCTTTTTACCAAACCTCATCACTCCTTTCATTGGTGACACCTTTAAGAATACCCAATCTCCTATAGAAAACTCTAGCCCTCTTCTTCTAATATCTGCATATGATTTATGTCGACTTTGAGCTATTTCTAGCCATTGTTGTATCACCTTAACTTTTTCCATAGCTTGATGAACAAGATCTGGCCCAAATAAGGCAGTTTCACCCACTTTAGACCACCCAATTGGTCATCTACACTTTCTCCCATATAAAACTTTATAAGGTGCCATTTTGATACTTGAGTGAGCTATTATTATATGGAAACTCAATAAGTTATAAATGATCATCCCAACTACCTTTGAAGTCCAATACATAAGCTCGCAGCATATCCTCAAGTGTTTGGATAGTACATTCTTCCTGACCATCCATTTGAGGGTGAAAAGCTATACTTAGACTTGCATTCCCAAAGTCTTTTGAAATGACTTCCAAAATTTTACAGTAAATTGAGCTCCCCTATCGGATATAATAGAGATTGGGACTCCATGTAGCCAAACTATCTCTTTAATATACAACCTTGCATACTCTTCAACTGTGTAAGTGGTCTTAACCGGTAGGAAATGTGTTGATTTGGTAAGTCTATCAACTATTACCCATATGAAATCATATTTTCAAGGGGAACGAGTTAAACCAGTGAAAAAATTCATGTTGATCATGTCCCACTTCCAAATCGGGAGATGCATACACTGCATATAACCTCCCGACTTTTGATGCTCTACTTTAACTTGTTGACAGTTTGGACATTGGGCTATAAATTCTGCAATCTTCTTCTTCATGTATCCTCACCAATACACTTCTTTCAAGTCATGATACATTTTAGTTGACCCTGGATGGACAGAATATCTTGAATGGTGTGCTTCCACCATAATCCTCTTCCTTAGTCCATCAATATTAGGTACACACAATCTATTTTGGCACCTAAGCTAAAATGCCTTTGTCATACCTTGTTGTACATTTTTCTTAAGCTGTAATAGAAAAGGATCCGCATACTGCTTTTCTTTCACTTCAGTTATGAATGAGGATTCTGCCGTATTTTGCACAATAACTCCTTCATCTGGAGATTCAAGAAGGCGAACCCCCAAGCTAGCTAGTTGGTGTAGATCTTTAGTTATCCCTTGTCTTTCCATGGATTGCCCATAAGTGCTTGCCATTGTCTAATGACTTAAAGCATCAACTACCATATTTGCTTTCCCCGGACGATACAAGATATCAACATCATAGTCCTTTAATAGCTCAAGCCATCTTTGCTCCCTTAGATTTAAGTCCTACTGCTTAAATATATATTGTAAACTCTTATGGTCAGTATATATGTCAACATGGACCCCATACAAGTAATGGCACCATATCTTTAAAGCAAATATAATCGCGGCTAGCTCAAGATCATGTGTTGGATAATTCTTCTCATGTGGACGCAACTCTCTTGAGGCGTAGGCTATTACCTTGCCATACTGCATCAATACACATCCTAGACCCACTCCTGAAGTATCACAATACACTACATACCCCTCTGTACCTTTTGGAAGTACCAATCCAGGTGTGGAAGTTAACTTATTCTTCAGCTCTTGAAAGATTCTTTCACAAGCATCATTCCATTGAAACTTGACTTCTTTGTGTGTTAACTTAGTTATTGGGGCAGAAATGGAAGAAAACCCTTCAACGAACCTTCTATAATGACCTGCCAAGCCTAGGAAACTACGAACCTCCAAGGTGTTGTGGGTCTTGGCCAATTTTGTAACACCCTGTATAGTTTCAAACCTATGAGACTACCATAACATTTATGGAATTATTTAAACATGAGATGGTTGGAGTATTACACATTAATTGTAGTGGGCTGAATTCACATGTGTTAATGGGCTCAATAAAGGCACAATAATTGAACAAAAGACATGGCCCAAAATGGAAAAATGATCCATTATTTCTTTGACCAAGTAAACCATCAATTATTGATCAAAGTATGGCTAAGGATAAGATTAAAAGGACTATATAAGGTGGAAAGTCAGATTTTTATTCACTAAAGGGCACATGCCAATTCTAGACTTTTCCAAAAAAGAGATATTTCATTTCTCTTCATACAAACCCTAAGGCAACCATCTCTTGTGGACAAGATCATCACCTTGCAAGTTTGGGTAAGTGTTTACTCTTGTGATTTAATATATGATATGCATGAGAGATTGTGTAGATCATGATGGTTATGTCTAAAAGTGTTGAGTAGTGTACTTTTGCTTCCTTACTAAAAGATTTGTCATCTATGTGACTTGAACTTGAAAGGAGACTTGAGGTTTTGATAGAAGTGAATGGTGTGGATGAAATATCAACATGTATAATGTGGTTATGTCCCTAACTTGATTTCTCTTTGTGTATAACATTTGGAATTGTTGTTGTGAAAATTGTGCATGGAATTGGTGGTGTAATGAAAAGAGGATGTCATTTTTGTGATGTTCATGTGCATGTTGAAACCATGGTTGTTCATTTGCATCCAAGTTAACCTAAAATATTAAATAGGAAGCTTAATTATGACCATGGATCATTCATTGCGAAAAATGACCCAAAAATGACCCCTATAGGTTGAAACAGGCACTCGCCCTCACGGGTGGGGCACTTGCGGGCACAGATGCCAATGCAGGTGGCCCTGGACAGGGATATATGGGCACCTACGACCGCATGTCACCCACCTGCGGGCGCAGGTGACCCCACAAGTCCCTCTAGGACCCCGTTTTGCATGTTTTTGTCTCTCTTTGATCCCCAAAAACCCCTATACCCTTCTTGGATGCAATTATCAACTTATGGTACCCTTTGAATGACTTTAAAGGAGTATCTCGAAGGTATTTTGAATGGTATCAATTATGTATTGTCTCTAATGTGTTGTTGTGAAAGGTGTTTACGTGACGTAGTATAAACTTGGTATAAAATGCTATTGGTTTATGATGTCTTGGTGGATGTGTGTCATGATATGGTGTTGTTGGTATGGTGATGCAATAAATGGTATTTTAAGAGGGTGAAATGACGTTATATTGAAGTCACTAGTTCATTGTCATCTTATGCACTTGTAATGTAGTTAGTTGTTAACGTGAGTTCCGTTATGTACTTGTGTTGTAGAGTAACACGTAAGAAAGGAGCTGGACTGTTGTATGCACATATAGAATTGTTGTATTCATATTAGGAAGATAAGGTATGTAAGGTTTCTCTTTCCCATATTCTTTGGCAGCACCTATTGCTCTCATCGTTACCGTACTTGTTCAATTTCAAAATGTTCCAAAGTATCTCATTCAGGTTTGACATATATTGTTGTTCACATGTTTCTTATTCATTGACCAATTGTGATTCACATGTCTTTTATTCGTTGACTAATGTTCCGAAGCTCCAATAATGATGTTATAACCACCAATGTATCAATCTCACACAAGTAAAGGAATGAAATAATGCATATATGGGTTTCTTAGAGGTCGGGTGGTATCTCAAAGGGGTGAAAGCCCCGCTAGAGATGATCCCGATGATTGTTGATATGATACGTTATATTATGTTATGGCCCACCAATAAGGTGGATGATTATGTTATGGCCCATCAATAAGGTGGATGATTATGTTATGGCCCACCAATAAGGTGGATGATTATGCTATGGCCCACTGATCAGCTGGATGAATCGTAATGATGATGAACGTAAAAGTAAAGAAAGTAATGAATGTAATGTACATGGTTCCACACATACACAGAACGGTGTTTTATCCATAATGCTTATTCACTTGTATTTGATTCCATCTGAGATCCTATGTTTCATATAGTTTATTATAGCCTTACATACTCAGTACATTCTTTCGTACTGACGTCCCTTGGGGGGAATTACCTTACTTGCTGCAGGCACAGGTGCTAATAGACCTCCACAGTAGACTGTGGATCATCTATGGATTATTAGTGAGCTCCAGTTCGGTTCGGGGCTTTCCGAGTCATTATGTACATTTGTTTTGGTACTATGTAAATGTATACGGCGGGGACTTGTCCCGACTTTAGGATTGGTCATGTATCTGTTAGAGGCTTTTGTAGACGTTGTGGGATGAATGAAGGAATGTGAGAAATGTATGCTTATGACGCAATGGCCCTAACGGCCAATTTTCATATCTATATGAATATCTTTCCATGACTTCCGTCTTTGACCTCTTATATTTACAAATGTTGTTCATTGAGAGAGATGCATATGAATGAATGATATCAGAGCAGGTCGTCTTAAGGGGTGTCTACAAAGCCGTGTCTTAGTAGAGTCGTGCTTATGGATGTGTTGCGCGCCACATTTATAAGTAGGAGGCTACGGGACATTTAGGAGTTGTTTCTTTTTGTCATTTCTTAGATCGTGCATTAGAGCCAATGTTGTAGGTGGAATCATATCTGATCATTGAAGTTGGTTTTCTTTTGTACAGTAAAATGCCGATTACAAGACGAGGTTGGGGAAAAGGTAAGAAGATAGATAGGATTGCCGGAGAAGGAACCAGTAGAACACCACCTGACCAAGATAGTCAAGGTAGGGCTGAAACTGAATTTGCATCATAGGCTTCTTCTACTTTTCCAGCTCCAAAAGAGATAGAAAGGAGAGAAGAACATGCTGGACCATGTGTTAATGCTACTGAGCAGGATATAAGGAATACGGTGCACTTGTTGACTCAGATAGTTGTTGCACAAAATTACGGACAAGTTGGTCCAGCTTTTGCACAGAAGAGGGGGCATCAAAGGCAAAGGAGAATAGCGCAAGAGTTTGAACGAGGGCTGTCAAAGAGGGCTAAACCTATGGGACAGTTCATGGTTTCCCAAGGAGAATTTTGGTCTCGGGTGTTTAACAGACCGCCTAGACCATTATTTCCTCATTCTACAGCAAATGCTCTACCTCGATCCCAAGGGTTTAGAGGCAACCAGTTTGGGAAAAGAAGTGAGATTCAGGATTCACGGACAGTGGGGTATCAAGCACAAGGAAGTATGAGCCAATCGAGGTTTTCTCGCCAGCCGTGTCAACACTACGGAAGGTTTCATTTAGGTGAATGTCGGCATGGGACAAATGTTTGCTTTTGGTGTGGTATGTTGGGGCACAAGATGAGAGGATGCCCACATAGGGGCACGAGTAGTATGAATCGACCTACGGGATCAGCCATTACGTTATCATCGTCAGGTGTACAACCTGCTGGTCATGGTAGAGGTGCTAGAGGAGCAGCCAGTTCTAGTGGAATACAGAACCATACCTACGCCTTCACGGATCGACAGAATTTGGAGGCTTCTCCTGATGTAGTGACAGGTACATTATCCATCTTTTCATATATGTATATGCATTGATTGATCCGGGTTCTACCTTATCATATGTTACTCCATTAATTGCTGAAAAAAATTCAAAAGAACACCGAAATTATTAGTTAAGCCACTTGAAGTATCTACACCTGTTGGTGAATTTACTATAGTGAAGAGAGTATATCGTAATTGTATAGTAACTGTTTGTGATCATGTTACGTTGGCTGATCTTATTGAGCTGGAAATGGTAGATTTTGATGTTATAATGGGTATGGATTGGTTGGCTTCTTGTTATGCCACGGTGGATTGCCGAGCTAAGAAGGTACATTTCCATTTCCTACAAAAGACTGTCCTTGAATGGAGGAGTAATATTGGAGTACCGAGGGGTAAATTTATTTCCTATCTTAAGGCAAGGAAAATGATATCCAAGGGGATTCATAAGGCCTAGTATGTCCCCTTAGGGTGCACCAGTGTTATTTGTACAAAACAGAGTATTATCGGCAACTGAATAAGGTAAAAATCAAGGATAAATATTCCCTCCCCAGAATTGATGATTTATTTGAGCAATTACAAGGTGCCAAAATTTTCTCAAAGATCGATTTGAAATCGGGTTCTTATTAAGTGCGGGTTAGGGAGAAGGATATACCCAAGACAGCTTTTCAAACACGTGTAACACCTCGAACATTTCCGACCCTACTTGATAATTTTGAAACATGCTTACCTTAGTTTCGAGAGCCATAAATATGTATTTTGTATTGTTATTGATGGAACATTTGATATTGTGCTAGTAAATGTGATTAGACCTTTGTAGGAGGTGTTTGTAACTTTGTGGGGCATTTGTGGGGTGAAAAGCGAGGTTTTAAGGACACCCAAGCAAAGGATATTAAAGATAAGAGGCAAGCAAAAGGTTGGAACTTGAAAGATCCAACCAAATCCACAAAGAAAAGTTGAAATTAAAAATTAAGTATGGGGCGCGCCAGGTGGCGTGCCGGGCCGCTTTTGGCCAAAATATTTTTGGCACAGCCAGCAAGGGGGCACACCTAGGGGCGTGCCAGGACGCCCCTGCACACCTTTTCCAGAGCTGAAATTTTTCTAAGTCTCTAGGGCGCCCGGGAGCGTGCTGGGGTGGTTTTTGCCCGATTTCTTCTACGATTATTAGTTACTAAAGAGGACTCTTTGGTTATGATATCATTATTCCATTGTAGTAGGACTACTCTTGAGTGAGTTTGGCATCCGAGTTGGGGTAATTCTTTGTCACAAGTGTTTTATCAAATTATGTTCAATTAAGCCATGAGTGGCTAGAATTTCTTATTTTTAAGATTGAGCCTACGAACATGAATCTCGTGAGTTGAATATTGTTATAACATTTATGGAATTATTTAAACATGAGATATATGCTGGATCATACACTGAATTTGGTGGGCTAAGTTAATATGTGTAAATGGGCTCAATTTAAGGCCCAAAATGGATTAAAAGACATGGCCCAAAAGGGCAAATGACCCATTCTTCCACTTTGACCAAGTAAACATGGCATTTAATGCCAAGAAGTGGCTAAGTATGACTTGAGGGGCTATATAAGGTGGCAAAAATCAGATTTTTATTTCACCAAAGCACACATGCCATTCTATACATTTCCACAAGATATTTCTTTAAGCTCTCAAACCCTAAGCCATCTCTTTGGACAAGATCACTCATTTGCAAGTTTGGGTAAGTGATTATTCTTATGGATTAATATATTATATGCATGGGAGAGTATGTATATCATGATGGTTATGTCTAAAAGTGTAAGTAATGCACTTTTGTTTTTTAAAAAAAGATGTGTCATCTATGTGATTTAAACTTGAAAGGAGACTTGAAGTTTTGATGAAAGTGAATGGTGTGAATGAAATATCGACATGTATGGTGTGGTTATGTTCCTTGACTTGTTATTTTTCTATGAGTGTAAATTGTGGGATTGTTGTCGATATATTGTTATGAAGTGTATTGAGGTGACTTGATGGAGTAATTGTGACGTCATGTTAATGAGAAAGCATAAAGGATGAACTTGGTGCGAAATGCTATTGGTTTATGATGTCTTGGTCAATGTATGGAATGTTGTGGTATTATTGGTATGACGATGCTGTGAATTGTATTGTAAAGGGGGAAATGACGTTATAAGGCAATTATGTAACTCGTTGTCATTTTATGCACTTGCAAGGTAGTTGGTTGTTAACGTAAGCTCCGTTATGTACTTGTGTTGTAGAGTGAAATGTAAGGAAGGAGCTGGAATGTTGTATTCACGTTTAGGATTTTGTATTCATAGCTCGAGCCGAGCCCGATATATTGATTTATGGGTGGTAGATCTAGAGGCATAAGCCTAGCTCGAGCCGAACCCAACATAACGTTATGTTATGTTAAGACCCACCGATCAGTTGGGGCCCGGGTGCATTGTGACACAGGTGATGATGAATAAGCATAAAATCAAAGAAGCAAAGAAAGTAATGAAAGCAATATACATAGTTCCAAAAATACAAATCGATGGTTTATCCATATTGGCTACTTTCTTGTAATTGCTTCCATTGAAGTTCTTATGTATTGATGCAGTTTCTTATAGCCTTACATACTCTGTACATTCTTCGTACTGATGTCCCTTGTGGGACTCACCTTTCTTGCTGCAGGCACAGGTGCTAGTAGACCTCCACAGTAAGTTGCGGATCATTTGCCGATCTTTGGTGAGCTCCAGTTAGTTCGGGGCTTTTCGAGTCACATGTATATATTTGTTTTGGTACTGTAATGTTGTATAAAGCGGGGACTTGTCCCGAATTTAGGTTGGTTACGTATATGCATCTGTTAGAGGCTTTGTAGACGTATGTGGGAATATGAATGCAAGGGATGTGTGTCCATTTTGACTTGATGACCCTAACGACCAAGTTTCATATATGTATATATCACATGTTTCCATGGCTTCCGCTATTAGCATCTTGTATCTATACGTGGTGGTGATGTTCCTTGAATGACATGCATATGAATGGACATGATCAAAGATTGGTTCTCTCGGGCCTTTTCGGCTTCGGGTGCCAGTCCGCCTCGTTGGAATTCGAGGCGTGACAAAAGTGGTATCAGAGCAGGTCTTCCGAAGGGTGTCTACAAAGCCGTGTCTGAGTAGAGTCTTACTTATGGATGTGTTGCGCACCACATTTATAAGTAGGAGGCTACGGGACATTTAGGAGTTGTTTCTTTTCTTCATATCTAGATCGTGCAATAGAGCCAATGTTGTAAGTGAAATCGCATCTGACCATTGGAATTGGTTTTCTTGTTTATAGTAAAATGCCGATGACAAGAAGAGGTAGAGGCAAAGGTAAGCAGGTAGATATGCTTACCGGTGAAGGAATGAGTAAATCACCACCTGACCAAGCTAGTCAAGGTGGAGCTAACACTGAAATTGCATCATGGTCTTCTTCTACTTTTCCAGCTTCGGAAGAGCCAAGAGGTAGAGAAGTACCCGCAGAATCGCCAATGAATGCCACTGACCAGGATTTAAGAAATGCAGTGCATATGTTGAATCAGATAGTTGTTGCACAAAGTCAAGGATGAGCTGGTCCAACGACAAATGAGGATGATGTGGCTAGAGTGGCGAGTCGCAGGACACAGGACTTTCTAAAATTAGACCCTCCTATATTCACTAAGTCAGATCCAAAAGCAGATCCACAAGACTTCGTGGATCAAATCCAGAGGGCTTTAAATGTTAAGCACGTGACTGGTGTTGAAACAGTTGAACTTGCGGCCTATAGATTGAAAGGTGAAGCTATATCGTGGTATGAAGCCTGGAAAAGATCGAGGGGTATTGATGCACTTCCAGCTGGTTGGGAAGAATTTAAAATGGTATTCCTTGATCATTACCTCCCATATGAGATCCGGGAGGCACGTACAGACCAGTTCCTAAATCTACGTTGAGGGAATATGAGTGTTAGAGAATATAGTCTTTAGTTTAATTCCTTGGCTCGATATGCTCTGAATGTAGTGGCCACAATGACAGATAGAGTCCATTGATATGTGGAAAGATTAGAGCCATATTTGGTAAGGGACTGCACCATTGCTGCCTTGAACAAAGATATGTACATAGCTAGAATACAGGCCTTCGCATAAAAAATGGATGATCAGAGACAGAGAAGAAGGGTACATGAGTCTGAAAGAGGACAATCCAAACGAGCTAGACCTATGGGCCAGTCTATGGCGTCCCAAGGAGAATCTAGGCCTCAGATGTTTCCTAGACCGCCTAGACCATCATTCTCCTATTCCACAACAGGCACCCACTCTCAATTCCAAGGGTTTAGAGGCGGTCAATCTGGGCAGAGTAGTGGAATTCACAGATCACAGGTAGAAGGATTTTCTCGTCAGCAGTGTCAGCACTGCGAGCGTACTCATTTAGGTACATGTCGGTTAGGGATGAATGCTTGCTTTTGGTGCGGTATGTTGGGGTACATGATGAAAGAGTATCCCCAGATGAGCATGGGTGGTATAGCATGACCTATGGGATCAGCCGTTGCATCATCATTATCGGTTCCTTCTTTAGGCCGAGGTGTGCAGTCTATTGGTCAGGTAGAGGTGCTAGAGGAGAAGCCAGTACTAGTGGAGTCTAGAGCCGTACTTATGCTCTAGTGGACCGGCAGAATTCGGAGGCATCTCCTGACGTAGTCACAAGTACATTATCCATATTTTTGCATAGTGTATATGTATTGATTGATTCGGGTTCTACATTATCATATGTTACTCCATTGATTGCTGTAAAATTTAAAAGAACGCCAAAATTATTAATTAAGTCATTTGAAGTATCTACACCAGTTGGTGAATCCATTGTTGCAAACCGAGTATATCGTAATTATGTGGTAACTGTGTGTGGTCATGATACACTGGCTGATCTCATTGAACTAGACATGGTGGATTTTGATGTGATAATGGGAATGGATTGGTTGGCTTCTTGTTATGCCACGGTAGATTGCCGGGCTAAGAATGTACATTTTTATTTTCCACAAGAAAATGTTCTTGAATGGCAGGGTAATGTGGGGGCACCGAGAGAAAAATTTATTTCCTATCTTAAAGCAAAGAAAATGATAGCCAAGTGGTATATATGTCATTTAGTCCGGGTGCAGGATACTGATGTGAAACCAGCAATTACTCAATCGGTTTCGGTGGTTAATGAATTCCTAGATACATTTCCTGATGATCTTCGCTTACCCCCAAAACGAAAAGTAGAGTTAGGTATTGATGTGATACCAGGCACTCAGACCTAGTATGTCCCCGTGGGGTGCACGGGTATTATTTGTACGGAAGAAAGATGGCACATTGAGAATGTGCATTGACTATCGACAATTGAATAAAGTAACGATCAAGAACAAATATCCCCTCCTTAGAATTGATGATTTGTTTGATCAGTTACAGGGTGCCAAGTGTTTTTCAAAGATTGACTTGAGATCGGGTTATCATCAAGTCAGAGTTAGAGAACAAGATATACCCAAGACAGCTTTCCGAACACGGTATGACCATTATGAATTTTTAGTAATGTCGTTTGGACTAACAAATGCTCCACCTGTTTTCATGGATTTGATGAATAGGGTGTTTAAGACATTCTTGGATGTGATCGTGATGGTATTTATAGATGATATTCTGGTTTATTCCAAATTACAAGAGGACCACGCGAATCACTTATAGCAGGTGTTACAGATTCTCCGGGATCATAAGTTGTATGCAAAGTTCTCTAAATGTGAATTTTGGTTGAAATCCGTAGCATTCTTGGGTCACATTGTGTCAGATGAAGGAATTCAAGTTGATACACAAAAGATTGAAGCGGTGAAAAATTGGCCAAGGCCTACGACGCCCACGAAAATTCATAATTTTCTGGGATTGGCCTATTAATATAGAAGGTTTGTTGAAGGGTTTTCTTCCATTGCTGCACCTTTAATGAAGCTTACACACAAGGCAGTCAAATTTTAGTGGAATGATGCATGTGAGAAAAGTTTCCAAGAGATGAAAGATAAATTGACCTCTACACCGGTATTGGTGCTTTCGAAAGGCACCAAAGGTTCTGCAGTATATTGTGATGCATCCGGAGTTGGCCTAGGGTGTGTATTGATGCAGCATGGTAATGTTATAGCATATGCCTCACGACAGTTACGGCCACATGAGAAAAACTATCCCACACATGATCTTGAGTTAGCAGCTGTGGTATTTGCTCTAAAGATATGGTGTCATTATTTGTATGGAGTTCATATTGACATCTACACTGATCACAAAAGTTTGCAATATATCTTTAAGCAGAAGGAACTCAATTTGAGGCAACGAAGGTGGCTAGAGCTCTTAAAAGACTATGATATTGATATTCTATATCATCCAGGAAAAGCGAATGTGGTGGCCGATGCATTAAACCACAAAACAGTAGGAAGCACTAGTGGCCAGTTGATGGAAAAGCAAGACCTAGTAAAAGATTTACATCAACTAGCCAGCTTGAGTTCGTCTTCTTGAATCTCCAGATGAAGGGGTCATTGTACAAAATGCAGCAGAATCTTCCTTAGTAGCTGAGGTGAAAGATAAACAGGATGCGGATCCTATTTTATTACAGCTGAAACAAAATGGACAACAGGGTCTGATAAAGGCATTTGATCTTACGCAAGAAGGAGTACTTCAATGCCAAGGTAGATTATGTGTACCGGATATAGCTGAGCTGAGAAGACGAATTATGACAGAGGCGCATCATTCGCGATATTCTATTCATCTGGGAGCTACCAAAATGTACCATGATTTGAAGGAAATGTATTGGTGGGGAAACATGAAGAAGAATATTGCAAAATTTGTAGCTCAATGCCCGAATTGTCAACAAGTAAAGGTAGAGCATCAGAAACCAGGAGGTTATATGCACTGTATCAATCTTCCAATCTGGAAGTGGGATATGATTAATATGGATTTCATCACTGGTTTGCCTCGTACACTGTGGAAATTTGATTCTATATGGGTCATAGTTGATAGGTTTACCAAGTCAGCGCATTTTCTACAAGTTAAGACCACCTATACAACTGAAGATTATGCAAGGTTGTTTGTTAAGGAGATAGTACGATTGCATGGGATTCCAATTTCTATTATATCAGACAGAGGAGCATAATTTACCGCACATTTTTGGAGATCTTTTCAGAAGAGCTTGGGTATACAAGTGAATTTGAGTACGGCTTTCCATCCTCAGACAAATGGACAAGCAGAACATACTATCCAAACACTTGAAGATATGCTACGAGCTTGCACGTTAGATTTTCAAGGCAGTTAGGATGACCATTTGCCTCTTATTGAATTTGCTTACAACAATAGCTATCATTCAAGTATCAAAATGGCACCTTATGAAGCTTTAAACGGAAGGAAGTGTAGATCACCAATCGGATGGTTTGAAGCGGGTGAAACTGCTTTACTTGGGCCAGATCTTGCTCATCAAGCTATGGAGAAAGTTAAAGTGACCCAACAATGGCTATAAACGGCCCAAAGTCGACACAAGTCCTACGCTGATGTTAGAAGAAGAGGGCTCAAATTCGCCATAGGTGATTGGGTATTCTTGAAGGTGTCACCGATGAAAGGGGTAATGCGATTTGGGAAGAAAGGGAAGTTAATTCCCCAATATATAGGGCCATATGAAATTGTCCAAAGACTTGGGCAAGTTGCGTATGAATTGGTACTACCCCAAGAACTCTCCACAGTTCATCCAGTATTTCATGTTTCGATGCTATAAAAGTTCATAAGAGATCCATCTCGTATTGCTCCCATTGACGATGTATATGTTATGGAGGATCTTACCTATGAAGAGATACCTATTGCTATTCTGGATAGGCAAGTGAAGAGGTTAAGGAATAAAGACGTAGCTTCCGTAAAGGTACTTTGGAGGAACCAACAAGTAGAAGAGATCACATGGGAAGCTGAAGAAATGATGAAGTCCAAGTACCCTCATCTATTTCAAAGGGAATAAAAGTTCAAGATGCGGGATCGACGCAATAACAAGTAAGTATCTATGAGCATTATGTGTATATGTATATATATGCTAATATAGAGATGCATTTGTTGTAATTGAAAAGATGTTGTTAACATTTGAGGATGAATGTTTCTAAGGGGGGAAGAATGTAACACCCCGTACATTTTCGACCCTACTTGACAATTTTGAACCATGCTTACCTTAGTTTCGAGAGCCATAAGTACATATTTTGTATTGTTATTGATGGAACATTTGATATTGTGCTAGTAAATGTGATTAGACCTTTGTAGGAGGTGTTTGTGACTTTGTAGAGCATTTGTGGGATGAAAATCAAGGTTTAAAGGACACCCAAGCAAAGGATCTTAAAGATAAGAGGCAAGCAAAAGGTTGGAACTTGAAAGATCCAACCAAATCCACAAAGAAAAGTTAAAATTAAAAATTAAGTATGGGGCACGTCAGGTGGCGTGCCGGGCCGCTTTTAGCCAAAATATTTTTGGCACAGGCAGCAAGGAGGCGTGCCTAGGGGTGTGCCAGGCCGCCCCCTGCACACCTTTTCTAGAGCTGAAATTTTTCTAAGTCTCTAGGGTGCCCGGGAGCGTGCCTGGGTGCTTTTTGCCCGATTTCTTCTACGATTATTAGTTTATAAAGAGGACTCTTGGGTTATGATATAATTATTCCATTGTAGTAGGACTACTCTTGAGCGATTTTGGCATCCTAGTTGGGGTAATTCTTTGTCACAAGTGTTTTATCAAATTATGTTCAATTAAGCCATGAGTGGCTAGAATTTCTTATTTTTAAGATTGAGCCTACGAACATGAATCTCGTGAGTTGAATATTGTTGTAACATTTATGGAATTATTTAAACATGAGATATATGTTGGATCATACATTGAATTTGGTGGGCTAAGTTAATATGTGTAAATGGGCTCAATTTAAGGCCCAAAATGGATTAAAAGACATGGCCCAAATGGGCAAATGACCCATTCTTCCACTTTGACCAAGTAAACATGGAATTTAATGCCAAGAAGTGGCTAAGTATGACTTGAGGGGATATATAAGGTGGAAAAAATCAGATTCTTATTCCCACAAAGCACACATGCCATTCTAGACATTTCCACAAGATATTTCTTTAACCTCTCAAACCCTAAGCCATCTCTTTGGACAAGATCACTCATTTGCAAGTTTGGGTAAGTGATTATTCTTATGGATTAATCTATTATATGCATGGGAGAGTATGTAGATCATGATGGTTATTTCTAAAAGTGTAAGTAATGCACCTTTTTTTTAAAAAAAAAGATGTGTCATCTATGTGATTTAAACTTGAAAGGAGACTTGAGGTTTTGATGAAAGTGAATGGTGTGAATGAAATATCGACATGTATGGTGTGGTTATGTTCCTTGACTTGTTATTTTTCTATGAGTGTAAATTGTGGGATTGTTGTCAATATGTTGTTATGAAGTGTATTGAGGTGACTTGATGGAGTAATTGTGACATCATGTTAATGAGAAAGCGTAAAGGATGAACTTGGTGCGAAATGCTATTGGTTTATGATGTCTTGGTCAATGTATGGAATTTTGTGGTATTATTGGTATGACAATGCCGTGAATTTTATTGTAAAGGGGGAAATGACGTTATAAGGCAATTATGTAACTCGTTGTCATTTTATACACTTGTAAGGTAGTTGGTTGTTAACATAAGCTCCGTTATGTACTTGTGTTGTAGAGTGAAACGTAAGGAAGGAGTTGGACTATTGTATTCACATATAGGATTGTGTATTCATAGTGAGAAGACAAGGTATGTAAGGTTACTCTTTCCGTATCCTTCTGCAGCACATAGTGTTCGTATTATCATTGTACTTGTTCTATTCCAAAATGTTCTAAGGTATTTCATTTCAGGTTGTCATCCATTGTTAGTCACAGGTTCCTCATTCATTGATCAAATGTTACTCATGTGTTACATAATTGTGGATATGTTCCAAAGTTCCAATAATGTTATGACTATGATTGTATCAATCTCTCAAAAGTAAAGAAATGAAGTAATGCATAGTTATTGGTTACAAGAGTACGGGTGGTAGCCCTAGAGGCATAGGCCTAGCTCAAGCCAATCCCGAGATTATTGGATCAGGGGGTAGTCCTAGAGGCATAAGCCTAGCTCGGGCCGAACCTGACAGGGGGTAGCTCTAGAGGTAAGAACCTAGCTCGAGCCGAACCTGATATATATTGGTCTATGGGTGGTAGCTCTAGAGGTGATAACCTAGATCGAGCCAAGCCCGATATATTGATTGATGGGTGGTAGCTCTAGAGGCATAAGCCTAGCTTGAGTCGATCCCAACATAACGTTATGTTATGTTAAAACCCACTGATCAGTTGGGGCCCAGGTACATTGTGACACAGGTGATGATGAATAAGTATAAAAGCAAAGAAGCAAAGAAAGTACTGAAAGCAATATACATAGTTCCAAGAATACAAATCGATGGTTTATCCATATTGGCTACTTTCTTGTAATTGATTCCATTGAAGTTCTTATGTATTGATGCAGTTTCTTATAGTCTTACATACTCAGTACATTCTTCGTACTGATGTCCCTTGGGGGACTCACCTTACTTGCTGCAGGCACAAGTGCTAGTAGACCTCCACAGTAGGTTGCAGATCATTTGCCGATCTTTGGTGAGCTCCAGTTGGTTCAGGTCTTTTCGAGTCACATGTGTATATTTGTTTTGGTACTGTAATGTTGTATAAAGTGGGGACTTGTCCCAACTTTAGGTTGGATACGTATATGCATCTATTAGAGGCTTTATAGATGTATGTGGGAATATGAATGTAAGGGATGTGTGTCCATTTTGACTTGATAGCCCTAACGGCCAAGTTTCATAGATGTATATATCACATGTTTCCATGGCTTCCGCTATTAGCATCTTGTATCTATACGTGGTGGTGATGTTCCTTGAATGACATGCATATGAATGGAAATGAGCAAAGATTAGTTCTCTCGGGCCTTATCAGCTTCGGGTGCCAGTCCGCCCCGTTGGAATTCGAGGTGTGACAACATGGTATGGTCATTATGAATTTCTAGTTATGTCATTTGGGCTAACAAATGCACCAACTGTTTTTATGGATTTGATGAATAGGGTGTTCAATCCATTTTTAGATGTGTTCGTGATCGTGTTTACAGATGATATTCTGGTTTATTCAAGATCACAAGAGGACCATGCTAATCATTGACGACAAGTGTTACAAATTCTTCGTGATCGTAAGTTATATGCAAAGTTCTCTAAGTGTGAATTTTGGTTAAAATCTGTAGCATTCTTGGGTCATATTGTGTCGGATGAAGGAATAAGGTTTGATACGCAAGAGATAGAAGCGGTGAAGAATTGGCCAAGACCTACGACGCCTACAGAGATTCATAGTTTTCTTGGATTAAACGGTTATTATGGAAGATTTGTTGAAGGGTTTTCTTCCATTGCGGCACCTTTAACAAATCTAACACACAAGACAATCAAGTTTCAATGGAATGATGCATGTGAGAAGAGTTTCCAAGAGCTGAAGGAAAAAATTGACGTCTACACCCGTATTAATACTTCCCGAAGGCACAGAAGGGTATGCGGTATATTGTGATGCTTCTAGAGTTGGACTAGGATGTGTATTGATGCAGTACTGTAATATAATAGCCTACATCTCACAACAGTTGCGATCACATGAGAGGAATTATCCCACACATGATCTTGAGCTAGCAGCTGTGATATTTGCTTTAAGGATATGGCGCCACTATTTGTATGGGGTTCACGTTGATATATATACTAATCATGAAAGTTTATAGTATATTTTTAAGTAGAAGGACCTAAACTGGAGACAGCGAAGGTGGCTGGAACTACTAAAAGAATATGATATCGATATTTTATACCATCCGGGAAAAGCAAATGTGGTAGCCGATGCATTAAGTCGTAAAGAAATAGGAAGCACTAATAGCCAGTGGACGGAAAAACTAAGGTATAGTCAAGGATTTGCATCAACTAGCCAGTTTGGGGGTTCGTCTTCTTGAATCTTCATACGAAGGGGTTATTGTGCAAAGTGAAACAGAATCTTCACTAGTAGCTGAAGTGAAAGAGAAGCAGTATGCGGATCCTATGTTACTGTAATTGAAAGAAAATGTCCAACAAGGTTTGACAAAGGCATTTGATCTTACGCAAGAAGGAGTGCTTCAGTGTCAGAATAGATTATGTGTACCAGATGTGGATGACCTAAGAAGACGGATTATGATAGAGGCACATCATTCACGGTATTTTATTCATCCGGGAGCAACTAAAACTTATCAAGATTGGAAGGAATTATAGTGGTGGGGTAATATGAAGAAGAACATTGCAGAATTTGTAACTCAATGTCCCAATTGTCAACAAGAAAAAGTAGAGCATCAGAAACCTGGAGGTTATATGCAATGTATCAATCTTCCAGTCTGGAAGTGGGACATGATTAACATGGATTTCATCACAGGTTTTCCTCATACACTGTGGAAATTTGATTCCATAAGGGTGATAGTAGACAGGCTTACCAAATCAGTACACTTTTTACCTATCAAGACTACCTACGCAGTCAAAGATTATGCGAGTATGTATATTAAAAAGATAGTTCGACTACCCAGGATTTCAATCTCTCTTATATCAGACAGGCGAGCTCAATTTACTGCATACTTTTGGAAGTTGTTCAGAAGAGTTTGGGAACCCAAGTGAATTTGAGTACGGCTTTTCACCCTCAAACAGATGGGCAAGCAGAACGTACTATCCAAACACTTGAAGATATGCTACGAGATTGCACGTTAGATTTTAAAGGCAGTTGGGATGATCATTTACCTCTTATTGAATTTACCTATAATAACAGCTATCATTCAAGTATCAAAATGGCATCTTATGAAGCTTTATATGGAAGGAAGTGTAGATCACCAACTGGATGATTTGAAGTGGGTGAAACTGTCTTACTTGGGCTAGATCTTGTTCATCAAGCTATGGAGAACGTTAAGGTGATACAATAGAGGCTACAAATGGACCAAAGTCGACACAAGTCATATGCCGATATTAGAAGAAGGGAATTAGAATTTTCCATAGGTGATTGGGTATTCTTGAAAGTGTCACCAATGAAAGGGGTAATGAGATTTGGAAAGAAAGGAAAGTTGGCCCTATATAGCGTTCCATATAAGATTGTTCAAAGATTTTGTCAAGTCGCGTATGAATTTGAATTACCCCAAGCACTCTCCACAGTTCATCCAGTGTTTCATGTTTCGATGATTTGAAAGTGCATAGTAGATCCATCTAGTATTGCTCCCATTGAAAAGGTACAAGTTACGGAGGATCTCACCTGTGAAAGAGATACCTATGGCCATTCTAGATCGACAAGTGAAGAGTTCAAGGAATAAAGAAGCAGCTTCCGTGAAAGTACTTTGGAGAAATCAACAAGTAGAAAAAATCACATGGGAAACTGAGGAAATGATAAAGTCGAAGTACCCGTATTTGTTTCAAACGAAAGAAAAAGTTCAAGGTGCGGAGCTGGAGCAATAACAAGTAAGTCTTTACAAGCATTATGTGTATATGATAACATGAAGGATAAACTTAGACTTAACTTTGTTTAAATGGGATAATGTTACTAACATTCGAGTACGAATGTTCCTAAGGGGGGAAGGATGTAACACCCCGTACAGTTCCGAACCAATGAGACTACCGTAACATTTATGAAATTATTTAAACATGAGATGGTTGGGGTATTACAAATTAATTTTAGTGGGATGAATTCACATGTGTTAATGGTCTCAATAAAGGCACAATAATTGAACAAAAGACATGGCCCAAAATGGGAAAATGATCCATTCTTTCTTTGACCAAGTAAACCCTCAATTATTGATCAAAGTGTGGATAAGTATAAGATTAAAAGGACTATATATGGTGGAAAATCATATTTTTATTCACTAAAGGGCACATGCCAATTCTAGACTTTTCCAAAAAAGAGATATTTCATTTCTCTTCATACAAACCCTAAGGCAACCATCTCTTGTGGACAAGATCATCACCTTGCAAGTTTGGGTAAGTGCTTACTCTTGTGATTTAATATATGATATGCATGAGAGATTGTGTAGATCATGATGGTTATGTCTAAAAGTGTTGAGTAGTGTACTTTTGCTTCCTTGCTAAAAGATTTGTCATCTATTTGACTTGAACTTGAAAGGAGACTTGAGGTTTTGATGGAAGTGAATGGTGTGGATGAAATATCAACATGTATGATGTGTTTATGTCCCTAACTTGATTTCTCTTTGTGCATAACATTTGGAATTGTTGTTGTGAAAATTGTGCATGGAATTGGCGGTGTAATGAAAGGAGGATTTCATTTTGGTGATGTTCATGTGGATGTTGAAACCATGGTTTTTCGTTGGCATCCAAGTTAACCTAAAATATGAAATGGTAAGCTTAATTATGACCATGGACCATTCATTGCAAAAAAGGACCCAAAAAAGACCCCTGGAGGCTGAAATGGGGCACCCGCCCTAGCGGGCGGGGCACCTGCGGGCATAGATGCCAATGCAGGTGGCCCTGGACAGGGAAAGATAGGCACCTGTGGCTGCATGTCACCCACCTGCGGGCGCAGGTGACCCCACAGGTCCCTCCAAGACCCCATTTTGCATGTTTTTGTCTCTCTTTGATCCCCAAACCCCCTATACCCTTCTTGGATGCAATTATCAACTTATGGTACCCTTTGAATGACTTTAAAGGAGTATCCCAGAGGTATTTTGAATGGTATCAATTATGGAATGTCTTTAATATGTTGTTGTGAAAGGTGTTTACATGACGAAGTGAGGTAAATGTGACATTGTATTGAAGAGGAAGTGTAAAGTATAAACTTGGTATGAAATGCTATTGGTTTATGATGCCTTGGTGGATGTGTGGCATGATGTGGTATTGTTGGTATGGTGATGCAATAAATGGTATTGTAAGAGGGTGAAATGACGTTATATGGCAGTCACGTAGTTCATTGTCATCTTATGCACTTGTAATGTAGTTAGTTGTTAACGTGAGCTCCGTTATGTTCTTGTGTTGTAGAGTAACACATAAGAAAGGAGCTGGACTATTGTATGCACATATAGAATTGTTGTATTCATATTGGGAAGATAAGGTATGTAAGGTTTCTCTTTCCCGTATTCTTTGGCAGCACCTATTGCTCTCATCGTTACCGTACTTGTTCCATTTGGAAATGTTCCAAAGTATCTCATTAAGGTTTGACATATATTGTTGTTCACATGTTTCTTATTCATTGACCAATTGTGATTCACATGTTTTTTATTCGTTGACTAATGTTCCAAAGCTTCAATAATTATGTTATAACCACCAATGTATCAATCTCACACAAGTAAAGGAATGAAATAATGCATATATAGGTTTCTTAGAGGCCGGGTGGTAGCTCAAAGGGGTGAAAGCCCCGCTAGAGACGATCCCAATGATTGTTGATATGATACGTTATATTATGTTATGGCCCACCAATAAGGTGGATGATTATGTTATGGCCCATCAATAAGGTGGATGATTATGTTATGGCCCACCAATAAGGTGGATGATTATGCTATGGCCCACTGATCAGCTGGATGAATGGTAATGATGATGAACGTAAAAGTAAAGAAAGTAATGAATGTAATGTACATGGTTCCACACATACACAGAACGGTGTTTTATCCATAATGCTTATTCACTTGTATTTGATTCCATCTGAGATCCTATGTTTCATATAGTTTATTATAGCCTTACATACTCAGTACATTCTTTCGTACTGACGTCCCTTGGGGGGAATTACCTTACTTGCTGCAGGCACAGGTGCTAATAGACCTCCACAGTAGACTGCGGATCATCTATGGATTATTGGTGAGCTCCAGTTTGGTTCGGGGCTTTCCGAGTCATTATGTACATTTGTTTTGGTACTATGTAAATGTATACGGTGGGGACTTGTCCCGACTTTAGGAGTGGTCATGTATCTGTTAGAGGCTTTTGTAGACGTTGTGGGATGAATGAAGGAATGTGAGAAATGTATGCTTTTGACGTAATGGCCCTAACAGCCAAGTTTCATATCTATATGACTATCTTTCCATGACTTTCGTCTTTGACCTCTTATATCTATAAGTGTTGGTCATTGAGAGAGATGCATATGAATGAATGAAGGTTGGTTCTCTCGCGCCTTAACGGTTTTGGGTGCCAGTCTGCCCATTAGAATTCAAGGCGTGACAAGTTCTTCACGGCTTCTATCTTTTGATAATCAACCCTTATCCCTTTATTAGATACAATATGCCCCAAGAATGCCACTGATTTTAACCAAAAATCACATTTAGAGAACTTTGCATATATTTTACGATCATGAAGAATCTATAATACTTGTCATAAATGATTAGCATGGTCCTCTTTCGATTTTGAATACACCAGAATATCATCTATAAATACTATCACAAACATATCTAAGAATGGCTTGAACACTCTATTCATCAGATCCATGAAAGCTTCTAGTGCATTTGTTAGCCCGAATGACATAACTAAAAACTCAAAATGACCATACCGTGTTTGAAAAACTGTTTTGGGTATATCTTTCTCCTTTACTTTCACTTGGTGATAACCTGACCTCAAGTCGATCTTTGAGAAACACTTAGCACCTTGTAACTGATCAAACAAATCATCAATTCTAGGGAGGGGATATTTGTTCTTAATTGTCACCTTATTCAGTTGTCGGTAGTCAATACACATTCTTAATGTGCCATCCTTCTTACATACAAATAACATGGGTGCGCCCCAAGGAGACATACTAGGCATTATGAATCCCTTTTCTAACAAATCTTTTAATTATTCCTTCAATTCACATAATTTCGCCGGGGCCATTCTATACGGAGGAATAGAAATAGGTTGAGTACCTTGGATCACATCGATACCAAACTCTACTTCTCATTCTGGAGGAAAACCAGGAAGTTTTTCAGGAAACACATCAGAAAATTTATTTACCACTGGAATGGATTGAAGAGTCTGTGGCTCCACATCTATATCTTCCACCCTCACTAGATGACATATGTACCCTTTGGACATCATGTTTTTTCCCTTAACATAAGAAATAAACTTACCCCTTGGTGCTCCAATATTACCTCTCCATTCAAGGACTGCCTCTTTTGGAAAATGGAAATGCACCCTCTTAGCTCAGCAATCTACTGTGGCATAACAAGAAGCCAACCAATCCATACCCATTATAACATAAAATTCCACCATTTCTAGCTCAACAAGGTCGGCGAATGTGTCATGATCACAAACAGTAACTATACAATTACGATAAACTCTTCTAGCTATAATAGATTCACCAACCGGTGTAGACACTTCAAATGGCTTAACCAGTGATTCTGGTGTTCTTTTGAACTTTCTAACATATGATAACGTAGAGACTAGATCAATTAATGCATTTACATTATGTGAAAATATGGATAATGTACCTGTAACCACATCAGGAGAAACCTTCAAATTTTGTCGACCCGCTAGAGCATATGTACGATTTTGGACTCCACTAGAACTAGCTGCTCCTCTACCACCTCTACCATGACCAGCAGTCATCTATTGACCTCTACCTAAAGGAGGCATCGATGATGGTGATATGATAGATGATCCAGTAGTTTGTACCATACCACCCATGCCCCTTCGAGGGTAATTTTCCATCATATGGCCCGGTGTACCACACAAATAACAAACATTTTTCCCAAACCACCATGCACCTAGATGATGTCTCCCATATTGCTTACAAGGCTGTCTAGGAGGTCTTGATTGGATCATGCTTCCATGCTCTTGGTTTCCCGCAACTGAGCCTTAGCTCTCACTTCTTTGCCCAAATTGATTGCCCCTAAACCCTTGAAATCGGGGTGGAGCACTTGATGTAAAGTAGGAAGATGGTGTCCTAGGCAGTCTATTTAAAAATTGAGGCCTGAACTCACTTTGGGATGGCATAAACTGCCCCACAGACCTAGCCCTCTTGGAGGACCCTCTTTCTGGCTCTTGTGTCCTTCTTCTTTGTCTTTGATCTTCCATTTTCTATGCAAAAGCTTGTATCCTTGCTATATCCATGTCTTTATTCAAGGCAGCAATAGTACAATCTCTAACTAGATACAGATCCAATCTATCCACATATCGATGAACTCTATCTTCCATAGTAGCTACTACATTAGGAGCATACCTGGCAAAGAGTTAAACTGAAGATTGTACTCCCTCACGCTCATATTCCCTTGGCGAAGAGTTTAAAATTGATCTGCCCGAGCCTCTTGGATCTCAAATGGAAGGTAATGATCAAGAAATGCTACTTTGAACACTTCCCAATTAGCTGGTACCCCTAGATCATTTCCAGTCTTATAGCCTCCCCTTTTAATCTATATGTTGTTAGCTCAACCGTCTCTTTACCAGATACATGCATGACATCCAAAACCTTTTGGATTTGATCAATAAAGTCTTGTGGGTCTTCGTTAAGATCTGACCCGATGAATGTGGGAGGCTCTAATTTAAGAAAATCCTGTGTCCGTAGACTGGCTGCTCTATAAGCACCACTAGTACCCATAGTCGGACCAACTTGTCCTTGACCTTATCCAGTAACTATGCGAGTCAAAAATTGCACTGCATTTCTTAAATCTTGCTCAGTAGCATTAATAGGTGATTCTGGGGGTACTTCTCTCCTTCTTAGTTCTTCTGGAGATGGAGGGGTAGAAGAAGTTCGTGATGCAAACTCATCCTGAGCCTCACTTTGGTTAGCTTGTCTAGGTGGTGACTTGCTGGTCCCTTCTCTGACAGCCACATCTACTTGCTTCCCTGTATTCTTACTCCTTCTTGTAACCGACATCTTTACTATAATGAGAAAAAATTCAAAGGTTAAATACAATCCCACCTACAACATTAGCTCTAACGTACGATCTAAGAAATGAAGTAAAAAAGAAATGACTCCTAAATGTCCCGTAGCCTCCTACTTATGGATGTGGTGCACAACACACCCATAAGCAAGACTCTACATAAACATGACTTTGTAGACTCCCTAGGATAACCTGCTCTGATACCACTTTTGTCACACCTCAAATCCTACTGAGATGGACCGGCACCCGACACCCTAAAGACTCAAGAGAACCAACTTTAACCTGTGCTTACCATGCATATAACTATGAGAATCATGAAACTTTGACACATATATATAAGTTATAGTAATGAAAGACCAACATAGATAGACCCAAACCATATATACATGACTTGACTATTGGGACCACAACTGTTATGAGACTAAACATATTTGAACTTCATACATTAGTCTACAAAGCCTCTATAGGATAGAAAACATAATCAAGGTTGGGACAGACCCCACCTTACAAAACTACTATACAATACCAAAATACACATATGAAAGACTCGGTAAAGACTCGAATCAACTTGGAGCTCACCAATCATAGCTGAGTGTCATGTGCTCCTATTGAGGAGGTCTACTAGCTGGAGTATCTGTACCTGTGGCATGAAACACAGTGTCCCCATAAGGGACGTCAGTACGAAAAATGTACTTAGTATGTAAGGCATAAAGTGACCATAGGTAAGGTAAGATCTTAATAACATCAGATATCAATATATAATTGTATAGATAAGAATAAAAGACCACCTTTGCTTATATTTATGGGATCGTGTACATTACATCTTTTACTATGGATAACCATTTTGGTAGTTCGGCGTTTAATTGTGTATTTGTGATGATTTCATCTTCCGTTACTAATTCTTTTGCAATATAATTTTCTTCCTGTCCTGTGTTTATTAATATCAGGTATGTTTGGTTATCCATTACTCCTGTTATATAATAATGATATGTTTTGGTGTTTTGTATATTATTGTTAATTGAATCTTGTGATGTATAAAATTACTGTGCAGATAAATTCTTATCAGAGGATAAGAATTTCAATATACATAGATTAGTGATACACTTATCCATATACATTAAGACATCTAGATAGTGATACACGAAAAATAATCTATGATTTATTAAAAACCTATGAAATAATAAAGCTAATGCAAGATAGCTGGTTAGACTTTACCATTTCATACTATGATGATGATAGCAATGACTATTTAGATTGGTATTACTCAGATTAAATTAAAAAATGATTAATTACGAAGCACTCCAAAATTGGACACAAACTAGACAAGAAAGAAAATCAACACAAAATTTATTGATAGCAACTAACTAAAATACTACCAAACCCGTAATAGACAATACTTAGAACAAATGACAGAGAATATAAAAGAACTCAACCGCCTAATTACATTAGAAAAACAGTATTATAATGAAGCATTTGCTACATAAGATGATCCTTGATCCGCACCCCACAATTGGTATCAGAGCTATGTACACAAATACAAATACAACATTTTAATGGACAGAAAACTACTAAATTATCAAGAATAAAAACTGGATATCAACTATACATAAGTTGTTATAGGGCTTATAAGTCACAAACCACTTATAGATTTTCTATCTATACTAAATTAGTTGATATTCTAACCTTCATAGAAAAATTCTCTCTTCTCCAAATTATATAAATAAAATATTTAAATCTTTTTAAGATATGGAGCAATCCGACAAACCGACTCAGGTACACATATTCATCACTATGAATAGCTAAACTTTTATATTCCTTATAATCTCTTAAATATCATTGTTATTTATCATGTTATAGTACAATTATATTGAACATCTTGAGCAAGTTTTCCATGAAAATAGGCTGAGAGTAGTTAAGCCCAGACTATGCCATCCTAAAGTCGAAACCGAGTAGGCAAGGAATGCCGTTAAAGGGGAGTAGACAGAGTTGAGGCGCTGTTAGGGTAAATGATTGAAGCCGAAATGCATGGTAGTGACCAGAAAAGATTGTTCAGGATAATATATTAGAACATGATAAGGATAATGATACATAAAGAGGTTAGAAGGGAATATGATTAGGCATATACATGACATGAACACACACACAGAAACACCCAGTACTAGTACAGATAATAATGAATTTAGAACTGAAACAGATACTTATAGATTAAGTTCTTATACATACATAATAGATGAAGATGATAATTACAAAATACTTTTGTTCTATACATTAAGACATCTAGATAGTGATACACGAAAAATAATCTATGATTTATTAAAAACCTATGAAATAATAAATCTAATGCAAGATAGCTGGTTAGACTTTACCATTTCATACTATTATGATGATAGCAATGACTATTTAGATTGGTATTACTCAGATTAAATTAAAAAATGATTAATTACGAAGCACTCCAAAATTGGACACAAACTAGACAAGACAGAAAATCAACACAAAATTTATTGATAGCAACTATACTAAAATACTACAAAACCCGTAATAGACAATACTAGATCAGTATCTATATCCAATTCTTGGTAGTTATAATCATTATTATCTATTACTGTAACAATTTTTTCAAAGGGGTTTTCTATTTTAATTCTATTTATTTTGTTTCTTGCTTTTACCGTATGGGTTGTAGTGTATATATATAAATTTTTACATCTTGCCGTAAATATTTTACTTCCTGGTGCCAGTTCTATTCCTGACATTTTCCAGTATAAAACTAATGATTTATCTATGTTTGTATCTGTTACTGCCACTGAATAATTAGCACTTATTATAAATTTGAATTTCTAGTATATTAAATTTCCTTTAACTGCACTTATAACGCTTTTTTCAATAGGGTGTATAATTCTATCATCTGCTAAATATATTTTGATTGGGGTATATATTCCTTCTCTAAAGTAAGCTTTTATCAATATTTCTGTTCCTCCTAAGTGTACATATTTTATTGGGATTTTTGATTTTATATTTTGTATTTCCTTATTTACTAATTTTTTATTTAGTATGGGAATTTTTGCTTTTCCTTTTATATATTTACAATCTATAATATGTTCCTTTTGACTAATTACATAATATTCTTCTTTCGGTGGTTTAAACCATTATTTAATTATAGGTACGTCTAAAATCTTAGATATACTTAAGTCTAATTCTTTCCTCTTTATTTGGTCAAATATATGATTATCAAATATTATTTTTTGTTTTGATGATTCTGCATCTTGATATTCTTCTCTTTCAATTATTTGGATATCTTTTGTCTTATAGATTTTTCGTTGCACTAGCTTTAAATGTAATGACTTGAAATTGTGAACTTATTTCTTGAAAATGGTTAAGTGTCACTACAAGAAATCTGGCTTATAGTGGCGACAAAAGTTGCCACAAAAGCCCCAGAAGTCGCCACTAAATATCTATAGCAGCGACAATTGGTTCGTGGCAAGTACTTCCATAGCTAAAGGTTATTTGTGGCGAAAACTAAGAGTCGCCACAATAATTAGGTATTAGTGGCGACATTATCCGCCACAATAAGTCACATTGTACGTCACTAAAAACATTGCTAAAACACAAATTTTAGCCAAGTCGCTGCTGAAAGGAAGGGTTTAGTGGCGATATAGTCGCCACAAAAAGCTGAAACTAAGTAGTGGCAACTTCTTTCTCGCCACTAAAAATAATATTAGTAGCGGTACTTGTCGCCACAAAACCAATAAGCGATCAATAGCAACTTCCTTGCCGCTACTATAAAGGACTTTTAGTAGCGAAAACTTTTGCCACAAAAACTAGTATACCATCTATGGCAAGTTTCACCTTGTTATTAAAGAACAACATTTAGCAATGACAATAGTCGCAACAAAAACTATTGAATTCATCACCATTAAATTGTGTTTGTTCAACCACCATACAATGAACCAAAATAATAGTAAATTTTCGGTGCAACCGAATTTTCTAAAATTGTTACCTTGCTATTAAAAGCATCCAATAGTATTTCACAAACTACAAAAGTATTCTGAAGCTGAACATTATAAGTACTTCCATTACTAAAAAGTCAATTGCATAGTTCATAAGTGACATTGTATGTATATACGTATGATAAAAAAAATCTCATTGTACACCTTGAAGCTCTTCCTTGGCCGGCCCCACTGTTTAAGAACCACATCCCTGTTATTAAAAAAATTGAGAATCACTTTTAAAATTCTCATAATCTAATACTAATAATAAGAAAGGTGACAGAGCGATTCAAACTTTAAAAATCAATGACATAATAGTTCAGACACTTCAGAGAGCCTACAAAACTATTCAGAGTGAAACAATTACTACTGCAAGTGTTAACACATCTTTGCGGTTTTATGGGGCCTGATTGACCTACATAATTCTTTATGAACTGAATTCAGCAACCCCAACTAAGCATGTAAAAATCTTAAGTTCACATAACATCTCTCACCACAAAGAGTTACCAACTAATTTCAAGGTGTAAATCTGTCATGTCTAATGAAACTAGCAAATTTTAACATACTTGTCTTTTTCTTTTCTTTTCTTGTATCTTGTATCAGTGCCACCTCCTCTCCATAATAGATAATGTTATGGTATCACAACAAGTTAATTAGATATCAAACAAATTCAAAAATGGTACATACATGTGCTTGTATAGAAAAAGCTTTGACAAGAATTTGTAAACATTAAGAGTACCAGATAAACCACACAATAAAAAGCTCTAGACAAAATTTTCAACCTTCCCATTTACTGAGAAGTAAATTATGCAAATATCTATCACATGAATGCAGATTTTCGTAACCTATTACCACAGTACATTACTTAAACCTCTTGCTAATGAATTGATTAGTAACTTCATAACAACATAATTGATTTGGTCTTCTTTTTTAACATACCCATATTAGCTAGTCTTTTTGTGTGTTTGCTTAGCTTAATATAATCACTTGGCTTCTTGATTTACTATCTTACATAAGTAGTTTTATTTGTTGCTTTCTAAATCTTTAAATCTCTTAGGTTCTCAGGGCCGTTTGGGTTTTCGCTTTTGCCATGACTACTAGTACTGCACTTGTCCTCTTGGTGGTTGCATGTCATTTCTTGTGGTTGAGTCTTTCATCAGCTTCGCAAGTTAAGGCAGCAATTTCTAACTCTTATGAAAAGTAGTTTACTGGTTTATTTTCTTCCCAATCTTAACTGGTTGACTACAAAAAATAATCTCACCATTTTCTATACCATTCTCCATTTTCTATATTTTCATAGTTGAAACAACAAAATGGTATGTAGCAAGTCACAAAATAATTGACAAAAAGTAAGAGAGAAGACTTTTTAAGAAGGAGCAAGCAAGCACCTGTTGCATTCTAAGTCATGATAGCAACCATTTGTTCGCCGAACATCTTGTCTACTTCTCCTTTCATGTGTACACCCTTCTTTATCAATTTTTTTTTTTTTTGCAAATCTTGTTCCATATTCCTTTTTAACTCAACAGCCATTTGTTCATTTCCTTTCATTTCCTCGTCCAATTCCTTTTGTTTTCTGTAACATTAGATAAAAATAGGAAAAGAAGAAGTATCATAATCAGAAATTTAGGATGATAAAATATATATCTACCTGCCAAAGGAGATATCAATTCATATAGCAAAAAGAGATATCAATTCATATAGCAAAGTATTAAATCAATCAAAATTGAGGGTTGTTAGAGTGATCAAAATTAGAAATATTTCAACTGATTCCATGAAGTCATAGGCACACAGTGACTAATTCCTGAAATAGGAACTCTTAAAAGATACAGCTAAGAGTTACAAGAAAGAGAAATCTTGAGAAAATAAGTGAAAATGAAGCACATTGAAAATCATACAAGAACAATCTAACATCCAATAAATGGTAAAGTCGGTACATAAGTACAATGCATAAAACCTGACGAGGGTGCATTCAAGCTAAATGTGTAAGGATGCTTCAAAGGTATTACTGGCCGAGCTGGTGGAGGTGGAATTCTTCATGACTAGGATGGAACATGAACATATCCTATGCTGAATTATAGGGATTTTGCAGCAACACAATCTCTGAAGCAAAAGCTATCCTTACCGGGATTCAATGGTGCTCAGGAAACAACTTTAATCTAGCTACAATTGAATCTGACTCTCTTACTGTCATCAATATGACCAATAAAGAGATCAAACCCTCTTGCAAGCTGTCAAAATTATAGAACAAATCTTAACAGAAGCAGCCAAAGGAAATTTCAAATTATTGAAGAATGATCAAACGAATGATCCATGTCTTAGGATTAGGCATGCTAAAGGTTAATTTGTTTTTACTTAATACATTAAGCTTTGTCTATCTTATAGAAATGTATAAAATTGGGACAGCTTATTGTGTAGTTCATCTCTTATTCTAAGATGAACTCTTCATCTTCTATGTTTCACGAGGAGGTAAGGATGCAAAGCCACCTATTGTACCAATCTTATTTTAGATGATATCAATTGTTGGGTTCACCACCCAACACCCACCATCGGGGTGGTTTTTTGAGAAAAAAAAAAATAAGTACCATGCATATACCAAGATATCAAACACAGAAGACTTGAGAAATCAATGGCCAAAAAAGAAACAAAAGAGAGTTTAGGGACATGGAGCTAGGACCTAAGCATCAAACTGCAATTTGACTCCTTCATCTATTTCTTTGGTAGTTGTCTAGTAGTACATAACCTACTTTCACCTTTATAATCAATTATTTGCTGAAGATTCTAATATTTCTTGTAGACCAATGTTTGGAGACAAGAAGAAATTCAATCAATCTCACAAATATGAAGATCCAAATTAATTGGATCATTCAAACAGCTATGACCAAGGCCTATCCGAAATACAAGCTAACTAAATCAAGTCTTGATTGTGTTAAAATTAATACAATTGGTAGCTTCTTTCAAGTCACACGAAAAGCAAGTATTGGAGGAGAGATTAGGAACTATAATGCGATCAAATTATGGCCTTCTCTCTTTCTTTATAGTGTAGCAACAACAACTTTGCAGAAACTTCGAAGCAAATGAGAATCAAATGGTATGTACAGCAGGGATATAACATGATTTGGTTAGAACTGGACTCGCAAATAGTGACGGACATGTTGACAACTAGCAATGCAAACAACCTCAATTTGAAGAATGTTATAAACCAACAAAATAGATTCTAAACCAAGCTGAAGTACAAATAACTTACTGCTTTAAGAAGCCGATTATGTGGCAGATCTATTGGCTAAGAGAGCTACAACCACTGAAAATTGATCATACTACTATAACTTCTAAAATTTACTTAAGGACAAATACCCTTTTCAATTAGACAAAGGTCAAATGCCTAGAATTATGTACAATGGATATCAGGTTTTTCCCCCCTTCTCTTTGTACTGTTTTTTCGATTAAAAAAAAATAACAACAAGTAATTACGAAGAGATAAAAAACAGTGGAGTATATATCCAATCGCCTCTAATAGACATAACACACAATAGACCAGAACAGATATGTTCATTCACTTGGAAAAAAGAGTTTATCTACAATAAAGAAAACCACCTATTAACGTCAATTATAAACATAAAAAAATCTAAGCTTAGTTTCCAAAATAAACGCACAGATCAACGTACTCCAATAACTCAACACTGAATAAAGCAGCAAACTAAACTAGATTTATCAATCTCTCTTTCAAGAAAAATGCTCATGTTCAGCAAATTAAATTCTTTAATAAGTTTCTTCGACTTCGTGCACAACTCTCCCTTTTGACGAACACACTAAAAAGAATAATTCATGTCTAAATGCTTATGATACATGGCGTGCTTTAAACTTACCAGATGGCGCCCTCTTCGATCCCTCTGTCATCTACTTATGTTGCATCACATTCATTTCATGCTAGTAATTAATACCAAGACTGCATAAATGGAAGATACAACACCAATTACCAGTACAAAGTAACAAAATCGAAAGACGATGACACACATCAGTTATTCACAAAAGGTAGTTCACAAAGAACATAGATATTGAATCCCAAAAATAAGATTTGAAGCTGGATTCAAGTGTTTTATATTGTTTTCTTTACTCTCTTTTCTTAAGTTTTGTTTTAATTTCTTTGAGATGAGAATACAAAAGCAAAAATTAAATTACATTGAACATAGCTGTTTATTGAACATAGATGTTTAGGTAATAATGAAACTCAATACTTCAAAACCAATCGAATACATCTTCAAAACTAAAAACCCATGTAAATTTAACCTAAAAGAAGCTCTTTTCTCTGAACAAATCGTTGAATCTAAGATATCTAGTGTAATATGAACATCACAATTACAACACCAAAAGGTCTAAAATTTTATAAGGAAAAATTCAGCTTACCCCAACAAAGCTATTACTCAGAGAAGACTGTCAAGCCCGACAATCAACAAAATACGAAAAATAAAAATATGAATAAGCATGAGTTGTACCTTTAAAAATTTGAACAACTCAAAACTGCGAAACTTCGAATAACTTGAAACCCTAGTAGTGATTTTCAAACTTTGAACACTCTACCTTCCTCCTTGGAGTTCAGAGAACTTCGATTCTTATAGATTTCAAATGGGTTAAACAAATTTGAGGTGCAATCTGAATTTTTTTTATAGAACTGAAAAGGAATTTAAGCACATACCTCATGAGTCACAATTTATAATTAGGGCTTTTAGGCCTCTAAAATATATATCACATTTTGTGGTATGACTAGAAATATTTAAGAGATTTTAGTAGTGAGAAGTTGAAGAATTCTCAAGAGAGGAGAAAACTTTGCAGAGAGAATGGAGGAAGAAACCTAGTAGTGAAAAGAAAGTGAATGACCGTATGTTTCCTATTTTCTTTTAATTAGTACTTCCTTTTTATTTTTTTAAAATTTAAATTTAAATAAATTACATTATTAGAGGCGATCAATGTCGCCACAGAGGATATTCAGCGGCGACTATTTACTAGTTGCCACTAAAAATATGGAGCCAAAATTTTGTATTAGCGGGAATCTGATAATTTAGAATTAGTGACATCTATTAGTGGCGAGCAAAACTAACTTGCCACTGAATGTTTAACTTTTGTAGCGATAATGTTTGTCGCCACTATATATGTATTTTTTGTTGCGATAATTAAGGTCGCCACTAAATGTTGCCACAATAAGTCCTGTTTCTTGTAGTGTGTAGTGACTTGAAATGTGAATTAGTGACTTGAAAATGGTTAAGTGTAGTGACTTGAAATGTGAATTAGTGACTTGAAATGGTTAAGTGTAGTGAATTGAAATGTGAATTAGTGACTTGAAAATGGTTAAATGTAGTGATTTGAAATTGTGAACATGTTTCTTGAAAATTGTTAAGTTTAGTGACTTGAAATATGAATTACTGACTTGAAAATGGTCAAGTGTTGTGACTTGAAAATGGTAAACTGTAGTGACTTGAAATGTGAACTAGTGACTTGAAATGGTTAAATGTAGTGACATGAAATTGTGAACATGTTTCTTGAAAATGGTCAAGTGTAGTGACTTGAAATGTGAATTAGTGACTTTTAAATGGTTAAGTGTAGTGATTTGAAATTAAGAACTTGTTTCTCTAAATGGTTAAGTGTAGCAACTTGAAATTGTGAACTTGTTTCCTGAAAATGGTTGTGTAGTGACTTGAAATGTGAATTAGTGGCTTTAACAATGGTTAAGTATAGTGACTTGAAATTGTGAACTTGTTTAATGAAATGGTTAAATGTAGTGACTTGAAATTGTGAACTTGTTTAATGAAATGGTTAAATGTAGTGACATGAAATTGTGAACATGTTTCTTGAAAATGGTTAAGTGTAGTGACTTGAAATGTGAATTAGTGACTTTTAAATGGTTTAGTGTAGTGATTTGAAATTAAGAACTTGTTTGTTGAAAATGGAAAGGTGTAGTGACTTGCAATTGTGAACTTGTTTCTTGAAATGGTTAACTGTAGCAACTTGAAATTGTGAACTTGTTTCCTGAAAATGGTTGTGTAGTGACTTGAAATGTGAATTAGTGACTTTAAAAATGGTTAAGTATATTGACTTGAAATTGTGAACTTTTTTCTTGAAATGTTAAGTGTAACAACTTGAAATTGTGAACTCATTTCTTGAAAATGGTTAAGTGTAGTGACTTGAAATGTGAATTAGTGACTTGAAAATGGTTAAGTGTAGTGACTTGAAATGTGAATTAGTGACATGAAAATAGTTAAATGTAGTGATTTGAAATTAAGAACTTATTTCTTGAAAACGGATAAGTGTAGTGACTTGAAATTGTGAACTTTTTTCTTGAAATGGTTAAGTGTAGCAACTTGAAATTGTGAACTTGTTTCCTGAAAATGGTAGTGTAGTGATTTTAAATGTGAATTAGTGACTTTAAAAATGGTTAAGTATAGTGACTTGAAATTGTGAACTTGTTTATTGAAATGGTTAAATGTAGTGACTTGAAATTGTGAACTTATTTCTTGAAAATGGTTAAGTGTAGTGACTTGAAATGTGTATTAGTGACTTGAAAATGGTTAAGTGTAGTGACTTGAAATGTGAATTAGTGACTTGAAAATGGCTATATATAGTGACTTGAAATTGTGAACTTGTTTCCTGAAAATGGTTGTGTAGTGACTTGAAATGGGATTTAGTGAATTGAAAATGGTTAAGTGTAGTGACTTGAAATGTGAATTAGTGACTTGAAAATGGTTAAGTGTAGTGAATTAAAATGTGAATTAGTGACTTGAAAATGGTTAAATGTAGTGACTTGAAATAGTGAACATGTTTATTGAAAATTGTTAAGTGTTGTGACTTGAAATATGAATTACTGACTTGAAAATGGTTAAGTGTAGTGACTTGAAAATGGTAAACTGTAGTGACTTGAAATGTGAACTAGTGACTTGAAATGGTTAAATGTAGTGACATGAAATTGTGAACATGTTTCTTGAAAATTGTTAAGTGTAGTGACTTGAAATGTGAATTAGTGACTTTTAAATGGTTAAGTGTAGTGATTTGAAATTAAGAACTTATTTCTTGAAAATGGATAAATGTTGTGACTAGAAATTGTAAACTTGTTTCTTGAAATGGTTAAGTGTGGCAACTTGAAATTGTGAACTTTTTTCCTGAAAATGGTTGTGTAGTGACTTGAAATGTGAATTAGTGACTTTAAAAATGGTCAACTATAGTGACTTGAAATTGTGAACTTGTTTATTGAAATTGTTAAATGTAGTGACTTGAAATTGTGAACTTATTTCTTGAAAATGGTTAAGTGTAGTGACTTGAAATGTGAATTAGTGACTTGAAAATGGTTAAGTGTAGTGACTTGAAATGTGAATTAGTGACTTGGAAATGGTTAAGTGTAGTGAATTGAAATGTGAATTAGTGACTTGAAAATTGTTAAATGTAGTGATTTGAAATTGTGAACATGTTTCTTGAAAATTGTTAAGTGTAGTGACTTGAAATATGAATTACTGACTTGAAAATGGATAAGTGTAGTGACTTGAAAATGGTAAACTGTAGTGACTTGAAATGTGAACTAGTGACTTGAAATGGTTAAATGTAGTGACATGAAATTGTGAACATGTTTCTTGAAAATGGTTAAGTGTAGTGACTTGAAATGTGAATTAGTGACTTTTAAATGGTTAAGTGTAGTGATTTGAAATTAAGAACTTGTTTCTCTAAATGGTTAAGTGTAGCAACTTGAAATTGTGAACTTGTTTCCTGAAAATTGTTGTGTAGTGACTTGAAATGTGAATTAGTGGCTTTAACAATGGTTAAGTATAGTGACTTGAAATTGTGAACTTGTTTAATGAAATGGTTAAATGTAGTGACTTGAAATTGTGAACTTATTTAATGAAATGGTTAAATGTAGTGACATGAAATTGTGAACATGTTTCTTGAAAATGGTTAAGTGTAGTGACTTGAAATGTGAATTAGTGACTTTTAAATGGTTTAGTGTAGTGATTTGAAATTAAGAACTTGTTTCTTGAAAATGGATAAGTGTAGTGACTTGCAATTGTGAACCTGTTTCTAGAAATGGTTAAATGTAGCAACTTTAAATTGTGAACTTGTTTCCTGAAAATGGTTGTGTAGTGACTTGAAATGTGAATTAGTGACTTTAAAAATGGTTAAGTATATTGACTTGAAATTGTGAACTTTTTTCTTGAAATGTTAAGTGTAACAACTTGAAATTGTGAACTTGTTTCCTGAAAAGTGTTGTGTAGTGACTTGAAATGTGAATTAGTGACTTTAAAAATTGTTAAGTATAGTGATTTGAAATTGTGAACTTGTTTATTGAAATGGTTAAATGTAGTGACTTGAAATTGTGAACTCATTTCTTGAAAATGGTTAAGTGTAGTGACTTGAAATGTGAATTAGTGACTTGAAAATGGTTAAGTGTAGTGACTTGAAATGTGAATTAGTGACATGAAAATGGTTAAATGTAGTGATTTGAAATTAAGAACTTGTCTCTTGAAAACGAATAAGTGTAGTGACTTGAAATTGTGAACTTATTTCTTGAAATGGTTAAGTGTAGCAACTTGAAATTGTGAACTTGTTTCCTGAAAATGGTAGTGTAGTGACTTTAAATGTGAATTAGTGAATTTAAAAATGGTTTAGTATAGTGACTTGAAATTGTGAACTTCTTTATTGAAATGGTTAAATGTAGTGACTTGAAATTGTGAACTTATTTCGTGAAAATGGTTAAGTGTAGTGACTTGAAATGTGTATTAGTGACTTGAAAATGGTTAAGTGTAGTGACTTGAAATGTGAATTAGTGACTTGAAGATGGCTATATATAGTGACTTGAAATTGTGAACTTGTTTCCCTAAAATGGTTGTGTAGTGACTTGAAATGTGAATTAGTGACTTGAAAATGGTTAAATGTAGTGACTTGAAATTGTGAACTTGTTTAATGAAAAGGTTAAATGTAGTGACATGAAATTGTGAACATGTTTCTTGAAAATGGTTAAGTGTAGTGACTTGAAATGTGAATTAGTGACTTTTAAATGGTTTAGTGTAGTGATTTGAAATTAAGAACTTGTTTCTTGAAAATGGATAAGTGTAGTGACTTGCAATTGTGAACTTGTTTCTTGAAATAGTTAACTGTAGCAACTTGAAATTGTGAACTGGTTTCCTGAAAATGGTTGTGTAGTGACTTGAAATGTGAATTAGTGACTTTAAAAATTGTTTAGTGACTTTAAATTGTGAACTTGTATATTGAAATGGTTAAATGTAGTGACTTGAAATTGTGAACTCATTTCTTGAAAATGGTTAAGTGTAGTGACTTGAAATTGTGAACTCATTTCTTGAAAATGGTTAAGTGTAGTGACTTGAAATGTGAATTAGTGACTTAAAAATGGTTAAGTGTAGTGACTTGAAATGTGAATTAGTGACATGAAAATAGTTAAATGTAGTGATTTGAAATTAAGAACTTGTTTCTTGAAAACGGATAAGTGTAGTGACTTGAAATTGTGAACTTTTTTCTTGAAATGGTTAAGTGTAGCAACTTGAAATTGTGAACTTGTTTCCTGAAAATGGTAGTGTAGTGATTTTAAATGTGAATTAGTGACTTTAAAAATGGTTATACCATTTGTGGGGGTGGTCCTTTGATCTTATCTTCTTGGGTCATTTATCTAAATGCGGAATTATAGTAATTATCTCTTTCTCTAATTAGTCTTAATATTATATTGATATCTCTTACTATTAGGTCTAAATAACCACTGTTCTGTGTTTGTATATATCTGTCTAGGTTAAATTGTATTAATGTTTCTCTTTCTCTTAGTTCATTTATGGTTCGTTGCCAATTTTCTAAATGATTTTGATCCATTAGTTATAATCTAGATGTCCTTCTGAGTCTATATCGAGATATATATCATCATTCTTAAAATCTTCTTCGTCACTGTCTAATATAGTTTCTAACCATGTTTCTTTCATTAGATCTATAATTTCATAGGTAAGTAATAAATTATATATGTTTTGTACAATATCTTTGTCTAAATTTCGTAATATATATAAAACTAGCATTTTATAATCCTTATCCTCGTTTATTAGATATTTAGGTGTTGAGATTTTATATCTTTCTATATTTTCACTAGATTCTGCTTTGTCCATAGTTTTACTGCTTTCTGCCATATTTTTCATTCTGTGTGTGTAAATTATATTCCCTTTAACCTCTAACCATATTATTCGTATTTATCATTTACCAGTTCAGTATGTTTAATTATCCTTTGTGTCACTACTATGGGTTTCAGCTTCAATCAGTTGCCCTAACAATGCCTCAACTCTGGTCTACTACCCTCTTTTCGGCATTCCTCGCCTTCTTTGGTTTCGACCCTTAGGATGGCTTAGTCTAGGCTTACGTATTCTCAGCTTACCTAACCATAGCAAACTTACTTGGATAATATAACATAATCAAACTACTACATGATAAACATAAATAATACTCTAGAGATTACATAGGAATATTAAATTTAGTTACACATATTTAAATATAAGTGTACCGTAGTTGTTATTTCCTCTGTTGTATATGAGATTGAAGATTGTATGTTGGAATCCTCCATATCTTAACTGAAAATGAATAGATTTCTCAAAATATTTTATTTAGTGAGTTCTCAGCACATGAGAGGTTTTTTAGGTTTCGAATTCTCGATGCCTCCTCTCATCTGCATCCTCCTCTATTTATATACATAGGAGAGGCCTGCTATTCAGCCTCAATAAAAAATGCGTAAAGGTACAGTACTACTGTATGCTTTACGACTTTCTAAAAAGGAAACCGCGTTAACTTTATGAAAATGCGTAAACAAAAGTCAAAAAGTGAATAGTGCTTATTCTATCCTATCTATAGACATAAAGTAGTGCTAGTCTATTTTACATAAAGAAAAACGTGTAATACTTTACATTATTACTAAAAGACAAATATAACTAAAAGAGGAATATATCACATTATCTTGTTGGTAGGTGATGTTTGACTAGCTTGTTATCTTGCTCCGCTTGTTTATCCTAGTTGAACATCTGGTATGTTGACAGTAGATCCTCCATTACATTGTGAGCATTGGTGATCTGCATATTTCGGTCCAATGTATTGACAATATCTGTTTAATAAATGAGTTGAAATAAATCCTTTTTTGAGTGCTCTGGTAGTAGGTGTCTCTTCTGGTTTTAACAAGGAAATTATCCATTGTCGGACTTCTTCCATGTCTGCTTGTCTTAGCTCCCTTGAGTTGGCATAGATCATAACTTGGTTTCTACAATAGTAGCTCCATATGGCATGTCCATTTGTATAGTTATTTGCTAGTTCTTGAAGTATAACTTGTAAACCAATAAGTCTTTTATTTGCGTAAAATTGTGGTATATCTTCTTCAGGTATCTCTGGCTGTGGTTCTGTTTCTTATGGTAATATCATGTCTCTGGTCAGTCCTATTTTGACCACTTGTATAATTGGTTTTATTTCGTCAAATAATATCTCAGCTGGTGCTGTATAAAATCTTATATAAAAGAATGTTCCATTTGTAATTCTTTTGTAGGTAGAGAATGCATTGTATATCTCTGGTATTTTTTGAATTTCACGTCTATCTGTGGTATATACCGTAGCTAATAGTCCATAGTCATAACATGTCTTAACTAGGTTTGCATTTGTCTCTGGTTGGGCTACAAGTTTATTATAACCTTGTAATTTTTGGGTTATATAATCTTTTTCTGGGTCAGTAGTTGTGGTTGACCTTGGATTTAAATTTAGATGTGTTTGGATTGTGTGGATGTTGCGGATATATGTACGGGAAAGGTGGTTATATATTTCTTTATTGTGGCTTAAGCTAGATGCATAGCTTGATGTTTGTGGACTGGGATTATTTGTGGATTGGAATTTTTGGATAAATGGCTTTGAGAATTGGCTGTTTAAGTTGGTATTTTGTTTTTTGATAGGTTGGCTGGTTGAACTTGAGCTGCTTGCTCCTGTAGTTGCTTTGCCTGTAGCTGCATTAACAAACTTGTTATGAGTTTTACGGAGTTTCTCAGCGTCTCCTTCTAGCTCTGGCTTTTTACCGTCTGCCTTTGGACGTAGTTCTGCATTTTTTAAGTCATGCGGCTGACTGCTTGTAGCTTTAGCTTTCAGATTTACTTCATTAAGCTTTAGCTTGTTCATTTCTATCTCAATACTGTCCACTTTAGAACAAAGTGTAGTAATAGCTTTTAGCATAGCTTCCATTGTACTATCTTTTTCCGGTTCGGTCTGAGTTCCCTTGTCTTGATAGGTAGTCTGCAACAGTATTTTTGTTAGTACTTATTACTTCAATTGTAAAAGTGAAATTTTGTATATTTAATACAAGTCTTCGTATTTCTTTATTGTAACAGAGTCCTGTATTTTCCTTGTTAGCCACCATTTTACTTGAGTGTTATCTGTTCTAACAATAAATTTGTTATATACAATATATGGTTCAAATGCTAATAAACATTTATATAATGCAAATAATTCTTTTCGATTTATTTCCCATTTAATTTGTGGTTCAGTATAAGATCCTGAGTAATATCTACAGTGATGTTCTATAGTTTCATTTAGGTATTTATATTTTAATACTCCTCCATAACTATGTTCACTTGAGTCTGTTTCTACTATATAGTTAAATTGTTTCTTTATATCAGGAAAATATAGTTTTGGTAATTGCTTACATAATTCTTTTATTTTCTGTATATGTATTTTGTCTGTATCATCAAAGTGATATTCGGCATCCTTTTTTAGTTTCTTTTGTAATGGTTTCAAATGTTCTGCTAACTTTGGTATATATTCTCGTACTTGGTTTACTAATCCTAAAAAGGATTGCAATTTCTTTTTTGTATCTAAAAGTTCTTCTAAACCAATTATTTTTTGTACTATGTGTGTTTGCATTTTTATTCCATCTCTATCTATTTGTATTCCTAAGAATTCGATCTGGTTTTTCATTATTTCTGCTTTACTTTTACTTAAGCTTATTCCTGTAGTTTCTATGATGTTGATAAATTTATTTAATAATTGTATGTGTTCTTCTTCTGTTTTAGAATATAAGAGTATATCGTCTATGTATACAATACAATTTTCTAATTGTGTAAAGTATGTATCCATAAAGTGTTGATATCTTCCAGGTGCATTTTTATATCCGAAAGGTAGTACGTTCCATTCATAAAATCCTTGTGGTACTGTGAATGCTGTTAGTTTCTTAGATCCTTCTTCTAACTTTAGGTGATAAAATCCTGATTTACAATCAAATTTACTAAAATAATTATATCCTTGAATTTGTCTTATTTTTAATATTTTATTTGGTATTGGATAATTGTAAGTTTTAGTTTTGGCATTTAAGTTGCGATAATCTATAACCATCCTACTTTTCCCTCTTTTTTGTTCACTGTGTTTATTAACAATAAATGCAGGGCTTGTATGTTTACTATTACTTTCTTGTATATAGTTGTTGGTTACTAATTCATTTATATGGAGTTTAAATTCATCTAAGTCTGCAAAGTTATATTTTAATGGTTTCTGGGTAATTATACTATTTTCATCAATTAGTTCTATAGTTACCGTGGTTTTATGTTTTTCCCATCCTTTGAGGGGATTTTCACTATACAATAGTTCTAATTTATTATGTATGGGTGTTAGTGTATTAATTGCAAAGGTTATTATTTCTACTAATTTATTTTGATTAGGATTATTTTCTAATTTTTGTATTATTTTTTCACTTCCTTTAATCCATGGAGTTGTTTTCCTGATTTTATTTTGTACTCTCTTAGCCGCTACTTTTTGTTTATCTGAGGTTGTAAACCAGCAATATTTTTTAGTTAATATATGTGGGTATAGTTCATCTATAAAGGGCATTCCTATTATCATATCTCTTGTTGTAAATTCATAGTTATACATAGTTTTTATAATTAATATTTTATCCCATATTTGTATTTTTATATTTTTTGCTACATAGGTAATCATACTTCCTTCATCATTAAATCCTGTAAATACTGTTGGGTCTTTCAGTTTTTCCCATTTTGTTTCTGGTAAACAATTATATCTACATAGGTTAGCTTCTGATCCTGTATCTACCATTGGTGTATAATATCTACTATTATATCCTTCTACTATTATTTTTACTAAAATATATACTTTTGTCATATAGTTTATACTTTAGTTCTGTTGATTATCACATCTTTATTTTGATATTTAATTATTAATTGTTTATCTTCTATCTTATAAGGTTTTACTTGTTCGAGCCAAGTTAATCCTAAAATAATATTTGTATTTATTGGTGTTATAGTAAATTGTATATTAATTGGTATACCTCCTATAATTAATTCTTGTGTTGTCATTTCTTTTGTTTGTCTTAATTCTTTAGGTAAATCTATACATCCTTGTTCTCGTGTTATTATTTCATTTTCCGGTACTAATTCTCTGGTGATATAATTTTCTTCTTCTCCTGTGTCTATGAGGATTAGATATTTTCTCTGTCCTAGTATTCCTGTTATATAATACTGGTAAGGTTGTATTTCCATTGGTATTTCATGTTCTATTCTTCTAGATGTACTCATTCTAGATGATGTTGTTGGGGTATCCATTATTCTTTTTGATTTGCCTATTCTTTCATTTACTATTTCTAGTTCGTTATTTATATCTAATTCATCATAACTATAATCATTGTTATCTATTGCCATTACTATATTGTCAAATGGTGTTTCTATCTTTATTTTATCAATTTTACTTACTGCTTTTACTGTATGTTTTGTTGTTAAGATATATAAATTTTTACATCTTGCTGTAAATATTTTACTTCCTGGTGTTAGTTCTATTCCTGTTAGTTTCCAATATAATACTAAAGATTTATCAATATTTTTATCCTTAATAGCTACTGAGTAATTTGGGTTTACTATAAATTTAAATTTTTGATATATTAAATTTCCTTTTACCGCACTGATTATACTTTTTTCTATAGGGTATTTTATTCTATCATCTGCTAGATATAATTCTATAGGTGTATCTATTCCTTCTCTAAAACATGCTTTTATTAATATTTCTATTGCTCCTAAATGCACATGGGTTATTTCACTTTTTGTATTTAAAGCTTGTATTTCTTTATTTAATTCTTTTTTACTAAGTATTGGTACCATTGCTTTTCCTTTTGCATATTTGCAATCTACTGTGTGTTCTTTTTGACTAATAACATAATATTCTTCTTTTGGTTTTCTAAACCAGTGTTTTATAATGGGTACGTCTAAGACATTATCTATTTTTAATGATATTTCTTGTTTTTTAATTTGATTAAATATATTTATATCAAATATTACCTTTTGGCTTGTAGCTTCTTCATTTTGTTCATCTTTTTGTGCTATGACTTCAGTCATGATCTGTTTCTATATCCGTATCTGCATCACTCATTTGGTTTATATTGTTTATATCTTCTTCTAAATCTTCTATTTCATCTAATTCATCGTCACTTTCCATATCATAGTCTATATATGGTAATTCAGTATACATATCTTCCTTTATTTTTATTTCTGTTATTTGTTTCTTTTTTATATCTTTAGGTATTCTACAATCTTTTGCTAAATGTCCTAATTTTCCACAATTGTAGCATGTACATTCTGATAATTTTTTCTTTGGTTTATATGGTCTTTTCTTTTTATAATTTTTTACATAATATCTTTTCCTTGGTTGTTTATATTTATATTTGGATTTAAAACTCTTATATTTCTTAAATCGTTTTTTATACTTATGTTTGGGTTGTTTACATCCAAACTGGGGTGCTGTTTTTTGTGTGCAACATGACATATTTTTATCTAGTATTTTATCAAATTTTCGTTTATCTTTATAAGTATCACATAATCCTATAAACCATGTTTGTAGATATTTTATCCTAGCTCCTAGGGTATCTGTTATGCTTGCCGCTTCCCAATCTGTTGTTATTTTCGTACTAAAAGGTTCTGGTAGTTTTGTAAAATATAATTTTCTAACTTCTATAGCTTCTTCATGTGTATATATTCCTTTGTAATAATAATCTCTAAATGCGCATGTATATTGGTCTATGTAACACATATTACATATTGATAATTTATTCATTAATTGTCTATTTAGATTTTTATTTTTTTCTTGTTCCGCTATTTCTGTAGTCATACTTCCAAATTCATTTCTAATTCCATATTCATATTTTGCAAGTATATCTATGTTTGAGGTTGTTATCGTTCCATCTTGATTTTTGTTATTTCTTAGTACTGTCCTACTTTCTTCTGTTATATTATGTAACCATAATTTTACTGATCCTACTAGTGTTCTTTTTATATATCCTGCTGCATCTGCAACTGATATTTTATTAACATTTGAAACCATTACAAAAGAAAAGTGACTTGAAATTGTGAACTTATTTCTTGAAAATGGTTAAGTGTAGTGACTTGAAATGTGTATTAGTGACTTGAAAATGGTTAAGTGTAGTGACTTGAAATGTTAATTAGTGACTTGAAAATGGCTATATATAGTGACTAGAAATTGTGAACTTGTTTCCTGAAAATGGTTGTGTAGTGACTTGAAATGTGATTTAGTGAATTGAAAATGGTTAAGTGTAGTGACTTGAAATGTGAATTAGTGACTTGAAAATGGTTAAGTGTAGTGAATTAAAATGTGAATTAGTGACTTGAAAATGGTTAAATGTAGTGACTTGAAATAGTGAACATGTTTATTGAAAATTGTTAAGTGTTGTGACTTGAAATATGAATTACTGACTTGAAAATGGTTAAGTGTAGTGACTTGAAAATGGTAAACTGTAGTGACTTGAAATGTGAACTAGTGGCTTGAAATGGTTAAATGTAGTGACATGAAATTGTGAACATGTTTCTTGAAAATTGTTAAGTGTAGTGACTTGAAATGTGAATTAGTGACTTTTAAATGGTTAAGTGTAGTGATTTGAAATTAAGAACTTATTTCTTGAAAATGGATAAATGTTGTGACTAGAAATTGTGAACTTGTTTCTTGAAATGGTTAAGTGTGGCAACTTGAAATTGTGAAGTTTTTTCCTGAAAATGGTTGTGTAGTGACTTGAAATGTGAATTAGTGACTTTAAAAATGGTCAACTATAGTGACTTGAAATTGTGAACTTGTTTATTGAAATTGTTAAATGTAGTGACTTGAAATTGTGAACTTATTTCTTGAAAATGGTTAAGTGTAGTGACTTGAAATGTGAATTAGTGACTTGAAAATGGTTAAGTGTAGTGACTTGAAATGTGAATTAGTGACTTGAAAATGGTTAAGTGTAGTGAATTGAAATGTGAATTAGTGACTTGAAAATTGTTAAATGTAGTGATTTGAAATTGTGAACATGTTTCTTGAAAATTGTTAAGTGTAGTGACTTGAAATATGAATTACTGACTTGAAAATGGATAAGTGTAGTGACTTGAAAATGGTAAACTGTAGTGACTTGAAATGTGAACTAGTGACTTGAAATGGTTAAATGTAGTGACATGAAATTGTGAACATGTTTCTTGAAAATGGTTAAGTGTAGTGACTTGAAATGTGAATTAGTGACTTTTAAATGGTTAAGTGTAGTGATTTGAAATTAAGAACTTGTTTCTCTAAATGGTTAAGTGTAGCAACTTGAAATTGTGAACTTGTTTCCTGAAAATTGTTGTGTAGTGACTTGAAATGTGAATTAGTGGCTTTAACAATGGTTAAGTATAGTGACTTGAAATTGTGAACTTGTTTAATGAAATGGTTAAATGTAGTGACATGAAATTGTGAACATGTTTCTTGAAAATGGTTAAGTGTAGTGACTTGAAATGTGAATTAGTGACTTTTAAATGGTTTAGTGTAGTGATTTGAAATTAAGAACTATTTTCTTGAAAATGGATAAGTGTAGTGACTTGCAATTGTGAACTTGTTTCTTGAAATGGTTAAGTGTAGCAACTTGAAATTGTGAACTTGTTTCCTGAAAATGGTTGTGTAATGACTTGAAATGTGAATTAGTGACTTTAAAAATGGTTAAGTATAGTGACTTGAAATTGTGAACTTGTTTCTTGAAACGTTAAGTGTAGCAACTTGAAATTGTGAACTTGTTTCCTAAAAATGGTTGTGTAGTGACTTGAAATGTGAATTAGTGACTTTAAAAATTGTTAAGTATAGTGATTTGAAATTGTCAACTTGTTTATTGAAATGGTAAAATGTAGTGACTTGAAATTGTGAACTCATTTCTTGAAAATGGTTAAGTGTAGTGACTTGAAATGTGAATTAGTGACTTGAAAATGGTTAAGTGTAGTGACTTGAAATGTGAATTAGTGACATGAAAATGGTTAAATGTAGTGATTTGAAATTAAGAACTTGTCTCTTGAAAACGAATAAGTGTAGTGACTTGAAATTGTGAACTTTTTTCTTGAAATGGTTAAGTGTAGCAACTTGAAATTGTGAACTTGTTTCCTGAAAATGGTAGTGTAGTGACTTTAAATGTGAATTAGTGACTTTAAAAATGGTTAAGTATAGTGACTTAAAATGGTTAAGTGTAGTGACTTAAAATTGTGAACTTGTTTCTTGAAAATGGATAAGTGTAGTGACTAGAAATTGTGAACTTGGTTCTTGAAATGGTTAAGTGTAGCGACTTAAATTGTGAACTTGTTTCTTGAAAATGGTGAAGTGTAGTGACTTGAAATATGAATTAGTGACTTGAAATGTGAATTAGTGACTTGAAAATGGTTAACTGTAGTGACTTTAAATTGTGCACTTGTTTTATTGAACTGGTTAAATGTAGTGACTTGAAATTGTGAACTTGTTTCTTGAAAATGGTTAAGTGTTGTGACTTGAAATTCTGATATTATTTCATGAAAATGGTTAAGTGTAGTGACTCGAAATATGAATTAGTGACTTTAAAATGGTTAAGTGTAGTGACTTGAAACTGTTAACTTGTTTCATGAAAATGGTTAAGTGTAGTGACTTGAAATGTGAATTAGTGACTTGATAATGGTTAAGTGTAGCGACTAGAAAAGTGAATTAGTGACTTGAAAATGGTTAAATATAGTGACTTGAAATTGTGAACTTGTTACTTGAAAATGGTTAAGTGTAGTGACTTGAAATGTGAATTAGTGACTTGAAAATGGTTAAGTGTAGTGAATTGAAATGTGAATTAGTGACTTGAAAATTGTTAAATGTAGTGATTTGAAATTGTGAACATGTTTCTTGAAAATTGTTAAGTGTAGTGACTTGAAATATGAATTACTGACTTGAAAATGGATAAGTGTAGTGACTTGAAAATGGTAAACTGTAGTGACTTGAAATGTGAACTAGTGACTTGAAATGGTTAAATGTAGTGACATGAAATTGTGAACATGTTTCTTGAAAATGGTTAAGTGGAAATGTGAATTAGTGACTTTTAAATGGTTAAGTGTAGTGATTTGAAATTAAGAACTTGTTTCTCTAAATGGTTAAGTGTAGCAACTTGAAATTGTGAACTTGTTTCCTGAAAATTGTTGTGTAGTGACTTGAAATGTGAATTAGTGGCTTTAACAATGGTTAAGTATAGTGACTTGAAATTGTGAACTTGTTTAATGAAATGGTTAAATGTAGTGACATGAAATTGTGAACATGTTTCTTGAAAATGGTTAAGTGTAGTGACTTGAAATGTGAATTAGTGACTTTTAAATGGTTTAGTGTAGTGATTTGAAATTAAGAACTATTTTCTTGAAAATGGATAAGTGTAGTGACTTGCAATTGTGAACTTGTTTCTTGAAATGGTTAAGTGTAGCAACTTGAAATTGTGAACTTGTTTCCTGAAAATGGTTGTGTAATGACTTGAAATGTGAATTAGTGACTTTAAAAATGGTTAAGTATAGTGACTTGAAATAGTGAACTTGTTTCTTGAAACGTTAAGTGTAGCAACTTGAAATTGTGAACTTGTTTCCTAAAAATGGTTGTGTAGTGACTTGAAATGTGAATTAGTGACTTTAAAAATTGTTAAGTATAGTGATTTGAAATTGTCAACTTGTTTATTGAAATGGTAAAATGTAGTGACTTGAAATTGTGAACTCATTTCTTGAAAATGGTTAAGTGTAGTGACTTGAAATGTGAATTAGTGACTTGAAAATGGTTAAGTGTAGTGACTTGAAATGTGAATTAGTGACATGAAAATGGTTAAATGTAGTGATTTGAAATTAAGAACTTGTCTCTTGAAAACGAATAAGTGTAGTGACTTGAAATTGTGAACTTTTTTCTTGAAATGGTTAAGTGTAGCAACTTGAAATTGTGAACTTGTTTCCTGAAAATGGTAGTGTAGTGACTTTAAATGTGAATTAGTGACTTTAAAAATGGTTAAGTATAGTGACTTAAAATGGTTAAGTGTAGTGACTTAAAATTGTGAACTTGTTTCTTGAAAATGGATAAGTGTAGTGACTAGAAATTGTGAACTTGGTTCTTGAAATGGTTAAGTGTAGCGACTTAAATTGTGAACTTGTTTCTTGAAAATGGTGAAGTGTAGTGACTTGAAATATGAATTAGTGACTTGAAATGTGAATTAGTGACTTGAAAATGGTTAACTGTAGTGACTTTAAATTGTGCACTTGTTTTATTGAACTGGTTAAATGTAGTGACTTGAAATTGTGAACTTGTTTCTTGAAAATGGTTAAGTGTTGTGACTTGAAATTCTGATATTATTTCATGAAAATGGTTAAGTGTAGTGACTCGAAATATGAATTAGTGACTTTAAAATGGTTAAGTGTAGTGACTTGAAACTGTTAACTTGTTTCATGAAAATGGTTAAGTGTAGTGACTTGAAATGTGAATTAGTGACTTGATAATGGTTAAGTGTAGCGACTAGAAAAGTGAATTAGTGACTTGAAAATGGTTAAATATAGTGACTTGAAATTGTGAACTTGTTACTTGAAAATGGTTAAGTGTAGTGACTTGAAATATGAATTAGTGACTTGAAATGTGAATAAGTGACTTGAAAATGGTTAAGTGTAGTGACTTTAAATTGTGAACTTGATTATTGAACTGGTTAAATTTAGTGACTTGAAATTGTGAACTTGTTTCTTGAAAATGGTTAAGTGTAGTGACTTGAAATGCGAATTAGTGACTTAAAAATGGCTAAGTGTAGTGATTTGAAATTCTGATCTTGTTTCTTGAAAATGGTTAAGTGTAGTGACTTGAAATTGTGAACTTGTTTAATGAAATGGTTAAATCTAGTGACATGAAATTGTGAACGTGTTTCTTGAAATGGTTAAGTGTAGCAACTTGAAATTGTTAACTTGTTTCATGAAAATGTTTAAGTATCGTGAGTTCAATAGTGAATTAGTGACTTGAAAATGGTTAAGTGTAGTGAATTAAAATGTGAATTAGTGACTTGAAAATGGTTAAATGTAGTGACTTGAAATTGTGAACATGTTTCTTGAAAATTGTTAAGTGTAGTGACTTGAAATGTGAACTACTGACTTGAAAATGGTTAAGTGTAGTGACTTAAAATTGTGAACTTGTTTCTTGAAAATGGATAAGTGTAGTGACTAGAAATTGTGAACTTGGTTGTTGAAATGGTTAAGTGTAGCGACTTGAAATTGTGAACTTGTTTCTTGAAAATGGTGAAGTGTAGTGACTTGAAATATGAATTAGTGACTTGAAATGTGAATTAGTGACTTGAAAATGGTTAACTGTAGTGACTTTAAATTGTGCACTTGTTTTATTGAACTGGTTAAATGTAGTGACTTGAAATTGTGAACTTGTTTCTTGAAAATGGTTAAGTGTTGTGACTTGAAATTCTGATATTATTTCATGAAAATGGTTAAGTGTAGTGACTCGAAATATGAATTAGTGACTTTAAAATGGTTAAGTGTAGTGACTTGAAACTGTTAACTTGTTTCATGAAAATGGTTAAGTGTAGTGACTTGAAATGTGAATTAGTGACTTGATAATGGTTAAGTGTAGCGACTAGAAAAGTGAATTAGTGACTTGAAAATGGTTAAATATAGTGACTTGAAATTGTGAACTTGTTACTTGAAAATGGTTAAGTGTAGTGACTTGAAATATGAATTAGTGACTTGAAATGTGAATAAGTGACTTGAAAATGGTTAAGTGTAGTGACTTTAAATTGTGAACTTGATTATTGAACTGGTTAAATTTAGTGACTTGAAATTGTGAACTTGTTTCTTGAAAATGGTTAAGTGTAGTGACTTGAAATGCGAATTAGTGACTTAAAAATGGCTAAGTGTAGTGATTTGAAATTCTGATCTTGTTTCTTGAAAATGGTTAAGTGTAGTGACTTGAAATTGTGAACTTGTTTAATGAAATGGTTAAATCTAGTGACATGAAATTGTGAACGTGTTTCTTGAAATGGTTAAGTGTAGCAACTTGAAATTGTTAACTTGTTTCATGAAAATGTTTAAGTATCGTGAGTTCAATAGTGAATTAGTGACTTGAAACTGTTAACTTGATTCATGAAAATGGTTAAGTGTAGTGACTTGAAATGTGAATTAGTGACTTGATAATGGTTAAGTGTAGCGACTAGAAAAGTGAATTAGTGACTTGAAAATGGTTAAATATAGTGACTTGAAATTGTGAACTTGTTACTTGAAAATGGTTAAGTGTAGTGACTTGAAATATGAATTAGTGACTTGAAATGTGAATAAGTGACTTGAAAATGGTTAAGTGTAGTGACTTTAAATTGTGAACTTGATTATTGAACTGGTTAAATTTAGTTACTTGAAATTGTGAACTTGTTTCTTGAAAATGGTTAAGTGTAGTGACTTGAAATGTGAATAAGTGACTTGAAAATGGTTAAGTGTAGTGACTTTAAATTGTGAACTTGTTTATTGAACTGGTTAAATTTAGTGACTTGAAATTGTGAACTTTTTTCTCGAAAATGGTTAAGTGTAGTGACTTGAAATGTGAATTAGTGACTTAAAAATGGCTAAGTGTAGTGATTTGAAATTCTGATCTTGTTTCTTGAAAATGGTTAAGTGTAGTGACTTGAAATTGTGAACTTGTTTAATGAAATGGTTAAATCTAGTGACATGAAATTGTGAACGTGTTTCTTGAAATGGTTAAGTGTAGCAACTTGAAATTGTTAACTTGTTTCATGAAAATGTTTAAGTATCGTGAGTTCAATAGTGAATTAGTGACTTGAAAATGGTTAAGTATAGTGAATTAAAATGTGAATTAGTGACTTGAAAATGGTTAAATGTAGTGACTTGAAATTGTGAACATGTTTCTTGAAAATTGTTAAGTGTAGTGACTTGAAATGTGAACTACTGACTTGAAAATGGTTAAGTGTAGTGACTTAAAATTGTGAACTTGTTTCTTGAAAATGGATAAGTGTAGTAACTAGAAATTGTGAACTTGTTTCTTGAAATGGTTAAGTGTAGCGACTTGAAATTGTGAACTTGTTTCTTGAAAATGGTGAAGTGTAGTGACTTGAAATATGAATTAGTGACTTGAAATGTGAATTAGTGACTTGAAAATGGTTAACTGTAGTGACTTTAAATTGTGCACTTGTTTATTGAACTGGTTAAATGTAGTGACTTGAAATTGTGAACTTGTTTCTTGAAAATGGTTAAGTGTTGTGACTTGAAATTCTGATATTGTTTCTTGAAAATGGTTAAGTGTAGTGACTCGAAATATGAATTAGTGACTTTAAAATGGTTAAGTGTAGTGACTTGAAACTGTTAGATTGTTTCATGAAAATGGTTAAGTGTAGTGACTTGATAATGGTTAAAGTGTAGTGACTAGAAAACTGAATTAGTGACTTGAAAATGGTTAAATATAGTGACTTGAAATTGTGAACTTGTTACTTGAAAATGGTTAAGTGTAGTGACTTGAAATATGAATTAGTGACTTGAAATGTGAATAAGTGGCTTGAAAATGGTTAAGTGTAGTGACTTTAAATTGTGAACTTGTTTATTGAACTGGTTAAATTTAGTGACTTGAAATTGTGAACTTGTTTCTTGAAAATGGTTAAGTGTAGTTACTTTAAATGTGAATTAGTGACTTGAAATGTGAATAAGTGACTTGAAAATGGTTAAGTGTAGTGACTTAAAATTGTGAACTTGTTTCTTGAAAATGGATAAGTGTAGTGACTAGAAATTGTGAACTTGTTTCTTGAAATGGTTAAGTGTAGCGACATGAAATTGTGAACTTGTTTCTTGAAAATGGTGAAGTGTAGTGACTTGAAATATGAATTAGTGACTTGAAATGTGAATTAGTGACTTGAAAATGGTTAACTATAGTGACTTTAAATTGTGCACTTGTTTATTGAACTGGTTAAATGTAGTGACTTGAAATTGTGAACTTGTTTCTTGAAAATGGTTAAGTGTAGTGACTTGAAATATGAATTAGTGACTTGAAATGTGAATAAGTGACTTGAAAATGGTTAAGTGTAGTGACTTTAAATTGTGAACTTGATTATTGAACTGGTTAAATTTAGTTACTTGAAATTGTGAACTTGTTTCTTGAAAATGGTTAAGTGTAGTGACTTGAAATGCGAATTAGTGACTTAAAAATGGCTAAGTGTAGTGATTTGAAATTCTGATCTTGTTTCTTGAAAATGGTTAAGTGTAGTGACTTGAAATTGTGAACTTGTTTAATGAAATGGTTAAATCTAGTGACATGAAATTGTGAACGTGTTTCTTGAAATGGTTAAGTGTAGCAACTTGAAATTGTTAACTTGTTTCATGAAAATGTTTAAGTATCGTGAGTTCAATAGTGAATTAGTGACTTGAAAATGGTTAAGTGTAGTGAATTGAAATGTGAATTAGTGACTTGAAAATGGTTAAATGTAGTGACTTGAAATTGTGAACATGTTTCTTGAAAATTGTTAAGTGTAGTGACTTGAAATGTGAACTACTGACTTGAAAATGGTTAAGTGTAGTGACTTAAAATTGTGAACTTGTTTCTTGAAAATGGATAAGTGTAGTAACTAGAAATTGTGAACTTGTTTCTTGAAATGGTTAAGTGTAGCGACTTGAAATTGTGAACTTGTTTCTTGAAAATGGTGAAGTGTAGTGACTTGAAATATGAATTAGTGACTTGAAATGTGAATTAGTGACTTGAAAATGGTTAACTGTAGTGACTTTAAATTGTGCACTTGTTTATTGAACTGGTTAAATGTAGTGACTTGAAATTCTGATATTGTTTCTTGAAAATGGTTAAGTGTAGTGACTCAAAATATGAATTAGTGACTTTAAAAATTGTTAAGTATAGTGATTTGAAATTGTCAACTTGTTTATTGAAATGGTAAAATGTAGTGACTTGAAATTGTGAACTCATTTCTTGAAAATGGTTAAGTGTAGTGACTTGAAATGTGAATTAGTGACTTGAAAATGGTTAAGTGTAGTGACTTGAAATGTGAATTAGTGACATGAAAATGGTTAAATGTAGTGATTTGAAATTAAGAACTTGTCTCTTGAAAACGAATAAGTGTAGTGACTTGAAATTGTGAACTTTTTTCTTGAAATGGTTAAGTGTAGCAACTTGAAATTGTGAACTTGTTTCCTGAAAATGGTAGTGTAGTGACTTTAAATGTGAATTAGTGACTTTAAAAATGGTTAAGTATAGTGACTTAAAATGGTTAAGTGTAGTGACTTAAAATTGTGAACTTGTTTCTTGAAAATGGATAAGTGTAGTGACTAGAAATTGTGAACTTGGTTCTTGAAATGGTTAAGTGTAGCGACTTAAATTGTGAACTTGTTTCTTGAAAATGGTGAAGTGTAGTGACTTGAAATATGAATTAGTGACTTGAAATGTGAATTAGTGACTTGAAAATGGTTAACTGTAGTGACTTTAAATTGTGCACTTGTTTTATTGAACTGGTTAAATGTAGTGACTTGAAATTGTGAACTTGTTTCTTGAAAATGGTTAAGTGTTGTGACTTGAAATTCTGATATTATTTCATGAAAATGGTTAAGTGTAGTGACTCGAAATATGAATTAGTGACTTTAAAATGGTTAAGTGTAGTGACTTGAAACTGTTAACTTGTTTCATGAAAATGGTTAAGTGTAGTGACTTGAAATGTGAATTAGTGACTTGATAATGGTTAAGTGTAGCGACTAGAAAAGTGAATTAGTGACTTGAAAATGGTTAAATATAGTGACTTGAAATTGTGAACTTGTTACTTGAAAATGGTTAAGTGTAGTGACTTGAAATATGAATTAGTGACTTGAAATGTGAATAAGTGACTTGAAAATGGTTAAGTGTAGTGACTTTAAATTGTGAACTTGATTATTGAACTGGTTAAATTTAGTGACTTGAAATTGTGAACTTGTTTCTTGAAAATGGTTAAGTGTAGTGACTTGAAATGCGAATTAGTGACTTAAAAATGGCTAAGTGTAGTGATTTGAAATTCTGATCTTGTTTCTTGAAAATGGTTAAGTGTAGTGACTTGAAATTGTGAACTTGTTTAATGAAATGGTTAAATCTAGTGACATGAAATTGTGAACGTGTTTCTTGAAATGGTTAAGTGTAGCAACTTGAAATTGTTAACTTGTTTCATGAAAATGTTTAAGTATCGTGAGTTCAATAGTGAATTAGTGACTTGAAAATGGTTAAGTGTAGTGAATTAAAATGTGAATTAGTGACTTGAAAATGGTTAAATGTAGTGACTTGAAATTGTGAACATGTTTCTTGAAAATTGTTAAGTGTAGTGACTTGAAATGTGAACTACTGACTTGAAAATGGTTAAGTGTAGTGACTTAAAATTGTGAACTTGTTTCTTGAAAATGGATAAGTGTAGTGACTAGAAATTGTGAACTTGGTTGTTGAAATGGTTAAGTGTAGCGACTTGAAATTGTGAACTTGTTTCTTGAAAATGGTGAAGTGTAGTGACTTGAAATATGAATTAGTGACTTGAAATGTGAATTAGTGACTTGAAAATGGTTAACTGTAGTGACTTTAAATTGTGCACTTGTTTTATTGAACTGGTTAAATGTAGTGACTTGAAATTGTGAACTTGTTTCTTGAAAATGGTTAAGTGTTGTGACTTGAAATTCTGATATTATTTCATGAAAATGGTTAAGTGTAGTGACTCGAAATATGAATTAGTGACTTTAAAATGGTTAAGTGTAGTGACTTGAAACTGTTAACTTGTTTCATGAAAATGGTTAAGTGTAGTGACTTGAAATGTGAATTAGTGACTTGATAATGGTTAAGTGTAGCGACTAGAAAAGTGAATTAGTGACTTGAAAATGGTTAAATATAGTGACTTGAAATTGTGAACTTGTTACTTGAAAATGGTTAAGTGTAGTGACTTGAAATATGAATTAGTGACTTGAAATGTGAATAAGTGACTTGAAAATGGTTAAGTGTAGTGACTTTAAATTGTGAACTTGATTATTGAACTGGTTAAATTTAGTGACTTGAAATTGTGAACTTGTTTCTTGAAAATGGTTAAGTGTAGTGACTTGAAATGCGAATTAGTGACTTAAAAATGGCTAAGTGTAGTGATTTGAAATTCTGATCTTGTTTCTTGAAAATGGTTAAGTGTAGTGACTTGAAATTGTGAACTTGTTTAATGAAATGGTTAAATCTAGTGACATGAAATTGTGAACGTGTTTCTTGAAATGGTTAAGTGTAGCAACTTGAAATTGTTAACTTGTTTCATGAAAATGTTTAAGTATCGTGAGTTCAATAGTGAATTAGTGACTTGAAACTGTTAACTTGATTCATGAAAATGGTTAAGTGTAGTGACTTGAAATGTGAATTAGTGACTTGATAATGGTTAAGTGTAGCGACTAGAAAAGTGAATTAGTGACTTGAAAAGGGTTAAATATAGTGACTTGAAATTGTGAACTTGTTACTTGAAAATGGTTAAGTGTAGTGACTTGAAATATGAATTAGTGACTTGAAATGTGAATAAGTGACTTGAAAATGGTTAAGTGTAGTGACTTTAAATTGTGAACTTGATTATTGAACTGGTTAAATTTAGTTACTTGAAATTGTGAACTTGTTTCTTGAAAATGGTTAAGTGTAGTGACTTGAAATGTGAATAAGTGACTTGAAAATGGTTAAGTGTAGTGACTTTAAATTGTGAACTTGTTTATTGAACTGGTTAAATTTAGTGACTTGAAATTGTGAACTTTTTTCTCGAAAATGGTTAAGTGTAGTGACTTGAAATGTGAATTAGTGACTTAAAAATGGCTAAGTGTAGTGATTTGAAATTCTGATCTTGTTTCTTGAAAATGGTTAAGTGTAGTGACTTGAAATTGTGAACTTGTTTAATGAAATGGTTAAATCTAGTGACATGAAATTGTGAACGTGTTTCTTGAAATGGTTAAGTGTAGCAACTTGAAATTGTTAACTTGTTTCATGAAAATGTTTAAGTATCGTGAGTTCAATAGTGAATTAGTGACTTGAAAATGGTTAAGTATAGTGAATTAAAATGTGAATTAGTGACTTGAAAATGGTTAAATGTAGTGACTTGAAATTGTGAACATGTTTCTTGAAAATTGTTAAGTGTAGTGACTTGAAATGTGAACTACTGACTTGAAAATGGTTAAGTGTAGTGACTTAAAATTGTGAACTTGTTTCTTGAAAATGGATAAGTGTAGTGACTAGAAATTGTGAACTTGGTTCTTGAAATGGTTAAGTGTAGCGACTTGAAATTGTGAACTTGTTTCTTGAAAATGGTGAAGTGTAGTGACTTGAAATATGAATTAGTGACTTGAAATGTGAATTAGTGACTTGAAAATGGTTAACTGTAGTGACTTTAAATTGTGCACTTGTTTTATTGAACTGGTTAAATGTAGTGACTTGAAATTGTGAACTTGTTTCTTGAAAATGGTTAAGTGTTGTGACTTGAAATTCTGATATTATTTCATGAAAATGGTTAAGTGTAGTGACTCGAAATATGAATTAGTGACTTTAAAATGGTTAAGTGTAGTGACTTGAAACTGTTAACTTGATTCATGAAAATGGTTAAGTGTAGTGACTTGAAATGTGAATTAGTGACTTGATAATGGTTAAGTGTAGCGACTAGAAAAGTGAATTAGTGACTTGAAAATGGTTAAATATAGTGATTTGAAATTGTGAACTTGTTACTTGAAAATGGTTAAGTGTAGTGACTTGAAATATGAATTAGTGACTTGAAATGTGAATAAGTGACTTGAAAATGGTTAAGTGTAGTGACTTTAAATTGTGAACTTGATTATTGAACTGGTTAAATTTAGTTACTTGAAATTGTGAACTTGTTTCTTGAAAATGGTTAAGTGTAGTGACTTGAAATGTGAATTAGTGACTTAAAAATGGCTAAGTGTAGTGATTTGAAATTCTGATCTTGTTTCTTGAAAATGGTTAAGTGTAGTGACTTTAAATTGTGAACTTGTTTAATGAAATGGTTAAATCTAGTGACATGAAATTGTGAACGTGTTTCTTGAAATGGTTAAGTGTAGCAACTTGAAATTGTTAACTTGTTTCATGAAAATGTTTAAGTATCGTTAGTTCAATAGTGAATTAGTGACTTGAAAATGGTTAAGTGTAGTGAATTGAAATGTGAATTAGTGACTTGAAAATGGTTAAATGTAGTGACTTGAAATTGTGAACATGTTTCTTGAAAATTGTTAAGTGTAGTGACTTGAAATGTGAACTACTGACTTGAAAATGGTTAAGTGTAGTGACTTAAAATTGTGAACTTGTTTCTTGAAAATGGATAAGTGTAGTAACTAGAAATTGTGAACTTGTTTCTTGAAATGGTTAAGTGTAGCGACTTGAAATTGTGAACTTGTTTCTTGAAAATGGTGAAGTGTAGTGACTTGAAATATGAATTAGTGACTTGAAATGTGAATTAGTGACTTGAAAATGGTTAACTGTAGTGACTTTAAATTGTGCACTTGTTTATTGAACTGGTTAAATGTAGTGACTTGAAATTGTGAACTTGTTTCTTGAAAATGGTTAAGTGTTGTGACTTGAAATTCTGATATTGTTTCTTGAAAATGGTTAAGTGTAGTGACTCGAAATATGAATTAGTGACTTTAAAATGGTTAAGTGTAGTGACTTGAAACTGTTAGATTGTTTCATGAAAATGGTTAAGTGTAGTGACTTGATAATGGTTAAAGTGTAGTGACTAGAAAACTGAATTAGTGACTTGAAAATGGTTAAATATAGTGACTTGAAATTGTGAACTTGTTACTTGAAAATGGTTAAGTGTAGTGACTTGAAATATGAATTAGTGACTTGAAATGTGAATAAGTGGCTTGAAAATGGTTAAGTGTAGTGACTTTAAATTGTGAACTTGTTTATTGAACTGGTTAAATTTAGTGACTTGAAATTGTGAACTTGTTTCTTGAAAATGGTTAAGTGTAGTTACTTTAAATGTGAATTAGTGACTTGAAATGTGAATAAGTGACTTGAAAATGGTTAAGTGTAGTGACTTAAAATTGTGAACTTGTTTCTTGAAAATGGATAAGTGTAGTGACTAGAAATTGTGAACTTGTTTCTTGAAATGGTTAAGTGTAGCGACATGAAATTGTGAACTTGTTTCTTGAAAATGGTGAAGTGTAGTGACTTGAAATATGAATTAGTGACTTGAAATGTGAATTAGTGACTTGAAAATGGTTAACTATAGTGACTTTAAATTGTGCACTTGTTTATTGAACTGGTTAAATGTAGTGACTTGAAATTGTGAACTTGTTTCTTGAAAATGGTTAAGTGTAGTGACTTGAAATATGAATTAGTGACTTGAAATGTGAATAAGTGACTTGAAAATGGTTAAGTGTAGTGACTTTAAATTGTGAACTTGATTATTGAACTGGTTAAATTTAGTTACTTGAAATTGTGAACTTGTTTCTTGAAAATGGTTAAGTGTAGTGACTTGAAATGCGAATTAGTGACTTAAAAATGGCTAAGTGTAGTGATTTGAAATTCTGATCTTGTTTCTTGAAAATGGTTAAGTGTAGTGACTTGAAATTGTGAACTTGTTTAATGAAATGGTTAAATCTAGTGACATGAAATTGTGAACGTGTTTCTTGAAATGGTTAAGTGTAGCAACTTGAAATTGTTAACTTGTTTCATGAAAATGTTTAAGTATCGTGAGTTCAATAGTGAATTAGTGACTTGAAAATGGTTAAGTGTAGTGAATTGAAATGTGAATTAGTGACTTGAAAATGGTTAAATGTAGTGACTTGAAATTGTGAACATGTTTCTTGAAAATTGTTAAGTGTAGTGACTTGAAATGTGAACTACTGACTTGAAAATGGTTAAGTGTAGTGACTTAAAATTGTGAACTTGTTTCTTGAAAATGGATAAGTGTAGTAACTAGAAATTGTGAACTTGTTTCTTGAAATGGTTAAGTGTAGCGACTTGAAATTGTGAACTTGTTTCTTGAAAATGGTGAAGTGTAGTGACTTGAAATATGAATTAGTGACTTGAAATGTGAATTAGTGACTTGAAAATGGTTAACTGTAGTGACTTTAAATTGTGCACTTGTTTATTGAACTGGTTAAATGTAGTGACTTGAAATTCTGATATTGTTTCTTGAAAATGGTTAAGTGTAGTGACTCAAAATATGAATTAGTGACTTTAAAATGGTTAAGTGTAGTGACTTGAAACTGTTAACTTGTTTCATGAAAATGGTTAAGTGTAGTGACTTGATAATGGTTAAAGTGTAGTGACTAGAAAACTGAATTAGTGACTTGAAAATGGTTAAATATAGTGACTTGAAATTGTGAACTTGTTACTTGAAAATGGTTAAGTGTAGTGACATGAAATATGAATTAGTGACTTGAAATGTGAATAAGTGGCTTGAAAATGGTTAAGTGTAGTGACTTTAAATTGTGAACTTGTTTATTGAACTGGTTAAATTTAGTGACTTGAAATTGTGAACTTGTTTCTTGAAAATGGTTAAGTGTAGTTACTTTAAATGTGAATTAGTGACTTGAAATGTGAATAAGTGACTTGAAAATTGTTAAGTGTAGTGACTTAAAATTGTGAACTTGTTTCTTGAAAATGGATAAGTGTAGTGACTAGAAATTGTGAACTTGTTTCTTGAAATGGTTAAGTGTAGCGACATGAAATTGTGAACTTGTTTCTTGAAAATGGTGAAGTGTAGTGACTTGAAATATGAATTAGTGACTTCAAATGTGAATTAGTGAATTGAAAATGGTTAACTATAGTGACTTTAAATTGTGCACTTGTTTATTGAACTGGTTAAATGTAGTGACTTGAAATTGTGAACTTGTTTCTTGAAAATGGTTAAGTGTAGTGATTTGAAACTCTGATCTTGTTTCTTGAAAATGGTTAAGTGTAGTGACTTGAGATATGAATTAGTGACTTGAAAATGGTTAAGTGTAGTGACTTGAAATTGTTAACTTGTTTCATGAAAATGGTTAAGTGTAGTGAGTTGAATTGTGAATTAGTGACTTGAAAATGGTTAAGTATAGTGAATTGAAATGTGAATTAGTGACTTGAAAATGGTTAAATGTAGTGATTAGAAATTGTGAACTTGTTACTTGAAAATGGTTAAGTGTAGTGACTTGAAATATGAATTAGTGACTTGAAATGTGAATAAGTGACTTGAAAATAGTTAAGTGTAGTGACTTTAAATTGTGAACTTGTTTATTGAACTGGTAAAATTTAGTGAATTGAAATTGTGAACTTGTTTCTTGAAAATGGTTAAGTGTAGTGACTTGAAATGCGAATTAGTGACTTAAAAATGCCTAAGTGTAGTGATTTGAAATTCTGATCTTGTTTCTTGAAAATGGTTAAGTGTAGTGACTTGAAATTGTGAACTTGTTTAATGAAATGGTTAAATGTAGTGACATGAAATTGTGAACGTGTTTCTTAAAATGGTTAAGTGTAGCAACTTGAAATTGTTAACTTGTTTAATGAAAATGTTTAAGTATCGTGAGTTCAATAGTGAACTAGTGACTTGAAATGGTTAAGTGTAGCAACTTGAAATTATTAACTTGTTTCATGAAAATGGTTAAGCGTAGTGACTTGAAATATGAATTAGTGACTTGAAAATGGTTAAGTGTAGTGACTTGAAATTGTTAACTTGTTTCATGAAAATGGTTAAGTGTAATGAGATGAATTGTGAATTAGTGACTTGAAAATGGTTAAGTATAGTGAATTGAAATGTGAATTAGTGACTTGAAAATGGTTAAATGTAGTGATTAGAAATTGTGAACATGTTTCTTGAAAATTGTTAAGTGTAGTGACTTGAAATATGAATTACTGACTTGAAAATGGTTAAGTGTAGTGACTTGAAAATGGTAAACTGTAATGACTTGAAATGTTAACTAGTGACTTGGAATGGTTAAATGTAGTGACATGAAATTGTGAACATGTTTCTTGAAAATTGTTAAGTGTAGTGACTTGAAATGTGAACTACTGACTTGAAAATGGTTAAGTGTAGTGACTTAAAATTGTGAACTTGTTTCTTGAAAATGGATAAGTGTAGTGACTAGAAATTGTGAACTTGTTTCTTGAAATTGTTAAGTGTAGCGACTTGAAATTGTGAACTTGTTTCTTGAAAATGGTGAAGTGTAGTGACTTGAAATATGAATTAGTGACTTGAAATGTGAATTAGTGACTTGAAAATGGTTAACTGTAGTGACTTTAAATTGTGCACTTGTTTATTGAACTGGTTAAATGTAGTGACTTGAAATTGTGAACTTGTTTCTTGAAAATGGTTAAGTGTTGTGACTTAAAATTCTGATATTGTTTCTTGAAAATGGTTAAGTGTAGTGACTCGAAATATGAATTAGTGACTTTAAAATGGTTAAGTGTAGTGCCTTGAAATGTGAATTAGTGACTTTTAAATGGTTTAGTGTAGTGATTTGAAATTAAGAACTTGTTTCTTGAAAATGGATAAGTGTAGTGACTTGCAATTGTGAACTTGTTTCTTGAAATGGTTAAGTGTAGCAACTTGAAATTGTGAACTTGTTTCCTGAAAATGGTTGTGTAGTGACTCTAAATGTGAATTAGTGACTTTAAAAATGGTTAAGTATAGTGACTTGAAATTGTGAACTTGTTTCCTGAAAATGGTTGTGTAGTGACTTGAAATGTGAATTAGTGACTTTAAAAATTGTTAAGTATAGTGATTTGAAATTGTGAACTTGTTTATTGAAATGGTTAAATGTAGTGACTTGAAATTGTGAACTCATTTCTTGAAAATGGTTAAGTGTAGAGACTTGAAATGTGAATTAGTGACTTGAAAATGTTTAAGTGTAGTGACTTGAAATGTGAATTAGTGACATGAAAATGGTTAAATGTAGTGATTTGAAATTAAGAACTTGTTTCTTGAAAACGAATAAGTGTAGTGACTTGAAATTGTGAACATTTTTCTTGAAATGGTTAAGTGTAGCAACTTGAAATTGTGAACTTGTTTCCTGAAAATGGTACTGTAGTGACTTTAAATGTGAATTAGTGACTTTAAAAATGGTTAAGTATAGTGACTTAAAATTGTGAACTTGTTTATTGAAATGGTTAAATGTAGTGACTTGAAATTGTGAACTTATTTCTTGATAATGGTTAAGTGTAGTGACTTGAAATGTGTATTAGTGACTTGAAAATGGCTATATATAGTGACTTGAAATTGTGGACTTGTTACATGAAGATGGTTAACTGTAGTGACTTGAAATATGAATTAGTGACTTGAAATGTGAATTACTGACTTGAAAATGGTTAAGTGTAGTGACTTTTAATTGGGCACTTGTTTTATTGAACTGGTTAAATGTAGTGACTTGAAATTGTGAACTTGTCTTGAAAATGGTTAAGTGTTGTGACTTGAAATTCTGATATTATTTCATGAAAATGGTTAAGTGTAGTGACTCGAAATATGAATTAGTGACTTTAAAATGGTTAAGTGTAGTCACTTGAAACTGTTAACTTGTTTCATGAAAATGGTTAAGTGTAGTGACTTGAAATGTGAATTAGTGACTTGATAATGGTTAAGTGTAGCGACTAGAAAAGTGAATTAGTGACTTGAAAATGGTTAAATATAGTGACTTGAAATTGTGAACTTGTTACTTGAAAATGGTTAAGTGTAGTGACTTGAAATATGAATTAGTGACTTGAAATGTGAATAAGTGACTTGAAAATGGTTAAGTGTAGTGACATTAAATTGTGAACTTGATTATTGAACTAGTTAAATTTAGTGACTTGAAATTGTGAACTTGTTTTTTGAAAATGGTTAAGTGTAGTGACTTGAAATGCGAATTAGTGACTTAAAAATGGCTAAGTGTAGTGATTTGAAATTCTGATCTTGTTTCTTGAAAATGGTTAAGTGTAGTGACTTGAAATTGTGAACTTGTTTAATGAAATGGTTAAATATAGTGACATGAAATTGTGAACGTGTTTCTTGAAATGGTTAAGTGTAGCAACTTGAAATTGTTAACTTGTTTCATGAAAATGTTTAAGTATCGTGAGTTCAATAGTGAATTAGTGACTTGAAAATGGTTAAGTGTAGTGACTTGAAATATGAATTAGTGACTTGAAATGTGAATAAGTGACTTGAAAATGGTTAAGTGTAGTGACTTTAAATTGTGAACTTGTTTATTGAACTGGTTAAATTTAGTGACTTGAAATTGTGAACTTGTTTCTTGAAAATGGTTAAGTGTAGTTACTTGAAATGCGAATTAGTGACTTAAAAATGCCTAAGTGTAGTGATTTGAAATTCTGATCTTGTTTCTTGAAAATGGTTAAGTGTAGTGACTTGAAATTGTGAACTTGTTTAATGAAATGGTTAAATCTAGTGACATGAAATTGTGAACGTGTTTCTTGAAATGGTTAAGTGTAGCAACTTGAAATTGTTAACTTGTTTCATGAAAATGTTTAAGTATCGTGAGTTCAATAGTGAATTAGTGACTTGAAAATGGTTAAGTGTAGTGAATTGAAATGTGAATTAGTGACTTGAAAATGGTTAAATGTAGTGACTTGAAATTGTGAACATGTTTCTTGAAAATTGTTAAGTGTAGTGACTTGAAATGTGAACTACTGACTTGAAAATGGTTAAGTGTAGTGACTTAAAATTGTGAACTTGTTTCTTGAATATGGATAAGTGTGGTGACTAGAAATTGTGAACTTGTTTCTTGAAATGGTTAAGTGTAGCGACTTGAAATTGTGAACTTGTTTCTTGAAAATGGTGAAGTGTAGTGACTTGAAATATGAATTAGTGACTTGAAATGTGAATTAGTGACTTGAAAATGGTTAACTGTAGTGACTTTAAATTGTGTACTTGTTTATTGAACTGGTTAAATGTAGTGACTTGAAATTGTGAACTTGTTTCTTGAAAATGGTTAAGTGTTGTGACTTGAAATTCTGATATTGTTTCTTGAAAATGGTTAAGTGTAGTGACTCGAAATATGAATTAGTGACTTTAAAATGGTTAAGTGTAGTGACTTGAAACTGTTAACTTGTTTCATGAAAATGGTTAAGTGTAGTGACTTGAAATGTGAATTAGTGACTTGAAAATGGTTAAATATAGTGACTTGAAATTGTGAACTTGTTACTTGAAAATGGTTAAGTGTAGTGACTTGAAATATGAATTAGTGACTTGAAATGTGAATAAGTGACTTGAAAATGGTTAAGTGTAGTGAATTTAAATTGTGAACTTGTTTATTGAACTGGTTAAATTTAGTGACTTGAAATTGTGAACTTGTTTCTTGAAAATGGTTAAGTGTAGTTACTTGAAATGTGAATTAGTGACTTAAAAATGGCTAAGTGTAGTGATTTGAAATTCTGATCTTTTTTCTTGAAAATGGTTAAGTGTAGTGACTTGAAATTGTGAACTTGTTTAATGAAATGGTTAAATGTAGTGACATGAAATTGTGAACGTGTTTCTTGAAATGGTTAAGTGTAGCAACTTGAAATTGTTAACTTGTTTCATGAAAATGGTTAAGCGTAGTGACTTGAAATATGAATTAGTGACTTGAAAATGGTTAAGTGTAGTGACTTGAAATTGTTAACTTGTTTCATGAAAATGGTTAAGTGTAGTGAGTTGAATTGTGAATTAGTGACTTGAAACTTGTTAAGTATAGTGAATTGAAATGTGAATTAGTGACTTGAAAATGGTTAAATGTAGTGATTAGAAATTGTGAACATGTTTCTTGAAAATTGTTAAGTGTAGTGACTTGAAATATGAATTACTGACTTGAAAATGGTTAAGTGTAGTGACTTGAAAATGGTAAACTGTAGTGACTTGAAATGTTAACTAGTGACTTGAAATGGTTAAATGTAGTGACATGAAATTGTGAACGTGTTTCTTGAAATGGTTAAGTGTAGCAACTTGAAATTGTTAACTTGTTTCATGAAAATGTTTAAGTATCGTGAGTTCAATAGTGAATTAGTGACTTGAAAATGGTTAAGTGTAGTGAATTGAAATGTGAATTAGTGACTTCAAAATGGTTAAGTGTAGTGAATTGAAATGTGAATTAGTGACTTGAAAATGGTTAAATGTAGTGACTTGAAATTGTGAACATGTTTCTTGAAAATGGATAAGTGTAGTGACTAGAAATTGTGAACTTGTTTATTGAAATGGTTAAGTGTAGCGACATGAAATTTTGAACTTGTTTCTTGAAAATGGTGAAGTGTTGTGACTTGAAATATGAATTAGTGACTTCAAATGTGAATTAGTGAATTGAAAATGGTTAACTGTAGTGACTTTAAATTGTGCACTTGTTTATTGAACTGGTTAAATGTAGTGACTTGAAATTGTGAACTTGTTTCTTGAAAATGGTTAAGTGTAGTGACTTGAAATATGAATTAGTGACTTGAAAATGGTTAAGTGTAGTGACTTGAAATTGTTAACTTGTTTCATGAAAATGGTTAAGTGTAGTGAGTTGAATTGTGAATTAGTGACTTGAAAATGGTTAAGTATAGTGAATTGAAATGTGAATTAGTGACTTGAAAATGGTTAAATGTAGTGATTAGAAATTGTGAACTTGTTACTTGAAAATGGTTAAGTGTAGTGACTTGAAATATGAATTAGTGACTTGAAATGTGAATAAGTGACTTGAAAATGGTTAACTGTAGTGACTTTAAATTGTGCACTTGTTTATTGAACTGGTTAAATGTAGTGACTTGAAATTGTGAACTTGTTTCTTGAAAATGGTTAAGTGTTGTGACTTGAAATTCTGATATTGTTTCTTGAAAATGGTTACGTGTAGTGACTCGAAATATGAATTAGTGACTTTAAAATGGTTAAGTGTAGTGACTTGAAACTGTTAACTTGTTTCATGAAAATGGTTAAGTGTAGTGACTTGAAATGTGAATTAGTGACTTGAAAATGGTTAAATATAGTGACTTGAAATTGTGAACTTGTTACTTGAAAATGGTTAAGTGTAGTGACTTGAAATATGAATTAGTGACTTGAAATGTGAATAAGTGACTTGAAAATGGTTAAGTGTAGTGAATTTAAATTGTGAACTTGTTTATTGAACTGGTTAAATTTAGTGACTTGAAATTGTGAACTTGTTTCTTGAAAATGGTTAAGTGTAGTTACTTGAAATGTGAATTAGTGACTTAAAAATGGCTAAGTGTAGTGATTTGAAATTCTGATCTTTTTTCTTGAAAATGGTTAAGTGTAGTGACTTGAAATTGTGAACTTGTTTAATGAAATGGTTAAATGTAGTGACATGAAATTGTGAACGTGTTTCTTGAAATGGTTAAGTGTAGCAACTTGAAATTGTTAACTTGTTTCATGAAAATGGTTAAGCGTAGTGACTTGAAATATGAATTAGTGACTTGAAAATGGTTAAGTGTAGTGACTTGAAATTGTTAACTTGTTTCATGAAAATGGTTAAGTGTAGTGAGTTGAATTGTGAATTAGTGACTTGAAACTTGTTAAGTATAGTGAATTGAAATGTGAATTAGTGACTTGAAAATGGTTAAATGTAGTGATTAGAAATTGTGAACATGTTTCTTGAAAATTGTTAAGTGTAGTGACTTGAAATATGAATTACTGACTTGAAAATGGTTAAGTGTAGTGACTTGAAAATGGTAAACTGTAGTGACTTGAAATGTTAACTAGTGACTTGAAATGGTTAAATGTAGTGACATGAAATTGTGAACGTGTTTCTTGAAATGGTTAAGTGTAGCAACTTGAAATTGTTAACTTGTTTCATGAAAATGTTTAAGTATCGTGAGTTCAATAGTGAATTAGTGACTTGAAAATGGTTAAGTGTAGTGAATTGAAATGTGAATTAGTGACTTCAAAATGGTTAAGTGTAGTGAATTGAAATGTGAATTAGTGACTTGAAAATGGTTAAATGTAGTGACTTGAAATTGTGAACATGTTTCTTGAAAATGGATAAGTGTAGTGACTAGAAATTGTGAACTTGTTTATTGAAATGGTTAAGTGTAGCGACATGAAATTGTGAGCTTGTTTCTTGAAAATGGTGAAGTGTTGTGACTTGAAATATGAATTAGTGACTTCAAATGTGAATTAGTGAATTGAAAATGGTTAACTGTAGTGACTTTAAATTGTGCACTTGTTTATTGAACTGGTTAAATGTAGTGACTTGAAATTGTGAACTTGTTTCTTGAAAATGGTTAAGTGTAGTGACTTGAAATATGAATTAGTGACTTGAAAATGGTTAAGTGTAGTGACTTGAAATTGTTAACTTGTTTCATGAAAATGGTTAAGTGTAGTGAGTTGAATTGTGAATTAGTGACTTGAAAATGGTTAAGTATAGTGAATTGAAATGTGAATTAGTGACTTGAAAATGGTTAAATGTAGTGATTAGAAATTGTGAACTTGTTACTTGAAAATGGTTAAGTGTAGTGACTTGAAATATGAATTAGTGACTTGAAATGTGAATAAGTGACTTGAAAATGGTTAACTGTAGTGACTTTAAATTGTGCACTTGTTTATTGAACTGGTTAAATGTAGTGACTTGAAATTGTGAACTTGTTTCTTGAAAATGGTTAAGTGTTGTGACTTGAAATTCTGATATTGTTTCTTGAAAATGGTTACGTGTAGTGACTCGAAATATGAATTAGTGACTTTAAAATGGTTAAGTGTAGTGACTTGAAACTGTTAACTTGTTTCATGAAAATGGTTAAGTGTAGTGACTTGAAATGTGAATTAGTGACTTGAAAATGGTTAAATATAGTGACTTGAAATTGTGAACTTGTTACTTGAAAATGGTTAAGTGTAGTGACTTGAATTATGAATTAGTGACTTGAAATGTGAATAAGTGACTTGAAAATGGTTAAGTGTAGTGAATTTAAATTGTGAACTTGTTTATTGAACTGGTTAAATTTAGTGACTTGAAATTGTGAACTTGTTTCTTGAAAATGGTTAAGTGTAGTTACTTGAAATGTGAATTAGTGACTTAAAAATGGCTAAGTGTAGTGATTTGAAATTCTGATCTTTTTTCTTGAAAATGGTTAAGTGTAGTGACTTGAAATTGTGAACTTGTTTAATGAAATGGTTAAATGTAGTGACATGAAATTGTGAACGTGTTTCTTGAAATGGTTAAGTGTAGCAACTTGAAATTGTTAACTTGTTTCATGAAAATGGTTAAGCGTAGTGACTTGAAATATGAATTAGTGACTTGAAAATGGTTAAGTGTAGTGACTTGAAATTGTTAACTTGTTTCATGAAAATGGTTAAGTGTAGTGAGTTGAATTGTGAATTAGTGACTTGAAACTTGTTAAGTATAGTGAATTGAAATGTGAATTAGTGACTTGAAAATGGTTAAATGTAGTGATTAGAAATTGTGAACATGTTTCTTGAAAATTGTTAAGTGTAGTGACTTGAAATATGAATTACTGACTTGAAAATGGTTAAGTGTAGTGACTTGAAAATGGTAAACTGTAGTGACTTGAAATGTTAACTAGTGACTTGAAATGGTTAAATGTAGTGACATGAAATTGTGAACGTGTTTCTTGAAATGGTTAAGTGTAGCAACTTGAAATTGTTAACTTGTTTCATGAAAATGTTTAAGTATCGTGAGTTCAATAGTGAATTAGTGACTTGAAAATGGTTAAGTGTAGTGAATTGAAATGTGAATTAGTGACTTCAAAATGGTTAAGTGTAGTGAATTGAAATGTGAATTAGTGACTTGAAAATGGTTAAATGTAGTGACTTGAAATTGTGAACATGTTTCTTGAAAATGGATAAGTGTAGTGACTAGAAATTGTGAACTTGTTTATTGAAATGGTTAAGTGTAGCGACATGAAATTGTGAACTTGTTTCTTGAAAATGGTGAAGTGTTGTGACTTGAAATATGAATTAGTGACTTCAAATGTGAATTAGTGAATTGAAAATGGTTAACTGTAGTGACTTTAAATTGTGCACTTGTTTATTGAACTGGTTAAATGTAGTGACTTGAAATTGTGAACTTGTTTCTTGAAAATGGTTAAGTGTAGTGACTTGAAATATGAATTAGTGACTTGAAAATGGTTAAGTGTAGTGACTTGAAATTGTTAACTTGTTTCATGAAAATGGTTAAGTGTAGTGAGTTGAATTGTGAATTAGTGACTTGAAAATGGTTAAGTATAGTGAATTGAAATGTGAATTAGTGACTTGAAAATGGTTAAATGTAGTGATTAGAAATTGTGAACTTGTTACTTGAAAATGGTTAAGTGTAGTGACTTGAAATATGAATTAGTGACTTGAAATGTGAATAAGTGACTTGAAAATGGTTAACTGTAGTGACTTTAAATTGTGCACTTGTTTATTGAACTGGTTAAATGTAGTGACTTGAAATTGTGAACTTGTTTCTTGAAAATGGTTAAGTGTTGTGACTTGAAATTCTGATATTGTTTCTTGAAAATGGTTACGTGTAGTGACTCGAAATATGAATTAGTGACTTTAAAATGGTTAAGTGTAGTGACTTGAAACTGTTAACTTGTTTCATGAAAATGGTTAAGTGTAGTGACTTGAAATGTGAATTAGTGACTTGAAAATGGTTAAATATAGTGACTTGAAATTGTGAACTTGTTACTTGAAAATGGTTAAGTGTAGTGACTTGAAATATGAATTAGTGACTTGAAATGTGAATAAGTGACTTGAAAATGGTTAAGTGTAGTGAATTTAAATTGTGAACTTGTTTATTGAACTGGTTAAATTTAGTGACTTGAAATTGTGAACTTGTTTCTTGAAAATGGTTAAGTGTAGTTACTTGAAATGTGAATTAGTGACTTAAAAATGGCTAAGTGTAGTGATTTGAAATTCTGATCTTTTTTCTTGAAAATGGTTAAGTGTAGTGACTTGAAATTGTGAACTTGTTTAATGAAATGGTTAAATGTAGTGACATGAAATTGTGAACGTGTTTCTTGAAATGGTTAAGTGTAGCAACTTGAAATTGTTAACTTGTTTCATGAAAATGGTTAAGCGTAGTGACTTGAAATATGAATTAGTGACTTGAAAATGGTTAAGTGTAGTGACTTGAAATTGTTAACTTGTTTCATGAAAATGGTTAAGTGTAGTGAGTTGAATTGTGAATTAGTGACTTGAAACTTGTTAAGTATAGTGAATTGAAATGTGAATTAGTGACTTGAAAATGGTTAAATGTAGTGATTAGAAATTGTGAACATGTTTCTTGAAAATTGTTAAGTGTAGTGACTTGAAATATGAATTACTGACTTGAAAATGGTTAAGTGTAGTGACTTGAAAATGGTAAACTGTAGTGACTTGAAATGTTAACTAGTGACTTGAAATGGTTAAATGTAGTGACATGAAATTGTGAACGTGTTTCTTGAAATGGTTAAGTGTAGCAACTTGAAATTGTTAACTTGTTTCATGAAAATGTTTAAGTATCGTGAGTTCAATAGTGAATTAGTGACTTGAAAATGGTTAAGTGTAGTGAATTGAAATGTGAATTAGTGACTTCAAAATGGTTAAGTGTAGTGAATTGAAATGTGAATTAGTGACTTGAAAATGGTTAAATGTAGTGACTTGAAATTGTGAACATGTTTCTTGAAAATGGATAAGTGTAGTGACTAGAAATTGTGAACTTGTTTATTGAAATGGTTAAGTGTAGCGACATGAAATTGTGAACTTGTTTCTTGAAAATGGTGAAGTGTTGTGACTTGAAATATGAATTAGTGACTTCAAATGTGAATTAGTGAATTGAAAATGGTTAACTGTAGTGACTTTAAATTGTGCACTTGTTTATTGAACTGGTTAAATGTAGTGACTTGAAATTGTGAACTTGTTTCTTGAAAATGGTTAAGTGTAGTGACTTGAAATATGAATTAGTGACTTGAAAATGGTTAAGTGTAGTGACTTGAAATTGTTAACTTGTTTCATGAAAATGGTTAAGTGTAGTGAGTTGAATTGTGAATTAGTGACTTGAAAATGGTTAAGTATAGTGAATTGAAATGTGAATTAGTGACTTGAAAATGGTTAAATGTAGTGATTAGAAATTGTGAACTTGTTACTTGAAAATGGTTAAGTGTAGTGACTTGAAATATGAATTAGTGACTTGAAATGTGAATAAGTGACTTGAAAATGGTTAACTGTAGTGACTTTAAATTGTGCACTTGTTTATTGAACTGGTTAAATGTAGTGACTTGAAATTGTGAACTTGTTTCTTGAAAATGGTTAAGTGTTGTGACTTGAAATTCTGATATTGTTTCTTGAAAATGGTTACGTGTAGTGACTCGAAATATGAATTAGTGACTTTAAAATGGTTAAGTGTAGTGACTTGAAACTGTTAACTTGTTTCATGAAAATGGTTAAGTGTAGTGACTTGAAATGTGAATTAGTGACTTGATAATGGTTAAGTGTAGTGACTAGAAAACTGAATTAGTGACTTGAAAATTGTTAAATATAGTAACTTGAAATTGTGAACATGTTTCTTAAAAATTGTTAAGTGTAGTGACTTGAAATGTGAACTACTGACTTGAAAATGGTTAAGTGTAGTGACTTAAAATTGTGAACTTGTTTCTTGAAAATGGATAAGTGTAGTGAGTAGAAATTGTGAACTTGTTTCTTGAATATGGTGAAGTGTAGTGACTTGAAATATGAATTAGTGACTTCAAATGTGAATTAGTGACTTGAAAATGGTTAACTGTAGTGACTTTAAATTGTGCACTTGTTTATTGAACTAGTTAAGTGTAGCGACTTGAAATTGTGAACTTGTTTCTTGAAAATGGTGAAGTGTAGTGACTTGAAATATGAATTAGTGACTTGAAATGTGAATTAGTGAATTGAAAATGGTTAACTGTAGTGACTTTAAATTGTGCACTTGTTTATTGAACTGGTTAAATGTAGTGACTTGAAATTGTGAACTTGTTTCTTGAAAATGGTTAAGTGTTGTGACTTGAAATTCTGATATTGTTTCTTGAAAATGGTTAAGTGTAGTGACTCGAAATATGAATTAGTGACTTTAAAATGGTTAAGTGTAGTGACTTGAAACTGTTAACTTGGTTCATGAAAATGGTTAAGTGTAGTGACTTGAAATGTGAATTAGTGACTTGATAATGGTTAAGTGTAGTGACTAGAAAACTGAATTAGTGACTTGAAAATTGTTAAATATAGTGACTTGAAATTGTGAACTTGTTACTTGAAAATGGTTAAGTGTAGTGACTTGAAATATGAATTAGTGACTTGAAATGTGAATAAGTGACTTGAAAATGGTTAAGTGTAGTGACTTTAAATTGTGAACTTGTTTATTGAACTGGTTAAATTTAGTGACTTGAAATTGTGAACTTGTTTCTTGAAAATGGTTAAGTGTAGTTACTTGAAATGTGAATTAGTGACTTAAAAATGGCTAAGTGTAGTGATTTGAAATTCTGATCTTTTTTCTTGAAAATGGTTAAGTGTAGTGACTTGAAATTGTGAACTTGTTTAATGAAATGGTTAAATGTAGTGACATGAAATTGTGAACGTGTTTCTTGAAATGGTTAAGTGTAGCAACTTGAAATTGTTAACTTGTTTCATGAAAATGGTTAAGCGTAGTGACTTGAAATATGAATTAGTGACTTGAAAATGGTTAAGTGTAGTGACTTGAAATTGTTAACTTGTTTCATGAAAATGGTTAAGTGTAGTGAGTTGAATTGTGAATTAGTGACTTGAAACTTGTTAAGTATAGTGAATTGAAATGTGAATTAGTGACTTGAAAATGGTTAAATGTAGTGATTAGAAATTGTGAACATGTTTCTTGAAAATTGTTAAGTGTAGTGACTTGAAATATGAATTACTGACTTGAAAATGGTTAAGTGTAGTGACTTGAAAATGGTAAACTGTAGTGACTTGAAATGTTAACTAGTGACTTGAAATGGTTAAATGTAGTGACATGAAATTGTGAACGTGTTTCTTGAAATGGTTAAGTGTAGCAACTTGAAATTGTTAACTTGTTTCATGAAAATGTTTAAGTATCGTGAGTTCAATAGTGAATTAGTGACTTGAAAATGGTTAAGTGTAGTGAATTGAAATGTGAATTAGTGACTTCAAAATGGTTAAGTGTAGTGAATTGAAATGTGAATTAGTGACTTGAAAATGATTAAATGTAGTGACTTGAAATTGTGAACATGTTTCTTGAAAATGGATAAGTGTAGTGACTAGAAATTGTGAACTTGTTTATTGAAATGGTTAAGTGTAGCGACATGAAATTGTGAACTTGTTTCTTGAAAATGGTGAAGTGTTGTGACTTGAAATATGAATTAGTGACTTCAAATGTGATTTAGTGAATTGAAAATGGTTAACTGTAGTGACTTTAAATTGTGCACTTGTTTATTGAACTGGTTAAATGTAGTGACTTGAAATTGTGAACTTGTTTCTTGAAAATGGTTAAGTGTAGTGACTTGAAATATGAATTAGTGACTTGAAAATGGTTAAGTGTAGTGACTTGAAATTGTTAACTTGTTTCATGAAAATGGTTAAGTGTAGTGAGTTGAATTGTGAATTAGTGACTTGAAAATGGTTAAGTATAGTGAATTGAAATGTGAATTAGTGACTTGAAAATGGTTAAATGTAGTGATTAGAAATTGTGAACTTGTTACTTGAAAATGGTTAAGTGTAGTGACTTGAAATATGAATTAGTGACTTGAAATGTGAATAAGTGACTTGAAAATGGTTAACTGTAGTGACTTTAAATTGTGCACTTGTTTATTGAACTGGTTAAATGTAGTGACTTGAAATTGTGAACTTGTTTCTTGAAAATGGTTAAGTGTTGTGACTTGAAATTCTGATATTGTTTCTTGAAAATGGTTACGTGTAGTGACTCGAAATATGAATTAGTGACTTTAAAATGGTTAAGTGTAGTGACTTGAAACTGTTAACTTGTTTCATGAAAATGGTTAAGTGTAGTGACTTGAAATGTGAATTAGTGACTTGATAATGGTTAAGTGTAGTGACTAGAAAACTGAATTAGTGACTTGAAAATTGTTAAATATAGTGACTTGAAATTGTGAACATGTTTCTTAAAAATTGTTAAGTGTAGTGACTTGAAATGTGAACTACTGACTTGAAAATGGTTAAGTGTAGTGACTTAAAATTGTGAACTTGTTTCTTGAAAATGGATAAGTGTAGTGACTAGAAATTGTGAACTTGTTTCTGGAAATGGTTAAGTGTAGCGACATGAAATTGTGAACTTGTTTCTTGAAAATGGTGAAGTGTAGTGACTTGAAATATGAATTAGTCTTCAAATGTGAATTAGTGAATTGAAAATGGTTAACTATAGTGACTTTAAATTGTGCACTTGTTTATTGAACTGGTTAAATGTAGTGACTTGAAATTGTGAACTTGTTTCTTGAAAATGGTTAAGTGTAGTGATTTGAAACTCTGATCTTGTTTCTTGAAAATGGTTAAGTGTAGTGACTTGAGATATGAATTAGTGACTTGAAAATGGTTAAGTGTAGTGACTTGAAATTGTTAACTTGTTTCATGAAAATGGTTAAGTGTAGTGAGTTGAATTGTGAATTAGTGACTTGAAAATGGTTAAGTATAGTGAATTGAAATGTGAATTAGTGACTTGAAAATGGTTAAATGTAGTGATTAGAAATTGTGAACTTGTTACTTGAAAATGGTTAAGTGTAGTGACTTGAAATATGAATTAGTGACTTGAAATGTGAATAAGTGACTTGAAAATAGTTAAGTGTAGTGACTTTAAATTGTGAACTTGTTTATTGAACTGGTAAAATTTAGTGAATTGAAATTGTGAACTTGTTTCTTGAAAATGGTTAAGTGTAGTGACTTGAAATGCGAATTAGTGACTTAAAAATGCCTAAGTGTAGTGATTTGAAATTCTGATCTTGTTTCTTGAAAATGGTTAAGTGTAGTGACTTGAAATTGTGAACTTGTTTAATGAAATGGTTAAATGTAGTGACATGAAATTGTGAACGTGTTTCTTAAAATGGTTAAGTGTAGCAACTTGAAATTGTTAACTTGTTTAATGAAAATGTTTAAGTATCGTGAGTTCAATAGTGAACTAGTGACTTGAAATGGTTAAGTGTAGCAACTTGAAATTATTAACTTGTTTCATGAAAATGGTTAAGCGTAGTGACTTGAAATATGAATTAGTGACTTGAAAATGGTTAAGTGTAGTGACTTGAAATTGTTAACTTGTTTCATGAAAATGGTTAAGTGTAATGAGATGAATTGTGAATTAGTGACTTGAAAATGGTTAAGTATAGTGAATTGAAATGTGAATTAGTGACTTGAAAATGGTTAAATGTAGTGATTAGAAATTGTGAACATGTTTCTTGAAAATTGTTAAGTGTAGTGACTTGAAATATGAATTACTGACTTGAAAATGGTTAAGTGTAGTGACTTGAAAATGGTAAACTGTAATGACTTGAAATGTTAACTAGTGACTTGGAATGGTTAAATGTAGTGACATGAAATTGTGAACATGTTTCTTGAAAATTGTTAAGTGTAGTGACTTGAAATGTGAACTACTGACTTGAAAATGGTTAAGTGTAGTGACTTAAAATTGTGAACTTGTTTCTTGAAAATGGATAAGTGTAGTGACTAGAAATTGTGAACTTGTTTCTTGAAATTGTTAAGTGTAGCGACTTGAAATTGTGAACTTGTTTCTTGAAAATGGTGAAGTGTAGTGACTTGAAATATGAATTAGTGACTTGAAATGTGAATTAGTGACTTGAAAATGGTTAACTGTAGTGACTTTAAATTTTGCACTTGTTTATTGAACTGGTTAAATGTAGTGACTTGAAATTGTGAACTTGTTTCTTGAAAATGGTTAAGTGTTGTGACTTAAAATTCTGATATTGTTTCTTGAAAATGGTTAAGTGTAGTGACTCGAAATATGAATTAGTGACTTTAAAATGGTTAAGTGTAGTGCCTTGAAATGTGAATTAGTGACTTTTAAATGGTTTAGTGTAGTGATTTGAAATTAAGAACTTGTTTCTTGAAAATGGATAAGTGTAGTGACTTGCAATTGTGAACTTGTTTCTTGAAATGGTTAAGTGTAGCAACTTGAAATTGTGAACTTGTTTCCTGAAAATGGTTGTGTAGTGACTCTAAATGTGAATTAGTGACTTTAAAAATGGTTAAGTATAGTGACTTGAAATTGTGAACTTGTTTCCTGAAAATGGTTGTGTAGTGACTTGAAATGTGAATTAGTGACTTTAAAATTTGTTAAGTATAGTGATTTGAAATTGTGAACTTGTTTATTGAAATGGTTAAATGTAGTGACTTGAAATTGTGAACTCATTTCTTGAAAATGGTTAAGTGTAGAGACTTGAAATGTGAATTAGTGACTTGAAAATGTTTAAGTGTAGTGACTTGAAATGTGAATTAGTGACATGAAAATGGTTAAATGTAGTGATTTGAAATTAAGAACTTGTTTCTTGAAAACGAATAAGTGTAGTGACTTGAAATTGTGAACATTTTTCTTGAAATGGTTAAGTGTAGCAACTTGAAATTGTGAACTTGTTTCCTGAAAATGGTACTGTAGTGACTTTAAATGTGAATTAGTGACTTTAAAAATGGTTAAGTATAGTGACTTAAAATTGTGAACTTGTTTATTGAAATGGTTAAATGTAGTGACTTGAAATTGTGAACTTATTTCTTGATAATGGTTAAGTGTAGTGACTTGAAATGTGTATTAGTGACTTGAAAATGGCTATATATAGTGACTTGAAATTGTGGACTTGTTACATGAAGATGGTTAACTGTAGTGACTTGAAATATGAATTAGTGACTTGAAATGTGAATTACTGACTTGAAAATGGTTAAGTGTAGTGACTTTTAATTGGGCACTTGTTTTATTGAACTGGTTAAATGTAGTGACTTGAAATTGTGAACTTGTCTTGAAAATGGTTAAGTGTTGTGACTTGAAATTCTGATATTATTTCATGAAAATGGTTAAGTGTAGTGACTCGAAATATGAATTAGTGACTTTAAAATGGTTAAGTGTAGTCACTTGAAACTGTTAACTTGTTTCATGAAAATGGTTAAGTGTAGTGACTTGAAATGTGAATTAGTGACTTGATAATGGTTAAGTGTAGCGACTAGAAAAGTGAATTAGTGACTTGAAAATGGTTAAATATAGTGACTTGAAATTGTGAACTTGTTACTTGAAAATGGTTAAGTGTAGTGACTTGAAATATGAATTAGTGACTTGAAATGTGAATAAGTGACTTGAAAATGGTTAAGTGTAGTGACATTAAATTGTGAACTTGATTATTGAACTAGTTAAATTTAGTGACTTGAAATTGTGAACTTGTTTTTTGAAAATGGTTAAGTGTAGTGACTTGAAATGCGAATTAGTGACTTAAAAATGGCTAAGTGTAGTGATTTGAAATTCTGATCTTGTTTCTTGAAAATGGTTAAGTGTAGTGACTTGAAATTGTGAACTTGTTTAATGAAATGGTTAAATATAGTGACATGAAATTGTGAACGTGTTTCTTGAAATGGTTAAGTGTAGCAACTTGAAATTGTTAACTTGTTTCATGAAAATGTTTAAGTATCGTGAGTTCAATAGTGAATTAGTGACTTGAAAATGGTTAAGTGTAGTGACTTGAAATATGAATTAGTGACTTGAAATGTGAATAAGTGACTTGAAAATGGTTAAGTGTAGTGACTTTAAATTGTGAACTTGTTTATTGAACTGGTTAAATTTAGTGACTTGAAATTGTGAACTTGTTTCTTGAAAATGGTTAAGTGTAGTTACTTGAAATGCGAATTAGTGACTTAAAAATGCCTAAGTGTAGTGATTTGAAATTCTGATCTTGTTTCTTGAAAATGGTTAAGTGTAGTGACTTGAAATTGTGAACTTGTTTAATGAAATGGTTAAATCTAGTGACATGAAATTGTGACCGTGTTTCTTGAAATGGTTAAGTGTAGCAACTTGAAATTGTTAACTTGTTTCATGAAAATGTTTAAGTATCGTGAGTTCAATAGTGAATTAGTGACTTGAAAATGGTTAAGTGTAGTGAATTGAAATGTGAATTAGTGACTTGAAAATGGTTAAATGTAGTGACTTGAAATTGTGAACATGTTTCTTGAAAATTGTTAAGTGTAGTGACTTGAAATGTGAACTACTGACTTGAAAATGGTTAAGTGTAGTGACTTAAAATTGTGAACTTGTTTCTTGAATATGGATAAGTGTGGTGACTAGAAATTGTGAACTTGTTTCTTGAAATGGTTAAGTGTAGCGACTTGAAATTGTGAACTTGTTTCTTGAAAATGGTGAAGTGTAGTGACTTGAAATATGAATTAGTGACTTGAAATGTGAATTAGTGACTTGAAAATGGTTAACTGTAGTGACTTTAAATTGTGTACTTGTTTATTGAACTGGTTAAATGTAGTGACTTGAAATTGTGAACTTGTTTCTTGAAAATGGTTAAGTGTTGTGACTTGAAATTCTGATATTGTTTCTTGAAAATGGTTAAGTGTAGTGACTCGAAATATGAATTAGTGACTTTAAAATGGTTAAGTGTAGTGACTTGAAACTGTTAACTTGTTTCATGAAAATGGTTAAGTGTAGTGACTTGAAATGTGAATTAGTGACTTGAAAATGGTTAAATATAGTGACTTGAAATTGTGAACTTGTTACTTGAAAATGGTTAAGTGTAGTGACTTGAAATATGAATTAGTGACTTGAAATGTGAATAAGTGACTTGAAAATGGTTAAGTGTAGTGAATTTAAATTGTGAACTTGTTTATTGAACTGGTTAAATTTAGTGACTTGAAATTGTGAACTTGTTTCTTGAAAATGGTTAAGTGTAGTTACTTGAAATGTGAATTAGTGACTTAAAAATGGCTAAGTGTAGTGATTTGAAATTCTGATCTTTTTTCTTGAAAATGGTTAAGTGTAGTGACTTGAAATTGTGAACTTGTTTAATGAAATGGTTAAATGTAGTGACATGAAATTGTGAACGTGTTTCTTGAAATGGTTAAGTGTAGCAACTTGAAATTGTTAACTTGTTTCATGAAAATGGTTAAGCGTAGTGACTTGAAATATGAATTAGTGACTTGAAAATGGTTAAGTGTAGTGACTTGAAATTGTTAACTTGTTTCATGAAAATGGTTAAGTGTAGTGAGTTGAATTGTGAATTAGTGACTTGAAACTTGTTAAGTATAGTGAATTGAAATGTGAATTAGTGACTTGAAAATGGTTAAATGTAGTGATTAGAAATTGTGAACATGTTTCTTGAAAATTGTTAAGTGTAGTGACTTGAAATATGAATTACTGACTTGAAAATGGTTAAGTGTAGTGACTTGAAAATGGTAAACTGTAGTGACTTGAAATGTTAACTAGTGACTTGAAATGGTTAAATGTAGTGACATGAAATTGTGAACGTGTTTCTTGAAATGGTTAAGTGTAGCAACTTGAAATTGTTAACTTGTTTCATGAAAATGTTTAAGTATCGTGAGTTCAATAGTGAATTAGTGACTTGAAAATGGTTAAGTGTAGTGAATTGAAATGTGAATTAGTGACTTCAAAATGGTTAAGTGTAGTGAATTGAAATGTGAATTAGTGACTTGAAAATGGTTAAATGTAGTGACTTGAAATTGTGAACATGTTTCTTGAAAATGGATAAGTGTAGTGACTAGAAATTGTGAACTTGTTTATTGAAATGGTTAAGTGTAGCGACATGAAATTGTGAACTTGTTTCTTGAAAATGGTGAAGTGTTGTGACTTGAAATATGAATTAGTGACTTCAAATGTGAATTAGTGAATTGAAAATGGTTAACTGTAGTGACTTTAAATTGTGCACTTGTTTATTGAACTGGTTAAATGTAGTGACTTGAAATTGTGAACTTGTTTCTTGAAAATGGTTAAGTGTAGTGACTTGAAATATGAATTAGTGACTTGAAAATGGTTAAGTGTAGTGACTTGAAATTGTTAACTTGTTTCATGAAAATGGTTAAGTGTAGTGAGTTGAATTGTGAATTAGTGACTTGAAAATGGTTAAGTATAGTGAATTGAAATGTGAATTAGTGACTTGAAAATGGTTAAATGTAGTGATTAGAAATTGTGAACTTGTTACTTGAAAATGGTTAAGTGTAGTGACTTGAAATATGAATTAGTGACTTGAAATGTGAATAAGTGACTTGAAAATGGTTAACTGTAGTGACTTTAAATTGTGCACTTGTTTATTGAACTGGTTAAATGTAGTGACTTGAAATTGTGAACTTGTTTCTTGAAAATGGTTAAGTGTTGTGACTTGAAATTCTGATATTGTTTCTTGAAAATGGTTACGTGTAGTGACTCGAAATATGAATTAGTGACTTTAAAATGGTTAAGTGTAGTGACTTGAAACTGTTAACTTGTTTCATGAAAATGGTTAAGTGTAGTGACTTGAAATGTGAATTAGTGACTTGAAAATGGTTAAATATAGTGACTTGAAATTGTGAACTTGTTACTTGAAAATGGTTAAGTGTAGTGACTTGAAATATGAATTAGTGACTTGAAATGTGAATAAGTGACTTGAAAATGGTTAAGTGTAGTGAATTTAAATTGTGAACTTGTTTATTGAACTGGTTAAATTTAGTGACTTGAAATTGTGAACTTGTTTCTTGAAAATGGTTAAGTGTAGTTACTTGAAATGTGAATTAGTGACTTAAAAATGGCTAAGTGTAGTGATTTGAAATTCTGATCTTTTTTCTTGAAAATGGTTAAGTGTAGTGACTTGAAATTGTGAACTTGTTTAATGAAATGGTTAAATGTAGTGACATGAAATTGTGAACGTGTTTCTTGAAATGGTTAAGTGTAGCAACTTGAAATTGTTAACTTGTTTCATGAAAATGGTTAAGCGTAGTGACTTGAAATATGAATTAGTGACTTGAAAATGGTTAAGTGTAGTGACTTGAAATTGTTAACTTGTTTCATGAAAATGGTTAAGTGTAGTGAGTTGAATTGTGAATTAGTGACTTGAAACTTGTTAAGTATAGTGAATTGAAATGTGAATTAGTGACTTGAAAATGGTTAAATGTAGTGATTAGAAATTGTGAACATGTTTCTTGAAAATTGTTAAGTGTAGTGACTTGAAATATGAATTACTGACTTGAAAATGGTTAAGTGTAGTGACTTGAAAATGGTAAACTGTAGTGACTTGAAATGTTAACTAGTGACTTGAAATGGTTAAATGTAGTGACATGAAATTGTGAACGTGTTTCTTGAAATGGTTAAGTGTAGCAACTTGAAATTGTTAACTTGTTTCATGAAAATGTTTAAGTATCGTGAGTTCAATAGTGAATTAGTGACTTGAAAATGGTTAAGTGTAGTGAATTGAAATGTGAATTAGTGACTTCAAAATGGTTAAGTGTAGTGAATTGAAATGTGAATTAGTGACTTGAAAATGGTTAAATGTAGTGACTTGAAATTGTGAACATGTTTCTTGAAAATGGATAAGTGTAGTGACTAGAAATTGTGAACTTGTTTATTGAAATGGTTAAGTGTAGCGACATGAAATTGTGAACTTGTTTCTTGAAAATGGTGAAGTGTTGTGACTTGAAATATGAATTAGTGACTTCAAATGTGAATTAGTGAATTGAAAATGGTTAACTGTAGTGACTTTAAATTGTGCACTTGTTTATTGAACTGGTTAAATGTAGTGACTTGAAATTGTGAACTTGTTTCTTGAAAATGGTTAAGTGTAGTGACTTGAAATATGAATTAGTGACTTGAAAATGGTTAAGTGTAGTGACTTGAAATTGTTAACTTGTTTCATGAAAATGGTTAAGTGTAGTGAGTTGAATTGTGAATTAGTGACTTGAAAATGGTTAAGTATAGTGAATTGAAATGTGAATTAGTGACTTGAAAATGGTTAAATGTAGTGATTAGAAATTGTGAACTTGTTACTTGAAAATGGTTAAGTGTAGTGACTTGAAATATGAATTAGTGACTTGAAATGTGAATAAGTGACTTGAAAATGGTTAACTGTAGTGACTTTAAATTGTGCACTTGTTTATTGAACTGGTTAAATGTAGTGACTTGAAATTGTGAACTTGTTTCTTGAAAATGGTTAAGTGTTGTGACTTGAAATTCTGATATTGTTTCTTGAAAATGGTTACGTGTAGTGACTCGAAATATGAATTAGTGACTTTAAAATGGTTAAGTGTAGTGACTTGAAACTGTTAACTTGTTTCATGAAAATGGTTAAGTGTAGTGACTTGAAATGTGAATTAGTGACTTGATAATGGTTAAGTGTAGTGACTAGAAAACTGAATTAGTGACTTGAAAATTGTTAAATATAGTAACTTGAAATTGTGAACATGTTTCTTAAAAATTGTTAAGTGTAGTGACTTGAAATGTGAACTACTGACTTGAAAATGGTTAAGTGTAGTGACTTAAAATTGTGAACTTGTTTCTTGAAAATGGATAAGTGTAGTGAGTAGAAATTGTGAACTTGTTTCTTGAATATGGTGAAGTGTAGTGACTTGAAATATGAATTAGTGACTTCAAATGTGAATTAGTGACTTGAAAATGGTTAACTGTAGTGACTTTAAATTGTGCACTTGTTTATTGAACTAGTTAAGTGTAGCGACTTGAAATTGTGAACTTGTTTCTTGAAAATGGTGAAGTGTAGTGACTTGAAATATGAATTAGTGACTTGAAATGTGAATTAGTGAATTGAAAATGGTTAACTGTAGTGACTTTAAATTGTGCACTTGTTTATTGAACTGGTTAAATGTAGTGACTTGAAATTGTGAACTTGTTTCTTGAAAATGGTTAAGTGTTGTGACTTGAAATTCTGATATTGTTTCTTGAAAATGGTTAAGTGTAGTGACTCGAAATATGAATTAGTGACTTTAAAATGGTTAAGTGTAGTGACTTGAAACTGTTAACTTGGTTCATGAAAATGGTTAAGTGTAGTGACTTGAAATGTGAATTAGTGACTTGATAATGGTTAAGTGTAGTGACTAGAAAACTGAATTAGTGACTTGAAAATTGTTAAATATAGTGACTTGAAATTGTGAACTTGTTACTTGAAAATGGTTAAGTGTAGTGACTTGAAATATGAATTAGTGACTTGAAATGTGAATAAGTGACTTGAAAATGGTTAAGTGTAGTGACTTTAAATTGTGAACTTGTTTATTGAACTGGTTAAATTTAGTGACTTGAAATTGTGAACTTGTTTCTTGAAAATGGTTAAGTGTAGTTACTTGAAATGTGAATTAGTGACTTAAAAATGGCTAAGTGTAGTGATTTGAAATTCTGATCTTTTTTCTTGAAAATGGTTAAGTGTAGTGACTTGAAATTGTGAACTTGTTTAATGAAATGGTTAAATGTAGTGACATGAAATTGTGAACGTGTTTCTTGAAATGGTTAAGTGTAGCAACTTGAAATTGTTAACTTGTTTCATGAAAATGGTTAAGCGTAGTGACTTGAAATATGAATTAGTGACTTGAAAATGGTTAAGTGTAGTGACTTGAAATTGTTAACTTGTTTCATGAAAATGGTTAAGTGTAGTGAGTTGAATTGTGAATTAGTGACTTGAAACTTGTTAAGTATAGTGAATTGAAATGTGAATTAGTGACTTGAAAATGGTTAAATGTAGTGATTAGAAATTGTGAACATGTTTCTTGAAAATTGTTAAGTGTAGTGACTTGAAATATGAATTACTGACTTGAAAATGGTTAAGTGTAGTGACTTGAAAATGGTAAACTGTAGTGACTTGAAATGTTAACTAGTGACTTGAAATGGTTAAATGTAGTGACATGAAATTGTGAACGTGTTTCTTGAAATGGTTAAGTGTAGCAACTTGAAATTGTTAACTTGTTTCATGAAAATGTTTAAGTATCGTGAGTTCAATAGTGAATTAGTGACTTGAAAATGGTTAAGTGTAGTGAATTGAAATGTGAATTAGTGACTTCAAAATGGTTAAGTGTAGTGAATTGAAATGTGAATTAGTGACTTGAAAATGGTTAAATGTAGTGACTTGAAATTGTGAACATGTTTCTTGAAAATGGATAAGTGTAGTGACTAGAAATTGTGAACTTGTTTATTGAAATGGTTAAGTGTAGCGACATGAAATTGTGAACTTGTTTCTTGAAAATGGTGAAGTGTTGTGACTTGAAATATGAATTAGTGACTTCAAATGTGATTTAGTGAATTGAAAATGGTTAACTGTAGTGACTTTAAATTGTGCACTTGTTTATTGAACTGGTTAAATGTAGTGACTTGAAATTGTGAACTTGTTTCTTGAAAATGGTTAAGTGTAGTGACTTGAAATATGAATTAGTGACTTGAAAATGGTTAAGTGTAGTGACTTGAAATTGTTAACTTGTTTCATGAAAATGGTTAAGTGTAGTGAGTTGAATTGTGAATTAGTGACTTGAAAATGGTTAAGTATAGTGAATTGAAATGTGAATTAGTGACTTGAAAATGGTTAAATGTAGTGATTAGAAATTGTGAACTTGTTACTTGAAAATGGTTAAGTGTAGTGACTTGAAATATGAATTAGTGACTTGAAATGTGAATAAGTGACTTGAAAATGGTTAACTGTAGTGACTTTAAATTGTGCACTTGTTTATTGAACTGGTTAAATGTAGTGACTTGAAATTGTGAACTTGTTTCTTGAAAATGGTTAAGTGTTGTGACTTGAAATTCTGATATTGTTTCTTGAAAATGGTTACGTGTAGTGACTCGAAATATGAATTAGTGACTTTAAAATGGTTAAGTGTAGTGACTTGAAACTGTTAACTTGTTTCATGAAAATGGTTAAGTGTAGTGACTTGAAATGTGAATTAGTGACTTGATAATGGTTAAGTGTAGTGACTAGAAAACTGAATTAGTGACTTGAAAATTGTTAAATATAGTGACTTGAAATTGTGAACATGTTTCTTAAAAATTGTTAAGTGTAGTGACTTGAAATGTGAACTACTGACTTGAAAATGGTTAAGTGTAGTGACTTAAAATTGTGAACTTGTTTCTTGAAAATGGATAAGTGTAGTGAGTAGAAATTGTGAACTTGTTTCTTGAATATGGTGAAGTGTAGTGACTTGAAATATGAATTAGTGACTTCAAATGTGAATTAGTGACTTGAAAATGGTTAACTGTAGTGACTTTAAATTGTGCACTTGTTTATTGAACTGGTTAAGTGTAGCGACTTGAAATTGTGAACTTGTTTCTTGAAAATGGTGAAGTGTAGTGACTTGAAATATGAATTAGTGACTTGAAATGTGAATTAGTGACTTGAAAATGGTTAACTGTAGTGACTTTAAATTGTGCACTTGTTTATTGAACTGGTTAAATGTAGTGACTTGAAATTGTGAACTTGTTTCTTGAAAATGGTTAAGTGTTGTGACTTTAAATTCTGATATTGTTTCTTGAAAATGGTTAAGTGTAGTGACTCGAAATATGAATTAGTGACTTTAAAATGGTTAAGTGTAGTGACTTGAAACTGTTCACTTGGTTCATGAAAATGGTTAAGTGTAGTGACTTGAAATGTGAATTAGTGACTTGATAATGGTTAAGTGTAGTGACTAGAAAACTGAATTAGTGACTTGAAAATTGTTAAATATAGTGACTTGAAATTGTGAACTTGTTACTTGAAAATGGTTAAGTGTAGTGACTTGAAATATGAATTAGTGACTTAAAATGTGAATAAGTGACTTGAAAATGGTTAAGTGTAGTGACTTTAAATTGTGAACTTGTTTATTGAACTGGTTAAATTTAGTGACTTGAAATTGTGAACTTGTTTCTTGAAAATGGTTAAGTGTAGTGACTTGAAATGTGAATTAGTGACTTAAAACTGGCTAAGTGTAGTGATTTGAAATTCTGATCTTGTTTCTTGAAAATGGTTAAGTGTAGTGACTTCAAATTGTGAACTTGTTTAATGAAATAGTTAAATGTAGTGACATGAAATTGTGAACGTGTTTCTTGAAATGGTTAAGTGTAGCAACTTGAAATTGTTAACTTGTTTAATGAAAATGTTTAAGTATAGTGAGTTCAATAGTGAACTAGTGACTTGAAAATGGATAAGTGTAGTGAATTGAAATGTGAATTAGTGACTTGAAAATGGTTAAATGTACTAACTTGAAATTGTGAACATGTTTCTTGAAAATTGTTAAGTGTAGTGACTTGAAATGTGAACTACTGACTTGAAAATGGTTAAGTGTAGTGACTTAAAATTGTGAACTTGTTTCTTGAAAATGGATAAGTGTAGTGACTAGAAATTGTGAACTTGTTTCTTGAAATTGTTAAGTGTAGCGACTTGAAATTGTGAACTTGTTTCTTGAAAATGGTGAAGTGTAGTGACTTGAAATATGAATTAGTGACTTGAAATGTGAATTAGTGACTTGAAAATGGTTAACTGTAGTGACTTTAAATTGTGCACTTGTTTATTGAACTGGTTAAATGTAGTGACTTGAAATTGTGAACTTGTTTCTTGAAAATGGTTAAGTGTTGTGACTTGAAATTCTGATATTGTTTCTTGAAAATGGTTAAGTGTAGTGACTCGAAATATGAATTAGTGACTTTAAAATGGTTAAGTGTAGTGACTTGAAACTGTTAACTTGTTTCATGAAAATGGTTAAGTGTAGTGACTTGAAATGTGAATTAGTGACTTGAAAATGGTTAAGTGTAGTGACTTGAAATTGTTAACTTGTTACATGAAAATGGTTAAGTGTAGTGAGTTGAATTGTGAATTAGTGACTTGAAACTGGTTAAGTATAGTGAATTGAAATGTGAATTAGTGACTTGAAAATGGTTAAATGTAGTGATTAGAAATTGTGAACATGTTTCTTGAAAATTGTTAAGTGTAGTGATTTGAAATATGAATTACTGACTTGAAAATGGTTAAGTGTAGTGACTTGAAAATGGTAAACTGTAGTGACTTGAAATGTTAACTAGTGACTTGAAATGGTTAAATGTAGTGACATGAAATTGTGAACATGTTTCTTGAAAATTGTTAAGTGTAGTGACTTGAAATGTGAACTACTGACTTGAAAATGGTTAAGTGTAGTGACTTAAAATTGTGAACTTGTTTCTTGAAAATGTATAAGTGTAGTGACTAGAAATTGTGAACTTGTTTCTTGAAATTGTTAAGTGTAGCGACTTGAATTGTGAACTTGTTTCTTGAAAATGGTGAAGTGTAGTGACTTGAAATATGAATTAGTGACTTGAAATGTGAATTAGTGACTTGAAAATGGTTAACTGTAGTGACTTTAAATTGTGCACTTGTTTATTGAACTGGTTAAATGTAGTGACTTGAAATTGTGAACTTATTTCTTGAAAATGGTTAAGTGTAGTGATTTGAAATTCTGATCTTGTTTCATGAAAATGATTAAGTGTAGTGACTTGAAATATGAATTAGTTACTTGAAAATGGTTAAGTGTAGTGAATTGAAATGTGAATTAGTGACTTCAAAATGGTTAAATGTAGTGACTTGAAATTGTGAACATGTTTCTTTTAAATTGTTAAGTGTAGTGACTTGAAATTGTGAACTTTTTTCTTGAAAATGGTTAAGTGTAGTGATTTGAAACTCTGATCTTGTTTCTTGAAAATGGATTAGTGTAGTGACTTGAAATATGAATTAGTGACTTGAAAATGGTTAAGTGTAGTGACTTGAAATTGTTAACTTGTTTCATCAAAATTGTTAAGTGTAGTGAGTTGAATTGTGAATTAGTGACTTGAAAATGTTTCAGTATAGTGAATTGAAATGTGAATTAGTGACTTGAAAATGGTTAAATGTAGTGATTAGAAATTGTGAACTTGTTACTTGAAAATGGTTAAGTGTAGTGACTTGAAATATGAATTAGTGACTTGAAATGTGAATAAGTGACTTGAAAATGGTTAAGTGTAGTGGCTTTAAATTGTGAACTTGTTTATTGAACTGGTAAAATTTAGTGAATTGAAATTGTGAACTTGTTTCTTGAAAATGGTTAAGTGTAGTGACTTGAAATGCGAATCAGTGACTTAAAAATGCCTAAGTGTAGTGATTTGAAATTCTGATCTTGTTTCTTGAAAATGGTTAAGTGTAGTGACTTGAAATTGTGAACTTGTTTAATGAAATGGTTAAATGTAGTGACATGAAATTGTGAACGTGTTTCTTGAAATGGTTAAGTGTAGCAACTTGAAATTGTTAACTTGTTTCATGAAAATGGTTAAGCGTAGTGACTTGAAATATGAATTAGTGACTTGAAAACGGTTAAGTGTAGTGACTTGAAATTGTTAACTTGTTTCATGAAAATGGTTAAGTGTAGTGAGTTGAATTGTGAATTAGTGACTTGAAACTGGTTAAGTATAGTGAATTGAAATGTGAATTAGTGACTTGAAAATGGTTAAATGTAGTGATTAGAAATTGTGAACATGTTTCTTGAAAATTGTTAAGTGTCGTGACTTGAAATATGAATTACTGACTTGAAAATGGTTAAGTGTAGTGACTTGAAAATGGTAAACTGTAGTGACTTGAAATGTTAACTAGTGACTTGAAATGGTTAAATGTAGTGACATGAAATTGTGAACATGTTTCTTGAAAATTGTTAAGTGTAGTGACTTGAAATGTGAACTACTGACTTGAAAATGGTTAAGTGTAGTGACTTAAAATTGTGAACTTGTTTCTTGAAAATGGATAAGTGTAGTGACTAGAAATTGTGAACTTGTTTCTTGAAATTGTTAAGTGTAGCGACTTGAAATTGTGAACTTGTTTCTTGAAAATGGTGAAATGTAGTGACTTGAAATATGAATTAGTGACTTCAAATGTGAATTAGTCACTTTAAAATGGTTAACTGTAGTGACTTTAAATTGTGAACTTGTTTATTGAACTGGTTAAATGTAGTGACTTGAAATTGTGAACTTGTTTCTTGAAAATGGTTAAGTGTTGTGACTTGAAATTCTGATATTGTTTCTTGAAAATGGTTAAGTGTAGTGACTCGAAATATGAATTAGTGACTTTAAAATGGTTAAGTGTAGTGACTTGAAACTGTTAACTTGGTTCATGAAAATGGTTAAGTGTAGTGACTTGAAATGTGAATTAGTGACTTGATAATGGTTAAGTGTAGTGACTAGAAAACTGAATTAGTGACTTGAAAATTGTTAAATATAGTGACTTGAAATTGTGAACTTGTTACTTGAAAATGGTTAAGTGTAGTGACTTGAAATATGAATTAGTGACTTGAAAATGGTTAAGTGTAGTGACTTTAAATTGTGAACTTGTTTATTGAACTGGTTAAATTTAGTAACTTGAAATTGTGAACTTGTTTCTTGAAAATGGTTAAGTGTAGTGACTTGAAATGTGAATTAGTGACTTAAAAATGGCTAAGTGTAGTGATTTGAAATTCTGATCTTGTTTCTTGAAAATGGTTAAGTGTAGTGACTTCAAATTGTGAACTTGTTTAATGAAATAGTTAAATATAGTGACATGAAATTGTGAACGTGTTTCTTGAAATGGTTAAGTGTAGCAACTTGAAATTGTTAACTTGTTTAATGAAAATGTTTAAGTATCGTGAGTTCAATAGTGAATTAGTGACTTGAAAATGGATAAGTGTAGTGAATTGAAATGTGAATTAGTGACTTGAAAATGGTTAAATGTAGTGACTTGAAATTGTGAACATGTTTCTTGAAAATTGTTAAGTGTAGTGACTTGAAATGTGAACTACTGACTTGAAAATGGTTAAGTGTAGTGACTTAAAATTGTGAACTTGTTTCTTGAAAATGGATAAGTGTAGTGACTAGAAATTGTGAACTTGTTTCTTGAAATGGTTAAGTGTAGCAACTTGAAATTGTTAACTTGTTTCATGAAAATGGTTAAGCGTAGTGACTTGAAATATGAATTAGTGACTTGAAAATGGTTAAGTGTAGTGACTTGAAATTGTTAACTTGTTTCATGAAAATGGTTAAGTGTAGTGAGTTGAATTGTGAATTAGTGACTTGAAACTGGTTAAGTATAGTGAATTGAAATGTGAATTAGTGACTTGAAAATGGTTAAATGTAGTGATTAGAAATTGTGAACATGTTTCTTGAAAATTGTTAAGTGTAGTGATTTGACATATGAATTACTGACTTGAAAATGGTTAAGTGTAGTGACTTGAAAATTGCAAACTGTAGTGACTTGAAATGTTAACTAGTGACTTGAAATGGTTAAATGTAGTGACATGAAATTGTGAACATGTTTCTTGAATATTGTTAAGTGTAGTGACTTGAAATGTGAACTACTGACTTGAAAATGGTTAAGTGTAGTGACTTAAAATTGTGAACTTGTTTCTTGAAAATGGATAAGTGTAGTGACTAGAAATTGTGAACTTGTTTCTTGAAATTGTTAAGTGTAGCGACTTGAAATTGTGAACTTGTTTCTTGAAAATGGTGAAGTGTAGTGACTTGAAATATGAATTAGTGACTTGAAATGTGAATTAGTGACTTGAAAATGGTTAACTGTAGTGACTTTAAATTGTGCACTTGTTTATCGAACTGGTTAAATGTAGTGACTTAAAATTGTGAACTTATTTCTTGAAAATGGTTAAGTGTAATGATTTGAAATTCTGATCTTGTTTCATGAAAATGATTAAGTGTAGTGACTTGAAATATGAATTAGTTACTTGAAAATGGTTAAGTGTAGTGACTTGAAATTGTTAACTTGTTTCATGAAAATGTTCAAGTATAGTGAGTTCAATAGTGAATTAGTGACTTGAAAATGGTTAAGTGTAGTGAATTGAAATGTGAATTAGTGACTTCAAAATGGTTAAATGTAGTGACTTGAAATTGTGAACATGTTTCTTGAAAATTGTTAAGTGTAGTGACTTGAAATTGTGAACTTGTTTCTTGAAAATGGTTAAGTGTAGTGATTTGAAACTCTGATCTTGTTTCTTGAAAATGGATAAGTGTAGTGACTTGAAATATGAATTAGTGACTTGAAAATGGTTAAGTGTAGTGACTTGAAATTGTTAACTTGTTTCATCAAAATTGTTAAGTGTAGTGAGTTGAATTGTGAATTAGTGACTTGAAAATGGTTAAGTATAGTGAATTGAAATGTGAATTAGTGACTTGAAAATGGTTAAATGTTGTGATTAGAAATTGTGAACTTGTTACTTGAAAATGGTTAAGTGTAGTGACTTGAAATATGAATTAGTGACTTGAAATGTGAATAAGTGACTTGAAAATGGTTAAGTGTAGTGGCTTTAAATTGTGAACTTGTTTATTGAACTGGTAAAATTTAGTGAATTGAAATTGTGAACTTGTTTCTTGAAAATGGTTAAGTGTAGTGACTTGAAATGCGAATCAGTGACTTAAAAATGCCGAAGTGTAGTGATTTGAAATTCTGATCTTGTTTCTTGAAAATGGTTAAGTGTAGTGACTTCAAATTGTGAACTTGTTTAATGAAATGGTTAAATGTAGAGACATGAAATTGTGAACGTGTTTCTTGAAATGGTTAAGTGTAGCAACTTGAAATTGTTAACTTGTTTCATGAAAATGGTTAAGCGTAGTGACTTGAAATATGAATTAGTGACTTGAAAATGGTTAAGTGTAGTGACTTGAAATTGTTAACTTGTTTCATGAAAATGGTTAAGTGTAGTGAGTTGAATTGTGAATTAGTGACTTGAAACTGGTTAAGTATAGTGAATTGAAATTTGAATTAGTGACTTGAAAATGGTTAAATGTAGTGATTAGAAATTGTGAACATGTTTCTTGAAAATTGTTAAGTGTAGTGACTTGAAATATGAATTACTGACTTGAAAATGGTTAAGTGTAGTGACTTGAAAATGGTAAACTGTAGTGACTTGAAATGTTAACTAGTGACTTGAAATGGTTAAATGTAGTGACATGAAATTGTGAACATGTTTCTTGTAAATTGTTAAGTGTAGTGACTTGAAATGTGAACTACTGACTTGAAAATGGTTAAGTGTAGTGACTTAAAATTGTGAACTTGTTTCTTGAAAATGGATAAGTGTAGTGACTAGAAATTGTGAACTTGTTTCTTGAAATTGTTAAGTGTAGCGACTTGAAATTGTGAACTTGTTTCTTGAAAATGGTGAAGTGTAGTGACTTGAAATATGAATTAGTGACTTGAAATGTGAATTAGTGACTTGAAAATGGTTAACTGTAGTGACTTTAAATTGTGCACTTGTTTATTGAACTGGTTAAATGTAGTGACTTGAAATTGTGAACTTATTTCTTGAAAATGGTTAAGTGTAGTGATTTGAAATTCTGATCTTGTTTCATAAAAATGATTAAGTGTAGTGACTTGAAATATGAATTAGTTACTTGAAAATGGTTAAGTGTAGTGACTTGAAATTGTTAACTTGTTTCATGAAAATGTTTAAGTATAGTGAGTTCAATAGTGAATTAGTGACTTGAAAATGGTTAAGTGTAGTGAATTGAAATGTGAATTAGTGACTTCAAAATGGTTAAATGTAGTGACTTGAAATTGTGAACATGTTTCTTGAAAATTGTTAAGTGTAGTGACTTGAAATTTTGAACTTGTTTCTTGAAAATGGTTAAGTGTAGTGATTTGAAACTCTGATCTTGTTTCTTAAAAATGGTTAAGTGTAGTGACTTGAAATATGAATTAGTGACTTGAAAATGGTTAAGTATAGTGACTTGAAATTGTTAACTTGTTTCATGAAAATGGTTAAGTGTAGTGAGTTGAATTGTGAATTAGTGACTTGAAAATGTTTCAGTAGAGTGAATTGAAATGTGAATTAGTGACTTGAAAATGGTTAAATGTAGTGATTAGAAATTGTGAACTTGTTACTTGAAAATGGTTAAGTGTAGTGTCTTGAAATATGAATTAGTGACTTGAAATGTGAATAAGTGACTTGAAAATGGTTAAGTGTAGTGACTCGAAATTGTGAACTTGTTTCTTGTAAATTGTTAAGTGTAGTGACTTGAAATTGTGAACTTGTTTAATGAAATGGTTAAATGTAGTGACATGAAATTGTGAACGTGTTTCTTGAAATGGTTAAGTGTAGCAACTTGAAATTGTTAACTTGTTTCATGAAAATGGTTAAGCATAGTGACTTGAAATATGAATTAGTTACTTGAAAATGGTTAAGTGTAGTGACTTGAAATTGTTAACTTGTTTCATTAAAATGGTTAAGTGTAATGAGATGAATTGTGAATTAGTGACTTGAAAATGGTTAAGTATAGTGAATTGAAATTTGAATTAGTGACTTGAAAATGGTTAAATGTAGTGATTAGAAATTGTGAACATGTTTCTTGAAAATTGTTAAGTGTAGTGATTTGAAATATGAATTACTGACTTGAAAATGGTTAAGTGTAGTGACTTGAAAATGGTAAACTGTAGTGACTTGAAATGTTAACTAGTGAATTGAAATGGTTAAATGTAGTGACATGAAATTGTGAACATGTTTCTTGAAAATTGTTAAGTGTAGTGACTTGAAATGTGAATTAGTGACTTGCAAGTGGTTAAATGTAGTGACTTGAAATTGTGAACATGTTTCTTGAAAATTGTTAAGTGTAGTGACTTGAAATGTGAATTACTAACTTGAAAATGGTTAAGTGTAGTGACTTGAAATGTGAATTACTGACTTGAAAATGGTTAAGTGTAGTGACTTGAAAATGGTAAACTGTAGTGACTTGAAATGTTAACTAGTGACTTGAAATGGTTAAATGTAGTGACATGAAATTGTGAACATGTTTCTTGAAAATGGTTATGTGTAGTGACTTGAAATGTGAACTACTGACTTGAAAATGGTTAAGTGTAGTGACTTAAAATTGTGAACTTGTTTCTTGAAAATGGATAAGTGTAGTGACTAGAAATTGTGAACTTGTTTCTTGAAATTGTTAAGTGTAGCGACTTGAAATTGTGAACTTGTTTCTTGAAAATGGTGAAGTGTAGTGACTTGAAAGATGAATTAGTGACTTGAAATGTGAATTAGTGACCTTAAAAATGGTTAAGTATAGTGACTTGAAATTGTGAATTTGTTTCTTTAAATGGTTAAGTGTAGCAACTTGAAATTGTGAACTTGTTTCCTGAAAATGGTTCTGTAGTGACTTTAAATCTGAATTAGTGACTTTAAAAATTGTTAAGTATAGTGACTTGAAATTGTGAACTTGTTTATTGAAATGGTTATATGTTGTGTTTTGAAAGTGTGAACTCATTTCTTGAAAATGGTTAGGAGTAGTGACTTTAAATGTGAATTAGTGACTTGAAAATGGTTAAGTGTAGTGACTTGAAATGTGAATTAGTGACTTGAAAATGGTTAAATATAGTGACTTGAAATTGTGAACTTGTTACTTGAAATTGGTTAAGTGTAGTGACTTGAAATTGTTAACTTGTTTCATGAAAATGTTTAAGTATAGTGAGTTCAATTGTGAATTAGTGACTTGAAAATGGTTAAGTGTAGTGAGTTGAAATTTGAATTAGTGACTTGAAAATGGTTAAGTGTAGTGATTTGAAATTCTGATCTTGTTTCATGAAAATGATTAAGTGTAGTGACTTGAAATATGAATTAGTTACTTGAAAATGGTTAAGTGTAGTGACTTGAAATTGTTAACTTGTTTCATGAAAATGTTTAAGTATAGTGAGTTCAATAGTGAATTAGTGACTTGAAAATGGTTAAGTGTAGTGAATTGAAATGTGAATTAGTGACTTCAAAATGGTTAAATGTAGTGACTTGAAATTGTGAACATGTTTCTTGAAAATTTTTAAGTGTAGTGACTTGAAATTGTGAACTTGTTTCTTGAAAATGGTTAAGTGTAGTGATTTGAAACTCTGATCTTGTTTCTTGAAAATGGTTAAGTGTAGTGACTTGAAATATGAATTAGTGACTTGAAAATGGTTAAGTGTAGTGACTTGAAATTGTTAACTTGTTTCATGAAAATGGTTAAGTGTAGTGAGTTGAATTGTGAATTAGTGACTTGAAAATGTTTCAGTAGAGTGAATTGAAATGTGAATTAGTGACTTGAAAATGGTTAAATGTAGTGATTAGAAATTGTGAACTTGTTACTTGAAAATGGTTAAGTGTAGTGTCTTGAAATATGAATTAGTGACTTGAAATGTGAATAAGTGACTTGAAAATGGTTAAGTGTAGTGACTTTAAATTGTGAACTTGTTTATTGAACTGGTAAAATTTAGTGAATTGAAATTGTGAACTTGTTTCTTGAAAATGGTTAAGTTTAGTGACTTCAAATGCGAATTAGTGACTTAAAAATGCCGAAGTGTAGTGATTTGAAATTCTGATCTTGTTTCTTGAAAATGGTTAAGTGTAGTGACTTGAAATTGTGAACTTGTTTAATGAAATGGTTAAATGTAGTGACATGAAATTGTGAACGTGTTTCTTGAAATGGTTAAGTGTAGCAACTTGAAATTGTTAACTTGTTTCATGAAAATGGTTAAGCGTAGTGACTTGAAATATGAATTAGTGACTTGAAAATGGTTAAGTGTAGTGACTTGAAATTGTTAACTTGTTTCATTAAAATGGTTAAGTGTAATGAGATGAATTGTGAATTAGTGACTTGAAAATGGTTAAGTATAGTGAATTGAAATGTGAATTAGTGACTTGAAAATGGTTAAATGTAGTGATTAGAAATTGTGAACATGTTTCTTGAAAATTGTTAAGTGTAGTGATTTGAAATATGAATTACTGACTTGAAAATGGTTAAGTGTAGTGACTTGAAAATGGTAAACTGTAGTGACTTGAAATGTTAACTAGTGAATTGAAATGGTTAAATGTAGTGACATGAAATTGTGAACATGTTTCTTGAAAATTGTTAAGTGTAGTGACTTGAAATGTGAATTAGTGACTTGCAAGTGGTTAAATGTAGTGACTTGAAATTGTGAACATGTTTCTTGAAAATTGTTAAGTGTAGTGACATGAAATGTGAATTACTAACTTGAAAATGGTTAAGTGTAGTGACTTGAAATGTGAATTACTGACTTGAAAATGGTTAAGTGTAGTGACTTGAAAATGGTAAACTGTAGTGACTTGAAATGTTAACTAGTGACTTGAAATGGTTAAATGTAGTGACATGAAATTGTGAACATGTTTCTTGAAAATGGTTATGTGTAGTGACTTGAAATGTGAACTACTGACTTGAAAATGGTTAAGTGTAGTGACTTAAAATTGCGAACTTGTTTCTTGAAAATGGATAAGTGTAGTGACTAGAAATTGTGAACTTGTTTCTTGAAATTGTTAAGTGTAGCGACTTGAAATTGTGAACTTGTTTCTTGAAAATGGTGAAGTGTAGTGACTTGAAAGATGAATTAGTGACTTGAAATGTGAATTAGTGACCTTAAAAATGGTTAAGTATAGTGACTTGAAATTGTGAATTTGTTTCTTTAAATGGTTAAGTGTAGCAACTTGAAATTGTGAACTTGTTTCCTGAAAATGGTTCTGTAGTGACTTGAAATCTGAATTAGTGACTTTAAAAATTGTTAAGTATAGTGACTTGAAATTGTGAACTTGTTTATTGAAATGGTTATATGTTGTGTTTTGAAAGTGTGAACTCATTTCTTGAAAATGGTTAGGAGTAGTGACTTTAAATGTGAATTAGTGACTTGAAAATGGTTAAGTGTAGTGACTTGAAATGTGAATTAGTGACTTGAAAATGGTTAAATATAGTGACTTGAAATTGTGAACTTGTTACTTGAAATTGGTTAAGTGTAGTGACTTGAAATTGTTAACTTGTTTCATGAAAATGTTTAAGTATAGTGAGTTCAATTGTGAATTAGTGACTTGAAAATGGTTAAGTGTAGTGAGTTGAAATTTAAATTAGTGACTTGAGAATGGTTAAATGTAGTGACTAGAAATTGTGAACATGTTTCTTGAAAATTGTTAAATGTAGTGACTTGAAATGTGAATTACTGACATGAAAATGGTTAAGTGTAGTGACTTGAAATGTGAATTACTGACTTGAAAATGGTTAAGTGTAGTGACTTGAAATGTCAATTAGTGACTTGAAAATGGTTAAATATAGTGACTTGAAATTGTGAACTTGTTTCTTGAAAATGGTGAAGTGTAGTGACTTGAAATATGAATTAGTGACTTGAAATGTGAATTAGTGACTTGAAAATGGTTAACTGTAGTGACTTTAAATTGTGTACTTGTTTATTGAACTGGTTAAATGTAGTGACTTGAAATTGTGAACTTATTTCTTGAAAATGGTTAAGTGTAGTGATTTGAAATTCTGATCTTGTTTCATGAAAATGATTAAGTGTAGTGACTTGAAATATGAATTAGTTACTTGAAAATGGTTAAGTGTAGTGACTTGAAATTGTTAACTTGTTTCATGATAATGTTTAAGTATAGTGAGTTCAATAGTGAATTAGTGACTTGAAAATGGTTAAGTGTAGTGAATTGAAATGTGAATTAGTGACTTCAAAATGGTTAAATGTAGTGACTTGAAATTGTTAACTTGTTTCATGAAAATGTTTAAGTATAGTGAGTTCAATTGTGAATTAGTGACTTGAAAATGGTTAAGTGTAGTGAGTTGAAATTTGAATTAGTGACTTGAAAATGGTTAAATGTAGTGACTAGAAATTGTGAACATGTTTCTTGAAAATTGTTAAATGTAGTGACTTGAAATGTGAATTACTAACATGAAAATGGTTAAGTGTAGTGACTTGAAATGTGAATTACTGACTTGAAAATGGTTAAGTGTAGTGACTTGAAATGTCAATTAGTGACTTGAAAATGGTTAAATATAGTGACTTGAAATTGTGAACTTGTTTCTTGAAAATGGTGAAGTGTAGTGACTTGAAATATGAATTAGTGACTTGAAATGTGAATTAGTGACTTGAAAATGGTTAACTGTAGTGACTTTAAATTGTGCACTTGTTTATTGAACTGGTTAAATGTAGTGACTTGAAATTGTGAACTTATTTCTTGAAAATGGTTAAGTGTAGTGATTTGAAATTCTGATCTTGTTTCATGAAAATGATTAAGTGTAGTGACTTGAAATATGAATTAGTTACTTGAAAATGGTTAAGTGTAGTGACTTGAAATTGTTAACTTGTTTCATGATAATGTTTAAGTATAGTGAGTTCAATAGTGAATTAGTGACTTGAAAATGGTTAAGTGTAGTGAATTGAAATGTGAATTAGTGACTTCAAAATGGTTAAATGTAGTGACTTGAAATTGTGAACATGTTTCTTGAAAATTGTTAAGTGTAGTGACTTGAAATTGTGAACTTGTTTCTTGAAAATGGTTAAGTGTAGTGATTTGAAACTCTGATCTTGTTTCTTGAAAATGGTTAAGTGTAGTGACTTGAAATATGAATTAGTGACTTGAAAATGGTTAAGTGTAGTGAGTTGAAATTGTTAACTTGTTTCATGAAAATGGTTAAGTGTAGTGAGTTGAATTGTGAATTAGTGACTTGAAAATGGTTAAGTATAGTGAATTGAAATGTGAATTAGTGACTTGAAAATGGTTAAATGTAGTGATTAGAAATTGTGAACTTGTTACTTGAAAATGGTTAAGTGTAGTGTCTTGAAATATGAATTAGTGACTTGAAATGTGAATAAGTGACTTGAAAATGGTTAAGTGTAGTGACTTTAAATTGTGAACTTGTTTATTGAACTGGTAAAATTTAGTGATTAGAAATTGTGAACTTGTGTCTTGAAAATTGTTAAGTGTAGTGAATTGAAATGTGAATTAGTGACTTCAAAATGGTTAAATGTAGTGACTTGAAATTGTGAACATGTTACTTGAAAATGGTTAAGTGTAGTGACTTGAAATTGTTAACTTGTTTCATGATAATGTTTAAGTATAGTGAGTTCAATAGTGAATTAGTGATTTGAAAATGGTTAAGTGTAGTGAATTGAAATGTGAATTAGTGACTTCAAAATGGTTAAATGTAGTGACTTGAAATTGTTAACTTGTTTCATGAAAATGTTTAAGTATAGTGAGTTCAATTGTGAATTAGTGACTTGAAAATGGTTAAGTGTAGTGAGTTGAAATTTGAATTAGTGACTTGAAAATGGTTAAATGTAGTGACTAGAAATTGTGAACATGTTTCTTGAAAATTGTTAAATGTAGTGACTTGAAATGTGAATTACTGACATGAAAATGGTTAAGTGTAGTGACTTGAAATGTGAATTACTGACTTGAAAATGGTTAAGTGTAGTGACTTGAAATGTCAATTAGTGACTTGAAAATGGTTAAATATAGTGACTTGAAATTGTGAACTTGTTTCTTGAAAATGGTGAAGTGTAGTGACTTGAAATATGAATTAGTGACTTGAAATGTGAATTAGTGACTTGAAAATGGTTAACTGTAGTGACTTTAAATTGTGCACTTGTTTATTGAACTGGTTAAATGTAGTGACTTGAAATTGTGAACTTATTTCTTGAAAATGGTTAAGTGTAGTGATTTGAAATTCTGATCTTGTTTCATGAAAATGATTAAGTGTAGTGACTTGAAATATGAATTAGTTACTTGAAAATGGTTAAGTGTAGTGACTTGAAATTGTTAACTTGTTTCATGATAATGTTTAAGTATAGTGAGTTCAATAGTGAATTAGTGACTTGAAAATGGTTAAGTGTAGTGAATTGAAATGTGAATTAGTGACTTCAAAATGGTTAAATGTAGTGACTTGAAATTGTGAACATGTTTCTTGAAAATTGTTAAGTGTAGTGACTTGAAATTGTGAACTTGTTTCTTGAAAATGGTTAAGTGTAGTGATTTGAAACTCTGATCTTGTTTCTTGAAAATGGTTAAGTGTAGTGACTTGAAATATGAATTAGTGACTTGAAAATGGTTAAGTGTAGTGACTTGAAATTGTTAACTTGTGTCATGAAAATGGTTAAGTGTAGTGAGTTGAATTGTGAATTAGTGACTTGAAAATGGTTAAGTATAGTGAATTGAAATGTGAATTAGTGACTTGAAAATGGTTAAATGTAGTGATTAGAAATTGTGAACTTGTTACTTGAAAATGGTTAAGTGTAGTGTCTTGAAATATGAATTAGTGACTTGAAATGTGAATAAGTGACTTGAAAATGGTTAAGTGTAGTGACTTTAAATTTTGAACTTGTTTATTGAACTGGTAAAATTTAGTGATTAGAAATTTTGAACTTGTGTCTTGAAAATTGTTAAGTGTAGTGAATTGAAATGTGAATTAGTGACTTCAAAATGGTTAAATGTAGTGACTTGAAATTGTGAACATGTTTCTTGAAAATTGTTAAGTGTAGTGACTTGAAATTGTGAACTTGTTTCTTGAAAATGGTTAAGTGTAGTGATTTGAAACTCTGATCTTGTTTCTTGAAAATGGTTAAGTGTAGTGACTTGAAATATGAATTAGTGACTTGAAAATGGTTAAGTGTAGTGACTTGAAATTGTTAACTTGTTTCATGAAAATGGTTAAGTGTAGTGAGTTGAATTGTGAATTAGTGACTTGAAAATGGTTAAGTATAGTGAATTGAAATGTGAATTAGTGACTTGAAAATGGTTAAATGTAGTGATTAGAAATTGTGAACTTGTTACTTGAAAATGGTTAAGTGTAGTGTCTTGAAATATGAATTAGTGACTTGAAATGTGAATAAGTGACTTGAAAATGGTTAAGTGTAGTGACTTTAAATTGTGAACTTGTTTATTGAACTGGTAAAATTTAGTGAATTGAAATTGTGAACTTGTTTCTTGAAAATGGTTAAGTTTAGTGACTTGAAATGCGAATTAGTGACTTAAAAATGCCTAAGTGTAGTGATTTGAAATTCTGATCTTGTTTCTTGAAAATGGTTAAGTGTAGTGACTTGAAATTGTGAACTTGTTTAATGAAATGGTTAAATGTAGTGACATGAAATTGTGAACGTGTTTCTTGAAATGGTTAAGTGTAGCAACTTGAAATTGTTAACTTTTTTCATGAAAATGGTTAAGCGTAGTGACTTGAAATATGAATTAGTGACTTGAAAATGGTTAAGTGTAGTGACTTGAAATTGTTAACTTGTTTCATGAAAATGGTTAAGTGTAATGAGATGAATTGTGAATTAGTGACTTGAAAATGGTTAAGTATAGTGAATTGAAATGTGAATTAGTGACTTGAAAATGGTTAAATGTAGTGATTAGAAATTGTGAACATGTTTCTTGAAAATTGTTAAGTGTAGTGATTTGAAATATGAATTACTGACTTGAAAATGGTTAAGTGTAGTGACTTGAAAATGGTAAACTGTAGTGACTTGAAATGTTAACTAGTGAATTGAAATGGTTAAATGTAGTGACATGAAATTGTGAACATGTTTCTTGAAAATTGTTAAGTGTAGTGACTTGAAATGTGAATTAGTGACTTGCAAGTGGTTAAATGTAGTGACTTGAAATTGTGAACATGTTTCTTGAAAATTGTTAAGTGTAGTGACTTGAAATGTGAATTACTAACTTGAAAATGGTTAAGTGTAGTGACTTGAAATGTGAATTACTGACTTGAAAATGGTTAAGTGTAGTGACTTGAAAATGGTAAATTGTAGTGACTTGAAATGTTTACTAGTGACTTGAAATGGTTAAATGTAGTGACATGAAATTGTGAACATGTTTCTTGAAAATGGTTATGTGTAGTGACTTGAAATGTGAACTACTGACTTGAAAATGGTTAAGTGTAGTGACTTAAAATTGTGAACTTGTTTCTTGAAAATGGATAAGTGTAGTGACTAGAAATTGTGAACTTGTTTCTTGAAATTGTTAAGTGTAGCGACTTGAAAGTGTGAACTTGTTTCTTGAAAATGGTGAAGTGTAGTGACTTGAAAGATGAATTAGTGACTTGAAATGTGAATTAGTGACTTTAAAAATGGTTAAGTATAGTGACTTGAAATTGTGAATTTGTTTCTTTAAATGGTTAAGTGTAGCAACTTGAAATTGTGAACTTGTTTCCTGAAAATGGTTCTGTAGTGACTTGAAATCTGAATTAGTGACTTTAAAAATTGTTAAGTATAGTGATTTGAAATTGTGAACTTGTTTATTGAATTGGTTATATGTAGTGTTTTTAAAGTGTGAACTCATTTCTTGAAAATGGTTAGGTGTAGTGACTTTAAATGTGAATTAGTGACTTGAAAATGGTTAAGTGTAGTGACTTGAAATGTGAATTAGTGACTTGAAAATGGTTAAATATAGTGACTTGAAATTGTGAACTTGTTACTTGAAATTGGTAAAGTGTAGTGACTTGAAATTGTTAACTTGTTTCATGAAAATTTTTAAGTATAGTGAGTTCAATTGTGAATTAGTGACTTGAAAATGGTTAAGTGTAGTGAGTTGAAATTTGAATTAGTGACTTGAAAATGGTTAAATGTAGTGACTAGAAATTGTGAACATGTTTCTTGAAAATTGTTAAATGTAGTGACTTGAAATGTGAATTACTGACATGAAAATGGTTAAGTGCAGTGACTTGAAATGTGAATTACTGACTTGAAAATGGTTAAGTGTAGTGACTTGAAATGTGAATTAGTGACTTGAAAATGGTTAAATATAGTGACTTGAAATTGTGAACTTGTTTCTTGAAAATGGTTAAGTGTAGTGACATGAAATATGAATTAGTGACTTGAAAATGGTTAAGTGTAGTGACTTAAAATTGTGAACTTGTTTCTTGAAAATGGATAAGTGTAGTGACTAGAAATGTGAATTAGTGACTTGAAAATGGTTAAGTGTAGTGACTTGAAATGTGAATTAGTGACTTGAAAATGGTTAAACATAGTGACTCGAAATTGTGAACTTGTTACTTGAAAATGGTTGAGTGTAGTGACTTGAAATATGAATTAGTGACTTGAAATGTGAATTAGTGACTTGAAAATGGTTTAGTGACTTTAAATTGTAAACTTGTTTATTGAACTGGTTAAATGTAGTGACTCGAAATTGTGAACTTGTTTCTTGAAAATGGTTAAGTGTAGTGACTTGAAATGCGAATTAGTGACTTAAAAATGGCTAAGTGTAGTGATTTGAAATTCTGATCTTGTTTCTTGAAAATGGTTAAGTGTAGTGACTTGAAATATGAATTAGTTACTTGAAAATGGTTAAGTATAGTGACTTGAAATTGTTAACTTGTTTCATGAAAATGTTTAAGTATAGTGAGTTCAATTGTGAATTAGTGACTTGAAAATGGTTAAGTGTAGTGAATTGAAATGTGAATTAGTGACTTGAAAATGGTTAAATGTAGTGACTTGAAATGTGAATTACTGACTTGAAAATGGTTAAGTGTAGTGACTTGAAATGTGAATTAGTGACTTGAAAATGGTTAAATATAGTGACTCGAAATTGTGAACTTGTTACTTGAAAATGGTTAAGTGTAGTGACTTGAAATATGAATTAGTGACTTGAAAATGGTCAAGTGTAGTGACTTTAAATTGTGAACTTGTTTATTGAACTGGTTAAATGTAGTGAGTCGAAATTGTGAACTTGTTTCTTGAAAACGGTTAAGTGTAGTGACTTGAAATGCGAATTAGTGACTTAAAAATGGCTAAGTGTAGTGATTTGAAATTCTGATCTTGTTTCTTGAAAATGGTTAAGTGTAGTGACTTGAAATATGAATTAGTTACTTGAAAATGGTTAAGTGTAGTGACTTGAAATTGTTAACTTGTTTCATGAAAATGTTTAAGTATAGTGAGTTCAATTGTGAATTAGTGACTTGAAAATGGTTAAGTGTAGTGAATTGAAATGTGAATTAGTGACTTGAAAATGGTTAAATGTAGTGACTTGAAATGTGAATTACTTACTTGAAAATGGTTAAGTGTAGTGACTTGAAATGTGAATTAGTGACTTGAAAATGGTTAAATATAGTGACTCGAAATTGTGAACTTGTTACTTGAAAATGGTTAAGTGTAGTGACTTGAAATATGAATTAGTGACTTGAAATGTGAATTAGTGACTTGAAAATGGTTAAGTGTAGTGACTTTAAATTGTGAACTTGTTTATTGAACTGGTTAAATGTAGTGACTCGAAATTGTGAACTTGTTTCTTGAAAATGGTTAAGTGTAGTGACTTGAAATGCGAATTAGTGACTTAAAAATGGCTAAGTGTAGTGATTTGAAATTCTGATCTTGTTTCTTGAAAATGGTTAAGTTTAGTGACTTGAAATGCGAATTAGTGACTTAAAAATGCCTAAGTGTAGTGATTTGAAATTCTGATCTTGTTTCTTGAAAATGGTTAAGTGTAGTGACTTGAAATTGTGAACTTGTTTAATGAAATGGTTAAATGTAGTGACATGAAATTGTGAACGTGTTTCTTGAAATGGTTAAGTGTAGCAACTTGAAATTGTTAACTTGTTTCATGAAAATGGTTAAGCGTAGTGACTTGAAATATGAATTAGTGACTTGAAAATGGTTAAGTGTAGTGACTTGAAATTGTTAACTTGTTTCATGAAAATGGTTAAGTGTAATGAGATGAATTGTGAATTAGTGACTTGAAAATGGTTAAGTATAGTGAATTGAAATGTGAATTAGTGACTTGAAAATGGTTAAATGTAGTGATTAGAAATTGTGAACATGTTTCTTGAAAATTGTTAAGTGTAGTGATTTGAAATATGAATTACTGACTTGAAAATGGTTAAGTGTAGTGACTTGAAAATGGTAAACTGTAGTGACTTGAAATGTTAACTAGTGACTTGAAATGGTTAAATGTAGTAACATGAAATTGTGAACATGTTTCTTGAAAATTGTTAAGTGTAGTGACTTGAAATGTGAATTAGTGACTTGCAAGTGGTTAAATGTAGTGACTTGAAATTGTGAACATGTTTCTTGAAAATTGTTAAGTGTAGTGACTTGAAATGTGAATTACTAACTTGAAAATGGTTAAGTGTAGTGACTTGAAATGTGAATTACTGACTTGAAAATGGTTAAGTGTAGTGACTTGAAAATGGTAAACTGTAGTGACTTGAAATGTTTACTAGTGACTTGAAATGGTTAAATGTAGTGACATGAAATTGTGAACATGTTTCTTGAAAATGGTTATGTGTAGTGACTTGAAATGTGAACTACTGACTTGAAAATGGTTAAGTGTAGTGACTTAAAATTGTGAACTTGTTTCTTGAAAATGGATAAGTGTAGTGACTTGAAAGATGAATTAGTGACTTGAAATGTGAATTAGTGACTTTAAAAATGGTTAAGTATAGTGACTTGAAATTGTGAATTTGTTTCTTTAAATGGTTAAGTGTAGCAACTTGAAATTGTGAGCTTGTTTCCTGAAAATGGTTCTGTAGTGACTTGAAATCTGAATTAGTGACTTTAAAAATTGTTAAGTATAGTGACTTGAAATTGTGAACTTGTTTATTGAAATGGTTATATGTAGTGTTTTGAAAGTGTGAACTCATTTCTTGAAAATGGTTAGGTGTAGTGACTTTAAATGTGAATTAGTGACTTGAAAATGGTTAAGTGTAGTGACTTGAAATGTGAATTAGTGACTTGAAAATGGTTAATTATAGTGACTTGAAATTGTGAACTTGTTACTTGAAATTGGTTAAGTGTAGTGACTTGAAATTGTTAACTTGTTTCATGAAAATTTTTAAGTATAGTGAGTTCAATTGTGAATTAGTGACTTGAAAATGGTTAAGTGTAGTGAGTTGAAATTTGAATTAGTGACTTGAAAATGGTTAAATGTAGTGACTTGAAATTGTGAACATGTTTCTTGAAAATTGTTAAATGTAGTGACTTGAAATGTGAATTACTGACTTGAAAATGGTTAAGTGTAGTGACTTGAAATGTTAATTAGTGACTTGAAAATGGTTAAATATAGTGACTTGAAATTGTGAACTTGTTTCTTGAAAATGGTTAAGTGTAGTGACATGAAATATGAATTAGTGACTTGAAAATGGTTAAGTGTAGTTACTTGAAACTGTTAACTTGTTTCATGAAAATGGTTAAGTGTAGTGACTTGAAATGTGAATTACTGACTTGAAAATGGTTAAGTGTAGTGACTTGAAATGTGAATTAGTGACTTGAAAATGGTTAAATATAGTGACTCGAAATTGTGAACTTGTTAGTGAAAATGGTTAAGTGTAGTGACTTGAAATATGAATTAGTGACTTGAAATGTGAATTAGTGACTTGGAAATGGTTACATGTAGTGACTTTAAATTGTGAACTTGTTTATTGAACTGGTTAAATGTAGTGACTCGAAATTGTGAACTTGTTTCTTGAAAATGGTTAAGTGTAGTGACTTGAAATGCGAATTAGTGACTTAAAAATGGCCAAGTGTAGTGATTTGAAATTCTGATCTTGTTTCTTGAAAATGGTTAAGTCTAGTGACTTGAAATATGAATTAGTTACTTGAATATGGTTAAGTGTAGTGACTTGAAATTGTTAACTTGTTTCATGAAAATGTTTAAGTATAGTGAGTTCAATTGTGAATTAGTGACTTGAAAATGGTTAAGTGTAGTGAATTGAAATGTGAATTAGTGACTTGAAAATGGTTAAATGTAGTGACTTGAAATGTGAATTACTGACTTGAAAATGGTTAAGTGTAGTGACTTGAAATGTGAATTAGTGACTTGAAAATGGTTAAATATAGTGACTCGAAATTGTGAACTTGTTACTTGAAAATGGTTAAGTGTAGTGACTTGAAATATGAATTAGTGACTTGAAAATGGTTAAGTGTAGTGACTTTAAATTGTGAACTTGTTTATTGAACTGGTTAAATGTAGTGACTCGAAATTGTGAACTTGTTTCTTGAAAACGGTTAAGTGTAGTGACTTGAAATGAGAATTAGTGACTTAAAAATGGCTAAGTGTAGTGATTTGAAATTCTGATCTTGTTTCTTGAAAATGGTTAAGTGTAGTGACTTGAAATATGAATTAGTTACTTGAAAATGGTTAAGTGTAGTGACTTGAAATTGTTAACTTGTTTCATGAAAATGTTTAAGTATAGTGAGTTCAATTGTGAATTAGTGACTTGAAAATGGTTAAGTGTAGTGACTTGAAATGTGAATTAGTGACTTGAAAATGGTTAAATGTAGTGACTTGAAATGTGAATTACTGACTTGAAAATGGTTAAGTGTAGTGACTTGAAATGTGAATTAATGACTTGAAAATGGTTAAATATAGTGACTCAAAATTGTGAACTTGTTACTTGAAAATGGTTAAGTGTAGTGACTTGAAATATGAATTAGTGACTTGAAAATGGTTAAGTGTAGTGACTTAAAATTGTGAACTTGTTTCTTGAAAATGGATAAGTGTAGTGACTAGAAATTGTGAACTTGTTTCTTGAAGTTGTTAAGTGTAGCGACTTGAAAGTGTGAACTTGTTTCTTGAAAATGGTGAAGTGTAGTGACTTGAAAGATGAATTAGTGACTTGAAATGTGAATTAGTGACTTTAAAAATGGTTAAGTATAGTGACTTGAAATTGTGAATTTGTTTCTTTAAATGGTTAAGTGTAGCAACTTGAAATTGTGAGCTTGTTTCCTGAAAATGGTTCTGTAGTGACTTGAAATCTGAATTAGTGACTTTAAAAATTGTTAAGTATAGTGACTTGAAATTGTGAACTTGTTTATTGAAATGGTTATATGTAGTGTTTTGAAAGTGTGAACTCATTTCTTGAAAATGGTTAGGTGTAGTGACTTTAAATGTGAATTAGTGACTTGAAAATGGTTAAGTGTAGTGACTTGAAATGTGAATTAGTGACTTGAAAATGGTTAATTATAGTGACTTGAAATTGTGAACTTGTTACTTGAAATTGGTTAAGTGTAGTGACTTGAAATTGTTAACTTGTTTCATGAAAATTTTTAAGTATAGTGAGTTCAATTGTGAATTAGTGACTTGAAAATGGTTAAGTGTAGTGAGTTGAAATTTGAATTAGTGACTTGAAAATGGTTAAATGTAGTGACTTGAAATTGTGAACATGTTTCTTGAAAATTGTTAAATGTAGTGACTTGAAATGTGAATTACTGACTTGAAAATGGTTAAGTGTAGTGACTTGAAATGTTAATTAGTGACTTGAAAATGGTTAAATATAGTGACTTGAAATTGTGAACTTGTTTCTTGAAAATGGTTAAGTGTAGTGACATGAAATATGAATTAGTGACTTGAAAATGGTTAAGTGTAGTTACTTGAAACTGTTAACTTGTTTCATGAAAATGGTTAAGTGTAGTGACTTCAAATGTGAATTACTGACTTGAAAATGGTTAAGTGTAGTGACTTGAAATGTGAATTAGTGACTTGAAAATGGTTAAATATAGTGACTCGAAATTGTGAACTTGTTACTTGAAAATGGTTAAGTGTAGTGACTTGAAATATGAATTAGTGACTTGAAATGTGAATTAGTGACTTGGAAATGGTTACATGTAGTGACTTTAAATTGTGAACTTGTTTATTGAACTGGTTAAATGTAGTGACTCGAAATTGTGAACTTGTTTCTTGAAAACGGTTAAGTGTAGTGACTTGAAATGAGAATTAGTGACTTAAAAATGGCTAAGTGTAGTGATTTGAAATTCTGATCTTGTTTCTTGAAAATGGTTAAGTGTAGTGACTTGAAATATGAATTAGTTACTTGAAAATGGTTAAGTGTAGTGACTTGAAATTGTTAACTTGTTTCATGAAAATGTTTAAGTATAGTGAGTTCAATTGTGAATTAGTGACTTGAAAATGGTTAAGTGTAGTGACTTGAAATGTGAATTAGTGACTTGAAAATGGTTAAATATAGTGACTTGAAATGTGAATTACTGACTTGAAAATGGTTAAGTGTAGTGACTTGAAATGTGAATTAGTGACTTGAAAATGGTTAAATATAGTGACTCAAAATTGTGAACTTGTTACTTGAAAATGGTTAAGTGTAGTGACTTGAAATATGAATTAGTGACTTGAAAATGGTTAAGTGTAGTGACTTTAAATTGTGAACTTGTTTATTGAACTAGTTAAATGTAGTGACTCAAAATTGTGAACTTGTTTCTTGAAAACGGTTAAGTGTAGTGACTTGAAATGAGAATTAGTGACTTAAAAATGGCTAAGTGTAGTGATTTGAAATTCTGATCTTGTTTCTTGAAAATGGTTAAGTGTAGTGACTTGAAATATGAATTAGTTACTTGAAAATGGTTAAGTGTAGTGACTTGAAATTGTTAACTTGTTTCATGAAAATGTTTAAGTATAGTGAGTTCAATTGTGAATTAGTGACTTGAAAATGGTTAAGTGTAGTGAATTGAAATGTGAATTAGTGACTTGAAAATGGTTAAATGTAGTGACTTGAAATGTGAATTACTGACTTGAAAATGGTTAAGTGTAGTGATTTGAAACTCTGATCTTGTTTCTTGAAAATGGTTAAGTTTAGTGACTTGAAATGCGAATTAGTGACTTAAAAATACCTAAGTGTAGTGATTTGAAATTCTGATCTTGTTTCTTGAAAATGGCTAAGTGTAGTGATTTGAAATTCTGATCTAGTTTCTTGAAAATGGTTAAGTGTAGTGACTTGAAATATGAATTAGTTACTTGAAAATGGTTAAGTATAGTGACTTGAAATTGTTAACTTGTTTCATGAAAATGTTTAAGTATAGTGAGTTCAATTGTGAATTAGTGACATGAAAATGGTTAAGTGTAGTGAATTGAAATGTGAATTAGTGACTTGAAAATGGTTAAATGTAGTGACTTGAAATGTGAATTACTGACTTGAAAATGGTTAAGTGTAGTGACTTGAAATGTGAATTAGTGACTTGAAAATGGTTAAATATAGTGACTCGAAATTGTGAACTTGTTACTTGAAAATGGTTAAGTGTAGTGACTTGAAATATGAATTAGTGACTTGAAATATGAATTAGTGACTTGAAAATGGTTAAGTGTAGTGACTTTAAATTGTGAACTTGTTTATTGAACTGGTTAAATGTAGTGAGTCGAAATTGTGAACTTGTTTCTTGAAAACGGTTAAGTGTAGTGACTTGAAATGCGAATTAGTGACTTAAAAATGGCTAAGTGTAGTGATTTGAAATTCTGATCTTGTTTCTTGAAAATGGTTAAGTGTAGTGACTTGAAATATGAATTAGTTACTTGAAAATGGTTAAGTGTAGTGACTTGAAATTGTTAACTTGTTTCATGAAAATGTTTAAGTATAGTGAGTTCAATTGTGAATTAGTGACTTGAAAATGATTAAGTGTAGTGAATTGAAATGTGAATTAGTGACTTGAAAATGGTTAAATGTTGTGACTTGAAATGTGAATTTGTTTCTTTAAATGGTTAAGTGTAGCAACTTGAAATTGTGAGCTTGTTTCCTGAAAATGGTTCTGTAGTGACTTGAAATCTGAATTAGTGACTTTAAAAATTGTTAAGTATAGTGACTTGAAATTGTGAACTTGTTTATTGAAATGGTTATATGTAGTGTTTTGAAAGTGTGAACTCATTTCTTGAAAATGGTTAGGTGTAGTGACTTTAAATGTGAATTAGTGACTTGAAAATGGTTAAGTGTAGTGACTTGAAATGTGAATTAGTGACTTGAAAATGGTTAATTATAGTGACTTGAAATTGTGAACTTGTTACTTGAAATTGGTTAAGTGTAGTGACTTGAAATTGTTAACTTGTTTCATGAAAATTTTTAAGTATAGTGAGTTCAATTGTGAATTAGTGACTTGAAAATGGTTAAGTGTAGTGAGTTGAAATTTGAATTAGTGACTTGAAAATGGTTAAATGTAGTGACTTGAAATTGTGAACATGTTTCTTGAAAATTGTTAAATGTAGTGACTTGAAATGTGAATTACTGACTTGAAAATGGTTAAGTGTAGTGACTTGAAATGTTAATTAGTGACTTGAAAATGGTTAAATATAGTGACTTGAAATTGTGAACTTGTTTCTTGAAAATGGTTAAGTGTAGTGACATGAAATATGAATTAGTGACTTGAAAATGGTTAAGTGTAGTTACTTGAAACTGTTAACTTGTTTCATGAAAATGGTTAAGTGTAGTGACTTGAAATGTGAATTACTGACTTGAAAATGGTTAAGTGTAGTGACTTGAAATGTGAATTAGTGACTTGAAAATGGTTAAATATAGTGACTCGAAATTGTGAACTTGTTACTTGAAAATGGTTAAGTGTAGTGACTTGAAATATGAATTAGTGACTTGAAATGTGAATTAGTGACTTGGAAATGGTTACATGTAGTGACTTTAAATTGTGAACTTGTTTATTGAACTGGTTAAATGTAGTGACTCGAAATTGTGAACTTGTTTCTTGAAAATGGTTAAGTGTAGTGACTTGAAATGCGAATTAGTGACTTAAAAATGGCCAAGTGTAGTGATTTGAAATTCTGATCTTGTTTCTTGAAAATGGTTAAGTTTAGTGACTTGAAATGCGAATTAGTGACTTAAAAATACCTAAGTGTAGTGATTTGAAATTCTGATCTTGTTTCTTGAAAATGGCTAAGTGTAGTGATTTGAAATTCTGATCTAGTTTCTTGAAAATGGTTAAGTGTAGTGACTTGAAATATGAATTAGTTACTTGAAAATGGTTAAGTATAGTGACTTGAAATTGTTAACTTGTTTCATGAAAATGTTTAAGTATAGTGAGTTCAATTGTGAATTAGTGACATGAAAATGGTTAAGTGTAGTGAATTGAAATGTGAATTAGTGACTTGAAAATGGTTAAATGTAGTGACTTGAAATGTGAATTACTGACTTGAAAATGGTTAAGTGTAGTGACTTGAAATGTGAATTAGTGACTTGAAAATGGTTAAATATAGTGACTCGAAATTGTGAACTTGTTACTTGAAAATGGTTAAGTGTAGTGACTTGAAATATGAATTAGTGACTTGAAATATGAATTAGTGACTTGAAAATGGTTAAGTGTAGTGACTTTAAATTGTGAACTTGTTTATTGAACTGGTTAAATGTAGTGAGTCGAAATTGTGAACTTGTTTCTTGAAAACGGTTAAGTGTAGTGACTTGAAATGCGAATTAGTGACTTAAAAATGGCTAAGTGTAGTGATTTGAAATTCTGATCTTGTTTCTTGAAAATGGTTAAGTGTAGTGACTTGAAATATGAATTAGTTACTTGAAAATGGTTAAGTGTAGTGACTTGAAATTGTTAACTTGTTTCATGAAAATGTTTAAGTATAGTGAGTTCAATTGTGAATTAGTGACTTGAAAATGATTAAGTGTAGTGAATTGAAATGTGAATTAGTGACTTGAAAATGGTTAAATGTTGTGACTTGAAATGTGAATTTGTTTCTTTAAATGGTTAAGTGTAGCAACTTGAAATTGTGAGCTTGTTTCCTGAAAATGGTTCTGTAGTGACTTGAAATCTGAATTAGTGACTTTAAAAATTGTTAAGTATAGTGACTTGAAATTGTGAACTTGTTTATTGAAATGGTTATATGTAGTGTTTTGAAAGTGTGAACTCATTTCTTGAAAATGGTTAGGTGTAGTGACTTTAAATGTGAATTAGTGACTTGAAAATGGTTAAGTGTAGTGACTTGAAATGTGAATTAGTGACTTGAAAATGGTTAATTATAGTGACTTGAAATTGTGAACTTGTTACTTGAAATTGGTTAAGTGTAGTGACTTGAAATTGTTAACTTGTTTCATGAAAATTTTTAAGTATAGTGAGTTCAATTGTGAATTAGTGACTTGAAAATGGTTAAGTGTAGTGAGTTGAAATTTGAATTAGTGACTTGAAAATGGTTAAATGTAGTGACTTGAAATTGTGAACATGTTTCTTGAAAATTGTTAAATGTAGTGACTTGAAATGTGAATTACTGACTTGAAAATGGTTAAGTGTAGTGACTTGAAATGTTAATTAGTGACTTGAAAATGGTTAAATATAGTGACTTGAAATTGTGAACTTGTTTCTTGAAAATGGTTAAGTGTAGTGACATGAAATATGAATTAGTGACTTGAAAATGGTTAAGTGTAGTTACTTGAAACTGTTAACTTGTTTCATGAAAATGGTTAAGTGTAGTGACTTGAAATGTGAATTACTGACTTGAAAATGGTTAAGTGTAGTGACTTGAAATGTGAATTAGTGACTTGAAAATGGTTAAATATAGTGACTCGAAATTGTGAACTTGTTACTTGAAAATGGTTAAGTGTAGTGACTTGAAATATGAATTAGTGACTTGAAATGTGAATTAGTGACTTGGAAATGGTTACATGTAGTGACTTTAAATTGTGAACTTGTTTATTGAACTGGTTAAATGTAGTGACTCGAAATTGTGAACTTGTTTCTTGAAAATGGTTAAGTGTAGTGACTTGAAATGCGAATTAGTGACTTAAAAATGGCCAAGTGTAGTGATTTGAAATTCTGATCTTGTTTCTTGAAAATGGTTAAGTCTAGTGACTTGAAATATGAATTAGTTACTTGAATATGGTTAAGTGTAGTGACTTGAAATTGTTAACTTGTTTCATGAAAATGTTTAAGTATAGTGAGTTCAATTGTGAATTAGTGACTTGAAAATGGTTAAGTGTAGTGAATTGAAATGTGAATTAGTGACTTGAAAATGGTTAAATGTAGTGACTTGAAATGTGAATTACTGACTTGAAAATGGTTAAGTGTAGTGACTTGAAATGTGAATTAGTGACTTGAAAATGGTTAAATATAGTGACTCGAAATTGTGAACTTGTTACTTGAAAATGGTTAAGTGTAGTGACTTGAAATATGAATTAGTGACTTGAAAATGGTTAAGTGTAGTGACTTTAAATTGTGAACTTGTTTATTGAACTGGTTAAATGTAGTGACTCGAAATTGTGAACTTGTTTCTTGAAAACGGTTAAGTGTAGTGACTTGAAATGAGAATTAGTGACTTAAAAATGGCTAAGTGTAGTGATTTGAAATTCTGATCTTGTTTCTTGAAAATGGTTAAGTGTAGTGACTTGAAATATGAATTAGTTACTTGAAAATGGTTAAGTGTAGTGACTTGAAATTGTTAACTTGTTTCATGAAAATGTTTAAGTATAGTGAGTTCAATTGTGAATTAGTGACTTGAAAATGGTTAAGTGTAGTGACTTGAAATGTGAATTAGTGACTTGAAAATGGTTAAATGTAGTGACTTGAAATGTGAATTACTGACTTGAAAATGGTTAAGTGTAGTGACTTGAAATGTGAATTAGTGACTTGAAAATGGTTAAATATAGTGACTCAAAATTGTGAACTTGTTACTTGAAAATGGTTAAGTGTAGTGACTTGAAATATGAATTAGTGACTTGAAAATGGTTAAGTGTAGTGACTTAAAATTGTGAACTTGTTTCTTGAAAATGGATAAGTGTAGTGACTAGAAATTGTGAACTTGTTTCTTGAAGTTGTTAAGTGTAGCGACTTGAAAGTGTGAACTTGTTTCTTGAAAATGGTGAAGTGTAGTGACTTGAAAGATGAATTAGTGACTTGAAATGTGAATTAGTGACTTTAAAAATGGTTAAGTATAGTGACTTGAAATTGTGAATTTGTTTCTTTAAATGGTTAAGTGTAGCAACTTGAAATTGTGAGCTTGTTTCCTGAAAATGGTTCTGTAGTGACTTGAAATCTGAATTAGTGACTTTAAAAATTGTTAAGTATAGTGACTTGAAATTGTGAACTTGTTTATTGAAATGGTTATATGTAGTGTTTTGAAAGTGTGAACTCATTTCTTGAAAATGGTTAGGTGTAGTGACTTTAAATGTGAATTAGTGACTTGAAAATGGTTAAGTGTAGTGACTTGAAATGTGAATTAGTGACTTGAAAATGGTTAATTATAGTGACTTGAAATTGTGAACTTGTTACTTGAAATTGGTTAAGTGTAGTGACTTGAAATTGTTAACTTGTTTCATGAAAATTTTTAAGTATAGTGAGTTCAATTGTGAATTAGTGACTTGAAAATGGTTAAGTGTAGTGAGTTGAAATTTGAATTAGTGACTTGAAAATGGTTAAATGTAGTGACTTGAAATTGTGAACATGTTTCTTGAAAATTGTTAAATGTAGTGACTTGAAATGTGAATTACTGACTTGAAAATGGTTAAGTGTAGTGACTTGAAATGTTAATTAGTGACTTGAAAATGGTTAAATATAGTGACTTGAAATTGTGAACTTGTTTCTTGAAAATGGTTAAGTGTAGTGACATGAAATATGAATTAGTGACTTGAAAATGGTTAAGTGTAGTTACTTGAAACTGTTAACTTGTTTCATGAAAATGGTTAAGTGTAGTGACTTCAAATGTGAATTACTGACTTGAAAATGGTTAAGTGTAGTGACTTGAAATGTGAATTAGTGACTTGAAAATGGTTAAATATAGTGACTCGAAATTGTGAACTTGTTACTTGAAAATGGTTAAGTGTAGTGACTTGAAATATGAATTAGTGACTTGAAATGTGAATTAGTGACTTGGAAATGGTTACATGTAGTGACTTTAAATTGTGAACTTGTTTATTGAACTGGTTAAATGTAGTGACTCGAAATTGTGAACTTGTTTCTTGAAAACGGTTAAGTGTAGTGACTTGAAATGAGAATTAGTGACTTAAAAATGGCTAAGTGTAGTGATTTGAAATTCTGATCTTGTTTCTTGAAAATGGTTAAGTGTAGTGACTTGAAATATGAATTAGTTACTTGAAAATGGTTAAGTGTAGTGACTTGAAATTGTTAACTTGTTTCATGAAAATGTTTAAGTATAGTGAGTTCAATTGTGAATTAGTGACTTGAAAATGGTTAAGTGTAGTGACTTGAAATGTGAATTAGTGACTTGAAAATGGTTAAATATAGTGACTTGAAATGTGAATTACTGACTTGAAAATGGTTAAGTGTAGTGACTTGAAATGTGAATTAGTGACTTGAAAATGGTTAAATATAGTGACTCAAAATTGTGAACTTGTTACTTGAAAATGGTTAAGTGTAGTGACTTGAAATATGAATTAGTGACTTGAAAATGGTTAAGTGTAGTGACTTTAAATTGTGAACTTGTTTATTGAACTAGTTAAATGTAGTGACTCAAAATTGTGAACTTGTTTCTTGAAAACGGTTAAGTGTAGTGACTTGAAATGAGAATTAGTGACTTAAAAATGGCTAAGTGTAGTGATTTGAAATTCTGATCTTGTTTCTTGAAAATGGTTAAGTGTAGTGACTTGAAATATGAATTAGTTACTTGAAAATGGTTAAGTGTAGTGACTTGAAATTGTTAACTTGTTTCATGAAAATGTTTAAGTATAGTGAGTTCAATTGTGAATTAGTGACTTGAAAATGGTTAAGTGTAGTGAATTGAAATGTGAATTAGTGACTTGAAAATGGTTAAATGTAGTGACTTGAAATGTGAATTACTGACTTGAAAATGGTTAAGTGTAGTGATTTGAAACTCTGATCTTGTTTCTTGAAAATGGTTAAGTTTAGTGACTTGAAATGCGAATTAGTGACTTAAAAATACCTAAGTGTAGTGATTTGAAATTCTGATCTTGTTTCTTGAAAATGGCTAAGTGTAGTGATTTGAAATTCTGATCTAGTTTCTTGAAAATGGTTAAGTGTAGTGACTTGAAATATGAATTAGTTACTTGAAAATGGTTAAGTATAGTGACTTGAAATTGTTAACTTGTTTCATGAAAATGTTTAAGTATAGTGAGTTCAATTGTGAATTAGTGACATGAAAATGGTTAAGTGTAGTGAATTGAAATGTGAATTAGTGACTTGAAAATGGTTAAATGTAGTGACTTGAAATGTGAATTACTGACTTGAAAATGGTTAAGTGTAGTGACTTGAAATGTGAATTAGTGACTTGAAAATGGTTAAATATAGTGACTCGAAATTGTGAACTTGTTACTTGAAAATGGTTAAGTGTAGTGACTTGAAATATGAATTAGTGACTTGAAATATGAATTAGTGACTTGAAAATGGTTAAGTGTAGTGACTTTAAATTGTGAACTTGTTTATTGAACTGGTTAAATGTAGTGAGTCGAAATTGTGAACTTGTTTCTTGAAAACGGTTAAGTGTAGTGACTTGAAATGCGAATTAGTGACTTAAAAATGGCTAAGTGTAGTGATTTGAAATTCTGATCTTGTTTCTTGAAAATGGTTAAGTGTAGTGACTTGAAATATGAATTAGTTACTTGAAAATGGTTAAGTGTAGTGACTTGAAATTGTTAACTTGTTTCATGAAAATGTTTAAGTATAGTGAGTTCAATTGTGAATTAGTGACTTGAAAATGATTAAGTGTAGTGAATTGAAATGTGAATTAGTGACTTGAAAATGGTTAAATGTTGTGACTTGAAATGTGAATTACTGACTTGAAAATGGTTAAGTGTAGTGACTTGAAATGTGAATTAGTGACTTGAAAATGGTTAAATATAGTGACTCGAAATTGTGAACTTGTTACTTGAAAATGGTTAAGTGTAGTGACTTGAAATATGAATTAGTGACTTGAAATGTGAATTAGTGACTTGAAAATGGTTAAGTGTAGTGACTTTAAATTGTGAACTTGTTTATTGAACTGGTTAAATGTAGTGACTCGAAATTGTGAACTTTTTCTTGAAAATGGTTAAGTGTAGTGACTTGAAATGCGAATTAGTGACTTAAAAATGGCTAAGTGTAGTGATTTGAAATTCTGATCATGTTTCTTGAAAATGGTTAAGTTTAGTGACTTGAAATGCGAATTAGTGACTTAAAAATGCCTAAGTGTAGTGATTTGAAATTCTGATCTTGTTTCTTGAAAATGGTTAAGTGTAGTGAATTGAAATGTGAATTAGTGACTTGAAAATGGTTAAATGTAGTGACTTGAAATGTGAATTACTGACTTGAAAATGGTTAAGTGTAGTGACTTGAAATGTGAATTAGTGACTTGAAAATGGTTAAATATAGTGACTCGAAATTGTGAACTTGTTACTTGAAAATGGTTAAGTGTAGTGACTTGAAATATGAATTAGTGACTTGAAATATGAATTAGTGACTTGAAAATGGTTAAGTGTAGTGACTTTAAATTGTGAACTTGTTTATTGAACTGGTTAAATATAGTGACTCGAAATTGTGAACTTGTTTCTTGAAAATGGTTAAGTGTAGTGACTTGAAATGCGAATTAGTGACTTAAAAATGGCTAAGTGTAGTGATTTGAAATTCTGATCTTGTTTCTTGAAAATGGTTAAGTGTAGTGACTTGAAATATGAATTAGTTACTTGAAAATGGTTAAGTATAGTGACTTGAAATTGTTAACTTGTTTCATGAAAATGTTTAAGTATAGTGAGTTCAATTGTGAATTAGTGACTTGAAAATGGTTAAGTGTAGTGAATTGAAATGTGAATTAGTGACTTGAAAATGGTTAAATGTAGTGACTTGAAATGTAAATTACTGACTTGAAAATGGTTAAGTGTAGTGACTTGAAATGTGAATTAGTGACTTGAAAATGGTTAAATATAGTGACTCAAAATTGTGAACTTGTTACTTGAAAATGGTTAAGTGTAGTGACTTGAAATATGAATTAGTGACTTGAAAATGGTTAAGTGTAGTGACTTTAAATTGTGAACTTGTTTATTGAACTGGTTAAATGTAGTGAGTCGAAATTGTGAACTTGTTTCTTGAAAACGGTTAAGTGTAGTGACTTGAAATGCGAATTAGTGACTTAAAAATGGCTAAGTGTAGTGATTTGAAATTCTGATCTTGTTTCTTGAAAATGGTTAAGTGTAGTGACTTGAAATATGAATTAGTTACTGGAAAATGGTTAAGTGTAGTGACTTGAAATTGTTAACTTGTTTCATGAAAATGTTTAAGTATAGTGAGTTCAATTGTGAATTAGTGACTTGAAAATGGTTAAGTGTAGTGAATTGAAATGTGAATTAGTGACTTGAAAATGGTTAAATGTAGTGACTTGAAATGTGAATTACTGACTTGAAAATGGTTAAGTGTAGTGACTTGAAATGTGAATTAGTGACTTGAAAATGGTTAAATATAGTGACTCGAAATTGTGAACTTGTTACTTGAAAATGGTTAAGTGTAGTGACTTGAAATATGAATTAGTGACTTGAAATATGAATTAGTGACTTGAAAATGGTTAAGTGTAGTGACTTTAAATTGTGAACTTGTTTATTGAACTGGTTAAATGTAGTGACTCGAAATTGTGAACTTGTTTCTTGAAAATGGTTAAGTGTAGTGACTTGAAATGCGAATTAGTGACTTAAAAATGGCTAAGTGTAGTGATTTGAAATTCTGATCTTGTTTCTTGAAAATGGTTAAGTGTAGTGACTTGAAATATGAATTAGTTACTTGAAAATGGTTAAGTATAGTGACTTGAAATTGTTAACTTGTTTCATGAAAATGTTTAAGTATAGTGAGTTCAATTGTGAATTAGTGACTTGAAAATGGTTAAGTGTAGTGAATTGAAATGTGAATTAGTGACTTGAAAATGGTTAAATGTAGTGACTTGAAATGTGAATTACTGACTTGAAAATGGTTAAGTGTAGTGACTTGAAAATGTGAATTAGTGACTTGAAAATGGTTAAATATAGTGACTCAAAATTGTGAACTTGTTACTTGAAAATGGTTAAGTGTAGTGACTTGAAATATGAATTAGTGACTTGAAAATGGTTAAGTGTAGACTTTAAATTGTGAACTTGTTTATTGAACTGGTTAAATGTAGTGAGTCGAAATTGTGAACTTGTTTCTTGAAAACGGTTAAGTGTAGTGACTTGAAATGCGAATTAGTGACTTAAAAATGGCTAAGTGTAGTGATTTGAAATTCTGATCTTGTTTCTTGAAAATGGTTAAGTGTAGTGACTTGAAATATGAATTAGTTACTTGAAAATGGTTAAGTGTAGTGACTTGAAATTGTTAACTTGTTTCATGAAAATGTTTAAGTATAGTGAGTTCAATTGTGAATTAGTGACTTGAAAATGGTTAAGTGTAGTGAATTGAAATGTGAATTAGTGACTTGAAAATGGTTAAATGTAGTGACTTGAAATGTGAATTACTGACTTGAAAATGGTTAAGTGTAGTGACTTGAAATGTGAATTAGTGACTTGAAAATGGTTAAATATAGTGACTCGAAATTGTGAACTTGTTACTTGAAAATGGTTAAGTGTAGTGACTTGAAATATGAATTAGTGACTTGAAATGTGAATTAGTGACTTGAAAATGGTTAAGTGTAGTGACTTTAAATTGTGAACTTGTTTATTGAACTGGTTAAATGTAGTGACTCGAAATTGTGAACTTGTTTCTTGAAAATGGTTAAGTGTAGTGACTTGAAATACGAATTAGTGACTTAAAAATGGCTAAGTGTAGTGATTTGAAATTCTGATCTTGTTTCTTGAAAATGGTTAAGTTTAGTGACTTGAAATGCGAATTAGTGACTTAAAAATGCCTAAGTGTAGTGATTTGAAATTCTGATCTTGTTTCTTGAAAATGGTTAAGTGTAGTGACTTGAAATTGTGAACTTGTTTAATGAAATGGTTAAATGTAGTGACATGAAATTGTGAACATGTTTCTTGAAAATTGTTAAGTGTAGTGACTTGAAATGTGAATTAGTGACTTGCAAGTGGTTAAATGTAGTGACTTGAAATTGTGAACATGTTTCTTGAAAATTGTTAAGTGTAGTGACTTGAAATGTGAATTACTAACTTGAAAATGGTTAAGTGTAGCGACTTGAAATGTGAATTACTGACTTGAAAATGGTTAAGTGTAGTGACTTGAAAATGGTAAACTGTAGTGACTTGAAATGTTTACTAGTGACTTGAAATGGTTAAATGTAGTGACATGAAATTGTGAACATGTTTCTTGAAAATGGTTATGTGTAGTGACTTGAAATGTGAACTACTGATTTGAAAATGGTTAAGTGTAGTGACTTAAAATTGTGAACTTGTTTCTTGAAAATGGATAAGTGTAGTGACTAGAAATTGTGAACTTGTTTCTTGAAATTGTTAAGTGTAGCGACTTGAAAGTGTGAACTTGTTTCTTGAAAATGGTGAAGTGTAGTGACTTGAAAGATTAATTAGTGACTTGAAATGTGAATTAGTGACTTTAAAAATGGTTAAATGTAGTGACTTGAAAATGTGAACATGTTTCTTGAAAATTGTTAAATGTAGTGACTTGAAATGTGAATTACTGACATGAAAATGGTTAAGTGTAGTGACTTGAAATGTGAATTACTGACTTGAAAATGGTTAAGTGTAGTGACTTGAAATGTTAATTAGTGACTTGAAAATGGTTAAATATAGTGACTTGAAATTGTGAACTTGTTTCTTGAAAATGGTTAAGTGTAGTGACATGAAATATGAATTAGTGACTTGAAAATGGTTAAGTGTAGTTACTTGAAACTGTTAACTTGTTTCATGAAAATGGTTAAGTGTAGTGACTTGAAATGTGAATTACTGACTTGAAAATGGTTAAGTGTAGTGACTTGAAATGTGAATTAGTGACTTGAAAATGGTTAAATATAGTGACTCGAAATTGTGAACTTGTTACTTGAAAATGGTTAAGTGTAGTGACTTGAAATATGAATTAGTGACTTGAAATGTGAATTAGTGACTTGGAAATGGTTACATGTAGTGACTTTAAATTGTGAACTTGTTTATTGAACTGGTTAAATGTAGTGACTCGAAATTGTGAACTTTTTCTTGAAAATGGTTAAGTGTAGTGACTTGAAATGCGAATTAGTGACTTAAAAATGGCTAAGTGTAGTGATTTGAAATTCTGATCTTGTTTCTTGAAAATGGTTAAGTTTAGTGACTTGAAATGCGAATTAGTGACTTAAAAATGCCTAAGTGTAGTGATTTGAAATTCTGATCTTGTTTCTTGAAAATGGTTAAGTGTAGTGAATTGAAATGTGAATTAGTGACTTGAAAATGGTTAAATGTAGTGACTTGAAATGTGAATTACTGACTTGAAATGGTTAAATGTAGTGACTTGAAATGTGAATTACTGACTTGAAAATGGTTAAGTGTAGTGACTTGAAATGTGAATTAGTGACTTGAAAATGGTTAAATATAGTGACTCGAAATTGTGAACTTGTTACTTGAAAATGGTTAAGTGTAGTGACTTGAAATATGAATTAGTGACTTGAAAATGGTTAAGTGTAGTGACTTTAAATTGTGAACTTGTTTATTGAACTGGTTAAATGTAGTGACTCGAAATTGTGAACTTGTTTCTTGAAAACGGTTAAGTGTAGTGACTTGAAATGAGAATTAGTGACTTAAAAATGGCTAAGTGTAGTGATTTGAAATTCTGATCTTGTTTCTTGAAAATGGTTAAGTGTAGTGACTTGAAATATGAATTAGTTACTTGAAAATGGTTAAGTGTAGTGACTTGAAATTGTTAACTTGTTTCATGAAAATGTTTAAGTATAGTGAGTTCAATTGTGAATTAGTGACTTGAAAATGGTTAAGTGTAGTGACTTGAAATGTGAATTAGTGACTTGAAAATGGTTAAATGTAGTGACTTGAAATGTGAATTACTGACTTGAAAATGGTTAAGTGTAGTGACTTGAAATGTGAATTAGTGACTTGAAAATGGTTAAATATAGTGACTCGAAATTGTGAACTTGTTACTTGAAAATGGTTAAGTGTAGTGACTTGAAATATGAATTAGTGACTTGAAAATGGTTAAGTGTAGTGACTTTAAATTGTGAACTTGTTTATTGAACTGGTTAAATGTAGTGACTCAAAATTGTGAACTTGTTTCTTGAAAACGGTTAAGTGTAGTGACTTGAAATGAGAATTAGTGACTTAAAAATGGCTAAGTGTAGTGATTTGAAATTCTGATCTTGTTTCTTGAAAATGGTTAAGTGTAGTGACTTGAAATATGAATTAGTTACTTGAAAATGGTTAAGTGTAGTGACTTGAAATTGTTAACTTGTTTCATGAAAAAGTTTAAGTATAGTGAGTTCAATTGTGAATTAGTGACTTGAAAATGGTTAAGTGTAGTGACTTGAAATGTGAATTAGTGACTTGAAAATGGTTAAATGTAGTGACTTGAAATGTGAATTACTGACTTGAAAATGGTTAAGTGTAGTGACTTGAAATGTGAATTAGTGACTTGAAAATGGTTAAATATATTGACTCGAAATTGTGAACTTGTTACTTGAAAATGGTTAAGTGTAGTGACTTGAAATATGAATTAGTGACTTGAAATGTGAATTAGTGACTTGAAAATGGTTAAGTGTAGTGACTTTAAATTGTGAACTTGTTTATTGAACTGGTTAAATGTAGTGACTCGAAATTGTGAACTTGTTTCTTGGAAATGGTTAAGTGTAGTGACTTGAAATGCGAATTAGTGACTTAAAAATGGCTAAGTGTAGTGATTTGAAACTCTGATCTTGTTTCTTGAAAATGGTTAAGTTTAGTGACTTGAAATGCGAATTAGTGACTTAAAAATACCTAAGTGTAGTGATTTGAAATTCTGATCTTGTTTCTTGAAAATGGTTAAGTGTAGTGATTTGAAATTCTGATCTAGTTTCTTGAAAATGGTTAAGTGTAGTGACTTGAAATATGAATTAGTTACTTGAAAATGGTTAAGTATAGTGACTTGAAATTGTTAACTTGTTTCATGAAAATGTTTAAGTATAGTGAGTTCAATTGTGAATTAGTGACATGAAAATGGTTAAGTGTAGTGAATTGAAATGTGAATTAGTGACTTGAAAATGGTTAAATGTAGTGACTTGAAATGTGAATTACTGACTTGAAAATGGTTAAGTGTAGTGACTTGAAATGTGAATTAGTGACTTGAAAATGGTTAAATATAGTGACTCGAAATTGTGAACTTGTTACTTGAAAATGGTTAAGTGTAGTGACTTGAAATATGAATTAGTGACTTGAAATATGAATTAGTGACTTGAAAATGGTTAAGTGTAGTGACTTTAAATTGTGAACTTGTTTATTGAACTGGTTAAATGTAGTGAGTCGAAATTGTGAACTTGTTTCTTGAAAACGGTTAAGTGTAGTGACTTGAAATGCGAATTAGTGACTTAAAAATGGCTAAGTGTAGTGATTTGAAATTCTGATCTTGTTTCTTGAAAATGGTTAAGTGTAGTGACTTGAAATGTTAATTACTAACTTGAAAATGGTTAAGTGTAGTGACTTGAAATGTGAATTACTGACTTGAAAATGGTTAAGTGTAGTGACTTGAAAATGGTAAACTGTAGTGACTTGAAATGTTTACTAGTGACTTGAAATGGTTAAATGTAGTGACATGAAATTGTGAACATGTTTCTTGAAAATGGTTATGTGTAGTGACTTGAAATGTGAACTACTGACTTGAAAATGGTTAAGTGTAGTGACTTTAAATTGTGAACTTGTTTATTGAACTGGTTAAATGTAGTGAGTCGAAATTGTGAACTTGTTTCTTGAAAACGGTTAAGTGTAGTGACTTGAAATGCGAATTAGTGACTTAAAAATGGCTAAGTGTAGTGATTTGAAATTCTGATCTTGTTTCTTGAAAATGGTTAAGTGTAGTGACTTGAAATATGAATTAGTTACTTGAAAATGGTTAAGTGTAGTGACTTGAAATTGTTAACTTGTTTCATGAAAATGTTTAAGTATAGTGAGTTCAATTGTGAATTAGTGACTTGAAAATGGTTAAGTGTAGTGAATTGAAATGTGAATTAGTGACTTGAAAATGGTTAAATGTAGTGACTTGAAATGTGAATTACTTACTTGAAAATGGTTAAGTGTAGTGACTTGAAATGTGAATTAGTGACTTGAAAATGGTTAAATATAGTGACTCGAAATTGTGAACTTGTTACTTGAAAATGGTTAAGTGTAGTGACTTGAAATATGAATTAGTGACTTGAAATGTGAATTACTGACTTGAAAATGGTTAAGTGTAGTGACTTTAAATTGTGAACTTGTTTATTGAACTGGTTAAATGTAGTGACTCGAAATTGTGAACTTGTTTCTTGAAAATGGTTAAGTGTAGTGACTTGAAATGCGAATTAGTGACTTAAAAATGGCTAAGTGTAGTGATTTGAAATTCTGATCTTGTTTCTTGAAAATGGTTAAGTTTAGTGACTTGAAATGCGAATTAGTGACTTAAAAATGCCTAAGTGTAGTGATTTGAAATTCTGATCTTGTTTCTTGAAAATGGTTAAGTGTAGTGACTTGAAATTGTGAACTTGTTTAATGAAATGGTTAAATGTAGTGACATGAAATTGTGAACGTGTTTCTTGAAATGGTTAAGTGTAGCAACTTGAAATTGTTAACTTGTTTCATGAAAATGGTTAAGCGTAGTGACTTGAAATATGAATTAGTGACTTGAAAATGGTTAAGTGTAGTGACTTGAAATTGTTAACTTGTTTCATGAAAATGGTTAAGTGTAATGAGATGAATTGTGAATTAGTGACTTGAAAATGGTTAAGTATAGTGAATTGAAATGTGAATTAGTGACTTGAAAATGGTTAAATGTAGTGATTAGAAATTGTGAACATGTTTCTTGAAAATTGTTAAGTGTAGTGATTTGAAATATGAATTACTGACTTGAAAATGGTTAAGTGTAGTGACTTGAAAATGGTAAACTGTAGTGACTTGAAATGTTAACTAGTGACTTGAAATGGTTAAATGTAGTAACATGAAATTGTGAACATGTTTCTTGAAAATTGTTAAGTGTAGTGACTTGAAATGTGAATTAGTGACTTGCAAGTGGTTAAATGTAGTGACTTGAAATTGTGAACATGTTTCTTGAAAATTGTTAAGTGTAGTGACTTGAAATGTGAATTACTAACTTGAAAATGGTTAAGTGTAGTGACTTGAAATGTGAATTACTGACTTGAAAATGGTTAAGTGTAGTGACTTGAAAATGGTAAACTGTAGTGACTTGAAATGTTTACTAGTGACTTGAAATGGTTAAATGTAGTGACATGAAATTGTGAACATGTTTCTTGAAAATGGTTATGTGTAGTGACTTGAAATGTGAACTACTGACTTGAAAATGGTTAAGTGTAGTGACTTAAAATTGTGAACTTGTTTCCTGAAAATGGTTCTGTAGTGACTTGAAATCTGAATTAGTGACTTTAAAAATTGTTAAGTATAGTGACTTGAAATTGTGAACTTGTTTATTGAATTGGTTATATGTAGTGTTTTTAAAGTGTGAACTCATTTCTTGAAAATGGTTAGGTGTAGTGACTTTAAATGTGAATTAGTGACTTGAAAATGGTTAAGTGTAGTGACTTGAAATGTGAATTAGTGACTTGAAAATGGTTAAATATAGTGGCTTGAAATTGTGAACTTGTTACTTGAAATTGGTAAAGTGTAGTGACTTGAAATTGTTAACTTGTTTCATGAAAATGTTTAAGTATAGTGAGTTCAATTGTGAATTAGTGACTTGAAAATGGTTAAGTGTAGTGAGTTGAAATTTGAATTAGTGACTTGAAAATGGTTAAATGTAGTGACTAGAAATTGTGAACATGTTTCTTGAAAATTGTTAAATGTAGTGACTTGAAATGTGAATTACTGACATGAAAATGGTTAAGTGCAGTGACTTGAAATGTGAATTACTGACTTGAAAATGGTTAAGTGTAGTGACTTGAAATGTGAATTAGTGACTTGAAAATGGTTAAATATAGTGACTTGAAATTGTGAACTTGTTTCTTGAAAATGGTTAAGTGTAGTGACATGAAATATGAATTAGTGACTTGAAAATGGTTAAGTGTAGTGACTTGAAACTGTTAACTTATTTCATGAAAATGGTTAAGTGTAGTGACTTGAAATGTGAATTACTGACTTGAAAATGGTTAAGTGTAGTGACTTGAAATGTGAATTAGTGACTTGAAAATGGTTAAACATAGTGACTCGAAATTGTGAACTTGTTACTTGAAAATGGTTGAGTGTAGTGACTTGAAATATGAATTAGTGACTTGAAATGTGAATTAGTGACTTGAAAATGGTTTAGTGACTTTAAATTGTAAACTTGTTTATTGAACTGGTTAAATGTAGTGACTCGAAATTGTGAACTTGTTTCTTGAAAATGGTTAAGTGTAGTGACTTGAAATGCGAATTAGTGACTTAAAAATGGCTAAGTGTAGTGATTTGAAATTCTGATCTTGTTTCTTGAAAATGGTTAAGTGTAGTGACTTGAAATATGAATTAGTTACTTGAAAATGGTTAAGTATAGTGACTTGAAATTGTTAACTTGTTTCATGAAAATGTTTAAGTATAGTGAGTTCAATTGTGAATTAGTGACTTGAAAATGGTTAAGTGTAGTGAATTGAAATGTGAATTAGTGACTTGAAAATGGTTAAATGTAGTGACTTGAAATGTGAATTACTGACTTGAAAATGGTTAAGTGTAGTGACTTGAAATGTGAATTAGTGACTTGAAAATGGTTAAATATAGTGACTCGAAATTGTGAACTTGTTACTTGAAAATGGTTAAGTGTAGTGACTTGAAATATGAATTAGTGACTTGAAAATGGTTAAGTGTAGTGACTTTAAATTGTGAACTTGTTTATTGAACTGGTTAAATGTAGTGAGTCGAAATTGTGAACTTGTTTCTTGAAAACGGTTAAGTGTAGTGACTTGAAATGCGAATTAGTGACTTAAAAATGGCTAAGTGTAGTGATTTGAAATTCTGATCTTGTTTCTTGAAAATGGTTAAGTGTAGTGACTTGAAATATGAATTAGTTACTTGAAAATGGTTAAGTGTAGTGACTTGAAATTGTTAACTTGTTTCATGAAAATGTTTAAGTATAGTGAGTTCAATTGTGAATTAGTGACTTGAAAATGGTTAAGTGTAGTGAATTGAAATGTGAATTAGTGACTTGAAAATGGTTAAATGTAGTGACTTGAAATGTGAATTACTTACTTGAAAATGGTTAAGTGTAGTGACTTGAAATGTGAATTAGTGACTTGAAAATGGTTAAATATAGTGACTCGAAATTGTGAACTTGTTACTTGAAAATGGTTAAGTGTAGTGACTTGAAATATGAATTAGTGACTTGAAATGTGAATTACTGACTTGAAAATGGTTAAGTGTAGTGACTTTAAATTGTGAACTTGTTTATTGAACTGGTTAAATGTAGTGACTCGAAATTGTGAACTTGTTTCTTGAAAATGGTTAAGTGTAGTGACTTGAAATGCGAATTAGTGACTTAAAAATGGCTAAGTGTAGTGATTTGAAATTCTGATCTTGTTTCTTGAAAATGGTTAAGTTTAGTGACTTGAAATGCGAATTAGTGACTTAAAAATGCCTAAGTGTAGTGATTTGAAATTCTGATCTTGTTTCTTGAAAATGGTTAAGTGTAGTGACTTGAAATTGTGAACTTGTTTAATGAAATGGTTAAATGTAGTGACATGAAATTGTGAACGTGTTTCTTGAAATGGTTAAGTGTAGCAACTTGAAATTGTTAACTTGTTTCATGAAAATGGTTAAGCGTAGTGACTTGAAATATGAATTAGTGACTTGAAAATGGTTAAGTGTAGTGACTTGAAATTGTTAACTTGTTTCATGAAAATGGTTAAGTGTAATGAGATGAATTGTGAATTAGTGACTTGAAAATGGTTAAGTATAGTGAATTGAAATGTGAATTAGTGACTTGAAAATGGTTAAATGTAGTGATTAGAAATTGTGAACATGTTTCTTGAAAATTGTTAAGTGTAGTGATTTGAAATATGAATTACTGACTTGAAAATGGTTAAGTGTAGTGACTTGAAAATGGTAAACTGTAGTGACTTGAAATGTTAACTAGTGACTTGAAATGGTTAAATGTAGTAACATGAAATTGTGAACATGTTTCTTGAAAATTGTTAAGTGTAGTGACTTGAAATGTGAATTAGTGACTTGCAAGTGGTTAAATGTAGTGACTTGAAATTGTGAACATGTTTCTTGAAAATTGTTAAGTGTAGTGACTTGAAATGTGAATTACTAACTTGAAAATGGTTAAGTGTAGTGACTTGAAATGTGAATTACTGACTTGAAAATGGTTAAGTGTAGTGACTTGAAAATGGTAAACTGTAGTGACTTGAAATGTTTACTAGTGACTTGAAATGGTTAAATGTAGTGACATGAAATTGTGAACATGTTTCTTGAAAATGGTTATGTGTAGTGACTTGAAATGTGAACTACTGACTTGAAAATGGTTAAGTGTAGTGACTTAAAATTGTGAACTTGTTTCTTGAAAATGGATAAGTGTAGTGACTAGAAATTGTGAACTTGTTTCTTGAAGTTGTTAAGTGTAGCGACTTGAAAGTGTGAACTTGTTTCTTGAAAATGGTGAAGTGTAGTGACTTGAAAGATGAATTAGTGACTTGAAATGTGAATTAGTGACTTTAAAAATGGTTAAGTCTAGTGACTTGAAATTGTGAATTTGTTTCTTTAAATGTTTAAGTGTAGCAACTTGAAATTGTGAGCTTGTTTCCTGAAAATGGTTCTGTAGTGACTTGAAATCTGAATTAGTGACTTTAAAAATTGTTAAGTATAGTGACTTGAAATTGTGAACTTGTTTATTGAAATGGTTATATGTAGTGTTTTGAAAGTGTGAACTCATTTCTTGAAAATGGTTAGGTGTAGTGACTTTAAATGTGAATTAGTGACTTGAAAATGGTTAAGTGTAGTGACTTGAAATGTGAATTAGTGACTTGAAAATGGTTAATTATAGTGACTAGAAATTGTGAACTTGTTACTTGAAATTGGTTAAGTGTAGTGACTTGAAATTGTTAACTTGTTTCATGAAAATTTTTAAGTATAGTGAGTTCAATTGTGAATTAGTGACTTGAAAATGGTTAAGTGTAGTGAGTTGAAATTTGAATTAGTGACTTGAAAATGGTTAAATGTAGTGACTTGAAATTGTGAACATGTTTCTTGAAAATTGTTAAATGTAGTGACTTGAAATGTGAATTACTGACTTGAAAATGGTTAAGTGTAGTGACTTGAAATGTTAATTAGTGACTTGAAAATGGTTAAATATAGTGACTTGAAATTGTGAACTTGTTTCTTGAAAATGGTTAAGTGTAGTGACATGAAAGATGAATTAGTGACTTGAAAATGGTTAAGTGTAGTTACTTGAAACTGTTAACTTGTTTCATGAAAATGGTTAAGTGTAGTGACTTGAAATGTGAATTACTGACTTGAAAATGGTTAAGTGTAGTGACTTGAAATGTGAATTAGTGACTTGAAAATGGTTAAATATAGTGACTCGAAATTGTGAACTTGTTACTTGAAAATGGTTAAGTGTAGTGACTTGAAATATGAATTAGTGACTTGAAATGTGAATTAGTGACTTGGAAATGGTTACATGTAGTGACTTTAAATTGTGAACTTGTTTATTGAACTGGTTAAATGTAGTGACTCGAAATTGTGAACTTGTTTCTTGAAAATGGTTAAGTGTAGTGACTTGAAATGCGAATTAGTGACTTAAAAATGGCCAAGTGTAGTGATTTGAAATTCTGATCTTGTTTCTTGAAAATGGTTAAGTCTAGTGACTTGAAATATGAATTAGTTACTTGAATATGGTTAAGTGTAGTGACTTGAAATTGTTAACTTGTTTCATGAAAATGTTTAAGTATAGTGAGTTCAATTGTGAATTAGTGACTAGAAAATGGTTAAGTGTAGTGAATTGAAATGTGAATTAGTGACTTGAAAATGGTTAAATGTAGTGACTTGAAATGTGAATTACTGACTTGAAAATGGTTAAGTGTAGTGACTTGAAATGTGAATTAGTGACTTGAAAATGGTTAAATATAGTGACTCGAAATTGTGAACTTGTTACTTGAAAATGGTTAAGTGTAGTGACTTGAAATATGAATTAGTGACTTGAAAATGGTTAAGTGTAGTGACTTTAAATTGTGAACTTGTCTATTGAACTGGTTAAATGTAGTGACTCAAAATTGTGAACTTGTTTCTTGAAAACGGTTAAGTGTAGTGACTTGAAATGAGAATTAGTGACTTAAAAATGGCTAAGTGTAGTGACTTGAAATTGTGAACTTGTTTCTTGAAAATGGTTAAGTGTAGTGACATGAAATATGAATTAGTGACTTGAAAATGGTTAAGTGTAGTTACTTGAAACTGTTAACTTGTTTCATGAAAATGGTTAAGTGTAGTGACTTGAAATGTGAATTACTGACTTGAAAATGGTTAAGTGTAGTGACTTGAAATGTGAATTAGTGACTTGAAAATGGTTAAATATAGTGACTCGAAATTTTGAACTTGTTACTTGAAAATGGTTAAGTGTAGTGACTTGAAATATGAATTAGTGACTTGAAATGTGAATTAGTGACTTGGAAATGGTTACATGTAGTGACTTTAAATTGTGAACTTGTTTATTGAACTGGTTAAATGTAGTGACTCGAAATTGTGAACTTGTTTCTTGAAAATGGTTAAGTGTAGTGACTTGAAATTTGAATTAGTGACTTGAAAATGGTTAAATATAGTGACTTGAAATTGTGAACTTGTTTCTTGAAAATGGTTAAGTGTAGTGACTTGAAATATGAATTAGTTACTTGAAAATGGTTAAGTGTAGTGACTTGAAATTGTTAACTTGTTTCATGAAAATGTTTAAGTATAGTGAGTTCAATTGTGAATTAGTGACTTGAAAATGGTTAAGTGTAGTGACTTGAAATGTGAATTAGTGACTTGAAAATGGTTAAATGTAGTGACTTGAAATGTGAATTACTGACTTGAAAATGGTTATGTGTAGTGACTTGAAATGTGAATTAGTGACTTGAAAATGGTTAAATATAGTGACTCGAAATTGTGAACTTGTTACTTGAAAATGGTTAAGTGTAGTGACTTGAAATATGAATTAGTGACTTGAAAATGGCTAAGTGTAGTGATTTGAAATTCTGATCTTGTTTCTTGAAAATGGTTAAGTGTAGTGACTTGAAATATGAATTAGTTACTTGAAAATGGTTAAGTGTAGTGACTTGAAATTGTTAACTTGTTTCATGAAAATGTTTAAGTATAGTGAGTTCAATTGTGAATTAGTGACTTGAAAATGGTTAAGTGTAGTGAATTGAAATGTGAATTAGTGACTTGAAAATGGTTAAATGTAGTGACTTGAAATGTGAATTACTTACTTGAAAATGGTTAAGTGTAGTGACTTGAAATGTGAATTAGTGACTTGAAAATGGTTAAATATAGTGACTCGAAATTGTGAACTTGTTACTTGAAAATGGTTAAGTGTAGTGACTTGAAATATGAATTAGTGACTTGAAATGTGAATTAGTGACTTGAAAATGGTTAAGTGTAGTGACTTTAAATTGTGAACTTGTTTATTGAACTGGTTAAATGTAGTGACTCGAAATTGTGAACTTGTTTCTTGAAAATGGTTAAGTGTAGTGACTTGAAATGCGAATTAGTGACTTAAAAATGGCTAAGTGTAGTGATTTGAAATTCTGATCTTGTTTTTTGAAAATGGTTAAGTTTAGTGACTTGAAATGCGAATTAGTGACTTAAAAATGCCTAAGTGTAGTGATTTGAAATTCTGATCTTGTTTCTTGAAAATGGTTAAGTGTAGTGACTTGAAATTGTGAACTTGTTTAATGAAATGGTTAAATGTAGTGACATGAAATTGTGAACGTGTTTCTTGAAATGGTTAAGTGTAGCAACTTGAAATTGTTAACTTGTTTCATGAAAATGGTTAAGCGTAGTGACTTGAAATATGAATTAGTGACTTGAAAATGGTTAAGTGTAGTGACTTGAAATTGTTAACTTGTTTCATGAAAATGGTTAAGTGTAATGAGATGAATTGTGAATTAGTGACTTGAAAATGGTTAAGTATAGTGAATTGAAATGTGATTTAGTGACTTGAAAATGGTTAAATGTAGTGATTAGAAATTGTGAACATGTTTCTTGAAAATTGTTAAGTGTAGTGATTTGAAATATGAATTACTGACTTGAAAATGGTTAAGTGTAGTGACTTGAAAATGGTAAACTGTAGTGACTTGAAATGTTAACTAGTGACTTGAAATGGTTAAATGTAGTAACATGAAATTGTGAACATGTTTCTTGAAAATTGTTAAGTGTAGTGACTTGAAATGTGAATTAGTGACTTGCAAGTGGTTAAATGTAGTGACTTGAAATTGTGAACATGTTTCTTGAAAATTGTTAAGTGTAGTGACTTGAAATGTGAATTACTAACTTGAAAATGGTTAAGTGTAGTGACTTGAAATGTGAATTACTGACTTGAAAATGGTTAAGTGTAGTGACTTGAAAATGGTAAACTGTAGTGACTTGAAATGTTTACTAGTGACTTGAAATGGTTAAATGTAGTGACATGAAATTGTGAACATGTTTCTTGAAAATGGTTATGTGTAGTGACTTGAAATGTGAACTACTGACTTGAAAATGGTTAAGTGTAGTGACTTAAAATTGTGAACTTGTTTCTTGAAAATGGATAAGTGTAGTGACTAGAAATTGTGAACTTGTTTCTTGAAGTTGTTAAGTGTAGCGACTTGAAAGTGTGAACTTGTTTCTTGAAAATGGTGAAGTGTAGTGACTTGAAAGATGAATTAGTGACTTGAAATGTGAATTAGTGACTTTAAAAATGGTTAAGTATAGTGACTTGAAATTGTGAATTTGTTTCTTTAAATGGTTAAGTGTAGCAACTTGAAATTGTGAGCTTGTTTCCTGAAAATGGTTCTGTAGTGACTTGAAATCTGAATTAGTGACTTTAAAAATTGTTAAGTATAGTGACTTGAAATTGTGAACTTGTTTATTGAAATGGTTATATGTAGTGTTTTGAAAGTGTGAACTCATTTCTTGAAAATGGTTAGGTGTAGTGACTTTAAATGTGAATTAGTGACTTGAAAATGGTTAAGTGTAGTGACTTGAAATGTGAATTAGTGACTTGAAAATGGTTAATTATAGTGACTTGAAATTGTGAACTTGTTACTTGAAATTGGTTAAGTGTAGTGACTTGAAATTGTTAACTTGTTTCATGAAAATTTTTAAGTATAGTGAGTTCAATTGTGAATTAGTGACTTGAAAATGGTTAAGTGTAGTGAGTTGAAATTTGAATTAGTGACTTGAAAATGGTTAAATGTAGTGACTTGAAATTGTGAACATGTTTCTTGAAAATTGTTAAATGTAGTGACTTGAAATGTGAATTACTGACTTGAAAATGGTTAAGTGTAGTGACTTGAAATGTTAATTAGTGACTTGAAAATGGTTAAATATAGTGACTTGAAATTGTGAACTTGTTTCTTGAAAATGGTTAAGTGTAGTTACTTGAAACTGTTAACTTGTTTCATGAAAATGGTTAAGTGTAGTGACTTGAAATGTGAATTACTGACTTGAAAATGGTTAAGTGTAGTGACTTGAAATGTGAATTAGTGACTTGAAAATGGTTAAATATAGTGACTCGAAATTGTGAACTTGTTACTTGAAAATGGTTAAGTGTAGTGACTTGAAATATGAATTAGTGACTTGAAATGTGAATTAGTGACTTGGAAATGGTTACATGTAGTGACTTTAAATTGTGAACTTGTTTATTGAACTGGTTAAATGTAGTGACTCGAAATTGTGAACTTGTTTCTTGAAAATGGTTAAGTGTAGTGACTTGAAATGCGAATTAGTGACTTAAAAATGGCCAAGTGTAGTGATTTGAAATTCTGATCTTGTTTCTTGAAAATGGTTAAGTCTAGTGACTTGAAATATGAATTAGTTACTTGAATATGGTTAAGTGTAGTGACTTGAAATTGTTAACTTGTTTCATGAAAATGTTTAAGTATAGTGAGTTCAATTGTGAATTAGTGACTTGAAAATGGTTAAGTGTAGTGAATTGAAATGTGAATTAGTGACTTGAAAATGGTTAAATGTAGTGACTTGAAATGTGAATTACTGACTTGAAAATGGTTAAGTGTAGTGACTTGAAATGTGAATTAGTGACTTGAAAATGGTTAAATATAGTGACTCGAAATTGTGAACTTGTTACTTGAAAATGGTTAAGTGTAGTGACTTGAAATATGAATTAGTGACTTGAAAATGGTTAAGTGTAGTGACTTTAAATTGTGAACTTGTCTATTGAACTGGTTAAATGTAGTGACTCAAAATTGTGAACTTGTTTCTTGAAAACGGTTAAGTGTAGTGACTTGAAATGAGAATTAGTGACTTAAAAATGGCTAAGTGTAGTGACTTGAAATTGTGAACTTGTTTCTTGAAAATGGTTAAGTGTAGTGACATGAAATATGAATTAGTGACTTGAAAATGGTTAAGTGTAGTTACTTGAAACTGTTAACTTGTTTCATGAAAATGGTTAAGTGTAGTGACTTGAAATGTGAATTACTGACTTGAAAATGGTTAAGTGTAGTGACTTGAAATGTGAATTAGTGACTTGAAAATGGTTAAATATAGTGACTCAAAATTTTGAACTTGTTACTTGAAAATGGTTAAGTGTAGTGACTTGAAATATGAATTAGTGACTTGAAATGTGAATTAGTGACTTGGAAATGGTTACATGTAGTGACTTTAAATTGTGAACTTGTTTATTGAACTGGTTAAATGTAGTGACTCGAAATTGTGAACTTGTTTCTTGAAAATGGTTAAGTGTAGTGACTTGAAATTTGAATTAGTGACTTGAAAATGGTTAAATATAGTGACTTGAAATTGTGAACTTGTTTCTTGAAAATGGTTAAGTGTAGTGACTTGAAATATGAATTAGTGACTTGAAAATGGTTAAGTGTAGTGACTTAAAATTGTGAACTTGTTTCTTGAAAATGGATAAGTGTAGTGACTAGAAATTGTGAACTTGTTTCTTGAAGTTGTTAAGTGTAGCGACTTGAAAGTGTGAACTTGTTTCTTGAAAATGGTTAAGTGTAGTGACTTTAAATTGTGAACTTGTTTATTGAACTGGTTAAATGTTGTGACTCGAAATTGTGAACTTGTTTCTTGAAAATGGTTAAGTGTAGTGACTTGAAATGCGAATTAGTGACTTAAAAATGGCCAAGTGTAGTGATTTGAAATTCTGATCTTGTTTCTTGAAAATGGTTAAGTCTAGTGACTTGAAATATGAATTAGTTACTTGAAAATGGTTAAGTGTAGTGACTTGAAATTGTTAACTTGTTTCATGAAAATGTTTAAGTATAGTGAGTTCAATTGTGAATTAGTGACTTGAAAATGGTTAAGTGTAGTGACTTGAAATGTGAATTAGTGACTTGAAAATGGTTAAATGTAGTGACTTGAAATGTGAATTACTGACTTGAAAATGGTTAAGTGTAGTGACTTGAAATGTGAATTAGTGACTTGAAAATGGTTAAATATAGTGACTCGAAATTGTGAACTTGTTACTTGAAAATGGTTAAGTGTAGTGACTTGAAATATGAATTAGTGACTTGAAAATGGTTAAGTGTAGTGACTTTAAATTGTGAACTTGTTTATTGAACTGGTTAAATGTAGTGACTCAAAATTGTGAACTTGTTTCTTGAAAACGGTTAAGTGTAGTGACTTGAAATGAGAATTAGTGACTTAAAAATGGCTAAGTGTAGTGATTTGAAATTCTGATCTTGTTTCTTGAAAATGGTTAAGTGTAGTGACTTGAAATATGAATTAGTTACTTGAAAATGGTTAAGTATAGTGACTTGAAATTGTTAACTTGTTTCATGAAAATGTTTAAGTATAGTGAGTTCAATTGTGAATTAGTGACTTGAAAATGGTTAAGTGTAGTGAATTGAAATGTGAATTAGTGACTTGAAAATGGTTAAATGTAGTGACTTGAAATGTGAATTACTGACTTGAAAATGGTTAAGTGTAGTGACTTGAAATGTGAATTAGTGACTTGAAAATGGTTAAATATATTGACTCGAAATTGTGAACTTGTTACTTGAAAATGGTTAAGTGTAGTGACTTGAAATATGAATTAGTGACTTGAAATGTGAATTAGTGACTTGAAAATGGTTAAGTGTAGCGACTTTAAATTGTGAACTTGTTTATTGAACTGGTTAAATGTAGTGACTCGAAATTGTGAACTTGTTTCTTGGAAATGGTTAAGTGTAGTGACTTGAAATGCGAATTAGTGACTTAAAAATGGCTAAGTGTAGTGATTTGAAACTCTGATCTTGTTTCTTGAAAATGGTTAAGTTTAGTGACTTGAAATGCGAATTAGTGACTTAAAAATACCTAAGTGTAGTGATTTGAAATTCTGATCTTGTTTCTTGAAAATGGCTAAGTGTAGTGATTTGAAATTCTGATCTAGTTTCTTGAAAATGGTTAAGTGTAGTGACTTGAAATATGAATTAGTTACTTGAAAATGGTTAAGTATAGTGACTTGAAATTGTTAACTTGTTTCATGAAAATGTTTAAGTATAGTGAGTTCAATTGTGAATTAGTGACATGAAAATGGTTAAGTGTAGTGAATTGAAATGTGAAATAGTGACTTGAAAATGGTTAAATGTAGTGACTTGAAATGTGAATTACTGACTTGAAAATGGTTAAGTGTAGTGACTTGAAATGTGAATTAGTGACTTGAAAATGGTTAAATATAGTGACTCGAAATTGTGAACTTGTTACTTGAAAATGGTTAAGTGTAGTGACTTGAAATATGAATTAGTGACTTGAAATATGAATTAGTGACTTGAAAATGGTTAAGTGTAGTGACTTTAAATTGTGAACTTGTTTATTGAACTGGTTAAATGTAGTGACTCGAAATTGTGAACTTGTTTCTTGAAAATGGTTAAGTGTAGTGACTTGAAATGCGAATTAGTGACTTAAAAATGGCTAAGTGTAGTGATTTGAAATTCTGATCTTGTTTCTTGAAAATGGTTAAGTGTAGTGACTTGAAATATGAATTAGTTACTTGAAAATGGTTAAGTATAGTGACTTGAAATTGTTAACTTGTTTCATGAAAATGTTTAAGTATAGTGAGTTCAATTGTGAATTAGTGACTTGAAAATGGTTAAGTGTAGTGAATTGAAATGTGAATTAGTGACTTGAAAATGGTTAAATGTAGTGACTTGAAATGTGAATTACTGACTTGAAAATGGTTAAGTGTAGTGACTTGAAAATGTGAATTAGTGACTTGAAAATGGTTAAATATAGTGACTCAAAATTGTGAACTTGTTACTTGAAAATGGTTAAGTGTAGTGACTTGAAATATGAATTAGTGACTTGAAAATGGTTAAGTGTAGACTTTAAATTGTGAACTTGTTTATTGAACTGGTTAAATGTAGTGAGTCGAAATTGTGAACTTGTTTCTTGAAAACGGTTAAGTGTAGTGACTTGAAATGCGAATTAGTGACTTAAAAATGGCTAAGTGTAGTGATTTGAAATTCTGATCTTGTTTCTTGAAAATGGTTAAGTGTAGTGACTTGAAATATGAATTAGTTACTTGAAAATGGTTAAGTGTAGTGACTTGAAATTGTTAACTTGTTTCATGAAAATGTTTAAGTATAGTGAGTTCAATTGTGAATTAGTGACTTGAAAATGGTTAAGTGTAGTGAATTGAAATGTGAATTAGTGACTTGAAAATGGTTAAATGTAGTGACTTGAAATGTGAATTACTGACTTGAAAATGGTTAAGTGTAGTGACTTGAAATGTGAATTAGTGACTTGAAAATGGTTAAATATAGTGACTCGAAATTGTGAACTTGTTACTTGAAAATGGTTAAGTGTAGTGACTTGAAATATGAATTAGTGACTTGAAATGTGAATTAGTGACTTGAAAATGGTTAAGTGTAGTGACTTTAAATTGTGAACTTGTTTATTGAACTGGTTAAATGTAGTGACTCGAAATTGTGAACTTGTTTCTTGAAAATGGTTAAGTGTAGTGACTTGAAATGCGAATTAGTGACTTAAAAATGGCTAAGTGTAGTGATTTGAAATTCTGATCTTGTTTCTTGAAAATGGTTAAGTTTAGTGACTTGAAATGCGAATTAGTGACTTAAAAATGCCTAAGTGTAGTGATTTGAAATTCTGATCTTGTTTCTTGAAAATGGTTAAGTGTAGTGACTTGAAATTGTGAACTTGTTTAATGAAATGGTTAAATGTAGTGACATGAAATTGTGAACATGTTTCTTGAAAATTGTTAAGTGTAGTGACTTGAAATGTGAATTAGTGACTTGCAAGTGGTTAAATGTAGTGACTTGAAATTGTGAACATGTTTCTTGAAAATTGTTAAGTGTAGTGACTTGAAATGTGAATTACTAACTTGAAGATGGTTAAGTGTAGTGACTTGAAATGTGAATTACTGACTTGAAAATGGTTAAGTGTAGTGACTTGAAAATGGTAAACTGTAGTGACTTGAAATGTTTACTAGTGACTTGAAATGGTTAAATGTAGTGACATGAAATTGTGAACATGTTTCTTGAAAATGGTTATGTGTAGTGACTTGAAATGTGAACTACTGACTTGAAAATGGTTAAGTGTAGTGACTTAAAATTGTGAACTTGTTTCTTGAAAATGGATAAGTGTAGTGACTAGAAATTGTGAACTTGTTTCTTGAAATTGTTAAGTGTAGCGACTTGAAAGTGTGAACTTGTTTCTTGAAAATGGTGAAGTGTAGTGACTTGAAAGATGAATTAGTGACTTGAAATGTGAATTAGTGACTTTAAAAATGGTTAAGTATAGTGACTTGAAATTGTGAATTTGTTTCTTTAAATGGTTAAGTGTAGCAACTTGAAATTGTGAGCTTGTTTCCTGAAAATGGTTCTGTAGTGACTTGAAATCTGAATTAGTGACTTTAAAAATTGTTAAGTATAGTGACTTGAAATTGTGAACTTGTTTATTGAAATGGTTATATGTAGTGTTTTGAAAGTGTGAACTCATTTCTTGAAAATGGTTAGGTGTAGTGACTTTAAATGTGAATTAGTGACTTGAAAATGGTTAAGTGTAGTGACTTGAAATGTGAATTAGTGACTTGAAAATGGTTAATTATAGTGACTTGAAATTGTGAACTTGTTACTTGAAATTGGTTAAGTGTAGTGACTTGAAATTGTTAACTTGTTTCATGAAAATTTTTAAGTATAGTGAGTTCAATTGTGAATTAGTGATTTGAAAATGGTTAAGTGTAGTGAGTTGAAATTTGAATTAGTGACTTGAAAATGGTTAAATGTAGTGACTTGAAATTGTGAACATGTTTCTTGAAAATTGTTAAATGTAGTGACTTGAAATGTGAATTACTGACATGAAAATGGTTAAGTGTAGTGACTTGAAATGTGAATTACTGACTTGCAAATGGTTAAGTGTAGTGACTTGAAATGTTAATTAGTGACTTGAAAATGGTTAAATATAGTGACTTGAAATTGTGAACTTGTTTCTTGAAAATGGTTAAGTGTAGTGACATGAAATATGAATTAGTGACTTGAAAATGGTTAAGTGTAGTTACTTGAAACTGTTAACTTGTTTCATGAAAATGGTTAAGTGTAGTGACTTGAAATGTGAATTACTGACTTGAAAATGGTTAAGTGTAGTGACTTGAAATGTGAATTAGTGACTTGAAAATGGTTAAATATAGTGACTCGAAATTGTGAACTTGTTACTTGAAAATGGTTAAGTGTAGTGACTTGAAATATGAATTAGTGACTTGAAATGTGAATTAGTGACTTGGAAATGGTTACATGTAGTGACTTTAAATTGTGAACTTGTTTATTGAACTGGTTAAATGTAGTGACTCGAAATTGTGAACTTGTTTCTTGAAAATGGTTAAGTGTAGTGACTTGAAATGCGAATTAGTGACTTAAAAATGGCCAAGTGTAGTGATTTGAAATTCTGATCTTGTTTCTTGAAAATGGTTAAGTCTAGTGACTTGAAATATGAATTAGTTACTTGAATATGGTTAAGTGTAGTGACTTGAAATTGTTAACTTGTTTCATGAAAATGTTTAAGTATAGTGAGTTCAATTGTGAATTAGTGACTTGAAAATGGTTAAGTGTAGTGAATTGAAATGTGAATTAGTGACTTGAAAATGGTTAAATGTAGTGACTTGAAATGTGAATTACTGACTTGAAAATGGTTAAGTGTAGTGACTTGAAATGTGAATTAGTGACTTGAAAATGGTTAAATATAGTGACTCAAAATTGTGAACTTGTTACTTGAAAATGGTTAAGTGTAGTGACTTGAAATATGAATTAGTGACTTGAAAATGGTTAAGTGTAGTGACTTTAAATTGTGAACTTGTTTATTGAACTGGTTAAATGTAGTGACTCAAAATTGTGAACTTGTTTCTTGAAAACGGTTAAGTGTAGTGACTTGAAATGAGAATTAGTGACTTAAAAATGGCTAAGTGTAGTGATTTGAAATTCTGATCTTGTTTCTTGAAAATGGTTAAGTGTAGTGACTTGAAATATGAATTAGTTACTTGAAAATGGTTAAGTGTAGTGACTTGAAATTGTTAACTTGTTTCATGAAAATGTTTAAGTATAGTGAGTTCAATTGTGAATTAGTGACTTGAAAATGGTTAAGTGTAGTGAATTGAAATGTGAATTAGTGACTTGAAAATGGTTAAATGTAGTGACTTGAAATGTGAATTACTGACTTGAAAATGGTTAAGTGTAGTGACTTGAAATGTGAATTAGTGACTTGAAAATGGTTAAATATAGTGACTCGAAATTGTGAACTTGTTACTTGAAAATGGTTAAGTGTAGTGACTTGAAATATGAATTAGTGACTTGAAATGTGAATTAGTGACTTGAAAATTGTTAAGTGTAGTGACTTTAAATTGTGAACTTGTTTATTGAACTGGTTAAATGTAGTGACTCGAAATTGTGAACTTGTTTCTTGAAAATGGTTAAGTGTAGTGACTTGAAATGCGAATTAGTGACTTAAAAATGGCTAAGTGTAGTGATTTGAAATTCTGATCTTGTTTCTTGAAAATGGTTAAGTTTAGTGACTTGAAATGCGAATTAGTGACTTAAAAATGCCTAAGTGTAGTGATTTGAAATTCTGATCTTGTTTCTTGAAAATGGTTAAGTGTAGTGACTTGAAATTGTGAACTTGTTTAATGAAATGGTTAAATGTAGTGACATGAAATTGTGAACGTGTTTCTTGAAATGGTTAAGTGTAGCAACTTGAAATTGTTAACTTGTTTCATGAAAATGGTTAAGCGTAGTGACTTGAAATATGAATTAGTGACTTGAAAATGGTTAAGTGTAGTGACTTGAAATTGTTAACTTGTTTCATGAAAATGGTTAAGTGTAATGAGATGAATTGTGAATTAGTGACTTGAAAATGGTTAAGTATAGTGAATTGAAATGTGAATTAGTGACTTGAAAATGGTTAAATGTAGTGATTAGAAATTGTGAACATGTTTCTTGAAAATTATTAAGTGTAGTGACTTGAAATGTGAATTACTAACTTGAAAATGGTTAAGTGTAGTGACTTGAAATGTGAATTACTGACTTGAAAATGGTTAAGTGTAGTGACTTGAAAATGGTAAACTGTAGTGACTTGAAATGTTTACTAGTGACTTGAAATGGTTAAATGTAGTGACATGAAATTGTGAACATGTTTCTTGAAAATGGTTATGAGTAGTGACTTGAAATGTGAACTACTGACTTGAAAATGGTTAAGTGTAGTGACTTAAAATTGTGAACATGTTTCTTGAAAATTGTTAAGTGTAGTGACTTGAAATGTGAATTACTAACTTGAAAATGGTTAAGTGTAGTGACTTGAAATGTGAATTACTGACTTGAAAATGGTTAAGTGTAGTGACTTGAAAATTGTAAACATTAGTGACTTGAAATGTTTACTAGTGACTTGAAATGGTTAAATGTAGTGACATGAAATTGTGAACATGTTTCTTGAAAATGGTTATGTGTAGTGTCTTGAAATGTGAACTACTGACTTGAAAATGGTTAAGTGTAGTGACTTAAAATTGTGAACTTGTTTCTTGAAAATGGATAAGTGTAGTGACTAGAAATTGTGAACTTGTTTCTTGAAATTGTTAAGTGTAGCGACTTGAAAGTGTGAACTTGTTTCTTGAAAATGGTGAAGTGTAGTGACTTGAAAGATGAATTAGTGACTTGAAATGTGAATTAGTGACTTTAAAAATGGTTAAGTATAGTGACTTGAAATTGTGAATTTGTTTCTTTAAATGGTTAAGTGTAGCAACTTGAAATTGTGAGCTTGTTTCCTGAAAATGGTTCTGTAGTGACTTGAAATCTGAATTAGTGACTTTAAAAATTGTTAAGTATAGTGACTTGAAACTGTGAACTTGTTTATTGAAATGGTTATATGTAGTGTTTTGAAAGTGTGAACTCATTTCTTGAAAATGGTTAGGTGTAGTGACTTTAAATGTGAATTAGTGACTTGAAAATGGTTAAGTGTAGTGACTTGAAATGTGAATTAGTGACTTGAAAATGGTTAATTATAGTGACTTGAAATTGTGAACTTGTTACTTGAAATTGGTTAAGTGTAGTGACTTGAAATTGTTAACTTGTTTCATGAAAATTTTTAAGTATAGTGAGTTCAATTGTGAATTAGTGACTTGAAAATGGTTAAGTGTAGTGAGTTGAAATTTGAATTAGTGACTTGAAAATGGTTAAATGTAGTGACTAGAAATTGTGAACATGTTTCTTGAAAATTGTTAAATGTAGTGACTTGAAATGTGAATTACTGACATGAAAATGGTTAAGTGTAGTGACTTGAAATGTGAATTACTGACTTGAAAATGGTTAAGTGTAGTGACTTGAAATGTTAATTAGTGACTTGAAAATGGTTAAATATAGTGACTTGAAATTGTGAACTTGTTTCTTGAAAATGGTTAAGTGTAGTGACATGAAATATGAATTAGTGACTTGAAAATGGTTAAGTGTAGTTACTTGAAACTGTTAACTTGTTTCATGAAAATGGTTAAGTGTAGTGACTTGAAATGTGAATTACTGACTTGAAAATGGTTAAGTGTAGTGACTTGAAATGTGAATTAGTGACTTGAAAATGGTTAAATATAGTGACTCGAAATTGTGAACTTGTTACTTGAAAATGGTTAAGTGTAGTGACTTGAAATATGAATTAGTGACTTGAAATGTGAATTAGTGACTTGGAAATGGTTAAGTGTAGTGACTTTAAATTGTGAACTTGTTTATTGAACTGGTTAAATGTAGTGACTCGAAATTGTGAACTTGTTTCTTGAAAATGGTTAAGTGTAGTGACTTGAAATGCGAATTAGTGACTTAAAAATGGCCAAGTGTAGTGATTTGAAATTCTGATCTTGTTTCTTGAAAATGGTTAAGTGTAGTGACTTGAAATATGAATTAGTTACTTGAATATGGTTAAGTGTAGTGACTTGAAATTGTTAACTTGTTTCATGAAAATGTTTAAGTATAGTGAGTTCAATTGTGAATTAGTGACTTGAAAATGGTTAAGTGTAGTGAATTGAAATGTGAATTAGTGACTTGAAAATGGTTAAATGTAGTGACTTGAAATGTGAATTACTGACTTGAAAATGGTTAAGTGTAGTGACTTGAAATGTGAATTAGTGACTTGAAAATGGTTAAATATAGTGACTCGAAATTGTGAACTTGTTACTTGAAAATGGTTAAGTGTAGTGACTTGAAATATGAATTAGTGACTTGAAAATGGTTAAGTGTAGTGACTTTAAATTGTGAACTTGTTTATTGAACTGGTTAAATGTAGTGACTCGAAATTGTGAACTTGTTTCTTGAAAACGGTTAAGTGTAGTGACTTGAAATGAGAATTAGTGACTTAAAAATGGCTAAGTGTAGTGATTTGAAATTCTGATCTTGTTTCTTGAAAATGGTTAAGTGTAGTGACTTGAAATGAGAATTAGTGACTTAAAAATGGCTAAGTGTAGTGATTTGAAATTCTGATCTTGTTTCTTGAAAATGGTTAAGTGTAGTGAATTGAAATGTGAATTAGTGACTTGAAAATGGTTAAGTGTAGTGAATTGAAATGTGAATTAGTGACTTGAAAATGGTTAAATGTAGTGACTTGAAATGTGAATTACTGACTTGAAAATGGTTAAGTGTAGTGACTTGAAATGTGAATTAGTGACTTGAAAATGGTTAAATATAGTGACTCGAAATTGTGAACTTGTTACTTGAAAATGGTTAAGTGTAGTGACTTGAAATATGAATTAGTGACTTGAAATGTGAATTAGTGACTTGAAAATGGTTAAGTGTAGTGACTTTAAATTGTGAACTTGTTTATTGAACTGGTTAAATGTAGTGACTCGAAATTGTGAACTTGTTTCTTGAAAATGGTTAAGTGTAGTGACTTGAAATGCGAATTAGTGACTTAAAAATGGCTAAGTGTAGTGATTTGAAATTCTGATCTTGTTTCTTGAAAATGGTTAAGTTTAGTGACTTGAAATGCGAATTAGTGACTTAAAAATGCCTAAGTGTAGTGATTTGAAATTCTGATCTTGTTTCTTGAAAATGGTTAAGTGTAGTGACTTGAAATTGTGAACTTGTTTAATGAAATGGTTAAATGTAGTGACATGAAATTGTGAACGTGTTTCTTGAAATGGTTAAGTGTAGCAACTTGAAATTGTTAACTTGTTTCATGAAAATGGTTAAGCGTAGTGACTTGAAATATGAATTAGTGACTTGAAAATGGTTAAGTGTAGTGACTTGAAATTGTTAACTTGTTTCATGAAAATGGTTAAGTGTAATGAGATGAATTGTGAATTTGTGACTTGAAAATGGTTAAGTATAGTGAATTGAAATGTGAATTAGTGACTTGAAAATGGTTAAATGTAGTGACTCGAAATTGTGAACTTGTTACTTGAAAATGGTTAAGTGTAGTGACTTGAAATATGAATTAGTGACTTGAAAATGGTTAAGTGTAGTGACTTTAAATTGTGAACTTGTTTATTGAACTGGTTAAATGTAGTGAGTCGAAATTGTGAACTTGTTTCTTGAAAACGGTTAAGTGTAGTGACTTGAAATGCGAATTAGTGACTTAAAAATGGCTAAGTGTAGTGATTTGAAATTCTGATCTTGTTTCTTGAAAATGGTTAAGTGTAGTGACTTGAAATATGAATTAGTTACTTGAAAATGGTTAAGTGTAGTGACTTGAAATTGTTAACTTGTTTCATGAAAATGTTTAAGTATAGTGAGTTCAATTGTGAATTAGTGACTTGAAAATGATTAAGTGTAGTGAATTGAAATGTGAATTAGTGACTTGAAAATGGTTAAATGTAGTGACTTGAAATGTGAATTACTGACTTGAAAATGGTTAAGTGTAGTGACTTGAAATGTGAATTAGTGACTTGAAAATGGTTAAATATAGTGACTCGAAATTGTGAACTTGTTACTTGAAAATGGTTAAGTGTAGTGACTTGAAATATGAATTAGTGACTTGAAATGTGAATTAGTGACTTGAAAATGGTTAAGTGTAGTGACTTTAAATTGTGAACTTGTTTATTGAACTGGTTAAATGTAGTGACTCGAAATTGTGAACTTTTTCTTGAAAATGGTTAAGTGTAGTGACTTGAAATGCGAATTAGTGACTTAAAAATGGCTAAGTGTAGTGATTTGAAATTCTGATCTTGTTTCTTGAAAATGGTTAAGTTTAGTGACTTGAAATGCGAATTAGTGACTTAAAAATGCCTAAGTGTAGTGATTTGAAATTCTGATCTTGTTTCTTGAAAATGGTTAAGTGTAGTGAATTGAAATGTGAATTAGTGACTTGAAAATGGTTAAATGTAGTGACTTGAAATGTGAATTACTGACTTGAAAATGGTTAAGTGTAGTGACTTGAAATGTGAATTAGTGACTTGAAAATGGTTAAATATAGTGACTCGAAATTGTGAACTTGTTACTTGAAAATGGTTAAGTGTAGTGACTTGAAATATGAATTAGTGACTTGAAATATGAATTAGTGACTTGAAAATGGTTAAGTGTAGTGACTTTAAATTGTGAACTTGTTTATTGAACTGGTTAAATGTAGTGACTCGAAATTGTGAACTTGTTTCTTGAAAATGGTTAAGTGTAGTGACTTGAAATGCGAATTAGTGACTTAAAAATGGCTAAGTGTAGTGATTTGAAATTCTGATCTTGTTTCTTGAAAATGGTTAAGTGTAGTGACTTGAAATATGAATTAGTTACTTGAAAATGGTTAAGTATAGTGACTTGAAATTGTTAACTTGTTTCATGAAAATGTTTAAGTATAGTGAGTTCAATTGTGAATTAGTGACTTGAAAATGGTTAAGTGTAGTGAATTGAAATGTGAATTAGTGACTTGAAAATGGTTAAATGTAGTGACTTGAAATGTGAATTACTGACTTGAAAATGGTTAAGTGTAGTGACTTGAAAATGTGAATTAGTGACTTGAAAATGGTTAAATATAGTGACTCAAAATTGTGAACTTGTTACTTGAAAATGGTTAAGTGTAGTGACTTGAAATATGAATTAGTGACTTGAAAATGGTTAAGTGTAGACTTTAAATTGTGAACTTGTTTATTGAACTGGTTAAATGTAGTGAGTCGAAATTGTGAACTTGTTTCTTGAAAACGGTTAAGTGTAGTGACTTGAAATGCGAATTAGTGACTTAAAAATGGCTAAGTGTAGTGATTTGAAATTCTGATCTTGTTTCTTGAAAATGGTTAAGTGTAGTGACTTGAAATATGAATTAGTTACTTGAAAATGGTTAAGTGTAGTGACTTGAAATTGTTAACTTGTTTCATGAAAATGTTTAAGTATAGTGAGTTCAATTGTGAATTAGTGACTTGAAAATGGTTAAGTGTAGTGAATTGAAATGTGAATTAGTGACTTGAAAATGGTTAAATGTAGTGACTTGAAATGTGAATTACTGACTTGAAAATGGTTAAGTGTAGTGACTTGAAATGTGAATTAGTGACTTGAAAATGGTTAAATATAGTGACTCGAAATTGTGAACTTGTTACTTGAAAATGGTTAAGTGTAGTGATTTGAAATGCGAATTAGTGACTTAAAAATGGCTAAGTGTAGTGATTTGAAATTCTGATCTTGTTTCTTGAAAATGGTTAAGTGTAGTGACTTGAAATTGTGAACTTGTTTAATGAAATGGTTAAATGTAGTGACATGAAATTGTGAACATGTTTCTTGAAAATTGTTAAGTGTAGTGACTTGAAATGTGAATTAGTGACTTGCAAGTGGTTAAATGTAGTGACTTGAAATTGTGAACATGTTTCTTGAAAATTGTTAAGTGTAGTGACTTGAAATGTGAATTACTAACTTGAAAATGGTTAAGTGTAGTGACTTGAAATGTGAATTACTGACTTGAAAATGGTTAAGTGTAGTGACTTGAAATGTTTACTAGTGACTTGAAATGGTTAAATGTAGTGACATGAAATTGTGAACATGTTTCTTGAAAATGGTTATGTGTAGTGACTTGAAATGTGAACTACTGACTTGAAAATGGTTAAGTGTAGTGACTTAAAATTGTGAACTTGTTTCTTGAAAATGGATAAGTGTAGTGACTAGAAATTGTGAACTTGTTTCTTGAAATTGTTAAGTGTAGCGACTTGAAAGTGTGAACTTGTTTCTTGAAAATGGTGAAGTGTAGTGACTTGAAAGATGAATTAGTGACTTGAAATGTGAATTAGTGACTTTAAAAATGGTTAAGTATAGTGACTTGAAATTGTGAATTTGTTTCTTTAAATGGTTAAGTGTAGCAACTTGAAATTGTGAGCTTGTTTCCTGAAAATGGTTCTGTAGTGACTTGAAATCTGAATTAGTGACTTTAAAAATTGTTAAGTATAGTGACTTGAAATTGTGAACTTGTTTATTGAAATGGTTATATGTAGTGTTTTGAAAGTGTGAACTCATTTCTTGAAAATGGTTAGGTGTAGTGACTTTAAATGTGAATTAGTGACTTGAAAATGGTTAAGTGTAGTGACTTGAAATGTGAATTAGTGACTTGAAAATGGTTAATTATAGTGACTTGAAATTGTGAACTTGTTACTTGAAATTGGTTAAGTGTAGTGACTTGAAATTGTTAACTTGTTTCATGAAAATTTTTAAGTATAGTGAGTTCAATTGTGAATTAGTGATTTGAAAATGGTTAAGTGTAGTGAGTTGAAATTTGAATTAGTGACTTGAAAATGGTTAAATGTAGTGACTTGAAATTGTGAACATGTTTCTTGAAAATTGTTAAATGTAGTGACTTGAAATGTGAATTACTGACATGAAAATGGTTAAGTGTAGTGACTTGAAATGTGAATTACTGACTTGAAAATGGTTAAGTGTAGTGACTTGAAATGTTAATTAGTGACTTGAAAATGGTTAAATATAGTGACTTGAAATTGTGAACTTGTTTCTTGAAAATGGTTAAGTGTAGTGACATGAAATATGAATTAGTGACTTGAAAATGGTTAAGTGTAGTTACTTGAAACTGTTAACTTGTTTCATGAAAATGGTTAAGTGTAGTGACTTGAAATGTGAATTACTGACTTGAAAATGGTTAAGTGTAGTGACTTGAAATGTGAATTAGTGACTTGAAAATGGTTAAATATAGTGACTCGAAATTGTGAACTTGTTACTTGAAAATGGTTAAGTGTAGTGACTTGAAATATGAATTAGTGACTTGAAATGTGAATTAGTGACTTGGAAATGGTTACATGTAGTGACTTTAAATTGTGAACTTGTTTATTGAACTGGTTAAATGTAGTGACTCGAAATTGTGAACTTGTTTCTTGAAAATGGTTAAGTGTAGTGACTTGAAATGCGAATTAGTGACTTAAAAATGGCCAAGTGTAGTGATTTGAAATTCTGATCTTGTTTCTTGAAAATGGTTAAGTCTAGTGACTTGAAATATGAATTAGTTACTTGAATATGGTTAAGTGTAGTGACTTGAAATTGTTAACTTGTTTCATGAAAATGTTTAAGTATAGTGAGTTCAATTGTGAATTAGTGACTTGAAAATGGTTAAGTGTAGTGAATTGAAATGTGAATTAGTGACTTGAAAATGGTTAAATGTAGTGACTTGAAATGTGAATTACTGACTTGAAAATGGTTAAGTGTAGTGACTTGAAATGTGAATTAGTGACTTGAAAATGGTTAAATATAGTGACTCGAAATTGTGAACTTGTTACTTGAAAATGGTTAAGTGTAGTGACTTGAAATATGAATTAGTGACTTGAAAATGGTTAAGTGTAGTGACTTTAAATTGTGAACTTGTTTATTGAACTGGTTAAATGTAGTGACTCGAAATTGTGAACTTGTTTCTTGAAAACGGTTAAGTGTAGTGACTTGAAATGAGAATTAGTGACTTAAAAATGGCTAAGTGTAGTGATTTGAAATTCTGATCTTGTTTCTTGAAAATGGTTAAGTGTAGTGACTTGAAATATGAATTAGTTACTTGAAAATGGTTAAGTGTAGTGACTTGAAATATGAATTAGTTACTTGAAAATGGTTAAGTGTAGTGACTTGAAATTGTTAACTTGTTTCATGAAAATGTTTAAGTATAGTGAGTTCAATTGTGAATTAGTGACTTGAAAATGGTTAAGTGTAGTGACTTGAAATGTGAATTAGTGACTTGAAAATGGTTAAATGTAGTGACTTGAAATGTGAATTACTGACTTGAAAATGGTTAAGTGTAGTGACTTGAAATGTGAATTAGTGACTTGAAAATGGTTAAATATAGTGACTCGAAATTGTGAACTTGTTACTTGAAAATGGTTAAGTGTAGTGACTTGAAATATGAATTAGTGACTTGAAAATGGTTAAGTGTAGTGACTTTAAATTGTGAACTTGTTTATTGAACTGGTTAAATGTAGTGACTCAAAATTGTGAACTTGTTTCTTGAAAACGGTTAAGTGTAGTGACTTGAAATGAGAATTAGTGACTTAAAAATGGCTAAGTGTAGTGATTTGAAATTCTGATCTTGTTTCTTGAAAATGGTTAAGTGTAGTGACTTGAAATATGAATTAGTGACTTGAAAATGGTTAAGTGTAGTGACTTGAAATTGTTAACTTGTTTCATGAAAATGGTTAAGTGTAATGAGATGAATTGTGAATTAGTGACTTGAAAATGGTTAAGTATAGTGAATTGAAATGTGAATTAGTGACTTGAAAATGGTTAAATGTAGTGATTAGAAATTGTTAACATGTTTCTTGAAAATTGTTAAGTGTAGTGACTTGAAATGTGAATTACTAACTTGAAAATGGTTAAGTGTAGTGACTTGAAATGTGAATTACTGACTTGAAAATGGTTAAGTGTAGTGACTTGAAAATGGTAAACTGTAGTGACTTGAAATGTTTACTAGTGACTTGAAATGGTTAAATGTAGTGACATGAAATTGTGAACATGTTTCTTGAAAATGGTTATGTGTAGTGACTTGAAATGTGAACTACTGACTTGAAAATGGTTAAGTGTAGTGACTTAAAATTGTGAACTTGTTTCTTGAAAATGGATAAGTGTAGTGACTAGAAATTGTGAACTTGTTTCTTGAAATTGTTAAGTGTAGCGACTTGAAAGTGTGAACTTGTTTCTTGAAAATGGTGAAGTGTAGTGACTTGAAAGATGAATTAGTGACTTGAAATGTGAATTAGTGACTTTAAAAATGGTTAAGTATAGTGACTTGAAATTGTGAATTTGTTTCTTTAAATGGTTAAGTGTAGCAACTTGAAATTGTGAGCTTGTTTCCTGAAAATGGTTCTGTAGTGACTTGAAATCTGAATTAGTGACTTTAAAAATTGTTAAGTATAGTGACTTGAAATTGTGAACTTGTTTATTGAAATGGTTATATGTAGTGTTTTGAAAGTGTGAACTCATTTCTTGAAAATGGTTAGGTGTAGTGACTTTAAATGTGAATTAGTGACTTGAAAATGGTTAAGTGTAGTGACTTGAAATGTGAATTAGTGACTTGAAAATGGTTAATTATAGTGACTTGAAATTGTGAACTTGTTACTTGAAATTGGTTAAGTGTAGTGACTTGAAATTGTTAACTTGTTTCATGAAAATTTTTAAGTATAGTGAGTTCAATTGTGAATTAGTGATTTGAAAATGGTTAAGTGTAGTGAGTTGAAATTTGAATTAGTGACTTGAAAATGGTTAAATGTAGTGACTTGAAATTGTGAACATGTTTCTTGAAAATTGTTAAATGTAGTGACTTGAAATGTGAATTACTGACATGAAAATGGTTAAGTGTAGTGACTTGAAATGTGAATTACTGACTTGCAAATGGTTAAGTGTAGTGACTTGAAATGTTAATTAGTGACTTGAAAATGGTTAAATATAGTGACTTGAAATTGTGAACTTGTTTCTTGAAAATGGTTAAGTGTAGTGACATGAAATATGAATTAGTGACTTGAAAATGGTTAAGTGTAGTTACTTGAAACTGTTAACTTGTTTCATGAAAATGGTTAAGTGTAGTGACTTGAAATGTGAATTACTGACTTGAAAATGGTTAAGTGTAGTGACTTGAAATGTGAATTAGTGACTTGAAAATGGTTAAATATAGTGACTCGAAATTGTGAACTTGTTACTTGAAAATGGTTAAGTGTAGTGACTTGAAATATGAATTAGTGACTTGAAATGTGAATTAGTGACTTGGAAATGGTTACATGTAGTGACTTTAAATTGTGAACTTGTTTATTGAACTGGTTAAATGTAGTGACTCGAAATTGTGAACTTGTTTCTTGAAAATGGTTAAGTGTAGTGACTTGAAATGCGAATTAGTGACTTAAAAATGGCCAAGTGTAGTGATTTGAAATTCTGATCTTGTTTCTTGAAAATGGTTAAGTCTAGTGACTTGAAATATGAATTAGTTACTTGAATATGGTTAAGTGTAGTGACTTGAAATTGTTAACTTGTTTCATGAAAATGTTTAAGTATAGTGAGTTCAATTGTGAATTAGTGACTTGAAAATGGTTAAGTGTAGTGAATTGAAATGTGAATTAGTGACTTGAAAATGGTTAAATGTAGTGACTTGAAATGTGAATTACTGACTTGAAAATGGTTAAGTGTAGTGACTTGAAATGTGAATTAGTGACTTGAAAATGGTTAAATATAGTGACTCGAAATTGTGAACTTGTTACTTGAAAATGGTTAAGTGTAGTGACTTGAAATATGAATTAGTGACTTGAAAATGGTTAAGTGTAGTGACTTTAAATTGTGAACTTGTTTATTGAACTGGTTAAATGTAGTGACTCGAAATTGTGAACTTGTTTCTTGAAAACGGTTAAGTGTAGTGACTTGAAATGAGAATTAGTGACTTAAAAATGGCTAAGTGTAGTGATTTGAAATTCTGATCTTGTTTCTTGAAAATGGTTAAGTGTAGTGACTTGAAATATGAATTAGTGACTTGAAAATGGTTAAGTGTAGTGACTTGAAATTGTTAACTTGTTTCATGAAAATGGTTAAGTGTAATGAGATGAATTGTGAATTAGTGACTTGAAAATGGTTAAGTATAGTGAATTGAAATGTGAATTAGTGACTTGAAAATGGTTAAATGTAGTGATTAGAAATTGTTAACATGTTTCTTGAAAATTGTTAAGTGTAGTGACTTGAAATGTGAATTACTAACTTGAAAATGGTTAAGTGTAGTGACTTGAAATGTGAATTACTGACTTGAAAATGGTTAAGTGTAGTGACTTGAAAATGGTAAACTGTAGTGACTTGAAATGTTTACTAGTGACTTGAAATGGTTAAATGTAGTGACATGAAATTGTGAACATGTTTCTTGAAAATGGTTATGTGTAGTGACTTGAAATGTGAACTACTGACTTGAAAATGGTTAAGTGTAGTGACTTAAAATTGTGAACTTGTTTCTTGAAAATGGATAAGTGTAGTGACTAGAAATTGTGAACTTGTTTCTTGAAATTGTTAAGTGTAGCGACTTGAAAGTGTGAACTTGTTTCTTGAAAATGGTGAAGTGTAGTGACTTGAAAGATGAATTAGTGACTTGAAATGTGAATTAGTGACTTTAAAAATGGTTAAGTATAGTGACTTGAAATTGTGAATTTGTTTCTTTAAATGGTTAAGTGTAGCAACTTGAAATTGTGAGCTTGTTTCCTGAAAATGGTTCTGTAGTGACTTGAAATCTGAATTAGTGACTTTAAAAATTGTTAAGTATAGTGACTTGAAATTGTGAACTTGTTTATTGAAATGGTTATATGTAGTGTTTTGAAAGTGTGAACTCATTTCTTGAAAATGGTTAGGTGTAGTGACTTTAAATGTGAATTAGTGACTTGAAAATGGTTAAGTGTAGTGACTTGAAATGTGAATTAGTGACTTGAAAATGGTTAATTATAGTGACTTGAAATTGTGAACTTGTTACTTGAAATTGGTTAAGTGTAGTGACTTGAAATTGTTAACTTGTTTCATGAAAATTTTTAAGTATAGTGAGTTCAATTGTGAATTAGTGATTTGAAAATGGTTAAGTGTAGTGAGTTGAAATTTGAATTAGTGACTTGAAAATGGTTAAATGTAGTGACTTGAAATTGTGAACATGTTTCTTGAAAATTGTTAAATGTAGTGACTTGAAATGTGAATTACTGACATGAAAATGGTTAAGTGTAGTGACTTGAAATGTGAATTACTGACTTGAAAATGGTTAAGTGTAGTGACTTGAAATGTTAATTAGTGACTTGAAAATGGTTAAATATAGTGACTTGAAATTGTGAACTTGTTTCTTGAAAATGGTTAAGTGTAGTGACATGAAATATGAATTAGTGACTTGAAAATGGTTAAGTGTAGTTACTTGAAACTGTTAACTTGTTTCATGAAAATGGTTAAGTGTAGTGACTTGAAATGTGAATTACTGACTTGAAAATGGTTAAGTGTAGTGACTTGAAATGTGAATTAGTGACTTGAAAATGGTTAAATATAGTGACTCGAAATTCTGAACTTGTTACTTGAAAATGGTTAAGTGTAGTGACTTGAAATATGAATTAGTGACTTGAAATGTGAATTAGTGACTTGGAAATGGTTACATGTAGTGACTTTAAATTGTGAACTTGTTTATTGAACTGGTTAAATGTAGTGACTCGAAATTGTGAACTTGTTTCTTGAAAATGGTTAAGTGTAGTGACTTGAAATGCGAATTAGTGACTTAAAAATGGCCAAGTGTAGTGATTTGAAATTCTGATCTTGTTTCTTGAAAATGGTTAAGTCTAGTGACTTGAAATATGAATTAGTTACTTGAATATGGTTAAGTGTAGTGACTTGAAATTGTTAACTTGTTTCATGAAAATGTTTAAGTATAGTGAGTTCAATTGTGAATTAGTGACTTGAAAATGGTTAAGTGTAGTGAATTGAAATGTGAATTAGTGACTTGAAAATGGTTAAATGTAGTGACTTGAAATGTGAATTACTGACTTGAAAATGGTTAAGTGTAGTGACTTGAAATGTGAATTAGTGACTTGAAAATGGTTAAATATAGTGACTCGAAATTGTGAACTTGTTACTTGAAAATGGTTAAGTGTAGTGACTTGAAATATGAATTAGTGACTTGAAAATGGTTAAGTGTAGTGACTTTAAATTGTGAACTTGTTTATTGAACTGGTTAAATGTAGTGACTCGAAATTGTGAACTTGTTTCTTGAAAACGGTTAAGTGTAGTGACTTGAAATGAGAATTAGTGACTTAAAAATGGCTAAGTGTAGTGATTTGAAATTCTGATCTTGTTTCTTGAAAATGGTTAAGTGTAGTGACTTGAAATATGAATTAGTTACTTGAAAATGGTTAAGTGTAGTGACTTGAAATATGAATTAGTTACTTGAAAATGGTTAAGTGTAGTGACTTGAAATTGTTAACTTGTTTCATGAAAATGTTTAAGTATAGTGAGTTCAATTGTGAATTAGTGACTTGAAAATGGTTAAGTGTAGTGACTTGAAATGTGAATTAGTGACTTGAAAATGGTTAAATGTAGTGACTTGAAATGTGAATTACTGACTTGAAAATGGTTAAGTGTAGTGACTTGAAATGTGAATTAGTGACTTGAAAATGGTTAAATATAGTGACTCGAAATTGTGAACTTGTTACTTGAAAATGGTTAAGTGTAGTGACTTGAAATATGAATTAGTGACTTGAAAATGGTTAAGTGTAGTGACTTTAAATTGTGAACTTGTTTATTGAACTGGTTAAATGTAGTGACTCAAAATTGTGAACTTGTTTCTTGAAAATGGTTAAGTGTAGTGACTTGAAATGAGAATTAGTGACTTAAAAATGGCTAAGTGTAGTGATTTGAAATTCTGATCTTGTTTCTTGAAAATGGTTAAGTGTAGTGACTTGAAATATGAATTAGTTACTTGAAAATGGTTAAGTGTAGTGACTTGAAATTGTTAACTTGTTTCATGAAAAAGTTTAAGTATAGTGAGTTCAATTGTGAATTAGTGACTTGAAAATGGTTAAGTGTAGTGAATTGAAATGTGAATTAGTGACTTGAAAATGGTTAAATGTAGTGACTTGAAATGTGAATTACTGACTTGAAAATGGTTAAGTGTAGTGACTTGAAATGTGAATTAGTGACTTGAAAATGGTTAAATATATTGACTCGAAATTGTGAACTTGTTACTTGAAAATGGTTAAGTGTAGTGACTTGAAATATGAATTAGTGACTTGAAATGTGAATTAGTGACTTGAAAATGGTTAAGTGTAGTGACTTTAAATTGTGAACTTGTTTATTGAACTGGTTAAATGTAGTGACTCGAAATTGTGAACTTGTTTCTTGGAAATGGTTAAGTGTAGTGACTTGAAATGCGAATTAGTGACTTAAAAATGGCTAAGTGTAGTGATTTGAAACTCTGATCTTGTTTCTTGAAAATGGTTAAGTTTAGTGACTTGAAATGCGAATTAGTGACTTAAAAATACCTAAGTGTAGTGGTTTGAAATTCTGATCTTGTTTCTTGAAAATGGTTAAGTGTAGTGATTTGAAATTCTGATCTAGTTTCTTGAAAATGGTTAAGTGTAGTGACTTGAAATATGAATTAGTTACTTGAAAATGGTTAAGTATAGTGACTTGAAATTGTTAACTTGTTTCATGAAAATGTTTAAGTATAGTGAGTTCAATTGTGAATTAGTGACATGAAAATGGTTAAGTGTAGTGAATTGAAATGTGAATTAGTGACTTGAAAATGGTTAAATATAGTGACTCGAAATTGTGAACTTGTTACTTGAAAATGGTTAAGTGTAGTGACTTGAAATATGAATTAGTGACTTGAAATATGAATTAGTGACTTGAAAATGGTTAAGTGTAGTGACTTTAAATTGTGAACTTGTTTATTGAACTGGTTAAATGTAGTGACTCGAAATTGTGAACTTGTTTCTTGAAAATGGTTAAGTGTAGTGACTTGAAATGCGAATTAGTGACTTATAAATGGCTAAGTGTAGTGATTTGAAATTGTTAACTTGTTTCATGAAAATGTTTAAGTATAGTGAGTTCAATTGTGAATTAGTGACTTGAAAATGGTTAAGTGTAGTGAATTGAAATGTGAATTAGTGACTTGAAAATGGTTAAATGTAGTGACTTGAAATGTGAATTACTGACTTGAAAATGGTTAAGTGTAGTGACTTGAAATGTGAATTAGTGACTTGAAAATGGTTAAATATAGTGACTTGAAATTGTGAACTTGTTACTTGAAAATGGTTAAGTGTTGTGACTTGAAATATGAATTAGTGACTTGAAAATGGTTAAGTGTAGTGACTTTAAATTGTGAACTTGTTTATTGAACTGGTTAAATGTAGTGAGTCGAAATTGTGAACTTGTTTCTTGAAAACGGTTAAGTGTAGTGACTTGAAATGCGAATTAGTGACTTAAAAATGGCTAAGTGTAGTGATTTGAAATTCTGATCTTGTTTCTTGAAAATGGTTAAGTGTAGTGACTTGAAATATGAATTAGTTACTTGAAAATGGTTAAGTGTAGTGACTTGAAATTGTTAACTTGTTTCATGAAAATGTTTAAGTATAGTGAGTTCAATTGTGAATTAGTGACTTGAAAATGGTTAAGTGTAGTGAATTGAAATGTGAATTAGTGACTTGAAAATGGTTAAATGTAGTGACTTGAAATGTGAATTACTGACTTGAAAATGGTTAAGTGTAGTGACTTGAAATGTGAATTAGTGACTTGAAAATGGTTAAATATAGTGACTCGAAATTGTGAACTTGTTACTTGAAAATGGTTAAGTGTAGTGACTTGAAATATGAATTAGTGACTTGAAATGTGAATTAGTGACTTGAAAATGGTTAAGTGTAGTGACTTTAAATTGTGAACTTGTTTATTGAACTGGTTAAATGTAGTGACTCGAAATTGTGAACTTGTTTCTTGAAAATGGTTAAGTGTAGTGACTTGAAATGCGAATTAGTGACTTAAAAATGGCTAAGTGTAGTGATTTGAAATTCTGATCTTGTTTCTTGAAAATGGTTAAGTTTAGTGACTTGAAATGCGAATTAGTGACTTAAAAATGCCTAAGTGTAGTGATTTGAAATTCTGATCTTGTTTCTTGAAAATGGTTAAGTGTAGTGACTTGAAATTGTGAACTTGTTTAATGAAATGGTTAAATGTAGTGACATGAAATTGTGAATGTGTTTCTTGAAATGGTTAAGTGTAGCAACTTGAAATTGTTAACTTGTTTCATGAAAATGGTTAAGTGTAGTGACTTGAAATATGAATTAGTGACTTGAAAATGGTTAAGTGTAGTGACTTGAAATTGTTAACTTGTTTCATGAAAATGGTTAAGTGTAATGAGATGAATTGTGAATTAGTGACTTGAAAATGGTTAAGTATAGTGAATTGAAATGTGAATTAGTGACTTGAAAATGGTTAAATGTAGTGATTAGAAATTGTGAACATGTTTCTTGAAAATTATTAAGTGTAGTGACTTGAAATGTGAATTACTAACTTGAAAATGGTTAAGTGTAGTGACTTGAAATGTGAATTACTGACTTGAAAATGGTTAAGTGTAGTGACTTGAAAATGGTAAACTGTAGTGACTTGAAATGTTTACTAGTGACTTGAAATGGTTAAATGTAGTGACATGAAATTGTGAACATGTTTCTTGAAAATGGTTAAGAGTAGTGACTTGAAATGTGAACTACTGACTTGAAAATGGTTAAGTGTAGTGACTTAAAATTGTGAACATGTTTCTTGAAAATTGTTAAGTGTAGTGACTTGAAATGTGAATTAGTGACTTGAAAATGGTTAAATATAGTGACTCGAAATTGTGAACTTGTTACTTGAAAATGGTTAAGTGTAGTGACTTGAAATATGAATTAGTGACTTGAAATGTGAATTAGTGACTTGGAAATGGTTAAGTGTAGTGACTTTAAATTGTGAACTTGTTTATTGAACTGGTTAAATGTAGTGACTCGAAATTGTGAACTTGTTTCTTGAAAATGGTTAAGTGTAGTGACTTGAAATGCGAATTAGTGACTTAAAAATGGCCAAGTGTAGTGATTTGAAATTCTGATCTTGTTTCTTGAAAATGGTTAAGTGTAGTGACTTGAAATATGAATTAGTTACTTGAATATGGTTAAGTGTAGTGACTTGAAATTGTTAACTTGTTTCATGAAAATGTTTAAGTATAGTGAGTTCAATTGTGAATTAGTGACTTGAAAATGGTTAAGTGTAGTGACTTGAAATGTGAATTAGTGACTTGAAAATGGTTAAATGTAGTGACTTGAAATGTGAATTACTGACTTGAAAATGGTTAAGTGTAGTGACTTGAAATGTGAATTAGTAACTTGAAAATGGTTAAATATAGTGACTCGAAATTGTGAACTTGTTACTTGAAAATGGTTAAGTGTAGTGACTTGAAATATGAATTAGTGACTTGAAAATGGTTAAGTGTAGTGACTTTAAATTGTGAACTTGTTTATTGAACTGGTTAAATGTAGTGACTCGAAATTGTGAACTTGTTTCTTGAAAACGGTTAAGTGTAGTGACTTGAAATGAGAATTAGTGACTTAAAAATGGCTAAGTGTAGTGATTTGAAATTCTGATCTTGTTTCTTGAAAATGGTTAAGTGTAGTGACTTGAAATGAGAATTAGTGACTTAAAAATGGCTAAGTGTAGTGATTTGAAATTCTGATCTTGTTTCTTGAAAATGGTTAAGTGTAGTGAATTGAAATGTGAATTAGTGACTTGAAAATGGTTAAGTGTAGTGAATTGAAATGTGAATTAGTGACTTGAAAATGGTTAAATGTAGTGACTTGAAATGTGAATTACTGACTTGAAAATGGTTAAGTGTAGTGACTTGAAATGTGAATTAGTGACTTGAAAATGGTTAAATATAGTGACTCGAAATTGTGAACTTGTTACTTGAAAATGGTTAAGTGTAGTGACTTGAAATATGAATTAGTGACTTGAAATGTGAATTAGTGACTTGAAAATGGTTAAGTGTAGTGACTTTAAATTGTGAACTTGTTTATTGAACTGGTTAAATGTAGTGACTCGAAATTGTGAACTTGTTTCTTGAAAATGGTTAAGTGTAGTGACTTGAAATGCGAATTAGTGACTTAAAAATGGCTAAGTGTAGTGATTTGAAATTCTGATCTTGTTTCTTGAAAATGGTTAAGTTTAGTGACTTGAAATGCGAATTAGTGACTTAAAAATGCCTAAGTGTAGTGATTTGAAATTCTGATCTTGTTTCTTGAAAATGGTTAAGTGTAGTGACTTGAAATTGTGAACTTGTTTAATGAAATGGTTAAATGTAGTGACATGAAATTGTGAACGTGTTTCTTGAAATGGTTAAGTGTAGCAACTTGAAATTGTTAACTTGTTTCATGAAAATGGTTAAGCGTAGTGACTTGAAATATGAATTAGTGACTTGAAAATGGTTAAGTGTAGTGACTTGAAATTGTTAACTTGTTTCATGAAAATGGTTAAGTGTAATGAGATGAATTGTGAATTAGTGACTTGAAAATGGTTAAGTATAGTGAATTGAAATGTGAATTAGTGACTTGAAAATGGTTAAATGTAGTGATTAGAAATTGTTAACATGTTTCTTGAAAATTGTTAAGTGTAGTGACTTGAAATGTGAATTACTAACTTGAAAATGGTTAAGTGTAGTGACTTGAAATGTGAATTACTGACTTGAAAATGGTTAAGTGTAGTGACTTGAAAATGGTAAACTGTAGTGACTTGAAATGTTTACTAGTGACTTGAAATGGTTAAATGTAGTGACATGAAATTGTGAACATGTTTCTTGAAAATGGTTATGTGTAGTGACTTGAAATGTGAACTACTGACTTGAAAATGGTTAAGTGTAGTGACTTAAAATTGTGAACATGTTTCTTGAAAATTGTTAAGTGTAGTGACTTGAAATGTGAATTACTAACTTGAAAATGGTTAAGTGTAGTGACTTGAAATGTGAATTACTGACTTGAAAATGGTTAAGTGTAGTGACTTGAAAATTGTAAACATTAGTGACTTGAAATGTTTACTAGTGACTTGAAATGGTTAAATGTAGTGACATGAAATTGTGAACATGTTTCTTGAAAATGGTTATGTGTAGTGACTTGAAATGTGAACTACTGACTTGAAAATGGTTAAGTGTAGTGACTTAAAATTGTGAACTTGTTTCTTGAAAATGGATAAGTGTAGTGACTAGAAATTGTGAACTTGTTTCTTGAAATTGTTAAGTGTAGCGACTTGAAAGTGTGAACTTGTTTCTTGAAAATGGTGAAGTGTAGTGACTTGAAAGATGAATTAGTGACTTGAAATGTGAATTAGTGACTTTAAAAATGGTTAAGTATAGTGACTTGAAATTGTGAATTTGTTTCTTTAAATGGTTAAGTGTAGCAACTTGAAATTGTGAGCTTGTTTCCTGAAAATGGTTCTGTAGTGACTTGAAATCTGAATTAGTGACTTTAAAAATTGTTAAGTATAGTGACTTGAAACTGTGAACTTGTTTATTGAAATGGTTATATGTAGTGTTTTGAAAGTGTGAACTCATTTCTTGAAAATGGTTAGGTGTAGTGACTTTAAATGTGAATTAGTGACTTGAAAATGGTTAAGTGTAGTGACTTGAAATGTGAATTAGTGACTTGAAAATGGTTAATTATAGTGACTTGAAATTGTGAACTTGTTACTTGAAATTGGTTAAGTGTAGTGACTTGAAATTGTTAACTTGTTTCATGAAAATTTTTAAGTATAGTGAGTTCAATTGTGAATTAGTGACTTGAAAATGGTTAAGTGTAGTGAGTTGAAATTTGAATTAGTGACTTGAAAATGGTTAAATGTAGTGACTAGAAATTGTGAACATGTTTCTTGAAAATTGTTAAATGTAGTGACTTGAAATGTGAATTACTGACATGAAAATGGTTAAGTGTAGTGACTTGAAATGTGAATTACTGACATGAAAATGGTTAAGTGTAGTGACTTGAAATGTTAATTAGTGACTTGAAAATGGTTAAATATAGTGACTTGAAATTGTGAACTTGTTTCTTGAAAATGGTTAAGTGTAGTGACATGAAATATGAATTAGTGACTTGAAAATGGTTAAGTGTAGTTACTTGAAACTGTTAACTTGTTTCATGAAAATGGTTAAGTGTAGTGACTTGAAATGTGAATTACTGACTTGAAAATGGTTAAGTGTAGTGACTTGAAATGTGAATTAGTGACTTGAAAATGGTTAAATATAGTGACTCGAAATTGTGAACTTGTTACTTGAAAATGGTTAAGTGTAGTGACTTGAAATATGAATTAGTGACTTGAAATGTGAATTAGTGACTTGGAAATGGTTAAGTGTAGTGACTTTAAATTGTGAACTTGTTTATTGAACTGGTTAAATGTAGTGACTCGAAATTGTGAACTTGTTTCTTGAAAATGGTTAAGTGTAGTGACTTGAAATGCGAATTAGTGACTTAAAAATGGCCAAGTGTAGTGATTTGAAATTCTGATCTTGTTTCTTGAAAATGGTTAAGTGTAGTGACTTGAAATATGAATTAGTTACTTGAATATGGTTAAGTGTAGTGACTTGAAATTGTTAACTTGTTTCATGAAAATGTTTAAGTATAGTGAGTTCAATTGTGAATTAGTGACTTGAAAATGGTTAAGTGTAGTGAATTGAAATGTGAATTAGTGACTTGAAAATGGTTAAATGTAGTGACTTGAAATGTGAATTACTGACTTGAAAATGGTTAAGTGTAGTGACTTGAAATGTGAATTAGTGACTTGAAAATGGTTAAATATAGTGACTCGAAATTGTGAACTTGTTACTTGAAAATGGTTAAGTGTAGTGACTTGAAATATGAATTAGTGACTTGAAAATGGTTAAGTGTAGTGACTTTAAATTGTGAACTTGTTTATTGAACTGGTTAAATGTAGTGACTCGAAATTGTGAACTTGTTTCTTGAAAACGGTTAAGTGTAGTGACTTGAAATGAGAATTAGTGACTTAAAAATGGCTAAGTGTAGTGATTTGAAATTCTGATCTTGTTTCTTGAAAATGGTTAAGTGTAGTGACTTGAAATATGAATTAGTTACTTGAAAATGGTTAAGTGTAGTGACTTGAAATTGTTAACTTGTTTCATGAAAATGTTTAAGTATAGTGAGTTCAATTGTGAATTAGTGACTTGAAAATGGTTAAGTGTAGTGACTTGAAATGTGAATTAGTGACTTGAAAATGGTTAAATGTAGTGACTTGAAATGTGAATTACTGACTTGAAAATGGTTAAGTGTAGTGACTTGAAATGTGAATTAGTGACTTGAAAATGGTTAAATATAGTGACTCGAAATTGTGAACTTGTTACTTGAAAATGGTTAAGTGTAGTGACTTAAGGTTGTGAAATTGTTTCTTGAAAATGGATAAGTGTAGTGACTAGAAATTGTGAACTTGTTTCTTGAAATGGTTAAGTGTAGTGACTTGAAATTGTGAACTTGTATTTGAAAATGGTTAAGTGTAGTGACTTGAAATGAGAATTAGTGACTTAAAAATGGCTAAGTGTAGTGATTTGAAATTCTGATCTTGTTTCTTGAAAATGGTTAAGTGTAGTGACTTGAAATATGAATTAGTTACTTGAAAATGGTTAAGTGTAGTGACTTGAAATTGTTAACTTGTTTCATGAAAATGTTTTAGTATAGTGAGTTCAATTGTGAATTAGTGACTTGAAAATGGTTAAGTGTAGTGAATTGAAATGTGAATTAGTGACTTGAAAATGGTTAAATGTAGTGACTTGAAATGTGAATTACTGACTTGAAAATGGTTAAGTGTAGTGACTTGAAATGTGAATTAGTGACTTGAAAATGGTTAAATATATTGACTCGAAATTGTGAACTTGTTACTTGAAAATGGTTAAGTGTAGTGACTTGAAATATGAATTAGTGACTTGAAATGTGAATTAGTGACTTGAAAATGGTTAAGTGTAGTGACTTTAAATTGTGAACTTGTTTATTGAACTGGTTAAATGTAGTGACTCGAAATTGTGAACTTGTTTCTTGGAAATGGTTAAGTGTAGTGACTTGAAATGCGAATTAGTGACTTAAAAATGGCTAAGTGTAGTGATTTGAAACTCTGATCTTGTTTCTTGAAAATGGTTAAGTTTAGTGACTTGAAATGCGAATTAGTGACTTAAAAATACCTAAGTGTAGTGATTTGAAATTCTGATCTTGTTTCTTGAAAATGGTTAAGTGTAGTGACTTGAAATTGTGAACTTGTTTAATGAAATGGTTAAATGTAGTGACATGAAATTGTGAACGTGTTTCTTGAAATGGTTAAGTGTAGCAACTTGAAATTGTTAACTTGTTTCATGAAAATGGTTAAGCGTAGTGACTTGAAATATGAATTAGTGACTTGAAAATGGTTAAGTGTAGTGACTTGAAATTGTTAACTTGTTTCATGAAAATGGTTAAGTGTAATGAGATGAATTGTGAATTAGTGACTTGAAAATGGTTAAGTATAGTGAATTGAAATGTGAATTAGTGACTTGAAAATGGTTAAATGTAGTGATTAGAAATTGTGAACATGTTTCTTGAAAATTGTTAAGTGTAGTGATTTGAAATATGAATTACTGACTTGAAAATGGTTAAGTGTAGTGACTTGAAAATGGTAAACTGTAGTGACTTGAAATGTTAACTAGTGACTTGAAATGGTTAAATGTAGTGACATGAAATTGTGAACATGTTTCTTGAAAATTGTTAAGTGTAGTGACTTGAAATGTGAATTAGTGACTTGCAAGTGGTTAAATGTAGTGACTTGAAATTGTGAACATGTTTCTTGAAAATTGTTAAGTGTAGTGACTTGAAATGTGAATTACTAACTTGAAAATGGTTAAGTGTAGTGACTTGAAATGTGAATTACTGACTTGAAAATGGTTAAGTGTAGTGACTTGAAAATGGTAAACTGTAGTGACTTGAAATGTTAACTAGTGACTTGAAATGGTTAAATGTAGTGACATGAAATTGTGAACATGTTTCTTGAAAATGGTTATGTGTAGTGACTTGAAATGTGAACTACTGACTTGAAAATGGTTAAGTGTAGTGACTTAAAATTGTGAACTTGTTTCTTGAAAATGGATAAGTGTAGTGACTAGAAATTGTGAACTTGTTTCTTGAAATTGTTAAGTGTAGCGACTTGAAATTGTGAACTTGTTTCTTGAAAATGGTGAAGTGTAGTGACTTGAAATATGAATTAGTGACTTGAAATGTGAATTAGCGACTTTAAAAATGGTTAAGTATAGTGACTTGAAATTGTGAATTTGTTTCTTTAAATGGTTAAGTGTAGAACTTGAAATTGTGAACTTGTTTCCTGAAAATGGTTCTGTAGTGACTTGAAATCTGAATTAGTGACTTTAAAAATTGTTAAGTATAGTGACTTGAAATTGTGAACTTGTTTATTGAAATGGTTATATGTAGTGTTTTGAAAGTGTGAACTCATTTCTTGAAAATGGTTAGGTGTAGTGACTTTAAATGTGAATTAGTGACTTGAAATTGTGAACTTGTTTATTGAAATGGTTATATGTAGTGTTTTGAAAGTGTGAACTCATTTCTTGAAAATGGTTAGGTGTAGTGACTTTAAATGTGAATTAGTGACTTGAAAATGGTTAAGTGTAGTGACTTGAAATGTGAATTAGTGACTTGAAAATGGTTAATTATAGTGACTTGAAATTGTGAACTTGTTACTTGAAATTGGTTAAGTGTAGTGACTTGAAATTGTTAACTTGTTTCATGAAAATGTTTAAGTATAGTGAGTTCAATTGTGAATTAGTGACTTGAAAATGATTAAGTGTAGTGAGTTGAAATTTGAATTAGTGACTTGAAAATGGTTAAATGTAGTGACTAGAAATTGTGAACATGTTTCTTGAAAATTGTTAAATGTAGTGACTTGAAATGTGAATTACTGACATGAAAATGGTTAAGTGTAGTGACTTGAAATGTGAATTACTGACTTGAAAATGGTTAAGTGTAGTGACTTGAAATTTGAATTAGTGACTTGAAAATGGTTAAATATAGTGACTTGAAATTGTGAACTTGTTTCTTGAAAATGGTTAAGTGTAGTGACATGAAATATGAATTAGTGACTTGAAAATGGTTAAGTGTAGTTACTTGAAACTGTTAACTTGTTTCATGAAAATGGTTAAGTGTAGTGACTTGAAATGTGAATTACTGACTTGAAAATGGTTAAGTATAGTGACTTGAAATGTGAATTAGTGACTTGAAAATGGTTAAATATAGTGACTCGAAATTGTGAACTTGTTACTTGAAAATGGTTAAGTGTAGTGACTTGAAATATGAATTAGTGACTTGAAATATGAATTACTGACTTGAAAATGGTTAAGTGTAGTGAATTGAAATGTGAATTAGTGACTTGAAAATGGTTAAATGTAGTGACTTGAAATGTGAATTACTGACTTGAAAATGGTTAAGTGTAGTGACTTGAAATTTGAATTAGTGACTTGAAAATGGTTAAATATAGTGACTTGAAATTGTGAACTTGTTTCTTGAAAATGGTTAAGTGTAGTGACATGAAATATGAATTAGTGACTTGAAAATGGTTAAGTGTAGTTACTTGAAACTGTTAACTTGTTTCATGAAAATGGTTAAGTGTAGTGACTTGAAATGTGAATTACTGACTTGAAAATGGTTAAGTATAGTGACTTGAAATGTGAATTAGTGACTTGAAAATGGTTAAATATAGTGACTCGAAATTGTGAACTTGTTACTTGAAAATGGTTAAGTGTAGTGACTTGAAATATGAATTAGTGACTTGAAATATGAATTACTGACTTGAAAATGGTTAAGTGTAGTGACTTGAAAATGGTTAAATATAGTGACTCGAAATTGTGAACTTGTTACTTGAAAATGGTTAAGTGTAGTGACTTGAAATATGAATTAGTTACTTGAAAATGGTTAAGTGTAGTGACTTGAAATTGTTAACTTGTTTCATGAAAATGTTTAAGTATAGTGAGTTCAATTGTGAATTAGTGACTTGAAAATGGTTAAGTGTAGTGAATTGAAATGTGAATTAGTGACTTGAAAATGGTTAAATGTAGTGACTTGAAATGTTAGTGACTTGAAATGTGAATTACTGACTTGAAAATGGTTAAGTGTAGTGACTTGAAATGTGAATTAGTGACTTGAAAATGGTTAAGTGTAGTGACTTGAAATATGAATTAGTTACTTGAAAATGGTTAAGTGTAGTGACTTGAAATTGTTAACTTGTTTCATGAAAATGTTTAAGTATAGTGAGTTCAATTGTGAATTAGTGACTTGAAAATGGTTAAGTGTAGTGAATTGAAATGTGAATTAGTGACTTGAAAATGGTTAAATGTAGTGACTTGAAATGTGAATTACTGACTTGAAAATGGTTAAGTGTAGTGACTTGAAATGTGAATTACTGACTTGAAAATGGTCAAGTGTAGTGACTTGAAATGTTAATTAGTGACTTGAAAATGGTTAAATATAGTGACTTGAAATTGTGAACTTGTTTCTTGAAAATGTTTAAGTATAGTGAGTTCAATTGTGAATTAGTGACTTGAAAATGGTTAAGTGTAGTGAATTGAAATGTGAATTAGTGACTTGAAAATGGTTAAATGTAGTGACTTGAAATGTGAATTACTGACTTGAAAATGGTTAAGTGTAGTGACTTGAAATGTGAATTACTGACTTGAAAATGGTTAAATATAGTGACTTGAAATTGTGAACTTGTTTCTTGAAAATGGTTAAGTGTAGTGACATGAAATATGAATTAGTGACTTGAAAATGGTTAAGTGTAGTTACTTGAAACTGTTAACTTGTTTCATGAAAATGGTTAAGTGTAGTGACTTGAAATGTGAATTACTGACTTGAAAATGGTTAAGTGTAGTGACTTGAAATGTGAATTAGTGACTTGAAAATGGTTAAATATAGTGACTCGAAATTGTGAACTTGTTACTTGAAAATGGTTAAGTGTAGTGACTTGAAATATGAATTAGTGACTTGAAATATGAATTACTGACTTGAAAATGGTTAAGTGTAGTGACTTGAAAATGGTTAAATATAGTGACTCGAAATTGTGAACTTGTTACTTGAAAATGGTTAAGTGTAGTGACTTGAAATATGAATTAGTTACTTGAAAATGGTTAAGTGTAGTGACTTGAAATTGTTAACTTGTTTCATGAAAATGTTTAAGTATAGTGAGTTCAATTGTGAATTAGTGACTTGAAAATGGTTAAGTGTAGTGAATTGAAATGTGAATTAGTGACTTGAAAATGGTTAAATGTAGTGACTTGAAATGTGAATTACTGACTTGAAAATGGTTAAGTGTAGTGACTTGAAATGTGAATTAGTGACTTGAAAATGGTTAAGTGTAGTGACTTGAAATATGAATTAGTTACTTGAAAATGGTTAAGTGTAGTGACTTGAAATTGTTAACTTGTTTCATGAAAATGTTTAAGTATAGTGAGTTCAATTGTGAATTAGTGACTTGAAAATGGTTAAGTGTAGTGAATTGAAATGTGAATTAGTGACTTGAAAATGGTTAAATGTAGTGACTTGAAATGTGAATTACTGACTTGAAAATGGTTAAGTGTAGTGACTTGAAATGTGAATTACTGACTTGAAAATGGTCAAGTGTAGTGACTTGAAATGTTAATTAGTGACTTGAAAATGGTTAAATATAGTGACTTGAAATTGTGAACTTGTTTCTTGAAAATGGTTAAGTGTAGTGACATGAAATATGAATTAGTGACTTGAAAATGGTTAAGTGTAGTTACTTGAAACTGTTAACTTGTTTCATGAAAATGGTTAAGTGTAGTGACTTGAAATGTGAATTAGTGACTTGAAAATGGTTAAGTGTAGTGACTTGAAATGTGAATTAGTGACTTGAAAATGGTTAATTATAGTGACTTGAAATTGTGAACTTGTTACTTGAAATTGGTTAAGTGTAGTGACTTGAAATTGTTAACTTGTTTCATGAAAATTTTTAAGTATAGTGAGTTCAATTGTGAATTAGTGACTTGAAAATGGTTAAGTGTAGTGAGTTGAAATTTGAATTTGTGACTTGAAAATGGTTAAATGTAGTGACTAGAAATTGTGAACATGTTTCTTGAAAATTGTTAAATGTAGTGACTTGAAATGTGAATTACTGACATGAAAATGGTTAAGTGTAGTGACTTGAAATGTGAATTACTGACTTGAAAATGGTTAAGTGTAGTGACTTGAAATGTTAATTAGTGACTTGAAAATGGTTAAATATAGTGACTTGAAATTGTGAACTTATTTCTTGAAAATGGTTAAGTGTAGTGACATGAAATATGAATTAGTGACTTGAAAATGGTTAAGTGTAGTTACTTGAAACTGTTAACTTGTTTCATGAAAATGGTTAAGTGTAGTGACTTGAAATGAATTACTGACTTGAAAATGGTTAAGTGTAGTGACTTGAAATGTGAATTAGTGACTTGAAAATGGTTAAATATAGTGACTCGAAATTGTGAACTTGTTACTTGAAAATGGTTAAGTGTAGTGACTTGAAATATGAATTAGTGACTTGAAATGTGAATTAGTGACTTGGAAATGGTTAAGTGTAGTGACTTTAAATTGTGAACTTGTTTATTGAACTGGTTAAATGTAGTGACTCGAAATTGTGAACTTGTTTCTTGAAAATGGTTAAGTGTAGTGACTTGAAATGCGAATTAGTGACTTAAAAATGGCCAAGTGTAGTGATTTGAAATTCTGATCTTGTTTCTTGAAAATGGTTAAGTGTAGTGACTTGAAATATGAATTAGTTACTTCAATATGGTTAAGTGTAGTGACTTGAAATTGTTAACTTGTTTCATGAAAATGTTTAAGTATAGTGAGTTCAATTGTGAATTAGTGACTTGAAAATGGTTAAGTGTAGTGAATTGAAATGTGAATTAGTGACTTGAAAATGGTTAAATGTAGTGACTTGAAATGTGAATTACTGACTTGAAAATGGTTAAGTGTAGTGACTTGAAATGTGAATTAGTGACTTGAAAATGGTTAAATATAGTGACTCGAAATTGTGAACTTGTTACTTGAAAATGGTTAAGTGTAGTGACTTGAAATATGAATTAGTGACTTGAAAATGGTTAAGTGTAGTGACTTTAAATTGTGAACTTGTTTATTGAACTGGTTAAATGTAGTGACTCGAAATTGTGAACTTGTTTCTTGAAAACGGTTAAGTGTAGTGACTTGAAATGAGAATTAGTGACTTAAAAATGGCTAAGTGTAGTGATTTGAAATTCTGATCTTGTTTCTTGAAAATGGTTAAGTGTAGTGACTTGAAATGAGAATTAGTGACTTAAAAATGGCTAAGTGTAGTGATTTGAAATTCTGATCTTGTTTCTTGAAAATGGTTAAGTGTAGTGAATTGAAATGTGAATTAGTGACTTGAAAATGGTTAAGTGTAGTGAATTGAAATGTGAATTAGTGACTTGAAAATGGTTAAATGTAGTGACTTGAAATGTGAATTACTGACTTGAAAATGGTTAAGTGTAGTGACTTGAAATGTGAATTAGTGACTTGAAAATGGTTAAATATAGTGACTCGAAATTGTGAACTTGTTACTTGAAAATGGTTAAGTGTAGTGACTTGAAATATGAATTAGTGACTTGAAATGTGAATTAGTGACTTGAAAATGGTTAAGTGTAGTGACTTTAAATTATGAACTTGTTTATTGAACTGGTTAAATGTAGTGACTCGAAATTGTGAACTTGTTTCTTGAAAATGGTTAAGTGTAGTGACTTGAAATGCGAATTAGTGACTTAAAAATGGCTAAGTGTAGTGATTTGAAATTCTGATCTTGTTTCTTGAAAATGGTTAAGTTTAGTGACTTGAAATGCGAATTAGTGACTTAAAAATGCCTAAGTGTAGTGATTTGAAAATCTGATCTTGTTTCTTGAAAATGGTTAAGTGTAGTGACTTGAAATTGTGAACTTGTTTAATGAAATGGTTAAATGTAGTGACATGAAATTGTGAACGTGTTTCTTGAAATGGTTAAGTGTAGCAACTTGAAATTGTTAACTTGTTTCATGAAAATGGTTAAGCGTAGTGACTTGAAATATGAATTAGTGACTTGAAAATGGTTAAGTGTAGTGACTTGAAATTGTTAACTTGTTTCATGAAAATGGTTAAGTGTAATGAGATGAATTGTGAATTAGTGACTTGAAAATGGTTAAGTATAGTGAATTGAAATGTGAATTAGTGACTTGAAAATGGTTAAATGTAGTGATTAGAAATTGTTAACATGTTTCTTGAAAATTGTTAAGTGTAGTGACTTGAAATGTGAATTACTAACTTGAAAATGGTTAAGTGTAGTGACTTGAAATGTGAATTACTGACTTGAAAATGGTTAAGTGTAGTGTCTTGAAAATGGTAAACTGTAGTGACTTGAAATGTTTACTAGTGACTTGAAATGGTTAAATGTAGTGACATGAAATTGTGAACATGTTTCTTGAAAATGGTTATGTGTAGTGACTTGAAATGTGAACTACTGACTTGAAAATGGTTAAGTGTAGTGACTTAAAATTGTGAACATGTTTCTTGAAAATTGTTAAGTGTAGTGACTTGAAATGTGAATTACTAACTTGAAAATGGTTAAGTGTAGTGACTTGAAATGTGAATTACTGACTTGAAAATGGTTAAGTGTAGTGACTTGAAAATTGTAAACATTAGTGACTTGAAAATGGTTAAGTGTAGTGAATTGAAATGTGAATTAGTGACTTGAAAATGGTTAAATGTAGTGACTTGAAATGTGAATTACTGACTTGAAAATGGTTAAGTGTAGTGACTTGAAATGTGAATTACTGACTTGAAAATGGTTAAATATAGTGACTTGAAATTGTGAACTTGTTTCTTGAAAATGGTTAAGTGTAGTGACATGAAATATGAATTAGTGACTTGAAAATGGTTAAGTGTAGTTACTTGAAACTGTTAACTTGTTTCATGAAAATGGTTAAGTGTAGTGACTTGAAATGTGAATTACTGACTTGAAAATGGTTAAGTGTAGTGACTTGAAATGTGAATTAGTGACTTGAAAATGGTTAAATATAGTGACTCGAAATTGTGAACTTGTTACTTGAAAATGGTTAAGTGTAGTGACTTGAAATATGAATTAGTGACTTGAAATATGAATTACTGACTTGAAAATGGTTAAGTGTAGTGACTTGAAAATGGTTAAATATAGTGACTCGAAATTGTGAACTTGTTACTTGAAAATGGTTAAGTGTAGTGACTTGAAATATGAATTAGTTACTTGAAAATGGTTAAGTGTAGTGACTTGAAATTGTTAACTTGTTTCATGAAAATGTTTAAGTATAGTGAGTTCAATTGTGAATTAGTGACTTGAAAATGGTTAAGTGTAGTGAATTGAAATGTGAATTAGTGACTTGAAAATGGTTAAATGTAGTGACTTGAAATGTGAATTACTGACTTGAAAATGGTTAAGTGTAGTGACTTGAAATGTGAATTAGTGACTTGAAAATGGTTAAGTGTAGTGACTTGAAATATGAATTAGTTACTTGAAAATGGTTAAGTGTAGTGACTTGAAATTGTTAACTTGTTTCATGAAAATGTTTAAGTATAGTGAGTTCAATTGTGAATTAGTGACTTGAAAATGGTTAAGTGTAGTGAATTGAAATGTGAATTAGTGACTTGAAAATGGTTAAATGTAGTGACTTGAAATGTGAATTACTGACTTGAAAATGGTTAAGTGTAGTGACTTGAAATGTGAATTACTGACTTGAAAATGGTCAAGTGTAGTGACTTGAAATGTTAATTAGTGACTTGAAAATGGTTAAATATAGTGACTTGAAATTGTGAACTTGTTTCTTGAAAATGGTTAAGTGTAGTGACATGAAATATGAATTAGTGACTTGAAAATGGTTAAGTGTAGTTACTTGAAACTGTTAACTTGTTTCATGAAAATGGTTAAGTGTAGTGACTTGAAATGTGAATTAGTGACTTGAAAATGGTTAAGTGTAGTGACTTGAAATGTGAATTAGTGACTTGAAAATGGTTAATTATAGTGACTTGAAATTGTGAACTTGTTACTTGAAATTGGTTAAGTGTAGTGACTTGAAATTGTTAACTTGTTTCATGAAAATTTTTAAGTATAGTGAGTTCAATTGTGAATTAGTGACTTGAAAATGGTTAAGTGTAGTGAGTTGAAATTTGAATTTGTGACTTGAAAATGGTTAAATGCAGTGACTAGAAATTGTGAACATGTTTCTTGAAAATTGTTAAATGTAGTGACTTGAAATGTGAATTACTGACATGAAAATGGTTAAGTGTAGTGACTTGAAATGTGAATTACTGACTTGAAAATGGTTAAGTGTAGTGACTTGAAATGTTAATTAGTGACTTGAAAATGGTTAAATATAGTGACTTGAAATTGTGAAATTATTTCTTGAAAATGGTTAAGTGTAGTGACATGAAATATGAATTAGTGACTTGAAAATGGTTAAGTGTAGTTACTTGAAACTGTTAACTTGTTTCATGAAAATGGTTAAGTGTAGTGACTTGAAATGTGAATTACTGACTTGAAAATGGTTAAGTGTAGTGACTTGAAATGTGAATTAGTGACTTGAAAATGGTTAAATATAGTGACTCGAAATTGTGAACTTGTTACTTGAAAATGGTTAAGTGTAGTGACTTGAAATATGAATTAGTGACTTGAAATGTGAATTAGTGACTTGGAAATGGTTAAGTGTAGTGACTTTAAATTGTGAACTTGTTTATTGAACTGGTTAAATGTAGTGACTCGAAATTGTGAACTTGTTTCTTGAAAATGGTTAAGTGTAGTGACTTGAAATGCGAATTAGTGACTTATAAATGGCCAAGTGTAGTGATTTGAAATTCTGATCTTGTTTCTTGAAAATGGTTAAGTGTAGTGACTTGAAATATGAATTAGTTACTTCAATATGGTTAAGTGTAGTGACTTGAAATTGTTAACTTGTTTCATGAAAATGTTTAAGTATAGTGAGTTCAATTGTGAATTAGTGACTTGAAAATGGTTAAGTGTAGTGAATTGAAATGTGAATTAGTGACTTGAAAATGGTTAAATGTAGTGACTTGAAATGTGAATTACTGACTTGAAAATGGTTAAGTGTAGTGACTTGAAATGTGAATTAGTGACTTGAAAATGGTTAAATATAGTGACTCGAAATTGTGAACTTGTTACTTGAAAATGGTTAAGTGTAGTGACTTGAAATATGAATTAGTGACTTGAAAATGGTTAAGTGTAGTGACTTTAAATTGTGAACTTGTTTATTGAACTGGTTAAATGTAGTGACTCGAAATTGTGAACTTGTTTCTTGAAAACGGTTAAGTGTAGTGACTTGAAATGAGAATTAGTGACTTAAAAATGGCTAAGTGTAGTGATTTGAAATTCTGATCTTGTTTCTTGAAAATGGTTAAGTGTAGTGACTTGAAATGAGAATTAGTGACTTAAAAATGGCTAAGTGTAGTGATTTGAAATTCTGATCTTGTTTCTTGAAAATGGTTAAGTGTAGTGAATTGAAATGTGAATTAGTGACTTGAAAATGGTTAAGTGTAGTGAATTGAAATGTGAATTAGTGACTTGAAAATGGTTAAATGTAGTGACTTGAAATGTGAATTACTGACTTGAAAATGGTTAAGTGTAGTGACTTGAAATGTGAATTAGTGACTTGAAAATGGTTAAATATAGTGACTCGAAATTGTGAACTTGTTACTTGAAAATGGTTAAGTGTAGTGACTTGAAATATGAATTAGTGACTTGAAATGTGAATTAGTGACTTGAAAATGGTTAAGTGTAGTGACTTTAAATTGTGAACTTGTTTATTGAACTGGTTAAATGTAGTGACTCGAAATTGTGAACTTGTTTCTTGAAAATGGTTAAGTGTAGTGACTTGAAATGCGAATTAGTGACTTAAAAATGGCTAAGTGTAGTGATTTGAAATTCTGATCTTGTTTCTTGAAAATGGTTAAGTTTAGTGACTTGAAATGCGAATTAGTGACTTAAAAATGCCTAAGTGTAGTGATTTGAAAATCTGATCTTGTTTCTTGAAAATGGTTAAGTGTAGTGACTTGAAATTGTGAACTTGTTTAATGAAATGGTTAAATGTAGTGACATGAAATTGTGAACGTGTTTCTTGAAATGGTTAAGTGTAGCAACTTGAAATTGTTAACTTGTTTCATGAAAATGGTTAAGCGTAGTGACTTGAAATATGAATTAGTGACTTGAAAATGGTTAAGTGTAGTGACTTGAAATTGTTAACTTGTTTCATGAAAATGGTTAAGTGTAATGAGATGAATTGTGAATTAGTGACTTGAAAATGGTTAAGTATAGTGAATTGAAATGTGAATTAGTGACTTGAAAATGGTTAAATGTAGTGATTAGAAATTGTTAACATGTTTCTTGAAAATTGTTAAGTGTAGTGACTTGAAATGTGAATTACTAACTTGAAAATGGTTAAGTGTAGTGACTTGAAATGTGAATTACTGACTTGAAAATGGTTAAGTGTAGTGTCTTGAAAATGGTAAACTGTAGTGACTTGAAATGTTTACTAGTGACTTGAAATGGTTAAGTGTAGTGACATGAAATTGTGAACATGTTTCTTGAAAATGGTTATGTGTAGTGACTTGAAATGTGAACTACTGACTTGAAAATGGTTAAGTGTAGTGACTTAAAATTGTGAACATGTTTCTTGAAAATTGTTAAGTGTAGTGACTTGAAATGTGAATTACTAACTTGAAAATGGTTAAGTGTAGTGACTTGAAATGTGAATTACTGACTTGAAAATGGTTAAGTGTAGTGACTTGAAAATTGTAAACATTAGTGACTTGAAATGTTTACTAGTGACTTGAAATGGTTAAATGTAGTGACATGAAATTGTGAACATGTTTCTTGAAAATGGTTATGTGTAGTGACTTGAAATGTGAACTACTGACTTGAAAATGGTTAAGTGTAGTGACTTAAAATTGTGAACTTGTTTCTTGAAAATGGATAAGTGTAGTGACTAGAAATTGTGAACTTGTTTCTTGAAATTGTTAAGTGTAGCGACTTGAAAGTGTGAACTTGTTTCTTGAAAATGGTGAAGTGTAGTGACTTGAAAGATGAATTAGTGACTTGAAATGTGAATTTGTGACTTTAAAAATGGTTAAGTATAGTGACTTGAAATTGTGAATTTGTTTCTTTAAATGGTTAAGTGTAGCAACTTGAAATTGTGAGCTTGTTTCCTGAAAATGGTTCTGTAGTGACTTGAAATCTGAATTAGTGACTTTAAAAATTGTTAAGTATAGTGACTTGAAACTGTGAACTTGTTTATTGAAATGGTTATATGTAGTGTTTTGAAAGTGTGAACTCATTTCTTGAAAATGGTTAGGTGTAGTGACTTTAAATGTGAATTAGTGACTTGAAAATGGTTAAGTGTAGTGACTTGAAATGTGAATTAGTGACTTGAAAATGGTTAATTATAGTGACTTGAAATTGTGAACTTGTTACTTGAAATTGGTTAAGTGTAGTGACTTGAAATTGTTAACTTGTTTCATGAAAATTTTTAAGTATAGTGAGTTCAATTGTGAATTAGTGACTTGAAAATGGTTAAGTGTAGTGAGTTGAAATTTGAATTAGTGACTTGAAAATGGTTAAATGTAGTGACTAGAAATTGTGAACATGTTTCTTGAAAATTGTTAAATGTAGTGACTTGAAATGTGAATTACTGACATGAAAATGGTTAAGTCTAGTGACTTGAAATGTGAATTACTGACTTGAAAATGGTTAAGTGTAGTGACTTGAAATGTTAATTAGTGACTTGAAAATGGTTAAATATAGTGACTTGAAATTGTGAACTTGTTTCTTGAAAATGGTTAAGTGTAGTGACATGAAATATGAATTAGTGACTTGAAAATGGTTAAGTGTAGTTACTTGAAACTGTTAACTTGTTTCATGAAAATGGTTAAGTGTAGTGACTTGAAATGTGAATTACTGACTTGAAAATGGTTAAGTGTAGTGACTTGAAATGTGAATTAGTGACTTGAAAATGGTTAAATATAGTGACTCGAAATTGTGAACTTGTTACTTGAAAATGGTTAAGTGTAGTGACTTGAAATATGAATTAGTGACTTGAAATGTGAATTAGTGACTTGGAAATGGTTAAGTGTAGTGACTTTAAATTGTGAACTTGTTTATTGAACTGGTTAAATGTAGTGACTCGAAATTGTGAACTTGTTTCTTGAAAATGGTTAAGTGTAGTGACTTGAAATGCGAATTAGTGACTTAAAAATGGCCAAGTGTAGTGATTTGAAATTCTGATCTTGTTTCTTGAAAATGGTTAAGTGTAGTGACTTGAACTATGAATTAGTTACTTGAATATGGTTAAGTGTAGTGACTTGAAATTGTTAACTTGTTTCATGAAAATGTTTAAGTATAGTGAGTTCAATTGTGAATTAGTGACTTGAAAATGGTTAAGTGTAGTGAATTGAAATGTGAATTAGTGACTTGAAAATGGTTAAATGTAGTGACTTGAAATGTGAATTACTGACTTGAAAATGGTTAAGTGTAGTGACTTGAAATGTGAATTAGTGACTTGAAAATGGTTAAATATAGTGACTCGAAATTGTGAACTTGTTACTTGAAAATGGTTAAGTGTAGTGACTTGAAATATGAATTAGTGACTTGAAAATGGTTAAGTGTAGTGACTTTAAATTGTGAACTTGTTTATTGAACTGGTTAAATGTAGTGACTCGAAATTGTGAACTTGTTTCTTGAAAACGGTTAAGTGTAGTGACTTGAAATGAGAATTAGTGACTTAAAATTGGCTAAGTGTAGTGATTTGAAATTCTGATCTTGTTTCTTGAAAATGGTTAAGTGTAGTGACTTGAAATATGAATTAGTTACTTGAAAATGGTTAAGTGTAGTGACTTGAAATTGTTAACTTGTTTCATGAAAATGTTTAAGTATAGTGAGTTCAATTGTGAATTAGTGACTTGAAAATGGTTAAGTGTAGTGACTTGAAATGTGAATTAGTGACTTGAAAATGGTTAAATGTAGTGACTTGAAATGTGAATTACTGACTTGAAAATGGTTAAGTGTAGTGACTTGAAATGTGAATTAGTGACTTGAAAATGGTTAAATATAGTGACTCGAAATTGTGAACTTGTTACTTGAAAATGGTTAAGTGTAGTGACTTGAAATATGAATTAGTGACTTGAAAATGGTTAAGTGTAGTGACTTTAAATTGTGAACTTGTTTATTGAACTGGTTAAATGTAGTGACTCAAAATTGTGAACTTGTTTCTTGAAAACGGTTAAGTGTAGTGACTTGAAATGAGAATTAGTGACTTAAAAATGGCTAAGTGTAGTGATTTGAAATTCTGATCTTGTTTCTTGAAAATGGTTAAGTGTAGTGACTTGAAATATGAATTAGTTACTTGAAAATGGTTAAGTGTAGTGACTTGAAATTGTTAACTTGTTTCATGAAAATGTTTTAGTATAGTGAGTTCAATTGTGAATTAGTGACTTGAAAATGGTTAAGTGTAGTGAATTGAAATGTGAATTAGTGACTTGAAAATGGTTAAATGTAGTGACTTGAAATGTGAATTACTGACTTGAAAATGGTTAAGTGTAGTGACTTGAAATGTGAATTAGTGACTTGAAAATGGTTAAATATATTGACTCGAAATTGTGAACTTGTTACTTGAAAATGGTTAAGTGTAGTGACTTGAAATATGAATTAGTGACTTGAAATGTGAATTAGTGACTTGAAAATGGTTAAGTGTAGTGACTTTAAATTGTGAACTTGTTTATTGAACTGGTTAAATGTAGTGACTCGAAATTGTGAACTTGTTTCTTGGAAATGGTTAAGTGTAGTGACTTGAAATGCGAATTAGTGACTTAAAAATGGCTAAGTGTAGTGATTTGAAACTCTGATCTTGTTTCTTGAAAATGGTTAAGTTTAGTGACTTGAAATGCGAATTAGTGACTTAAAAATACCTAAGTGTAGTGATTTGAAATTCTGATCTTGTTTCTTGAAAATGGTTAAGTGTAGTGACTTGAAATTGTGAACTTGTTTAATGAAATGGTTAAATGTAGTGACATGAAATTGTGAACGTGTTTCTTGAAATGGTTAAGTGTAGCAACTTGAAATTGTTAACTTGTTTCATGAAAATGGTTAAGCGTAGTGACTTGAAATATGAATTAGTGACTTGAAAATGGTTAAGTGTAGTGACTTGAAATTGTTAACTTGTTTCATGAAAATGGTTAAGTGTAATGAGATGAATTGTGAATTAGTGACTTGAAAATGGTTAAGTATAGTGAATTGAAATGTGAATTAGTGACTTGAAAATGGTTAAATGTAGTGATTAGAAATTGTGAACATGTTTCTTGAAAATTGTTAAGTGTAGTGATTTGAAATATGAATTACTGACTTGAAAATGGTTAAGTATAGTGACTTGAAAATGGTAAACTGTAGTGACTTGAAATGTTAACTAGTGACTTGAAATGGTTAAATGTAGTGACATGAAATTGTGAACATGTTTCTTGAAAATTGTTAAGTGTAGTGACTTGAAATGTGAATTAGTGACTTGCAAGTGGTTAAATGTAGTGACTTGAAATTGTGAACATGTTTCTTGAAAATTGTTAAGTGTAGTGACTTGAAATGTGAATTACTAACTTGAAAATGGTTAAGTGTAGTGACTTGAAATGTGAATTACTGACTTGAAAATGGTTAAGTGTAGTGACTTGAAAATGGTAAACTGTAGTGACTTGAAATGTTAACTAGTGACTTGAACTGGTTAAATGTAGTGACTCGAAATTGTGAACTTGTTTCTTGGAAATGGTTAAGTGTAGTGACTTGAAATGCGAATTAGTGACTTAAAAATGGCTAAGTGTAGTGATTTGAAACTCTGATCTTGTTTCTTGAAAATGGTTAAGTTTAGTGACTTGAAATGCGAATTAGTGACTTAAAAATACCTAAGTGTAGTGATTTGAAATTCTGATCTTGTTTCTTGAAAATGGTTAAGTGTAGTAACTTGAAATTGTGAACTTGTTTAATGAAATGGTTAAATGTAGTGACATGAAATTGTGAACGTGTTTCTTGAAATGGTTAAGTGTAGCAACTTGAAATTGTTAACTTGTTTCATGAAAATGGTTAAGCGTAGTGACTTGAAATATGAATTAGTGACTTGAAAATGGTTAAGTGTAGTGACTTGAAATTGTTAACTTGTTTCATGAAAATGGTTAAGTGTAATGAGATGAATTGTGAATTAGTGACTTGAAAATGGTTAAGTATAGTGAATTGAAATGTGAATTAGTGACTTGAAAATGGTTAAATGTAGTGATTAGAAATTGTGAACATGTTTCTTGAAAATTGTTAAGTGTAGTGATTTGAAATATGAATTACTGACTTGAAAATGGTTAAGTGTAGTGACTTGAAAATGGTAAACTGTAGTGACTTGAAATGTTAACTAGTGACTTGAAATGGTTAAATGTAGTGACATGAAATTGTGAACATGTTTCTTGAAAATTGTTAAGTGTAGTGACTTGAAATGTGAATTAGTGACTTGCAAGTGGTTAAATGTAGTGACTTGAAATTGTGAACATGTTTCTTGAAAATTGTTAAGTGTAGTGACTTGAAATGTGAATTACTAACTTGAAAATGGTTAAGTGTAGTGACTTGAAATGTGAATTACTGACTTGAAAATGGTTAAGTGTAGTGACTTGAAAATGGTAAACTGTAGTGACTTGAAATGTTAACTAGTGACTTGAAATGGTTAAATGTAGTGACATGAAATTGTGAACATGTTTCTTGAAAATGGTTATGTGTAGTGACTTGAAATGTGAACTACTGACTTGAAAATGGTTAAGTGTAGTGACTTAAAATTGTGAACTTGTTTCTTGAAAATGGATAAGTGTAGTGACTAGAAATTGTGAACTTGTTTCTTGAAATTGTTAAGTGTAGCGACTTGAAATTGTGAACTTGTTTCTTGAAAATGGTGAAGTGTAGTGACTTGAAATATGAATTAGTGACTTGAAATGTGAATTAGCGACTTTAAAAATGGTTAAGTATAGTGACTTGAAATTGTGAATTTGTTTCTTTAAATGGTTAAGTGTAGAACTTGAAATTGTGAACTTGTTTCCTGAAAATGGTTCTGTAGTGACTTGAAATCTGAATTAGTGACTTTAAAAATTGTTAAGTATAGTGACTTGAAATTGTGAACTTGTTTATTGAAATGGTTATATGTAGTGTTTTGAAAGTGTGAACTCATTTCTTGAAAATGGTTAGGTGTAGTGACTTTAAATGTGAATTAGTGACTTGAAAATGGTTAAGTGTAGTGACTTGAAATGTGAATTAGTGACTTGAAAATGGTTAATTATAGTGACTTGAAATTGTGAACTTGTTACTTGAAATTGGTTAAGTGTAGTGACTTGAAATTGTTAACTTGTTTCATGAAAATGTTTAAGTATAGTGAGTTCAATTGTGAATTAGTGACTTGAAAATGATTAAGTGTAGTGAGTTGAAATTTGAATTAGTGACTTGAAAATGGTTAAATGTAGTGACTAGAAATTGTGAACATGTTTCTTGAAAATTGTTAAATGTAGTGACTTGAAATGTGAATTACTGACATGAAAATGGTTAAGTGTAGTGACTTGAAATGTGAATTACTGACTTGAAAATGGTTAAGTGTAGTGACTTGAAATGTTAATTAGTGACTTGAAAATGGTTAAATATAGTGACTTGAAATTGTGAACTTATTTCTTGAAAATGGTTAAGTGTAGTGACATGAAATATGAATTAGTGACTTGAAAATGGTTAAGTGTAGTTACTTGAAACTGTTAACTTGTTTCATGAAAATGGTTAAGTGTAGTGACATGAAATTGTGAACATGTTTCTTGAAAATGGTTATGTGTAGTGACTTGAAATGTGAACTACTGACTTGAAAATGGTTAAGTGTAGTGACTTAAAATTGTGAACTTGTTTCTTGAAAATGGATAAGTGTAGTGACTAGAAATTGTGAACTTGTTTCTTGAAATTGTTAAGTGTAGCGACTTGAAATTGTGAACTTGTTTCTTGAAAATGGTGAAGTGTAGTGACTTGAAATATGAATTAGTGACTTGAAATGTGAATTAGCGACTTTAAAAATGGTTAAGTATAGTGACTTGAAATTGTGAATTTGTTTCTTTAAATGGTTAAGTGTAGAACTTGAAATTGTGAACTTGTTTCCTGAAAATGGTTCTGTAGTGACTTGAAATCTGAATTAGTGACTTTAAAAATTGTTAAGTATAGTGACTTGAAATTGTGAACTTGTTTATTGAAATGGTTATATGTAGTGTTTTGAAAGTGTGAACTCATTTCTTGAAAATGGTTAGGTGTAGTGACTTTAAATGTGAATTAGTGACTTGAAAATGGTTAAGTGTAGTGACTTGAAATGTGAATTAGTGACTTGAAAATGGTTAATTATAGTGACTTGAAATTGTGAACTTGTTACTTGAAATTGGTTAAGTGTAGTGACTTGAAATTGTTAACTTGTTTCATGAAAATGTTTAAGTATAGTGAGTTCAATTGTGAATTAGTGACTTGAAAATGATTAAGTGTAGTGAGTTGAAATTTGAATTAGTGACTTGAAAATGGTTAAATGTAGTGACTAGAAATTGTGAACATGTTTCTTGAAAATTGTTAAATGTAGTGACTTGAAATGTGAATTACTGACATGAAAATGGTTAAGTGTAGTGACTTGAAATGTGAATTACTGACTTGAAAATGGTTAAGTGTAGTGACTTGAAATTTGAATTAGTGACTTGAAAATGGTTAAATATAGTGACTTGAAATTGTGAACTTGTTTCTTGAAAATGGTTAAGTGTAGTGACATGAAATATGAATTAGTGACTTGAAAATGGTTAAGTGTAGTTACTTGAAACTGTTAACTTGTTTCATGAAAATGGTTAAGTGTAGTGACTTGAAATGTGAATTACTGACTTGAAAATGGTTAAGTGTAGTGACTTGAAATGTGAATTAGTGACTTGAAAATGGTTAAATATAGTGACTCGAAATTGTGAACTTGTTACTTGAAAATGGTTAAGTGTAGTGACTTGAAATATGAATTAGTGACTTGAAATATGAATTACTGACTTGAAAATGGTTAAGTGTAGTGACTTGAAAATGGTTAAATATAGTGACTCGAAATTGTGAACTTGTTACTTGAAAATGGTTAAGTGTAGTGACTTGAAATATGAATTAGTTACTTGAAAATGGTTAAGTGTAGTGACTTGAAATTGTTAACTTGTTTCATGAAAATGTTTAAGTATAGTGAGTTCAATTGTGAATTAGTGACTTGAAAATGGTTAAGTGTAGTGAATTGAAATGTGAATTAGTGACTTGAAAATGGTTAAATGTAGTGACTTGAAATGTGAATTACTGACTTGAAAATGGTTAAGTGTAGTGACTTGAAATGTGAATTAGTGACTTGAAAATGGTTAAGTGTAGTGACTTGAAATATGAATTAGTTACTTGAAAATGGTTAAGTGTAGTGACTTGAAATTGTTAACTTGTTTCATGAAAATGTTTAAGTATAGTGAGTTCAATTGTGAATTAGTGACTTGAAAATGGTTAAGTGTAGTGAATTGAAATGTGAATTAGTGACTTGAAAATGGTTAAATGTAGTGACTTGAAATGTGAATTACTGACTTGAAAATGGTTAAGTGTAGTGACTTGAAATGTGAATTACTGACTTGAAAATGGTCAAGTGTAGTGACTTGAAATGTTAATTAGTGACTTGAAAATGGTTAAATATAGTGACTTGAAATTGTGAACTTGTTTCTTGAAAATGGTTAAGTATAGTGAGTTCAATTGTGAATTAGTGACTTGAAAATGGTTAAGTGTAGTGAATTGAAATGTGAATTAGTGACTTGAAAATGGTTAAATGTAGTGACTTGAAATGTGAATTACTGACTTGAAAATGGTTAAGTGTAGTGACTTGAAATGTGAATTACTGACTTGAAAATGGTTAAATATAGTGACTTGAAATTGTGAACTTGTTTCTTGAAAATGGTTAAGTGTAGTGACATGAAATATGAATTAGTGACTTGAAAATGGTTAAGTGTAGTTACTTGAAACTGTTAACTTGTTTCATGAAAATGGTTAAGTGTAGTGACTTGAAATGTGAATTACTGACTTGAAAATGGTTAAGTGTAGTGACTTGAAATGTGAATTAGTGACTTGAAAATGGTTAAATATAGTGACTCGAAATTGTGAACTTGTTACTTGAAAATAGTTAAGTGTAGTGACTTGAAATATGAATTAGTGACTTGAAATATGAATTACTGACTTGAAAATGGTTAAGTGTAGTGACTTGAAAATGGTTAAATATAGTGACTCGAAATTGTGAACTTGTTACTTGAAAATGGTTAAGTGTAGTGACTTGAAATATGAATTAGTTACTTGAAAATGGTTAAGTGTAGTGACTTGAAATTGTTAACTTGTTTCATGAAAATGTTTAAGTATAGTGAGTTCAATTGTGAATTAGTGACTTGAAAATGGTTAAGTGTAGTGAATTGAAATGTGAATTAGTGACTTGAAAATGGTTAAATGTAGTGACTTGAAATGTGAATTACTGACTTGAAAATGGTTAAGTGTAGTGACTTGAAATGTGAATTAGTGACTTGAAAATGGTTAAGTGTAGTGACTTGAAATATGAATTAGTTACTTGAAAATGGTTAAGTGTAGTGACTTGAAATTGTTAACTTGTTTCATGAAAATGTTTAAGTATAGTGAGTTCAATTGTGAATTAGTGACTTGAAAATGGTTAAGTGTAGTGAATTGAAATGTGAATTAGTGACTTGAAAATGGTTAAATGTAGTGACTTGAAATGTGAATTACTGACTTGAAAATGGTTAAGTGTAGTGACTTGAAATGTGAATTACTGACTTGAAAATGGTCAAGTGTAGTGAGTTGAAATTTGAATTAGTGACTTGAAAATGGTTAAATGTAGTGACTAGAAATTGTGAACATGTTTCTTGAAAATTGTTAAATGTAGTGACTTGAAATGTGAATTACTGACATGAAAATGGTTAAGTGTAGTGACTTGAAATGTGAATTACTGACTTGAAAATGGTTAAGTGTAGTGACTTGAAATTTGAATTAGTGACTTGAAAATGGTTAAATATAGTGACTTGAAATTGTGAACTTGTTTCTTGAAAATGGTTAAGTGTAGTGACATGAAATATGAATTAGTGACTTGAAAATGGTTAAGTGTAGTTACTTGAAACTGTTAACTTGTTTCATGAAAATGGTTAAGTGTAGTGACTTGAAATGTGAATTACTGACTTGAAAATGGTTAAGTGTAGTGACTTGAAATGTGAATTAGTGACTTGAAAATGGTTAAATATAGTGACTCGAAATTGTGAACTTGTTACTTGAAAATGGTTAAGTGTAGTGACTTGAAATATGAATTAGTGACTTGAAATATGAATTACTGACTTGAAAATGGTTAAGTGTAGTGACTTGAAAATGGTTAAATATAGTGACTCGAAATTGTGAACTTGTTACTTGAAAATGGTTAAGTGTAGTGACTTGAAATATGAATTAGTTACTTGAAAATGGTTAAGTGTAGTGACTTGAAATTGTTAACTTGTTTCATGAAAATGTTTAAGTATAGTGAGTTCAATTGTGAATTAGTGACTTGAAAATGGTTAAGTGTAGTGAATTGAAATGTGAATTAGTGACTTGAAAATGGTTAAATGTAGTGACTTGAAATGTGAATTACTGACTTGAAAATGGTTAAGTGTAGTGACTTGAAATGTGAATTAGTGACTTGAAAATGGTTAAGTGTAGTGACTTGAAATATGAATTAGTTACTTGAAAATGGTTAAGTGTAGTGACTTGAAATCGTTAACTTGTTTCATGAAAATGTTTAAGTATAGTGAGTTCAATTGTGAATTAGTGACTTGAAAATGGTTAAGTGTAGTGAATTGAAATGTGAATTAGTGACTTGAAAATGGTTAAATGTAGTGACTTGAAATGTGAATTACTGACTTGAAAATGGTTAAGTGTAGTGACTTGAAATGTGAATTACTGACTTGAAAATGGTCAAGTGTAGTGAGTTGAAATTTGAATTAGTGACTTGAAAATGGTTAAATGTAGTGACTAGAAATTGTGAACATGTTTCTTGAAAATTGTTAAATGTAGTGACTTGAAATGTGAATTACTGACATGAAAATGGTTAAGTGTAGTGACTTGAAATGTGAATTACTGACTTGAAAATGGTTAAGTGTAGTGACTTGAAATTTGAATTAGTGACTTGAAAATGGTTAAATATAGTGACTTGAAATTGTGAACTTGTTTCTTGAAAATGGTTAAGTGTAGTGACATGAAATATGAATTAGTGACTTGAAAATGGTTAAGTGTAGTTACTTGAAACTGTTAACTTGTTTCATGAAAATGGTTAAGTGTAGTGACTTGAAATGTGAATTACTGACTTGAAAATGGTTAAGTGTAGTGACTTGAAATGTGAATTAGTGACTTGAAAATGGTTAAATATAGTGACTCGAAATTGTGAACTTGTTACTTGAAAATGGTTAAGTGTAGTGACTTGAAATATGAATTAGTGACTTGAAATATGAATTACTGACTTGAAAATGGTTAAGTGTAGTGACTTGAAAATGGTTAAATATAGTGACTCGAAATTGTGAACTTGTTACTTGAAAATGGTTAAGTGTAGTGACTTGAAATATGAATTAGTTACTTGAAAATGGTTAAGTGTAGTGACTTGAAATTGTTAACTTGTTTCATGAAAATGTTTAAGTATAGTGAGTTCAATTGTGAATTAGTGACTTGAAAATGGTTAAGTGTAGCGAATTGAAATGTGAATTAGTGACTTGAAAATGGTTAAATGTAGTGACTTGAAATGTGAATTACTGACTTGAAAATGGTTAAGTGTAGTGACTTGAAATGTGAATTAGTGACTTGAAAATGGTTAAGTGTAGTGACTTGAAATATGAATTAGTTACTTGAAAATGGTTAAGTGTAGTGACTTGAAATCGTTAACTTGTTTCATGAAAATGTTTAAGTATAGTGAGTTCAATTGTGAATTAGTGACTTGAAAATGGTTAAGTGTAGTGAATTGAAATGTGAATTAGTGACTTGAAAATGGTTAAATGTAGTGACTTGAAATGTGAATTACTGACTTGAAAATGGTTAAGTGTAGTGACTTGAAATGTGAATTACTGACTTGAAAATGGTCAAGTGTAGTGACTTGAAATGTTAATTAGTGACTTGAAAATGGTTAAATATAGTGACTTGAAATTGTGAACTTGTTCTTGAAAATGTTTAAGTATAGTGAGTTCAATTGTGAATTAGTGACTTGAAAATGGTTAAGTGTAGTGAATTGAAATGTGAATTAGTGACTTGAAAATGGTTAAATGTAGTGACTTGAAATGTGAATTACTGACTTGAAAATGGTTAAGTGTAGTGACTTGAAATGTGAATTACTGACTTGAAAATGGTTAAATATAGTGACTTGAAATTGTGAACTTGTTTCTTGAAAATGGTTAAGTGTAGTGACATGAAATATGAATTAGTGACTTGAAAATGGTTAAGTGTAGTTACTTGAAACTGTTAACTTGTTTCATGAAAATGGTTAAGTGTAGTGACTTGAAATGTGAATTACTGACTTGAAAATGGTTAAGTGTAGTGACTTGAAATGTGAATTAGTGACTTGAAAATGGTTAAATATAGTGACTCGAAATTGTGAACTTGTTACTTGAAAATAGTTAAGTGTAGTGACTTGAAATATGAATTAGTGACTTGAAATATGAATTACTGACTTGAAAATGGTTAAGTGTAGTGACTTGAAAATGGTTAAATATAGTGACTCGAAATTGTGAACTTGTTACTTGAAAATGGTTAAGTGTAGTGACTTGAAATATGAATTAGTTACTTGAAAATGGTTAAGTGTAGTGACTTGAAATTGTTAACTTGTTTCATGAAAATGTTTAAGTATAGTGAGTTCAATTGTGAATTAGTGACTTGAAAATGGTTAAGTGTAGTGAATTGAAATGTGAATTAGTGACTTGAAAATGGTTAAATGTAGTGACTTGAAATGTGAATTACTGACTTGAAAATGGTTAAGTGTAGTGACTTGAAATGTGAATTAGTGACTTGAAAATGGTTAAGTGTAGTGACTTGAAATATGAATTAGTTACTTGAAAATGGTTAAGTGTAGTGACTTGAAATCGTTAACTTGTTTCATGAAAATGTTTAAGTATAGTGAGTTCAATTGTGAATTAGTGACTTGAAAATGGTTAAGTGTAGTGAATTGAAATGTGAATTAGTGACTTGAAAATGGTTAAATGTAGTGACTTGAAATGTGAATTACTGACTTGAAAATGGTTAAGTGTAGTGACTTGAAATGTGAATTACTGACTTGAAAATGGTCAAGTGTAGTGACTTGAAATGTTAATTAGTGACTTGAAAATGGTTAAATATAGTGACTTGAAATTGTGAACTTGTTCTTGAAAATGTTTAAGTATAGTGAGTTCAATTGTGAATTAGTGACTTGAAAATGGTTAAGTGTAGTGAATTGAAATGTGAATTAGTGACTTGAAAATGGTTAAATGTAGTGACTTGAAATGTGAATTACTGACTTGAAAATGGTTAAGTGTAGTGACTTGAAATGTGAATTACTGACTTGAAAATGGTTAAATATAGTGACTTGAAATTGTGAACTTGTTTCTTGAAAATGGTTAAGTGTAGTGACATGAAATATGAATTAGTGACTTGAAAATGGTTAAGTGTAGTTACTTGAAACTGTTAACTTGTTTCATGAAAATGGTTAAGTGTAGTGACTTGAAATGTGAATTACTGACTTGAAAATGGTTAAGTGTAGTGACTTGAAATGTGAATTAGTGACTTGAAAATGGTTAAATATAGTGACTCGAAATTGTGAACTTGTTACTTGAAAATAGTTAAGTGTAGTGACTTGAAATATGAATTAGTGACTTGAAATATGAATTACTGACTTGAAAATGGTTAAGTGTAGTGACTTGAAAATGGTTAAATATAGTGACTCGAAATTGTGAACTTGTTACTTGAAAATGGTTAAGTGTAGTGACTTGAAATATGAATTAGTTACTTGAAAATGGTTAAGTGTAGTGACTTGAAATTGTTAACTTGTTTCATGAAAATGTTTAAGTATAGTGAGTTCAATTGTGAATTAGTGACTTGAAAATGGTTAAGTGTAGTGAATTGAAATGTGAATTAGTGACTTGAAAATGGTTAAATGTAGTGACTTGAAATGTGAATTACTGACTTGAAAATGGTTAAGTGTAGTGACTTGAAATGTGAATTAGTGACTTGAAAATGGTTAAGTGTAGTGACTTGAAATATGAATTAGTTACTTGAAAATGGTTAAGTGTAGTGACTTGAAATTGTTAACTTGTTTCATGAAAATGTTTAAGTATAGTGAGTTCAATTGTGAATTAGTGACTTGAAAATGGTTAAGTGTAGTGAATTGAAATGTGAATTAGTGACTTGAAAATGGTTAAATGTAGTGACTTGAAATGTGAATTACTGACTTGAAAATGGTTAAGTGTAGTGACTTGAAATGTGAATTACTGACTTGAAAATGGTCAAGTGTAGTGACTTGAAATGTTAATTAGTGACTTGAAAATGGTTAAATATAGTGACTTGAAATTGTGAATTTGTTTCTTGAAAATGGTTAAGTGTAGTGACATGAAATATGAATTAGTGACTTGAAAATGGTTAAGTGTAGTTACTTGAAACTGTTAACTTGTTTCATGAAAATGGTTAAGTGTAGTGACTTGAAATGTGAATTACTGACTTGAAAATGGTTAAGTGTAGTGACTTGAAATGTGAATTAGTGACTTGAAAATGGTTAAATATAGTGACTCAAAATTGTGAACTTGTTACTTGAAAATGGTTAAGTGTAGTGACTTGAAATATGAATTAGTGACTTGAAATGTGAATTAGTGACTTGGAAATGGTTAAGTGTAGTGACTTTAAATTGTGAACTTGTTTATTGAACTGGTTAAATGTAGTGACTCGAAATTGTGAACTTGTTTCTTGAAAATGGTTAAGTGTAGTGACTTGAAATATGAATTAGTTACTTGAAAATGGTTAAGTGTAAAGACTTGAAATTGGTAACTTGTTTCATGAAAATGTTTAAGTATAGTGAGTTCAATTGTGAATTAGTGACTTGAAAATGGTTAAGTTTAGTGAATTGAAATGTGAATTAGTGACTTGAAAATGGTTAAATGTAGTGACTTGAAATTGTGAACATGTTTCTTGAAAATTGTTAAGTGTAGTGACTTGAAATGTGAATTACCGACTTTAAAATGGTTAAGTGTAGTGACTTAAGGTTGTGAACTTGTTTCTTGAAAATGGATAAGTGTAGTGACTAGAAATTGTGAACTTGTTTCTTGAAATGGTTAAGTGTTGCGACTTGAAATTGTGAACTTGTTTCTTGAAAATGGTTAAGTGTAGTGACATGAAATATGAATTAGTGACTTGAAAATGGTTAAGTGGAGTGACTTGAAACTGTTAACTTGTTTCATGAAAATGGTTAAGTGTAGTGACTTGAAATGTGAATTACTGACTTGAAAATGGTTAAGTGTAGTGACTTGAAATGTGAATTAGTGACTTGAAAATGGTTAAATATAGTGACTCGAAATTGTGAACTTGTTACTTGAAAATGGTTAAGTGTAGTGACTTGAAATATGAATTAGTGACTTGAAATGTGAATTAGTGACTTGAAAATGGATAAGTGTAGTGACTTTAAATTGTGAACTTGTTTATTGAACTGGTTAAATGTAGTGACTCGAAATTGTGAACTTGTTTCTTGAAAATGGTTAAGTGTAGTGACTTGAAATGCGAATTAGTGACTTAAAAATGGCTAAGTGTAGTGATTTGAAATTCTGATCTTGTTTCTTGAAAATGGTTAAGTGTAGTGACTTGAAATATGAATTAGTTACTTGAAAATGGTTAAGTGTAGTGACTTGAAATTGTTTACTTGTTTCATGAAAATGTTTAAGTATAGTGAGTTCAATTGTGAATTAGTGACTTGAAAATGTTTAAGTGTAGTGACTTGAAATGTGAATTACTGACTTGAAAATGGTTAAATATAGTGACTTGAAATTGTGAACTTGTTTCTTGAAAATGGTTAAGTGTAGTGACATGAAATATGAATTAGTGACTTGAAAATGGTTAAGTGTAGTGACTTGAAATGTGAATTACTGACTTGAAAATGGTTAAGTGTAGTGACTTGAAATGTGAATTACTGACTTGAAAATGGTTAAGTGTAGTGACTTGAAAATGGTTAAATATAGTGACTCGAAATTGTGAACTTGTTACTTGAAAATGGTTAAGTGTAGTGACTTGAAATATGAATTAGTTACTTGAAAATGGTTAAGTGTAGTGACTTGAAATTGTTAACTTGTTTCATGAAAATGTTTAAGTATAGTGAGTTCAATTGTGAATTAGTGACTTGAAAATGGTTAAGTGTAGTGAATTGAAATGTGAATTAGTGACTTGAAAATGGTTAAATGTAGTGACTTGAAATGTGAATTACTGACTTGAAAATGGTTAAGTGTAGTGACTTGAAATGTGAATTAGTGACTTGAAAATGGTTAAGTGTAGTGACTTGAAATATGAATTAGTTACTTGAAAATGGTTAAGTGTAGTGACTTGAAATTGTTAACTTGTTTCATGAAAATGTTTAAGTATAGTGAGTTCAATTGTGAATTAGTGACTTGAAAATGGTTAAGTGTAGTGAATTGAAATGTGAATTAGTGACTTGAAAATGGTTAAATGTAGTGACTTGAAATGTGAATTACTGACTTGAAAATGGTTAAGTGTAGTGACTTGAAATGTGAATTACTGACTTGAAAATGGTCAAGTGTAGTGACTTGAAATGTTAATTAGTGACTTGAAAATGGTTAAATATAGTGACTTGAAATTGTGAACTTGTTTCTTGAAAATGGTTAAGTGTAGTGACATGAAATATGAATTAGTGACTTGAAAATGGTTAAGTGTAGTTACTTGAAACTGTTAACTTGTTTCATGAAAATGGTTAAGTGTAGTGACTTGAAATGTGAATTACTGACTTGAAAATGGTTAAGTGTAGTGACTTGAAATGTGAATTAGTGACTTGAAAATGGTTAAATATAGTGACTCAAAATTGTGAACTTGTTACTTGAAAATGGTTAAGTGTAGTGACTTGAAATATGAATTAGTGACTTGAAATGTGAATTAGTGACTTGGAAATGGTTAAGTGTAGTGACTTTAAATTGTGAACTTGTTTATTGAACTGGTTAAATGTAGTGACTCGAAATTGTGAACTTGTTTCTTGAAAATGGTTAAGTGTAGTGACTTGAAATATGAATTAGTTACTTGAAAATGGTTAAGTGTAAAGACTTGAAATTGGTAACTTGTTTCATGAAAATGTTTAAGTATAGTGAGTTCAATTGTGAATTAGTGACTTGAAAATGGTTAAGTTTAGTGAATTGAAATGTGAATTAGTGACTTGAAAATGGTTAAATGTAGTGACTTGAAATTGTGAACATGTTTCTTGAAAATTGTTAAGTGTAGTGACTTGAAATGTGAATTACCGACTTTAAAATGGTTAAGTGTAGTGACTTAAGGTTGTGAACTTGTTTCTTGAAAATGGATAAGTGTAGTGACTAGAAATTGTGAACTTGTTTCTTGAAATGGTTAAGTGTTGCGACTTGAAATTGTGAACTTGTTTCTTGAAAATGGTTAAGTGTAGTGACATGAAATATGAATTAGTGACTTGAAAATGGTTAAGTGTAGTGACTTGAAACTGTTAACTTGTTTCATGAAAATGGTTAAGTGTAGTGACTTGAAATGTGAATTACTGACTTGAAAATGGTTAAGTGTAGTGACTTGAAATGTGAATTAGTGACTTGAAAATGGTTAAATATAGTGACTCGAAATTGTGAACTTGTTACTTGAAAATGGTTAAGTGTAGTGACTTGAAATATGAATTAGTGACTTGAAATGTGAATTAGTGACTTGAAAATGGATAAGTGTAGTGACTTTAAATTGTGAACTTGTTTATTGAACTGGTTAAATGTAGTGACTCGAAATTGTGAACTTGTTTCTTGAAAATGGTTAAGTGTAGTGACTTGAAATGCGAATTAGTGACTTAAAAATGGCTAAGTGTAGTGATTTGAAATTCTGATCTTGTTTCTTGAAAATGGTTAAGTGTAGTGACTTGAAATTGTTTACTTGTTTCATGAAAATGTTTAAGTATAGTGAGTTCAATTGTGAATTAGTGACTTGAAAATGTTTAAGTGTAGTGAATTAAAATGTGAATTAGTGACTTGAAAATGGTTAAATGTAGTGACTTGAAATTGTGAACATGTTTCTTGAAAATTGTAAGTCTAGTGACTTGAAATGTGAATTACTGACTTTAAAATGGTTAAGTGTAGTGACTTTAGGTTGTGAACTTGTTTCTTGAAAATGGATAAGTGTAGTGACTAGATATTGTGAACTTGTTACTTGAAATGGTTAAGTGTTGCGACTTGAAATTGTGAACTTGTTTCTTGAAAATGGTTAAGTGTAGTGACATGAAATATGAATTAGTGACTTGAAAATGGTTAAGTGTAGTGACTTGAAACTGTCAAGTTGTTTCATGAAAATGGTTAAGTGTAGTGACTTGAAATGTGAATTACTGACTTGAAAATGGTTAAGTGTAGTGACTTGAAATGTGAATTACTGACTTGAAAATGGTTAAGTGTAGTGAATTGAAATGTGAATTAGTGACTTGAAAATGGTTAAATGTAGTGACTTGAAATTGTGAACATGTTTCTTGAAAATCGTTAAGTGTAGCGACTTGAAATGTGAATTACTAACTTTAAAATGGTTAAGTGTAGTGACTTAAGGTTGTGAACTTGTTTCTTGAAAATGGATAAGTGTAGTGACTAGAAATTGTGAACTTGTTTCTTGAAATGGTTAAGTGTAGTGACTTGAAATTGTGAACTTGTATTTGAAAATGGTTAAGTGTAGTGACTTGAAATATGAATTAGTGACTTAAAAATGGTTAAGTGTAGTGATTTGAAATTCTGATCTTGTTTCTTGAAAATGGTTAAGTGTAGTGACTTGAAATATGAATTAGTTACTTGAAAATGGTTAAGTGTAGTGACTTGAAATTGTTAACTTGTTTCATGAAAATGTTTAAGTATAGTGAGTTCAATTGTGAATTAGTGACTTGAAAATGTTTAAGTGTAGTGAATTGAAATGTGAATTAGTGACTTGAAAATGGTTAAATGTAGTGACTCGAAATTGTGAACTTGTTTCTTGAAAATGGTTAAGTGTAGTGACTTGAAATTGTGAACTTGTTTCTTGAAATGGTTAAGTGTAGCGACTTGAAATTGTGAACTTGTTTCTTGAAAATGGTTAAGTGTAGTGACATGAAATATGAATTAGTGACTTGAAAATGGTTAAGTGTAGTGACTTGAAGCTGTTAACTTGTTTCATGAAAATGGTTAAGTTTAGTGACTTGAAATGTGAATTACTGACTTGAAAATGGTTAAGTGTAGTGACTTTAAATTGTGAACGTGTTTCTTCAAAATGGTTAAGTGTAGTGACTTGAAATGCGAATTAGTGACTTAAAAATGGCTAAGTGTAGTGATTTAAAATTCTGATCTTGTTTCTTGAAAATGGTCAAGTGTAATGACTTGAAATATGATTTAGTTACTTGAAAATGGTTAAGTGTAGTGACTTGAAATTGTTAACTTGTTTCATGAAAATGTTTAAGTATAGTGAGTTCAATTGTGAATTAGTGACTTGAAAATGGTTAAGTGTAGTGAATTAAAATGTGAATTAGTGACTTGAAAATGGTTAAATGTAGTGACTTGAAATTGTGAACATGTTTCTTGAAAATTGTTAAGTCTAGTGACTTGAAATGTGAATTACTGACTTTAAAATGGTTAAGTGTAGTGACTTTAGGTTGTGAACTTGTTTGTTGAAAATGGATAAGTGTAGTGACTAGATATTGTGAACTTGTTACTTGAAATGGTTAAGTGTTGCGACTTGAAATTGTGAACTTGTTTCTTGAAAATGGTTAAGTGTAGTGACATGAAATATGAATTAGTGACTTGAAAATGGTTAAGTGTAGTGACTTGAAACTGTTAAGTTGTTTCATGAAAATGGTTAAGTGTAGTGACTTGAAATGTGAATTACTGACTTGAAAATGGTTAAGTGTAGTGACTTGAAATGTGAATTAGTGACTTGAAAATGGTTAAATATAGTGGCTCGAAATTGCGAACTTGATACTTGAAAATGGTTAAGTGTAGTGACTTGAAATATGAATTAGTCACTTGAAATGTGAATTAGTGACTTGAAAATGGTTAAGTTTAGTGACTTTAAATTGTGAACTTGTTTATTGAACTGGTTAAATGTAGTGACTCGAAATGGTGAACTTGTTTCTTGAAGGTTAAGTGTAGTGACTTGAAATGCGAATTAGTGACTTAAAAATGGCTAAGTGTAGTGATTTGAAATTCTGATCTTGTTTCTTGAAAATGGTTAAGTGTAGTGACTTGAAATGTGCATTACTGACTTGAAAATGGTTAAGTGTAGTGACTTGAAATTTGAATTAGTGACTTGAAAATGGTTAAATATAGTGACTTGAAATTGTGAACTTGTTTCTTGAAAATGGTTAAGTGTAGTGACATGAAATATGAATTAGTGACTTGAAAATGGTTAAGTGTAGTGACTTAAAGCTGTTAACTTGTTTCATGAAAATGGTTAAGTGTAGTGACTTGAAATGTGAATTACTGACTTGAAAATGGTTAAGTGTAGTGACTTGAAATGTGAATTACTGACTTGAAAATGGTTAAGTGTAGTGAATTGAAATGTGAATTAGTGACTTGAAAATGGTTAAATGTAGTGACTTGAAATTGTGAACATGTTTCTTGAAAATCGTTAAGTGTAGCGACTTGAAATGTGAATTACTGACTTTAAAATGGTTAAGTGTAGTGACTTAAGGTTGTGAAATTGTTTCTTGAAAATGGATAAGTGTAGTGACTAGAAATTGTGAACTTGTTTCTTGAAATGGTTAAGTGTAGTGACTTGAAATTGTGAACTTGTATTTGAAAATGGTTAAGTGTAGTGACTTGAAATATGAATTAGTGACTTAAAAATGGTTAAGTGTAGTGATTTGAAATTCTGATCTTGTTTCTTGAAAATGGTTAAGTGTAGTGACTTGAAATATGAATTAGTTACTTGAAAATGGTTAAGTGTAGTGACTTGAAATTGTTAACTTGTTTCATGAAAATGTTTAAGTATAGTGAGTTCAATTGTGAATTAGTGACTTGAAAATGTTTAAGTGTAGTGAATTGAAATGTGAATTAGTGACTTGAAAATGGTTAAATGTAGTGACTCGAAATTGTGAACTTGTTTCTTGAAAATGGTTAAGTGTAGTGACTTGAAATTGTGAACTTGTTTCTTGAAATGGTTAAGTGTAGCGACTTGAAATTGTGAACTTGTTTCTTGAAAATGGTTAAGTGTAGTGACATGAAATATGAATTAGTGACTTGAAAATGGTTAAGTGTAGTGACTTGAAACTGTTAACTTGTTTCATGAAAATGGTTAAGTGTAGTGACTTGAAATGTGAATTACTGACTTGAAAATGGTTAAGTGTAGTGAATTGAAATGTGAATTAGTGACTTGAAAATGGTTAAATGTAGTGACTTGAAATTGTGAACATGTTTCTTGAAAATCGTTAAGTGTAGCGACTTGAAATGTGAATTACTGACTTTAAAATGGTTAAGTGTAGTGACTTAAGGTTGTGAAATTGTTTCTTGAAAATGGATAAGTGTAGTGACTAGAAATTGTGAACTTGTTTCTTGAAATGGTTAAGTGTAGTGACTTGAAATTGTGAACTTGTATTTGAAAATGGTTAAGTGTAGTGACTTGAAATATGAATTAGTGACTTAAAAATGGTTAAGTGTAGTGATTTGAAATTCTGATCTTGTTTCTTGAAAATGGTTAAGTGTAGTGACTTGAAATATGAATTAGTTACTTGAAAATGGTTAAGTGTAGTGACTTGAAATTGTTAACTTGTTTCATGAAAATGTTTAAGTATAGTGAGTTCAATTGTGAATTAGTGACTTGAAAATGTTTAAGTGTAGTGAATTGAAATGTGAATTAGTGACTTGAAAATGGTTAAATGTAGTGACTCGAAATTGTGAACTTGTTTCTTGAAAATGGTTAAGTGTAGTGACTTGAAATTGTGAACTTGTTTCTTGAAATGGTTAAGTGTAGCGACTTGAAATTGTGAACTTGTTTCTTGAAAATGGTTAAGTGTAGTGACATGAAATATGAATTAGTGACTTGAAAATGGTTAAGTGTAGTGACTTGAAACTGTTAACTTGTTTCATGAAAATGGTTAAGTGTAGTGACTTGAAATGTGAATTACTGACTTGAAAATGGTTAAGTGTAGTGAATTGAAATGTGAATTAGTGACTTGAAAATGGTTAAATGTAGTGACTTGAAATTGTGAACATGTTTCTTGAAAATCGTTAAGTGTAGCGACTTGAAATGTGAATTACTGACTTGAAAATGGTTAAGTGTAGTGACTTAAGGTTGTGAAATTGTTTCTTGAAAATGGATAAGTGTAGTGACTAGAAATTGTGAACTTGTTTCTTGAAATGGTTAAGTGTAGTGACTTGAAATTGTGAACTTGTATTTGAAAATGGTTAAGTGTAGTGACTTGAAATATGAATTAGTGACTTAAAAATGGTTAAGTGTAGTGATTTGAAATTCTGATCTTGTTTCTTGAAAATGGTTAAGTGTAGTGACTTGAAATATGAATTAGTTACTTGAAAATGGTTAAGTGTAGTGACTTGAAATTGTTAACTTGTTTCATGAAAATGTTTAAGTATAGTGAGTTCAATTGTGAATTAGTGACTTGAAAATGTTTAAGTGTAGTGAATTGAAATGTGAATTAGTGACTTGAAAATGGTTAAATGTAGTGACTCGAAATTGTGAACTTGTTTCTTGAAAATGGTTAAGTGTAGTGACTTGAAATTGTGAACTTGTTACTTGAAATGGTTAAGTGTAGCGACTTGAAATTGTGAACTTGTTTCTTGAAAATGGTTAAGTGTAGTGACATGAAATATGAATTAGTGACTTGAAAATGGTTAAGTGTAGTGACTTGAAACTGTTAACTTGTTTCATGAAAATGGTTAAGTGTAGTGACTTGAAATGTGAATTACTGACTTGAAAATGGTTAAGTGTAGTGAATTGAAATGTGAATTAGTGACTTGAAAATGGTTAAATGTAGTGACTTGAAATTGTGAACATGTTTCTTGAAAATCGTTAAGTGTAGCGACATGAAATATGAATTAGTGACTTGAAAATGGTTAAGTGTAGTGACTTGAAATATGAATTAGTGACTTTAAAATGGTTAAGTGTAGTGACTTAAGGTTGTGAAATTGTTTCTTGAAAATGGATAAGTGTAGTGACTAGAAATTGTGAACTTGTTTCTTGAAATGGTTAAGTGTAGTGACTTGAAATTGTGAACTTGTATTTGAAAATGGTTAAGTGTAGTGACTTGAAATATGAATTAGTGACTTAAAAATGGTTAAGTGTAGTGATTTGAAATTCTGATCTTGTTTCTTGAAAATGGTTAAGTGTAGTGACTTGAAATATGAATTAGTTACTTGAAAATGGTTAAGTGTAGTGACTTGAAATTGTTAACTTGTTTCATGAAAATGTTTAAGTATAGTGAGTTCAATTGTGAATTAGTGACTTGAAAATGTTTAAGTGTAGTGAATTGAAATGTGAATTAGTGACTTGAAAATGGTTAAATGTAGTGACTCGAAATTGTGAACTTGTTTCTTGAAAATGGTTAAGTGTAGTGACTTGAAATTGTGAACTTGTTTCTTGAAATGGTTAAGTGTAGCGACTTGAAATTGTGAACTTGTTTCTTGAAAATGGTTAAGTGTAGCGACTTGAAATTGTGAACTTGTTTCTTGAAAATGGTTAAGTGTAGTGACATGAAATATGAATTAGTGACTTGAAAATGGTTAAGTGTAGTGACTTGAAACTGTTAACTTGTTTCATGAAAATGGTTAAGTGTAGTGACTTGAAATGTGAATTACTGACTTGAAAATGGTTAAGTGTAGTGACTTGAAATGTGAATTAGTGACTTGAAAATGGTTAAATATAGTGACTCGAAATTGTGAACTTGATACTTGAAAATGGTTAAGTGTAGTGACTTGAAATATGAATTAGTCACTTGAAATGTGAATTAGTGACTTGAAAATGGTTAAGTTTAGTGACTTTAAATTGTGAACTTGTTTATTGAACTGGTTAAATGTAGTGACTCGAAATTGTGAACTTGTTTCTTGAAAATGGTTAAGTGTAGTGACTTGAAATGCGAATTAGTGACTTAAAAATGGCTAAGTGTAGTGATTTGAAATTCTGATCTTGTTTCTTGAAAATGGTTAAGTGTAGTGACTTGAAATGTGCATTACTGACTTGAAAATGGTTAAGTGTAGTGACTTGAAATTTGAATTAGTGACTTGAAAATGGTTAAATATAGTGACTTGAAATTGTGAACTTGCTTCTTGAAAATGGTTAAGTGTAGTGACATGAAATATGAATTAGTGACTTGAAAATGGTTAAGTGTAGTGACTTGAAGCTGTTAACTTGTTTCATGAAAATGGTTAAGTGTAGTGACTTGAAGCTGTTAACTTGTTTCCTGAAAATGGTTAAGTGTAGTGACTTGAAATGTGAATTACTGACTTGAAAATGGTTAAGTGTAGTGAATTGAAATGTGAATTAGTGACTTGAAAATGGTTAAATGTAGTGACTTGAAATTGTAAACATGTTTCTTGAAAATCGTTAAGTGTAGCGACTTGAAATGTGAATTACTGACTTTAAAATGGTTAAGTGTAGTGACTTAAGGTTGTGAAATTGTTTCTTGAAAATGGATAAGTGTAGTGACTAGAAATTGTGAACTTGTTTCTTGAAATGGTTAAGTGTAGTGACTTGAAATTGTGAACTTGTATTTGAAAATGGTTAAGTGTAGTGACTTGAAATATGAATTAGTGACTTAAAAATGGTTAATTGTAGTGATTTGAAATTCTGATCTTGTTTCTTGAAAATGGTTAAGTGTAGTGACTTGAAATATGAATTAGTTACTTGAAAATGGTTAAGTGTAGTGACTTGAAATTGTTAACTTGTTTCATGAAAATGTTTAAGTATAGCGAGTTCAATTGTGAATTAGTGACTTGAAAATGTTTAAGTGTAGTGAATTGAAATGTGAATTAGTGACTTGAAAATGGTTAAATGTAGTGACTCGAAATTGTGAACTTGTTTCTTGAAAATGGTTAAGTGTAGTGACTTGAAATTGTGAACTTGTTTCTTGAAATGGTTAAGTGTAGCGACTTGAAATTGTGAACTTGTTTCTTGAAAATGGTTAAGTGTAGTGACATGAAATATGAATTAGTGACTTGAAAATGGTTAAGTGTAGTGACTTGAAACTGTTAACTTGTTTCATGAAAATGGTTAAGTGTAGTGACTTGAAATGTGAATTACTGACTTGAAAATGGTTAAGTGTAGTGACTTTAAATTGTGAACGTGTTTCTTGAAAATGGTTAAGTGTAGTGACTTGAAATGCGAATTAGTAACTTAAAAATGGCTAAGTGTAGTGATTTAAAATTCTGATCTTGTTTCTTGAAAATGGTCAAGTGTAATGACTTGAAATATGATTTAGTTACTTGAAAATGGTTAAGTGTAGTGACTTGAAATTGTTAACTTGTTTCATGAAAATGTTTAAGTATAGTGAGTTCAATTGTGAATTAGTGACTTGAAAATGGTTAAGTGTAGTGAATTAAAATGTGAATTAGTGACTTGAAAATGGTTAAATGTAGTGACTTGAAATTGTGAACATGTTTCTTGAAAATTGTTAAGTCTAGTGACTTGAAATGTGAATTACTGACTTTAAAATGGTTAAGTGTAGTGACTTTAGGTTGTGAACTTGTTTCTTGAAAATGGATAAGTGTAGTGACTAGATATTGTGAACTTGTTACTTGAAATGGTTAAGTGTTGCGACTTGAAATTGTGAACTTGTTTCTTGAAAATGGTTAAGTGTAGTGACATGAAATATGAATTAGTGACTTGAAAATGGTTAAGTGTAGTGACTTGAAACTGTTAAGTTGTTTCATGAAAATGGTTAAGTGTAGTGACTTGAAATGTGAATTACTGACTTGAAAATGGTTAAGTGTAGTGACTTGAAATGTGAATTAGTGACTTGAAAATGGTTAAATATAGTGACTCGAAATTGTGAACTTGATACTTGAAAATGGTTAAGTGTAGTGACTTGAAATATGAATTAGTCACTTGAAATGTGAATTAGTGACTTGAAAATGGTTAAGTTTAGTGACTTTAAATTGTGAACTTGTTTATTGAACTGGTTAAATGTAGTGACTCGAAATTGTGAACTTATTTCTTGAAAATGGTTAAGTGTAGTGACTTGAAATGCGAATTAGTGACTTAAAAATGGCTAAGTGTAGTGATTTGAAATTCTGATCTTGTTTCTTGAAAATGGTTAAGTGTAGTGACTTGAAATGTGCATTACTGACTTGAAAATGGTTAAGTGTAGTGACTTGAAATTTTAATTAGTGACTTGAAAATGGTTAAATATAGTGACTTGAAATTGTGAACTTGTTTCTTGAAAATGGTTAAGTGTAGTGACATGAAATATGAATTAGTGACTTGAAAATGGTTAAGTGTAGTGACTTGAAGCTGTTAACTTGTTTCATGAAAATGGTTAAGTGTAGTGACTTGAAATGTGAATTACTGACTTGAAAATGGTTAAGTGTAGTGACTTGAAATGTGAATTACTGACTTGAAAATGGTTAAGTGTAGTGAATTGAAATGTGAATTAGTGACTTGAAAATGGTTAAATGTAGTGACTTGAAATTGTGAACATGTTTCTTGAAAATCGTTAAGTGTAGCGACTTGAAATGTGAATTACTGACTTTAAAATGGTTAAGTGTAGTGACTTAAGGTTGTGAAATTGTTTCTTGAAAATGGATAAGTGTAGTGACTAGAAATTGTGAACTTGTTTCTTGAAATGGTTAAGTGTAGTGACTTGAAATTGTGAACTTGTATTTGAAAATGGTTAAGTGTAGTGACTTGAAATATGAATTAGTGACTTAAAAATGGTTAAGTGTAGTGATTTGAAATTCTGATCTTGTTTCTTGAAAATGGTTAAGTGTAGTGACTTGAAATATGAATTAGTTACTTGAAAATGGTTAAGTGTAGTGATTTGAAATTCTGATCTTGTTTCTTGAAAATGGTTAAGTGTAGTGACTTGAAATATGAATTAGTTACTTGAAAATGGTTAAGTGTAGTGACTTGAAATTGTTAACTTGTTTCATGAAAATGTTTAAGTATAGTGAGTTCAATTGTGAATTAGTGACTTGAAAATGTTTAAGTGTAGTGAATTGAAATGTGAATTAGTGACTTGAAAATGGTTAAATGTAGTGACTCGAAATTGTGAACTTGTTTCTTGAAAATGGTTAAGTGTAGTGACTTGAAATTGTGAACTTGTTTCTTGAAATGGTTAAGTGTAGCGACTTGAAATTGTGAACTTGTTTCTTGAAAATGGTTAAGTGTAGTGACATGAAATATGAATTAGTGACTTGAAAATGGTTAAGTGTAGTGACTTGAAACTGTTAACTTGTTTCATGAAAATGGTTAAGTATAGTGACTTGAAATGTGAATTACTGACTTGAAAATGGTTAAGTGTAGTGACTTTAAATTGTGAACGTGTTTCTTGAAAATGGTTAAGTGTAGTGACTTGAAATGCGAATTAGTAACTTAAAAATGGCTAAGTGTAGTGATTTAAAATTCTGATCTTGTTTCTTGAAAATGGTCAAGTGTAATGACTTGAAATATGATTTAGTTACTTGAAAATGGTTAAGTGTAGTGACTTGAAATTGTTAACTTGTTTCATGAAAATGTTTAAGTATAGTGAGTTCAATTGTGAATTAGTGACTTGAAAATGGTTAAGTGTAGTGAATTAAAATGTGAATTAGTGACTTGAAAATGGTTAAATGTAGTGACTTGAAATTGTGAACATGTTTCTTGAAAATTGTTAAGTCTAGTGACTTGAAATGTGAATTACTGACTTTAAAATGGTTAAGTGTAGTGACTTTAGGTTGTGAACTTGTTTCTTGAAAATGGATAAGTGTAGTGACTAGATATTGTGAACTTGTTACTTGAAATGGTTAAATGTTGCGACTTGAAATTGTGAACTTGTTTCTTGAAAATGGTTAAGTGTAGTGACATGAAATATGAATTAGTGACTTGAAAATGGTTAAGTGTAGTGACTTGAAACTGTTAAGTTGTTTCATGAAAATGGTTAAGTGTAGTGACTTGAAATGTGAATTACTGACTTGAAAATGGTTAAGTGTAGTGACTTGAAATGTGAATTAGTGACTTGAAAATGGTTAAATATAGTGACTCGAAATTGTGAACTTGATACTTGAAAATGGTTAAGTGTAGTGACTTGAAATATGAATTAGTCACTTGAAATGTGAATTAGTGACTTGAAAATGGTTAAGTTTAGTGACTTTAAATTGTGAACTTGTTTATTGAACTGGTTAAATGTAGTGACTCGAAATTGTGAACTTGTTTCTTGAAAATGGTTAAGTGTAGTGACTTGAAATGCGAATTAGTGACTTAAAAATGGCTAAGTGTAGTGATTTGAAATTCTGATCTTGTTTCTTGAAAATGGTTAAGTGTAGTGACTTGAAATGTGCATTACTGACTTGAAAATGGTTAAGTGTAGTGACTTGAAATTTGAATTAGTGACTTGAAAATGGTTAAATATAGTGACTTGAAATTGTGAACTTGTTTCTTGAAAATGGTTAAGTGTAGTGACATGAAATATGAATTAGTGACTTGAAAATGGTTAAGTGTAGTGACTTGAAGCTGTTAACTTGTTTCATGAAAATGGTTAAGTGTAGTGACTTGAAATGTGAATTACTGACTTGAAAATGGTTAAGTGTAGTGAATTGAAATGTGAATTACTGACTTGAAAATGGTTAAGTGTAGTGAATTGAAATGTGAATTAGTGACTTGAAAATGGTTAAATGTAGTGACTTGAAATTGTGAACATGTTTCTTGAAAATCGTTAAGTGTAGCGACTTGAAATGTGAATTAGTGACTTGAAAATGTTTAAGTGTAGTGAATTGAAATGTGAATTAGTGACTTGAAAATGGTTAAATGTAGTGACTCGAAATTGTGAACTTGTTTCTTGAAAATGGTTAAGTGTAGTGACTTGAAATTGTGAACTTGTTTCTTGAAATGGTTAAGTGTAGCGACTTGAAATTGTGAACTTGTTTCTTGAAAATGGTTAAGTGTAGTGACATGAAATATGAATTAGTGACTTGAAAATGGTTAAGTGTAGTGACTTGAAACTGTTAACTTGTTTCATGAAAATGGTTAAGTGTAGTGACTTGAAATGTGAATTACTGACTTGAAAATGGTTAAGTGTAGTGACTTTAAATTGTGAACGTGTTTCTTGAAAATGGTTAAGTGTAGTGACTTGAAATGCGAATTAGTAACTTAAAAATGGCTAAGTGTAGTGATTTAAAATTCTGATCTTGTTTCTTGAAAATGGTCAAGTGTAATGACTTGAAATATGATTTAGTTACTTGAAAATGGTTAAGTGTAGTGACTTGAAATTGTTAACTTGTTTCATGAAAATGTTTAAGTATAGTGAGTTCAATTGTGAATTAGTGACTTGAAAATGGTTAAGTGTAGTGAATTAAAATGTGAATTAGTGACTTGAAAATGGTTAAATGTAGTGACTTGAAATTGTGAACATGTTTCTTGAAAATTGTTAAGTCTAGTGACTTGAAATGTGAATTACTGACTTTAAAATGGTTAAGTGTAGTGACTTTAGGTTGTGAACTTGTTTCTTGAAAATGGATAAGTGTAGTGACTAGATATTGTGAACTTGTTACTTGAAATGGTTAAGTGTTGCGACTTGAAATTGTGAACTTGTTTCTTGAAAATGGTTAAGTGTAGTGACATGAAATATGAATTAGTGACTTGAAAATGGTTAAGTGTAGTGACTTGAAACTGTTAAGTTGTTTCATGAAAATGGTTAAGTGTAGTGACTTGAAATGTGAATTACTGACTTGAAAATGGTTAAGTGTAGTGACTTGAAATGTGAATTAGTGACTTGAAAATGGTTAAATATAGTGACTCGAAATTGTGAACTTGATACTTGAAAATGGTTAAGTGTAGTGACTTGAAATATGAATTAGTCACTTGAAATGTGAATTAGTGACTTGAAAATGGTTAAGTTTAGTGACTTTAAATTGTGAACTTGTTTATTGAACTGGTTAAATGTAGTGACTCGAAATTGTGAACTTGTTTCTTGAAAATGGTTAAGTGTAGTGACTTGAAATGCGAATTAGTGACTTAAAAATGGCTAAGTGTAGTGATTTGAAATTCTGATCTTGTTTCTTGAAAATGGTTAAGTGTAGTGACTTGAAATGTGCATTACTGACTTGAAAATGGTTAAGTGTAGTGACTTGAAATTTGAATTAGTGACTTGAAAATGGTTAAATATAGTGACTTGAAATTGTGAACTTGCTTCTTGAAAATGGTTAAGTGTAGTGACATGAAATATGAATTAGTGACTTGAAAATGGTTAAGTGTAGTGACTTGAAGCTGTTAACTTGTTTCATGAAAATGGTTAAGTGTAGTGACTTGAAGCTGTTAACTTGTTTCCTGAAAATGGTTAAGTGTAGTGACTTGAAATGTGAATTACTGACTTGAAAATGGTTAAGTGTAGTGAATTGAAATGTGAATTAGTGACTTGAAAATGGTTAAATGTAGTGACTTGAAATTGTAAACATGTTTCTTGAAAATCGTTAAGTGTAGCGACTTGAAATGTGAATTACTGACTTTAAAATGATTAAGTGTAGTGACTTAAGGTTGTGAAATTGTTTCTTGAAAATGGATAAGTGTAGTGACTAGAAATTGTGAACTTGTTTCTTGAAATGGTTAAGTGTAGTGACTTGAAATTGTGAACTTGTATTTGAAAATGGTTAAGTGTAGTGACTTGAAATATGAATTAGTGACTTAAAAATGGTTAATTGTAGTGATTTGAAATTCTGATCTTGTTTCTTGAAAATGGTTAAGTGTAGTGACTTGAAATATGAATTAGTTACTTGAAAATGGTTAAGTGTAGTGACTTGAAATTGTTAACTTGTTTCATGAAAATGTTTAAGTATAGCGAGTTCAATTGTGAATTAGTGACTTGAAAATGTTTAAGTGTAGTGAATTGAAATGTGAATTAGTGACTTGAAAATGGTTAAATGTAGTGACTCGAAATTGTGAACTTGTTTCTTGAAAATGGTTAAGTGTAGTGACTTGAAATTGTGAACTTGTTTCTTGAAATGGTTAAGTGTAGCGACTTGAAATTGTGAACTTGTTTCTTGAAAATGGTTAAGTGTAGTGACATGAAATATGAATTAGTGACTTGAAAATGGTTAAGTGTAGTGACTTGAAACTGTTAACTTGTTTCATGAAAATGGTTAAGTGTAGTGACTTGAAATGTGAATTACTGACTTGAAAATGGTTAAGTGTAGTGACTTTAAATTGTGAACGTGTTTCTTGAAAATGGTTAAGTGTAGTGACTTGAAATGCGAATTAGTAACTTAAAAATGGCTAAGTGTAGTGATTTAAAATTCTGATCTTGTTTCTTGAAAATGGTCAAGTGTAATGACTTGAAATATGATTTAGTTACTTGAAAATGGTTAAGTGTAGTGACTTGAAATTGTTAACTTGTTTCATGAAAATGTTTAAGTATAGTGAGTTCAATTGTGAATTAGTGACTTGAAAATGGTTAAGTGTAGTGAATTAAAATGTGAATTAGTGACTTGAAAATGGTTAAATGTAGTGACTTGAAATTGTGAACATGTTTCTTGAAAATTGTTAAGTCTAGTGACTTGAAATGTGAATTACTGACTTTAAAATGGTTAAGTGTAGTGACTTTAGGTTGTGAACTTGTTTCTTGAAAATGGATAAGTGTAGTGACTAGATATTGTGAACTTGTTACTTGAAATGGTTAAGTGTTGCGACTTGAAATTGTGAACTTGTTTCTTGAAAATGGTTAAGTGTAGTGACATGAAATATGAATTAGTGACTTGAAAATGGTTAAGTGTAGTGACTTGAAACTGTTAAGTTGTTTCATGAAAATGGTTAAGTGTAGTGACTTGAAATGTGAATTACTGACTTGAAAATGGTTAAGTGTAGTGACTTGAAATGTGAATTAGTGACTTGAAAATGGTTAAATATAGTGACTCGAAATTGTGAACTTGATACTTGAAAATGGTTAAGTGTAGTGACTTGAAATATGAATTAGTCACTTGAAATGTGAATTAGTGACTTGAAAATGGTTAAGTTTAGTGACTTTAAATTGTGAACTTGTTTATTGAACTGGTTAAATGTAGTGACTCGAAATTGTGAACTTATTTCTTGAAAATGGTTAAGTGTAGTGACTTGAAATGCGAATTAGTGACTTAAAAATGGCTAAGTGTAGTGATTTGAAATTCTGATCTTGTTTCTTGAAAATGGTTAAGTGTAGTGACTTGAAATGTGCATTACTGACTTGAAAATGGTTAAGTGTAGTGACTTGAAATTTTAATTAGTGACTTGAAAATGGTTAAATATAGTGACTTGAAATTGTGAACTTGTTTCTTGAAAATGGTTAAGTGTAGTGACATGAAATATGAATTAGTGACTTGAAAATGGTTAAGTGTAGTGACTTGAAGCTGTTAACTTGTTTCATGAAAATGGTTAAGTGTAGTGACTTGAAATGTGAATTACTGACTTGAAAATGGTTAAGTGTAGTGACTTGAAATGTGAATTACTGACTTGAAAATGGTTAAGTGTAGTGAATTGAAATGTGAATTAGTGACTTGAAAATGGTTAAATGTAGTGACTTGAAATTGTGAACATGTTTCTTGAAAATCGTTAAGTGTAGCGACTTGAAATGTGAATTACTGACTTTAAAATGGTTAAGTGTAGTGACTTAAGGTTGTGAAATTGTTTCTTGAAAATGGATAAGTGTAGTGACTAGAAATTGTGAACTTGTTTCTTGAAATGGTTAAGTGTAGTGACTTGAAATTGTGAACTTGTATTTGAAAATGGTTAAGTGTAGTGACTTGAAATATGAATTAGTGACCTAAAAATGGTTAAGTGTAGTGATTTGAAATTCTGATCTTGTTTCTTGAAAATGGTTAAGTGTAGTGACTTGAAATATGAATTAGTTACTTGAAAATGGTTAAGTGTAGTGACTTGAAATTGTTAACTTGTTTCATGAAAATGTTTAAGTATAGTGAGTTCAATTGTGAATTAGTGACTTGAAAATGGTTAAGTGTAGTGAATTGAAATGTGAATTAGTGACTTGAAAATGGTTAAATGTAGTGACTCGAAATTGTGAACTTGTTTCTTGAAAATGGTTAAGTGTAGTGACTTGAAATTGTGAACTTGTTTCTTGAAATGGTTAAGTGTAGCGACTTGAAATTGTGAACTTGTTTCTTGAAAATGGTTAAGTGTAGTGACATGAAATATGAATTAGTGACTTGAAAATGGTTAAGTGTAGTGACTTGAAACTGTTAAGTTGTTTCATGAAAATGGTTAAGTGTAGTGACTTGAAATGTGAATTACTGACTTGAAAATGGTTAAGTGTAGTGACTTGAAATGTGAATTAGTGACTTGAAAATGGTTAAATATAGTGACTCGAAATTTTGAACTTGATACTTGAAAATGGTTAAGTGTAGTGACTTGAAATATGAATTAGTCACTTGAAATGTGAATTAGTGACTTGAAAATGGTTAAGTTTAGTGACTTTAAATTGTGAACTTGTTTATTGAACTGGTTAAATGCAGTGACTCGAAATTGTGAACTTGTTTCTTGAAAATGGTTAAGTGTAGTGACTTGAAATGCGAATTAGTGACTTAAAAATGGCTAAGTGTAGTGATTTGAAATTCTGATCTTGTTTCTTGAAAATGGTTAAGTGTAGTGACTTGAAATGTGCATTACTGACTTGAAAATGGTTAAGTGTAGTGACTTGAAATTTGAATTAGTGACTTGAAAATGGTTAAATATAGTGACTTGAAATTGTGAACTTGTTTCTTGAAAATGGTTAAGTGTAGTGACATGAAATATGAATTAGTAACTTGAAAATGGTTAAGTGTAGTGAATTGAAGCTGTTAACTTGTTTCATGAAAATGGTTAAGTGTAGTGACTTGAAATGTGAATTACTGACTTGAAAATGGTTAAGTGTAGTGACTTGAAATGTGAATTACTGACTTGAAAATGGTTAAGTGTAGTGAATTGAAATGTGAATTAGTGACTTGAAAATGGTTAAATGTAGTGACTTGAAATTGTGAACATGTTTCTTGAAAATCGTTAAGTGTAGCGACTTGAAATGTGAATTACTGACTTTAAAATGGTTAAGTGTAGTGACTTAAGGTTGTGAAATTGTTTCTTGAAAATGGATAAGTGTAGTGACTAGAAATTGTGAACTTGTTTCTTGAAATGGTTAAGTGTAGTGACTTGAAATTGTGAACTTGTATTTGAAAATGGTTAAGTGTAGTGACTTGAAATATGAATTAGTGACTTAAAAATGGTTAAGTGTAGTGATTTGAAATTCTGATCTTGTTTCTTGAAAATGGTTAAGTGTAGTGACTTGAAATATGAATTAGTTACTTGAAAATGGTTAAGTGTAGTGACTTGAAATTGTTAACTTGTTTCATGAAAATGTTTAAGTATAGTGAGTTCAATTGTGAATTAGTGACTTGAAAATGTTTAAGTGTAGTGAATTGAAATGTGAATTAGTGACTTGAAAATGGTTAAATGTAGTGACTCGAAATTGTGAACTTGTTTCTTGAAAATGGTTAAGTGTAGTGACTTGAAATTGTGAACTTGTTTCTTGAAATGGTTAAGTGTAGCGACTTGAAATTGTGAACTTGTTTCTTGAAAATGGTTAAGTGTAGTGACATGAAATATGAATTAGTGACTTGAAAATGGTTAAGTGTAGTGACTTGAAACTGTTAACTTGTTTCATGAAAATGGTTAAGTGTAGTGACTTGAAATGTGAATTACTGACTTGAAAATGGTTAAGTGTAGTGACTTTAAATTGTGAACGTGTTTCTTGAAAATGGTTAAGTGTAGTGACTTGAAATGCGAATTAGTGACTTAAAAATGGCTAAGTGTAGTGATTTAAAATTCTGATCTTGTTTCTTGAAAATGGTCAAGTGTAATGACTTGAAATATGATTTAGTTACTTGAAAATGGTTAAGTGTAGTGACTTGAAATTGTTAACTTGTTTCATGAAAATGTTTAAGTATAGTGAGTTCAATTGTGAATTAGTGACTCGAAAATGGTTAAGTGTAGTGAATTGAAATGTGAATTAGTGACTTGAAAATGGTTAAATGTAGTGACTTGAAATTGTGAACATGTTTCTTGAAAATCGTTAAGTGTAGCGACTTGAAATGTGAATTACTGACTTTAAAATGGTTAAGTGTAGTGACTTAAGGTTGTGAAATTGTTTCTTGAAAATGGATAAGTGTAGTGACTAGAAATTGTGAACTTGTTTCTTGAAATGGTTAAGTGTAGTGATTTGAAATTCTGATCTTGTTTCTTGAAAATGGTTAAGTGTAGCGACTTGAAATTGTGAACTTGTTTCTTGAAAATGGTTAAGTGTAGTGACTTGAAACTGTTAACTTGTTTCATGAAAATGGTTAAGTGTAGTGACTTGAAATGTGAATTACTGACTTGAAAATGGTTAAGTGTAGTGACTTTAAATTGTGAACGTGTTTCTTGAAAATGGTTAAGTGTAGTGACTTGAAATGCGAATTAGTAACTTAAAAATGGCTAAGTGTAGTGATTTAAAATTCTGATCTTGTTTCTTGAAAATGGTCAAGTGTAATGACTTGAAATATGATTTAGTTACTTGAAAATGGTTAAGTGTAGTGACTTGAAATTGTTAACTTGTTTCATGAAAATGTTTAAGTATAGTGAGTTCAATTGTGAATTAGTGACTTGAAAATGGTTAAGTGTAGTGAATTAAAATGTGAATTAGTGACTTGAAAATGGTTAAATGTAGTGACTTGAAATTGTGAACATGTTTCTTGAAAATTGTTAAGTCTAGTGACTTGAAATGTGAATTACTGACTTTAAAATGGTTAAGTGTAGTGACTTTAGGTTGTGAACTTGTTTCTTGAAAATGGATAAGTGTAGTGACTAGATATTGTGAACTTGTTACTTGAAATGGTTAAGTGTTGCGACTTGAAATTGTGAACTTGTTTCTTGAAAATGGTTAAGTGTAGTGACATGAAATATGAATTAGTGACTTGAAAATGGTTAAGTGTAGTGACTTGAAACTGTTAAGTTGTTTCATGAAAATGGTTAAGTGTAGTGACTTGAAATATGAATTAGTGACTTGAAATGTGAATTAATGACTTGAAAATGGTTAAATATAGTGACTCGAAATTGTGAACTTGATACTTGAAAATGGTTAAGTGTAGTGACTTGAAATATGAATTAGTCACTTGAAATGTGAATTAGTGACTTGAAAATGGTTAAGTTTAGTGACTTTAAATTGTGAACTTGTTTATTGAACTGGTTAAATGTAGTGACTCGAAATTGTGAACTTGTTTCTTGAAAATGGTTAAGTGTAGTGACTTGAAATGCGAATTAGTGACTTAAAAATGGCTAAGTGTAGTGATTTGAAATTCTGATCTTGTTTCTTGAAAATGGTTAAGTGTAGTGACTTGAAATGTGCATTACTGACTTGAAAATGGTTAAGTGTAGTGACTTGAAATTTGAATTAGTGACTTGAAAATGGTTAAATATAGTGACTTGAAATTGTAAACTTGTTTCTTGAAAATGGTTAAGTGTAGTGACATGAAATATGAATTAGTGACTTGAAAATGGTTAAGTGTAGTGACTTGAAGCTGTTAACTTGTTTCATGAAAATGGTTAAGTGTAGTGACTTGAAATGTGAATTACTGACTTGAAAATGGTTAAGTGTAGTGACTTGAAATGTGAATTACTGACTTGAAAATGGTTAAGTGTAGTGAATTGAAATGTGAATTAGTGACTTGAAAATGGTTAAATGTAGTGACTAGAAATTGTGAACATGTTTCTTGAAAATTGTTAAATGTAGTGACTTGAAATGTGAATTACTGACATGAAAATGGTTAAGTGTAGTGACTTGAAATGTGAATTAGTGACTTGAAAATGGTTAAGTGTAGTGACTTGAAATGTTAATTAGTGACTTGAAAATGGTTAAATATAGTGACTTGAAATTGTGAACTTGTTTCTTGAAAATGGTTAAGTGTAGTGACATGAAATATGAATTAGTGGCTTGAAAATGGTTAAGTGTAGTTACTTGAAACTGTTAACTTGTTTCATGAAAATGGTTAATTGTAGTGACTTGAAATGTGAATTACTGACTTGAAAATGGTTAAGTGTAGTGACTTGAAATGTGAATTAGTGACTTGAAAATGGCTAAATATAGTGACTCAAAATTGTGAACTTGTTACTTGAAAATGGTTAAGTGTAGTGACTTGAAATATGAATTAGTGACTTGAAATGTGAATTAGTGACTTGGAAATGGTTAAGTGTAGTGACTTTAAATTGTGAACTTGTTTATTGAACTGGTTAAATGTAGTGACTCGAAATTGTGAACTTGTTTCTTGAAAATGGTTAAGTGTAGTGACTTGAAATGCGAATTAGTGACTTAAAAATGGCTAAGTGTAGTGATTTGAAATTCTGATCTTGTTTCTTGAAAATGGTTAAGTGTAGTGACTTGAAATGTGCATTACTGACTTGAAAATGGTTAAGTGTAGTGACTTGAAATTTGAATTAGTGACTTGAAAATGGTTAAATATAGTGACTTGAAATTGTGAACTTGTTTCTTGAAAATGGTTAAGTGTAGTGACATGAAATATGAATTAGTGACTTGAAAATGGTTAAGTGTAGTGACTTGAAGCTGTTAACTTGTTTCATGAAAATGGTTAAGTGTAGTGACTTGAAATGTGAATTACTGACTTGAAAATGGTTAAGTGTAGTGACTTGAAATGTGAATTACTGACTTGAAAATGGTTAAGTGTAGTGAATTGAAATGTGAATTAGTGACTTGAAAATGGTTAAATGTAGTGACTTGAAATTGTAAACATGTTTCTTGAAAATCGTTAAGTGTAGCGACTTGAAATGTGAATTACTGACTTTAAAATGGTTAAGTGTAGTGACTTAAGGTTGTGAAATTGTTTCTTGAAAATGGATAAGTGTAGTGACTAGAAATTGTGAACTTGTTTCTTGAAATGGTTAAGTGTAGTGACTTGAAATTGTGAACTTGTATTTGAAAATGGTTAAGTGTAGTGACTTGAAATATGAATTAGTGACTTAAAAATGGTTAAGTGTAGTGATTTGAAATTCTGATCTTGTTTCTTGAAAATGGTTAAGTGTAGTGACTTGAAATATGAATTAGTTACTTGAAAATGGTTAAGTGTAGTGACTTGAAATTGTTAACTTGTTTCATGAAAATGTTTAAGTATAGTGAGTTCAATTGTGAATTAGTGACTTGAAAATGTTTAAGTGTAGTGAATTGAAATGTGAATTAGTGACTTGAAAATGGTTAAATGTAGTGACTCGAAATTGTGAACTTGTTTCTTGAAAATGGTTAAGTGTAGTGACTTGAAATTGTGAACTTGTTTCTTGAAATGGTTAAGTGTAGCGACTTGAAATTGTGAACTTGTTTCTTGAAAATGGTTAAGTGTAGTGACATGAAATATGAATTAGTGACTTGAAAATGGTTAAGTGTAGTGACTTGAAACTGTTAACTTGTTTCATGAAAATGGTTAAGTGTAGTGACTTGAAATGTGAATTACTGACTTGAAAATGGTTAAGTGTAGTGACTTTAAATTGTGAACGTGTTTCTTGAAAATGGTTAAGTGTAGTGACTTGAAATGCGAATTAGTAACTTAAAAATGGCTAAGTGTAGTGATTTAAAATTCTGATCTTGTTTCTTGAAAATGGTCAAGTGTAATGACTTGAAATATGATTTAGTTACTTGAAAATGGTTAAGTGTAGTGACTTGAAATTGTTAACTTGTTTCATGAAAATGTTTAAGTATAGTGAGTTCAATTGTGAATTAGTGACTTGAAAATGGTTAAGTGTAGTGAATTAAAATGTGAATTAGTGACTTGAAAATGGTTAAATGTAGTGACTTGAAATTGTGAACATGTTTCTTGAAAATTGTTAAGTCTAGTGACTTGAAATGTGAATTACTGACTTTAAAATGGTTAAGTGTAGTGACTTTAGGTTGTGAACTTGTTTCTTGAAAATGGATAAGTGTAGTGACTAGATATTGTGAACTTGTTACTTGAAATGGTTAAGTGTTGCGACTTGAAATTGTGAACTTGTTTCTTGAAAATGGTTAAGTGTAGTGACATGAAATATGAATTAGTGACTTGAAAATGGTTAAGTGTAGTGACTTGAAACTGTTAAGTTGTTTCATGAAAATGGTTAAGTGTAGTGACTTGAAATGTGAATTACTGACTTGAAAATGGTTAAGTGTAGTGACTTGAAATGTGAATTAGTGACTTGAAAATGGTTAAATATAGTGACTCGAAATTGTGAACTTGATACTTGAAAATGGTTAAGTGTAGTGACTTGAAATATGAATTAGTCACTTGAAATGTGAATTAGTGACTTGAAAATGGTTAAGTTTAGTGACTTTAAATTGTGAACTTGTTTATTGAACTGGTTAAATGTAGTGACTCGAAATTGTGAACTTGTTTCTTGAAAATGGTTAAGTGTAGTGACTTGAAATGCGAATTAGTGACTTAAAAATGGCTAAGTGTAGTGATTTGAAATTCTGATCTTGTTTCTTGAAAATGGTTAAGTGTAGTGACTTGAAATGTGCATTACTGACTTGAAAATGGTTAAGTGTAGTGACTTGAAATTTGAATTAGTGACTTGAAAATGGTTAAATATAGTGACTTGAAATTGTGAACTTGCTTCTTGAAAATGGTTAAGTGTAGTGACATGAAATATGAATTAGTGACTTGAAAATGGTTAAGTGTAGTGACTTGAAGCTGTTAACTTGTTTCATGAAAATGGTTAAGTGTAGTGACTTGAAGCTGTTAACTTGTTTCCTGAAAATGGTTAAGTGTAGTGACTTGAAATGTGAATTACTGACTTGAAAATGGTTAAGTGTAGTGAATTGAAATGTGAATTAGTGACTTGAAAATGGTTAAATGTAGTGACTTGAAATTGTAAACATGTTTCTTGAAAATCGTTAAGTGTAGCGACTTGAAATGTGAATTACTGACTTTAAAATGGTTAAGTGTAGTGACTTAAGGTTGTGAAATTGTTTCTTGAAAATGGATAAGTGTAGTGACTAGAAATTGTGAACTTGTTTCTTGAAATGGTTAAGTGTAGTGACTTGAAATTGTGAACTTGTATTTGAAAATGGTTAAGTGTAGTGACTTGAAATATGAATTAGTGACTTAAAAATGGTTAAGTGTAGTGATTTGAAATTCTGATCTTGTTTCTTGAAAATGGTTAAGTGTAGTGACTTGAAATATGAATTAGTTACTTGAAAATGGTTAAGTGTAGTGACTTGAAATTGTTAACTTGTTTCATGAAAATGTTTAAGTATAGTGAGTTCAATTGTGAATTAGTGACTTGAAAATGTTTAAGTGTAGTGAATTGAAATGTGAATTAGTGACTTGAAAATGGTTAAATGTAGTGACTCGAAATTGTGAACTTGTTTCTTGAAAATGGTTAAGTGTAGTGACTTGAAATTGTGAACTTGTTTCTTGAAATGGTTAAGTGTAGCGACTTGAAATTGTGAACTTGTTTCTTGAAAATGGTTAAGTGTAGTGACATGAAATATGAATTAGTGACTTGAAAATGGTTAAGTGTAGTGACTTGAAACTGTTAACTTGTTTCATGAAAATGGTTAAGTGTAGTGACTTGAAATGTGAATTACTGACTTGAAAATGGTTAAGTGTAGTGACTTTAAATTGTGAACGTGTTTCTTGAAAATGGTTAAGTGTAGTGACTTGAAATGCGAATTAGTAACTTAAAAATGGCTAAGTGTAGTGATTTAAAATTCTGATCTTGTTTCTTGAAAATGGTCAAGTGTAATGACTTGAAATATGATTTAGTTACTTGAAAATGGTTAAGTGTAGTGACTTGAAATTGTTAACTTGTTTCATGAAAATGTTTAAGTATAGTGAGTTCAATTGTGAATTAGTGACTTGAAAATGGTTAAGTGTAGTGAATTAAAATGTGAATTAGTGACTTGAAAATGGTTAAATGTAGTGACTTGAAATTGTGAACATGTTTCTTGAAAATTGTTAAGTCTAGTGATTTGAAATGTGAATTATTGACTTTAAAATGGTTAAGTGTAGTGACTTTAGGTTGTGAACTTGTTTCTTGAAAATGGATAAGTGTAGTGACTAGATATTGTGAACTTGTTACTTGAAATGGTTAAGTGTTGCGACTTGAAATTGTGAACTTGTTTCTTGAAAATGGTTAAGTGTAGTGACATGAAATATGAATTAGTGACTTGAAAATGGTTAAGTGTAGTGACTTGAAACTGTTAAGTTGTTTCATGAAAATGGTTAAGTGTAGTGACTTGAAATGTGAATTACTGACTTGAAAATGGTTAAGTGTAGTGACTTGAAATGTGAATTAGTGACTTGAAAATGGTTAAATATAGTGACTCGAAATTGTGAACTTGATACTTGAAAATGGTTAAGTGTAGTGACTTGAAATATGAATTAGTCACTTGAAATGTGAATTAGTGACTTGAAAATGGTTAAGTTTAGTGACTTTAAATTGTGAACTTGTTTATTGAACTGGTTAAATGTAGTGACTCGAAATTGTGAACTTGTTTCTTGAAAATGGTTAAGTGTAGTGACTTGAAATGCGAATTAGTGACTTAAAAATGGCTAAGTGTAGTGATTTGAAATTCTGATCTTGTTTCTTGAAAATGGTTAAGTGTAGTGACTTGAAATGTGCATTACTGACTTGAAAATGGTTAAGTGTAGTGACTTGAAATTTGAATTAGTGACTTGAAAATGGTTAAATATAGTGACTTGAAATTGTGAACTTGTTTCTTGAAAATGGTTAAGTGTAGTGACATGAAATATGAATTAGTGACTTGAAAATGGTTAAGTGTAGTGACTTGAAGCTGTTAACTTGTTTCCTGAAAATGGTTAAGTGTAGTGACTTGAAATGTGAATTACTGACTTGAAAATGGTTAAGTGTAGTGAATTGAAATGTGAATTAGTGACTTGAAAATGGTTAAATGTAGTGACTTGAAATTGTAAACATGTTTCTTGAAAATCGTTAAGTGTAGCGACTTGAAATGTGAATTACTGACTTTAAAATGGTTAAGTGTAGTGACTTAAGGTTGTGAAATTGTTTCTTGAAAATGGATAAGTGTAGTGACTAGAAATTGTGAACTTGTTTCTTGAAATGGTTAAGTGTAGTGACTTGAAATTGTGAACTTGTATTTGAAAATGGTTAAGTGTAGTGACTTGAAATATGAATTAGTGACTTAAAAATGGTTAAGTGTAGTGATTTGAAATTCTGATCTTGTTTCTTGAAAATGGTTAAGTGTAGTGACTTGAAATATGAATTAGTTACTTGAAAATGGTTAAGTGTAGTGACTTGAAATTGTTAACTTGTTTCATGAAAATGTTTAAGTATAGTGAGTTCAATTGTGAATTAGTGACTTGAAAATGTTTAAGTGTAGTGAATTGAAATGTGAATTAGTGACTTGAAAATGGTTAAATGTAGTGACTCGAAATTGTGAACTTGTTTCTTGAAAATGGTTAAGTGTAGTGACTTGAAATTGTGAACTTGTTTCTTGAAATGGTTAAGTGTAGCGACTTGAAATTGTGAACTTATTTCTTGAAAATGGTTAAGTGTAGTGACATGAAATATGAATTAGTGACTTGAAAATGGTTAAGTGTAGTGACTTGAAACTGTTAACTTGTTTCATGAAAATGGTTAAGTGTAGTGACTTGAAATGTGAATTACTGACTTGAAAATGGTTAAGTGTAGTGACTTTAAATTGTGAACGTGTTTCTTGAAAATGGTTAAGTGTAGTGACTTGAAATGCGAATTAGTAACTTAAAAATGGCTAAGTGTAGTGATTTAAAATTCTGATCTTGTTTCTTGAAAATGGTCAAGTGTAATGACTTGAAATATGATTTAGTTACTTGAAAATGGTTAAGTGTAGTGACTTGAAATTGTTAACTTGTTTCATGAAAATGTTTAAGTATAGTGAGTTCAATTGTGAATTAGTGACTTGAAAATGGTTAAGTGTAGTGAATTAAAATGTGAATTAGTGACTTGAAAATGGTTAAATGTAGTGACTTGAAATTATGAACATGTTTCTTGAAAATTGTTAAGTCTAGTGACTTGAAATGTGAATTACTGACTTTAAAATGGTTAAGTGTAGTGACTTTAGGTTGTGAACTTGTTTCTTGAAAATGGATAAGTGTAGTGACTAGATATTGTGAACTTGTTACTTGAAATGGTTAAGTGTTGCGACTTGAAATTGTGAACTTGTTTCTTGAAAATGGTTAAGTGTAGTGACATGAAATATGAATTAGTGACTTGAAAATGGTTAAGTGTAGTGACTTGAAACTGTTAAGTTGTTTCATGAAAATGGTTAAGTGTAGTGACTTGAAATGTGAATTACTGACTTGAAAATGGTTAAGTGTAGTGACTTGAAATGTGAATTAGTGACTTGAAAATGGTTAAATATAGTGACTCGAAATTGTGAACTTGATACTTGAAAATGGTTAAGTGTAGTGACTTGAAATATGAATTAGTCACTTGAAATGTGAATTAGTGACTTGAAAATGGTTAAGTTTAGTGACTTTAAATTGTGAACTTGTTTATTGAACTGGTTAAATGCAGTGACTCGAAATTGTGAACTTGTTTCTTGAAAATGGTTAAGTGTAGTGACTTGAAATGCGAATTAGTGACTTAAAAATGGCTAAGTGTAGTGATTTGAAATTCTGATCTTGTTTCTTGAAAATGGTTAAGTGTAGTGACTTGAAATGTGCATTACTGACTTGAAAATGGTTAAGTGTAGTGACTTGAAATTTGAATTAGTGACTTGAAAATGGTTAAATATAGTGACTTGAAATTGTGAACTTGTTTCTTGAAAATGGTTAAGTGTAGTGACATGAAATATGAATTAGTAACTTGAAAATGGTCAAGTGTAGTGACTTGAAGCTGTTAACTTGTTTCATGAAAATGGTTAAGTGTAGTGACTTGAAATGTGAATTACTGACTTGAAAATGGTTAAGTGTAGTGACTTGAAATGTGAATTACTGACTTGAAAATGGTTAAGTGTAGTGAATTGAAATGTGAATTAGTGACTTGAAAATGGTTAAATGTAGTGACTTGAAATTGTGAACATGTTTCTTGAAAATCGTTAAGTGTAGCGACTTGAAATGTGAATTACTGACTTTAAAATGGTTAAGTGTAGTGACTTAAGGTTGTGAAATTGTTTCTTGAAAATGGATAAGTGTAGTGACTAGAAATTGTGAACTTGTTTCTTGAAATGGTTAAGTGTAGTGACTTGAAATTGTGAACTTGTATTTGAAAATGGTTAAGTGTAGTGACTTGAAATATGAATTAGTGACTTAAAAATGGTTAAGTGTAGTGATTTGAAATTCTGATCTTGTTTCTTGAAAATGGTTAAGTGTAGTGACTTGAAATATGAATTAGTTACTTGAAAATGGTTAAGTGTAGTGACTTGAAATTGTTAACTTGTTTCATGAAAATGTTTAAGTATAGTGAGTTCAATTGTGAATTAGTGACTTGAAAATGGTTAAGTGTAGTGAATTGAAATGTGAATTAGTGACTTGAAAATGGTTAAATGTAGTGACTCGAAATTGTGAACTTGTTTCTTGAAAATGGTTAAGTGTAGTGACTTGAAATTGTGAACTTGTTTCTTGAAATGGTTAAGTGTAGCGACTTGAAATTGTGAACTTGTTTCTTGAAAATGGTTAAGTGTAGTGACATGAAATATGAATTAGTGACTTGAAAATGGTTAAGTGTAGTGACTTGAAACTGTTAACTTGTTTCATGAAAATGGTTAAGTGTAGTGACTTGAAATGTGAATTACTGACTTGAAAATGGTTAAGTGTAGTGACTTTAAATTGTGAACGTGTTTCTTGAAAATGGTTAAGTGTAGTGACTTGAAATGCGAATTAGTGACTTAAAAATGGCTAAGTGTAGTGATTTAAAATTCTGATCTTGTTTCTTGAAAATGGTCAAGTGTAATGACTTGAAATATGATTTAGTTACTTGAAAATGGTTAAGTGTAGTGACTTGAAATTGTTAACTTGTTTCATGAAAATGTTTAAGTATAGTGAGTTCAATTGTGAATTAGTGACTCGAAAATGGTTAAGTATAGTGAATTGAAATGTGAATTAGTGACTTGAAAATGGTTAAATGTAGTGACTTGAAATTGTGAACATGTTTCTTGAAAATCGTTAAGTGTAGCGACTTGAAATGTGAATTACTGACTTTAAAATGGTTAAGTGTAGTGACTTAAGGTTGTGAAATTGTTTCTTGAAAATGGATAAGTGTAGTGACTAGAAATTGTGAACTTGTTTCTTGAAATGGTTAAGTGTAGTGACTTGAAATTGTGAACTTGTATTTGAAAATGGTTAAGTGTAGTGACTTGAAATATGAATTAGTGACTTAAAAATGGTTAAGTGTAGTGATTTGAAATTCTGATCTTGTTTCTTGAAAATGGTTAAGTGTAGTGACTTGAAATATGAATTAGTTACTTGAAAATGGTTAAGTGTAGTGACTTGAAATTGTTAACTTGTTTCATGAAAATGTTTAAGTATAGTGAGTTCAATTGTGAATTAGTGACTTGAAAATGTTTAAGTGTAGTGAATTGAAATGTGAATTAGTGACTTGAAAATGGTTAAATGTAGTGACTCAAAATTGTGAACTTGTTTCTTGAAAATGGTTAAGTGTAGTGACTTGAAATTGTGAACTTGTTTCTTGAAATGGTTAAGTGTAGCGACTTGAAATTGTGAACTTGTTTCTTGAAAATGGTTAAGTGTAGTGACATGAAATATGAATTAGTGACTTGAAAATGGTTAAGTGTAGTGACTTGAAACTGTTAACTTGTTTCATGAAAATGGTTAAGTGTAGTGACTTGAAATGTGAATTACTGACTTGAAAATGGTTAAGTGTAGTGACTTGAAATGTGAATTAGTGACTTGAAAATGGTTAAATATAGTGACTCGAAATTGTGAACTTGATACTTGAAAATGGTTAAGTGTAGTGACTTGAAATATGAATTAGTCACTTGAAATGTGAATTAGTGACTTGAAAATGGTTAAGTTTAGTGACTTTAAATTGTGAACTTGTTTATTGAACTGGTTAAATGCAGTGACTCGAAATTGTGAACTTGTTTCTTGAAAATGGTTAAGTGTAGTGACTTGAAATGCGAATTAGTGACTTAAAAATGGCTAAGTGTAGTGATTTGAAATTCTGATCTTGTTTCTTGAAAATGGTTAAGTGTAGTGACTTGAAATGTGCATTACTGACTTGAAAATGGTTAAGTGTAGTGACTTGAAATTTGAATTAGTGACTTGAAAATGGTTAAATATAGTGACTTGAAATTGTGAACTTGTTTCTTGAAAATGGTTAAGTGTAGTGACATGAAATATGAATTAGTAACTTGAAAATGGTTAAGTGTAGTGACTTGAAGCTGTTAACTTGTTTCATGAAAATGGTTAAGTGTAGTGACTTGAAATGTGAATTACTGACTTGAAAATGGTTAAGTGTAGTGACTTGAAATGTGAATTACTGACTTGAAAATGGTTAAGTGTAGTGAATTGAAATGTGAATTAGTGACTTGAAAATGGTTAAATGTAGTGACTTGAAATTGTGAACATGTTTCTTGAAAATCGTTAAGTGTAGCGACTTGAAATGTGAATTACTGACTTTAAAATGGTTAAGTGTAGTGACTTAAGGTTGTGAAATTGTTTCTTGAAAATGGATAAGTGTAGTGACTAGAAATTGTGAACTTGTTTCTTGAAATGGTTAAGTGTAGTGACTTGAAATTGTGAACTTGTATTTGAAAATGGTTAAGTGTAGTGACTTGAAATATGAATTAGTGACTTAAAAATGGTTAAGTGTAGTGATTTGAAATTCTGATCTTGTTTCTTGAAAATGGTTAAGTGTAGTGACTTGAAATATGAATTAGTTACTTGAAAATGGTTAAGTGTAGTGACTTGAAATTGTTAACTTGTTTCATGAAAATGTTTATGTATAGTGAGTTCAATTGTGAATTAGTGACTTGAAAATGGTTAAGTGTAGTGAATTGAAATGTGAATTAGTGACTTGAAAATGGTTAAATGTAGTGACTCGAAATTGTGAACTTGTTTCTTGAAAATGGTTAAGTGTAGTGACTTGAAATTGTGAACTTGTTTCTTGAAATGGTTAAGTGTAGCGACTTGAAATTGTGAACTTGTTTCTTGAAAATGGTTAAGTGTAGTGACATGAAATATGAATTAGTGACTTGAAAATGGTTAAGTGTAGTGACTTGAAACTGTTAACTTGTTTCATGAAAATGGTTAAGTGTAGTGACTTGAAATGTGAATTACTGACTTGAAAATGGTTAAGTGTAGTGACTTTAAATTGTGAACGTGTTTCTTGAAAATGGTTAAGTGTAGTGACTTGAAATGCGAATTAGTGACTTAAAAATGGCTAAGTGTAGTGATTTAAAATTCTGATCTTGTTTCTTGAAAATGGTCAAGTGTAATGACTTGAAATATGATTTAGTTACTTGAAAATGGTTAAGTGTAGTGACTTGAAATTGTTAACTTGTTTCATGAAAATGTTTAAGTATAGTGAGTTCAATTGTGAATTAGTGACTCGAAAATGGTTAAGTGTAGTGAATTGAAATGTGAATTAGTGACTTGAAAATGGTTAAATGTAGTGACTTAAAATTGTGAACATGTTTCTTGAAAATCGTTAAGTGTAGCGACTTGAAATGTGAATTACTGACTTTAAAATGGTTAAGTGTAGTGACTTAAGGTTGTGAAATTGTTTCTTGAAAATGGATAAGTGTAGTGACTAGAAATTGTGAACTTGTTTCTTGAAATGGTTAAGTGTAGTGACTTGAAATTGTGAACTTGTATTTGAAAATGGTTAAGTGTAGTGACTTGAAATATGAATTAGTGACTTAAAAATGGTTAAGTGTAGTGATTTGAAATTCTGATCTTGTTTCTTGAAAATGGTTAAGTGTAGTGACTTGAAATATGAATTAGTTACTTGAAAATGGTTAAGTGTAGTGACTTGAAATTGTTAACTTGTTTCATGAAAATGTTTAAGTATAGTGAGTTCAATTGTGAATTAGTGACTTGAAAATGGTTAAGTGTAGTGAATTGAAATGTGAATTAGTGACTTGAAAATGGTTAAATGTAGTGACTCGAAATTGTGAACTTGTTTCTTGAAAATGGTTAAGTGTAGTGACTTGAAATTGTGAACTTGTTTCTTGAAATGGTTAAGTGTAGCGACTTGAAATTGTGAACTTGTTTCTTGAAAATGGTTAAGTGTAGTGACATGAAATATGAATTAGTGACTTGAAAATGGTTAAGTGTAGTGACTTGAAACTGTTAACTTGTTTCATGAAAATGGTTAAGTGTAGTGACTTGAAATGTGAATTACTGACTTGAAAATGGTTAAGTGTAGTGACTTTAAATTGTGAACGTGTTTCTTGAAAATGGTTAAGTGTAGTGACTTGAAATGCGAATTAGTGACTTAAAAATGGCTAAGTGTAGTGATTTAAAATTCTGATCTTGTTTCTTGAAAATGGTCAAGTGTAATGACTTGAAATATGATTTAGTTACTTGAAAATGGTTAAGTGTAGTGACTTGAAATTGTTAACTTGTTTCATGAAAATGTTTAAGTATAGTGAGTTCAATTGTGAATTAGTGACTCGAAAATGGTTAAGTGTAGTGAATTGAAATGTGAATTAGTGACTTGAAAATGGTTAAATGTAGTGACTTGAAATTGTGAACATGTTTCTTGAAAATCGTTAAGTGTAGCGACTTGAAATGTGAATTACTGACTTTAAAATGGTTAAGTGTAGTGACTTAAGGTTGTGAACTTGTTTCTTGAAAATGGATAAGTGTAGTGACTAGAAATTGTGAACTTGTTTCTTGAAATGGTTAAGTGTAGTGACTTGAAATTGTGAACTTGTATTTGAAAATGGTTAAGTGTAGTGACTTGAAATATGAATTAGTGACTTAAAAATGGTTAAGTGTAGTGATTTGAAATTCTGATCTTGTTTCTTGAAAATGGTTAAGTGTAGTGACTTGAAATATGAATTAGTTACTTGAAAATGGTTAAGTGTAGTGACTTGAAATTGTTAACTTGTTTCATGAAAATGTTTATGTATAGTGAGTTCAATTGTGAATTAGTGACTTGAAAATGGTTAAGTGTAGTGAATTGAAATGTGAATTAGTGACTTGAAAATGGTTAAATGTAGTGACTCGAAATTGTGAACTTGTTTCTTGAAAATGGTTAAGTGTAGTGACTTGAAATTGTGAACTTGTTTCTTGAAATGGTTAAGTGTAGCGACTTGAAATTGTGAACTTGTTTCTTGAAAATGGTTAAGTGTAGTGACATGAAATATGAATTAGTGACTTGAAAATGGTTAAGTGTAGTGACTTGAAACTGTTAACTTGTTTCATGAAAATGGTTAAGTGTAGTGACTTGAAATGTGAATTAGTGACTTGAAAATGGTTAAGTGTAGTGACTTTAAATTGTGAACGTGTTTCTTGAAAATGGTTAAGTGTAGTGACTTGAAATGCGAATTAGTGACTTAAAAATGGCTAAGTGTAGTGATTTAAAATTCTGATCTTGTTTCTTGAAAATGGTCAAGTGTAATGACTTGAAATATGATTTAGTTACTTGAAAATGGTTAAGTGTAGTGACTTGAAATTGTTAACTTGTTTCATGAAAATGTTTAAGTATAGTGAGTTCAATTGTGAATTAGTGACTCGAAAATGGTTAAGTGTAGTGAATTGAAATGTGAATTAGTGACTTGAAAATGGTTAAATGTAGTGACTTGAAATTGTGAACATGTTTCTTGAAAATCGTTAAGTGTAGCGACTTGAAATGTGAATTACTGACTTTAAAATGGTTAAGTGTAGTGACTTAAGGTTGTGAACTTGTTTCTTGAAAATGGATAAGTGTAGTGACTAGAAATTGTGAACTTGTTTCTTGAAATGGTTAAGTGTAGTGACTTGAAATTGTGAACTTGTATTTGAAAATGGTTAAGTGTAGTGACTTGAAATATGAATTAGTGACTTAAAAATGGTTAAGTGTAGTGATTTGAAATTCTGATCTTGTTTCTTGAAAATGGTTAAATGTAGTGACTTGAAATTGTGAACATGTTTCTTGAAAATTGTTAAGTGTAGTGACTTGAAATGTGAATTACTGACTTTAAAATGGTTAAGTGTAGTGACTTAAGGTTGTGAAATTGTTTCTTGAAAATGGATAAGTGTAGTGACTTGAAATGTGAATTAGTGACTTGAAAATGGTTAAGTTTAGTGACTTTAAATTGTGAACTTGTTTATTGAACTGGTTAAATGCAGTGACTCGAAATTGTGAACTTGTTTCTTGAAAATGGTTAAGTGTAGTGACTTGAAATGCGAATTAGTGACTTAAAAATGGCTAAGTGTAGTGATTTGAAATTCTGATCTTGTTTCTTGAAAATGGTTAAGTGTAGTGACTTGAAATGTGCATTACTGACTTGAAAATGGTTAAGTGTAGTGACTTGAAATTTGAATTAGTGACTTGAAAATGGTTAAATATAGTGACTTGAAATTGTGAACTTGTTTCTTGAAAATGGTTAAGTGTAGTGACATGAAATATGAATTAGTAACTTGAAAATGGTTAAGTGTAGTGACTTGAAGCTGTTAACTTGTTTCATGAAAATGGTTAAGTGTAGTGACTTGAAATGTGAATTACTGACTTGAAAATGGTTAAGTGTAGTGACTTGAAATGTGAATTACTGACTTGAAAATGGTTAAGTGTAGTGAATTGAAATGTGAATTAGTGACTTGAAAATGGTTAAATGTAGTGACTTGAAATTGTGAACATGTTTCTTGAAAATCGTTAAGTGTAGCGACTTGAAATGTGAATTACTGACTTTAAAATGGTTAAGTGTAGTGACTTAAGGTTGTGAAATTGTTTCTTGAAAATGGATAAGTGTAGTGACTAGAAATTGTGAACTTGTTTCTTGAAATGGTTAAGTGTAGTGACTTGAAATTGTGAACTTGTATTTGAAAATGGTTAAGTGTAGTGACTTGAAATATGAATTAGTGACTTAAAAATGGTTAAGTGTAGTGATTTGAAATTCTGATCTTGTTTCTTGAAAATGGTTAAGTGTAGTGACTTGAAATATGAATTAGTTACTTGAAAATGGTTAAGTGTAGTGACTTGAAATTGTTAACTTGTTTCATGAAAATGTTTAAGTATAGTGAGTTCAATTGTGAATTAGTGACTTGAAAATGGTTAAGTGTAGTGAATTGAAATGTGAATTAGTGACTTGAAAATGGTTAAATGTAGTGACTCGAAATTGTGAACTTGTTTCTTGAAAATGGTTAAGTGTAGTGACTTGAAATTGTGAACTTGTTTCTTGAAATGGTTAAGTGTAGCGACTTGAAATTGTGAACTTGTTTCTTGAAAATGGTTAAGTGTAGTGACATGAAATATGAATTAGTGACTTGAAAATGGTTAAGTGTAGTGACTTGAAACTGTTAACTTGTTTCATGAAAATGGTTAAGTGTAGTGACTTGAAATGTGAATTACTGACTTGAAAATGGTTAAGTGTAGTGACTTTAAATTGTGAACGTGTTTCTTGAAAATGGTTAAGTGTAGTGACTTGAAATGCGAATTAGTGACTTAAAAATGGCTAAGTGTAGTGATTTAAAATTCTGATCTTGTTTCTTGAAAATGGTCAAGTGTAATGACTTGAAATATGATTTAGTTACTTGAAAATGGTTAAGTGTAGTGACTTGAAATTGTTAACTTGTTTCATGAAAATGTTTAAGTATAGTGAGTTCAATTGTGAATTAGTGACTCGAAAATGGTTAAGTGTAGTGAATTGAAATGTGAATTAGTGACTTGAAAATGGTTAAATGTAGTGACTTAAAATTGTGAACATGTTTCTTGAAAATCGTTAAGTGTAGCGACTTGAAATGTGAATTACTGACTTTAAAATGGTTAAGTGTAGTGACTTAAGGTTGTGAAATTGTTTCTTGAAAATGGTTAAGTGTAGTGACTTGAAATGCGAATTAGTGACTTAAAAATGGCTAAGTGTAGTGATTTGAAATTCTGATCTTGTTTCTTGAAAATGGTTAAGTGTAGTGACTTGAAATGTGCATTACTGACTTGAAAATGGTTAAGTGTAGTGACTTGAAATTTGAATTAGTGACTTGAAAATGGTTAAATATAGTGACTTGAAATTGTGAACTTGTTTCTTGAAAATGGTTAAGTGTAGTGACATGAAATATGAATTAGTAACTTGAAAATGGTTAAGTGTAGTGACTTGAAGCTGTTAACTTGTTTCATGAAAATGGTTAAGTGTAGTGACTTGAAATGTGAATTACTGACTTGAAAAAGGTTAAGTGTAGTGACTTGAAATGTGAATTACTGACTTGAAAATGGTTAAGTGTAGTGAATTGAAATGTGAATTAGTGACTTGAAAATGGTTAAATGTAGTGACTTGAAATTGTGAACATGTTTCTTGAAAATCGTTAAGTGTAGCGACTTGAAATGTGAATTACTGACTTTAAAATGGTTAAGTGTAGTGACTTAAGGTTGTGAAATTGTTTCTTGAAAATGGATAAGTGTAGTGACTAGAAATTGTGAACTTGTTTCTTGAAATGGTTAAGTGTAGTGACTTGAAATTGTGAACTTGTATTTGAAAATGGTTAAGTGTAGTGACTTGAAATATGAATTAGTGACTTGAAAATGGTTAAGTGTAGTGAATTGAAATGTGAATTAGTGACTTGAAAATGATTAAATGTAGTGACTCAAAATTGTGAACTTGTTTCTTGAAAATGGTTAAGTGTAGTGACTTGAAATTGTGAACTTGTTTCTTGAAATGGTTAAGTGTAGCGACTTGAAATTGTGAACTTGTTTCTTGAAAATGGTTAAGTGTAGTGACATGAAATATGAATTAGTGACTTGAAAATGGTTAAGTGTAGTGACTTGAAACTGTTAACTTGTTTCATGAAAATGGTTAAGTGTAGTGACTTGAAATGTGAATTACTGACTTGAAAATGGTTAAGTGTAGTGACTTTAAATTGTGAACGTGTTTCTTGAAAATGGTTAAGTGTAGTGACTTGAAATGCGAATTAGTGACTTAAAAATGGCTAAGTGTAGTGATTTAAAATTCTGATCTTGTTTCTTGAAAATGGTCAAGTGTAATGACTTGAAATATGATTTAGTTACTTGAAAATGGTTAAGTGTAGTGACTTGAAATTGTTAACTTGTTTCATGAAAATGTTTAAGTATAGTGAGTTCAATTGTGAATTAGTGACTCGAAAATGGTTAAGTGTAGTGAATTGAAATGTGAATTAGTGACTTGAAAATGGTTAAATGTAGTGACTTGAAATTGTGAACATGTTTCTTGAAAATCGTTAAGTGTAGCGACTTGAAATGTGAATTACTGACTTTAAAATGGTTAAGTGTAGTGACTTAAGGTTGTGAACTTGTTTCTTGAAAATGGATAAGTGTAGTGACTAGAAATTGTGAACTTGTTTCTTGAAATGGTTAAGTGTAGTGACTTGAAATTGTGAACTTGTATTTGAAAATGGTTAAGTGTAGTGACTTGAAATATGAATTAGTGACTTAAAAATGGTTAAGTGTAGTGATTTGAAATTCTGATCTTGTTTCTTGAAAATGGTTAAGTGTAGTGACTTGAAATATGAATTAGTTACTTGAAAATGGTTAAGTGTAGTGACTTGAAATTGTTAACTTGTTTCATGAAAATGTTTATGTATAGTGAGTTCAATTGTGAATTAGTGACTTGAAAATGGTTAAGTGTAGTGAATTGAAATGTGAATTAGTGACTTGAAAATGGTTAAATGTAGTGACTCGAAATTGTGAACTTGTTTCTTGAAAATGGTTAAGTGTAGTGACTTGAAATTGTGAACTTGTTTCTTGAAATGGTTAAGTGTAGCGACTTGAAATTGTGAACTTGTTTCTTGAAAATGGTTAAGTGTAGTGACATGAAATATGAATTAGTGACTTGAAAATGGTTAAGTGTAGTGACTTGAAACTGTTAACTTGTTTCATGAAAATGGTTAAGTGTAGTGACTTGAAATGTGAATTACTGACTTGAAAATGGTTAAGTGTAGTGACTTTAAATTGTGAACGTGTTTCTTGAAAATGGTTAAGTGTAGTGACTTGAAATGCGAATTAGTGACTTAAAAATGGCTAAGTGTAGTGATTTAAAATTCTGATCTTGTTTCTTGAAAATGGTCAAGTGTAATGACTTGAAATATGATTTAGTTACTTGAAAATGGTTAAGTGTAGTGACTTGAAATTGTTAACTTGTTTCATGAAAATGTTTAAGTATAGTGAGTTCAATTGTGAATTAGTGACTCGAAAATGGTTAAGTGTAGTGAATTGAAATGTGAATTAGTGACTTGAAAATGGTTAAATGTAGTGACTTGAAATTGTGAACATGTTTCTTGAAAATCGTTAAGTGTAGCGACTTGAAATGTGAATTACTGACTTTAAAATGGTTAAGTGTAGTGACTTAAGGTTGTGAACTTGTTTCTTGAAAATGGATAAGTGTAGTGACTAGAAATTGTGAACTTGTTTCTTGAAATGGTTAAGTGTAGTGACTTGAAATTGTGAACTTGTATTTGAAAATGGTTAAGTGTAGTGACTTGAAATATGAATTAGTGACTTAAAAATGGTTAAGTGTAGTGATTTGAAATTCTGATCTTGTTTCTTGAAAATGGTTAAGTGTAGTGACTTGAAATATGAATTAGTTACTTGAAAATGGTTAAGTGTAGTGACTTGAAATTGTTAACTTGTTTCATGAAAATGTTTAAGTATAGTGAGTTCAATTGTGAATTAGTGACTTGAAAATGGTTAAGTGTAGTGAATTGAAATGTGAATTAGTGACTTGAAAATGGTTAAATGTAGTGACTCGAAATTGTGAACTTGTTTCTTGAAAATGGTTAAGTGTAGTGACTTGAAATTGTGAACTTGTTTCTTGAAATGGTTAAGTGTAGCGACTTGAAATTGTGAACTTGTTTCTTGAAAATGGTTAAGTGTAGTGACATGAAATATGAATTAGTGACTTGAAAATGGTTAAGTGTAGTGACTTGAAACTGTTAACTTGTTTCATGAAAATGGTTAAGTGTAGTGACTTGAAATGTGAATTACTGACTTGAAAATGGTTAAGTGTAGTGACTTTAAATTGTGAACGTGTTTCTTGAAAATGGTTAAGTGTAGTGACTTGAAATGCGAATTAGTGACTTAAAAATGGCTAAGTGTAGTGATTTAAAATTCTGATCTTGTTTCTTGAAAATGGTCAAGTGTAATGACTTGAAATATGATTTAGTTACTTGAAAATGGTTAAGTGTAGTGACTTGAAATTGTTAACTTGTTTCATGAAAATGTTTAAGTATAGTGAGTTCAATTGTGAATTAGTGACTCGAAAATGGTTAAGTGTAGTGAATTGAAATGTGAATTAGTGACTTGAAAATGGTTAAATGTAGTGACTTGAAATTGTGAACATGTTTCTTGAAAATCGTTAAGTGTAGCGACTTGAAATGTGAATTACTGACTTTAAAATGGTTAAGTGTAGTGACTTAAGGTTGTGAAATTGTTTCTTGAAAATGGATAAGTGTAGTGACTAGAAATTGTGAACTTGTTTCTTGAAATGGTTAAGTGTAGTGACTTGAAATTGTGAACTTGTATTTGAAAATGGTTAAGTGTAGTGACTTGAAATATGAATTAGTGACTTAAAAATGGTTAAGTGTAGTGATTTGAAATTCTGATCTTGTTTCTTGAAAATGGTTAAGTGTAGTGACTTGAAATATGAATTAGTTACTTGAAAATGGTTAAGTGTAGTGACTTGAAATTGTTAACTTGTTTCATGAAAATGTTTAAGTATAGTGAGTTCAATTGTGAATTAGTGACTTGAAAATGGTTAAGTGTAGTGAATTGAAATGTGAATTAGTGACTTGAAAATGGTTAAATGTAGTGACTCGAAATTGTGAACTTGTTTCTTGAAAATGGTTAAGTGTAATGACTTGAAATTGTGAACTTGTTTCTTGAAATGGTTAAGTGTAGCGACTTGAAATTGTGAACTTGTTTCTTGAAAATGGTTAAGTGTAGTGACATGAAATATGAATTAGTGACTTGAAAATGGTTAAGTGTAGTGACTTGAAACTGTTAACTTGTTTCATGAAAATGGTTAAGTGTAGTGACTTGAAATGTGAATTACTGACTTGAAAATGGTTAAGTGTAGTGACTTTAAATTGTGAACGTGTTTCTTGAAAATGGTTAAGTGTAGTGACTTGAAATGCGAATTAGTGACTTAAAAATGGCTAAGTGTAGTGATTTAAAATTCTGATCTTGTTTCTTGAAAATGGTCAAGTGTAATGACTTGAAATATGATTTAGTTACTTGAAAATGGTTAAGTGTAGTGACTTGAAATTGTTAACTTGTTTCATGAAAATGTTTAAGTATAGTGAGTTCAATTGTGAATTAGTGACTCGAAAATGGTTAAGTGTAGTGAATTGAAATGTGAATTAGTGACTTGAAAATGGTTAAATGTAGTGACTTGAAATTGTGAACATGTTTCTTGAAAATCGTTAAGTGTAGCGACTTGAAATGTGAATTACTGACTTGAAAATGGTTAAGTGTAGTGACTTTAAATTGTGAACGTGTTTCTTGAAAATGGTTAAGTGTAGTGACTTGAAATGCGAATTAGTGACTTAAAAATGGCTAAGTGTAGTGATTTAAAATTCTGATCTTGTTTCTTGAAAATGGTCAAGTGTAATGACTTGAAATATGATTTAGTTACTTGAAAATGGTTAAGTGTAGTGACTTGAAATTGTTAACTTGTTTCATGAAAATGTTTAAGTATAGTGAGTTCAATTGTGAATTAGTGACTCGAAAATGGTTAAGTGTAGTGAATTGAAATGTGAATTAGTGACTTGAAAATGGTTAAATGTAGTGACTTGAAATTGTGAACATGTTTCTTGAAAATCGTTAAGTGTAGCGACTTGAAATGTGAATTACTGACTTTAAAATGGTTAAGTGTAGTGACTTAAGGTTGTGAAATTGTTTCTTGAAAATGGATAAGTGTAGTGACTAGAAATTGTGAACTTGTTTCTTGAAATGGTTAAGTGTAGTGACTTGAAATTGTGAACTTGTATTTGAAAATGGTTAAGTGTAGTGACTTGAAATATGAATTAGTGACTTAAAAATGGTTAAGTGTAGTGATTTGAAATTCTGATCTTGTTTCTTGAAAATGGTTAAGTGTAGTGACTTGAAATATGAATTAGTTACTTGAAAATGGTTAAGTGTAGTGACTTGAAATTGTTAACTTGTTTCATGAAAATGTTTATGTATAGTGAGTTCAATTGTGAATTAGTGACTTGAAAATGGTTAAGTGTAGTGAATTGAAATGTGAATTAGTGACTTGAAAATGGTTAAATGTAGTGACTCGAAATTGTGAACTTGTTTCTTGAAAATGGTTAAGTGTAGTGACTTGAAATTGTGAACTTGTTTCTTGAAATGGTTAAGTGTAGCGACTTGAAATTGTGAACTTGTTTCTTGAAAATGGTTAAGTGTAGTGACATGAAATATGAATTAGTGACTTGAAAATGGTTAAGTGTAGTGACTTGAAACTGTTAACTTGTTTCATGAAAATGGTTAAGTGTAGTGACTTGAAATGTGAATTACTGACTTGAAAATGGTTAAGTGTAGTGACTTTAAATTGTGAACGTGTTTCTTGAAAATGGTTAAGTGTAGTGACTTGAAATGCGAATTAGTGACTTAAAAATGGCTAAGTGTAGTGATTTAAAATTCTGATCTTGTTTCTTGAAAATGGTCAAGTGTAATGACTTGAAATATGATTTAGTTACTTGAAAATGGTTAAGTGTAGTGACTTGAAATTGTTAACTTGTTTCATGAAAATGTTTAAGTATAGTGAGTTCAATTGTGAATTAGTGACTCGAAAATGGTTAAGTGTAGTGAATTGAAATGTGAATTAGTGACTTGAAAATGGTTAAATGTAGTGACTTGAAATTGTGAACATGTTTCTTGAAAATCGTTAAGTGTAGCGACTTGAAATGTGAATTACTGACTTTAAAATGGTTAAGTGTAGTGACTTAAGGTTGTGAACTTGTTTCTTGAAAATGGATAAGTGTAGTGACTAGAAATTGTGAACTTGTTTCTTGAAATGGTTAAGTGTAGTGACTTGAAATTGTGAACTTGTATTTGAAAATGGTTAAGTGTAGTGACTTGAAATATGAATTAGTGACTTAAAAATGGTTAAGTGTAGTGATTTGAAATTCTGATCTTGTTTCTTGAAAATGGTTAAGTGTAGTGACTTGAAATATGAATTAGTTACTTGAAAATGGTTAAGTGTAGTGACTTGAAATTGCTAACTTGTTTCATGAAAATGTTTAAGTATAGTGAGTTCAATTGTGAATTAGTGACTTGAAAATGGTTAAGTGTAGTGAATTGAAATGTGAATTAGTGACTTGAAAATGGTTAAATGTAGTGACTCGAAATTGTGAACTTGTTTCTTGAAAATGGTTAAGTGTAGTGACTTGAAATTGTGAACTTGTTTCTTGAAATGGTTAAGTGTAGCGACTTGAAATTGTGAACTTGTTTCTTGAAAATGGTTAAGTGTAGTGACATGAAATATGAATTAGTGACTTGAAAATGGTTAAGTGTAGTGACTTGAAACTGTTAACTTGTTTCATGAAAATGGTTAAGTGTAGTGACTTGAAATGTGAATTACTGACTTGAAAATGGTTAAGTGTAGTGACTTTAAATTGTGAACGTGTTTCTTGAAAATGGTTAAGTGTAGTGACTTGAAATGCGAATTAGTGACTTAAAAATGGCTAAGTGTAGTGATTTAAAATTCTGATCTTGTTTCTTGAAAATGGTCAAGTGTAATGACTTGAAATATGATTTAGTTACTTGAAAATGGTTAAGTGTAGTGACTTGAAATTGTTAACTTGTTTCATGAAAATGTTTAAGTATAGTGAGTTCAATTGTGAATTAGTGACTCGAAAATGGTTAAGTGTAGTGAATTGAAATGTGAATTAGTGACTTGAAAATGGTTAAATGTAGTGACTTGAAATTGTGAACATGTTTCTTGAAAATCGTTAAGTGTAGCGACTTGAAATGTGAATTACTGACTTTAAAATGGTTAAGTGTAGTGACTTAAGGTTGTGAAATTGTTTCTTGAAAATGGATAAGTGTAGTGACTAGAAATTGTGAACTTGTTTCTTGAAATGGTTAAGTGTAGTGACTTGAAATTGTGAACTTGTATTTGAAAATGGTTAAGTGTAGTGACTTGAAATATGAATTAGTGACTTAAAAATGGTTAAGTGTAGTGATTTGAAATTCTGATCTTGTTTCTTGAAAATGGTTAAGTGTAGTGACTTGAAATATGAATTAGTTACTTGAAAATGGTTAAGTGTAGTGACTTGAAATTGTTAACTTGTTTCATGAAAATGTTTAAGTATAGTGAGTTCAATTGTGAATTAGTGACTTGAAAATGGTTAAGTGTAGTGAATTGAAATGTGAATTAGTGACTTGAAAATGGTTAAATGTAGTGACTCGAAATTGTGAACTTGTTTCTTGAAAATGGTTAAGTGTAGTGACTTGAAATTGTGAACTTGTTTCTTGAAATGGTTAAGTGTAGCGACTTGAAATTGTGAACTTGTTTCTTGAAAATGGTTAAGTGTAGTGACATGAAATATGAATTAGTGACTTGAAAATGGTTAAGTGTAGTGACTTGAAACTGTTAACTTGTTTCATGAAAATGGTTAAGTGTAGTGACTTGAAATGTGAATTACTGACTTGAAAATGGTTAAGTGTAGTGACTTTAAATTGTGAACGTGTTTCTTGAAAATGGTTAAGTGTAGTGACTTGAAATGCGAATTAGTGACTTAAAAATGGCTAAGTGTAGTGATTTAAAATTCTGATCTTGTTTCTTGAAAATGGTCAAGTGTAATGACTTGAAATATGATTTAGTTACTTGAAAATGGTTAAGTGTAGTGACTTGAAATTGTTAACTTGTTTCATGAAAATGTTTAAGTATAGTGAGTTCAATTGTGAATTAGTGACTCGAAAATGGTTAAGTGTAGTGAATTGAAATGTGAATTAGTGACTTGAAAATGGTTAAATGTAGTGACTTGAAATTGTGAACATGTTTCTTGAAAATCGTTAAGTGTAGCGACTTGAAATGTGAATTACTGACTTTAAAATGGTTAAGTGTAGTGACTTAAGGTTGTGAAATTGTTTCTTGAAAATGGATAAGTGTAGTGACTAGAAATTGTGAACTTGTTTCTTGAAATGGTTAAGTGTAGTGACTTGAAATTGTGAACTTGTATTTGAAAATGGTTAAGTGTAGTGACTTGAAATATGAATTAGTGACTTAAAAATGGTTAAGTGTAGTGATTTGAAATTCTGATCTTGTTTCTTGAAAATGGTTAAGTGTAGTGACTTGAAATATGAATTAGTTACTTGAAAATGGTTAAGTGTAGTGACTTGAAATTGTTAACTTGTTTCATGAAAATGTTTAAGTATAGTGAGTTCAATTGTGAATTAGTGACTTGAAAATGGTTAAGTGTAGTGAATTGAAATGTGAATTAGTGACTTGAAAATGGTTAAATGTAGTGACTCGAAATTGTGAACTTGTTTCTTGAAAATGGTTAAGTGTAGTGACTTGAAATTGTGAACTTGTTTCTTGAAATGGTTAAGTGTAGCGACTTGAAATTGTGAACTTGTTTCTTGAAAATGGTTAAGTGTAGTGACATGAAATATGAATTAGTGACTTGAAAATGGTTAAGTGTAGTGACTTGAAACTGTTAACTTGTTTCATGAAAATGGTTAAGTGTAGTGACTTGAAATGTGAATTACTGACTTGAAAATGGTTAAGTGTAGTGACTTTAAATTGTGAACGTGTTTCTTGAAAATGGTTAAGTGTAGTGACTTGAAATGCGAATTAGTGACTTAAAAATGGCTAAGTGTAGTGATTTAAAATTCTGATCTTGTTTCTTGAAAATGGTCAAGTGTAATGACTTGAAATATGATTTAGTTACTTGAAAATGGTTAAGTGTAGTGACTTGAAATTGTTAACTTGTTTCATGAAAATGTTTAAGTATAGTGAGTTCAATTGTGAATTAGTGACTCGAAAATGGTTAAGTGTAGTGAATTGAAATGTGAATTAGTGACTTGAAAATGGTTAAATGTAGTGACTTGAAATTGTGAACATGTTTCTTGAAAATCGTTAAGTGTAGCGACTTGAAATGTGAATTACTGACTTTAAAATGGTTAAGTGTAGTGACTTAAGGTTGTGAAATTGTTTCTTGAAAATGGATAAGTGTAGTGACTAGAAATTGTGAACTTGTTTCTTGAAATGGTTAAGTTTAGTGACTTGAAATTGTGAACTTGTATTTGAAAATGGTTAAGTGTAGTGACTTGAAATATGAATTAGTGACTTAAAAATGGTTAAGTGTAGTGATTTGAAATTCTGATCTTGTTTCTTGAAAATGGTTAAGTGTAGTGACTTGAAATATGAATTAGTTACTTGAAAATGGTTAAGTGTAGTGACTTGAAATTGTTAACTTGTTTCATGAAAATGTTTAAGTATAGTGAGTTCAATTGTGAATTAGTGACTTGAAAATGGTTAAGTGTAGTGAATTGAAATGTGAATTAGTGACTTGAAAATGGTTAAATGTAGTGACTCGAAATTGTGAACTTGTTTCTTGAAAATGGTTAAGTGTAGTGACTTGAAATTGTGAACTTGTTTCTTGAAATGGTTAAGTGTAGCGACTTGAAATTGTGAACTTGTTTCTTGAAAATGGTTAAGTGTAGTGACATGAAATATGAATTAGTGACTTGAAAATGGTTAAGTGTAGTGACTTGAAACTGTTAACTTGTTTCATGAAAATGGTTAAGTGTAGTGACTTGAAATGTGAATTACTGACTTGAAAATGGTTAAGTGTAGTGACTTGAAATGTGAATTAGTGACTTGAAAATGGTTAAATATAGTGACTCGAAATTGTGAACTTGATACTTGAAAATGGTTAAGTGTAGTGACTTGAAATATGAATTAGTCACTTGAAATGTGAATTAGTGACTTGAAAATGGTTAAGTTTAGTGACTTTAAATTGTGAACTTGTTTATTGAACTGGTTAAATGCAGTGACTCGAAATTGTGAACTTGTTTCTTGAAAATGGTTAAGTGTAGTGACTTGAAATGCGAATTAGTGACTTAAAAATGGCTAAGTGTAGTGATTTGAAATTCTGATCTTGTTTCTTGAAAATGGTTAAGTGTAGTGACTTGAAATGTGCATTACTGACTTGAAAATGGTTAAGTGTAGTGAATTGAAATGTGAATTAGTGACTTGAAAATGGTTAAATGTAGTGACTTGAAATTGTGAACATGTTTCTTGAAAATCGTTAAGTGTAGCGACTTGAAATGTGAATTACTGACTTTAAAATGGTTAAGTGTAGTGACTTAAGGTTGTGAAATTGTTTCTTGAAAATGGATAAGTGTAGTGACTAGAAATTGTGAACTTGTTTCTTGAAATGGTTAAGTGTAGTGACTTGAAATTGTGAACTTGTATTTGAAAATGGTTAAGTGTAGTGACTTGAAATATGAATTAGTGACTTAAAAATGGTTAAGTGTAGTGATTTGAAATTCTGATCTTGTTTCTTGAAAATGGTTAAGTGTAGTGACTTGAAATATGAATTAGTTACTTGAAAATGGTTAAGTGTAGTGACTTGAAATTGTTAACTTGTTTCATGAAAATGTTTAAGTATAGTGAGTTCAATTGTGAATTAGTGACTTGAAAATGGTTAAGTGTAGTGAATTGAAATGTGAATTAGTGACTTGAAAATGGTTAAATGTAGTGACTCGAAATTGTGAACTTGTTTCTTGAAAATGGTTAAGTGTAGTGACTTGAAATTGTGAACTTGTTTCTTGAAATGGTTAAGTGTAGCGACTTGAAATTGTGAACTTGTTTCTTGAAAATGGTTAAGTGTAGTGACATGAAATATGAATTAGTGACTTGAAAATGGTTAAGTGTAGTGACTTGAAACTGTTAACTTGTTTCATGAAAATGGTTAAGTGTAGTGACTTGAAATGTGAATTACTGACTTGAAAATGGTTAAGTGTAGTGACTTTAAATTGTGAACGTGTTTCTTGAAAATGGTTAAGTGTAGTGACTTGAAATGCGAATTAGTGACTTAAAAATGGCTAAGTGTAGTGATTTAAAATTCTGATCTTGTTTCTTGAAAATGGTCAAGTGTAATGACTTGAAATATGATTTAGTTACTTGAAAATGGTTAAGTGTAGTGACTTGAAATTGTTAACTTGTTTCATGAAAATGTTTAAGTATAGTGAGTTCAATTGTGAATTAGTGACTCGAAAATGGTTAAGTGTAGTGAATTGAAATGTGAATTAGTGACTTGAAAATGGTTAAATGTAGTGACTTGAAATTGTGAACATGTTTCTTGAAAATCGTTAAGTGTAGCGACTTGAAATGTGAATTACTGACTTTAAAATGGTTAAGTGTAGTGACTTAAGGTTGTGAAATTGTTTCTTGAAAATGGATAAGTGTAGTGACTAGAAATTGTGAACTTGTTTCTTGAAATGGTTAAGTGTAGTGACTTGAAATTGTGAACTTGTATTTGAAAATGGTTAAGTGTAGTGACTTGAAATATGAATTAGTGACTTAAAAATGGTTAAGTGTAGTGATTTGAAATTCTGATCTTGTTTCTTGAAAATGGTTAAGTGTAGTGACTTGAAATATGAATTAGTTACTTGAAAATGGTTAAGTGTAGTGACTTGAAATTGTTAACTTGTTTCATGAAAATGTTTAAGTATAGTGAGTTCAATTGTGAATTAGTGACTTGAAAATGGTTAAGTGTAGTGAATTGAAATGTGAATTAGTGACTTGAAAATGGTTAAATGTAGTGACTCGAAATTGTGAACTTGTTTCTTGAAAATGGTTAAGTGTAGTGACTTGAAATTGTGAACTTGTTTCTTGAAATGGTTAAGTGTAGCGACTTGAAATTGTGAACTTGTTTCTTGAAAATGGTTAAGTGTAGTGACATGAAATATGAATTAGTGACTTGAAAATGGTTAAGTGTAGTGACTTGAAACTGTTAACTTGTTTCATGAAAATGGTTAAGTGTAGTGACTTGAAATGTGAATTACTGACTTGAAAATGGTTAAGTGTAGTGACTTTAAATTGTGAACGTGTTTCTTGAAAATGGTTAAGTGTAGTGACTTGAAATGCGAATTAGTGACTTAAAAATGGCTAAGTGTAGTGATTTAAAATTCTGATCTTGTTTCTTGAAAATGGTCAAGTGTAATGACTTGAAATATGATTTAGTTACTTGAAAATGGTTAAGTGTAGTGACTTGAAATTGTTAACTTGTTTCATGAAAATGTTTAAGTATAGTGAGTTCAATTGTGAATTAGTGACTCGAAAATGGTTAAGTGTAGTGAATTGAAATGTGAATTAGTGACTTGAAAATGGTTAAATGTAGTGACTTGAAATTGTGAACATGTTTCTTGAAAATCGTTAAGTGTAGCGACTTGAAATGTGAATTACTGACTTTAAAATGGTTAAGTGTAGTGACTTAAGGTTGTGAAATTGTTTCTTGAAAATGGATAAGTGTAGTGACTAGAAATTGTGAACTTGTTTCTTGAAATGGTTAAGTGTAGTGACTTGAAATTGTGAACTTGTATTTGAAAATGGTTAAGTGTAGTGACTTGAAATATGAATTAGTGACTTAAAAATGGTTAAGTGTAGTGATTTGAAATTCTGATCTTGTTTCTTGAAAATGGTTAAGTGTAGTGACTTGAAATATGAATTAGTTACTTGAAAATGGTTAAGTGTAGTGACTTGAAATTGTTAACTTGTTTCATGAAAATGTTTAAGTATAGTGAGTTCAATTGTGAATTAGTGACTTGAAAATGGTTAAGTGTAGTGAATTGAAATGTGAATTAGTGACTTGAAAATGGTTAAATGTAGTGACTCGAAATTGTGAACTTGTTTCTTGAAAATGGTTAAGTGTAGTGACTTGAAATTGTGAACTTGTTTCTTGAAATGGTTAAGTGTAGCGACTTGAAATTGTGAACTTGTTTCTTGAAAATGGTTAAGTGTAGTGACATGAAATATGAATTAGTGACTTGAAAATGGTTAAGTGTAGTGACTTGAAACTGTTAACTTGTTTCATGAAAATGGTTAAGTGTAGTGACTTGAAATGTGAATTACTGACTTGAAAATGGTTAAGTGTAGTGACTTTAAATTGTGAACGTGTTTCTTGAAAATGGTTAAGTGTAGTGACTTGAAATGCGAATTAGTGACTTAAAAATGGCTAAGTGTAGTGATTTAAAATTCTGATCTTGTTTCTTGAAAATGGTCAAAGGATTGTAACTTTTTCTTTGTATCTAGTATCTCATCTGAATTTATAATTTTTTGTACTATATGTGTTTGCATTTTTACTCCATTCTTATCTATTTGTATGCCAAGAAATTCTATTTGTTTTTTCATTATTTCTGCCTTGCTTTTACTTAAACTAATTCCTGCTGTATCTATAATGTTAATAAATTTATTTAGTAATTGTATGTGTTCGTCTTCTGTTCTTGAATATAACAATATATCATCAATATATACAATACAGTTTTCTAATTGTGTAAAGTAAGTATCCATAAAATGTTGATACCTACCTGGTGCATTTTTATATCCAAAGGGTAAAACATTCCATTCATAAAATCCTTGGGGTACTGTGAATGCTGTTAAATGTTTAGAGTTATCTTCTAATTTTAAATGATAAAAGCCTGATTTGCAATCAAATTTGCTAAAGTAATTATATCCTTGGATTTGTCTAATTTTTAATATTTTGTTTGGTATTGGGTAATTATAAGTTTTAGTTTTGGCATTTAGATTTCTATAATCAATAACCATCCTACTCTTCCCTCTTTTTTGTTCACTATGTTTGTTAACAATAAAGGCGGGACTAGTATGTTTACTGTTACTAGCTTGGATGTAATTATTTTGAAAGCTTAAACCCTGACGAAGAATCTCCAAACATAAGTATTGATAACATCACAATAGACAATTTAACCATAGATAATGTAACCATAAACGAAACCGAATCAGAAATACATTCAGACAATAATAACAATGAAGACGATAATGACGATAACAGTGAAACATATACCCAAATAATGAACCAAATAACAGATTTAAATATAAATACAACAAATGCTGAACCAAATATACATACTATAAAAAATGAACAACCAAGTACAAGTAGAACATATGAGAAAAGAAGATATGATAACCCACGAACTAGAGAACCAACTTATTATACAGTAACAGATGATAATAGATATGAAGCAATATGGCAAAGTAGATTAAATAAATGGACACCAACTAAAACTCCAGAACATTCACAATTTTTAGATTTAGATTGTGTCACAGATATAAATAAAACAATACAAGTATGGATAGGACAAATTGCAAAACAACTAATAGATAATAAAATATCAGTAGCAGATACACCAGGATATATAGAAAGAACATTAATAGGAACAGTAAAATTATGGCTACATAACATAACAGCTGACGGTAGAGCAACATTAAGAAATAATAAAGATAGTAGTGGAACAATTACAACATCAAGCATAGCTATATTAGACAAATACGAATTTGGAATTAGAAATGAATTTGGAAGTATGACAACAGAATTAGCAGAACAAGAAAAAGATAAGAATCTAAATAGACAATTAATGAATAAATTATCAATATGCAATATGTGTTATATAGATGAATATACATGCGCTTTTAAAGATTACTATTATAGAGCAATATATACTCATGAAGAAGCTATAGCAGTTAGAAGAACATATTTTACAAAGTTACCTGAACCATTTAGTACAAAAATAATAACAGCATGGGATGCAGCTAGTTTGACAGATACATTAGGAGCTAGAATAAAATATTTACAAACATGGTTTATAGGACTGTGTGATGAATATAAAGATAAACAAAAATTAGATAAAGTATTAACAAAAAATATGTCGTGTTGTACACAAAAGATAGCACCACAATTTGGTTGTAAAACTAAGAAAAATAAGTTTAGATACAAAAAACGATTTAAAAAATATAAATCTTTTAAATCTAAATATAAGCATAAAAATCCAAGAAAAAGATATTATATAAAAAATTACAAGAGAAAAAGACCTTATCGACCTAAGAAAAAATTATCAGAATGCAAATGCTATAACTGTGGAAAATTAGGACACTTAGCTAAAGATTGTAAAATACCTAAAGATATTAAGAAAAAACAAATTACCGAAGTAAGAATAGAAGAAAATATTTATACAGAATTACCATACATAGATTATGATTTAGAAAGTAACGATAGTATTTATGAACTAGATGAATTACCAGATATAGAGATAAATGACGCAGATTTAGAAACTGACCTAAATAATGATGATAGCGATATAAATCTATCAGATATAGAAAACGAAATTGATGACTGAATCAGGAATAATAGAAAAAGAAAATTACCAAACTGAAGATAGTAATAACCAAAAAATAATATTTGACTCAAATATATACAAGCAAATTACGAAACAAGAAATAACCTTAAAAATAGATAATGTATTAGATGTACCAATGGTAAAATATTGGTTTAAAAAACCTAAAGAAGAATATTATATAATAAGCCAAAAAGAACATACAGTAGACTGTAAATATGCACAAGGTAGTGCAATGGTACCCATAATAAGTAAAAGAGAAATAACCAAAGAAATACAAGCATTAAAACCAAAACCGAAAAACGAAATAACTCATGTACACTTAGGAGCAATACAGATATTAATAAAAGCATGTTTTAAGGAAGGAATAAATACACCCATAGAACTATACTTAGCAGATGATAGAATTAAGTACCCAATTGAACAAAGTATAATTAGTGCAGTAAAAGGAAATCTAATATACCAAAAATTTAAGTTTACAGTTAACCCAAATTATACAGTAGCAATAAAAGATAGAAATATAGATAAATCTCTAGTATTATATTGGAAACTATCAGGAATAGAATTAACCCCTGGAAGTAAAATATTTACAGCAAGATGCAAAAATTTATATATTTTAACTACTAAACATATGGTACAAGCAACTAACAAAATTGATAAAATCAATATAGAATCCCCATTCGACAATATATTAACGGTCATAGATAATAATGATTATAGTTATGATGAATTAAATATGAATCAAGAATTAGATATAGTAAAAGAAAGAATAGGAATGACACCAAAAAGACAAATAGATGCCCCCTCATCCTCATCAAGAATGAGTACATCCAGAAGAATAGAATATGAAATACCCAATGAAATAATACCAACACAACATCCTTATTATATAACAGGAATATTAAATCAACGAAAATATTTAATCTTAATTAACACAGGAGAACAAGATAATTGGATAACAAGAGAATTAATTACAGAAGATGATATTATAATACAAGAACAAGAAATACCCGATCTACCAATAGAATTAAAACAGACAAAGGAAATAACTATTCAAGAAGTAATTATAGGCGGAATACCTATAAACATACAATTTACAATAGGACAAATAAATCCAAATATAGTTTTAGGACTACAATGGCTAGAACAAGTAAAACCATATAAGTTAGAAGATAAAAGATTGATCATTCATTACCAAAATAAAAATGTAATAATCAATAGGACAAAATCAATATTATAAAAATACTTTAAAATGAAAGTATATATATTAGCAAAAATAATTGTAGAAGGATACAATAGTAGATATTACACACCAATGATAGATACCGGTGCAGAAGCAAATTTATGTAGATACAATTGTTTACCAGAAACTAAGTGGCAAAAGATAAAAAATCCAACTGTATTTTCAGGATTTAATGACGAAGGAAGTATAATAAAATATTATGCAAAAGATGTCAAATTACAAATATATGATAAAATACTAACAATAAAAACAATGTATGACTATGATTTCACAACAAGAGATATAATTTTAGGAATGCCCTTTATCGATGAACTATACCCTCATATACTAACAAAAACACACTGCTGGTTTACAACACCTTGTAAACAAAAAATAGGAGCCAAACGAGTACAAAATAAACCTAGAAAAACAACACCATGGATAAAAGGATCAGAAAAGATAACACAAAAACTAGAAAATCAAGTGACAACAGAGAAAGCAATAGAAATTATAACCTTTAATATCAATATGTTACAATCAATCTATGATAAGTTAGAACCCTTATATAGTGACAATCCGCTTAAAGGATGGCATAAACATAAAACAACAGTTACAATAGAACTAATAAATCAGAATAGTATAATAACCCAAAAACCATTAAAATATAACTTTGATGACTTAAAAGAATTTACCTTACACATAGATGAATTACTTCAAAATAATTACATCCAAGCTAGTAACAGTAAACATACTAGTCCCGCCTTTATTGTTAACAAACATAGTGAACAAAAAAGAGGGAAGAGTAGGATGGTTATTGATTATAGAAATCTAAATGCCAAAACTAAAACTTATAATTACCCAATACCAAATAAAATATTAAAAATTAGACAAATCCAAGGATATAATTACTTTAGCAAATTTGATTGCAAATCAGGATTTTATCATTTAAAATTAGAAGATAACTCTAAACATTTAACAGCATTCACAGTACCCCAAGGATTTTATGAATGGAATGTTTTACCCTTTGGATATAAAAATGCACCAGGTAGGTATCAACATTTTATGGATACTTACTTTACACAATTAGAAAACTGTATTGTATATATTGATGATATATTGTTATATTCAAGAACAGAAGACGAACACATACAATTACTAAATAAATTTATTAACATTATAGATACAGCAGGAATTAGTTTAAGTAAAAGCAAGGCAGAAATAATGAAAAAACAAATAGAATTTCTTGGTATACAAATAGATAAGAATGGAGTAAAAATGCAAACACATATAGTACAAAAAATTATAAATTCAAATGAAATACTAGATACGAAGAAAAAATTACAATCCTTTTTAGGATTAGTAAATCAAGTAAGAGAATATATACCAAAATTAGCAGAATATTTAAAACCATTAAATAAAAAATTAAAAAAGGATATTGAATATCATTTTGACCAAACAGATAGAAAACATATACAAAAGGTTAAAGAATTATGTCAAAAGTTACCAAAATTATATTTTCCAGATATAACAAAAGAATTTATATATATAGTAGAAACAGATTCAAGTAACCATAGTTACGGTGGAGTATTAAAATATAAGTATATTGATACAAAAACAGAACATCACTGTAGATATCACTCAGGAACATATACGGAACCTCAAGATAAATGGGAAATAAATAGGAAAGAATTATTTGCCTTATATAAATGTTTATTAGCATTCGAACCATATATTGTTTATAACAAATTTATTGTCAGAACAGATAATACACAAGTAAAATGGTGGCTAACAAGAAAATTAGACGACTCAGTTACAACAAAAGAAATACGAAGACTTGTCTTAAATATACAAAATTTTACATTTACAATAGAAGTGATCAGTACTAACAAAAATGTCACTGCAGACTACTTATCAAGACAAAGCTACCCAGACAGATCAAGATAGCCAAATGGATATTTTGTTAAAAGCCATGACTACACTTTGCTTAAAAGTGGACAGTTTTGAGCTAGAATTAAAAGAGCTAAAGAAGGACAAAGCTACAAGTCAACCGCATGACTCAAAATATGCTGAACTATGTCAATCGGAAGACATAAAAATTCCAGAACTAGAAGGAGACGTTGAGAAACTCCATAAAACTCATAACAAGTTTGTTAATGCAGCTACAGGAAAAGCATCTACAGGAGCAAGCAGCTCAAATCCAACCAGTCAACCTACAAAAAGACAAAACCAAAATTTAAATAGCCAGTTTACAAAAACCTTTACCAGGAATAAACAACCCATAAACCTATCACATCCGACTATACCAAGTCCACAAACATCCACATATGCCGCAAGTCTAAACCAAAATAAACAAGTATATAACCACATTTCCAGAGCATACATCCAAAATATGTATAAAACCCAAACCTTTTTGAATTTACATCCAAGATCTCAGACAACCACTGACCCTCAAAAAGATTTTATAACGCAGAAACTACAAGGATACAATAAACTAATAGCCCAGCCTGGCACCAGTGCAAATTTAGTACGTACATGCTATGAATATGGACTACTCGCAACGGTATATACAGCCGATGGAGCAGAACTACAACAAATACCAGACTTATATAATGCCTTTTCCATATACAAAAGAATTACAGACGGATCATTCTTTTATATAAGATGTTATTCAGCACCAGCCGAAATATTATACAATGAGATAAAACCACTCATCCAAGTAGTAAAAATTGGACTAACCAGAGATATGATTATCCCAGAGGACATAGAAAAGCAACCAGAAATACCAGAAGTTGATATACCAACATTCTTTGCTACAAAAAGATTAATAGGACTACAAGTAATTATCCAAGAACTAGTCAACAATTATACCAATGGACATAACATATGGAAATATCATTGTAGAGACCATGCCATGATCTATGCAAATGCAAGAGTACTACGACAAGAAGATATGGAAGAAGTACGTAGTTGGATATGGACATTACTAAGACCCGAAGATACCCCAACAACAAGAGCTATCAAAAAAGATTTTATTTCAGAAAATTTATTGGTTAAATATTGCCAGTATTTAGGACCAAAATACCCAGATCACCATTGTTCAAAGTGCAGTGGAGGAAATACTACAACTATACCAGAAGTAAATCTAGAATGAAGAACAGCAAGACAAAAAGATACATGGGAAGACCCGCAGATATTATTTTAGTTTGTCTTATTATGTAAATTATTGTACTACTTTTTTAGTGGGAAACACTAAACCCCACACGTTTTTCTTTGTTGAAAATAAGAGCATAATGCTCAATCATGTAAAGTAGGATAGGATAGTACGCGTGTAGGAATAGTTACGCGTTTTCTTTTTTAAAAAAAGTCGTAAAGTACACAGTAGATAGTACTGTGCATTTACGCGTTTTTCTTCTTTTTTCTTTCAGAAGTCGTAAAGCAAACAGTATCTTAAACTGTTTACTCACGCGGTTTCTTTATGTAAATTATTGAGGCACTTGCCTCTTATGTGTATAAATAGAGACGAACAGATGAGAAGGAAGGCAAGCAATTCTGCTTACCTATAACCTCTCATGTGTTGAGAACTCAATAAAAGATTTTACTCAAAAATATATTTCAGATATTTGCTATGGAGGAATCCAACATAGAAACATCTATGCCACATACTACCGACGAGATAACAACAAAGGTATACTCATATTTACATATGTGTAACTAATCTATCATATTCCTAATAATCTCTGATTAGCTTATTATTATTTATCATGTTATAGTCTGATTATGTTAACATTATCCTTATTAGTTTGCTATGGTTAGGAAGCTGAGAGTAAGTTAGACCCAGACTAAGCTTTTCCAAAATGGTTGAACCCAGAAAAGGCGAGGAAGCCGTGAATAGGGTAGTAAACCAACTGAAGTAAGCAGGGTTAGGGTAAACTGATTAAAGCTGGAACCCATAGTAGTGACCAACCGGATAATTAAACATACTGGACTATTAGATGATAAAGGTAATAATATAAGCAGAGGTTAGAAGGAATAGTTTGATTAAAACACAGAAGTAAGAAATGACAGAACCTAGTTATATGAAACTCGAGATAGCAGAAACTAGTAACCCTAAACAAACAGAAGATATAGAAAGATATAAAACACCAATACCTAAGTATCTTATAAATGGAGATAAAGACTATAAAATATTAGTCTTATATATATTAAAAAATTTAGATACAGATATCACACAAAGAATATATAACCTACTATTTAACCACGAAATCATAGACTTAATGAAAGAATTATGGATAGACACAATATTAAACAATGATAGTGATAATGACTCTAGAGATAATGATATATACCTTGATATAGATACAGAAGGATATCTAGATTTTTATTAAAATGGACCAAAATAATTTAGAAAATTGGCAGCGAACTATAGATGAACTAAGAGAAAGAGAAACATTAATACAATTCAATCTAGACAGATATATACAAACCCAAAATAGTGGTTATTTAGATCTAATAGTAAGAGATATCAATATTATATTAAGACTAATTAGAGAACGAGATAACTACTATAATTCCGCATTTAGATAAAATGACCCAAGAAGAGAAGATCAAAGGACCACCCCCCACATTGGTATCAAAGCATAGGAATAAAAAAGATAAGATAACAGAGCATAGGATGAACGAAAATAAAATAAACGAGCATAGGAATAAAAAATATAGTACCAACAATATTTACAAAAATAGAATAAAGAAACAAAGTAAAAAACAATTTATAATACAAACAGAAAACATGAAAGGAATTGAATATGGAGAAGATTTACCAGATAAACACCCTAGATGTATAAGATTGGATAAACAAATAAATATAGCAACTAAAGTACAGAAACTAAGACTAAATTTAGATAAATTATATGAAAGATACGAATACACAAAAATACCTGAATTAATCGACACAATTTCCTATACAGAATACGAATATATTAGACAACTTATAAAACAACAAGAATATAAATATGATGAATTATAATGTATAAGCGACAACAACCAAAAGTAGTCAGAAAAATAAAAATACACTATTTAACAAGAAGAATTGAAAAACAGAGTAAAATAAAAAGACAGCAAAAATATAAGCTAAAAGAAATTACACAAATAATCAAGGAAATAAATAACTTCACTAAAAGAATAACACATTTTATTATAGCAATAACTAAAATAAGAGAATCATTAGTAAATGGATAAACCAGAGCCGAGCAACCCAGTATATATATATCCAGAAACACCAAAAATAATAAGAAAAATGGAATTATTAAGAAAATTAAATGATATACACGAAGAACTTAAAATTAGAAAAGAAAGATTAAATTATAATATATTTGCAGGAGTAGCTAAAAAATCAATCGAAGCACAAAAACAAACCATACAAGAATTAGAATTACAAAAAGATATATTAGAAATAAAATATTGTTTATGAATAAAGAAGAATATCCAGTAGAAGAAAAAACATTTTTAGGAACAGATGGAACACAAATAACAATAACACACTCAAATTTAGGACGACGATATAGAAAAATAGGTACAAAATTATATTTAATGCCGGATCCAATATCAGCTAAATTAGAAGATAGTCTAACAGAAATGATAAGATTACAAAAAGAAAATACTGAAATAGATCAAAAACTAGAAATAGAAAAAATACGATTAGAAGCCAAAAAAGAAATCGAACAACTAAAAACCCAACAAATAAAACAAACCCCTCCTCAAAAACCTATACCACCTCAAGAACCAATCCCTGAATATTTTGAACCAGAACCAGAAACATCCGAATCATCTACAAAAATACAAGAAATGGAAAAAGAATTAGCAATATTAAAACAAATATATGCCCAGAAAGTACAAGCCAGATTAGCCAAACAAAATGAAAAAATAAAAAAAGAAAAAGAAAAAAAAGTTAGCAATGGAATTAGAACAGTTAAAAGAACAAATACACTTAGAAAGCTTAAACCCTGACGAAGAATCTCCAAACATAAGTATTGATAACATCACAATAGACAATTTAACCATAGATAATGTAACCATAAACGAAACCGAATCAGAAATACATTCAGACAATAATAACAATGAAGACGATAATGACGATAACAGTGAAACATATACCCAAATAATGAACCAAATAACAGATTTAAATATAAATACAACAAATGCTGAACCAAATATACATACTATAAAAAATGAACAACCAAGTACAAGTAGAACATATGAGAAAAGAAGATATGATAACCCACGAACTAGAGAACCAACTTATTATACAGTAACAGATGATAATAGATATGAAGCAATATGGCAAAGTAGATTAAATAAATGGACACCAACTAAAACTCCAGAACATTCACAATTTTTAGATTTAGATTGTGTCACAGATATAAATAAAACAATACAAGTATGGATAGGACAAATTGCAAAACAACTAATAGATAATAAAATATCAGTAGCAGATACACCCGATTTACCAATAGAATTAAAACAGACAAAGGAAATAACTATTCAAGAAGTAATTATAGGCGGAATACCTATAAACATACAATTTACAATAGGACAAATAAATCCAAATATAGTTTTAGGACTACAATGGCTAGAACAAGTAAAACCATATAAGTTAGAAGATAAAAGATTGATCATTCATTACCAAAATAAAAATGTAATAATCAATAGGACAAAATCAATATTATAAAAATACTTTAAAATGAAAGTATATATATTAGCAAAAATAATTGTAGAAGGATACAATAGTAGATATTACACACCAATGATAGATACCGGTGCAGAAGCAAATTTATGTAGATACAATTGTTTACCAGAAACTAAGTGGCAAAAGATAAAAAATCCAACTGTATTTTCAGGATTTAATGACGAAGGAAGTATAATAAAATATTATGCAAAAGATGTCAAATTACAAATATATGATAAAATACTAACAATAAAAACAATGTATAACTATGATTTCACAACAAGAGATATAATTTTAGGAATGCCCTTTATCGATGAACTATACCCTCATATACTAACAAAAACACACTGCTGGTTTACAACACCTTTCTATATCTTTCTATACCATATATTGCATATTGAACCATTAAATTATACACGAAGAACTTAAAATTAGAAAAGAAAGATTAAATTATAATATATTTGCAGGAGTAGCTAAAAAATCAATCGAAGCACAAAAACAAACCATACAAGAATTAGAATTACAAAAAGATATATTAGAAATAAAATATTGTTTATGAATAAAGAAGAATATCCAGTAGAAGAAAAAACATTTTTAGGAACAGATGGAACACAAATAACAATAACACACTCAAATTTAGGACGACGATATAGAAAAATAGGTACAAAATTATATTTAATGCCGGATCCAATATCAGCTAAATTAGAAGATAGTCTAACAGAAATGATAAGATTACAAAAAGAAAATACTGAAATAGATCAAAAACTAGAAATAGAAAAAATACGATTAGAAGCCAAAAAAGAAATCGAACAACTAAAAACCCAACAAATAAAACAAACCCCTCCTCAAAAACCTATACCACCTCAAGAACCAATCCCTGAATATTTTGAACCAGAACCAGAAACATCCGAATCATCTACAAAAATACAAGAAATGGAAAAAGAATTAGCAATATTAAAACAAATATATGCCCAGAAAGTACAAGCCAGATTAGCCAAACAAAATGAAAAAATAAAAAAAGAAAAAGAAAAAAAGTTAGCAATGGAATTAGTACAGTTAAAAGAACAAATACACTTAGAAAGCTTAAACCCTGACGAAGAATCTCCAAACATAAGTATTGATAACATCACAATAGACAATTTAACCATAGATAATGTAACCATAAACGAAACCGAATCAGAAATACATTCAGACAATAATAACAATGAAGACGATAATGACGATAACAGTGAAACATATACCCAAATAATGAACCAAATAACAGATTTAAATATAAATACAACAAATGCTGAACCAAATATACATACTATAAAAAATGAACAACCAAGTACAAGTAGAACATATGAGAAAAGAAGATATGATAACCCACGAACTAGAGAACCAACTTATTATACAGTAACAGATGATAATAGATATGAAGCAATATGGCAAAGTAGATTAAATAAATGGACACCAACTAAAACTCCAGAACATTCACAATTTTTAGATTTAGATTGTGTCACAGATATAAATAAAACAATACAAGTATGGATAGGACAAATTGCAAAACAACTAATAGATAATAAAATATCAGTAGCAGATACACCAGGATATATAGAAAGAACATTAATAGGAACAGTAAAATTATGGCTACATAACATAACAGCTGACGGTAGAGCAACATTAAGAAATAATAAAGATAGTAGTGGAACAATTACAACATCAAGCATAGCTATATTAGACAAATACGAATTTGGAATTAGAAATGAATTTGGAAGTATGACAACAGAATTAGCAGAACAAGAAAAAGATAAGAATCTAAATAGACAATTAATGAATAAATTATCAATATGCAATATGTGTTATATAGATGAATATACATGCGCTTTTAAAGATTACTATTATAGAGCAATATATACTCATGAAGAAGCTATAGCAGTTAGAAGAACATATTTTACAAAGTTACCTGAACCATTTAGTACAAAAATAATAACAGCATGGGATGCAGCTAGTTTGACAGATACATTAGGAGCTAGAATAAAATATTTACAAACATGGTTTATAGGACTGTGTGATGAATATAAAGATAAACAAAAATTAGATAAAGTATTAACAAAAAATATGTCGTGTTGTACACAAAAGATAGCACCACAATTTGGTTGTAAAACTAAGAAAAATAAGTTTAGATACAAAAAACGATTTAAAAAATATAAATCTTTTAAATCTAAATATAAGCATAAAAATCCAAGAAAAAGATATTATATAAAAAATTACAAGAGAAAAAGACCTTATCGACCTAAGAAAAAATTATCAGAATGCAAATGCTATAACTGTGGAAAATTAGGACACTTAGCTAAAGATTGTAAAATACCTAAAGATATTAAGAAAAAACAAATTACCGAAGTAAGAATAGAAGAAAATATTTATACAGAATTACCATACATAGATTATGATTTAGAAAGTAACGATAGTATTTATGAACTAGATGAATTACCAGATATAGAGATAAATGACGCAGATTTAGAAACTGACCTAAATAATGATGATAGCGATATAAATCTATCAGATATAGAAAACGAAATTGATGACTGAATCAGGAATAATAGAAAAAGAAAATTACCAAACTGAAGATAGTAATAACCAAAAAATAATATTTGACTCAAATATATACAAGCAAATTACGAAACAAGAAATAACCTTAAAAATAGATAATGTATTAGATGTACCAATGGTAAAATATTGGTTTAAAAAACCTAAAGAAGAATATTATATAATAAGCCAAAAAGAACATACAGTAGACTGTAAATATGCACAAGGTAGTGCAATGGTACCCATAATAAGTAAAAGAGAAATAACCAAAGAAATACAAGCATTAAAACCAAAACCGAAAAACGAAATAACTCATGTACACTTAGGAGCAATACAGATATTAATAAAAGCATGTTTTAAGGAAGGAATAAATACACCCATAGAACTATACTTAGCAGATGATAGAATTAAGTACCCAATTGAACAAAGTATAATTAGTGCAGTAAAAGGAAATCTAATATACCAAAAATTTAAGTTTACAGTTAACCCAAATTATACAGTAGCAATAAAAGATAGAAATATAGATAAATCTCTAGTATTATATTGGAAACTATCAGGAATAGAATTAACCCCTGGAAGTAAAATATTTACAGCAAGATGCAAAAATTTATATATTTTAACTACTAAACATATGGTACAAGCAACTAACAAAATTGATAAAATCAATATAGAATCCCCATTCGACAATATATTAACGGTCATAGATAATAATGATTATAGTTATGATGAATTAAATATGAATCAAGAATTAGATATAGTAAAAGAAAGAATAGGAATGACACCAAAAAGACAAATAGATGCCCCCTCATCCTCATCAAGAATGAGTACATCCAGAAGAATAGAATATGAAATACCCAATGAAATAATACCAACACAACATCCTTATTATATAACAGGAATATTAAATCAACGAAAATATTTAATCTTAATTAACACAGGAGAACAAGATAATTGGATAACAAGAGAATTAATTACAGAAGATGATATTATAATACAAGAACAAGAAATACCCGATCTACCAATAGAATTAAAACAGACAAAGGAAATAACTATTCAAGAAGTAATTATAGGCGGAATACCTATAAACATACAATTTACAATAGGACAAATAAATCCAAATATAGTTTTAGGACTACAATGGCTAGAACAAGTAAAACCATATAAGTTAGAAGATAAAAGATTGATCATTCATTACCAAAATAAAAATGTAATAATCAATAGGACAAAATCAATATTATAAAAATACTTTAAAATGAAAGTATATATATTAGCAAAAATAATTGTAGAAGGATACAATAGTAGATATTACACACCAATGATAGATACCGGTGCAGAAGCAAATTTATGTAGATACAATTGTTTACCAGAAACTAAGTGGCAAAAGATAAAAAATCCAACTGTATTTTCAGGATTTAATGACGAAGGAAGTATAATAAAATATTATGCAAAAGATGTCAAATTACAAATATATGATAAAATACTAACAATAAAAACAATGTATAACTATGATTTCACAACAAGAGATATAATTTTAGGAATGCCCTTTATCGATGAACTATACCCTCATATACTAACAAAAACACACTGCTGGTTTACAACACCTTGTAAACAAAAAATAGGAGCCAAACGAGTACAAAATAAACCTAGAAAAACAACACCATGGATAAAAGGATCAGAAAAGATAAGTACCAACAATATTTACAATAGAACTAATAAGTAAAAGAGAAATAACCAAAGAAATACAAGCATTAAAACCAAAACCGAAAAACGAAATAACTCATGTACACTTAGGAGCAATACAGATATTAATAAAAGCATGTTTTAAGGAAGGAATAAATACACCCATAGAACTATACTTAGCAGATGATAGAATTAAGTACCCAATTGAACAAAGTATAATTAGTGCAGTAAAAGGAAATCTAATATACCAAAAATTTAAGTTTACAGTTAACCCAAATTATACAGTAGCAATAAAAGATAGAAATATAGATAAATCTCTAGTATTATATTGGAAACTATCAGGAATAGAATTAACCCCTGGAAGTAAAATATTTACAGCAAGATGCAAAAATTTATATATTTTAACTACTAAACATATGGTACAAGCAACTAACAAAATTGATAAAATCAATATAGAATCCCCATTCGACAATATATTAACGGTCATAGATAATAATGATTATAGTTATGATGAATTAAATATGAATCAAGAATTAGATATAGTAAAAGAAAGAATAGGAATGACACCAAAAAGACAAATAGATGCCCCCTCATCCTCATCAAGAATGAGTACATCCAGAAGAATAGAATATGAAATACCCAATGAAATAATACCAACACAACATCCTTATTATATAACAGGAATATTAAATCAACGAAAATATTTAATCTTAATTAACACAGGAGAACAAGATAATTGGATAACAAGAGAATTAATTACAGAAGATGATATTATAATACAAGAACAAGAAATACCCGATCTACCAATAGAATTAAAACAGACATAGGAAATAACTATTCAAGAAGTAATTATAGGCGGAATACCTATAAACATACAATTTACAATAGGACAAATAAATCCAAATATAGTTTTAGGACTACAATGGCTAGAACAAGTAAAACCATATAAGTTAGAAGATAAAAGATTGATCATTCATTACCAAAATAAAAATGTAATAATCAATAGGACAAAATCAATATTATAAAAATACTTTAAAATGAAAGTATATATATTAGCAAAAATAATTGTAGAAGGATACAATAGTAGATATTACACACCAATGATAGATACCGGTGCAGAAGCAAATTTATGTAGATACAATTGTTTACCAGAAACTAAGTGGCAAAAGATAAAAAATCCAACTGTATTTTCAGGATTTAATGACGAAGGAAGTATAATAAAATATTATGCAAAAGATGTCAAATTACAAATATATGATAAAATACTAACAATAAAAACAATGTATAACTATGATTTCACAACAAGAGATATAATTTTAGGAATGCCCTTTATCGATGAACTATACCCTCATATACTAACAAAAACACACTGCTGGTTTACAACACCTTGTAAACAAAAAATAGGAGCCAAACGAGTACAAAATAAACCTAGAAAAACAACACCATGGATAAAAGGATCAGAAAAGATAACACAAAAACTAGAAAATCAAGTGACAACAGAGAAAGCAATAGAAATTATAACCTTTAATATCAATATGTTACAATCAATCTATGATAAGTTAGAACCCTTATATAGTGACAATCCGCTTAAAGGATGGCATAAACATAAAACAACAGTTACAATAGAACTAATAAATCAGAATAGTATAATAACCCAAAAACCACTAAAATATAACTTTGATGACTTAAAAGAATTTACCTTACACATAGATGAATTACTTCAAAATAATTACATCCAAGCTAGTAACAGTAAACATACTAGTCCCGCCTTTATTGTTAACAAACATAGTGAACAAAAAAGAGGGAAGAGTAGGATGGTTATTGATTATAGAAATCTAAATGCCAAAACTAAAACTTATAATTACCCAATACCAAATAAAATATTAAAAATTAGACAAATCCAAGGATATAATTACTTTAGCAAATTTGATTGCAAATCAGGATTTTATCATTTAAAATTAGAAGATAACTCTAAACATTTAACAGCATTCACAGTACCCCAAGGATTTTATGAATGGAATGTTTTACCCTTTGGATATAAAAATGCACCAGGTAGGTATCAACATTTTATGGATACTTACTTTACACAATTAGAAAACTGTATTGTATATATTGATGATATATTGTTATATTCAAGAACAGAAGACGAACACATACAATTACTAAATAAATTTATTAACATTATAGATACAGCAGGAATTAGTTTAAGTAAAAGCAAGGCAGAAATAATGAAAAAACAAATAGAATTTCTTGGTATACAAATAGATAAGAATGGAGTAAAAATGCAAACACATATAGTACAAAAAATTATAAATTCAAATGAAATACTAGATACGAAGAAAAAATTACAATCCTTTTTAGGATTAGTAAATCAAGTAAGAGAATATATACCAAAATTAGCAGAATATTTAAAACCATTAAATAAAAAATTAAAAAAGGATATTGAATATCATTTTGACCAAACAGATAGAAAACATATACAAAAGGTTAAAGAATTATGTCAAAAGTTACCAAAATTATATTTTCCAGATATAACAAAAGAATTTATATATATAGTAGAAACAGATTCAAGTAACCATAGTTACGGTGGAGTATTAAAATATAAGTATATTGATACAAAAACAGAACATCACTGTAGATATCACTCAGGAACATATACGGAACCTCAAGATAAATGGGAAATAAATAGGAAAGAATTATTTGCCTTATATAAATGTTTATTAGCATTCGAACCATATATTGTTTATAACAAATTTATTGTCAGAACAGATAATACACAAGTAAAATGGTGGCTAACAAGAAAATTAGACGACTCAGTTACAACAAAAGAAATACGAAGACTTGTCTTAAATATACAAAATTTTACATTTACAATAGAAGTGATCAGTACTAACAAAAATGTCACTGCAGACTACTTATCAAGACAAAGCTACCCAGACAGATCAAGATAGCCAAATGGATATTTTGTTAAAAGCCATGACTACACTTTGCTTAAAAGTGGACAGTTTTGAGCTAGAACTAAAAGAGCTAAAGAAGGACAAAGCTACAAGTCAACCGCATGACTCAAAATATGCTGAACTATGTCAATCGGAAGACATAAAAATTCCAGAACTAGAAGGAGACGTTGAGAAACTCCATAAAACTCATAACAAGTTTGTTAATGCAGCTACAGGAAAAGCATCTACAGGAGCAAGCAGCTCAAATCCAACCAGTCAACCTACAAAAAGACAAAACCAAAATTTAAATAACCAGTTTACAAAAACCTCTATCAGAAATAAACAACCCATAAACCTATCACATCCGACTATACCAAGTCCACAAACATCCACATATGCCGCAAGTCTAAACCAAAATAAACAAGTATATAACCACATTTCCAGAGCATACTATCATTGTTTAATATTGTGTCTAGCCATAATTCTTTCATTAAGTCTATAATTTCGTGGTTAAATAGTAGGTTATATATTCTTTGTGTGATATCTGTATCTAAATTTTTTAATATATATAAGACTAATATTTTATAGTCTTTATCTCCATTTATAAGATACTTAGGTATTGGTGTTTTATATCTTTCTATATCTTCTGTTTGTTTAGGGTTACTAGTTTCTGCTATCTCGAGTTTCATATAACTAGGTTCTGTCATTTCTTACTTCTGTGTTTTAATCAAACTATTCCTTCTAACCTCTGCTTATATTATTACCTTTATCATCTAATAGTCCAGTATGTTTAATTATCCGGTTGGTCACTACTATGGGTTCCAGCTTTAATCAGTTTACCCTAACCCTGCTTACTTCAGTTGGTTTACTACCCTATTCACGGCTTCCTCGCCTTTTCTGGGTTCAACCATTTTGGAAAAGCTTAGTCTGGGTCTAACTTACTCTCAGCTTCCTAACCATAGCAAACTAATAAGGATAATGTTAACATAATCAGACTATAACATGATAAATAATAATAAGCTAATCAGAGATTATTAGGAATATGATAGATTAGTTACACATATGTAAATATGAGTATACCTTTGTTGTTATCTCGTCGGTAGTATGTGGCATAGATGTTTCTATGTTGGATTCCTCCATAGCAAATATCTGAAATATATTTTTGAGTAATATCTTTTATTGAGTTCTCAACACATGAGAGGTTATAGGTAAGCAGAATTGCTTGCCTTCCTTCTCATCTGTTCGTCTCTATTTATACACATAAGAGGCAAGTGCCTCAATAATTTACATAAAGAAACCGCGTGAGTAAACAGTTTAAGATACTGTTTGCTTTATGACTTCTGAAAGAAAAAAGAAGAAAAACGCGTAAATGCACAGTACTATCTACTGTGTACTTTACGACTTTTTTTTTTTTTTTTTTTAAAAAAGAAAACGCGTAACTATTCCTGCACGCGTACTATCCTATCCTACTTTACATGATTGAGCATTATGCTCTTATTTTCAACAAAGAAAAACGTGTGGGGTTTAGTGTTTCCCACTAAAAAAGTAGTACAATAATTTACATAATAAGACAAACTAAAATAATATCTGCGGGTCTTCCCATGTATCTTTTTGTCTTGCTGTTCTTCATTCTAGATTTACTTCTGGTATAGTTGTAGTATTTCCTCCACTGCACTTTGAACAATGGTGATCTGGGTATTTTGGTCCTAAATACTGGCAATATTTAACCAATAAATTTTCTGAAATAAAATCTTTTTTGATAGCTCTTGTTGTTGGGGTATCTTCGGGTCTTAGTAATGTCCATATCCAACTACGTACTTCTTCCATATCTTCTTGTCGTAGTACTCTTGCATTTGCATAGATCATGGCATGGTCTCTACAATGATATTTCCATATGTTATGTCCATTGGTGTAATTGTTGACTAGTTCTTGAATAATTACTTGCAGTCCTATTAATCTTTTTGTAGCAAAGAATGTTGGTATATCAACTTCTGGTATTTCTGGTTGCTTTTCTATATCCTCTGGGATAATCATATCTCTGGTTAGTCCAATTTTTACTACTTGGATGAGTGGTTTTATCTCATTGTATAATATTTCGGCTGGTGCTGAATAACATCTTATATAAAAGAATGATCCGTCTGTAATTCTTTTGTATATGGAAAAGGCATTATATAAGTCTGGTATTTGTTGTAGTTCTGCTCCATCGGCTGTATATACCGTTGCGAGTAGTCCATATTCATAGCATGTACGTACTAAATTTGCACTGGTGCCAGGCTGGGCTATTAGTTTATTGTATCCTTGTAGTTTCTGCGTTATAAAATCTTTTTGAGGGTCAGTGGTTGTCTGAGATCTTGGATGTAAATTCAAAAAGGTTTGGGTTTTATACATATTTTGGATGTATGCTCTGGAAATGTGGTTATATACTTGTTTATTTTGGTTTAGACTTGCGGCATATGTGGATGTTTGTGGACTTGGTATAGTCGGATGTGATAGGTTTATGGGTTGTTTATTCCTGGTAAAGGTTTTTGTAAACTGGCTATTTAAATTTTGGTTTTGTCTTTTTGTAGGTTGACTGGTTGGATTTGAGCTGCTTGCTCCTGTAGATGCTTTTCCTGTAGCTGCATTAACAAACTTGTTATGAGTTTTATGGAGTTTCTCAACGTCTCCTTCTAGTTCTGGAATTTTTATGTCTTCCGATTGACATAGTTCAGCATATTTTGAGTCATGCGGTTGACTTGTAGCTTTGTCCTTCTTTAGCTCTTTTAGTTCTAGCTCAAAACTGTCCACTTTTAAGCAAAGTGTAGTCATGGCTTTTAACAAAATATCCATTTGGCTATCTTGATCTGTCTGGGTAGCTTTGTCTTGATAAGTAGTCTGCAGTGACATTTTTGTTAGTACTGATCACTTCTATTGTAAATGTAAAATTTTGTATATTTAAGACAAGTCTTCGTATTTCTTTTGTTGTAACTGAGTCGTCTAATTTTCTTGTTAGCCACCATTTTACTTGTGTATTATCTGTTCTGACAATAAATTTGTTATAAACAATATATGGTTCGAATGCTAATAAACATTTATATAAGGCAAATAATTCTTTCCTATTTATTTCCCATTTATCTTGAGGTTCCGTATATGTTCCTGAGTGATATCTACAGTGATGTTCTGTTTTTGTATCAATATACTTATATTTTAATACTCCACCGTAACTATGGTTACTTGAATCTGTTTCTACTATATATATAAATTCTTTTGTTATATCTGGAAAATATAATTTTGGTAACTTTTGACATAATTCTTTAACCTTTTGTATATGTTTTCTATCTGTTTGGTCAAAATGATATTCAATATCCTTTTTTAATTTTTTATTTAATGGTTTTAAATATTCTGCTAATTTTGGTATATATTCTCTTACTTGATTTACTAATCCTAAAAAGGATTGTAATTTTTTCTTCGTATCTAGTATCTCATTTGAATTTATAATTTTTTGTACTATATGTGTTTGCATTTTTACTCCATTCTTATCTATTTGTATACCAAGAAATTCTATTTGTTTTTTCATTATTTCTGCCTTGCTTTTACTTAAACTAATTCCTGCTGTATCTATAATGTTAATAAATTTATTTAGTAATTGTATGTGTTCGTCTTCTGTTCTTGAATATAACAATATATCATCAATATATACAATACAGTTTTCTAATTGTGTAAAGTAAGTATCCATAAAATGTTGATACCTACCTGGTGCATTTTTATATCCAAAGGGTAAAACATTCCATTCATAAAATCCTTGGGGTACTGTGAATGCTGTTAAATGTTTAGAGTTATCTTCTAATTTTAAATGATAAAATCCTGATTTGCAATCAAATTTGCTAAAGTAATTATATCCTTGGATTTGTCTAATTTTTAATATTTTGTTTGGTATTGGGTAATTATAAGTTTTAGTTTTGGCATTTAGATTTCTATAATCAATAACCATCCTACTCTTCCCTCTTTTTTGTTCACTATGTTTGTTAACAATAAAGGCGGGACTAGTATGTTTACTGTTACTAGCTTGGATGTAATTATTTTGAAGTAATTCATCTATGTGTAAGGTAAATTCTTTTAAGTCATCAAAGTTATATTTTAATGGTTTTTGGGTTATTATACTATTCTGATTTATTAGTTCTATTGTAACTGTTGTTTTATGTTTATGCCATCCTTTAAGTGGATTGTCACTATATAAGGGTTCTAACTTATCATAGATTGATTGTAACATATTGATATTAAAGGTTATAATTTCTATTGCTTTCTCTGTTGTCACTTGATTTTCTAGTTTTTGTGTTATCTTTTCTGATCCTTTTATCCATGGTGTTGTTTTTCTAGGTTTATTTTGTACTCGTTTGGCTCCTATTTTTTGTTTACAAGGTGTTGTAAACCAGCAGTGTGTTTTTGTTAGTATATGAGGGTATAGTTCATCGATAAAGGGCATTCCTAAAATTATATCTCTTGTTGTGAAATCATAGTTATACATTGTTTTTATTGTTAGTATTTTATCATATATTTGTAATTTGACATCTTTTGCATAATATTTTATTATACTTCCTTCGTCATTAAATCCTGAAAATACAGTTGGATTTTTTATCTTTTGCCACTTAGTTTCTGGTAAACAATTGTATCTACATAAATTTGCTTCTGCACCGGTATCTATCATTGGTGTGTAATATCTACTATTGTATCCTTCTACAATTATTTTTGCTAATATATATACTTTCATTTTAAAGTATTTTTATAATATTGATTTTGTCCTATTGATTATTACATTTTTATTTTGGTAATGAATGATCAATCTTTTATCTTCTAACTTATATGGTTTTACTTGTTCTAGCCATTGTAGTCCTAAAACTATATTTGGATTTATTTGTCCTATTGTAAATTGTATATTTATAGGTATTCCGCCTATAATTACTTCTTGAATAGTTATTTCCTTTGTCTGTTTTAATTCTATTGGTAAATCGGGTATTTCTTGTTCTTGTATTATAATATCATCTTCTGTAATTAATTCTCTAGTTATCCAATTATCTTGTTCTCCTGTGTTGATTAAGATTAAATATTTTCGTTGATTTAATATTCCTGTTATATAATAGGGATGTTGTGTTGGTATTATTTCATTGGGTATTTCATATTCTATTCTTCTGGATGTACTCATTCTTGATGAGGATGAGGGGGCATCTATTTGTCTTTTTGGTGTCATTCCTATTCTTTCTTTTACTATATCTAATTCTTGATTCATATTTAATTCATCATAACTATAATCATTATTATCTATGACCGTTAATATATTGTCGAATGGGGATTCTATATTGATTTTATCAATTTTGTTAGTTGCTTGTACCATATGTTTAGTAGTTAAAATATATAAATTTTTGCATCTTGCTGTAAATATTTTACTTCCAGGGGTTAATTCTATTCCTGATAGTTTCCAATATAATACTAGGGATTTATCTATATTTCTATCTTTTATTGCTACTGTATAATTTGGGTTAACTGTAAACTTAAATTTTTGGTATATTAGATTTCCTTTTACTGCACTAATTATACTTTGTTCAATTGGGTACTTAATTCTATCATCTGCTAAGTATAGTTCTATGGGTGTATTTATTCCTTCCTTAAAACATGCTTTTATTAATATCTGTATTGCTCCTAAGTGTACATGAGTTATTTCGTTTTTCGGTTTTGGTTTTAATGCTTGTATTTCTTTGGTTATTTCTCTTTTACTTATTATGGGTACCATTGCACTACCTTGTGCATATTTACAGTCTACTGTATGTTCTTTTTGGCTTATTATATAATATTCTTCTTTAGGTTTTTTAAACCAATATTTTACCATTGGTACATCTAATACATTATCTATTTTTAAGGTTATTTCTTGTTTCGTAATTTGCTTGTATATATTTGAGTCAAATATTATTTTTTGGTTATTACTATCTTCAGTTTGGTAATTTTCTTTTTCTATTATTCCTGATTCAGTCATCAATTTCGTTTTCTATATCTGATAGATTTATATCGCTATCATCATTATTTAGGTCAGTTTCTAAATCTGCGTCATTTATCTCTATATCTGGTAATTCATCTAGTTCATAAATACTATCGTTACTTTCTAAATCATAATCTATGTATGGTAATTCCGTATAAATATTTTCTTCTATTCTTACTTCGGTAATTTGTTTTTTCTTAATATCTTTAGGTATTTTACAATCTTTAGCTAAGTGTCCTAATTTTCCACAGTTATAGCATTTGCATTCTGATAATTTTTTCTTAGGTCGATAAGGTCTTTTTCTCTTGTAATTTTTTATATAATATCTTTTTCTTGGATTTTTATGCTTATATTTAGATTTAAAAGATTTATATTTTTTAAATCGTTTTTTGTATCTAAACTTATTTTTCTTAGTTTTACAACCAAATTGTGGTGCTATCTTTTGTGTACAACACGACATATTTTTTGTTAATACTTTATCTAATTTTTGTTTATCTTTATATTCATCACACAGTCCTATAAACCATGTTTGTAAATATTTTATTCTAGCTCCTAATGTATCTGTCAAACTAGCTGCATCCCATGCTGTTATTATTTTTGTACTAAATGGTTCAGGTAACTTTGTAAAATATGTTCTTCTAACTGCTATAGCTTCTTCATGAGTATATATTGCTCTATAATAGTAATCTTTAAAAGCGCATGTATATTCATCTATATAACACATATTGCATATTGATAATTTATTCATTAATTGTCTATTTAGATTCTTATCTTTTTCTTGTTCTGCTAATTCTGTTGTCATACTTCCAAATTCATTTCTAATTCCAAATTCGTATTTGTCTAATATAGCTATGCTTGATGTTGTAATTGTTCCACTACTATCTTTATTATTTCTTAATGTTGCTCTACCGTCAGCTGTTATGTTATGTAGCCATAATTTTACTGTTCCTATTAATGTTCTTTCTATATATCCTGGTGTATCTGCTACTGATATTTTATTATCTATTAGTTGTTTTGCAATTTGTCCTATCCATACTTGTATTGTTTTATTTATATCTGTGACACAATCTAAATCTAAAAATTGTGAATGTTCTGGAGTTTTAGTTGGTGTCCATTTATTTAATCTACTTTGCCATATTGCTTCATATCTATTATCATCTGTTACTGTATAATAAGTTGGTTCTCTAGTTCGTGGGTTATCATATCTTCTTTTCTCATATGTTCTACTTGTACTTGGTTGTTCATTTTTTATAGTATGTATATTTGGTTCAGCATTTGTTGTATTTATATTTAAATCTGTTATTTGGTTCATTATTTGGGTATATGTTTCACTGTTATCGTCATTATCGTCTTCATTGTTATTATTGTCTGAATGTATTTCTGATTCGGTTTCGTTTATGGTTACATTATCTATGGTTAAATTGTCTATTGTGATGTTATCAATACTTATGTTTGGAGATTCTTCGTCAGGGTTTAAGCTTTCTAAGTGTATTTGTTCTTTTAACTGTTCTAATTCCATTGCTAACTTTTTTTCTTTTTCTTTTTTTATTTTTTCATTTTGTTTGGCTAATCTGGCTTGTACTTTCTGGGCATATATTTGTTTTAATATTGCTAATTCTTTTTCCATTTCTTGTATTTTTGTAGATGATTCGGATGTTTCTGGTTCTGGTTCAAAATATTCAGGGATTGGTTCTTGAGGTGGTATAGGTTTTTGAGGAGGGGTTTGTTTTATTTGTTGGGTTTTTAGTTGTTCGATTTCTTTTTTGGCTTCTAATCGTATTTTTTCTATTTCTAGTTTTTGATCTATTTCAGTATTTTCTTTTTGTAATCTTATCATTTCTGTTAGACTATCTTCTAATTTAGCTGATATTGGATCCGGCATTAAATATAATTTTGTACCTATTTTTCTATATCGTCGTCCTAAATTTGAGTGTGTTATTGTTATTTGTGTTCCATCTGTTCCTAAAAATGTTTTTTCTTCTACTGGATATTCTTCTTTATTCATAAACAATATTTTATTTCTAATATATCTTTTTGTAATTCTAATTCTTGTATGGTTTGTTTTTGTGCTTCGATTGATTTTTTAGCTACTCCTGCAAATATATTATAATTTAATCTTTCTTTTCTAATTTTAAGTTCTTCGTGTATATCATTTAATTTTCTTAATAATTCCATTTTTCTTATTATTTTTGGTGTTTCTGGATATATATATACTGGGTTGCTCGGCTCTGGTTTATCCATTTACTAATGATTCTCTTATTTTAGTTATTGCTATAAAATGTGTTATTCTTTTAGTGAAGTTATTTATTTCCTTGATTATTTGTGTAATTTCTTTTAGCTTATATTTTTGCTGTCTTTTTATTTTACTCTGTTTTTCAATTCTTCTTGTTAAATAGTGTATTTTTATTTTTCTGACTACTTTTGGTTGTTGTCGCTTATACATTATAATTCATCATATTTATATTCTTGTTGTTTTATAAGTTGTCTAATATATTCGTATTCTGTATAGGAAATTGTGTCGATTAATTCAGGTATTTTTGTGTATTCGTATCTTTCATATAATTTATCTAAATTTAGTCTTAGTTTCTGTACTTTAGTTGCTATATTTATTTGTTTATCTAATCTTATACATCTAGGATGTTCATCTGGTAAATCTTCTCCATATTCAATTCCTTTCATGTTTTCTGTTTGTATTATAAATTGTTTTTTACTTTGTTTCTTTATTCTATTTTTGTAAATATTGTTGGTACTATATTTTTTATTCCTATGCTCGTTTATTTTATTTTCGTTCATCCTATGCTCTGTTATCTTATCTTTTTTATTCCTATGCTCTGATAGAAATCTAAATGCCAAAACTAAAACTTATAATTACCCAATACCAAATAAAATATTAAAAATTAGACAAATCCAAGGATATAATTACTTTAGCAAATTTGATTGCAAATCAGGATTTTATCATTTAAAATTAGAAGATAACTCTAAACATTTAACAGCATTCACAGTACCCCAAGGATTTTATGAATGGAATGTTTTACCCTTTGGATATAAAAATGCACCAGGTAGGTATCAACATTTTATGGATACTTACTTTACACAATTAGAAAACTGTATTGTATATATTGATGATATATTGTTATATTCAAGAACAGAAGACGAACACATACAATTACTAAATAAATTTATTAACATTATAGATACAGCAGGAATTAGTTTAAGTAAAAGCAAGGCAGAAATAATGAAAAAACAAATAGAATTTCTTGGTATACAAATAGATAAGAATGGAGTAAAAATGCAAACACATATAGTACAAAAAATTATAAATTCAGATGAGATACTAGATACAAAGAAAAAGTTACAATCCTTTTTAGGATTAGTAAATCAAGTAAGAGAATATATACCAAAATTAGCAGAATATTTAAAACCATTAAATAAAAAATTAAAAAAGGATATTGAATATCATTTTGACCAAACAGATAGAAAACATATACAAAAGGTTAAAGAATTATGTCAAAAGTTACCAAAATTATATTTTCCAGATATAACAAAAGAATTTATATATATAGTAGAAACAGATTCAAGTAACCATAGTTACGGTGGAGTATTAAAATATAAGTATATTGATACAAAAACAGAACATCACTGTAGATATCACTCAGGAACATATACGGAACCTCAAGATAAATGGGAAATAAATAGGAAAGAATTATTTGCCTTATATAAATGTTTATTAGCATTCGAACCATATATTGTTTATAACAAATTTATTGTCAGAACAGATAATACACAAGTAAAATGGTGGCTAACAAGAAAATTAGACGACTCAGTTACAACAAAAGAAAGCTTAAACCCTGACGAAGAATCTCCAAACATAAGTATTGATAACATCACAATAGACAATTTGGTCCTAAATACTGGCAATATTTAACCAATAAATTTTCTGAAATAAAATCTTTTTTGATAGCTCTTGTTGTTGGGGTATCTTCGGGTCTTAGTAATGTCCATATCCAACTACGTACTTCTTCCATATCTTCTTGTCGTAGTACTCTTGCATTTGCATAGATCATGGCATGGTCTCTACAATGATATTTCCATATGTTATGTCCATTGGTGTAATTGTTGACTAGTTCTTGAATAATTACTTGCAGTCCTATTAATCTTTTTGTAGCAAAGAATGTTGGTATATCAACTTCTGGTATTTCTGGTTGCTTTTCTATATCCTCTGGGATAATCATATCTCTGGTTAGTCCAATTTTTACTACTTGGATGAGTGGTTTTATCTCATTGTATAATATTTCGGCTGGTGCTGAATAACATCTTATATAAAAGAATGATCCGTCTGTAATTCTTTTGTATATGGAAAAGGCATTATATAAGTCTGGTATTTGTTGTAGTTCTGCTCCATCGGCTGTATATACCGTTGCGAGTAGTCCATATTCATAGCATGTACGTACTAAATTTGCACTGGTGCCAGGCTGGGCTATTAGTTTATTGTATCCTTGTAGTTTCTGCGTTATAAAATCTTTTTGAGGGTCAGTGGTTGTCTGAGATCTTGGATGTAAATTCAAAAAGGTTTGGGTTTTATACATATTTTGGATGTATGCTCTGGAAATGTGGTTATATACTTGTTTATTTTGGTTTAGACTTGCGGCATATGTGGATGTTTGTGGACTTGGTATAGTCGGATGTGATAGGTTTATGGGTTGTTTATTCCTGGTAAAGGTTTTTGTAAACTGGCTATTTAAATTTTGGTTTTGTCTTTTTGTAGGTTGACTGGTTGGATTTGAGCTGCTTGCTCCTGTAGATGCTTTTCCTGTAGCTGCATTAACAAACTTGTTATGAGTTTTATGGAGTTTCTCAACGTCTCCTTCTAGTTCTGGAATTTTTATGTCTTCCGATTGACATAGTTCAGCATATTTTGAGTCATGCGGTTGACTTGTAGCTTTGTCCTTCTTTAGCTCTTTTAGTTCTAGCTCAAAACTGTCCACTTTTAAGCAAAGTGTAGTCATGGCTTTTAACAAAATATCCATTTGGCTATCTTGATCTGTCTGGGTAGCTTTGTCTTGATAAGTAGTCTGCAGTGACATTTTTGTTAGTACTGATCACTTCTATTGTAAATGTAAAATTTTGTATATTTAAGACAAGTCTTCGTATTTCTTTTGTTGTAACTGAGTCGTCTAATTTTCTTGTTAGCCACCATTTTACTTGTGTATTATCTGTTCTGACAATAAATTTGTTATAAACAATATATGGTTCGAATGCTAATAAACATTTATATAAGGCAAATAATTCTTTCCTATTTATTTCCCATTTATCTTGAGGTTCCGTATATGTTCCTGAGTGATATCTACAGTGATGTTCTGTTTTTGTATCAATATACTTATATTTTAATACTCCACCGTAACTATGGTTACTTGAATCTGTTTCTACTATATATATAAATTCTTTTGTTATATCTGGAAAATATAATTTTGGTAACTTTTGACATAATTCTTTAACCTTTTGTATATGTTTTCTATCTGTTTGGTCAAAATGATATTCAATATCCTTTTTTAATTTTTTATTTAATGGTTTTAAATATTCTGCTAATTTTGGTATATATTCTCTTACTTGATTTACTAATCCTAAAAAGGATTGTAATTTTTTCTTCGTATCTAGTATTTCATTTGAATTTATAATTTTTTGTACTATATGTGTTTGCATTTTTACTCCATTCTTATCTATTTGTATACCAAGAAATTCTATTTGTTTTTTCATTATTTCTGCCTTGCTTTTACTTAAACTAATTCCTGCTGTATCTATAATGTTAATAAATTTATTTAGTAATTGTATGTGTTCGTCTTCTGTTCTTGAATATAACAATATATCATCAATATATACAATACAGTTTTCTAATTGTGTAAAGTAAGTATCCATAAAATGTTGATACCTACCTGGTGCATTTTTATATCCAAAGGGTAAAACATTCCATTCATAAAATCCTTGGGGTACTGTGAATGCTGTTAAATGTTTAGAGTTATCTTCTAATTTTAAATGATAAAATCCTGATTTGCAATCAAATTTGCTAAAGTAATTATATCCTTGGATTTGTCTAATTTTTAATATTTTATTTGGTATTGGGTAATTATAAGTTTTAGTTTTGGCATTTAGATTTCTATAATCAATAACCATCCTACTCTTCCCTCTTTTTTGTTCACTATGTTTGTTAACAATAAAGGCGGGACTAGTATGTTTACTGTTACTAGCTTGGATGTAATTATTTTGAAGTAATTCATCTATGTGTAAGGTAAATTCTTTTAAGTCATCAAAGTTATATTTTAATGGTTTTTGGGTTATTATACTATTCTGATTTATTAGTTCTATTGTAACTGTTGTTTTATGTTTATGCCATCCTTTAAGCGGATTGTCACTATATAAGGGTTCTAACTTATCATAGATTGATTGTAACATATTGATATTAAAGGTTATAATTTCTATTGCTTTCTCTGTTGTCACTTGATTTTCTAGTTTTTGTGTTATCTTTTCTGATCCTTTTATCCATGGTGTTGTTTTTCTAGGTTTATTTTGTACTCGTTTGGCTCCTATTTTTTGTTTACAAGGTGTTGTAAACCAGCAGTGTGTTTTTGTTAGTATATGAGGGTATAGTTCATCGATAAAGGGCATTCCTAAAATTATATCTCTTGTTGTGAAATCATAGTTATACATTGTTTTTATTGTTAGTATTTTATCATATATTTGTAATTTGACATCTTTTGCATAATATTTTATTATACTTCCTTCGTCATTAAATCCTGAAAATACAGTTGGATTTTTTATCTTTTGCCACTTAGTTTCTGGTAAACAATTGTATCTACATAAATTTGCTTCTGCACCGGTATCTATCATTGGTGTGTAATATCTACTATTGTATCCTTCTACAATTATTTTTGCTAATATATATACTTTCATTTTAAATACCTTTGTTGTTATCTCGTCGGTAGTATGTGGCATAGATGTTTCTATGTTGGATTCCTCCATAGCAAATATCTGAAATATATTTTTGAGTAATATCTTTTATTGAGTTCTCAACACATGAGAGGTTATAGGTAAGCAGAATTGCTTGCCTTCCTTCTCATCTGTTCGTCTCTATTTATACACATAAGAGGCAAGTGCCTCAATAATTTACATAAAGAAACCGCGTGAGTAAACAGTTTAAGATACTGTTTGCTTTACGACTTCTGAAAGAAAAAAGAAGAAAAACGCGTAAATGCACAGTACTATCTACTGTGTACTTTACGACTTTTTTTAAAAAAGAAAACGCGTAACTATTCCTACACGCGTACTATCCTATCCTACTTTACATGATTGAGCATTATGCTCTTATTTTCAACAAAGAAAAACGTGTGGGGTTTAGTGTTTCCCACTAAAAAAGTAGTACAATAATTTACATAATAAGACAAACTAAAATAATATCTGCGGGTCTTCCCATGTATCTTTTTGTCTTGCTGTTCTTCATTCTAGATTTACTTCTGGTATAGTTGTAGTATTTCCTCCACTGCACTTTGAACAATGGTGATCTGGGTATTTTGGTCCTAAATACTGGCAATATTTAACCAATAAATTTTCTGAAATAAAATCTTTTTTGATAGCTCTTGTTGTTGGGGTATCTTCGGGTCTTAGTAATGTCCATATTGATTTTATCAATTTTGTTAGTTGCTTGTACCATATGTTTAGTAGTTAAAATATATAAATTTTTGCATCTTGCTGTAAATATTTTACTTCCAGGGGTTAATTCTATTCCTGATAGTTTCCAATATAATACTAGGGATTTATCTATATTTCTATCTTTTATTGCTACTGTATAATTTGGGTTAACTGTAAACTTAAATTTTTGGTATATTAGATTTCCTTTTACTGCACTAATTATACTTTGTTCAATTGGGTACTTAATTCTATCATCTGCTAAGTATAGTTCTATGGGTGTATTTATTCCTTCCTTAAAACATGCTTTTATTAATATCTGTATTGCTCCTAAGTGTACATGAGTTATTTCGTTTTTCGGTTTTGGTTTTAATGCTTGTATTTCTTTGGTTATTTCTCTTTTACTTATTATGGGTACCATTGCACTACCTTGTGCATATTTACAGTCTACTGTATGTTCTTTTTGGCTTATTATATAATATTCTTCTTTAGGTTTTTTAAACCAATATTTTACCATTGGTACATCTAATACATTATCTATTTTTAAGGTTATTTCTTGTTTCGTAATTTGCTTGTATATATTTGAGTCAAATATTATTTTTTGGTTATTACTATCTTCAGTTTGGTAATTTTCTTTTAATTTCTATTGCTTTCTCTGTTGTCACTTGATTTTCTAGTTTTTGTGTTATCTTTTCTGATCCTTTTATCCATGGTGTTGTTTTTCTAGGTTTATTTTGTACTCGTTTGGCTCCTATTTTTTGTTTACAAGGTGTTGTAAACCAGCAGTGTGTTTTTGTTAGTATATGAGGGTATAGTTCATCGATAAAGGGCATTCCTAAAATTATATCTCTTGTTGTGAAATCATAGTTATACATTGTTTTTATTGTTAGTATTTTATCATATATTTGTAATTTGACATCTTTTGCATAATATTTTATTATACTAATTTTCTTGTTAGCCACCATTTTACTTGTGTATTATCTGTTCTGACAATAAATTTGTTATAAACAATATATGGTTCGAATGCTAATAAACATTTATATAAGGCAAATAATTCTTTCCTATTTATTTCCCATTTATCTTGAGGTTCCGTATATGTTCCTGAGTGATATCTACAGTGATGTTCTGTTTTTGTATCAATATACTTATATTTTAATACTCCACCGTAACTATGGTTACTTGAATCTGTTTCTACTATATATATAAATTCTTTTATTATATCTGGAAAATATAATTTTGGTAACTTTTGACATAATTCTTTAACCTTTTGTATATGTTTTCTATCTGTTTGGTCAAAATGATATTCAATATCCTTTTTTAATTTTTTATTTAATGGTTTTAAATATTCTGCTAATTTTGGTATATATTCTCTTACTTGATTTACTAATCCTAAAAAGGATTGTAATTTTTTCTTCGTATCTAGTATTTCATTTGAATTTATAATTTTTTGTACTATATGTGTTTGCATTTTTACTCCATTCTTATCTATTTGTATACCAAGAAATTCTATTTGTTTTTTCATTATTTCTGCCTTGCTTTTACTTAAACTAATTCCTGCTGTATCTATAATGTTAATAAATTTATTTAGTAATTGTATGTGTTCGTCTTCTGTTCTTGAATATAACAATATATCATCAATATATACAATACAGTTTTCTAATTGTGTAAAGTAAGTATCCATAAAATGTTGATACCTACCTGGTGCATTTTTATATCCAAAGGGTAAAACATTCCATTCATAAAATCCTTGGGGTACTGTGAATGCTGTTAAATGTTTAGAGTTATCTTCTAATTTTAAATGATAAAGTAACGATAGTATTTATGAACTAGATGAATTACCAGATATAGAGATAAATGACGCAGATTTAGAAACTGACCTAAATAATGATGATAGCGATATAAATCTATCAGATATAGAAAACGAAATTGATGACTGAATCAGGAATAATAGAAAAAGAAAATTACCAAACTGAAGATAGTAATAACCAAAAAATAATATTTGACTCAAATATATACAAGCAAATTACGAAACAAGAAATAACCTTAAAAATAGATAATGTATTAGATGTACCAATGGTAAAATATTGGTTTAAAAAACCTAAAGAAGAATATTATATAATAAGCCAAAAAGAACATACAGTAGACTGTAAATATGCACAAGGTAGTGCAATGGTACCCATAATAAGTAAAAGAGAAATAACCAAAGAAATACAAGCATTAAAACCAAAACCGAAAAACGAAATAACTCATGTACACTTAGGAGCAATACAGATATTAATAAAAGCATGTTTTAAGGAAGGAATAAATACACCCATAGAACTATACTTAGCAGATGATAGAATTAAGTACCCAATTGAACAAAGTATAATTAGTGCAGTAAAAGGAAATCTAATATACCAAAAATTTAAGTTTACAGTTAACCCAAATTATACAGTAGCAATAAAAGATAGAAATATAGATAAATCCCTAGTATTATATTGGAAACTATCAGGAATAGAATTAACCCCTGGAAGTAAAATATTTACAGCAAGATGCAAAAATTTATATATTTTAACTACTAAACATATGGTACAAGCAACTAACAAAATTGATAAAATCAATATAGAATCCCCATTCGACAATATATTAACGGTCATAGATAATAATGATTATAGTTATGATGAATTAAATATGAATCAAGAATTAGATATAGTAAAAGAAAGAATAGGAATGACACCAAAAAGACAAATAGATGCCCCCTCATCCTCATCAAGAATGAGTACATCCAGAAGAATAGAATATGAAATACCCAATGAAATAATACCAACACAACATCCTTATTATATAACAGGAATATTAAATCAACGAAAATATTTAATCTTAATTAACACAGGAGAACAAGATAATTGGATAACAAGAGAATTAATTACAGAAGATGATATTATAATACAAGAACAAGAAATACCCGATCTACCAATAGAATTAAAACAGACAAAGGAAATAACTATTCAAGAAGTAATTATAGGCGGAATACCTATAAACATACAATTTACAATAGGACAAATAAATCCAAATATAGTTTTAGGACTACAATGGCTAGAACAAGTAAAACCATATAAGTTAGAAGATAAAAGATTGATCATTCATTACCAAAATAAAAATGTAATAATCAATAGGACAAAATCAATATTATAAAAATACTTTAAAATGAAAGTATATATATTAGCAAAAATAATTGTAGAAGGATACAATAGTAGATATTACACACCAATGATAGATACCGGTGCAGAAGCAAATTTATGTAGATACAATTGTTTACCAGAAACTAAGTGGCAAAAGATAAAAAATCCAACTGTATTTTCAGGATTTAATGACGAAGGAAGTATAATAAAATATTATGCAAAAGATGTCAAATTACAAATATATGATAAAATACTAACAATAAAAACAATGTATAACTATGATTTCACAACAAGAGATATAATTTTAGGAATGCCCTTTATCGATGAACTATACCCTCATATACTAACAAAAACACACTGCTGGTTTACAACACCTTGTAAACAAAAAATAGGAGCCAAACGAGTACAAAATAAACCTAGAAAAACAACACCATGGATAAAAGGATCAGAAAAGATAACACAAAAACTAGAAAATCAAGTGACAACAGAGAAAGCAATAGAAATTATAACCTTTAATATCAATATGTTACAATCAATCTATGATAAGTTAGAACCCTTATATAGTGACAATCCGCTTAAAGGATGGCATAAACATAAAACAACAGTTACAATAGAACTAATAAATCAGAATAGTATAATAACCCAAAAACCATTAAAATATAACTTTGATGACTTAAAAGAATTTACCTTACACATAGATGAATTACTTCAAAATAATTACATCCAAGCTAGTAACAGTAAACATACTAGTCCCGCCTTTATTGTTAACAAACATAGTGAACAAAAAAGAGGGAAGAGTAGGATGGTTATTGATTATAGAAATCTAAATGCCAAAACTAAAACTTATAATTACCCAATACCAAATAAAATATTAAAAATTAGACAAATCCAAGGATATAATTACTTTAGCAAATTTGATTGCAAATCAGGATTTTATCATTTAAAATTAGAAGATAACTCTAAACATTTAACAGCATTCACAGTACCCCAAGGATTTTATGAATGGAATGTTTTACCCTTTGGATATAAAAATGCACCAGGTAGGTATCAACATTTTATGGATACTTACTTTACACAATTAGAAAACTGTATTGTATATATTGATGATATATTGTTATATTCAAGAACAGAAGACGAACACATACAATTACTAAATAAATTTATTAACATTATAGATACAGCAGGAATTAGTTTAAGTAAAAGCAAGGCAGAAATAATGAAAAAACAAATAGAATTTCTTGGTATACAAATAGATAAGAATGGAGTAAAAATGCAAACACATATAGTACAAAAAATTATAAATTCAAATGAAATACTAGATACGAAGAAAAAATTACAATCCTTTTTAGGATTAGTAAATCAAGTAAGAGAATATATACCAAAATTAGCAGAATATTTAAAACCATTAAATAAAAAATTAAAAAAGGATATTGAATATCATTTTGACCAAACAGATAGAAAACATATACAAAAGGTTAAAGAATTATGTCAAAAGTTACCAAAATTATATTTTCCAGATATAACAAAAGAATTTATATATATAGTAGAAACAGATTCAAGTAACCATAGTTACGGTGGAGTATTAAAATATAAGTATATTGATACAAAAACAGAACATCACTGTAGATATCACTCAGGAACATATACGGAACCTCAAGATAAATGGGAAATAAATAGGAAAGAATTATTTGCCTTATATAAATGTTTATTAGCATTCGAACCATATATTGTTTATAACAAATTTATTGTCAGAACAGATAATACACAAGTAAAATGGTGGCTAACAAGAAAATTAGACGACTCAGTTACAACAAAAGAAATACGAAGACTTGTCTTAAATATACAAAATTTTACATTTACAATAGAAGTGATCAGTACTAACAAAAATGTCACTGCAGACTACTTATCAAGACAAAGCTACCCAGACAGATCAAGATAGCCAAATGGATATTTTGTTAAAAGCCATGACTACACTTTGCTTAAAAGTGGACAGTTTTGAGCTAGAATTAAAAGAGCTAAAGAAGGACAAAGCTACAAGTCAACCGCATGACTCAAAATATGCTGAACTATGTCAATCGGAAGACATAAAAATTCCAGAACTAGAAGGAGACGTTGAGAAACTCCATAAAACTCATAACAAGTTTGTTAATGCAGCTACAGGAAAAGCATCTACAGGAGCAAGCAGCTCAAATCCAACCAGTCAACCTACAAAAAGACAAAACCAAAATTTAAATAACCAGTTTACAAAAACCTCTATCAGAAATAAACAACCCATAAACCTATCACATCCGACTATACCAAGTCCACAAACATCCACATATGCCGCAAGTCTAAACCAAAATAAACAAGTATATAACCACATTTCCAGAGCATACATCCAAAATATGTATAAAACCCAAACCTTTTTGAATTTACATCCAAGATCTCAGACAACCACTGACCCTCAAAAAGATTTTATAACTCAGAAACTACAAGGATACAATAAACTAATAGCCCAGCCTGGCACCAGTGCAAATTTAGTACGTACATGCTATGAATATGGACTACTCGCAACAGTATATACAGCCGATGGAGCAGAACTACAACAAATACCAGACTTATATAATGCCTTTTCCATATACAAAAGAATTACAGACGGATCATTCTTTTATATAAGATGTTATTCAGCACCAGCCGAAATATTATACAATGAGATAAAACCACTCATCCAAGTAGTAAAAATTGGACTAACCAGAGATATGATTATCCCAGAGGACATAGAAAAGCAACCAGAAATACCAGAAGTTGATATACCAACATTCTTTGCTACAAAAAGATTAATAGGACTGCAAGTAATTATCCAAGAACTAGTCAACAATTACACCAATGGACATAACATATGGAAATATCATTGTAGAGACCATGCCATGATCTATGCAAATGCAAGAGTACTACGACAAGAAGATATGGAAGAAGTACGTAGTTGGATATGGACATTACTAAGACCCGAAGATACCCCAACAACAAGAGCTATCAAAAAAGATTTTATTTCAGAAAATTTATTGGTTAAATATTGCCAGTATTTAGGACCAAAATACCCAGATCACCATTGTTCAAAGTGCAGTGGAGGAAATACTACAACTATACCAGAAGTAAATCTAGAATGAAGAACAGCAAGACAAAAAGATACATGGGAAGACCCGCAGATATTATTTTAGTTTGTCTTATTATGTAAATTATTGTACTACTTTTTTAGTGGGAAACACTAAACCCCACACGTTTTTCTTTGTTGAAAATAAGAGCATAATGCTCAATCATGTAAAGTAGGATAGGATAGTACGCGTGTAGGAATAGTTACGCGTTTTCTTTTTTAAAAAAAGTCGTAAAGTACACAGTAGATAGTACTGTGCATTTACGCGTTTTTCTTCTTTTTTCTTTCAGAAGTCGTAAAGCAAACAGTATCTTAAACTGTTTACTCACGCGGTTTCTTTATGTAAATTATTGAGGCACTTGCCTCTTATGTGTATAAATAGAGACGAACAGATGAGAAGGAAGGCAAGCAATTCTGCTTACCTATAACCTCTCATGTGTTGAGAACTCAATAAAAGATATTACTCAAAAATATATTTCAGATATTTGCTATGGAGGAATCCAACATAGAAACATCTATGCCACATACTACCGACGAGATAACAACAAAGGTATACTCATATTTACATATGTGTAACTAATCTATCATATTCCTAATAATCTCTGATTAGCTTATTATTATTTATCATGTTATAGTCTGATTATGTTAACATTATCCTTATTAGTTTGCTATGGTTAGGAAGCTGAGAGTAAGTTAGACCCAGACTAAGCTTTTCCAAAATGGTTGAACCCAGAAAAGGCGAGGAAGCCGTGAATAGGGTAGTAAACCAACTGAAGTAAGCAGGGTTAGGGTAAACTGATTAAAGCTGGAACCCATAGTAGTGACCAACCGGATAATTAAACATACTGGACTATTAGATGATAAAGGTAATAATATAAGCAGAGGTTAGAAGGAATAATTGATTAAAACACAGAAGTAAGAAATGACAGAACCTAGTTATATGAAACCCGAAATAGCAGAAACTAGTAACCCTAAACAAACAGAAGATATAGAAAGATATAAAACACCAATACCTAAGTATCTTATAAATGGAGATAAAGACTATAAAATATTAGTCTTATATATATTAAAAAATTTAGATACAGATATCACACAAAGAATATATAACCTACTATTTAACCACGAAATCATAGACTTAATGAAAGAATTATGGATAGACACAATATTAAACAATGATAGTGATAATGACTCTAGAGATAATGATATATACCTTGATATAGATACAGAAGGATATCTAGATTTTTATTAAAATGGACCAAAATAATTTAGAAAATTGGCAGCGAACTATAGATGAACTAAGAGAAAGAGAAACATTAATACAATTCAATCTAGACAGATATATACAAACCCAAAATAGTGGTTATTTAGATCTAATAGTAAGAGATATCAATATTATATTAAGACTAATTAGAGAACGAGATAACTACTATAATTCCGCATTTAGATAAAATGACCCAAGAAGAGAAGATCAAAGGACCACCCCCCACATTTATTTGGTTCATTATTTGGGTATATGTTTCACTGTTATCGTCATTATCGTCTTCATTGTTATTATTGTCTGAATGTATTTCTGATTCGGTTTCGTTTATGGTTACATTATCTATGGTTAAATTGTCTATTGTGATGTTATCAATACTTATGTTTGGAGATTCTTCGTCAGGGTTTAAGCTTTCTAAGTGTATTTGTTCTTTTAACTGTACTAATTCCATTGCTAACTTTTTTTCTTTTTCTTTTTTTATTTTTTCATTTTGTTTGGCTAATCTGGCTTGTACTTTCTGGGCATATATTTGTTTTAATATTGCTAATTCTTTTTCCATTTCTTGTATTTTTGTAGATGATTCGGATGTTTCTGGTTCTGGTTCAAAATATTCAGGGATTGGTTCTTGAGGTGGTATAGGTTTTTGAGGAGGGGTTTGTTTTATTTGTTGGGTTTTTAGTTGTTCGATTTCTTTTTTGGCTTCTAATCGTATTTTTTCTATTTCTAGTTTTTGATCTATTTCAGTATTTTCTTTTTGTAATCTTATCATTTCTGTTAGACTATCTTCTAATTTAGCTGATATTGGATCCGGCATTAAATATAATTTTGTACCTATTTTTCTATATCGTCGTCCTAAATTTGAGTGTGTTATTGTTATTTGTGTTCCATCTGTTCCTAAAAATGTTTTTTCTTCTACTGGATATTCTTCTTTATTCATAAACAATATTTTATTTCTAATATATCTTTTTGTAATTCTAATTCTTGTATGGTTTGTTTTTGTGCTTCGATTGATTTTTTAGCTACTCCTGCAAATATATTATAATTTAATCTTTCTTTTCTAATTTTAAGTTCTTCGTGTATATCATTTAATTTTCTTAATAATTCCATTTTTCTTATTATTTTTGGTGTTTCTGGATATATATATACTGGGTTGCTCGGCTCTGGTTTATCCATTTACTAATGATTCTCTTATTTTAGTTATTGCTATAATAAAATGTGTTATTCTTTTAGTGAAGTTATTTATTTCCTTGATTATTTGTGTAATTTCTTTTAGCTTATATTTTTGCTGTCTTTTTATTTTACTCTGTTTTTCAATTCTTCTTGTTAAATAGTGTATTTTTATTTTTCTGACTACTTTTGGTTGTTGTCGCTTATACATTATAATTCATCATATTTATATTCTTGTTGTTTTATAAGTTGTCTAATATATTCGTATTCTGTATAGGAAATTGTGTCGATTAATTCAGGTATTTTTGTGTATTCGTATCTTTCATATAATTTATCTAAATTTAGTCTTAGTTTCTGTACTTTAGTTGCTATATTTATTTGTTTATCTAATCTTATACATCTAGGATGTTCATCTGGTAAATCTTCTCCATATTCAATTCCTTTCATGTTTTCTGTTTGTATTATAAATTGTTTTTTACTTTGTTTCTTTATTCTATTTTTGTAAATATTGTTGGTACTATATTTTTTATTCCTATGCTCGTTTATTTTATTTTCGTTCATCCTATGCTCTGTTATCTTATCTTTTTTATTCCTATGCTCTGATACCAATGTGGGGGGTGGTCCTTTGATCTTCTCTTCTTGGGTCATTTTATCTAAATGCGGAATTATAGTAGTTATCTCGTTCTCTAATTAGTCTTAATATAATATTGATATCTCTTACTATTAGATCTAAATAACCACTATTTTGGGTTTGTATATATCTGTCTAGATTGAATTGTATTAATGTTTCTCTTTCTCTTAGTTCATCTATAGTTCGCTGCCAATTTTCTAAATTATTTTGGTCCATTTTAATAAAAATCTAGATATCCTTCTGTATCTATATCAAGGTATATATCATTATCTCTAGAGTCATTATCACTATCATTGTTTAATATTGTGTCTATCCATAATTCTTTCATTAAGTCTATGATTTCGTGGTTAAATAGTAGGTTATATATTCTTTGTGTGATATCTGTATCTAAATTTTTTAATATATATAAGACTAATATTTTATAGTCTTTATCTCCATTTATAAGATACTTAGGTATTGGTGTTTTATATCTTTCTATATCTTCTGTTTGTTTAGGGTTACTAGTTTCTGCTATCTCGAGTTTCATATAACTAGGTTCTGTCATTTCTTACTTCTGTGTTTTAATCAAACTATTCCTTCTAACCTCTGCTTATATTATTACCTTTATCATCTAATAGTCCAGTATGTTTAATTATCCGGTTGGTCACTACTATGGGTTCCAGCTTTAATCAGTTTACCCTAACCCTGCTTACTTCAGTTGGTTTACTACCCTATTCACGGCTTCCTCGCCTTTTCTGGGTTCAACCATTTTGGAAAAGCTTAGTCTGGGTCTAACTTACTCTCAGCTTCCTAACCATAGCAAACTAATAAGGATAATGTTAACATAATCAGACTATAACATGATAAATAATAATAAGCTAATCAGAGATTATTAGGAATATGATAGATTAGTTACACATATGTAAATATGAGTATACCTTTGTTGTTATCTCGTCGGTAGTATGTGGCATAGATGTTTCTATGTTGGATTCCTCCATAGCAAATATCTGAAATATATTTTTGAGTAATATCTTTTATTGAGTTCTCAACACATGAGAGGTTATAGGTAAGCAGAATTGCTTGCCTTCCTTCTCATCTGTTCGTCTCTATTTATACACATAAGAGGCAAGTGCCTCAATAATTTACATAAAGAAACCGCGTGAGTAAACAGTTTAAGATACTGTTTGCTTTACGACTTCTGAAAGAAAAAAGAAGAAAAACGCGTAAATGCACAGTACTATCTACTGTGTACTTTACGACTTTTTTTTTTTTTTTTTTAAAAAAGAAAACGCGTAACTATTCCTGCACGCGTACTATCCTATCCTACTTTACATGATTGAGCATTATGCTCTTATTTTCAACAAAGAAAAACGTGTGGGGTTTAGTGTTTCCCACTAAAAAAGTAGTACAATAATTTACATAATAAGACAAACTAAAATAATATCTGCGGGTCTTCCCATGTATCTTTTTGTCTTGCTGTTCTTCATTCTAGATTTACTTCTGGTATAGTTGTAGTATTTCCTCCACTGCACTTTGAACAATGGTGATCTGGGTATTTTGGTCCTAAATACTGGCAATATTTAACCAATAAATTTTCTGAAATAAAATCTTTTTTGATAGCTCTTGTTGTTGGGGTATCTTCGGGTCTTAGTAATGTCCATATCCAACTACGTACTTCTTCCATATCTTCTTGTCGTAGTACTCTTGCATTTGCATAGATCATGGCATGGTCTCTACAATGATATTTCCATATGTTATGTCCATTGGTGTAATTGTTGACTAGTTCTTGAATAATTACTTGCAGTCCTATTAATCTTTTTGTAGCAAAGAATGTTGGTATATCAACTTCTGGTATTTCTGGTTGCTTTTCTATATCCTCTGGGATAATCATATCTCTGGTTAGTCCAATTTTTACTACTTGGATGAGTGGTTTTATCTCATTGTATAATATTTCGGCTGGTGCTGAATAACATCTTATATAAAAGAATGATCCGTCTGTAATTCTTTTGTATATGGAAAAGGCATTATATAAGTCTGGTATTTGTTGTAGTTCTGCTCCATCGGCTGTATATACCGTTGCGAGTAGTCCATATTCATAGCATGTACGTACTAAATTTGCACTGGTGCCAGGCTGGGCTATTAGTTTATTGTATCCTTGTAGTTTCTGCGTTATAAAATCTTTTTGAGGGTCAGTGGTTGTCTGAGATCTTGGATGTAAATTCAAAAAGGTTTGGGTTTTATACATATTTTGGATGTATGCTCTGGAAATGTGGTTATATACTTGTTTATTTTGGTTTAGACTTGCGGCATATGTGGATGTTTGTGGACTTGGTATAGTCGGATGTGATAGGTTTATGGGTTGTTTATTCCTGGTAAAGGTTTTTGTAAACTGGCTATTTAAATTTTGGTTTTGTCTTTTTGTAGGTTGACTGGTTGGATTTGAGCTGCTTGCTCCTGTAGATGCTTTTCCTGTAGCTGCATTAACAAACTTGTTATGAGTTTTATGGAGTTTCTCAACGTCTCCTTCTAGTTCTGGAATTTTTATGTCTTCCGATTGACATAGTTCAGCATATTTTGAGTCATGCGGTTGACTTGTAGCTTTGTCCTTCTTTAGCTCTTTTAGTTCTAGCTCAAAACTGTCCACTTTTAAGCAAAGTGTAGTCATGGCTTTTAACAAAATATCCATTTGGCTATCTTGATCTGTCTGGGTAGCTTTGTCTTGATAAGTAGTCTGCAGTGACATTTTTGTTAGTACTGATCACTTCTATTGTAAATGTAAAATTTTGTATATTTAAGACAAGTCTTCGTATTTCTTTTGTTGTAACTGAGTCGTCTAATTTTCTTGTTAGCCACCATTTTACTTGTGTATTATCTGTTCTGACAATAAATTTGTTATAAACAATATATGGTTCGAATGCTAATAAACATTTATATAAGGCAAATAATTCTTTCCTATTTATTTCCCATTTATCTTGAGGTTCCGTATATGTTCCTGAGTGATATCTACAGTGATGTTCTGTTTTTGTATCAATATACTTATATTTTAATACTCCACCGTAACTATGGTTACTTGAATCTGTTTCTACTATATATATAAATTCTTTTGTTATATCTGGAAAATATAATTTTGGTAACTTTTGACATAATTCTTTAACCTTTTGTATATGTTTTCTATCTGTTTGGTCAAAATGATATTCAATATCCTTTTTTAATTTTTTATTTAATGGTTTTAAATATTCTGCTAATTTTGGTATATATTCTCTTACTTGATTTACTAATCCTAAAAAGGATTGTAATTTTTTCTTCGTATCTAGTATTTCATTTGAATTTATAATTTTTTGTACTATATGTGTTTGCATTTTTACTCCATTCTTATCTATTTGTATACCAAGAAATTCTATTTGTTTTTTCATTATTTCTGCCTTGCTTTTACTTAAACTAATTCCTGCTGTATCTATAATGTTAATAAATTTATTTAGTAATTGTATGTGTTCGTCTTCTGTTCTTGAATATAACAATATATCATCAATATATACAATACAGTTTTCTAATTGTGTAAAGTAAGTATCCATAAAATGTTGATACCTACCTGGTGCATTTTTATATCCAAAGGGTAAAACATTCCATTCATAAAATCCTTGGGGTACTGTGAATGCTGTTAAATGTTTAGAGTTATCTTCTAATTTTAAATGATAAAAGCCTGATTTGCAATCAAATTTGCTAAAGTAATTATATCCTTGGATTTGTCTAATTTTTAATATTTTGTTTGGTATTGGGTAATTATAAGTTTTAGTTTTGGCATTTAGATTTCTATAATCAATAACCATCCTACTCTTCCCTCTTTTTTGTTCACTATGTTTGTTAACAATAAAGGCGGGACTAGTATGTTTACTGTTACTAGCTTGGATGTAATTATTTTGAAGTAATTCATCTATGTGTAAGGTAAATTCTTTTAAGTCATCAAAGTTATATTTTAATGGTTTTTGGGTTATTATACTATTCTGATTTATTTTGACCAAACAGATAGAAAACATATACAAAAGGTTAAAGAATTATGTCAAAAGTTACCAAAATTATATTTTCCAGATATAACAAAAGAATTTATATATATAGTAGAAACAGATTCAAGTAACCATAGTTACGGTGGAGTATTAAAATATAAGTATATTGATACAAAAACAGAACATCACTGTAGATATCACTCAGGAACATATACGGAACCTCAAGATAAATGGGAAATAAATAGGAAAGAATTATTTGCCTTATATAAATGTTTATTAGCATTCGAACCATATATTGTTTATAACAAATTTATTGTCAGAACAGATAATACACAAGTAAAATGGTGGCTAACAAGAAAATTAGACGACTCAGTTACAACAAAAGAAATACGAAGACTTGTCTTAAATATACAAAATTTTACATTTACAATAGAAGTGATCAGTACTAACAAAAATGTCACTGCAGACTACTTATCAAGACAAAGCTACCCAGACAGATCAAGATAGCCAAATGGATATTTTGTTAAAAGCCATGACTACACTTTGCTTAAAAGTGGACAGTTTTGAGCTAGAACTAAAAGAGCTAAAGAAGGACAAAGCTACAAGTCAACCGCATGACTCAAAATATGCTGAACTATGTCAATCGGAAGACATAAAAATTCCAGAACTAGAAGGAGACGTTGAGAAACTCCATAAAACTCATAACAAGTTTGTTAATGCAGCTACAGGAAAAGCATCTACAGGAGCAAGCAGCTCAAATCCAACCAGTCAACCTACAAAAAGACAAAACCAAAATTTAAATAGCCAGTTTACAAAAACCTTTACCAAACCTCTATCAGAAATAAACAACCCATAAACCTATCACATCCGACTATACCAAGTCCACAAACATCCACATATGCCGCAAGTCTAAACCAAAATAAACAAGTATATAACCACATTTCCAGAGCATACATCCAAAATATGTATAAAACCCAAACCTTTTTGAATTTACATCCAAGATCTCAGACAACCACTGACCCTCAAAAAGATTTTATAACGCAGAAACTACAAGGATACAATAAACTAATAGCCCAGCCTGGCACCAGTGCAAATTTAGTACGTACATGCTATGAATATGGACTACTCGCAACGGTATATACAGCCGATGGAGCAGAACTACAACAAATACCAGACTTATATAATGCCTTTTCCATATACAAAAGAATTACAGACGGATCATTCTTTTATATAAGATGTTATTCAGCACCAGCCGAAATATTATACAATGAGATAAAACCACTCATCCAAGTAGTAAAAATTGGACTAACCAGAGATATGATTATCCCAGAGGATATAGAAAAGCAACCAGAAATACCAGAAGTTGATATACCAACATTCTTTGCTACAAAAAGATTAATAGGACTGCAAGTAATTATTCAAGAACTAGTCAACAATTACACCAATGGACATAACATATGGAAATATCATTGTAGAGACCATGCCATGATCTATGCAAATGCAAGAGTACTACGACAAGAAGATATGGAAGAAGTACGTAGTTGGATATGGACATTACTAAGACCCGAAGATACCCCAACAACAAGAGCTATCAAAAAAGATTTTATTTCAGAAAATTTATTGGTTAAATATTGCCAGTATTTAGGACCAAAATACCCAGATCACCATTGTTCAAAGTGCAGTGGAGGAAATACTACAACTATACCAGAAGTAAATCTAGAATGAAGAACAGCAAGACAAAAAGATACATGGGAAGACCCGCAGATATTATTTTAGTTTGTCTTATTATGTAAATTATTGTACTACTTTTTTAGTGGGAAACACTAAACCCCACACGTTTTTCTTTGTTGAAAATAAGAGCATAATGCTCAATCATGTAAAGTAGGATAGGATAGTACGCGTGTAGGAATAGTTACGCGTTTTCTTTTTTAAAAAAAGTCGTAAAGTACACAGTAGATAGTACTGTGCATTTACGCGTTTTTCTTCTTTTTTCTTTCAGAAGTCGTAAAGCAAACAGTATCTTAAACTGTTTACTCACGCGGTTTCTTTATGTAAATTATTGAGGCACTTGCCTCTTATGTGTATAAATAGAGACGAACAGATGAGAAGGAAGGCAAGCAATTCTGCTTACCTATAACCTCTCATGTGTTGAGAACTCAATAAAAGATATTACTCAAAAATATATTTCAGATATTTGCTATGGAGGAATCCAACATAGAAACATCTATGCCACATACTACCGACGAGATAACAACAAAGGTATACTCATATTTACATATGTGTAACTAATCTATCATATTCCTAATAATCTCTGATTAGCTTATTATTATTTATCATGTTATAGTCTGATTATGTTAACATTATCCTTATTAGTTTGCTATGGTTAGGAAGCTGAGAGTAAGTTAGACCCAGACTAAGCTTTTCCAAAATGGTTGAACCCAGAAAAGGCGAGGAAGCCGTGAATAGGGTAGTAAACCAACTGAAGTAAGCAGGGTTAGGGTAAACTGATTAAAGCTGGAACCCATAGTAGTGACCAACCGGATAATTAAACATACTGGACTATTAGATGATAAAGGTAATAATATAAGCAGAGGTTAGAAGGAATAGTTTGATTAAAACACAGAAGTAAGAAATGACAGAACCTAGTTATATGAAACTCGAGATAGCAGAAACTAGTAACCCTAAACAAACAGAAGATATAGAAAGATATAAAACACCAATACCTAAGTATCTTATAAATGGAGATAAAGACTATAAAATATTAGTCTTATATATATTAAAAAATTTAGATACAGATATCACACAAAGAATATATAACCTACTATTTAACCACGAAATTATAGACTTAATGAAAGAATTATGGCTAGACACAATATTAAACAATGATAGTGATGATGACTCTAGAGATAATGATATATACCTTGATATAGATACAGAAGGATATCTAGATTTTTATTAAAATGGACCAAAATAATTTAGAAAATTGGCAGCGAACTATAGATGAACTAAGAGAAAGAGAAACATTAATACAATTCAATCTAGACAGATATATACAAACCCAAAATAGTGGTTATTTAGATCTAATAGTAAGAGATATCAATATTATATTAAGACTAATTAGAGAACGAAGGCAAATAATTCTTTCCTATTTATTTCCCATTTATCTTGAGGTTCCGTATATGTTCCTGAGTGATATCTACAGTGATGTTCTGTTTTTGTATCAATATACTTATATTTTAATACTCCACCGTAACTATGGTTACTTGAATCTGTTTCTACTATATATATAAATTCTTTTGTTATATCTGGAAAATATAATTTTGGTAACTTTTGACATAATTCTTTAACCTTTTGTATATGTTTTCTATCTGTTTGGTCAAAATGATATTCAATATCCTTTTTTAATTTTTTATTTAATGGTTTTAAATATTCTGCTAATTTTGGTATATATTCTCTTACTTGATTTACTAATCCTAAAAAGGATTGTAATTTTTTCTTCGTATCTAGTATTTCATTTGAATTTATAATTTTTTGTACTATATGTGTTTGCATTTTTACTCCATTCTTATCTATTTGTATACCAAGAAATTCTATTTGTTTTTTCATTATTTCTGCCTTGCTTTTACTTAAACTAATTCCTGCTGTATCTATAATGTTAATAAATTTATTTAGTAATTGTATGTGTTCGTCTTCTGTTCTTGAATATAACAATATATCATCAATATATACAATACAGTTTTCTAATTGTGTAAAGTAAGTATCCATAAAATGTTGATACCTACCTGGTGCATTTTTATATCCAAAGGGTAAAACATTCCATTCATAAAATCCTTGGGGTACTGTGAATGCTGTTAAATGTTTAGAGTTATCTTCTAATTTTAAATGATAAAATCCTGATTTGCAATCAAATTTGCTAAAGTAATTATATCCTTGGATTTGTCTAATTTTTAATATTTTATTTGGTATTGGGTAATTATAAGTTTTAGTTTTGGCATTTAGATTTCTATAATCAATAACCATCCTACTCTTCCCTCTTTTTTGTTCACTATGTTTGTTAACAATAAAGGCGGGACTAGTATGTTTACTGTTACTAGCTTGGATGTAATTATTTTGAAGTAATTCATCTATGTGTAAGGTAAATTCTTTTAAGTCATCAAAGTTATATTTTAATGGTTTTTGGGTTATTATACTATTCTGATTTATTAGTTCTATTGTAACTGTTGTTTTATGTTTATGCCATCCTTTAAGCGGATTGTCACTATATAAGGGTTCTAACTTATCATAGATTGATTGTAACATATTGATATTAAAGGTTATAATTTCTATTGCTTTCTCTGTTGTCACTTGATTTTCTAGTTTTTGTGTTATCTTTTCTGATCCTTTTATCCATGGTGTTGTTTTTCTAGGTTTATTTTGTACTCGTTTGGCTCCTATTTTTTGTTTACAAGGTGTTGTAAACCAGCAGTGTGTTTTTGTTAGTATATGAGGGTATAGTTCATCGATAAAGGGCATTCCTAAAATTATATCTCTTGTTGTGAAATCATAGTTATACATTGTTTTTATTGTTAGTATTTTATCATATATTTGTAATTTGACATCTTTTGCATAATATTTTATTATACTTCCTTCGTCATTAAATCCTGAAAATACAGTTGGATTTTTTATCTTTTGCCATTTAGATTCTGGTAAACAATTGTATCTACATAAATTTGCTTCTGCACCGGTATCTATCATTGGTGTGTAATATCTACTATTGTATCCTTCTACAATTATTTTTGCTAATATATATACTTTCATTTTAAAGTATTTTTATAATATTGATTTTGTCCTATTGATTATTACATTTTTATTTTGGTAATGAATGATCAATCTTTTATCTTCTAACTTATATGGTTTTACTTGTTCTAGCCATTGTAGTCCTAAAACTATATTTGGATTTATTTGTCCTATTGTAAATTGTATGTTTATAGGTATTCCGCCTATAATTACTTCTTGAATAGTTATTTCCTTTGTCTGTTTTAATTCTATTGGTAGATCGGGTATTTCTTGTTCTTGTATTATAATATCATCTTCTGTAATTAATTCTCTTGTTATCCAATTATCTTGTTCTCCTGTGTTAATTAAGATTAAATATTTTCGTTGATTTAATATTCCTGTTATATAATAAGGATGTTGTGTTGGTATTATTTCATTGGGTATTTCATATTCTATTCTTCTGGATGTACTCATTCTTGATGAGGATGAGGGGGCATCTATTTGTCTTTTTGGTGTCATTCCTATTCTTTCTTTTACTATATCTAATTCTTGATTCATATTTAATTCATCATAACTATAATCATTATTATCTATGACCGTTAATATATTGTCGAATGGGGATTCTATATTGATTTTATCAATTTTGTTAGTTGCTTGTACCATATGTTTAGTAGTTAAAATATATAAATTTTTGCATCTTGCTGTAAATATTTTACTTCCAGGGGTTAATTCTATTCCTGATAGTTTCCAATATAATACTAGAGATTTATCTATATTTCTATCTTTTATTGCTACTGTATAATTTGGGTTAACTGTAAACTTAAATTTTTGGTATATTAGATTTCCTTTTACTGCACTAATTATACTTTGTTCAATTGGGTACTTAATTCTATCATCTGCTAAGTATAGTTCTATGGGTGTATTTAAGTAAAAGCAAGGCAGAAATAATGAAAAAACAAATAGAATTTCTTGGTATACAAATAGATAAGAATGGAGTAAAAATGCAAACACATATAGTACAAAAAATTATAAATTCAGATGAGATACTAGATACAAAGAAAAAGTTACAATCCTTTTTAGGATTAGTAAATCAAGTAAGAGAATATATACCAAAATTAGCAGAATATTTAAAACCATTAAATAAAAAATTAAAAAAGGATATTGAATATCATTTTGACCAAACAGATAGAAAACATATACAAAAGGTTAAAGAATTATGTCAAAAGTTACCAAAATTATATTTTCCAGATATAACAAAAGAATTTATATATATAGTAGAAACAGATTCAAGTAACCATAGTTACGGTGGAGTATTAAAATATAAGTATATTGATACAAAAACAGAACATCACTGTAGATATCACTCAGGAACATATACGGAACCTCAAGATAAATGGGAAATAAATAGGAAAGAATTATTTGCCTTATATAAATGTTTATTAGCATTCGAACCATATATTGTTTATAACAAATTTATTGTCAGAACAGATAATACACAAGTAAAATGGTGGCTAACAAGAAAATTAGACGACTCAGTTACAACAAAAGAAATACGAAGACTTGTCTTAAATATACAAAATTTTACATTTACAATAGAAGTGATCAGTACTAACAAAAATGTCACTGCAGACTACTTATCAAGACAAAGCTACCCAGACAGATCAAGATAGCCAAATGGATATTTTGTTAAAAGCCATGACTACACTTTGCTTAAAAGTGGACAGTTTTGAGCTAGAACTAAAAGAGCTAAAGAAGGACAAAGCTACAAGTCAACCAATTGAATATGGAGAAGATTTACCAGATAAACACCCTAGATGTATAAGATTAGATAAACAAATAAATATAGCAACTAAAGTACAGAAACTAAGACTAAATTTAGATAAATTATATGAAAGATACGAATACACAAAAATACCTGAATTATGTCCATTGGTGTAATTGTTGACTAGTTCTTGAATAATTACTTGCAGTCCTATTAATCTTTTTGTAGCAAAGAATGTTGGTATATCAACTTCTGGTATTTCTGGTTGCTTTTCTATATCCTCTGGGATAATCATATCTCTGGTTAGTCCAATTTTTACTACTTGGATGAGTGGTTTTATCTCATTGTATAATATTTCGGCTGGTGCTGAATAACATCTTATATAAAAGAATGATCCGTCTGTAATTCTTTTGTATATGGAAAAGGCATTATATAAGTCTGGTATTTGTTGTAGTTCTGCTCCATCGGCTGTATATACCGTTGCGAGTAGTCCATATTCATAGCATGTACGTACTAAATTTGCACTGGTGCCAGGCTGGGCTATTAGTTTATTGTATCCTTGTAGTTTCTGCGTTATAAAATCTTTTTGAGGGTCAGTGGTTGTCTGAGATCTTGGATGTAAATTCAAAAAGGTTTGGGTTTTATACATATTTTGGATGTATGCTCTGGAAATGTGGTTATATACTTGTTTATTTTGGTTTAGACTTGCGGCATATGTGGATGTTTGTGGACTTGGTATAGTCGGATGTGATAGGTTTATGGGTTGTTTATTTCTGATAGAGGTTTGGTAAAGGTTTTTGTAAACTGGCTATTTAAATTTTGGTTTTGTCTTTTTGTAGGTTGACTGGTTGGATTTGAGCTGCTTGCTCCTGTAGATGCTTTTCCTGTAGCTGCATTAACAAACTTGTTATGAGTTTTATGGAGTTTCTCAACGTCTCCTTCTAGTTCTGGAATTTTTATGTCTTCCGATTGACATAGTTCAGCATATTTTGAGTCATGCGGTTGACTTGTAGCTTTGTCCTTCTTTAGCTCTTTTAGTTCTAGCTCAAAACTGTCCACTTTTAAGCAAAGTGTAGTCATGGCTTTTAACAAAATATCCATTTGGCTATCTTGATCTGTCTGGGTAGCTTTGTCTTGATAAGTAGTCTGCAGTGACATTTTTGTTAGTACTGATCACTTCTATTGTAAATGTAAAATTTTGTATATTTAAGACAAGTCTTCGTATTTCTTTTGTTGTAACTGAGTCGTCTAATTTTCTTGTTAGCCACCATTTTACTTGTGTATTATCTGTTCTGACAATAAATTTGTTATAAACAATATATGGTTCGAATGCTAATAAACATTTATATAAGGCAAATAATTCTTTCCTATTTATTTCCCATTTATCTTGAGGTTCCGTATATGTTCCTGAGTGATATCTACAGTGATGTTCTGTTTTTGTATCAATATACTTATATTTTAATACTCCACCGTAACTATGGTTACTTGAATCTGTTTCTACTATATATATAAATTCTTTTGTTATATCTGGAAAATATAATTTTGGTAACTTTTGACATAATTCTTTAACCTTTTGTATATGTTTTCTATCTGTTTGGTCAAAATGATATTCAATATCCTTTTTTAATTTTTTATTTAATGGTTTTAAATATTCTGCTAATTTTGGTATATATTCTCTTACTTGATTTACTAATCCTAAAAAGGATTGTAATTTTTTCTTCGTATCTAGTATTTCATTTGAATTTATAATTTTTTGTACTATATGTGTTTGCATTTTTACTCCATTCTTATCTATTTGTATACCAAGAAATTCTATTTGTTTTTTCATTATTTCTGCCTTGCTTTTACTTAAACTAATTCCTGCTGTATCTATAATGTTAATAAATTTATTTAGTAATTGTATGTGTTCGTCTTCTGTTCTTGAATATAACAATATATCATCAATATATACAATACAGTTTTCTAATTGTGTAAAGTAAGTATCCATAAAATGTTGATACCTACCTGGTGCATTTTTATATCCAAAGGGTAAAACATTCCATTCATAAAATCCTTGGGGTACTGTGAATGCTGTTAAATGTTTAGAGTTATCTTCTAATTTTAAATGATAAAATCCTGATTTGCAATCAAATTTGCTAAAGTAATTATATCCTTGGATTTGTCTAAAAAATATTTTTGTGTATTCGTATCTTTCATATAATTTATCTAAATTTAGTCTTAGTTTCTGTACTTTAGTTGCTATATTTATTTGTTTATCTAATCTTATACATCTAGGATGTTCATCTGGTAAATCTTCTCCATATTCAATTCCTTTCATGTTTTCTGTTTGTATTATAAATTGTTTTTTACTGTGTTTCCTTATTCTATTTTTGTAAATATTGTTGGTACTATATTTTTTATTCCTATGCTCGTTTATTTTATTTTTGTTCATCCTATGCTCTGTTATCTTATCTTTTTTATTCCTATGCTCTGATACCAATGTGGGGGGTGGTCCTTTGATCTTCTCTTCTTGGGTCATTTTATCTAAATGCGGAATTATAGTAGTTATCTCGTTCTCTAATTAGTCTTAATATAATATTGATATCTCTTACTATTAGATCTAAATAACCACTATTTTGGGTTTGTATATATCTGTCTAGATTGAATTGTATTAATGTTTCTCTTTCTCTTAGTTCATCTATAGTTCGCTGCCAATTTTCTAAATTATTTTGGTCCATTTTAATAAAAATCTAGATATCCTTCTGTATCTATATCAAGGTATATATCATTATCTCTAGAGTCATCATCACTATCATTGTTTAATATTGTGTCTATCCATAATTCTTTCATTAAGTCTATGATTTCGTGGTTAAATAGTAGGTTATATATTCTTTGTGTGATATCTGTATCTAAATTTTTTAATATATATAAGACTAATATTTTATAGTCTTTATCTCCATTTATAAGATACTTAGGTATTGGTGTTTTATATCTTTCTATATCTTCTGTTTGTTTAGGGTTACTAGTTTTTGCTATCTCGAGTTTCATATAACTAGGTTCTGTCATTTCTTACTTCTGTGTTTTAATCAAACTATTCCTTCTAACCTCTGCTTATATTATTACCTTTATCATCTAATAGTCCAGTATGTTTAATTATCCGGTTGGTCACTACTATGGGTTCCAGCTTTAATCAGTTTACCCTAACCCTGCTTACTTCAGTTGGTTTACTACCCTATTCACGGCTTCCTCGCCTTTTCTGGGTTCAACCATTTTGGAAAAGCTTAGTCTGGGTCTAACTTACTCTCAGCTTCCTAACCATAGCAAACTAATAAGGATAATGTTAACATAATCAGACTATAACATGATAAATAATAATAAGCTAATCAGAGATTATTAGGAATATGATAGATTAGTTACACATATGTAAATATGAGTATACCTTTGTTGTTATCTCGTCGGTAGTATGTGGCATAGATGTTTCTATGTTGGATTCCTCCATAGCAAATATCTGAAATATATTTTTGAGTAATATCTTTTATTGAGTTCTCAACACATGAGAGGTTATAGGTAAGCAGAATTGCTTGCCTTCCTTCTCATCTGTTCGTCTCTATTTATACACATAAGAGGCAAGTGCCTCAATAATTTACATAAAGAAACCGCGTGAGTAAACAGTTTAAGATACTGTTTGCTTTACGACTTCTGAAAGAAAAAAGAAGAAAAACGCGTAAATGCACAGTACTATCTACTGTGTACTTTACGACTTTTTTTAAAAAAGAAAACGCGTAACTATTCCTACACGCGTACTATCCTATCCTACTTTACATGATTGAGCATTATGCTCTTATTTTCAACAAAGAAAAACGTGTGGGGTTTAGTGTTTCCCACTAAAAAAGTAGTACAATAATTTACATAATAAGACAAACTAAAATAATATCTGCGGGTCTTCCCATGTATCTTTTTGTCTTGCTGTTCTTCATTCTAGATTTACTTCTGGTATAGTTGTAGTATTTCCTCCACTGCACTTTGAACAATGGTGATCTGGGTATTTTGGTCCTAAATACTGGCAATATTTAACCAATAAATTTTCTGAAATAAAATCTTTTTTGATAGCTCTTGTTGTTGGGGTATCTTCGGGTCTTAGTAATGTCCATATCCAACTACGTACTTCTTCCATATCTTCTTGTCGTAGTACTCTTGCATTTGCATAGATCATGGCATGGTCTCTACAATGATATTTCCATATGTTATGTCCATTGGTGTAATTGTTGACTAGTTCTTGAATAATTACTTGCAGTCCTATTAATCTTTTTGTAGCAAAGAATGTTGGTATATCAACTTCTGGTATTTCTGGTTGCTTTTCTATATCCTCTGGGATAATCATATCTCTGGTTAGTCCAATTTTTACTACTTGGATGAGTGGTTTTATCTCATTGTATAATATTTCGGCTGGTGCTGAATAACATCTTATATAAAAGAATGATCCGTCTGTAATTCTTTTGTATATGGAAAAGGCATTATATAAGTCTGGTATTTGTTGTAGTTCTGCTCCATCGGCTGTATATACCGTTGCGAGTAGTCCATATTCATAGCATGTACGTACTAAATTTGCACTGGTGCCAGGCTGGGCTATTAGTTTATTGTATCCTTGTAGTTTCTGCGTTATAAAATCTTTTTGAGGGTCAGTGGTTGTCTGAGATCTTGGATGTAAATTCAAAAAGGTTTGGGTTTTATACATATTTTGGATGTATGCTCTGGAAATGTGGTTATATACTTGTTTATTTTGGTTTAGACTTGCGGCATATGTGGATATTTGTGGACTTGGTATAGTCGGATGTGATAGGTTTATGGGTTGTTTATTTCTGATAGAGGTTTTTGTAAACTGGTTATTTAAATTTTGGTTTTGTCTTTTTGTAGGTTGACTGGTTGGATTTGAGCTGCTTGCTCCTGTAGATGCTTTTCCTGTAGCTGCATTAACAAACTTGTTATGAGTTTTATGGAGTTTCTCAACGTCTCCTTCTAGTTCTGGAATTTTTATGTCTTCCGATTGACATAGTTCAGCATATTTTGAGTCATGCGGTTGACTTGTAGCTTTGTCCTTCTTTAGCTCTTTTAGTTCTAGCTCAAAACTGTCCACTTTTAAGCAAAGTGTAGTCATGGCTTTTAACAAAATATCCATTTGGCTATCTTGATCTGTCTGGGTAGCTTTGTCTTGATAAGTAGTCTGCAGTGACATTTTTGTTAGTACTGATCACTTCTATTGTAAATGTAAAATTTTGTATATTTAAGACAAGTCTTCGTATTTCTTTTGTTGTACCTGAGTCGTCTAATTTTCTTGTTAGCCACCATTTTACTTGTGTATTATCTGTTCTGACAATAAATTTGTTATAAACAATATATGGTTCGAATGCTAATAAACATTTATATAAGGCAAATAATTCTTTCCTATTTATTTCCCATTTATCTTGAGGTTCCGTATATGTTCCTGAGTGATATCTACAGTGATGTTCTGTTTTTGTATCAATATACTTATATTTTAATACTCCACCGTAACTATGGTTACTTGAATCTGTTTCTACTATATATATAAATTCTTTTGTTATATCTGGAAAATATAATTTTGGTAACTTTTGACATAATTCTTTAACCTTTTGTATATGTTTTCTATCTGTTTGGTCAAAATGATATTCAATATCCTTTTTTAATTTTTTATTTAATGGTTTTAAATATTCTGCTAATTTTGGTATATATTCTCTTACTTGATTTACTAATCCTAAAAAGGATTGTAACTTTTTCTTTGTATCTAGTATCTCATCTGAATTTATAATTTTTTGTACTATATGTGTTTGCATTTTTACTCCATTCTTATCTATTTGTATGCCAAGAAATTCTATTTGTTTTTTCATTATTTCTGCCTTGCTTTTACTTAAACTAATTCCTGCTGTATCTATAATGTTAATAAATTTATTTAGTAATTGTATGTGTTCGTCTTCTGTTCTTGAATATAACAATATATCATCAATATATACAATACAGTTTTCTAATTGTGTAAAGTAAGTATCCATAAAATGTTGATACCTACCTGGTGCATTTTTATATCCAAAGGGTAAAACATTCCATTCATAAAATCCTTGGGGTACTGTGAATGCTATTAAATGTTTAGAGTTATCTTCTAATTTTAAATGATAAAATCCTGATTTGCAATCAAATTTGCTAAAGTAATTATATCCTTGGATTTGTCTAATTTTTAATATTTTATTTGGTATTGGGTAATTATAAGTTTTAGTTTTGGCATTTAGATTTCTATAATCAATAACCATCCTACTCTTCCCTCTTTTTTGTTCACTATGTTTGTTAACAATAAAGGCGGGACTAGTATGTTTACTGTTACTAGCTTGGATGTAATTATTTTGAAGTAATTCATCTATGTGTAAGGTAAATTCTTTTAAGTCATCAAAGTTATATTTTAATGGTTTTTGGGTTATTATACTATTCTGATTTATTAGTTCTATTGTAACTGTTGTTTTATGTTTATGCCATCCTTTAAGCGGATTGTCACTATATAAGGGTTCTAACTTATCATAGATTGATTGTAACATATTGATATTAAAGGTTATAATTTCTATTGCTTTCTCTGTTGTCACTTGATTTTCTAGTTTTTGTGTTATCTTTTCTGATCCTTTTATCCATGGTGTTGTTTTTCTAGGTTTATTTTGTACTCGTTTGGCTCCTATTTTTTGTTTACAAGGTGTTGTAAACCAGCAGTGTGTTTTTGTTAGTATATGAGGGTATAGTTCATCGATAAAGGGCATTCCTAAAATTATATCTCTTGTTGTGAAATCATAGTTATACATTGTTTTTATTGTTAGTATTTTATCATATATTTGTAATTTGACATCTTTTGCATAATATTTTATTATACTTCCTTCGTCATTAAATCCTGAAAATACAGTTGGATTTTTTATCTTTTGCCATTTAGATTCTGGTAAACAATTGTATCTACATAAATTTGCTTCTGCACCGGTATCTATCATTGGTGTGTAATATCTACTATTGTATCCTTCTACAATTATTTTTGCTAATATATATACTTTCATTTTAAAGTATTTTTATAATATTGATTTTGTCCTATTGATTATTACATTTTTATTTTGGTAATGAATGATCAATCTTTTATCTTCTAACTTATATGGTTTTACTTGTTCTAGCCATTGTAGTCCTAAAACTATATTTGGATTTATTTGTCCTATTGTAAATTGTATATTTATAGGTATTCCGCCTATAATTACTTCTTGAATAGTTATTTCCTTTGTCTGTTTTAATTCTATTGGTAAATCGGGTATTTCTTGTTCTTGTATTATAATATCATCTTCTGTAATTAATTCTCTAGTTATCCAATTATCTTGTTCTCCTGTGTTGATTAAGATTAAATATTTTCGTTGATTTAATATTCCTGTTATATAATAGGGATGTTGTGTTGGTATTATTTCATTGGGTATTTCATATTCTATTCTTCTGGATGTACTCATTCTTGATGAGGATGAGGGGGCATCTATTTGTCTTTTTGGTGTCATTCCTATTCTTTCTTTTACTATATAATTACTTTAGCAAATTTGATTGCAAATCAGGATTTTATCATTTAAAATTAGAAGATAACTCTAAACATTTAACAGCATTCACAGTACCCCAAGGATTTTATGAATGGAATGTTTTACCCTTTGGATATAAAAATGCACCAGGTAGGTATCAACATTTTATGGATACTTACTTTACACAATTAGAAAACTGTATTGTATATATTGATGATATATTGTTATATTCAAGAACAGAAGACGAACACATACAATTACTAAATAAATTTATTAACATTATAGATACAGCAGGAATTAGTTTAAGTAAAAGCAAGGCAGAAATAATGAAAAAACAAATAGAATTTCTTGGTATACAAATAGATAAGAATGGAGTAAAAATGCAAACACATATAGTACAAAAAATTATAAATTCAGATGAGATACTAGATACAAAGAAAAAGTTACAATCCTTTTTAGGATTAGTAAATCAAGTAAGAGAATATATACCAAAATTAGCAGAATATTTAAAACCATTAAATAAAAAATTAAAAAAGGATATTGAATATCATTTTGACCAAACAGATAGAAAACATATACAAAAGGTTAAAGAATTATGTCAAAAGTTACCAAAATTATATTTTCCAGATATAACAAAAGAATTTATATATATAGTAGAAACAGATTCAAGTAACCATAGTTACGGTGGAGTATTAAAATATAAGTATATTGATACAAAAACAGAACATCACTGTAGATATCACTCAGGAACATATACGGAACCTCAAGATAAATGGGAAATAAATAGGAAAGAATTATTTGCCTTATATAAATGTTTATTAGCATTCGAACCATATATTGTTTATAACAAATTTATTGTCAGAACAGATAATACACAAGTAAAATGGTGGCTAACAAGAAAATTAGACGACTCAGTTACAACAAAAGAAATACGAAGACTTGTCTTAAATATACAAAATTTTACATTTACAATAGAAGTGATCAGTACTAACAAAAATGTCACTGCAGACTACTTATCAAGACAAAGCTACCCAGACAGATCAAGATAGCCAAATGAATATTTTGTTAAAAGCCATGACTACACTTTGCTTAAAAGTGGACAGTTTTGAGCTAGAACTAAAAGAGCTAAAGAAGGACAAAGCTACAAGTCAACCGCATGACTCAAAATATGCTGAACTATGTCAATCGGAAGACATAAAAATTCCAGAACTAGAAGGAGACGTTGAGAAACTCCATAAAACTCATAACAAGTTTGTTAATGCAGCTACAGGAAAAGCATCTACAGGAGCAAGCAGCTCAAATCCAACCAGTCAACCTACAAAAAGACAAAACCAAAATTTAAATAGCCAGTTTACAAAAACCTTTACCAGGAATAAACAACCCATAAACCTATCACATCCGACTATACCAAGTCCACAAACATCCACATATGCCGCAAGTCTAAACCAAAATAAACAAGTATATAACCACATTTCCAGAGCATACATCCAAAATATGTATAAAACCCAAACCTTTTTGAATTTACATCCAAGATCTCAGACAACCACTGACCCTCAAAAAGATTTTATAACGCAGAAACTACAAGGATACAATAAACTAATAGCCCAGCCTGGCACCAGTGCAAATTTAGTACGTACATGCTATGAATATGGACTACTCGCAACGGTATATACAGCCGATGGAGCAGAACTACAACAAATACCAGACTTATATAATGCCTTTTCCATATACAAAAGAATTACAGACGGATCATTCTTTTATATAAGATGTTATTCAGCACCAGCCGAAATATTATACAATGAGATAAAACCACTCATCCAAGTAGTAAAAATTGGACTAACCAGAGATATGATTATCCCAGAGGATATAGAAAAGCAACCAGAAATACCAGAAGTTGATATACCAACATTCTTTGCTACAAAAAGATTAATAGGACTGCAAGTAATTATTCAAGAACTAGTCAACAATTACACCAATGGACATAACATATGGAAATATCATTGTAGAGACCATGCCATGATCTATGCAAATGCAAGAGTACTACGACAAGAAGATATGGAAGAAGTACGTAGTTGGATATGGACATTACTAAGACCCGAAGATACCCCAACAACAAGAGCTATCAAAAAAGATTTTATTTCAGAAAATTTATTGGTTAAATATTGCCAGTATTTAGGACCAAAATACCCAGATCACCATTGTTCAAAGTGCAGTGGAGGAAATACTACAACTATACCAGAAGTAAATCTAGAATGAAGAACAGCAAGACAAAAAGATACATGGGAAGACCCGCAGATATTATTTTAGTTTGTCTTATTATGTAAATTATTGTACTACTTTTTTAGTGGGAAACACTAAACCCCACACGTTTTTCTTTGTTGAAAATAAGAGCATAATGCTCAATCATGTAAAGTAGGATAGGATAGTACGCGTGTAGGAATAGTTACGCGTTTTCTTTTTTAAAAAAAAGTCGTAAAGTACACAGTAGATAGTACTGTGCATTTACGCGTTTTTCTTCTTTTTTCTTTCAGAAGTCGTAAAGCAAACAGTATCTTAAACTGTTTACTCACGCGGTTTCTTTATGTAAATTATTGAGGCACTTGCCTCTTATGTGTATAAATAGAGACGAACAGATGAGAAGGAAGGCAAGCAATTCTGCTTACCTATAACCTCTCATGTGTTGAGAACTCAATAAAAGATATTACTCAAAAATATATTTCAGATATTTGCTATGGAGGAATCCAACATAGAAACATCTATGCCACATACTACCGACGAGATAACAACAAAGGTATACTCATATTTACATATGTGTAACTAATCTATCATATTCCTAATAATCTCTGATTAGCTTATTATTATTTATCATGTTATAGTCTGATTATGTTAACATTATCCTTATTAGTTTGCTATGGTTAGGAAGCTGAGAGTAAGTTAGACCCAGACTAAGCTTTTCCAAAATGGTTGAACCCAGAAAAGGCGAGGAAGCCGTGAATAGGGTAGTAAACCAACTGAAGTAAGCAGGGTTAGGGTAAACTGATTAAAGCTGGAACCCATAGTAGTGACCAACCGGATAATTAAACATACTGGACTATTAGATGATAAAGGTAATAATATAAGCAGAGGTTAGAAGGAATAGTTTGATTAAAACACAGAAGTAAGAAATGACAGAACCTAGTTATATGAAACTCGAGATAGCAGAAACTAGTAACCCTAAACAAACAGAAGATATAGAAAGATATAAAACACCAATACCTAAGTATCTTATAAATGGAGATAAAGACTATAAAATATTAGTCTTATATATATTAAAAAATTTAGATACAGATATCACACAAAGAATATATAACCTACTATTTAACCACGAAATCATAGACTTAATGAAAGAATTATGGCTAGACACAATATTAAACAATGATAGTGATGATGACTCTAGAGATAATGATATATACCTTGATATAGATACAGAAGGATATCTAGATTTTTATTAAAATGGACCAAAATAATTTAGAAAATTGGCAGCGAACTATAGATGAACTAAGAGAAAGAGAAACATTAATACAATTCAATCTAGACAGATATATACAAACCCAAAATAGTGGTTATTTAGATCTAATAGTAAGAGATATCAATATTATATTAAGACTAATTAGAGAACGAGATAACTACTATAATTCCGCATTTAGATAAAATGACCCAAGAAGAGAAGATCAAAGGACCACCCCCCACATTGGTATCAGAGCATAGGAATAAAAAAGATAAGATAACAGAGCATAGGATGAACGAAAATAAAATAAACGAGCATAGGAATAAAAAATATAGTACCAACAATATTTACAAAAATAGAATAAAGAAACAAAGTAAAAAACAATTTATAATACAAACAGAAAACATGAAAGGAATTGAATATGGAGAAGATTTACCAGATGAACATCCTAGATGTATAAGATTAGATAAACAAATAAATATAGCAACTAAAGTACAGAAACTAAGACTAAATTTAGATAAATTATATGAAAGATACGAATACACAAAAATACCTGAATTAATCGACACAATTTCCTATACAGAATACGAATATATTAGACAACTTATAAAACAACAAGAATATAAATATGATGAATTATAATGTATAAGCGACAACAACCAAAAGTAGTCAGAAAAATAAAAATACACTATTTAACAAGAAGAATTGAAAAACAGAGTAAAATAAAAAGACAGCAAAAATATAAGCTAAAAGAAATTACACAAATAATCAAGGAAATAAATAACTTCACTAAAAGAATAACACATTTTATTATAGCAATAACTAAAATAAGAGAATCATTAGTAAATGGATAAACCAGAGCCAAGCAACCCAGTATATATATATCCAGAAACACCAAAAATAATAAGAAAAATGGAATTATTAAGAAAATTAAATGATATACACGAAGAACTTAAAATTAGAAAAGAAAGATTAAATTATAATATATTTGCAGGAGTAGCTAAAAAATCAATCGAAGCACAAAAACAAACCATACAAGAATTAGAATTACAAAAAGATATATTAGAAATTAAATATTGTTTATGAATAAAGAAGAATATCCAGTAGAAGAAAAAACATTTTTAGGAACAGATGGAACACAAATAACAATAACACACTCAAATTTAGGACGACGATATAGAAAAATAGGTACAAAATTATATTTAATGCCGGATCCAATATCAGCTAAATTAGAAGATAGTCTAACAGAAATGATAAGATTACAAAAAGAAAATACTGAAATAGATCAAAAACTAGAAATAGAAAAAATACGATTAGAAGCCAAAAAAGAAATCGAACAACTAAAAACCCAACAAATAAAACAAACCCCTCCTCAAAAACCTATACCACCTCAAGAACCAATCCCTGAATATTTTGAACCAGAACCAGAAACATCCGAATCATCTACAAAAATACAAGAAATGGAAAAAGAATTAGCAATATTAAAACAAATATATGCCCAGAAAGTACAAGCCAGATTAGCCAAACAAAATGAAAAAATAAAAAAAGAAAAAGAAAAAAAGTTAGCAATGGAATTAGAACAGTTAAAAGAACAAATACACTTAGAAAGCTTAAACCCTGACGAAGAATCTCCAAACATAAGTATTGATAACATCACAATAGACAATTTAACCATAGATAATGTAACCATAAACGAAACCGAATCAGAAATACATTCAGACAATAATAACAATGAAGACGATAATGACGATAACAGTGAAACATATACCCAAATAATGAACCAAATAACAGATTTAAATATAAATACAACAAATGCTGAACCAAATATACATACTATAAAAAATGAACAACCAAGTACAAGTAGAACATATGAGAAAAGAAGATATGATAACCCACGAACTAGAGAACCAACTTATTATACAGTAACAGATGATAATAGATATGAAGCAATATGGCAAAGTAGATTAAATAAATGGACACCAACTAAAACTCCAGAACATTCACAATTTTTAGATTTAGATTGTGTCACAGATATAAATAAAACAATACAAGTATGGATAGGACAAATTGCAAAACAACTAATAGATAATAAAATATCAGTAGCAGATACACCAGGATATATAGAAAGAACATTAATAGGAACAGAGCCGAGCAACCCAGTATATATATATCCAGAAACACCAAAAATAATAAGAAAAATGGAATTATTAAGAAAATTAAATGATATACACGAAGAACTTAAAATTAGAAAAGAAAGATTAAATTATAATATATTTGCAGGAGTAGCTAAAAAATCAATCGAAGCACAAAAACAAACCATACAAGAATTAGAATTACAAAAAGATATATTAGAAATAAAATATTGTTTATGAATAAAGAAGAATATCCAGTAGAAGAAAAAACATTTTTAGGAACAGATGGAACACAAATAACAATAACACACTCAAATTTAGGACGACGATATAGAAAAATAGGTACAAAATTATATTTAATGCCGGATCCAATATCAGCTAAATTAGAAGATAGTCTAACAGAAATGATAAGATTACAAAAAGAAAATACTGAAATAGATCAAAAACTAGAAATAGAAAAAATACGATTAGAAGCCAAAAAAGAAATCGAACAACTAAAAACCCAACAAATAAAACAAACCCCTCCTCAAAAACCTATACCACCTCAAGAACCAATCCCTGAATATTTTGAACCAGAACCAGAAACATCCGAATCATCTACAAAAATACAAGAAATGGAAAATGGTTTTAATGCTTGTATTTCTTTGGTTATTTCTCTTTTACTTATTATGGGTACCATTGCACTACCTTGTGCATATTTACAGTCTACTGTATGTTCTTTTTGGCTTATTATATAATATTCTTCTTTAGGTTTTTTAAACCAATATTTTACCATTGGTACATCTAATACATTATCTATTTTTAAGGTTATTTCTTGTTTCGTAATTTGCTTGTATATATTTGAGTCAAATATTATTTTTTGGTCCTTGTAGTTTCTGCGTTATAAAATCTTTTTGAGGGTCAGTGGTTGTCTGAGATCTTGGATGTAAATTCAAAAAGGTTTGGGTTTTATACATATTTTGGATGTATGCTCTGGAAATGTGGTTATATACTTGTTTATTTTGGTTTAGACTTGCGGCATATGTGGATGTTTGTGGACTTGGTATAGTCGGATGTGATAGGTTTATGGGTTGTTTATTCCTGGTAAAGGTTTTTGTAAACTGGCTATTTAAATTTTGGTTTTGTCTTTTTGTAGGTTGACTGGTTGGATTTGAGCTGCTTGCTCCTGTAGATGCTTTTCCTGTAGCTGCATTAACAAACTTGTTATGAGTTTTATGGAGTTTCTCAACGTCTCCTTCTAGTTCTGGAATTTTTATGTCTTCCGATTGACATAGTTCAGCATATTTTGAGTCATGCGGTTGACTTGTAGCTTTGTCCTTCTTTAGCTCTTTTAATTCTAGCTCAAAACTGTCCACTTTTAAGCAAAGTGTAGTCATGGCTTTTAACAAAATATCCATTTGGCTATCTTGATCTGTCTGGGTAGCTTTGTCTTGATAAGTAGTCTGCAGTGACATTTTTGTTAGTACTGATCACTTCTATTGTAAATGTAAAATTTTGTATATTTAAGACAAGTCTTCGTATTTCTTTTGTTGTAACTGAGTCGTCTAATTTTCTTGTTAGCCACCATTTTACTTGTGTATTATCTGTTCTGACAATAAATTTGTTATAAACAATATATGGTTCGAATGCTAATAAACATTTATATAAGGCAAATAATTCTTTCCTATTTATTTCCCATTTATCTTGAGGTTCCGTATATGTTCCTGAGTGATATCTACAGTGATGTTCTGTTTTTGTATCAATATACTTATATTTTAATACTCCACCGTAACTATGGTTACTTGAATCTGTTTCTACTATATATATAAATTCTTTTGTTATATCTGGAAAATATAATTTTGGTAACTTTTGACATAATTCTTTAACCTTTTGTATATGTTTTCTATCTGTTTGGTCAAAATGATATTCAATATCCTTTTTTAATTTTTTATTTAATGGTTTTAAATATTCTGCTAATTTTGGTATATATTCTCTTACTTGATTTACTAATCCTAAAAAGGATTGTAACTTTTTCTTTGTATCTAGTATCTCATCTGAATTTATAATTTTTTGTACTATATGTGTTTGCATTTTTACTCCATTCTTATCTATTTGTATACCAAGAAATTCTATTTGTTTTTTCATTATTTCTGCCTTGCTTTTACTTAAACTAATTCCTGCTGTATCTATAATGTTAATAAATTTATTTAGTAATTGTATGTGTTCGTCTTCTGTTCTTGAATATAACAATATATCATCAATATATACAATACAGTTTTCTAATTGTGTAAAGTAACAGATGATAATAGATATGAAGCAATATGGCAAAGTAGATTAAATAAAAGGACCACCCCCCACATTGGTATCAGAGCATAGGAATAAAAAAGATAAGATAACAGAGCATAGGATGAACAAAAATAAAATAAACGAGCATAGGAATAAAAAATATAGTACCAACAATATTTACAAAAATAGAATAAGGAAACACAGTAAAAAACAATTTATAATACAAACAGAAAACATGAAAGGAATTGAATATGGAGAAGATTTACCAGATGAACATCCTAGATGTATAAGATTAGATAAACAAATAAATATAGCAACTAAAGTACAGAAACTAAGACTAAATTTAGATAAATTATATGAAAGATACGAATACACAAAAATACCTGAATTAATCGACACAATTTCCTATACAGAATACGAATATATTAGACAACTTATAAAACAACAAGAATATAAATATGATGAATTATAATGTATAAGCGACAACAACCAAAAGTAGTCAGAAAAATAAAAATACACTATTTAACAAGAAGAATTGAAAAACAGAGTAAAATAAAAAGACAGCAAAAATATAAGCTAAAAGAAATTACACAAATAATCAAGGAAATAAATAACTTCACTAAAAGAATAACACATTTTATTATAGCAATAACTAAAATAAGAGAATCATTAGTAAATGGATAAACCAGAGCCAAGCAACCCAGTATATATATATCCAGAAACACCAAAAATAATAAGAAAAATGGAATTATTAAGAAAATTAAATGATATACACGAAGAACTTAAAATTAGAAAAGAAAGATTAAATTATAATATATTTGCAGGAGTAGCTAAAAAATCAATCGAAGCACAAAAACAAACCATACAAGAATTAGAATTACAAAAAGATATATTAGAAATTAAATATTGTTTATGAATAAAGAAGAATATCCAGTAGAAGAAAAAACATTTTTAGGAACAGATGGAACACAAATAACAATAACACACTCAAATTTAGGACGACGATATAGAAAAATAGGTACAAAATTATATTTAATGCCGGATCCAATATCAGCTAAATTAGAAGATAGTCTAACAGAAATGATAAGATTACAAAAAGAAAATACTGAAATAGATCAAAAACTAGAAATAGAAAAAATACGATTAGAAGCCAAAAAAGAAATCGAACAACTAAAAACCCAACAAATAAAACAAACCCCTCCTCAAAAACCTATACCACCTCAAGAACCAATCCCTGAATATTTTGAACCAGAACCAGAAACATCCGAATCATCTACAAAAATACAAGAAATGGAAAAAGAATTAGCAATATTAAAACAAATATATGCCCAGAAAGTACAAGCCAGATTAGCCAAACAAAATGAAAAAATAAAAAAAGAAAAAGAAAAAAAGTTAGCAATGGAATTAGAACAGTTAAAAGAACAAATACACTTAGAAAGCTTAAACCCTGACGAAGAATCTCCAAACATAAGTATTGATAACATCACAATAGACAATTTAACCATAGATAATGTAACCATAAACGAAACCGAATCAGAAATACATTCAGACAATAATAACAATGAAGACGATAATGACGATAACAGTGAAACATATACCCAAATAATGAACCAAATAACAGATTTAAATATAAATACAACAAATGCTGAACCAAATATACATACTATAAAAAATGAACAACCAAGTACAAGTAGAACATATGAGAAAAGAAGATATGATAACCCACGAACTAGAGAACCAACTTATTATACAGTAACAGATGATAATAGATATGAAGCAATATGGCAAAGTAGATTAAATAAATGGACACCAACTAAAACTCCAGAACATTCACAATTTTTAGATTTAGATTGTGTCACAGATATAAATAAAACAATACAAGTATGGATAGGACAAATTGCAAAGCAACTAATAGATAATAAAATATCAGTAGCAGATACACCAGGATATATAGAAAGAACATTAATAGGAACAGTAAAATTATGGCTACATAACATAACAGCTGACGGTAGAGCAACATTAAGAAATAATAAAGATAGTAGTGGAACAATTACAACATCAAGCATAGCTATATTAGACAAATACGAATTTGGAATTAGAAATGAATTTGGAAGTATGACAACAGAATTAGCAGAACAAGAAAAAGATAAGAATCTAAATAGACAATTAATGAATAAATTATCAATATGCAATATGTGTTATATAGATGAATATACATGCGCTTTTAAAGATTACTATTATAGAGCAATATATACTCATGAAGAAGCTATAGCAGTTAGAAGAACATATTTTACAAAGTTACCTGAACCATTTAGTACAAAAATAATAACAGCATGGGATGCAGCTAGTTTGACAGATACATTAGGAGCTAGAATAAAATATTTACAAACATGGTTTATAGGACTGTGTGATGAATATAAAGATAAACAAAAATTAGATAAAGTATTAACAAAAAATATGTCGTGTTGTACACAAAAGATAGCACCACAATTTGGTTGTAAAACTAAGAAAAATAAGTTTAGATACAAAAAACGATTTAAAAAATATAAATCTTTTAAATCTAAATATAAGCATAAGAATCCAAGAAAAAGATATTATATAAAAAATTACAAGAGAAAAAGACCTTATCGACCTAAGAAAAAATTATCAGAATGCAAATGCTATAACTGTGGAAAATTAGGACACTTAGCTAAAGATTGTAAAATACCTAAAGATATTAAGAAAAAACAAATTACCGAAGTAAGAATAGAAGAAAATATTTATACGGAATTACCATACATAGATTATGATTTAGAAAGTAACGATAGTATTTATGAACTAGATGAATTACCAGATATAGAGATAAATGACGCAGATTTAGAAACTGACCTAAATAATGATGATAGCGATATAAATCTATCAGATATAGAAAACGAAATTGATGACTGAATCAGGAATAATAGAAAAAGAAAATTACCAAACTGAAGATAGTAATAACCAAAAAATAATATTTGACTCAAATATATACAAGCAAATTACGAAACAAGAAATAACCTTAAAAATAGATAATGTATTAGATGTACCAATGGTAAAATATTGGTTTAAAATACCTAAAGAAGAATATTATATAATAAGCCAAAAAGAACATACAGTAGACTGTAAATATGCACAAGGTAGTGCAATGGTACCCATAATAAGTAAAAGAGAAATAACCAAAGAAATACAAGCATTAAAACCAAAACCGAAAAACGAAATAACTCATGTACACTTAGGAGCAATACAGATATTAATAAAAGCATGTTTTAAGGAAGGAATAAATACACCCATAGAACTATACTTAGCAGATGATAGAATTAAGTACCCAATTGAACAAAGTATAATTAGTGCAGTAAAAGGAAATCTAATATACCAAAAATTTAAGTTTACAGTTAACCCAAATTATACAGTAGCAATAAAAGATAGAAATATAGATAAATCTCTAGTATTATATTGGAAACTATCAGGAATAGAATTAACCCCTGGAAGTAAAATATTTACAGCAAGATGCAAAAATTTATATATTTTAACTACTAAACATATGGTACAAGCAACTAACAAAATTGATAAAATCAATATAGAATCCCCATTCGACAATATATTAACGGTCATAGATAATAATGATTATAGTTATGATGAATTAAATATGAATCAAGAATTAGATATAGTAAAAGAAAGAATAGGAATGACACCAAAAAGACAAATAGATGCCCCCTCATCCTCATCAAGAATGAGTACATCCAGAAGAATAGAATATGAAATACCCAATGAAATAATACCAACACAACATCCCTATTATATAACAGGAATATTAAATCAACGAAAATATTTAATCTTAATCAACACAGGAGAACAAGATAATTGGATAACTAGAGAATTAATTACAGAAGATGATATTATAATACAAGAACAAGAAATACCCGATTTACCAATAGAATTAAAACAGACAAAGGAAATAACTATTCAAGAAGTAATTATAGGCGGAATACCTATAAATATACAATTTACAATAGGACAAATAAATCCAAATATAGTTTTAGGACTACAATGGCTAGAACAAGTAAAACCATATAAGTTAGAAGATAAAAGATTGATCATTCATTACCAAAATAAAAATGTAATAATCAATAGGACAAAATCAATATTATAAAAATACTTTAAAATGAAAGTATATATATTAGCAAAAATAATTGTAGAAGGATACAATAGTAGATATTACACACCAATGATAGATACCGGTGCAGAAGCAAATTTATGTAGATACAATTGTTTACCAGAATCTAAATGGCAAAAGATAAAAAATCCAACTGTATTTTCAGGATTTAATGACGAAGGAAGTATAATAAAATATTATGCAAAAGATGTCAAATTACAAATATATGATAAAATACTAACAATAAAAACAATGTATAACTATGATTTCACAACAAGAGATATAATTTTAGGAATGCCCTTTATCGATGAACTATACCCTCATATACTAACAAAAACACACTGCTGGTTTACAACACCTTGTAAACAAAAAATAGGAGCCAAACGAGTACAAAATAAACCTAGAAAAACAACACCATGGATAAAAGGATCAGAAAAGATAACACAAAAACTAGAAAATCAAGTGACAACAGAGAAAGCAATAGAAATTATAACCTTTAATATCAATATGTTACAATCAATCTATGATAAGTTAGAACCCTTATATAGTGACAATCCGCTTAAAGGATGGCATAAACATAAAACAACAGTTACAATAGAACTAATAAATCAGAATAGTATAATAACCCAAAAACCACTAAAATATAACTTTGATGACTTAAAAGAATTTACCTTACACATAGATGAATTACTTCAAAATAATTACATCCAAGCTAGTAACAGTAAACATACTAGTCCCGCCTTTATTGTTAACAAACATAGTGAACAAAAAAGAGGGAAGAGTAGGATGGTTATTGATTATAGAAATCTAAATGCCAAAACTAAAACTTATAATTACCCAATACCAAATAAAATATTAAAAATTAGACAAATCCAAGGATATAATTACTTTAGCAAATTTGATTGCAAATCAGGATTTTATCATTTAAAATTAGAAGATAACTCTAAACATTTAACAGCATTCACAGTACCCCAAGGATTTTATGAATGGAATGTTTTACCCTTTGGATATAAAAATGCACCAGGTAGGTATCAACATTTTATGGATACTTACTTTACACAATTAGAAAACTGTATTGTATATATTGATGATATATTGTTATATTCAAGAACAGAAGACGAACACATACAATTACTAAATAAATTTATTAACATTATAGATACAGCAGGAATTAGTTTAAGTAAAAGCAAGGCAGAAATAATGAAAAAACAAATAGAATTTCTTGGTATACAAATAGATAAGAATGGAGTAAAAATGCAAACACATATAGTACAAAAAATTATAAATTCAGATGAGATACTAGATACAAAGAAAAAGTTACAATCCTTTTTAGGATTAGTAAATCAAGTAAGAGAATATATACCAAAATTAGCAGAATATTTAAAACCATTAAATAAAAAATTAAAAAAGGATATTGAATATCATTTTGACCAAACAGATAGAAAACATATACAAAAGGTTAAAGAATTATGTCAAAAGTTACCAAAATTATATTTTCCAGATATAACAAAAGAATTTATATATATAGTAGAAACAGATTCAAGTAACCATAGTTACGGTGGAGTATTAAAATATAAGTATATTGATACAAAAACAGAACATCACTGTAGATATCACTCAGGAACATATACGGAACCTCAAGATAAATGGGAAATAAATAGGAAAGAATTATTTGCCTTATATAAATGTTTATTAGCATTCGAACCATATATTGTTTATAACAAATTTATTGTCAGAACAGATAATACACAAGTAAAATGGTGGCTAACAAGAAAATTAGACGACTCAGTTACAACAAAAGAAATACGAAGACTTGTCTTAAATATACAAAATTTTACATTTACAATAGAAGTGATCAGTACTAACAAAAATGTCACTGCAGACTACTTATCAAGACAAAGCTACCCAGACAGATCAAGATAGCCAAATGGATATTTTGTTAAAAGCCATGACTACACTTTGCTTAAAAGTGGACAGTTTTGAGCTAGAACTAAAAGAGCTAAAGAAGGACAAAGCTACAAGTCAACCGCATGACTCAAAATATGCTGAACTATGTCAATCGGAAGACATAAAAATTCCAGAACTAGAAGGAGACGTTGAGAAACTCCATAAAACTCATAACAAGTTTGTTAATGCAGCTACAGGAAAAGCATCTACAGGAGCAAGCAGCTCAAATCCAACCAGTCAACCTACAAAAAGACAAAACCAAAATTTAAATAACCAGTTTACAAAAACCTCTATCAGAAATAAACAACCCATAAACCTATCACATCCGACTATACCAAGTCCACAAACATCCACATATGCCGCAAGTCTAAACCAAAATAAACAAGTATATAACCACATTTCCAGAGCATACATCCAAAATATGTATAAAACCCAAACCTTTTTGAATTTACATCCAAGATCTCAGACAACCACTGACCCTCAAAAAGATTTTATAACTCAGAAACTACAAGGATACAATAAACTAATAGCCCAGCCTGGCACCAGTGCAAATTTAGTACGTACATGCTATGAATATGGACTACTCGCAACGGTATATACAGCCGATGGAGCAGAACTACAACAAATACCAGACTTATATAATGCCTTTTCCATATACAAAAGAATTACAGACGGATCATTCTTTTATATAAGATGTTATTCAGCACCAGCCGAAATATTATACAATGAGATAAAACCACTCATCCAAGTAGTAAAAATTGGACTAACCAGAGATATGATTATCCCAGAGGACATAGAAAAGCAACCAGAAATACCAGAAGTTGATATACCAACATTCTTTGCTACAAAAAGATTAATAGGACTGCAAGTAATTATTCAAGAACTAGTCAACAATTACACCAATGGACATAACATATGGAAATATCATTGTAGAGACCATGCCATGATCTATGCAAATGCAAGAGTACTACGACAAGAAGATATGAAAGAAGTACGTAGTTGGATATGGACATTACTAAGACCCGAAGATACCCCAACAACAAGAGCTATCAAAAAAGATTTTATTTCAGAAAATTTATTGGTTAAATATTGCCAGTATTTAGGACCAAAATACCCAGATCACCATTGTTCAAAGTGCAGTGGAGGAAATACTACAACTATACCAGAAGTAAATCTAGAATGAAGAACAGCAAGACAAAAAGATACATGGGAAGACCCGCAGATATTATTTTAGTTTGTCTTATTATGTAAATTATTGAGGCACTTGCCTCTTATGTGTATAAATAGAGACGAACAGATGAGAAGGAAGGCAAGCAATTCTGCTTACCTATAACCTCTCATGTGTTGAGAACTCAATAAAAGATATTACTCAAAAATATATTTCAGATATTTGCTATGGAGGAATCCAACATAGAAACATCTATGCCACATACTACCGACGAGATAACAACAAAGGTATACTCATATTTACATATGTGTAACTAATCTATCATATTCCTAATAATCTCTGATTAGCTTATTATTATTTATCATGTTATAGTCTGATTATGTTAACATTATCCTTATTAGTTTGCTATGGTTAGGAAGCTGAGAGTAAGTTAGACCCAGACTAAGCTTTTCCAAAATGGTTGAACCCAGAAAAGGCGAGAAAGCCGTGAATAGGGTAGTAAACCAACTGAAGTAAGCAGGGTTAGGGTAAACTGATTAAAGCTGGAACCCATAGTAGTGACCAACCGGATAATTAAACATACTGGACTATTAGATGATAAAGGTAATAATATAAGCAGAGGTTAGAAGGAATAGTTTGATTAAAACACAGAAGTAAGAAATGACAGAACCTAGTTATATGAAACTCGAGATAGCAGAAACTAGTAACCCTAAACAAACAGAAGATATAGAAAGATATAAAACACCAATACCTAAGTATCTTATAAATGGAGATAAAGACTATAAAATATTAGTCTTATATATATTAAAAAATTTAGATACAGATATCACACAAAGAATATATAACCTACTATTTAACCACGAAATCATAGACTTAATGAAAGAATTATGGATAGACACAATATTAAACAATGATAGTGATAATGACTCTAGAGATAATGATATATACCTTGATATAGATACAGAAGGATATCTAGATTTTTATTAAAATGGACCAAAATAATTTAGAAAATTGGCAGCGAACTATAGATGAACTAAGAGAAAGAGAAACATTAATACAATTCAATCTAGACAGATATATACAAACCCAAAATAGTGGTTATTTAGATCTAATAGTAAGAGATATCAATATTATATTAAGACTAATTAGAGAACGAGATAACTACTATAATTCCGCATTTAGATAAAATGACCCAAGAAGAGAAGATCAAAGGACCACCCCCCACATAAGATATTAAGAAAAAACAAATTACCGAAGTAAGAATAGAAGAAAATATTTATACAGAATTACCATACATAGATTATGATTTAGAAAGTAACGATAGTATTTATGAACTAGATGAATTACCAGATATAGAGATAAATGACGCAGATTTAGAAACTGACCTAAATAATGATGATAGCGATATAAATCTATCAGATATAGAAAACGAAATTGATGACTGAATCAGGAATAATAGAAAAAGAAAATTACCAAACTGAAGATAGTAATAACCAAAAAATAATATTTGACTCAAATATATACAAGCAAATTACGAAACAAGAAATAACCTTAAAAATAGATAATGTATTAGATGTACCAATGGTAAAATATTGGTTTAAAAAACCTAAAGAAGAATATTATATAATAAGCCAAAAAGAACATACAGTAGACTGTAAATATGCACAAGGTAGTGCAATGGTACCCATAATAAGTAAAAGAGAAATAACCAAAGAAATACAAGCATTAAAACCAAAACCGAAAAACGAAATAACTCATGTACACTTAGGAGCAATACAGATATTAATAAAAGCATGTTTTAAGGAAGGAATAAATACACCCATAGAACTATACTTAGCAGATGATAGAATTAAGTACCCAATTGAACAAAGTATAATTAGTGCAGTAAAAGGAAATCTAATATACCAAAAATTTAAGTTTACAGTTAACCCAAATTATACAGTAGCAATAAAAGATAGAAATATAGATAAATCCCTAGTATTATATTGGAAACTATCAGGAATAGAATTAACCCCTGGAAGTAAAATATTTACAGCAAGATGCAAAAATTTATATATTTTAACTACTAAACATATGGTACAAGCAACTAACAAAATTGATAAAATCAATATAGAATCCCCATTCGACAATATATTAACGGTCATAGATAATAATGATTATAGTTATGATGAATTAAATATGAATCAAGAATTAGATATAGTAAAAGAAAGAATAGGAATGACACCAAAAAGACAAATAGATGCCCCCTCATCCTCATCAAGAATGAGTACATCCAGAAGAATAGAATATGAAATACCCAATGAAATAATACCAACACAACATCCTTATTATATAACAGGAATATTAAATCAACGAAAATATTTAATCTTAATCAACACAGGAGAACAAGATAATTGGATAACTAGAGAATTAATTACAGAAGATGATATTATAATACAAGAACAAGAAATACCCGATTTACCAATAGAATTAAAACAGACAAAGGAAATAACTATTCAAGAAGTAATTATAGGCGGAATACCTATAAATATACAATTTACAATAGGACAAATAAATCCAAATATAGTTTTAGGACTACAATGGCTAGAACAAGTAAAACCATATAAGTTAGAAGATAAAAGATTGATCATTCATTACCAAAATAAAAATGTAATAATCAATAGGACAAAATCAATATTATAAAAATACTTTAAAATGAAAGTATATATATTAGCAAAAATAATTGTAGAAGGATACAATAGTAGATATTACACACCAATGATAGATACCGGTGCAGAAGCAAATTTATGTAGATACAATTGTTTACCAGAAACTAAGTGGCAAAAGATAAAAAATCCAACTGTATTTTCAGGATTTAATGACGAAGGAAGTATAATAAAATATTATGCAAAAGATGTCAAATTACAAATATATGATAAAATACTAACAATAAAAACAATGTATAACTATGATTTCACAACAAGAGATATAATTTTAGGAATGCCCTTTATCGATGAACTATACCCTCATATACTAACAAAAACACACTGCTGGTTTACAACACCTTGTAAACAAAAAATAGGAGCCAAACGAGTACAAAATAAACCTAGAAAAACAACACCATGGATAAAAGGATCAGAAAAGATAACACAAAAACTAGAAAATCAAGTGACAACAGAGAAAGCAATAGAAATTATAACCTTTAATATCAATATGTTACAATCAATCTATGATAAGTTAGAACCCTTATATAGTGACAATCCGCTTAAAGGATGGCATAAACATAAAACAACAGTTACAATAGAACTAATAAATCAGAATAGTATAATAACCCAAAAACCATTAAAATATAACTTTGATGACTTAAAAGAATTTACCTTACACATAGATGAATTACTTCAAAATAATTACATCCAAGCTAGTAACAGTAAACATACTAGTCCCGCCTTTATTGTTAACAAACATAGTGAACAAAAAAGAGGGAAGAGTAGGATGGTTATTGATTATAGAAATCTAAATGCCAAAACTAAAACTTATAATTACCCAATACCAAACAAAATATTAAAAATTAGACAAATCCAAGGATATAATTACTTTAGCAAATTTGATTGCAAATCAGGCTTTTATCATTTAAAATTAGAAGATAACTCTAAACATTTAACAGCATTCACAGTACCCCAAGGATTTTATGAATGGAATGTTTTACCCTTTGGATATAAAAATGCACCAGGTAGGTATCAACATTGGAGTAAAAATGCAAACACATATAGTACAAAAAATTATAAATTCAAATGAAATACTAGATACGAAGAAAAAATTACAATCCTTTTTAGGATTAGTAAATCAAGTAAGAGAATATATACCAAAATTAGCAGAATATTTAAAACCATTAAATAAAAAATTAAAAAAGGATATTGAATATCATTTTGACCAAACAGATAGAAAACATATACAAAAGGTTAAAGAATTATGTCAAAAGTTACCAAAATTATATTTTCCAGATATAATAAAAGAATTTATATATATAGTAGAAACAGATTCAAGTAACCATAGTTACGGTGGAGTATTAAAATATAAGTATATTGAAATACTAGATACGAAGAAAAAATTACAATCCTTTTTAGGATTAGTAAATCAAGTAAGAGAATATATACCAAAATTAGCAGAATATTTAAAACCATTAAATAAAAAATTAAAAAAGGATATTGAATATCATTTTGACCAAACAGATAGAAAACATATACAAAAGGTTAAAGAATTATGTCAAAAGTTACCAAAATTATATTTTCCAGATATAACAAAAGAATTTATATATATAGTAGAAACAGATTCAAGTAACCATAGTTACGGTGGAGTATTAAAATATAAGTATATTGATACAAAAACAGAACATCACTGTAGATATCACTCAGGAACATATACGGAACCTCAAGATAAATGGGAAATAAATAGGAAAGAATTATTTGCCTTATATAAATGTTTATTAGCATTCGAACCATATATTGTTTATAACAAATTTATTGTCAGAACAGATAATACACAAGTAAAATGGTGGCTAACAAGAAAATTAGACGACTCAGTTACAACAAAAGAAATACGAAGACTTGTCTTAAATATACAAAATTTTACATTTACAATAGAAGTGATCAGTACTAACAAAAATGTCACTGCAGACTACTTATCAAGACAAAGCTACCCAGACAGATCAAGATAGCCAAATGGATATTTTGTTAAAAGCCATGACTACACTTTGCTTAAAAGTGGACAGTTTTGAGCTAGAACTAAAAGAGCTAAAGAAGGACAAAGCTACAAGTCAACCGCATGACTCAAAATATGCTGAACTATGTCAATCGGAAGACATAAAAATTCCAGAACTAGAAGGAGACGTTGAGAAACTCCATAAAACTCATAACAAGTTTGTTAATGCAGCTACAGGAAAAGCATCTACAGGAGCAAGCAGCTCAAATCCAACCAGTCAACCTACAAAAAGACAAAACCAAAATTTAAATAACCAGTTTACAAAAACCTCTATCAGAAATAAACAACCCATAAACCTATCACATCCGACTATACCAAGTCCACAAACATCCACATATGCCGCAAGTCTAAACCAAAATAAACAAGTATATAACCACATTTCCAGAGCATACATCCAAAATATGTATAAAACCCAAACCTTTTTGAATTTACATCCAAGATCTCAGACAACCACTGACCCTCAAAAAGATTTTATAACTCAGAAACTACAAGGATACAATAAACTAATAGCCCAGCCTGGCACCAGTGCAAATTTAGTACGTACATGCTATGAATATGGACTACTCGCAACGGTATATACAGCCGATGGAGCAGAACTACAACAAATACCAGACTTATATAATGCCTTTTCCATATACAAAAGAATTACAGACGGATCATTCTTTTATATAAGATGTTATTCAGCACCAGCCGAAATATTATACAATGAGATAAAACCACTCATCCAAGTAGTAAAAATTGGACTAACCAGAGATATGATTATCCCAGAGGATATAGAAAAGCAACCAGAAATACCAGAAGTTGATATACCAACATTCTTTGCTACAAAAAGATTAATAGGACTGCAAGTAATTATTCAAGAACTAGTCAACAATTACACCAATGGACATAACATATGGAAATATCATTGTAAAGACCATGCCATGATCTATGCAAATGCAAGAGTACTACGACAAGAAGATATGGAAGAAGTACGTAGTTGGATATGGACATTACTAAGACCCGAAGATACCCCAACAACATAATTCTTTAACCTTTTGTATATGTTTTCTATCTGTTTGGTCAAAATGATATTCAATATCCTTTTTTAATTTTTTATTTAATGGTTTTAAATATTCTGCTAATTTTGGTATATATTCTCTTACTTGATTTACTAATCCTAAAAAGGATTGTAATTTTTTCTTCGTATCTAGTATTTCATTTGAATTTATAATTTTTTGTACTATATGTGTTTGCATTTTTACTCCATTCTTATCTATTTGTATACCAAGAAATTCTATTTGTTTTTTCATTATTTCTGCCTTGCTTTTACTTAAACTAATTCCTGCTGTATCTATAATGTTAATAAATTTATTTAGTAATTGTATGTGTTCGTCTTCTGTTCTTGAATATAACAATATATCATCAATATATACAATACAGTTTTCTAATTGTGTAAAGTAAGTATCCATAAAATGTTGATACCTACCTGGTGCATTTTTATATCCAAAGGGTAAAACATTCCATTCATAAAATCCTTGGGGTACTGTGAATGCTGTTAAATGTTTAGAGTTATCTTCTAATTTTAAATGATAAAATCCTGATTTGCAATCAAATTTGCTAAAGTAATTATATCCTTGGATTTGTCTAATTTTTAATATTTTATTTGGTATTGGGTAATTATAAGTTTTAGTTTTGGCATTTAGATTTCTATAATCAATAACCATCCTACTCTTCCCTCTTTTTTGTTCACTATGTTTGTTAACAATAAAGGCGGGACTAGTATGTTTACTGTTACTAGCTTGGATGTAATTATTTTGAAGTAATTCATCTATGTGTAAGGTAAATTCTTTTAAGTCATCAAAGTTATATTTTAATGGTTTTTGGGTTATTATACTATTCTGATTTATTAGTTCTATTGTAACTGTTGTTTTATGTTTATGCCATCCTTTAAGCGGATTGTCACTATATAAGGGTTCTACCTTATCATAGATTGATTGTAACATATTGATATTAAAGGTTATAATTTCTATTGCTTTCTCTGTTGTCACTTGATTTTCTAGTTTTTGTGTTATCTTTTCTGATCCTTTTATCCATGGTGTTGTTTTTCTAGGTTTATTTTGTACTCGTTTGGCTCCTATTTTTTGTTTACAAGGTGTTGTAAACCAGCAGTGTGTTTTTGTTAGTATATGAGGGTATAGTTCATCGATAAAGGGCATTCCTAAAATTATATCTCTTGTTGTGAAATCATAGTTATACATTGTTTTTATTGTTAGTATTTTATCATATATTTGTAATTTGACATCTTTTGCATAATATTTTATTATACTTCCTTCGTCATTAAATCCTGAAAATACAGTTGGATTTTTTATCTTTTGCCATTTAGATTTTGGTAAACAATTGTATCTACATAAATTTGCTTCTGCACCGGTATCTATCATTGGTGTGTAATATCTACTATTGTATCCTTCTACAATTATTTTTGCTAATATATATACTTTCATTTTAAAGTATTTTTATAATATTGATTTTGTCCTATTGATTATTACATTTTTATTTTGGTAATGAATGATCAATCTTTTATCTTCTAACTTATATGGTTTTACTTGTTCTAGCCATTGTAGTCCTAAAACTATATTTGGATTTATTTGTCCTATTGTAAATTGTATATTTATAGGTATTCCGCCTATAATTACTTCTTGAATAGTTATTTCCTTTGTCTGTTTTAATTCTATTGGTAAATCGGGTATTTCTTGTTCTTGTATTATAATATCATCTTCTGTAATTAATTCTCTAGTTATCCAATTATCTTGTTCTCCTGTGTTGATTAAGATTAAATATTTTCGTTGATTTAATATTCCTGTTATATAATAGGGATGTTGTGTTGGTATTATTTCATTGGGTATTTCATATTCTATTCTTCTGGATGTACTCATTCTTGATGAGGATGAGGGGGCATCTATTTGTCTTTTTGGTGTCATTCCTATTCTTTCTTTTACTATATCTAATTCTTGATTCATATTTAATTCATCATAACTATAATCATTATTATCTATGACCGTTAATATATTGTCGAATGGGGATTCTATATTGATTTTATCAATTTTGTTAGTTGCTTGTACCATATGTTTAGTAGTTAAAATATATAAATTTTTGCATCTTGCTGTAAATATTTTACTTCCAGGGGTTAATTCTATTCCTGATAGTTTCCAATATAATACTAGGGATTTATCTATATTTCTATCTTTTATTGCTACTGTATAATTTGGGTTAACTGTAAACTTAAATTTTTGGTATATTAGATTTCCTTTTACTGCACTAATTATACTTTGTTCAATTGGGTACTTAATTCTATCATCTGCTAAGTATAGTTCTATGGGTGTATTTATTCCTTCCTTAAAACATGCTTTTATTAATATCTGTATTGCTCCTAAGTGTACATGAGTTATTTCGTTTTTCGGTTTTGGTTTTAATGCTTGTATTTCTTTGGTTATTTCTCTTTTACTTATTATGGGTACCATTGCACTACCTTGTGCATATTTACAGTCTACTGTATGTTCTTTTTGGCTTATTATATAATATTCTTCTTTAGGTTTTTTAAACCAATATTTTACCATTGGTACATCTAATACATTATCTATTTTTAAGGTTATTTCTTGTTTCGTAATTTGCTTGTATATATTTGAGTCAAATATTATTTTTTGGTTATTACTATCTTCAGTTTGGTAATTTTCTTTTTCTATTATTCCTGATTCAGTCATCAATTTCGTTTTCTATATCTGATAGATTTATATCGCTATCATCATTATTTAGGTCAGTTTCTAAATCTGCGTCATTTATCTCTATATCTGGTAATTCATCTAGTTCATAAATACTATCGTTACTTTCTAAATCATAATCTATGTATGGTAATTCCGTATAAATATTTTCTTCTATTCTTACTTCGGTAATTTGTTTTTTCTTAATATCTTTAGGTATTTTACAATCTTTAGCTAAGTGTCCTAATTTTCCACAGTTATAGCATTTGCATTCTGATAATTTTTTCTTAGGTCGATAAGGTCTTTTTCTCTTGTAATTTTTTATATAATATCTTTTTCTTGGATTTTTATGCTTATATTTAGATTTAAAAGATTTATATTTTTTAAATCGTTTTTTGTATCTAAACTTATTTTTCTTAGTTTTACAACCAAATTGTGGTGCTATCTTTTGTGTACAACACGACATATTTTTTGTTAATACTTTATCTAATTTTTGTTTATCTTTATATTCATCACACAGTCCTATAAACCATGTTTGTAAATATTTTATTCTAGCTCCTAATGTATCTGTCAAACTAGCTGCATCCCATGCTGTTATTATTTTTGTACTAAATGGTTCAGGTAACTTTGTAAAATATGTTCTTCTAACTGCTATAGCTTCTTCATGAGTATATATTGCTCTATAATAGTAATCTTTAAAAGCGCATGTATATTCATCTATATAACACATATTGCATATTGATAATTTATTCATTAATTGTCTATTTAGATTCTTATCTTTTTCTTGTTCTGCTAATTCTGTTGTCATACTTCCAAATTCATTTCTAATTCCAAATTCGTATTTGTCTAATATAGCTATGCTTGATGTTGTAATTGTTCCACTACTATCTTTATTATTTCTTAATGTTGCTCTACCGTCAGCTGTTATGTTATGTAGCCATAATTTTACTGTTCCTATTAATGTTCTTTCTATATATCCTGGTGTATCTGCTACTGATATTTTATTATCTATTAGTTGCTTTGCAATTTGTCCTATCCATACTTGTATTGTTTTATTTATATCTGTGACACAATCTAAATCTAAAAATTGTGAATGTTCTGGAGTTTTAGTTGGTGTCCATTTATTTAATCTACTTTGCCATATTGCTTCATATCTATTATCATCTGTTACTGTATAATAAGTTGGTTCTCTAGTTCGTGGGTTATCATATCTTCTTTTCTCATATGTTCTACTTGTACTTGGTTGTTCATTTTTTATAGTATGTATATTTGGTTCAGCATTTGTTGTATTTATATTTAAATCTGTTATTTGGTTCATTATTTGGGTATATGTTTCACTGTTATCGTCATTATCGTCTTCATTGTTATTATTGTCTGAATGTATTTCTGATTCGGTTTCGTTTATGGTTACATTATCTATGGTTAAATTGTCTATTGTGATGTTATCAATACTTATGTTTGGAGATTCTTCGTCAGGGTTTAAGCTTTCTAAGTGTATTTGTTCTTTTAACTGTACTAATTCCATTGCTAACTTTTTTTCTTTTTCTTTTTTTATTTTTTCATTTTGTTTGGCTAATCTGGCTTGTACTTTCTGGGCATATATTTGTTTTAATATTGCTAATTCTTTTTCCATTTCTTGTATTTTTGTAGATGATTCGGATGTTTCTGGTTCTGGTTCAAAATATTCAGGGATTGGTTCTTGAGGTGGTATAGGTTTTTGAGGAGGGGTTTGTTTTATTTGTTGGGTTTTTAGTTGTTCGATTTCTTTTTTGGCTTCTAATCGTATTTTTTCTATTTCTAGTTAGATAATAAAATATCAGTAGCAGATACACCAGGATATATAGAAAGAACATTAATAGGAACAGTAAAATTATGGCTACATAACATAACAGCTGACGGTAGAGCAACATTAAGAAATAATAAAGATAGTAGTGGAACAATTACAACATCAAGCATAGCTATATTAGACAAATACGAATTTGGAATTAGAAATGAATTTGGAAGTATGACAACAGAATTAGCAGAACAAGAAAAAGATAAGAATCTAAATAGACAATTAATGAATAAATTATCAATATGCAATATGTGTTATATAGATGAATATACATGCGCTTTTAAAGATTACTATTATAGAGCAATATATACTCATGAAGAAGCTATAGCAGTTAGAAGAACATATTTTACAAAGTTACCTGAACCATTTAGTACAAAAATAATAACAGCATGGGATGCAGCTAGTTTGACAGATACATTAGGAGCTAGAATAAAATATTTACAAACATGGTTTATAGGACTGTGTGATGAATATAAAGATAAACAAAAATTAGATAAAGTATTAACAAAAAATATGTCGTGTTGTACACAAAAGATAGCACCACAATTTGGTTGTAAAACTAAGAAAAATAAGTTTAGATACAAAAAACGATTTAAAAAATATAAATCTTTTAAATCTAAATATAAGCATAAAAATCCAAGAAAAAGATATTATATAAAAAATTACAAGAGAAAAAGACCTTATCGACCTAAGAAAAAATTATCAGAATGCAAATGCTATAACTGTGGAAAATTAGGACACTTAGCTAAAGATTGTAAAATACCTAAAGATATTAAGAAAAAACAAATTACCGAAGTAAGAATAGAAGAAAATATTTATACGGAATTACCATACATAGATTATGATTTAGAAAGTAACGATAGTATTTATGAACTAGATGAATTACCAGATATAGAGATAAATGACGCAGATTTAGAAACTGACCTAAATAATGATGATAGCGATATAAATCTATCAGATATAGAAAACGAAATTGATGACTGAATCAGGAATAATAGAAAAAGAAAATTACCAAACTGAAGATAGTAATAACCAAAAAATAATATTTGACTCAAATATATACAAGCAAATTACGAAACAAGAAATAACCTTAAAAATAGATAATGTATTAGATGTACCAATGGTAAAATATTGGTTTAAAAAACCTAAAGAAGAATATTATATAATAAGCCAAAAAGAACATACAGTAGACTGTAAATATGCACAAGGTAGTGCAATGGTACCCATAATAAGTAAAAGAGAAATAACCAAAGAAATACAAGCATTAAAACCAAAACCGAAAAACGAAATAACTCATGTACACTTAGGAGCAATACAGATATTAATAAAAGCATGTTTTAAGGAAGGAATAAATACACCCATAGAACTATACTTAGCAGATGATAGAATTAAGTACCCAATTGAACAAAGTATAATTAGTGCAGTAAAAGGAAATCTAATATACCAAAAATTTAAGTTTACAGTTAACCCAAATTATACAGTAGCAATAAAAGATAGAAATATAGATAAATCCCTAGTATTATATTGGAAACTATCAGGAATAGAATTAACCCCTGGAAGTAAAATATTTACAGCAAGATGCAAAAATTTATATATTTTAACTACTAAACATATGGTACAAGCAACTAACAAAATTGATAAAATCAATATAGAATCCCCATTCGACAATATATTAACGGTCATAGATAATAATGATTATAGTTATGATGAATTAAATATGAATCAAGAATTAGATATAGTAAAAGAAAGAATAGGAATGACACCAAAAAGACAAATAGATGCCCCCTCATCCTCATCAAGAATGAGTACATCCAGAAGAATAGAATATGAAATACCCAATGAAATAATACCAACACAACATCCCTATTATATAACAGGAATATTAAATCAACGAAAATATTTAATCTTAATCAACACAGGAGAACAAGATAATTGGATAACTAGAGAATTAATTACAGAAGATGATATTATAATACAAGAACAAGAAATACCCGATTTACCAATAGAATTAAAACAGACAAAGGAAATAACTATTCAAGAAGTAATTATAGGCGGAATACCTATAAATATACAATTTACAATAGGACAAATAAATCCAAATATAGTTTTAGGACTACAATGGCTAGAACAAGTAAAACCATATAAGTTAGAAGATAAAAGATTGATCATTCATTACCAAAATAAAAATGTAATAATCAATAGGACAAAATCAATATTATAAAAATACTTTAAAATGAAAGTATATATATTAGCAAAAATAATTGTAGAAGGATACAATAGTAGATATTACACACCAATGATAGATACCGGTGCAGAAGCAAATTTATGTAGATACAATTGTTTACCAGAATCTAAATGGCAAAAGATAAAAAATCCAACTGTATTTTCAGGATTTAATGACGAAGGAAGTATAATAAAATATTATGCAAAAGATGTCAAATTACAAATATATGATAAAATACTAACAATAAAAACAATGTATAACTATGATTTCACAACAAGAGATATAATTTTAGGAATGCCCTTTATCGATGAACTATACCCTCATATACTAACAAAAACACACTGCTGGTTTACAACACCTTGTAAACAAAAAATAGGAGCCAAACGAGTACAAAATAAACCTAGAAAAACAACACCATGGATAAAAGGATCAGAAAAGATAACACAAAAACTAGAAAATCAAGTGACAACAGAGAAAGCAATAGAAATTATAACCTTTAATATCAATATGTTACAATCAATCTATGATAAGTTAGAACCCTTATATAGTGACAATCCGCTTAAAGGATGGCATAAACATAAAACAACAGTTACAATAGAACTAATAAATCAGAATAGTATAATAACCCAAAAACCATTAAAATATAACTTTGATGACTTAAAAGAATTTACCTTACACATAGATGAATTACTTCAAAATAATTACATCCAAGCTAGTAACAGTAAACATACTAGTCCCGCCTTTATTGTTAACAAACATAGTGAACAAAAAAGAGGGAAGAGTAGGATGGTTATTGATTATAGAAATCTAAATGCCAAAACTAAAACTTATAATTACCCAATACCAAATAAAATATTAAAAATTAGACAAATCCAAGGATATAATTACTTTAGCAAATTTGATTGCAAATCAGGATTTTATCATTTAAAATTAGAAGATAACTCTAAACATTTAACAGCATTCACAGTACCCCAAGGATTTTATGAATGGAATGTTTTACCCTTTGGATATAAAAATGCACCAGGTAGGTATCAACATTTTATGGATACTTACTTTACACAATTAGAAAACTGTATTGTATATATTGATGATATATTGTTATATTCAAGAACAGAAGACGAACACATACAATTACTAAATAAATTTATTAACATTATAGATACAGCAGGAATTAGTTTAAGTAAAAGCAAGGCAGAAATAATGAAAAAACAAATAGAATTTCTTGGTATACAAATAGATAAGAATGGAGTAAAAATGCAAACACATATAGTACAAAAAATTATAAATTCAGATGAGATACTAGATACAAAGAAAAAGTTACAATCCTTTTTAGGATTAGTAAATCAAGTAAGAGAATATATACCAAAATTAGCAGAATATTTAAAACCATTAAATAAAAAATTAAAAAAGGATATTGAATATCATTTTGACCAAACAGATAGAAAACATATACAAAAGGTTAAAGAATTATGTCAGGTCTTTTTCTCTTGTAATTTTTTATATAATATCTTTTTCTTGGATTTTTATGCTTATATTTAGATTTAAAAGATTTATATTTTTTAAATCGTTTTTTGTATCTAAACTTATTTTTCTTAGTTTTACAACCAAATTGTGGTGCTATCTTTTGTGTACAACACGACATATTTTTTGCTAATTCTGTTGTCATACTTCCAAATTCATTTCTAATTCCAAATTCGTATTTGTCTAATATAGCTATGCTTGATGTTGTAATTGTTCCACTACTATCTCTACAGGAGCAAGCAGCTCAAATCCAACCAGTCAACCTACAAAAAGACAAAACCAAAATTTAAATAGCCAGTTTACAAAAACCTTTACCAGGAATAAACAACCCATAAACCTATCACATCCGACTATACCAAGTCCACAAACATCCACATATGCCGCAAGTCTAAACCAAAATAAACAAGTATATAACCACATTTCCAGAGCATACATCCAAAATATGTATAAAACCCAAACCTTTTTGAATTTACATCCAAGATCTCAGACAACCACTGACCCTCAAAAAGATTTTATAACGCAGAAACTACAAGGATACAATAAACTAATAGCCCAGCCTGGCACCAGTGCAAATTTAGTACGTACATGCTATGAATATGGACTACTCGCAACGGTATATACAGCCGATGGAGCAGAACTACAACAAATACCAGACTTATATAATGCCTTTTCCATATACAAAAGAATTACAGACGGATCATTCTTTTATATAAGATGTTATTCAGCACCAGCCGAAATATTATACAATGAGATAAAACCACTCATCCAAGTAGTAAAAATTGGACTAACCAGAGATATGATTATCCCAGAGGATATAGAAAAGCAACCAGAAATACCAGAAGTTGATATACCAACATTCTTTGCTACAAAAAGATTAATAGGACTGCAAGTAATTATTCAAGAACTAGTCAACAATTACACCAATGGACATAACATATGGAAATATCATTGTAGAGACCATGCCATGATCTATGCAAATGCAAGAGTACTACGACAAGAAGATATGGAAGAAGTACGTAGTTGGATATGGACATTACTAAGACCCGAAGATACCCCAACAACAAGAGCTATCAAAAAAGATTTTATTTCAGAAAATTTATTGGTTAAATATTGCCAGTATTTAGGACCAAAATACCCAGATCACCATTGTTCAAAGTGCAGTGGAGGAAATACTACAACTATACCAGAAGTAAATCTAGAATGAAGAACAGCAAGACAAAAAGATACATGGGAAGACCCGCAGATATTATTTTAGTTTGTCTTATTATGTAAATTATTGTACTACTTTTTTAGTGGGAAACACTAAACCCCACACGTTTTTCTTTGTTGAAAATAAGAGCATAATGCTCAATCATGTAAAGTAGGATAGGATAGTACGCGTGTAGGAATAGTTACGCGTTTTCTTTTTTAAAAAAAAGTCGTAAAGTACACAGTAGATAGTACTGTGCATTTACGCGTTTTTCTTCTTTTTTCTTTCAGAAGTCGTAAAGCAAACAGTATCTTAAACTGTTTACTCACGCGGTTTCTTTATGTAAATTATTGAGGCACTTGCCTCTTATGTGTATAAATAGAGACGAACAGATGAGAAGGAAGGCAAGCAATTCTGCTTACCTATAACCTCTCATGTGTTGAGAACTCAATAAAAGATATTACTCAAAAATATATTTCAGATATTTGCTATGGAGGAATCCAACATAGAAACATCTATGCCACATACTACCGACGAGATAACAACAAAGGTATACTCATATTTACATATGTGTAACTAATCTATCATATTCCTAATAATCTCTGATTAGCTTATTATTATTTATCATGTTATAGTCTGATTATGTTAACATTATCCTTATTAGTTTGCTATGGTTAGGAAGCTGAGAGTAAGTTAGACCCAGACTAAGCTTTTCCAAAATGGTTGAACCCAGAAAAGGCGAGGAAGCCGTGAATAGGGTAGTAAACCAACTGAAGTAAGCAGGGTTAGGGTAAACTGATTAAAGCTGGAACCCATAGTAGTGACCAACCGGATAATTAAACATACTGGACTATTAGATGATAAAGGTAATAATATAAGCAGAGGTTAGAAGGAATAGTTTGATTAAAACACAGAAGTAAGAAATGACAGAACCTAGTTATATGAAACTCGAGATAGCAGAAACTAGTAACCCTAAACAAACAGAAGATATAGAAAGATATAAAACACCAATACCTAAGTATCTTATAAATGGAGATAAAGACTATAAAATATTAGTCTTATATATTCGTTGATTTAATATTCCTGTTATATAATAAGGATGTTGTGTTGGTATTATTTCATTGGGTATTTCATATTCTATTCTTCTGGATGTACTCATTCTTGATGAGGATGAGGGGGCATCTATTTGTCTTTTTGGTGTCATTCCTATTCTTTCTTTTACTATATCTAATTCTTGATTCATATTTAATTCGCGTGAGTAAACAGTTTAAGATACTGTTTGCTTTACGACTTCTGAAAGAAAAAAGAAGAAAAACGCGTAAATGCACAGTACTATCTACTGTGTACTTTATGACTTTTTTTAAAAAAGAAAACGCGTAACTATTCCTACACGCGTACTATCCTATCCTACTTTACATGATTGAGCATTATGCTCTTATTTTCAACAAAGAAAAACGTGTGGGGTTTAGTGTTTCCCACTAAAAAAGTAGTACAATAATTTACATAATAAGACAAACTAAAATAATATCTGCGGGTCTTCCCATGTATCTTTTTGTCTTGCTGTTCTTCATTCTAGATTTACTTCTGGTATAGTTGTAGTATTTCCTCCACTGCACTTTGAACAATGGTGATCTGGGTATTTTGGTCCTAAATACTGGCAATATTTAACCAATAAATTTTCTGAAATAAAATCTTTTTTGATAACTCTTGTTGTTGGGGTATCTTCGGGTCTTAGTAATGTCCATATCCAACTACGTACTTCTTCCATATCTTCTTGTCGTAGTACTCTTGCATTTGCATAGATCATGGCATGGTCTCTACAATGATATTTCCATATGTTATGTCCATTGGTGTAATTGTTGACTAGTTCTTGAATAATTACTTGCAGTCCTATTAATCTTTTTGTAGCAAAGAATGTTGGTATATCAACTTCTGGTATTTCTGGTTGCTTTTCTATGTCCTCTGGGATAATCATATCTCTGGTTAGTCCAATTTTTACTACTTGGATGAGTGGTTTTATCTCATTGTATAATATTTCGGCTGGTGCTGAATAACATCTTATATAAAAGAATGATCCGTCTGTAATTCTTTTGTATATGGAAAAGGCATTATATAAGTCTGGTATTTGTTGTAGTTCTGCTCCATCGGCTGTATATACTGTTGCGAGTAGTCCATATTCATAGCATGTACGTACTAAATTTGCACTGGTGCCAGGCTGGGCTATTAGTTTATTGTATCCTTGTAGTTTCTGAGTTATAAAATCTTTTTGAGGGTCAGTGGTTGTCTGAGATCTTGGATGTAAATTCAAAAAGGTTTGGGTTTTATACATATTTTGGATGTATGCTCTGGAAATGTGGTTATATACTTGTTTATTTTGGTTTAGACTTGCGGCATATGTGGATGTTTGTGGACTTGGTATAGTCGGATGTGATAGGTTTATGGGTTGTTTATTTCTGATAGAGGTTTTTGTAAACTGGTTATTTAAATTTTGGTTTTGTCTTTTTGTAGGTTGACTGGTTGGATTTGAGCTGCTTGCTCCTGTAGATGCTGGGTACTTAATTCTATCATCTGCTAAGTATAGTTCTATGGGTGTATTTATTCCTTCCTTAAAACATGCTTTTATTAATATCTGTATTGCTCCTAAGTGTACATGAGTTATTTCGTTTTCGGTTTTGGTTTTAATGCTTGTATTTCTTTGGTTATTTCTCTTTTACTTATTATGGGTACCATTGCACTACCTTGTGCATATTTACAGTCTACTGTATGTTCTTTTTGGCTTATTATATAATATTCTTCTTTAGGTTTTTTAAACCAATATTTTACCATTGGTACATCTAATACATTATCTATTTTTAAGGTTATTTCTTGTTTCGTAATTTGCTTGTATATATTTGAGTCAAATATTATTTTTTGGTTATTACTATCTTCAGTTTGGTAATTTTCTTTTTCTATTATTCCTGATTCAGTCATCAATTTCGTTTTCTATATCTGATAGATTTATATCGCTATCATCATTATTTAGGTCAGTTTCTAAATGAAAGTATATATATTAGCAAAAATAATTGTAGAAGGATACAATAGTAGATATTACACACCAATGATAGATACCGGTGCAGAAGCAAATTTATGTAGATACAATTGTTTACCAGAATCTAAATGGCAAAAGATAAAAAATCCAACTGTATTTTCAGGATTTAATGACGAAGGAAGTATAATAAAATATTATGCAAAAGATGTCAAATTACAAATATATGATAAAATACTAACAATAAAAACAATGTATAACTATGATTTCACAACAAGAGATATAATTTTAGGAATGCCCTTTATCGATGAACTATACCCTCATATACTAACAAAAACACACTGCTGGTTTACAACACCTTGTAAACAAAAAATAGGAGCCAAACGAGTACAAAATAAACCTAGAAAAACAACACCATGGATAAAAGGATCAGAAAAGATAACACAAAAACTAGAAAATCAAGTGACAACAGAGAAAGCAATAGAAATTATAACCTTTAATATCAATATGTTACAATCAATCTATGATAAGTTAGAACCCTTATATAGTGACAATCCGCTTAAAGGATGGCATAAACATAAAACAACAGTTACAATAGAACTAATAAATCAGAATAGTATAATAACCCAAAAACCATTAAAATATAACTTTGATGACTTAAAAGAATTTACCTTACACATAGATGAATTACTTCAAAATAATTACATCCAAGCTAGTAACAGTAAACATACTAGTCCCGCCTTTATTGTTAACAAACATAGTGAACAAAAAAGAGGGAAGAGTAGGATGGTTATTGATTATAGAAATCTAAATGCCAAAACTAAAACTTATAATTACCCAATACCAAATAAAATATTAAAAATTAGACAAATCCAAGGATATAATTACTTTAGCAAATTTGATTGCAAATCAGGATTTTATCATTTAAAATTAGAAGATAACTCTAAACATTTAACAGCATTCACAGTACCCCAAGGATTTTATGAATGGAATGTTTTACCCTTTGGATATAAAAATGCACCAGGTAGGTATCAACATTTTATGGATACTTACTTTACACAATTAGAAAACTGTATTGTATATATTGATGATATATTGTTATATTCAAGAACAGAAGACGAACACATACAATTACTAAATAAATTTATTAACATTATAGATACAGCAGGAATTAGTTTAAGTAAAAGCAAGGCAGAAATAATGAAAAAACAAATAGAATTTCTTGGCATACAAATAGATAAGAATGGAGTAAAAATGCAAACACATATAGTACAAAAAATTATAAATTCAGATGAGATACTAGATACAAAGAAAAAGTTACAATCCTTTTTAGGATTAGTAAATCAAGTAAGAGAATATATACCAAAATTAGCAGAATATTTAAAACCATTAAATAAAAAATTAAAAAAGGATATTGAATATCATTTTGACCAAACAGATAGAAAACATATACAAAAGGTTAAAGAATTATGTCAAAAGTTACCAAAATTATATTTTCCAGATATAACAAAAGAATTTATATATATAGTAGAAACAGATTCAAGTAACCATAGTTACGGTGGAGTATTAAAATATAAGTATATTGATACAAAAACAGAACATCACTGTAGATATCACTCAGGAACATATACGGAACCTCAAGATAAATGGGAAATAAATAGGAAAGAATTATTTGCCTTATATAAATGTTTATTAGCATTCGAACCATATATTGTTTATAACAAATTTATTGTCAGAACAGATAATACACAAGTAAAATGGTGGCTAACAAGAAAATTAGACGACTCAGTTACAACAAAAGAAATACGAAGACTTGTCTTAAATATACAAAATTTTACATTTACAATAGAAGTGATCAGTACTAACAAAAATGTCACTGCAGACTACTTATCAAGACAAAGCTACCCAGACAGATCAAGATAGCCAAATGGATATTTTGTTAAAAGCCATGACTACACTTTGCTTAAAAGTGGACAGTTTTGAGCTAGAACTAAAAGAGCTAAAGAAGGACAAAGCTACAAGTCAACCGCATGACTCAAAATATGCTGAACTATGTCAATCGGAAGACATAAAAATTCCAGAACTAGAAGGAGACGTTGAGAAACTCCATAAAACTCATAACAAGTTTGTTAATGCAGCTACAGGAAAAGCATCTACAGGAGCAAGCAGCTCAAATCCAACCAGTCAACCTACAAAAAGACAAAACCAAAATTTAAATAGCCAGTTTACAAAAACCTTTACCAGGAATAAACAACCCATAAACCTATCACATCCGACTATACCAAGTCCACAAACATCCACATATGCCGCAAGTCTAAACCAAAATAAACAAGTATATAACCACATTTCCAGAGCATACATCCAAAATATGTATAAAACCCAAACCTTTTTGAATTTACATCCAAGATCTCAGACAACCACTGACCCTCAAAAAGATTTTATAACTCAGAAACTACAAGGATACAATAAACTAATAGCCCAGCCTGGCACCAGTGCAAATTTAGTACGTACATGCTATGAATATGGACTACTCGCAACAGTATATACAGCCGATGGAGCAGAACTACAACAAATACCAGACTTATATAATGCCTTTTCCATATACAAAAGAATTACAGACGGATCATTCTTTTATATAAGATGTTATTCAGCACCAGCCGAAATATTATACAATGAGATAAAACCACTCATCCAAGTAGTAAAAATTGGACTAACCAGAGATATGATTATCCCAGAGGACATAGAAAAGCAACCAGAAATACCAGAAGTTGATATACCAACATTCTTTGCTACAAAAAGATTAATAGGACTGCAAGTAATTATCCAAGAACTAGTCAACAATTATACCAATGGACATAACATATGGAAATATCATTGTAGAGACCATGCCATGATCTATGCAAATGCAAGAGTACTACGACAAGAAGATATGGAAGAAGTACGTAGTTGGATATGGACATTACTAAGACCCGAAGATACCCCAACAACAAGAGCTATCAAAAAAGATTTTATTTCAGAAAATTTATTGGTTAAATATTGCCAGTATTTAGGACCAAAATACCCAGATCACCATTGTTCAAAGTGCAGTGGAGGAAATACTACAACTATACCAGAAGTAAATCTAGAATGAAGAACAGCAAGACAAAAAGATACATGGGAAGACCCGCAGATATTATTTTAGTTTGTCTTATTATGTAAATTATTGTACTACTTTTTTAGTGGGAAACACTAAACCCCACACGTTTTTCTTTGTTGAAAATAAGAGCATAATGCTCAATCATGTAAAGTAGGATAGGATAGTACGCGTGTAGGAATAGTTACGCGTTTTCTTTTTTAAAAAAAGTCGTAAAGTACACAGTAGATAGTACTGTGCATTTACGCGTTTTTCTTCTTTTTTCTTTCAGAAGTCGTAAAGCAAACAGTATCTTAAACTGTTTACTCACGCGGTTTCTTTATGTAAATTATTGAGGCACTTGCCTCTTATGTGTATAAATAGAGACGAACAGATGAGAAGGAAGGCAAGCAATTCTGCTTACCTATAACCTCTCATGTGTTGAGAACTCAATAAAAGATATTACTCAAAAATATATTTCAGATATTTGCTATGGAGGAATCCAACATAGAAACATCTATGCCACATACTACCGACGAGATAACAACAAAGGTATACTCATATTTACATATGTGTAACTAATCTATCATATTCCTAATAATCTCTGATTAGCTTATTATTATTTATCATGTTATAGTCTGATTATGTTAACATTATCCTTATTAGTTTGCTATGGTTAGGAAGCTGAGAGTAAGTTAGACCCAGACTAAGCTTTTCCAAAATGGTTGAACCCAGAAAAGGCGAGGAAGCCGTGAATAGGGTAGTAAACCAACTGAAGTAAGCAGGGTTAGGGTAAACTGATTAAAGCTGGAACCCATAGTAGTGACCAACCGGATAATTAAACATACTGGACTATTAGATGATAAAGGTAATAATATAAGCAGAGGTTAGAAGGAATAGTTTGATTAAAACACAGAAGTAAGAAATGACAGAACCTAGTTATATGAAACTCGAGATAGCAGAAACTAGTAACCCTAAACAAACAGAAGATATAGAAAGATATAAAACACCAATACCTAAGTATCTTATAAATGGAGATAAAGACTATAAAATATTAGTCTTATATATATTAAAAAATTTAGATACAGATATCACACAAAGAATATATAACCTACTATTTAACCACGAAATTATAGACTTAATGAAAGAATTATGGCTAGACACAATATTAAACAATGATAGTGATGATGACTCTAGAGATAATGATATATACCTTGATATAGATACAGAAGGATATCTAGATTTTTATTAAAATGGACCAAAATAATTTAGAAAATTGGCAGCGAACTATAGATGAACTAAGAGAAAGAGAAACATTAATACAATTCAATCTAGACAGATATATACAAACCCAAAATAGTGGTTATTTAGATCTAATAGTAAGAGATATCAATATTATATTAAGACTAATTAGAGAACGAGATAACTACTATAATTCCGCATTTAGATAAAATGACCCAAGAAGAGAAGATCAAAGGACCACCCCCCACATTGGTATCAGAGCATAGGAATAAAAAAGATAAGATAACAGAGCATAGGATGAACAAAAATAAAATAAACGAGCATAGGAATAAAAAATATAGTACCAACAATATTTACAAAAATAGAATAAGGAAACACAGTAAAAAACAATTTATAATACAAACAGAAAACATGAAAGGAATTGAATATGGAGAAGATTTACCAGATGAACATCCTAGATGTATAAGATTAGATAAACAAATAAATATAGCAACTAAAGTACAGAAACTAAGACTAAATTTAGATAAATTATATGAAAGATACGAATACACAAAAATACCTGAATTAATCGACACAATTTCCTATACAGAATACGAATATATTAGACAACTTATAAAACAACAAGAATATAAATATGATGAATTATAATGTATAAGCGACAACAACCAAAAGTAGTCAGAAAAATAAAAATACACTATTTAACAAGAAGAATTGAAAAACAGAGTAAAATAAAAAGACAGCAAAAATATAAGCTAAAAGAAATTACACAAATAATCAAGGAAATAAATAACTTCACTAAAAGAATAACACATTTTATTATAGCAATAACTAAAATAAGAGAATCATTAGTAAATGGATAAACCAGAGCCAAGCAACCCAGTATATATATATCCAGAAACACCAAAAATAATAAGAAAAATGGAATTATTAAGAAAATTAAATGATATACACGAAGAACTTAAAATTAGAAAAGAAAGATTAAATTATAATATATTTGCAGGAGTAGCTAAAAAATCAATCGAAGCACAAAAACAAACCATACAAGAATTAGAATTACAAAAAGATATATTAGAAATTAAATATTGTTTATGAATAAAGAAGAATATCCAGTAGAAGAAAAAACATTTTTAGGAACAGATGGAACACAAATAACAATAACACACTCAAATTTAGGACGACGATATAGAAAAATAGGTACAAAATTATATTTAATGCCGGATCCAATATCAGCTAAATTAGAAGATAGTCTAACAGAAATGATAAGATTACAAAAAGAAAATACTGAAATAGATCAAAAACTAGAAATAGAAAAAATACGATTAGAAGCCAAAAAAGAAATCGAACAACTAAAACCCAACAAATAAAACAAACCCCTCCTCAAAAACCTATACCACCTCAAGAACCAATCCCTGAATATTTTGAACCAGAACCAGAAACATCCGAATCATCTACAAAAATACAAGAAATGGAAAAAGAATTAGCAATATTAAAACAAATATATGCCCAGAAAGTACAAGCCAGATTAGCCAAACAAAATGAAAAAATAAAAAAAGAAAAAGAAAAAAAGTTAGCAATGGAATTAGAACAGTTAAAAGAACAAATACACTTAGAAAGCTTAAACCCTGACGAAGAATCTCCAAACATAAGTATTGATAACATCACAATAGACAATTTAACCATAGATAATGTAACCATAAACGAAACCGAATCAGAAATACATTCAGACAATAATAACAATGAAGACGATAATGACGATAACAGTGAAACATATACCCAAATAATGAACCAAATAACAGATTTAAATATAAATACAACAAATGCTGAACCAAATATACATACTATAAAAAATGAACAACCAAGTACAAGTAGAACATATGAGAAAAGAAGATATGATAACCCACGAACTAGAGAACCAACTTATTATACAGTAACAGATGATAATAGATATGAAGCAATATGGCAAAGTAGATTAAATAAATGGACACCAACTAAAACTCCAGAACATTCACAATTTTTAGATTTAGATTGTGTCACAGATATAAATAAAACAATACAAGTATGGATAGGACAAATTGCAAAGCAACTAATAGATAATAAAATATCAGTAGCAGATACACCAGGATATATAGAAAGAACATTAATAGGAACAGTAAAATTATGGCTACATAACATAACAGCTGACGGTAGAGCAACATTAAGAAATAATAAAGATAGTAGTGGAACAATTACAACATCAAGCATAGCTATATTAGACAAATACGAATTTGGAATTAGAAATGAATTTGGAAGTATGACAACAGAATTAGCAGAACAAGAAAAAGATAAGAATCTAAATAGACAATTAATGAATAAATTATCAATATGCAATATGTGTTATATAGATGAATATACATGCGCTTTTAAAGATTACTATTATAGAGCAATATATACTCATGAAGAAGCTATAGCAGTTAGAAGAACATATTTTACAAAGTTACCTGAACCATTTAGTACAAAAATAATAACAGCATGGGATGCAGCTAGTTTGACAGATACATTAGGAGCTAGAATAAAATATTTACAAACATGGTTTATAGGACTGTGTGATGAATATAAAGATAAACAAAAATTAGATAAAGTATTAACAAAAAATATGTCGTGTTGTACACAAAAGATAGCACCACAATTTGGTTGTAAAACTAAGAAAAATAAGTTTAGATACAAAAAACGATTTAAAAAATATAAATCTTTTAAATCTAAATATAAGCATAAAAATCCAAGAAAAAGATATTATATAAAAAATTACAAGAGAAAAAGACCTTATCGACCTAAGAAAAAATTATCAGAATGCAAATGCTATAACTGTGGAAAATTAGGACACTTAGCTAAAGATTGTAAAATACCTAAAGATATTAAGAAAAAACAAATTACCGAAGTAAGAATAGAAGAAAATATTTATACGGAATTACCATACATAGATTATGATTTAGAAAGTAACGATAGTATTTATGAACTAGATGAATTACCAGATATAGAGATAAATGACGCAGATTTAGAAACTGACCTAAATAATGATGATAGCGATATAAATCTATCAGATATAGAAAACGAAATTGATGACTGAATCAGGAATAATAGAAAAAGAAAATTACCAAACTGAAGATAGTAATAACCAAAAAATAATATTTGACTCAAATATATACAAGCAAATTACGAAACAAGAAATAACCTTAAAAATAGATAATGTATTAGATGTACCAATGGTAAAATATTGGTTTAAAAAACCTAAAGAAGAATATTATATAATAAGCCAAAAAGAACATACAGTAGACTGTAAATATGCACAAGGTAGTGCAATGGTACCCATAATAAGTAAAAGAGAAATAACCAAAGAAATACAAGCATTAAAACCAAAACCGAAAAACGAAATAACTCATGTACACTTAGGAGCAACGTCTTCATTGTTATTATTGTCTGAATGTATTTCTGATTCGGTTTCGTTTATGGTTACATTATCTATGGTTAAATTGTCTATTGTGATGTTATCAATACTTATGTTTGGAGATTCTTCGTCAGGGTTTAAGCTTTCTAAGTGTATTTGTTCTTTTAACTGTTCTAATTCCATTGCTAACTTTTTTTCTTTTTCTTTTTTTATTTTTTCATTTTGTTTGGCTAATCTGGCTTGTACTTTCTGGGCATATATTTGTTTTAATATTGCTAATTCTTTTTCCATTTCTTGTATTTTTGTAGATGATTCGGATGTTTCTGGTTCTGGTTCAAAATATTCAGGGATTGGTTCTTGAGGTGGTATAGGTTTTTGAGGAGGGGTTTGTTTTATTTGTTGGGTTTTTAGTTGTTCGATTTCTTTTTTGGCTTCTAATCGTATTTTTTCTATTTCTAGTTTTTGATCTATTTCAGTATTTTCTTTTTGTAATCTTATCATTTCTGTTAGACTATCTTCTAATTTAGCTGATATTGGATCCGGCATTAAATATAATTTTGTACCTATTTTTCTATATCGTCGTCCTAAATTTGAGTGTGTTATTGTTATTTGTGTTCCATCTGTTCCTAAAAATGTTTTTTCTTCTACTGGATATTCTTCTTTATTCATAAACAATATTTTATTTCTAATATATCTTTTTGTAATTCTAATTCTTGTATGGTTTGTTTTTGTGCTTCGATTGATTTTTTAGCTACTCCTGCAAATATATTATAATTTAATCTTTCTTTTCTAATTTTAAGTTCTTCGTGTATATCATTTAATTTTCTTAATAATTCCATTTTTCTTATTATTTTTGGTGTTTCTGGATATATATATACTGGGTTGCTCGGCTCTGGTTTATCCATTTACTAATGATTCTCTTATTTTAGTTATTGCTATAATAAAATGTGTTATTCTTTTAGTGAAGTTATTTATTTCCTTGATTATTTGTGTAATTTCTTTTAGCTTATATTTTTGCTGTCTTTTTATTTTACTCTGTTTTTCAATTCTTCTTGTTAAATAGTGTATTTTTATTTTTCTGACTACTTTTGGTTGTTGTCGCTTATACATTATAATTCATCATATTTATATTCTTGTTGTTTTATAAGTTGTCTAATATATTCGTATTCTGTATAGGAAATTGTGTCGATTAATTCAGGTATTTTTGTGTATTCGTATCTTTCATATAATTTATCTAAATTTAGTCTTAGTTTCTGTACTTTAGTTGCTATATTTATTTGTTTATCCAATCTTATACATCTAGGGTGTTTATCTGGTAAATCTTCTCCATATTCAATTCCTTTCATGTTTTCTGTTTGTATTATAAATTGTTTTTTACTTTGTTTCTTTATTCTATTTTTGTAAATATTGTTGGTACTATATTTTTTATTCCTATGCTCGTTTATTTTATTTTCGTTCATCCTATGCTCTGTTATCTTATCTTTTTTATTCCTATGCTCTGATACCAATGTGGGGGGTGGTCCTTTGATCTTCTCTTCTTGGGTCATTTTATCTAAATGCGGAATTATAGTAGTTATCTCGTTCTCTAATTAGTCTTAATATAATATTGATATCTCTTACTATTAGATCTAAATAACCACTATTTTGGGTTTGTATATATCTGTCTAGATTGAATTGTATTAATGTTTCTCTTTCTCTTAGTTCATCTATAGTTCGCTGCCAATTTTCTAAATTATTTTGGTCCATTTTAATAAAAATCTAGATATCCTTCTGTATCTATATCAAGGTATATATCATTATCTCTAGAGTCATTATCACTATCATTGTTTAATATTGTGTCTATCCATAATTCTTTCATTAAGTCTATGATTTCGTGGTTAAATAGTAGGTTATATATTCTTTGTGTGATATCTGTATCTAAATTTTTTAATATATATAAGACTAATATTTTATAGTCTTTATCTCCATTTATAAGATACTTAGGTATTGGTGTTTTATATCTTTCTATATCTTCTGTTTGTTTAGGGTTACTAGTTTCTGCTATTTCGGGTTTCATATAACTAGGTTCTGTCATTTCTTACTTCTGTGTTTTAATCAATTATTCCTTCTAACCTCTGCTTATATTATTACCTTTATCATCTAATAGTCCAGTATGTTTAATTATCCGGTTGGTCACTACTATGGGTTCCAGCTTTAATCAGTTTACCCTAACCCTGCTTACTTCAGTTGGTTTACTACCCTATTCACGGCTTCCTCGCCTTTTCTGGGTTCAACCATTTTGGAAAAGCTTAGTCTGGGTCTAACTTACTCTCAGCTTCCTAACCATAGCAAACTAATAAGGATAATGTTAACATAATCAGACTATAACATGATAAATAATAATAAGCTAATCAGAGATTATTAGGAATATGATAGATTAGTTACACATATGTAAATATGAGTATACCTTTGTTGTTATCTCGTCGGTAGTATGTGGCATAGATGTTTCTATGTTGGATTCCTCCATAGCAAATATCTGAAATATATTTTTGAGTAATATCTTTTATTGAGTTCTCAACACATGAGAGGTTATAGGTAAGCAGAATTGCTTGCCTTCCTTCTCATCTGTTCGTCTCTATTTATACACATAAGAGGCAAGTGCCTCAATAATTTACATAAAGAAACCGCGTGAGTAAACAGTTTAAGATACTGTTTGCTTTACGACTTCTGAAAGAAAAAAGAAGAAAAACGCGTAAATGCACAGTACTATCTACTGTGTACTTTACGACTTTTTTTAAAAAAGAAAACGCGTAACTATTCCTACACGCGTACTATCCTATCCTACTTTACATGATTGAGCATTATGCTCTTATTTTCAACAAAGAAAAACGTGTGGGGTTTAGTGTTTCCCACTAAAAAAGTAGTACAATAATTTACATAATAAGACAAACTAAAATAATATCTGCGGGTCTTCCCATGTATCTTTTTGTCTTGCTGTTCTTCATTCTAGATTTACTTCTGGTATAGTTGTAGTATTTCCTCCACTGCACTTTGAACAATGGTGATCTGGGTATTTTGGTCCTAAATACTGGCAATATTTAACCAATAAATTTTCTGAAATAAAATCTTTTTTGATAGCTCTTGTTGTTGGGGTATCTTCGGGTCTTAGTAATGTCCATATCCAACTACGTACTTCTTCCATATCTTCTTGTCGTAGTACTCTTGCATTTGCATAGATCATGGCATGGTCTCTACAATGATATTTCCATATGTTATGTCCATTGGTATAATTGTTGACTAGTTCTTGGATAATTACTTGTAGTCCTATTAATCTTTTTGTAGCAAAGAATGTTGGTATATCAACTTCTGGTATTTCTGGTTGCTTTTCTATGTCCTCTGGGATAATCATATCTCTGGTTAGTCCAATTTTTACTACTTGGATGAGTGGTTTTATCTCATTGTATAATATTTCGGCTGGTGCTGAATAACATCTTATATAAAAGAATGATCCGTCTGTAATTCTTTTGTATATGGAAAAGGCATTATATAAGTCTGGTATTTGTTGTAGTTCTGCTCCATCGGCTGTATATACTGTTGCGAGTAGTCCATATTCATAGCATGTACGTACTAAATTTGCACTGGTGCCAGGCTGGGCTATTAGTTTATTGTATCCTTGTAGTTTCTGAGTTATAAAATCTTTTTGAGGGTCAGTGGTTGTCTGAGATCTTGGATGTAAATTCAAAAAGGTTTGGGTTTTATACATATTTTGGATGTATGCTCTGGAAATGTGGTTATATACTTGTTTATTTTGGTTTAGACTTGCGGCATATGTGGATGTTTGTGGACTTGGTATAGTCGGATGTGATAGGTTTATGGGTTGTTTATTTCTGATAGAGGTTTTTGTAAACTGGTTATTTAAATTTTGGTTTTGTCTTTTTGTAGGTTGACTGGTTGGATTTGAGCTGCTTGCTCCTGTAGATGCTTTTCCTGTAGCTGCATTAACAAACTTGTTATGAGTTTTATGGAGTTTCTCAACGTCTCCTTCTAGTTCTGGAATTTTTATGTCTTCCGATTGACATAGTTCAGCATATTTTGAGTCATGCGGTTGACTTGTAGCTTTGTCCTTCTTTAGCTCTTTTAATTCTAGCTCAAAACTGTCCACTTTTAAGCAAAGTGTAGTCATGGCTTTTAACAAAATATCCATTTGGCTATCTTGATCTGTCTGGGTAGCTTTGTCTTGATAAGTAGTCTGCAGTGACATTTTTGTTAGTACTGATCACTTCTATTGTAAATGTAAAATTTTGTATATTTAAGACAAGTCTTCGTATTTCTTTTGTTGTAACTGAGTCGTCTAATTTTCTTGTTAGCCACCATTTTACTTGTGTATTATCTGTTCTGACAATAAATTTGTTATAAACAATATATGGTTCGAATGCTAATAAACATTTATATAAGGCAAATAATTCTTTCCTATTTATTTCCCATTTATCTTGAGGTTCCGTATATGTTCCTGAGTGATATCTACAGTGATGTTCTGTTTTTGTATCAATATACTTATATTTTAATACTCCACCGTAACTATGGTTACTTGAATCTGTTTCTACTATATATATAAATTCTTTTGTTATATCTGGAAAATATAATTTTGGTAACTTTTGACATAATTCTTTAACCTTTTGTATATGTTTTCTATCTGTTTGGTCAAAATGATATTCAATATCCTTTTTTAATTTTTTATTTAATGGTTTTAAATATTCTGCTAATTTTGGTATATATTCTCTTACTTGATTTACTAATCCTAAAAAGGATTGTAACTTTTTCTTTGTATCTAGTATCTCATCTGAATTTATAATTTTTTGTACTATATGTGTTTGCATTTTTACTCCATTCTTATCTATTTGTATGCCAAGAAATTCTATTTGTTTTTTCATTATTTCTGCCTTGCTTTTACTTAAACTAATTCCTGCTGTATCTATAATGTTAATAAATTTATTTAGTAATTGTATGTGTTCGTCTTCTGTTCTTGAATATAACAATATATCATCAATATATACAATACAGTTTTCTAATTGTGTAAAGTAAGTATCCATAAAATGTTGATACCTACCTGGTGCATTTTTATATCCAAAGGGTAAAACATTCCATTCATAAAATCCTTGGGGTACTGTGAATGCTGTTAAATGTTTAGAGTTATCTTCTAATTTTAAATGATAAAATCCTGATTTGCAATCAAATTTGCTAAAGTAATTATATCCTTGGATTTGTCTAATTTTTAATATTTTATTTGGTATTGGGTAATTATAAGTTTTAGTTTTGGCATTTAGATTTCTATAATCAATAACCATCCTACTCTTCCCTCTTTTTTGTTCACTATGTTTGTTAACAATAAAGGCGGGACTAGTATGTTTACTGTTACTAGCTTGGATGTAATTATTTTGAAGTAATTCATCTATGTGTAAGGTAAATTCTTTTAAGTCATCAAAGTTATATTTTAATGGTTTTTGGGTTATTATACTATTCTGATTTATTAGTTCTATTGTAACTGTTGTTTTATGTTTATGCCATCCTTTAAGCGGATTGTCACTATATAAGGGTTCTAACTTATCATAGATTGATTGTAACATATTGATATTAAAGGTTATAATTTCTATTGCTTTCTCTGTTGTCACTTGATTTTCTAGTTTTTGTGTTATCTTTTCTGATCCTTTTATCCATGGTGTTGTTTTTCTAGGTTTATTTTGTACTCGTTTGGCTCCTATTTTTTGTTTACAAGGTGTTGTAAACCAGCAGTGTGTTTTTGTTAGTATATGAGGGTATAGTTCATCGATAAAGGGCATTCCTAAAATTATATCTCTTGTTGTGAAATCATAGTTATACATTGTTTTTATTGTTAGTATTTTATCATATATTTGTAATTTGACATCTTTTGCATAATATTTTATTATACTTCCTTCGTCATTAAATCCTGAAAATACAGTTGGATTTTTTATCTTTTGCCACTTAGTTTCTGGTAAACAATTGTATCTACATAAATTTGCTTCTGCACCGGTATCTATCATTGGTGTGTAATATCTACTATTGTATCCTTCTACAATTATTTTTGCTAATATATATACTTTCATTTTAAAGTATTTTTATAATATTGATTTTGTCCTATTGATTATTACATTTTTATTTTGGTAATGAATGATCAATCTTTTATCTTCTAACTTATATGGTTTTACTTGTTCTAGCCATTGTAGTCCTAAAACTATATTTGGATTTATTTGTCCTATTGTAAATTGTATATTTATAGGTATTCCGCCTATAATTACTTCTTGAATAGTTATTTCCTTTGTCTGTTTTAATTCTATTGGTAAATCGGGTATTTCTTGTTCTTGTATTATAATATCATCTTCTGTAATTAATTCTCTAGTTATCCAATTATCTTGTTCTCCTGTGTTGATTAAGATTAAATATTTTCGTTGATTTAATATTCCTGTTATATAATAGGGATGTTGTGTTGGTATTATTTCATTGGGTATTTCATATTCTATTCTTCTGGATGTACTCATTCTTGATGAGGATGAGGGGGCATCTATTTGTCTTTTTGGTGTCATTCCTATTCTTTCTTTTACTATATCTAATTCTTGATTCATATTTAATTCATCATAACTATAATCATTATTATCTATGACCGTTAATATATTGTCGAATGGGGATTCTATATTGATTTTATCAATTTTGTTAGTTGCTTGTACCATATGTTTAGTAGTTAAAATATATAAATTTTTGCATCTTGCTGTAAATATTTTACTTCCAGGGGTTAATTCTATTCCTGATAGTTTCCAATATAATACTAGGGATTTATCTATATTTCTATCTTTTATTGCTACTGTATAATTTGGGTTAACTGTAAACTTAAATTTTTGGTATATTAGATTTCCTTTTACTGCACTAATTATACTTTGTTCAATTGGGTACTTAATTCTATCATCTGCTAAGTATAGTTCTATGGGTGTATTTATTCCTTCCTTAAAACATGCTTTTATTAATATCTGTATTGCTCCTAAGTGTACATGAGTTATTTCGTTTTTCGGTTTTGGTTTTAATGCTTGTATTTCTTTGGTTATTTCTCTTTTACTTATTATGGGTACCATTGCACTACCTTGTGCATATTTACAGTCTACTGTATGTTCTTTTTGGCTTATTATATAATATTCTTCTTTAGGTTTTTTAAACCAATATTTTACCATTGGTACATCTAATACATTATCTATTTTTAAGGTTATTTCTTGTTTCGTAATTTGCTTGTATATATTTGAGTCAAATATTATTTTTTGGTTATTACTATCTTCAGTTTGGTAATTTTCTTTTTCTATTATTCCTGATTCAGTCATCAATTTCGTTTTCTATATCTGATAGATTTATATCGCTATCATCATTATTTAGGTCAGTTTCTAAATCTGCGTCATTTATCTCTATATCTGGTAATTCATCTAGTTCATAAATACTATCGTTACTTTCTAAATCATAATCTATGTATGGTAATTCCGTATAAATATTTTCTTCTATTCTTACTTCGGTAATTTGTTTTTTCTTAATATCTTTAGGTATTTTACAATCTTTAGCTAAGTGTCCTAATTTTCCACAGTTATAGCATTTGCATTCTGATAATTTTTTCTTAGGTCGATAAGGTCTTTTTCTCTTGTAATTTTTTATATAATATCTTTTTCTTGGATTTTTATGCTTATATTTAGATTTAAAAGATTTATATTTTTTAAATCGTTTTTTGTATCTAAACTTATTTTTCTTAGTTTTACAACCAAATTGTGGTGCTATCTTTTGTGTACAACACGACATATTTTTTGTTAATACTTTATCTAATTTTTGTTTATCTTTATATTCATCACACAGTCCTATAAACCATGTTTGTAAATATTTTATTCTAGCTCCTAATGTATCTGTCAAACTAGCTGCATCCCATGCTGTTATTATTTTTGTACTAAATGGTTCAGGTAACTTTGTAAAATATGTTCTTCTAACTGCTATAGCTTCTTCATGAGTATATATTGCTCTATAATAGTAATCTTTAAAAGCGCATGTATATTCATCTATATAACACATATTGCATATTGATAATTTATTCATTAATTGTCTATTTAGATTCTTATCTTTTTCTTGTTCTGCTAATTCTGTTGTCATACTTCCAAATTCATTTCTAATTCCAAATTCGTATTTGTCTAATATAGCTATGCTTGATGTTGTAATTGTTCCACTACTATCTTTATTATTTCTTAATGTTGCTCTACCGTCAGCTGTTATGTTATGTAGCCATAATTTTACTGTTCCTATTAATGTTCTTTCTATATATCCTGGTGTATCTGCTACTGATATTTTATTATCTATTAGTTGTTTTGCAATTTGTCCTATCCATACTTGTATTGTTTTATTTATATCTGTGACACAATCTAAATCTAAAAATTGTGAATGTTCTGGAGTTTTAGTTGGTGTCCATTTATTTAATCTACTTTGCCATATTGCTTCATATCTATTATCATCTGTTACTGTATAATAAGTTGGTTCTCTAGTTCGTGGGTTATCATATCTTCTTTTCTCATATGTTCTACTTGTACTTGGTTGTTCATTTTTTATAGTATGTATATTTGGTTCAGCATTTGTTGTATTTATATTTAGTTCATCTATAGTTCGCTGCCAATTTTCTAAATTATTTTGGTCCATTTTAATAAAAATCTAGATATCCTTCTGTATCTATATCAAGGTATATATCATTATCTCTAGAGTCATCATCACTATCATTGTTTAATATTGTGTCTAGCCATAATTCTTTCATTAAGTCTATAATTTCGTGGTTAAATAGTAGGTTATATATTCTTTGTGTGATATCTGTATCTAAATTTTTTAATATATATAAGACTAATATTTTATAGTCTTTATCTCCATTTATAAGATACTTAGGTATTGGTGTTTTATATCTTTCTATATCTTCTGTTTGTTTAGGGTTACTAGTTTCTGCTATCTCGAGTTTCATATAACTAGGTTCTGTCATTTCTTACTTCTGTGTTTTAATCAAACTATTCCTTCTAACCTCTGCTTATATTATTACCTTTATCATCTAATAGTCCAGTATGTTTAATTATCCGGTTGGTCACTACTATGGGTTCCAGCTTTAATCAGTTTACCCTAATCCTGCTTACTTCAGTTGGTTTACTACCCTATTCACGGCTTCCTCGCCTTTTCTGGGTTCAACCATTTTGGAAAAGCTTAGTCTGGGTCTAACTTACTCTCAGCTTCCTAACCATAGCAAACTAATAAGGATAATGTTAACATAATCAGACTATAACATGATAAATAATAATAAGCTAATCAGAGATTATTAGGAATATGATAGATTAGTTACACATATGTAAATATGAGTATACCTTTGTTGTTATCTCGTCGGTAGTATGTGGCATAGATGTTTCTATGTTGGATTCCTCCATAGCAAATATCTGAAATATATTTTTGAGTAATATCTTTTATTGAGTTCTCAACACATGAGAGGTTATAGGTAAGCAGAATTGCTTGCCTTCCTTCTCATCTGTTCGTCTCTATTTATACACATAAGAGGCAAGTGCCTCAATAATTTACATAAAGAAACCGCGTGAGTAAACAGTTTAAGATACTGTTTGCTTTACGACTTCTGAAAGAAAAAAGAAGAAAAACGCGTAAATGCACAGTACTATCTACTGTGTACTTTACGACTTTTTTTAAAAAAGAAAACGCGTAACTATTCCTACACGCGTACTATCCTATCCTACTTTACATGATTGAGCATTATGCTCTTATTTTCAACAAAGAAAAACGTGTGGGGTTTAGTGTTTCCCACTAAAAAAGTAGTACAATAATTTACATAATAAGACAAACTAAAATAATATCTGCGGGTCTTCCCATGTATCTTTTTGTCTTGCTGTTCTTCATTCTAGATTTACTTCTGGTATAGTTGTAGTATTTCCTCCACTGCACTTTGAACAATGGTGATCTGGGTATTTTGGTCCTAAATACTGGCAATATTTAACCAATAAATTTTCTGAAATAAAATCTTTTTTGATAGCTCTTGTTGTTGGGGTATCTTCGGGTCTTAGTAATGTCCATATCCAACTACGTACTTCTTCCATATCTTCTTGTCGTAGTACTCTTGCATTTGCATAGATCATGGCATGGTCTCTACAATGATATTTCCATATGTTATGTCCATTGGTGTAATTGTTGACTAGTTCTTGAATAATTACTTGCAGTCCTATTAATCTTTTTGTAGCAAAGAATGTTGGTATATCAACTTCTGGTATTTCTGGTTGCTTTTCTATGTCCTCTGGGATAATCATATCTCTGGTTAGTCCAATTTTTACTACTTGGATGAGTGGTTTTATCTCATTGTATAATATTTCGGCTGGTGCTGAATAACATCTTATATAAAAGAATGATCCGTCTGTAATTCTTTTGTATATGGAAAAGGCATTATATAAGTCTGGTATTTGTTGTAGTTCTGCTCCATCGGCTGTATATACCGTTGCGAGTAGTCCATATTCATAGCATGTACGTACTAAATTTGCACTGGTGCCAGGCTGGGCTATTAGTTTATTGTATCCTTGTAGTTTCTGCGTTATAAAATCTTTTTGAGGGTCAGTGGTTGTCTGAGATCTTGGATGTAAATTCAAAAAGGTTTGGGTTTTATACATATTTTGGATGTATGCTCTGGAAATGTGGTTATATACTTGTTTATTTTGGTTTAGACTTGCGGCATATGTGGATGTTTGTGGACTTGGTATAGTCGGATGTGATAGGTTTATGGGTTGTTTATTCCTGGTAAAGGTTTTTGTAAACTGGCTATTTAAATTTTGGTTTTGTCTTTTTGTAGGTTGACTGGTTGGATTTGAGCTGCTTGCTCCTGTAGATGCTTTTCCTGTAGCTGCATTAACAAACTTGTTATGAGTTTTATGGAGTTTCTCAACGTCTCCTTCTAGTTCTGGAATTTTTATGTCTTCCGATTGACATAGTTCAGCATATTTTGAGTCATGCGGTTGACTTGTAGCTTTGTCCTTCTTTAGCTCTTTTAGTTCTAGCTCAAAACTGTCCACTTTTAAGCAAAGTGTAGTCATGGCTTTTAACAAAATATCCATTTGGCTATCTTGATCTGTCTGGGTAGCTTTGTCTTGATAAGTAGTCTGCAGTGACATTTTTGTTAGTACTGATCACTTCTATTGTAAATGTAAAATTTTGTATATTTAAGACAAGTCTTCGTATTTCTTTTGTTGTAACTGAGTCGTCTAATTTTCTTGTTAGCCACCATTTTACTTGTGTATTATCTGTTCTGACAATAAATTTGTTATAAACAATATATGGTTCGAATGCTAATAAACATTTATATAAGGCAAATAATTCTTTCCTATTTATTTCCCATTTATCTTGAGGTTCCGTATATGTTCCTGAGTGATATCTACAGTGATGTTCTGTTTTTGTATCAATATACTTATATTTTAATACTCCACCGTAACTATGGTTACTTGAATCTGTTTCTACTATATATATAAATTCTTTTGTTATATCTGGAAAATATAATTTTGGTAACTTTTGACATAATTCTTTAACCTTTTGTATATGTTTTCTATCTGTTTGGTCAAAATGATATTCAATATCCTTTTTTAATTTTTTATTTAATGGTTTTAAATATTCTGCTAATTTTGGTATATATTCTCTTACTTGATTTACTAATCCTAAAAAGGATTGTAATTTTTTCTTCGTATCTAGTATTTCATTTGAATTTATAATTTTTTGTACTATATGTGTTTGCATTTTTACTCCATTCTTATCTATTTGTATACCAAGAAATTCTATTTGTTTTTTCATTATTTCTGCCTTGCTTTTACTTAAACTAATTCCTGCTGTATCTATAATGTTAATAAATTTATTTAGTAATTGTATGTGTTCGTCTTCTGTTCTTGAATATAACAATATATCATCAATATATACAATACAGTTTTCTAATTGTGTAAAGTAAGTATCCATAAAATGTTGTTGGTACTATATTTTTTATTCCTATGCTCGTTTATTTTATTTTTGTTCATCCTATGCTCTGTTATCTTATCTTTTTTATTCCTATGCTCTGATACCAATGTGGGGGGTGGTCCTTTGATCTTCTCTTCTTGGGTCATTTTATCTAAATGCGGAATTATAGTAGTTATCTCGTTCTCTAATTAGTCTTAATATAATATTGATATCTCTTACTATTAGATCTAAATAACCACTATTTTGGGTTTGTATATATCTGTCTAGATTGAATTGTATTAATGTTTCTCTTTCTCTTAGTTCATCTATAGTTCGCTGCCAATTTTCTAAATTATTTTGGTCCATTTTAATAAAAATCTAGATATCCTTCTGTATCTATATCAAGGTATATATCATTATCTCTAGAGTCATTATCACTATCATTGTTTAATATTGTGTCTATCCATAATTCTTTCATTAAGTCTATGATTTCGTGGTTAAATAGTAGGTTATATATTCTTTGTGTGATATCTGTATCTAAATTTTTTAATATATATAAGACTAATATTTTATAGTCTTTATCTCCATTTATAAGATACTTAGGTATTGGTGTTTTATATCTTTCTATATCTTCTGTTTGTTTAGGGTTACTAGTTTCTGCTATCTCGAGTTTCATATAACTAGGTTCTGTCATTTCTTACTTCTGTGTTTTAATCAAACTATTCCTTCTAACCTCTGCTTATATTATTACCTTTATCATCTAATAGTCCAGTATGTTTAATTATCCGGTTGGTCACTACTATGGGTTCCAGCTTTAATCAGTTTACCCTAACCCTGCTTACTTCAGTTGGTTTACTACCCTATTCACGGCTTCCTCGCCTTTTCTGGGTTCAACCATTTTGGAAAAGCTTAGTCTGGGTCTAACTTACTCTCAGCTTCCTAACCATAGCAAACTAATAAGGATAATGTTAACATAATCAGACTATAACATGATAAATAATAATAAGCTAATCAGAGATTATTAGGAATATGATAGATTAGTTACACATATGTAAATATGAGTATACCTTTGTTGTTATCTCGTCGGTAGTATGTGGCATAGATGTTTCTATGTTGGATTCCTCCATAGCAAATATCTGAAATATATTTTTGAGTAATATCTTTTATTGAGTTCTCAACACATGAGAGGTTATAGGTAAGCAGAATTGCTTGCCTTCCTTCTCATCTGTTCGTCTCTATTTATACACATAAGAGGCAAGTGCCTCAATAATTTACATAAAGAAACCGCGTGAGTAAATAGTTTAAGATACTGTTTGCTTTACGACTTCTGAAAGAAAAAAGAAGAAAAACGCGTAAATGCACAGTACTATCTACTGTGTACTTTACGACTTTTTTTTAAAAAAGAAAACGCGTAACTATTCCTACACGCGTACTATCCTATCCTACTTTACATGATTGAGCATTATGCTCTTATTTTCAACAAAGAAAAACGTGTGGGGTTTAGTGTTTCCCACTAAAAAAGTAGTACAATAATTTACATAATAAGACAAACTAAAATAATATCTGCGGGTCTTCCCATGTATCTTTTTGTCTTGCTGTTCTTCATTCTAGATTTACTTCTGGTATAGTTGTAGTATTTCCTCCACTGCACTTTGAACAATGGTGATCTGGGTATTTTGGTCCTAAATACTGGCAATATTTAACCAATAAATTTTCTGAAATAAAATCTTTTTTGATAGCTCTTGTTGTTGGGGTATCTTCGGGTCTTAGTAATGTCCATATCCAACTACGTACTTCTTCCATATCTTCTTGTCGTAGTACTCTTGCATTTGCATAGATCATGGCATGGTCTCTACAATGATATTTCCATATGTTATGTCCATTGGTGTAATTGTTGACTAGTTCTTGAATAATTACTTGCAGTCCTATTAATCTTTTTGTAGCAAAGAATGTTGGTATATCAACTTCTGGTATTTCTGGTTGCTTTTCTATATCCTCTGGGATAATCATATCTCTGGTTAGTCCAATTTTTACTACTTGGATGAGTGGTTTTATCTCATTGTATAATATTTCGGCTGGTGCTGAATAACATCTTATATAAAAGAATGATCCGTCTGTAATTCTTTTGTATATGGAAAAGGCATTATATAAGTCTGGTATTTGTTGTAGTTCTGCTCCATCGGCTGTATATACCGTTGCGAGTAGTCCATATTCATAGCATGTACGTACTAAATTTGCACTGGTGCCAGGCTGGGCTATTAGTTTATTGTATCCTTGTAGTTTCTGAGTTATAAAATCTTTTTGAGGGTCAGTGGTTGTCTGAGATCTTGGATGTAAATTCAAAAAGGTTTGGGTTTTATACATATTTTGGATGTATGCTCTGGAAATGTGGTTATATACTTGTTTATTTTGGTTTAGACTTGCGGCATATGTGGATGTTTGTGGACTTGGTATAGTCGGATGTGATAGGTTTATGGGTTGTTTATTTCTGATAGAGGTTTTTGTAAACTGGTTATTTAAATTTTGGTTTTGTCTTTTTGTAGGTTGACTGGTTGGATTTGAGCTGCTTGCTCCTGTAGATGCTTTTCCTGTAGCTGCATTAACAAACTTGTTATGAGTTTTATGGAGTTTCTCAACGTCTCCTTCTAGTTCTGGAATTTTTATGTCTTCCGATTGACATAGTTCAGCATATTTTGAGTCATGCGGTTGACTTGTAGCTTTGTCCTTCTTTAGCTCTTTTAATTCTAGCTCAAAACTGTCCACTTTTAAGCAAAGTGTAGTCATGGCTTTTAACAAAATATCCATTTGGCTATCTTGATCTGTCTGGGTAGCTTTGTCTTGATAAGTAGTCTGCAGTGACATTTTTGTTAGTACTGATCACTTCTATTGTAAATGTAAAATTTTGTATATTTAAGACAAGTCTTCGTATTTCTTTTGTTGTAACTGAGTCGTCTAATTTTCTTGTTAGCCACCATTTTACTTGTGTATTATCTGTTCTGACAATAAATTTGTTATAAACAATATATGGTTCGAATGCTAATAAACATTTATATAAGGCAAATAATTCTTTCCTATTTATTTCCCATTTATCTTGAGGTTCCGTATATGTTCCTGAGTGATATCTACAGTGATGTTCTGTTTTTGTATCAATATACTTATATTTTAATACTCCACCGTAACTATGGTTACTTGAATCTGTTTCTACTATATATATAAATTCTTTTGTTATATCTGGAAAATATAATTTTGGTAACTTTTGACATAATTCTTTAACCTTTTGTATATGTTTTCTATCTGTTTGGTCAAAATGATATTCAATATCCTTTTTTAATTTTTTATTTAATGGTTTTAAATATTCTGCTAATTTTGGTATATATTCTCTTACTTGATTTACTAATCCTAAAAAGGATTGTAATTTTTTCTTCGTATCTAGTATTTCATTTGAATTTATAATTTTTTGTACTATATGTGTTTGCATTTTTACTCCATTCTTATCTATTTGTATACCAAGAAATTCTATTTGTTTTTTCATTATTTCTGCCTTGCTTTTACTTAAACTAATTCCTGCTGTATCTATAATGTTAATAAATTTATTTAGTAATTGTATGTGTTCGTCTTCTGTTCTTGAATATAACAATATATCATCAATATATACAATACAGTTTTCTAATTGTGTAAAGTAAGTATCCATAAAATGTTGATACCTACCTGGTGCATTTTTATATCCAAAGGGTAAAACATTCCATTCATAAAATCCTTGGGGTACTGTGAATGCTGTTAAATGTTTAGAGTTATCTTCTAATTTTAAATGATAAAATCCTGATTTGCAATCAAATTTGCTAAAGTAATTATATCCTTGGATTTGTCTAATTTTTAATATTTTATTTGGTATTGGGTAATTATAAGTTTTAGTTTTGGCATTTAGATTTCTATAATCAATAACCATCCTACTCTTCCCTCTTTTTTGTTCACTATGTTTGTTAACAATAAAGGCGGGACTAGTATGTTTACTGTTACTAGCTTGGATGTAATTATTTTGAAGTAATTCATCTATGTGTAAGGTAAATTCTTTTAAGTCATCAAAGTTATATTTTAATGGTTTTTGGGTTATTATACTATTCTGATTTATTAGTTCTATTGTAACTGTTGTTTTATGTTTATGCCATCCTTTAAGCGGATTGTCACTATATAAGGGTTCTAACTTATCATAGATTGATTGTAACATATTGATATTAAAGGTTATAATTTCTATTGCTTTCTCTGTTGTCACTTGATTTTCTAGTTTTTGTGTTATCTTTTCTGATCCTTTTATCCATGGTGTTGTTTTTCTAGGTTTATTTTGTACTCGTTTGGCTCCTATTTTTTGTTTACAAGGTGTTGTAAACCAGCAGTGTGTTTTTGTTAGTATATGAGGGTATAGTTCATCGATAAAGGGCATTCCTAAAATTATATCTCTTGTTGTGAAATCATAGTTATACAATAGTAGATATTACACACCAATGATAGATACCGGTGCAGAAGCAAATTTATGTAGATACAATTGTTTACCAGAAACTAAGTGGCAAAAGATAAAAAATCCAACTGTATTTTCAGGATTTAATGACGAAGGAAGTATAATAAAATATTATGCAAAAGATGTCAAATTACAAATATATGATAAAATACTAACAATAAAAACAATGTATAACTATGATTTCACAACAAGAGATATAATTTTAGGAATGCCCTTTATCGATGAACTATACCCTCATATACTAACAAAAACACACTGCTGGTTTACAACACCTTGTAAACAAAAAATAGGAGCCAAACGAGTACAAAATAAACCTAGAAAAACAACACCATGGATAAAAGGATCAGAAAAGATAACACAAAAACTAGAAAATCAAGTGACAACAGAGAAAGCAATAGAAATTATAACCTTTAATATCAATATGTTACAATCAATCTATGATAAGTTAGAACCCTTATATAGTGACAATCCGCTTAAAGGATGTCTGGAAATATCATTGTAGAGACCATGCCATGATCTATGCAAATGCAAGAGTACTACGACAAGAAGATATGGAAGAAGTACGTAGTTGGATATGGACATTACTAAGACCCGAAGATACCCCAACAACAAGAGCTATCAAAAAAGATTTTATTTCAGAAAATTTATTGGTTAAATATTGCCAGTATTTAGGACCAAAATACCCAGATCACCATTGTTCAAAGTGCAGTGGAGGAAATACTACAACTATACCAGAAGTAAATCTAGAATGAAGAACAGCAAGACAAAAAGATACATGGGAAGACCCGCAGATATTATTTTAGTTTGTCTTATTATGTAAATTATTGTACTACTTTTTTAGTGGGAAACACTAAACCCCACACGTTTTTCTTTGTTGAAAATAAGAGCATAATGCTCAATCATGTAAAGTAGGATAGGATAGTACGCGTGTAGGAATAGTTACGCGTTTTCTTTTTTAAAAAAAGTCGTAAAGTACACAGTAGATAGTACTGTGCATTTACGCGTTTTTCTTCTTTTTTCTTTCAGAAGTCGTAAAGCAAACAGTATCTTAAACTGTTTACTCACGCGGTTTCTTTATGTAAATTATTGAAGCACTTGCCTCTTATGTGTATAAATAGAGACGAACAGATGAGAAGGAAGGCAAGCAATTCTGCTTACCTATAACCTCTCATGTGTTGAGAACTCAATAAAAGATATTACTCAAAAATATATTTCAGATATTTGCTATGGAGGAATCCAACATAGAAACATCTATGCCACATACTACCGACGAGATAACAACAAAGGTATACTCATATTTACATATGTGTAACTAATCTATCATATTCCTAATAATCTCTGATTAGCTTATTATTATTTATCATGTTATAGTCTGATTATGTTAACATTATCCTTATTAGTTTGCTATGGTTAGGAAGCTGAGAGTAAGTTAGACCCAGACTAAGCTTTTCCAAAATGGTTGAACCCAGAAAAGGCGAGGAAGCCGTGAATAGGGTAGTAAACCAACTGAAGTAAGCAGGGTTAGGGTAAACTGATTAAAGCTGGAACCCATAGTAGTGACCAACCGGATAATTAAACATACTGGACTATTAGATGATAAAGGTAATAATATAAGCAGAGGTTAGAAGGAATAATTGATTAAAACACAGAAGTAAGAAATGACAGAACCTAGTTATATGAAACCCGAAATAGCAGAAACTAGTAACCCTAAACAAACAGAAGATATAGAAAGATATAAAACACCAATACCTAAGTATCTTATAAATGGAGATAAAGACTATAAAATATTAGTCTTATATATATTAAAAAATTTAGATACAGATATGCACAGTACTATCTACTGTGTACTTTACGACTTTTTTTTTTTTTTTTAAAAAAGAAAACGCGTAACTATTCCTGCACGCGTACTATCCTATCCTACTTTACATGATTGAGCATTATGCTCTTATTTTCAACAAAGAAAAACGTGTGGGGTTTAGTGTTTCCCACTAAAAAAGTAGTACAATAATTTACATAATAAGACAAACTAAAATAATATCTGCGGGTCTTCCCATGTATCTTTTTGTCTTGCTGTTCTTCATTCTAGATTTACTTCTGGTATAGTTGTAGTATTTCCTCCACTGCACTTTGAACAATGGTGATCTGGGTATTTTGGTCCTAAATACTGGCAATATTTAACCAATAAATTTTCTGAAATAAAATCTTTTTTGATAGCTCTTGTTGTTGGGGTATCTTCGGGTCTTAGTAATGTCCATATCCAACTACGTACTTCTTCCATATCTTCTTGTCGTAGTACTCTTGCATTTGCATAGATCATGGCATGGTCTCTACAATGATATTTCCATATGTTATGTCCATTGGTGTAATTGTTGACTAGTTCTTGAATAATTACTTGCAGTCCTATTAATCTTTTTGTAGCAAAGAATGTTGGTATATCAACTTCTGGTATTTCTGGTTGCTTTTCTATATCCTCTGGGATAATCATATCTCTGGTTAGTCCAATTTTTACTACTTGGATGAGTGGTTTTATCTCATTGTATAATATTTCGGCTGGTGCTGAATAACATCTTATATAAAAGAATGATCCGTCTGTAATTCTTTTGTATATGGAAAAGGCATTATATAAGTCTGGTATTTGTTGTTGTTCTGCTCCATCGGCTGTATATACCGTTGCGAGTAGTCCATATTCATAGCATGTACGTACTAAATTTGCACTGGTGCCAGGCTGGGCTATTAGTTTATTGTATCCTTGTAGTTTCTGCGTTATAAAATCTTTTTGAGGGTCAGTGGTTGTCTGAGATCTTGGATGTAAATTCAAAAAGGTTTGGGTTTTATACATATTTTGGATGTATGCTCTGGAAATGTGGTTATATACTTGTTTATTTTGGTTTAGACTTGCGGCATATGTGGATGTTTGTGGACTTGGTATAGTCGGATGTGATAGGTTTATGGGTTGTTTATTCCTGGTAAAGGTTTTTGTAAACTGGCTATTTAAATTTTGGTTTTGTCTTTTTGTAGGTTGACTGGTTGGATTTGAGCTGCTTGCTCCTGTAGATGCTTTTCCTGTAGCTGCATTAACAAACTTGTTATGAGTTTTATGGAGTTTCTCAACGTCTCCTTCTAGTTCTGGAATTTTTATGTCTTCCGATTGACATAGTTCAGCATATTTTGAGTCATGCGGTTGACTTGTAGCTTTGTCCTTCTTTAGCTCTTTTAGTTCTAGCTCAAAACTGTCCACTTTTAAGCAAAGTGTAGTCATGGCTTTTAACAAAATATCCATTTGGCTATCTTGATCTGTCTGGGTAGCTTTGTCTTGATAAGTAGTCTGCAGTGACATTTTTGTTAGTACTGATCACTTCTATTGTAAATGTAAAATTTTGTATATTTAAGACAAGTCTTCGTATTTCTTTTGTTGTAACTGAGTCGTCTAATTTTCTTGTTAGCCACCATTTTACTTGTGTATTATCTGTTCTGACAATAAATTTGTTATAAACAATATATGGTTCGAATGCTAATAAACATTTATATAAGGCAAATAATTCTTTCCTATTTATTTCCCATTTATCTTGAGGTTCCGTATATGTTCCTGAGTGATATCTACAGTGATGTTCTGTTTTTGTATCAATATACTTATATTTTAATACTCCACCGTAACTATGGTTACTTGAATCTGTTTCTACTATATATATAAATTCTTTTGTTATATCTGGAAAATATAATTTTGGTAACTTTTGACATAATTCTTTAACCTTTTGTATATGTTTTCTATCTGTTTGGTCAAAATGATATTCAATATCCTTTTTTAATTTTTTATTTAATGGTTTTAAATATTCTGCTAATTTTGGTATATATTCTCTTACTTGATTTACTAATCCTAAAAAGGATTGTAATTTTTTCTTCGTATCTAGTATTTCATTTGAATTTATAATTTTTTGTACTATATGTGTTTGCATTTTTACTCCATTCTTATCTATTTGTATACCAAGAAATTCTATTTGTTTTTTCATTATTTCTGCCTTGCTTTTACTTAAACTAATTCCTGCTGTATCTATAATGTTAATAAATTTATTTAGTAATTGTATGTGTTCGTCTTCTGTTCTTGAATATAACAATATATCATCAATATATACAATACAGTTTTCTAATTGTGTAAAGTAAGTATCCATAAAATGTTGATACCTACCTGGTGCATTTTTATATCCAAAGGGTAAAACATTCCATTCATAAAATCCTTGGGGTACTGTGAATGCTGTTAAATGTTTAGAGTTATCTTCTAATTTTAAATGATAAAATCCTGATTTGCAATCAAATTTGCTAAAGTAATTATATCCTTGGATTTGTCTAATTTTTAATATTTTATTTGGTATTGGGTAATTATAAGTTTTAGTTTTGGCATTTAGATTTCTATAATCAATAACCATCCTACTCTTCCCTCTTTTTTGTTCACTATGTTTGTTAACAATAAAGGCGGGACTAGTATGTTTACTGTTACTAGCTTGGATGTAATTATTTTGAAGTAATTCATCTATGTGTAAGGTAAATTCTTTTAAGTCATCAAAGTTATATTTTAATGGTTTTTGGGTTATTATACTATTCTGATTTATTAGTTCTATTGTAACTGTTGTTTTATGTTTAGACACCAAAAAGACAAATAGATGCCCCCTCATCCTCATCAAGAATGAGTACATCCAGAAGAATAGAATATGAAATACCCAATGAAATAATACCAACACAACATCCCTATTATATAACAGGAATATTAAATCAACGAAAATATTTAATCTTAATCAACACAGGAGAACAAGATAATTGGATAACTAGAGAATTAATTACAGAAGATGATATTATAATACAAGAACAAGAAATACCCGATTTACCAATAGAATTAAAACAGACAAAGGAAATAACTATTCAAGAAGTAATTATAGGCGGAATACCTATAAATATACAATTTACAATAGGACAAATAAATCCAAATATAGTTTTAGGACTACAATGGCTAGAACAAGTAAAACCATATAAGTTAGAAGATAAAAGATTGATCATTCATTACCAAAATAAAAATGTAATAATCAATAGGACAAAATCAATATTATAAAAATACTTTAAAATGAAAGTATATATATTAGCAAAAATAATTGTAGAAGGATACAATAGTAGATATTACACACCAATGATAGATACCGGTGCAGAAGCAAATTTATGTAGATACAATTGTTTACCAGAATCTAAATGGCAAAAGATAAAAAATCCAACTGTATTTTCAGGATTTAATGACGAAGGAAGTATAATAAAATATTATGCAAAAGATGTCAAATTACAAATATATGATAAAATACTAACAATAAAAACAATGTATAACTATGATTTCACAACAAGAGATATAATTTTAGGAATGCCCTTTATCGATGAACTATACCCTCATATACTAACAAAAACACACTGCTGGTTTACAACACCTTGTAAACAAAAAATAGGAGCCAAACGAGTACAAAATAAACCTAGAAAAACAACACCATGGATAAAAGAATTTATAATACAAACAGAAAACATGAAAGGAATTGAATATGGAGAAGATTTACCAGATAAACACCCTAGATGTATAAGATTAGATAAACAAATAAATATAGCAACTAAAGTACAGAAACTAAGACTAAATTTAGATAAATTATATGAAAGATACGAATACACAAAAATACCTGAATTAATCGACACAATTTCCTATACAGAATACGAATATATTAGACAACTTATAAAACAACAAGAATATAAATATGATGAATTATAATGTATAAGCGACAACAACCAAAAGTAGTCAGAAAAATAAAAATACACTATTTAACAAGAAGAATTGAAAAACAGAGTAAAATAAAAAGACAGCAAAAATATAAGCTAAAAGAAATTACACAAATAATCAAGGAAATAAATAACTTCACTAAAAGAATAACACATTTTATTATAGCAATAACTAAAATAAGAGAATCATTAGTAAATGGATAAACCAGAGCCAAGCAACCCAGTATATATATATCCAGAAACACCAAAAATAATAAGAAAAATGGAATTATTAAGAAAATTAAATGATATACACGAAGAACTTAAAATTAGAAAAGAAAGATTAAATTATAATATATTTGCAGGAGTAGCTAAAAAATCAATCGAAGCACAAAAACAAACCATACAAGAATTAGAATTACAAAAAGATATATTAGAAATTAAATATTGTTTATGAATAAAGAAGAATATCCAGTAGAAGAAAAAACATTTTTAGGAACAGATGGAACACAAATAACAATAACACACTCAAATTTAGGACGACGATATAGAAAAATAGGTACAAAATTATATTTAATGCCGGATCCAATATCAGCTAAATTAGAAGATAGTCTAACAGAAATGATAAGATTACAAAAAGAAAATACTGAAATAGATCAAAAACTAGAAATAGAAAAAATACGATTAGAAGCCAAAAAAGAAATCGAACAACTAAAAACCCAACAAATAAAACAAACCCCTCCTCAAAAACCTATACCACCTCAAGAACCAATCCCTGAATATTTTGAACCAGAACCAGAAACATCCGAATCATCTACAAAAATACAAGAAATGGAAAAAGAATTAGCAATATTAAAACAAATATATGCCCAGAAAGTACAAGCCAGATTAGCCAAACAAAATGAAAAAATAAAAAAAGAAAAAGAAAAAAAGTTAGCAATGGAATTAGAACAGCTAAAAGAACAAATACACTTAGAAAGCTTAAACCCTGACGAAGAATCTCCAAACATAAGTATTGATAACATCACAATAGACAATTTAACCATAGATAATGTAACCATAAACGAAACCGAATCAGAAATACATTCAGACAATAATAACAATGAAGACGATAATGACGATAACAGTGAAACATATACCCAAATAATGAACCAAATAACAGATTTAAATATAAATACAACAAATGCTGAACCAAATATACATACTATAAAAAATGAACAACCAAGTACAAGTAGAACATATGAGAAAAGAAGATATGATAACCCACGAACTAGAGAACCAACTTATTATACAGTAACAGATGATAATAGATATGAAGCAATATGGCAAAGTAGATTAAATAAATGGACACCAACTAAAACTCCAGAACATTCACAATTTTTAGATTTAGATTGTGTCACAGATATAAATAAAACAATACAAGTATGGATAGGACAAATTGCAAAACAACTAATAGATAATAAAATATCAGTAGCAGATACACCAGGATATATAGAAAGAACATTAATAGGAACAGTAAAATTATGGCTACATAACATAACAGCTGACGGTAGAGCAACATTAAGAAATAATAAAGATAGTAGTGGAACAATTACAACATCAAGCATAGCTATATTAGACAAATACGAATTTGGAATTAGAAATGAATTTGGAAGTATGACAACAGAATTAGCAGAACAAGAAAAAGATAAGAATCTAAATAGACAATTAATGAATAAATTATCAATATGCAATATGTGTTATATAGATGAATATACATGCGCTTTTAAAGATTACTATTATAGAGCAATATATACTCATGAAGAAGCTATAGCAGTTAGAAGAACATATTTTACAAAGTTACCTGAACCATTTAGTACAAAAATAATAACAGCATGGGATGCAGCTAGTTTGACAGATACATTAGGAGCTAGAATAAAATATTTACAAACATGGTTTATAGGACTGTGTGATGAATATAAAGATAAACAAAAATTAGATAAAGTATTAACATGGTTAAATAGTAGGTTATATATTCTTTGTGTGATATCTGTATCTAAATTTTTTAATATATATAAGACTAATATTTTATAGTCTTTATCTCCATTTATAAGATACTTAGGTATTGGTGTTTTATATCTTTCTATATCTTCTGTTTGTTTAGGGTTACTAGTTTCTGCTATTTCGGGTTTCATATAACTAGGTTCTGTCATTTCTTACTTCTGTGTTTTAATCAATTATTCCTTCTAACCTCTGCTTATATTATTACCTTTATCATCTAATAGTCCAGTATGTTTAATTATCCGGTTGGTCACTACTATGGGTTCCAGCTTTAATCAGTTTACCCTAACCCTGCTTACTTCAGTTGGTTTACTACCCTATTCACGGCTTCCTCGCCTTTTCTGGGTTCAACCATTTTGGAAAAGCTTAGTCTGGGTCTAACTTACTCTCAGCTTCCTAACCATAGCAAACTAATAAGGATAATGTTAACATAATCAGACTATAACATGATAAATAATAATAAGCTAATCAGAGATTATTAGGAATATGATAGATTAGTTACACATATGTAAATATGAGTATACCTTTGTTGTTATCTCGTCGGTAGTATGTGGCATATATGTTTCTATGTTGGATTCCTCCATAGCAAATATCTGAAATATATTTTTGAGTAATATCTTTTATTGAGTTCTCAACACATGAGAGGTTATAGGTAAGCAGAATTGCTTGCCTTCCTTCTCATCTGTTCGTCTCTATTTATACACATAAGAGGCAAGTGCCTCAATAATTTACATAAAGAAACCGCGTGAGTAAACAGTTTAAGATACTGTTTGCTTTACGACTTCTGAAAGAAAAAAGAAGAAAAACGCGTAAATGCACAGTACTATCTACTGTGTACTTTACGACTTTTTTTAAAAAAGAAAACGCGTAACTATTCCTACACGCGTACTATCCTATCCTACTTTACATGATTGAGCATTATGCTCTTATTTTCAACAAAGAAAAACGTGTGGGGTTTAGTGTTTCCCACTAAAAAAGTAGTACAATAATTTACATAATAAGACAAACTAAAATAATATCTGCGGGTCTTCCCATGTATCTTTTTGTCTTGCTGTTCTTCATTCTAGATTTACTTCTGGTATAGTTGTAGTATTTCCTCCACTGCACTTTGAACAATGGTGATCTGGGTATTTTGGTCCTAAATACTGGCAATATTTAACCAATAAATTTTCTGAAATAAAATCTTTTTTGATAGCTCTTGTTGTTGGGGTATCTTCGGGTCTTAGTAATGTCCATATCCAACTACGTACTTCTTCCATATCTTCTTGTCGTAGTACTCTTGCATTTGCATAGATCATGGCATGGTCTCTACAATGATATTTCCATATGTTATGTCCATTGGTATAATTGTTGACTAGTTCTTGGATAATTACTTGTAGTCCTATTAATCTTTTTGTAGCAAAGAATGTTGGTATATCAACTTCTGGTATTTCTGGTTGCTTTTCTATGTCCTCTGGGATAATCATATCTCTGGTTAGTCCAATTTTTACTACTTGGATGAGTGGTTTTATCTCATTGTATAATATTTCGGCTGGTGCTGAATAACATCTTATATAAAAGAATGATCCGTCTGTAATTCTTTTGTATATGGAAAAGGCATTATATAAGTCTGGTATTTGTTGTAGTTCTGCTCCATCGGCTGTATATACTGTTGCGAGTAGTCCATATTCATAGCATGTACGTACTAAATTTGCACTGGTGCCAGGCTGGGCTATTAGTTTATTGTATCCTTGTAGTTTCTGAGTTATAAAATCTTTTTGAGGGTCAGTGGTTGTCTGAGATCTTGGATGTAAATTCAAAAAGGTTTGGGTTTTATACATATTTTGGATGTATGCTCTGGAAATGTGGTTATATACTTGTTTATTTTGGTTTAGACTTGCGGCATATGTGGATGTTTGTGGACTTGGTATAGTCGGATGTGATAGGTTTATGGGTTGTTTATTTCTGATAGAGGTTTTTGTAAACTGGTTATTTAAATTTTGGTTTTGTCTTTTTGTAGGTTGACTGGTTGGATTTGAGCTGCTTGCTCCTGTAGATGCTTTTCCTGTAGCTGCATTAACAAACTTGTTATGAGTTTTATGGAGTTTCTCAACGTCTCCTTCTAGTTCTGGAATTTTTATGTCTTCCGATTGACATAGTTCAGCATATTTTGAGTCATGCGGTTGACTTGTAGCTTTGTCCTTCTTTAGCTCTTTTAGTTCTAGCTCAAAACTGTCCACTTTTAAGCAAAGTGTAGTCATGGCTTTTAACAAAATATCCATTTGGCTATCTTGATCTGTCTGGGTAGCTTTGTCTTGATAAGTAGTCTGCAGTGACATTTTTGTTAGTACTGATCACTTCTATTGTAAATGTAAAATTTTGTATATTTAAGACAAGTCTTCGTATTTCTTTTGTTGTAACTGAGTCGTCTAATTTTCTTGTTAGCCACCATTTTACTTGTGTATTATCTGTTCTGACAATAAATTTGTTATAAACAATATATGGTTCGAATGCTAATAAACATTTATATAAGGCAAATAATTCTTTCCTATTTATTTCCCATTTATCTTGAGGTTCCGTATATGTTCCTGAGTGATATCTACAGTGATGTTCTGTTTTTGTATCAATATACTTATATTTTAATACTCCACCGTAACTATGGTTACTTGAATCTGTTTCTACTATATATATAAATTCTTTTGTTATATCTGGAAAATATAATTTTGGTAACTTTTGACATAATTCTTTAACCTTTTGTATATGTTTTCTATCTGTTTGGTCAAAATGATATTCAATATCCTTTTTTAATTTTTTATTTAATGGTTTTAAATATTCTGCTAATTTTGGTATATATTCTCTTACTTGATTTACTAATCCTAAAAAGGATTGTAACTTTTTCTTTGTATCTAGTATCTCATCTGAATTTATAATTTTTTGTACTATATGTGTTTGCATTTTTACTCCATTCTTATCTATTTGTATGCCAAGAAATTCTATTTGTTTTTTCATTATTTCTGCCTTGCTTTTACTTAAACTAATTCCTGCTGTATCTATAATGTTAATAAATTTATTTAGTAATTGTATGTGTTCGTCTTCTGTTCTTGAATATAACAATATATCATCAATATATACAATACAGTTTTCTAATTGTGTAAAGTAAGTATCCATAAAATGTTGATACCTACCTGGTGCATTTTTATATCCAAAGGGTAAAACATTCCATTCATAAAATCCTTGGGGTACTGTGAATGCTGTTAAATGTTTAGAGTTATCTTCTAATTTTAAATGATAAAAGCCTGATTTGCAATCAAATTTGCTAAAGTAATTATATCCTTGGATTTGTCTAATTTTTAATATTTTGTTTGGTATTGGGTAATTATAAGTTTTAGTTTTGGCATTTAGATTTCTATAATCAATAACCATCCTACTCTTCCCTCTTTTTTGTTCACTATGTTTGTTAACAATAAAGGCGGGACTAGTATGTTTACTGTTACTAGCTTGGATGTAATTATTTTGAAGTAATTCATCTATGTGTAAGGTAAATTCTTTTAAGTCATCAAAGTTATATTTTAATGGTTTTTGGGTTATTATACTATTCTGATTTATTAGTTCTATTGTAACTGTTGTTTTATGTTTATGCCATCCTTTAAGCGGATTGTCACTATATAAGGGTTCTAACTTATCATAGATTGATTGTAACATATTGATATTAAAGGTTATAATTTCTATTGCTTTCTCTGTTGTCACTTGATTTTCTAGTTTTTGTGTTATCTTTTCTGATCCTTTTATCCATGGTGTTGTTTTTCTAGGTTTATTTTGTACTCGTTTGGCTCCTATTTTTTGTTTACAAGGTGTTGTAAACCAGCAGTGTGTTTTTGTTAGTATATGAGGGTATAGTTCATCGATAAAGGGCATTCCTAAAATTATATCTCTTGTTGTGAAATCATAGTTATACATTGTTTTTATTGTTAGTATTTTATCATATATTTGTAATTTGACATCTTTTGCATAATATTTTATTATACTTCCTTCGTCATTAAATCCTGAAAATACAGTTGGATTTTTTATCTTTTGCCACTTAGTTTCTGGTAAACAATTGTATCTACATAAATTTGCTTCTGCACCGGTATCTATCATTGGTGTGTAATATCTACTATTGTATCCTTCTACAATTATTTTTGCTAATATATATACTTTCATTTTAAAGTATTTTTATAATATTGATTTTGTCCTATTGATTATTACATTTTTATTTTGGTAATGAATGATCAATCTTTTATCTTCTAACTTATATGGTTTTACTTGTTCTAGCCATTGTAGTCCTAAAACTATATTTGGATTTATTTGTCCTATTGTAAATTGTATGTTTATAGGTATTCCGCCTATAATTACTTCTTGAATAGTTATTTCCTTTGTCTGTTTTAATTCTATTGGTAGATCGGGTATTTCTTGTTCTTGTATTATAATATCATCTTCTGTAATTAATTCTCTTGTTATCCAATTATCTTGTTCTCCTGTGTTAATTAAGATTAAATATTTTCGTTGATTTAATATTCCTGTTATATAATAAGGATGTTGTGTTGGTATTATTTCATTGGGTATTTCATATTCTATTCTTCTGGATGTACTCATTCTTGATGAGGATGAGGGGGCATCTATTTGTCTTTTTGGTGTCATTCCTATTCTTTCTTTTACTATATCTAATTCTTGATTCATATTTAATTCATCATAACTATAATCATTATTATCTATGACCGTTAATATATTGTCGAATGGGGATTCTATATTGATTTTATCAATTTTGTTAGTTGCTTGTACCATATGTTTAGTAGTTAAAATATATAAATTTTTGCATCTTGCTGTAAATATTTTACTTCCAGGGGTTAATTCTATTCCTGATAGTTTCCAATATAATACTAGGGATTTATCTATATTTCTATCTTTTATTGCTACTGTATAATTTGGGTTAACTGTAAACTTAAATTTTTGGTATATTAGATTTCCTTTTACTGCACTAATTATACTTTGTTCAATTGGGTACTTAATTCTATCATCTGCTAAGTATAGTTCTATGGGTGTATTTATTCCTTCCTTAAAACATGCTTTTATTAATATCTGTATTGCTCCTAAGTGTACATGAGTTATTTCGTTTTTCGGTTTTGGTTTTAATGCTTGTATTTCTTTGGTTATTTCTCTTTTACTTATTATGGGTACCATTGCACTACCTTGTGCATATTTACAGTCTACTGTATGTTCTTTTTGGCTTATTATATAATATTCTTCTTTAGGTTTTTTAAACCAATATTTTACCATTGGTACATCTAATACATTATCTATTTTTAAGGTTATTTCTTGTTTCGTAATTTGCTTGTATATATTTGAGTCAAATATTATTTTTTGGTTATTACTATCTTCAGTTTGGTAATTTTCTTTTTCTATTATTCCTGATTCAGTCATCAATTTCGTTTTCTATATCTGATAGATTTATATCGCTATCATCATTATTTAGGTCAGTTTCTAAATCTGCGTCATTTATCTCTATATCTGGTAATTCATCTAGTTCATAAATACTATCGTTACTTTCTAAATCATAATCTATGTATGGTAATTCTGTATAAATATTTTCTTCTATTCTTACTTCGGTAATTTGTTTTTTCTTAATATCTTTAGGTATTTTACAATCTTTAGCTAAGTGTCCTAATTTTCCACAGTTATAGCATTTGCATTCTGATAATTTTTTCTTAGGTCGATAAGGTCTTTTTCTCTTGTAATTTTTTATATAATATCTTTTTCTTGGATTTTTATGCTTATATTTAGATTTAAAAGATTTATATTTTTTAAATCGTTTTTTGTATTAGAAGATATAATTTTTGTATTAAATTTTTGGTATATTAGAAGATAAAAGATTGATCATTCATTACCAAAATAAAAATGTAATAATCAATAGGACAAAATCAATATTATAAAAATACTTTAAAATGAAAGTATATATATTAGCAAAAATAATTGTAGAAGGATACAATAGTAGATATTACACACCAATGATAGATACCGGTGCAGAAGCAAATTTATGTAGATACAATTGTTTACCAGAATCTAAATGGCAAAAGATAAAAAATCCAACTGTATTTTCAGGATTTAATGACGAAGGAAGTATAATAAAATATTATGCAAAAGATGTCAAATTACAAATATATGATAAAATACTAACAATAAAAACAATGTATAACTATGATTTCACAACAAGAGATATAATTTTAGGAATGCCCTTTATCGATGAACTATACCCTCATATACTAACAAAAACACACTGCTGGTTTACAACACCTTGTAAACAAAAAATAGGAGCCAAACGAGTACAAAATAAACCTAGAAAAACAACACCATGGATAAAAGGATCAGAAAAGATAACACAAAAACTAGAAAATCAAGTGACAACAGAGAAAGCAATAGAAATTATAACCTTTAATATCAATATGTTACAATCAATCTATGATAAGTTAGAACCCTTATATAGTGACAATCCGCTTAAAGGATGGCATAAACATAAAACAACAGTTACAATAGAACTAATAAATCAGAATAGTATAATAACCCAAAAACCATTAAAATATAACTTTGATGACTTAAAAGAATTTACCTTACACATAGATGAATTACTTCAAAATAATTACATCCAAGCTAGTAACAGTAAACATACTAGTCCCGCCTTTATTGTTAACAAACATAGTGAACAAAAAAGAGGGAAGAGTAGGATGGTTATTGATTATAGAAATCTAAATGCCAAAACTAAAACTTATAATTACCCAATACCAAATAAAATATTAAAAATTAGACAAATCCAAGGATATAATTACTTTAGCAAATTTGATTGCAAATCAGGATTTTATCATTTAAAATTAGAAGATAACTCTAAACATTTAACAGCATTCACAGTACCCCAAGGATTTTATGAATGGAATGTTTTACCCTTTGGATATAAAAATGCACCAGGTAGGTATCAACATTTTATGGATACTTACTTTACACAATTAGAAAACTGTATTGTATATATTGATGATATATTGTTATATTCAAGAACAGAAGACGAACACATACAATTACTAAATAAATTTATTAACATTATAGATACAGCAGGAATTAGTTTAAGTAAAAGCAAGGCAGAAATAATGAAAAAACAAATAGAATTTCTTGGTATACAAATAGATAAGAATGGAGTAAAAATGCAAACACATATAGTACAAAAAATTATAAATTCAAATGAAATACTAGATACGAAGAAAAAATTACAATCCTTTTTAGGATTAGTAAATCAAGTAAGAGAATATATACCAAAATTAGCAGAATATTTAAAACCATTAAATAAAAAATTAAAAAAGGATATTGAATATCATTTTGACCAAACAGATAGAAAACATATACAAAAGGTTAAAGAATTATGTCAAAAGTTACCAAAATTATATTTTCCAGATATAACAAAAGAATTTATATATATAGTAGAAACAGATTCAAGTAACCATAGTTACGGTGGAGTATTAAAATATAAGTATATTGATACAAAAACAGAACATCACTGTAGATATCACTCAGGAACATATACGGAACCTCAAGATAAATGGGAAATAAATAGGAAAGAATTATTTGCCTTATATAAATGTTTATTAGCATTCGAACCATATATTGTTTATAACAAATTTATTGTCAGAACAGATAATACACAAGTAAAATGGTGGCTAACAAGAAAATTAGACGACTCAGTTACAACAAAAGAAATACGAAGACTTGTCTTAAATATACAAAATTTTACATTTACAATAGAAGTGATCAGTACTAACAAAAATGTCACTGCAGACTACTTATCAAGACAAAGCTACCCAGACAGATCAAGATAGCCAAATGGATATTTTGTTAAAAGCCATGACTACACTTTGCTTAAAAGTGGACAGTTTTGAGCTAGAATTAAAAGAGCTAAAGAAGGACAAAGCTACAAGTCAACCGCATGACTCAAAATATGCTGAACTATGTCAATCGGAAGACATAAAAATTCCAGAACTAGAAGGAGACGTTGAGAAACTCCATAAAACTCATAACAAGTTTGTTAATGCAGCTACAGGAAAAACATCTACAGGAGCAAGCAGCTCAAATCCAACCAGTCAACCTACAAAAAGACAAAACCAAAATTTAAATAACCAGTTTACAAAAACCTCTATCAGAAATAAACAACCCATAAACCTATCACATCCGACTATACCAAGTCCACAAACATCCACATATGCCGCAAGTCTAAACCAAAATAAACAAGTATATAACCACATTTCCAGAGCATACATCCAAAATATGTATAAAACCCAAACCTTTTTGAATTTACATCCAAGATCTCAGACAACCACTGACCCTCAAAAAGATTTTATAACTCAGAAACTACAAGGATACAATAAACTAATAGCCCAGCCTGGCACCAGTGCAAATTTAGTACGTACATGCTATGAATATGGACTACTCGCAACAGTATATACAGCCGATGGAGCAGAACTACAACAAATACCAGACTTATATAATGCCTTTTCCATATACAAAAGAATTACAGACGGATCATTCTTTTATATAAGATGTTATTCAGCACCAGCCGAAATATTATACAATGAGATAAAACCACTCATCCAAGTAGTAAAAATTGGACTAACCAGAGATATGATTATCCCAGAGGACATAGAAAAGCAACCAGAAATACCAGAAGTTGATATACCAACATTCTTTGCTACAAAAAGATTAATAGGACTACAAGTAATTATCCAAGAACTAGTCAACAATTATACCAATGGACATAACATATGGAAATATCATTGTAGAGACCATGCCATGATCTATGCAAATGCAAGAGTACTACGACAAGAAGATATGGAAGAAGTACGTAGTTGGATATGGACATTACTAAGACCCGAAGATACCCCAACAACAAGAGCTATCAAAAAAGATTTTATTTCAGAAAATTTATTGGTTAAATATTGCCAGTATTTAGGACCAAAATACCCAGATCACCATTGTTCAAAGTGCAGTGGAGGAAATACTACAACTATACCAGAAGTAAATCTAGAATGAAGAACAGCAAGACAAAAAGATACATGGGAAGACCCGCAGATATTATTTTAGTTTGTCTTATTATGTAAATTATTGTACTACTTTTTTAGTGGGAAACACTAAACCCCACACGTTTTTCTTTGTTGAAAATAAGAGCATAATGCTCAATCATGTAAAGTAGGATAGGATAGTACGCGTGTAGGAATAGTTACGCGTTTTCTTTTTTAAAAAAAGTCGTAAAGTACACAGTAGATAGTACTGTGCATTTACGCGTTTTTCTTCTTTTTTCTTTCAGAAGTCGTAAAGCAAACAGTATCTTAAACTGTTTACTCACGCGGTTTCTTTATGTAAATTATTGAGGCACTTGCCTCTTATGTGTATAAATAGAGACGAACAGATGAGAAGGAAGGCAAGCAATTCTGCTTACCTATAACCTCTCATGTGTTGAGAACTCAATAAAAGATATTACTCAAAAATATATTTCAGATATTTGCTATGGAGGAATCCAACATAGAAACATCTATGCCACATACTACCGACGAGATAACAACAAAGGTATACTCATATTTACATATGTGTAACTAATCTATCATATTCCTAATAATCTCTGATTAGCTTATTATTATTTATCATGTTATAGTCTGATTATGTTAACATTATCCTTATTAGTTTGCTATGGTTAGGAAGCTGAGAGTAAGTTAGACCCAGACTAAGCTTTTCCAAAATGGTTGAACCCAGAAAAGGCGAGGAAGCCGTGAATAGGGTAGTAAACCAACTGAAGTAAGCAGGGTTAGGGTAAACTGATTAAAGCTGGAACCCATAGTAGTGACCAACCGGATAATTAAACATACTGGACTATTAGATGATAAAGGTAATAATATAAGCAGAGGTTAGAAGGAATAGTTTGATTAAAACACAGAAGTAAGAAATGACAGAACCTAGTTATATGAAACTCGAGATAGCAGAAACTAGTAACCCTAAACAAACAGAAGATATAGAAAGATATAAAACACCAATACCTAAGTATCTTATAAATGGAGATAAAGACTATAAAATATTAGTCTTATATATATTAAAAAATTTAGATACAGATATCACACAAAGAATATATAACCTACTATTTAACCACGAAATCATAGACTTAATGAAAGAATTATGGATAGACACAATATTAAACAATGATAGTGATAATGACTCTAGAGATAATGATATATACCTTGATATAGATACAGAAGGATATCTAGATTTTTATTAAAATGGACCAAAATAATTTAGAAAATTGGCAGCGAACTATAAAGAAAACGCGTAACTATTCCTACACGCGTACTATCCTATCCTACTTTACATGATTGAGCATTATGCTCTTATTTTCAACAAAGAAAAACGTGTGGGGTTTAGTGTTTCCCACTAAAAAAGTAGTACAATAATTTACATAATAAGACAAACTAAAATAATATCTGCGGGTCTTCCCATGTATCTTTTTGTCTTGCTGTTCTTCATTCTAGATTTACTTCTGGTATAGTTGTAGTATTTCCTCCACTGCACTTTGAACAATGGTGATCTGGGTATTTTGGTCCTAAATACTGGCAATATTTAACCAATAAATTTTCTGAAATAAAATCTTTTTTGATAGCTCTTGTTGTTGGGGTATCTTCGGGTCTTAGTAATGTCCATATCCAACTACGTACTTCTTCCATATCTTCTTGTCGTAGTACTCTTGCATTTGCATAGATCATGGCATGGTCTCTACAATGATATTTCCATATGTTATGTCCATTGGTATAATTGTTGACTAGTTCTTGGATAATTACTTGTAGTCCTATTAATCTTTTTGTAGCAAAGAATGTTGGTATATCAACTTCTGGTATTTCTGGTTGCTTTTCTATGTCCTCTGGGATAATCATATCTCTGGTTAGTCCAATTTTTACTACTTGGATGAGTGGTTTTATCTCATTGTATAATATTTCGGCTGGTGCTGAATAACATCTTATATAAAAGAATGATCCGTCTGTAATTCTTTTGTATATGGAAAAGGCATTATATAAGTCTGGTATTTGTTGTAGTTCTGCTCCATCGGCTGTATATACTGTTGCGAGTAGTCCATATTCATAGCATGTACGTACTAAATTTGCACTGGTGCCAGGCTGGGCTATTAGTTTATTGTATCCTTGTAGTTTCTGAGTTATAAAATCTTTTTGAGGGTCAGTGGTTGTCTGAGATCTTGGATGTAAATTCAAAAAGGTTTGGGTTTTATACATATTTTGGATGTATGCTCTGGAAATGTGGTTATATACTTGTTTATTTTGGTTTAGACTTGCGGCATATGTGGATGTTTGTGGACTTGGTATAGTCGGATGTGATAGGTTTATGGGTTGTTTATTTCTGATAGAGGTTTTTGTAAACTGGTTATTTAAATTTTGGTTTTGTCTTTTTGTAGGTTGACTGGTTGGATTTGAGCTGCTTGCTCCTGTAGATGTTTTTCCTGTAGCTGCATTAACAAACTTGTTATGAGTTTTATGGAGTTTCTCAACGTCTCCTTCTAGTTCTGGAATTTTTATGTCTTCCGATTGACATAGTTCAGCATATTTTGAGTCATGCGGTTGACTTGTAGCTTTGTCCTTCTTTAGCTCTTTTAATTCTAGCTCAAAACTGTCCACTTTTAAGCAAAGTGTAGTCATGGCTTTTAACAAAATATCCATTTGGCTATCTTGATCTGTCTGGGTAGCTTTGTCTTGATAAGTAGTCTGCAGTGACATTTTTGTTAGTACTGATCACTTCTATTGTAAATGTAAAATTTTGTATATTTAAGACAAGTCTTCGTATTTCTTTTGTTGTAACTGAGTCGTCTAATTTTCTTGTTAGCCACCATTTTACTTGTGTATTATCTGTTCTGACAATAAATTTGTTATAAACAATATATGGTTCGAATGCTAATAAACATTTATATAAGGCAAATAATTCTTTCCTATTTATTTCCCATTTATCTTGAGGTTCCGTATATGTTCCTGAGTGATATCTACAGTGATGTTCTATTTTTGTATCAATATACTTATATTTTAATACTCCACCGTAACTATGGTTACTTGAATCTGTTTCTACTATATATATAAATTCTTTTGTTATATCTGGAAAATATAATTTTGGTAACTTTTGACATAATTCTTTAACCTTTTGTATATGTTTTCTATCTGTTTGGTCAAAATGATATTCAATATCCTTTTTTAATTTTTTATTTAATGGTTTTAAATATTCTGCTAATTTTGGTATATATTCTCTTACTTGATTTACTAATCCTAAAAAGGATTGTAACTTTTTCTTTGTATCTAGTATCTCATCTGAATTTATAATTTTTTGTACTATATGTGTTTGCATTTTTACTCCATTCTTATCTATTTGTATGCCAAGAAATTCTATTTGTTTTTTCATTATTTCTGCCTTGCTTTTACTTAAACTAATTCCTGCTGTATCTATAATGTTAATAAATTTATTTAGTAATTGTATGTGTTCGTCTTCTGTTCTTGAATATAACAATATATCATCAATATATACAATACAGTTTTCTAATTGTGTAAAGTAAGTATCCATAAAATGTTGATACCTACCTGGTGCATTTTTATATCCAAAGGGTAAAACATTCCATTCATAAAATCCTTGGGGTACTGTGAATGCTGTTAAATGTTTAGAGTTATCTTCTAATTTTAAATGATAAAATCCTGATTTGCAATCAAATTTGCTAAAGTAATTATATCCTTGGATTTGTCTAATTTTTAATATTTTATTTGGTATTGGGTAATTATAAGTTTTAGTTTTGGCATTTAGATTTCTATAATCAATAACCATCCTACTCTTCCCTCTTTTTTGTTCACTATGTTTGTTAACAATAAAGGCGGGACTAGTATGTTTACTGTTACTAGCTTGGATGTAATTATTTTGAAGTAATTCATCTATGTGTAAGGTAAATTCTTTTAAGTCATCAAAGTTATATTTTAATGGTTTTTGGGTTATTATACTATTCTGATTTATTAGTTCTATTGTAACTGTTGTTTTATGTTTATGCCATCCTTTAAGCGGATTGTCACTATATAAGGGTTCTAACTTATCATAGATTGATTGTAACATATTGATATTAAAGGTTATAATTTCTATTGCTTTCTCTGTTGTCACTTGATTTTCTAGTTTTTGTGTTATCTTTTCTGATCCTTTTATCCATGGTGTTGTTTTTCTAGGTTTATTTTGTACTCGTTTGGCTCCTATTTTTTGTTTACAAGGTGTTGTAAACCAGCAGTGTGTTTTTGTTAGTATATGAGGGTATAGTTCATCGATAAAGGGCATTCCTAAAATTATATCTCTTGTTGTGAAATCATAGTTATACATTGTTTTTATTGTTAGTATTTTATCATATATTTGTAATTTGACATCTTTTGCATAATATTTTATTATACTTCCTTCGTCATTAAATCCTGAAAATACAGTTGGATTTTTTATCTTTTGCCATTTAGATTCTGGTAAACAATTGTATCTACATAAATTTGCTTCTGCACCGGTATCTATCATTGGTGTGTAATATCTACTATTGTATCCTTCTACAATTATTTTTGCTAATATATATACTTTCATTTTAAAGTATTTTTATAATATTGATTTTGTCCTATTGATTATTACATTTTTATTTTGGTAATGAATGATCAATCTTTTATCTTCTAACTTATATGGTTTTACTTGTTCTAGCCATTGTAGTCCTAAAACTATATTTGGATTTATTTGTCCTATTGTAAATTGTATATTTATAGGTATTCCGCCTATAATTACTTCTTGAATAGTTATTTCCTTTGTCTGTTTTAATTCTATTGGTAAATCGGGTATTTCTTGTTCTTGTATTATAATATCATCTTCTGTAATTAATTCTCTTGTTATCCAATTATCTTGTTCTCCTGTGTTAATTAAGATTAAATATTTTCGTTGATTTAATATTCCTGTTATATAATAAGGATGTTGTGTTGGTATTATTTCATTGGGTATTTCATATTCTATTCTTCTGGATGTACTCATTCTTGATGAGGATGAGGGGGCATCTATTTGTCTTTTTGGTGTCATTCCTATTCTTTCTTTTACTATATCTAATTCTTGATTCATATTTAATTCATCATAACTATAATCATTATTATCTATGACCGTTAATATATTGTCGAATGGGGATTCTATATTGATTTTATCAATTTTGTTAGTTGCTTGTACCATATGTTTAGTAGTTAAAATATATAAATTTTTGCATCTTGCTGTAAATATTTTACTTCCAGGGGTTAATTCTATTCCTGATAGTTTCCAATATAATACTAGAGATTTATCTATATTTCTATCTTTTATTGCTACTGTATAATTTGGGTTAACTGTAAACTTAAATTTTTGGTATATTAGATTTCCTTTTACTGCACTAATTATACTTTGTTCAATTGGGTACTTAATTCTATCATCTGCTAAGTATAGTTCTATGGGTGTATTTATTCCTTCCTTAAAACATGCTTTTATTAATATCTGTATTGCTCCTAAGTGTACATGAGTTATTTCGTTTTTCGGTTTTGGTTTTAATGCTTGTATTTCTTTGGTTATTTCTCTTTTACTTATTATGGGTACCATTGCACTACCTTGTGCATATTTACAGTCTACTGTATGTTCTTTTTGGCTTATTATATAATATTCTTCTTTAGGTTTTTTAAACCAATATTTTACCATTGGTACATCTAATACATTATCTATTTTTAAGGTTATTTCTTGTTTCGTAATTTGCTTGTATATATTTGAGTCAAATATTATTTTTTGGTTATTACTATCTTCAGTTTGGTAATTTTCTTTTTCTATTATTCCTGATTCAGTCATCAATTTCGTTTTCTATATCTGATAGATTTATATCGCTATCATCATTATTTAGGTCAGTTTCTAAATCTGCGTCATTTATCTCTATATCTGGTAATTCATCTAGTTCATAAATACTATCGTTACTTTCTAAATCATAATCTATGTATGGTAATTCTGTATAAATATTTTCTTCTATTCTTACTTCGGTAATTTGTTTTTTCTTAATATCTTTAGGTATTTTACAATCTTTAGCTAAGTGTCCTAATTTTCCACAGTTATAGCATTTGCATTCTGATAATTTTTTCTTAGGTCGATAAGGTCTTTTTCTCTTGTAATTTTTTATATAATATCTTTTTCTTGGATTTTTATGCTTATATTTAGATTTAAAAGATTTATATTTTTTAAATCGTTTTTTGTATCTAAACTTATTTTTCTTAGTTTTACAACCAAATTGTGGTGCTATCTTTTGTGTACAACACGACATTACTAAGACCCGAAGATACCCCAACAACAAGAGCTATCAAAAAAGATTTTATTTCAGAAAATTTATTGGTTAAATATTGCCAGTATTTAGGACCAAAATACCCAGATCACCATTGTTCAAAGTGCAGTGGAGGAAATACTACAACTATACCAGAAGTAAATCTAGAATGAAGAACAGCAAGACAAAAAGATACATGGGAAGACCCGCAGATATTATTTTAGTTTGTCTTATTATGTAAATTATTGTACTACTTTTTTAGTGGGAAACACTAAACCCCACACGTTTTTCTTTGTTGAAAATAAGAGCATAATGCTCAATCATGTAAAGTAGGATAGGATAGTACGCGTGCAGGAATAGTTACGCGTTTTCTTTTTTAAAAAAAAAAAAAAAAAGTCGTAAAGTACACAGTAGATAGTACTGTGCATTTACGCGTTTTTCTTCTTTTTTCTTTCAGAAGTCGTAAAGCAAACAGTATCTTAAACTGTTTACTCACGCGGTTTCTTTATGTAAATTATTGAGGCACTTGCCTCTTATGTGTATAAATAGAGACGAACAGATGAGAAGGAAGGCAAGCAATTCTGCTTACCTATAACCTCTCATGTGTTGAGAACTCAATAAAAGATATTACTCAAAAATATATTTCAGATATTTGCTATGGAGGAATCCAACATAGAAACATCTATGCCACATACTACCGACGAGATAACAACAAAGGTATACTCATATTTACATATGTGTAACTAATCTATCATATTCCTAATAATCTCTGATTAGCTTATTATTATTTATCATGTTATAGTCTGATTATGTTAACATTATCCTTATTAGTTTGCTATGGTTAGGAAGCTGAGAGTAAGTTAGACCCAGACTAAGCTTTTCCAAAATGGTTGAACCCAGAAAAGGCGAGGAAGCCGTGAATAGGGTAGTAAACCAACTGAAGTAAGCAGGGTTAGGGTAAACTGATTAAAGCTGGAACCCATAGTAGTGACCAACCGGATAATTAAACATACTGGACTATTAGATGATAAAGGTAATAATATAAGCAGAGGTTAGAAGGAATAGTTTGATTAAAACACAGAAGTAAGAAATGACAGAACCTAGTTATATGAAACTCGAGATAGCAGAAACTAGTAACCCTAAACAAACAGAAGATATAGAAAGATATAAAACACCAATACCTAAGTATCTTATAAATGGAGATAAAGACTATAAAATATTAGTCTTATATATATTAAAAAATTTAGATACAGATATCACACAAAGAATATATAACCTACTATTTAACCACGAAATCATAGACTTAATGAAAGAATTATGGATAGACACAATATTAAACAATGATAGTGATAATGACTCTAGAGATAATGATATATACCTTGATATAGATACAGAAGGATATCTAGATTTTTATTAAAATGGACCAAAATAATTTAGAAAATTGGCAGCGAACTATAGATGAACTAAGAGAAAGAGAAACATTAATACAATTCAATCTAGACAGATATATACAAACCCAAAATAGTGGTTATTTAGATCTAATAGTAAGAGATATCAATATTATATTAAGACTAATTAGAGAACGAGATAACTACTATAATTCCGCATTTAGATAAAATGACCCAAGAAGAGAAGATCAAAGGACCACCCCCCACATTGGTATCAGAGCATAGGAATAAAAAAGATAAGATAACAGAGCATAGGATGAACGAAAATAAAATAAACGAGCATAGGAATAAAAAATATAGTACCAACAATATTTACAAAAATAGAATAAAGAAACAAAGTAAAAAACAATTTATAATACAAACAGAAAACATGAAAGGAATTGAATATGGAGAAGATTTACCAGATAAACACCCTAGATGTATAAGATTGGATAAACAAATAAATATAGCAACTAAAGTACAGAAACTAAGACTAAATTTAGATAAATTATATGAAAGATACGAATACACAAAAATACCTGAATTAATCGACACAATTTCCTATACAGAATACGAATATATTAGACAACTTATAAAACAACAAGAATATAAATATGATGAATTATAATGTATAAGCGACAACAACCAAAAGTAGTCAGAAAAATAAAAATACACTATTTAACAAGAAGAATTGAAAAACAGAGTAAAATAAAAAGACAGCAAAAATATAAGCTAAAAGAAATTACACAAATAATCAAGGAAATAAATAACTTCACTAAAAGAATAACACATTTTATTATAGCAATAACTAAAATAAGAGAATCATTAGTAAATGGATAAACCAGAGCCGAGCAACCCAGTATATATATATCCAGAAACACCAAAAATAATAAGAAAAATGGAATTATTAAGAAAATTAAATGATATACACGAAGAACTTAAAATTAGAAAAGAAAGATTAAATTATAATATATTTGCAGGAGTAGCTAAAAAATCAATCGAAGCACAAAAACAAACCATACAAGAATTAGAATTACAAAAAGATATATTAGAAATAAAATATTGTTTATGAATAAAGAAGAATATCCAGTAGAAGAAAAAACATTTTTAGGAACAGATGGAACACAAATAACAATAACACACTCAAATTTAGGACGACGATATAGAAAAATAGGTACAAAATTATATTTAATGCCGGATCCAATATCAGCTAAATTAGAAGATAGTCTAACAGAAATGATAAGATTACAAAAAGAAAATACTGAAATAGATCAAAAACTAGAAATAGAAAAAATACGATTAGAAGCCAAAAAAGAAATCGAACAACTAAAAACCCAACAAATAAAACAAACCCCTCCTCAAAAACCTATACCACCTCAAGAACCAATCCCTGAATATTTTGAACCAGAACCAGAAACATCCGAATCATCTACAAAAATACAAGAAATGGAAAAAGAATTAGCAATATTAAAACAAATATATGCCCAGAAAGTACAAGCCAGATTAGCCAAACAAAATGAAAAAATAAAAAAAGAAAAAGAAAAAAAGTTAGCAATGGAATTAGAACAGTTAAAAGAACAAATACACTTAGAAAGCTTAAACCCTGACGAAGAATCTCCAAACATAAGTATTGATAACATCACAATAGACAATTTAACCATAGATAATGTAACCATAAACGAAACCGAATCAGAAATACATTCAGACAATAATAACAATGAAGACGATAATGACGATAACAGTGAAACATATACCCAAATAATGAACCAAATAACAGATTTAAATATAAATACAACAAATGTTGAACCAAATATACATACTATAAAAAATGAACAACCAAGTACAAGTAGAACATATGAGAAAAGAAGATATGATAACCCACGAACTAGAGAACCAACTTATTATACAGTAACAGATGATAATAGATATGAAGCAATATGGCAAAGTAGATTAAATAAATGGACACCAACTAAAACTCCAGAACATTCACAATTTTTAGATTTAGATTGTGTCACAGATATAAATAAAACAATACAAGTATGGATAGGACAAATTGCAAAGCAACTAATAGATAATAAAATATCAGTAGCAGATACACCAGGATATATAGAAAGAACATTAATAGGAACAGTAAAATTATGGCTACATAACATAACAGCTGATGGTAGAGCAACATTAAGAAATAATAAAGATAGTAGTGGAACAATTACAACATCAAGCATAGCTATATTAGACAAATACGAATTTGGAATTAGAAATGAATTTGGAAGTATGACAACAGAATTAGCAGAACAAGAAAAAGATAAGAATCTAAATAGACAATTAATGAATAAATTATCAATATGCAATATGTGTTATATAGATGAATATACATGCGCTTTTAAAGATTACTATTATAGAGCAATATATACTCATGAAGAAGCTATAGCAGTTAGAAGAACATATTTTACAAAGTTACCTGAACCATTTAGTACAAAAATAATAACAGCATGGGATGCAGCTAGTTTGACAGATACATTAGGAGCTAGAATAAAATATTTACAAACATGGTTTATAGGACTGTGTGATGAATATAAAGATAAACAAAAATTAGATAAAGTATTAACAAAAAATATGTCGTGTTGTACACAAAAGATAGCACCACAATTTGGTTGTAAAACTAAGAAAAATAAGTTTAGATACAAAAAACGATTTAAAAAATATAAATCTTTTAAATCTAAATATAAGCATAAAAATCCAAGAAAAAGATATTATATAAAAAATTACAAGAGAAAAAGACCTTATCGACCTAAGAAAAAATTATCAGAATGCAAATGCTATAACTGTGGAAAATTAGGACACTTAGCTAAAGATTGTAAAATACCTAAAGATATTAAGAAAAAACAAATTACCGAAGTAAGAATAGAAGAAAATATTTATACAGAATTACCATACATAGATTATGATTTAGAAAGTAACGATAGTATTTATGAACTAGATGAATTACCAGATATAGAGATAAATGACGCAGATTTAGAAACTGACCTAAATAATGATGATAGCGATATAAATCTATCAGATATAGAAAACGAAATTGATGACTGAATCAGGAATAATAGAAAAAGAAAATTACCAAACTGAAGATAGTAATAACCAAAAAATAATATTTGACTCAAATATATACAAGCAAATTACGAAACAAGAAATAACCTTAAAAATAGATAATGTATTAGATGTACCAATGGTAAAATATTGGTTTAAAAAACCTAAAGAAGAATATTATATAATAAGCCAAAAAGAACATACAGTAGACTGTAAATATGCACAAGGTAGTGCAATGGTACCCATAATAAGTAAAAGAGAAATAACCAAAGAAATACAAGCATTAAAACCAAAACCGAAAAACGAAATAACTCATGTACACTTAGGAGCAATACAGATATTAATAAAAGCATGTTTTAAGGAAGGAATAAATACACCCATAGAACTATACTTAGCAGATGATAGAATTAAGTACCCAATTGAACAAAGTATAATTAGTGCAGTAAAAGGAAATCTAATATACCAAAAATTTAAGTTTACAGTTAACCCAAATTATACAGTAGCAATAAAAGATAGAAATATAGATAAATCTCTAGTATTATATTGGAAACTATCAGGAATAGAATTAACCCCTGGAAGTAAAATATTTACAGCAAGATGCAAAAATTTATATATTTTAACTACTAAACATATGGTACAAGCAACTAACAAAATTGATAAAATCAATATAGAATCCCCATTCGACAATATATTAACGGTCATAGATAATAATGATTATAGTTATGATGAATTAAATATGAATCAAGAATTAGATATAGTAAAAGAAAGAATAGGAATGACACCAAAAAGACAAATAGATGCCCCCTATTACACACCAATGATAGATACCGGTGCAGAAGCAAATTTATGTAGATCATGGCATGGTCTCTACAATGATATTTCCATATGTTATGTCCATTGGTGTAATTGTTGACTAGTTCTTGAATAATTACTTGCAGTCCTATTAATCTTTTTGTAGCAAAGAATGTTGGTATATCAACTTCTGGTATTTCTGGTTGCTTTTCTATGTCCTCTGGGATAATCATATCTCTGGTTAGTCCAATTTTTACTACTTGGATGAGTGGTTTTATCTCATTGTATAATATTTCGGCTGGTGCTGAATAACATCTTATATAAAAGAATGATCCGTCTGTAATTCTTTTGTATATGGAAAAGGCATTATATAAGTCTGGTATTTGTTGTAGTTCTGCTCCATCGGCTGTATATACTGTTGCGAGTAGTCCATATTCATAGCATGTACGTACTAAATTTGCACTGGTGCCAGGCTGGGCTATTAGTTTATTGTATCCTTGTAGTTTCTGCGTTATAAAATCTTTTTGAGGGTCAGTGGTTGTCTGAGATCTTGGATGTAAATTCAAAAAGGTTTGGGTTTTATACATATTTTGGATGTATGCTCTGGAAATGTGGTTATATACTTGTTTATTTTGGTTTAGACTTGCGGCATATGTGGATGTTTGTGGACTTGGTATAGTCGGATGTGATAGGTTTATGGGTTGTTTATTCCTGGTAAAGGTTTTTGTAAACTGGCTATTTAAATTTTGGTTTTGTCTTTTTGTAGGTTGACTGGTTGGATTTGAGCTGCTTGCTCCTGTAGATGCTTTTCCTGTAGCTGCATTAACAAACTTGTTATGAGTTTTATGGAGTTTCTCAACGTCTCCTTCTAGTTCTGGAATTTTTATGTCTTCCGATTGACATAGTTCAGCATATTTTGAGTCATGCGGTTGACTTGTAGCTTTGTCCTTCTTTAGCTCTTTTAGTTCTAGCTCAAAACTGTCCACTTTTAAGCAAAGTGTAGTCATGGCTTTTAACAAAATATCCATTTGGCTATCTTGATCTGTCTGGGTAGCTTTGTCTTGATAAGTAGTCTGCAGTGACATTTTTGTTAGTACTGATCACTTCTATTGTAAATGTAAAATTTTGTATATTTAAGACAAGTCTTCGTATTTCTTTTGTTGTAACTGAGTCGTCTAATTTTCTTGTTAGCCACCATTTTACTTGTGTATTATCTGTTCTGACAATAAATTTGTTATAAACAATATATGGTTCGAATGCTAATAAACATTTATATAAGGCAAATAATTCTTTCCTATTTATTTCCCATTTAACTAGTTCTTGGATAATTACTTGTAGTCCTATTAATCTTTTTGTAGCAAAGAATGTTGGTATATCAACTTCTGGTATTTCTGGTTGCTTTTCTATGTCCTCTGGGATAATCATATCTCTGGTTAGTCCAATTTTTACTACTTGGATGAGTGGTTTTATCTCATTGTATAATATTTCGGCTGGTGCTGAATAACATCTTATATAAAAGAATGATCCGTCTGTAATTCTTTTGTATATGGAAAAGGCATTATATAAGTCTGGTATTTGTTGTAGTTCTGCTCCATCGGCTGTATATACTGTTGCGAGTAGTCCATATTCATAGCATGTACGTACTAAATTTGCACTGGTGCCAGGCTGGGCTATTAGTTTATTGTATCCTTGTAGTTTCTGAGTTATAAAATCTTTTTGAGGGTCAGTGGTTGTCTGAGATCTTGGATGTAAATTCAAAAAGGTTTGGGTTTTATACATATTTTGGATGTATGCTCTGGAAATGTGGTTATATACTTGTTTATTTTGGTTTAGACTTGCGGCATATGTGGATGTTTGTGGACTTGGTATAGTCGGATGTGATAGGTTTATGGGTTGTTTATTCCTGGTAAAGGTTTTTGTAAACTGGCTATTTAAATTTTGGTTTTGTCTTTTTGTAGGTTGACTGGTTGGATTTGAGCTGCTTGCTCCTGTAGATGCTTTTCCTGTAGCTGCATTAACAAACTTGTTATGAGTTTTATGGAGTTTCTCAACGTCTCCTTCTAGTTCTGGAATTTTTATGTCTTCCGATTGACATAGTTCAGCATATTTTGAGTCATGCGGTTGACTTGTAGCTTTGTCCTTCTTTAGCTCTTTTAGTTCTAGCTCAAAACTGTCCACTTTTAAGCAAAGTGTAGTCATGGCTTTTAACAAAATATCCATTTGGCTATCTTGATCTGTCTGGGTAGCTTTGTCTTGATAAGTAGTCTGCAGTGACATTTTTGTTAGTACTGATCACTTCTATTGTAAATGTAAAATTTTGTATATTTAAGACAAGTCTTCGTATTTCTTTTGTTGTAACTGAGTCGTCTAATTTTCTTGTTAGCCACCATTTTACTTGTGTATTATCTGTTCTGACAATAAATTTGTTATAAACAATATATGGTTCGAATGCTAATAAACATTTATATAAGGCAAATAATTCTTTCCTATTTATTTCCCATTTATCTTGAGGTTCCGTATATGTTCCTGAGTGATATCTACAGTGATGTTCTGTTTTTGTATCAATATACTTATATTTTAGTACGCGTGTAGGAATAGTTACGCGTTTTCTTTTTTAAAAAAAGTCGTAAAGTACACAGTAGATAGTACTGTGCATTTACGCGTTTGCCACCATTTTACTTGTGTATTATCTGTTCTGACAATAAATTTGTTATAAACAATATATGGTTCGAATGCTAATAAACATTTATATAAGGCAAATAATTCTTTCCTATTTATTTCCCATTTATCTTGAGGTTCCGTATATGTTCCTGAGTGATATCTACAGTGATGTTCTGTTTTTGTATCAATATACTTATATTTTAATACTCCACCGTAACTATGGTTACTTGAATCTGTTTCTACTATATATATAAATTCTTTTGTTATATCTGGAAAATATAATTTTGGTAACTTTTGACATAATTCTTTAACCTTTTGTATATGTTTTCTATCTGTTTGGTCAAAATGATATTCAATATCCTTTTTTAATTTTTTATTTAATGGTTTTAAATATTCTGCTAATTTTGGTATATATTCTCTTACTTGATTTACTAATCCTAAAAAGGATTGTAATTTTTTCTTCGTATCTAGTATTTCATTTGAATTTATAATTTTTTGTACTATATGTGTTTGCATTTTTACTCCATTCTTATCTATTTGTATACCAAGAAATTCTATTTGTTTTTTCATTATTTCTGCCTTGCTTTTACTTAAACTAATTCCTGCTGTATCTATAATGTTAATAAATTTATTTAGTAATTGTATGTGTTCGTCTTCTGTTCTTGAATATAACAATATATCATCAATATATACAATACAGTTTTCTAATTGTGTAAAGTAAGTATCCATAAAATGTTGATACCTACCTGGTGCATTTTTATATCCAAAGGGTAAAACATTCCATTCATAAAATCCTTGGGGTACTGTGAATGCTGTTAAATGTTTAGAGTTATCTTCTAATTTTAAATGATAAAAGCCTGATTTGCAATCAAATTTGCTAAAGTAATTATATCCTTGGATTTGTCTAATTTTTAATATTTTATTTGGTATTGGGTAATTATAAGTTTTAGTTTTGGCATTTAGATTTCTATAATCAATAACCATCCTACTCTTCCCTCTTTTTTGTTCACTATGTTTGTTAACAATAAAGGCGGGACTAGTATGTTTACTGTTACTAGCTTGGATGTAATTATTTTGAAGTAATTCATCTATGTGTAAGGTAAATTCTTTTAAGTCATCAAAGTTATATTTTAATGGTTTTTGGGTTATTATACTATTCTGATTTATTAGTTCTATTGTAACTGTTGTTTTATGTTTATGCCATCCTTTAAGCGGATTGTCACTATATAAGGGTTCTAACTTATCATAGATTGTGTCACAGATATAAATAAAACAATACAAGTATGGATAGGACAAATTGCAAAACAACTAATAGATAATAAAATATCAGTAGCAGATACACCAGGATATATAGAAAGAACATTAATAGGAACAGTAAAATTATGGCTACATAACATAACAGCTGACGGTAGAGCAACATTAAGAAATAATAAAGATAGTAGTGGAACAATTACAACATCAAGCATAGCTATATTAGACAAATACGAATTTGGAATTAGAAATGAATTTGGAAGTATGACAACAGAATTAGCAGAACAAGAAAAAGATAAGAATCTAAATAGACAATTAATGAATAAATTATCAATATGCAATATGTGTTATATAGATGAATATACATGCGCTTTTAAAGATTACTATTATAGAGCAATATATACTCATGAAGAAGCTATAGCAGTTAGAAGAACATATTTTACAAAGTTACCTGAACCATTTAGTACAAAAATAATAACAGCATGGGATGCAGCTAGTTTGACAGATACATTAGGAGCTAGAATAAAATATTTACAAACATGGTTTATAGGACTGTGTGATGAATATAAAGATAAACAAAAATTAGATAAAGTATTAACAAAAAATATGTCGTGTTGTACACAAAAGATAGCACCACAATTTGGTTGTAAAACTAAGAAAAATAAGTTTAGATACAAAAAACGATTTAAAAAATATAAATCTTTTAAATCTAAATATAAGCATAAAAATCCAAGAAAAAGATATTATATAAAAAATTACAAGAGAAAAAGACCTTATCGACCTAAGAAAAAATTATCAGAATGCAAATGCTATAACTGTGGAAAATTAGGACACTTAGCTAAAGATTGTAAAATACCTAAAGATATTAAGAAAAAACAAATTACCGAAGTAAGAATAGAAGAAAATATTTATACAGAATTACCATACATAGATTATGATTTAGAAAGTAACGATAGTATTTATGAACTAGATGAATTACCAGATATAGAGATAAATGACGCAGATTTAGAAACTGACCTAAATAATGATGATAGCGATATAAATCTATCAGATATAGAAAACGAAATTGATGACTGAATCAGGAATAATAGAAAAAGAAAATTACCAAACTGAAGATAGTAATAACCAAAAAATAATATTTGACTCAAATATATACAAGCAAATTACGAAACAAGAAATAACCTTAAAAATAGATAATGTATTAGATGTACCAATGGTAAAATATTGGTTTAAAAAACCTAAAGAAGAATATTATATAATAAGCCAAAAAGAACATACAGTAGACTGTAAATATGCACAAGGTAGTGCAATGGTACCCATAATAAGTAAAAGAGAAATAACCAAAGAAATACAAGCATTAAAACCAAAACCGAAAAACGAAATAACTCATGTACACTTAGGAGCAATACAGATATTAATAAAAGCATGTTTTAAGGAAGGAATAAATACACCCATAGAACTATACTTAGCAGATGATAGAATTAAGTACCCAATTGAACAAAGTATAATTAGTGCAGTAAAAGGAAATCTAATATACCAAAAATTTAAGTTTACAGTTAACCCAAATTATACAGTAGCAATAAAAGATAGAAATATAGATAAATCTCTAGTATTATATTGGAAACTATCAGGAATAGAATTAACCCCTGGAAGTAAAATATTTACAGCAAGATGCAAAAATTTATATATTTTAACTACTAAACATATGGTACAAGCAACTAACAAAATTGATAAAATCAATATAGAATCCCCATTCGACAATATATTAACGGTCATAGATAATAATGATTATAGTTATGATGAATTAAATATGAATCAAGAATTAGATATAGTAAAAGAAAGAATAGGAATGACACCAAAAAGACAAATAGATGCCCCCTATTACACACCAATGATAGATACCGGTGCAGAAGTAAATTTATGTAGATCATGGCATGGTCTCTACAATGATATTTCCATATGTTATGTCCATTGGTGTAATTGTTGACTAGTTCTTGAATAATTACTTGCAGTCCTATTAATCTTTTTGTAGCAAAGAATGTTGGTATATCAACTTCTGGTATTTCTGGTTGCTTTTCTATGTCCTCTGGGATAATCATATCTCTGGTTAGTCCAATTTTTACTACTTGGATGAGTGGTTTTATCTCATTGTATAATATTTCGGCTGGTGCTGAATAACATCTTATATAAAAGAATGATCCGTCTGTAATTCTTTTGTATATGGAAAAGGCATTATATAAGTCTGGTATTTGTTGTAGTTCTGCTCCATCGGCTGTATATACTGTTGCGAGTAGTCCATATTCATAGCATGTACGTACTAAATTTGCACTGGTGCCAGGCTGGGCTATTAGTTTATTGTATCCTTGTAGTTTCTGCGTTATAAAATCTTTTTGAGGGTCAGTGGTTGTCTGAGATCTTGGATGTAAATTCAAAAAGGTTTGGGTTTTATACATATTTTGGATGTATGCTCTGGAAATGTGGTTATATACTTGTTTATTTTGGTTTAGACTTGCGGCATATGTGGATGTTTGTGGACTTGGTATAGTCGGATGTGATAGGTTTATGGGTTGTTTATTCCTGGTAAAGGTTTTTGTAAACTGGCTATTTAAATTTTGGTTTTGTCTTTTTGTAGGTTGACTGGTTGGATTTGAGCTGCTTGCTCCTGTAGATGCTTTTCCTGTAGCTGCATTAACAAACTTGTTATGAGTTTTATGGAGTTTCTCAACGTCTCCTTCTAGTTCTGGAATTTTTATGTCTTCCGATTGACATAGTTCAGCATATTTTGAGTCATGCGGTTGACTTGTAGCTTTGTCCTTCTTTAGCTCTTTTAGTTCTAGCTCAAAACTGTCCACTTTTAAGCAAAGTGTAGTCATGGCTTTTAACAAAATATCCATTTGGCTATCTTGATCTGTCTGGGTAGCTTTGTCTTGATAAGTAGTCTGCAGTGACATTTTTGTTAGTACTGATCACTTCTATTGTAAATGTAAAATTTTGTATATTTAAGACAAGTCTTCGTATTTCTTTTGTTGTAACTGAGTCGTCTAATTTTCTTGTTAGCCACCATTTTACTTGTGTATTATCTGTTCTGACAATAAATTTGTTATAAACAATATATGGTTCGAATGCTAATAAACATTTATATAAGGCAAATAATTCTTTCCTATTTATTTCCCATTTAACTAGTTCTTGGATAATTACTTGTAGTCCTATTAATCTTTTTGTAGCAAAGAATGTTGGTATATCAACTTCTGGTATTTCTGGTTGCTTTTCTATGTCCTCTGGGATAATCATATCTCTGGTTAGTCCAATTTTTACTACTTGGATGAGTGGTTTTATCTCATTGTATAATATTTCGGCTGGTGCTGAATAACATCTTATATAAAAGAATGATCCGTCTGTAATTCTTTTGTATATGGAAAAGGCATTATATAAGTCTGGTATTTGTTGTAGTTCTGCTCCATCGGCTGTATATACTGTTGCGAGTAGTCCATATTCATAGCATGTACGTACTAAATTTGCACTGGTGCCAGGCTGGGCTATTAGTTTATTGTATCCTTGTAGTTTCTGAGTTATAAAATCTTTTTGAGGGTCAGTGGTTGTCTGAGATCTTGGATGTAAATTCAAAAAGGTTTGGGTTTTATACATATTTTGGATGTATGCTCTGGAAATGTGGTTATATACTTGTTTATTTTGGTTTAGACTTGCGGCATATGTGGATGTTTGTGGACTTGGTATAGTCGGATGTGATAGGTTTATGGGTTGTTTATTCCTGGTAAAGGTTTTTGTAAACTGGCTATTTAAATTTTGGTTTTGTCTTTTTGTAGGTTGACTGGTTGGATTTGAGCTGCTTGCTCCTGTAGATGCTTTTCCTGTAGCTGCATTAACAAACTTGTTATGAGTTTTATGGAGTTTCTCAACGTCTCCTTCTAGTTCTGGAATTTTTATGTCTTCCGATTGACATAGTTCAGCATATTTTGAGTCATGCGGTTGACTTGTAGCTTTGTCCTTCTTTAGCTCTTTTAGTTCTAGCTCAAAACTGTCCACTTTTAAGCAAAGTGTAGTCATGGCTTTTAACAAAATATCCATTTGGCTATCTTGATCTGTCTGGGTAGCTTTGTCTTGATAAGTAGTCTGCAGTGACATTTTTGTTAGTACTGATCACTTCTATTGTAAATGTAAAATTTTGTATATTTAAGACAAGTCTTCGTATTTCTTTTGTTGTAACTGAGTCGTCTAATTTTCTTGTTAGCCACCATTTTACTTGTGTATTATCTGTTCTGACAATAAATTTGTTATAAACAATATATGGTTCGAATGCTAATAAACATTTATATAAGGCAAATAATTCTTTCCTATTTATTTCCCATTTATCTTGAGGTTCCGTATATGTTCCTGAGTGATATCTACAGTGATGTTCTGTTTTTGTATCAATATACTTATATTTTAGTACGCGTGTAGGAATAGTTACGCGTTTTCTTTTTTAAAAAAAGTCGTAAAGTACACAGTAGATAGTACTGTGCATTTACGCGTTTGCCACCATTTTACTTGTGTATTATCTGTTCTGACAATAAATTTGTTATAAACAATATATGGTTCGAATGCTAATAAACATTTATATAAGGCAAATAATTCTTTCCTATTTATTTCCCATTTATCTTGAGGTTCCGTATATGTTCCTGAGTGATATCTACAGTGATGTTCTGTTTTTGTATCAATATACTTATATTTTAATACTCCACCGTAACTATGGTTACTTGAATCTGTTTCTACTATATATATAAATTCTTTTGTTATATCTGGAAAATATAATTTTGGTAACTTTTGACATAATTCTTTAACCTTTTGTATATGTTTTCTATCTGTTTGGTCAAAATGATATTCAATATCCTTTTTTAATTTTTTATTTAATGGTTTTAAATATTCTGCTAATTTTGGTATATATTCTCTTACTTGATTTACTAATCCTAAAAAGGATTGTAATTTTTTCTTCGTATCTAGTATTTCATTTGAATTTATAATTTTTTGTACTATATGTGTTTGCATTTTTACTCCATTCTTATCTATTTGTATACCAAGAAATTCTATTTGTTTTTTCATTATTTCTGCCTTGCTTTTACTTAAACTAATTCCTGCTGTATCTATAATGTTAATAAATTTATTTAGTAATTGTATGTGTTCGTCTTCTGTTCTTGAATATAACAATATATCATCAATATATACAATACAGTTTTCTAATTGTGTAAAGTAAGTATCCATAAAATGTTGATACCTACCTGGTGCATTTTTATATCCAAAGGGTAAAACATTCCATTCATAAAATCCTTGGGGTACTGTGAATGCTGTTAAATGTTTAGAGTTATCTTCTAATTTTAAATGATAAAAGCCTGATTTGCAATCAAATTTGCTAAAGTAATTATATCCTTGGATTTGTCTAATTTTTAATATTTTATTTGGTATTGGGTAATTATAAGTTTTAGTTTTGGCATTTAGATTTCTATAATCAATAACCATCCTACTCTTCCCTCTTTTTTGTTCACTATGTTTGTTAACAATAAAGGCGGGACTAGTATGTTTACTGTTACTAGCTTGGATGTAATTATTTTGAAGTAATTCATCTATGTGTAAGGTAAATTCTTTTAAGTCATCAAAGTTATATTTTAATGGTTTTTGGGTTATTATACTATTCTGATTTATTAGTTCTATTGTAACTGTTGTTTTATGTTTATGCCATCCTTTAAGCGGATTGTCACTATATAAGGGTTCTAACTTATCATAGATTGTGTCACAGATATAAATAAAACAATACAAGTATGGATAGGACAAATTGCAAAACAACTAATAGATAATAAAATATCAGTAGCAGATACACCAGGATATATAGAAAGAACATTAATAGGAACAGTAAAATTATGGCTACATAACATAACAGCTGACGGTAGAGCAACATTAAGAAATAATAAAGATAGTAGTGGAACAATTACAACATCAAGCATAGCTATATTAGACAAATACGAATTTGGAATTAGAAATGAATTTGGAAGTATGACAACAGAATTAGCAGAACAAGAAAAAGATAAGAATCTAAATAGACAATTAATGAATAAATTATCAATATGCAATATGTGTTATATAGATGAATATACATGCGCTTTTAAAGATTACTATTATAGAGCAATATATACTCATGAAGAAGCTATAGCAGTTAGAAGAACATATTTTACAAAGTTACCTGAACCATTTAGTACAAAAATAATAACAGCATGGGATGCAGCTAGTTTGACAGATACATTAGGAGCTAGAATAAAATATTTACAAACATGGTTTATAGGACTGTGTGATGAATATAAAGATAAACAAAAATTAGATAAAGTATTAACAAAAAATATGTCGTGTTGTACACAAAAGATAGCACCACAATTTGGTTGTAAAACTAAGAAAAATAAGTTTAGATACAAAAAACGATTTAAAAAATATAAATCTTTTAAATCTAAATATAAGCATAAAAATCCAAGAAAAAGATATTATATAAAAAATTACAAGAGAAAAAGACCTTATCGACCTAAGAAAAAATTATCAGAATGCAAATGCTATAACTGTGGAAAATTAGGACACTTAGCTAAAGATTGTAAAATACCTAAAGATATTAAGAAAAAACAAATTACCGAAGTAAGAATAGAAGAAAATATTTATACAGAATTACCATACATAGATTATGATTTAGAAAGTAACGATAGTATTTATGAACTAGATGAATTACCAGATATAGAGATAAATGACGCAGATTTAGAAACTGACCTAAATAATGATGATAGCGATATAAATCTATCAGATATAGAAAACGAAATTGATGACTGAATCAGGAATAATAGAAAAAGAAAATTACCAAACTGAAGATAGTAATAACCAAAAAATAATATTTGACTCAAATATATACAAGCAAATTACGAAACAAGAAATAACCTTAAAAATAGATAATGTATTAGATGTACCAATGGTAAAATATTGGTTTAAAAAACCTAAAGAAGAATATTATATAATAAGCCAAAAAGAACATACAGTAGACTGTAAATATGCACAAGGTAGTGCAATGGTACCCATAATAAGTAAAAGAGAAATAACCAAAGAAATACAAGCATTAAAACCAAAACCGAAAAACGAAATAACTCATGTACACTTAGGAGCAATACAGATATTAATAAAAGCATGTTTTAAGGAAGGAATAAATACACCCATAGAACTATACTTAGCAGATGATAGAATTAAGTACCCAATTGAACAAAGTATAATTAGTGCAGTAAAAGGAAATCTAATATACCAAAAATTTAAGTTTACAGTTAACCCAAATTATACAGTAGCAATAAAAGATAGAAATATAGATAAATCCCTAGTATTATATTGGAAACTATCAGGAATAGAATTAACCCCTGGAAGTAAAATATTTACAGCAAGATGCAAAAATTTATATATTTTAACTACTAAACATATGGTACAAGCAACTAACAAAATTGATAAAATCAATATAGAATCCCCATTCGACAATATATTAACGGTCATAGATAATAATGATTATAGTTATGATGAATTAAATATGAATCAAGAATTAGATATAGTAAAAGAAAGAATAGGAATGACACCAAAAAGACAAATAGATGCCCCCTCATCCTCATCAAGAATGAGTACATCCAGAAGAATAGAATATGAAATACCCAATGAAATAATACCAACACAACATCCCTATTATATAACAGGAATATTAAATCAACGAAAATATTTAATCTTAATCAACACAGGAGAACAAGATAATTGGATAACTAGAGAATTAATTACAGAAGATGATATTATAATACAAGAACAAGAAATACCCGATTTACCAATAGAATTAAAACAGACAAAGGAAATAACTATTCAAGAAGTAATTATAGGCGGAATACCTATAAATATACAATTTACAATAGGACAAATAAATCCAAATATAGTTTTAGGACTACAATGGCTAGAACAAGTAAAACCATATAAGTTAGAAGATAAAAGATTGATCATTCATTACCAAAATAAAAATGTAATAATCAATAGGACAAAATCAATATTATAAAAATACTTTAAAATGAAAGTATATATATTAGCAAAAATAATTGTAGAAGGATACAATAGTAGATATTACACACCAATGATAGATACCGGTGCAGAAGCAAATTTATGTAGATACAATTGTTTACCAGAAACTAAGTGGCAAAAGATAAAAAATCCAACTGTATTTTCAGGATTTAATGACGAAGGAAGTATAATAAAATATTATGCAAAAGATGTCAAATTACAAATATATGATAAAATACTAACAATAAAAACAATGTATAACTATGATTTCACAACAAGAGATATAATTTTAGGAATGCCCTTTATCGATGAACTATACCCTCATATACTAACAAAAACACACTGCTGGTTTACAACACCTTGTAAACAAAAAATAGGAGCCAAACGAGTACAAAATAAACCTAGAAAAACAACACCATGGATAAAAGGATCAGAAAAGATAACACAAAAACTAGAAAATCAAGTGACAACAGAGAAAGCAATAGAAATTATAACCTTTAATATCAATATGTTACAATCAATCTATGATAAGTTAGAACCCTTATATAGTGACAATCCGCTTAAAGGATGGCATAAACATAAAACAACAGTTACAATAGAACTAATAAATCAGAATAGTATAATAACCCAAAAACCATTAAAATATAACTTTGATGACTTAAAAGAATTTACCTTACACATAGATGAATTACTTCAAAATAATTACATCCAAGCTAGTAACAGTAAACATACTAGTCCCGCCTTTATTGTTAACAAACATAGTGAACAAAAAAGAGGGAAGAGTAGGATGGTTATTGATTATAGAAATCTAAATGCCAAAACTAAAACTTATAATTACCCAATACCAAACAAAATATTAAAAATTAGACAAATCCAAGGATATAATTACTTTAGCAAATTTGATTGCAAATCAGGCTTTTATCATTTAAAATTAGAAGATAACTCTAAACATTTAACAGCATTCACAGTACCCCAAGGATTTTATGAATGGAATGTTTTACCCTTTGGATATAAAAATGCACCAGGTAGGTATCAACATTTTATGGATACTTACTTTACACAATTAGAAAACTGTATTGTATATATTGATGATATATTGTTATATTCAAGAACAGAAGACGAACACATACAATTACTAAATAAATTTATTAACATTATAGATACAGCAGGAATTAGTTTAAGTAAAAGCAAGGCAGAAATAATGAAAAAACAAATAGAATTTCTTGGCATACAAATAGATAAGAATGGAGTAAAAATGCAAACACATATAGTACAAAAAATTATAAATTCAGATGAGATACTAGATACAAAGAAAAAGTTACAATCCTTTTTAGGATTAGTAAATCAAGTAAGAGAATATATACCAAAATTAGCAGAATATTTAAAACCATTAAATAAAAAATTAAAAAAGGATATTGAATATCATTTTGACCAAACAGATAGAAAACATATACAAAAGGTTAAAGAATTATGTCAAAAGTTACCAAAATTATATTTTCCAGATATAACAAAAGAATTTATATATATAGTAGAAACAGATTCAAGTAACCATAGTTACGGTGGAGTATTAAAATATAAGTATATTGATACAAAAACAGAACATCACTGTAGATATCACTCAGGAACATATACGGAACCTCAAGATAAATGGGAAATAAATAGGAAAGAATTATTTGCCTTATATAAATGTTTATTAGCATTCGAACCATATATTGTTTATAACAAATTTATTGTCAGAACAGATAATACACAAGTAAAATGGTGGCTAACAAGAAAATTAGACGACTCAGTTACAACAAAAGAAATACGAAGACTTGTCTTAAATATACAAAATTTTACATTTACAATAGAAGTGATCAGTACTAACAAAAATGTCACTGCAGACTACTTATCAAGACAAAGCTACCCAGACAGATCAAGATAGCCAAATGGATATTTTGTTAAAAGCCATGACTACACTTTGCTTAAAAGTGGACAGTTTTGAGCTAGAATTAAAAGAGCTAAAGAAGGACAAAGCTACAAGTCAACCGCATGACTCAAAATATGCTGAACTATGTCAATCGGAAGACATAAAAATTCCAGAACTAGAAGGAGACGTTGAGAAACTCCATAAAACTCATAACAAGTTTGTTAATGCAGCTACAGGAAAAGCATCTACAGGAGCAAGCAGCTCAAATCCAACCAGTCAACCTACAAAAAGACAAAACCAAAATTTAAATAACCAGTTTACAAAAACCTCTATCAGAAATAAACAACCCATAAACCTATCACATCCGACTATACCAAGTCCACAAACATCCACATATGCCGCAAGTCTAAACCAAAATAAACAAGTATATAACCACATTTCCAGAGCATACATCCAAAATATGTATAAAACCCAAACCTTTTTGAATTTACATCCAAGATCTCAGACAACCACTGACCCTCAAAAAGATTTTATAACTCAGAAACTACAAGGATACAATAAACTAATAGCCCAGCCTGGCACCAGTGCAAATTTAGTACGTACATGCTATGAATATGGACTACTCGCAACAGTATATACAGCCGATGGAGCAGAACTACAACAAATACCAGACTTATATAATGCCTTTTCCATATACAAAAGAATTACAGACGGATCATTCTTTTATATAAGATGTTATTCAGCACCAGCCGAAATATTATACAATGAGATAAAACCACTCATCCAAGTAGTAAAAATTGGACTAACCAGAGATATGATTATCCCAGAGGACATAGAAAAGCAACCAGAAATACCAGAAGTTGATATACCAACATTCTTTGCTACAAAAAGATTAATAGGACTACAAGTAATTATCCAAGAACTAGTCAACAATTATACCAATGGACATAACATATGGAAATATCATTGTAGAGACCATGCCATGATCTATGCAAATGCAAGAGTACTACGACAAGAAGATATGGAAGAAGTACGTAGTTGGATATGGACATTACTAAGACCCGAAGATACCCCAACAACAAGAGCTATCAAAAAAGATTTTATTTCAGAAAATTTATTGGTTAAATATTGCCAGTATTTAGGACCAAAATACCCAGATCACCATTGTTCAAAGTGCAGTGGAGGAAATACTACAACTATACCAGAAGTAAATCTAGAATGAAGAACAGCAAGACAAAAAGATACATGGGAAGACCCGCAGATATTATTTTAGTTTGTCTTATTATGTAAATTATTGTACTACTTTTTTAGTGGGAAACACTAAACCCCACACGTTTTTCTTTGTTGAAAATAAGAGCATAATGCTCAATCATGTAAAGTAGGATAGGATAGTACGCGTGTAGGAATAGTTACGCGTTTTCTTTTTTAAAAAAAGTCGTAAAGTACACAGTAGATAGTACTGTGCATTTACGCGTTTTTCTTCTTTTTTCTTTCAGAAGTCGTAAAGCAAACAGTATCTTAAACTGTTTACTCACGCGGTTTCTTTATGTAAATTATTGAGGCACTTGCCTCTTATGTGTATAAATAGAGACGAACAGATGAGAAGGAAGGCAAGCAATTCTGCTTACCTATAACCTCTCATGTGTTGAGAACTCAATAAAAGATATTACTCAAAAATATATTTCAGATATTTGCTATGGAGGAATCCAACATAGAAACATCTATGCCACATACTACCGACGAGATAACAACAAAGGTATACTCATATTTACATATGTGTAACTAATCTATCATATTCCTAATAATCTCTGATTAGCTTATTATTATTTATCATGTTATAGTCTGATTATGTTAACATTATCCTTATTAGTTTGCTATGGTTAGGAAGCTGAGAGTAAGTTAGACCCAGACTAAGCTTTTCCAAAATGGTTGAACCCAGAAAAGGCGAGGAAGCCGTGAATAGGGTAGTAAACCAACTGAAGTAAGCAGGGTTAGGGTAAACTGATTAAAGCTGGAACCCATAGTAGTGACCAACCGGATAATTAAACATACTGGACTATTAGATGATAAAGGTAATAATATAAGCAGAGGTTAGAAGGAATAATTGATTAAAACACAGAAGTAAGAAATGACAGAACCTAGTTATATGAAACCCGAAATAGCAGAAACTAGTAACCCTAAACAAACAGAAGATATAGAAAGATATAAAACACCAATACCTAAGTATCTTATAAATGGAGATAAAGACTATAAAATATTAGTCTTATATATATTAAAAAATTTAGATACAGATATCACACAAAGAATATATAACCTACTATTTAACCACGAAATCATAGACTTAATGAAAGAATTATGGATAGACACAATATTAAACAATGAGTTATCTTCTAATTTTAAATGATAAAATCCTGATTTGCAATCAAATTTGCTAAAGTAATTATATCCTTGGATTTGTCTAATTTTTAATATTTTATTTGGTATTGGGTAATTATAAGTTTTAGTTTTGGCATTTAGATTTCTATAATCAATAACCATCCTACTCTTCCCTCTTTTTTGTTCACTATGTTTGTTAACAATAAAGGCGGGACTAGTATGTTTACTGTTACTAGCTTGGATGTAATTATTTTGAAGTAATTCATCTATGTGTAAGGTAAATTCTTTTAAGTCATCAAAGTTATATTTTAATGGTTTTTGGGTTATTATACTATTCTGATTTATTAGTTCTATTGTAACTGTTGTTTTATGTTTATGCCATCCTTTAAGCGGATTGTCACTATATAAGGGTTCTAACTTATCATAGATTGATTGTAACATATTGATATTAAAGGTTATAATTTCTATTGCTTTCTCTGTTGTCACTTGATTTTCTAGTTTTTGTGTTATCTTTTCTGATCCTTTTATCCATGGTGTTGTTTTTCTAGGTTTATTTTGTACTCGTTTGGCTCCTATTTTTTGTTTACAAGGTGTTGTAAACCAGCAGTGTGTTTTTGTTAGTATATGAGGGTATAGTTCATCGATAAAGGGCATTCCTAAAATTATATCTCTTGTTGTGAAATCATAGTTATACATTGTTTTTATTGTTAGTATTTTATCATATATTTGTAATTTGACATCTTTTGCATAATATTTTATTATACTTCCTTCGTCATTAAATCCTGAAAATACAGTTGGATTTTTTATCTTTTGCCATTTAGATTCTGGTAAACAATTGTATCTACATAAATTTGCTTCTGCACCGGTATCTATCATTGGTGTGTAATATCTACTATTGTATCCTTCTACAATTATTTTTGCTAATATATATACTTTCATTTTAAAGTATTTTTATAATATTGATTTTGTCCTATTGATTATTACATTTTTATTTTGGTAATGAATGATCAATCTTTTATCTTCTAACTTATATGGTTTTACTTGTTCTAGCCATTGTAGTCCTAAAACTATATTTGGATTTATTTGTCCTATTGTAAATTGTATATTTATAGGTATTCCGCCTATAATTACTTCTTGAATAGTTATTTCCTTTGTCTGTTTTAATTCTATTGGTAAATCGGGTATTTCTTGTTCTTGTATTATAATATCATCTTCTGTAATTAATTCTCTTGTTATCCAATTATCTTGTTCTCCTGTGTTAATTAAGATTAAATATTTTCGTTGATTTAATATTCCTGTTATATAATAAGGATGTTGTGTTGGTATTATTTCATTGGGTATTTCATATTCTATTCTTCTGGATGTACTCATTCTTGATGAGGATGAGGGGGCATCTATTTGTCTTTTTGGTGTCATTCCTATTCTTTCTTTTACTATATCTAATTCTTGATTCATATTTAATTCATCATAACTATAATCATTATTATCTATGACCGTTAATATATTGTCGAATGGGGATTCTATATTGATTTTATCAATTTTGTTAGTTGCTTGTACCATATGTTTAGTAGTTAAAATATATAAATTTTTGCATCTTGCTGTAAATATTTTACTTCCAGGGGTTAATTCTATTCCTGATAGTTTCCAATATAATACTAGAGATTTATCTATATTTCTATCTTTTATTGCTACTGTATAATTTGGGTTAACTGTAAACTTAAATTTTTGGTATATTAGATTTCCTTTTACTGCACTAATTATACTTTGTTCAATTGGGTACTTAATTCTATCATCTGCTAAGTATAGTTCTATGGGTGTATTTATTCCTTCCTTAAAACATGCTTTTATTAATATCTGTATTGCTCCTAAGTGTACATGAGTTATTTCGTTTTTCGGTTTTGGTTTTAATGCTTGTATTTCTTTGGTTATTTCTCTTTTACTTATTATGGGTACCATTGCACTACCTTGTGCATATTTACAGTCTACTGTATGTTCTTTTTGGCTTATTATATAATATTCTTCTTTAGGTTTTTTAAACCAATATTTTACCATTGGTACATCTAATACATTATCTATTTTTAAGGTTATTTCTTGTTTCGTAATTTGCTTGTATATATTTGAGTCAAATATTATTTTTTGGTTATTACTATCTTCAGTTTGGTAATTTTCTTTTTCTATTATTCCTGATTCAGTCATCAATTTCGTTTTCTATATCTGATAGATTTATATCGCTATCATCATTATTTAGGTCAGTTTCTAAATCTGCGTCATTTATCTCTATATCTGGTAATTCATCTAGTTCATAAATACTATCGTTACTTTCTAAATCATAATCTATGTATGGTAATTCTGTATAAATATTTTCTTCTATTCTTACTTCGGTAATTTGTTTTTTCTTAATATCTTTAGGTATTTTACAATCTTTAGCTAAGTGTCCTAATTTTCCACAGTTATAGCATTTGCATTCTGATAATTTTTTCTTAGGTCGATAAGGTCTTTTTCTCTTGTAATTTTTTATATAATATCTTTTTCTTGGATTTTTATGCTTATATTTAGATTTAAAAGATTTATATTTTTTAAATCGTTTTTTGTATCTAAACTTATTTTTCTTAGTTTTACAACCAAATTGTGGTGCTATCTTTTGTGTACAACACGACATATTTTTTGTTAATACTTTATCTAATTTTTGTTTATCTTTATATTCATCACACAGTCCTATAAACCATGTTTGTAAATATTTTATTCTAGCTCCTAATGTATCTGTCAAACTAGCTGCATCCCATGCTGTTATTATTTTTGTACTAAATGGTTCAGGTAACTTTGTAAAATATGTTCTTCTAACTGCTATAGCTTCTTCATGAGTATATATTGCTCTATAATAGTAATCTTTAAAAGCGCATGTATATTCATCTATATAACACATATTGCATATTGATAATTTATTCATTAATTGTCTATTTAGATTCTTATCTTTTTCTTGTTCTGCTAATTCTGTTGTCATACTTCCAAATTCATTTCTAATTCCAAATTCGTATTTGTCTAATATAGCTATGCTTGATGTTGTAATTGTTCCACTACTATCTTTATTATTTCTTAATGTTGCTCTACCGTCAGCTGTTATGTTATGTAGCCATAATTTTACTGTTCCTATTAATGTTCTTTCTATATATCCTGGTGTATCTGCTACTGATATTTTATTATCTATTAGTTGCTTTGCAATTTGTCCTATCCATACTTGTATTGTTTTATTTATATCTGTGACACAATCTAAATCTAAAAATTGTGAATGTTCTGGAGTTTTAGTTGGTGTCCATTTATTTAATCTACTTTGCCATATTGCTTCATATCTATTATCATCTGTTACTGTATAATAAGTTGGTTCTCTAGTTCGTGGGTTATCATATCTTCTTTTCTCATATGTTCTACTTGTACTTGGTTGTTCATTTTTTATAGTATGTATATTTGGTTCAGCATTTGTTGTATTTATATTTAAATCTGTTATTTGGTTCATTATTTGGGTATATGTTTCACTGTTATCGTCATTATCGTCTTCATTGTTATTATTGTCTGAATGTATTTCTTTTTGGCTTATTATATAATATTCTTCTTTAGGTTTTTTCAAAGGACCACCCCCCAGTCCTAAATACTGGCAATATTTAACCAATAAATTTTCTGAAATAAAATCTTTTTTGATAGCTCTTGTTGTTGGGGTATCTTCGGGTCTTAGTAATGTCCATATCCAACTACGTACTTCTTCCATATCTTCTTGTCGTAGTACTCTTGCATTTGCATAGATCATGGCATGGTCTCTACAATGATATTTCCATATGTTATGTCCATTGGTGTAATTGTTGACTAGTTCTTGAATAATTACTTGCAGTCCTATTAATCTTTTTGTAGCAAAGAATGTTGGTATATCAACTTCTGGTATTTCTGGTTGCTTTTCTATGTCCTCTGGGATAATCATATCTCTGGTTAGTCCAATTTTTACTACTTGGATGAGTGGTTTTATCTCATTGTATAATATTTCGGCTGGTGCTGAATAACATCTTATATAAAAGAATGATCCGTCTGTAATTCTTTTGTATATGGAAAAGGCATTATATAAGTCTGGTATTTGTTGTAGTTCTGCTCCATCGGCTGTATATACTGTTGCGAGTAGTCCATATTCATAGCATGTACGTACTAAATTTGCACTGGTGCCAGGCTGGGCTATTAGTTTATTGTATCCTTGTAGTTTCTGAGTTATAAAATCTTTTTGAGGGTCAGTGGTTGTCTGAGATCTTGGATGTAAATTCAAAAAGGTTTGGGTTTTATACATATTTTGGATGTATGCTCTGGAAATGTGGTTATATACTTGTTTATTTTGGTTTAGACTTGCGGCATATGTGGATGTTTGTGGACTTGGTATAGTCGGATGTGATAGGTTTATGGGTTGTTTATTTCTGATAGAGGTTTTTGTAAACTGGTTATTTAAATTTTGGTTTTGTCTTTTTGTAGGTTGACTGGTTGGATTTGAGCTGCTTGCTCCTGTAGATGCTTTTCCTGTAGCTGCATTAACAAACTTGTTATGAGTTTTATGGAGTTTCTCAACGTCTCCTTCTAGTTCTGGAATTTTTATGTCTTCCGATTGACATAGTTCAGCATATTTTGAGTCATGCGGTTGACTTGTAGCTTTGTCCTTCTTTAGCTCTTTTAATTCTAGCTCAAAACTGTCCACTTTTAAGCAAAGTGTAGTCATGGCTTTTAACAAAATATCCATTTGGCTATCTTGATCTGTCTGGGTAGCTTTGTCTTGATAAGTAGTCTGCAGTGACATTTTTGTTAGTACTGATCACTTCTATTGTAAATGTAAAATTTTGTATATTTAAGACAAGTCTTCGTATTTCTTTTGTTGTAACTGAGTCGTCTAATTTTCTTGTTAGCCACCATTTTACTTGTGTATTATCTGTTCTGACACTTAGCTAAAGATTGTAAAATACCTAAAGATATTAAGAAAAAACAAATTACCGAAGTAAGAATAGAAGAAAATATTTATACAGAATTACCATACATAGATTATGATTTAGAAAGTAACGATAGTATTTATGAACTAGATGAATTACCAGATATAGAGATAAATGACGCAGATTTAGAAACTGACCTAAATAATGATGATAGCGATATAAATCTATCAGATATAGAAAACGAAATTGATGACTGAATCAGGAATAATAGAAAAAGAAAATTACCAAACTGAAGATAGTAATAACCAAAAAATAATATTTGACTCAAATATATACAAGCAAATTACGAAACAAGAAATAACCTTAAAAATAGATAATGTATTAGATGTACCAATGGTAAAATATTGGTTTAAAAAACCTAAAGAAGAATATTATATAATAAGCCAAAAAGAACATACAGTAGACTGTAAATATGCACAAGGTAGTGCAATGGTACCCATAATAAGTAAAAGAGAAATAACCAAAGAAATACAAGCATTAAAACCAAAACCGAAAAACGAAATAACTCATGTACACTTAGGAGCAATACAGATATTAATAAAAGCATGTTTTAAGGAAGGAATAAATACACCCATAGAACTATACTTAGCAGATGATAGAATTAAGTACCCAATTGAACAAAGTATAATTAGTGCAGTAAAAGGAAATCTAATATACCAAAAATTTAAGTTTACAGTTAACCCAAATTATACAGTAGCAATAAAAGATAGAAATATAGATAAATCTCTAGTATTATATTGGAAACTATCAGGAATAGAATTAACCCCTGGAAGTAAAATATTTACAGCAAGATGCAAAAATTTATATATTTTAACTACTAAACATATGGTACAAGCAACTAACAAAATTGATAAAATCAATATAGAATCCCCATTCGACAATATATTAACGGTCATAGATAATAATGATTATAGTTATGATGAATTAAATATGAATCAAGAATTAGATATAGTAAAAGAAAGAATAGGAATGACACCAAAAAGACAAATAGATGCCCCCTCATCCTCATCAAGAATGAGTACATCCAGAAGAATAGAATATGAAATACCCAATGAAATAATACCAACACAACATCCTTATTATATAACAGGAATATTAAATCAACGAAAATATTTAATCTTAATTAACACAGGAGAACAAGATAATTGGATAACAAGAGAATTAATTACAGAAGATGATATTATAATACAAGAACAAGAAATACCCGATCTACCAATAGAATTAAAACAGACAAAGGAAATAACTATTCAAGAAGTAATTATAGGCGGAATACCTATAAACATACAATTTACAATAGGACAAATAAATCCAAATATAGTTTTAGGACTACAATGGCTAGAACAAGTAAAACCATATAAGTTAGAAGATAAAAGATTGATCATTCATTACCAAAATAAAAATGTAATAATCAATAGGACAAAATCAATATTATAAAAATACTTTAAAATGAAAGTATATATATTAGCAAAAATAATTGTAGAAGGATACAATAGTAGATATTACACACCAATGATAGATACCGGTGCAGAAGCAAATTTATGTAGATACAATTGTTTACCAGAAACTAAGTGGCAAAAGATAAAAAATCCAACTGTATTTTCAGGATTTAATGACGAAGGAAGTATAATAAAATATTATGCAAAAGATGTCAAATTACAAATATATGATAAAATACTAACAATAAAAACAATGTATAACTATGATTTCACAACAAGAGATATAATTTTAGGAATGCCCTTTATCGATGAACTATACCCTCATATACTAACAAAAACACACTGCTGGTTTACAACACCTTGTAAACAAAAAATAGGAGCCAAACGAGTACAAAATAAACCTAGAAAAACAACACCATGGATAAAAGGATCAGAAAAGATAACACAAAAACTAGAAAATCAAGTGACAACAGAGAAAGCAATAGAAATTATAACCTTTAATATCAATATGTTACAATCAATCTATGATAAGTTAGAACCCTTATATAGTGACAATCCGCTTAAAGGATGGCATAAACATAAAACAACAGTTACAATAGAACTAATAAATCAGAATAGTATAATAACCCAAAAACCATTAAAATATAACTTTGATGACTTAAAAGAATTTACCTTACACATAGATGAATTACTTCAAAATAATTACATCCAAGCTAGTAACAGTAAACATACTAGTCCCGCCTTTATTGTTAACAAACATAGTGAACAAAAAAGAGGGAAGAGTAGGATGGTTATTGATTATAGAAATCTAAATGCCAAAACTAAAACTTATAATTACCCAATACCAAATAAAATATTAAAAATTAGACAAATCCAAGGATATAATTACTCTAGCAAATTTGATTGCAAATCAGGATTTTATCATTTAAAATTAGAAGATAACTCTAAACATTTAACAGCATTCACAGTACCCCAAGGATTTTATGAATGGAATGTTTTACCCTTTGGATATAAAAATGCACCAGGTAGGTATCAACATTTTATGGATACTTACTTTACACAATTAGAAAACTGTATTGTATATATTGATGATATATTGTTATATTCAAGAACAGAAGACGAACACATACAATTACTAAATAAATTTATTAACATTATAGATACAGCAGGAATTAGTTTAAGTAAAAGCAAGGCAGAAATAATGAAAAAACAAATAGAATTTCTTGGTATACAAATAGATAAGAATGGAGTAAAAATGCAAACACATATAGTACAAAAAATTATAAATTCAAATGAAATACTAGATACGAAGAAAAAATTACAATCCTTTTTAGGATTAGTAAATCAAGTAAGAGAATATATACCAAAATTAGCAGAATATTTAAAACCATTAAATAAAAAATTAAAAAAGGATATTGAATATCATTTTGACCAAACAGATAGAAAACATATACAAAAGGTTAAAGAATTATGTCAAAAGTTACCAAAATTATATTTTCCAGATATAACAAAAGAATTTATATATATAGTAGAAACAGATTCAAGTAACCATAGTTACGGTGGAGTATTAAAATATAAGTATATTGATACAAAAACAGAACATCACTGTAGATATCACTCAGGAACATATACGGAACCTCAAGATAAATGGGAAATAAATAGGAAAGAATTATTTGCCTTATATAAATGTTTATTAGCATTCGAACCATATATTGTTTATAACAAATTTATTGTCAGAACAGATAATACACAAGTAAAATGGTGGCTAACAAGAAAATTAGACGACTCAGTTACAACAAAAGAAATACGAAGACTTGTCTTAAATATACAAAATTTTACATTTACAATAGAAGTGATCAGTACTAACAAAAATGTCACTGCAGACTACTTATCAAGACAAAGCTACCCAGACAGATCAAGATAGCCAAATGGATATTTTGTTAAAAGCCATGACTACACTTTGCTTAAAAGTGGACAGTTTTGAGCTAGAACTAAAAGAGCTAAAGAAGGACAAAGCTACAAGTCAACCGCATGACTCAAAATATGCTGAACTATGTCAATCGGAAGACATAAAAATTCCAGAACTAGAAGGAGACGTTGAGAAACTCCATAAAACTCATAACAAGTTTGTTAATGCAGCTACAGGAAAAGCATCTACAGGAGCAAGCAGCTCAAATCCAACCAGTCAACCTACAAAAAGACAAAACCAAAATTTAAATAGCCAGTTTACAAAAACCTTTACCAGGAATAAACAACCCATAAACCTATCACATCCGACTATACCAAGTCCACAAACATCCACATATGCCGCAAGTCTAAACCAAAATAAACAAGTATATAACCACATTTCCAGAGCATACATCCAAAATATGTATAAAACCCAAACCTTTTTGAATTTACATCCAAGATCTCAGACAACCACTGACCCTCAAAAAGATTTTATAACTCAGAAACTACAAGGATACAATAAACTAATAGCCCAGCCTGGCACCAGTGCAAATTTAGTACGTACATGCTATGAATATGGACTACTCGCAACAGTATATACAGCCGATGGAGCAGAACTACAACAAATACCAGACTTATATAATGCCTTTTCCATATACAAAAGAATTACAGACGGATCATTCTTTTATATAAGATGTTATTCAGCACCAGCCGAAATATTATACAATGAGATAAAACCACTCATCCAAGTAGTAAAAATTGGACTAACCAGAGATATGATTATCCCAGAGGACATAGAAAAGCAACCAGAAATACCAGAAGTTGATATACCAACATTCTTTGCTACAAAAAGATTAATAGGACTGCAAGTAATTATTCAAGAACTAGTCAACAATTACACCAATGGACATAACATATGGAAATATCATTGTAGAGACCATGCCATGATCTATGCAAATGCAAGAGTACTACGACAAGAAGATATGGAAGAAGTACGTAGTTGGATATGGACATTACTAAGACCCAACCAAGTACAAGTAGAACATATGAGAAAAGAAGATATGATAACCCACGAACTAGAGAACCAACTTATTATACAGTAACAGATGATAATAGATATGAAGCAATATGGCAAAGTAGATTAAATAAATGGACACCAACTAAAACTCCAGAACATTCACAATTTTTAGATTTAGATTGTGTCACAGATATAAATAAAACAATACAAGTATGGATAGGACAAATTGCAAAGCAACTAATAGATAATAAAATATCAGTAGCAGATACACCAGGATATATAGAAAGAACATTAATAGGAACAGTAAAATTATGGCTACATAACATAACAGCTGACGGTAGAGCAACATTAAGAAATAATAAAGATAGTAGTGGAACAATTACAACATCAAGCATAGCTATATTAGACAAATACGAATTTGGAATTAGAAATGAATTTGGAAGTATGACAACAGAATTAGCAGAACAAGAAAAAGATAAGAATCTAAATAGACAATTAATGAATAAATTATCAATATGCAATATGTGTTATATAGATGAATATACATGCGCTTTTAAAGATTACTATTATAGAGCAATATATACTCATGAAGAAGCTATAGCAGTTAGAAGAACATATTTTACAAAGTTACCTGAACCATTTAGTACAAAAATAATAACAGCATGGGATGCAGCTAGTTTGACAGATACATTAGGAGCTAGAATAAAATATTTACAAACATGGTTTATAGGACTGTGTGATGAATATAAAGATAAACAAAAATTAGATAAAGTATTAACAAAAAATATGTCGTGTTGTACACAAAAGATAGCACCACAATTTGGTTGTAAAACTAAGAAAAATAAGTTTAGATACAAAAAACGATTTAAAAAATATAAATCTTTTAAATCTAAATATAAGCATAAAAATCCAAGAAAAAGATATTATATAAAAAATTACAAGAGAAAAAGACCTTATCGACCTAAGAAAAAATTATCAGAATGCAAATGCTATAACTGTGGAAAATTAGGACACTTAGCTAAAGATTGTAAAATACCTAAAGATATTAAGAAAAAACAAATTACCGAAGTAAGAATAGAAGAAAATATTTATACAGAATTACCATACATAGATTATGATTTAGAAAGTAACGATAGTATTTATGAACTAGATGAATTACCAGATATAGAGATAAATGACGCAGATTTAGAAACTGACCTAAATAATGATGATAGCGATATAAATCTATCAGATATAGAAAATGAAATTGATGACTGAATCAGGAATAATAGAAAAAGAAAATTACCAAACTGAAGATAGTAATAACCAAAAAATAATATTTGACTCAAATATATACAAGCAAATTACGAAACAAGAAATAACCTTAAAAATAGATAATGTATTAGATGTACCAATGGTAAAATATTGGTTTAAAAAACCTAAAGAAGAATATTATATAATAAGCCAAAAAGAACATACAGTAGACTGTAAATATGCACAAGGTAGTGCAATGGTACCCATAATAAGTAAAAGAGAAATAACCAAAGAAATACAAGCATTAAAACCAAAACCGAAAAACGAAATAACTCATGTACACTTAGGAGCAATACAGATATTAATAAAAGCATGTTTTAAGGAAGGAATAAATACACCCATAGAACTATACTTAGCAGATGATAGAATTAAGTACCCAATTGAACAAAGTATAATTAGTGCAGTAAAAGGAAATCTAATATACCAAAAATTTAAGTTTACAGTTAACCCAAATTATACAGTAGCAATAAAAGATAGAAATATAGATAAATCTCTAGTATTATATTGGAAACTATCAGGAATAGAATTAACCCCTGGAAGTAAAATATTTACAGCAAGATGCAAAAATTTATATATTTTAACTACTAAACATATGGTACAAGCAACTAACAAAATTGATAAAATCAATATAGAATCCCCATTCGACAATATATTAACGGTCATAGATAATAATGATTATAGTTATGATGAATTAAATATGAATCAAGAATTAGATATAGTAAAAGAAAGAATAGGAATGACACCAAAAAGACAAATAGATGCCCCCTCATCCTCATCAAGAATGAGTACATCCAGAAGAATAGAATATGAAATACCCAATGAAATAATACCAACACAACATCCTTATTATATAACAGGAATATTAAATCAACGAAAATATTTAATCTTAATTAACACAGGAGAACAAGATAATTGGATAACAAGAGAATTAATTACAGAAGATGATATTATAATACAAGAACAAGAAATACCCGATCTACCAATAGAATTAAAACAGACAAAGGAAATAACTATTCAAGAAGTAATTATAGGCGGAATACCTATAAACATACAATTTACAATAGGACAAATAAATCCAAATATAGTTTTAGGACTACAATGGCTAGAACAAGTAAAACCATATAAGTTAGAAGATAAAAGATTGATCATTCATTACCAAAATAAAAATGTAATAATCAATAGGACAAAATCAATATTATAAAAATACTTTAAAATGAAAGTATATATATTAGCAAAAATAATTGTAGAAGGATACAATAGTAGATATTACACACCAATGATAGATACCGGTGCAGAAGCAAATTTATGTAGATACAATTGTTTACCAGAAACTAAGTGGCAAAAGATAAAAAATCCAACTGTATTTTCAGGATTTAATGACGAAGGAAGTATAATAAAATATTATGCAAAAGATGTCAAATTACAAATATATGATAAAATACTAACAATAAAAACAATGTATAACTATGATTTCACAACAAGAGATATAATTTTAGGAATGCCCTTTATCGATGAACTATACCCTCATATACTAACAAAAACACACTGCTGGTTTACAACACCTTGTAAACAAAAAATAGGAGCCAAACGAGTACAAAATAAACCTAGAAAAACAACACCATGGATAAAAGGATCAGAAAAGATAACACAAAAACTAGAAAATCAAGTGACAACAGAGAAAGCAATAGAAATTATAACCTTTAATATCAATATGTTACAATCAATCTATGATAAGTTAGAACCCTTATATAGTGACAATCCGCTTAAAGGATGGCATAAACATAAAACAACAGTTACAATAGAACTAATAAATCAGAATAGTATAATAACCCAAAAACCATTAAAATATAACTTTGATGACTTAAAAGAATTTACCTTACACATAGATGAATTACTTCAAAATAATTACATCCAAGCTAGTAACAGTAAACATACTAGTCCCGCCTTTATTGTTAACAAACATAGTGAACAAAAAAGAGGGAAGAGTAGGATGGTTATTGATTATAGAAATCTAAATGCCAAAACTAAAACTTATAATTACCCAATACCAAATAAAATATTAAAAATTAGACAAATCCAAGGATATAATTACTTTAGCAAATTTGATTGCAAATCAGGATTTTATCATTTAAAATTAGAAGATAACTCTAAACATTTAACAGCATTCACAGTACCCCAAGGATTTTATGAATGGAATGTTTTACCCTTTGGATATAAAAATGCACCAGGTAGGTATCAACATTTTATGGATACTTACTTTACACAATTAGAAAACTGTATTGTATATATTGATGATATATTGTTATATTCAAGAACAGAAGACGAACACATACAATTACTAAATAAATTTATTAACATTATAGATACAGCAGGAATTAGTTTAAGTAAAAGCAAGGCAGAAATAATGAAAAAACAAATAGAATTTCTTGGCATACAAATAGATAAGAATGGAGTAAAAATGCAAACACATATAGTACAAAAAATTATAAATTCAGATGAGATACTAGATACAAAGAAAAAGTTACAATCCTTTTTAGGATTAGTAAATCAAGTAAGAGAATATATACCAAAATTAGCAGAATATTTAAAACCATTAAATAAAAAATTAAAAAAGGATATTGAATATCATTTTGACCAAACAGATAGAAAACATATACAAAAGGTTAAAGAATTATGTCAAAAGTTACCAAAATTATATTTTCCAGATATAACAAAAGAATTTATATATATAGTAGAAACAGATTCAAGTAACCATAGTTACGGTGGAGTATTAAAATATAAGTATATTGATACAAAAACAGAACATCACTGTAGATATCACTCAGGAACATATACGGAACCTCAAGATAAATGGGAAATAAATAGGAAAGAATTATTTGCCTTATATAAATGTTTATTAGCATTCGAACCATATATTGTTTATAACAAATTTATTGTCAGAACAGATAATACACAAGTAAAATGGTGGCTAACAAGAAAATTAGACGACTCAGTTACAACAAAAGAAATACGAAGACTTGTCTTAAATATACAAAATTTTACATTTACAATAGAAGTGATCAGTACTAACAAAAATGTCACTGCAGACTACTTATCAAGACAAAGCTACCCAGACAGATCAAGATAGCCAAATGGATATTTTGTTAAAAGCCATGACTACACTTTGCTTAAAAGTGGACAGTTTTGAGCTAGAACTAAAAGAGCTAAAGAAGGACAAAGCTACAAGTCAACCGCATGACTCAAAATATGCTGAACTATGTCAATCGGAAGACATAAAAATTCCAGAACTAGAAGGAGACGTTGAGAAACTCCATAAAACTCATAACAAGTTTGTTAATGCAGCTACAGGAAAAGCATCTACAGGAGCAAGCAGCTCAAATCCAACCAGTCAACCTACAAAAAGACAAAACCAAAATTTAAATAACCAGTTTACAAAAACCTCTATCAGAAATAAACAACCCATAAACCTATCACATCCGACTATACCAAGTCCACAAACATCCACATATGCCGCAAGTCTAAACCAAAATAAACAAGTATATAACCACATTTCCAGAGCATACATCCAAAATATGTATAAAACCCAAACCTTTTTGAATTTACATCCAAGATCTCAGACAACCACTGACCCTCAAAAAGATTTTATAACTCAGAAACTACAAGGATACAATAAACTAATAGCCCAGCCTGGCACCAGTGCAAATTTAGTACGTACATGCTATGAATATGGACTACTCGCAACGGTATATACAGCCGATGGAGCAGAACTACAACAAATACCAGACTTATATAATGCCTTTTCCATATACAAAAGAATTACAGACGGATCATTCTTTTATATAAGATGTTATTCAGCACCAGCCGAAATATTATACAATGAGATAAAACCACTCATCCAAGTAGTAAAAATTGGACTAACCAGAGATATGATTATCCCAGAGGACATAGAAAAGCAACCAGAAATACCAGAAGTTGATATACCAACATTCTTTGCTACAAAAAGATTAATAGGACTACAAGTAATTATCCAAGAACTAGTCAACAATTATACCAATGGACATAACATATGGAAATATCGTTGTAGAGACCATGCCATGATCTATGCAAATGCAAGAGTACTACGACAAGAAGATATGGAAGAAGTACGTAGTTGGATATGGACATTACTAAGACCCGAAGATACCCCAACAACAAGAGCTATCAAAAAAGATTTTATTTCAGAAAATTTATTGGTTAAATATTGCCAGTATTTAGGACCAAAATACCCAGATCACCATTGTTCAAAGTGCAGTGGAGGAAATACTACAACTATACCAGAAGTAAATCTAGAATGAAGAACAGCAAGACAAAAAGATACATGGGAAGACCCGCAGATATTATTTTAGTTTGTCTTATTATGTAAATTATTGTACTACTTTTTTAGTGGGAAACACTAAACCCCACACGTTTTTCTTTGTTGAAAATAAGAGCATAATGCTCAATCATGTAAAGTAGGATAGGATAGTACGCGTGTAGGAATAGTTACGCGTTTTCTTTTTTAAAAAAAGTCGTAAAGTACACAGTAGATAGTACTGTGCATTTACGCGTTTTTCTTCTTTTTTCTTTCAGAAGTCGTAAAGCAAACAGTATCTTAAACTGTTTACTCACGCGGTTTCTTTATGTAAATTATTGAGGCACTTGCCTCTTATGTGTATAAATAGAGACGAACAGATGAGAAGGAAGGCAAGCAATTCTGCTTACCTATAACCTCTCATGTGTTGAGAACTCAATAAAAGATATTACTCAAAAATATATTTCAGATATTTGCTATGGAGGAATCCAACATAGAAACATCTATGCCACATACTACCGACGAGATAACAACAAAGGTATACTCATATTTACATATGTGTAACTAATCTATCATATTCCTAATAATCTCTGATTAGCTTATTATTATTTATCCTTCTGTATCTATATCAAGGTATATATCATTATCTCTAGAGTCATCATCACTATCATTGTTTAATATTGTGTCTAGCCATAATTCTTTCATTAAGTCTATAATTTCGTGGTTAAATAGTAGGTTATATATTCTTTGTGTGATATCTGTATCTAAATTTTTTAATATATATAAGACTAATATTTTATAGTCTTTATCTCCATTTATAAGATACTTAGGTATTGGTGTTTTATATCTTTCTATATCTTCTGTTTGTTTAGGGTTACTAGTTTCTGCTATCTCGAGTTTCATATAACTAGGTTCTGTCATTTCTTACTTCTGTGTTTTAATCAAACTATTCCTTCTAACCTCTGCTTATATTATTACCTTTATCATCTAATAGTCCAGTATGTTTAATTATCCGGTTGGTCACTACTATGGGTTCCAGCTTTAATCAGTTTACCCTAACCCTGCTTACTTCAGTTGGTTTACTACCCTATTCACGGCTTCCTCGCCTTTTCTGGGTTCAACCATTTTGGAAAAGCTTAGTCTGGGTCTAACTTACTCTCAGCTTCCTAACCATAGCAAACTAATAAGGATAATGTTAACATAATCAGACTATAACATGATAAATAATAATAAGCTAATCAGAGATTATTAGGAATATGATAGATTAGTTACACATATGTAAATATGAGTATACCTTTGTTGTTATCTCGTCGGTAGTATGTGGCATAGATGTTTCTATGTTGGATTCCTCCATAGCAAATATCTGAAATATATTTTTGAGTAATATCTTTTATTGAGTTCTCAACACATGAGAGGTTATAGGTAAGCAGAATTGCTTGCCTTCCTTCTCATCTGTTCGTCTCTATTTATACACATAAGAGGCAAGTGCCTCAATAATTTACATAAAGAAACCGCGTGAGTAAACAGTTTAAGATACTGTTTGCTTTACGACTTCTGAAAGAAAAAAGAAGAAAAACGCGTAAATGCACAGTACTATCTACTGTGTACTTTACGACTTTTTTTTTTTTTTTTTTTAAAAAAGAAAACGCGTAACTATTCCTGCACGCGTACTATCCTATCCTACTTTACATGATTGAGCATTATGCTCTTATTTTATCTTCTTGTCGTAGTACTCTTGCATTTGCATAGATCATGGCATGGTCTCTACAATGATATTTCCATATGTTATGTCCATTGGTGTAATTGTTGACTAGTTCTTGAATAATTACTTGCAGTCCTATTAATCTTTTTGTAGCAAAGAATGTTGGTATATCAACTTCTGGTATTTCTGGTTGCTTTTCTATGTCCTCTGGGATAATCATATCTCTGGTTAGTCCAATTTTTACTACTTGGATGAGTGGTTTTATCTCATTGTATAATATTTCGGCTGGTGCTGAATAACATCTTATATAAAAGAATGATCCGTCTGTAATTCTTTTGTATATGGAAAAGGCATTATATAAGTCTGGTATTTGTTGTAGTTCTGCTCCATCGGCTGTATATACTGTTGCGAGTAGTCCATATTCATAGCATGTACGTACTAAATTTGCACTGGTGCCAGGCTGGGCTATTAGTTTATTGTATCCTTGTAGTTTCTGCGTTATAAAATCTTTTTGAGGGTCAGTGGTTGTCTGAGATCTTGGATGTAAATTCAAAAAGGTTTGGGTTTTATACATATTTTGGATGTATGCTCTGGAAATGTGGTTATATACTTGTTTATTTTGGTTTAGACTTGCGGCATATGTGGATGTTTGTGGACTTGGTATAGTCGGATGTGATAGGTTTATGGGTTGTTTATTCCTGGTAAAGGTTTTTGTAAACTGGCTATTTAAATTTTGGTTTTGTCTTTTTGTAGGTTGACTGGTTGGATTTGAGCTGCTTGCTCCTGTAGATGCTTTTCCTGTAGCTGCATTAACAAACTTGTTATGAGTTTTATGGAGTTTCTCAACGTCTCCTTCTAGTTCTGGAATTTTTATGTCTTCCGATTGACATAGTTCAGCATATTTTGAGTCATGCGGTTGACTTGTAGCTTTGTCCTTCTTTAGCTCTTTTAGTTCTAGCTCAAAACTGTCCACTTTTAAGCAAAGTGTAGTCATGGCTTTTAACAAAATATCCATTTGGCTATCTTGATCTGTCTGGGTAGCTTTGTCTTGATAAGTAGTCTGCAGTGACATTTTTGTTAGTACTGATCACTTCTATTGTAAATGTAAAATTTTGTATATTTAAGACAAGTCTTCGTATTTCTTTTGTTGTAACTGAGTCGTCTAATTTTCTTGTTAGCCACCATTTTACTTGTGTATTATCTGTTCTGACAATAAATTTGTTATAAACAATATATGGTTCGAATGCTAATAAACATTTATATAAGGCAAATAATTCTTTCCTATTTATTTCCCATTTATCTTGAGGTTCCGTATATGTTCCTGAGTGATATCTACAGTGATGTTCTGTTTTTGTATCAATATACTTATATTTTAATACTCCACCGTAACTATGGTTACTTGAATCTGTTTCTACTATATATATAAATTCTTTTGTTATATCTGGAAAATATAATTTTGGTAACTTTTGACATAATTCTTTAACCTTTTGTATATGTTTTCTATCTGTTTGGTCAAAATGATATTCAATATCCTTTTTTAATTTTTTATTTAATGGTTTTAAATATTCTGCTAATTTTGGTATATATTCTCTTACTTGATTTACTAATCCTAAAAAGGATTGTAACTTTTTCTTTGTATCTAGTATCTCATCTGAATTTATAATTTTTTGTACTATATGTGTTTGCATTTTTACTCCATTCTTATCTATTTGTATGCCAAGAAATTCTATTTGTTTTTTCATTATTTCTGCCTTGCTTTTACTTAAACTAATTCCTGCTGTATCTATAATGTTAATAAATTTATTTAGTAATTGTATGTGTTCGTCTTCTGTTCTTGAATATAACAATATATCATCAATATATACAATACAGTTTTCTAATTGTGTAAAGTAAGTATCCATAAAATGTTGATACCTACCTGGTGCATTTTTATATCCAAAGGGTAAAACATTCCATTCATAAAATCCTTGGGGTACTGTGAATGCTGTTAAATGTTTAGAGTTATCTTCTAATTTTAAATGATAAAAGCCTGATTTGCAATCAAATTTGCTAAAGTAATTATATCCTTGGATTTGTCTAATTTTTAATATTTTGTTTGGTATTGGGTAATTATAAGTTTTAGTTTTGGCATTTAGATTTCTATAATCAATAACCATCCTACTCTTCCCTCTTTTTTGTTCACTATGTTTGTTAACAATAAAGGCGGGACTAGTATGTTTACTGTTACTAGCTTGGATGTAATTATTTTGAAGTAATTCATCTATGTGTAAGGTAAATTCTTTTAAGTCATCAAAGTTATATTTTAATGGTTTTTGGGTTATTATACTATTCTGATTTATTAGTTCTATTGTAACTGTTGTTTTATGTTTATGCCATCCTTTAAGCGGATTGTCACTATATAAGGGTTCTAACTTATCATAGATTGATTGTAACATATTGATATTAAAGGTTATAATTTCTATTGCTTTCTCTGTTGTCACTTGATTTTCTAGTTTTTGTGTTATCTTTTCTGATCCTTTTATCCATGGTGTTGTTTTTCTAGGTTTATTTTGTACTCGTTTGGCTCCTATTTTTTGTTTACAAGGTGTTGTAAACCAGCAGTGTGTTTTTGTTAGTATATGAGGGTATAGTTCATCGATAAAGGGCATTCCTAAAATTATATCTCTTGTTGTGAAATCATAGTTATACATTGTTTTTATTGTTAGTATTTTATCATATATTTGTAATTTGACATCTTTTGCATAATATTTTATTATACTTCCTTCGTCATTAAATCCTGAAAATACAGTTGGATTTTTTATCTTTTGCCACTTAGTTTCTGGTAAACAATTGTATCTACATAAATTTGCTTCTGCACCGGTATCTATCATTGGTGTGTAATATCTACTATTGTATCCTTCTACAATTATTTTTGCTAATATATATACTTTCATTTTAAAGTATTTTTATAATATTGATTTTGTCCTATTGATTATTACATTTTTATTTTGGTAATGAATGATCAATCTTTTATCTTCTAACTTATATGGTTTTACTTGTTCTAGCCATTGTAGTCCTAAAACTATATTTGGATTTATTTGTCCTATTGTAAATTGTATATTTATAGGTATTCCGCCTATAATTACTTCTTGAATAGTTATTTCCTTTGTCTGTTTTAATTCTATTGGTAAATCGGGTATTTCTTGTTCTTGTATTATAATATCATCTTCTGTAATTAATTCTCTAGTTATCCAATTATCTTGTTCTCCTGTGTTGATTAAGATTAAATATTTTCGTTGATTTAATATTCCTGTTATATAATAGGGATGTTGTGTTGGTATTATTTCATTGGGTATTTCATATTCTATTCTTCTGGATGTACTCATTCTTGATGAGGATGAGGGGGCATCTATTTGTCTTTTTGGTGTCATTCCTATTCTTTCTTTTACTATATCTAATTCTTGATTCATATTTAATTCATCATAACTATAATCATTATTATCTATGACCGTTAATATATTGTCGAATGGGGATTCTATATTGATTTTATCAATTTTGTTAGTTGCTTGTACCATATGTTTAGTAGTTAAAATATATAAATTTTTGCATCTTGCTGTAAATATTTTACTTCCAGGGGTTAATTCTATTCCTGATAGTTTCCAATATAATACTAGAGATTTATCTATATTTCTATCTTTTATTGCTACTGTATAATTTGGGTTAACTGTAAACTTAAATTTTTGGTATATTAGATTTCCAAAAAAAAAAAAATGTGGGGGGTGGTCCTTTGATCTTCTCTTCTTGGGTCATTTTATCTAAATGCGGAATTATAGTAGTTATCTCGTTCTCTAATTAGTCTTAATATAATATTGATATCTCTTACTATTAGATCTAAATAACCACTATTTTGGGTTTGTATATATCTGTCTAGATTGAATTGTATTAATGTTTCTCTTTCTCTTAGTTCATCTATAGTTCGCTGCCAATTTTCTAAATTATTTTGGTCCATTTTAATAAAAATCTAGATATCCTTCTGTATCTATATCAAGGTATATATCATTATCTCTAGAGTCATCATCACTATCATTGTTTAATATTGTGTCTAGCCATAATTCTTTCATTAAGTCTATAATTTCGTGGTTAAATAGTAGGTTATATATTCTTTGTGTGATATCTGTATCTAAATTTTTTAATATATATAAGACTAATATTTTATAGTCTTTATCTCCATTTATAAGATACTTAGGTATTGGTGTTTTATATCTTTCTATATCTTCTGTTTGTTTAGGGTTACTAGTTTCTGCTATCTCGAGTTTCATATAACTAGGTTCTGTCATTTCTTACTTCTGTGTTTTAATCAAACTATTCCTTCTAACCTCTGCTTATATTATTACCTTTATCATCTAATAGTCCAGTATGTTTAATTATCCGGTTGGTCACTACTATGGGTTCCAGCTTTAATCAGTTTACCCTAACCCTGCTTACTTCAGTTGGTTTACTACCCTATTCACGGCTTCCTCGCCTTTTCTGGGTTCAACCATTTTGGAAAAGCTTAGTCTGGGTCTAACTTACTCTCAGCTTCCTAACCATAGCAAACTAATAAGGATAATGTTAACATAATCAGACTATAACATGATAAATAATAATAAGCTAATCAGAGATTATTAGGAATATGATAGATTAGTTACACATATGTAAATATGAGTATACCTTTGTTGTTATCTCGTCGGTAGTATGTGGCATAGATGTTTCTATGTTGGATTCCTCCATAGCAAATATCTGAAATATATTTTTGAGTAATATCTTTTATTGAGTTCTCAACACATGAGAGGTTATAGGTAAGCAGAATTGCTTGCCTTCCTTCTCATCTGTTCGTCTCTATTTATACACATAAGAGGCAAGTGCCTCAATAATTTACATAAAGAAACCGCGTGAGTAAACAGTTTAAGATACTGTTTGCTTTACGACTTCTGAAAGAAAAAAGAAGAAAAACGCGTAAATGCACAGTACTATCTACTGTGTACTTTACGACTTTTTTTTTTTTAAAAAAGAAAACGCGTAACTATTCCTACACGCGTACTATCCTATCCTACTTTACATGATTGAGCATTATGCTCTTATTTTCAACAAAGAAAAACGTGTGGGGTTTAGTGTTTCCCACTAAAAAAGTAGTACAATAATTTACATAATAAGACAAACTAAAATAATATCTGCGGGTCTTCCCATGTATCTTTTTGTCTTGCTGTTCTTCATTCTAGATTTACTTCTGGTATAGTTGTAGTATTTCCTCCACTGCACTTTGAACAATGGTGATCTGGGTATTTTGGTCCTAAATACTGGCAATATTTAACCAATAAATTTTCTGAAATAAAATCTTTTTTGATAGCTCTTGTTGTTGGGGTATCTTCGGGTCTTAGTAATGTCCATATCCAACTACGTACTTCTTCCATATCTTCTTGTCGTAGTACTCTTGCATTTGCATAGATCATGGCATGGTCTCTACAATGATATTTCCATATGTTATGTCCATTGGTGTAATTGTTGACTAGTTCTTGAATAATTACTTGCAGTCCTATTAATCTTTTTGTAGCAAAGAATGTTGGTATATCAACTTCTGGTATTTCTGGTTGCTTTTCTATGTCCTCTGGGATAATCATATCTCTGGTTAGTCCAATTTTTACTACTTGGATGAGTGGTTTTATCTCATTGTATAATATTTCGGCTGGTGCTGAATAACATCTTATATAAAAGAATGATCCGTCTGTAATTCTTTTGTATATGGAAAAGGCATTATATAAGTCTGGTATTTGTTGTAGTTCTGCTCCATCGGCTGTATATACCGTTGCGAGTAGTCCATATTCATAGCATGTACGTACTAAATTTGCACTGGTGCCAGGCTGGGCTATTAGTTTATTGTATCCTTGTAGTTTCTGCGTTATAAAATCTTTTTGAGGGTCAGTGGTTGTCTGAGATCTTGGATGTAAATTCAAAAAGGTTTGGGTTTTATACATATTTTGGATGTATGCTCTGGAAATGTGGTTATATACTTGTTTATTTTGGTTTAGACTTGCGGCATATGTGGATGTTTGTGGACTTGGTATAGTCGGATGTGATAGGTTTATGGGTTGTTTATTCCTGGTAAAGGTTTTTGTAAACTGGCTATTTAAATTTTGGTTTTGTCTTTTTGTAGGTTGACTGGTTGGATTTGAGCTGCTTGCTCCTGTAGATGCTTTTCCTGTAGCTGCATTAACAAACTTGTTATGAGTTTTATGGAGTTTCTCAACGTCTCCTTCTAGTTCTGGAATTTTTATGTCTTCCGATTGACATAGTTCAGCATATTTTGAGTCATGCGGTTGACTTGTAGCTTTGTCCTTCTTTAGCTCTTTTAGTTCTAGCTCAAAACTGTCCACTTTTAAGCAAAGTGTAGTCATGGCTTTTAACAAAATATCCATTTGGCTATCTTGATCTGTCTGGGTAGCTTTGTCTTGATAAGTAGTCTGCAGTGACATTTTTGTTAGTACTGATCACTTCTATTGTAAATGTAAAATTTTGTATATTTAAGACAAGTCTTCGTATTTCTTTTGTTGTAACTGAGTCGTCTAATTTTCTTGTTAGCCACCATTTTACTTGTGTATTATCTGTTCTGACAATAAATTTGTTATAAACAATATATGGTTCGAATGCTAATAAACATTTATATAAGGCAAATAATTCTTTCCTATTTATTTCCCATTTATCTTGAGGTTCCGTATATGTTCCTGAGTGATATCTACAGTGATGTTCTGTTTTTGTATCAATATACTTATATTTTAATACTCCACCGTAACTATGGTTACTTGAATCTGTTTCTACTATATATATAAATTCTTTTGTTATATCTGGAAAATATAATTTTGGTAACTTTTGACATAATTCTTTAACCTTTTGTATATGTTTTCTATCTGTTTGGTCAAAATGATATTCAATATCCTTTTTTAATTTTTTATTTAATGGTTTTAAATATTCTGCTAATTTTGGTATATATTCTCTTACTTGATTTACTAATCCTAAAAAGGATTGTAATTTTTTCTTCGTATCTAGTATTTCATTTGAATTTATAATTTTTTGTACTATATGTGTTTGCATTTTTACTCCATTCTTATCTATTTGTATACCAAGAAATTCTATTTGTTTTTTCATTATTTCTGCCTTGCTTTTACTTAAACTAATTCCTGCTGTATCTATAATGTTAATAAATTTATTTAGTAATTGTATGTGTTCGTCTTCTGTTCTTGAATATAACAATATATCATCAATATATACAATACAGTTTTCTAATTGTGTAAAGTAAGTATCCATAAAATGTTGATACCTACCTGGTGCATTTTTATATCCAAAGGGTAAAACATTCCATTCATAAAATCCTTGGGGTACTGTGAATGCTGTTAAATGTTTAGAGTTATCTTCTAATTTTAAATGATAAAATCCTGATTTGCAATCAAATTTGCTAAAGTAATTATATCCTTGGATTTGTCTAATTTTTAATATTTTATTTGGTATTGGGTAATTATAAGTTTTAGTTTTGGCATTTAGATTTCTATAATCAATAACCATCCTACTCTTCCCTCTTTTTTGTTCACTATGTTTGTTAACAATAAAGGCGGGACTAGTATGTTTACTGTTACTAGCTTGGATGTAATTATTTTGAAGTAATTCATCTATGTGTAAGGTAAATTCTTTTAAGTCATCAAAGTTATATTTTAATGGTTTTTGGGTTATTATACTATTCTGATTTATTAGTTCTATTGTAACTGTTGTTTTATGTTTATGCCATCCTTTAAGCGGATTGTCACTATATAAGGGTTCTAACTTATCATAGATTGATTGTAACATATTGATATTAAAGGTTATAATTTCTATTGCTTTCTCTGTTGTCACTTGATTTTCTAGTTTTTGTGTTATCTTTTCTGATCCTTTTATCCATGGTGTTGTTTTTCTAGGTTTATTTTGTACTCGTTTGGCTCCTATTTTTTGTTTACAAGGTGTTGTAAACCAGCAGTGTGTTTTTGTTAGTATATGAGGGTATAGTTCATCGATAAAGGGCATTCCTAAAATTATATCTCTTGTTGTGAAATCATAGTTATACATTGTTTTTATTGTTAGTATTTTATCATATATTTGTAATTTGACATCTTTTGCATAATATTTTATTATACTTCCTTCGTCATTAAATCCTGAAAATACAGTTGGATTTTTTATCTTTTGCCACTTAGTTTCTGGTAAACAATTGTATCTACATAAATTTGCTTCTGCACCGGTATCTATCATTGGTGTGTAATATCTACTATTGTATCCTTCTACAATTATTTTTGCTAATATATATACTTTCATTTTAAAGTATTTTTATAATATTGATTTTGTCCTATTGATTATTACATTTTTATTTTGGTAATGAATGATCAATCTTTTATCTTCTAACTTATATGGTTTTACTTGTTCTAGCCATTGTAGTCCTAAAACTATATTTGGATTTATTTGTCCTATTGTAAATTGTATGTTTATAGGTATTCCGCCTATAATTACTTCTTGAATAGTTATTTCCTTTGTCTGTTTTAATTCTATTGGTAGATCGGGTATTTCTTGTTCTTGTATTATAATATCATCTTCTGTAATTAATTCTCTTGTTATCCAATTATCTTGTTCTCCTGTGTTAATTAAGATTAAATATTTTCGTTGATTTAATATTCCTGTTATATAATAAGGATGTTGTGTTGGTATTATTTCATTGGGTATTTCATATTCTATTCTTCTGGATGTACTCATTCTTGATGAGGATGAGGGGGCATCTATTTGTCTTTTTGGTGTCATTCCTATTCTTTCTTTTACTATATCTAATTCTTGATTCATATTTAATTCATCATAACTATAATCATTATTATCTATGACCGTTAATATATTGTCGAATGGGGATTCTATATTGATTTTATCAATTTTGTTAGTTGCTTGTACCATATGTTTAGTAGTTAAAATATATAAATTTTTGCATCTTGCTGTAAATATTTTACTTCCAGGGGTTAATTCTATTCCTGATAGTTTCCAATATAATACTAGAGATTTATCTATATTTCTATCTTTTATTGCTACTGTATAATTTGGGTTAACTGTAAACTTAAATTTTTGGTATATTAGATTTCCTTTTACTGCACTAATTATACTTTGTTCAATTGGGTACTTAATTCTATCATCTGCTAAGTATAGTTCTATGGGTGTATTTATTCCTTCCTTAAAACATGCTTTTATTAATATCTGTATTGCTCCTAAGTGTACATGAGTTATTTCGTTTTTCGGTTTTGGTTTTAATGCTTGTATTTCTTTGGTTATTTCTCTTTTACTTATTATGGGTACCATTGCACTACCTTGTGCATATTTACAGTCTACTGTATGTTCTTTTTGGCTTATTATATAATATTCTTCTTTAGGTTTTTTAAACCAATATTTTACCATTGGTACATCTAATACATTATCTATTTTTAAGGTTATTTCTTGTTTCGTAATTTGCTTGTATATATTTGAGTCAAATATTATTTTTTGGTTATTACTATCTTCAGTTTGGTAATTTTCTTTTTCTATTATTCCTGATTCAGTCATCAATTTCGTTTTCTATATCTGATAGATTTATATCGCTATCATCATTATTTAGGTCAGTTTCTAAATCTGCGTCATTTATCTCTATATCTGGTAATTCATCTAGTTCATAAATACTATCGTTACTTTCTAAATCATAATCTATGTATGGTAATTCTGTATAAATATTTTCTTCTATTCTTACTTCGGTAATTTGTTTTTTCTTAATATCTTTAGGTATTTTACAATCTTTAGCTAAGTGTCCTAATTTTCCACAGTTATAGCATTTGCATTCTGATAATTTTTTCTTAGGTCGATAAGGTCTTTTTCTCTTGTAATTTTTTATATAATATCTTTTTCTTGGATTTTTATGCTTATATTTAGATTTAAAAGATTTATATTTTTTAAATCGTTTTTTGTATCTAAACTTATTTTTCTTAGTTTTACAACCAAATTGTGGTGCTATCTTTTGTGTACAACACGACATATTTTTTGTTAATACTTTATCTAATTTTTGTTTATCTTTATATTCATCACACAGTCCTATAAACCATGTTTGTAAATATTTTATTCTAGCTCCTAATGTATCTGTCAAACTAGCTGCATCCCATGCTGTTATTATTTTTGTACTAAATGGTTCAGGTAACTTTGTAAAATATGTTCTTCTAACTGCTATAGCTTCTTCATGAGTATATATTGCTCTATAATAGTAATCTTTAAAAGCGCATGTATATTCATCTATATAACACATATTGCATATTGATAATTTATTCATTAATTGTCTATTTAGATTCTTATCTTTTTCTTGTTCTGCTAATTCTGTTGTCATACTTCCAAATTCATTTCTAATTCCAAATTCGTATTTGTCTAATATAGCTATGCTTGATGTTGTAATTGTTCCACTACTATCTTTATTATTTCTTAATGTTGCTCTACCGTCAGCTGTTATGTTATGTAGCCATAATTTTACTGTTCCTATTAATGTTCTTTCTATATATCCTGGTGTATCTGCTACTGATATTTTATTATCTATTAGTTGTTTTGCAATTTGTCCTATCCATACTTGTATTGTTTTATTTATATCTGTGACACAATCTAAATCTAAAAATTGTGAATGTTCTGGAGTTTTAGTTGGTGTCCATTTATTTAATCTACTTTGCCATATTGCTTCATATCTATTATCATCTGTTACTGTATAATAAGTTGGTTCTCTAGTTCGTGGGTTATCATATCTTCTTTTCTCATATGTTCTACTTGTACTTGGTTGTTCATTTTTTATAGTATGTATATTTGGTTCAGCATTTGTTGTATTTATATTTAAATCTGTTATTTGGTTCATTATTTGGGTATATGTTTCACTGTTATCGTCATTATCGTCTTCATTGTTATTATTGTCTGAATGTATTTCTGATTCGGTTTCGTTTATGGTTACATTATCTATGGTTAAATTGTCTATTGTGATGTTATCAATACTTATGTTTGGAGATTCTTCGTCAGGGTTTAAGCTTTCTAAGTGTATTTGTTCTTTTAACTGTTCTAATTCCATTGCTAACTTTTTTTCTTTTTCTTTTTTTATTTTTTCATTTTGTTTGGCTAATCTGGCTTGTACTTTCTGGGCATATATTTGTTTTAATATTGCTAATTCTTTTTCCATTTCTTGTATTTTTGTAGATGATTCGGATGTTTCTGGTTCTGGTTCAAAATATTCAGGGATTGGTTCTTGAGGTGGTATAGGTTTTTGAGGAGGGGTTTGTTTTATTTGTTGGGTTTTTAGTTGTTCGATTTCTTTTTTGGCTTCTAATCGTATTTTTTCTATTTCTAGTTTTTGATCTATTTCAGTATTTTCTTTTTGTAATCTTATCATTTCTGTTAGACTATCTTCTAATTTAGCTGATATTGGATCCGGCATTAAATATAATTTTGTACCTATTTTTCTATATCGTCGTCCTAAATTTGAGTGTGTTATTGTTATTTGTGTTCCATCTGTTCCTAAAAATGTTTTTTCTTCTACTGGATATTCTTCTTTATTCATAAACAATATTTTATTTCTAATATATCTTTTTGTAATTCTAATTCTTGTATGGTTTGTTTTTGTGCTTCGATTGATTTTTTAGCTACTCCTGCAAATATATTATAATTTAATCTTTCTTTTCTAATTTTAAGTTCTTCCACCGTAACTATGGTTACTTGAATCTGTTTCTACTATATATATAAATTCTTTTGTTATATCTGGAAAATATAATTTTGGTAACTTTTGACATAATTCTTTAACCTTTTGTATATGTTTTCTATCTGTTTGGTCAAAATGATATTCAATATCCTTTTTTAATTTTTTATTTAATGGTTTTAAATATTCTGCTAATTTTGGTATATATTCTCTTACTTGATTTACTAATCCTAAAAAGGATTGTAATTTTTTCTTCGTATCTAGTATTTCATTTGAATTTATAATTTTTTGTACTATATGTGTTTGCATTTTTACTCCATTCTTATCTATTTGTATACCAAGAAATTCTATTTGTTTTTTCATTATTTCTGCCTTGCTTTTACTTAAACTAATTCCTGCTGTATCTATAATGTTAATAAATTTATTTAGTAATTGTATGTGTTCGTCTTCTGTTCTTGAATATAACAATATATCATCAATATATACAATACAGTTTTCTAATTGTGTAAAGTAAGTATCCATAAAATGTTGATACCTACCTGGTGCATTTTTATATCCAAAGGGTAAAACATTCCATTCATAAAATCCTTGGGGTACTGTGAATGCTGTTAAATGTTTAGAGTTATCTTCTAATTTTAAATGATAAAATCCTGATTTGCAATCAAATTTGCTAAAGTAATTATATCCTTGGATTTGTCTAATTTTTAATATTTTATTTGGTATTGGGTAATTATAAGTTTTAGTTTTGGCATTTAGATTTCTATAATCAATAACCATCCTACTCTTCCCTCTTTTTTGTTCACTATGTTTGTTAACAATAAAGGCGGGACTAGTATGTTTACTGTTACTAGCTTGGATGTAATTATTTTGAAGTAATTCATCTATGTGTAAGGTAAATTCTTTTAAGTCATCAAAGTTATATTTTAATGGTTTTTGGGTTATTATACTATTCTGATTTATTAGTTCTATTGTAACTGTTGTTTTATGTTTATGCCATCCTTTAAGCGGATTGTCACTATATAAGGGTTCTAACTTATCATAGATTGATTGTAACATATTGATATTAAAGGTTATAATTTCTATTGCTTTCTCTGTTGTCACTTGATTTTCTAGTTTTTGTGTTATCTTTTCTGATCCTTTTATCCATGGTGTTGTTTTTCTAGGTTTATTTTGTACTCGTTTGGCTCCTATTTTTTGTTTACAAGGTGTTGTAAACCAGCAGTGTGTTTTTGTTAGTATATGAGGGTATAGTTCATCGATAAAGGGCATTCCTAAAATTATATCTCTTGTTGTGAAATCATAGTTATACATTGTTTTTATTGTTAGTATTTTATCATATATTTGTAATTTGACATCTTTTGCATAATATTTTATTATACTTCCTTCGTCATTAAATCCTGAAAATACAGTTGGATTTTTTATCTTTTGCCACTTAGTTTCTGGTAAACAATTGTATCTACATAAATTTGCTTCTGCACCGGTATCTATCATTGGTGTGTAATATCTACTATTGTATCCTTCTACAATTATTTTTGCTAATATATATACTTTCATTTTAAAGTATTTTTATAATATTGATTTTGTCCTATTGATTATTACATTTTTATTTTGGTAATGAATGATCAATCTTTTATCTTCTAACTTATATGGTTTTACTTGTTCTAGCCATTGTAGTCCTAAAACTATATTTGGATTTATTTGTCCTATTGTAAATTGTATGTTTATAGGTATTCCGCCTATAATTACTTCTTGAATAGTTATTTCCTTTGTCTGTTTTAATTCTATTGGTAGATCGGGTATTTCTTGTTCTTGTATTATAATATCATCTTCTGTAATTAATTCTCTTGTTATCCAATTATCTTGTTCTCCTGTGTTAATTAAGATTAAATATTTTCGTTGATTTAATATTCCTGTTATATAATAAGGATGTTGTGTTGGTATTATTTCATTGGGTATTTCATATTCTATTCTTCTGGATGTACTCATTCTTGATGAGGATGAGGGGGCATCTATTTGTCTTTTTGGTGTCATTCCTATTCTTTCTTTTACTATATCTAATTCTTGATTCATATTTAATTCATCATAACTATAATCATTATTATCTATGACCGTTAATATATTGTCGAATGGCTAGAACAGTTATTAGGAAATATATTCTATTATGACCGTTAATATATAGTTCTAAACATTTAACAGCATTCACAGTACCCCAAGGATTTTATGAATGGAATGTTTTACCCTTTGGATATAAAAATGCACCAGGTAGGTATCAACATTTTATGGATACTTACTTTACACAATTAGAAAACTGTATTGTATATATTGATGATATATTGTTATATTCAAGAACAGAAGACGAACACATACAATTACTAAATAAATTTATTAACATTATAGATACAGCAGGAATTAGTTTAAGTAAAAGCAAGGCAGAAATAATGAAAAAACAAATAGAATTTCTTGGTATACAAATAGATAAGAATGGAGTAAAAATGCAAACACATATAGTACAAAAAATTATAAATTCAAATGAAATACTAGATACGAAGAAAAAATTACAATCCTTTTTAGGATTAGTAAATCAAGTAAGAGAATATATACCAAAATTAGCAGAATATTTAAAACCATTAAATAAAAAATTAAAAAAGGATATTGAATATCATTTTGACCAAACAGATAGAAAACATATACAAAAGGTTAAAGAATTATGTCAAAAGTTACCAAAATTATATTTTCCAGATATAACAAAAGAATTTATATATATAGTAGAAACAGATTCAAGTAACCATAGTTACGGTGGAGTATTAAAATATAAGTATATTGATACAAAAACAGAACATCACTGTAGATATCACTCAGGAACATATACGGAACCTCAAGATAAATGGGAAATAAATAGGAAAGAATTATTTGCCTTATATAAATGTTTATTAGCATTCGAACCATATATTGTTTATAACAAATTTATTGTCAGAACAGATAATACACAAGTAAAATGGTGGCTAACAAGAAAATTAGACGACTCAGTTACAACAAAAGAAATACGAAGACTTGTCTTAAATATACAAAATTTTACATTTACAATAGAAGTGATCAGTACTAACAAAAATGTCACTGCAGACTACTTATCAAGACAAAGCTACCCAGACAGATCAAGATAGCCAAATGGATATTTTGTTAAAAGAAAACGCGTAACTATTCCTACACGCGTACTATCCTATCCTACTTTACATGATTGAGCATTATGCTCTTATTTTCAACAAAGAAAAACGTGTGGGGTTTAGTGTTTCCCACTAAAAAAGTAGTACAATAATTTACATAATAAGACAAACTAAAATAATATCTGCGGGTCTTCCCATGTATCTTTTTGTCTTGCTGTTCTTCATTCTAGATTTACTTCTGGTATAGTTGAATTTTTATGTCTTCCGATTGACATAGTTCAGCATATTTTGAGTCATGCGGTTGACTTGTAGCTTTGTCCTTCTTTAGCTCTTTTAGTTCTAGCTCAAAACTGTCCACTTTTAAGCAAAGTGTAGTCATGGCTTTTAACAAAATATCCATTTGGCTATCTTGATCTGTCTGGGTAGCTTTGTCTTGATAAGTAGTCTGCAGTGACATTTTTGTTAGTACTGATCACTTCTATTGTAAATGTAAAATTTTGTATATTTAAGACAAGTCTTCGTATTTCTTTTGTTGTAACTGAGTCGTCTAATTTTCTTGTTAGCCACCATTTTACTTGTGTATTATCTGTTCTGACAATAAATTTGTTATAAACAATATATGGTTCGAATGCTAATAAACATTTATATAAGGCAAATAATTCTTTCCTATTTATTTCCCATTTATCTTGAGGTTCCGTATATGTTCCTGAGTGATATCTACAGTGATGTTCTGTTTTTGTATCAATATACTTATATGATACCTATAAACGATGATAGAATTACACACTGATGATAGAACAGTTAGTGTTTAGCAATGGAATTAGAACAGTTAAAAGAACAAATACACTTAGAAAGCTTAAACCCTGACGAAGAATCTCCAAACATAAGTATTGATAACATCACAATAGACAATTTAACCATAGATAATGTAACCATAAACGAAACCGAATCAGAAATACATTCAGACAATAATAACAATGAAGACGATAATGACGATAACAGTGAAACATATACCCAAATAATGAACCAAATAACAGATTTAAATATAAATACAACAAATGCTGAACCAAATATACATACTATAAAAAATGAACAACCAAGTACAAGTAGAACATATGAGAAAAGAAGATATGATAACCCACGAACTAGAGAACCAACTTATTATACAGTAACAGATGATAATAGATATGAAGCAATATGGCAAAGTAGATTAAATAAATGGACACCAACTAAAACTCCAGAACATTCACAATTTTTAGATTTAGATTGTGTCACAGATATAAATAAAACAATACAAGTATGGATAGGACAAATTGCAAAGCAACTAATAGATAATAAAATATCAGTAGCAGATACACCAGGATATATAGAAAGAACATTAATAGGAACAGTAAAATTATGGCTACATAACATAACAGCTGACGGTAGAGCAACATTAAGAAATAATAAAGATAGTAGTGGAACAATTACAACATCAAGCATAGCTATATTAGACAAATACGAATTTGGAATTAGAAATGAATTTGGAAGTATGACAACAGAATTAGCAGAACAAGAAAAAGATAAGAATCTAAATAGACAATTAATGAATAAATTATCAATATGCAATATGTGTTATATAGATGAATATACATGCGCTTTTAAAGATTACTATTATAGAGCAATATATACTCATGAAGAAGCTATAGCAGTTAGAAGAACATATTTTACAAAGTTACCTGAACCATTTAGTACAAAAATAATAACAGCATGGGATGCAGCTAGTTTGACAGATACATTAGGAGCTAGAATAAAATATTTACAAACATGGTTTATAGGACTGTGTGATGAATATAAAGATAAACAAAAATTAGATAAAGTATTAACAAAAAATATGTCGTGTTGTACACAAAAGATAGCACCACAATTTGGTTGTAAAACTAAGAAAAATAAGTTTAGATACAAAAAACGATTTAAAAAATATAAATCTTTTAAATCTAAATATAAGCATAAAAATCCAAGAAAAAGATATTATATAAAAAATTACAAGAGAAAAAGACCTTATCGACCTAAGAAAAAATTATCAGAATGCAAATGCTATAACTGTGGAAAATTAGGACACTTAGCTAAAGATTGTAAAATACCTAAAGATATTAAGAAAAAACAAATTACCGAAGTAAGAATAGAAGAAAATATTTATACAGAATTACCATACATAGATTATGATTTAGAAAGTAACGATAGTATTTATGAACTAGATGAATTACCAGATATAGAGATAAATGACGCAGATTTAGAAACTGACCTAAATAATGATGATAGCGATATAAATCTATCAGATATAGAAAACGAAATTGATGACTGAATCAGGAATAGTTCAGCATATTTTGAGTCATGCGGTTGACTTGTAGCTTTGTCCTTCTTTAGCTCTTTTAGTTCTAGCTCAAAACTGTCCACTTTTAAGCAAAGTGTAGTCATGGCTTTTAACAAAATATCCATTTGGCTATCTTGATCTGTCTGGGTAGCTTTGTCTTGATAAGTAGTCTGCAGTGACATTTTTGTTAGTACTGATCACTTCTATTGTAAATGTAAAATTTTGTATATTTAAGACAAGTCTTCGTATTTCTTTTGTTGTAACTGAGTCGTCTAATTTTCTTGTTAGCCACCATTTTACTTGTGTATTATCTGTTCTGACAATAAATTTGTTATAAACAATATATGGTTCGAATGCTAATAAACATTTATATAAGGCAAATAATTCTTTCCTATTTATTTCCCATTTATCTTGAGGTTCCGTATATGTTCCTGAGTGATATCTACAGTGATGTTCTGTTTTTGTATCAATATACTTATATTTTAATACTCCACCGTAACTATGGTTACTTGAATCTGTTTCTACTATATATATAAATTCTTTTGTTATATCTGGAAAATATAATTTTGGTAACTTTTGACATAGAATATTATATAATAAGCCAAAAAGAACATACAGTAGACTGTAAATATGCACAAGGTAGTGCAATGGTACCCATAATAAGTAAAAGAGAAATAACCAAAGAAATACAAGCATTAAAACCAAAACCGAAAAACGAAATAACTCATGTACACTTAGGAGCAATACAGATATTAATAAAAGCATGTTTTAAGGAAGGAATAAATACACCCATAGAACTATACTTAGCAGATGATAGAATTAAGTACCCAATTGAACAAAGTATAATTAGTGCAGTAAAAGGAAATCTAATATACCAAAAATTTAAGTTTACAGTTAACCCAAATTATACAGTAGCAATAAAAGATAGAAATATAGATAAATCTCTAGTATTATATTGGAAACTATCAGGAATAGAATTAACCCCTGGAAGTAAAATATTTACAGCAAGATGCAAAAATTTATATATTTTAACTACTAAACATATGGTACAAGCAACTAACAAAATTGATAAAATCAATATAGAATCCCCATTCGACAATATATTAACGGTCATAGATAATAATGATTATAGTTATGATGAATTAAATATGAATCAAGAATTAGATATAGTAAAAGAAAGAATAGGAATGACACCAAAAAGACAAATAGATGCCCCCTCATCCTCATCAAGAATGAGTACATCCAGAAGAATAGAATATGAAATACCCAATGAAATAATACCAACACAACATCCTTATTATATAACAGGAATATTAAATCAACGAAAATATTTAATCTTAATTAACACAGGAGAACAAGATAATTGGATAACAAGAGAATTAATTACAGAAGATGATATTATAATACAAGAACAAGAAATACCCGATTTACCAATAGAATTAAAACAGACAAAGGAAATAACTATTCAAGAAGTAATTATAGGCGGAATACCTATAAATATACAATTTACAATAGGACAAATAAATCCAAATATAGTTTTAGGACTACAATGGCTAGAACAAGTAAAACCATATAAGTTAGAAGATAAAAGATTGATCATTCATTACCAAAATAAAAATGTAATAATCAATAGGACAAAATCAATATTATAAAAATACTTTAAAATGAAAGTATATATATTAGCAAAAATAATTGTAGAAGGATATATCTCTTGTTGTGAAATCATAGTTATACATTGTTTTTATTGTTAGTATTTTATCATATATTTGTAATTTGACATCTTTTGCATAATATTTTATTATACTTCCTTCGTCATTAAATCCTGAAAATACAGTTGGATTTTTTATCTTTTGCCACTTAGTTTCTGGTAAACAATTGTATCTACATAAATTTGCTTCTGCACCGGTATCTATCATTGGTGTGTAATATCTACTATTGTATCCTTCTACAATTATTTTTGCTAATATATATACTTTCATTTTAAAGTATTTTTATAATATTGATTTTGTCCTATTGATTATTACATTTTTATTTTGGTAATGAATGATCAATCTTTTATCTTCTAACTTATATGGTTTTACTTGTTCTAGCCATTGTAGTCCTAAAACTATATTTGGATTTATTTGTCCTATTGTAAATTGTATGTTTATAGGTATTCCGCCTATAATTACTTCTTGAATAGTTATTTCCTTTGTCTACAGTGATGTTCTGTATCTATATTGGTTAAATATTGCCAGTATTTAGGACCAAAATACCCAGATCACCATTGTTCAAAGTGCAGTGGAGGAAATACTACAACTATACCAGAAGTAAATCTAGAATGAAGAACAGCAAGACAAAAAGATACATGGGAAGACCCGCAGATATTATTTTAGTTTGTCTTATTATGTAAATTATTGTACTACTTTTTTAGTGGGAAACACTAAACCCCACACGTTTTTCTTTGTTGAAAATAAGAGCATAATGCTCAATCATGTAAAGTAGGATAGGATAGTACGCGTGTAGGAATAGTTACGCGTTTTCTTTTTTAAAAAAAGTCGTAAAGTACACAGTAGATAGTACTGTGCATTTACGCGTTTTTCTTCTTTTTTCTTTCAGAAGTCGTAAAGCAAACAGTATCTTAAACTGTTTACTCACGCGATTTCTTTATGTAAATTATTGAGGCACTTGCCTCTTATGTGTATAAATAGAGACGAACAGATGAGAAGGAAGGCAAGCAATTCTGCTTACCTATAACCTCTCATGTGTTGAGAACTCAATAAAAGATATTACTCAAAAATATATTTCAGATATTTGCTATGGAGGAATCCAACATAGAAACATCTATGCCACATACTACCGACGAGATAACAACAAAGGTATACTCATATTTACATATGTGTAACTAATCTATCATATTCCTAATAATCTCTGATTAGCTTATTATTATTTATCATGTTATAGTCTGATTATGTTAACATTATCCTTATTAGTTTGCTATGGTTAGGAAGCTGAGAGTAAGTTAGACCCAGACTAAGCTTTTCCAAAATGGTTGAACCCAGAAAAGGCGAGGAAGCCGTGAATAGGGTAGTAAACCAACTGAAGTAAGCAGGGTTAGGGTAAACTGATTAAAGCTGGAACCCATAGTAGTGACCAACCGGATAATTAAACATACTGGACTATTAGATGATAAAGGTAATAATATAAGCAGAGGTTAGAAGGAATAATTGATTAAAACACAGAAGTAAGAAATGACAGAACCTAGTTATATGAAACCCGAAATAGCAGAAACTAGTAACCCTAAACAAACAGAAGATATAGAAAGATATAAAACACCAATACCTAAGTATCTTATAAATGGAGATAAAGACTATAAAATATTAGTCTTATATATATTAAAAAATTTAGATACAGATATCACACAAAGAATATATAACCTACTATTTAACCACGAAATCATAGACTTAATGAAAGAATTATGGATAGACACAATATTAAACAATGATAGTGATAATGACTCTAGAGATAATGATATATACCTTGATATAGATACAGAAGGATATCTAGATTTTTATTAAAATGGACCAAAATAATTTAGAAAATTGGCAGCGAACTATAGATGAACTAAGAGAAAGAGAAACATTAATACAATTCAATCTAGACAGATATATACAAACCCAAAATAGTGGTTATTTAGATCTAATAGTAAGAGATATCAATATTATATTAAGACTAATTAGAGAACGAGATAACTACTATAATTCCGCATTTAGATAAAATGACCCAAGAAGAGAAGATCAAAGGACCACCCCCCACAATACAAGTATGGATAGGACAAATTGCAAAACAACTAATAGATAATAAAATATCAGTAGCAGATACACCAGGATATATAGAAAGAACATTAATAGGAACAGTAAAATTATGGCTACATAACATAACAGCTGACGGTAGAGCAACATTAAGAAATAATAAAGATAGTAGTGGAACAATTACAACATCAAGCATAGCTATATTAGACAAATACGAATTTGGAATTAGAAATGAATTTGGAAGTATGACAACAGAATTAGCAGAACAAGAAAAAGATAAGAATCTAAATAGACAATTAATGAATAAATTATCAATATGCAATATGTGTTATATAGATGAATATACATGCGCTTTTAAAGATTACTATTATAGAGCAATATATACTCATGAAGAAGCTATAGCAGTTAGAAGAACATATTTTACAAAGTTACCTGAACCATTTAGTACAAAAATAATAACAGCATGGGATGCAGCTAGTTTGACAGATACATTAGGAGCTAGAATAAAATATTTACAAACATGGTTTATAGGACTGTGTGATGAATATAAAGATAAACAAAAATTAGATAAAGTATTAACAAAAAATATGTCGTGTTGTACACAAAAGATAGCACCACAATTTGGTTGTAAAACTAAGAAAAATAAGTTTAGATACAAAAAACGATTTAAAAAATATAAATCTTTTAAATCTAAATATAAGCATAAAAATCCAAGAAAAAGATATTATATAAAAAATTACAAGAGAAAAAGACCTTATCGACCTAAGAAAAAATTATCAGAATGCAAATGCTATAACTGTGGAAAATTAGGACACTTAGCTAAAGATTGTAAAATACCTAAAGATATTAAGAAAAAACAAATTACCGAAGTAAGAATAGAAGAAAATATTTATACAGAATTACCATACATAGATTATGATTTAGAAAGTAACGATAGTATTTATGAACTAGATGAATTACCAGATATAGAGATAAATGACGCAGATTTAGAAACTGACCTAAATAATGATGATAGCGATATAAATCTATCAGATATAGAAAACGAAATTGATGACTGAATCAGGAATAATAGAAAAAGAAAATTACCAAACTGAAGATAGTAATAACCAAAAAATAATATTTGACTCAAATATATACAAGCAAATTACGAAACAAGAAATAACCTTAAAAATAGATAATGTATTAGATGTACCAATGGTAAAATATTGGTTTAAAAAACCTAAAGAAGAATATTATATAATAAGCCAAAAAGAACATACAGTAGACTGTAAATATGCACAAGGTAGTGCAATGGTACCCATAATAAGTAAAAGAGAAATAACCAAAGAAATACAAGCATTAAAACCAAAACCGAAAAACGAAATAACTCATGTACACTTAGGAGCAATACAGATATTAATAAAAGCATGTTTTAAGGAAGGAATAAATACACCCATAGAACTATACTTAGCAGATGATAGAATTAAGTACCCAATTGAACAAAGTATAATTAGTGCAGTAAAAGGAAATCTAATATACCAAAAATTTAAGTTTACAGTTAACCCAAATTATACAGTAGCAATAAAAGATAGAAATATAGATAAATCTCTAGTATTATATTGGAAACTATCAGGAATAGAATTAACCCCTGGAAGTAAAATATTTACAGCAAGATGCAAAAATTTATATATTTTAACTACTAAACATATGGTACAAGCAACTAACAAAATTGATAAAATCAATATAGAATCCCCATTCGACAATATATTAACGGTCATAGATAATAATATCATTGTTTAATATTGTGTCTAGCCATAATTCTTTCATTAAGTCTATAATTTCGTGGTTAAATAGTAGGTTATATATTCTTTGTGTGATATCTGTATCTAAATTTTTTAATATATATAAGACTAATATTTTATAGTCTTTATCTCCATTTATAAGATACTTAGGTATTGGTGTTTTATATCTTTCTATATCTTCTGTTTGTTTAGGGTTACTAGTTTCTGCTATCTCGAGTTTCATATAACTAGGTTCTGTCATTTCTTACTTCTGTGTTTTAATCAAACTATTCCTTCTAACCTCTGCTTATATTATTACCTTTATCATCTAATAGTCCAGTATGTTTAATTATCCGGTTGGTCACTACTATGGGTTCCAGCTTTAATCAGTTTACCCTAACCCTGCTTACTTCAGTTGGTTTACTACCCTATTCACGGCTTCCTCGCCTTTTCTGGGTTCAACCATTTTGGAAAAGCTTAGTCTGGGTCTAACTTACTCTATTCCTGATAGTTTCCAATATAATACTAGAGATTTATCTATATTTCTATCTTTTATTGCTACTGTATAATTTGGGTTAACTGTAAACTTAAATTTTTGGTATATTAGATTTCCTTTTACTGCACTAATTATACTTTGTTCAATTGGGTACTTAATTCTATCATCTGCTAAGTATAGTTCTATGGGTGTATTTATTCCTTCCTTAAAACATGCTTTTATTAATATCTGTATTGCTCCTAAGTGTACATGAGTTATTTCGTTTTTCGGTTTTGGTTTTAATGCTTGTATTTCTTTGGTTATTTCTCTTTTACTTATTATGGGTACCATTGCACTACCTTGTGCATATTTACAGTCTACTGTATGTTCTTTTTGGCTTATTATATAATATTCTTCTTTAGGTTTTTTAAACCAATATTTTACCATTGGTACATCTAATACATTATCTATTTTGGTCCATTTTAATAAAAATCTAGATATCCTTCTGTATCTATATCAAGGTATATATCATTATCTCTAGAGTCATTATCACTATCATTGTTTAATATTGTGTCTATCCATAATTCTTTCATTAAGTCTATGATTTCGTGGTTAAATAGTAGGTTATATATTCTTTGTGTGATATCTGTATCTAAATTTTTTAATATATATAAGACTAATATTTTATAGTCTTTATCTCCATTTATAAGATACTTAGGTATTGGTGTTTTATATCTTTCTATATCTTCTGTTTGTTTAGGGTTACTAGTTTCTGCTATTTCGGGTTTCATATAACTAGGTTCTGTCATTTCTTACTTCTGTGTTTTAATCAATTATTCCTTCTAACCTCTGCTTATATTATTACCTTTATCATCTAATAGTCCAGTATGTTTAATTATCCGGTTGGTCACTACTATGGGTTCCAGCTTTAATCAGTTTACCCTAACCCTGCTTACTTCAGTTGGTTTACTACCCTATTCACGGCTTCCTCGCCTTTTCTGGGTTCAACCATTTTGGAAAAGCTTAGTCTGGGTCTAACTTACTCTCAGCTTCCTAACCATAGCAAACTAATAAGGATAATGTTAACATAATCAGACTATAACATGATAAATAATAATAAGCTAATCAGAGATTATTAGGAATATGATAGATTAGTTACACATATGTAAATATGAGTATACCTTTGTTGTTATCTCGTCGGTAGTATGTGGCATAGATGTTTCTATGTTGGATTCCTCCATAGCAAATATCTGAAATATATTTTTGAGTAATATCTTTTATTGAGTTCTCAACACATGAGAGGTTATAGGTAAGCAGAATTGCTTGCCTTCCTTCTCATCTGTTCGTCTCTATTTATACACATAAGAGGCAAGTGCCTCAATAATTTACATAAAGAAACCGCGTGAGTAAACAGTTTAAGATACTGTTTGCTTTACGACTTCTGAAAGAAAAAAGAAGAAAAACGCGTAAATGCACAGTACTATCTACTGTGTACTTTACGACTTTTTTTTAAAAAAGAAAACGCGTAACTATTCCTACACGCGTACTATCCTATCCTACTTTACATGATTGAGCATTATGCTCTTATTTTCAACAAAGAAAAACGTGTGGGGTTTAGTGTTTCCCACTAAAAAAGTAGTACAATAATTTACATAATAAGACAAACTAAAATAATATCTGCGGGTCTTCCCATGTATCTTTTTGTCTTGCTGTTCTTCATTCTAGATTTACTTCTGGTATAATTGTAGTATTTCCTCCACTGCACTTTGAACAATGGTGATCTGGGTATTTTGGTCCTAAATACTGGCAATATTTAACCAATAAATTTTCTGAAATAAAATCTTTTTTGATACCTCTTGTTGTTGGGGTATCTTCGGGTCTTAGTAATGTCCATATCCAACTACGTACTTCTTCCATATCTTCTTGTCGTAGTACTCTTGCATTTGCATAGATCATGGCATGGTCTCTACAATGATATTTCCATATGTTATGTCCATTGGTGTAATTGTTGACTAGTTCTTGAATAATTACTTGCAGTCCTATTAATCTTTTTGTAGCAAAGAATGTTGGTATATCAACTTCTGGTATTTCTGGTTGCTTTTCTATGTCCTCTGGGATAATCATATCTCTGGTTAGTCCAATTTTTACTACTTGGATGAGTGGTTTTATCTCATTGTATAATATTTCGGCTGGTGCTGAATAACATCTTATATAAAAGAATGATCCGTCTGTAATTCTTTTGTATATGGAAAAGGCATTATATAAGTCTGGTATTTGTTGTAGTTCTGCTCCATCGGCTGTATATACTGTTGCGAGTAGTCCATATTCATAGCATGTACGTACTAAATTTGCACTGGTGCCAGGCTGGGCTATTAGTTTATTGTATCCTTGTAGTTTCTGAGTTATAAAATCTTTTTGAGGGTCAGTGGTTGTCTGAGATCTTGGATGTAAATTCAAAAAGGTTTGGGTTTTATACATATTTTGGATGTATGCTCTGGAAATGTGGTTATATACTTGTTTATTTTGGTTTAGACTTGCGGCATATGTGGATGTTTGTGGACTTGGTATAGTCGGATGTGATAGGTTTATGGGTTGTTTATTTCTGATAGAGGTTTTTGTAAACTGGTTATTTAAATTTTGGTTTTGTCTTTTTGTAGGTTGACTGGTTGGATTTGAGCTGCTTGCTCCTGTAGATGCTTTTCCTGTAGCTGCATTAACAAACTTGTTATGAGTTTTATGGAGTTTCTCAACGTCTCCTTCTAGTTCTGGAATTTTTATGTCTTCCGATTGACATAGTTCAGCATATTTTGAGTCATGCGGTTGACTTGTAGCTTTGTCCTTCTTTAGCTCTTTTAGTTCTAGCTCAAAACTGTCCACTTTTAAGCAAAGTGTAGTCATGGCTTTTAACAAAATATCCATTTGGCTATCTTGATCTGTCTGGGTAGCTTTGTCTTGATAAGTAGTCTGCAGTGACATTTTTGTTAGTACTGATCACTTCTATTGTAAATGTAAAATTTTGTATATTTAAGACAAGTCTTCGTATTTCTTTTGTTGTAACTGAGTCGTCTAATTTTCTTGTTAGCCACCATTTTACTTGTGTATTATCTGTTCTGACAATAAATTTGTTATAAACAATATATGGTTCGAATGCTAATAAACATTTATATAAGGCAAATAATTCTTTCCTATTTATTTCCCATTTATCTTGAGGTTCCGTATATGTTCCTGAGTGATATCTACAGTGATGTTCTGTTTTTGTATCAATATACTTATATTTTAATACTCCACCGTAACTATGGTTACTTGAATCTGTTTCTACTATATATATAAATTCTTTTGTTATATCTGGAAAATATAATTTTGGTAACTTTTGACATAATTCTTTAACCTTTTGTATATGTTTTCTATCTGTTTGGTCAAAATGATATTCAATATCCTTTTTTAATTTTTTATTTAATGGTTTTAAATATTCTGCTAATTTTGGTATATATTCTCTTACTTGATTTACTAATCCTAAAAAGGATTGTAACTTTTTCTTTGTATCTAGTATCTCATCTGAATTTATAATTTTTTGTACTATATGTGTTTGCATTTTTACTCCATTCTTATCTATTTGTATGCCAAGAAATTCTATTTGTTTTTTCATTATTTCTGCCTTGCTTTTACTTAAACTAATTCCTGCTGTATCTATAATGTTAATAAATTTATTTAGTAATTGTATGTGTTCGTCTTCTGTTCTTGAATATAACAATATATCATCAATATATACAATACAGTTTTCTAATTGTGTAAAGTAAGTATCCATAAAATGTTGATACCTACCTGGTGCATTTTTATATCCAAAGGGTAAAACATTCCATTCATAAAATCCTTGGGGTACTGTGAATGCTGTTAAATGTTTAGAGTTATCTTCTAATTTTAAATGATAAAATCCTGATTTGCAATCAAATTTGCTAAAGTAATTATATCCTTGGATTTGTCTAATTTTTAATATTTTATTTGGTATTGAGTAATTATAAGTTTTAGTTTTGGCATTTAGATTTCTATAATCAATAACCATCCTACTCTTCCCTCTTTTTTGTTCACTATGTTTGTTAACAATAAAGGCGGGACTAGTATGTTTACTGTTACTAGCTTGGATGTAATTATTTTGAAGTAATTCATCTATGTGTAAGGTAAATTCTTTTAAGTCATCAAAGTTATATTTTAGTGGTTTTTGGGTTATTATACTATTCTGATTTATTAGTTCTATTGTAACTGTTGTTTTATGTTTATGCCATCCTTTAAGCGGATTGTCACTATATAAGGGTTCTAACTTATCATAGATTGATTGTAACATATTGATATTAAAGGTTATAATTTCTATTGCTTTCTCTGTTGTCACTTGATTTTCTAGTTTTTGTGTTATCTTTTCTGATCCTTTTATCCATGGTGTTGTTTTTCTAGGTTTATTTTGTACTCGTTTGGCTCCTATTTTTTGTTTACAAGGTGTTGTAAACCAGCAGTGTGTTTTTGTTAGTATATGAGGGTATAGTTCATCGATAAAGGGCATTCCTAAAATTATATCTCTTGTTGTGAAATCATAGTTATACATTGTTTTTATTGTTAGTATTTTATCATATATTTGTAATTTGACATCTTTTGCATAATATTTTATTATACTTCCTTCGTCATTAAATCCTGAAAATACAGTTGGATTTTTTATCTTTTGCCACTTAGTTTCTGGTAAACAATTGTATCTACATAAATTTGCTTCTGCACCGGTATCTATCATTGGTGTGTAATATCTACTATTGTATCCTTCTACAAAGTTACCTGAACCATTTAGTACAAAAATAATAACAGCATGGGATGCAGCTAGTTTGACAGATACATTAGGAGCTAGAATAAAATATTTACAAACATGGTTTATAGGACTGTGTGATGAATATAAAGATAAACAAAAATTAGATAAAGTATTAACAAAAAATATGTCGTGTTGTACACAAAAGATAGCACCACAATTTGGTTGTAAAACTAAGAAAAATAAGTTTAGATACAAAAAACGATTTAAAAAATATAAATCTTTTAAATCTAAATATAAGCATAAAAATCCAAGAAAAAGATATTATATAAAAAATTACAAGAGAAAAAGACCTTATCGACCTAAGAAAAAATTATCAGAATGCAAATGCTATAACTGTGGAAAATTAGGACACTTAGCTAAAGATTGTAAAATACCTAAAGATATTAAGAAAAAACAAATTACCGAAGTAAGAATAGAAGAAAATATTTATACAGAATTACCATACATAGATTATGATTTAGAAAGTAACGATAGTATTTATGAACTAGATGAATTACCAGATATAGAGATAAATGACGCAGATTTAGAAACTGACCTAAATAATGATGATAGCGATATAAATCTATCAGATATAGAAAACGAAATTGATGACTGAATCAGGAATAATAGAAAAAGAAAATTACCAAACTGAAGATAGTAATAACCAAAAAATAATATTTGACTCAAATATATACAAGCAAATTACGAAACAAGAAATAACCTTAAAAATAGATAATGTATTAGATGTACCAATGGTAAAATATTGGTTTAAAAAACCTAAAGAAGAATATTATATAATAAGCCAAAAAGAACATACAGTAGACTGTAAATATGCACAAGGTAGTGCAATGGTACCCATAATAAGTAAAAGAGAAATAACCAAAGAAATACAAGCATTAAAACCAAAACCGAAAAACGAAATAACTCATGTACACTTAGGAGCAATACAGATATTAATAAAAGCATGTTTTAAGGAAGGAATAAATACACCCATAGAACTATACTTAGCAGATGATAGAATTAAGTACCCAATTGAACAAAGTATAATTAGTGCAGTAAAAGGAAATCTAATATACCAAAAATTTAAGTTTACAGTTAACCCAAATTATACAGTAGCAATAAAAGATAGAAATATAGATAAATCTCTAGTATTATATTGGAAACTATCAGGAATAGAATTAACCCCTGGAAGTAAAATATTTACAGCAAGATGCAAAAATTTATATATTTTAACTACTAAACATATGGTACAAGCAACTAACAAAATTGATAAAATCAATATAGAATCCCCATTCGACAATATATTAACGGTCATAGATAATAATGATTATAGTTATGATGAATTAAATATGAATCAAGAATTAGATATAGTAAAAGAAAGAATAGGAATGACACCAAAAAGACAAATAGATGCCCCCTCATCCTCATCAAGAATGAGTACATCCAGAAGAATAGAATATGAAATACCCAATGAAATAATACCAACACAACATCCTTATTATATAACAGGAATATTAAATCAACGAAAATATTTAATCTTAATTAACACAGGAGAACAAGATAATTGGATAACAAGAGAATTAATTACAGAAGATGATATTATAATACAAGAACAAGAAATACCCGATCTACCAATAGAATTAAAACAGACAAAGGAAATAACTATTCAAGAAGTAATTATAGGCGGAATACCTATAAACATACAATTTACAATAGGACAAATAAATCCAAATATAGTTTTAGGACTACAATGGCTAGAACAAGTAAAACCATATAAGTTAGAAGATAAAAGATTGATCATTCATTACCAAAATAAAAATGTAATAATCAATAGGACAAAATCAATATTATAAAAATACTTTAAAATGAAAGTATATATATTAGCAAAAATAATTGTAGAAGGATACAATAGTAGATATTACACACCAATGATAGATATCGGTGCAGAAGCAAATTTATGTAGATACAATTGTTTACCAGAAACTAAGTGGCAAAAGATAAAAAATCCAACTGTATTTTCAGGATTTAATGACGAAGGAAGTATAATAAAATATTATGCAAAAGATGTCAAATTACAAATATATGATAAAATACTAACAATAAAAACAATGTATAACTATGATTTCACAACAAGAGATATAATTTTAGGAATGCCCTTTATCGATGAACTATACCCTCATATACTAACAAAAACACACTGCTGGTTTACAACACCTTGTAAACAAAAAATAGGAGCCAAACGAGTACAAAATAAACCTAGAAAAACAACACCATGGATAAAAGGATCAGAAAAGATAACACAAAAACTAGAAAATCAAGTGACAACAGAGAAAGCAATAGAAATTATAACCTTTAATATCAATATGTTACAATCAATCTATGATAAGTTAGAACCCTTATATAGTGACAATCCGCTTAAAGGATGGCATAAACATAAAACAACAGTTACAATAGAACTAATAAATCAGAATAGTATAATAACCCAAAAACCATTAAAATATAACTTTGATGACTTAAAAGAATTTACCTTACACATAGATGAATTACTTCAAAATAATTACATCCAAGCTAGTAACAGTAAACATACTAGTCCCGCCTTTATTGTTAACAAACATAGTGAACAAAAAAGAGGGAAGAGTAGGATGGTTATTGATTATAGAAATCTAAATGCCAAAACTAAAACTTATAATTACCCAATACCAAACAAAATATTAAAAATTAGACAAATCCAAGGATATAATTACTTTAGCAAATTTGATTGCAAATCAGGCTTTTATCATTTAAAATTAGAAGATAACTCTAAACATTTAACAGCATTCACAGTACCCCAAGGATTTTATGAATGGAATGTTTTACCCTTTGGATATAAAAATGCACCAGGTAGGTATCAACATTTTATGGATACTTACTTTACACAATTAGAAAACTGTATTGTATATATTGATGATATATTGTTATATTCAAGAACAGAAGACGAACACATACAATTACTAAATAAATTTATTAACATTATAGATACAGCAGGAATTAGTTTAAGTAAAAGCAAGGCAGAAATAATGAAAAAACAAATAGAATTTCTTGGCATACAAATAGATAAGAATGGAGTAAAAATGCAAACACATATAGTACAAAAAATTATAAATTCAGATGAGATACTAGATACAAAGAAAAAGTTACAATCCTTTTTAGGATTAGTAAATCAAGTAAGAGAATATATACCAAAATTAGCAGAATATTTAAAACCATTAAATAAAAAATTAAAAAAGGATATTGAATATCATTTTGACCAAACAGATAGAAAACATATACAAAAGGTTAAAGAATTATGTCAAAAGTTACCAAAATTATATTTTCCAGATATAACAAAAGAATTTATATATATAGTAGAAACATGCTTTTATTAATATCTGTATTGCTCCTAAGTGTACATGAGTTATTTCGTTTTTCGGTTTTGGTTTTAATGCTTGTATTTCTTTGGTTATTTCTCTTTTACTTATTATGGGTACCATTGCACTACCTTGTGCATATTTACAGTCTACTGTATGTTCTTTTTGGCTTATTATATAATATTCTTCTTTAGGTTTTTTAAACCAATATTTTACCATTGGTACATCTAATACATTATCTATTTTTAAGGTTATTTCTTGTTTCGTAATTTGCTTGTATATATTTGAGTCAAATATTATTTTTTGGTTATTACTATCTTCAGTTTGGTAATTTTCTTTTTCTATTATTCCTGATTCAGTCATCAATTTCGTTTTCTATATCTGATAGATTTATATCGCTATCATCATTATTTAGGTCAGTTTCTAAATCTGCGTCATTTATCTCTATATCTGGTAATTCATCTAGTTCATAAATACTATCGTTACTTTCTAAATCATAATCTATGTATGGTAATTCCGTATAAATATTTTCTTCTATTCTTACTTCGGTAATTTGTTTTTTCTTAATATCTTTAGGTATTTTACAATCTTTAGCTAAGTGTCCTAATTTTCCACAGTTATAGCATTTGCATTCTGATAATTTTTTCTTAGGTCGATAAGGTCTTTTTCTCTTGTAATTTTTTATATAATATCTTTTTCTTGGATTTTTATGCTTATATTTAGATTTAAAAGATTTATATTTTTTAAATCGTTTTTTGTATCTAAACTTATTTTTCTTAGTTTTACAACCAAATTGTGGTGCTATCTTTTGTGTACAACACGACATATTTTTTGTTAATACTTTATCTAATTTTTGTTTATCTTTATATTCATCACACAGTCCTATAAACCATGTTTGTAAATATTTTATTCTAGCTCCTAATGTATCTGTCAAACTAGCTGCATCCCATGCTGTTATTATTTTTGTACTAAATGGTTCAGGTAACTTTGTAAAATATGTTCTTCTAACTGCTATAGCTTCTTCATGAGTATATATTGCTCTATAATAGTAATCTTTAAAAGCGCATGTATATTCATCTATATAACACATATTGCATATTGATAATTTATTCATTAATTGTCTATTTAGATTCTTATCTTTTTCTTGTTCTGCTAATTCTGTTGTCATACTTCCAAATTCATTTCTAATTCCAAATTCGTATTTGTCTAATATAGCTATGCTTGATGTTGTAATTGTTCCACTACTATCTTTATTATTTCTTAATGTTGCTCTACCGTCAGCTGTTATGTTATGTAGCCATAATTTTACTGTTCCTATTAATGTTCTTTCTATATATCCTGGTGTATCTGCTACTGATATTTTATTATCTATTAGTTGTTTTGCAATTTGTCCTATCCATACTTGTATTGTTTTATTTATATCTGTGACACAATCTAAATCTAAAAATTGTGAATGTTCTGGAGTTTTAGTTGGTGTCCATTTATTTAATCTACTTTGCCATATTGCTTCATATCTATTATCATCTGTTACTGTATAATAAGTTGGTTCTCTAGTTCGTGGGTTATCATATCTTCTTTTCTCATATGTTCTACTTGTACTTGGTTGTTCATTTTTTATAGTATGTATATTTGGTTCAGCATTTGTTGTATTTATATTTAAATCTGTTATTTGGTTCATTATTTGGGTATATGTTTCACTGTTATCGTCATTATCGTCTTCATTGTTATTATTGTCTGAATGTATTTCTGATTCGGTTTCGTTTATGGTTACATTATCTATGGTTAAATTGTCTATTGTGATGTTATCAATACTTATGTTTGGAGATTCTTCGTCAGGGTTTAAGCTTTCTAAGTGTATTTGTTCTTTTAACTGTACTAATTCCATTGCTAACTTTTTTTCTTTTTCTTTTTTTATTTTTTCATTTTGTTTGGCTAATCTGGCTTGTACTTTCTGGGCATATATTTGTTTTAATATTGCTAATTCTTTTTCCATTTCTTGTATTTTTGTAGATGATTCGGATGTTTCTGGTTCTGGTTCAAAATATTCAGGGATTGGTTCTTGAGGTGGTATAGGTTTTTGAGGAGGGGTTTGTTTTATTTGTTGGGTTTTTAGTTGTTCGATTTCTTTTTTGGCTTCTAATCGTATTTTTTCTATTTCTAGTTAGATAATAAAATATCAGTAGCAGATACACCAGGATATATAGAAAGAACATTAATAGGAACAGTAAAATTATGGCTACATAACATAACAGCTGACGGTAGAGCAACATTAAGAAATAATAAAGATAGTAGTGGAACAATTACAACATCAAGCATAGCTATATTAGACAAATACGAATTTGGAATTAGAAATGAATTTGGAAGTATGACAACAGAATTAGCAGAACAAGAAAAAGATAAGAATCTAAATAGACAATTAATGAATAAATTATCAATATGCAATATGTGTTATATAGATGAATATACATGCGCTTTTAAAGATTACTATTATAGAGCAATATATACTCATGAAGAAGCTATAGCAGTTAGAAGAACATATTTTACAAAGTTACCTGAACCATTTAGTACAAAAATAATAACAGCATGGGATGCAGCTAGTTTGACAGATACATTAGGAGCTAGAATAAAATATTTACAAACATGGTTTATAGGACTGTGTGATGAATATAAAGATAAACAAAAATTAGATAAAGTATTAACAAAAAATATGTCGTGTTGTACACAAAAGATAGCACCACAATTTGGTTGTAAAACTAAGAAAAATAAGTTTAGATACAAAAAACGATTTAAAAAATATAAATCTTTTAAATCTAAATATAAGCATAAAAATCCAAGAAAAAGATATTATATAAAAAATTACAAGAGAAAAAGACCTTATCGACCTAAGAAAAAATTATCAGAATGCAAATGCTATAACTGTGGAAAATTAGGACACTTAGCTAAAGATTGTAAAATACCTAAAGATATTAAGAAAAAACAAATTACCGAAGTAAGAATAGAAGAAAATATTTATACGGAATTACCATACATAGATTATGATTTAGAAAGTAACGATAGTATTTATGAACTAGATGAATTACCAGATATAGAGATAAATGACGCAGATTTAGAAACTGACCTAAATAATGATGATAGCGATATAAATCTATCAGATATAGAAAACGAAATTGATGACTGAATCAGGAATAATAGAAAAAGAAAATTACCAAACTGAAGATAGTAATAACCAAAAAATAATATTTGACTCAAATATATACAAGCAAATTACGAAACAAGAAATAACCTTAAAAATAGATAATGTATTAGATGTACCAATGGTAAAATATTGGTTTAAAAAACCTAAAGAAGAATATTATATAATAAGCCAAAAAGAACATACAGTAGACTGTAAATATGCACAAGGTAGTGCAATGGTACCCATAATAAGTAAAAGAGAAATAACCAAAGAAATACAAGCATTAAAACCAAAACCGAAAAACGAAATAACTCATGTACACTTAGGAGCAATACAGATATTAATAAAAGCATGTTTTAAGGAAGGAATAAATACACCCATAGAACTATACTTAGCAGATGATAGAATTAAGTACCCAATTGAACAAAGTATAATTAGTGCAGTAAAAGGAAATCTAATATACCAAAAATTTAAGTTTACAGTTAACCCAAATTATACAGTAGCAATAAAAGATAGAAATATAGATAAATCCCTAGTATTATATTGGAAACTATCAGGAATAGAATTAACCCCTGGAAGTAAAATATTTACAGCAAGATGCAAAAATTTATATATTTTAACTACTAAACATATGGTACAAGCAACTAACAAAATTGATAAAATCAATATAGAATCCCCATTCGACAATATATTAACGGTCATAGATAATAATGATTATAGTTATGATGAATTAAATATGAATCAAGAATTAGATATAGTAAAAGAAAGAATAGGAATGACACCAAAAAGACAAATAGATGCCCCCTCATCCTCATCAAGAATGAGTACATCCAGAAGAATAGAATATGAAATACCCAATGAAATAATACCAACACAACATCCCTATTATATAACAGGAATATTAAATCAACGAAAATATTTAATCTTAATCAACACAGGAGAACAAGATAATTGGATAACTAGAGAATTAATTACAGAAGATGATATTATAATACAAGAACAAGAAATACCCGATTTATCAATAGAATTAAAACAGACAAAGGAAATAACTATTCAAGAAGTAATTATAGGCGGAATACCTATAAATATACAATTTACAATAGGACAAATAAATCCAAATATAGTTTTAGGACTACAATGGCTAGAACAAGTAAAACCATATAAGTTAGAAGATAAAAGATTGATCATTCATTACCAAAATAAAAATGTAATAATCAATAGGACAAAATCAATATTATAAAAATACTTTAAAATGAAAGTATATATATTAGCAAAAATAATTGTAGAAGGATACAATAGTAGATATTACACACCAATGATAGATACCGGTGCAGAAGCAAATTTATGTAGATACAATTGTTTACCAGAATCTAAATGGCAAAAGATAAAAAATCCAACTGTATTTTCAGGATTTAATGACGAAGGAAGTATAATAAAATATTATGCAAAAGATGTCAAATTACAAATATATGATAAAATACTAACAATAAAAACAATGTATAACTATGATTTCACAACAAGAGATATAATTTTAGGAATGCCCTTTATCGATGAACTATACCCTCATATACTAACAAAAACACACTGCTGGTTTACAACACCTTGTAAACAAAAAATAGGAGCCAAACGAGTACAAAATAAACCTAGAAAAACAACACCATGGATAAAAGGATCAGAAAAGATAACACAAAAACTAGAAAATCAAGTGACAACAGAGAAAGCAATAGAAATTATAACCTTTAATATCAATATGTTACAATCAATCTATGATAAGTTAGAACCCTTATATAGTGACAATCCGCTTAAAGGATGGCATAAACATAAAACAACAGTTACAATAGAACTAATAAATCAGAATAGTATAATAACCCAAAAACCATTAAAATATAACTTTGATGACTTAAAAGAATTTACCTTACACATAGATGAATTACTTCAAAATAATTACATCCAAGCTAGTAACAGTAAACATACTAGTCCCGCCTTTATTGTTAACAAACATAGTGAACAAAAAAGAGGGAAGAGTAGGATGGTTATTGATTATAGAAATCTAAATGCCAAAACTAAAACTTATAATTACCCAATACCAAATAAAATATTAAAAATTAGACAAATCCAAGGATATAATTACTTTAGCAAATTTGATTGCAAATCAGGATTTTATCATTTAAAATTAGAAGATAACTCTAAACATTTAACAGCATTCACAGTACCCCAAGGATTTTATGAATGGAATGTTTTACCCTTTGGATATAAAAATGCACCAGGTAGGTATCAACATTTTATGGATACTTACTTTACACAATTAGAAAACTGTATTGTATATATTGATGATATATTGTTATATTCAAGAACAGAAGACGAACACATACAATTACTAAATAAATTTATTAACATTATAGATACAGCAGGAATTAGTTTAAGTAAAAGCAAGGCAGAAATAATGAAAAAACAAATAGAATTTCTTGGTATACAAATAGATAAGAATGGAGTAAAAATGCAAACACATATAGTACAAAAAATTATAAATTCAGATGAGATACTAGATACAAAGAAAAAGTTACAATCCTTTTTAGGATTAGTAAATCAAGTAAGAGAATATATACCAAAATTAGCAGAATATTTAAAACCATTAAATAAAAAATTAAAAAAGGATATTGAATATCATTTTGACCAAACAGATAGAAAACATATACAAAAGGTTAAAGAATTATGTCAGGTCTTTTTCTCTTGTAATTTTTTATATAATATCTTTTTCTTGGATTTTTATGCTTATATTTAGATTTAAAAGATTTATATTTTTTAAATCGTTTTTTGTATCTAAACTTATTTTTCTTAGTTTTACAACCAAATTGTGGTGCTATCTTTTGTGTACAACACGACATATTTTTTGCTAATTCTGTTGTCATACTTCCAAATTCATTTCTAATTCCAAATTCGTATTTGTCTAATATAGCTATGCTTGATGTTGTAATTGTTCCACTACTATCTCTACAGGAGCAAGCAGCTCAAATCCAACCAGTCAACCTACAAAAAGACAAAACCAAAATTTAAATAGCCAGTTTACAAAAACCTTTACCAGGAATAAACAACCCATAAACCTATCACATCCGACTATACCAAGTCCACAAACATCCACATATGCCGCAAGTCTAAACCAAAATAAACAAGTATATAACCACATTTCCAGAGCATACATCCAAAATATGTATAAAACCCAAACCTTTTTGAATTTACATCCAAGATCTCAGACAACCACTGACCCTCAAAAAGATTTTATAACGCAGAAACTACAAGGATACAATAAACTAATAGCCCAGCCTGGCACCAGTGCAAATTTAGTACGTACATGCTATGAATATGGACTACTCGCAACGGTATATACAGCCGATGGAGCAGAACTACAACAAATACCAGACTTATATAATGCCTTTTCCATATACAAAAGAATTACAGACGGATCATTCTTTTATATAAGATGTTATTCAGCACCAGCCGAAATATTATACAATGAGATAAAACCACTCATCCAAGTAGTAAAAATTGGACTAACCAGAGATATGATTATCCCAGAGGATATAGAAAAGCAACCAGAAATACCAGAAGTTGATATACCAACATTCTTTGCTACAAAAAGATTAATAGGACTGCAAGTAATTATTCAAGAACTAGTCAACAATTACACCAATGGACATAACATATGGAAATATCATTGTAGAGACCATGCCATGATCTATGCAAATGCAAGAGTACTACGACAAGAAGATATGGAAGAAGTACGTAGTTGGATATGGACATTACTAAGACCCGAAGATACCCCAACAACAAGAGCTATCAAAAAAGATTTTATTTCAGAAAATTTATTGGTTAAATATTGCCAGTATTTAGGACCAAAATACCCAGATCACCATTGTTCAAAGTGCAGTGGAGGAAATACTACAACTATACCAGAAGTAAATCTAGAATGAAGAACAGCAAGACAAAAAGATACATGGGAAGACCCGCAGATATTATTTTAGTTTGTCTTATTATGTAAATTATTGTACTACTTTTTTAGTGGGAAACACTAAACCCCACACGTTTTTCTTTGTTGAAAATAAGAGCATAATGCTCAATCATGTAAAGTAGGATAGGATAGTACGCGTGTAGGAATAGTTACGCGTTTTCTTTTTTTAAAAAAAGTCGTAAAGTACACAGTAGATAGTACTGTGCATTTACGCGTTTTTCTTCTTTTTTCTTTCAGAAGTCGTAAAGCAAACAGTATCTTAAACTGTTTACTCACGCGGTTTCTTTATGTAAATTATTGAGGCACTTGCCTCTTATGTGTATAAATAGAGACGAACAGATGAGAAGGAAGGCAAGCAATTCTGCTTACCTATAACCTCTCATGTGTTGAGAACTCAATAAAAGATATTACTCAAAAATATATTTCAGATATTTGCTATGGAGGAATCCAACATAGAAACATCTATGCCACATACTACCGACGAGATAACAACAAAGGTATACTCATATTTACATATGTGTAACTAATCTATCATATTCCTAATAATCTCTGATTAGCTTATTATTATTTATCATGTTATAGTCTGATTATGTTAACATTATCCTTATTAGTTTGCTATGGTTAGGAAGCTGAGAGTAAGTTAGACCCAGACTAAGCTTTTCCAAAATGGTTGAACCCAGAAAAGGCGAGGAAGCCGTGAATAGGGTAGTAAACCAACTGAAGTAAGCAGGGTTAGGGTAAACTGATTAAAGCTGGAACCCATAGTAGTGACCAACCGGATAATTAAACATACTGGACTATTAGATGATAAAGGTAATAATATAAGCAGAGGTTAGAAGGAATAGTTTGATTAAAACACAGAAGTAAGAAATGACAGAACCTAGTTATATGAAACTCGAGATAGCAGAAACTAGTAACCCTAAACAAACAGAAGATATAGAAAGATATAAAACACCAATACCTAAGTATCTTATAAATGGAGATAAAGACTATAAAATATTAGTCTTATATATTCGTTGATTTAATATTCCTGTTATATAATAAGGATGTTGTGTTGGTATTATTTCATTGGGTATTTCATATTCTATTCTTCTGGATGTACTCATTCTTGATGAGGATGAGGGGGCATCTATTTGTCTTTTTGGTGTCATTCCTATTCTTTCTTTTACTATATCTAATTCTTGATTCATATTTAATTCGCGTGAGTAAACAGTTTAAGATACTGTTTGCTTTACGACTTCTGAAAGAAAAAAGAAGAAAAACGCGTAAATGCACAGTACTATCTACTGTGTACTTTATGACTTTTTTTAAAAAAGAAAACGCGTAACTATTCCTACACGCGTACTATCCTATCCTACTTTACATGATTGAGCATTATGCTCTTATTTTCAACAAAGAAAAACGTGTGGGGTTTAGTGTTTCCCACTAAAAAAGTAGTACAATAATTTACATAATAAGACAAACTAAAATAATATCTGCGGGTCTTCCCATGTATCTTTTTGTCTTGCTGTTCTTCATTCTAGATTTACTTCTGGTATAGTTGTAGTATTTCCTCCACTGCACTTTGAACAATGGTGATCTGGGTATTTTGGTCCTAAATACTGGCAATATTTAACCAATAAATTTTCTGAAATAAAATCTTTTTTGATAGCTCTTGTTGTTGGGGTATCTTCGGGTCTTAGTAATGTCCATATCCAACTACGTACTTCTTCCATATCTTCTTGTCGTAGTACTCTTGCATTTGCATAGATCATGGCATGGTCTCTACAATGATATTTCCATATGTTATGTCCATTGGTGTAATTGTTGACTAGTTCTTGAATAATTACTTGCAGTCCTATTAATCTTTTTGTAGCAAAGAATGTTGGTATATCAACTTCTGGTATTTCTGGTTGCTTTTCTATGTCCTCTGGGATAATCATATCTCTGGTTAGTCCAATTTTTACTACTTGGATGAGTGGTTTTATCTCATTGTATAATATTTCGGCTGGTGCTGAATAACATCTTATATAAAAGAATGATCCGTCTGTAATTCTTTTGTATATGGAAAAGGCATTATATAAGTCTGGTATTTGTTGTAGTTCTGCTCCATCGGCTGTATATACTGTTGCGAGTAGTCCATATTCATAGCATGTACGTACTAAATTTGCACTGGTGCCAGGCTGGGCTATTAGTTTATTGTATCCTTGTAGTTTCTGAGTTATAAAATCTTTTTGAGGGTCAGTGGTTGTCTGAGATCTTGGATGTAAATTCAAAAAGGTTTGGGTTTTATACATATTTTGGATGTATGCTCTGGAAATGTGGTTATATACTTGTTTATTTTGGTTTAGACTTGCGGCATATGTGGATGTTTGTGGACTTGGTATAGTCGGATGTGATAGGTTTATGGGTTGTTTATTTCTGATAGAGGTTTTTGTAAACTGGTTATTTAAATTTTGGTTTTGTCTTTTTGTAGGTTGACTGGTTGGATTTGAGCTGCTTGCTCCTGTAGATGCTGGGTACTTAATTCTATCATCTGCTAAGTATAGTTCTATGGGTGTATTTATTCCTTCCTTAAAACATGCTTTTATTAATATCTGTATTGCTCCTAAGTGTACATGAGTTATTTCGTTTTTCGGTTTTGGTTTTAATGCTTGTATTTCTTTGGTTATTTCTCTTTTACTTATTATGGGTACCATTGCACTACCTTGTGCATATTTACAGTCTACTGTATGTTCTTTTTGGCTTATTATATAATATTCTTCTTTAGGTTTTTTAAACCAATATTTTACCATTGGTACATCTAATACATTATCTATTTTTAAGGTTATTTCTTGTTTCGTAATTTGCTTGTATATATTTGAGTCAAATATTATTTTTTGGTTATTACTATCTTCAGTTTGGTAATTTTCTTTTTCTATTATTCCTGATTCAGTCATCAATTTCGTTTTCTATATCTGATAGATTTATATCGCTATCATCATTATTTAGGTCAGTTTCTAAATGAAAGTATATATATTAGCAAAAATAATTGTAGAAGGATACAATAGTAGATATTACACACCAATGATAGATACCGGTGCAGAAGCAAATTTATGTAGATACAATTGTTTACCAGAATCTAAATGGCAAAAGATAAAAAATCCAACTGTATTTTCAGGATTTAATGACGAAGGAAGTATAATAAAATATTATGCAAAAGATGTCAAATTACAAATATATGATAAAATACTAACAATAAAAACAATGTATAACTATGATTTCACAACAAGAGATATAATTTTAGGAATGCCCTTTATCGATGAACTATACCCTCATATACTAACAAAAACACACTGCTGGTTTACAACACCTTGTAAACAAAAAATAGGAGCCAAACGAGTACAAAATAAACCTAGAAAAACAACACCATGGATAAAAGGATCAGAAAAGATAACACAAAAACTAGAAAATCAAGTGACAACAGAGAAAGCAATAGAAATTATAACCTTTAATATCAATATGTTACAATCAATCTATGATAAGTTAGAACCCTTATATAGTGACAATCCGCTTAAAGGATGGCATAAACATAAAACAACAGTTACAATAGAACTAATAAATCAGAATAGTATAATAACCCAAAAACCATTAAAATATAACTTTGATGACTTAAAAGAATTTACCTTACACATAGATGAATTACTTCAAAATAATTACATCCAAGCTAGTAACAGTAAACATACTAGTCCCGCCTTTATTGTTAACAAACATAGTGAACAAAAAAGAGGGAAGAGTAGGATGGTTATTGATTATAGAAATCTAAATGCCAAAACTAAAACTTATAATTACCCAATACCAAATAAAATATTAAAAATTAGACAAATCCAAGGATATAATTACTTTAGCAAATTTGATTGCAAATCAGGATTTTATCATTTAAAATTAGAAGATAACTCTAAACATTTAACAGCATTCACAGTACCCCAAGGATTTTATGAATGGAATGTTTTACCCTTTGGATATAAAAATGCACCAGGTAGGTATCAACATTTTATGGATACTTACTTTACACAATTAGAAAACTGTATTGTATATATTGATGATATATTGTTATATTCAAGAACAGAAGACGAACACATACAATTACTAAATAAATTTATTAACATTATAGATACAGCAGGAATTAGTTTAAGTAAAAGCAAGGCAGAAATAATGAAAAAACAAATAGAATTTCTTGGCATACAAATAGATAAGAATGGAGTAAAAATGCAAACACATATAGTACAAAAAATTATAAATTCAGATGAGATACTAGATACAAAGAAAAAGTTACAATCCTTTTTAGGATTAGTAAATCAAGTAAGAGAATATATACCAAAATTAGCAGAATATTTAAAACCATTAAATAAAAAATTAAAAAAGGATATTGAATATCATTTTGACCAAACAGATAGAAAACATATACAAAAGGTTAAAGAATTATGTCAAAAGTTACCAAAATTATATTTTCCAGATATAACAAAAGAATTTATATATATAGTAGAAACAGATTCAAGTAACCATAGTTACGGTGGAGTATTAAAATATAAGTATATTGATACAAAAACAGAACATCACTGTAGATATCACTCAGGAACATATACGGAACCTCAAGATAAATGGGAAATAAATAGGAAAGAATTATTTGCCTTATATAAATGTTTATTAGCATTCGAACCATATATTGTTTATAACAAATTTATTGTCAGAACAGATAATACACAAGTAAAATGGTGGCTAACAAGAAAATTAGACGACTCAGTTACAACAAAAGAAATACGAAGACTTGTCTTAAATATACAAAATTTTACATTTACAATAGAAGTGATCAGTACTAACAAAAATGTCACTGCAGACTACTTATCAAGACAAAGCTACCCAGACAGATCAAGATAGCCAAATGGATATTTTGTTAAAAGCCATGACTACACTTTGCTTAAAAGTGGACAGTTTTGAGCTAGAACTAAAAGAGCTAAAGAAGGACAAAGCTACAAGTCAACCGCATGACTCAAAATATGCTGAACTATGTCAATCGGAAGACATAAAAATTCCAGAACTAGAAGGAGACGTTGAGAAACTCCATAAAACTCATAACAAGTTTGTTAATGCAGCTACAGGAAAAGCATCTACAGGAGCAAGCAGCTCAAATCCAACCAGTCAACCTACAAAAAGACAAAACCAAAATTTAAATAACCAGTTTACAAAAACCTCTATCAGAAATAAACAACCCATAAACCTATCACATCCGACTATACCAAGTCCACAAACATCCACATATGCCGCAAGTCTAAACCAAAATAAACAAGTATATAACCACATTTCCAGAGCATACATCCAAAATATGTATAAAACCCAAACCTTTTTGAATTTACATCCAAGATCTCAGACAACCACTGACCCTCAAAAAGATTTTATAACTCAGAAACTACAAGGATACAATAAACTAATAGCCCAGCCTGGCACCAGTGCAAATTTAGTACGTACATGCTATGAATATGGACTACTCGCAACAGTATATACAGCCGATGGAGCAGAACTACAACAAATACCAGACTTATATAATGCCTTTTCCATATACAAAAGAATTACAGACGGATCATTCTTTTATATAAGATGTTATTCAGCACCAGCCGAAATATTATACAATGAGATAAAACCACTCATCCAAGTAGTAAAAATTGGACTAACCAGAGATATGATTATCCCAGAGGACATAGAAAAGCAACCAGAAATACCAGAAGTTGATATACCAACATTCTTTGCTACAAAAAGATTAATAGGACTGCAAGTAATTATCCAAGAACTAGTCAACAATTATACCAATGGACATAACATATGGAAATATCATTGTAGAGACCATGCCATGATCTATGCAAATGCAAGAGTACTACGACAAGAAGATATGGAAGAAGTACGTAGTTGGATATGGACATTACTAAGACCCGAAGATACCCCAACAACAAGAGCTATCAAAAAAGATTTTATTTCAGAAAATTTATTGGTTAAATATTGCCAGTATTTAGGACCAAAATACCCAGATCACCATTGTTCAAAGTGCAGTGGAGGAAATACTACAACTATACCAGAAGTAAATCTAGAATGAAGAACAGCAAGACAAAAAGATACATGGGAAGACCCGCAGATATTATTTTAGTTTGTCTTATTATGTAAATTATTGTACTACTTTTTTAGTGGGAAACACTAAACCCCACACGTTTTTCTTTGTTGAAAATAAGAGCATAATGCTCAATCATGTAAAGTAGGATAGGATAGTACGCGTGTAGGAATAGTTACGCGTTTTCTTTTTTAAAAAAAGTCGTAAAGTACACAGTAGATAGTACTGTGCATTTACGCGTTTTTCTTCTTTTTTCTTTCAGAAGTCGTAAAGCAAACAGTATCTTAAACTGTTTACTCACGCGGTTTCTTTATGTAAATTATTGAGGCACTTGCCTCTTATGTGTATAAATAGAGACGAACAGATGAGAAGGAAGGCAAGCAATTCTGCTTACCTATAACCTCTCATGTGTTGAGAACTCAATAAAAGATATTACTCAAAAATATATTTCAGATATTTGCTATGGAGGAATCCAACATAGAAACATCTATGCCACATACTACCGACGAGATAACAACAAAGGTATACTCATATTTACATATGTGTAACTAATCTATCATATTCCTAATAATCTCTGATTAGCTTATTATTATTTATCATGTTATAGTCTGATTATGTTAACATTATCCTTATTAGTTTGCTATGGTTAGGAAGCTGAGAGTAAGTTAGACCCAGACTAAGCTTTTCCAAAATGGTTGAACCCAGAAAAGGCGAGGAAGCCGTGAATAGGGTAGTAAACCAACTGAAGTAAGCAGGGTTAGGGTAAACTGATTAAAGCTGGAACCCATAGTAGTGACCAACCGGATAATTAAACATACTGGACTATTAGATGATAAAGGTAATAATATAAGCAGAGGTTAGAAGGAATAGTTTGATTAAAACACAGAAGTAAGAAATGACAGAACCTAGTTATATGAAACTCGAGATAGCAGAAACTAGTAACCCTAAACAAACAGAAGATATAGAAAGATATAAAACACCAATACCTAAGTATCTTATAAATGGAGATAAAGACTATAAAATATTAGTCTTATATATATTAAAAAATTTAGATACAGATATCACACAAAGAATATATAACCTACTATTTAACCACGAAATTATAGACTTAATGAAAGAATTATGGCTAGACACAATATTAAACAATGATAGTGATGATGACTCTAGAGATAATGATATATACCTTGATATAGATACAGAAGGATATCTAGATTTTTATTAAAATGGACCAAAATAATTTAGAAAATTGGCAGCGAACTATAGATGAACTAAGAGAAAGAGAAACATTAATACAATTCAATCTAGACAGATATATACAAACCCAAAATAGTGGTTATTTAGATCTAATAGTAAGAGATATCAATATTATATTAAGACTAATTAGAGAACGAGATAACTACTATAATTCCGCATTTAGATAAAATGACCCAAGAAGAGAAGATCAAAGGACCACCCCCCACATTGGTATCAGAGCATAGGAATAAAAAAGATAAGATAACAGAGCATAGGATGAACAAAAATAAAATAAACGAGCATAGGAATAAAAAATATAGTACCAACAATATTTACAAAAATAGAATAAGGAAACACAGTAAAAAACAATTTATAATACAAACAGAAAACATGAAAGGAATTGAATATGGAGAAGATTTACCAGATGAACATCCTAGATGTATAAGATTAGATAAACAAATAAATATAGCAACTAAAGTACAGAAACTAAGACTAAATTTAGATAAATTATATGAAAGATACGAATACACAAAAATACCTGAATTAATCGACACAATTTCCTATACAGAATACGAATATATTAGACAACTTATAAAACAACAAGAATATAAATATGATGAATTATAATGTATAAGCGACAACAACCAAAAGTAGTCAGAAAAATAAAAATACACTATTTAACAAGAAGAATTGAAAAACAGAGTAAAATAAAAAGACAGCAAAAATATAAGCTAAAAGAAATTACACAAATAATCAAGGAAATAAATAACTTCACTAAAAGAATAACACATTTTATTATAGCAATAACTAAAATAAGAGAATCATTAGTAAATGGATAAACCAGAGCCAAGCAACCCAGTATATATATATCCAGAAACACCAAAAATAATAAGAAAAATGGAATTATTAAGAAAATTAAATGATATACACGAAGAACTTAAAATTAGAAAAGAAAGATTAAATTATAATATATTTGCAGGAGTAGCTAAAAAATCAATCGAAGCACAAAAACAAACCATACAAGAATTAGAATTACAAAAAGATATATTAGAAATTAAATATTGTTTATGAATAAAGAAGAATATCCAGTAGAAGAAAAAACATTTTTAGGAACAGATGGAACACAAATAACAATAACACACTCAAATTTAGGACGACGATATAGAAAAATAGGTACAAAATTATATTTAATGCCGGATCCAATATCAGCTAAATTAGAAGATAGTCTAACAGAAATGATAAGATTACAAAAAGAAAATACTGAAATAGATCAAAAACTAGAAATAGAAAAAATACGATTAGAAGCCAAAAAAGAAATCGAACAACTAAAACCCAACAAATAAAACAAACCCCTCCTCAAAAACCTATACCACCTCAAGAACCAATCCCTGAATATTTTGAACCAGAACCAGAAACATCCGAATCATCTACAAAAATACAAGAAATGGAAAAAGAATTAGCAATATTAAAACAAATATATGCCCAGAAAGTACAAGCCAGATTAGCCAAACAAAATGAAAAAATAAAAAAAGAAAAAGAAAAAAAGTTAGCAATGGAATTAGAACAGTTAAAAGAACAAATACACTTAGAAAGCTTAAACCCTGACGAAGAATCTCCAAACATAAGTATTGATAACATCACAATAGACAATTTAACCATAGATAATGTAACCATAAACGAAACCGAATCAGAAATACATTCAGACAATAATAACAATGAAGACGATAATGACGATAACAGTGAAACATATACCCAAATAATGAACCAAATAACAGATTTAAATATAAATACAACAAATGCTGAACCAAATATACATACTATAAAAAATGAACAACCAAGTACAAGTAGAACATATGAGAAAAGAAGATATGATAACCCACGAACTAGAGAACCAACTTATTATACAGTAACAGATGATAATAGATATGAAGCAATATGGCAAAGTAGATTAAATAAATGGACACCAACTAAAACTCCAGAACATTCACAATTTTTAGATTTAGATTGTGTCACAGATATAAATAAAACAATACAAGTATGGATAGGACAAATTGCAAAGCAACTAATAGATAATAAAATATCAGTAGCAGATACACCAGGATATATAGAAAGAACATTAATAGGAACAGTAAAATTATGGCTACATAACATAACAGCTGACGGTAGAGCAACATTAAGAAATAATAAAGATAGTAGTGGAACAATTACAACATCAAGCATAGCTATATTAGACAAATACGAATTTGGAATTAGAAATGAATTTGGAAGTATGACAACAGAATTAGCAGAACAAGAAAAAGATAAGAATCTAAATAGACAATTAATGAATAAATTATCAATATGCAATATGTGTTATATAGATGAATATACATGCGCTTTTAAAGATTACTATTATAGAGCAATATATACTCATGAAGAAGCTATAGCAGTTAGAAGAACATATTTTACAAAGTTACCTGAACCATTTAGTACAAAAATAATAACAGCATGGGATGCAGCTAGTTTGACAGATACATTAGGAGCTAGAATAAAATATTTACAAACATGGTTTATAGGACTGTGTGATGAATATAAAGATAAACAAAAATTAGATAAAGTATTAACAAAAAATATGTCGTGTTGTACACAAAAGATAGCACCACAATTTGGTTGTAAAACTAAGAAAAATAAGTTTAGATACAAAAAACGATTTAAAAAATATAAATCTTTTAAATCTAAATATAAGCATAAAAATCCAAGAAAAAGATATTATATAAAAAATTACAAGAGAAAAAGACCTTATCGACCTAAGAAAAAATTATCAGAATGCAAATGCTATAACTGTGGAAAATTAGGACACTTAGCTAAAGATTGTAAAATACCTAAAGATATTAAGAAAAAACAAATTACCGAAGTAAGAATAGAAGAAAATATTTATACGGAATTACCATACATAGATTATGATTTAGAAAGTAACGATAGTATTTATGAACTAGATGAATTACCAGATATAGAGATAAATGACGCAGATTTAGAAACTGACCTAAATAATGATGATAGCGATATAAATCTATCAGATATAGAAAACGAAATTGATGACTGAATCAGGAATAATAGAAAAAGAAAATTACCAAACTGAAGATAGTAATAACCAAAAAATAATATTTGACTCAAATATATACAAGCAAATTACGAAACAAGAAATAACCTTAAAAATAGATAATGTATTAGATGTACCAATGGTAAAATATTGGTTTAAAAAACCTAAAGAAGAATATTATATAATAAGCCAAAAAGAACATACAGTAGACTGTAAATATGCACAAGGTAGTGCAATGGTACCCATAATAAGTAAAAGAGAAATAACCAAAGAAATACAAGCATTAAAACCAAAACCGAAAAACGAAATAACTCATGTACACTTAGGAGCAACGTCTTCATTGTTATTATTGTCTGAATGTATTTCTGATTCGGTTTCGTTTATGGTTACATTATCTATGGTTAAATTGTCTATTGTGATGTTATCAATACTTATGTTTGGAGATTCTTCGTCAGGGTTTAAGCTTTCTAAGTGTATTTGTTCTTTTAACTGTTCTAATTCCATTGCTAACTTTTTTTCTTTTTCTTTTTTTATTTTTTCATTTTGTTTGGCTAATCTGGCTTGTACTTTCTGGGCATATATTTGTTTTAATATTGCTAATTCTTTTTCCATTTCTTGTATTTTTGTAGATGATTCGGATGTTTCTGGTTCTGGTTCAAAATATTCAGGGATTGGTTCTTGAGGTGGTATAGGTTTTTGAGGAGGGGTTTGTTTTATTTGTTGGGTTTTTAGTTGTTCGATTTCTTTTTTGGCTTCTAATCGTATTTTTTCTATTTCTAGTTTTTGATCTATTTCAGTATTTTCTTTTTGTAATCTTATCATTTCTGTTAGACTATCTTCTAATTTAGCTGATATTGGATCCGGCATTAAATATAATTTTGTACCTATTTTTCTATATCGTCGTCCTAAATTTGAGTGTGTTATTGTTATTTGTGTTCCATCTGTTCCTAAAAATGTTTTTTCTTCTACTGGATATTCTTCTTTATTCATAAACAATATTTTATTTCTAATATATCTTTTTGTAATTCTAATTCTTGTATGGTTTGTTTTTGTGCTTCGATTGATTTTTTAGCTACTCCTGCAAATATATTATAATTTAATCTTTCTTTTCTAATTTTAAGTTCTTCGTGTATATCATTTAATTTTCTTAATAATTCCATTTTTCTTATTATTTTTGGTGTTTCTGGATATATATATACTGGGTTGCTCGGCTCTGGTTTATCCATTTACTAATGATTCTCTTATTTTAGTTATTGCTATAATAAAATGTGTTATTCTTTTAGTGAAGTTATTTATTTCCTTGATTATTTGTGTAATTTCTTTTAGCTTATATTTTTGCTGTCTTTTTATTTTACTCTGTTTTTCAATTCTTCTTGTTAAATAGTGTATTTTTATTTTTCTGACTACTTTTGGTTGTTGTCGCTTATACATTATAATTCATCATATTTATATTCTTGTTGTTTTATAAGTTGTCTAATATATTCGTATTCTGTATAGGAAATTGTGTCGATTAATTCAGGTATTTTTGTGTATTCGTATCTTTCATATAATTTATCTAAATTTAGTCTTAGTTTCTGTACTTTAGTTGCTATATTTATTTGTTTATCCAATCTTATACATCTAGGGTGTTTATCTGGTAAATCTTCTCCATATTCAATTCCTTTCATGTTTTCTGTTTGTATTATAAATTGTTTTTTACTTTGTTTCTTTATTCTATTTTTGTAAATATTGTTGGTACTATATTTTTTATTCCTATGCTCGTTTATTTTATTTTCGTTCATCCTATGCTCTGTTATCTTATCTTTTTTATTCCTATGCTCTGATACCAATGTGGGGGGTGGTCCTTTGATCTTCTCTTCTTGGGTCATTTTATCTAAATGCGGAATTATAGTAGTTATCTCGTTCTCTAATTAGTCTTAATATAATATTGATATCTCTTACTATTAGATCTAAATAACCACTATTTTGGGTTTGTATATATCTGTCTAGATTGAATTGTATTAATGTTTCTCTTTCTCTTAGTTCATCTATAGTTCGCTGCCAATTTTCTAAATTATTTTGGTCCATTTTAATAAAAATCTAGATATCCTTCTGTATCTATATCAAGGTATATATCATTATCTCTAGAGTCATTATCACTATCATTGTTTAATATTGTGTCTAGCCATAATTCTTTCATTAAGTCTATGATTTCGTGGTTAAATAGTAGGTTATATATTCTTTGTGTGATATCTGTATCTAAATTTTTTAATATATATAAGACTAATATTTTATAGTCTTTATCTCCATTTATAAGATACTTAGGTATTGGTGTTTTATATCTTTCTATATCTTCTGTTTGTTTAGGGTTACTAGTTTCTGCTATTTCGGGTTTCATATAACTAGGTTCTGTCATTTCTTACTTCTGTGTTTTAATCAATTATTCCTTCTAACCTCTGCTTATATTATTACCTTTATCATCTAATAGTCCAGTATGTTTAATTATCCGGTTGGTCACTACTATGGGTTCCAGCTTTAATCAGTTTACCCTAACCCTGCTTACTTCAGTTGGTTTACTACCCTATTCACGGCTTCCTCGCCTTTTCTGGGTTCAACCATTTTGGAAAAGCTTAGTCTGGGTCTAACTTACTCTCAGCTTCCTAACCATAGCAAACTAATAAGGATAATGTTAACATAATCAGACTATAACATGATAAATAATAATAAGCTAATCAGAGATTATTAGGAATATGATAGATTAGTTACACATATGTAAATATGAGTATACCTTTGTTGTTATCTCGTCGGTAGTATGTGGCATAGATGTTTCTATGTTGGATTCCTCCATAGCAAATATCTGAAATATATTTTTGAGTAATATCTTTTATTGAGTTCTCAACACATGAGAGGTTATAGGTAAGCAGAATTGCTTGCCTTCCTTCTCATCTGTTCGTCTCTATTTATACACATAAGAGGCAAGTGCCTCAATAATTTACATAAAGAAACCGCGTGAGTAAACAGTTTAAGATACTGTTTGCTTTACGACTTCTGAAAGAAAAAAGAAGAAAAACGCGTAAATGCACAGTACTATCTACTGTGTACTTTACGACTTTTTTTAAAAAAGAAAACGCGTAACTATTCCTACACGCGTACTATCCTATCCTACTTTACATGATTGAGCATTATGCTCTTATTTTCAACAAAGAAAAACGTGTGGGGTTTAGTGTTTCCCACTAAAAAAGTAGTACAATAATTTACATAATAAGACAAACTAAAATAATATCTGCGGGTCTTCCCATGTATCTTTTTGTCTTGCTGTTCTTCATTCTAGATTTACTTCTGGTATAGTTGTAGTATTTCCTCCACTGCACTTTGAACAATGGTGATCTGGGTATTTTGGTCCTAAATACTGGCAATATTTAACCAATAAATTTTCTGAAATAAAATCTTTTTTGATAGCTCTTGTTGTTGGGGTATCTTCGGGTCTTAGTAATGTCCATATCCAACTACGTACTTCTTCCATATCTTCTTGTCGTAGTACTCTTGCATTTGCATAGATCATGGCATGGTCTCTACAATGATATTTCCATATGTTATGTCCATTGGTATAATTGTTGACTAGTTCTTGGATAATTACTTGTAGTCCTATTAATCTTTTTGTAGCAAAGAATGTTGGTATATCAACTTCTGGTATTTCTGGTTGCTTTTCTATGTCCTCTGGGATAATCATATCTCTGGTTAGTCCAATTTTTACTACTTGGATGAGTGGTTTTATCTCATTGTATAATATTTCGGCTGGTGCTGAATAACATCTTATATAAAAGAATGATCCATCTGTAATTCTTTTGTATATGGAAAAGGCATTATATAAGTCTGGTATTTGTTGTAGTTCTGCTCCATCGGCTGTATATACTGTTGCGAGTAGTCCATATTCATAGCATGTACGTACTAAATTTGCACTGGTGCCAGGCTGGGCTATTAGTTTATTGTATCCTTGTAGTTTCTGAGTTATAAAATCTTTTTGAGGGTCAGTGGTTGTCTGAGATCTTGGATGTAAATTCAAAAAGGTTTGGGTTTTATACATATTTTGGATGTATGCTCTGGAAATGTGGTTATATACTTGTTTATTTTGGTTTAGACTTGCGGCATATGTGGATGTTTGTGGACTTGGTATAGTCGGATGTGATAGGTTTATGGGTTGTTTATTTCTGATAGAGGTTTTTGTAAACTGGTTATTTAAATTTTGGTTTTGTCTTTTTGTAGGTTGACTGGTTGGATTTGAGCTGCTTGCTCCTGTAGATGCTTTTCCTGTAGCTGCATTAACAAACTTGTTATGAGTTTTATGGAGTTTCTCAACGTCTCCTTCTAGTTCTGGAATTTTTATGTCTTCCGATTGACATAGTTCAGCATATTTTGAGTCATGCGGTTGACTTGTAGCTTTGTCCTTCTTTAGCTCTTTTAATTCTAGCTCAAAACTGTCCACTTTTAAGCAAAGTGTAGTCATGGCTTTTAACAAAATATCCATTTGGCTATCTTGATCTGTCTGGGTAGCTTTGTCTTGATAAGTAGTCTGCAGTGACATTTTTGTTAGTACTGATCACTTCTATTGTAAATGTAAAATTTTGTATATTTAAGACAAGTCTTCGTATTTCTTTTGTTGTAACTGAGTCGTCTAATTTTCTTGTTAGCCACCATTTTACTTGTGTATTATCTGTTCTGACAATAAATTTGTTATAAACAATATATGGTTCGAATGCTAATAAACATTTATATAAGGCAAATAATTCTTTCCTATTTATTTCCCATTTATCTTGAGGTTCCGTATATGTTCCTGAGTGATATCTACAGTGATGTTCTGTTTTTGTATCAATATACTTATATTTTAATACTCCACCGTAACTATGGTTACTTGAATCTGTTTCTACTATATATATAAATTCTTTTGTTATATCTGGAAAATATAATTTTGGTAACTTTTGACATAATTCTTTAACCTTTTGTATATGTTTTCTATCTGTTTGGTCAAAATGATATTCAATATCCTTTTTTAATTTTTTATTTAATGGTTTTAAATATTCTGCTAATTTTGGTATATATTCTCTTACTTGATTTACTAATCCTAAAAAGGATTGTAACTTTTTCTTTGTATCTAGTATCTCATCTGAATTTATAATTTTTTGTACTATATGTGTTTGCATTTTTACTCCATTCTTATCTATTTGTATGCCAAGAAATTCTATTTGTTTTTTCATTATTTCTGCCTTGCTTTTACTTAAACTAATTCCTGCTGTATCTATAATGTTAATAAATTTATTTAGTAATTGTATGTGTTCGTCTTCTGTTCTTGAATATAACAATATATCATCAATATATACAATACAGTTTTCTAATTGTGTAAAGTAAGTATCCATAAAATGTTGATACCTACCTGGTGCATTTTTATATCCAAAGGGTAAAACATTCCATTCATAAAATCCTTGGGGTACTGTGAATGCTGTTAAATGTTTAGAGTTATCTTCTAATTTTAAATGATAAAATCCTGATTTGCAATCAAATTTGCTAAAGTAATTATATCCTTGGATTTGTCTAATTTTTAATATTTTATTTGGTATTGGGTAATTATAAGTTTTAGTTTTGGCATTTAGATTTCTATAATCAATAACCATCCTACTCTTCCCTCTTTTTTGTTCACTATGTTTGTTAACAATAAAGGCGGGACTAGTATGTTTACTGTTACTAGCTTGGATGTAATTATTTTGAAGTAATTCATCTATGTGTAAGGTAAATTCTTTTAAGTCATCAAAGTTATATTTTAATGGTTTTTGGGTTATTATACTATTCTGATTTATTAGTTCTATTGTAACTGTTGTTTTATGTTTATGCCATCCTTTAAGCGGATTGTCACTATATAAGGGTTCTAACTTATCATAGATTGATTGTAACATATTGATATTAAAGGTTATAATTTCTATTGCTTTCTCTGTTGTCACTTGATTTTCTAGTTTTTGTGTTATCTTTTCTGATCCTTTTATCCATGGTGTTGTTTTTCTAGGTTTATTTTGTACTCGTTTGGCTCCTATTTTTTGTTTACAAGGTGTTGTAAACCAGCAGTGTGTTTTTGTTAGTATATGAGGGTATAGTTCATCGATAAAGGGCATTCCTAAAATTATATCTCTTGTTGTGAAATCATAGTTATACATTGTTTTTATTGTTAGTATTTTATCATATATTTGTAATTTGACATCTTTTGCATAATATTTTATTATACTTCCTTCGTCATTAAATCCTGAAAATACAGTTGGATTTTTTATCTTTTGCCACTTAGTTTCTGGTAAACAATTGTATCTACATAAATTTGCTTCTGCACCGGTATCTATCATTGGTGTGTAATATCTACTATTGTATCCTTCTACAATTATTTTTGCTAATATATATACTTTCATTTTAAAGTATTTTTATAATATTGATTTTGTCCTATTGATTATTACATTTTTATTTTGGTAATGAATGATCAATCTTTTATCTTCTAACTTATATGGTTTTACTTGTTCTAGCCATTGTAGTCCTAAAACTATATTTGGATTTATTTGTCCTATTGTAAATTGTATATTTATAGGTATTCCGCCTATAATTACTTCTTGAATAGTTATTTCCTTTGTCTGTTTTAATTCTATTGGTAAATCGGGTATTTCTTGTTCTTGTATTATAATATCATCTTCTGTAATTAATTCTCTAGTTATCCAATTATCTTGTTCTCCTGTGTTGATTAAGATTAAATATTTTCGTTGATTTAATATTCCTGTTATATAATAGGGATGTTGTGTTGGTATTATTTCATTGGGTATTTCATATTCTATTCTTCTGGATGTACTCATTCTTGATGAGGATGAGGGGGCATCTATTTGTCTTTTTGGTGTCATTCCTATTCTTTCTTTTACTATATCTAATTCTTGATTCATATTTAATTCATCATAACTATAATCATTATTATCTATGACCGTTAATATATTGTCGAATGGGGATTCTATATTGATTTTATCAATTTTGTTAGTTGCTTGTACCATATGTTTAGTAGTTAAAATATATAAATTTTTGCATCTTGCTGTAAATATTTTACTTCCAGGGGTTAATTCTATTCCTGATAGTTTCCAATATAATACTAGGGATTTATCTATATTTCTATCTTTTATTGCTACTGTATAATTTGGGTTAACTGTAAACTTAAATTTTTGGTATATTAGATTTCCTTTTACTGCACTAATTATACTTTGTTCAATTGGGTACTTAATTCTATCATCTGCTAAGTATAGTTCTATGGGTGTATTTATTCCTTCCTTAAAACATGCTTTTATTAATATCTGTATTGCTCCTAAGTGTACATGAGTTATTTCGTTTTTCGGTTTTGGTTTTAATGCTTGTATTTCTTTGGTTATTTCTCTTTTACTTATTATGGGTACCATTGCACTACCTTGTGCATATTTACAGTCTACTGTATGTTCTTTTTGGCTTATTATATAATATTCTTCTTTAGGTTTTTTAAACCAATATTTTACCATTGGTACATCTAATACATTATCTATTTTTAAGGTTATTTCTTGTTTCGTAATTTGCTTGTATATATTTGAGTCAAATATTATTTTTTGGTTATTACTATCTTCAGTTTGGTAATTTTCTTTTTCTATTATTCCTGATTCAGTCATCAATTTCGTTTTCTATATCTGATAGATTTATATCGCTATCATCATTATTTAGGTCAGTTTCTAAATCTGCGTCATTTATCTCTATATCTGGTAATTCATCTAGTTCATAAATACTATCGTTACTTTCTAAATCATAATCTATGTATGGTAATTCCGTATAAATATTTTCTTCTATTCTTACTTCGGTAATTTGTTTTTTCTTAATATCTTTAGGTATTTTACAATCTTTAGCTAAGTGTCCTAATTTTCCACAGTTATAGCATTTGCATTCTGATAATTTTTTCTTAGGTCGATAAGGTCTTTTTCTCTTGTAATTTTTTATATAATATCTTTTTCTTGGATTTTTATGCTTATATTTAGATTTAAAAGATTTATATTTTTTAAATCGTTTTTTGTATCTAAACTTATTTTTCTTAGTTTTACAACCAAATTGTGGTGCTATCTTTTGTGTACAACACGACATATTTTTTGTTAATACTTTATCTAATTTTTGTTTATCTTTATATTCATCACACAGTCCTATAAACCATGTTTGTAAATATTTTATTCTAGCTCCTAATGTATCTGTCAAACTAGCTGCATCCCATGCTGTTATTATTTTTGTACTAAATGGTTCAGGTAACTTTGTAAAATATGTTCTTCTAACTGCTATAGCTTCTTCATGAGTATATATTGCTCTATAATAGTAATCTTTAAAAGCGCATGTATATTCATCTATATAACACATATTGCATATTGATAATTTATTCATTAATTGTCTATTTAGATTCTTATCTTTTTCTTGTTCTGCTAATTCTGTTGTCATACTTCCAAATTCATTTCTAATTCCAAATTCGTATTTGTCTAATATAGCTATGCTTGATGTTGTAATTGTTCCACTACTATCTTTATTATTTCTTAATGTTGCTCTACCGTCAGCTGTTATGTTATGTAGCCATAATTTTACTGTTCCTATTAATGTTCTTTCTATATATCCTGGTGTATCTGCTACTGATATTTTATTATCTATTAGTTGTTTTGCAATTTGTCCTATCCATACTTGTATTGTTTTATTTATATCTGTGACACAATCTAAATCTAAAAATTGTGAATGTTCTGGAGTTTTAGTTGGTGTCCATTTATTTAATCTACTTTGCCATATTGCTTCATATCTATTATCATCTGTTACTGTATAATAAGTTGGTTCTCTAGTTCGTGGGTTATCATATCTTCTTTTCTCATATGTTCTACTTGTACTTGGTTGTTCATTTTTTATAGTATGTATATTTGGTTCAGCATTTGTTGTATTTATATTTAGTTCATCTATAGTTCGCTGCCAATTTTCTAAATTATTTTGGTCCATTTTAATAAAAATCTAGATATCCTTCTGTATCTATATCAAGGTATATATCATTATCTCTAGAGTCATCATCACTATCATTGTTTAATATTGTGTCTAGCCATAATTCTTTCATTAAGTCTATAATTTCGTGGTTAAATAGTAGGTTATATATTCTTTGTGTGATATCTGTATCTAAATTTTTTAATATATATAAGACTAATATTTTATAGTCTTTATCTCCATTTATAAGATACTTAGGTATTGGTGTTTTATATCTTTCTATATCTTCTGTTTGTTTAGGGTTACTAGTTTCTGCTATCTCGAGTTTCATATAACTAGGTTCTGTCATTTCTTACTTCTGTGTTTTAATCAAACTATTCCTTCTAACCTCTGCTTATATTATTACCTTTATCATCTAATAGTCCAGTATGTTTAATTATCCGGTTGGTCACTACTATGGGTTCCAGCTTTAATCAGTTTACCCTAACCCTGCTTACTTCAGTTGGTTTACTACCCTATTCACGGCTTCCTCGCCTTTTCTGGGTTCAACCATTTTGGAAAAGCTTAGTCTGGGTCTAACTTACTCTCAGCTTCCTAACCATAGCAAACTAATAAGGATAATGTTAACATAATCAGACTATAACATGATAAATAATAATAAGCTAATCAGAGATTATTAGGAATATGATAGATTAGTTACACATATGTAAATATGAGTATACCTTTGTTGTTATCTCGTCGGTAGTATGTGGCATAGATGTTTCTATGTTGGATTCCTCCATAGCAAATATCTGAAATATATTTTTGAGTAATATCTTTTATTGAGTTCTCAACACATGAGAGGTTATAGGTAAGCAGAATTGCTTGCCTTCCTTCTCATCTGTTCGTCTCTATTTATACACATAAGAGGCAAGTGCCTCAATAATTTACATAAAGAAACCGCGTGAGTAAACAGTTTAAGATACTGTTTGCTTTACGACTTCTGAAAGAAAAAAGAAGAAAAACGCGTAAATGCACAGTACTATCTACTGTGTACTTTACGACTTTTTTTAAAAAAGAAAACGCGTAACTATTCCTACACGCGTACTATCCTATCCTACTTTACATGATTGAGCATTATGCTCTTATTTTCAACAAAGAAAAACGTGTGGGGTTTAGTGTTTCCCACTAAAAAAGTAGTACAATAATTTACATAATAAGACAAACTAAAATAATATCTGCGGGTCTTCCCATGTATCTTTTTGTCTTGCTGTTCTTCATTCTAGATTTACTTCTGGTATAGTTGTAGTATTTCCTCCACTGCACTTTGAACAATGGTGATCTGGGTATTTTGGTCCTAAATACTGGCAATATTTAACCAATAAATTTTCTGAAATAAAATCTTTTTTGATAGCTCTTGTTGTTGGGGTATCTTCGGGTCTTAGTAATGTCCATATCCAACTACGTACTTCTTCCATATCTTCTTGTCGTAGTACTCTTGCATTTGCATAGATCATGGCATGGTCTCTACAATGATATTTCCATATGTTATGTCCATTGGTGTAATTGTTGACTAGTTCTTGAATAATTACTTGCAGTCCTATTAATCTTTTTGTAGCAAAGAATGTTGGTATATCAACTTCTGGTATTTCTGGTTGCTTTTCTATGTCCTCTGGGATAATCATATCTCTGGTTAGTCCAATTTTTACTACTTGGATGAGTGGTTTTATCTCATTGTATAATATTTCGGCTGGTGCTGAATAACATCTTATATAAAAGAATGATCCGTCTGTAATTCTTTTGTATATGGAAAAGGCATTATATAAGTCTGGTATTTGTTGTAGTTCTGCTCCATCGGCTGTATATACCGTTGCGAGTAGTCCATATTCATAGCATGTACGTACTAAATTTGCACTGGTGCCAGGCTGGGCTATTAGTTTATTGTATCCTTGTAGTTTCTGCGTTATAAAATCTTTTTGAGGGTCAGTGGTTGTCTGAGATCTTGGATGTAAATTCAAAAAGGTTTGGGTTTTATACATATTTTGGATGTATGCTCTGGAAATGTGGTTATATACTTGTTTATTTTGGTTTAGACTTGCGGCATATGTGGATGTTTGTGGACTTGGTATAGTCGGATGTGATAGGTTTATGGGTTGTTTATTCCTGGTAAAGGTTTTTGTAAACTGGCTATTTAAATTTTGGTTTTGTCTTTTTGTAGGTTGACTGGTTGGATTTGAGCTGCTTGCTCCTGTAGATGCTTTTCCTGTAGCTGCATTAACAAACTTGTTATGAGTTTTATGGAGTTTCTCAACGTCTCCTTCTAGTTCTGGAATTTTTATGTCTTCCGATTGACATAGTTCAGCATATTTTGAGTCATGCGGTTGACTTGTAGCTTTGTCCTTCTTTAGCTCTTTTAGTTCTAGCTCAAAACTGTCCACTTTTAAGCAAAGTGTAGTCATGGCTTTTAACAAAATATCCATTTGGCTATCTTGATCTGTCTGGGTAGCTTTGTCTTGATAAGTAGTCTGCAGTGACATTTTTGTTAGTACTGATCACTTCTATTGTAAATGTAAAATTTTGTATATTTAAGACAAGTCTTCGTATTTCTTTTGTTGTAACTGAGTCGTCTAATTTTCTTGTTAGCCACCATTTTACTTGTGTATTATCTGTTCTGACAATAAATTTGTTATAAACAATATATGGTTCGAATGCTAATAAACATTTATATAAGGCAAATAATTCTTTCCTATTTATTTCCCATTTATCTTGAGGTTCCGTATATGTTCCTGAGTGATATCTACAGTGATGTTCTGTTTTTGTATCAATATACTTATATTTTAATACTCCACCGTAACTATGGTTACTTGAATCTGTTTCTACTATATATATAAATTCTTTTGTTATATCTGGAAAATATAATTTTGGTAACTTTTGACATAATTCTTTAACCTTTTGTATATGTTTTCTATCTGTTTGGTCAAAATGATATTCAATATCCTTTTTTAATTTTTTATTTAATGGTTTTAAATATTCTGCTAATTTTGGTATATATTCTCTTACTTGATTTACTAATCCTAAAAAGGATTGTAATTTTTTCTTCGTATCTAGTATTTCATTTGAATTTATAATTTTTTGTACTATATGTGTTTGCATTTTTACTCCATTCTTATCTATTTGTATACCAAGAAATTCTATTTGTTTTTTCATTATTTCTGCCTTGCTTTTACTTAAACTAATTCCTGCTGTATCTATAATGTTAATAAATTTATTTAGTAATTGTATGTGTTCGTCTTCTGTTCTTGAATATAACAATATATCATCAATATATACAATACAGTTTTCTAATTGTGTAAAGTAAGTATCCATAAAATGTTGTTGGTACTATATTTTTTATTCCTATGCTCGTTTATTTTATTTTTGTTCATCCTATGCTCTGTTATCTTATCTTTTTTATTCCTATGCTCTGATACCAATGTGGGGGGTGGTCCTTTGATCTTCTCTTCTTGGGTCATTTTATCTAAATGCGGAATTATAGTAGTTATCTCGTTCTCTAATTAGTCTTAATATAATATTGATATCTCTTACTATTAGATCTAAATAACCACTATTTTGGGTTTGTATATATCTGTCTAGATTGAATTGTATTAATGTTTCTCTTTCTCTTAGTTCATCTATAGTTCGCTGCCAATTTTCTAAATTATTTTGGTCCATTTTAATAAAAATCTAGATATCCTTCTGTATCTATATCAAGGTATATATCATTATCTCTAGAGTCATTATCACTATCATTGTTTAATATTGTGTCTATCCATAATTCTTTCATTAAGTCTATGATTTCGTGGTTAAATAGTAGGTTATATATTCTTTGTGTGATATCTGTATCTAAATTTTTTAATATATATAAGACTAATATTTTATAGTCTTTATCTCCATTTATAAGATACTTAGGTATTGGTGTTTTATATCTTTCTATATCTTCTGTTTGTTTAGGGTTACTAGTTTCTGCTATCTCGAGTTTCATATAACTAGGTTCTGTCATTTCTTACTTCTGTGTTTTAATCAAACTATTCCTTCTAACCTCTGCTTATATTATTACCTTTATCATCTAATAGTCCAGTATGTTTAATTATCCGGTTGGTCACTACTATGGGTTCCAGCTTTAATCAGTTTACCCTAACCCTGCTTACTTCAGTTGGTTTACTACCCTATTCACGGCTTCCTCGCCTTTTCTGGGTTCAACCATTTTGGAAAAGCTTAGTCTGGGTCTAACTTACTCTCAGCTTCCTAACCATAGCAAACTAATAAGGATAATGTTAACATAATCAGACTATAACATGATAAATAATAATAAGCTAATCAGAGATTATTAGGAATATGATAGATTAGTTACACATATGTAAATATGAGTATACCTTTGTTGTTATCTCGTCGGTAGTATGTGGCATAGATGTTTCTATGTTGGATTCCTCCATAGCAAATATCTGAAATATATTTTTGAGTAATATCTTTTATTGAGTTCTCAACACATGAGAGGTTATAGGTAAGCAGAATTGCTTGCCTTCCTTCTCATCTGTTCGTCTCTATTTATACACATAAGAGGCAAGTGCCTCAATAATTTACATAAAGAAACCGCGTGAGTAAATAGTTTAAGATACTGTTTGCTTTACGACTTCTGAAAGAAAAAAGAAGAAAAACGCGTAAATGCACAGTACTATCTACAGTGTACTTTACGACTTTTTTTTAAAAAAGAAAACGCGTAACTATTCCTACACGCGTACTATCCTATCCTACTTTACATGATTGAGCATTATGCTCTTATTTTCAACAAAGAAAAACGTGTGGGGTTTAGTGTTTCCCACTAAAAAAGTAGTACAATAATTTACATAATAAGACAAACTAAAATAATATCTGCGGGTCTTCCCATGTATCTTTTTGTCTTGCTGTTCTTCATTCTAGATTTACTTCTGGTATAGTTGTAGTATTTCCTCCACTGCACTTTGAACAATGGTGATCTGGGTATTTTGGTCCTAAATACTGGCAATATTTAACCAATAAATTTTCTGAAATAAAATCTTTTTTGATAGCTCTTGTTGTTGGGGTATCTTCGGGTCTTAGTAATGTCCATATCCAACTACGTACTTCTTCCATATCTTCTTGTCGTAGTACTCTTGCATTTGCATAGATCATGGCATGGTCTCTACAATGATATTTCCATATGTTATGTCCATTGGTGTAATTGTTGACTAGTTCTTGAATAATTACTTGCAGTCCTATTAATCTTTTTGTAGCAAAGAATGTTGGTATATCAACTTCTGGTATTTCTGGTTGCTTTTCTATATCCTCTGGGATAATCATATCTCTGGTTAGTCCAATTTTTACTACTTGGATGAGTGGTTTTATCTCATTGTATAATATTTCGGCTGGTGCTGAATAACATCTTATATAAAAGAATGATCCGTCTGTAATTCTTTTGTATATGGAAAAGGCATTATATAAGTCTGGTATTTGTTGTAGTTCTGCTCCATCGGCTGTATATACCGTTGCGAGTAGTCCATATTCATAGCATGTACGTACTAAATTTGCACTGGTGCCAGGCTGGGCTATTAGTTTATTGTATCCTTGTAGTTTCTGAGTTATAAAATCTTTTTGAGGGTCAGTGGTTGTCTGAGATCTTGGATGTAAATTCAAAAAGGTTTGGGTTTTATACATATTTTGGATGTATGCTCTGGAAATGTGGTTATATACTTGTTTATTTTGGTTTAGACTTGCGGCATATGTGGATGTTTGTGGACTTGGTATAGTCGGATGTGATAGGTTTATGGGTTGTTTATTTCTGATAGAGGTTTTTGTAAACTGGTTATTTAAATTTTGGTTTTGTCTTTTTGTAGGTTGACTGGTTGGATTTGAGCTGCTTGCTCCTGTAGATGCTTTTCCTGTAGCTGCATTAACAAACTTGTTATGAGTTTTATGGAGTTTCTCAACGTCTCCTTCTAGTTCTGGAATTTTTATGTCTTCCGATTGACATAGTTCAGCATATTTTGAGTCATGCGGTTGACTTGTAGCTTTGTCCTTCTTTAGCTCTTTTAATTCTAGCTCAAAACTGTCCACTTTTAAGCAAAGTGTAGTCATGGCTTTTAACAAAATATCCATTTGGCTATCTTGATCTGTCTGGGTAGCTTTGTCTTGATAAGTAGTCTGCAGTGACATTTTTGTTAGTACTGATCACTTCTATTGTAAATGTAAAATTTTGTATATTTAAGACAAGTCTTCGTATTTCTTTTGTTGTAACTGAGTCGTCTAATTTTCTTGTTAGCCACCATTTTACTTGTGTATTATCTGTTCTGACAATAAATTTGTTATAAACAATATATGGTTCGAATGCTAATAAACATTTATATAAGGCAAATAATTCTTTCCTATTTATTTCCCATTTATCTTGAGGTTCCGTATATGTTCCTGAGTGATATCTACAGTGATGTTCTGTTTTTGTATCAATATACTTATATTTTAATACTCCACCGTAACTATGGTTACTTGAATCTGTTTCTACTATATATATAAATTCTTTTGTTATATCTGGAAAATATAATTTTGGTAACTTTTGACATAATTCTTTAACCTTTTGTATATGTTTTCTATCTGTTTGGTCAAAATGATATTCAATATCCTTTTTTAATTTTTTATTTAATGGTTTTAAATATTCTGCTAATTTTGGTATATATTCTCTTACTTGATTTACTAATCCTAAAAAGGATTGTAATTTTTTCTTCGTATCTAGTATTTCATTTGAATTTATAATTTTTTGTACTATATGTGTTTGCATTTTTACTCCATTCTTATCTATTTGTATACCAAGAAATTCTATTTGTTTTTTCATTATTTCTGCCTTGCTTTTACTTAAACTAATTCCTGCTGTATCTATAATGTTAATAAATTTATTTAGTAATTGTATGTGTTCGTCTTCTGTTCTTGAATATAACAATATATCATCAATATATACAATACAGTTTTCTAATTGTGTAAAGTAAGTATCCATAAAATGTTGATACCTACCTGGTGCATTTTTATATCCAAAGGGTAAAACATTCCATTCATAAAATCCTTGGGGTACTGTGAATGCTGTTAAATGTTTAGAGTTATCTTCTAATTTTAAATGATAAAATCCTGATTTGCAATCAAATTTGCTAAAGTAATTATATCCTTGGATTTGTCTAATTTTTAATATTTTATTTGGTATTGGGTAATTATAAGTTTTAGTTTTGGCATTTAGATTTCTATAATCAATAACCATCCTACTCTTCCCTCTTTTTTGTTCACTATGTTTGTTAACAATAAAGGCGGGACTAGTATGTTTACTGTTACTAGCTTGGATGTAATTATTTTGAAGTAATTCATCTATGTGTAAGGTAAATTCTTTTAAGTCATCAAAGTTATATTTTAATGGTTTTTGGGTTATTATACTATTCTGATTTATTAGTTCTATTGTAACTGTTGTTTTATGTTTATGCCATCCTTTAAGCGGATTGTCACTATATAAGGGTTCTAACTTATCATAGATTGATTGTAACATATTGATATTAAAGGTTATAATTTCTATTGCTTTCTCTGTTGTCACTTGATTTTCTAGTTTTTGTGTTATCTTTTCTGATCCTTTTATCCATGGTGTTGTTTTTCTAGGTTTATTTTGTACTCGTTTGGCTCCTATTTTTTGTTTACAAGGTGTTGTAAACCAGCAGTGTGTTTTTGTTAGTATATGAGGGTATAGTTCATCGATAAAGGGCATTCCTAAAATTATATCTCTTGTTGTGAAATCATAGTTATACAATAGTAGATATTACACACCAATGATAGATACCGGTGCAGAAGCAAATTTATGTAGATACAATTGTTTACCAGAAACTAAGTGGCAAAAGATAAAAAATCCAACTGTATTTTCAGGATTTAATGACGAAGGAAGTATAATAAAATATTATGCAAAAGATGTCAAATTACAAATATATGATAAAATACTAACAATAAAAACAATGTATAACTATGATTTCACAACAAGAGATATAATTTTAGGAATGCCCTTTATCGATGAACTATACCCTCATATACTAACAAAAACACACTGCTGGTTTACAACACCTTGTAAACAAAAAATAGGAGCCAAACGAGTACAAAATAAACCTAGAAAAACAACACCATGGATAAAAGGATCAGAAAAGATAACACAAAAACTAGAAAATCAAGTGACAACAGAGAAAGCAATAGAAATTATAACCTTTAATATCAATATGTTACAATCAATCTATGATAAGTTAGAACCCTTATATAGTGACAATCCGCTTAAAGGATGTCTGGAAATATCATTGTAGAGACCATGCCATGATCTATGCAAATGCAAGAGTACTACGACAAGAAGATATGGAAGAAGTACGTAGTTGGATATGGACATTACTAAGACCCGAAGATACCCCAACAACAAGAGCTATCAAAAAAGATTTTATTTCAGAAAATTTATTGGTTAAATATTGCCAGTATTTAGGACCAAAATACCCAGATCACCATTGTTCAAAGTGCAGTGGAGGAAATACTACAACTATACCAGAAGTAAATCTAGAATGAAGAACAGCAAGACAAAAAGATACATGGGAAGACCCGCAGATATTATTTTAGTTTGTCTTATTATGTAAATTATTGTACTACTTTTTTAGTGGGAAACACTAAACCCCACACGTTTTTCTTTGTTGAAAATAAGAGCATAATGCTCAATCATGTAAAGTAGGATAGGATAGTACGCGTGTAGGAATAGTTACGCGTTTTCTTTTTTAAAAAAAGTCGTAAAGTACACAGTAGATAGTACTGTGCATTTACGCGTTTTTCTTCTTTTTTCTTTCAGAAGTCGTAAAGCAAACAGTATCTTAAACTGTTTACTCACGCGGTTTCTTTATGTAAATTATTGAGGCACTTGCCTCTTATGTGTATAAATAGAGACGAACAGATGAGAAGGAAGGCAAGCAATTCTGCTTACCTATAACCTCTCATGTGTTGAGAACTCAATAAAAGATATTACTCAAAAATATATTTCAGATATTTGCTATGGAGGAATCCAACATAGAAACATCTATGCCACATACTACCGACGAGATAACAACAAAGGTATACTCATATTTACATATGTGTAACTAATCTATCATATTCCTAATAATCTCTGATTAGCTTATTATTATTTATCATGTTATAGTCTGATTATGTTAACATTATCCTTATTAGTTTGCTATGGTTAGGAAGCTGAGAGTAAGTTAGACCCAGACTAAGCTTTTCCAAAATGGTTGAACCCAGAAAAGGCGAGGAAGCCGTGAATAGGGTAGTAAACCAACTGAAGTAAGCAGGGTTAGGGTAAACTGATTAAAGCTGGAACCCATAGTAGTGACCAACCGGATAATTAAACATACTGGACTATTAGATGATAAAGGTAATAATATAAGCAGAGGTTAGAAGGAATAATTGATTAAAACACAGAAGTAAGAAATGACAGAACCTAGTTATATGAAACCCGAAATAGCAGAAACTAGTAACCCTAAACAAACAGAAGATATAGAAAGATATAAAACACCAATACCTAAGTATCTTATAAATGGAGATAAAGACTATAAAATATTAGTCTTATATATATTAAAAAATTTAGATACAGATATGCACAGTACTATCTACTGTGTACTTTACGACTTTTTTTTTTTTTTTTAAAAAAGAAAACGCGTAACTATTCCTGCACGCGTACTATCCTATCCTACTTTACATGATTGAGCATTATGCTCTTATTTTCAACAAAGAAAAACGTGTGGGGTTTAGTGTTTCCCACTAAAAAAGTAGTACAATAATTTACATAATAAGACAAACTAAAATAATATCTGCGGGTCTTCCCATGTATCTTTTTGTCTTGCTGTTCTTCATTCTAGATTTACTTCTGGTATAGTTGTAGTATTTCCTCCACTGCACTTTGAACAATGGTGATCTGGGTATTTTGGTCCTAAATACTGGCAATATTTAACCAATAAATTTTCTGAAATAAAATCTTTTTTGATAGCTCTTGTTGTTGGGGTATCTTCGGGTCTTAGTAATGTCCATATCCAACTACGTACTTCTTCCATATCTTCTTGTCGTAGTACTCTTGCATTTGCATAGATCATGGCATGGTCTCTACAATGATATTTCCATATGTTATGTCCATTGGTGTAATTGTTGACTAGTTCTTGAATAATTACTTGCAGTCCTATTAATCTTTTTGTAGCAAAGAATGTTGGTATATCAACTTCTGGTATTTCTGGTTGCTTTTCTATATCCTCTGGGATAATCATATCTCTGGTTAGTCCAATTTTTACTACTTGGATGAGTGGTTTTATCTCATTGTATAATATTTCGGCTGGTGCTGAATAACATCTTATATAAAAGAATGATCCGTCTGTAATTCTTTTGTATATGGAAAAGGCATTATATAAGTCTGGTATTTGTTGTAGTTCTGCTCCATCGGCTGTATATACCGTTGCGAGTAGTCCATATTCATAGCATGTACGTACTAAATTTGCACTGGTGCCAGGCTGGGCTATTAGTTTATTGTATCCTTGTAGTTTCTGCGTTATAAAATCTTTTTGAGGGTCAGTGGTTGTCTGAGATCTTGGATGTAAATTCAAAAAGGTTTGGGTTTTATACATATTTTGGATGTATGCTCTGGAAATGTGGTTATATACTTGTTTATTTTGGTTTAGACTTGCGGCATATGTGGATGTTTGTGGACTTGGTATAGTCGGATGTGATAGGTTTATGGGTTGTTTATTCCTGGTAAAGGTTTTTGTAAACTGGCTATTTAAATTTTGGTTTTGTCTTTTTGTAGGTTGACTGGTTGGATTTGAGCTGCTTGCTCCTGTAGATGCTTTTCCTGTAGCTGCATTAACAAACTTGTTATGAGTTTTATGGAGTTTCTCAACGTCTCCTTCTAGTTCTGGAATTTTTATGTCTTCCGATTGACATAGTTCAGCATATTTTGAGTCATGCGGTTGACTTGTAGCTTTGTCCTTCTTTAGCTCTTTTAGTTCTAGCTCAAAACTGTCCACTTTTAAGCAAAGTGTAGTCATGGCTTTTAACAAAATATCCATTTGGCTATCTTGATCTGTCTGGGTAGCTTTGTCTTGATAAGTAGTCTGCAGTGACATTTTTGTTAGTACTGATCACTTCTATTGTAAATGTAAAATTTTGTATATTTAAGACAAGTCTTCGTATTTCTTTTGTTGTAACTGAGTCGTCTAATTTTCTTGTTAGCCACCATTTTACTTGTGTATTATCTGTTCTGACAATAAATTTGTTATAAACAATATATGGTTCGAATGCTAATAAACATTTATATAAGGCAAATAATTCTTTCCTATTTATTTCCCATTTATCTTGAGGTTCCGTATATGTTCCTGAGTGATATCTACAGTGATGTTCTGTTTTTGTATCAATATACTTATATTTTAATACTCCACCGTAACTATGGTTACTTGAATCTGTTTCTACTATATATATAAATTCTTTTGTTATATCTGGAAAATATAATTTTGGTAACTTTTGACATAATTCTTTAACCTTTTGTATATGTTTTCTATCTGTTTGGTCAAAATGATATTCAATATCCTTTTTTAATTTTTTATTTAATGGTTTTAAATATTCTGCTAATTTTGGTATATATTCTCTTACTTGATTTACTAATCCTAAAAAGGATTGTAATTTTTTCTTCGTATCTAGTATTTCATTTGAATTTATAATTTTTTGTACTATATGTGTTTGCATTTTTACTCCATTCTTATCTATTTGTATACCAAGAAATTCTATTTGTTTTTTCATTATTTCTGCCTTGCTTTTACTTAAACTAATTCCTGCTGTATCTATAATGTTAATAAATTTATTTAGTAATTGTATGTGTTCGTCTTCTGTTCTTGAATATAACAATATATCATCAATATATACAATACAGTTTTCTAATTGTGTAAAGTAAGTATCCATAAAATGTTGATACCTACCTGGTGCATTTTTATATCCAAAGGGTAAAACATTCCATTCATAAAATCCTTGGGGTACTGTGAATGCTGTTAAATGTTTAGAGTTATCTTCTAATTTTAAATGATAAAATCCTGATTTGCAATCAAATTTGCTAAAGTAATTATATCCTTGGATTTGTCTAATTTTTAATATTTTATTTGGTATTGGGTAATTATAAGTTTTAGTTTTGGCATTTAGATTTCTATAATCAATAACCATCCTACTCTTCCCTCTTTTTTGTTCACTATGTTTGTTAACAATAAAGGCGGGACTAGTATGTTTACTGTTACTAGCTTGGATGTAATTATTTTGAAGTAATTCATCTATGTGTAAGGTAAATTCTTTTAAGTCATCAAAGTTATATTTTAATGGTTTTTGGGTTATTATACTATTCTGATTTATTAGTTCTATTGTAACTGTTGTTTTATGTTTAGACACCAAAAAGACAAATAGATGCCCCCTCATCCTCATCAAGAATGAGTACATCCAGAAGAATAGAATATGAAATACCCAATGAAATAATACCAACACAACATCCCTATTATATAACAGGAATATTAAATCAACGAAAATATTTAATCTTAATCAACACAGGAGAACAAGATAATTGGATAACTAGAGAATTAATTACAGAAGATGATATTATAATACAAGAACAAGAAATACCCGATTTACCAATAGAATTAAAACAGACAAAGGAAATAACTATTCAAGAAGTAATTATAGGCGGAATACCTATAAATATACAATTTACAATAGGACAAATAAATCCAAATATAGTTTTAGGACTACAATGGCTAGAACAAGTAAAACCATATAAGTTAGAAGATAAAAGATTGATCATTCATTACCAAAATAAAAATGTAATAATCAATAGGACAAAATCAATATTATAAAAATACTTTAAAATGAAAGTATATATATTAGCAAAAATAATTGTAGAAGGATACAATAGTAGATATTACACACCAATGATAGATACCGGTGCAGAAGCAAATTTATGTAGATACAATTGTTTACCAGAATCTAAATGGCAAAAGATAAAAAATCCAACTGTATTTTCAGGATTTAATGACGAAGGAAGTATAATAAAATATTATGCAAAAGATGTCAAATTACAAATATATGATAAAATACTAACAATAAAAACAATGTATAACTATGATTTCACAACAAGAGATATAATTTTAGGAATGCCCTTTATCGATGAACTATACCCTCATATACTAACAAAAACACACTGCTGGTTTACAACACCTTGTAAACAAAAAATAGGAGCCAAACGAGTACAAAATAAACCTAGAAAAACAACACCATGGATAAAAGAATTTATAATACAAACAGAAAACATGAAAGGAATTGAATATGGAGAAGATTTACCAGATAAACACCCTAGATGTATAAGATTAGATAAACAAATAAATATAGCAACTAAAGTACAGAAACTAAGACTAAATTTAGATAAATTATATGAAAGATACGAATACACAAAAATACCTGAATTAATCGACACAATTTCCTATACAGAATACGAATATATTAGACAACTTATAAAACAACAAGAATATAAATATGATGAATTATAATGTATAAGCGACAACAACCAAAAGTAGTCAGAAAAATAAAAATACACTATTTAACAAGAAGAATTGAAAAACAGAGTAAAATAAAAAGACAGCAAAAATATAAGCTAAAAGAAATTACACAAATAATCAAGGAAATAAATAACTTCACTAAAAGAATAACACATTTTATTATAGCAATAACTAAAATAAGAGAATCATTAGTAAATGGATAAACCAGAGCCAAGCAACCCAGTATATATATATCCAGAAACACCAAAAATAATAAGAAAAATGGAATTATTAAGAAAATTAAATGATATACACGAAGAACTTAAAATTAGAAAAGAAAGATTAAATTATAATATATTTGCAGGAGTAGCTAAAAAATCAATCGAAGCACAAAAACAAACCATACAAGAATTAGAATTACAAAAAGATATATTAGAAATTAAATATTGTTTATGAATAAAGAAGAATATCCAGTAGAAGAAAAAACATTTTTAGGAACAGATGGAACACAAATAACAATAACACACTCAAATTTAGGACGACGATATAGAAAAATAGGTACAAAATTATATTTAATGCCGGATCCAATATCAGCTAAATTAGAAGATAGTCTAACAGAAATGATAAGATTACAAAAAGAAAATACTGAAATAGATCAAAAACTAGAAATAGAAAAAATACGATTAGAAGCCAAAAAAGAAATCGAACAACTAAAAACCCAACAAATAAAACAAACCCCTCCTCAAAAACCTATACCACCTCAAGAACCAATCCCTGAATATTTTGAACCAGAACCAGAAACATCCGAATCATCTACAAAAATACAAGAAATGGAAAAAGAATTAGCAATATTAAAACAAATATATGCCCAGAAAGTACAAGCCAGATTAGCCAAACAAAATGAAAAAATAAAAAAAGAAAAAGAAAAAAAGTTAGCAATGGAATTAGAACAGTTAAAAGAACAAATACACTTAGAAAGCTTAAACCCTGACGAAGAATCTCCAAACATAAGTATTGATAACATCACAATAGACAATTTAACCATAGATAATGTAACCATAAACGAAACCGAATCAGAAATACATTCAGACAATAATAACAATGAAGACGATAATGACGATAACAGTGAAACATATACCCAAATAATGAACCAAATAACAGATTTAAATATAAATACAACAAATGCTGAACCAAATATACATACTATAAAAAATGAACAACCAAGTACAAGTAGAACATATGAGAAAAGAAGATATGATAACCCACGAACTAGAGAACCAACTTATTATACAGTAACAGATGATAATAGATATGAAGCAATATGGCAAAGTAGATTAAATAAATGGACACCAACTAAAACTCCAGAACATTCACAATTTTTAGATTTAGATTGTGTCACAGATATAAATAAAACAATACAAGTATGGATAGGACAAATTGCAAAACAACTAATAGATAATAAAATATCAGTAGCAGATACACCAGGATATATAGAAAGAACATTAATAGGAACAGTAAAATTATGGCTACATAACATAACAGCTGACGGTAGAGCAACATTAAGAAATAATAAAGATAGTAGTGGAACAATTACAACATCAAGCATAGCTATATTAGACAAATACGAATTTGGAATTAGAAATGAATTTGGAAGTATGACAACAGAATTAGCAGAACAAGAAAAAGATAAGAATCTAAATAGACAATTAATGAATAAATTATCAATATGCAATATGTGTTATATAGATGAATATACATGCGCTTTTAAAGATTACTATTATAGAGCAATATATACTCATGAAGAAGCTATAGCAGTTAGAAGAACATATTTTACAAAGTTACCTGAACCATTTAGTACAAAAATAATAACAGCATGGGATGCAGCTAGTTTGACAGATACATTAGGAGCTAGAATAAAATATTTACAAACATGGTTTATAGGACTGTGTGATGAATATAAAGATAAACAAAAATTAGATAAAGTATTAACATGGTTAAATAGTAGGTTATATATTCTTTGTGTGATATCTGTATCTAAATTTTTTAATATATATAAGACTAATATTTTATAGTCTTTATCTCCATTTATAAGATACTTAGGTATTGGTGTTTTATATCTTTCTATATCTTCTGTTTGTTTAGGGTTACTAGTTTCTGCTATTTCGGGTTTCATATAACTAGGTTCTGTCATTTCTTACTTCTGTGTTTTAATCAATTATTCCTTCTAACCTCTGCTTATATTATTACCTTTATCATCTAATAGTCCAGTATGTTTAATTATCCGGTTGGTCACTACTATGGGTTCCAGCTTTAATCAGTTTACCCTAACCCTGCTTACTTCAGTTGGTTTACTACCCTATTCACGGCTTCCTCGCCTTTTCTGGGTTCAACCATTTTGGAAAAGCTTAGTCTGGGTCTAACTTACTCTCAGCTTCCTAACCATAGCAAACTAATAAGGATAATGTTAACATAATCAGACTATAACATGATAAATAATAATAAGCTAATCAGAGATTATTAGGAATATGATAGATTAGTTACACATATGTAAATATGAGTATACCTTTGTTGTTATCTCGTCGGTAGTATGTGGCATAGATGTTTCTATGTTGGATTCCTCCATAGCAAATATCTGAAATATATTTTTGAGTAATATCTTTTATTGAGTTCTCAACACATGAGAGGTTATAGGTAAGCAGAATTGCTTGCCTTCCTTCTCATCTGTTCGTCTCTATTTATACACATAAGAGGCAAGTGCCTCAATAATTTACATAAAGAAACCGCGTGAGTAAACAGTTTAAGATACTGTTTGCTTTACGACTTCTGAAAGAAAAAAGAAGAAAAACGCGTAAATGCACAGTACTATCTACTGTGTACTTTACGACTTTTTTTAAAAAAGAAAACGCGTAACTATTCCTACACGCGTACTATCCTATCCTACTTTACATGATTGAGCATTATGCTCTTATTTTCAACAAAGAAAAACGTGTGGGGTTTAGTGTTTCCCACTAAAAAAGTAGTACAATAATTTACATAATAAGACAAACTAAAATAATATCTGCGGGTCTTCCCATGTATCTTTTTGTCTTGCTGTTCTTCATTCTAGATTTACTTCTGGTATAGTTGTAGTATTTCCTCCACTGCACTTTGAACAATGGTGATCTGGGTATTTTGGTCCTAAATACTGGCAATATTTAACCAATAAATTTTCTGAAATAAAATCTTTTTTGATAGCTCTTGTTGTTGGGGTATCTTCGGGTCTTAGTAATGTCCATATCCAACTACGTACTTCTTCCATATCTTCTTGTCGTAGTACTCTTGCATTTGCATAGATCATGGCATGGTCTCTACAATGATATTTCCATATGTTATGTCCATTGGTATAATTGTTGACTAGTTCTTGGATAATTACTTGTAGTCCTATTAATCTTTTTGTAGCAAAGAATGTTGGTATATCAACTTCTGGTATTTCTGGTTGCTTTTCTATGTCCTCTGGGATAATCATATCTCTGGTTAGTCCAATTTTTACTACTTGGATGAGTGGTTTTATCTCATTGTATAATATTTCGGCTGGTGCTGAATAACATCTTATATAAAAGAATGATCCGTCTGTAATTCTTTTGTATATGGAAAAGGCATTATATAAGTCTGGTATTTGTTGTAGTTCTGCTCCATCGGCTGTATATACTGTTGCGAGTAGTCCATATTCATAGCATGTACGTACTAAATTTGCACTGGTGCCAGGCTGGGCTATTAGTTTATTGTATCCTTGTAGTTTCTGAGTTATAAAATCTTTTTGAGGGTCAGTGGTTGTCTGAGATCTTGGATGTAAATTCAAAAAGGTTTGGGTTTTATACATATTTTGGATGTATGCTCTGGAAATGTGGTTATATACTTGTTTATTTTGGTTTAGACTTGCGGCATATGTGGATGTTTGTGGACTTGGTATAGTCGGATGTGATAGGTTTATGGGTTGTTTATTTCTGATAGAGGTTTTTGTAAACTGGTTATTTAAATTTTGGTTTTGTCTTTTTGTAGGTTGACTGGTTGGATTTGAGCTGCTTGCTCCTGTAGATGCTTTTCCTGTAGCTGCATTAACAAACTTGTTATGAGTTTTATGGAGTTTCTCAACGTCTCCTTCTAGTTCTGGAATTTTTATGTCTTCCGATTGACATAGTTCAGCATATTTTGAGTCATGCGGTTGACTTGTAGCTTTGTCCTTCTTTAGCTCTTTTAATTCTAGCTCAAAACTGTCCACTTTTAAGCAAAGTGTAGTCATGGCTTTTAACAAAATATCCATTTGGCTATCTTGATCTGTCTGGGTAGCTTTGTCTTGATAAGTAGTCTGCAGTGACATTTTTGTTAGTACTGATCACTTCTATTGTAAATGTAAAATTTTGTATATTTAAGACAAGTCTTCGTATTTCTTTTGTTGTAACTGAGTCGTCTAATTTTCTTGTTAGCCACCATTTTACTTGTGTATTATCTGTTCTGACAATAAATTTGTTATAAACAATATATGGTTCGAATGCTAATAAACATTTATATAAGGCAAATAATTCTTTCCTATTTATTTCCCATTTATCTTGAGGTTCCGTATATGTTCCTGAGTGATATCTACAGTGATGTTCTGTTTTTGTATCAATATACTTATATTTTAATACTCCACCGTAACTATGGTTACTTGAATCTGTTTCTACTATATATATAAATTCTTTTGTTATATCTGGAAAATATAATTTTGGTAACTTTTGACATAATTCTTTAACCTTTTGTATATGTTTTCTATCTGTTTGGTCAAAATGATATTCAATATCCTTTTTTAATTTTTTATTTAATGGTTTTAAATATTCTGCTAATTTTGGTATATATTCTCTTACTTGATTTACTAATCCTAAAAAGGATTGTAACTTTTTCTTTGTATCTAGTATCTCATCTGAATTTATAATTTTTTGTACTATATGTGTTTGCATTTTTACTCCATTCTTATCTATTTGTATGCCAAGAAATTCTATTTGTTTTTTCATTATTTCTGCCTTGCTTTTACTTAAACTAATTCCTGCTGTATCTATAATGTTAATAAATTTATTTAGTAATTGTATGTGTTCGTCTTCTGTTCTTGAATATAACAATATATCATCAATATATACAATACAGTTTTCTAATTGTGTAAAGTAAGTATCCATAAAATGTTGATACCTACCTGGTGCATTTTTATATCCAAAGGGTAAAACATTCCATTCATAAAATCCTTGGGGTACTGTGAATGCTGTTAAATGTTTAGAGTTATCTTCTAATTTTAAATGATAAAATCCTGATTTGCAATCAAATTTGCTAAAGTAATTATATCCTTGGATTTGTCTAATTTTTAATATTTTATTTGGTATTGGGTAATTATAAGTTTTAGTTTTGGCATTTAGATTTCTATAATCAATAACCATCCTACTCTTCCCTCTTTTTTGTTCACTATGTTTGTTAACAATAAAGGCGGGACTAGTATGTTTACTGTTACTAGCTTGGATGTAATTATTTTGAAGTAATTCATCTATGTGTAAGGTAAATTCTTTTAAGTCATCAAAGTTATATTTTAATGGTTTTTGGGTTATTATACTATTCTGATTTATTAGTTCTATTGTAACTGTTGTTTTATGTTTATGCCATCCTTTAAGCGGATTGTCACTATATAAGGGTTCTAACTTATCATAGATTGATTGTAACATATTGATATTAAAGGTTATAATTTCTATTGCTTTCTCTGTTGTCACTTGATTTTCTAGTTTTTGTGTTATCTTTTCTGATCCTTTTATCCATGGTGTTGTTTTTCTAGGTTTATTTTGTACTCGTTTGGCTCCTATTTTTTGTTTACAAGGTGTTGTAAACCAGCAGTGTGTTTTTGTTAGTATATGAGGGTATAGTTCATCGATAAAGGGCATTCCTAAAATTATATCTCTTGTTGTGAAATCATAGTTATACATTGTTTTTATTGTTAGTATTTTATCATATATTTGTAATTTGACATCTTTTGCATAATATTTTATTATACTTCCTTCGTCATTAAATCCTGAAAATACAGTTGGATTTTTTATCTTTTGCCACTTAGTTTCTGGTAAACAATTGTATCTACATAAATTTGCTTCTGCACCGGTATCTATCATTGGTGTGTAATATCTACTATTGTATCCTTCTACAATTATTTTTGCTAATATATATACTTTCATTTTAAAGTATTTTTATAATATTGATTTTGTCCTATTGATTATTACATTTTTATTTTGGTAATGAATGATCAATCTTTTATCTTCTAACTTATATGGTTTTACTTGTTCTAGCCATTGTAGTCCTAAAACTATATTTGAATTTATTTGTCCTATTGTAAATTGTATGTTTATAGGTATTCCGCCTATAATTACTTCTTGAATAGTTATTTCCTTTGTCTGTTTTAATTCTATTGGTAGATCGGGTATTTCTTGTTCTTGTATTATAATATCATCTTCTGTAATTAATTCTCTTGTTATCCAATTATCTTGTTCTCCTGTGTTAATTAAGATTAAATATTTTCGTTGATTTAATATTCCTGTTATATAATAAGGATGTTGTGTTGGTATTATTTCATTGGGTATTTCATATTCTATTCTTCTGGATGTACTCATTCTTGATGAGGATGAGGGGGCATCTATTTGTCTTTTTGGTGTCATTCCTATTCTTTCTTTTACTATATCTAATTCTTGATTCATATTTAATTCATCATAACTATAATCATTATTATCTATGACCGTTAATATATTGTCGAATGGGGATTCTATATTGATTTTATCAATTTTGTTAGTTGCTTGTACCATATGTTTAGTAGTTAAAATATATAAATTTTTGCATCTTGCTGTAAATATTTTACTTCCAGGGGTTAATTCTATTCCTGATAGTTTCCAATATAATACTAGGGATTTATCTATATTTCTATCTTTTATTGCTACTGTATAATTTGGGTTAACTGTAAACTTAAATTTTTGGTATATTAGATTTCCTTTTACTGCACTAATTATACTTTGTTCAATTGGGTACTTAATTCTATCATCTGCTAAGTATAGTTCTATGGGTGTATTTATTCCTTCCTTAAAACATGCTTTTATTAATATCTGTATTGCTCCTAAGTGTACATGAGTTATTTCATTTTTCGGTTTTGGTTTTAATGCTTGTATTTCTTTGGTTATTTCTCTTTTACTTATTATGGGTACCATTGCACTACCTTGTGCATATTTACAGTCTACTGTATGTTCTTTTTGGCTTATTATATAATATTCTTCTTTAGGTTTTTTAAACCAATATTTTACCATTGGTACATCTAATACATTATCTATTTTTAAGGTTATTTCTTGTTTCGTAATTTGCTTGTATATATTTGAGTCAAATATTATTTTTTGGTTATTACTATCTTCAGTTTGGTAATTTTCTTTTTCTATTATTCCTGATTCAGTCATCAATTTCGTTTTCTATATCTGATAGATTTATATCGCTATCATCATTATTTAGGTCAGTTTCTAAATCTGCGTCATTTATCTCTATATCTGGTAATTCATCTAGTTCATAAATACTATCGTTACTTTCTAAATCATAATCTATGTATGGTAATTCTGTATAAATATTTTCTTCTATTCTTACTTCGGTAATTTGTTTTTTCTTAATATCTTTAGGTATTTTACAATCTTTAGCTAAGTGTCCTAATTTTCCACAGTTATAGCATTTGCATTCTGATAATTTTTTCTTAGGTCGATAAGGTCTTTTTCTCTTGTAATTTTTTATATAATATCTTTTTCTTGGATTTTTATGCTTATATTTAGATTTAAAAGATTTATATTTTTTAAATCGTTTTTTGTATTAGAAGATATAATTTTTGTATTAAATTTTTGGTATATTAGAAGATAAAAGATTGATCATTCATTACCAAAATAAAAATGTAATAATCAATAGGACAAAATCAATATTATAAAAATACTTTAAAATGAAAGTATATATATTAGCAAAAATAATTGTAGAAGGATACAATAGTAGATATTACACACCAATGATAGATACCGGTGCAGAAGCAAATTTATGTAGATACAATTGTTTACCAGAATCTAAATGGCAAAAGATAAAAAATCCAACTGTATTTTCAGGATTTAATGACGAAGGAAGTATAATAAAATATTATGCAAAAGATGTCAAATTACAAATATATGATAAAATACTAACAATAAAAACAATGTATAACTATGATTTCACAACAAGAGATATAATTTTAGGAATGCCCTTTATCGATGAACTATACCCTCATATACTAACAAAAACACACTGCTGGTTTACAACACCTTGTAAACAAAAAATAGGAGCCAAACGAGTACAAAATAAACCTAGAAAAACAACACCATGGATAAAAGGATCAGAAAAGATAACACAAAAACTAGAAAATCAAGTGACAACAGAGAAAGCAATAGAAATTATAACCTTTAATATCAATATGTTACAATCAATCTATGATAAGTTAGAACCCTTATATAGTGACAATCCGCTTAAAGGATGGCATAAACATAAAACAACAGTTACAATAGAACTAATAAATCAGAATAGTATAATAACCCAAAAACCATTAAAATATAACTTTGATGACTTAAAAGAATTTACCTTACACATAGATGAATTACTTCAAAATAATTACATCCAAGCTAGTAACAGTAAACATACTAGTCCCGCCTTTATTGTTAACAAACATAGTGAACAAAAAAGAGGGAAGAGTAGGATGGTTATTGATTATAGAAATCTAAATGCCAAAACTAAAACTTATAATTACCCAATACCAAATAAAATATTAAAAATTAGACAAATCCAAGGATATAATTACTTTAGCAAATTTGATTGCAAATCAGGATTTTATCATTTAAAATTAGAAGATAACTCTAAACATTTAACAGCATTCACAGTACCCCAAGGATTTTATGAATGGAATGTTTTACCCTTTGGATATAAAAATGCACCAGGTAGGTATCAACATTTTATGGATACTTACTTTACACAATTAGAAAACTGTATTGTATATATTGATGATATATTGTTATATTCAAGAACAGAAGACGAACACATACAATTACTAAATAAATTTATTAACATTATAGATACAGCAGGAATTAGTTTAAGTAAAAGCAAGGCAGAAATAATGAAAAAACAAATAGAATTTCTTGGTATACAAATAGATAAGAATGGAGTAAAAATGCAAACACATATAGTACAAAAAATTATAAATTCAAATGAAATACTAGATACGAAGAAAAAATTACAATCCTTTTTAGGATTAGTAAATCAAGTAAGAGAATATATACCAAAATTAGCAGAATATTTAAAACCATTAAATAAAAAATTAAAAAAGGATATTGAATATCATTTTGACCAAACAGATAGAAAACATATACAAAAGGTTAAAGAATTATGTCAAAAGTTACCAAAATTATATTTTCCAGATATAACAAAAGAATTTATATATATAGTAGAAACAGATTCAAGTAACCATAGTTACGGTGGAGTATTAAAATATAAGTATATTGATACAAAAACAGAACATCACTGTAGATATCACTCAGGAACATATACGGAACCTCAAGATAAATGGGAAATAAATAGGAAAGAATTATTTGCCTTATATAAATGTTTATTAGCATTCGAACCATATATTGTTTATAACAAATTTATTGTCAGAACAGATAATACACAAGTAAAATGGTGGCTAACAAGAAAATTAGACGACTCAGTTACAACAAAAGAAATACGAAGACTTGTCTTAAATATACAAAATTTTACATTTACAATAGAAGTGATCAGTACTAACAAAAATGTCACTGCAGACTACTTATCAAGACAAAGCTACCCAGACAGATCAAGATAGCCAAATGGATATTTTGTTAAAAGCCATGACTACACTTTGCTTAAAAGTGGACAGTTTTGAGCTAGAATTAAAAGAGCTAAAGAAGGACAAAGCTACAAGTCAACCGCATGACTCAAAATATGCTGAACTATGTCAATCGGAAGACATAAAAATTCCAGAACTAGAAGGAGACGTTGAGAAACTCCATAAAACTCATAACAAGTTTGTTAATGCAGCTACAGGAAAAGCATCTACAGGAGCAAGCAGCTCAAATCCAACCAGTCAACCTACAAAAAGACAAAACCAAAATTTAAATAACCAGTTTACAAAAACCTCTATCAGAAATAAACAACCCATAAACCTATCACATCCGACTATACCAAGTCCACAAACATCCACATATGCCGCAAGTCTAAACCAAAATAAACAAGTATATAACCACATTTCCAGAGCATACATCCAAAATATGTATAAAACCCAAACCTTTTTGAATTTACATCCAAGATCTCAGACAACCACTGACCCTCAAAAAGATTTTATAACTCAGAAACTACAAGGATACAATAAACTAATAGCCCAGCCTGGCACCAGTGCAAATTTAGTACGTACATGCTATGAATATGGACTACTCGCAACAGTATATACAGCCGATGGAGCAGAACTACAACAAATACCAGACTTATATAATGCCTTTTCCATATACAAAAGAATTACAGACGGATCATTCTTTTATATAAGATGTTATTCAGCACCAGCCGAAATATTATACAATGAGATAAAACCACTCATCCAAGTAGTAAAAATTGGACTAACCAGAGATATGATTATCCCAGAGGACATAGAAAAGCAACCAGAAATACCAGAAGTTGATATACCAACATTCTTTGCTACAAAAAGATTAATAGGACTACAAGTAATTATCCAAGAACTAGTCAACAATTATACCAATGGACATAACATATGGAAATATCATTGTAGAGACCATGCCATGATCTATGCAAATGCAAGAGTACTACGACAAGAAGATATGGAAGAAGTACGTAGTTGGATATGGACATTACTAAGACCCGAAGATACCCCAACAACAAGAGCTATCAAAAAAGATTTTATTTCAGAAAATTTATTGGTTAAATATTGCCAGTATTTAGGACCAAAATACCCAGATCACCATTGTTCAAAGTGCAGTGGAGGAAATACTACAACTATACCAGAAGTAAATCTAGAATGAAGAACAGCAAGACAAAAAGATACATGGGAAGACCCGCAGATATTATTTTAGTTTGTCTTATTATGTAAATTATTGTACTACTTTTTTAGTGGGAAACACTAAACCCCACACGTTTTTCTTTGTTGAAAATAAGAGCATAATGCTCAATCATGTAAAGTAGGATAGGATAGTACGCGTGTAGGAATAGTTACGCGTTTTCTTTTTTAAAAAAAGTCGTAAAGTACACAGTAGATAGTACTGTGCATTTACGCGTTTTTCTTCTTTTTTCTTTCAGAAGTCGTAAAGCAAACAGTATCTTAAACTGTTTACTCACGCGGTTTCTTTATGTAAATTATTGAGGCACTTGCCTCTTATGTGTATAAATAGAGACGAACAGATGAGAAGGAAGGCAAGCAATTCTGCTTACCTATAACCTCTCATGTGTTGAGAACTCAATAAAAGATATTACTCAAAAATATATTTCAGATATTTGCTATGGAGGAATCCAACATAGAAACATCTATGCCACATACTACCGACGAGATAACAACAAAGGTATACTCATATTTACATATGTGTAACTAATCTATCATATTCCTAATAATCTCTGATTAGCTTATTATTATTTATCATGTTATAGTCTGATTATGTTAACATTATCCTTATTAGTTTGCTATGGTTAGGAAGCTGAGAGTAAGTTAGACCCAGACTAAGCTTTTCCAAAATGGTTGAACCCAGAAAAGGCGAGGAAGCCGTGAATAGGGTAGTAAACCAACTGAAGTAAGCAGGGTTAGGGTAAACTGATTAAAGCTGGAACCCATAGTAGTGACCAACCGGATAATTAAACATACTGGACTATTAGATGATAAAGGTAATAATATAAGCAGAGGTTAGAAGGAATAGTTTGATTAAAACACAGAAGTAAGAAATGACAGAACCTAGTTATATGAAACTCGAGATAGCAGAAACTAGTAACCCTAAACAAACAGAAGATATAGAAAGATATAAAACACCAATACCTAAGTATCTTATAAATGGAGATAAAGACTATAAAATATTAGTCTTATATATATTAAAAAATTTAGATACAGATATCACACAAAGAATATATAACCTACTATTTAACCACGAAATCATAGACTTAATGAAAGAATTATGGATAGACACAATATTAAACAATGATAGTGATAATGACTCTAGAGATAATGATATATACCTTGATATAGATACAGAAGGATATCTAGATTTTTATTAAAATGGACCAAAATAATTTAGAAAATTGGCAGCGAACTATAAAGAAAACGCGTAACTATTCCTACACGCGTACTATCCTATCCTACTTTACATGATTGAGCATTATGCTCTTATTTTCAACAAAGAAAAACGTGTGGGGTTTAGTGTTTCCCACTAAAAAAGTAGTACAATAATTTACATAATAAGACAAACTAAAATAATATCTGCGGGTCTTCCCATGTATCTTTTTGTCTTGCTGTTCTTCATTCTAGATTTACTTCTGGTATAGTTGTAGTATTTCCTCCACTGCACTTTGAACAATGGTGATCTGGGTATTTTGGTCCTAAATACTGGCAATATTTAACCAATAAATTTTCTGAAATAAAATCTTTTTTGATAGCTCTTGTTGTTGGGGTATCTTCGGGTCTTAGTAATGTCCATATCCAACTACGTACTTCTTCCATATCTTCTTGTCGTAGTACTCTTGCATTTGCATAGATCATGGCATGGTCTCTACAATGATATTTCCATATGTTATGTCCATTGGTATAATTGTTGACTAGTTCTTGGATAATTACTTGTAGTCCTATTAATCTTTTTGTAGCAAAGAATGTTGGTATATCAACTTCTGGTATTTCTGGTTGCTTTTCTATGTCCTCTGGGATAATCATATCTCTGGTTAGTCCAATTTTTACTACTTGGATGAGTGGTTTTATCTCATTGTATAATATTTCGGCTGGTGCTGAATAACATCTTATATAAAAGAATGATCCGTCTGTAATTCTTTTGTATATGGAAAAGGCATTATATAAGTCTGGTATTTGTTGTAGTTCTGCTCCATCGGCTGTATATACTGTTGCGAGTAGTCCATATTCATAGCATGTACGTACTAAATTTGCACTGGTGCCAGGCTGGGCTATTAGTTTATTGTATCCTTGTAGTTTCTGAGTTATAAAATCTTTTTGAGGGTCAGTGGTTGTCTGAGATCTTGGATGTAAATTCAAAAAGGTTTGGGTTTTATACATATTTTGGATGTATGCTCTGGAAATGTGGTTATATACTTGTTTATTTTGGTTTAGACTTGCGGCATATGTGGATGTTTGTGGACTTGGTATAGTCGGATGTGATAGGTTTATGGGTTGTTTATTTCTGATAGAGGTTTTTGTAAACTGGTTATTTAAATTTTGGTTTTGTCTTTTTGTAGGTTGACTGGTTGGATTTGAGCTGCTTGCTCCTGTAGATGCTTTTCCTGTAGCTGCATTAACAAACTTGTTATGAGTTTTATGGAGTTTCTCAACGTCTCCTTCTAGTTCTGGAATTTTTATGTCTTCCGATTGACATAGTTCAGCATATTTTGAGTCATGCGGTTGACTTGTAGCTTTGTCCTTCTTTAGCTCTTTTAATTCTAGCTCAAAACTGTCCACTTTTAAGCAAAGTGTAGTCATGGCTTTTAACAAAATATCCATTTGGCTATCTTGATCTGTCTGGGTAGCTTTGTCTTGATAAGTAGTCTGCAGTGACATTTTTGTTAGTACTGATCACTTCTATTGTAAATGTAAAATTTTGTATATTTAAGACAAGTCTTCGTATTTCTTTTGTTGTAACTGAGTCGTCTAATTTTCTTGTTAGCCACCATTTTACTTGTGTATTATCTGTTCTGACAATAAATTTGTTATAAACAATATATGGTTCGAATGCTAATAAACATTTATATAAGGCAAATAATTCTTTCCTATTTATTTCCCATTTATCTTGAGGTTCCGTATATGTTCCTGAGTGATATCTACAGTGATGTTCTGTTTTTGTATCAATATACTTATATTTTAATACTCCACCGTAACTATGGTTACTTGAATCTGTTTCTACTATATATATAAATTCTTTTGTTATATCTGGAAAATATAATTTTGGTAACTTTTGACATAATTCTTTAACCTTTTGTATATGTTTTCTATCTGTTTGGTCAAAATGATATTCAATATCCTTTTTTAATTTTTTATTTAATGGTTTTAAATATTCTGCTAATTTTGGTATATATTCTCTTACTTGATTTACTAATCCTAAAAAGGATTGTAACTTTTTCTTTGTATCTAGTATCTCATCTGAATTTATAATTTTTTGTACTATATGTGTTTGCATTTTTACTCCATTCTTATCTATTTGTATGCCAAGAAATTCTATTTGTTTTTTCATTATTTCTGCCTTGCTTTTACTTAAACTAATTCCTGCTGTATCTATAATGTTAATAAATTTATTTAGTAATTGTATGTGTTCGTCTTCTGTTCTTGAATATAACAATATATCATCAATATATACAATACAGTTTTCTAATTGTGTAAAGTAAGTATCCATAAAATGTTGATACCTACCTGGTGCATTTTTATATCCAAAGGGTAAAACATTCCATTCATAAAATCCTTGGGGTACTGTGAATGCTGTTAAATGTTTAGAGTTATCTTCTAATTTTAAATGATAAAATCCTGATTTGCAATCAAATTTGCTAAAGTAATTATATCCTTGGATTTGTCTAATTTTTAATATTTTATTTGGTATTGGGTAATTATAAGTTTTAGTTTTGGCATTTAGATTTCTATAATCAATAACCATCCTACTCTTCCCTCTTTTTTGTTCACTATGTTTGTTAACAATAAAGGCGGGACTAGTATGTTTACTGTTACTAGCTTGGATGTAATTATTTTGAAGTAATTCATCTATGTGTAAGGTAAATTCTTTTAAGTCATCAAAGTTATATTTTAATGGTTTTTGGGTTATTATACTATTCTGATTTATTAGTTCTATTGTAACTGTTGTTTTATGTTTATGCCATCCTTTAAGCGGATTGTCACTATATAAGGGTTCTAACTTATCATAGATTGATTGTAACATATTGATATTAAAGGTTATAATTTCTATTGCTTTCTCTGTTGTCACTTGATTTTCTAGTTTTTGTGTTATCTTTTCTGATCCTTTTATCCATGGTGTTGTTTTTCTAGGTTTATTTTGTACTCGTTTGGCTCCTATTTTTTGTTTACAAGGTGTTGTAAACCAGCAGTGTGTTTTTGTTAGTATATGAGGGTATAGTTCATCGATAAAGGGCATTCCTAAAATTATATCTCTTGTTGTGAAATCATAGTTATACATTGTTTTTATTGTTAGTATTTTATCATATATTTGTAATTTGACATCTTTTGCATAATATTTTATTATACTTCCTTCGTCATTAAATCCTGAAAATACAGTTGGATTTTTTATCTTTTGCCATTTAGATTCTGGTAAACAATTGTATCTACATAAATTTGCTTCTGCACCGGTATCTATCATTGGTGTGTAATATCTACTATTGTATCCTTCTACAATTATTTTTGCTAATATATATACTTTCATTTTAAAGTATTTTTATAATATTGATTTTGTCCTATTGATTATTACATTTTTATTTTGGTAATGAATGATCAATCTTTTATCTTCTAACTTATATGGTTTTACTTGTTCTAGCCATTGTAGTCCTAAAACTATATTTGGATTTATTTGTCCTATTGTAAATTGTATATTTATAGGTATTCCGCCTATAATTACTTCTTGAATAGTTATTTCCTTTGTCTGTTTTAATTCTATTGGTAAATCGGGTATTTCTTGTTCTTGTATTATAATATCATCTTCTGTAATTAATTCTCTTGTTATCCAATTATCTTGTTCTCCTGTGTTAATTAAGATTAAATATTTTCGTTGATTTAATATTCCTGTTATATAATAAGGATGTTGTGTTGGTATTATTTCATTGGGTATTTCATATTCTATTCTTCTGGATGTACTCATTCTTGATGAGGATGAGGGGGCATCTATTTGTCTTTTTGGTGTCATTCCTATTCTTTCTTTTACTATATCTAATTCTTGATTCATATTTAATTCATCATAACTATAATCATTATTATCTATGACCGTTAATATATTGTCGAATGGGGATTCTATATTGATTTTATCAATTTTGTTAGTTGCTTGTACCATATGTTTAGTAGTTAAAATATATAAATTTTTGCATCTTGCTGTAAATATTTTACTTCCAGGGGTTAATTCTATTCCTGATAGTTTCCAATATAATACTAGAGATTTATCTATATTTCTATCTTTTATTGCTACTGTATAATTTGGGTTAACTGTAAACTTAAATTTTTGGTATATTAGATTTCCTTTTACTGCACTAATTATACTTTGTTCAATTGGGTACTTAATTCTATCATCTGCTAAGTATAGTTCTATGGGTGTATTTATTCCTTCCTTAAAACATGCTTTTATTAATATCTGTATTGCTCCTAAGTGTACATGAGTTATTTCGTTTTTCGGTTTTGGTTTTAATGCTTGTATTTCTTTGGTTATTTCTCTTTTACTTATTATGGGTACCATTGCACTACCTTGTGCATATTTACAGTCTACTGTATGTTCTTTTTGGCTTATTATATAATATTCTTCTTTAGGTTTTTTAAACCAATATTTTACCATTGGTACATCTAATACATTATCTATTTTTAAGGTTATTTCTTGTTTCGTAATTTGCTTGTATATATTTGAGTCAAATATTATTTTTTGGTTATTACTATCTTCAGTTTGGTAATTTTCTTTTTCTATTATTCCTGATTCAGTCATCAATTTCGTTTTCTATATCTGATAGATTTATATCGCTATCATCATTATTTAGGTCAGTTTCTAAATCTGCGTCATTTATCTCTATATCTGGTAATTCATCTAGTTCATAAATACTATCGTTACTTTCTAAATCATAATCTATGTATGGTAATTCTGTATAAATATTTTCTTCTATTCTTACTTCGGTAATTTGTTTTTTCTTAATATCTTTAGGTATTTTACAATCTTTAGCTAAGTGTCCTAATTTTCCACAGTTATAGCATTTGCATTCTGATAATTTTTTCTTAGGTCGATAAGGTCTTTTTCTCTTGTAATTTTTTATATAATATCTTTTTCTTGGATTTTTATGCTTATATTTAGATTTAAAAGATTTATATTTTTTAAATCGTTTTTTGTATCTAAACTTATTTTTCTTAGTTTTACAACCAAATTGTGGTGCTATCTTTTGTGTACAACACGACATTACTAAGACCCGAAGATACCCCAACAACAAGAGCTATCAAAAAAGATTTTATTTCAGAAAATTTATTGGTTAAATATTGCCAGTATTTAGGACCAAAATACCCAGATCACCATTGTTCAAAGTGCAGTGGAGGAAATACTACAACTATACCAGAAGTAAATCTAGAATGAAGAACAGCAAGACAAAAAGATACATGGGAAGACCCGCAGATATTATTTTAGTTTGTCTTATTATGTAAATTATTGTACTACTTTTTTAGTGGGAAACACTAAACCCCACACGTTTTTCTTTGTTGAAAATAAGAGCATAATGCTCAATCATGTAAAGTAGGATAGGATAGTACGCGTGCAGGAATAGTTACGCGTTTTCTTTTTTAAAAAAAAAAAAAAAAAGTCGTAAAGTACACAGTAGATAGTACTGTGCATTTACGCGTTTTTCTTCTTTTTTCTTTCAGAAGTCGTAAAGCAAACAGTATCTTAAACTGTTTACTCACGCGGTTTCTTTATGTAAATTATTGAGGCACTTGCCTCTTATGTGTATAAATAGAGACGAACAGATGAGAAGGAAGGCAAGCAATTCTGCTTACCTATAACCTCTCATGTGTTGAGAACTCAATAAAAGATATTACTCAAAAATATATTTCAGATATTTGCTATGGAGGAATCCAACATAGAAACATCTATGCCACATACTACCGACGAGATAACAACAAAGGTATACTCATATTTACATATGTGTAACTAATCTATCATATTCCTAATAATCTCTGATTAGCTTATTATTATTTATCATGTTATAGTCTGATTATGTTAACATTATCCTTATTAGTTTGCTATGGTTAGGAAGCTGAGAGTAAGTTAGACCCAGACTAAGCTTTTCCAAAATGGTTGAACCCAGAAAAGGCGAGGAAGCCGTGAATAGGGTAGTAAACCAACTGAAGTAAGCAGGGTTAGGGTAAACTGATTAAAGCTGGAACCCATAGTAGTGACCAACCGGATAATTAAACATACTGGACTATTAGATGATAAAGGTAATAATATAAGCAGAGGTTAGAAGGAATAGTTTGATTAAAACACAGAAGTAAGAAATGACAGAACCTAGTTATATGAAACTCGAGATAGCAGAAACTAGTAACCCTAAACAAACAGAAGATATAGAAAGATATAAAACACCAATACCTAAGTATCTTATAAATGGAGATAAAGACTATAAAATATTAGTCTTATATATATTAAAAAATTTAGATACAGATATCACACAAAGAATATATAACCTACTATTTAACCACGAAATCATAGACTTAATGAAAGAATTATGGATAGACACAATATTAAACAATGATAGTGATAATGACTCTAGAGATAATGATATATACCTTGATATAGATACAGAAGGATATCTAGATTTTTATTAAAATGGACCAAAATAATTTAGAAAATTGGCAGCGAACTATAGATGAACTAAGAGAAAGAGAAACATTAATACAATTCAATCTAGACAGATATATACAAACCCAAAATAGTGGTTATTTAGATCTAATAGTAAGAGATATCAATATTATATTAAGACTAATTAGAGAACGAGATAACTACTATAATTCCGCATTTAGATAAAATGACCCAAGAAGAGAAGATCAAAGGACCACCCCCCACATTGGTATCAGAGCATAGGAATAAAAAAGATAAGATAACAGAGCATAGGATGAACGAAAATAAAATAAACGAGCATAGGAATAAAAAATATAGTACCAACAATATTTACAAAAATAGAATAAAGAAACAAAGTAAAAAACAATTTATAATACAAACAGAAAACATGAAAGGAATTGAATATGGAGAAGATTTACCAGATAAACACCCTAGATGTATAAGATTGGATAAACAAATAAATATAGCAACTAAAGTACAGAAACTAAGACTAAATTTAGATAAATTATATGAAAGATACGAATACACAAAAATACCTGAATTAATCGACACAATTTCCTATACAGAATACGAATATATTAGACAACTTATAAAACAACAAGAATATAAATATGATGAATTATAATGTATAAGCGACAACAACCAAAAGTAGTCAGAAAAATAAAAATACACTATTTAACAAGAAGAATTGAAAAACAGAGTAAAATAAAAAGACAGCAAAAATATAAGCTAAAAGAAATTACACAAATAATCAAGGAAATAAATAACTTCACTAAAAGAATAACACATTTTATTATAGCAATAACTAAAATAAGAGAATCATTAGTAAATGGATAAACCAGAGCCGAGCAACCCAGTATATATATATCCAGAAACACCAAAAATAATAAGAAAAATGGAATTATTAAGAAAATTAAATGATATACACGAAGAACTTAAAATTAGAAAAGAAAGATTAAATTATAATATATTTGCAGGAGTAGCTAAAAAATCAATCGAAGCACAAAAACAAACCATACAAGAATTAGAATTACAAAAAGATATATTAGAAATAAAATATTGTTTATGAATAAAGAAGAATATCCAGTAGAAGAAAAAACATTTTTAGGAACAGATGGAACACAAATAACAATAACACACTCAAATTTAGGACGACGATATAGAAAAATAGGTACAAAATTATATTTAATGCCGGATCCAATATCAGCTAAATTAGAAGATAGTCTAACAGAAATGATAAGATTACAAAAAGAAAATACTGAAATAGATCAAAAACTAGAAATAGAAAAAATACGATTAGAAGCCAAAAAAGAAATCGAACAACTAAAAACCCAACAAATAAAACAAACCCCTCCTCAAAAACCTATACCACCTCAAGAACCAATCCCTGAATATTTTGAACCAGAACCAGAAACATCCGAATCATCTACAAAAATACAAGAAATGGAAAAAGAATTAGCAATATTAAAACAAATATATGCCCAGAAAGTACAAGCCAGATTAGCCAAACAAAATGAAAAAATAAAAAAAGAAAAAGAAAAAAAGTTAGCAATGGAATTAGAACAGTTAAAAGAACAAATACACTTAGAAAGCTTAAACCCTGACGAAGAATCTCCAAACATAAGTATTGATAACATCACAATAGACAATTTAACCATAGATAATGTAACCATAAACGAAACCGAATCAGAAATACATTCAGACAATAATAACAATGAAGACGATAATGACGATAACAGTGAAACATATACCCAAATAATGAACCAAATAACAGATTTAAATATAAATACAACAAATGTTGAACCAAATATACATACTATAAAAAATGAACAACCAATTACAAGTAGAACATATGAGAAAAGAAGATATGATAACCCACGAACTAGAGAACCAACTTATTATACAGTAACAGATGATAATAGATATGAAGCAATATGGCAAAGTAGATTAAATAAATGGACACCAACTAAAACTCCAGAACATTCACAATTTTTAGATTTAGATTGTGTCACAGATATAAATAAAACAATACAAGTATGGATAGGACAAATTGCAAAGCAACTAATAGATAATAAAATATCAGTAGCAGATACACCAGGATATATAGAAAGAACATTAATAGGAACAGTAAAATTATGGCTACATAACATAACAGCTGACGGTAGAGCAACATTAAGAAATAATAAAGATAGTAGTGGAACAATTACAACATCAAGCATAGCTATATTAGACAAATACGAATTTGGAATTAGAAATGAATTTGGAAGTATGACAACAGAATTAGCAGAACAAGAAAAAGATAAGAATCTAAATAGACAATTAATGAATAAATTATCAATATGCAATATGTGTTATATAGATGAATATACATGCGCTTTTAAAGATTACTATTATAGAGCAATATATACTCATGAAGAAGCTATAGCAGTTAGAAGAACATATTTTACAAAGTTACCTGAACCATTTAGTACAAAAATAATAACAGCATGGGATGCAGCTAGTTTGACAGATACATTAGGAGCTAGAATAAAATATTTACAAACATGGTTTATAGGACTGTGTGATGAATATAAAGATAAACAAAAATTAGATAAAGTATTAACAAAAAATATGTCGTGTTGTACACAAAAGATAGCACCACAATTTGGTTGTAAAACTAAGAAAAATAAGTTTAGATACAAAAAACGATTTAAAAAATATAAATCTTTTAAATCTAAATATAAGCATAAAAATCCAAGAAAAAGATATTATATAAAAAATTACAAGAGAAAAAGACCTTATCGACCTAAGAAAAAATTATCAGAATGCAAATGCTATAACTGTGGAAAATTAGGACACTTAGCTAAAGATTGTAAAATACCTAAAGATATTAAGAAAAAACAAATTACCGAAGTAAGAATAGAAGAAAATATTTATACAGAATTACCATACATAGATTATGATTTAGAAAGTAACGATAGTATTTATGAACTAGATGAATTACCAGATATAGAGATAAATGACGCAGATTTAGAAACTGACCTAAATAATGATGATAGCGATATAAATCTATCAGATATAGAAAACGAAATTGATGACTGAATCAGGAATAATAGAAAAAGAAAATTACCAAACTGAAGATAGTAATAACCAAAAAATAATATTTGACTCAAATATATACAAGCAAATTACGAAACAAGAAATAACCTTAAAAATAGATAATGTATTAGATGTACCAATGGTAAAATATTGGTTTAAAAAACCTAAAGAAGAATATTATATAATAAGCCAAAAAGAACATACAGTAGACTGTAAATATGCACAAGGTAGTGCAATGGTACCCATAATAAGTAAAAGAGAAATAACCAAAGAAATACAAGCATTAAAACCAAAACCGAAAAACGAAATAACTCATGTACACTTAGGAGCAATACAGATATTAATAAAAGCATGTTTTAAGGAAGGAATAAATACACCCATAGAACTATACTTAGCAGATGATAGAATTAAGTACCCAATTGAACAAAGTATAATTAGTGCAGTAAAAGGAAATCTAATATACCAAAAATTTAAGTTTACAGTTAACCCAAATTATACAGTAGCAATAAAAGATAGAAATATAGATAAATCTCTAGTATTATATTGGAAACTATCAGGAATAGAATTAACCCCTGGAAGTAAAATATTTACAGCAAGATGCAAAAATTTATATATTTTAACTACTAAACATATGGTACAAGCAACTAACAAAATTGATAAAATCAATATAGAATCCCCATTCGACAATATATTAACGGTCATAGATAATAATGATTATAGTTATGATGAATTAAATATGAATCAAGAATTAGATATAGTAAAAGAAAGAATAGGAATGACACCAAAAAGACAAATAGATGCCCCCTATTACACACCAATGATAGATACCGGTGCAGAAGCAAATTTATGTAGATCATGGCATGGTCTCTACAATGATATTTCCATATGTTATGTCCATTGGTGTAATTGTTGACTAGTTCTTGAATAATTACTTGCAGTCCTATTAATCTTTTTGTAGCAAAGAATGTTGGTATATCAACTTCTGGTATTTCTGGTTGCTTTTCTATGTCCTCTGGGATAATCATATCTCTGGTTAGTCCAATTTTTACTACTTGGATGAGTGGTTTTATCTCATTGTATAATATTTCGGCTGGTGCTGAATAACATCTTATATAAAAGAATGATCCGTCTGTAATTCTTTTGTATATGGAAAAGGCATTATATAAGTCTGGTATTTGTTGTAGTTCTGCTCCATCGGCTGTATATACTGTTGCGAGTAGTCCATATTCATAGCATGTACGTACTAAATTTGCACTGGTGCCAGGCTGGGCTATTAGTTTATTGTATCCTTGTAGTTTCTGCGTTATAAAATCTTTTTGAGGGTCAGTGGTTGTCTGAGATCTTGGATGTAAATTCAAAAAGGTTTGGGTTTTATACATATTTTGGATGTATGCTCTGGAAATGTGGTTATATACTTGTTTATTTTGGTTTAGACTTGCGGCATATGTGGATGTTTGTGGACTTGGTATAGTCGGATGTGATAGGTTTATGGGTTGTTTATTCCTGGTAAAGGTTTTTGTAAACTGGCTATTTAAATTTTGGTTTTGTCTTTTTGTAGGTTGACTGGTTGGATTTGAGCTGCTTGCTCCTGTAGATGCTTTTCCTGTAGCTGCATTAACAAACTTGTTATGAGTTTTATGGAGTTTCTCAACGTCTCCTTCTAGTTCTGGAATTTTTATGTCTTCCGATTGACATAGTTCAGCATATTTTGAGTCATGCGGTTGACTTGTAGCTTTGTCCTTCTTTAGCTCTTTTAGTTCTAGCTCAAAACTGTCCACTTTTAAGCAAAGTGTAGTCATGGCTTTTAACAAAATATCCATTTGGCTATCTTGATCTGTCTGGGTAGCTTTGTCTTGATAAGTAGTCTGCAGTGACATTTTTGTTAGTACTGATCACTTCTATTGTAAATGTAAAATTTTGTATATTTAAGACAAGTCTTCGTATTTCTTTTGTTGTAACTGAGTCGTCTAATTTTCTTGTTAGCCACCATTTTACTTGTGTATTATCTGTTCTGACAATAAATTTGTTATAAACAATATATGGTTCGAATGCTAATAAACATTTATATAAGGCAAATAATTCTTTCCTATTTATTTCCCATTTAACTAGTTCTTGGATAATTACTTGTAGTCCTATTAATCTTTTTGTAGCAAAGAATGTTGGTATATCAACTTCTGGTATTTCTGGTTGCTTTTCTATGTCCTCTGGGATAATCATATCTCTGGTTAGTCCAATTTTTACTACTTGGATGAGTGGTTTTATCTCATTGTATAATATTTCGGCTGGTGCTGAATAACATCTTATATAAAAGAATGATCCGTCTGTAATTCTTTTGTATATGGAAAAGGCATTATATAAGTCTGGTATTTGTTGTAGTTCTGCTCCATCGGCTGTATATACTGTTGCGAGTAGTCCATATTCATAGCATGTACGTACTAAATTTGCACTGGTGCCAGGCTGGGCTATTAGTTTATTGTATCCTTGTAGTTTCTGAGTTATAAAATCTTTTTGAGGGTCAGTGGTTGTCTGAGATCTTGGATGTAAATTCAAAAAGGTTTGGGTTTTATACATATTTTGGATGTATGCTCTGGAAATGTGGTTATATACTTGTTTATTTTGGTTTAGACTTGCGGCATATGTGGATGTTTGTGGACTTGGTATAGTCGGATGTGATAGGTTTATGGGTTGTTTATTCCTGGTAAAGGTTTTTGTAAACTGGCTATTTAAATTTTGGTTTTGTCTTTTTGTAGGTTGACTGGTTGGATTTGAGCTGCTTGCTCCTGTAGATGCTTTTCCTGTAGCTGCATTAACAAACTTGTTTTGAGTTTTATGGAGTTTCTCAACGTCTCCTTCTAGTTCTGGAATTTTTATGTCTTCCGATTGACATAGTTCAGCATATTTTGAGTCATGCGGTTGACTTGTAGCTTTGTCCTTCTTTAGCTCTTTTAGTTCTAGCTCAAAACTGTCCACTTTTAAGCAAAGTGTAGTCATGGCTTTTAACAAAATATCCATTTGGCTATCTTGATCTGTCTGGGTAGCTTTGTCTTGATAAGTAGTCTGCAGTGACATTTTTGTTAGTACTGATCACTTCTATTGTAAATGTAAAATTTTGTATATTTAAGACAAGTCTTCGTATTTCTTTTGTTGTAACTGAGTCGTCTAATTTTCTTGTTAGCCACCATTTTACTTGTGTATTATCTGTTCTGACAATAAATTTGTTATAAACAATATATGGTTCGAATGCTAATAAACATTTATATAAGGCAAATAATTCTTTCCTATTTATTTCCCATTTATCTTGAGGTTCCGTATATGTTCCTGAGTGATATCTACAGTGATGTTCTGTTTTTGTATCAATATACTTATATTTTAGTACGCGTGTAGGAATAGTTACGCGTTTTCTTTTTTAAAAAAAGTCGTAAAGTACACAGTAGATAGTACTGTGCATTTACGCGTTTGCCACCATTTTACTTGTGTATTATCTGTTCTGACAATAAATTTGTTATAAACAATATATGGTTCGAATGCTAATAAACATTTATATAAGGCAAATAATTCTTTCCTATTTATTTCCCATTTATCTTGAGGTTCCGTATATGTTCCTGAGTGATATCTACAGTGATGTTCTGTTTTTGTATCAATATACTTATATTTTAATACTCCACCGTAACTATGGTTACTTGAATCTGTTTCTACTATATATATAAATTCTTTTGTTATATCTGGAAAATATAATTTTGGTAACTTTTGACATAATTCTTTAACCTTTTGTATATGTTTTCTATCTGTTTGGTCAAAATGATATTCAATATCCTTTTTTAATTTTTTATTTAATGGTTTTAAATATTCTGCTAATTTTGGTATATATTCTCTTACTTGATTTACTAATCCTAAAAAGGATTGTAATTTTTTCTTCGTATCTAGTATTTCATTTGAATTTATAATTTTTTGTACTATATGTGTTTGCATTTTTACTCCATTCTTATCTATTTGTATACCAAGAAATTCTATTTGTTTTTTCATTATTTCTGCCTTGCTTTTACTTAAACTAATTCCTGCTGTATCTATAATGTTAATAAATTTATTTAGTAATTGTATGTGTTCGTCTTCTGTTCTTGAATATAACAATATATCATCAATATATACAATACAGTTTTCTAATTGTGTAAAGTAAGTATCCATAAAATGTTGATACCTACCTGGTGCATTTTTATATCCAAAGGGTAAAACATTCCATTCATAAAATCCTTGGGGTACTGTGAATGCTGTTAAATGTTTAGAGTTATCTTCTAATTTTAAATGATAAAAGCCTGATTTGCAATCAAATTTGCTAAAGTAATTATATCCTTGGATTTGTCTAATTTTTAATATTTTATTTGGTATTGGGTAATTATAAGTTTTAGTTTTGGCATTTAGATTTCTATAATCAATAACCATCCTACTCTTCCCTCTTTTTTGTTCACTATGTTTGTTAACAATAAAGGCGGGACTAGTATGTTTACTGTTACTAGCTTGGATGTAATTATTTTGAAGTAATTCATCTATGTGTAAGGTAAATTCTTTTAAGTCATCAAAGTTATATTTTAATGGTTTTTGGGTTATTATACTATTCTGATTTATTAGTTCTATTGTAACTGTTGTTTTATGTTTATGCCATCCTTTAAGCGGATTGTCACTATATAAGGGTTCTAACTTATCATAGATTGTGTCACAGATATAAATAAAACAATACAAGTATGGATAGGCCAAATTGCAAAACAACTAATAGATAATAAAATATCAGTAGCAGATACACCAGGATATATAGAAAGAACATTAATAGGAACAGTAAAATTATGGCTACATAACATAACAGCTGACGGTAGAGCAACATTAAGAAATAATAAAGATAGTAGTGGAACAATTACAACATCAAGCATAGCTATATTAGACAAATACGAATTTGGAATTAGAAATGAATTTGGAAGTATGACAACAGAATTAGCAGAACAAGAAAAAGATAAGAATCTAAATAGACAATTAATGAATAAATTATCAATATGCAATATGTGTTATATAGATGAATATACATGCGCTTTTAAAGATTACTATTATAGAGCAATATATACTCATGAAGAAGCTATAGCAGTTAGAAGAACATATTTTACAAAGTTACCTGAACCATTTAGTACAAAAATAATAACAGCATGGGATGCAGCTAGTTTGACAGATACATTAGGAGCTAGAATAAAATATTTACAAACATGGTTTATAGGACTGTGTGATGAATATAAAGATAAACAAAAATTAGATAAAGTATTAACAAAAAATATGTCGTGTTGTACACAAAAGATAGCACCACAATTTGGTTGTAAAACTAAGAAAAATAAGTTTAGATACAAAAAACGATTTAAAAAATATAAATCTTTTAAATCTAAATATAAGCATAAAAATCCAAGAAAAAGATATTATATAAAAAATTACAAGAGAAAAAGACCTTATCGACCTAAGAAAAAATTATCAGAATGCAAATGCTATAACTGTGGAAAATTAGGACACTTAGCTAAAGATTGTAAAATACCTAAAGATATTAAGAAAAAACAAATTACCGAAGTAAGAATAGAAGAAAATATTTATACGGAATTACCATACATAGATTATGATTTAGAAAGTAACGATAGTATTTATGAACTAGATGAATTACCAGATATAGAGATAAATGACGCAGATTTAGAAACTGACCTAAATAATGATGATAGCGATATAAATCTATCAGATATAGAAAACGAAATTGATGACTGAATCAGGAATAATAGAAAAAGAAAATTACCAAACTGAAGATAGTAATAACCAAAAAATAATATTTGACTCAAATATATACAAGCAAATTACGAAACAAGAAATAACCTTAAAAATAGATAATGTATTAGATGTACCAATGGTAAAATATTGGTTTAAAAAACCTAAAGAAGAATATTATATAATAAGCCAAAAAGAACATACAGTAGACTGTAAATATGCACAAGGTAGTGCAATGGTACCCATAATAAGTAAAAGAGAAATAACCAAAGAAATACAAGCATTAAAACCAAAACCGAAAAACGAAATAACTCATGTACACTTAGGAGCAATACAGATATTAATAAAAGCATGTTTTAAGGAAGGAATAAATACACCCATAGAACTATACTTAGCAGATGATAGAATTAAGTACCCAATTGAACAAAGTATAATTAGTGCAGTAAAAGGAAATCTAATATACCAAAAATTTAAGTTTACAGTTAACCCAAATTATACAGTAGCAATAAAAGATAGAAATATAGATAAATCCCTAGTATTATATTGGAAACTATCAGGAATAGAATTAACCCCTGGAAGTAAAATATTTACAGCAAGATGCAAAAATTTATATATTTTAACTACTAAACATATGGTACAAGCAACTAACAAAATTGATAAAATCAATATAGAATCCCCATTCGACAATATATTAACGGTCATAGATAATAATGATTATAGTTATGATGAATTAAATATGAATCAAGAATTAGATATAGTAAAAGAAAGAATAGGAATGACACCAAAAAGACAAATAGATGCCCCCTCATCCTCATCAAGAATGAGTACATCCAGAAGAATAGAATATGAAATACCCAATGAAATAATACCAACACAACATCCCTATTATATAACAGGAATATTAAATCAACGAAAATATTTAATCTTAATCAACACAGGAGAACAAGATAATTGGATAACTAGAGAATTAATTACAGAAGATGATATTATAATACAAGAACAAGAAATACCCGATTTACCAATAGAATTAAAACAGACAAAGGAAATAACTATTCAAGAAGTAATTATAGGCGGAATACCTATAAATATACAATTTACAATAGGACAAATAAATCCAAATATAGTTTTAGGACTACAATGGCTAGAACAAGTAAAACCATATAAGTTAGAAGATAAAAGATTGATCATTCATTACCAAAATAAAAATGTAATAATCAATAGGACAAAATCAATATTATAAAAATACTTTAAAATGAAAGTATATATATTAGCAAAAATAATTGTAGAAGGATACAATAGTAGATATTACACACCAATGATAGATACCGGTGCAGAAGCAAATTTATGTAGATACAATTGTTTACCAGAAACTAAGTGGCAAAAGATAAAAAATCCAACTGTATTTTCAGGATTTAATGACGAAGGAAGTATAATAAAATATTATGCAAAAGATGTCAAATTACAAATATATGATAAAATACTAACAATAAAAACAATGTATAACTATGATTTCACAACAAGAGATATAATTTTAGGAATGCCCTTTATCGATGAACTATACCCTCATATACTAACAAAAACACACTGCTGGTTTACAACACCTTGTAAACAAAAAATAGGAGCCAAACGAGTACAAAATAAACCTAGAAAAACAACACCATGGATAAAAGGATCAGAAAAGATAACACAAAAACTAGAAAATCAAGTGACAACAGAGAAAGCAATAGAAATTATAACCTTTAATATCAATATGTTACAATCAATCTATGATAAGTTAGAACCCTTATATAGTGACAATCCGCTTAAAGGATGGCATAAACATAAAACAACAGTTACAATAGAACTAATAAATCAGAATAGTATAATAACCCAAAAACCATTAAAATATAACTTTGATGACTTAAAAGAATTTACCTTACACATAGATGAATTACTTCAAAATAATTACATCCAAGCTAGTAACAGTAAACATACTAGTCCCGCCTTTATTGTTAACAAACATAGTGAACAAAAAAGAGGGAAGAGTAGGATGGTTATTGATTATAGAAATCTAAATGCCAAAACTAAAACTTATAATTACCCAATACCAAACAAAATATTAAAAATTAGACAAATCCAAGGATATAATTACTTTAGCAAATTTGATTGCAAATCAGGCTTTTATCATTTAAAATTAGAAGATAACTCTAAACATTTAACAGCATTCACAGTACCCCAAGGATTTTATGAATGGAATGTTTTACCCTTTGGATATAAAAATGCACCAGGTAGGTATCAACATTTTATGGATACTTACTTTACACAATTAGAAAACTGTATTGTATATATTGATGATATATTGTTATATTCAAGAACAGAAGACGAACACATACAATTACTAAATAAATTTATTAACATTATAGATACAGCAGGAATTAGTTTAAGTAAAAGCAAGGCAGAAATAATGAAAAAACAAATAGAATTTCTTGGCATACAAATAGATAAGAATGGAGTAAAAATGCAAACACATATAGTACAAAAAATTATAAATTCAGATGAGATACTAGATACAAAGAAAAAGTTACAATCCTTTTTAGGATTAGTAAATCAAGTAAGAGAATATATACCAAAATTAGCAGAATATTTAAAACCATTAAATAAAAAATTAAAAAAGGATATTGAATATCATTTTGACCAAACAGATAGAAAACATATACAAAAGGTTAAAGAATTATGTCAAAAGTTACCAAAATTATATTTTCCAGATATAACAAAAGAATTTATATATATAGTAGAAACAGATTCAAGTAACCATAGTTACGGTGGAGTATTAAAATATAAGTATATTGATACAAAAACAGAACATCACTGTAGATATCACTCAGGAACATATACGGAACCTCAAGATAAATGGGAAATAAATAGGAAAGAATTATTTGCCTTATATAAATGTTTATTAGCATTCGAACCATATATTGTTTATAACAAATTTATTGTCAGAACAGATAATACACAAGTAAAATGGTGGCTAACAAGAAAATTAGACGACTCAGTTACAACAAAAGAAATACGAAGACTTGTCTTAAATATACAAAATTTTACATTTACAATAGAAGTGATCAGTACTAACAAAAATGTCACTGCAGACTACTTATCAAGACAAAGCTACCCAGACAGATCAAGATAGCCAAATGGATATTTTGTTAAAAGCCATGACTACACTTTGCTTAAAAGTGGACAGTTTTGAGCTAGAATTAAAAGAGCTAAAGAAGGACAAAGCTACAAGTCAACCGCATGACTCAAAATATGCTGAACTATGTCAATCGGAAGACATAAAAATTCCAGAACTAGAAGGAGACGTTGAGAAACTCCATAAAACTCATAACAAGTTTGTTAATGCAGCTACAGGAAAAGCATCTACAGGAGCAAGCAGCTCAAATCCAACCAGTCAACCTACAAAAAGACAAAACCAAAATTTAAATAACCAGTTTACAAAAACCTCTATCAGAAATAAACAACCCATAAACCTATCACATCCGACTATACCAAGTCCACAAACATCCACATATGCCGCAAGTCTAAACCAAAATAAACAAGTATATAACCACATTTCCAGAGCATACATCCAAAATATGTATAAAACCCAAACCTTTTTGAATTTACATCCAAGATCTCAGACAACCACTGACCCTCAAAAAGATTTTATAACTCAGAAACTACAAGGATACAATAAACTAATAGCCCAGCCTGGCACCAGTGCAAATTTAGTACGTACATGCTATGAATATGGACTACTCGCAACAGTATATACAGCCGATGGAGCAGAACTACAACAAATACCAGACTTATATAATGCCTTTTCCATATACAAAAGAATTACAGACGGATCATTCTTTTATATAAGATGTTATTCAGCACCAGCCGAAATATTATACAATGAGATAAAACCACTCATCCAAGTAGTAAAAATTGGACTAACCAGAGATATGATTATCCCAGAGGACATAGAAAAGCAACCAGAAATACCAGAAGTTGATATACCAACATTCTTTGCTACAAAAAGATTAATAGGACTACAAGTAATTATCCAAGAACTAGTCAACAATTATACCAATGGACATAACATATGGAAATATCATTGTAGAGACCATGCCATGATCTATGCAAATGCAAGAGTACTACGACAAGAAGATATGGAAGAAGTACGTAGTTGGATATGGACATTACTAAGACCCGAAGATACCCCAACAACAAGAGCTATCAAAAAAGATTTTATTTCAGAAAATTTATTGGTTAAATATTGCCAGTATTTAGGACCAAAATACCCAGATCACCATTGTTCAAAGTGCAGTGGAGGAAATACTACAACTATACCAGAAGTAAATCTAGAATGAAGAACAGCAAGACAAAAAGATACATGGGAAGACCCGCAGATATTATTTTAGTTTGTCTTATTATGTAAATTATTGTACTACTTTTTTAGTGGGAAACACTAAACCCCACACGTTTTTCTTTGTTGAAAATAAGAGCATAATGCTCAATCATGTAAAGTAGGATAGGATAGTACGCGTGTAGGAATAGTTACGCGTTTTCTTTTTTAAAAAAAGTCGTAAAGTACACAGTAGATAGTACTGTGCATTTACGCGTTTTTCTTCTTTTTTCTTTCAGAAGTCGTAAAGCAAACAGTATCTTAAACTGTTTACTCACGCGGTTTCTTTATGTAAATTATTGAGGCACTTGCCTCTTATGTGTATAAATAGAGACGAACAGATGAGAAGGAAGGCAAGCAATTCTGCTTACCTATAACCTCTCATGTGTTGAGAACTCAATAAAAGATATTACTCAAAAATATATTTCAGATATTTGCTATGGAGGAATCCAACATAGAAACATCTATGCCACATACTACCGACGAGATAACAACAAAGGTATACTCATATTTACATATGTGTAACTAATCTATCATATTCCTAATAATCTCTGATTAGCTTATTATTATTTATCATGTTATAGTCTGATTATGTTAACATTATCCTTATTAGTTTGCTATGGTTAGGAAGCTGAGAGTAAGTTAGACCCAGACTAAGCTTTTCCAAAATGGTTGAACCCAGAAAAGGCGAGGAAGCCGTGAATAGGGTAGTAAACCAACTGAAGTAAGCAGGGTTAGGGTAAACTGATTAAAGCTGGAACCCATAGTAGTGACCAACCGGATAATTAAACATACTGGACTATTAGATGATAAAGGTAATAATATAAGCAGAGGTTAGAAGGAATAATTGATTAAAACACAGAAGTAAGAAATGACAGAACCTAGTTATATGAAACCCGAAATAGCAGAAACTAGTAACCCTAAACAAACAGAAGATATAGAAAGATATAAAACACCAATACCTAAGTATCTTATAAATGGAGATAAAGACTATAAAATATTAGTCTTATATATATTAAAAAATTTAGATACAGATATCACACAAAGAATATATAACCTACTATTTAACCACGAAATCATAGACTTAATGAAAGAATTATGGATAGACACAATATTAAACAATGAGTTATCTTCTAATTTTAAATGATAAAATCCTGATTTGCAATCAAATTTGCTAAAGTAATTATATCCTTGGATTTGTCTAATTTTTAATATTTTATTTGGTATTGGGTAATTATAAGTTTTAGTTTTGGCATTTAGATTTCTATAATCAATAACCATCCTACTCTTCCCTCTTTTTTGTTCACTATGTTTGTTAACAATAAAGGCGGGACTAGTATGTTTACTGTTACTAGCTTGGATGTAATTATTTTGAAGTAATTCATCTATGTGTAAGGTAAATTCTTTTAAGTCATCAAAGTTATATTTTAATGGTTTTTGGGTTATTATACTATTCTGATTTATTAGTTCTATTGTAACTGTTGTTTTATGTTTATGCCATCCTTTAAGCGGATTGTCACTATATAAGGGTTCTAACTTATCATAGATTGATTGTAACATATTGATATTAAAGGTTATAATTTCTATTGCTTTCTCTGTTGTCACTTGATTTTCTAGTTTTTGTGTTATCTTTTCTGATCCTTTTATCCATGGTGTTGTTTTTCTAGGTTTATTTTGTACTCGTTTGGCTCCTATTTTTTGTTTACAAGGTGTTGTAAACCAGCAGTGTGTTTTTGTTAGTATATGAGGGTATAGTTCATCGATAAAGGGCATTCCTAAAATTATATCTCTTGTTGTGAAATCATAGTTATACATTGTTTTTATTGTTAGTATTTTATCATATATTTGTAATTTGACATCTTTTGCATAATATTTTATTATACTTCCTTCGTCATTAAATCCTGAAAATACAGTTGGATTTTTTATCTTTTGCCACTTAGTTTCTGGTAAACAATTGTATCTACATAAATTTGCTTCTGCACCGGTATCTATCATTGGTGTGTAATATCTACTATTGTATCCTTCTACAATTATTTTTGCTAATATATATACTTTCATTTTAAAGTATTTTTATAATATTGATTTTGTCCTATTGATTATTACATTTTTATTTTGGTAATGAATGATCAATCTTTTATCTTCTAACTTATATGGTTTTACTTGTTCTAGCCATTGTAGTCCTAAAACTATATTTGGATTTATTTGTCCTATTGTAAATTGTATGTTTATAGGTATTCCGCCTATAATTACTTCTTGAATAGTTATTTCCTTTGTCTGTTTTAATTCTATTGGTAAATCGGGTATTTCTTGTTCTTGTATTATAATATCATCTTCTGTAATTAATTCTCTTGTTATCCAATTATCTTGTTCTCCTGTGTTAATTAAGATTAAATATTTTCGTTGATTTAATATTCCTGTTATATAATAAGGATGTTGTGTTGGTATTATTTCATTGGGTATTTCATATTCTATTCTTCTGGATGTACTCATTCTTGATGAGGATGAGGGGGCATCTATTTGTCTTTTTGGTGTCATTCCTATTCTTTCTTTTACTATATCTAATTCTTGATTCATATTTAATTCATCATAACTATAATCATTATTATCTATGACCGTTAATATATTGTCGAATGGGGATTCTATATTGATTTTATCAATTTTGTTAGTTGCTTGTACCATATGTTTAGTAGTTAAAATATATAAATTTTTGCATCTTGCTGTAAATATTTTACTTCCAGGGGTTAATTCTATTCCTGATAGTTTCCAATATAATACTAGAGATTTATCTATATTTCTATCTTTTATTGCTACTGTATAATTTGGGTTAACTGTAAACTTAAATTTTTGGTATATTAGATTTCCTTTTACTGCACTAATTATACTTTGTTCAATTGGGTACTTAATTCTATCATCTGCTAAGTATAGTTCTATGGGTGTATTTATTCCTTCCTTAAAACATGCTTTTATTAATATCTGTATTGCTCCTAAGTGTACATGAGTTATTTCGTTTTTCGGTTTTGGTTTTAATGCTTGTATTTCTTTGGTTATTTCTCTTTTACTTATTATGGGTACCATTGCACTACCTTGTGCATATTTACAGTCTACTGTATGTTCTTTTTGGCTTATTATATAATATTCTTCTTTAGGTTTTTTAAACCAATATTTTACCATTGGTACATCTAATACATTATCTATTTTTAAGGTTATTTCTTGTTTCGTAATTTGCTTGTATATATTTGAGTCAAATATTATTTTTTGGTTATTACTATCTTCAGTTTGGTAATTTTCTTTTTCTATTATTCCTGATTCAGTCATCAATTTCGTTTTCTATATCTGATAGATTTATATCGCTATCATCATTATTTAGGTCAGTTTCTAAATCTGCGTCATTTATCTCTATATCTGGTAATTCATCTAGTTCATAAATACTATCGTTACTTTCTAAATCATAATCTATGTATGGTAATTCTGTATAAATATTTTCTTCTATTCTTACTTCGGTAATTTGTTTTTTCTTAATATCTTTAGGTATTTTACAATCTTTAGCTAAGTGTCAGAACAGATAATACACAAGTAAAATGGTGGCTAACAAGAAAATTAGACGACTCAGTTACAACAAAAGAAATACGAAGACTTGTCTTAAATATACAAAATTTTACATTTACAATAGAAGTGATCAGTACTAACAAAAATGTCACTGCAGACTACTTATCAAGACAAAGCTACCCAGGCAGATCAAGATAGCCAAATGGATATTTTGTTAAAAGCCATGACTACACTTTGCTTAAAAGTGGACAGTTTTGAGCTAGAATTAAAAGAGCTAAAGAAGGACAAAGCTACAAGTCAACCGCATGACTCAAAATATGCTGAACTATGTCAATCGGAAGACATAAAAATTCCAGAACTAGAAGGAGACGTTGAGAAACTCCATAAAACTCATAACAAGTTTGTTAATGCAGCTACAGGAAAAGCATCTACAGGAGCAAGCAGCTCAAATCCAACCAGTCAACCTACAAAAAGACAAAACCAAAATTTAAATAACCAGTTTACAAAAACCTCTATCAGAAATAAACAACCCATAAACCTATCACATCCGACTATACCAAGTCCACAAACATCCACATATGCCGCAAGTCTAAACCAAAATAAACAAGTATATAACCACATTTCCAGAGCATACATCCAAAATATGTATAAAACCCAAACCTTTTTGAATTTACATCCAAGATCTCAGACAACCACTGACCCTCAAAAAGATTTTATAACTCAGAAACTACAAGGATACAATAAACTAATAGCCCAGCCTGGCACCAGTGCAAATTTAGTACGTACATGCTATGAATATGGACTACTCGCAACAGTATATACAGCCGATGGAGCAGAACTACAACAAATACCAGACTTATATAATGCCTTTTCCATATACAAAAGAATTACAGACGGATCATTCTTTTATATAAGATGTTATTCAGCACCAGCCGAAATATTATACAATGAGATAAAACCACTCATCCAAGTAGTAAAAATTGGACTAACCAGAGATATGATTATCCCAGAGGACATAGAAAAGCAACCAGAAATACCAGAAGTTGATATACCAACATTCTTTGCTACAAAAAGATTAATAGGACTGCAAGTAATTATTCAAGAACTAGTCAACAATTACACCAATGGACATAACATATGGAAATATCATTGTAGAGACCATGCCATGATCTATGCAAATGCAAGAGTACTACGACAAGAAGATATGGAAGAAGTACGTAGTTGGATATGGACATTACTAAGACCCGAAGATACCCCAACAACAAGAGCTATCAAAAAAGATTTTATTTCAGAAAATTTATTGGTTAAATATTGCCAGTATTTAGGACTGGGGGGTGGTCCTTTGAAAAAACCTAAAGAAGAATATTATATAATAAGCCAAAAAGAAATACATTCAGACAATAATAACAATGAAGACGATAATGACGATAACAGTGAAACATATACCCAAATAATGAACCAAATAACAGATTTAAATATAAATACAACAAATGCTGAACCAAATATACATACTATAAAAAATGAACAACCAAGTACAAGTAGAACATATGAGAAAAGAAGATATGATAACCCACGAACTAGAGAACCAACTTATTATACAGTAACAGATGATAATAGATATGAAGCAATATGGCAAAGTAGATTAAATAAATGGACACCAACTAAAACTCCAGAACATTCACAATTTTTAGATTTAGATTGTGTCACAGATATAAATAAAACAATACAAGTATGGATAGGACAAATTGCAAAGCAACTAATAGATAATAAAATATCAGTAGCAGATACACCAGGATATATAGAAAGAACATTAATAGGAACAGTAAAATTATGGCTACATAACATAACAGCTGACGGTAGAGCAACATTAAGAAATAATAAAGATAGTAGTGGAACAATTACAACATCAAGCATAGCTATATTAGACAAATACGAATTTGGAATTAGAAATGAATTTGGAAGTATGACAACAGAATTAGCAGAACAAGAAAAAGATAAGAATCTAAATAGACAATTAATGAATAAATTATCAATATGCAATATGTGTTATATAGATGAATATACATGCGCTTTTAAAGATTACTATTATAGAGCAATATATACTCATGAAGAAGCTATAGCAGTTAGAAGAACATATTTTACAAAGTTACCTGAACCATTTAGTACAAAAATAATAACAGCATGGGATGCAGCTAGTTTGACAGATACATTAGGAGCTAGAATAAAATATTTACAAACATGGTTTATAGGACTGTGTGATGAATATAAAGATAAACAAAAATTAGATAAAGTATTAACAAAAAATATGTCGTGTTGTACACAAAAGATAGCACCACAATTTGGTTGTAAAACTAAGAAAAATAAGTTTAGATACAAAAAACGATTTAAAAAATATAAATCTTTTAAATCTAAATATAAGCATAAAAATCCAAGAAAAAGATATTATATAAAAAATTACAAGAGAAAAAGACCTTATCGACCTAAGAAAAAATTATCAGAATGCAAATGCTATAACTGTGGAAAATTAGGACACTTAGCTAAAGATTGTAAAATACCTAAAGATATTAAGAAAAAACAAATTACCGAAGTAAGAATAGAAGAAAATATTTATACAGAATTACCATACATAGATTATGATTTAGAAAGTAACGATAGTATTTATGAACTAGATGAATTACCAGATATAGAGATAAATGACGCAGATTTAGAAACTGACCTAAATAATGATGATAGCGATATAAATCTATCAGATATAGAAAACGAAATTGATGACTGAATCAGGAATAATAGAAAAAGAAAATTACCAAACTGAAGATAGTAATAACCAAAAAATAATATTTGACTCAAATATATACAAGCAAATTACGAAACAAGAAATAACCTTAAAAATAGATAATGTATTAGATGTACCAATGGTAAAATATTGGTTTAAAAAACCTAAAGAAGAATATTATATAATAAGCCAAAAAGAACATACAGTAGACTGTAAATATGCACAAGGTAGTGCAATGGTACCCATAATAAGTAAAAGAGAAATAACCAAAGAAATACAAGCATTAAAACCAAAACCGAAAAACGAAATAACTCATGTACACTTAGGAGCAATACAGATATTAATAAAAGCATGTTTTAAGGAAGGAATAAATACACCCATAGAACTATACTTAGCAGATGATAGAATTAAGTACCCAATTGAACAAAGTATAATTAGTGCAGTAAAAGGAAATCTAATATACCAAAAATTTAAGTTTACAGTTAACCCAAATTATACAGTAGCAATAAAAGATAGAAATATAGATAAATCTCTAGTATTATATTGGAAACTATCAGGAATAGAATTAACCCCTGGAAGTAAAATATTTACAGCAAGATGCAAAAATTTATATATTTTAACTACTAAACATATGGTACAAGCAACTAACAAAATTGATAAAATCAATATAGAATCCCCATTCGACAATATATTAACGGTCATAGATAATAATGATTATAGTTATGATGAATTAAATATGAATCAAGAATTAGATATAGTAAAAGAAAGAATAGGAATGACACCAAAAAGACAAATAGATGCCCCCTCATCCTCATCAAGAATGAGTACATCCAGAAGAATAGAATATGAAATACCCAATGAAATAATACCAACACAACATCCTTATTATATAACAGGAATATTAAATCAACGAAAATATTTAATCTTAATTAACACAGGAGAACAAGATAATTGGATAACAAGAGAATTAATTACAGAAGATGATATTATAATACAAGAACAAGAAATACCCGATTTACCAATAGAATTAAAACAGACAAAGGAAATAACTATTCAAGAAGTAATTATAGGCGGAATACCTATAAATATACAATTTACAATAGGACAAATAAATCCAAATATAGTTTTAGGACTACAATGGCTAGAACAAGTAAAACCATATAAGTTAGAAGATAAAAGATTGATCATTCATTACCAAAATAAAAATGTAATAATCAATAGGACAAAATCAATATTATAAAAATACTTTAAAATGAAAGTATATATATTAGCAAAAATAATTGTAGAAGGATACAATAGTAGATATTACACACCAATGATAGATACCGGTGCAGAAGCAAATTTATGTAGATACAATTGTTTACCAGAATCTAAATGGCAAAAGATAAAAAATCCAACTGTATTTTCAGGATTTAATGACGAAGGAAGTATAATAAAATATTATGCAAAAGATGTCAAATTACAAATATATGATAAAATACTAACAATAAAAACAATGTATAACTATGATTTCACAACAAGAGATATAATTTTAGGAATGCCCTTTATCGATGAACTATACCCTCATATACTAACAAAAACACACTGCTGGTTTACAACACCTTGTAAACAAAAAATAGGAGCCAAACGAGTACAAAATAAACCTAGAAAAACAACACCATGGATAAAAGGATCAGAAAAGATAACACAAAAACTAGAAAATCAAGTGACAACAGAGAAAGCAATAGAAATTATAACCTTTAATATCAATATGTTACAATCAATCTATGATAAGTTAGAACCCTTATATAGTGACAATCCGCTTAAAGGATGGCATAAACATAAAACAACAGTTACAATAGAACTAATAAATCAGAATAGTATAATAACCCAAAAACCATTAAAATATAACTTTGATGACTTAAAAGAATTTACCTTACACATAGATGAATTACTTCAAAATAATTACATCCAAGCTAGTAACAGTAAACATACTAGTCCCGCCTTTATTGTTAACAAACATAGTGAACAAAAAAGAGGGAAGAGTAGGATGGTTATTGATTATAGAAATCTAAATGCCAAAACTAAAACTTATAATTACCCAATACCAAATAAAATATTAAAAATTAGACAAATCCAAGGATATAATTACTTTAGCAAATTTGATTGCAAATCAGGATTTTATCATTTAAAATTAGAAGATAACTCATTGTTTAATATTGTGTCTATCCATAATTCTTTCATTAAGTCTATGATTTCGTGGTTAAATAGTAGGTTATATATTCTTTGTGTGATATCTGTATCTAAATTTTTTAATATATATAAGACTAATATTTTATAGTCTTTATCTCCATTTATAAGATACTTAGGTATTGGTGTTTTATATCTTTCTATATCTTCTGTTTGTTTAGGGTTACTAGTTTCTGCTATTTCGGGTTTCATATAACTAGGTTCTGTCATTTCTTACTTCTGTGTTTTAATCAATTATTCCTTCTAACCTCTGCTTATATTATTACCTTTATCATCTAATAGTCCAGTATGTTTAATTATCCGGTTGGTCACTACTATGGGTTCCAGCTTTAATCAGTTTACCCTAACCCTGCTTACTTCAGTTGGTTTACTACCCTATTCACGGCTTCCTCGCCTTTTCTGGGTTCAACCATTTTGGAAAAGCTTAGTCTGGGTCTAACTTACTCTCAGCTTCCTAACCATAGCAAACTAATAAGGATAATGTTAACATAATCAGACTATAACATGATAAATAATAATAAGCTAATCAGAGATTATTAGGAATATGATAGATTAGTTACACATATGTAAATATGAGTATACCTTTGTTGTTATCTCGTCGGTAGTATGTGGCATAGATGTTTCTATGTTGGATTCCTCCATAGCAAATATCTGAAATATATTTTTGAGTAATATCTTTTATTGAGTTCTCAACACATGAGAGGTTATAGGTAAGCAGAATTGCTTGCCTTCCTTCTCATCTGTTCGTCTCTATTTATACACATAAGAGGCAAGTGCCTCAATAATTTACATAAAGAAACCGCGTGAGTAAACAGTTTAAGATACTGTTTGCTTTACGACTTCTGAAAGAAAAAAGAAGAAAAACGCGTAAATGCACAGTACTATCTACTGTGTACTTTACGACTTTTTTTAAAAAAGAAAACGCGTAACTATTCCTACACGCGTACTATCCTATCCTACTTTACATGATTGAGCATTATGCTCTTATTTTCAACAAAGAAAAACGTGTGGGGTTTAGTGTTTCCCACTAAAAAAGTAGTACAATAATTTACATAATAAGACAAACTAAAATAATATCTGCGGGTCTTCCCATGTATCTTTTTGTCTTGCTGTTCTTCATTCTAGATTTACTTCTGGTATAGTTGTAGTATTTCCTCCACTGCACTTTGAACAATGGTGATCTGGGTATTTTGGTCCTAAATACTGGCAATATTTAACCAATAAATTTTCTGAAATAAAATCTTTTTTGATAGCTCTTGTTGTTGGGGTATCTTCGGGTCTTAGTAATGTCCATATCCAACTACGTACTTCTTCCATATCTTCTTGTCGTAGTACTCTTGCATTTGCATAGATCATGGCATGGTCTCTACAATGATATTTCCATATGTTATGTCCATTGGTATAATTGTTGACTAGTTCTTGGATAATTACTTGTAGTCCTATTAATCTTTTTGTAGCAAAGAATGTTGGTATATCAACTTCTGGTATTTCTGGTTGCTTTTCTATGTCCTCTGGGATAATCATATCTCTGGTTAGTCCAATTTTTACTACTTGGATGAGTGGTTTTATCTCATTGTATAATATTTCGGCTGGTGCTGAATAACATCTTATATAAAAGAATGATCCGTCTGTAATTCTTTTGTATATGGAAAAGGCATTATATAAGTCTGGTATTTGTTGTAGTTCTGCTCCATCGGCTGTATATACTGTTGCGAGTAGTCCATATTCATAGCATGTACGTACTAAATTTGCACTGGTGCCAGGCTGGGCTATTAGTTTATTGTATCCTTGTAGTTTCTGAGTTATAAAATCTTTTTGAGGGTCAGTGGTTGTCTGAGATCTTGGATGTAAATTCAAAAAGGTTTGGGTTTTATACATATTTTGGATGTATGCTCTGGAAATGTGGTTATATACTTGTTTATTTTGGTTTAGACTTGCGGCATATGTGGATGTTTGTGGACTTGGTATAGTCGGATGTGATAGGTTTATGGGTTGTTTATTTCTGATAGAGGTTTTTGTAAACTGGTTATTTAAATTTTGGTTTTGTCTTTTTGTAGGTTGACTGGTTGGATTTGAGCTGCTTGCTCCTGTAGATGCTTTTCCTGTAGCTGCATTAACAAACTTGTTATGAGTTTTATGGAGTTTCTCAACGTCTCCTTCTAGTTCTGGAATTTTTATGTCTTCCGATTGACATAGTTCAGCATATTTTGAGTCATGCGGTTGACTTGTAGCTTTGTCCTTCTTTAGCTCTTTTAATTCTAGCTCAAAACTGTCCACTTTTAAGCAAAGTGTAGTCATGGCTTTTAACAAAATATCCATTTGGCTATCTTGATCTGTCTGGGTAGCTTTGTCTTGATAAGTAGTCTGCAGTGACATTTTTGTTAGTACTGATCACTTCTATTGTAAATGTAAAATTTTGTATATTTAAGACAAGTCTTCGTATTTCTTTTGTTGTAACTGAGTCGTCTAATTTTCTTGTTAGCCACCATTTTACTTGTGTATTATCTGTTCTGACAATAAATTTGTTATAAACAATATATGGTTCGAATGCTAATAAACATTTATATAAGGCAAATAATTCTTTCCTATTTATTTCCCATTTATCTTGAGGTTCCGTATATGTTCCTGAGTGATATCTACAGTGATGTTCTGTTTTTGTATCAATATACTTATATTTTAATACTCCACCGTAACTATGGTTACTTGAATCTGTTTCTACTATATATATAAATTCTTTTGTTATATCTGGAAAATATAATTTTGGTAACTTTTGACATAATTCTTTAACCTTTTGTATATGTTTTCTATCTGTTTGGTCAAAATGATATTCAATATCCTTTTTTAATTTTTTATTTAATGGTTTTAAATATTCTGCTAATTTTGGTATATATTCTCTTACTTGATTTACTAATCCTAAAAAGGATTGTAACTTTTTCTTTGTATCTAGTATCTCATCTGAATTTATAATTTTTTGTACTATATGTGTTTGCATTTTTACTCCATTCTTATCTATTTGTATGCCAAGAAATTCTATTTGTTTTTTCATTATTTCTGCCTTGCTTTTACTTAAACTAATTCCTGCTGTATCTATAATGTTAATAAATTTATTTAGTAATTGTATGTGTTCGTCTTCTGTTCTTGAATATAACAATATATCATCAATATATACAATACAGTTTTCTAATTGTGTAAAGTAAGTATCCATAAAATGTTGATACCTACCTGGTGCATTTTTATATCCAAAGGGTAAAACATTCCATTCATAAAATCCTTGGGGTACTGTGAATGCTGTTAAATGTTTAGAGTTATCTTCTAATTTTAAATGATAAAAGCCTGATTTGCAATCAAATTTGCTAAAGTAATTATATCCTTGGATTTGTCTAATTTTTAATATTTTGTTTGGTATTGGGTAATTATAAGTTTTAGTTTTGGCATTTAGATTTCTATAATCAATAACCATCCTACTCTTCCCTCTTTTTTGTTCACTATGTTTGTTAACAATAAAGGCGGGACTAGTATGTTTACTGTTACTAGCTTGGATGTAATTATTTTGAAGTAATTCATCTATGTGTAAGGTAAATTCTTTTAAGTCATCAAAGTTATATTTTAATGGTTTTTGGGTTATTATACTATTCTGATTTATTAGTTCTATTGTAACTGTTGTTTTATGTTTATGCCATCCTTTAAGCGGATTGTCACTATATAAGGGTTCTAACTTATCATAGATTGATTGTAACATATTGATATTAAAGGTTATAATTTCTATTGCTTTCTCTGTTGTCACTTGATTTTCTAGTTTTTGTGTTATCTTTTCTGATCCTTTTATCCATGGTGTTGTTTTTCTAGGTTTATTTTGTACTCGTTTGGCTCCTATTTTTTGTTTACAAGGTGTTGTAAACCAGCAGTGTGTTTTTGTTAGTATATGAGGGTATAGTTCATCGATAAAGGGCATTCCTAAAATTATATCTCTTGTTGTGAAATCATAGTTATACATTGTTTTTATTGTTAGTATTTTATCATATATTTGTAATTTGACATCTTTTGCATAATATTTTATTATACTTCCTTCGTCATTAAATCCTGAAAATACAGTTGGATTTTTTATCTTTTGCCACTTAGTTTCTGGTAAACAATTGTATCTACATAAATTTGCTTCTGCACCGGTATCTATCATTGGTGTGTAATATCTACTATTGTATCCTTCTACAATTATTTTTGCTAATATATATACTTTCATTTTAAAGTATTTTTATAATATTGATTTTGTCCTATTGATTATTACATTTTTATTTTGGTAATGAATGATCAATCTTTTATCTTCTAACTTATATGGTTTTACTTGTTCTAGCCATTGTAGTCCTAAAACTATATTTGGATTTATTTGTCCTATTGTAAATTGTATATTTATAGGTATTCCGCCTATAATTACTTCTTGAATAGTTATTTCCTTTGTCTGTTTTAATTCTATTGGTAAATCGGGTATTTCTTGTTCTTGTATTATAATATCATCTTCTGTAATTAATTCTCTAGTTATCCAATTATCTTGTTCTCCTGTGTTGATTAAGATTAAATATTTTCGTTGATTTAATATTCCTGTTATATAATAGGGATGTTGTGTTGGTATTATTTCATTGGGTATTTCATATTCTATTCTTCTGGATGTACTCATTCTTGATGAGGATGAGGGGGCATCTATTTGTCTTTTTGGTGTCATTCCTATTCTTTCTTTTACTATATCTAATTCTTGATTCATATTTAATTCATCATAACTATAATCATTATTATCTATGACCGTTAATATATTGTCGAATGGGGATTCTATATTGATTTTATCAATTTTGTTAGTTGCTTGTACCATATGTTTAGTAGTTAAAATATATAAATTTTTGCATCTTGCTGTAAATATTTTACTTCCAGGGGTTAATTCTATTCCTGATAGTTTCCAATATAATACTAGGGATTTATCTATATTTCTATCTTTTATTGCTACTGTATAATTTGGGTTAACTGTAAACTTAAATTTTTGGTATATTAGATTTCCAAAAAAAAAAAAATGTGGGGGGTGGTCCTTTGATCTTCTCTTCTTGGGTCATTTTATCTAAATGCGGAATTATAGTAGTTATCTCGTTCTCTAATTAGTCTTAATATAATATTGATATCTCTTACTATTAGATCTAAATAACCACTATTTTGGGTTTGTATATATCTGTCTAGATTGAATTGTATTAATGTTTCTCTTTCTCTTAGTTCATCTATAGTTCGCTGCCAATTTTCTAAATTATTTTGGTCCATTTTAATAAAAATCTAGATATCCTTCTGTATCTATATCAAGGTATATATCATTATCTCTAGAGTCATCATCACTATCATTGTTTAATATTGTGTCTAGCCATAATTCTTTCATTAAGTCTATAATTTCGTGGTTAAATAGTAGGTTATATATTCTTTGTGTGATATCTGTATCTAAATTTTTTAATATATATAAGACTAATATTTTATAGTCTTTATCTCCATTTATAAGATACTTAGGTATTGGTGTTTTATATCTTTCTATATCTTCTGTTTGTTTAGGGTTACTAGTTTCTGCTATCTCGAGTTTCATATAACTAGGTTCTGTCATTTCTTACTTCTGTGTTTTAATCAAACTATTCCTTCTAACCTCTGCTTATATTATTACCTTTATCATCTAATAGTCCAGTATGTTTAATTATCCGGTTGGTCACTACTATGGGTTCCAGCTTTAATCAGTTTACCCTAACCCTGCTTACTTCAGTTGGTTTACTACCCTATTCACGGCTTCCTCGCCTTTTCTGGGTTCAACCATTTTGGAAAAGCTTAGTCTGGGTCTAACTTACTCTCAGCTTCCTAACCATAGCAAACTAATAAGGATAATGTTAACATAATCAGACTATAACATGATAAATAATAATAAGCTAATCAGAGATTATTAGGAATATGATAGATTAGTTACACATATGTAAATATGAGTATACCTTTGTTGTTATCTCGTCGGTAGTATGTGGCATAGATGTTTCTATGTTGGATTCCTCCATAGCAAATATCTGAAATATATTTTTGAGTAATATCTTTTATTGAGTTCTCAACACATGAGAGGTTATAGGTAAGCAGAATTGCTTGCCTTCCTTCTCATCTGTTCGTCTCTATTTATACACATAAGAGGCAAGTGCCTCAATAATTTACATAAAGAAACCGCGTGAGTAAACAGTTTAAGATACTGTTTGCTTTACGACTTCTGAAAGAAAAAAGAAGAAAAACGCGTAAATGCACAGTACTATCTACTGTGTACTTTACGACTTTTTTTTTTTTAAAAAAGAAAACGCGTAACTATTCCTACACGCGTACTATCCTATCCTACTTTACATGATTGAGCATTATGCTCTTATTTTCAACAAAGAAAAACGTGTGGGGTTTAGTGTTTCCCACTAAAAAAGTAGTACAATAATTTACATAATAAGACAAACTAAAATAATATCTGCGGGTCTTCCCATGTATCTTTTTGTCTTGCTGTTCTTCATTCTAGATTTACTTCTGGTATAGTTGTAGTATTTCCTCCACTGCACTTTGAACAATGGTGATCTGGGTATTTTGGTCCTAAATACTGGCAATATTTAACCAATAAATTTTCTGAAATAAAATCTTTTTTGATAGCTCTTGTTGTTGGGGTATCTTCGGGTCTTAGTAATGTCCATATCCAACTACGTACTTCTTCCATATCTTCTTGTCGTAGTACTCTTGCATTTGCATAGATCATGGCATGGTCTCTACAATGATATTTCCATATGTTATGTCCATTGGTGTAATTGTTGACTAGTTCTTGAATAATTACTTGCAGTCCTATTAATCTTTTTGTAGCAAAGAATGTTGGTATATCAACTTCTGGTATTTCTGGTTGCTTTTCTATGTCCTCTGGGATAATCATATCTCTGGTTAGTCCAATTTTTACTACTTGGATGAGTGGTTTTATCTCATTGTATAATATTTCGGCTGGTGCTGAATAACATCTTATATAAAAGAATGATCCGTCTGTAATTCTTTTGTATATGGAAAAGGCATTATATAAGTCTGGTATTTGTTGTAGTTCTGCTCCATCGGCTGTATATACCGTTGCGAGTAGTCCATATTCATAGCATGTACGTACTAAATTTGCACTGGTGCCAGGCTGGGCTATTAGTTTATTGTATCCTTGTAGTTTCTGCGTTATAAAATCTTTTTGAGGGTCAGTGGTTGTCTGAGATCTTGGATGTAAATTCAAAAAGGTTTGGGTTTTATACATATTTTGGATGTATGCTCTGGAAATGTGGTTATATACTTGTTTATTTTGGTTTAGACTTGCGGCATATGTGGATGTTTGTGGACTTGGTATAGTCGGATGTGATAGGTTTATGGGTTGTTTATTCCTGGTAAAGGTTTTTGTAAACTGGCTATTTAAATTTTGGTTTTGTCTTTTTGTAGGTTGACTGGTTGGATTTGAGCTGCTTGCTCCTGTAGATGCTTTTCCTGTAGCTGCATTAACAAACTTGTTATGAGTTTTATGGAGTTTCTCAACGTCTCCTTCTAGTTCTGGAATTTTTATGTCTTCCGATTGACATAGTTCAGCATATTTTGAGTCATGCGGTTGACTTGTAGCTTTGTCCTTCTTTAGCTCTTTTAGTTCTAGCTCAAAACTGTCCACTTTTAAGCAAAGTGTAGTCATGGCTTTTAACAAAATATCCATTTGGCTATCTTGATCTGTCTGGGTAGCTTTGTCTTGATAAGTAGTCTGCAGTGACATTTTTGTTAGTACTGATCACTTCTATTGTAAATGTAAAATTTTGTATATTTAAGACAAGTCTTCGTATTTCTTTTGTTGTAACTGAGTCGTCTAATTTTCTTGTTAGCCACCATTTTACTTGTGTATTATCTGTTCTGACAATAAATTTGTTATAAACAATATATGGTTCGAATGCTAATAAACATTTATATAAGGCAAATAATTCTTTCCTATTTATTTCCCATTTATCTTGAGGTTCCGTATATGTTCCTGAGTGATATCTACAGTGATGTTCTGTTTTTGTATCAATATACTTATATTTTAATACTCCACCGTAACTATGGTTACTTGAATCTGTTTCTACTATATATATAAATTCTTTTGTTATATCTGGAAAATATAATTTTGGTAACTTTTGACATAATTCTTTAACCTTTTGTATATGTTTTCTATCTGTTTGGTCAAAATGATATTCAATATCCTTTTTTAATTTTTTATTTAATGGTTTTAAATATTCTGCTAATTTTGGTATATATTCTCTTACTTGATTTACTAATCCTAAAAAGGATTGTAATTTTTTCTTCGTATCTAGTATTTCATTTGAATTTATAATTTTTTGTACTATATGTGTTTGCATTTTTACTCCATTCTTATCTATTTGTATACCAAGAAATTCTATTTGTTTTTTCATTATTTCTGCCTTGCTTTTACTTAAACTAATTCCTGCTGTATCTATAATGTTAATAAATTTATTTAGTAATTGTATGTGTTCGTCTTCTGTTCTTGAATATAACAATATATCATCAATATATACAATACAGTTTTCTAATTGTGTAAAGTAAGTATCCATAAAATGTTGATACCTACCTGGTGCATTTTTATATCCAAAGGGTAAAACATTCCATTCATAAAATCCTTGGGGTACTGTGAATGCTGTTAAATGTTTAGAGTTATCTTCTAATTTTAAATGATAAAATCCTGATTTGCAATCAAATTTGCTAAAGTAATTATATCCTTGGATTTGTCTAATTTTTAATATTTTATTTGGTATTGGGTAATTATAAGTTTTAGTTTTGGCATTTAGATTTCTATAATCAATAACCATCCTACTCTTCCCTCTTTTTTGTTCACTATGTTTGTTAACAATAAAGGCGGGACTAGTATGTTTACTGTTACTAGCTTGGATGTAATTATTTTGAAGTAATTCATCTATGTGTAAGGTAAATTCTTTTAAGTCATCAAAGTTATATTTTAATGGTTTTTGGGTTATTATACTATTCTGATTTATTAGTTCTATTGTAACTGTTGTTTTATGTTTATGCCATCCTTTAAGCGGATTGTCACTATATAAGGGTTCTAACTTATCATAGATTGATTGTAACATATTGATATTAAAGGTTATAATTTCTATTGCTTTCTCTGTTGTCACTTGATTTTCTAGTTTTTGTGTTATCTTTTCTGATCCTTTTATCCATGGTGTTATTTTTCTAGGTTTATTTTGTACTCGTTTGGCTCCTATTTTTTGTTTACAAGGTGTTGTAAACCAGCAGTGTGTTTTTGTTAGTATATGAGGGTATAGTTCATCGATAAAGGGCATTCCTAAAATTATATCTCTTGTTGTGAAATCATAGTTATACATTGTTTTTATTGTTAGTATTTTATCATATATTTGTAATTTGACATCTTTTGCATAATATTTTATTATACTTCCTTCGTCATTAAATCCTGAAAATACAGTTGGATTTTTTATCTTTTGCCACTTAGTTTCTGGTAAACAATTGTATCTACATAAATTTGCTTCTGCACCGGTATCTATCATTGGTGTGTAATATCTACTATTGTATCCTTCTACAATTATTTTTGCTAATATATATACTTTCATTTTAAAGTATTTTTATAATATTGATTTTGTCCTATTGATTATTACATTTTTATTTTGGTAATGAATGATCAATCTTTTATCTTCTAACTTATATGGTTTTACTTGTTCTAGCCATTGTAGTCCTAAAACTATATTTGGATTTATTTGTCCTATTGTAAATTGTATGTTTATAGGTATTCCGCCTATAATTACTTCTTGAATAGTTATTTCCTTTGTCTGTTTTAATTCTATTGGTAGATCGGGTATTTCTTGTTCTTGTATTATAATATCATCTTCTGTAATTAATTCTCTTGTTATCCAATTATCTTGTTCTCCTGTGTTAATTAAGATTAAATATTTTCGTTGATTTAATATTCCTGTTATATAATAAGGATGTTGTGTTGGTATTATTTCATTGGGTATTTCATATTCTATTCTTCTGGATGTACTCATTCTTGATGAGGATGAGGGGGCATCTATTTGTCTTTTTGGTGTCATTCCTATTCTTTCTTTTACTATATCTAATTCTTGATTCATATTTAATTCATCATAACTATAATCATTATTATCTATGACCGTTAATATATTGTCGAATGGGGATTCTATATTGATTTTATCAATTTTGTTAGTTGCTTGTACCATATGTTTAGTAGTTAAAATATATAAATTTTTGCATCTTGCTGTAAATATTTTACTTCCAGGGGTTAATTCTATTCCTGATAGTTTCCAATATAATACTAGAGATTTATCTATATTTCTATCTTTTATTGCTACTGTATAATTTGGGTTAACTGTAAACTTAAATTTTTGGTATATTAGATTTCCTTTTACTGCACTAATTATACTTTGTTCAATTGGGTACTTAATTCTATCATCTGCTAAGTATAGTTCTATGGGTGTATTTATTCCTTCCTTAAAACATGCTTTTATTAATATCTGTATTGCTCCTAAGTGTACATGAGTTATTTCGTTTTTCGGTTTTGGTTTTAATGCTTGTATTTCTTTGGTTATTTCTCTTTTACTTATTATGGGTACCATTGCACTACCTTGTGCATATTTACAGTCTACTGTATGTTCTTTTTGGCTTATTATATAATATTCTTCTTTAGGTTTTTTAAACCAATATTTTACCATTGGTACATCTAATACATTATCTATTTTTAAGGTTATTTCTTGTTTCGTAATTTGCTTGTATATATTTGAGTCAAATATTATTTTTTGGTTATTACTATCTTCAGTTTGGTAATTTTCTTTTTCTATTATTCCTGATTCAGTCATCAATTTCGTTTTCTATATCTGATAGATTTATATCGCTATCATCATTATTTAGGTCAGTTTCTAAATCTGCGTCATTTATCTCTATATCTGGTAATTCATCTAGTTCATAAATACTATCGTTACTTTCTAAATCATAATCTATGTATGGTAATTCTGTATAAATATTTTCTTCTATTCTTACTTCGGTAATTTGTTTTTTCTTAATATCTTTAGGTATTTTACAATCTTTAGCTAAGTGTCCTAATTTTCCACAGTTATAGCATTTGCATTCTGATAATTTTTTCTTAGGTCGATAAGGTCTTTTTCTCTTGTAATTTTTTATATAATATCTTTTTCTTGGATTTTTATGCTTATATTTAGATTTAAAAGATTTATATTTTTTAAATCGTTTTTTGTATCTAAACTTATTTTTCTTAGTTTTACAACCAAATTGTGGTGCTATCTTTTGTGTACAACACGACATATTTTTTGTTAATACTTTATCTAATTTTTGTTTATCTTTATATTCATCACACAGTCCTATAAACCATGTTTGTAAATATTTTATTCTAGCTCCTAATGTATCTGTCAAACTAGCTGCATCCCATGCTGTTATTATTTTTGTACTAAATGGTTCAGGTAACTTTGTAAAATATGTTCTTCTAACTGCTATAGCTTCTTCATGAGTATATATTGCTCTATAATAGTAATCTTTAAAAGCGCATGTATATTCATCTATATAACACATATTGCATATTGATAATTTATTCATTAATTGTCTATTTAGATTCTTATCTTTTTCTTGTTCTGCTAATTCTGTTGTCATACTTCCAAATTCATTTCTAATTCCAAATTCGTATTTGTCTAATATAGCTATGCTTGATGTTGTAATTGTTCCACTACTATCTTTATTATTTCTTAATGTTGCTCTACCGTCAGCTGTTATGTTATGTAGCCATAATTTTACTGTTCCTATTAATGTTCTTTCTATATATCCTGGTGTATCTGCTACTGATATTTTATTATCTATTAGTTGTTTTGCAATTTGTCCTATCCATACTTGTATTGTTTTATTTATATCTGTGACACAATCTAAATCTAAAAATTGTGAATGTTCTGGAGTTTTAGTTGGTGTCCATTTATTTAATCTACTTTGCCATATTGCTTCATATCTATTATCATCTGTTACTGTATAATAAGTTGGTTCTCTAGTTCGTGGGTTATCATATCTTCTTTTCTCATATGTTCTACTTGTACTTGGTTGTTCATTTTTTATAGTATGTATATTTGGTTCAGCATTTGTTGTATTTATATTTAAATCTGTTATTTGGTTCATTATTTGGGTATATGTTTCACTGTTATCGTCATTATCGTCTTCATTGTTATTATTGTCTGAATGTATTTCTGATTCGGTTTCGTTTATGGTTACATTATCTATGGTTAAATTGTCTATTGTGATGTTATCAATACTTATGTTTGGAGATTCTTCGTCAGGGTTTAAGCTTTCTAAGTGTATTTGTTCTTTTAACTGTTCTAATTCCATTGCTAACTTTTTTTCTTTTTCTTTTTTTATTTTTTCATTTTGTTTGGCTAATCTGGCTTGTACTTTTTGGGCATATATTTGTTTTAATATTGCTAATTCTTTTTCCATTTCTTGTATTTTTGTAGATGATTCGGATGTTTCTGGTTCTGGTTCAAAATATTCAGGGATTGGTTCTTGAGGTGGTATAGGTTTTTGAGGAGGGGTTTGTTTTATTTGTTGGGTTTTTAGTTGTTCGATTTCTTTTTTGGCTTCTAATCGTATTTTTTCTATTTCTAGTTTTTGATCTATTTCAGTATTTTCTTTTTGTAATCTTATCATTTCTGTTAGACTATCTTCTAATTTAGCTGATATTGGATCCGGCATTAAATATAATTTTGTACCTATTTTTCTATATCGTCGTCCTAAATTTGAGTGTGTTATTGTTATTTGTGTTCCATCTGTTCCTAAAAATGTTTTTTCTTCTACTGGATATTCTTCTTTATTCATAAACAATATTTTATTTCTAATATATCTTTTTGTAATTCTAATTCTTGTATGGTTTGTTTTTGTGCTTCGATTGATTTTTTAGCTACTCCTGCAAATATATTATAATTTAATCTTTCTTTTCTAATTTTAAGTTCTTCCACCGTAACTATGGTTACTTGAATCTGTTTCTACTATATATATAAATTCTTTTGTTATATCTGGAAAATATAATTTTGGTAACTTTTGACATAATTCTTTAACCTTTTGTATATGTTTTCTATCTGTTTGGTCAAAATGATATTCAATATCCTTTTTTAATTTTTTATTTAATGGTTTTAAATATTCTGCTAATTTTGGTATATATTCTCTTACTTGATTTACTAATCCTAAAAAGGATTGTAATTTTTTCTTCGTATCTAGTATTTCATTTGAATTTATAATTTTTTGTACTATATGTGTTTGCATTTTTACTCCATTCTTATCTATTTGTATACCAAGAAATTCTATTTGTTTTTTCATTATTTCTGCCTTGCTTTTACTTAAACTAATTCCTGCTGTATCTATAATGTTAATAAATTTATTTAGTAATTGTATGTGTTCGTCTTCTGTTCTTGAATATAACAATATATCATCAATATATACAATACAGTTTTCTAATTGTGTAAAGTAAGTATCCATAAAATGTTGATACCTACCTGGTGCATTTTTATATCCAAAGGGTAAAACATTCCATTCATAAAATCCTTGGGGTACTGTGAATGCTGTTAAATGTTTAGAGTTATCTTCTAATTTTAAATGATAAAATCCTGATTTGCAATCAAATTTGCTAAAGTAATTATATCCTTGGATTTGTCTAATTTTTAATATTTTATTTGGTATTGGGTAATTATAAGTTTTAGTTTTGGCATTTAGATTTCTATAATCAATAACCATCCTACTCTTCCCTCTTTTTTGTTCACTATGTTTGTTAACAATAAAGGCGGGACTAGTATGTTTACTGTTACTAGCTTGGATGTAATCATTTTGAAGTAATTCATCTATGTGTAAGGTAAATTCTTTTAAGTCATCAAAGTTATATTTTAATGGTTTTTGGGTTATTATACTATTCTGATTTATTAGTTCTATTGTAACTGTTGTTTTATGTTTATGCCATCCTTTAAGCGGATTGTCACTATATAAGGGTTCTAACTTATCATAGATTGATTGTAACATATTGATATTAAAGGTTATAATTTCTATTGCTTTCTCTGTTGTCACTTGATTTTCTAGTTTTTGTGTTATCTTTTCTGATCCTTTTATCCATGGTGTTGTTTTTCTAGGTTTATTTTGTACTCGTTTGGCTCCTATTTTTTGTTTACAAGGTGTTGTAAACCAGCAGTGTGTTTTTGTTAGTATATGAGGGTATAGTTCATCGATAAAGGGCATTCCTAAAATTATATCTCTTGTTGTGAAATCATAGTTATACATTGTTTTTATTGTTAGTATTTTATCATATATTTGTAATTTGACATCTTTTGCATAATATTTTATTATACTTCCTTCGTCATTAAATCCTGAAAATACAGTTGGATTTTTTATCTTTTGCCACTTAGTTTCTGGTAAACAATTGTATCTACATAAATTTGCTTCTGCACCGGTATCTATCATTGGTGTGTAATATCTACTATTGTATCCTTCTACAATTATTTTTGCTAATATATATACTTTCATTTTAAAGTATTTTTATAATATTGATTTTGTCCTATTGATTATTACATTTTTATTTTGGTAATGAATGATCAATCTTTTATCTTCTAACTTATATGGTTTTACTTGTTCTAGCCATTGTAGTCCTAAAACTATATTTGGATTTATTTGTCCTATTGTAAATTGTATGTTTATAGGTATTCCGCCTATAATTACTTCTTGAATAGTTATTTCCTTTGTCTGTTTTAATTCTATTGGTAGATCGGGTATTTCTTGTTCTTGTATTATAATATCATCTTCTGTAATTAATTCTCTTGTTATCCAATTATCTTGTTCTCCTGTGTTAATTAAGATTAAATATTTTCGTTGATTTAATATTCCTGTTATATAATAAGGATGTTGTGTTGGTATTATTTCATTGGGTATTTCATATTCTATTCTTCTGGATGTACTCATTCTTGATGAGGATGAGGGGGCATCTATTTGTCTTTTTGGTGTCATTCCTATTCTTTCTTTTACTATATCTAATTCTTGATTCATATTTAATTCATCATAACTATAATCATTATTATCTATGACCGTTAATATATTGTCGAATGGCTAGAACAGTTATTAGGAAATATATTCTATTATGACCGTTAATATATAGTTCTAAACATTTAACAGCATTCACAGTACCCCAAGGATTTTATGAATGGAATGTTTTACCCTTTGGATATAAAAATGCACCAGGTAGGTATCAACATTTTATGGATACTTACTTTACACAATTAGAAAACTGTATTGTATATATTGATGATATATTGTTATATTCAAGAACAGAAGACGAACACATACAATTACTAAATAAATTTATTAACATTATAGATACAGCAGGAATTAGTTTAAGTAAAAGCAAGGCAGAAATAATGAAAAAACAAATAGAATTTCTTGGTATACAAATAGATAAGAATGGAGTAAAAATGCAAACACATATAGTACAAAAAATTATAAATTCAAATGAAATACTAGATACGAAGAAAAAATTACAATCCTTTTTAGGATTAGTAAATCAAGTAAGAGAATATATACCAAAATTAGCAGAATATTTAAAACCATTAAATAAAAAATTAAAAAAGGATATTGAATATCATTTTGACCAAACAGATAGAAAACATATACAAAAGGTTAAAGAATTATGTCAAAAGTTACCAAAATTATATTTTCCAGATATAACAAAAGAATTTATATATATAGTAGAAACAGATTCAAGTAACCATAGTTACGGTGGAGTATTAAAATATAAGTATATTGATACAAAAACAGAACATCACTGTAGATATCACTCAGGAACATATACGGAACCTCAAGATAAATGGGAAATAAATAGGAAAGAATTATTTGCCTTATATAAATGTTTATTAGCATTCGAACCATATATTGTTTATAACAAATTTATTGTCAGAACAGATAATACACAAGTAAAATGGTGGCTAACAAGAAAATTAGACGACTCAGTTACAACAAAAGAAATACGAAGACTTGTCTTAAATATACAAAATTTTACATTTACAATAGAAGTGATCAGTACTAACAAAAATGTCACTGCAGACTACTTATCAAGACAAAGCTACCCAGACAGATCAAGATAGCCAAATGGATATTTTGTTAAAAGAAAACGCGTAACTATTCCTACACGCGTACTATCCTATCCTACTTTACATGATTGAGCATTATGCTCTTATTTTCAACAAAGAAAAACGTGTGGGGTTTAGTGTTTCCCACTAAAAAAGTAGTACAATAATTTACATAATAAGACAAACTAAAATAATATCTGCGGGTCTTCCCATGTATCTTTTTGTCTTGCTGTTCTTCATTCTAGATTTACTTCTGGTATAGTTGAATTTTTATGTCTTCCGATTGACATAGTTCAGCATATTTTGAGTCATGCGGTTGACTTGTAGCTTTGTCCTTCTTTAGCTCTTTTAGTTCTAGCTCAAAACTGTCCACTTTTAAGCAAAGTGTAGTCATGGCTTTTAACAAAATATCCATTTGGCTATCTTGATCTGTCTGGGTAGCTTTGTCTTGATAAGTAGTCTGCAGTGACATTTTTGTTAGTACTGATCACTTCTATTGTAAATGTAAAATTTTGTATATTTAAGACAAGTCTTCGTATTTCTTTTGTTGTAACTGAGTCGTCTAATTTTCTTGTTAGCCACCATTTTACTTGTGTATTATCTGTTCTGACAATAAATTTGTTATAAACAATATATGGTTCGAATGCTAATAAACATTTATATAAGGCAAATAATTCTTTCCTATTTATTTCCCATTTATCTTGAGGTTCCGTATATGTTCCTGAGTGATATCTACAGTGATGTTCTGTTTTTGTATCAATATACTTATATGATACCTATAAACGATGATAGAATTACACACTGATGATAGAACAGTTAGTGTTTAGCAATGGAATTAGAACAGTTAAAAGAACAAATACACTTAGAAAGCTTAAACCCTGACGAAGAATCTCCAAACATAAGTATTGATAACATCACAATAGACAATTTAACCATAGATAATGTAACCATAAACGAAACCGAATCAGAAATACATTCAGACAATAATAACAATGAAGACGATAATGACGATAACAGTGAAACATATACCCAAATAATGAACCAAATAACAGATTTAAATATAAATACAACAAATGCTGAACCAAATATACATACTATAAAAAATGAACAACCAAGTACAAGTAGAACATATGAGAAAAGAAGATATGATAACCCACGAACTAGAGAACCAACTTATTATACAGTAACAGATGATAATAGATATGAAGCAATATGGCAAAGTAGATTAAATAAATGGACACCAACTAAAACTCCAGAACATTCACAATTTTTAGATTTAGATTGTGTCACAGATATAAATAAAACAATACAAGTATGGATAGGACAAATTGCAAAGCAACTAATAGATAATAAAATATCAGTAGCAGATACACCAGGATATATAGAAAGAACATTAATAGGAACAGTAAAATTATGGCTACATAACATAACAGCTGACGGTAGAGCAACATTAAGAAATAATAAAGATAGTAGTGGAACAATTACAACATCAAGCATAGCTATATTAGACAAATACGAATTTGGAATTAGAAATGAATTTGGAAGTATGACAACAGAATTAGCAGAACAAGAAAAAGATAAGAATCTAAATAGACAATTAATGAATAAATTATCAATATGCAATATGTGTTATATAGATGAATATACATGCGCTTTTAAAGATTACTATTATAGAGCAATATATACTCATGAAGAAGCTATAGCAGTTAGAAGAACATATTTTACAAAGTTACCTGAACCATTTAGTACAAAAATAATAACAGCATGGGATGCAGCTAGTTTGACAGATACATTAGGAGCTAGAATAAAATATTTACAAACATGGTTTATAGGACTGTGTGATGAATATAAAGATAAACAAAAATTAGATAAAGTATTAACAAAAAATATGTCGTGTTGTACACAAAAGATAGCACCACAATTTGGTTGTAAAACTAAGAAAAATAAGTTTAGATACAAAAAACGATTTAAAAAATATAAATCTTTTAAATCTAAATATAAGCATAAAAATCCAAGAAAAAGATATTATATAAAAAATTACAAGAGAAAAAGACCTTATCGACCTAAGAAAAAATTATCAGAATGCAAATGCTATAACTGTGGAAAATTAGGACACTTAGCTAAAGATTGTAAAATACCTAAAGATATTAAGAAAAAACAAATTACCGAAGTAAGAATAGAAGAAAATATTTATACAGAATTACCATACATAGATTATGATTTAGAAAGTAACGATAGTATTTATGAACTAGATGAATTACCAGATATAGAGATAAATGACGCAGATTTAGAAACTGACCTAAATAATGATGATAGCGATATAAATCTATCAGATATAGAAAACGAAATTGATGACTGAATCAGGAATAGTTCAGCATATTTTGAGTCATGCGGTTGACTTGTAGCTTTGTCCTTCTTTAGCTCTTTTAGTTCTAGCTCAAAACTGTCCACTTTTAAGCAAAGTGTAGTCATGGCTTTTAACAAAATATCCATTTGGCTATCTTGATCTGTCTGGGTAGCTTTGTCTTGATAAGTAGTCTGCAGTGACATTTTTGTTAGTACTGATCACTTCTATTGTAAATGTAAAATTTTGTATATTTAAGACAAGTCTTCGTATTTCTTTTGTTGTAACTGAGTCGTCTAATTTTCTTGTTAGCCACCATTTTACTTGTGTATTATCTGTTCTGACAATAAATTTGTTATAAACAATATATGGTTCGAATGCTAATAAACATTTATATAAGGCAAATAATTCTTTCCTATTTATTTCCCATTTATCTTGAGGTTCCGTATATGTTCCTGAGTGATATCTACAGTGATGTTCTGTTTTTGTATCAATATACTTATATTTTAATACTCCACCGTAACTATGGTTACTTGAATCTGTTTCTACTATATATATAAATTCTTTTGTTATATCTGGAAAATATAATTTTGGTAACTTTTGACATAGAATATTATATAATAAGCCAAAAAGAACATACAGTAGACTGTAAATATGCACAAGGTAGTGCAATGGTACCCATAATAAGTAAAAGAGAAATAACCAAAGAAATACAAGCATTAAAACCAAAACCGAAAAACGAAATAACTCATGTACACTTAGGAGCAATACAGATATTAATAAAAGCATGTTTTAAGGAAGGAATAAATACACCCATAGAACTATACTTAGCAGATGATAGAATTAAGTACCCAATTGAACAAAGTATAATTAGTGCAGTAAAAGGAAATCTAATATACCAAAAATTTAAGTTTACAGTTAACCCAAATTATACAGTAGCAATAAAAGATAGAAATATAGATAAATCTCTAGTATTATATTGGAAACTATCAGGAATAGAATTAACCCCTGGAAGTAAAATATTTACAGCAAGATGCAAAAATTTATATATTTTAACTACTAAACATATGGTACAAGCAACTAACAAAATTGATAAAATCAATATAGAATCCCCATTCGACAATATATTAACGGTCATAGATAATAATGATTATAGTTATGATGAATTAAATATGAATCAAGAATTAGATATAGTAAAAGAAAGAATAGGAATGACACCAAAAAGACAAATAGATGCCCCCTCATCCTCATCAAGAATGAGTACATCCAGAAGAATAGAATATGAAATACCCAATGAAATAATACCAACACAACATCCTTATTATATAACAGGAATATTAAATCAACGAAAATATTTAATCTTAATTAACACAGGAGAACAAGATAATTGGATAACAAGAGAATTAATTACAGAAGATGATATTATAATACAAGAACAAGAAATACCCGATTTACCAATAGAATTAAAACAGACAAAGGAAATAACTATTCAAGAAGTAATTATAGGCGGAATACCTATAAATATACAATTTACAATAGGACAAATAAATCCAAATATAGTTTTAGGACTACAATGGCTAGAACAAGTAAAACCATATAAGTTAGAAGATAAAAGATTGATCATTCATTACCAAAATAAAAATGTAATAATCAATAGGACAAAATCAATATTATAAAAATACTTTAAAATGAAAGTATATATATTAGCAAAAATAATTGTAGAAGGATATATCTCTTGTTGTGAAATCATAGTTATACATTGTTTTTATTGTTAGTATTTTATCATATATTTGTAATTTGACATCTTTTGCATAATATTTTATTATACTTCCTTCGTCATTAAATCCTGAAAATACAGTTGGATTTTTTATCTTTTGCCACTTAGTTTCTGGTAAACAATTGTATCTACATAAATTTGCTTCTGCACCGGTATCTATCATTGGTGTGTAATATCTACTATTGTATCCTTCTACAATTATTTTTGCTAATATATATACTTTCATTTTAAAGTATTTTTATAATATTGATTTTGTCCTATTGATTATTACATTTTTATTTTGGTAATGAATGATCAATCTTTTATCTTCTAACTTATATGGTTTTACTTGTTCTAGCCATTGTAGTCCTAAAACTATATTTGGATTTATTTGTCCTATTGTAAATTGTATGTTTATAGGTATTCCGCCTATAATTACTTCTTGAATAGTTATTTCCTTTGTCTACAGTGATGTTCTGTATCTATATTGGTTAAATATTGCCAGTATTTAGGACCAAAATACCCAGATCACCATTGTTCAAAGTGCAGTGGAGGAAATACTACAACTATACCAGAAGTAAATCTAGAATGAAGAACAGCAAGACAAAAAGATACATGGGAAGACCCGCAGATATTATTTTAGTTTGTCTTATTATGTAAATTATTGTACTACTTTTTTAGTGGGAAACACTAAACCCCACACGTTTTTCTTTGTTGAAAATAAGAGCATAATGCTCAATCATGTAAAGTAGGATAGGATAGTACGCGTGTAGGAATAGTTACGCGTTTTCTTTTTTAAAAAAAGTCGTAAAGTACACAGTAGATAGTACTGTGCATTTACGCGTTTTTCTTCTTTTTTCTTTCAGAAGTCGTAAAGCAAACAGTATCTTAAACTGTTTACTCACGCGGTTTCTTTATGTAAATTATTGAGGCACTTGCCTCTTATGTGTATAAATAGAGACGAACAGATGAGAAGGAAGGCAAGCAATTCTGCTTACCTATAACCTCTCATGTGTTGAGAACTCAATAAAAGATATTACTCAAAAATATATTTCAGATATTTGCTATGGAGGAATCCAACATAGAAACATCTATGCCACATACTACCGACGAGATAACAACAAAGGTATACTCATATTTACATATGTGTAACTAATCTATCATATTCCTAATAATCTCTGATTAGCTTATTATTATTTATCATGTTATAGTCTGATTATGTTAACATTATCCTTATTAGTTTGCTATGGTTAGGAAGCTGAGAGTAAGTTAGACCCAGACTAAGCTTTTCCAAAATGGTTGAACCCAGAAAAGGCGAGGAAGCCGTGAATAGGGTAGTAAACCAACTGAAGTAAGCAGGGTTAGGGTAAACTGATTAAAGCTGGAACCCATAGTAGTGACCAACCGGATAATTAAACATACTGGACTATTAGATGATAAAGGTAATAATATAAGCAGAGGTTAGAAGGAATAATTGATTAAAACACAGAAGTAAGAAATGACAGAACCTAGTTATATGAAACCCGAAATAGCAGAAACTAGTAACCCTAAACAAACAGAAGATATAGAAAGATATAAAACACCAATACCTAAGTATCTTATAAATGGAGATAAAGACTATAAAATATTAGTCTTATATATATTAAAAAATTTAGATACAGATATCACACAAAGAATATATAACCTACTATTTAACCACGAAATCATAGACTTAATGAAAGAATTATGGATAGACACAATATTAAACAATGATAGTGATAATGACTCTAGAGATAATGATATATACCTTGATATAGATACAGAAGGATATCTAGATTTTTATTAAAATGGACCAAAATAATTTAGAAAATTGGCAGCGAACTATAGATGAACTAAGAGAAAGAGAAACATTAATACAATTCAATCTAGACAGATATATACAAACCCAAAATAGTGGTTATTTAGATCTAATAGTAAGAGATATCAATATTATATTAAGACTAATTAGAGAACGAGATAACTACTATAATTCCGCATTTAGATAAAATGACCCAAGAAGAGAAGATCAAAGGACCACCCCCCACAATACAAGTATGGATAGGACAAATTGCAAAACAACTAATAGATAATAAAATATCAGTAGCAGATACACCAGGATATATAGAAAGAACATTAATAGGAACAGTAAAATTATGGCTACATAACATAACAGCTGACGGTAGAGCAACATTAAGAAATAATAAAGATAGTAGTGGAACAATTACAACATCAAGCATAGCTATATTAGACAAATACGAATTTGGAATTAGAAATGAATTTGGAAGTATGACAACAGAATTAGCAGAACAAGAAAAAGATAAGAATCTAAATAGACAATTAATGAATAAATTATCAATATGCAATATGTGTTATATAGATGAATATACATGCGCTTTTAAAGATTACTATTATAGAGCAATATATACTCATGAAGAAGCTATAGCAGTTAGAAGAACATATTTTACAAAGTTACCTGAACCATTTAGTACAAAAATAATAACAGCATGGGATGCAGCTAGTTTGACAGATACATTAGGAGCTAGAATAAAATATTTACAAACATGGTTTATAGGACTGTGTGATGAATATAAAGATAAACAAAAATTAGATAAAGTATTAACAAAAAATATGTCGTGTTGTACACAAAAGATAGCACCACAATTTGGTTGTAAAACTAAGAAAAATAAGTTTAGATACAAAAAACGATTTAAAAAATATAAATCTTTTAAATCTAAATATAAGCATAAAAATCCAAGAAAAAGATATTATATAAAAAATTACAAGAGAAAAAGACCTTATCGACCTAAGAAAAAATTATCAGAATGCAAATGCTATAACTGTGGAAAATTAGGACACTTAGCTAAAGATTGTAAAATACCTAAAGATATTAAGAAAAAACAAATTACCGAAGTAAGAATAGAAGAAAATATTTATACAGAATTACCATACATAGATTATGATTTAGAAAGTAACGATAGTATTTATGAACTAGATGAATTACCAGATATAGAGATAAATGACGCAGATTTAGAAACTGACCTAAATAATGATGATAGCGATATAAATCTATCAGATATAGAAAACGAAATTGATGACTGAATCAGGAATAATAGAAAAAGAAAATTACCAAACTGAAGATAGTAATAACCAAAAAATAATATTTGACTCAAATATATACAAGCAAATTACGAAACAAGAAATAACCTTAAAAATAGATAATGTATTAGATGTACCAATGGTAAAATATTGGTTTAAAAAACCTAAAGAAGAATATTATATAATAAGCCAAAAAGAACATACAGTAGACTGTAAATATGCACAAGGTAGTGCAATGGTACCCATAATAAGTAAAAGAGAAATAACCAAAGAAATACAAGCATTAAAACCAAAACCGAAAAACGAAATAACTCATGTACACTTAGGAGCAATACAGATATTAATAAAAGCATGTTTTAAGGAAGGAATAAATACACCCATAGAACTATACTTAGCAGATGATAGAATTAAGTACCCAATTGAACAAAGTATAATTAGTGCAGTAAAAGGAAATCTAATATACCAAAAATTTAAGTTTACAGTTAACCCAAATTATACAGTAGCAATAAAAGATAGAAATATAGATAAATCTCTAGTATTATATTGGAAACTATCAGGAATAGAATTAACCCCTGGAAGTAAAATATTTACAGCAAGATGCAAAAATTTATATATTTTAACTACTAAACATATGGTACAAGCAACTAACAAAATTGATAAAATCAATATAGAATCCCCATTCGACAATATATTAACGGTCATAGATAATAATATCATTGTTTAATATTGTGTCTAGCCATAATTCTTTCATTAAGTCTATAATTTCGTGGTTAAATAGTAGGTTATATATTCTTTGTGTGATATCTGTATCTAAATTTTTTAATATATATAAGACTAATATTTTATAGTCTTTATCTCCATTTATAAGATACTTAGGTATTGGTGTTTTATATCTTTCTATATCTTCTGTTTGTTTAGGGTTACTAGTTTCTGCTATCTCGAGTTTCATATAACTAGGTTCTGTCATTTCTTACTTCTGTGTTTTAATCAAACTATTCCTTCTAACCTCTGCTTATATTATTACCTTTATCATCTAATAGTCCAGTATGTTTAATTATCCGGTTGGTCACTACTATGGGTTCCAGCTTTAATCAGTTTACCCTAACCCTGCTTACTTCAGTTGGTTTACTACCCTATTCACGGCTTCCTCGCCTTTTCTGGGTTCAACCATTTTGGAAAAGCTTAGTCTGGGTCTAACTTACTCTATTCCTGATAGTTTCCAATATAATACTAGAGATTTATCTATATTTCTATCTTTTATTGCTACTGTATAATTTGGGTTAACTGTAAACTTAAATTTTTGGTATATTAGATTTCCTTTTACTGCACTAATTATACTTTGTTCAATTGGGTACTTAATTCTATCATCTGCTAAGTATAGTTCTATGGGTGTATTTATTCCTTCCTTAAAACATGCTTTTATTAATATCTGTATTGCTCCTAAGTGTACATGAGTTATTTCGTTTTTCGGTTTTGGTTTTAATGCTTGTATTTCTTTGGTTATTTCTCTTTTACTTATTATGGGTACCATTGCACTACCTTGTGCATATTTACAGTCTACTGTATGTTCTTTTTGGCTTATTATATAATATTCTTCTTTAGGTTTTTTAAACCAATATTTTACCATTGGTACATCTAATACATTATCTATTTTGGTCCATTTTAATAAAAATCTAGATATCCTTCTGTATCTATATCAAGGTATATATCATTATCTCTAGAGTCATTATCACTATCATTGTTTAATATTGTGTCTATCCATAATTCTTTCATTAAGTCTATGATTTCGTGGTTAAATAGTAGGTTATATATTCTTTGTGTGATATCTGTATCTAAATTTTTTAATATATATAAGACTAATATTTTATAGTCTTTATCTCCATTTATAAGATACTTAGGTATTGGTGTTTTATATCTTTCTATATCTTCTGTTTGTTTAGGGTTACTAGTTTCTGCTATTTCGGGTTTCATATAACTAGGTTCTGTCATTTCTTACTTCTGTGTTTTAATCAATTATTCCTTCTAACCTCTGCTTATATTATTACCTTTATCATCTAATAGTCCAGTATGTTTAATTATCCGGTTGGTCACTACTATGGGTTCCAGCTTTAATCAGTTTACCCTAACCCTGCTTACTTCAGTTGGTTTACTACCCTATTCACGGCTTCCTCGCCTTTTCTGGGTTCAACCATTTTGGAAAAGCTTAGTCTGGGTCTAACTTACTCTCAGCTTCCTAACCATAGCAAACTAATAAGGATAATGTTAACATAATCAGACTATAACATGATAAATAATAATAAGCTAATCAGAGATTATTAGGAATATGATAGATTAGTTACACATATGTAAATATGAGTATACCTTTGTTGTTATCTCGTCGGTAGTATGTGGCATAGATGTTTCTATGTTGGATTCCTCCATAGCAAATATCTGAAATATATTTTTGAGTAATATCTTTTATTGAGTTCTCAACACATGAGAGGTTATAGGTAAGCAGAATTGCTTGCCTTCCTTCTCATCTGTTCGTCTCTATTTATACACATAAGAGGCAAGTGCCTCAATAATTTACATAAAGAAACCGCGTGAGTAAACAGTTTAAGATACTGTTTGCTTTACGACTTCTGAAAGAAAAAAGAAGAAAAACGCGTAAATGCACAGTACTATCTACTGTGTACTTTACGACTTTTTTTTAAAAAAGAAAACGCGTAACTATTCCTACACGCGTACTATCCTATCCTACTTTACATGATTGAGCATTATGCTCTTATTTTCAACAAAGAAAAACGTGTGGGGTTTAGTGTTTCCCACTAAAAAAGTAGTACAATAATTTACATAATAAGACAAACTAAAATAATATCTGCGGGTCTTCCCATGTATCTTTTTGTCTTGCTGTTCTTCATTCTAGATTTACTTCTGGTATAATTGTAGTATTTCCTCCACTGCACTTTGAACAATGGTGATCTGGGTATTTTGGTCCTAAATACTGGCAATATTTAACCAATAAATTTTCTGAAATAAAATCTTTTTTGATACCTCTTGTTGTTGGGGTATCTTCGGGTCTTAGTAATGTCCATATCCAACTACGTACTTCTTCCATATCTTCTTGTCGTAGTACTCTTGCATTTGCATAGATCATGGCATGGTCTCTACAATGATATTTCCATATGTTATGTCCATTGGTGTAATTGTTGACTAGTTCTTGAATAATTACTTGCAGTCCTATTAATCTTTTTGTAGCAAAGAATGTTGGTATATCAACTTCTGGTATTTCTGGTTGCTTTTCTATGTCCTCTGGGATAATCATATCTCTGGTTAGTCCAATTTTTACTACTTGGATGAGTGGTTTTATCTCATTGTATAATATTTCGGCTGGTGCTGAATAACATCTTATATAAAAGAATGATCCGTCTGTAATTCTTTTGTATATGGAAAAGGCATTATATAAGTCTGGTATTTGTTGTAGTTCTGCTCCATCGGCTGTATATACTGTTGCGAGTAGTCCATATTCATAGCATGTACGTACTAAATTTGCACTGGTGCCAGGCTGGGCTATTAGTTTATTGTATCCTTGTAGTTTCTGAGTTATAAAATCTTTTTGAGGGTCAGTGGTTGTCTGAGATCTTGGATGTAAATTCAAAAAGGTTTGGGTTTTATACATATTTTGGATGTATGCTCTGGAAATGTGGTTATATACTTGTTTATTTTGGTTTAGACTTGCGGCATATGTGGATGTTTGTGGACTTGGTATAGTCGGATGTGATAGGTTTATGGGTTGTTTATTTCTGATAGAGGTTTTTGTAAACTGGTTATTTAAATTTTGGTTTTGTCTTTTTGTAGGTTGACTGGTTGGATTTGAGCTGCTTGCTCCTGTAGATGCTTTTCCTGTAGCTGCATTAACAAACTTGTTATGAGTTTTATGGAGTTTCTCAACGTCTCCTTCTAGTTCTGGAATTTTTATGTCTTCCGATTGACATAGTTCAGCATATTTTGAGTCATGCGGTTGACTTGTAGCTTTGTCCTTCTTTAGCTCTTTTAGTTCTAGCTCAAAACTGTCCACTTTTAAGCAAAGTGTAGTCATGGCTTTTAACAAAATATCCATTTGGCTATCTTGATCTGTCTGGGTAGCTTTGTCTTGATAAGTAGTCTGCAGTGACATTTTTGTTAGTACTGATCACTTCTATTGTAAATGTAAAATTTTGTATATTTAAGACAAGTCTTCGTATTTCTTTTGTTGTAACTGAGTCGTCTAATTTTCTTGTTAGCCACCATTTTACTTGTGTATTATCTGTTCTGACAATAAATTTGTTATAAACAATATATGGTTCGAATGCTAATAAACATTTATATAAGGCAAATAATTCTTTCCTATTTATTTCCCATTTATCTTGAGGTTCCGTATATGTTCCTGAGTGATATCTACAGTGATGTTCTGTTTTTGTATCAATATACTTATATTTTAATACTCCACCGTAACTATGGTTACTTGAATCTGTTTCTACTATATATATAAATTCTTTTGTTATATCTGGAAAATATAATTTTGGTAACTTTTGACATAATTCTTTAACCTTATGTATATGTTTTCTATCTGTTTGGTCAAAATGATATTCAATATCCTTTTTTAATTTTTTATTTAATGGTTTTAAATATTCTGCTAATTTTGGTATATATTCTCTTACTTGATTTACTAATCCTAAAAAGGATTGTAACTTTTTCTTTGTATCTAGTATCTCATCTGAATTTATAATTTTTTGTACTATATGTGTTTGCATTTTTACTCCATTCTTATCTATTTGTATGCCAAGAAATTCTATTTGTTTTTTCATTATTTCTGCCTTGCTTTTACTTAAACTAATTCCTGCTGTATCTATAATGTTAATAAATTTATTTAGTAATTGTATGTGTTCGTCTTCTGTTCTTGAATATAACAATATATCATCAATATATACAATACAGTTTTCTAATTGTGTAAAGTAAGTATCCATAAAATGTTGATACCTACCTGGTGCATTTTTATATCCAAAGGGTAAAACATTCCATTCATAAAATCCTTGGGGTACTGTGAATGCTGTTAAATGTTTAGAGTTATCTTCTAATTTTAAATGATAAAATCCTGATTTGCAATCAAATTTGCTAAAGTAATTATATCCTTGGATTTGTCTAATTTTTAATATTTTATTTGGTATTGGGTAATTATAAGTTTTAGTTTTGGCATTTAGATTTCTATAATCAATAACCATCCTACTCTTCCCTCTTTTTTGTTCACTATGTTTGTTAACAATAAAGGCGGGACTAGTATGTTTACTGTTACTAGCTTGGATGTAATTATTTTGAAGTAATTCATCTATGTGTAAGGTAAATTCTTTTAAGTCATCAAAGTTATATTTTAGTGGTTTTTGGGTTATTATACTATTCTGATTTATTAGTTCTATTGTAACTGTTGTTTTATGTTTATGCCATCCTTTAAGCGGATTGTCACTATATAAGGGTTCTAACTTATCATAGATTGATTGTAACATATTGATATTAAAGGTTATAATTTCTATTGCTTTCTCTGTTGTCACTTGATTTTCTAGTTTTTGTGTTATCTTTTCTGATCCTTTTATCCATGGTGTTGTTTTTCTAGGTTTATTTTGTACTCGTTTGGCTCCTATTTTTTGTTTACAAGGTGTTGTAAACCAGCAGTGTGTTTTTGTTAGTATATGAGGGTATAGTTCATCGATAAAGGGCATTCCTAAAATTATATCTCTTGTTGTGAAATCATAGTTATACATTGTTTTTATTGTTAGTATTTTATCATATATTTGTAATTTGACATCTTTTGCATAATATTTTATTATACTTCCTTCGTCATTAAATCCTGAAAATACAGTTGGATTTTTTATCTTTTGCCACTTAGTTTCTGGTAAACAATTGTATCTACATAAATTTGCTTCTGCACCGGTATCTATCATTGGTGTGTAATATCTACTATTGTATCCTTCTACAAAGTTACCTGAACCATTTAGTACAAAAATAATAACAGCATGGGATGCAGCTAGTTTGACAGATACATTAGGAGCTAGAATAAAATATTTACAAACATGGTTTATAGGACTGTGTGATGAATATAAAGATAAACAAAAATTAGATAAAGTATTAACAAAAAATATGTCGTGTTGTACACAAAAGATAGCACCACAATTTGGTTGTAAAACTAAGAAAAATAAGTTTAGATACAAAAAACGATTTAAAAAATATAAATCTTTTAAATCTAAATATAAGCATAAAAATCCAAGAAAAAGATATTATATAAAAAATTACAAGAGAAAAAGACCTTATCGACCTAAGAAAAAATTATCAGAATGCAAATGCTATAACTGTGGAAAATTAGGACACTTAGCTAAAGATTGTAAAATACCTAAAGATATTAAGAAAAAACAAATTACCGAAGTAAGAATAGAAGAAAATATTTATACAGAATTACCATACATAGATTATGATTTAGAAAGTAACGATAGTATTTATGAACTAGATGAATTACCAGATATAGAGATAAATGACGCAGATTTAGAAACTGACCTAAATAATGATGATAGCGATATAAATCTATCAGATATAGAAAACGAAATTGATGACTGAATCAGGAATAATAGAAAAAGAAAATTACCAAACTGAAGATAGTAATAACCAAAAAATAATATTTGACTCAAATATATACAAGCAAATTACGAAACAAGAAATAACCTTAAAAATAGATAATGTATTAGATGTACCAATGGTAAAATATTGGTTTAAAAAACCTAAAGAAGAATATTATATAATAAGCCAAAAAGAACATACAGTAGACTGTAAATATGCACAAGGTAGTGCAATGGTACCCATAATAAGTAAAAGAGAAATAACCAAAGAAATACAAGCATTAAAACCAAAACCGAAAAACGAAATAACTCATGTACACTTAGGAGCAATACAGATATTAATAAAAGCATGTTTTAAGGAAGGAATAAATACACCCATAGAACTATACTTAGCAGATGATAGAATTAAGTACCCAATTGAACAAAGTATAATTAGTGCAGTAAAAGGAAATCTAATATACCAAAAATTTAAGTTTACAGTTAACCCAAATTATACAGTAGCAATAAAAGATAGAAATATAGATAAATCTCTAGTATTATATTGGAAACTATCAGGAATAGAATTAACCCCTGGAAGTAAAATATTTACAGCAAGATGCAAAAATTTATATATTTTAACTACTAAACATATGGTACAAGCAACTAACAAAATTGATAAAATCAATATAGAATCCCCATTCGACAATATATTAACGGTCATAGATAATAATGATTATAGTTATGATGAATTAAATATGAATCAAGAATTAGATATAGTAAAAGAAAGAATAGGAATGACACCAAAAAGACAAATAGATGCCCCCTCATCCTCATCAAGAATGAGTACATCCAGAAGAATAGAATATGAAATACCCAATGAAATAATACCAACACAACATCCTTATTATATAACAGGAATATTAAATCAACGAAAATATTTAATCTTAATTAACACAGGAGAACAAGATAATTGGATAACAAGAGAATTAATTACAGAAGATGATATTATAATACAAGAACAAGAAATACCCGATCTACCAATAGAATTAAAACAGACAAAGGAAATAACTATTCAAGAAGTAATTATAGGCGGAATACCTATAAACATACAATTTACAATAGGACAAATAAATCCAAATATAGTTTTAGGACTACAATGGCTAGAACAAGTAAAACCATATAAGTTAGAAGATAAAAGATTGATCATTCATTACCAAAATAAAAATGTAATAATCAATAGGACAAAATCAATATTATAAAAATACTTTAAAATGAAAGTATATATATTAGCAAAAATAATTGTAGAAGGATACAATAGTAGATATTACACACCAATGATAGATACCGGTGCAGAAGCAAATTTATGTAGATACAATTGTTTACCAGAAACTAAGTGGCAAAAGATAAAAAATCCAACTGTATTTTCAGGATTTAATGACGAAGGAAGTATAATAAAATATTATGCAAAAGATGTCAAATTACAAATATATGATAAAATACTAACAATAAAAACAATGTATAACTATGATTTCACAACAAGAGATATAATTTTAGGAATGCCCTTTATCGATGAACTATACCCTCATATACTAACAAAAACACACTGCTGGTTTACAACACCTTGTAAACAAAAAATAGGAGCCAAACGAGTACAAAATAAACCTAGAAAAACAACACCATGGATAAAAGGATCAGAAAAGATAACACAAAAACTAGAAAATCAAGTGACAACAGAGAAAGCAATAGAAATTATAACCTTTAATATCAATATGTTACAATCAATCTATGATAAGTTAGAACCCTTATATAGTGACAATCCGCTTAAAGGATGGCATAAACATAAAACAACAGTTACAATAGAACTAATAAATCAGAATAGTATAATAACCCAAAAACCATTAAAATATAACTTTGATGACTTAAAAGAATTTACCTTACACATAGATGAATTACTTCAAAATAATTACATCCAAGCTAGTAACAGTAAACATACTAGTCCCGCCTTTATTGTTAACAAACATAGTGAACAAAAAAGAGGGAAGAGTAGGATGGTTATTGATTATAGAAATCTAAATGCCAAAACTAAAACTTATAATTACCCAATACCAAACAAAATATTAAAAATTAGACAAATCCAAGGATATAATTACTTTAGCAAATTTGATTGCAAATCAGGCTTTTATCATTTAAAATTAGAAGATAACTCTAAACATTTAACAGCATTCACAGTACCCCAAGGATTTTATGAATGGAATGTTTTACCCTTTGGATATAAAAATGCACCAGGTAGGTATCAACATTTTATGGATACTTACTTTACACAATTAGAAAACTGTATTGTATATATTGATGATATATTGTTATATTCAAGAACAGAAGACGAACACATACAATTACTAAATAAATTTATTAACATTATAGATACAGCAGGAATTAGTTTAAGTAAAAGCAAGGCAGAAATAATGAAAAAACAAATAGAATTTCTTGGCATACAAATAGATAAGAATGGAGTAAAAATGCAAACACATATAGTACAAAAAATTATAAATTCAGATGAGATACTAGATACAAAGAAAAAGTTACAATCCTTTTTAGGATTAGTAAATCAAGTAAGAGAATATATACCAAAATTAGCAGAATATTTAAAACCATTAAATAAAAAATTAAAAAAGGATATTGAATATCATTTTGACCAAACAGATAGAAAACATATACAAAAGGTTAAAGAATTATGTCAAAAGTTACCAAAATTATATTTTCCAGATATAACAAAAGAATTTATATATATAGTAGAAACATGCTTTTATTAATATCTGTATTGCTCCTAAGTGTACATGAGTTATTTCGTTTTTCGGTTTTGGTTTTAATGCTTGTATTTCTTTGGTTATTTCTCTTTTACTTATTATGGGTACCATTGCACTACCTTGTGCATATTTACAGTCTACTGTATGTTCTTTTTGGCTTATTATATAATATTCTTCTTTAGGTTTTTTAAACCAATATTTTACCATTGGTACATCTAATACATTATCTATTTTTAAGGTTATTTCTTGTTTCGTAATTTGCTTGTATATATTTGAGTCAAATATTATTTTTTGGTTATTACTATCTTCAGTTTGGTAATTTTCTTTTTCTATTATTCCTGATTCAGTCATCAATTTCGTTTTCTATATCTGATAGATTTATATCGCTATCATCATTATTTAGGTCAGTTTCTAAATCTGCGTCATTTATCTCTATATCTGGTAATTCATCTAGTTCATAAATACTATCGTTACTTTCTAAATCATAATCTATGTATGGTAATTCTGTATAAATATTTTCTTCTATTCTTACTTCGGTAATTTGTTTTTTCTTAATATCTTTAGGTATTTTACAATCTTTAGCTAAGTGTCCTAATTTTCCACAGTTATAGCATTTGCATTCTGATAATTTTTTCTTAGGTCGATAAGGTCTTTTTCTCTTGTAATTTTTTATATAATATCTTTTTCTTGGATTTTTATGCTTATATTTAGATTTAAAAGATTTATATTTTTTAAATCGTTTTTTGTATCTAAACTTATTTTTCTTAGTTTTACAACCAAATTGTGGTGCTATCTTTTGTGTACAACACGACATATTTTTTGTTAATACTTTATCTAATTTTTGTTTATCTTTATATTCATCACACAGTCCTATAAACCATGTTTGTAAATATTTTATTCTAGCTCCTAATGTATCTGTCAAACTAGCTGCATCCCATGCTGTTATTATTTTTGTACTAAATGGTTCAGGTAACTTTGTAAAATATGTTCTTCTAACTGCTATAGCTTCTTCATGAGTATATATTGCTCTATAATAGTAATCTTTAAAAGCGCATGTATATTCATCTATATAACACATATTGCATATTGATAATTTATTCATTAATTGTCTATTTAGATTCTTATCTTTTTCTTGTTCTGCTAATTCTGTTGTCATACTTCCAAATTCATTTCTAATTCCAAATTCGTATTTGTCTAATATAGCTATGCTTGATGTTGTAATTGTTCCACTACTATCTTTATTATTTCTTAATGTTGCTCTACCGTCAGCTGTTATGTTATGTAGCCATAATTTTACTGTTCCTATTAATGTTCTTTCTATATATCCTGGTGTATCTGCTACTGATATTTTATTATCTATTAGTTGTTTTGCAATTTGTCCTATCCATACTTGTATTGTTTTATTTATATCTGTGACACAATCTAAATCTAAAAATTGTGAATGTTCTGGAGTTTTAGTTGGTGTCCATTTATTTAATCTACTTTGCCATATTGCTTCATATCTATTATCATCTGTTACTGTATAATAAGTTGGTTCTCTAGTTCGTGGGTTATCATATCTTCTTTTCTCATATGTTCTACTTGTACTTGGTTGTTCATTTTTTATAGTATGTATATTTGGTTCAGCATTTGTTGTATTTATATTTAAATCTGTTATTTGGTTCATTATTTGGGTATATGTTTCACTGTTATCGTCATTATCGTCTTCATTGTTATTATTGTCTGAATGTATTTCTGATTCGGTTTCGTTTATGGTTACATTATCTATGGTTAAATTGTCTATTGTGATGTTATCAATACTTATGTTTGGAGATTCTTCGTCAGGGTTTAAGCTTTCTAAGTGTATTTGTTCTTTTAACTGTTCTAATTCCATTGCTAACTTTTTTTCTTTTTCTTTTTTTATTTTTTCATTTTGTTTGGCTAATCTGGCTTGTACATACCAATGTGGGGGGTGGTCCTTTGATCTTCTCTTCTTGGGTCATTTTATCTAAATGCGGAATTATAGTAGTTATCTCGTTCTCTAATTAGTCTTAATATAATATTGATATCTCTTACTATTAGATCTAAATAACCACTATTTTGGGTTTGTATATATCTGTCTAGATTGAATTGTATTAATGTTTCTCTTTCTCTTAGTTCATCTATAGTTCGCTGCCAATTTTCTAAATTATTTTGGTCCATTTTAATAAAAATCTAGATATCCTTCTGTATCTATATCAAGGTATATATCATTATCTCTAGAGTCATTATCACTATCATTGTTTAATATTGTGTCTATCCATAATTCTTTCATTAAGTCTATGATTTCGTGGTTAAATAGTAGGTTATATATTCTTTGTGTGATATCTGTATCTAAATTTTTTAATATATATAAGACTAATATTTTATAGTCTTTATCTCCATTTATAAGATACTTAGGTATTGGTGTTTTATATCTTTCTATATCTTCTGTTTGTTTAGGGTTACTAGTTTCTGCTATCTCGAGTTTCATATAACTAGGTTCTGTCATTTCTTACTTCTGTGTTTTAATCAAACTATTCCTTCTAACCTCTGCTTATATTATTACCTTTATCATCTAATAGTCCAGTATGTTTAATTATCCGGTTGGTCACTACTATGGGTTCCAGCTTTAATCAGTTTACCCTAACCCTGCTTACTTCAGTTGGTTTACTACCCTATTCACGGCTTCCTCGCCTTTTCTGGGTTCAACCATTTTGGAAAAGCTTAGTCTGGGTCTAACCAATACCAAATAAAATATTAAAAATTAGACAAATCCAAGGATATAATTACTTTAGCAAATTTGATTGCAAATCAGGATTTTATCATTTAAAATTAGAAGATAACTCTAAACATTTAACAGCATTCACAGTACCCCAAGGATTTTATGAATGGAATGTTTTACCCTTTGGATATAAAAATGCACCAGGTAGGTATCAACATTTTATGGATACTTACTTTACACAATTAGAAAACTGTATTGTATATATTGATGATATATTGTTATATTCAAGAACAGAAGACGAACACATACAATTACTAAATAAATTTATTAACATTATAGATACAGCAGGAATTAGTTTAAGTAAAAGCAAGGCAGAAATAATGAAAAAACAAATAGAATTTCTTGGTATACAAATAGATAAGAATGGAGTAAAAATGCAAACACATATAGTACAAAAAATTATAAATTCAGATGAGATACTAGATACAAAGAAAAAGTTACAATCCTTTTTAGGATTAGTAAATCAAGTAAGAGAATATATACCAAAATTAGCAGAATATTTAAAACCATTAAATAAAAAATTAAAAAAGGATATTGAATATCATTTTGACCAAACAGATATTATTTTTGCTAATATATATACTTTCATTTTAAAGTATTTTTATAATATTGATTTTGTCCTATTGATTATTACATTTTTATTTTGGTAATGAATGATCAATCTTTTATCTTCTAACTTATATGGTTTTACTTGTTCTAGCCATTGTAGTCCTAAAACTATATTTGGATTTATTTGTCCTATTGTAAATTGTATGTTTATAGGTATTCCGCCTATAATTACTTCTTGAATAGTTATTTCCTTTGTCTGTTTTAATTCTATTGGTAGATCGGGTATTTCTTGTTCTTGTATTATAATATCATCTTCTGTAATTAATTCTCTTGTTATCCAATTATCTTGTTCTCCTGTGTTAATTAAGATTAAATATTTTCGTTGATTTAATATTCCTGTTATATAATAAGGATGTTGTGTTGGTATTATTTCATTGGGTATTTCATATTCTATTCTTCTGGATGTACTCATTCTTGATGAGGATGAGGGGGCATCTATTTGTCTTTTTGGTGTCATTCCTATTCTTTCTTTTACTATATCTAATTCTTGATTCATATTTAATTCATCATAACTATAATCATTATTATCTATGACCGTTAATATATTGTCGAATGGGGATTCTATATTGATTTTATCAATTTTGTTAGTTGCTTGTACCATATGTTTAGTAGTTAAAATATATAAATTTTTGCATCTTGCTGTAAATATTTTACTTCCAGGGGTTAATTCTATTCCTGATAGTTTCCAATATAATACTAGAGATTTATCTATATTTCTATCTTTTATTGCTACTGTATAATTTGGGTTAACTGTAAACTTAAATTTTTGGTATATTAGATTTCCTTTTACTGCACTAATTATACTTTGTTCAATTGGGTACTTAATTCTATCATCTGCTAAGTATAGTTCTATGGGTGTATTTATTCCTTCCTTAAAACATGCTTTTATTAATATCTGTATTGCTCCTAAGTGTACATGAGTTATTTCGTTTTTCGGTTTTGGTTTTAATGCTTGTATTTCTTTGGTTATTTCTCTTTTACTTATTATGGGTACCATTGCACTACCTTGTGCATATTTACAGTCTACTGTATGTTCTTTTTGGCTTATTATATAATATTCTTCTTTAGATTTTTTAAACCAATATTTTACCATTGGTACATCTAATACATTATCTATTTTTAAGGTTATTTCTTGTTTCGTAATTTGCTTGTATATATTTGAGTCAAATATTATTTTTTGGTTATTACTATCTTCAGTTTGGTAATTTTCTTTTTCTATTATTCCTGATTCAGTCATCAATTTCGTTTTCTATATCTGATAGATTTATATCGCTATCATCATTATTTAGGTCAGTTTCTAAATCTGCGTCATTTATCTCTATATCTGGTAATTCATCTAGTTCATAAATACTATCGTTACTTTCTAAATCATAATCTATGTATGGTAATTCTGTATAAATATTTTCTTCTATTCTTACTTCGGTAATTTGTTTTTTCTTAATATCTTTAGGTATTTTACAATCTTTAGCTAAGTGTCCTAATTTTCCACAGTTATAGCATTTGCATTCTGATAATTTTTTCTTAGGTCGATAAGGTCTTTTTCTCTTGTAATTTTTTATATAATATCTTTTTCTTGGATTTTTATGCTTATATTTAGATTTAAAAGATTTATATTTTTTAAATCGTTTTTTGTATCTAAACTTATTTTTCTTAGTTTTACAAACCCCTCCTCAAAAACCTATACCACCTCAAGAACCAATCCCTGAATATTTTGAACCAGAACCAGAAACATCCGAATCATCTACAAAAATACAAGAAATGGAAAAAGAATTAGCAATATTAAAACAAATATATGCCCAGAAAGTACAAGCCAGATTAGCCAAACAAAATGAAAAAATAAAAAAAGAAAAAGAAAAAAAGTTAGCAATGGAATTAGAACAGTTAAAAGAACAAATACACTTAGAAAGCTTAAACCCTGACGAAGAATCTCCAAACATAAGTATTGATAACATCACAATAGACAATTTAACCATAGATAATGTAACCATAAACGAAACCGAATCAGAAATACATTCAGACAATAATAACAATGAAGACGATAATGACGATAACAGTGAAACATATACCCAAATAATGAACCAAATAACAGATTTAAATATAAATACAACAAATGCTGAACCAAATATACATACTATAAAAAATGAACAACCAAGTACAAGTAGAACATATGAGAAAAGAAGATATGATAACCCACGAACTAGAGAACCAACTTATTATACAGTAACAGATGATAATAGATATGAAGCAATATGGCAAAGTAGATTAAATAAATGGACACCAACTAAAACTCCAGAACATTCACAATTTTTAGATTTAGATTGTGTCACAGATATAAATAAAACAATACAAGTATGGATAGGACAAATTGCAAAACAACTAATAGATAATAAAATATCAGTAGCAGATACACCAGGATATATAGAAAGAACATTAATAGGAACAGTAAAATTATGGCTACATAACATAACAGCTGACGGTAGAGCAACATTAAGAAATAATAAAGATAGTAGTGGAACAATTACAACATCAAGCATAGCTATATTAGACAAATACGAATTTGGAATTAGAAATGAATTTGGAAGTATGACAACAGAATTAGCAGAACAAGAAAAAGATAAGAATCTAAATAGACAATTAATGAATAAATTATCAATATGCAATATGTGTTATATAGATGAATATACATGCGCTTTTAAAGATTACTATTATAGAGCAATATATACTCATGAAGAAGCTATAGCAGTTAGAAGAACATATTTTACAAAGTTACCTGAACCATTTAGTACAAAAATAATAACAGCATGGGATGCAGCTAGTTTGACAGATACATTAGGAGCTAGAATAAAATATTTACAAACATGGTTTATAGGACTGTGTGATGAATATAAAGATAAACAAAAATTAGATAAAGTATTAACAAAAAATATGTCGTGTTGTACACAAAAGATAGCACCACAATTTGGTTGTAAAACTAAGAAAAATAAGTTTAGATACAAAAAACGATTTAAAAAATATAAATCTTTTAAATCTAAATATAAGCATAAAAATCCAAGAAAAAGATATTATATAAAAAATTACAAGAGAAAAAGACCTTATCGACCTAAGAAAAAATTATCAGAATGCAAATGCTATAACTGTGGAAAATTAGGACACTTAGCTAAAGATTGTAAAATACCTAAAGATATTAAGAAAAAACAAATTACCGAAGTAAGAATAGAAGAAAATATTTATACGGAATTACCATACATAGATTATGATTTAGAAAGTAACGATAGTATTTATGAACTAGATGAATTACCAGATATAGAGATAAATGACGCAGATTTAGAAACTGACCTAAATAATGATGATAGCGATATAAATCTATCAGATATAGAAAACGAAATTGATGACTGAATCAGGAATAATAGAAAAAGAAAATTACCAAACTGAAGATAGTAATAACCAAAAAATAATATTTGACTCAAATATATACAAGCAAATTACGAAACAAGAAATAACCTTAAAAATAGATAATGTATTAGATGTACCAATGGTAAAATATTGGTTTAAAAAACCTAAAGAAGAATATTATATAATAAGCCAAAAAGAACATACAGTAGACTGTAAATATGCACAAGGTAGTGCAATGGTACCCATAATAAGTAAAAGAGAAATAACCAAAGAAATACAAGCATTAAAACCAAAACCGAAAAACGAAATAACTCATGTACACTTAGGAGCAATACAGATATTAATAAAAGCATGTTTTAAGGAAGGAATAAATACACCCATAGAACTATACTTAGCAGATGATAGAATTAAGTACCCAATTGAACAAAGTATAATTAGTGCAGTAAAAGGAAATCTAATATACCAAAAATTTAAGTTTACAGTTAACCCAAATTATACAGTAGCAATAAAAGATAGAAATATAGATAAATCCCTAGTATTATATTGGAAACTATCAGGAATAGAATTAACCCCTGGAAGTAAAATATTTACAGCAAGATGCAAAAATTTATATATTTTAACTACTAAACATATGGTACAAGCAACTAACAAAATTGATAAAATCAATATAGAATCCCCATTCGACAATATATTAACGGTCATAGATAATAATGATTATAGTTATGATGAATTAAATATGAATCAAGAATTAGATATAGTAAAAGAAAGAATAGGAATGACACCAAAAAGACAAATAGATGCCCCCTCATCCTCATCAAGAATGAGTACATCCAGAAGAATAGAATATGAAATACCCAATGAAATAATACCAACACAACATCCCTATTATATAACAGGAATATTAAATCAACGAAAATATTTAATCTTAATCAACACAGGAGAACAAGATAATTGGATAACTAGAGAATTAATTACAGAAGATGATATTATAATACAAGAACAAGAAATACCCGATCTACCAATAGAATTAAAACAGACAAAGGAAATAACTATTCAAGAAGTAATTATAGGCGGAATACCTATAAACATACAATTTACAATAGGACAAATAAATCCAAATATAGTTTTAGGACTACAATGGCTAGAACAAGTAAAACCATATAAGTTAGAAGATAAAAGATTGATCATTCATTACCAAAATAAAAATGTAATAATCAATAGGACAAAATCAATATTATAAAAATACTTTAAAATGAAAGTATATATATTAGCAAAAATAATTGTAGAAGGATACAATAGTAGATATTACACACCAATGATAGATACCGGTGCAGAAGCAAATTTATGTAGATACAATTGTTTACCAGAAACTAAGTGGCAAAAGATAAAAAATCCAACTGTATTTTCAGGATTTAATGACGAAGGAAGTATAATAAAATATTATGCAAAAGATGTCAAATTACAAATATATGATAAAATACTAACAATAAAAACAATGTATAACTATGATTTCACAACAAGAGATATAATTTTAGGAATGCCCTTTATCGATGAACTATACCCTCATATACTAACAAAAACACACTGCTGGTTTACAACACCTTGTAAACAAAAAATAGGAGCCAAACGAGTACAAAATAAACCTAGAAAAACAACACCATGGATAAAAGGATCAGAAAAGATAACACAAAAACTAGAAAATCAAGTGACAACAGAGAAAGCAATAGAAATTATAACCTTTAATATCAATATGTTACAATCAATCTATGATAAGTTAGAACCCTTATATAGTGACAATCCGCTTAAAGGATGGCATAAACATAAAACAACAGTTACAATAGAACTAATAAATCAGAATAGTATAATAACCCAAAAACCATTAAAATATAACTTTGATGACTTAAAAGAATTTACCTTACACATAGATGAATTACTTCAAAATAATTACATCCAAGCTAGTAACAGTAAACATACTAGTCCCGCCTTTATTGTTAACAAACATAGTGAACAAAAAAGAGGGAAGAGTAGGATGGTTATTGATTATAGAAATCTAAATGCCAAAACTAAAACTTATAATTACCCAATACCAAATAAAATATTAAAAATTAGACAAATCCAAGGATATAATTACTTTAGCAAATTTGATTGCAAATCAGGATTTTATCATTTAAAATTAGAAGATAACTCTAAACATTTAACAGCATTCACAGTACCCCAAGGATTTTATGAATGGAATGTTTTACCCTTTGGATATAAAAATGCACCAGGTAGGTATCAACATTTTATGGATACTTACTTTACACAATTAGAAAACTGTATTGTATATATTGATGATATATTGTTATATTCAAGAACAGAAGACGAACACATACAATTACTAAATAAATTTATTAACATTATAGATACAGCAGGAATTAGTTTAAGTAAAAGCAAGGCAGAAATAATGAAAAAACAAATAGAATTTCTTGGTATACAAATAGATAAGAATGGAGTAAAAATGCAAACACATATAGTACAAAAAATTATAAATTCAAATGAAATACTAGATACGAAGAAAAAATTACAATCCTTTTTAGGATTAGTAAATCAAGTAAGAGAATATATACCAAAATTAGCAGAATATTTAAAACCATTAAATAAAAAATTAAAAAAGGATATTGAATATCATTTTGACCAAACAGATAGAAAACATATACAAAAGGTTAAAGAATTATGTCAAAAGTTACCAAAATTATATTTTTCAGATATAACAAAAGAATTTATATATATAGTAGAAACAGATTCAAGTAACCATAGTTACGGTGGAGTATTAAAATATAAGTATATTGATACAAAAACAGAACATCACTGTAGATATCACTCAGGAACATATACGGAACCTCAAGATAAATGGGAAATAAATAGGAAAGAATTATTTGCCTTATATAAATGTTTATTAGCATTCGAACCATATATTGTTTATAACAAATTTATTGTCAGAACAGATAATACACAAGTAAAATGGTGGCTAACAAGAAAATTAGACGACTCAGTTACAACAAAAGAAATACGAAGACTTGTCTTAAATATACAAAATTTTACATTTACAATAGAAGTGATCAGTACTAACAAAAATGTCACTGCAGACTACTTATCAAGACAAAGCTACCCAGACAGATCAAGATAGCCAAATGGATATTTTGTTAAAAGCCATGACTACACTTTGCTTAAAAGTGGACAGTTTTGAGCTAGAACTAAAAGAGCTAAAGAAGGACAAAGCTACAAGTCAACCGCATGACTCAAAATATGCTGAACTATGTCAATCGGAAGACATAAAAATTCCAGAACTAGAAGGAGACGTTGAGAAACTCCATAAAACTCATAACAAGTTTGTTAATGCAGCTACAGGAAAAGCATCTACAGGAGCAAGCAGCTCAAATCCAACCAGTCAACCTACAAAAAGACAAAACCAAAATTTAAATAGCCAGTTTACAAAAACCTTTACCAGGAATAAACAACCCATAAACCTATCACATCCGACTATACCAAGTCCACAAACATCCACATATGCCGCAAGTCTAAACCAAAATAAACAAGTATATAACCACATTTCCAGAGCATACATCCAAAATATGTATAAAACCCAAACCTTTTTGAATTTACATCCAAGATCTCAGACAACCACTGACCCTCAAAAAGATTTTATAACGCAGAAACTACAAGGATACAATAAACTAATAGCCCAGCCTGGCACCAGTGCAAATTTAGTACGTACATGCTATGAATATGGACTACTCGCAACGGTATATACAGCCGATGGAGCAGAACTACAACAAATACCAGACTTATATAATGCCTTTTCCATATACAAAAGAATTACAGACGGATCATTCTTTTATATAAGATGTTATTCAGCACCAGCCGAAATATTATACAATGAGATAAAACCACTCATCCAAGTAGTAAAAATTGGACTAACCAGAGATATGATTATCCCAGAGGATATAGAAAAGAAACCAGAAATACCAGAAGTTGATATACCAACATTCTTTGCTACAAAAAGATTAATAGGACTGCAAGTAATTATTCAAGAACTAGTCAACAATTACACCAATGGACATAACATATGGAAATATCATTGTAGAGACCATGCCATGATCTATGCAAATGCAAGAGTACTACGACAAGAAGATATGGAAGAAGTACGTAGTTGGATATGGACATTACTAAGACCCGAAGATACCCCAACAACAAGAGCTATCAAAAAAGATTTTATTTCAGAAAATTTATTGGTTAAATATTGCCAGTATTTAGGACCAAAATACCCAGATCACCATTGTTCAAAGTGCAGTGGAGGAAATACTACAACTATACCAGAAGTAAATCTAGAATGAAGAACAGCAAGACAAAAAGATACATGGGAAGACCCGCAGATATTATTTTAGTTTGTCTTATTATGTAAATTATTGTACTACTTTTTTAGTGGGAAACACTAAACCCCACACGTTTTTCTTTGTTGAAAATAAGAGCATAATGCTCAATCATGTAAAGTAGGATAGGATAGTACGCGTGTAGGAATAGTTACGCGTTTTCTTTTTTAAAAAAAAGTCGTAAAGTACACAGTAGATAGTACTGTGCATTTACGCGTTTTTCTTCTTTTTTCTTTCAGAAGTCGTAAAGCAAACAGTATCTTAAACTGTTTACTCACGCGGTTTCTTTATGTAAATTATTGAGGCACTTGCCTCTTATGTGTATAAATAGAGACGAACAGATGAGAAGGAAGGCAAGCAATTCTGCTTACCTATAACCTCTCATGTGTTGAGAACTCAATAAAAGATATTACTCAAAAATATATTTCAGATATTTGCTATGGAGGAATCCAACATAGAAACATCTATGCCACATACTACCGACGAGATAACAACAAAGGTATACTCATATTTACATATGTGTAACTAATCTATCATATTCCTAATAATCTCTGATTAGCTTATTATTATTTATCATGTTATAGTCTGATTATGTTAACATTATCCTTATTAGTTTGCTATGGTTAGGAAGCTGAGAGTAAGTTAGACCCAGACTAAGCTTTTCCAAAATGGTTGAACCCAGAAAAGGCGAGGAAGCCGTGAATAGGGTAGTAAACCAACTGAAGTAAGCAGGGTTAGGGTAAACTGATTAAAGCTGGAACCCATAGTAGTGACCAACCGGATAATTAAACATACTGGACTATTAGATGATAAAGGTAATAATATAAGCAGAGGTTAGAAGGAATAGTTTGATTAAAACACAGAAGTAAGAAATGACAGAACCTAGTTATATGAAACTCGAGATAGCAGAAACTAGTAACCCTAAACAAACAGAAGATATAGAAAGATATAAAACACCAATACCTAAGTATCTTATAAATGGAGATAAAGACTATAAAATATTAGTCTTATATATATTAAAAAATTTAGATACAGATATCACACAAAGAATATATAACCTACTATTTAACCACGAAATCATAGACTTAATGAAAGAATTATGGATAGACACAATATTAAACAATGATAGTGATAATGACTCTAGAGATAATGATATATACCTTGATATAGATACAGAAGGATATCTAGATTTTTATTAAAATGGACCAAAATAATTTAGAAAATTGGCAGCGAACTATAGATGAACTAAGAGAAAGAGAAACATTAATACAATTCAATCTAGACAGATATATACAAACCCAAAATAGTGGTTATTTAGATCTAATAGTAAGAGATATCAATATTATATTAAGACTAATTAGGTCATAGATAATAATGATTATAGTTATGATGAATTAAATATGAATCAAGAATTAGATATAGTAAAAGAAAGAATAGGAATGACACCAAAAAGACAAATAGATGCCCCCTCATCCTCATCAAGAATGAGTACATCCAGAAGAATAGAATATGAAATACCCAATGAAATAATACCAACACAACATCCTTATTATATAACAGGAATATTAAATCAACGAAAATATTTAATCTTAATTAACACAGGAGAACAAGATAATTGGATAACTAGAGAATTAATTACAGAAGATGATATTATAATACAAGAACAAGAAATACCCGATCTACCAATAGAATTAAAACAGACAAAGGAAATAACTATTCAAGAAGTAATTATAGGCGGAATACCTATAAACATACAATTTACAATAGGACAAATAAATCCAAATATAGTTTTAGGACTACAATGGCTAGAACAAGTAAAACCATATAAGTTAGAAGATAAAAGATTGATCATTCATTACCAAAATAAAAATGTAATAATCAATAGGACAAAATCAATATTATAAAAATACTTTAAAATGAAAGTATATATATTAGCAAAAATAATTGTAGAAGGATACAATAGTAGATATTACACACCAATGATAGATACCGGTGCAGAAGCAAATTTATGTAGATACAATTGTTTACCAGAATCTAAATGGCAAAAGATAAAAAATCCAACTGTATTTTCAGGATTTAATGACGAAGGAAGTATAATAAAATATTATGCAAAAGATGTCAAATTACAAATATATGATAAAATACTAACAATAAAAACAATGTATAACTATGATTTCACAACAAGAGATATAATTTTAGGAATGCCCTTTATCGATGAACTATACCCTCATATACTAACAAAAACACACTGCTGGTTTACAACACCTTGTAAACAAAAAATAGGAGCCAAACGAGTACAAAATAAACCTAGAAAAACAACACCATGGATAAAAGGATCAGAAAAGATAACACAAAAACTAGAAAATCAAGTGACAACAGAGAAAGCAATAGAAATTATAACCTTTAATATCAATATGTTACAATCAATCTATGATAAGTTAGAACCCTTATATAGTGACAATCCGCTTAAAGGATGGCATAAACATAAAACAACAGTTACAATAGAACTAATAAATCAGAATAGTATAATAACCCAAAAACCATTAAAATATAACTTTGATGACTTAAAAGAATTTACCTTACACATAGATGAATTACTTCAAAATAATTACATCCAAGCTAGTAACAGTAAACATACTAGTCCCGCCTTTATTGTTAACAAACATAGTGAACAAAAAAGAGGGAAGAGTAGGATGGTTATTGATTATAGAAATCTAAATGCCAAAACTAAAACTTATAATTACCCAATACCAAATAAAATATTAAAAATTAGACAAATCCAAGGATATTGTAACTGTTGTTTTATGTTTATGCCATCCTTTAAGCGGATTGTCACTATATAAGGGTTCTAACTTATCATAGATTGATTGGGGGGTGGTCCTTTGATCTTCTCTTCTTGGGTCATTTTATCTAAATGCGGAATTATAGTAGTTATCTCGTTCTCTAATTAGTCTTAATATAATATTGATATCTCTTACTATTAGATCTAAATAACCACTATTTTGGGTTTGTATATATCTGTCTAGATTGAATTGTATTAATGTTTCTCTTTCTCTTAGTTCATCTATAGTTCGCTGCCAATTTTCTAAATTATTTTGGTCCATTTTAATAAAAATCTAGATATCCTTCTGTATCTATATCAAGGTATATATCATTATCTCTAGAGTCATTATCACTATCATTGTTTAATATTGTGTCTATCCATAATTCTTTCATTAAGTCTATGATTTCGTGGTTAAATAGTAGGTTATATATTCTTTGTGTGATATCTGTATCTAAATTTTTTAATATATATAAGACTAATATTTTATAGTCTTTATCTCCATTTATAAGATACTTAGGTATTGGTGTTTTATATCTTTCTATATCTTCTGTTTGTTTAGGGTTACTAGTTTCTGCTATCTCGAGTTTCATATAACTAGGTTCTGTCATTTCTTACTTCTGTGTTTTAATCAAACTATTCCTTCTAACCTCTGCTTATATTATTACCTTTATCATCTAATAGTCCAGTATGTTTAATTATCCGGTTGGTCACTACTATGGGTTCCAGCTTTAATCAGTTTACCCTAACCCTGCTTACTTCAGTTGGTTTACTACCCTATTCACGGCTTCCTCGCCTTTTCTGGGTTCAACCATTTTGGAAAAGCTTAGTCTGGGTCTAACTTACTCTCAGCTTCCTAACCATAGCAAACTAATAAGGATAATGTTAACATAATCAGACTATAACATGATAAATAATAATAAGCTAATCAGAGATTATTAGGAATATGATAGATTAGTTACACATATGTAAATATGAGTATACCTTTGTTGTTATCTCGTCGGTAGTATGTGGCATAAATGTTTCTATGTTGGATTCCTCCATAGCAAATATCTGAAATATATTTTTGAGTAATATCTTTTATTGAGTTCTCAACACATGAGAGGTTATAGGTAAGCAGAATTGCTTGTATATTTGGTTCAGCATTTGTTGTATTTATATTTAAATCTGTTATTTGGTTCATTATTTGGGTATATGTTTCACTGTTATCGTCATTCCTATTCTTTCTTTTACTATATCTAATTCTTGATTCATATTTAATTCATCATAACTATAGAACTAATAAATCAGAATAGTATAATAACCCAAAAACCATTAAAATATAACTTTGATGACTTAAAAGAATTTACCTTACACATAGATGAATTACTTCAAAATAATTACATCCAAGCTAGTAACAGTAAACATACTAGTCCCGCCTTTATTGTTAACAAACATAGTGAACAAAAAAGAGGGAAGAGTAGGATGGTTATTGATTATAGAAATCTAAATGCCAAAACTAAAACTTATAATTACCCAATACCAAATAAAATATTAAAAATTAGACAAATCCAAGGATATAATTACTTTAGCAAATTTGATTGCAAATCAGGATTTTATCATTTAAAATTAGAAGATAACTCTAAACATTTAACAGCATTCACAGTACCCCAAGGATTTTATGAATGGAATGTTTTACCCTTTGGATATAAAAATGCACCAGGTAGGTATCAACATTTTATGGATACTTACTTTACACAATTAGAAAACTGTATTGTATATATTGATGATATATTGTTATATTCAAGAACAGAAGACGAACACATACAATTACTAAATAAATTTATTAACATTATAGATACAGCAGGAATTAGTTTAAGTAAAAGCAAGGCAGAAATAATGAAAAAACAAATAGAATTTCTTGGTATACAAATAGATAAGAATGGAGTAAAAATGCAAACACATATAGTACAAAAAATTATAAATTCAAATGAAATACTAGATACGAAGAAAAAATTACAATCCTTTTTAGGATTAGTAAATCAAGTAAGAGAATATATACCAAAATTAGCAGAATATTTAAAACCATTAAATAAAAAATTAAAAAAGGATATTGAATATCATTTTGACCAAACAGATAGAAAACATATACAAAAGGTTAAAGAATTATGTCAAAAGTTACCAAAATTATATTTTCCAGATATAACAAAAGAATTTATATATATAGTAGAAACAGATTCAAGTAACCATAGTTACGGTGGAGTATTAAAATATAAGTATATTGATACAAAAACAGAACATCACTGTAGATATCACTCAGGAACATATACGGAACCTCAAGATAAATGGGAAATAAATAGGAAAGAATTATTTGCCTTATATAAATGTTTATTAGCATTCGAACCATATATTGTTTATAACAAATTTATTGTCAGAACAGATAATACACAAGTAAAATGGTGGCTAACAAGAAAATTAGACGACTCAGTTACAACAAAAGAAATACGAAGACTTGTCTTAAATATACAAAATTTTACATTTACAATAGAAGTGATCAGTACTAACAAAAATGTCACTGCAGACTACTTATCAAGACAAAGCTACCCAGACAGATCAAGATAGCCAAATGGATATTTTGTTAAAAGCCATGACTACACTTTGCTTAAAAGTGGACAGTTTTGAGCTAGAACTAAAAGAGCTAAAGAAGGACAAAGCTACAAGTCAACCGCATGACTCAAAATATGCTGAACTATGTCAATCGGAAGACATAAAAATTCCAGAACTAGAAGGAGACGTTGAGAAACTCCATAAAACTCATAACAAGTTTGTTAATGCAGCTACAGGAAAAGCATCTACAGGAGCAAGCAGCTCAAATCCAACCAGTCAACCTACAAAAAGACAAAACCAAAATTTAAATAACCAGTTTACAAAAACCTCTATCAGAAATAAACAACCCATAAACCTATCACATCCGACTATACCAAGTCCACAAACATCCACATATGCCGCAAGTCTAAACCAAAATAAACAAGTATATAACCACATTTCCAGAGCATACATCCAAAATATGTATAAAACCCAAACCTTTTTGAATTTACATCCAAGATCTCAGACAACCACTGACCCTCAAAAAGATTTTATAACTCAGAAACTACAAGGATACAATAAACTAATAGCCCAGCCTGGCACCAGTGCAAATTTAGTACGTACATGCTATGAATATGGACTACTCGCAACAGTATATACAGCCGATGGAGCAGAACTACAACAAATACCAGACTTATATAATGCCTTTTCCATATACAAAAGAATTACAGACGGATCATTCTTTTATATAAGATGTTATTCAGCACCAGCCGAAATATTATACAATGAGATAAAACCACTCATCCAAGTAGTAAAAATTGGACTAACCAGAGATATGATTATCCCAGAGGATATAGAAAAGCAACCAGAAATACCAGAAGTTGATATACCAACATTCTTTGCTACAAAAAGATTAATAGGACTGCAAGTAATTATTCAAGAACTAGTCAACAATTACACCAATGGACATAACATATGGAAATATCATTGTAGAGACCATGCCATGATCTATGCAAATGCAAGAGTACTACGACAAGAAGATATGGAAGAAGTACGTAGTTGGATATGGACATTACTAAGACCCGAAGATACCCCAACAACAAGAGCTATCAAAAAAGATTTTATTTCAGAAAATTTATTGGTTAAATATTGCCAGTATTTAGGACCAAAATACCCAGATCACCATTGTTCAAAGTGCAGTGGAGGAAATACTACAACTATACCAGAAGTAAATCTAGAATGAAGAACAGCAAGACAAAAAGATACATGGGAAGACCCGCAGATATTATTTTAGTTTGTCTTATTATGTAAATTATTGTACTACTTTTTTAGTGGGAAACACTAAACCCCACACGTTTTTCTTTGTTGAAAATAAGAGCATAATGCTCAATCATGTAAAGTAGGATAGGATAGTACGCGTGTAGGAATAGTTACGCGTTTTCTTTTTTAAAAAAAAGTCGTAAAGTACACAGTAGATAGTACTGTGCATTTACGCGTTTTTCTTCTTTTTTCTTTCAGAAGTCGTAAAGCAAACAGTATCTTAAACTGTTTACTCACGCGGTTTCTTTATGTAAATTATTGAGGCACTTGCCTCTTATGTGTATAAATAGAGACGAACAGATGAGAAGGAAGGCAAGCAATTCTGCTTACCTATAACCTCTCATGTGTTGAGAACTCAATAAAAGATATTACTCAAAAATATATTTCAGATATTTGCTATGGAGGAATCCAACATAGAAACATCTATGCCACATACTACCGACGAGATAACAACAAAGGTATACTCATATTTACATATGTGTAACTAATCTATCATATTCCTAATAATCTCTGATTAGCTTATTATTATTTATCATGTTATAGTCTGATTATGTTAACATTATCCTTATTAGTTTGCTATGGTTAGGAAGCTGAGAGTAAGTTAGACCCAGACTAAGCTTTTCCAAAATGGTTGAACCCAGAAAAGGCGAGGAAGCCGTGAATAGGGTAGTAAACCAACTGAAGTAAGCAGGGTTAGGGTAAACTGATTAAAGCTGGAACCCATAGTAGTGACCAACCGGATAATTAAACATACTGGACTATTAGATGATAAAGGTAATAATATAAGCAGAGGTTAGAAGGAATAGTTTGATTAAAACACAGAAGTAAGAAATGACAGAACCTAGTTATATGAAACTCGAGATAGCAGAAACTAGTAACCCTAAACAAACAGAAGATATAGAAAGATATAAAACACCAATACCTAAGTATCTTATAAATGGAGATAAAGACTATAAAATATTAGTCTTATATATATTAAAAAATTTAGATACAGATATCACACAAAGAATATATAACCTACTATTTAACCACGAAATCATAGACTTAATGAAAGAATTATGGATAGACACAATATTATAGTAGTTATCTCGTTCTCTAATTAGTCTTAATATAATATTGATATCTCTTACTATTAGATCTAAATAACCACTATTTTGGGTTTGTATATATCTGTCTAGATTGAATTGTATTAATGTTTCTCTTTCTCTTAGTTCATCTATAGTTCGCTGCCAATTTTCTAAATTATTTTGGTCCATTTTAATAAAAATCTAGATATCCTTCTGTATCTATATCAAGGTATATATCATTATCTCTAGAGTCATTATCACTATCATTGTTTAATATTGTGTCTATCCATAATTCTTTCATTAAGTCTATGATTTCGTGGTTAAATAGTAGGTTATATATTCTTTGTGTGATATCTGTATCTAAATTTTTTAATATATATAAGACTAATATTTTATAGTCTTTATCTCCATTTATAAGATACTTAGGTATTGGTGTTTTATATCTTTCTATATCTTCTGTTTGTTTAGGGTTACTAGTTTCTGCTATCTCGAGTTTCATATAACTAGGTTCTGTCATTTCTTACTTCTGTGTTTTAATCAAACTATTCCTTCTAACCTCTGCTTATATTATTACCTTTATCATCTAATAGTCCAGTATGTTTAATTATCCGGTTGGTCACTACTATGGGTTCCAGCTTTAATCAGTTTACCCTAACCCTGCTTACTTCAGTTGGTTTACTACCCTATTCACGGCTTCTTCGCCTTTTCTGGGTTCAACCATTTTGGAAAAGCTTAGTCTGGGTCTAACTTACTCTCAGCTTCCTAACCATAGCAAACTAATAAGGATAATGTTAACATAATCAGACTATAACATGATAAATAATAATAAGCTAATCAGAGATTATTAGGAATATGATAGATTAGTTACACATATGTAAATATGAGTATACCTTTGTTGTTATCTCGTCGGTAGTATGTGGCATAGATGTTTCTATGTTGGATTCCTCCATAGCAAATATCTGAAATATATTTTTGAGTAATATCTTTTATTGAGTTCTCAACACATGAGAGGTTATAGGTAAGCAGAATTGCTTGCCTTCCTTCTCATCTGTTCGTCTCTATTTATACACATAAGAGGCAAGTGCCTCAATAATTTACATAAAGAAACCGCGTGAGTAAACAGTTTAAGATACTGTTTGCTTTACGACTTCTGAAAGAAAAAAGAAGAAAAACGCGTAAATGCACAGTACTATCTACTGTGTACTTTACGACTTTTTTTTTTTTTAAAAAAGAAAACGCGTAACTATTCCTACACGCGTACTATCCTATCCTACTTTACATGATTGAGCATTATGCTCTTATTTTCAACAAAGAAAAACGTGTGGGGTTTAGTGTTTCCCACTAAAAAAGTAGTACAATAATTTACATAATAAGACAAACTAAAATAATATCTGCGGGTCTTCCCATGTATCTTTTTGTCTTGCTGTTCTTCATTCTAGATTTACTTCTGGTATAGTTGTAGTATTTCCTCCACTGCACTTTGAACAATGGTGATCTGGGTATTTTGGTCCTAAATACTGGCAATATTTAACCAATAAATTTTCTGAAATAAAATCTTTTTTGATAGCTCTTGTTGTTGGGGTATCTTCGGGTCTTAGTAATGTCCATATCCAACTACGTACTTCTTCCATATCTTCTTGTTGTAGTACTCTTGCATTTGCATAGATCATGGCATGGTCTCTACAATGATATTTCCATATGTTATGTCCATTGGTGTAATTGTTGACTAGTTCTTGAATAATTACTTGCAGTCCTATTAATCTTTTTGTAGCAAAGAATGTTGGTATATCAACTTCTGGTATTTCTGGTTGCTTTTCTATGTCCTCTGGGATAATCATATCTCTGGTTAGTCCAATTTTTACTACTTGGATGAGTGGTTTTATCTCATTGTATAATATTTCGGCTGGTGCTGAATAACATCTTATATAAAAGAATGATCCGTCTGTAATTCTTTTGTATATGGAAAAGGCATTATATAAGTCTGGTATTTGTTGTAGTTCTGCTCCATCGGCTGTATATACCGTTGCGAGTAGTCCATATTCATAGCATGTACGTACTAAATTTGCACTGGTGCCAGGCTGGGCTATTAGTTTATTGTATCCTTGTAGTTTCTGAGTTATAAAATCTTTTTGAGGGTCAGTGGTTGTCTGAGATCTTGGATGTAAATTCAAAAAGGTTTGGGTTTTATACATATTTTGGATGTATGCTCTGGAAATGTGGTTATATACTTGTTTATTTTGGTTTAGACTTGCGGCATATGTGGATGTTTGTGGACTTGGTATAGTCGGATGTGATAGGTTTATGGGTTGTTTATTCCTGGTAAAGGTTTTTGTAAACTGGCTATTTAAATTTTGGTTTTGTCTTTTTGTAGGTTGACTGGTTGGATTTGAGCTGCTTGCTCCTGTAGATGCTTTTCCTGTAGCTGCATTAACAAACTTGTTATGAGTTTTATGGAGTTTCTCAACGTCTCCTTCTAGTTCTGGAATTTTTATGTCTTCCGATTGACATAGTTCAGCATATTTTGAGTCATGCGGTTGACTTGTAGCTTTGTCCTTCTTTAGCTCTTTTAGTTCTAGCTCAAAACTGTCCACTTTTAAGCAAAGTGTAGTCATGGCTTTTAACAAAATATCCATTTGGCTATCTTGATCTGTCTGGGTAGCTTTGTCTTGATAAGTAGTCTGCAGTGACATTTTTGTTAGTACTGATCACTTCTATTGTAAATGTAAAATTTTGTATATTTAAGACAAGTCTTCGTATTTCTTTTGTTGTAACTGAGTCGTCTAATTTTCTTGTTAGCCACCATTTTACTTGTGTATTATCTGTTCTGACAATAAATTTGTTATAAACAATATATGGTTCGAATGCTAATAAACATTTATATAAGGCAAATAATTCTTTCCTATTTATTTCCCATTTATCTTGAGGTTCCGTATATGTTCCTGAGTGATATCTACAGTGATGTTCTGTTTTTGTATCAATATACTTATATTAATTCTTTAACCTTTTGTATATGTTTTCTATCTGTTTGGTCAAAATGATATTCAATATCCTTTTTTAATTTTTTATTTAATGGTTTTAAATATTCTGCTAATTTTGGTATATATTCTCTTACTTGATTTACTAATCCTAAAAAGGATTGTAATTTTTTCTTCGTATCTAGTATTTCATTTGAATTTATAATTTTTTGTACTATATGTGTTTGCATTTTTACTCCATTCTTATCTATTTGTATACCAAGAAATTCTATTTGTTTTTTCATTATTTCTGCCTTGCTTTTACTTAAACTAATTCCTGCTGTATCTATAATGTTAATAAATTTATTTAGTAATTGTATGTGTTCGTCTTCTGTTCTTGAATATAACAATATATCATCAATATATACAATACAGTTTTCTAATTGTGTAAAGTAAGTATCCATAAAATGTTGATACCTACCTGGTGCATTTTTATATCCAAAGGGTAAAACATTCCATTCATAAAATCCTTGGGGTACTGTGAATGCTGTTAAATGTTTAGAGTTATCTTCTAATTTTAAATGATAAAATCCTGATTTGCAATCAAATTTGCTAAAGTAATTATATCCTTGGATTTGTCTAATTTTTAATATTTTATTTGGTATTGGGTAATTATAAGTTTTAGTTTTGGCATTTAGATTTCTATAATCAATAACCATCCTACTCTTCCCTCTTTTTTGTTCACTATGTTTGTTAACAATAAAGGCGGGACTAGTATGTTTACTGTTACTAGCTTGGATGTAATTATTTTGAAGTAATTCATCTATGTGTAAGGTAAATTCTTTTAAGTCATCAAAGTTATATTTTAATGGTTTTTGGGTTATTATACTATTCTGATTTATTAGTTCTATTGTAACTGTTGTTTTATGTTTATGCCATCCTTTAAGCGGATTGTCACTATATAAGGGTTCTAACTTATCATAGATTGATTGTAACATATTGATATTAAAGGTTATAATTTCTATTGCTTTCTCTGTTGTCACTTGATTTTCTAGTTTTTGTGTTATCTTTTCTGATCCTTTTATCCATGGTGTTGTTTTTCTAGGTTTATTTTGTACTCGTTTGGCTCCTATTTTTTGTTTACAAGGTGTTGTAAACCAGCAGTGTGTTTTTGTTAGTATATGAGGGTATAGTTCATCGATAAAGGGCATTCCTAAAATTATATCTCTTGTTGTGAAATCATAGTTATACATTGTTTTTATTGTTAGTATTTTATCATATATTTGTAATTTGACATCTTTTGCATAATATTTTATTATACTTCCTTCGTCATTAAATCCTGAAAATACAGTTGGATTTTTTATCTTTTGCCACTTAGTTTCTGGTAAACAATTGTATCTACATAAATTTGCTTCTGCACCGGTATCTATCATTGGTGTGTAATATCTACTATTGTATCCTTCTACAATTATTTTTGCTAATATATATACTTTCATTTTAAAGTATTTTTATAATATTGATTTTGTCCTATTGATTATTACATTTTTATTTTGGTAATGAATGATCAATCTTTTATCTTCTAACTTATATGGTTTTACTTGTTCTAGCCATTGTAGTCCTAAAACTATATTTGGATTTATTTGTCCTATTGTAAATTGTATGTTTATAGGTATTCCGCCTATAATTACTTCTTGAATAGTTATTTCCTTTGTCTGTTTTAATTCTATTGGTAGATCGGGTATTTCTTGTTCTTGTATTATAATATCATCTTCTGTAATTAATTCTCTTGTTATCCAATTATCTTGTTCTCCTGTGTTAATTAAGATTAAATATTTTCGTTGATTTAATATTCCTGTTATATAATAAGGATGTTGTGTTGGTATTATTTCATTGGGTATTTCATATTCTATTCTTCTGGATGTACTCATTCTTGATGAGGATGAGGGGGCATCTATTTGTCTTTTTGGTGTCATTCCTATTCTTTCTTTTACTATATCTAATTCTTGATTCATATTTAATTCATCATAACTATAATCATTATTATCTATGACCGTTAATATATTGTCGAATGGGGATTCTATATTGATTTTATCAATTTTGTTAGTTGCTTGTACCATATGTTTAGTAGTTAAAATATATAAATTTTTGCATCTTGCTGTAAATATTTTACTTCCAGGGGTTAATTCTATTCCTGATAGTTTCCAATATAATACTAGAGATTTATCTATATTTCTATCTTTTATTGCTACTGTATAATTTGGGTTAACTGTAAACTTAAATTTTTGGTATATTAGATTTCCTTTTACTGCACTAATTATACTTTGTTCAATTGGGTACTTAATTCTATCATCTGCTAAGTATAGTTCTATGGGTGTATTTATTCCTTCCTTAAAACATGCTTTTATTAATATCTGTATTGCTCCTAAGTGTACATGAGTTATTTCGTTTTTCGGTTTTGGTTTTAATGCTTGTATTTCTTTGGTTATTTCTCTTTTACTTATTATGGGTACCATTGCACTACCTTGTGCATATTTACAGTCTACTGTATGTTCTTTTTGGCTTATTATATAATATTCTTCTTTAGGTTTTTTAAACCAATATTTTACCATTGGTACATCTAATACATTATCTATTTTTAAGGTTATTTCTTGTTTCGTAATTTGCTTGTATATATTTGAGTCAAATATTATTTTTTGGTTATTACTATCTTCAGTTTGGTAATTTTCTTTTTCTATTATTCCTGATTCAGTCATCAATTTCGTTTTCTATATCTGATAGATTTATATCGCTATCATCATTATTTAGGTCAGTTTCTAAATCTGCGTCATTTATCTCTATATCTGGTAATTCATCTAGTTCATAAATACTATCGTTACTTTCTAAATCATAATCTATGTATGGTAATTCTGTATAAATATTTTCTTCTATTCTTACTTCGGTAATTTGTTTTTTCTTAATATCTTTAGGTATTTTACAATCTTTAGCTAAGTGTCCTAATTTTCCACAGTTATAGCATTTGCATTCTGATAATTTTTTCTTAGGTCGATAAGGTCTTTTTCTCTTGTAATTTTTTATATAATATCTTTTTCTTGGATTTTTATGCTTATATTTAGATTTAAAAGATTTATATTTTTTAAATCGTTTTTTGTATCTAAACTTATTTTTCTTAGTTTTACAACCAAATTGTGGTGCTATCTTTTGTGTACAACACGACATATTTTTTGTTAATACTTTATCTAATTTTTGTTTATCTTTATATTCATCACACAGTCCTATAAACCATGTTTGTAAATATTTTATTCTAGCTCCTAATGTATCTGTCAAACTAGCTGCATCCCATGCTGTTATTATTTTTGTACTAAATGGTTCAGGTAACTTTGTAAAATATGTTCTTCTAACTGCTATAGCTTCTTCATGAGTATATATTGCTCTATAATAGTAATCTTTAAAAGCGCATGTATATTCATCTATATAACACATATTGCATATTGATAATTTATTCATTAATTGTCTATTTAGATTCTTATCTTTTTCTTGTTCTGCTAATTCTGTTGTCATACTTCCAAATTCATTTCTAATTCCAAATTCGTATTTGTCTAATATAGCTATGCTTGATGTTGTAATTGTTCCACTACTATCTTTATTATTTCTTAATGTTGCTCTACCGTCAGCTGTTATGTTATGTAGCCATAATTTTACTGTTCCTATTAATGTTCTTTCTATATATCCTGGTGTATCTGCTACTGATATTTTATTATCTATTAGTTGTTTTGCAATTTGTCCTATCCATACTTGTATTGTTTTATTTATATCTGTGACACAATCTAAATCTAAAAATTGTGAATGTTCTGGAGTTTTAGTTGGTGTCCATTTATTTAATCTACTTTGCCATATTGCTTCATATCTATTATCATCTGTTACTGTATAATAAGTTGGTTCTCTAGTTCGTGGGTTATCATATCTTCTTTTCTCATATGTTCTACTTGTACTTGGTTGTTCATTTTTTATAGTATGTATATTTGGTTCAGCATTTGTTGTATTTATATTTAAATCTGTTATTTGGTTCATTATTTGGGTATATGTTTCACTGTTATCGTCATTATCGTCTTCATTGTTATTATTGTCTGAATGTATTTCTGATTCGGTTTCGTTTATGGTTACATTATCTATGGTTAAATTGTCTATTGTGATGTTATCAATACTTATGTTTGGAGATTCTTCGTCAGGGTTTAAGCTTTCTAAGTGTATTTGTTCTTTTAACTGTACTAATTCCATTGCTAACTTTTTTTCTTTTTCTTTTTTTATTTTTTCATTTTGTTTGGCTAATCTGGCTTGTACTTTCTGGGCATATATTTGTTTTAATATTGCTAATTCTTTTTCCATTTCTTGTATTTTTGTAGATGATTCGGATGTTTCTGGTTCTGGTTCAAAATATTCAGGGATTGGTTCTTGAGGTGGTATAGGTTTTTGAGGAGGGGTTTGTTTTATTTGTTGGGTTTTTAGTTGTTCGATTTCTTTTTTGGCTTCTAATCGTATTTTTTCTATTTCTAGTTTTTGATCTATTTCAGTATTTTCTTTTTGTAATCTTATCATTTCTGTTAGACTATCTTCTAATTTAGCTGATATTGGATCCGGCATTAAATATAATTTTGTACCTATTTTTCTATATCGTCGTCCTAAATTTGAGTGTGTTATTGTTATTTGTGTTCCATCTGTTCCTAAAAATGTTTTTTCTTCTACTGGATATTCTTCTTTATTCATAAACAATATTTTATTTCTAATATATCTTTTTGTAATTCTAATTCTTGTATGGTTTGTTTTTGTGCTTCGATTGATTTTTTAGCTACTCCTGCAAATATATTATAATTTAATCTTTCTTTTCTAATTTTAAGTTCTTCGTGTATATCATTTAATTTTCTTAATAATTCCATTTTTCTTATTATTTTTGGTGTTTCTGGATATATATATACTGGGTTGCTCGGCTCTGGTTTATCCATTTACTAATGATTCTCTTATTTTAGTTATTGCTATAATAAAATGTGTTATTCTTTTAGTGAAGTTATTTATTTCCTTGATTATTTGTGTAATTTCTTTTAGCTTATATTTTTGCTGTCTTTTTATTTTACTCTGTTTTTCAATTCTTCTTGTTAAATAGTGTATTTTTATTTTTCTGACTACTTTTGGTTGTTGTCGCTTATACATTATAATTCATCATATTTATATTCTTGTTGTTTTATAAGTTGTCTAATATATTCGTATTCTGTATAGGAAATTGTGTCGATTAATTCAGGTATTTTTGTGTATTCGTATCTTTCATATAATTTATCTAAATTTAGTCTTAGTTTCTGTACTTTAGTTGCTATATTTATTTGTTTATCCAATCTTATACATCTAGGGTGTTTATCTGGTAAATCTTCTCCATATTCAATTCCTTTCATGTTTTCTGTTTGTATTATAAATTGTTTTTTACTTTGTTTCTTTATTCTATTTTTGTAAATATTGTTGGTACTATATTTTTTATTCCTATGCTCGTTTATTTTATTTTCGTTCATCCTATGCTCTGTTATCTTATCTTTTTTATTCCTATGCTCTGATACCAATGTGGGGGGTGGTCCTTTGATCTTCTCTTCTTGGGTCATTTTATCTAAATGCGGAATTATAGTAGTTATCTCGTTCTCTAATTAGTCTTAATATAATATTGATATCTCTTACTATTAGATCTAAATAACCACTATTTTGGGTTTGTATATATCTGTCTAGATTGAATTGTATTAATGTTTCTCTTTCTCTTAGTTCATCTATAGTTCGCTGCCAATTTTCTAAATTATTTTGGTCCATTTTAATAAAAATCTAGATATCCTTCTGTATCTATATCAAGGTATATATCATTATCTCTAGAGTCATTATCACTATCATTGTTTAATATTGTGTCTATCCATAATTCTTTCATTAAGTCTATGATTTCGTGGTTAAATAGTAGGTTATATATTCTTTGTGTGATATCTGTATCTAAATTTTTTAATATATATAAGACTAATATTTTATAGTCTTTATCTCCATTTATAAGATACTTAGGTATTGGTGTTTTATATCTTTCTATATCTTCTGTTTGTTTAGGGTTACTAGTTTCTGCTATCTCGAGTTTCATATAACTAGGTTCTGTCATTTCTTACTTCTGTGTTTTAATCAAACTATTCCTTCTAACCTCTGCTTATATTATTACCTTTATCATCTAATAGTCCAGTATGTTTAATTATCCGGTTGGTCACTACTATGGGTTCCAGCTTTAATCAGTTTACCCTAACCCTGCTTACTTCAGTTGGTTTACTACCCTATTCACGGCTTCCTCGCCTTTTCTGGGTTCAACCATTTTGGAAAAGCTTAGTCTGGGTCTAACTTACTCTCAGCTTCCTAACCATAGCAAACTAATAAGGATAATGTTAACATAATCAGACTATAACATGATAAATAATAATAAGCTAATCAGAGATTATTAGGAATATGATAGATTAGTTACACATATGTAAATATGAGTATACCTTTGTTGTTATCTCGTCGGTAGTATGTGGCATAGATGTTTCTATGTTGGATTCCTCCATAGCAAATATCTGAAATATATTTTTGAGTAATATCTTTTATTGAGTTCTCAACACATGAGAGGTTATAGGTAAGCAGAATTGCTTGCCTTCCTTCTCATCTGTTCGTCTCTATTTATACACATAAGAGGCAAGTGCCTCAATAATTTACATAAAGAAACCGCGTGAGTAAACAGTTTAAGATACTGTTTGCTTTACGACTTCTGAAAGAAAAAAGAAGAAAAACGCGTAAATGCACATTATTAGTTCTATTGTAACTGTTGTTTTATGTTTATGCCATCCTTTAAGCGGATTGTCACTATATAAGGGTTCTAACTTATCATAGATTGATTGTAACATATTGATATTAAAGGTTATAATTTCTATTGCTTTCTCTGTTGTCACTTGATTTTCTAGTTTTTGTGTTATCTTTTCTGATCCTTTTATCCATGGTGTTGTTTTTCTAGGTTTATTTTGTACTCGTTTGGCTCCTATTTTTTGTTTACAAGGTGTTGTAAACCAGCAGTGTGTTTTTGTTAGTATATGAGGGTATAGTTCATCGATAAAGGGCATTCCTAAAATTATATCTCTTGTTGTGAAATCATAGTTATACATTGTTTTTATTGTTAGTATTTTATCATATATTTGTAATTTGACATCTTTTGCATAATATTTTATTATACTTCCTTCGTCATTAAATCCTGAAAATACAGTTGGATTTTTTATCTTTTGCCACTTAGTTTCTGGTAAACAATTGTATCTACATAAATTTGCTTCTGCACCGGTATCTATCATTGGTGTGTAATATCTACTATTGTATCCTTCTACAATTATTTTTGCTAATATATATACTTTCATTTTAAAGTATTTTTATAATATTGATTTTGTCCTATTGATTATTACATTTTTATTTTGGTAATGAATGATCAATCTTTTATCTTCTAACTTATATGGTTTTACTTGTTCTAGCCATTGTAGTCCTAAAACTATATTTGGATTTATTTGTCCTATTGTAAATTGTATGTTTATAGGTATTCCGCCTATAATTACTTCTTGAATAGTTATTTCCTTTGTCTGTTTTAATTCTATTGGTAGATCGGGTATTTCTTGTTCTTGTATTATAATATCATCTTCTGTAATTAATTCTCTTGTTATCCAATTATCTTGTTCTCCTGTGTTGATTAAGATTAAATATTTTCGTTGATTTAATATTTCTGTTATATAATAGGGATGTTGTGTTGGTATTATTTCATTGGGTATTTCATATTCTATTCTTCTGGATGTACTCATTCTTGATGAGGATGAGGGGGCATCTATTTGTCTTTTTGGTGTCATTCCTATTCTTTCTTTTACTATATCTAATTCTTGATTCATATTTAATTCATCATAACTATAATCATTATTATCTATGACCGTTAATATATTGTCGAATGGGGATTCTATATTGATTTTATCAATTTTGTTAGTTGCTTGTACCATATGTTTAGTAGTTAAAATATATAAATTTTTGCATCTTGCTGTAAATATTTTACTTCCAGGGGTTAATTCTATTCCTGATAGTTTCCAATATAATACTAGGGATTTATCTATATTTCTATCTTTTATTGCTACTGTATAATTTGGGTTAACTGTAAACTTAAATTTTTGGTATATTAGATTTCCTTTTACTGCACTAATTATACTTTGTTCAATTGGGTACTTAATTCTATCATCTGCTAAGTATAGTTCTATGGGTGTATTTATTCCTTCCTTAAAACATGCTTTTATTAATATCTGTATTGCTCCTAAGTGTACATGAGTTATTTCGTTTTTCGGTTTTGGTTTTAATGCTTGTATTTCTTTGGTTATTTCTCTTTTACTTATTATGGGTACCATTGCACTACCTTGTGCATATTTACAGTCTACTGTATGTTCTTTTTGGCTTATTATATAATATTCTTCTTTAGGTTTTTTAAACCAATATTTTACCATTGGTACATCTAATACATTATCTATTTTTAAGGTTATTTCTTGTTTCGTAATTTGCTTGTATATATTTGAGTCAAATATTATTTTTTGGTTATTACTATCTTCAGTTTGGTAATTTAGATAAATTATATGAAAGATACGAATACACAAAAATACCTGAATTAATCGACACAATTTCCTATACAGAATACGAATATATTAGACAACTTATAAAACAACAAGAATATAAATATGATGAATTATAATGTATAAGCGACAACAACCAAAAGTAGTCAGAAAAATAAAAATACACTATTTAACAAGAAGAATTGAAAAACAGAGTAAAATAAAAAGACAGCAAAAATATAAGCTAAAAGAAATTACACAAATAATCAAGGAAATAAATAACTTCACTAAAAGAATAACACATTTTATTATAGCAATAACTAAAATAAGAGAATCATTAGTAAATGGATAAACCAGAGCCGAGCAACCCAGTATATATATATCCAGAAACACCAAAAATAATAAGAAAAATGGAATTATTAAGAAAATTAAATGATATACACGAAGAACTTAAAATTAGAAAAGAAAGATTAAATTATAATATATTTGCAGGAGTAGCTAAAAAATCAATCGAAGCACAAAAACAAACCATACAAGAATTAGAATTACAAAAAGATATATTAGAAATAAAATATTGTTTATGAATAAAGAAGAATATCCAGTAGAAGAAAAAACATTTTTAGGAACAGATGGAACACAAATAACAATAACACACTCAAATTTAGGACGACGATATAGAAAAATAGGTACAAAATTATATTTAATGCCGGATCCAATATCAGCTAAATTAGAAGATAGTCTAACAGAAATGATAAGATTACAAAAAGAAAATACTGAAATAGATCAAAAACTAGAAATAGAAAAAATACGATTAGAAGCCAAAAAAGAAATCGAACAACTAAAAACCCAACAAATAAAACAAACCCCTCCTCAAAAACCTATACCACCTCAAGAACCAATCCCTGAATATTTTGAACCAGAACCAGAAACATCCGAATCATCTACAAAAATACAAGAAATGGAAAAAGAATTAGCAATATTAAAACAAATATATGCCCAGAAAGTACAAGCCAGATTAGCCAAACAAAATGAAAAAATAAAAAAAGAAAAAGAAAAAAAGTTAGCAATGGAATTAGTACAGTTAAAAGAACAAATACACTTAGAAAGATTAAACCCTGACGAAGAATCTCCAAACATAAGTATTGATAACATCACAATAGACAATTTAACCATAGATAATGTAACCATAAACGAAACCGAATCAGAAATACATTCAGACAATAATAACAATGAAGACGATAATGACGATAACAGTGAAACATATACCCAAATAATGAACCAAATAACAGATTTAAATATAAATACAACAAATGCTGAACCAAATATACATACTATAAAAAATGAACAACCAAGTACAAGTAGAACATATGAGAAAAGAAGATATGATAACCCACGAACTAGAGAACCAACTTATTATACAGTAACAGATGATAATAGATATGAAGCAATATGGCAAAGTAGATTAAATAAATGGACACCAACTAAAACTCCAGAACATTCACAATTTTTAGATTTAGATTGTGTCACAGATATAAATAACAGATATAAATAAAACAATACAAGTATGGATAGGACAAATTGCAAAACAACTAATAGATAATAAAATATCAGTAGCAGATACACCAGGATATATAGAAAGAACATTAATAGGAACAGTAAAATTATGGCTACATAACATAACAGCTGACGGTAGAGCAACATTAAGAAATAATAAAGATAGTAGTGGAACAATTACAACATCAAGCATAGCTATATTAGACAAATACGAATTTGGAATTAGAAATGAATTTGGAAGTATGACAACAGAATTAGCAGAACAAGAAAAAGATAAGAATCTAAATAGACAATTAATGAATAAATTATCAATATGCAATATGTGTTATATAGATGAATATACATGCGCTTTTAAAGATTACTATTATAGAGCAATATATACTCATGAAGAAGCTATAGCAGTTAGAAGAACATATTTTACAAAGTTACCTGAACCATTTAGTACAAAAATAATAACAGCATGGGATGCAGCTAGTTTGACAGATACATTAGGAGCTAGAATAAAATATTTACAAACATGGTTTATAGGACTGTGTGATGAATATAAAGATAAACAAAAATTAGATAAAGTATTAACAAAAAATATGTCGTGTTGTACACAAAAGATAGCACCACAATTTGGTTGTAAAACTAAGAAAAATAAGTTTAGATACAAAAAACGATTTAAAAAATATAAATCTTTTAAATCTAAATATAAGCATAAAAATCCAAGAAAAAGATATTATATAAAAAATTACAAGAGAAAAAGACCTTATCGACCTAAGAAAAAATTATCAGAATGCAAATGCTATAACTGTGGAAAATTAGGACACTTAGCTAAAGATTGTAAAATACCTAAAGATATTAAGAAAAAACAAATTACCGAAGTAAGAATAGAAGAAAATATTTATACGGAATTACCATACATAGATTATGATTTAGAAAGTAACGATAGTATTTATGAACTAGATGAATTACCAGATATAGAGATAAATGACGCAGATTTAGAAACTGACCTAAATAATGATGATAGCGATATAAATCTATCAGATATAGAAAACGAAATTGATGACTGAATCAGGAATAATAGAAAAAGAAAATTACCAAACTGAAGATAGTAATAACCAAAAAATAATATTTGACTCAAATATATACAAGCAAATTACGAAACAAGAAATAACCTTAAAAATAGATAATGTATTAGATGTACCAATGGTAAAATATTGGTTTAAAAAACCTAAAGAAGAATATTATATAATAAACCAAAAAGAACATACAGTAGACTGTAAATATGCACAAGGTAGTGCAATGGTACCCATAATAAGTAAAAGAGAAATAACCAAAGAAATACAAGCATTAAAACCAAAACCGAAAAACGAAATAACTCATGTACACTTAGGAGCAATACAGATATTAATAAAAGCATGTTTTAAGGAAGGAATAAATACACCCATAGAACTATACTTAGCAGATGATAGAATTAAGTACCCAATTGAACAAAGTATAATTAGTGCAGTAAAAGGAAATCTAATATACCAAAAATTTAAGTTTACAGTTAACCCAAATTATACAGTAGCAATAAAAGATAGAAATATAGATAAATCCCTAGTATTATATTGGAAACTATCAGGAATAGAATTAACCCCTGGAAGTAAAATATTTACAGCAAGATGCAAAAATTTATATATTTTAACTACTAAACATATGGTACAAGCAACTAACAAAATTGATAAAATCAATATAGAATCCCCATTCGACAATATATTAACGGTCATAGATAATAATGATTATAGTTATGATGAATTAAATATGAATCAAGAATTAGATATAGTAAAAGAAAGAATAGGAATGACACCAAAAAGACAAATAGATGCCCCCTCATCCTCATCAAGAATGAGTACATCCAGAAGAATAGAATATGAAATACCCAATGAAATAATACCAACACAACATCCCTATTATATAACAGGAATATTAAATCAACGAAAATATTTAATCTTAATCAACACAGGAGAACAAGATAATTGGATAACTAGAGAATTAATTACAGAAGATGATATTATAATACAAGAACAAGAAATACCCGATTTACCAATAGAATTAAAACAGACAAAGGAAATAACTATTCAAGAAGTAATTATAGGCGGAATACCTATAAATATACAATTTACAATAGGACAAATAAATCCAAATATAGTTTTAGGACTACAATGGCTAGAACAAGTAAAACCATATAAGTTAGAAGATAAAAGATTGATCATTCATTACCAAAATAAAAATGTAATAATCAATAGGACAAAATCAATATTATAAAAATACTTTAAAATGAAAGTATATATATTAGCAAAAATAATTGTAGAAGGATACAATAGTAGATATTACACACCAATGATAGATACCGGTGCAGAAGCAAATTTATGTAGATACAATTGTTTACCAGAATCTAAATGGCAAAAGATAAAAAATCCAACTGTATTTTCAGGATTTAATGACGAAGGAAGTATAATAAAATATTATGCAAAAGATGTCAAATTACAAATATATGATAAAATACTAACAATAAAAACAATGTATAACTATGATTTCACAACAAGAGATATAATTTTAGGAATGCCCTTTATCGATGAACTATACCCTCATATACTAACAAAAACACACTGCTGGTTTACAACACCTTGTAAACAAAAAATAGGAGCCAAACGAGTACAAAATAAACCTAGAAAAACAACACCATGGATAAAAGGATCAGAAAAGATAACACAAAAACTAGAAAATCAAGTGACAACAGAGAAAGCAATAGAAATTATAACCTTTAATATCAATATGTTACAATCAATCTATGATAAGTTAGAACCCTTATATAGTGACAATCCGCTTAAAGGATGGCATAAACATAAAACAACAGTTACAATAGAACTAATAAATCAGAATAGTATAATAACCCAAAAACCATTAAAATATAACTTTGATGACTTAAAAGAATTTACCTTACACATAGATGAATTACTTCAAAATAATTACATCCAAGCTAGTAACAGTAAACATACTAGTCCCGCCTTTATTGTTAACAAACATAGTGAACAAAAAAGAGGGAAGAGTAGGATGGTTATTGATTATAGAAATCTAAATGCCAAAACTAAAACTTATAATTACCCAATACCAAATAAAATATTAAAAATTAGACAAATCCAAGGATATAATTACTTTAGCAAATTTGATTGCAAATCAGGATTTTATCATTTAAAATTAGAAGATAACTCTAAACATTTAACAGCATTCACAGTACCCCAAGGATTTTATGAATGGAATGTTTTACCCTTTGGATATAAAAATGCACCAGGTAGGTATCAACATTTTATGGATACTTACTTTACACAATTAGAAAACTGTATTGTATATATTGATGATATATTGTTATATTCAAGAACAGAAGACGAACACATACAATTACTAAATAAATTTATTAACATTATAGATACAGCAGGAATTAGTTTAAGTAAAAGCAAGGCAGAAATAATGAAAAAACAAATAGAATTTCTTGGTATACAAATAGATAAGAATGGAGTAAAAATGCAAACACATATAGTACAAAAAATTATAAATTCAAATGAAATACTAGATACGAAGAAAAAATTACAATCCTTTTTAGGATTAGTAAATCAAGTAAGAGAATATATACCAAAATTAGCAGAATATTTAAAACCATTAAATAAAAAATTAAAAAAGGATATTGAATATCATTTTGACCAAACAGATAGAAAACATATACAAAAGGTTAAAGAATTATGTCAAAAGTTACCAAAATTATATTTTCCAGATATAACAAAAGAATTTATATATATAGTAGAAACAGATTCAAGTAACCATAGTTACGGTGGAGTATTAAAATATAAGTATATTGATACAAAAACAGAACATCACTGTAGATATCACTCAGGAACATATACGGAACCTCAAGATAAATGGGAAATAAATAGGAAAGAATTATTTGCCTTATATAAATGTTTATTAGCATTCGAACCATATATTGTTTATAACAAATTTATTGTCAGAACAGATAATACACAAGTAAAATGGTGGCTAACAAGAAAATTAGACGACTCAGTTACAACAAAAGAAATACGAAGACTTGTCTTAAATATACAAAATTTTACATTTACAATAGAAGTGATCAGTACTAACAAAAATGTCACTGCAGACTACTTATCAAGACAAAGCTACCCAGACAGATCAAGATAGCCAAATGGATATTTTGTTAAAAGCCATGACTACACTTTGCTTAAAAGTGGACAGTTTTGAGCTAGAACTAAAAGAGCTAAAGAAGGACAAAGCTACAAGTCAACCGCATGACTCAAAATATGCTGAACTATGTCAATCGGAAGACATAAAAATTCCAGAACTAGAAGGAGACGTTGAGAAACTCCATAAAACTCATAACAAGTTTGTTAATGCAGCTACAGGAAAAGCATCTACAGGAGCAAGCAGCTCAAATCCAACCAGTCAACCTACAAAAAGACAAAACCAAAATTTAAATAACCAGTTTACAAAAACCTCTATCAGAAATAAACAACCCATAAACCTATCACATCCGACTATACCAAGTCCACAAACATCCACATATGCCGCAAGTCTAAACCAAAATAAACAAGTATATAACCACATTTCCAGAGCATACATCCAAAATATGTATAAAACCCAAACCTTTTTGAATTTACATCCAAGATCTCAGACAACCACTGACCCTCAAAAAGATTTTATAACTCAGAAACTACAAGGATACAATAAACTAATAGCCCAGCCTGGCACCAGTGCAAATTTAGTACGTACATGCTATGAATATGGACTACTCGCAACAGTATATACAGCCGATGGAGCAGAACTACAACAAATACCAGACTTATATAATGCCTTTTCCATATACAAAAGAATTACAGACGGATCATTCTTTTATATAAGATGTTATTCAGCACCAGCCGAAATATTATACAATGAGATAAAACCACTCATCCAAGTAGTAAAAATTGGACTAACCAGAGATATGATTATCCCAGAGGATATAGAAAAGCAACCAGAAATACCAGAAGTTGATATACCAACATTCTTTGCTACAAAAAGATTAATAGGACTGCAAGTAATTATTCAAGAACTAGTCAACAATTACACCAATGGACATAACATATGGAAATATCATTGTAGAGACCATGCCATGATCTATGCAAATGCAAGAGTACTACGACAAGAAGATATGGAAGAAGTACGTAGTTGGATATGGACATTACTAAGACCCGAAGATACCCCAACAACAAGAGCTATCAAAAAAGATTTTATTTCAGAAAATTTATTGGTTAAATATTGCCAGTATTTAGGACCAAAATACCCAGATCACCATTGTTCAAAGTGCAGTGGAGGAAATACTACAACTATACCAGAAGTAAATCTAGAATGAAGAACAGCAAGACAAAAAGATACATGGGAAGACCCGCAGATATTATTTTAGTTTGTCTTATTATGTAAATTATTGTACTACTTTTTTAGTGGGAAACACTAAACCCCACACGTTTTTCTTTGTTGAAAATAAGAGCATAATGCTCAATCATGTAAAGTAGGATAGGATAGTACGCGTGTAGGAATAGTTACGCGTTTTCTTTTTTAAAAAAAGTCGTAAAGTACACAGTAGATAGTACTGTGCATTTACGCGTTTTTCTTCTTTTTTCTTTCAGAAGTCGTAAAGCAAACAGTATCTTAAACTGTTTACTCACGCGGTTTCTTTATGTAAATTATTGAGGCACTTGCCTCTTATGTGTATAAATAGAGACGAACAGATGAGAAGGAAGGCAAGCAATTCTGCTTACCTATAACCTCTCATGTGTTGAGAACTCAATAAAAGATATTACTCAAAAATATATTTCAGATATTTGCTATGGAGGAATCCAACATAGAAACATCTATGCCACATACTACCGACGAGATAACAACAAAGGTATACTCATATTTACATATGTGTAACTAATCTATCATATTCCTAATAATCTCTGATTAGCTTATTATTATTTATCATGTTATAGTCTGATTATGTTAACATTATCCTTATTAGTTTGCTATGGTTAGGAAGCTGAGAGTAAGTTAGACCCAGACTAAGCTTTTCCAAAATGGTTGAACCCAGAAAAGGCGAGGAAGCCGTGAATAGGGTAGTAAACCAACTGAAGTAAGCAGGGTTAGGGTAAACTGATTAAAGCTGGAACCCATAGTAGTGACCAACCGGATAATTAAACATACTGGACTATTAGATGATAAAGGTAATAATATAAGCAGAGGTTAGAAGGAATAATTGATTAAAACACAGAAGTAAGAAATGACAGAACCTAGTTATATGAAACCCGAAATAGCAGAAACTAGTAACCCTAAACAAACAGAAGATATAGAAAGATATAAAACACCAATACCTAAGTATCTTATAAATGGAGATAAAGACTATAAAATATTAGTCTTATATATATTAAAAAATTTAGATACAGATATCACACAAAGAATATATAACCTACTATTTAACCACGAAATCATAGACTTAATGAAAGAATTATGGATAGACACAATATTAAACAATGATAGTGATAATGACTCTAGAGATAATGATATATACCTTGATATAGATACAGAAGGATATCTAGATTTTTATTAAAATGGACCAAAATAATTTAGAAAATTGGCAGCGAACTATAGATGAACTAAGAGAAAGAGAAACATTAATACAATTCAATCTAGACAGATATATACAAACCCAAAATAGTGGTTATTTAGATCTAATAGTAAGAGATATCAATATTATATTAAGACTAATTAGAGAACGAGATAACTACTATAATTCCGCATTTAGATAAAATGACCCAAGAAGAGAAGATCAAAGGACCACCCCCCACATTGGTATCAGAGCATAGGAATAAAAAGATAACAGAGCATAGGATGAACGAAAATAAAATAAACGAGCATAGGAATAAAAAATATAGTACCAACAATATTTACAAAAATAGAATAAAGAAACAAAGTAAAAAACAATTTATAATACAAACAGAAAACATGAAAGGAATTGAATATGGAGAAGATTTACCAGATGAACATCCTAGATGTATAAGATTAGATAAACAAATAAATATAGCAACTAAAGTACAGAAACTAAGACTAAATTTAGATAAATTATATGAAAGATACGAATACACAAAAATACCTGAATTAATCGACACAATTTCCTATACAGAATACGAATATATTAGACAACTTATAAAACAACAAGAATATAAATATGATGAATTATAATGTATAAGCGACAACAACCAAAAGTAGTCAGAAAAATAAAAATACACTATTTAACAAGAAGAATTGAAAAACAGAGTAAAATAAAAAGACAGCAAAAATATAAGCTAAAAGAAATTACACAAATAATCAAGGAAATAAATAACTTCACTAAAAGAATAACACATTTTATTATAGCAATAACTAAAATAAGAGAATCATTAGTAAATGGATAAACCAGAGCCGAGCAACCCAGTATATATATATCCAGAAACACCAAAAATAATAAGAAAAATGGAATTATTAAGAAAATTAAATGATATACACGAAGAACTTAAAATTAGAAAAGAAAGATTAAATTATAATATATTTGCAGGAGTAGCTAAAAAATCAATCGAAGCACAAAAACAAACCATACAAGAATTAGAATTACAAAAAGATATATTAGAAATAAAATATTGTTTATGAATAAAGAAGAATATCCAGTAGAAGAAAAAACATTTTTAGGAACAGATGGAACACAAATAACAATAACACACTCAAATTTAGGACGACGATATAGAAAAATAGGTACAAAATTATATTTAATGCCGGATCCAATATCAGCTAAATTAGAAGATAGTCTAACAGAAATGATAAGATTACAAAAAGAAAATACTGAAATAGATCAAAAACTAGAAATAGAAAAAATACGATTAGAAGCCAAAAAAGAAATCGAACAACTAAAAACCCAACAAATAAAACAAACCCCTCCTCAAAAACCTATACCACCTCAAGAACCAATCCCTGAATATTTTGAACCAGAACCAGAAACATCCGAATCATCTACAAAAATACAAGAAATGGAAAAAGAATTAGCAATATTAAAACAAATATATGCCCAGAAAGTACAAGCCAGATTAGCCAAACAAAATGAAAAAATAAAAAAAGAAAAGAAAAAGATATTATATAAAAAATTACAAGAGAAAAAGACCTTATCGACCTAAGAAAAAATTATCAGAATGCAAATGCTATAACTGTGGAAAATTAGGACACTTAGCTAAAGATTGTAAAATACCTAAAGATATTAAGAAAAAACAAATTACCGAAGTAAGAATAGAAGAAAATATTTATACAGAATTACCATACATAGATTATGATTTAGAAAGTAACGATAGTATTTATGAACTAGATGAATTACCAGATATAGAGATAAATGACGCAGATTTAGAAACTGACCTAAATAATGATGATAGCGATATAAATCTATCAGATATAGAAAACGAAATTGATGACTGAATCAGGAATAATAGAAAAAGAAAATTACCAAACTGAAGATAGTAATAACCAAAAAATAATATTTGACTCAAATATATACAAGCAAATTACGAAACAAGAAATAACCTTAAAAATAGATAATGTATTAGATGTACCAATGGTAAAATATTGGTTTAAAAAATCTAAAGAAGAATATTATATAATAAGCCAAAAAGAACATACAGTAGACTGTAAATATGCACAAGGTAGTGCAATGGTACCCATAATAAGTAAAAGAGAAATAACCAAAGAAATACAAGCATTAAAACCAAAACCGAAAAACGAAATAACTCATGTACACTTAGGAGCAATACAGATATTAATAAAAGCATGTTTTAAGGAAGGAATAAATACACCCATAGAACTATACTTAGCAGATGATAGAATTAAGTACCCAATTGAACAAAGTATAATTAGTGCAGTAAAAGGAAATCTAATATACCAAAAATTTAAGTTTACAGTTAACCCAAATTATACAGTAGCAATAAAAGATAGAAATATAGATAAATCCCTAGTATTATATTGGAAACTATCAGGAATAGAATTAACCCCTGGAAGTAAAATATTTACAGCAAGATGCAAAAATTTATATATTTTAACTACTAAACATATGGTACAAGCAACTAACAAAATTGATAAAATCAATATAGAATCCCCATTCGACAATATATTAACGGTCATAGATAATAATGATTATAGTTATGATGAATTAAATATGAATCAAGAATTAGATATAGTAAAAGAAAGAATAGGAATGACACCAAAAAGACAAATAGATGCCCCCTCATCCTCATCAAGAATGAGTACATCCAGAAGAATAGAATATGAAATACCCAATGAAATAATACCAACACAACATCCTTATTATATAACAGGAATATTAAATCAACGAAAATATTTAATCTTAATTAACACAGGAGAACAAGATAATTGGATAACAAGAGAATTAATTACAGAAGATGATATTATAATACAAGAACAAGAAATACCCGATCTACCAATAGAATTAAAACAGACAAAGGAAATAACTATTCAAGAAGTAATTATAGGCGGAATACCTATAAACATACAATTTACAATAGGACAAATAAATCCAAATATAGTTTTAGGACTACAATGGCTAGAACAAGTAAAACCATATAAGTTAGAAGATAAAAGATTGATCATTCATTACCAAAATAAAAATGTAATAATCAATAGGACAAAATCAATATTATAAAAATACTTTAAAATGAAAGTATATATATTAGCAAAAATAATTGTAGAAGGATACAATAGTAGATATTACACACCAATGATAGATACCGGTGCAGAAGCAAATTTATGTAGATACAATTGTTTACCAGAATCTAAATGGCAAAAGATAAAAAATCCAACTGTATTTTCAGGATTTAATGACGAAGGAAGTATAATAAAATATTATGCAAAAGATGTCAAATTACAAATATATGATAAAATACTAACAATAAAAACAATGTATAACTATGATTTCACAACAAGAGATATAATTTTAGGAATGCCCTTTATCGATGAACTATACCCTCATATACTAACAAAAACACACTGCTGGTTTACAACACCTTGTAAAAAAAAAATAGGAGCCAAACGAGTACAAAATAAACCTAGAAAAACAACACCATGGATAAAAGGATCAGAAAAGATAACACAAAAACTAGAAAATCAAGTGACAACAGAGAAAGCAATAGAAATTATAACCTTTAATATCAATATGTTACAATCAATCTATGATAAGTTAGAACCCTTATATAGTGACAATCCGCTTAAAGGATGGCATAAACATATGGTTACTTGAATCTGTTTCTACTATATATATAAATTCTTTTGTTATATCTGGAAAATATAATTTTGGTAACTTTTGACATAATTCTTTAACCTTTTGTATATGTTTTCTATCTGTTTGGTCAAAATGATATTCAATATCCTTTTTTAATTTTTTATTTAATGGTTTTAAATATTCTGCTAATTTTGGTATATATTCTCTTACTTGATTTACTAATCCTAAAAAGGATTGTAACTTTTTCTTTGTATCTAGTATCTCATCTGAATTTATAATTTTTTATACTATATGTGTTTGCATTTTTACTCCATTCTTATCTATTTGTATGCCAAGAAATTCTATTTGTTTTTTCATTATTTCTGCCTTGCTTTTACTTAAACTAATTCCTGCTGTATCTATAATGTTAATAAATTTATTTAGTAATTGTATGTGTTCGTCTTCTGTTCTTGAATATAACAATATATCATCAATATATACAATACAGTTTTCTAATTGTGTAAAGTAAGTATCCATAAAATGTTGATACCTACCTGGTGCATTTTTATATCCAAAGGGTAAAACATTCCATTCATAAAATCCTTGGGGTACTGTGAATGCTGTTAAATGTTTAGAGTTATCTTCTAATTTTAAATTACACACCAATGATAGATACCGGTGCAGAAGCAAATTTATGTAGATACAATTGTTTACCAGAAACTAAGTGGCAAAAGATAAAAAATCCAACTGTATTTTCAGGATTTAATGACGAAGGAAGTATAATAAAATATTATGCAAAAGATGTCAAATTACAAATATATGATAAAATACTAACAATAAAAACAATGTATAACTATGATTTCACAACAAGAGATATAATTTTAGGAATGCCCTTTATCGATGAACTATACCCTCATATACTAACAAAAACACACTGCTGGTTTACAACACCTTGTAAACAAAAAATAGGAGCCAAACGAGTACAAAATAAACCTAGAAAAACAACACCATGGATAAAAGGATCAGAAAAGATAACACAAAAACTAGAAAATCAAGTGACAACAGAGAAAGCAATAGAAATTATAACCTTTAATATCAATATGTTACAATCAATCTATGATAAGTTAGAACCCTTATATAGTGACAATCCGCTTAAAGGATGGCATAAACATAAAACAACAGTTACAATAGAACTAATAAATCAGAATAGTATAATAACCCAAAAACCATTAAAATATAACTTTGATGACTTAAAAGAATTTACCTTACACATAGATGAATTACTTCAAAATAATTACATCCAAGCTAGTAACAGTAAACATACTAGTCCCGCCTTTATTGTTAACAAACATAGTGAACAAAAAAGAGGGAAGAGTAGGATGGTTATTGATTATAGAAATCTAAATGCCAAAACTAAAACTTATAATTACCCAATACCAAATAAAATATTAAAAATTAGACAAATCCAAGGATATAATTACTTTAGCAAATTTGATTGCAAATCAGGATTTTATCATTTAAAATTAGAAGATAACTCTAAACATTTAACAGCATTCACAGTACCCCAAGGATTTTATGAATGGAATGTTTTACCCTTTGGATATAAAAATGCACCAGGTAGGTATCAACATTTTATGGATACTTACTTTACACAATTAGAAAACTGTATTGTATATATTGATGATATATTGTTATATTCAAGAACAGAAGACGAACACATACAATTACTAAATAAATTTATTAACATTATAGATACAGCAGGAATTAGTTTAAGTAAAAGCAAGGCAGAAATAATGAAAAAACAAATAGAATTTCTTGGTATACAAATAGATAAGAATGGAGTAAAAATGCAAACACATATAGTACAAAAAATTATAAATTCAAATGAAATACTAGATACGAAGAAAAAATTACAATCCTTTTTAGGATTAGTAAATCAAGTAAGAGAATATATACCAAAATTAGCAGAATATTTAAAACCATTAAATAAAAAATTAAAAAAGGATATTGAATATCATTTTGACCAAACAGATAGAAAACATATACAAAAGGTTAAAGAATTATGTCAAAAGTTACCAAAATTATATTTTCCAGATATAACAAAAGAATTTATATATATAGTAGAAACAGATTCAAGTAACCATAGTTACGGTGGAGTATTAAAATATAAGTATATTGATACAAAAACAGAACATCACTGTAGATATCACTCAGGAACATATACGGAACCTCAAGATAAATGGGAAATAAATAGGAAAGAATTATTTGCCTTATATAAATGTTTATTAGCATTCGAACCATATATTGTTTATAACAAATTTATTGTCAGAACAGATAATACACAAGTAAAATGGTGGCTAACAAGAAAATTAGACGACTCAGTTACAACAAAAGAAATACGAAGACTTGTCTTAAATATACAAAATTTTACATTTACAATAGAAGTGATCAGTACTAACAAAAATGTCACTGCAGACTACTTATCAAGACAAAGCTACCCAGACAGATCAAGATAGCCAAATGGATATTTTGTTAAAAGCCATGACTACACTTTGCTTAAAAGTGGACAGTTTTGAGCTAGAACTAAAAGAGCTAAAGAAGGACAAAGCTACAAGTCAACCGCATGACTCAAAATATGCTGAACTATGTCAATCGGAAGACATAAAAATTCCAGAACTAGAAGGAGACGTTGAGAAACTCCATAAAACTCATAACAAGTTTGTTAATGCAGCTACAGGAAAAGCATCTACAGGAGCAAGCAGCTCAAATCCAACCAGTCAACCTACAAAAAGACAAAACCAAAATTTAAATAGCCAGTTTACAAAAACCTTTACCAGGAATAAACAACCCATAAACCTATCACATCCGACTATACCAAGTCCACAAACATCCACATATGCCGCAAGTCTAAACCAAAATAAACAAGTATATAACCACATTTCCAGAGCATACATCCAAAATATGTATAAAACCCAAACCTTTTTGAATTTACATCCAAGATCTCAGACAACCACTGACCCTCAAAAAGATTTTATAACGCAGAAACTACAAGGATACAATAAACTAATAGCCCAGCCTGGCACCAGTGCAAATTTAGTACGTACATGCTATGAATATGGACTACTCGCAACGGTATATACAGCCGATGGAGCAGAACTACAACAAATACCAGACTTATATAATGCCTTTTCCATATACAAAAGAATTACAGACGGATCATTCTTTTATATAAGATGTTATTCAGCACCAGCCGAAATATTATACAATGAGATAAAACCACTCATCCAAGTAGTAAAAATTGGACTAACCAGAGATATGATTATCCCAGAGGACATAGAAAAGCAACCAGAAATACCAGAAGTTGATATACCAACATTCTTTGCTACAAAAAGATTAATAGGACTGCAAGTAATTATTCAAGAACTAGTCAACAATTACACCAATGGACATAACATATGGAAATATCATTGTAGAGACCATGCCATGATCTATGCAAATGCAAGAGTACTACGACAAGAAGATATGGAAGAAGTACGTAGTTGGATATGGACATTACTAAGACCCGAAGATACCCCAACAACAAGAGCTATCAAAAAAGATTTTATTTCAGAAAATTTATTGGTTAAATATTGCCAGTATTTAGGACCAAAATACCCAGATCACCATTGTTCAAAGTGCAGTGGAGGAAATACTACAACTATACCAGAAGTAAATCTAGAATGAAGAACAGCAAGACAAAAAGATACATGGGAAGACCCGCAGATATTATTTTAGTTTGTCTTATTATGTAAATTATTGTACTACTTTTTTAGTGGGAAACACTAAACCCCACACGTTTTTCTTTGTTGAAAATAAGAGCATAATGCTCAATCATGTAAAGTAGGATAGGATAGTAAGCGTGTAGGAATAGTTACGCGTTTTCTTTTTTAAAAAAAAAAAAGTCGTAAAGTACACAGTAGATAGTACTGTGCATTTACGCGTTTTTCTTCTTTTTTCTTTCAGAAGTCGTAAAGCAAACAGTATCTTAAACTGTTTACTCACGCGGTTTCTTTATGTAAATTATTGAGGCACTTGCCTCTTATGTGTATAAATAGAGACGAACAGATGAGAAGGAAGGCAAGCAATTCTGCTTACCTATAACCTCTCATGTGTTGAGAACTCAATAAAAGATATTACTCAAAAATATATTTCAGATATTTGCTATGGAGGAATCCAACATAGAAACATCTATGCCACATACTACCGACGAGATAACAACAAAGGTATACTCATATTTACATATGTGTAACTAATCTATCATATTCCTAATAATCTCTGATTAGCTTATTATTATTTATCATGTTATAGTCTGATTATGTTAACATTATCCTTATTAGTTTGCTATGGTTAGGAAGCTGAGAGTAAGTTAGACCCAGACTAAGCTTTTCCAAAATGGTTGAACCCAGAAAAGGCGAGGAAGCCGTGAATAGGGTAGTAAACCAACTGAAGTAAGCAGGGTTAGGGTAAACTGATTAAAGCTGGAACCCATAGTAGTGACCAACCGGATAATTAAACATACTGGACTATTAGATGATAAAGGTAATAATATAAGCAGAGGTTAGAAGGAATAGTTTGATTAAAACACAGAAGTAAGAAATGACAGAACCTAGTTATATGAAACTCGAGATAGCAGAAACTAGTAACCCTAAACAAACAGAAGATATAGAAAGATATAAAACACCAATAAATGGAGATAAAGACTATAAAATATTAGTCTTATATATATTAAAAAATTTAGATACAGATATCACACAAAGAATATATAACCTACTATTTAACCACGAAATCATAGACTTAATGAAAGAATTATGGATAGACACAATATTAAACAATGATAGTGATAATGACTCTAGAGATAATGATATATACCTTGATATAGATACAGAAGGATATCTAGATTTTTATTAAAATGGACCAAAATAATTTAGAAAATTGGCAGCGAACTATAGATGAACTAAGAGAAAGAGAAACATTAATACAATTCAATCTAGACAGATATATACAAACCCAAAATAGTGGTTATTTAGATCTAATAGTAAGAGATATCAATATTATATTAAGACTAATTAGAGAACGAGATAACTACTATAATTCCGCATTTAGATAAAATGACCCAAGAAGAGAAGATCAAAGGACCACCCCCCACATTGGTATCAGAGCATAGGAATAAAAAAGATAAGATAACAGAGCATAGGATGAACGAAAATAAAATAAACGAGCATAGGAATAAAAAATATAGTACCAACAATATTTACAAAAATAGAATAAAGAAACAAAGTAAAAAACAATTTATAATACAAACAGAAAACATGAAAGGAATTGAATATGGAGAAGATTTACCAGATAAACACCCTAGATGTATAAGATTGGATAAACAAATAAATATAGCAACTAAAGTACAGAAACTAAGACTAAATTTAGATAAATTATATGAAAGATACGAATACACAAAAATACCTGAATTAATCGACACAATTTCCTATACAGAATACGAATATATTAGACAACTTATAAAACAACAAGAATATAAATATGATGAATTATAATGTATAAGCGACAACAACCAAAAGTAGTCAGAAAAATAAAAATACACTATTTAACAAGAAGAATTGAAAAACAGAGTAAAATAAAAAGACAGCAAAAATATAAGCTAAAAGAAATTACACAAATAATCAAGGAAATAAATAACTTCACTAAAAGAATAACACATTTTATTATAGCAATAACTAAAATAAGAGAATCATTAGTAAATGGATAAACCAGAGCCGAGCAACCCAGTATATATATATCCAGAAACACCAAAAATAATAAGAAAAATGGAATTATTAAGAAAATTAAATGATATACACGAAGAACTTAAAATTAGAAAAGAAAGATTAAATTATAATATATTTGCAGGAGTAGCTAAAAAATCAATCGAAGCACAAAAACAAACCATACAAGAATTAGAATTACAAAAAGATATATTAGAAATAAAATATTGTTTATGAATAAAGAAGAATATCCAGTAGAAGAAAAAACATTTTTAGGAACAGATGGAACACAAATAACAATAACACACTCAAATTTAGGACGACGATATAGAAAAATAGGTACAAAATTATATTTAATGCCGGATCCAATATCAGCTAAATTAGAAGATAGTCTAACAGAAATGATAAGATTACAAAAAGAAAATACTGAAATAGATCAAAAACTAGAAATAGAAAAAATACGATTAGAAGCCAAAAAAGAAATCGAACAACTAAAAACCCAACAAATAAAACAAACCCCTCCTCAAAAACCTATACCACCTCAAGAACCAATCCCTGAATATTTTGAACCAGAACCAGAAACATCCGAATCATCTACAAAAATACAAGAAATGGAAAAAGAATTAGCAATATTAAAACAAATATATGCCCAGAAAGTACAAGCCAGATTAGCCAAACAAAATGAAAAAATAAAAAAAGAAAAAGAAAAAAGTTAGCAATGGAATTAGTACAGTTAAAAGAACAAATACACTTAGAAAGCTTAAACCCTGACGAAGAATCTCCAAACATAAGTATTGATAACATCACAATAGACAATTTAACCATAGATAATGTAACCATAAACGAAACCGAATCAGAAATACATTCAGACAATAATAACAATGAAGACGATAATGACGATAACAGTGAAACATATACCCAAATAATGAACCAAATAACAGATTTAAATATAAATACAACAAATGCTGAACCAAATATACATACTATAAAAAATGAACAACCAAGTACAAGTAGAACATATGAGAAAAGAAGATATGATAACCCACGAACTAGAGAACCAACTTATTATACAGTAACAGATGATAATAGATATGAAGCAATATGGCAAAGTAGATTAAATAAATGGACACCAACTAAAACTCCAGAACATTCACAATTTTTAGATTTAGATTGTGTCACAGATATAAATAAAACAATACAAGTATGGATAGGACAAATTGCAAAACAACTAATAGATAATAAAATATCAGTAGCAGATACACCAGGATATATAGAAAGAACATTAATAGGAACAGTAAAATTATGGCTACATAACATAACAGCTGACGGTAGAGCAACATTAAGAAATAATAAAGATAGTAGTGGAACAATTACAACATCAAGCATAGCTATATTAGACAAATACGAATTTGGAATTAGAAATGAATTTGGAAGTATGACAACAGAATTAGCAGAACAAGAAAAAGATAAGAATCTAAATAGACAATTAATGAATAAATTATCAATATGCAATATGTGTTATATAGATGAATATACATGCGCTTTTAAAGATTACTATTATAGAGCAATATATACTCATGAAGAAGCTATAGCAGTTAGAAGAACATATTTTACAAAGTTACCTGAACCATTTAGTACAAAAATAATAACAGCATGGGATGCAGCTAGTTTGACAGATACATTAGGAGCTAGAATAAAATATTTACAAACATGGTTTATAGGACTGTGTGATGAATATAAAGATAAACAAAAATTAGATAAAGTATTAACAAAAAATATGTCGTGTTGTACACAAAAGATAGCACCACAATTTGGTTGTAAAACTAAGAAAAATAAGTTTAGATACAAAAAACGATTTAAAAAATATAAATCTTTTAAATCTAAATATAAGCATAAAAATCCAAGAAAAAGATATTATATAAAAAATTACAAGAGAAAAAGACCTTATCGACCTAAGAAAAAATTATCAGAATGCAAATGCTATAACTGTGGAAAATTAGGACACTTAGCTAAATTTTCTGAAATAAAATCTTTTTTGATAGCTCTTGTTGTTGGGGTATCTTCGGGTCTTAGTAATGTCCATATCCAACTACGTACTTCTTCCATATCTTCTTGTCGTAGTACTCTTGCATTTGCATAGATCATGGCATGGTCTCTACAATGATATTTCCATATGTTATGTCCATTGGTGTAATTATTGACTAGTTCTTGAATAATTACTTGCAGTCCTATTAATCTTTTTGTAGCAAAGAATGTTGGTATATCAACTTCTGGTATTTCTGGTTGCTTTTCTATATCCTCTGGGATTAGCAATGGAATTAGAACAGTTAAAAGAACAAATACACTTAGAAAGCTTAAACCCTGACGAAGAATCTCCAAACATAAGTATTGATAACATCACAATAGACAATTTAACCATAGATAATGTAACCATAAACGAAACCGAATCAGAAATACATTCAGACAATAATAACAATGAAGACGATAATGACGATAACAGTGAAACATATACCCAAATAATGAACCAAATAACAGATTTAAATATAAATACAACAAATGCTGAACCAAATATACATACTATAAAAAATGAACAACCAAGTACAAGTAGAACATATGAGAAAAGAAGATATGATAACCCACGAACTAGAGAACCAACTTATTATACAGTAACAGATGATAATAGATATGAAGCAATATGGCAAAGTAGATTAAATAAATGGACACCAACTAAAACTCCAGAACATTCACAATTTTTAGATTTAGATTGTGTCACAGATATAAATAAAACAATACAAGTATGGATAGGACAAATTGCAAAACAACTAATAGATAATAAAATATCAGTAGCAGATACACCAGGATATATAGAAAGAACATTAATAGGAACAGTAAAATTATGGCTACATAACATAACAGCTGACGGTAGAGCAACATTAAGAAATAATAAAGATAGTAGTGGAACAATTACAACATCAAGCATAGCTATATTAGACAAATACGAATTTGGAATTAGAAATGAATTTGGAAGTATGACAACAGAATTAGCAGAACAAGAAAAAGATAAGAATCTAAATAGACAATTAATGAATAAATTATCAATATGCAATATGTGTTATATAGATGAATATACATGCGCTTTTAAAGATTACTATTATAGAGCAATATATACTCATGAAGAAGCTATAGCAGTTAGAAGAACATATTTTACAAAGTTACCTGAACCATTTAGTACAAAAATAATAACAGCATGGGATGCAGCTAGTTTGACAGATACATTAGGAGCTAGAATAAAATATTTACAAACATGGTTTATAGGACTGTGTGATGAATATAAAGATAAACAAAAATTAGATAAAGTATTAACAAAAAATATGTCGTGTTGTACACAAAAGATAGCACCATAATTTGGTTGTAAAACTAAGAAAAATAAGTTTAGATACAAAAAACGATTTAAAAAATATAAATCTTTTAAATCTAAATATAAGCATAAAAATCCAAGAAAAAGATATTATATAAAAAATTACAAGAGAAAAAGACCTTATCGACCTAAGAAAAAATTATCAGAATGCAAATGCTATAACTGTGGAAAATTAGGACACTTAGCTAAAGATTGTAAAATACCTAAAGATATTAAGAAAAAACAAATTACCGAAGTAAGAATAGAAGAAAATATTTATACAGAATTACCATACATAGATTATGATTTAGAAAGTAACGATAGTATTTATGAACTAGATGAATTACCAGATATAGAGATAAATGACGCAGATTTAGAAACTGACCTAAATAATGATGATAGCGATATAAATCTATCAGATATAGAAAACGAAATTGATGACTGAATCAGGAATAATAGAAAAAGAAAATTACCAAACTGAAGATAGTAATAACCAAAAAATAATATTTGACTCAAATATATACAAGCAAATTACGAAACAAGAAATAACCTTAAAAATAGATAATGTATTAGATGTACCAATGGTAAAATATTGGTTTAAAAAACCTAAAGAAGAATATTATATAATAAGCCAAAAAGAACATACAGTAGACTGTAAATATGCACAAGGTAGTGCAATGGTACCCATAATAAGTAAAAGAGAAATAACCAAAGAAATACAAGCATTAAAACCAAAACCGAAAAACGAAATAACTCATGTACACTTAGGAGCAATACAGATATTAATAAAAGCATGTTTTAAGGAAGGAATAAATACACCCATAGAACTATACTTAGCAGATGATAGAATTAAGTACCCAATTGAACAAAGTATAATTAGTGCAGTAAAAGGAAATCTAATATACCAAAAATTTAAGTTTACAGTTAACCCAAATTATACAGTAGCAATAAAAGATAGAAATATAGATAAATCTCTAGTATTATATTGGAAACTATCAGGAATAGAATTAACCCCTGGAAGTAAAATATTTACAGCAAGATGCAAAAATTTATATATTTTAACTACTAAACATATGGTACAAGCAACTAACAAAATTGATAAAATCAATATAGAATCCCCATTCGACAATATATTAACGGTCATAGATAATAATGATTATAGTTATGATGAATTAAATATGAATCAAGAATTAGATATAGTAAAAGAAAGAATAGGAATGACACCAAAAAGACAAATAGATGCCCCCTCATCCTCATCAAGAATGAGTACATCCAGAAGAATAGAATATGAAATACCCAATGAAATAATACCAACACAACATCCTTATTATATAACAGGAATATTAAATCAACGAAAATATTTAATCTTAATTAACACAGGAGAACAAGATAATTGGATAACAAGAGAATTAATTACAGAAGATGATATTATAATACAAGAACAAGAAATACCCGATCTACCAATAGAATTAAAACAGACAAAGGAAATAACTATTCAAGAAGTAATTATAGGCGGAATACCTATAAACATACAATTTACAATAGGACAAATAAATCCAAATATAGTTTTAGGACTACAATGGCTAGAACAAGTAAAACCATATAAGTTAGAAGATAAAAGATTGATCATTCATTACCAAAATAAAAATGTAATAATCAATAGGACAAAATCAATATTATAAAAATACTTTAAAATGAAAGTATATATATTAGCAAAAATAATTGTAGAAGGATACAATAGTAGATATTACACACCAATGATAGATACCGGTGCAGAAGCAAATTTATGTAGATACAATTGTTTACCAGAAACTAAGTGGCAAAAGATAAAAAATCCAACTGTATTTTCAGGATTTAATGACGAAGGAAGTATAATAAAATATTATGCAAAAGATGTCAAATTACAAATATATGATAAAATACTAACAATAAAAACAATGTATAACTATGATTTCACAACAAGAGATATAATTTTAGGAATGCCCTTTATCGATGAACTATACCCTCATATACTAACAAAAACACACTGCTGGTTTACAACACCTTGTAAACAAAAAATAGGAGCCAAACGAGTACAAAATAAACCTAGAAAAACAACACCATGGATAAAAGGATCAGAAAAGATAACACAAAAACTAGAAAATCAAGTGACAACAGAGAAAGCAATAGAAATTATAACCTTTAATATCAATATGTTACAATCAATCTATGATAAGTTAGAACCCTTATATAGTGACAATCCGCTTAAAGGATGGCATAAACATAAAACAACAGTTACAATAGAACTAATAAATCAGAATAGTATAATAACCCAAAAACCACTAAAATATAACTTTGATGACTTAAAAGAATTTACCTTACACATAGATGAATTACTTCAAAATAATTACATCCAAGCTAGTAACAGTAAACATACTAGTCCCGCCTTTATTGTTAACAAACATAGTGAACAAAAAAGAGGGAAGAGTAGGATGGTTATTGATTATAGAAATCTAAATGCCAAAACTAAAACTTATAATTACCCAATACCAAATAAAATATTAAAAATTAGACAAATCCAAGGATATAATTACTTTAGCAAATTTGATTGCAAATCAGGATTTTATCATTTAAAATTAGAAGATAACTCTAAACATTTAACAGCATTCACAGTACCCCAAGGATTTTATGAATGGAATGTTTTACCCTTTGGATATAAAAATGCACCAGGTAGGTATCAACATTTTATGGATACTTACTTTACACAATTAGAAAACTGTATTGTATATATTGATGATATATTGTTATATTCAAGAACAGAAGACGAACACATACAATTACTAAATAAATTTATTAACATTATAGATACAGCAGGAATTAGTTTAAGTAAAAGTATAACCACATTTCCAGAGCATACATCCAAAATATGTATAAAACCCAAACCTTTTTGAATTTACATCCAAGATCTCAGACAACCACTGACCCTCAAAAAGATTTTATAACGCAGAAACTACAAGGATACAATAAACTAATAGCCCAGCCTGGCACCAGTGCAAATTTAGTACGTACATGCTATGAATATGGACTACTCGCAACGGTATATACAGCCGATGGAGCAGAACTACAACAAATACCAGACTTATATAATGCCTTTTCCATATACAAAAGAATTACAGACGGATCATTCTTTTATATAAGATGTTATTCAGCACCAGCCGAAATATTATACAATGAGATAAAACCACTCATCCAAGTAGTAAAAATTGGACTAACCAGAGATATGATTATCCCAGAGGATATAGAAAAGCAACCAGAAATACCAGAAGTTGATATACCAACATTCTTTGCTACAAAAAGATTAATAGGACTGCAAGTAATTATTCAAAAACTAGTCAACAATTACACCAATGGACATAACATATGGAAATATCATTGTAGAGACCATGCCATGATCTATGCAAATGCAAGAGTACTACGACAAGAAGATATGGAAGAAGTACGTAGTTGGATATGGACATTACTAAGACCCGAAGATACCCCAACAACAAGAGCTATCAAAAAAGATTTTATTTCAGAAAATTTATTGGTTAAATATTGCCAGTATTTAGGACCAAAATACCCAGATCACCATTGTTCAAAGTGCAGTGGAGGAAATACTACAACTATACCAGAAGTAAATCTAGAATGAAGAACAGCAAGACAAAAAGATACATGGGAAGACCCGCAGATATTATTTTAGTTTGTCTTATTATGTAAATTATTGTACTACTTTTTTAGTGGGAAACACTAAACCCCACACGTTTTTCTTTGTTGAAAATAAGAGCATAATGCTCAATCATGTAAAGTAGGATAGGATAGTACGCGTGCAGGAATAGTTACGCGTTTTCTTTTTTAAAAAAAAAAAAAAAAGTCGTAAAGTACACAGTAGATAGTACTGTGCATTTACGCGTTTTTCTTCTTTTTTCTTTCAGAAGTCGTAAAGCAAACAGTATCTTAAACTGTTTACTCACGCGGTTTCTTTATGTAAATTATTGAGGCACTTGCCTCTTATGTGTATAAATAGAGACGAACAGATGAGAAGGAAGGCAAGCAATTGTCCATTTTAATAAAAATCTAGATATCCTTCTGTATCTATATCAAGGTATATATCATTATCTCTAGAGTCATTATCACTATCATTGTTTAATATTGTGTCTATCCATAATTCTTTCATTAAGTCTATGATTTCGTGGTTAAATAGTAGGTTATATATTCTTTGTGTGATATCTGTATCTAAATTTTTTAATATATATAAGACTAATATTTTATAGTCTTTATCTCCATTTATAAGATACTTAGGTATTGGTGTTTTATATCTTTCTATATCTTCTGTTTGTTTAGGGTTACTAGTTTCTGCTATCTCGAGTTTCATATAACTAGGTTCTGTCATTTCTTACTTCTGTGTTTTAATCAAACTATTCCTTCTAACCTCTGCTTATATTATTACCTTTATCATCTAATAGTCCAGTATGTTTAATTATCCGGTTGGTCACTACTATGGGTTCCAGCTTTAATCAGTTTACCCTAACCCTGCTTACTTCAGTTGGTTTACTACCCTATTCACGGCTTCCTCGCCTTTTCTGGGTTCAACCATTTTGGAAAAGCTTAGTCTGGGTCTAACTTACTCTCAGCTTCCTAACCATAGCAAACTAATAAGGATAATGTTAACATAATCAGACTATAACATGATAAATAATAATAAGCTAATCAGAGATTATTAGGAATATGATAGATTAGTTACACATATGTAAATATGAGTATACCTTTGTTGTTATCTCGTCGGTAGTATGTGGCATAGATGTTTCTATGTTGGATTCCTCCATAGCAAATATCTGAAATATATTTTTGAGTAATATCTTTTATTGAGTTCTCAACACATGAGAGGTTATAGGTAAGCAGAATTGCTTGCCTTCCTTCTCATCTGTTCGTCTCTATTTATACACATAAGAGGCAAGTGCCTCAATAATTTACATAAAGAAACCGCGTGAGTAAACAGTTTAAGATACTGTTTGCTTTACGACTTCTGAAAGAAAAAAGAAGAAAAACGCGTAAATGCACAGTACTGTTAATACTTTATCTAATTTTTGTTTATCTTTATATTCATCACACAGTCCTATAAACCATGTTTGTAAATATTTTATTCTAGCTCCTAATGTATCTGTCAAACTAGCTGCATCCCATGCTGTTATTATTTTTGTACTAAATGGTTCAGGTAACTTTGTAAAATATGTTCTTCTAACTGCTATAGCTTCTTCATGAGTATATATTGCTCTATAATAGTAATCTTTAAAAGCGCATGTATATTCATCTATATAACACATATTGCATATTGATAATTTATTCATTAATTGTCTATTTAGATTCTTATCTTTTTCTTGTTCTGCTAATTCTGTTGTCATACTTCCAAATTCATTTCTAATTCCAAATTCGTATTTGTCTAATATAGCTATGCTTGATGTTGTAATTGTTCCACTACTATCTTTATTATTTCTTAATGTTGCTCTACCGTCAGCTGTTATGTTATGTAGCCATAATTTTACTGTTCCTATTAATGTTCTTTCTATATATCCTGGTGTATCTGCTACTGATATTTTATTATCTATTAGTTGTTTTGCAATTTGTCCTATCCATACTTGTATTGTTTTATTTATATCTGTGACACAATCTAAATCTAAAAATTGTGAATGTTCTGGAGTTTTAGTTGGTGTCCATTTATTTAATCTACTTTGCCATATTGCTTCATATCTATTATCATCTGTTACTGTATAATAAGTTGGTTCTCTAGTTCGTGGGTTATCATATCTTCTTTTCTCATATGTTCTACTTGTACTTGGTTGTTCATTTTTTATAGTATGTATATTTGGTTCAGCATTTGTTGTATTTATATTTAAATCTGTTATTTGGTTCATTATTTGGGTATATGTTTCACTGTTATCGTCATTATCGTCTTCATTGTTATTATTGTCTGAATGTATTTCTGATTCGGTTTCGTTTATGGTTACATTATCTATGGTTAAATTGTCTATTGTGATGTTATCAATACTTATATGCTCGTTTATTATACTATTCTGATTTATTAGTTCTATTGTAACTGTTGTTTTATGTTTATGCCATCCTTTAAGCGGATTGTCACTATATAAGGGTTCTAACTTATCATAGATTGATTGTAACATATTGATATTAAAGGTTATAATTTCTATTGCTTTCTCTGTTGTCACTTGATTTTCTAGTTTTTGTGTTATCTTTTCTGGTCCTTTTATCCATGGTGTTGTTTTTCTAGGTTTATTTTGTACTCGTTTGGCTCCTATTTTTTGTTTACAAGGTGTTGTAAACCAGCAGTGTGTTTTTGTTAGTATATGAGGGTATAGTTCATCGATAAAGGGCATTCCTAAAATTATATCTCTTGTTGTGAAATCATAGTTATACATTGTTTTTATTGTTAGTATTTTATCATATATTTGTAATTTGACATCTTTTGCATAATATTTTATTATACTTCCTTCGTCATTAAATCCTGAAAATACAGTTGGATTTTTTATCTTTTGCCACTTAGTTTCTGGTAAACAATTGTATCTACATAAATTTGCTTCTGCACCGGTATCTATCATTGGTGTGTAATATCTACTATTGTATCCTTCTACAATTATTTTTGCTAATATATATACTTTCATTTTAAAGTATTTTTATAATATTGATTTTGTCCTATTGATTATTACATTTTTATTTTGGTAATGAATGATCAATCTTTTATCTTCTAACTTATATGGTTTTACTTGTTCTAGCCATTGTAGTCCTAAAACTATATTTGGATTTATTTGTCCTATTGTAAATTGTATGTTTATAGGTATTCCGCCTATAATTACTTCTTGAATAGTTATTTCCTTTGTCTGTTTTAATTCTATTGGTAGATCGGGTATTTCTTGTTCTTGTATTATAATATCATCTTCTGTAATTAATTCTCTTGTTATCCAATTATCTTGTTCTCCTGTGTTAATTAAGATTAAATATTTTCGTTGATTTAATATTCCTGTTATATAATAAGGATGTTGTGTTGGTATTATTTCATTGGGTATTTCATATTCTATTCTTCTGGATGTACTCATTCTTGATGAGGATGAGGGGGCATCTATTTGTCTTTTTGGTGTCATTCCTATTCTTTCTTTTACTATATCTAATTCTTGATTCATATTTAATTCATCATAACTATAATCATTATTATCTATGACCGTTAATATATTGTCGAATGGGGATTCTATATTGATTTTATCAATTTTGTTAGTTGCTTGTACCATATGTTTAGTAGTTAAAATATATAAATTTTTGCATCTTGCTGTAAATATTTTACTTCCAGGGGTTAATTCTATTCCTGATAGTTTCCAATATAATACTAGAGATTTATCTATATTTCTATCTTTTATTGCTACTGTATAATTTGGGTTAACTGTAAACTTAAATTTTTGGTATATTAGATTTCCTTTTACTGCACTAATTATACTTTGTTCAATTGGGTACTTAATTCTATCATCTGCTAAGTATAGTTCTATGGGTGTATTTATTCCTTCCTTAAAACATGCTTTTATTAATATCTGTATTGCTCCTAAGTGTACATGAGTTATTTCGTTTTTCGATTTTGGTTTTAATGCTTGTATTTCTTTGGTTATTTCTCTTTTACTTATTATGGGTACCATTGCACTACCTTGTGCATATTTACAGTCTACTGTATGTTCTTTTTGGCTTATTATATAATATTCTTCTTTAGGTTTTTTAAACCAATATTTTACCATTGGTACATCTAATACATTATCTATTTTTAAGGTTATTTCTTGTTTCGTAATTTGCTTGTATATATTTGAGTCAAATATTATTTTTTGGTTATTACTATCTTCAGTTTGGTAATTTTCTTTTTCTATTATTCCTGATTCAGTCATCAATTTCGTTTTCTATATCTGATAGATTTATATCGCTATCATCATTATTTAGGTCAGTTTCTAAATCTGCGTCATTTATCTCTATATCTGGTAATTCATCTAGTTCATAAATACTATCGTTACTTTCTAAATCATAATCTATGTATGGTAATTCTGTATAAATATTTTCTTCTATTCTTACTTCGGTAATTTGTTTTTTCTTAATATCTTTAGGTATTTTACAATCTTTAGCTAAGTGTCCTAATTTTCCACAGTTATAGCATTTGCATTCTGATAATTTTTTCTTAGGTCGATAAGGTCTTTTTCTCTTGTAATTTTTTATATAATATCTTTTTCTTGGATTTTTATGCTTATATTTAGATTTAAAAGATTTATATTTTTTAAATCGTTTTTTGTATCTAAACTTATTTTTCTTAGTTTTACAACCAAATTGTGGTGCTATCTTTTGTGTACAACACGACATATTTTTTGTTAATACTTTATCTAATTTTTGTTTATCTTTATATTCATCACACAGTCCTATAAACCATGTTTGTAAATATTTTATTCTAGCTCCTAATGTATCTGTCAAACTAGCTGCATCCCATGCTGTTATTATTTTTGTACTAAATGGTTCAGGTAACTTTGTAAAATATGTTCTTCTAACTGCTATAGCTTCTTCATGAGTATATATTGCTCTATAATAGTAATCTTTAAAAGCGCATGTATATTCATCTATATAACACATATTGCATATTGATAATTTATTCATTAATTGTCTATTTAGATTCTTATCTTTTTCTTGTTCTGCTAATTCTGTTGTCATACTTCCAAATTCATTTCTAATTCCAAATTCGTATTTGTCTAATATAGCTATGCTTGATGTTGTAATTGTTCCACTACTATCTTTATTATTTCTTAATGTTGCTCTACCGTCAGCTGTTATGTTATGTAGCCATAATTTTACTGTTCCTATTAATGTTCTTTCTATATATCCTGGTGTATCTGCTACTGATATTTTATTATCTATTAGTTGTTTTGCAATTTGTCCTATCCATACTTGTATTGTTTTATTTATATCTGTGACACAATCTAAATCTAAAAATTGTGAATGTTCTGGAGTTTTAGTTGGTGTCCATTTATTTAATCTACTTTGCCATATTGCTTCATATCTATTATCATCTGTTACTGTATAATAAGTTGGTTCTCTAGTTCGTGGGTTATCATATCTTCTTTTCTCATATGTTCTACTTGTACTTGGTTGTTCATTTTTTATAGTATGTATATTTGGTTCAGCATTTGTTGTATTTATATTTAAATCTGTTATTTGGTTCATTATTTGGGTATATGTTTCACTGTTATCGTCATTATCGTCTTCATTGTTATTATTGTCTGAATGTATTTCTGATTCGGTTTCGTTTATGGTTACATTATCTATGGTTAAATTGTCTATTGTGATGTTATCAATACTTATGTTTGGAGATTCTTCGTCAGGGTTTAAGCTTTCTAAGTGTATTTGTTCTTTTAACTGTACTAATTCCATTGCTAACTTTTTTTCTTTTTCTTTTTTTATTTTTTCATTTTGTTTGGCTAATCTGGCTTGTACTTTCTGGGCATATATTTGTTTTAATATTGCTAATTCTTTTTCCATTTCTTGTATTTTTGTAGATGATTCGGATGTTTCTGGTTCTGGTTCAAAATATTCAGGGATTGGTTCTTGAGGTGGTATAGGTTTTTGAGGAGGGGTTTGTTTTATTTGTTGGGTTTTTAGTTGTTCGATTTCTTTTTTGGCTTCTAATCGTATTTTTTCTATTTCTAGTTTTTGATCTATTTCAGTATTTTCTTTTTGTAATCTTATCATTTCTGTTAGACTATCTTCTAATTTAGCTGATATTGGATCCGGCATTAAATATAATTTTGTACCTATTTTTCTATATCGTCGTCCTAAATTTGAGTGTGTTATTGTTATTTGTGTTCCATCTGTTCCTAAAAATGTTTTTTCTTCTACTGGATATTCTTCTTTATTCATAAACAATATTTTATTTCTAATATATCTTTTTGTAATTCTAATTCTTGTATGGTTTGTTTTTGTGCTTCGATTGATTTTTTAGCTACTCCTGCAAATATATTATAATTTAATCTTTCTTTTCTAATTTTAAGTTCTTCGTGTATATCATTTAATTTTCTTAATAATTCCATTTTTCTTATTATTTTTGGTGTTTCTGGATATATATATACTGGGTTGCTCGGCTCTGGTTTATCCATTTACTAATGATTCTCTTATTTTAGTTATTGCTATAATAAAATGTGTTATTCTTTTAGTGAAGTTATTTATTTCCTTGATTATTTGTGTAATTTCTTTTAGCTTATATTTTTGCTGTCTTTTTATTTTACTCTGTTTTTCAATTCTTCTTGTTAAATAGTGTATTTTTATTTTTCTGACTACTTTTGGTTGTTGTCGCTTATACATTATAATTCATCATATTTATATTCTTGTTGTTTTATAAGTTGTCTAATATATTCGTATTCTGTATAGGAAATTGTGTCGATTAATTCAGGTATTTTTGTGTATTCGTATCTTTCATATAATTTATCTAAATTTAGTCTTAGTTTCTGTACTTTAGTTGCTATATTTATTTGTTTATCCAATCTTATACATCTAGGGTGTTTATCTGGTAAATCTTCTCCATATTCAATTCCTTTCATGTTTTCTGTTTGTATTATAAATTGTTTTTTACTTTGTTTCTTTATTCTATTTTTGTAAATATTGTTGGTACTATATTTTTTATTCCTATGCTCGTTTATTTTATTTTCGTTCATCCTATGCTCTGTTATCTTATCTTTTTTATTCCTATGCTCTGATACCAATGTGGGGGGTGGTCCTTTGATCTTCTCTTCTTGGGTCATTTTATCTAAATGCGGAATTATAGTAGTTATCTCGTTCTCTAATTAGTCTTAATATAATATTGATATCTCTTACTATTAGATCTAAATAACCACTATTTTGGGTTTGTATATATCTGTCTAGATTGAATTGTATTAATGTTTCTCTTTCTCTTAGTTCATCTATAGTTCGCTGCCAATTTTCTAAATTATTTTGGTCCATTTTAATAAAAATCTAGATATCCTTCTGTATCTATATCAAGGTATATATCATTATCTCTAGAGTCATCATCACTATCATTGTTTAATATTGTGTCTATCCATAATTCTTTCATTAAGTCTATGATTTCGTGGTTAAATAGTAGGTTATATATTCTTTGTGTGATATCTGTATCTAAATTTTTTAATATATATAAGACTAATATTTTATAGTCTTTATCTCCATTTATAAGATACTTAGGTATTGGTGTTTTATATCTTTCTATATCTTCTGTTTGTTTAGGGTTACTAGTTTCTGCTATCTCGAGTTTCATATAACTAGGTTCTGTCATTTCTTACTTCTGTGTTTTAATCAAACTATTCCTTCTAACCTCTGCTTATATTATTACCTTTATCATCTAATAGTCCAGTATGTTTAATTATCCGGTTGGTCACTACTATGGGTTCCAGCTTTAATCAGTTTACCCTAACCCTGCTTACTTCAGTTGGTTTACTACCCTATTCACGGCTTCCTCGCCTTTTCTGGGTTCAACCATTTTGGAAAAGCTTAGTCTGGGTCTAACTTACTCTCAGCTTCCTAACCATAGCAAACTAATAAGGATAATGTTAACATAATCAGACTATAACATGATAAATAATAATAAGCTAATCAGAGATTATTAGGAATATGATAGATTAGTTACACATATGTAAATATGAGTATACCTTTGTTGTTATCTCGTCGGTAGTATGTGGCATAGATGTTTCTATGTTGGATTCCTCCATAGCAAATATCTGAAATATATTTTTGAGTAATATCTTTTATTGAGTTCTCAACACATGAGAGGTTATAGGTAAGCAGAATTGCTTGCCTTCCTTCTCATCTGTTCGTCTCTATTTATACACATAAGAGGCAAGTGCCTCAATAATTTACATAAAGAAACCGCGTGAGTAAACAGTTTAAGATACTGTTTGCTTTACGACTTCTGAAAGAAAAAAGAAGAAAAACGCGTAAATGCACAGTACTATCTACTGTGTACTTTACGACTTTTTTTTAAAAAAGAAAACGCGTAACTATTCCTACACGCGTACTATCCTATCCTACTTTACATGATTGAGCATTATGCTCTTATTTTCAACAAAGAAAAACGTGTGGGGTTTAGTGTTTCCCACTAAAAAAGTAGTACAATAATTTACATAATAAGACAAACTAAAATAATATCTGCGGGTCTTCCCATGTATCTTTTTGTCTTGCTGTTCTTCATTCTAGATTTACTTCTGGTATAGTTGTAGTATTTCCTCCACTGCACTTTGAACAATGGTGATCTGGGTATTTTGGTCCTAAATACTGGCAATATTTAACCAATAAATTTTCTGAAATAAAATCTTTTTTGATAGCTCTTGTTGTTGGGGTATCTTCGGGTCTTAGTAATGTCCATATCCAACTACGTACTTCTTCCATATCTTCTTGTCGTAGTACTCTTGCATTTGCATAGATCATGGCATGGTCTCTACAATGATATTTCCATATGTTATGTCCATTGGTGTAATTGTTGACTAGTTCTTGAATAATTACTTGCAGTCCTATTAATCTTTTTGTAGCAAAGAATGTTGGTATATCAACTTCTGGTATTTCTGGTTGCTTTTCTATATCCTCTGGGATAATCATATCTCTGGTTAGTCCAATTTTTACTACTTGGATGAGTGGTTTTATCTCATTGTATAATATTTCGGCTGGTGCTGAATAACATCTTATATAAAAGAATGATCCGTCTGTAATTCTTTTGTATATGGAAAAGGCATTATATAAGTCTGGTATTTGTTGTAGTTCTGCTCCATCGGCTGTATATACTGTTGCGAGTAGTCCATATTCATAGCATGTACGTACTAAATTTGCACTGGTGCCAGGCTGGGCTATTAGTTTATTGTATCCTTGTAGTTTCTGAGTTATAAAATCTTTTTGAGGGTCAGTGGTTGTCTGAGATCTTGGATGTAAATTCAAAAAGGTTTGGGTTTTATACATATTTTGGATGTATGCTCTGGAAATGTGGTTATATACTTGTTTATTTTGGTTTAGACTTGCGGCATATGTGGATGTTTGTGGACTTGGTATAGTCGGATGTGATAGGTTTATGGGTTGTTTATTTCTGATAGAGGTTTTTGTAAACTGGTTATTTAAATTTTGGTTTTGTCTTTTTGTAGGTTGACTGGTTGGATTTGAGCTGCTTGCTCCTGTAGATGCTTTTCCTGTAGCTGCATTAACAAACTTGTTATGAGTTTTATGGAGTTTCTCAACGTCTCCTTCTAGTTCTGGAATTTTTATGTCTTCCGATTGACATAGTTCAGCATATTTTGGGTCATGCGGTTGACTTGTAGCTTTGTCCTTCTTTAGCTCTTTTAGTTCTAGCTCAAAACTGTCCACTTTTAAGCAAAGTGTAGTCATGGCTTTTAACAAAATATCCATTTGGCTATCTTGATCTGTCTGGGTAGCTTTGTCTTGATAAGTAGTCTGCAGTGACATTTTTGTTAGTACTGATCACTTCTATTGTAAATGTAAAATTTTGTATATTTAAGACAAGTCTTCGTATTTCTTTTGTTGTAACTGAGTCGTCTAATTTTCTTGTTAGCCACCATTTTACTTGTGTATTATCTGTTCTGACAATAAATTTGTTATAAACAATATATGGTTCGAATGCTAATAAACATTTATATAAGGCAAATAATTCTTTCCTATTTATTTCCCATTTATCTTGAGGTTCCGTATATGTTCCTGAGTGATATCTACAGTGATGTTCTGTTTTTGTATCAATATACTTATATTTTAATACTCCACCGTAACTATGGTTACTTGAATCTGTTTCTACTATATATATAAATTCTTTTGTTATATCTGGAAAATATAATTTTGGTAACTTTTGACATAATTCTTTAACCTTTTGTATATGTTTTCTATCTGTTTGGTCAAAATGATATTCAATATCCTTTTTTAATTTTTTATTTAATGGTTTTAAATATTCTGCTAATTTTGGTATATATTCTCTTACTTGATTTACTAATCCTAAAAAGGATTGTAACTTTTTCTTTGTATCTAGTATCTCATCTGAATTTATAATTTTTTGTACTATATGTGTTTGCATTTTTACTCCATTCTTATCTATTTGTATACCAAGAAATTCTATTTGTTTTTTCATTATTTCTGCCTTGCTTTTACTTAAACTAATTCCTGCTGTATCTATAATGTTAATAAATTTATTTAGTAATTGTATGTGTTCGTCTTCTGTTCTTGAATATAACAATATATCATCAATATATACAATACAGTTTTCTAATTGTGTAAAGTAAGTATCCATAAAATGTTGATACCTACCTGGTGCATTTTTATATCCAAAGGGTAAAACATTCCATTCATAAAATCCTTGGGGTACTGTGAATGCTGTTAAATGTTTAGAGTTATCTTCTAATTTTAAATGATAAAATCCTGATTTGCAATCAAATTTGCTAAAGTAATTATATCCTTGGATTTGTCTAATTTTTAATATTTTATTTGGTATTGGGTAATTATAAGTTTTAGTTTTGGCATTTAGATTTCTATAATCAATAACCATCCTACTCTTCCCTCTTTTTTGTTCACTATGTTTGTTAACAATAAAGGCGGGACTAGTATGTTTACTGTTACTAGCTTGGATGTAATTATTTTGAAGTAATTCATCTATGTGTAAGGTAAATTCTTTTAAGTCATCAAAGTTATATTTTAATGGTTTTTGGGTTATTATACTATTCTGATTTATTAGTTCTATTGTAACTGTTGTTTTATGTTTATGCCATCCTTTAAGCGGATTGTCACTATATAAGGGTTCTAACTTATCATAGATTGATTGTAACATATTGATATTAAAGGTTATAATTTCTATTGCTTTCTCTGTTGTCACTTGATTTTCTAGTTTTTGTGTTATCTTTTCTGATCCTTTTATCCATGGTGTTGTTTTTCTAGGTTTATTTTGTACTCGTTTGGCTCCTATTTTTTGTTTACAAGGTGTTGTAAACCAGCAGTGTGTTTTTGTTAGTATAAGAGAATCATTAGTAAATGGATAAACCAGAGCCGAGCAACCCAGTATATATATATCCAGAAACACCAAAAATAATAAGAAAAATGGAATTATTAAGAAAATTAAATGATATACACGAAGAACTTAAAATTAGAAAAGAAAGATTAAATTATAATATATTTGCAGGAGTAGCTAAAAAATCAATCGAAGCACAAAAACAAACCATACAAGAATTAGAATTACAAAAAGATATATTAGAAATAAAATATTGTTTATGAATAAAGAAGAATATCCAGTAGAAGAAAAAACATTTTTAGGAACAGATGGAACACAAATAACAATAACACACTCAAATTTAGGACGACGATATAGAAAAATAGGTACAAAATTATATTTAATGCCGGATCCAATATCAGCTAAATTAGAAGATAGTCTAACAGAAATGATAAGATTACAAAAAGAAAATACTGAAATAGATCAAAAACTAGAAATAGAAAAAATACGATTAGAAGCCAAAAAAGAAATCGAACAACTAAAAACCCAACAAATAAAACAAACCCCTCCTCAAAAACCTATACCACCTCAAGAACCAATCCCTGAATATTTTGAACCAGAACCAGAAACATCCGAATCATCTACAAAAATACAAGAAATGGAAAAAGAATTAGCAATATTAAAACAAATATATGCCCAGAAAGTACAAGCCAGATTAGCCAAACAAAATGAAAAAATAAAAAAAGAAAAAGAAAAAAAGTTAGCAATGGAATTAGAACAGTTAAAAGAACAAATACACTTAGAAAGCTCATTCTTTTATATAAGATGTTATTCAGCACCAGCCGAAATATTATACAATGAGATAAAACCACTCATCCAAGTAGTAAAAATTGGACTAACCAGAGATATGATTATCCCAGAGGACATAGAAAAGCAACCAGAAATACCAGAAGTTGATATACCAACATTCTTTGCTACAAAAAGATTAATAGGACTGCAAGTAATTATTCAAGAACTAGTCAACAATTACACCAATGGACATAACATATGGAAATATCATTGTAGAGACCATGCCATGATCTATGCAAATGCAAGAGTACTACGACAAGAAGATATGGAAGAAGTACGTAGTTGGATATGGACATTACTAAGACCCGAAGATACCCCAACAACAAGAGCTATCAAAAAAGATTTTATTTCAGAAAATTTATTGGTTAAATATTGCCAGTATTTAGGACCAAAATACCCAGATCACCATTGTTCAAAGTGCAGTGGAGGAAATACTACAACTATACCAGAAGTAAATCTAGAATGAAGAACAGCAAGACAAAAAGATACATGGGAAGACCCGCAGATATTATTTTAGTTTGTCTTATTATGTAAATTATTGTACTACTTTTTTAGTGGGAAACACTAAACCCCACACGTTTTTCTTTGTTGAAAATAAGAGCATAATGCTCAATCATGTAAAGTAGGATAGGATAGTACGCGTGTAGGAATAGTTACGCGTTTTCTGTTTAGAGTTATCTTCTAATTTTAAATGATAAAAGCCTGATTTGCAATCAAATTTGCTAAAGTAATTATATCCTTGGATTTGTCTAATTTTTAATATTTTGTTTGGTATTGGGTAATTATAAGTTTTAGTTTTGGCATTTAGATTTCTATAATCAATAACCATCCTACTCTTCCCTCTTTTTTGTTCACTATGTTTGTTAACAATAAAGGCGGGACTAGTATGTTTACTGTTACTAGCTTGGATGTAATTATTTTGAAGTAATTCATCTATGTGTAAGGTAAATTCTTTTAAGTCATCAAAGTTATATTTTAATGGTTTTTGGGTTATTATACTATTCTGATTTATTAGTTCTATTGTAACTGTTGTTTTATGTTTATGCCATCCTTTAAGCGGATTGTCACTATATAAGGGTTCTAACTTATCATAGATTGATTGTAACATATTGATATTAAAGGTTATAATTTCTATTGCTTTCTCTGTTGTCACTTGATTTTCTAGTTTTTGTGTTATCTTTTCTGATCCTTTTATCCATGGTGTTGTTTTTCTAGGTTTATTTTGTACTCGTTTGGCTCCTATTTTTTGTTTACAAGGTGTTGTAAACCAGCAGTGTGTTTTTGTTAGTATATGAGGGTATAGTTCATCGATAAAGGGCATTCCTAAAATTATATCTCTTGTTGTGAAATCATAGTTATACATTGTTTTTATTGTTAGTATTTTATCATATATTTGTAATTTGACATCTTTTGCATAATATTTTATTATACTTCCTTCGTCATTAAATCCTGAAAATACAGTTGGATTTTTTATCTTTTGCCATTTAGATTCTGGTAAAAGGATCAGAAAAGATAACACAAAAACTAGAAAATCAAGTGACAACAGAGAAAGCAATAGAAATTATAACCTTTAATATCAATATGTTACAATCAATCTATGATAAGTTAGAACCCTTATATAGTGACAATCCGCTTAAAGGATGGCATAAACATAAAACAACAGTTACAATAGAACTAATAAATCAGAATAGTATAATAACCCAAAAACCATTAAAATATAACTTTGATGACTTAAAAGAATTTACCTTACACATAGATGAATTACTTCAAAATAATTACATCCAAGCTAGTAACAGTAAACATACTAGTCCCGCCTTTATTGTTAACAAACATAGTGAACAAAAAAGAGGGAAGAGTAGGATGGTTATTGATTATAGAAATCTAAATGCCAAAACTAAAACTTATAATTACCCAATACCAAATAAAATATTAAAAATTAGACAAATCCAAGGATATAATTACTTTAGCAAATTTGATTGCAAATCAGGATTTTATCATTTAAAATTAGAAGATAACTCTAAACATTTAACAGCATTCACAGTACCCCAAGGATTTTATGAATGGAATGTTTTACCCTTTGGATATAAAAATGCACCAGGTAGGTATCAACATTTTATGGATACTTACTTTACACAATTAGAAAACTGTATTGTATATATTGATGATATATTGTTATATTCAAGAACAGAAGACGAACACATACAATTACTAAATAAATTTATTAACATTATAGATACAGCAGGAATTAGTTTAAGTAAAAGCAAGGCAGAAATAATGAAAAAACAAATAGAATTTCTTGGTATACAAATAGATAAGAATGGAGTAAAAATGCAAACACATATAGTACAAAAAATTATAAATTCAAATGAAATACTAGATACGAAGAAAAAATTACAATCCTTTTTAGGATTAGTAAATCAAGTAAGAAAATATATACCAAAATTAGCAGAATATTTAAAACCATTAAATAAAAAATTAAAAAAGGATATTGAATATCATTTTGACCAAACAGATAGAAAACATATACAAAAGGTTAAAGAATTATGTCAAAAGTTACCAAAATTATATTTTCCAGATATAACAAAAGAATTTATATATATAGTAGAAACAGATTCAAGTAACCATAGTTACGGTGGAGTATTAAAATATAAGTATATTGATACAAAAACAGAACATCACTGTAGATATCACTCAGGAACATATACGGAACCTCAAGATAAATGGGAAATAAATAGGAAAGAATTATTTGCCTTATATAAATGTTTATTAGCATTCGAACCATATATTGTTTATAACAAATTTATTGTCAGAACAGATAATACACAAGTAAAATGGTGGCTAACAAGAAAATTAGACGACTCAGTTACAACAAAAGAAATACGAAGACTTGTCTTAAATATACAAAATTTTACATTTACAATAGAAGTGATCAGTACTAACAAAAATGTCACTGCAGACTACTTATCAAGACAAAGCTACCCAGACAGATCAAGATAGCCAAATGGATATTTTGTTAAAAGCCATGACTACACTTTGCTTAAAAGTGGACAGTTTTGAGCTAGAACTAAAAGAGCTAAAGAAGGACAAAGCTACAAGTCAACCGCATGACTCAAAATATGCTGAACTATGTCAATCGGAAGACATAAAAATTCCAGAACTAGAAGGAGACGTTGAGAAACTCCATAAAACTCATAACAAGTTTGTTAATGCAGCTACAGGAAAAGCATCTACAGGAGCAAGCAGCTCAAATCCAACCAGTCAACCTACAAAAAGACAAAACCAAAATTTAAATAACCAGTTTACAAAAACCTCTATCAGAAATAAACAACCCATAAACCTATCACATCCGACTATACCAAGTCCACAAACATCCACATATGCCGCAAGTCTAAACCAAAATAAACAAGTATATAACCACATTTCCAGAGCATACATCCAAAATATGTATAAAACCCAAACCTTTTTGAATTTACATCCAAGATCTCAGACAACCACTGACCCTCAAAAAGATTTTATAACTCAGAAACTACAAGGATACAATAAACTAATAGCCCAGCCTGGCACCAGTGCAAATTTAGTACGTACATGCTATGAATATGGACTACTCGCAACAGTATATACAGCCGATGGAGCAGAACTACAACAAATACCAGACTTATATAATGCCTTTTCCATATACAAAAGAATTACAGACGGATCATTCTTTTATATAAGATGTTATTCAGCACCAGCCGAAATATTATACAATGAGATAAAACCACTCATCCAAGTAGTAAAAATTGGACTAACCAGAGATATGATTATCCCAGAGGACATAGAAAAGCAACCAGAAATACCAGAAGTTGATATACCAACATTCTTTGCTACAAAAAGATTAATAGGACTACAAGTAATTATCCAAGAACTAGTCAACAATTATACCAATGGACATAACATATGGAAATATCATTGTAGAGACCATGCCATGATCTATGCAAATGCAAGAGTACTACGACAAGAAGATATGGAAGAAGTACGTAGTTGGATATGGACATTACTAAGACCCGAAGATACCCCAACAACAAGAGCTATCAAAAAAGATTTTATTTCAGAAAATTTATTGGTTAAATATTGCCAGTATTTAGGACCAAAATACCCAGATCACCATTGTTCAAAGTGCAGTGGAGGAAATACTACAACTATACCAGAAGTAAATCTAGAATGAAGAACAGCAAGACAAAAAGATACATGGGAAGACCCGCAGATATTATTTTAGTTTGTCTTATTATGTAAATTATTGTACTACTTTTTTAGTGGGAAACACTAAACCCCACACGTTTTTCTTTGTTGAAAATAAGAGCATAATGCTCAATCATGTAAAGTAGGATAGGATAGTACGCGTGTAGGAATAGTTACGCGTTTTCTTTTTTAAAAAAAAAAGTCGTAAAGTACACAGTAGATAGTACTGTGCATTTACGCGTTTTTCTTCTTTTTTCTTTCAGAAGTCGTAAAGCAAACAGTATCTTAAACTGTTTACTCACGCGGTTTCTTTATGTAAATTATTGAGGCACTTGCCTCTTATGTGTATAAATAGAGACGAACAGATGAGAAGGAAGGCAAGCAATTCTGCTTACCTATAACCTCTCATGTGTTGAGAACTCAATAAAAGATATTACTCAAAAATATATTTCAGATATTTGCTATGGAGGAATCCAACATAGAAACATCTATGCCACATACTACCGACGAGATAACAACAAAGGTATACTCATATTTACATATGTGTAACTAATCTATCATATTCCTAATAATCTCTGATTAGCTTATTATTATTTATCATGTTATAGTCTGATTATGTTAACATTATCCTTATTAGTTTGCTATGGTTAGGAAGCTGAGAGTAAGTTAGACCCAGACTAAGCTTTTCCAAAATGGTTGAACCCAGAAAAGGCGAGGAAGCCGTGAATAGGGTAGTAAACCAACTGAAGTAAGCAGGGTTAGGGTAAACTGATTAAAGCTGGAACCCATAGTAGTGACCAACCGGATAATTAAACATACTGGACTATTAGATGATAAAGGTAATAATATAAGCAGAGGTTAGAAGGAATAGTTTGATTAAAACACAGAAGTAAGAAATGACAGAACCTAGTTATATGAAACTCGAGATAGCAGAAACTAGTAACCCTAAACAAACAGAAGATATAGAAAGATATAAAACACCAATACCTAAGTATCTTATAAATGGAGATAAAGACTATAAAATATTAGTCTTATATATATTAAAAAATTTAGATACAGATATCACACAAAGAATATATAACCTACTATTTAACCACGAAATCATAGACTTAATGAAAGAATTATGGATAGACACAATATTAAACAATGATAGTGATAATGACTCTAGAGATAATGATATATACCTTGATATAGATACAGAAGGATATCTAGATTTTTATTAAAATGGACCAAAATAATTTAGAAAATTGGCAGCGAACTATAGATGAACTAAGAGAAAGAGAAACATTAATACAATTCAATCTAGACAGATATATACAAACCCAAAATAGTGGTTATTTAGATCTAATAGTAAGAGATATCAATATTATATTAAGACTAATTAGAGAACGAGATAACTACTATAATTCCGCATTTAGATAAAATGACCCAAGAAGAGAAGATCAAAGGACCACCCCCCACATTGGTATCAGAGCATAGGAATAAAAAAGATAAGATAACAGAGCATAGGATGAACGAAAATAAAATAAACGAGCATAGGAATAAAAAATATAGTACCAACAATATTTACAAAAATAGAATAAAGAAACAAAGTAAAAAACAATTTATAATACAAACAGAAAACATGAAAGGAATTGAATATGGAGAAGATTTACCAGATAAACACCCTAGATGTATAAGATTGGATAAACAAATAAATATAGCAACTAAAGTACAGAAACTAAGACTAAATTTAGATAAATTATATGAAAGATACGAATACACAAAAATACCTGAATTAATCGACACAATTTCCTATACAGAATACGAATATATTAGACAACTTATAAAACAACAAGAATATAAATATGATGAATTATAATGTATAAGCGACAACAACCAAAAGTAGTCAGAAAAATAAAAATACACTATTTAACAAGAAGAATTGAAAAACAGAGTAAAATAAAAAGACAGCAAAAATATAAGCTAAAAGAAATTACACAAATAATCAAGGAAATAAATAACTTCACTAAAAGAATAACACATTTTATTATAGCAATAACTAAAATAAGAGAATCATTAGTAAATGGATAAACCAGAACCGAGCAACCCAGTATATATATATCCAGAAACACCAAAAATAATAAGAAAAATGGAATTATTAAGAAAATTAAATGATATACACGAAGAACTTAAAATTAGAAAAGAAAGATTAAATTATAATATATTTGCAGGAGTAGCTAAAAAATCAATCGAAGCACAAAAACAAACCATACAAGAATTAGAATTACAAAAAGATATATTAGAAATAAAATATTGTTTATGAATAAAGAAGAATATCCAGTAGAAGAAAAAACATTTTTAGGAACAGATGGAACACAAATAACAATAACACACTCAAATTTAGGACGACGATATAGAAAAATAGGTACAAAATTATATTTAATGCCGGATCCAATATCAGCTAAATTAGAAGATAGTCTAACAGAAATGATAAGATTACAAAAAGAAAATACTGAAATAGATCAAAAACTAGAAATAGAAAAAATACGATTAGAAGCCAAAAAAGAAATCGAACAACTAAAAACCCAACAAATAAAACAAACCCCTCCTCAAAAACCTATACCACCTCAAGAACCAATCCCTGAATATTTTGAACCAGAACCAGAAACATCCGAATCATCTACAAAAATACAAGAAATGGAAAAAGAATTAGCAATATTAAAACAAATATATGCCCAGAAAGTACAAGCCAGATTAGCCAAACAAAATGAAAAAATAAAAAAAGAAAAAGAAAAAAAGTTAGCAATGGAATTAGAACAGTTAAAAGAACAAATACACTTAGAAAGCTTAAACCCTGACGAAGAATCTCCAAACATAAGTATTGATAACATCACAATAGACAATTTAACCATAGATAATGTAACCATAAACGAAACCGAATCAGAAATACATTCAGACAATAATAACAATGAAGACGATAATGACGATAACAGTGAAACATATACCCAAATAATGAACCAAATAACAGATTTAAATATAAATACAACAAATGCTGAACCAAATATACATACTATAAAAAATGAACAACCAAGTACAAGTAGAACATATGAGAAAAGAAGATATGATAACCCACGAACTAGAGAACCAACTTATTATACAGTAACAGATGATAATAGATATGAAGCAATATGGCAAAGTAGATTAAATAAATGGACACCAACTAAAACTCCAGAACATTCACAATTTTTAGATTTAGATTGTGTCACAGATATAAATAAAACAATACAAGTATGGATAGGACAAATTGCAAAACAACTAATAGATAATAAAATATCAGTAGCAGATACACCAGGATATATAGAAAGAACATTAATAGGAACAGTAAAATTATGGCTACATAACATAACAGCTGACGGTAGAGCAACATTAAGAAATAATAAAGATAGTAGTGGAACAATTACAACATCAAGCATAGCTATATTAGACAAATACGAATTTGGAATTAGAAATGAATTTGGAAGTATGACAACAGAATTAGCAGAACAAGAAAAAGATAAGAATCTAAATAGACAATTAATGAATAAATTATCAATATGCAATATGTGTTATATAGATGAATATACATGCGCTTTTAAAGATTACTATTATAGAGCAATATATACTCATGAAGAAGCTATAGCAGTTAGAAGAACATATTTTACAAAGTTACCTGAACCATTTAGTACAAAAATAATAACAGCATGGGATGCAGCTAGTTTGACAGATACATTAGGAGCTAGAATAAAATATTTACAAACATGGTTTATAGGACTGTGTGATGAATATAAAGATAAACAAAAATTAGATAAAGTATTAACAAAAAATATGTCGTGTTGTACACAAAAGATAGCACCACAATTTGGTTGTAAAACTAAGAAAAATAAGTTTAGATACAAAAAACGATTTAAAAAATATAAATCTTTTAAATCTAAATATAAGCATAAAAATCCAAGAAAAAGATATTATATAAAAAATTACAAGAGAAAAAGACCTTATCGACCTAAGAAAAAATTATCAGAATGCAAATGCTATAACTGTGGAAAATTAGGACACTTAGCTAAAGATTGTAAAATACCTAAAGATATTAAGAAAAAACAAATTACCGAAGTAAGAATAGAAGAAAATATTTATACGGAATTACCATACATAGATTATGATTTAGAAAGTAACGATAGTATTTATGAACTAGATGAATTACCAGATATAGAGATAAATGACGCAGATTTAGAAACTGACCTAAATAATGATGATAGCGATATAAATCTATCAGATATAGAAAACGAAATTGATGACTGAATCAGGAATAATAGAAAAAGAAAATTACCAAACTGAAGATAGTAATAACCAAAAAATAATATTTGACTCAAATATATACAAGCAAATTACGAAACAAGAAATAACCTTAAAAATAGATAATGTATTAGATGTACCAATGGTAAAATATTGGTTTAAAAAACCTAAAGAAGAATATTATATAATAAGCCAAAAAGAACATACAGTAGACTGTAAATATGCACAAGGTAGTGCAATGGTACCCATAATAAGTAAAAGAGAAATAACCAAAGAAATACAAGCATTAAAACCAAAACCGAAAAACGAAATAACTCATGTACACTTAGGAGCAATACAGATATTAATAAAAGCATGTTTTAAGGAAGGAATAAATACACCCATAGAACTATACTTAGCAGATGATAGAATTAAGTACCCAATTGAACAAAGTATAATTAGTGCAGTAAAAGGAAATCTAATATACCAAAAATTTAAGTTTACAGTTAACCCAAATTATACAGTAGCAATAAAAGATAGAAATATAGATAAATCCCTAGTATTATATTGGAAACTATCAGGAATAGAATTAACCCCTGGAAGTAAAATATTTACAGCAAGATGCAAAAATTTATATATTTTAACTACTAAACATATGGTACAAGCAACTAACAAAATTGATAAAATCAATATAGAATCCCCATTCGACAATATATTAACGGTCATAGATAATAATGATTATAGTTATGATGAATTAAATATGAATCAAGAATTAGATATAGTAAAAGAAAGAATAGGAATGACACCAAAAAGACAAATAGATGCCCCCTCATCCTCATCAAGAATGAGTACATCCAGAAGAATAGAAACTGTTTACTCACGCGGTTTCTTTATGTAAATTATTGAGGCACTTGCCTCTTATGTGTATAAATAGAGACGAACAGATGAGAAGGAAGGCAAGCAATTCTGCTTACCTATAACCTCTCATGTGTTGAGAACTCAATAAAAGATATTACTCAAAAATATATTTCAGATATTTGCTATGGAGGAATCCAACATAGAAACATCTATGCCACATACTACCGACGAGATAACAACAAAGGTATACTCATATTTACATATGTGTAACTAATCTATCATATTCCTAATAATCTCTGATTAGCTTATTATTATTTATCATGTTATAGTCTGATTATGTTAACATTATCCTTATTAGTTTGCTATGGTTAGGAAGCTGAGAGTAAGTTAGACCCAGACTAAGCTTTTCCAAAATGGTTGAACCCAGAAAAGGCGAGGAAGCCGTGAATAGGGTAGTAAACCAACTGAAGTAAGCAGGGTTAGGGTAAACTGATTAAAGCTGGAACCCATAGTAGTGACCAACCGGATAATTAAACATACTGGACTATTAGATGATAAAGGTAATAATATAAGCAGAGGTTAGAAGGAATAGTTTGATTAAAACACAGAAGTAAGAAATGACAGAACCTAGTTATATGAAACTCGAGATAGCAGAAACTAGTAACCCTAAACAAACAGAAGATATAGAAAGATATAAAACACCAATACCTAAGTATCTTATAAATGGAGATAAAGACTATAAAATATTAGTCTTATATATATTAAAAAATTTAGATACAGATATCACACAAAGAATATATAACCTACTATTTAACCACGAAATCATAGACTTAATGAAAGAATTATGGATAGACACAATATTAAACAATGATAGTGATAATGACTCTAGAGATAATGATATATACCTTGATATAGATACAGAAGGATATCTAGATTTTTATTAAAATGGACCAAAATAATTTAGAAAATTGGCAGCGAACTATAGATGAACTAAGAGAAAGAGAAACATTAATACAATTCAATCTAGACAGATATATACAAACCCAAAATAGTGGTTATTTAGATCTAATAGTAAGAGATATCAATATTATATTAAGACTAATTAGAGAACGAGATAACTACTATAATTCCGCATTTAGATAAAATGACCCAAGAAGAGAAGATCAAAGGACCACCCCCCACATTGGTATCAGAGCATAGGAATAAAAAAGATAAGATAACAGAGCATAGGATGAACAAAAATAAAATAAACGAGCATAGGAATAAAAAATATAGTACCAACAATATTTACAAAAATAGAATAAGGAAACACAGTAAAAAACAATTTATAATACAAACAGAAAACATGAAAGGAATTGAATATGGAGAAGATTTACCAGATGAACATCCTAGATGTATAAGATTAGATAAACAAATAAATATAGCAACTAAAGTACAGAAACTAAGACTAAATTTAGATAAATTATATGAAAGATACGAATACACAAAAATACCTGAATTAATCGACACAATTTCCTATACAGAATACGAATATATTAGACAACTTATAAAACAACAAGAATATAAATATGATGAATTATAATGTATAAGCGACAACAACCAAAAGTAGTCAGAAAAATAAAAATACACTATTTAACAAGAAGAATTGAAAAACAGAGTAAAATAAAAAGACAGCAAAAATATAAGCTAAAAGAAATTACACAAATAATCAAGGAAATAAATAACTTCACTAAAAGAATAACACATTTTATTATAGCAATAACTAAAATAAGAGAATCATTAGTAAATGGATAAACCAGAGCCAAGCAACCCAGTATATATATATCCAGAAACACCAAAAATAATAAGAAAAATGGAATTATTAAGAAAATTAAATGATATACACGAAGAACTTAAAATTAGAAAAGAAAGATTAAATTATAATATATTTGCAGGAGTAGCTAAAAAATCAATCGAAGCACAAAAACAAACCATACAAGAATTAGAATTACAAAAAGATATATTAGAAATAAAATATTGTTTATGAATAAAGAAGAATATCCAGTAGAAGAAAAAACATTTTTAGGAACAGATGGAACACAAATAACAATAACACACTCAAATTTAGGACGACGATATAGAAAAATAGGTACAAAATTATATTTAATGCCGGATCCAATATCAGCTAAATTAGAAGATAGTCTAACAGAAATGATAAGATTACAAAAAGAAAATACTGAAATAGATCAAAAACTAGAAATAGAAAAAATACGATTAGAAGCCAAAAAAGAAATCGAACAACTAAAAACCCAACAAATAAAACAAACCCCTCCTCAAAAACCTATACCACCTCAAGAACCAATCCCTGAATATTTTGAACCAGAACCAGAAACATCCGAATCATCTACAAAAATACAAGAAATGGAAAAAGAATTAGCAATATTAAAACAAATATATGCCCAGAAAGTACAAGCCAGATTAGCCAAACAAAATGAAAAAATAAAAAAAGAAAAAGAAAAAAAGTTAGCAATGGAATTAGAACAGTTAAAAGAACAAATACACTTAGAAAGCTTAAACCCTGACGAAGAATCTCCAAACATAAGTATTGATAACATCACAATAGACAATTTAACCATAGATAATGTAACCATAAACGAAACCGAATCAGAAATACATTCAGACAATAATAACAATGAAGACGATAATGACGATAACAGTGAAACATATACCCAAATAATGAACCAAATAACAGATTTAAATATAAATACAACAAATGCTGAACCAAATATACATACTATAAAAAATGAACAACCAAGTACAAGTAGAACATATGAGAAAAGAAGATATGATAACCCACGAACTAGAGAACCAACTTATTATACAGTAACAGATGATAATAGATATGAAGCAATATGGCAAAGTAGATTAAATAAATGGACACCAACTAAAACTCCAGAACATTCACAATTTTTAGATTTAGATTGTGTCACAGATATAAATAAAACAATACAAGTATGGATAGGACAAATTGCAAAACAACTAATAGATAATAAAATATCAGTAGCAGATACACCAGGATATATAGAAAGAACATTAATAGGAACAGTAAAATTATGGCTACATAACATAACAGCTGACGGTAGAGCAACATTAAGAAATAATAAAGATAGTAGTGGAACAATTACAACATCAAGCATAGCTATATTAGACAAATACGAATTTGGAATTAGAAATGAATTTGGAAGTATGACAACAGAATTAGCAGAACAAGAAAAAGATAAGAATCTAAATAGACAATTAATGAATAAATTATCAATATGCAATATGTGTTATATAGATGAATATACATGCGCTTTTAAAGATTACTATTATAGAGCAATATATACTCATGAAGAAGCTATAGCAGTTAGAAGAACATATTTTACAAAGTTACCTGAACCATTTAGTACAAAAATAATAACAGCATGGGATGCAGCTAGTTTGACAGATACATTAGGAGCTAGAATAAAATATTTACAAACATGGTTTATAGGACTGTGTGATGAATATAAAGATAAACAAAAATTAGATAAAGTATTAACAAAAAATATGTCGTGTTGTACACAAAAGATAGCACCACAATTTGGTTGTAAAACTAAGAAAAATAAGTTTAGATACAAAAAACGATTTAAAAAATATAAATCTTTTAAATCTAAATATAAGCATAAAAATCCAAGAAAAAGATATTATATAAAAAATTACAAGAGAAAAAGACCTTATCGACCTAAGAAAAAATTATCAGAATGCAAATGCTATAACTGTGGAAAATTAGGACACTTAGCTAAAGATTGTAAAATACCTAAAGATATTAAGAAAAAACAAATTACCGAAGTAAGAATAGAAGAAAATATTTATACAGAATTACCATACATAGATTATGATTTAGAAAGTAACGATAGTATTTATGAACTAGATGAATTACCAGATATAGAGATAAATGACGCAGATTTAGAAACTGACCTAAATAATGATGATAGCGATATAAATCTATCAGATATAGAAAACGAAATTGATGACTGAATCAGGAATAATAGAAAAAGAAAATTACCAAACTGAAGATAGTAATAACCAAAAAATAATATTTGACTCAAATATATACAAGCAAATTACGAAACAAGAAATAACCTTAAAAATAGATAATGTATTAGATGTACCAATGGTAAAATATTGGTTTAAAAAACCTAAAGAAGAATATTATATAATAAGCCAAAAAGAACATACAGTAGACTGTAAATATGCACAAGGTAGTGCAATGGTACCCATAATAAGTAAAAGAGAAATAACCAAAGAAATACAAGCATTAAAACCAAAACCGAAAAACGAAATAACTCATGTACACTTAGGAGCAATACAGATATTAATAAAAGCATGTTTTAAGGAAGGAATAAATACACCCATAGAACTATACTTAGCAGATGATAGAATTAAGTACCCAATTGAACAAAGTATAATTAGTGCAGTAAAAGGAAATCTAATATACCAAAAATTTAAGTTTACAGTTAACCCAAATTATACAGTAGCAATAAAAGATAGAAATATAGATAAATCCCTAGTATTATATTGGAAACTATCAGGAATAGAATTAACCCCTGGAAGTAAAATATTTACAGCAAGATGCAAAAATTTATATATTTTAACTACTAAACATATGGTACAAGCAACTAACAAAATTGATAAAATCAATATAGAATCCCCATTCGACAATATATTAACGGTCATAGATAATAATGATTATAGTTATGATGAATTAAATATGAATCAAGAATTAGATATAGTAAAAGAAAGAATAGGAATGACACCAAAAAGACAAATAGATGCCCCCTCATCCTCATCAAGAATGAGTACATCCAGAAGAATAGAATATGAAATACCCAATGAAATAATACCAACACAACATCCCTATTATATAACAGGAATATTAAATCAACGAAAATATTTAATCTTAATCAACACAGGAGAACAAGATAATTGGATAACTAGAGAATTAATTACAGAAGATGATATTATATTCAATATCCTTTTTTAATTTTTTATTTAATGGTTTTAAATATTCTGCTAATTTTGGTATATATTCTCTTACTTGATTTACTAATCCTAAAAAGGATTGTAATTTTTTCTTCGTATCTAGTATTTCATTTGAATTTATAATTTTTTGTACTATATGTGTTTGCATTTTTACTCCATTCTTATCTATTTGTATACCAAGAAATTCTATTTGTTTTTTCATTATTTCTGCCTTGCTTTTACTTAAACTAATTCCTGCTGTATCTATAATGTTAATAAATTTATTTAGTAATTGTATGTGTTCGTCTTCTGTTCTTGAATATAACAATATATCATCAATATATACAATACAGTTTTCTAATTGTGTAAAGTAAGTATCCATAAAATGTTGATACCTACCTGGTGCATTTTTATATCCAAAGGGTAAAACATTCCATTCATAAAATCCTTGGGGTACTGTGAATGCTGTTAAATGTTTAGAGTTATCTTCTAATTTTAAATGATAAAATCCTGATTTGCAATCAAATTTGCTAAAGTAATTATATCCTTGGATTTGTCTATTTTTTAATATTTTATTTGGTATTGGGTAATTATAAGTTTTAGTTTTGGCATTTAGATTTCTATAATCAATAACCATCCTACTCTTCCCTCTTTTTTGTTCACTATGTTTGTTAACAATAAAGGCGGGACTAGTATGTTTACTGTTACTAGCTTGGATGTAATTATTTTGAAGTAATTCATCTATGTGTAAGGTAAATTCTTTTAAGTCATCAAAGTTATATTTTAATGGTTTTTGGGTTATTATACTATTCTGATTTATTAGTTCTATTGTAACTGTTGTTTTATGTTTATGCCATCCTTTAAGCGGATTGTCACTATATAAGGGTTCTAACTTATCATAGATTGATTGTAACATATTGATATTAAAGGTTATAATTTCTATTGCTTTCTCTGTTGTCACTTGATTTTCTAGTTTTTGTGTTATCTTTTCTGATCCTTTTATCCATGGTGTTGTTTTTCTAGGTTTATTTTGTACTCGTTTGGCTCCTATTTTTTGTTTACAAGGTGTTGTAAACCAGCAGTGTGTTTTTGTTAGTATATGAGGGTATAGTTCATCGATAAAGGGCATTCCTAAAATTATATCTCTTGTTGTGAAATCATAGTTATACATTGTTTTTATTGTTAGTATTTTATCATATATTTGTAATTTGACATCTTTTGCATAATATTTTATTATACTTCCTTCGTCATTAAATCCTGAAAATACAGTTGGATTTTTTATCTTTTGCCACTTAGTTTCTGGTAAACAATTGTATCTACATAAATTTGCTTCTGCACCGGTATCTATCATTGGTGTGTAATATCTACTATTGTATCCTTCTACAATTATTTTTGCTAATATATATACTTTCATTTTAAAGTATTTTTATAATATTGATTTTGTCCTATTGATTATTACATTTTTATTTTGGTAATGAATGATCAATCTTTTATCTTCTAACTTATATGGTTTTACTTGTTCTAGCCATTGTAGTCCTAAAACTATATTTGGATTTATTTGTCCTATTGTAAATTGTATGTTTATAGGTATTCCGCCTATAATTACTTCTTGAATAGTTATTTCCTTTGTCTGTTTTAATTCTATTGGTAGATCGGGTATTTCTTGTTCTTGTATTATAATATCATCTTCTGTAATTAATTCTCTTGTTATCCAATTATCTTGTTCTCCTGTGTTAATTAAGATTAAATATTTTCGTTGATTTAATATTCCTGTTATATAATAAGGATGTTGTGTTGGTATTATTTCATTGGGTATTTCATATTCTATTCTTCTGGATGTACTCATTCTTGATGAGGATGAGGGGGCATCTATTTGTCTTTTTGGTGTCATTCCTATTCTTTCTTTTACTATATCTAATTCTTGATTCATATTTAATTCATCATAACTATAATCATTATTATCTATGACCGTTAATATATTGTCGAATGGGGATTCTATATTGATTTTATCAATTTTGTTAGTTGCTTGTACCATATGTTTAGTAGTTAAAATATATAAATTTTTGCATCTTGCTGTAAATATTTTACTTCCAGGGGTTAATTCTATTCCTGATAGTTTCCAATATAATACTAGAGATTTATCTATATTTCTATCTTTTATTGCTACTGTATAATTTGGGTTAACTGTAAACTTAAATTTTTGGTATATTAGATTTCCTTTTACTGCACTAATTATACTTTGTTCAATTGGGTACTTAATTCTATCATCTGCTAAGTATAGTTCTATGGGTGTATTTATTCCTTCCTTAAAACATGCTTTTATTAATATCTGTATTGCTCCTAAGTGTACATGAGTTATTTCGTTTTTCGGTTTTGGTTTTAATGCTTGTATTTCTTTGGTTATTTCTCTTTTACTTATTATGGGTACCATTGCACTACCTTGTGCATATTTACAGTCTACTGTATGTTCTTTTTGGCTTATTATATAATATTCTTCTTTAGGTTTTTTAAACCAATATTTTACCATTGGTACATCTAATACATTATCTATTTTTAAGGTTATTTCTTGTTTCGTAATTTGCTTGTATATATTTGAGTCAAATATTATTTTTTGGTTATTACTATCTTCAGTTTGGTAATTTTCTTTTTCTATTATTCCTGATTCAGTCATCAATTTCGTTTTCTATATCTGATAGATTTATATCGCTATCATCATTATTTAGGTCAGTTTCTAAATCTGCGTCATTTATCTCTATATCTGGTAATTCATCTAGTTCATAAATACTATCGTTACTTTCTAAATCATAATCTATGTATGGTAATTCTGTATAAATATTTTCTTCTATTCTTACTTCGGTAATTTGTTTTTTCTTAATATCTTTAGGTATTTTACAATCTTTAGCTAAGTGTCCTAATTTTCCACAGTTATAGCATTTGCATTCTGATAATTTTTTCTTAGGTCGATAAGGTCTTTTTCTCTTGTAATTTTTTATATAATATCTTTTTCTTGGATTTTTATGCTTATATTTAGATTTAAAAGATTTATATTTTTTAAATCGTTTTTTGTATCTAAACTTATTTTTCTTAGTTTTACAACCAAATTGTGGTGCTATCTTTTGTGTACAACACGACATATTTTTTGTTAATACTTTATCTAATTTTTGTTTATCTTTATATTCATCACACAGTCCTATAAACCATGTTTGTAAATATTTTATTCTAGCTCCTAATGTATCTGTCAAACTAGCTGCATCCCATGCTGTTATTATTTTTGTACTAAATGGTTCAGGTAACTTTGTAAAATATGTTCTTCTAACTGCTATAGCTTCTTCATGAGTATATATTGCTCTATAATAGTAATCTTTAAAAGCGCATGTATATTCATCTATATAACACATATTGCATATTGATAATTTATTCATTAATTGTCTATTTAGATTCTTATCTTTTTCTTGTTCTGCTAATTCTGTTGTCATACTTCCAAATTCATTTCTAATTCCAAATTCGTATTTGTCTAATATAGCTATGCTTGATGTTGTAATTGTTCCACTACTATCTTTATTATTTCTTAATGTTGCTCTACCGTCAGCTGTTATGTTATGTAGCCATAATTTTACTGTTCCTATTAATGTTCTTTCTATATATCCTGGTGTATCTGCTACTGATATTTTATTATCTATTAGTTGTTTTGCAATTTGTCCTATCCATACTTGTATTGTTTTATTTATATCTGTGACACAATCTAAATCTAAAAATTGTGAATGTTCTGGAGTTTTAGTTGGTGTCCATTTATTTAATCTACTTTGCCATATTGCTTCATATCTATTATCATCTGTTACTGTATAATAAGTTGGTTCTCTAGTTCGTGGGTTATCATATCTTCTTTTCTCATATGTTCTACTTGTACTTGGTTGTTCATTTTTTATAGTATGTATATTTGGTTCAGCATTTGTTGTATTTATATTTAAATCTGTTATTTGGTTCATTATTTGGGTATATGTTTCACTGTTATCGTCATTATCGTCTTCATTGTTATTATTGTCTGAATGTATTTCTGATTCGGTTTCGTTTATGGTTACATTATCTATGGTTAAATTGTCTATTGTGATGTTATCAATACTTATGTTTGGAGATTCTTCGTCAGGGTTTAAGCTTTCTAAGTGTATTTGTTCTTTTAACTGTTCTAATTCCATTGCTAACTTTTTTTCTTTTTCTTTTTTTATTTTTTCATTTTGTTTGGCTAATCTGGCTTGTACTTTCTGGGCATATATTTGTTTTAATATTGCTAATTCTTTTTCCATTTCTTGTATTTTTGTAGATGATTCGGATGTTTCTGGTTCTGGTTCAAAATATTCAGGGATTGGTTCTTGAGGTGGTATAGGTTTTTGAGGAGGGGTTTGTTTTATTTGTTGGGTTTTTAGTTGTTCGATTTCTTTTTTGGCTTCTAATCGTATTTTTTCTATTTCTAGTTTTTGATCTATTTCAGTATTTTCTTTTTGTAATCTTATCATTTCTGTTAGACTATCTTCTAATTTAGCTGATATTGGATCCGGCATTAAATATAATTTTGTACCTATTTTTCTATATCGTCGTCCTAAATTTGAGTGTGTTATTGTTATTTGTGTTCCATCTGTTCCTAAAAATGTTTTTTCTTCTACTGGATATTCTTCTTTATTCATAAACAATATTTAATTTCTAATATATCTTTTTGTAATTCTAATTCTTGTATGGTTTGTTTTTGTGCTTCGATTGATTTTTTAGCTACTCCTGCAAATATATTATAATTTAATCTTTCTTTTCTAATTTTAAGTTCTTCGTGTATATCATTTAATTTTCTTAATAATTCCATTTTTCTTATTATTTTTGGTGTTTCTGGATATATATATACTGGGTTGCTCGGCTCTGGTTTATCCATTTACTAATGATTCTCTTATTTTAGTTATTGCTATAATAAAATGTGTTATTCTTTTAGTGAAGTTATTTATTTCCTTGATTATTTGTGTAATTTCTTTTAGCTTATATTTTTGCTGTCTTTTTATTTTACTCTGTTTTTCAATTCTTCTTGTTAAATGCTGGGCTATTAGTTTATTGTATCCTTGTAGTTTCTGCGTTATAAAATCTTTTTGAGGGTCAGTGGTTGTCTGAGATCTTGGATGTAAATTCAAAAAGGTTTGGGTTTTATACATATTTTGGATGTATGCTCTGGAAATGTGGTTATATACTTGTTTATTTTGGTTTAGACTTGCGGCATATGTGGATGTTTGTGGACTTGGTATAGTCGGATGTGATAGGTTTATGGGTTGTTTATTCCTGGTAAAGGTTTTTGTAAACTGGCTATTTAAATTTTGGTTTTGTCTTTTTGTAGGTTGACTGGTTGGATTTGAGCTGCTTGCTCCTGTAGATGCTTTTCCTGTAGCTGCATTAACAAACTTGTTATGAGTTTTATGGAGTTTCTCAACGTCTCCTTCTAGTTCTGGAATTTTTATGTCTTCCGATTGACATAGTTCAGCATATTTTGAGTCATGCGGTTGACTTGTAGCTTTGTCCTTCTTTAGCTCTTTTAGTTCTAGCTCAAAACTGTCCACTTTTAAGCAAAGTGTAGTCATGGCTTTTAACAAAATATCCATTTGGCTATCTTGATCTGTCTGGGTAGCTTTGTCTTGATAAGTAGTCTGCAGTGACATTTTTGTTAGTACTGATCACTTCTATTGTAAATGTAAAATTTTGTATATTTAAGACAAGTCTTCGTATTTCTTTTGTTGTAACTGAGTCGTCTAATTTTCTTGTTAGCCACCATTTTACTTGTGTATTATCTGTTCTGACAATAAATTTGTTATAAACAATATATGGTTCGAATGCTAATAAACATTTATATAAGGCAAATAATTCTTTCCTATTTATTTCCCATTTATCTTGAGGTTCCGTATATGTTCCTGAGTGATATCTACAGTGATGTTCTGTTTTTGTATCAATATACTTATATTTTAATACTCCACCGTAACTATGGTTACTTGAATCTGTTTCTACTATATATATAAATTCTTTTGTTATATCTGGAAAATATAATTTTGGTAACTTTTGACATAATTCTTTAACCTTTTGTATATGTTTTCTATCTGTTTGGTCAAAATGATATTCAATATCCTTTTTTAATTTTTTATTTAATGGTTTTAAATATTCTGCTAATTTTGGTATATATTCTCTTACTTGATTTACTAATCCTAAAAAGGATTGTAATTTTTTCTTCGTATCTAGTATTTCATTTGAATTTATAATTTTTTGTACTATATGTGTTTGCATTTTTACTCCATTCTTATCTATTTGTATACCAAGAAATTCTATTTGTTTTTTCATTATTTCTGCCTTGCTTTTACTTAAACTAATTCCTGCTGTATCTATAATGTTAATAAATTTATTTAGTAATTGTATGTGTTCGTCTTCTGTTCTTGAATATAACAATATATCATCAATATATACAATACAGTTTTCTAATTGTGTAAAGTAAGTATCCATAAAATGTTGATACCTACCTGGTGCATTTTTATATCCAAAGGGTAAAACATTCCATTCATAAAATCCTTGGGGTACTGTGAATGCTGTTAAATGTTTAGAGTTATCTTCTAATTTTAAATGATAAAATCCTGATTTGCAATCAAATTTGCTAAAGTAATTATATCCTTGGATTTGTCTAATTTTTAATATTTTATTTGGTATTGGGTAATTATAAGTTTTAGTTTTGGCATTTAGATTTCTATAATCAATAACCATCCTACTCTTCCCTCTTTTTTGTTCACTATGTTTGTTAACAATAAAGGCGGGACTAGTATGTTTACTGTTACTAGCTTGGATGTAAAATTATGGCTACATAACATAACAGCTGACGGTAGAGCAACATTAAGAAATAATAAAGATAGTAGTGGAACAATTACAACATCAAGCATAGCTATATTAGACAAATACGAATTTGGAATTAGAAATGAATTTGGAAGTATGACAACAGAATTAGCAGAACAAGAAAAAGATAAGAATCTAAATAGACAATTAATGAATAAATTATCAATATGCAATATGTGTTATATAGATGAATATACATGCGCTTTTAAAGATTACTATTATAGAGCAATATATACTCATGAAGAAGCTATAGCAGTTAGAAGAAAATATTTATACAGAATTACCATACATAGATTATGATTTAGAAAGTAACGATAGTATTTATGAACTAGATGAATTACCAGATATAGAGATAAATGACGCAGATTTAGAAACTGACCTAAATAATGATGATAGCGATATAAATCTATCAGATATAGAAAACGAAATTGATGACTGAATCAGGAATAATAGAAAAAGAAAATTACCAAACTGAAGATAGTAATAACCAAAAAATAATATTTGACTCAAATATATACAAGCAAATTACGAAACAAGAAATAACCTTAAAAATAGATAATGTATTAGATGTACCAATGGTAAAATATTGGTTTAAAAAACCTAAAGAAGAATATTATATAATAAGCCAAAAAGAACATACAGTAGACTGTAAATATGCACAAGGTAGTGCAATGGTACCCATAATAAGTAAAAGAGAAATAACCAAAGAAATACAAGCATTAAAACCAAAACCGAAAAACGAAATAACTCATGTACACTTAGGAGCAATACAGATATTAATAAAAGCATGTTTTAAGGAAGGAATAAATACACCCATAGAACTATACTTAGCAGATGATAGAATTAAGTACCCAATTGAACAAAGTATAATTAGTGCAGTAAAAGGAAATCTAATATACCAAAAATTTAAGTTTACAGTTAACCCAAATTATACAGTAGCAATAAAAGATAGAAATATAGATAAATCTCTAGTATTATATTGGAAACTATCAGGAATAGAATTAACCCCTGGAAGTAAAATATTTACAGCAAGATGCAAAAATTTATATATTTTAACTACTAAACATATGGTACAAGCAACTAACAAAATTGATAAAATCAATATAGAATCCCCATTCGACAATATATTAACGGTCATAGATAATAATGATTATAGTTATGATGAATTAAATATGAATCAAGAATTAGATATAGTAAAAGAAAGAATAGGAATGACACCAAAAAGACAAATAGATGCCCCCTCATCCTCATCAAGAATGAGTACATCCAGAAGAATAGAATATGAAATACCCAATGAAATAATACCAACACAACATCCTTATTATATAACAGGAATATTAAATCAACGAAAATATTTAATCTTAATTAACACAGGAGAACAAGATAATTGGATAACAAGAGAATTAATTACAGAAGATGATATTATAATACAAGAACAAGAAATACCCGATCTACCAATAGAATTAAAACAGACAAAGGAAATAACTATTCAAGAAGTAATTATAGGCGGAATACCTATAAACATACAATTTACAATAGGACAAATAAATCCAAATATAGTTTTAGGACTACAATGGCTAGAACAAGTAAAACCATATAAGTTAGAAGATAAAAGATTGATCATTCATTACCAAAATAAAAATGTAATAATCAATAGGACAAAATCAATATTATAAAAATACTTTAAAATGAAAGTATATATATTAGCAAAAATAATTGTAGAAGGATACAATAGTAGATATTACACACCAATGATAGATACCGGTGCAGAAGCAAATTTATGTAGATACAATTGTTTACCAGAAACTAAGTGGCAAAAGATAAAAAATCCAACTGTATTTTCAGGATTTAATGACGAAGGAAGTATAATAAAATATTATGCAAAAGATGTCAAATTACAAATATATGATAAAATACTAACAATAAAAACAATGTATAACTATGATTTCACAACAAGAGATATAATTTTAGGAATGCCCTTTATCGATGAACTATACCCTCATATACTAACAAAAACACACTGCTGGTTTACAACACCTTGTAAACAAAAAATAGGAGCCAAACGAGTACAAAATAAACCTAGAAAAACAACACCATGGATAAAAGGATCAGAAAAGATAACACAAAAACTAGAAAATCAAGTGACAACAGAGAAAGCAATAGAAATTATAACCTTTAATATCAATATGTTACAATCAATCTATGATAAGTTAGAACCCTTATATAGTGACAATCCGCTTAAAGGATGGCATAAACATAAAACAACAGTTACAATAGAACTAATAAATCAGAATAGTATAATAACCCAAAAACCATTAAAATATAACTTTGATGACTTAAAAGAATTTACCTTACACATAGATGAATTACTTCAAAATAATTACATCCAAGCTAGTAACAGTAAACATACTAGTCCCGCCTTTATTGTTAACAAACATAGTGAACAAAAAAGAGGGAAGAGTAGGATGGTTATTGATTATAGAAATCTAAATGCCAAAACTAAAACTTATAATTACCCAATACCAAATAAAATATTAAAAATTAGACAAATCCAAGGATATAATTACTTTAGCAAATTTGATTGCAAATCAGGATTTTATCATTTAAAATTAGAAGATAACTCTAAACATTTAACAGCATTCACAGTACCCCAAGGATTTTATGAATGGAATGTTTTACCCTTTGGATATAAAAATGCACCAGGTAGGTATCAACATTTTATGGATACTTACTTTACACAATTAGAAAACTGTATTGTATATATTGATGATATATTGTTATATTCAAGAACAGAAGACGAACACATACAATTACTAAATAAATTTATTAACATTATAGATACAGCAGGAATTAGTTTAAGTAAAAGCAAGGCAGAAATAATGAAAAAACAAATAGAATTTCTTGGCATACAAATAGATAAGAATGGAGTAAAAATGCAAACACATATAGTACAAAAAATTATAAATTCAGATGAGATACTAGATACAAAGAAAAAGTTACAATCCTTTTTAGGATTAGTAAATCAAGTAAGAGAATATATACCAAAATTAGCAGAATATTTAAAACCATTAAATAAAAAATTAAAAAAGGATATTGAATATCATTTTGACCAAACAGATAGAAAACATATACAAAAGGTTAAAGAATTATGTCAAAAGTTACCAAAATTATATTTTCCAGATATAACAAAAGAATTTATATATATAGTAGAAACAGATTCAAGTAACCATAGTTACGGTGGAGTATTAAAATATAAGTATATTGATACAAAAACAGAACATCACTGTAGATATCACTCAGGAACATATACGGAACCTCAAGATAAATGGGAAATAAATAGGAAAGAATTATTTTTATCTTTTGCCACTTAGTTTCTGGTAAACAATTGTATCTACATAAATTTGCTTCTGCACCGGTATCTATCATTGGTGTGTAATATCTACTATTGTATCCTTCTACAATTATTTTTGCTAATATATTATACCCAAATAATGAACCAAATAACAGATTTAAATATAAATACAACAAATGCTGAACCAAATATACATACTATAAAAAATGAACAACCAAGTACAAGTAGAACATATGAGAAAAGAAGATATGATAACCCACGAACTAGAGAACCAACTTATTATACAGTAACAGATGATAATAGATATGAAGCAATATGGCAAAGTAGATTAAATAAATGGACACCAACTAAAACTCCAGAACATTCACAATTTTTAGATTTAGATTGTGTCACAGATATAAATAAAACAATACAAGTATGGATAGGACAAATTGCAAAGCAACTAATAGATAATAAAATATCAGTAGCAGATACACCAGGATATATAGAAAGAACATTAATAGGAACAGTAAAATTATGGCTACATAACATAACAGCTGACGGTAGAGCAACATTAAGAAATAATAAAGATAGTAGTGGAACAATTACAACATCAAGCATAGCTATATTAGACAAATACGAATTTGGAATTAGAAATGAATTTGGAAGTATGACAACAGAATTAGCAGAACAAGAAAAAGATAAGCGGATTGTCACTATATAAGGGTTCTAACTTATCATAGATTGATTGTAACATATTGATATTAAAGGTTATAATTTCTATTGCTTTCTCTGTTGTCACTTGATTTTCTAGTTTTTGTGTTATCTTTTCTGATCCTTTTATCCATGGTGTTGTTTTTCTAGGTTTATTTTGTACTCGTTTGGCTCCTATTTTTTGTTTACAAGGTGTTGTAAACCAGCAGTGTGTTTTTGTTAGTATATGAGGGTATAGTTCATCGATAAAGGGCATTCCTAAAATTATATCTCTTGTTGTGAAATCATAGTTATACATTGTTTTTATTGTTAGTATTTTATCATATATTTGTAATTTGACATCTTTTGCATAATATTTTATTATACTTCCTTCGTCATTAAATCCTGAAAATACAGTTGGATTTTTTATCTTTTGCCACTTAGTTTCTGGTAAACAATTGTATCTACATAAATTTGCTTCTGCACCGGTATCTATCATTGGTGTGTAATATCTACTATTGTATCCTTCTACAATTATTTTTGCTAATATATATACTTTCATTTTAAAGTATTTTTATAATATTGATTTTGTCCTATTGATTATTACATTTTTATTTTGGTAATGAATGATCAATCTTTTATCTTCTAACTTATATGGTTTTACTTGTTCTAGCCATTGTAGTCCTAAAACTATATTTGGATTTATTTGTCCTATTGTAAATTGTATGTTTATAGGTATTCCGCCTATAATTACTTCTTGAATAGTTATTTCCTTTGTCTGTTTTAATTCTATTGGTAGATCGGGTATTTCTTGTTCTTGTATTATAATATCATCTTCTGTAATTAATTCTCTTGTTATCCAATTATCTTGTTCTCCTGTGTTAATTAAGATTAAATATTTTCGTTGATTTAATATTCCTGTTATATAATAAGGATGTTGTGTTGGTATTATTTCATTGGGTATTTCATATTCTATTCTTCTGGATGTACTCATTCTTGATGAGGATGAGGGGGCATCTATTTGTCTTTTTGGTGTCATTCCTATTCTTTCTTTTACTATATCTAATTCTTGATTCATATTTAATTCATCATAACTATAATCATTATTATCTATGACCGTTAATATATTGTCGAATGGGGATTCTATATTGATTTTATCAATTTTGTTAGTTGCTTGTACCATATGTTTAGTAGTTAAAATATATAAATTTTTGCATCTTGCTGTAAATATTTTACTTCCAGGGGTTAATTCTATTCCTGATAGTTTCCAATATAATACTAGAGATTTATCTATATTTCTATCTTTTATTGCTACTGTATAATTTGGGTTAACTGTAAACTTAAATTTTTGGTATATTAGATTTCCTTTTACTGCACTAATTATACTTTGTTCAATTGGGTACTTAATTCTATCATCTGCTAAGTATAGTTCTATGGGTGTATTTATTCCTTCCTTAAAACATGCTTTTATTAATATCTGTATTGCTCCTAAGTGTACATGAGTTATTTCGTTTTTCGGTTTTGGTTTTAATGCTTGTATTTCTTTGGTTATTTCTCTTTTACTTATTATGGGTACCATTGCACTACCTTGTGCATATTTACAGTCTACTGTATGTTCTTTTTGGCTTATTATATAATATTCTTCTTTAGGTTTTTTAAACCAATATTTTACCATTGGTACATCTAATACATTATCTATTTTTAAGGTTATTTCTTGTTTCGTAATTTGCTTGTATATATTTGAGTCAAATATTATTTTTTGGTTATTACTATCTTCAGTTTGGTAATTTTCTTTTTCTATTATTCCTGATTCAGTCATCAATTTCGTTTTCTATATCTGATAGATTTATATCGCTATCATCATTATTTAGGTCAGTTTCTAAATCTGCGTCATTTATCTCTATATCTGGTAATTCATCTAGTTCATAAATACTATCGTTACTTTCTAAATCATAATCTATGTATGGTAATTCTGTATAAATATTTTCTTCTATTCTTACTTCGGTAATTTGTTTTTTCTTAATATCTTTAGGTATTTATGAACTCCATAAATACCTAAAGATATTAAGAAAAAACAAATTACCGAAGTAAGAATAGAAGAAAATATTTATACAGAATTACCATACATAGATTATGATTTAGAAAGTAACGATAGTATTTATGAACTAGATGAATTACCAGATATAGAGATAAATGACGCAGATTTAGAAACTGACCTAAATAATGATGATAGCGATATAAATCTATCAGATATAGAAAACGAAATTGATGACTGAATCAGGAATAATAGAAAAAGAAAATTACCAAACTGAAGATAGTAATAACCAAAAAATAATATTTGACTCAAATATATACAAGCAAATTACGAAACAAGAAATAACCTTAAAAATAGATAATGTATTAGATGTACCAATGGTAAAATATTGGTTTAAAAAACCTAAAGAAGAATATTATATAATAAGCCAAAAAGAACATACAGTAGACTGTAAATATGCACAAGGTAGTGCAATGGTACCCATAATAAGTAAAAGAGAAATAACCAAAGAAATACAAGCATTAAAACCAAAACCGAAAAACGAAATAACTCATGTACACTTAGGAGCAATACAGATATTAATAAAAGCATGTTTTAAGGAAGGAATAAATACACCCATAGAACTATACTTAGCAGATGATAGAATTAAGTACCCAATTGAACAAAGTATAATTAGTGCAGTAAAAGGAAATCTAATATACCAAAAATTTAAGTTTACAGTTAACCCAAATTATACAGTAGCAATAAAAGATAGAAATATAGATAAATCTCTAGTATTATATTGGAAACTATCAGGAATAGAATTAACCCCTGGAAGTAAAATATTTACAGCAAGATGCAAAAATTTATATATTTTAACTACTAAACATATGGTACAAGCAACTAACAAAATTGATAAAATCAATATAGAATCCCCATTCGACAATATATTAACGGTCATAGATAATAATGATTATAGTTATGATGAATTAAATATGAATCAAGAATTAGATATAGTAAAAGAAAGAATAGGAATGACACCAAAAAGACAAATAGATGCCCCCTCATCCTCATCAAGAATGAGTACATCCAGAAGAATAGAATATGAAATACCCAATGAAATAATACCAACACAACATCCTTATTATATAACAGGAATATTAAATCAACGAAAATATTTAATCTTAATTAACACAGGAGAACAAGATAATTGGATAACAAGAGAATTAATTACAGAAGATGATATTATAATACAAGAACAAGAAATACCCGATCTACCAATAGAATTAAAACAGACAAAGGAAATAACTATTCAAGAAGTAATTATAGGCGGAATACCTATAAACATACAATTTACAATAGGACAAATAAATCCAAATATAGTTTTAGGACTACAATGGCTAGAACAAGTAAAACCATATAAGTTAGAAGATAAAAGATTGATCATTCATTACCAAAATAAAAATGTAATAATCAATAGGACAAAATCAATATTATAAAAATACTTTAAAATGAAAGTATATATATTAGCAAAAATAATTGTAGAAGGATACAATAGTAGATATTACACACCAATGATAGATACCGGTGCAGAAGCAAATTTATGTAGATACAATTGTTTACCAGAAACTAAGTGGCAAAAGATAAAAAATCCAACTGTATTTTCAGGATTTAATGACGAAGGAAGTATAATAAAATATTATGCAAAAGATGTCAAATTACAAATATATGATAAAATACTAACAATAAAAACAATGTATAACTATGATTTCACAACAAGAGATATAATTTTAGGAATGCCCTTTATCGATGAACTATACCCTCATATACTAACAAAAACACACTGCTGGTTTACAACACCTTGTAAACAAAAAATAGGAGCCAAACGAGTACAAAATAAACCTAGAAAAACAACACCATGGATAAAAGGATCAGAAAAGATAACACAAAAACTAGAAAATCAAGTGACAACAGAAAAAGCAATTCTGCTTACCTATAACCTCTCATGTGTTGAGAACTCAATAAAAGATATTACTCAAAAATATATTTCAGATATTTGCTATGGAGGAATCCAACATAGAAACATCTATGCCACATACTACCGACGAGATAACAACAAAGGTATACTCATATTTACATATGTGTAACTAATCTATCATATTCCTAATAATCTCTGATTAGCTTATTATTATTTATCATGTTATAGTCTGATTATGTTAACATTATCCTTATTAGTTTGCTATGGTTAGGAAGCTGAGAGTAAGTTAGACCCAGACTAAGCTTTTCCAAAATGGTTGAACCCAGAAAAGGCGAGGAAGCCGTGAATAGGGTAGTAAACCAACTGAAGTAAGCAGGGTTAGGGTAAACTGATTAAAGCTGGAACCCATAGTAGTGACCAACCGGATAATTAAACATACTGGACTATTAGATGATAAAGGTAATAATATAAGCAGAGGTTAGAAGGAATAATTGATTAAAACACAGAAGTAAGAAATGACAGAACCTAGTTATATGAAACCCGAAATAGCAGAAACTAGTAACCCTAAACAAACAGAAGATATAGAAAGATATAAAACACCAATACCTAAGTATCTTATAAATGGAGATAAAGACTATAAAATATTAGTCTTATATATATTAAAAAATTTAGATACAGATATCACACAAAGAATATATAACCTACTATTTAACCACGAAATCATAGACTTAATGAAAGAATTATGGATAGACACAATATTAAACAATGATAGTGATAATGACTCTAGAGATAATGATATATACCTTGATATAGATACAGAAGGATATCTAGATTTTTATTAAAATGGACCAAAATAATTTAGAAAATTGGCAGCGAACTATAGATGAACTAAGAGAAAGAGAAACATTAATACAATTCAATCTAGACAGATATATACAAACCCAAAATAGTGGTTATTTAGATCTAATAGTAAGAGATATCAATATTATATTAAGACTAATTAGAGAACGAGATAACTACTATAATTCCGCATTTAGATAAAATGACCCAAGAAGAGAAGATCAAAGGACCACCCCCCACATTGGTATCAGAGCATAGGAATAAAAAAGATAAGATAACAGAGCATAGGATGAACGAAAATAAAATAAACGAGCATAGGAATAAAAAATATAGTACCAACAATATTTACAAAAATAGAATAAAGAAACAAAGTAAAAAACAATTTATAATACAAACAGAAAACATGAAAGGAATTGAATATGGAGAAGATTTACCAGATAAACACCGAAAGATTAAATTATAATATATTTGCAGGAGTAGCTAAAAAATCAATCGAAGCACAAAAACAAACCATACAAGAATTAGAATTACAAAAAGATATATTAGAAATAAAATATTGTTTATGAATAAAGAAGAATATCCAGTAGAAGAAAAAACATTTTTAGGAACAGATGGAACACAAATAACAATAACACACTCAAATTTAGGACGACGATATAGAAAAATAGGTACAAAATTATATTTAATGCCGGATCCAATATCAGCTAAATTAGAAGATAGTCTAACAGAAATGATAAGATTACAAAAAGAAAATACTGAAATAGATCAAAAACTAGAAATAGAAAAAATACGATTAGAAGCCAAAAAAGAAATCGAACAACTAAAAACCCAACAAATAAAACAAACCCCTCCTCAAAAACCTATACCACCTCAAGAACCAATCCCTGAATATTTTGAACCAGAACCAGAAACATCCGAATCATCTACAAAAATACAAGAAATGGAAAAAGAATTAGCAATATTAAAACAAATATATGCCCAGAAAGTACAAGCCAGATTAGCCAAACAAAATGAAAAAATAAAAAAAGAAAAAGAAAAAAAGTTAGCAATGGAATTAGAACAGTTAAAAGAACAAATACACTTAGAAAGCTTAAACCCTGACGAAGAATCTCCAAACATAAGTATTGATAACATCACAATAGACAATTTAACCATAGATAATGTAACCATAAACGAAACCGAATCAGAAATACATTCAGACAATAATAACAATGAAGACGATAATGACGATAACAGTGAAACATATACCCAAATAATGAACCAAATAACAGATTTAAATATAAATACAACAAATGCTGAACCAAATATACATACTATAAAAAATGAACAACCAAGTACAAGTAGAACATATGAGAAAAGAAGATATGATAACCCACGAACTAGAGAACCAACTTATTATACAGTAACAGATGATAATAGATATGAAGCAATATGGCAAAGTAGATTAAATAAATGGACACCAACTAAAACTCCAGAACATTCACAATTTTTAGATTTAGATTGTGTCACAGATATAAATAAAACAATACAAGTATGGATAGGACAAATTGCAAAACAACTAATAGATAATAAAATATCAGTAGCAGATACACCAGGATATATAGAAAGAACATTAATAGGAACAGTAAAATTATGGCTACATAACATAACAGCTGACGGTAGAGCAACATTAAGAAATAATAAAGATAGTAGTGGAACAATTACAACATCAAGCATAGCTATATTAGACAAATACGAATTTGGAATTAGAAATGAATTTGGAAGTATGACAACAGAATTAGCAGAACAAGAAAAAGATAAGAATCTAAATAGACAATTAATGAATAAATTATCAATATGCAATATGTGTTATATAGATGAATATACATGCGCTTTTAAAGATTACTATTATAGAGCAATATATACTCATGAAGAAGCTATAGCAGTTAGAAGAACATATTTTACAAAGTTACCTGAACCATTTAGTACAAAAATAATAACAGCATGGGATGCAGCTAGTTTGACAGATACATTAGGAGCTAGAATAAAATATTTACAAACATGGTTTATAGGACTGTGTGATGAATATAAAGATAAACAAAAATTAGATAAAGTATTAACAAAAAATATGTCGTGTTGTACACAAAAGATAGCACCACAATTTGGTTGTAAAACTAAGAAAAATAAGTTTAGATACAAAAAACGATTTAAAAAATATAAATCTTTTAAATCTAAATATAAGCATAAAAATCCAAGAAAAAGAATTTACCTTACACATAGATGAATTACTTCAAAATAATTACATCCAAGCTAGTAACAGTAAACATACTAGTCCCGCCTTTATTGTTAACAAACATAGTGAACAAAAAAGAGGGAAGAGTAGGATGGTTATTGATTATAGAAATCTAAATGCCAAAACTAAAACTTATAATTACCCAATACCAAACAAAATATTAAAAATTAGACAAATCCAAGGATATAATTACTTTAGCAAATTTGATTGCAAATCAGGCTTTTATCATTTAAAATTAGAAGATAACTCTAAACATTTAACAGCATTCACAGTACCCCAAGGATTTTATGAATGGAATGTTTTACCCTTTGGATATAAAAATGCACCAGGTAGGTATCAACATTTTATGGATACTTACTTTACACAATTAGAAAACTGTATTGTATATATTGATGATATATTGTTATATTCAAGAACAGAAGACGAACACATACAATTACTAAATAAATTTATTAACATTATAGATACAGCAGGAATTAGTTTAAGTAAAAGCAAGGCAGAAATAATGAAAAAACAAATAGAATTTCTTGGTATACAAATAGATAAGAATGGAGTAAAAATGCAAACACATATAGTACAAAAAATTATAAATTCAAATGAAATACTAGATACGAAGAAAAAATTACAATCCTTTTTAGGATTAGTAAATCAAGTAAGAGAATATATACCAAAATTAGCAGAATATTTAAAACCATTAAATAAAAAATTAAAAAAGGATATTGAATATCATTTTGACCAAACAGATAGAAAACATATACAAAAGGTTAAAGAATTATGTCAAAAGTTACCAAAATTATATTTTCCAGATATAACAAAAGAATTTATATATATAGTAGAAACAGATTCAAGTAACCATAGTTACGGTGGAGTATTAAAATATAAGTATATTGATACAAAAACAGAACATCACTGTAGATATCACTCAGGAACATATACGGAACCTCAAGATAAATGGGAAATAAATAGGAAGGAGACGTTGAGAAACTCCATAAAACTCATAACAAGTTTGTTAATGCAGCTACAGGAAAAGCATCTACAGGAGCAAGCAGCTCAAATCCAACCAGTCAACCTACAAAAAGACAAAACCAAAATTTAAATAGCCAGTTTACAAAAACCTTTACCAGGAATAAACAACCCATAAACCTATCACATCCGACTATACCAAGTCCACAAACATCCACATATGCCGCAAGTCTAAACCAAAATAAACAAGTATATAACCACATTTCCAGAGCATACATCCAAAATATGTATAAAACCCAAACCTTTTTGAATTTACATCCAAGATCTCAGACAACCACTGACCCTCAAAAAGATTTTATAACGCAGAAACTACAAGGATACAATAAACTAATAGCCCAGCCTGGCACCAGTGCAAATTTAGTACGTACATGCTATGAATATGGACTACTCGCAACGGTATATACAGCCGATGGAGCAGAACTACAACAAATACCAGACTTATATAATGCCTTTTCCATATACAAAAGAATTACAGACGGATCATTCTTTTATATAAGATGTTATTCAGCACCAGCCGAAATATTATACAATGAGATAAAACCACTCATCCAAGTAGTAAAAATTGGACTAACCAGAGATATGATTATCCCAGAGGATATAGAAAAGCAACCAGAAATACCAGAAGTTGATATACCAACATTCTTTGCTACAAAAAGATTAATAGGACTGCAAGTAATTATTCAAGAACTAGTCAACAATTACACCAATGGACATAACATATGGAAATATCATTGTAGAGACCATGCCATGATCTATGCAAATGCAAGAGTACTACGACAAGAAGATATGGAAGAAGTACGTAGTTGGATATGGACATTACTAAGACCCGAAGATACCCCAACAACAAGAGCTATCAAAAAAGATTTTATTTCAGAAAATTTATTGGTTAAATATTGCCAGTATTTAGGACCAAAATACCCAGATCACCATTGTTCAAAGTGCAGTGGAGGAAATACTACAACTATACCAGAAGTAAATCTAGAATGAAGAACAGCAAGACAAAAAGATACATGGGAAGACCCGCAGATATTATTTTAGTTTGTCTTATTATGTAAATTATTGTACTACTTTTTTAGTGGGAAACACTAAACCCCACACGTTTTTCTTTGTTGAAAATAAGAGCATAATGCTCAATCATGTAAAGTAGGATAGGATAGTACGCGTGCAGGAATAGTTACGCGTTTTCTTTTTTAAAAAAAAAAAAAAAAAAAGTCGTAAAGTACACAGTAGATAGTACTGTGCATTTACGCGTTTTTCTTCTTTTTTCTTTCAGAAGTCGTAAAGCAAACAGTATCTTAAACTGTTTACTCACGCGGTTTCTTTATGTAAATTATTGAGGCACTTGCCTCTTATGTGTATAAATAGAGACGAACAGATGAGAAGGAAGGCAAGCAATTCTGCTTACCTATAACCTCTCATGTGTTGAGAACTCAATAAAAGATATTACTCAAAAATATATTTCAGATATTTGCTATGGAGGAATCCAACATAGAAACATCTATGCCACATACTACCGACGAGATAACAACAAAGGTATACTCATATTTACATATGTGTAACTAATCTATCATATTCCTAATAATCTCTGATTAGCTTATTATTATTTATCATGTTATAGTCTGATTATGTTAACATTATCCTTATTAGTTTGCTATGGTTAGGAAGCTGAGAGTAAGTTAGACCCAGACTAAGCTTTTCCAAAATGGTTGAACCCAGAAAAGGCGAGGAAGCCGTGAATAGGGTAGTAAACCAACTGAAGTAAGCAGGGTTAGGGTAAACTGATTAAAGCTGGAACCCATAGTAGTGACCAACCGGATAATTAAACATACTGGACTATTAGATGATAAAGGTAATAATATAAGCAGAGGTTAGAAGGAATAGTTTGATTAAAACACAGAAGTAAGAAATGACAGAACCTAGTTATATGAAACTCGAGATAGCAGAAACTAGTAACCCTAAACAAACAGAAGATATAGAAAGATATAAAACACCAATACCTAAGTATCTTATAAATGGAGATAAAGACTATAAAATATTAGTCTTATATATATTAAAAAATTTAGATACAGATATCACACAAAGAATATATAACCTACTATTTAACCACGAAATTATAGACTTAATGAAAGAATTATGGCTAGACACAATATTAAACAATGATAGTGATGATGACTCTAGAGATAATGATATATACCTTGATATAGATACAGAAGGATATCTAGATTTTTATTAAAATGGACCAAAATAATTTAGAAAATTGGCAGCGAACTATAGATGAACTAAGAGAAAGAGAAACATTAATACAATTCAATCTAGACAGATATATACAAACCCAAGAAGATATGGAAGAAGTACGTAGTTGGATATGGACATTACTAAGACCCGAAGATACCCCAAGAACAAGAGCTATCAAAAAAGATTTTATTTCAGAAAATTTATTGGTTAAATATTGCCAGTATTTAGGACCAAAATACCCAGATCACCATTGTTCAAAGTGCAGTGGAGGAAATACTACAACTATACCAGAAGTAAATCTAGAATGAAGAACAGCAAGACAAAAAGATACATGGGAAGATGATTTTGTCCTATTGATTATTACATTTTTATTTTGGTAATGAATGATCAATCTTTTATCTTCTAACTTATATGGTTTTACTTGTTCTAGCCATTGTAGTCCTAAAACTATATTTGGATTTATTTGTCCTATTGTAAATTGTATGTTTATAGGTATTCCGCCTATAATTACTTCTTGAATAGTTATTTCCTTTGTCTGTTTTAATTCTATTGGTAGATCGGGTATTTCTTGTTCTTGTATTATAATATCATCTTCTGTAATTAATTCTCTTGTTATCCAATTATCTTGTTCTCCTGTGTTAATTAAGATTAAATATTTTCGTTGATTTAATATTCCTGTTATATAATAAGGATGTTGTGTTGGTATTATTTCATTGGGTATTTCATATTCTATTCTTCTGGATGTACTCATTCTTGATGAGGATGAGGGGGCATCTATTTGTCTTTTTGGTGTCATTCCTATTCTTTCTTTTACTATATCTAATTCTTGATTCATATTTAATTCATCATAACTATAATCATTATTATCTATGACCGTTAATATATTGTCGAATGGGGATTCTATATTGATTTTATCAATTTTGTTAGTTGCTTGTACCATATGTTTAGTAGTTAAAATATATAAATTTTTGCATCTTGCTGTAAATATTTTACTTCCAGGGGTTAATTCTATTCCTGATAGTTTCCAATATAATACTAGAGATTTATCTATATTTCTATCTTTTATTGCTACTGTATAATTTGGGTTAACTGTAAACTTAAATTTTTGGTATATTAGATTTCCTTTTACTGCACTAATTATACTTTGTTCAATTGGGTACTTAATTCTATCATCTGCTAAGTATAGTTCTATGGGTGTATTTATTCCTTCCTTAAAACATGCTTTTATTAATATCTGTATTGCTCCTAAGTGTACATGAGTTATTTCGTTTTTCGGTTTTGGTTTTAATGCTTGTATTTCTTTGGTTATTTCTCTTTTACTTATTATGGGTACCATTGCACTACCTTGTGCATATTTACAGTCTACTGTATGTTCTTTTTGGCTTATTATATAATATTCTTCTTTAGGTTTTTTAAACCAATATTTTACCATTGGTACATCTAATACATTATCTATTTTTAAGGTTATTTCTTGTTTCGTAATTTGCTTGTATATATTTGAGTCAAATATTATTTTTTGGTTATTACTATCTTCAGTTTGGTAATTTTCTTTTTCTATTATTCCTGATTCAGTCATCAATTTCGTTTTCTATATCTGATAGATTTATATCGCTATCATCATTATTTAGGTCAGTTTCTAAATCTGCGTCATTTATCTCTATATCTGGTAATTCATCTAGTTCATAAATACTATCGTTACTTTCTAAATCATAATCTATGTATGGTAATTCCGTATAAATATTTTCTTCTATTCTTACTTCGGTAATTTGTTTTTTCTTAATATCTTTAGGTATTTTACAATCTTTAGCTAAGTGTCCTAATTTTCCACAGTTATAGCATTTGCATTCTGATAATTTTTTCTTAGGTCGATAAGGTCTTTTTCTCTTGTAATTTTTTATATAATATCTTTTTCTTGGATTTTTATGCTTATATTTAGATTTAAAAGATTTATATTTTTTAAATCGTTTTTTGTATCTAAACTTATTTTTCTTAGTTTTACAACCAAATTGTGGTGCTATCTTTTGTGTACAACACGACATATTTTTTGTTAATACTTTATCTAATCATTTTTACTCCATTCTTATCTATTTGTATACCAAGAAATTCTATTTGTTTTTTCATTATTTCTGCCTTGCTTTTACTTAAACTAATTCCTGCTGTATCTATAATGTTAATAAATTTATTTAGTAATTGTATGTGTTCGTCTTCTGTTCTTGAATATAACAATATATCATCAATATATACAATACAGTTTTCTAATTGTGTAAAGTAAGTATCCATAAAATGTTGATACCTACCTGGTGCATTTTTATATCCAAAGGGTAAAACATTCCATTCATAAAATCCTTGGGGTACTGTGAATGCTGTTAAATGTTTAGAGTTATCTTCTAATTTTAAATGATAAAATCCTGATTTGCAATCAAATTTGCTAAAGTAATTATATCCTTCGACCTAAGAAAAAATTATCAGAATGCAAATGCTATAACTGTGGAAAATTAGGACACTTAGCTAAAGATTGTAAAATACCTAAAGATATTAAGAAAAAACAAATTACCGAAGTAAGAATAGAAGAAAATATTTATACAGAATTACCATACATAGATTATGATTTAGAAAGTAACGATAGTATTTATGAACTAGATGAATTACCAGATATAGAGATAAATGACGCAGATTTAGAAACTGACCTAAATAATGATGATAGCGATATAAATCTATCAGATATAGAAAACGAAATTGATGACTGAATCAGGAATAATAGAAAAAGAAAATTACCAAACTGAAGATAGTAATAACCAAAAAATAATATTTGACTCAAATATATACAAGCAAATTACGAAACAAGAAATAACCTTAAAAATAGATAATGTATTAGATGTACCAATGGTAAAATATTGGTTTAAAAAACCTAAAGAAGAATATTATATAATAAGCCAAAAAGAACATACAGTAGACTGTAAATATGCACAAGGTAGTGCAATGGTACCCATAATAAGTAAAAGAGAAATAACCAAAGAAATACAAGCATTAAAACCAAAACCGAAAAACGAAATAACTCATGTACACTTAGGAGCAATACAGATATTAATAAAAGCATGTTTTAAGGAAGGAATAAATACACCCATAGAACTATACTTAGCAGATGATAGAATTAAGTACCCAATTGAACAAAGTATAATTAGTGCAGTAAAAGGAAATCTAATATACCAAAAATTTAAGTTTACAGTTAACCCAAATTATACAGTAGCAATAAAAGATAGAAATATAGATAAATCTCTAGTATTATATTGGAAACTATCAGGAATAGAATTAACCCCTGGAAGTAAAATATTTACAGCAAGATGCAAAAATTTATATATTTTAACTACTAAACATATGGTACAAGCAACTAACAAAATTGATAAAATCAATATAGAATCCCCATTCGACAATATATTAACGGTCATAGATAATAATGATTATAGTTATGATGAATTAAATATGAATCAAGAATTAGATATAGTAAAAGAAAGAATAGGAATGACACCAAAAAGACAAATAGATGCCCCCTCATCCTCATCAAGAATGAGTACATCCAGAAGAATAGAATATGAAATACCCAATGAAATAATACCAACACAACATCCTTATTATATAACAGGAATATTAAATCAACGAAAATATTTAATCTTAATTAACACAGGAGAACAAGATAATTGGATAACAAGAGAATTAATTACAGAAGATGATATTATAATACAAGAACAAGAAATACCCGATCTACCAATAGAATTAAAACAGACAAAGGAAATAACTATTCAAGAAGTAATTATAGGCGGAATACCTATAAACATACAATTTACAATAGGACAAATAAATCCAAATATAGTTTTAGGACTACAATGGCTAGAACAAGTAAAACCATATAAGTTAGAAGATAAAAGATTGATCATTCATTACCAAAATAAAAATGTAATAATCAATAGGACAAAATCAATATTATAAAAATACTTTAAAATGAAAGTATATATATTAGCAAAAATAATTGTAGAAGGATACAATAGTAGATATTACACACCAATGATAGATACCGGTGCAGAAGCAAATTTATGTAGATACAATTGTTTACCAGAAACTAAGTGGCAAAAGATAAAAAATCCAACTGTATTTTCAGGATTTAATGACGAAGGAAGTATAATAAAATATTATGCAAAAGATGTCAAATTACAAATATATGATAAAATACTAACAATAAAAACAATGTATAACTATGATTTCACAACAAGAGATATAATTTTAGGAATGCCCTTTATCGATGAACTATACCCTCATATACTAACAAAAACACACTGCTGGTTTACAACACCTTGTAAACAAAAAATAGGAGCCAAACGAGTACAAAATAAACCTAGAAAAACAACACCATGGATAAAAGGATCAGAAAAGATAACACAAAAACTAGAAAATCAAGTGACAACAGAGAAAGCAATAGAAATTATAACCTTTAATATCAATATGTTACAATCAATCTATGATAAGTTAGAACCCTTATATAGTGACAATCCGCTTAAAGGATGGCATAAACATAAAACAACAGTTACAATAGAACTAATAAATCAGAATAGTATAATAACCCAAAAACCATTAAAATATAACTTTGATGACTTAAAAGAATTTACCTTACACATAGATGAATTACTTCAAAATAATTACATCCAAGCTAGTAACAGTAAACATACTAGTCCCGCCTTTATTGTTAACAAACATAGTGAACAAAAAAGAGGGAAGAGTAGGATGGTTATTGATTATAGAAATCTAAATGCCAAAACTAAAACTTATAATTACCCAATACCAAATAAAATATTAAAAATTAGACAAATCCAAGGATATAATTACTTTAGCAAATTTGATTGCAAATCAGGATTTTATCATTTAAAATTAGAAGATAACTCTAAACATTTAACAGCATTCACAGTACCCCAAGGATTTTATGAATGGAATGTTTTACCCTTTGGATATAAAAATGCACCAGGTAGGTATCAACATTTTATGGATACTTACTTTACACAATTAGAAAACTGTATTGTATATATTGATGATATATTGTTATATTCAAGAACAGAAGACGAACACATACAATTACTAAATAAATTTATTAACATTATAGATACAGCAGGAATTAGTTTAAGTAAAAGCAAGGCAGAAATAATGAAAAAACAAATAGAATTTCTTGGTATACAAATAGATAAGAATGGAGTAAAAATGCAAACACATATAGTACAAAAAATTATAAATTCAAATGAAATACTAGATACGAAGAAAAAATTACAATCCTTTTTAGGATTAGTAAATCAAGTAAGAGAATATATACCAAAATTAGCAGAATATTTAAAACCATTAAATAAAAAATTAAAAAAGGATATTGAATATCATTTTGACCAAACAGATAGAAAACATATACAAAAGGTTAAAGAATTATGTCAAAAGTTACCAAAATTATATTTTCCAGATATAACAAAAGAATTTATATATATAGTAGAAACAGATTCAAGTAACCATAGTTACGGTGGAGTATTAAAATATAAGTATATTGATACAAAAACAGAACATCACTGTAGATATCACTCAGGAACATATACGGAACCTCAAGATAAATGGGAAATAAATAGGAAAGAATTATTTGCCTTATATAAATGTTTATTAGCATTCGAACCATATATTGTTTATAACAAATTTATTGTCAGAACAGATAATACACAAGTAAAATGGTGGCTAACAAGAAAATTAGACGACTCAGTTACAACAAAAGAAATACGAAGACTTGTCTTAAATATACAAAATTTTACATTTACAATAGAAGTGATCAGTACTAACAAAAATGTCACTGCAGACTACTTATCAAGACAAAGCTACCCAGACAGATCAAGATAGCCAAATGGATATTTTGTTAAAAGCCATGACTACACTTTGCTTAAAAGTGGACAGTTTTGAGCTAGAACTAAAAGAGCTAAAGAAGGACAAAGCTACAAGTCAACCGCATGACTCAAAATATGCTGAACTATGTCAATCGGAAGACATAAAAATTCCAGAACTAGAAGGAGACGTTGAGAAACTCCATAAAACTCATAACAAGTTTGTTAATGCAGCTACAGGAAAAGCATCTACAGGAGCAAGCAGCTCAAATCCAACCAGTCAACCTACAAAAAGACAAAACCAAAATTTAAATAGCCAGTTTACAAAAACCTTTACCAGGAATAAACAACCCATAAACCTATCACATCCGACTATACCAAGTCCACAAACATCCACATATGCCGCAAGTCTAAACCAAAATAAACAAGTATATAACCACATTTCCAGAGCATACATCCAAAATATGTATAAAACCCAAACCTTTTTGAATTTACATCCAAGATCTCAGACAACCACTGACCCTCAAAAAGATTTTATAACTCAGAAACTACAAGGATACAATAAACTAATAGCCCAGCCTGGCACCAGTGCAAATTTAGTACGTACATGCTATGAATATGGACTACTCGCAACGGTATATACAGCCGATGGAGCAGAACTACAACAAATACCAGACTTATATAATGCCTTTTCCATATACAAAAGAATTACAGACGGATCATTCTTTTATATAAGATGTTATTCAGCACCAGCCGAAATATTATACAATGAGATAAAACCACTCATCCAAGTAGTAAAAATTGGACTAACCAGAGATATGATTATCCCAGAGGATATAGAAAAGCAACCAGAAATACCAGAAGTTGATATACCAACATTCTTTGCTACAAAAAGATTAATAGGACTGCAAGTAATTATTCAAGAACTAGTCAACAATTACACCAATGGACATAACATATGGAAATATCATTGTAGAGACCATGCCATGATCTATGCAAATGCAAGAGTACTACGACAAGAAGATATGGAAGAAGTACGTAGTTGGATATGGACATTACTAAGACCCGAAGATACCCCAACAACAAGAGCTATCAAAAAAGATTTTATTTCAGAAAATTTATTGGTTAAATATTGCCAGTATTTAGGACCAAAATACCCAGATCACCATTGTTCAAAGTGCAGTGGAGGAAATACTACAACTATACCAGAAGTAAATCTAGAATGAAGAACAGCAAGACAAAAAGATACATGGGAAGACCCGCAGATATTATTTTAGTTTGTCTTATTATGTAAATTATTGTACTACTTTTTTAGTGGGAAACACTAAACCCCACACGTTTTTCTTTGTTGAAAATAAGAGCATAATGCTCAATCATGTAAAGTAGGATAGGATAGTACGCGTGTAGGAATAGTTACGCGTTTTCTTTTTTAAAAAAAGTCGTAAAGTACACAGTAGATAGTACTGTGCATTTACGCGTTTTTCTTCTTTTTTCTTTCAGAAGTCGTAATACCTACCTGGTGCATTTTTATATCCAAAGGGTAAAACATTCCATTCATAAAATCCTTGGGGTACTGTGAATGCTGTTAAATGTTTAGAGTTATCTTCTAATTTTAAATGATAAAATCCTGATTTGCAATCAAATTTGCTAAAGTAATTATATCCTTGGATTTGTCTAATTTTTAATATTTTGTTTGGTATTGGGTAATTATAAGTTTTAGTTTTGGCATTTAGATTTCTATAATCAATAACCATCCTACTCTTCCCTCTTTTTTGTTCACTATGTTTGTTAACAATAAAGGCGGGACTAGTATGTTTACTGTTACTAGCTTGGATGTAATTATTTTGAAGTAATTCATCTATGTGTAAGGTAAATTCTTTTAAGTCATCAAAGTTATATTTTAATGGTTTTTGGGTTATTATACTATTCTGATTTATTAGTTCTATTGTAACTGTTGTTTTATGTTTATGCCATCCTTTAAGCGGATTGTCACTATATAAGGGTTCTAACTTATCATAGATTGATTGTAACATATTGATATTAAAGGTTATAATTTCTATTGCTTTCTCTGTTGTCACTTGATTTTCTAGTTTTTGTGTTATCTTTTCTGATCCTTTTATCCATGGTGTTGTTTTTCTAGGTTTATTTTGTACTCGTTTGGCTCCTATTTTTTGTTTACAAGGTGTTGTAAACCAGCAGTGTGTTTTTGTTAGTATATGAGGGTATAGTTCATCGATAAAGGGCATTCCTAAACCTATCACATCCGACTATACCAAGTCCACAAACATCCACATATGCCGCAAGTCTAAACCAAAATAAACAAGTATATAACCACATTTCCAGAGCATACATCCAAAATATGTATAAAACCCAAACCTTTTTGAATTTACATCCAAGATCTCAGACAACCACTGACCCTCAAAAAGATTTTATAACGCAGAAACTACAAGGATACAATAAACTAATAGCCCAGCCTGGCACCAGTGCAAATTTAGTACGTACATGCTATGAATATGGACTACTCGCAACGGTATATACAGCCGATGGAGCAGAACTACAACAAATACCAGACTTATATAATGCCTTTTCCATATACAAAAGAATTACAGACGGATCATTCTTTTATATAAGATGTTATTCAGCACCAGCCGAAATATTATACAATGAGATAAAACCACTCATCCAAGTAGTAAAAATTGGACTAACCAGAGATATGATTATCCCAGAGGATATAGAAAAGCAACCAGAAATACCAGAAGTTGATATACCAACATTCTTTGCTACAAAAAGATTAATAGGACTGCAAGTAATTATTCAAGAACTAGTCAACAATTACACCAATGGACATAACATATGGAAATATCATTGTAGAGACCATGCCATGATCTATGCAAATGCAAGAGTACTACGACAAGAAGATATGGAAGAAGTACGTAGTTGGATATGGACATTACTAAGACCCGAAGATACCCCAACAACAAGAGCTATCAAAAAAGATTTTATTTCAGAAAATTTATTGGTTAAATATTGCCAGTATTTAGGACCAAAATACCCAGATCACCATTGTTCAAAGTGCAGTGGAGGAAATACTACAACTATACCAGAAGTAAATCTAGAATGAAGAACAGCAAGACAAAAAGATACATGGGAAGACCCGCAGATATTATTTTAGTTTGTCTTATTATGTAAATTATTGTACTACTTTTTTAGTGGGAAACACTAAACCCCACACGTTTTTCTTTGTTGAAAATAAGAGCATAATGCTCAATCATGTAAAGTAGGATAGGATAGTACGCGTGTAGGAATAGTTACGCGTTTTCTTTTTTAAAAAAAAGTCGTAAAGTACACAGTAGATAGTACTGTGCATTTACGCGTTTTTCTTCTTTTTTCTTTCAGAAGTCGTAAAGCAAACAGTATCTTAAACTGTTTACTCACGCGGTTTCTTTAATATTGTGTCTATCCATAATTCTTTCATTAAGTCTATGATTTCGTGGTTAAATAGTAGGTTATATATTCTTTGTGTGATATCTGTATCTAAATTTTTTAATATATATAAGACTAATATTTTATAGTCTTTATCTCCATTTATAAGATACTTAGGTATTGGTGTTTTATATCTTTCTATATCTTCTGTTTGTTTAGGGTTACTAGTTTCTGCTATCTCGAGTTTCATATAACTAGGTTCTGTCATTTCTTACTTCTGTGTTTTAATCAAACTATTCCTTCTAACCTCTGCTTATATTATTACCTTTATCATCTAATAGTCCAGTATGTTTAATTATCCGGTTGGTCACTACTATGGGTTCCAGCTTTAATCAGTTTACCCTAACCCTGCTTACTTCAGTTGGTTTACTACCCTATTCACGGCTTCCTCGCCTTTTCTGGGTTCAACCATTTTGGAAAAGCTTAGTCTGGGTCTAACTTACTCTCAGCTTCCTAACCATAGCAAACTAATAAGGATAATGTTAACATAATCAAACTATAACATGATAAATAATAATAAGCTAATCAGAGATTATTAGGAATATGATAGATTAGTTACACATATGTAAATATGAGTATACCTTTGTTGTTATCTCGTCGGTAGTATGTGGCATAGATGTTTCTATGTTGGATTCCTCCATAGCAAATATCTGAAATATATTTTTGAGTAATATCTTTTATTGAGTTCTCAACACATGAGAGGTTATAGGTAAGCAGAATTGCTTGCCTTCCTTCTCATCTGTTCGTCTCTATTTATACACATAAGAGGCAAGTGCCTCAATAATTTACATAAAGAAACCGCGTGAGTAAACAGTTTAAGATACTGTTTGCTTTACGACTTCTGAAAGAAAAAAGAAGAAAAACGCGTAAATGCACAGTACTATCTACTGTGTACTTTACGACTTTTTTTTAAAAAAGAAAACGCGTAACTATTCCTACATGCGTACTATCCTATCCAACTTTACATGATTGAGCATTATGCTCTTATTTTCAACAAAGAAAAACGTGTGGGGTTTAGTGTTTCCCACTAAAAAAGTAGTACAACAATTTACATAATAAGACAAACTAAAATAATATCTGCGGGTCTTCCCATGTATCTTTTTGTCTTGCTGTTCTTCATTCTAGATTTACTTCTGGTATAGTTGTAGTATTTCCTCCACTGCACTTTGAACAATGGTGATCTGGGTATTTTGGTCCTAAATACTGGCAATATTTAACCAATAAATTTTCTGAAATAAAATCTTTTTTGATAGCTCTTGTTGTTGGGGTATCTTCGGGTCTTAGTAATGTCCATATCCAACTACGTACTTCTTCCATATCTTCTTGTCGTAGTACTCTTGCATTTGCATAGATCATGGCATGGTCTCTACAATGATATTTCCATATGTTATGTCCATTGGTGTAATTGTTGACTAGTTCTTGAATAATTACTTGCAGTCCTATTAATCTTTTTGTAGCAAAGAATGTTGGTATATCAACTTCTGGTATTTCTGGTTGCTTTTCTATATCCTCTGGGATAATCATATCTCTGGTTAGTCCAATTTTTACTACTTGGATGAGTGGTTTTATCTCATTGTATAATATTTCGGCTGGTGCTGAATAACATCTTATATAAAAGAATGATCCGTCTGTAATTCTTTTGTATATGGAAAAGGCATTATATAAGTCTGGTATTTGTTGTAGTTCTGCTCCATCGGCTGTATATACCGTTGCGAGTAGTCCATATTCATAGCATGTACGTACTAAATTTGCACTGGTGCCAGGCTGGGCTATTAGTTTATTGTATCCTTGTAGTTTCTGAGTTATAAAATCTTTTTGAGGGTCAGTGGTTGTCTGAGATCTTGGATGTAAATTCAAAAAGGTTTGGGTTTTATACATATTTTGGATGTATGCTCTGGAAATGTGGTTATATACTTGTTTATTTTGGTTTAGACTTGCGGCATATGTGGATGTTTGTGGACTTGGTATAGTCGGATGTGATAGGTTTATGGGTTGTTTATTCCTGGTAAAGGTTTTTGTAAACTGGCTATTTAAATTTTGGTTTTGTCTTTTTGTAGGTTGACTGGTTGGATTTGAGCTGCTTGCTCCTGTAGATGCTTTTCCTGTAGCTGCATTAACAAACTTGTTATGAGTTTTATGGAGTTTCTCAACGTCTCCTTCTAGTTCTGGAATTTTTATGTCTTCCGATTGACATAGTTCAGCATATTTTGAGTCATGCGGTTGACTTGTAGCTTTGTCCTTCTTTAGCTCTTTTAATTCTAGCTCAAAACTGTCCACTTTTAAGCAAAGTGTAGTCATGGCTTTTAACAAAATATCCATTTGGCTATCTTGATCTGTCTGGGTAGCTTTGTCTTGATAAGTAGTCTGCAGTGACATTTTTGTTAGTACTGATCACTGCTCCATCGGCTGTATATACCGTTGCGAGTAGTCCATATTCATAGCATGTACGTACTAAATTTGCACTGGTGCCAGGCTGGGCTATTAGTTTATTGTATCCTTGTAGTTTCTGCGTTATAAAATCTTTTTGAGGGTCAGTGGTTGTCTGAGATCTTGGATGTAAATTCAAAAAGGTTTGGGTTTTATACATATTTTGGATGTATGCTCTGGAAATGTGGTTATATACTTGTTTATTTTGGTTTAGACTTGCGGCATATGTGGATGTTTGTGGACTTGGTATAGTCGGATGTGATAGGTTTATGGGTTGTTTATTTCTGATAGAGGTTTTTGTAAACTGGTTATTTAAATTTTGGTTTTGTCTTTTTGTAGGTTGACTGGTTGGATTTGAGCTGCTTGCTCCTGTAGATGCTTTTTCTGTAGCTGCATTAACAAACTTGTTATGAGTTTTATGGAGTTTCTCAACGTCTCCTTCTAGTTCTGGAATTTTTATGTCTTCCGATTGACATAGTTCAGCATATTTTGAGTCATGCGGTTGACTTGTAGCTTTGTCCTTCTTTAGCTCTTTTAGTTCTAGCTCAAAACTGTCCACTTTTAAGCAAAGTGTAGTCATGGCTTTTAACAAAATATCCATTTGGCTATCTTGATCTGTCTGGGTAGCTTTGTCTTGATAAGTAGTCTGCAGTGACATTTTTGTTAGTACTGATCACTTCTATTGTAAATGTAAAATTTTGTATATTTAAGACAAGTCTTCGTATTTCTTTTGTTGTAACTGAGTCGTCTAATTTTCTTGTTAGCCACCATTTTACTTGTGTATTATCTGTTCTGACAATAAATTTGTTATAAACAATATATGGTTCGAATGCTAATAAACATTTATATAAGGCAAATAATTCTTTCCTATTTATTTCCCATTTATCTTGAGGTTCCGTATATGTTCCTGAGTGATATCTACAGTGATGTTCTGTTTTTGTATCAATATACTTATATTTTAATACTCCACCGTAACTATGGTTACTTGAATCTGTTTCTACTATATATATAAATTCTTTTGTTATATCTGGAAAATATAATTTTGGTAACTTTTGACATAATTCTTTAACCTTTTGTATATGTTTTCTATCTGTTTGGTCAAAATGATATTCAATATCCTTTTTTAATTTTTTATTTAATGGTTTTAAATATTCTGCTAATTTTGGTATATATTCTCTTACTTGATTTACTAATCCTAAAAAGGATTGTAACTTTTTCTTTGTATCTAGTATCTCATCTGAATTTATAATTTTTTGTACTATATGTGTTTGCATTTTTACTCCATTCTTATCTATTTGTATACCAAGAAATTCTATTTGTTTTTTCATTATTTCTGCCTTGCTTTTACTTAAACTAATTCCTGCTGTATCTATAATGTTAATAAATTTATTTAGTAATTGTATGTGTTCGTCTTCTGTTCTTGAATATAACAATATATCATCAATATATACAATACAGTTTTCTAATTGTGTAAAGTAAGTATCCATAAAATGTTGATACCTACCTGGTGCATTTTTATATCCAAAGGGTAAAACATTCCATTCATAAAATCCTTGGGGTACTGTGAATGCTGTTAAATGTTTAGAGTTATCTTCTAATTTTAAATGATAAAATCCTGATTTGCAATCAAATTTGCTAAAGTAATTATATCCTTGGATTTGTCTAATTTTTAATATTTTATTTGGTATTGGGTAATTATAAGTTTTAGTTTTGGCATTTAGATTTCTATAATCAATAACCATCCTACTCTTCCCTCTTTTTTGTTCACTATGTTTGTTAACAATAAAGGCGGGACTAGTATGTTTACTGTTACTAGCTTGGATGTAATTATTTTGAAGTAATTCATCTATGTGTAAGGTAAATTCTTTTAAGTCATCAAAGTTATATTTTAATGGTTTTTGGGTTATTATACTATTCTGATTTATTAGTTCTATTGTAACTGTTGTTTTATGTTTATGCCATCCTTTAAGCGGATTGTCACTATATAAGGGTTCTAACTTATCATAGATTGATTGTAACATATTGATATTAAAGGTTATAATTTCTATTGCTTTCTCTGTTGTCACTTGATTTTCTAGTTTTTGTGTTATCTTTTCTGATCCTTTTATCCATGGTGTTGTTTTTCTAGGTTTATTTTGTACTCGTTTGGCTCCTATTTTTTGTTTACAAGGTGTTGTAAACCAGCAGTGTGTTTTTGTTAGTATATGAGGGTATAGTTCATCGATAAAGGGCATTCCTAAAATTATATCTCTTGTTGTGAAATCATAGTTATACATTGTTTTTATTGTTAGTATTTTATCATATATTTGTAATTTGACATCTTTTGCATAATATTTTATTATACTTCCTTCGTCATTAAATCCTGAAAATACAGTTGGATTTTTTATCTTTTGCCACTTAGTTTCTGGTAAACAATTGTATCTACATAAATTTGCTTCTGCACCGGTATCTATCATTGGTGTATAATAGCGATATAAATCTATCAGATATAGAAAACGAAATTGATGACTGAATCAGGAATAATAGAAAAAGAAAATTACCAAACTGAAGATAGTAATAACCAAAAAATAATATTTGACTCAAATATATACAAGCAAATTACGAAACAAGAAATAACCTTAAAAATAGATAATGTATTAGATGTACCAATGGTAAAATATTGGTTTAAAAAACCTAAAGAAGAATATTATATAATAAGCCAAAAAGAACATACAGTAGACTGTAAATATGCACAAGGTAGTGCAATGGTACCCATAATAAGTAAAAGAGAAATAACCAAAGAAATACAAGCATTAAAACCAAAACCGAAAAACGAAATAACTCATGTACACTTAGGAGCAATACAGATATTAATAAAAGCATGTTTTAAGGAAGGAATAAATACACCCATAGAACTATACTTAGCAGATGATAGAATTAAGTACCCAATTGAACAAAGTATAATTAGTGCAGTAAAAGGAAATCTAATATACCAAAAATTTAAGTTTACAGTTAACCCAAATTATACAGTAGCAATAAAAGATAGAAATATAGATAAATCCCTAGTATTATATTGGAAACTATCAGGAATAGAATTAACCCCTGGAAGTAAAATATTTACAGCAAGATGCAAAAATTTATATATTTTAACTACTAAACATATGGTACAAGCAACTAACAAAATTGATAAAATCAATATAGAATCCCCATTCGACAATATATTAACGGTCATAGATAATAATGATTATAGTTATGATGAATTAAATATGAATCAAGAATTAGATATAGTAAAAGAAAGAATAGGAATGACACCAAAAAGACAAATAGATGCCCCCTCATCCTCATCAAGAATGAGTACATCCAGAAGAATAGAATATGAAATACCCAATGAAATAATACCAACACAACATCCCTATTATATAACAGGAATATTAAATCAACGAAAATATTTAATCTTAATCAACACAGGAGAACAAGATAATTGGATAACTAGAGAATTAATTACAGAAGATGATATTATAATACAAGAACAAGAAATACCCGATTTACCAATAGAATTAAAACAGACAAAGGAAATAACTATTCAAGAAGTAATTATAGGCGGAATACCTATAAATATACAATTTACAATAGGACAAATAAATCCAAATATAGTTTTAGGACTACAATGGCTAGAACAAGTAAAACCATATAAGTTAGAAGATAAAAGATTGATCATTCATTACCAAAATAAAAATGTAATAATCAATAGGACAAAATCAATATTATAAAAATACTTTAAAATGAAAGTATATATATTAGCAAAAATAATTGTAGAAGGATACAATAGTAGATATTACACACCAATGATAGATACCGGTGCAGAAGCAAATTTATGTAGATACAATTGTTTACCAGAAACTAAGTGGCAAAAGATAAAAAATCCAACTGTATTTTCAGGATTTAATGACGAAGGAAGTATAATAAAATATTATGCAAAAGATGTCAAATTACAAATATATGATAAAATACTAACAATAAAAACAATGTATAACTATGATTTCACAACAAGAGATATAATTTTAGGAATGCCCTTTATCGATGAACTATACCCTCATATACTAACAAAAACACACTGCTGGTTTACAACACCTTGTAAACAAAAAATAGGAGCCAAACGAGTACAAAATAAACCTAGAAAAACAACACCATGGATAAAAGGATCAGAAAAGATAACACAAAAACTAGAAAATCAAGTGACAACAGAGAAAGCAATAGAAATTATAACCTTTAATATCAATATGTTACAATCAATCTATGATAAGTTAGAACCCTTATATAGTGACAATCCGCTTAAAGGATGGCATAAACATAAAACAACAGTTACAATAGAACTAATAAATCAGAATAGTATAATAACCCAAAAACCATTAAAATATAACTTTGATGACTTAAAAGAATTTACCTTACACATAGATGAATTACTTCAAAATAATTACATCCAAGCTAGTAACAGTAAACATACTAGTCCCGCCTTTATTGTTAACAAACATAGTGAACAAAAAAGAGGGAAGAGTAGGATGGTTATTGATTATAGAAATCTAAATGCCAAAACTAAAACTTATAATTACCCAATACCAAATAAAATATTAAAAATTAGACAAATCCAAGGATATAATTACTTTAGCAAATTTGATTGCAAATCAGGATTTTATCATTTAAAATTAGAAGATAACTCTAAACATTTAACAGCATTCACAGTACCCCAAGGATTTTATGAATGGAATGTTTTACCCTTTGGATATAAAAATGCACCAGGTAGGTATCAACATTTTATGGATACTTACTTTACACAATTAGAAAACTGTATTGTATATATTGATGATATATTGTTATATTCAAGAACAGAAGACGAACACATACAATTACTAAATAAATTTATTAACATTATAGATACAGCAGGAATTAGTTTAAGTAAAAGCAAGGCAGAAATAATGAAAAAACAAATAGAATTTCTTGGTATACAAATAGATAAGAATGGAGTAAAAATGCAAACACATATAGTACAAAAAATTATAAATTCAAATGAAATACTAGATACGAAGAAAAAATTACAATCCTTTTTAGGATTAGTAAATCAAGTAAGAGAATATATACCAAAATTAGCAGAATATTTAAAACCATTAAATAAAAAATTAAAAAAGGATATTGAATATCATTTTGACCAAACAGATAGAAAACATATACAAAAGGTTAAAGAATTATGTCAAAAGTTACCAAAATTATATTTTCCAGATATAACAAAAGAATTTATATATATAGTAGAAACAGATTCAAGTAACCATAGTTACGGTGGAGTATTAAAATATAAGTATATTGATACAAAAACAGAACATCACTGTAGATATCACTCAGGAACATATACGGAACCTCAAGATAAATGGGAAATAAATAGGAAAGAATTATTTGCCTTATATAAATGTTTATTAGCATTCGAACCATATATTGTTTATAACAAATTTATTGTCAGAACAGATAATACACAAGTAAAATGGTGGCTAACAAGAAAATTAGACGACTCAGTTACAACAAAAGAAATACGAAGACTTGTCTTAAATATACAAAATTTTACATTTACAATAGAAGTGATCAGTACTAACAAAAATGTCACTGCAGACTACTTATCAAGACAAAGCTACCCAGACAGATCAAGATAGCCAAATGGATATTTTGTTAAAAGCCATGACTACACTTTGCTTAAAAGTGGACAGTTTTGAGCTAGAACTAAAAGAGCTAAAGAAGGACAAAGCTACAAGTCAACCGCATGACTCAAAATATGCTGAACTATGTCAATCGGAAGACATAAAAATTCCAGAACTAGAAGGAGACGTTGAGAAACTCCATAAAACTCATAACAAGTTTGTTAATGCAGCTACAGGAAAAGCATCTACAGGAGCAAGCAGCTCAAATCCAACCAGTCAACCTACAAAAAGACAAAACCAAAATTTAAATAACCAGTTTACAAAAACCTCTATCAGAAATAAACAACCCATAAACCTATCACATCCGACTATACCAAGTCCACAAACATCCACATATGCCGCAAGTCTAAACCAAAATAAACAAGTATATAACCACATTTCCAGAGCATACATCCAAAATATGTATAAAACCCAAACCTTTTTGAATTTACATCCAAGATCTCAGACAACCACTGACCCTCAAAAAGATTTTATAACGCAGAAACTACAAGGATACAATAAACTAATAGCCCAGCCTGGCACCAGTGCAAATTTAGTACGTACATGCTATGAATATGGACTACTCGCAACGGTATATACAGCCGATGGAGCAGAACTACAACAAATACCAGACTTATATAATGCCTTTTCCATATACAAAAGAATTACAGACGGATCATTCTTTTATATAAGATGTTATTCAGCACCAGCCGAAATATTATACAATGAGATAAAACCACTCATCCAAGTAGTAAAAATTGGACTAACCAGAGATATGATTATCCCAGAGGACATAGAAAAGCAACCAGAAATACCAGAAGTTGATATACCAACATTCTTTGCTACAAAAAGATTAATAGGACTGCAAGTAATTATTCAAGAACTAGTCAACAATTACACCAATGGACATAACATATGGAAATATCATTGTAGAGACCATGCCATGATCTATGCAAATGCAAGAGTACTACGACAAGAAGATATGGAAGAAGTACGTAGTTGGATATGGACATTACTAAGACCCGAAGATACCCCAACAACAAGAGCTATCAAAAAAGATTTTATTTCAGAAAATTTATTGGTTAAATATTGCCAGTATTTAGGACCAAAATACCCAGATCACCATTGTTCAAAGTGCAGTGGAGGAAATACTACAACTATACCAGAAGTAAATCTAGAATGAAGAACAGCAAGACAAAAAGATACATGGGAAGACCCGCAGATATTATTTTAGTTTGTCTTATTATGTAAATTATTGTACTACTTTTTTAGTGGGAAACACTAAACCCCACACGTTTTTCTTTGTTGAAAATAAGAGCATAATGCTCAATCATGTAAAGTAGGATAGGATAGTACGCGTGTAGGAATAGTTACGCGTTTTCTTTTTTAAAAAAAGTCGTAAAGTACACAGTAGATAGTACTGTGCATTTACGCGTTTTTCTTCTTTTTTCTTTCAGAAGTCGTAAAGCAAACAGTATCTTAAACTGTTTACTCACGCGGTTTCTTTCATCTATGCCACATACTACCGACGAGATAACAACAAAGGTATACTCATATTTACATATGTGTAACTAATCTATCATATTCCTAATAATCTCTGATTAGCTTATTATTATTTATCATGTTATAGTCTGATTATGTTAACATTATCCTTATTAGTTTGCTATGGTTAGGAAGCTGAGAGTAAGTTAGACCCAGACTAAGCTTTTCCAAAATGGTTGAACCCAGAAAAGGCGAGGAAGCCGTGAATAGGGTAGTAAACCAACTGAAGTAAGCAGGGTTAGGGTAAACTGATTAAAGCTGGAACCCATAGTAGTGACCAACCGGATAATTAAACATACTGGACTATTAGATGATAAAGGTAATAATATAAGCAGAGGTTAGAAGGAATAGTTTGATTAAAACACAGAAGTAAGAAATGACAGAACCTAGTTATATGAAACTCGAGATAGCAGAAACTAGTAACCCTAAACAAACAGAAGATATAGAAAGATATAAAACACCAATACCTAAGTATCTTATAAATGGAGATAAAGACTATAAAATATTAGTCTTATATATATTAAAAAATTTAGATACAGATATCACACAAAGAATATATAACCTACTATTTAACCACGAAATTATAGACTTAATGAAAGAATTATGGCTAGACACAATATTAAACAATGATAGTGATGATGACTCTAGAGATAATGATATATACAATGAAGACGATAATGACGATAACAGTGAAACATATACCCAAATAATGAACCAAATAACAGATTTAAATATAAATACAACAAATGCTGAACCAAATATACATACTATAAAAAATGAACAACCAAGTACAAGTAGAACATATGAGAAAAGAAGATATGATAACCCACGAACTAGAGAACCAACTTATTATACAGTAACAGATGATAATAGATATGAAGCAATATGGCAAAGTAGATTAAATAAATGGACACCAACTAAAACTCCAGAACATTCACAATTTTTAGATTTAGATTGTGTCACAGATATAAATAAAACAATACAAGTATGGATAGGACAAATTGCAAAACAACTAATAGATAATAAAATATCAGTAGCAGATACACCAGGATATATAGAAAGAACATTAATAGGAACAGTAAAATTATGGCTACATAACATAACAGCTGACGGTAGAGCAACATTAAGAAATAATAAAGATAGTAGTGGAACAATTACAACATCAAGCATAGCTATATTAGACAAATACGAATTTGGAATTAGAAATGAATTTGGAAGTATGACAACAGAATTAGCAGAACAAGAAAAAGATAAGAATCTAAATAGACAATTAATGAATAAATTATCAATATGCAATATGTGTTATATAGATGAATATACATGCGCTTTTAAAGATTACTATTATAGAGCAATATATACTCATGAAGAAGCTATAGCAGTTAGAAGAACATATTTTACAAAGTTACCTGAACCATTTAGTACAAAAATAATAACAGCATGGGATGCAGCTAGTTTGACAGATACATTAGGAGCTAGAATAAAATATTTACAAACATGGTTTATAGGACTGTGTGATGAATATAAAGATAAACAAAAATTAGATAAAGTATTAACAAAAAATATGTCGTGTTGTACACAAAAGATAGCACCACAATTTGGTTGTAAAACTAAGAAAAATAAGTTTAGATACAAAAAACGATTTAAAAAATATAAATCTTTTAAATCTAAATATAAGCATAAAAATCCAAGAAAAAGATATTATATAAAAAATTACAAGAGAAAAAGACCTTATCGACCTAAGAAAAAATTATCAGAATGCAAATGCTATAACTGTGGAAAATTAGGACACTTAGCTAAAGATTGTAAAATACCTAAAGATATTAAGAAAAAACAAATTACCGAAGTAAGAATAGAAGAAAATATTTATACAGAATTACCATACATAGATTATGATTTAGAAAGTAACGATAGTATTTATGAACTAGATGAATTACCAGATATAGAGATAAATGACGCAGATTTAGAAACTGACCTAAATAATGATGATAGCGATATAAATCTATCAGATATAGAAAACGAAATTGATGACTGAATCAGGAATAATAGAAAAAGAAAATTACCAAACTGAAGATAGTAATAACCAAAAAATAATATTTGACTCAAATATATACAAGCAAATTACGAAACAAGAAATAACCTTAAAAATAGATAATGTATTAGATGTACCAATGGTAAAATATTGGTTTAAAAAACCTAAAGAAGAATATTATATAATAAGCCAAAAAGAACATACAGTAGACTGTAAATATGCACAAGGTAGTGCAATGGTACCCATAATAAGTAAAAGAGAAATAACCAAAGAAATACAAGCATTAAAACCAAAACCGAAAAACGAAATAACTCATGTACACTTAGGAGCAATACAGATATTAATAAAAGCATGTTTTAAGGAAGGAATAAATACACCCATAGAACTATACTTAGCAGATGATAGAATTAAGTACCCAATTGAACAAAGTATAATTAGTGCAGTAAAAGGAAATCTAATATACCAAAAATTTAAGTTTACAGTTAACCCAAATTATACAGTAGCAATAAAAGATAGAAATATAGATAAATCTCTAGTATTATATTGGAAACTATCAGGAATAGAATTAACCCCTGGAAGTAAAATATTTACAGCAAGATGCAAAAATTTATATATTTTAACTACTAAACATATGGTACAAGCAACTAACAAAATTGATAAAATCAATATAGAATCCCCATTCGACAATATATTAACGGTCATAGATAATAATGATTATAGTTATGATGAATTAAATATGAATCAAGAATTAGATATAGTAAAAGAAAGAATAGGAATGACACCAAAAAGACAAATAGATGCCCCCTCATCCTCATCAAGAATGAGTACATCCAGAAGAATAGAATATGAAATACCCAATGAAATAATACCAACACAACATCCTTATTATATAACAGGAATATTAAATCAACGAAAATATTTAATCTTAATTAACACAGGAGAACAAGATAATTGGATAACAAGAGAATTAATTACAGAAGTTCTTCGTGTATATCATTTAATTTTCTTAATAATTCCATTTTTCTTATTATTTTTGGTGTTTCTGGATATATATATACTGGGTTGCTCGGCTCTGGTTTATCCATTTACTAATGATTCTCTTATTTTAGTTATTGCTATAATAAAATGTGTTATTCTTTTAGTGAAGTTATTTATTTCCTTGATTATTTGTGTAATTTCTTTTAGCTTATATTTTTGCTGTCTTTTTATTTTACTCTGTTTTTCAATTCTTCTTGTTAAATAGTGTATTTTTATTTTTCTGACTACTTTTGGTTGTTGTCGCTTATACATTATAATTCATCATATTTATATTCTTGTTGTTTTATAAGTTGTCTAATATATTCGTATTCTGTATAGGAAATTGTGTCGATTAATTCAGGTATTTTTGTGTATTCGTATCTTTCATATAATTTATCTAAATTTAGTCTTAGTTTCTGTACTTTAGTTGCTATATTTATTTGTTTATCCAATCTTATACATCTAGGGTGTTTATCTGGTAAATCTTCTCCATATTCAATTCCAGTCTTCGTATTTCTTTTGTTGTAACTGAGTCGTCTAATTTTCTTGTTAGCCACCATTTTACTTGTGTATTATCTGTTCTGACAATAAATTTGTTATAAACAATATATGGTTCGAATGCTAATAAACATTTATATAAGGCAAATAATTCTTTCCTATTTATTTCCCATTTATCTTGAGGTTCCGTATATGTTCCTGAGTGATATCTACAGTGATGTTCTGTTTTTGTATCAATATACTTATATTTTAATACTCCACCGTAACTATGGTTACTTGAATCTGTTTCTACTATATATATAAATTCTTTTGTTATATCTGGAAAATATAATTTTGGTAACTTTTGACATAATTCTTTAACCTTTTGTATATGTTTTCTATCTGTTTGGTCAAAATGATATTCAATATCCTTTTTTAATTTTTTATTTAATGGTTTTAAATATTCTGCTAATTTTGGTATATATTCTCTTACTTGATTTACTAATCCTTAATTCTGCTTACCTATAACCTCTCATGTGTTGAGAACTCAATAAAAGATATTACTCAAAAATATATTTCAGATATTTGCTATGGAGGAATCCAACATAGAAACATCTATGCCACATACTACCGACGAGATAACAACAAAGGTATACTCATATTTACATATGTGTAACTAATCTATCATATTCCTAATAATCTCTGATTAGCTTATTATTATTTATCATGTTATAGTCTGATTATGTTAACATTATCCTTATTAGTTTGCTATGGTTAGGAAGCTGAGAGTAAGTTAGACCCAGACTAAGCTTTTCCAAAATGGTTGAACCCAGAAAAGGCGAGGAAGCCGTGAATAGGGTAGTAAACCAACTGAAGTAAGCAGGGTTAGGGTAAACTGATTAAAGCTGGAACCCATAGTAGTGACCAACCGGATAATTAAACATACTGGACTATTAGATGATAAAGGTAATAATATAAGCAGAGGTTAGAAGGAATAGTTTGATTAAAACACAGAAGTAAGAAATGACAGAACCTAGTTATATGAAACTCGAGATAGCAGAAACTAGTAACCCTAAACAAACAGAAGATATAGAAAGATATAAAACACCAATACCTAAGTATCTTATAAATGGAGATAAAGACTATAAAATATTAGTCTTATATATATTAAAAAATTTAGATACAGATATCACACAAAGAATATATAACCTACTATTTAACCACGAAATCATAGACTTAATGAAAGAATTATGGATAGACACAATATTAAACAATGATAGTGATAATGACTCTAGAGATAATGATATATACCTTGATATAGATACAGAAGGATATCTAGATTTTTATTAAAATGGACCAAAATAATTTAGAAAATTGGCAGCGAACTATAGATGAACTAAGAGAAAGAGAAACATTAATACAATTCAATCTAGACAGATATATACAAACCCAAAATAGTGGTTATTTAGATCTAATAGTAAGAGATATCAATATTATATTAAGACTAATTAGAGAACGAGATAACTACTATAATTCCGCATTTAGATAAAATGACCCAAGAAGAGAAGATCAAAGGACCACCCCCCACATTGGTATCAGAGCATAGGAATAAAAAAGATAAGATAACAGAGCATAGGATGAACAAAAATAAAATAAACGAGCATAGGAATAAAAAATATAGTACCAACAATATTTACAAAAATAGAATAAGGAAACACAGTAAAAAACAATTTATAATACAAACAGAAAACATGAAAGGAATTGAATATGGAGAAGATTTACCAGATGAACATCCTAGATGTATAAGATTAGATAAACAAATAAATATAGCAACTAAAGTACAGAAACTAAGACTAAATTTAGATAAATTATATGAAAGATACGAATACACAAAAATACCTGAATTAATCGACACAATTTCCTATACAGAATACGAATATATTAGACAACTTATAAAACAACAAGAATATAAATATGATGAATTATAATGTATAAGCGACAACAACCAAAAGTAGTCAGAAAAATAAAAATACACTATTTAACAAGAAGAATTGAAAAACAGAGTAAAATAAAAAGACAGCAAAAATATAAGCTAAAAGAAATTACACAAATAATCAAGGAAATAAATAACTTCACTAAAAGAATAACACATTTTATTATAGCAATAACTAAAATAAGAGAATCATTAGTAAATGGATAAACCAGAGCCAAGCAACCCAGTATATATATATCCAGAAACACCAAAAATAATAAGAAAAATGGAATTATTAAGAAAATTAAATGATATACACGAAGAACTTAAAATTAGAAAAGAAAGATTAAATTATAATATATTTGCAGGAGTAGCTAAAAAATCAATCGAAGCACAAAAACAAACCATACAAGAATTAGAATTACAAAAAGATATATTAGAAATTAAATATTGTTTATGAATAAAGAAGAATATCCAGTAGAAGAAAAAACATTTTTAGGAACAGATGGAACACAAATAACAATAACACACTCAAATTTAGGACGACGATATAGAAAAATAGGTACAAAATTATATTTAATGCCGGATCCAATATCAGCTAAATTAGAAGATAGTCTAACAGAAATGATAAGATTACAAAAAGAAAATACTGAAATAGATCAAAAACTAGAAATAGAAAAAATACGATTAGAAGCCAAAAAAGAAATCGAACAACTAAAAACCCAACAAATAAAACAAACCCCTCCTCAAAAACCTATACCACCTCAAGAACCAATCAGTAATTCACATTTCAAGTCACTACATTTAACCATTTTCAAGTCACTAATTCACATTTCAATTCACTACACTTAACCATTTTCAAGTCACTAATTCACAATTGAACTCACTATACTTAAACATATTCATGAAACAAGTTAACAATTTCAAGTCACTACACTTAACCATTTTCAAGTAACTAATTCATATTTCAAGCTACTACACTTAACCATTTTCAAGAAACAAGATCAGAATTTCAAATCACTACACTTAGCCATTTTTAAGTCACTAATTCGCATTTCAAGTCACTACACTTAACCATTTTCAAGAAACAAGTTCACAATTTCAAGTCACTATATTTAACCATTTTCAAGTCACTAATTCACATTTCAAGTCACTACACTTAACCATTTTCAAGTCAGTAATTCACATTTCAAGTCACTACACTTAACCATTTTCAAGAAACATGTTCCCAATTTCAAGTAACTACATTTAACCATTTTCAAGTCACTAATTCACATTTCAATTCACTACACTTAACCATTTTCAAGTCACTAATTCACAATTGAACTCACTATACTTCAACATTTTCATGAAACAAGTTAACAATTTCAAGTCACTACACTTAACCATTTTCAAGTAACTAATTCATATTTCAAGTCACTACACTTAACCATTTTCAAGAAACAAGATCAGAATTTCAAATCACTACACTTAGCCATTTTTAAGTCACTAATTCGCATTTCAAGTCACTACACTTAACCATTTTCAAGAAACAAGTTCACAATTTCGAGTCACTACATTTAACAAGTTCAATAAACAAGTTCACAATTTAAAGTCACTACACTTAACCATTTTCAAGTCACTAATTCACATTTCAAGTCACTAATTCATATTTCAAGTCACTACACTTAACCATTTTCAAGTAACAAGTTCACAATTTCGAGTCACTATATTTAACCATTTTCAAGTCACTAATTCACATTTCAAGTCACTACACTTAACCATTTTCAAGTCAGTAATTCACATTTCAAGTCACTACATTTAACCATTTTGAAGTCACTAATTCACATTTCAATTCACTACACTTAACCATTTTCAAGTCACTAATTCACAATTGAACTCACTATACTTAAACATATTCATGAAACAAGTTAACAATTTTAAGTCACTACACTTAACCATTTTCAAGTAACTAATTCATATTTCAAGTCACTACACTTAACCATTTTCAAGTCACTAATTCACATTTCAATTCACTACACTTAACCATTTTCAAGTCACTAATTCACAATTGAACTCACTATACTTAAACATTTTCATGAAACAAGTTAACAATTTCAAGTCACTACACTTAACCATTTTCAAGTAACTAATTCATATTTCAAGTCACTACACTTAACCATTTTCAAGAAACAAGATCAGAATTTCAAATCACTACACTTAGCCATTTTTAAGTCACTAATTCGCATTTCAAGTCACTACACTTAACCATTTTCAAGAAACAAGTTCACAATTTCGAGTCACTACATTTAACCAGTTCAATAAACAAGTTCACAATTTAAAGTCACTACACTTAACCATTTTCAAGTCACTAATTCACATTTCAAGTCACTAATTCATATTTCAAGTCACTACACTTAACCATTTTCAAGTAACAAGTTCACAATTTCGAGTCACTATATTTAACCATTTTCAAGTCACTAATTCACATTTCAAGTCACTACACTTAACCATTTTCAAGTCAGTAATTCACATTTCAAGTCACTACATTTAACCATTTTCAAGTCACTAATTCACATTTCAATTCACTACACTTAACCATTTTCAAGTCACTAATTCACAATTGAACTCACTATACTTAAACATATTCATGAAACAAGTTAACAATTTCAAGTCACTACACTTAACCATTTTCAAGTAACTAATTCATATTTCAAGCTACTACACTTAACCATTTTCAAGAAACAAGATCAGAATTTCAAATCACTACACTTAGCCATTTTTAAGTCACTAATTCGCATTTCAAGTCACTACACTTAACCATTTTCAAGAAACAAGTTCACAATTTTGAGTCACTACATTTAACCAGTTCAATAAACAAGTTCACAATTTAAAGTCACTACACTTAACCATTTTCAAGTCACTAATTCACATTTCAAGTCACTAATTCATATTTCAAGTCACTACACTTAACCATTTTCAAGTAACAAGTTCACAATTTTGAGTCACTATATTTAACCATTTTCAAGTCACTAATTCACATTTCAAGTCACTACACTTAACCATTTTCAAGTCAGTAATTCACATTTCAAGTCACTACACTTAACCATTTTCATGAAACAAGTTAACAGTTTCAAGTCACTACACTTAACCATTTTCTAGTCACTAATTCATATTTCATGTCACTACACTTAACCATTTTCAAGACACAAGTTCACACTTTCAAGTCGCTACACTTAACCATTTCAAGAAACAAGTTCACAATTTCTAGTCACTACACTTATCCATTTTCAAGAAACAAGTTCACAACCTTAAGTCACTACACTTAACCATTTTAAAGTCAGTAATTCACATTTCAAGTCACTAAACTTAACCATTTTCAAGAAACATGTTCACAATTTCAAGTCACTACATTTAGCCATTTTCAAGCCACTAATTCACATTTCAATTCACTACACTTAACCATTTTCAAGTCAGTAATTCACAATTGAACTCACTATACTTAAACATTTTCATGAAACAAGTTAACAATTTCAAGTCACTACACTTAACCATTTTCAAGTAACTAATTCATATTTCAAGTCACTACACTTAACCATTTTCAAGAAACAAGATCAGAATTTCAAATCACTACACTTAGCCATTTTTAAGTCACTAATTTGCATTTCAAGTCACTACACTTAACCATTTTCAAGAAACAAGTTCACAATTTCGAGTCACTACATTTAACCAGTTCAATAAACAAGTTCACAATTTCGAGTCACTATATTTAACCATTTTCAAGTCACTAATTCACATTTCAAGTCACTATACTTAACCATTTTCAAGTCAGTAATTCACATTTCAAGTCACTACACTTAACCATTTTCATGAAACAAGTTAACAATTTCAAGTCACTACACTTAACCATTTTCAAGTAACTAATTCATATTTCAAGTCACTACACTTAACCATTTTCAAGAAACAAGATCAGAATTTCAAATCACTACACTTAGCCATTTTTAAGTCACTAATTCGCATTTCAAGTCACTACACTTAACCATTTTCAAGAAACAAGTTCACAATTTCGAGTCACTACATTTAACCAGTTCAATAAACAAGTTCACAATTTAAAGTCACTACACTTAACCATTTTCAAGTCACTAATTCACATTTCAAGTCACTAATTCATATTTCAAGTCACTACACTTAACCATTTTCAAGTAACAAGTTCACAATTTCGAGTCACTATATTTAACCATTTTCAAGTCACTAATTCACATTTCAAGTCACTACACTTAACCATTTTCAAGTCAGTAATTCACATTTCAAGTCACTACATTTAACCATTTTCAAGTCACTAATTCACATTTCAATTCACTACACTTAACCATTTTCAAGTCACTAATTCATAATTGAACTCACTATACTTAAACATATTCATGAAACAAGTTAACAATTTCAAGTCACTACACTTAACCATTTTCAAGTAACTAATTCATATTTCAAGCTACTACACTTAACCATTTTCAAGAAACAAGATCAGAATTTCAAATCACTACACTTAGCCATTTTTAAGTCACTAATTCGCATTTCAAGTCACTACACTTAACCATTTTCAAGAAACAAGTTCACAATTTTGAGTCACTACATTTAACCAGTTCAATAAACAAGTTCACAATTTAAAGTCACTACACTTAACCATTTTCAAGTCACTAATTCACATTTCAAGTCACTAATTCATATTTCAAGTCACTACACTTAACCATTTTCAAGTAACAAGTTCACAATTTTGAGTCACTATATTTAACCATTTTCAAGTCACTAATTCACATTTCAAGTCACTACACTTAACCATTTTCAAGTCAGTAATTCACATTTCAAGTCACTACACTTAACCATTTTCATGAAACAAGTTAACAGTTTCAAGTCACTACACTTAACCATTTTCAAGTCACTAATTCATATTTCATGTCACTACACTTAACCATTTTCAAGACACAAGTTCACACTTTCAAGTCGCTACACTTAACCATTTCAAGAAACAAGTTCACAATTTCTAGTCACTACACTTATCCATTTTCAAGAAACAAGTTCACAACCTTAAGTCACTACACTTAACCATTTTAAAGTCAGTAATTCACATTTCAAGTCACTAAACTTAACCATTTTCAAGAAACATGTTCACAATTTCAAGTCACTACATTTAGCCATTTTCAAGCCACTAATTCACATTTCAATTCACTACACTTAACCATTTTCAAGTCAGTAATTCACAATTGAACTCACTATACTTAAACATTTTCATGAAACAAGTTAACAATTTCAAGTCACTACACTTAACCATTTTCAAGTAACTAATTCATATTTCAAGTCACTACACTTAACCATTTTCAAGAAACAAGATCAGAATTTCAAATCACTACACTTAGCCATTTTTAAGTCACTAATTTGCATTTCAAGTCACTACACTTAACCATTTTCAAGAAACAAGTTCACAATTTCGAGTCACTACATTTAACCAGTTCAATAAACAAGTTCACAATTTCGAGTCACTATATTTAACCATTTTCAAGTCACTAATTCACATTTCAAGTCACTATACTTAACCATTTTCAAGTCAGTAATTCACATTTCAAGTCACTACACTTAACCATTTTCATGAAACAAGTTAACAATTTCAAGTCACTACACTTAACCATTTTCAAGTAACTAATTCATATTTCAAGTCACTACACTTAACCATTTTCAAGAAACAAGATCAGAATTTCAAATCACTACACTTAGCCATTTTTAAGTCACTAATTCGCATTTCAAGTCACTACACTTAACCATTTTCAAGAAACAAGTTCACAATTTCGAGTCACTACATTTAACCAGTTCAATAAACAAGTTCACAATTTAAAGTCACTACACTTAACCATTTTCAAGTCACTAATTCACATTTCAAGTCACTAATTCATATTTCAAGTCACTACACTTAACCATTTTCAAGTAACAAGTTCACAATTTCGAGTCACTATATTTAACCATTTTCAAGTCACTAATTCACATTTCAAGTCACTACACTTAACCATTTTCAAGTCAGTAATTCACATTTCAAGTCACTACATTTAACCATTTTCAAGTCACTAATTCACATTTCAATTCACTACACTTAACCATTTTCAAGTCACTAATTCACAATTGAACTCACTATACTTAAACATATTCATGAAACAAGTTAACAATTTCAAGTCACTACACTTAACCATTTTCAAGTAACTAATTCATATTTCAAGCTACTACACTTAACCATTTTCAAGAAACAAGATCAGAATTTCAAATCACTACACTTAGCCATTTTTAAGTCACTAATTCGCATTTCAAGTCACTACACTTAACCATTTTCAAGAAACAAGTTCACAATTTTGAGTCACTACATTTAACCAGTTCAATAAACAAGTTCACAATTTAAAGTCACTACACTTAACCATTTTCAAGTCACTAATTCACATTTCAAGTCACTAATTCATATTTCAAGTCACTACACTTAACCATTTTCAAGTAACAAGTTCACAATTTTGAGTCACTATATTTAACCATTTTCAAGTCACTAATTCACATTTCAAGTCACTACACTTAACCATTTTCAAGTCAGTAATTCACATTTCAAGTCACTACACTTAACCATTTTCATGAAACAAGTTAACAGTTTCAAGTCACTACACTTAACCATTTTCAAGTCACTAATTCATATTTCATGTCACTACACTTAACCATTTTCAAGACACAAGTTCACACTTTCAAGTCGCTACACTTAACCATTTCAAGAAACAAGTTCACAATTTCTAGTCACTACACTTATCCATTTTCAAGAAACAAGTTCACAACCTTAAGTCACTACACTTAACCATTTTAAAGTCAGTAATTCACATTTCAAGTCACTAAACTTAACCATTTTCAAGAAACATGTTCACAATTTCAAGTCACTACATTTAGCCATTTTCAAGCCACTAATTCACATTTCAATTCACTACACTTAACCATTTTCAAGTCAGTAATTCACAATTGAACTCACTATACTTAAACATTTTCATGAAACAAGTTAACAATTTCAAGTCACTACACTTAACCATTTTCAAGTAACTAATTCATATTTCAAGTCACTACACTTAACCATTTTCAAGAAACAAGATCAGAATTTCAAATCACTACACTTAGCCATTTTTAAGTCACTAATTTGCATTTCAAGTCACTACACTTAACCATTTTCAAGAAACAAGTTCACAATTTCGAGTCACTACATTTAACCAGTTCAATAAACAAGTTCACAATTTCGAGTCACTATATTTAACCATTTTCAAGTCACTAATTCACATTTCAAGTCACTATACTTAACCATTTTCAAGTCAGTAATTCACATTTCAAGTCACTACACTTAACCATTTTCATGAAACAAGTTAACAATTTCAAGTCACTACACTTAACCATTTTCAAGTAACTAATTCATATTTCAAGTCACTACACTTAACCATTTTCAAGAAACAAGATCAGAATTTCAAATCACTACACTTAGCCATTTTTAAGTCACTAATTTGCATTTCAAGTCACTACACTTAACCATTTTCAAGAAACAAGTTCACAATTTCGAGTCACTACATTTAACCAGTTCAATAAACAAGTTCACAATTTCGAGTCACTATATTTAACCATTTTCAAGTCACTAATTCACATTTCAAGTCACTATACTTAACCATTTTCAAGTCAGTAATTCACATTTCAAGTCACTACACTTAACCATTTTCATGAAACAAGTTAACAATTTCAAGTCACTACACTTAACCATTTTCAAGTAACTAATTCATATTTCAAGTCACTACACTTAACCATTTTCAAGTCACTAATTCACAATTGAACTCACTATACTTAAACTTATTCATGAAACAAGTTAACAATTTCAAGTCACTACACTTAACCATTTTCAAGTAACTAATTTATATTTCAAGTCACTACACTTAACCATTTTCAAGAAACAAGATCAGAATTTCAAATCACTACACTTAGCCATTTTTAAGTCACTAATTCGCATTTCAAGTCACTACACTTAACCATTTTCAAGAAACAAGTTGACAATTTCGAGTCACTACATTTAACCAGTTCAATAAACAAGTTCACAATTTAAAGTCACTACACTTAACCATTTTCAAGTCACTAATTCACATTTCAAGTCACTAATTCATATTTCAAGTCACTACACTTAACCATTTTCAAGTAACAAGTTCACAATTTCGAGTCACTATATTTAACCATTTTCAAGTCACTAATTCACATTTCAAGTCACTACACTTAACCATTTTCAAGTCAGTAATTCACATTTCAAGTCACTACATTTAACCATTTTCAAGTCACTAATTCACATTTCAATTCACTACACTTAACCATTTTCAAGTCACTAATTCACAATTGAACTCACTATACTTAAACATATTCAAGAAACAAGTTAACAATTTCAAGTCACTACACTTAACCATTTTCAAGTAACTAATTCATATTTCAAGTTACTACACTTAACCATTTTCAAGAAACAAGATCAGAATTTCAAATCACTACACTTAGCCATTTTTAAGTCACTAATTCGCATTTCATGTCACTACACTTAACCATTTTCAAGAAACAAGTTCACAATTTCGAGTCACTACATTTAACCAGTTCAATAAACAAGTTCACAATTTAAAGTCACTACACTTAACCATTTTCAAGTAACTAATTCACATTTCAAGTTACTAATTCATATTTCAAGTCACTACACTTAACCATTTTCAAGTAACAAGTTCACAATTTCGAGTCACTATATTTAACCATTTTCAAGTCACTAATTCACATTTCAAGTCACTACACTTAACCATTTTCAAGTCAGTAATTCACATTTCAAGTCACTACACTTAACCATTTTCATGAAACAAGTTAACAGTTTCAAGTCACTACACTTAACCATTTTCAAGTCACTAATTCATATTTCATGTCACTACACTTAACCATTTTCAAGAAACAAGTTCACAATTTCAAGTCACTATATTTAACCATTTTCAAGTCACTAATTCACATTTCAAGTCACTACACTTAACCATTTTCAAGTCAGTAATTCACATTTCAAGTCACTACACTTAACCATTTTCAAGAAACATGTTCCCAATTTCAAGTAACTACATTTAACCATTTTCAAGTCACTAATTCACATTTCAATTCACTACACTTAACCATTTTCAAGTCACTAATTCACAATTGAACTCACTATACTTAAACATTTTCATGAAACAAGTTAACAATTTCAAGTCACTACACTTAACCATTTTCAAGTAACTAATTCATATTTCAAGTCACTACACTTAACCATTTTCAAGGAACAAGATCAGAATTTCAAATCACTACACTTAGCCATTTTTAAGTCACTAATTCGCATTTCAAGTCACTACACTTAACCATTTTCAAGAAACAAGTTCACAATTTCGAGTCACTACATTTAACCAGTTCAATAAACAAGTTCACAATTTAAAGTCACTACACTTAACCATTTTCAAGTCACTAATTCACATTTCAAGTCACTAATTCATATTTCAAGTCACTACACTTAACCATTTTCAAGTAACAAGTTCACAATTTCGAGTCACTATATTTAACCATTTTCAAGTCACTAATTCACATTTCAAGTCACTACACTTAACCATTTTCAAGTCAGTAATTCACATTTCAAGTCACTACATTTAACCATTTTGAAGTCACTAATTCACATTTCAATTCACTACACTTAACCATTTTCAAGTCACTAATTCACAATTGAACTCACTATACTTAAACATATTCATGAAACAAGTTAACAATTTCAAGTCACTACACTTAACCATTTTCAAGTAACTAATTCATATTTCAAGTCACTACACTTAACCATTTTCAAGAAACAAGATCAGAATTTCAAATCACTACACTTAGCCATTTTTAAGTCACTAATTCGCATTTCAAGTCACTACACTTAACCATTTTCAAGAAACAAGTTCACAATTTCGAGTCACTACATTTAACCAGTTCAATAAACAAGTTCACAATTTAAAGTCACTACACTTAACCATTTTCAAGTCACTAATTCACATTTCAAGTCACTAATTCATAGTTCAAGTCACTACACTTAACCATTTTCAAGTAACAAGTTCACAATTTCGAGTCACTATATTTAACCATTTTCAAGTCACTAATTCACATTTCAAGTCACTACACTTAACCATTTTCAAGTCAGTAATTCACATTTCAAGTCACTACATTTAACCATTTTCAAGTCACTAATTCACATTTCAATTCACTACACTTAACCATTTTCAAGTCACTAATTCACAATTGAACTCACTATACTTAAACATATTCATGAAACAAGTTAACAATTTCAAGTCACTACACTTAACCATTTTCAAGTAACTAATTCATATTTCAAGTCACTACACTTAACCATTTTCAAGAAACAAGATCAGAATTTCAAATCACTACACTTAGCCATTTTTAAGTCACTAATTCGCATTTCAAGTCACTACACTTAACCATTTTCAAGAAACAAGTTCACAATTTCGAGTCACTACATTTAACCAGTTCAATAAACAAGTTCACAATTTAAAGTCACTACACTTAACCATTTTCAAGTCACTAATTCACATTTCAAGTCACTAATTCATAGTTCAAGTCACTACACTTAACCATTTTCAAGTAACAAGTTCACAATTTCGAGTCACTATATTTAACCATTTTCAAGTCACTAATTCACATTTCAAGTCACTACACTTAACCATTTTCAAGTCAGTAATTCACATTTCAAGTCACTACATTTAACCATTTTCAAGTCACTAATTCACATTTCAATTCACTACACTTAACCATTTTCAAGTCACTAATTCACAATTGAACTCACTATACTTAAACATATTCATGAAACAAGTTAACAATTTCAAGTCACTACACTTAACCATTTTCAAGTAACTAATTCATATTTCAAGTCACTACACTTAACCATTTTCAAGAAACAAGATCAGAATTTCAAATCACTACACTTAGCCATTTTTAAGTCACTAATTCGCATTTCAAGTCACTACACTTAACCATTTTCAAGAAACAAGTTCACAATTTCGAGTCACTACATTTAACCAGTTCAATAAACAAGTTCACAATTTAAAGTCACTACACTTAACCATTTTCAAGTCACTAATTCACATTTCAAGTCACTACACTTAACCATTTTCAAGTCAGTAATTCACATTTCAAGTCACTACACTTAACCATTTTCATGAAACAAGTTAACAGTTTCAAGTCACTACACTTAACCATTTTCAAGTCACTAATTCATATTTCATGTCACTACACTTAACCATTTTCAAGACACAAGTTCACACTTTCAAGTCGCTACACTTAACCATTTCAAGAAACAAGTTCACAATTTCTAGTCACTACACTTATCCATTTTCAAGAAACAAGTTCACAACCTTAAGTCACTACACTTAACCATTTTAAAGTCAGTAATTCACATTTCAAGTCACTAAACTTAACCATTTTCAAGAAACATGTTCACAATTTCAAGTCACTACATTTAGCCATTTTCAAGCCACTAATTCACATTTCAATTCACTACACTTAACCATTTTCAAGTCAGTAATTCACAATTGAACTCACTATACTTAAACATTTTCATGAAACAAGTTAACAATTTCAAGTCACTACACTTAACCATTTTCAAGTAACTAATTCATATTTCAAGTCACTACACTTAACCATTTTCAAGAAACAAGATCAGAATTTCAAATCACTACACTTAGCCATTTTTAAGTCACTAATTTGCATTTCAAGTCACTACACTTAACCATTTTCAAGAAACAAGTTCACAATTTCGAGTCACTACATTTAACCAGTTCAATAAACAAGTTCACAATTTCGAGTCACTATATTTAACCATTTTCAAGTCACTAATTCACATTTCAAGTCACTATACTTAACCATTTTCAAGTCAGTAATTCACATTTCAAGTCACTACACTTAACCATTTTCATGAAACAAGTTAACAATTTCAAGTCACTACACTTAACCATTTTCAAGTAACTAATTCATATTTCAAGTCACTACACTTAACCATTTTCAAGAAACAAGATCAGAATTTCAAATCACTACACTTAGCCATTTTTAAGTCACTAATTTGCATTTCAAGTCACTACACTTAACCATTTTCAAGAAACAAGTTCACAATTTCGAGTCACTACATTTAACCAGTTCAATAAACAAGTTCACAATTTCGAGTCACTATATTTAACCATTTTCAAGTCACTAATTCACATTTCAAGTCACTATACTTAACCATTTTCAAGTCAGTAATTCACATTTCAAGTCACTACACTTAACCATTTTCATGAAACAAGTTAACAATTTCAAGTCACTACACTTAACCATTTTCAAGTAACTAATTCATATTTCAAGTCACTACACTTAACCATTTTCAAGTCACTAATTCACAATTGAACTCACTATACTTAAACTTATTCATGAAACAAGTTAACAATTTCAAGTCACTACACTTAACCATTTTCAAGTAACTAATTTATATTTCAAGTCACTACACTTAACCATTTTCAAGAAACAAGATCAGAATTTCAAATCACTACACTTAGCCATTTTTAAGTCACTAATTCGCATTTCAAGTCACTACACTTAACCATTTTCAAGAAACAAGTTGACAATTTCGAGTCACTACATTTAACCAGTTCAATAAACAAGTTCACAATTTAAAGTCACTACACTTAACCATTTTCAAGTCACTAATTCACATTTCAAGTCACTAATTCATATTTCAAGTCACTACACTTAACCATTTTCAAGTAACAAGTTCACAATTTCGAGTCACTATATTTAACCATTTTCAAGTCACTAATTCACATTTCAAGTCACTACACTTAACCATTTTCAAGTCAGTAATTCACATTTCAAGTCACTACATTTAACCATTTTCAAGTCACTAATTCACATTTCAATTCACTACACTTAACCATTTTCAAGTCACTAATTCACAATTGAACTCACTATACTTAAACATATTCAAGAAACAAGTTAACAATTTCAAGTCACTACACTTAACCATTTTCAAGTAACTAATTCATATTTCAAGTTACTACACTTAACCATTTTCAAGAAACAAGATCAGAATTTCAAATCACTACACTTAGCCATTTTTAAGTCACTAATTCGCATTTCATGTCACTACACTTAACCATTTTCAAGAAACAAGTTCACAATTTCGAGTCACTACATTTAACCAGTTCAATAAACAAGTTCACAATTTAAAGTCACTACACTTAACCATTTTCAAGTAACTAATTCACATTTCAAGTTACTAATTCATATTTCAAGTCACTACACTTAACCATTTTCAAGTAACAAGTTCACAATTTCGAGTCACTATATTTAACCATTTTCAAGTCACTAATTCACATTTCAAGTCACTACACTTAACCATTTTCAAGTCAGTAATTCACATTTCAAGTCACTACACTTAACCATTTTCATGAAACAAGTTAACAGTTTCAAGTCACTACACTTAACCATTTTCAAGTCACTAATTCATATTTCATGTCACTACACTTAACCATTTTCAAGAAACAAGTTCACAATTTCAAGTCACTATATTTAACCATTTTCAAGTCACTAATTCACATTTCAAGTCACTACACTTAACCATTTTCAAGTCAGTAATTCACATTTCAAGTCACTACACTTAACCATTTTCAAGAAACATGTTCCCAATTTCAAGTAACTACATTTAACCATTTTCAAGTCACTAATTCACATTTCAATTCACTACACTTAACCATTTTCAAGTCACTAATTCACAATTGAACTCACTATACTTAAACATTTTCATGAAACAAGTTAACAATTTCAAGTCACTACACTTAACCATTTTCAAGTAACTAATTCATATTTCAAGTCACTACACTTAACCATTTTCAAGGAACAAGATCAGAATTTCAAATCACTACACTTAGCCATTTTTAAGTCACTAATTCGCATTTCAAGTCACTACACTTAACCATTTTCAAGAAACAAGTTCACAATTTCGAGTCACTACATTTAACCAGTTCAATAAACAAGTTCACAATTTAAAGTCACTACACTTAACCATTTTCAAGTCACTAATTCACATTTCAAGTCACTAATTCATATTTCAAGTCACTACACTTAACCATTTTCAAGTAACAAGTTCACAATTTCGAGTCACTATATTTAACCATTTTCAAGTCACTAATTCACATTTCAAGTCACTACACTTAACCATTTTCAAGTCAGTAATTCACATTTCAAGTCACTACATTTAACCATTTTGAAGTCACTAATTCACATTTCAATTCACTACACTTAACCATTTTCAAGTCACTAATTCACAATTGAACTCACTATACTTAAACATATTCATGAAACAAGTTAACAATTTCAAGTCACTACACTTAACCATTTTCAAGTAACTAATTCATATTTCAAGTCACTACACTTAACCATTTTCAAGAAACAAGATCAGAATTTCAAATCACTACACTTAGCCATTTTTAAGTCACTAATTCGCATTTCAAGTCACTACACTTAACCATTTTCAAGAAACAAGTTCACAATTTCGAGTCACTACATTTAACCAGTTCAATAAACAAGTTCACAATTTAAAGTCACTACACTTAACCATTTTCAAGTCACTAATTCACATTTCAAGTCACTAATTCATAGTTCAAGTCACTACACTTAACCATTTTCAAGTAACAAGTTCACAATTTCGAGTCACTATATTTAACCATTTTCAAGTCACTAATTCACATTTCAAGTCACTACACTTAACCATTTTCAAGTCAGTAATTCACATTTCAAGTCACTACATTTAACCATTTTCAAGTCACTAATTCACATTTCAATTCACTACACTTAACCATTTTCAAGTCACTAATTCACAATTGAACTCACTATACTTAAACATATTCATGAAACAAGTTAACAATTTCAAGTCACTACACTTAACCATTTTCAAGTAACTAATTCATATTTCAAGTCACTACACTTAACCATTTTCAAGAAACAAGATCAGAATTTCAAATCACTACACTTAGCCATTTTTAAGTCACTAATTCGCATTTCAAGTCACTACACTTAACCATTTTCAAGAAACAAGTTCACAATTTCGAGTCACTACATTTAACCAGTTCAATAAACAAGTTCACAATTTAAAGTCACTACACTTAACCATTTTCAAGTCACTAATTCACATTTCAAGTCACTAATTCATATTTCAAGTCACTACACTTAACCATTTTCAAGTAACAAGTTCACAATTTCGAGTCACTATATTTAACCATTTTCAAGTCACTAATTCACATTTCAAGTCACTACACTTAACCATTTTCAAGTCAGTAATTCACATTTCAAGTCACTACATTTAACCATTTTCAAGTCACTAATTCACATTTCAATTCACTACACTTAACCATTTTCAAGTCACTAATTCACAATTGAACTCACTATAATTAAACATATTCATGAAACAAGTTAACAATTTCAAGTCACTACACTTAACCATTTTCAAGTAACTAATTCATATTTCAAGTTACTACACTTAACCATTTTCAAGAAACAAGATCAGAATTTCAAATCACTACACTTAGCCATTTTTAAGTCACTAATTCGCATTTCAAGTCACTACACTTAACCATTTTCAAGAAACAAGTTCACAATTTCGAGTCACTACATTTAACCAGTTCAATAAACAAGTTCACAATTTAAAGTCACTACACTTAACCATTTTCAAGTCACTAATTCACATTTCAATTCACTACACTTAACCATTTTCAAGTCACTAATTCACAATTGAACTCACTATACTTAAACATATTCATGAAACAAGTTAACAATTTCAAGTCACTACACTTAACCATTTTCAAGTAACTAATTCATATTTCAAGTCACTACACTTAACCATTTTCAAGAAACAAGATCAGAATTTCAAATCACTACACTTAGCCATTTTTAAGTCACTAATTCGCATTTCAAGTCACTACACTTAACCATTTTCAAGAAACAAGTTCACAATTTCGAGTCACTACATTTAACCAGTTCAATAAACAAGTTCACAATTTAAAGTCACTACACTTAACCATTTTCAAGTCACTAATTCACATTTCAAGTCACTAATTCATAGTTCAAGTCACTACACTTAACCATTTTCAAATAACAAGTTCACCATTTCGAGTCACTATAATTAACCATTTTCAAGTCACTAATTCACATTTCAAGTCACTACACTTAACCATTTTCAAGTCAGTAATTCACATTTCAAGTCACTACATTTAACCATTTTCAAGTCACTAATTCACATTTCAATTCACTACACTTAACCATTTTCAAGTCACTAATTCACAATTGAACTCACTATACTTAAACATATTCATGAAACAAGTTAACAATTTCAAGTCACTACACTTAACCATTTTCAAGTAACTAATTCATATTTCAAGTCACTACACTTAACCATTTTCAAGAAACAAGATCAGAATTTCAAATCACTACACTTAGCCATTTTTAAGTCACTAATTCGCATTTCAAGTCACTACACTTAACCATTTTCAAGAAACAAGTTCACAATTTCGAGTCACTACATTTAACCAGTTCAATAAACAAGGTCACAATTTAAAGTCACTACACTTAACCATTTTCAAGTCACTAATTCACATTTCAAGTCACTAATTCATATTTCAAGTCACTACACTTAACCATTTTCAAGTAACAAGTTCACAATTTCGAGTCACTATATTTAACCATTTTCAAGTCACTAATTCACATTTCAAGTCACTACACTTAACCATTTTCAAGTCAGTAATTCACATTTCAAGTCACTACATTTAACCATTTTCAAGTCACTAATTCACATTTCAATTCACTACACTTAACCATTTTCAAGTCACTAATTCACAATTGAACTCACTATACTTAAACATATTCATGAAACAAGTTAACAATTTCAAGTCACTACACTAAACCATTTTCAAGTAACTAATTCATATTTCAAGTTACTACACTTAACCATTTTCAAGAAACAAGATCAGAATTTCAAATCACTACACTTAGCCATTTTTAAGTCACTAATTCGCATTTCAAGTCACTACACTTAACCATTTTCAAGAAACAAGTTCACAATTTCGAGTCACTACATTTAACCAGTTCAATAAACAAGTTCACAATTTAAAGTCACTACACTTAACCATTTTCAAGTCACTAATTCACATTTCAAGTTACTAATTCATATTTCAAGTCACTACACTTAACCATTTTCAAGTAACAAGTTCACAATTTCGAGTCACTATATTTAACCATTTTCAAGTCACTAATTCACATTTCAAGTCACTACACTTAACCATTTTCCAGTCAGTAATTCACATTTCAAGTCACTACACTTAACCATTTTCATGAAACAAGTTAACAGTTTCAAGTCACTACACTTAACCATTTTCAAGTCACTAATTCATATTTCATGTCACTACACTTAACCATTTTCAAGAAACAAGTTCACAATTTCAAGTCACTATATTTAACCATTTTCAAGTCACTAATTCACATTTCAAGTCACTACACTTAACCATTTTCAAGTCAGTAATTCACATTTCAAGTCACTACACTTAACCATTTTCAAGAAACAAGATCAGAATTTCAATTCACTACACTTAGCCATTTTTAAGTCACTAATTCGCATTTCAAGTCACTACATTTAACCAGTTCAATAAACAAGTTCACAATTTAAAGTCACTACACTTAACAATTTTCAAGTCACTAATTCACATTTCAAGTCACTAATTCATATTTCAAGTCACTATACTTAACCATTTTCAAGTAACAAGTTCACAATTTCGAGTCACTATATTTAACCATTTTCAAGTCACTAATTCACATTTCAAGTCACTACACTTAACCATTTTCATGTCAGTAATTCACATTTCAAGTCACTACACTTAACAATTTTAAAGAAACATGTTCACAATTTCAAGTCACTACATTTAACCATTTTTATGTCACTAATTCGCATTTCAAGTCACTACACTTAACCATTTTCAAGAAACAAGTTCACAATTTCGAGTCACTACATTTAACCAGTTCAATAAACAAGTTCACAATTTAAAGTCACTACACTTAACCATTTTCAAGTCACTAATTCACATTTCAAGTCACTAATTCATATTTCAAGTCACTACACTTAACCATTTTCAAGTAACAAGTTCACAATTTCGAGTCACTATATTTAACCATTTTCAAGTCACTAATTCACATTTCAAGTCAGTACACTTAACCATTTTCAAGTCAGTAATTCACATTTCAAGTCACTACATTTAACCATTTTCAAGTCACTAATTCACATTTCAATTCACTACACTTAACCATTTTCAAGTCACTAATTCACAATTGAACTCACTATACTTAAACATATTCATGAAACAAGTTAACAATTTCAAGTCACTACACTTAACCATTTTCAAGAAACAAGTTCACAATTTCGAGTCACTACATTTAACCAGTTCAATAAACAAGTTCACAATTTAAAGTCACTACACTTAACCATTTTCAAGTCACTAATTCACATTTCATGTTACTAATTCATATTTCAAGTCACTACACTTAACCATTTTCAAGTAACAAGTTCACAATTTCGAGTCACTATATTTAACCATTTTCAAGTCACTAATTCACATTTCAAGTCACTACACTTAACCATTTTCCAGTCAGTAATTCACATTTCAAGTCACTACACTTAACCATTTTCATGAAACAAGTTAACAGTTTCAAGTCACTACACTTAACCATTTTCAAGTCACTAATTCATATTTCATGTCAGTACACTTAACCATTTTCAAGAAACAAGTTCACAATTTCAAGTCACTATATTTAACCATTTTCAAGTCACTAATTCACATTTCAAGTCACTACACTTAACCATTTTCAAGTCAGTAATTCACATTTCAAGTCACTACACTTAACCATTTTCAAGAAACAAGATCAGAATTTCAAATCACTACACTTAGCCATTTTTAAGTCACTAATTCGCATTTCAAGTCACTACATTTAACCAGTTCAATAAACAAGTTCACAATTTAAAGTCACTACACTTAACAATTTTCAAGTCACTAATTCACATTTCAAGTGACTAATTCATATTTCAAGTCACTACACTTAACCATTTTCAAGTAACAAGTTCACAATTTCGAGTCACTATATTTAACCATTTTCAAGTCACTAATTCACATTTCAAGTCACTACACTTAACCATTTTCAAGTCAGTAATTCACATTTCAAGTCACTACACTTAACAATTTTAAAGAAACATGTTCACAATTTCAAGTCACTACATTTAACCATTTTTATGTCACTAATTCGCATTTCAAGTCACTACACTTAACCATTTTCAAGAAACAAGTTCACAATTTCGAGTCACTACATTTAACCAGTTCAATAAACAAGTTCACAATTTAAAGTCACTACACTTAACCATTTTCAAGTCACTAATTCACATTTCAAGTCACTAATTTATATTTCAAGTCACTACACTTAACCATTTTCAAGAAACAAGTTCACAATTTCAAGTCACTATATTTAACCATTTTCAAGTCACTAATTCACATTTCAAGTCACTACACTTAACCATTTTCAAGTCAGTAATTCACATTTCAAGTCACTACACTTAACCATTTTCAAGAAACAAGATCAGAATTTCAAATCACTACACTTAGCCATTTTTAAGTCACTAATTCGCATTTCAAGCCACTACATTTAACCAGTTCAATAAAAAAGTTCACAATTTAAAGTCACTACACTTAACAATTTTCAAGTCACTAATTCACATTTCAAGTGACTAATTCATATTTCAAGTCACTACACTTAACCATTTTCAAGTAACAAGTTCACAATTTCGAGTCACTATATTTAACCATTTTCAAGTCACTAATTCACATTTCAAGTCACTACACTTAACCATTTTCAAGTCAGTAATTCACATTTCAAGTCACTCCACTTAACAATTTTAAAGAAACATGTTCACAATTTCAAGTCACTACATTTAACCATTTTTATGTCACTAATTCGCATTTCAAGTCACTACACTTAACCATTTTCAAGAAACAAGTTCACAATTTCGAGTCACTACATTTAACCAGTTCAATAAACAAGTTCACAATTTAAAGTCACTACACTTAACCATTTTCAAGTAACTAATTCACATTTCAAGTCACTAATTTATATTTCAAGTCACTACACTTAACCATTTTCAAGTAACAAGTTCACAATTTCGAGTCACTATATTTAACCATTTTCAAGTCAGTAATTCACATTTCAAGTCACTACACTTAACCATTTTCATGAAACAAGTTAACAGTTTCAAGTCACTACACTTAACCATTTTCAAGTCACTAATTCATAATTCATGTCACTACACTTAACCATTTTCAAGAAACAAGTTCACAATTTCAAGTCGCTACTCTTAACCATTTCAAGAAACAAGTTCACAATTTCTAGTCACTACACTTATCCATTTTCAAGAAACAAGTTCACAACCTTAAGTCACTACACGTAACCATTTTAAAGTCAGTAATTCACATTTCAAGTCACTACACTTAACAATTTTCAAGTAACATGTTCACAATTTCAAGTCACTACATTTAACCATTTTCAAGTCACTAATTCACATTTCAATTCACTACATTTAACCATTTTCAAGTCACTAATTCACAATTGAACTCACTATACTTAAATATTTTCATGAGACAAGTTAACAATTTCAAGTCACTACACTTAACCATTTTCAAGTAACTAATTCATATTTCAAGTCACTACACTTAACCATTTTCAAGAAACAAGATCAGAATTTCAAATCACTACACTTAACCATTTTTAAGTCACTAATTCATATTTCAAGTCACTACACTTAACCATTTTCAAAAACAAGTTCACAATTTCAAGTCACTACACTTAACCATTTCAAGAAACAAGTTCACAATTTCTAGTCACTACACTTATCCATTTTCAAGAAACAATTTCACAACCTTAAGTCACTACACTTAACCATTTTAAAGTCAGTAATTCACATTTCAAGTCACTACACTTAACAATTTTCAAGAAACATGTTCACAATTTCAAGTCACTACATTTAACCATTTTCAAGTCACTAATTCACATTTCAATTAACTACACTTAACCATTTTCGAGTCACTAATTCACAATTGAACTCACTATACTTAAGCATTTTCATGAAACAAGTTAACAATTTCAAGTCACTACACTTAACCATTTTCAAGTAACTAATTCATATTTCAAGTCATTACACTTAACCATTTTCAAGAAACAAGATCAGAACTTCAAATCACTACACTTAGCCATTTTTAAGTCACTAATTCGCATTTCAAGTCACTACACTTAACCATTTTCAAGAAACAAGTTCACAATTTTGAGTCACTATATTTAACCATTTTCAAGTCACTAATTCACATTTCAAGTCACTACACTTAACCATTTTCAAGTCAGTAATTCACATTTCAAGTCACTACACTTAACCATTTTCAAGAAACAAGATCAGAATTTCAAATCACTACACTTAGCCATTTTTAAGTCACTAATTCGCATTTCAAGTCACTACATTTAACCAGTTCAATAAACAAGTTCACAATTTAAAGTCACTACACTTAACAATTTTCAAGTCACTAATTCACATTTCAAGTGACTAATTCATATTTCAAGTCACTACACTTAACCATTTTCAAGTAACAAGTTCACAATTTCGAGTCACTATATTTAACCATTTTCAAGTCACTAATTCACATTTCAAGTCACTACACTTAACCATTTTCAAGTCAGTAATTCACATTTCAAGTCACTACACTTAACAATTTTAAAGAAACATGTTCACAATTTCAAGTCACTACATTTAACCATTTTTATGTCACTAATTCGCATTTCAAGTCACTACACTTAACCATTTTCAAGAAACAAGTTCACAATTTCGAGTCACTACATTTAACCAGTTCAATAAACAAGTTCACAATTTAAAGTCACTACACTTAACCATTTTCAAGTCACTAATTCACATTTCAAGTCACTAATTTATATTTCAAGTCACTACACTTAACCATTTTCAAGAAACAAGTTCACAATTTCAAGTCACTATATTTAACCATTTTCAAGTCACTAATTCACATTTCAAGTCACTACACTTAACCATTTTCAAGTCAGTAATTCACATTTCAAGTCACTACACTTAACCATTTTCAAGAAACAAGATCAGAATTTCAAATCACTACACTTAGCCATTTTTAAGTCACTAATTCGCATTTCAAGCCACTACATTTAACCAGTTCAATAAAAAAGTTCACAATTTAAAGTCACTACACTTAACAATTTTCAAGTCACTAATTCACATTTCAAGTGACTAATTCATATTTCAAGTCACTACACTTAACCATTTTCAAGTAACAAGTTCACAATTTCGAGTCACTATATTTAACCATTTTCAAGTCACTAATTCACATTTCAAGTCACTACACTTAACCATTTTCAAGTCAGTAATTCACATTTCAAGTCACTACACTTAACAATTTTAAAGAAACATGTTCACAATTTCAAGTCACTACATTTAACCATTTTTATGTCACTAATTCGCATTTCAAGTCACTACACTTAACCATTTTCAAGAAACAAGTTCACAATTTCGAGTCACTACATTTAACCAGTTCAATAAACAAGTTCACAATTTAAAGTCACTACACTTAACCATTTTCAAGTAACTAATTCACATTTCAAGTCACTAATTTATATTTCAAGTCACTACACTTAACCATTTTCAAGTAACAAGTTCACAATTTCGAGTCACTATATTTAACCATTTTCAAGTCAGTAATTCACATTTCAAGTCACTACACTTAACCATTTTCATGAAACAAGTTAACAGTTTCAAGTCACTACACTTAACCATTTTCAAGTCACTAATTCATAATTCATGTCACTACACTTAACCATTTTCAAGAAACAAGTTCACAATTTCAAGTCGCTACTCTTAACCATTTCAAGAAACAAGTTCACAATTTCTAGTCACTACACTTATCCATTTTCAAGAAACAAGTTCACAACCTTAAGTCACTACACGTAACCATTTTAAAGTCAGTAATTCACATTTCAAGTCACTACACTTAACAATTTTCAAGTAACATGTTCACAATTTCAAGTCACTACATTTAACCATTTTCAAGTCACTAATTCACATTTCAATTCACTACATTTAACCATTTTCAAGTCACTAATTCACAATTGAACTCACTATACTTAAATATTTTCATGAGACAAGTTAACAATTTCAAGTCACTACACTTAACCATTTTCAAGTAACTAATTCATATTTCAAGTCACTACACTTAACCATTTTCAAGAAACAAGATCAGAATTTCAAATCACTACACTTAACCATTTTTAAGTCACTAATTCATATTTCAAGTCACTACACTTAACCATTTTCAAAAACAAGTTCACAATTTCAAGTCACTACACTTAACCATTTCAAGAAACAAGTTCACAATTTCTAGTCACTACACTTATCCATTTTCAAGAAACAATTTCACAACCTTAAGTCACTACACTTAACCATTTTAAAGTCAGTAATTCACATTTCAAGTCACTACACTTAACAATTTTCAAGAAACATGTTCACAATTTCAAGTCACTACATTTAACCATTTTCAAGTCACTAATTCACATTTCAATTAACTACACTTAACCATTTTCGAGTCACTAATTCACAATTGAACTCACTATACTTAAGCATTTTCATGAAACAAGTTAACAATTTCAAGTCACTACACTTAACCATTTTCAAGTAACTAATTCATATTTCAAGTCATTACACTTAACCATTTTCAAGAAACAAGATCAGAACTTCAAATCACTACACTTAGCCATTTTTAAGTCACTAATTCGCATTTCAAGTCACTACACTTAACCATTTTCAAGAAACAAGTTCACAATTTTGAGTCACTATATTTAACCATTTTCAAGTCACTAATTCACATTTCAAGTCACTACACTTAACCATTTTCAAGTCAGTAATTCACATTTCAAGTCACTACACTTAACCATTTTCAAGAAACAAGATCAGAATTTCAAATCACTACACTTAGCCATTTTTAAGTCACTAATTCGCATTTCAAGTCACTACATTTAACCAGTTCAATAAACAAGTTCACAATTTAAAGTCACTACACTTAACAATTTTCAAGTCACTAATTCACATTTCAAGTGACTAATTCATATTTCAAGTCACTACACTTAACCATTTTCAAGTAACAAGTTCACAATTTCGAGTCACTATATTTAACCATTTTCAAGTCACTAATTCACATTTCAAGTCACTACACTTAACCATTTTCAAGTCAGTAATTCACATTTCAAGTCACTACACTTAACAATTTTAAAGAAACATGTTCACAATTTCAAGTCACTACATTTAACCATTTTTATGTCACTAATTCGCATTTCAAGTCACTACACTTAACCATTTTCAAGAAACAAGTTCACAATTTCGAGTCACTACATTTAACCAGTTCAATAAACAAGTTCACAATTTAAAGTCACTACACTTAACCATTTTCAAGTCACTAATTCACATTTCAAGTCACTAATTTATATTTCAAGTCACTACACTTAACCATTTTCAAGAAACAAGTTCACAATTTCAAGTCACTATATTTAACCATTTTCAAGTCACTAATTCACATTTCAAGTCACTACACTTAACCATTTTCAAGTCAGTAATTCACATTTCAAGTCACTACACTTAACCATTTTCAAGAAACAAGATCAGAATTTCAAATCACTACACTTAGCCATTTTTAAGTCACTAATTCGCATTTCAAGCCACTACATTTAACCAGTTCAATAAAAAAGTTCACAATTTAAAGTCACTACACTTAACAATTTTCAAGTCACTAATTCACATTTCAAGTGACTAATTCATATTTCAAGTCACTACACTTAACCATTTTCAAGTAACAAGTTCACAATTTCGAGTCACTATATTTAACCATTTTCAAGTCACTAATTCACATTTCAAGTCACTACACTTAACCATTTTCAAGTCAGTAATTCACATTTCAAGTCACTACACTTAACAATTTTAAAGAAACATGTTCACAATTTCAAGTCACTACATTTAACCATTTTTATGTCACTAATTCGCATTTCAAGTCACTACACTTAACCATTTTCAAGAAACAAGTTCACAATTTCGAGTCACTACATTTAACCAGTTCAATAAACAAGTTCACAATTTAAAGTCACTACACTTAACCATTTTCAAGTAACTAATTCACATTTCAAGTCACTAATTTATATTTCAAGTCACTACACTTAACCATTTTCAAGTAACAAGTTCACAATTTCGAGTCACTATATTTAACCATTTTCAAGTCAGTAATTCACATTTCAAGTCACTACACTTAACCATTTTCATGAAACAAGTTAACAGTTTCAAGTCACTACACTTAACCATTTTCAAGTCACTAATTCATAATTCATGTCACTACACTTAACCATTTTCAAGAAACAAGTTCACAATTTCAAGTCGCTACTCTTAACCATTTCAAGAAACAAGTTCACAATTTCTAGTCACTACACTTATCCATTTTCAAGAAACAAGTTCACAACCTTAAGTCACTACACGTAACCATTTTAAAGTCAGTAATTCACATTTCAAGTCACTACACTTAACAATTTTCAAGTAACATGTTCACAATTTCAAGTCACTACATTTAACCATTTTCAAGTCACTAATTCACATTTCAATTCACTACATTTAACCATTTTCAAGTCACTAATTCACAATTGAACTCACTATACTTAAATATTTTCATGAGACAAGTTAACAATTTCAAGTCACTACACTTAACCATTTTCAAGTAACTAATTCATATTTCAAGTCACTACACTTAACCATTTTCAAGAAACAAGATCAGAATTTCAAATCACTACACTTAACCATTTTTAAGTCACTAATTCATATTTCAAGTCACTACACTTAACCATTTTCAAAAACAAGTTCACAATTTCAAGTCACTACACTTAACCATTTCAAGAAACAAGTTCACAATTTCTAGTCACTACACTTATCCATTTTCAAGAAACAATTTCACAACCTTAAGTCACTACACTTAACCATTTTAAAGTCAGTAATTCACATTTCAAGTCACTACACTTAACAATTTTCAAGAAACATGTTCACAATTTCAAGTCACTACATTTAACCATTTTCAAGTCACTAATTCACATTTCAATTAACTACACTTAACCATTTTCGAGTCACTAATTCACAATTGAACTCACTATACTTAAACATTTTCATGAAACAAGTTAACAATTTCAAGTCACTACACTTAACCATTTTCAAGTAACTAATTCATATTTCAAGTCAGTACACTTAACCATTTTCAAGAAACAAGATCAGAATTTCAAATCACTACACTTAGCCATTTTTAGGTCACTAATTCGCATTTCAAGTCACTACACTTAACCATTTTCAAGAAACAAGTTCACAATTTTGAGTCACTACATTTAACCAGTTCAATAAACAAGTTCACAATTTAAAGTCACTACACTTAACCATTTTCAAGTCACTAATTCACATTTCAAGTCACTAATTCATATTTCAAGTCACTACACTTAACCATTTTCAAGTAACAAGTTCACAATTTTGAGTCACTATATTTAACCATTTTCAAGTCACTAATTTACATTTCAAGTCACTACACTTAACCATTTTCATGAAACAAGTTAACAGTTTCAAGTCACTACACTTAACCATTTTCAAGTCACTAATTCATATTTCATGTCACTACACTTAACCATTTTCAAGACACAAGTTCACAATTTCAAGTCGCTACTCTTAACCATTTCAAGAAACAAGTTCACAATTTCTAGTCACTACACTTATCCATTTTCAAGAAACAAGTTCACAACCTTAAGTCACTACACGTAACCATTTTAAAGTCAGTAATTCACATTTCAAGTCACTACACTTAACAATTTTCAAGTAACATGTTCACAATTTCAAGTCACTACATTTAACCATTTTCAAGTCACTAATTCACATTTCAATTCACTACATTTAACCATTTTCAAGTCACTAATTCACAATTGAACTCACTATACTTAAATATTTTCATGAGACAAGTTAACAATTTCAAGTCACTACACTTAACCATTTTCAAGTAACTAATTCATATTTCAAGTCACTACACTTAACCATTTTCAAGAAACAAGATCAGAATTTCAAATCACTACACTTAACCATTTTTAAGTCACTAATTCATATTTCAAGTCACTACACTTAACCATTTTCAAAAACAAGTTCACAATTTCAAGTCACTACACTTAACCATTTCAAGAAACAAGTTCACAATTTCTAGTCACTACACTTATCCATTTTCAAGAAACAATTTCACAACCTTAAGTCACTACACTTAACCATTTTAAAGTCAGTAATTCACATTTCAAGTCACTACACTTAACAATTTTCAAGAAACATGTTCACAATTTCAAGTCACTACATTTAACCATTTTCAAGTCACTAATTCACATTTCAATTAACTACACTTAACCATTTTCGAGTCACTAATTCACAATTGAACTCACTATACTTAAACATTTTCATGAAACAAGTTAACAATTTCAAGTCACTACACTTAACCATTTTCAAGTAACTAATTCATATTTCAAGTCACTACACTTAACCATTTTCAAGTAACTAATTCGCATTTCAAGTCACTACACTTAACCATTTTCAAGAAACAAGTTCACAATTTCGAGTCACTACATTTAACCAGTTCAATAAACAAGGTCACAATTTAAAGTCACTACACTTAACCATTTTCAAGTCACTAATTCACATTTCAAGTCACTAATTCATATTTCAAGTCACTACACTTAACCATTTTCATGAAACAAGTTAACAGTTTCAAGTCACTACACTTAACCATTTTCAAGTCACTAATTCATAATTCATGTCACTACACTTAACCATTTTCAAGAAACAAGTTCACAATTTCAAGTCGCTACTCTTAACCATTTCAAGAAACAAGTTCACAATTTCTAGTCACTACACTTATCCATTTTCAAGAAACAAGTTCACAACCTTAAGTCACTACACGTAACCATTTTAAAGTCAGTAATTCACATTTCAAGTCACTACACTTAACAATTTTCAAGTAACATGTTCACAATTTCAAGTCACTACATTTAACCATTTTCAAGTCACTAATTCACATTTCAATTCACTACATTTAACCATTTTCAAGTCACTAATTCACAATTGAACTCACTATACTTAAATATTTTCATGAGACAAGTTAACAATTTCAAGTCACTACACTTAACCATTTTCAAGTAACTAATTCATATTTCAAGTCACTACACTTAACCATTTTCAAGAAACAAGATCAGAATTTCAAATCACTACACTTAACCATTTTTAAGTCACTAATTCATATTTCAAGTCACTACACTTAACCATTTTCAAAAACAAGTTCACAATTTCAAGTCACTACACTTAACCATTTCAAGAAACAAGTTCACAATTTCTAGTCACTACACTTATCCATTTTCAAGAAACAATTTCACAACCTTAAGTCACTACACTTAACCATTTTAAAGTCAGTAATTCACATTTCAAGTCACTACACTTAACAATTTTCAAGAAACATGTTCACAATTTCAAGTCACTACATTTAACCATTTTCAAGTCACTAATTCACATTTCAATTAACTACACTTAACCATTTTCGAGTCACTAATTCACAATTGAACTCACTATACTTAAACATTTTCATGAAACAAGTTAACAATTTCAAGTCACTACACTTAACCATTTTCAAGTAACTAATTCATATTTCAAGTCATTACACTTAACCATTTTCAAGAAACAAGATCAGAATTTCAAATCACTACACTTAGCCATTTTTAGGTCACTAATTCGCATTTCAAGTCACTACACTTAACCATTTTCAAGAAACAAGTTCACAATTTTGAGTCACTACATTAACCAGTTCAATAAACAAGTTCACAATTTAAAGTCACTACACTTAACCATTTTCAAGTCACTAATTCACATTTCAAGTCACTAATTCATATTTCAAGTCACTACACTTAACCATTTTCAAGTAACAAGTTCACAATTTTGAGTCACTATATTTAACCATTTTCAAGTCACTAATTTACATTTCAAGTCACTACACTTAACCATTTTCATGAAACAAGTTAACAGTTTCAAGTCACTACACTTAACCATTTTCAAGTCACTAATTCATATTTCATGTCACTACACTTAACCATTTTCAAGACACAAGTTCACAATTTCAAGTCGCTACTCTTAACCATTTCAAGAAACAAGTTCACAATTTCTAGTCACTACACTTATCCATTTTCAAGAAACAAGTTCACAACCTTAAGTCACTACACGTAACCATTTTAAAGTCAGTAATTCACATTTCAAGTCACTACACTTAACAATTTTCAAGTAACATGTTCACAATTTCAAGTCACTACATTTAACCATTTTCAAGTCACTAATTCACATTTCAATTCACTACATTTAACCATTTTCAAGTCACTAATTCACAATTGAACTCACTATACTTAAATATTTTCATGAGACAAGTTAACAATTTCAAGTCACTACACTTAACCATTTTCAAGTAACTAATTCATATTTCAAGTCACTACACTTAACCATTTTCAAGAAACAAGATCAGAATTTCAAATCACTACACTTAACCATTTTTAAGTCACTAATTCATATTTCAAGTCACTACACTTAACCATTTTCAAAAACAAGTTCACAATTTCAAGTCACTACACTTAACCATTTCAAGAAACAAGTTCACAATTTCTAGTCACTACACTTATCCATTTTCAAGAAACAATTTCACAACCTTAAGTCACTACACTTAACCATTTTAAAGTCAGTAATTCACATTTCAAGTCACTACACTTAACAATTTTCAAGAAACATGTTCACAATTTCAAGTCACTACATTTAACCATTTTCAAGTCACTAATTCACATTTCAATTAACTACACTTAACCATTTTCGAGTCACTAATTCACAATTGAACTCACTATACTTAAACATTTTCATGAAACAAGTTAACAATTTCAAGTCACTACACTTAACCATTTTCAAGTAACTAATTCATATTTCAAGTCACTACACTTAACCATTTTCAAGTAACTAATTCGCATTTCAAGTCACTACACTTAACCATTTTCAAGAAACAAGTTCACAATTTCGAGTCACTACATTTAACCAGTTCAATAAACAAGGTCACAATTTAAAGTCACTACACTTAACCATTTTCAAGTCACTAATTCACATTTCAAGTCACTAATTCATATTTCAAGTCACTACACTTAACCATTTTCATGAAACAAGTTAACAGTTTCAAGTCACTACACTTAACCATTTTCAAGTCACTAATTCATAATTCATGTCACTACACTTAACCATTTTCAAGAAACAAGTTCACAATTTCAAGTCGCTACTCTTAACCATTTCAAGAAACAAGTTCACAATTTCTAGTCACTACACTTATCCATTTTCAAGAAACAAGTTCACAACCTTAAGTCACTACACGTAACCATTTTAAAGTCAGTAATTCACATTTCAAGTCACTACACTTAACAATTTTCAAGTAACATGTTCACAATTTCAAGTCACTACATTTAACCATTTTCAAGTCACTAATTCACATTTCAATTCACTACATTTAACCATTTTCAAGTCACTAATTCACAATTGAACTCACTATACTTAAATATTTTCATGAGACAAGTTAACAATTTCAAGTCACTACACTTAACCATTTTCAAGTAACTAATTCATATTTCAAGTCACTACACTTAACCATTTTCAAGAAACAAGATCAGAATTTCAAATCACTACACTTAACCATTTTTAAGTCACTAATTCATATTTCAAGTCACTACACTTAACCATTTTCAAAAACAAGTTCACAATTTCAAGTCACTACACTTAACCATTTCAAGAAACAAGTTCACAATTTCTAGTCACTACACTTATCCATTTTCAAGAAACAATTTCACAACCTTAAGTCACTACACTTAACCATTTTAAAGTCAGTAATTCACATTTCAAGTCACTACACTTAACAATTTTCAAGAAACATGTTCACAATTTCAAGTCACTACATTTAACCATTTTCAAGTCACTAATTCACATTTCAATTAACTACACTTAACCATTTTCGAGTCACTAATTCACAATTGAACTCACTATACTTAAACATTTTCATGAAACAAGTTAACAATTTCAAGTCACTACACTTAACCATTTTCAAGTAACTAATTCATATTTCAAGTCATTACACTTAACCATTTTCAAGAAACAAGATCAGAATTTCAAATCACTACACTTAGCCATTTTTAGGTCACTAATTCGCATTTCAAGTCACTACACTTAACCATTTTCAAGAAACAAGTTCACAATTTTGAGTCACTACATTTAACCAGTTCAATAAACAAGTTCACAATTTAAAGTCACTACACTTAACCATTTTCAAGTCACTAATTCACATTTCAAGTCACTAATTCATATTTCAAGTCACTACACTTAACCATTTTCAAGTAACAAGTTCACAATTTTGAGTCACTATATTTAACCATTTTCAAGTCACTAATTTACATTTCAAGTCACTACACTTAACCATTTTCATGAAACAAGTTAACAGTTTCAAGTCACTACACTTAACCATTTTCAAGTCACTAATTCATATTTCATGTCACTACACTTAACCATTTTCAAGACACAAGTTCACAATTTCAAGTCGCTACTCTTAACCATTTCAAGAAACAAGTTCACAATTTCTAGTCACTACACTTATCCATTTTCAAGAAACAAGTTCACAACCTTAAGTCACTACACGTAACCATTTTAAAGTCAGTAATTCACATTTCAAGTCACTACACTTAACAATTTTCAAGTAACATGTTCACAATTTCAAGTCACTACATTTAACCATTTTCAAGTCACTAATTCACATTTCAATTCACTACATTTAACCATTTTCAAGTCACTAATTCACAATTGAACTCACTATACTTAAATATTTTCATGAGACAAGTTAACAATTTCAAGTCACTACACTTAACCATTTTCAAGTAACTAATTCATATTTCAAGTCACTACACTTAACCATTTTCAAGAAACAAGATCAGAATTTCAAATCACTACACTTAACCATTTTTAAGTCACTAATTCATATTTCAAGTCACTACACTTAACCATTTTCAAAAACAAGTTCACAATTTCAAGTCACTACACTTAACCATTTCAAGAAACAAGTTCACAATTTCTAGTCACTACACTTATCCATTTTCAAGAAACAATTTCACAACCTTAAGTCACTACACTTAACCATTTTAAAGTCAGTAATTCACATTTCAAGTCACTACACTTAACAATTTTCAAGAAACATGTTCACAATTTCAAGTCACTACATTTAACCATTTTCAAGTCACTAATTCACATTTCAATTAACTACACTTAACCATTTTCGAGTCACTAATTCACAATTGAACTCACTATACTTAAACATTTTCATGAAACAAGTTAACAATTTCAAGTCACTACACTTAACCATTTTCAAGTAACTAATTCATATTTCAAGTCACTACACTTAACCATTTTCAAGTAACTAATTCGCATTTCAAGTCACTACACTTAACCATTTTCAAGAAACAAGTTCACAATTTCGAGTCACTACATTTAACCAGTTCAATAAACAAGGTCACAATTTAAAGTCACTACACTTAACCATTTTCAAGTCACTAATTCACATTTCAAGTCACTAATTCATATTTCAAGTCACTACACTTAACCATTTTCATGAAACAAGTTAACAGTTTCAAGTCACTACACTTAACCATTTTCAAGTCACTAATTCATAATTCATGTCACTACACTTAACCATTTTCAAGAAACAAGTTCACAATTTCAAGTCGCTACTCTTAACCATTTCAAGAAACAAGTTCACAATTTCTAGTCACTACACTTATCCATTTTCAAGAAACAAGTTCACAACCTTAAGTCACTACACGTAACCATTTTAAAGTCAGTAATTCACATTTCAAGTCACTACACTTAATAATTTTCAAGTAACATGTTCACAATTTCAAGTCACTACATTTAACCATTTTCAAGTCACTAATTCACATTTCAATTCACTACATTTAACCATTTTCAAGTCACTAATTCACAATTGAACTCACTATACTTAAATATTTTCATGAGACAAGTTAACAATTTCAAGTCACTACACTTAACCATTTTCAAGTAACTAATTCATATTTCAAGTCACTACACTTAACCATTTTCAAGAAACAAGATCAGAATTTCAAATCACTACACTTAACCATTTTTAAGTCACTAATTCATATTTCAAGTCACTACACTTAACCATTTTCAAAAACAAGTTCACAATTTCAAGTCACTACACTTAACCATTTCAAGAAACAAGTTCACAATTTCTAGTCACTACACTTATCCATTTTCAAGAAACAATTTCACAACCTTAAGTCACTACACTTAACCATTTTAAAGTCAGTAATTCACATTTCAAGTCACTACACTTAACAATTTTCAAGAAACATGTTCACAATTTCAAGTCACTACATTTAACCATTTTCAAGTCACTAATTCACATTTCAATTAACTACACTTAACCATTTTCGAGTCACTAATTCACAATTGAACTCACTATACTTAAACATTTTCATGAAACAAGTTAACAATTTCAAGTCACTACACTTAACCATTTTCAAGTAACTAATTCATATTTCAAGTCATTACACTTAACCATTTTCAAGAAACAAGATCAGAATTTCAAATCACTACACTTAGCCATTTTTAGGTCACTAATTCGCATTTCAAGTCACTACACTTAACCATTTTCAAGAAACAAGTTCACAATTTTGAGTCACTACATTTAACCAGTTCAATAAACAAGTTCACAATTTAAAGTCACTACACTTAACCATTTTCAAGTCACTAATTCACATTTCAAGTCACTAATTCATATTTCAAGTCACTACACTTAACCATTTTCAAGTAACAAGTTCACAATTTTGAGTCACTATATTTAACCATTTTCAAGTCACTAATTTACATTTCAAGTCACTACACTTAACCATTTTCATGAAACAAGTTAACAGTTTCAAGTCACTACACTTAACCATTTTCAAGTCACTAATTCATATTTCATGTCACTACACTTAACCATTTTCAAGACACAAGTTCACAATTTCAAGTCGCTACTCTTAACCATTTCAAGAAACAAGTTCACAATTTCTAGTCACTACACTTATCCATTTTCAAGAAACAAGTTCACAACCTTAAGTCACTACACGTAACCATTTTAAAGTCAGTAATTCACATTTCAAGTCACTACACTTAACAATTTTCAAGTAACATGTTCACAATTTCAAGTCACTACATTTAACCATTTTCAAGTCACTAATTCACATTTCAATTCACTACATTTAACCATTTTCAAGTCACTAATTCACAATTGAACTCACTATACTTAAATATTTTCATGAGACAAGTTAACAATTTCAAGTCACTACACTTAACCATTTTCAAGTAACTAATTCATATTTCAAGTCACTACACTTAACCATTTTCAAGAAACAAGATCAGAATTTCAAATCACTACACTTAACCATTTTTAAGTCACTAATTCATATTTCAAGTCACTACACTTAACCATTTTCAAAAACAAGTTCACAATTTCAAGTCACTACACTTAACCATTTCAAGAAACAAGTTCACAATTTCTAGTCACTACACTTATCCATTTTCAAGAAACAATTTCACAACCTTAAGTCACTACACTTAACCATTTTAAAGTCAGTAATTCACATTTCAAGTCACTACACTTAACAATTTTCAAGAAACATGTTCACAATTTCAAGTCACTACATTTAACCATTTTCAAGTCACTAATTCACATTTCAATTAACTACACTTAACCATTTTCGAGTCACTAATTCACAATTGAACTCACTATACTTAAACATTTTCATGAAACAAGTTAACAATTTCAAGTCACTACACTTAACCATTTTCAAGTAACTAATTCATATTTCAAGTCACTACACTTAACCATTTTCAAGTAACTAATTCGCATTTCAAGTCACTACACTTAACCATTTTCAAGAAACAAGTTCACAATTTCGAGTCACTACATTTAACCAGTTCAATAAACAAGGTCACAATTTAAAGTCACTACACTTAACCATTTTCAAGTCACTAATTCACATTTCAAGTCACTAATTCATATTTCAAGTCACTACACTTAACCATTTTCATGAAACAAGTTAACAGTTTCAAGTCACTACACTTAACCATTTTCAAGTCACTAATTCATAATTCATGTCACTACACTTAACCATTTTCAAGAAACAAGTTCACAATTTCAAGTCGCTACTCTTAACCATTTCAAGAAACAAGTTCACAATTTCTAGTCACTACACTTATCCATTTTCAAGAAACAAGTTCACAACCTTAAGTCACTACACGTAACCATTTTAAAGTCAGTAATTCACATTTCAAGTCACTACACTTAACAATTTTCAAGTAACATGTTCACAATTTCAAGTCACTACATTTAACCATTTTCAAGTCACTAATTCACATTTCAATTCACTACATTTAACCATTTTCAAGTCACTAATTCACAATTGAACTCACTATACTTAAATATTTTCATGAGACAAGTTAACAATTTCAAGTCACTACACTTAACCATTTTCAAGTAACTAATTCATATTTCAAGTCACTACACTTAACCATTTTCAAGAAACAAGATCAGAATTTCAAATCACTACACTTAACCATTTTTAAGTCACTAATTCATATTTCAAGTCACTACACTTAACCATTTTCAAAAACAAGTTCACAATTTCAAGTCACTACACTTAACCATTTCAAGAAACAAGTTCACAATTTCTAGTCACTACACTTATCCATTTTCAAGAAACAATTTCACAACCTTAAGTCACTACACTTAACCATTTTAAAGTCAGTAATTCACATTTCAAGTCACTACACTTAACAATTTTCAAGAAACATGTTCACAATTTCAAGTCACTACATTTAACCATTTTCAAGTCACTAATTCACATTTCAATTAACTACACTTAACCATTTTCGAGTCACTAATTCACAATTGAACTCACTATACTTAAACATTTTCATGAAACAAGTTAACAATTTCAAGTCACTACACTTAACCATTTTCAAGTAACTAATTCATATTTCAAGTCATTACACTTAACCATTTTCAAGAAACAAGATCAGAATTTCAAATCACTACACTTAGCCATTTTTAGGTCACTAATTCGCATTTCAAGTCACTACACTTAACCATTTTCAAGAAACAAGTTCACAATTTTGAGTCACTACATTTAACCAGTTCAATAAACAAGTTCACAATTTAAAGTCACTACACTTAACCATTTTCAAGTCACTAATTCACATTTCAAGTCACTAATTCATATTTCAAGTCACTACACTTAACCATTTTCAAGTAACAAGTTCACAATTTTGAGTCACTATATTTAACCATTTTCAAGTCACTAATTTACATTTCAAGTCACTACACTTAACCATTTTCATGAAACAAGTTAACAGTTTCAAGTCACTACACTTAACCATTTTCAAGTCACTAATTCATATTTCATGTCACTACACTTAACCATTTTCAAGACACAAGTTCACAATTTCAAGTCGCTACTCTTAACCATTTCAAGAAACAAGTTCACAATTTCTAGTCACTACACTTATCCATTTTCAAGAAACAAGTTCACAACCTTAAGTCACTACACGTAACCATTTTAAAGTCAGTAATTCACATTTCAAGTCACTACACTTAACAATTTTCAAGTAACATGTTCACAATTTCAAGTCACTACATTTAACCATTTTCAAGTCACTAATTCACATTTCAATTCACTACATTTAACCATTTTCAAGTCACTAATTCACAATTGAACTCACTATACTTAAATATTTTCATGAGACAAGTTAACAATTTCAAGTCACTACACTTAACCATTTTCAAGTAACTAATTCATATTTCAAGTCACTACACTTAACCATTTTCAAGAAACAAGATCAGAATTTCAAATCACTACACTTAACCATTTTTAAGTCACTAATTCATATTTCAAGTCACTACACTTAACCATTTTCAAAAACAAGTTCACAATTTCAAGTCACTACACTTAACCATTTCAAGAAACAAGTTCACAATTTCTAGTCACTACACTTATCCATTTTCAAGAAACAATTTCACAACCTTAAGTCACTACACTTAACCATTTTAAAGTCAGTAATTCACATTTCAAGTCACTACACTTAACAATTTTCAAGAAACATGTTCACAATTTCAAGTCACTACATTTAACCATTTTCAAGTCACTAATTCACATTTCAATTAACTACACTTAACCATTTTCGAGTCACTAATTCACAATTGAACTCACTATACTTAAACATTTTCATGAAACAAGTTAACAATTTCAAGTCACTACACTTAACCATTTTCAAGTAACTAATTCATATTTCAAGTCACTACACTTAACCATTTTCAAGTAACTAATTCGCATTTCAAGTCACTACACTTAACCATTTTCAAGAAACAAGTTCACAATTTCGAGTCACTACATTTAACCAGTTCAATAAACAAGGTCACAATTTAAAGTCACTACACTTAACCATTTTCAAGTCACTAATTCACATTTCAAGTCACTAATTCATATTTCAAGTCACTACACTTAACCATTTTCAAGTAACAAGTTCACAATTTTGAGTCACTATATTTAACCATTTTCAAGTCACTAATTTACATTTCAAGTCACTACACTTAACCATTTTCATGAAACAAGTTAACAGTTTCAAGTCACTACACTTAACCATTTTCAAGTCACTAATTCATATTTCATGTCACTACACTTAACCATTTTCAAGACACAAGTTCACAATTTCAAGTCGCTACACTTAACCATTTCCAGAAACAAGTTCACAATTTCTAGTCACTACACTTATCCATTTTCAAGAAACAAGTTCACAACCTTAAGTCACTACACTTAACCATTTTAAAGTCAGTAATTCACATTTCAAGTCACTACACTTAACAATTTTCAAGAAACATGTTCACAATTTCAAGTCACTACATTTAGCCATTTTCAAGCCACTAATTCATATTTCATGTCACTACACTTAACCATTTTCAAGACACAAGTTCACAATTTCAAGTCGCTACTCTTAACCATTTCAAGAAACAAGTTCACAATTTCTAGTCACTACACTTATCCATTTTCAAGAAACAAGTTCACAACCTTAAGTCACTACACGTAACCATTTTAAAGTCAGTAATTCACATTTCAAGTCACTACACTTAACAATTTTCAAGTAACATGTTCACAATTTCAAGTCACTACATTTAACCATTTTCAAGTCACTAATTCACATTTCAATTCACTACATTTAACCATTTTCAAGTCACTAATTCACAATTGAACTCACTATACTTAAATATTTTCATGAGACAAGTTAACAATTTCAAGTCACTACACTTAACCATTTTCAAGTAACTAATTCATATTTCAAGTCACTACACTTAACCATTTTCAAGAAACAAGATCAGAATTTCAAATCACTACACTTAACCATTTTTAAGTCACTAATTCATATTTCAAGTCACTACACTTAACCATTTTCAAAAACAAGTTCACAATTTCAAGTCACTACACTTAACCATTTCAAGAAACAAGTTCACAATTTCTAGTCACTACACTTATCCATTTTCAAGAAACAATTTCACAACCTTAAGTCACTACACTTAACCATTTTAAAGTCAGTAATTCACATTTCAAGTCACTACACTTAACAATTTTCAAGAAACATGTTCACAATTTCAAGTCACTACATTTAACCATTTTCAAGTCACTAATTCACATTTCAATTAACTACACTTAACCATTTTCGAGTCACTAATTCACAATTGAACTCACTATACTTAAACATTTTCATGAAACAAGTTAACAATTTCAAGTCACTACACTTAACCATTTTCAAGTAACTAATTCATATTTCAAGTCACTACACTTAACCATTTTCAAGTAACTAATTCGCATTTCAAGTCACTACACTTAACCATTTTCAAGAAACAAGTTCACAATTTCGAGTCACTACATTTAACCAGTTCAATAAACAAGGTCACAATTTAAAGTCACTACACTTAACCATTTTCAAGTCACTAATTCACATTTCAAGTCACTAATTCATATTTCAAGTCACTACACTTAACCATTTTCAAGTAACAAGTTCACAATTTTGAGTCACTATATTTAACCATTTTCAAGTCACTAATTTACATTTCAAGTCACTACACTTAACCATTTTCATGAAACAAGTTAACAGTTTCAAGTCACTACACTTAACCATTTTCAAGTCACTAATTCATATTTCATGTCACTACACTTAACCATTTTCAAGACACAAGTTCACAATTTCAAGTCGCTACACTTAACCATTTCCAGAAACAAGTTCACAATTTCTAGTCACTACACTTATCCATTTTCAAGAAACAAGTTCACAACCTTAAGTCACTACACTTAACCATTTTCAAGTAACTAATTCATATTTCAAGTCACTACACTTAACCATTTTCAAGAAACAAGATTAGAATTTCAAATCACTACACTTAGCCATTTTTAAGTCACTAATTCTCATTTCAAGTCACTACACTTAACCATTTTCAAGAAACAAGTTCACAATTTCGAGTCACTACATTTAACCAGTTCAATAAACAAGTTCACAATTTAAAGTCACTACACTTAACCATTTTCAAGTCACTAATTCACATTTCAAGTGACTAATTCATATTTCAAGTCACTACACTTAACCATTTTCAAGTATCAAGTTCACAATTTCGAGTCACTATATTTAACCATTTTCAAGTCACTAATTCACATTTTAAGTCACTACACTTAACCATTTTCAAGTCAGTAATTCACATTTCAAGTCACTACACTTAACCATTTTCATGAAACAAGTTTACAGTTTCAAGTCACTACACTTAACCATTTTCAAGTCACTAATTCATATTTCATGTCACTACACTTAACCATTTTCAAGAAACAAGTTCACAATTTCAAGTCGCAACACTTAACCATTTCAAGAAACAAGTTCACAATTTCTAGTCACTACACTTATCCATTTTCAAGTCAGTAATTCACATTTCAAGTCACTACACTTAACCATTTTAAAGTCAGTAATTCACATTTCAAGTCACTATACTTAACAATTTTCAAGAAACATGTTCCCAATTTCAAGTAACTACATTTAACCATTTTGAAGTCACTAATTCACATTTCAATTCACTACACTTAACCATTTTCAAGTCACTAATTCACAATTGAACTCACTATACTTAAACATTTTCATGAAACAAGTTAACAATTTCAAGTCACTACACTTAACCATTTTCAAGTAACTAATTCATATTTCAAGTCACTACACTTAACCATTTTCAAGAAACAAGATCAGAATTTCAAATCACTACACTTAGCCATTTTTAAGTCACTAATTCGCATTTCAAGTCACTACACTTAACCATTTTCAAGAAACAAGTTCACAATTTCGAGTCACTACATTTAACCAGTTCAATAAACAAGTTCACAATTTAAAGTCACTACACTTAACCATTTTCAAGTCACTAATTCACATTTCAAGTCACTAATTCATATTTCAAGTCACTACACTTAACCATTTTCAAGTAACAAGTTCACAATTTCGAGTCACTATATTTAACCATTTTCAAGTCACTAATTCACATTTCAAGTCACTACACTTAACCATTTTCAAGTCAGTAATTCACATTTCAAGTCACTACATTTAACCATTTTCAAGTCACTAATTCACATTTCAATTCACTACACTTAACCATTTTCAAGTCACTAATTCACAATTGAACTCACTATACTTAAACATATTCATGAAACAAGTTAACAATTTCAAGTCACTACACTTAACCATTTTCAAGTAACTAATTCATATTTCAAGTCACTACACTTAACCATTTTCAAGAAACAAGATCAGAATTTCAAATCACTACACTTAGCCATTTTTAAGTCACTAATTCGCATTTCAAGTCACTACACTTAACCATTTTCAAGAAACAAGTTCACAATTTTGAGTCACTACATTTAACCAGTTCAATAAACAAGTTCACAATTTAAAGTCACTACACTTAACCATTTTCAAGTCACTAATTCACATTTCAAGTCACTAATTCATATTTCAAGTCACTACACTTAACCATTTTCAAGTAACAAGTTCACAATTTCGAGTCACTATATTTAACCATTTTCAAGTCACTAATTCACATTTCAAGTCACTACACTTAACCATTTTCAAGTCAGTAATTCACATTTCAAGTCACTACATTTAACCATTTTCAAGTCACTAATTCACATTTCAATTCACTACACTTAACCATTTTCAAGTCACTAATTCACAATTGAACTCACTATACTTAAACATATTCATGAAACAAGTTAACAATTTCAAGTCACTACACTTAACCATTTTCAAGTAACTAATTCATATTTCAAGTTACTACACTAAACCATTTTCAAGAAACAAGATCAGAATTTCAAATCACTACACTTAGCCATTTTTAAGTCACTAATTCGCATTTCAAGTCACTACACTTAACCATTTTCAAGAAACAAGTTCACAATTTCGAGTCACTACATTTAACCAGTTCAATAAACAAGTTAAAAATTTAAAGTCACTACACTTAACCATTTTCAAGTAACTAATTCACATTTCAAGTTACTAATTCATATTTCAAGTCACTACACTTAACCATTTTCAAGTAACAAGTTCACAATTTCGAGTCACTATATTTAACCATTTTCAAGTCACTAATTCACATTTCAAGTCACTACACTTAACCATTTTCAAGTCAGTAATTCACATTTCAAGTCACTACACTTAACCATTTTCATGAAACAAGTTAACAGTTTCAAGTCACTACACTTAACCATTTTCAAGTCACTAATTCATATTTCATGTCACTACACTTAACCATTTTCAAGAAACAAGTTCACAATTTCAAGTCACTATATTTAACCATTTTCAAGTCACTAATTCACATTTCAAGTCACTACACTTAACCATTTTCAAGTCAGTAATTCACATTTCAAGTCACTACACTTAACCATTTTCAAGAAACAAGATCAGAATTTCAAATCACTACACTTAGCCATTTTTAAGTCACTAATTCGCATTTCAAGTCACTACATTTAACCAGTTCAATAAACAAGTTCACAATTTAAAGTCACTACACTTAACAATTTTCAAGTCACTAATTCACATTTCAAGTGACTAATTCATATTTCAAGTCACTACACTTAACCATTTTCAAGTAACAAGTTCACAATTTCGAGTCACTATATTTAACCATTTTCAAGTCACTAATTCACATTTCAAGTCACTACACTTAACCATTTTCAAGTCAGTAATTCACATTTCAAGTCACTACACTTAACCGTTTTCATGAAACAAGTTCACAATTTCAAGTCGCAACACTTAACCATTTCAAGAAACAAGTTCACAATTTCTAGTCACTACACTTATCCATTTTCAAGAAACAAGTTCACAATCTTAAGTCACTACACTTAACCATTTTAAAGTCAGTAATTCACATTTCAAGTCACTATACTTAACAATTTTCAAGAAACATGTGCACAATTTCAAGTCACTACATTTAAACATTTTGAAGTCACTAATTCACATTTCAATTCACTACACTTAACCGTTTTCAAGTCACTAATTCACAATTGAACTCACTATACTTAAACATTTTCATGAAACAAGTTAACAATTTCAAGTCACTACACTTAACCATTTTAAAGTCAGTAATTCACATTTCAAGTCACTAAACTTAACAATTTTCAAGAAACATGTTCACAATTTCAAGTCACTACATTTAGCCATTTTCAAGCCACTAATTCACATTTCAATTCACTACACTTAACCATTTTCAAGTCACTAATTCACAATTGAACTCACTATACTTAAACATTTTCATGAAACAAGTTAACAATTTCAAGTCACTACACTTAACCATTTTCAAGAAACAAGATCAGAATTTCAAATCACTACACTTAGCCATTTTTAAGTCACTAATTCGCATTTCAAGTCACTACACTTAACCATTTTCAAGAAACAAGTTCACAATTTCGAGTCACTACATTTGACCAGTTCAATAAACAAGGTCACAATTTAAAGTCACTACACTTAACCATTTTCAAGTCACTAATTCACATTTCAAGTCACTAATTCATATTTCAAGTCACTACACTTAACCATTTTCAAGAAACAAGTTCACAATTTCTAGTCACTACACTTATCCATTTTCAAGAAACAAGTTCACAATTTTAAGTCACTACACTTAACCATTTTCAAGTCAGTAGTTCACATTTCAAGTCACTACACTTAACAATTTTCAAGTCACTAATTCACAATTGAACTCACTATACTTAAACATTTTCATGAAACAAGTTAACAATTTCAAGTCACTACACTTAACCATTTTCAAGTAACAAGTTCACAATTTCGAGTCACTATATTTAACCATTTTCAAGTCACTAATTCACATTTCAAGTCACTACACTTAACCATTTTCAAGTCAGTAATTCACATTTCAAGTCACTACATTTAACCATTTTCAAGTCACTAATTCACATTTCAATTCACTACACTTAACCATTTTCAAGTCACTAATTCATATTTCATGTCACTACACTTAACCATTTTCAAGTCACTAATTCATATTTCATGTCACTACACTTAACCATTTTCAAGAAACAAGTTCACAATTTCAAGTCGCAACACTTAACCATTTCAAGAAACAAGTTCACAATTTCTAGTCACTACACTTATCCATTTTCAAGAAACAAGTTCACAATCTTAAGTCACTACACTTAACCATTTTAAAGTCAGTAATTCACATTTCAAGTCACTATACTTAACAATTTTCAAGAAACATGTGCACAATTTCAAGTCACTACATTTAAACATTTTGAAGTCACTAATTCACATTTCAATTCACTACACTTAACCATTTTCAAGTCACTAATTCACAATTGAACTCACTATACTTAAACATTTTCATGAAACAAGTTAACAATTTCAAGTCACTACACTTAACCATTTTCAAGAAACAAGTTCACAATTTCGAGTCACTACATTTAACCAGTTCAATAAACAAGGTCACAATTTAAAGTCACTACACTTAACCATTTTCAAGTCACTAATTCACATTTCAAGTCACTAATTCACATTTCAAGTCACTACACTTAACCATTTTCAAGTAACAAGTTCACAATTTTGAGTCACTATATTTAACCATTTTCAAGTCACTAATTCACATTTCAAGTCACTACACTTAACCATTTTCAAGTCAGTAATTCACATTTCTAGTCACTACACTTAACCATTTTCATGAAACAAGTTAACAGTTTCAAGTCACTACACTTAACCATTTTCAAGTCACTAATTCATATTTCTTGTCACTACACTTAACCATTTTCAAGAAACAAGTTCACAATTTCAAGTCGCTACACTTAACCATTTCAAGAAACAAGTTCACAATTTCTAGTCACTACACTTATCCATTTTCAAGAAACAAGTTCACAACCTTAAGTCACTACACTTAACCATTTTAAAGTCAGTAATTCACATTTCAAGTCACTAAACTTAACAATTTTCAAGAAACATGTTCACAATTTCAAGTCACAACATTTAGCCATTTTCAAGCCACTAATTCACATTTCAATTCACTACACTTAACCATTTTCAAGTCACTAATTCACAATTGAACTCACTATACTTAAACATTTTCATGAAACAAGTTAACAATTTCAAGTCACTACACTTAACCATTTTCAAGTAACTAATTCATATTTCAAGTCACTACACTTAACCATTTTCAAGAAACAAGATCAGAATTTCAAATCACTACACTTAGCCATTTTTAAGTCACTAATTCGCATTTCAAGTCATTACACTTAACCATTTTCAAGAAACAAGTTCACAATTTCGAGTCACTACATTTAACCAGTTCAATAAACAAGGTCACAATTTAAAGTCACTACACTTAACCATTTTCAAGTCACTAATTCACATTTCAAGTCACTAATTCATATTTCAAGTCACTACACTTAACCATTTTCAAGTAACAAGTTCACAATTTTGAGTCACTATATTTAACCATTTTCAAGTCACTAATTCACATTTCAAGTCACTACACTTAACTATTTTCAAGTCAGTAATTCACATTTCAAGTCACTACATTTAACCATTTTTCAAGTCACTAATTCACATTTCAATTCACTACACTTAACCATTTTCAAGTCACTAATTCACAATTGAACTCACTATACTTAAACATTTTCATGAAACAAGTTAACAATTTCAAGTCACTACACTTAACCATTTTCAAGTAACTAACTCATATTTCAAGTCACTACACTTAACCATTTTCAAGAAACAAGATCAGAATTTCAAATCACTACACTTAGCCCTTTTTAAGTCACTAATTCGCATTTCAAGTCACTACACTTAACCATTTTCAAGTAACAAGTTCACAATTTTGAGTCACTATATTTAACCATTTTCAAGTCACTAATTCACATTTCAAGTCACTACACTTAACCATTTTCAAGTCAGTAATTCACATTTCAAGTCACTACATTTAACCATTTTCAAGTCACTAATTCACATTTCAATTCACTACACTTAACCATTTTCAAGTCACTAATTCATATTTCATGTCACTACACTTAACCATTTTCAAGAAACAAGTTCACAATTTCAAGTCGCAACACTTAACCATTTCAAGAAACAAGTTCACAATTTCTAGTCACTACACTTATCCATTTTCAAGAAACAAGTTCACAATCTTAAGTCACTACACTTAACCATTTTAAAGTCAGTAATTCACATTTCAAGTCACTATACTTAACTATTTTCAAGAAACATGTGCACAATTTCAAGTCACTACATTTAAACATTTTGAAGTCACTAATTCACATTTCAATTCACTACACTTAACCGTTTTCAAGTCACTAATTCACAATTGAACTCACTATACTTAAACATTTTCATGAAACAAGTTAACAATTTCAAGTCACTACACTTAACCATTTTCAAGTAACTAATTCATATTTCAAGTCACTACACTTAACCATTTTCAAGTCACTAATTCATATTTCATGTCACTACACTTAACCATTTTCAAGAAACAAGTTCACAATTTCAAGTCGCAACACTTAACCATTTCAAGAAACAAGTTCACAATTTCTAGTCACTACACTTATCCATTTTCAAGAAACAAGTTCACAATCTTAAGTCACTACACTTAACCATTTTAAAGTCAGTAATTCACATTTCAAGTCACTACACTTAACAATTTTCAAGAAACATGTTCACAATTTCAAGTCACTACATTTAACCATTTTCAAGTCACTAATTCACATTTCAATTAACTACACTTAACCATTTTCGAGTCACTAATTCACAATTGAACTCACTATACTTAAACATTTTCATGAAACAAGTTAACAATTTCAAGTCACTACACTTAACCATTTTCAAGTAACTAATTCATATTTCAAGTCATTACACTTAACCATTTTCAAGAAACAAGATCAGAATTTCAAATCACTACACTTAGCCATTTTTAGGTCACTAATTCGCATTTCAAGTCACTACACTTAACCATTTTCAAGAAACAAGTTCACAATTTTGAGTCACTACATTTAACCAGTTCAATAAACAAGTTCACAATTTAAAGTCACTACACTTAACCATTTTCAAGTCACTAATTCACATTTCAAGTCACTAATTCATATTTCAAGTCACTACACTTAACCATTTTCAAGTAACAAGTTCACAATTTTGAGTCACTATATTTAACCATTTTCAAGTCACTAATTTACATTTCAAGTCACTACACTTAACCATTTTCATGAAACAAGTTAACAGTTTCAAGTCACTACACTTAACCATTTTCAAGTCACTAATTCATATTTCATGTCACTACACTTAACCATTTTCAAGACACAAGTTCACAATTTCAAGTCGCTACTCTTAACCATTTCAAGAAACAAGTTCACAATTTCTAGTCACTACACTTATCCATTTTCAAGAAACAAGTTCACAACCTTAAGTCACTACACGTAACCATTTTAAAGTCAGTAATTCACATTTCAAGTCACTACACTTAACAATTTTCAAGTAACATGTTCACAATTTCAAGTCACTACATTTAACCATTTTCAAGTCACTAATTCACATTTCAATTCACTACATTTAACCATTTTCAAGTCACTAATTCACAATTGAACTCACTATACTTAAATATTTTCATGAGACAAGTTAACAATTTCAAGTCACTACACTTAACCATTTTCAAGTAACTAATTCATATTTCAAGTCACTACACTTAACCATTTTCAAGAAACAAGATCAGAATTTCAAATCACTACACTTAACCATTTTTAAGTCACTAATTCATATTTCAAGTCACTACACTTAACCATTTTCAAAAACAAGTTCACAATTTCAAGTCACTACACTTAACCATTTCAAGAAACAAGTTCACAATTTCTAGTCACTACACTTATCCATTTTCAAGAAACAATTTCACAACCTTAAGTCACTACACTTAACCATTTTAAAGTCAGTAATTCACATTTCAAGTCACTACACTTAACAATTTTCAAGAAACATGTTCACAATTTCAAGTCACTACATTTAACCATTTTCAAGTCACTAATTCACATTTCAATTAACTACACTTAACCATTTTCGAGTCACTAATTCACAATTGAACTCACTATACTTAAACATTTTCATGAAACAAGTTAACAATTTCAAGTCACTACACTTAACCATTTTCAAGTAACTAATTCATATTTCAAGTCACTACACTTAACCATTTTCAAGTAACTAATTCGCATTTCAAGTCACTACACTTAACCATTTTCAAGAAACAAGTTCACAATTTCGAGTCACTACATTTAACCAGTTCAATAAACAAGGTCACAATTTAAAGTCACTACACTTAACCATTTTCAAGTCACTAATTCACATTTCAAGTCACTAATTCATATTTCAAGTCACTACACTTAACCATTTTCAAGTAACAAGTTCACAATTTTGAGTCACTATATTTAACCATTTTCAAGTCACTAATTTACATTTCAAGTCACTACACTTAACCATTTTCATGAAACAAGTTAACAGTTTCAAGTCACTACACTTAACCATTTTCAAGTCACTAATTCATATTTCATGTCACTACACTTAACCATTTTCAAGACACAAGTTCACAATTTCAAGTCGCTACACTTAACCATTTCAAGAAACAAGTTCACAATTTCTAGTCACTACACTTATCCATTTTCAAGAAACAAGTTCACAACCTTAAGTCACTACACTTAACCATTTTAAAGTCAGTAATTCACATTTCAAGTCACTAAACTTAACAATTTTCAAGAAACATGTTCACAATTTCAAGTCACTACATTTAGCCATTTTCAAGCCACTAATTCACATTTCAATTCACTACACTTAACCATTTTCAAGTCACTAATTCACAATTGAACTCACTATACTTAAACATTTTCATGAAACAAGTTAACAATTTCAAGTCACTACACTTAACCATTTTCAAGTAACTAATTCATATTTCAAGTCACTACACTTAACCATTTTCAAGAAACAAGATCAGAATTTCAAATCACTACACTTAGCCATTTTCAAGAAACAAATTCACAATTTAAAGTCACTACACTTAACCATTTTCAAGTCACTAATTCACATTTCAAGTCACTAATTCATATTTCAAGTCACTACACTTAACCATTTTCAAGTAACAAGTTCACAATTTTGAGTCACTATATTTAACCATTTTCAAGTCACTAATTCACATTTCAAGTCACTACACTTAACCATTTTCATGAAACAAGTTAACAGTTTCAAGTCACTACACTTAACCATTTTCAAGTCACTAATTCATATTTCATGTCACTACACTTAACCATTTTCATGAAACAAGTTAACAATTTCAAGTCACTACACTTAACCATTTTCAAGTAACTAATTCATATTTCAAGTCACTACACTTAACCATTTTCAAGAAACAAGATTAGAATTTCAAATCACTACACTTAGCCATTTTTAAGTCACTAATTCTCATTTCAAGTCACTACACTTAACCATTTTCAAGAAACAAGTTCACAATTTCGAGTCACTACATTTAACCAGTTCAATAAACAAGTTCACAATTTAAAGTCACTACACTTAACCATTTTCAAGTCACTAATTCACATTTCAAGTGACTAATTCATATTTCAAGTCACTACACTTAACCATTTTCAAGTATCAAGTTCACAATTTCGAGTCACTATATTTAACCATTTTCAAGTCACTAATTCACATTTTAAGTCACTACACTTAACCATTTTCAAGTCAGTAATTCACATTTCAAGTCACTACACTTAACCATTTTCATGAAACAAGTTTACAGTTTCAAGTCACTACACTTAACCATTTTCAAGTCACTAATTCATATTTCATGTCACTACACTTAACCATTTTCAAGAAACAAGTTCACAATTTCAAGTCGCAACACTTAACCATTTCAAGAAACAAGTTCACAATTTCTAGTCACTACACTTATCCATTTTCAAGTCAGTAATTCACATTTCAAGTCACTACACTTAACCATTTTAAAGTCAGTAATTCACATTTCAAGTCACTATACTTAACAATTTTCAAGAAACATGTTCCCAATTTCAAGTAACTACATTTAACCATTTTGAAGTCACTAATTCACATTTCAATTCACTACACTTAACCATTTTCAAGTCACTAATTCACAATTGAACTCACTATATTTAAACATTTTCATGAAACAAGTTAACAATTTCAAGTCACTACACTTAACCATTTTCAAGTAACTAATTCATATTTCAAGTCACTACACTTAACCATTTTCAAGAAACAAGATCAGAATTTCAAATCACTACACTTAGCCATTTTTAAGTCACTAATTCGCATTTCAAGTCACTACACTTAACCATTTTCAAGAAACAAGTTCACAATTTCGAGTCACTACATTTAACCAGTTCAATAAACAAGTTCACAATTTAAAGTCACTACACTTAACCATTTTCAAGTCACTAATTCACATTTCAAGTCACTAATTCATATTTCAAGTCACTACACTTAACCATTTTCAAGTAACAAGTTCACAATTTCGAGTCACTAAATTTAACCATTTTCAAGTCACTAATTCACATTTCAAGTCACTACACTTAACCATTTTCAAGTCAGTAATTCACATTTCAAGTCACTACATTTAACCATTTTCAAGTCACTAATTCACATTTCAATTCACTACACTTAACCATTTTCAAGTCACTAATTAACAATTGAACTCACTATACTTAAACATATTCATGAAACAAGTTAACAATTTCAAGTCACTACACTTAACCATTTTCAAGTAACTAATTCATATTTCAAGTCACTACACTTAACCATTTTCAAGAAACAAGATCAGAATTTCAAATCACTACACTTAGCCATTTTTAAGTCACTAATTCGCATTTCAAGTCACTACACTTAACCATTTTCAAGAAACAAGTTCACAATTTTGAGTCACTACATTTAACCAGTTCAATAAACAAGTTCACAATTTAAAGTCACTACACTTAACCATTTTCAAGTCACTAATTCACATTTCAAGTCACTAATTCATATTTCAAGTCACTACACTTAACCATTTTCAAGTAACAAGTTCACAATTTCGAGTCACTATATTTAACCATTTTCAAGTCACTAATTCACATTTCAAGTCACTACACTTAACCATTTTCAAGTCAGTAATTCACATTTCAAGTCACTACATTTAACCATTTTCAAGTCACTAATTCACATTTCAATTCACTACACTTAACCATTTTCAAGTCACTAATTCACAATTGAACTCACTATACTTAAACATATTCATGAAACAAGTTAACAATTTCAAGTCACTACACTTAACCATTTTCAAGTAACTAATTCATATTTCAAGTTACTACACTAAACCATTTTCAAGAAACAAGATCAGAATTTCAAATCACTACACTTAGCCATTTTTAAGTCACTAATTCGCATTTCAAGTCACTACACTTAACCATTTTCAAGAAACAAGTTCACAATTTCGAGTCACTACATTTAACCAGTTCAATAAACAAGTTAAAAATTTAAAGTCACTACACTTAACCATTTTCAAGTAACTAATTCACATTTCAAGTTACTAATTCATATTTCAAGTCACTACACTTAACCATTTTCAAGTAACAAGTTCACAATTTCGAGTCACTATATTTAACCATTTTCAAGTCACTAATTCACATTTCAAGTCACTACACTTAACCATTTTCAAGTCAGTAATTCACATTTCAAGTCACTACACTTAACCATTTTCATGAAACAAGTTAACAGTTTCAAGTCACTACACTTAACCATTTTCAAGTCACTAATTCATATTTCATGTCACTACACTTAACCATTTTCAAGAAACAAGTTCACAATTTCAAGTCACTATATTTAACCATTTTCAAGTCACTAATTCACATTTCAAGTCACTACACTTAACCATTTTCAAGTCAGTAATTCACATTTCAAGTCACTACACTTAACCATTTTCAAGAAACAAGATCAGAATTTCAAATCACTACACTTAGCCATTTTTAAGTCACTAATTCGCATTTCAAGTCACTACATTTAACCAGTTCAATAAACAAGTTCACAATTTAAAGTCACTACACTTAACAATTTTCAAGTCACTAATTCACATTTCAAGTGACTAATTCATATTTCAAGTCACTACACTTAACCATTTTCAAGTAACAAGTTCACAATTTCGAGTCACTATATTTAACCATTTTCAAGTCACTAATTCACATTTCAAGTCACTACACTTAACCATTTTCAAGTCAGTAATTCACATTTCAAGTCACTACACTTAACCGTTTTCATGAAACAAGTTCACAATTTCAAGTCGCAACACTTAACCATTTCAAGAAACAAGTTCACAATTTCTAGTCACTACACTTATCCATTTTCAAGAAACAAGTTCACAATCTTAAGTCACTACACTTAACCATTTTAAAGTCAGTAATTCACATTTCAAGTCACTATACTTAACAATTTTCAAGAAACATGTGCACAATTTCAAGTCACTACATTTAAAAATTTTGAAGTCACTAATTCACATTTCAATTCACTACACTTAACCATTTTCAAGTCACTAATTCACATTTCAAGTCACTAATTCACATTTCAAGTCACTACACTTAACCATTTTCAAGTAACAAGTTCACAATTTTGAGTCACTATATTTAACCATTTTCAAGTCACTAATTCACATTTCAAGTCACTACACTTAACCATTTTCAAGTCAGTAATTCACATTTCAAGTCACTACACTTAACCATTTTCATGAAACAAGTTAACAGTTTCAAGTCACTACACTTAACCATTTTCAAGTCACTAATTCATATTTCATGTCACTACACTTAACCATTTTCAAGAAACAAGTTCACAATTTCAAGTCGCTACACTTAACCATTTCAAGAAACAAGTTCACAATTTCTAGTCACTACACTTATCCATTTTCAAGAAACAAGTTCACAACCTTAAGTCACTACACTTAACCATTTTAAAGTCAGTAATTCACATTTCAAGTCACTAAACTTAACAATTTTCAAGAAACATGTTCACAATTTCAAGTCACTACATTTAGCCATTTTCCAGCCACTAATTCACATTTCAATTCACTACACTTAACCATTTTCAAGTCACTAATTCACAATTGAACTCACTATACTTAAACATTTTCATGAAACAAGTTAACAATTTCAAGTCACTACACTTAACCATTTTCAAGTAACTAATTCATATTTCAAGTCACTACACTTAACCATTTTCAAGAAACAAGATCAGAATTTCAAATCACTACACTTAGCCATTTTTAAGTCACTAATTCGCATTTCAAGTCACTACACTTAACCATTTTCAAGAAACAAGTTCACAATTTCGAGTCACTACATTTAACCAGTTCAATAAACAAGGTCACAATTTAAAGTCACTATACTTAACCATTTTCAAGTCACTAATTCACATTTCAAGTCACTAATTCATATTTCAAGTCACTACACTTAACCATTTTCAAGTACAAGTTCACAATTTTGAGTCACTATATTTAACCATTTTCAAGTCACTAATTCACATTTCAAGTCACTACACTTAACTATTTTCAAGTCAGTAATTCACATTTCAAGTCACTACATTTAACCATTTTTCAAGTCACTAATTCACATTTCAATTCACTACACTTAACCATTTTCAAGTCACTAATTCACAATTGAACTCACTATACTTAAACATTTTCATGAAACAAGTTAACAATTTCAAGTCACTACACTTAACCATTTTCAAGTAACTAATTCATATTTCAAGTCACTACACTTAACCATTTTCAAGAAACAAGATCAGAATTTCAAATCACTACACTTAGCCCTTTTTAAGTCACTAATTCGCATTTCAAGTCACTACACTTAACCATTTTCAAGAAACAAGTTCACAATTTCGAGTCACTACATTTAACCAGTTCAATAAACAAGTTCACAATTTAAAGTCACTACACTTAACCATTTTCAAGTCACTAATTCACATTTCAAGTCACTAATTCATATTTCAAGTCACTACACTTAACCATTTTCAAGTAACAAGTTCACAATTTCGAGTCACTATATTTAACCATTTTCAAGTCACTAATTCACATTTCAAGTCACTACACATAACCATTTTCAAGTCAGTAATTCACATTTCAAGTCACTACATTTAACCATTTTCAAGTCACTAATTCACATTTCAATTCACTACACTTAACCATTTTCAAGTCACTAATTCATATTTCATGTCACTACACTTAACCATTTTCAAGAAACAAGTTCACAATTTCAAGTCGCAACACTTAACCATTTCAAGAAACAAGTTCACAATTTCTAGTCACTACACTTATCCATTTTCAAGAAACAAGTTCACAATCTTAAGTCACTACACTTAACCATTTTAAAGTCAGTAATTCACATTTCAAGTCACTATACTTAACTATTTTCAAGAAACATGTGCACAATTTCAAGTCACTACATTTAAACATTTTGAAGTCACTAATTCACATTTCAATTCACTACACTTAACCGTTTTCAAGTCACTAATTCACAATTGAACTCACTATACTTAAACATTTTCATGAAACAAGTTAACAATTTCAAGTCACTACACTTAACCATTTTCAAGTAACTAATTCATATTTCAAGTCACTACACTTAACCATTTTCAAGTCACTAATTCATATTTCATGTCACTACACTTAACCATTTTCAAGAAACAAGTTCACAATTTCAAGTCGCAACACTTAACCATTTCAAGAAACAAGTTCACAATTTCTAGTCACTACACTTATCCATTTTCAAGAAACAAGTTCACAATCTTAAGTCACTACACTTAACCATTTTAAAGTCAGTAATTCACATTTCAAGTCACTATACTTAACAATTTTCAAGAAACATGTGCACAATTTCAAGTCACTACATTTAAACATTTTGAAGTCACTAATTCACATTTCAATTCACTACACTTAACCATTTTCAAGTCACTAATTCACAATTGAACTCACTATACTTAAACATTTTCATTAAACAAGTTAACAATTTCAAGTCACTACACTTAACCATTTTCAAGTAACTAACTCATATTTCAAGTCACTACACTTAACCATTTTCAAGAAACAAGATCAGAATTTCAAATCACTACACTTAGCCATTTTTAAGTCACTAATTCGCATTTCAAGTCACTACACTTAACCATTTTCAAGTAAATAATTCATATTTCAAGTCACTACACTTAACCATTTTCAAGAAACAAGATCAGAATTTCAAATCACTACACCTAACCATTTTTAAGTCACTAATTCATATTTCAAGTCACTACACTTAACCATTTTCAAAAACAAGTTCACAATTTCAAGTCACTACACTTAACCATTTCAAGAAACAAGTTCACAATTTCTAGTCACTACACTTATCCATTTTCAAGAAAAAATTTCACAACCTTAAGTCACTACACTTAACCATTTTAAAGTCAGTAATTCACATTTCAAGTCACTACACTTAACAATTTTCAAGAAACATGTTCACAATTTCAAGTCACTACATTTAACCATTTTCAAGCCACTAATTCACATTTCAATTCACTACACTTAACCATTTTCAAGTCACTAATTCACAATTGAACTCACTATACTTAAACATTTTCATGAAACAAGTTAACAATTTCAAGTCACTACACTTAACCATTTTCAAGTAACTAATTCATATTTCAAGTCACTACACTTAACCATTTTCAAGAAACAAGATCAGAATTTCAAATCACTACACTTAGCCATTTTCAAGAAACAAGTTCACAATTTCGAGTCACTACATTTAACCAGTTCAATAAACAAGGTCACAATTTAAAGTCACTACACTTAACCATTTTCAAGTCACTAATTCACATTTCAAGTCACTAATTCATATTTCAAGTCACTACACTTAACCATTTTCAAGTAACAAGTTCACAATTTTGAGTCACTATATTTAACCATTTTCAAGTCACTAATTCACATTTCAAGTCACTACACTTAACCATTTTCAAGTCAGTAATTCACATTTCAAGTCACTACATTTAACCATTTTCAAGTCACTAATTCACATTTCAATTCACTACACTTAACCATTTTCAAGTCACTAATTCACAATTGAACTCACTATACTTAAACATATTCATGAAACAAGTTAACAATTTCAAGTCACTACACTTAACCATTTTCAAGTAACTAATTCATATTTCAAGTTACTACACTTAACCATTTTCAAGAAACAAGATCAGAATTTCAAATCACTACACTTAGCCATTTTTAAGTCACTAATTCGCATTTCAAGTCACTACACTTAACCATTTTCAAGAAACAAGTTCACAATTTCGAGTCACTACATTTAACCAGTTCAATAAACAAGTTCACAATTTAAAGTCACTACACTTAACCATTTTCAAGTCACTAATTCACATTTCAAGTTACTAATTCATATTTCAAGTCACTACACTTAACCATTTTCAAGTAACAAGTTCCCAATTTCGAGTCACTATATTTAACCATTTTCAAGTCACTAATTCACATTTCAAGTCACTACACTTAACCATTTTCAAGTCAGTAATTCACATTTCAAGTCACTACATTTAACCATTTTCAAGTCACTAATTCACATTTCAATTCACTACACTTAACCATTTTCATGTCACTAATTCACAATTGAACTCACTATACTTAAACATATTCATGAAACAAGTTAACAATTTCAAGTCACTACACTTAACCATTTTCAAGTAACTAATTCATATTTCAAGTCACTACACTTAACCATTTTCAAGAAACAAGATCAGAATTTCAAATCACTACACTTAGCCATTTTTAAGTCACTAATTCGCATTTCAAGTCACTACACTTAACCATTTTGAAGAAACAAGTTCACAATTTTGAGTCACTACATTTAACCAGTTCAATAAACAAGTTCACAATTTAAAGTCACTACACTTAACCATTTTCAAGTCACTAATTCACATTTCAAGTCACTAATTCATATTTCAAGTCACTACACTTAACCATTTTCAAGTAACAAGTTCACAATTTCGAGTCACTATATTTAACCATTTTCAAGTCACTAATTCACATTTCAAGTCACTACAGTTAACCATTTTCAAGTCAGTAATTCACATTTCAAGTCACTACATTTAACCATTTTCAAGTCACTAATTCACATTTCAATTCACTACACTTAACCATTTTCAAGTCACTAATTCACAATTGAACTCACTATACTTAAACATATTCATGAAACAAGTTAACAATTTCAAGTCACTACACTTAACCATTTTCAAGTAACTAATTCATATTTCAAGTTACTACACTTAACCATTTTCAAGAAACAAGATCAGAATTTCAAATCACTACACTTAGCCATTTTTAAGTCACTAATTCGCATTTCAAGTCACTACACTTAACCATTTTCAAGAAACAAGTTCACAATTTCGAGTCACTACATTTAACCAGTTCAATAAACAAGTTCACAATTTAAAGTCACTACACTTAACCATTTTCAAGTCACTAATTCACATTTCAAGTTACTAATTCATATTTCAAGTCACTACACTTAACCATTTTCAAGTAACAAGTTCACAATTTCGAGTCACTATATTTAACCATTTTCAAGTCACTAATTCACATTTCAAGTCACTACACTTAACCATTTTCAAGTCAGTAATTCACATTTCAAGTCACTACACTTAACCATTTTCATGAAACAAGTTAACAGTTTCAAGTCACTACACTTAACCATTTTCAAGTCACTAATTCATATTTCATGTCACTACACTTAACCATTTTCAAGACACAAGTTCACAATTTCAAGTCGCTACACTTAACCATTTCAAGAAACAAGTTCACAATTTCTAGTCACTACACTTATCCATTTTCAAGAAACAAGTTCACAACCTTAAGTCACTACACTTAACCATTTTAAAGTCAGTAATTCACATTTCAAGTCACTAAACTTAACAATTTTCAAGAAACATGTTCACAATTTCAAGTCACTACATTTAGCCATTTTCAAGCCACTAATTCACATTTCAATTCACTACACTTAACCATTTTCAAGTCACTAATTCACAATTGAACTCACTATACTTAAACATTTTCATGAAACAAGTTAACAATTTCAAGTCACTACACTTAACCATTTTCAAGTAACTAATTCATATTTCAAGTCACTACACTTAACCATTTTCAAGAAACAAGATCAGAATTTCAAATCACTACACTTAGCCATTTTCAAGAAACAAGTTCACAATTTCGAGTCACTACATTTAACCAGTTCAATAAACAAGGTCACAATTTAAAGTCACTACACTTAACCATTTTCAAGTCACTAATTCACATTTCAAGTCACTAATTCATATTTCAAGTCACTACACTTAACCATTTTCAAGTAACAAGTTCACAATTTTGAGTCACTATATTTAACCATTTTCAAGTCACTAATTCACATTTCAAGTCACAACACTTAACCATTTTCATGAAACAAGTTAACAGTTTCAAGTCACTACACTTAACCATTTTCAAGTCACTAATTCATATTTCATGTCACTACACCTAACCATTTTCATGAAACAAGTTAACAATTTCAAGTCACTACACTTAACCATTTTCAAGTCACTAATTCATATTTCATGTCACTACACTTAACCATTTTCATGAAACAAGTTAACAATTTCAAGTCACTACACTTAACCATTTTCAAGTAACTAATTCATATTTCAAGTCACTACACTTAACCATTTTCAAGAAACAAGATTAGAATTTCAAATCACTACACTTAGCCATTTTTAAGTCACTAATTCGCATTTCAAGTCACTACACTTAACCATTTTCAAGAAACAAGTTCACAATTTCGAGTCACTACATTTAACCAGTTCAATAAACAAGTTCACAATTTAAAGTCACTACATTTAACCATTTTCAAGTCACTAATTCACATTTCAAGTGACTAATTCATATTTCAAGTCACTACACTTAACCATTTTCAAGTATCAAGTTCACAATTTCGAGTCACTATATTTAACCATTTTCAAGTCACTACACTTAACCATTTTCAAGTCAGTAATTCACATTTCAAGTCACTACACTTAACCATTTTCATGAAACAAGTTAACAGTTTCAAGTCACTACACTTAACCATTTTCAAGTCACTAATTCATATTTCATGTCACTACACTTAACCATTTTCAAGACACAAGTTCACAATTTCAAGTCGCTACACTTAACCATTTCAAGAAACAAGTTCACAATTTCTAGTCACTACACTTATCCATTTTCAAGAAACAAGTTCACAACCTTAAGTCACTACACTTAACCATTTTAAAGTCAGTAATTCACATTTCAAGTCACTAAACTTAACAATTTTCAAGAAACATGTTCACAATTTCAAGTCACTACATTTAGCCATTTTCAAGCCACTAATTCACATTTCAATTCACTACACTTAACCATTTTCAAGTCACTAATTCACAATTGAACTCACTATACTTAAACATTTTCATGAAACAAGTTAACAATTTCAAGTCACTACACTTAACCATTTTCAAGTAACTAATTCATATTTCAAGTCACTACACTTAACCATTTTCAAGAAACAAGATCAGAATTTCAAATCACTACACTTAGCCATTTTCAAGAAACAAGTTCACAATTTCGAGTCACTACATTTAACCAGTTCAATAAACAAGGTCACAATTTAAAGTCACTACACTTAACCATTTTCAAGTCACTAATTCACATTTCAAGTCACTAATTCATATTTCAAGTCACTACACTTAACCATTTTCAAGTAACAAGTTCACAATTTTGAGTCACTATATTTAACCATTTTCAAGTCACTAATTCACATTTCAAGTCACTACACTTAACCATTTTCATGAAACAAGTTAACAGTTTCAAGTCACTACACTTAACCATTTTCAAGTCACTAATTCATATTTCATGTCACTACACCTAACCATTTTCATGAAACAAGTTAACAATTTCAAGTCACTACACTTAACCATTTTCAAGTCACTAATTCATATTTCATGTCACTACACTTAACCATTTTCATGAAACAAGTTAACAATTTCAAGTCACTACACTTAACCATTTTCAAGTAACTAATTCATATTTCAAGTCACTACACTTAACCATTTTCAAGAAACAAGATTAGAATTTCAAATCACTACACTTAGCCATTTTTAAGTCACTAATTCGCATTTTAAGTCACTACACTTAACCATTTTCAAGAAACTAGTTCACAATTTCGAGTCACTACATTTAACCAGTTCAATAAACAAGTTCACAATTTAAAGTCACTACATTTAACCATTTTCAAGTCACTAATTCACATTTCAAGTGACTAATTCATATTTCAAGTCACTACACTTAACCATTTTCAAGAAACAAGTTCACAATTTCAAGTCGCAACACTTAACCATTTCAAGAAACAAGTTCACAATTTCTAGTCACTACACTTATCCATTTTCAAGTCAGTAATTCACATTTCAAGTCACTACACTTAACCATTTTAAAGTCAGTAATTCACATTTCAAGTCACTATACTTAACAATTTTCAAGAAACATGTTCACAATTTCAAGTAACTACATTTAACCATTTTCAAGTCACTAATTCACATTTCAATTCACTACACTTAACCATTTTCAAGTCACTAATTCACAATTGAACTCACTATACTTAAACATTTTCATGAAACAAGTTAACAATTTCAAGTCACTACACTTAACCATTTTCAAGTAACTAATTCATATTTCAAGTCACTACACTTAACCATTTTCAAGTAACAAGTTCCCAATTTCGAGTCACTATATTTAACCATTTTCAAGTCACTAATTCACATTTCAAGTCACTACACTTAACCATTTTCAAGTCAGTAATTCACATTTCAAGTCACTACATTTAACCATTTTCAAGTCACTAATTCACATTTCAATTCACTACACTTAACCATTTTCAAGTCACTAATTCACAATTGAACTCACTATACTTAAACATATTCATGAAACAAGTTAACAATTTCAAGTCACTACACTTAACCATTTTCAAGTAACTAATTCATATTTCAAGTCACTACACTTAACCATTTTCAAGAAACAAGATCAGAATTTCAAATCACTACACTTAGCCATTTTTAAGTCACTAATTCGCATTTCAAGTCACTACACTTAACCATTTTCAAGAAACAAGTTCACAATTTTGAGTCACTACATTTAACCAGTTCAATAAACAAGTTCACAATTTAAAGTCACTACACTTAACCATTTTCAAGTCACTAATTCACATTTCAAGTCACTAATTCATATTTCAAGTCACTACACTTAACCATTTTCAAGTAACAAGTTCACAATTTCGAGTCACTATATTTAACCATTTTCAAGTCACTAATTCACATTTCAAGTCACTACAGTTAACCATTTTCAAGTCAGTAATTCACATTTCAAGTCACTACATTTAACCATTTTCAAGTCACTAATTCACATTTCAATTCACTACACTTAACCATTTTCAAGTCACTAATTCACAATTGAACTCACTATACTTAAACATATTCATGAAACAAGTTAACAATTTCAAGTCACTACACTTAACCATTTTCAAGTAACTAATTCATATTTCAAGTTACTACACTTAACCATTTTCAAGAAACAAGATCAGAATTTCAAATCACTACACTTAGCCATTTTTAAGTCACTAATTCGCATTTCAAGTCACTACACTTAACCATTTTCAAGAAACAAGTTCACAATTTCGAGTCACTACATTTAACCAGTTCAATAAACAAGTTCACAATTTAAAGTCACTACACTTAACCATTTTCAAGTCACTAATTCACATTTCAAGTTACTAATTCATATTTCAAGTCACTACACTTAACCATTTTCAAGTAACAAGTTCACAATTTCGAGTCACTATATTTAACCATTTTCAAGTCACTAATTCACATTTCAAGTCACTACACTTAACCATTTTCAAGTCAGTAATTCACATTTCAAGTCACTACACTTAACCATTTTCATGAAACAAGTTAATAGTTTCAAGTCACTACACTTAACCATTTTCAAGTCACTAATTCATATTTCATGTCACTACACTTAACCATTTTTAAGACACAAGTTCACAATTTCAAGTCGCTACACTTAACCATTTCAAGAAACAAGTTCACAATTTCTAGTCACTACACTTATCCATTTTCAAGAAACAAGTTCACAACCTTAAGTCACTACACTTAACCATTTTAAAGTCAGTAATTCACATTTCAAGTCACTAAACTTAACAATTTTCAAGAAACAAGATCAGAATTTCAAATCACTACACTTAGCCATTTTCAAGAAACAAGTTCACAATTTCGAGTCACTACATTTAACCAGTTCAATAAACAAGTTCACAATTTAAAGTCACTACACTTAACCATTTTCAAGTCACTAATTCACATTTCAAGTTACTAATTCATATTTCAAGTCACTACACTTAACCATTTTCAAGTAACAAGTTCACAATTTCGAGTCACTATATTTAACCATTTTCAAGTCACTAATTCACATTTCAAGTCACTACACTTAACCATTTTCAAGTCAGTAATTCACATTTCAAGTCACTACACGTAACCATTTTCATGAAACAAGTTAACAGTTTCAAATCACTACACTTAACCATTTTCAAGTCACTAATTCATATTTCATGTCACTACACTTAACCATTTTCAAGAAACAAGTTCACAATTTCAAGTCACTATATTTAACCATTTTCAAGTCACTAATTCACATTTCAAGTCACTACACTTAACCATTTTCAAGTCAATAATTCACATTTCCAGTCACTACACTTAACCATTTTCAAGAAACAAGATCAGAATTTCAAATCACTACACTTAGCCATTTTTAAGTCACTAATTCGCATTTCAAGTCACTACATTTAACCAGTTCAATAAACAAGTTCACAATTTAAAGTCACTACACTTAACAATTTTCAAGTCACTAATTCACATTTCAAGTGACTAATTCATATTTCAAGTCACTACACTTAACCATTTTCAAGTAACAAGTTCACAATTTCGAGTCACTATATTTAACCATTTTCAAGTCACTAATTCACATTTCAAGTCACTACACTTAACCATTTTCAAGTCAGTAATTCACATTTCAAGTCACTACACTTAACCGTTTTCATGAAACAAGTTAACAGTTTCAAGTCACTACACTTAACCATTTTCAAGTCACTAATTCATATTTCATGTCACTGCACTTAACCATTTTCAAGAAACAAGTTCACAATTTCAAGTCGCAACACTTAACCATTTCAAGAAACAAGTTCACAATTTCTAGTCACTACACTTATCCATTTTCAAGAAACAAGTTCACAATCTTAAGTCACTACACTTAACCATTTTAAAGTCAGTAATTCACATTTCAAGTCACTATACTTAACAATTTTCAAGAAACATGTGCACAATTTCAAGTCACTACATTTAAACATTTTGAAGTCACTAATTCACATTTCAATTCACTACACTTAACCATTTTCAAGTCACTAATTCACATTTCAAGTCACTAATTCACATTTCAAGTCACTACACTTAACCATTTTCAAGTAACAAGTTCACAATTTTGAGTCACTATATTTAACCATTTTCAAGTCACTAATTCACATTTCAAGTCACTACACTTAACCATTTTCAAGTCAGTAATTCACATTTCAAGTCACTACACTTAACCATTTTCATGAAACAAGTTAACAGTTTCAAGTCACTACACTTAACCATTTTCAAGTCACTAATTCATATTTCATGTCACTACACTTAACCATTTTCAAGAAACAAGTTCACAATTTCAAGTCGCTACACTTAACCATTTCAAGAAACAAGTTCACAATTTCTAGTCACTACACTTATCCATTTTCAAGAAACAAGTTCACAACCTTAAGTCACTACACTTAACCATTTTAAAGTCAGTAATTCACATTTCAAGTCACTAAACTTAACAATTTTCAAGAAACATGTTCACAATTTCAAGTCACTACATTTAGCCATTTTCAAGCCACTAATTCACATTTCAATTCACTACACTTAACCATTTTCAAGTCACTAATTCACAATTGAACTCACTATACTTAAACATTTTCATGAAACAAGTTAACAATTTCAAGTCACTACACTTAACCATTTTCAAGAAACAAGATCAGAATTTCAAATCACTACACTTAGCCATTTTTAAGTCACTAATTCGCATTTCAAGTCACTACACTTAACCATTTTCAAGAAACAAGTTCACAATTTCGAGTCACTACATTTGACCAGTTCAATAAACAAGGTCACAATTTAAAGTCACTACACTTAACCATTTTCAAGTCACTAATTCACATTTCAAGTCACTAATTCATATTTCAAGTCACTACACTTAACCATTTTCAAGAAACAAGTTCACAATTTCTAGTCACTACACTTATCCATTTTCAAGAAACAAGTTCACAATTTTAAGTCACTACACTTAACCATTTTCAAGTCAGTAGTTCACATTTCAAGTCACTACACTTAACAATTTTCAAGTCACTAATTCACAATTGAACTCACTATACTTAAACATTTTCATGAAACAAGTTAACAATTTCAAGTCACTACACTTAACCATTTTCAAGTAACAAGTTCACAATTTCGAGTCACTATATTTAACCATTTTCAAGTCACTAATTCACATTTCAAGTCACTACACTTAACCATTTTCAAGTCAGTAATTCACATTTCAAGTCACTACATTTAACCATTTTCAAGTCACTAATTCACATTTCAATTCACTACACTTAACCATTTTCAAGTCACTAATTCATATTTCATGTCACTACACTTAACCATTTTCAAGTCACTAATTCATATTTCATGTCACTACACTTAACCATTTTCAAGAAACAAGTTCACAATTTCAAGTCGCAACACTTAACCATTTCAAGAAACAAGTTCACAATTTCTAGTCACTACACTTATCCATTTTCAAGAAACAAGTTCACAATCTTAAGTCACTACACTTAACCATTTTAAAGTCAGTAATTCACATTTCAAGTCACTATACTTAACAATTTTCAAGAAACATGTGCACAATTTCAAGTCACTACATTTAAACATTTTGAAGTCACTAATTCACATTTCAATTCACTACACTTAACCATTTTCAAGTCACTAATTCACAATTGAACTCACTATACTTAAACATTTTCATGAAACAAGTTAACAATTTCAAGTCACTACACTTAACCATTTTCAAGAAACAAGTTCACAATTTCGAGTCACTACATTTAACCAGTTCAATAAACAAGGTCACAATTTAAAGTCACTACACTTAACCATTTTCAAGTCACTAATTCACATTTCAAGTCACTAATTCACATTTCAAGTCACTACACTTAACCATTTTCAAGTAACAAGTTCACAATTTTGAGTCACTATATTTAACCATTTTCAAGTCACTAATTCACATTTCAAGTCACTACACTTAACCATTTTCAAGTCAGTAATTCACATTTCTAGTCACTACACTTAACCATTTTCATGAAACAAGTTAACAGTTTCAAGTCACTACACTTAACCATTTTCAAGTCACTAATTCATATTTCTTGTCACTACACTTAACCATTTTCAAGAAACAAGTTCACAATTTCAAGTCGCTACACTTAACCATTTCAAGAAACAAGTTCACAATTTCTAGTCACTACACTTATCCATTTTCAAGAAACAAGTTCACAACCTTAAGTCACTACACTTAACCATTTTAAAGTCAGTAATTCACATTTCAAGTCACTAAACTTAACAATTTTCAAGAAACATGTTCACAATTTCAAGTCACAACATTTAGCCATTTTCAAGCCACTAATTCACATTTCAATTCACTACACTTAACCATTTTCAAGTCACTAATTCACAATTGAACTCACTATACTTAAACATTTTCATGAAACAAGTTAACAATTTCAAGTCACTACACTTAACCATTTTCAAGTAACTAATTCATATTTCAAGTCACTACACTTAACCATTTTCAAGAAACAAGATCAGAATTTCAAATCACTACACTTAGCCATTTTTAAGTCACTAATTCGCATTTCAAGTCATTACACTTAACCATTTTCAAGAAACAAGTTCACAATTTCGAGTCACTACATTTAACCAGTTCAATAAACAAGGTCACAATTTAAAGTCACTACACTTAACCATTTTCAAGTCACTAATTCACATTTCAAGTCACTAATTCATATTTCAAGTCACTACACTTAACCATTTTCAAGTAACAAGTTCACAATTTTGAGTCACTATATTTAACCATTTTCAAGTCACTAATTCACATTTCAAGTCACTACACTTAACTATTTTCAAGTCAGTAATTCACATTTCAAGTCACTACATTTAACCATTTTTCAAGTCACTAATTCACATTTCAATTCACTACACTTAACCATTTTCAAGTCACTAATTCACAATTGAACTCACTATACTTAAACATTTTCATGAAACAAGTTAACAATTTCAAGTCACTACACTTAACCATTTTCAAGTAACTAACTCATATTTCAAGTCACTACACTTAACCATTTTCAAGAAACAAGATCAGAATTTCAAATCACTACACTTAGCCCTTTTTAAGTCACTAATTCGCATTTCAAGTCACTACACTTAACCATTTTCAAGAAACAAGTTCACAATTTCGAGTCACTACATTTAACCAGTTCAATAAACAAGTTCACAATTTAAAGTCACTACACTTAACCATTTTCAAGTCACTAATTCACATTTCAAGTCACTAATTCACATTTCAAGTCACTACACTTAACCATTTTCAAGTAACAAGTTCACAATTTTGAGTCACTATATTTAACCATTTTCAAGTCACTAATTCACATTTCAAGTCACTACACTTAACCATTTTCAAGTCAGTAATTCACATTTCAAGTCACTACACTTAACCATTTTCATGAAACAAGTTAACAGTTTCAAGTCACTACACTTAACCATTTTCAAGAAACAAGTTCACAATTTCAAGTCGCTACACTTAACCATTTCAAGAAACAAGTTCACAATTTCTAGTCACTACACTTATCCATTTTCAAGAAACAAGTTCACAACCTTAAGTCACTACACTTAACCATTTTAAAGTCAGTAATTCACATTTCAAGTCACTAAACTTAACAATTTTCAAGAAACATGTTCACAATTTCAAGTCACAACATTTAGCCATTTTCAAGCCACTAATTCACATTTCAATTCACTACACTTAACCATTTTCAAGTCACTAATTCACAATTGAACTCACTATACTTAAACATTTTCATGAAACAAGTTAACAATTTCAAGTCACTACACTTAACCATTTTCAAGTAACTAATTCATATTTCAAGTCACTACACTTAACCATTTTCAAGAAACAAGATCAGAATTTCAAATCACTACACTTAGCCATTTTTAAGTCACTAATTCGCATTTCAAATCACTACACTTAGCCATTTTTAAGTCACTAATTCGCATTTCAAGTCATTACACTTAACCATTTTCAAGAAACAAGTTCACAATTTCGAGTCACTACATTTAACCAGTTCAATAAACAAGGTCACAATTTAAAGTCACTACACTTAACCATTTTCAAGTCACTAATTCACATTTCAAGTCACTAATTCATATTTCAAGTCACTACACTTAACCATTTTCAAGTAACAAGTTCACAATTTTGAGTCACTATATTTAACCATTTTCAAGTCACTAATTCACATTTCAAGTCACTACACTTAACTATTTTCAAGTCAGTAATTCACATTTCAAGTCACTACATTTAACCATTTTTCAAGTCACTAATTCACATTTCAATTCACTACACTTAACCATTTTCAAGTCACTAATTCACAATTGAACTCACTATACTTAAACATTTTCATGAAACAAGTTAACAATTTCAAGTCACTACACTTAACCATTTTCAAGTAACTAACTCATATTTCAAGTCACTACACTTAACCATTTTCAAGAAACAAGATCAGAATTTCAAATCACTACACTTAGCCCTTTTTAAGTCACTAATTCGCATTTCAAGTCACTACACTTAACCATTTTCAAGAAACAAGTTCACAATTTCGAGTCACTACATTTAACCAGTTCAATAAACAAGTTCACAATTTAAAGTCACTACACTTAACCATTTTCAAGTCACTAATTCACATTTCAAGTCACTAATTCACATTTCAAGTCACTACACTTAACCATTTTCAAGTAACAAGTTCACAATTTTGAGTCACTATATTTAACCATTTTCAAGTCACTAATTCACATTTCAAGTCACTACACTTAACCATTTTCAAGTCAGTAATTCACATTTCAAGTCACTACACTTAACCATTTTCATGAAACAAGTTAACAGTTTCAAGTCACTACACTTAACCATTTTCAAGAAACAAGTTCACAATTTCAAGTCGCTACACTTAACCATTTCAAGAAACAAGTTCACAATTTCTAGTCACTACACTTATCCATTTTCAAGAAACAAGTTCACAACCTTAAGTCACTACACTTAACCATTTTAAAGTCAGTAATTCACATTTCAAGTCACTAAACTTAACAATTTTCAAGAAACATGTTCACAATTTCAAGTCACAACATTTAGCCATTTTCAAGCCACTAATTCACATTTCAATTCACTACACTTAACCATTTTCAAGTCACTAATTCTCAATTGAACTCACTATACTTAAACATTTTCATGAAACAAGTTAACAATTTCAAGTCACTACACTTAACCATTTTCAAGTAACTAATTCATATTTCAAGTCACTACACTTAACCATTTTCAAGAAACAAGATCAGAATTTCAAATCACTACACTTAGCCATTTTTAAGTCACTAATTCGCATTTCAAGTCACTACACTTAACCATTTTCAAGAAACAAGTTCACAATTTCGAGTCACTACATTTAACCAGTTCAATAAACAAGGTCACAATTTAAAGTCACTACACTTAACCATTTTCAAGTCACTAATTCACATTTCAAGTCACTAATTCATATTTCAAGTCACTACACTTAACCATTTTCAAGTAACAAGTTCACAATTTTGAGTCACTATATTTAACCATTTTCAAGTCACTAATTCACATTTCAAGTCACTACACTTAACTATTTTCAAGTCAGTAATTCACATTTCAAGTCACTACATTTAACCATTTTTCAAGTCACTAATTCACATTTCAATTCACTACACTTAACCATTTTCAAGTCACTAATTCACAATTGAACTCACTATACTTAAACATTTTCATGAAACAAGTTAACAATTTCAAGTCACTACACTTAACCATTTTCAAGTAACTAACTCATATTTCAAGTCACTACACTTAACCATTTTCAAGAAACAAGATCAGAATTTCAAATCACTACACTTAGCCCTTTTTAAGTCACTAATTCGCATTTCAAGTCACTACACTTAACCATTTTCAAGAAACAAGTTCACAATTTCGAGTCACTACATTTAACCAGTTCAATAAACAAGTTCACAATTTAAAGTCACTACACTTAACCATTTTCAAGTCACTAATTCACATTTCAAGTCACTAATTCACATTTCAAGTCACTACACTTAACCATTTTCAAGTAACAAGTTCACAATTTTGAGTCACTATATTTAACCATTTTCAAGTCACTAATTCACATTTCAAGTCACTACACTTAACCATTTTCAAGTAGTAATTCACATTTCAAGTCACTACACTTAACCATTTTCATGAAACAAGTTAACAGTTTCAAGTCACTACACTTAACCATTTTCAAGTCACTAATTCATATTTCATGTCACTACACTTAACCATTTTCAAGAAACAAGTTCACAATTTCAAGTCGCAACACTTAACCATTTCAAGAAACTAGTTCACAATTTCTAGTCACTACACTTATCTATTTTCAAGAAACAAGTTCACAACCTTAAGTCACTACACTTAACCATTTTAAAGTCAGTAATTCACATTTCAAGTCACTAAACTTAACAATTTTCAAGAAGCATGTTCACAATTTCAAGTCACTACATTTAGCCATTTTCAAGCCACTAATTCACATTTCAATTCACTACACTTAACCATTTTCAAGTCACTAATTCACAATTGAACTCACTATACTTAAACATTTTCATGAAACAAGTTAACAATTTGAATTCACTACACTTAACCATTTTCAAGAAACAAGATCAGAATTTCAAATCACTACACTTAGCCATTTTTAAGTCACTCTTAACCATTTTCAAGAAACAAGTTCACAATTTCGAGTCACTACATTTAACCAGTTCAATAAACAAGGTCACAATTTAAAGTCACTACACTTAACCATTTTCAAGTCACTAATTCACATTTCAAGTCACTAATTCATATTTCAAGTCACTACACTTAACCATTTTGAAGTAACAAGTTCACAATTTTGAGTCACTATATTTAACCATTTTCAAGTCACTAATTCACATTTCAAGTCACTACACTTAACTATTTTCAAGTCAGTAATTCACATTTCAAGTCACTACATTTAACCATTTTTCAAGTCACTAATTCACATTTCAATTCACTACACTTAACCATTTTCAAGTCACTAATTCACAATTGAACTCACTATACTTAAACATTTTCATGAAACAAGTTAACAATTTCAAGTCACTACACTTAACCATTTTCAAGTAACTAACTCATATTTCAAGTCACTACACTTAACCATTTTCAAGAAACAAGATCAGAATTTCAAATCACTACACTTAGCCCTTTTTAAGTCGCTAATTCGCATTTCAAGTCACTACACTTAACCATTTTCAAGAAACAAGTTCACAATTTCGAGTCACTACATTTAACCAGTTCAATAAACAAGTTCACAATTTAAAGTCACTACACTTAACCATTTTCAAGTCACTAATTCACATTTCAAGTCACTACACTTAACCATTTTCAAGTAACAAGTTCACAATTTTGAGTCACTATATTTAACCATTTTCAAGTCACTAATTCACATTTCAAGTCACTACACTTAACCATTTTCAAGTCAGTAATTCACATTTCAAGTCACTACACTTAACGATTTTCATGAAACAAGTTAACAGTTTCAAGTCACTACACTTAACCATTTTCAAGTCACTAATTCATATTTCATGTCACTACACTTAACCATTTTCAAGAAACAAGTTCACAATTTCAAGTCGCAACACTTAACCATTTCAAGAAACAAGTTCACAATTTCTAGTCACTACACTTATCCATTTTCAAGAAACAAGTTCACAACCTTAAGTCACTACACTTAACCATTTTAAAGTCAGTAATTCACATTTCAAGTCACTAAACTTAACAATTCTCAAGAAGCATGTTCACAATTTCAAGTCACTACATTTAGCCATTTTCAAGCCACTAATTCACATTTCAATTCACTACACTTAACAATTTTCAAGTCACTAATTCACAATTGAACTCACTATACTTAAACATTTTCATGAAACAAGTTAACAATTTCAAGTCACTACACTTAACCATTTTCAAGAAACAAGATCAGAATTTCAAATCACTACACTTAGCCATTTTTAAGTCACTAATTCGCATTTCAAGTCACTACACTTAACCATTTTCAAGAAACAAGTTCACAATTTCGAGTCACTACATTTAACCAGTTCAATAAACAAGGTCACAATTTAAAGTCACTACACTTAACCATTTTCAAGTCACTAATTCACATTTCAAGTCACTAATTCATATTTCAAGTCACTACACTTAACCATTTTCAAGTAACAAGTTCACAATTTTGAGTCACTATATTTAACCATTTTCAAGTCACTAATTCACATTTCAAGTCACTACACTTAACTATTTTCAAGTCAGCAATTCACATTTCAAGTCACTACATTTAACCATTTTTCAAGTCACTAATTCACATTTCAATTCACTACACTAAACCATTTTCAAGTCACTAATTCACAATTGAACTCACTATACTTAAACATTTTCATGAAACAAGTTAACAATTTCAAGGCACTACACTTAACCATTTTCAAGTAACTAATTCATATTTCAGGTCACTACACTTAACCATTTTCAAGAAACAAGATCAGAATTTCAAATCACTACACTTAGCCATTTTTAAGTCACTAATTCGCATTTCAAGTCACTACACTTAACCATTCTCAAGAAACTATTCACAATTTCGAGTCACTACATTTAACCAGTTCAATAAACAATTTCACAATTTAAAGTCACTACACTTAACCATTTTCAAGTCACTAATTCACATTTCAAGTTACTAATTCATATTTCAAGTCACTACACTTAACCATTTTCAAGTATCAAGTTCACAATTTCGAGTCACTATATTTAACCATTTTCAAGTCACTAATTCACATTTCAAGTCACTATACTTAACCATTTTCAAGTCAGTAATTCACATTTCAAGTCACTACACTTAACCATTTTCATGAAACAAGTTTACAGTTTCAAGTCACTACACTTAACCATTTTCAAGTCACTAATTCATATTTCATGTCACTACACTTAACCATTTTAAAGAAACAAGTTCACAATTTCAAGTCGCAACACTTAACCATTTCAAGAAACAAGTTCACAATTTCTAGTCACTACACTTATCCATTTTCAAGAAACAAGTTCACAACCTTAAGTCACTACACTTAACCATTTAAAAGTCACTAATTCATATTTCAAGTCACTACACTTAACCATTTTCAAGTCACTAATTCATATTTCATGTCACTACACTTAACCATTTTCATGAAACAAGTTAACAATTTCAAGTCACTACACTTAACCATTTTCAAGTAACTAATTCATATTTCAAGTCACTAAACTTAACCATTTTCAAGTCAGTAATTCACATTTCAAGTCACTACACTTAACTATTTTCATGAAACAAGTTAACAGTTTCAAGTCACTACACTTAACCATTTTCAAGTCACTAATTCATATTTCATGTCACTACACTTAACCATTTTCATGAAACAAGTTAACAATTTCAAGTCACTACACTTAACTATTTTCAAGTAACTAATTCATATTTCAAGTCACTACACTTAACCATTTCCAAGAAACAAGATCAGAATTTCAAATCACTACACTTAGACATTTTTAAGTCACTAATTCGCATTTCAAGTCACTACACTTAACAATTTTCATGAAACAAGTTAACAGTTTCAAGTCACTACACTTAACCATTTTCAAGTCGCTAATTCATATTTCATGTCACTACACTTAACCATTTTCAAGTCACTAATTCACAATTTCAAGTCACTATATTTAACCATTTTCAAGTCACTAATTCACATTTCAAGTCACTACACTTAACCATTTTCAAGTCAGTAATGCACATTTCAAGTCACTACACTTAACCATTTTCAAGAAACAAGATCAGAATTTCAAATCACTACACTTAGCCATTTTAAAGTCACTAATTCGCATTTCAAGTCACTACACTTGACCATTTTCAAGAAACAAGTTCACAATTTCGAGTCACTACATTTAACCAGTTCAATAAACAAGTCACAATTTAAAGTCACTACACTTAACCATTTTCAAGTCACTAATTCACATTTCAAGTGACTAATTCATATTTCAAGTCACTACACTTAACCATTTTCAAGTAACATGTTCACAATTTCGAGTCACTATATTTAACCATTTTCAAGTCACTAATTCACATTTCAAGTCACTAATTCACATTTCAAGTCACTACACTTAACCATTTTCAAGTCAGTAATTGACATTTCAAGTCACTACACTTAACCATTTTCATGAAACAAGTTAACAGTTTCAAGTCACTACACTTAACCATTTTCAAGTCACTAATTCATATTTCATGTCACTACACTTAACCATTTTCAAGAAACAAGTTCACAATTTCAAGTCGCAACACTTAACCATTTCAAGAAACAAGTTCACAATTTCTAGTCACTACACTTATCCATTTTCAAGAAACAAGCTCACAACCTTAAGTCACTACACTTAACCATTTTAAAGTCAGTAATTCACATTTCAAGTCACTAAACTTAACAATTCTCAAGAAGCATGTTCACAATTTCAAGTCACTACATTTAGCCATTTTCAAGCCACTAATTCACATTTCAATTCACTACACTTAACAATTTTCAAGTCACTAATTCACAATTGAACTCACTATACTTAAACATTTTCATGAAACAAGTTAACAATTTCAAGTCACTACACTTAACCATTTTCAAGAAACAAGATCAGAATTTCAAATCACTACACTTAGCCATTTTTAAGTCACTAATTCGCATTTCAAGTCACTACACTTAACCATTTTCAAGAAACAAGTTCACAATTTCGAGTCACTACATTTAACCAGTTCAATAAACAAGGTCACAATTTAAAGTCACTACACTTAACCATTTTCAAGTCACTAATTCACATTTCAAGTCACTAATTCATATTTCAAGTCACTACACTTAACCATTTTCAAGTAACAAGTTCACAATTTTGACTCACTATATTTAACCATTTTCAAGTCACTAATTCACATTTCAAGTCACTACACTTAACAATTTTCAAGAAACATGTTCACAATTTCAAGTCACTACATTTAACCATTTTCAAGTCACTAATTCACATTTCAATTCACTACACTTAACCATTTTCAATTCACTAATTCACAATTGAACTCACTATACTTAAACATTTTCATGAAACAAGTTAACAATTTCAAGTCACTACACTTAACCATTTTCATGAAACAAGTTAACAGTTTCAAGTCACTACACTTAACCATTTTCAAGTCACTAATTCATATTTCAAGTCACTCCACTTAACCATTTTCAAGAAACAAGATCAGAATTTCAAATCACTACACTTAGCCATTTTTAAGTCACTAATTCGCATTTCAAGTCACTACACTTAACCATTTTCAAGAAACAAGTTCACAATTTCGAGTAAATACATTTAACTAGTTCAATAAACAAGTTCACAATTTAAAGTCGCTACACTTAACCATTTTCAGTCACTAATTCACATTTCAAGTCACTAATTCATATTTCGAGTCACTATATTTAACCATTTTCAAGTCACTAATTCACATTTCAAGTCACTACACTTAACCATTTTCAAGTCAGTAATTCACATTTCAAGTCACTATACTTAACCATTTTCATGAAACAAGTTAACAGTTTGAAGTCACTACACTTAACCATTTTTAAGTTACTAATTCATATTTCATGTCACTACACTTAACCATTTTCAAGAAACAAGTTCACAATTTCAAGTCGCTACACTTAACCATTTCAAGAAACAAGTTCACAATTTCTAGTCACTACACTTATCCATTTTCAAGAAACAAGTTCACAACCTTAAGTCACTACACTTAACCATTTTAAAGTCAGTAATTCACATTTCAAGTCACTGCACTTATCCATTTTCAAGAAACATGTTCACAATTTCAAATCACTACATTTAACCATTTTCAAGTCACTACACTTAACCATTTTCAAGAAACAAGTTCACAATTTCGAGTCACTACATTTAACCAGTTCAATAAACAAGTTCACAATTTAAAGTCACTACACTTAACCATTTTCAAGTCACTAATTCACATTTCATGTCACTAATTCACATTTCAAGTCACTACACTTAACCATTTTCAAGTAACAAGTTCACAATTTTGAGTCACTATATTTAACCATTTTCAAGTCACTAATTCACATTTCAAGTCACTACACTTAACCATTTTCAAGTCAGTAATTCACATTTCAAGTCACTACACTTAACCATTTTCATGAAACAAGTTAACAGTTTCAAGTCACTACACTTAACCATTTTCAAGTCACTAATTCATATTTCATGTCACTACACTTAACCATTTTCAAGAAACAAGTTCACAATTTCTAGTCACTACACTTATCCATTTTCAAGAAACAAGTTCACAACCTTAAGTCACTACACTTAACCATTTTAAAGTCAGTAATTCACATTTCAAGTCACTAAACTTAACAATTCTCAAGAAGCATGTTCACAATTTCAAGTCACTACATTTAGCCATTTTCAAGCCACTAATTCACATTTCAATTCACTACACTTAACAATTTTCAAGTCACTAATTCACAATTGAACTCACTATACTTAAACATTTTCATGAAACAAGTTAACAATTTCAAGTCACTACACTTAACCATTTTCAAGAAACAAGATCAGAATTTCAAATCACTACACTTAGCCATTTTTAAGTCACTAATTCGCATTTCAAGTCACTACACTTAACCATTTTCAAGAAACAAGTTCACAATTTCGAGTCACTACATTTAACCAGTTCAATAAACAAGGTCACAATTTAAAGTCACTACACTTAACCATTTTCAAGTCACTAATTCACATTTCAAGTCACTAATTCATATTTCAAGTCACTACACTTAACCATTTTCAAGTAACAAGTTCACAATTTTGACTCACTATATTTAACCATTTTCAAGTCACTAATTCACATTTCAAGTCACTACACTTAACAATTTTCAAGAAACATGTTCACAATTTCAAGTCACTACATTTAACCATTTTCAAGTCACTAATTCACATTTCAATTCACTACACTTAACCATTTTCAATTCACTAATTCACAATTGAACTCACTATACTTAAACATTTTCATGAAACAAGTTAACAATTTCAAGTCACTACACTTAACCATTTTCAAGAAACAAGATCAGAATTTCAAATCACTACACTTAGCCATTTTTAAGTCACTAATTCGCATTTCAAGTCACTACACTTAACCATTTTCAAGAAACAAGTTCACAATTTCGAGTCACTACATTTAACCAGTTCAATAAACAAGGTCACAATTTAAAGTCACTACACTTAACCATTTTCAAGTCACTAATTCACATTTCAAGTCACTAATTCATATTTCAAGTCACTACACTTAACCATTTTCAAGTAACAAGTTCACAATTTTGACTCACTATATTTAACCATTTTCAAGTCACTAATTCACATTTCAAGTCACTACACTTAACAATTTTCAAGAAACATGTTCACAATTTCAAGTCACTACATTTAACCATTTTCAAGTCACTAATTCACATTTCAATTCACTACACTTAACCATTTTCAAGTCACTAATTCACAATTGAACTCACTATACTTAAACATTTTCATGAAACAAGTTAACAATTTCAAGTCACTACACTTAACCATTTTCAAATAACTAATTCATATTTCAAGTCACTCCACTTAACCATTTTCAAGAAACAAGATCAGAATTTCAAATCACTACACTTAGCCATTTTTAAGTCACTAATTCGCATTTCAAGTCACTACACTTAACCATTTTCAAGAAACAAGTTCACAATTTCGAGTAAATACATTTAACTAGTTCAATAAACAAGTTCACAATTTAAAGTCGCTACACTTAACCATTTTCAGTCACTAATTCACATTTCAAGTCACTAATTCATATTTCGAGTCACTATATTTAACCATTTTCAAGTCACTAATTCACATTTCAAGTCACTACACTTAACCATTTTAAAGTCAGTAATTCACATTTCAAGTCACTGCACTTATCCATTTTCAAGAAACATGTTCACAATTTCAAGTCACTACATTTAACCATTTTCAAGTCACTAATTCACATTTCAATTCACTACACTTAACCATTTTCAAGTCACTAATTCACAATTGAACTCACTATACTTAAACATTTTCATGAAACAAGTTAACAATTTCAAGTCTTTACACTTAACTATTTTCAAGTAACTAATTCATATTTCAAGTCACTACACTTAACCATTTTCAAGAAACAAGATCAGAATTTCAAATCACTACACTTAGCCATTTTTAAGTCACTAATTTGCATTTCAAGTCACTACACTTAACCATTTTCAAGAAACAAGTTCACAATTTCGAGTCACTACATTTAACCAGTTCAATAAACAAGTTCACAATTTAAAGTCACTACATTTAACCATTTTCAAGTCACTAATTCACATTTCAAGTCACTAATTCATATTTCAAGTCACTACACTTAACCATTTTCAAGTAACAAGTTCACAATTTCGAGTCACTATATTTAACCATTTTCAAGTTACTAATTCACATTTCAACTCACTACACTTAACCATTTTCAAGTCAGTAATTCACATTTCAAGTCACTATACTTAACCATTTTTATGAAACAAGTAAACAGTTTCAAGTCACTACACTTAACCATTTTTAAGTTACTAATTCATATTTCATGTCACTACACTTAACCATTTTCAAGAAACAAGTTTACAATTTCAAGTCGCTACACTTAACCATTTCAAGAAACAAGTTCACAATTTCTAGTCACTACACTTATCCATTTTCAAGAAACAAGTTCACAACCTTAAGTCACTACACTTAACCATTTTAAAGTCACTAATTCATATTTCAAGTCACTACACTTAACCATTTTCAAGTCACTAATTCATATTTCATGTCACTACACTTAACCATTTTCATGAAACAAGTTAACAATTTCAAGTCACTACACTTAACCATTTTCAAGTAACTAATTCATATTTCAAGTCACTACACTTAACCATTTTCAAGAAACAAGATCAGAATTTCAAATCACTACACTTAGCCATTTTTAAGTCACTAATTCGCATTTCAAGTCACTACACTTAACCATTTTCAAGAAACAAGTTCACAATTTCGAGTCACTACATTTAACCAGTTCAATAAACAAGGTCACAATTTAAAGTCACTACACTTAACCATTTTCAAGTCACTAATTCACATTTCAAGTCACTAATTCATATTTCAAGTCACTACACTTAACCATTTTCAAGTAACAAGTTCACAATTTTGAGTCACTATATTTAACCATTTTCAAGTCACTAATTCACATTTCAAGTCACTACACTTAACCATTTTCAAGTCAGTAATTCACATTTCAAGTCACTACACTTAACCATTTTCATGAAACAAGTTAACAGTTTCAAGTCACTACACTTAACCATTTTCAAGTCACTAATTCATATTTCATGTCACTACACTTAACCATTTTCATGAAACAAGTTAACAATTTCAAGTCACTACACTTAACCATTTTCAAGAAACAAGTTCACAATTTCGAGTCACTACATTTAACCAGTTCAATAAACAAGGTCACAATTTAAAGTCACTACACTTAACCATTTTCAAGTCACTAATTCACATTTCAAGTCACTAATTCATATTTCAAGTCACTACACTTAACCATTTTCAAGTAACAAGTTCACAATTTTGAGTCACTATATTTAACCATTTTCAAGTCACTAATTCACATTTCAAGTCACTACACTTAACCATTTTCAAGTCAGTAATTCACATTTCAAGTCACTACACTTAACCATTTTCATGAAACAAGTTAACAGTTTCAAGTCACTACACTTAACCATTTTCAAGTCACTAATTCATATTTCATGTCACTACACTTAACCATTTTCATGAAACAAGTTAACAATTTCAAGTCACTACACTTAACCATTTTCAAGTAACTAATTCATATTTCAAGTCACTACACTTAACCATTTCCAAGAAACAAGATCAGAATTTCAAATCACTACACTTAGCCATTTTTAAGTCACTAATTCGCATTTCAAGTCACTACACTTAACAATTTTCATGAAACAAGTTAACAGTTTCAAGTCACTACACTTAACCATTTTCAAGTCACTAATTCATATTTCATGTCACTACACTTAACCATTTTCAAGTCACTAATTCACAATTTCAAGTCACTATATTTAACCATTTTCAAGTCACTAATTCACATTTCAAGTCACTACACTTAACCATTTTCAAGTCAGTAATTGACATTTCAAGTCACTACACTTAACCATTTTCATGAAACAAGTTAACAGTTTCAAGTCACTACACTTAACCATTTTCAAGTCACTAATTCATATTTCATGTCACTACACTTAACCATTTTCAAGAAACAAGTTCACAATTTCAAGTCGCAACACTTAACCATTTCAAGAAACAAGTTCACAATTTCTAGTCACTACACTTATCAATTTTCAAGAAACAAGTTCACAACCTTAAGTCACTACACTTAACCATTTAAAAGTCACTAATTCATATTTCAAGTCACTACACTTAACCATTTTCAAGTCACTAATTCATATTTCATGTCACTACACTTAACCATTTTCATGAAACAAGTTAACAATTTCAAGTCACTACACTTAACCATTTTCAAGTAACTAATTCATATTTCAAGTCACTAAACTTAACCATTTTCAAGTAACAAGTTCACAATTTCGAGTCACTATATTTAACCATTTTCAAGTCACTAATTCACATTTCAACTCACTACACTTAACCATTTTTAAGTTACTAATTCATATTTCATGTCACTACACTTAACCATTTTCAAGAAACAAGTTCACAATTTCAAGTCGCTACACTTAACCATTTCAAGAAACAAGTTCACAATTTCTAGTCACTACACTTATCCATTTTCAAGAAACAAGTTCACAACCTTAAGTCACTACACTTAACCATTTTAAAGTCAGTAATTCACATTTCAAGTCACTGCACTTATCCATTTTCAAGAAACATGTTCACAATTTCAAGTCACTACATTTAACCATTTTCAAGTCACTAATTCACATTTCAATTCACTACACTTAACCATTTTCAAGTCACTAATTCACAATTGAACTCACTATACTTAAACATTTTCATGAAACAAGTTAACAATTTCAAGTCTTTACACTTAACTATTTTCAAGTAACTAATTCATATTTCAAGTCACTACACTTAACCATTTTCAAGAAACAAGATCAGAATTTCAAATCACTACACTTAGCCATTTTTAAGTCACTAATTTGCATTTCAAGTCACTACACTTAACCATTTTCAAGAAACAAGTTCACAATTTCGAGTCACTACATTTAACCAGTTCAATAAACAAGTTCACAATTTAAAGTCACTACATTTAACCATTTTCAAGTCACTAATTCACATTTCAAGTCACTAATTCATATTTCAAGTCACTACACTTAACCATTTTCAAGTAACAAGTTCACAATTTCGAGTCACTATATTTAACCATTTTCCAGTCACTAATTCACATTTCAACTCACTACACTTAACCATTTTCAAGTCAGTAATTCACATTTCAAGTCACTACACTTAACCATTTTCATGAAACAAGTTAACAGTTTCAAGTCACTACACTTACCCATTTTCAAGTCACTAATTCATATTTCATGTCACTACACTTAACCATTTTCAAGAAACAAGTTCACAATTTCAAGTCGCTACACTTAACCATTTCAAGAAACAAGTTCACAATTTCTAGTCACTACACTTATCCATTTTCAAGAAACAAGTTCACAACCTTAAGTCACTACACTTAACCATTTTAAAGTCATTAATTCACATTTCAAGTCACTGCACTTATCCATTTTCAAGAAACATGTTCACAATTTCAAGTCACTACATTTAACCATTTTCAAGTCACTAATTCACATTTCAATTCACTACACTTAACCATTTTCAAGTCACTAATTCACAATTGAACTCACTATACTTAAACATTTTCATGAAACAAGTTAACAATTTCAAGTCTTTACACTTAACTATTTTCAAGTAACTAATTCATATTTCAAGTCACTACACTTAACCATTTTCAAGAAACAAGATCAGAATTTCAAATCACTACACTTAGCCATTTTTAAGTCACTAATTTGCATTTCAAGTCACTACACTTAACCATTTTCAAGAAACAAGTTCACAATTTCGAGTCACTACATTTAACCAGTTCAATAAACAAGTTCACAATTTAAAGTCACTACATTTAACCATTTTCAAGTCACTAATTCACATTTCAAGTCACTAATTCATATTTCAAGTCACTACACTTAACCATTTTCAAGTAACAAGTTCACAATTTCGAGTCACTATATTTAACCATTTTCAAGTTACTAATTCACATTTCAACTCACTACACTTAACCATTTTCAAGTCAGTAATTCACATTTCAAGTCACTATACTTAACCATTTTCATGAAACAAGTAAACAGTTTCAAGTCACTACACTTAACCATTTTTAAGTTACTAATTCATATTTCATGTCACTACACTTAACCATTTTCAAGAAACAAGTTTACAATTTCAAGTCGCTACACTTAACCATTTCAAGAAACAAGTTCACAATTTCTAGTCACTACACTTATCCATTTTCAAGAAACAAGTTCACAACCTTAAGTCACTACACTTAACCATTTTAAAGTCACTAATTCATATTTCAAGTCACTACACTTAACCATTTTCAAGTCACTAATTCATATTTCATGTCACTACACTTAACCATTTTCATGAAACAAGTTAACAATTTCAAGTCACTGCACTTAACCATTTTCAAGTAACTAATTCATATTTCAAGTCACTACACTTAACCATTTTCAAGAAACAAGATCAGAATTTCAAATCACTACACTTAGCCATTTTTAAGTCACTAATTCGCATTTCAAGTCACTACACTTAACCATTTTCAAGAAACAAGTTCACAATTTCGAGTCACTACATTTAACCAGTTCAATAAACAAGGTCACAATTTAAAGTCACTACACTTAACCATTTTCAAGTCACTAATTCACATTTCAAGTCACTAATTCATATTTCAAGTCACTACACTTAACCATTTTCAAGTAACAAGTTCACAATTTTGAGTCACTATATTTAACCATTTTCAAGTCACTAATTCACATTTCAAGTCACTACACTTAACCATTTTCAAGTCAGTAATTCACATTTCAAGTCACTACACTTAACCATTTTCATGAAACAAGTTAACAGTTTCATGTCACTACACTTAACCATTTTCAAGTCACTAATTCATATTTCATGTCACTACACTTAACCATTTTCATGAAACAAGTTAACAATTTCAAGTCACTACACTTAACCATTTTCAAGAAACAAGTTCACAATTTCGAGTCACTACATTTAACCAGTTCAATAAACAAGGTCACAATTTAAAGTCACTACACTTAACCATTTTCAAGTCACTAATTCACATTTCAAGTCACTAATTCATATTTCAAGTCACTACACTTAACCATTTTCAAGTAACAAGTTCACAATTTTGAGTCACTATATTTAACCATTTTCAAGTCACTAATTCACATTTCAAGTCACTACACTTAACCATTTTCAAGTCAGTAATTCACATTTCAAGTCACTACACTTAACCATTTTCATGAAACAAGTTAACAGTTTCAAGTCACTACACTTAACCATTTTCAAGTCACTAATTCATATTTCATGTCACTACACTTAACCATTTTCATGAAACAAGTTAACAATTTCAAGTCACTACACTTAACCATTTTCAAGTAACTAATTCATATTTCAAGTCACTACACTTAACCATTTCCAAGAAACAAGATCAGAATTTCAAATCACTACACTTAGCCATTTTTAAGTCACTAATTCGCATTTCAAGTCACTACACTTAACAATTTTCATGAAACAAGTTAACAGTTTCAAGTCACTACACTTAACCATTTTCAAGTCACTAATTCATATTTCATGTCACTACACTTAACCATTTTCAAGTCACTAATTCACAATTTCAAGTCACTATATTTAACCATTTTCAAGTCACTAATTCACATTTCAAGTCACTACACTTAACCATTTTCAAGTCAGTAATTGACATTTCAAGTCACTACACTTAACCATTTTCATGAAACAAGTTAACAGTTTCAAGTCACTACACTTAACCATTTTCAAGTCACTAATTCATATTTCATGTCACTACACTTAACCATTTTCAAGAAACAAGTTCACAATTTCAAGTCGCAACACTTAACCATTTCAAGAAACAAGTTCACAATTTCTAGTCACTACACTTATCAATTTTCAAGAAACAAGTTCACAACCTTAAGTCACTACACTTAACCATTTAAAAGTCACTAATTCATATTTCAAGTCACTACACTTAACCATTTTCAAGTCACTAATTCATATTTCATGTCACTACACTTAACCATTTTCATGAAACAAGTTAACAATTTCAAGTCACTACACTTAACCATTTTCAAGTAACTAATTCATATTTCAAGTCACTAAACTTAACCATTTTCAAGTAACAAGTTCACAATTTCGAGTCACTATATTTAACCATTTTCAAGTCACTAATTCACATTTCAACTCACTACACTTAACCATTTTTAAGTTACTAATTCATATTTCATGTCACTACACTTAACCATTTTCAAGAAACAAGTTCACAATTTCAAGTCGCTACACTTAACCATTTCAAGAAACAAGTTCACAATTTCTAGTCACTACACTTATCCATTTTCAAGAAACAAGTTCACAACCTTAAGTCACTACACTTAACCATTTTAAAGTCAGTAATTCACATTTCAAGTCACTGCACTTATCCATTTTCAAGAAACATGTTCACAATTTCAAGTCACTACATTTAACCATTTTCAAGTCACTAATTCACATTTCAATTCACTACACTTAACCATTTTCAAGTCACTAATTCACAATTGAACTCACTATACTTAAACATTTTCATGAAACAAGTTAACAATTTCAAGTCTTTACACTTAACTATTTTCAAGTAACTAATTCATATTTCAAGTCACTACACTTAACCATTTTCAAGAAACAAGATCAGAATTTCAAATCACTACACTTAGCCATTTTTAAGTCACTAATTTGCATTTCAAGTCACTACACTTAACCATTTTCAAGAAACAAGTTCACAATTTCGAGTCACTACATTTAACCAGTTCAATAAACAAGTTCACAATTTAAAGTCACTACATTTAACCATTTTCAAGTCACTAATTCACATTTCAAGTCACTAATTCATATTTCAAGTCACTACACTTAACCATTTTCAAGTAACAAGTTCACAATTTCGAGTCACTATATTTAACCATTTTCCAGTCACTAATTCACATTTCAACTCACTACACTTAACCATTTTCAAGTCAGTAATTCACATTTCAAGTCACTATACTTAACCATTTTCATGAAACAAGTTAACAGTTTCAAGTCACTACACTTAACCATTTTTAAGTTACTAATTCATATTTCATGTCACTGCACTTAACCATTTTCAAGAAACAAGTTTACAATTTCAAGTCGCTACACTTAACCATTTCAAGAAACAAGTTCACAATTTCTAGTCACTACACTTATCCATTTTCAAGAAACAAGTTCACAACCTTAAGTCACTACACTTAACCATTTTAAAGTCACTAATTCATATTTCAAGTCACTACACTTAACCATTTTCAAGTCACTAATTCATATTTCATGTCACTACACTTAACCATTTTCATGAAACAAGTTAACAATTTCAAGTCACTACACTTAACCATTTTCAAGTAACTAATTCATATTTCATGTCACTACACTCAACCATTTTCAAGTCACTAATTCATATTTCATGTCACTACACTCAACCATTTTCAAGTCACTAATTCACAATTTCAAGTCACTATATTTAACCATTTTCAAGTCACTAATTCACATTTCAAGTCACTACACTTAACCATTTTCAAGTCAGTAATGCACATTTCAAGTCACTACACTTAACCATTTTCAAGAAACAAGATCAGAATTTCAAATCACTACACTTAGCCATTTTAAAGTCACTAATTCGCATTTCAAGTCACTACACTTAACCATTTTCAAGAAACAAGTTCACAATTTCGAGTCACTACATTTAACCAGTTCAATAAACAAGTCACAATTTAAAGTCACTACACTTAACCATTTTCAAGTCACTAATTCACATTTCAAGTGACTAATTCATATTTCAAGTCACTACACTTAACCATTTTCAAGTAACATGTTCACAATTTCGAGTCACTATATTTAACCATTTTCAAGTCACTAATTCACATTTCAAGTCACTAATTCACATTTCAAGTCACTACACTTAACCATTTTCAAGTCAGTAATTGACATTTCAAGTCACTACACTTAACCATTTTCATGAAACAAGTTAACAGTTTCAAGTCACTACACTTAACCATTTTCAAGTCACTAATTCATATTTCATGTCACTACACTTAACCATTTTCAAGAAACAAGTTCACAATTTCAAGTCGCAACACTTAACCATTTCAAGAAACAAGTTCACAATTTCTAGTCACTACACTTATCCATTTTCAAGAAACAAGTTCACAACCTTAAGTCACTACACTTAACCATTTAAAAGTCACTAATTCATATTTCAAGTCACTACACTTAACCATTTTCAAGTCACTAATTCATATTTCATGTCACTACACTTAACCATTTTCATGAAACAAGTTAACAATTTCAAGTCACTACACTTAACCATTTTCAAGTAACTAATTCATATTTCAAGTCACTACACTTAACCATTTTCAAGAAACAAGATCAGAATTTCAAATCACTACACTTAGCCATTTTTAAGTCACTAATTCGCATTTCAAGTCACTACACTTAACCATTTTCAAGAAACAAGTTCACAATTTCAAGTCACTAATTCACATTTCAAGTCACTAATTCACATTTCAAGTCACTACACTTAACCATTTTCAAGTCAGTAATTGACATTTCAAGTCACTACACTTAACCATTTTCATGAAACAAGTTAACAGTTTCAAGTCACTACACTTAACCATTTTCAAGTCACTAATTCATATTTCATGTCACTACACTTAACCATTTTCAAGAAACAAGTTCACAATTTCAAGTCGCAACACTTAACCATTTCAAGAAACAAGTTCACAATTTCTAGTCACTACACTTATCCATTTTCAAGAAACAAGTTCACAACCTTAAGTCACTACACTTAACCATTTAAAAGTCAGTAATTCACATTTCAAGTCACTACACTTAACAATTTTCAAGAAACATGTTCACAATTTCAAGTCACTACATTTAACCATTTTCAAGTCACTAATTCACATTTCAATTCACTACACTTAACCATTTTCAAGTCACTAATTCACAATTGAACTCACTATACTTAAACATTTTCATGAAACAAGTTAACAATTTCAAGTCTTTACACTTAACTATTTTCAAGTAACTAATTCATATTTCAAGTCACTACACTTAACCATTTTCAAGAAACAAGATCAGAATTTCAAATCACTACACTTAGCCATTTTTAAGTCACTAATTTGCATTTCAAGTCACTACACTTAACCATTTTCAAGAAACAAGTTCACAATTTCGAGTCACTACATTTAACCAGTTCAATAAACAAGTTCACAATTTAAAGTCACTACATTTAACCATTTTCAAGTCACTAATTCACATTTCAAGTCACTAATTCATATTTCAAGTCACTACACTTAACCATTTTCAAGTAACAAGTTCACAATTTCGAGTCACTATATTTAACCATTTTCCAGTCACTAATTCACATTTCAACTCACTACACTTAACCATTTTCAAGTCAGTAATTCACATTTCAAGTCACTATACTTAACCATTTTCATGAAACAAGTTAACAGTTTCAAGTCACTACACTTAACCATTTTTAAGTTACTAATTCATATTTCATGTCACTGCACTTAACCATTTTCAAGAAACAAGTTTACAATTTCAAGTCGCTACACTTAACCATTTCAAGAAACAAGTTCACAATTTCTAGTCACTACACTTATCCATTTTCAAGAAACAAGTTCACAACCTTAAGTCACTACACTTAACCATTTTAAAGTCACTAATTCATATTTCAAGTCACTACACTTAACCATTTTCAAGTCACTAATTCATATTTCATGTCACTACACTTAACCATTTTCATGAAACAAGTTAACAATTTCAAGTCACTACACTTAACCATTTTCAAGTAACTAATTCATATTTCATGTCACTACACTCAACCATTTTCAAGTCACTAATTCATATTTCATGTCACTACACTCAACCATTTTCAAGTCACTAATTCACAATTTCAAGTCACTATATTTAACCATTTTCAAGTCACTAATTCACATTTCAAGTCACTACACTTAACCATTTTCAAGTCAGTAATGCACATTTCAAGTCACTACACTTAACCATTTTCAAGAAACAAGATCAGAATTTCAAATCACTACACTTAGCCATTTTAAAGTCACTAATTCGCATTTCAAGTCACTACACTTAACCATTTTCAAGAAACAAGTTCACAATTTCGAGTCACTACATTTAACCAGTTCAATAAACAAGTCACAATTTAAAGTCACTACACTTAACCATTTTCAAGTCACTAATTCACATTTCAAGTGACTAATTCATATTTCAAGTCACTACACTTAACCATTTTCAAGTAACATGTTCACAATTTCGAGTCACTATATTTAACCATTTTCAAGTCACTAATTCACATTTCAAGTCACTAATTCACATTTCAAGTCACTACACTTAACCATTTTCAAGTCAGTAATTGACATTTCAAGTCACTACACTTAACCATTTTCATGAAACAAGTTAACAGTTTCAAGTCACTACACTTAACCATTTTCAAGTCACTAATTCATATTTCATGTCACTACACTTAACCATTTTCAAGAAACAAGTTCACAATTTCAAGTCGCAACACTTAACCATTTCAAGAAACAAGTTCACAATTTCTAGTCACTACACTTATCCATTTTCAAGAAACAAGTTCACAACCTTAAGTCACTACACTTAACCATTTAAAAGTCACTAATTCATATTTCAAGTCACTACACTTAACCATTTTCAAGTCACTAATTCATATTTCATGTCACTACACTTAACCATTTTCATGAAACAAGTTAACAATTTCAAGTCACTACACTTAACCATTTTCAAGTAACTAATTCATATTTCAAGTCACTACACTTAACCATTTTCAAGAAACAAGATCAGAATTTCAAATCACTACACTTAGCCATTTTTAAGTCACTAATTCGCATTTCAAGTCACTACACTTAACCATTTTCAAGAAACAAGTTCACAATTTCAAGTCACTAATTCACATTTCAAGTCACTAATTCACATTTCAAGTCACTACACTTAACCATTTTCAAGTCAGTAATTGACATTTCAAGTCACTACACTTAACCATTTTCATGAAACAAGTTAACAGTTTCAAGTCACTACACTTAACCATTTTCAAGTCACTAATTCATATTTCATGTCACTACACTTAACCATTTTCAAGAAACAAGTTCACAATTTCAAGTCGCAACACTTAACCATTTCAAGAAACAAGTTCACAATTTCTAGTCACTACACTTATCCATTTTCAAGAAACAAGTTCACAACCTTAAGTCACTACACTTAACCATTTAAAAGTCAGTAATTCACATTTCAAGTCACTACACTTAACAATTTTCAAGAAACATGTTCACAATTTCAAGTCACTACATTTAACCATTTTCAAGTCACTAATTCACATTTCAAATCACTACACTTAACCATTTTCAAGTCACTAATTCACAATTGAACTCACTATACTTAAACATTTTCATGAAACAAGTTAACAATTTCAAGTCTTTACACTTAACTATTTTCAAGTAACTAATTCATATTTCAAGTCACTACACTTAACCATTTTCAAGAAACAAGATCAGAATTTCAAATCACTACACTTAGCCATTTTTAAGTCACTAATTTGCATTTCAAGTCACTACACTTAACCATTTTCAAGAAACAAGTTCACAATTTCGAGTCACTACATTTAACCAGTTCAATAAACAAGTTCACAATTTAAAGTCACTACATTTAACCATTTTCAAGTCACTAATTCACATTTCAAGTCACTAATTCATATTTCAAGTCACTACACTTAACCATTTTCAAGTAACAAGTTCACAATTTCGAGTCACTATATTTAACCATTTTCAAGTCACTAATTCACATTTCAACTCACTACACTTAACCATTTTCAAGTCAGTAATTCACATTTCAAGTCACTATACTTAACCATTTTCATGAAACAAGTTAACAGTTTCAAGTCACTACACTTAACCATTTTTAAGTTACTAATTCATATTTCATGTCACTGCACTTAACCATTTTCAAGAAACAAGTTTACAATTTCAAGTCGCTACACTTAACCATTTCAAGAAACAAGTTCACAATTTCTAGTCACTACACTTATCCATTTTCAAGAAACAAGTTCACAACCTTAAGTCACTACACTTAACCATTTTAAAGTCACTAATTCATATTTCAAGTCACTACACTTAACCATTTTCAAGTCACTAATTCATATTTCATGTCACTACACTTAACCATTTTCATGAAACAAGTTAACAATTTCAAGTCACTACACTTAACCATTTTCAAGTAACTAATTCATATTTCAAGTCACTACACTTAACCATTTTCAAGAAACAAGATCAGAATTTCAAATCACTACACTTAGCCATTTTTATGTCACTAATTCGCATTTCAAGTCACTACACTTAACCATTTTCAAGAAACAAGTTCACAATTTCGAGTCACTACATTTAACCAGTTCAATAAACAAGGTCACAATTTAAAGTCACTACACTTAACCATTTTCAAGTCACTAATTCACATTTCAAGTCACTAATTCATATTTCAAGTCACTACACTTAACCATTTTCAAGTAACAAGTTCACAATTTTGAGTCACTATATTTAACCATTTTCAAGTCACTAATTCACATTTCAAGTCACTACACTTAACCATTTTCAAGTCAGTAATTCACATTTCAAGTCACTACACTTAACCATTTTCATGAAACAAGTTAACAGTTTCAAGTCACTACACTTAACCATTTTCAAGTCACTAATTCATATTTCATGTCACTACACTTAACCATTTTCATGAAACAAGTTAACAATTTCAAGTCACTACACTTAACCATTTTCAAGTAACTAATTCATATTTCAAGTCACTACACTTAACCATTTTCAAGTAACTAATTCACATTTCAAGTCACTACACTTAACCATTTTCAAGTCAGTAATTCACATTTCAAGTCACTACACTTAACAATTTTCATGAAACAAGTTAACAGTTTCAAGTCACTACACTTAACCATTTTCAAGTCACTAATTCATATTTCATGTCACTACACTTAACCATTTTCAGGTCACTAATTCACAATTTCAAGTCACTATATTTAACCATTTTCAAGTCACTAATTCACATTTCAAGTCACTACACTTAACCATTTTCAAGTCAGTAATGCACATTTCAAGTCACTACACTTAACCATTTTCAAGAAACAAGATCAGAATTTCAAATCACTACACTTAGCCATTTTAAAGTCACTAATTCGCATTTCAAGTCACTACACTTAACCATTTTCAAGAAACAAGTTCACAATTTCGAGTCACTACATTTAACCAGTTCAATAAACAAGTCACAATTTAAAGTCACTACACTTAACCATTTTCAAGTCACTAATTCACATTTCAAGTGACTAATTCATATTTCAAGTCACTACACTTAACCATTTTCAAGTAACATGTTCACAATTTCGAGTCACTATATTTAACCATTTTCAAGTCACTAATTCACATTTCAAGTCACTAATTCACATTTCAAGTCACTACACTTAACCATTTTCAAGTCAGTAATTGACATTTCAAGTCACTACACTTAACCATTTTCATGAAACAAGTTAACAGTTTCAAGTCACTACACTTAACCATTTTCAAGTCACTAATTCATATTTCATGTCACTACACTTAACCATTTTCAAGAAACAAGTTCATAATTTCAAGTCGCAACACTTAACCATTTCAAGAAACAAGTTCACAATTTCTAGTCACTACACTTATCCATTTTCAAGAAACAAGTTCACAACCTTAAGTCACTACACTTAACCATTTAAAAGTCACTAATTCATATTTCAAGTCACTACACTTAACCATTTTCAAGTCACTAATTCATATTTCATGTCACTACACTTAACCATTTTCATGAAACAAGTTAACAATTTCAAGTCACTACACTTAACCATTTTCAAGTAACTAATTCATATTTCAAGTCACTACACTTAACCATTTTCAAGAAACAAGATCAGAATTTCAAATCACTACACTTAGCCATTTTTAAGTCACTAATTCGCATTTCAAGTCACTACACTTAACCATTTTCAAGAAACAAGTTCACAATTTCGAGTCACTACATTTAACCAGTTCAATAAACAAGGTCACAATTTAAAGTCACTACACTTAACCATTTTCAAGTCACTAATTCATATTTCATGTCACTACACTTAACCATTTTCAAGAAACAAGTTCACAATTTCAAGTCGCAACACTTAACCATTTCAAGAAACAAGTTCACAATTTCTAGTCACTACACTTATCCATTTTCAAGAAACAAGTTCACAACCTTAAGTCACTACACTTAACCATTTAAAAGTCAGTAATTCACATTTCAAGTCACTACACTTAACAATTTTCAAGAAACATGTTCACAATTTCAAGTCACTACATTTAACCATTTTCAAGTCACTAATTCACATTTCAAGTCACTACACTTAACCATTTTCAAGTCACTAATTCACAATTGAACTCACTATACTTAAACATTTTCATGAAACAAGTTAACAATTTCAAGTCTTTACACTTAACTATTTTCAAGTAACTAATTCATATTTCAAGTCACTACACTTAACCATTTTCAAGAAACAAGATCAGAATTTCAAATCACTACACTTAGCCATTTTTAAGTCACTAATTTGCATTTCCAGTCACTACACTTAACCATTTTCAAGAAACAAGTTCACAATTTCGAGTCACTACATTTAACCAGTTCAATGAACAAGTTCACAATTTAAAGTCACTACATTTAACCATTTTCAAGTCACTAATTCACATTTCAAGTCACTAATTCATATTTCAAGTCACTACACTTAACCATTTTCAAGTAACAAGTTCACAATTTCGAGTCACTATATTTAACCATTTTCAAGCCACTAATTCACATTTCAACTCACTACACTTAACCATTTTCAAGTCAGTAATTCACATTTCAAGTCACTATACTTAACCATTTTCATGAAACAAGTTAACAGTTTCAAGTCACTACACTTAACCATTTTTAAGTTACTAATTCATATTTCATGTCACTGCACTTAACCATTTTCAAGAAACAAGTTCACAATTTCAAGTCGCTACACTTAACCATTTCAAGAAACAAGTTCACAATTTCTAGTCACTACACTTATCCATTTTCAAGAAACAAGTTCACAACCTTAAGTCACTACACTTAACCATTTTAAAGTCAGTAATTCACATTTCAAGTCACTGCACTTATCCATTTTCAAGAAACATGTTCACAATTTCAAGTCACTGCATTTAACCATTTTCAAGTCACTAATTCACATTTCAATTCACTACACTTAACCATTTTCAAGTCACTAATTCACAATTGAACTCACTATACTTAAACATTTTCATGAAACAAGTTAACAATTTCAAGTCTTTACACTTAACTATTTTCAAGTAACTAATTCATATTTCAAGTCACTACACTTAACCATTTTCAAGAAACAAGATCAGAATTTCAAATCACTACACTTAGCCATTTTTAAGTCACTAATTTGCATTTCAAGTCACTACACTTAACCATTTTCAAGAAACAAGTTCACAATTTCGAGTCACTACATTTAACCAGTTCAATAAACAAGTTCACAATTTAAAGTCACTACATTTAACCATTTTCAAGTCACTAATTCACATTTCAAGTCACTAATTCATATTTCAAGTCACTACACTTAACCATTTTCAAGTAACAAGTTCACAATTTCGAGTCACTATATTTAACCATTTTCAAGTCACTAATTCACATTTCAACTCACTACACTTAACCATTTTCAAGTCAGTAATTCACATTTCAAGTCACTATACTTAACCATTTTCATGAAACAAGGTAACAGTTTCAAGTCACTACACTTAACCATTTTTAAGTTACTAATTCATATTTCATGTCACTGCACTTAACCATTTTCAAGAAACAAGTTCACAATTTCAAGTCGCTACACTTAACCATTTCAAGAAACAAGTTCACAATTTCTAGTCACTACACTTATCCATTTTCAAGAAACAAGTTCACAACCTTAAGTCACTACACTTAACCATTTTAAAGTCAGTAATTCACATTTCAAGTCACTGCACTTATCCATTTTCAAGAAACATGTTCACAATTTCAAGTCACTACATTTAACCATTTTCAAGTCACTAATTCACATTTCAACTCACTACACTTAACCATTTTCAAGTCAGTAATTCACATTTCAAGTCACTATACTTAACCATTTTCATGAAACAAGTTAACAGTTTCAAGTCACTACACTTAACCATTTTTAAGTTACTAATTCATATTTCATGTCACTGCACTTAACTATTTTCAAGAAACAAGTTCACAATTTCAAGTCGCTACACTTAACCATTTCAAGAAACAAGTTCACAATTTCTAGTCACTACACTTATCCATTTTCAAGAAACAAGTTCACAACCTTAAGTCACTACACTTAACCATTTTAAAGTCACTAATTCATATTTCAAGTCACTACACTTAACCATTTTCAAGTCACTAATTCATATTTCATGTCACTACACTTAACCATTTTCATGAAACAAGTTAACAATTTCAAGTCACTACACTTAACCATTTTCAAGTAACTAATTCATATTTCAAGTCACTACACTTAACCATTTTCAAGAAACAAGATCAGAATTTCAAATCACTACACTTAGCCATTTTTAAGTCACTAATTCGCATTTCAAGTCACTACACTTAACCATTTTCAAGAAACAAGTTCACAATTTCGAGTCACTACATTTAACCAGTTCAATAAACAAGGTCACAATTTAAAGTCACTACACTTAACCATTTTCAAGTCACTAATTCACATTTCAAGTCACTAATTCATATTTCAAGTCACTACACTTAACCATTTTCAAGTAACAAGTTCACAATTTTGAGTCACTATATTTAACCATTTTCAAGTCACTAATTCACATTTCAAGTCACTACACTTAACCATTTTCAAGTCAGTAATTCACATTTCAAGTCACTACACTTAACCATTTTCATGAAACAAGTTAACAGTTTCAAGTCACTACACTTAACCATTTTCAAGTCACTAATTCATATTTGATGTCACTACACTTAATCATTTTCATGAAACAAGTTAACAATTTCAAGTCACTACACTTAACCATTTTCAAGTAACTAATTCATATTTCAAGTCACTACACTTAACCATTTCCAAGAAACAAGATCAGAATTTCAAATCACTACACTTAGACATTTTTAAGTCACTAATTCGCATTTCAAGTCACTACACTTAACAATTTTCATGAAACAAGTTAACAGTTTCAAGTCACTACACGTAACCATTTTCAAGTCACTAATTCATATTTCATGTCACTACACTTAACCATTTTCAAGTCACTAATTCACAATTTCAAGTCACTATATTTAACCATTTTCAAGTCACTAATTCACATTTCAAGTCACTACACTTAACCATTTTCAAGTCAGTAATTCACATTTCAAGTCACTACACTTAACCATTTTCATGAAACAAGTTAACAGTTTCAAGTCACTACACTTAACCATTTTCAAGTCACTAATTCATATTTCATGTCACTACACTTAACCATTTTCATGAAACAAGTTAACAATTTCAAGTCACTACACTTAACCATTTTCAAGTAACTAATTCATATTTCAAGTCACTACACTTAACCATTTTCAAGTAACTAATTCACATTTCAAGTCACTACACTTAACCATTTTCAAGTCAGTAATTCACATTTCAAGTCACTACACTTAACAATTTTCATGAAACAAGTTAACAGTTTCAAGTCACTACACTTAACCATTTTCAAGTCACTAATTCATATTTCATGTCACTACACTTAACCATTTTCAAGTCACTAATTCACAATTTCAAGTCACTATATTTAACCATTTTCAAGTCACTAATTCACATTTCAAGTCACTACACTTAACCATTTTCAAGTCAGTAATGCACATTTCAAGTCACTACACTTAACCATTTTCAAGAAACAAGATCAGAATTTCAAATCACTACACTTAGCCATTTTAAAGTCACTAATTCGCATTTCAAGTCACTACACTTAACCATTTTCAAGAAACAAGTTCACAATTTCGAGTCACTACATTTAACCAGTTCAATAAACAAGTCACAATTTAAAGTCACTACACTTAACCATTTTCAAGTCACTAATTCACATTTCAAGTGACTAATTCATATTTCAAGTCACTACACTTAACCATTTTCAAGTAACATGTTCACAATTTCGAGTCACTATATTTAACCATTTTCAAGTCACTAATTCACATTTCAAGTCACTAATTCACATTTCAAGTCACTACACTTAACCATTTTCAAGTCAGTAATTGACATTTCAAGTCACTACACTTAACCATTTTCATGAAACAAGTTAACAGTTTCAAGTCACTACACTTAACCATTTTCAAGTCACTAATTCATATTTCATGTCACTACACTTAACCATTTTCAAGAAACAAGTTCATAATTTCAAGTCGCAACACTTAACCATTTCAAGAAACAAGTTCACAATTTCTAGTCACTACACTTATCCATTTTCAAGAAACAAGTTCACAACCTTAAGTCACTACACTTAACCATTTAAAAGTCACTAATTCATATTTCAAGTCACTACACTTAACCATTTTCAAGTCACTAATTCATATTTCATGTCACTACACTTAACCATTTTCATGAAACAAGTTAACAATTTCAAGTCACTACACTTAACCATTTTCAAGTAACTAATTCATATTTCAAGTCACTACACTTAACCATTTTCAAGAAACAAGATCAGAATTTCAAATCACTACACTTAGCCATTTTTAAGTCACTAATTCGCATTTCAAGTCACTACACTTAACCATTTTCAAGAAACAAGTTCACAATTTCGAGTCACTACATTTAACCAGTTCAATAAACAAGGTCACAATTTAAAGTCACTACACTTAACCATTTTCAAGTCACTAATTCATATTTCATGTCACTACACTTAACCATTTTCAAGAAACAAGTTCACAATTTCAAGTCGCAACACTTAACCATTTCAAGAAACAAGTTCACAATTTCTAGTCACTACACTTATCCATTTTCAAGAAACAAGTTCACAACCTTAAGTCACTACACTTAACCATTTAAAAGTCAGTAATTCACATTTCAAGTCACTACACTTAACAATTTTCAAGAAACATGTTCACAATTTCAAGTCACTACATTTAACCATTTTCAAGTCACTAATTCACATTTCAAGTCACTACACTTAACCATTTTCAAGTCACTAATTCACAATTGAACTCACTATACTTAAACATTTTCATGAAACAAGTTAACAATTTCAAGTCTTTACACTTAACTATTTTCAAGTAACTAATTCATATTTCAAGTCACTACACTTAACCATTTTCAAGAAACAAGATCAGAATTTCAAATCACTACACTTAGCCATTTTTAAGTCACTAATTTGCATTTCCAGTCACTACACTTAACCATTTTCAAGAAACAAGTTCACAATTTCGAGTCACTACATTTAACCAGTTCAATGAACAAGTTCACAATTTAAAGTCACTACATTTAACCATTTTCAAGTCACTAATTCACATTTCAAGTCACTAATTCATATTTCAAGTCACTACACTTAACCATTTTCAAGTAACAAGTTCACAATTTCGAGTCACTATATTTAACCATTTTCAAGCCACTAATTCACATTTCAACTCACTACACTTAACCATTTTCAAGTCAGTAATTCACATTTCAAGTCACTGCACTTATCCATTTTCAAGAAACATGTTCACAATTTCAAGTCACTACATTTAACCATTTTCAAGTCACTAATTCACATTTCAATTCACTACACTTAACCATTTTCAAGTCACTAATTCACAATTGAACTCACTATACTTAAACATTTTCATGAAACAAGTTAACAATTTCAAGTCTTTACACTTAACTATTTTCAAGTAACTAATTCATATTTCAAGTCACAAAACTTAACCATTTTCAAGAAACAAGATCACAATTTCAAATCACTACACTTAGCCATTTTTAAGTCACTAATTTGCATTTCAAGTCACTACACTTAACCATTTTCAAGAAACAAGTTCACAATTTCGAGTCACTACATTTAACCAGTTCAATAAACAAGTTCACAATTTAAAGTCACTACATTTAACCATTTTCAAGTCACTAATTCACATTTCAAGTCACTAATTCATATTTCAAGTCACTACACTTAACCATTTTCAAGTAACAAGTTCACAATTTCGAGTCACTATATTTAACCATTTTCAAGTCACTAATTCACATTTCAACTCACTACACTTAACCATTTTCAAGTCAGTAATTCACATTTCAAGTCACTATACTTAACCATTTTCATGAAACAAGGTAACAGTTTCAAGTCACTACACTTAACCATTTTTAAGTTACTAATTCATATTTCATGTCACTGCACTTAACCATTTTCAAGAAACAAGTTCACAATTTCAAGTCGCTACACTTAACCATTTCAAGAAACAAGTTCACAATTTCTAGTCACTACACTTATCCATTTTCAAGAAACAAGTTCACAACCTTAAGTCACTACACTTAACCATTTTCAAGTCAGTAATTCACATTTCAAGTCACTGCACTTATCCATTTTCAAGAAACATGTTCACAATTTCAAGTCACTACATTTAACCATTTTCAAGTCACTAATTCACATTTCAACTCACTACACTTAACCATTTTCAAGTCAGTAATTCACATTTCAAGTCACTATACTTAACCATTTTCATGAAACAAGTTAACAGTTTCAAGTCACTACACTTAACCATTTTTAAGTTACTAATTCATATTTCATGTCACTGCACTTAACTATTTTCAAGAAACAAGTTCACAATTTCAAGTCGCTACACTTAACCATTTCAAGAAACAAGTTCACAATTTCTAGTCACTACACTTATCCATTTTCAAGAAACAAGTTCACAACCTTAAGTCACTACACTTAACCATTTTAAAGTCACTAATTCATATTTCAAGTCACTACACTTAACCATTTTCAAGTCACTAATTCATATTTCATGTCACTACACTTAACCATTTTCATGAAACAAGTTAACAATTTCAAGTCACTACACTTAACCATTTTCAAGTAACTAATTCATATTTCAAGTCACTACACTTAACCATTTTCAAGAAACAAGATCAGAATTTCAAATCACTACACTTAGCCATTTTTAAGTCACTAATTCGCATTTCAAGTCACTACACTTAACCATTTTCAAGAAACAAGTTCACAATTTCGAGTCACTACATTTAACCAGTTCAATAAACAAGGTCACAATTTAAAGTCACTACACTTAACCATTTTCAAGTCACTAATTCACATTTCAAGTCACTAATTCATATTTCAAGTCACTACACTTAACCATTTTCAAGTAACAAGTTCACAATTTTGAGTCACTATATTTAACCATTTTCAAGTCACTAATTCACATTTCAAGTCACTACACTTAACCATTTTCAAGTCAGTAATTCACATTTCAAGTCACTACACTTAACCATTTTCATGAAACAAGTTAACAGTTTCAAGTCACTACACTTAACCATTTTCAAGTCACTAATTCATATTTCATGTCACTACACTTAATCATTTTCATGAAACAAGTTAACAATTTCAAGTCACTACACTTAACCATTTTCAAGTAACTAATTCACATTTCAAGTCACTACACTTAACCATTTTCAAGTCAGTAATTCACATTTCAAGTCACTACACTTAACCATTTTCATGAAACAAGTTAACAGTTTCAAGTCACTACACTTAACCATTTTCAAGTCACTAATTCATATTTGATGTCACTACACTTAATCATTTTCATGAAACAAGTTAACAATTTCAAGTCACTACACTTAACCATTTTCAAGTAACTAATTCACATTTCAAGTCACTACACTTAACCATTTTCAAGTCAGTAATTCACATTTCAAGTCACTACACTTAACCATTTTCATGAAACAAGTTAACAGTTTCAAGTCACTACACTTAACCATTTTCAAGTCACTAATTCATATTTCATGTCACTACACTTAACCATTTTCAAGTCACTAATTCACAATTTCAAGTCACTATATTTAACCATTTTCAAGTCACTAATTCACATTTCAAGTCACTACACTTAACCATTTTCAAGTCAGTAATGCACATTTCAAGTCACTACACTTAACCATTTTCAAGAAACAAGATCAGAATTTCAAATCACTACACTTAGCCATTTTTAAGTCACTAATTCGCATTTCAAGTCACTACACTTAACAATTTTCATGAAACAAGTTAACAGTTTCAAGTCACTACACGTAACCATTTTCAAGTCACTAATTCATATTTCATGTCACTACACTTAACCATTTTCAAGTCACTAATTCACAATTTCAAGTCACTACATTTAACCATTTTCAAGTCTCTAATTCACATTTCAAGTCAGTACACTTAACCATTTTCAAGTCAGTAATGCACATTTCAAGTCACTACACTTAACCATTTTCAAGAAACAAGATCAGAATTTCAAATCACTACACTTAGCCATTTTAAAGTCACTAATTCGCATTTCAAGTCACTACACTTAACCATTTTCAAGAAACAAGTTCACAATTTCGAGTCACTACATTTAACCAGTTCAATAAACAAGTCACAATTTAAAGTCACTACACTTAACCATTTTCAAGTCACTAATTCACATTTCAAGTGACTAATTCATATTTCAAGTCACTACACTTAACCATTTTCAAGTAACATGTTCACAATTTCGAGTCACTATATTTAACCATTTTCAAGTCACTAATTCACATTTCAAGTCACTAATTCACATTTCAAGTCACTACACTTAACCATTTTCAAGTTAGTAATTGACATTTCAAGTCACTACACTTAACCATTTTCATGAAACAAGTTAACAGTTTCAAGTCACTACACTTAACCATTTTCAAGTCACTAATTCATATTTCATGTCACTACACTTAACCATTTTCAAGAAACAAGTTCACAATTTCAAGTCGCAACACTTAACCATTTCAAGAAACAAGTTCACAATTTCTAGTCACTACACTTATCCATTTTCAAGAAACAAGTTCACAACCTTAAGTCACTACACTTAACCATTTAAAAGTCAGTAATTCACATTTCAAGTCACTACACTTAACAATTTTCAAGAAACATGTTCACAATTTCAAGTCACTACATTTAACCATTTTCAAGTCACTAATTCACATTTCAATTCACTACACTTAACCATTTTCAAGTCACTAATTCACAATTGAACTCACTATACTTAAACATTTTCATGAAACAAGTTAACAATTTCAAGTCACTACACTTAACCATTTTCAAGTAACTAATTCATATTTCAAGTCACTCCACTTAACCATTTTCAAGAAACAAGATCAGAATTTCAAATCACTACACTTAGCCATTTTTAAGTCACTAATTCGCATTTCAAGTCACTACACTTAACCATTTTCAAGAAACAAGTTCACAATTTCGAGTCACTACATTTAACTAGTTCAATAAACAAGTTCACAATTTAAAGTCGCTACACTTAACCATTTTCAGTCACTAATTCACATTTCAAGTCACTAATTCATATTTCAAGTCACTACACTTAACCATTTTCAAGTAACAAGTTCACAATTTCGAGTCACTATATTTAACCATTTTCAAGTCACTAATTCACATTTCAAGTCACTACACTTAACCATTTTCAAGTCAGTAATTCACATTTCAAGTCACTATACTTAACCATTTTCATGAAACAAGTTAACAGTTTGAAGTCACTACACTTAACCATTTTTAAGTTACTAATTCATATTTCATGTCACTACACTTAACCATTTTCAAGAAACAAGTTCACAATTTCAAGTCGCTACACTTAACCATTTCAAGAAACAAGTTCACAATTTCTAGTCACTACACTTATCCATTTTCAAGAAACAAGTTCACAACCTTAAGTCACTACACTTAACCATTTTAAAGTCAGTAATTCACATTTCAAGTCACTGCACTTATCCATTTTCAAGAAACATGTTCACAATTTCAAATCACTACATTTAACCATTTTCAAGTCACTAATTCACATTTCAATTCACTACACTTAACCATTTTCAAGTCACTAATTCACAATTGAACTCACTATACTTAAACATTTTCATGAAACAAGTTAACAATTTCAAGTCTTTACACTTAACTATTTTCAAGTAACTAATTCATATTTCAAGTCACTACACTTAACCATTTTTAAGAAACAAGATCAGAATTTCAAATCACTACACTTAGCCATTTTTAAGTCACTAATTTGCATTTCAAGTCACTACACTTAACCATTTTCAAGAAACAAGTTCACAATTTCGAGTCACTACATTTAACCAGTTCAATAAACAAGTTCACAATTTAAAGTCACTACATTTAACCATTTTCAAGTCACTAATTCACATTTCAAGTCACTAATTCATATTTCAAGTCACTACACTTAACCATTTTCAAGTAACAAGTTCACAATTTCGAGTCACTATATTTAACCATTTTCAAGTCACTAATTCACATTTCAACTCACTACACTTAACCATTTTCAAGTTAGTAATTCACATTTCAAGTCACTACACTTAACCATTTTCATGAAACAAGTTAACAGTTTCAAGTCACTACACTTACCCATTTTCAAGTCACTAATTCATATTTCATGTCACTACACTTAACCATTTTCAAGAAACAAGTTCACAATTTCAAGTCGCTACACTTAACCATTTCAAGAAACAAGTTCACAATTTCTAGTCACTACACTTATCCATTTTCAAGAAACAAGTTCACAACCTTAAGTCACTACACTTAACCATTTTAAAGTCAGTAATTCACATTTCAAGTCACTGCACTTATCCATTTTCAAGAAACATGTTCACAATTTCAAGTCACTACATTTAACCATTTTCAAGTCACTAATTCACATTTCAATTCACTACACTTAACCATTTTCAAGTCACTAATTCACAATTGAACTCACTATACTTAAACATTTTCATGAAACAAGTTAACAATTTCAAGTCTTTACACTTAACTATTTTCAAGTAACTAATTCATATTTCAAGTCACTACACTTAACCATTTTCAAGAAACAAGATCAGAATTTCAAATCACTACACTTAGCCATTTTTAAGTCACTAATTTGCATTTCAAGTCACTACACTTAACCATTTTCAAGAAACAAGTTCACAATTTCGAGTCACTACATTTAACCAGTTCAATAAACAAGTTCACAATTTAAAGTCACTACATTTAACCATTTTCAAGTCACTAATTCACATTTCAAGTCACTAATTCATATTTCAAGTCACTACACTTAACCATTTTCAAGTAACAAGTTCACAATTTCGAGTCACTATATTTAACCATTTTCAAGTCACTAATTCACATTTCAACTCACTACACTTAACCATTTTCAAGTTAGTAATTCACATTTCAAGTCACTACACTTAACCATTTTCATGAAACAAGTTAACAGTTTCAAGTCACTACACTTACCCATTTTCAAGTCACTAATTCATATTTCATGTCACTACACTTAACCATTTTCAAGAAACAAGTTCACAATTTCAAGTCGCTACACTTAACCATTTCAAGAAACAAGTTCACAATTTCTAGTCACTACACTTATCCATTTTCAAGAAACAAGTTCACAACCTTAAGTCACTACACTTAACCATTTTAAAGTCAGTAATTCACATTTCAAGTCACTGCACTTATCCATTTTCAAGAAACATGTTCACAATTTCAAGTCACTACATTTAACCATTTTCAAGTCACTAATTCACATTTCAATTCACTACACTTAACCATTTTCAAGTCACTAATTCACAATTGAACTCACTATACTTAAACATTTTCATGAAACAAGTTAACAATTTCAAGTCTTTACACTTAACTATTTTCAAGTAACTAATTCATATTTCAAGTCACTACACTTAACCATTTTCAAGAAACAAGATCAGAATTTCAAATCACTACACTTAGCCATTTTTAAGTCACTAATTTGCATTTCAAGTCACTACACTTAACCATTTTCAAGAAACAAGTTCACAATTTCGAGTCACTACATTTAACCAGTTCAATAAACAAGTTCACAATTTAAAGTCACTACATTTAACCATTTTCAAGTCACTAATTCACATTTCAAGTCACTAATTCATATTTCAAGTCACTACACTTAACCATTTTCAAGTAACAAGTTCACAATTTCGAGTCACTATATTTAACCATTTTCAAGTCACTAATTCACATTTCAAGTAACTACACTTAACCATTTTCAAGTTAGTAATTCACATTTCAAGTCACTACACTTAACCATTTTCATGAAACAAGTTAACAGTTTCAAGTCACTACACTTAACCATTTTCAAGTCACTAATTCATATTTCATGTCACTACACTTAACCATTTTTAAGAAACAAGTTCACAATTTCAAGTCGCTACTCTTAACCATTTCAAGAAACAAGTTCACAATTTCTAGTCACTACACTTATCCATTTTCAAGAAACAAGTTCACAACCTTAAGTCACTACACTTAACCATTTTAAAGTCAGTAATTCACATTTCAAGTCACTACACTTAACCATTTTCAAGAAACATGTTCACAATTTCAAGTCACTACATTTAACCATTTTCAAGTCACTAATTCACATTTCAATTCACTACACTTAACCATTTTCAAGTCACTAATTCACAATTGAACTCACTATACTTAAACATTTTCATGAAACAAGTTAACAATTTCAAGTCTTTACACTTAACTATTTTCAAGTAACTAATTCATATTTCAAGTCACAAAACTTAACCATTTTCAAGAAACAAGATCACAATTTCAAATCACTACACTTAGCCATTTTTAAGTCACTAATTTGCATTTCAAGTCACTACACTTAACCATTTTCAAGAAACAAGTTCACAATTTCGAGTCACTACATTTAACCAGTTCAATAAACAAGTTCACAATTTAAAGTCACTACATTTAACCATTTTCAAGTCACTAATTCACATTTCAAGTCACTAATTCATATTTCAAGTCACTACACTTAACCATTTTCAAGTAACAAGTTCACAATTTCGAGTCACTATATTTAACCATTTTCAAGTCACTAATTCACATTTCAACTCACTACACTTAACCATTTTCAAGTTAGTAATTCACATTTCAAGTCACTACACTTAACCATTTTCATGAAACAAGTTAACAGTTTCAAGTCACTACACTTACCCATTTTCAAGTCACTAATTCATATTTCATGTCACTACACTTAACCATTTTCAAGAAACAAGTTCACAATTTCAAGTCGCTACACTTAACCATTTCAAGAAACAAGTTCACAATTTCTAGTCACTACACTTATCCATTTTCAAGAAACAAGTTCACAACCTTAAGTCACTACACTTAACCATTTTAAAGTCAGTAATTCACATTTCAAGTCACTGCACTTATCCATTTTCAAGAAACATGTTCACAATTTCAAGTCACTACATTTAACCATTTTCAAGTCACTAATTCACATTTCAATTCACTACACTTAACCATTTTCAAGTCACTAATTCACAATTGAACTCACTATACTTAAACATTTTCATGAAACAAGTTAACAATTTCAAGTCTTTACACTTAACTATTTTCAAGTAACTAATTCATATTTCAAGTCACTACACTTAACCATTTTTAAGAAACAAGATCAGAATTTCAAATCACTACACTTAGCCATTTTTAAGTCACTAATTTGCATTTCAAGTCACTACACTTAACCATTTTCAAGAAACAAGTTCACAATTTCGAGTCACTACATTTAACCAGTTCAATAAACAAGTTCACAATTTAAAGTCACTACATTTAACCATTTTCAAGTCACTAATTCACATTTCAAGTCACTAATTCATATTTCAAGTCACTACACTTAACCATTTTCAAGTAACAAGTTCACAATTTCGAGTCACTATATTTAACCATTTTCAAGTCACTAATTCACATTTCAACTCACTACACTTAACCATTTTCAAGTTAGTAATTCACATTTCAAGTCACTACACTTAACCATTTTCATGAAACAAGTTAACAGTTTCAAGTCACTACACTTACCCATTTTCAAGTCACTAATTCATATTTCATGTCACTACACTTAACCATTTTCAAGAAACAAGTTCACAATTTCAAGTCGCTACACTTAACCATTTCAAGAAACAAGTTCACAATTTCTAGTCACTACACTTATCCATTTTCAAGAAACAAGTTCACAACCTTAAGTCACTACACTTAACCATTTTAAAGTCAGTAATTCACATTTCAAGTCACTGCACTTATCCATTTTCAAGAAACATGTTCACAATTTCAAGTCACTACATTTAACCATTTTCAAGTCACTAATTCACATTTCAATTCACTACACTTAACCATTTTCAAGTCACTAATTCACAATTGAACTCACTATACTTAAACATTTTCATGAAACAAGTTAACAATTTCAAGTCTTTACACTTAACTATTTTCAAGTAACTAATTCATATTTCAAGTCACTACACTTAACCATTTTCAAGAAACAAGATCAGAATTTCAAATCACTACACTTAGCCATTTTTAAGTCACTAATTTGCATTTCAAGTCACTACACTTAACCATTTTCAAGAAACAAGTTCACAATTTCGAGTCACTACATTTAACCAGTTCAATAAACAAGTTCACAATTTAAAGTCACTACATTTAACCATTTTCAAGTCACTAATTCACATTTCAAGTCACTAATTCATATTTCAAGTCACTACACTTAACCATTTTCAAGTAACAAGTTCACAATTTCGAGTCACTATATTTAACCATTTTCAAGTCACTAATTCACATTTCAAGTAACTACACTTAACCATTTTCAAGTTAGTAATTCACATTTCAAGTCACTACACTTAACCATTTTCATGAAACAAGTTAACAGTTTCAAGTCACTAAACTTAACCATTTTCAAGTCACTAATTCATATTTCATGTCACTACACTTAACCATTTTTAAGAAACAAGTTCACAATTTCAAGTCGCTACTCTTAACCATTTCAAGAAACAAGTTCACAATTTCTAGTCACTACACTTATCCATTTTCAAGAAACAAGTTCACAACCTTAAGTCACTACACTTAACCATTTTAAAGTCAGTAATTCACATTTCAAGTCACTACACTTAACCATTTTCAAGAAACATGTTCACAATTTCAAGTCACTACATTTAACCATTTTCAAGTCACTAATTCACATTTCAATTCACTACACTTAACCATTTTCAAGTCACTAATTCACAATTGAACTCACTATACTTAAACATTTTCATGAAACAAGTTAACAATTTCAAGTCTTTACACTTAACTATTTTCAAGTAACTAATTCATATTTCAAGTCACAAAACTTAACCATTTTCAAGAAACAAGATCACAATTTCAAATCACTACACTTAGCCATTTTTAAGTCACTAATTTGCATTTCAAGTCACTACACTTAACCATTTTCAAGAAACAAGTTCACAATTTCGAGTCACTACATTTAACTAGTTCAATAAACAAGTTCACAACCTTAAGTCACTACACTTAACCATTTTAAAGTCAGTAATTCACATTTCAAGTCACTGCACTTATCCATTTTCAAGAAACATGTTCACAATTTCAAGTCACTACATTTAACCATTTTCAAGTCACTAATTCACATTTCAACTCACTACACTTAACCATTTTCAAGTCAGTAATTCACATTTCAAGTCACTATACTTAACCATTTTCATGAAACAAGTTAACAGTTTCAAGTCACTACACTTAACCATTTTTAAGTTACTAATTCATATTTCATGTCACTGCACTTAACTATTTTCAAGAAACAAGTTCACAATTTCAAGTCGCTACACTTAACCATTTCAAGAAACAAGTTCACAATTTCTAGTCACTACACTTATCCATTTTCAAGAAACAAGTTCACAACCTTAAGTCACTACACTTAACCATTTTAAAGTCACTAATTCATATTTCAAGTCACTACACTTAACCATTTTCAAGTCACTAATTCATATTTCATGTCACTACACTTAACCATTTTCATGAAACAAGTTAACAATTTCAAGTCACTACACTTAACCATTTTCAAGTAACTAATTCATATTTCAAGTCACTACACTTAACCATTTTCAAGAAACAAGATCAGAATTTCAAATCACTACACTTAGCCATTTTTAAGTCACTAATTCGCATTTCAAGTCACTACACTTAACCATTTTCAAGAAACAAGTTCACAATTTCGAGTCACTACATTTAACCAGTTCAATAAACAAGGTCACAATTTAAAGTCACTACACTTAACCATTTTCAAGTCACTAATTCACATTTCAAGTCACTAATTCATATTTCAAGTCACTACACTTAACCATTTTCAAGTAACAAGTTCACAATTTTGAGTCACTATATTTAACCATTTTCAAGTCACTAATTCACATTTCAAGTCACTACACTTAACCATTTTCAAGTCAGTAATTCACATTTCAAGTCACTACACTTAACCATTTTCATGAAACAAGTTAACAGTTTCAAGTCACTACACTTAACCATTTTCAAGTCACTAATTCATATTTGATGTCACTACACTTAATCATTTTCATGAAACAAGTTAACAATTTCAAGTCACTACACTTAACCATTTTCAAGTAACTAATTCATATTTCAAGTCACTACACTTAACCATTTCCAAGAAACAAGATCAGAATTTCAAATCACTACACTTAGACATTTTTAAGTCACTAATTCGCATTTCAAGTCACTACACTTAACAATTTTCATGAAACAAGTTAACAGTTTCAAGTCACTACACGTAACCATTTTCAAGTCACTAATTCATATTTCATGTCACTACACTTAACCATTTTCAAGTCACTAATTCACAATTTCAAGTCACTATATTTAACCATTTTCAAGTCACTAATTCACATTTCAAGTCACTACACTTAACCATTTTCAAGTCAGTAATGCACATTTCAAGTCACTACACTTAACCATTTTCAAGAAACAAGATCAGAATTACAAATCACTACACTTAGCCATTTTTAAGTCACTAATTCGCATTTCAAGTCACTACACTTAACAATTTTCATGAAACAAGTTAACAGTTTCAAGTCACTACACGTAACCATTTTCAAGTCACTAATTCATATTTCATGTCACTACACTTAACCATTTTCAAGTCACTAATTCACAATTTCAAGTCACTACATTTAACCATTTTCAAGTCTCTAATTCACATTTCAAGTCAGTACACTTAACCATTTTCAAGTCAGTAATGCACATTTCAAGTCACTACACTTAACCATTTTCAAGAAACAAGATCAGAATTTCAAATCACTACACTTAGCCATTTTAAAGTCACTAATTCGCATTTCAAGTCACTACACTTAACCATTTTCAAGAAACAAGTTCACAATTTCGAGTCACTACATTTAACCAGTTCAATAAACAAGTCACAATTTAAAGTCACTACACTTAACCATTTTCAAGTCACTAATTCACATTTCAAGTGACTAATTCATATTTCAAGTCACTACACTTAACCATTTTCAAGTAACATGTTCACAATTTCGAGTCACTATATTTAACCATTTTCAAGTCACTAATTCACATTTCAAGTCACTAATTCACATTTCAAGTCACTACACTTAACCATTTTCAAGTTAGTAATTGACATTTCAAGTCACTACACTTAACCATTTTCATGAAACAAGTTAACAGTTTCAAGTCACTATACTTAACCATTTTCAAGTCACTAATTCATATTTCATGTCACTACACTTAACCATTTTCAAGAAACAAGTTCACAATTTCAAGTCGCAACACTTAACCATTTCAAGAAACAAGTTCACAATTTCTAGTCACTACACTTATCCATTTTCAAGAAACAAGTTCACAACCTTAAGTCACTACACTTAACCATTTAAAAGTCAGTAATTCACATTTCAAGTCACTACACTTAACAATTTTCAAGAAACATGTTCACAATTTCAAGTCACTACATTTAACCATTTTCAAGTCACTAATTCACATTTCAATTCACTACACTTAACCATTTTCAAGTCACTAATTCACAATTGAACTCACTATACTTAAACATTTTCATGAAACAAGTTAACAATTTCAAGTCACTACACTTAACCATTTTCAAGTAACTAATTCATATTTCAAGTCACTCCACTTAACCATTTTCAAGAAACAAGATCAGAATTTCAAATCACTACACTTAGCCATTTTTAAGTCACTAATTCGCATTTCAAGTCACTACACTTAACCATTTTCAAGAAACAAGTTCACAATTTCGAGTCACTACATTTAACTAGTTCAATAAACAAGTTCACAATTTAAAGTCGCTACACTTAACCATTTTCAGTCACTAATTCACATTTCAAGTCACTAATTCATATTTCAAGTCACTACACTTAACCATTTTCAAGTAACAAGTTCACAATTTCGAGTCACTATATTTAACCATTTTCAAGTCACTAATTCACATTTCAAGTCACTACACTTAACCATTTTCAAGTCAGTAATTCACATTTCAAGTCACTATACTTAACCATTTTCATGAAACAAGTTAACAGTTTGAAGTCACTACACTTAACCATTTTTAAGTTACTAATTCATATTTCATGTCACTACACTTAACCATTTTCAAGAAACAAGTTCACAATTTCAAGTCGCTACACTTAACCATTTCAAGAAACAAGTTCACAATTTCTAGTCACTACACTTATCCATTTTCAAGAAACAAGTTCACAACCTTAAGTCACTACACTTAACCATTTTAAAGTCAGTAATTCACATTTCAAGTCACTGCACTTATCCATTTTCAAGAAACATGTTCACAATTTCAAATCACTACATTTAACCATTTTCAAGTCACTAATTCACATTTCAATTCACTACACTTAACCATTTTCAAGTCACTAATTCACAATTGAACTCACTATACTTAAACATTTTCATGAAACAAGTTAACAATTTCAAGTCTTTACACTTAACTATTTTCAAGTAACTAATTCATATTTCAAGTCACTACACTTAACCATTTTTAAGAAACAAGATCAGAATTTCAAATCACTACACTTAGCCATTTTTAAGTCACTAATTTGCATTTCAAGTCACTACACTTAACCATTTTCAAGAAACAAGTTCACAATTTCGAGTCACTACATTTAACCAGTTCAATAAACAAGTTCACAATTTAAAGTCACTACATTTAACCATTTTCAAGTCACTAATTCACATTTCAAGTCACTAATTCATATTTCAAGTCACTACACTTAACCATTTTCAAGTAACAAGTTCACAATTTCGAGTCACTATATTTAACCATTTTCAAGTCACTAATTCACATTTCAACTCACTACACTTAACCATTTTCAAGTTAGTAATTCACATTTCAAGTCACTACACTTAACCATTTTCATGAAACAAGTTAACAGTTTCAAGTCACTACACTTACCCATTTTCAAGTCACTAATTCATATTTCATGTCACTACACTTAACCATTTTCAAGAAACAAGTTCACAATTTCAAGTCGCTACACTTAACCATTTCAAGAAACAAGTTCACAATTTCTAGTCACTACACTTATCCATTTTCAAGAAACAAGTTCACAACCTTAAGTCACTACACTTAACCATTTTAAAGTCAGTAATTCACATTTCAAGTCACTGCACTTATCCATTTTCAAGAAACATGTTCACAATTTCAAGTCACTACATTTAACCATTTTCAAGTCACTAATTCACATTTCAATTCACTACACTTAACCATTTTCAAGTCACTAATTCACAATTGAACTCACTATACTTAAACATTTTCATGAAACAAGTTAACAATTTCAAGTCTTTACACTTAACTATTTTCAAGTAACTAATTCATATTTCAAGTCACTACACTTAACCATTTTCAAGAAACAAGATCAGAATTTCAAATCACTACACTTAGCCATTTTTAAGTCACTAATTTGCATTTCAAGTCACTACACTTAACCATTTTCAAGAAACAAGTTCACAATTTCGAGTCACTACATTTAACCAGTTCAATAAACAAGTTCACAATTTAAAGTCACTACATTTAACCATTTTCAAGTCACTAATTCACATTTCAAGTCACTAATTCATATTTCAAGTCACTACACTTAACCATTTTCAAGTAACAAGTTCACAATTTCGAGTCACTATATTTAACCATTTTCAAGTCACTAATTCACATTTCAAGTAACTACACTTAACCATTTTCAAGTTAGTAATTCACATTTCAAGTCACTACACTTAACCATTTTCATGAAACAAGTTAACAGTTTCAAGTCACTACACTTAACCATTTTCAAGTCACTAATTCATATTTCATGTCACTACACTTAACCATTTTTAAGAAACAAGTTCACAATTTCAAGTCGCTACTCTTAACCATTTCAAGAAACAAGTTCACAATTTCTAGTCACTACACTTATCCATTTTCAAGAAACAAGTTCACAACCTTAAGTCACTACACTTAACCATTTTAAAGTCAGTAATTCACATTTCAAGTCACTACACTTAACCATTTTCAAGAAACATGTTCACAATTTCAAGTCACTACATTTAACCATTTTCAAGTCACTAATTCACATTTCAATTCACTACACTTAACCATTTTCAAGTCACTAATTCACAATTGAACTCACTATACTTAAACATTTTCATGAAACAAGTTAACAATTTCAAGTCTTTACACTTAACTATTTTCAAGTAACTAATTCATATTTCAAGTCACAAAACTTAACCATTTTCAAGAAACAAGATCACAATTTCAAATCACTACACTTAGCCATTTTTAAGTCACTAATTTGCATTTCAAGTCACTACACTTAACCATTTTCAAGAAACAAGTTCACAATTTCGAGTCACTACATTTAACCAGTTCAATAAACAAGTTCACAATTTAAAGTCACTACATTTAACCATTTTCAAGTCACTAATTCACATTTCAAGTCACTAATTCATATTTCAAGTCACTACACTTAACCATTTTCAAGTAACAAGTTCACAATTTCGAGTCACTATATTTAACCATTTTCAAGTCACTAATTCACATTTCAACTCACTACACTTAACCATTTTCAAGTTAGTAATTCACATTTCAAGTCACTACACTTAACCATTTTCATGAAACAAGTTAACAGTTTCAAGTCACTACACTTACCCATTTTCAAGTCACTAATTCATATTTCATGTCACTACACTTAACCATTTTCAAGAAACAAGTTCACAATTTCAAGTCGCTACACTTAACCATTTCAAGAAACAAGTTCACAATTTCTAGTCACTACACTTATCCATTTTCAAGAAACAAGTTCACAACCTTAAGTCACTACACTTAACCATTTTAAAGTCAGTAATTCACATTTCAAGTCACTGCACTTATCCATTTTCAAGAAACATGTTCACAATTTCAAGTCACTACATTTAACCATTTTCAAGTCACTAATTCACATTTCAATTCACTACACTTAACCATTTTCAAGTCACTAATTCACAATTGAACTCACTATACTTAAACATTTTCATGAAACAAGTTAACAATTTCAAGTCTTTACACTTAACTATTTTCAAGTAACTAATTCATATTTCAAGTCACTACACTTAACCATTTTTAAGAAACAAGATCAGAATTTCAAATCACTACACTTAGCCATTTTTAAGTCACTAATTTGCATTTCAAGTCACTACACTTAACCATTTTCAAGAAACAAGTTCACAATTTCGAGTCACTACATTTAACCAGTTCAATAAACAAGTTCACAATTTAAAGTCACTACATTTAACCATTTTCAAGTCACTAATTCACATTTCAAGTCACTAATTCATATTTCAAGTCACTACACTTAACCATTTTCAAGTAACAAGTTCACAATTTCGAGTCACTATATTTAACCATTTTCAAGTCACTAATTCACATTTCAAGTAACTACACTTAACCATTTTCAAGTTAGTAATTCACATTTCAAGTCACTACACTTAACCATTTTCATGAAACAAGTTAACAGTTTCAAGTCACTACACTTAACCATTTTCAAGTCACTAATTCATATTTCATGTCACTACACTTAACCATTTTTAAGAAACAAGTTCACAATTTCAAGTCGCTACTCTTAACCATTTCAAGAAACAAGTTCACAATTTCTAGTCACTACACTTATCCATTTTCAAGAAACAAGTTCACAACCTTAAGTCACTACACTTAACCATTTTAAAGTCAGTAATTCACATTTCAAGTCACTACACTTAACCATTTTCAAGAAACATGTTCACAATTTCAAGTCACTACATTTAACCATTTTCAAGTCACTAATTCACATTTCAATTCACTACACTTAACCATTTTCAAGTCACTAATTCACAATTGAACTCACTATACTTAAACATTTTCATGAAACAAGTTAACAATTTCAAGTCTTTACACTTAACTATTTTCAAGTAACTAATTCATATTTCAAGTCACAAAACTTAACCATTTTCAAGAAACAAGATCACAATTTCAAATCACTACACTTAGCCATTTTTAAGTCACTAATTTGCATTTCAAGTCACTACACTTAACCATTTTCAAGAAACAAGTTCACAATTTCGAGTCACTACATTTAACCAGTTCAATAAACAAGTTCACAATTTAAAGTCACTACATTTAACCATTTTCAAGTCACTAATTCACATTTCAAGTCACTAATTCATATTTCAAGTCACTACACTTAACCATTTTCAAGTAACAAGTTCACAATTTCGAGTCACTATATTTAACCATTTTCAAGTCACTAATTCACATTTCAACTCACTACACTTAACCATTTTCAAGTTAGTAATTCACATTTCAAGTCACTACACTTAACCATTTTCATGAAACAAGTTAACAGTTTCAAGTCACTACACTTACCCATTTTCAAGTCACTAATTCATATTTCATGTCACTACACTTAACCATTTTCAAGAAACAAGTTCACAATTTCAAGTCGCTACACTTAACCATTTCAAGAAACAAGTTCACAATTTCTAGTCACTACACTTATCCATTTTCAAGAAACAAGTTCACAACCTTAAGTCACTACACTTAACCATTTTAAAGTCAGTAATTCACATTTCAAGTCACTGCACTTATCCATTTTCAAGAAACATGTTCACAATTTCAAGTCACTACATTTAACCATTTTCAAGTCACTAATTCACATTTCAATTCACTACACTTAACCATTTTCAAGTCACTAATTCACAATTGAACTCACTATACTTAAACATTTTCATGAAACAAGTTAACAATTTCAAGTCTTTACACTTAACTATTTTCAAGTAACTAATTCATATTTCAAGTCACTACACTTAACCATTTTTAAGAAACAAGATCAGAATTTCAAATCACTACACTTAGCCATTTTTAAGTCACTAATTTGCATTTCAAGTCACTACACTTAACCATTTTCAAGAAACAAGTTCACAATTTCGAGTCACTACATTTAACCAGTTCAATAAACAAGTTCACAATTTAAAGTCACTACATTTAACCATTTTCAAGTCACTAATTCACATTTCAAGTCACTAATTCATATTTCAAGTCACTACACTTAACCATTTTCAAGTAACAAGTTCACAATTTCGAGTCACTATATTTAACCATTTTCAAGTCACTAATTCACATTTCAACTCACTACACTTAACCATTTTCAAGTTAGTAATTCACATTTCAAGTCACTACACTTAACCATTTTCATGAAACAAGTTAACAGTTTCAAGTCACTACACTTACCCATTTTCAAGTCACTAATTCATATTTCATGTCACTACACTTAACCATTTTCAAGAAACAAGTTCACAATTTCAAGTCGCTACACTTAACCATTTCAAGAAACAAGTTCACAATTTCTAGTCACTACACTTATCCATTTTCAAGAAACAAGTTCACAACCTTAAGTCACTACACTTAACCATTTTAAAGTCAGTAATTCACATTTCAAGTCACTGCACTTATCCATTTTCAAGAAACATGTTCACAATTTCAAGTCACTACATTTAACCATTTTCAAGTCACTAATTCACATTTCAATTCACTACACTTAACCATTTTCAAGTCACTAATTCACAATTGAACTCACTATACTTAAACATTTTCATGAAACAAGTTAACAATTTCAAGTCTTTACACTTAACTATTTTCAAGTAACTAATTCATATTTCAAGTCACTACACTTAACCATTTTCAAGAAACAAGATCAGAATTTCAAATCACTACACTTAGCCATTTTTAAGTCACTAATTTGCATTTCAAGTCACTACACTTAACCATTTTCAAGAAACAAGTTCACAATTTCGAGTCACTACATTTAACCAGTTCAATAAACAAGTTCACAATTTAAAGTCACTACATTTAACCATTTTCAAGTCACTAATTCACATTTCAAGTCACTAATTCATATTTCAAGTCACTACACTTAACCATTTTCAAGTAACAAGTTCACAATTTCGAGTCACTATATTTAACCATTTTCAAGTCACTAATTCACATTTCAAGTAACTACACTTAACCATTTTCAAGTTAGTAATTCACATTTCAAGTCACTACACTTAACCATTTTCATGAAACAAGTTAACAGTTTCAAGTCACTAAACTTAACCATTTTCAAGTCACTAATTCATATTTCATGTCACTACACTTAACCATTTTTAAGAAACAAGTTCACAATTTCAAGTCGCTACTCTTAACCATTTCAAGAAACAAGTTCACAATTTCTAGTCACTACACTTATCCATTTTCAAGAAACAAGTTCACAACCTTAAGTCACTACACTTAACCATTTTAAAGTCAGTAATTCACATTTCAAGTCACTACACTTAACCATTTTCAAGAAACATGTTCACAATTTCAAGTCACTACATTTAACCATTTTCAAGTCACTAATTCACATTTCAATTCACTACACTTAACCATTTTCAAGTCACTAATTCACAATTGAACTCACTATACTTAAACATTTTCATGAAACAAGTTAACAATTTCAAGTCTTTACACTTAACTATTTTCAAGTAACTAATTCATATTTCAAGTCACAAAACTTAACCATTTTCAAGAAACAAGATCACAATTTCAAATCACTACACTTAGCCATTTTTAAGTCACTAATTTGCATTTCAAGTCACTACACTTAACCATTTTCAAGAAACAAGTTCACAATTTCGAGTCACTACATTTAACCAGTTCAATAAACAAGTTCACAATTTAAAGTCACTACATTTAACCATTTTCAAGTCACTAATTCACATTTCAAGTCACTAATTCATATTTCAAGTCACTACACTTAACCATTTTCAAGTAACAAGTTCACAATTTCGAGTCACTATATTTAACCATTTTCAAGTCACTAATTCACATTTCAACTCACTACACTTAACCATTTTCAAGTCAGTAATTCACATTTCAAGTCACTATACTTAACCATTTTCATGAAACAAGTTAACAGTTTCAAGTCACTACACTTAACCATTTTTAAGTTACTAATTCATATTTCATGTCACTACACTTAATCATTTTCAAGAAACAAGTTCACAATTTCAAGTCGCTACACTTAACCATTTCAAGAAACAAGTTCACAATTTCTAGTCACTACACTTATCCATTTTCAAGAAACAAGTTCACAACCTTAAGTCACTACACTTAACCATTTTAAAGTCAGTAATTCACATTTCAAGTCACTGCACTTATCCATTTTCAAGAAACATGTTCACAATTTCAAGTCATTACATTTAACCATTTTCAAGTCACTAATTCACATTTCAATTCACTACACTTAACCATTTTCAAGTCACTAATTCACAATTGAACTCACTATACTTAAACATTTTCATGAAACAAGTTAACAATTTCAAGTCTTTACACTTAACTATTTTCAAGTAACTAATTCATATTTCAAGTCACTACACTTAACCATTTTCAAGAAACAAGATCAGAATTTCAAATCACTACACTTAGCCATTTTTAAGTCACTAATTTGCATTTCAAGTCACTACACTTAACCATTTTCAAGAAACAAGTTCACAATTTCGAGTCACTACATTTAACCAGTTCAATAAACAAGTTCACAATTTAAAGTCACTACATTTAACCATTTTCAAGTCACTAATTCACATTTCAAGTCACTAATTCATATTTCAAGTCACTACACTTAACCATTTTCAAGTAACAAGTTCACAATTTCGAGTCACTATATTTAACCATTTTCAAGTCACTAATTCACATTTCAAGTAACTACACTTAACCATTTTCAAGTTAGTAATTCACATTTCAAGTCACTACACTTAACCATTTTCATGAAACAAGTTAACAGTTTCAAGTCACTACACTTAACCATTTTCAAGTCACTAATTCATATTTCATGTCACTACACTTAACCATTTTTAAGAAACAAGTTCACAATTTCAAGTCGCTACTCTTAACCATTTCAAGAAACAAGTTCACAATTTCTAGTCACTACACTTATCCATTTTCAAGAAACAAGTTCACAACCTTAAGTCACTACACTTAACCATTTTAAAGTCAGTAATTCACATTTCAAGTCACTACACTTAACAATTTTCAAGAAACATGTTCACAATTTCAAGTCACTACATTTAACCATTTTCAAGTCACTAATTCACATTTCAATTCACTACACTTAACCATTTTCAAGTCACTAATTCACAATTGAACTCACTATACTTAAACATTTTCATGAAACAAGTTAACAATTTCAAGTCATTACTCTTAACCATTTTCAAGTAACTAATTCATATTTCAAGTCACTACACTTAACCATTTTCAAGAAACAAGATCAGAATTTCAAATCACTACACTTAACCATTTTTAAGTCACTAATTCATATTTCAAGTCACTACACTTAACCATTTTCAAATACAAGTTCACAATTTCAAATCACTACACTTAACCATTTCAAGAAACAAGTTCACAATTTCTAGTCACTACACTTATCCATTTTCAAGAAACAATTTCACAACCTTAAGTCACTACACTTAACCATTTTAAAGTCAGTAATTCACATTTCAAGTCGCTACACTTAACGATTTTCAAGAAACATGTTCACAATTTCAAGTCACTACATTTAACCATTTTCAAGTCACTAATTCACATTTCAATTCACTACACTTAACCATTTTCGAGTCACTAATTCACAATTGAAATCACTATACTTAAACATTTTCATGAAACAAGTTAACAATTTCAAGTCACTACACTTAACCATTTTCAAGTAACTAAATCATATTTCAAGTCATTACACTTGACCATTTTCAAGAAACAAGATCAGAATTTTAAATCACTACACTTAGCCATTTTTAAGTCACTAATTCGCATTTCAAGTCACTACGCTTAACCATTTTCAAGAAACATGTTCACAATTTCAAGTCATTACATTTAACCATTTTCAAGTCACTAATTCACATTTCAATTCACTACACTTAACCATTTTCAAGTCACTAATTCACAATTGAACTCACTATACTTAAACATTTTCATGAAACAAGTTAACAATTTCAAGTCTTTACACTTAACTATTTTCAAGTAACTAATTCATATTTCAAGTCACTACACTTAACCATTTTCAAGAAACAAGATCAGAATTTCAAATCACTACACTTAGCCATTTTTAAGTCACTAATTTGCATTTCAAGTCACTACACTTAACCATTTTCAAGAAACAAGTTCACAATTTCGAGTCACTACATTTAACCAGTTCAATAAACAAGTTCACAATTTAAAGTCACTACATTTAACCATTTTCAAGTCACTAATTCACATTTCAAGTCACTAATTCATATTTCAAGTCACTACACTTAACCATTTTCAAGTAACAAGTTCACAATTTCGAGTCACTATATTTAACCATTTTCAAGTCACTAATTCACATTTCAAGTAACTACACTTAACCATTTTCAAGTTAGTAATTCACATTTCAAGTCACTACACTTAACCATTTTCATGAAACAAGTTAACAGTTTCAAGTCACTACACTTAACCATTTTCAAGTCACTAATTCATATTTCATGTCACTACACTTAACCATTTTTAAGAAACAAGTTCACAATTTCAAGTCGCTACTCTTAACCATTTCAAGAAACAAGTTCACAATTTCTAGTCACTACACTTATCCATTTTCAAGAAACAAGTTCACAACCTTAAGTCACTACACTTAACCATTTTAAAGTCAGTAATTCACATTTCAAGTCACTACACTTAACAATTTTCAAGAAACATGTTCACAATTTCAAGTCACTACATTTAACCATTTTCAAGTCACTAATTCACAATTGAACTCACTATACTTAAACATTTTCATGAAACAAGTTAACAATTTCAAGTCATTACTCTTAACCATTTTCAAGTAACTAATTCATATTTCAAGTCACTACACTTAACCATTTTCAAGAAACAAGATCAGAATTTCAAATCACTACACTTAACCATTTTTAAGTCACTAATTCATATTTCAAGTCACTACACTTAACCATTTTCAAATACAAGTTCACAATTTCAAATCACTACACTTAACCATTTCAAGAAACAAGTTCACAATTTCTAGTCACTACACTTATCCATTTTCAAGAAACAATTTCACAACCTTAAGTCACTACACTTAACCATTTTAAAGTCAGTAATTCACATTTCAAGTCGCTACACTTAACGATTTTCAAGAAACATGTTCACAATTTCAAGTCACTACATTTAACCATTTTCAAGTCACTAATTCACATTTCAATTCACTACACTTAACCATTTTCGAGTCACTAATTCACAATTGAAATCACTATACTTAAACATTTTCATGAAACAAGTTAACAATTTCAAGTCACTACACTTAACCATTTTCAAGTAACTAAATCATATTTCAAGTCATTACACTTGACCATTTTCAAGAAACAAGATCAGAATTTTAAATCACTACACTTAGCCATTTTTAAGTCACTAATTCGCATTTCAAGTCACTACGCTTAACCATTTTCAAGAAACATGTTCACAATTTCAAGTCATTACATTTAACCATTTTCAAGTCACTAATTCACATTTCAATTCACTACACTTAACCATTTTCAAGTCACTAATTCACAATTGAACTCACTATACTTAAACATTTTCATGAAACAAGTTAACAATTTCAAGTCTTTACACTTAACTATTTTCAAGTAACTAATTCATATTTCAAGTCACTACACTTAACCATTTTCAAGAAACAAGATCAGAATTTCAAATCACTACACTTAGCCATTTTTAAGTCACTAATTTGCATTTCAAGTCACTACACTTAACCATTTTCAAGAAACAAGTTCACAATTTCGAGTCACTACATTTAACCAGTTCAATAAACAAGTTCACAATTTAAAGTCACTACATTTAACCATTTTCAAGTCACTAATTCACATTTCAAGTCACTAATTCATATTTCAAGTCACTACACTTAACCATTTTCAAGTAACAAGTTCACAATTTCGAGTCACTATATTTAACCATTTTCAAGTCACTAATTCACATTTCAAGTAACTACACTTAACCATTTTCAAGTTAGTAATTCACATTTCAAGTCACTACACTTAACCATTTTCATGAAACAAGTTAACAGTTTCAAGTCACTACACTTAACCATTTTCAAGTCACTAATTCATATTTCATGTCACTACACTTAACCATTTTTAAGAAACAAGTTCACAATTTCAAGTCGCTACTCTTAACCATTTCAAGAAACAAGTTCACAATTTCTAGTCACTACACTTATCCATTTTCAAGAAACAAGTTCACAACCTTAAGTCACTACACTTAACCATTTTAAAGTCAGTAATTCACATTTCAAGTCACTACACTTAACAATTTTCAAGAAACATGTTCACAATTTCAAGTCACTACATTTAACCATTTTCAAGTCACTAATTCACAATTGAACTCACTATACTTAAACATTTTCATGAAACAAGTTAACAATTTCAAGTCATTACTCTTAACCATTTTCAAGTAACTAATTCATATTTCAAGTCACTACACTTAACCATTTTCAAGAAACAAGATCAGAATTTCAAATCACTACACTTAACCATTTTTAAGTCACTAATTCATATTTCAAGTCACTACACTTAACCATTTTCAAATACAAGTTCACAATTTCAAATCACTACACTTAACCATTTCAAGAAACAAGTTCACAATTTCTAGTCACTACACTTATCCATTTTCAAGAAACAATTTCACAACCTTAAGTCACTACACTTAACCATTTTAAAGTCAGTAATTCACATTTCAAGTCGCTACACTTAACGATTTTCAAGAAACATGTTCACAATTTCAAGTCACTACATTTAACCATTTTCAAGTCACTAATTCACATTTCAATTCACTACACTTAACCATTTTCGAGTCACTAATTCACAATTGAAATCACTATACTTAAACATTTTCATGAAACAAGTTAACAATTTCAAGTCACTACACTTAACCATTTTCAAGTAACTAAATCATATTTCAAGTCATTACACTTGACCATTTTCAAGAAACAAGATCAGAATTTTAAATCACTACACTTAGCCATTTTTAAGTCACTAATTCGCATTTCAAGTCACTACACTTAACCATTTTCAAGAAACACGTTCACAATTTAAAGTCACTACACTTAACCATTTTCAAGTCAGTAATTCACATTTCAAGTCACTACACTTAACCATTTTCATGAAACAAGTTAACAGTTTCAAGTCACTACACTTAACCATTTTCAAGTCACTAATTCATATTTCATGTCACTACACTTAACCATTTTCAAGAAACAAGTTCACAATTTCAAGTCGCTACACTTAACCATTTCAAGAAACAAGTTCACAATTTCAAGTCACTACACTTAACCATTTTCAAGAAACAAGTTCACAATTTCGAGTCACTACATTTAACCATTTTCAAGTCACTAATTCACATTTCAATTCACTACACTTAACCATTTTCAAGTCACTAATTCACAATTGAACTCACTATACTTAAACATTTTCATGAAACAAGTTAACAATTTCAAGTCACTACACTTAACCATTTTCAAGTAACTAATTCATATTTCAAGTCACTACACTTAACCATTTTCAAGAAACAAGATCAGAATTTCAAATCACTACACTTAACCATTTTTAAGTCACTAATTCATATTTCAAGTCACTACACTTAACCATTTTCAAATACAAGTTCACAATTTCAAGTCACTACACTTAACCATTTCAAGAAACAAGTTCACAATTTCTAGTCACTACACTTATCCATTTTCAAGAAACAATTTCACAACCTTAAGTCACTACACTTAACCATTTTAAAGTCAGTAATTCACATTTCAAGTCGCTACACTTAACGATTTTCAAGAAACATGTTCACAATTTCAAGTCACTACATTTAACCATTTTCAAGTCACTAATTCACATTTCAATTCACTACACTTAACCATTTTCGAGTCACTAATTCACAATTGAACTCACTATACTTAAACATTTTCATGAAACAAGTTAACAATTTCAAGTCACTACACTTAACCATTTTCAAGTAACTAAATCATATTTCAAGTCATTACACTTGACCATTTTCAAGAAACAAGATCAGAATTTTAAATCACTACACTTAGCCATTTTTAAGTCACTAATTCGCATTTCAAGTCACTACACTTAACCATTTTCAAGAAACACGTTCACAATTTAAAGTCACTACACTTAACCATTTTCAAGTCAGTAATTCACATTTCAAGTCACTACACTTAACCATTTTCATGAAACAAGTTAACAGTTTCAAGTCACTACACTTAACCATTTTCAAGTCACTAATTCATATTTCATGTCACTACACTTAACCATTTTCAAGAAACAAGTTCACAATTTCAAGTCGCTACACTTAACCATTTCAAGAAACAAGTTCACAATTTCAAGTCACTACACTTAACCATTTTCAAGAAACAAGTTCACAATTTCGAGTCACTACATTTAACCATTTTCAAGTCACTAATTCACATTTCAATTCACTACACTTAACCATTTTCAAGTCACTAATTCACAATTGAACTCACTATACTTAAACATTTTCATGAAACAAGTTAACAATTTCAAGTCACTACACTTAACCATTTTCAAGTAACTAATTCATATTTCAAGTCACTACACTTAACCATTTTCAAGAAACAAGATCAGAATTTCAAATCACTACACTTAACCATTTTTAAGTCACTAATTCATATTTCAAGTCACTACACTTAACCATTTTCAAATACAAGTTCACAATTTCAAGTCACTACACTTAACCATTTCAAGAAACAAGTTCACAATTTCTAGTCACTACACTTATCCATTTTCAAGAAACAATTTCACAACCTTAAGTCACTACACTTAACCATTTTAAAGTCAGTAATTCACATTTCAAGTCGCTACACTTAACGATTTTCAAGAAACATGTTCACAATTTCAAGTCACTACATTTAACCATTTTCAAGTCACTAATTCACATTTCAATTCACTACACTTAACCATTTTCGAGTCACTAATTCACAATTGAAATCACTATACTTAAACATTTTCATGAAACAAGTTAACAATTTCAAGTCACTACACTTAACCATTTTCAAGTAACTAAATCATATTTCAAGTCATTACACTTGACCATTTTCAAGAAACAAGATCAGAATTTTAAATCACTACACTTAGCCATTTTTAAGTCACTAATTCGCATTTCAAGTCACTACACTTAACCATTTTCAAGAAACACGTTCACAATTTAAAGTCACTACACTTAACCATTTTCAAGTCAGTAATTCACATTTCAAGTCACTACACTTAACCATTTTCATGAAACAAGTTAACAGTTTCAAGTCACTACACTTAACCATTTTCAAGTCACTAATTCATATTTCATGTCACTACACTTAACCATTTTCAAGAAACAAGTTCACAATTTCAAGTCGCTACACTTAACCATTTCAAGAAACAAGTTCACAATTTCAAGTCACTACACTTAACCATTTTCAAGAAACAAGTTCACAATTTCGAGTCACTACATTTAACCATTTTCAAGTCACTAATTCACATTTCAATTCACTACACTTAACCATTTTCAAGTCACTAATTCACAATTGAACTCACTATACTTAAACATTTTCATGAAACAAGTTAACAATTTCAAGTCACTACACTTAACCATTTTCAAGTAACTAATTCATATTTCAAGTCACTACACTTAACCATTTTCAAGAAACAAGATCAGAATTTCAAATCACTACACTTAACCATTTTTAAGTCACTAATTCATATTTCAAGTCACTACACTTAACCATTTTCAAATACAAGTTCACAATTTCAAGTCACTACACTTAACCATTTCAAGAAACAAGTTCACAATTTCTAGTCACTACACTTATCCATTTTCAAGAAACAATTTCACAACCTTAAGTCACTACACTTAACCATTTTAAAGTCAGTAATTCACATTTCAAGTCGCTACACTTAACGATTTTCAAGAAACATGTTCACAATTTCAAGTCACTACATTTAACCATTTTCAAGTCACTAATTCACATTTCAATTCACTACACTTAACCATTTTCGAGTCACTAATTCACAATTGAACTCACTATACTTAAACATTTTCATGAAACAAGTTAACAATTTCAAGTCACTACACTTAACCATTTTCAAGTAACTAAATCATATTTCAAGTCATTACACTTGACCATTTTCAAGAAACAAGATCAGAATTTTAAATCACTACACTTAGCCATTTTTAAGTCACTAATTCGCATTTCAAGTCACTACACTTAACCATTTTCAAGAAACACGTTCACAATTTAAAGTCACTACACTTAACCATTTTCAAGTCAGTAATTCACATTTCAAGTCACTACACTTAACCATTTTCATGAAACAAGTTAACAGTTTCAAGTCACTACACTTAACCATTTTCAAGTCACTAATTCATATTTCATGTCACTACACTTAACCATTTTCAAGAAACAAGTTCACAATTTCAAGTCGCTACACTTAACCATTTCAAGAAACAAGTTCACAATTTCAAGTCACTACACTTAACCATTTTCAAGAAACAAGTTCACAATTTCGAGTCACTACATTTAACCATTTTCAAGTCACTAATTCACATTTCAATTCACTACACTTAACCATTTTCAAGTCACTAATTCACAATTGAACTCACTATACTTAAACATTTTCATGAAACAAGTTAACAATTTCAAGTCACTACACTTAACCATTTTCAAGTAACTAATTCATATTTCAAGTCACTACACTTAACCATTTTCAAGAAACAAGATCAGAATTTCAAATCACTACACTTAACCATTTTTAAGTCACTAATTCATATTTCAAGTCACTACACTTAACCATTTTCAAATACAAGTTCACAATTTCAAGTCACTACACTTAACCATTTCAAGAAACAAGTTCACAATTTCTAGTCACTACACTTATCCATTTTCAAGAAACAATTTCACAACCTTAAGTCACTACACTTAACCATTTTAAAGTCAGTAATTCACATTTCAAGTCGCTACACTTAACGATTTTCAAGAAACATGTTCACAATTTCAAGTCACTACATTTAACCATTTTCAAGTCACTAATTCACATTTCAATTCACTACACTTAACCATTTTCGAGTCACTAATTCACAATTGAACTCACTATACTTAAACATTTTCATGAAACAAGTTAACAATTTCAAGTCACTACACTTAACCATTTTCAAGTAACTAAATCATATTTCAAGTCATTACACTTGACCATTTTCAAGAAACAAGATCAGAATTTTAAATCACTACACTTAGCCATTTTTAAGTCACTAATTCGCATTTCAAGTCACTACACTTAACCATTTTCAAGAAACACGTTCACAATTTAAAGTCACTACACTTAACCATTTTCAAGTCAGTAATTCACATTTCAAGTCACTACACTTAACCATTTTCATGAAACAAGTTAACAGTTTCAAGTCACTACACTTAACCATTTTCAAGTCACTAATTCATATTTCATGTCACTACACTTAACCATTTTCAAGAAACAAGTTCACAATTTCAAGTCGCTACACTTAACCATTTCAAGAAACAAGTTCACAATTTCAAGTCACTACACTTAACCATTTTCAAGAAACAAGTTCACAATTTCGAGTCACTACATTTAACCATTTTCAAGTCACTAATTCACATTTCAATTCACTACACTTAACCATTTTCAAGTCACTAATTCACAATTGAACTCACTATACTTAAACATTTTCATGAAACAAGTTAACAATTTCAAGTCACTACACTTAACCATTTTCAAGTAACTAATTCATATTTCAAGTCACTACACTTAACCATTTTCAAGAAACAAGATCAGAATTTCAAATCACTACACTTAACCATTTTTAAGTCACTAATTCATATTTCAAGTCACTACACTTAACCATTTTCAAATACAAGTTCACAATTTCAAGTCACTACACTTAACCATTTCAAGAAACAAGTTCACAATTTCTAGTCACTACACTTATCCATTTTCAAGAAACAATTTCACAACCTTAAGTCACTACACTTAACCATTTTAAAGTCAGTAATTCACATTTCAAGTCGCTACACTTAACGATTTTCAAGAAACATGTTCACAATTTCAAGTCACTACATTTAACCATTTTCAAGTCACTAATTCACATTTCAATTCACTACACTTAACCATTTTCAAGTCAGTAATTCACATTTCAAGTCACTACACTTAACCATTTTCAAGTCAGTAATTCACATTTCAAGTCACTACACTTAACCATTTTCATGAAACAAGTTAACAGCTTCAAGTCACTACACTTAACCATTTTCAAGTTACTAATTCATATTTCATGTCACTACACTTAACCATTTTCAAGAAACAAGTTCACAATTTCAAGTCACTATATTTAACCATTTTCAAGTCACTAATTCAAATTTCAAGTCACTACACTTAACCATTTTCAAGTCAGTAATGCACATTTCAAGTCACTACACTTAACCATTTTCAAGAAACAAGATCAGAATTACAAATCACTACACTTAGCCATTTTTAAGTCACTAATTCGCATTTCAAGTCACTACACTTAACCATTTTCAAGAAACAAGTTCACAATTTCGAGTCACTGCATTTAACCAGTTCAATAAACAAGTTCACAATTTAAAGTCACTAAACTTAACCATTTTCAAGTCACTAATTCACATTTCAAGTGACTAATTCATATTTCAAGTCACTACACTTAACCATTTTCAAGTATCAAGTTCACAATTTCGAGTCACTATATTTAACCATTTTCAAGTCACTAATTCACATTTCAAGTCACTACACTTAACCATTTTCAAGTCAGTAATTCACATTTCAAGTCACTACACTTAACCATTTTCATGAAACAACTTAACAGTTTCAAGTCACTACACTTAACCATTTTCAAGTCACTAATTCATATTTCATGTCACTACACTTAACCATTTTCAAGAAACAAGTTCACAATTTCTAGTCACTACACTTATCCATTTTCAAGAAACAAGTTCACAACCTTAAGTCACTACACTTAACCATTTTAAAGTCAGTAATTCACATTTCAAGTCACTGCACTTATCCATTTTAAAGAAACATGTTCACAATTTCAAGTCACTACATTTAACCATTTTCAAGGCACTAATTCACATTTCAATTCACTACACTTAACCATTTTCAAGTCACTAATTCACAATTGAACTCACTATACTTAAACATTTTCATGAAACAAGTTAACAATTTCAAGTCTTTACACTTAACTATTTTCAAGTAACTAATTTATATTTCAAGTCACTACACTTAACCATTTTCAAGAAACAAGATCAGAATTTCAAATCACTACACTTAGCCATTTTTAAGTCACTAATTTGCATTTCAAGTCACTACACTTAACCATTTTCAAGAAACAAGTTCACAATTTCGAGTCACTACATTTAACCAGTTCAATAAACAAGTTCACAATTTAAAGTCACTACATTTAACCATTTTCAAGTCACTAATTCACATTTCAAGTCACTAATTCATATTTCAAGTCACTACACTTAACCATTTTCAAGTAACAAGTTCACAATTTCGAGTCACTATATTTAACCATTTTCAAGTCACTAATTCACATTTCAACTCACTACACTTAACCATTTTCAAGTCAGTAATTCACATTTCAAGTCACTATACTTAACCATTTTCATGAAACAAGTTAACAGTTTCAAGTCACTACACTTAACCATTTTTAAGTTACTAATTCATATTTCATGTCACTGCACTTAACCATTTTCAAGAAACAAGTTCACAATTTCAAGTCGCTACACTTAACCATTTCAAGAAACAAGTTCACAATTTCTAGTCACTACACTTATCCATTTTCAAGAAACAAGTTCACAACCTTAAGTCACTACACTTAACCATTTTAAAGTCAGTAATTCACATTTCAAGTCACTGCACTTATCCATTTTCAAGAAACATGTTCACAATTTCAAGTCACTACATTTAACCATTTTCAAGTCACTAATTCACATTTCAATTCACTACACTTAACCATTTTCAAGTCACTAATTCACAATTGAACTCACTATACTTAAACATTTTCATGAAACAAGTTAACAATTTCAAGTCTTTACACTTAACTATTTTCAAGTAACTAATTTATATTTCAAGTCACTACACTTAACCATTTTCAAGAAACAAGATCAGAATTTCAAATCACTACACTTAGCCATTTTTAAGTCACTAATTTGCATTTCAAGTCACTACACTTAACCATTTTCAAGAAACAAGTTCACAATTTCGAGTCACTACATTTAACCAGTTCAATAAACAAGTTCACAATTTAAAGTCACTACATTTAACCATTTTCAAGTCACTAATTCACATTTCAAGTCACTAATTCATATTTCAAGTCACTACACTTAACCATTTTCAAGTAACAAGTTCACAATTTCGAGTCACTATATTTAACCATTTTCAAGTCACTAATTCACATTTCAAGTCACTACACTTAACCATTTTCAAGTCAGTAATTCACATTTCAAGTCACTACACTTAACCATTTTCATGAAACAAGTTAACAGTTTCAAGTCACTACACTTAACCATTTTCAAGTCACTAATTCATATTTCATGTCACTACACTTAGCCATTTTTAAGTCACTAATTTGCATTTCAAGTCACTACACTTAACCATTTTCAAGAAACAAGTTCACAATTTCGAGTCACTACATTTAACCAGTTCAATAAACAAGTTCACAATTTAAAGTCACTACATTTAACCATTTTCAAGTCACTAATTCACATTTCAAGTCACTAATTCATATTTCAAGTCACTACACTTAACCATTTTCAAGTAACAAGTTCACAATTTCGAGTCACTATATTTAACCATTTTCAAGTCACTAATTCACATTTCAACTCACTACACTTAACCATTTTCAAGTCAGTAATTCACATTTCAAGTCCCTACACTTAACCATTTTCATGAAACAAGTTAACAGTTTCAAGTCACTACACTTAACCATTTTCAAGTCACTAATTCATATTTCATGTCACTGCACTTAACCATTTTCAAGAAACAAGTTCACAATTTCAAGTCGCTACACCTAACCATTTCAAGAAACAAGTTCACAATTTCTAGTCACTACACTTATCCAATTTCAAGAAACAAGTTCACAACCTTAAGTCACTACACTTAACCATTTTAAAGTCAGTAATTCACATTTCAAGTCACTGCACTTATCCATTTTCAAGAAACATGTTCACAATTTCAAGTCACTACATTTAACCATTTTCAAGTCACTAATTCACATTTCAATTCACTACACTTAACCATTTTCAAGTCACTAATTCACAATTGAACTCACTATACTTAAACATTTTCATGAAACAAGTTAACAATTTCAAGTCTTTACACTTAACTATTTTCAAGTAACTAATTCATATTTCAAGTCACTACACTTAACCATTTTCAAGAAACAAGATCAGAATTTCAAATCACTACACTTAGCCATTTTTAAGTCACTAATTTGCATTTCAAGTCACTACAGTTAACCATTTTCAAGAAACAAGTTCACAATTTCGAGTCACTACATTTAACCAGTTCAATAAACAAGTTCACAATTTAAAGTCACTACATTTAACCATTTTCAAGTCACTAATTCACATTTCAAGTCACTAATTCATATTTCAAGTCACTACACTTAACCATTTTCAAGTAACAAGTTCACAATTTCGAGTCACTATATTTAACCATTTTCAAGTCACTAATTCACATTTCAACTCACTACACTTAACCATTTTCAAGTCAGTAATTCACATTTCAAGTCACTATACTTAACCATTTTCATGAAACAAGTTAACAGTTTCAAGTCACTACACTTAACCATTTTTAAGTTACTAATTCATATTTCATGTCACTGCACTTAACCATTTTCAAGAAACAAGTTCACAATTTCAAGTCGCTACACTTAACCATTTCAAGAAACAAGTTCACAATTTCTAGTCACTACACTTATCCATTTTCAAGAAACAAGTTCACAACCTTAAGTCACTACACTTAACCATTTTAAAGTCAGTAATTCACATTTCAAGTCACTGCACTTATCCATTTTCAAGAAACATGTTCACAATTTCAAGTCACTACATTTAACCATTTTCAAGTCACTAATTCACATTTCAATTCACTACACTTAACCATTTTCAAGTCACTAATTCACAATTGAACTCACTATACTTAAACATTTTCATGAAACAAGTTAACAATTTCAAGTCTTTACACTTAACTATTTTCAAGTAACTAATTCATATTTCAAGTCACTACACTTAACCATTTTCAAGAAACAAGATCAGAATTTCAAATCACTACACTTAGCCATTTTTAAGTCACTAATTTGCATTTCAAGTCACTACACTTAACCATTTTCAAGAAACAAGTTCACAATTTCGAGTCACTACATTTAACCAGTTCAATAAACAAGTTCACAATTTAAAGTCACTACATTTAACCATTTTCAAGTCACTAATTCACATTTCAAGTCACTAATTCATATTTCAAGTCACTACACTTAACCATTTTCAAGTAACAAGTTCACAATTTCGAGTCACTATATTTAACCATTTTCAAGTCACTAATTCACATTTCAAGTCACTACACTTAACCATTTTCAAGTCAGTAATTCACATTTCAAGTCACTACACTTAACCATTTTCATGAAACAAGTTAACAGTTTCAAGTCACTACACTTAACCATTTTCAAGTCACTAATTCATATTTCATGTCACTACACTTAGCCATTTTTAAGTCACTAATTTGCATTTCAAGTCACTACACTTAACCATTTTCAAGAAACAAGTTCACAATTTCGAGTCACTACATTTAACCAGTTCAATAAACAAGTTTACAATTTAAAGTCACTACATTTAACCATTTTCAAGTCACTAATTCACATTTCAAGTCACTAATTCATATTTCAAGTCACTACACTTAACCATTTTCAAGTAACAAGTTCACAATTTCGAGTCACTATATTTAACCATTTTCAAGTCACTAATTCACATTTCAAGTCACTACACTTAACCATTTTCAAGTCAGTAATTCACATTTCAAGTCACTATACTTAACCATTTTCATGAAACAAGTTAACAGTTTCAAGTCACTACACTTAACCATTTTTAAGTTACTAATTCATATTTCATGTCACTGCACTTAACCATTTTCAAGAAACAAGTTCACAATTTCAAGTCGCTACATTTAACCATTTCAAGAAACAAGTTCACAATTTCTAGTCACTACACTTATCCAATTTCAAGAAACAAGTTCACAACCTTAAGTCACTACACTTAACCATTTTAAAGTCAGTAATTCACATTTCAAGTCACTACACTTAACCATTTTCAAGAAACATGTTCACAATTTCAAGTCACTACATTTAACCATTTTCAAGTCACTAATTCACATTTCAATTCACTACACTTAACCATTTTCAAGTCACTAATTCACAATTGAACTCACTATACTTAAACATTTTCATGAAACAAGTTAACAATTTCAAGTCTTTACACTTAACTATTTTCAAGTAACTAATTCATATTTCAAGTCACAAAACTTAACCATTTTCAAGAAACAAGATCAGAATTTCAAATCACTACACTTAGCCATTTTTAAGTCACTAATTTGCATTTCAAGTCACTACACTTAACCATTTTCAAGAAACAAGTTCACAATTTCGAGTCACTACATTTAACCAGTTCAATAAACAAGTTCACAATTTAAAGTCACTACATTTAACCATTTTCAAGTCACTAATTCACATTTCAAGTCACTAATTCATATTTCAAGTCACTACACTTAACCATTTTCAAGTAACAAGTTCACAATTTCGAGTCACTATATTTAACCATTTTCAAGTCACTAATTCACATTTCAACTCACTACACTTAACCATTTTCAAGTCAGTAATTCACATTTCAAGTCACTATACTTAACCATTTTCATGAAACAAGTTAACAGTTTCAAGTCACTACACTTAACCATTTTTAAGTTACTAATTCATATTTCATGTCACTGCACTTAACCATTTTCAAGAAACAAGTTCACAATTTCAAGTCGCTACACTTAACCATTTCAAGAAACAAGTTCACAATTTCTAGTCACTACACTTATCCATTTTCAAGAAACAAGTTCACAACCTTAAGTCACTACACTTAACCATTTTAAAGTCAGTAATTCACATTTCAAGTCACTGCACTTATCCATTTTCAAGAAACATGTTCACAATTTCAAGTCATTACATTTAACCATTTTCAAGTCACTAATTCACATTTCAATTCACTACACTTAACCATTTTCAAGTCACTAATTCACAATTGAACTCACTATACTTAAACATTTTCATGAAACAAGTTAACAATTTCAAGTCTTTACACTTAACTATTTTCAAGTAACTAATTCATATTTCAAGTCACTACACTTAACCATTTTCAAGAAACAAGATCAGAATTTCAAATCACTACACTTAGCCATTTTTAAGTCACTAATTTGCATTTCAAGTCACTACACTTAACCATTTTCAAGAAACAAGTTCACAATTTCGAGTCACTACATTTAACCAGTTCAATAAACAAGTTCACAATTTAAAGTCACTACATTTAACCATTTTCAAGTCACTAATTCACATTTCAAGTCACTAATTCATATTTCAAGTCACTACACTTAACCATTTTCAAGTAACAAGTTCACAATTTCGAGTCACTATATTTAACCATTTTCAAGTCACTAATTCACATTTCAAGTCACTACACTTAACCATTTTCAAGTCAGTAATTCACATTTCAAGTCACTATACTTAACCATTTTCATGAAACAAGTTAACAGTTTCAAGTCACTACACTTAACCATTTTCAAGTCACTAATTCATATTTCATGTCACTGCACTTAACCATTTTCAAGAAACAAGTTCACAATTTCAAGTCGCTACACTTAACCATTTCAAGAAACAAGTTCACAATTTCTAGTCACTACACTTATCCAATTTCAAGAAACAAGTTCACAACCTTAAGTCACTACACTTAACCATTTTAAAGTCAGTAATTCACATTTCAAGTCACTGCACTTATCCATTTTCAAGAAACATGTTCACAATTTCAAGTCACTACATTTAACCATTTTCAAGTCACTAATTCACATTTCAATTCACTACACTTAACCATTTTCAAGTCACTAATTCACAATTGAACTCACTATACTTAAACATTTTCATGAAACAAGTTAACAATTTCAAGTCTTTACACTTAACTATTTTCAAGTAACTAATTCATATTTCAAGTCACTACACTTAACCATTTTCAAGAAACAAGATCAGAATTTCAAATCACTACACTTAGCCATTTTTAAGTCACTAATTTGCATTTCAAGTCACTACACTTAACCATTTTCAAGAAACAAGTTCACAATTTCGAGTCACTACATTTAACCAGTTCAATAAACAAGTTCACAATTTAAAGTCACTACATTTAACCATTTTCAAGTCACTAATTCACATTTCAAGTCACTAATTCATATTTCAAGTCACTACACTTAACCATTTTCAAGTAACAAGTTCACAATTTCGAGTCACTATATTTAACCATTTTCAAGTCACTAATTCACATTTCAACTCACTACACTTAACCATTTTCAAGTCAGTAATTCACATTTCAAGTCACTATACTTAACCATTTTCATGAAACAAGTTAACAGTTTCAAGTCACTACACTTAACCATTTTTAAGTTACTAATTCATATTTCATGTCACTGCACTTAACCATTTTCAAGAAACAAGTTCACAATTTCAAGTCGCTACACTTAACCATTTCAAGAAACAAGTTCACAATTTCTAGTCACTACACTTATCCATTTTCAAGAAACAAGTTCACAACCTTAAGTCACTACACTTAACCATTTTAAAGTCAGTAATTCACATTTCAAGTCACTGCACTTATCCATTTTCAAGAAACATGTTCACAATTTCAAGTCATTACATTTAACCATTTTCAAGTCACTAATTCACATTTCAATTCACTACACTTAACCATTTTCAAGTCACTAATTCACAATTGAACTCACTATACTTAAACATTTTCATGAAACAAGTTAACAATTTCAAGTCTTTACACTTAACTATTTTCAAGTAACTAATTCATATTTCAAGTCACTACACTTAACCATTTTCAAGAAACAAGATCAGAATTTCAAATCACTACACTTAGCCATTTTTAAGTCACTAATTTGCATTTCAAGTCACTACAGTTAACCATTTTCAAGAAACAAGTTCACAATTTCGAGTCACTACATTTAACCAGTTCAATAAACAAGTTCACAATTTAAAGTCACTACATTTAACCATTTTCAAGTCACTAATTCACATTTCAAGTCACTAATTCATATTTCAAGTCACTACACTTAACCATTTTCAAGTAACAAGTTCACAATTTCGAGTCACTATATTTAACCATTTTCAAGTCACTAATTCACATTTCAACTCACTACACTTAACCATTTTCAAGTCAGTAATTCACATTTCAAGTCACTATACTTAACCATTTTCATGAAACAAGTTAACAGTTTCAAGTCACTACACTTAACCATTTTTAAGTTACTAATTCATATTTCATGTCACTGCACTTAACCATTTTCAAGAAACAAGTTCACAATTTCAAGTCGCTACACTTAACCATTTCAAGAAACAAGTTCACAATTTCTAGTCACTACACTTATCCATTTTCAAGAAACAAGTTCACAACCTTAAGTCACTACACTTAACCATTTTAAAGTCAGTAATTCACATTTCAAGTCACTGCACTTATCCATTTTCAAGAAACATGTTCACAATTTCAAGTCACTACATTTAACCATTTTCAAGTCACTAATTCACATTTCAATTCACTACACTTAACCATTTTCAAGTCACTAATTCACAATTGAACTCACTATACTTAAACATTTTCATGAAACAAGTTAACAATTTCAAGTCTTTACACTTAACTATTTTCAAGTAACTAATTCATATTTCAAGTCACTACACTTAACCATTTTCAAGAAACAAGATCAGAATTTCAAATCACTACACTTAGCCATTTTTAAGTCACTAATTTGCATTTCAAGTCACTACACTTAACCATTTTCAAGAAACAAGTTCACAATTTCGAGTCACTACATTTAACCAGTTCAATAAACAAGTTCACAATTTAAAGTCACTACATTTAACCATTTTCAAGTCACTAATTCACATTTCAAGTCACTAATTCATATTTCAAGTCACTACACTTAACCATTTTCAAGTAACAAGTTCACAATTTCGAGTCACTATATTTAACCATTTTCAAGTCACTAATTCACATTTCAAGTCACTACACTTAACCATTTTCAAGTCAGTAATTCACATTTCAAGTCACTACACTTAACCATTTTCATGAAACAAGTTAACAGTTTCAAGTCACTACACTTAACCATTTTCAAGTCACTAATTCATATTTCATGTCACTACACTTAGCCATTTTTAAGTCACTAATTTGCATTTCAAGTCACTACACTTAACCATTTTCAAGAAACAAGTTCACAATTTCGAGTCACTACATTTAACCAGTTCAATAAACAAGTTTACAATTTAAAGTCACTACATTTAACCATTTTCAAGTCACTAATTCACATTTCAAGTCACTAATTCATATTTCAAGTCACTACACTTAACCATTTTCAAGTAACAAGTTCACAATTTCGAGTCACTATATTTAACCATTTTCAAGTCACTAATTCACATTTCAAGTCACTACACTTAACCATTTTCAAGTCAGTAATTCACATTTCAAGTCACTATACTTAACCATTTTCATGAAACAAGTTAACAGTTTCAAGTCACTACACTTAACCATTTTTAAGTTACTAATTCATATTTCATGTCACTGCACTTAACCATTTTCAAGAAACAAGTTCACAATTTCAAGTCGCTACACTTAACCATTTCAAGAAACAAGTTCACAATTTCTAGTCACTACACTTATCCAATTTCAAGAAACAAGTTCACAACCTTAAGTCACTACACTTAACCATTTTAAAGTCAGTAATTCACATTTCAAGTCACTACACTTAACCATTTTCAAGAAACATGTTCACAATTTCAAGTCACTACATTTAACCATTTTCAAGTCACTAATTCACATTTCAATTCACTACACTTAACCATTTTCAAGTCACTAATTCACAATTGAACTCACTATACTTAAACATTTTCATGAAACAAGTTAACAATTTCAAGTCTTTACACTTAACTATTTTCAAGTAACTAATTCATATTTCAAGTCACAAAACTTAACCATTTTCAAGAAACAAGATCAGAATTTCAAATCACTACACTTAGCCATTTTTAAGTCACTAATTTGCATTTCAAGTCACTACACTTAACCATTTTCAAGAAACAAGTTCACAATTTCGAGTCACTACATTTAACCAGTTCAATAAACAAGTTCACAATTTAAAGTCACTACATTTAACCATTTTCAAGTCACTAATTCACATTTCAAGTCACTAATTCATATTTCAAGTCACTACACTTAACCATTTTCAAGTAACAAGTTCACAATTTCGAGTCACTATATTTAACCATTTTCAAGTCACTAATTCACATTTCAACTCACTACACTTAACCATTTTCAAGTCAGTAATTCACATTTCAAGTCACTATACTTAACCATTTTCATGAAACAAGTTAACAGTTTCAAGTCACTACACTTAACCATTTTTAAGTTACTAATTCATATTTCATGTCACTGCACTTAACCATTTTCAAGAAACAAGTTCACAATTTCAAGTCGCTACACTTAACCATTTCAAGAAACAAGTTCACAATTTCTAGTCACTACACTTATCCATTTTCAAGAAACAAGTTCACAACCTTAAGTCACTACACTTAACCATTTTAAAGTCAGTAATTCACATTTCAAGTCACTGCACTTATCCATTTTCAAGAAACATGTTCACAATTTCAAGTCATTACATTTAACCATTTTCAAGTCACTAATTCACATTTCAATTCACTACACTTAACCATTTTCAAGTCACTAATTCACAATTGAACTCACTATACTTAAACATTTTCATGAAACAAGTTAACAATTTCAAGTCTTTACACTTAACTATTTTCAAGTAACTAATTCATATTTCAAGTCACTACACTTAACCATTTTCAAGAAACAAGATCAGAATTTCAAATCACTACACTTAGCCATTTTTAAGTCACTAATTTGCATTTCAAGTCACTACACTTAACCATTTTCAAGAAACAAGTTCACAATTTCGAGTCACTACATTTAACCAGTTCAATAAACAAGTTCACAATTTAAAGTCACTACATTTAACCATTTTCAAGTCACTAATTCACATTTCAAGTCACTAATTCATATTTCAAGTCACTACACTTAACCATTTTCAAGTAACAAGTTCACAATTTCGAGTCACTATATTTAACCATTTTCAAGTCACTAATTCACATTTCAAGTCACTACACTTAACCATTTTCAAGTCAGTAATTCACATTTCAAGTCACTATACTTAACCATTTTCATGAAACAAGTTAACAGTTTCAAGTCACTACACTTAACCATTTTCAAGTCACTAATTCATATTTCATGTCACTGCACTTAACCATTTTCAAGAAACAAGTTCACAATTTCAAGTCGCTACACTTAACCATTTCAAGAAACAAGTTCACAATTTCTAGTCACTACACTTATCCATTTTCAAGAAACAAGTTCACAACCTTAAGTCACTACACTTAACCATTTTAAAGTCAGTAATTCACATTTCAAGTCACTGCACTTATCCATTTTCAAGAAACATGTTCACAATTTCAAGTCATTACATTTAACCATTTTCAAGTCACTAATTCACATTTCAATTCACTACACTTAACCATTTTCAAGTCACTAATTCACAATTGAACTCACTATACTTAAACATTTTCATGAAACAAGTTAACAATTTCAAGTCTTTACACTTAACTATTTTCAAGTAACTAATTCATATTTCAAGTCACTACACTTAACCATTTTCAAGAAACAAGATCAGAATTTCAAATCACTACACTTAGCCATTTTTAAGTCACTAATTTGCATTTCAAGTCACTACACTTAACCATTTTCAAGAAACAAGTTCACAATTTCGAGTCACTACATTTAACCAGTTCAATAAACAAGTTCACAATTTAAAGTCACTACATTTAACCATTTTCAAGTCACTAATTCACATTTCAAGTCACTAATTCATATTTCAAGTCACTACACTTAACCATTTTCAAGTAACAAGTTCACAATTTCGAGTCACTATATTTAACCATTTTCAAGTCACTAATTCACATTTCAAGTCACTACACTTAACCATTTTCAAGTCAGTAATTCACATTTCAAGTCACTATACTTAACCATTTTCATGAAACAAGTTAACAGTTTCAAGTCACTACACTTAACCATTTTCAAGTCACTAATTCATATTTCATGTCACTGCACTTAACCATTTTCAAGAAACAAGTTCACAATTTCAAGTCGCTACACTTAACCATTTCAAGAAACAAGTTCACAATTTCTAGTCACTACACTTATCCAATTTCAAGAAACAAGTTCACAACCTTAAGTCACTACACTTAACCATTTTAAAGTCAGTAATTCACATTTCAAGTCACTGCACTTATCCATTTTCAAGAAACATGTTCACAATTTCAAGTCACTACATTTAACCATTTTCAAGTCACTAATTCACATTTCAATTCACTACACTTAACCATTTTCAAGTCACTAATTCACAATTGAACTCACTATACTTAAACATTTTCATGAAACAAGTTAACAATTTCAAGTCTTTACACTTAACTATTTTCAAGTAACTAATTCATATTTCAAGTCACTACACTTAACCATTTTCAAGAAACAAGATCAGAATTTCAAATCACTACACTTAGCCATTTTTAAGTCACTAATTTGCATTTCAAGTCACTACACTTAACCATTTTCAAGAAACAAGTTCACAATTTCGAGTCACTACATTTAACCAGTTCAATAAACAAGTTCACAATTTAAAGTCACTACATTTAACCATTTTCAAGTCACTAATTCACATTTCAAGTCACTAATTCATATTTCAAGTCACTACACTTAACCATTTTCAAGTAACAAGTTCACAATTTCGAGTCACTATATTTAACCATTTTCAAGTCACTAATTCACATTTCAACTCACTACACTTAACCATTTTCAAGTCAGTAATTCACATTTCAAGTCACTATACTTAACCATTTTCATGAAACAAGTTAACAGTTTCAAGTCACTACACTTAACCATTTTTAAGTTACTAATTCATATTTCATGTCACTGCACTTAACCATTTTCAAGAAACAAGTTCACAATTTCAAGTCGCTACACTTAACCATTTCAAGAAACAAGTTCACAATTTCTAGTCACTACACTTATCCATTTTCAAGAAACAAGTTCACAACCTTAAGTCACTACACTTAACCATTTTAAAGTCAGTAATTCACATTTCAAGTCACTGCACTTATCCATTTTCAAGAAACATGTTCACAATTTCAAGTCATTACATTTAACCATTTTCAAGTCACTAATTCACATTTCAATTCACTACACTTAACCATTTTCAAGTCACTAATTCACAATTGAACTCACTATACTTAAACATTTTCATGAAACAAGTTAACAATTTCAAGTCTTTACACTTAACTATTTTCAAGTAACTAATTCATATTTCAAGTCACTACACTTAACCATTTTCAAGAAACAAGATCAGAATTTCAAATCACTACACTTAGCCATTTTTAAGTCACTAATTTGCATTTCAAGTCACTACACTTAACCATTTTCAAGAAACAAGTTCACAATTTCGAGTCACTACATTTAACCAGTTCAATAAACAAGTTCACAATTTAAAGTCACTACATTTAACCATTTTCAAGTCACTAATTCACATTTCAAGTCACTAATTCATATTTCAAGTCACTACACTTAACCATTTTCAAGTAACAAGTTCACAATTTCGAGTCACTATATTTAACCATTTTCAAGTCACTAATTCACATTTCAAGTCACTACACTTAACCATTTTCAAGTCAGTAATTCACATTTCAAGTCACTATACTTAACCATTTTCATGAAACAAGTTAACAGTTTCAAGTCACTACACTTAACCATTTTCAAGTCACTAATTCATATTTCATGTCACTGCACTTAACCATTTTCAAGAAACAAGTTCACAATTTCAAGTCGCTACACTTAACCATTTCAAGAAACAAGTTCACAATTTCTAGTCACTACACTTATCCAATTTCAAGAAACAAGTTCACAACCTTAAGTCACTACACTTAACCATTTTAAAGTCAGTAATTCACATTTCAAATCACTGCACTTATCCATTTTCAAGAAACATGTTCACAATTTCAAGTCACTACATTTAACCATTTTCAAGTCACTAATTCACATTTCAATTCACTACACTTAACCATTTTCAAGTCACTAATTCACAATTGAACTCACTATACTTAAACATTTTCATGAAACAAGTTAACAATTTCAAGTCTTTACACTTAACTATTTTCAAGTAACTAATTCATATTTCAAGTCACTACACTTAACCATTTTCAAGAAACAAGATCAGAATTTCAAATCACTACACTTAGCCATTTTTAAGTCACTAATTTGCATTTCAAGTCACTACACTTAACCATTTTCAAGAAACAAGTTCACAATTTCGAGTCACTACATTTAACCAGTTCAATAAACAAGTTCACAATTTAAAGTCACTACATTTAACCATTTTCAAGTCACTAATTCACATTTCAAGTCACTAATTCATATTTCAAGTCACTACACTTAACCATTTTCAAGTAACAAGTTCACAATTTCGAGTCACTATATTTAACCATTTTCAAGTCACTAATTCACATTTCAAGTCACTACACTTAACCATTTTCAAGTCAGTAATTCACATTTCAAGTCACTATACTTAACCATTTTCATGAAACAAGTTAACAGTTTCAAGTCACTACACTTAACCATTTTTAAGTTACTAATTCATATTTCATGTCACTGCACTTAACCATTTTCAAGAAACAAGTTCACAATTTTGAGTCATTACAGTTAACCAGTTCAATATTTAAATTATATCTCTTGTTGAAAATAGTTACTGTTAAATTGTGTACTATATAACACATATTGCATATTGATAATTTATTCATTAATTGTCTATTTAGATTCTTATCTTTTTCTTGTTCTGCTAATTCTGTTGTCATACTTCCAAATTCATTTCTAATTCCAAATTCGTATTTGTCTAATATAGCTATGCTTGATGTTGTAATTGTTCCACTACTATCTTTATTATTTCTTAATGTTGCTCTACCGTCAGCTGTTATGTTATGTAGCCATAATTTTACTGTTCCTATTAATGTTCTTTCTATATATCCTGGTGTATCTGCTACTGATATTTTATTATCTATTAGTTGTTTTGCAATTTGTCCTATCCATACTTGTATTGTTTTATTTATATCTGTGACACAATCTAAATCTAAAAATTGTGAATGTTCTGGAGTTTTAGTTGGTGTCCATTTATTTAATCTACTTTGCCATATTGCTTCATATCTATTATCATCTGTTACTGTATAATAAGTTGGTTCTCTAGTTCGTGGGTTATCATATCTTCTTTTCTCATATGTTCTACTTGTACTTGGTTGTTCATTTTTTATAGTATGTATATTTGGTTCAGCATTTGTTGTATTTATATTTAAATCTGTTATTTGGTTCATTATTTGGGTATATGTTTCACTGTTATCGTCATTATCGTCTTCATTGTTATTATTGTCTGAATGTATTTCTGATTCGGTTTCGTTTATGGTTACATTATCTATGGTTAAATTGTCTATTGTGATGTTATCAATACTTATGTTTGGAGATTCTTCGTCAGGGTTTAAGCTTTCTAAGTGTATTTGTTCTTTTAACTGTTCTAATTCCATTGCTAACTTTTTTTCTTTTTCTTTTTTTATTTTTTCATTTTGTTTGGCTAATCTGGCTTGTACTTTCTGGGCATATATTTGTTTTAATATTGCTAATTCTTTTTCCATTTCTTGTATTTTTGTAGATGATTCGGATGTTTCTGGTTCTGGTTCAAAATATTCAGGGATTGGTTCTTGAGGTGGTATAGGTTTTTGAGGAGGGGTTTGTTTTATTTGTTGGGTTTTTAGTTGTTCGATTTCTTTTTTGGCTTCTAATCGTATTTTTTCTATTTCTAGTTTTTGATCTATTTCAGTATTTTCTTTTTGTAATCTTATCATTTCTGTTAGACTATCTTCTAATTTAGCTAATATTGGATCCGGCATTAAATATAATTTTGTACCTATTTTTCTATATCGTCGTCCTAAATTTGAGTGTGTTATTGTTATTTGTGTTCCATCTGTTCCTAAAAATGTTTTTTCTTCTACTGGATATTCTTCTTTATTCATAAACAATATTTAATTTCTAATATATCTTTTTGTAATTCTAATTCTTGTATGGTTTGTTTTTGTGCTTCGATTGATTTTTTAGCTACTCCTGCAAATATATTATAATTTAATCTTTCTTTTCTAATTTTAAGTTCTTCGTGTATATCATTTAATTTTCTTAATAATTCCATTTTTCTTATTATTTTTGGTGTTTCTGGATATATATATACTGGGTTGCTTGGCTCTGGTTTATCCATTTACTAATGATTCTCTTATTTTAGTTATTGCTATAATAAAATGTGTTATTCTTTTAGTGAAGTTATTTATTTCCTTGATTATTTGTGTAATTTCTTTTAGCTTATATTTTTGCTGTCTTTTTATTTTACTCTGTTTTTCAATTCTTCTTGTTAAATAGTGTATTTTTATTTTTCTGACTACTTTTGGTTGTTGTCGCTTATACATTATAATTCATCATATTTATATTCTTGTTGTTTTATAAGTTGTCTAATATATTCGTATTCTGTATAGGAAATTGTGTCGATTAATTCAGGTATTTTTGTGTATTCGTATCTTTCATATAATTTATCTAAATTTAGTCTTAGTTTCTGTACTTTAGTTGCTATATTTATTTGTTTATCCAATCTTATACATCTAGGGTGTTTATCTGGTAAATCTTCTCCATATTCAATTCCTTTCATGTTTTCTGTTTGTATTATAAATTGTTTTTTACTTTGTTTCTTTATTCTATTTTTGTAAATATTGTTGGTACTATATTTTTTATTCCTATGCTCGTTTATTTTATTTTCGTTCATCCTATGCTCTGTTATCTTATCTTTTTTATTCCTATGCTCTGATACCAATGTGGGGGGTGGTCCTTTGATCTTCTCTTCTTGGGTCATTTTATCTAAATGCGGAATTATAGTAGTTATCTCGTTCTCTAATTAGTCTTAATATAATATTGATATCTCTTACTATTAGATCTAAATAACCACTATTTTGGGTTTGTATATATCTGTCTAGATTGAATTGTATTAATGTTTCTCTTTCTCTTAGTTCATCTATAGTTCGCTGCCAATTTTCTAAATTATTTTGGTCCATTTTAATAAAAATCTAGATATCCTTCTGTATCTATATCAAGGTATATATCATTATCTCTAGAGTCATTATCACTATCATTGTTTAATATTGTGTCTATCCATAATTCTTTCATTAAGTCTATGATTTCGTGGTTAAATAGTAGGTTATATATTCTTTGTGTGATATCTGTATCTAAATTTTTTAATATATATAAGACTAATATTTTATAGTCTTTATCTCCATTTATAAGATACTTAGGTATTGGTGTTTTATATCTTTCTATATCTTCTGTTTGTTTAGGGTTACTAGTTTCTGCTATTTCGGGTTTCATATAACTAGGTTCTGTCATTTCTTACTTCTGTGTTTTAATCAATTATTCCTTCTAACCTCTGCTTATATTATTACCTTTATCATCTAATAGTCCAGTATGTTTAATTATCCGGTTGGTCACTACTATGGGTTCCAGCTTTAATCAGTTTACCCTAACCCTGCTTACTTCAGTTGGTTTACTACCCTATTCACGGCTTCCTCGCCTTTTCTGGGTTCAACCATTTTGGAAAAGCTTAGTCTGGGTCTAACTTACTCTCAGCTTCCTAACCATAGCAAACTAATAAGGATAATGTTAACATAATCAGACTATAACATGATAAATAATAATAAGCTAATCAGAGATTATTAGGAATATGATAGATTAGTTACACATATGTAAATATGAGTATACCTTTGTTGTTATCTCGTCGGTAGTATGTGGCATAGATGTTTCTATGTTGGATTCCTCCATAGCAAATATCTGAAATATATTTTTGAGTAATATCTTTTATTGAGTTCTCAACACATGAGAGGTTATAGGTAAGCAGAATTGCTTGCCTTCCTTCTCATCTGTTCGTCTCTATTTATACACATAAGAGGCAAATGCCTCAATAATTTACATAAAGAAACCGCGTGAGTAAACAGTTTAAGATACTGTTTGCTTTACGACTTCTGAAAGAAAAAAGAAGAAAAACGCGTAAATGCACAGTACTATCTACTGTGTACTTTACGACTTTTTTTAAAAAAGAAAACGCGTAACTATTCCTACACGCGTACTATCCTATCCTACTTTACATGATTGAGCATTATGCTCTTATTTTCAACAAAGAAAAACGTGTGGGGTTTAGTGTTTCCCACTAAAAAAGTAGTACAATAATTTACATAATAAGACAAACTAAAATAATATCTGCGGGTCTTCCCATGTATCTTTTTGTCTTGCTGTTCTTCATTCTAGATTTACTTCTGGTATAGTTGTAGTATTTCCTCCACTGCACTTTGAACAATGGTGATCTGGGTATTTTGGTCCTAAATACTGGCAATATTTAACCAATAAATTTTCTGAAATAAAATCTTTTTTGATAGCTCTTGTTGTTGGGGTATCTTCGGGTCTTAGTAATGTCCATATCCAACTACGTACTTCTTCCATATCTTCTTGTCGTAGTACTCTTGCATTTGCATAGATCATGGCATGGTCTCTACAATGATATTTCCATATGTTATGTCCATTGGTGTAATTGTTGACTAGTTCTTGAATAATTACTTGCAGTCCTATTAATCTTTTTGTAGCAAAGAATGTTGGTATATCAACTTCTGGTATTTCTGGTTGCTTTTCTATATCCTCTGGGATAATCATATCTCTGGTTAGTCCAATTTTTACTACTTGGATGAGTGGTTTTATCTCATTGTATAATATTTCGGCTGGTGCTGAATAACATCTTATATAAAAGAATGATCCGTCTGTAATTCTTTTGTATATGGAAAAGGCATTATATAAGTCTGGTATTTGTTGTAGTTCTGCTCCATCGGCTGTATATACCGTTGCGAGTAGTCCATATTCATAGCATGTACGTACTAAATTTGCACTGGTGCCAGGCTGGGCTATTAGTTTATTGTATCCTTGTAGTTTCTGCGTTATAAAATCTTTTTGAGGGTCAGTGGTTGTCTGAGATCTTGGATGTAAATTCAAAAAGGTTTGGGTTTTATACATATTTTGGATGTATGCTCTGGAAATGTGGTTATATACTTGTTTATTTTGGTTTAGACTTGCGGCATATGTGGATGTTTGTGGACTTGGTATAGTCGGATGTGATAGGTTTATGGGTTGTTTATTCCTGGTAAAGGTTTTTGTAAACTGGCTATTTAAATTTTGGTTTTGTCTTTTTGTAGGTTGACTGGTTGGATTTGAGCTGCTTGCTCCTGTAGATGCTTTTCCTGTAGCTGCATTAACAAACTTGTTATGAGTTTTATGGAGTTTCTCAACGTCTCCTTCTAGTTCTGGAATTTTTATGTCTTCCGATTGACATAGTTCAGCATATTTTGAGTCATGCGGTTGACTTGTAGCTTTGTCCTTCTTTAGCTCTTTTAGTTCTAGCTCAAAACTGTCCACTTTTAAGCAAAGTGTAGTCATGGCTTTTAACAAAATATCCATTTGGCTATCTTGATCTGTCTGGGTAGCTTTGTCTTGATAAGTAGTCTGCAGTGACATTTTTGTTAGTACTGATCACTTCTATTGTAAATGTAAAATTTTGTATATTTAAGACAAGTCTTCGTATTTCTTTTGTTGTAACTGAGTCGTCTAATTTTCTTGTTAGCCACCATTTTACTTGTGTATTATCTGTTCTGACAATAAATTTGTTATAAACAATATATGGTTCGAATGCTAATAAACATTTATATAAGGCAAATAATTCTTTCCTATTTATTTCCCATTTATCTTGAGGTTCCGTATATGTTCCTGAGTGATATCTACAGTGATGTTCTATTTTTGTATCAATATACTTATATTTTAATACTCCACCGTAACTATGGTTACTTGAATCTGTTTCTACTATATATATAAATTCTTTTGTTATATCTGGAAAATATAATTTTGGTAACTTTTGACATAATTCTTTAACCTTTTGTATATGTTTTCTATCTGTTTGGTCAAAATGATATTCAATATCCTTTTTTAATTTTTTATTTAATGGTTTTAAATATTCTGCTAATTTTGGTATATATTCTCTTACTTGATTTACTAATCCTAAAAAGGATTGTAATTTTTTCTTCGTATCTAGTATTTCATTTGAATTTATAATTTTTTGTACTATATGTGTTTGCATTTTTACTCCATTCTTATCTATTTGTATACCAAGAAATTCTATTTGTTTTTTCATTATTTCTGCCTTGCTTTTACTTAAACTAATTCCTGCTGTATCTATAATGTTAATAAATTTATTTAGTAATTGTATGTGTTCGTCTTCTGTTCTTGAATATAACAATATATCATCAATATATACAATACAGTTTTCTAATTGTGTAAAGTAAGTATCCATAAAATGTTGATACCTACCTGGTGCATTTTTATATCCAAAGGGTAAAACATTCCATTCATAAAATCCTTGGGGTACTGTGAATGCTGTTAAATGTTTAGAGTTATCTTCTAATTTTAAATGATAAAATCCTGATTTGCAATCAAATTTGCTAAAGTAATTATATCCTTGGATTTGTCTAATTTTTAATATTTTATTTGGTATTGGGTAATTATAAGTTTTAGTTTTGGCATTTAGATTTCTATAATCAATAACCATCCTACTCTTCCCTCTTTTTTGTTCACTATGTTTGTTAACAATAAAGGCGGGACTAGTATGTTTACTGTTACTAGCTTGGATGTAATTATTATACAGCCGATGGAGCAGAACTACAACAAATACCAGACTTATATAATGCCTTTTCCATATACAAAAGAATTACAGACGGATCATTCTTTTATATAAGATGTTATTCAGCACCAGCCGAAATATTATACAATGAGATAAAACCACTCATCCAAGTAGTAAAAATTGGACTAACCAGAGATATGATTATCCCAGAGGATATAGAAAAGCAACCAGAAATACCAGAAGTTGATATACCAACATTCTTTGCTACAAAAAGATTAATAGGACTGCAAGTAATTATTCAAGAACTAGTCAACAATTACACCAATGGACATAACATATGGAAATATCATTGTAGAGACCATGCCATGATCTATGCAAATGCAAGAGTACTACGACAAGAAGATATGGAAGAAGTACGTAGTTGGATATGGACATTACTAAGACCCGAAGATACCCCAACAACAAGAGCTATCAAAAAAGATTTTATTTCAGAAAATTTATTGGTTAAATATTGCCAGTATTTAGGACCAAAATACCCAGATCACCATTGTTCAAAGTGCAGTGGAGGAAATACTACAACTATACCAGAAGTAAATCTAGAATGAAGAACAGCAAGACAAAAAGATACATGGGAAGACCCGCAGATATTATTTTAGTTTGTCTTATTATGTAAATTATTGTACTACTTTTTTAGTGGGAAACACTAAACCCCACACGTTTTTCTTTGTTGAAAATAAGAGCATAATGCTCAATCATGTAAAGTAGGATAGGATAGTACGCGTGTAGGAATAGTTACGCGTTTTCTTTTTTAAAAAAAGTCGTAAAGTACACAGTAGATAGTACTGTGCATTTACGCGTTTTTCTTCTTTTTTCTTTCAGAAGTCGTAAAGCAAACAGTATCTTAAACTGTTTACTCACGCGGTTTCTTTATGTAAATTATTGAGGCACTTGCCTCTTATGTGTATAAATAGAGACGAACAGATGAGAAGGAAGGCAAGCAATTCTGCTTACCTATAACCTCTCATGTGTTGAGAACTCAATAAAAGATATTACTCAAAAATATATTTCAGATATTTGCTATGGAGGAATCCAACATAGAAACATCTATGCCACATACTACCGACGAGATAACAACAAAGGTATACTCATATTTACATATGTGTAACTAATCTATCATATTCCTAATAATCTCTGATTAGCTTATTATTATTTATCATGTTATAGTCTGATTATGTTAACATTATCCTTATTAGTTTGCTATGGTTAGGAAGCTGAGAGTAAGTTAGACCCAGACTAAGCTTTTCCAAAATGGTTGAACCCAGAAAAGGCGAGGAAGCCGTGAATAGGGTAGTAAACCAACTGAAGTAAGCAGGGTTAGGGTAAACTGATTAAAGCTGGAACCCATAGTAGTGACCAACCGGATAATTAAACATACTGGACTATTAGATGATAAAGGTAATAATATAAGCAGAGGTTAGAAGGAATAGTTTGATTAAAACACAGAAGTAAGAAATGACAGAACCTAGTTATATGAAACTCGAGATAGCAGAAACTAGTAACCCTAAACAAACAGAAGATATAGAAAGATATAAAACACCAATACCTAAGTATCTTATAAATGGAGATAAAGACTATAAAATATTAGTCTTATATATATTAAAAAATTTAGATACAGATATCACACAAAGAATATATAACCTACTATTTAACCACGAAATCATAGACTTAATGAAAGAATTATGGATAGACACAATATTAAACAATGATAGTGATAATGACTCTAGAGATAATGATATATACCTTGATATAGATACAGAAGGATATCTAGATTTTTATTAAAATGGACCAAAATAATTTAGAAAATTGGCAGCGAACTATAGATGAACTAAGAGAAAGAGAAACATTAATACAATTCAATCTAGACAGATATATACAAACCCAAAATAGTGGTTATTTAGATCTAATAGTAAGAGATATCAATATTATATTAAGACTAATTAGAGAACGAGATAACTACTATAATTCCGCATTTAGATAAAATGACCCAAGAAGAGAAGATCAAAGGACCACCCCCCACATCATTTAAAATTAGAAGATAACTCTAAACATTTAACAGCATTCACAGTACCCCAAGGATTTTATGAATGGAATGTTTTACCCTTTGGATATAAAAATGCACCAGGTAGGTATCAACATTTTATGGATACTTACTTTACACAATTAGAAAACTGTATTGTATATATTGATGATATATTGTTATATTCAAGAACAGAAGACGAACACATACAATTACTAAATAAATTTATTAACATTATAGATACAGCAGGAATTAGTTTAAGTAAAAGCAAGGCAGAAATAATGAAAAAACAAATAGAATTTCTTGGCATACAAATAGATAAGAATGGAGTAAAAATGCAAACACATATAGTACAAAAAATTATAAATTCAGATGAGATACTAGATACAAAGAAAAAGTTACAATCCTTTTTAGGATTAGTAAATCAAGTAAGAGAATATATACCAAAATTAGCAGAATATTTAAAACCATTAAATAAAAAATTAAAAAAGGATATTGAATATCATTTTGACCAAACAGATAGAAAACATATACAAAAGGTTAAAGAATTATGTCAAAAGTTACCAAAATTATATTTTCCAGATATAACAAAAGAATTTATATATATAGTAGAAACAGATTCAAGTAACCATAGTTACGGTGGAGTATTAAAATATAAGTATATTGATACAAAAATAGAACATCACTGTAGATATCACTCAGGAACATATACGGAACCTCAAGATAAATGGGAAATAAATAGGAAAGAATTATTTGCCTTATATAAATGTTTATTAGCATTCGAACCATATATTGTTTATAACAAATTTATTGTCAGAACAGATAATACACAAGTAAAATGGTGGCTAACAAGAAAATTAGACGACTCAGTTACAACAAAAGAAATACGAAGACTTGTCTTAAATATACAAAATTTTACATTTACAATAGAAGTGATCAGTACTAACAAAAATGTCACTGCAGACTACTTATCAAGACAAAGCTACCCAGACAGATCAAGATAGCCAAATGGATATTTTGTTAAAAGCCATGACTACACTTTGCTTAAAAGTGGACAGTTTTGAGCTAGAATTAAAAGAGCTAAAGAAGGACAAAGCTACAAGTCAACCGCATGACTCAAAATATGCTGAACTATGTCAATCGGAAGACATAAAAATTCCAGAACTAGAAGGAGACGTTGAGAAACTCCATAAAACTCATAACAAGTTTGTTAATGCAGCTACAGGAAAAGCATCTACAGGAGCAAGCAGCTCAAATCCAACCAGTCAACCTACAAAAAGACAAAACCAAAATTTAAATAACCAGTTTACAAAAACCTCTATCAGAAATAAACAACCCATAAACCTATCACATCCGACTATACCAAGTCCACAAACATCCACATATGCCGCAAGTCTAAACCAAAATAAACAAGTATATAACCACATTTCCAGAGCATACATCCAAAATATGTATAAAACCCAAACCTTTTTGAATTTACATCCAAGATCTCAGACAACCACTGACCCTCAAAAAGATTTTATAACTCAGAAACTACAAGGATACAATAAACTAATAGCCCAGCCTGGCACCAGTGCAAATTTAGTACGTACATGCTATGAATATGGACTACTCGCAACAGTATATACAGCCGATGGAGCAGAACTACAACAAATACCAGACTTATATAATGCCTTTTCCATATACAAAAGAATTACAGACGGATCATTCTTTTATATAAGATGTTATTCAGCACCAGCCGAAATATTATACAATGAGATAAAACCACTCATCCAAGTAGTAAAAATTGGACTAACCAGAGATATGATTATCCCAGAGGACATAGAAAAGCAACCAGAAATACCAGAAGTTGATATACCAACATTCTTTGCTACAAAAAGATTAATAGGACTACAAGTAATTATCCAAGAACTAGTCAACAATTATACCAATGGACATAACATATGGAAATATCATTGTAGAGACCATGCCATGATCTATGCAAATGCAAGAGTACTACGACAAGAAGATATGGAAGAAGTACGTAGTTGGATATGGACATTACTAAGACCCGAAGATACCCCAACAACAAGAGCTATCAAAAAAGATTTTATTTCAGAAAATTTATTGGTTAAATATTGCCAGTATTTAGGACCAAAATACCCAGATCACCATTGTTCAAAGTGCAGTGGAGGAAATACTACAACTATACCAGAAGTAAATCTAGAATGAAGAACAGCAAGACAAAAAGATACATGGGAAGACCCGCAGATATTATTTTAGTTTGTCTTATTATGTAAATTATTGTACTACTTTTTTAGTGGGAAACACTAAACCCCACACGTTTTTCTTTGCTGAAAATAAGAGCATAATGCTCAATCATGTAAAGTAGGATAGGATAGTACGCGTGCAGGAATAGTTACGCGTTTTCTTTTTTAAAAAAAAAAAAAAAAGTCGTAAAGTACACAGTAGATAGTACTGTGCATTTACGCGTTTTTCTTCTTTTTTCTTTCAGAAGTCGTAAAGCAAACAGTATCTTAAACTGTTTACTCACGCGGTTTCTTTATGTAAATTATTGAGGCACTTGCCTCTTATGTGTATAAATAGAGACGAACAGATGAGAAGGAAGGCAAGCAATTCTGCTTACCTATAACCTCTCATGTGTTGAGAACTCAATAAAAGATATTACTCAAAAATATATTTCAGATATTTGCTATGGAGGAATCCAACATAGAAACATCTATGCCACATACTACCGACGAGATAACAACAAAGGTATACTCATATTTACATATGTGTAACTAATCTATCATATTCCTAATAATCTCTGATTAGCTTATTATTATTTATCATGTTATAGTCTGATTATGTTAACATTATCCTTATTAGTTTGCTATGGTTAGGAAGCTGAGAGTAAGTTAGACCCAGACTAAGCTTTTCCAAAATGGTTGAACCCAGAAAAGGCGAGGAAGCCGTGAATAGGGTAGTAAACCAACTGAAGTAAGCAGGGTTAGGGTAAACTGATTAAAGCTGGAACCCATAGTAGTGACCAACCGGATAATTAAACATACTGGACTATTAGATGATAAAGGTAATAATATAAGCAGAGGTTAGAAGGAATAATTGATTAAAACACAGAAGTAAGAAATGACAGAACCTAGTTATATGAAACCCGAAATAGCAGAAACTAGTAACCCTAAACAAACAGAAGATATAGAAAGATATAAAACACCAATACCTAAGTATCTTATAAATGGAGATAAAGACTATAAAATATTAGTCTTATATATATTAAAAAATTTAGATACAGATATCACACAAAGAATATATAACCTACTATTTAACCACGAAATCATAGACTTAATGAAAGAATTATGGATAGACACAATATTAAACAATGATAGTGATAATGACTCTAGAGATAATGATATATACCTTGATATAGATACAGAAGGATATCTAGATTTTTATTAAAATGGACCAAAATAATTTAGAAAATTGGCAGCGAACTATAGATGAACTAAGAGAAAGAGAAACATTAATACAATTCAATCTAGACAGATATATACAAACCCAAAATAGTGGTTATTTAGATCTAATAGTAAGAGATATCAATATTATATTAAGACTAATTAGAGAACGAGATAACTACTATAATTCCGCATTTAGATAAAATGACCCAAGAAGAGAAGATCAAAGGACCACCCCCCACATTGGTATCAGAGCATAGGAATAAAAAAGATAAGATAACAGAGCATAGGATGAACGAAAATAAAATAAACGAGCATAGGAATAAAAAATATAGTACCAACAATATTTACAAAAATAGAATAAAGAAACAAAGTAAAAAACAATTTATAATACAAACAGAAAACATGAAAGGAATTGAATATGGAGAAGATTTACCAGATAAACACCCTAGATGTATAAGATTGGATAAACAAATAAATATAGCAACTAAAGTACAGAAACTAAGACTAAATTTAGATAAATTATATGAAAGATACGAATACACAAAAATACCTGAATTAATCGACACAATTTCCTATACAGAATACGAATATATTAGACAACTTATAAAACAACAAGAATATAAATATGATGAATTATAATGTATAAGCGACAACAACCAAAAGTAGTCAGAAAAATAAAAATACACTATTTAACAAGAAGAATTGAAAAACAGAGTAAAATAAAAAGACAGCAAAAATATAAGCTAAAAGAAATTACACAAATAATCAAGGAAATAAATAACTTCACTAAAAGAATAACACATTTTATTATAGCAATAACTAAAATAAGAGAATCATTAGTAAATGGATAAACCAGAGCCGAGCAACCCAGTATATATATATCCAGAAACACCAAAAATAATAAGAAAAATGGAATTATTAAGAAAATTAAATGATATACACGAAGAACTTAAAATTAGAAAAGAAAGATTAAATTATAATATATTTGCAGGAGTAGCTAAAAAATCAATCGAAGCACAAAAACAAACCATACAAGAATTAGAATTACAAAAAGATATATTAGAAATAAAATATTGTTTATGAATAAAGAAGAATATCCAGTAGAAGAAAAAACATTTTTAGGAACAGATGGAACACAAATAACAATAACACACTCAAATTTAGGACGACGATATAGAAAAATAGGTACAAAATTATATTTAATGCCGGATCCAATATCAGCTAAATTAGAAGATAGTCTAACAGAAATGATAAGATTACAAAAAGAAAATACTGAAATAGATCAAAAACTAGAAATAGAAAAAATACGATTAGAAGCCAAAAAAGAAATCGAACAACTAAAAACCCAACAAATAAAACAAACCCCTCCTCAAAAACCTATACCACCTCAAGAACCAATCCCTGAATATTTTGAACCAGAACCAGAAACATCCGAATCATCTACAAAAATACAAGAAATGGAAAAAGAATTAGCAATATTAAAACAAATATATGCCCAGAAAGTACAAGCCAGATTAGCCAAACAAAATGAAAAAATAAAAAAAGAAAAAGAAAAAAAGTTAGCAATGGAATTAGAACAGTTAAAAGAACAAATACACTTAGAAAGCTTAAACCCTGACGAAGAATCTCCAAACATAAGTATTGATAACATCACAATAGACAATTTAACCATAGATAATGTAACCATAAACGAAACCGAATCAGAAATACATTCAGACAATAATAACAATGAAGACGATAATGACGATAACAGTGAAACATATACCCAAATAATGAACCAAATAACAGATTTAAATATAAATACAACAAATGCTGAACCAAATATACATACTATAAAAAATGAACAACCAAGTACAAGTAGAACATATGAGAAAAGAAGATATGATAACCCACGAACTAGAGAACCAACTTATTATACAGTAACAGATGATAATAGATATGAAGCAATATGGCAAAGTAGATTAAATAAATGGACACCAACTAAAACTCCAGAACATTCACAATTTTTAGATTTAGATTGTGTCACAGATATAAATAAAACAATACAAGTATGGATAGGACAAATTGCAAAGCAACTAATAGATAATAAAATATCAGTAGCAGATACACCAGGATATATAGAAAGAACATTAATAGGAACAGTAAAATTATGGCTACATAACATAACAGCTGACGGTAGAGCAACATTAAGAAATAATAAAGATAGTAGTGGAACAATTACAACATCAAGCATAGCTATATTAGACAAATACGAATTTGGAATTAGAAATGAATTTGGAAGTATGACAACAGAATTAGCAGAACAAGAAAAAGATAAGAATCTAAATAGACAATTAATGAATAAATTATCAATATGCAATATGTGTTATATAGATGAATATACATGCGCTTTTAAAGATTACTATTATAGAGCAATATATACTCATGAAGAAGCTATAGCAGTTAGAAGAACATATTTTACAAAGTTACCTGAACCATTTAGTACAAAAATAATAACAGCATGGGATGCAGCTAGTTTGACAGATACATTAGGAGCTAGAATAAAATATTTACAAACATGGTTTATAGGACTGTGTGATGAATATAAAGATAAACAAAAATTAGATAAAGTATTAACAAAAAATATGTCGTGTTGTACACAAAAGATAGCACCACAATTTGGTTGTAAAACTAAGAAAAATAAGTTTAGATACAAAAAACGATTTAAAAAATATAAATCTTTTAAATCTAAATATAAGCATAAAAATCCAAGAAAAAGATATTATATAAAAAATTACAAGAGAAAAAGACCTTATCGACCTAAGAAAAAATTATCAGAATGCAAATGCTATAACTGTGGAAAATTAGGACACTTAGCTAAAGATTGTAAAATACCTAAAGATATTAAGAAAAAACAAATTACCGAAGTAAGAATAGAAGAAAATATTTATACAGAATTACCATACATAGATTATGATTTAGAAAGTAACGATAGTATTTATGAACTAGATGAATTACCAGATATAGAGATAAATGACGCAGATTTAGAAACTGACCTAAATAATGATGATAGCGATATAAATCTATCAGATATAGAAAACGAAATTGATGACTGAATCAGGAATAATAGAAAAAGAAAATTACCAAACTGAAGATAGTAATAACCAAAAAATAATATTTGACTCAAATATATACAAGCAAATTACGAAACAAGAAATAACCTTAAAAATAGATAATGTATTAGATGTACCAATGGTAAAATATTGGTTTAAAAAACCTAAAGAAGAATATTATATAATAAGCCAAAAAGAACATACAGTAGACTGTAAATATGCACAAGGTAGTGCAATGGTACCCATAATAAGTAAAAGAGAAATAACCAAAGAAATACAAGCATTAAAACCAAAACCGAAAAACGAAATAACTCATGTACACTTAGGAGCAATACAGATATTAATAAAAGCATGTTTTAAGGAAGGAATAAATACACCCATAGAACTATACTTAGCAGATGATAGAATTAAGTACCCAATTGAACAAAGTATAATTAGTGCAGTAAAAGGAAATCTAATATACCAAAAATTTAAGTTTACAGTTAACCCAAATTATACAGTAGCAATAAAAGATAGAAATATAGATAAATCTCTAGTATTATATTGGAAACTATCAGGAATAGAATTAACCCCTGGAAGTAAAATATTTACAGCAAGATGCAAAAATTTATATATTTTAACTACTAAACATATGGTACAAGCAACTAACAAAATTGATAAAATCAATATAGAATCCCCATTCGACAATATATTAACGGTCATAGATAATAATGATTATAGTTATGATGAATTAAATATGAATCAAGAATTAGATATAGTAAAAGAAAGAATAGGAATGACACCAAAAAGACAAATAGATGCCCCCTCATCCTCATCAAGAATGAGTACATCCAGAAGAATAGAATATGAAATACCCAATGAAATAATACCAACACAACATCCTTATTATATAACAGGAATATTAAATCAACGAAAATATTTAATCTTAATTAACACAGGAGAACAAGATAATTGGATAACAAGAGAATTAATTACAGAAGATGATATTATAATACAAGAACAAGAAATACCCGATCTACCAATAGAATTAAAACAGACAAAGGAAATAACTATTCAAGAAGTAATTATAGGCGGAATACCTATAAACATACAATTTACAATAGGACAAATAAATCCAAATATAGTTTTAGGACTACAATGGCTAGAACAAGTAAAACCATATAAGTTAGAAGATAAAAGATTGATCATTCATTACCAAAATAAAAATGTAATAATCAATAGGACAAAATCAATATTATAAAAATACTTTAAAATGAAAGTATATATATTAGCAAAAATAATTGTAGAAGGATACAATAGTAGATATTACACACCAATGATAGATACCGGTGCAGAAGCAAATTTATGTAGATACAATTGTTTACCAGAAACTAAGTGGCAAAAGATAAAAAATCCAACTGTATTTTCAGGATTTAATGACGAAGGAAGTATAATAAAATATTATGCAAAAGATGTCAAATTACAAATATATGATAAAATACTAACAATAAAAACAATGTATAACTATGATTTCACAACAAGAGATATAATTTTAGGAATGCCCTTTATCGATGAACTATACCCTCATATACTAACAAAAACACACTGCTGGTTTACAACACCTTGTAAACAAAAAATAGGAGCCAAACGAGTACAAAATAAACCTAGAAAAACAACACCATGGATAAAAGGATCAGAAAAGATAACACAAAAACTAGAAAATCAAGTGACAACAGAGAAAGCAATAGAAATTATAACCTTTAATATCAATATGTTACAATCAATCTATGATAAGTTAGAACCCTTATATAGTGACAATCCGCTTAAAGGATGGCATAAACATAAAACAACAGTTACAATAGAACTAATAAATCAGAATAGTATAATAACCCAAAAACCATTAAAATATAACTTTGATGACTTAAAAGAATTTACCTTACACATAGATGAATTACTTCAAAATAATTACATCCAAGCTAGTAACAGTAAACATACTAGTCCCGCCTTTATTGTTAACAAACATAGTGAACAAAAAAGAGGGAAGAGTAGGATGGTTATTGATTATAGAAATCTAAATGCCAAAACTAAAACTTATAATTACCCAATACCAAATAAAATATTAAAAATTAGACAAATCCAAGGATATAATTACTTTAGCAAATTTGATTGCAAATCAGGATTTTATCATTTAAAATTAGAAGATAACTCTAAACATTTAACAGCATTCACAGTACCCCAAGGATTTTATGAATGGAATGTTTTACCCTTTGGATATAAAAATGCACCAGGTAGGTATCAACATTTTATGGATACTTACTTTACACAATTAGAAAACTGTATTGTATATATTGATGATATATTGTTATATTCAAGAACAGAAGACGAACACATACAATTACTAAATAAATTTATTAACATTATAGATACAGCAGGAATTAGTTTAAGTAAAAGCAAGGCAGAAATAATGAAAAAACAAATAGAATTTCTTGGTATACAAATAGATAAGAATGGAGTAAAAATGCAAACACATATAGTACAAAAAATTATAAATTCAAATGAAATACTAGATACGAAGAAAAAATTACAATCCTTTTTAGGATTAGTAAATCAAGTAAGAGAATATATACCAAAATTAGCAGAATATTTAAAACCATTAAATAAAAAATTAAAAAAGGATATTGAATATCATTTTGACCAAACAGATAGAAAACATATACAAAAGGTTAAAGAATTATGTCAAAAGTTACCAAAATTATATTTTCCAGATATAACAAAAGAATTTATATATATAGTAGAAACAGATTCAAGTAACCATAGTTACGGTGGAGTATTAAAATATAAGTATATTGATACAAAAACAGAACATCACTGTAGATATCACTCAGGAACATATACGGAACCTCAAGATAAATGGGAAATAAATAGGAAAGAATTATTTGCCTTATATAAATGTTTATTAGCATTCGAACCATATATTGTTTATAACAAATTTATTGTCAGAACAGATAATACACAAGTAAAATGGTGGCTAACAAGAAAATTAGACGACTCAGTTACAACAAAAGAAATACGAAGACTTGTCTTAATTCTTTCCTATTTATTTCCCATTTATCTTGAGGTTTCGTATATGTTCCTGAGTGATATCTACAGTGATGTTCTGTTTTTGTATCAATATACTTATATTTTAATACTCCACCGTAACTATGGTTACTTGAATCTGTTTCTACTATATATATAAATTCTTTTGTTATATCTGGAAAATATAATTTTGGTAACTTTTGACATAATTCTTTAACCTTTTGTATATGTTTTCTATCTGTTTGGTCAAAATGATATTCAATATCCTTTTTTAATTTTTTATTTAATGGTTTTAAATATTCTGCTAATTTTGGTATATATTCTCTTACTTGATTTACTAATCCTAAAAAGGATTGTAATTTTTTCTTCGTATCTAGTATTTCATTTGAATTTATAATTTTTTGTACTATATGTGTTTGCATTTTTACTCCATTCTTATCTATTTGTATACCAAGAAATTCTATTTGTTTTTTCATTATTTCTGCCTTGCTTTTACTTAAACTAATTCCTGCTGTATCTATAATGTTAATAAATTTATTTAGTAATTGTATGTGTTCGTCTTCTGTTCTTGAATATAACAATATATCATCAATATATACAATACAGTTTTCTAATTGTGTAAAGTAAGTATCCATAAAATGTTGATACCTACCTGGTGCATTTTTATATCCAAAGGGTAAAACATTCCATTCATAAAATCCTTGGGGTACTGTGAATGCTGTTAAATGTTTAGAGTTATCTTCTAATTTTAAATGATAAAATCCTGATTTGCAATCAAATTTGCTAAAGTAATTATATCCTTGGATTTGTCTAATTTTTAATATTTTATTTGGTATTGGGTAATTATAAGTTTTAGTTTTGGCATTTAGATTTCTATAATCAATAACCATCCTACTCTTCCCTCTTTTTTGTTCACTATGTTTGTTAACAATAAAGGCGGGACTAGTATGTTTACTGTTACTAGCTTGGATGTAATTATTTTGAAGTAATTCATCTATGTGTAAGGTAAATTCTTTTAAGTCATCAAAGTTATATTTTAGTGGTTTTTGGGTTATTATACTATTCTGATTTATTAGTTCTATTGTAACTGTTGTTTTATGTTTATGCCATCCTTTAAGCGGATTGTCACTATATAAGGGTTCTAACTTATCATAGATTGATTGTAACATATTGATATTAAAGGTTATAATTTCTATTGCTTTCTCTGTTGTCACTTGATTTTCTAGTTTTTGTGTTATCTTTTCTGATCCTTTTATCCATGGTGTTGTTTTTCTAGGTTTATTTTGTACTCGTTTGGCTCCTATTTTTTGTTTACAAGGTGTTGTAAACCAGCAGTGTGTTTTTGTTAGTATATGAGGGTATAGTTCATCGATAAAGGGCATTCCTAAAATTATATCTCTTGTTGTGAAATCATAGTTATACATTGTTTTTATTGTTAGTATTTTATCATATATTTGTAATTTGACATCTTTTGCATAATATTTTATTATACTTCCTTCGTCATTAAATCCTGAAAATACAGTTGGATTTTTTATCTTTTGCCACTTAGTTTCTGGTAAACAATTGTATCTACATAAATTTGCTTCTGCACCGGTATCTATCATTGGTGTGTAATATCTACTATTGTATCCTTCTACAATTATTTTTGCTAATATATATACTTTCATTTTAAAGTATTTTTATAATATTGATTTTGTCCTATTGATTATTACATTTTTATTTTGGTAATGAATGATCAATCTTTTATCTTCTAACTTATATGGTTTTACTTGTTCTAGCCATTGTAGTCCTAAAACTATATTTGGATTTATTTGTCCTATTGTAAATTGTATGTTTATAGGTATTCCGCCTATAATTACTTCTTGAATAGTTATTTCCTTTGTCTGTTTTAATTCTATTGGTAGATCGGGTATTTCTTGTTCTTGTATTATAATATCATCTTCTGTAATTAATTCTCTTGTTATCCAATTATCTTGTTCTCCTGTGTTAATTAAGATTAAATATTTTCGTTGATTTAATATTCCTGTTATATAATAAGGATGTTGTGTTGGTATTATTTCATTGGGTATTTCATATTCTATTCTTCTGGATGTACTCATTCTTGATGAGGATGAGGGGGCATCTATTTGTCTTTTTGGTGTCATTCCTATTCTTTCTTTTACTATATCTAATTCTTGATTCATATTTAATTCATCATAACTATAATCATTATTATCTATGACCGTTAATATATTGTCGAATGGGGATTCTATATTGATTTTATCAATTTTGTTAGTTGCTTGTACCATATGTTTAGTAGTTAAAATATATAAATTTTTGCATCTTGCTGTAAATATTTTACTTCCAGGGGTTAATTCTATTCCTGATAGTTTCCAATATAATACTAGAGATTTATCTATATTTCTATCTTTTATTGCTACTGTATAATTTGGGTTAACTGTAAACTTAAATTTTTGGTATATTAGATTTCCTTTTACTGCACTAATTATACTTTGTTCAATTGGGTACTTAATTCTATCATCTGCTAAGTATAGTTCTATGGGTGTATTTATTCCTTCCTTAAAACATGCTTTTATTAATATCTGTATTGCTCCTAAGTGTACATGAGTTATTTCGTTTTTCGGTTTTGGTTTTAATGCTTGTATTTCTTTGGTTATTTCTCTTTTACTTATTATGGGTACCATTGCACTACCTTGTGCATATTTACAGTCTACTGTATGTTCTTTTTGGCTTATTATATAATATTCTTCTTTAGGTTTTTTAAACCAATATTTTACCATTGGTACATCTAATACATTATCTATTTTTAAGGTTATTTCTTGTTTCGTAATTTGCTTGTATATATTTGAGTCAAATATTATTTTTTGGTTATTACTATCTTCAGTTTGGTAATTTTCTTTTTCTATTATTCCTGATTCAGTCATCAATTTCGTTTTCTATATCTGATAGATTTATATCGCTATCATCATTATTTAGGTCAGTTTCTAAATCTGCATCATTTATCTCTATATCTGGTAATTCATCTAGTTCATAAATACTATCGTTACTTTCTAAATCATAATCTATGTATGGTAATTCTGTATAAATATTTTCTTCTATTCTTACTTCGGTAATTTGTTTTTTCTTAATATCTTTAGGTATTTTACAATCTTTAGCTAAGTGTCCTAATTTTCCACAGTTATAGCATTTGCATTCTGATAATTTTTTCTTAGGTCGATAAGGTCTTTTTCTCTTGTAATTTTTTATATAATATCTTTTTCTTGGATTTTTATGCTTATATTTAGATTTAAAAGATTTATATTTTTTAAATCGTTTTTTGTATCTAAACTTATTTTTCTTAGTTTTACAACCAAATTGTGGTGCTATCTTTTGTGTACAACACGACATATTTTTTGTTAATACTTTATCTAATTTTTGTTTATCTTTATATTCATCACACAGTCCTATAAACCATGTTTGTAAATATTTTATTCTAGCTCCTAATGTATCTGTCAAACTAGCTGCATCCCATGCTGTTATTATTTTTGTACTAAATGGTTCAGGTAACTTTGTAAAATATGTTCTTCTAACTGCTATAGCTTCTTCATGAGTATATATTGCTCTATAATAGTAATCTTTAAAAGCGCATGTATATTCATCTATATAACACATATTGCATATTGATAATTTATTCATTAATTGTCTATTTAGATTCTTATCTTTTTCTTGTTCTGCTAATTCTGTTGTCATACTTCCAAATTCATTTCTAATTCCAAATTCGTATTTGTCTAATATAGCTATGCTTGATGTTGTAATTGTTCCACTACTATCTTTATTATTTCTTAATGTTGCTCTACCGTCAGCTGTTATGTTATGTAGCCATAATTTTACTGTTCCTATTAATGTTCTTTCTATATATCCTGGTGTATCTGCTACTGATATTTTATTATCTATTAGTTGCTTTGCAATTTGTCCTATCCATACTTGTATTATTTTATTTATATCTGTGACACAATCTAAATCTAAAAATTGTGAATGTTCTGGAATTCTATTGGTAGATCGGGTATTTCTTGTTCTTGTATTATAATATCATCTTCTGTAATTAATTCTCTAGTTATCCAATTATCTTGTTCTCCTGTGTTGATTAAGATTAAATATTTTCGTTGATTTAATATTCCTGTTATATAATAGGGATGTTGTGTTGGTATTATTTCATTGGGTATTTCATATTCTATTCTTCTGGATGTACTCATTCTTGATGAGGATGAGGGGGCATCTATTTGTCTTTTTGGTGTCATTCCTATTCTTTCTTTTACTATATCTAATTCTTGATTCATATTTAATTCATCATAACTATAATCATTATTATCTATGACCGTTAATATATTGTCGAATGGGGATTCTATATTGATTTTATCAATTTTGTTAGTTGCTTGTACCATATGTTTAGTAGTTAAAATATATAAATTTTTGCATCTTGCTGTAAATATTTTACTTCCAGGGGTTAATTCTATTCCTGATAGTTTCCAATATAATACTAGGGATTTATCTATATTTCTATCTTTTATTGCTACTGTATAATTTGGGTTAACTGTAAACTTAAATTTTTGGTATATTAGATTTCCTTTTACTGCACTAATTATACTTTGTTCAATTGGGTACTTAATTCTATCATCTGCTAAGTATAGTTCTATGGGTGTATTTATTCCTTCCTTAAAACATGCTTTTATTAATATCTGTATTGCTCCTAAGTGTACATGAGTTATTTCGTTTTTCGGTTTTGGTTTTAATGCTTGTATTTCTTTGGTTATTTCTCTTTTACTTATTATGGGTACCATTGCACTACCTTGTGCATATTTACAGTCTACTGTATGTTCTTTTTGGCTTATTATATAATATTCTTCTTTAGGTTTTTTAAACCAATATTTTACCATTGGTACATCTAATACATTATCTATTTTTAAGGTTATTTCTTGTTTCGTAATTTGCTTGTATATATTTGAGTCAAATATTATTTTTTGGTTATTACTATCTTCAGTTTGGTAATTTTCTTTTTCTATTATTCCTGATTCAGTCATCAATTTCGTTTTCTATATCTGATAGATTTATATCGCTATCATCATTATTTAGGTCAGTTTCTAAATCTGCGTCATTTATCTCTATATCTGGTAATTCATCTAGTTCATAAATACTATCGTTACTTTCTAAATCATAATATCCATTTGGCTATCTTGATCTGTCTGGGTAGCTTTGTCTTGATAAGTAGTCTGCAGTGACATTTTTGTTAGTACTGATCACTTCTATTGTAAATGTAAAATTTTGTATATTTAAGACAAGTCTTCGTATTTCTTTTGTTGTAACTGAGTCGTCTAATTTTCTTGTTAGCCACCATTTTACTTGTGTATTATCTGTTCTGACAATAAATTTGTTATAAACAATATATGGTTCGAATGCTAATAAACATTTATATAAGGCAAATAATTCTTTCCTATTTATTTCCCATTTATCTTGAGGTTCCGTATATGTTCCTGAGTGATATCTACAGTGATGTTCTGTTTTTGTATCAATATACTTATATTTTAATACTCCACCGTAACTATGGTTACTTGAATCTGTTTCTACTATATATATAAATTCTTTTGTTATATCTGGAAAATATAATTTTGGTAACTTTTGACATAATTCTTTAACCTTTTGTATATGTTTTCTATCTGTTTGGTCAAAATGATATTCAATATCCTTTTTTAATTTTTTATTTAATGGTTTTAAATATTCTGCTAATTTTGGTATATATTCTCTTACTTGATTTACTAATCCTAAAAAGGATTGTAATTTTTTCTTCGTATCTAGTATTTCATTTGAATTTATAATTTTTTGTACTATATGTGTTTGCATTTTTACTCCATTCTTATCTATTTGTATACCAAGAAATTCTATTTGTTTTTTCATTATTTCTGCCTTGCTTTTACTTAAACTAATTCCTGCTGTATCTATAATGTTAATAAATTTATTTAGTAATTGTATGTGTTCGTCTTCTGTTCTTGAATATAACAATATATCATCAATATATACAATACAGTTTTCTAATTGTGTAAAGTAAGTATCCATAAAATGTTGATACCTACCTGGTGCATTTTTATATCCAAAGGGTAAAACATTCCATTCATAAAATCCTTGGGGTACTGTGAATGCTGTTAAATGTTTAGAGTTATCTTCTAATTTTAAATGATAAAATCCTGATTTGCAATCAAATTTGCTAAAGTAATTATATCCTTGGATTTGTCTAATTTTTAATATTTTATTTGGTATTGGGTAATTATAAGTTTTAGTTTTGGCATTTAGATTTCTATAATCAATAACCATCCTACTCTTCCCTCTTTTTTGTTCACTATGTTTGTTAACAATAAAGGCGGGACTAGTATGTTTACTGTTACTAGCTTGGATGTAATTATTTTGAAGTAATTCATCTATGTGTAAGGTAAATTCTTTTAAGTCATCAAAGTTATATTTTAATGGTTTTTGGGTTATTATACTATTTTCAATATTTAAATTATCTATGGTTAAAAATGCGCCATTTTTATTAAACATCCACATCTGCCGCAAGTCTAAACCAAAATAAACAAGTATATAACCACATTTCCAGAGCATACATCCAAAATATGTATAAAACCCAAACCTTTTTGAATTTACATCCAAGATCTCAGACAACCACTGACCCTCAAAAAGATTTTATAACGCAGAAACTACAAGGATACAATAAACTAATAGCCCAGCCTGGCACCAGTGCAAATTTAGTACGTACATGCTATGAATATGGACTACTCGCAACGGTATATACAGCCGATGGAGCAGAACTACAACAAATACCAGACTTATATAATGCCTTTTCCATATACAAAAGAATTACAGACGGATCATTCTTTTATATAAGATGTTATTCAGCACCAGCCGAAATATTATACAATGAGATAAAACCACTCATCCAAGTAGTAAAAATTGGACTAACCAGAGATATGATTATCCCAGAGGATATAGAAAAGCAACCAGAAATACCAGAAGTTGATATACCAACATTCTTTGCTACAAAAAGATTAATAGGACTGCAAGTAATTATTCAAGAACTAGTCAACAATTACACCAATGGACATAACATATGGAAATATCATTGTAGAGACCATGCCATGATCTATGCAAATGCAAGAGTACTACGACAAGAAGATATGGAAGAAGTACGTAGTTGGATATGGACATTACTAAGACCCGAAGATACCCCAACAACAAGAGCTATCAAAAAAGTCTATTGTATACCCAAATAATGAACCAAATAACAGATTTAAATATAAATACAACAAATGCTGAACCAAATATACATACTATAAAAAATGAACAACCAAGTACAAGTAGAACATATGAGAAAAGAAGATATGATAACCCACGAACTAGAGAACCAACTTATTATACAGTAACAGATGATAATAGATATGAAGCAATATGGCAAAGTAGATTAAATAAATGGACACCAACTAAAACTCCAGAACATTCACAATTTTTAGATTTAGATTGTGTCACAGATATAAATAAAACAATACAAGTATGGATAGGACAAATTGCAAAGCAACTAATAGATAATAAAATATCAGTAGCAGATACACCAGGATATATAGAAAGAACATTAATAGGAACAGTAAAATTATGGCTACATAAATAAAACAATACAAGTATGGATAGGACAAATTGCAAAGCAGCTAATAGATAATAAAATATCAGTAGCAGATACACCAGGATATATAGAAAGAACATTAATAGGAACAGTAAAATTATGGCTACATAACATAACAGCTGACGGTAGAGCAACATTAAGAAATAATAAAGATAGTAGTGGAACAATTACAACATCAAGCATAGCTATATTAGACAAATACGAATTTGGAATTAGAAATGAATTTGGAAGTATGACAACAGAATTAGCAGAACAAGAAAAAGATAAGAATCTAAATAGACAATTAATGAATACATAATATATATACATAATGCTCAATCATGTAAAGTAGGATAGGATAGTACGCGTGTAGGAATAGTTACGCGTTTTCTTTTTTAAAAAAAAGTCGTAAAGTACACAGTAGATAGTACTGTGCATTTACGCGTTTTTCTTCTTTTTTCTTTCAGAAGTCGTAAAGCAAACAGTATCTTAAACTGTTTACTCACGCGGTTTCTTTATGTAAATTATTGAGGCACTTGCCTCTTATGTGTATAAATAGAGACGAACAGATGAGAAGGAAGGCAAGCAATTCTGCTTACCTATAACCTCTCATGTGTTGAGAACTCAATAAAAGATATTACTCAAAAATATATTTCAGATATTTGCTATGGAGGAATCCAACATAGAAACATCTATGCCACATACTACCGACGAGATAACAACAAAGGTATACTCATATTTACATATGTGTAACTAATCTATCATATTCCTAATAATCTCTGATTAGCTTATTATTATTTATCATGTTATAGTCTGATTATGTTAACATTATCCTTATTAGTTTGCTATGGTTAGGAAGCTGAGAGTAAGTTAGACCCAGACTAAGCTTTTCCAAAATGGTTGAACCCAGAAAAGGCGAGGAAGCCGTGAATAGGGTAGTAAACCAACTGAAGTAAGCAGGGTTAGGGTAAACTGATTAAAGCTGGAACCCATAGTAGTGACCAACCGGATAATTAAACATACTGGACTATTAGATGATAAAGGTAATAATATAAGCAGAGGTTAGAAGGAATAATTGATTAAAACACAGAAGTAAGAAATGACAGAACCTAGTTATATGAAACCCGAAATAGCAGAAACTAGTAACCCTAAACAAACAGAAGATATAGAAAGATATAAAACACCAATACCTAAGTATCTTATAAATGGAGATAAAGACTATAAAATATTAGTCTTATATATATTAAAAAATTTAGATACAGATATCACACAAAGAATATATAACCTACTATTTAACCACGAAATCATAGACTTAATGAAAGAATTATGGATAGACACAATATTAAACAATGATAGTGATAATGACTCTAGAGATAATGATATATACCTTGATATAGATACAGAAGGATATCTAGATTTTTATTAAAATGGACCAAAATAATTTAGAAAATTGGCAGCGAACTATAGATGAACTAAGAGAAAGAGAAACATTAATACAATTCAATCTAGACAGATATATACAAACCCAAAATAGTGGTTATTTAGATCTAATAGTAAGAGATATCAATATTATATTAAGACTAATTAGAGAACGAGATAACTACTATAATTCCGCATTTAGATAAAATGACCCAAGAAGAGAAGATCAAAGGACCACCCCCCACATTGGTTTTCCTTTTACTGCACTAATTATACTTTGTTCAATTGGGTACTTAATTCTATCATCTGCTAAGTATAGTTCTATGGGTGTATTTATTCCTTCCTTAAAACATGCTTTTATTAATATCTGTATTGCTCCTAAGTGTACATGAGTTATTTCGTTTTTCGGCTTTGGTTTTAATGCTTGTATTTCTTTGGTTATTTCTCTTTTACTTATTATGGGTACCATTGCACTACCTTGTGCATATTTACAGTCTACTGTATGTTCTTTTTGGCTTATTATATAATATTCTTCTTTAGGTTTTTTAAACCAATATTTTACCATTGGTACATCTAATACATTATCTATTTTTAAGGTTATTTCTTGTTTCGTAATTTGCTTGTATATATTTGAGTCAAATATTATTTTTTGGTTATTACTATCTTCAGTTTGGTAATTTTCTTTTTCTATTATTCCTGATTCAGTCATCAATTTCGTTTTCTATATCTGATAGATTTATATCGCTATCATCATTATTTAGGTCAGTTTCTAAATCTGCGTCATTTATCTCTATATCTGGTAATTCATCTAGTTCATAAATACTATCGTTACTTTCTAAATCATAATCTATGTATGGTAATTCTGTATAAATATTTTCTTCTATTCTTACTTCGGTAATTTGTTTTTTCTTAATATCTTTAGGTATTTTACAATCTTTAGCTAAGTGTCCTAATTTTCCACAGTTATAGCATTTGCATTCTGATAATTTTTTCTTAGGTCGATAAGGTCTTTTTCTCTTGTAATTTTTTATATAATATCTTTTTCTTGGATTTTTATGCTTATATTTAGATTTAAAAGATTTATATTTTTTAAATCGTTTTTTGTATCTAAACTTATTTTTCTTAGTTTTACAACCAAATTGTGGTGCTATCTTTTGTGTACAACACGACATATTTTTTGTTAATACTTTATCTAATTTTTGTTTATCTTTATATTCATCACACAGTCCTATAAACCATGTTTGAAGACTTGTCTTAAATATACAAAATTTTACATTTACAATAGAAGTGATCAGTACTAACAAAAATGTCACTGCAGACTACTTATCAAGACAAAGCTACCCAGACAGATCAAGATAGCCAAATGGATATTTTGTTAAAAGCCATGACTACACTTTGCTTAAAAGTGGACAGTTTTGAGCTAGAATTAAAAGAGCTAAAGAAGGACAAAGCTACAAGTCAACCGCATGACTCAAAATATGCTGAACTATGTCAATCGGAAGACATAAAAATTCCAGAACTAGAAGGAGACGTTGAGAAACTCCATAAAACTCATAACAAGTTTGTTAATGCAGCTACAGGAAAAGCATCTACAGGAGCAAGCAGCTCAAATCCAACCAGTCAACCTACAAAAAGACAAAACCAAAATTTAAATAGCCAGTTTACAAAAACCTTTACCAGGAATAAACAACCCATAAACCTATCACATCCGACTATACCAAGTCCACAAACATCCACATATGCCGCAAGTCTAAACCAAAATAAACAAGTATATAACCACATTTCCAGAGCATACATCCAAAATATGTATAAAACCCAAACCTTTTTGAATTTACATCCAAGATCTCAGACAACCACTGACCCTCAAAAAGATTTTATAACGCAGAAACTACAAGGATACAATAAACTAATAGCCCAGCCTGGCACCAGTGCAAATTTAGTACGTACATGCTATGAATATGGACTACTCGCAACGGTATATACAGCCGATGGAGCAGAACTACAACAAATACCAGACTTATATAATGCCTTTTCCATATACAAAAGAATTACAGACGGATCATTCTTTTATATAAGATGTTATTCAGCACCAGCCGAAATATTATACAATGAGATAAAACCACTCATCCAAGTAGTAAAAATTGGACTAACCAGAGATATGATTATCCCAGAGGATATAGAAAAGCAACCAGAAATACCAGAAGTTGATATACCAACATTCTTTGCTACAAAAAGATTAATAGGACTGCAAGTAATTATTCAAGAACTAGTCAACAATTACACCAATGGACATAACATATGGAAATATCATTGTAGAGACCATGCCATGATCTATGCAAATGCAAGAGTACTACGACAAGAAGATATGGAAGAAGTACGTAGTTGGATATGGACATTACTAAGACCCGAAGATACCCCAACAACAAGAGCTATCAAAAAAGATTTTATTTCAGAAAATTTATTGGTTAAATATTGCCAGTATTTAGGACCAAAATACCCAGATCACCATTGTTCAAAGTGCAGTGGAGGAAATACTACAACTATACCAGAAGTAAATCTAGAATGAAGAACAGCAAGACAAAAAGATACATGGGAAGACCCGCAGATATTATTTTAGTTTGTCTTATTATGTAAATTATTGTACTACTTTTTAGTGGGAAACACTAAACCCCACACGTTTTTCTTTGTTGAAAATAAGAGCATAATGCTCAATCATGTAAAGTAGGATAGGATAGTACGCGTGTAGGAATAGTTACGCGTTTTCTTTTTTAAAAAAAAGTCGTAAAGTACACAGTAGATAGTACTGTGCATTTACGCGTTTTTCTTCTTTTTTCTTTCAGAAGTCGTAAAGCAAACAGTATCTTAAACTGTTTACTCACGCGGTTTCTTTATGTAAATTATTGAGGCACTTGCCTCTTATGTGTATAAATAGAGACGAACAGATGAGAAGGAAGGCAAGCAATTCTGCTTACCTATAACCTCTCATGTGTTGAGAACTCAATAAAAGATATTACTCAAAACCTCAAGATAAATGGGAAATAAATAGGAAAGAATTATTTGCCTTATATAAATGTTTATTAGCATTCGAACCATATATTGTTTATAACAAATTTATTGTCAGAACAGATAATACACAAGTAAAATGGTGGCTAACAAGAAAATTAGACGACTCAGTTACAACAAAAGAAATACGAAGACTTGTCTTAAATATACAAAATTTTACATTTACAATAGAAGTGATCAGTACTAACAAAAATGTCACTGCAGACTACTTATCAAGACAAAGCTACCCAGACAGATCAAGATAGCCAAATGGATATTTTGTTAAAAGCCATGACTACACTTTGCTTAAAAGTGGACAGTTTTGAGCTAGAACTAAAAGAGCTAAAGAAGGACAAAGCTACAAGTCAACCGCATGACTCAAAATATGCTGAACTATGTCAATCGGAAGACATAAAAATTCCAGAACTAGAAGGAGACGTTGAGAAACTCCATAAAACTCATAACAAGTTTGTTAATGCAGCTACAGGAAAAGCATCTACAGGAGCAAGCAGCTCAAATCCAACCAGTCAACCTACAAAAAGACAAAACCAAAATTTAAATAGCCAGTTTACAAAAACCTTTACCAGGAATAAACAACCCATAAACCTATCACATCCGACTATACCAAGTCCACAAACATCCACATATGCCGCAAGTCTAAACCAAAATAAACAAGTATATAACCACATTTCCAGAGCATACATCCAAAATATGTATAAAACCCAAACCTTTTTGAATTTACATCCAAGATCTCAGACAACCACTGACCCTCAAAAAGATTTTATAACGCAGAAACTACAAGGATACAATAAACTAATAGCCCAGCCTGGCACCAGTGCAAATTTAGTACGTACATGCTATGAATATGGACTACTCGCAACGGTATATACAGCCGATGGAGCAGAACTACAACAAATACCAGACTTATATAATGCCTTTTCCATATACAAAAGAATTACAGACGGATCATTCTTTTATATAAGATGTTATTCAGCACCAGCCGAAATATTATACAATGAGATAAAACCACTCATCCAAGTAGTAAAAATTGGACTAACCAGAGATATGATTATCCCAGAGGATATAGAAAAGCAACCAGAAATACCAGAAGTTGATATACCAACATTCTTTGCTACAAAAAGATTAATAGGACTGCAAGTAATTATTCAAGAACTAGTCAACAATTACACCAATGGACATAACATATGGAAATATCATTGTAAAGACCATGCCATGATCTATGCAAATGCAAGAGTACTACGACAAGAAGATATGGAAGAAGTACGTAGTTGGATATGGACATTACTAAGACCCGAAGATACCCCAACAACAAGAGCTATCAAAAAAGATTTTATTTCAGAAAATTTATTGGTTAAATATTGCCAGTATTTAGGACCAAAATACCCAGATCACCATTGTTCAAAGTGCAGTGGAGGAAATACTACAACTATACCAGAAGTAAATCTAGAATGAAGAACAGCAAGACAAAAAGATACATGGGAAGACCCGCAGATATTATTTTAGTTTGTCTTATTATGTAAATTATTGTACTACTTTTTTAGTGGGAAACACTAAACCCCACACGTTTTTCTTTGTTGAAAATAAGAGCATAATGCTCAATCATGTAAAGTAGGATAGGATAGTACGCGTGTAGGAATAGTTACGCGTTTTCTTTTTTAAAAAAAGTCGTAAAGTACACAGTAGATAGTACTGTGCATTTACGCGTTTTTCTTCTTTTTTCTTTCAGAAGTCGTAAAGCAAACAGTATCTTAAACTGTTTACTCACGCGGTTTCTTTATGTAAATTATTGAGGCACTTGCCTCTTATGTGTATAAATAGAGACGAACAGATGAGAAGGAAGGCAAGCAATTCTGCTTACCTATAACCTCTCATGTGTTGAGAACTCAATAAAAGATATTACTCAAAAATATATTTCAGATATTTGCTATGGAGGAATCCAACATAGAAACATCTATGCCACATACTACCGACGAGATAACAACAAAGGTATACTCATATTTACATATGTGTAACTAATCTATCATATTCCTAATAATCTCTGATTAGCTTATTATTATTTATCATGTTATAGTCTGATTATGTTAACATTATCCTTATTAGTTTGCTATGGTTAGGAAGCTGAGAGTAAGTTAGACCCAGACTAAGCTTTTCCAAAATGGTTGAACCCAGAAAAGGCGAGGAAGCCGTGAATAGGGTAGTAAACCAACTGAAGTAAGCAGGGTTAGGGTAAACTGATTAAAGCTGGAACCCATAGTAGTGACCAACCGGATAATTAAACATACTGGACTATTAGATGATAAAGGTAATAATATAAGCAGAGGTTAGAAGGAATAATTGATTAAAACACAGAAGTAAGAAATGACAGAACCTAGTTATATGAAACCCGAAATAGCAGAAACTAGTAACCCTAAACAAACAGAAGATATAGAAAGATATAAAACACCAATACCTAAGTATCTTATAAATGGAGATAAAGACTATAAAATATTAGTCTTATATATATTAAAAAATTTAGATACAGATATCACACAAAGAATATATAACCTACTATTTAACCACGAAATCATAGACTTAATGAAAGAATTATGGATAGACACAATATTAAACAATGATAGTGATAATGACTCTAGAGATAATGATATATACCTTGATATAGATACAGAAGGATATCTAGATTTTTATTAAAATGGACCAAAATAATTTAGAAAATTGGCAGCGAACTATAGATGAACTAAGAGAAAGAGAAACATTAATACAATTCAATCTAGACAGATATATACAAACCCAAAATAGTGGTTATTTAGATCTAATAGTAAGAGATATCAATATTATATTAAGACTAATTAGAGAACGAGATAACTACTATAATTCCGCATTTAGATAAAATGACCCAAGAAGAGAAGATCAAAGGACCTGGGTTAACTGTAAACTTAAATTTTTGGTATATTAGATTTCCTTTTACTGCACTAATTATACTTTGTTCAATTGGGTACTTAATTCTATCATCTGCTAAGTATAGTTCTATGGGTGTATTTATTCCTTCCTTAAAACATGCTTTTATTAATATCTGTATTGCTCCTAAGTGTACATGAGTTATTTCGTTTTTCGGTTTTGGTTTTAATGCTTGTATTTCTTTGGTTATTTCTCTTTTACTTATTATGGGTACCATTGCACTACCTTGTGCATATTTACAGTCTACTGTATGTTCTTTTTGGCTTATTATATAATATTCTTCTTTAGGTTTTTTAAACCAATATTTTACCATTGGTACATCTAATACATTATCTATTTTTAAGGTTATTTCTTGTTTCGTAATTTGCTTGTATATATTTGAGTCAAATATTATTTTTTGGTTATTACTATCTTCAGTTTGGTAATTTTCTTTTTCTATTATTCCTGATTCAGTCATCAATTTCGTTTTCTATATCTGATAGATTTATATCGCTATCATCATTATTTAGGTCAGTTTCTAAATCTGCGTCATTTATCTCTATATCTGGTAATTCATCTAGTTCATAAATACTATCGTTACTTTCTAAATCATAATCTATGTATGGTAATTCCGTATAAATATTTTCTTCTATTCTTACTTCGGTAATTTGTTTTTTCTTAATATCTTTAGGTATTTTACAATCTTTAGCTAAGTGTCCTAATTTTCCACAGTTATAGCATTTGCATTCTGATAATTTTTTCTTAGGTCGATAAGGTCTTTTTCTCTTGTAATTTTTTATATAATATCTTTTTCTTGGATTTTTATGCTTATATTTAGATTTAAAAGATTTATATTTTTTAAATCGTTTTTTGTATCTAAACTTATTTTTCTTAGTTTTACAACCAAATTGTGGTGCTATCTTTTGTGTACAACACGACATATTTTTTGTTAATACTTTATCTAATTTTTGTTTATCTTTATATTCATCACACAGTCCTATAAACCATGTTTGTAAATATTTTATTCTAGCTCCTAATGTATCTGTCAAACTAGCTGCATCCCATGCTGTTATTATTTTTGTACTAAATGGTTCAGGTAACTTTGTAAAATATGTTCTTCTAACTGCTATAGCTTCTTCATGAGTATATATTGCTCTATAATAGTAATCTTTAAAAGCGCATGTATATTCATCTATATAACACATATTGCATATTGATAATTTATTCATTAATTGTCTATTTAGATTCTTATCTTTTTCTTGTTCTGCTAATTCTGTTGTCATACTTCCAAATTCATTTCTAATTCCAAATTCGTATTTGTCTAATATAGCTATGCTTGATGTTGTAATTGTTCCACTACTATCTTTATTATTTCTTAATGTTGCTCTACCGTCAGCTGTTATGTTATGTAGCCATAATTTTACTGTTCCTATTAATGTTCTTTCTATATATCCTGGTGTATCTGCTACTGATATTTTATTATCTATTAGTTGTTTTGCAATTTGTCCTATCCATACTTGTATTGTTTTATTTATATCTGTGACACAATCTAAATCTAAAAATTGTGAATGTTCTGGAGTTTTAGTTGGTGTCCATTTATTTAATCTACTTTGCCATATTGCTTCATATCTATTATCATCTGTTACTGTATAATAAGTTGGTTCTCTAGTTCGTGGGTTATCATATCTTCTTTTCTCATATGTTCTACTTGTACTTGGTTGTTCATTTTTTATAGTATGTATATTTGGTTCAGCATTTGTTGTATTTATATTTAAATCTGTTATTTGGTTCATTATTTGGGTATATGTTTCACTGTTATCGTCATTATCGTCTTCATTGTTATTATTGTCTGAATGTATTTCTGATTCGGTTTCGTTTATGGTTACATTATCTATGGTTAAATTGTCTATTGTGATGTTATCAATACTTATGTTTGGAGATTCTTCGTCAGGGTTTAAGCTTTCTAAGTGTATTTGTTCTTTTAACTGTTCTAATTCCATTGCTAACTTTTTTTCTTTTTCTTTTTTTATTTTTTCATTTTGTTTGGCTAATCTGGCTTGTACTTTCTGGGCATATATTTGTTTTAATATTGCTAATTCTTTTTCCATTTCTTGTATTTTTGTAGATGATTCGGATGTTTCTGGTTCTGGTTCAAAATATTCAGGGATTGGTTCTTGAGGTGGTATAGGTTTTTGAGGAGGGGTTTGTTTTATTTGTTGGGTTTTTAGTTGTTCGATTTCTTTTTTGGCTTCTAATCGTATTTTTTCTATTTCTAGTTTTTGATCTATTTCAGTATTTTCTTTTTGTAATCTTATCATTTCTGTTAGACTATCTTCTAATTTAGCTGATATTGGATCCGGCATTAAATATAATTTTGTACCTATTTTTCTATATCGTCGTCATAAAATCCTTGGGGTACTGTGTGATAGAAATATAGATAAATCTCTAGTATTATATTGGAAACTATCAGGAATAGAATTAACCCCTGGAAGTAAAATATTTACAGCAAGATGCAAAAATTTATATATTTTAACTACTAAACATATGGTACAAGCAACTAACAAAATTGATAAAATCAATATAGAATCCCCATTCGACAATATATTAACGGTCATAGATAATAATGATTATAGTTATGATGAATTAAATATGAATCAAGAATTAGATATAGTAAAAGAAAGAATAGGAATGACACCAAAAAGACAAATAGATGCCCCCTCATCCTCATCAAGAATGAGTACATCCAGAAGAATAGAATATGAAATACCCAATGAAATAATACCAACACAACATCCTTATTATATAACAGGAATATTAAATCAACGAAAATATTTAATCTTAATTAACACAGGAGAACAAGATAATTGGATAACAAGAGAATTAATTACAGAAGATGATATTATAATACAAGAACAAGAAATACCCGATCTACCAATAGAATTAAAACAGACAAAGAAAATAACTATTCAAGAAGTAATTATAGGCGGAATACCTATAAACATACAATTTACAATAGGACAAATAAATCCAAATATAGTTTTAGGACTACAATGGCTAGAACAAGTAAAACCATATAAGTTAGAAGATAAAAGATTGATCATTCATTACCAAAATAAAAATGTAATAATCAATAGGACAAAATCAATATTATAAAAATACTTTAAAATGAAAGTATATATATTAGCAAAAATAATTGTAGAAGGATACAATAGTAGATATTACACACCAATGATAGATACCGGTGCAGAAGCAAATTTATGTAGATACAATTGTTTACCAGAAACTAAGTGGCAAAAGATAAAAAATCCAACTGTATTTTCAGGATTTAATGACGAAGGAAGTATAATAAAATATTATGCAAAAGATGTCAAATTACAAATATATGATAAAATACTAACAATAAAAACAATGTATAACTATGATTTCACAACAAGAGATATAATTTTAGGAATGCCCTTTATCGATGAACTATACCCTCATATACTAACAAAAACACACTGCTGGTTTACAACACCTTGTAAACAAAAAATAGGAGCCAAACGAGTACAAAATAAACCTAGAAAAACAACACCATGGATAAAAGGATCAGAAAAGATAACACAAAAACTAGAAAATCAAGTGACAACAGAGAAAGCAATAGAAATTATAACCTTTAATATCAATATGTTACAATCAATCTATGATAAGTTAGAACCCTTATATAGTGACAATCCGCTTAAAGGATGGCATAAACATAAAACAACAGTTACAATAGAACTAATAAATCAGAATAGTATAATAACCCAAAAACCATTAAAATATAACTTTGATGACTTAAAAGAATTTACCTTACACATAGATGAATTACTTCAAAATAATTACATCCAAGCTAGTAACAGTAAACATACTAGTCCCGCCTTTATTGTTAACAAACATAGTGAACAAAAAAGAGGGAAGAGTAGGATGGTTATTGATTATAGAAATCTAAATGCCAAAACTAAAACTTATAATTACCCAATACCAAATAAAATATTAAAAATTAGACAAATCCAAGGATATAATTACTTTAGCAAATTTGATTGCAAATCAGGATTTTATCATTTAAAATTAGAAGATAACTCTAAACATTTAACAGCATTCACAGTACCCCAAGGATTTTATGAATGGAATGTTTTACCCTTTGGATATAAAAATGCACCAGGTAGGTATCAACATTTTATGGATACTTACTTTACACAATTAGAAAACTGTATTGTATATATTGATGATATATTGTTATATTCAAGAACAGAAGACGAACACATACAATTACTAAATAAATTTATTAACATTATAGATACAGCAGGAATTAGTTTAAGTAAAAGCAAGGCAGAAATAATGAAAAAACAAATAGAATTTCTTGGTATACAAATAGATAAGAATGGAGTAAAAATGCAAACACATATAGTACAAAAAATTATAAATTCAGATGAGATACTAGATACAAAGAAAAAGTTACAATCCTTTTTAGGATTAGTAAATCAAGTAAGAGAATATATACCAAAATTAGCAGAATATTTAAAACCATTAAATAAAAAATTAAAAAAGGATATTGAATATCATTTTGACCAAACAGATAGAAAACATATACAAAAGGTTAAAGAATTATGTCAAAAGTTACCAAAATTATATTTTCCAGATATAACAAAAGAATTTATATATATAGTAGAAACAGATTCAAGTAACCATAGTTACGGTGGAGTATTAAAATATAAGTATATTGATACAAAAACAGAACATCACTGTAGATATCACTCAGGAACATATACGGAACCTCAAGATAAATGGGAAATAAATAGGAAAGAATTATTTGCCTTATATAAATGTTTATTAGCATTCGAACCATATATTGTTTATAACAAATTTATTGTCAGAACAGATAATACACAAGTAAAATGGTGGCTAACAAGAAAATTAGACGACTCAGTTACAACAAAAGAAATACGAAGACTTGTCTTAAATATACAAAATTTTACATTTACAATAGAAGTGATCAGTACTAACAAAAATGTCACTGCAGACTACTTATCAAGACAAAGCTACCCAGACAGATCAAGATAGCCAAATGGATATTTTGTTAAAAGCCATGACTACACTTTGCTTAAAAGTGGACAGTTTTGAGCTAGAACTAAAAGAGCTAAAGAAGGACAAAGCTACAAGTCAACCGCATGACTCAAAATATGCTGAACTATGTCAATCGGAAGACATAAAAATTCCAGAACTAGAAGGAGACGTTGAGAAACTCCATAAAACTCATAACAAGTTTGTTAATGCAGCTACAGGAAAAGCATCTACAGGAGCAAGCAGCTCAAATCCAACCAGTCAACCTACAAAAAGACAAAACCAAAATTTAAATAGCCAGTTTACAAAAACCTTTACCAGGAATAAACAACCCATAAACCTATCACATCCGACTATACCAAGTCCACAAACATCCACATATGCCGCAAGTCTAAACCAAAATAAACAAGTATATAACCACATTTCCAGAGCATACATCCAAAATATGTATAAAACCCAAACCTTTTTGAATTTACATCCAAGATCTCAGACAACCACTGACCCTCAAAAAGATTTTATAACTCAGAAACTACAAGGATACAATAAACTAATAGCCCAGCCTGGCACCAGTGCAAATTTAGTACGTACATGCTATGAATATGGACTACTCGCAACGGTATATACAGCCGATGGAGCAGAACTACAACAAATACCAGACTTATATAATGCCTTTTCCATATACAAAAGAATTACAGACGGATCATTCTTTTATATAAGATGTTATTCAGCACCAGCCGAAATATTATACAATGAGATAAAACCACTCATCCAAGTAGTAAAAATTGGACTAACCAGAGATATGATTATCCCAGAGGATATAGAAAAGCAACCAGAAATACCAGAAGTTGATATACCAACATTCTTTGCTACAAAAAGATTAATAGGACTGCAAGTAATTATTCAAGAACTAGTCAACAATTACACCAATGGACATAACATATGGAAATATCATTGTAGAGACCATGCCATGATCTATGCAAATGCAAGAGTACTACGACAAGAAGATATGGAAGAAGTACGTAGTTGGATATGGACATTACTAAGACCCGAAGATACCCCAACAACAAGAGCTATCAAAAAAGATTTTATTTCAGAAAATTTATTGGTTAAATATTGCCAGTATTTAGGACCAAAATACCCAGATCACCATTGTTCAAAGTGCAGTGGAGGAAATACTACAACTATACCAGAAGTAAATCTAGAATGAAGAACAGCAAGACAAAAAGATACATGGGAAGACCCGCAGATATTATTTTAGTTTGTCTTATTATGTAAATTATTGTACTACTTTTTTAGTGGGAAACACTAAACCCCACACGTTTTTCTTTGTTGAAAATAAGAGCATAATGCTCAATCATGTAAAGTAGGATAGGATAGTACGCGTGTAGGAATAGTTACGCGTTTTCTTTTTTAAAAAAAAGTCGTAAAGTACACAGTAGATAGTACTGTGCATTTACGCGTTTTTCTAAATTATTTTGGTCCATTTTAATAAAAATCTAGATATCCTTCTGTATCTATATCAAGGTATATATCATTATCTCTAGAGTCATCATCACTATCATTGTTTAATATTGTGTCTAGCCATAATTCTTTCATTAAGTCTATAATTTCGTGGTTAAATAGTAGGTTATATATTCTTTGTGTGATATCTGTATCTAAATTTTTTAATATATATAAGACTAATATTTTATAGTCTTTATCTCCATTTATAAGATACTTAGGTATTGGTGTTTTATATCTTTCTATATCTTCTGTTTGTTTAGGGTTACTAGTTTCTGCTATCTCGAGTTTCATATAACTAGGTTCTGTCATTTCTTACTTCTGTGTTTTAATCAAACTATTCCTTCTAACCTCTGCTTATATTATTACCTTTATCATCTAATAGTCCAGTATGTTTAATTATCCGGTTGGTCACTACTATGGGTTCCAGCTTTAATCAGTTTACCCTAACCCTGCTTACTTCAGTTGGTTTACTACCCTATTCACGGCTTCCTCGCCTTTTCTGGGTTCAACCATTTTGGAAAAGCTTAGTCTGGGTCTAACTTACTCTCAGCTTCCTAACCATAGCAAACTAATAAGGATAATGTTAACATAATCAGACTATAACATGATAAATAATAATAAGCTAATCAGAGATTATTAGGAATATGATAGATTAGTTACACATATGTAAATATGAGTATACCTTTGTTGTTATCTCGTCGGTAGTATGTGGCATAGATGTTTCTATGTTGGATTCCTCCATAGCAAATATCTGAAATATATTTTTGAGTAATATCTTTTATTGAGTTCTCAACACATGAGAGGTTATAGGTAAGCAGAATTGCTTGCCTTCCTTCTCATCTGTTCGTCTCTATTTATACACATAAGAGGCAAGTGCCTCAATAATTTACATAAAGAAACCGCGTGAGTAAACAGTTTAAGATACTGTTTGCTTTACGACTTCTGAAAGAAAAAAGAAGAAAAACGCGTAAATGCACAGTACTATCTACTGTGTACTTTACGACTTTTTTTTAAAAAAGAAAACGCGTAACTATTCCTACACGCGTACTATCCTATCCTACTTTACATGATTGAGCATTATGCTCTTATTTTCAACAAAGAAAAACGTGTGGGGTTTAGTGTTTCCCACTAAAAAAGTAGTACAATAATTTACATAATAAGACAAACTAAAATAATATCTGCGGGTCTTCCCATGTATCTTTTTGTCTTGCTGTTCTTCATTCTAGATTTACTTCTGGTATAGTTGTAGTATTTCCTCCACTGCACTTTGAACAATGGTGATCTGGGTATTTTGGTCCTAAATACTGGCAATATTTAACCAATAAATTTTCTGAAATAAAATCTTTTTTGATAGCTCTTGTTGTTGGGGTATCTTCGGGTCTTAGTAATGTCCATATCCAACTACGTACTTCTTCCATATCTTCTTGTCGTAGTACTCTTGCATTTGCATAGATCATGGCATGGTCTCTACAATGATATTTCCATATGTTATGTCCATTGGTGTAATTGTTGACTAGTTCTTGAATAATTACTTGCAGTCCTATTAATCTTTTTGTAGCAAAGAATGTTGGTATATCAACTTCTGGTATTTCTGGTTGCTTTTCTATATCCTCTGGGATAATCATATCTCTGGTTAGTCCAATTTTTACTACTTGGATGAGTGGTTTTATCTCATTGTATAATATTTCGGCTGGTGCTGAATAACATCTTATATAAAAGAATGATCCGTCTGTAATTCTTTTGTATATGGAAAAGGCATTATATAAGTCTGGTATTTGTTGTAGTTCTGCTCCATCGGCTGTATATACTGTTGCGAGTAGTCCATATTCATAGCATGTACGTACTAAATTTGCACTGGTGCCAGGCTGGGCTATTAGTTTATTGTATCCTTGTAGTTTCTGAGTTATAAAATCTTTTTGAGGGTCAGTGGTTGTCTGAGATCTTGGATGTAAATTCAAAAAGGTTTGGGTTTTATACATATTTTGGATGTATGCTCTGGAAATGTGGTTATATACTTGTTTATTTTGGTTTAGACTTGCGGCATATGTGGATGTTTGTGGACTTGGTATAGTCGGATGTGATAGGTTTATGGTCCTTTGATCTTCTCTTCTTGGGTCATTTTATCTAAATGCGGAATTATAGTTCTGTAAATTGTATGTTTATAGGTATTCCGCCTATAATTACTTCTTGAATAGTTATTTCCTTTGTCTGTTTTAATTCTATTGGTAGATCGGGTATTTCTTGTTCTTGTATTATAATATCATCTTCTGTAATTAATTCTCTTGTTATCCAATTATCTTGTTCTCCTGTGTTAATTAAGATTAAATATTTTCGTTGATTTAATATTCCTGTTATATAATAAGGATGTTGTGTTGGTATTATTTCATTGGGTATTTCATATTCTATTCTTCTGGATGTACTCATTCTTGATGAGGATGAGGGGGCATCTATTTGTCTTTTTGGTGTCATTCCTATTCTTTCTTTTACTATATCTAATTCTTGATTCATATTTAATTCATCATAACTATAATCATTATTATCTATGACCGTTAATATATTGTCGAATGGGGATTCTATATTGATTTTATCAATTTTGTTAGTTGCTTGTACCATATGTTTAGTAGTTAAAATATATAAATTTTTGCATCTTGCTGTAAATATTTTACTTCCAGGGGTTAATTCTATTCCTGATAGTTTCCAATATAATACTAGAGATTTATCTATATTTCTATCTTTTATTGCTACTGTATAATTTGGGTTAACTGTAAACTTAAATTTTTGGTATATTAGATTTCCTTTTACTGCACTAATTATACTTTGTTCAATTGGGTACTTAATTCTATCATCTGCTAAGTATAGTTCTATGGGTGTATTTATTCCTTCCTTAAAACATGCTTTTATTAATATCTGTATTGCTCCTAAGTGTACATGAGTTATTTCGTTTTTCGGTTTTGGTTTTAATGCTTGTATTTCTTTGGTTATTTCTCTTTTACTTATTATGGGTACCATTGCACTACCTTGTGCATATTTACAGTCTACTGTATGTTCTTTTTGGCTTATTATATAATATTCTTCTTTAGGTTTTTTAAACCAATATTTTACCATTGGTACATCTAATACATTATCTATTTTTAAGGTTATTTCTTGTTTCGTAATTTGCTTGTATATATTTGAGTCAAATATTATTTTTTGGTTATTACTATCTTCAGTTTGGTAATTTTCTTTTTCTATTATTCCTGATTCAGTCATCAATTTCGTTTTCTATATCTGATAGATTTATATCGCTATCATCATTATTTAGGTCAGTTTCTAAATCTGCGTCATTTATCTCTATATCTGGTAATTCATCTAGTTCATAAATACTATCGTTACTTTCTAAATCATAATCTATGTATGGTAATTCTGTATAAATATTTTCTTCTATTCTTACTTCGGTAATTTGTTTTTTCTTAATATCTTTAGGTATTTTACAATCTTTAGCTAAGTGTCCTAATTTTCCACAGTTATAGCATTTGCATTCTGATAATTTTTTCTTAGGTCGATAAGGTCTTTTTCTCTTGTAATTTTTTATATAATATCTTTTTCTTGGATTTTTATGCTTATATTTAGATTTAAAAGATTTATATTTTTTAAATCGTTTTTTGTATCTAAACTTATTTTTCTTAGTTTTACAACCAAATTGTGGTGCTATCTTTTGTGTACAACACGACATATTTTTTGTTAATACTTTATCTAATTTTTGTTTATCTTTATATTCATCACACAGTCCTATAAACCATGTTTGTAAATATTTTATTCTAGCTCCTAATGTATCTGTCAAACTAGCTGCATCCCATGCTGTTATTATTTTTGTACTAAATGGTTCAGGTAACTTTGTAAAATATGTTCTTCTAACTGCTATAGCTTCTTCATGAGTATATATTGCTCTATAATTGATAGTTTCCAATATAATACTAGGGATTTATCTATATTTCTATCTTTTATTGCTACTGTATAATTTGGGTTAACTGTAAACTTAAATTTTTGGTATATTAGATTTCCTTTTACTGCACTAATTATACTTTGTTCAATTGGGTACTTAATTCTATCATCTGCTAAGTATAGTTCTATGGGTGTATTTATTCCTTCCTTAAAACATGCTTTTATTAATATCTGTATTGCTCCTAAGTGTACATGAGTTATTTCGTTTTTCGGTTTTGGTTTTAATGCTTGTATTTCTTTGGTTATTTCTCTTTTACTTATTATGGGTACCATTGCACTACCTTGTGCATATTTACAGTCTACTGTATGTTCTTTTTGGCTTATTATATAATATTCTTCTTTAGGTTTTTTAAACCAATATTTTACCATTGGTACATCTAATACATTATCTATTTTTAAGGTTATTTCTTGTTTCGTAATTTGCTTGTATATATTTGAGTCAAATATTATTTTTTGGTTATTACTATCTTCAGTTTGGTAATTTTCTTTTTCTATTATTCCTGATTCAGTCATCAATTTCGTTTTCTATATCTGATAGATTTATATCGCTATCATCATTATTTAGGTCAGTTTCTAAATCTGCGTCATTTATCTCTATATCTGGTAATTCATCTAGTTCATAAATACTATCGTTACTTTCTAAATCATAATCTATGTATGGTAATTCCGTATAAATATTTTCTTCTATTCTTACTTCGGTAATTTGTTTTTTCTTAATATCTTTAGGTATTTTACAATCTTTAGCTAAGTGTCCTAATTTTCCACAGTTATAGCATTTGCATTCTGATAATTTTTTCTTAGGTCGATAAGGTCTTTTTCTCTTGTAATTTTTTATATAATATCTTTTTCTTGGATTTTTATGCTTATATTTAGATTTAAAAGATTTATATTTTTTAAATCGTTTTTTGTATCTAAACTTATTTTTCTTAGTTTTACAACCAAATTGTGGTGCTATCTTTTGTGTACAACACGACATATTTTTTGTTAATACTTTATCTAATTTTTGTTTATCTTTATATTCATCACACAGTCCTATAAACCATGTTTGTAAATATTTTATTCTAGCTCCTAATGTATCTGTCAAACTAGCTGCATCCCATGCTGTTATTATTTTTGTACTAAATGGTTCAGGTAACTTTGTAAAATATGTTCTTCTAACTGCTATAGCTTCTTCATGAGTATATATTGCTCTATAATAGTAATCTTTAAAAGCGCATGTATATTCATCTATATAACACATATTGCATATTGATAATTTATTCATTAATTGTCTATTTAGATTCTTATCTTTTTCTTGTTCTGCTAATTCTGTTGTCATACTTCCAAATTCATTTCTAATTCCAAATTCGTATTTGTCTAATATAGCTATGCTTGATGTTGTAATTGTTCCACTACTATCTTTATTATTTCTTAATGTTGCTCTACCGTCAGCTGTTATGTTATGTAGCCATAATTTTACTGTTCCTATTAATGTTCTTTCTATATATCCTGGTGTATCTGCTACTGATATTTTATTATCTATTAGTTGTTTTGCAATTTGTCCTATCCATACTTGTATTGTTTTATTTATATCTGTGACACAATCTAAATCTAAAAATTGTGAATGTTCTGGAGTTTTAGTTGGTGTCCATTTATTTAATCTACTTTGCCATATTGCTTCATATCTATTATCATCTGTTACTGTATAATAAGTTGGTTCTCTAGTTCGTGGGTTATCATATCTTCTTTTCTCATATGTTCTACTTGTACTTGGTTGTTCATTTTTTATAGTATGTATATTTGGTTCAGCATTTGTTGTATTTATATTTAAATCTGTTATTTGGTTCATTATTTGGGTATATGTTTCACTGTTATCGTCATTATCGTCTTCATTGTTATTATTGTCTGAATGTATTTCTGATTCGGTTTCGTTTATGGTTACATTATCTATGGTTAAATTGTCTATTGTGATGTTATCAATACTTATGTTTGGAGATTCTTCGTCAGGGTTTAAGCTTTCTAAGTGTATTTGTTCTTTTAACTGTTCTAATTCCATTGCTAACTTTTTTTCTTTTTCTTTTTTTATTTTTTCATTTTGTTTGGCTAATCTGGCTTGTACTTTCTGGGCATATATTTGTTTTAATATTGCTAATTCTTTTTCCATTTCTTGTATTTTTGTAGATGATTCAGATGTTTCTGGTTCTGGTTCAAAATATTCAGGGATTGGTTCTTGAGGTGGTATAGGTTTTTGAGGAGGGGTTTGTTTTATTTGTTGGGTTTTTAGTTGTTCGATTTCTTTTTTGGCTTCTAATCGTATTTTTTCTATTTCTAGTTTTTGATCTATTTCAGTATTTTCTTTTTGTAATCTTATCATTTCTGTTAGACTATCTTCTAATTTAGCTGATATTGGATCCGGCATTAAATATAATTTTGTACCTATTTTTCTATATCGTCGTCCTAAATTTGAGTGTGTTATTGTTATTTGTGTTCCATCTGTTCCTAAAAATGTTTTTTCTTCTACTGGATATTCTTCTTTATTCATAAACAATATTTTATTTCTAATATATCTTTTTGTAATTCTAATTCTTGTATGGTTTGTTTTTGTGCTTCGATTGATTTTTTAGCTACTCCTGCAAATATATTATAATTTAATCTTTCTTTTCTAATTTTAAGTTCTTCGTGTATATCATTTAATTTTCTTAATAATTCCATTTTTCTTATTATTTTTGGTGTTTCTGGATATATATATACTGGGTTGCTCGGCTCTGGTTTATCCATTTACTAATGATTCTCTTATTTTAGTTATTGCTATAATAAAATGTGTTATTCTTTTAGTGAAGTTATTTATTTCCTTGATTATTTGTGTAATTTCTTTTAGCTTATATTTTTGCTGTCTTTTTATTTTACTCTGTTTTTCAATTCTTCTTGTTAAATAGTGTATTTTTATTTTTCTGACTACTTTTGGTTGTTGTCGCTTATACATTATAATTCATCATATTTATATTCTTGTTGTTTTATAAGTTGTCTAATATATTCGTATTCTGTATAGGAAATTGTGTCGATTAATTCAGGTATTTTTGTGTATTCGTATCTTTCATATAATTTATCTAAATTTAGTCTTAGTTTCTGTACTTTAGTTGCTATATTTATTTGTTTATCTAATCTTATACATCTAGGATGTTCATCTGGTAAATCTTCTCCATATTCAATTCCTTTCATGTTTTCTGTTTGTATTATAAATTGTTTTTTACTTTGTTTCTTTATTCTATTTTTGTAAATATTGTTGGTACTATATTTTTTATTCCTATGCTCGTTTATTTTATTTTCGTTCATCCTATGCTCTGTTATCTTATCTTTTTTATTCCTATGCTCTGATACCAATGTGGGGGGTGGTCCTTTGATCTTCTCTTCTTGGGTCATTTTATCTAAATGCGGAATTATAGTAGTTATCTCGTTCTCTAATTAGTCTTAATATAATATTGATATCTCTTACTATTAGATCTAAATAACCACTATTTTGGGTTTGTATATATCTGTCTAGATTGAATTGTATTAATGTTTCTCTTTCTCTTAGTTCATCTATAGTTCGCTGCCAATTTTCTAAATTATTTTGGTCCATTTTAATAAAAATCTAGATATCCTTCTGTATCTATATCAAGGTATATATCATTATCTCTAGAGTCATTATCACTATCATTGTTTAATATTGTGTCTATCCATAATTCTTTCATTAAGTCTATGATTTCGTGGTTAAATAGTAGGTTATATATTCTTTGTGTGATATCTGTATCTAAATTTTTTAATATATATAAGACTAATATTTTATAGTCTTTATCTCCATTTATAAGATACTTAGGTATTGGTGTTTTATATCTTTCTATATCTTCTGTTTGTTTAGGGTTACTAGTTTCTGCTATCTCGAGTTTCATATAACTAGGTTCTGTCATTTCTTACTTTTGTGTTTTAATCAAACTATTCCTTCTAACCTCTGCTTATATTATTACCTTTATCATCTAATAGTCCAGTATGTTTAATTATCCGGTTGGTCACTACTATGGGTTCCAGCTTTAATCAGTTTACCCTAACCCTGCTTACTTCAGTTGGTTTACTACCCTATTCACGGCTTCCTCGCCTTTTCTGGGTTCAACCATTTTGGAAAAGCTTAGTCTGGGTCTAACTTACTCTCAGCTTCCTAACCATAGCAAACTAATAAGGATAATGTTAACATAATCAGACTATAACATGATAAATAATAATAAGCTAATCAGAGATTATTAGGAATATGATAGATTAGTTACACATATGTAAATATGAGTATACCTTTGTTGTTATCTCGTCGGTAGTATGTGGCATAGATGTTTCTATGTTGGATTCCTCCATAGCAAATATCTGAAATATATTTTTGAGTAATATCTTTTATTGAGTTCTCAACACATGAGAGGTTATAGGTAAGCAGAATTGCTTGCCTTCCTTCTCATCTGTTCGTCTCTATTTATACACATAAGAGGCAAGTGCCTCAATAATTTACATAAAGAAACCGCGTGAGTAAACAGTTTAAGATACTGTTTGCTTTACGACTTCTGAAAGAAAAAAGAAGAAAAACGCGTAAATGCACAGTACTATCTACTGTGTACTTTACGACTTTTTTTAAAAAAGAAAACGCGTAACTATTCCTACACGCGTACTATCCTATCCTACTTTACATGATTGAGCATTATGCTCTTATTTTCAACAAAGAAAAACGTGTGGGGTTTAGTGTTTCCCACTAAAAAAGTAGTACAATAATTTACATAATAAGACAAACTAAAATAATATCTGCGGGTCTTCCCATGTATCTTTTTGTCTTGCTGTTCTTCATTCTAGATTTACTTCTGGTATAGTTGTAGTATTTCCTCCACTGCACTTTGAACAATGGTGATCTGGGTATTTTGGTCCTAAATACTGGCAATATTTAACCAATAAATTTTCTGAAATAAAATCTTTTTTGATAGCTCTTGTTGTTGGGGTATCTTCGGGTCTTAGTAATGTCCATATCCAACTACGTACTTCTTCCATATCTTCTTGTCGTAGTACTCTTGCATTTGCATAGATCATGGCATGGTCTCTACAATGATATTTCCATATGTTATGTCCATTGGTGTAATTGTTGACTAGTTCTTGAATAATTACTTGCAGTCCTATTAATCTTTTTGTAGCAAAGAATGTTGGTATATCAACTTCTGGTATTTCTGGTTGCTTTTCTATATCCTCTGGGATAATCATATCTCTGGTTAGTCCAATTTTTACTACTTGGATGAGTGGTTTTATCTCATTGTATAATATTTCGGCTGGTGCTGAATAACATCTTATATAAAAGAATGATCCGTCTGTAATTCTTTTGTATATGGAAAAGGCATTATATAAGTCTGGTATTTGTTGTAGTTCTGCTCCATCGGCTGTATATACCGTTGCGAGTAGTCCATATTCATAGCATGTACGTACTAAATTTGCACTGGTGCCAGGCTGGGCTATTAGTTTATTGTATCCTTGTAGTTTCTGCGTTATAAAATCTTTTTGAGGGTCAGTGGTTGTCTGAGATCTTGGATGTAAATTCAAAAAGGTTTGGGTTTTATACATATTTTGGATGTATGCTCTGGAAATGTGGTTATATACTTGTTTATTTTGGTTTAGACTTGCGGCATATGTGGATGTTTGTGGACTTGGTATAGTCGGATGTGATAGGTTTATGGGTTGTTTATTCCTGGTAAAGGTTTTTGTAAACTGGCTATTTAAATTTTGGTTTTGTCTTTTTGTAGGTTGACTGGTTGGATTTGAGCTGCTTGCTCCTGTAGATGCTTTTCCTGTAGCTGCATTAACAAACTTGTTATGAGTTTTATGGAGTTTCTCAACGTCTCCTTCTAGTTCTGGAATTTTTATGTCTTCCGATTGACATAGTTCAGCATATTTTGAGTCATGCGGTTGACTTGTAGCTTTGTCCTTCTTTAGCTCTTTTAGTTCTAGCTCAAAACTGTCCACTTTTAAGCAAAGTGTAGTCATGGCTTTTAACAAAATATCCATTTGGCTATCTTGATCTGTCTGGGTAGCTTTGTCTTGATAAGTAGTCTGCAGTGACATTTTTGTTAGTACTGATCACTTCTATTGTAAATGTAAAATTTTGTATATTTAAGACAAGTCTTCGTATTTCTTTTGTTGTAACTGAGTCGTCTAATTTTCTTGTTAGCCACCATTTTACTTGTGTATTATCTGTTCTGACAATAAATTTGTTATAAACAATATATGGTTCGAATGCTAATAAACATTTATATAAGGCAAATAATTCTTTCCTATTTATTTCCCATTTATCTTGAGGTTCCGTATATGTTCCTGAGTGATATCTACAGTGATGTTCTGTTTTTGTATCAATATACTTATATTTTAATACTCCACCGTAACTATGGTTACTTGAATCTGTTTCTACTATATATATAAATTCTTTTGTTATATCTGGAAAATATAATTTTGGTAACTTTTGACATAATTCTTTAACCTTTTGTATATGTTTTCTATCTGTTTGGTCAAAATGATATTCAATATCCTTTTTTAATTTTTTATTTAATGGTTTTAAATATTCTGCTAATTTTGGTATATATTCTCTTACTTGATTTACTAATCCTAAAAAGGATTGTAATTTTTTCTTCGTATCTAGTATTTCATTTGAATTTATAATTTTTTGTACTATATGTGTTTGCATTTTTACTCCATTCTTATCTATTTGTATACCAAGAAATTCTATTTGTTTTTTCATTATTTCTGCCTTGCTTTTACTTAAACTAATTCCTGCTGTATCTATAATGTTAATAAATTTATTTAGTAATTGTATGTGTTCGTCTTCTGTTCTTGAATATAACAATATATCATCAATATATACAATACAGTTTTCTAATTGTGTAAAGTAAGTATCCATAAAATGTTGATACCTACCTGGTGCATTTTTATATCCAAAGGGTAAAACATTCCATTCATAAAATCCTTGGGGTACTGTGAATGCTGTTAAATGTTTAGAGTTATCTTCTAATTTTAAATGATAAAATCCTGAGTGATATCTACAGTGATGTTCTGTTTTTGTATCAATATACTTATATTTTAATACTCCACCGTAACTATGGTTACTTGAATCTGTTTCTACTATATATATAAATTCTTTTGTTATATCTGGAAAATATAATTTTGGTAACTTTTGACATAATTCTTTAACCTTTTGTATATGTTTTCTATCTGTTTGGTCAAAATGATATTCAATATCCTTTTTTAATTTTTTATTTAATGGTTTTAAATATTCTGCTAATTTTGGTATATATTCTCTTACTTGATTTACTAATCCTAAAAAGGATTGTAATTTTTTCTTCGTATCTAGTATTTCATTTGAATTTATAATTTTTTGTACTATATGTGTTTGCATTTTTACTCCATTCTTATCTATTTGTATACCAAGAAATTCTATTTGTTTTTTCATTATTTCTGCCTTGCTTTTACTTAAACTAATTCCTGCTGTATCTATAATGTTAATAAATTTATTTAGTAATTGTATGTGTTCGTCTTCTGTTCTTGAATATAACAATATATCATCAATATATACAATACAGTTTTCTAATTGTGTAAAGTAAGTATCCATAAAATGTTGATACCTACCTGGTGCATTTTTATATCCAAAGGGTAAAACATTCCATTCATAAAATCCTTGGGGTACTGTGAATGCTGTTAAATGTTTAGAGTTATCTTCTAATTTTAAATGATAAAAGCCTGATTTGCAATCAAATTTGCTAAAGTAATTATATCCTTGGATTTGTCTAATTTTTAATATTTTGTTTGGTATTGGGTAATTATAAGTTTTAGTTTTGGCATTTAGATTTCTATAATCAATAACCATCCTACTCTTCCCTCTTTTTTGTTCACTATGTTTGTTAACAATAAAGGCGGGACTAGTATGTTTACTGTTACTAGCTTGGATGTAATTATTTTGAAGTAATTCATCTATGTGTAAGGTAAATTCTTTTAAGTCATCAAAGTTATATTTTAATGGTTTTTGGGTTATTATACTATTCTGATTTATTAGTTCTATTGTAACTGTTGTTTTATGTTTATGCCATCCTTTAAGCGGATTGTCACTATATAAGGGTTCTAACTTATCATAGATTGATTGTAACATATTGATATTAAAGGTTATAATTTCTATTGCTTTCTCTGTTGTCACTTGATTTTCTAGTTTTTGTGTTATCTTTTCTGATCCTTTTATCCATGGTGTTGTTTTTCTAGGTTTATTTTGTACTCGTTTGGCTCCTATTTTTTGTTTACAAGGTGTTGTAAACCAGCAGTGTGTTTTTGTTAGTATATGAGGGTATAGTTCATCGATAAAGGGCATTCCTAAAATTATATCTCTTGTTGTGAAATCATAGTTATACATTGTTTTTATTGTTAGTATTTTATCATATATTTGTAATTTGACATCTTTTGCATAATATTTTATTATACTTCCTTCGTCATTAAATCCTGAAAATACAGTTGGATTTTTTATCTTTTGCCACTTAGTTTCTGGTAAACAATTGTATCTACATAAATTTGCTTCTGCACCGGTATCTATCATTGGTGTGTAATATCTACTATTGTATCCTTCTACAATTATTTTTGCTAATATATATACTTTCATTTTAAAGTATTTTTATAATATTGATTTTGTCCTATTGATTATTACATTTTTATTTTGGTAATGAATGATCAATCTTTTATCTTCTAACTTATATGGTTTTACTTGTTCTAGCCATTGTAGTCCTAAAACTATATTTGGATTTATTTGTCCTATTGTAAATTGTATGTTTATAGGTATTCCGCCTATAATTACTTCTTGAATAGTTATTTCCTTTGTCTGTTTTAATTCTATTGGTAGATCGGGTATTTCTTGTTCTTGTATTATAATATCATCTTCTGTAATTAATTCTCTTGTTATCCAATTATCTTGTTCTCCTGTGTTAATTAAGATTAAATATTTTCGTTGATTTAATATTCCTGTTATATAATAAGGATGTTGTGTTGGTATTATTTCATTGGGTATTTCATATTCTATTCTTCTGGATGTACTCATTCTTGATGAGGATGAGGGGGCATCTATTTGTCTTTTTGGTGTCATTCCTATTCTTTCTTTTACTATATCTAATTCTTGATTCATATTTAATTCATCATAACTATAATCATTATTATCTATGACCGTTAATATATTGTCGAATGGGGATTCTATATTGATTTTATCAATTTTGTTAGTTGCTTGTACCATATGTTTAGTAGTTAAAATATATAAATTTTTGCATCTTGCTGTAAATATTTTACTTCCAGGGGTTAATTTTATTCCTGATAGTTTCCAATATAATACTAGAGATTTATCTATATTTCTATCTTTTATTGCTACTGTATAATTTGGGTTAACTGTAAACTTAAATTTTTGGTATATTAGATTTCCTTTTACTGCACTAATTATACTTTGTTCAATTGGGTACTTAATTCTATCATCTGCTAAGTATAGTTCTATGGGTGTATTTATTCCTTCCTTAAAACATGCTTTTATTAATATCTGTATTGCTCCTAAGTGTACATGAGTTATTTCGTTTTTCGGTTTTGGTTTTAATGCTTGTATTTCTTTGGTTATTTCTCTTTTACTTATTATGGGTACCATTGCACTACCTTGTGCATATTTACAGTCTACTGTATGTTCTTTTTGGCTTATTATATAATATTCTTCTTTAGGTTTTTTAAACCAATATTTTACCATTGGTACATCTAATACATTATCTATTTTTAAGGTTATTTCTTGTTTCGTAATTTGCTTGTATATATTTGAGTCAAATATTATTTTTTGGTTATTACTATCTTTAGTTTGGTAATTTTCTTTTTCTATTATTCCTGATTCAGTCATCAATTTCGTTTTCTATATCTGATAGATTTATATCGCTATCATCATTATTTAGGTCAGTTTCTAAATCTGCGTCATTTATCTCTATATCTGGTAATTCATCTAGTTCATAAATACTATCGTTACTTTCTAAATCATAATCTATGTATGGTAATTCTGTATAAATATTTTCTTCTATTCTTACTTCGGTAATTTGTTTTTTCTTAATATCTTTAGGTATTTTACAATCTTTAGCTAAGTGTCCTAATTTTCCACAGTTATAGCATTTGCATTCTGATAATTTTTTCTTAGGTCGATAAGGTCTTTTTCTCTTGTAATTTTTTATATAATATCTTTTTCTTGGATTTTTATGCTTATATTTAGATTTAAAAGATTTATATTTTTTAAATCGTTTTTTGTATCTAAACTTATTTTTCTTAGTTTTACAACCAAATTGTGGTGCTATCTTTTGTGTACAACACGACATATTTTTTGTTAATACTTTATCTAATTTTTGTTTATCTTTATATTCATCACACAGTCCTATAAACCATGTTTGTAAATATTTTATTCTAGCTCCTAATGTATCTGTCAAACTAGCTGCATCCCATGCTGTTATTATTTTTGTACTAAATGGTTCAGGTAACTTTGTAAAATATGTTCTTCTAACTGCTATAGCTTCTTCATGAGTATATATTGCTCTATAATAGTAATCTTTAAAAGCGCATGTATATTCATCTATATAACACATATTGCATATTGATAATTTATTCATTAATTGTCTATTTAGATTCTTATCTTTTTCTTGTTCTGCTAATTCTGTTGTCATACTTCCAAATTCATTTCTAATTCCAAATTCGTATTTGTCTAATATAGCTATGCTTGATGTTGTAATTGTTCCACTACTATCTTTATTATTTCTTAATGTTGCTCTACCGTCAGCTGTTATGTTATGTAGCCATAATTTTACTGTTCCTATTAATGTTCTTTCTATATATCCTGGTGTATCTGCTACTGATATTTTATTATCTATTAGTTGCTTTGCAATTTGTCCTATCCATACTTGTATTGTTTTATTTATATCTGTGACACAATCTAAATCTAAAAATTGTGAATGTTCTGGAGTTTTAGTTGGTGTCCATTTATTTAATCTACTTTGCCATATTGCTTCATATTCTCATATGTTCTACTTGTACTTGGTTGTTCATTTTTTATAGTATGTATATTTGGTTCAGCATTTGTTGTATTTATATTTAAATCTGTTATTTGGTTCATTATTTGGGTATATGTTTCACTGTTATCGTCATTATCGTCTTCATTGTTATTATTGTCTGAATGTATTTCTGATTCGGTTTCGTTTATGGTTACATTATCTATGGTTAAATTGTCTATTGTGATGTTATCAATACTTATGTTTGGAGATTCTTCGTCAGGGTTTAAGCTTTCTAAGTGTATTTGTTCTTTTAACTGTAGCATAGGAATAAAAAATATAGTACCAACAATATTTACAAAAATAGAATAAAGAAACAAAGTAAAAAACAATTTATAATACAAACAGAAAACATGAAAGGAATTGAATATGGAGAAGATTTACCAGATAAACACCCTAGATGTATAAGATTGGATAAACAAATAAATATAGCAACTAAAGTACAGAAACTAAGACTAAATTTAGATAAATTATATGAAAGATACGAATACACAAAAATACCTGAATTAATCGACACAATTTCCTATACAGAATACGAATATATTAGACAACTTATAAAACAACAAGAATATAAATATGATGAATTATAATGTATAAGCGACAACAACCAAAAGTAGTCAGAAAAATAAAAATACACTATTTAACAAGAAGAATTGAAAAACAGAGTAAAATAAAAAGACAGCAAAAATATAAGCTAAAAGAAATTACACAAATAATCAAGGAAATAAATAACTTCACTAAAAGAATAACACATTTTATTATAGCAATAACTAAAATAAGAGAATCATTAGTAAATGGATAAACCAGAGCCGAGCAACCCAGTATATATATATCCAGAAACACCAAAAATAATAAGAAAAATGGAATTATTAAGAAAATTAAATGATATACACGAAGAACTTAAAATTAGAAAAGAAAGATTAAATTATAATATATTTGCAGGAGTAGCTAAAAAATCAATCGAAGCACAAAAACAAACCATACAAGAATTAGAATTACAAAAAGATATATTAGAAATAAAATATTGTTTATGAATAAAGAAGAATATCCAGTAGAAGAAAAAACATTTTTAGGAACAGATGGAACACAAATAACAATAACACACTCAAATTTAGGACGACGATATAGAAAAATAGGTACAAAATTATATTTAATGCCGGATCCAATATCAGCTAAATTAGAAGATAGTCTAACAGAAATGATAAGATTACAAAAAGAAAATACTGAAATAGATCAAAAACTAGAAATAGAAAAAATACGATTAGAAGCCAAAAAAGAAATCGAACAACTAAAAACCCAACAAATAAAACAAACCCCTCCTCAAAAACCTATACCACCTCAAGAACCAATCCCTGAATATTTTGAACCAGAACCAGAAACATCCGAATCATCTACAAAAATACAAGAAATGGAAAAAGAATTAGCAATATTAAAACAAATATATGCCCAGAAAGTACAAGCCAGATTAGCCAAACAAAATGAAAAAATAAAAAAAGAAAAAGAAAAAAAGTTAGCAATGGAATTAGTACAGTTAAAAGAACAAATACACTTAGAAAGCTTAAACCCTGACGAAGAATCTCCAAACATAAGTATTGATAACATCACAATAGACAATTTAACCATAGATAATGTAACCATAAACGAAACCGAATCAGAAATACATTCAGACAATAATAACATATATTTGTAATTTGACATCTTTTGCATAATATTTTATTATACTTCCTTCGTCATTAAATCCTGAAAATACAGTTGGATTTTTTATCTTTTGCCATTTAGATTCTGGTAAACAATTGTATCTACATAAATTTGCTTCTGCACCGGTATCTATCATTGGTGTGTAATATCTACTATTGTATCCTTCTACAATTATTTTTGCTAATATATATACTTTCATTTTAAAGTATTTTTATAATATTGATTTTGTCCTATTGATTATTACATTTTTATTTTGGTAATGAATGATCAATCTTTTATCTTCTAACTTATATGGTTTTACTTGTTCTAGCCATTGTAGTCCTAAAACTATATTTGGATTTATTTGTCCTATTGTAAATTGTATATTTATAGGTATTCCGCCTATAATTACTTCTTGAATAGTTATTTCCTTTGTCTGTTTTAATTCTATTGGTAGATCGGGTATTTCTTGTTCTTGTATTATAATATCATCTTCTGTAATTAATTCTCTAGTTATCCAATTATCTTGTTCTCCTGTGTTGATTAAGATTAAATATTTTCGTTGATTTAATATTCCTGTTATATAATAAGGATGTTGTGTTGGTATTATTTCATTGGGTATTTCATATTCTATTCTTCTGGATGTACTCATTCTTGATGAGGATGAGGGGGCATCTATTTGTCTTTTTGGTGTCATTCCTATTCTTTCTTTTACTATATCTAATTCTTGATTCATATTTAATTCATCATAACTATAATCATTATTATCTATGACCGTTAATATATTGTCGAATGGGGATTCTATATTGATTTTATCAATTTTGTTAGTTGCTTGTACCATATGTTTAGTAGTTAAAATATATAAATTTTTGCATCTTGCTGTAAATATTTTACTTCCAGGGGTTAATTCTATTCCTGATAGTTTCCAATATAATACTAGGGATTTATCTATATTTCTATCTTTTATTGCTACTGTATAATTTGGGTTAACTGTAAACTTAAATTTTTGGTATATTAGATTTCCTTTTACTGCACTAATTATACTTTGTTCAATTGGGTACTTAATTCTATCATCTGCTAAGTATAGTTCTATGGGTGTATTTATTCCTTCCTTAAAACATGCTTTTATTAATATCTGTATTGCTCCTAAGTGTACATGAGTTATTTCGTTTTTCGGTTTTGGTTTTAATGCTTGTATTTCTTTGGTTATTTCTCTTTTACTTATTATGGGTACCATTGCACTACCTTGTGCATATTTACAGTCTACTGTATGTTCTTTTTGGCTTATTATATAATATTCTTCTTTAGGTTTTTTAAACCAATATTTTACCATTGGTACATCTAATACATTATCTATTTTTAAGGTTATTTCTTGTTTCGTAATTTGCTTGTATATATTTGAGTCAAATATTATTTTTTGGTTATTACTATCTTCAGTTTGGTAATTTTCTTTTTCTATTATTCCTGATTCAGTCATCAATTTCGTTTTCTATATCTGATAGATTTATATCGCTATCATCATTATTTAGGTCAGTTTCTAAATCTGCGTCATTTATCTCTATATCTGGTAATTCATCTAGTTCATAAATACTATCGTTACTTTCTAAATCATAATCTATGTATGGTAATTCTGTATAAATATTTTCTTCTATTCTTACTTCGGTAATTTGTTTTTTCTTAATATCTTTAGGTATTTTACAATCTTTAGCTAAGTGTCCTAATTTTCCACAGTTATAGCATTTGCATTCTGATAATTTTTTCTTAGGTCGATAAGGTCTTTTTCTCTTGTAATTTTTTATATAATATCTTTTTCTTGGATTTTTATGCTTATATTTAGATTTAAAAGATTTATATTTTTTAAATCGTTTTTTGTATCTAAACTTATTTTTCTTAGTTTTACAACCAAATTGTGGTGCTATCTTTTGTGTACAACACGACATATTTTTTGTTAATACTTTATCTAATTTTTGTTTATCTTTATATTCATCACACAGTCCTATAAACCATGTTTGTAAATATTTTATTCTAGCTCCTAATGTATCTGTCAAACTAGCTGCATCCCATGCTGTTATTATTTTTGTACTAAATGGTTCAGGTAACTTTGTAAAATATGTTCTTCTAACTGCTATAGCTTCTTCATGAGTATATATTGCTCTATAATAGTAATCTTTAAAAGCGCATGTATATTCACATATTGCATATTGATAATTTATTCATTAATTGTCTATTTAGATTCTTATCTTTTTCTTGTTCTGCTAATTCTGTTGTCATACTTCCAAATTCATTTCTAATTCCAAATTCGTATTTGTCTAATATAGCTATGCTTGATGTTGTAATTGTTCCACTACTATCTTTATTATTTCTTAATGTTGCTCTACCGTCAGCTGTTATGTTATGTAGCCATAATTTTACTGTTCCTATTAATGTTCTTTCTATATATCCTGGTGTATCTGCTACTGATATTTTATTATCTATTAGTTGTTTTGCAATTTGTCCTATCCATACTTGTATTGTTTTATTTATATCTGTGACACAATCTAAATCTAAAAATTGTGAATGTTCTGGAGTTTTAGTTGGTGTCCATTTATTTAATCTACTTTGCCATATTGCTTCATATCTATTATCATCTGTTACTGTATAATAAGTTGGTTCTCTAGTTCGTGGGTTATCATATCTTCTTTTCTCATATGTTCTACTTGTACTTGGTTGTTCATTTTTTATAGTATGTATATTTGGTTCAGCATTTGTTGTATTTATATTTAAATCTGTTATTTGGTTCATTATTTGGGTATATGTTTCACTGTTATCGTCATTATCGTCTTCATTGTTATTATTGTCTGAATGTATTTCTGATTCGGTTTCGTTTATGGTTACATTATCTATGGTTAAATTGTCTATTGTGATGTTATCAATACTTATGTTTGGAGATTCTTCGTCAGGGTTTAAGCTTTCTAAGTGTATTTGTTCTTTTAACTGTACTAATTCCATTGCTAACTTTTTTTCTTTTTCTTTTTTTATTTTTTCATTTTGTTTGGCTAATCTGGCTTGTACTTTCTGGGCATATATTTGTTTTAATATTGCTAATTCTTTTTCCATTTCTTGTATTTTTGTAGATGATTCGGATGTTTCTGGTTCTGGTTCAAAATATTCAGGGATTGGTTCTTGAGGTGGTATAGGTTTTTGAGGAGGGGTTTGTTTTATTTGTTGGGTTTTTAGTTGTTCGATTTCTTTTTTGGCTTCTAATCGTATTTTTTCTATTTCTAGTTTTTGATCTATTTCAGTATTTTCTTTTTGTAATCTTATCATTTCTGTTAGACTATCTTCTAATTTAGCTGATATTGGATCCGGCATTAAATATAATTTTGTACCTATTTTTCTATATCGTCGTCCTAAATTTGAGTGTGTTATTGTTATTTGTGTTCCATCTGTTCCTAAAAATGTTTTTTCTTCTACTGGATATTCTTCTTTATTCATAAACAATATTTAATTTCTAATATATCTTTTTGTAATTCTAATTCTTGTATGGTTTGTTTTTGTGCTTCGATTGATTTTTTAGCTACTCCTGCAAATATATTATAATTTAATCTTTCTTTTCTAATTTTAAGTTCTTCGTGTATATCATTTAATTTTCTTAATAATTCCATTTTTCTTATTATTTTTGGTGTTTCTGGATATAGTCTAAACCAAAATAAACAAGTATATAACCACATTTCCAGAGCATACATCCAAAATATGTATAAAACCCAAACCTTTTTGAATTTACATCCAAGATCTCAGACAACCACTGACCCTCAAAAAGATTTTATAACGCAGAAACTACAAGGATACAATAAACTAATAGCCCAGCCTGGCACCAGTGCAAATTTAGTACGTACATGCTATGAATATGGACTACTCGCAACGGTATATACAGCCGATGGAGCAGAACTACAACAAATACCAGACTTATATAATGCCTTTTCCATATACAAAAGAATTACAGACGGATCATTCTTTTATATAAGATGTTATTCAGCACCAGCCGAAATATTATACAATGAGATAAAACCACTCATCCAAGTAGTAAAAATTGGACTAACCAGAGATATGATTATCCCAGAGGATATAGAAAAGCAACCAGAAATACCAGAAGTTGATATACCAACATTCTTTGCTACAAAAAGATTAATAGGACTGCAAGTAATTATTCAAGAACTAGTCAACAATTACACCAATGGACATAACATATGGAAATATCATTGTAGAGACCATGCCATGATCTATGCAAATGCAAGAGTACTACGACAAGAAGATATGGAAGAAGTACGTAGTTGGATATGGACATTACTAAGACCCGAAGATACCCCAACAACAAGAGCTATCAAAAAAGATTTTATTTCAGAAAATTTATTGGTTAAATATTGCCAGTATTTAGGACCAAAATACCCAGATCACCATTGTTCAAAGTGCAGTGGAGGAAATACTACAACTATACCAGAAGTAAATCTAGAATGAAGAACAGCAAGACAAAAAGATACATGGGAAGACCCGCAGATATTATTTTAGTTTGTCTTATTATGTAAATTATTGTACTACTTTTTTAGTGGGAAACACTAAACCCCACACGTTTTTCTTTGTTGAAAATAAGAGCATAATGCTCAATCATGTAAAGTAGGATAGGATAGTACGCGTGCAGGAATAGTTACGCGTTTTCTTTTTTAAAAAAAAGTCGTAAAGTACACAGTAGATAGTACTGTGCATTTACGCGTTTTTCTTCTTTTTTCTTTCAGAAGTCGTAAAGCAAACAGTATCTTAAACTGTTTACTCACGCGGTTTCTTTATGTAAATTATTGAGGCACTTGCCTCTTATGTGTATAAATAGAGACGAACAGATGAGAAGGAAGGCAAGCAATTCTGCTTACCTATAACCTCTCATGTGTTGAGAACTCAATAAAAGATATTACTCAAAAATATATTTCAGATATTTGCTATGGAGGAATCCAACATAGAAACATCTATGCCACATACTACCGACGAGATAACAACAAAGGTATACTCATATTTACATATGTGTAACTAATCTATCATATTCCTAATAATCTCTGATTAGCTTATTATTATTTATCATGTTATAGTCTGATTATGTTAACATTATCCTTATTAGTTTGCTATGGTTAGGAAGCTGAGAGTAAGAAATAATAAAGATAGTAGTGGAACAATTACAACATCAAGCATAGCTATATTAGACAAATACGAATTTGGAATTAGAAATGAATTTGGAAGTATGACAACAGAATTAGCAGAACAAGAAAAAGATAAGAATCTAAATAGACAATTAATGAATAAATTATCAATATGCAATATGTGTTATATAGATGAATATACATGCGCTTTTAAAGATTACTATTATAGAGCAATATATACTCATGAAGAAGCTATAGCAGTTAGAAGAACATATTTTACAAAGTTACCTGAACCATTTAGTACAAAAATAATAACAGCATGGGATGCAGCTAGTTTGACAGATACATTAGGAGCTAGAATAAAATATTTACAAACATGGTTTATAGGACTGTGTGATGAATATAAAGATAAACATTGGTGTGTAATATCTACTATTGTATCCTTCTACAATTATTTTTGCTAATATATATACTTTCATTTTAAAGTATTTTTATAATATTGATTTTGTCCTATTGATTATTACATTTTTATTTTGGTAATGAATGATCAATCTTTTATCTTCTAACTTATATGGTTTTACTTGTTCTAGCCATTGTAGTCCTAAAACTATATTTGGATTTATTTGTCCTATTGTAAATTGTATGTTTATAGGTATTCCGCCTATAATTACTTCTTGAATAGTTATTTCCTTTGTCTGTTTTAATTCTATTGGTAGATCGGGTATTTCTTGTTCTTGTATTATAATATCATCTTCTGTAATTAATTCTCTTGTTATCCAATTATCTTGTTCTCCTGTGTTAATTAAGATTAAATATTTTCGTTGATTTAATATTCCTGTTATATAATAAGGATGTTGTGTTGGTATTATTTAAAATGAAGTAAAATTTAGTAATATGTATGGTAATTCCGTATAAATATTTTCTTCTATTCTTACTTCGGTAATTTTCAGAACAATAGATACAATTGTTTACCAGAATCTAAATGGCAAAAGATAAAAAATCCAACTGTATTTTCAGGATTTAATGACGAAGGAAGTATAATAAAATATTATGCAAAAGATGTCAAATTACAAATATATGATAAAATACTAACAATAAAAACAATGTATAACTATGATTTCACAACAAGAGATATAATTTTAGGAATGCCCTTTATCGATGAACTATACCCTCATATACTAACAAAAACACACTGCTGGTTTACAACACCTTGTAAACAAAAAATAGGAGCCAAACGAGTACAAAATAAACCTAGAAAAACAACACCATGGATAAAAGGATCAGAAAAGATAACACAAAAACTAGAAAATCAAGTGACAACAGAGAAAGCAATAGAAATTATAACCTTTAATATCAATATGTTACAATCAATCTATGATAAGTTAGAACCCTTATATAGTGACAATCCGCTTAAAGGATGGCATAAACATAAAACAACAGTTACAATAGAACTAATAAATCAGAATAGTATAATAACCCAAAAACCATTAAAATATAACTTTGATGACTTAAAAGAATTTACCTTACACATAGATGAATTACTTCAAAATAATTACATCCAAGCTAGTAACAGTAAACATACTAGTCCCGCCTTTATTGTTAACAAACATAGTGAACAAAAAAGAGGGAAGAGTAGGATGGTTATTGATTATAGAAATCTAAATGCCAAAACTAAAACTTATAATTACCCAATACCAAATAAAATATTAAAAATTAGACAAATCCAAGGATATAATTACTTTAGCAAATTTGATTGCAAATCAGGATTTTATCATTTAAAATTAGAAGATAACTCTAAACATTTAACAGCATTCACAGTACCCCAAGGATTTTATGAATGGAATGTTTTACCCTTTGGATATAAAAATGCACCAGGTAGGTATCAACATTTTATGGATACTTACTTTACACAATTAGAAAACTGTATTGTATATATTGATGATATATTGTTATATTCAAGAACAGAAGACGAACACATACAATTACTAAATAAATTTATTAACATTATAGATACAGCAGGAATTAGTTTAAGTAAAAGCAAGGCAGAAATAATGAAAAAACAAATAGAATTTCTTGGTATACAAATAGATAAGAATGGAGTAAAAATGCAAACACATATAGTACAAAAAATTATAAATTCAGATGAGATACTAGATACAAAGAAAAAGTTACAATCCTTTTTAGGATTAGTAAATCAAGTAAGAGAATATATACCAAAATTAGCAGAATATTTAAAACCATTAAATAAAAAATTAAAAAAGGATATTGAATATCATTTTGACCAAACAGATAGAAAACATATACAAAAGGTTAAAGAATTATGTCAAAAGTTACCAAAATTATATTTTCCAGATATAACAAAAGAATTTATATATATAGTAGAAACAGATTCAAGTAACCATAGTTACGGTGGAGTATTAAAATATAAGTATATTGATACAAAAACAGAACATCACTGTAGATATCACTCAGGAACATATACGGAACCTCAAGATAAATGGGAAATAAATAGGAAAGAATTATTTGCCTTATATAAATGTTTATTAGCATTCGAACCATATATTGTTTATAACAAATTTATTGTCAGAACAGATAATACACAAGTAAAATGGTGGCTAACAAGAAAATTAGACGACTCAGTTACAACAAAAGAAATACGAAGACTTGTCTTAAATATACAAAATTTTACATTTACAATAGAAGTGATCAGTACTAACAAAAATGTCACTGCAGACTACTTATCAAGACAAAGCTACCCAGACAGATCAAGATAGCCAAATGGATATTTTGTTAAAAGCCATGACTACACTTTGCTTAAAAGTGGACAGTTTTGAGCTAGAACTAAAAGAGCTAAAGAAGGACAAAGCTACAAGTCAACCGCATGACTCAAAATATGCTGAACTATGTCAATCGGAAGACATAAAAATTCCAGAACTAGAAGGAGACGTTGAGAAACTCCATAAAACTCATAACAAGTTTGTTAATGCAGCTACAGGAAAAGCATCTACAGGAGCAAGCAGCTCAAATCCAACCAGTCAACCTACAAAAAGACAAAACCAAAATTTAAATAGCCAGTTTACAAAAACCTTTACCAGGAATAAACAACCCATAAACCTATCACATCCGACTATACCAAGTCCACAAACATCCACATATGCCGCAAGTCTAAACCAAAATAAACAAGTATATAACCACATTTCCAGAGCATACATCCAAAATATGTATAAAACCCAAACCTTTTTGAATTTACATCCAAGATCTCAGACAACCACTGACCCTCAAAAAGATTTTATAACGCAGAAACTACAAGGATACAATAAACTAATAGCCCAGCCTGGCACCAGTGCAAATTTAGTACGTACATGCTATGAATATGGACTACTCGCAACGGTATATACAGCCGATGGAGCAGAACTACAACAAATACCAGACTTATATAATGCCTTTTCCATATACAAAAGAATTACAGACGGATCATTCTTTTATATAAGATGTTATTCAGCACCAGCCGAAATATTATACAATGAGATAAAACCACTCATCCAAGTAGTAAAAATTGGACTAACCAGAGATATGATTATCCCAGAGGATATAGAAAAGCAACCAGAAATACCAGAAGTTGATATACCAACATTCTTTGCTACAAAAAGATTAATAGGACTGCAAGTAATTATTCAAGAACTAGTCAACAATTACACCAATGGACATAACATATGGAAATATCATTGTAGAGACCATGCCATGATCTATGCAAATGCAAGAGTACTACGACAAGAAGATATGGAAGAAGTACGTAGTTGGATATGGACATTACTAAGACCCGAAGATACCCCAACAACAAGAGCTATCAAAAAAGATTTTATTTCAGAAAATTTATTGGTTAAATATTGCCAGTATTTAGGACCAAAATACCCAGATCACCATTGTTCAAAGTGCAGTGGAGGAAATACTACAACTATACCAGAAGTAAATCTAGAATGAAGAACAGCAAGACAAAAAGATACATGGGAAGACCCGCAGATATTATTTTAGTTTGTCTTATTATGTAAATTATTGTACTACTTTTTTAGTGGGAAACACTAAACCCCACACGTTTTTCTTTGTTGAAAATAAGAGCATAATGCTCAATCATGTAAAGTAGGATAGGATAGTACGCGTGTAGGAATAGTTACGCGTTTTCTTTTTTAAAAAAAAGTCGTAAAGTACACAGTAGATAGTACTGTGCATTTACGCGTTTTTCTTCTTTTTTCTTTCAGAAGTCGTAAAGCAAACAGTATCTTAAACTGTTTACTCACGCGGTTTCTTTATGTAAATTATTGAGGCACTTGCCTCTTATGTGTATAAATAGAGACGAACAGATGAGAAGGAAGGCAAGCAATTCTGCTTACCTATAACCTCTCATGTGTTGAGAACTCAATAAAAGATATTACTCAAAAATATATTTCAGATATTTGCTATGGAGGAATCCAACATAGAAACATCTATGCCACATACTACCGACGAGATAACAACAAAGGTATACTCATATTTACATATGTGTAACTAATCTATCATATTCCTAATAATCTCTGATTAGCTTATTATTATTTATCATGTTATAGTCTGATTATGTTAACATTATCCTTATTAGTTTGCTATGGTTAGGAAGCTGAGAGTAAGTTAGACCCAGACTAAGCTTTTCCAAAATGGTTGAACCCAGAAAAGGCGAGGAAGCCGTGAATAGGGTAGTAAACCAACTGAAGTAAGCAGGGTTAGGGTAAACTGATTAAAGCTGGAACCCATAGTAGTGACCAACCGGATAATTAAACATACTGGACTATTAGATGATAAAGGTAATAATATAAGCAGAGGTTAGAAGGAATAGTTTGATTAAAACACAGAAGTAAGAAATGACAGAACCTAGTTATATGAAACTCGAGATAGCAGAAACTAGTAACCCTAAACAAACAGAAGATATAGAAAGATATAAAACACCAATACCTAAGTATCTTATAAATGGAGATAAAGACTATAAAATATTAGTCTTATATATATTAAAAAATTTAGATACAGATATCACACAAAGAATATATAACCTACTATTTAACCACGAAATCATAGACTTAATGAAAGAATTATGGATAGACACAATATTAAACAATGATAGTGATAATGACTCTAGAGATAATGATATATACCTTGATATAGATACAGAAGGATATCTAGATTTTTATTAAAATGGACCAAAATAATTTAGAAAATTGGCAGCGAACTATAGATGAACTAAGAGAAAGAGAAACATTAATACAATTCAATCTAGACAGATATATACAAACCCAAAATAGTGGTTATTTAGATCTAATAGTAAGAGATATCAATATTATATTAAGACTAATTAGAGAACGAGATAACTACTATAATTCCGCATTTAGATAAAATGACCCAAGAAGAGAAGATCAAAGGACCACCCCCCACATTGGTATCAGAGCATAGGAATAAAAAAGATAAGATAACAGAGCATAGGATGAACGAAAATAAAATAAACGAGCATAGGAATAAAAAATATAGTACCAACAATATTTACAAAAATAGAATAAAGAAACAAAGTAAAAAACAATTTATAATACAAACAGAAAACATGAAAGGAATTGAATATGGAGAAGATTTACCAGATAAACACCCTAGATGTATAAGATTGGATAAACAAATAAATATAGCAACTAAAGTACAGAAACTAAGACTAAATTTAGATAAATTATATGAAAGATACGAATACACAAAAATACCTGAATTAATCGACACAATTTCCTATACAGAATACGAATATATTAGACAACTTATAAAACAACAAGAATATAAATATGATGAATTATAATGTATAAGCGACAACAACCAAAAGTAGTCAGAAAAATAAAAATACACTATTTAACAAGAAGAATTGAAAAACAGAGTAAAATAAAAAGACAGCAAAAATATAAGCTAAAAGAAATTACACAAATAATCAAGGAAATAAATAACTTCACTAAAAGAATAACACATTTTATTATAGCAATAACTAAAATAAGAGAATCATTAGTAAATGGATAAACCAGAGCCGAGCAACCCAGTATATATATATCCAGAAACACCAAAAATAATAAGAAAAATGGAATTATTAAGAAAATTAAATGATATACACGAAGAACTTAAAATTAGAAAAGAAAGATTAAATTATAATATATTTGCAGGAGTAGCTAAAAAATCAATCGAAGCACAAAAACAAACCATACAAGAATTAGAATTACAAAAAGATATATTAGAAATAAAATATTGTTTATGAATAAAGAAGAATATCCAGTAGAAGAAAAAACATTTTTAGGAACAGATGGAACACAAATAACAATAACACACTCAAATTTAGGACGACGATATAGAAAAATAGGTACAAAATTATATTTAATGCCGGATCCAATATCAGCTAAATTAGAAGATAGTCTAACAGAAATGATAAGATTACAAAAAGAAAATACTGAAATAGATCAAAAACTAGAAATAGAAAAAATACGATTAGAAGCCAAAAAAGAAATCGAACAACTAAAAACCCAACAAATAAAACAAACCCCTCCTCAAAAACCTATACCACCTCAAGAACCAATCCCTGAATATTTTGAACCAGAACCAGAAACATCCGAATCATCTACAAAAATACAAGAAATGGAAAAAGAATTAGCAATATTAAAACAAATATATGCCCAGAAAGTACAAGCCAGATTAGCCAAACAAAATGAAAAAATAAAAAAAGAAAAAGAAAAAAAGTTAGCAATGGAATTAGAACAGTTAAAAGAACAAATACACTTAGAAAGCTTAAACCCTGACGAAGAATCTCCAAACATAAGTATTGATAACATCACAATAGACAATTTAACCATAGATAATGTAACCATAAACGAAACCGAATCAGAAATACATTCAGACAATAATAACAATGAAGACGATAATGACGATAACAGTGAAACATATACCCAAATAATGAACCAAATAACAGATTTAAATATAAATACAACAAATGCTGAACCAAATATACATACTATAAAAAATGAACAACCAAGTACAAGTAGAACATATGAGAAAAGAAGATATGATAACCCACGAACTAGAGAACCAACTTATTATACAGTAACAGATGATAATAGATATGAAGCAATATGGCAAAGTAGATTAAATAAATGGACACCAACTAAAACTCCAGAACATTCACAATTTTTAGATTTAGATTGTGTCACAGATATAAATAAAATAATACAAGTATGGATAGGACAAATTGCAAAACAACTAATAGATAATAAAACAACAAGAGCTATCAAAAAAGATTTTATTTCAGAAAATTTATTGGTTAAATATTGCCAGTATTTAGGACCAAAATACCCAGATCACCATTGTTCAAAGTGCAGTGGAGGAAATACTACAACTATACCAGAAGTAAATCTAGAATGAAGAACAGCAAGACAAAAAGATACATGGGAAGACCCGCAGATATTATTTTAGTTTGTCTTATTATGTAAATTATTGTACTACTTTTTTAGTGGGAAACACTAAACCCCACACGTTTTTCTTTGTTGAAAATAAGAGCATAATGCTCAATCATGTAAAGTAGGATAGGATAGTACGCGTGTAGGAATAGTTACGCGTTTTCTTTTTTAAAAAAAAGTCGTAAAGTACACAGTAGATAGTACTGTGCATTTACGCGTTTTTCTTCTTTTTTCTTTCAGAAGTCGTAAAGCAAACAGTATCTTAAACTGTTTACTCACGCGGTTTCTTTATGTAAATTATTGAGGCACTTGCCTCTTATGTGTATAAATAGAGACGAACAGATGAGAAGGAAGGCAAGCAATTCTGCTTACCTATAACCTCTCATGTGTTGAGAACTCAATAAAAGATATTACTCAAAAATATATTTCAGATATTTGCTATGGAGGAATCCAACATAGAAACATCTATGCCACATACTACCGACGAGATAACAACAAAGGTATACTCATATTTACATAGGGGTGGTCCTTTGATCTTCTCTTCTTGGGTCATTTTATCTAAATGCGGAATTATAGTAGTTATCTCGTTCTCTAATTAGTCTTAATATAATATTGATATCTCTTACTATTAGATCTAAATAACCACTATTTTGGGTTTGTATATATCTGTCTAGATTGAATTGTATTAATGTTTCTCTTTCTCTTAGTTCATCTATAGTTCGCTGCCAATTTTCTAAATTATTTTGGTCCATTTTAATAAAAATCTAGATATCCTTCTGTATCTATATCAAGGTATATATCATTATCTCTAGAGTCATCATCACTATCATTGTTTAATATTGTGTCTAGCCATAATTCTTTCATTAAGTCTATAATTTCGTGGTTAAATAGTAGGTTATATATTCTTTGTGTGATATCTGTATCTAAATTTTTTAATATATATAAGACTAATATTTTATAGTCTTTATCTCCATTTATAAGATACTTAGGTATTGGTGTTTTATATCTTTCTATATCTTCTGTTTGTTTAGGGTTACTAGTTTCTGCTATCTCGAGTTTCATATAACTAGGTTCTGTCATTTCTTACTTCTGTGTTTTAATCAAACTATTCCTTCTAACCTCTGCTTATATTATTACCTTTATCATCTAATAGTCCAGTATGTTTAATTATCCGGTTGGTCACTACTATGGGTTCCAGCTTTAATCAGTTTACCCTAACCCTGCTTACTTCAGTTGGTTTACTACCCTATTCACGGCTTCCTCGCCTTTTCTGGGTTCAACCATTTTGGAAAAGCTTAGTCTGGGTCTAACTTACTCTCAGCTTCCTAACCATAGCAAACTAATAAGGATATTATTCTTTTAGTGAAGTTATTTATTTCCTTGATTATTTGTGTAATTTCTTTTAGCTTATATTTTTGCTGTCTTTTTATTTTACTCTGTTTTTCAATTCTTCTTGTTAAATAGTGTATTTTTATTTTTCTGACTACTTTTGGTTGTTGTCGCTTATACATTATAATTCATCAGGATTTTATCATTTAAAATTAGAAGATAACTCTAAACATTTAACAGCATTCACAGTACCCCAAGGATTTTATGAATGGAATGTTTTACCCTTTGGATATAAAAATGCACCAGGTAGGTATCAACATTTTATGGATACTTACTTTACACAATTAGAAAACTGTATTGTATATATTGATGATATATTGTTATATTCAAGAACAGAAGACGAACACATACAATTACTAAATAAATTTATTAACATTATAGATACAGCAGGAATTAGTTTAAGTAAAAGCAAGGCAGAAATAATGAAAAAACAAATAGAATTTCTTGGTATACAAATAGATAAGAATGGAGTAAAAATGCAAACACATATAGTACAAAAAATTATAAATTCAGATGAGATACTAGATACAAAGAAAAAGTTACAATCCTTTTTAGGATTAGTAAATCAAGTAAGAGAATATATACCAAAATTAGCAGAATATTTAAAACCATTAAATAAAAAATTAAAAAAGGATATTGAATATCATTTTGACCAAACAGATAGAAAACATATACAAAAGGTTAAAGAATTATGTCAAAAGTTACCAAAATTATATTTTCCAGATATAACAAAAGAATTTATATATATAGTAGAAACAGATTCAAGTAACCATAGTTACGGTGGAGTATTAAAATATAAGTATATTGATACAAAAACAGAACATCACTGTAGATATCACTCAGGAACATATACGGAACCTCAAGATAAATGGGAAATAAATAGGAAAGAATTATTTGCCTTATATAAATGTTTATTAGCATTCGAACCATATATTGTTTATAACAAATTTATTGTCAGAACAGATAATACACAAGTAAAATGGTGGCTAACAAGAAAATTAGACGACTCAGTTACAACAAAAGAAATACGAAGACTTGTCTTAAATATACAAAATTTTACATTTACAATAGAAGTGATCAGTACTAACAAAAATGTCACTGCAGACTACTTATCAAGACAAAGCTACCCAGACAGATCAAGATAGCCAAATGGATATTTTGTTAAAAGCCATGACTACACTTTGCTTAAAAGTGGACAGTTTTGAGCTAGAACTAAAAGAGCTAAAGAAGGACAAAGCTACAAGTCAACCGCATGACTCAAAATATGCTGAACTATGTCAATCGGAAGACATAAAAATTCCAGAACTAGAAGGAGACGTTGAGAAACTCCATAAAACTCATAACAAGTTTGTTAATGCAGCTACAGGAAAAGCATCTACAGGAGCAAGCAGCTCAAATCCAACCAGTCAACCTACAAAAAGACAAAACCAAAATTTAAATAACCAGTTTACAAAAACCTCTATCAGAAATAAACAACCCATAAACCTATCACATCCGACTATACCAAGTCCACAAACATCCACATATGCCGCAAGTCTAAACCAAAATAAACAAGTATATAACCACATTTCCAGAGCATACATCCAAAATATGTATAAAACCCAAACCTTTTTGAATTTACATCCAAGATCTCAGACAACCACTGACCCTCAAAAAGATTTTATAACTCAGAAACTACAAGGATACAATAAACTAATAGCCCAGCCTGGCACCAGTGCAAATTTAGTACGTACATGCTATGAATATGGACTACTCGCAACAGTATATACAGCCGATGGAGCAGAACTACAACAAATACCAGACTTATATAATGCCTTTTCCATATACAAAAGAATTACAGACGGATCATTCTTTTATATAAGATGTTATTCAGCACCAGCCGAAATATTATACAATGAGATAAAACCACTCATCCAAGTAGTAAAAATTGGACTAACCAGAGATATGATTATCCCAGAGGACATAGAAAAGCAACCAGAAATACCAGAAGTTGATATACCAACATTCTTTGCTACAAAAAGATTAATAGGACTACAAGTAATTATCCAAGAACTAGTCAACAATTATACCAATGGACATAACATATGGAAATATCATTGTAGAGACCATGCCATGATCTATGCAAATGCAAGAGTACTACGACAAGAAGATATGGAAGAAGTACGTAGTTGGATATGGACATTACTAAGACCCGAAGATACCCCAACAACAAGAGCTATCAAAAAAGATTTTATTTCAGAAAATTTATTGGTTAAATATTGCCAGTATTTAGGACCAAAATACCCAGATCACCATTGTTCAAAGTGCAGTGGAGGAAATACTACAACTATACCAGAAGTAAATCTAGAATGAAGAACAGCAAGACAAAAAGATACATGGGAAGACCCGCAGATATTATTTTAGTTTGTCTTATTATGTAAATTATTGTACTACTTTTTTAGTGGGAAACACTAAACCCCACACGTTTTTCTTTGTTGAAAATAAGAGCATAATGCTCAATCATGTAAAGTAGGATAGGATAGTACGCGTGTAGGAATAGTTACGCGTTTTCTTTTTTAAAAAAAGTCGTAAAGTACACAGTAGATAGTACTGTGCATTTACGCGTTTTTCTTCTTTTTTCTTTCAGAAGTCGTAAAGCAAACAGTATCTTAAACTGTTTACTCACGCGGTTTCTTTATGTAAATTATTGAGGCACTTGCCTCTTATGTGTATAAATAGAGACGAACAGATGAGAAGGAAGGCAAGCAATTCTGCTTACCTATAACCTCTCATGTGTTGAGAACTCAATAAAAGATATTACTCAAAAATATATTTCAGATATTTGCTATGGAGGAATCCAACATAGAAACATCTATGCCACATACTACCGACGAGATAACAACAAAGGTATACTCATATTTACATATGTGTAACTAATCTATCATATTCCTAATAATCTCTGATTAGCTTATTATTATTTATCATGTTATAGTCTGATTATGTTAACATTATCCTTATTAGTTTGCTATGGTTAGGAAGCTGAGAGTAAGTTAGACCCAGACTAAGCTTTTCCAAAATGGTTGAACCCAGAAAAGGCGAGGAAGCCGTGAATAGGGTAGTAAACCAACTGAAGTAAGCAGGGTTAGGGTAAACTGATTAAAGCTGGAACCCATAGTAGTGACCAACCGGATAATTAAACATACTGGACTATTAGATGATAAAGGTAATAATATAAGCAGAGGTTAGAAGGAATAGTTTGATTAAAACACAGAAGTAAGAAATGACAGAACCTAGTTATATGAAACTCGAGATAGCAGAAACTAGTAACCCTAAACAAACAGAAGATATAGAAAGATATAAAACACCAATACCTAAGTATCTTATAAATGGAGATAAAGACTATAAAATATTAGTCTTATATATATTAAAAAATTTAGATACAGATATCACACAAAGAATATATAACCTACTATTTAACCACGAAATCATAGACTTAATGAAAGAATTATGGATAGACACAATATTAAACAATGATAGTGATAATGACTCTAGAGATAATGATATATACCTTGATATAGATACAGAAGGATATCTAGATTTTTATTAAAATGGACCAAAATAATTTAGAAAATTGGCAGCGAACTATAGATGAACTAAGAGAAAGAGAAACATTAATACAATTCAATCTAGACAGATATATACAAACCCAAAATAGTGGTTATTTAGATCTAATAGTAAGAGATATCAATATTATATTAAGACTAATTAGAGAACGAGATAACTACTATAATTCCGCATTTAGATAAAATGACCCAAGAAGAGAAGATCAAAGGACCACCCCCCACATTGGTATCAGAGCATAGGAATAAAAAAGATAAGATAACAGAGCATAGGATGAACGAAAATAAAATAAACGAGCATAGGAATAAAAAATATAGTACCAACAATATTTACAAAAATAGAATAAAGAAACAAAGTAAAAAACAATTTATAATACAAACAGAAAACATGAAAGGAATTGAATATGGAGAAGATTTACCAGATAAACACCCTAGATGTATAAGATTGGATAAACAAATAAATATAGCAACTAAAGTACAGAAACTAAGACTAAATTTAGATAAATTATATGAAAGATACGAATACACAAAAATACCTGAATTAATCGACACAATTTCCTATACAGAATACGAATATATTAGACAACTTATAAAACAACAAGAATATAAATATGATGAATTATAATGTATAAGCGACAACAACCAAAAGTAGTCAGAAAAATAAAAATACACTATTTAACAAGAAGAATTGAAAAACAGAGTAAAATAAAAAGACAGCAAAAATATAAGCTAAAAGAAATTACACAAATAATCAAGGAAATAAATAACTTCACTAAAAGAATAACACATTTTATTATAGCAATAACTAAAATAAGAGAATCATTAGTAAATGGATAAACCAGAGCCGAGCAACCCAGTATATATATATCCAGAAACACCAAAAATAATAAGAAAAATGGAATTATTAAGAAAATTAAATGATATACACGAAGAACTTAAAATTAGAAAAGAAAGATTAAATTATAATATATTTGCAGGAGTAGCTAAAAAATCAATCGAAGCACAAAAACAAACCATACAAGAATTAGAATTACAAAAAGATATATTAGAAATAAAATATTGTTTATGAATAAAGAAGAATATCCAGTAGAAGAAAAAACATTTTTAGGAACAGATGGAACACAAATAACAATAACACACTCAAATTTAGGACGACGATATAGAAAAATAGGTACAAAATTATATTTAATGCCGGATCCAATATCAGCTAAATTAGAAGATAGTCTAACAGAAATGATAAGATTACAAAAAGAAAATACTGAAATAGATCAAAAACTAGAAATAGAAAAAATACGATTAGAAGCCAAAAAAGAAATCGAACAACTAAAAACCCAACAAATAAAACAAACCCCTCCTCAAAAACCTATACCACCTCAAGAACCAATCCCTGAATATTTTGAACCAGAACCAGAAACATCCGAATCATCTACAAAAATACAAGAAATGGAAAAAGAATTAGCAATATTAAAACAAATATATGCCCAGAAAGTACAAGCCAGATTAGCCAAACAAAATGAAAAAATAAAAAAAGAAAAAGAAAAAAAGTTAGCAATGGAATTAGAACAGTTAAAAGAACAAATACACTTAGAAAGCTTAAACCCTGACGAAGAATCTCCAAACATAAGTATTGATAACATCACAATAGACAATTTAACCATAGATAATGTAACCATAAACGAAACCGAATCAGAAATACATTCAGACAATAATAACAATGAAGACGATAATGACGATAACAGTGAAACATATACCCAAATAATGAACCAAATAACAGATTTAAATATAAATACAACAAATGCTGAACCAAATATACATACTATAAAAAATGAACAACCAAGTACAAGTAGAACATATGAGAAAAGAAGATATGATAACCCACGAACTAGAGAACCAACTTATTATACAGTAACAGATGATAATAGATATGAAGCAATATGGCAAAGTAGATTAAATAAATGGACACCAACTAAAACTCCAGAACATTCACAATTTTTAGATTTAGATTGTGTCACAGATATAAATAAAACAATACAAGTATGGATAGAACAAATTGCAAAACAACTAATAGATAATAAAATATCAGTAGCAGATACACCAGGATATATAGAAAGAACATTAATAGGAACAGTAAAATACAAAAAGAAAATACTGAAATAGATCAAAAACTAGAAATAGAAAAAATACGATTAGAAGCCAAAAAAGAAATCGAACAACTAAAAACCCAACAAATAAAACAAACCCCTCCTCAAAAACCTATACCACCTCAAGAACCAATCCCTGAATATTTTGAACCAGAACCAGAAACATCCGAATCATCTACAAAAATACAAGAAATGGAAAAAGAATTAGCAATATTAAAACAAATATATGCCCAGAAAGTACAAGCCAGATTAGCCAAACAAAATGAAAAAATAAAAAAAGAAAAAGAAAAAAAGTTAGCAATGGAATTAGAACAGTTAAAAGAACAAATACACTTAGAAAGCTTAAACCCTGACGAAGAATCTCCAAACATAAGTATTGATAACATCACAATAGACAATTTAACCATAGATAATGTAACCATAAACGAAAGAAAAACGCGTAAATGCACAGTACTATCTACTGTGTACTTTACGACTTTTTTTTTTTTTTTTTTAAAAAAGAAAACGCGTAACTATTCCTGCACGCGTACTATCCTATCCTACTTTACATGATTGAGCATTATGCTCTTATTTTCAACAAAGAAAAACGTGTGGGGTTTAGTGTTTCCCACTAAAAAAGTAGTACAATAATTTACATAATAAGACAAACTAAAATAATATCTGCGGGTCTTCCCATGTATCTTTTTGTCTTGCTGTTCTTCATTCTAGATTTACTTCTGGTATAGTTGTAGTATTTCCTCCACTGCACTTTGAACAATGGTGATCTGGGTATTTTGGTCCTAAATACTGGCAATATTTAACCAATAAATTTTCTGAAATAAAATCTTTTTTGATAGCTCTTGTTGTTGGGGTATCTTCGGGTCTTAGTAATGTCCATATCCAACTACGTACTTCTTCCATATCTTCTTGTCGTAGTACTCTTGCATTTGCATAGATCATGGCATGGTCTCTACAATGATATTTCCATATGTTATGTCCATTGGTGTAATTGTTGACTAGTTCTTGAATAATTACTTGCAGTCCTATTAATCTTTTTGTAGCAAAGAATGTTGGTATATCAACTTCTGGTATTTCTGGTTGCTTTTCTATATCCTCTGGGATAATCATATCTCTGGTTAGTCCAATTTTTACTACTTGGATGAGTGGTTTTATCTCATTGTATAATATTTCGGCTGGTGCTGAATAACATCTTATATAAAAGAATGATCCGTCTGTAATTCTTTTGTATATGGAAAAGGCATTATATAAGTCTGGTATTTGTTGTAGTTCTGCTCCATCGGCTGTATATACCGTTGCGAGTAGTCCATATTCATAGCATGTACGTACTAAATTTGCACTGGTGCCAGGCTGGGCTATTAGTTTATTGTATCCTTGTAGTTTCTGCGTTATAAAATCTTTTTGAGGGTCAGTGGTTGTCTGAGATCTTGGATGTAAATTCAAAAAGGTTTGGGTTTTATACATATTTTGGATGTATGCTCTGGAAATGTGGTTATATACTTGTTTATTTTGGTTTAGACTTGCGGCATATGTGGATGTTTGTGGACTTGGTATAGTCGGATGTGATAGGTTTATGGGTTGTTTATTCCTGGTAAAGGTTTTTGTAAACTGGCTATTTAAATTTTGGTTTTGTCTTTTTGTAGGTTGACTGGTTGGATTTGAGCTGCTTGCTCCTGTAGATGCTTTTCCTGTAGCTGCATTAACAAACTTGTTATGAGTTTTATGGAGTTTCTCAACGTCTCCTTCTAGTTCTGGAATTTTTATGTCTTCCGATTGACATAGTTCAGCATATTTTGAGTCATGCGGTTGACTTGTAGCTTTGTCCTTCTTTAGCTCTTTTAGTTCTAGCTCAAAACTGTCCACTTTTAAGCAAAGTGTAGTCATGGCTTTTAACAAAATATCCATTTGGCTATCTTGATCTGTCTGGGTAGCTTTGTCTTGATAAGTAGTCTGCAGTGACATTTTTGTTAGTACTGATCACTTCTATTGTAAATGTAAAATTTTGTATATTTAAGACAAGTCTTCGTATTTCTTTTGTTGTAACTGAGTCGTCTAATTTTCTTGTTAGCCACCATTTTACTTGTGTATTATCTGTTCTGACAATAAATTTGTTATAAACAATATATGGTTCGAATGCTAATAAACATTTATATAAGGCAAATAATTCTTTCCTATTTATTTCCCATTTATCTTGAGGTTCCGTATATGTTCCTGAGTGATATCTACAGTGATGTTCTGTTTTTGTATCAATATACTTATATTTTAATACTCCACCGTAACTATGGTTACTTGAATCTGTTTCTACTATATATATAAATTCTTTTGTTATATCTGGAAAATATAATTTTGGTAACTTTTGACATAATTCTTTAACCTTTTGTATATGTTTTCTATCTGTTTGGTCAAAATGATATTCAATATCCTTTTTTAATTTTTTATTTAATGGTTTTAAATATTCTGCTAATTTTGGTATATATTCTCTTACTTGATTTACTAATCCTAAAAAGGATTGTAATTTTTTCTTCGTATCTAGTATTTCATTTGAATTTATAATTTTTTGTACTATATGTGTTTGCATTTTTACTCCATTCTTATCTATTTGTATACCAAGAAATTCTATTTGTTTTTTCATTATTTCTGCCTTGCTTTTACTTAAACTAATTCCTGCTGTATCTATAATGTTAATAAATTTATTTAGTAATTGTATGTGTTCGTCTTCTGTTCTTGAATATAACAATATATCATCAATATATACAATACAGTTTTCTAATTGTGTAAAGTAAGTATCCATAAAATGTTGATACCTACCTGGTGCATTTTTATATCCAAAGGGTAAAACATTCCATTCATAAAATCCTTGGGGTACTGTGAATGCTGTTAAATGTTTAGAGTTATCTTCTAATTTTAAATGATAAAATCCTGATTTGCAATCAAATTTGCTAAAGTAATTATATCCTTGGATTTGTCTAATTTTTAATATTTTATTTGGTATTGGGTAATTATAAGTTTTAGTTTTGGCATTTAGATTTCTATAATCAATAACCATCCTACTCTTCCCTCTTTTTTGTTCACTATGTTTGTTAACAATAAAGGCGGGACTAGTATGTTTACTGTTACTAGCTTGGATGTAATTATTTTGAAGTAATTCATCTATGTGTAAGGTAAATTCTTTTAAGTCATCAAAGTTATATTTTAATGGTTTTTGGGTTATTATACTATTCTGATTTATTAGTTCTATTGTAACTGTTGTTTTATGTTTATGCCATCCTTTAAGCGGATTGTCACTATATAAGGGTTCTAACTTATCATAGATTGATTGTAACATATTGATATTAAAGGTTATAATTTCTATTGCTTTCTCTGTTGTCACTTGATTTTCTAGTTTTTGTGTTATCTTTTCTGATCCTTTTATCCATGGTGTTGTTTTTCTAGGTTTATTTTGTACTCGTTTGGCTCCTATTTTTTGTTTACAAGGTGTTGTAAACCAGCAGTGTGTTTTTGTTAGTATATGAGGGTATAGTTCATCGATAAAGGGCATTCCTAAAATTATATCTCTTGTTGTGAAATCATAGTTATACATTGTTTTTATTGTTAGTATTTTATCATATATTTGTAATTTGACATCTTTTGCATAATATTTTATTATACTTCCTTCGTCATTAAATCCTGAAAATACAGTTGGATTTTTTATCTTTTGCCACTTAGTTTCTGGTAAACAATTGTATCTACATAAATTTGCTTCTGCACCGGTATCTATCATTGGTGTGTAATATCTACTATTGTATCCTTCTACAATTATTTTTGCTAATATATATACTTTCATTTTAAAGTATTTTTATAATATTGATTTTGTCCTATTGATTATTACATTTTTATTTTGGTAATGAATGATCAATCTTTTATCTTCTAACTTATATGGTTTTACTTGTTCTAGCCATTGTAGTCCTAAAACTATATTTGGATTTATTTGTCCTATTGTAAATTGTATGTTTATAGGTATTCCGCCTATAATTACTTCTTGAATAGTTATTTCCTTTGTCTGTTTTAATTCTATTGGTAGATCGGGTATTTCTTGTTCTTGTATTATAATATCATCTTCTGTAATTAATTCTCTTGTTATCCAATTATCTTGTTCTCCTGTGTTAATTAAGATTAAATATTTTCGTTGATTTAATATTCCTGTTATATAATAAGGATGTTGTGTTGGTATTATTTCATTGGGTATTTCATATTCTATTCTTCTGGATGTACTCATTCTTGATGAGGATGAGGGGGCATCTATTTGTCTTTTTGGTGTCATTCCTATTCTTTCTTTTACTATATCTAATTCTTGATTCATATTTAATTCATCATAACTATAATCATTATTATCTATGACCGTTAATATATTGTCGAATGGGGATTCTATATTGATTTTATCAATTTTGTTAGTTGCTTGTACCATATGTTTAGTAGTTAAAATATATAAATTTTTGCATCTTGCTGTAAATATTTTACTTCCAGGGGTTAATTCTATTCCTGATAGTTTCCAATATAATACTAGAGATTTATCTATATTTCTATCTTTTATTGCTACTGTATAATTTGGGTTAACTGTAAACTTAAATTTTTGGTATATTAGATTTCCTTTTACTGCACTAATTATACTTTGTTCAATTGGGTACTTAATTCTATCATCTGCTAAGTATAGTTCTATGGGTGTATTTATTCCTTCCTTAAAACATGCTTTTATTAATATCTGTATTGCTCCTAAGTGTACATGAGTTATTTCGTTTTTCGGTTTTGGTTTTAATGCTTGTATTTCTTTGGTTATTTCTCTTTTACTTATTATGGGTACCATTGCACTACCTTGTGCATATTTACAGTCTACTGTATGTTCTTTTTGGCTTATTATATAATATTCTTCTTTAGGTTTTTTAAACCAATATTTTACCATTGGTACATCTAATACATTATCTATTTTTAAGGTTATTTCTTGTTTCGTAATTTGCTTGTATATATTTGAGTCAAATATTATTTTTTGGTTATTACTATCTTCAGTTTGGTAATTTTCTTTTTCTATTATTCCTGATTCAGTCATCAATTTCGTTTTCTATATCTGATAGATTTATATCGCTATCATCATTATTTAGGTCAGTTTCTAAATCTGCGTCATTTATCTCTATATCTGGTAATTCATCTAGTTCATAAATACTATCGTTACTTTCTAAATCATAATCTATGTATGGTAATTCTGTATAAATATTTTCTTCTATTCTTACTTCGGTAATTTGTTTTTTCTTAATATCTTTAGGTATTTTACAATCTTTAGCTAAGTGTCCTAATTTTCCACAGTTATAGCATTTGCATTCTGATAATTTTTTCTTAGGTCGATAAGGTCTTTTTCTCTTGTAATTTTTTATATAATATCTTTTTCTTGGATTTTTATGCTTATATTTAGATTTAAAAGATTTATATTTTTTAAATCATTTTTTGTATCTAAACTTATTTTTCTTAGTTTTACAACCAAATTGTGGTGCTATCTTTTGTGTACAACACGACATATTTTTTGTTAATACTTTATCTAATTTTTGTTTATCTTTATATTCATCACACAGTCCTATAAACCATGTTTGTAAATATTTTATTCTAGCTCCTAATGTATCTGTCAAACTAGCTGCATCCCATGCTGTTATTATTTTTGTACTAAATGGTTCAGGTAACTTTGTAAAATATGTTCTTCTAACTGCTATAGCTTCTTCATGAGTATATATTGCTCTATAATAGTAATCTTTAAAAGCGCATGTATATTCATCTATATAACACATATTGCATATTGATAATTTATTCATTAATTGTCTATTTAGATTCTTATCTTTTTCTTGTTCTGCTAATTCTGTTGTCATACTTCCAAATTCATTTCTAATTCCAAATTCGTATTTGTCTAATATAGCTATGCTTGATGTTGTAATTGTTCCACTACTATCTTTATTATTTCTTAATGTTGCTCTACCGTCAGCTGTTATGTTATGTAGCCATAATTTTACTGTTCCTATTAATGTTCTTTCTATATATCCTGGTGTATCTGCTACTGATATTTTATTATCTATTAGTTGTTTTGCAATTTGTCCTATCCATACTTGTATTGTTTTATTTATATCTGTGACACAATCTAAATCTAAAAATTGTGAATGTTCTGGAGTTTTAGTTGGTGTCCATTTATTTAATCTACTTTGCCATATTGCTTCATATCTATTATCATCTGTTACTGTATAATAAGTTGGTTCTCTAGTTCGTGGGTTATCATATCTTCTTTTCTCATATGTTCTACTTGTACTTGGTTGTTCATTTTTTATAGTATGTATATTTGGTTCAGCATTTGTTGTATTTATATTTAAATCTGTTTGTCTAATATAGCTATGCTTGATGTTGTAATTGTTCCACTACTATCTTTTTTATTTCTTAATGTTGCTCTACCGTCAGCTGTTATGTTATGTAGCCATAATTTTACTGTTCCTATTAATGTTCTTTCTATATATCCTGGTGTATCTGCTACTGATATTTTATTATCTATTAGTTGCTTTGCAATTTGTCCTATCCATACTTGTATTGTTTTATTTATATCTGTGACACAATCTAAATCTAAAAATTGTGAATGTTCTGGAGTTTTAGTTGGTGTCCATTTATTTAATCTACTTTGCCATATTGCTTCATATCTATTATCATCTGTTACTGTATAATAAGTTGGTTCTCTAGTTCGTGGGTTATCATATCTTCTTTTCTCATATGTTCTACTTGTACTTGGTTGTTCATTTTTTATAGTATGTATATTTGGTTCAGCATTTGTTGTATTTATATTTAAATCTGTTATTTGGTTCATTATTTGGGTATATGTTTCACTGTTATCGTCATTATCGTCTTCATTGTTATTATTGTCTGAATGTATTTCTGATTCGGTTTCGTTTATGGTTACATTATCTATGGTTAAATTGTCTATTGTGATGTTATCAATACTTATGTTTGGAGATTCTTCGTCAGGGTTTAAGCTTTCTAAGTGTATTTGTTCTTTTAACTGTTCTAATTCCATTGCTAACTTTTTTTCTTTTTCTTTTTTTATTTTTTCATTTTGTTTGGCTAATCTGGCTTGTACTTTCTGGGCATATATGTTTTCTATCAAGACAAAGCTACCCAGACAGATCAAGATAGCCAAATGGATATTTTGTTAAAAGCCATGACTACACTTTGCTTAAAAGTGGACAGTTTTGAGCTAGAACTAAAAGAGCTAAAGAAGGACAAAGCTACAAGTCAACCGCATGACTCAAAATATGCTGAACTATGTCAATCGGAAGACATAAAAATTCCAGAACTAGAAGGAGACGTTGAGAAACTCCATAAAACTCATAACAAGTTTGTTAATGCAGCTACAGGAAAAGCATCTACAGGAGCAAGCAGCTCAAATCCAACCAGTCAACCTACAAAAAGACAAAACCAAAATTTAAATAGCCAGTTTACAAAAACCTTTACCAGGAATAAACAACCCATAAACCTATCACATCCGACTATACCAAGTCCACAAACATCCACATATGCCGCAAGTCTAAACCAAAATAAACAAGTATATAACCACATTTCCAGAGCATACATCCAAAATATGTATAAAACCCAAACCTTTTTGAATTTACATCCAAGATCTCAGACAACCACTGACCCTCAAAAAGATTTTATAACTCAGAAACTACAAGGATACAATAAACTAATAGCCCAGCCTGGCACCAGTGCAAATTTAGTACGTACATGCTATGAATATGGACTACTCGCAACGGTATATACAGCCGATGGAGCAGAACTACAACAAATACCAGACTTATATAATGCCTTTTCCATATACAAAAGAATTACAGACGGATCATTCTTTTATATAAGATGTTATTCAGCACCAGCCGAAATATTATACAATGAGATAAAACCACTCATCCAAGTAGTAAAAATTGGACTAACCAGAGATATGATTATCCCAGAGGACATAGAAAAGCAACCAGAAATACCAGAAGTTGATATACCAACATTCTTTGCTACAAAAAGATTAATAGGACTGCAAGTAATTATTCAAGAACTAGTCAACAATTACACCAATGGACATAACATATGGAAATATCATTGTAGAGACCATGCCATGATCTATGCAAATGCAAGAGTACTACGACAAGAAGATATGGAAGAAGTACGTAGTTGGATATGGACATTACTAAGACCCGAAGATACCCCAACAATAAGAGCTATCAAAAAAGATTTTATTTCAGAAAATTTATTGGTTAAATATTGCCAGTATTTAGGACCAAAATACCCAGATCACCATTGTTCAAAGTGCAGTGGAGGAAATACTACAACTATACCAGAAGTAAATCTAGAATGAAGAACAGCAAGACAAAAAGATACATGGGAAGACCCGCAGATATTATTTTAGTTTGATAGATACCGGTGCAGAAGCAAATTTATGTAGATACAATTGTTTACCAGAAACTAAGTGGCAAAAGATAAAAAATCCAACTGTATTTTCAGGATTTAATGACGAAGGAAGTATAATAAAATATTATGCAAAAGATGTCAAATTACAAATATATGATAAAATACTAACAATAAAAACAATGTATAACTATGATTTCACAACAAGAGATATAATTTTAGGAATGCCCTTTATCGATGAACTATACCCTCATATACTAACAAAAACACACTGCTGGTTTACAACACCTTGTAAACAAAAAATAGGAGCCAAACGAGTACAAAATAAACCTAGAAAAACAACACCATGGATAAAAGGATCAGAAAAGATAACACAAAAACTAGAAAATCAAGTGACAACAGAGAAAGCAATAGAAATTATAACCTTTAATATCAATATGTTACAATCAATCTATGATAAGTTAGAACCCTTATATAGTGACAATCCGCTTAAAGGATGGCATAAACATAAAACAACAGTTACAATAGAACTAATAAATCAGAATAGTATAATAACCCAAAAACCATTAAAATATAACTTTGATGACTTAAAAGAATTTACCTTACACATAGATGAATTACTTCAAAATAATTACATCCAAGCTAGTAACAGTAAACATACTAGTCCCGCCTTTATTGTTAACAAACATAGTGAACAAAAAAGAGGGAAGAGTAGGATGGTTATTGATTATAGAAATCTAAATGCCAAAACTAAAACTTATAATTACCCAATACCAAATAAAATATTAAAAATTAGACAAATCCAAGGATATAATTACTTTAGCAAATTTGATTGCAAATCAGGATTTTATCATTTAAAATTAGAAGATAACTCTAAACATTTAACAGCATTCACAGTACCCCAAGGATTTTATGAATGGAATGTTTTACCCTTTGGATATAAAAATGCACCAGGTAGGTATCAACATTTTATGGATACTTACTTTACACAATTAGAAAACTGTATTGTATATATTGATGATATATTGTTATATTCAAGAACAGAAGACGAACACATACAATTACTAAATAAATTTATTAACATTATAGATACAGCAGGAATTAGTTTAAGTAAAAGCAAGGCAGAAATAATGAAAAAACAAATAGAATTTCTTGGTATACAAATAGATAAGAATGGAGTAAAAATGCAAACACATATAGTACAAAAAATTATAAATTCAGATGAGATACTAGATACAAAGAAAAAGTTACAATCCTTTTTAGGATTAGTAAATCAAGTAAGAGAATATATACCAAAATTAGCAGAATATTTAAAACCATTAAATAAAAAATTAAAAAAGGATATTGAATATCATTTTGACCAAACAGATAGAAAACATATACAAAAGGTTAAAGAATTATGTCAAAAGTTACCAAAATTATATTTTCCAGATATAACAAAAGAATTTATATATATAGTAGAAACAGATTCAAGTAACCATAGTTACGGTGGAGTATTAAAATATAAGTATATTGATACAAAAACAGAACATCACTGTATATCTATAATGTTAATAAATTTATTTAGTAATTGTATGTGTTCGTCTTCTGTTCTTGAATATAACAATATATCATCAATATATACAATACAGTTTTCTAATTGTGTAAAGTAAGTATCCATAAAATGTTGATACCTACCTGGTGCATTTTTATATCCAAAGGGTAAAACATTCCATTCATAAAATCCTTGGGGTACTGTGAATGCTGTTAAATGTTTAGAGTTATCTTCTAATTTTAAATGATAAAATCCTGATTTGCAATCAAATTTGCTAAAGTAATTATATCCTTGGATTTGTCTAATTTTTAATATTTTATTTGGTATTGGGTAATTATAAGTTTTAGTTTTGGCATTTAGATTTCTATAATCAATAACCATCCTACTCTTCCCTCTTTTTTGTTCACTATGTTTGTTAACAATAAAGGCGGGACTAGTATGTTTACTGTTACTAGCTTGGATGTAATTATTTTGAAGTAATTCATCTATGTGTAAGGTAAATTCTTTTAAGTCATCAAAGTTATATTTTAATGGTTTTTGGGTTATTATACTATTCTGATTTATTAGTTCTATTGTAACTGTTGTTTTATGTTTATGCCATCCTTTAAGCGGATTGTCACTATATAAGGGTTCTAACTTATCATAGATTGATTGTAACATATTGATATTAAAGGTTATAATTTCTATTGCTTTCTCTGTTGTCACTTGATTTTCTAGTTTTTGTGTTATCTTTTCTGATCCTTTTATCCATGGTGTTGTTTTTCTAGGTTTATTTTGTACTCGTTTGGCTCCTATTTTTTGTTTACAAGGTGTTGTAAACCAGCAGTGTGTTTTTGTTAGTATATGAGGGTATAGTTCATCGATAAAGGGCATTCCTAAAATTATATCTCTTGTTGTGAAATCATAGTTATACATTGTTTTTATTGTTAGTATTTTATCATATATTTGTAATTTGACATCTTTTGCATAATATTTTATTATACATTGTTTTTATTGTTAGTATTTTATCATATATTTGTAATTTGACATCTTTTGCATAATATTTTATTATACTTCCTTCGTCATTAAATCCTGAAAATACAGTTGGATTTTTTATCTTTTGCCACTTAGTTTCTGGTAAACAATTGTATCTACATAAATTTGCTTCTGCACCGGTATCTATCATTGGTGTGTAATATCTACTATTGTATCCTTCTACAATTATTTTTGCTAATATATATACTTTCATTTTAAAGTATTTTTATAATATTGATTTTGTCCTATTGATTATTACATTTTTATTTTGGTAATGAATGATCAATCTTTTATCTTCTAACTTATATGGTTTTACTTGTTCTAGCCATTGTAGTCCTAAAACTATATTTGGATTTATTTGTCCTATTGTAAATTGTATGTTTATAGGTATTCCGCCTATAATTACTTCTTGAATAGTTATTTCCTTTGTCTGTTTTAATTCTATTGGTAGATCGGGTATTTCTTGTTCTTGTATTATAATATCATCTTCTGTAATTAATTCTCTTGTTATCCAATTATCTTGTTCTCCTGTGTTAATTAAGATTAAATATTTTCGTTGATTTAATATTCCTGTTATATAATAAGGATGTTGTGTTGGTATTATTTCATTGGGTATTTCATATTCTATTCTTCTGGATGTACTCATTCTTGATGAGGATGAGGGGGCATCTATTTGTCTTTTTGGTGTCATTCCTATTCTTTCTTTTACTATATCTAATTCTTGATTCATATTTAATTCATCATAACTATAATCATTATTATCTATGACCGTTAATATATTGTCGAATGGGGATTCTATATTGATTTTATCAATTTTGTTAGTTGCTTGTACCATATGTTTAGTAGTTAAAATATATAAATTTTTGCATCTTGCTGTAAATATTTTACTTCCAGGGGTTAATTCTATTCCTGATAGTTTCCAATATAATACTAGAGATTTATCTATATTTCTATCTTTTATTGCTACTGTATAATTTGGGTTAACTGTAAACTTAAATTTTTGGTATATTAGATTTCCTTTTACTGCACTAATTATACTTTGTTCAATTGGGTACTTAATTCTATCATCTGCTAAGTATAGTTCTATGGGTGTATTTATTCCTTCCTTAAAACATGCTTTTATTAATATCTGTATTGCTCCTAAGTGTACATGAGTTATTTCGTTTTTCGGTTTTGGTTTTAATGCTTGTATTTCTTTGGTTATTTCTCTTTTACTTATTATGGGTACCATTGCACTACCTTGTGCATATTTACAGTCTACTGTATGTTCTTTTTGGCTTATTATATAATATTCTTCTTTAGGTTTTTTAAACCAATATTTTACCATTGGTACATCTAATACATTATCTATTTTTAAGGTTATTTCTTGTTTCGTAATTTGCTTGTATATATTTGAGTCAAATATTATTTTTTGGTTATTACTATCTTCAGTTTGGTAATTTTCTTTTTCTATTATTCCTGATTCAGTCATCAATTTCGTTTTCTATATCTGATAGATTTATATCGCTATCATCATTATTTAGGTCAGTTTCTAAATCTGCGTCATTTATCTCTATATCTGGTAATTCATCTAGTTCATAAATACTATCGTTACTTTCTAAATCATAATCTATGTATGGTAATTCTGTATAAATATTTTCTTCTATTCTTACTTCGGTAATTTGTTTTTTCTTAATATCTTTAGGTATTTTACAATCTTTAGCTAAGTGTCCTAATTTTCCACAGTTATAGCATTTGCATTCTGATAATTTTTTCTTAGGTCGATAAGGTCTTTTTCTCTTGTAATTTTTTATATAATATCTTTTTCTTGGATTTTTATGCTTATATTTAGATTTAAAAGATTTATATTTTTTAAATCGTTTTTTGTATCTAAACTTATTTTTCTTAGTTTTACAACCAAATTGTGGTGCTATCTTTTGTGTACAACACGACATATTTTTTGTTAATACTTTATCTAATTTTTGTTTATCTTTATATTCATCACACAGTCCTATAAAACACATTTTATTATAGCAATAACTAAAATAAGAGAATCATTAGTAAATGGATAAACCAGAGCCAAGCAACCCAGTATATATATATCCAGAAACACCAAAAATAATAAAAAAAATGGAATTATTAAGAAAATTAAATGATATACACGAAGAACTTAAAATTAGAAAAGAAAGATTAAATTATAATATATTTGCAGGAGTAGCTAAAAAATCAATCGAAGCACAAAAACAAACCATACAAGAATTAGAATTACAAAAAGATATATTAGAAATAAAATATTGTTTATGAATAAAGAAGAATATCCAGTAGAAGAAAAAACATTTTTAGGAACAGATGGAACACAAATAACAATAACACACTCAAATTTAGGACGACGATATAGAAAAATAGGTACAAAATTATATTTAATGCCGGATCCAATATCAGCTAAATTAGAAGATAGTCTAACAGAAATGATAAGATTACAAAAAGAAAATACTGAAATAGATCAAAAACTAGAAATAGAAAAAATACGATTAGAAGCCAAAAAAGAAATCGAACAACTAAAAACCCAACAAATAAAACAAACCCCTCCTCAAAAACCTATACCACCTCAAGAACCAATCCCTGAATATTTTGAACCAGAACAGTCATGCGGTTGACTTGTAGCTTTGTCCTTCTTTAGCTCTTTTAGTTCTAGCTCAAAACTGTCCACTTTTAAGCAAAGTGTAGTCATGGCTTTTAACAAAATATCCATTTGGCTATCTTGATCTGTCTGGGTAGCTTTGTCTTGATAAGTAGTCTGCAGTGACATTTTTGTTAGTACTGATCACTTCTATTGTAAATGTAAAATTTTGTATATTTAAGACAAGTCTTCGTATTTCTTTTGTTGTAACTGAGTCGTCTAATTTTCTTGTTAGCCACCATTTTACTTGTGTATTATCTGTTCTGACAATAAATTTGTTATAAACAATATATGGTTCGAATGCTAATAAACATTTATATAAGGCAAATAATTCTTTCCTATTTATTTCCCATTTATCTTGAGGTTCCGTATATGTTCCTGAGTGATATCTACAGTGATGTTCTGTTTTTGTATCAATATACTTATATTTTAATACTCCACCGTAACTATGGTTACTTGAATCTGTTTCTACTATATATATAAATTCTTTTGTTATATCTGGAAAATATAATTTTGGTAACTTTTGACATAATTCTTTAACCTTTTGTATATGTTTTCTATCTGTTTGGTCAAAATGATATTCAATATCCTTTTTTAATTTTTTATTTAATGGTTTTAAATATTCTGCTAATTTTGGTATATATTCTCTTACTTGATTTACTAATCCTAAAAAGGATTGTAATTTTTCTTCGTATCTAGTATTTCATTTGAATTTATAATTTTTTGTACTATATGTGTTTGCATTTTTACTCCATTCTTATCTATTTGTATACCAAGAAATTCTATTTGTTTTTTCATTATTTCTGCCTTGCTTTTACTTAAACTAATTCCTGCTGTATCTATAATGTTAATAAATTTATTTAGTAATTGTATGTGTTCGTCTTCTGTTCTTGAATATAACAATATATCATCAATATATACAATACAGTTTTCTAATTGTGTAAAGTAAGTATCCATAAAATGTTGATACCTACCTGGTGCATTTTTATATCCAAAGGGTAAAACATTCCATTCATAAAATCCTTGGGGTACTGTGAATGCTGTTAAATGTTTAGAGTTATCTTCTAATTTTAAATGATAAAATCCTGATTTGCAATCAAATTTGCTAAAGTAATTATATCCTTGGATTTGTCTAATTTTTAATATTTTATTTGGTATTGGGTAATTATAAGTTTTAGTTTTGGCATTTAGATTTCTATAATCAATAACCAACACACTGCTGGTTTACAACACCTTGTAAACAAAAAATAGGAGCCAAACGAGTACAAAATAAACCTAGAAAAACAACACCATGGATAAAAGGATCAGAAAAGATAACACAAAAACTAGAAAATCAAGTGACAACAGAGAAAGCAATAGAAATTATAACCTTTAATATCAATATGTTACAATCAATCTATGATAAGTTAGAACCCTTATATAGTGACAATCCGCTTAAAGGATGGCATAAACATAAAACAACAGTTACAATAGAACTAATAAATCAGAATAGTATAATAACCCAAAAACCATTAAAATATAACTTTGATGACTTAAAAGAATTTACCTTACACATAGATGAATTACTTCAAAATAATTACATCCAAGCTAGTAACAGTAAACATACTAGTCCCGCCTTTATTGTTAACAAACATAGTGAACAAAAAAGAGGGAAGAGTAGGATGGTTATTGATTATAGAAATCTAAATGCCAAAACTAAAACTTATAATTACCCAATACCAAATAAAATATTAAAAATTAGACAAATCCAAGGATATAATTACTTTAGCAAATTTGATTGCAAATCAGGATTTTATCATTTAAAATTAGAAGATAACTCTAAACATTTAACAGCATTCACAGTACCCCAAGGATTTTATGAATGGAATGTTTTACCCTTTGGATATAAAAATGCACCAGGTAGGTATCAACATTTTATGGATACTTACTTTACACAATTAGAAAACTGTATTGTATATATTGATGATATATTGTTATATTCAAGAACAGAAGACGAACACATACAATTACTAAATAAATTTATTAACATTATAGATACAGCAGGAATTAGTTTAAGTAAAAGCAAGGCAGAAATAATGAAAAAACAAATAGAATTTCTTGGTATACAAATAGATAAGAATGGAGTAAAAATGCAAACACATATAGTACAAAAAATTATAAATTCAAATGAAATACTAGATACGAAGAAAAAATTACAATCCTTTTTAGGATTAGTAAATCAAGTAAGAGAATATATACCAAAATTAGCAGAATATTTAAAACCATTAAATAAAAAATTAAAAAAGGATATTGAATATCATTTTGACCAAACAGATAGAAAACATATACAAAAGGTTAAAGAATTATGTCAAAAGTTACCAAAATTATATTTTCCAGATATAACAAAAGAATTTATATATATAGTAGAAACAGATTCAAGTAACCATAGTTACGGTGGAGTATTAAAATATAAGTATATTGATACAAAAACAGAACATCACTGTAGATATCACTCAGGAACATATACGGAACCTCAAGATAAATGGGAAATAAATAGGAAAGAATTATTTGCCTTATATAAATGTTTATTAGCATTCGAACCATATATTGTTTATAACAAATTTATTGTCAGAACAGATAATACACAAGTAAAATGGTGGCTAACAAGAAAGGACCACCCCCCACATTGGTATCAGAGCATAGGAATAAAAAAGATAAGATAACAGAGCATAGGATGAACAAAAATAAAATAAACGAGCATAGGAATAAAAAATATAGTACCAACAATATTTACAAAAATAGAATAAGGAAACACAGTAAAAAACAATTTATAATACAAACAGAAAACATGAAAGGAATTGAATATGGAGAAGATTTACCAGATGAACATCCTAGATGTATAAGATTAGATAAACAAATAAATATAGCAACTAAAGTACAGAAACTAAGACTAAATTTAGATAAATTATATGAAAGATACGAATACACAAAAATACCTGAATTAATCGACACAATTTCCTATACAGAATACGAATATATTAGACAACTTATAAAACAACAAGAATATAAATATGATGAATTATAATGTATAAGCGACAACAACCAAAAGTAGTCAGAAAAATAAAAATACACTATTTAACAAGAAGAATTGAAAAACAGAGTAAAATAAAAAGACAGCAAAAATATAAGCTAAAAGAAATTACACAAATAATCAAGGAAATAAATAACTTCACTAAAAGAATAACACATTTTATTATAGCAATAACTAAAATAAGAGAATCATTAGTAAATGGATAAACCAGAGCCGAGCAACCCAGTATATATATATCCAGAAACACCAAAAATAATAAGAAAAATGGAATTATTAAGAAAATTAAATGATATACACGAAGAACTTAAAATTAGAAAAGAAAGATTAAATTATAATATATTTGCAGGAGTAGCTAAAAAATCAATCGAAGCACAAAAACAAACCATACAAGAATTAGAATTACAAAAAGATATATTAGAAATAAAATATTGTTTATGAATAAAGAAGAATATCCAGTAGAAGAAAAAATATTTTTAGGAACAGATGGAACACAAATAACAATAACACACTCAAATTTAGGACGACGATATAGAAAAATAGGTACAAAATTATATTTAATGCCGGATCCAATATCAGCTAAATTAGAAGATAGTCTAACAGAAATGATAAGATTACAAAAAGAAAATACTGAAATAGATCAAAAACTAGAAATAGAAAAAATACGATTAGAAGCCAAAAAAGAAATCGAACAACTAAAAACCCAACAAATAAAACAAACCCCTCCTCAAAAACCTATACCACCTCAAGAACCAATCCCTGAATATTTTGAACCAGAACCAGAAACATCCGAATCATCTACAAAAATACAAGAAATGGAAAAAGAATTAGCAATATTAAAACAAATATATGCCCAGAAAGTACAAGCCAGATTAGCCAAACAAAATGAAAAAATAAAAAAAGAAAAAGAAAAAAAGTTAGCAATGGAATTAGAACAGTTAAAAGAACAAATACACTTAGAAAGCTTAAACCCTGACGAAGAATCTCCAAACATAAGTATTGATAACATCACAATAGACAATTTAACCATAGATAATGTAACCATAAACGAAACCGAATCAGAAATACATTCAGACAATAATAACAATGAAGACGATAATGACGATAACAGTGAAACATATACCCAAATAATGAACCAAATAACAGATTTAAATATAAATACAACAAATGCTGAACCAAATATACATACTATAAAAAATGAACAACCAAGTACAAGTAGAACATATGAGAAAAGAAGATATGATAACCCACGAACTAGAGAACCAACTTATTATACAGTAACAGATGATAATAGATATGAAGCAATATGGCAAAGTAGATTAAATAAATGGACACCAACTAAAACTCCAGAACATTCACAATTTTTAGATTTAGATTGTGTCACAGATATAAATAAAACAATACAAGTATGGATAGGACAAATTGCAAAGCAACTAATAGATAATAAAATATCAGTAGCAGATACACCAGGATATATAGAAAGAACATTAATAGGAACAGTAAAATTATGGCTACATAACATAACAGCTGACGGTAGAGCAACATTAAGAAATAATAAAGATAGTAGTGGAACAATTACAACATCAAGCATAGCTATATTAGACAAATACGAATTTGGAATTAGAAATGAATTTGGAAGTATGACAACAGAATTAGCAGAACAAGAAAAAGATAAGAATCTAAATAGACAATTAATGAATAAATTATCAATATGCAATATGTGTTATATAGATGAATATACATGCGCTTTTAAAGATTACTATTATAGAGCAATATATACTCATGAAGAAGCTATAGCAGTTAGAAGAACATATTTTACAAAGTTACCTGAACCATTTAGTACAAAAATAATAACAGCATGGGATGCAGCTAGTTTGACAGATACATTAGGAGCTAGAATAAAATATTTACAAACATGGTTTATAGGACTGTGTGATGAATATAAAGATAAACAAAAATTAGATAAAGTATTAACAAAAAATATGTCGTGTTGTACACAAAAGATAGCACCACAATTTGGTTGTAAAACTAAGAAAAATAAGTTTAGATACAAAAAACGATTTAAAAAATATAAATCTTTTAAATCTAAATATAAGCATAAAAATCCAAGAAAAAGATATTATATAAAAAATTACAAGAGAAAAAGACCTTATCGACCTAAGAAAAAATTATCAGAATGCAAATGCTATAACTGTGGAAAATTAGGACACTTAGCTAAAGATTGTAAAATACCTAAAGATATTAAGAAAAAACAAATTACCGAAGTAAGAATAGAAGAAAATATTTATACGGAATTACCATACATAGATTATGATTTAGAAAGTAACGATAGTATTTATGAACTAGATGAATTACCAGATATAGAGATAAATGACGCAGATTTAGAAACTGACCTAAATAATGATGATAGCGATATAAATCTATCAGATATAGAAAACGAAATTGATGACTGAATCAGGAATAATAGAAAAAGAAAATTACCAAACTGAAGATAGTAATAACCAAAAAATAATATTTGACTCAAATATATACAAGCAAATTACGAAACAAGAAATAACCTTAAAAATAGATAATGTATTAGATGTACCAATGGTAAAATATTGGTTTAAAAAACCTAAAGAAGAATATTATATAATAAGCCAAAAAGAACATACAGTAGACTGTAAATATGCACAAGGTAGTGCAATGGTACCCATAATAAGTAAAAGAGAAATAACCAAAGAAATACAAGCATTAAAACCAAAACCGAAAAACGAAATAACTCATGTACACTTAGGAGCAATACAGATATTAATAAAAGCATGTTTTAAGGAAGGAATAAATACACCCATAGAACTATACTTAGCAGATGATAGAATTAAGTACCCAATTGAACAAAGTATAATTAGTGCAGTAAAAGGAAATCTAATATACCAAAAATTTAAGTTTACAGTTAACCCAAATTATACAGTAGCAATAAAAGATAGAAATATAGATAAATCTCTAGTATTATATTGGAAACTATCAGGAATAGAATTAACCCCTGGAAGTAAAATATTTACAGCAAGATGCAAAAATTTATATATTTTAACTACTAAACATATGGTACAAGCAACTAACAAAATTGATAAAATCAATATAGAATCCCCATTCGACAATATATTAACGGTCATAGATAATAATGATTATAGTTATGATGAATTAAATATGAATCAAGAATTAGATATAGTAAAAGAAAGAATAGGAATGACACCAAAAAGACAAATAGATGCCCCCTCATCCTCATCAAGAATGAGTACATCCAGAAGAATAGAATATGAAATACCCAATGAAATAATACCAACACAACATCCTTATTATATAACAGGAATATTAAATCAACGAAAATATTTAATCTTAATTAACACAGGAGAACAAGATAATTGGATAACAAGAGAATTAATTACAGAAGATGATATTATAATACAAGAACAAGAAATACCCGATCTACCAATAGAATTAAAACAGACAAAGGAAATAACTATTCAAGAAGTAATTATAGGCGGAATACCTATAAACATACAATTTACAATAGGACAAATAAATCCAAATATAGTTTTAGGACTACAATGGCTAGAACAAGTAAAACCATATAAGTTAGAAGATAAAAGATTGATCATTCATTACCAAAATAAAAATGTAATAATCAATAGGACAAAATCAATATTATAAAAATACTTTAAAATGAAAGTATATATATTAGCAAAAATAATTGTAGAAGGATACAATAGTAGATATTACACACCAATGATAGATACCGGTGCAGAAGCAAATTTATGTAGATACAATTGTTTACCAGAAACTAAGTGGCAAAAGATAAAAAATCCAACTGTATTTTCAGGATTTAATGACGAAGGAAGTATAATAAAATATCATGCAAAAGATGTCAAATTACAAATATATGATAAAATACTAACAATAAAAACAATGTATAACTATGATTTCACAACAAGAGATATAATTTTAGGAATGCCCTTTATCGATGAACTATACCCTCATATACTAACAAAAACACACTGCTGGTTTACAACACCTTGTAAACAAAAAATAGGAGCCAAACGAGTACAAAATAAACCTAGAAAAACAACACCATGGATAAAAGGATCAGAAAAGATAACACAAAAACTAGAAAATCAAGTGACAACAGAGAAAGCAATAGAAATTATAACCTTTAATATCAATATGTTACAATCAATCTATGATAAGTTAGAACCCTTATATAGTGACAATCCGCTTAAAGGATGGCATAAACATAAAACAACAGTTACAATAGAACTAATAAATCAGAATAGTATAATAACCCAAAAACCATTAAAATATAACTTTGATGACTTAAAAGAATTTACCTTACACATAGATGAATTACTTCAAAATAATTACATCCAAGCTAGTAACAGTAAACATACTAGTCCCGCCTTTATTGTTAACAAACATAGTGAACAAAAAAGAGGGAAGAGTAGGATGGTTATTGATTATAGAAATCGGATTAGTAAATCAAGTAAGAGAATATATACCAAAATTAGCAGAATATTTAAAACCATTAAATAAAAAATTAAAAAAGGATATTGAATATCATTTTGACCAAACAGATAGAAAACATATACAAAAGGTTAAAGAATTATGTCAAAAGTTACCAAAATTATATTTTCCAGATATAACAAAAGAATTTATATATATAGTAGAAACAGATTCAAGTAACCATAGTTACGGTGGAGTATTAAAATATAAGTATATTGATACAAAAACAGAACATCACTGTAGATATCACTCAGGAACATATACGGAACCTCAAGATAAATGGGAAATAAATAGGAAAGAATTATTTGCCTTATATAAATGTTTATTAGCATTCGAACCATATATTGTTTATAACAAATTTATTGTCAGAACAGATAATACACAAGTAAAATGGTGGCTAACAAGAAAATTAGACGACTCAGTTACAACAAAAGAAATACGAAGACTTGTCTTAAATATACAAAATTTTACATTTACAATAGAAGTGATCAGTACTAACAAAAATGTCACTGCAGACTACTTATCAAGACAAAGCTACCCAGACAGATCAAGATAGCCAAATGGATATTTTGTTAAAAGCCATGACTACACTTTGCTTAAAAGTGGACAGTTTTGAGCTAGAACTAAAAGAGCTAAAGAAGGACAAAGCTACAAGTCAACCGCATGACTCAAAATATGCTGAACTATGTCAATCGGAAGACATAAAAATTCCAGAACTAGAAGGAGACGTTGAGAAACTCCATAAAACTCATAACAAGTTTGTTAATGCAGCTACAGGAAAAGCATCTACAGGAGCAAGCAGCTCAAATCCAACCAGTCAACCTACAAAAAGACAAAACCAAAATTTAAATAGCCAGTTTACAAAAACCTTTACCAGGAATAAACAACCCATAAACCTATCACATCCGACTATACCAAGTCCACAAACATCCACATATGCCGCAAGTCTAAACCAAAATAAACAAGTATATAACCACATTTCCAGAGCATACATCCAAAATATGTATAAAACCCAAACCTTTTTGAATTTACATCCAAGATCTCAGACAACCACTGACCCTCAAAAAGATTTTATAACGCAGAAACTACAAGGATACAATAAACTAATAGCCCAGCCTGGCACCAGTGCAAATTTAGTACGTACATGCTATGAATATGGACTACTCGCAACGGTATATACAGCCGATGGAGCAGAACTACAACAAATACCAGACTTATATAATGCCTTTTCCATATACAAAAGAATTACAGACGGATCATTCTTTTATATAAGATGTTATTCAGCACCAGCCGAAATATTATACAATGAGATAAAACCACTCATCCAAGTAGTAAAAATTGGACTAACCAGAGATATGATTATCCCAGAGGATATAGAAAAGCAACCAGAAATACCAGAAGTTGATATACCAACATTCTTTGCTACAAAAAGATTAATAGGACTGCAAGTAATTATTCAAGAACTAGTCAACAATTACACCAATGGACATAACATATGGAAATATCATTGTAGAGACCATGCCATGATCTATGCAAATGCAAGAGTACTACGACAAGAAGATATGGAAGAAGTACGTAGTTGGATATGGACATTACTAAGACCCGAAGATACCCCAACAACAAGAGCTATCAAAAAAGATTTTATTTCAGAAAATTTATTGGTTAAATATTGCCAGTATTTAGGACCAAAATACCCAGATCACCATTGTTCAAAGTGCAGTGGAGGAAATACTACAACTATACCAGAAGTAAATCTAGAATGAAGAACAGCAAGACAAAAAGATACATGGGAAGACCCGCAGATATTATTTTAGTTTGTCTTATTATGTAAATTATTGTACTACTTTTTTAGTGGGAAACACTAAACCCCACACGTTTTTCTTTGTTGAAAATAAGAGCATAATGCTCAATCATGTAAAGTAGGATAGGATAGTACGCGTGTAGGAATAGTTACGCGTTTTCTTTTTTAAAAAAAAGTCGTAAAGTACACAGTAGATAGTACTGTGCATTTACGCGTTTTTCTTCTTTTTTCTTTCAGAAGTCGTAAAGCAAACAGTATCTTAAACTGTTTACTCACGCGGTTTCTTTATGTAAATTATTGAGGCACTTGCCTCTTATGTGTATAAATAGAGACGAACAGATGAGAAGGAAGGCAAGCAATTCTGCTTACCTATAACCTCTCATGTGTTGAGAACTCAATAAAAGATATTACTCAAAAATATATTTCAGATATTTGCTATGGAGGAATCCAACATAGAAACATCTATGCCACATACTACCGACGAGATAACAACAAAGGTATACTCATATTTACATATGTGTAACTAATCTATCATATTCCTAATAATCTCTGATTAGCTTATTATTATTTATCATGTTATAGTCTGATTATGTTAACATTATCCTTATTAGTTTGCTATGGTTAGGAAGCTGAGAGTAAGTTAGACCCAGACTAAGCTTTTCCAAAATGGTTGAACCCAGAAAAGGCGAGGAAGCCGTGAATAGGGTAGTAAACCAACTGAAGTAAGCAGGGTTAGGGTAAACTGATTAAAGCTGGAACCCATAGTAGTGACCAACCGGATAATTAAACATACTGGACTATTAGATGATAAAGGTAATAATATAAGCAGAGGTTAGAAGGAATAGTTTGATTAAAACACAGAAGTAAGAAATGACAGAACCTAGTTATATGAAACTCGAGATAGCAGAAACTAGTAACCCTAAACAAACAGAAGATATAGAAAGATATAAAACACCAATACCTAAGTATCTTATAAATGGAGATAAAGACTATAAAATATTAGTCTTATATATATTAAAAAATTTAGATACAGATATCACACAAAGAATATATAACCTACTATTTAACCACGAAATTATAGACTTAATGAAAGAATTATGGCTAGACACAATATTAAACAATGATAGTGATGATGACTCTAGAGATAATGATATATACCTTGATATAGATACAGAAGGATATCTAGATTTTTATTAAAATGGACCAAAATAATTTAGAAAATTGGCAGCGAACTATAGATGAACTAAGAGAAAGAGAAACATTAATACAATTCAATCTAGACAGATATATACAAACCCAAAATAGTGGTTATTTAGATCTAATAGTAAGAGATATCAATATTATATTAAGACTAATTAGAGAACGAGATAACTACTATAATTCCGCATTTAGATAAAATGACCCAAGAAGAGAAGATCAAAGGACCACCCACCACATTGGTATCAGAGCATAGGAATAAAAAAGATAAGATAACAGAGCATAGGATGAACGAAAATAAAATAAACGAGCATAGGAATAAAAAATATAGTACCAACAATATTTACAAAAATAGAATAAAGAAACAAAGTAAAAAACAATTTATAATACAAACAGAAAACATGAAAGGAATTGAATATGGAGAAGATTTACCAGATAAACACCCTAGATGTATAAGATTGGATAAACAAATAAATATAGCAACTAAAGTACAGAAACTAAGACTAAATTTAGATAAATTATATGAAAGATACGAATACACAAAAATACCTGAATTAATCGACACAATTTCCTATACAGAATACGAATATATTAGACAACTTATAAAACAACAAGAATATAAATATGATGAATTATAATGTATAAGCGACAACAACCAAAAGTAGTCAGAAAAATAAAAATACACTATTTAACAAGAAGAATTGAAAAACAGAGTAAAATAAAAAGACAGCAAAAATATAAGCTAAAAGAAATTACACAAATAATCAAGGAAATAAATAACTTCACTAAAAGAATAACACATTTTATTATAGCAATAACTAAAATAAGAGAATCATTAGTAAATGGATAAACCAGAGCCGAGCAACCCAGTATATATATATCCAGAAACACCAAAAATAATAAGAAAAATGGAATTATTAAGAAAATTAAATGATATACACGAAGAACTTAAAATTAGAAAAGAAAGATTAAATTATAATATATTTGCAGGAGTAGCTAAAAAATCAATCGAAGCACAAAAACAAACCATACAAGAATTAGAATTACAAAAAGATATATTAGAAATAAAATATTGTTTATGAATAAAGAAGAATATCCAGTAGAAGAAAAAACATTTTTAGGAACAGATGGAACACAAATAACAATAACACACTCAAATTTAGGACGACGATATAGAAAAATAGGTACAAAATTATATTTAATGCCGGATCCAATATCAGCTAAATTAGAAGATAGTCTAACAGAAATGATAAGATTACAAAAAGAAAATACTGAAATAGATCAAAAACTAGAAATAGAAAAAATACGATTAGAAGCCAAAAAAGAAATCGAACAACTAAAAACCCAACAAATAAAACAAACCCCTCCTCAAAAACCTATACCACCTCAAGAACCAATCCCTGAATATTTTGAACCAGAACCAGAAACATCCGAATCATCTACAAAAATACAAGAAATGGAAAAAGAATTAGCAATATTAAAACAAATATATGCCCAGAAAGTACAAGCCAGATTAGCCAAACAAAATGAAAAAATAAAAAAAGAAAAAGAAAAAAAGTTAGCAATGGAATTAGAACAGTTAAAAGAACAAATACACTTAGAAAGCTTAAACCCTGACGAAGAATCTCCAAACATAAGTATTGATAACATCACAATAGACAATTTAACCATAGATAATGTAACCATAAACGAAACCGAATCAGAAATACATTCAGACAATAATAACAATGAAGACGATAATGACGATAACAGTGAAACATATACCCAAATAATGAACCAAATAACAGATTTAAATATAAATACAACAAATGCTGAACCAAATATACATACTATAAAAAATGAACAACCAAGTACAAGTAGAACATATGAGAAAAGAAGATATGATAACCCACGAACTAGAGAACCAACTTATTATACAGTAACAGATGATAATAGATATGAAGCAATATGGCAAAGTAGATTAAATAAATGGACACCAACTAAAACTCCAGAACATTCACAATTTTTAGATTTAGATTGTGTCACAGATATAAATAAAACAATACAAGTATGGATAGGACAAATTGCAAAGCAACTAATAGATAATAAAATATCAGTAGCAGATACACCAGGATATATAGAAAGAACATTAATAGGAACAGTAAAATTATGGCTACATAACATAACAGCTGACGGTAGAGCAACATTAAGAAATAATAAAGATAGTAGTGGAACAATTACAACATCAAGCATAGCTATATTAGACAAATACGAATTTGGAATTAGAAATGAATTTGGAAGTATGACAACAGAATTAGCAGAACAAGAAAAAGATAAGAATCTAAATAGACAATTAATGAATAAATTATCAATATGCAATATGTGTTATATAGATGAATATACATGCGCTTTTAAAGATTACTATTATAGAGCAATATATACTCATGAAGAAGCTATAGCAGTTAGAAGAACATATTTTACAAAGTTACCTGAACCATTTAGTACAAAAATAATAACAGCATGGGATGCAGCTAGTTTGACAGATACATTAGGAGCTAGAATAAAATATTTACAAACATGGTTTATAGGACTGTGTGATGAATATAAAGATAAACAAAAATTAGATAAAGTATTAACAAAAAATATGTCGTGTTGTACACAAAAGATAGCACCACAATTTGGTTGTAAAACTAAGAAAAATAAGTTTAGATACAAAAAACGATTTAAAAAATATAAATCTTTTAAATCTAAATATAAGCATAAAAATCCAAGAAAAAGATATTATATAAAAAATTACAAGAGAAAAAGACCTTATCGACCTAAGAAAAAATTATCAGAATGCAAATGCTATAACTGTGGAAAATTAGGACACTTAGCTAAAGATTGTAAAATACCTAAAGATATTAAGAAAAAACAAATTACCGAAGTAAGAATAGAAGAAAATATTTATACGGAATTACCATACATAGATTATGATTTAGAAAGTAACGATAGTATTTATGAACTAGATGAATTACCAGATATAGAGATAAATGACGCAGATTTAGAAACTGACCTAAATAATGATGATAGCGATATAAATCTATCAGATATAGAAAACGAAATTGATGACTGAATCAGGAATAATAGAAAAAGAAAATTACCAAACTGAAGATAGTAATAACCAAAAAATAATATTTGACTCAAATATATACAAGCAAATTACGAAACAAGAAATAACCTTAAAAATAGATAATGTATTAGATGTACCAATGGTAAAATATTGGTTTAAAAAACCTAAAGAAGAATATTATATAATAAGCCAAAAAGAACATACAGTAGACTGTAAATATGCACAAGGTAGTGCAATGGTACCCATAATAAGTAAAAGAGAAATAACCAAAGAAATACAAGCATTAAAACCAAAACCGAAAAACGAAATAACTCATGTACACTTAGGAGCAATACAGATATTAATAAAAGCATGTTTTAAGGAAGGAATAAATACACCCATAGAACTATACTTAGCAGATGATAGAATTAAGTACCCAATTGAACAAAGTATAATTAGTGCAGTAAAAGGAAATCTAATATACCAAAAATTTAAGTTTACAGTTAACCCAAATTATACAGTAGCAATAAAAGATAGAAATATAGATAAATCTCTAGTATTATATTGGAAACTATCAGGAATAGAATTAACCCCTGGAAGTAAAATATTTACAGCAAGATGCAAAAATTTATATATTTTAACTACTAAACATATGGTACAAGCAACTAACAAAATTGATAAAATCAATATAGAATCCCCATTCGACAATATATTAACGGTCATAGATAATAATGATTATAGTTATGATGAATTAAATATGAATCAAGAATTAGATATAGTAAAAGAAAGAATAGGAATGACACCAAAAAGACAAATAGATGCCCCCTCATCCTCATCAAGAATGAGTACATCCAGAAGAATAGAATATGAAATACCCAATGAAATAATACCAACACAACATCCTTATTATATAACAGGAATATTAAATCAACGAAAATATTTAATCTTAATTAACACAGGAGAACAAGATAATTGGATAACAAGAGAATTAATTACAGAAGATGATATTATAATACAAGAACAAGAAATACCCGATCTACCAATAGAATTAAAACAGACAAAGGAAATAACTATTCAAGAAGTAATTATAGGCGGAATACCTATAAACATACAATTTACAATAGGACAAATAAATCCAAATATAGTTTTAGGACTACAATGGCTAGAACAAGTAAAACCATATAAGTTAGAAGATAAAAGATTGATCATTCATTACCAAAATAAAAATGTAATAATCAATAGGACAAAATCAATATTATAAAAATACTTTAAAATGAAAGTATATATATTAGCAAAAATAATTGTAGAAGGATACAATAGTAGATATTACACACCAATGATAGATACCGGTGCAGAAGCAAATTTATGTAGATACAATTGTTTACCAGAAACTAAGTGGCAAAAGATAAAAAATCCAACTGTATTTTCAGGATTTAATGACGAAGGAAGTATAATAAAATATTATGCAAAAGATGTCAAATTACAAATATATGATAAAATACTAACAATAAAAACAATGTATAACTATGATTTCACAACAAGAGATATAATTTTAGGAATGCCCTTTATCGATGAACTATACCCTCATATACTAACAAAAACACACTGCTGGTTTACAACACCTTGTAAACAAAAAATAGGAGCCAAACGAGTACAAAATAAACCTAGAAAAACAACACCATGGATAAAAGGATCAGAAAAGATAACACAAAAACTAGAAAATCAAGTGACAACAGAGAAAGCAATAGAAATTATAACCTTTAATATCAATATGTTACAATCAATCTATGATAAGTTAGAACCCTTATATAGTGACAATCCGCTTAAAGGATGGCATAAACATAAAACAACAGTTACAATAGAACTAATAAATCAGAATAGTATAATAACCCAAAAACCATTAAAATATTCTGATTTATTAGTTCTATTGTAACTGTTGTTTTATGTTTATGCCATCCTTTAAGCGGATTGTCACTATATAAGGGTTCTAACTTATCATAGATTGATTGTAACATATTGATATTAAAGGTTATAATTTCTATTGCTTTCTCTGTTGTCACTTGATTTTCTAGTTTTTGTGTTATCTTTTCTGATCCTTTTATCCATGGTGTTGTTTTTCTAGGTTTATTTTGTACTCGTTTGGCTCCTATTTTTTGTTTACAAGGTGTTGTAAACCAGCAGTGTGTTTTTGTTAGTATATGAGGGTATAGTTCATCGATAAAGGGCATTCCTAAAATTATATCTCTTGTTGTGAAATCATAGTTATACATTGTTTTTATTGTTAGTATTTTATCATATATTTGTAATTTGACATCTTTTGCATAATATTTTATTATACTTCCTTCGTCATTAAATCCTGAAAATACAGTTGGATTTTTTATCTTTTGCCATTTAGATTCTGGTAAACAATTGTATCTACATAAATTTGCTTCTGCACCGGTATCTATCATTGGTGTGTAATATCTACTATTGTATCCTTCTACAATTATTTTTGCTAATATATATACTTTCATTTTAAAGTATTTTTATAATATTGATTTTGTCCTATTGATTATTACATTTTTATTTTGGTAATGAATGATCAATCTTTTATCTTCTAACTTATATGGTTTTACTTGTTCTAGCCATTGTAGTCCTAAAACTATATTTGGATTTATTTGTCCTATTGTAAATTGTATGTTTATAGGTATTCCGCCTATAATTACTTCTTGAATAGTTATTTCCTTTGTCTGTTTTAATTCTATTGGTAGATCGGGTATTTCTTGTTCTTGTATTATAATATCATCTTCTGTAATTAATTCTCTTGTTATCCAATTATCTTGTTCTCCTGTGTTAATTAAGATTAAATATTTTCGTTGATTTAATATTCCTGTTATATAATAAGGATGTTGTGTTGGTATTATTTCATTGGGTATTTCATATTCTATTCTTCTGGATGTACTCATTCTTGATGAGGATGAGGGGGCATCTATTTGTCTTTTTGGTGTCATTCCTATTCTTTCTTTTACTATATCTAATTATTGATTCATATTTAATTCATCATAACTATAATCATTATTATCTATGACCGTTAATATATTGTCGAATGGGGATTCTATATTGATTTTATCAATTTTGTTAGTTGCTTGTACCATATGTTTAGTAGTTAAAATATATAAATTTTTGCATCTTGCTGTAAATATTTTACTTCCAGGGGTTAATTCTATTCCTGATAGTTTCCAATATAATACTAGAGATTTATCTATATTTCTATCTTTTATTGCTACTGTATAATTTGGGTTAACTGTAAACTTAAATTTTTGGTATATTAGATTTCCTTTTACTGCACTAATTATACTTTGTTCAATTGGGTACTTAATTCTATCATCTGCTAAGTATAGTTCTATGGGTGTATTTATTCCTTCCTTAAAACATGCTTTTATTAATATCTGTATTGCTCCTAAGTGTACATGAGTTATTTCGTTTTTCGGTTTTGGTTTTAATGCTTGTATTTCTTTGGTTATTTCTCTTTTACTTATTATGGGTACCATTGCACTACCTTGTGCATATTTACAGTCTACTGTATGTTCTTTTTGGCTTATTATATAATATTCTTCTTTAGATTTTTTAAACCAATATTTTACCATTGGTACATCTAATACATTATCTATTTTTAAGGTTATTTCTTGTTTCGTAATTTGCTTGTATATATTTGAGTCAAATATTATTTTTTGGTTATTACTATCTTCAGTTTGGTAATTTTCTTTTTCTATTATTCCTGATTCAGTCATCAATTTCGTTTTCTATATCTGATAGATTTATATCGCTATCATCATTATTTAGGTCAGTTTCTAAATCTGCGTCATTTATCTCTATATCTGGTAATTCATCTAGTTCATAAATACTATCGTTACTTTCTAAATCATAATCTATGTATGGTAATTCCGTATAAATATTTTCTTCTATTCTTACTTCGGTAATTTGTTTTTTCTTAATATCTTTAGGTATTTTACAATCTTTAGCTAAGTGTCCTAATTTTCCACAGTTATAGCATTTGCATTCTGATAATTTTTTCTTAGGTCGATAAGGTCTTTTTCTCTTGTAATTTTTTATATAATATCTTTTTCTTGGATTTTTATGCTTATATTTAGATTTAAAAGATTTATATTTTTTAAATCGTTTTTTGTATCTAAACTTATTTTTCTTAGTTTTACAACCAAATTGTGGTGCTATCTTTTGTGTACAACACGACATATTTTTTGTTAATACTTTATCTAATTTTTGTTTATCTTTATATTCATCACACAGTCCTATAAACCATGTTTGTAAATATTTTATTCTAGCTCCTAATGTATCTGTCAAACTAGCTGCATCCCATGCTGTTATTATTTTTGTACTAAATGGTTCAGGTAACTTTGTAAAATATGTTCTTCTAACTGCTATAGCTTCTTCATGAGTATATATTGCTCTATAATAGTAATCTTTAAAAGCGCATGTATATTCATCTATATAACACATATTGCATATTGATAATTTATTCATTAATTGTCTATTTAGATTCTTATCTTTTTCTTGTTCTGCTAATTCTGTTGTCATACTTCCAAATTCATTTCTAATTCCAAATTCGTATTTGTCTAATATAGCTATGCTTGATGTTGTAATTGTTCCACTACTATCTTTATTATTTCTTAATGTTGCTCTACCGTCAGCTGTTATGTTATGTAGCCATAATTTTACTGTTCCTATTAATGTTCTTTCTATATATCCTGGTGTATCTGCTACTGATATTTTATTATCTATTAGTTGTTTTGCAATTTGTCCTATCCATACTTGTATTGTTTTATTTATATCTGTGACACAATCTAAATCTAAAAATTGTGAATGTTCTGGAGTTTTAGTTGGTGTCCATTTATTTAATCTACTTTGCCATATTGCTTCATATCTATTATCATCTGTTACTGTATAATAAGTTGGTTCTCTAGTTCGTGGGTTATCATATCTTCTTTTCTCATATGTTCTACTTGTACTTGGTTGTTCATTTTTTATAGTATGTATATTTGGTTCAGCATTTGTTGTATTTATATTTAAATCTGTTATTTGGTTCATTATTTGGGTATATGTTTCACTGTTATCGTCATTATCGTCTTCATTGTTATTATTGTCTGAATGTATTTCTGATTCGGTTTCGTTTATGGTTACATTATCTATGGTTAAATTGTCTATTGTGATGTTATCAATACTTATGTTTGGAGATTCTTCGTCAGGGTTTAAGCTTTCTAAGTGTATTTGTTCTTTTAACTGTTCTAATTCCATTGCTAACTTTTTTTCTTTTTCTTTTTTTATTTTTTCATTTTGTTTGGCTAATCTGGCTTGTACTTTCTGGGCATATATTTGTTTTAATATTGCTAATTCTTTTTCCATTTCTTGTATTTTTGTAGATGATTCGGATGTTTCTGGTTCTGGTTCAAAATATTCAGGGATTGGTTCTTGAGGTGGTATAGGTTTTTGAGGAGGGGTTTGTTTTATTTGTTGGGTTTTTAGTTGTTCGATTTCTTTTTTGGCTTCTAATCGTATTTTTTCTATTTCTAGTTTTTGATCTATTTCAGTATTTTCTTTTTGTAATCTTATCATTTCTGTTAGACTATCTTCTAATTTAGCTGATATTGGATCCGGCATTAAATATAATTTTGTACCTATTTTTCTATATCGTCGTCCTAAATTTGAGTGTGTTATTGTTATTTGTGTTCCATCTGTTCCTAAAAATGTTTTTTCTTCTACTGGATATTCTTCTTTATTCATAAACAATATTTTATTTCTAATATATCTTTTTGTAATTCTAATTCTTGTATGGTTTGTTTTTGTGCTTCGATTGATTTTTTAGCTACTCCTGCAAATATATTATAATTTAATCTTTCTTTTCTAATTTTAAGTTCTTCGTGTATATCATTTAATTTTCTTAATAATTCCATTTTTCTTATTATTTTTGGTGTTTCTGGATATATATATACTGGGTTGCTTGGCTCTGGTTTATCCATTTACTAATGATTCTCTTATTTTAGTAGTGGAATTATAATATATTTGAAGATAGTAATAACCAAAAAATAATATTTGACTCAAATATATACAAGCAAATTACGAAACAAGAAATAACCTTAAAAATAGATAATGTATTAGATGTACCAATGGTAAAATATTGGTTTAAAAAACCTAAAGAAGAATATTATATAATAAGCCAAAAAGAACATACAGTAGACTGTAAATATGCACAAGGTAGTGCAATGGTACCCATAATAAGTAAAAGAGAAATAACCAAAGAAATACAAGCATTAAAACCAAAACCGAAAAACGAAATAACTCATGTACACTTAGGAGCAATACAGATATTAATAAAAGCATGTTTTAAGGAAGGAATAAATACACCCATAGAACTATACTTAGCAGATGATAGAATTAAGTACCCAATTGAACAAAGTATAATTAGTGCAGTAAAAGGAAATCTAATATACCAAAAATTTAAGTTTACAGTTAACCCAAATTATACAGTAGCAATAAAAGATAGAAATATAGATAAATCTCTAGTATTATATTGGAAACTATCAGGAATAGAATTAACCCCTGGAAGTAAAATATTTACAGCAAGATGCAAAAATTTATATATTTTAACTACTAAACATATGGTACAAGCAACTAACAAAATTGATAAAATCAATATAGAATCCCCATTCGACAATATATTAACGGTCATAGATAATAATGATTATAGTTATGATGAATTAAATATGAATCAAGAATTAGATATAGTAAAAGAAAGAATAGGAATGACACCAAAAAGACAAATAGATGCCCCCTCATCCTCATCAAGAATGAGTACATCCAGAAGAATAGAATATGAAATACCCAATGAAATAATACCAACACAACATCCTTATTATATAACAGGAATATTAAATCAACGAAAATATTTAATCTTAATTAACACAGGAGAACAAGATAATTGGATAACAAGAGAATTAATTACAGAAGATGATATTATAATACAAGAACAAGAAATACCCGATCTACCAATAGAATTAAAACAGACAAAGGAAATAACTATTCAAGAAGTAATTATAGGCGGAATACCTATAAACATACAATTTACAATAGGACAAATAAATCCAAATATAGTTTTAGGACTACAATGGCTAGAACAAGTAAAACCATATAAGTTAGAAGATAAAAGATTGATCATTCATTACCAAAATAAAAATGTAATAATCAATAGGACAAAATCAATATTATAAAAATACTTTAAAATGAAAGTATATATATTAGCAAAAATAATTGTAGAAGGATACAATAGTAGATATTACACACCAATGATAGATACCGGTGCAGAAGCAAATTTATGTAGATACAATTGTTTACCAGAAACTAAGTGGCAAAAGATAAAAAATCCAACTGTATTTTCAGGATTTAATGACGAAGGAAGTATAATAAAATATTATGCAAAAGATGTCAAATTACAAATATATGATAAAATACTAACAATAAAAACAATGTATAACTATGATTTCACAACAAGAGATATAATTTTAGGAATGCCCTTTATCGATGAACTATACCCTCATATACTAACAAAAACACACTGCTGGTTTACAACACCTTGTAAACAAAAAATAGGAGCCAAACGAGTACAAAATAAACCTAGAAAAACAACACCATGGATAAAAGGATCAGAAAAGATAACACAAAAACTAGAAAATCAAGTGACAACAGAGAAAGCAATAGAAATTATAACCTTTAATATCAATATGTTACAATCAATCTATGATAAGTTAGAACCCTTATATAGTGACAATCCGCTTAAAGGATGGCATAAACATAAAACAACAGTTACAATAGAACTAATAAATCAGAATAGTATAATAACCCAAAAACCACTAAAATATAACTTTGATGACTTAAAAGAATTTACCTTACACATAGATGAATTACTTCAAAATAATTACATCCAAGCTAGTAACAGTAAACATACTAGTCCCGCCTTTATTGTTAACAAACATAGTGAACAAAAAAGAGGGAAGAGTAGGATGGTTATTGATTATAGAAATCTAAATGCCAAAACTAAAACTTATAATTACCCAATACCAAATAAAATATTAAAAATTAGACAAATCCAAGGATATAATTACTTTAGCAAATTTGATTGCAAATCAGGATTTTATCATTTAAAATTAGAAGATAACTCTAAACATTTAACAGCATTCACAGTACCCCAAGGATTTTATGAATGGAATGTTTTACCCTTTGGATATAAAAATGCACCAGGTAGGTATCAACATTTTATGGATACTTACTTTACACAATTAGAAAACTGTATTGTATATATTGATGATATATTGTTATATTCAAGAACAGAAGACGAACACATACAATTACTAAATAAATTTATTAACATTATAGATACAGCAGGAATTAGTTTAAGTAAAAGCAAGGCAGAAATAATGAAAAAACAAATAGAATTTCTTGGTATACAAATAGATAAGAATGGAGTAAAAATGCAAACACATATAGTACAAAAAATTATAAATTCAAATGAAATACTAGATACGAAGAAAAAATTACAATCCTTTTTAGGATTAGTAAATCAAGTAAGAGAATATATACCAAAATTAGCAGAATATTTAAAACCATTAAATAAAAAATTAAAAAAGGATATTGAATATCATTTTGACCAAACAGATAGAAAACATATACAAAAGGTTAAAGAATTATGTCAAAAGTTACCAAAATTATATTTTCCAGATATAACAAAAGAATTTATATATATAGTAGAAACAGATTCAAGTAACCATAGTTACGGTGGAGTATTAAAATATAAGTATATTGATACAAAAACAGAACATCACTGTAGATATCACTCAGGAACATATACGGAACCTCAAGATAAATGGGAAATAAATAGGAAAGAATTATTTGCCTTATATAAATGTTTATTAGCATTCGAACCATATATTGTTTATAACAAATTTATTGTCAGAACAGATAATACACAAGTAAAATGGTGGCTAACAAGAAAATTAGACGACTCAGTTACAACAAAAGAAATACGAAGACTTGTCTTAAATATACAAAATTTTACATTTACAATAGAAGTGATCAGTACTAACAAAAATGTCACTGCAGACTACTTATCAAGACAAAGCTACCCAGACAGATCAAGATAGCCAAATGGATATTTTGTTAAAAGCCATGACTACACTTTGCTTAAAAGTGGACAGTTTTGAGCTAGAACTAAAAGAGCTAAAGAAGGACAAAGCTACAAGTCAACCGCATGACTCAAAATATGCTGAACTATGTCAATCGGAAGACATAAAAATTCCAGAACTAGAAGGAGACGTTGAGAAACTCCATAAAACTCATAACAAGTTTGTTAATGCAGCTACAGGAAAAGCATCTACAGGAGCAAGCAGCTCAAATCCAACCAGTCAACCTACAAAAAGACAAAACCAAAATTTAAATAGCCAGTTTACAAAAACCTTTACCAGGAATAAACAACCCATAAACCTATCACATCCGACTATACCAAGTCCACAAACATCCACATATGCCGCAAGTCTAAACCAAAATAAACAAGTATATAACCACATTTCCAGAGCATACATCCAAAATATGTATAAAACCCAAACCTTTTTGAATTTACATCCAAGATCTCAGACAACCACTGACCCTCAAAAAGATTTTATAACGCAGAAACTACAAGGATACAATAAACTAATAGCCCAGCCTGGCACCAGTGCAAATTTAGTACGTACATGCTATGAATATGGACTACTCGCAACGGTATATACAGCCGATGGAGCAGAACTACAACAAATACCAGACTTATATAATGCCTTTTCCATATACAAAAGAATTACAGACGGATCATTCTTTTATATAAGATGTTATTCAGCACCAGCCGAAATATTATACAATGAGATAAAACCACTCATCCAAGTAGTAAAAATTGGACTAACCAGAGATATGATTATCCCAGAGGATATAGAAAAGCAACCAGAAATACCAGAAGTTGATATACCAACATTCTTTGCTACAAAAAGATTAATAGGACTGCAAGTAATTATTCAAGAACTAGTCAACAATTACACCAATGGACATAACATATGGAAATATCATTGTAGAGACCATGCCATGATCTATGCAAATGCAAGAGTACTACGACAAGAAGATATGGAAGAAGTACGTAGTTGGATATGGACATTACTAAGACCCGAAGATACCCCAACAACAAGAGCTATCAAAAAAGATTTTATTTCAGAAAATTTATTGGTTAAATATTGCCAGTATTTAGGACCAAAATACCCAGATCACCATTGTTCAAAGTGCAGTGGAGGAAATACTACAACTATACCAGAAGTAAATCTAGAATGAAGAACAGCAAGACAAAAAGATACATGGGAAGACCCGCAGATATTATTTTAGTTTGTCTTATTATGTAAATTATTGTACTACTTTTTTAGTGGGAAACACTAAACCCCACACGTTTTTCTTTGTTGAAAATAAGAGCATAATGCTCAATCATGTAAAGTAGGATAGGATAGTACGCGTGTAGGAATAGTTACGCGTTTTCTTTTTTAAAAAAAAGTCGTAAAGTACACAGTAGATAGTACTGTGCATTTACGCGTTTTTCTTCTTTTTTCTTTCAGAAGTCGTAAAGCAAACAGTATCTTAAACTGTTTACTCACGCGGTTTCTTTATGTAAATTATTGAGGCACTTGCCTCTTATGTGTATAAATAGAGACGAACAGATGAGAAGGAAGGCAAGCAATTCTGCTTACCTATAACCTCTCATGTGTTGAGAACTCAATAAAAGATATTACTCAAAAATATATTTCAGATATTTGCTATGGAGGAATCCAACATAGAAACATCTATGCCACATACTACCGACGAGATAACAACAAAGGTATACTCATATTTACATATGTGTAACTAATCTATCATATTCCTAATAATCTCTGATTAGCTTATTATTATTTATCATGTTATAGTCTGATTATGTTAACATTATCCTTATTAGTTTGCTATGGTTAGGAAGCTGAGAGTAAGTTAGACCCAGACTAAGCTTTTCCAAAATAGTTGAACCCAGAAAAGGCGAGGAAGCCGTGAATAGGGTAGTAAACCAACTGAAGTAAGCAGGGTTAGGGTAAACTGATTAAAGCTGGAACCCATAGTAGTGACCAACCGGATAATTAAACATACTGGACTATTAGATGATAAAGGTAATAATATAAGCAGAGGTTAGAAGGAATAGTTTGATTAAAACACAGAAGTAAGAAATGACAGAACCTAGTTATATGAAACTCGAGATAGCAGAAACTAGTAACCCTAAACAAACAGAAGATATAGAAAGATATAAAACACCAATACCTAAGTATCTTATAAATGGAGATAAAGACTATAAAATATTAGTCTTATATATATTAAAAAATTTAGATACAGATATCACACAAAGAATATATAACCTACTATTTAACCACGAAATCATAGACTTAATGAAAGAATTATGGATAGACACAATATTAAACAATGATAGTGATAATGACTCTAGAGATAATGATATATACCTTGATATAGATACAGAAGGATATCTAGATTTTTATTAAAATGGACCAAAATAATTTAGAAAATTGGCAGCGAACTATAGATGAACTAAGAGAAAGAGAAACATTAATACAATTCAATCTAGACAGATATATACAAACCCAAAATAGTGGTTATTTAGATCTAATAGTAAGAGATATCAATATTATATTAAGAAAACGCGTAACTATTCCTACACGCGTACTATCCTATCCTACTTTACATGATTGAGCATTATGCTCTTATTTTCAACAAAGAAAAACGTGTGGGGTTTAGTGTTTCCCACTAAAAAAGTAGTACAATAATTTACATAATAAGACAAACTAAAATAATATCTGCGGGTCTTCCCATGTATCTTTTTGTCTTGCTGTTCTTCATTCTAGATTTACTTCTGGTATAGTTGTAGTATTTCCTCCACTGCACTTTGAACAATGGTGATCTGGGTATTTTGGTCCTAAATACTGGCAATATTTAACCAATAAATTTTCTGAAATAAAATCTTTTTTGATAGCTCTTGTTGTTGGGGTATCTTCGGGTCTTAGTAATGTCCATATCCAACTACGTACTTCTTCCATATCTTCTTGTTGTAGTACTCTTGCATTTGCATAGATCATGGCATGGTCTCTACAATGATATTTCCATATGTTATGTCCATTGGTGTAATTGTTGACTAGTTCTTGAATAATTACTTGCAGTCCTATTAATCTTTTTGTAGCAAAGAATGTTGGTATATCAACTTCTGGTATTTCTGGTTGCTTTTCTATGTCCTCTGGGATAATCATATCTCTGGTTAGTCCAATTTTTACTACTTGGATGAGTGGTTTTATCTCATTGTATAATATTTCGGCTGGTGCTGAATAACATCTTATATAAAAGAATGATCCGTCTGTAATTCTTTTGTATATGGAAAAGGCATTATATAAGTCTGGTATTTGTTGTAGTTCTGCTCCATCGGCTGTATATACCGTTGCGAGTAGTCCATATTCATAGCATGTACGTACTAAATTTGCACTGGTGCCAGGCTGGGCTATTAGTTTATTGTATCCTTGTAGTTTCTGAGTTATAAAATCTTTTTGAGGGTCAGTGGTTGTCTGAGATCTTGGATGTAAATTCAAAAAGGTTTGGGTTTTATACATATTTTGGATGTATGCTCTGGAAATGTGGTTATATACTTGTTTATTTTGGTTTAGACTTGCGGCATATGTGGATGTTTGTGGACTTGGTATAGTCGGATGTGATAGGTTTATGGGTTGTTTATTCCTGGTAAAGGTTTTTGTAAACTGGCTATTTAAATTTTGGTTTTGTCTTTTTGTAGGTTGACTGGTTGGATTTGAGCTGCTTGCTCCTGTAGATGCTTTTCCTGTAGCTGCATTAACAAACTTGTTATGAGTTTTATGGAGTTTCTCAACGTCTCCTTCTAGTTCTGGAATTTTTATGTCTTCCGATTGACATAGTTCAGCATATTTTGAGTCATGCGGTTGACTTGTAGCTTTGTCCTTCTTTAGCTCTTTTAGTTCTAGCTCAAAACTGTCCACTTTTAAGCAAAGTGTAGTCATGGCTTTTAACAAAATATCCATTTGGCTATCTTGATCTGTCTGGGTAGCTTTGTCTTGATAAGTAGTCTGCAGTGACATTTTTGTTAGTACTGATCACTTCTATTGTAAATGTAAAATTTTGTATATTTAAGACAAGTCTTCGTATTTCTTTTGTTGTAACTGAGTCGTCTAATTTTCTTGTTAGCCACCATTTTACTTGTGTATTATCTGTTCTGACAATAAATTTGTTATAAACAATATATGGTTCGAATGCTAATAAACATTTATATAAGGCAAATAATTCTTTCCTATTTATTTCCCATTTATCTTGAGGTTCCGTATATGTTCCTGAGTGATATCTACAGTGATGTTCTGTTTTTGTATCAATATACTTATATTTTAATACTCCACCGTAACTATGGTTACTTGAATCTGTTTCTACTATATATATAAATTCTTTTGTTATATCTGGAAAATATAATTTTGGTAACTTTTGACATAATTCTTTAACCTTTTGTATATGTTTTCTATCTGTTTGGTCAAAATGATATTCAATATCCTTTTTTAATTTTTTATTTAATGGTTTTAAATATTCTGCTAATTTTGGTATATATTCTCTTACTTGATTTACTAATCCTAAAAAGGATTGTAATTTTTTCTTCGTATCTAGTATTTCATTTGAATTTATAATTTTTTGTACTATATGTGTTTGCATTTTTACTCCATTCTTATCTATTTGTATACCAAGAAATTCTATTTGTTTTTTCATTATTTCTGCCTTGCTTTTACTTAAACTAATTCCTGCTGTATCTATAATGTTAATAAATTTATTTAGTAATTGTATGTGTTCGTCTTCTGTTCTTGAATATAACAATATATCATCAATATATACAATACAGTTTTCTAATTGTGTAAAGTAAGTATCCATAAAATGTTGATACCTACCTGGTGCATTTTTATATCCAAAGGGTAAAACATTCCATTCATAAAATCCTTGGGGTACTGTGAATGCTGTTAAATGTTTAGAGTTATCTTCTAATTTTAAATGATAAAATCCTGATTTGCAATCAAATTTGCTAAAGTAATTATATCCTTGGATTTGTCTAATTTTTAATATTTTATTTGGTATTGGGTAATTATAAGTTTTAGTTTTGGCATTTAGATTTCTATAATCAATAACCATCCTACTCTTCCCTCTTTTTTGTTCACTATGTTTGTTAACAATAAAGGCGGGACTAGTATGTTTACTGTTACTAGCTTGGATGTAATTATTTTGAAGTAATTCATCTATGTGTAAGGTAAATTCTTTTAAGTCATCAAAGTTATATTTTAGTGGTTTTTGGGTTATTATACTATTCTGATTTATTAGTTCTATTGTAACTGTTGTTTTATGTTTATGCCATCCTTTAAGCGGATTGTCACTATATAAGGGTTCTAACTTATCATAGATTGATTGTAACATATTGATATTAAAGGTTATAATTTCTATTGCTTTCTCTGTTGTCACTTGATTTTCTAGTTTTTGTGTTATCTTTTCTGATCCTTTTATCCATGGTGTTGTTTTTCTAGGTTTATTTTGTACTCGTTTGGCTCCTATTTTTTGTTTACAAGGTGTTGTAAACCAGCAGTGTGTTTTTGTTAGTATATGAGGGTATAGTTCATCGATAAAGGGCATTCCTAAAATTATATCTCTTGTTGTGAAATCATAGTTATACATTGTTTTTATTGTTAGTATTTTATCATATATTTGTAATTTGACATCTTTTGCATAATATTTTATTATACTTCCTTCGTCATTAAATCCTGAAAATACAGTTGGATTTTTTATCTTTTGCCATTTAGATTCTGGTAAACAATTGTATCTACATAAATTTGCTTCTGCACCGGTATCTATCATTGGTGTGTAATATCTACTATTGTATCCTTCTACAATTATTTTTGCTAATATATATACTTTCATTTTAAAGTATTTTTATAATATTGATTTTGTCCTATTGATTATTACATTTTTATTTTGGTAATGAATGATCAATCTTTTATCTTCTAACTTATATGGTTTTACTTGTTCTAGCCATTGTAGTCCTAAAACTATATTTGGATTTATTTGTCCTATTGTAAATTGTATATTTATAGGTATTCCGCCTATAATTACTTCTTGAATAGTTATTTCCTTTGTCTGTTTTAATTCTATTGGTAAATCGGGTATTTCTTGTTCTTGTATTATAATATCATCTTCTGTAATTAATTCTCTTCGATTTCTTTTTTGGCTTCTAATCGTATTTTTTCTATTTCTAGTTTTTGATCTATTTCAGTATTTTCTTTTTGTAATCTTATCATTTCTGTTAGACTATCTTCTATAAACCATGTTTGTAAATATTTTATTCTAGCTCCTAATGTATCTGTCAAACTAGCTGCATCCCATGCTGTTATTATTTTTGTACTAAATGGTTCAGGTAACTTTGTAAAATATGTTTTATTAATATCTGTATTGCTCCTAAGTGTACATGAGTTATTTCGTTTTTCGGTTTTGGTTTTAATGCTTGTATTTCTTTGGTTATTTCTCTTTTACTTATTATGGGTACCATTGCACTACCTTGTGCATATTTACAGTCTACTGTATGTTCTTTTTGGCTTATTATATAATATTCTTCTTTAGGTTTTTTAAACCAATATTTTACCATTGGTACATCTAATACATTATCTATTTTTAAGGTTATTTCTTGTTTCGTAATTTGCTTGTATATATTTGAGTCAAATATTATTTTTTGGTTATTACTATCTTCAGTTTGGTAATTTTCTTTTTCTATTATTCCTGATTCAGTCATCAATTTTGTTTTCTATATCTGATAGATTTATATCGCTATCATCATTATTTAGGTCAGTTTCTAAATCTGCGTCATTTATCTCTATATCTGGTAATTCATCTAGTTCATAAATACTATCGTTACTTTCTAAATCATAATCTATGTATGGTAATTCTGTATAAATATTTTCTTCTATTCTTACTTCGGTAATTTGTTTTTTCTTAATATCTTTAGGTATTTTACAATCTTTAGCTAAGTGTCCTAATTTTCCACAGTTATAGCATTTGCATTCTGATAATTTTTTCTTAGGTCGATAAGGTCTTTTTCTCTTGTAATTTTTTATATAATATCTTTTTCTTGGATTTTTATGCTTATATTTAGATTTAAAAGATTTATATTTTTTAAATCGTTTTTTGTATCTAAACTTATTTTTCTTAGTTTTACAACCAAATTGTGGTGCTATCTTTTGTGTACAACACGACATATTTTTTGTTAATACTTTATCTAATTTTTGTTTATCTTTATATTCATCACACAGTCCTATAAACCATGTTTGTAAATATTTTATTCTAGCTCCTAATGTATCTGTCAAACTAGCTGCATCCCATGCTGTTATTATTTTTGTACTAAATGGTTCAGGTAACTTTGTAAAATATGTTCTTCTAACTGCTATAGCTTCTTCATGAGTATATATTGCTCTATAATAGTAATCTTTAAAAGCGCATGTATATTCATCTATATAACACATATTGCATATTGATAATTTATTCATTAATTGTCTATTTAGATTCTTATCTTTTTCTTGTTCTGCTAATTCTGTTGTCATACTTCCAAATTCATTTCTAATTCCAAATTCGTATTTGTCTAATATAGCTATGCTTGATGTTGTAATTGTTCCACTACTATCTTTATTATTTCTTAATGTTGCTCTACCGTCAGCTGTTATGTTATGTAGCCATAATTTTACTGTTCCTATTAATGTTCTTTCTATATATCCTGGTGTATCTGCTACTGATATTTTATTATCTATTAGTTGTTTTGCAATTTGTCCTATCCATACTTGTATTGTTTTATTTATATCTGTGACACAATCTAAATCTAAAAATTGTGAATGTTCTGGAGTTTTAGTTGGTGTCCATTTATTTAATCTACTTTGCCATATTGCTTCATATCTATTATCATCTGTTACTGTATAATAAGTTGGTTCTCTAGTTCGTGGGTTATCATATCTTCTTTTCTCATATGTTCTACTTGTACTTGGTTGTTCATTTTTTATAGTATGTATATTTGGTTCAGCATTTGTTGTATTTATATTTAAATCTGTTATTTGGTTCATTATTTGGGTATATGTTTCACTGTTATCGTCATTATCGTCTTCATTGTTATTATTGTCTGAATGTATTTCTGATTCGGTTTCGTTTATGGTTACATTATCTATGGTTAAATTGTCTATTGTGATGTTATCAATACTTATGTTTGGAGATTCTTCGTCAGGGTTTAAGCTTTCTAAGTGTATTTGTTCTTTTAACTGTACTAATTCCATTGCTAACTTTTTTTCTTTTTCTTTTTTTATTTTTTCATTTTGTTTGGCTAATCTGGCTTGTACTTTCTGGGCATATATTTGTTTTAATATTGCTAATTCTTTTTCCATTTCTTGTATTTTTGTAGATGATTCGGATGTTTCTGGTTCTGGTTCAAAATATTCAGGGATTGGTTCTTGAGGTGGTATAGGTTTTTGAGGAGGGGTTTGTTTTATTTGTTGGGTTTTTAGTTGTTCGATTTCTTTTTTGGCTTCTAATCGTATTTTTTCTATTTCTAGTTTTTGATCTATTTCAGTATTTTCTTTTTGTAATCTTATCATTTCTGTTAGACTATCTTCTAATTTAGCTGATATTGGATCCGGCATTAAATATAATTTTGTACCTATTTTTCTATATCGTCGTCCTAAATTTGAGTGTGTTATTGTTATTTGTGTTCCATCTGTTCCTAAAAATGTTTTTTCTTCTACTGGATATTCTTCTTTATTCATAAACAATATTTTATTTCTAATATATCTTTTTGTAATTCTAATTCTTGTATGGTTTGTTTTTGTGCTTCGATTGATTTTTTAGCTACTCCTGCAAATATATTATAATTTAATCTTTCTTTTCTAATTTTAAGTTCTTCGTGTATATCATTTAATTTTCTTAATAATTCCATTTTTCTTATTATTTTTGGTGTTTCTGGATATATATATACTGGGTTGCTCGGCTCTGGTTTATCCATTTACTAATGATTCTCTTATTTTAGTTATTGCTATAATAAAATGTGTTATTCTTTTAGTGAAGTTATTTATTTCCTTGATTATTTGTGTAATTTCTTTTAGCTTATATTTTTGCTGTCTTTTTATTTTACTCTGTTTTTCAATTCTTCTTGTTAAATAGTGTATTTTTATTTTTCTGACTACTTTTGGTTGTTGTCGCTTATACATTATAATTCATCATATTTATATTCTTGTTGTTTTATAAGTTGTCTAATATATTCGTATTCTGTATAGGAAATTGTGTCGATTAATTCAGGTATTTTTGTGTATTCGTATCTTTCATATAATTTATCTAAATTTAGTCTTAGTTTCTGTACTTTAGTTGCTATATTTATTTGTTTATCCAATCTTATACATCTAGGGTGTTTATCTGGTAAATCTTCTCCATATTCAATTCCTTTCATGTTTTCTGTTTGTATTATAAATTGTTTTTTACTTTGTTTCTTTATTCTATTTTTGTAAATATTGTTGGTACTATATTTTTTATTCCTATGCTCGTTTATTTTATTTTCGTTCATCCTATGCTCTGTTATCTTATCTTTTTTATTCCTATGCTCTGATACCAATGTGGGGGGTGGTCCTTTGATCTTCTCTTCTTGGGTCATTTTATCTAAATGCGGAATTATAGTAGTTATCTCGTTCTCTAATTAGTCTTAATATAATATTGATATCTCTTACTATTAGATCTAAATAACCACTATTTTGGGTTTGTATATATCTGTCTAGATTGAATTGTATTAATGTTTCTCTTTCTCTTAGTTCATCTATAGTTCGCTGCCAATTTTCTAAATTATTTTGGTCCATTTTAATAAAAATCTAGATATCCTTCTGTATCTATATCAAGGTATATATCATTATCTCTAGAGTCATTATCACTATCATTGTTTAATATTGTGTCTATCCATAATTCTTTCATTAAGTCTATGATTTCGTGGTTAAATAGTAGGTTATATATTCTTTGTGTGATATCTGTATCTAAATTTTTTAATATATATAAGACTAATATTTTATAGTCTTTATCTCCATTTATAAGATACTTAGGTATTGGTGTTTTATATCTTTCTATATCTTCTGTTTGTTTAGGGTTACTAGTTTCTGCTATTTCGGGTTTCATATAACTAGGTTCTGTCATTTCTTACTTCTGTGTTTTAATCAATTATTCCTTCTAACCTCTGCTTATATTATTACCTTTATCATCTAATAGTCCAGTATGTTTAATTATCCGGTTGGTCACTACTATGGGTTCCAGCTTTAATCAGTTTACCCTAACCCTGCTTACTTCAGTTGGTTTACTACCCTATTCACGGCTTCCTCGCCTTTTCTGGGTTCAACCATTTTGGAAAAGCTTAGTCTGGGTCTAACTTACTCTCAGCTTCCTAACCATAGCAAACTAATAAGGATAATGTTAACATAATCAGACTATAACATGATAAATAATAATAAGCTAATCAGAGATTATTAGGAATATGATAGATTAGTTACACATATGTAAATATGAGTATACCTTTGTTGTTATCTCGTCGGTAGTATGTGGCATAGATGTTTCTATGTTGGATTCCTCCATAGCAAATATCTGAAATATATTTTTGAGTAATATCTTTTATTGAGTTCTCAACACATGAGAGGTTATAGGTAAGCAGAATTGCTTGCCTTCCTTCTCATCTGTTCGTCTCTATTTATACACATAAGAGGCAAGTGCCTCAATAATTTACATAAAGAAACCGCGTGAGTAAACAGTTTAAGATACTGTTTGCTTTACGACTTCTGAAAGAAAAAAGAAGAAAAACGCGTAAATGCACAGTACTATCTACTGTGTACTTTACGACTTTTTTTAAAAAAGAAAACGCGTAACTATTCCTACACGCGTACTATTCTATCCTACTTTACATGATTGAGCATTATGCTCTTATTTTCAACAAAGAAAAACGTGTGGGGTTTAGTGTTTCCCACTAAAAAAGTAGTACAATAATTTACATAATAAGACAAACTAAAATAATATCTGCGGGTCTTCCCATGTATCTTTTTGTCTTGCTGTTCTTCATTCTAGATTTACTTCTGGTATAGTTGTAGTATTTCCTCCACTGCACTTTGAACAATGGTGATCTGGGTATTTTGGTCCTAAATACTGGCAATATTTAACCAATAAATTTTCTGAAATAAAATCTTTTTTGATAGCTCTTGTTGTTGGGGTATCTTCGGGTCTTAGTAATGTCCATATCCAACTACGTACTTCTTCCATATCTTCTTGTCGTAGTACTCTTGCATTTGCATAGATCATGGCATGGTCTCTACAATGATATTTCCATATGTTATGTCCATTGGTATAATTGTTGACTAGTTCTTGGATAATTACTTGTAGTCCTATTAATCTTTTTGTAGCAAAGAATGTTGGTATATCAACTTCTGGTATTTCTGGTTGCTTTTCTATGTCCTCTGGGATAATCATATCTCTGGTTAGTCCAATTTTTACTACTTGGATGAGTGGTTTTATCTCATTGTATAATATTTCGGCTGGTGCTGAATAACATCTTATATAAAAGAATGATCCGTCTGTAATTCTTTTGTATATGGAAAAGGCATTATATAAGTCTGGTATTTGTTGTAGTTTTGCTCCATCGGCTGTATATACCGTTGCGAGTAGTCCATATTCATAGCATGTACGTACTAAATTTGCACTGGTGCCAGGCTGGGCTATTAGTTTATTGTATCCTTGTAGTTTCTGCGTTATAAAATCTTTTTGAGGGTCAGTGGTTGTCTGAGATCTTGGATGTAAATTCAAAAAGGTTTGGGTTTTATACATATTTTGGATGTATGCTCTGGAAATGTGGTTATATACTTGTTTATTTTGGTTTAGACTTGCGGCATATGTGGATGTTTGTGGACTTGGTATAGTCGGATGTGATAGGTTTATGGGTTGTTTATTTCTGATAGAGGTTTTTGTAAACTGGTTATTTAAATTTTGGTTTTGTCTTTTTGTAGGTTGACTGGTTGGATTTGAGCTGCTTGCTCCTGTAGATGCTTTTCCTGTAGCTGCATTAACAAACTTGTTATGAGTTTTATGGAGTTTCTCAACGTCTCCTTCTAGTTCTGGAATTTTTATGTCTTCCGATTGACATAGTTCAGCATATTTTGAGTCATGCGGTTGACTTGTAGCTTTGTCCTTCTTTAGCTCTTTTAGTTCTAGCTCAAAACTGTCCACTTTTAAGCAAAGTGTAGTCATGGCTTTTAACAAAATATCCATTTGGCTATCTTGATCTGTCTGGGTAGCTTTGTCTTGATAAGTAGTCTGCAGTGACATTTTTGTTAGTACTGATCACTTCTATTGTAAATGTAAAATTTTGTATATTTAAGACAAGTCTTCGTATTTCTTTTGTTGTAACTGAGTCGTCTAATTTTCTTGTTAGCCACCATTTTACTTGTGTATTATCTGTTCTGACAATAAATTTGTTATAAACAATATATGGTTCGAATGCTAATAAACATTTATATAAGGCAAATAATTCTTTCCTATTTATTTCCCATTTATCTTGAGGTTCCGTATATGTTCCTGAGTGATATCTACAGTGATGTTCTGTTTTTGTATCAATATACTTATATTTTAATACTCCACCGTAACTATGGTTACTTGAATCTGTTTCTACTATATATATAAATTCTTTTGTTATATCTGGAAAATATAATTTTGGTAACTTTTGACATAATTCTTTAACCTTTTGTATATGTTTTCTATCTGTTTGGTCAAAATGATATTCAATATCCTTTTTTAATTTTTTATTTAATGGTTTTAAATATTCTGCTAATTTTGGTATATATTCTCTTACTTGATTTACTAATCCTAAAAAGGATTGTAACTTTTTCTTTGTATCTAGTATCTCATCTGAATTTATAATTTTTTGTACTATATGTGTTTGCATTTTTACTCCATTCTTATCTATTTGTATGCCAAGAAATTCTATTTGTTTTTTCATTATTTCTGCCTTGCTTTTACTTAAACTAATTCCTGCTGTATCTATAATGTTAATAAATTTATTTAGTAATTGTATGTGTTCGTCTTCTGTTCTTGAATATAACAATATATCATCAATATATACAATACAGTTTTCTAATTGTGTAAAGTAAGTATCCATAAAATGTTGATACCTAAACAAACCATACAAGAATTAGAATTACAAAAAGATATATTAGAAATAAAATATTGTTTATGAATAAAGAAGAATATCCAGTAGAAGAAAAAACATTTTTAGGAACAGATGGAACACAAATAACAATAACACACTCAAATTTAGGACGACGATATAGAAAAATAGGTACAAAATTATATTTAATGCCGGATCCAATATCAGCTAAATTAGAAGATAGTCTAACAGAAATGATAAGATTACAAAAAGAAAATACTGAAATAGATCAAAAACTAGAAATAGAAAAAATACGATTAGAAGCCAAAAAAGAAATCGAACAACTAAAAACCCAACAAATAAAACAAACCCCTCCTCAAAAACCTATACCACCTCAAGAACCAATCCCTGAATATTTTGAACCAGAACCAGAAACATCCGAATCATCTACAAAAATACAAGAAATGGAAAAAGAATTAGCAATATTAAAACAAATATATGCCCAGAAAGTACAAGCCAGATTAGCCAAACAAAATGAAAAAATAAAAAAAGAAAAAGAAAAAAAGTTAGCAATGGAATTAGAACAGTTAAAAGAACAAATACACTTAGAAAGCTTAAACCCTGACGAAGAATCTCCAAACATAAGTATTGATAACATCACAATAGACAATTTAACCATAGATAATGTAACCATAAACGAAACCGAATCAGAAATACATTCAGACAATAATAACAATGAAGACGATAATGACGATAACAGTGAAACATATACCCAAATAATGAACCAAATAACAGATTTAAATATAAATACAACAAATGCTGAACCAAATATACATACTATAAAAAATGAACAACCAAGTACAAGTAGAACATATGAGAAAAGAAGATATGATAACCCACGAACTAGAGAACCAACTTATTATACAGTAACAGATGATAATAGATATGAAGCAATATGGCAAAGTAGATTAAATAAATGGACACCAACTAAAACTCCAGAACATTCACAATTTTTAGATTTAGATTGTGTCACAGATATAAATAAAACAATACAAGTATGGATAGGACAAATTGCAAAACAACTAATAGATAATAAAATATCAGTAGCAGATACACCAGGATATATAGAAAGAACATTAATAGGAACAGTAAAATTATGGCTACATAACATAACAGCTGACGGTAGAGCAACATTAAGAAATAATAAAGATAGTAGTGGAACAATTACAACATCAAGCATAGCTATATTAGACAAATACGAATTTGGAATTAGAAATGAATTTGGAAGTATGACAACAGAATTAGCAGAACAAGAAAAAGATAAGAATCTAAATAGACAATTAATGAATAAATTATCAATATGCAATATGTGTTATATAGATGAATATACATGCGCTTTTAAAGATTACTATTATAGAGCAATATATACTCATGAAGAAGCTATAGCAGTTAGAAGAACATATTTTACAAAGTTACCTGAACCATTTAGTACAAAAATAATAACAGCATGGGATGCAGCTAGTTTGACAGATACATTAGGAGCTAGAATAAAATATTTACAAACATGGTTTATAGGACTGTGTGATGAATATAAAGATAAACAAAAATTAGATAAAGTATTAACAAAAAATATGTCGTGTTGTACACAAAAGATAGCACCACAATTTGGTTGTAAAACTAAGAAAAATAAGTTTAGATACAAAAAACGATTTAAAAAATATAAATCTTTTAAATCTAAATATAAGCATAAAAATCCAAGAAAAAGATATTATATAAAAAATTACAAGAGAAAAAGACCTTATCGACCTAAGAAAAAATTATCAGAATGCAAATGCTATAACTGTGGAAAATTAGGACACTTAGCTAAAGATTGTAAAATACCTAAAGATATTAAGAAAAAACAAATTACCGAAGTAAGAATAGAAGAAAATATTTATACGGAATTACCATACATAGATTATGATTTAGAAAGTAACGATAGTATTTATGAACTAGATGAATTACCAGATATAGAGATAAATGACGCAGATTTAGAAACTGACCTAAATAATGATGATAGCGATATAAATCTATCAGATATAGAAAACGAAATTGATGACTGAATCAGGAATAATAGAAAAAGAAAATTACCAAACTGAAGATAGTAATAACCAAAAAATAATATTTGACTCAAATATATACAAGCAAATTACGAAACAAGAAATAACCTTAAAAATAGATAATGTATTAGATGTACCAATGGTAAAATATTGGTTTAAAAAACCTAAAGAAGAATATTATATAATAAGCCAAAAAGAACATACAGTAGACTGTAAATATGCACAAGGTAGTGCAATGGTACCCATAATAAGTAAAAGAGAAATAACCAAAGAAATACAAGCATTAAAACCAAAACCGAAAAACGAAATAACTCATGTACACTTAGGAGCAATACAGATATTAATAAAAGCATGTTTTAAGGAAGGAATAAATACACCCATAGAACTATACTTAGCAGATGATAGAATTAAGTACCCAATTGAACAAAGTATAATTAGTGCAGTAAAAGGAAATCTAATATACCAAAAATTTAAGTTTACAGTTAACCCAAATTATACAGTAGCAATAAAAGATAGAAATATAGATAAATCCCTAGTATTATATTGGAAACTATCAGGAATAGAATTAACCCCTGGAAGTAAAATATTTACAGCAAGATGCAAAAATTTATATATTTTAACTACTAAACATATGGTACAAGCAACTAACAAAATTGATAAAATCAATATAGAATCCCCATTCGACAATATATTAACGGTCATAGATAATAATGATTATAGTTATGATGAATTAAATATGAATCAAGAATTAGATATAGTAAAAGAAAGAATAGGAATGACACCAAAAAGACAAATAGATGCCCCCTCATCCTCATCAAGAATGAGTACATCCAGAAGAATAGAATATGAAATACCCAATGAAATAATACCAACACAACATCCCTATTATATAACAGGAATATTAAATCAACGAAAATATTTAATCTTAATCAACACAGGAGAACAAGATAATTGGATAACTAGAGAATTAATTACAGAAGATGATATTATAATACAAGAACAAGAAATACCCGATTTACCAATAGAATTAAAACAGACAAAGGAAATAACTATTCAAGAAGTAATTATAGGCGGAATACCTATAAATATACAATTTACAATAGGACAAATAAATCCAAATATAGTTTTAGGACTACAATGGCTAGAACAAGTAAAACCATATAAGTTAGAAGATAAAAGATTGATCATTCATTACCAAAATAAAAATGTAATAATCAATAGGACAAAATCAATATTATAAAAATACTTTAAAATGAAAGTATATATATTAGCAAAAATAATTGTAGAAGGATACAATAGTAGATATTACACACCAATGATAGATACCGGTGCAGAAGCAAATTTATGTAGATACAATTGTTTACCAGAATCTAAATGGCAAAAGATAAAAAATCCAACTGTATTTTCAGGATTTAATGACGAAGGAAGTATAATAAAATATTATGCAAAAGATGTCAAATTACAAATATATGATAAAATACTAACAATAAAAACAATGTATAACTATGATTTCACAACAAGAGATATAATTTTAGGAATGCCCTTTATCGATGAACTATACCCTCATATACTAACAAAAACACACTGCTGGTTTACAACACCTTGTAAACAAAAAATAGGAGCCAAACGAGTACAAAATAAACCTAGAAAAACAACACCATGGATAAAAGGATCAGAAAAGATAACACAAAAACTAGAAAATCAAGTGACAACAGAGAAAGCAATTCTGCTTACCTATAACCTCTCATGTGTTGAGAACTCAATAAAAGATATTACTCAAAAATATATTTCAGATATTTGCTATGGAGGAATCCAACATAGAAACATCTATGCCACATACTACCGACGAGATAACAACAAAGGTATACTCATATTTACATATGTGTAACTAATCTATCATATTCCTAATAATCTCTGATTAGCTTATTATTATTTATCATGTTATAGTCTGATTATGTTAACATTATCCTTATTAGTTTGCTATGGTTAGGAAGCTGAGAGTAAGTTAGACCCAGACTAAGCTTTTCCAAAATGGTTGAACCCAGAAAAGGCGAGGAAGCCGTGAATAGGGTAGTAAACCAACTGAAGTAAGCAGGGTTAGGGTAAACTGATTAAAGCTGGAACCCATAGTAGTGACCAACCGGATAATTAAACATACTGGACTATTAGATGATAAAGGTAATAATATAAGCAGAGGTTAGAAGGAATAGTTTGATTAAAACACAGAAGTAAGAAATGACAGAACCTAGTTATATGAAACTCGAGATAGCAGAAACTAGTAACCCTAAACAAACAGAAGATATAGAAAGATATAAAACACCAATACCTAAGTATCTTATAAATGGAGATAAAGACTATAAAATATTAGTCTTATATATATTAAAAAATTTAGATACAGATATCACACAAAGAATATATAACCTACTATTTAACCACGAAATCATAGACTTAATGAAAGAATTATGGATAGACACAATATTAAACAATGATAGTGATAATGACTCTAGAGATAATGATATATACCTTGATATAGATACAGAAGGATATTTAGATTTTTATTAAAATGGACCAAAATAATTTAGAAAATTGGCAGCGAACTATAGATGAACTAAGAGAAAGAGAAACATTAATACAATTCAATCTAGACAGATATATACAAACCCAAAATAGTGGTTATTTAGATCTAATAGTAAGAGATATCAATATTATATTAAGACTAATTAGAGAACGAGATAACTACTATAATTCCGCATTTAGATAAAATGACCCAAGAAGAGAAGATCAAAGGACCACCCCCCACATTGGTATCAGAGCATAGGAATAAAAAAGATAAGATAACAGAGCATAGGATGAACGAAAATAAAATAAACGAGCATAGGAATAAAAAATATAAACCACTCATCCAAGTAGTAAAAATTGGACTAACCAGAGATATGATTATCCCAGAGGATATAGAAAAGCAACCAGAAATACCAGAAGTTGATATACCAACATTCTTTGCTACAAAAAGATTAATAGGACTGCAAGTAATTATTCAAGAACTAGTCAACAATTACACCAATGGACATAACATATGGAAATATCATTGTAGAGACCATGCCATGATCTATGCAAATGCAAGAGTACTACGACAAGAAGATATGGAAGAAGTACGTAGTTGGATATGGACATTACTAAGACCCGAAGATACCCCAACAACAAGAGCTATCAAAAAAGATTTTATTTCAGAAAATTTATTGGTTAAATATTGCCAGTATTTAGGACCAAAATACCCAGATCACCATTGTTCAAAGTGCAGTGGAGGAAATACTACAACTATACCAGAAGTAAATCTAGAATGAAGAACAGCAAGACAAAAAGATACATGGGAAGACCCGCAGATATTATTTTAGTTTGTCTTATTATGTAAATTATTGTACTACTTTTTTAGTGGGAAACACTAAACCCCACACGTTTTTCTTTGTTGAAAATAAGAGCATAATGCTCAATCATGTAAAGTAGGATAGGATAGTACGCGTGTAGGAATAGTTACGCGTTTTCTTTTTTAAAAAAAGTCGTAAAGTACACAGTAGATAGTACTGTGCATTTACGCGTTTTTCTTCTTTTTTCTTTCAGAAGTCGTAAAGCAAACAGTATCTTAAACTGTTTACTCACGCGGTTTCTTTATGTAAATTATTGAGGCACTTGCCTCTTATGTGTATAAATAGAGACGAACAGATGAGAAGGAAGGCAAGCAATTCTGCTTACCTATAACCTCTCATGTGTTGAGAACTCAATAAAAGATATTACTCAAAAATATATTTCAGATATTTGCTATGGAGGAATCCAACATAGAAACATCTATGCCACATACTACCGACGAGATAACAACAAAGGTATACTCATATTTACATATGTGTAACTAATCTATCATATTCCTAATAATCTCTGATTAGCTTATTATTATTTATCATGTTATAGTCTGATTATGTTAACATTATCCTTATTAGTTTGCTATGGTTAGGAAGCTGAGAGTAAGTTAGACCCAGACTAAGCTTTTCCAAAATGGTTGAAGTATCTTATAAATGGAGATAAAGACTATAAAATATTAGTCTTATATATATTAAAAAATTTAGATACAGATATCACACAAAGAATATATAACCTACTATTTAACCACGAAATTATAGACTTAATGAAAGAATTATGGCTAGACACAATATTAAACAATGATAGTGATGATGACTCTAGAGATAATGATATATACCTTGATATAGATACAGAAGGATATCTAGATTTTTATTAAAATGGACCAAAATAATTTAGAAAATTGGCAGCGAACTATAGATGAACTAAGAGAAAGAGAAACATTAATACAATTCAATCTAGACAGATATATACAAACCCAAAATAGTGGTTATTTAGATCTAATAGTAAGAGATATCAATATTATATTAAGACTAATTAGAGAACGAGATAACTACTATAATTCCGCATTTAGATAAAATGACAGAACCTAGTTATATGAAACTCGAGATAGCAGAAACTAGTAACCCTAAACAAACAGAAGATATAGAAAGATATAAAACACCAATACCTAAGTATCTTATAAATGGAGATAAAGACTATAAAATATTAGTCTTATATATATTAAAAAATTTAGATACAGATATCACACAAAGAATATATAACCTACTATTTAACCACGAAATTATAGACTTAATGAAAGAATTATGGCTAGACACAATATTAAACAATGATAGTGATGATGACTCTAGAGATAATGATATATACCTTGATATAGATACAGAAGGATATCTAGATTTTTATTAAAATGGACCAAAATAATTTAGAAAATTGGCAGCGAACTATAGATGAACTAAGAGAAAGAGAAACATTAATACAATTCAATCTAGACAGATATATACAAACCCAAAATAGTGGTTATTTAGATCTAATAGTAAGAGATATCAATATTATATTAAGACTAATTAGAGAACGAGATAACTACTATAATTCCGCATTTAGATAAAATGACCCAAGAAGAGAAGATCAAAGGACCACCCCCCACATTGGTATCAGAGCATAGGAATAAAAAAGATAAGATAACAGAGCATAGGATGAACGAAAATAAAATAAACGAGCATAGGAATAAAAAATATAGTACCAACAATATTTACAAAAATAGAATAAAGAAACAAAGTAAAAAACAATTTATAATACAAACAGAAAACATGAAAGGAATTGAATATGGAGAAGATTTACCAGATAAACACCCTAGATGTATAAGATTGGATAAACAAATAAATATAGCAACTAAAGTACAGAAACTAAGACTAAATTTAGATAAATTATATGAAAGATACGAATACACAAAAATACCTGAATTAATCGACACAATTTCCTATACAGAATACGAATATATTAGACAACTTATAAAACAACAAGAATATAAATATGATGAATTATAATGTATAAGCGACAACAACCAAAAGTAGTCAGAAAAATAAAAATACACTATTTAACAAGAAGAATTGAAAAACAGAGTAAAATAAAAAGACAGCAAAAATATAAGCTAAAAGAAATTACACAAATAATCAAGGAAATAAATAACTTCACTAAAAGAATAACACATTTTATTATAGCAATAACTAAAATAAGAGAATCATTAGTAAATGGATAAACCAGAGCCAAGCAACCCAGTATATATATATCCAGAAACACCAAAAATAATAAGAAAAATGGAATTATTAAGAAAATTAAATGATATACACGAAGAACTTAAAATTAGAAAAGAAAGATTAAATTATAATATATTTGCAGGAGTAGCTAAAAAATCAATCGAAGCACAAAAACAAACCATACAAGAATTAGAATTACAAAAAGATATATTAGAATTATAATATTGATTTTGTCAATTTATTAACTATAATCATTATTATCTATGACCGTTAATATATTGTCGAATGGGGATTCTATATTGATTTTATCAATTTTGTTAGTTGCTTGTACCATATGTTTAGTAGTTAAAATATATAAATTTTTGCATCTTGCTGTAAATATTTTACTTCCAGGGGTTAATTCTATTCCTGATAGTTTCCAATATAATACTAGGGATTTATCTATATTTCTATCTTTTATTGCTACTGTATAATTTGGGTTAACTGTAAACTTAAATTTTTGGTATATTAGATTTCCTTTTACTGCACTAATTATACTTTGTTCAATTGGGTACTTAATTCTATCATCTGCTAAGTATAGTTCTATGGGTGTATTTATTCCTTCCTTAAAACATGCTTTTATTAATATCTGTATTGCTCCTAAGTGTACATGAGTTATTTCGTTTTTCGGTTTTGGTTTTAATGCTTGTATTTCTTTGGTTATTTCTCTTTTACTTATTATGGGTACCATTGCACTACCTTGTGCATATTTACAGTCTACTGTATGTTCTTTTTGGCTTATTATATAATATTCTTCTTTAGGTTTTTTAAACCAATATTTTACCATTGGTACATCTAATACATTATCTATTTTTAAGGTTATTTCTTGTTTCGTAATTTGCTTGTATATATTTGAGTCAAATATTATTTTTTGGTTATTACTATCTTCAGTTTGGTAATTTTCTTTTTCTATTATTCCTGATTCAGTCATCAATTTCGTTTTCTATATCTGATAGATTTATATCGCTATCATCATTATTTAGGTCAGTTTCTAAATCTGCGTCATTTATCTCTATATCTGGTAATTCATCTAGTTCATAAATACTATCGTTACTTTCTAAATCATAATCTATGTATGGTAATTCTGTATAAATATTTTCTTCTATTCTTACTTCGGTAATTTGTTTTTTCTTAATATCTTTAGGTATTTTACAATCTTTAGCTAAGTGTCCTAATTTTCCACAGTTATAGCATTTGCATTCTGATAATTTTTTCTTAGGTCGATAAGGTCTTTTTCTCTTGTAATTTTTTATATAATATCTTTTTCTTGGATTTTTATGCTTATATTTAGATTTAAAAGATTTATATTTTTTAAATCGTTTTTTGTATCTAAACTTATTTTTCTTAGTTTTACAACCAAATTGTGGTGCTATCTTTTGTGTACAACACGACATATTTTTTGTTAATACTTTATCTAATTTTTGTTTATCTTTATATTCATCACACAGTCCTATAAACCATGTTTGTAAATATTTTATTCTAGCTCCTAATGTATCTGTCAAACTAGCTGCATCCCATGCTGTTATTATTTTTGTACTAAATGGTTCAGGTAACTTTGTAAAATATGTTCTTCTAACTGCTATAGCTTCTTCATGAGTATATATTGCTCTATAATAGTAATCTTTAAAAGCGCATGTATATTCATCTATATAACACATATTGCATATTGATAATTTATTCATTAATTGTCTATTTAGATTCTTATCTTTTTCTTGTTCTGCTAATTCTGTTGTCATACTTCCAAATTCATTTCTAATTCCAAATTCGTATTTGTCTAATATAGCTATGCTTGATGTTGTAATTGTTCCACTACTATCTTTATTATTTCTTAATGTTGCTCTACCGTCAGCTGTTATGTTATGTAGCCATAATTTTACTGTTCCTATTAATGTTCTTTCTATATATCCTGGTGTATCTGCTACTGATATTTTATTATCTATTAGTTGTTTTGCAATTTGTCCTATCCATACTTGTATTGTTTTATTTATATCTGTGACACAATCTAAATCTAAAAATTGTGAATGTTCTGGAGTTTTAGTTGGTGTCCATTTATTTAATCTACTTTGCCATATTGCTTCATATCTATTATCATCTGTTACTGTATAATAAGTTGGTTCTCTAGTTCGTGGGTTATCATATCTTCTTTTCTCATATGTTCTACTTGTACTTGGTTGTTCATTTTTTATAGTATGTATATTTGGTTCAGCATTTGTTGTATTTATATTTAAATCTGTTATTTGGTTCATTATTTGGGTATATGTTTCACTGTTATCGTCATTATCGTCTTCATTGTTATTATTGTCTGAATGTATTTCTGGTTCGGTTTCGTTTATGGTTACATTATCTATGGTTAAATTGTCTATTGTGATGTTATCAATACTTATGAGTACATCCAGAAGAATAGAATATGAAATACCCAATGAAATAATACCAACACAACATCCTTATTATATAACAGGAATATTAAATCAACGAAAATATTTAATCTTAATTAACACAGGAGAACAAGATAATTGGATAACAAGAGAATTAATTACAGAAGATGATATTATAATACAAGAACAAGAAATACCCGATCTACCAATAGAATTAAAACAGACAAAGGAAATAACTATTCAAGAAGTAATTATAGGCGGAATACCTATAAACATACAATTTACAATAGGACAAATAAATCCAAATATAGTTTTAGGACTACAATGGCTAGAACAAGTAAAACCATATAAGTTAGAAGATAAAAGATTGATCATTCATTACCAAAATAAAAATGTAATAATCAATAGGACAAAATCAATATTATAAAAATACTTTAAAATGAAAGTATATATATTAGCAAAAATAATTGTAGAAGGATACAATAGTAGATATTACACACCAATGATAGATACCGGTGCAGAAGCAAATTTATGTAGATACAATTGTTTACCAGAAACTAAGTGGCAAAAGATAAAAAATCCAACTGTATTTTCAGGATTTAATGACGAAGGAAGTATAATAAAATATTATGCAAAAGATGTCAAATTACAAATATATGATAAAATACTAACAATAAAAACAATGTATAACTATGATTTCACAACAAGAGATATAATTTTAGGAATGCCCTTTATCGATGAACTATACCCTCATATACTAACAAAAACACACTGCTGGTTTACAACACCTTGTAAACAAAAAATAGGAGCCAAACGAGTACAAAATAAACCTAGAAAAACAACACCATGGATAAAAGGATCAGAAAAGATAACACAAAAACTAGAAAATCAAGTGACAACAGAGAAAGCAATAGAAATTATAACCTTTAATATCAATATGTTACAATCAATCTATGATAAGTTAGAACCCTTATATAGTGACAATCCGCTTAAAGGATGGCATAAACATAAAACAACAGTTACAATAGAACTAATAAATCAGAATAGTATAATAACCCAAAAACCATTAAAATATAACTTTGATGACTTAAAAGAATTTACCTTACACATAGATGAATTACTTCAAAATAATTACATCCAAGCTAGTAACAGTAAACATACTAGTCCCGCCTTTATTGTTAACAAACATAGTGAACAAAAAAGAGGGAAGAGTAGGATGGTTATTGATTATAGAAATCTAAATGCCAAAACTAAAACTTATAATTACCCAATACCAAACAAAATATTAAAAATTAGACAAATCCAAGGATATAATTACTTTAGCAAATTTGATTGCAAATCAGGCTTTTATCATTTAAAATTAGAAGATAACTCTAAACATTTAACAGCATTCACAGTACCCCAAGGATTTTATGAATGGAATGTTTTACCCTTTGGATATAAAAATGCACCAGGTAGGTATCAACATTTTATGGATACTTACTTTACACAATTAGAAAACTGTATTGTATATATTGATGATATATTGTTATATTCAAGAACAGAAGACGAACACATACAATTACTAAATAAATTTATTAACATTATAGATACAGCAGGAATTAGTTTAAGTAAAAGCAAGGCAGAAATAATGAAAAAACAAATAGAATTTCTTGGCATACAAATAGATAAGAATGGAGTAAAAATGCAAACACATATAGTACAAAAAATTATAAATTCAGATGAGATACTAGATACAAAGAAAAAGTTACAATCCTTTTTAGGATTAGTAAATCAAGTAAGAGAATATATACCAAAATTAGCAGAATATTTAAAACCATTAAATAAAAAATTAAAAAAGGATATTGAATAAATTTATTTAGTAATTGTATGTGTTCGTCTTCTGTTCTTGAATATAACAATATATCATCAATATATACAATACAGTTTTCTAATTGTGTAAAGTAAGTATCCATAAAATGTTGATACCTACCTGGTGCATTTTTATATCCAAAGGGTAAAACATTCCATTCATAAAATCCTTGGGGTACTGTGAATGCTGTTAAATGTTTAGAGTTATCTTCTAATTTTAAATGATAAAATCCTGATTTGCAATCAAATTTGCTAAAGTAATTATATCCTTGGATTTGTCTAATTTTTAATATTTTATTTGGTATTGGGTAATTATAAGTTTTAGTTTTGGCATTTAGATTTCTATAATCAATAACCATCCTACTCTTCCCTCTTTTTTGTTCACTATGTTTGTTAACAATAAAGGCGGGACTAGTATGTTTACTGTTACTAGCTTGGATGTAATTATTTTGAAGTAATTCATCTATGTGTAAGGTAAATTCTTTTAAGTCATCAAAGTTATATTTTAATGGTTTTTGGGTTATTATACTATTCTGATTTATTAGTTCTATTGTAACTGTTGTTTTATGTTTATGCCATCCTTTAAACAATATATGATTCAGTCATCAATTTCGTTTTCTATATCTGATAGATTTATATCGCTATCATCATTATTTAGGTCAGTTTCTAAATCTGCGTCATTTATCTCTATATCTGGTAATTCATCTAGTTCATAAATACTATCGTTACTTTCTAAATCATAATCTATGTATGGTAATTCTGTATAAATATTTTCTTCTATTCTTACTTCGGTAATTTGTTTTTTCTTAATATCTTTAGGTATTTTACAATCCTTAGCTAAGTGTCCTAATTTTCCACAGTTATAGCATTTGCATTCTGATAATTTTTTCTTAGGTCGATAAGGTCTTTTTCTCTTGTAATTTTTTATATAATATCTTTTTCTTGGATTTTTATGCTTATATTTAGATTTAAAAGATTTATATTTTTTAAATCGTTTTTTGTATCTAAACTTATTTTTCTTAGTTTTACAACCAAATTGTGGTGCTATCTTTTGTGTACAACACGACATATTTTTTGTTAATACTTTATCTAATTTTTGTTTATCTTTATATTCATCACACAGTCCTATAAACCATGTTTGTAAATATTTTATTCTAGCTCCTAATGTATCTGTCAAACTAGCTGCATCCCATGCTGTTATTATTTTTGTACTAAATGGTTCAGGTAACTTTGTAAAATATGTTCTTCTAACTGCTATAGCTTCTTCATGAGTATATATTGCTCTATAATAGTAATCTTTAAAAGCGCATGTATATTCATCTATATAACACATATTGCATATTGATAATTTATTCATTAATTGTCTATTTAGATTCTTATCTTTTTCTTGTTCTGCTAATTCTGTTGTCATACTTCCAAATTCATTTCTAATTCCAAATTCGTATTTGTCTAATATAGCTATGCTTGATGTTGTAATTGTTCCACTACTATCTTTATTATTTCTTAATGTTGCTCTACCGTCAGCTGTTATGTTATGTAGCCATAATTTTACTGTTCCTATTAATGTTCTTTCTATATATCCTGGTGTATCTGCTACTGATATTTTATTATCTATTAGTTGTTTTGCAATTTGTCCTATCCATACTTGTATTGTTTTATTTATATCTGTGACACAATCTAAATCTAAAAATTGTGAATGTTCTGGAGTTTTAGTTGGTGTCCATTTATTTAATCTACTTTGCCATATTGCTTCATATCTATTATCATCTGTTACTGTATAATAAGTTGGTTCTCTAGTTCGTGGGTTATCATATCTTCTTTTCTCATATGTTCTACTTGTACTTGGTTGTTCATTTTTTATAGTATGTATATTTGGTTCAGCATTTGTTGTATTTATATTTAAATCTGTTATTTGGTTCATTATTTGGGTATATGTTTCACTGTTATCGTCATTATCGTCTTCATTGTTATTATTGTCTGAATGTATTTCTGATTCGGTTTCGTTTATGGTTACATTATCTATGGTTAAATTGTCTATTGTGATGTTATCAATACTTATGTTTGGAGATTCTTCGTCAGGGTTTAAGCTTTCTAAGTGTATTTGTTCTTTTAACTGTTCTAATTCCATTGCTAACTTTTTTTCTTTTTCTTTTTTTATTTTTTCATTTTGTTTGGCTAATCTGGCTTGTACTTTCTGGGCATATATTTGTTTTAATATTGCTAATTCTTTTTCCATTTCTTGTATTTTTGTAGATGATTCGGATGTTTCTGGTTCTGGTTCAAAATATTCAGGGATTGGTTCTTGAGGTGGTATAGGTTTTTGAGGAGGGGTTTGTTTTATTTGTTGGGTTTTTAGTTGTTCGATTTCTTTTTTGGCTTCTAATCGTATTTTTTCTATTTCTAGTTTTTGATCTATTTCAGTATTTTCTTTTTGTAATCTTATCATTTCTGTTAGACTATCTTCTAATTTAGCTGATATTGGATCCGGCATTAAATATAATTTTGTACCTATTTTTCTATATCGTCGTCCTAAATTTGAGTGTGTTATTGTTATTTGTGTTCCATCTGTTCCTAAAAATGTTTTTTCTTCTACTGGATATTCTTCTTTATTCATAAACAATATTTTATTTCTAATATATCTTTTTGTAATTCTAATTCTTGTATGGTTTGTTTTTGTGCTTCGATTGATTTTTTAGCTACTCCTGCAAATATATTATAATTTAATCTTTCTTTTCTAATTTTAAGTTCTTCGTGTATATCATTTAATTTTCTTAATAATTCCATTTTTCTTATTATTTTTGGTGTTTCTGGATATATATATACTGGGTTGCTCGGCTCTGGTTTATCCATTTACTAATGATTCTCTTATTTTAGTTATTGCTATAATAAAATGTGTTATTCTTTTAGTGAAGTTATTTATTTCCTTGATTATTTGTGTAATTTCTTTTAGCTTATATTTTTGCTGTCTTTTTATTTTACTCTGTTTTTCAATTCTTCTTGTTAAATAGTGTATTTTTATTTTTCTGACTACTTTTGGTTGTTGTCGCTTATACATTATAATTCATCATATTTATATTCTTGTTGTTTTATAAGTTGTCTAATATATTCGTATTCTGTATAGGAAATTGTGTCGATTAATTCAGGTATTTTTGTGTATTCGTATCTTTCATATAATTTATCTAAATTTAGTCTTAGTTTCTGTACTTTAGTTGCTATATTTATTTGTTTATCCAATCTTATACATCTAGGGTGTTTATCTGGTAAATCTTCTCCATATTCAATTCCTTTCATATTTTCTGTTTGTATTATAAATTGTTTTTTACTTTGTTTCTTTATTCTATTTTTGTAAATATTGTTGGTACTATATTTTTTATTCCTATGCTCGTTTATTTTATTTTCGTTCATCCTATGCTCTGTTATCTTATCTTTTTTATTCCTATGCTCTGATACCAATGTGGGGGGTGGTCCTTTGATCTTCTCTTCTTGGGTCATTTTATCTAAATGCGGAATTATAGTAGTTATCTCGTTCTCTAATTAGTCTTAATATAATATTGATATCTCTTACTATTAGATCTAAATAACCACTATTTTGGGTTTGTATATATCTGTCTAGATTGAATTGTATTAATGTTTCTCTTTCTCTTAGTTCATCTATAGTTCGCTGCCAATTTTCTAAATTATTTTGGTCCATTTTAATAAAAATCTAGATATCCTTCTGTATCCATATCAAGGTATATATCATTATCTCTAGAGTCATCATCACTATCATTGTTTAATATTGTGTCTAGCCATAATTCTTTCATTAAGTCTATAATTTCGTGGTTAAATAGTAGGTTATATATTCTTTGTGTGATATCTGTATCTAAATTTTTTAATATATATAAGACTAATATTTTATAGTCTTTATCTCCATTTATAAGATACTTAGGTATTGGTGTTTTATATCTTTCTATATCTTCTGTTTGTTTAGGGTTACTAGTTTCTGCTATCTCGAGTTTCATATAACTAGGTTCTGTCATTTCTTACTTCTGTGTTTTAATCAAACTATTCCTTCTAACCTCTGCTTATATTATTACCTTTATCATCTAATAGTCCAGTATGTTTAATTATCCGGTTGGTCACTACTATGGGTTCCAGCTTTAATCAGTTTACCCTAACCCTGCTTACTTCAGTTGGTTTACTACCCTATTCACGGCTTCCTCGCCTTTTCTGGGTTCAACCATTTTGGAAAAGCTTAGTCTGGGTCTAACTTACTCTCAGCTTCCTAACCATAGCAAACTAATAAGGATAATGTTAACATAATCAGACTATAACATGATAAATAATAATAAGCTAATCAGAGATTATTAGGAATATGATAGATTAGTTACACATATGTAAATATGAGTATACCTTTGTTGTTATCTCGTCGGTAGTATGTGGCATAGATGTTTCTATGTTGGATTCCTCCATAGCAAATATCTGAAATATATTTTTGAGTAATATCTTTTATTGAGTTCTCAACACATGAGAGGTTATAGGTAAGCAGAATTGCTTGCCTTCCTTCTCATCTGTTCGTCTCTATTTATACACATAAGAGGCAAGTGCCTCAATAATTTACATAAAGAAACCGCGTGAGTAAACAGTTTAAGATACTGTTTGCTTTACGACTTCTGAAAGAAAAAAGAAGAAAAACGCGTAAATGCACAGTACTATCTACTGTGTACTTTACGACTTTTTTTTTTAAAAAAGAAAACGCGTAACTATTCCTACACGCGTACTATCCTATCCTACTTTACATGATTGAGCATTATGCTCTTATTTTCAACAAAGAAAAACGTGTGGGGTTTAGTGTTTCCCACTAAAAAAGTAGTACAATAATTTACATAATAAGACAAACTAAAATAATATCTGCGGGTCTTCCCATGTATCTTTTTGTCTTGCTGTTCTTCATTCTAGATTTACTTCTGGTATAGTTGTAGTATTTCCTCCACTGCACTTTGAACAATGGTGATCTGGGTATTTTGGTCCTAAATACTGGCAATATTTAACCAATAAATTTTCTGAAATAAAATCTTTTTTGATAGCTCTTGTTGTTGGGGTATCTTCGGGTCTTAGTAATGTCCATATCCAACTACGTACTTCTTCCATATCTTCTTGTCGTAGTACTCTTGCATTTGCATAGATCATGGCATGGTCTCTACAATGATATTTCCATATGTTATGTCCATTGGTGTAATTGTTGACTAGTTCTTGAATAATTACTTGCAGTCCTATTAATCTTTTTGTAGCAAAGAATGTTGGTATATCAACTTCTGGTATTTCTGGTTGCTTTTCTATATCCTCTGGGATAATCATATCTCTGGTTAGTCCAATTTTTACTACTTGGATGAGTGGTTTTATCTCATTGTATAATATTTCGGCTGGTGCTGAATAACATCTTATATAAAAGAATGATCCGTCTGTAATTCTTTTGTATATGGAAAAGGCATTATATAAGTCTGGTATTTGTTGTAGTTCTGCTCCATCGGCTGTATATACCGTTGCGAGTAGTCCATATTCATAGCATGTACGTACTAAATTTGCACTGGTGCCAGGCTGGGCTATTAGTTTATTGTATCCTTGTAGTTTCTGCGTTATAAAATCTTTTTGAGGGTCAGTGGTTGTCTGAGATCTTGGATGTAAATTCAAAAAGGTTTGGGTTTTATACATATTTTGGATGTATGCTCTGGAAATGTGGTTATATACTTGTTTATTTTGGTTTAGACTTGCGGCATATGTGGATGTTTGTGGACTTGTGATAGGTTTATGGGTTGTTTATTCCTGGTAAAGGTTTTTGTAAACTGGCTATTTAAATTTTGGTTTTGTCTTTTTGTAGGTTGACTGGTTGGATTTGAGCTGCTTGCTCCTGTAGATGCTTTTCCTGTAGCTGCATTAACAAACTTGTTATGAGTTTTATGGAGTTTCTCAACGTCTCCTTCTAGTTCTGGAATTTTTATGTCTTCCGATTGACATAGTTCAGCATATTTTGAGTCATGCGGTTGACTTGTAGCTTTGTCCTTCTTTAGCTCTTTTAGTAGATACAATTGTTTACCAGAAACTAAGTGGCAAAAGATAAAAAATCCAACTGTATTTTCAGGATTTAATGACGAAGGAAGTATAATAAAATATTATGCAAAAGATGTCAAATTACAAATATATGATAAAATACTAACAATAAAAACAATGTATAACTATGATTTCACAACAAGAGATATAATTTTAGGAATGCCCTTTATCGATGAACTATACCCTCATATACTAACAAAAACACACTGCTGGTTTACAACACCTTGTAAACAAAAAATAGGAGCCAAACGAGTACAAAATAAACCTAGAAAAACAACACCATGGATAAAAGGATCAGAAAAGATAACACAAAAACTAGAAAATCAAGTGACAACAGAGAAAGCAATAGAAATTATAACCTTTAATATCAATATGTTACAATCAATCTATGATAAGTTAGAACCCTTATATAGTGACAATCCGCTTAAAGGATGGCATAAACATAAAACAACAGTTACAATAGAACTAATAAATCAGAATAGTATAATAACCCAAAAACCATTAAAATATAACTTTGATGACTTAAAAGAATTTACCTTACACATAGATGAATTACTTCAAAATAATTACATCCAAGCTAGTAACAGTAAACATACTAGTCCCGCCTTTATTGTTAACAAACATAGTGAACAAAAAAGAGGGAAGAGTAGGATGGTTATTGATTATAGAAATCTAAATGCCAAAACTAAAACTTATAATTACCCAATACCAAATAAAATATTAAAAATTAGACAAATCCAAGGATATAATTACTTTAGCAAATTTGATTGCAAATCAGGATTTTATCATTTAAAATTAGAAGATAACTCTAAACATTTAACAGCATTCACAGTACCCCAAGGATTTTATGAATGGAATGTTTTACCCTTTGGATATAAAAATGCACCAGGTAGGTATCAACATTTTATGGATACTTACTTTACACAATTAGAAAACTGTATTGTATATATTGATGATATATTGTTATATTCAAGAACAGAAGACGAACACATACAATTACTAAATAAATTTATTAACATTATAGATACAGCAGGAATTAGTTTAAGTAAAAGCAAGGCAGAAATAATGAAAAAACAAATAGAATTTCTTGGTATACAAATAGATAAGAATGGAGTAAAAATGCAAACACATATAGTACAAAAAATTATAAATTCAAATGAAATACTAGATACGAAGAAAAAATTACAATCCTTTTTAGGATTAGTAAATCAAGTAAGAGAATATATACCAAAATTAGCAGAATATTTAAAACCATTAAATAAAAAATTAAAAAAGGATATTGAATATCATTTTGACCAAACAGATAGAAAACATATACAAAAGGTTAAAGAATTATGTCAAAAGTTACCAAAATTATATTTTCCAGATATAACAAAAGAATTTATATATATAGTAGAAACAGATTCAAGTAACCATAGTTACGGTGGAGTATTAAAATATAAGTATATTGATACAAAAACAGAACATCACTGTAGATATCACTCAGGAACATATACGGAACCTCAAGATAAATGGGAAATAAATAGGAAAGAATTATTTGCCTTATATAAATGTTTATTAGCATTCGAACCATATATTGTTTATAACAAATTTATTGTCAGAACAGATAATACACAAGTAAAATGGTGGCTAACAAGAAAATTAGACGACTCAGTTACAACAAAAGAAATACGAAGACTTGTCTTAAATATACAAAATTTTACATTTACAATAGAAGTGATCAGTACTAACAAAAATGTCACTGCAGACTACTTATCAAGACAAAGCTACCCAGACAGATCAAGATAGCCAAATGGATATTTTGTTAAAAGCCATGACTACACTTTGCTTAAAAGTGGACAGTTTTGAGCTAGAACTAAAAGAGCTAAAGAAGGACAAAGCTACAAGTCAACCGCATGACTCAAAATATGCTGAACTATGTCAATCGGAAGACATAAAAATTCCAGAACTAGAAGGAGACGTTGAGAAACTCCATAAAACTCATAACAAGTTTGTTAATGCAGCTACAGGAAAAGCATCTACAGGAGCAAGCAGCTCAAATCCAACCAGTCAACCTACAAAAAGACAAAACCAAAATTTAAATAGCCAGTTTACAAAAACCTTTACCAGGAATAAACAACCCATAAACCTATCACATCCGACTATACCAAGTCCACAAACATCCACATATGCCGCAAGTCTAAACCAAAATAAACAAGTATATAACCACATTTCCAGAGCATACATCCAAAATATGTATAAAACCCAAACCTTTTTGAATTTACATCCAAGATCTCAGACAACCACTGACCCTCAAAAAGATTTTATAACGCAGAAACTACAAGGATACAATAAACTAATAGCCCAGCCTGGCACCAGTGCAAATTTAGTACGTACATGCTATGAATATGGACTACTCGCAACGGTATATACAGCCGATGGAGCAGAACTACAACAAATACCAGACTTATATAATGCCTTTTCCATATACAAAAGAATTACAGACGGATCATTCTTTTATATAAGATGTTATTCAGCACCAGCCGAAATATTATACAATGAGATAAAACCACTCATCCAAGTAGTAAAAATTGGACTAACCAGAGATATGATTATCCCAGAGGATATAGAAAAGCAACCAGAAATACCAGAAGTTGATATACCAACATTCTTTGCTACAAAAAGATTAATAGGACTGCAAGTAATTATTCAAGAACTAGTCAACAATTACACCAATGGACATAACATATGGAAATATCATTGTAGAGACCATGCCATGATCTATGCAAATGCAAGAGTACTACGACAAGAAGATATGGAAGAAGTACGTAGTTGGATATGGACATTACTAAGACCCGAAGATACCCCAACAACAAGAGCTATCAAAAAAGATTTTATTTCAGAAAATTTATTGGTTAAATATTGCCAGTATTTAGGACCAAAATACCCAGATCACCATTGTTCAAAGTGCAGTGGAGGAAATACTACAACTATACCAGAAGTAAATCTAGAATGAAGAACAGCAAGACAAAAAGATACATGGGAAGACCCGCAGATATTATTTTAGTTTGTCTTATTATGTAAATTATTGTACTACTTTTTTAGTGGGAAACACTAAACCCCACACGTTTTTCTTTGTTGAAAATAAGAGCATAATGCTCAATCATGTAAAGTAGGATAGGATAGTACGCGTGCAGGAATAGTTACGCGTTTTCTTTAAAACCATTAAATAAAAAATTAAAAAAGGATATTGAATATCATTTTGACCAAACAGATAGAAAACATATACAAAAGGTTAAAGAATTATGTCAAAAGTTACCAAAATTATATTTTCCAGATATAACAAAAGAATTTATATATATAGTAGAAACAGATTCAAGTAACCATAGTTACGGTGGAGTATTAAAATATAAGTATATTGATACAAAAACAGAACATCACTGTAGATATCACTCAGGAACATATACGGAACCTCAAGATAAATGGGAAATAAATAGGAAAGAATTATTTGCCTTATATAAATGTTTATTAGCATTCGAACCATATATTGTTTATAACAAATTTATTGTCAGAACAGATAATACACAAGTAAAATGGTGGCTAACAAGAAAATTAGACGACTCAGTTACAACAAAAGAAATACGAAGACTTGTCTTAAATATACAAAATTTTACATTTACAATAGAAGTGATCAGTACTAACAAAAATGTCACTGCAGACTACTTATCAAGACAAAGCTACCCAGACAGATCAAGATAGCCAAATGGATATTTTGTTAAAAGCCATGACTACACTTTGCTTAAAAGTGGACAGTTTTGAGCTAGAACTAAAAGAGCTAAAGAAGGACAAAGCTACAAGTCAACCGCATGACTCAAAATATGCTGAACTATGTCAATCGGAAGACATAAAAATTCCAGAACTAGAAGGAGACGTTGAGAAACTCCATAAAACTCATAACAAGTTTGTTAATGCAGCTACAGGAAAAGCATCTACAGGAGCAAGCAGCTCAAATCCAACCAGTCAACCTACAAAAAGACAAAACCAAAATTTAAATAGCCAGTTTACAAAAACCTTTACCAGGAATAAACAACCCATAAACCTATCACATCCGACTATACCAAGTCCACAAACATCCACATATGCCGCAAGTCTAAACCAAAATAAACAAGTATATAACCACATTTCCAGAGCATACATCCAAAATATGTATAAAACCCAAACCTTTTTGAATTTACATCCAAGATCTCAGACAACCACTGACCCTCAAAAAGATTTTATAACGCAGAAACTACAAGGATACAATAAACTAATAGCCCAGCCTGGCACCAGTGCAAATTTTTATAATATTGATTTTGTCCTATTGATTATTACATTTTTATTTTGGTAATGAATGATCAATCTTTTATCTTCTAACTTATATGGTTTTACTTGTTCTAGCCATTGTAGTCCTAAAACTATATTTGGATTTATTTGTCCTATTGTAAATTGTATGTTTATAGGTATTCCGCCATTGGTACATCTAATACATTATCTATTTTTAAGGTTATTTCTTGTTTCGTAATTTGCTTGTATATATTTGAGTCAAATATTATTTTTTGGTGTAGTACTCTTGCATTTGCATAGATCATGGCATGGTCTCTACAATGATATTTCCATATGTTATGTCCATTGGTATAATTGTTGACTAGTTCTTGGATAATTACTTGTAGTCCTATTAATCTTTTTGTAGCAAAGAATGTTGGTATATCAACTTCTGGTATTTCTGGTTGCTTTTCTATGTCCTCTGGGATAATCATATCTCTGGTTAGTCCAATTTTTACTACTTGGATGAGTGGTTTTATCTCATTGTATAATATTTCGGCTGGTGCTGAATAACATCTTATATAAAAGAATGATCCGTCTGTAATTCTTTTGTATATGGAAAAGGCATTATATAAGTCTGGTATTTGTTGTAGTTCTGCTCCATCGGCTGTATATACTGTTGCGAGTAGTCCATATTCATAGCATGTACGTACTAAATTTGCACTGGTGCCAGGCTGGGCTATTAGTTTATTGTATCCTTGTAGTTTCTGAGTTATAAAATCTTTTTGAGGGTCAGTGGTTGTCTGAGATCTTGGATGTAAATTCAAAAAGGTTTGGGTTTTATACATATTTTGGATGTATGCTCTGGAAATGTGGTTATATACTTGTTTATTTTGGTTTAGACTTGCGGCATATGTGGATGTTTGTGGACTTGGTATAGTCGGATGTGATAGGTTTATGGGTTGTTTATTTCTGATAGAGGTTTTTGTAAACTGGTTATTTAAATTTTGGTTTTGTCTTTTTGTAGGTTGACTGGTTGGATTTGAGCTGCTTGCTCCTGTAGAACCCCACACTACTTTTTTAGTGGGAAACACTAAACCCCACACGTTTTTCTTTGTTGAAAATAAGAGCATAATGCTCAATCATGTAAAGTAGGATAGGATAGTACGCGTGTAGGAATAGTTACGCGTTTTCTTTTTTAAAAAAAGTCGTAAAGTACACAGTAGATAGTACTGTGCATTTACGCGTTTTTCTTCTTTTTTCTTTCAGAAGTCGTAAAGCAAACAGTATCTTAAACTGTTTACTCACGCGGTTTCTTTATGTAAATTATTGAGGCACTTGCCTCTTATGTGTATAAATAGAGACGAACAGATGAGAAGGAAGGCAAGCAATTCTGCTTACCTATAACCTCTCATGTGTTGAGAACTCAATAAAAGATATTACTCAAAAATATATTTCAGATATTTGCTATGGAGGAATCCAACATAGAAACATCTATGCCACATACTACCGACGAGATAACAACAAAGGTATACTCATATTTACATATGTGTAACTAATCTATCATATTCCTAATAATCTCTGATTAGCTTATTATTATTTATCATGTTATAGTCTGATTATGTTAACATTATCCTTATTAGTTTGCTATGGTTAGGAAGCTGAGAGTAAGTTAGACCCAGACTAAGCTTTTCCAAAATGGTTGAACCCAGAAAAGGCGAGGAAGCCGTGAATAGGGTAGTAAACCAACTGAAGTAAGCAGGGTTAGGGTAAACTGATTAAAGCTGGAACCCATAGTAGTGACCAACCGGATAATTAAACATACTGGACTATTAGATGATAAAGGTAATAATATAAGCAGAGGTTAGAAGGAATAGTTTGATTAAAACACAGAAGTAAGAAATGACAGAACCTAGTTATATGAAACTCGAGATAGCAGAAACTAGTAACCCTAAACAAACAGAAGATATAGAAAGATATAAAACACCAATACCTAAGTATCTTATAAATGGAGATAAAGACTATAAAATATTAGTCTTATATATATTAAAAAATTTAGATACAGATATCACACAAAGAATATATAACCTACTATTTAACCACGAAATCATAGACTTAATGAAAGAATTATGGATAGACACAATATTAAACAATGATAGTGATAATGACTCTAGAGATAATGATATATACCTTGATATAGATACAGAAGGATATCTAGATTTTTATTAAAATGGACCAAAATAATTTAGAAAATTGGCAGCGAACTATAGATGAACTAAGAGAAAGAGAAACATTAATACAATTCAATCTAGACAGATATATACAAACCCAAAATAGTGGTTATTTAGATCTAATAGTAAGAGATATCAATATTATATTAAGACTAATTAGAGAACGAGATAAATCTGTGACACAATCTAAATCTAAAAATTGTGAATGTTCTGGAGTTTTAGTTGGTGTCCATTTATTTAATCTACTTTGCCATATCCGGTTGGTCACTACTATGGGTTCCAGCTTTAATCAGTTTACCCTAACCCTACTTACTTCAGTTGGTTTACTACCCTATTCACGGCTTCCTCGCCTTTTCTGGGTTCAACCATTTTGGAAAAGCTTAGTCTGGGTCTAACTTACTCTCAGCTTCCTAACCATAGCAAACTAATAAGGATAATGTTAACATAATCAGACTATAACATGATAAATAATAATAAGCTAATCAGAGATTATTAGGAATATGATAGATTAGTTACACATATGTAAATATGAGTATACCTTTGTTGTTATCTCGTCGGTAGTATGTGGCATAGATGTTTCTATGTTGGATTCCTCCATAGCAAATATCTGAAATATATTTTTGAGTAATATCTTTTATTGAGTTCTCAACACATGAGAGGTTATAGGTAAGCAGAATTGCTTGCCTTCCTTCTCATCTGTTCGTCTCTATTTATACACATAAGAGGCAAGTGCCTCAATAATTTACATAAAGAAACCGCGTGAGTAAACAGTTTAAGATACTGTTTGCTTTACGACTTCTGAAAGAAAAAAGAAGAAAAACGCGTAAATGCACAGTACTATCTACTGTGTACTTTACGACTTTTTTTTAAAAAAGAAAACGCGTAACTATTCCTACACGCGTACTATCCTATCCTACTTTACATGATTGAGCATTATGCTCTTATTTTCAACAAAGAAAAACGTGTGGGGTTTAGTGTTTCCCACTAAAAAAGTAGTACAATAATTTACATAATAAGACAAACTAAAATAATATCTGCGGGTCTTCCCATGTATCTTTTTGTCTTGCTGTTCTTCATTCTAGATTTACTTCTGGTATAGTTGTAGTATTTCCTCCACTGCACTTTGAACAATGGTGATCTGGGTATTTTGGTCCTAAATACTGGCAATATTTAACCAATAAATTTTCTGAAATAAAATCTTTTTTGATAGCTCTTGTTGTTGGGGTATCTTCGGGTCTTAGTAATGTCCATATCCAACTACGTACTTCTTCCATATCTTCTTGTCGTAGTACTCTTGCATTTGCATAGATCATGGCATGGTCTCTACAATGATATTTCCATATGTTATGTCCATTGGTGTAATTGTTGACTAGTTCTTGAATAATTACTTGCAGTCCTATTAATCTTTTTGTAGCAAAGAATGTTGGTATATCAACTTCTGGTATTTCTGGTTGCTTTTCTATATCCTCTGGGATAATCATATCTCTGGTTAGTCCAATTTTTACTACTTGGATGAGTGGTTTTATCTCATTGTATAATATTTCGGCTGGTGCTGAATAACATCTTATATAAAAGAATGATCCGTCTGTAATTCTTTTGTATATGGAAAAGGCATTATATAAGTCTGGTATTTGTTGTAGTTCTGCTCCATCGGCTGTATATACCGTTGCGAGTAGTCCATATTCATAGCATGTACGTACTAAATTTGCACTGGTGCCAGGCTGGGCTATTAGTTTATTGTATCCTTGTAGTTTCTGCGTTATAAAATCTTTTTGAGGGTCAGTGGTTGTCTGAGATCTTGGATGTAAATTCAAAAAGGTTTGGGTTTTATACATATTTTGGATGTATGCTCTGGAAATGTGGTTATATACTTGTTTATTTTGGTTTAGACTTGCGGCATATGTGGATGTTTGTGGACTTGGTATAGTCGGATGTGATAGGTTTATGGGTTGTTTATTCCTGGTAAAGGTTTTTGTAAACTGGCTATTTAAATTTTGGTTTTGTCTTTTTGTAGGTTGACTGGTTGGATTTGAGCTGCTTGCTCCTGTAGATGCTTTTCCTGTAGCTGCATTAACAAACTTGTTATGAGTTTTATGGAGTTTCTCAACGTCTCCTTCTAGTTCTGGAATTTTTATGTCTTCCGATTGACATAGTTCAGCATATTTTGAGTCATGCGGTTGACTTGTAGCTTTGTCCTTCTTTAGCTCTTTTAGTTCTAGCTCAAAACTGTCCACTTTTAAGCAAAGTGTAGTCATGGCTTTTAACAAAATATCCATTTGGCTATCTTGATCTGTCTGGGTAGCTTTGTCTTGATAAGTAGTCTGCAGTGACATTTTTGTTAGTACTGATCACTTCTATTGTAAATGTAAAATTTTGTATATTTAAGACAAGTCTTCGTATTTCTTTTGTTGTAACTGAGTCGTCTAAGTAATTATATCCTTGGATTTGTCTAATTTTTAATATTTTATTTGGTATTGGGTAATTATAAGTTTTAGTTTTGGCATTTAGATTTCTATAATCAATAACCATCCTACTCTTCCCTCTTTTTTGTTCACTATGTTTGTTAACAATAAAGGCGGGACTAGTATGTTTACTGTTACTAGCTTGGATGTAATTATTTTGAAGTAATTCATCTATGTGTAAGGTAAATTCTTTTAAGTCATCAAAGTTATATTTTAATGGTTTTTGGGTTATTATACTATTCTGATTTATTAGTTCTATTGTAACTGTTGTTTTATGTTTATGCCATCCTTTAAGCGGATTGTCACTATATAAGGGTTCTAACTTATCATAGATTGATTGTAACATATTGATATTAAAGGTTATAATTTCTATTGCTTTCTCTGTTGTCACTTGATTTTCTAGTTTTTGTGTTATCTTTTCTGATCCTTTTATCCATGGTGTTGTTTTTCTAGGTTTATTTTGTACTCGTTTGGCTCCTATTTTTTGTTTACAAGGTGTTGTAAACCAGCAGTGTGTTTTTGTTAGTATATGAGGGTATAGTTCATCGATAAAGGGCATTCCTAAAATTATATCTCTTGTTGTGAAATCATAGTTATACATTGTTTTTATTGTTAGTATTTTATCATATATTTGTAATTTGACATCTTTTGCATAATATTTTATTATACTTCCTTCGTCATTAAATCCTGAAAATACAGTTGGATTTTTTATCTTTTGCCACTTAGTTTCTGGTAAACAATTGTATCTACATAAATTTGCTTCTGCACCGGTATCTATCATTGGTGTGTAATATCTACTATTGTATCCTTCTACAATTATTTTTGCTAATATATATACTTTCATTTTAAAGTATTTTTATAATATTGATTTTGTCCTATTGATTATTACATTTTTATTTTGGTAATGAATGATCAATCTTTTATCTTCTAACTTATATGGTTTTACTTGTTCTAGCCATTGTAGTCCTAAAACTATATTTGGATTTATTTGTCCTATTGTAAATTGTATGTTTATAGGTATTCCGCCTATAATTACTTCTTGAATAGTTATTTCCTTTGTCTGTTTTAATTCTATTGGTAGATCGGGTATTTCTTGTTCTTGTATTATAATATCATCTTCTGTAATTAATTCTCTTGTTATCCAATTATCTTGTTCTCCTGTGTTAATTAAGATTAAATATTTTCGTTGATTTAATATTCCTGTTATATAATAAGGATGTTGTGTTGGTATTATTTCATTGGGTATTTCATATTCTATTCTTCTGGATGTACTCATTCTTGATGAGGATGAGGGGGCATCTATTTGTCTTTTTGGTGTCATTCCTATTCTTTCTTTTACTATATCTAATTCTTGATTCATATTTAATTCATCATAACTATAATCATTATTATCTATGACCGTTAATATATTGTCGAATGGGGATTCTATATTGATTTTATCAATTTTGTTAGTTGCTTGTACCATATGTTTAGTAGTTAAAATATATAAATTTTTGCATCTTGCTGTAAATATTTTACTTCCAGGGGTTAATTCTATTCCTGATAGTTTCCAATATAATACTAGAGATTTATCTATATTTCTATCTTTTATTGCTACTGTATAATTTGGGTTAACTGTAAACTTAAATTTTTGGTATATTAGATTTCCTTTTACTGCACTAATTATACTTTGTTCAATTGGGTACTTAATTCTATCATCTGCTAAGTATAGTTCTATGGGTGTATTTATTCCTTCCTTAAAACATGCTTTTATTAATATCTGTATTGCTCCTAAGTGTACATGAGTTATTTCGTTTTTCGGTTTTGGTTTTAATGCTTGTATTTCTTTGGTTATTTCTCTTTTACTTATTATGGGTACCATTGCACTACCTTGTGCATATTTACAGTCTACTGTATGTTCTTTTTGGCTTATTATATAATATTCTTCTTTAGGTTTTTTAAACCAATATTTTACCATTGGTACATCTAATACATTATCTATTTTTAAGGTTATTTCTTGTTTCGTAATTTGCTTGTATATATTTGAGTCAAATATTATTTTTTGGTTATTACTATCTTCAGTTTGGTAATTTTCTTTTTCTATTATTCCTGATTCAGTCATCAATTTCGTTTTCTATATCTGATAGATTTATATCGCTATCATCATTATTTAGGTCAGTTTCTAAATCTGCGTCATTTATCTCTATATCTGGTAATTCATCTAGTTCATAAATACTATCGTTACTTTCTAAATCATAATCTATGTATGGTAATTCTGTATAAATATTTTCTTCTATTCTTACTTCGGTAATTTGTTTTTTCTTAATATCTTTAGGTATTTTACAATCTTTAGCTAAGTGTCCTAATTTTCCACAGTTATAGCATTTGCATTCTGATAATTTTTTCTTAGGTCGATAAGGTCTTTTTCTCTTGTAATTTTTTATATAATATCTTTTTCTTGGATTTTTATGCTTATATTTAGATTTAAAAGATTTATATTTTTTAAATCGTTTTTTGTATCTAAACTTATTTTTCTTAGTTTTACAACCAAATTGTGGTGCTATCTTTTGTGTACAACACGACATATTTTTTGTTAATACTTTATCTAATTTTTGTTTATCTTTATATTCATCACACAGTCCTATAAACCATGTTTGTAAATATTTTATTCTAGCTCCTAATGTATCTGTCAAACTAGCTGCATCCCATGCTGTTATTATTTTTGTACTAAATGGTTCAGGTAACTTTGTAAAATATGTTCTTCTAACTGCTATAGCTTCTTCATGAGTATATATTGCTCTATAATAGTAATCTTTAAAAGCGCATGTATATTCATCTATATAACACATATTGCATATTGATAATTTATTCATTAATTGTCTATTTAGATTCTTATCTTTTTCTTGTTCTGCTAATTCTGTTGTCATACTTCCAAATTCATTTCTAATTCCAAATTCGTATTTGTCTAATATAGCTATGCTTGATGTTGTAATTGTTCCACTACTATCTTTATTATTTCTTAATGTTGCTCTACCGTCAGCTGTTATGTTATGTAGCCATAATTTTACTGTTCCTATTAATGTTCTTTCTATATATCCTGGTGTATCTGCTACTGATATTTTATTATCTATTAGTTGTTTTGCAATTTGTCCTATCCATACTTGTATTGTTTTATTTATATCTGTGACACAATCTAAATCTAAAAATTGTGAATGTTCTGGAGTTTTAGTTGGTGTCCATTTATTTAATCTACTTTGCCATATTGCTTCATATCTATTATCATCTGTTACTGTATAATAAGTTGGTTCTCTAGTTCGTGGGTTATCATATCTTCTTTTCTCATATGTTCTACTTGTACTTGGTTGTTCATTTTTTATAGTATGTATATTTGGTTCAGCATTTGTTGTATTTATATTTAAATCTATTATTTGGTTCATTATTTGGGTATATGTTTCACTGTTATCGTCATTATCGTCTTCATTATTATTATTGTCTGAATGTATTTCTGATTCGGTTTCGTTTATGGTTACATTATCTATGGTTAAATTGTCTATTGTGATGTTATCAATACTTATGTTTGGAGATTCTTCGTCAGGGTTTAAGCTTTCTAAGTGTATTTGTTCTTTTAACTGTTCTAATTCCATTGCTAACTTTTTTTCTTTTTCTTTTTTTATTTTTTCATTTTGTTTGGCTAATCTGGCTTGTACTTTCTGGGCATATATTTGTTTTAATATTGCTAATTCTTTTTCCATTTCTTGTATTTTTGTAGATGATTCGGATGTTTCTGGTTCTGGTTCAAAATATTCAGGGATTGGTTCTTGAGGTGGTATAGGTTTTTGAGGAGGGGTTTGTTTTATTTGTTGGGTTTTTAGTTGTTCGATTTCTTTTTTGGCTTCTAATCGTATTTTTTCTATTTCTAGTTTTTGATCTATTTCAGTATTTTCTTTTTGTAATCTTATCATTTCTGTTAGACTATCTTCTAATTTAGCTGATATTGGATCCGGCATTAAATATAATTTTGTACCTATTTTTCTATATCGTCGTCCTAAATTTGAGTGTGTTATTGTTATTTGTGTTCCATCTGTTCCTAAAAATGTTTTTTCTTCTACTGGATATTCTTCTTTATTCATAAACAATATTTAATTTCTAATATATCTTTTTGTAATTCTAATTCTTGTATGGTTTGTTTTTGTGCTTCGATTGATTTTTTAGCTACTCCTGCAAATATATTATAATTTAATCTTTCTTTTCTAATTTTAAGTTCTTCGTGTATATCATTTAATTTTCTTAATAATTCCATTTTTCTTATTATTTTTGGTGTTTCTGGATATATATATACTGGGTTGCTCGGCTCTGGTTTATCCATTTACTAATGATTCTCTTATTTTAGTTATTGCTATAATAAAATGTGTTATTCTTTTAGTGAAGTTATTTATTTCCTTGATTATTTGTGTAATTTCTTTTAGCTTATATTTTTGCTGTCTTTTTATTTTACTCTGTTTTTCAATTCTTCTTGTTAAATAGTGTATTTTTATTTTTCTGACTACTTTTGGTTGTTGTCGCTTATACATTATAATTCATCATATTTATATTCTTGTTGTTTTATAAGTTGTCTAATATATTCGTATTCTGTATAGGAAATTGTGTCGATTAATTCAGGTATTTTTGTGTATTCGTATCTTTCATATAATTTATCTAAATTTAGTCTTAGTTTCTGTACTTTAGTTGCTATATTTATTTGTTTATCCAATCTTATACATCTAGGGTGTTTATCTGGTAAATCTTCTCCATATTCAATTCCTTTCATGTTTTCTGTTTGTATTATAAATTGTTTTTTACTTTGTTTCTTTATTCTATTTTTGTAAATATTGTTGGTACTATATTTTTTATTCCTATGCTCGTTTATTTTATTTTCGTTCATCCTATGCTCTGTTATCTTATCTTTTTTATTCCTATGCTCTGATACCAATGTGGGGGGTGGTCCTTTGATCTTCTCTTCTTGGGTCATTTTATCTAAATGCGGAATTATAGTAGTTATCTCGTTCTCTAATTAGTCTTAATATAATATTGATATCTCTTACTATTAGATCTAAATAACCACTATTTTGGGTTTGTATATATCTGTCTAGATTGAATTGTATTAATGTTTCTCTTTCTCTTAGTTCATCTATAGTTCGCTGCCAATTTTCTAAATTATTTTGGTCCATTTTAATAAAAATCTAGATATCCTTCTGTATCTATATCAAGGTATATATCATTATCTCTAGAGTCATTATCACTATCATTGTTTAATATTGTGTCTATCCATAATTCTTTCATTAAGTCTATGATTTCGTGGTTAAATAGTAGGTTATATATTCTTTGTGTGATATCTGTATCTAAATTTTTTAATATATATAAGACTAATATTTTATAGTCTTTATCTCCATTTATAAGATACTTAGGTATTGGTGTTTTATATCTTTCTATATCTTCTGTTTGTTTAGGGTTACTAGTTTCTGCTATCTCGAGTTTCATATAACTAGGTTCTGTCATTTCTTACTTCTGTGTTTTAATCAAACTATTCCTTCTAACCTCTGCTTATATTATTACCTTTATCATCTAATAGTCCAGTATGTTTAATTATCCGGTTGGTCACTACTATGGGTTCCAGCTTTAATCAGTTTACCCTAACCCTGCTTACTTCAGTTGGTTTACTACCCTATTCACGGCTTCCTCGCCTTTTCTGGGTTCAACCATTTTGGAAAAGCTTAGTCTGGGTCTAACTTACTCTCAGCTTCCTAACCATAGCAAACTAATAAGGATAATGTTAACATAATCAGACTATAACATGATAAATAATAATAAGCTAATCAGAGATTATTAGGAATATGATAGATTAGTTACACATATGTAAATATGAGTATACCTTTGTTGTTATCTCGTCGGTAGTATGTGGCATAGATGTTTCTATGTTGGATTCCTCCATAGCAAATATCTGAAATATATTTTTGAGTAATATCTTTTATTGAGTTCTCAACACATGAGAGGTTATAGGTAAGCAGAATTGCTTTCTCTGTTGTCACTTGATTTTCTAGTTTTTGTGTTATCTTTTCTGATCCTTTTATCCATGGTGTTGTTTTTCTAGGTTTATTTTGTACTCGTTTGGCTCCTATTTTTTGTTTACAAGGTGTTGTAAACCAGCAGTGTGTTTTTGTTAGTATATGAGGGTATAGTTCATCGATAAAGGGCATTCCTAAAATTATATCTCTTGTTGTGAAATCATAGTTATACATTGTTTTTATTGTTAGTATTTTATCATATATTTGTAATTTGACATCTTTTGCATAATATTTTATTATACTTCCTTCGTCATTAAATCCTGAAAATACAGTTGGATTTTTTATCTTTTGCCACTTAGTTTCTGGTAAACAATTGTATCTACATAAATTTGCTTCTGCACCGGTATCTATCATTGGTGTGTAATATATACTATTGTATCCTTCTACAATTATTTTTGCTAATATATATACTTTCATTTTAAAGTATTTTTATAATATTGATTTTGTCCTATTGATTATTACATTTTTATTTTGGTAATGAATACTAAGAAAATTAAATAAATGGACACCAACTAAAACTCCAGAACATTCACAATTTTTAGATTTAGATTGTGTCACAGATATAAATAAAACAATACAAGTATGGATAGGACAAATTGCAAAACAACTAATAGATAATAAAATATCAGTAGCAGATACACCAGGATATATAGAAAGAACATTAATAGGAACAGTAAAATTATGGCTACATAACATAACAGCTGACGGTAGAGCAACATTAAGAAATAATAAAGATAGTAGTGGAACAATTACAACATCAAGCATAGCTATATTAGACAAATACGAATTTGGAATTAGAAATGAATTTGGAAGTATGACAACAGAATTAGCAGAACAAGAAAAAGATAAGAATCTAAATAGACAATTAATGAATAAATTATCAATATGCAATATGTGTTATATAGATGAATATACATGCGCTTTTAAAGATTACTATTATAGAGCAATATATACTCATGAAGAAGCTATAGCAGTTAGAAGAACATATTTTACAAAGTTACCTGAACCATTTAGTACAAAAATAATAACAGCATGGGATGCAGCTAGTTTGACAGATACATTAGGAGCTAGAATAAAATATTTACAAACATGGTTTATAGGACTGTGTGATGAATATAAAGATAAACAAAAATTAGATAAAGTATTAACAAAAAATATGTCGTGTTGTACACAAAAGATAGCACCACAATTTGGTTGTAAAACTAAGAAAAATAAGTTTAGATACAAAAAACGATTTAAAAAATATAAATCTTTTAAATCTAAATATAAGCATAAAAATCCAAGAAAAAGATATTATATAAAAAATTACAAGAGAAAAAGACCTTATCGACCTAAGAAACAAAACAACTAATAGATAATAAAATATCAGTAGCAGATACACCAGGATATATAGAAAGAACATTAATAGGAACAGTAAAATTATGGCTACATAACATAACAGCTGACGGTAGAGCAACATTAAGAAATAATAAAGATAGTAGTGGAACAATTACAACATCAAGCATAGCTATATTAGACAAATACGAATTTGGAATTAGAAATGAATTTGGAAGTATGACAACAGAATTAGCAGAACAAGAAAAAGATAAGAATCTAAATAGACAATTAATGAATAAATTATCAATATGCAATATGTGTTATATAGATGAATATACATGCGCTTTTAAAGATTACTATTATAGAGCAATATATACTCATGAAGAAGCTATAGCAGTTAGAAGAACATATTTTACAAAGTTACCTGAACCATTTAGTACAAAAATAATAACAGCATGGGATGCAGCTAGTTTGACAGATACATTAGGAGCTAGAATAAAATATTTACAAACATGGTTTATAGGACTGTGTGATGAATATAAAGATAAACAAAAATTAGATAAAGTATTAACAAAAAATATGTCGTGTTGTACACAAAAGATAGCACCACAATTTGGTTGTAAAACTAAGAAAAATAAGTTTAGATACAAAAAACGATTTAAAAAATATAAATCTTTTAAATCTAAATATAAGCATAAAAATCCAAGAAAAAGATATTATATAAAAAATTACAAGAGAAAAAGACCTTATCGACCTAAGAAAAAATTATCAGAATGCAAATGCTATAACTGTGGAAAATTAGGACACTTAGCTAAAGATTGTAAAATACCTAAAGATATTAAGAAAAAACAAATTACCGAAGTAAGAATAGAAGAAAATATTTATACAGAATTACCATACATAGATTATGATTTAGAAAGTAACGATAGTATTTATGAACTAGATGAATTACCAGATATAGAGATAAATGACGCAGATTTAGAAACTGACCTAAATAATGATGATAGCGATATAAATCTATCAGATATAGAAAACGAAATTGATGACTGAATCAGGAATAATAGAAAAAGAAAATTACCAAACTGAAGATAGTAATAACCAAAAAATAATATTTGACTCAAATATATACAAGCAAATTACGAAACAAGAAATAACCTTAAAAATAGATAATGTATTAGATGTACCAATGGTAAAATATTGGTTTAAAAAACCTAAAGAAGAATATTATATAATAAGCCAAAAAGAACATACAGTAGACTGTAAATATGCACAAGGTAGTGCAATGGTACCCATAATAAGTAAAAGAGAAATAACCAAAGAAATACAAGCATTAAAACCAAAACCGAAAAACGAAATAACTCATGTACACTTAGGAGCAATACAGATATTAATAAAAGCATGTTTTAAGGAAGGAATAAATACACCCATAGAACTATACTTAGCAGATGATAGAATTAAGTACCCAATTGAACAAAGTATAATTAGTGCAGTAAAAGGAAATCTAATATACCAAAAATTTAAGTTTACAGTTAACCCAAATTATACAGTAGCAATAAAAGATAGAAATATAGATAAATCTCTAGTATTATATTGGAAACTATCAGGAATAGAATTAACCCCTGGAAGTAAAATATTTACAGCAAGATGCAAAAATTTATATATTTTAACTACTAAACATATGGTACAAGCAACTAACAAAATTGATAAAATCAATATAGAATCCCCATTCGACAATATATTAACGGTCATAGATAATAATGATTATAGTTATGATGAATTAAATATGAATCAAGAATTAGATATAGTAAAAGAAAGAATAGGAATGACACCAAAAAGACAAATAGATGCCCCCTCATCCTCATCAAGAATGAGTACATCCAGAAGAATAGAATATGAAATACCCAATGAAATAATACCAACACAACATCCTTATTATATAACAGGAATATTAAATCAACGAAAATATTTAATCTTAATTAACACAGGAGAACAAGATAATTGGATAACAAGAGAATTAATTACAGAAGATGATATTATAATACAAGAACAAGAAATACCCGATCTACCAATAGAATTAAAACAGACAAAGGAAATAACTATTCAAGAAGTAATTATAGGCGGAATACCTATAAACATACAATTTACAATAGGACAAATAAATCCAAATATAGTTTTAGGACTACAATGGCTAGAACAAGTAAAACCATATAAGTTAGAAGATAAAAGATTGATCATTCATTACCAAAATAAAAATGTAATAATCAATAGGACAAAATCAATATTATAAAAATACTTTAAAATGAAAGTATATATATTAGCAAAAATAATTGTAGAAGGATACAATAGTAGATATTACACACCAATGATAGATACCGGTGCAGAAGCAAATTTATGTAGATACAATTGTTTACCAGAAACTAAGTGGCAAAAGATAAAAAATCCAACTGTATTTTCAGGATTTAATGACGAAGGAAGTATAATAAAATATTATGCAAAAGATGTCAAATTACAAATATATGATAAAATACTAACAATAAAAACAATGTATAACTATGATTTCACAACAAGAGATATAATTTTAGGAATGCCCTTTATCGATGAACTATACCCTCATATACTAACAAAAACACACTGCTGGTTTACAACACCTTGTAAACAAAAAATAGGAGCCAAACGAGTACAAAATAAACCTAGAAAAACAACACCATGGATAAAAGGATCAGAAAAGATAACACAAAAACTAGAAAATCAAGTGACAACAGAGAAAGCAATAGAAATTATAACCTTTAATATCAATATGTTACAATCAATCTATGATAAGTTAGAACCCTTATATAGTGACAATCCGCTTAAAGGATGGCATAAACATAAAACAACAGTTACAATAGAACTAATAAATCAGAATAGTATAATAACCCAAAAACCATTAAAATATAACTTTGATGACTTAAAAGAATTTACCTTACACATAGAATTAGAATTACAAAAAGATATATTAGAAATAAAATATTGTTTATGAATAAAGAAGAATATCCAGTAGAAGAAAAAACATTTTTAGGAACAGATGGAACACAAATAACAATAACACACTCAAATTTAGGACGACGATATAGAAAAATAGGTACAAAATTATATTTAATGCCGGATCCAATATCAGCTAAATTAGAAGATAGTCTAACAGAAATGATAAGATTACAAAAAGAAAATACTGAAATAGATCAAAAACTAGAAATAGAAAAAATACGATTAGAAGCCAAAAAAGAAATCGAACAACTAAAAACCCAACAAATAAAACAAACCCCTCCTCAAAAACCTATACCACCTCAAGAACCAATCCCTGAATATTTTGAACCAGAACCAGAAACATCCGAATCATCTACAAAAATACAAGAAATGGAAAAAGAATTAGCAATATTAAAACAAATATATGCCCAGAAAGTACAAGCCAGATTAGCCAAACAAAATGAAAAAATAAAAAAAGAAAAAGAAAAAAAGTTAGCAATGGAATTAGAACAGTTAAAAGAACAAATACACTTAGAAAGCTTAAACCCTGACGAAGAATCTCCAAACATAAGTATTGATAACATCACAATAGACAATTTAACCATAGATAATGTAACCATAAACGAAACCGAATCAGAAATACATTCAGACAATAATAACAATGAAGACGATAATGACGATAACAGTGAAACATATACCCAAATAATGAACCAAATAACAGATTTAAATATAAATACATACTACCCTATTCACGGCTTCCTCGCCTTTTCTGGGTTCAACCATTTTGGAAAAGCTTAGTCTGGGTCTAACTTACTCTCAGCTTCCTAACCATAGCAAACTAATAAGGATAATGTTAACATAATCAGACTATAACATGATAAATAATAATAAGCTAATCAGAGATTATTAGGAATATGATAGATTAGTTACACATATGTAAATATGAGTATACCTTTGTTGTTATCTCGTCGGTAGTATGTGGCATAGATGTTTCTATGTTGGATTCCTCCATAGCAAATATCTGAAATATATTTTTGAGTAATATCTTTTATTGAGTTCTCAACACATGAGAGGTTATAGGTAAGCAGAATTGCTTTCCTTCCTTCTCATCTGTTCGTCTCTATTTATACACATAAGAGGCAAGTGCCTCAATAATTTACATAAAGAAACCGCGTGAGTAAACAGTTTAAGATACTGTTTGCTTTACGACTTCTGAAAGAAAAAAGAAGAAAAACGCGTAAATGCACAGTACTATCTACTGTGTACTTTACGACTTTTTTTTTTTTTTTTTAAAAAGAAAACGCGTAACTATTCCTGCACGCGTACTATCCTATCCTACTTTACATGATTGAGCATTATGCTCTTATTTTCAACAAAGAAAAACGTGTGGGGTTTAGTGTTTCCCACTAAAAAAGTAGTACAATAATTTACATAATAAGACAAACTAAAATAATATCTGCGGGTCTTCCCATGTATCTTTTTGTCTTGCTGTTCTTCATTCTAGATTTACTTCTGGTATAGTTGTAGTATTTCCTCCACTGCACTTTGAACAATGGTGATCTGGGTATTTTGGTCCTAAATACTGGCAATATTTAACCAATAAATTTTCTGAAATAAAATCTTTTTTGATAGCTCTTGTTGTTGGGGTATCTTCGGGTCTTAGTAATGTCCATATCCAACTACGTACTTCTTCCATATCTTCTTGTCGTAGTACTCTTGCATTTGCATAGATCATGGCATGGTCTCTACAATGATATTTCCATATGTTATGTCCATTGGTGTAATTGTTGACTAGTTCTTGAATAATTACTTGCAGTCCTATTAATCTTTTTGTAGCAAAGAATGTTGGTATATCAACTTCTGGTATTTCTGGTTGCTTTTCTATATCCTCTGGGATAATCATATCTCTGGTTAGTCCAATTTTTACTACTTGGATGAGTGGTTTTATCTCATTGTATAATATTTCGGCTGGTGCTGAATAACATCTTATATAAAAGAATGATCCGTCTGTAATTCTTTTGTATATGGAAAAGGCATTATATAAGTCTGGTATTTGTTGTAGTTCTGCTCCATCGGCTGTATATACCGTTGCGAGTAGTCCATATTCATAGCATGTACGTACTAAATTTGCACTGGTGCCAGGCTGGGCTATTAGTTTATTGTATCCTTGTAGTTTCTGCGTTATAAAATCTTTTTGAGGGTCAGTGGTTGTCTGAGATCTTGGATGTAAATTCAAAAAGGTTTGGGTTTTATACATATTTTGGATGTATGCTCTGGAAATGTGGTTATATACTTGTTTATTTTGGTTTAGACTTGCGGCATATGTGGATGTTTGTGGACTTGGTATAGTCGGATGTGATAGGTTTATGGGTTGTTTATTCCTGGTAAAGGTTTTTGTAAACTGGCTATTTAAATTTTGGTTTTGTCTTTTTGTAGGTTGACTGGTTGGATTTGAGCTGCTTGCTCCTGTAGATGCTTTTCCTGTAGCTGCATTAACAAACTTGTTATGAGTTTTATGGAGTTTCTCAACGTCTCCTTCTAGTTCTGGAATTTTTATGTCTTCCGATTGACATAGTTCAGCATATTTTGAGTCATGCGGTTGACTTGTAGCTTTGTCCTTCTTTAGCTCTTTTAGTTCTAGCTCAAAACTGTCCACTTTTAAGCAAAGTGTAGTCATGGCTTTTAACAAAATATCCATTTGGCTATCTTGATCTGTCTGGGTAGCTTTGTCTTGATAAGTAGTCTGCAGTGACATTTTTGTTAGTACTGATCACTTCTATTGTAAATGTAAAATTTTGTATATTTAAGACAAGTCTTCGTATTTCTTTTGTTGTAACTGAGTCGTCTAATTTTCTTGTTAGCCACCATTTTACTTGTGTATTATCTGTTCTGACAATAAATTTGTTATAAACAATATATGGTTCGAATGCTAATAAACATTTATATAAGGCAAATAATTCTTTCCTATTTATTTCCCATTTATCTTGAGGTTCCGTATATGTTCCTGAGTGATATCTACAGTGATGTTCTGTTTTTGTATCAATATACTTATATTTTAATACTCCACCGTAACTATGGTTACTTGAATCTGTTTCTACTATATATATAAATTCTTTTGTTATATCTGGAAAATATAATTTTGGTAACTTTTGACATAATTCTTTAACCTTTTGTATATGTTTTCTATCTGTTTGGTCAAAATGATATTCAATATCCTTTTTTAATTTTTTATTTAATGGTTTTAAATATTCTGCTAATTTTGGTATATATTCTCTTACTTGATTTACTAATCCTAAAAAGGATTGTAATTTTTTCTTCGTATCTAGTATTTCATTTGAATTTATAATTTTTTGTACTATATGTGTTTGCATTTTTACTCCATTCTTATCTATTTGTATACCAAGAAATTCTATTTGTTTTTTCATTATTTCTGCCTTGCTTTTACTTAAACTAATTCCTGCTGTATCTATAATGTTAATAAATTTATTTAGTAATTGTATGTGTTCGTCTTCTGTTCTTGAATATAACAATATATCATCAATATATACAATACAGTTTTCTAATTGTGTAAAGTAAGTATCCATAAAATGTTGATACCTACCTGGTGCATTTTTATATCCAAAGGGTAAAACATTCCATTCATAAAATCCTTGGGGTACTGTGAATGCTGTTAAATGTTTAGAGTTATCTTCTAATTTTAAATGAACTAGAGAACCAACTTATTATACAGTAACAGATGATAATAGATATGAAGCAATATGGCAAAGTAGATTAAATAAATGGACACCAACTAAAACTCCAGAACATTCACAATTTTTAGATTTAGATTGTGTCACAGATATAAATAAAACAATACAAGTATGGATAGGACAAATTGCAAAGCAACTAATTATACTTTGTTCAATTGGGTACTTAATTCTATCATCTGCTAAGTATAGTTCTATGGGTGTATTTATTCCTTCCTTAAAACATGCTTTTATTAATATCTGTATTGCTCCTAAGTGTACATGAGTTATTTCGTTTTTCGGTTTTGGTTTTAATGCTTGTATTTCTTTGGTTATTTCTCTTTTACTTATTATGGGTACCATTGCACTACCTTGTGCATATTTACAGTCTACTGTATGTTCTTTTTGGCTTATTATATAATATTCTTCTTTAGGTTTTTTAAACCAATATTTTACCATTGGTACATCTAATACATTATCTATTTTTAAGGTTATTTCTTGTTTCGTAATTTGCTTGTATATATTTGAGTCAAATATTATTTTTTGGTTATTACTATCTTCAGTTTGGTAATTTTCTTTTTCTATTATTCCTGATTCAGTCATCAATTTCGTTTTCTATATCTGATAGATTTATATCGCTATCATCATTATTTAGGTCAGTTTCTAAATCTGCGTCATTTATCTCTATATCTGGTAATTCATCTAGTTCATAAATACTATCGTTACTTTCTAAATCATAATCTATGTATGGTAATTCTGTATAAATATTTTCTTCTATTCTTACTTCGGTAATTTGTTTTTTCTTAATATCTTTAGGTATTTTACAATCTTTAGCTAAGTGTCCTAATTTTCCACAGTTATAGCATTTGCATTCTGATAATTTTTTCTTAGGTCGATAAGGTCTTTTTCTCTTGTAATTTTTTATATAATATCTTTTTCTTGGATTTTTATGCTTATATTTAGATTTAAAAGATTTATATTTTTTAAATCGTTTTTTGTATCTAAACTTATTTTTCTTAGTTTTACAACCAAATTGTGGTGCTATCTTTTGTGTACAACACGACATATTTTTTGTTAATACTTTATCTAATTTTTGTTTATCTTTATATTCATCACACAGTCCTATAAACCATGTTTGTAAATATTTTATTCTAGCTCCTAATGTATCTGTCAAACTAGCTGCATCCCATGCTGTTATTATTTTTGTACTAAATGGTTCAGGTAACTTTGTAAAATATGTTCTTCTAACTGCTATAGCTTCTTCATGAGTATATATTGCTCTATAATAGTAATCTTTAAAAGCGCATGTATATTCATCTATATAACACATATTGCATATTGATAATTTATTGTAGTTTTAGGACTACAATGGCTAGAACAAGTAAAACCATATAAGTTAGAAGATAAAAGATTGATCATTCATTACCAAAATAAAAATGTAATAATCAATAGGACAAAATCAATATTATAAAAATACTTTAAAATGAAAGTATATATATTAGCAAAAATAATTGTAGAAGGATACAATAGTAGATATTACACACCAATGATAGATACCGGTGCAGAAGCAAATTTATGTAGATACAATTGTTTACCAGAAACTAAGTGGCAAAAGATAAAAAATCCAACTGTATTTTCAGGATTTAATGACGAAGGAAGTATAATAAAATATTACCATTGGTACATCTAATACATTATCTATTTTTAAGGTTATTTCTTGTTTCGTAATTTGCTTGTATATATTTGAGTCAAATATTATTTTTTGGTTATTACTATCTTCAGTTTGGTAATTTTCTTTTTCTATTATTCCTGATTCAGTCATCAATTTCGTTTTCTATATCTGATAGATTTATATCGCTATCATCATTATTTAGGTCAGTTTCTAAATCTGCGTCATTTATCTCTATATCTGGTAATTCATCTAGTTCATAAATACTATCGTTACTTTCTAAATCATAATCTATGTATGGTAATTCTGTATAAATATTTTCTTCTATTCTTACTTCGGTAATTTGTTTTTTCTTAATATCTTTAGGTATTTTACAATCTTTAGCTAAGTGTCCTAATTTTCCACAGTTATAGCATTTGCATTCTGATAATTTTTTCTTAGGTCGATAAGGTCTTTTTCTCTTGTAATTTTTTATATAATATCTTTTTCTTGGATTTTTATGCTTATATTTAGATTTAAAAGATTTATATTTTTTAAATCGTTTTTTGTATCTAAACTTATTTTTCTTAGTTTTACAACCAAATTGTGGTGCTATCTTTTGTGTACAACACGACATATTTTTTGTTAATACTTTATCTAATTTTTGTTTATCTTTATATTCATCACACAGTCCTATAAACCATGTTTGTAAATATTTTATTCTAGCTCCTAATGTATCTGTCAAACTAGCTGCATCCCATGCTGTTATTATTTTTGTACTAAATGGTTCAGGTAACTTTGTAAAATATGTTCTTCTAACTGCTATAGCTTCTTCATGAGTATATATTGCTCTATAATAGTAATCTTTAAAAGCGCATGTATATTCATCTATATAACACATATTGCATATTGATAATTTATTCATTAATTGTCTATTTAGATTCTTATCTTTTTCTTGTTCTGCTAATTCTGTTGTCATACTTCCAAATTCATTTCTAATTCCAAATTCGTATTTGTCTAATATAGCTATGCTTGATGTTGTAATTGTTCCACTACTATCTTTATTATTTCTTAATGTTGCTCTACCGTCAGCTGTTATGTTATGTAGCCATAATTTTACTGTTCCTATTAATGTTCTTTCTATATATCCTGGTGTATCTGCTACTGATATTTTATTATCTATTAGTTGTTTTGCAATTTGTCCTATCCATACTTGTATTGTTTTATTTATATCTGTGACACAATCTAAATCTAAAAATTGTGAATGTTCTGGAGTTTTAGTTGGTGTCCATTTATTTAATCTACTTTGCCATATTGCTTCATATCTATTATCATCTGTTACTGTATAATAAGTTGGTTCTCTAGTTCGTGGGTTATCATATCTTCTTTTCTCATATGTTCTACTTGTACTTGGTTGTTCATTTTTTATAGTATGTATATTTGGTTCAGCATTTGTTGTATTTATATTTAAATCTGTTATTTGGTTCATTATTTGGGTATATGTTTCACTGTTATCGTCATTATCGTCTTCATTGTTATTATTGTCTGAATGTATTTCTGATTCGGTTTCGTTTATGGTTACATTATCTATGGTTAAATTGTCTATTGTGATGTTATCAATACTTATGTTTGGAGATTCTTCGTCAGGGTTTAAGCTTTCTAAGTGTATTTGTTCTTTTAACTGTTCTAATTCCATTGCTAACTTTTTTTCTTTTTCTTTTTTTATTTTTTCATTTTGTTTGGCTAATCTGGCTTGTACTTTCTGGGCATATATTTGTTTTAATATTGCTAATTCTTTTTCCATTTCTTGTATTTTTGTAGATGATTCGGATGTTTCTGGTTCTGGTTCAAAATATTCAGGGATTGGTTCTTGAGGTGGTATAGGTTTTTGAGGAGGGGTTTGTTTTATTTGTTGGGTTTTTAGTTGTTCGATTTCTTTTTTGGCTTCTAATCGTATTTTTTCTATTTCTAGTTTTTGATCTATTTCAGTATTTTCTTTTTGTAATCTTATCATTTCTGTTAGACTATCTTCTAATTTAGCTGATATTGGATCCGGCATTAAATATAATTTTGTACCTATTTTTCTATATCGTCGTCCTAAATTTGAGTGTGTTATTGTTATTTGTGTTCCATCTGTTCCTAAAAATGTTTTTTCTTCTACTGGATATTCTTCTTTATTCATAAACAATATTTTATTTCTAATATATCTTTTTGTAATTCTAATTCTTGTATGGTTTGTTTTTGTGCTTCGATTGATTTTTTAGCTACTCCTGCAAATATATTATAATTTAATCTTTCTTTTCTAATTTTAAGTTCTTCGTGTATATCATTTAATTTTCTTAATAATTCCATTTTTCTTATTATTTTTGGTGTTTCTGGATATATATATACTGGGTTGCTCGGCTCTGGTTTATCCATTTACTAATGATTCTCTTATTTTAGTTATTGCTATAATAAAATGTGTTATTCTTTTAGTGAAGTTATTTATTTCCTTGATTATTTGTGTAATTTCTTTTAGCTTATATTTTTGCTGTCTTTTTATTTTACTCTGTTTTTCAATTCTTCTTGTTAAATAGTGTATTTTTATTTTTCTGACTACTTTTGGTTGTTGTCGCTTATACATTATAATTCATCATATTTATATTCTTGTTGTTTTATAAGTTGTCTAATATATTCGTATTCTGTATAGGAAATTGTGTCGATTAATTCAGGTATTTTTGTGTATTCGTATCTTTCATATAATTTATCTAAATTTAGTCTTAGTTTCTGTACTTTAGTTGCTATATTTATTTGTTTATCCAATCTTATACATCTAGGGTGTTTATCTGGTAAATCTTCTCCATATTCAATTCCTTTCATGTTTTCTGTTTGTATTATAAATTGTTTTTTACTTTGTTTCTTTATTCTATTTTTGTAAATATTGTTGGTACTATATTTTTTATTCCTATGCTCGTTTATTTTATTTTCGTGCATCCTATGCTCTGTTATCTTATCTTTTTTATTCCTATGCTCTGATACCAATGTGGGGGGTGGTCCTTTGATCTTCTCTTCTTGGGTCATTTTATCTAAATGCGGAATTATAGTAGTTATCTCGTTCTCTAATTAGTCTTAATATAATATTGATATCTCTTACTATTAGATCTAAATAACCACTATTTTGGGTTTGTATATATCTGTCTAGATTGAATTGTATTAATGTTTCTCTTTCTCTTAGTTCATCTATAGTTCGCTGCCAATTTTCTAAATTATTTTGGTCCATTTTAATAAAAATCTAGATATCCTTCTGTATCTATATCAAGGTATATATCATTATCTCTAGAGTCATCATCACTATCATTGTTTAATATTGTGTCTAGCCATAATTCTTTCATTAAGTCTATAATTTCGTGGTTAAATAGTAGGTTATATATTCTTTGTGTGATATCTGTATCTAAATTTTTTAATATATATAAGACTAATATTTTATAGTCTTTATCTCCATTTATAAGATACTTAGGTATTGGTGTTTTATATCTTTCTATATCTTCTGTTTGTTTAGGGTTACTAGTTTCTGCTATCTCGAGTTTCATATAACTAGGTTCTGTCATTTCTTACTTCTGTGTTTTAATCAAACTATTCCTTCTAACCTCTGCTTATATTATTACCTTTATCATCTAATAGTCCAGTATGTTTAATTATCCGGTTGGTCACTACTATGGGTTCCAGCTTTAATCAGTTTACCCTAACCCTGCTTACTTCAGTTGGTTTACTACCCTATTCACGGCTTCCTCGCCTTTTCTGGGTTCAACCATTTTGGAAAAGCTTAGTCTGGGTCTAACTTACTCTCAGCTTCCTAACCATAGCAAACTAATAAGGATAATGTTAACATAATCAGACTATAACATGATAAATAATAATAAGCTAATCAGAGATTATTAGGAATATGATAGATTAGTTACACATATGTAAATATGAGTATACCTTTGTTGTTATCTCGTCGGTAGTATGTGGCATAGATGTTTCTATGTTGGATTCCTCCATAGCAAATATCTGAAATATATTTTTGAGTAATATCTTTTATTGAGTTCTCAACACATGAGAGGTTATAGGTAAGCAGAATTGCTTGCCTTCCTTCTCATCTGTTCGTCTCTATTTATACACATAAGAGGCAAGTGCCTCAATAATTTACATAAAGAAACCGCGTGAGTAAACAGTTTAAGATACTGTTTGCTTTACGACTTCTGAAAGAAAAAAGAAGAAAAACGCGTAAATGCACAGTACTATCTACTGTGTACTTTACGACTTTTTTTTTTTTTTTTTAAAAAAGAAAACGCGTAACTATTCCTGCACGCGTACTATCCTATCCTACTTTACATGATTGAGCATTATGCTCTTATTTTCAACAAAGAAAAACGTGTGGGGTTTAGTGTTTCCCACTAAAAAAGTAGTACAATAATTTACATAATAAGACAAACTAAAATAATATCTGCGGGTCTTCCCATGTATCTTTTTGTCTTGCTGTTCTTCATTCTAGATTTACTTCTGGTATAGTTGTAGTATTTCCTCCACTGCACTTTGAACAATGGTGATCTGGGTATTTTGGTCCTAAATACTGGCAATATTTAACCAATAAATTTTCTGAAATAAAATCTTTTTTGATAGCTCTTGTTGTTGGGGTATCTTCGGGTCTTAGTAATGTCCATATCCAACTACGTACTTCTTCCATATCTTCTTGTCGTAGTACTCTTGCATTTGCATAGATCATGGCATGGTCTCTACAATGATATTTCCATATGTTATGTCCATTGGTGTAATTGTTGACTAGTTCTTGAATAATTACTTGCAGTCCTATTAATCTTTTTGTAGCAAAGAATGTTGGTATATCAACTTCTGGTATTTCTGGTTGCTTTTCTATGTCCTCTGGGATAATCATATCTCTGGTTAGTCCAATTTTTACTACTTGGATGAGTGGTTTTATCTCATTGTATAATATTTCGGCTGGTGCTGAATAACATCTTATATAAAAGAATGATCCGTCTGTAATTCTTTTGTATATGGAAAAGGCATTATATAAGTCTGGTATTTGTTGTAGTTCTGCTCCATCGGCTGTATATACCGTTGCGAGTAGTCCATATTCATAGCATGTACGTACTAAATTTGCACTGGTGCCAGGCTGGGCTATTAGTTTATTGTATCCTTGTAGTTTCTGCGTTATAAAATCTTTTTGAGGGTCAGTGGTTGTCTGAGATCTTGGATGTAAATTCAAAAAGGTTTGGGTTTTATACATATTTTGTATATATTGATGATATATTGTTATATTCAAGAACAGAAGACGAACACATACAATTACTAAATAAATTTATTAACATTATAGATACAGCAGGAATTAGTTTAAGTAAAAGCAAGGCAGAAATAATGAAAAAACAAATAGAATTTCTTGGCATACAAATAGATAAGAATGGAGTAAAAATGCAAACACATATAGTACAAAAAATTATAAATTCAGATGAGATACTAGATACAAAGAAAAAGTTACAATCCTTTTTAGGATTAGTAAATCAAGTAAGAGAATATATACCAAAATTAGCAGAATATTTAAAACCATTAAATAAAAAATTAAAAAAGGATATTGAATATCATTTTGACCAAACAGATAGAAAACATATACAAAAGGTTAAAGAATTATGTCAAAAGTTACCAAAATTATATTTTCCAGATATAACAAAAGAATTTATATATATAGTAGAAACAGATTCAAGTAACCATAGTTACGGTGGAGTATTAAAATATAAGTATATTGATACAAAAACAGAACATCACTGTAGATATCACTCAGGAACATATACGGAACCTCAAGATAAATGGGAAATAAATAGGAAAGAATTATTTGCCTTATATAAATGTTTATTAGCATTCGAACCATATATTGTTTATAACAAATTTATTGTCAGAACAGATAATACACAAGTAAAATGGTGGCTAACAAGAAAATTAGACGACTCAGTTACAACAAAAGAAATACGAAGACTTGTCTTAAATATACAAAATTTTACATTTACAATAGAAGTGATCAGTACTAACAAAAATGTCACTGCAGACTACTTATCAAGACAAAGCTACCCAGACAGATCAAGATAGCCAAATGGATATTTTGTTAAAAGCCATGACTACACTTTGCTTAAAAGTGGACAGTTTTGAGCTAGAACTAAAAGAGCTAAAGAAGGACAAAGCTACAAGTCAACCGCATGACTCAAAATATGCTGAACTATGTCAATCGGAAGACATAAAAATTCCAGAACTAGAAGGAGACGTTGAGAAACTCCATAAAACTCATAACAAGTTTGTTAATGCAGCTACAGGAAAAGCATCTACAGGAGCAAGCAGCTCAAATCCAACCAGTCAACCTACAAAAAGACAAAACCAAAATTTAAATAGCCAGTTTACAAAAACCTTTACCAGGAATAAACAACCCATAAACCTATCACATCCGACTATACCAAGTCCACAAACATCCACATATGCCGCAAGTCTAAACCAAAATAAACAAGTATATAACCACATTTCCAGAGCATACATCCAAAATATGTATAAAACCCAAACCTTTTTGAATTTACATCCAAGATCTCAGACAACCACTGACCCTCAAAAAGATTTTATAACGCAGAAACTACAAGGATACAATAAACTAATAGCCCAGCCTGGCACCAGTGCAAATTTAGTACGTACATGCTATGAATATGGACTACTCGCAACGGTATATACAGCCGATGGAGCAGAACTACAACAAATACCAGACTTATATAATGCCTTTTCCATATACAAAAGAATTACAGACGGATCATTCTTTTATATAAGATGTTATTCAGCACCAGCCGAAATATTATACAATGAGATAAAACCACTCATCCAAGTAGTAAAAATTGGACTAACCAGAGATATGATTATCCCAGAGGATATAGAAAAGCAACCAGAAATACCAGAAGTTGATATACCAACATTCTTTGCTACAAAAAGATTAATAGGACTGCAAGTAATTATTCAAGAACTAGTCAACAATTACACCAATGGACATAACATATGGAAATATCATTGTAGAGACCATGCCATGATCTATGCAAATGCAAGAGTACTACGACAAGAAGATATGGAAGAAGTACGTAGTTGGATATGGACATTACTAAGACCCGAAGATACCCCAACAACAAGAGCTATCAAAAAAGATTTTATTTCAGAAAATTTATTGGTTAAATATTGCCAGTATTTAGGACCAAAATACCCAGATCACCATTGTTCAAAGTGCAGTGGAGGAAATACTACAACTATACCAGAAGTAAATCTAGAATGAAGAACAGCAAGACAAAAAGATACATGGGAAGACCCGCAGATATTATTTTAGTTTGTCTTATTATGTAAATTATTGTACTACTTTTTTAGTGGGAAACACTAAACCCCACACGTTTTTCTTTGTTGAAAATAAGAGCATAATGCTCAATCATGTAAAGTAGGATAGGATAGTACGCGTGTAGGAATAGTTACGCGTTTTCTTTTTTAAAAAAAGTCGTAAAGTACACAGTAGATAGTACTGTGCATTTACGCGTTTTTCTTCTTTTTTCTTTCAGAAGTCGTAAAGCAAACAGTATCTTAAACTGTTTACTCACGCGGTTTCTTTATGTAAATTATTGAGGCACTTGCCTCTTATGTGTATAAATAGAGACGAACAGATGAGAAGGAAGGCAAGCAATTCTGCTTACCTATAACCTCTCATGTGTTGAGAACTCAATAAAAGATATTACTCAAAAATATATTTCAGATATTTGCTATGGAGGAATCCAACATAGAAACATCTATGCCACATACTACCGACGAGATAACAACAAAGGTATACTCATATTTACATATGTGTAACTAATCTATCATATTCCTAATAATCTCTGATTAGCTTATTATTATTTATCATGTTATAGTCTGATTATGTTAACATTATCCTTATTAGTTTGCTATGGTTAGGAAGCTGAGAGTAAGTTAGACCCAGACTAAGCTTTTCCAAAATGGTTGAACCCAGAAAAGGCGAGGAAGCCGTGAATAGGGTAGTAAACCAACTGAAGTAAGCAGGGTTAGGGTAAACTGATTAAAGCTGGAACCCATAGTAGTGACCAACCGGATAATTAAACATACTGGACTATTAGATGATAAAGGTAATAATATAAGCAGAGGTTAGAAGGAATAGTTTGATTAAAACACAGAAGTAAGAAATGACAGAACCTAGTTATATGAAACTCGAGATAGCAGAAACTAGTAACCCTAAACAAACAGAAGATATAGAAAGATATAAAACACCAATACCTAAGTATCTTATAAATGGAGATAAAGACTATAAAATATTAGTCTTATATATATTAAAAAATTTAGATACAGATATCACACAAAGAATATATAACCTACTATTTAACCACGAAATCATAGACTTAATGAAAGAATTATGGATAGACACAATATTAAACAATGATAGTGATAATGACTCTAGAGATAATGATATATACCTTGATATAGATACAGAAGGATATCTAGATTTTTATTAAAATGGACCAAAATAATTTAGAAAATTGGCAGCGAACTATAGATGAACTAAGAGAAAGAGAAACATTAATACAATTCAATCTAGACAGATATATACAAACCCAAAATAGTGGTTATTTAGATCTAATAGTAAGAGATATCAATATTATATTAAGACTAATTAGAGAACGAGATAACTACTATAATTCCGCATTTAGATAAAATGACCCAAGAAGAGAAGATCAAAGGACCACCCCCCACATTGGTATCAGAGCATAGGAATAAAAAAGATAAGATAACAGAGCATAGGATGAACGAAAATAAAATAAACGAGCATAGGAATAAAAAATATAGTACCAACAATATTTACAAAAATAGAATAAAGAAACAAAGTAAAAAACAATTTATAATACAAACAGAAAACATGAAAGGAATTGAATATGGAGAAGATTTACCAGATAAACACCCTAGATGTATAAGATTGGATAAACAAATAAATATAGCAACTAAAGTACAGAAACTAAGACTAAATTTAGATAAATTATATGAAAGATACGAATACACAAAAATACCTGAATTAATCGACACAATTTCCTATACAGAATACGAATATATTAGACAACTTATAAAACAACAAGAATATAAATATGATGAATTATAATGTATAAGCGACAACAACCAAAAGTAGTCAGAAAAATAAAAATACACTATTTAACAAGAAGAATTGAAAAACAGAGTAAAATAAAAAGACAGCAAAAATATAAGCTAAAAGAAATTACACAAATAATCAAGGAAATAAATAACTTCACTAAAAGAATAACACATTTTATTATAGCAATAACTAAAATAAGAGAATCATTAGTAAATGGATAAACCAGAGCCGAGCAACCCAGTATATATATATCCAGAAACACCAAAAATAATAAGAAAAATGGAATTATTAAGAAAATTAAATGATATACACGAAGAACTTAAAATTAGAAAAGAAAGATTAAATTATAATATATTTGCAGGAGTAGCTAAAAAATCAATCGAAGCACAAAAACAAACCATACAAGAATTAGAATTACAAAAAGATATATTAGAAATAAAATATTGTTTATGAATAAAGAAGAATATCCAGTAGAAGAAAAAACATTTTTAGGAACAGATGGAACACAAATAACAATAACACACTCAAATTTAGGACGACGATATAGAAAAATAGGTACAAAATTATATTTAATGCCGGATCCAATATCAGCTAAATTAGAAGATAGTCTAACAGAAATGATAAGATTACAAAAAGAAAATACTGAAATAGATCAAAAACTAGAAATAGAAAAAATACGATTAGAAGCCAAAAAAGAAATCGAACAACTAAAAACCCAACAAATAAAACAAACCCCTCCTCAAAAACCTATACCACCTCAAGAACCAATCCCTGAATATTTTGAACCAGAACCAGAAACATCCGAATCATCTACAAAAATACAAGAAATGGAAAAAGAATTAGCAATATTAAAACAAATATATGCCCAGAAAGTACAAGCCAGATTAGCCAAACAAAATGAAAAAATAAAAAAAGAAAAAGAAAAAAAGTTAGCAATGGAATTAGAACAGTTAAAAGAACAAATACACTTAGAAAGCTTAAACCCTGACGAAGAATCTCCAAACATAAGTATTGATAACATCACAATAGACAATTTAACCATAGATAATGTAACCATAAACGAAACCGAATCAGAAATACATTCAGACAATAATAACAATGAAGACGATAATGACGATAACAGTGAAACATATACCCAAATAATGAACCAAATAACAGATTTAAATATAAATACAACAAATGCTGAACCAAATATACATACTATAAAAAATGAACAACCAAGTACAAGTAGAACATATGAGAAAAGAAGATATGATAACCCACGAACTAGAGAACCAACTTATTATACAGTAACAGATGATAATAGATATGAAGCAATATGGCAAAGTAGATTAAATAAATGGACACCAACTAAAACTCCAGAACATTCACAATTTTTAGATTTAGATTGTGTCACAGATATAAATAAAACAATACAAGTATGGATAGGACAAATTGCAAAACAACTAATAGATAATAAAATATCAGTAGCAGATACACCAGGATATATAGAAAGAACATTAATAGGAACAGTAAAATTATGGCTACATAACATAACAGCTGACGGTAGAGCAACATTAAGAAATAATAAAGATAGTAGTGGAACAATTACAACATCAAGCATAGCTATATTAGACAAATACGAATTTGGAATTAGAAATGAATTTGGAAGTATGACAACAGAATTAGCAGAACAAGAAAAAGATAAGAATCTAAATAGACAATTAATGAATAAATTATCAATATGCAATATGTGTTATATAGATGAATATACATGCGCTTTTAAAGATTACTATTATAGAGCAATATATACTCATGAAGAAGCTATAGCAGTTAGAAGAACATATTTTACAAAGTTACCTGAACCATTTAGTACAAAAATAATAACAGCATGGGATGCAGCTAGTTTGACAGATACATTAGGAGCTAGAATAAAATATTTACAAACATGGTTTATAGGACTGTGTGATGAATATAAAGATAAACAAAAATTAGATAAAGTATTAACAAAAAATATGTCGTGTTGTACACAAAAGATAGCACCACAATTTGGTTGTAAAACTAAGAAAAATAAGTTTAGATACAAAAAACGATTTAAAAAATATAAATCTTTTAAATCTAAATATAAGCATAAAAATCCAAGAAAAAGATATTATATAAAAAATTACAAGAGAAAAAGACCTTATCGACCTAAGAAAAAATTATCAGAATGCAAATGCTATAACTGTGGAAAATTAGGACACTTAGCTAAAGATTGTAAAATACCTAAAGATATTAAGAAAAAACAAATTACCGAAGTAAGAATAGAAGAAAATATTTATACAGAATTATACTGGGTTGCTTGGCTCTGGTTTATCCATTTACTAATGATTCTCTTATTTTAGTTATTGCTATAATAAAATGTGTTATTCTTTTAGTGAAGTTATTTATTTCCTTGATTATTTGTGTAATTTCTTTTAGCTTATATTTTTGCTGTCTTTTTATTTTACTCTGTTTTTCAATTCTTCTTGTTAAATAGTGTATTTTTATTTTTCTGACTACTTTTGGTTGTTGTCGCTTATACATTATAATTCATCATATTTATATTCTTGTTGTTTTATAAGTTGTCTAATATATTCGTATTCTGTATAGGAAATTGTGTATAATTCATCATATTTATATTCTTGTTGTTTTATAAGTTGTCTAATATATTCGTATTCTGTATAGGAAATATAACTTTGATAACTTAAAAGAATTTACCTTACACATAGATGAATTACTTCAAAATAATTACATCCAAGCTAGTAACAGTAAACATACTAGTCCCGCCTTTATTGTTAACAAACATAGTGAACAAAAAAGAGGGAAGAGTAGGATGGTTATTGATTATAGAAATCTAAATGCCAAAACTAAAACTTATAATTACCCAATACCAAACAAAATATTAAAAATTAGACAAATCCAAGGATATAATTACTTTAGCAAATTTGATTGCAAATCAGGCTTTTATCATTTAAAATTAGAAGATAACTCTAAACATTTAACAGCATTCACAGTACCCCAAGGATTTTATGAATGGAATGTTTTACCCTTTGGATATAAAAATGCACCAGGTAGGTATCAACATTTTATGGATACTTACTTTACACAATTAGAAAACTGTATTGTATATATTGATGATATATTGTTATATTCAAGAACAGAAGACGAACACATACAATTACTAAATAAATTTATTAACATTATAGATACAGCAGGAATTAGTTTAAGTAAAAGCAAGGCAGAAATAATGAAAAAACAAATAGAATTTCTTGGCATACAAATAGATAAGAATGGAGTAAAAATGCAAACACATATAGTACAAAAAATTATAAATTCAGATGAGATACTAGATACGAAGAAAAAGTTACAATCCTTTTTAGGATTAGTAAATCAAGTAAGAGAATATATACCAAAATTAGCAGAATATTTAAAACCATTAAATAAAAAATTAAAAAAGGATATTGAATATCATTTTGACCAAACAGATAGAAAACATATACAAAAGGTTAAAGAATTATGTCAAAAGTTACCAAAATTATATTTTCCAGATATAACAAAAGAATTTATATATATAGTAGAAACAGATTCAAGTAACCATAGTTACGGTGGAGTATTAAAATATAAGTATATTGATACAAAAACAGAACATCACTGTAGATATCACTCAGGAACATATACGGAACCTCAAGATAAATGGGAAATAAATAGGAAAGAATTATTTGCCTTATATAAATGTTTATTAGCATTCGAACCATATATTGTTTATAACAAATTTATTGTCAGAACAGATAATACACAAGTAAAATGGTGGCTAACAAGAAAATTAGACGACTCAGTTACAACAAAAGAAATACGAAGACTTGTCTTAAATATACAAAATTTTACATTTACAATAGAAGTGATCAGTACTAACAAAAATGTCACTGCAGACTACTTATCAAGACAAAGCTACCCAGACAGATCAAGATAGCCAAATGGATATTTTGTTAAAAGCCATGACTACACTTTGCTTAAAAGTGGACAGTTTTGAGCTAGAACTAAAAGAGCTAAAGAAGGACAAAGCTACAAGTCAACCGCATGACTCAAAATATGCTGAACTATGTCAATCGGAAGACATAAAAATTCCAGAACTAGAAGGAGACGTTGAGAAACTCCATAAAACTCATAACAAGTTTGTTAATGCAGCTACAGGAAAAGCATCTACAGGAGCAAGCAGCTCAAATCCAACCAGTCAACCTACAAAAAGACAAAACCAAAATTTAAATAGCCAGTTTACAAAAACCTTTACCAGGAATAAACAACCCATAAACCTATCACATCCGACTATACCAAGTCCACAAACATCCACATATGCCGCAAGTCTAAACCAAAATAAACAAGTATATAACCACATTTCCAGAGCATACATCCAAAATATGTATAAAACCCAAACCTTTTTGAATTTACATCCAAGATCTCAGACAACCACTGACCCTCAAAAAGATTTTATAACGCAGAAACTACAAGGATACAATAAACTAATAGCCCAGCCTGGCACCAGTGCAAATTTAGTACGTACATGCTATGAATATGGACTACTCGCAACAGTATATACAGCCGATGGAGCAGAACTACAACAAATACCAGACTTATATAATGCCTTTTCCATATACAAAAGAATTACAGACGGATCATTCTTTTATATAAGATGTTAAGAAACCGCGTGAGTAAACAGTTTAAGATACTGTTTGCTTTACGACTTCTGAAAGAAAAAAGAAGAAAAACGCGTAAATGCACAGTACTATCTACTGTGTACTTTACGACTTTTTTTTTTTTTTTTTTAAAAAAGAAAACGCGTAACTATTCCTGCACGCGTACTATCCTATCCTACTTTACATGATTGAGCATTATGCTCTTATTTTCAACAAAGAAAAACGTGTGGGGTTTAGTGTTTCCCACTAAAAAAGTAGTACAATAATTTACATAATAAGACAAACTAAAATAATATCTGCGGGTCTTCCCATGTATCTTTTTGTCTTGCTGTTCTTCATTCTAGATTTACTTCTGGTATAGTTGTAGTATTTCCTCCACTGCACTTTGAACAATGGTGATCTGGGTATTTTGGTCCTAAATACTGGCAATATTTAACCAATAAATTTTCTGAAATAAAATCTTTTTTGATAGCTCTTGTTGTTGGGGTATCTTCGGGTCTTAGTAATGTCCATATCCAACTACGTACTTCTTCCATATCTTCTTGTCGTAGTACTCTTGCATTTGCATAGATCATGGCATGGTCTCTACAATGATATTTCCATATGTTATGTCCATTGGTATAATTGTTGACTAGTTCTTGGATAATTACTTGTAGTCCTATTAATCTTTTTGTAGCAAAGAATGTTGGTATATCAACTTCTGGTATTTCTGGTTGCTTTTCTATGTCCTCTGGGATAATCATATCTCTGGTTAGTCCAATTTTTACTACTTGGATGAGTGGTTTTATCTCATTGTATAATATTTCGGCTGGTGCTGAATAACATCTTATATAAAAGAATGATCCGTCTGTAATTCTTTTGTATATGGAAAAGGCATTATATAAGTCTGGTATTTGTTGTAGTTCTGCTCCATCGGCTGTATATACTGTTGCGAGTAGTCCATATTCATAGCATGTACGTACTAAATTTGCACTGGTGCCAGGCTGGGCTATTAGTTTATTGTATCCTTGTAGTTTCTGAGTTATAAAATCTTTTTGAGGGTCAGTGGTTGTCTGAGATCTTGGATGTAAATTCAAAAAGGTTTGGGTTTTATACATATTTTGGATGTATGCTCTGGAAATGTGGTTATATACTTGTTTATTTTGGTTTAGACTTGCGGCATATGTGGATGTTTGTGGACTTGGTATAGTCGGATGTGATAGGTTTATGGGTTGTTTATTTCTGATAGAGGTTTTTGTAAACTGGTTATTTAAATTTTGGTTTTGTCTTTTTGTAGGTTGACTGGTTGGATTTGAGCTGCTTGCTCCTGTAGATGCTTTTCCTGTAGCTGCATTAACAAACTTGTTATGAGTTTTATGGAGTTTCTCAACGTCTCCTTCTAGTTCTGGAATTTTTATGTCTTCCGATTGACATAGTTCAGCATATTTTGAGTCATGCGGTTGACTTGTAGCTTTGTCCTTCTTTAGCTCTTTTAGTTCTAGCTCAAAACTGTCCACTTTTAAGCAAAGTGTAGTCATGGCTTTTAACAAAATATCCATTTGGCTATCTTGATCTGTCTGGGTAGCTTTGTCTTGATAAGTAGTCTGCAGTGACATTTTTGTTAGTACTGATCACTTCTATTGTAAATGTAAAATTTTGTATATTTAAGACAAGTCTTCGTATTTCTTTTGTTGTAACTGAGTCGTCTAATTTTCTTGTTAGCCACCATTTTACTTGTGTATTATCTGTTCTGACAATAAATTTGTTATAAACAATATATGGTTCGAATGCTAATAAACATTTATATAAGGCAAATAATTCTTTCCTATTTATTTCCCATTTATCTTGAGGTTCCGTATATGTTCCTGAGTGATATCTACAGTGATGTTCTGTTTTTGTATCAATATACTTATATTTTAATACTCCACCGTAACTATGGTTACTTGAATCTGTTTCTACTATATATATAAATTCTTTTGTTATATCTGGAAAATATAATTTTGGTAACTTTTGACATAATTCTTTAACCTTTTGTATATGTTTTCTATCTGTTTGGTCAAAATGATATTCAATATCCTTTTTTAATTTTTTATTTAATGGTTTTAAATATTCTGCTAATTTTGGTATATATTCTCTTACTTGATTTACTAATCCTAAAAAGGATTGTAATTTTTTCTTCGTATCTAGTATTTCATTTGAATTTATAATTTTTTGTACTATATGTGTTTGCATTTTTACTCCATTCTTATCTATTTGTATACCAAGAAATTCTATTTGTTTTTTCATTATTTCTGCCTTGCTTTTACTTAAACTAATTCCTGCTGTATCTATAATGTTAATAAATTTATTTAGTAATTGTATGTGTTCGTCTTCTGTTCTTGAATATAACAATATATCATCAATATATACAATACAGTTTTCTAATTGTGTAAAGTAAGTATCCATAAAATGTTGATACCTACCTGGTGCATTTTTATATCCAAAGGGTAAAACATTCCATTCATAAAATCCTTGGGGTACTGTGAATGCTGTTAAATGTTTAGAGTTATCTTCTAATTTTAAATGATAAAATCCTGATTTGCAATCAAATTTGCTAAAGTAATTATATCCTTGGATTTGTCTAATTTTTAATATTTTATTTGGTATTGGGTAATTATAAGTTTTAGTTTTGGCATTTAGATTTCTATAATCAATAACCATCCTACTCTTCCCTCTTTTTTGTTCACTATGTTTGTTAACAATAAAGGCGGGACTAGTATGTTTACTGTTACTAGCTTGGATGTAATTATTTTGAAGTAATTCATCTATGTGTAAGGTAAATTCTTTTAAGTCATCAAAGTTATATTTTAATGGTTTTTGGGTTATTATATAACAGGAATATTAAATCAACGAAAATATTTAATCTTAATTAACACAGGAGAACAAGATAATTGGATAACAAGAGAATTAATTACAGAAGATGATATTATAATACAAGAACAAGAAATACCCGATTTACCAATAGAATTAAAACAGACAAAGGAAATAACTATTCAAGAAGTAATTATAGGCGGAATACCTATAAATATACAATTTACAATAGGACAAATAAATCCAAATATAGTTTTAGGACTACAATGGCTAGAACAAGTAAAACCATATAAGTTAGAAGATAAAAGATTGATCATTCATTACCAAAATAAAAATGTAATAATCAATAGGACAAAATCAATATTATAAAAATACTTTAAAATGAAAGTATATATATTAGCAAAAATAATTGTAGAAGGATACAATAGTAGATATTACACACCAATGATAGATACCGGTGCAGAAGCAAATTTATGTAGATACAATTGTTTACCAGAATCTAAATGGCAAAAGATAAAAAATCCAACTGTATTTTCAGGATTTAATGACGAAGGAAGTATAATAAAATATTATGCAAAAGATGTCAAATTACAAATATATGATAAAATACTAACAATAAAAACAATGTATAACTATGATTTCACAACAAGAGATATAATTTTAGGAATGCCCTTTATCGATGAACTATACCCTCATATACTAACAAAAAAACACTGCTGGTTTACAACACCTTGTAAACAAAAAATAGGAGCCAAACGAGTACAAAATAAACCTAGAAAAACAACACCATGGATAAAAGGATCAGAAAAGATAACACAAAAACTAGAAAATCAAGTGACAACAGAGAAAGCAATAGAAATTATAACCTTTAATATCAATATGTTACAATCAATCTATGATAAGTTAGAACCCTTAAATAGTGACAATCCGCTTAAAGGATGGCATAAACATAAAACAACAGTTACAATAGAACTAATAAATCAGAATAGTATAATAACCCAAAAACCATTAAAATATAACTTTGATGACTTAAAAGAATTTACCTTACACATAGATGAATTACTTCAAAATAATTACATCCAAGCTAGTAACAGTAAACATACTAGTCCCGCCTTTATTGTTAACAAACATAGTGAACAAAAAAGAGGGAAGAGTAGGATGGTTATTGATTATAGAAATCTAAATGCCAAAACTAAAACTTATAATTACCCAATACCAAATAAAATATTAAAAATTAGACAAATCCAAGGATATAATTACTTTAGCAAATTTGATTGCAAATCAGGATTTTATCATTTAAAATTAGAAGATAACTCTAAACATTTAACAGCATTCACAGTACCCCAAGGATTTTATGAATGGAATGTTTTACCCTTTGGATATAAAAATGCACCAGGTAGGTATCAACATTTTATGGATACTTACTTTACACAATTAGAAAACTGTATTGTATATATTGATGATATATTGTTATATTCAAGAACAGAAGACGAACACATACAATTACTAAATAAATTTATTAACATTATAGATACAGCAGGAATTAGTTTAAGTAAAAGCAAGGCAGAAATAATGAAAAAACAAATAGAATTTCTTGGTATACAAATAGATAAGAATGGAGTAAAAATGCAAACACATATAGTACAAAAAATTATAAATTCAGATGAGATACTAGATACAAAGAAAAAGTTACAATCCTTTTTAGGATTAGTAAATCAAGTAAGAGAATATATACCAAAATTAGCAGAATATTTAAAACCATTAAATAAAAAATTAAAAAAGGATATTGAATATCATTTTGACCAAACAGATAGAAAACATATACAAAAGGTTAAAGAATTATGTCAAAAGTTACCAAAATTATATTTTCCAGATATAACAAAAGAATTTATATATATAGTAGAAACAGATTCAAGTAACCATAGTTACGGTGGAGTATTAAAATATAAGTATATTGATACAAAAACAGAACATCACTGTAGATATCACTCAGGAACATATACGGAACCTCAAGATAAATGGGAAATAAATAGGAAAGAATTATTTGCCTTATATAAATGTTTATTAGCATTCGAACCATATATTGTTTATAACAAATTTATTGTCAGAACAGATAATACACAAGTAAAATGGTGGCTAACAAGAAAATTAGACGACTCAGTTACAACAAAAGAAATACGAAGACTTGTCTTAAATATACAAAATTTTACATTTACAATAGAAGCGATCAGTACTAACAAAAATGTCACTGCAGACTACTTATCAAGACAAAGCTACCCAGACAGATCAAGATAGCCAAATGGATATTTTGTTAAAAGCCATGACTACACTTTGCTTAAAAGTGGACAGTTTTGAGCTAGAACTAAAAGAGCTAAAGAAGGACAAAGCTACAAGTCAACCGCATGACTCAAAATATGCTGAACTATGTCAATCGGAAGACATAAAAATTCCAGAACTAGAAGGAGACGTTGAGAAACTCCATAAAACTCATAACAAGTTTGTTAATGCAGCTACAGGAAAAGCATCTACAGGAGCAAGCAGCTCAAATCCAACCAGTCAACCTACAAAAAGACAAAACCAAAATTTAAATAACCAGTTTACAAAAACCTCTATCAGAAATAAACAACCCATAAACCTATCACATCCGACTATACCAAGTCCACAAACATCCACATATGCCGCAAGTCTAAACCAAAATAAACAAGTATATAACCACATTTCCAGAGCATACATCCAAAATATGTATAAAACCCAAACCTTTTTGAATTTACATCCAAGATCTCAGACAACCACTGACCCTCAAAAAGATTTTATAACTCAGAAACTACAAGGATACAATAAACTAATAGCCCAGCCTGGCACCAGTGCAAATTTAGTACGTACATGCTATGAATATGGACTACTCGCAACAGTATATACAGCCGATGGAGCAGAACTACAACAAATACCAGACTTATATAATGCCTTTTCCATATACAAAAGAATTACAGACGGATCATTCTTTTATATAAGATGTTATTCAGCACCAGCCGAAATATTATACAATGAGATAAAACCACTCATCCAAGTAGTAAAAATTGGACTAACCAGAGATATGATTATCCCAGAGGACATAGAAAAGCAACCAGAAATACCAGAAGTTGATATACCAACATTCTTTGCTACAAAAAGATTAATAGGACTACAAGTAATTATCCAAGAACTAGTCAACAATTATACCAATGGACATAACATATGGAAATATCATTGTAGAGACCATGCCATGATCTATGCAAATGCAAGAGTACTACGACAAGAAGATATGGAAGAAGTACGTAGTTGGATATGGACATTACTAAGACCCGAAGATACCCCAACAACAAGAGCTATCAAAAAAGATTTTATTTCAGAAAATTTATTGGTTAAATATTGCCAGTATTTAGGACCAAAATACCCAGATCACCATTGTTCAAAGTGCAGTGGAGGAAATACTACAACTATACCAGAAGTAAATCTAGAATGAAGAACAGCAAGACAAAAAGATACATGGGAAGACCCGCAGATATTATTTTAGTTTGTCTTATTATGTAAATTATTGTACTACTTTTTTAGTGGGAAACACTAAACCCCACACGTTTTTCTTTGTTGAAAATAAGAGCATAATGCTCAATCATGTAAAGTAGGATAGGATAGTACGCGTGCAGGAATAGTTACGCGTTTTCTTTTTTAAAAAAAAAAAAAAAAAAGTCGTAAAGTACACAGTAGATAGTACTGTGCATTTACGCGTTTTTCTTCTTTTTTCTTTCAGAAGTCGTAAAGCAAACAGTATCTTAAACTGTTTACTCACGCGGTTTCTTTATGTAAATTATTGAGGCACTTGCCTCTTATGTGTATAAATAGAGACGAACAGATGAGAAGGAAGGCAAGCAATTCTGCTTACCTATAACCTCTCATGTGTTGAGAACTCAATAAAAGATATTACTCAAAAATATATTTCAGATATTTGCTATGGAGGAATCCAACATAGAAACATCTATGCCACATACTACCGACGAGATAACAACAAAGGTATACTCATATTTACATATGTGTAACTAATCTATCATATTCCTAATAATCTCTGATTAGCTTATTATTATTTATCATGTTATAGTCTGATTATGTTAACATTATCCTTATTAGTTTGCTATGGTTAGGAAGCTGAGAGTAAGTTAGACCCAGACTAAGCTTTTCCAAAATGGTTGAACCCAGAAAAGGCGAGGAAGCCGTGAATAGGGTAGTAAACCAACTGAAGTAAGCAGGGTTAGGGTAAACTGATTAAAGCTGGAACCCATAGTAGTGACCAACCGGATAATTAAACATACTGGACTATTAGATGATAAAGGTAATAATATAAGCAGAGGTTAGAAGGAATAGTTTGATTAAAACACAGAAGTAAGAAATGACAGAACCTAGTTATATGAAACTCGAGATAGCAGAAACTAGTAACCCTAAACAAACAGAAGATATAGAAAGATATAAAACACCAATACCTAAGTATCTTATAAATGGAGATAAAGACTATAAAATATTAGTCTTATATATATTAAAAAATTTAGATACAGATATCACACAAAGAATATATAACCTACTATTTAACCACGAAATCATAGACTTAATGAAAGAATTATGGATAGACACAATATTAAACAATGATAGTGATAATGACTCTAGAGATAATGATATATACCTTGATATAGATACAGAAGGATATCTAGATTTTTATTAAAATGGACCAAAATAATTTAGAAAATTGGCAGCGAACTATAGATGAACTAAGAAAAAGAGAAACATTAATACAATTCAATCTAGACAGATATATACAAACCCAAAATAGTGGTTATTTAGATCTAATAGTAAGAGATATCAATATTATATTAAGACTAATTAGAGAACGAGATAACTACTATAATTCCGCATTTAGATAAAATGACCCAAGAAGAGAAGATCAAAGGACCACCCCCCACATTGGTATCAGAGCATAGGAATAAAAAAGATAAGATAACAGAGCATAGGATGAACGAAAATAAAATAAACGAGCATAGGAATAAAAAATATAGTACCAACAATATTTACAAAAATAGAATAAAGAAACAAAGTAAAAAACAATTTATAATACAAACAGAAAACATGAAAGGAATTGAATATGGAGAAGATTTACCAGATAAACACCCTAGATGTATAAGATTGGATAAACAAATAAATATAGCAACTAAAGTACAGAAACTAAGACTAAATTTAGATAAATTATATGAAAGATACGAATACACAAAAATACCTGAATTAATCGACACAATTTCCTATACAGAATACGAATATATTAGACAACTTATAAAACAACAAGAATATAAATATGATGAATTATAATGTATAAGCGACAACAACCAAAAGTAGTCAGAAAAATAAAAATACACTATTTAACAAGAAGAATTGAAAAACAGAGTAAAATAAAAAGACAGCAAAAATATAAGCTAAAAGAAATTACACAAATAATCAAGGAAATAAATAACTTCACTAAAAGAATAACACATTTTATTATAGCAATAACTAAAATAAGAGAATCATTAGTAAATGGATAAACCAGAGCCGAGCAACCCAGTATATATATATCCAGAAACACCAAAAATAATAAGAAAAATGGAATTATTAAGAAAATTAAATGATATACACGAAGAACTTAAAATTAGAAAAGAAAGATTAAATTATAATATATTTGCAGGAGTAGCTAAAAAATCAATCGAAGCACAAAAACAAACCATACAAGAATTAGAATTACAAAAAGATATATTAGAAATAAAATATTGTTTATGAATAAAGAAGAATATCCAGTAGAAGAAAAAACATTTTTAGGAACAGATGGAACACAAATAACAATAACACACTCAAATTTAGGACGACGATATAGAAAAATAGGTACAAAATTATATTTAATGCCGGATCCAATATCAGCTAAATTAGAAGATAGTCTAACAGAAATGATAAGATTACAAAAAGAAAATACTGAAATAGATCAAAAACTAGAAATAGAAAAAATACGATTAGAAGCCAAAAAAGAAATCGAACAACTAAAAACCCAACAAATAAAACAAACCCCTCCTCAAAAACCTATACCACCTCAAGAACCAATCCCTGAATATTTTGAACCAGAACCAGAAACATCCGAATCATCTACAAAAATACAAGAAATGGAAAAAGAATTAGCAATATTAAAACAAATATATGCCCAGAAAGTACAAGCCAGATTAGCCAAACAAAATGAAAAAATAAAAAAAGAAAAAGAAAAAAAGTTAGCAATGGAATTAGAACAGTTAAAAGAACAAATACACTTAGAAAGCTTAAACCCTGACGAAGAATCTCCAAACATAAGTATTGATAACATCACAATAGACAATTTAACCATAGATAATGTAACCATAAACGAAACCGAATCAGAAATACATTCAGACAATAATAACAATGAAGACGATAATGACGATAACAGTGAAACATATACCCAAATAATGAACCAAATAACAGATTTAAATATAAATACAACAAATGCTGAACCAAATATACATACTATAAAAAATGAACAACCAAGTACAAGTAGAACATATGAGAAAAGAAGATATGATAACCCACGAACTAGAGAACCAACTTATTATACAGTAACAGATGATAATAGATATGAAGCAATATGGCAAAGTAGATTAAATAAATGGACACCAACTAAAACTCCAGAACATTCACAATTTTTAGATTTAGATTGTGTCACAGATATAAATAAAACAATACAAGTATGGATAGGACAAATTGCAAAACAACTAATAGATAATAAAATATCAGTAGCAGATACACCAGGATATATAGAAAGAACATTAATAGGAACAGTAAAATTATGGCTACATAACATAACAGCTGACGGTAGAGCAACATTAAGAAATAATAAAGATAGTAGTGGAACAATTACAACATCAAGCATAGCTATATTAGACAAATACGAATTTGGAATTAGAAATGAATTTGGAAGTATGACAACAGAATTAGCAGAACAAGAAAAAGATAAGAATCTAAATAGACAATTAATGAATAAATTATCAATATGCAATATGTGTTATATAGATGAATATACATGCGCTTTTAAAGATTACTATTATAGAGCAATATATACTCATGAAGAAGCTATAGCAGTTAGAAGAACATATTTTACAAAGTTACCTGAACCATTTAGTACAAAAATAATAACAGCATGGGATGCAGCTAGTTTGACAGATACATTAGGAGCTAGAATAAAATATTTACAAACATGGTTTATAGGACTGTGTGATGAATATAAAGATAAACAAAAATTAGATAAAGTATTAACAAAAAATATGTCGTGTTGTACACAAAAGATAGCACCACAATTTGGTTGTAAAACTAAGAAAAATAAGTTTAGATACAAAAAACGATTTAAAAAATATAAATCTTTTAAATCTAAATATAAGCATAAAAATCCAAGAAAAAGATATTATATAAAAAATTACAAGAGAAAAAGACCTTATCGACCTAAGAAAAAATTATCAGAATGCAAATGCTATAACTGTGGAAAATTAGGACACTTAGCTAAAGATTGTAAAATACCTAAAGATATTAAGAAAAAACAAATTACCGAAGTAAGAATAGAAGAAAATATTTATACAGAATTACCATACATAGATTATGATTTAGAAAGTAACGATAGTATTTATGAACTAGATGAATTACCAGATATAGAGATAAATGACGCAGATTTAGAAACTGACCTAAATAATGATGATAGCGATATAAATCTATCAGATATAGAAAACGAAATTGATGACTGAATCAGGAATAATAGAAAAAGAAAATTACCAAACTGAAGATAGTAATAACCAAAAAATAATATTTGACTCAAATATATACAAGCAAATTACGAAACAAGAAATAACCTTAAAAATAGATAATGTATTAGATGTACCAATGGTAAAATATTGGTTTAAAAAACCTAAAGAAGAATATTATATAATAAGCCAAAAAGAACATACAGTAGACTATAAATATGCACAAGGTAGTGCAATGGTACCCATAATAAGTAAAAGAGAAATAACCAAAGAAATACAAGCATTAAAACCAAAACCGAAAAACGAAATAACTCATGTACACTTAGGAGCAATACAGATATTAATAAAAGCATGTTTTAAGGAAGGAATAAATACACCCATAGAACTATACTTAGCAGATGATAGAATTAAGTACCCAATTGAACAAAGTATAATTAGTGCAGTAAAAGGAAATCTAATATACCAAAAATTTAAGTTTACAGTTAACCCAAATTATACAGTAGCAATAAAAGATAGAAATATAGATAAATCTCTAGTATTATATTGGAAACTATCAGGAATAGAATTAACCCCTGGAAGTAAAATATTTACAGCAAGATGCAAAAATTTATATATTTTAACTACTAAACATATGGTACAAGCAACTAACAAAATTGATAAAATCAATATAGAATCCCCATTCGACAATATATTAACGGTCATAGATAATAATGATTATAGTTATGATGAATTAAATATGAATCAAGAATTAGATATAGTAAAAGAAAGAATAGGAATGACACCAAAAAGACAAATAGATGCCCCCTCATCCTCATCAAGAATGAGTACATCCAGAAGAATAGAATATGAAATACCCAATGAAATAATACCAACACAACATCCTTATTATATAACAGGAATATTAAATCAACGAAAATATTTAATCTTAATTAACACAGGAGAACAAGATAATTGGATAACAAGAGAATTAATTACAGAAGATGATATTATAATACAAGAACAAGAAATACCCGATCTACCAATAGAATTAAAACAGACAAAGGAAATAACTATTCAAGAAGTAATTATAGGCGGAATACCTATAAACATACAATTTACAATAGGACAAATAAATCCAAATATAGTTTTAGGACTACAATGGCTAGAATAAGTAAAACCATATAAGTTAGAAGATAAAAGATTGATCATTCATTACCAAAATAAAAATGTAATAATCAATAGGACAAAATCAATATTATAAAAATACTTTAAAATGAAAGTATATATATTAGCAAAAATAATTGTAGAAGGATACAATAGTAGATATTACACACCAATGATAGATACCGGTGCAGAAGCAAATTTATGTAGATACAATTGTTTACCAGAAACTAAGTGGCAAAAGATAAAAAATCCAACTGTATTTTCAGGATTTAATGACGAAGGAAGTATAATAAAATATTATGCAAAAGATGTCAAATTACAAATATATGATAAAATACTAACAATAAAAACAATGTATAACTATGATTTCACAACAAGAGATATAATTTTAGGAATGCCCTTTATCGATGAACTATACCCTCATATACTAACAAAAACACACTGCTGGTTTACAACACCTTGTAAACAAAAAATAGGAGCCAAACGAGTACAAAATAAACCTAGAAAAACAACACCATGGATAAAAGGATCAGAAAAGATAACACAAAAACTAGAAAATCAAGTGACAACAGAGAAAGCAATAGAAATTATAACCTTTAATATCAATATGTTACAATCAATCTATGATAAGTTAGAACCCTTATATAGTGACAATCCGCTTAAAGGATGGCATAAACATAAAACAACAGTTACAATAGAACTAATAAATCAGAATAGTATAATAACCCAAAAACCATTAAAATATAACTTTGATGACTTAAAAGAATTTACCTTACACATAGATGAATTACTTCAAAATAATTACATCCAAGCTAGTAACAGTAAACATACTAGTCCCGCCTTTATTGTTAACAAACATAGTGAACAAAAAAGAGGGAAGAGTAGGATGGTTATTGATTATAGAAATCTAAATGCCAAAACTAAAACTTATAATTACCCAATACCAAATAAAATATTAAAAATTAGACAAATCCAAGGATATAATTACTTTAGCAAATTTGATTGCAAATCAGGATTTTATCATTTAAAATTAGAAGATAACTCTAAACATTTAACAGCATTCACAGTACCCCAAGGATTTTATGAATAACCAGTTTACAAAAACCTCTATCAGAAATAAACAACCCATAAACCTATCACATCCGACTATACCAAGTCCACAAACATCCACATATGCCGCAAGTCTAAACCAAAATAAACAAGTATATAACCACATTTCCAGAGCATACATCCAAAATATGTATAAAACCCAAACCTTTTTGAATTTACATCCAAGATCTCAGACAACCACTGACCCTCAAAAAGATTTTATAACTCAGAAACTACAAGGATACAATAAACTAATAGCCCAGCCTGGCACCAGTGCAAATTTAGTACGTACATGCTATGAATATGGACTACTCGCAACAGTATATACAGCCGATGGAGCAGAACTACAACAAATACCAGACTTATATAATGCCTTTTCCATATACAAAAGAATTACAGACGGATCATTCTTTTATATAAGATGTTATTCAGCACCAGCCGAAATATTATACAATGAGATAAAACCACTCATCCAAGTAGTAAAAATTGGACTAACCAGAGATATGATTATCCCAGAGGACATAGAAAAGCAACCAGAAATACCAGAAGTTGATATACCAACATTCTTTGCTACAAAAAGATTAATAGGACTACAAGTAATTATCCAAGAACTAGTCAACAATTATACCAATGGACATAACATATGGAAATATCATTGTAGAGACCATGCCATGATCTATGCAAATGCAAGAGTACTACGACAAGAAGATATGGAAGAAGTACGTAGTTGGATATGGACATTACTAAGACCCGAAGATACCCCAACAACAAGAGCTATCAAAAAAGATTTTATTTCAGAAAATTTATTGGTTAAATATTGCCAGTATTTAGGACCAAAATACCCAGATCACCATTGTTCAAAGTGCAGTGGAGGAAATACTACAACTATACCAGAAGTAAATCTAGAATGAAGAACAGCAAGACAAAAAGATACATGGGAAGACCCGCAGATATTATTTTAGTTTGTCTTATTATGTAAATTATTGTACTACTTTTTTAGTGGGAAACACTAAACCCCACACGTTTTTCTTTGTTGAAAATAAGAGCATAATGCTCAATCATGTAAAGTAGGATAGGATAGTACGCGTGTAGGAATAGTTACGCGTTTTCTTTTTTAAAAAAAGTCGTAAAGTACACAGTAGATAGTACTGTGCATTTACGCGTTTTTCTTCTTTTTTCTTTCAGAAGTCGTAAAGCAAACAGTATCTTAAACTGTTTACTCACGCGGTTTCTTTATGTAAATTATTGAGGCACTTGCCTCTTATGTGTATAAATAGAGACGAACAGATGAGAAGGAAGGCAAGCAATTCTGCTTACCTATAACCTCTCATGTGTTGAGAACTCAATAAAAGATATTACTCAAAAATATATTTCAGATATTTGCTATGGAGGAATCCAACATAGAAACATCTATGCCACATACTACCGACGAGATAACAACAAAGGTATACTCATATTTACATATGTGTAACTAATCTATCATATTCCTAATAATCTCTGATTAGCTTATTATTATTTATCATGTTATAGTCTGATTATGTTAACATTATCCTTATTAGTTTGCTATGGTTAGGAAGCTGAGAGTAAGTTAGACCCAGACTAAGCTTTTCCAAAATGGTTGAACCCAGAAAAGGCGAGGAAGCCGTGAATAGGGTAGTAAACCAACTGAAGTAAGCAGGGTTAGGGTAAACTGATTAAAGCTGGAACCCATAGTAGTGACCAACCGGATAATTAAACATACTGGACTATTAGATGATAAAGGTAATAATATAAGCAGAGGTTAGAAGGAATAGTTTGATTAAAACACAGAAGTAAGAAATGACAGAACCTAGTTATATGAAACTCGAGATAGCAGAAACTAGTAACCCTAAACAAACAGAAGATATAGAAAGATATAAAACACCAATACCTAAGTATCTTATAAATGGAGATAAAGACTATAAAATATTAGTCTTATATATATTAAAAAATTTAGATACAGATATCACACAAAGAATATATAACCTACTATTTAACCACGAAATCATAGACTTAATGAAAGAATTATGGATAGACACAATATTAAACAATGATAGTGATAATGACTCTAGAGATAATGATATATACCTTGATATAGATACAGAAGGATATCTAGATTTTTATTAAAATGGACCAAAATAATTTAGAAAATTGGCAGCGAACTATAGATGAACTAAGAGAAAGAGAAACATTAATACAATTCAATCTAGACAGATATATACAAACCCAAAATAGTGGTTATTTAGATCTAATAGTAAGAGATATCAATATTATATTAAGACTAATTAGAGAACGAGATAACTACTATAATTCCGCATTTAGATAAAATGACCCAAGAAGAGAAGATCAAAGGACCACCCCCCACATTGGTATCAGAGCATAGGAATAAAAAAGATAAGATAACAGAGCATAGGATGAACGAAAATAAAATAAACGAGCATAGGAATAAAAAATATAGTACCAACAATATTTACAAAAATAGAATAAAGAAACAAAGTAAAAAACAATTTATAATACAAACAGAAAACATGAAAGGAATTGAATATGGAGAAGATTTACCAGATAAACACCCTAGATGTATAAGATTGGATAAACAAATAAATATAGCAACTAAAGTACAGAAACTAAGACTAAATTTAGATAAATTATATGAAAGATACGAATACACAAAAATACCTGAATTAATCGACACAATTTCCTATACAGAATACGAATATATTAGACAACTTATAAAACAACAAGAATATAAATATGATGAATTATAATGTATAAGCGACAACAACCAAAAGTAGTCAGAAAAATAAAAATACACTATTTAACAAGAAGAATTGAAAAACAGAGTAAAATAAAAAGACAGCAAAAATATAAGCTAAAAGAAATTACACAAATAATCAAGGAAATAAATAACTTCACTAAAAGAATAACACATTTTATTATAGCAATAACTAAAATAAGAGAATCATTAGTAAATGGATAAACCAGAGCCGAGCAACCCAGTATATATATATCCAGAAACACCAAAAATAATAAGAAAAATGGAATTATTAAGAAAATTAAATGATATACACGAAGAACTTAAAATTAGAAAAGAAAGATTAAATTATAATATATTTGCAGGAGTAGCTAAAAAATCAATCGAAGCACAAAAACAAACCATACAAGAATTAGAATTACAAAAAGATATATTAGAAATAAAATATTGTTTATGAATAAAGAAGAATATCCAGTAGAAGAAAAAACATTTTTAGGAACAGATGGAACACAAATAACAATAACACACTCAAATTTAGGACGACGATATAGAAAAATAGGTACAAAATTATATTTAATGCCGGATCCAATATCAGCTAAATTAGAAGATAGTCTAACAGAAATGATAAGATTACAAAAAGAAAATACTGAAATAGATCAAAAACTAGAAATAGAAAAAATACGATTAGAAGCCAAAAAAGAAATCGAACAACTAAAAACCCAACAAATAAAACAAACCCCTCCTCAAAAACCTATACCACCTCAAGAACCAATCCCTGAATATTTTGAACCAGAACCAGAAACATCCGAATCATCTACAAAAATACAAGAAATGGAAAAAGAATTAGCAATATTAAAACAAATATATGCCCAGAAAGTACAAGCCAGATTAGCCAAACAAAATGAAAAAATAAAAAAAGAAAAAGAAAAAAAGTTAGCAATGGAATTAGAACAGTTAAAAGAACAAATACACTTAGAAAGCTTAAACCCTGACGAAGAATCTCCAAACATAAGTATTGATAACATCACAATAGACAATTTAACCATAGATAATGTAACCATAAACGAAACCGAATCAGAAATACATTCAGACAATAATAACAATGAAGACGATAATGACGATAACAGTGAAACATATACCCAAATAATGAACCAAATAACAGATTTAAATATAAATACAACAAATGCTGAACCAAATATACATACTATAAAAAATGAACAACCAAGTACAAGTAGAACATATGAGAAAAGAAGATATGATAACCCACGAACTAGAGAACCAACTTATTATACAGTAACAGATGATAATAGATATGAAGCAATATGGCAAAGTAGATTAAATAAATGGACACCAACTAAAACTCCAGAACATTCACAATTTTTAGATTTAGATTGTGTCACAGATATAAATAAAACAATACAAGTATGGATAGGACAAATTGCAAAACAACTAATAGATAATAAAATATCAGTAGCAGATACACCAGGATATATAGAAAGAACATTAATAGGAACAGTAAAATTATGGCTACATAACATAACAGCTGACGGTAGAGCAACATTAAGAAATAATAAAGATAGTAGTGGAACAATTACAACATCAAGCATAGCTATATTAGACAAATACGAATTTGGAATTAGAAATGAATTTGGAAGTATGACAACAGAATTAGCAGAACAAGAAAAAGATAAGAATCTAAATAGACAATTAATGAATAAATTATCAATATGCAATATGTGTTATATAGATGAATATACATGCGCTTTTAAAGATTACTATTATAGAGCAATATATACTCATGAAGAAGCTATAGCAGTTAGAAGAACATATTTTACAAAGTTACCTGAACCATTTAGTACAAAAATAATAACAGCATGGGATGCAGCTAGTTTGACAGATACATTAGGAGCTAGAATAAAATATTTACAAACATGGTTTATAGGACTGTGTGATGAATATAAAGATAAACAAAAATTAGATAAAGTATTAACAAAAAATATGTCGTGTTGTACACAAAAGATAGCACCACAATTTGGTTGTAAAACTAAGAAAAATAAGTTTAGATACAAAAAACGATTTAAAAAATATAAATCTTTTAAATCTAAATATAAGCATAAAAATCCAAGAAAAAGATATTATATAAAAAATTACAAGAGAAAAAGACCTTATCGACCTAAGAAAAAATTATCAGAATGCAAATGCTATAACTGTGGAAAATTAGGACACTTAGCTAAAGATTGTAAAATACCTAAAGATATTAAGAAAAAACAAATTACCGAAGTAAGAATAGAAGAAAATATTTATACAGAATTACCATACATAGATTATGATTTAGAAAGTAACGATAGTATTTATGAACTAGATGAATTACCAGATATAGAGATAAATGACGCAGATTTAGAAACTGACCTAAATAATGATGATAGCGATATAAATCTATCAGATATAGAAAACGAAATTGATGACTGAATCAGGAATAATAGAAAAAGAAAATTACCAAACTGAAGATAGTAATAACCAAAAAATAATATTTGACTCAAATATATACAAGCAAATTACGAAACAAGAAATAACCTTAAAAATAGATAATGTATTAGATGTACCAATGGTAAAATATTGGTTTAAAAAACCTAAAGAAGAATATTATATAATAAGCCAAAAAGAACATACAGTAGACTGTAAATATGCACAAGGTAGTGCAATGGTACCCATAATAAGTAAAAGAGAAATAACCAAAGAAATACAAGCATTAAAACCAAAACCGAAAAACGAAATAACTCATGTACACTTAGGAGCAATACAGATATTAATAAAAGCATGTTTTAAGGAAGGAATAAATACACCCATAGAACTATACTTAGCAGATGATAGAATTAAGTACCCAATTGAACAAAGTATAATTAGTGCAGTAAAAGGAAATCTAATATACCAAAAATTTAAGTTTACAGTTAACCCAAATTATACAGTAGCAATAAAAGATAGAAATATAGATAAATCCCTAGTATTATATTGGAAACTATCAGGAATAGAATTAACCCCTGGAAGTAAAATATTTACAGCAAGATGCAAAAATTTATATATTTTAACTACTAAACATATGGTACAAGCAACTAACAAAATTGATAAAATCAATATAGAATCCCCATTCGACAATATATTAACGGTCATAGATAATAATGATTATAGTTATGATGAATTAAATATGAATCAAGAATTAGATATAGTAAAAGAAAGAATAGGAATGACACCAAAAAGACAAATAGATGCCCCCTCATCCTCATCAAGAATGAGTACATCCAGAAGAATAGAATATGAAATACCCAATGAAATAATACCAACACAACATCCCTATTATATAACAGGAATATTAAATCAACGAAAATATTTAATCTTAATCAACACAGGAGAACAAGATAATTGGATAACTAGAGAATTAATTACAGAAGATGATATTATAATACAAGAACAAGAAATACCCGATTTACCAATAGAATTAAAACAGACAAAGGAAATAACTATTCAAGAAGTAATTATAGGCGGAATACCTATAAATATACAATTTACAATAGGACAAATAAATCCAAATATAGTTTTAGGACTACAATGGCTAGAACAAGTAAAACCATATAAGTTAGAAGATAAAAGATTGATCATTCATTACCAAAATAAAAATGTAATAATCAATAGGACAAAATCAATATTATAAAAATACTTTAAAATGAAAGTATATATATTAGCAAAAATAATTGTAGAAGGATACAATAGTAGATATTACACACCAATGATAGATACCGGTGCAGAAGCAAATTTATGTAGATACAATTGTTTACCAGAAACTAAGTGGCAAAAGATAAAAAATCCAACTGTATTTTCAGGATTTAATGACGAAGGAAGTATAATAAAATATTATGCAAAAGATGTCAAATTACAAATATATGATAAAATACTAACAATAAAAACAATGTATAACTATGATTTCACAACAAGAGATATAATTTTAGGAATGCCCTTTATCGATGAACTATACCCTCATATACTAACAAAAACACACTGCTGGTTTACAACACCTTGTAAACAAAAAATAGGAGCCAAACGAGTACAAAATAAACCTAGAAAAACAACACCATGGATAAAAGGATCAGAAAAGATAACACAAAAACTAGAAAATCAAGTGACAACAGAGAAAGCAATAGAAATTATAACCTTTAATATCAATATGTTACAATCAATCTATGATAAGTTAGAACCCTTATATAGTGACAATCCGCTTAAAGGATGGCATAAACATAAAACAACAGTTACAATAGAACTAATAAATCAGAATAGTATAATAACCCAAAAACCATTAAAATATAACTTTGATGACTTAAAAGAATTTACCTTACACATAGATGAATTACTTCAAAATAATTACATCCAAGCTAGTAACAGTAAACATACTAGTCCCGCCTTTATTGTTAACAAACATAGTGAACAAAAAAGAGGGAAGAGTAGGATGGTTATTGATTATAGAAATCTAAATGCCAAAACTAAAACTTATAATTACCCAATACCAAATAAAATATTAAAAATTAGACAAATCCAAGGATATAATTACTTTAGCAAATTTGATTGCAAATCAGGATTTTATCATTTAAAATTAGAAGATAACTCTAAACATTTAACAGCATTCACAGTACCCCAAGGATTTTATGAATGGAATGTTTTACCCTTTGGATATAAAAATGCACCAGGTAGGTATCAACATTTTATGGATACTTACTTTACACAATTAGAAAACTGTATTGTATATATTGATGATATATTGTTATATTCAAGAACAGAAGACGAACACATACAATTACTAAATAAATTTATTAACATTATAGATACAGCAGGAATTAGTTTAAGTAAAAGCAAGGCAGAAATAATGAAAAAACAAATAGAATTTCTTGGTATACAAATAGATAAGAATGGAGTAAAAATGCAAACACATATAGTACAAAAAATTATAAATTCAAATGAAATACTAGATACGAAGAAAAAATTACAATCCTTTTTAGGATTAGTAAATCAAGTAAGAGAATATATACCAAAATTAGCAGAATATTTAAAACCATTAAATAAAAAATTAAAAAAGGATATTGAATATCATTTTGACCAAACAGATAGAAAACATATACAAAAGGTTAAAGAATTATGTCAAAAGTTACCAAAATTATATTTTCCAGATATAACAAAAGAATTTATATATATAGTAGAAAAAAAGTTAGCAATGGAATTAGTACAGTTAAAAGAACAAATACACTTAGAAAGCTTAAACCCTGACGAAGAATCTCCAAACATAAGTATTGATAACATCACAATAGACAATTTAACCATAGATAATGTAACCATAAACGAAACCGAATCAGAAATACATTCAGACAATAATAACAATGAAGACGATAATGACGATAACAGTGAAACATATACCCAAATAATGAACCAAATAACAGATTTAAATATAAATACAACAAATGCTGAACCAAATATACATACTATAAAAAATGAACAACCAAGTACAAGTAGAACATATGAGAAAAGAAGATATGATAACCCACGAACTAGAGAACCAACTTATTATACAGTAACAGATGATAATAGATATGAAGCAATATGGCAAAGTAGATTAAATAAATGGACACCAACTAAAACTCCAGAACATTCACAATTTTTAGATTTAGATTGTGTCACAGATATAAATAAAACAATACAAGTATGGATAGGACAAATTGCAAAACAACTAATAGATAATAAAATATCAGTAGCAGATACACCAGGATATATAGAAAGAACATTAATAGGAACAGTAAAATTATGGCTACATAACATAACAGCTGACGGTAGAGCAACATTAAGAAATAATAAAGATAGTAGTGGAACAATTACAACATCAAGCATAGCTATATTAGACAAATACGAATTTGGAATTAGAAATGAATTTGGAAGTATGACAACAGAATTAGCAGAACAAGAAAAAGATAAGAATCTAAATAGACAATTAATGAATAAATTATCAATATGCAATATGTGTTATATAGATGAATATACATGCGCTTTTAAAGATTACTATTATAGAGCAATATATACTCATGAAGAAGCTATAGCAGTTAGAAGAACATATTTTACAAAGTTACCTGAACCATTTAGTACAAAAATAATAACAGCATGGGATGCAGCTAGTTTGACAGATACATTAGGAGCTAGAATAAAATATTTACAAACATGGTTTATAGGACTGTGTGATGAATATAAAGATAAACAAAAATTAGATAAAGTATTAACAAAAAATATGTCGTGTTGTACACAAAAGATAGCACCACAATTTGGTTGTAAAACTAAGAAAAATAAGTTTAGATACAAAAAACGATTTAAAAAATATAAATCTTTTAAATCTAAATATAAGCATAAAAATCCAAGAAAAAGATATTATATAAAAAATTACAAGAGAAAAAGACCTTATCGACCTAAGAAAAAATTATCAGAATGCAAATGCTATAACTGTGGAAAATTAGGACACTTAGCTAAAGATTGTAAAATACCTAAAGATATTAAGAAAAAACAAATTACCGAAGTAAGAATAGAAGAAAATATTTATACGGAATTACCATACATAGATTATGATTTAGAAAGTAACGATAGTATTTATGAACTAGATGAATTACCAGATATAGAGATAAATGACGCAGATTTAGAAACTGACCTAAATAATGATGATAGCGATATAAATCTATCAGATATAGAAAACGAAATTGATGACTGAATCAGGAATAATAGAAAAAGAAAATTACCAAACTGAAGATAGTAATAACCAAAAAATAATATTTGACTCAAATATATACAAGCAAATTACGAAACAAGAAATAACCTTAAAAATAGATAATGTATTAGATGTACCAATGGTAAAATATTGGTTTAAAAAACCTAAAGAAGAATATTATATAATAAGCCAAAAAGAACATACAGTAGACTGTAAATATGCACAAGGTAGTGCAATGGTACCCATAATAAGTAAAAGAGAAATAACCAAAGAAATACAAGCATTAAAACCAAAACCGAAAAACGAAATAACTCATGTACACTTAGGAGCAATACAGATATTAATAAAAGCATGTTTTAAGGAAGGAATAAATACACCCATAGAACTATACTTAGCAGATGATAGAATTAAGTACCCAATTGAACAAAGTATAATTAGTGCAGTAAAAGGAAATCTAATATACCAAAAATTTAAGTTTACAGTTAACCCAAATTATACAGTAGCAATAAAAGATAGAAATATAGATAAATCTCTAGTATTATATTGGAAACTATCAGGAATAGAATTAACCCCTGGAAGTAAAATATTTACAGCAAGATGCAAAAATTTATATATTTTAACTACTAAACATATGGTACAAGCAACTAACAAAATTGATAAAATCAATATAGAATCCCCATTCGACAATATATTAACGGTCATAGATAATAATGATTATAGTTATGATGAATTAAATATGAATCAAGAATTAGATATAGTAAAAGAAAGAATAGGAATGACACCAAAAAGACAAATAGATGCCCCCTCATCCTCATCAAGAATGAGTACATCCAGAAGAATAGAATATGAAATACCCAATGAAATAATACCAACACAACATCCTTATTATATAACAGGAATATTAAATCAACGAAAATATTTAATCTTAATTAACACAGGAGAACAAGATAATTGGATAACAAGAGAATTAATTACAGAAGATGATATTATAATACAAGAACAAGAAATACCCGATCTACCAATAGAATTAAAACAGACAAAGGAAATAACTATTCAAGAAGTAATTATAGGCGGAATACCTATAAACATACAATTTACAATAGGACAAATAAATCCAAATATAGTTTTAGGACTACAATGGCTAGAACAAGTAAAACCATATAAGTTAGAAGATAAAAGATTGATCATTCATTACCAAAATAAAAATGTAATAATCAATAGGACAAAATCAATATTATAAAAATACTTTAAAATGAAAGTATATATATTAGCAAAAATAATTGTAGAAGGATACAATAGTAGATATTACACACCAATGATAGATACCGGTGCAGAAGCAAATTTATGTAGATACAATTGTTTACCAGAAACTAAGTGGCAAAAGATAAAAAATCCAACTGTATTTTCAGGATTTAATGACGAAGGAAGTATAATAAAATATTATGCAAAAGATGTCAAATTACAAATATATGATAAAATACTAACAATAAAAACAATGTATAACTATGATTTCACAACAAGAGATATAATTTTAGGAATGCCCTTTATCGATGAACTATACCCTCATATACTAACAAAAAAACACTGCTGGTTTACAACACCTTGTAAACAAAAAATAGGAGCCAAACGAGTACAAAATAAACCTAGAAAAACAACACCATGGATAAAAGGATCAGAAAAGATAACACAAAAACTAGAAAATCAAGTGACAACAGAGAAAGCAATAGAAATTATAACCTTTAATATCAATATGTTACAATCAATCTATGATAAGTTAGAACCCTTATATAGTGACAATCCGCTTAAAGGATGGCATAAACATAAAACAACAGTTACAATAGAACTAATAAATCAGAATAGTATAATAACCCAAAAACCATTAAAATATAACTTTGATGACTTAAAAGAATTTACCTTACACATAGATGAATTACTTCAAAATAATTACATCCAAGCTAGTAACAGTAAACATACTAGTCCCGCCTTTATTGTTAACAAACATAGTGAACAAAAAAGAGGGAAGAGTAGGATGGTTATTGATTATAGAAATCTAAATGCCAAAACTAAAACTTATAATTACCCAATACCAAATAAAATATTAAAAATTAGACAAATCCAAGGATATAATTACTTTAGCAAATTTGATTGCAAATCAGGATTTTATCATTTAAAATTAGAAGATAACTCTAAACATTTAACAGCATTCACAGTACCCCAAGGATTTTATGAATGGAATGTTTTACCCTTTGGATATAAAAATGCACCAGGTAGGTATCAACATTTTATGGATACTTACTTTACACAATTAGAAAACTGTATTGTATATATTGATGATATATTGTTATATTCAAGAACAGAAGACGAACACATACAATTACTAAATAAATTTATTAACATTATAGATACAGCAGGAATTAGTTTAAGTAAAAGCAAGGCAGAAATAATGAAAAAACAAATAGAATTTCTTGGTATACAAATAGATAAGAATGGAGTAAAAATGCAAACACATATAGTACAAAAAATTATAAATTCAAATGAAATACTAGATACGAAGAAAAAATTACAATCCTTTTTAGGATTAGTAAATCAAGTAAGAGAATATATACCAAAATTAGCAGAATATTTAAAACCATTAAATAAAAAATTAAAAAAGGATATTGAATATCATTTTGACCAAACAGATAGAAAACATATACAAAAGGTTAAAGAATTATGTCAAAAGTTACCAAAATTATATTTTCCAGATATAACAAAAGAATTTATATATATAGTAGAAACAGATTCAAGTAACCATAGTTACGGTGGAGTATTAAAATATAAGTATATTGATACAAAAACAGAACATCACTGTAGATATCACTCAGGAACATATACGGAACCTCAAGATAAATGGGAAATAAATAGGAAAGAATTATTTGCCTTATATAAATGTTTATTAGCATTCGAACCATATATTGTTTATAACAAATTTATTGTCAGAACAGATAATACACAAGTAAAATGGTGGCTAACAAGAAAATTAGACGACTCAGTTACAACAAAAGAAATACGAAGACTTGTCTTAAATATACAAAATTTTACATTTACAATAGAAGTGATCAGTACTAACAAAAATGTCACTGCAGACTACTTATCAAGACAAAGCTACCCAGACAGATCAAGATAGCCAAATGGATATTTTGTTAAAAGCCATGACTACACTTTGCTTAAAAGTGGACAGTTTTGAGCTAGAATTAAAAGAGCTAAAGAAGGACAAAGCTACAAGTCAAGCTGCATCCCATGCTGTTATTATTTTTGTACTAAATGGTTCAGGTAACTTTGTAAAATATGTTCTTCTAACTGCTATAGCTTCTTCATGAGTATATATTGCTCTATAATAGTAATCTTTAAAAGCGCATGTATATTCATCTATATAACACATATTGCATATTGATAATTTATTCATTAATTGTCTATTTAGATTCTTATCTTTTTCTTGTTCTGCTAATTCTGTTGTCATACTTCCAAATTCATTTCTAATTCCAAATTCGTATTTGTCTAATATAGCTATGCTTGATGTTGTAATTGTTCCACTACTATCTTTATTATTTCTTAATGTTGCTCTACCGTCAGCTGTTATGTTATGTAGCCATAATTTTACTGTTCCTATTAATGTTCTTTCTATATATCCTGGTGTATCTGCTACTGATATTTTATTATCTATTAGTTGTTTTGCAATTTGTCCTATCCATACTTGTATTGTTTTATTTATATCTGTGACACAATCTAAATCTAAAAATTGTGAATGTTCTGGAGTTTTAGTTGGTGTCCATTTATTTAATCTACTTTGCCATATTGCTTCATATCTATTATCATCTGTTACTGTATAATAAGTTGGTTCTCTAGTTCGTGGGTTATCATATCTTCTTTTCTCATATGTTCTACTTGTACTTGGTTGTTCATTTTTTATAGTATGTATATTTGGTTCAGCATTTGTTGTATTTATATTTAAATCTGTTATTTGGTTCATTATTTGGGTATATGTTTCACTGTTATCGTCATTATCGTCTTCATTGTTATTATTGTCTGAATGTATTTCTGATTCGGTTTCGTTTATGGTTACATTATCTATGGTTAAATTGTCTATTGTGATGTTATCAATACTTATGTTTGGAGATTCTTCGTCAGGGTTTAAGCTTTCTAAGTGTATTTGTTCTTTTAACTGTTCTAATTCCATTGCTAACTTTTTTTCTTTTTCTTTTTTTATTTTTTCATTTTGTTTGGCTAATCTGGCTTGTACTTTCTGGGCATATATTTGTTTTAATATTGCTAATTCTTTTTCCATTTCTTGTATTTTTGTAGATGATTCGGATGTTTCTGGTTCTGGTTCAAAATATTCAGGGATTGGTTCTTGAGGTGGTATAGGTTTTTGAGGAGGGGTTTGTTTTATTTGTTGGGTTTTTAGTTGTTCGATTTCTTTTTTGGCTTCTAATCGTATTTTTTCTATTTCTAGTTTTTGATCTATTTCAGTATTTTCTTTTTGTAATCTTATCATTTCTGTTAGACTATCTTCTAATTTAGCTGATATTGGATCCGGCATTAAATATAATTTTGTACCTATTTTTCTATATCGTCGTCCTAAATTTGAGTGTGTTATTGTTATTTGTGTTCCATCTGTTCCTAAAAATGTTTTTTCTTCTACTGGATATTCTTCTTTATTCATAAACAATATTTAATTTCTAATATATCTTTTTGTAATTCTAATTCTTGTATGGTTTGTTTTTGTGCTTCGATTGATTTTTTAGCTACTCCTGCAAATATATTATAATTTAATCTTTCTTTTCTAATTTTAAGTTCTTCGTGTATATCATTTAATTTTCTTAATAATTCCATTTTTCTTATTATTTTTGGTGTTTCTGGATATATATATACTGGGTTGCTCGGCTCTGGTTTATCCATTTACTAATGATTCTCTTATTTTAGTTATTGCTATAATAAAATGTGTTATTCTTTTAGTGAAGTTATTTATTTCCTTGATTATTTGTGTAATTTCTTTTAGCTTATATTTTTGCTGTCTTTTTATTTTACTCTGTTTTTCAATTCTTCTTGTTAAATAGTGTATTTTTATTTTTCTGACTACTTTTGGTTGTTGTCGCTTATACATTATAATTCATCATATTTATATTCTTGTTGTTTTATAAGTTGTCTAATATATTCGTATTCTGTATAGGAAATTGTGTCGATTAATTCAGGTATTTTTGTGTATTCGTATCTTTCATATAATTTATCTAAATTTAGTCTTAGTTTCTGTACTTTAGTTGCTATATTTATTTGTTTATCCAATCTTATACATCTAGGGTGTTTATCTGGTAAATCTTCTCCATATTCAATTCCTTTCATGTTTTCTGTTTGTATTATAAATTGTTTTTTACTTTGTTTCTTTATTCTATTTTTGTAAATATTGTTGGTACTATATTTTTTATTCCTATGCTCGTTTATTTTATTTTCGTTCATCCTATGCTCTGTTATCTTATCTTTTTTATTCCTATGCTCTGATACCAATGTGGGGGGTGGTCCTTTGATCTTCTCTTCTTGGGTCATTTTATCTAAATGCGGAATTATAGTAGTTATCTCGTTCTCTAATTAGTCTTAATATAATATTGATATCTCTTACTATTAGATCTAAATAACCACTATTTTGGGTTTGTATATATCTGTCTAGATTGAATTGTATTAATGTTTCTCTTTCTCTTAGTTCATCTATAGTTCGCTGCCAATTTTCTAAATTATTTTGGTCCATTTTAATAAAAATCTAGATATCCTTCTGTATCTATATCAAGGTATATATCATTATCTCTAGAGTCATTATCACTATCATTGTTTAATATTGTGTCTATCCATAATTCTTTCATTAAGTCTATGATTTCGTGGTTAAATAGTAGGTTATATATTCTTTGTGTGATATCTGTATCTAAATTTTTTAATATATATAAGACTAATATTTTATAGTCTTTATCTCCATTTATAAGATACTTAGGTATTGGTGTTTTATATCTTTCTATATCTTCTGTTTGTTTAGGGTTACTAGTTTCTGCTATCTCGAGTTTCATATAACTAGGTTCTGTCATTTCTTACTTCTGTGTTTTAATCAAACTATTCCTTCTAACCTCTGCTTATATTATTACCTTTATCATCTAATAGTCCAGTATGTTTAATTATCCGGTTGGTCACTACTATGGGTTCCAGCTTTAATCAGTTTACCCTAACCCTGCTTACTTCAGTTGGTTTACTACCCTATTCACGGCTTCCTCGCCTTTTCTGGGTTCAACCATTTTGGAAAAGCTTAGTCTGGGTCTAACTTACTCTCAGCTTCCTAACCATAGCAAACTAATAAGGATAATGTTAACATAATCAGACTATAACATGATAAATAATAATAAGCTAATCAGAGATTATTAGGAATATGATAGATTAGTTACACATATGTAAATATGAGTATACCTTTGTTGTTATCTCGTCGGTAGTATGTGGCATAGATGTTTCTATGTTGGATTCCTCCATAGCAAATATCTGAAATATATTTTTGAGTAATATCTTTTATTGAGTTCTCAACACATGAGAGGTTATAGGTAAGCAGAATTGCTTGCCTTCCTTCTCATCTGTTCGTCTCTATTTATACACATAAGAGGCAAGTGCCTCAATAATTTACATAAAGAAACCGCGTGAGTAAACAGTTTAAGATACTGTTTGCTTTACGACTTCTGAAAGAAAAAAGAAGAAAAACGCGTAAATGCACAGTACTATCTACTGTGTACTTTACGACTTTTTTTTAAAAAAGAAAACGCGTAACTATTCCTACACGCGTACTATCCTATCCTACTTTACATGATTGAGCATTATGCTCTTATTTTCAACAAAGAAAAACGTGTGGGGTTTAGTGTTTCCCACTAAAAAAGTAGTACAATAATTTACATAATAAGACAAACTAAAATAATATCTGCGGGTCTTCCCATGTATCTTTTTGTCTTGCTGTTCTTCATTCTAGATTTACTTCTGGTATAGTTGTAGTATTTCCTCCACTGCACTTTGAACAATGGTGATCTGGGTATTTTGGTCCTAAATACTGGCAATATTTAACCAATAAATTTTCTGAAATAAAATCTTTTTTGATAGCTCTTGTTGTTGGGGTATCTTCGGGTCTTAGTAATGTCCATATCCAACTACGTACTTCTTCCATATCTTCTTGTCGTAGTACTCTTGCATTTGCATAGATCATGGCATGGTCTCTACAATGATATTTCCATATGTTATGTCCATTGGTGTAATTGTTGACTAGTTCTTGAATAATTACTTGCAGTCCTATTAATCTTTTTGTAGCAAAGAATGTTGGTATATCAACTTCTGGTATTTCTGGTTGCTTTTCTATATCCTCTGGGATAATCATATCTCTGGTTAGTCCAATTTTTACTACTTGGATGAGTGGTTTTATCTCATTGTATAATATTTCGGCTGGTGCTGAATAACATCTTATATAAAAGAATGATCCGTCTGTAATTCTTTTGTATATGGAAAAGGCATTATATAAGTCTGGTATTTGTTGTAGTTCTGCTCCATCGGCTGTATATACCGTTGCGAGTAGTCCATATTCATAGCATGTACGTACTAAATTTGCACTGGTGCCAGGCTGGGCTATTAGTTTATTGTATCCTTGTAGTTTCTGCGTTATAAAATCTTTTTGAGGGTCAGTGGTTGTCTGAGATCTTGGATGTAAATTCAAAAAGGTTTGGGTTTTATACATATTTTGGATGTATGCTCTGGAAATGTGGTTATATACTTGTTTATTTTGGTTTAGACTTGCGGCATATGTGGATGTTTGTGGACTTGGTATAGTCGGATGTGATAGGTTTATGGGTTGTTTATTCCTGGTAAAGGTTTTTGTAAACTGGCTATTTAAATTTTGGTTTTGTCTTTTTGTAGGTTGACTGGTTGGATTTGAGCTGCTTGCTCCTGTAGATGCTTTTCCTGTAGCTGCATTAACAAACTTGTTATGAGTTTTATGGAGTTTCTCAACGTCTCCTTCTAGTTCTGGAATTTTTATGTCTTCCGATTGACATAGTTCAGCATATTTTGAGTCATGCGGTTGACTTGTAGCTTTGTCCTTCTTTAGCTCTTTTAGTTCTAGCTCAAAACTGTCCACTTTTAAGCAAAGTGTAGTCATGGCTTTTAACAAAATATCCATTTGGCTATCTTGATCTGTCTGGGTAGCTTTGTCTTGATAAGTAGTCTGCAGTGACATTTTTGTTAGTACTGATCACTTCTATTGTAAATGTAAAATTTTGTATATTTAAGACAAGTCTTCATATTTCTTTTGTTGTAACTGAGTCGTCTAATTTTCTTGTTAGCCACCATTTTACTTGTGTATTATCTGTTCTGACAATAAATTTGTTATAAACAATATATGGTTCGAATGCTAATAAACATTTATATAAGGCAAATAATTCTTTCCTATTTATTTCCCATTTATCTTGAGGTTCCGTATATGTTCCTGAGTGATATCTACAGTGATGTTCTGTTTTTGTATCAATATACTTATATTTTAATACTCCACCGTAACTATGGTTACTTGAATCTGTTTCTACTATATATATAAATTCTTTTGTTATATCTGGAAAATATAATTTTGGTAACTTTTGACATAATTCTTTAACCTTTTGTATATGTTTTCTATCTGTTTGGTCAAAATGATATTCAATATCCTTTTTTAATTTTTTATTTAATGGTTTTAAATATTCTGCTAATTTTGGTATATATTCTCTTACTTGATTTACTAATCCTAAAAAGGATTGTAATTTTTTCTTCGTATCTAGTATTTCATTTGAATTTATAATTTTTTGTACTATATGTGTTTGCATTTTTACTCCATTCTTATCTATTTGTATACCAAGAAATTCTATTTGTTTTTTCATTATTTCTGCCTTGCTTTTACTTAAACTAATTCCTGCTGTATCTATAATGTTAATAAATTTATTTAGTAATTGTATGTGTTCGTCTTCTGTTCTTGAATATAACAATATATCATCAATATATACAATACAGTTTTCTAATTGTGTAAAGTAAGTATCCATAAAATGTTGATACCTACCTGGTGCATTTTTATATCCAAAGGGTAAAACATTCCATTCATAAAATCCTTGGGGTACTGTGAATGCTGTTAAATGTTTAGAGTTATCTTCTAATTTTAAATGATAAAATCCTGATTTGCAATCAAATTTGCTAAAGTAATTATATCCTTGGATTTGTCTAATTTTTAATATTTTATTTGGTATTGGGTAATTATAAGTTTTAGTTTTGGCATTTAGATTTCTATAATCAATAACCATCCTACTCTTCCCTCTTTTTTGTTCACTATGTTTGTTAACAATAAAGGCGGGACTAGTATGTTTACTGTTACTAGCTTGGATGTAATTATTTTGAAGTAATTCATCTATGTGTAAGGTAAATTCTTTTAAGTCATCAAAGTTATATTTTAATGGTTTTTGGGTTATTATACTATTCTGATTTATTAGTTCTATTGTAACTGTTGTTTTATGTTTATGCCATCCTTTAAGCGGATTGTCACTATATAAGGGTTCTAACTTATCATAGATTGATTGTAACATATTGATATTAAAGGTTATAATTTCTATTGCTTTCTCTGTTGTCACTTGATTTTCTAGTTTTTGTGTTATCTTTTCTGATCCTTTTATCCATGGTGTTGTTTTTCTAGGTTTATTTTGTACTCGTTTGGCTCCTATTTTTTGTTTACAAGGTGTTGTAAACCAGCAGTGTGTTTTTGTTAGTATATGAGGGTATAGTTCATCGATAAAGGGCATTCCTAAAATTATATCTCTTGTTGTGAAATCATAGTTATACATTGTTTTTATTGTTAGTATTTTATCATATATTTGTAATTTGACATCTTTTGCATAATATTTTATTATACTTCCTTCGTCATTAAATCCTGAAAATACAGTTGGATTTTTTATCTTTTGCCACTTAGTTTCTGGTAAACAATTGTATCTACATAAATTTGCTTCTGCACCGGTATCTATCATTGGTGTGTAATATCTACTATTGTATCCTTCTACAATTATTTTTGCTAATATATATACTTTCATTTTAAAGTATTTTTATAATATTGATTTTGTCCTATTGATTATTACATTTTTATTTTGGTAATGAATGATCAATCTTTTATCTTCTAACTTATATGGTTTTACTTGTTCTAGCCATTGTAGTCCTAAAACTATATTTGGATTTATTTGTCCTATTGTAAATTGTATGTTTATAGGTATTCCGCCTATAATTACTTCTTGAATAGTTATTTCCTTTGTCTGTTTTAATTCTATTGGTAGATCGGGTATTTCTTGTTCTTGTATTATAATATCATCTTCTGTAATTAATTCTCTTGTTATCCAATTATCTTGTTCTCCTGTGTTAATTAAGATTAAATATTTTCGTTGATTTAATATTCCTGTTATATAATAAGGATGTTGTGTTGGTATTATTTCATTGGGTATTTCATATTCTATTCTTCTGGATGTACTCATTCTTGATGAGGATGAGGGGGCATCTATTTGTCTTTTTGGTGTCATTCCTATTCTTTCTTTTACTATATCTAATTCTTGATTCATATTTAATTCATCATAACTATAATCATTATTATCTATGACCGTTAATATATTGTCGAATGGGGATTCTATATTGATTTTATCAATTTTGTTAGTTGCTTGTACCATATGTTTAGTAGTTAAAATATATAAATTTTTGCATCTTGCTGTAAATATTTTACTTCCAGGGGTTAATTCTATTCCTGATAGTTTCCAATATAATACTAGGGATTTATCTATATTTCTATCTTTTATTGCTACTGTATAATTTGGGTTAACTGTAAACTTAAATTTTTGGTATATTAGATTTCCTTTTACTGCACTAATTATACTTTGTTCAATTGGGTACTTAATTCTATCATCTGCTAAGTATAGTTCTATGGGTGTATTTATTCCTTCCTTAAAACATGCTTTTATTAATATCTGTATTGCTCCTAAGTGTACATGAGTTATTTCGTTTTTCGGTTTTGGTTTTAATGCTTGTATTTCTTTGGTTATTTCTCTTTTACTTATTATGGGTACCATTGCACTACCTTGTGCATATTTACAGTCTACTGTATGTTCTTTTTGGCTTATTATATAATATTCTTCTTTAGGTTTTTTAAACCAATATTTTACCATTGGTACATCTAATACATTATCTATTTTTAAGGTTATTTCTTGTTTCGTAATTTGCTTGTATATATTTGAGTCAAATATTATTTTTTGGTTATTACTATCTTCAGTTTGGTAATTTTCTTTTTCTATTATTCCTGATTCAGTCATCAATTTCGTTTTCTATATCTGATAGATTTATATCGCTATCATCATTATTTAGGTCAGTTTCTAAATCTGCGTCATTTATCTCTATATCTGGTAATTCATCTAGTTCATAAATACTATCGTTACTTTCTAAATCATAATCTATGTATGGTAATTCTGTATAAATATTTTCTTCTATTCTTACTTCGGTAATTTGTTTTTTCTTAATATCTTTAGGTATTTTACAATCTTTAGCTAAGTGTCCTAATTTTCCACAGTTATAGCATTTGCATTCTGATAATTTTTTCTTAGGTCGATAAGGTCTTTTTCTCTTGTAATTTTTTATATAATATCTTTTTCTTGGATTTTTATGCTTATATTTAGATTTAAAAGATTTATATTTTTTAAATCGTTTTTTGTATCTAAACTTATTTTTCTTAGTTTTACAACCAAATTGTGGTGCTATCTTTTGTGTACAACACGACATATTTTTTGTTAATACTTTATCTAATTTTTGTTTATCTTTATATTCATCACACAGTCCTATAAACCATGTTTGTAAATATTTTATTCTAGCTCCTAATGTATCTGTCAAACTAGCTGCATCCCATGCTGTTATTATTTTTGTACTAAATGGTTCAGGTAACTTTGTAAAATATGTTCTTCTAACTGCTATAGCTTCTTCATGAGTATATATTGCTCTATAAGAAAAATGGAATTATTAAGAAAATTAAATGATATACACGAAGAACTTAAAATTAGAAAAGAAAGATTAAATTATAATATATTTGCAGGAGTAGCTAAAAAATCAATCGAAGCACAAAAACAAACCATACAAGAATTAGAATTACAAAAAGATATATTAGAAATAAAATATTGTTTATGAATAAAGAAGAATATCCAGTAGAAGAAAAAACATTTTTAGGAACAGATGGAACACAAATAACAATAACACACTCAAATTTAGGACGACGATATAGAAAAATAGGTACAAAATTATATTTAATGCCGGATCCAATATCAGCTAAATTAGAAGATAGTCTAACAGAAATGATAAGATTACAAAAAGAAAATACTGAAATAGATCAAAAACTAGAAATAGAAAAAATACGATTAGAAGCCAAAAAAGAAATCGAACAACTAAAAACCCAACAAATAAAACAAACCCCTCCTCAAAAACCTATACCACCTCAAGAACCAATCCCTGAATATTTTGAACCAGAACCAGAAACATCCGAATCATCTACAAAAATACAAGAAATGGAAAAAGAATTAGCAATATTAAAACAAATATATGCCCAGAAAGTACAAGCCAGATTAGCCAAACAAAATGAAAAAATAAAAAAAGAAAAAGAAAAAAAGTTAGCAATGGAATTAGTACAGTTAAAAGAACAAATACACTTAGAAAGCTTAAACCCTGACGAAGAATCTCCAAACATAAGTATTGATAACATCACAATAGACAATTTAACCATAGATAATGTAACCATAAACGAAACCGAATCAGAAATACATTCAGACAATAATAACAATGAAGACGATAATGACGATAACAGTGAAACATATACCCAAATAATGAACCAAATAACAGATTTAAATATAAATACAACAAATGCTGAACCAAATATACATACTATAAAAAATGAACAACCAAGTACAAGTAGAACATATGAGAAAAGAAGATATGATAACCCACGAACTAGAGAACCAACTTATTATACAGTAACAGATGATAATAGATATGAAGCAATATGGCAAAGTAGATTAAATAAATGGACACCAACTAAAACTCCAGAACATTCACAATTTTTAGATTTAGATTGTGTCACAGATATAAATAAAACAATACAAGTATGGATAGGACAAATTGCAAAACAACTAATAGATAATAAAATATCAGTAGCAGATACACCAGGATATATAGAAAGAACATTAATAGGAACAGTAAAATTATGGCTACATAACATAACAGCTGACGGTAGAGCAACATTAAGAAATAATAAAGATAGTAGTGGAACAATTACAACATCAAGCATAGCTATATTAGACAAATACGAATTTGGAATTAGAAATGAATTTGGAAGTATGACAACAGAATTAGCAGAACAAGAAAAAGATAAGAATCTAAATAGACAATTAATGAATAAATTATCAATATGCAATATGTGTTATATAGATGAATATACATGCGCTTTTAAAGATTACTATTATAGAGCAATATATACTCATGAAGAAGCTATAGCAGTTAGAAGAACATATTTTACAAAGTTACCTGAACCATTTAGTACAAAAATAATAACAGCATGGGATGCAGCTAGTTTGACAGATACATTAGGAGCTAGAATAAAATATTTACAAACATGGTTTATAGGACTGTGTGATGAATATAAAGATAAACAAAAATTAGATAAAGTATTAACAAAAAATATGTCGTGTTGTACACAAAAGATAGCACCACAATTTGGTTGTAAAACTAAGAAAAATAAGTTTAGATACAAAAAACGATTTAAAAAATATAAATCTTTTAAATCTAAATATAAGCATAAAAATCCAAGAAAAAGATATTATATAAAAAATTACAAGAGAAAAAGACCTTATCGACCTAAGAAAAAATTATCAGAATGCAAATGCTATAACTGTGGAAAATTAGGACACTTAGCTAAAGATTGTAAAATACCTAAAGATATTAAGAAAAAACAAATTACCGAAGTAAGAATAGAAGAAAATATTTATACAGAATTACCATACATAGATTATGATTTAGAAAGTAACGATAGTATTTATGAACTAGATGAATTACCAGATATAGAGATAAATGACGCAGATTTAGAAACTGACCTAAATAATGATGATAGCGATATAAATCTATCAGATATAGAAAACGAAATTGATGACTGAATCAGGAATAATAGAAAAAGAAAATTACCAAACTGAAGATAGTAATAACCAAAAAATAATATTTGACTCAAATATATACAAGCATTAAAACCAAAACCGAAAAACGAAATAACTCATGTACACTTAGGAGCAATACAGATATTAATAAAAGCATGTTTTAAGGAAGGAATAAATACACCCATAGAACTATACTTAGCAGATGATAGAATTAAGTACCCAATTGAACAAAGTATAATTAGTGCAGTAAAAGGAAATCTAATATACCAAAAATTTAAGTTTACAGTTAACCCAAATTATACAGTAGCAATAAAAGATAGAAATATAGATAAATCTCTAGTATTATATTGGAAACTATCAGGAATAGAATTAACCCCTGGAAGTAAAATATTTACAGCAAGATGCAAAAATTTATATATTTTAACTACTAAACATATGGTACAAGCAACTAACAAAATTGATAAAATCAATATAGAATCCCCATTCGACAATATATTAACGGTCATAGATAATAATGATTATAGTTATGATGAATTAAATATGAATCAAGAATTAGATATAGTAAAAGAAAGAATAGGAATGACACCAAAAAGACAAATAGATGCCCCCTCATCCTCATCAAGAATGAGTACATCCAGAAGAATAGAATATGAAATACCCAATGAAATAATACCAACACAACATCCTTATTATATAACAGGAATATTAAATCAACGAAAATATTTAATCTTAATTAACACAGGAGAACAAGATAATTGGATAACAAGAGAATTAATTACAGAAGATGATATTATAATACAAGAACAAGAAATACCCGATCTACCAATAGAATTAAAACAGACAAAGGAAATAACTATTCAAGAAGTAATTATAGGCGGAATACCTATAAACATACAATTTACAATAGGACAAATAAATCCAAATATAGTTTTAGGACTACAATGGCTAGAACAAGTAAAACCATATAAGTTAGAAGATAAAAGATTGATCATTCATTACCAAAATAAAAATGTAATAATCAATAGGACAAAATCAATATTATAAAAATACTTTAAAATGAAAGTATATATATTAGCAAAAATAATTGTAGAAGGATACAATAGTAGATATTACACACCAATGATAGATACCGGTGCAGAAGCAAATTTATGTAGATACAATTGTTTACCAGAAACTAAGTGGCAAAAGATAAAAAATCCAACTGTATTTTCAGGATTTAATGACGAAGGAAGTATAATAAAATATTATGCAAAAGATGTCAAATTACAAATATATGATAAAATACTAACAATAAAAACAATGTATAACTATGATTTCACAACAAGAGATATAATTTTAGGAATGCCCTTTATCGATGAACTATACCCTCATATACTAACAAAAACACACTGCTGGTTTACAACACCTTGTAAACAAAAAATAGGAGCCAAACGAGTACAAAATAAACCTAGAAAAACAACACCATGGATAAAAGGATCAGAAAAGATAACACAAAAACTAGAAAATCAAGTGACAACAGAGAAAGCAATAGAAATTATAACCTTTAATATCAATATGTTACAATCAATCTATGATAAGTTAGAACCCTTATATAGTGACAATCCGCTTAAAGGATGGCATAAACATAAAACAACAGTTACAATAGAACTAATAAATCAGAATAGTATAATAACCCAAAAACCATTAAAATATAACTTTGATGACTTAAAAGAATTTACCTTACACATAGATGAATTACTTCAAAATAATTACATCCAAGCTAGTAACAGTAAACATACTAGTCCCGCCTTTATTGTTAACAAACATAGTGAACAAAAAAGAGGGAAGAGTAGGATGGTTATTGATTATAGAAATCTAAATGCCAAAACTAAAACTTATAATTACCCAATACCAAATAAAATATTAAAAATTAGACAAATCCAAGGATATAATTACTTTAGCAAATTTGATTGCAAATCAGGATTTTATCATTTAAAATTAGAAGATAACTCTAAACATTTAACAGCATTCACAGTACCCCAAGGATTTTATGAATGGAATGTTTTACCCTTTGGATATAAAAATGCACCAGGTAGGTATCAACATTTTATGGATACTTACTTTACACAATTAGAAAACTGTATTGTATATATTGATGATATATTGTTATATTCAAGAACAGAAGACGAACACATACAATTACTAAATAAATTTATTAACATTATAGATACAGCAGGAATTAGTTTAAGTAAAAGCAAGGCAGAAATAATGAAAAAACAAATAGAATTTCTTGGTATACAAATAGATAAGAATGGAGTAAAAATGCAAACACATATAGTACAAAAAATTATAAATTCAAATGAAATACTAGATACGAAGAAAAAATTACAATCCTTTTTAGGATTAGTAAATCAAGTAAGAGAATATATACCAAAATTAGCAGAATATTTAAAACCATTAAATAAAAAATTAAAAAAGGATATTGAATATCATTTTGACCAAACAGATAGAAAACATATACAAAAGGTTAAAGAATTATGTCAAAAGTTACCAAAATTATATTTTCCAGATATAACAAAAGAATTTATATATATAGTAGAAACAGATTCAAGTAACCATAGTTACGGTGGAGTATTAAAATATAAGTATATTGATACAAAAACAGAACATCACTGTAGATATCACTCAGGAACATATACGGAACCTCAAGATAAATGGGAAATAAATAGGAAAGAATTATTTGCCTTATATAAATGTTTATTAGCATTCGAACCATATATTGTTTATAACAAATTTATTGTCAGAACAGATAATACACAAGTAAAATGGTGGCTAACAAGAAAATTAGACGACTCAGTTACAACAAAAGAAATACGAAGACTTGTCTTAAATATACAAAATTTTACATTTACAATAGAAGTGATCAGTACTAACAAAAATGTCACTGCAGACTACTTATCAAGACAAAGCTACCCAGACAGATCAAGATAGCCAAATGGATATTTTGTTAAAAGCCATGACTACACTTTGCTTAAAAGTGGACAGTTTTGAGCTAGAACTAAAAGAGCTAAAGAAGGACAAAGCTACAAGTCAACCGCATGACTCAAAATATGCTGAACTATGTCAATCGGAAGACATAAAAATTCCAGAACTAGAAGGAGACGTTGAGAAACTCCATAAAACTCATAAGTAATAATATAAGCAGAGGTTAGAAGGAATAGTTTGATTAAAACACAGAAGTAAGAAATGACAGAACCTAGTTATATGAAACTCGAGATAGCAGAAACTAGTAACCCTAAACAAACAGAAGATATAGAAAGATATAAAACACCAATACCTAAGTATTTATTCCTATGCTCTGATACCAATGTGGGGGGTGGTCCTTTGATCTTCTCTTCTTAGTTCATCTATAGTTCGCTGCCAATTTTCTAAATTATTTTGGTCCATTTTAATAAAAATCTAGATATCCTTCTGTATCTATATCAAGGTATATATCATTATCTCTAGAGTCATCATCACTATCATTTCACATAGTTATACATTGTTTTTATTGTTAGTATTTTATCATATATTTGTAATTTGACATCTTTTGCATAATATTTTATTATACTTCCTTCGTCATTAAATCCTGAAAATACAGTTGGATTTTTTATCTTTTGCCACTTAGTTTCTGGTAAACAATTGTATCTACATAAATTTGCTTCTGCACCGGTATCTATCATTGGTGTGTAATATCTACTATTGTATCCTTCTACAATTATTTTTGCTAATATATATACTTTCATTTTAAAGTATTTTTATAATATTGATTTTGTCCTATTGATTATTACATTTTTATTTTGGTAATGAATGATCAATCTTTTATCTTCTAACTTATATGGTTTTACTTGTTCTAGCCATTGTAGTCCTAAAACTATATTTGGATTTATTTGTCCTATTGTAAATTGTATGTTTATAGGTATTCCGCCTATAATTACTTCTTGAATAGTTATTTCCTTTGTCTGTTTTAATTCTATTGGTAGATCGGGTATTTCTTGTTCTTGTATTATAATATCATCTTCTGTAATTAATTCTCTTGTTATCCAATTATCTTGTTCTCCTGTGTTAATTAAGATTAAATATTTTCGTTGATTTAATATTCCTGTTATATAATAAGGATGTTGTGTTGGTATTATTTCATTGGGTATTTCATATTCTATTCTTCTGGATGTACTCATTCTTGATGAGGATGAGGGGGCATCTATTTGTCTTTTTGGTGTCATTCCTATTCTTTCTTTTACTATATCTAATTCTTGATTCATATTTAATTCATCATAACTATAATCATTATTATCTATGACCGTTAATATATTGTCGAATGGGGATTCTATATTGATTTTATCAATTTTGTTAGTTGCTTGTACCATATGTTTAGTAGTTAAAATATATAAATTTTTGCATCTTGCTGTAAATATTTTACTTCCAGGGGTTAATTCTATTCCTGATAGTTTCCAATATAATACTAGAGATTTATCTATATTTCTATCTTTTATTGCTACTGTATAATTTGGGTTAACTGTAAACTTAAATTTTTGGTATATTAGATTTCCTTTTACTGCACTAATTATACTTTGTTCAATTGGGTACTTAATTCTATCATCTGCTAAGTATAGTTCTATGGGTGTATTTATTCCTTCCTTAAAACATGCTTTTATTAATATCTGTATTGCTCCTAAGTGTACATGAGTTATTTCGTTTTTCGGTTTTGGTTTTAATGCTTGTATTTCTTTGGTTATTTCTCTTTTACTTATTATGGGTACCATTGCACTACCTTGTGCATATTTACAGTCTACTGTATGTTCTTTTTGGCTTATTATATAATATTCTTCTTTAGGTTTTTTAAACCAATATTTTACCATTGGTACATCTAATACATTATCTATTTTTAAGGTTATTTCTTGTTTCGTAATTTGCTTGTATATATTTGAGTCAAATATTATTTTTTGGTTATTACTATCTTCAGTTTGGTAATTTTCTTTTTCTATTATTCCTGATTCAGTCATCAATTTCGTTTTCTATATCTGATAGATTTATATCGCTATCATCATTATTTAGGTCAGTTTCTAAATCTGCGTCATTTATCTCTATATCTGGTAATTCATCTAGTTCATAAATACTATCGTTACTTTCTAAATCATAATCTATGTATGGTAATTCTGTATAAATATTTTCTTCTATTCTTACTTCGGTAATTTGTTTTTTCTTAATATCTTTAGGTATTTTACAATCTTTAGCTAAGTGTCCTAATTTTCCACAGTTATAGCATTTGCATTCTGATAATTTTTTCTTAGGTCGATAAGGTCTTTTTCTCTTGTAATTTTTTATATAATATCTTTTTCTTGGATTTTTATGCTTATATTTAGATTTAAAAGATTTATATTTTTTAAATCGTTTTTTGTATCTAAACTTATTTTTCTTAGTTTTACAACCAAATTGTGGTGCTATCTTTTGTGTACAACACGACATATTTTTTGTTAATACTTTATCTAATTTTTGTTTATCTTTATATTCATCACACAGTCCTATAAACCATGTTTGTAAATATTTTATTCTAGCTCCTAATGTATCTGTCAAACTAGCTGCATCCCATGCTGTTATTATTTTTGTACTAAATGGTTCAGGTAACTTTGTAAAATATGTTCTTCTAACTGCTATAGCTTCTTCATGAGTATATATTGCTCTATAATAGTAATCTTTAAAAGCGCATGTATATTCATCTATATAACACATATTGCATATTGATAATTTATTCATTAATTGTCTATTTAGATTCTTATCTTTTTCTTGTTCTGCTAATTCTGTTGTCATACTTCCAAATTCATTTCTAATTCCAAATTCGTATTTGTCTAATATAGCTATGCTTGATGTTGTATACTTTAAAATGAAAGTATATATATTAGCAAAAATAATTGTAGAAGGATACAATAGTAGATATTACACACCAATGATAGATACCGGTGCAGAAGCAAATTTATGTAGATACAATTGTTTACCAGAAACTAAGTGGCAAAAGATAAAAAATCCAACTGTATTTTCAGGATTTAATGACGAAGGAAGTATAATAAAATATTATGCAAAAGATGTCAAATTACAAATATATGATAAAATACTAACAATAAAAACAATGTATAACTATGATTTCACAACAAGAGATATAATTTTAGGAATGCCCTTTATCGATGAACTATACCCTCATATACTAACAAAAACACACTGCTGGTTTACAACACCTTGTAAACAAAAAATAGGAGCCAAACGAGTACAAAATAAACCTAGAAAAACAACACCATGGATAAAAGGATCAGAAAAGATAACACAAAAACTAGAAAATCAAGTGACAACAGAGAAAGCAATTCTGCTTACCTATAACCTCTCATGTGTTGAGAACTCAATAAAAGATATTACTCAAAAATATATTTCAGATATTTGCTATGGAGGAATCCAACATAGAAACATCTATGCCACATACTACCGACGAGATAACAACAAAGGTATACTCATATTTACATATGTGTAACTAATCTATCATATTCCTAATAATCTCTGATTAGCTTATTATTATTTATCATGTTATAGTCTGATTATGTTAACATTATCCTTATTAGTTTGCTATGGTTAGGAAGCTGAGAGTAAGTTAGACCCAGACTAAGCTTTTCCAAAATGGTTGAACCCAGAAAAGGCGAGGAAGCCGTGAATAGGGTAGTAAACCAACTGAAGTAAGCAGGGTTAGGGTAAACTGATTAAAGCTGGAACCCATAGTAGTGACCAACCGGATAATTAAACATACTGGACTATTAGATGATAAAGGTAATAATATAAGCAGAGGTTAGAAGGAATAGTTTGATTAAAACACAGAAGTAAGAAATGACAGAACCTAGTTATATGAAACTCGAGATAGCAGAAACTAGTAACCCTAAACAAACAGAAGATATAGAAAGATATAAAACACCAATACCTAAGTATCTTATAAATGGAGATAAAGACTATAAAATATTAGTCTTATATATATTAAAAAATTTAGATACAGATATCACACAAAGAATATATAACCTACTATTTAACCACGAAATTATAGACTTAATGAAAGAATTATGGCTAGACACAATATTAAACAATGATAGTGATGATGACTCTAGAGATAATGATATATACCTTGATATAGATACAGAAGGATATCTAGATTTTTATTAAAATGGACCAAAATAATTTAGAAAATTGGCAGCGAACTATAGATGAACTAAGAGAAAGAGAAACATTAATACAATTCAATCTAGACAGATATATACAAACCCAAAATAGTGGTTATTTAGATCTAATAGTAAGAGATATCAATATTATATTAAGACTAATTAGAGAACGAGATAACTACTATAATTCCGCATTTAGATAAAATGACCCAAGAAGAGAAGATCAAAGGACCACCCCCCACATTGGTATCAGAGCATAGGAATAAAAAAGATAAGATAACAGAGCATAGGATGAACAAAAATAAAATAAACGAGCATAGGAATAAAAAATATAGTACCAACAATATTTACAAAAATAGAATAAGGAAACACAGTAAAAAACAATTTATAATACAAACAGAAAACATGAAAGGAATTGAATATGGAGAAGATTTACCAGATGAACATCCTAGATGTATAAGATTAGATAAACAAATAAATATAGCAACTAAAGTACAGAAACTAAGACTAAATTTAGATAAATTATATGAAAGATACGAATACACAAAAATACCTGAATTAATCGACACAATTTCCTATACAGAATACGAATATATTAGACAACTTATAAAACAACAAGAATATAAATATGATGAATTATAATGTATAAGCGACAACAACCAAAAGTAGTCAGAAAAATAAAAATACACTATTTAACAAGAAGAATTGAAAAACAGAGTAAAATAAAAAGACAGCAAAAATATAAGCTAAAAGAAATTACACAAATAATCAAGGAAATAAATAACTTCACTAAAAGAATAACACATTTTATTATAGCAATAACTAAAATAAGAGAATCATTAGTAAATGGATAAACCAGAGCCGAGCAACCCAGTATATATATATCCAGAAACACCAAAAATAATAAGAAAAATGGAATTATTAAGAAAATTAAATGATATACACGAAGAACTTAAAATTAGAAAAGAAAGATTAAATTATAATATATTTGCAGGAGTAGCTAAAAAATCAATCGAAGCACAAAAACAAACCATACAAGAATTAGAATTACAAAAAGATATATTAGAAATAAAATATTGTTTATGAATAAAGAAGAATATCCAGTAGAAGAAAAAACATTTTTAGGAACAGATGGAACACAAATAACAATAACACACTCAAATTTAGGACGACGATATAGAAAAATAGGTACAAAATTATATTTAATGCCGGATCCAATATCAGCTAAATTAGAAGATAGTCTAACAGAAATGATAAGATTACAAAAAGAAAATACTGAAATAGATCAAAAACTAGAAATAGAAAAAATACGATTAGAAGCCAAAAAAGAAATCGAACAACTAAAAACCCAACAAATAAAACAAACCCCTCCTCAAAAACCTATACCACCTCAAGAACCAATCCCTGAATATTTTGAACCAGAACCAGAAACATCCGAATCATCTACAAAAATACAAGAAATGGAAAAAGAATTAGCAATATTAAAACAAATATATGCCCAGAAAGTACAAGCCAGATTAGCCAAACAAAATGAAAAAATAAAAAAAGAAAAAGAAAAAAAGTTAGCAATGGAATTAGAACAGTTAAAAGAACAAATACACTTAGAAAGCTTAAACCCTGACGAAGAATCTCCAAACATAAGTATTGATAACATCACAATAGACAATTTAACCATAGATAATGTAACCATAAACGAAACCGAATCAGAAATACATTCAGACAATAATAACAATGAAGACGATAATGACGATAACAGTGAAACATATACCCAAATAATGAACCAAATAACAGATTTAAATATAAATACAACAAATGCTGAACCAAATATACATACTATAAAAAATGAACAACCAAGTACAAGTAGAACATATGAGAAAAGAAGATATGATAACCCACGAACTAGAGAACCAACTTATTATACAGTAACAGATGATAATAGATATGAAGCAATATGGCAAAGTAGATTAAATAAATGGACACCAACTAAAACTCCAGAACATTCACAATTTTTAGATTTAGATTGTGTCACAGATATAAATAAAACAATACAAGTATGGATAGGACAAATTGCAAAACAACTAATAGATAATAAAATATCAGTAGCAGATACACCAGGATATATAGAAAGAACATTAATAGGAACAGTAAAATTATGGCTACATAACATAACAGCTGACGGTAGAGCAACATTAAGAAATAATAAAGATAGTAGTGGAACAATTACAACATCAAGCATAGCTATATTAGACAAATACGAATTTGGAATTAGAAATGAATTTGGAAGTATGACAACAGAATTAGCAGAACAAGAAAAAGATAAGAATCTAAATAGACAATTAATGAATAAATTATCAATATGCAATATGTGTTATATAGATGAATATACATGCGCTTTTAAAGATTACTATTATAGAGCAATATATACTCATGAAGAAGCTATAGCAGTTAGAAGAACATATTTTACAAAGTTACCTGAACCATTTAGTACAAAAATAATAACAGCATGGGATGCAGCTAGTTTGACAGATACATTAGGAGCTAGAATAAAATATTTACAAACATGGTTTATAGGACTGTGTGATGAATATAAAGATAAACAAAAATTAGATAAAGTATTAACAAAAAATATGTCGTGTTGTACACAAAAGATAGCACCACAATTTGGTTGTAAAACTAAGAAAAATAAGTTTAGATACAAAAAACGATTTAAAAAATATAAATCTTTTAAATCTAAATATAAGCATAAAAATCCAAGAAAAAGATATTATATAAAAAATTACAAGAGAAAAAGACCTTATCGACCTAAGAAAAAATTATCAGAATGCAAATGCTATAACTGTGGAAAATTAGGACACTTAGCTAAAGATTGTAAAATACCTAAAGATATTAAGAAAAAACAAATTACCGAAGTAAGAATAGAAGAAAATATTTATACAGAATTACCATACATAGATTATGATTTAGAAAGTAACGATAGTATTTATGAACTAGATGAATTACCAGATATAGAGATAAATGACGCAGATTTAGAAACTGACCTAAATAATGATGATAGCGATATAAATCTATCAGATATAGAAAACGAAATTGATGACTGAATCAGGAATAATAGAAAAAGAAAATTACCAAACTGAAGATAGTAATAGCCAAAAAATAATATTTGACTCAAATATATACAAGCAAATTACGAAACAAGAAATAACCTTAAAAATAGATAATGTATTAGATGTACCAATGGTAAAATATTGGTTTAAAAAACCTAAAGAAGAATATTATATAATAAGCCAAAAAATGCACAGTACTATCTACTGTGTACTTTACGACTTTTTTTTAAAAAAGAAAACGCGTAACTATTCCTACACGCGTACTATCCTATCCTACTTTACATGATTGAGCATTATGCTCTTATTTTCAACAAAGAAAAACGTGTGGGGTTTAGTGTTTCCCACTAAAAAAGTAGTACAATAATTTACATAATAAGACAAACTAAAATAATATCTGCGGGTCTTCCCATGTATCTTTTTGTCTTGCTGTTCTTCATTCTAGATTTACTTCTGGTATAGTTGTAGTATTTCCTCCACTGCACTTTGAACAATGGTGATCTGGGTATTTTGGTCCTAAATACTGGCAATATTTAACCAATAAATTTTCTGAAATAAAATCTTTTTTGATAGCTCTTGTTGTTGGGGTATCTTCGGGTCTTAGTAATGTCCATATCCAACTACGTACTTCTTCCATATCTTCTTGTCGTAGTACTCTTGCATTTGCATAGATCATGGCATGGTCTCTACAATGATATTTCCATATGTTATGTCCATTGGTGTAATTGTTGACTAGTTCTTGAATAATTACTTGCAGTCCTATTAATCTTTTTGTAGCAAAGAATGTTGGTATATCAACTTCTGGTATTTCTGGTTGCTTTTCTATATCCTCTGGGATAATCATATCTCTGGTTAGTCCAATTTTTACTACTTGGATGAGTGGTTTTATCTCATTGTATAATATTTCGGCTGGTGCTGAATAACATCTTATATAAAAGAATGATCCGTCTGTAATTCTTTTGTATATGGAAAAGGCATTATATAAGTCTGGTATTTGTTGTAGTTCTGCTCCATCGGCTGTATATACCGTTGCGAGTAGTCCATATTCATAGCATGTACGTACTAAATTTGCACTGGTGCCAGGCTGGGCTATTAGTTTATTGTATCCTTGTAGTTTCTGCGTTATAAAATCTTTTTGAGGGTCAGTGGTTGTCTGAGATCTTGGATGTAAATTCAAAAAGGTTTGGGTTTTATACATATTTTGGATGTATGCTCTGGAAATGTGGTTATATACTTGTTTATTTTGGTTTAGACTTGCGGCATATGTGGATGTTTGTGGACTTGGTATAGTCGGATGTGATAGGTTTATGGGTTGTTTATTCCTGGTAAAGGTTTTTGTAAACTGGCTATTTAAATTTTGGTTTTGTCTTTTTGTAGGTTGACTGGTTGGATTTGAGCTGCTTGCTCCTGTAGATGCTTTTCCTGTAGCTGCATTAACAAACTTGTTATGAGTTTTATGGAGTTTCTCAACGTCTCCTTCTAGTTCTGGAATTTTTATGTCTTCCGATTGACATAGTTCAGCATATTTTGAGTCATGCGGTTGACTTGTAGCTTTGTCCTTCTTTAGCTCTTTTAGTTCTAGCTCAAAACTGTCCACTTTTAAGCAAAGTGTAGTCATGGCTTTTAACAAAATATCCATTTGGCTATCTTGATCTGTCTGGGTAGCTTTGTCTTGATAAGTAGTCTGCAGTGACATTTTTGTTAGTACTGATCACTTCTATTGTAAATGTAAAATTTTGTATATTTAAGACAAGTCTTCGTATTTCTTTTGTTGTAACTGAGTCGTCTAATTTTCTTGTTAGCCACCATTTTACTTGTGTATTATCTGTTCTGACAATAAATTTGTTATAAACAATATATGGTTCGAATGCTAATAAACATTTATATAAGGCAAATAATTCTTTCCTATTTATTTCCCATTTATCTTGAGGTTCCGTATATGTTCCTGAGTGATATCTACAGTGATGTTCTGTTTTTGTATCAATATACTTATATTTTAATACTCCACCGTAACTATGGTTACTTGAATCTGTTTCTACTATATATATAAATTCTTTTGTTATATCTGGAAAATATAATTTTGGTAACTTTTGACATAATTCTTTAACCTTTTGTATATGTTTTCTATCTGTTTGGTCAAAATGATATTCAATATCCTTTTTTAATTTTTTATTTAATGGTTTTAAATATTCTGCTAATTTTGGTATATATTCTCTTACTTGATTTACTAATCCTAAAAAGGATTGTAACTTTTTCTTTGTATCTAGTATCTCATCTGAATTTATAATTTTTTGTACTATATGTGTTTGCATTTTTACTCCATTCTTATCTATTTGTATGCCAAGAAATTCTATTTGTTTTTTCATTATTTCTGCCTTGCTTTTACTTAAACTAATTCCTGCTGTATCTATAATGTTAATAAATTTATTTAGTAATTGTATGTGTTCGTCTTCTGTTCTTGAATATAACAATATATCATCAATATATACAATACAGTTTTCTAATTGTGTAAAGTAAGTATCCATAAAATGTTGATACCTACCTGGTGCATTTTTATATCCAAAGGGTAAAACATTCCATTCATAAAATCCTTGGGGTACTGTGAATGCTGTTAAATGTTTAGAGTTATCTTCTAATTTTAAATGATAAAAGCCTGATTTGCAATCAAATTTGCTAAAGTAATTATATCCTTGGATTTGTCTAATTTTTAATATTTTGTTTGGTATTGGGTAATTATAAGTTTTAGTTTTGGCATTTAGATTTCTATAATCAATAACCATCCTACTCTTCCCTCTTTTTTGTTCACTATGTTTGTTAACAATAAAGGCGGGACTAGTATGTTTACTGTTACTAGCTTGGATGTAATTATTTTGAAGTAATTCATCTATGTGTAAGGTAAATTCTTTTAAGTCATCAAAGTTATATTTTAATGGTTTTTGGGTTATTATACTATTCTGATTTATTAGTTCTATTGTAACTGTTGTTTTATGTTTATGCCATCCTTTAAGCGGATTGTCACTATATAAGGGTTCTAACTTATCATAGATTGATTGTAACATATTGATATTAAAGGTTATAATTTCTATTGCTTTCTCTGTTGTCACTTGATTTTCTAGTTTTTGTGTTATCTTTTCTGATCCTTTTATCCATGGTGTTGTTTTTCTAGGTTTATTTTGTACTCGTTTGGCTCCTATTTTTTGTTTACAAGGTGTTGTAAACCAGCAGTGTTTTTTTGTTAGTATATGAGGGTATAGTTCATCGATAAAGGGCATTCCTAAAATTATATCTCTTGTTGTGAAATCATAGTTATACATTGTTTTTATTGTTAGTATTTTATCATATATTTGTAATTTGACATCTTTTGCATAATATTTTATTATACTTCCTTCGTCATTAAATCCTGAAAATACAGTTGGATTTTTTATCTTTTGCCACTTAGTTTCTGGTAAACAATTGTATCTACATAAATTTGCTTCTGCACCGGTATCTATCATTGGTGTGTAATATCTACTATTGTATCCTTCTACAATTATTTTTGCTAATATATATACTTTCATTTTAAAGTATTTTTATAATATTGATTTTGTCCTATTGATTATTACATTTTTATTTTGGTAATGAATGACCAATCTTTTATCTTCTAACTTATATGGTTTTACTTGTTCTAGCCATTGTAGTCCTAAAACTATATTTGGATTTATTTGTCCTATTGTAAATTGTATGTTTATAGGTATTCCGCCTATAATTACTTCTTGAATAGTTATTTCCTTTGTCTGTTTTAATTCTATTGGTAGATCGGATATTTCTTGTTCTTGTATTATAATATCATCTTCTGTAATTAATTCTCTTGTTATCCAATTATCTTGTTCTCCTGTGTTAATTAAGATTAAATATTTTCGTTGATTTAATATTCCTGTTATATAATAAGGATGTTGTGTTGGTATTATTTCATTGGGTATTTCATATTCTATTCTTCTGGATGTACTCATTCTTGATGAGGATGAGGGGGCATCTATTTGTCTTTTTGGTGTCATTCCTATTCTTTCTTTTACTATATCTAATTCTTGATTCATATTTAATTCATCATAACTATAATCATTATTATCTATGACCGTTAATATATTGTCGAATGGGGATTCTATATTGATTTTATCAATTTTGTTAGTTGCTTGTACCATATGTTTAGTAGTTAAAATATATAAATTTTTGCATCTTGCTGTAAATATTTTACTTCCAGGGGTTAATTCTATTCCTGATAGTTTCCAATATAATACTAGAGATTTATCTATATTTCTATCTTTTATTGCTACTGTATAATTTGGGTTAACTGTAAACTTAAATTTTTGGTATATTAGATTTCCTTTTACTGCACTAATTATACTTTGTTCAATTGGGTACTTAATTCTATCATCTGCTAAGTATAGTTCTATGGGTGTATTTATTCCTTCCTTAAAACATGCTTTTATTAATATCTGTATTGCTCCTAAGTGTACATGAGTTATTTCGTTTTTCGGTTTTGGTTTTAATGCTTGTATTTCTTTGGTTATTTCTCTTTTACTTATTATGGGTACCATTGCACTACCTTGTGCATATTTACAGTCTACTGTATGTTCTTTTTGGCTTATTATATAATATTCTTCTTTAGGTTTTTTAAACCAATATTTTACCATTGGTACATCTAATACATTATCTATTTTTAAGGTTATTTCTTGTTTCGTAATTTGCTTGTATATATTTGAGTCAAATATTATTTTTTGGTTATTACTATCTTCAGTTTGGTAATTTTCTTTTTCTATTATTCCTGATTCAGTCATCAATTTCGTTTTCTATATCTGATAGATTTATATCGCTATCATCATTATTTAGGTCAGTTTCTAAATCTGCGTCATTTATCTCTATATCTGGTAATTCATCTAGTTCATAAATACTATCGTTACTTTCTAAATCATAATCTATGTATGGTAATTCTGTATAAATATTTTCTTCTATTCTTACTTCGGTAATTTGTTTTTTCTTAATATCTTTAGGTATTTTACAATCTTTAGCTAAGTGTCCTAATTTTCCACAGTTATAGCATTTGCATTCTGATAATTTTTTCTTAGGTCGATAAGGTCTTTTTCTCTTGTAATTTTTTATATAATATCTTTTTCTTGGATTTTTATGCTTATAAAAATACTTTAAAATGAAAGTATATATATTAGCAAAAATAATTGTAGAAGGATACAATAGTAGATATTACACACCAATGATAGATACCGGTGCAGAAGCAAATTTATGTAGATACAATTGTTTACCAGAAACTAAGTGGCAAAAGATAAAAAATCCAACTGTATTTTCAGGATTTAATGACGAAGGAAGTATAATAAAATATTATGCAAAAGATGTCAAATTACAAATATATGATAAAATACTAACAATAAAAACAATGTATAACTATGATTTCACAACAAGAGATATAATTTTAGGAATGCCCTTTATCGATGAACTATACCCTCATATACTAACAAAAACACACTGCTGGTTTACAACACCTTGTAAACAAAAAATAGGAGCCAAACGAGTACAAAATAAACCTAGAAAAACAACACCATGGATAAAAGGATCAGAAAAGATAACACAAAAACTAGAAAATCAAGTGACAACAGAGAAAGCAATAGAAATTATAACCTTTAATATCAATATGTTACAATCAATCTATGATAAGTTAGAACCCTTATATAGTGACAATCCGCTTAAAGGATGGCATAAACATAAAACAACAGTTACAATAGAACTAATAAATCAGAATAGTATAATAACCCAAAAACCATTAAAATATAACTTTGATGACTTAAAAGAATTTACCTTACACATAGATGAATTACTTCAAAATAATTACATCCAAGCTAGTAACAGTAAACATACTAGTCCCGCCTTTATTGTTAACAAACATAGTGAACAAAAAAGAGGGAAGAGTAGGATGGTTATTGATTATAGAAATCTAAATGCCAAAACTAAAACTTATAATTACCCAATACCAAATAAAATATTAAAAATTAGACAAATCCAAGGATATAATTACTTTAGCAAATTTGATTGCAAATCAGGATTTTATCATTTAAAATTAGAAGATAACTCTAAACATTTAACAGCATTCACAGTACCCCAAGGATTTTATGAATGGAATGTTTTACCCTTTGGATATAAAAATGCACCAGGTAGGTATCAACATTTTATGGATACTTACTTTACACAATTAGAAAACTGTATTGTATATATTGATGATATATTGTTATATTCAAGAACAGAAGACGAACACATACAATTACTAAATAAATTTATTAACATTATAGATACAGCAGGAATTAGTTTAAGTAAAAGCAAGGCAGAAATAATGAAAAAACAAATAGAATTTCTTGGTATACAAATAGATAAGAATGGAGTAAAAATGCAAACACATATAGTACAAAAAATTATAAATTCAAATGAAATACTAGATACGAAGAAAAAATTACAATCCTTTTTAGGATTAGTAAATCAAGTAAGAGAATATATACCAAAATTAGCAGAATATTTAAAACCATTAAATAAAAAATTAAAAAAGGATATTGAATATCATTTTGACCAAACAGATAGAAAACATATACAAAAGGTTAAAGAATTATGTCAAAAGTTACCAAAATTATATATTTTTGTAAATATTGTTGGTACTATATTTTTTATTCCTATGCTCGTTTATTTTATTTTCGTTCATCCTATGCTCTGTTATCTTATCTTTTTTATTCCTATGCTCTGATACCAATGTGGGGGGTGGTCCTTTGATCTTCTCTTCTTGGGTCATTTTATCTAAATGCGGAATTATAGTAGTTATCTCGTTCTCTAATTAGTCTTAATATAATATTGATATCTCTTACTATTAGATCTAAATAACCACTATTTTGGGTTTGTATATATCTGTCTAGATTGAATTGTATTAATGTTTCTCTTTCTCTTAGTTCATCTATAGTTCGCTGCCAATTTTCTAAATTATTTTGGTCCATTTTAATAAAAATCTAGATATCCTTCTGTATCTATATCAAGGTATATATCATTATCTCTAGAGTCATCATCACTATCATTGTTTAATATTGTGTCTAGCCATAATTCTTTCATTAAGTCTATAATTTCGTGGTTAAATAGTAGGTTATATATTCTTTGTGTGATATCTGTATCTAAATTTTTTAATATATATAAGACTAATATTTTATAGTCTTTATCTCCATTTATAAGATACTTAGGTATTGGTGTTTTATATCTTTCTATATCTTCTGTTTGTTTAGGGTTACTAGTTTCTGCTATCTCGAGTTTCATATAACTAGGTTCTGTCATTTCTTACTTCTGTGTTTTAATCAAACTATTCCTTCTAACCTCTGCTTATATTATTACCTTTATCATCTAATAGTCCAGTATGTTTAATTATCCGGTTGGTCACTACTATGGGTTCCAGCTTTAATCAGTTTACCCTAACCCTGCTTACTTCAGTTGGTTTACTACCCTATTCACGGCTTCCTCGCCTTTTCTGGGTTCAACCATTTTGGAAAAGCTTAGTCTGGGTCTAACTTACTCTCAGCTTCCTAACCATAGCAAACTAATAAGGATAATGTTAACATAATCAGACTATAACATGATAAATAATAATAAGCTAATCAGAGATTATTAGGAATATGATAGATTAGTTACACATATGTAAATATGAGTATACCTTTGTTGTTATCTCGTCGGTAGTATGTGGCATAGATGTTTCTATGTTGGATTCCTCCATAGCAAATATCTGAAATATATTTTTGAGTAATATCTTTTATTGAGTTCTCAACACATGAGAGGTTATAGGTAAGCAGAATTGCTTGCCTTCCTTCTCATCTGTTCGTCTCTATTTATACACATAAGAGGCAAGTGCCTCAATAATTTACATAAAGAAACCGCGTGAGTAAACAGTTTAAGATACTGTTTGCTTTACGACTTCTGAAAGAAAAAAGAAGAAAAATGCGTAAATGCACAGTACTATCTACTGTGTACTTTACGACTTTTTTTTTTTTAAAAAAGAAAACGCGTAACTATTCCTACACGCGTACTATCCTATCCTACTTTACATGATTGAGCATTATGCTCTTATTTTCAACAAAGAAAAACGTGTGGGGTTTAGTGTTTCCCACTAAAAAAGTAGTACAATAATTTACATAATAAGACAAACTAAAATAATATCTGCGGGTCTTCCCATGTATCTTTTTGTCTTGCTGTTCTTCATTCTAGATTTACTTCTGGTATAGTTGTAGTATTTCCTCCACTGCACTTTGAACAATGGTGATCTGGGTATTTTGGTCCTAAATACTGGCAATATTTAACCAATAAATTTTCTGAAATAAAATCTTTTTTGATAGCTCTTGTTGTTGGGGTATCTTCGGGTCTTAGTAATGTCCATATCCAACTACGTACTTCTTCCATATCTTCTTGTCGTAGTACTCTTGCATTTGCATAGATCATGGCATGGTCTCTACAATGATATTTCCATATGTTATGTCCATTGGTGTAATTGTTGACTAGTTCTTGAATAATTACTTGCAGTCCTATTAATCTTTTTGTAGCAAAGAATGTTGGTATATCAACTTCTGGTATTTCTGGTTGCTTTTCTATGTCCTCTGGGATAATCATATCTCTGGTTAGTCCAATTTTTACTACTTGGATGAGTGGTTTTATCTCATTGTATAATATTTCGGCTGGTGCTGAATAACATCTTATATAAAAGAATGATCCGTCTGTAATTCTTTTGTATATGGAAAAGGCATTATATAAGTCTGGTATTTGTTGTAGTTCTGCTCCATCGGCTGTATATACCGTTGCGAGTAGTCCATATTCATAGCATGTACGTACTAAATTTGCACTGGTGCCAGGCTGGGCTATTAGTTTATTGTATCCTTGTAGTTTCTGCGTTATAAAATCTTTTTGAGGGTCAGTGGTTGTCTGAGATCTTGGATGTAAATTCAAAAAGGTTTGGGTTTTATACATATTTTGGATGTATGCTCTGGAAATGTGGTTATATACTTGTTTATTTTGGTTTAGACTTGCGGCATATGTGGATGTTTGTGGACTTGGTATAGTCGGATGTGATAGGTTTATGGGTTGTTTATTCCTGGTAAAGGTTTTTGTAAACTGGCTATTTAAATTTTGGTTTTGTCTTTTTGTAGGTTGACTGGTTGGATTTGAGCTGCTTGCTCCTGTAGATGCTTTTCCTGTAGCTGCATTAACAAACTTGTTATGAGTTTTATGGAGTTTCTCAACGTCTCCTTCTAGTTCTGGAATTTTTATGTCTTCCGATTGACATAGTTCAGCATATTTTGAGTCATGCGGTTGACTTGTAGCTTTGTCCTTCTTTAGCTCTTTTAGTTCTAGCTCAAAACTGTCCACTTTTAAGCAAAGTGTAGTCATGGCTTTTAACAAAATATCCATTTGGCTATCTTGATCTGTCTGGGTAGCTTTGTCTTGATAAGTAGTCTGCAGTGACATTTTTGTTAGTACTGATCACTTCTATTGTAAATGTAAAATTTTGTATATTTAAGACAAGTCTTCGTATTTCTTTTGTTGTAACTGAGTCGTCTAATTTTCTTGTTAGCCACCATTTTACTATTCATAGCATGTACGTACTAAATTTGCACTGGTGCCAGGCTGGGCTATTAGTTTATTGTATCCTTGTAGTTTCTGCGTTATAAAATCTTTTTGAGGGTCAGTGGTTGTCTGAGATCTTGGATGTAAATTCAAAAAGGTTTGGGTTTTATACATATTTTGGATGTATGCTCTGGAAATGTGGTTATATACTTGTTTATTTTGGTTTAGACTTGCGGCATATGTGGATGTTTGTGGACTTGGTATAGTCGGATGTGATAGGTTTATTGGTTGTTTATTCCTGGTAAAGGTTTTTGTAAACTGGCTATTTAAATTTTGGTTTTGTCTTTTTGTAGGTTGACTGGTTGGATTTGAGCTGCTTGCTCCTGTAGATGCTTTTCCTGTAGCTGCATTAACAAACTTGTTATGAGTTTTATGGAGTTTCTCAACGTCTCCTTCTAGTTCTGGAATTTTTATGTCTTCCGATTGACATAGTTCAGCATATTTTGAGTCATGCGGTTGACTTGTAGCTTTGTCCTTCTTTAGCTCTTTTAGTTCTAGCTCAAAACTGTCCACTTTTAAGCAAAGTGTAGTCATGGCTTTTAACAAAATATCCATTTGGCTATCTTGATCTGTCTGGGTAGCTTTGTCTTGATAAGTAGTCTGCAGTGACATTTTTGTTAGTACTGATCACTTCTATTGTAAATGTAAAATTTTGTATATTTAAGACAAGTCTTCGTATTTCTTTTGTTGTAACTGAGTCGTCTAATTTTCTTGTTAGCCACCATTTTACTTGTGTATTATCTGTTCTGACAATAAATTTGTTATAAACAATATATGGTTCGAATGCTAATAAACATTTATATAAGGCAAATAATTCTTTCCTATTTATTTCCCATTTATCTTGAGGTTCCGTATATGTTCCTGAGTGATATCTACAGTGATGTTCTGTTTTTGTATCAATATACTTATATTTTAATACTCCACCGTAACTATGGTTACTTGAATCTGTTTCTACTATATATATAAATTCTTTTGTTATATCTGGAAAATATAATTTTGGTAACTTTTGACATAATTCTTTAACCTTTTGTATATGTCTTCTGTTTGTTTAGGGTTACTAGTTTCTGCTATCTCGAGTTTCATATAACTAGGTTCTGTCATTTCTTACTTCTGTGTTTTAATCAATTATTCCTTCTAACCTCTGCTTATATTATTACCTTTATCATCTAATAGTCCAGTATGTTTAATTATCCGGTTGGTCACTACTATGGGTTCCAGCTTTAATCAGTTTACCCTAACCCTGCTTACTTCAGTTGGTTTACTACCCTATTCACGGCTTCCTCGCCTTTTCTGGGTTCAACCATTTTGGAAAAGCTTAGTCTGGGTCTAACTTACTCTCAGCTTCCTAACCATAGCAAACTAATAAGGATAATGTTAACATAATCAGACTATAACATGATAAATAATAATAAGCTAATCAGAGATTATTAGGAATATGATAGATTAGTTACACATATGTAAATATGAGTATACCTTTGTTGTTATCTCGTCGGTAGTATGTGGCATAGATGTTTCTATGTTGGATTCCTCCATAGCAAATATCTGAAATATATTTTTGAGTAATATCTTTTATTGAGTTCTCAACACATGAGAGGTTATAGGTAAGCAGAATTGCTTGCCTTCCTTCTCATCTGTTCGTCTCTATTTATACACATAAGAGGCAAGTGCCTCAATAATTTACATAAAGAAACCGCGTGAGTAAACAGTTTAAGATACTGTTTGCTTTACGACTTCTGAAAGAAAAAAGAAGAAAAACGCGTAAATGCACAGTACTATCTACTGTGTACTTTACGACTTTTTTTAAAAAAGAAAACGCGTAACTATTCCTACACGCGTACTATCCTATCCTACTTTACATGATTGAGCATTATGCTCTTATTTTCAACAAAGAAAAACGTGTGGGGTTTAGTGTTTCCCACTAAAAAAGTAGTACAATAATTTACATAATAAGACAAACTAAAATAATATCTGCGGGTCTTCCCATGTATCTTTTTGTCTTGCTGTTCTTCATTCTAGATTTACTTCTGGTATAGTTGTAGTATTTCCTCCACTGCACTTTGAACAATGGTGATCTGGGTATTTTGGTCCTAAATACTGGCAATATTTAACCAATAAATTTTCTGAAATAAAATCTTTTTTGATAGCTCTTGTTGTTGGGGTATCTTCGGGTCTTAGTAATGTCCATATCCAACTACGTACTTCTTCCATATCTTCTTGTCGTAGTACTCTTGCATTTGCATAGATCATGGCATGGTCTCTACAATGATATTTCCATATGTTATGTCCATTGGTATAATTGTTGACTAGTTCTTGGATAATTACTTGTAGTCCTATTAATCTTTTTGTAGCAAAGAATGTTGGTATATCAACTTCTGGTATTTCTGGTTGCTTTTCTATGTCCTCTGGGATAATCATATCTCTGGTTAGTCCAATTTTTACTACTTGGATGAGTGGTTTTATCTCATTGTATAATATTTCGGCTGGTGCTGAATAACATCTTATATAAAAGAATGATCCGTCTGTAATTCTTTTGTATATGGAAAAGGCATTATATAAGTCTGGTATTTGTTGTAGTTCTGCTCCATCGGCTGTATATACTGTTGCGAGTAGTCCATATTCATAGCATGTACGTACTAAATTTGCACTGGTGCCAGGCTGGGCTATTAGTTTATTGTATCCTTGTAGTTTCTGAGTTATAAAATCTTTTTGAGGGTCAGTGGTTGTCTGAGATCTTGGATGTAAATTCAAAAAGGTTTGGGTTTTATACATATTTTGGATGTATGCTCTGGAAATGTGGTTATATACTTGTTTATTTTGGTTTAGACTTGCGGCATATGTGGATGTTTGTGGACTTGGTATAGTCGGATGTGATAGGTTTATGGGTTGTTTATTCCTGGTAAAGGTTTTTGTAAACTGGCTATTTAAATTTTGGTTTTGTCTTTTTGTAGGTTGACTGGTTGGATTTGAGCTGCTTGCTCCTGTAGATGCTTTTCCTGTAGCTGCATTAACAAACTTGTTATGAGTTTTATGGAGTTTCTCAACGTCTCCTTCTAGTTCTGGAATTTTTATGTCTTCCGATTGACATAGTTCAGCATATTTTGAGTCATGCGGTTGACTTGTAGCTTTGTCCTTCTTTAGCTCTTTTAGTTCTAGCTCAAAACTGTCCACTTTTAAGCAAAGTGTAGTCATGGCTTTTAACAAAATATCCATTTGGCTATCTTGATCTGTCTGGGTAGCTTTGTCTTGATAAGTAGTCTGCAGTGACATTTTTGTTAGTACTGATCACTTCTATTGTAAATGTAAAATTTTGTATATTTAAGACAAGTCTTCGTATTTCTTTTGTTGTAACTGAGTCGTCTAATTTTCTTGTTAGCCACCATTTTACTTGTGTATTATCTGTTCTGACAATAAATTTGTTATAAACAATATATGGTTCGAATGCTAATAAACATTTATATAAGGCAAATAATTCTTTCCTATTTATTTCCCATTTATCTTGAGGTTCCGTATATGTTCCTGAGTGATATCTACAGTGATGTTCTGTTTTTGTATCAATATACTTATATTTTAATACTCCACCGTAACTATGGTTACTTGAATCTGTTTCTACTATATATATAAATTCTTTTATTATATCTGGAAAATATAATTTTGGTAACTTTTGACATAATTCTTTAACCTTTTGTATATGTTTTCTATCTGTTTGGTCAAAATGATATTCAATATCCTTTTTTAATTTTTTATTTAATGGTTTTAAATATTCTGCTAATTTTGGTATATATTCTCTTACTTGATTTACTAATCCTAAAAAGGATTGTAATTTTTTCTTCGTATCTAGTATTTCATTTGAATTTATAATTTTTTGTACTATATGTGTTTGCATTTTTACTCCATTCTTATCTATTTGTATACCAAGAAATTCTATTTGTTTTTTCATTATTTCTGCCTTGCTTTTACTTAAACTAATTCCTGCTGTATCTATAATGTTAATAAATTTATTTAGTAATTGTATGTGTTCGTCTTCTGTTCTTGAATATAACAATATATCATCAATATATACAATACAGTTTTCTAATTGTGTAAAGTAAGTATCCATAAAATGTTGATACCTACCTGGTGCATTTTTATATCCAAAGGGTAAAACATTCCATTCATAAAATCCTTGGGGTACTGTGAATGCTGTTAAATGTTTAGAGTTATCTTCTAATTTTAAATGATAAAATCCTGATTTGCAATCAAATTTGCTAAAGTAATTATATCCTTGGATTTGTCTAATTTTTAATATTTTATTTGGTATTGGGTAATTATAAGTTTTAGTTTTGGCATTTAGATTTCTATAATCAATAACCATCCTACTCTTCCCTCTTTTTTGTTCACTATGTTTGTTAACAATAAAGGCGGGACTAGTATGTTTACTGTTACTAGCTTGGATGTAATTATTTTGAAGTAATTCATCTATGTGTAAGGTAAATTCTTTTAAGTCATCAAAGTTATATTTTAATGGTTTTTGGGTTATTATACTATTCTGATTTATTAGTTCTATTGTAACTGTTGTTTTATGTTTATGCCATCCTTTAAGCGGATTGTCACTATATAAGGGTTCTAACTTATCATAGATTGATTGTAACATATTGATATTAAAGGTTATAATTTCTATTGCTTTCTCTGTTGTCACTTGATTTTCTAGTTTTTGTGTTATCTTTTCTGATCCTTTTATCCATGGTGTTGTTTTTCTAGGTTTATTTTGTACTCGTTTGGCTCCTATTTTTTGTTTACAAGGTGTTGTAAACCAGCAGTGTGTTTTTGTTAGTATATGAGGGTATAGTTCATCGATAAAGGGCATTCCTAAAATTATATCTCTTGTTGTGAAATCATAGTTATACATTGTTTTTATTGTTAGTATTTTATCATATATTTGTAATTTGACATCTTTTGCATAATATTTTATTATACTTCCTTCGTCATTAAATCCTGAAAATACAGTTGGATTTTTTATCTTTTGCCATTTAGATTCTGGTAAACAATTGTATCTACATAAATTTGCTTCTGCACCGGTATCTATCATTGGTGTGTAATATCTACTATTGTATCCTTCTACAATTATTTTTGCTAATATATATACTTTCATTTTAAAGTATTTTTATAATATTGATTTTGTCCTATTGATTATTACATTTTTATTTTGGTAATGAATGATCAATCTTTTATCTTCTAACTTATATGGTTTTACTTGTTCTAGCCATTGTAGTCCTAAAACTATATTTGGATTTATTTGTCCTATTGTAAATTGTATATTTATAGGTATTCCGCCTATAATTACTTCTTGAATAGTTATTTCCTTTGTCTGTTTTAATTCTATTGGTAAATCGGGTATTTCTTGTTCTTGTATTATAATATCATCTTCTGTAATTAATTCTCTAGTTATCCAATTATCTTGTTCTCCTGTGTTGATTAAGATTAAATATTTTCGTTGATTTAATATTCCTGTTATATAATAGGGATGTTGTGTTGGTATTATTTCATTGGGTATTTCATATTCTATTCTTCTGGATGTACTCATTCTTGATGAGGATGAGGGGGCATCTATTTGTCTTTTTGGTGTCATTCCTATTCTTTCTTTTACTATATCTAATTCTTGATTCATATTTAATTCATCATAACTATAATCATTATTATCTATGACCGTTAATATATTGTCGAATGGGGATTCTATATTGATTTTATCAATTTTGTTAGTTGCTTGTACCATATGTTTAGTAGTTAAAATATATAAATTTTTGCATCTTGCTGTAAATATTTTACTTCCAGGGGTTAATTCTATTCCTGATAGTTTCCAATATAATACTAGGGATTTATCTATATTTCTATCTTTTATTGCTACTGTATAATTTGGGTTAACTGTAAACTTAAATTTTTGGTATATTAGATTTCCTTTTACTGCACTAATTATACTTTGTTCAATTGGGTACTTAATTCTATCATCTGCTAAGTATAGTTCTATGGGTGTATTTATTCCTTCCTTAAAACATGCTTTTATTAATATCTGTATTGCTCCTAAGTGTACATGAGTTATTTCGTTTTTCGGTTTTGGTTTTAATGCTTGTATTTCTTTGGTTATTTCTCTTTTACTTATTATGGGTACCATTGCACTACCTTGTGCATATTTACAGTCTACTGTATGTTCTTTTTGGCTTATTATATAATATTCTTCTTTAGGTTTTTTAAACCAATATTTTACCATTGGTACATCTAATACATTATCTATTTTTAAGGTTATTTCTTGTTTCGTAATTTGCTTGTATATATTTGAGTCAAATATTATTTTTTGGTTATTACTATCTTCAGTTTGGTAATTTTCTTTTTCTATTATTCCTGATTCAGTCATCAATTTCGTTTTCTATATCTGATAGATTTATATCGCTATCATCATTATTTAGGTCAGTTTCTAAATCTGCGTCATTTATCTCTATATCTGGTAATTCATCTAGTTCATAAATACTATCGTTACTTTCTAAATCATAATCTATGTATGGTAATTCCGTATAAATATTTTCTTCTATTCTTACTTCGGTAATTTGTTTTTTCTTAATATCTTTAGGTATTTTACAATCTTTAGCTAAGTGTCCTAATTTTCCACAGTTATAGCATTTGCATTCTGATAATTTTTTCTTAGGTCGATAAGGTCTTTTTCTCTTGTAATTTTTTATATAATATCTTTTTCTTGGATTTTTATGCTTATATTTAGATTTAAAAGATTTATATTTTTTAAATCGTTTTTTGTATCTAAACTTATTTTTCTTAGTTTTACAACCAAATTGTGGTGCTATCTTTTGTGTACAACACGACATATTTTTTGTTAATACTTTATCTAATTTTTGTTTATCTTTATATTCATCACACAGTCCTATAAACCATGTTTGTAAATATTTTATTCTAGCTCCTAATGTATCTGTCAAACTAGCTGCATCCCATGCTGTTATTATTTTTGTACTAAATGGTTCAGGTAACTTTGTAAAATATGTTCTTCTAACTGCTATAGCTTCTTCATGAGTATATATTGCTCTATAATAGTAATCTTTAAAAGCGCATGTATATTCATCTATATAACACATATTGCATATTGATAATTTATTCATTAATTGTCTATTTAGATTCTTATCTTTTTCTTGTTCTGCTAATTCTGTTGTCATACTTCCAAATTCATTTCTAATTCCAAATTCGTATTTGTCTAATATAGCTATGCTTGATGTTGTAATTGTTCCACTACTATCTTTATTATTTCTTAATGTTGCTCTACCGTCAGCTGTTATGTTATGTAGCCATAATTTTACTGTTCCTATTAATGTTCTTTCTATATATCCTGGTGTATCTGCTACTGATATTTTATTATCTATTAGTTGTTTTGCAATTTGTCCTATCCATACTTGTATTGTTTTATTTATATCTGTGACACAATCTAAATCTAAAAATTGTGAATGTTCTGGAGTTTTAGTTGGTGTCCATTTATTTAATCTACTTTGCCATATTGCTTCATATCTATTATCATCTGTTACTGTATAATAAGTTGGTTCTCTAGTTCGTGGGTTATCATATCTTCTTTTCTCATATGTTCTACTTGTACTTGGTTGTTCATTTTTTATAGTATGTATATTTGGTTCAGCATTTGTTGTATTTATATTTAAATCTGTTATTTGGTTCATTATTTGGGTATATGTTTCACTGTTATCGTCATTATCGTCTTCATTGTTATTATTGTCTGAATGTATTTCTGATTCGGTTTCGTTTTACTTCTGTGTTTTAATCAATTATTCCTTCTAACCTCTGCTTATATTATTACCTTTATCATCTAATAGTCCAGTATGTTTAATTATCCGGTTGGTCACTACTATGGGTTCCAGCTTTAATCAGTTTGCCCTAACCCTGCTTACTTCAGTTGGTTTACTACCCTATTCACGGCTTCCTCGCCTTTTCTAGGTTCAACCATTTTGGAAAAGCTTAGTCTGGGTCTAACTTACTCTCAGCTTCCTAACCATAGCAAACTAATAAGGATAATGTTAACATAATCAGACTATAACATGATAAATAATAATAAGCTAATCAGAGATTATTAGGAATATGATAGATTAGTTACACATATGTAAATATGAGTATACCTTTGTTGTTATCTCGTCGGTAGTATGTGGCATAGATGTTTCTATGTTGGATTCCTCCATAGCAAATATCTGAAATATATTTTTGAGTAATATCTTTTATTGAGTTCTCAACACATGAGAGGTTATAGGTAAGCAGAATTGCTTGCCTTCCTTCTCATCTGTTCGTCTCTATTTATACACATAAGAGGCAAGTGCCTCAATAATTTACATAAAGAAACCGCGTGAGTAAACAGTTTAAGATACTGTTTGCTTTACGACTTCTGAAAGAAAAAAGAAGAAAAACGCGTAAATGCACAGTACTATCTACTGTGTACTTTACGACTTTTTTTTTTTTTAAAAAAGAAAACGCGTAACTATTCCTACACGCGTACTATCCTATCCTACTTTACATGATTGAGCATTATGCTCTTATTTTCAACAAAGAAAAACGTGTGGGGTTTAGTGTTTCCCACTAAAAAAGTAGTACAATAATTTACATAATAAGACAAACTAAAATAATATCTGCGGGTCTTCCCATGTATCTTTTTGTCTTGCTGTTCTTCATTCTAGATTTACTTCTGGTATAGTTGTAGTATTTCCTCCACTGCACTTTGAACAATGGTGATCTGGGTATTTTGGTCCTAAATACTGGCAATATTTAACCAATAAATTTTCTGAAATAAAATCTTTTTTGATAGCTCTTGTTGTTGGGGTATCTTCGGGTCTTAGTAATGTCCATATCCAACTACGTACTTCTTCCATATCTTCTTGTCGTAGTACTCTTGTATTTGCATAGATCATGGCATGGTCTCTACAATGATATTTCCATATGTTATGTCCATTGGTGTAATTGTTGACTAGTTCTTGAATAATTACTTGCAGTCCTATTAATCTTTTTGTAGCAAAGAATGTTGGTATATCAACTTCTGGTATTTCTGGTTGCTTTTCTATGTCCTCTGGGATAATCATATCTCTGGTTAGTCCAATTTTTACTACTTGGATGAGTGGTTTTATCTCATTGTATAATATTTCGGCTGGTGCTGAATAACATCTTATATAAAAGAATGATCCGTCTGTAATTCTTTTGTATATGGAAAAGGCATTATATAAGTCTGGTATTTGTTGTAGTTCTGCTCCATCGGCTGTATATACCGTTGCGAGTAGTCCATATTCATAGCATGTACGTACTAAATTTGCACTGGTGCCAGGCTGGGCTATTAGTTTATTGTATCCTTGTAGTTTCTGCGTTATAAAATCTTTTTGAGGGTCAGTGGTTGTCTGAGATCTTGGATGTAAATTCAAAAAGGTTTGGGTTTTATACATATTTTGGATGTATGCTCTGGAAATGTGGTTATATACTTGTTTATTTTGGTTTAGACTTGCGGCATATGTGGATGTTTGTGGACTTGGTATAGTCGGATGTGATAGGTTTATGGGTTGTTTATTCCTGGTAAAGGTTTTTGTAAACTGGCTATTTAAATTTTGGTTTTGTCTTTTTGTAGGTTGACTGGTTGGATTTGAGCTGCTTGCTCCTGTAGATGCTTTTCCTGTAGCTGCATTAACAAACTTGTTATGAGTTTTATGGAGTTTCTCAACGTCTCCTTCTAGTTCTGGAATTTTTATGTCTTCCGATTGACATAGTTCAGCATATTTTGAGTCATGCGGTTGACTTGTAGCTTTGTCCTTCTTTAGCTCTTTTAGTTCTAGCTCAAAACTGTCCACTTTTAAGCAAAGTGTAGTCATGGCTTTTAACAAAATATCCATTTGGCTATCTTGATCTGTCTGGGTAGCTTTGTCTTGATAAGTAGTCTGCAGTGACATTTTTGTTAGTACTGATCACTTCTATTGTAAATGTAAAATTTTGTATATTTAAGACAAGTCTTCGTATTTCTTTTGTTGTAACTGAGTCGTCTAATTTTCTTGTTAGCCACCATTTTACTTGTGTATTATCTGTTCTGACAATAAATTTGTTATAAACAATATATGGTTCGAATGCTAATAAACATTTATATAAGGCAAATAATTCTTTCCTATTTATTTCCCATTTATCTTGAGGTTCCGTATATGTTCCTGAGTGATATCTACAGTGATGTTCTGTTTTTGTATCAATATACTTATATTTTAATACTCCACCGTAACTATGGTTACTTGAATCTGTTTCTACTATATATATAAATTCTTTTGTTATATCTGGAAAATATAATTTTGGTAACTTTTGACATAATTCTTTAACCTTTTGTATATGTTTTCTATCTGTTTGGTCAAAATGATATTCAATATCCTTTTTTAATTTTTTATTTAATGGTTTTAAATATTCTGCTAATTTTGGTATATATTCTCTTACTTGATTTACTAATCCTAAAAAGGATTGTAATTTTTTCTTCGTATCTAGTATTTCATTTGAATTTATAATTTTTTGTACTATATGTGTTTGCATTTTTACTCCATTCTTATCTATTTGTATACCAAGAAATTCTATTTGTTTTTTCATTATTTCTGCCTTGCTTTTACTTAAACTAATTCCTGCTGTATCTATAATGTTAATAAATTTATTTAGTAATTGTATGTGTTCGTCTTCTGTTCTTGAATATAACAATATATCATCAATATATACAATACAGTTTTCTAATTGTGTAAAGTAAGTATCCATAAAATGTTGATACCTACCTGGTGCATTTTTATATCCAAAGGGTAAAACATTCCATTCATAAAATCCTTGGGGTACTGTGAATGCTGTTAAATGTTTAGAGTTATCTTCTAATTTTAAATGATAAAATCCTGATTTGCAATCAAATTTGCTAAAGTAATTATATCCTTGGATTTGTCTAATTTTTAATATTTTATTTGGTATTGGGTAATTATAAGTTTTAGTTTTGGCATTTAGATTTCTATAATCAATAACCATCCTACTCTTCCCTCTTTTTTGTTCACTATGTTTGTTAACAATAAAGGCGGGACTAGTATGTTTACTGTTACTAGCTTGGATGTAATTATTTTGAAGTAATTCATCTATGTGTAAGGTAAATTCTTTTAAGTCATCAAAGTTATATTTTAATGGTTTTTGGGTTATTATACTATTCTGATTTATTAGTTCTATTGTAACTGTTGTTTTATGTTTATGCCATCCTTTAAGCGGATTGTCACTATATAAGGGTTCTAACTTATCATAGATTGATTGTAACATATTGATATTAAAGGTTATAATTTCTATTGCTTTCTCTGTTGTCACTTGATTTTCTAGTTTTTGTGTTATCTTTTCTGATCCTTTTATCCATGGTGTTGTTTTTCTAGGTTTATTTTGTACTCGTTTGGCTCCTATTTTTTGTTTACAAGGTGTTGTAAACCAGCAGTGTGTTTTTGTTAGTATATGAGGGTATAGTTCATCGATAAAGGGCATTCCTAAAATTATATCTCTTGTTGTGAAATCATAGTTATACATTGTTTTTATTGTTAGTATTTTATCATATATTTGTAATTTGACATCTTTTGCATAATATTTTATTATACTTCCTTCGTCATTAAATCCTGAAAATACAGTTGGATTTTTTATCTTTTGCCACTTAGTTTCTGGTAAACAATTGTATCTACATAAATTTGCTTCTGCACCGGTATCTATCATTGGTGTGTAATATCTACTATTGTATCCTTCTACAATTATTTTTGCTAATATATATACTTTCATTTTAAAGTATTTTTATAATATTGATTTTGTCCTATTGATTATTACATTTTTATTTTGGTAATGAATGATCAATCTTTTATCTTCTAACTTATATGGTTTTACTTGTTCTAGCCATTGTAGTCCTAAAACTATATTTGGATTTATTTGTCCTATTGTAAATTGTATGTTTATAGGTATTCCGCCTATAATTACTTCTTGAATAATTGTAGAAGGATACAATAGTAGATATTACACACCAATGATAGATACCGGTGCAGAAGCAAATTTATGTAGATACAATTGTTTACCAGAAACTAAGTGGCAAAAGATAAAAAATCCAACTGTATTTTCAGGATTTAATGACGAAGGAAGTATAATAAAATATTATGCAAAAGATGTCAAATTACAAATATATGATAAAATACTAACAATAAAAACAATGTATAACTATGATTTCACAACAAGAGATATAATTTTAGGAATGTCTAGATTGAATTGTATTAATGTTTCTCTTTCTCTTAGTTCATCTATAGTTCGCTGCCAATTTTCTAAATTATTTTGGTCCATTTTAATAAAAATCTAGATATCCTTCTGTATCTATATCAAGGTATATATCATTATCTCTAGAGTCATTATCACTATCATTGTTTAATATTGTGTCTATCCATAATTCTTTCATTAAGTCTATGATTTCGTGGTTAAATAGTAGGTTATATATTCTTTGTGTGATATCTGTATCTAAATTTTTTAATATATATAAGACTAATATTTTATAGTCTTTATCTCCATTTATAAGATACTTAGGTATTGGTGTTTTATATCTTTCTATATCTTCTGTTTGTTTAGGGTTACTAGTTTCTGCTATCTCGAGTTTCATATAACTAGGTTCTGTCATTTCTTACTTCTGTGTTTTAATCAAACTATTCCTTCTAACCTCTGCTTATATTATTACCTTTATCATCTAATAGTCCAGTATGTTTAATTATCCGGTTGGTCACTACTATGGGTTCCAGCTTTAATCAGTTTACCCTAACCCTGCTTACTTCAGTTGGTTTACTACCCTATTCACGGCTTCCTCGCCTTTTCTGGGTTCAACCATTTTGGAAAAGCTTAGTCTGGGTCTAACTTACTCTCAGCTTCCTAACCATAGCAAACTAATAAGGATAATGTTAACATAATCAGACTATAACATGATAAATAATAATAAGCTAATCAGAGATTATTAGGAATATGATAGATTAGTTACACATATGTAAATATGAGTATACCTTTGTTGTTATCTCGTCGGTAGTATGTGGCATAGATGTTTCTATGTTGGATTCCTCCATAGCAAATATCTGAAATATATTTTTGAGTAATATCTTTTATTGAGTTCTCAACACATGAGAGGTTATAGGTAAGCAGAATTGCTTGCCTTCCTTCTCATCTGTTCGTCTCTATTTATACACATAAGAGGCAAGTGCCTCAATAATTTACATAAAGAAACCGCGTGAGTAAACAGTTTAAGATACTGTTTGCTTTACGACTTCTGAAAGAAAAAAGAAGAAAAACGCGTAAATGCACAGTACTATCTACTGTGTACTTTACGACTTTTTTTTAAAAAAGAAAACGCGTAACTATTCCTACACGCGTACTATCCTATCCTACTTTACATGATTGAGCATTATGCTCTTATTTTCAACAAAGAAAAACGTGTGGGGTTTAGTGTTTCCCACTAAAAAAGTAGTACAATAATTTACATAATAAGACAAACTAAAATAATATCTGCGGGTCTTCCCATGTATCTTTTTGTCTTGCTGTTCTTCATTCTAGATTTACTTCTGGTATAGTTGTAGTATTTCCTCCACTGCACTTTGAACAATGGTGATCTGGGTATTTTGGTCCTAAATACTGGCAATATTTAACCAATAAATTTTCTGAAATAAAATCTTTTTTGATAGCTCTTGTTGTTGGGGTATCTTCGGGTCTTAGTAATGTCCATATCCAACTACGTACTTCTTCCATATCTTCTTGTCGTAGTACTCTTGCATTTGCATAGATCATGGCATGGTCTCTACAATGATATTTCCATATGTTATGTCCATTGGTGTAATTGTTGACTAGTTCTTGAATAATTACTTGCAGTCCTATTAATCTTTTTGTAGCAAAGAATGTTGGTATATCAACTTCTGGTATTTCTGGTTGCTTTTCTATATCCTCTGGGATAATCATATCTCTGGTTAGTCCAATTTTTACTACTTGGATGAGTGGTTTTATCTCATTGTATAATATTTCGGCTGGTGCTGAATAACATCTTATATAAAAGAATGATCCGTCTGTAATTCTTTTGTATATGGAAAAGGCATTATATAAGTCTGGTATTTGTTGTAGTTCTGCTCCATCGGCTGTATATACCGTTGCGAGTAGTCCATATTCATAGCATGTACGTACTAAATTTGCACTGGTGCCAGGCTGGGCTATTAGTTTATTGTATCCTTGTAGTTTCTGCGTTATAAAATCTTTTTGAGGGTCAGTGGTTGTCTGAGATCTTGGATGTAAATTCAAAAAGGTTTGGGTTTTATACATATTTTGGATGTATGCTCTGGAAATGTGGTTATATACTTGTTTATTTTGGTTTAGACTTGCGGCATATGTGGATGTTTGTGGACTTGGTATAGTCGGATGTGATAGGTTTATGGGTTGTTTATTCCTGGTAAAGGTTTTTGTAAACTGGCTATTTAAATTTTGGTTTTGTCTTTTTGTAGGTTGACTGGTTGGATTTGAGCTGCTTGCTCCTGTAGATGCTTTTCCTGTAGCTGCATTAACAAACTTGTTATGAGTTTTATGGAGTTTCTCAACGTCTCCTTCTAGTTCTGGAATTTTTATGTCTTCCGATTGACATAGTTCAGCATATTTTGAGTCATGCGGTTGACTTGTAGCTTTGTCCTTCTTTAGCTCTTTTAGTTCTAGCTCAAAACTGTCCACTTTTAAGCAAAGTGTAGTCATGGCTTTTAACAAAATATCCATTTGGCTATCTTGATCTGTCTGGGTAGCTTTGTCTTGATAAGTAGTCTGCAGTGACATTTTTGTTAGTACTGATCACTTCTATTGTAAATGTAAAATTTTGTATATTTAAGACAAGTCTTCGTATTTCTTTTGTTGTAACTGAGTCGTCTAATTTTCTTGTTAGCCACCATTTTACTTGTGTATTATCTGTTCTGACAATAAATTTGTTATAAACAATATATGATTCGAATGCTAATAAACATTTATATAAGGCAAATAATTCTTTCCTATTTATTTCCCATTTATCTTGAGGTTCCGTATATGTTCCTGAGTGATATCTACAGTGATGTTCTGTTTTTGTATCAATATACTTATATTTTAATACTCCACCGTAACTATGGTTACTTGAATCTGTTTCTACTATATATATAAATTCTTTTGTTATATCTGGAAAATATAATTTTGGTAACTTTTGACATAATTCTTTAACCTTTTGTATATGTTTTCTATCTGTTTGGTCAAAATGATATTCAATATCCTTTTTTAATTTTTTATTTAATGGTTTTAAATATTCTGCTAATTTTGGTATATATTCTCTTACTTGATTTACTAATCCTAAAAAGGATTGTAATTTTTTCTTCGTATCTAGTATTTCATTTGAATTTATAATTTTTTGTACTATATGTGTTTGCATTTTTACTCCATTCTTATCTATTTGTATACCAAGAAATTCTATTTGTTTTTTCATTATTTCTGCCTTGCTTTTACTTAAACTAATTCCTGCTGTATCTATAATGTTAATAAATTTATTTAGTAATTGTATGTGTTCGTCTTCTGTTCTTGAATTTAACAATATATCATCAATATATACAATACAGTTTTCTAATTGTGTAAAGTAAGTATCCATAAAATGTTGATACCTACCTGGTGCATTTTTATATCCAAAGGGTAAAACATTCCATTCATAAAATCCTTGGGGTACTGTGAATGCTGTTAAATGTTTAGAGTTATCTTCTAATTTTAAATGATAAAATCCTGATTTGCAATCAAATTTGCTAAAGTAATTATATCCTTGGATTTGTCTAATTTTTAATATTTTATTTGGTATTGGGTAATTATAAGTTTTAGTTTTGTCATTTAGATTTCTATAATCAATAACCATCCTACTCTTCCCTCTTTTTTGTTCACTATGTTTGTTAACAATAAAGGCGGGACTAGTATGTTTACTGTTACTAGCTTGGATGTAATTATTTTGAAGTAATTCATCTATGTGTAAGGTAAATTCTTTTAAGTCATCAAAGTTATATTTTAATGGTTTTTGGGTTATTATACTATTCTGATTTATTAGTTCTATTGTAACTGTTGTTTTATGTTTATGCCATCCTTTAAGCGGATTGTCACTATATAAGGGTTCTAACTTATCATAGATTGATTGTAACATATTGATATTAAAGGTTATAATTTCTATTGCTTTCTCTGTTGTCACTTGATTTTCTAGTTTTTGTGTTATCTTTTCTGATCCTTTTATCCATGGTGTTGTTTTTCTAGGTTTATTTTGTACTCGTTTGGCTCCTATTTTTTGTTTACAAGGTGTTGTAAACCAGCAGTGTGTTTTTGTTAGTATATGAGGGTATAGTTCATCGATAAAGGGCATTCCTAAAATTATATCTCTTGTTGTGAAATCATAGTTATACATTGTTTTTATTGTTAGTATTTTATCATATATTTGTAATTTGACATCTTTTGCATAATATTTTATTATACTTCCTTCGTCATTAAATCCTGAAAATACAGTTGGATTTTTTATCTTTTGCCACTTAGTTTCTGGTAAACAATTGTATCTACATAAATTTGCTTCTGCACCGGTATCTATCATTGGTGTGTAATATCTACTATTGTATCCTTCTACAATTATTTTTGCTAATATATATACTTTCATTTTAAAGTATTTTTATAATATTGATTTTGTCCTATTGATTATTACATTTTTATTTTGGTAATGAATGATCAATCTTTTATCTTCTAACTTATATGGTTTTACTTGTTCTAGCCATTGTAGTCCTAAAACTATATTTGGATTTATTTGTCCTATTGTAAATTGTATGTTTATAGGTATTCCGCCTATAATTACTTCTTGAATAGTTATTTCCTTTGTCTGTTTTAATTCTATTGGTAGATCGGGTATTTCTTGTTCTTGTATTATAATATCATCTTCTGTAATTAATTCTCTTGTTATCCAATTATCTTGTTCTCCTGTGTTAATTAAGATTAAATATTTTCGTTGATTTAATATTCCTGTTATATAATAAGGATGTTGTGTTGGTATTATTTCATTGGGTATTTCATATTCTATTCTTCTGGATGTACTCATTCTTGATGAGGATGAGGGGGCATCTATTTGTCTTTTTGGTGTCATTCCTATTCTTTCTTTTACTATATCTAATTCTTGATTCATATTTAATTCATCATAACTATAATCATTATTATCTATGACCGTTAATATATTGTCGAATGGGGATTCTATATTGATTTTATCAATTTTGTTAGTTGCTTGTACCATATGTTTAGTAGTTAAAATATATAAATTTTTGCATCTTGCTGTAAATATTTTACTTCCAGGGGTTAATTCTATTCCTGATAGTTTCCAATATAATACTAGAGATTTATCTATATTTCTATCTTTTATTGCTACTGTATAATTTGGGTTAACTGTAAACTTAAATTTTTGGTATATTAGATTTCCTTTTACTGCACTAATTATACTTTGTTCAATTGGGTACTTAATTCTATCATCTGCTAAGTATAGTTCTATGGGTGTATTTATTCCTTCCTTAAAACATGCTTTTATTAATATCTGTATTGCTCCTAAGTGTACATGAGTTATTTCGTTTTTCGGTTTTGGTTTTAATGCTTGTATTTCTTTGGTTATTTCTCTTTTACTTATTATGGGTACCATTGCACTACCTTGTGCATATTTACAGTCTACTGTATGTTCTTTTTGGCTTATTATATAATATTCTTCTTTAGGTTTTTTAAACCAATATTTTACCATTGGTACATCTAATACATTATCTATTTTTAAGGTTATTTCTTGTTTCGTAATTTGCTTGTATATATTTGAGTCAAATATTATTTTTTGGTTATTACTATCTTCAGTTTGGTAATTTTCTTTTTCTATTATTCCTGATTCAGTCATCAATTTCGTTTTCTATATCTGATAGATTTATATCGCTATCATCATTATTTAGGTCAGTTTCTAAATCTGCGTCATTTATCTCTATATCTGGTAATTCATCTAGTTCATAAATACTATCGTTACTTTCTAAATCATAATCTATGTATGGTAATTCCGTATAAATATTTTCTTCTATTCTTACTTCGGTAATTTGTTTTTTCTTAATATCTTTAGGTATTTTACAATCTTTAGCTAAGTGTCCTAATTTTCCACAGTTATAGCATTTGCATTCTGATAATTTTTTCTTAGGTCGATAAGGTCTTTTTCTCTTGTAATTTTTTATATAATATCTTTTTCTTGGATTTTTATGCTTATATTTAGATTTAAAAGATTTATATTTTTTAAATCGTTTTTTGTATCTAAACTTATTTTTCTTAGTTTTACAACCAAATTGTGGTGCTATCTTTTGTGTACAACACGACATATTTTTTGTTAATACTTTATCTAATTTTTGTTTATCTTTATATTCATCACACAGTCCTATAAACCATGTTTGTAAATATTTTATTCTAGCTCCTAATGTATCTGTCAAACTAGCTGCATCCCATGCTGTTATTATTTTTGTACTAAATGGTTCAGGTAACTTTGTAAAATATGTTCTTCTAACTGCTATAGCTTCTTCATGAGTATATATTGCTCTATAATAGTAATCTTTAAAAGCGCATGTATATTCATCTATATAACACATATTGCATATTGATAATTTATTCATTAATTGTCTATTTAGATTCTTATCTTTTTCTTGTTCTGCTAATTCTGTTGTCATACTTCCAAATTCATTTCTAATTCCAAATTCGTATTTGTCTAATATAGCTATGCTTGATGTTGTAATTGTTTCATATAACTAGGTTCTGTCATTTCTTACTTCTGTGTTTTAATCAAACTATTCCTTCTAACCTCTGCTTATATTATTACCTTTATCATCTAATAGTCCAGTATGTTTAATTATCCGGTTGGTCACTACTATGGGTTCCAGCTTTAATCAGTTTACCCTAACCCTGCTTACTTCAGTTGGTTTACTACCCTATTCACGGCTTCCTCGCCTTTTCTGGGTTCAACCATTTTGGAAAAGCTTAGTCTGGGTCTAACTTACTCTCAGCTTCCTAACCATAGCAAACTAATAAGGATAATGTTAACATAATCAGACTATAACATGATAAATAATAATAAGCTAATCAGAGATTATTAGGAATATGATAGATTAGTTACACATATGTAAATATGAGTATACCTTTGTTGTTATCTCGTCGGTAGTATGTGGCATAGATGTTTCTATGTTGGATTCCTCCATAGCAAATATCTGAAATATATTTTTGAGTAATATCTTTTATTGAGTTCTCAACACATGAGAGGTTATAGGTAAGCAGAATTGCTTGCCTTCCTTCTCATCTGTTCGTCTCTATTTATACACATAAGAGGCAAGTGCCTCAATAATTTACATAAAGAAACCGCGTGAGTAAACAGTTTAAGATACTGTTTGCTTTACGACTTCTGAAAGAAAAAAGAAGAAAAACGCGTAAATGCACAGTACTATCTACTGTGTACTTTACGACTTTTTTTTAAAAAAGAAAACGCGTAACTATTCCTACACGCGTACTATCCTATCCTACTTTACATGATTGAGCATTATGCTCTTATTTTCAACAAAGAAAAACGTGTGGGGTTTAGTGTTTCCCACTAAAAAAGTAGTACAATAATTTACATAATAAGACAAACTAAAATAATATCTGCGGGTCTTCCCATGTATCTTTTTGTCTTGCTGTTCTTCATTCTAGATTTACTTCTGGTATAGTTGTAGTAAAACGAAACCGAATCAGAAATACATTCAGACAATAATAACAATGAAGACGATAATGACGATAACAGTGAAACATATACCCAAATAATGAACCAAATAACAGATTTAAATATAAATACAACAAATGCTGAACCAAATATACATACTATAAAAAATGAACAACCAAGTACAAGTAGAACATATGAGAAAAGAAGATATGATAACCCACGAACTAGAGAACCAACTTATTATACAGTAACAGATGATAATAGATATGAAGCAATATGGCAAAGTAGATTAAATAAATGGACACCAACTAAAACTCCAGAACATTCACAATTTTTAGATTTAGATTGTGTCACAGATATAAATAAAACAATACAAGTATGGATAGGACAAATTGCAAAACAACTAATAGATAATAAAATATCAGTAGCAGATACACCAGGATATATAGAAAGAACATTAATAGGAACAGTAAAATTATGGCTACATAACATAACAGCTGACGGTAGAGCAACATTAAGAAATAATAAAGATAGTAGTGGAACAATTACAACATCAAGCATAGCTATATTAGACAAATACGAATTTGGAATTAGAAATGAATTTGGAAGTATGACAACAGAATTAGCAGAACAAGAAAAAGATAAGAATCTAAATAGACAATTAATGAATAAATTATCAATATGCAATATGTGTTATATAGATGAATATACATGCGCTTTTAAAGATTACTATTATAGAGCAATATATACTCATGAAGAAGCTATAGCAGTTAGAAGAACATATTTTACAAAGTTACCTGAACCATTTAGTACAAAAATAATAACAGCATGGGATGCAGCTAGTTTGACAGATACATTAGGAGCTAGAATAAAATATTTACAAACATGGTTTATAGGACTGTGTGATGAATATAAAGATAAACAAAAATTAGATAAAGTATTAACAAAAAATATGTCGTGTTGTACACAAAAGATAGCACCACAATTTGGTTGTAAAACTAAGAAAAATAAGTTTAGATACAAAAAACGATTTAAAAAATATAAATCTTTTAAATCTAAATATAAGCATAAAAATCCAAGAAAAAGATATTATATAAATCATTTAATTTTCTTAATAATTCCATTTTTCTTATTATTTTTGGTGTTTCTGGATATATATATACTGGGTTGCTCGGCTCTGGTTTATCCATTTACTAATGATTCTCTTATTTTAGTTATTGCTATAATAAAATGTGTTATTCTTTTAGTGAAGTTATTTATTTCCTTGATTATTTGTGTAATTTCTTTTAGCTTATATTTTTGCTGTCTTTTTATTTTACTCTGTTTTTCAATTCTTCTTGTTAAATAGTGTATTTTTATTTTTCTGACTACTTTTGGTTGTTGTCGCTTATACATTATAATTCATCATATTTATATTCTTGTTGTTTTATAAGTTGTCTAATATATTCGTATTCTGTATAGGAAATTGTGTCGATTAATTCAGGTATTTTTGTGTATTCGTATCTTTCATATAATTTATCTAAATTTAGTCTTAGTTTCTGTACTTTAGTTGCTATATTTATTTGTTTATCCAATCTTATACATCTAGGGTGTTTATCTGGTAAATCTTCTCCATATTCAATTCCTTTCATGTTTTCTGTTTGTATTATAAATTGTTTTTTACTTTGTTTCTTTATTCTATTTTTGTAAATATTGTTGGTACTATATTTTTTATTCCTATGCTCGTTTATTTTATTTTCGTTCATCCTATGCTCTGTTATCTTATCTTTTTTATTCCTATGCTCTGATACCAATGTGGGGGGTGGTCCTTTGATCTTCTCTTCTTGGGTCATTTTATCTAAATGCGGAATTATAGTAGTTATCTCGTTCTCTAATTAGTCTTAATATAATATTGATATCTCTTACTATTAGATCTAAATAACCACTATTTTGGGTTTGTATATATCTGTCTAGATTGAATTGTATTAATGTTTCTCTTTCTCTTAGTTCATCTATAGTTCGCTGCCAATTTTCTAAATTATTTTGGTCCATTTTAATAAAAATCTAGATATCCTTCTGTATCTATATCAAGGTATATATCATTATCTCTAGAGTCATTATCACTATCATTGTTTAATATTGTGTCTATCCATAATTCTTTCATTAAGTCTATAATTTCGTGGTTAAATAGTAGGTTATATATTCTTTGTGTGATATCTGTATCTAAATTTTTTAATATATATAAGACTAATATTTTATAGTCTTTATCTCCATTTATAAGATACTTAGGTATTGGTGTTTTATATCTTTCTATATCTTCTGTTTGTTTAGGGTTACTAGTTTCTGCTATCTCGAGTTTCATATAACTAGGTTCTGTCATTTCTTACTTCTGTGTTTTAATCAAACTATTCCTTCTAACCTCTGCTTATATTATTACCTTTATCATCTAATAGTCCAGTATGTTTAATTATCCGGTTGGTCACTACTATGGGTTCCAGCTTTAATCAGTTTACCCTAACCCTGCTTACTTCAGTTGGTTTACTACCCTATTCACGGCTTCCTCGCCTTTTCTGGGTTCAACCATTTTGGAAAAGCTTAGTCTGGGTCTAACTTACTCTCAGCTTCCTAACCATAGCAAACTAATAAGGATAATGTTAACATAATCAGACTATAACATGATAAATAATAATAAGCTAATCAGAGATTATTAGGAATATGATAGATTAGTTACACATATGTAAATATGAGTATACCTTTGTTGTTATCTCGTCGGTAGTATGTGGCATAGATGTTTCTATGTTGGATTCCTCCATAGCAAATATCTGAAATATATTTTTGAGTAATATCTTTTATTGAGTTCTCAACACATGAGAGGTTATAGGTAAGCAGAATTGCTTGCCTTCCTTCTCATCTGTTCGTCTCTATTTATACACATAAGAGGCAAGTGCCTCAATAATTTACATAAAGAAACCGCGTGAGTAAACAGTTTAAGATACTGTTTGCTTTACGACTTCTGAAAGAAAAAAGAAGAAAAACGCGTAAATGCACAGTACTATCTACTGTGTACTTTACGACTTTTTTTAAAAAAGAAAACGCGTAACTATTCCTACACGCGTACTATCCTATCCTACTTTACATGATTGAGCATTATGCTCTTATTTTCAACAAAGAAAAACGTGTGGGGTTTAGTGTTTCCCACTAAAAAAGTAGTACAATAATTTACATAATAAGACAAACTAAAATAATATCTGCGGGTCTTCCCATGTATCTTTTTGTCTTGCTGTTCTTCATTCTAGATTTACTTCTGGTATAGTTGTAGTATTTCCTCCACTGCACTTTGAACAATGGTGATCTGGGTATTTTGGTCCTAAATACTGGCAATATTTAACCAATAAATTTTCTGAAATAAAATCTTTTTTGATAGCTCTTGTTGTTGGGGTATCTTCGGGTCTTAGTAATGTCCATATCCAACTACGTACTTCTTCCATATCTTCTTGTCGTAGTACTCTTGCATTTGCATAGATCATGGCATGGTCTCTACAATGATATTTCCATATGTTATGTCCATTGGTATAATTGTTGACTAGTTCTTGGATAATTACTTGTAGTCCTATTAATCTTTTTGTAGCAAAGAATGTTGGTATATCAACTTCTGGTATTTCTGGTTGCTTTTCTATGTCCTCTGGGATAATCATATCTCTGGTTAGTCCAATTTTTACTACTTGGATGAGTGGTTTTATCTCATTGTATAATATTTCGGCTGGTGCTGAATAACATCTTATATAAAAGAATGATCCGTCTGTAATTCTTTTGTATATGGAAAAGGCATTATATAAGTCTGGTATTTGTTGTAGTTCTGCTCCATCGGCTGTATATACTGTTGCGAGTAGTCCATATTCATAGCATGTACGTACTAAATTTGCACTGGTGCCAGGCTGGGCTATTAGTTTATTGTATCCTTGTAGTTTCTGCGTTATAAAATCTTTTTGAGGGTCAGTGGTTGTCTGAGATCTTGGATGTAAATTCAAAAAGGTTTGGGTTTTATACATATTTTGGATGTATGCTCTGGAAATGTGGTTATATACTTGTTTATTTTGGTTTAGACTTGCGGCATATGTGGATGTTTGTGGAAAATTATATACTAGTAACAGTAACAGATGATAATAGATATGAAGCAATATGGCAAAGTAGATTAAATAAATGGACACCAACTAAAACTCCAGATATAAATCTTTTAAATCTAAATATAAGCATAAAAATCCAAGAAAAAGATATTATATAAAAAATTACAAGAGAAAAAGACCTTATCGACCTAAGAAAAAATTATCAGAATGCAAATGCTATAACTGTGGAAAATTAGGACACTTAGCTAAAGATTGTAAAATACCTAAAGATATTAAGAAAAAACAAATTACCGAAGTAAGAATAGAAGAAAATATTTATACAGAATTACCATACATAGATTATGATTTAGAAAGTAACGATAGTATTTATGAACTAGATGAATTACCAGATATAGAGATAAATGACGCAGATTTACCAGATATAGAGATAAATGACGCAGATTTAGAAACTGACCTAAATAATGATGATAGCGATATAAATCTATCAGATATAGAAAACGAAATTGATGACTGAATCAGGAATAATAGAAAAAGAAAATTACCAAACTGAAGATAGTAATAACCAAAAAATAATATTTGACTCAAATATATACAAGCAAATTACGAAACAAGAAATAACCTTAAAAATAGATAATGTATTAGATGTACCAATGGTAAAATATTGGTTTAAAAAACCTAAAGAAGAATATTATATAATAAGCCAAAAAGAACATACAGTAGACTGTAAATATGCACAAGGTAGTGCAATGGTACCCATAATAAGTAAAAGAGAAATAACCAAAGAAATACAAGCATTAAAACCAAAACCGAAAAACGAAATAACTCATGTACACTTAGGAGCAATACAGATATTAATAAAAGCATGTTTTAAGGAAGGAATAAATACACCCATAGAACTATACTTAGCAGATGATAGAATTAAGTACCCAATTGAACAAAGTATAATTAGTGCAGTAAAAGGAAATCTAATATACCAAAAATTTAAGTTTACAGTTAACCCAAATTATACAGTAGCAATAAAAGATAGAAATATAGATAAATCTCTAGTATTATATTGGAAACTATCAGGAATAGAATTAACCCCTGGAAGTAAAATATTTACAGCAAGATGCAAAAATTTATATATTTTAACTACTAAACATATGGTACAAGCAACTAACAAAATTGATAAAATCAATATAGAATCCCCATTCGACAATATATTAACGGTCATAGATAATAATGATTATAGTTATGATGAATTAAATATGAATCAAGAATTAGATATAGTAAAAGAAAGAATAGGAATGACACCAAAAAGACAAATAGATGCCCCCTCATCCTCATCAAGAATGAGTACATCCAGAAGAATAGAATATGAAATACCCAATGAAATAATACCAACACAACATCCTTATTATATAACAGGAATATTAAATCAACGAAAATATTTAATCTTAATTAACACAGGAGAACAAGATAATTGGATAACAAGAGAATTAATTACAGAAGATGATATTATAATACAAGAACAAGAAATACCCGATCTACCAATAGAATTAAAACAGACAAAGGAAATAACTATTCAAGAAGTAATTATAGGCGGAATACCTATAAACATACAATTTACAATAGGACAAATAAATCCAAATATAGTTTTAGGACTACAATGGCTAGAACAAGTAAAACCATATAAGTTAGAAGATAAAAGATTGATCATTCATTACCAAAATAAAAATGTAATAATCAATAGGACAAAATCAATATTATAAAAATACTTTAAAATGAAAGTATATATATTAGCAAAAATAATTGTAGAAGGATACAATAGTAGATATTTCTAAATTATTTTGGTCCATTTAAATAAAAATCTAGATATCCTTCTGTATCTATATCAAGGTATATATCATTATCTCTAGAGTCATCATCACTATCATTGTTTAATATTGTGTCTAGCCATAATTCTTTCATTAAGTCTATAATTTCGTGGTTAAATAGTAGGTTATATATTCTTTGTGTGATATCTGTATCTAAATTTTTTAATATATATAAGACTAATATTTTATAGTCTTTATCTCCATTTATAAGATACTTAGGTATTGGTGTTTTATATCTTTCTATATCTTCTGTTTGTTTAGGGTTACTAGTTTCTGCTATCTCGAGTTTCATATAACTAGGTTCTGTCATTTCTTACTTCTGTGTTTTAATCAAACTATTCCTTCTAACCTCTGCTTATATTATTACCTTTATCATCTAATAGTCCAGTATGTTTAATTATCCGGTTGGTCACTACTATGGGTTCCAGCTTTAATCAGTTTACCCTAACCCTGCTTACTTCAGTTGGTTTACTACCCTATTCACGGCTTCCTCGCCTTTTCTGGGTTCAACCATTTTGGAAAAGCTTAGTCTGGGTCTAACTTACTCTCAGCTTCCTAACCATAGCAAACTAATAAGGATAATGTTAACATAATCAGACTATAACATGATAAATAATAATAAGCTAATCAGAGATTATTAGGAATATGATAGATTAGTTACACATATGTAAATATGAGTATACCTTTGTTGTTATCTCGTCGGTAGTATGTGGCATAGATGTTTCTATGTTGGATTCCTCCATAGCAAATATCTGAAATATATTTTTGAGTAATATCTTTTATTGAGTTCTCAACACATGAGAGGTTATAGGTAAGCAGAATTGCTTGCCTTCCTTCTCATCTGTTCGTCTCTATTTATACACATAAGAGGCAAGTGCCTCAATAATTTACATAAAGAAACCGCGTGAGTAAACAGTTTAAGATACTGTTTGCTTTACGACTTCTGAAAGAAAAAAGAAGAAAAACGCGTAAATGCACAGTACTATCTACTGTGTACTTTACGACTTTTTTTTTTTTTTTTTTTAAAAAAGAAAACGCGTAACTATTCCTGCACGCGTACTATCCTATCCTACTTTACATGATTGAGCATTATGCTCTTATTTTCAACAAAGAAAAACGTGTGGGGTTTAGTGTTTCCCACTAAAAAAGTAGTACAATAATTTACATAATAAGACAAACTAAAATAATATCTGCGGGTCTTCCCATGTATCTTTTTGTCTTGCTGTTCTTCATTCTAGATTTACTTCTGGTATAGTTGTAGTATTTCCTCCACTGCACTTTGAACAATGGTGATCTGGGTATTTTGGTCCTAAATACTGGCAATATTTAACCAATAAATTTTCTGAAATAAAATCTTTTTTGATAGCTCTTGTTGTTGGGGTATCTTCGGGTCTTAGTAATGTCCATATCCAACTACGTACTTCTTCCATATCTTCTTGTCGTAGTACTCTTGCATTTGCATAGATCATGGCATGGTCTCTACAATGATATTTCCATATGTTATGTCCATTGGTGTAATTGTTGACTAGTTCTTGAATAATTACTTGCAGTCCTATTAATCTTTTTGTAGCAAAGAATGTTGGTATATCAACTTCTGGTATTTCTGGTTGCTTTTCTATGTCCTCTGGGATAATCATATCTCTGGTTAGTCCAATTTTTACTACTTGGATGAGTGGTTTTATCTCATTGTATAATATTTCGGCTGGTGCTGAATAACATCTTATATAAAAGAATGATCCGTCTGTAATTCTTTTGTATATGGAAAAGGCATTATATAAGTCTGGTATTTGTTGTAGTTCTGCTCCATCGGCTGTATATACCGTTGCGAGTAGTCCATATTCATAGCATGTACGTACTAAATTTGCACTGGTGCCAGGCTGGGCTATTAGTTTATTGTATCCTTGTAGTTTCTGCGTTATAAAATCTTTTTGAGGGTCAGTGGTTGTCTGAGATCTTGGATGTAAATTCAAAAAGGTTTGGGTTTTATACATATTTTGGATGTATGCTCTGGAAATGTGGTTATATACTTGTTTATTTTGGTTTAGACTTGCGGCATATGTGGATGTTTGTGGACTTGGTATGATCTTCTCTTCTTGGGTCATTTTATCTAAATGCGGAATTATAGTAGTTATCTCGTTCTCTAATTAGTCTTAATATAATATTGATATCTCTTACTATTAGATCTAAATAACCACTATTTTGGGTTTGTATATATCTGTCTAGATTGAATTGTATTAATGTTTCTCTTTCTCTTAGTTCATCTATAGTTCGCTGCCAATTTTCTAAATTATTTTGGTCCATTTTAATAAAAATCTAGATATCCTTCTGTATCTATATCAAGGTATATATCATTATCTCTAGAGTCATTATCACTATCATTGTTTAATATTGTGTCTATCCATAATTCTTTCATTAAGTCTATGATTTCGTGGTTAAATAGTAGGTTATATATTCTTTGTGTGATATCTGTATCTAAATTTTTTAATATATATAAGACTAATATTTTATAGTCTTTATCTCCATTTATAAGATACTTAGGTATTGGTGTTTTATATCTTTCTATATCTTCTGTTTGTTTAGGGTTACTAGTTTCTGCTATCTCGAGTTTCATATAACTAGGTTCTGTCATTTCTTACTTCTGTGTTTTAATCAAACTATTCCTTCTAACCTCTGCTTATATTATTACCTTTATCATCTAATAGTCCAGTATGTTTAATTATCCGGTTGGTCACTACTATGGGTTCCAGCTTTAATCAGTTTACCCTAACCCTGCTTACTTCAGTTGGTTTACTACCCTATTCACGGCTTCCTCGCCTTTTCTGGGTTCAACCATTTTGGAAAAGCTTAGTCTGGGTCTAACTTACTCTCAGCTTCCTAACCATAGCAAACTAATAAGGATAATGTTAACATAATCAGACTATAACATGATAAATAATAATAAGCTAATCAGAGATTATTAGGAATATGATAGATTAGTTACACATATGTAAATATGAGTATACCTTTGTTGTTATCTCGTCGGTAGTATGTGGCATAGATGTTTCTATGTTGGATTCCTCCATAGCAAATATCTGAAATATATTTTTGAGTAATATCTTTTATTGAGTTCTCAACACATGAGAGGTTATAGGTAAGCAGAATTGCTTGCCTTCCTTCTCATCTGTTCGTCTCTATTTATACACATAAGAGGCAAGTGCCTCAATAATTTACATAAAGAAACCGCGTGAGTAAACAGTTTAAGATACTGTTTGCTTTACGACTTCTGAAAGAAAAAAGAAGAAAAACGCGTAAATGCACAGTACTATCTACTGTGTACTTTACGACTTTTTTTTAAAAAAGAAAACGCGTAACTATTCCTACACGCGTACTATCCTATCCTACTTTACATGATTGAGCATTATGCTCTTATTTTCAACAAAGAAAAACGTGTGGGGTTTAGTGTTTCCCACTAAAAAAGTAGTACAATAATTTACATAATAAGACAAACTAAAATAATATCTGCGGGTCTTCCCATGTATCTTTTTGTCTTGCTGTTCTTCATTCTAGATTTACTTCTGGTATAGTTGTAGTATTTCCTCCACTGCACTTTGAACAATGGTGATCTGGGTATTTTGGTCCTAAATACTGGCAATATTTAACCAATAAATTTTCTGAAATAAAATCTTTTTTGATAGCTCTTGTTGTTGGGGTATCTTCGGGTCTTAGTAATGTCCATATCCAACTACGTACTTCTTCCATATCTTCTTGTCGTAGTACTCTTGCATTTGCATAGATCATGGCATGGTCTCTACAATGATATTTCCATATGTTATGTCCATTGGTGTAATTGTTGACTAGTTCTTGAATAATTACTTGCAGTCCTATTAATCTTTTTGTAGCAAAGAATGTTGGTATATCAACTTCTGGTATTTCTGGTTGCTTTTCTATATCCTCTGGGATAATCATATCTCTGGTTAGTCCAATTTTTACTACTTGGATGAGTGGTTTTATCTCATTGTATAATATTTCGGCTGGTGCTGAATAACATCTTATATAAAAGAATGATCCGTCTGTAATTCTTTTGTATATGGAAAAGGCATTATATAAGTCTGGTATTTGTTGTAGTTCTGCTCCATCGGCTGTATATACCGTTGCGAGTAGTCCATATTCATAGCATGTACGTACTAAATTTGCACTGGTGCCAGGCTGGGCTATTAGTTTATTGTATCCTTGTAGTTTCTGCGTTATAAAATCTTTTTGAGGGTCAGTGGTTGTCTGAGATCTTGGATGTAAATTCAAAAAGGTTTGGGTTTTATACATATTTTGGATGTATGCTCTGGAAATGTGGTTATATACTTGTTTATTTTGGTTTAGACTTGCGGCATATGTGGATGTTTGTGGACTTGGTATAGTCGGATGTGATAGGTTTATGGGTTGTTTATTCCTGGTAAAGGTTTTTGTAAACTGGCTATTTAAATTTTGGTTTTGTCTTTTTGTAGGTTGACTGGTTGGATTTGAGCTGCTTGCTCCTGTAGATGCTTTTCCTGTAGCTGCATTAACAAACTTGTTATGAGTTTTATGGAGTTTCTCAACGTCTCCTTCTAGTTCTGGAATTTTTATGTCTTCCGATTGACATAGTTCAGCATATTTTGAGTCATGCGGTTGACTTGTAGCTTTGTCCTTCTTTAGCTCTTTTAGTTCTAGCTCAAAACTGTCCACTTTTAAGCAAAGTGTAGTCATGGCTTTTAACAAAATATCCATTTGGCTATCTTGATCTGTCTGGGTAGCTTTGTCTTGATAAGTAGTCTGCAGTGACATTTTTGTTAGTACTGATCACTTCTATTGTAAATGTAAAATTTTGTATATTTAAGACAAGTCTTCGTATTTCTTTTGTTGTAACTGAGTCGTCTAATTTTCTTGTTAGCCACCATTTTACTTGTGTATTATCTGTTCTGACAATAAATTTGTTATAAACAATATATGGTTCGAATGCTAATAAACATTTATATAAGGCAAATAATTCTTTCCTATTTATTTCCCATTTATCTTGAGGTTCCGTATATGTTCCTGAGTGATATCTACAGTGATGTTCTGTTTTTGTATCAATATACTTATATTTTAATACTCCACCGTAACTATGGTTACTTGAATCTGTTTCTACTATATATATAAATTCTTTTGTTATATCTGGAAAATATAATTTTGGTAACTTTTGACATAATTCTTTAACCTTTTGTATATGTTTTCTATCTGTTTGGTCAAAATGATATTCAATATCCTTTTTTAATTTTTTATTTAATGGTTTTAAATATTCTGCTAATTTTGGTATATATTCTCTTACTTGATTTACTAATCCTAAAAAGGATTGTAATTTTTTCTTCGTATCTAGTATTTCATTTGAATTTATAATTTTTTGTACTATATGTGTTTGCATTTTTACTCCATTCTTATCTATTTGTATACCAAGAAATTCTATTTGTTTTTTCATTATTTCTGCCTTGCTTTTACTTAAACTAATTCCTGCTGTATCTATAATGTTAATAAATTTATTTAGTAATTGTATGTGTTCGTCTTCTGTTCTTGAATATAACAATATATCATCAATATATACAATACAGTTTTCTAATTGTGTAAAGTAAGTATCCATAAAATGTTGATACCTACCTGGTGCATTTTTATATCCAAAGGGTAAAACATTCCATTCATAAAATCCTTGGGGTACTGTGAATGCTGTTAAATGTTTAGAGTTATCTTCTAATTTTAAATGATAAAATCCTGATTTGCAATCAAATTTGCTAAAGTAATTATATCCTTGGATTTGTCTAATTTTTAATATTTTATTTGGTATTGGGTAATTATAAGTTTTAGTTTTGGCATTTAGATTTCTATAATCAATAACCATCCTACTCTTCCCTCTTTTTTGTTCACTATGTTTGTTAACAATAAAGGCGGGACTAGTATGTTTACTGTTACTAGCTTGGATGTAATTATTTTGAAGTAATTCATCTATGTGTAAGGTAAATTCTTTTAAGTCATCAAAGTTATATTTTAATGGTTTTTGGGTTATTATACTATTCTGATTTATTAGTTCTATTGTAACTGTTGTTTTATGTTTATGCCATCCTTTAAGCGGATTGTCACTATATAAGGGTTCTAACTTATCATAGATTGATTGTAACATATTGATATTAAAGGTTATAATTTCTATTGCTTTCTCTGTTGTCACTTGATTTTCTAGTTTTTGTGTTATCTTTTCTGATCCTTTTATCCATGGTGTTGTTTTTCTAGGTTTATTTTGTACTCGTTTGGCTCCTATTTTTTGTTTACAAGGTGTTGTAAACCAGCAGTGTGTTTTTGTTAGTATATGAGGGTATAGTTCATCGATAAAGGGCATTCCTAAAATTATATCTCTTGTTGTGAAATCATAGTTATACATTGTTTTTATTGTTAGTATTTTATCATATATTTGTAATTTGACATCTTTTGCATAATATTTTATTATACTTCCTTCGTCATTAAATCCTGAAAATACAGTTGGATTTTTTATCTTTTGCCACTTAGTTTCTGGTAAACAATTGTATCTACATAAATTTGCTTCTGCACCGGTATCTATCATTGGTGTGTAATATCTACTATTGTATCCTTCTACAATTATTTTTGCTAATATATATACTTTCATTTTAAAGTATTTTTATAATATTGATTTTGTCCTATTGATTATTACATTTTTATTTTGGTAATGAATGATCAATCTTTTATCTTCTAACTTATATGGTTTTACTTGTTCTAGCCATTGTAGTCCTAAAACTATATTTGGATTTATTTGTCCTATTGTAAATTGTATGTTTATAGGTATTCCGCCTATAATTACTTCTTGAATAGTTATTTCCTTTGTCTGTTTTAATTCTATTGGTAGATCGGGTATTTCTTGTTCTTGTATTATAATATCATCTTCTGTAATTAATTCTCTTGTTATCCAATTATCTTGTTCTCCTGTGTTAATTAAGATTAAATATTTTCGTTGATTTAATATTCCTGTTATATAATAAGGATGTTGTGTTGGTATTATTTCATTGGGTATTTCATATTCTATTCTTCTGGATGTACTCATTCTTGATGAGGATGAGGGGGCATCTATTTGTCTTTTTGGTGTCATTCCTATTCTTTCTTTTACTATATCTAATTCTTGATTCATATTTAATTCATCATAACTATAATCATTATTATCTATGACCGTTAATATATTGTCGAATGGGGATTCTATATTGATTTTATCAATTTTGTTAGTTGCTTGTACCATATGTTTAGTAGTTAAAATATATAAATTTTTGCATCTTGCTGTAAATATTTTACTTCCAGGGGTTAATTCTATTCCTGATAGTTTCCAATATAATACTAGAGATTTATCTATATTTCTATCTTTTATTGCTACTGTATAATTTGGGTTAACTGTAAACTTAAATTTTTGGTATATTAGATTTCCTTTTACTGCACTAATTATACTTTGTTCAATTGGGTACTTAATTCTATCATCTGCTAAGTATAGTTCTATGGGTGTATTTATTCCTTCCTTAAAACATGCTTTTATTAATATCTGTATTGCTCCTAAGTGTACATGAGTTATTTCGTTTTTCGGTTTTGGTTTTAATGCTTGTATTTCTTTGGTTATTTCTCTTTTACTTATTATGGGTACCATTGCACTACCTTGTGCATATTTACAGTCTACTGTATGTTCTTTTTGGCTTATTATATAATATTCTTCTTTAGGTTTTTTAAACCAATATTTTACCATTGGTACATCTAATACATTATCTATTTTTAAGGTTATTTCTTGTTTCGTAATTTGCTTGTATATATTTGAGTCAAATATTATTTTTTGGTTATTACTATCTTCAGTTTGGTAATTTTCTTTTTCTATTATTCCTGATTCAGTCATCAATTTCGTTTTCTATATCTGATAGATTTATATCGCTATCATCATTATTTAGGTCAGTTTCTAAATCTGCGTCATTTATCTCTATATCTGGTAATTCATCTAGTTCATAAATACTATCGTTACTTTCTAAATCATAATCTATGTATGGTAATTCTGTATAAATAATTCTTTCCTATTTATTTCCCATTTATCTTGAGGTTCCGTATATGTTCCTGAGTGATATCTACAGTGATGTTCTGTTTTTGTATCAATATACTTATATTTTAATACTCCACCGTAACTATGGTTACTTGAATCTGTTTCTACTATATATATAAATTCTTTTGTTATATCTGGAAAATATAATTTTGGTAACTTTTGACATAATTCTTTAACCTCTTGTATATGTTTTCTATCTGTTTGGTCAAAATGATATTCAATATCCTTTTTTAATTTTTTATTTAATGGTTTTAAATATTCTGCTAATTTTGGTATATATTCTCTTACTTGATTTACTAATCCTAAAAAGGATTGTAATTTTTTCTTCGTATCTAGTATTTCATTTGAATTTATAATTTTTTGTACTATATGTGTTTGCATTTTTACTCCATTCTTATCTATTTGTATACCAAGAAATTCTATTTGTTTTTTCATTATTTCTGCCTTGCTTTTACTTAAACTAATTCCTGCTGTATCTATAATGTTAATAAATTTATTTAGTAATTGTATGTGTTCGTCTTCTGTTCTTGAATATAACAATATATCATCAATATATACAATACAGTTTTCTAATTGTGTAAAGTAAGTATCCATAAAATGTTGATACCTACCTGGTGCATTTTTATATCCAAAGGGTAAAACATTCCATTCATAAAATCCTTGGGGTACTGTGAATGCTGTTAAATGTTTAGAGTTATCTTCTAATTTTAAATGATAAAATCCTGATTTGCAATCAAATTTGCTAAAGTAATTATATCCTTGGATTTGTCTAATTTTTAATATTTTATTTGGTATTGGGTAATTATAAGTTTTAGTTTTGGCATTTAGATTTCTATAATCAATAACATTTAACAGCATTCACAGTACCCCAAGGATTTTATGAATGGAATGTTTTACCCTTTGGATATAAAAATGCACCAGGTAGGTATCAACATTTTATGGATACTTACTTTACACAATTAGAAAACTGTATTGTATATATTGATGATATATTGTTATATTCAAGAACAGAAGACGAACACATACAATTACTAAATAAATTTATTAACATTATAGATACAGCAGGAATTAGTTTAAGTAAAAGCAAGGCAGAAATAATGAAAAAACAAATAGAATTTCTTGGTATACAAATAGATAAGAATGGAGTAAAAATGCAAACACATATAGTACAAAAAATTATAAATTCAAATGAAATACTAGATACGAAGAAAAAGTTACAATCCTTTTTAGGATTAGTAAATCAAGTAAGAGAATATATACCAAAATTAGCAGAATATTTAAAACCATTAAATAAAAAATTAAAAAAGGATATTGAATATCATTTTGACCAAACAGATAGAAAACATATACAAAAGGTTAAAGAATTATGTCAAAAGTTACCAAAATTATATTTTCCAGATATAACAAAAGAATTTATATATATAGTAGAAACAGATTCAAGTAACCATAGTTACGGTGGAGTATTAAAATATAAGTATATTGATACAAAAACAGAACATCACTGTAGATATCACTCAGGAACATATACGGAACCTCAAGATAAATGGGAAATAAATAGGAAAGAATTATTTGCCTTATATAAATGTTTATTAGCATTCGAACCATATATTGTTTATAACAAATTTATTGTCAGAACAGATAATACACAAGTAAAATGGTGGCTAACAAGAAAATTAGACGACTCAGTTACAACAAAAGAAATACGAAGACTTGTCTTAAATATACAAAATTTTACATTTACAATAGAAGTGATCAGTACTAACAAAAATGTCACTGCAGACTACTTATCAAGACAAAGCTACCCAGACAGATCAAGATAGCCAAATGGATATTTTGTTAAAAGCCATGACTACACTTTGCTTAAAAGTGGACAGTTTTGAGCTAGAACTAAAAGAGCTAAAGAAGGACAAAGCTACAAGTCAACCGCATGACTCAAAATATGCTGAACTATGTCAATCGGAAGACATAAAAATTCCAGAACTAGAAGGAGACGTTGAGAAACTCCATAAAACTCATAACAAGTTTGTTAATGCAGCTACAGGAAAAGCATCTACAGGAGCAAGCAGCTCAAATCCAACCAGTCAACCTACAAAAAGACAAAACCAAAATTTAAATAGCCAGTTTACAAAAACCTTTACCAGGAATAAACAACCCATAAACCTATCACATCCGACTATACCAAGTCCACAAACATCCACATATGCCGCAAGTCTAAACCAAAATAAACAAGTATATAACCACATTTCCAGAGCATACATCCAAAATATGTATAAAACCCAAACCTTTTTGAATTTACATCCAAGATCTCAGACAACCACTGACCCTCAAAAAGATTTTATAACGCAGAAACTACAAGGATACAATAAACTAATAGCCCAGCCTGGCACCAGTGCAAATTTAGTACGTACATGCTATGAATATGGACTACTCGCAACAGTATATACAGCCGATGGAGCAGAACTACAACAAATACCAGACTTATATAATGCCTTTTCCATATACAAAAGAATTACAGACGGATCATTCTTTTATATAAGATGTTATTCAGCACCAGCCGAAATATTATACAATGAGATAAAACCACTCATCCAAGTAGTAAAAATTGGACTAACCAGAGATATGATTATCCCAGAGGACATAGAAAAGCAACCAGAAATACCAGAAGTTGATATACCAACATTCTTTGCTACAAAAAGATTAATAGGACTACAAGTAATTATCCAAGAACTAGTCAACAATTATACCAATGGACATAACATATGGAAATATCATTGTAGAGACCATGCCATGATCTATGCAAATGCAAGAGTACTACGACAAGAAGATATGGAAGAAGTACGTAGTTGGATATGGACATTACTAAGACCCGAAGATACCCCAACAACAAGAGCTATCAAAAAAGATTTTATTTCAGAAAATTTATTGGTTAAATATTGCCAGTATTTAGGACCAAAATACCCAGATCACCATTGTTCAAAGTGCAGTAGAGGAAATACTACAACTATACCAGAAGTAAATCTAGAATGAAGAACAGCAAGACAAAAAGATACATGGGAAGACCCGCAGATATTATTTTAGTTTGTCTTATTATGTAAATTATTGTACTACTTTTTTAGTGGGAAACACTAAACCCCACACGTTTTTCTTTGTTGAAAATAAGAGCATAATGCTCAATCATGTAAAGTAGGATAGGATAGTACGCGTGTAGGAATAGTTACGCGTTTTCTTTTTTAAAAAAGTCGTAAAGTACACAGTAGATAGTACTGTGCATTTACGCGTTTTTCTTCTTTTTTCTTTCAGAAGTCGTAAAGCAAACAGTATCTTAAACTGTTTACTCACGCGGTTTCTTTATGTAAATTATTGAGGCACTTGCCTCTTATGTGTATAAATAGAGACGAACAGATGAGAAGGAAGGCAAGCAATTCTGCTTACCTATAACCTCTCATGTGTTGAGAACTCAATAAAAGATATTACTCAAAAATATATTTCAGATATTTGCTATGGAGGAATCCAACATAGAAACATCTATGCCACATACTACCGACGAGATAACAACAAAGGTATACTCATATTTACATATGTGTAACTAATCTATCATATTCCTAATAATCTCTGATTAGCTTATTATTATTTATCATGTTATAGTCTGATTATGTTAACATTATCCTTATTAGTTTGCTATGGTTAGGAAGCTGAGAGTAAGTTAGACCCAGACTAAGCTTTTCCAAAATGGTTGAACCCAGAAAAGGCGAGGAAGCCGTGAATAGGGTAGTAAACCAACTGAAGTAAGCAGGGTTAGGGTAAACTGATTAAAGCTGGAACCCATAGTAGTGACCAACCGGATAATTAAACATACTGGACTATTAGATGATAAAGGTAATAATATAAGCAGAGGTTAGAAGGAATAATTGATTAAAACACAGAAGTAAGAAATGACAGAACCTAGTTATATGAAACCCGAAATAGCAGAAACTAGTAACCCTAAACAAACAGAAGATATAGAAAGATATAAAACACCAATACCTAAGTATCTTATAAATGGAGATAAAGACTATAAAATATTAGTCTTATATATATTAAATTTATTAACATTATAGATACAGCAGGAATTAGTTTAAGTAAAAGCAAGGCAGAAATAATGAAAAAACAAATAGAATTTCTTGGTATACAAATAGATAAGAATGGAGTAAAAATGCAAACACATATAGTACAAAAAATTATAAATTCAAATGAAATACTAGATACGAAGAAAAAATTACAATCCTTTTTAGGATTAGTAAATCAAGTAAGAGAATATATACCAAAATTAGCAGAATATTTAAAACCATTAAATAAAAAATTAAAAAAGGATATTGAATATCATTTTGACCAAACAGATAGAAAACATATACAAGAGGTTAAAGAATTATGTCAAAAGTTACCAAAATTATATTTTCCAGATATAACAAAAGAATTTATATATATAGTAGAAACAGATTCAAGTAACCATAGTTACGGTGGAGTATTAAAATATAAGTATATTGATACAAAAACAGAACATCACTGTAGATATCACTCAGGAACATATACGGAACCTCAAGATAAATGGGAAATAAATAGGAAAGAATTATTTGCCTTATATAAATGTTTATTAGCATTCGAACCATATATTGTTTATAACAAATTTATTGTCAGAACAGATAATACACAAGTAAAATGGTGGCTAACAAGAAAATTAGACGACTCAGTTACAACAAAAGAAATACGAAGACTTGTCTTAAATATACAAAATTTTACATTTACAATAGAAGTGATCAGTACTAACAAAAATGTCACTGCAGACTACTTATCAAGACAAAGCTACCCAGACAGATCAAGATAGCCAAATGGATATTTTGTTAAAAGCCATGACTACACTTTGCTTAAAAGTGGACAGTTTTGAGCTAGAACTAAAAGAGCTAAAGAAGGACAAAGCTACAAGTCAACCGCATGACTCAAAATATGCTGAACTATGTCAATCGGAAGACATAAAAATTCCAGAACTAGAAGGAGACGTTGAGAAACTCCATAAAACTCATAACAAGTTTGTTAATGCAGCTACAGGAAAAGCATCTACAGGAGCAAGCAGCTCAAATCCAACCAGTCAACCTACAAAAAGACAAAACCAAAATTTAAATAGCCAGTTTACAAAAACCTTTACCAGGAATAAACAACCCATAAACCTATCACATCCGACTATACCAAGTCCACAAACATCCACATATGCCGCAAGTCTAAACCAAAATAAACAAGTATATAACCACATTTCCAGAGCATACATCCAAAATATGTATAAAACCCAAACCTTTTTGAATTTACATCCAAGATCTCAGACAACCACTGACCCTCAAAAAGATTTTATAACGCAGAAACTACAAGGATACAATAAACTAATAGCCCAGCCTGGCACCAGTGCAAATTTAGTACGTACATGCTATGAATATGGACTACTCGCAACGGTATATACAGCCGATGGAGCAGAACTACAACAAATACCAGACTTATATAATGCCTTTTCCATATACAAAAGAATTACAGACGGATCATTCTTTTATATAAGATGTTATTCAGCACCAGCCGAAATATTATACAATGAGATAAAACCACTCATCCAAGTAGTAAAAATTGGACTAACCAGAGATATGATTATCCCAGAGGATATAGAAAAGCAACCAGAAATACCAGAAGTTGATATACCAACATTCTTTGCTACAAAAAGATTAATAGGACTGCAAGTAATTATTCAAGAACTAGTCAACAATTACACCAATGAACATAACATATGGAAATATCATTGTAGAGACCATGCCATGATCTATGCAAATGCAAGAGTACTACGACAAGAAGATATGGAAGAAGTACGTAGTTGGATATGGACATTACTAAGACCCGAAGATACCCCAACAACAAGAGCTATCAAAAAAGATTTTATTTCAGAAAATTTATTGGTTAAATATTGCCAGTATTTAGGACCAAAATACCCAGATCACCATTGTTCAAAGTGCAGTGGAGGAAATACTACAACTATACCAGAAGTAAATCTAGAATGAAGAACAGCAAGACAAAAAGATACATGGGAAGACCCGCAGATATTATTTTAGTTTGTCTTATTATGTAAATTATTGTACTACTTTTTTAGTGGGAAACACTAAACCCCACACGTTTTTCTTTGTTGAAAATAAGAGCATAATGCTCAATCATGTAAAGTAGGATAGGATAGTACGCGTGCAGGAATAGTTACGCGTTTTCTTTTTTAAAAAAAAAAAAAAAAAGTCGTAAAGTACACAGTAGATAGTACTGTGCATTTACGCGTTTTTCTTCTTTTTTCTTTCAGAAGTCGTAAAGCAAACAGTATCTTAAACTGTTTACTCACGCGGTTTCTTAGAATATTTTATTTGGTATTGGGTAATTATAAGTTTTAGTTTTGGCATTTAGATTTCTACAATCAATAACCATCCATATACCCAAATAATGAACCAAATAACAGATTTAAATATAAATACAACAAATGCTGAACCAAATATACATACTATAAAAAATGAACAACCAAGTACAAGTAGAACATATGAGAAAAGAAGATATGATAACCCACGAACTAGAGAACCAACTTATTATACAGTAACAGATGATAATAGATATGAAGCAATATGGCAAAGTAGATTAAATAAATGGACACCAACTAAAACTCCAGAACATTCACAATTTTTAGATTTAGATTGTGTCACAGATATAAATAAAACAATACAAGTATGGATAGGACAAATTGCAAAACAACTAATAGATAATAAAATATCAGTAGCAGATACACCAGGATATATAGAAAGAACATTAATAGGAACAGTAAAATTATGGCTACATAACATAACAGCTGACGGTAGAGCAACATTAAGAAATAATAAAGATAGTAGTGGAACAATTACAACATCAAGCATAGCTATATTAGACAAATACGAATTTGGAATTAGAAATGAATTTGGAAGTATGACAACAGAATTAGCAGAACAAGAAAAAGATAAGAATCTAAATAGACAATTAATGAATAAATTATCAATATGCAATATGTGTTATATAGATGAATATACATGCGCTTTTAAAGATTACTATTATAGAGCAATATATACTCATGAAGAAGCTATAGCAGTTAGAAGAACATATTTTACAAAGTTACCTGAACCATTTAGTACAAAAATAATAACAGCATGGGATGCAGCTAGTTTGACAGATACATTAGGAGCTAGAATAAAATATTTACAAACATGGTTTATAGGACTGTGTGATGAATATAAAGATAAACAAAAATTAGATAAAGTATTAACAAAAAATATGTCGTGTTGTACACAAAAGATAGCACCACAATTTGGTTGTAAAACTAAGAAAAATAAGTTTAGATACAAAAAACGATTTAAAAAATATAAATCTTTTAAATCTAAATATAAGCATAAAAATCCAAGAAAAAGATATTATATAAAAAATTACAAGAGAAAAAGACCTTATCGACCTAAGAAAAAATTATCAGAATGCAAATGCTATAACTGTGGAAAATTAGGACACTTAGCTAAAGATTGTAAAATACCTAAAGATATTAAGAAAAAACAAATTACCGAAGTAAGAATAGAAGAAAATATTTATACAGAATTACCATACATAGATTATGATTTAGAAAGTAACGATAGTATTTATGAACTAGATGAATTACCAGATATAGAGATAAATGACGCAGATTTAGAAACTGACCTAAATAATGATGATAGCGATATAAATCTATCAGATATAGAAAACGAAATTGATGACTGAATCAGGAATAATAGAAAAAGAAAATTACCAAACTGAAGATAGTAATAACCAAAAAATAATATTTGACTCAAATATATACAAGCAAATTACGAAACAAGAAATAACCTTAAAAATAGATAATGTATTAGATGTACCAATGGTAAAATATTGGTTTAAAAAACCTAAAGAAGAATATTATATAATAAGCCAAAAAGAACATACAGTAGACTGTAAATATGCACAAGGTAGTGCAATGGTACCCATAATAAGTAAAAGAGAAATAACCAAAGAAATACAAGCATTAAAACCAAAACCGAAAAACGAAATAACTCATGTACACTTAGGAGCAATACAGATATTAATAAAAGCATGTTTTAAGGAAGGAATAAATACACCCATAGAACTATACTTAGCAGATGATAGAATTAAGTACCCAATTGAACAAAGTATAATTAGTGCAGTAAAAGGAAATCTAATATACCAAAAATTTAAGTTTACAGTTAACCCAAATTATACAGTAGCAATAAAAGATAGAAATATAGATAAATCTCTAGTATTATATTGGAAACTATCAGGAATAGAATTAACCCCTGGAAGTAAAATATTTACAGCAAGATGCAAAAATTTATATATTTTAACTACTAAACATATGGTACAAGCAACTAACAAAATTGATAAAATCAATATAGAATCCCCATTCGACAATATATTAACGGTCATAGATAATAATGATTATAGTTATGATGAATTAAATATGAATCAAGAATTAGATATAGTAAAAGAAAGAATAGGAATGACACCAAAAAGACAAATAGATGCCCCCTCATCCTCATCAAGAATGAGTACATCCAGAAGAATAGAATATGAAATACCCAATGAAATAATACCAACACAACATCCTTATTATATAACAGGAATATTAAATCAACGAAAATATTTAATCTTAATTAACACAGGAGAACAAGATAATTGGATAACAAGAGAATTAATTACAGAAGATGATATTATAATACAAGAACAAGAAATACCCGATCTACCAATAGAATTAAAACAGACAAAGGAAATAACTATTCAAGAAGTAATTATAGGCGGAATACCTATAAACATACAATTTACAATAGGACAAATAAATCCAAATATAGTTTTAGGACTACAATGGCTAGAACAAGTAAAACCATATAAGTTAGAAGATAAAAGATTGATCATTCATTACCAAAATAAAAATGTAATAATCAATAGGACAAAATCAATATTATAAAAATACTTTAAAATGAAAGTATATATATTAGCAAAAATAATTGTAGAAGGATACAATAGTAGATATTACACACCAATGATAGATACCGGTGCAGAAGCAAATTTATGTAGATACAATTGTTTACCAGAAACTAAGTGGCAAAAGATAAAAAATCCAACTGTATTTTCAGGATTTAATGACGAAGGAAGTATAATAAAATATTATGCAAAAGATGTCAAATTACAAATATATGATAAAATACTAACAATAAAAACAATGTATAACTATGATTTCACAACAAGAGATATAATTTTAGGAATGCCCTTTATCGATGAACTATACCCTCATATACTAACAAAAACACACTGCTGGTTTACAACACCTTGTAAACAAAAAATAGGAGCCAAACGAGTACAAAATAAACCTAGAAAAACAACACCATGGATAAAAGGATCAGAAAAGATAACACAAAAACTAGAAAATCAAGTGACAACAGAGAAAGCAATAGAAATTATAACCTTTAATATCAATATGTTACAATCAATCTATGATAAGTTAGAACCCTTATATAGTGACAATCCGCTTAAAGGATGGCATAAACATAAAACAACAGTTACAATAGAACTAATAAATCAGAATAGTATAATAACCCAAAAACCATTAAAATATAACTTTGATGACTTAAAAGAATTTACCTTACACATAGATGAATTACTACAATTATTTTTGCTAATATATATACTTTCATTTTAAAGTATTTTTATAATATTGATTTTGTCCTATTGATTATTACATTTTTATTTTGGTAATGAATGATCAATCTTTTATCTTCTAACTTATATGGTTTTACTTGTTCTAGCCATTGTAGTCCTAAAACTATATTTGGATTTATTTGTCCTATTGTAAATTGTATATTTATAGGTATTCCGCCTATAATTACTTCTTGAATAGTTATTTCCTTTGTCTGTTTTAATTCTATTGGTAAATCGGGTATTTCTTGTTCTTGTATTATAATATCATCTTCTGTAATTAATTCTCTAGTTATCCAATTATCTTGTTCTCCTGTGTTGATTAAGATTAAATATTTTCGTTGATTTAATATTCCTGTTATATAATAGGGATGTTGTGTTGGTATTATTTCATTGGGTATTTCATATTCTATTCTTCTGGATGTACTCATTCTTGATGAGGATGAGGGGGCATCTATTTGTCTTTTTGGTGTCATTCCTATTCTTTCTTTTACTATATCTAATTCTTGATTCATATTTAATTCATCATAACTATAATCATTATTATCTATGACCGTTAATATATTGTCGAATGGGGATTCTATATTGATTTTATCAATTTTGTTAGTTGCTTGTACCATATGTTTAGTAGTTAAAATATATAAATTTTTGCATCTTGCTGTAAATATTTTACTTCCAGGGGTTAATTCTATTCCTGATAGTTTCCAATATAATACTAGAGATTTATCTATATTTCTATCTTTTATTGCTACTGTATAATTTGGGTTAACTGTAAACTTAAATTTTTGGTATATTAGATTTCCTTTTACTGCACTAATTATACTTTGTTCAATTGGGTACTTAATTCTATCATCTGCTAAGTATAGTTCTATGGGTGTATTTATTCCTTCCTTAAAACATGCTTTTATTAATATCTGTATTGCTCCTAAGTGTACATGAGTTATTTCGTTTTTCGGTTTTGGTTTTAATGCTTGTATTTCTTTGGTTATTTCTCTTTTACTTATTATGGGTACCATTGCACTACCTTGTGCATATTTACAGTCTACTGTATGTTCTTTTTGGCTTATTATATAATATTCTTCTTTAGGTTTTTTAAACCAATATTTTACCATTGGTACATCTAATACATTATCTATTTTTAAGGTTATTTCTTGTTTCGTAATTTGCTTGTATATATTTGAGTCAAATATTATTTTTTGGTTATTACTATCTTCAGTTTGGTAATTTTCTTTTTCTATTATTCCTGATTCAGTCATCAATTTCGTTTTCTATATCTGATAGATTTATATCGCTATCATCATTATTTAGGTCAGTTTCTAAATCTGCGTCATTTATCTCTATATCTGGTAATTCATCTAGTTCATAAATACTATCGTTACTTTCTAAATCATAATCTATGTATGGTAATTCCGTATAAATATTTTCTTCTATTCTTACTTCGGTAATTTGTTTTTTCTTAATATCTTTAGGTATTTTACAATCTTTAGCTAAGTGTCCTAATTTTCCACAGTTATAGCATTTGCATTCTGATAATTTTTTCTTAGGTCGATAAGGTCTTTTTCTCTTGTAATTTTTTATATAATATCTTTTTCTTGGATTTTTATGCTTATATTTAGATTTAAAAGATTTATATTTTTTAAATCGTTTTTTGTATCTAAACTTATTTTTCTTAGTTTTACAACCAAATTGTGGTGCTATCTTTTGTGTACAACACGACATATTTTTTGTTAATACTTTATCTAATTTTTGTTTATCTTTATATTCATCACACAGTCCTATAAACCATGTTTGTAAATATTTTATTCTAGCTCCTAATGTATCTGTCAAACTAGCTGCATCCCATGCTGTTATTATTTTTGTACTAAATGGTTCAGGTAACTTTGTAAAATATGTTCTTCTAACTGCTATAGCTTCTTCATGAGTATATATTGCTCTATAATAGTAATCTTTAAAAGCGCATGTATATTCATCTATATAACACATATTGCATATTGATAATTTATTCATTAATTGTCTATTTAGATTCTTATCTTTTTCTTGTTCTGCTAATTCTGTTGTCATACTTCCAAATTCATTTCTAATTCCAAATTCGTATTTGTCTAATATAGCTATGCTTGATGTTGTAATTGTTCCACTACTATCTTTATTATTTCTTAATGTTGCTCTACCGTCAGCTGTTATGTTATGTAGCCATAATTTTACTGTTCCTATTAATGTTCTTTCTATATATCCTGGTGTATCTGCTACTGATATTTTATTATCTATTAGTTGTTTTGCAATTTGTCCTATCCATACTTGTATTGTTTTATTTATATCTGTGACACAATCTAAATCTAAAAATTGTGAATGTTCTGGAGTTTTAGTTGGTGTCCATTTATTTAATCTACTTTGCCATATTGCTTCATATCTATTATCATCTGTTACTGTATAATAAGTTGGTTCTCTAGTTCGTGGGTTATCATATCTTCTTTTCTCATATGTTCTACTTGTACTTGGTTGTTCATTTTTTATAGTATGTATATTTGGTTCAGCATTTGTTGTATTTATATTTAAATCTGTTATTTGGTTCATTATTTGGGTATATGTTTCACTGTTATCGTCATTATCGTCTTCATTGTTATTATTGTCTGAATGTATTTCTGATTCGGTTTCGTTTATGGTTACATTATCTATGGTTAAATTGTCTATTGTGATGTTATCAATACTTATGTTTGGAGATTCTTCGTCAGGGTTTAAGCTTTCTAAGTGTATTTGTTCTTTTAACTGTTCTAATTCCATTGCTAACTTTTTTTCTTTTTCTTTTTTTATTTTTTCATTTTGTTTGGCTAATCTGGCTTGTACTTTCTGGGCATATATTTGTTTTAATATTGCTAATTCTTTTTCCATTTCTTGTATTTTTGTAGATGATTCGGATGTTTCTGGTTCTGGTTCAAAATATTCAGGGATTGGTTCTTGAGGTGGTATAGGTTTTTGAGGAGGGGTTTGTTTTATTTGTTGGGTTTTTAGTTGTTCGATTTCTTTTTTGGCTTCTAATCGTATTTTTTCTATTTCTAGTTTTTGATCTATTTCAGTATTTTCTTTTTGTAATCTTATCATTTCTGTTAGACTATCTTCTAATTTAGCTGATATTGGATCCGGCATTAAATATAATTTTGTACCTATTTTTCTATATCGTCGTCCTAAATTTGAGTGTGTTATTGTTATTTGTGTTCCATCTGTTCCTAAAAATGTTTTTTCTTCTACTGGATATTCTTCTTTATTCATAAACAATATTTAATTTCTAATATATCTTTTTGTAATTCTAATTCTTGTATGGTTTGTTTTTGTGCTTCGATTGATTTTTTAGCTACTCCTGCAAATATATTATAATTTAATCTTTCTTTTCTAATTTTAAGTTCTTCGTGTATATCATTTAATTTTCTTAATAATTCCATTTTTCTTATTATTTTTGGTGTTTCTGGATATATATATACTGGGTTGCTTGGCTCTGGTTTATCCATTTACTAATGATTCTCTTATTTTAGTTATTGCTATAATAAAATGTGTTATTCTTTTAGTGAAGTTATTTATTTCCTTGATTATTTGTGTAATTTCTTTTAGCTTATATTTTTGCTGTCTTTTTATTTTACTCTGTTTTTCAATTCTTCTTGTTAAATAGTGTATTTTTATTTTTCTGACTACTTTTGGTTGTTGTCGCTTATACATTATAATTCATCATATTTATATTCTTGTTGTTTTATAAGTTGTCTAATATATTCGTATTCTGTATAGGAAATTGTGTCGATTAATTCAGGTATTTTTGTGTATTCGTATCTTTCATATAATTTATCTAAATTTAGTCTTAGTTTCTGTACTTTAGTTGCTATATTTATTTGTTTATCCAATCTTATACATCTAGGGTGTTTATCTGGTAAATCTTCTCCATATTCAATTCCTTTCATGTTTTCTGTTTGTATTATAAATTGTTTTTTACTTTGTTTCTTTATTCTATTTTTGTAAATATTGTTGGTACTATATTTTTTATTCCTATGCTCGTTTATTTTATTTTCGTTCATCCTATGCTCTGTTATCTTATCTTTTTTATTCCTATGCTCTGATACCAATGTGGGGGGTGGTCCTTTGATCTTCTCTTCTTGGGTCATTTTATCTAAATGCGGAATTATAGTAGTTATCTCGTTCTCTAATTAGTCTTAATATAATATTGATATCTCTTACTATTAGATCTAAATAACCACTATTTTGGGTTTGTATATATCTGTCTAGATTGAATTGTATTAATGTTTCTCTTTCTCTTAGTTCATCTATAGTTCGCTGCCAATTTTCTAAATTATTTTGGTCCATTTTAATAAAAATCTAGATATCCTTCTGTATCTATATCAAGGTATATATCATTATCTCTAGAGTCATTATCACTATTTAAATTTTGGTTTTGTCTTTTTATAGGTTGACTGGTTGGATTTGAGCTGCTTGCTCCTGTAGATGCTTTTCCTGTAGCTGCATTAACAAACTTGTTATGAGTTTTATGGAGTTTCTCAACGTCTCCTTCTAGTTCTGGAATTTTTATGTCTTCCGATTGACATAGTTCAGCATATTTTGAGTCATGCGGTTGACTTGTAGCTTTGTCCTTCTTTAGCTCTTTTAGTTCTAGCTCAAAACTGTCCACTTTTAAGCAAAGTGTAGTCATGGCTTTTAACAAAATATCCATTTGGCTATCTTGATCTGTCTGGGTAGCTTTGTCTTGATAAGTAGTCTGCAGTGACATTTTTGTTAGTACTGATCACTTCTATTGTAAATGTAAAATTTTGTATATTTAAGACAAGTCTTCGTATTTCTTTTGTTGTAACTGAGTCGTCTAATTTTCTTGTTAGCCACCATTTTACTTGTGTATTATCTGTTCTGACAATAAATTTGTTATAAACAATATATGGTTCGAATGCTAATAAACATTTATATAAGGCAAATAATTCTTTCCTATTTATTTCCCATTTATCTTGAGGTTCCGTATATGTTCCTGAGTGATATCTACAGTGATGTTCTGTTTTTGTATCAATATACTTATATTTTAATACTCCACCGTAACTATGGTTACTTGAATCTGTTTCTACTATATATATAAATTCTTTTGTTATATCTGGAAAATATAATTTTGGTAACTTTTGACATAATTCTTTAACCTTTTGTATATGTTTTCTATCTGTTTGGTCAAAATGATATTCAATATCCTTTTTTAATTTTTTATTTAATGGTTTTAAATATTCTGCTAATTTTGGTATATATTCTCTTACTTGATTTACTAATCCTAAAAAGGATTGTAACTTTTTCTTTGTATCTAGTATCTCATCTGAATTTATAATTTTTTGTACTATATGTGTTTGCATTTTTACTCCATTCTTATCTATTTGTATACCAAGAAATTCTATTTGTTTTTTCATTATTTCTGCCTTGCTTTTACTTAAACTAATTCCTGCTGTATCTATAATGTTAATAAATTTATTTAGTAATTGTATGTGTTCGTCTTCTGTTCTTGAATATAACAATATATCATCAATATATACAATACAGTTTTCTAATTGTGTAAAGTAAGTATCCATAAAATGTTGATACCTACCTGGTGCATTTTTATATCCAAAGGGTAAAACATTCCATTCATAAAATCCTTGGGGTACTGTGAATGCTGTTAAATGTTTAGAGTTATCTTCTAATTTTAAATGATAAAATCCTGATTTGCAATCAAATTTGCTAAAGTAATTATATCCTTGGATTTGTCTAATTTTTAATATTTTGTTTGGTATTGGGTAATTATAAGTTTTAGTTTTGGCATTTAGATTTCTATAATCAATAACCATCCTACTCTTCCCTCTTTTTTGTTCACTATGTTTGTTAACAATAAAGGCGGGACTAGTATGTTTACTGTTACTAGCTTGGATGTAATTATTTTGAAGTAATTCATCTATGTGTAAGGTAAATTCTTTTAAGTCATCAAAGTTATATTTTAATGGTTTTTGGGTTATTATACTATTCTGATTTATTAGTTCTATTGTAACTGTTGTTTTATTATACAATATTAAACAATGATAGTGATAATGACTCTAGAGATAATGATATATACCTTGATATAGATACAGAAGGATATCTAGATTTTTATTAAAATGGACCAAAATAATTTAGAAAATTGGCAGCGAACTATAGATGAACTAAGAGAAAGAGAAACATTAATACAATTCAATCTAGACAGATATATACAAACCCAAAATAGTGGTTATTTAGATCTAATAGTAAGAGATATCAATATTATATTAAGACTAATTAGAGAACGAGATAACTACTATAATTCCGCATTTAGATAAAATGACCCAAGAAGAGAAGATCAAAGGACCACCCCCCACATTGGTATCAGAGCATAGGAATAAAAAAGATAAGATAACAGAGCATAGGATGAACGAAAATAAAATAAACGAGCATAGGAATAAAAAATATAGTACCAACAATATTTACAAAAATAGAATAAAGAAACAAAGTAAAAAACAATTTATAATACAAACAGAAAACATGAAAGGAATTGAATATGGAGAAGATTTACCAGATAAACACCCTAGATGTATAAGATTGGATAAACAAATAAATATAGCAACTAAAGTACAGAAACTAAGACTAAATTTAGATAAATTATATGAAAGATACGAATACACAAAAATACCTGAATTAATCGACACAATTTCCTATACAGAATACGAATATATTAGACAACTTATAAAACAACAAGAATATAAATATGATGAATTATAATGTATAAGCGACAACAACCAAAAGTAGTCAGAAAAATAAAAATACACTATTTAACAAGAAGAATTGAAAAACAGAGTAAAATAAAAAGACAGCAAAAATATAAGCTAAAAGAAATTACACAAATAATCAAGGAAATATCCTTCTGTATCTATATCAAGGTATATATCATTATCTCTAGAGTCATTATCACTATCATTGTTTAATATTGTGTCTATCCATAATTCTTTCATTAAGTCTATGATTTCGTGGTTAAATAGTAGGTTATATATTCTTTGTGTGATATCTGTATCTAAATTTTTTAATATATATAAGACTAATATTTTATAGTCTTTATCTCCATTTATAAGATACTTAGGTATTGGTGTTTTATATCTTTCTATATCTTCTGTTTGTTTAGGGTTACTAGTTTCTGCTATCTCGAGTTTCATATAACTAGGTTCTGTCATTTCTTACTTCTGTGTTTTAATCAAACTATTCCTTCTAACCTCTGCTTATATTATTACCTTTATCATCTAATAGTCCAGTATGTTTAATTATCCGGTTGGTCACTACTATGGGTTCCAGCTTTAATCAGTTTACCCTAACCCTGCTTACTTCAGTTGGTTTACTACCCTATTCACGGCTTCCTCGCCTTTTCTGGGTTCAACCATTTTGGAAAAGCTTAGTCTGGGTCTAACTTACTCTCAGCTTCCTAACCATAGCAAACTAATAAGGATAATGTTAACATAATCAGACTATAACATGATAAATAATAATAAGCTAATCAGAGATTATTAGGAATATGATAGATTAGTTACACATATGTAAATATGAGTATACCTTTGTTGTTATCTCGTCGGTAGTATGTGGCATAGATGTTTCTATGTTGGATTCCTCCATAGCAAATATCTGAAATATATTTTTGAGTAATATCTTTTATTGAGTTCTCAACACATGAGAGGTTATAGGTAAGCAGAATTGCTTGCCTTCCTTCTCATCTGTTCGTCTCTATTTATACACATAAGAGGCAAGTGCCTCAATAATTTACATAAAGAAACCGCGTGAGTAAACAGTTTAAGATACTGTTTGCTTTACGACTTCTGAAAGAAAAAAGAAGAAAAACGCGTAAATGCACAGTACTATCTACTGTGTACTTTACGACTTTTTTTAAAAAAGAAAACGCGTAACTATTCCTACACGCGTACTATCCTATCCTACTTTACATGATTGAGCATTATGCTCTTATTTTCAACAAAGAAAAACGTGTGGGGTTTAGTGTTTCCCACTAAAAAAGTAGTACAATAATTTACATAATAAGACAAACTAAAATAATATCTGCGGGTCTTCCCATGTATCTTTTTGTCTTGCTGTTCTTCATTCTAGATTTACTTCTGGTATAGTTGTAGTATTTCCTCCACTGCACTTTGAACAATGGTGATCTGGGTATTTTGGTCCTAAATACTGGCAATATTTAACCAATAAATTTTCTGAAATAAAATCTTTTTTGATAGCTCTTGTTGTTGGGGTATCTTCGGGTCTTAGTAATGTCCATATCCAACTACGTACTTCTTCCATATCTTCTTGTCGTAGTACTCTTGCATTTGCATAGATCATGGCATGGTCTCTACAATGATATTTCCATATGTTATGTCCATTGGTATAATTGTTGACTAGTTCTTGGATAATTACTTGTAGTCCTATTAATCTTTTTGTAGCAAAGAATGTTGGTATATCAACTTCTGGTATTTCTGGTTGCTTTTCTATGTCCTCTGGGATAATCATATCTCTGGTTAGTCCAATTTTTACTACTTGGATGAGTGGTTTTATCTCATTGTATAATATTTCGGCTGGTGCTGAATAACATCTTATATAAAAGAATGATCCGTCTGTAATTCTTTTGTATATGGAAAAGGCATTATATAAGTCTGGTATTTGTTGTAGTTCTGCTCCATCGGCTGTATATACTGTTGCGAGTAGTCCATATTCATAGCATGTACGTACTAAATTTGCACTGGTGCCAGGCTGGGCTATTAGTTTATTGTATCCTTGTAGTTTCTGAGTTATAAAATCTTTTTGAGGGTCAGTGGTTGTCTGAGATCTTGGATGTAAATTCAAAAAGGTTTGGGTTTTATACATATTTTGGATGTATGCTCTGGAAATGTGGTTATATACTTGTTTATTTTGGTTTAGACTTGCGGCATATGTGGATGTTTGTGGACTTGGTATAGTCGGATGTGATAGGTTTATGGGTTGTTTATTTCTGATAGAGGTTTTTGTAAACTGGTTATTTAAATTTTGGTTTTGTCTTTTTGTAGGTTGACTGGTTGGATTTGAGCTGCTTGCTCCTGTAGATGCTTTTCCTGTAGCTGCATTAACAAACTTGTTATGAGTTTTATGGAGTTTCTCAACGTCTCCTTCTAGTTCTGGAATTTTTATGTCTTCCGATTGACATAGTTCAGCATATTTTGAGTCATGCGGTTGACTTGTAGCTTTGTCCTTCTTTAGCTCTTTTAATTCTAGCTCAAAACTGTCCACTTTTAAGCAAAGTGTAGTCATGGCTTTTAACAAAATATCCATTTGGCTATCTTGATCTGTCTGGGTAGCTTTGTCTTGATAAGTAGTCTGCAGTGACATTTTTGTTAGTACTGATCACTTCTATTGTAAATGTAAAATTTTGTATATTTAAGACAAGTCTTCGTATTTCTTTTGTTGTAACTGAGTCGTCTAATTTTCTTGTTAGCCACCATTTTACTTGTGTATTATCTGTTCTGACAATAAATTTGTTATAAACAATATATGGTTCGAATGCTAATAAACATTTATATAAGGCAAATAATTCTTTCCTATTTATTTCCCATTTATCTTGAGGTTCCGTATATGTTCCTGAGTGATATCTACAGTGATGTTCTGTTTTTGTATCAATATACTTATATTTTAATACTCCACCGTAACTATGGTTACTTGAATCTGTTTCTACTATATATATAAATTCTTTTGTTATATCTGGAAAATATAATTTTGGTAACTTTTGACATAATTCTTTAACCTTTTGTATATGTTTTCTATCTGTTTGGTCAAAATGATATTCAATATCCTTTTTTAATTTTTTATTTAATGGTTTTAAATATTCTGCTAATTTTGGTATATATTCTCTTACTTGATTTACTAATCCTAAAAAGGATTGTAACTTTTTCTTTGTATCTAGTATCTCATCTGAATTTATAATTTTTTGTACTATATGTGTTTGCATTTTTACTCCATTCTTATCTATTTGTATGCCAAGAAATTCTATTTGTTTTTTCATTATTTCTGCCTTGCTTTTACTTAAACTAATTCCTGCTGTATCTATAATGTTAATAAATTTATTTAGTAATTGTATGTGTTCGTCTTCTGTTCTTGAATATAACAATATATCATCAATATATACAATACAGTTTTCTAATTGTGTAAAGTAAGTATCCATAAAATGTTGATACCTACCTGGTGCATTTTTATATCCAAAGGGTAAAACATTCCATTCATAAAATCCTTGGGGTACTGTGAATGCTGTTAAATGTTTAGAGTTATCTTCTAATTTTAAATGATAAAAGCCTGATTTGCAATCAAATTTGCTAAAGTAATTATATCCTTGGATTTGTCTAATTTTTAATATTTTGTTTGGTATTGGGTAATTATAAGTTTTAGTTTTGGCATTTAGATTTCTATAATCAATAACCATCCTACTCTTCCCTCTTTTTTGTTCACTATGTTTGTTAACAATAAAGGCGGGACTAGTATGTTTACTGTTACTAGCTTGGATGTAATTATTTTGAAGTAATTCATCTATGTGTAAGGTAAATTCTTTTAAGTCATCAAAGTTATATTTTAATGGTTTTAAATCTAAATATAAGCATAAAAATCCAAGAAAAAGATATTATATAAAAAATTACAAGAGAAAAAGACCTTATCGACCTAAGAAAAAATTATCAGAATGCAAATGCTATAACTGTGGAAAATTAGGACACTTAGCTAAAGATTGTAAAATACCTAAAGATATTAAGAAAAAACAAATTACCGAAGTAAGAATAGAAGAAAATATTTATACGGAATTACCATACATAGATTATGATTTAGAAAGTAACGATAGTATTTATGAACTAGATGAATTACCAGATATAGAGATAAATGACGCAGATTTAGAAACTGACCTAAATAATGATGATAGCGATATAAATCTATCAGATATAGAAAACGAAATTGATGACTGAATCAGGAATAATAGAAAAAGAAAATTACCAAACTGAAGATAGTAATAACCAAAAAATAATATTTGACTCAAATATATACAAGCAAATTACGAAACAAGAAATAACCTTAAAAATAGATAATGTATTAGATGTACCAATGGTAAAATATTGGTTTAAAAAACCTAAAGAAGAATATTATATAATAAGCCAAAAAGAACATACAGTAGACTGTAAATATGCACAAGGTAGTGCAATGGTACCCATAATAAGTAAAAGAGAAATAACCAAAGAAATACAAGCATTAAAACCAAAACCGAAAAACGAAATAACTCATGTACACTTAGGAGCAATACAGATATTAATAAAAGCATGTTTTAAGGAAGGAATAAATACACCCATAGAACTATACTTAGCAGATGATAGAATTAAGTACCCAATTGAACAAAGTATAATTAGTGCAGTAAAAGGAAATCTAATATACCAAAAATTTAAGTTTACAGTTAACCCAAATTATACAGTAGCAATAAAAGATAGAAATATAGATAAATCTCTAGTATTATATTGGAAACTATCAGGAATAGAATTAACCCCTGGAAGTAAAATATTTACAGCAAGATGCAAAAATTTATATATTTTAACTACTAAACATATGGTACAAGCAACTAACAAAATTGATAAAATCAATATAGAATCCCCATTCGACAATATATTAACGGTCATAGATAATAATGATTATAGTTATGATGAATTAAATATGAATCAAGAATTAGATATAGTAAAAGAAAGAATAGGAATGACACCAAAAAGACAAATAGATGCCCCCTCATCCTCATCAAGAATGAGTACATCCAGAAGAATAGAATATGAAATACCCAATGAAATAATACCAGTATATATATATCCAGAAACACCAAAAATAATAAGAAAAATGGAATTATTAAGAAAATTAAATGATATACACGAAGAACTTAAAATTAGAAAAGAAAGATTAAATTATAATATATTTGCAGGAGTAGCTAAAAAATCAATCGAAGCACAAAAACAAACCATACAAGAATTAGAATTACAAAAAGATATATTAGAAATAAAATATTGTTTATGAATAAAGAAGAATATCCAGTAGAAGAAAAAACATTTTTAGGAACAGATGGAACACAAATAACAATAACACACTCAAATTTAGGACGACGATATAGAAAAATAGGTACAAAATTATATTTAATGCCGGATCCAATATCAGCTAAATTAGAAGATAGTCTAACAGAAATGATAAGATTACAAAAAGAAAATACTGAAATAGATCAAAAACTAGAAATAGAAAAAATACGATTAGAAGCCAAAAAAGAAATCGAACAACTAAAAACCCAACAAATAAAACAAACCCCTCCTCAAAAACCTATACCACCTCAAGAACCAATCCCTGAATATTTTGAACCAGAACCAGAAACATCCGAATCATCTACAAAAATACAAGAAATGGAAAAAGAATTAGCAATATTAAAACAAATATATGCCCAGAAAGTACAAGCCAGATTAGCCAAACAAAATGAAAAAATAAAAAAAGAAAAAGAAAAAAAGTTAGCAATGGAATTAGAACAGTTAAAAGAACAAATACACTTAGAAAGCTTAAACCCTGACGAAGAATCTCCAAACATAAGTATTGATAACATCACAATAGACAATTTAACCATAGATAATGTAACCATAAACGAAACCGAATCAGAAATACATTCAGACAATAATAACAATGAAGACGATAATGACGATAACAGTGAAACATATACCCAAATAATGAACCAAATAACAGATTTAAATATAAATACAACAAATGCTGAACCAAATATACATACTATAAAAAATGAACAACCAAGTACAAGTAGAACATATGAGAAAAGAAGATATGATAACCCACGAACTAGAGAACCAACTTATTATACAGTAACAGATGATAATAGATATGAAGCAATATGGCAAAGTAGATTAAATAAATGGACACCAACTAAAACTCCAGAACATTCACAATTTTTAGATTTAGATTGTGTCACAGATATAAATAAAACAATACAAGTATGGATAGGACAAATTGCAAAACAACTAATAGATAATAAAATATCAGTAGCAGATACACCAGGATATATAGAAAGAACATTAATAGGAACAGTAAAATTATGGCTACATAACATAACAGCTGACGGTAGAGCAACATTAAGAAATAATAAAGATAGTAGTGGAACAATTACAACATCAAGCATAGCTATATTAGACAAATACGAATTTGGAATTAGAAATGAATTTGGAAGTATGACAACAGAATTAGCAGAACAAGAAAAAGATAAGAATCTAAATAGACAATTAATGAATAAATTATCAATATGCAATATGTGTTATATAGATGAATATACATGCGCTTTTAAAGATTACTATTATAGAGCAATATATACTCATGAAGAAGCTATAGCAGTTAGAAGAACATATTTTACAAAGTTACCTGAACCATTTAGTACAAAAATAATAACAGCATGGGATGCAGCTAGTTTGACAGATACATTAGGAGCTAGAATAAAATATTTACAAACATGGTTTATAGGACTGTGTGATGAATATAAAGATAAACAAAAATTAGATAAAGTATTAACAAAAAATATGTCGTGTTGTACACAAAAGATAGCACCACAATTTGGTTGTAAAACTAAGAAAAATAAGTTTAGATACAAAAAACGATTTAAAAAATATAAATCTTTTAAATCTAAATATAAGCATAAAAATCCAAGAAAAAGATATTATATAAAAAATTACAAGAGAAAAAGACCTTATCGACCTAAGAAAAAATTATCAGAATGCAAATGCTATAACTGTGGAAAATTAGGACACTTAGCTAAAATAATAACAGCATGGGATGCAGCTAGTTTGACAGATACATTAGGAGCTAGAATAAAATATTTACAAACATGGTTTATAGGACTGTGTGATGAATATAAAGATAAACAAAAATTAGATAAAGTATTAACAAAAAATATGTCGTGTTGTACACAAAAGATAGCACCACAATTTGGTTGTAAAACTAAGAAAAATAAGTTTAGATACAAAAAACGATTTAAAAAATATAAATCTTTTAAATCTAAATATAAGCATAAAAATCCAAGAAAAAGATATTATATAAAAAATTACAAGAGAAAAAGACCTTATCGACCTAAGAAAAAATTATCAGAATGCAAATGCTATAACTGTGGAAAATTAGGACACTTAGCTAAAGATTGTAAAATACTAAATGGTTCAGGTAACTTTGTAAAATATGTTCTTCTAACTGCTATAGCTTCTTCATGAGTATATATTGCTCTATAATAGTAATCTTTAAAAGCGCATGTATATTCATCTATATAACACATATTGCATATTGATAATTTATTCATTAATTGTCTATTTAGATTCTTATCTTTTTCTTGTTCTGCTAATTCTGTTGTCATACTTCCAAATTCATTTCTAATTCCAAATTCGTATTTGTCTAATATAGCTATGCTTGATGTTGTAATTGTTCCACTACTATCTTTATTATTTCTTAATGTTGCTCTACCGTCAGCTGTTATGTTATGTAGCCATAATTTTACTGTTCCTATTAATGTTCTTTCTATATATCCTGGTGTATCTGCTACTGATATTTTATTATCTATTAGTTGTTTTGCAATTTGTCCTATCCATACTTGTATTGTTTTATTTATATCTGTGACACAATCTAAATCTAAAAATTGTGAATGTTCTGGAGTTTTAGTTGGTGTCCATTTATTTAATCTACTTTGCCATATTGCTTCATATCTATTATCATCTGTTACTGTATAATAAGTTGGTTCTCTAGTTCGTGGGTTATCATATCTTCTTTTCTCATATGTTCTACTTGTACTTGGTTGTTCATTTTTTATAGTATGTATATTTGGTTCAGCATTTGTTGTATTTATATTTAAATCTGTTATTTGGTTCATTATTTGGGTATATGTTTCACTGTTATCGTCATTATCGTCTTCTTGGGTCATTTTATCTAAATGCGGAATTATAGTAGTTATCTCGTTCTCTAATTAGTCTTAATATAATATTGATATCTCTTACTATTAGATCTAAATAACCACTATTTTGGGTTTGTATATATCTGTCTAGATTGAATTGTATTAATGTTTCTCTTTCTCTTAGTTCATCTATAGTTCGCTGCCAATTTTCTAAATTATTTTGGTCCATTTTAATAAAAATCTAGATATCCTTCTGTATCTATATCAAGGTATATATCATTATCTCTAGAGTCATTATCACTATCATTGTTTAATATTGTGTCTATCCATAATTCTTTCATTAAGTCTATGATTTCGTGGTTAAATAGTAGGTTATATATTCTTTGTGTGATATCTGTATCTAAATTTTTTAAATGCCAAAACTAAAACTTATAATTACCCAATACCAAATAAAATATTAAAAATTAGACAAATCCAAGGATATAATTACTTTAGCAAATTTGATTGCAAATCAGGATTTTATCATTTAAAATTAGAAGATAACTCTAAACATTTAACAGCATTCACAGTACCCCAAGGATTTTATGAATGGAATGTTTTACCCTTTGGATATAAAAATGCACCAGGTAGGTATCAACATTTTATGGATACTTACTTTACACAATTAGAAAACTGTATTGTATATATTGATGATATATTGTTATATTCAAGAACAGAAGACGAACACATACAATTACTAAATAAATTTATTAACATTATAGATACAGCAGGAATTAGTTTAAGTAAAAGCAAGGCAGAAATAATGAAAAAACAAATAGAATTTCTTGGTATACAAATAGATAAGAATGGAGTAAAAATGCAAACACATATAGTACAAAAAATTATAAATTCAAATGAAATACTAGATACGAAGAAAAAATTACAATCCTTTTTAGGATTAGTAAATCAAGTAAGAGAATATATACCAAAATTAGCAGAATATTTAAAACCATTAAATAAAAAATTAAAAAAGGATATTGAATATCATTTTGACCAAACAGATAGAAAACATATACAAAAGGTTAAAGAATTATGTCAAAAGTTACCAAAATTATATTTTCCAGATATAACAAAAGAATTTATATATATAGTAGAAACAGATTCAAGTAACCATAGTTACGGTGGAGTATTAAAATATAAGTATATTGATACAAAAACAGAACATCACTGTAGATATCACTCAGGAACATATACGGAACCTCAAGATAAATGGGAAATAAATAGGAAAGAATTATTTGCCTTATATAAATGTTTATTAGCATTCGAACCATATATTGTTTATAACAAATTTATTGTCAGAACAGATAATACACAAGTAAAATGGTGGCTAACAAGAAAATTAGACGACTCAGTTACAACAAAAGAAATACGAAGACTTGTCTTAAATATACAAAATTTTACATTTACAATAGAAGTGATCAGTACTAACAAAAATGTCACTGCAGACTACTTATCAAGACAAAGCTACCCAGACAGATCAAGATAGCCAAATGGATATTTTGTTAAAAGCCATGACTACACTTTGCTTAAAAGTGGACAGTTTTGAGCTAGAACTAAAAGAGCTAAAGAAGGACAAAGCTACAAGTCAACCGCATGACTCAAAATATGCTGAACTATGTCAATCGGAAGACATAAAAATTCCAGAACTAGAAGGAGACGTTGAGAAACTCCATAAAACTCATAACAAGTTTGTTAATGCAGCTACAGGAAAAGCATCTACAGGAGCAAGCAGCTCAAATCCAACCAGTCAACCTACAAAAAGACAAAACCAAAATTTAAATAACCAGTTTACAAAAACCTCTATCAGAAATAAACAACCCATAAACCTATCACATCCGACTATACCAAGTCCACAAACATCCACATATGCCGCAAGTCTAAACCAAAATAAACAAGTATATAACCACATTTCCAGAGCATACATCCAAAATATGTATAAAACCCAAACCTTTTTGAATTTACATCCAAGATCTCAGACAACCACTGACCCTCAAAAAGATTTTATAACTCAGAAACTACAAGGATACAATAAACTAATAGCCCAGCCTGGCACCAGTGCAAATTTAGTACGTACATGCTATGAATATGGACTACTCGCAACAGTATATACAGCCGATGGAGCAGAACTACAACAAATACCAGACTTATATAATGCCTTTTCCATATACAAAAGAATTACAGACGGATCATTCTTTTATATAAGATGTTATTCAGCACCAGCCGAAATATTATACAATGAGATAAAACCACTCATCCAAGTAGTAAAAATTGGACTAACCAGAGATATGATTATCCCAGAGGACATAGAAAAGCAACCAGAAATACCAGAAGTTGATATACCAACATTCTTTGCTACAAAAAGATTAATAGGACTGCAAGTAATTATTCAAGAACTAGTCAACAATTACACCAATGGACATAACATATGGAAATATCATTGTAGAGACCATGCCATGATCTATGCAAATGCAAGAGTACTACGACAAGAAGATATGGAAGAAGTACGTAGTTGGATATGGACATTACTAAGACCCGAAGATACCCCAACAACAAGAGCTATCAAAAAAGATTTTATTTCAGAAAATTTATTGGTTAAATATTGCCAGTATTTAGGACCAAAATACCCAGATCACCATTGTTCAAAGTGCAGTGGAGGAAATACTACAACTATACCAGAAGTAAATCTAGAATGAAGAACAGCAAGACAAAAAGATACATGGGAAGACCCGCAGATATTATTTTAGTTTGTCTTATTATGTAAATTATTGTACTACTTTTTTAGTGGGAAACACTAAACCCCACACGTTTTTCTTTGTTGAAAATAAGAGCATAATGCTCAATCATGTAAAGTAGGATAGGATAGTACGCGTGTAGGAATAGTTACGCGTTTTCTTTTTTAAAAAAAAGTCGTAAAGTACACAGTAGATAGTACTGTGCATTTACGCGTTTTTCTTCTTTTTTCTTTCAGAAGTCGTAAAGCAAACAGTATCTTAAACTGTTTACTCACGCGGTTTCTTTATGTAAATTATTGAGGCACTTGCCTCTTATGTGTATAAATAGAGACGAACAGATGAGAAGGAAGGCAAGCAATTCTGCTTACCTATAACCTCTCATGTGTTGAGAACTCAATAAAAGATATTACTCAAAAATATATTTCAGATATTTGCTATGGAGGAATCCAACATAGAAACATCTATGCCACATACTACCGACGAGATAACAACAAAGGTATACTCATATTTACATATGTGTAACTAATCTATCATATTCCTAATAATCTCTGATTAGCTTATTATTATTTATCATGTTATAGTCTGATTATGTTAACATTATCCTTATTAGTTTGCTATGGTTAGGAAGCTGAGAGTAAGTTAGACCCAGACTAAGCTTTTCCAAAATGGTTGAACCCAGAAAAGGCGAGGAAGCCGTGAATAGGGTAGTAAACCAACTGAAGTAAGCAGGGTTAGGGTAAACTGATTAAAGCTGGAACCCATAGTAGTGACCAACCGGATAATTAAACATACTGGACTATTAGATGATAAAGGTAATAATATAAGCAGAGGTTAGAAGGAATAGTTTGATTAAAACACAGAAGTAAGAAATGACAGAACCTAGTTATATGAAACTCGAGATAGCAGAAACTAGTAACCCTAAACAAACAGAAGATATAGAAAGATATAAAACACCAATACCTAAGTATCTTATAAATGGAGATAAAGACTATAAAATATTAGTCTTATATATATTAAAAAATTTAGATACAGATATCACACAAAGAATATATAACCTACTATTTAACCACGAAATCATAGACTTAATGAAAGAATTATGGATAGACACAATATTAAACAATGATAGTGATAATGACTCTAGAGATAATGATATATACCTTGATATAGATACAGAAGGATATCTAGATTTTTATTAAAATGGACCAAAATAATTTAGAAAATTGGCAGCGAACTATAGATGAACTAAGAGAAAGAGAAACATTAATACAATTCAATCTAGACAGATATATACAAACCCAAAATAGTGGTTATTTAGATCTAATAGTAAGAGATATCAATATTATATTAAGACTAATTAGAGAACGAGATAACTACTATAATTCCGCATTTAGATAAAATGACCCAAGAAGAGAAGATCAAAGGACCACCCCCCACATTGGTATCAGAGCATAGGAATAAAAAAGATAAGATAACAGAGCATAGGATGAACGAAAATAAAATAAACGAGCATAGGAATAAAAAATATAGTACCAACAATATTTACAAAAATAGAATAAAGAAACAAAGTAAAAAACAATTTATAATACAAACAGAAAACATGAAAGGAATTGAATATGGAGAAGATTTACCAGATAAACACCCTAGATGTATAAGATTGGATAAACAAATAAATATAGCAACTAAAGTACAGAAACTAAGACTAAATTTAGATAAATTATATGAAAGATACGAATACACAAAAATACCTGAATTAATCGACACAATTTCCTATACAGAATACGAATATATTAGACAACTTATAAAACAACAAGAATATAAATATGATGAATTATAATGTATAAGCGACAACAACCAAAAGTAGTCAGAAAAATAAAAATACACTATTTAACAAGAAGAATTGAAAAACAGAGTAAAATAAAAAGACAGCAAAAATATAAGCTAAAAGAAATTACACAAATAATCAAGGAAATAAATAACTTCACTAAAAGAATAACACATTTTATTATAGCAATAACTAAAATAAGAGAATCATTAGTAAATGGATAAACCAGAGCCGAGCAACCCAGTATATATATATCCAGAAACACCAAAAATAATAAGAAAAATGGAATTATTAAGAAAATTAAATGATATACACGAAGAACTTAAAATTAGAAAAGAAAGATTAAATTATAATATATTTGCAGGAGTAGCTAAAAAATCAATCGAAGCACAAAAACAAACCATACAAGAATTAGAATTACAAAAAGATATATTAGAAATAAAATATTGTTTATGAATAAAGAAGAATATCCAGTAGAAGAAAAAACATTTTTAGGAACAGATGGAACACAAATAACAATAACACACTCAAATTTAGGACGACGATATAGAAAAATAGGTACAAAATTATATTTAATGCCGGATCCAATATCAGCTAAATTAGAAGATAGTCTAACAGAAATGATAAGATTACAAAAAGAAAATACTGAAATAGATCAAAAACTAGAAATAGAAAAAATACGATTAGAAGCCAAAAAAGAAATCGAACAACTAAAAACCCAACAAATAAAACAAACCCCTCCTCAAAAACCTATACCACCTCAAGAACCAATCCCTGAATATTTTGAACCAGAACCAGAAACATCCGAATCATCTACAAAAATACAAGAAATGGAAAAAGAATTAGCAATATTAAAACAAATATATGCCCAGAAAGTACAAGCCAGATTAGCCAAACAAAATGAAAAAATAAAAAAAGAAAAAGAAAAAAAGTTAGCAATGGAATTAGAACAGTTAAAAGAACAAATACACTTAGAAAGCTTAAACCCTGACGAAGAATCTCCAAACATAAGTATTGATAACATCACAATAGACAATTTAACCATAGATAATGTAACCATAAACGAAACCGAATCAGAAATACATTCAGACAATAATAACAATGAAGACGATAATGACGATAACAGTGAAACATATACCCAAATAATGAACCAAATAACAGATTTAAATATAAATACAACAAATGCTGAACCAAATATACATACTATAAAAAATGAACAACCAAGTACAAGTAGAACATATGAGAAAAGAAGATATGATAACCCACGAACTAGAGAACCAACTTATTATACAGTAACAGATGATAATAGATATGAAGCAATATGGCAAAGTAGATTAAATAAATGGACACCAACTAAAACTCCAGAACATTCACAATTTTTAGATTTAGATTGTGTCACAGATATAAATAAAACAATACAAGTATGGATAGGACAAATTGCAAAGCAACTAATAGATAATAAAATATCAGTAGCAGATACACCAGGATATATAGAAAGAACATTAATAGGAACAGTAAAATTATGGCTACATAACATAACAGCTGACGGTAGAGCAACATTAAGAAATAATAAAGATAGTAGTGGAACAATTACAACATCAAGCATAGCTATATTAGACAAATACGAATTTGGAATTAGAAATGAATTTGGAAGTATGACAACAGAATTAGCAGAACAAGAAAAAGATAAGAATCTAAATAGACAATTAATGAATAAATTATTAATATGCAATATGTGTTATATAGATGAATATACATGCGCTTTTAAAGATTACTATTATAGAGCAATATATACTCATGAAGAAGCTATAGCAGTTAGAAGAACATATTTTACAAAGTTACCTGAACCATTTAGTACAAAAATAATAACAGCATGGGATGCAGCTAGTTTGACAGATACATTAGGAGCTAGAATAAAATATTTACAAACATGGTTTATAGGACTGTGTGATGAATATAAAGATAAACAAAAATTAGATAAAGTATTAACAAAAAATATGTCGTGTTGTACACAAAAGATAGCACCACAATTTGGTTGTAAAACTAAGAAAAATAAGTTTAGATACAAAAAACGATTTAAAAAATATAAATCTTTTAAATCTAAATATAAGCATAAAAATCCAAGAAAAAGATATTATATAAAAAATTACAAGAGAAAAAGACCTTATCGACCTAAGAAAAAATTATCAGAATGCAAATGCTATAACTGTGGAAAATTAGGACACTTAGCTAAAGATTGTAAAATACCTAAAGATATTAAGAAAAAACAAATTACCGAAGTAAGAATAGAAGAAAATATTTATACGGAATTACCATACATAGATTATGATTTAGAAAGTAACGATAGTATTTATGAACTAGATGAATTACCAGATATAGAGATAAATGACGCAGATTTAGAAACTGACCTAAATAATGATGATAGCGATATAAATCTATCAGATATAGAAAACGAAATTGATGACTGAATCAGGAATAATAGAAAAAGAAAATTACCAAACTGAAGATAGTAATAACCAAAAAATAATATTTGACTCAAATATATACAAGCAAATTACGAAACAAGAAATAACCTTAAAAATAGATAATGTATTAGATGTACCAATGGTAAAATATTGGTTTAAAAAACCTAAAGAAGAATATTATATAATAAGCCAAAAAGAACATACAGTAGACTGTAAATATGCACAAGGTAGTGCAATGGTACCCATAATAAGTAAAAGAGAAATAACCAAAGAAATACAAGCATTAAAACCAAAACCGAAAAACGAAATAACTCATGTACACTTAGGAGCAATACAGATATTAATAAAAGCATGTTTTAAGGAAGGAATAAATACACCCATAGAACTATACTTAGCAGATGATAGAATTAAGTACCCAATTGAACAAAGTATAATTAGTGCAGTAAAAGGAAATCTAATATACCAAAAATTTAAGTTTACAGTTAACCCAAATTATACAGTAGCAATAAAAGATAGAAATATAGATAAATCCCTAGTATTATATTGGAAACTATCAGGAATAGAATTAACCCCTGGAAGTAAAATATTTACAGCAAGATGCAAAAATTTATATATTTTAACTACTAAACATATGGTACAAGCAACTAACAAAATTGATAAAATCAATATAGAATCCCCATTCGACAATATATTAACGGTCATAGATAATAATGATTATAGTTATGATGAATTAAATATGAATCAAGAATTAGATATAGTAAAAGAAAGAATAGGAATGACACCAAAAAGACAAATAGATGCCCCCTCATCCTCATCAAGAATGAGTACATCCAGAAGAATAGAATATGAAATACCCAATGAAATAATACCAACACAACATCCCTATTATATAACAGGAATATTAAATCAACGAAAATATTTAATCTTAATCAACACAGGAGAACAAGATAATTGATATTACTCAAAAATATATTTCAGATATTTGCTATGGAGGAATCCAACATAGAAACATCTATGCCACATACTACCGACGAGATAACAACAAAGGTATACTCATATTTACATATGTGTAACTAATCTATCATATTCCTAATAATCTCTGATTAGCTTATTATTATTTATCATGTTATAGTCTGATTATGTTAACATTATCCTTATTAGTTTGCTATGGTTAGGAAGCTGAGAGTAAGTTAGACCCAGACTAAGCTTTTCCAAAATGGTTGAACCCAGAAAAGGCGAGGAAGCCGTGAATAGGGTAGTAAACCAACTGAAGTAAGCAGGGTTAGGGTAAACTGATTAAAGCTGGAACCCATAGTAGTGACCAACCGGATAATTAAACATACTGGACTATTAGATGATAAAGGTAATAATATAAGCAGAGGTTAGAAGGAATAGTTTGATTAAAACACAGAAGTAAGAAATGACAGAACCTAGTTATATGAAACTCGAGATAGCAGAAACTAGTAACCCTAAACAAACAGAAGATATAGAAAGATATAAAACACCAATACCTAAGTATCTTATAAATGGAGATAAAGACTATAAAATATTAGTCTTATATATATTAAAAAATTTAGATACAGATATCACACAAAGAATATATAACCTACTATTTAACCACGAAATCATAGACTTAATGAAAGAATTATGGATAGACACAATATTAAACAATGATAGTGATAATGACTCTAGAGATAATGATATATACCTTGATATAGATACAGAAGGATATCTAGATTTTTATTAAAATGGACCAAAATAATTTAGAAAATTGGCAGCGAACTATAGATGAACTAAGAGAAAGAGAAACATTAATACAATTCAATCTAGACAGATATATACAAACCCAAAATAGTGGTTATTTAGATCTAATAGTAAGAGATATCAATATTATATTAAGACTAATTAGAGAACGAGATAACTACTATAATTCCGCATTTAGATAAAATGACCCAAGAAGAGAAGATCAAAGGACCACCCCCCACATTGGTATCAGAGCATAGGAATAAAAAAGATAAGATAACAGAGCATAGGATGAACAAAAATAAAATAAACGAGCATAGGAATAAAAAATATAGTACCAACAATATTTACAAAAATAGAATAAGGAAACACAGTAAAAAACAATTTATAATACAAACAGAAAACATGAAAGGAATTGAATATGGAGAAGATTTACCAGATGAACATCCTAGATGTATAAGATTAGATAAACAAATAAATATAGCAACTAAAGTACAGAAACTAAGACTAAATTTAGATAAATTATATGAAAGATACGAATACACAAAAATACCTGAATTAATCGACACAATTTCCTATACAGAATACGAATATATTAGACAACTTATAAAACAACAAGAATATAAATATGATGAATTATAATGTATAAGCGACAACAACCAAAAGTAGTCAGAAAAATAAAAATACACTATTTAACAAGAAGAATTGAAAAACAGAGTAAAATAAAAAGACAGCAAAAATATAAGCTAAAAGAAATTACACAAATAATCAAGGAAATAAATAACTTCACTAAAAGAATAACACATTTTATTATAGCAATAACTAAAATAAGAGAATCATTAGTAAATGGATAAACCAGAGCCAAGCAACCCAGTATATATATATCCAGAAACACCAAAAATAATAAGAAAAATGGAAAAAGAATTAGCAATATTAAAACAAATATATGCCCAGAAAGTACAAGCCAGATTAGCCAAACAAAATGAAAAAATAAAAAAAGAAAAAGAAAAAAAGTTAGCAATGGAATTAGAACAGTTAAAAGAACAAATACACTTAGAAAGCTTAAACCCTGACGAAGAATCTCCAAACATAAGTATTGATAACATCACAATAGACAATTTAACCATAGATAATGTAACCATAAACGAAACCGAATCAGAAATACATTCAGACAATAATAACAATGAAGACGATAATGACGATAACAGTGAAACATATACCCAAATAATGAACCAAATAACAGATTTAAATATAAATACAACAAATGCTGAACCAAATATACATACTATAAAAAATGAACAACCAAGTACAAGTAGAACATATGAGAAAAGAAGATATGATAACCCACGAACTAGAGAACCAACTTATTATACAGTAACAGATGATAATAGATATGAAGCAATATGGCAAAGTAGATTAAATAAATGGACACCAACTAAAACTCCAGAACATTCACAATTTTTAGATTTAGATTGTGTCACAGATATAAATAAAACAATACAAGTATGGATAGGACAAATTGCAAAGCAACTAATAGATAATAAAATATCAGTAGCAGATACACCAGGATATATAGAAAGAACATTAATAGGAACAGTAAAATTATGGCTACATAACATAACAGCTGACGGTAGAGCAACATTAAGAAATAATAAAGATAGTAGTGGAACAATTACAACATCAAGCATAGCTATATTAGACAAATACGAATTTGGAATTAGAAATGAATTTGGAAGTATGACAACAGAATTAGCAGAACAAGAAAAAGATAAGAATCTAAATAGACAATTAATGAATAAATTATCAATATGCAATATGTGTTATATAGATGAATATACATGCGCTTTTAAAGATTACTATTATAGAGCAATATATACTCATGAAGAAGCTATAGCAGTTAGAAGAACATATTTTACAAAGTTACCTGAACCATTTAGTACAAAAATAATAACAGCATGGGATGCAGCTAGTTTGACAGATACATTAGGAGCTAGAATAAAATATTTACAAACATGGTTTATAGGACTGTGTGATGAATATAAAGATAAACAAAAATTAGATAAAGTATTAACAAAAAATATGTCGTGTTGTACACAAAAGATAGCACCACAATTTGGTTGTAAAACTAAGAAAAATAAGTTTAGATACAAAAAACGATTTAAAAAATATAAATCTTTTAAATCTAAATATAAGCATAAAAATCCAAGAAAAAGATATTATATAAAAAATTACAAGAGAAAAAGACCTTATCGACCTAAGAAAAAATTATCAGAATGCAAATGCTATAACTGTGGAAAATTAGGACACTTAGCTAAAGATTGTAAAATACCTAAAGATATTAAGAAAAAACAAATTACCGAAGTAAGAATAGAAGAAAATATTTATACGGAATTACCATACATAGATTATGATTTAGAAAGTAACGATAGTATTTATGAACTAGATGAATTACCAGATATAGAGATAAATGACGCAGATTTAGAAACTGACCTAAATAATGATGATAGCGATATAAATCTATCAGATATAGAAAACGAAATTGATGACTGAATCAGGAATAATAGAAAAAGAAAATTACCAAACTGAAGATAGTAATAACCAAAAAATAATATTTGACTCAAATATATACAAGCAAATTACGAAACAAGAAATAACCTTAAAAATAGATAATGTATTAGATGTACCAATGGTAAAATATTGGTTTAAAAAACCTAAAGAAGAATATTATATAATAAGCCAAAAAGAACATACAGTAGACTGTAAATATGCACAAGGTAGTGCAATGGTACCCATAATAAGTAAAAGAGAAATAACCAAAGAAATACAAGCATTAAAACCAAAACCGAAAAACGAAATAACTCATGTACACTTAGGAGCAATACAGATATTAATAAAAGCATGTTTTAAGGAAGGAATAAATACACCCATAGAACTATACTTAGCAGATGATAGAATTAAGTACCCAATTGAACAAAGTATAATTAGTGCAGTAAAAGGAAATCTAATATACCAAAAATTTAAGTTTACAGTTAACCCAAATTATACAGTAGCAATAAAAGATAGAAATATAGATAAATCCCTAGTATTATATTGGAAACTATCAGGAATAGAATTAACCCCTGGAAGTAAAATATTTACAGCAAGATGCAAAAATTTATATATTTTAACTACTAAACATATGGTACAAGCAACTAACAAAATTGATAAAATCAATATAGAATCCCCATTCGACAATATATTAACGGTCATAGATAATAATGATTATAGTTATGATGAATTAAATATGAATCAAGAATTAGATATAGTAAAAGAAAGAATAGGAATGACACCAAAAAGACAAATAGATGCCCCCTCATCCTCATCAAGAATGAGTACATCCAGAAGAATAGAATATGAAATACCCAATGAAATAATACCAACACAACATCCCTATTATATAACAGGAATATTAAATCAACGAAAATATTTAATCTTAATCAACACAGGAGAACAAGATAATTGGATAACTAGAGAATTAATTACAGAAGATGATATTATAATACAAGAACAAGAAATACCCGATTTACCAATAGAATTAAAACAGACAAAGGAAATAACTATTCAAGAAGTAATTATAGGCGGAATACCTATAAATATACAATTTACAATAGGACAAATAAATCCAAATATAGTTTTAGGACTACAATGGCTAGAACAAGTAAAACCATATAAGTTAGAAGATAAAAGATTGATCATTCATTACCAAAATAAAAATGTAATAATCAATAGGACAAAATCAATATTATAAAAATACTTTAAAATGAAAGTATATATATTAGCAAAAATAATTGTAGAAGGATACAATAGTAGATATTACACACCAATGATAGATACCGGTGCAGAAGCAAATTTATGTAGATACAATTGTTTACCAGAATCTAAATGGCAAAAGATAAAAAATCCAACTGTATTTTCAGGATTTAATGACGAAGGAAGTATAATAAAATATTATGCAAAAGATGTCAAATTACAAATATATGATAAAATACTAACAATAAAAACAATGTATAACTATGATTTCACAACAAGAGATATAATTTTAGGAATGCCCTTTATCGATGAACTATACCCTCATATACTAACAAAAACACACTGCTGGTTTACAACACCTTGTAAACAAAAAATAGGAGCCAAACGAGTACAAAATAAACCTAGAAAAACAACACCATGGATAAAAGGATCAGAAAAGATAACACAAAAACTAGAAAATCAAGTGACAACAGAGAAAGCAATAGAAATTATAACCTTTAATATCAATATGTTACAATCAATCTATGATAAGTTAGAACCCTTATATAGTGACAATCCGCTTAAAGGATGGCATAAACATAAAACAACAGTTACAATAGAACTAATAAATCAGAATAGTATAATAACCCAAAAACCATTAAAATATAACTTTGATGACTTAAAAGAATTTACCTTACACATAGATGAATTACTTCAAAATAATTACATCCAAGCTAGTAACAGTAAACATACTAGTCCCGCCTTTATTGTTAACAAACATAGTGAACAAAAAAGAGGGAAGAGTAGGATGGTTATTGATTATAGAAATCTAAATGCCAAAACTAAAACTTATAATTACCCAATACCAAATAAAATATTAAAAATTAGACAAATCCAAGGATATAATTACTTTAGCAAATTTGATTGCAAATCAGGATTTTATCATTTAAAATTAGAAGATAACTCTAAACATTTAACAGCATTCACAGTACCCCAAGGATTTTATGAATGGAATGTTTTACCCTTTGGATATAAAAATGCACCAGGTAGGTATCAACATTTTATGGATACTTACTTTACACAATTAGAAAACTGTATTGTATATATTGATGATATATTGTTATATTCAAGAACAGAAGACGAACACATACAATTACTAAATAAATTTATTAACATTATAGATACAGCAGGAATTAGTTTAAGTAAAAGCAAGGCAGAAATAATGAAAAAACAAATAGAATTTCTTGGTATACAAATAGATAAGAATGGAGTAAAAATGCAAACACATATAGTACAAAAAATTATAAATTCAGATGAGATACTAGATACAAAGAAAAAGTTACAATCCTTTTTAGGATTAGTAAATCAAGTAAGAGAATATATACCAAAATTAGCAGAATATTTAAAACCATTAAATAAAAAATTAAAAAAGGATATTGAATATCATTTTGACCAAACAGATAGAAAACATATACAAAAGGTTAAAGAATTATGTCAAAAGTTACCAAAATTATATTTTCCAGATATAACAAAAGAATTTATATATATAGTAGAAACAGATTCAAGTAACCATAGTTACGGTGGAGTATTAAAATATAAGTATATTGATACAAAAACAGAACATCACTGTAGATATCACTCAGGAACATATACGGAACCTCAAGATAAATGGGAAATAAATAGGAAAGAATTATTTGCCTTATATAAATGTTTATTAGCATTCGAACCATATATTGTTTATAACAAATTTATTGTCAGAACAGATAATACACAAGTAAAATGGTGGCTAACAAGAAAATTAGACGACTCAGTTACAACAAAAGAAATACGAAGACTTGTCTTAAATATACAAAATTTTACATTTACAATAGAAGTGATCAGTACTAACAAAAATGTCACTGCAGACTACTTATCAAGACAAAGCTACCCAGACAGATCAAGATAGCCAAATGGATAAAAACCTCTATCAGAAATAAACAACCCATAAACCTATCACATCCGACTATACCAAGTCCACAAACATCCACATATGCCGCAAGTCTAAACCAAAATAATATACCAAAAATTTAAGTTTACAGTTAACCCAAATTATACAGTAGCAATAAAAGATAGAAATATAGATAAATCTCTAGTATTATATTGGAAACTATCAGGAATAGAATTAACCCCTGGAAGTAAAATATTTACAGCAAGATGCAAAAATTTATATATTTTAACTACTAAACATATGGTACAAGCAACTAACAAAATTGATAAAATCAATATAGAATCCCCATTCGACAATATATTAACGGTCATAGATAATAATGATTATAGTTATGATGAATTAAATATGAATCAAGAATGAGTACATCCAGAAGAATAGAATATGAAATACCCAATGAAATAATACCAACACAACATCCTTATTATATAACAGGAATATTAAATCAACGAAAATATTTAATCTTAATTAACACAGGAGAACAAGATAATTGGATAACAAGAGAATTAATTACAGAAGATGATATTATAATACAAGAACAAGAAATACCCGATCTACCAATAGAATTAAAACAGACAAAGGAAATAACTATTCAAGAAGTAATTATAGGCGGAATACCTATAAACATACAATTTACAATAGGACAAATAAATCCAAATATAGTTTTAGGACTACAATGGCTAGAACAAGTAAAACCATATAAGTTAGAAGATAAAAGATTGATCATTCATTACCAAAATAAAAATGTAATAATCAATAGGACAAAATCAATATTATAAAAATACTTTAAAATGAAAGTATATATATTAGCAAAAATAATTGTAGAAGGATACAATAGTAGATATTACACACCAATGATAGATACCGGTGCAGAAGCAAATTTATGTAGATACAATTGTTTACCAGAAACTAAGTGGCAAAAGATAAAAAATCCAACTGTATTTTCAGGATTTAATGACGAAGGAAGTATAATAAAATATTATGCAAAAGATGTCAAATTACAAATATATGATAAAATACTAACAATAAAAACAATGTATAACTATGATTTCACAACAAGAGATATAATTTTAGGAATGCCCTTTATCGATGAACTATACCCTCATATACTAACAAAAACACACTGCTGGTTTACAACACCTTGTAAACAAAAAATAGGAGCCAAACGAGTACAAAATAAACCTAGAAAAACAACACCATGGATAAAAGGATCAGAAAAGATAACACAAAAACTAGAAAATCAACCCCACACGTTTTTCTTTGTTGAAAATAAGAGCATAATGCTCAATCATGTAAAGTAGGATAGGATAGTACGCGTGTAGGAATAGTTACGCGTTTTCTTTTTTAAAAAAAGTCGTAAAGTACACAGTAGATAGTACTGTGCATTTACGCGTTTTTCTTCCCTACACGCGTACTATCCTATCCTACTTTACATGATTGAGCATTATGCTCTTATTTTCAACAAAGAAAAACGTGTGGGGTTTAGTGTTTCCCACTAAAAAAGTAGTACAATAATTTACATAATAAGACAAACTAAAATAATATCTGCGGGTCTTCCCATGTATCTTTTTGTCTTGCTGTTCTTCATTCTAGATTTACTTCTGGTATAGTTGTAGTATTTCCTCCACTGCACTTTGAACAATGGTGATCTGGGTATTTTGGTCCTAAATACTGGCAATATTTAACCAATAAATTTTCTGAAATAAAATCTTTTTTGATAGCTCTTGTTGTTGGGGTATCTTCGGGTCTTAGTAATGTCCATATCCAACTACGTACTTCTTCCATATCTTCTTGTCGTAGTACTCTTGCATTTGCATAGATCATGGCATGGTCTCTACAATGATATTTCCATATGTTATGTCCATTGGTGTAATTGTTGACTAGTTCTTGAATAATTACTTGCAGTCCTATTAATCTTTTTGTAGCAAAGAATGTTGGTATATCAACTTCTGGTATTTCTGGTTGCTTTTCTATATCCTCTGGGATAATCATATCTCTGGTTAGTCCAATTTTTACTACTTGGATGAGTGGTTTTATCTCATTGTATAATATTTCGGCTGGTGCTGAATAACATCTTATATAAAAGAATGATCCGTCTGTAATTCTTTTGTATATGGAAAAGGCATTATATAAGTCTGGTATTTGTTGTAGTTCTGCTCCATCGGCTGTATATACTGTTGCGAGTAGTCCATATTCATAGCATGTACGTACTAAATTTGCACTGGTGCCAGGCTGGGCTATTAGTTTATTGTATCCTTGTAGTTTCTGAGTTATAAAATCTTTTTGAGGGTCAGTGTACCCTAACCCTGCTTACTTCAGTTGGTTTACTACCCTATTCACGGCTTCCTCGCCTTTTCTGGGTTCAACCATTTTGGAAAAGCTTAGTCTGGGTCTAACTTACTCTCAGCTTCCTAACCATAGCAAACTAATAAGGATAATGTTAACATAATCAGACTATAACATGATAAATAATAATAAGCTAATCAGAGATTATTAGGAATATGATAGATTAGTTACACATATGTAAATATGAGTATACCTTTGTTGTTATCTCGTCGGTAGTATGTGGCATAGATGTTTCTATGTTGGATTCCTCCATAGCAAATATCTGAAATATATTTTTGAGTAATATCTTTTATTGAGTTCTCAACACATGAGAGGTTATAGGTAAGCAGAATTGCTTGCCTTCCTTCTCATCTGTTCGTCTAAACAGTTTAAGATACTGTTTGCTTTACGACTTCTGAAAGAAAAAAGAAGAAAAACGCGTAAATGCACAGTACTATCTACTGTGTACTTTACGACTTTTTTTAAAAAAGAAAACGCGTAACTATTCCTACACGCGTACTATCCTATCCTACTTTACATGATTGAGCATTATGCTCTTATTTTCAACAAAGAAAAACGTGTGGGGTTTAGTGTTTCCCACTAAAAAAGTAGTACAATAATTTACATAATAAGACAAACTAAAATAATATCTGCGGGTCTTCCCATGTATCTTTTTGTCTTGCTGTTCTTCATTCTAGATTTACTTCTGGTATAGTTGTAGTATTTCCTCCACTGCACTTTGAACAATGGTGATCTGGGTATTTTGGTCCTAAATACTGGCAATATTTAACCAATAAATTTTCTGAAATAAAATCTTTTTTGATAGCTCTTGTTGTTGGGGTATCTTCGGGTCTTAGTAATGTCCATATCCAACTACGTACTTCTTCCATATCTTCTTGTCGTAGTACTCTTGCATTTGCATAGATCATGGCATGGTTTCTACAATGATATTTCCATATGTTATGTCCATTGGTGTAATTGTTGACTAGTTCTTGAATAATTACTTGCAGTCCTATTAATCTTTTTGTAGCAAAGAATGTTGGTATATCAACTTCTGGTATTTCTGGTTGCTTTTCTATGTCCTCTGGGATAATCATATCTCTGGTTAGTCCAATTTTTACTACTTGGATGAGTGGTTTTATCTCATTGTATAATATTTCGGCTGGTGCTGAATAACATCTTATATAAAAGAATGATCCGTCTGTAATTCTTTTGTATATGGAAAAGGCATTATATAAGTCTGGTATTTGTTGTAGTTCTGCTCCATCGGCTGTATATACTGTTGCGAGTAGTCCATATTCATAGCATGTACGTACTAAATTTGCACTGGTGCCAGGCTGGGCTATTAGTTTATTGTATCCTTGTAGTTTCTGAGTTATAAAATCTTTTTGAGGGTCAGTGGTTGTCTGAGATCTTGGATGTAAATTCAAAAAGGTTTGGGTTTTATACATATTTTGGATGTATGCTCTGGAAATGTGGTTATATACTTGTTTATTTTGGTTTAGACTTGCGGCATATGTGGATGTTTGTGGACTTGGTATAGTCGGATGTGATAGGTTTATGGGTTGTTTATTTCTGATAGAGGTTTTTGTAAACTGGTTATTTAAATTTTGGTTTTGTCTTTTTGTAGGTTGACTGGTTGGATTTGAGCTGCTTGCTCCTGTAGATGCTTTTCCTGTAGCTGCATTAACAAACTTGTTATGAGTTTTATGGAGTTTCTCAACGTCTCCTTCTAGTTCTGGAATTTTTATGTCTTCCGATTGACATAGTTCAGCATATTTTGAGTCATGCGGTTGACTTGTAGCTTTGTCCTTCTTTAGCTCTTTTAGTTCTAGCTCAAAACTGTCCACTTTTAAGCAAAGTGTAGTCATGGCTTTTAACAAAATATCCATTTGGCTATCTTGATCTGTCTGGGTAGCTTTGTCTTGATAAGTAGTCTGCAGTGACATTTTTGTTAGTACTGATCACTTCTATTGTAAATGTAAAATTTTGTATATTTAAGACAAGTCTTCGTATTTCTTTTGTTGTAACTGAGTCGTCTAATTTTCTTGTTAGCCACCATTTTACTTGTGTATTATCTGTTCTGACAATAAATTTGTTATAAACAATATATGGTTCGAATGCTAATAAACATTTATATAAGGCAAATAATTCTTTCCTATTTATTTCCCATTTATCTTGAGGTTCCGTATATGTTCCTGAGTGATATCTACAGTGATGTTCTGTTTTTGTATCAATATACTTATATTTTAATACTCCACCGTAACTATGGTTACTTGAATCTGTTTCTACTATATATATAAATTCTTTTGTTATATCTGGAAAATATAATTTTGGTAACTTTTGACATAATTCTTTAACCTTTTGTATATGTTTTCTATCTGTTTGGTCAAAATGATATTCAATATCCTTTTTTAATTTTTTATTTAATGGTTTTAAATATTCTGCTAATAACCACTATTTTGGGTTTGTATATATCTGTCTAGATTGAATTGTATTAATGTTTCTCTTTCTCTTAGTTCATCTATAGTTCGCTGCCAATTTTCTAAATTATTTTGGTCCATTTTAATAAAAATCTAGATATCCTTCTGTATCTATATCAAGGTATATATCATTATCTCTAGAGTCATTATCACTATCATTGTTTAATATTGTGTCTATCCATAATTCTTTCATTAAGTCTATGATTTCGTGGTTAAATAGTAGGTTATATATTCTTTGTGTGATATCTGTATCTAAATTTTTTAATATATATAAGACTAATATTTTATAGTCTTTATCTCCATTTATAAGATACTTAGGTATTGGTGTTTTATATCTTTCTATATCTTCTGTTTGTTTAGGGTTACTAGTTTCTGCTATTTCGGGTTTCATATAACTAGGTTCTGTCATTTCTTACTTCTGTGTTTTAATCAATTATTCCTTCTAACCTCTGCTTATATTATTACCTTTATCATCTAATAGTCCAGTATGTTTAATTATCCGGTTGGTCACTACTATGGGTTCCAGCTTTAATCAGTTTACCCTAACCCTGCTTACTTCAGTTGGTTTACTACCCTATTCACGGCTTCCTCGCCTTTTCTGGGTTCAACCATTTTGGAAAAGCTTAGTCTGGGTCTAACTTACTCTCAGCTTCCTAACCATAGCAAACTAATAAGGATAATGTTAACATAATCAGACTATAACATGATAAATAATAATAAGCTAATCAGAGATTATTAGGAATATGATAGATTAGTTACACATATGTAAATATGAGTATACCTTTGTTGTTATCTCGTCGGTAGTATGTGGCATAGATGTTTCTATGTTGGATTCCTCCATAGCAAATATCTGAAATATATTTTTGAGTAATATCTTTTATTGAGTTCTCAACACATGAGAGGTTATAGGTAAGCAGAATTGCTTGCCTTCCTTCTCATCTGTTCGTCTCTATTTATACACATAAGAGGCAAGTGCCTCAATAATTTACATAAAGAAACCGCGTGAGTAAACAGTTTAAGATACTGTTTGCTTTACGACTTCTGAAAGAAAAAAGAAGAAAAACGCGTAAATGCACAGTACTATCTACTGTGTACTTTACGACTTTTTTTAAAAAAGAAAACGCGTAACTATTCCTACACGCGTACTATCCTATCCTACTTTACATGATTGAGCATTATGCTCTTATTTTCAACAAAGAAAAACGTGTGGGGTTTAGTGTTTCCCACTAAAAAAGTAGTACAATAATTTACATAATAAGACAAACTAAAATAATATCTGCGGGTCTTCCCATGTATCTTTTTGTCTTGCTGTTCTTCATTCTAGATTTACTTCTGGTATAGTTGTAGTATTTCCTCCACTGCACTTTGAACAATGGTGATCTGGGTATTTTGGTCCTAAATACTGGCAATATTTAACCAATAAATTTTCTGAAATAAAATCTTTTTTGATAGCTCTTGTTGTTGGGGTATCTTCGGGTCTTAGTAATGTCCATATCCAACTACGTACTTCTTCCATATCTTCTTGTCGTAGTACTCTTGCATTTGCATAGATCATGGCATGGTCTCTACAATGATATTTCCATATGTTATGTCCATTGGTGTAATTGTTGACTAGTTCTTGAATAATTACTTGCAGTCCTATTAATCTTTTTGTAGCAAAGAATGTTGGTATATCAACTTCTGGTATTTCTGGTTGCTTTTCTATATCCTCTGGGATAATCATATCTCTGGTTAGTCCAATTTTTACTACTTGGATGAGTGGTTTTATCTCATTGTATAATATTTCGGCTGGTGCTGAATAACATCTTATATAAAAGAATGATCCGTCTGTAATTCTTTTGTATATGGAAAAGGCATTATATAAGTCTGGTATTTGTTGTAGTTCTGCTCCATCGGCTGTATATACCGTTGCGAGTAGTCCATATTCATAGCATGTACGTACTAAATTTGCACTGGTGCCAGGCTGGGCTATTAGTTTATTGTATCCTTGTAGTTTCTGAGTTATAAAATCTTTTTGAGGGTCAGTGGTTGTCTGAGATCTTGGATGTAAATTCAAAAAGGTTTGGGTTTTATACATATTTTGGATGTATGCTCTGGAAATGTGGTTATATACTTGTTTATTTTGGTTTAGACTTGCGGCATATGTGGATGTTTGTGGACTTGGTATAGTCGGATGTGATAGGTTTATGGGTTGTTTATTCCTGGTAAAGGTTTTTGTAAACTGGCTATTTAAATTTTGGTTTTGTCTTTTTGTAGGTTGACTGGTTGGATTTGAGCTGCTTGCTCCTGTAGATGCTTTTCCTGTAGCTGCATTAACAAACTTGTTATGAGTTTTATGGAGTTTCTCAACGTCTCCTTCTAGTTCTGGAATTTTTATGTCTTCCGATTGACATAGTTCAGCATATTTTGAGTCATGCGGTTGACTTGTAGCTTTGTCCTTCTTTAGCTCTTTTAGTTCTAGCTCAAAACTGTCCACTTTTAAGCAAAGTGTAGTCATGGCTTTTAACAAAATATCCATTTGGCTATCTTGATCTGTCTGGGTAGCTTTGTCTTGATAAGTAGTCTGCAGTGACATTTTTGTTAGTACTGATCACTTCTATTGTAAATGTAAAATTTTGTATATTTAAGACAAGTCTTCGTATTTCTTTTGTTGTAACTGAGTCGTCTAATTTTCTTGTTAGCCACCATTTTACTTGTGTATTATCTGTTCTGACAATAAATTTGTTATAAACAATATATGGTTCGAATGCTAATAAACATTTATATAAGGCAAATAATTCTTTCCTATTTATTTCCCATTTATCTTGAGGTTCCGTATATGTTCCTGAGTGATATCTACAGTGATGTTCTGTTTTTGTATCAATATACTTATATTTTAATACTCCACCGTAACTATGGTTACTTGAATCTGTTTCTACTATATATATAAATTCTTTTGTTATATCTGGAAAATATAATTTTGGTAACTTTTGACATAATTCTTTAACCTTTTGTATATGTTTTCTATCTGTTTGGTCAAAATGATATTCAATATCCTTTTTTAATTTTTTATTTAATGGTTTTAAATATTCTGCTAATTTTGGTATATATTCTCTTACTTGATTTACTAATCCTAAAAAGGATTGTAACTTTTTCTTTGTATCTAGTATCTCATCTGAATTTATAATTTTTTGTACTATATGTGTTTGCATTTTTACTCCATTCTTATCTATTTGTATGCCAAGAAATTCTATTTGTTTTTTCATTATTTCTGCCTTGCTTTTACTTAAACTAATTCCTGCTGTATCTATAATGTTAATAAATTTATTTAGTAATTGTATGTGTTCGTCTTCTGTTCTTGAATATAACAATATATCATCAATATATACAATACAGTTTTCTAATTGTGTAAAGTAAGTATCCATAAAATGTTGATACCTACCTGGTGCATTTTTATATCCAAAGGGTAAAACATTCCATTCATAAAATCCTTGGGGTACTGTGAATGCTGTTAAATGTTTAGAGTTATCTTCTAATTTTAAATGATAAAAGCCTGATTTGCAATCAAATTTGCTAAAGTAATTATATCCTTGGATTTGTCTAATTTTTAATATTTTGTTTGGTATTGGGTAATTATAAGTTTTAGTTTTGGCATTTAGATTTCTATAATCAATAACCATCCTACTCTTCCCTCTTTTTTGTTCACTATGTTTGTTAACAATAAAGGCGGGACTAGTATGTTTACTGTTACTAGCTTGGATGTAATTATTTTGAAGTAATTCATCTATGTGTAAGGTAAATTCTTTTAAGTCATCAAAGTTATATTTTAATGGTTTTAAACGAAACCGAATCAGAAATACATTCAGACAATAATAACAATGAAGACGATAATGACGATAACAGTGAAACATATACCCAAATAATGAACCAAATAACAGATTTAAATATAAATACAACAAATGCTGAACCAAATATACATACTATAAAAAATGAACAACCAAGTACAAGTAGAACATATGAGAAAAGAAGATATGATAACCCACGAACTAGAGAACCAACTTATTATACAGTAACAGATGATAATAGATATGAAGCAATATGGCAAAGTAGATTAAATAAATGGACACCAACTAAAACTCCAGAACATTCACAATTTTTAGATTTAGATTGTGTCACAGATATAAATAAAACAATACAAGTATGGATAGGACAAATTGCAAAACAACTAATAGATAATAAAATATCAGTAGCAGATACACCAGGATATATAGAAAGAACATTAATAGGAACAGTAAAATTATGGCTACATAACATAACAGCTGACGGTAGAGCAACATTAAGAAATAATAAAGATAGTAGTGGAACAATTACAACATCAAGCATAGCTATATTAGACAAATACGAATTTGGAATTAGAAATGAATTTGGAAGTATGACAACAGAATTAGCAGAACAAGAAAAAGATAAGAATCTAAATAGACAATTAATGAATAAATTATCAATATGCAATATGTGTTATATAGATGAATATACATGCGCTTTTAAAGATTACTATTATAGAGCAATATATACTCATGAAGAAGCTATAGCAGTTAGAAGAACATATTTTACAAAGTTACCTGAACCATTTAGTACAAAAATAATAACAGCATGGGATGCAGCTAGTTTGACAGATACATTAGGAGCTAGAATAAAATATTTACAAACATGGTTTATAGGACTGTGTGATGAATATAAAGATAAACAAAAATTAGATAAAGTATTAACAAAAAATATGTCGTGTTGTACACAAAAGATAGCACCACAATTTGGTTGTAAAACTAAGAAAAATAAGTTTAGATACAAAAAACGATTTAAAAAATATAAATCTTTTAAATCTAAATATAAGCATAAAAATCCAAGAAAAAGATATTATATAAAAAATTACAAGAGAAAAAGACCTTATCGACCTAAGAAAAAATTATCAGAATGCAAATGCTATAACTGTGGAAAATAGGTTTATGGGTTGTTTATTCCTGGTAAAGGTTTTTGTAAACTGGCTATTTAAATTTTGGTTTTGTCTTTTTGTAGGTTGACTGGTTGGATTTGAGCTGCTTGCTCCTGTAGATGCTTTTCCTGTAGCTGCATTAACAAACTTGTTATGAGTTTTATGGAGTTTCTCAACGTCTCCTTCTAGTTCTGGAATTTTTATGTCTTCCGATTGACATAGTTCAGCATATTTTGAGTCATGCGGTTGACTTGTAGCTTTGTCCTTCTTTAGCTCTTTTAGTTCTAGCTCAAAACTGTCCACTTTTAAGCAAAGTGTAGTCATGGCTTTTAACAAAATATCCATTTGGCTATCTTGATCTGTCTGGGTAGCTTTGTCTTGATAAGTAGTCTGCAGTGACATTTTTGTTAGTACTGATCACTTCTATTGTAAATGTAAAATTTTGTATATTTAAGACAAGTCTTCGTATTTCTTTTGTTGTAACTGAGTCGTCTAATTTTCTTGTTAGCCACCATTTTACTTGTGTATTATCTGTTCTGACAATAAATTTGTTATAAACAATATATGGTTCGAATGCTAATAAACATTTATATAAGGCAAATAATTCTTTCCTATTTATTTCCCATTTATCTTGAGGTTCCGTATATGTTCCTGAGTGATATCTACAGTGATGTTCTGTTTTTGTATCAATATACTTATATTTTAATACTCCACCGTAACTATGGTTACTTGAATCTGTTTCTACTATATATATAAATTCTTTTGTTATATCTGGAAAATATAATTTTGGTAACTTTTGACATAATTCTTTAACCTTTTGTATATGTTTTCTATCTGTTTGGTCAAAATGATATTCAATATCCTTTTTTAATTTTTTATTTAATGGTTTTAAATATTCTGCTAATTTTGGTATATATTCTCTTACTTGATTTACTAATCCTAAAAAGGATTGTAATTTTTTCTTCGTATCTAGTATTTCATTTGAATTTATAATTTTTTGTACTATATGTGTTTGCATTTTTACTCCATTCTTATCTATTTGTATACCAAGAAATTCTATTTGTTTTTTCATTATTTCTGCCTTGCTTTTACTTAAACTAATTCCTGCTGTATCTATAATGTTAATAAATTTATTTAGTAATTGTATGTGTTCGTCTATTGCTTTCTCTGTTGTCACTTGATTTTCTAGTTTTTGTGTTATCTTTTCTGATCCTTTTATCCATGGTGTTGTTTTTCTAGGTTTATTTTGTACTCGTTTGGCTCCTATTTTTTGTTTACAAGGTGTTGTAAACCAGCAGTGTGTTTTTGTTAGTATATGAGGGTATAGTTCATCGATAAAGGGCATTCCTAAAATTATATCTCTTGTTGTGAAATCATAGTTATACATTGTTTTTATTGTTAGTATTTTATCATATATTTGTAATTTGACATCTTTTGCATAATATTTTATTATACTTCCTTCGTCATTAAATCCTGAAAATACAGTTGGAATATGGAGAAGATTTACCAGATAAACACCCTAGATGTATAAGATTGGATAAACAAATAAATATAGCAACTAAAGTACAGAAACTAAGACTAAATTTAGATAAATTATATGAAAGATACGAATACACAAAAATACCTGAATTAATCGACACAATTTCCTATACAGAATACGAATATATTAGACAACTTATAAAACAACAAGAATATAAATATGATGAATTATAATGTATAAGCGACAACAACCAAAAGTAGTCAGAAAAATAAAAATACACTATTTAACAAGAAGAATTGAAAAACAGAGTAAAATAAAAAGACAGCAAAAATATAAGCTAAAAGAAATTACACAAATAATCAAGGAAATAAATAACTTCACTAAAAGAATAACACATTTTATTATAGCAATAACTAAAATAAGAGAATCATTAGTAAATGGATAAACCAGAGCCGAGCAACCCAGTATATATATATCCAGAAACACCAAAAATAATAAGAAAAATGGAATTATTAAGAAAATTAAATGATATACACGAAGAACTTAAAATTAGAAAAGAAAGATTAAATTATAATATATTTGCAGGAGTAGCTAAAAAATCAATCGAAGCACAAAAACAAACCATACAAGAATTAGAATTACAAAAAGATATATTAGAAATAAAATATTGTTTATGAATAAAGAAGAATATCCAGTAGAAGAAAAAACATTTTTAGGAACAGATGGAACACAAATAACAATAACACACTCAAATTTAGGACGACGATATAGAAAAATAGGTACAAAATTATATTTAATGCCGGATCCAATATCAGCTAAATTAGAAGATAGTCTAACAGAAATGATAAGATTACAAAAAGAAAATACTGAAATAGAACTAATAAATCAGAATAGTATAATAACCCAAAAACCACTAAAATATAACTTTGATGACTTAAAAGAATTTACCTTACACATAGATGAATTACTTCAAAATAATTACATCCAAGCTAGTAACAGTAAACATACTAGTCCCGCCTTTATTGTTAACAAACATAGTGAACAAAAAAGAGGGAAGAGTAGGATGGTTATTGATTATAGAAATCTAAATGCCAAAACTAAAACTTATAATTACCCAATACCAAACAAAATATTAAAAATTAGACAAATCCAAGGATATAATTACTTTAGCAAATTTGATTGCAAATCAGGCTTTTATCATTTAAAATTAGAAGATAACTCTAAACATTTAACAGCATTCACAGTACCCCAAGGATTTTATGAATGGAATGTTTTACCCTTTGGATATAAAAATGCACCAGGTAGGTATCAACATTTTATGGATACTTACTTTACACAATTAGAAAACTGTATTGTATATATTGATGATATATTGTTATATTCAAGAACAGAAGACGAACACATACAATTACTAAATAAATTTATTAACATTATAGATACAGCAGGAATTAGTTTAAGTAAAAGCAAGGCAGAAATAATGAAAAAACAAATAGAATTTCTTGGTATACAAATAGATAAGAATGGAGTAAAAATGCAAACACATATAGTACAAAAAATTATAAATTCAAATGAAATACTAGATACGAAGAAAAAATTACAATCCTTTTTAGGATTAGTAAATCAAGTAAGAGAATATATACCAAAATTAGCAGAATATTTAAAACCATTAAATAAAAAATTAAAAAAGGATATTGAATATCATTTTGACCAAACAGATAGAAAACATATACAAAAGGTTAAAGAATTATGTCAAAAGTTACCAAAATTATATTTTCCAGATATAACAAAAGAATTTATATATATAGTAGAAACAGATTCAAGTAACCATAGTTACGGTGGAGTATTAAAATATAAGTATATTGATACAAAAACAGAACATCACTGTAGATATAAAATCTTTTTGAGGGTCAGTGGTTGTCTGAGATCTTGGATGTAAATTCAAAAAGGTTTGGGTTTTATACATATTTTGGATGTATGCTCTGGAAATGTGGTTATATACTTGTTTATTTTGGTTTAGACTTGCGGCATATGTGGATGTTTGTGGACTTGGTATAGTCGGATGTGATAGGTTTATGGGTTGTTTATTCCTGGTAAAGGTTTTTGTAAACTGGCTATTTAAATTTTGGTTTTGTCTTTTTGTAGGTTGACTGGTTGGATTTGAGCTGCTTGCTCCTGTAGATGCTTTTCCTGTAGCTGCATTAACAAACTTGTTATGAGTTTTATGGAGTTTCTCAACGTCTCCTTCTAGTTCTGGAATTTTTATGTCTTCCGATTGACATAGTTCAGCATATTTTGAGTCATGCGGTTGACTTGTAGCTTTGTCCTTCTTTAGCTCTTTTAGTTCTAGCTCAAAACTGTCCACTTTTAAGCAAAGTGTAGTCATGGCTTTTAACAAAATATCCATTTGGCTATCTTGATCTGTCTGGGTAGCTTTGTCTTGATAAGTAGTCTGCAGTGACATTTTTGTTAGTACTGATCACTTCTATTGTAAATGTAAAATTTTGTATATTTAAGACAAGTCTTCGTATTTCTTTTGTTGTAACTGAGTCGTCTAATTTTCTTGTTAGCCACCATTTTACTTGTGTATTATCTGTTCTGACAATAAATTTGTTATAAACAATATATGGTTCGAATGCTAATAAACATTTATATAAGGCAAATAATTCTTTCCTATTTATTTCCCATTTATCTTGAGGTTCCGTATATGTTCCTGAGTGATATCTACAGTGATGTTCTGTTTTTGTATCAATATACTTATATTTTAATACTCCACCGTAACTATGGTTACTTGAATCTGTTTCTACTATATATATAAATTCTTTTGTTATATCTGGAAAATATAATTTTGGTAACTTTTGACATAATTCTTTAACCTTTTGTATATGTTTTCTATCTGTTTGGTCAAAATGATATTCAATATCCTTTTTTAATTTTTTATTTAATGGTTTTAAATATTCTGCTAATTTTGGTATATATTCTCTTACTTGATTTACTAATCCTAAAAAGGATTGTAATTTTTTCTTCGTATCTAGTATTTCATTTGAATTTATAATTTTTTGTACTATATGTGTTTGCATTTTTACTCCATTCTTATCTATTTGTATACCAAGAAATTCTATTTGTTTTTTCATTATTTCTGCCTTGCTTTTACTTAAACTAATTCCTGCTGTATCTATAATGTTAATAAATTTATTTAGCCGAGCAACCCAGTATATATATATCCAGAAACACCAAAAATAATAAGAAAAATGGAATTATTAAGAAAATTAAATGATATACACGAAGAACTTAAAATTAGAAAAGAAAGATTAAATTATAATATATTTGCAGGAGTAGCTAAAAAATCAATCGAAGCACAAAAACAAACCATACAAGAATTAGAATTACAAAAAGATATATTAGAAATAAAATATTGTTTATGAATAAAGAAGAATATCCAGTAGAAGAAAAAACATTTTTAGGAACAGATGGAACACAAATAACAATAACACACTCAAATTTAGGACGACGATATAGAAAAATAGGTACAAAATTATATTTAATGCCGGATCCAATATCAGCTAAATTAGAAGATAGTCTAACAGAAATGATAAGATTACAAAAAGAAAATACTGAAATAGATCAAAAACTAGAAATAGAAAAAATACGATTAGAAGCCAAAAAAGAAATCGAACAACTAAAAACCCAACAAATAAAACAAACCCCTCCTCAAAAGATCTAATAGTAAGAGATATCAATATTATATTAAGACTAATTAGAGAACGAGATAACTACTATAATTCCGCATTTAGATAAAATGACCCAAGAAGAGAAGATCAAAGGACCACCCCCCACATTGGTATCAGAGCATAGGAATAAAAAAGATAAGATAACAGAGCATAGGATGAACGAAAATAAAATAAACGAGCATAGGAATAAAAAATATAGTACCAACAATATTTACAAAAATAGAATAAAGAAACAAAGTAAAAAACAATTTATAATACAAACAGAAAACATGAAAGGAATTGAATATGGAGAAGACTAATTAGAGAACGAGATAACTACTATAATTCCGCATTTAGATAAAATGACCCAAGAAGAGAAGATCTTTTATTGAGTTCTCAACACATGAGAGGTTATAGGTAAGCAGAATTGCTTGCCTTCCTTCTCATCTGTTCGTCTCTATTTATACACATAAGAGGCAAGTGCCTCAATAATTTACATAAAGAAACCGCGTGAGTAAACAGTTTAAGATACTGTTTGCTTTACGACTTCTGAAAGAAAAAAGAAGAAAAACGCGTAAATGCACAGTACTATCTACTGTGTACTTTACGACTTTTTTTAAAAAAGAAAACGCGTAACTATTCCTACACGCGTACTATCCTATCCTACTTTACATGATTGAGCATTATGCTCTTATTTTCAACAAAGAAAAACGTGTGGGGTTTAGTGTTTCCCACTAAAAAAGTAGTACAATAATTTACATAATAAGACAAACTAAAATAATATCTGCGGGTCTTCCCATGTATCTTTTTGTCTTGCTGTTCTTCATTCTAGATTTACTTCTGGTATAGTTGTAGTATTTCCTCCACTGCACTTTGAACAATGGTGATCTGGGTATTTTGGTCCTAAATACTGGCAATATTTAACCAATAAATTTTCTGAAATAAAATCTTTTTTGATAGCTCTTGTTGTTGGGGTATCTTCGGGTCTTAGTAATGTCCATATCCAACTACGTACTTCTTCCATATCTTCTTGTCGTAGTACTCTTGCATTTGCATAGATCATGGCATGGTCTCTACAATGATATTTCCATATGTTATGTCCATTGGTGTAATTGTTGACTAGTTCTTGAATAATTACTTGCAGTCCTATTAATCTTTTTGTAGCAAAGAATGTTGGTATATCAACTTCTGGTATTTCTGGTTGCTTTTCTATGTCCTCTGGGATAATCATATCTCTGGTTAGTCCAATTTTTACTACTTGGATGAGTGGTTTTATCTCATTGTATAATATTTCGGCTGGTGCTGAATAACATCTTATATAAAAGAATGATCCGTCTGTAATTCTTTTGTATATGGAAAAGGCATTATATAAGTCTGGTATTTGTTGTAGTTCTGCTCCATCGGCTGTATATACTGTTGCGAGTAGTCCATATTCATAGCATGTACGTACTAAATTTGCACTGGTGCCAGGCTGGGCTATTAGTTTATTGTATCCTCCTGTGTTAATTAAGATTAAATATTTTCGTTGATTTAATATTCCTGTTATATAATAAGGATGTTGTGTTGGTATTATTTCATTGGGTATTTCATATTCTATTCTTCTGGATGTACTCATTCTTGATGAGGATGAGGGGGCATCTATTTGTCTTTTTGGTGTCATTCCTATTCTTTCTTTTACTATATCTAATTCTTGATTCATATTTAATTCATCATAACTATAATCATTATTATCTATGACCGTTAATATATTGTCGAATGGGGATTCTATATTGATTTTATCAATTTTGTTAGTTGCTTGTACCATATGTTTAGTAGTTAAAATATATAAATTTTTGCATCTTGCTGTAAATATTTTACTTCCAGGGGTTAATTCTATTCCTGATAGTTTCCAATATAATACTAGAGATTTATCTATATTTCTATCTTTTATTGCTACTGTATAATTTGGGTTAACTGTAAACTTAAATTTTTGGTATATTAGATTTCCTTTTACTGCACTAATTATACTTTGTTCAATTGGGTACTTAATTCTATCATCTGCTAAGTATAGTTCTATGGGTGTATTTATTCCTTCCTTAAAACATGCTTTTATTAATATCTGTATTGCTCCTAAGTGTTCATGAGTTATTTCGTTTTTCGGTTTTGGTTTTAATGCTTGTATTTCTTTGGTTATTTCTCTTTTACTTATTATGGGTACCATTGCACTACCTTGTGCATATTTACAGTCTACTGTATGTTCTTTTTGGCTTATTATATAATATTCTTCTTTAGGTTTTTTAAACCAATATTTTACCATTGGTACATCTAATACATTATCTATTTTTAAGGTTATTTCTTGTTTCGTAATTTGCTTGTATATATTTGAGTCAAATATTATTTTTTGGTTATTACTATCTTCAGTTTGGTAATTTTCTTTTTCTATTATTCCTGATTCAGTCATCAATTTCGTTTTCTATATCTGATAGATTTATATCGCTATCATCATTATTTAGGTCAGTTTCTAAATCTGCGTCATTTATCTCTATATCTGGTAATTCATCTAGTTCATAAATACTATCGTTACTTTCTAAATCATAATCTATGTATGGTAATTCTGTATAAATATTTTCTTCTATTCTTACTTCGGTAATTTGTTTTTTCTTAATATCTTTAGGTATTTTACAATCTTTAGCTAAGTGTCCTAATTTTCCACAGTTATAGCATTTGCATTCTGATAATTTTTTCTTAGGTCGATAAGGTCTTTTTCTCTTGTAATTTTTTATATAATATCTTTTTCTTGGATTTTTATGCTTATATTTAGATTTAAAAGATTTATATTTTTTAAATCGTTTTTTGTATCTAAACTTATTTTTCTTAGTTTTACAACCAAATTGTGGTGCTATCTTTTGTGTACAACACGACATATTTTTTGTTAATACTTTATCTAATTTTTGTTTATCTTTATATTCATCACACAGTCCTATAAACCATGTTTGTAAATATTTTATTCTAGCTCCTAATGTATCTGTCAAACTAGCTGCATCCCATGCTGTTATTATTTTTGTACTAAATGGTTCAGGTAACTTTGTAAAATATGTTCTTCTAACTGCTATAGCTTCTTCATGAGTATATATTGCTCTATAATAGTAATCTTTAAAAGCGCATGTATATTCATCTATATAACACATATTGCATATTGATAATTTATTCATTAATTGTCTATTTAGATTCTTATCTTTTTCTTGTTCTGCTAATTCTGTTGTCATACTTCCAAATTCATTTCTAATTCCAAATTCGTATTTGTCTAATATAGCTATGCTTGATGTTGTAATTGTTCCACTACTATCTTTATTATTTCTTAATGTTGCTCTACCGTCAGCTGTTATGTTATGTAGCCATAATTTTACTGTTCCTATTAATGTTCTTTCTATATATCCTGGTGTATCTGCTACTGATATTTTATTATCTATTAGTTGTTTTGCAATTTGTCCTATCCATACTTGTATTGTTTTATTTATATCTGTGACACAATCTAAATCTAAAAATTGTGAATGTTCTGGAGTTTTAGTTGGTGTCCATTTATTTAATCTACTTTGCCATATTGCTTCATATCTATTATCATCTGTTACTGTATAATAAGTTGGTTCTCTAGTTCGTGGGTTATCATATCTTCTTTTCTCATATGTTCTACTTGTACTTGGTTGTTCATTTTTTATAGTATGTATATTTGGTTCAGCATTTGTTGTATTTATATTTAAATCTGTTATTTGGTTCATTATTTGGGTATATGTTTCACTGTTATCGTCATTATCGTCTTCATTGTTATTATTGTCTGAATGTATTTCTGATTCGGTTTCGTTTATGGTTACATTATCTATGGTTAAATTGTCTATTGTGATGTTATCAATACTTATGTTTGGAGATTCTTCGTCAGGGTTTAAGCTTTCTAAGTGTATTTGTTCTTTTAACTGTTCTAATTCCATTGCTAACTTTTTTTCTTTTTCTTTTTTTATTTTTTCATTTTGTTTGGCTAATCTGGCTTGTACTTTCTGGGCATATATTTGTTTTAATATTGCTAATTCTTTTTCCATTTCTTGTATTTTTGTAGATGATTCGGATGTTTCTGGTTCTGGTTCAAAATATTCAGGGATTGGTTCTTGAGGTGGTATAGGTTTTTGAGGAGGGGTTTGTTTTATTTGTTGGGTTTTTAGTTGTTCGATTTCTTTTTTGGCTTCTAATCGTATTTTTTCTATTTCTAGTTTTTGATCTATTTCAGTATTTTCTTTTTGTAATCTTATCATTTCTGTTAGACTATCTTCTAATTTAGCTGATATTGGATCCGGCATTAAATATAATTTTGTACCTATTTTTCTATATCATCGTCCTAAATTTGAGTGTGTTATTGTTATTTGTGTTCCATCTGTTCCTAAAAATGTTTTTTCTTCTACTGGATATTCTTCTTTATTCATAAACAATATTTTATTTCTATTTCCTCCACTGCACTGTCTTAGTTTCTGTACTTTAGTTGCTATATTTATTTGTTTATCTAATCTTATACATCTAGGGTGTTTATCTGGTAAATCTTCTCCATATTCAATTCCTTTCATGTTTTCTGTTTGTATTATAAATTGTTTTTTACTTTGTTTCTTTATTCTATTTTTGTAAATATTGTTGGTACTATATTTTTTATTCCTATGCTCGTTTATTTTATTTTCGTTCATCCTATGCTCTGTTATCTTATCTTTTTTATTCCTATGCTCTGATACCAATGTGGGGGGTGGTCCTTTGATCTTCTCTTCTTGGGTCATTTTATCTAAATGCGGAATTATAGTAGTTATCTCGTTCTCTAATTAGTCTTAATATAATATTGATATCTCTTACTATTAGATCTAAATAACCACTATTTTGGGTTTGTATATATCTGTCTAGATTGAATTGTATTAATGTTTCTCTTTCTCTTAGTTCATCTATAGTTCGCTGCCAATTTTCTAAATTATTTTGGTCCATTTTAATAAAAATCTAGATATCCTTCTGTATCTATATCAAGGTATATATCATTATCTCTAGAGTCATTATCACTATCATTGTTTAATATTGTGTCTATCCATAATTCTTTCATTAAGTCTATGATTTCGTGGTTAAATAGTAGGTTATATATTCTTTGTGTGATATCTGTATCTAAATTTTTTAATATATATAAGACTAATATTTTATAGTCTTTATCTCCATTTATAAGATACTTAGGTATTGGTGTTTTATATCTTTCTATATCTTCTGTTTGTTTAGGGTTACTAGTTTCTGCTATTTCGGGTTTCATATAACTAGGTTCTGTCATTTCTTACTTCTGTGTTTTAATCAATTATTCCTTCTAACCTCTGCTTATATTATTACCTTTATCATCTAATAGTCCAGTATGTTTAATTATCCGGTTGGTCACTACTATGGGTTCCAGCTTTAATCAGTTTACCCTAACCCTGCTTACTTCAGTTGGTTTACTACCCTATTCACGGCTTCCTCGCCTTTTCTGGGTTCAACCATTTTGGAAAAGCTTAGTCTGGGTCTAACTTACTCTCAGCTTCCTAACCATAGCAAACTAATAAGGATAATGTTAACATAATCAGACTATAACATGATAAATAATAATAAGCTAATCAGAGATTATTAGGAATATGATAGATTAGTTACACATATGTAAATATGAGTATACCTTTGTTGTTATCTCGTCGGTAGTATGTGGCATAGATGTTTCTATGTTGGATTCCTCCATAGCAAATATCTGAAATATATTTTTGAGTAATATCTTTTATTGAGTTCTCAACACATGAGAGGTTATAGGTAAGCAGAATTGCTTGCCTTCCTTCTCATCTGTTCGTCTCTATTTATACACATAAGAGGCAAGTGCCTCAATAATTTACATAAAGAAACCGCGTGAGTAAACAGTTTAAGATACTGTTTGCTTTACGACTTCTGAAAGAAAAAAGAAGAAAAACGCGTAAATGCACAGTACTATCTACTGTGTACTTTACGACTTTTTTTAAAAAAGAAAACGCATAACTATTCCTACACGCGTACTATCCTATCCTACTTTACATGATTGAGCATTATGCTCTTATTTTCAACAAAGAAAAACGTGTGGGGTTTAGTGTTTCCCACTAAAAAAGTAGTACAATAATTTACATAATAAGACAAACTAAAATAATATCTGCGGGTCTTCCCATGTATCTTTTTGTCTTGCTGTTCTTCATTCTAGATTTACTTCTGGTATAGTTGTAGTATTTCCTCCACTGCACTTTGAACAATGGTGATCTGGGTATTTTGGTCCTAAATACTGGCAATATTTAACCAATAAATTTTCTGAAATAAAATCTTTTTTGATAGCTCTTGTTGTTGGGGTATCTTCGGGTCTTAGTAATGTCCATATCCAACTACGTACTTCTTCCATATCTTCTTGTCGTAGTACTCTTGCATTTGCATAGATCATGGCATGGTCTCTACAATGATATTTCCATATGTTATGTCCATTGGTATAATTGTTGACTAGTTCTTGGATAATTACTTGTAGTCCTATTAATCTTTTTGTAGCAAAGAATGTTGGTATATCAACTTCTGGTATTTCTGGTTGCTTTTCTATGTCCTCTGGGATAATCATATCTCTGGTTAGTCCAATTTTTACTACTTGGATGAGTGGTTTTATCTCATTGTATAATATTTCGGCTGGTGCTGAATAACATCTTATATAAAAGAATGATCCGTCTGTAATTCTTTTGTATATGGAAAAGGCATTATATAAGTCTGGTATTTGTTGTAGTTCTGCTCCATCGGCTGTATATACTGTTGCGAGTAGTCCATATTCATAGCATGTACGTACTAAATTTGCACTGGTGCCAGGCTGGGCTATTAGTTTATTGTATCCTTGTAGTTTCTGAGTTATAAAATCTTTTTGAGGGTCAGTGGTTGTCTGAGATCTTGGATGTAAATTCAAAAAGGTTTGGGTTTTATACATATTTTGGATGTATGCTCTGGAAATGTGGTTATATACTTGTTTATTTTGGTTTAGACTTGCGGCATATGTGGATGTTTGTGGACTTGGTATAGTCGGATGTGATAGGTTTATGGGTTGTTTATTTCTGATAGAGGTTTTTGTAAACTGGTTATTTAAATTTTGGTTTTGTCTTTTTGTAGGTTGACTGGTTGGATTTGAGCTGCTTGCTCCTGTAGATGCTTTTCCTGTAGCTGCATTAACAAACTTGTTATGAGTTTTATGGAGTTTCTCAACGTCTCCTTCTAGTTCTGGAATTTTTATGTCTTCCGATTGACATAGTTCAGCATATTTTGAGTCATGCGGTTGACTTGTAGCTTTGTCCTTCTTTAGCTCTTTTAATTCTAGCTCAAAACTGTCCACTTTTAAGCAAAGTGTAGTCATGGCTTTTAACAAAATATCCATTTGGCTATCTTGATCTGTCTGGGTAGCTTTGTCTTGATAAGTAGTCTGCAGTGACATTTTTGTTAGTACTGATCACTTCTATTGTAAATGTAAAATTTTGTATATTTAAGACAAGTCTTCGTATTTCTTTTGTTGTAACTGAGTCGTCTAATTTTCTTGTTAGCCACCATTTTACTTGTGTATTATCTGTTCTGACAATAAATTTGTTATAAACAATATATGGTTCGAATGCTAATAAACATTTATATAAGGCAAATAATTCTTTCCTATTTATTTCCCATTTATCTTGAGGTTCCGTATATGTTCCTGAGTGATATCTACAGTGATGTTCTGTTTTTGTATCAATATACTTATATTTTAATACTCCACCGTAACTATGGTTACTTGAATCTGTTTCTACTATATATATAAATTCTTTTGTTATATCTGGAAAATATAATTTTGGTAACTTTTGACATAATTCTTTAACCTTTTGTATATGTTTTCTATCTGTTTGGTCAAAATGATATTCAATATCCTTTTTTAATTTTTTATTTAATGGTTTTAAATATTCTGCTAATTTTGGTATATATTCTCTTACTTGATTTACTAATCCTAAAAAGGATTGTAACTTTTTCTTCGTATCTAGTATCTCATTTGAATTTATAATTTTTTGTACTATATGTGTTTGCATTTTTACTCCATTCTTATCTATTTGTATGCCAAGAAATTCTATTTGTTTTTTCATTATTTCTGCCTTGCTTTTACTTAAACTAATTCCTGCTGTATCTATAATGTTAATAAATTTATTTAGTAATTGTATGTGTTCGTCTTCTGTTCTTGAATATAACAATATATCATCAATATATACAATACAGTTTTCTAATTGTGTAAAGTAAGTATCCATAAAATGTTGATACCTACCTGGTGCATTTTTATATCCAAAGGGTAAAACATTCCATTCATAAAATATTTAATTCTTTCATTAAGTCTATGGAGCAGAACTACAACAAATACCAGACTTATATAATGCCTTTTCCATATACAAAAGAATTACAGACGGATCATTCTTTTATATAAGATGTTATTCAGCACCAGCCGAAATATTATACAATGAGATAAAACCACTCATCCAAGTAGTAAAAATTGGACTAACCAGAGATATGATTATCCCAGAGGATATAGAAAAGCAACCAGAAATACCAGAAGTTGATATACCAACATTCTTTGCTACAAAAAGATTAATAGGACTGCAAGTAATTATTCAAGAACTAGTCAACAATTACACCAATGGACATAACATATGGAAATATCATTGTAGAGACCATGCCATGATCTATGCAAATGCAAGATTGATTGTAACATATTGATATTAAAGGTTATAATTTCTATTGCTTTCTCTGTTGTCACTTGATTTTCTAGTTTTTGTGTTATCTTTTCTGATCCTTTTATCCATGGTGTTGTTTTTCTAGGTTTATTTTGTACTCGTTTGGCTCCTATTTTTTGTTTACAAGGTGTTGTAAACCAGCAGTGTGTTTTTGTTAGTATATGAGGGTATAGTTCATCGATAAAGGGCATTCCTAAAATTATATCTCTTGTTGTGAAATCATAGTTATACATTGTTTTTATTGTTAGTATTTTATCATATATTTGTAATTTGACATCTTTTGCATAATATTTTATTATACTTCCTTCGTCATTAAATCCTGAAAATACAGTTGGATTTTTTATCTTTTGCCACTTAGTTTCTGGTAAACAATTGTATCTACATAAATTTGCTTCTGCACCGGTATCTATCATTGGTGTGTAATATCTACTATTGTATCCTTCTACAATTATTTTTGCTAATATATATACTTTCATTTTAAAGTATTTTTATAATATTGATTTTACCCTTTGGATATAAAAATGCACCAGGTAGGTATCAACATTTTATGGATACTTACTTTACACAATTAGAAAACTGTATTGTATATATTGATGATATATTGTTATATTCAAGAACAGAAGACGAACACATACAATTACTAAATAAATTTATTAACATTATAGATACAGCAGGAATTAGTTTAAGTAAAAGCAAGGCAGAAATAATGAAAAAACAAATAGAATTTCTTGGTATACAAATAGATAAGAATGGAGTAAAAATGCAAACACATATAGTACAAAAAATTATAAATTCAAATGAAATACTAGATACGAAGAAAAAATTACAATCCTTTTTAGGATTAGTAAATCAAGTAAGAGAATATATACCAAAATTAGCAGAATATTTAAAACCATTAAATAAAAAATTAAAAAAGGATATTGAATATCATTTTGACCAAACAGATAGAAAACATATACAAAAGGTTAAAGAATTATGTCAAAAGTTACCAAAATTATATTTTCCAGATATAACAAAAGAATTTATATATATAGTAGAAACAGATTCAAGTAACCATAGTTACGGTGGAGTATTAAAATATAAGTATATTGATACAAAAACAGAACATCACTGTAGATATCACTCAGGAACATATACGGAACCTCAAGATAAATGGGAAATAAATAGGAAAGAATTATTTGCCTTATATAAATGTTTATTAGCATTCGAACCATATATTGTTTATAACAAATTTATTGTCAGAACAGATAATACACAAGTAAAAAAGAAAACGCGTAACTATTCCTACACGCGTACTATCCTATCCTACTTTACATGATTGAGCATTATGCTCTTATTTTCAACAAAGAAAAACGTGTGGGGTTTAGTGTTTCCCACTAAAAAAGTAGTACAATAATTTACATAATAAGACAAACTAAAATAATATCTGCGGGTCTTCCCATGTATCTTTTTGTCTTGCTGTTCTTCATTCTAGATTTACTTCTGGTATAGTTAATAAACCTAGAAAAACAACACCATGGATAAAAGGATCAGAAAAGATAACACAAAAACTAGAAAATCAAGTGACAACAGAGAAAGCAATAGAAATTATAACCTTTAATATCAATATGTTACAATCAATCTATGATAAGTTAGAACCCTTATATAGTGACAACGCCTTTATTGTTAACAAACATAGTGAACAAAAAAGAGGGAAGAGTAGGATGGTTATTGATTATAGAAATCTAAATGCCAAAACTAAAACTTATAATTACCCAATACCAAATAAAATATTAAAAATTAGACAAATCCAAGGATATAATTACTTTAGCAAATTTGATTGCAAATCAGGATTTTATCATTTAAAATTAGAAGATAACTCTAAACATTTAACAGCATTCACAGTACCCCAAGGATTTTATGAATGGAATGTTTTACCCTTTGGATATAAAAATGCACCAGGTAGGTATCAACATTTTATGGATACTTACTTTACACAATTAGAAAACTGTATTGTATATATTGATGATATATTGTTATATTCAAGAACAGAAGACGAACACATACAATTACTAAATAAATTTATTAACATTATAGATACAGCAGGAATTAGTTTAAGTAAAAGCAAGGCAGAAATAATGAAAAAACAAATAGAATTTCTTGGTATACAAATAGATAAGAATGGAGTAAAAATGCAAACACATATAGTACAAAAAATTATAAATTCAAATGAAATACTAGATACGAAGAAAAAATTACAATCCTTTTTAGGATTAGTAAATCAAGTAAGAGAATATATACCAAAATTAGCAGAATATTTAAAACCATTAAATAAAAAATTAAAAAAGGATATTGAATATCATTTTGACCAAACAGATAGAAAACATATACAAAAGGTTAAAGAATTATGTCAAAAGTTACCAAAATTATATTTTCCAGATATAACAAAAGAATTTATATATATAGTAGAAACAGATTCAAGTAACCATAGTTACGGTGGAGTATTAAAATATAAGTATATTGATACAAAAACAGAACATCACTGTAGATATCACTCAGGAACATATACGGAACCTCAAGATAAATGGGAAATAAATAGGAAAGAATTATTTGCCTTATATAAATGTTTATTAGCATTCGAACCATATATTGTTTATAACAAATTTATTGTCAGAACAGATAATACACAAGTAAAATGGTGGCTAACAAGAAAATTAGACGACTCAGTTACAACAAAAGAAATACGAAGACTTGTCTTAAATATACAAAATTTTACATTTACAATAGAAGTGATCAGTACTAACAAAAATGTCACTGCAGACTACTTAAAGGTGTTGTAAACCAGCAGTGTGTTTTTGTTAGTATATGAGGGTATAGTTCATCGATAAAGGGCATTCCTAAAATTATATCTCTTGTTGTGAAATCATAGTTATACATTGTTTTTATTGTTAGTATTTTATCATATATTTGTAATTTGACATCTTTTGCATAATATTTTATTATACTTCCTTCGTCATTAAATCCTGAAAATACAGTTGGATTTTTTATCTTTTGCCATTTAGATTCTGGTAAACAATTGTATCTACATAAATTTGCTTCTGCACCGGTATCTATCATTGGTGTGTAATATCTACTATTGTATCCTTCTACAATTATTTTTGCTAATATATATACTTTCATTTTAAAGTATTTTTATAATATTGATTTTGTCCTATTGATTATTACATTTTTATTTTGGTAATGAATGATCAATCTTTTATCTTCTAACTTATATGGTTTTACTTGTTCTAGCCATTGTAGTCCTAAAACTATATTTGGATTTATTTGTCCTATTGTAAATTGTATATTTATAGGTATTCCGCCTATAATTACTTCTTGAATAGTTATTTCCTTTGTCTGTTTTAATTCTATTGGTAAATCGGGTATTTCTTGTTCTTGTATTATAATATCATCTTCTGTAATTAATTCTCTAGTTATCCAATTATCTTGTTCTCCTGTGTTGATTAAGATTAAATATTTTCGTTGATTTAATATTCCTGTTATATAATAGGGCAACATTAAGAAATAATAAAGATAGTAGTGGAACAATTACAACATCAAGCATAGCTATATTAGACAAATACGAATTTGGAATTAGAAATGAATTTGGAAGTATGACAACAGAATTAGCAGAACAAGAAAAAGATAAGAATCTAAATAGACAATTAATGAATAAATTATCAATATGCAATATGTGTTATATAGATGAATATACATGCGCTTTTAAAGATTACTATTATAGAGCAATATATACTCATGAAGAAGCTATAGCAGTTAGAAGAACATATTTTACAAAGTTACCTGAACCATTTAGTACAAAAATAATAACAGCATGGGATGCAGCTAGTTTGACAGATACATTAGGAGCTAGAATAAAATATTTACAAACATGGTTTATAGGACTGTGTGATGAATATAAAGATAAACAAAAATTAGATAAAGTATTAACAAAAAATATGTCGTGTTGTACACAAAAGATAGCACCACAATTTGGTTGTAAAACTAAGAAAAATAAGTTTAGATACAAAAAACGATTTAAAAAATATAAATCTTTTAAATCTAAATATAAGCATAAAAATCCAAGAAAAAGATATTATATAAAAAATTACAAGAGAAAAAGACCTTATCGACCTAAGAAAAAATTATCAGAATGCAAATGCTATAACTGTGGAAAATTAGGACACTTAGCTAAAGATTGTAAAATACCTAAAGATATTAAGAAAAAACAAATTACCGAAGTAAGAATAGAAGAAAATATTTATACAGAATTACCATACATAGATTATGATTTAGAAAGTAACGATAGTATTTATGAACTAGATGAATTACCAGATATAGAGATAAATGACGCAGATTTACCAGATATAGAGATAAATGACGCAGATTTAGAAACTGACCTAAATAATGATGATAGCGATATAAATCTATCAGATATAGAAAACGAAATTGATGACTGAATCAGGAATAATAGAAAAAGAAAATTACCAAACTGAAGATAGTAATAACCAAAAAATAATATTTGACTCAAATATATACAAGCAAATTACGAAACAAGAAATAACCTTAAAAATAGATAATGTATTAGATGTACCAATGGTAAAATATTGGTTTAAAAAACCTAAAGAAGAATATTATATAATAAGCCAAAAAGAACATACAGTAGACTGTAAATATGCACAAGGTAGTGCAATGGTACCCATAATAAGTAAAAGAGAAATAACCAAAGAAATACAAGCATTAAAACCAAAACCGAAAAACGAAATAACTCATGTACACTTAGGAGCAATACAGATATTAATAAAAGCATGTTTTAAGGAAGGAATAAATACACCCATAGAACTATACTTAGCAGATGATAGAATTAAGTACCCAATTGAACAAAGTATAATTAGTGCAGTAAAAGGAAATCTAATATACCAAAAATTTAAGTTTACAGTTAACCCAAATTATACAGTAGCAATAAAAGATAGAAATATAGATAAATCTCTAGTATTATATTGGAAACTATCAGGAATAGAATTAACCCCTGGAAGTAAAATATTTACAGCAAGATGCAAAAATTTATATATTTTAACTACTAAACATATGGTACAAGCAACTAACAAAATTGATAAAATCAATATAGAATCCCCATTCGACAATATATTAACGGTCATAGATAATAATGATTATAGTTATGATGAATTAAATATGAATCAAGAATTAGATATAGTAAAAGAAAGAATAGGAATGACACCAAAAAGACAAATAGATGCCCCCTCATCCTCATCAAGAATGAGTACATCCAGAAGAATAGAATATGAAATACCCAATGAAATAATACCAACACAACATCCTTATTATATAACAGGAATATTAAATCAACGAAAATATTTAATCTTAATTAACACAGGAGAACAAGATAATTGGATAACAAGAGAATTAATTACAGAAGATGATATTATAATACAAGAACAAGAAATACCCGATCTACCAATAGAATTAAAACAGACAAAGGAAATAACTATTCAAGAAGTAATTATAGGCGGAATACCTATAAACATACAATTTACAATAGGACAAATAAATCCAAATATAGTTTTAGGACTACAATGGCTAGAACAAGTAAAACCATATAAGTTAGAAGATAAAAGATTGATCATTCATTACCAAAATAAAAATGTAATAATCAATAGGACAAAATCAATATTATAAAAATACTTTAAAATGAAAGTATATATATTAGCAAAAATAATTGTAGAAGGATACAATAGTAGATATTACACACCAATGATAGATACCGGTGCAGAAGCAAATTTATGTAGATACAATTGTTTACCAGAAACTAAGTGGCAAAAGATAAAAAATCCAACTGTATTTTCAGGATTTAATGACGAAGGAAGTATAATAAAATATTATGCAAAAGATGTCAAATTACAAATATATGATAAAATACTAACAATAAAAACAATGTATAACTATGATTTCACAACAAGAGATATAATTTTAGGAATGCCCTTTATCGATGAACTATACCCTCATATACTAACAAAAACACACTGCTGGTTTACAACACCTTGTAAACAAAAAATAGGAGCCAAACGAGTACAAAATAAACCTAGAAAAACAACACCATGGATAAAAGGATCAGAAAAGATAACACAAAAACTAGAAAATCAAGTGACAACAGAGAAAGCAATAGAAATTATAACCTTTAATATCAATATGTTACAATCAATCTATGATAAGTTAGAACCCTTATATAGTGACAATCCGCTTAAAGGATGGCATAAACATAAAACAACAGTTACAATAGAACTAATAAATCAGAATAGTATAATAACCCAAAAACCACTAAAATATAACTTTGATGACTTAAAAGAATTTACCTTACACATAGATGAATTACTTCAAAATAATTACATCCAAGCTAGTAACAGTAAACATACTAGTCCCGCCTTTATTGTTAACAAACATAGTGAACAAAAAAGAGGGAAGAGTAGGATGGTTATTGATTATAGAAATCTAAATGCCAAAACTAAAACTTATAATTACCCAATACCAAATAAAATATTAAAAAATATAGTACCAACAATATTTACAAAAATAGAATAAAGAAACAAAGTAAAAAACAATTTATAATACAAACAGAAAACATGAAAGGAATTGAATATGGAGAAGATTTACCAGATAAACACCCTGACGAAGAATCTCCAAACATAAGTATTGATAACATCACAATAGACAATTTAACCATAGATAATGTAACCATAAACGAAACCGAATCAGAAATACATTCAGACAATAATAACAATGAAGACGATAATGACGATAACAGTGAAACATATACCCAAATAATGAACCAAATAACAGATTTAAATATAAATACAACAAATGCTGAACCAAATATACATATGTTTTCTATCTGTTTGGTCAAAATGATATTCAATATCCTTTTTTAATTTTTTATTTAATGGTTTTAAATATTCTGCTAATTTTGGTATATATTCTCTTACTTGATTTACTAATCCTAAAAAGGATTGTAACTTTTTCTTTGTATCTAGTATCTCATCTGAATTTATAATTTTTTGTACTATATGTGTTTGCATTTTTACTCCATTCTTATCTATTTGTATACCAAGAAATTCTATTTGTTTTTTCATTATTTCTGCCTTGCTTTTACTTAAACTAATTCCTGCTGTATCTATAATGTTAATAAATTTATTTAGTAATTGTATGTGTTCGTCTTCTGTTCTTGAATATAACAATATATCATCAATATATACAATACAATTTTCTAATTGTGTAAAGTAAGTATCCATAAAATGTTGATACCTACCTGGTGCATTTTTATATCCAAAGGGTAAAACATTCCATTCATAAAATCCTTGGGGTACTGTGAATGCTGTTAAATGTTTAGAGTTATCTTCTAATTTTAAATGATAAAATCCTGATTTGCAATCAAATTTGCTAAAGTAATTATATCCTTGGATTTGTCTAATTTTTAATATTTTATTTGGTATTGGGTAATTATAAGTTTTAGTTTTGGCATTTAGATTTCTATAATCAATAACCATCCTACTCTTCCCTCTTTTTTGTTCACTATGTTTGTTAACAATAAAGGCGGGACTAGTATGTTTACTGTTACTAGCTTGGATGTAATTATTTTGAAGTAATTCATCTATGTGTAAGGTAAATTCTTTTAAGTCATCAAAGTTATATTTTAATGGTTTTTGGGTTATTATACTATTCTGATTTATTAGTTCTATTGTAACTGTTGTTTTATGTTTATGCCATCCTTTAAGCGGATTGTCACTATATAAGGGTTCTAACTTATCATAGATTGATTGTAACATATTGATATTAAAGGTTATAATTTCTATTGCTTTCTCTGTTGTCACTTGATTTTCTAGTTTTTGTGTTATCTTTTCTGATCCTTTTATCCATGGTGTTGTTTTTCTAGGTTTATTTTGTACTCGTTTGGCTCCTATTTTTTGTTTACAAGGTGTTGTAAACCAGCAGTGTGTTTTTGTTAGTATATGAGGGTATAGTTCATCGATAAAGGGCATTCCTAAAATTATATCTCTTGTTGTGAAATCATAGTTATACATTGTTTTTATTGTTAGTATTTTATCATATATTTGTAATTTGACATCTTTTGCATAATATTTTATTATACTTCCTTCGTCATTAAATCCTGAAAATACAGTTGGATTTTTTATCTTTTGCCACTTAGTTTCTGGTAAACAATTGTATCTACATAAATTTGCTTCTGCACCGGTATCTATCATTGGTGTGTAATATCTACTATTGTATCCTTCTACAATTATTTTTGCTAATATATATACTTTCATTTTAAAGTATTTTTATAATATTGATTTTGTCCTATTGATTATTACATTTTTATTTTGGTAATGAATGATCAATCTTTTATCTTCTAACTTATATGGTTTTACTTGTTCTAGCCATTGTAGTCCTAAAACTATATTTGGATTTATTTGTCCTATTGTAAATTGTATATTTATAGGTATTCCGCCTATAATTACTTCTTGAATAGTTATTTCCTTTGTCTGTTTTAATTCTATTGGTAAATCGGGTATTTCTTGTTCTTGTATTATAATATCATCTTCTGTAATTAATTCTCTAGTTATCCAATTATCTTGTTCTCCTGTGTTGATTAAGATTAAATATTTTCGTTGATTTAATATTCCTGTTATATAATAGGGATGTTGTGTTGGTATTATTTCATTGGGTATTTCATATTCTATTCTTCTGGATGTACTCATTCTTGATGAGGATGAGGGGGCATCTATTTGTCTTTTTGGTGTCATTCCTATTCTTTCTTTTACTATATCTAATTCTTGATTCATATTTAATTCATCATAACTATAATCATTATTATCTATGACCGTTAATATATTGTCGAATGGGGATTCTATATTGATTTTATCAATTTTGTTAGTTGCTTGTACCATATGTTTAGTAGTTAAAATATATAAATTTTTGCATCTTGCTGTAAATATTTTACTTCCAGGGGTTAATTCTATTCCTGATAGTTTCCAATATAATACTAGAGATTTATCTATATTTCTATCTTTTATTGCTACTGTATAATTTGGGTTAACTGTAAACTTAAATTTTTGGTATATTAGATTTCCTTTTACTGCACTAATTATACTTTGTTCAATTGGGTACTTAATTCTATCATCTGCTAAGTATAGTTCTATGGGTGTATTTATTCCTTCCTTAAAACATGCTTTTATTAATATCTGTATTGCTCCTAAGTGTACATGAGTTATTTCGTTTTTCGGTTTTGGTTTTAATGCTTGTATTTCTTTGGTTATTTCTCTTTTACTTATTATGGGTACCATTGCACTACCTTGTGCATATTTACAGTCTACTGTATGTTCTTTTTGGCTTATTATATAATATTCTTCTTTAGGTTTTTTAAACCAATATTTTACCATTGGTACATCTAATACATTATCTATTTTTAAGGTTATTTCTTGTTTCGTAATTTGCTTGTATATATTTGAGTCAAATATTATTTTTTGGTTATTACTATCTTCAGTTTGGTAATTTTCTTTTTCTATTATTCCTGATTCAGTCATCAATTTCGTTTTCTATATCTGATAGATTTATATCGCTATCATCATTATTTAGGTCAGTTTCTAAATCTGCGTCATTTATCTCTATATCTGGTAATTCATCTAGTTCATAAATACTATCGTTACTTTCTAAATCATAATCTATGTATGGTAATTCCGTATAAATATTTTCTTCTATTCTTACTTCGGTAATTTGTTTTTTCTTAATATCTTTAGGTATTTTACAATCTTTAGCTAAGTGTCCTAATTTTCCACAGTTATAGCATTTGCATTCTGATAATTTTTTCTTAGGTCGATAAGGTCTTTTTCTCTTGTAATTTTTTATATAATATCTTTTTCTTGGATTTTTATGCTTATATTTAGATTTAAAAGATTTATATTTTTTAAATCGTTTTTTGTATCTAAACTTATTTTTCTTAGTTTTACAACCAAATTGTGGTGCTATCTTTTGTGTACAACACGACATATTTTTTGTTAATACTTTATCTAATTTTTGTTTATCTTTATATTCATCACACAGTCCTATAAACCATGTTTGTAAATATTTTATTCTAGCTCCTAATGTATCTGTCAAACTAGCTGCATCCCATGCTGTTATTATTTTTGTACTAAATGGTTCAGGTAACTTTGTAAAATATGTTCTTCTAACTGCTATAGCTTCTTCATGAGTATATATTGCTCTATAATAGTAATCTTTAAAAGCGCATGTATATTCATCTATATAACACATATTGCATATTGATAATTTATTCATTAATTGTCTATTTAGATTCTTATCTTTTTCTTGTTCTGCTAATTCTGTTGTCATACTTCCAAATTCATTTCTAATTCCAAATTCGTATTTGTCTAATATAGCTATGCTTGATGTTGTAATTGTTCCACTACTATCTTTATTATTTCTTAATGTTGCTCTACCGTCAGCTGTTATGTTATGTAGCCATAATTTTACTGTTCCTATTAATGTTCTTTCTATATATCCTGGTGTATCTGCTACTGATATTTTATTATCTATTAGTTGTTTTGCAATTTGTCCTATCCATACTTGTATTGTTTTATTTATATCTGTGACACAATCTAAATCTAAAAATTGTGAATGTTCTGGAGTTTTAGTTGGTGTCCATTTATTTAATCTACTTTGCCATATTGCTTCATATCTATTATCATCTGTTACTGTATAATAAGTTGGTTCTCTAGTTCGTGGGTTATCATATCTTCTTTTCTCATATGTTCTACTTGTACTTGGTTGTTCATTTTTTATAGTATGTATATTTGGTTCAGCATTTGTTGTATTTATATTTAAATCTGTTATTTGGTTCATTATTTGGGTATATGTTTCACTGTTATCGTCATTATCGTCTTCATTGTTATTATTGTCTGAATGTATTTCTGATTCGGTTTCGTTTATGGTTACATTATCTATGGTTAAATTGTCTATTGTGATGTTATCAATACTTATGTTTGGAGATTCTTCGTCAAGGTTTAAGCTTTCTAAGTGTATTTGTTCTTTTAACTGTACTAATTCCATTGCTAACTTTTTTTCTTTTTCTTTTTTTATTTTTTCATTTTGTTTGGCTAATCTGGCTTGTACTTTCTGGGCATATATTTGTTTTAATATTGCTAATTCTTTTTCCATTTCTTGTATTTTTGTAGATGATTCGGATGTTTCTGGTTCTGGTTCAAAATATTCAGGGATTGGTTCTTGAGGTGGTATAGGTTTTTGAGGAGGGGTTTGTTTTATTTGTTGGGTTTTTAGTTGTTCGATTTCTTTTTTGGCTTCTAATCGTATTTTTTCTATTTCTAGTTTTTGATCTATTTCAGTATTTTCTTTTTGTAATCTTATCATTTCTGTTAGACTATCTTCTAATTTAGCTGATATTGGATCCGGCATTAAATATAATTTTGTACCTATTTTTCTATATCGTCGTCCTAAATTTGAGTGTGTTATTGTTATTTGTGTTCCATCTGTTCCTAAAAATGTTTTTTCTTCTACTGGATATTCTTCTTTATTCATAAACAATATTTAATTTCTAATATATCTTTTTGTAATTCTAATTCTTGTATGGTTTGTTTTTGTGCTTCGATTGATTTTTTAGCTACTCCTGCAAATATATTATAATTTAATCTTTCTTTTCTAATTTTAAGTTCTTCGTGTATATCATTTAATTTTCTTAATAATTCCATTTTTCTTATTATTTTTGGTGTTTCTGGATATATATATACTGGGTTGCTTGGCTCTGGTTTATCCATTTACTAATGATTCTCTTATTTTAGTTATTGCTATAATAAAATGTGTTATTCTTTTAGTGAAGTTATTTATTTCCTTGATTATTTGTGTAATTTCTTTTAGCTTATATTTTTGCTGTCTTTTTATTTTACTCTGTTTTTCAATTCTTCTTGTTAAATAGTGTATTTTTATTTTTCTGACTACTTTTGGTTGTTGTCGCTTATACATTATAATTCATCATATTTATATTCTTGTTGTTTTATAAGTTGTCTAATATATTCGTATTCTGTATAGGAAATTGTGTCGATTAATTCAGGTATTTTTGTGTATTCGTATCTTTCATATAATTTATCTAAATTTAGTCTTAGTTTCTGTACTTTAGTTGCTATATTTATTTGTTTATCTAATCTTATACATCTAGGATGTTCATCTGGTAAATCTTCTCCATATTCAATTCCTTTCATGTTTTCTGTTTGTATTATAAATTGTTTTTTACTGTGTTTCCTTATTCTATTTTTGTAAATATTGTTGGTACTATATTTTTTATTCCTATGCTCGTTTATTTTATTTTTGTTCATCCTATGCTCTGTTATCTTATCTTTTTTATTCCTATGCTCTGATACCAATGTGGGGGGTGGTCCTTTGATCTTCTCTTCTTGGGTCATTTTATCTAAATGCGGAATTATAGTAGTTATCTCGTTCTCTAATTAGTCTTAATATAATATTGATATCTCTTACTATTAGATCTAAATAACCACTATTTTGGGTTTGTATATATCTGTCTAGATTGAATTGTATTAATGTTTCTCTTTCTCTTAGTTCATCTATAGTTCGCTGCCAATTTTCTAAATTATTTTGGTCCATTTTAATAAAAATCTAGATATCCTTCTGTATCTATATCAAGGTATATATCATTATCTCTAGAGTCATCATCACTATCATTGTTTAATATTGTGTCTAGCCATAATTCTTTCATTAAGTCTATAATTTCGTGGTTAAATAGTAGGTTATATATTCTTTGTGTGATATCTGTATCTAAATTTTTTAATATATATAAGACTAATATTTTATAGTCTTTATCTCCATTTATAAGATACTTAGGTATTGGTGTTTTATATCTTTCTATATCTTCTGTTTGTTTAGGGTTACTAGTTTCTGCTATCTCGAGTTTCATATAACTAGGTTCTGTCATTTCTTACTTCTGTGTTTTAATCAAACTATTCCTTCTAACCTCTGCTTATATTATTACCTTTATCATCTAATAGTCCAGTATGTTTAATTATCCGGTTGGTCACTACTATGGGTTCCAGCTTTAATCAGTTTACCCTAACCCTGCTTACTTCAGTTGGTTTACTACCCTATTCACGGCTTCCTCGCCTTTTCTGGGTTCAACCATTTTGGAAAAGCTTAGTCTGGGTCTAACTTACTCTCAGCTTCCTAACCATAGCAAACTAATAAGGATAATGTTAACATAATCAGACTATAACATGATAAATAATAATAAGCTAATCAGAGATTATTAGGAATATGATAGATTAGTTACACATATGTAAATATGAGTATACCTTTGTTGTTATCTCGTCGGTAGTATGTGGCATAGATGTTTCTATGTTGGATTCCTCCATAGCAAATATCTGAAATATATTTTTGAGTAATATCTTTTATTGAGTTCTCAACACATGAGAGGTTATAGGTAAGCAGAATTGCTTGCCTTCCTTCTCATCTGTTCGTCTCTATTTATACACATAAGAGGCAAGTGCCTCAATAATTTACATAAAGAAACCGCGTGAGTAAACAGTTTAAGATACTGTTTGCTTTACGACTTCTGAAAGAAAAAAGAAGAAAAACGCGTAAATGCACAGTACTATCTACTGTGTACTTTACGACTTTTTTTAAAAAAGAAAACGCGTAACTATTCCTACACGCGTACTATCCTATCCTACTTTACATGATTGAGCATTATGCTCTTATTTTCAACAAAGAAAAACGTGTGGGGTTTAGTGTTTCCCACTAAAAAAGTAGTACAATAATTTACATAATAAGACAAACTAAAATAATATCTGCGGGTCTTCCCATGTATCTTTTTGTCTTGCTGTTCTTCATTCTAGATTTACTTCTGGTATAGTTGTAGTATTTCCTCCACTGCACTTTGAACAATGGTGATCTGGGTATTTTGGTCCTAAATACTGGCAATATTTAACCAATAAATTTTCTGAAATAAAATCTTTTTTGATAGCTCTTGTTGTTGGGGTATCTTCGGGTCTTAGTAATGTCCATATCCAACTACGTACTTCTTCCATATCTTCTTGTCGTAGTACTCTTGCATTTGCATAGATCATGGCATGGTCTCTACAATGATATTTCCATATGTTATGTCCATTGGTGTAATTGTTGACTAGTTCTTGAATAATTACTTGCAGTCCTATTAATCTTTTTGTAGCAAAGAATGTTGGTATATCAACTTCTGGTATTTCTGGTTGCTTTTCTATGTCCTCTGGGATAATCATATCTCTGGTTAGTCCAATTTTTACTACTTGGATGAGTGGTTTTATCTCATTGTATAATATTTCGGCTGGTGCTGAATAACATCTTATATAAAAGAATGATCCGTCTGTAATTCTTTTGTATATGGAAAAGGCATTATATAAGTCTGGTATTTGTTGTAGTTCTGCTCCATCGGCTGTATATACTGTTGCGAGTAGTCCATATTCATAGCATGTACGTACTAAATTTGCACTGGTGCCAGGCTGGGCTATTAGTTTATTGTATCCTTGTAGTTTCTGAGTTATAAAATCTTTTTGAGGGTCAGTGGTTGTCTGAGATCTTGGATGTAAATTCAAAAAGGTTTGGGTTTTATACATAGAAATCTAAATGCCAAAACTAAAACTTATAATTACCCAATACCAAATAAAATATTAAAAATTAGACAAATCCAAGGATATAATTACTTTAGCAAATTTGATTGCAAATCAGGATTTTATCATTTAAAATTAGAAGATAACTCTAAACATTTAACAGCATTCACAGTACCCCAAGGATTTTATGAATGGAATGTTTTACCCTTTGGATATAAAAATGCACCAGGTAGGTATCAACATTTTATGGATACTTACTTTACACAATTAGAAAACTGTATTGTATATATTGATGATATATTGTTATATTCAAGAACAGAAGACGAACACATACAATTACTAAATAAATTTATTAACATTATAGATACAGCAGGAATTAGTTTAAGTAAAAGCAAGGCAGAAATAATGAAAAAACAAATAGAATTTCTTGGTATACAAATAGATAAGAATGGAGTAAAAATGCAAACACATATAGTACAAAAAATTATAAATTCAAATGAAATACTAGATACGAAGAAAAAATTACAATCCTTTTTAGGATTAGTAAATCAAGTAAGAGAATATATACCAAAATTAGCAGAATATTTAAAACCATTAAATAAAAAATTAAAAAAGGATATTGAATATCATTTTGACCAAACAGATAGAAAACATATACAAAAGGTTAAAGAATTATGTCAAAAGTTACCAAAATTATATTTTCCAGATATAACAAAAGAATTTATATATATAGTAGAAACAGATTCAAGTAACCATAGTTACGGTGGAGTATTAAAATATAAGTATATTGATACAAAAACAGAACATCACTGTAGATATCACTCAGGAACATATACGGAACCTCAAGATAAATGGGAAATAAATAGGAAAGAATTATTTGCCTTATATAAATGTTTATTAGCATTCGAACCATATATTGTTTATAACAAATTTATTGTCAGAACAGATAATACACAAGTAAAATGGTGGCTAACAAGAAAATTAGACGACTCAGTTACAACAAAAGAAATACGAAGACTTGTCTTAAATATACAAAATTTTACATTTACAATAGAAGTGATCAGTACTAACAAAAATGTCACTGCAGACTACTTATCAAGACAAAGCTACCCAGACAGATCAAGATAGCCAAATGGATATTTTGTTAAAAGCCATGACTACACTTTGCTTAAAAGTGGACAGTTTTGAGCTAGAACTAAAAGAGCTAAAGAAGGACAAAGCTACAAGTCAACCGCATGACTCAAAATATGCTGAACTATGTCAATCGGAAGACATAAAAATTCCAGAACTAGAAGGAGACGTTGAGAAACTCCATAAAACGTTTGTTGTTATCTCGTCGGTAGTATGTGGCATAGATGTTTCTATGTTGGATTCCTCCATAGCAAATATCTGAAATATATTTTTGAGTAATATCTTTTATTGAGTTCTCAACACATGAGAGGTTATAGGTAAGCAGAATTGCTTGCCTTCCTTCTCATCTGTTCGTCTCTATTTATACACATAAGAGGCAAGTGCCTCAATAATTTACATAAAGAAACCGCGTGAGTAAACAGTTTAAGATACTGTTTGCTTTACGACTTCTGAAAGAAAAAAGAAGAAAAACGCGTAAATGCACAGTACTATCTACTGTGTACTTTACGACTTTTTTTTAAAAAAGAAAACGCGTAACTATTCCTACACGCGTACTATCCTATCCTACTTTACATGATTGAGCATTATGCTCTTATTTTCAACAAAGAAAAACGTGTGGGGTTTAGTGTTTCCCACTAAAAAAGTAGTACAATAATTTACATAATAAGACAAACTAAAATAATATCTGCGGGTCTTCCCATGTATCTTTTTGTCTTGCTGTTCTTCATTCTAGATTTACTTCTGGTATAGTTGTAGTATTTCCTCCACTGCACTTTGAACAATGGTGATCTGGGTATTTTGGTCCTAAATACTGGCAATATTTAACCAATAAATTTTCTGAAATAAAATCTTTTTTGATAGCTCTTGTTGTTGGGGTATCTTCGGGTCTTAGTAATGTCCATATCCAACTACGTACTTCTTCCATATCTTCTTGTCGTAGTACTCTTGCATTTGCATAGATCATGGCATGGTCTCTACAATGATATTTCCATATGTTATGTCCATTGGTGTAATTGTTGACTAGTTCTTGAATAATTACTTGCAGTCCTATTAATCTTTTTGTAGCAAAGAATGTTGGTATATCAACTTCTGGTATTTCTGGTTGCTTTTCTATATCCTCTGGGATAATCATATCTCTGGTTAGTCCAATTTTTACTACTTGGATGAGTGGTTTTATCTCATTGTATAATATTTCGGCTGGTGCTGAATAACATCTTATATAAAAGAATGATCCGTCTGTAATTCTTTTGTATATGGAAAAGGCATTATATAAGTCTGGTATTTGTTGTAGTTCTGCTCCATCGGCTGTATATACCGTTGCGAGTAGTCCATATTCATAGCATGTACGTACTAAATTTGCACTGGTGCCAGGCTGGGCTATTAGTTTATTGTATCCTTGTAGTTTCTGCGTTATAAAATCTTTTTGAGGGTCAGTGGTTGTCTGAGATCTTGGATGTAAATTCAAAAAGGTTTGGGTTTTATACATATTTTGGATGTATGCTCTGGAAATGTGGTTATATACTTGTTTATTTTGGTTTAGACTTGCGGCATATGTGGATGTTTGTGGACTTGGTATAGTCGGATGTGATAGGTTTATGGGTTGTTTATTCCTGGTAAAGGTTTTTGTAAACTGGCTATTTAAATTTTGGTTTTGTCTTTTTGTAGGTTGACTGGTTGGATTTGAGCTGCTTGCTCCTGTAGATGCTTTTCCTGTAGCTGCATTAACAAACTTGTTATGAGTTTTATGGAGTTTCTCAACGTCTCCTTCTAGTTCTGGAATTTTTATGTCTTCCGATTGACATAGTTCAGCATATTTTGAGTCATGCGGTTGACTTGTAGCTTTGTCCTTCTTTAGCTCTTTTAGTTCTAGCTCAAAACTGTCCACTTTTAAGCAAAGTGTAGTCATGGCTTTTAACAAAATATCCATTTGGCTATCTTGATCTGTCTGGGTAGCTTTGTCTTGATAAGTAGTCTGCAGTGACATTTAGAAAGTAACGATAGTATTTATGAACTAGATGAATTACCAGATATAGAGATAAATGACGCAGATTTAGAAACTGACCTAAATAATGATGATAGCGATATAAATCTATCAGATATAGAAAACGAAATTGATGACTGAATCAGGAATAATAGAAAAAGAAAATTACCAAACTGAAGATAGTAATAACCAAAAAATAATATTTGACTCAAATATATACAAGCAAATTACGAAACAAGAAATAACCTTAAAAATAGATAATGTATTAGATGTACCAATGGTAAAATATTGGTTTAAAAAACCTAAAGAAGAATATTATATAATAAGCCAAAAAGAACATACAGTAGACTGTAAATATGCACAAGGTAGTGCAATGGTACCCATAATAAGTAAAAGAGAAATAACCAAAGAAATACAAGCATTAAAACCAAAACCGAAAAACGAAATAACTCATGTACACTTAGGAGCAATACAGATATTAATAAAAGCATGTTTTAAGGAAGGAATAAATACACCCATAGAACTATACTTAGCAGATGATAGAATTAAGTACCCAATTGAACAAAGTATAATTAGTGCAGTAAAAGGAAATCTAATATACCAAAAATTTAAGTTTACAGTTAACCCAAATTATACAGTAGCAATAAAAGATAGAAATATAGATAAATCTCTAGTATTATATTGGAAACTATCAGGAATAGAATTAACCCCTGGAAGTAAAATATTTACAGCAAGATGCAAAAATTTATATATTTTAACTACTAAACATATGGTACAAGCAACTAACAAAATTGATAAAATCAATATAGAATCCCCATTCGACAATATATTAACGGTCATAGATAATAATGATTATAGTTATGATGAATTAAATATGAATCAAGAATTAGATATAGTAAAAGAAAGAATAGGAATGACACCAAAAAGACAAATAGATGCCCCCTCATCCTCATCAAGAATGAGTACATCCAGAAGAATAGAATATGAAATACCCAATGAAATAATACCAACACAACATCCTTATTATATAACAGGAATATTAAATCAACGAAAATATTTAATCTTAATTAACACAGGAGAACAAGATAATTGGATAACAAGAGAATTAATTACAGAAGATGATATTATAATACAAGAACAAGAAATACCCGATCTACCAATAGAATTAAAACAGACAAAGGAAATAACTATTCAAGAAGTAATTATAGGCGGAATACCTATAAACATACAATTTACAATAGGACAAATAAATCCAAATATAGTTTTAGGACTACAATGGCTAGAACAAGTAAAACCATATAAGTTAGAAGATAAAAGATTGATCATTCATTACCAAAATAAAAATGTAATAATCAATAGGACAAAATCAATATTATAAAAATACTTTAAAATGAAAGTATATATATTAGCAAAAATAATTGTAGAAGGATACAATAGTAGATATTACACACCAATGATAGATACCGGTGCAGAAGCAAATTTATGTAGATACAATTGTTTACCAGAATCTAAATGGCAAAAGATAAAAAATCCAACTGTATTTTCAGGATTTAATGACGAAGGAAGTATAATAAAATATTATGCAAAAGATGTCAAATTACAAATATATGATAAAATACTAACAATAAAAACAATGTATAACTATGATTTCACAACAAGAGATATAATTTTAGGAATGCCCTTTATCGATGAACTATACCCTCATATACTAACAAAAACACACTGCTGGTTTACAACACCTTGTAAACAAAAAATAGGAGCCAAACGAGTACAAAATAAACCTAGAAAAACAACACCATGGATAAAAGGATCAGAAAAGATAACACAAAAACTAGAAAATCAAGTGACAACAGAGAAAGCAATAGAAATTATAACCTTTAATATCAATATGTTACAATCAATCTATGATAAGTTAGAACCCTTATATAGTGACAATCCGCTTAAAGGATGGCATAAACATAAAACAACAGTTACAATAGAACTAATAAATCAGAATAGTATAATAACCCAAAAACCATTAAAATATAACTTTGATGACTTAAAAGAATTTACCTTACACATAGATGAATTACTTCAAAATAATTACATCCAAGCTAGTAACAGTAAACATACTAGTCCCGCCTTTATTGTTAACAAACATAGTGAACAAAAAAGAGGGAAGAGTAGGATGGTTATTGATTATAGAAATCTAAATGCCAAAACTAAAACTTATAATTACCCAATACCAAATAAAATATTAAAAATTAGACAAATCCAAGGATATAATTACTTTAGCAAATTTGATTGCAAATCAGGATTTTATCATTTAAAATTAGAAGATAACTCTAAACATTTAACAGCATTCACAGTACCCCAAGGATTTTATGAATGGAATGTTTTACCCTTTGGATATAAAAATGCACCAGGTAGGTATCAACATTTTATGGATACTTACTTTACACAATTAGAAAACTGTATTGTATATATTGATGATATATTGTTATATTCAAGAACAGAAGACGAACACATACAATTACTAAATAAATTTATTAACATTATAGATACAGCAGGAATTAGTTTAAGTAAAAGCAAGGCAGAAATAATGAAAAAACAAATAGAATTTCTTGGTATACAAATAGATAAGAATGGAGTAAAAATGCAAACACATATAGTACAAAAAATTATAAATTCAAATGAAATACTAGATACGAAGAAAAAATTACAATCCTTTTTAGGATTAGTAAATCAAGTAAGAGAATATATACCAAAATTAGCAGAATATTTAAAACCATTAAATAAAAAATTAAAAAAGGATATTGAATATCATTTTGACCAAACAGATAGAAAACATATACAAAAGGTTAAAGAATTATGTCAAAAGTTACCAAAATTATATTTTCCAGATATAACAAAAGAATTTATATATATAGTAGAAACAGATTCAAGTAACCATAGTTACGGTGGAGTATTAAAATATAAGTATATTGATACAAAAACAGAACATCACTGTAGATATCACTCAGGAACATATACGGAACCTCAAGATAAATGGGAAATAAATAGGAAAGAATTATTTGCCTTATATAAATGTTTATTAGCATTCGAACCATATATTGTTTATAACAAATTTATTGTCAGAACAGATAATACACAAGTAAAATGGTGGCTAACAAGAAAATTAGACGACTCAGTTACAACAAAAGAAATACGAAGACTTGTCTTAAATATACAAAATTTTACATTTACAATAGAAGTGATCAGTACTAACAAAAATGTCACTGCAGACTACTTATCAAGACAAAGCTACCCAGACAGATCAAGATAGCCAAATGGATATTTTGTTAAAAGCCATGACTACACTTTGCTTAAAAGTGGACAGTTTTGAGCTAGAACTAAAAGAGCTAAAGAAGGACAAAGCTACAAGTCAACCGCATGACTCAAAATATGCTGAACTATGTCAATCGGAAGACATAAAAATTCCAGAACTAGAAGGAGACGTTGAGAAACTCCATAAAACTCATAACAAGTTTGTTAATGCAGCTACAGGAAAAGCATCTACAGGAGCAAGCAGCTCAAATCCAACCAGTCAACCTACAAAAAGACAAAACCAAAATTTAAATAGCCAGTTTACAAAAACCTTTACCAGGAATAAACAACCCATAAACCTATCACATCCGACTATACCAAGTCCACAAACATCCACATATGCCGCAAGTCTAAACCAAAATAAACAAGTATATAACCACATTTCCAGAGCATACATCCAAAATATGTATAAAACCCAAACCTTTTTGAATTTACATCCAAGATCTCAGACAACCACTGACCCTCAAAAAGATTTTATAACGCAGAAACTACAAGGATACAATAAACTAATAGCCCAGCCTGGCACCAGTGCAAATTTAGTACGTACATGCTATGAATATGGACTACTCGCAACGGTATATACAGCCGATGGAGCAGAACTACAACAAATACCAGACTTATATAATGCCTTTTCCATATACAAAAGAATTACAGACGGATCATTCTTTTATATAAGATGTTATTCAGCACCAGCCGAAATATTATACAATGAGATAAAACCACTCATCCAAGTAGTAAAAATTGGACTAACCAGAGATATGATTATCCCAGAGGATATAGAAAAGCAACCAGAAATACCAGAAGTTGATATACCAACATTCTTTGCTACAAAAAGATTAATAGGACTGCAAGTAATTATTCAAGAACTAGTCAACAATTACACCAATGGACATAACATATGGAAATATCATTGTAGAGACCATGCCATGATCTATGCAAATGCAAGAGTACTACGACAAGAAGATATGGAAGAAGTACGTAGTTGGATATGGACATTACTAAGACCCGAAGATACCCCAACAACAAGAGCTATCAAAAAAGATTTTATTTCAGAAAATTTATTGGTTAAATATTGCCAGTATTTAGGACCAAAATACCCAGATCACCATTGTTCAAAGTGCAGTGGAGGAAATACTACAACTATACCAGAAGTAAATCTAGAATGAAGAACAGCAAGACAAAAAGATACATGGGAAGACCCGCAGATATTATTTTAGCTTGTCTTATTATGTAAATTATTGTACTACTTTTTTAGTGGGAAACACTAAACCCCACACGTTTTTCTTTGTTGAAAATAAGAGCATAATGCTCAATCATGTAAAGTAGGATAGGATAGTACGCGTGCAGGAATAGTTACGCGTTTTCTTTTTTAAAAAAAAAATAAAAAAAAATCGTAAAGTACACAGTAGATAGTACTGTGCATTTACGCGTTTTTCTTCTTTTTTCTTTCAGAAGTCGTAAAGCAAATAGAAATCTAAATGCCAAAACTAAAACTTATAATTACCCAATACCAAATAAAATATTAAAAATTAGACAAATCCAAGGATATAATTACTTTAGCAAATTTGATTGCAAATCAGGATTTTATCATTTAAAATTAGAAGATAACTCTAAACATTTAACAGCATTCACAGTACCCCAAGGATTTTATGAATGGAATGTTTTACCCTTTGGATATAAAAATGCACCAGGTAGGTATCAACATTTTATGGATACTTACTTTACACAATTAGAAAACTGTATTGTATATATTGATGATATATTGTTATATTCAAGAACAGAAGACGAACACATACAATTACTAAATAAATTTATTAACATTATAGATACAGCAGGAATTAGTTTAAGTAAAAGCAAGGCAGAAATAATGAAAAAACAAATAGAATTTCTTGGTATACAAATAGATAAGAATGGAGTAAAAATGCAAACACATATAGTACAAAAAATTATAAATTCAAATGAAATACTAGATACGAAGAAAAAATTACAATCCTTTTTAGGATTAGTAAATCAAGTAAGAGAATATATACCAAAATTAGCAGAATATTTAAAACCATTAAATAAAAAATTAAAAAAGGATATTGAATATCATTTTGACCAAACAGATAGAAAACATATACAAAAGGTTAAAGAATTATGTCAAAAGTTACCAAAATTATATTTTCCAGATATAACAAAAGAATTTATATATATAGTAGAAACAGATTCAAGTAACCATAGTTACGGTGGAGTATTAAAATATAAGTATATTGATACAAAAACAGAACATCACTGTAGATATCACTCAGGAACATATACGGAACCTCAAGATAAATGGGAAATAAATAGGAAAGAATTATTTGCCTTATATAAATGTTTATTAGCATTCGAACCATATATTGTTTATAACAAATTTATTGTCAGAACAGATAATACACAAGTAAAATGGTGGCTAACAAGAAAATTAGACGACTCAGTTACAACAAAAGAAATACGAAGACTTGTCTTAAATATACAAAATTTTACATTTACAATAGAAGTGATCAGTACTAACAAAAATGTCACTGCAGACTACTTATCAAGACAAAGCTACCCAGACAGATCAAGATAGCCAAATGGATATTTTGTTAAAAGCCATGACTACACTTTGCTTAAAAGTGGACAGTTTTGAGCTAGAACTAAAAGAGCTAAAGAAGGACAAAGCTACAAGTCAACCGCATGACTCAAAATATGCTGAACTATGTCAATCGGAAGACATAAAAATTCCAGAACTAGAAGGAGACGTTGAGAAACTCCATAAAACTCATAACAAGTTTGTTAATGCAGCTACAGGAAAAGCATCTACAGGAGCAAGCAGCTCAAATCCAACCAGTCAACCTACAAAAAGACAAAACCAAAATTTAAATAGCCAGTTTACAAAAACCTTTACCAGGAATAAACAACCCATAAACCTATCACATCCGACTATACCAAGTCCACAAACATCCACATATGCCGCAAGTCTAAACCAAAATAAACAAGTATATAACCACATTTCCAGAGCATACATCCAAAATATGTATAAAACCCAAACCTTTTTGAATTTACATCCAAGATCTCAGACAACCACTGACCCTCAAAAAGATTTTATAACGCAGAAACTACAAGGATACAATAAACTAATAGCCCAGCCTGGCACCAGTGCAAATTTAGTACGTACATGCTATGAATATGGACTACTCGCAACGGTATATACAGCCGATGGAGCAGAACTACAACAAATACCAGACTTATATAATGCCTTTTCCATATACAAAAGAATTACAGACGGATCATTCTTTTATATAAGATGTTATTCAGCACCAGCCGAAATATTATACAATGAGATAAAACCACTCATCCAAGTAGTAAAAATTGGACTAACCAGAGATATGATTATCCCAGAGGATATAGAAAAGCAACCAGAAATACCAGAAGTTGATATACCAACATTCTTTGCTACAAAAAGATTAATAGGACTGCAAGTAATTATTCAAGAACTAGTCAACAATTACACCAATGGACATAACATATGGAAATATCATTGTAGAGACCATGCCATGATCTATGCAAATGCAAGAGTACTACGACAAGAAGATATGGAAGAAGTACGTAGTTGGATATGGACATTACTAAGACCCGAAGATACCCCAACAACAAGAGCTATCAAAAAAGATTTTATTTCAGAAAATTTATTGGTTAAATATTGCCAGTATTTAGGACCAAAATACCCAGATCACCATTGTTCAAAGTGCAGTGGAGGAAATACTACAACTATACCAGAAGTAAATCTAGAATGAAGAACAGCAAGACAAAAAGATACATGGGAAGACCCGCAGATATTATTTTAGCTTGTCTTATTATGTAAATTATTGTACTACTTTTTTAGTGGGAAACACTAAACCCCACACGTTTTTCTTTGTTGAAAATAAGAGCATAATGCTCAATCATGTAAAGTAGGATAGGATAGTACGCGTGCAGGAATAGTTACGCGTTTTCTTTTTTAAAAAAAAAATAAAAAAAAATCGTAAAGTACACAGTAGATAGTACTGTGCATTTACGCGTTTTTCTTCTTTTTTCTTTCAGAAGTCGTAAAGCAAATAGAAATCTAAATGCCAAAACTAAAACTTATAATTACCCAATACCAAATAAAATATTAAAAATTAGACAAATCCAAGGATATAATTACTTTAGCAAATTTGATTGCAAATCAGGATTTTATCATTTAAAATTAGAAGATAACTCTAAACATTTAACAGCATTCACAGTACCCCAAGGATTTTATGAATGGAATGTTTTACCCTTTGGATATAAAAATGCACCAGGTAGGTATCAACATTTTATGGATACTTACTTTACACAATTAGAAAACTGTATTGTATATATTGATGATATATTGTTATATTCAAGAACAGAAGACGAACACATACAATTACTAAATAAATTTATTAACATTATAGATACAGCAGGAATTAGTTTAAGTAAAAGCAAGGCAGAAATAATGAAAAAACAAATAGAATTTCTTGGTATACAAATAGATAAGAATGGAGTAAAAATGCAAACACATATAGTACAAAAAATTATAAATTCAAATGAAATACTAGATACGAAGAAAAAATTACAATCCTTTTTAGGATTAGTAAATCAAGTAAGAGAATATATACCAAAATTAGCAGAATATTTAAAACCATTAAATAAAAAATTAAAAAAGGATATTGAATATCATTTTGACCAAACAGATAGAAAACATATACAAAAGGTTAAAGAATTATGTCAAAAGTTACCAAAATTATATTTTCCAGATATAACAAAAGAATTTATATATATAGTAGAAACAGATTCAAGTAACCATAGTTACGGTGGAGTATTAAAATATAAGTATATTGATACAAAAACAGAACATCACTGTAGATATCACTCAGGAACATATACGGAACCTCAAGATAAATGGGAAATAAATAGGAAAGAATTATTTGCCTTATATAAATGTTTATTAGCATTCGAACCATATATTGTTTATAACAAATTTATTGTCAGAACAGATAATACACAAGTAAAATGGTGGCTAACAAGAAAATTAGACGACTCAGTTACAACAAAAGAAATACGAAGACTTGTCTTAAATATACAAAATTTTACATTTACAATAGAAGTGATCAGTACTAACAAAAATGTCACTGCAGACTACTTATCAAGACAAAGCTACCCAGACAGATCAAGATAGCCAAATGGATATTTTGTTAAAAGCCATGACTACACTTTGCTTAAAAGTGGACAGTTTTGAGCTAGAACTAAAAGAGCTAAAGAAGGACAAAGCTACAAGTCAACCGCATGACTCAAAATATGCTGAACTATGTCAATCGGAAGACATAAAAATTCCAGAACTAGAAGGAGACGTTGAGAAACTCCATAAAACTCATAACAAGTTTGTTAATGCAGCTACAGGAAAAGCATCTACAGGAGCAAGCAGCTCAAATCCAACCAGTCAACCTACAAAAAGACAAAACCAAAATTTAAATAGCCAGTTTACAAAAACCTTTACCAGGAATAAACAACCCATAAACCTATCACATCCGACTATACCAAGTCCACAAACATCCACATATGCCGCAAGTCTAAACCAAAATAAACAAGTATATAACCACATTTCCAGAGCATACATCCAAAATATGTATAAAACCCAAACCTTTTTGAATTTACATCCAAGATCTCAGACAACCACTGACCCTCAAAAAGATTTTATAACGCAGAAACTACAAGGATACAATAAACTAATAGCCCAGCCTGGCACCAGTGCAAATTTAGTACGTACATGCTATGAATATGGACTACTCGCAACGGTATATACAGCCGATGGAGCAGAACTACAACAAATACCAGACTTATATAATGCCTTTTCCATATACAAAAGAATTACAGACGAATCATTCTTTTATATAAGATGTTATTCAGCACCAGCCGAAATATTATACAATGAGATAAAACCACTCATCCAAGTAGTAAAAATTGGACTAACCAGAGATATGATTATCCCAGAGGATATAGAAAAGCAACCAGAAATACCAGAAGTTGATATACCAACATTCTTTGCTACAAAAAGATTAATAGGACTGCAAGTAATTATTCAAGAACTAGTCAACAATTACACCAATGGACATAACATATGGAAATATCATTGTAGAGACCATGCCATGATCTATGCAAATGCAAGAGTACTACGACAAGAAGATATGGAAGAAGTACGTAGTTGGATATGGACATTACTAAGACCCGAAGATACCCCAACAACAAGAGCTATCAAAAAAGATTTTATTTCAGAAAATTTATTGGTTAAATATTGCCAGTATTTAGGACCAAAATACCCAGATCACCATTGTTCAAAGTGCAGTGGAGGAAATACTACAACTATACCAGAAGTAAATCTAGAATGAAGAACAGCAAGACAAAAAGATACATGGGAAGACCCGCAGATATTATTTTAGTTTGTCTTATTATGTAAATTATTGTACTACTTTTTTAGTGGGAAACACTAAACCCCACACGTTTTTCTTTGTTGAAAATAAGAGCATAATGCTCAATCATGTAAAGTAGGATAGGATAGTACGCGTGTAGGAATAGTTACGCGTTTTCTTTTTTAAAAAAAAGTCGTAAAGTACACAGTAGATAGTACTTTGCATTTACGCGTTTTTCTTCTTTTTTCTTTCAGAAGTCGTAAAGCAAACAGTATCTTAAACTGTTTACTCACGCGGTTTCTTTATGTAAATTATTGAGGCACTTGCCTCTTATGTGTATAAATAGAGACGAACAGATGAGAAGGAAGGCAAGCAATTCTGCTTACCTATAACCTCTCATGTGTTGAGAACTCAATAAAAGATATTACTCAAAAATATATTTCAGATATTTGCTATGGAGGAATCCAACATAGAAACATCTATGCCACATACTACCGACGAGATAACAACAAAGGTATACTCATATTTACATAATAGCCCAGCCTGGCACCAGTGCAAATTTAGTACGTACATGCTATGAATATGGACTACTCGCAACGGTATATACAGCCGATGGAGCAGAACTACAACAAATACCAGACTTATATAATGCCTTTTCCATATACAAAAGAATTACAGACGGATCATTCTTTTATATAGTCATTATCACTATCATTGTTTAATATTGTGTCTATCCATAATTCTTTCATTAAGTCTATGATTTCGTGGTTAAATAGTAGGTTATATATTCTTTGTGTGATATCTGTATCTAAATTTTTTAATATATATAAGACTAATATTTTATAGTCTTTATCTCCATTTATAAGATACTTAGGTATTGGTGTTTTATATCTTTCTATATCTTCTGTTTGTTTAGGGTTACTAGTTTCTGCTATCTCGAGTTTCATATAACTAGGTTCTGTCATTTCTTACTTCTGTGTTTTAATCAAACTATTCCTTCTAACCTCTGCTTATATTATTACCTTTATCATCTAATAGTCCAGTATGTTTAATTATCCGGTTGGTCACTACTATGGGTTCCAGCTTTAATCAGTTTACCCTAACCCTGCTTACTTCAGTTGGTTTACTACCCTATTCACGGCTTCCTCGCCTTTTCTGGGTTCAACCATTTTGGAAAAGCTTAGTCTGGGTCTAACTTACTCTCAGCTTCCTAACCATAGCAAACTAATAAGGATAATGTTAACATAATCAGACTATAACATGATAAATAATAATAAGCTAATCAGAGATTATTAGGAATATGATAGATTAGTTACACATATGTAAATATGAGTATACCTTTGTTGTTATCTCGTCGGTAGTATGTGGCATAGATGTTTCTATGTTGGATTCCTCCATAGCAAATATCTGAAATATATTTTTGAGTAATATCTTTTATTGAGTTCTCAACACATGAGAGGTTATAGGTAAGCAGAATTGCTTGCCTTCCTTCTCATCTGTTCGTCTCTATTTATACACATAAGAGGCAAGTGCCTCAATAATTTACATAAAGAAACCGCGTGAGTAAACAGTTTAAGATACTGTTTGCTTTACGACTTCTGAAAGAAAAAAGAAGAAAAACGCGTAAATGCACAGTACTATCTACTGTGTACTTTACGACTTTTTTTTAAAAAAGAAAACGCGTAACTATTCCTACACGCGTACTATCCTATCCTACTTTACATGATTGAGCATTATGCTCTTATTTTCAACAAAGAAAAACGTGTGGGGTTTAGTGTTTCCCACTAAAAAAGTAGTACAATAATTTACATAATAAGACAAACTAAAATAATATCTGCGGGTCTTCCCATGTATCTTTTTGTCTTGCTGTTCTTCATTCTAGATTTACTTCTGGTATAGTTGTAGTATTTCCTCCACTGCACTTTGAACAATGGTGATCTGGGTATTTTGGTCCTAAATACTGGCAATATTTAACCAATAAATTTTCTGAAATAAAATCTTTTTTGATAGCTCTTGTTGTTGGGGTATCTTCGGGTCTTAGTAATGTCCATATCCAACTACGTACTTCTTCCATATCTTCTTGTCGTAGTACTCTTGCATTTGCATAGATCATGGCATGGTCTCTACAATGATATTTCCATATGTTATGTCCATTGGTGTAATTGTTGACTAGTTCTTGAATAATTACTTGCAGTCCTATTAATCTTTTTGTAGCAAAGAATGTTGGTATATCAACTTCTGGTATTTCTGGTTGCTTTTCTATATCCTCTGGGATAATCATATCTCTGGTTAGTCCAATTTTTACTACTTGGATGAGTGGTTTTATCTCATTGTATAATATTTCGGCTGGTGCTGAATAACATCTTATATAAAAGAATGATCCGTCTGTAATTCTTTTGTATATGGAAAAGGCATTATATAAGTCTGGTATTTGTTGTAGTTCTGCTCCATCGGCTGTATATACCGTTGCGAGTAGTCCATATTCATAGCATGTACGTACTAAATTTGCACTGGTGCCAGGCTGGGCTATTAGTTTATTGTATCCTTGTAGTTTCTGCGTTATAAAATCTTTTTGAGGGTCAGTGGTTGTCTGAGATCTTGGATGTAAATTCAAAAAGGTTTGGGTTTTATACATATTTTGGATGTATGCTCTGGAAATGTGGTTATATACTTGTTTATTTTGGTTTAGACTTGCGGCATATGTGGATGTTTGTGGACTTGGTATAGTCGGATGTGATAGGTTTATGGGTTGTTTATTCCTGGTAAAGGTTTTTGTAAACTGGCTATTTAAATTTTGGTTTTGTCTTTTTGTAGGTTGACTGGTTGGATTTGAGCTGCTTGCTCCTGTAGATGCTTTTCCTGTAGCTGCATTAACAAACTTGTTATGAGTTTTATGGAGTTTCTCAACGTCTCCTTCTAGTTCTGGAATTTTTATGTCTTCCGATTGACATAGTTCAGCATATTTTGAGTCATGCGGTTGACTTGTAGCTTTGTCCTTCTTTAGCTCTTTTAGTTCTAGCTACTCCTGCAAATATATTATAATTTAATCTTTCTTTTCTAATTTTAAGTTCTTCGTGTATATCATTTAATTTTCTTAATAATTCCATTTTTCTTATTATTTTTGGTGTTTCTGGATATATATATACTGGGTTGCTTGGCTCTGGTTTATCCATTTACTAATGATTCTCTTATTTTAGTTACCAAAATTATATTTTCCAGATATAACAAAAGAATTTATATATATAGTAGAAACAGATTCAAGTAACCATAGTTACGGTGGAGTATTAAAATATAAGTATATTGATACAAAAACAGAACATCACTGTAGATATCACTCAGGAACATATACGGAACCTCAAGATAAATGGGAAATAAATAGGAAAGAATTATTTGCCTTATATAAATGTTTATTAGCATTCGAACCATATATTGTTTATAACAAATTTATTGTCAGAACAGATAATACACAAGTAAAATGGTGGCTAACAAGAAAATTAGACGACTCAGTTACAACAAAAGAAATACGAAGACTTGTCTTAAATATACAAAATTTTACATTTACAATAGAAGTGATCAGTACTAACAAAAATGTCACTGCAGACTACTTATCAAGACAAAGCTACCCAGACAGATCAAGATAGCCAAATGGATATTTTGTTAAAAGCCATGACTACACTTTGCTTAAAAGTGGACAGTTTTGAGCTAGAACTAAAAGAGCTAAAGAAGGACAAAGCTACAAGTCAACCGCATGACTCAAAATATGCTGAACTATGTCAATCGGAAGACATAAAAATTCCAGAACTAGAAGGAGACGTTGAGAAACTCCATAAAACTCATAACAAGTTTGTTAATGCAGCTACAGGAAAAGCATCTACAGGAGCAAGCAGCTCAAATCCAACCAGTCAACCTACAAAAAGACAAAACCAAAATTTAAATAACCAGTTTACAAAAACCTCTATCAGAAATAAACAACCCATAAACCTATCACATCCGACTATACCAAGTCCACAAACATCCACATATGCCGCAAGTCTAAACCAAAATAAACAAGTATATAACCACATTTCCAGAGCATACATCCAAAATATGTATAAAACCCAAACCTTTTTGAATTTACATCCAAGATCTCAGACAACCACTGACCCTCAAAAAGATTTTATAACTCAGAAACTACAAGGATACAATAAACTAATAGCCCAGCCTGGCACCAGTGCAAATTTAGTACGTACATGCTATGAATATGGACTACTCGCAACAGTATATACAGCCGATGGAGCAGAACTACAACAAATACCAGACTTATATAATGCCTTTTCCATATACAAAAGAATTACAGACGGATCATTCTTTTATATAAGATGTTATTCAGCACCAGCCGAAATATTATACAATGAGATAAAACCACTCATCCAAGTAGTAAAAATTGGACTAACCAGAGATATGATTATCCCAGAGGACATAGAAAAGCAACCAGAAATACCAGAAGTTGATATACCAACATTCTTTGCTACAAAAAGATTAATAGGACTGCAAGTAATTATTCAAGAACTAGTCAACAATTACACCAATGGACATAACATATGGAAATATCATTGTAGAGACCATGCCATGATCTATGCAAATGCAAGAGTACTACGACAAGAAGATATGGAAGAAGTACGTAGTTGGATATGGACATTACTAAGACCCGAAGATACCCCAACAACAAGAAAATACACTATTTAACAAGAAGAATTGAAAAACAGAGTAAAATAAAAAGACAGCAAAAATATAAGCTAAAAGAAATTACACAAATAATCAAGGAAATAAATAACTTCACTAAAAGAATAACACATTTTATTATAGCAATAACTAAAATAAGAGAATCATTAGTAAATGGATAAACCAGAGCCGAGCAACCCAGTATATATATATCCAGAAACACCAAAAATAATAAGAAAAATGGAATTATTAAGAAAATTAAATGATATACACGAAGAACTTAAAATTAGAAAAGAAAGATTAAATTATAATATATTTGCAGGAGTAGCTAAAAAATCAATCGAAGCACAAAAACAAACCATACAAGAATTAGAATTACAAAAAGATATATTAGAAATAAAATATTGTTTATGAATAAAGAAGAATATCCAGTAGAAGAAAAAACATTTTTAGGAACAGATGGAACACAAATAACAATAACACACTCAAATTTAGGACGACGATATAGAAAAATAGGTACAAAATTATATTTAATGCCGGATCCAATATCAGCTAAATTAGAAGATAGTCTAACAGAAATGATAAGATTACAAAAAGAAAATACTGAAATAGATCAAAAACTAGAAATAGAAAAAATACGATTAGAAGCCAAAAAAGAAATCGAACAACTAAAAACCCAACAAATAAAACAAACCCCTCCTCAAAAACCTATACCACCTCAAGAACCAATCCCTGAATATTTTGAACCAGAACCAGAAACATCCGAATCATCTACAAAAATACAAGAAATGGAAAAAGAATTAGCAATATTAAAACAAATATATGCCCAGAAAGTACAAGCCAGATTAGCCAAACAAAATGAAAAAATAAAAAAAGAAAAAGAAAAAAAGTTAGCAATGGAATTAGAACAGTTAAAAGAACAAATACACTTAGAAAGCTTAAACCCTGACGAAGAATCTCCAAACATAAGTATTGATAACATCACAATAGACAATTTAACCATAGATAATGTAACCATAAACGAAACCGAATCAGAAATACATTCAGACAATAATAACAATGAAGACGATAATGACGATAACAGTGAAACATATACCCAAATAATGAACCAAATAACAGATTTAAATATAAATACAACAAATGCTGAACCAAATATACATACTATAAAAAATGAACAACCAAGTACAAGTAGAACATATGAGAAAAGAAGATATGATAACCCACGAACTAGAGAACCAACTTATTATACAGTAACAGATGATAATAGATATGAAGCAATATGGCAAAGTAGATTAAATAAATGGACACCAACTAAAACTCCAGAACATTCACAATTTTTAGATTTAGATTGTGTCACAGATATAAATAAAACAATACAAGTATGGATAGGACAAATTGCAAAACAACTAATAGATAATAAAATATCAGTAGCAGATACACCAGGATATATAGAAAGAACATTAATAGGAACAGTAAAATTATGGCTACATAACATAACAGCTGACGGTAGAGCAACATTAAGAAATAATAAAGATAGTAGTGGAACAATTACAACATCAAGCATAGCTATATTAGACAAATACGAATTTGGAATTAGAAATGAATTTGGAAGTATGACAACAGAATTAGCAGAACAAGAAAAAGATAAGAATCTAAATAGACAATTAATGAATAAATTATCAATATGCAATATGTGTTATATAGATGAATATACATGCGCTTTTAAAGATTACTATTATAGAGCAATATATACTCATGAAGAAGCTATAGCAGTTAGAAGAACATATTTTACAAAGTTACCTGAACCATTTAGTACAAAAATAATAACAGCATGGGATGCAGCTAGTTTGACAGATACATTAGGAGCTAGAATAAAATATTTACAAACATGGTTTATAGGACTGTGTGATGAATATAAAGATAAACAAAAATTAGATAAAGTATTAACAAAAAATATGTCGTGTTGTACACAAAAGATAGCACCACAATTTGGTTGTAAAACTAAGAAAAATAAGTTTAGATACAAAAAACGATTTAAAAAATATAAATCTTTTAAATCTAAATATAAGCATAAAAATCCAAGAAAAAGATATTATATAAAAAATTACAAGAGAAAAAGACCTTATCGACCTAAGAAAAAATTATCAGAATGCAAATGCTATAACTGTGGAAAATTAGGACACTTAGCTAAAGATTGTAAAATACCTAAAGATATTAAGAAAAAACAAATTACCGAAGTAAGAATAGAAGAAAATATTTATACAGAATTACCATACATAGATTATGATTTAGAAAGTAACGATAGTATTTATGAACTAGATGAATTACCAGATATAGAGATAAATGACGCAGATTTAGAAACTGACCTAAATAATGATGATAGCGATATAAATCTATCAGATATAGAAAACGAAATTGATGACTGAATCAGGAATAATAGAAAAAGAAAATTACCAAACTGAAGATAGTAATAACCAAAAAATAATATTTGACTCAAATATATACAAGCAAATTACGAAACAAGAAATAACCTTAAAAATAGATAATGTATTAGATGTACCAATGGTAAAATATTGGTTTAAAAAACCTAAAGAAGAATATTATATAATAAGCCAAAAAGAACATACAGTAGACTGTAAATATGCACAAGGTAGTGCAATGGTACCCATAATAAGTAAAAGAGAAATAACCAAAGAAATACAAGCATTAAAACCAAAACCGAAAAACGAAATAACTCATGTACACTTAGGAGCAATACAGATATTAATAAAAGCATGTTTTAAGGAAGGAATAAATACACCCATAGAACTATACTTAGCAGATGATAGAATTAAGTACCCAATTGAACAAAGTATAATTAGTGCAGTAAAAGGAAATCTAATATACCAAAAATTTAAGTTTACAGTTAACCCAAATTATACAGTAGCAATAAAAGATAGAAATATAGATAAATCTCTAGTATTATATTGGAAACTATCAGGAATAGAATTAACCCCTGGAAGTAAAATATTTACAGCAAGATGCAAAAATTTATATATTTTAACTACTAAACATATGGTACAAGCAACTAACAAAATTGATAAAATCAATATAGAATCCCCATTCGACAATATATTAACGGTCATAGATAATAATGATTATAGTTATGATGAATTAAATATGAATCAAGAATTAGATATAGTAAAAGAAAGAATAGGAATGACACCAAAAAGACAAATAGATGCCCCCTCATCCTCATCAAGAATGAGTACATCCAGAAGAATAGAATATGAAATACCCAATGAAATAATACCAACACAACATCCTTATTATATAACAGGAATATTAAATCAACGAAAATATTTAATCTTAATTAACACAGGAGAACAAGATAATTGGATAACAAGAGAATTAATTACAGAAGATGATATTATAATACAAGAACAAGAAATACCCGATCTACCAATAGAATTAAAACAGACAAAGGAAATAACTATTCAAGAAGTAATTATAGGCGGAATACCTATAAACATACAATTTACAATAGGACAAATAAATCCAAATATAGTTTTAGGACTACAATGGCTAGAACAAGTAAAACCATATAAGTTAGAAGATAAAAGATTGATCATTCATTACCAAAATAAAAATGTAATAATCAATAGGACAAAATCAATATTATAAAAATACTTTAAAATGAAAGTATATATATTAGCAAAAATAATTGTAGAAGGATACAATAGTAGATATTACACACCAATGATAGATACCGGTGCAGAAGCAAATTTATGTAGATACAATTGTTTACCAGAAACTAAGTGGCAAAAGATAAAAAATCCAACTGTATTTTCAGGATTTAATGACGAAGGAAGTATAATAAAATATTATGCAAAAGATGTCAAATTACAAATATATGATAAAATACTAACAATAAAAACAATGTATAACTATGATTTCACAACAAGAGATATAATTTTAGGAATGCCCTTTATCGATGAACTATACCCTCATATACTAACAAAAACACACTGCTGGTTTACAACACCTTGTAAACAAAAAATAGGAGCCAAACGAGTACAAAATAAACCTAGAAAAACAACACCATGGATAAAAGGATCAGAAAAGATAACACAAAAACTAGAAAATCAAGTGACAACAGAGAAAGCAATAGAAATTATAACCTTTAATATCAATATGTTACAATCAATCTATGATAAGTTAGAACCCTTATATAGTGACAATCCGCTTAAAGGATGGCATAAACATAAAACAACAGTTACAATAGAACTAATAAATCAGAATAGTATAATAACCCAAAAACCACTAAAATATAACTTTGATGACTTAAAAGAATTTACCTTACACATAGATGAATTACTTCAAAATAATTACATCCAAGCTAGTAACAGTAAACATACTAGTCCCGCCTTTATTGTTAACAAACATAGTGAACAAAAAAGAGGGAAGAGTAGGATGGTTATTGATTATAGAAATCTAAATGCCAAAACTAAAACTTATAATTACCCAATACCAAATAAAATATTAAAAATTAGACAAATCCAAGGATATAATTACTTTAGCAAATTTGATTGCAAATCAGGATTTTATCATTTAAAATTAGAAGATAACTCTAAACATTTAACAGCATTCACAGTACCCCAAGGATTTTATGAATGGAATGTTTTACCCTTTGGATATAAAAATGCACCAGGTAGGTATCAACATTTTATGGATACTTACTTTACACAATTAGAAAACTGTATTGTATATATTGATGATATATTGTTATATTCAAGAACAGAAGACGAACACATACAATTACTAAATAAATTTATTAACATTATAGATACAGCAGGAATTAGTTTAAGTAAAAGCAAGGCAGAAATAATGAAAAAACAAATAGAATTTCTTGGTATACAAATAGATAAGAATGGAGTAAAAATGCAAACACATATAGTACAAAAAATTATAAATTCAAATGAAATACTAGATACGAAGAAAAAATTACAATCCTTTTTAGGATTAGTAAATCAAGTAAGAGAATATATACCAAAATTAGCAGAATATTTAAAACCATTAAATAAAAAATTAAAAAAGGATATTGAATATCATTTTGACCAAACAGATAGAAAACATATACAAAAGGTTAAAGAATTATGTCAAAAGTTACCAAAATTATATTTTCCAGATATAACAAAAGAATTTATATATATAGTAGAAACAGATTCAAGTAACCATAGTTACGGTGGAGTATTAAAATATAAGTATATTGATACAAAAACAGAACATCACTGTAGATATCACTCAGGAACATATACGGAACCTCAAGATAAATGGGAAATAAATAGGAAAGAATTATTTGCCTTATATAAATGTTTATTAGCATTCGAACCATATATTGTTTATAACAAATTTATTGTCAGAACAGATAATACACAAGTAAAATGGTGGCTAACAAGAAAATTAGACGACTCAGTTACAACAAAAGAAATACGAAGACTTGTCTTAAATATACAAAATTTTACATTTACAATAGAAGTGATCAGTACTAACAAAAATGTCACTGCAGACTACTTATCAAGACAAAGCTACCCAGACAGATCAAGATAGCCAAATGGATATTTTGTTAAAAGCCATGACTACACTTTGCTTAAAAGTGGACAGTTTTGAGCTAGAACTAAAAGAGCTAAAGAAGGACAAAGCTACAAGTCAACCGCATGACTCAAAATATGCTGAACTATGTCAATCGGAAGACATAAAAATTCCAGAACTAGAAGGAGACGTTGAGAAACTCCATAAAACTCATAACAAGTTTGTTAATGCAGCTACAGGAAAAGCATCTACAGGAGCAAGCAGCTCAAATCCAACCAGTCAACCTACAAAAAGACAAAACCAAAATTTAAATAGCCAGTTTACAAAAACCTTTACCAGGAATAAACAACCCATAAACCTATCACATCCGACTATACCAAGTCCACAAACATCCACATATGCCGCAAGTCTAAACCAAAATAAACAAGTATATAACCACATTTCCAGAGCATACATCCAAAATATGTATAAAACCCAAACCTTTTTGAATTTACATCCAAGATCTCAGACAACCACTGACCCTCAAAAAGATTTTATAACGCAGAAACTACAAGGATACAATAAACTAATAGCCCAGCCTGGCACCAGTGCAAATTTAGTACGTACATGCTATGAATATGGACTACTCGCAACGGTATATACAGCCGATGGAGCAGAACTACAACAAATACCAGACTTATATAATGCCTTTTCCATATACAAAAGAATTACAGACGGATCATTCTTTTATATAAGATGTTATTCAGCACCAGCCGAAATATTATACAATGAGATAAAACCACTCATCCAAGTAGTAAAAATTGGACTAACCAGAGATATGATTATCCCAGAGGATATAGAAAAGCAACCAGAAATACCAGAAGTTGATATACCAACATTCTTTGCTACAAAAAGATTAATAGGACTGCAAGTAATTATTCAAGAACTAGTCAACAATTACACCAATGGACATAACATATGGAAATATCATTGTAGAGACCATGCCATGATCTATGCAAATGCAAGAGTACTACGACAAGAAGATATGGAAGAAGTACGTAGTTGGATATGGACATTACTAAGACCCGAAGATACCCCAACAACAAGAGCTATCAAAAAAGATTTTATTTCAGAAAATTTATTGGTTAAATATTGCCAGTATTTAGGACCAAAATACCCAGATCACCATTGTTCAAAGTGCAGTGGAGGAAATACTACAACTATACCAGAAGTAAATCTAGAATGAAGAACAGCAAGACAAAAAGATACATGGGAAGACCCGCAGATATTATTTTAGTTTGTCTTATTATGTAAATTATTGTACTACTTTTTTAGTGGGAAACACTAAACCCCACACGTTTTTCTTTGTTGAAAATAAGAGCATAATGCTCAATCATGTAAAGTAGGATAGGATAGTACGCGTGCAGGAATAGTTACGCGTTTTCTTTTTTAAAAAAAAAAAAAAAAGTCGTAAAGTACACAGTAGATAGTACTGTGCATTTACGCGTTTTTCTTCTTTTTTCTTTCAGAAGTCGTAAAGCAAACAGTATCTTAAACTGTTTACTCACGCGGTTTCTTTATGTAAATTATTGAGGCACTTGCCTCTTATGTGTATAAATAGAGACGAACAGATGAGAAGGAAGGCAAGCAATTCTGCTTACCTATAACCTCTCATGTGTTGAGAACTCAATAAAAGATATTACTCAAAAATATATTTCAGATATTTGCTATGGAGGAATCCAACATAGAAACATCTATGCCACATACTACCGACGAGATAACAACAAAGGTATACTCATATTTACATATGTGTAACTAATCTATCATATTCCTAATAATCTCTGATTAGCTTATTATTATTTATCATGTTATAGTCTGATTATGTTAACATTATCCTTATTAGTTTGCTATGGTTAGGAAGCTGAGAGTAAGTTAGACCCAGACTAAGCTTTTCCAAAATGGTTGAACCCAGAAAAGGCGAGGAAGCCGTGAATAGGGTAGTAAACCAACTGAAGTAAGCAGGGTTAGGGTAAACTGATTAAAGCTGGAACCCATAGTAGTGACCAACCGGATAATTAAACATACTGGACTATTAGATGATAAAGGTAATAATATAAGCAGAGGTTAGAAGGAATAGTTTGATTAAAACACAGAAGTAAGAAATGACAGAACCTAGTTATATGAAACTCGAGATAGCAGAAACTAGTAACCCTAAACAAACAGAAGATATAGAAAGATATAAAACACCAATACCTAAGTATCTTATAAATGGAGATAAAGACTATAAAATATTAGTCTTATATATATTAAAAAATTTAGATACAGATATCACACAAAGAATATATAACCTACTATTTAACCACGAAATTATAGACTTAATGAAAGAATTATGGCTAGACACAATATTAAACAATGATAGTGATGATGACTCTAGAGATAATGATATATACCTTGATATAGATACAGAAGGATATCTAGATTTTTATTAAAATGGACCAAAATAATTTAGAAAATTGGCAGCGAACTATAGATGAACTAAGAGAAAGAGAAACATTAATACAATTCAATCTAGACAGATATATACAAACCCAAAATAGTGGTTATTTAGATCTAATAGTAAGAGATATCAATATTATATTAAGACTAATTAGAGAACGAGATAACTACTATAATTCCGCATTTAGATAAAATGACCCAAGAAGAGAAGATCAAAGGACCACCCCCCACATTGGTATCAGAGCATAGGAATAAAAAAGATAAGATAACAGAGCATAGGATGAACGAAAATAAAATAAACGAGCATAGGAATAAAAAATATAGTACCAACAATATTTACAAAAATAGAATAAAGAAACAAAGTAAAAAACAATTTATAATACAAACAGAAAACATGAAAGGAATTGAATATGGAGAAGATTTACCAGATAAACACCCTAGATGTATAAGATTGGATAAACAAATAAATATAGCAACTAAAGTACAGAAACTAAGACTAAATTTAGATAAATTATATGAAAGATACGAATACACAAAAATACCTGAATTAATCTTCACAATTTTTAGATTTAGATTGTGTCACAGATATAAATAAAACAATACAAGTATGGATAGGACAAATTGCAAAACAACTAATAGATAATAAAATATCAGTAGCAGATACACCAGGATATATAGAAAGAACATTAATAGGAACAGTAAAATTATGGCTACATAACATAACAGCTGACGGTAGAGCAACATTAAGAAATAATAAAGATAGTAGTGGAACAATTACAACATCAAGCATAGCTATATTAGACAAATACGAATTTGGAATTAGAAATGAATTTGGAAGTATGACAACAGAATTAGCAGAACAAGAAAAAGATAAGAATCTAAATAGACAATTAATGAATAAATTATCAATATGCAATATGTGTTATATAGATGAATATACATGCGCTTTTAAAGATTACTATTATAGAGCAATATATACTCATGAAGAAGCTATAGCAGTTAGAAGAACATATTTTACAAAGTTACCTGAACCATTTAGTACAAAAATAATAACAGCATGGGATGCAGCTAGTTTGACAGATACATTAGGAGCTAGAATAAAATATTTACAAACATGGTTTATAGGACTGTGTGATGAATATAAAGATAAACAAAAATTAGATAAAGTATTAACAAAAAATATGTCGTGTTGTACACAAAAGATAGCACCACAATTTGGTTGTAAAACTAAGAAAAATAAGTTTAGATACAAAAAACGATTTAAAAAATATAAATCTTTTAAATCTAAATATAAGCATAAAAATCCAAGAAAAAGATATTATATAAAAAATTACAAGAGAAAAAGACCTTATCGACCTAAGAAAAAATTATCAGAATGCAAATGCTATAACTGTGGAAAATTAGGACACTTAGCTAAAGATTGTAAAATACCTAAAGATATTAAGAAAAAACAAATTACCGAAGTAAGAATAGAAGAAAATATTTATACAGAATTACCATACATAGATTATGATTTAGAAAGTAACGATAGTATTTATGAACTAGATGAATTACCAGATATAGAGATAAATGACGCAGATTTAGAAACTGACCTAAATAATGATGATAGCGATATAAATCTATCAGATATAGAAAACGAAATTGATGACTGAATCAGGAATAATAGAAAAAGAAAATTACCAAACTGAAGATAGTAATAACCAAAAAATAATATTTGACTCAAATATATACAAGCAAATTACGAAACAAGAAATAACCTTAAAAATAGATAATGTATTAGATGTACCAATGGTAAAATATTGGTTTAAAAAACCTAAAGAAGAATATTATATAATAAGCCAAAAAGAACATACAGTAGACTGTAAATATGCACAAGGTAGTGCAATGGTACCCATAATAAGTAAAAGAGAAATAACCAAAGAAATACAAGCATTAAAACCAAAACCGAAAAACGAAATAACTCATGTACACTTAGGAGCAATACAGATATTAATAAAAGCATGTTTTAAGGAAGGAATAAATACACCCATAGAACTATACTTAGCAGATGATAGAATTAAGTACCCAATTGAACAAAGTATAATTAGTGCAGTAAAAGGAAATCTAATATACCAAAAATTTAAGTTTACAGTTAACCCAAATTATACAGTAGCAATAAAAGATAGAAATATAGATAAATCCCTAGTATTATATTGGAAACTATCAGGAATAGAATTAACCCCTGGAAGTAAAATATTTACAGCAAGATGCAAAAATTTATATATTTTAACTACTAAACATATGGTACAAGCAACTAACAAAATTGATAAAATCAATATAGAATCCCCATTCGACAATATATTAACGGTCATAGATAATAATGATTATAGTTATGATGAATTAAATATGAATCAAGAATTAGATATAGTAAAAGAAAGAATAGGAATGACACCAAAAAGACAAATAGATGCCCCCTCATCCTCATCAAGAATGAGTACATCCAGAAGAATAGAATATGAAATACCCAATGAAATAATACCAACACAACATCCTTATTATATAACAGGAATATTAAATCAACGAAAATATTTAATCTTAATTAACACAGGAGAACAAGATAATTGGATAACAAGAGAACTAATTACAGAAGATGATATTATAATACAAGAACAAGAAATACCCGATCTACCAATAGAATTAAAACAGACAAAGGAAATAACTATTCAAGAAGTAATTATAGGCGGAATACCTATAAACATACAATTTACAATAGGACAAATAAATCCAAATATAGTTTTAGGACTACAATGGCTAGAACAAGTAAAACCATATAAGTTAGAAGATAAAAGATTGATCATTCATTACCAAAATAAAAATGTAATAATCAATAGGACAAAATCAATATTATAAAAATACTTTAAAATGAAAGTATATATATTAGCAAAAATAATTGTAGAAGGATACAATAGTAGATATTACACACCAATGATAGATACCGGTGCAGAAGCAAATTTATGTAGATACAATTGTTTACCAGAATCTAAATGGCAAAAGATAAAAAATCCAACTGTATTTTCAGGATTTAATGACGAAGGAAGTATAATAAAATATTATGCAAAAGATGTCAAATTACAAATATATGATAAAATACTAACAATAAAAACAATGTATAACTATGATTTCACAACAAGAGATATAATTTTAGGAATGCCCTTTATCGATGAACTATACCCTCATATACTAACAAAAACACACTGCTGGTTTACAACACCTTGTAAACAAAAAATAGGAGCCAAACGAGTACAAAATAAACCTAGAAAAACAACACCATGGATAAAAGGATCAGAAAAGATAACACAAAAACTAGAAAATCAAGTGACAACAGAGAAAGCAATAGAAATTATAACCTTTAATATCAATATGTTACAATCAATCTATGATAAGTTAGAACCCTTATATAGTGACAATCCGCTTAAAGGATGGCATAAACATAAAACAACAGTTACAATAGAACTAATAAATCAGAATAGTATAATAACCCAAAAACCATTAAAATATAACTTTGATGACTTAAAAGAATTTACCTTACACATAGATGAATTACTTCAAAATAATTACATCCAAGCTAGTAACAGTAAACATACTAGTCCCGCCTTTATTGTTAACAAACATAGTGAACAAAAAAGAGGGAAGAGTAGGATGGTTATTGATTATAGAAATCTAAATGCCAAAACTAAAACTTATAATTACCCAATACCAAATAAAATATTAAAAATTAGACAAATCCAAGGATATAATTACTTTAGCAAATTTGATTGCAAATCAGGATTTTATCATTTAAAATTAGAAGATAACTCTAAACATTTAACAGCATTCACAGTACCCCAAGGATTTTATGAATGGAATGTTTTACCCTTTGGATATAAAAATGCACCAGGTAGGTATCAACATTTTATGGATACTTACTTTACACAATTAGAAAACTGTATTGTATATATTGATGATATATTGTTATATTCAAGAACAGAAGACGAACACATACAATTACTAAATAAATTTATTAACATTATAGATACAGCAGGAATTAGTTTAAGTAAAAGCAAGGCAGAAATAATGAAAAAACAAATAGAATTTCTTGGTATACAAATAGATAAGAATGGAGTAAAAATGCAAACACATATAGTACAAAAAATTATAAATTCAAATGAAATACTAGATACGAAGAAAAAATTACAATCCTTTTTAGGATTAGTAAATCAAGTAAGAGAATATATACCAAAATTAGCAGAATATTTAAAACCATTAAATAAAAAATTAAAAAAGGATATTGAATATCATTTTGACCAAACAGATAGAAAACATATACAAAAGGTTAAAGAATTATGTCAAAAGTTACCAAAATTATATTTTCCAGATATAACAAAAGAATTTATATATATAGTAGAAACAGATTCAAGTAACCATAGTTACGGTGGAGTATTAAAATATAAGTATATTGATACAAAAACAGAACATCACTGTAGATATCACTCAGGAACATATACGGAACCTCAAGATAAATGGGAAATAAATAGGAAAGAATTATTTGCCTTATATAAATGTTTATTAGCATTCGAACCATATATTGTTTATAACAAATTTATTGTCAGAACAGATAATACACAAGTAAAATGGTGGCTAACAAGAAAATTAGACGACTCAGTTACAACAAAAGAAATACGAAGACTTGTCTTAAATATACAAAATTTTACACGCGTACTATCCTATCCTACTTTACATGATTGAGCATTATGCTCTTATTTTCAACAAAGAAAAACGTGTGGGGTTTAGTGTTTCCCACTAAAAAAGTAGTACAATAATTTACATAATAAGACAAACTAAAATAATATCTGCGGGTCTTCCCATGTATCTTTTTGTCTTGCTGTTCTTCATTCTAGATTTACTTCTGGTATAGTTGTAGTATTTCCTCCACTGCACTTTGAACAATGGTGATCTGGGTATTTTGGTCCTAAATACTGGCAATATTTAACCAATAAATTTTCTGAAATAAAATCTTTTTTGATAGCTCTTGTTGTTGGGGTATCTTCGGGTCTTAGTAATGTCCATATCCAACTACGTACTTCTTCCATATCTTCTTGTCGTAGTACTCTTGCATTTGCATAGATCATGGCATGGTCTCTACAATGATATTTCCATATGTTATGTCCATTGGTGTAATTGTTGACTAGTTCTTGAATAATTACTTGCAGTCCTATTAATCTTTTTGTAGCAAAGAATGTTGGTATATCAACTTCTGGTATTTCTGGTTGCTTTTCTATATCCTCTGGGATAATCATATCTCTGGTTAGTCCAATTTTTACTACTTGGATGAGTGGTTTTATCTCATTGTATAATATTTCGGCTGGTGCTGAATAACATCTTATATAAAAGAATGATCCGTCTGTAATTCTTTTGTATATGGAAAAGGCATTATATAAGTCTGGTATTTGTTGTAGTTCTGCTCCATCGGCTGTATATACCGTTGCGAGTAGTCCATATTCATAGCATGTACGTACTAAATTTGCACTGGTGCCAGGCTGGGCTATTAGTTTATTGTATCCTTGTAGTTTCTGCGTTATAAAATCTTTTTGAGGGTCAGTGGTTGTCTGAGATCTTGGATGTAAATTCAAAAAGGTTTGGGTTTTATACATATTTTGGATGTATGCTCTGGAAATGTGGTTATATACTTGTTTATTTTGGTTTAGACTTGCGGCATATGTGGATGTTTGTGGACTTGGTATAGTCGGATGTGATAGGTTTATGGGTTGTTTATTCCTGGTAAAGGTTTTTGTAAACTGGCTATTTAAATTTTGGTTTTGTCTTTTTGTAGGTTGACTGGTTGGATTTGAGCTGCTTGCTCCTGTAGATGCTTTTCCTGTAGCTGCATTAACAAACTTGTTATGAGTTTTATGGAGTTTCTCAACGTCTCCTTCTAGTTCTGGAATTTTTATGTCTTCCGATTGACATAGTTCAGCATATTTTGAGTCATGCGGTTGACTTGTAGCTTTGTCCTTCTTTAGCTCTTTTAGTTCTAGCTCAAAACTGTCCACTTTTAAGCAAAGTGTAGTCATGGCTTTTAACAAAATATCCATTTGGCTATCTTGATCTGTCTGGGTAGCTTTGTCTTGATAAGTAGTCTGCAGTGACATTTTTGTTAGTACTGATCACTTCTATTGTAAATGTAAAATTTTGTATATTTAAGACAAGTCTTCGTATTTCTTTTGTTGTAACTGAGTCGTCTAATTTTCTTGTTAGCCACCATTTTACTTGTGTATTATCTGTTCTGACAATAAATTTGTTATAAACAATATATGGTTCGAATGCTAATAAACATTTATATAAGGCAAATAATTCTTTCCTATTTATTTCCCATTTATCTTGAGGTTCCGTATATGTTCCTGAGTGATATCTACAGTGATGTTCTGTTTTTGTATCAATATACTTATATTTTAATACTCCACCGTAACTATGGTTACTTGAATCTGTTTCTACTATATATATAAATTCTTTTGTTATATCTGGAAAATATAATTTTGGTAACTTTTGACATAATTCTTTAACCTTTTGTATATGTTTTCTATCTGTTTGGTCAAAATGATATTCAATATCCTTTTTTAATTTTTTATTTAATGGTTTTAAATATTCTGCTAATTTTGGTATATATTCTCTTACTTGATTTACTAATCCTAAAAAGGATTGTAACTTTTTCTTTGTATCTAGTATCTCATCTGAATTTATAATTTTTTGTACTATATGTGTTTGCATTTTTACTCCATTCTTATCTATTTGTATGCCAAGAAATTCTATTTGTTTTTTCATTATTTCTGCCTTGCTTTTACTTAAACTAATTCCTGCTGTATCTATAATGTTAATAAATTTATTTAGTAATTGTATGTGTTCGTCTTCTGTTCTTGAATATAACAATATATCATCAATATATACAATACAGTTTTCTAATTGTGTAAAGTAAGTATCCATAAAATGTTGATACCTACCTGGCTTGTACTTTCTGGGCATATATTTGTTTTAATGTTCCTATTATTGATTATAGAAATCTAAATGCCAAAACTAAAACTTATAATTACCCAATACCAAATAAAATATTAAAAATTAGACAAATCCAAGGATATAATTACTTTAGCAAATTTGATTGCAAATCAGGATTTTATCATTTAAAATTAGAAGATAACTCTAAACATTTAACAGCATTCACAGTACCCCAAGGATTTTATGAATGGAATGTTTTACCCTTTGGATATAAAAATGCACCAGGTAGGTATCAACATTTTATGGATACTTACTTTACACAATTAGAAAACTGTATTGTATATATTGATGATATATTGTTATATTCAAGAACAGAAGACGAACACATACAATTACTAAATAAATTTATTAACATTATAGATACAGCAGGAATTAGTTTAAGTAAAAGCAAGGCAGAAATAATGAAAAAACAAATAGAATTTCTTGGTATACAAATAGATAAGAATGGAGTAAAAATGCAAACACATATAGTACAAAAAATTATAAATTCAGATGAGATACTAGATACAAAGAAAAAGTTACAATCCTTTTTAGGATTAGTAAATCAAGTAAGAGAATATATACCAAAATTAGCAGAATATTTAAAACCATTAAATAAAAAATTAAAAAAGGATATTGAATATCATTTTGACCAAACAGATAGAAAACATATACAAAAGGTTAAAGAATTATGTCAAAAGTTACCAAAATTATATTTTCCAGATATAACAAAAGAATTTATATATATAGTAGAAACAGATTCAAGTAACCATAGTTACGGTGGAGTATTAAAATATAAGTATATTGATACAAAAACAGAACATCACTGTAGATATCACTCAGGAACATATACGGAACCTCAAGATAAATGGGAAATAAATAGGAAAGAATTATTTGCCTTATATAAATGTTTATTAGCATTCGAACCATATATTGTTTATAACAAATTTATTGTCAGAACAGATAATACACAAGTAAAATGGTGGCTAACAAGAAAATTAGACGACTCAGTTACAACAAAAGAAATACGAAGACTTGTCTTAAATATACAAAATTTTACATTTACAATAGAAGTGATCAGTACTAACAAAAATGTCACTGCAGACTACTTATCAAGACAAAGCTACCCAGACAGATCAAGATAGCCAAATGGATATTTTGTTAAAAGCCATGACTACACTTTGCTTAAAAGTGGACAGTTTTGAGCTAGAACTAAAAGAGCTAAAGAAGGACAAAGCTACAAGTCAACCGCATGACTCAAAATATGCTGAACTATGTCAATCGGAAGACATAAAAATTCCAGAACTAGAAGGAGACGTTGAGAAACTCCATAAAACTCATAACAAGTTTGTTAATGCAGCTACAGGAAAAGCATCTACAGGAGCAAGCAGCTCAAATCCAACCAGTCAACCTACAAAAAGACAAAACCAAAATTTAAATAACCAGTTTACAAAAACCTCTATCAGAAATAAACAACCCATAAACCTATCACATCCGACTATACCAAGTCCACAAACATCCACATATGCCGCAAGTCTAAACCAAAATAAACAAGTATATAACCACATTTCCAGAGCATACATCCAAAATATGTATAAAACCCAAACCTTTTTGAATTTACATCCAAGATCTCAGACAACCACTGACCCTCAAAAAGATTTTATAACTCAGAAACTACAAGGATACAATAAACTAATAGCCCAGCCTGGCACCAGTGCAAATTTAGTACGTACATGCTATGAATATGGACTACTCGCAACAGTATATACAGCCGATGGAGCAGAACTACAACAAATACCAGACTTATATAATGCCTTTTCCATATACAAAAGAATTACAGACGGATCATTCTTTTATATAAGATGTTATTCAGCACCAGCCGAAATATTATACAATGAGATAAAACCACTCATCCAAGTAGTAAAAATTGGACTAACCAGAGATATGATTATCCCAGAGGACATAGAAAAGCAACCAGAAATACCAGAAGTTGATATACCAACATTCTTTGCTACAAAAAGATTAATAGGACTGCAAGTAATTATTCAAGAACTAGTCAACAATTACACCAATGGACATAACATATGGAAATATCATTGTAGAGACCATGCCATGATCTATGCAAATGCAAGAGTACTACGACAAGAAGATATGGAAGAAGTACGTAGTTGGATATGGACATTACTAAGACACGAAGATACCCCAACAACAAGAGCTATCAAAAAAGATTTTATTTCAGAAAATTTATTGGTTAAATATTGCCAGTATTTAGGACCAAAATACCCAGATCACCATTGTTCAAAGTGCAGTGGAGGAAATACTACAACTATACCAGAAGTAAATCTAGAATGAAGAACAGCAAGACAAAAAGATACATGGGAAGACCCGCAGATATTATTTTAGTTTGTCTTATTATGTAAATTATTGTACTACTTTTTTAGTGGGAAACACTAAACCCCACACGTTTTTCTTTGTTGAAAATAAGAGCATAATGCTCAATCATGTAAAGTAGGATAGGATAGTACGCGTGTAGGAATAGTTACGCGTTTTCTTTTTTAAAAAAAAGTCGTAAAGTACACAGTAGATAGTACTGTGCATTTACGCGTTTTTCTTCTTTTTTCTTTCAGAAGTCGTAAAGCAAACAGTATCTTAAACTGTTTACTCACGCGGTTTCTTTATGTAAATTATTGAGGCACTTGCCTCTTATGTGTATAAATAGAGACGAACAGATGAGAAGGAAGGCAAGCAATTCTGCTTACCTATAACCTCTCATGTGTTGAGAACTCAATAAAAGATATTACTCAAAAATATATTTCAGATATTTGCTATGGAGGAATCCAACATAGAAACATCTATGCCACATACTACCGACGAGATAACAACAAAGGTATACTCATATTTACATATGTGTAACTAATCTATCATATTCCTAATAATCTCTGATTAGCTTATTATTATTTATCATGTTATAGTCTGATTATGTTAACATTATCCTTATTAGTTTGCTATGGTTAGGAAGCTGAGAGTAAGTTAGACCCAGACTAAGCTTTTCCAAAATGGTTGAACCCAGAAAAGGCGAGGAAGCCGTGAATAGGGTAGTAAACCAACTGAAGTAAGCAGGGTTAGGGTAAACTGATTAAAGCTGGAACCCATAGTAGTGACCAACCGGATAATTAAACATACTGGACTATTAGATGATAAAGGTAATAATATAAGCAGAGGTTAGAAGGAATAGTTTGATTAAAACACAGAAGTAAGAAATGACAGAACCTAGTTATATGAAACTCGAGATAGCAGAAACTAGTAACCCTAAACAAACAGAAGATATAGAAAGATATAAAACACCAATACCTAAGTATCTTATAAATGGAGATAAAGACTATAAAATATTAGTCTTATATATATTAAAAAATTTAGATACAGATATCACACAAAGAATATATAACCTACTATTTAACCACGAAATTATAGACTTAATGAAAGAATTATGGCTAGACACAATATTAAACAATGATAGTGATGATGACTCTAGAGATAATGATATATACCTTGATATAGATACAGAAGGATATCTAGATTTTTATTAAAATGGACCAAAATAATTTAGAAAATTGGCAGCGAACTATAGATGAACTAAGAGAAAGAGAAACATTAATACAATTCAATCTAGACAGATATATACAAACCCAAAATAGTGGTTATTTAGATCTAATAGTAAGAGAATAAAATATCAGTAGCAGATACACCAGGATATATAGAAAGAACATTAATAGGAACAGTAAAATTATGGCTACATAACATAACAGCTGACGGTAGAGCAACATTAAGAAATAATAAAGATAGTAGTGGAACAATTACAACATCAAGCATAGCTATATTAGACAAATACGAATTTGGAATTAGAAATGAATTTGGAAGTATGACAACAGAATTAGCAGAACAAGAAAAAGATAAGAATCTAAATAGACAATTAATGAATAAATTATCAATATGCAATATGTGTTATATAGATGAATATACATGCGCTTTTAAAGATTACTATTATAGAGCAATATATACTCATGAAGAAGCTATAGCAGTTAGAAGAACATATTTTACAAAGTTACCTGAACCATTTAGTACAAAAATAATAACAGCATGGGATGCAGCTAGTTTGACAGATACATTAGGAGCTAGAATAAAATATTTACAAACATGGTTTATAGGACTGTGTGATGAATATAAAGATAAACAAAAATTAGATAAAGTATTAACAAAAAATATGTCGTGTTGTACACAAAAGATAGCACCACAATTTGGTTGTAAAACTAAGAAAAATAAGTTTAGATACAAAAAACGATTTAAAAAATATAAATCTTTTAAATCTAAATATAAGCATAAAAATCCAAGAAAAAGATATTATATAAAAAATTACAAGAGAAAAAGACCTTATCGACCTAAGAAAAAATTATCAGAATGCAAATGCTATAACTGTGGAAAATTAGGACACTTAGCTAAAGATTGTAAAATACCTAAAGATATTAAGAAAAAACAAATTACCGAAGTAAGAATAGAAGAAAATATTTATACAGAATTACCATACATAGATTATGATTTAGAAAGTAACGATAGTATTTATGAACTAGATGAATTACCAGATATAGAGATAAATGACGCAGATTTAGAAACTGACCTAAATAATGATGATAGCGATATAAATCTATCAGATATAGAAAACGAAATTGATGACTGAATCAGGAATAATAGAAAAAGAAAATTACCAAACTGAAGATAGTAATAACCAAAAAATAATATTTGACTCAAATATATACAAGCAAATTACGAAACAAGAAATAACCTTAAAAATAGATAATGTATTAGATGTACCAATGGTAAAATATTGGTTTAAAAAACCTAAAGAAGAATATTATATAATAAGCCAAAAAGAACATACAGTAGACTGTAAATATGCACAAGGTAGTGCAATGGTACCCATAATAAGTAAAAGAGAAATAACCAAAGAAATACAAGCATTAAAACCAAAACCGAAAAACGAAATAACTCATGTACACTTAGGAGCAATACAGATATTAATAAAAGCATGTTTTAAGGAAGGAATAAATACACCCATAGAACTATACTTAGCAGATGATAGAATTAAGTACCCAATTGAACAAAGTATAATTAGTGCAGTAAAAGGAAATCTAATATACCAAAAATTTAAGTTTACAGTTAACCCAAATTATACAGTAGCAATAAAAGATAGAAATATAGATAAATCTCTAGTATTATATTGGAAACTATCAGGAATAGAATTAACCCCTGGAAGTAAAATATTTACAGCAAGATGCAAAAATTTATATATTTTAACTACTAAACATATGGTACAAGCAACTAACAAAATTGATAAAATCAATATAGAATCCCCATTCGACAATATATTAACGGTCATAGATAATAATGATTATAGTTATGATGAATTAAATATGAATCGTGAGTAAACAGTTTAAGATACTGTTTGCTTTACGACTTCTGAAAGAAAAAAGAAGAAAAACGCGTAAATGCACAGTACTATCTACTGTGTACTTTACGACTTTTTTTTAAAAAAGAAAACGCGTAACTATTCCTACACGCGTACTATCCTATCCTACTTTACATGATTGAGCATTATGCTCTTATTTTCAACAAAGAAAAACGTGTGGGGTTTAGTGTTTCCCACTAAAAAAGTAGTACAATAATTTACATAATAAGACAAACTAAAATAATATCTGCGGGTCTTCCCATGTATCTTTTTGTCTTGCTGTTCTTCATTCTAGATTTACTTCTGGTATAGTTGTAGTATTTCCTCCACTGCACTTTGAACAATGGTGATCTGGGTATTTTGGTCCTAAATACTGGCAATATTTAACCAATAAATTTTCTGAAATAAAATCTTTTTTGATAGCTCTTGTTGTTGGGGTATCTTCGGGTCTTAGTAATGTCCATATCCAACTACGTACTTCTTCCATATCTTCTTGTCGTAGTACTCTTGCATTTGCATAGATCATGGCATGGTCTCTACAATGATATTTCCATATGTTATGTCCATTGGTGTAATTGTTGACTAGTTCTTGAATAATTACTTGCAGTCCTATTAATCTTTTTGTAGCAAAGAATGTTGGTATATCAACTTCTGGTATTTCTGGTTGCTTTTCTATATCCTCTGGGATAATCATATCTCTGGTTAGTCCAATTTTTACTACTTGGATGAGTGGTTTTATCTCATTGTATAATATTTCGGCTGGTGCTGAATAACATCTTATATAAAAGAATGATCCGTCTGTAATTCTTTTGTATATGGAAAAGGCATTATATAAGTCTGGTATTTGTTGTAGTTCTGCTCCATCGGCTGTATATACCGTTGCGAGTAGTCCATATTCATAGCATGTACGTACTAAATTTGCACTGGTGCCAGGCTGGGCTATTAGTTTATTGTATCCTTGTAGTTTCTGCGTTATAAAATCTTTTTGAGGGTCAGTGGTTGTCTGAGATCTTGGATGTAAATTCAAAAAGGTTTGGGTTTTATACATATTTTGGATGTATGCTCTGGAAATGTGGTTATATACTTGTTTATTTTGGTTTAGACTTGCGGCATATGTGGATGTTTGTGGACTTGGTATAGTCGGATGTGATAGGTTTATGGGTTGTTTTATTCCTGGTAAAGGTTTTTGTAAACTGGCTATTTAAATTTTGGTTTTGTCTTTTTGTAGGTTGACTGGTTGGATTTGAGCTGCTTGCTCCTGTAGATGCTTTTCCTGTAGCTGCATTAACAAACTTGTTATGAGTTTTATGGAGTTTCTCAACGTCTCCTTCTAGTTCTGGAATTTTTATGTCTTCCGATTGACATAGTTCAGCATATTTTGAGTCATGCGGTTGACTTGTAGCTTTGTCCTTCTTTAGCTCTTTTAGTTCTAGCTCAAAACTGTCCACTTTTAAGCAAAGTGTAGTCATGGCTTTTAACAAAATATCCATTTGGCTATCTTGATCTGTCTGGGTAGCTTTGTCTTGATAAGTAGTCTGCAGTGACATTTTTGTTAGTACTGATCACTTCTATTGTAAATGTAAAATTTTGTATATTTAAGACAAGTCTTCGTATTTCTTTTGTTGTAACTGAGTCGTCTAATTTTCTTGTTAGCCACCATTTTACTTGTGTATTATCTGTTCTGACAATAAATTTGTTATAAACAATATATGGTTTGAATGCTAATAAACATTTATATAAGGCAAATAATTCTTTCCTATTTATTTCCCATTTATCTTGAGGTTCCGTATATGTTCCTGAGTGATATCTACAGTGATGTTCTGTTTTTGTATCAATATACTTATATTTTAATACTCCACCGTAACTATGGTTACTTGAATCTGTTTCTACTATATATATAAATTCTTTTGTTATATCTGGAAAATATAATTTTGGTAACTTTTGACATAATTCTTTAACCTTTTGTATATGTTTTCTATCTGTTTGGTCAAAATGATATTCAATATCCTTTTTTAATTTTTTATTTAATGGTTTTAAATATTCTGCTAATTTTGGTATATATTCTCTTACTTGATTTACTAATCCTAAAAAGGATTGTAACTTTTTCTTTGTATCTAGTATCTCATCTGAATTTATAATTTTTTGTACTATATGTGTTTGCATTTTTACTCCATTCTTATCTATTTGTATGCCAAGAAATTCTATTTGTTTTTTCATTATTTCTGCCTTGCTTTTACTTAAACTAATTCCTGCTGTATCTATAATGTTAATAAATTTATTTAGTAATTGTATGTGTTCGTCTTCTGTTCTTGAATATAACAATATATCATCAATATATACAATACAGTTTTCTAATTGTGTAAAGTAAGTATCCATAAAATGTTGATACCTACCTGGTGCATTTTTATATCCAAAGGGTAAAACATTCCATTCATAAAATCCTTGGGGTACTGTGAATGCTGTTAAATGTTTAGAGTTATCTTCTAATTTTAAATGATAAAAGCCTGATTTGCAATCAAATTTGCTAAAGTAATTATATCCTTGGATTTGTCTAATTTTTAATATTTTGTTTGGTATTGGGTAATTATAAGTTTTAGTTTTGGCATTTAGATTTCTATAATCAATAACCATCCTACTCTTCCCTCTTTTTTGTTCACTATGTTTGTTAACAATAAAGGCGGGACTAGTATGTTTACTGTTACTAGCTTGGATGTAATTATTTTGAAGTAATTCATCTATGTGTAAGGTAAATTCTTTTAAGTCATCAAAGTTATATTTTAATGGTTTTTGGGTTATTATACTATTCTGATTTATTAGTTCTATTGTAACTGTTGTTTTATGTTTATGCCATCCTTTAAGCGGATTGTCACTATATAAGGGTTCTAACTTATCATAGATTGATTGTAACATATTGATATTAAAGGTTATAATTTCTATTGCTTTCTCTGTTGTCACTTGATTTTCTAGTTTTTGTGTTATCTTTTCTGATCCTTTTATCCATGGTGTTGTTTTTCTAGGTTTATTTTGTACTCGTTTGGCTCCTATTTTTTGTTTACAAGGTGTTGTAAACCAGCAGTGTGTTTTTGTTAGTATATGAGGGTATAGTTCATCGATAAAGGGCATTCCTAAAATTATATCTCTTGTTGTGAAATCATAATAGTATAATAACCCAAAAACCATTAAAATATAACTTTGATGACTTAAAAGAATTTACCTTACACATAGATGAATTACTTCAAAATAATTACATCCAAGCTAGTAACAGTAAACATACTAGTCCCGCCTTTATTGTTAACAAACATAGTGAACAAAAAAGAGGGAAGAGTAGGATGGTTATTGATTATAGAAATCTAAATGCCAAAACTAAAACTTATAATTACCCAATACCAAACAAAATATTAAAAATTAGACAAATCCAAGGATATAATTACTTTAGCAAATTTGATTGCAAATCAGGCTTTTATCATTTAAAATTAGAAGATAACTCTAAACATTTAACAGCATTCACAGTACCCCAAGGATTTTATGAATGGAATGTTTTACCCTTTGGATATAAAAATGCACCAGGTAGGTATCAACATTTTATGGATACTTACTTTACACAATTAGAAAACTGTATTGTATATATTGATGATATATTGTTATATTCAAGAACAGAAGACGAACACATACAATTACTAAATAAATTTATTAACATTATAGATACAGCAGGAATTAGTTTAAGTAAAAGCAAGGCAGAAATAATGAAAAAACAAATAGAATTTCTTGGTATACAAATAGATAAGAATGGAGTAAAAATGCAAACACATATAGTACAAAAAATTATAAATTCAAATGAAATACTAGATACGAAGAAAAAATTACAATCCTTTTTAGGATTAGTAAATCAAGTAAGAGAATATATACCAAAATTAGCAGAATATTTAAAACCATTAAATAAAAAATTAAAAAAGGATATTGAATATCATTTTGACCAAACAGATAGAAAACATATACAAAAGGTTAAAGAATTATGTCAAAAGTTACCAAAATTATATTTTCCAGATATAACAAAAGAATTTATATATATAGTAGAAACAGATTCAAGTAACCATAGTTACGGTGGAGTATTAAAATATAAGTATATTGATACAAAAACAGAACATCACTGTAGATATCACTCAGGAACATATACGGAACCTCAAGATAAATGGGAAATAAATAGGAAAGAATTATTTGCCTTATATAAATGTTTATTAGCATTCGAACCATATATTGTTTATAACAAATTTATTGTCAGAACAGATAATACACAAGTAAAATGGTGGCTAACAAGAAAATTAGACGACTCAGTTACAACAAAAGAAATACGAAGACTTGTCTTAAATATACAAAATTTTACATTTACAATAGAAGTGATCAGTACTAACAAAAATGTCACTGCAGACTACTTATCAAGACAAAGCTACCCAGACAGATCAAGATAGCCAAATGGATATTTTGTTAAAAGCCATGACTACACTTTGCTTAAAAGTGGACAGTTTTGAGCTAGAACTAAAAGAGCTAAAGAAGGACAAAGCTACAAGTCAACCGCATGACTCAAAATATGCTGAACTATGTCAATCGGAAGACATAAAAATTCCAGAACTAGAAGGAGACGTTGAGAAACTCCATAAAACTCATAACAAGTTTGTTAATGCAGCTACAGGAAAAGCATCTACAGGAGCAAGCAGCTCAAATCCAACCAGTCAACCTACAAAAAGACAAAACCAAAATTTAAATAACCAGTTTACAAAAACCTCTATCAGAAATAAACAACCCATAAACCTATCACATCCGACTATACCAAGTCCACAAACATCCACATATGCCGCAAGTCTAAACCAAAATAAACAAGTATATAACCACATTTCCAGAGCATACATCCAAAATATGTATAAAACCCAAACCTTTTTGAATTTACATCCAAGATCTCAGACAACCACTGACCCTCAAAAAGATTTTATAACTCAGAAACTACAAGGATACAATAAACTAATAGCCCAGCCTGGCACCAGTGCAAATTTAGTACGTACATGCTATGAATATGGACTACTCGCAACAGTATATACAGCCGATGGAGCAGAACTACAACAAATACCAGACTTATATAATGCCTTTTCCATATACAAAAGAATTACAGACGGATCATTCTTTTATATAAGATGTTATTCAGCACCAGCCGAAATATTATACAATGAGATAAAACCACTCATCCAAGTAGTAAAAATTGGACTAACCAGAGATATGATTATCCCAGAGGACATAGAAAAGCAACCAGAAATACCAGAAGTTGATATACCAACATTCTTTGCTACAAAAAGATTAATAGGACTGCAAGTAATTATTCAAGAACTAGTCAACAATTACACCAATGGACATAACATATGGAAATATCATTGTAGAGACCATGCCATGATCTATGCAAATGCAAGAGTACTACGACAAGAAGATATGGAAGAAGTACGTAGTTGGATATGGACATTACTAAGACCCGAAGATACCCCAACAACAAGAGCTATCAAAAAAGATTTTATTTCAGAAAATTTATTGGTTAAATATTGCCAGTATTTAGGACCAAAATACCCAGATCACCATTGTTCAAAGTGCAGTGGAGGAAATACTACAACTATACCAGAAGTAAATCTAGAATGAAGAACAGCAAGACAAAAAGATACATGGGAAGACCCGCAGATATTATTTTAGTTTGTCTTATTATGTAAATTATTGTACTACTTTTTTAGTGGGAAACACTAAACCCCACACGTTTTTCTTTGTTGAAAATAAGAGCATAATGCTCAATCATGTAAAGTAGGATAGGATAGTACGCGTGTAGGAATAGTTACGCGTTTTCTTTTTTAAAAAAAGTCGTAAAGTACACAGTAGATAGTACTGTGCATTTACGCGTTTTTCTTCTTTTTTCTTTCAGAAGTCGTAAAGCAAACAGTATCTTAAACTGTTTACTCACGCGGTTTCTTTATGTAAATTATTGAGGCACTTGCCTCTTATGTGTATAAATAGAGACGAACAGATGAGAAGGAAGGCAAGCAATTCTGCTTACCTATAACCTCTCATGTGTTGAGAACTCAATAAAAGATATTACTCAAAAATATATTTCAGATATTTGCTATGGAGGAATCCAACATAGAAACATCTATGCCACATACTACCGACGAGATAACAACAAAGGTATACTCATATTTACATATGTGTAACTAATCTATCATATTCCTAATAATCTCTGATTAGCTTATTATTATTTATCATGTTATAGTCTGATTATGTTAACATTATCCTTATTAGTTTGCTATGGTTAGGAAGCTGAGAGTAAGTTAGACCCAGACTAAGCTTTTCCAAAATGGTTGAACCCAGAAAAGGCGAGGAAGCCGTGAATAGGGTAGTAAACCAACTGAAGTAAGCAGGGTTAGGGTAAACTGATTAAAGCTGGAACCCATAGTAGTGACCAACCGGATAATTAAACATACTGGACTATTAGATGATAAAGGTAATAATATAAGCAGAGGTTAGAAGGAATAATTGATTAAAACACAGAAGTAAGAAATGACAGAACCTAGTTATATGAAACCCGAAATAGCAGAAACTAGTAACCCTAAACAAACAGAAGATATAGAAAGATATAAAACACCAATACCTAAGTATCTTATAAATGGAGATAAAGACTATAAAATATTAGTCTTATATATATTAAAAAATTTAGATACAGATATCACACAAAGAATATATAACCTACTATTTAACCACGAAATCATAGACTTAATGAAAGAATTATGGATAGACACAATATTAAACAATGATAGTGATAATGACTCTAGAGATAATGATATATACCTTGATATAGATACAGAAGGATATCTAGATTTTTATTAAAATGGACCAAAATAATTTAGAAAATTGGCAGCGAACTATAGATGAACTAAGAGAAAGAGAAACATTAATGGTTGCTTTTCTATGTCCTCTGGGATAATCATATCTCTGGTTAGTCCAATTTTTACTACTTGGATGAGTGGTTTTATCTCATTGTATAATATTTCGGCTGGTGCTGAATAACATCTTATATAAAAGAATGATCCGTCTGTAATTCTTTTGTATATGGAAAAGGCATTATATAAGTCTGGTATTTGTTGTAGTTCTGCTCCATCGGCTGTATATACTGTTGCGAGTAGTCCATATTCATAGCATGTACGTACTAAATTTGCACTGGTGCCAGGCTGGGCTATTAGTTTATTGTATCCTTGTAGTTTCTGAGTTATAAAATCTTTTTGAGGGTCAGTGGTTGTCTGAGATCTTGGATGTAAATTCAAAAAGGTTTGGGTTTTATACATATTTTGGATGTATGCTCTGGAAATGTGGTTATATACTTGTTTATTTTGGTTTAGACTTGCGGCATATGTGGATGTTTGTGGACTTGGTATAGTCGGATGTGATAGGTTTATGGGTTGTTTATTTCTGATAGAGGTTTTTGTAAACTGGTTATTTAAATTTTGGTTTTGTCTTTTTGTAGGTTGACTGGTTGGATTTGAGCTGCTTGCTCCTGTAGATGCTTTTCCTGTAGCTGCATTAACAAACTTGTTATGAGTTTTATGGAGTTTCTCAACGTCTCCTTCTAGTTCTGGAATTTTTATGTCTTCCGATTGACATAGTTCAGCATATTTTGAGTCATGCGGTTGACTTGTAGCTTTGTCCTTCTTTAGCTCTTTTAATTCTAGCTCAAAACTGTCCACTTTTAAGCAAAGTGTAGTCATGGCTTTTAACAAAATATCCATTTGGCTATCTTGATCTGTCTGGGTAGCTTTGTCTTGATAAGTAGTCTGCAGTGACATTTTTGTTAGTACTGATCACTTCTATTGTAAATGTAAAATTTTGTATATTTAAGACAAGTCTTCGTATTTCTTTTGTTGTAACTGAGTCGTCTAATTTTCTTGTTAGCCACCATTTTACTTGTGTATTATCTGTTCTGACAATAAATTTGTTATAAACAATATATGGTTCGAATGCTAATAAACATTTATATAAGGCAAATAATTCTTTCCTATTTATTTCCCATTTATCTTGAGGTTCCGTATATGTTCCTGAGTGATATCTACAGTGATGTTCTGTTTTTGTATCAATATACTTATATTTTAATACTCCACCGTAACTATGGTTACTTGAATCTGTTTCTACTATATATATAAATTCTTTTGTTATATCTGGAAAATATAATTTTGGTAACTTTTGACATAATTCTTTAACCTTTTGTATATGTTTTCTATCTGTTTGGTCAAAATGATATTCAATATCCTTTTTTAATTTTTTATTTAATGGTTTTAAATATTCTGCTAATTTTGGTATATATTCTCTTACTTGATTTACTAATCCTAAAAAGGATTGTAACTTTTTCTTTGTATCTAGTATCTCATCTGAATTTATAATTTTTTGTACTATATGTGTTTGCATTTTTACTCCATTCTTATCTATTTGTATACCAAGAAATTCTATTTGTTTTTTCATTATTTCTGCCTTGCTTTTACTTAAACTAATTCCTGCTGTATCTATAATGTTAATAAATTTATTTAGTAATTGTATGTGTTCGTCTTCTGTTCTTGAATATAACAATATATCATCAATATATACAATACAGTTTTCTAATTGTGTAAAGTAAGTATCCATAAAATGTTGATACCTACCTGGTGCATTTTTATATCCAAAGGGTAAAACATTCCATTCATAAAATCCTTGGGGTACTGTGAATGCTGTTAAATGTTTAGAGTTATCTTCTAATTTTAAATGATAAAATCCTGATTTGCAATCAAATTTGCTAAAGTAATTATATCCTTGGATTTGTCTAATTTTTAATATTTTATTTGGTATTGGGTAATTATAAGTTTTAGTTTTGGCATTTAGATTTCTATAATCAATAACCATCCTACTCTTCCCTCTTTTTTGTTCACTATGTTTGTTAACAATAAAGGCGGGACTAGTATGTTTACTGTTACTAGCTTGGATGTAATTATTTTGAAGTAATTCATCTATGTGTAAGGTAAATTCTTTTAAGTCATCAAAGTTATATTTTAATGGTTTTTGGGTTATTATACTATTCTGATTTATTAGTTCTATTGTAACTGTTGTTTTATGTTTATGCCATCCTTTAAGCGGATTGTCACTATATAAGGGTTCTAACTTATCATAGATTGATTGTAACATATTGATATTAAAGGTTATAATTTCTATTGCTTTCTCTGTTGTCACTTGATTTTCTAGTTTTTGTGTTATCTTTTCTGATCCTTTTATCCATGGTGTTGTTTTTCTAGGTTTATTTTGTACTCGTTTGGCTCCTATTTTTTGTTTACAAGGTGTTGTAAACCAGCAGTGTGTTTTTGTTAGTATATGAGGGTATAGTTCATCGATAAAGGGCATTCCTAAAATTATATCTCTTGTTGTGAAATCATAGTTATACATTGTTTTTATTGTTAGTATTTTATCATATATTTGTAATTTGACATCTTTTGCATAATATTTTATTATACTTCCTTCGTCATTAAATCCTGAAAATACAGTTGGATTTTTTATCTTTTGCCATTTAGATTCTGGTAAACAATTGTATCTACATAAATTTGCTTCTGCACCGGTATCTATCATTGGTGTGTAATATCTACTATTGTATCCTTCTACAATTATTTTTGCTAATATATATACTTTCATTTTAAAGTATTTTTATAATATTGATTTTGTCCTATTGATTATTACATTTTTATTTTGGTAATGAATGATCAATCTTTTATGTTCTAACTTATATGGTTTTACTTGTTCTAGCCATTGTAGTCCTAAAACTATATTTGGATTTATTTGTCCTATTGTAAATTGTATGTTTATAGGTATTCCGCCTATAATTACTTCTTGAATAGTTATTTCCTTTGTCTGTTTTAATTCTATTGGTAGATCGGGTATTTCTTGTTCTTGTATTATAATATCATCTTCTGTAATTAATTCTCTTGTTATCCAATTATCTTGTTCTCCTGTGTTAATTAAGATTAAATATTTTCGTTGATTTAATATTCCTGTTATATAATAAGGATGTTGTGTTGGTATTATTTCATTGGGTATTTCATATTCTATTCTTCTGGATGTACTCATTCTTGATGAGGATGAGGGGGCATCTATTTGTCTTTTTGGTGTCATTCCTATTCTTTCTTTTACTATATCTAATTCTTGATTCATATTTAATTCATCATAACTATAATCATTATTATCTATGACCGTTAATATATTGTCGAATGGGGATTCTATATTGATTTTATCAATTTTGTTAGTTGCTTGTACCATATGTTTAGTAGTTAAAATATATAAATTTTTGCATCTTGCTGTAAATATTTTACTTCCAGGGGTTAATTCTATTCCTGATAGTTTCCAATATAATACTAGAGATTTATCTATATTTCTATCTTTTATTGCTACTGTATAATTTGGGTTAACTGTAAACTTAAATTTTTGGTATATTAGATTTCCTTTTACTGCACTAATTATACTTTGTTCAATTGGGTACTTAATTCTATCATCTGCTAAGTATAGTTCTATGGGTGTATTTATTCCTTCCTTAAAACATGCTTTTATTAATATCTGTATTGCTCCTAAGTGTACATGAGTTATTTCGTTTTTCGGTTTTGGTTTTAATGCTTGTATTTCTTTGGTTATTTCTCTTTTACTTATTATGGGTACCATTGCACTACCTTGTGCATATTTACAGTCTACTGTATGTTCTTTTTGGCTTATTATATAATATTCTTCTTTAGGTTTTTTAAACCAATATTTTACCATTGGTACATCTAATACATTATCTATTTTTAAGGTTATTTCTTGTTTCGTAATTTGCTTGTATATATTTGAGTCAAATATTATTTTTTGGTTATTACTATCTTCAGTTTGGTAATTTTCTTTTTCTATTATTCCTGATTCAGTCATCAATTTCGTTTTCTATATCTGATAGATTTATATCGCTATCATCATTATTTAGGTCAGTTTCTAAATCTGCGTCATTTATCTCTATATCTGGTAATTCATCTAGTTCATAAATACTATCGTTACTTTCTAAATCATAATCTATGTATGGTAATTCCGTATAAATATTTTCTTCTATTCTTACTTCGGTAATTTGTTTTTTCTTAATATCTTTAGGTATTTTACAATCTTTAGCTAAGTGTCCTAATTTTCCACAGTTATAGCATTTGCATTCTGATAATTTTTTCTTAGGTCGATAAGGTCTTTTTCTCTTGTAATTTTTTATATAATATCTTTTTCTTGGATTTTTATGCTTATATTTAGATTTAAAAGATTTATATTTTTTAAATCGTTTTTTGTATCTAAACTTATTTTTCTTAGTTTTACAACCAAATTGTGGTGCTATCTTTTGTGTACAACACGACATATTTTTTGTTAATACTTTATCTAATTTTTGTTTATCTTTATATTCATCACACAGTCCTATAAACCATGTTTGTAAATATTTTATTCTAGCTCCTAATGTATCTGTCAAACTAGCTGCATCCCATGCTGTTATTATTTTTGTACTAAATGGTTCAGGTAACTTTGTAAAATATGTTCTTCTAACTGCTATAGCTTCTTCATGAGTATATATTGCTCTATAATAGTAATCTTTAAAAGCGCATGTATATTCATCTATATAACACATATTGCATATTGATAATTTATTCATTAATTGTCTATTTAGATTCTTATCTTTTTCTTGTTCTGCTAATTCTGTTGTCATACTTCCAAATTCATTTCTAATTCCAAATTCGTATTTGTCTAATATAGCTATGCTTGATGTTGTAATTGTTCCACTACTATCTTTATTATTTCTTAATGTTGCTCTACCGTCAGCTGTTATGTTATGTAGCCATAATTTTACTGTTCCTATTAATGTTCTTTCTATATATCCTGGTGTATCTGCTACTGATATTTTATTATCTATTAGTTGTTTTGCAATTTGTCCTATCCATACTTGTATTGTTTTATTTATATCTGTGACACAATCTAAATCTAAAAATTGTGAATGTTCTGGAGTTTTAGTTGGTGTCCATTTATTTAATCTACTTTGCCATATTGCTTCATATCTATTATCATCTGTTACTGTATAATAAGTTGGTTCTCTAGTTCGTGGGTTATCATATCTTCTTTTCTCATATGTTCTACTTGTACTTGGTTGTTCATTTTTAGGAATGCCCCCTCATCCTCATCAAGAATGAGTACATCCAGAAGAATAGAATATGAAATACCCAATGAAATAATACCAACACAACATCCTTATTATATAACAGGAATATTAAATCAACGAAAATATTTAATCTTAATTAACACAGGAGAACAAGATAATTGGATAACAAGAGAATTAATTACAGAAGATGATATTATAATACAAGAACAAGAAATACCCGATCTACCAATAGAATTAAAACAGACAAAGGAAATAACTATTCAAGAAGTAATTATAGGCGGAATACCTATAAACATACAATTTACAATAGGACAAATAAATCCAAATATAGTTTTAGGACTACAATGGCTAGAACAAGTAAAACCATATAAGTTAGAAGATAAAAGATTGATCATTCATTACCAAAATAAAAATGTAATAATCAATAGGACAAAATCAATATTATAAAAATACTTTAAAATGAAAGTATATATATTAGCAAAAATAATTGTAGAAGGATACAATAGTAGATATTACACACCAATGATAGATACCGGTGCAGAAGCAAATTTATGTAGATACAATTGTTTACCAGAAACTAAGTGGCAAAAGATAAAAAATCCAACTGTATTTTCAGGATTTAATGACGAAGGAAGTATAATAAAATATTATGCAAAAGATGTCAAATTACAAATATATGATAAAATACTAACAATAAAAACAATGTATAACTATGATTTCACAACAAGAGATATAATTTTAGGAATGCCCTTTATCGATGAACTATACCCTCATATACTAACAAAAACACACTGCTGGTTTACAACACCTTGTAAACAAAAAATAGGAGCCAAATGAGTACAAAATAAACCTAGAAAAACAACACCATGGATAAAAGGATCAGAAAAGATAACACAAAAACTAGAAAATCAAGTGACAACAGAGAAAGCAATAGAAATTATAACCTTTAATATCAATATGTTACAATCAATCTATGATAAGTTAGAACCCTTATATAGTGACAATCCGCTTAAAGGATGGCATAAACATAAAACAACAGTTACAATAGAACTAATAAATCAGAATAGTATAATAACCCAAAAACCATTAAAATATAACTTTGATGACTTAAAAGAATTTACCTTACACATAGATGAATTACTTCAAAATGATTACATCCAAGCTAGTAACAGTAAACATACTAGTCCCGCCTTTATTGTTAACAAACATAGTGAACAAAAAAGAGGGAAGAGTAGGATGGTTATTGATTATAGAAATCTAAATGCCAAAACTAAAACTTATAATTACCCAATACCAAATAAAATATTAAAAATTAGACAAATCCAAGGATATAATTACTTTAGCAAATTTGATTGCAAATCAGGATTTTATCATTTAAAATTAGAAGATAACTCTAAACATTTAACAGCATTCACAGTACCCCAAGGATTTTATGAATGGAATGTTTTACCCTTTGGATATAAAAATGCACCAGGTAGGTATCAACATTTTATGGATACTTACTTTACACAATTAGAAAACTGTATTGTATATATTGATGATATATTGTTATATTCAAGAACAGAAGACGAACACATACAATTACTAAATAAATTTATTAACATTATAGATACAGCAGGAATTAGTTTAAGTAAAAGCAAGGCAGAAATAATGAAAAACCAAATAGAATTTCTTGGTATACAAATAGATAAGAATGGAGTAAAAATGCAAACACATATAGTACAAAAAATTATAAATTCAAATGAAATACTAGATACGAAGAAAAAATTACAATCCTTTTTAGGATTAGTAAATCAAGTAAGAGAATATATACCAAAATTAGCAGAATATTTAAAACCATTAAATAAAAAATTAAAAAAGGATATTGAATATCATTTTGACCAAACAGATAGAAAACATATACAAAAGGTTAAAGAATTATGTCAAAAGTTACCAAAATTATATTTTCCAGATATAACAAAAGAATTTATATATATAGTAGAAACAGATTCAAGTAACCATAGTTACGGTGGAGTATTAAAATATAAGTATATTGATACAAAAACAGAACATCACTGTAGATATCACTCAGGAACATATACGGAACCTCAAGATAAATGGGAAATAAATAGGAAAGAATTATTTGCCTTATATAAATGTTTATTAGCATTCGAACCATATATTGTTTATAACAAATTTATTGTCAGAACAGATAATACACAAGTTTGTATATGTTTTCTATCTGTTTGGTCAAAATGATATTCAATATCCTTTTTTAATTTTTTATTTAATGGTTTTAAATATTCTGCTAATTTTGGTATATATTCTCTTACTTGATTTACTAATCCTAAAAAGGATTGTAATTTTTTCTTCGTATCTAGTATTTCATTTGAATTTATAATTTTTTGTACTATATGTGTTTGCATTTTTACTCCATTCTTATCTATTTGTATACCAAGAAATTCTATTTGTTTTTTCATTATTTCTGCCTTGCTTTTACTTAAACTAATTCCTGCTGTATCTATAATGTTAATAAATTTATTTAGTAATTGTATGTGTTCGTCTTCTGTTCTTGAATATAACAATATATCATCAATATATACAATACAGTTTTCTAATTGTGTAAAGTAAGTATCCATAAAATGTTGATACCTACCTGGTGCATTTTTATATCCAAAGGGTAAAACATTCCATTCATAAAATCCTTGGGGTACTGTGAATGGTTAAATTGTCTATTGTGATGTTATCAATACTTATGTTTGGAGATTCTTCGTCAGGGTTTAAGCTTTCTAAGTGTATTTGTTCTTTTAACTGTTCTAATTCCATTGCTAACTTTTTTTCTTTTTCTTTTTTTATTTTTTCATTTTGTTTGGCTAATCTGGCTTGTACTTTCTGGGCATATATTTGTTTTAATATTGCTAATTCTTTTTCCATTTCTTGTATTTTTGTAGATGATTCGGATGTTTCTGGTTCTGGTTCAAAATATTCAGGGATTGGTTCTTGAGGTGGTATAGGTTTTTGAGGAGGGGTTTGTTTTATTTGTTGGGTTTTTAGTTGTTCGATTTCTTTTTTGGCTTCTAATCGTATTTTTTCTATTTCTAGTTTTTGATCTATTTCAGTATTTTCTTTTTGTAATCTTATCATTTCTGTTAGACTATCTTCTAATTTAGCTGATATTGGATCCGGCATTAAATATAATTTTGTACCTATTTTTCTATATCGTCGTCCTAAATTTGAGTGTGTCGTGTTGTACACAAAAGATAGCACCACAATTTGGTTGTAAAACTAAGAAAAATAAGTTTAGATACAAAAAACGATTTAAAAAATATAAATCTTTTAAATCTAAATATAAGCATAAAAATCCAAGAAAAAGATATTATATAAAAAATTACAAGAGAAAAAGACCTTATCGACCTAAGAAAAAATTATCAGAATGCAAATGCTATAACTGTGGAAAATTAGGACACTTAGCTAAAGATTGTAAAATACCTAAAGATATTAAGAAAAAACAAATTACCGAAGTAAGAATAGAAGAAAATATTTATACAGAATTACCATACATAGATTATGATTTAGAAAGTAACGATAGTATTTATGAACTAGATGAATTACCAGATATAGAGATAAATGACGCAGATTTAGAAACTGACCTAAATAATGATGATAGCGATATAAATCTATCAGATATAGAAAACGAAATTGATGACTGAATCAGGAATAATAGAAAAAGAAAATTACCAAACTGAAGATAGTAATAACCAAAAAATAAATAAATATCTTTTTCTTGGATTTTTATGCTTATATTTAGATTTAAAAGATTTATATTTTTTAAATCGTTTTTTGTATCTAAACTTATTTTTCTTAGTTTTACAACCAAATTGTGGTGCTATCTTTTGTGTACAACACGACATATTTTTTGTTAATACTTTATCTAATTTTTGTTTATCTTTATATTCATCACACAGTCCTATAAACCATGTTTGTAAATATTTTATTCTAGCTCCTAATGTATCTGTCAAACTAGCTGCATCCCATGCTGTTATTATTTTTGTACTAAATGGTTCAGGTAACTTTGTAAAATATGTTCTTCTAACTGCTATAGCTTCTTCATGAGTATATATTGCTCTATAATAGTAATCTTTAAAAGCGCATGTATATTCATCTATATAACACATATTGCATATTGATAATTTATTCATTAATTGTCTATTTAGATTCTTATCTTTTTCTTGTTCTGCTAATTCTGTTGTCATACTTCCAAATTCATTTCTAATTCCAAATTCGTATTTGTCTAATATAGCTATGCTTGATGTTGTAATTGTTCCACTACTATCTTTATTATTTCTTAATGTTGCTCTACCGTCAGCTGTTATGTTATGTAGCCATAATTTTACTGTTCCTATTAATGTTCTTTCTATATATCCTGGTGTATCTGCTACTGATATTTTATTATCTATTAGTTGCTTTGCAATTTGTCCTATCCATACTTGTATTGTTTTATTTATATCTGTGACACAATCTAAATCTAAAAATTGTGAATGTTCTGGAGTTTTAGTTGGTGTCCATTTATTTAATCTACTTTGCCATATTGCTTCATATCTATTATCATCTGTTACTGTATAATAAGTTGGTTCTCTAGTTCGTGGGTTATCATATCTTCTTTTCTCATATGTTCTACTTGTACTTGGTTGTTCATTTTTTATAGTATGTATATTTGGTTCAGCATTTGTTGTATTTATATTTAAATCTGTTATTTGGTTCATTATTTGGGTATATGTTTCACTGTTATCGTCATTATCGTCTTCATTGTTATTATTGTCTGAATGTATTTCTGATTCGGTTTCGTTTATGGTTACATTATCTATGGTTAAATTGTCTATTGTGATGTTATCAATACTTATGTTTGGAGATTCTTCGTCAGGGTTTAAGCTTTCTAAGTGTATTTGTTCTTTTAACTGTTCTAATTCCATTGCTAACTTTTTTTCTTTTTCTTTTTTTATTTTTTCATTTTGTTTGGCTAATCTGGCTTGTACTTTCTGGGCATATATTTGTTTTAATATTGCTAATTCTTTTTCCATTTCTTGTATTTTTGTAGATGATTCGGATGTTTCTGGTTCTGGTTCAAAATATTCAGGGATTGGTTCTTGAGGTGGTATAGGTTTTTGAGGAGGGGTTTATTCTTTTGTTATATCTGGAAAATATAATTTTGGTAACTTTTGACATAATTCTTTAACCTTTTGTATATGTTTTCTATCTGTTTGGTCAAAATGATATTCAATATCCTTTTTTAATTTTTTATTTAATGGTTTTAAATATTCTGCTAATTTTGGTATATATTCTCTTACTTGATTTACTAATCCTAAAAAGGATTGTAATTTTTTCTTCGTATCTAGTATTTCATTTGAATTTATAATTTTTTGTACTATATGTGTTTGCATTTTTACTCCATTCTTATCTATTTGTATACCAAGAAATTCTATTTGTTTTTTCATTATTTCTGCCTTGCTTTTACTTAAACTAATTCCTGCTGTATCTATAATGTTAATAAATTTATTTAGTAATTGTATGTGTTCGTCTTCTGTTCTTGAATATAACAATATATCATCAATATATACAATACAGTTTTCTAATTGTGTAAAGTAAGTATCCATAAAATGTTGATACCTACCTGGTGCATTTTTATATCCAAAGGGTAAAACATTCCATTCATAAAATCCTTGGGGTACTGTGAATGCTGTTAAATGTTTAGAGTTATCTTCTAATTTTAAATGATAAAATCCTGATTTGCAATCAAATTTGCTAAAGTAATTATATCCTTGGATTTGTCTAATTTTTAATATTTTATTTGGTATTGGGTAATTATAAGTTTTAGTTTTGGCATTTAGATTTCTATAATCAATAACCATCCTACTCTTCCCTCTTTTTTGTTCACTATGTTTGTTAACAATAAAGGCGGGACTAGTATGTTTACTGTTACTAGCTTGGATGTAATTATTTTGAAGTAATTCATCTATGTGTAAGGTAAATTCTTTTAAGTCATCAAAGTTATATTTTAATGGTTTTTGGGTTATTATACTATTCTGATTTATTAGTTCTATTGTAACTGTTGTTTTATGTTTATGCCATCCTTTAAGCGGATTGTCACTATATAAGGGTTCTAACTTATCATAGATTGATTGTAACATATTGATATTAAAGGTTATAATTTCTATTGCTTTCTCTGTTGTCACTTGATTTTCTAGTTTTTGTGTTATCTTTTCTGATCCTTTTATCCATGGTGTTGTTTTTCTAGGTTTATTTTGTACTCGTTTGGCTCCTATTTTTTGTTTACAAGGTGTTGTAAACCAGCAGTGTGTTTTTGTTAGTATATGAGGGTATAGTTCATCGATAAAGGGCATTCCTAAAATTATATCTCTTGTTGTGAAATCATAGTTATACATTGTTTTTATTGTTAGTATTTTATCATATATTTGTAATTTGACATCTTTTGCATAATATTTTATTATACTTCCTTCGTCATTAAATCCTGAAAATACAGTTGGATTTTTTATCTTTTGCCACTTAGTTTCTGGTAAACAATTGTATCTACATAAATTTGCTTCTGCACCGGTATCTATCATTGGTGTGTAATATCTACTATTGTATCCTTCTACAATTATTTTTGCTAATATATATACTTTCATTTTAAAGTATTTTTATAATATTGATTTTGTCCTATTGATTATTACATTTTTATTTTGGTAATGAATGATCAATCTTTTATCTTCTAACTTATATGGTTTTACTTGTTCTAGCCATTGTAGTCCTAAAACTATATTTGGATTTATTTGTCCTATTGTAAATTGTATGTTTATAGGTATTCCGCCTATAATTACTTCTTGAATAGTTATTTCCTTTGTCTGTTTTAATTCTATTGGTAGATCGGGTATTTCTTGTTCTTGTATTATAATATCATCTTCTGTAATTAATTCTCTTGTTATCCAATTATCTTGTTCTCCTGTGTTAATTAAGATTAAATATTTTCGTTGATTTAATATTCCTGTTATATAATAAGGATGTTGTGTTGGTATTATTTCATTGGGTATTTCATATTCTATTCTTCTGGATGTACTCATTCTTGATGAGGATGAGGGGGCATCTATTTGTATTTTTGGTGTCATTCCTATTCTTTCTTTTACTATATCTAATTCTTGATTCATATTTAATTCATCATAACAATAATCATTATTATCTATGACCGTTAATATATTGTCGAATGGGGATTCTATATTGATTTTATCAATTTTGTTAGTTGCTTGTACCATATGTTTAGTAGTTAAAATATATAAATTTTTGCATCTTGCTGTAAATATTTTACTTCCAGGGGTTAATTCTATTCCTGATAGTTTCCAATATAATACTAGAGATTTATCTATATTTCTATCTTTTATTGCTACTGTATAATTTGGGTTAACTGTAAACTTAAATTTTTGGTATATTAGATTTCCTTTTACTGCACTAATTATACTTTGTTCAATTGGGTACTTAATTCTATCATCTGCTAAGTATAGTTCTATGGGTGTATTTATTCCTTCCTTAAAACATGCTTTTATTAATATCTGTATTGCTCCTAAGTGTACATGAGTTATTTCGTTTTTCGGTTTTGGTTTTAATGCTTGTATTTCTTTGGTTATTTCTCTTTTACTTATTATGGGTACCATTGCACTACCTTGTGCATATTTACAGTCTACTGTATGTTCTTTTTGGCTTATTATATAATATTCTTCTTTAGGTTTTTTAAACCAATATTTTACCATTGGTACATCTAATACATTATCTATTTTTAAGGTTATTTCTTGTTTCGTAATTTGCTTGTATATATTTGAGTCAAATATTATTTTTTGGTTATTACTATCTTCAGTTTGGTAATTTTCTTTTTCTATTATTCCTGATTCAGTCATCAATTTCGTTTTCTATATCTGATAGATTTATATCGCTATCATCATTATTTAGGTCAGTTTCTAAATCTGCGTCATTTATCTCTATATCTGGTAATTCATCTAGTTCATAAATACTATCGTTACTTTCTAAATCATAATCTATGTATGGTAATTCTGTATAAATATTTTCTTCTATTCTTACTTCGGTAATTTGTTTTTTCTTAATATCTTTAGGTATTTTACAATCTTTAGCTAAGTGTCCTAATTTTCCACAGTTATAGCATTTGCATTCTGATAATTTTTTCTTAGGTCGATAAGGTCTTTTTCTCTTGTAATTTTTTATATAATATCTTTTTCTTGGATTTTTATGCTTATATTTAGATTTAAAAGATTTATATTTTTTAAATCGTTTTTTGTATCTAAACTTATTTTTCTTAGTTTTACAACCAAATTGTGGTGCTATCTTTTGTGTACAACACGACATATTTTTTGTTAATACTTTATCTAATTTTTGTTTATCTTTATATTCATCACACAGTCCTATAAACCATGTTTGTAAATATTTTATTCTAGCTCCTAATGTATCTGTCAAACTAGCTGCATCCCATGCTGTTATTATTTTAAAGTTTAAAGATTACTATTATAGAGCAATATATACTCATGAAGAAGCTATAGCAGTTAGAAGAACATATTTTACAAAGTTACCTGAACCATTTAGTACAAAAATAATAACAGCATGGGATGCAGCTAGTTTGACAGATACATTAGGAGCTAGAATAAAATATTTACAAACATGGTTTATAGGACTGTGTGATGAATATAAAGATAAACAAAAATTAGATAAAGTATTAACAAAAAATATGTCGTGTTGTACACAAAAGATAGCACCACAATTTGGTTGTAAAACTAAGAAAAATAAGTTTAGATACAAAAAACGATTTAAAAAATATAAATCTTTTAAATCTAAATATAAGCATAAAAATCCAAGAAAAAGATATTATATAAAAAATTACAAGAGAAAAAGACCTTATCGACCTAAGAAAAAATTATCAGAATGCAAATGCTATAACTGTGGAAAATTAGGACACTTAGCTAAAGATTGTAAAATACCTAAAGATATTAAGAAAAAACAAATTACCGAAGTAAGAATAGAAGAAAATATTTATACAGAATTACCATACATAGATTATGATTTAGAAAGTAACGATAGTATTTATGAACTAGATGAATTACCAGATATAGAGATAAATGACGCAGATTTAGAAACTGACCTAAATAATGATGATAGCGATATAAATCTATCAGATATAGAAAACGAAATTGATGACTGAATCAGGAATAATAGAAAAAGAAAATTACCAAACTGAAGATAGTAATAACCAAAAAATAATATTTGACTCAAATATATACAAGCAAATTACGAAACAAGAAATAACCTTAAAAATAGATAATGTATTAGATGTACCAATGGTAAAATATTGGTTTAAAAAACCTAAAGAAGAATATTATATAATAAGCCAAAAAGAACATACAGTAGACTGTAAATATGCACAAGGTAGTGCAATGGTACCCATAATAAGTAAAAGAGAAATAACCAAAGAAATACAAGCATTAAAACCAAAACCGAAAAACGAAATAACTCATGTACACTTAGGAGCAATACAGATATTAATAAAAGCATGTTTTAAGGAAGGAATAAATACACCCATAGAACTATACTTAGCAGATGATAGAATTAAGTACCCAATTGAACAAAGTATAATTAGTGCAGTAAAAGGAAATCTAATATACCAAAAATTTAAGTTTACAGTTAACCCAAATTATACAGTAGCAATAAAAGATAGAAATATAGATAAATCCCTAGTATTATATTGGAAACTATCAGGAATAGAATTAACCCCTGGAAGTAAAATATTTACAGCAAGATGCAAAAATTTATATATTTTAACTACTAAACATATGGTACAAGCAACTAACAAAATTGATAAAATCAATATAGAATCCCCATTCGACAATATATTAACGGTCATAGATAATAATGATTATAGTTATGATGAATTAAATATGAATCAAGAATTAGATATAGTAAAAGTTATTTATTTCCTTGATTATTTGTGTAATTTCTTTTAGCTTATATTTTTGCTGTCTTTTTATTTTACTCTGTTTTTCAATTCTTCTTGTTAAATAGTGTATTTTTATTTTTCTGACTACTTTTGGTTGTTGTCGCTTATACATTATAATTCATCATATTTATATTCTTGTTGTTTTATAAGTTGTCTAATATATTCGTATTCTGTATAGGAAATTGTGTCGATTAATTCAGGTATTTTTGTGTATTCGTATCTTTCATATAATTTATCTAAATTTAGTCTTAGTTTCTGTACTTGTATGTTCTTTTTGGCTTATTATATAATATTCTTCTTTAGGTTTTTTAAACCAATATTTTACCATTGGTACATCTAATACATTATCTATTTTTAAGGTTATTTCTTGTTTCGTAATTTGCTTGTATATATTTGAGTCAAATATTATTTTTTGGTTATTACTATCTTCAGTTTGGTAATTTTCTTTTTCTATTATTCCTGATTCAGTCATCAATTTCGTTTTCTATATCTGATAGATTTATATCGCTATCATCATTATTTAGGTCAGTTTCTAAATCTGCGTCATTTATCTCTATATCTGGTAATTCATCTAGTTCATAAATACTATCGTTACTTTCTAAATCATAATCTATGTATGGTAATTCCGTATAAATATTTTCTTCTATTCTTACTTCGGTAATTTGTTTTTTCTTAATATCTTTAGGTATTTTACAATCTTTAGCTAAGTGTCCTAATTTTCCACAGTGTGGTCCTTTGATCTTCTCTTCTTGGGTCATTTTATCTAAATGCGGAATTATAGTAGTTATCTCGTTCTCTAATTAGTCTTAATATAATATTGATATCTCTTACTATTAGATCTAAATAACCACTATTTTGGGTTTGTATATATCTGTCTAGATTGAATTGTATTAATGTTTCTCTTTCTCTTAGTTCATCTATAGTTCGCTGCCAATTTTCTAAATTATTTTGGTCCATTTTAATAAAAATCTAGATATCCTTCTGTATCTATATCAAGGTATATATCATTATCTCTAGAGTCATCATCACTATCATTGTTTAATATTGTGTCTAGCCATAATTCTTTCATTAAGTCTATAATTTCGTGGTTAAATAGTAGGTTATATATTCTTTGTGTGATATCTGTATCTAAATTTTTTAATATATATAAGACTAATATTTTATAGTCTTTATCTCCATTTATAAGATACTTAGGTATTGGTGTTTTATATCTTTCTATATCTTCTGTTTGTTTAGGGTTACTAGTTTCTGCTATCTCGAGTTTCATATAACTAGGTTCTGTCATTTCTTACTTCTGTGTTTTAATCAAACTATTCCTTCTAACCTCTGCTTATATTATTACCTTTATCATCTAATAGTCCAGTATGTTTAATTATCCGGTTGGTCACTACTATGGGTTCCAGCTTTAATCAGTTTACCCTAACCCTGCTTACTTCAGTTGGTTTACTACCCTATTCACGGCTTCCTCGCCTTTTCTGGGTTCAACCATTTTGGAAAAGCTTAGTCTGGGTCTAACTTACTCTCAGCTTCCTAACCATAGCAAACTAATAAGGATAATGTTAACATAATCAGACTATAACATGATAAATAATAATAAGCTAATCAGAGATTATTAGGAATATGATAGATTAGTTACACATATGTAAATATGAGTATACCTTTGTTGTTATCTCGTCGGTAGTATGTGGCATAGATGTTTCTATGTTGGATTCCTCCATAGCAAATATCTGAAATATATTTTTGAGTAATATCTTTTATTGAGTTCTCAACACATGAGAGGTTATAGGTAAGCAGAATTGCTTGCCTTCCTTCTCATCTGTTCGTCTCTATTTATACACATAAGAGGCAAGTGCCTCAATAATTTACATAAAGAAACCGCGTGAGTAAACAGTTTAAGATACTGTTTGCTTTACGACTTCTGAAAGAAAAAAGAAGAAAAACGCGTAAATGCACAGTACTATCTACTGTGTACTTTACGACTTTTTTTTTTTTTTAAAAAAGAAAACGCGTAACTATTCCTACACGCGTACTATCCTATCCTACTTTACATGATTGAGCATTATGCTCTTATTTTCAACAAAGAAAAACGTGTGGGGTTTAGTGTTTCCCACTAAAAAAGTAGTACAATAATTTACATAATAAGACAAACTAAAATAATATCTGCGGGTCTTCCCATGTATCTTTTTGTCTTGCTGTTCTTCATTCTAGATTTACTTCTGGTATAGTTGTAGTATTTCCTCCACTGCACTTTGAACAATGGTGATCTGGGTATTTTGGTCCTAAATACTGGCAATATTTAACCAATAAATTTTCTGAAATAAAATCTTTTTTGATAGCTCTTGTTGTTGGGGTATCTTCGGGTCTTAGTAATGTCCATATCCAACTACGTACTTCTTCCATATCTTCTTGTCGTAGTACTCTTGCATTTGCATAGATCATGGCATGGTCTCTACAATGATATTTCCATATGTTATGTCCATTGGTGTAATTGTTGACTAGTTCTTGAATAATTACTTGCAGTCCTATTAATCTTTTTGTAGCAAAGAATGTTGGTATATCAACTTCTGGTATTTCTGGTTGCTTTTCTATGTCCTCTGGGATAATCATATCTCTGGTTAGTCCAATTTTTACTACTTGGATGAGTGGTTTTATCTCATTGTATAATATTTCGGCTGGTGCTGAATAACATCTTATATAAAAGAATGATCCGTCTGTAATTCTTTTGTATATGGAAAAGGCATTATATAAGTCTGGTATTTGTTGTAGTTCTGCTCCATCGGCTGTATATACCGTTGCGAGTAGTCCATATTCATAGCATGTACGTACTAAATTTGCACTGGTGCCAGGCTGGGCTATTAGTTTATTGTATCCTTGTAGTTTCTGCGTTATAAAATCTTTTTGAGGGTCAGTGGTTGTCTGAGATCTTGGATGTAAATTCAAAAAGGTTTGGGTTTTATACATATTTTGGATGTATGCTCTGGAAATGTGGTTATATACTTGTTTATTTTGGTTTAGACTTGCGGCATATGTGGATGTTTGTGGACTTGGTATAGTCGGATGTGATAGGTTTATGGGTTGTTTATTCCTGGTAAAGGTTTTTGTAAACTGGCTATTTAAATTTTGGTTTTGTCTTTTTGTAGGTTGACTGGTTGGATTTGAGCTGCTTGCTCCTGTAGATGCTTTTCCTGTAGCTGCATTAACAAACTTGTTATGAGTTTTATGGAGTTTCTCAACGTCTCCTTCTAGTTCTGGAATTTTTATGTCTTCCGATTGACATAGTTCAGCATATTTTGAGTCATGCGGTTGACTTGTAGCTTTGTCCTTCTTTAGCTCTTTTAGTTCTAGCTCAAAACTGTCCACTTTTAAGCAAAGTGTAGTCATGGCTTTTAACAAAATATCCATTTGGCTATCTTGATCTGTCTGGGTAGCTTTGTCTTGATAAGTAGTCTGCAGTGACATTTTTGTTAGTACTGATCACTTCTATTGTAAATGTAAAATTTTGTATATTTAAGACAAGTCTTCGTATTTCTTTTGTTGTAACTGAGTCGTCTAATTTTCTTGTTAGCCACCATTTTACTTGTGTATTATCTGTTCTGACAATAAATTTGTTATAAACAATATATGGTTCGAATGCTAATAAACATTTATATAAGGCAAATAATTCTTTCCTATTTATTTCCCATTTATCTTGAGGTTCCGTATATGTTCCTGAGTGATATCTACAGTGATGTTCTGTTTTTGTATCAATATACTTATATTTTAATACTCCACCGTAACTATGGTTACTTGAATCTGTTTCTACTATATATATAAATTCTTTTGTTATATCTGGAAAATATAATTTTGGTAACTTTTGACATAATTCTTTAACCTTTTGTATATGTTTTCTATCTGTTTGGTCAAAATGATATTCAATATCCTTTTTTAATTTTTTATTTAATGGTTTTAAATATTCTGCTAATTTTGGTATATATTCTCTTACTTGATTTACTAATCCTAAAAAGGATTGTAATTTTTTCTTCGTATCTAGTATTTCATTTGAATTTATAATTTTTTGTACTATATGTGTTTGCATTTTTACTCCATTCTTATCTATTTGTATACCAAGAAATTCTATTTGTTTTTTCATTATTTCTGCCTTGCTTTTACTTAAACTAATTCCTGCTGTATCTATAATGTTAATAAATTTATTTAGTAATTGTATGTGTTCGTCTTCTGTTCTTGAATATAACAATATATCATCAATATATACAATACAGTTTTCTAATTGTGTAAAGTAAGTATCCATAAAATGTTGATACCTACCTGGTGCATTTTTATATCCAAAGGGTAAAACATTCCATTCATAAAATCCTTGGGGTACTGTGAATGCTGTTAAATGTTTAGAGTTATCTTCTAATTTTAAATGATAAAATCCTGATTTGCAATCAAATTTGCTAAAGTAATTATATCCTTGGATTTGTCTAATTTTTAATATTTTATTTGGTATTGGGTAATTATAAGTTTTAGTTTTGGCATTTAGATTTCTATAATCAATAACCATCCTACTCTTCCCTCTTTTTTGTTCACTATGTTTGTTAACAATAAAGGCGGGACTAGTATGTTTACTGTTACTAGCTTGGATGTAATTATTTTGAAGTAATTCATCTATGTGTAAGGTAAATTCTTTTAAGTCATCAAAGTTATATTTTAATGGTTTTTGGGTTATTATACTATTCTGATTTATTAGTTCTATTGTAACTGTTGTTTTATGTTTATGCCATCCTTTAAGCGGATTGTCACTATATAAGGGTTCTAACTTATCATAGATTGATTGTAACATATTGATATTAAAGGTTATAATTTCTATTGCTTTCTCTGTTGTCACTTGATTTTCTAGTTTTTGTGTTATCTTTTCTGATCCTTTTATCCATGGTGTTGTTTTTCTAGGTTTATTTTGTACTCGTTTGGCTCCTATTTTTTGTTTACAAGGTGTTGTAAACCAGCAGTGTGTTTTTGTTAGTATATGAGGGTATAGTTCATCGATAAAGGGCATTCCTAAAATTATATCTCTTGTTGTGAAATCATAGTTATACATTGTTTTTATTGTTAGTATTTTATCATATATTTGTAATTTGACATCTTTTGCATAATATTTTATTATACTTCCTTCGTCATTAAATCCTGAAAATACAGTTGGATTTTTTATCTTTTGCCACTTAGTTTCTGGTAAACAATTGTATCTACATAAATTTGCTTCTGCACCGGTATCTATCATTGGTGTGTAATATCTACTATTGTATCCTTCTACAATTATTTTTGCTAATATATATACTTTCATTTTAAAGTATTTTTATAATATTGATTTTGTCCTATTGATTATTACATTTTTATTTTGGTAATGAATGATCAATCTTTTATCTTCTAACTTATATGGTTTTACTTGTTCTAGCCATTGTAGTCCTAAAACTATATTTGGATTTATTTGTCCTATTGTAAATTGTATGTTTATAGGTATTCCGCCTATAATTACTTCTTGAATAGTTATTTCCTTTGTCTGTTTTAATTCTATTGGTAGATCGGGTATTTCTTGTTCTTGTATTATAATATCATCTTCTGTAATTAATTCTCTTGTTATCCAATTATCTTGTTCTCCTGTGTTAATTAAGATTAAATATTTTCGTTGATTTAATATTCCTGTTGTATAATAAGGATGTTGTGTTGGTATTATTTCATTGGGTATTTCATATTCTATTCTTCTGGATGTACTCATTCTTGATGAGGATGAGGGGGCATCTATTTGTCTTTTTGGTGTCATTCCTATTCTTTCTTTTACTATATCTAATTCTTGATTCATATTTAATTCATCATAACTATAATCATTATTATCTATGACCGTTAATATATTGTCGAATGGGGATTCTATATTGATTTTATCAATTTTGTTAGTTGCTTGTACCATATGTTTAGTAGTTAAAATATATAAATTTTTGCATCTTGCTGTAAATATTTTACTTCCAGGGGTTAATTCTATTCCTGATAGTTTCCAATATAATACTAGAGATTTATCTATATTTCTATCTTTTATTGCTACTGTATAATTTGGGTTAACTGTAAACTTAAATTTTTGGTATATTAGATTTCCTTTTACTGCACTAATTATACTTTGTTCAATTGGGTACTTAATTCTATCATCTGCTAAGTATAGTTCTATGGGTGTATTTATTCCTTCCTTAAAACATGCTTTTATTAATATCTGTATTGCTCCTAAGTGTACATGAGTTATTTCGTTTTTCGGTTTTGGTTTTAATGCTTGTATTTCTTTGGTTATTTCTCTTTTACTTATTATGGGTACCATTGCACTACCTTGTGCATATTTACAGTCTACTGTATGTTCTTTTTGGCTTATTATATAATATTCTTCTTTAGGTTTTTTAAACCAATATTTTACCATTGGTACATCTAATACATTATCTATTTTTAAGGTTATTTCTTGTTTCGTAATTTGCTTGTATATATTTGAGTCAAATATTATTTTTTGGTTATTACTATCTTCAGTTTGGTAATTTTCTTTTTCTATTATTCCTGATTCAGTCATCAATTTCGTTTTCTATATCTGATAGATTTATATCGCTATCATCATTATTTAGGTCAGTTTCTAAATCTGCGTCATTTATCTCTATATCTGGTAATTCATCTAGTTCATAAATACTATCGTTACTTTCTAAATCATAATCTATGTATGGTAATTCCGTATAAATATTTTCTTCTATTCTTACTTCGGTAATTTGTTTTTTCTTAATATCTTTAGGTATTTTACAATCTTTAGCTAAGTGTCCTAATTTTCCACAGTTATAGCATTTGCATTCTGATAATTTTTTCTTAGGTCGATAAGGTCTTTTTCTCTTGTAATTTTTTATATAATATCTTTTTCTTGGATTTTTATGCTTATATTTAGATTTAAAAGATTTATATTTTTTAAATCGTTTTTTGTATCTAAACTTATTTTTCTTAGTTTTACAACCAAATTGTGGTGCTATCTTTTGTGTACAACACGACATATTTTTTGTTAATACTTTATCTAATTTTTGTTTATCTTTATATTCATCACACAGTCCTATAAACCATGTTTGTAAATATTTTATTCTAGCTCCTAATGTATCTGTCAAACTAGCTGCATCCCATGCTGTTATTATTTTTGTACTAAATGGTTCAGGTAACTTTGTAAAATATGTTCTTCTAACTGCTATAGCTTCTTCATGAGTATATATTGCTCTATAATAGTAATCTTTAAAAGCGCATGTATATTCATCTATATAACACATATTGCATATTGATAATTTATTCATTAATTGTCTATTTAGATTCTTATCTTTTTCTTGTTCTGCTAATTCTGTTGTCATACTTCCAAATTCATTTCTAATTCCAAATTCGTATTTGTCTAATATAGCTATGCTTGATGTTGTAATTGTTCCACTACTATCTTTATTATTTCTTAATGTTGCTCTACCGTCAGCTGTTATGTTATGTAGCCATAATTTTACTGTTCCTATTAATGTTCTTTCTATATATCCTGGTGTATCTGCTACTGATATTTTATTATCTATTAGTTGTTTTGCAATTTGTCCTATCCATACTTGTATTGTTTTATTTATATCTGTGACACAATCTAAATCTAAAAATTGTGAATGTTCTGGAGTTTTAGTTGGTGTCCATTTATTTAATCTACTTTGCCATATTGCTTCATATCTATTATCATCTGTTACTGTATAATAAGTTGGTTCTCTAGTTCGTGGGTTATCATATCTTCTTTTCTCATATGTTCTACTTGTACTTGGTTGTTCATTTTTTATAGTATGTATATTTGGTTCAGCATTTGTTGTATTTATATTTAAATCTGTTATTTGGTTCATTATTTGGGTATATGTTTCACTGTTATCGTCATTATCGTCTTCATTGTTATTATTGTCTGAATGTATTTCTGATTCGGTTTCGTTTATGGTTACATTATCTATGGTTAAATTGTCTATTGTGATGTTATCAATACTTATGTTTGGAGATTCTTCGTCAGGGTTTAAGCTTTCTAAGTGTATTTGTTCTTTTAACTGTTCTAATTCCATTGCTAACTTTTTTTCTTTTTCTTTTTTTATTTTTTCATTTTGTTTGGCTAATCTGGCTTGTACTTTCTGGGCATATATTTGTTTTAATATTGCTAATTCTTTTTCCATTTCTTGTATTTTTGTAGATGATTCGGATGTTTCTGGTTCTGGTTCAAAATATTCAGGGATTGGTTCTTGAGGTGGTATAGGTTTTTGAGGAGGGGTTTGTTTTATTTGTTGGGTTTTTAGTTGTTCGATTTCTTTTTTGGCTTCTAATCGTATTTTTTCTATTTCTAGTTTTTGATCTATTTCAGTATTTTCTTTTTGTAATCTTATCATTTCTGTTAGACTATCTTCTAATTTAGCTGATATTGGATCCGGCATTAAATATAATTTTGTACCTATTTTTCTATATCGTCGTCCTAAATTTGAGTGTGTTATTGTTATTTGTGTTCCATCTGTTCCTAAAAATATTTTTTCTTCTACTGGATATTCTTCTTTATTCATAAACAATATTTAATTTCTAATATATCTTTTTGTAATTCTAATTCTTGTATGGTTTGTTTTTGTGCTTCGATTGATTTTTTAGCTACTCCTGCAAATATATTATAATTTAATCTTTCTTTTCTAATTTTAAGTTCTTCGTGTATATCATTTAATTTTCTTAATAATTCCATTTTTCTTATTATTTTTGGTGTTTCTGGATATATATATACTGGGTTGCTTGGCTCTGGTTTATCCATTTACTAATGATTCTCTTATTTTAGTTATTGCTATAATAAAATGTGTTATTCTTTTAGTGAAGTTATTTATTTCCTTGATTATTTGTGTAATTTCTTTTAGCTTATATTTTTGCTGTCTTTTTATTTTACTTTTTTTTTTTTTTTTTTTTTTTTTTTTTTTTTCTAATTGTGTAAAGTAAGTATCCATAAAATGTTGATACCTACCTGGTGCATTTTTATATCCAAAGGGTAAAACATTCCATTCATAAAATCCTTGGGGTACTGTAAATATGCACAAGGTAGTGCAATGGTACCCATAATAAGTAAAAGAGAAATAACCAAAGAAATACAAGCATTAAAACCAAAACCGAAAAACGAAATAACTCATGTACACTTAGGAGCAATACAGATATTAATAAAAGCATGTTTTAAGGAAGGAATAAATACACCCATAGAACTATACTTAGCAGATGATAGAATTAAGTACCCAATTGAACAAAGTATAATTAGTGCAGTAAAAGGAAATCTAATATACCAAAAATTTAAGTTTACAGTTAACCCAAATTATACAGTAGCAATAAAAGATAGAAATATAGATAAATCTCTAGTATTATATTGGAAACTATCAGGAATAGAATTAACCCCTGGAAGTAAAATATTTACAGCAAGATGCAAAAATTTATATATTTTAACTACTAAACATATGGTACAAGCAACTAACAAAATTGATAAAATCAATATAGAATCCCCATTCGACAATATATTAACGGTCATAGATAATAATGATTATAGTTATGATGAATTAAATATGAATCAAGAATTAGATATAGTAAAAGAAAGAATAGGAATGACACCAAAAAGACAAATAGATGCCCCCTCATCCTCATCAAGAATGAGTACATCCAGAAGAATAGAATATGAAATACCCAATGAAATAATACCAACACAACATCCTTATTATATAACAGGAATATTAAATCAACGAAAATATTTAATCTTAATCAACACAGGAGAACAAGATAATTGGATAACTAGAGAATTAATTACAGAAGATGATATTATAATACAAGAACAAGAAATACCCGATTTACCAATAGAATTAAAACAGACAAAGGAAATAACTATTCAAGAAGTAATTATAGGCGGAATACCTATAAATATACAATTTACAATAGGACAAATAAATCCAAATATAGTTTTAGGACTACAATGGCTAGAACAAGTAAAACCATATAAGTTAGAAGATAAAAGATTGATCATTCATTACCAAAATAAAAATGTAATAATCAATAGGACAAAATCAATATTATAAAAATACTTTAAAATGAAAGTATATATATTAGCAAAAATAATTGTAGAAGGATACAATAGTAGATATTACACACCAATGATAGATACCGGTGCAGAAGCAAATTTATGTAGATACAATTGTTTACCAGAATCTAAATGGCAAAAGATAAAAAATCCAACTGTATTTTCAGGATTTAATGACGAAGGAAGTATAATAAAATATTATGCAAAAGATGTCAAATTACAAATATATGATAAAATACTAACAATAAAAACAATGTATAACTATGATTTCACAACAAGAGATATAATTTTAGGAATGCCCTTTATCGATGAACTATACCCTCATATACTAACAAAAACACACTGCTGGTTTACAACACCTTGTAAACAAAAAATAGGAGCCAAACGAGTACAAAATAAACCTAGAAAAACAACACCATGGATAAAAGGATCAGAAAAGATAACACAAAAACTAGAAAATCAAGTGACAACAGAGAAAGCAATAGAAATTATAACCTTTAATATCAATATGTTACAATCAATCTATGATAAGTTAGAACCCTTATATAGTGACAATCCGCTTAAAGGATGGCATAAACATAAAACAACAGTTACAATAGAACTAATAAATCAGAATAGTATAATAACCCAAAAACCATTAAAATATAACTTTGATGACTTAAAAGAATTTACCTTACACATAGATGAATTACTTCAAAATAATTACATCCAAGCTAGTAACAGTAAACATACTAGTCCCGCCTTTATTGTTAACAAACATAGTGAACAAAAAAGAGGGAAGAGTAGGATGGTTATTGATTATAGAAATCTAAATGCCAAAACTAAAACTTATAATTACCCAATACCAAATAAAATATTAAAAATTAGACAAATCCAAGGATATAATTACTTTAGCAAATTTGATTGCAAATCAGGATTTTATCATTTAAAATTAGAAGATAACTCTAAACATTTAACAGCATTCACAGTACCCCAAGGATTTTATGAATGGAATGTTTTACCCTTTGGATATAAAAATGCACCAGGTAGGTATCAACATTTTATGGATACTTACTTTACACAATTAGAAAACTGTATTGTATATATTGATGATATATTGTTATATTCAAGAACAGAAGACGAACACATACAATTACTAAATAAATTTATTAACATTATAGATACAGCAGGAATTAGTTTAAGTAAAAGCAAGGCAGAAATAATGAAAAAACAAATAGAATTTCTTGGTATACAAATAGATAAGAATGGAGTAAAAATGCAAACACATATAGTACAAAAAATTATAAATTCAAATGAAATACTAGATACGAAGAAAAAATTACAATCCTTTTTAGGATTAGTAAATCAAGTAAGAGAATATATACCAAAATTAGCAGAATATTTAAAACCATTAAATAAAAAATTAAAAAAGGATATTGAATATCATTTTGACCAAACAGATAGAAAACATATACATCTGCTAAGTATAGTTCTATGGGTGTATTTATTCCTTCCTTAAAACATGCTTTTATTAATATCTGTATTGCTCCTAAGTGTACATGAGTTATTTCGTTTTTCGGTTTTGGTTTTAATGCTTGTATTTCTTTGGTTATTTCTCTTTTACTTATTATGGGTACCATTGCACTACCTTGTGCATATTTACAGTCTACTGTATGTTCTTTTTGGCTTATTATATAATATTCTTCTTTAGGTTTTTTAAACCAATATTTTACCATTGGTACATCTAATACATTATCTATTTTTAAGGTTATTTCTTGTTTCGTAATTTGCTTGTATATATTTGAGTCAAATATTATTTTTTGGTTATTACTATCTTCAGTTTGGTAATTTTCTTTTTCTATTATTCCTGATTCAGTCATCAATTTCGTTTTCTATATCTGATAGATTTATATCGCTATCATCATTATTTAGGTCAGTTTCTAAATCTGCGTCATTTATCTCTATATCTGGTAATTCATCTAGTTCATAAATACTATCGTTACTTTCTAAATCATAATCTATGTATGGTAATTCTGTATAAATATTTTCTTCTATTCTTACTTCGGTAATTTGTTTTTTCTTAATATCTTTAGGTATTTTACAATCTTTAGCTAAGTGTCCTAATTTTCCACAGTTATAGCATTTGCATTCTGATAATTTTTTCTTAGGTCGATAAGGTCTTTTTCTCTTGTAATTTTTTATATAATATCTTTTTCTTGGATTTTTATGCTTATATTTAGATTTAAAAGATTTATATTTTTTAAATCGTTTTTTGTATCTAAACTTATTTTTCTTAGTTTTACAACCAAATTGTGGTGCTATCTTTTGTGTACAACACGACATATTTTTTGTTAATACTTTATCTAATTTTTGTTTATCTTTATATTCATCACACAGTCCTATAAACCATGTTTGTAAATATTTTATTCTAGCTCCTAATGTATCTGTCAAACTAGCTGCATCCCATGCTGTTATTATTTTTGTACTAAATGGTTCAGGTAACTTTGTAAAATATGTTCTTCTAACTGCTATAGCTTCTTCATGAGTATATATTGCTCTATAATAGTAATCTTTAAAAGCGCATGTATATTCATCTATATAACACATATTGCATATTGATAATTTATTCATTAATTGTCTATTTAGATTCTTATCTTTTTCTTGTTCTGCTAATTCTGTTGTCATACTTCCAAATTCATTTCTAATTCCAAATTCGTATTTGTCTAATATAGCTATGCTTGATGTTGTAATTGTTCCACTACTATCTTTATTATTTCTTAATGTTGCTCTACCGTCAGCTGTTATGTTATGTAGCCATAATTTTACTGTTCCTATTAATGTTCTTTCTATATATCCTGGTGTATCTGCTACTGATATTTTATTATCTATTAGTTGCTTTGCAATTTGTCCTATCCATACTTGTATTGTTTTATTTATATCTGTGACACAATCTAAATCTAAAAATTGTGAATGTTCTGGAGTTTTAGTTGGTGTCCATTTATTTAATCTACTTTGCCATATTGCTTCATATCTATTATCATCTGTTACTGTATAATATGTTGGTTCTCTAGTTCGTGGGTTATCATATCTTCTTTTCTCATATGTTCTACTTGTACTTGGTTGTTCATTTTTTATAGTATGTATATTTGGTTCAGCATTTGTTGTATTTATATTTAAATCTGTTATTTGGTTCATTATTTGGGTATATGTTTCACTGTTATCGTCATTATCGTCTTCATTGTTATTATTGTCTGAATGTATTTCTGATTCGGTTTCGTTTATGGTTACATTATCTATGGTTAAATTGTCTATTGTGATGTTATCAATACTTATGTTTGGAGATTCTTCGTCAGGGTTTAAGCTTTCTAAGTGTATTTGTTCTTTTAACTGTTCTAATTCCATTGCTAACTTTTTTTCTTTTTCTTTTTTTATTTTTTCATTTTGTTTGGCTAATCTGGCTTGTACTTTCTGGGCATATATTTGTTTTAATATTGCTAATTCTTTTTCCATTTCTTGTATTTTTGTAGATGATTCGGATGTTTCTGGTTCTGGTTCAAAATATTCAGGGATTGGTTCTTGAGGTGGTATAGGTTTTTGAGGAGGGGTTTGTTTTATTTGTTGGGTTTTTAGTTGTTCGATTTCTTTTTTGGCTTCTAATCGTATTTTTTCTATTTCTAGTTTTTGATCTATTTCAGTATTTTCTTTTTGTAATCTTATCATTTCTGTTAGACTATCTTCTAATTTAGCTGATATTGGATCCGGCATTAAATATAATTTTGTACCTATTTTTCTATATCGTCGTCCTAAATTTGAGTGTGTTATTGTTATTTGTGTTCCATCTGTTCCTAAAAATGTTTTTTCTTCTACTGGATATTCTTCTTTATTCATAAACAATATTTTATTTCTAATATATCTTTTTGTAATTCTAATTCTTGTATGGTTTGTTTTTGTGCTTCGATTGATTTTTTAGCTACTCCTGCAAATATATTATAATTTAATCTTTCTTTTCTAATTTTAAGTTCTTCGTGTATATCATTTAATTTTCTTAATAATTCCATTTTTCTTATTATTTTTGGTGTTTCTGGATATATATATACTGGGTTGCTTGGCTCTGGTTTATCCATTTACTAATGATTCTCTTATTTTAGTTATTGCTATAATAAAATGTGTTATTCTTTTAGTGAAGTTATTTATTTCCTTGATTATTTGTGTAATTTCTTTTAGCTTATATTTTTGCTGTCTTTTTATTTTACTCTGTTTTTCAATTCTTCTTGTTAAATAGTGTATTTTTATTTTTCTGACTACTTTTGGTTGTTGTCGCTTATACATTATAATTCATCATATTTATATTCTTGTTGTTTTATAAGTTGTCTAATATATTCGTATTCTGTATAGGAAATTGTGTCGATTAATTCAGGTATTTTTGTGTATTCGTATCTTTCATATAATTTATCTAAATTTAGTCTTAGTTTCTGTACTTTAGTTGCTATATTTATTTGTTTATCCAATCTTATACATCTAGGGTGTTTATCTGGTAAATCTTCTCCATATTCAATTCCTTTCATGTTTTCTGTTTGTATTATAAATTGTTTTTTACTTTGTTTCTTTATTCTATTTTTGTAAATATTGTTGGTACTATATTTTTTATTCCTATGCTCGTTTATTTTATTTTCGTTCATCCTATGCTCTGTTATCTTATCTTTTTTATTCCTATGCTCTGATACCAATGTGGGGGGTGGTCCTTTGATCTTCTCTTCTTGGGTCATTTTATCTAAATGCGGAATTATAGTAGTTATCTCGTTCTCTAATTAGTCTTAATATAATATTGATATCTCTTACTATTAGATCTAAATAACCACTATTTTGGGTTTGTATATATCTGTCTAGATTGAATTGTATTAATGTTTCTCTTTCTCTTAGTTCATCTATAGTTCGCTGCCAATTTTCTAAATTATTTTGGTCCATTTTAATAAAAATCTAGATATCCTTCTGTATCTATATCAAGGTATATATCATTATCTCTAGAGTCATTATCACTATCATTGTTTAATATTGTGTCTATCCATAATTCTTTCATTAAGTCTATGATTTCGTGGTTAAATAGTAGGTTATATATTCTTTGTGTGATATCTGTATCTAAATTTTTTAATATATATAAGACTAATATTTTATAGTCTTTATCTCCATTTATAAGATACTTAGGTATTGGTGTTTTATATCTTTCTATATCTTCTGTTTGTTTAGGGTTACTAGTTTCTGCTATTTCGGGTTTCATATAACTAGGTTCTGTCATTTCTTACTTCTGTGTTTTAATCAATTATTCCTTCTAACCTCTGCTTATATTATTACCTTTATCATCTAATAGTCCAGTATGTTTAATTATCCGGTTGGTCACTACTATGGGTTCCAGCTTTAATCAGTTTACCCTAACCCTGCTTACTTCAGTTGGTTTACTACCCTATTCACGGCTTCCTCGCCTTTTCTGGGTTCAACCATTTTGGAAAAGCTTAGTCTGGGTCTAACTTACTCTCAGCTTCCTAACCATAGCAAACTAATAAGGATAATGTTAACATAATCAGACTATAACATGATAAATAATAATAAGCTAATCAGAGATTATTAGGAATATGATAGATTAGTTACACATATGTAAATATGAGTATACCTTTGTTGTTATCTCGTCGGTAGTATGTGGCATAGATGTTTCTATGTTGGATTCCTCCATAGCAAATATCTGAAATATATTTTTGAGTAATATCTTTTATTGAGTTCTCAACACATGAGAGGTTATAGGTAAGCAGAATTGCTTGCCTTCCTTCTCATCTGTTCGTCTCTATTTATACACATAAGAGGCAAGTGCCTCAATAATTTACATAAAGAAACCGCGTGAGTAAACAGTTTAAGATACTGTTTGCTTTACGACTTCTGAAAGAAAAAAGAAGAAAAACGCGTAAATGCACAGTACTATCTACTGTGTACTTTACGACTTTTTTTAAAAAAAGAAAACGCGTAACTATTCCTACACGCGTACTATCCTATCCTACTTTACATGATTGAGCATTATGCTCTTATTTTCAACAAAGAAAAACGTGTGGGGTTTAGTGTTTCCCACTAAAAAAGTAGTAACAATGATAGTGATAATGACTCTAGAGATAATGATATATACCTTGATATAGATACAGAAGGATATCTAGATTTTTATTAAAATGGACCAAAATAATTTAGAAAATTGGCAGCGAACTATAGATGAACTAAGAGAAAGAGAAACATTAATACAATTCAATCTAGACAGATATATACAAACCCAAAATAGTGGTTATTTAGATCTAATAGTAAGAGATATCAATATTATATTAAGACTAATTAGAGAACGAGATAACTACTATAATTCCGCATTTAGATAAAATGACCCAAGAAGAGAAGATCAAAGGACCACCCCCCACATTGGTATCAGAGCATAGGAATAAAAAAGATAAGATAACAGAGCATAGGATGAACGAAAATAAAATAAACGAGCATAGGAATAAAAAATATAGTACCAACAATATTTACAAAAATAGAATAAAGAAACAAAGTAAAAAACAATTTATAATACAAACAGAAAACATGAAAGGAATTGAATATGGAGAAGATTTACCAGATAAACACCCTAGATGTATAAGATTGGATAAACAAATAAATATAGCAACTAAAGTACAGAAACTAAGACTAAATTTAGATAAATTATATGAAAGATACGAATACACAAAAATACCTGAATTAATCGACACAATTTCCTATACAGAATACGAATATATTAGACAACTTATAAAACAACAAGAATATAAATATGATGAATTATAATGTATAAGCGACAACAACCAAAAGTAGTCAGAAAAATAAAAATACACTATTTAACAAGAAGAATTGAAAAACAGAGTAAAATAAAAAGACAGCAAAAATATAAGCTAAAAGAAATTACACAAATAATCAAGGAAATAAATAACTTCACTAAAAGAATAACACATTTTATTATAGCAATAACTAAAATAAGAGAATCATTAGTAAATGGATAAACCAGAGCCAAGCAACCCAGTATATATATATCCAGAAACACCAAAAATAATAAGAAAAATGGAATTATTAAGAAAATTAAATGATATACACGAAGAACTTAAAATTAGAAAAGAAAGATTAAATTATAATATATTTGCAGGAGTAGCTAAAAAATCAATCGAAGCACAAAAACAAACCATACAAGAATTAGAATTACAAAAAGATATATTAGAAATAAAATATTGTTTATGAATAAAGAAGAATATCCAGTAGAAGAAAAAACATTTTTAGGAACAGATGGAACACAAATAACAATAACACACTCAAATTTAGGACGACGATATAGAAAAATAGGTACAAAATTATATTTAATGCCGGATCCAATATCAGCTAAATTAGAAGATAGTCTAACAGAAATGATAAGATTACAAAAAGAAAATACTGAAATAGATCAAAAACTAGAAATAGAAAAAATACGATTAGAAGCCAAAAAAGAAATCGAACAACTAAAAACCCAACAAATAAAACAAACCCCTCCTCAAAAACCTATACCACCTCAAGAACCAATCCCTGAATATTTTGAACCAGAACCAGAAACATCCGAATCATCTACAAAAATACAAGAAATGGAAAAAGAATTAGCAATATTAAAACAAATATATGCCCAGAAAGTACAAGCCAGATTAGCCAAACAAAATGAAAAAATAAAAAAAGAAAAAGAAAAAAAGTTAGCAATGGAATTAGAACAGTTAAAAGAACAAATACACTTAGAAAGCTTAAACCCTGACGAAGAATCTCCAAACATAAGTATTGATAACATCACAATAGACAATTTAACCATAGATAATGTAACCATAAACGAAACCGAATCAGAAATACATTCAGACAATAATAACAATGAAGACGATAATGACGATAACAGTGAAACATATACCCAAATAATGAACCAAATAACAGATTTAAATATAAATACAACAAATGCTGAACCAAATATACATACTATAAAAAATGAACAACCAAGTACAAGTAGAACATATGAGAAAAGAAGATATGATAACCCACGAACTAGAGAACCAACTTATTATACAGTAACAGATGATAATAGATATGAAGCAATATGGCAAAGTAGATTAAATAAATGGACACCAACTAAAACTCCAGAACATTCACAATTTTTAGATTTAGATTGTGTCACAGATATAAATAAAACAATACAAGTATGGATAGGACAAATTGCAAAGCAACTAATAGATAATAAAATATCAGTAGCAGATACACCAGGATATATAGAAAGAACATTAATAGGAACAGTAAAATTATGGCTACATAACATAACAGCTGACGGTAGAGCAACATTAAGAAATAATAAAGATAGTAGTGGAACAATTACAACATCAAGCATAGCTATATTAGACAAATACGAATTTGGAATTAGAAATGAATTTGGAAGTATGACAACAGAATTAGCAGAACAAGAAAAAGATAAGAATCTAAATAGACAATTAATGAATAAATTATCAATATGCAATATGTGTTATATAGATGAATATACATGCGCTTTTAAAGATTACTATTATAGAGCAATATATACTCATGAAGAAGCTATAGCAGTTAGAAGAACATATTTTACAAAGTTACCTGAACCATTTAGTACAAAAATAATAACAGCATGGGATGCAGCTAGTTTGACAGATACATTAGGAGCTAGAATAAAATATTTACAAACATGGTTTATAGGACTGTGTGATGAATATAAAGATAAACAAAAATTAGATAAAGTATTAACAAAAAATATGTCGTGTTGTACACAAAAGATAGCACCACAATTTGGTTGTAAAACTAAGAAAAATAAGTTTAGATACAAAAAACGATTTAAAAAATATAAATCTTTTAAATCTAAATATAAGCATAAAAATCCAAGAAAAAGATATTATATAAAAAATTACAAGAGAAAAAGACCTTATCGACCTAAGAAAAAATTATCAGAATGCAAATGCTATAACTGTGGAAAATTAGGACACTTAGCTAAAGATTGTAAAATACCTAAAGATATTAAGAAAAAACAAATTACCGAAGTAAGAATAGAAGAAAATATTTATACGGAATTACCATACATAGATTATGATTTAGAAAGTAACGATAGTATTTATGAACTAGATGAATTACCAGATATAGAGATAAATGACTATTTAACAAGAAGAATTGAAAAACAGAGTAAAATAAAAAGACAGCAAAAATATAAGCTAAAAGAAATTACACAAATAATCAAGGAAATAAATAACTTCACTAAAAGAATAACACATTTTATTATAGCAATAACTAAAATAAGAGAATCATTAGTAAATGGATAAACCAGAGCCGAGCAACCCAGTATATATATATCCAGAAACACCAAAAATAATAAGAAAAATGGAATTATTAAGAAAATTAAATGATATACACGAAGAACTTAAAATTAGAAAAGAAAGATTAAATTATAATATATTTGCAGGAGTAGCTAAAAAATCAATCGAAGCACAAAAACAAACCATACAAGAATTAGAATTACAAAAAGATATATTAGAAATAAAATATTGTTTATGAATAAAGAAGAATATCCAGTAGAAGTAAACCAACTGAAGTAAGCAGGGTTAGGGTAAACTGATTAAAGCTGGAACCCATAGTAGTGACCAACCGGATAATTAAACATACTGGACTATTAGATGATAAAGGTAATAATATAAGCAGAGGTTAGAAGGAATAGTTTGATTAAAACACAGAAGTAAGAAATGACAGAACCTAGTTATATGAAACTCGAGATAGCAGAAACTAGTAACCCTAAACAAACAGAAGATATAGAAAGATATAAAACACCAATACCTAAGTATCTTATAAATGGAGATAAAGACTATAAAATATTAGTCTTATATATATTAAAAAATTTAGATACAGATATCACACAAAGAATATATAACCTACTATTTAACCACGAAATTATAGACTTAATGAAAGAATTATGGCTAGACACAATATTAAACAATGATAGTGATGATGACTCTAGAGATAATGATATATACCTTGATATAGATACAGAAGGATATCTAGATTTTTATTAAAATGGACCAAAATAATTTAGAAAATTGGCAGCGAACTATAGATGAACTAAGAGAAAGAGAAACATTAATACAATTCAATCTAGACAGATATATACAAACCCAAAATAGTGGTTATTTAGATCTAATAGTAAGAGATATCAATATTATATTAAGACTAATTAGAGAACGAGATAACTACTATAATTCCGCATTTAGATAAAATGACCCAAGAAGAGAAGATCAAAGGACCACCCCCCACATTGGAGTAAACAGTTTAAGATACTGTTTGCTTTACGACTTCTGAAAGAAAAAAGAAGAAAAACGCGTAAATGCACAGTACTATCTACTGTGTACTTTACGACTTTTTTTTAAAAAAGAAAACGCGTAACTATTCCTACACGCGTACTATCCTATCCTACTTTACATGATTGAGCATTATGCTCTTATTTTCAACAAAGAAAAACGTGTGGGGTTTAGTGTTTCCCACTAAAAAAGTAGTACAATAATTTACATAATAAGACAAACTAAAATAATATCTGCGGGTCTTCCCATGTATCTTTTTGTCTTGCTGTTCTTCATTCTAGATTTACTTCTGGTATAGTTGTAGTATTTCCTCCACTGCACTTTGAACAATGGTGATCTGGGTATTTTGGTCCTAAATACTGGCAATATTTAACCAATAAATTTTCTGAAATAAAATCTTTTTTGATAGCTCTTGTTGTTGGGGTATCTTCGGGTCTTAGTAATGTCCATATCCAACTACGTACTTCTTCCATATCTTCTTGTCGTAGTACTCTTGCATTTGCATAGATCATGGCATGGTCTCTACAATGATATTTCCATATGTTATGTCCATTGGTGTAATTGTTGACTAGTTCTTGAATAATTACTTGCAGTCCTATTAATCTTTTTGTAGCAAAGAATGTTGGTATATCAACTTCTGGTATTTCTGGTTGCTTTTCTATATCCTCTGGGATAATCATATCTCTGGTTAGTCCAATTTTTACTACTTGGATGAGTGGTTTTATCTCATTGTATAATATTTCGGCTGGTGCTGAATAACATCTTATATAAAAGAATGATCCGTCTGTAATTCTTTTGTATATGGAAAAGGCATTATATAAGTCTGGTATTTGTTGTAGTTCTGCTCCATCGGCTGTATATACCGTTGCGAGTAGTCCATATTCATAGCATGTACGTACTAAATTTGCACTGGTGCCAGGCTGGGCTATTAGTTTATTGTATCCTTGTAGTTTCTGCGTTATAAAATCTTTTTGAGGGTCAGTGGTTGTCTGAGATCTTGGATGTAAATTCAAAAAGGTTTGGGTTTTATACATATTTTGGATGTATGCTCTGGAAATGTGGTTATATACTTGTTTATTTTGGTTTAGACTTGCGGCATATGTGGATGTTTGTGGACTTGGTATAGTCGGATGTGATAGGTTTATGGGTTGTTTATTCCTGGTAAAGGTTTTTGTAAACTGGCTATTTAAATTTTGGTTTTGTCTTTTTGTAGGTTGACTGGTTGGATTTGAGCTGCTTGCTCCTGTAGATGCTTTTCCTGTAGCTGCATTAACAAACTTGTTATGAGTTTTATGGAGTTTCTCAACGTCTCCTTCTAGTTCTGGAATTTTTATGTCTTCCGATTGACATAGTTCAGCATATTTTGAGTCATGCGGTTGACTTGTAGCTTTGTCCTTCTTTAGCTCTTTTAGTTCTAGCTCAAAACTGTCCACTTTTAAGCAAAGTGTAGTCATGGCTTTTAACAAAATATCCATTTGGCTATCTTGATCTGTCTGGGTAGCTTTGTCTTGATAAGTAGTCTGCAGTGACATTTTTGTTAGTACTGATCACTTCTATTGTAAATGTAAAATTTTGTATATTTAAGACAAGTCTTCGTATTTCTTTTGTTGTAACTGAGTCGTCTAATTTTCTTGTTAGCCACCATTTTACTTGTGTATTATCTGTTCTGACAATAAATTTGTTATAAACAATATATGGTTCGAATGCTAATAAACATTTATATAAGGCAAATAATTCTTTCCTATTTATTTCCCATTTATCTTGAGGTTCCGTATATGTTCCTGAGTGATATCTACAGTGATGTTCTGTTTTTGTATCAATATACTTATATTTTAATACTCCACTGTAACTATGGTTACTTGAATCTGTTTCTACTATATATATAAATTCTTTTGTTATATCTGGAAAATATAATTTTGGTAACTTTTGACATAATTCTTTAACCTTTTGTATATGTTTTCTATCTGTTTGGTCAAAATGATATTCAATATCCTTTTTTAATTTTTTATTTAATGGTTTTAAATATTCTGCTAATTTTGGTATATATTCTCTTACTTGATTTACTAATCCTAAAAAGGATTGTAACTTTTTCTTTGGATTTATTTAGTAATTATTTAACCATAGATAATGTAACCATAAACGAAACCGAATCAGAAATACATTCAGACAATAATAACAATGAAGACGATAATGACGATAACAGTGAAACATATACCCAAATAATGAACCAAATAACAGATTTAAATATAAATACAACAAATGCTGAACCAAATATACATACTATAAAAAATGAACAACCAAGTACAAGTAGAACATATGAGAAAAGAAGATATGATAACCCACGAACTAGAGAACCAACTTATTATACAGTAACAGATGATAATAGATATGAAGCAATATGGCAAAGTAGATTAAATAAATGGACACCAACTAAAACTCCAGAACATTCACAATTTTTAGATTTAGATTGTGTCACAGATATAAATAAAACAATACAAGTATGGATAGGACAAATTGCAAAACAACTAATAGATAATAAAATATCAGTAGCAGATACACCAGGATATATAGAAAGAACATTAATAGGAACAGTAAAATTATGGCTACATAACATAACAGCTGACGGTAGAGCAACATTAAGAAATAATAAAGATAGTAGTGGAACAATTACAACATCAAGCATAGCTATATTAGACAAATACGAATTTGGAATTAGAAATGAATTTGGAAGTATGACAACAGAATTAGCAGAACAAGAAAAAGATAAGAATCTAAATAGACAATTAATGAATAAATTATCAATATGCAATATGTGTTATATAGATGAATATACATGCGCTTTTAAAGATTACTATTATAGAGCAATATATACTCATGAAGAAGCTATAGCAGTTAGAAGAACATATTTTACAAAGTTACCTGAACCATTTAGTACAAAAATAATAACAGCATGGGATGCAGCTAGTTTGACAGATACATTAGGAGCTAGAATAAAATATTTACAAACATGGTTTATAGGACTGTGTGATGAATATAAAGATAAACAAAAATTAGATAAAGTATTAACAAAAAATATGTCGTGTTGTACACAAAAGATAGCACCACAATTTGGTTGTAAAACTAAGAAAAATAAGTTTAGATACAAAAAACGATTTAAAAAATATAAATCTTTTAAATCTAAATATAAGCATAAAAATCCAAGAAAAAGATATTATATAAAAAATTACAAGAGAAAAAGACCTTATCGACCTAAGAAAAAATTATCAGAATGCAAATGCTATAACTGTGGAAAATTAGGACACTTAGCTAAAGATTGTAAAATACCTAAAGATATTAAGAAAAAACAAATTACCGAAGTAAGAATAGAAGAAAATATTTATACAGAATTACCATACATAGATTATGATTTAGAAAGTAACGATAGTATTTATGAACTAGATGAATTACCAGATATAGAGATAAATGACGCAGATTTAGAAACTGACCTAAATAATGATGATAGCGATATAAATCTATCAGATATAGAAAACGAAATTGATGACTGAATCAGGAATAATAGAAAAAGAAAATTACCAAACTGAAGATAGTAATAACCAAAAAATAATATTTGACTCAAATATATACAAGCAAATTACGAAACAAGAAATAACCTTAAAAATAGATAATGTATTAGATGTACCAATGGTAAAATATTGGTTTAAAAAACCTAAAGAAGAATATTATATAATAAGCCAAAAAGAACATACAGTAGACTGTAAATATGCACAAGGTAGTGCAATGGTACCCATAATAAGTAAAAGAGAAATAACCAAAGAAATACAAGCATTAAAACCAAAACCGAAAAACGAAATAACTCATGTACACTTAGGAGCAATACAGATATTAATAAAAGCATGTTTTAAGGAAGGAATAAATACACCCATAGAACTATACTTAGCAGATGATAGAATTAAGTACCCAATTGAACAAAGTATAATTAGTGCAGTAAAAGGAAATCTAATATACCAAAAATTTAAGTTTACAGTTAACCCAAATTATACAGTAGCAATAAAAGATAGAAATATAGATAAATCTCTAGTATTATATTGGAAACTATCAGGAATAGAATTAACCCCTGGAAGTAAAATATTTACAGCAAGATGCAAAAATTTATATATTTTAACTACTAAACATATGGTACAAGCAACTAACAAAATTGATAAAATCAATATAGAATCCCCATTCGACAATATATTAACGGTCATAGATAATAATGATTATAGTTATGATGAATTAAATATGAATCAAGAATTAGATATAGTAAAAGAAAGAATAGGAATGACACCAAAAAGACAAATAGATGCCCCCTCATCCTCATCAAGAATGAGTACATCCAGAAGAATAGAATATGAAATACCCAATGAAATAATACCAACACAACATCCTTATTATATAACAGGAATATTAAATCAACGAAAATATTTAATCTTAATTAACACAGGAGAACAAGATAATTGGATAACAAGAGAATTAATTACAGAAGATGATATTATAATACAAGAACAAGAAATACCCGATCTACCAATAGAATTAAAACAGACAAAGGAAATAACTATTCAAGAAGTAATTATAGGCGGAATACCTATAAACATACAATTTACAATAGGACAAATAAATCCAAATATAGTTTTAGGACTACAATGGCTAGAACAAGTAAAACCATATAAGTTAGAAGATAAAAGATTGATCATTCATTACCAAAATAAAAATGTAATAATCAATAGGACAAAATCAATATTATAAAAATACTTTAAAATGAAAGTATATATATTAGCAAAAATAATTGTAGAAGGATACAAAATTGGACTAACCAGAGATATGATTATCCCAGAGGACATAGAAAAGCAACCAGAAATACCAGAAGTTGATATACCAACATTCTTTGCTACAAAAAGATTAATAGGACTACAAGTAATTATCCAAGAACTAGTCAACAATTATACCAATGGACATAACATATGGAAATATCATTGTAGAGACCATGCCATGATCTATGCAAATGCAAGAGTACTACGACAAGAAGATATGGAAGAAGTACGTAGTTGGATATGGACATTACTAAGACCCGAAGATACCCCAACAACAAGAGCTATCAAAAAAGATTTTATTTCAGAAAATTTATTGGTTAAATATTGCCAGTATTTAGGACCAAAATACCCAGATCACCATTGTTCAAAGTGCAGTGGAGGAAATACTACAACTATACCAGAAGTAAATCTAGAATGAAGAACAGCAAGACAAAAAGATACATGGGAAGACCCGCAGATATTATTTTAGTTTGTCTTATTATGTAAATTATTGTACTACTTTTTTAGTGGGAAACACTAAACCCCACACGTTTTTCTTTGTTGAAAATAAGAGCATAATGCTCAATCATGTAAAGTAGGATAGGATAGTACGCGTGTAGGAATAGTTACGCGTTTTCTTTTTTAAAAAAAGTCGTAAAGTACACAGTAGATAGTACTGTGCATTTACGCGTTTTTCTTCTTTTTTCTTTCAGAAGTCGTACTCTTGCATTTGCATAGATCATGGCATGGTCTCTACAATGATATTTCCATATGTTATGTCCATTGGTGTAATTGTTGACTAGTTCTTGAATAATTACTTGCAGTCCTATTAATCTTTTTGTAGCAAAGAATGTTGGTATATCAACTTCTGGTATTTCTGGTTGCTTTTCTATATCCTATTAATCTTTAGTTTGTCTTATTATGTAAATTATTGTACTACTTTTTTAGTGGGAAACACTAAACCCCACACGTTTTTCTTTGTTGAAAATAAGAGCATAATGCTCAATCATGTAAAGTAGGATAGGATAGTACGCGTGTAGGAATAGTTACGCGTTTTCTTTTTTAAAAAAAAGTCGTAAAGTACACAGTAGATAGTACTGTGCATTTACGCGTTTTTCTTCTTTTTTCTTTCAGAAGTCGTAAAGCAAACAGTATCTTAAACTGTTTACTCACGCGGTTTCTTTATGTAAATTATTGAGGCACTTGCCTCTTATGTGTATAAATAGAGACGAACAGATGAGAAGGAAGGCAAGCAATTCTGCTTACCTATAACCTCTCATGTGTTGAGAACTCAATAAAAGATATTACTCAAAAATATATTTCAGATATTTGCTATGGAGGAATCCAACATAGAAACATCTATGCCACATACTACCGACGAGATAACAACAAAGGTATACTCATATTTACATATGTGTAACTAATCTATCATATTCCTAATAATCTCTGATTAGCTTATTATTATTTATCATGTTATAGTCTGATTATGTTAACATTATCCTTATTAGTTTGCTATGGTTAGGAAGCTGAGAGTAAGTTAGACCCAGACTAAGCTTTTCCAAAATGGTTGAACCCAGAAAAGGCGAGGAAGCCGTGAATAGGGTAGTAAACCAACTGAAGTAAGCAGGGTTAGGGTAAACTGATTAAAGCTGGAACCCATAGTAGTGACCAACCGGATAATTAAACATACTGGACTATTAGATGATAAAGGTAATAATATAAGCAGAGGTTAGAAGGAATAGTTTGATTAAAACACAGAAGTAAGAAATGACAGAACCTAGTTATATGAAACTCGAGATAGCAGAAACTAGTAACCCTAAACAAACAGAAGATATAGAAAGATATAAAACACCAATACCTAAGTATCTTATAAATGGAGATAAAGACTATAAAATATTAGTCTTATATATATTAAAAAATTTAGATACAGATATCACACAAAGAATATATAACCTACTATTTAACCACGAAATCATAGACTTAATGAAAGAATTATGGATAGACACAATATTAAACAATGATAGTGATAATGACTCTAGAGATAATGATATATACCTTGATATAGATACAGAAGGATATCTAGATTTTTATTAAAATGGACCAAAATAATTTAGAAAATTGGCAGCGAACTATATTTACCCAAAATACTTTAAAATGAAAGTATATATATTAGCAAAAATAATTGTAGAAGGATACAATAGTAGATATTACACACCAATGATAGATACCGGTGCAGAAGCAAATTTATGTAGATACAATTGTTTACCAGAAACTAAGTGGCAAAAGATAAAAAATCCAACTGTATTTTCAGGATTTAATGACGAAGGAAGTATAATAAAATATTATGCAAAAGATGTCAAATTACAAATATATGATAAAATACTAACAATAAAAACAATGTATAACTATGATTTCACAACAAGAGATAGAAAAAATACGATTAGAAGCCAAAAAAGAAATCGAACAACTAAAAACCCAACAAATAAAACAAACCCCTCCTCAAAAACCTATACCACCTCAAGAACCAATCCCTGAATATTTTGAACCAGAACCAGAAACATCCGAATCATCTACAAAAATACAAGAAATGGAAAAAGAATTAGCAATATTAAAACAAATATATGCCCAGAAAGTACAAGCCAGATTAGCCAAACAAAATGAAAAAATAAAAAAAGAAAAAGAAAAAAAGTTAGCAATGGAATTAGAACAGTTAAAAGAACAAATACACTTAGAAAGCTTAAACCCTGACGAAGAATCTCCAAACATAAGTATTGATAACATCACAATAGACAATTTAACCATAGATAATGTAACCATAAACGAAACCGAATCAGAAATACATTCAGACAATAATAACAATGAAGACGATAATGACGATAACAGTGAAACATATACCCAAATAATGAACCAAATAACAGATTTAAATATAAATACAACAAATGCTGAACCAAATATACATACTATAAAAAATGAACAACCAAGTACAAGTAGAACATATGAGAAAAGAAGATATGATAACCCACGAACTAGAGAACCAACTTATTATACAGTAACAGATGATAATAGATATGAAGCAATATGGCAAAGTAGATTAAATAAATGGACACCAACTAAAACTCCAGAACATTCACAATTTTTAGATTTAGATTGTGTCACAGATATAAATAAAACAATACAAGTATGGATAGGACAAATTGCAAAACAACTAATAGATAATAAAATATCAGTAGCAGATACACCAGGATATATAGAAAGAACATTAATAGGAACAGTAAAATTATGGCTACATAACATAACAGCTGACGGTAGAGCAACATTAAGAAATAATAAAGATAGTAGTGGAACAATTACAACATCAAGCATAGCTATATTAGACAAATACGAATTTGGAATTAGAAATGAATTTGGAAGTATGACAACAGAATTAGCAGAACAAGAAAAAGATAAGAATCTAAATAGACAATTAATGAATAAATTATCAATATGCAATATGTGTTATATAGATGAATATACATGCGCTTTTAAAGATTACTATTATAGAGCAATATATACTCATGAAGAAGCTATAGCAGTTAGAAGAACATATTTTACAAAGTTACCTGAACCATTTAGTACAAAAATAATAACAGCATGGGATGCAGCTAGTTTGACAGATACATTAGGAGCTAGAATAAAATATTTACAAACATGGTTTATAGGACTGTGTGATGAATATAAAGATAAACAAAAATTAGATAAAGTATTAACAAAAAATATGTCTTGGATGTAAATTCAAAAAGGTTTGGGTTTTATACATATTTTGGATGTATGCTCTGGAAATGTGGTTATATACTTGTTTATTTTGGTTTAGACTTGCGGCATATGTGGATGTTTGTGGACTTGGTATAGTCGGATGTGATAGGTTTATGGGTTGTTTATTTCTGATAGAGGTTTTTGTAAACTGGTTATTTAAATTTTGGTTTTGTCTTTTTGTAGGTTGACTGGTTGGATTTGAGCTGCTTGCTCCTGTAGATGCTTTTCCTGTAGCTGCATTAACAAACTTGTTATGAGTTTTATGGAGTTTCTCAACGTCTCCTTCTAGTTCTGGAATTTTTATGTCTTCCGATTGACATAGTTCAGCATATTTTGAGTCATGCGGTTGACTTGTAGCTTTGTCCTTCTTTAGCTCTTTTAGTTCTAGCTCAAAACTGTCCACTTTTAAGCAAAGTGTAGTCATGGCTTTTAACAAAATATCTATTATTCCTGATTCAGTCATCAATTTCGTTTTCTATATCTGATAGATTTATATCGCTATCATCATTATTTAGGTCAGTTTCTAAATCTGCGTCATTTATCTCTATATCTGGTAATTCATCTAGTTCATAAATACTATCGTTACTTTCTAAATCATAATCTATGTATGGTAATTCTGTATAAATATTTTCTTCTATTCTTACTTCGGTAATTTGTTTTTTCTTAATATCTTTAGGTATTTTACAATCTTTAGCTAAGTGTCCTAATTTTCCACAGTTATAGCATTTGCATTCTGATAATTTTTTCTTAGGTCGATAAGGTCTTTTTCTCTTGTAATTTTTTATATAATATCTTTTTCTTGGATTTTTATGCTTATATTTAGATTTAAAAGATTTATATTTTTTAAATCGTTTTTTGTATCTAAACTTATTTTTCTTAGTTTTACAACCAAATTGTGGTGCTATCTTTTGTGTACAACACGACATATTTTTTGTTAATACTTTATCTAATTTTTGTTTATCTTTATATTCATCACACAGTCCTATAAACCATGTTTGTAAATATTTTATTCTAGCTCCTAATGTATCTGTCAAACTAGCTGCATCCCATGCTGTTATTATTTTTGTACTAAATGGTTCAGGTAACTTTGTAAAATATGTTCTTCTAACTGCTATAGCTTCTTCATGAGTATATATTGCTCTATAATAGTAATCTTTAAAAGCGCATGTATATTCATCTATATAACACATATTGCATATTGATAATTTATTCATTAATTGTCTATTTAGATTCTTATCTTTTTCTTGTTCTGCTAATTCTGTTGTCATACTTCCAAATTCATTTCTAATTCCAAATTCGTATTTGTCTAATATAGCTATGCTTGATGTTGTAATTGTTCCACTACTATCTTTATTATTTCTTAATGTTGCTCTACCGTCAGCTGTTATGTTATGTAGCCATAATTTTACTGTTCCTATTAATGTTCTTTCTATATATCCTGGTGTATCTGCTACTGATATTTTATTATCTATTAGTTGTTTTGCAATTTGTCCTATCCATACTTGTATTGTTTTATTTATATCTGTGACACAATCTAAATCTAAAAATTGTGAATGTTCTGGAGTTTTAGTTGGTGTCCATTTATTTAATCTACTTTGCCATATTGCTTCATATCTATTATCATCTGTTACTGTATAATAAGTTGGTTCTCTAGTTCGTGGGTTATCATATCTTCTTTTCTCATATGTTCTACTTGTACTTGGTTGTTCATTTTTTATAGTATGTATATTTGGTTCAGCATTTGTTGTATTTATATTTAAATCTGTTATTTGGTTCATTATTTGGGTATATGTTTCACTGTTATCGTCATTATCGTCTTCATTGTTATTATTGTCTGAATGTATTTCTGATTCGGTTTCGTTTATGGTTACATTATCTATGGTTAAATTGTCTATTGTGATGTTATCAATACTTATGTTTGGAGATTCTTCGTCAGGGTTTAAGCTTTCTAAGTGTATTTGTTCTTTTAACTGTTCTAATTCCATTGCTAACTTTTTTTCTTTTTCTTTTTTTATTTTTTCATTTTGTTTGGCTAATCTGGCTTGTACTTTCTGGGCATATATTTGTTTTAATATTGCTAATTCTTTTTCCATTTCTTGTATTTTTGTAGATGATTCGGATGTTTCTGGTTCTGGTTCAAAATATTCAGGGATTGGTTCTTGAGGTGGTATAGGTTTTTGAGGAGGGGTTTGTTTTATTTGTTGGGTTTTTAGTTGTTCGATTTCTTTTTTGGCTTCTAATCGTATTTTTTCTATTTCTAGTTTTTGATCTATTTCAGTATTTTCTTTTTGTAATCTTATCATTTCTGTTAGACTATCTTCTAATTTAGCTGATATTGGATCCGGCATTAAATATAATTTTGTACCTATTTTTCTATATCGTCGTCCTAAATTTGAGTGTGTTATTGTTATTTGTGTTCCATCTGTTCCTAAAAATGTTTTTTCTTCTACTGGATATTCTTCTTTATTCATAAACAATATTTTATTTCTAATATATCTTTTTGTAATTCTAATTCTTGTATGGTTTGTTTTTGTGCTTCGATTGATTTTTTAGCTACTCCTGCAAATATATTATAATTTAATCTTTCTTTTCTAATTTTAAGTTCTTCGTGTATATTGATATCTCTTACTATTAGATCTAAATAACCACTATTTTGGGTTTGTATATATCTGTCTAGATTGAATTGTATTAATGTTTCTCTTTCTCTTAGTTCATCTATAGTTCGCTGCCAATTTTCTAAATTATTTTGGTCCATTTTAATAAAAATCTAGATATCCTTCTGTATCTATATCAAGGTATATATCATTATCTCTAGAGTCATTATCACTATCATTGTTTAATATTGTGTCTATCCATAATTCTTTCATTAAGTCTATGATTTCGTGGTTAAATAGTAGGTTATATATTCTTTGTGTGATATCTGTATCTAAATTTTTTAATATATATAAGACTAATATTTTATAGTCTTTATCTCCATTTATAAGATACTTAGGTATTGGTGTTTTATATCTTTCTATATCTTCTGTTTGTTTAGGGTTACTAGTTTCTGCTATCTCGAGTTTCATATAACTAGGTTCTGTCATTTCTTACTTCTGTGTTTTAATCAAACTATTCCTTCTAACCTCTGCTTATATTATTACCTTTATCATCTAATAGTCCAGTATGTTTAATTATCCGGTTGGTCACTACTATGGGTTCCAGCTTTAATCAGTTTACCCTAACCCTGCTTACTTCAGTTGGTTTACTACCCTATTCACGGCTTCCTCGCCTTTTCTGGGTTCAACCATTTTGGAAAAGCTTAGTCTGGGTCTAACTTACTCTCAGCTTCCTAACCATAGCAAACTAATAAGGATAATGTTAACATAATCAGACTATAACATGATAAATAATAATAAGCTAATCAGAGATTATTAGGAATATGATAGATTAGTTACACATATGTAAATATGAGTATACCTTTGTTGTTATCTCGTCGGTAGTATGTGGCATAGATGTTTCTATGTTGGATTCCTCCATAGCAAATATCTGAAATATATTTTTGAGTAATATCTTTTATTGAGTTCTCAACACATGAGAGGTTATAGGTAAGCAGAATTGCTTGCCTTCCTTCTCATCTGTTCGTCTCTATTTATACACATAAGAGGCAAGTGCCTCAATAATTTACATAAAGAAACCGCGTGAGTAAACAGTTTAAGATACTGTTTGCTTTACGACTTCTGAAAGAAAAAAGAAGAAAAACGCGTAAATGCACAGTACTATCTACTGTGTACTTTACGACTTTTTTTTTTTTTTTTTAAAAAAGAAAACGCGTAACTATTCCTGCACGCGTACTATCCTATCCTACTTTACATGATTGAGCATTATGCTCTTATTTTCAACAAAGAAAAACGTGTGGGGTTTAGTGTTTCCCACTAAAAAAGTAGTACAATAATTTACATAATAAGACAAACTAAAATAATATCTGCGGGTCTTCCCATGTATCTTTTTGTCTTGCTGTTCTTCATTCTAGATTTACTTCTGGTATAGTTGTAGTATTTCCTCCACTGCACTTTGAACAATGGTGATCTGGGTATTTTGGTCCTAAATACTGGCAATATTTAACCAATAAATTTTCTGAAATAAAATCTTTTTTGATAGCTCTTGTTGTTGGGGTATCTTCGGGTCTTAGTAATGTCCATATCCAACTACGTACTTCTTCCATATCTTCTTGTCGTAGTACTCTTGCATTTGCATAGATCATGGCATGGTCTCTACAATGATATTTCCATATGTTATGTCCATTGGTGTAATTGTTGACTAGTTCTTGAATAATTACTTGCAGTCCTATTAATCTTTTTGTAGCAAAGAATGTTGGTATATCAACTTCTGGTATTTCTGGTTGCTTTTCTATATCCTCTGGGATAATCATATCTCTGGTTAGTCCAATTTTTACTACTTGGATGAGTGGTTTTATCTCATTGTATAATATTTCGGCTGGTGCTGAATAACATCTTATATAAAAGAATGATCCGTCTGTAATTCTTTTGTATATGGAAAAGGCATTATATAAGTCTGGTATTTGTTGTAGTTCTGCTCCATCGGCTGTATATACCGTTGCGAGTAGTCCATATTCATAGCATGTACGTACTAAATTTGCACTGGTGCCAGGCTGGGCTATTAGTTTATTGTATCCTTGTAGTTTCTGCGTTATAAAATCTTTTTGAGGGTCAGTGGTTGTCTGAGATCTTGGATGTAAATTCAAAAAGGTTTGGGTTTTATACATATTTTGGATGTATGCTCTGGAAATGTGGTTATATACTTGTTTATTTTGGTTTAGACTTGCGGCATATGTGGATGTTTGTGGACTTGGTATAGTCGGATGTGATAGGTTTATGGGTTGTTTATTCCTGGTAAAGGTTTTTGTAAACTGGCTATTTAAATTTTGGTTTTGTCTTTTTGTAGGTTGACTGGTTGGATTTGAGCTGCTTGCTCCTGTAGATGCTTTTCCTGTAGCTGCATTAACAAACTTGTTATGAGTTTTATGGAGTTTCTCAACGTCTCCTTCTAGTTCTGGAATTTTTATGTCTTCCGATTGACATAGTTCAGCATATTTTGAGTCATGCGGTTGACTTGTAGCTTTGTCCTTTAGCTCTTTTAGTTCTAGCTCAAAACTGTCCACTTTTAAGCAAAGTGTAGTCATGGCTTTTAACAAAATATCCATTTGGCTATCTTGATCTGTCTGGGTAGCTTTGTCTTGATAAGTAGTCTGCAGTGACATTTTTGTTAGTACTGATCACTTCTATTGTAAATGTAAAATTTTGTATATTTAAGACAAGTCTTCGTATTTCTTTTGTTGTAACTGAGTCGTCTAATTTTCTTGTTAGCCACCATTTTACTTGTGTATTATCTGTTCTGACAATAAATTTGTTATAAACAATATATGGTTCGAATGCTAATAAACATTTATATAAGGCAAATAATTCTTTCCTATTTATTTCCCATTTATCTTGAGGTTCCGTATATGTTCCTGAGTGATATCTACAGTGATGTTCTGTTTTTGTATCAATATACTTATATTTTAATACTCCACCGTAACTATGGTTACTTGAATCTGTTTCTACTATATATATAAATTCTTTTGTTATATCTGGAAAATATAATTTTGGTAACTTTTGACATAATTCTTTAACCTTTTGTATATGTTTTCTATCTGTTTGGTCAAAATGATATTCAATATCCTTTTTTAATTTTTTATTTAATGGTTTTAAATATTCTGCTAATTTTGGTATATATTCTCTTACTTGATTTACTAATCCTAAAAAGGATTGTAACTTTTTCTTTGTATCTAGTATCTCATCTGAATTTATAATTTTTTGTACTATATGTGTTTGCATTTTTACTCCATTCTTATCTATTTGTATACCAAGAAATTCTATTTGTTTTTTCATTATTTCTGCCTTGCTTTTACTTAAACTAATTCCTGCTGTATCTATAATGTTAATAAATTTATTTAGTAATTGTATGTGTTCGTCTTCTGTTCTTGAATATAACAATATATCATCAATATATACAATACAGTTTTCTAATTGTGTAAAGTAAGTATCCATAAAATGTTGATACCTACCTGGTGCATTTTTATATCCAAAGGGTAAAACATTCCATTCATAAAATCCTTGGGGTACTGTGAATGCTGTTAAATGTTTAGAGTTATCTTCTAATTTTAAATGATAAAATCCTGATTTGCAATCAAATTTGCTAAAGTAATTATATCCTTGGATTTGTCTAATTTTTAATATTTTATTTGGTATTGGGTAATTATAAGTTTTAGTTTTGGCATTTAGATTTCTATAATCAATAACCATCCTACTCTTCCCTCTTTTTTGTTCACTATGTTTGTTAACAATAAAGGCGGGACTAGTATGTTTACTGTTACTAGCTTGGATGTAATTATTTTGAAGTAATTCATCTATGTGTAAGGTAAATTCTTTTAAGTCATCAAAGTTATATTTTAGTGGTTTTTGGGTTATTATACTATTCTGATTTATTAGTTCTATTGTAACTGTTGTTTTATGTTTATGCCATCCTTTAAGCGGATTGTCACTATATAAGGGTTCTAACTTATCATAGATTGATTGTAACATATTGATATTAAAGGTTATAATTTCTATTGCTTTCTCTGTTGTCACTTGATTTTCTAGTTTTTGTGTTATCTTTTCTGATCCTTTTATCCATGGTGTTGTTTTTCTAGGTTTATTTTGTACTCGTTTGGCTCCTATTTTTTGTTTACAAGGTGTTGTAAACCAGCAGTGTGTTTTTGTTAGTATATGAGGGTATAGTTCATCGATAAAGGGCATTCCTAAAATTATATCTCTTGTTGTGAAATCATAGTTATACATTGTTTTTATTGTTAGTATTTTATCATATATTTGTAATTTGACATCTTTTGCATAATATTTTATTATACTTCCTTCGTCATTAAATCCTGAAAATACAGTTGGATTTTTTATCTTTTGCCACTTAGTTTCTGGTAAACAATTGTATCTACATAAATTTGCTTCTGCACCGGTATCTATCATTGGTGTGTAATATCTACTATTGTATCCTTCTACAATTATTTTTGCTAATATATATACTTTCATTTTAAAGTATTTTTATAATATTGATTTTGTCCTATTGATTATTACATTTTTATTTTGGTAATGAATGATCAATCTTTTATCTTCTAACTTATATGGTTTTACTTGTTCTAGCCATTGTAGTCCTAAAACTATATTTGGATTTATTTGTCCTATTGTAAATTGTATGTTTATAGGTATTCCGCCTATAATTACTTCTTGAATAGTTATTTCCTTTGTCTGTTTTAATTCTATTGGTAGATCGGGTATTTCTTGTTCTTGTATTATAATATCATCTTCTGTAATTAATTCTCTTGTTATCCAATTATCTTGTTCTCCTGTGTTAATTAAGATTAAATATTTTCGTTGATTTAATATTCCTGTTATATAATAAGGATGTTGTGTTGGTATTATTTCATTGGGTATTTCATATTCTATTCTTCTGGATGTACTCATTCTTGATGAGGATGAGGGGGCATCTATTTGTCTTTTTGGTGTCATTCCTATTCTTTCTTTTACTATATCTAATTCTTGATTCATATTTAATTCATCATAACTATAATCATTATTATCTATGACCGTTAATATATTGTCGAATGGGGATTCTATATTGATTTTATCAATTTTGTTAGTTGCTTGTACCATATGTTTAGTAGTTAAAATATATAAATTTTTGCATCTTGCTGTAAATATTTTACTTCCAGGGGTTAATTCTATTCCTGATAGTTTCCAATATAATACTAGAGATTTATCTATATTTCTATCTTTTATTGCTACTGTATAATTTGGGTTAACTGTAAACTTAAATTTTTGGTATATTAGATTTCCTTTTACTGCACTAATTATACTTTGTTCAATTGGGTACTTAATTCTATCATCTGCTAAGTATAGTTCTATGGGTGTATTTATTCCTTCCTTAAAACATGCTTTTATTAATATCTGTATTGCTCCTAAGTGTACATGAGTTATTTCGTTTTTCGGTTTTGGTTTTAATGCTTGTATTTCTTTGGTTATTTCTCTTTTACTTATTATGGGTACCATTGCACTACCTTGTGCATATTTACAGTCTACTGTATGTTCTTTTTGGCTTATTATATAATATTCTTCTTTAGGTTTTTTAAACCAATATTTTACCATTGGTACATCTAATACATTATCTATTTTTAAGGTTATTTCTTGTTTCGTAATTTGCTTGTATATATTTGAGTCAAATATTATTTTTTGGTTATTACTATCTTCAGTTTGGTAATTTTCTTTTTCTATTATTCCTGATTCAGTCATCAATTTCGTTTTCTATATCTGATAGATTTATATCGCTATCATCATTATTTAGGTCAGTTTCTAAATCTGCGTCATTTATCTCTATATCTGGTAATTCATCTAGTTCATAAATACTATCGTTACTTTCTAAATCATAATCTATGTATGGTAATTCTGTATAAATATTTTCTTCTATTCTTACTTCGGTAATTTGTTTTTTCTTAATATCTTTAGGTATTTTACAATCTTTAGCTAAGTGTCCTAATTTTCCACAGTTATAGCATTTGCATTCTGATAATTTTTTCTTAGGTCGATAAGGTCTTTTTCTCTTGTAATTTTTTATATAATATCTTTTTCTTGGATTTTTATGCTTATATTTAGATTTAAAAGATTTATATTTTTTAAATCGTTTTTTGTATCTAAACTTATTTTTCTTAGTTTTACAACCAAATTGTGGTGCTATCTTTTGTGTACAACACGACATATTTTTTGTTAATACTTTATCTAATTTTTGTTTATCTTTATATTCATCACACAGTCCTATAAACCATGTTTGTAAATATTTTATTCTAGCTCCTAATGTATCTGTCAAACTAGCTGCATCCCATGCTGTTATTATTTTTGTACTAAATGGTTCAGGTAACTTTGTAAAATATGTTCTTCTAACTGCTATAGCTTCTTCATGAGTATATATTGCTCTATAATAGTAATCTTTAAAAGCGCATGTATATTCATCTATATAACACATATTGCATATTGATAATTTATTCATTAATTGTCTATTTAGATTCTTATCTTTTTCTTGTTCTGCTAATTCTGTTGTCATACTTCCAAATTCATTTCTAATTCCAAATTCGTATTTGTCTAATATAGCTATGCTTGATGTTGTAATTGTTCCACTACTATCTTTATTATTTCTTAATGTTGCTCTACCGTCAGCTGTTATGTTATGTAGCCATAATTTTACTGTTCCTATTAATGTTCTTTCTATATATCCTGGTGTATCTGCTACTGATATTTTATTATCTATTAGTTGTTTTGCAATTTGTCCTATCCATACTTGTATTGTTTTATTTATATCTGTGACACAATCTAAATCTAAAAATTGTGAATGTTCTGGAGTTTTAGTTGGTGTCCATTTATTTAATCTACTTTGCCATATTGCTTCATATCTATTATCATCTGTTACTGTATAATAAGTTGGTTCTCTAGTTCGTGGGTTATCATATCTTCTTTTCTCATATGTTCTACTTGTACTTGGTTGTTCATTTTTTATAGTATGTATATTTGGTTCAGCATTTGTTGTATTTATATTTAAATCTGTTATTTGGTTCATTATTTGGGTATATGTTTCACTGTTATCGTCATTATCGTCTTCATTGTTATTATTGTCTGAATGTATTTCTGATTCGGTTTCGTTTATGGTTACATTATCTATGGTTAAATTGTCTATTGTGATGTTATCAATACTTATGTTTGGAGATTCTTCGTCAGGGTTTAAGCTTTCTAAGTGTATTTGTTCTTTTAACTGTTCTAATTCCATTGCTAACTTTTTTTCTTTTTCTTTTTTTATTTTTTCATTTTGTTTGGCTAATCTGGCTTGTACTTTCTGGGCATATATTTGTTTTAATATTGCTAATTCTTTTTCCATTTCTTGTATTTTTGTAGATGATTCGGATGTTTCTGGTTCTGGTTCAAAATATTCAGGGATTGGTTCTTGAGGTGGTATAGGTTTTTGAGGAGGGGTTTGTTTTATTTGTTGGGTTTTTAGTTGTTCGATTTCTTTTTTGGCTTCTAATCGTATTTTTTCTATTTCTAGTTTTTGATCTATTTCAGTATTTTCTTTTTGTAATCTTATCATTTCTGTTAGACTATCTTCTAATTTAGCTGATATTGGATCCGGCATTAAATATAATTTTGTACCTATTTTTCTATATCGTCGTCCTAAATTTGAGTGTGTTATTGTTATTTGTGTTCCATCTGTTCCTAAAAATGTTTTTTCTTCTACTGGATATTCTTCTTTATTCATAAACAATATTTTATTTCTAATATATCTTTTTGTAATTCTAATTCTTGTATGGTTTGTTTTTGTGCTTCGATTGATTTTTTAGCTACTCCTGCAAATATATTATAATTTAATCTTTCTTTTCTAATTTTAAGTTCTTCGTGTATATCATTTAATTTTCTTAATAATTCCATTTTTCTTATTATTTTTGGTGTTTCTGGATATATATATACTTGAAATGGTGCATTTTTCTTTTGTATATCAATATGTTACAATCAATCTATGATAAGTTAGAACCCTTATATAGTGACAATCCGCTTAAAGGATGGCATAAACATAAAACAACAGTTACAATAGAACTAATAAATCAGAATAGTATAATAACCCAAAAACCATTAAAATATAACTTTGATGACTTAAAAGAATTTACCTTACACATAGATGAATTACTTCAAAATAATTACATCCAAGCTAGTAACAGTAAACATACTAGTCCCGCCTTTATTGTTAACAAACATAGTGAACAAAAAAGAGGGAAGAGTAGGATGGTTATTGATTATAGAAATCTAAATGCCAAAACTAAAACTTATAATAATTACCCAATACCAAACAAAATATTAAAAATTAGACAAATCCAAGGATATAATTACTTTAGCAAATTTGATTGCAAATCAGGCTTTTATCATTTAAAATTAGAAGATAACTCTAAACATTTAACAGCATTCACAGTACCCCAAGGATTTTATGAATGGAATGTTTTACCCTTTGGATATAAAAATGCACCAGGTAGGTATCAACATTTTATGGATACTTACTTTACACAATTAGAAAACTGTATTGTATATATTGATGATATATTGTTATATTCAAGAACAGAAGACGAACACATACAATTACTAAATAAATTTATTAACATTATAGATACAGCAGGAATTAGTTTAAGTAAAAGCAAGGCAGAAATAATGAAAAAACAAATAGAATTTCTTGGCATACAAATAGATAAGAATGGAGTAAAAATGCAAACACATATAGTACAAAAAATTATAAATTCAGATGAGATACTAGATACAAAGAAAAAGTTACAATCCTTTTTAGGATTAGTAAATCAAGTAAGAGAATATATACCAAAATTAGCAGAATATTTAAAACCATTAAATAAAAAATTAAAAAAGGATATTGAATATCATTTTGACCAAACAGATAGAAAACATATACAAAAGGTTAAAGAATTATGTCAAAAGTTACCAAAATTATATTTTCCAGATATAACAAAAGAATTTATATATATAGTAGAAACAGATTCAAGTAACCATAGTTACGGTGGAGTATTAAAATATAAGTATATTGATACAAAAACAGAACATCACTGTAGATATCACTCAGGAACATATACGGAACCTCAAGATAAATGGGAAATAAATAGGAAAGAATTATTTGCCTTATATAAATGTTTATTAGCATTCGAACCATATATTGTTTATAACAAATTTATTGTCAGAACAGATAATACACAAGTAAAATGGTGGCTAACAAGAAAATTAGACGACTCAGTTACAACAAAAGAAATACGAAGACTTGTCTTAAATATACAAAATTTTACATTTACAATAGAAGTGATCAGTACTAACAAAAATGTCACTGCAGACTACTTATCAAGACAAAGCTACCCAGACAGATCAAGATAGCCAAATGGATATTTTGTTAAAAGCCATGACTACACTTTGCTTAAAAGTGGACAGTTTTGAGCTAGAATTAAAAGAGCTAAAGAAGGACAAAGCTACAAGTCAACCGCATGACTCAAAATATGCTGAACTATGTCAATCGGAAGACATAAAAATTCCAGAACTAGAAGGAGACGTTGAGAAACTCCATAAAACTCATAACAAGTTTGTTAATGCAGCTACAGGAAAAGCATCTACAGGAGCAAGCAGCTCAAATCCAACCAGTCAACCTACAAAAAGACAAAACCAAAATTTAAATAACCAGTTTACAAAAACCTCTATCAGAAATAAACAACCCATAAACCTATCACATCCGACTATACCAAGTCCACAAACATCCACATATGCCGCAAGTCTAAACCAAAATAAACAAGTATATAACCACATTTCCAGAGCATACATCCAAAATATGTATAAAACCCAAACCTTTTTGAATTTACATCCAAGATCTCAGACAACCACTGACCCTCAAAAAGATTTTATAACTCAGAAACTACAAGGATACAATAAACTAATAGCCCAGCCTGGCACCAGTGCAAATTTAGTACGTACATGCTATGAATATGGACTACTCGCAACAGTATATACAGTCGATGGAGCAGAACTACAACAAATACCAGACTTATATAATGCCTTTTCCATATACAAAAGAATTACAGACGGATCATTCTTTTATATAAGATGTTATTCAGCACCAGCCGAAATATTATACAATGAGATAAAACCACTCATCCAAGTAGTAAAAATTGGACTAACCAGAGATATGATTATCCCAGAGGACATAGAAAAGCAACCAGAAATACCAGAAGTTGATATACCAACATTCTTTGCTACAAAAAGATTAATAGGACTACAAGTAATTATCCAAGAACTAGTCAACAATTATACCAATGGACATAACATATGGAAATATCATTGTAGAGACCATGCCATGATCTATGCAAATGCAAGAGTACTACGACAAGAAGATATGGAAGAAGTACGTAGTTGGATATGGACATTACTAAGACCCGAAGATACCCCAACAACAAGAGCTATCAAAAAAGATTTTATTTCAGAAAATTTATTGGTTAAATATTGCCAGTATTTAGGACCAAAATACCCAGATCACCATTGTTCAAAGTGCAGTGGAGGAAATACTACAACTATACCAGAAGTAAATCTAGAATGAAGAACAGCAAGACAAAAAGATACATGGGAAGACCCGCAGATATTATTTTAGTTTGTCTTATTATGTAAATTATTGTACTACTTTTTTAGTGGGAAACACTAAACCCCACACGTTTTTCTTTGTTGAAAATAAGAGCATAATGCTCAATCATGTAAAGTAGGATAGGATAGTACGCGTGTAGGAATAGTTACGCGTTTTCTTTGGTTTTAAATATTCTGCTAATTTTGGTATATATTCTCTTACTTGATTTACTAATCCTAAAAAGGATTGTAATTTTTTCTTCGTATCTAGTATTTCATTTGAATTTATAATTTTTTGTACTATATGTGTTTGCATTTTTACTCCATTCTTATCTATTTGTATACCAAGAAATTCTATTTGTTTTTTCATTATTTCTGCCTTGCTTTTACTTAAACTAATTCCTGCTGTATCTATAATGTTAATAAATTTATTTAGTAATTGTATGTGTTCGTCTTCTGTTCTTGAATATAACAATATATCATCAATATATACAATACAGTTTTCTAATTGTGTAAAGTAAGTATCCATAAAATGTTGATACCTACCTGGTGCATTTTTATATCCAAAGGGTAAAACATTCCATTCATAAAATCCTTGGGGTACTGTGAATGCTGTTAAATGTTTAGAGTTATCTTCTAATTTTAAATGATAAAATCCTGATTTGCAATCAAATTTGCTAAAGTAATTATATCCTTGGATTTGTCTAATTTTTAATATTTTATTTGGTATTGGGTAATTATAAGTTTTAGTTTTGGCATTTAGATTTCTATAATCAATAACCATCCTACTCTTCCCTCTTTTTTGTTCACTATGTTTGTTAACAATAAAGGCGGGACTAGTATGTTTACTGTTACTAGCTTGGATGTAATTATTTTGAAGTAATTCATCTATGTGTAAGGTAAATTCTTTTAAGTCATCAAAGTTATATTTTAATGGTTTTTGGGTTATTATACTATTCTGATTTATTAGTTCTATTGTAATTGTTGTTTTATGTTTATGCCATCCTTTAAGCGGATTGTCACTATATAAGGGTTCTAACTTATCATAGATTGATTGTAACATATTGATATTAAAGGTTATAATTTCTATTGCTTTCTCTGTTGTCACTTGATTTTCTAGTTTTTGTGTTATCTTTTCTGATCCTTTTATCCATGGTGTTGTTTTTCTAGGTTTATTTTGTACTCGTTTGGCTCCTATTTTTTGTTTACAAGGTGTTGTAAACCAGCAGTGTGTTTTTGTTAGTATATGAGGGTATAGTTCATCGATAAAGGGCATTCCTAAAATTATATCTCTTGTTGTGAAATCATAGTTATACATTGTTTTTATTGTTAGTATTTTATCATATATTTGTAATTTGACATCTTTTGCATAATATTTTATTATACTTCCTTCGTCATTAAATCCTGAAAATACAGTTGGATTTTTTATCTTTTGCCACTTAGTTTCTGGTAAACAATTGTATCTACATAAATTTGCTTCTGCACCGGTATCTATCATTGGTGTGTAATATCTACTATTGTATCCTTCTACAATTATTTTTGCTAATATATATACTTTCATTTTAAAGTATTTTTATAATATTGATTTTGTCCTATTGATTATTACATTTTTATTTTGGTAATGAATGATCAATCTTTTATCTTCTAACTTATATGGTTTTACTTGTTCTAGCCATTGTAGTCCTAAAACTATATTTGGATTTATTTGTCCTATTGTAAATTGTATGTTTATAGGTATTCCGCCTATAATTACTTCTTGAATAGTTATTTCCTTTGTCTGTTTTAATTCTATTGGTAGATCGGGTATTTCTTGTTCTTGTATTATAATATCATCTTCTGTAATTAATTCTCTTGTTATCCAATTATCTTGTTCTCCTGTGTTAATTAAGATTAAATATTTTCGTTGATTTAATATTCCTGTTATATAATAAGGATGTTGTGTTGGTATTATTTCATTGGGTATTTCATATTCTATTCTTCTGGATGTACTCATTCTTGATGAGGATGAGGGGGCATCTATTTGTCTTTTTGGTGTCATTCCTATTCTTTCTTTTACTATATCTAATTCTTGATTCATATTTAATTCATCATAACTATAATCATTATTATCTATGACCGTTAATATATTGTCGAATGGGGATTCTATATTGATTTTATCAATTTTGTTAGTTGCTTGTACCATATGTTTAGTAGTTAAAATATATAAATTTTTGCATCTTGCTGTAAATATTTTACTTCCAGGGGTTAATTCTATTCCTGATAGTTTCCAATATAATACTAGGGATTTATCTATATTTCTATCTTTTATTGCTACTGTATAATTTGGGTTAACTGTAAACTTAAATTTTTGGTATATTAGATTTCCTTTTACTGCACTAATTATACTTTGTTCAATTGGGTACTTAATTCTATCATCTGCTAAGTATAGTTCTATGGGTGTATTTATTCCTTCCTTAAAACATGCTTTTATTAATATCTGTATTGCTCCTAAGTGTACATGAGTTATTTCGTTTTTCGGTTTTGGTTTTAATGCTTGTATTTCTTTGGTTATTTCTCTTTTACTTATTATGGGTACCATTGCACTACCTTGTGCATATTTACAGTCTACTGTATGTTCTTTTTGGCTTATTATATAATATTCTTCTTTAGGTTTTTTAAACCAATATTTTACCATTGGTACATCTAATACATTATCTATTTTTAAGGTTATTTCTTGTTTCGTAATTTGCTTGTATATATTTGAGTCAAATATTATTTTTTGGTTATTACTATCTTCAGTTTGGTAATTTTCTTTTTCTATTATTCCTGATTCAGTCATCAATTTCGTTTTCTATATCTGATAGATTTATATCGCTATCATCATTATTTAGGTCAGTTTCTAAATCTGCGTCATTTATCTCTATATCTGGTAATTCATCTAGTTCATAAATACTATCGTTACTTTCTAAATAATAATCTATGTATGGTAATTCCGTATAAATATTTTCTTCTATTCTTACTTCGGTAATTTGTTTTTTCTTAATATCTTTAGGTATTTTACAATCTTTAGCTAAGTGTCCTAATTTTCCACAGTTATAGCATTTGCATTCTGATAATTTTTTCTTAGGTCGATAAGGTCTTTTTCTCTTGTAATTTTTTATATAATATCTTTTTCTTGGATTTTTATGCTTATATTTAGATTTAAAAGATTTATATTTTTTAAATCGTTTTTTGTATCTAAACTTATTTTTCTTAGTTTTACAACCAAATTGTGGTGCTATCTTTTGTGTACAACACGACATATTTTTTGTTAATACTTTATCTAATTTTTGTTTATCTTTATATTCATCACACAGTCCTATAAACCATGTTTGTAAATATTTTATTCTAGCTCCTAATGTATCTGTCAAACTAGCTGCATCCCATGCTGTTATTATTTTTGTACTAAATGGTTCAGGTAACTTTGTAAAATATGTTCTTCTAACTGCTATAGCTTCTTCATGAGTATATATTGCTCTATAATAGTAATCTTTAAAAGCGCATGTATATTCATCTATATAACACATATTGCATATTGATAATTTATTCATTAATTGTCTATTTAGATTCTTATCTTTTTCTTGTTCTGCTAATTCTGTTGTCATACTTCCAAATTCATTTCTAATTCCAAATTCGTATTTGTCTAATATAGCTATGCTTGATGTTGTAATTGTTCCACTACTATCTTTATTATTTCTTAATGTTGCTCTACCGTCAGCTGTTATGTTATGTAGCCATAATTTTACTGTTCCTATTAATGTTCTTTCTATATATCCTGGTGTATCTGCTACTGATATTTTATTATCTATTAGTTGCTTTGCAATTTGTCCTATCCATACTTGTATTGTTTTATTTATATCTGTGACACAATCTAAATCTAAAAATTGTGAATGTTCTGGAGTTTTAGTTGGTGTCCATTTATTTAATCTACTTTGCCATATTGCTTCATATCTATTATCATCTGTTACTGTATAATAAGTTGGTTCTCTAGTTCGTGGGTTATCATATCTTCTTTTCTCATATGTTCTACTTGTACTTGGTTGTTCATTTTTTATAGTATGTATATTTGGTTCAGCATTTGTTGTATTTATATTTAAATCTGTTATTTGGTTCATTATTTGGGTATATGTTTCACTGTTATCGTCATTATCGTCTTCATTGTTATTATTGTCTGAATGTATTTCTGATTCGGTTTCGTTTATGGTTACATTATCTATGGTTAAATTGTCTATTGTGATGTTATCAATACTTATTAAATATTGAACTGGTTAATAAGAGTAGATAGTACTGTGCATTTACGCGTTTTTCTTCTTTTTTCTTTCAGAAGTCGTAAAGCAAACAGTATCTTAAACTGTTTACTCACGCGGTTTCTTTATGTAAATTATTGAGGCACTTGCCTCTTATGTGTATAAATAGAGACGAACAGATGAGAAGGAAGGCAAGCAATTCTGCTTACCTATAACCTCTCATGTGTTGAGAACTCAATAAAAGATATTACTCAAAAATATATTTCAGATATTTGCTATGGAGGAATCCAACATAGAAACATCTATGCCACATACTACCGACGAGATAACAACAAAGGTATACTCATATTTACATATGTGTAACTAATCTATCATATTCCTAATAATCTCTGATTAGCTTATTATTATTTATCATGTTATAGTCTGATTATGTTAACATTATCCTTATTAGTTTGCTATGGTTAGGAAGCTGAGAGTAAGTTAGACCCAGACTAAGCTTTTCCAAAATGGTTGAACCCAGAAAAGGCGAGGAAGCCGTGAATAGGGTAGTAAACCAACTGAAGTAAGCAGGGTTAGGGTAAACTGATTAAAGCTGGAACCCATAGTAGTGACCAACCGGATAATTAAACATACTGGACTATTAGATGATAAAGGTAATAATATAAGCAGAGGTTAGAAGGAATAGTTTGATTAAAACACAGAAGTAAGAAATGACAGAACCTAGTTATATGAAACTCGAGATAGCAGAAACTAGTAAGCCTAATGGGGTTTAGTGTTTCCCACTAAAAAAGTAGTACAATAATTTACATAATAAGACAAACTAAAATAATATCTGCGGGTCTTCCCATGTATCTTTTTGTCTTGCTGTTCTTCATTCTAGATTTACTTCTGGTATAGTTGTAGTATTTCCTCCACTGCACTTTGAACAATGGTGATCTGGGTATTTTGGTCCTAAATACTGGCAATATTTAACCAATAAATTTTCTGAAATAAAATCTTTTTTGATAGCTCTTGTTGTTGGGGTATCTTCGGGGGGGTGGTCCTTTGATCTTCTCTTCTTGGGTCATTTTATCTAAATGCGGAATTATAGTAGTTATCTCGTTCTCTAATTAGTCTTAATATAATATTGATATCTCTTACTATTAGATCTAAATAACCACTATTTTGGGTTTGTATATATCTGTCTAGATTGAATTGTATTAATGTTTCTCTTTCTCTTAGTTCATCTATAGTTCGCTGCCAATTTTCTAAATTATTTTGGTCCATTTTAATAAAAATCTAGATATCCTTCTGTATCTAATTAATTCTCTTGTTATCCAATTATCTTGTTCTCCTGTGTTAATTAAGATTAAATATTTTCGTTGATTTAATATTCCTGTTATATAATAAGGATGTTGTGTTGGTATTATTTCATTGGGTATTTCATATTCTATTCTTCTGGATGTACTCATTCTTGATGAGGATGAGGGGGCATCTATTTGTCTTTTTGGTGTCATTCCTATTCTTTCTTTTACTATATCTAATTCTTGATTCATATTTAATTCATCATAACTATAATCATTATTATCTATGACCGTTAATATATTGTCGAATGGGGATTCTATATTGATTTTATCAATTTTGTTAGTTGCTTGTACCATATGTTTAGTAGTTAAAATATATAAATTTTTGCATCTTGCTGTAAATATTTTACTTCCAGGGGTTAATTCTATTCCTGATAGTTTCCAATATAATACTAGAGATTTATCTATATTTCTATCTTTTATTGCTACTGTATAATTACTTCAAAATAATTACATCCAAGCTAGTAACAGTAAACATACTAGTCCCGCCTTTATTGTTAACAAACATAGTGAACAAAAAAGAGGGAAGAGTAGGATGGTTATTGATTATAGAAATCTAAATGCCAAAACTAAAACTTATAATTACCCAATACCAAATAAAATATTAAAAATTAGACAAATCCAAGGATATAATTACTTTAGCAAATTTGATTGCAAATCAGGATTTTATCATTTAAAATTAGAAGATAACTCTAAACATTTAACAGCATTCACAGTACCCCAAGGATTTTATGAATGGAATGTTTTACCCTTTGGATATAAAAATGCACCAGGTAGGTATCAACATTTTATGGATACTTACTTTACACAATTAGAAAACTGTATTGTATATATTGATGATATATTGTTATATTCAAGAACAGAAGACGAACACATACAATTACTAAATAAATTTATTAACATTATAGATACAGCAGGAATTAGTTTAAGTAAAAGCAAGGCAGAAATAATGAAAAAACAAATAGAATTTCTTGGTATACAAATAGATAAGAATGGAGTAAAAATGCAAACACATATAGTACAAAAAATTATAAATTCAAATGAAATACTAGATACGAAGAAAAAATTACAATCCTTTTTAGGATTAGTAAATCAAGTAAGAGAATATATACCAAAATTAGCAGAATATTTAAAACCATTAAATAAAAAATTAAAAAAGGATATTGAATATCATTTTGACCAAACAGATAGAAAACATATACAAAAGGTTAAAGAATTATGTCAAAAGTTACCAAAATTATATTTTCCAGATATAACAAAAGAATTTATATATATAGTAGAAACAGATTCAAGTAACCATAGTTACGGTGGAGTATTAAAATATAAGTATATTGATACAAAAACAGAACATCACTGTAGATATCACTCAGGAACATATACGGAACCTCAAGATAAATGGGAAATAAATAGGAAAGAATTATTTGCCTTATATAAATGTTTATTAGCATTCGAACCATATATTGTTTATAACAAATTTATTGTCAGAACAGATAATACACAAGTAAAATGGTGGCTAACAAGAAAATTAGACGACTCAGTTACAACAAAAGAAATACGAAGACTTGTCTTAAATATACAAAATTTTACATTTACAATAGAAGTGATCAGTACTAACAAAAATGTCACTGCAGACTACTTATCAAGACAAAGCTACCCAGACAGATCAAGATAGCCAAATGGATATTTTGTTAAAAGCCATGACTACACTTTGCTTAAAAGTGGACAGTTTTGAGCTAGAACTAAAAGAGCTAAAGAAGGACAAAGCTACAAGTCAACCGCATGACTCAAAATATGCTGAACTATGTCAATCGGAAGACATAAAAATTCCAGAACTAGAAGGAGACGTTGAGAAACTCCATAAAACTCATAACAAGTTTGTTAATGCAGCTACAGGAAAAGCATCTACAGGAGCAAGCAGCTCAAATCCAACCAGTCAACCTACAAAAAGACAAAACCAAAATTTAAATAGCCAGTTTACAAAAACCTTTACCAGGAATAAACAACCCATAAACCTATCACATCCGACTATACCAAGTCCACAAACATCCACATATGCCGCAAGTCTAAACCAAAATAAACAAGTATATAACCACATTTCCAGAGCATACATCCAAAATATGTATAAAACCCAAACCTTTTTGAATTTACATCCAAGATCTCAGACAACCACTGACCCTCAAAAAGATTTTATAACGCAGAAACTACAAGGATACAATAAACTAATAGCCCAGCCTGGCACCAGTGCAAATTTAGTACGTACATGCTATGAATATGGACTACTCGCAACGGTATATACAGCCGATGGAGCAGAACTACAACAAATACCAGACTTATATAATGCCTTTTCCATATACAAAAGAATTACAGACGGATCATTCTTTTATATAAGATGTTATTCAGCACCAGCCGAAATATTATACAATGAGATAAAACCACTCATCCAAGTAGTAAAAATTGGACTAACCAGAGATATGATTATCCCAGAGGATATAGAAAAGCAACCAGAAATACCAGAAGTTGATATACCAACATTCTTTGCTACAAAAAGATTAATAGGACTGCAAGTAATTATTCAAGAACTAGTCAACAATTACACCAATGGACATAACATATGGAAATATCATTGTAGAGACCATGCCATGATCTATGCAAATGCAAGAGTACTACGACAAGAAGATATGGAAGAAGTACGTAGTTGGATATGGACATTACTAAGACCCGAAGATACCCCAACAACAAGAGCTATCAAAAAAGATTTTATTTCAGAAAATTTATTGGTTAAATATTGCCAGTATTTAGGACCAAAATACCCAGATCACCATTGTTCAAAGTGCAGTGGAGGAAATACTACAACTATACCAGAAGTAAATCTAGAATGAAGAACAGCAAGACAAAAAGATACATGGGAAGACCCGCAGATATTATTTTAGTTTGTCTTATTATGTAAATTATTGTACTACTTTTTTAGTGGGAAACACTAAACCCCACACGTTTTTCTTTGTTGAAAATAAGAGCATAATGCTCAATCATGTAAAGTAGGATAGGATAGTACGCGTGTAGGAATAGTTACGCGTTTTCTTTTTTAAAAAAAGTCGTAAAGTACACAGTAGATAGTACTGTGCATTTACGCGTTTTTCTTCTTTTTTCTTTCAGAAGTCGTAAAGCAAACAGTATCTTAAACTGTTTACTCACGCGGTTTCTTTATGTAAATTATTGAGGCACTTGCCTCTTATGTGTATAAATAGAGACGAACAGATGAGAAGGAAGGCAAGCAATTCTGCTTACCTATAACCTCTCATGTGTTGAGAACTCAATAAAAGATATTACTCAAAAATATATTTCAGATATTTGCTATGGAGGAATCCAACATAGAAACATCTATGCCACATACTACCGACGAGATAACAACAAAGGTATACTCATATTTACATATGTGTAACTAATCTATCATATTCCTAATAATCTCTGATTAGCTTATTATTATTTATCATGTTATAGTCTGATTATGTTAACATTATCCTTATTAGTTTGCTATGGTTAGGAAGCTGAGAGTAAGTTAGACCCAGACTAAGCTTTTCCAAAATGGTTGAACCCAGAAAAGGCGAGGAAGCCGTGAATAGGGTAGTAAACCAACTGAAGTAAGCAGGGTTAGGGTAAACTGATTAAAGCTGGAACCCATAGTAGTGACCAACCGGATAATTAAACATACTGGACTATTAGATGATAAAGGTAATAATATAAGCAGAGGTTAGAAGGAATAGTTTGATTAAAACACAGAAGTAAGAAATGACAGAACCTAGTTATATGAAACTCGAGATAGCAGAAACTAGTAACCCTAAACAAACAGAAGATATAGAAAGATATAAAACACCAATACCTAAGTATCTTATAAATGGAGATAAAGACTATAAAATATTAGTCTTATATATATTAAAAAATTTAGATACAGATATCACACAAAGAATATATAACCTACTATTTAACCACGAAATTATAGACTTAATGAAAGAATTATGGCTAGACACAATATTAAACAATGATAGTGATGATGACTCTAGAGATAATGATATATACCTTGATATAGATACAGAAGGATATCTAGATTTTTATTAAAATGGACCAAAATAATTTAGAAAATTGGCAGCGAACTATAGATGAACTAAGAGAAAGAGAAACATTAATACAATTCAATCTAGACAGATATATACAAACCCAAAATAGTGGTTATTTAGATCTAATAGTAAGAGATATCAATATTATATTAAGACTAATTAGAGAACGAGATAACTACTATAATTCCGCATTTAGATAAAATGACCCAAGAAGAGAAGATCAAAGGACCACCCCCCACATTGGTATCAGAGCATAGGAATAAAAAAGATAAGATAACAGAGCATAGGATGAACGAAAATAAAATAAACGAGCATAGGAATAAAAAATATAGTACCAACAATATTTACAAAAATAGAATAAAGAAACAAAGTAAAAAACAATTTATAATACAAACAGAAAACATGAAAGGAATTGAATATGGAGAAGATTTACCAGATAAACACCCTAGATGTATAAGATTGGATAAACAAATAAATATAGCAACTAAAGTACAGAAACTAAGACTAAATTTAGATAAATTATATGAAAGATAATTTTTTCTTAGGTCGATAAGGTCTTTTTCTCTTGTAATTTTTTATATAATATCTTTTTCTTGGATTTTTATGCTTATATTTAGATTTAAAAGATTTATATTTTTTAAATCGTTTTTTGTATCTAAACTTATTTTTCTTAGTTTTACAACCAAATTGTGGTGCTATCTTTTGTGTACAACACGACATATTTTTTGTTAATACTTTATCTAATTTTTGTTTATCTTTATATTCATCACACAGTCCTATAAACCATGTTTGTAAATATTTTATTCTAGCTCCTAATGTATCTGTCAAACTAGCTGCATCCCATGCTGTTATTATTTTTGTACTAAATGGTTCAGGTAACTTTGTAAAATATGTTCTTCTAACTGCTATAGCTTCTTCATGAGTATATATTGCTCTATAATAGTAATCTTTAAAAGCGCATGTATATTCATCTATATAACACATATTGCATATTGATAATTTATTCATTAATTGTCTATTTAGATTCTTATCTTTTTCTTGTTCTGCTAATTCTGTTGTCATACTTCCAAATTCATTTCTAATTCCAAATTCGTATTTGTCTAATATAGCTATGCTTGATGTTGTAATTGTTCCACTACTATCTTTATTATTTCTTAATGTTGCTCTACCGTCAGCTGTTATGTTATGTAGCCATAATTTTACTGTTCCTATTAATGTTCTTTCTATATATCCTGGTGTATCTGCTACTGATATTTTATTATCTATTAGTTGCTTTGCAATTTGTCCTATCCATACTTGTATTGTTTTATTTATATCTGTGACACAATCTAAATCTAAAAATTGTGAATGTTCTGGAGTTTTAGTTGGTGTCCATTTATTTAATCTACTTTGCCATATTGCTTCATATCTATTATCATCTGTTACTGTATAATAAGTTGGTTCTCTAGTTCGTGGGTTATCATATCTTCTTTTCTCATATGTTCTACTTGTACTTGGTTGTTCATTTTTTATAGTATGTATATTTGGTTCAGCATTTGTTGTATCTATATTTAAATCTGTTATTTGGTTCATTATTTGGGTATATGTTTCACTGTTATCGTCATTATCGTCTTCATTGTTATTATTGTCTGAATGTATTTCTGATTCGGTTTCGTTTATGGTTACATTATCTATGGTTAAATTGTCTATTGTGATGTTATCAATACTTATGTTTGGAGATTCTTCGTCAGGGTTTAAGCTTTCTAAGTGTATTTGTTCTTTTAACTGTTCTAATTCCATTGCTAACTTTTTTTCTTTTTCTTTTTTTATTTTTTCATTTTGTTTGGCTAATCTGGCTTGTACTTTCTGGGCATATATTTGTTTTAATATTGCTAATTCTTTTTCCATTTCTTGTATTTTTGTAGATGATTCGGATGTTTCTGGTTCTGGTTCAAAATATTCAGGGATTGGTTCTTGAGGTGGTATAGGTTTTTGAGGAGGGGTTTGTTTTATTTGTTGGGTTTTTAGTTGTTCGATTTCTTTTTTGGCTTCTAATCGTATTTTTTCTATTTCTAGTTTTTGATCTATTTCAGTATTTTCTTTTTGTAATCTTATCATTTCTGTTAGACTATCTTCTAATTTAGCTGATATTGGATCCGGCATTAAATATAATTTTGTACCTATTTTTCTATATCGTCGTCCTAAATTTGAGTGTGTTATTGTTATTTGTGTTCCATCTGTTCCTAAAAATGTTTTTTCTTCTACTGGATATTCTTCTTTATTCATAAACAATATTTTATTTCTAATATATCTTTTTGTAATTCTAATTCTTGTATGGTTTGTTTTTGTGCTTCGATTGATTTTTTAGCTACTCCTGCAAATATATTATAATTTAATCTTTCTTTTCTAATTTTAAGTTCTTCGTGTATATCATTTAATTTTCTTAATAATTCCATTTTTCTTATTATTTTTGGTGTTTCTGGATATATATATACTGGGTTGCTCGGCTCTGGTTTATCCATTTACTAATGATTCTCTTATTTTAGTTATTGCTATAATAAAATGTGTTATTCTTTTAGTGAAGTTATTTATTTCCTTGATTATTTGTGTAATTTCTTTTAGCTTATATTTTTGCTGTCTTTTTATTTTACTCTGTTTTTCAATTCTTCTTGTTAAATAGTGTATTTTTATTTTTCTGACTACTTTTGGTTGTTGTCGCTTATACATTATAATTCATCATATTTATATTCTTGTTGTTTTATAAGTTGTCTAATATATTCGTATTCTGTATAGGAAATTGTGTCGATTAATTCAGGTATTTTTGTGTATTCGTATCTTTCATATAATTTATCTAAATTTAGTCTTAGTTTCTGTACTTTAGTTGCTATATTTATTTGTTTATCCAATCTTATACATCTAGGGTGTTTATCTGGTAAATCTTCTCCATATTCAATTCCTTTCATGTTTTCTGTTTGTATTATAAATTGTTTTTTACTTTGTTTCTTTATTCTATTTTTGTAAATATTGTTGGTACTATATTTTTTATTCCTATGCTCGTTTATTTTATTTTCGTTCATCCTATGCTCTGTTATCTTATCTTTTTTATTCCTATGCTCTGATACCAATGTGGGGGGTGGTCCTTTGATCTTCTCTTCTTGGGTCATTTTATCTAAATGCGGAATTATAGTAGTTATCTCGTTCTCTAATTAGTCTTAATATAATATTGATATCTCTTACTATTAGATCTAAATAACCACTATTTTGGGTTTGTATATATCTGTCTAGATTGAATTGTATTAATGTTTCTCTTTCTCTTAGTTCATCTATAGTTCGCTGCCAATTTTCTAAATTATTTTGGTCCATTTTAATAAAAATCTAGATATCCTTCTGTATCTATATCAAGGTATATATCATTATCTCTAGAGTCATTATCACTATCATTGTTTAATATTGTGTCTATCCATAATTCTTTCATTAAGTCTATGATTTCGTGGTGAAATTTATATCTTTCTATATCTTCTGTTTGTTTAGGGTTACTAGTTTCTGCTATCTCGAGTTTCATATAACTAGGTTCTGTCATTTCTTACTTCTGTGTTTTAATCAAACTATTCCTTCTAACCTCTGCTTATATTATTACCTTTATCATCTAATAGTCCAGTATGTTTAATTATCCGGTTGGTCACTACTATGGGTTCCAGCTTTAATCAGTTTACCCTAACCCTGCTTACTTCAGTTGGTTTACTACCCTATTCACGGCTTCCTCGCCTTTTCTGGGTTCAACCATTTTGGAAAAGCTTAGTCTGGGTCTAACTTACTCTCAGCTTCCTAACCATAGCAAACTAATAAGGATAATGTTAACATAATCAGACTATAACATGATAAATAATAATAAGCTAATCAGAGATTATTAGGAATATGATAGATTAGTTACACATATGTAAATATGAGTATACCTTTGTTGTTATCTCGTCGGTAGTATGTGGCATAGATGTTTCTATGTTGGATTCCTCCATAGCAAATATCTGAAATATATTTTTGAGTAATATCTTTTATTGAGTTCTCAACACATGAGAGGTTATAGGTAAGCAGAATTGCTTGCCTTCCTTCTCATCTGTTCGTCTCTATTTATACACATAAGAGGCAAGTGCCTCAATAATTTACATAAAGAAACCGCGTGAGTAAACAGTTTAAGATACTGTTTGCTTTACGACTTCTGAAAGAAAAAAGAAGAAAAACGCGTAAATGCACAGTACTATCTACTGTGTACTTTACGACTTTTTTTAAAAAAGAAAACGCGTAACTATTCCTACACGCGTACTATCCTATCCTACTTTACATGATTGAGCATTATGCTCTTATTTTCAACAAAGAAAAACGTGTGGGGTTTAGTGTTTCCCACTAAAAAAGTAGTACAATAATTTACATAATAAGACAAACTAAAATAATATCTGCGGGTCTTCCCATGTATCTTTTTGTCTTGCTGTTCTTCATTCTAGATTTACTTCTGGTATAGTTGTAGTATTTCCTCCACTGCACTTTGAACAATGGTGATCTGGGTATTTTGGTCCTAAATACTGGCAATATTTAACCAATAAATTTTCTGAAATAAAATCTTTTTTGATAGCTCTTGTTGTTGGGGTATCTTCGGGTCTTAGTAATGTCCATATCCAACTACGTACTTCTTCCATATCTTCTTGTCGTAGTACTCTTGCATTTGCATAGATCATGGCATGGTCTCTACAATGATATTTCCATATGTTATGTCCATTGGTGTAATTGTTGACTAGTTCTTGAATAATTACTTGCAGTCCTATTAATCTTTTTGTAGCAAAGAATGTTGGTATATCAACTTCTGGTATTTCTGGTTGCTTTTCTATATCCTCTGGGATAATCATATCTCTGGTTAGTCCAATTTTTACTACTTGGATGAGTGGTTTTATCTCATTGTATAATATTTCGGCTGGTGCTGAATAACATCTTATATAAAAGAATGATCCGTCTGTAATTCTTTTGTATATGGAAAAGGCATTATATAAGTCTGGTATTTGTTGTAGTTCTGCTCCATCGGCTGTATATACCGTTGCGAGTAGTCCATATTCATAGCATGTACGTACTAAATTTGCACTGGTGCCAGGCTGGGCTATTAGTTTATTGTATCCTTGTAGTTTCTGAGTTATAAAATCTTTTTGAGGGTCAGTGGTTGTCTGAGATCTTGGATGTAAATTCAAAAAGGTTTGGGTTTTATACATATTTTGGATGTATGCTCTGGAAATGTGGTTATATACTTGTTTATTTTGGTTTAGACTTGCGGCATATGTGGATGTTTGTGGACTTGGTATAGTCGGATGTGATAGGTTTATGGGTTGTTTATTTCTGATAGAGGTTTTTGTAAACTGGTTATTTAAATTTTGGTTTTGTCTTTTTGTAGGTTGACTGGTTGGATTTGAGCTGCTTGCTCCTGTAGATGCTTTTCCTGTAGCTGCATTAACAAACTTGTTATGAGTTTTATGGAGTTTCTCAACGTCTCCTTCTAGTTCTGGAATTTTTATGTCTTCCGATTGACATAGTTCAGCATATTTTGAGTCATGCGGTTGACTTGTAGCTTTGTCCTTCTTTAGCTCTTTTAGTTCTAGCTCAAAACTGTCCACTTTTAAGCAAAGTGTAGTCATGGCTTTTAACAAAATATCCATTTGGCTATCTTGATCTGTCTGGGTAGCTTTGTCTTGATAAGTAGTCTGCAGTGACATTTTTGTTAGTACTGATCACTTCTATTGTAAATGTAAAATTTTGTATATTTAAGACAAGTCTTCGTATTTCTTTTGTTGTAACTGAGTCGTCTAATTTTCTTGTTAGCCACCATTTTACTTGTGTATTATCTGTTCTGACAATAAATTTGTTATAAACAATATATGGTTCGAATGCTAATAAACATTTATATAAGGCAAATAATTCTTTCCTATTTATTTCCCATTTATCTTGAGGTTCCGTATATGTTCCTGAGTGATATCTACAGTGATGTTCTGTTTTTGTATCAATATACTTATATTTTAATACTCCACCGTAACTATGGTTACTTGAATCTGTTTCTACTATATATATAAATTCTTTTGTTATATCTGGAAAATATAATTTTGGTAACTTTTGACATAATTCTTTAACCTTTTGTATATGTTTTCTATCTGTTTGGTCAAAATGATATTCAATATCCTTTTTTAATTTTTTATTTAATGGTTTTAAATATTCTGCTAATTTTGGTATATATTCTCTTACTTGATTTACTAATCCTAAAAAGGATTGTAACTTTTTCTTTGTATCTAGTATCTCATCTGAATTTATAATTTTTTGTACTATATGTGTTTGCATTTTTACTCCATTCTTATCTATTTGTATGCCAAGAAATTCTATTTGTTTTTTCATTATTTCTGCCTTGCTTTTACTTAAACTAATTCCTGCTGTATCTATAATGTTAATAAATTTATTTAGTAATTGTATGTGTTCGTCTTCTGTTCTTGAATATAACAATATATCATCAATATATACAATACAGTTTTCTAATTGTGTAAAGTAAGTATCCATAAAATGTTGATACCTACCTGGTGCATTTTTATATCCAAAGGGTAAAACATTCCATTCATAAAATCCTTGGGGTACTGTGAATGCTGTTAAATGTTTAGAGTTATCTTCTAATTTTAAATGATAAAATCCTGATTTGCAATCAAATTTGCTAAAGTAATTATATCCTTGGATTTGTCTAATTTTTAATATTTTATTTGGTATTGGGTAATTATAAGTTTTAGTTTTGGCATTTAGATTTCTATAATCAATAACCATCCTACTCTTCCCTCTTTTTTGTTCACTATGTTTGTTAACAATAAAGGCGGGACTAGTATGTTTACTGTTACTAGCTTGGATGTAATTATTTTGAAGTAATTCATCTATGTGTAAGGTAAATTCTTTTAAGTCATCAAAGTTATATTTTAGTGGTTTTTGGGTTATTATACTATTCTGATTTATTAGTTCTATTGTAACTGTTGTTTTATGTTTATGCCATCCTTTAAGCGGATTGTCACTATATAAGGGTTCTAACTTATCATAGATTGATTGTAACATATTGATATTAAAGGTTATAATTTCTATTGCTTTCTCTGTTGTCACTTGATTTTCTAGTTTTTGTGTTATCTTTTCTGATCCTTTTATCCATGGTGTTGTTTTTCTAGGTTTATTTTGTACTCGTTTGGCTCCTATTTTTTGTTTACAAGGTGTTGTAAACCAGCAGTGTGTTTTTGTTAGTATATGAGGGTATAGTTCATCGATAAAGGGCATTCCTAAAATTATATCTCTTGTTGTGAAATCATAGTTATACATTGTTTTTATTGTTAGTATTTTATCATATATTTGTAATTTGACATCTTTTGCATAATATTTTATTATACTTCCTTCGTCATTAAATCCTGAAAATACAGTTGGATTTTTTATCTTTTGCCACTTAGTTTCTGGTAAACAATTGTATCTACATAAATTTGCTTCTGCACCGGTATCTATCATTGGTGTGTAATATCTACTATTGTATCCTTCTACAATTATTTTTGCTAATATATATACTTTCATTTTAAAGTATTTTTATAATATTGATTTTGTCCTATTGATTATTACATTTTTATTTTGGTAATGAATGATCAATCTTTTATCTTCTAACTTATATGGTTTTACTTGTTCTAGCCATTGTAGTCCTAAAACTATATTTGGATTTATTTGTCCTATTGTAAATTGTATGTTTATAGGTATTCCGCCTATAATTACTTCTTGAATAGTTATTTCCTTTGTCTGTTTTAATTCTATTGGTAGATCGGGTATTTCTTGTTCTTGTATTATAATATCATCTTCTGTAATTAATTCTCTTGTTATCCAATTATCTTGTTCTCCTGTGTTAATTAAGATTAAATATTTTCGTTGATTTAATATTCCTGTTATATAATAAGGATGTTGTGTTGGTATTATTTCATTGGGTATTTCATATTCTATTCTTCTGGATGTACTCATTCTTGATGAGGATGAGGGGGCATCTATTTGTCTTTTTGGTGTCATTCCTATTCTTTCTTTTACTATATCTAATTCTTGATTCATATTTAATTCATCATAACTATAATCATTATTATCTATGACCGTTAATATATTGTCGAATGGGGATTCTATATTGATTTTATCAATTTTGTTAGTTGCTTGTACCATATGTTTAGTAGTTAAAATATATAAATTTTTGCATCTTGCTGTAAATATTTTACTTCCAGGGGTTAATTCTATTCCTGATAGTTTCCAATATAATACTAGGGATTTATCTATATTTCTATCTTTTATTGCTACTGTATAATTTGGGTTAACTGTAAACTTAAATTTTTGGTATATTAGATTTCCTTTTACTGCATTAATTATACTTTGTTCAATTGGGTACTTAATTATATTCCTGAATTAATCGACACAATTTCCTATACAGAATACGAATATATTAGACAACTTATAAAACAACAAGAATATAAATATGATGAATTATAATGTATAAGCGACAACAACCAAAAGTAGTCAGAAAAATAAAAATACACTATTTAACAAGAAGAATTGAAAAACAGAGTAAAATAAAAAGACAGCAAAAATATAAGCTAAAAGAAATTACACAAATAATCAAGGAAATAAATAACTTCACTAAAAGAATAACACATTTTATTATAGCAATAACTAAAATAAGAGAATCATTAGTAAATGGATAAACCAGAGCCGAGCAACCCAGTATATATATATCCAGAAACACCAAAAATAATAAGAAAAATGGAATTATTAAGAAAATTAAATGATATACACGAAGAACTTAAAATTAGAAAAGAAAGATTAAATTATAATATATTTGCAGGAGTAGCTAAAAAATCAATCGAAGCACAAAAACAAACCATACAAGAATTAGAATTACAAAAAGATATATTAGAAATAAAATATTGTTTATGAATAAAGAAGAATATCCAGTAGAAGAAAAAACATTTTTAGGAACAGATGGAACACAAATAACAATAACACACTCAAATTTAGGACGACGATATAGAAAAATAGGTACAAAATTATATTTAATGCCGGATCCAATATCAGCTAAATTAGAAGATAGTCTAACAGAAATGATAAGATTACAAAAAGAAAATACTGAAATAGATCAAAAACTAGAAATAGAAAAAATACGATTAGAAGCCAAAAAAGAAATCGAACAACTAAAAACCCAACAAATAAAACAAACCCCTCCTCAAAAACCTATACCACCTCAAGAACCAATCCCTGAATATTTTGAACCAGAACCAGAAACATCCGAATCATCTACAAAAATACAAGAAATGGAAAAAGAATTAGCAATATTAAAACAAATATATGCCCAGAAAGTACAAGCCAGATTAGCCAAACAAAATGAAAAAATAAAAAAAGAAAAAGAAAAAAAGTTAGCAATGGAATTAGAACAGTTAAAAGAACAAATACACTTAGAAAGCTTAAACCCTGACGAAGAATCTCCAAACATAAGTATTGATAACATCACAATAGACAATTTAACCATAGATAATGTAACCATAAACGAAACCGAATCAGAAATACATTCAGACAATAATAACAATGAAGACGATAATGACGATAACAGTGAAACATATACCCAAATAATGAACCAAATAACAGATTTAAATATAAATACAACAAATGCTGAACCAAATATACATACTATAAAAAATGAACAACCAAGTACAAGTAGAACATATGAGAAAAGAAGATATGATAACCCACGAACTAGAGAACCAACTTATTATACAGTAACAGATGATAATAGATATGAAGCAATATGGCAAAGTAGATTAAATAAATGGACACCAACTAAAACTCCAGAACATTCACAATTTTTAGATTTAGATTGTGTCACAGATATAAATAAAACAATACAAGTATGGATAGGACAAATTGCAAAGCAACTAATAGATAATAAAATATCAGTAGCAGATACACCAGGATATATAGAAAGAACATTAATAGGAACAGTAAAATTATGGCTACATAACATAACAGCTGACGGTAGAGCAACATTAAGAAATAATAAAGATAGTAGTGGAACAATTACAACATCAAGCATAGCTATATTAGACAAATACGAATTTGGAATTAGAAATGAATTTGGAAGTATGACAACAGAATTAGCAGAACAAGAAAAAGATAAGAATCTAAATAGACAATTAATGAATAAATTATCAATATGCAATATGTGTTATATAGATGAATATACATGCGCTTTTAAAGATTACTATTATAGAGCAATATATACTCATGAAGAAGCTATAGCAGTTAGAAGAACATATTTTACAAAGTTACCTGAACCATTTAGTACAAAAATAATAACAGCATGGGATGCAGCTAGTTTGACAGATACATTAGGAGCTAGAATAAAATATTTACAAACATGGTTTATAGGACTGTGTGATGAATATAAAGATAAACAAAAATTAGATAAAGTATTAACAAAAAATATGTCGTGTTGTACACAAAAGATAGCACCACAATTTGGTTGTAAAACTAAGAAAAATAAGTTTAGATACAAAAAACGATTTAAAAAATATAAATCTTTTAAATCTAAATATAAGCATAAAAATCCAAGAAAAAGATATTATATAAAAAATTACAAGAGAAAAAGACCTTATCGACCTAAGAAAAAATTATCAGAATGCAAATGCTATAACTGTGGAAAATTAGGACACTTAGCTAAAGATTGTAAAATACCTAAAGATATTAAGAAAAAACAAATTACCGAAGTAAGAATAGAAGAAAATATTTATACGGAATTACCATACATAGATTATGATTTAGAAAGTAACGATAGTATTTATGAACTAGATGAATTACCAGATATAGAGATAAATGACGCAGATTTAGAAACTGACCTAAATAATGATGATAGCGATATAAATCTATCAGATATAGAAAACGAAATTGATGACTGAATCAGGAATAATAGAAAAAGAAAATTACCAAACTGAAGATAGTAATAACCAAAAAATAATATTTGACTCAAATATATACAAGCAAATTACGAAACAAGAAATAACCTTAAAAATAGATAATGTATTAGATGTACCAATGGTAAAATATTGGTTTAAAAAACCTAAAGAAGAATATTATATAATAAGCCAAAAAGAACATACAGTAGACTGTAAATATGCACAAGGTAGTGCAATGGTACCCATAATAAGTAAAAGAGAAATAACCAAAGAAATACAAGCATTAAAACCAAAACCGAAAAACGAAATAACTCATGTACACTTAGGAGCAATACAGATATTAATAAAAGCATGTTTTAAGGAAGGAATAAATACACCCATAGAACTATACTTAGCAGATGATAGAATTAAGTACCCAATTGAACAAAGTATAATTAGTGCAGTAAAAGGAAATCTAATATACCAAAAATTTAAGTTTACAGTTAACCCAAATTATACAGTAGCAATAAAAGATAGAAATATAGATAAATCTCTAGTATTATATTGGAAACTATCAGGAATAGAATTAACCCCTGGAAGTAAAATATTTACAGCAAGATGCAAAAATTTATATATTTTAACTACTAAACATATGGTACAAGCAACTAACAAAATTGATAAAATCAATATAGAATCCCCATTCGACAATATATTAACGGTCATAGATAATAATGATTATAGTTATGATGAATTAAATATGAATCAAGAATTAGATATAGTAAAAGAAAGAATAGGAATGACACCAAAAAGACAAATAGATGCCCCCTCATCCTCATCAAGAATGAGTACATCCAGAAGAATAGAATATGAAATACCCAATGAAATAATACCAACACAACATCCTTATTATATAACAGGAATATTAAATCAACGAAAATATTTAATCTTAATTAACACAGGAGAACAAGATAATTGGATAACAAGAGAATTAATTACAGAAGATGATATTATAATACAAGAACAAGAAATACCCGATCTACCAATAGAATTAAAACAGACAAAGGAAATAACTATTCAAGAAGTAATTATAGGCGGAATACCTATAAACATACAATTTACAATAGGACAAATAAATCCAAATATAGTTTTAGGACTACAATGGCTAGAACAAGTAAAACCATATAAGTTAGAAGATAAAAGATTGATCATTCATTACCAAAATAAAAATGTAATAATCAATAGGACAAAATCAATATTATAAAAATACTTTAAAATGAAAGTATATATATTAGCAAAAATAATTGTAGAAGGATACAATAGTAGATATTACACACCAATGATAGATACCGGTGCAGAAGCAAATTTATGTAGATACAATTGTTTACCAGAAACTAAGTGGCAAAAGATAAAAAATCCAACTGTATTTTCAGGATTTAATGACGAAGGAAGTATAATAAAATATTATGCAAAAGATGTCAAATTACAAATATATGATAAAATACTAACAATAAAAACAATGTATAACTATGATTTCACAACAAGAGATATAATTTTAGGAATGCCCTTTATCGATGAACTATACCCTCATATACTAACAAAAACACACTGCTGGTTTACAACACCTTGTAAACAAAAAATAGGAGCCAAACGAGTACAAAATAAACCTAGAAAAACAACACCATGGATAAAAGGATCAGAAAAGATAACACAAAAACTAGAAAATCAAGTGACAACAGAGAAAGCAATAGAAATTATAACCTTTAATATCAATATGTTACAATCAATCTATGATAAGTTAGAACCCTTATATAGTGACAATCCGCTTAAAGGATGGTTATTGATTATAGAAATCTAAATGCCAAAACTAAAACTTATAATTACCCAATACCAAACAAAATATTAAAAATTAGACAAATCCAAGGATATAATTACTTTAGCAAATTTGATTGCAAATCAGGCTTTTATCATTTAAAATTAGAAGATAACTCTAAACATTTAACAGCATTCACAGTACCCCAAGGATTTTATGAATGGAATGTTTTACCCTTTGGATATAAAAATGCACCAGGTAGGTATCAACATTTTATGGATACTTACTTTACACAATTAGAAAACTGTATTGTATATATTGATGATATATTGTTATATTCAAGAACAGAAGACGAACACATACAATTACTAAATAAATTTATTAACATTATAGATACAGCAGGAATTAGTTTAAGTAAAAGCAAGGCAGAAATAATGAAAAAACAAATAGAATTTCTTGGTATACAAATAGATAAGAATGGAGTAAAAATGCAAACACATATAGTACAAAAAATTATAAATTCAGATGAGATACTAGATACAAAGAAAAAGTTACAATCCTTTTTAGGATTAGTAAATCAAGTAAGAGAATATATACCAAAATTAGCAGAATATTTAAAACCATTAAATAAAAAATTAAAAAAGGATATTGAATATCATTTTGACCAAACAGATAGAAAACATATACAAAAGGTTAAAGAATTATGTCAAAAGTTACCAAAATTATATTTTCCAGATATAACAAAAGAATTTATATATATAGTAGAAACAGATTCAAGTAACCATAGTTACGGTGGAGTATTAAAATATAAGTATATTGATACAAAAACAGAACATCACTGTAGATATCACTCAGGAACATATACGGAACCTCAAGATAAATGGGAAATAAATAGGAAAGAATTATTTGCCTTATATAAATGTTTATTAGCATTCGAACCATATATTGTTTAAAACAACAGTTACAATAGAACTAATAAATCAGAATAGTATAATAACCCAAAAACCATTAAAATATAACTTTGATGACTTAAAAGAATTTACCTTACACATAGATGAATTACTTCAAAATAATTACATCCAAGCTAGTAACAGTAAACATACTAGTCCCGCCTTTATTGTTAACAAACATAGTGAACAAAAAAGAGGGAAGAGTAGGATGGTTAAGCGGATTGTCACTATATAAGGGTTCTAACTTATCATAGATTGATTGTAACATATTGATATTAAAGGTTATAATTTCTATTGCTTTCTCTGTTGTCACTTGATTTTCTAGTTTTTGTGTTATCTTTTCTGATCCTTTTATCCATGGTGTTGTTTTTCTAGGTTTATTTTGTACTCGTTTGGCTCCTATTTTTTGTTTACAAGGTGTTGTAAACCAGCAGTGTGTTTTTGTTAGTATATGAGGGTATAGTTCATCGATAAAGGGCATTCCTAAAATTATATCTCTTGTTGTGAAATCATAGTTATACATTGTTTTTATTGTTAGTATTTTATCATATATTTGTAATTTGACATCTTTTGCATAATATTTTATTATACTTCCTTCGTCATTAAATCCTGAAAATACAGTTGAATTTTTTATCTTTTGCCACTTAGTTTCTGGTAAACAATTGTATCTACATAAATTTGCTTCTGCACCGGTATCTATCATTGGTGTGTAATATCTACTATTGTATCCTTCTACAATTATTTTTGCTAATATATATACTTTCATTTTAAAGTATTTTTATAATATTGATTTTGTCCTATTGATTATTACATTTTTATTTTGGTAATGAATGATCAATCTTTTATCTTCTAACTTATATGGTTTTACTTGTTCTAGCCATTGTAGTCCTAAAACTATATTTGGATTTATTTGTCCTATTGTAAATTGTATGTTTATAGGTATTCCGCCTATAATTACTTCTTGAATAGTTATTTCCTTTGTCTGTTTTAATTCTATTGGTAGATCGGGTATTTCTTGTTCTTGTATTATAATATCATCTTCTGTAATTAATTCTCTTGTTATCCAATTATCTTGTTCTCCTGTGTTAATTAAGATTAAATATTTTCGTTGATTTAATATTCCTGTTATATAATAAGGATGTTGTGTTGGTATTATTTCATTGGGTATTTCATATTCTATTCTTCTGGATGTACTCATTCTTGATGAGGATGAGGGGGCATCTATTTGTCTTTTTGGTGTCATTCCTATTCTTTCTTTTACTATATCTAATTCTTGATTCATATTTAATTCATCATAACTATAATCATTATTATCTATGACCGTTAATATATTGTCGAATGGGGATTCTATATTGATTTTATCAATTTTGTTAGTTGCTTGTACCATATGTTTAGTAGTTAAAATATATAAATTTTTGCATCTTGCTGTAAATATTTTACTTCCAGGGGTTAATTCTATTCCTGATAGTTTCCAATATAATACTAGAGATTTATCTATATTTCTATCTTTTATTGCTACTGTATAATTTGGGTTAACTGTAAACTTAAATTTTTGGTATATTAGATTTCCTTTTACTGCACTAATTATACTTTGTTCAATTGGGTACTTAATTCTATCATCTGCTAAGTATAGTTCTATGGGTGTATTTATTCCTTCCTTAAAACATGCTTTTATTAATATCTGTATTGCTCCTAAGTGTACATGAGTTATTTCGTTTTTCGGTTTTGGCTAAAGAAGAATATTATATAATAAGCCAAAAAGAACATACAGTAGACTGTAAATATGCACAAGGTAGTGCAATGGTACCCATAATAAGTAAAAGAGAAATAACCAAAGAAATACAAGCATTAAAACCAAAACCGAAAAACGAAATAACTCATGTACACTTAGGAGCAATACAGATATTAATAAAAGCATGTTTTAAGGAAGGAATAAATACACCCATAGAACTATACTTAGCAGATGATAGAATTAAGTACCCAATTGAACAAAGTATAATTAGTGCAGTAAAAGGAAATCTAATATACCAAAAATTTAAGTTTACAGTTAACCCAAATTATACAGTAGCAATAAAAGATAGAAATATAGATAAATCTCTAGTATTATATTGGAAACTATCAGGAATAGAATTAACCCCTGGAAGTAAAATATTTACAGCAAGATGCAAAAATTTATATATTTTAACTACTAAACATATGGTACAAGCAACTAACAAAATTGATAAAATCAATATAGAATCCCCATTCGACAATATATTAACGGTCATAGATAATAATGATTATAGTTATGATGAATTAAATATGAATCAAGAATTAGATATAGTAAAAGAAAGAATAGGAATGACACCAAAAAGACAAATAGATGCCCCCTCATCCTCATCAAGAATGAGTACATCCAGAAGAATAGAATATGAAATACCCAATGAAATAATACCAACACAACATCCTTATTATATAACAGGAATATTAAATCAACGAAAATATTTAATCTTAATTAACACAGGAGAACAAGATAATTGGATAACAAGAGAATTAATTACAGAAGATGATATTATAATACAAGAACAAGAAATACCCGATCTACCAATAGAATTAAAACAGACAAAGGAAATAACTATTCAAGAAGTAATTATAGGCGGAATACCTATAAATATACAATTTACAATAGGACAAATAAATCCAAATATAGTTTTAGGACTACAATGGCTAGAACAAGTAAAACCATATAAGTTAGAAGATAAAAGATTGATCATTCATTACCAAAATAAAAATGTAATAATCAATAGGACATCACTGTAGATATCACTCAGGAACATATACGGAACCTCAAGATAAATGGGAAATAAATAGGAAAGAATTATTTGCCTTATATAAATGTTTATTAGCATTCGAACCATATATTGTTTATAACAAATTTATTGTCAGAACAGATAATACACAAGTAAAATGGTGGCTAACAAGAAAATTAGACGACTCAGTTACAACAAAAGAAATACGAAGACTTGTCTTAAATATACAAAATTTTACATTTACAATAGAAGTGATCAGTACTAACAAAAATGTCACTGCAGACTACTTATCAAGACAAAGCTACCCAGACAGATCAAGATAGCCAAATGGATATTTTGTTAAAAGCCATGACTACACTTTGCTTAAAAGTGGACAGTTTTGAGCTAGAACTAAAAGAGCTAAAGAAGGACAAAGCTACAAGTCAACCGCATGACTCAAAATATGCTGAACTATGTCAATCGGAAGACATAAAAATTCCAGAACTAGAAGGAGACGTTGAGAAACTCCATAAAACTCATAACAAGTTTGTTAATGCAGCTACAGGAAAAGCATCTACAGGAGCAAGCAGCTCCTCATATGTTCTACTTGTACTTGGTTGTTCATTTTTTATAGTATGTATATTTGGTTCAGCATTTGTTGTATTTATATTTAAATCTGTTATTTGGTTCATTATTTGGGTATATGTTTCACTGTTATCGTCATTATCGTCTTCATTGTTATTATTGTCTGAATGTATTTCTGATTCGGTTTCGTTTATGGTTACATTATCTATGGTTAAATTGTCTATTGTGATGTTATCAATACTTATGTTTGGAGATTCTTCGTCAGGGTTTAAGCTTTCTAAGTGTATTTGTTCTTTTAACTGTTCTAATTCCATTGCTAACTTTTTTTCTTTTTCTTTTTTTATTTTTTCATTTTGTTTGGCTAATCTGGCTTGTACTTTCTGGGCATATATTTGTTTTAATATTGCTAATTCTTTTTCCATTTCTTGTATTTTTGTAGATGATTCGGATGTTTCTGGTTCTGGTTCAAAATATTCAGGGATTGGTTCTTGAGGTGGTATAGGTTTTTGAGGAGGGGTTTGTTTTATTTGTTGGGTTTTTAGTTGTTCGATTTCTTTTTTGGCTTCTAATCGTATTTTTTCTATTTCTAGTTTTTGATCTATTTCAGTATTTTCTTTTTGTAATCTTATCATTTCTGTTAGACTATCTTCTAATTTAGCTGATATTGGATCCGGCATTAAATATAATTTTGTACCTATTTTTCTATATCGTCGTCCTAAATTTGAGTGTGTTATTGTTATTTGTGTTCCATCTGTTCCTAAAAATGTTTTTTCTTCTACTGGATATTCTTCTTTATTCATAAACAATATTTTATTTCTAATATATCTTTTTGTAATTCTAATTCTTGTATGGTTTGTTTTTGTGCTTCGATTGATTTTTTAGCTACTCCTGCAAATATATTATAATTTAATCTTTCTTTTCTAATTTTAAGTTCTTCGTGTATATCATTTAATTTTCTTAATAATTCCATTTTTCTTATTATTTTTGGTGTTTCTGGATATATATATACTGGGTTGCTCGGCTCTGGTTTATCCATTTACTAATGATTCTCTTATTTTAGTTATTGCTATAATAAAATGTGTTATTCTTTTAGTGAAGTTATTTATTTCCTTGATTATTTGTGTAATTTCTTTTAGCTTATATTTTTGCTGTCTTTTTATTTTACTCTGTTTTTCAATTCTTCTTGTTAAATAGTGTATTTTTATTTTTCTGACTACTTTTGGTTGTTGTCGCTTATACATTATAATTCATCATATTTATATTCTTGTTGTTTTATAAGTTGTCTAATATATTCGTATTCTGTATAGGAAATTGTGTCGATTAATTCAGGTATTTTTGTGTATTCGTATCTTTCATATAATTTATCTAAATTTAGTCTTAGTTTCTGTACTTTAGTTGCTATATTTATTTGTTTATCCAATCTTATACATCTAGGGTGTTTATCTGGTAAATCTTCTCCATATTCAATTCCTTTCATGTTTTCTGTTTGTATTATAAATTGTTTTTTACTTTGTTTCTTTATTCTATTTTTGTAAATATTGTTGGTACTATATTTTTTATTCCTATGCTCGTTTATTTTATTTTCGTTCATCCTATGCTCTGTTATCTTATCTTTTTTATTCCTATGCTCTGATACCAATGTGGGGGGTGGTCCTTTGATCTTCTCTTCTTGGGTCATTTTATCTAAATGCGGAATTATAGTAGTTATCTCGTTCTCTAATTAGTCTTAATATAATATTGATATCTCTTACTATTAGATCTAAATAACCACTATTTTGGGTTTGTATATATCTGTCTAGATTGAATTGTATTAATGTTTCTCTTTCTCTTAGTTCATCTATAGTTCGCTGCCAATTTTCTAAATTATTTTGGTCCATTTTAATAAAAATCTAGATATCCTTCTGTATCTATATCAAGGTATATATCATTATCTCTAGAGTCATCATCACTATCATTGTTTAATATTGTGTCTAGCCATAATTCTTTCATTAAGTCTATAATTTCGTGGTTAAATAGTAGGTTATATATTCTTTGTGTGATATCTGTATCTAAATTTAACAGCAATAGAATAAAATATTTACAAACATGGTTTATAGGACTGTGTGATGAATATAAAGATAAACAAAAATTAGATAAAGTATTAACAAAAAATATGTCGTGTTGTACACAAAAGATAGCACCACAATTTGGTTGTAAAACTAAGAAAAATAAGTTTAGATACAAAAAACGATTTAAAAAATATAAATCTTTTAAATCTAAATATAAGCATAAAAATCCAAGAAAAAGATATTATATAAAAAATTACAAGAGAAAAAGACCTCGCAACGGTATATACAGCCGATGGAGCAGAACTACAACAAATACCAGACTTATATAATGCCTTTTCCATATACAAAAGAATTACAGACGGATCATTCTTTTATATAAGATGTTATTCAGCACCAGCCGAAATATTATACAATGAGATAAAACCACTCATCCAAGTAGTAAAAATTGGACTAACCAGAGATATGAAGACGATAATGACGATAACAGTGAAACATATACCCAAATAATGAACCAAATAACAGATTTAAATATAAATACAACAAATGCTGAAAAATAAGTTTAGATACAAAAAACGATTTAAAAAATATAAATCTTTTAAATCTAAATATAAGCATAAAAATCCAAGAAAAAGATATTATATAAAAAATTACAAGAGAAAAAGACCTTATCGACCTAAGAAAAAATTATCAGAATGCAAATGCTATAACTGTGGAAAATTAGGACACTTAGCTAAAGATTGTAAAATACCTAAAGATATTAAGAAAAAACAAATTACCGAAGTAAGAATAGAAGAAAATATTTATACAGAATTACCATACATAGATTATGATTTAGAAAGTAACGATAGTATTTATGAACTAGATGAATTACCAGATATAGAGATAAATGACGCAGATTTAGAAACTGACCTAAATAATGATGATAGCGATATAAATCTATCAGATATAGAAAACGAAATTGATGACTGAATCAGGAATAATAGAAAAAGAAAATTACCAAACTGAAGATAGTAATAACCAAAAAATAATATTTGACTCAAATATATACAAGCAAATTACGAAACAAGAAATAACCATGCGGTTGACTTGTAGCTTTGTCCTTCTTTAGCTCTTTTAATTCTAGCTCAAAACTGTCCACTTTTAAGCAAAGTGTAGTCATGGCTTTTAACAAAATATCCATTTGGCTATCTTGATCTGTCTGGGTAGCTTATGTTTATGCCATCCTTTAAGCGGATTGTCACTATATAAGGGTTCTAACTTATCATAGATTGATTGTAACATATTGATATTAAAGGTTATAATTTCTATTGCTTTCTCTGTTGTCACTTGATTTTCTAGTTTTTGTGTTATCTTTTCTGATCCTTTTATCCATGGTGTTGTTTTTCTAGGTTTATTTTGTACTCGTTTGGCTCCTATTTTTTGTTTACAAGGTGTTGTAAACCAGCAGTGTGTTTTTGTTAGTATATGAGGGTATAGTTCATCGATAAAGGGCATTCCTAAAATTATATCTCTTGTTGTGAAATCATAGTTATACATTGTTTTTATTGTTAGTATTTTATCATATATTTGTAATTTGACATCTTTTGCATAATATTTTATTATACTTCCTTCGTCATTAAATCCTGAAAATACAGTTGGATTTTTTATCTTTTGCCACTTAGTTTCTGGTAAACAATTGTATCTACATAAATTTGCTTCTGCACCGGTATCTATCATTGGTGTGTAATATCTACTATTGTATCCTTCTACAATTATTTTTGCTAATATATATACTTTCATTTTAAAGTATTTTTATAATATTGATTTTGTCCTATTGATTATTACATTTTTATTTTGGTAATGAATGATCAATCTTTTATCTTCTAACTTATATGGTTTTACTTGTTCTAGCCATTGTAGTCCTAAAACTATATTTGGATTTATTTGTCCTATTGTAAATTGTATGTTTATAGGTATTCCGCCTATAATTACTTCTTGAATAGTTATTTCCTTTGTCTGTTTTAATTCTATTGGTAGATCGGGTATTTCTTGTTCTTGTATTATAATATCATCTTCTGTAATTAATTCTCTTGTTATCCAATTATCTTGTTCTCCTGTGTTAATTAAGATTAAATATTTTCGTTGATTTAATATTCCTGTTATATAATAAGGATGTTGTGTTGGTATTATTTCATTGGGTATTTCATATTCTATTCTTCTGGATGTACTCATTCTTGATGAGGATGAGGGGGCATCTATTTGTCTTTTTGGTGTCATTCCTATTCTTTCTTTTACTATATCTAATTCTTGATTCATATTTAATTCATCATAACTATAATCATTATTATCTATGACCGTTAATATATTGTCGAATGGGGATTCTATATTGATTTTATCAATTTTGTTAGTTGCTTGTACCATATGTTTAGTAGTTAAAATATATAAATTTTTGCATCTTGCTGTAAATATTTTACTTCCAGGGGTTAATTCTATTCCTGATAGTTTCCAATATAATACTAGAGATTTATCTATATTTCTATCTTTTATTGCTACTGTATAATTTGGGTTAACTGTAAACTTAAATTTTTGGTATATTAGATTTCCTTTTACTGCACTAATTATACTTTGTTCAATTGGGTACTTAATTCTATCATCTGCTAAGTATAGTTCTATGGGTGTATTTATTCCTTCCTTAAAACATGCTTTTATTAATATCTGTATTGCTCCTAAGTGTACATGAGTTATTTCGTTTTTCGGTTTTGGTTTTAATGCTTGTATTTCTTTGGTTATTTCTCTTTTACTTATTATGGGTACCATTGCACTACCTTGTGCATATTTACAGTCTACTGTATGTTCTTTTTGGCTTATTATATAATATTCTTCTTTAGGTTTTTTAAACCAATATTTTACCATTGGTACATCTAATACATTATCTATTTTTAAGGTTATTTCTTGTTTCGTAATTTGCTTGTATATATTTGAGTCAAATATTATTTTTTGGTTATTACTATCTTCAGTTTGGTAATTTTCTTTTTCTATTATTCCTGATTCAGTCATCAATTTCGTTTTCTATATCTGATAGATTTATATCGCTATCATCATTATTTAGGTCAGTTTCTAAATCTGCGTCATTTATCTCTATATCTGGTAATTCATCTAGTTCATAAATACTATCGTTACTTTCTAAATCATAATCTATGTATGGTAATTCTGTATAAATATTTTCTTCTATTCTTACTTCGGTAATTTGTTTTTTCTTAATATCTTTAGGTATTTTACAATCTTTAGCTAAGTGTCCTAATTTTCCACAGTTATAGCATTTGCATTCTGATAATTTTTTCTTAGGTCGATAAGGTCTTTTTCTCTTGTAATTTTTTATATAATATCTTTTTCTTGGATTTTTATGCTTATATTTAGATTTAAAAGATTTATATTTTTTAAATCGTTTTTTGTATCTAAACTTATTTTTCTTAGTTTTACAACCAAATTGTGGTGCTATCTTTTGTGTACAACACGACATATTTTTTGTTAATACTTTATCTAATTTTTGTTTATCTTTATATTCATCACACAGTCCTATAAACCATGTTTGTAAATATTTTATTCTAGCTCCTAATGTATCTGTCAAACTAGCTGCATCCCATGCTGTTATTATTTTTGTACTAAATGGTTCAGGTAACTTTGTAAAATATGTTCTTCTAACTGCTATAGCTTCTTCATGAGTATATATTGCTCTATAATAGTAATCTTTAAAAGCGCATGTATATTCATCTATATAACACATATTGCATATTGATAATTTATTCATTAATTGTCTATTTAGATTCTTATCTTTTTCTTGTTCTGCTAATTCTGTTGTCATACTTCCAAATTCATTTCTAATTCCAAATTCGTATTTGTCTAATATAGCTATGCTTGATGTTGTAATTGTTCCACTACTATCTTTATTATTTCTTAATGTTGCTCTACCGTCAGCTGTTATGTTATGTAGCCATAATTTTACTGTTCCTATTAATGTTCTTTCTATATATCCTGGTGTATCTGCTACTGATATTTTATTATCTATTAGTTGCTTTGCAATTTGTCCTATCCATACTTGTATTGTTTTATTTATATCTGTGACACAATCTAAATCTAAAAATTGTGAATGTTCTGGAGTTTTAGTTGGTGTCCATTTATTTAATCTACTTTGCCATATTGCTTCATATCTATTATCATCTGTTACTGTATAATAAGTTGGTTCTCTAGTTCGTGGGTTATCATATCTTCTTTTCTCATATGTTCTACTTGTACTTGGTTGTTCATTTTTTATAGTATGTATATTTGGTTCAGCATTTGTTGTATTTATATTTAAATCTGTTATTTGGTTCATTATTTGGGTATATGTTTCACTGTTATCGTCATTATCGTCTTCATTGTTATTATTGTCTGAATGTATTTCTGATTCGGTTTCGTTTATGGTTACATTATCTATGGTTAAATTGTCTATTGTGATGTTATCAATACTTATGTTTGGAGATTCTTCGTCAGGGTTTAAGCTTTCTAAGTGTATTTGTTCTTTTAACTGTTCTAATTCCATTGCTAACTTTTTTTCTTTTTCTTTTTTTATTTTTTCATTTTGTTTGGCTAATCTGGCTTGTACTTTCTGGGCATATATTTGTTTTAATATTGCTAATTCTTTTTCCATTTCTTGTATTTTTGTAGATGATTCGGATGTTTCTGGTTCTGGTTCAAAATATCCAGGGATTGGTTCTTGAGGTGGTATAGGTTTTTGAGGAGGGGTTTGTTTTATTTGTTGGGTTTTTAGTTGTTCGATTTCTTTTTTGGCTTCTAATCGTATTTTTTCTATTTCTAGTTTTTGATCTATTTCAGTATTTTCTTTTTGTAATCTTATCATTTCTGTTAGACTATCTTCTAATTTAGCTGATATTGGATCCGGCATTAAATATAATTTTGTACCTATTTTTCTATATCGTCGTCCTAAATTTGAGTGTGTTATTGTTATTTGTGTTCCATCTGTTCCTAAAAATGTTTTTTCTTCTACTGGATATTCTTCTTTATTCATAAACAATATTTTATTTCTAATATATCTTTTTGTAATTCTAATTCTTGTATGGTTTGTTTTTGTGCTTCGATTGATTTTTTAGCTACTCCTGCAAATATATTATAATTTAATCTTTCTTTTCTAATTTTAAGTTCTTCGTGTATATCATTTAATTTTCTTAATAATTCCATTTTTCTTATTATTTTTGGTGTTTCTGGATATATATATACTGGGTTGCTCGGCTCTGGTTTATCCATTTACTAATGATTCTCTTATTTTAGTTATTGCTATAATAAAATGTGTTATTCTTTTAGTGAAGTTATTTATTTCCTTGATTATTTGTGTAATTTCTTTTAGCTTATATTTTTGCTGTCTTTTTATTTTACTCTGTTTTTCAATTCTTCTTGTTAAATAGTGTATTTTTATTTTTCTGACTACTTTTGGTTGTTGTCGCTTATACATTATAATTCATCATATTTATATTCTTGTTGTTTTATAAGTTGTCTAATATATTCGTATTCTGTATAGGAAATTGTGTCGATTAATTCAGGTATTTTTGTGTATTCGTATCTTTCATATAATTTATCTAAATTTAGTCTTAGTTTCTGTACTTTAGTTGCTATATTTATTTGTTTATCCAATCTTATACATCTAGGGTGTTTATCTGGTAAATCTTCTCCATATTCAATTCCTTTCATGTTTTCTGTTTGTATTATAAATTGTTTTTTACTTTGTTTCTTTATTCTATTTTTGTAAATATTGTTGGTACTATATTTTTTTATTCCTATGCTCGTTTATTTTATTTTCGTTCATCCTATGCTCTGTTATCTTATCTTTTTTATTCCTATGCTTTGATACCAATGTGGGGGGTGGTCCTTTGATCTTCTCTTCTTGGGTCATTTTATCTAAATGCGGAATTATAGTAGTTATCTCGTTCTCTAATTAGTCTTAATATAATATTGATATCTCTTACTATTAGATCTAAATAACCACTATTTTGGGTTTGTATATATCTGTCTAGATTGAATTGTATTAATGTTTCTCTTTCTCTTAGTTCATCTATAGTTCGCTGCCAATTTTCTAAATTATTTTGGTCCATTTTAATAAAAATCTAGATATCCTTCTGTATCTATATCAAGGTATATATCATTATCTCTAGAGTCATTATCACTATCATTGTTTAATATTGTGTCTATCCATAATTCTTTCATTAAGTCTATGATTTCGTGGTTAAATAGTAGGTTATATATTCTTTGTGTGATATCTGTATCTAAATTTTTTAATATATATAAGACTAATATTTTATAGTCTTTATCTCCATTTATAAGATACTTAGGTATTGGTGTTTTATATCTTTCTATATCTTCTGTTTGTTTAGGGTTACTAGTTTCTGCTATCTCGAGTTTCATATAACTAGGTTCTGTCATTTCTTACTTCTGTGTTTTAATCAAACTATTCCTTCTAACCTCTGCTTATATTATTACCTTTATCATCTAATAGTCCAGTATGTTTAATTATCCGGTTGGTCACTACTATGGGTTCCAGCTTTAATCAGTTTACCCTAACCCTGCTTACTTCAGTTGGTTTACTACCCTATTCACGGCTTCCTCGCCTTTTCTGGGTTCAACCATTTTGGAAAAGCTTAGTCTGGGTCTAACTTACTCTCAGCTTCCTAACCATAGCAAACTAATAAGGATAATGTTAACATAATCAGACTATAACATGATAAATAATAATAAGCTAATCAGAGATTATTAGGAATATGATAGATTAGTTACACATATGTAAATATGAGTATACCTTTGTTGTTATCTCGTCGGTAGTATGTGGCATAGATGTTTCTATGTTGGATTCCTCCATAGCAAATATCTGAAATATATTTTTGAGTAATATCTTTTATTGAGTTCTCAACACATGAGAGGTTATAGGTAAGCAGAATTGCTTGCCTTCCTTCTCATCTGTTCGTCTCTATTTATACACATAAGAGGCAAGTGCCTCAATAATTTACATAAAGAAACCGCGTGAGTAAACAGTTTAAGATACTGTTTGCTTTACGACTTCTGAAAGAAAAAAGAAGAAAAACGCGTAAATGCACAGTACTATCTACTGTGTACTTTACGACTTTTTTTAAAAAAGAAAACGCGTAACTATTCCTACACGCGTACTATCCTATCCTACTTTACATGATTGAGCATTATGCTCTTATTTTCAACAAAGAAAAACGTGTGGGGTTTAGTGTTTCCCACTAAAAAAGTAGTACAATAATTTACATAATAAGACAAACTAAAATAATATCTGCGGGTCTTCCCATGTATCTTTTTGTCTTGCTGTTCTTCATTCTAGATTTACTTCTGGTATAGTTGTAGTATTTCCTCCACTGCACTTTGAACAATGGTGATCTGGGTATTTTGGTCCTAAATACTGGCAATATTTAACCAATAAATTTTCTGAAATAAAATCTTTTTTGATAGCTCTTGTTGTTGGGGTATCTTCGGGTCTTAGTAATGTCCATATCCAACTACGTACTTCTTCCATATCTTCTTGTCGTAGTACTCTTGCATTTGCATAGATCATGGCATGGTCTCTACAATGATATTTCCATATGTTATGTCCATTGGTGTAATTGTTGACTAGTTCTTGAATAATTACTTGCAGTCCTATTAATCTTTTTGTAGCAAAGAATGTTGGTATATCAACTTCTGGTATTTCTGGTTGCTTTTCTATATCCTCTGGGATAATCATATCTCTGGTTAGTCCAATTTTTACTACTTGGATGAGTGGTTTTATCTCATTGTATAATATTTCGGCTGGTGCTGAATAACATCTTATATAAAAGAATGATCCGTCTGTAATTCTTTTGTATATGGAAAAGGCATTATATAAGTCTGGTATTTGTTGTAGTTCTGCTCCATCGGCTGTATATACCGTTGCGAGTAGTCCATATTCATAGCATGTACGTACTAAATTTGCACTGGTGCCAGGCTGGGCTATTAGTTTATTGTATCCTTGTAGTTTCTGCGTTATAAAATCTTTTTGAGGGTCAGTGGTTGTCTGAGATCTTGGATGTAAATTCAAAAAGGTTTGGGTTTTATACATATTTTGGATGTATGCTCTGGAAATGTGGTTATATACTTGTTTATTTTGGTTTAGACTTGCGGCATATGTGGATGTTTGTGGACTTGGTATAGTCGGATGTGATAGGTTTATGGGTTGTTTATTCCTGGTAAAGGTTTTTGTAAACTGGCTATTTAAATTTTGGTTTTGTCTTTTTGTAGGTTGACTGGTTGGATTTGAGCTGCTTGCTCCTGTAGATGCTTTTCCTGTAGCTGCATTAACAAACTTGTTATGAGTTTTATGGAGTTTCTCAACGTCTCCTTCTAGTTCTGGAATTTTTATGTCTTCCGATTGACATAGTTCAGCATATTTTGAGTCATGCGGTTGACTTGTAGCTTTGTCCTTCTTTAGCTCTTTTAGTTCTAGCTCAAAACTGTCCACTTTTAAGCAAAGTGTAGTCATGGCTTTTAACAAAATATCCATTTGGCTATCTTGATCTGTCTGGGTAGCTTTGTCTTGATAAGTAGTCTGCAGTGACATTTTTGTTAGTACTGATCACTTCTATTGTAAATGTAAAATTTTGTATATTTAAGACAAGTCTTCGTATTTCTTTTGTTGTAACTGAGTCGTCTAATTTTCTTGTTAGCCACCATTTTACTTGTGTATTATCTGTTCTGACAATAAATTTGTTATAAACAATATATGGTTCGAATGCTAATAAACATTTATATAAGGCAAATAATTCTTTCCTATTTATTTCCCATTTATCTTGAGGTTCCGTATATGTTCCTGAGTGATATCTACAGTGATGTTCTGTTTTTGTATCAATATACTTATATTTTAATACTCCACCGTAACTATGGTTACTTGAATCTGTTTCTACTATATATATAAATTCTTTTGTTATATCTGGAAAATATAATTTTGGTAACTTTTGACATAATTCTTTAACCTTTTGTATATGTTTTCTATCTGTTTGGTCAAAATGATATTCAATATCCTTTTTTAATTTTTTATTTAATGGTTTTAAATATTCTGCTAATTTTGGTATATATTCTCTTACTTGATTTACTAATCCTAAAAAGGATTGTAACTTTTTCTTTGTATCTAGTATCTCATCTGAATTTATAATTTTTTGTACTATATGTGTCTGTAGATATCACTCAGGAACATATACGAAACCTCAAGATAAATGGGAAATAAATAGGAAAGAATTATTTGCCTTATATAAATGTTTATTAGCATTCGAACCATATATTGTTTATAACAAATTTATTGTCAGAACAGATAATACACAAGTAAAATGGTGGCTAACAAGAAAATTAGACGACTCAGTTACAACAAAAGAAATACGAAGACTTGTCTTAAATATACAAAATTTTACATTTACAATAGAAGTGATCAGTACTAACAAAAATGTCACTGCAGACTACTTATCAAGACAAAGCTACCCAGACAGATCAAGATAGCCAAATGGATATTTTGTTAAAAGCCATGACTACACTTTGCTTAAAAGTGGACAGTTTTGAGCTAGAACTAAAAGAGCTAAAGAAGGACAAAGCTACAAGTCAACCGCATGACTCAAAATATGCTGAACTATGTCAATCGGAAGACATAAAAATTCCAGAACTAGAAGGAGACGTTGAGAAACTCCATAAAACTCATAACAAGTTTGTTAATGCAGCTACAGGAAAAGCATCTACAGGAGCAAGCAGCTCAAATCCAACCAGTCAACCTACAAAAAGACAAAACCAAAATTTAAATAGCCAGTTTACAAAAACCTTTACCAGGAATAAACAACCCATAAACCTATCACATCCGACTATACCAAGTCCACAAACATCCACATATGCCGCAAGTCTAAACCAAAATAAACAAGTATATAACCACATTTCCAGAGCATACATCCAAAATATGTATAAAACCCAAACCTTTTTGAATTTACATCCAAGATCTCAGACAACCACTGACCCTCAAAAAGATTTTATAACTCAGAAACTACAAGGATACAATAAACTAATAGCCCAGCCTGGCACCAGTGCAAATTTAGTACGTACATGCTATGAATATGGACTACTCGCAACAGTATATACAGCCGATGGAGCAGAACTACAACAAATACCAGACTTATATAATGCCTTTTCCATATACAAAAGAATTACAGACGGATCATTCTTTTATATAAGATGTTATTCAGCACCAGCCGAAATATTATACAATGAGATAAAACCACTCATCCAAGTAGTAAAAATTGGACTAACCAGAGATATGATTATCCCAGAGGACATAGAAAAGCAACCAGAAATACCAGAAGTTGATATACCAACATTCTTTGCTACAAAAAGATTAATAGGACTGCAAGTAATTATTCAAGAACTAGTCAACAATTACACCAATGGACATAACATATGGAAATATCATTGTAGAGACCATGCCATGATCTATGCAAATGCAAGAGTACTACGACAAGAAGATATGGAAGAAGTACATAGTTGGATATGGACATTACTAAGACCCGAAGATACCCCAACAACAAGAGCTATCAAAAAAGATTTTATTTCAGAAAATTTATTGGTTAAATATTGCCAGTATTTAGGACCAAAATACCCAGATCACCATTGTTCAAAGTGCAGTGGAGGAAATACTACAACTATACCAGAAGTAAATCTAGAATGAAGAACAGCAAGACAAAAAGATACATGGGAAGACCCGCAGATATTATTTTAGTTTGTCTTATTATGTAAATTATTGTACTACTTTTTTAGTGGGAAACACTAAACCCCACACGTTTTTCTTTGTTGAAAATAAGAGCATAATGCTCAATCATGTAAAGTAGGATAGGATAGTACGCGTGTAGGAATAGTTACGCGTTTTCTTTTTTAAAAAAAAGTCGTAAAGTACACAGTAGATAGTACTGTGCATTTACGCGTTTTTCTTCTTTTTTCTTTCAGAAGTCGTAAAGCAAACAGTATCTTAAACTGTTTACTCACGCGGTTTCTTTATGTAAATTATTGAGGCACTTGCCTCTTATGTGTATAAATAGAGACGAACAGATGAGAAGGAAGGCAACCAATTCTGCTTACCTATAACCTCTCATGTGTTGAGAACTCAATAAAAGATATTACTCAAAAATATATTTCAGATATTTGCTATGGAGGAATCCAACATAGAAACATCTATGCCACATACTACCGACGAGATAACAACAAAGGTATACTCATATTTACATATGTGTAACTAATCTATCATATTCCTAATAATCTCTGATTAGCTTATTATTATTTATCATGTTATAGTCTGATTATGTTAACATTATCCTTATTAGTTTGCTATGGTTAGGAAGCTGAGAGTAAGTTAGACCCAGACTAAGCTTTTCCAAAATGGTTGAACCCAGAAAAGGCGAGGAAGCCGTGAATAGGGTAGTAAACCAACTGAAGTAAGCAGGGTTAGGGTAAACTGATTAAAGCTGGAACCCATAGTAGTGACCAACCGGATAATTAAACATACTGGACTATTAGATGATAAAGGTAATAATATAAGCAGAGGTTAGAAGGAATAGTTTGATTAAAACACAGAAGTAAGAAATGACAGAACCTAGTTATATGAAACTCGAGATAGCAGAAACTAGTAACCCTAAACAAACAGAAGATATAGAAAGATATAAAACACCAATACCTAAGTATCTTATAAATGGAGATAAAGACTATAAAATATTAGTCTTATATATATTAAAAAATTTAGATACAGATATCACACAAAGAATATATAACCTACTATTTAACCACGAAATTATAGACTTAATGAAAGAATTATGGATAGACACAATATTAAACAATGATAGTGATAATGACTCTAGAGATAATGATATATACCTTGATATAGATACAGAAGGATATCTAGATTTTTATTAAAATGGACCAAAATAATTTAGAAAATTGGCAGCGAACTATAGATGAACTAAGAGAAAGAGAAACATTAATACAATTCAATCTAGACAGATATATACAAACCCAAAATAGTGGTTATTTAGATCTAATAGTAAGAGATATCAATATTATATTAAGACTAATTAGAGAACGAGATAACTACTATAATTCCGCATTTAGATAAAATGACCCAAGAAGAGAAGATCAAAGGACCACCCCCCACATTGGTATCAGAGCATAGGAATAAAAAAGATAAGATAACAGAGCATAGGATGAACGAAAATAAAATAAACGAGCATAGGAATAAAAAATATAGTACCAACAATATTTACAAAAATAGAATAAAGAAACAAAGTAAAAAACAATTTATAATACAAACAGAAAACATGAAAGGAATTGAATATGAAACCGCGTGAGTAAACAGTTTAAGATACTGTTTGCTTTACGACTTCTGAAAGAAAAAAGAAGAAAAACGCGTAAATGCACAGTACTATCTACTGTGTACTTTACGACTTTTTTTTAAAAAAGAAAACGCGTAACTATTCCTACACGCGTACTATCCTATCCTACTTTACATGATTGAGCATTATGCTCTTATTTTCAACAAAGAAAAACGTGTGGGGTTTAGTGTTTCCCACTAAAAAAGTAGTACAATAATTTACATAATAAGACAAACTAAAATAATATCTGCGGGTCTTCCCATGTATCTTTTTGTCTTGCTGTTCTTCATTCTAGATTTACTTCTGGTATAGTTGTAGTATTTCCTCCACTGCACTTTGAACAATGGTGATCTGGGTATTTTGGTCCTAAATACTGGCAATATTTAACCAATAAATTTTCTGAAATAAAATCTTTTTTGATAGCTCTTGTTGTTGGGGTATCTTCGGGTCTTAGTAATGTCCATATCCAACTACGTACTTCTTCCATATCTTCTTGTCGTAGTACTCTTGCATTTGCATAGATCATGGCATGGTCTCTACAATGATATTTCCATATGTTATGTCCATTGGTGTAATTGTTGACTAGTTCTTGAATAATTACTTGCAGTCCTATTAATCTTTTTGTAGCAAAGAATGTTGGTATATCAACTTCTGGTATTTCTGGTTGCTTTTCTATATCCTCTGGGATAATCATATCTCTGGTTAGTCCAATTTTTACTACTTGGATGAGTGGTTTTATCTCATTGTATAATATTTCGGCTGGTGCTGAATAACATCTTATATAAAAGAATGATCCGTCTGTAATTCTTTTGTATATGGAAAAGGCATTATATAAGTCTGGTATTTGTTGTAGTTCTGCTCCATCGGCTGTATATACCGTTGCGAGTAGTCCATATTCATAGCATGTACGTACTAAATTTGCACTGGTGCCAGGCTGGGCTATTAGTTTATTGTATCCTTGTAGTTTCTGCGTTATAAAATCTTTTTGAGGGTCAGTGGTTGTCTGAGATCTTGGATGTAAATTCAAAAAGGTTTGGGTTTTATACATATTTTGGATGTATGCTCTGGAAATGTGGTTATATACTTGTTTATTTTGGTTTAGACTTGCGGCATATGTGGATGTTTGTGGACTTGGTATAGTCGGATGTGATAGGTTTATGGGTTGTTTATTCCTGGTAAAGGTTTTTGTAAACTGGCTATTTAAATTTTGGTTTTGTCTTTTTGTAGGTTGACTGGTTGGATTTGAGCTGCTTGCTCCTGTAGATGCTTTTCCTGTAGCTGCATTAACAAACTTGTTATGAGTTTTATGGAGTTTCTCAACGTCTCCTTCTAGTTCTGGAATTTTTATGTCTTCCGATTGACATAGTTCAGCATATTTTGAGTCATGCGGTTGACTTGTAGCTTTGTCCTTCTTTAGCTCTTTTAATTCTAGCTCAAAACTGTCCACTTTTAAGCAAAGTGTAGTCATGGCTTTTAACAAAATATCCATTTGGCTATCTTGATCTGTCTGGGTAGCTTTGTCTTGATAAGTAGTCTGCAGTGACATTTTTGTTAGTACTGATCACTTCTATTGTAAATGTAAAATTTTGTATATTTAAGACAAGTCTTCGTATTTCTTTTGTTGTAACTGAGTCGTCTAATTTTCTTGTTAGCCACCATTTTACTTGTGTATTATCTGTTCTGACAATAAATTTGTTATAAACAATATATGGTTCGAATGCTAATAAACATTTATATAAGGCAAATAATTCTTTCCTATTTATTTCCCATTTATCTTGAGGTTCCGTATATGTTCCTGAGTGATATCTACAGTGATGTTCTGTTTTTGTATCAATATACTTATATTTTAATACTCCACCGTAACTATGGTTACTTGAATCTGTTTCTACTATATATATAAATTCTTTTGTTATATCTGGAAAATATAATTTTGGTAACTTTTGACATAATTCTTTAACCTTTTGTATATGTTTTCTATCTGTTTGGTCAAAATGATATTCAATATCCTTTTTTAATTTTTTATTTAATGGTTTTAAATATTCTGCTAATTTTGGTATATATTCTCTTACTTGATTTACTAATCCTAAAAAGGATTGTAACTTTTTCTTTGTATCTAGTATCTCATCTGAATTTATAATTTTTTGTACTATATGTGTTTGCATTTTTACTCCATTCTTATCTATTTGTATGCCAAGAAATTCTATTTGTTTTTTCATTATTTCTGCCTTGCTTTTACTTAAACTAATTCCTGCTGTATCTATAATGTTAATAAATTTATTTAGTAATTGTATGTGTTCGTCTTCTGTTCTTGAATATAACAATATATCATCAATATATACAATACAGTTTTCTAATTGTGTAAAGTAAGTATCCATAAAATGTTGATACCTACCTGGTGCATTTTTATATACAAGCATTAAAACCAAAACCGAAAAACGAAATAACTCATGTACACTTAGGAGCAATACAGATATTAATAAAAGCATGTTTTAAGGAAGGAATAAATACACCCATAGAACTATACTTAGCAGATGATAGAATTAAGTACCCAATTGAACAAAGTATAATTAGTGCAGTAAAAGGAAATCTAATATACCAAAAATTTAAGTTTACAGTTAACCCAAATTATACAGTAGCAATAAAAGATAGAAATATAGATAAATCTCTAGTATTATATTGGAAACTATCAGGAATAGAATTAACCCCTGGAAGTAAAATATTTACAGCAAGATGCAAAAATTTATATATTTTAACTACTAAACATATGGTACAAGCAACTAACAAAATTGATAAAATCAATATAGAATCCCCATTCGACAATATATTAACGGTCATAGATAATAATGATTATAGTTATGATGAATTAAATATGAATCAAGAATTAGATATAGTAAAAGAAAGAATAGGAATGACACCAAAAAGACAAATAGATGCCCCCTCATCCTCATCAAGAATGAGTACATCCAGAAGAATAGAATATGAAATACCCAATGAAATAATACCAACACAACATCCTTATTATATAACAGGAATATTAAATCAACGAAAATATTTAATCTTAATTAACACAGGAGAACAAGATAATTGGATAACAAGAGAATTAATTACAGAAGATGATATTATAATACAAGAACAAGAAATACCCGATCTACCAATAGAATTAAAACAGACAAAGGAAATAACTATTCAAGAAGTAATTATAGGCGGAATACCTATAAACATACAATTTACAATAGGACAAATAAATCCAAATATAGTTTTAGGACTACAATGGCTAGAACAAGTAAAACCATATAAGTTAGAAGATAAAAGATTGATCATTCATTACCAAAATAAAAATGTAATAATCAATAGGACAAAATCAATATTATAAAAATACTTTAAAATGAAAGTATATATATTAGCAAAAATATACTCCACCGTAACTATGGTTACTTGAATCTGTTTCTACTATATATATAAATTCTTTTGTTATATCTGGAAAATATAATTTTGGTAACTTTTGACATAATTCTTTAACCTTTTGTATATGTTTTCTATCTGTTTGGTCAAAATGATATTCAATATCCTTTTTTAATTTTTTATTTAATGGTTTTAAATATTCTGCTAATTTTGGTATATATTCTCTTACTTGATTTACTAATCCTAAAAAGGATTGTAATTTTTTCTTCGTATCTAGTATTTCATTTGAATTTATAATTTTTTGTACTATATGTGTTTGCATTTTTACTCCATTCTTATCTATTTGTATATCAAGAAATTCTATTTGTTTTTTCATTATTTCTGCCTTGCTTTTACTTAAACTAATTCCTGCTGTATCTATAATGTTAATAAATTTATTTAGTAATTGTATGTGTTCGTCTTCTGTTCTTGAATATAACAATATATCATCAATATATACAATACAGTTTTCTAATTGTGTAAAGTAAGTATCCATAAAATGTTGATACCTACCTGGTGCATTTTTATATCCAAAGGGTAAAACATTCCATTCATAAAATCCTTATAGGACTGTGTGATGAATATAAAGATAAACAAAAATTAGATAAAGTATTAACAAAAAATATGTCGTGTTGTACACAAAAGATAGCACCACAATTTGGTTGTAAAACTAAGAAAAATAAGTTTAGATACAAAAAACGATTTAAAAAATATAAATCTTTTAAATCTAAATATAAGCATAAAAATCCAAGAAAAAGATATTATATAAAAAATTACAAGAGAAAAAGACCTTATCGACCTAAGAAAAAATTATCAGAATGCAAATGCTATAACTGTGGAAAATTAGGACACTTAGCTAAAGATTGTAAAATACCTAAAGATATTAAGAAAAAACAAATTACCGAAGTAAGAATAGAAGAAAATATTTATACAGAATTACCATACATAGATTATGATTTAGAAAGTAACGATAGTATTTATGAACTAGATGAATTACCAGATATAGAGATAAATGACGCAGATTTAGAAACTGACCTAAATAATGATGATAGCGATATAAATCTATCAGATATAGAAAACGAAATTGATGACTGAATCAGGAATAATAGAAAAAGAAAATTACCAAACTGAAGATAGTAATAACCAAAAAATAATATTTGACTCAAATATATACAAGCAAATTACGAAACAAGAAATAACCTTAAAAATAGATAATGTATTAGATGTACCAATGGTAAAATATTGGTTTAAAAAACCTAAAGAAGAATATTATATAATAAGCCAAAAAGAACATACAGTAGACTGTAAATATGCACAAGGTAGTGCAATGGTACCCATAATAAGTAAAAGAGAAATAACCAAAGAAATACAAGCATTAAAACCAAAACCGAAAAACGAAATAACTCATGTACACTTAGGAGCAATACAGATATTAATAAAAGCATGTTTTAAGGAAGGAATAAATACACCCATAGAACTATACTTAGCAGATGATAGAATTAAGTACCCAATTGAACAAAGTATAATTAGTGCAGTAAAAGAAAATCTAGTACAATAATTTACATAATAAGACAAACTAAAATAATATCTGCGGGTCTTCCCATGTATCTTTTTGTCTTGCTGTTCTTCATTCTAGATTTACTTCTGGTATAGTTGTAGTATTTCCTCCACTGCACTTTGAACAATGGTGATCTGGGTATTTTGGTCCTAAATACTGGCAATATTTAACCAATAAATTTTATAGTTGTTTTAATATTTTAATTCTTTTGTAAGTTCTATATATTCTCTTACTTGATTTACTAATCCTAAAAAGGATTGTAACTTTTTCTTTGTATCTAGTATCTCATCTGAATTTATAATTTTTCCAGATATAACAAAAGAATTTATATATATAGTAGAAACAGATTCAAGTAACCATAGTTACGGTGGAGTATTAAAATATAAGTATATTGATACAAAAACAGAACATCACTGTAGATATCACTCAGGAACATATACGGAACCTCAAGATAAATGGGAAATAAATAGGAAAGAATTATTTGCCTTATATAAATGTTTATTAGCATTCGAACCATATATTGTTTATAACAAATTTATTGTCAGAACAGATAATACACAAGTAAAATGGTGGCTAACAAGAAAATTAGACGACTCAGTTACAACAAAAGAAATACGAAGACTTGTCTTAAATATACAAAATTTTACATTTACAATAGAAGTGATCAGTACTAACAAAAATGTCACTGCAGACTACTTATCAAGACAAAGCTACCCAGACAGATCAAGATAGCCAAATGGATATTTTGTTAAAAGCCATGACTACACTTTGCTTAAAAGTGGACAGTTTTGAGCTAGAATTAAAAGAGCTAAAGAAGGACAAAGCTACAAGTCAACCGCATGACTCAAAATATGCTGAACTATGTCAATCGGAAGACATAAAAATTCCAGAACTAGAAGGAGACGTTGAGAAACTCCATAAAACTCATAACAAGTTTGTTAATGCAGCTACAGGAAAAGCATCTACAGGAGCAAGCAGCTCAAATCCAACCAGTCAACCTACAAAAAGACAAAACCAAAATTTAAATAACCAGTTTACAAAAACCTCTATCAGAAATAAACAACCCATAAACCTATCACATCCGACTATACCAAGTCCACAAACATCCACATATGCCGCAAGTCTAAACCAAAATAAACAAGTATATAACCACATTTCCAGAGCATACATCCAAAATATGTATAAAACCCAAACCTTTTTGAATTTACATCCAAGATCTCAGACAACCACTGACCCTCAAAAAGATTTTATAACGCAGAAACTACAAGGATACAATAAACTAATAGCCCAGCCTGGCACCAGTGCAAATTTAGTACGTACATGCTATGAATATGGACTACTCGCAACAGTATATACAGCCGATGGAGCAGAACTACAACAAATACCAGACTTATATAATGCCTTTTCCATATACAAAAGAATTACAGACGGATCATTCTTTTATATAAGATGTTATTCAGCACCAGCCGAAATATTATACAATGAGATAAAACCACTCATCCAAGTAGTAAAAATTGGACTAACCAGAGATATGATTATCCCAGAGGACATAGAAAAGCAACCAGAAATACCAGAAGTTGATATACCAACATTCTTTGCTACAAAAAGATTAATAGGACTACAAGTAATTATCCAAGAACTAGTCAACAATTATACCAATGGACATAACATATGGAAATATCATTGTAGAGACCATGCCATGATCTATGCAAATGCAAGAGTACTACGACAAGAAGATATGGAAGAAGTACGTAGTTGGATATGGACATTACTAAGACCCGAAGATACCCCAACAACAAGAGCTATCAAAAAAGATTTTATTTCAGAAAATTTATTGGTTAAATATTGCCAGTATTTAGGACCAAAATACCCAGATCACCATTGTTCAAAGTGCAGTGGAGGAAATACTACAACTATACCAGAAGTAAATCTAGAATGAAGAACAGCAAGACAAAAAGATACATGGGAAGACCCGCAGATATTATTTTAGTTTGTCTTATTATGTAAATTATTGTACTACTTTTTTAGTGGGAAACACTAAACCCCACACGTTTTTCTTTGTTGAAAATAAGAGCATAATGCTCAATCATGTAAAGTAGGATAGGATAGTACGCGTGTAGGAATAGTTACGCGTTTTCTTTTTTAAAAAAAGTCGTAAAGTACACAGTAGATAGTACTGTGCATTTACGCGTTTTTCTTCTTTTTTCTTTCAGAAGTCGTAAAGCAAACAGTATCTTAAACTGTTTACTCACGCGGTTTCTTTATGTAAATTATTGAGGCACTTGCCTCTTATGTGTATAAATAGAGACGAACAGATGAGAAGGAAGGCAAGCAATTCTGCTTACCTATAACCTCTCATGTGTTGAGAACTCAATAAAAGATATTACTCAAAAATATATTTCAGATATTTGCTATGGAGGAATCCAACATAGAAACATCTATGCCACATACTACCGACGAGATAACAACAAAGGTATACTCATATTTACATATGTGTAACTAATCTATCATATTCCTAATAATCTCTGATTAGCTTATTATTATTTATCATGTTATAGTCTGATTATGTTAACATTATCCTTATTAGTTTGCTATGGTTAGGAAGCTGAGAGTAAGTTAGACCCAGACTAAGCTTTTCCAAAATGGTTGAACCCAGAAAAGGCGAGGAAGCCGTGAATAGGGTAGTAAACCAACTGAAGTAAGCAGGGTTAGGGTAAACTGATTAAAGCTGGAACCCATAGTAGTGACCAACCGGATAATTAAACATACTGGACTATTAGATGATAAAGGTAATAATATAAGCAGAGGTTAGAAGGAATAGTTTGATTAAAACACAGAAGTAAGAAATGACAGAACCTAGTTATATGAAACTCGAGATAGCAGAAACTAGTAACCCTAAACAAACAGAAGATATAGAAAGATATAAAACACCAATACCTAAGTATCTTATAAATGGAGATAAAGACTATAAAATATTAGTCTTATATATATTAAAAAATTTAGATACAGATATCACACAAAGAATATATAACCTACTATTTAACCACGAAATTATAGACTTAATGAAAGAATTATGGCTAGACACAATATTAAACAATGATAGTGATGATGACTCTAGAGATAATGATATATACCTTGATATAGATACAGAAGGATATCTAGATTTTTATTAAAATGGACCAAAATAATTTAGAAAATTGGCAGCGAACTATAGATGAACTAAGAGAAAGAGAAACATTAATACAATTCAATCTAGACAGATATATACAAACCCAAAATAGTGGTTATTTAGATCTAATAGTAAGAGATATCAATATTATATTAAGACTAATTAGAGAACGAGATAACTACTATAATTCCGCATTTAGATAAAATGACCCAAGAAGAGAAGATCAAAGGACCACCCCCCACATTGGTATCAGAGCATAGGAATAAAAAAGATAAGATAACAGAGCATAGGATGAACGAAAATAAAATAAACGAGCATAGGAATAAAAAATATAGTACCAACAATATTTACAAAAATAGAATAAAGAAACAAAGTAAAAAACAATTTATAATACAAACAGAAAACATGAAAGGAATTGAATATGGAGAAGATTTACCAGATAAACACCCTAGATGTATAAGATTGGATAAACAAATAAATATAGCAACTAAAGTACAGAAACTAAGACTAAATTTAGATAAATTATATGAAAGATACGAATACACAAAAATACCTGAATTAATCGACACAATTTCCTATACAGAATACGAATATATTAGACAACTTATAAAACAACAAGAATATAAATATGATGAATTATAATGTATAAGCGACAACAACCAAAAGTAGTCAGAAAAATAAAAATACACTATTTAACAAGAAGAATTGAAAAACAGAGTAAAATAAAAAGACAGCAAAAATATAAGCTAAAAGAAATTACACAAATAATCAAGGAAATAAATAACTTCACTAAAAGAATAACACATTTTATTATAGCAATAACTAAAATAAGAGAATCATTAGTAAATGGATAAACCAGAGCCGAGCAACCCAGTATATATATATCCAGAAACACCAAAAATAATAAGAAAAATGGAATTATTAAGAAAATTAAATGATATACACGAAGAACTTAAAATTAGAAAAGAAAGATTAAATTATAATATATTTGCAGGAGTAGCTAAAAAATCAATCGAAGCACAAAAACAAACCATACAAGAATTAGAATTACAAAAAGATATATTAGAAATAAAATATTGTTTATGAATAAAGAAGAATATCCAGTAGAAGAAAAAACATTTTTAGGAACAGATGGAACACAAATAACAATAACACACTCAAATTTAGGACGACGATATAGAAAAATAGGTACAAAATTATATTTAATGCCGGATCCAATATCAGCTAAATTAGAAGATAGTCTAACAGAAATGATAAGATTACAAAAAGAAAATACTGAAATAGATCAAAAACTAGAAATAGAAAAAATACGATTAGAAGCCAAAAAAGAAATCGAACAACTAAAAACCCAACAAATAAAACAAACCCCTCCTCAAAAACCTATACCACCTCAAGAACCAATCCCTGAATATTTTGAACCAGAACCAGAAACATCCGAATCATCTACAAAAATACAAGAAATGGAAAAAGAATTAGCAATATTAAAACAAATATATGCCCAGAAAGTACAAGCCAGATTAGCCAAACAAAATGAAAAAATAAAAAAAGAAAAAGAAAAAAAGTTAGCAATGGAATTAGAACAGTTAAAAGAACAAATACACTTAGAAAGCTTAAACCCTGACGAAGAATCTCCAAACATAAGTATTGATAACATCACAATAGACAATTTAACCATAGATAATGTAACCATAAACGAAACCGAATCAGAAATACATTCAGACAATAATAACAATGAAGACGATAATGACGATAACAGTGAAACATATACCCAAATAATGAACCAAATAACAGATTTAAATATAAATACAACAAATGCTGAACCAAATATACATACTATAAAAAATGAACAACCAAGTACAAGTAGAACATATGAGAAAAGAAGATATGATAACCCACGAACTAGAGAACCAACTTATTATACAGTAACAGATGATAATAGATATGAAGCAATATGGCAAAGTAGATTAAATAAATGGACACCAACTAAAACTCCAGAACATTCACAATTTTTAGATTTAGATTGTGTCACAGATATAAATAAAACAATACAAGTATGGATAGGACAAATTGCAAAACAACTAATAGATAATAAAATATCAGTAGCAGATACACCAGGATATATAGAAAGAACATTAATAGGAACAGTAAAATTATGTCTACATAACATAACAGCTGACGGTAGAGCAACATTAAGAAATAATAAAGATAGTAGTGGAACAATTACAACATCAAGCATAGCTATATTAGACAAATACGAATTTGGAATTAGAAATGAATTTGGAAGTATGACAACAGAATTAGCAGAACAAGAAAAAGATAAGAATCTAAATAGACAATTAATGAATAAATTATCAATATGCAATATGTGTTATATAGATGAATATACATGCGCTTTTAAAGATTACTATTATAGAGCAATATATACTCATGAAGAAGCTATAGCAGTTAGAAGAACATATTTTACAAAGTTACCTGAACCATTTAGTACAAAAATAATAACAGCATGGGATGCAGCTAGTTTGACAGATACATTAGGAGCTAGAATAAAATATTTACAAACATGGTTTATAGGACTGTGTGATGAATATAAAGATAAACAAAAATTAGATAAAGTATTAACAAAAAATATGTCGTGTTGTACACAAAAGATAGCACCACAATTTGGTTGTAAAACTAAGAAAAATAAGTTTAGATACAAAAAACGATTTAAAAAATATAAATCTTTTAAATCTAAATATAAGCATAAAAATCCAAGAAAAAGATATTATATAAAAAATTACAAGAGAAAAAGACCTTATCGACCTAAGAAAAAATTATCAGAATGCAAATGCTATAACTGTGGAAAATTAGGACACTTAGCTAAAGATTGTAAAATACCTAAAGATATTAAGAAAAAACAAATTACCGAAGTAAGAATAGAAGAAAATATTTATACGGAATTACCATACATAGATTATGATTTAGAAAGTAACGATAGTATTTATGAACTAGATGAATTACCAGATATAGAGATAAATGACGCAGATTTAGAAACTGACCTAAATAATGATGATAGCGATATAAATCTATCAGATATAGAAAACGAAATTGATGACTGAATCAGGAATAATAGAAAAAGAAAATTACCAAACTGAAGATAGTAATAACCAAAAAATAATATTTGACTCAAATATATACAAGCAAATTACGAAACAAGAAATAACCTTAAAAATAGATAATGTATTAGATGTACCAATGGTAAAATATTGGTTTAACTACTAAACATATGGTACAAGCAACTAACAAAATTGATAAAATCAATATAGAATCCCCATTCGACAATATATTAACGGTCATAGATAATAATGATTATAGTTATGATGAATTAAATATGAATCAAGAATTAGATATAGTAAAAGAAAGAATAGGAATGACACCAAAAAGACAAATAGATGCCCCCTCATCCTCATTAATAAGAGAATCATTAGTAAATGGATAAACCAGAGCCGAGCAACCCAGTATATATATATCCAGAAACACCAAAAATAATAAGAAAAATGGAATTATTAAGAAAATTAAATGATATACACGAAGAACTTAAAATTAGAAAAGAAAGATTAAATTATAATATATTTGCAGGAGTAGCTAAAAAATCAATCGAAGCACAAAAACAAACCATACAAGAATTAGAATTACAAAAAGATATATTAGAAATAAAATATTGTTTATGAATAAAGAAGAATATCCAGTAGAAGAAAAAAACATTTTTAGGAACAGATGGAACACAAATAACAATAACACACTCAAATTTAGGACGACGATATAGAAAAATAGGTACAAAATTATATTTAATGCCGGATCCAATATCAGCTAAATTAGAAGATAGTCTAACAGAAATGATAAGATTACAAAAAGAAAATACTGAAATAGATCAAAAACTAGAAATAGAAAAAATACGATTAGAAGCCAAAAAAGAAATCGAACAACTAAAAACCCAACAAATAAAACAAACCCCTCCTCAAAAACCTATACCACCTCAAGAACCAATCCCTGAATATTTTGAACCAGAACCAGAAACATCCGAATCATCTACAAAAATACAAGAAATGGAAAAAGAATTAGCAATATTAAAACAAATATATGCCCAGAAAGTACAAGCCAGATTAGCCAAACAAAATGAAAAAATTCATATTTAATTCATCATAACTATAATCATTATTATCTATGACCGTTAATATATTGTCGAATGGGGATTCTATATTGATTTTATCAATTTTGTTAGTTGCTTGTACCATATGTTTAGTAGTTAAAATATATAAATTTTTGCATCTTGCTGTAAATATTTTACTTCCAGGGGTTAATTCTATTCCTGATAGTTTCCAATATAATACTAGGGATTTATCTATATTTCTATCTTTTATTGCTACTGTATAATTTGGGTTAACTGTAAACTTAAATTTTTGGTATATTAGATTTCCTTTTACTGCACTAATTATACTTTGTTCAATTGGGTACTTAATTCTATCATCTGCTAAGTATAGTTCTATGGGTGTATTTATTCCTTCCTTAAAACATGCTTTTATTAATATCTGTATTGCTCCTAAGTGTACATGAGTTATTTCGTTTTTCGGTTTTGGTTTTAATGCTTGTATTTCTTTGGTTATTTCTCTTTTACTTATTATGGGTACCATTGCACTACCTTGTGCATATTTACAGTCTACTGTATGTTCTTTTTGGCTTATTATATAATATTCTTCTTTAGGTTTTTTAAACCAATATTTTACCATTGGTACATCTAATACATTATCTATTTTTAAGGTTATTTCTTGTTTCGTAATTTGCTTGTATATATTTGAGTCAAATATTATTTTTTGGTTATTACTATCTTCAGTTTGGTAATTTTCTTTTTCTATTATTCCTGATTCAGTCATCAATTTCGTTTTCTATATCTGATAGATTTATATCGCTATCATCATTATTTAGGTCAGTTTCTAAATCTGCGTCATTTATCTCTATATCTGGTAATTCATCTAGTTCATAAATACTATCGTTACTTTCTAAATCATAATCTATGTATGGTAATTCTGTATAAATATTTTCTTCTATTCTTACTTCGGTAATTTGTTTTTTCTTAATATCTTTAGGTATTTTACAATCTTTAGCTAAGTGTCCTAATTTTCCACAGTTATAGCATTTGCATTCTGATAATTTTTTCTTAGGTCGATAAGGTCTTTTTCTCTTGTAATTTTTTATATAATATCTTTTTCTTGGATTTTTATGCTTATATTTAGATTTAAAAGATTTATATTTTTTAAATCGTTTTTTGTATCTAAACTTATTTTTCTTAGTTTTACAACCAAATTGTGGTGCTATCTTTTGTGTACAACACGACATATTTTTTGTTAATACTTTATCTAATTTTTGTTTATCTTTATATTCATCACACAGTCCTATAAACCATGTTTGTAAATATTTTATTCTAGCTCCTAATGTATCTGTCAAACTAGCTGCATCCCATGCTGTTATTATTTTTGTACTAAATGGTTCAGGTAACTTTGTAAAATATGTTCTTCTAACTGCTATAGCTTCTTCATGAGTATATATTGCTCTATAATAGTAATCTTTAAAAGCGCATGTATATTCATCTATATAACACATATTGCATATTGATAATTTATTCATTAATTGTCTATTTAGATTCTTATCTTTTTCTTGTTCTGCTAATTCTGTTGTCATACTTCCAAATTCATTTCTAATTCCAAATTCGTATTTGTCTAATATAGCTATGCTTGATGTTGTAATTGTTCCACTACTATCTTTATTATTTCTTAATGTTGCTCTACCGTCAGCTGTTATGTTATGTAGCCATAATTTTACTGTTCCTATTAATGTTCTTTCTATATATCCTGGTGTATCTGCTACTGATATTTTATTATCTATTAGTTGCTTTGCAATTTGTCCTATCCATACTTGTATTGTTTTATTTATATCTGTGACACAATCTAAATCTAAAAATTGTGAATGTTCTGGAGTTTTAGTTGGTGTCCATTTATTTAATCTACTTTGCCATATTGCTTCATATCTATTATCATCTGTTACTGTATAATAGGTATAGTCGGATGTGATAGGTTTATGGGTTGTTTATTTCTGATAGAGGTTTTTGTAAACTGGTTATTTAAATTTTGGTTTTGTCTTTTTGTAGGTTGACTGGTTGGATTTGAGCTGCTTGCTCCTGTAGATGCTTTTCCTGTAGCTGCATTAACAAACTTGTTATGAGTTTTATGGAGTTTCTCAACGTCTCCTTCTAGTTCTGGAATTTTTATGTCTTCCGATTGACATAGTTCAGCATATTTTGAGTCATGCGGTTGACTTGTAGCTTTGTCCTTCTTTAGCTCTTTTAGTTCTAGCTCAAAACTGTCCACTTTTAAGCAAAGTGTAGTCATGGCTTTTAACAAAATATCCATTTGGCTATCTTGATCTGTCTGGGTAGCTTTGTCTTGATAAGTAGTCTGCAGTGACATTTTTGTTAGTACTGATCACTTCTATTGTAAATGTAAAATTTTGTATATTTAAGACAAGTCTTCGTATTTCTTTTGTTGTAACTGAGTCGTCTAATTTTCTTGTTAGCCACCATTTTACTTGTGTATTATCTGTTCTGACAATAAATTTGTTATAAACAATATATGGTTCGAATGCTAATAAACATTTATATAAGGCAAATAATTCTTTCCTATTTATTTCCCATTTATCTTGAGGTTCCGTATATGTTCCTGAGTGATATCTACAGTGATGTTCTGTTTTTGTATCAATATACTTATATTTTAATACTCCACCGTAACTATGGTTACTTGAATCTGTTTCTACTATATATATAAATTCTTTTGTTATATCTGGAAAATATAATTTTGGTAACTTTTGACATAATTCTTTAACCTTTTGTATATGTTTTCTATCTGTTTGGTCAAAATGATATTCAATATCCTTTTTTAATTTTTTATTTAATGGTTTTAAATATTCTGCTAATTTTGGTATATATTCTCTTACTTGATTTACTAATCCTAAAAAGGATTGTAATTTTTTCTTCGTATCTAGTATTTCATTTGAATTTATAATTTTTTGTACTATATGTGTTTGCATTTTTACTCCATTCTTATCTATTTGTATACCAAGAAATTCTATTTGTTTTTTCATTATTTCTGCCTTGCTTTTACTTAAACTAATTCCTGCTGTATCTATAATGTTAATAAATTTATTTAGTAATTGTATGTGTTCGTCTTCTGTTCTTGAATATAACAATATATCATCAATATATACAATACAGTTTTCTAATTGTGTAAAGTAAGTATCCATAAAATGTTGATACCTACCTGGTGCATTTTTATATCCAAAGGGTAAAACATTCCATTCATAAAATCCTTGGGGTACTGTGAATGCTGTTAAATGTTTAGAGTTATCTTCTAATTTTAAATGATAAAATCCTGATTTGCAATCAAATTTGCTAAAGTAATTATATCCTTGGATTTGTCTAATTTTTAATATTTTATTTGGTATTGGGTAATTATAAGTTTTAGTTTTGGCATTTAGATTTCTATAATCAATAACCATCCTACTCTTCCCTCTTTTTTGTTCACTATGTTTGTTAACAATAAAGGCGGGACTAGTATGTTTACTGTTACTAGCTTGGATGTAATTATTTTGAAGTAATTCATCTATGTGTAAGGTAAATTCTTTTAAGTCATCAAAGTTATATTTTAGTGGTTTTTGGGTTATTATACTATTCTGATTTATTAGTTCTATTGTAACTGTTGTTTTATGTTTATGCCATCCTTTAAGCGGATTGTCACTATATAAGGGTTCTAACTTATCATAGATTGATTGTAACATATTGATATTAAAGGTTATAATTTCTATTGCTTTCTCTGTTGTCACTTGATTTTCTAGTTTTTGTGTTATCTTTTCTGATCCTTTTATCCATGGTGTTGTTTTTCTAGGTTTATTTTGTACTCGTTTGGCTCCTATTTTTTGTTTACAAGGTGTTGTAAACCAGCAGTGTGTTTTTGTTAGTATATGAGGGTATAGTTCATCGATAAAGGGCATTCCTAAAATTATATCTCTTGTTGTGAAATCATAGTTATACATTGTTTTTATTGTTAGTATTTTATCATATATTTGTAATTTGACATCTTTTGCATAATATTTTATTATACTTCCTTCGTCATTAAATCCTGAAAATACAGTTGGATTTTTTATCTTTTGCCACTTAGTTTCTGGTAAACAATTGTATCTACATAAATTTGCTTCTGCACCGGTATCTATCATTGGTGTGTAATATCTACTATTGTATCCTTCTACAATTATTTTTGCTAATATATATACTTTCATTTTAAAGTATTTTTATAATATTGATTTTGTCCTATTGATTATTACATTTTTATTTTGGTAATGAATGATCAATCTTTTATCTTCTAACTTATATGGTTTTACTTGTTCTAGCCATTGTAGTCCTAAAACTATATTTGGATTTATTTGTCCTATTGTAAATTGTATGTTTATAGGTATTCCGCCTATAATTACTTCTTGAATAGTTATTTCCTTTGTCTGTTTTAATTCTATTGGTAGATCGGGTATTTCTTGTTCTTGTATTATAATATCATCTTCTGTAATTAATTCTCTTGTTATCCAATTATCTTGTTCTCCTGTGTTAATTAAGATTAAATATTTTCGTTGATTTAATATTCCTGTTATATAATAAGGATGTTGTGTTGGTATTATTTCATTGGGTATTTCATATTCTATTCTTCTGGATGTACTCATTCTTGATGAGGATGAGGGGGCATCTATTTGTCTTTTTGGTGTCATTCCTATTCTTTCTTTTACTATATCTAATTCTTGATTCATATTTAATTCATCATAACTATAATCATTATTATCTATGACCGTTAATATATTGTCGAATGGGGATTCTATATTGATTTTATCAATTTTGTTAGTTGCTTGTACCATATGTTTAGTAGTTAAAATATATAAATTTTTGCATCTTGCTGTAAATATTTTACTTCCAGGGGTTAATTCTATTTCTGATAGTTTCCAATATAATACTAGAGATTTATCTATATTTCTATCTTTTATTGCTACTGTATAATTTGGGTTAACTGTAAACTTAAATTTTTGGTATATTAGATTTCCTTTTACTGCACTAATTATACTTTGTTCAATTGGGTACTTAATTCTATCATCTGCTAAGTATAGTTCTATGGGTGTATTTATTCCTTCCTTAAAACATGCTTTTATTAATATCTGTATTGCTCCTAAGTGTACATGAATTATTTCGTTTTTCGGTTTTGGTTTTAATGCTTGTATTTCTTTGGTTATTTCTCTTTTACTTATTATGGGTACCATTGCACTACCTTGTGCATATTTACAGTCTACTGTATGTTCTTTTTGGCTTATTATATAATATTCTTCTTTAGGTTTTTTAAACCAATATTTTACCATTGGTACATCTAATACATTATCTATTTTTAAGGTTATTTCTTGTTTCGTAATTTGCTTGTATATATTTGAGTCAAATATTATTTTTTGGTTATTACTATCTTCAGTTTGGTAATTTTCTTTTTCTATTATTCCTGATTCAGTCATCAATTTCGTTTTCTATATCTGATAGATTTATATCGCTATCATCATTATTTAGGTCAGTTTCTAAATCTGCGTCATTTATCTCTATATCTGGTAATTCATCTAGTTCATAAATACTATCGTTACTTTCTAAATCATAATCTATGTATGGTAATTCCGTATAAATATTTTCTTCTATTCTTACTTCGGTAATTTGTTTTTTCTTAATATCTTTAGGTATTTTACAATCTTTAGCTAAGTGTCCTAATTTTCCACAGTTATAGCATTTGCATTCTGATAATTTTTTCTTAGGTCGATAAGGTCTTTTTCTCTTGTAATTTTTTATATAATATCTTTTTCTTGGATTTTTATGCTTATATTTAGATTTAAAAGATTTATATTTTTTAAATCGTTTTTTGTATCTAAACTTATTTTTCTTAGTTTTACAACCAAATTGTGGTGCTATCTTTTGTGTACAACACGACATATTTTTTGTTAATACTTTATCTAATTTTTGTTTATCTTTATATTCATCACACAGTCCTATAAACCATGTTTGTAAATATTTTATTCTAGCTCCTAATGTATCTGTCAAACTAGCTGCATCCCATGCTGTTATTATTTTTGTACTAAATGGTTCAGGTAACTTTGTAAAATATGTTCTTCTAACTGCTATAGCTTCTTCATGAGTATATATTGCTCTATAATAGTAATCTTTAAAAGCGCATGTATATTCATCTATATAACACATATTGCATATTGATAATTTATTCATTAATTGTCTATTTAGATTCTTATCTTTTTCTTGTTCTGCTAATTCTGTTGTCATACTTCCAAATTCATTTCTAATTCCAAATTCGTATTTGTCTAATATAGCTATGCTTGATGTTGTAATTGTTCCACTACTATCTTTATTATTTCTTAATGTTGCTCTACCGTCAGCTGTTATGTTATGTAGCCATAATTTTACTGTTCCTATTAATGTTCTTTCTATATATCCTGGTGTATCTGCTACTGATATTTTATTATCTATTAGTTGCTTTGCAATTTGTCCTATCCATACTTGTATTGTTTTATTTATATCTGTGACACAATCTAAATCTAAAAATTGTGAATGTTCTGGAGTTTTAGTTGGTGTCCATTTATTTAATCTACTTTGCCATATTGCTTCATATCTATTATCATCTGTTACTGTATAATAAGTTGGTTCTCTAGTTCGTGGGTTATCATATCTTCTTTTCTCATATGTTCTACTTGTACTTGGTTGTTCATTTTTTATAGTATGTATATTTGGTTCAGCATTTGTTGTATTTATATTTAAATCTGTTATTTGGTTCATTATTTGGGTATATGTTTCACTGTTATCGTCATTATCGTCTTCATTGTTATTATTGTCTGAATGTATTTCTGATTCGGTTTCGTTTATGGTTACATTATCTATGGTTAAATTGTCTATTGTGATGTTATCAATACTTATGTTTGGAGATTCTTCGTCAGGGTTTAAGCTTTCTAAGTGTATTTGTTCTTTTAACTGGGTTGCTCGGCTCTGGTTTATCCATTTACTAATGATTCTCTTATTTTAGTTATTGCTATAATAAAATGTGTTATTCTTTTAGTGAAGTTATTTATTTCCTTGATTATTTGTGTAATTTCTTTTAGCTTATATTTTTGCTGTCTTTTTATTTTACTCTGTTTTTCAATTCTTCTTGTTAAATAGTGTATTTTTATTTTTCTGACTACTTTTGGTTGTTGTCGCTTATACATTATAATTCATCATATTTATATTCTTGTTGTTTTATAAGTTGCCTTATATAAAATATCAGTAGCAGATACACCAGGATATATAGAAAGAACATTAATAGGAACAGTAAAATTATGGCTACATAACATAACAGCTGACGGTAGAGCAACATTAAGAAATAATAAAGATAGTAGTGGAACAATTACAACATCAAGCATAGCTATATTAGACAAATACGAATTTGGAATTAGAAATGAATTTGGAAGTATGACAACAGAATTAGCAGAACAAGAAAAAGATAAGAATCTAAATAGACAATTAATGAATAAATTATCAATATGCAATATGTGTTATATAGATGAATATACATGCGCTTTTAAAGATTACTATTATAGAGCAATATATACTCATGAAGAAGCTATAGCAGTTAGAAGAACATATTTTACAAAGTTACCTGAACCATTTAGTACAAAAATAATAACAGCATGGGATGCAGCTAGTTTGACAGATACATTAGGAGCTAGAATAAAATATTTACAAACATGGTTTATAGGACTGTGTGATGAATATAAAGATAAACAAAAATTAGATAAAGTATTAACAAAAAATATGTCGTGTTGTACACAAAAGATAGCACCACAATTTGGTTGTAAAACTAAGAAAAATAAGTTTAGATACAAAAAACGATTTAAAAAATATAAATCTTTTAAATCTAAATATAAGCATAAAAATCCAAGAAAAAGATATTATATAAAAAATTACAAGAGAAAAAGACCTTATCGACCTAAGAAAAAATTATCAGAATGCAAATGCTATAACTGTGGAAAATTAGGACACTTAGCTAAAGATTGTAAAATACCTAAAGATATTAAGAAAAAACAAATTACCGAAGTAAGAATAGAAGAAAATATTTATACAGAATTACCATACATAGATTATGATTTAGAAAGTAACGATAGTATTTATGAACTAGATGAATTACCAGATATAGAGATAAATGACGCAGATTTAGAAACTGACCTAAATAATGATGATAGCGATATAAATCTATCAGATATAGAAAACGAAATTGATGACTGAATCAGGAATAATAGAAAAAGAAAATTACCAAACTGAAGATAGTAATAACCAAAAAATAATATTTGACTCAAATATATACAAGCAAATTACGAAACAAGAAATAACCTTAAAAATAGATAATGTATTAGATGTACCAATGGTAAAATATTGGTTTAAAAAACCTAAAGAAGAATATTATATAATAAGCCAAAAAGAACATACAGTAGACTGTAAATATGCACAAGGTAGTGCAATGGTACCCATAATAAGTAAAAGAGAAATAACCAAAGAAATACAAGCATTAAAACCAAAACCGAAAAACGAAATAACTCATGTACACTTAGGAGCAATACAGATATTAATAAAAGCATGTTTTAAGGAAGGAATAAATACACCCATAGAACTATACTTAGCAGATGATAGAATTAAGTACCCAATTGAACAAAGTATAATTAGTGCAGTAAAAGGAAATCTAATATACCAAAAATTTAAGTTTACAGTTAACCCAAATTATACAGTAGCAATAAAAGATAGAAATATAGATAAATCTCTAGTATTATATTGGAAACTATCAGGAATAGAATTAACCCCTGGAAGTAAAATATTTACAGCAAGATGCAAAAATTTATATATTTTAACTACTAAACATATGGTACAAGCAACTAACAAAATTGATAAAATCAATATAGAATCCCCATTCGACAATATATTAACGGTCATAGATAATAATGATTATAGTTATGATGAATTAAATATGAATCAAGAATTAGATATAGTAAAAGAAAGAATAGGAATGACACCAAAAAGACAAATAGATGCCCCCTCATCCTCATCAAGAATGAGTACATCCAGAAGAATAGAATATGAAATACCCAATGAAATAATACCAACACAACATCCTTATTATATAACAGGAATATTAAATCAACGAAAATATTTAATCTTAATTAACACAGGAGAACAAGATAATTGGATAACAAGAGAATTAATTACAGAAGATGATATTATAATACAAGAACAAGAAATACCCGATCTACCAATAGAATTAAAACAGACAAAGGAAATAACTATTCAAGAAGTAATTATAGGCGGAATACCTATAAACATACAATTTACAACAATTGTATCTACATAAATTTGCTTCTGCACCGGTATCTATCATTGGTGTGTAATATCTACTATTGTATCCTTCTACAATTATTTTTGCTAATATATATACTTTCATTTTAAAGTATTTTTATAATATTGATTTTGTCCTATTGATTATTACATTTTTATTTTGGTAATGAATGATCAATCTTTTATCTTCTAACTTATATGGTTTTACTTGTTCTAGCCATTGTAGTCCTAAAACTATATTTGGATTTATTTGTCCTATTGTAAATTGTATGTTTATAGGTATTCCGCCTATAATTACTTCTTGAATAGTTATTTCCTTTGTCTGTTTTAATTCTATTGGTAGATCGGGTATTTCTTGTTCTTGTATTATAATATCATCTTCTGTAATTAATTCTCTAGTTATCCAATTATCTTGTTCTCCTGTGTTGATTAAGATTAAATATTTTCGTTGATTTAATATTCCTGTTATATAATAGGGATGTTGTGTTGGTATTATTTCATTGGGTATTTCATATTCTATTCTTCTGGATGTACTCATTCTTGATGAGGATGAGGGGGCATCTATTTGTCTTTTTGGTGTCATTCCTATTCTTTCTTTTACTATATCTAATTCTTGATTCATATTTAATTCATCATAACTATAATCATTATTATCTATGACCGTTAATATATTGTCGAATGGGGATTCTATATTGATTTTATCAATTTTGTTAGTTGCTTGTACCATATGTTTAGTAGTTAAAATATATAAATTTTTGCATCTTGCTGTAAATATTTTACTTCCAGGGGTTAATTCTATTCCTGATAGTTTCCAATATAATACTAGGGATTTATCTATATTTCTATCTTTTATTGCTACTGTATAATTTGGGTTAACTGTAAACTTAAATTTTTGGTATATTAGATTTCCTTTTACTGCACTAATTATACTTTGTTCAATTGGGTACTTAATTCTATCATCTGCTAAGTATAGTTCTATGGGTGTATTTATTCCTTCCTTAAAACATGCTTTTATTAATATCTGTATTGCTCCTAAGTGTACATGAGTTATTTCGTTTTTCGGTTTTGGTTTTAATGCTTGTATTTCTTTGGTTATTTCTCTTTTACTTATTATGGGTACCATTGCACTACCTTGTGCATATTTACAGTCTACTGTATGTTCTTTTTGGCTTATTATATAATATTCTTCTTTAGGTTTTTTAAACCAATATTTTACCATTGGTACATCTAATACATTATCTATTTTTAAGGTTATTTCTTGTTTCGTAATTTGCTTGTATATATTTGAGTCAAATATTATTTTTTGGTTATTACTATCTTCAGTTTGGTAATTTTCTTTTTCTATTATTCCTGATTCAGTCATCAATTTCGTTTTCTATATCTGATAGATTTATATCGCTATCATCATTATTTAGGTCAGTTTCTAAATCTGCGTCATTTATCTCTATATCTGGTAATTCATCTAGTTCATAAATACTATCGTTACTTTCTAAATCATAATCTATGTATGGTAATTCCGTATAAATATTTTCTTCTATTCTTACTTCGGTAATTTGTTTTTTCTTAATATCTTTAGGTATTTTACAATCTTTAGCTAAGTGTCCTAATTTTCCACAGTTATAGCATTTGCATTCTGATAATTTTTTCTTAGGTCGATAAGGTCTTTTTCTCTTGTAATTTTTTATATAATATCTTTTTCTTGGATTTTTATGCTTATATTTAGATTTAAAAGATTTATATTTTTTAAATCGTTTTTTGTATCTAAACTTATTTTTCTTAGTTTTACAACCAAATTGTGGTGCTATCTTTTGTGTACAACACGACATATTTTTTGTTAATACTTTATCTAATTTTTGTTTATCTTTATATTCATCACACAGTCCTATAAACCATGTTTGTAAATATTTTATTCTAGCTCCTAATGTATCTGTCAAACTAGCTGCATCCCATGCTGTTATTATTTTTGTACTAAATGGTTCAGGTAACTTTGTAAAATATGTTCTTCTAACTGCTATAGCTTCTTCATGAGTATATATTGCTCTATAATAGTAATCTTTAAAAGCGCATGTATATTCATCTATATAACACATATTGCATATTGATAATTTATTCATTAATTGTCTATTTAGATTCTTATCTTTTTCTTGTTCTGCTAATTCTGTTGTCATACTTCCAAATTCATTTCTAATTCCAAATTCGTATTTGTCTAATATAGCTATGCTTGATGTTGTAATTGTTCCACTACTATCTTTATTATTTCTTAATGTTGCTCTACCGTCAGCTGTTATGTTATGTAGCCATAATTTTACTGTTCCTATTAATGTTCTTTCTATATATCCTGGTGTATCTGCTACTGATATTTTATTATCTATTAGTTGCTTTGCAATTTGTCCTATCCATACTTGTATTGTTTTATTTATATCTGTGACACAATCTAAATCTAAAAATTGTGAATGTTCTGGAGTTTTAGTTGGTGTCCATTTATTTAATCTACTTTGCCATATTGCTTCATATCTATTATCATCTGTTACTGTATAATAAGTTGGTTCTCTAGTTCGTGGGTTATCATATCTTCTTTTCTCATATGTTCTACTTGTACTTGGTTGTTCATTTTTTATAGTATGTATATTTGGTTCAGCATTTGTTGTATTTATATTTAAATCTGTTATTTGGTTCATTATTTGGGTATATGTTTCACTGTTATCGTCATTATCGTCTTCATTGTTATTATTGTCTGAATGTATTTCTGATTCGGTTTCGTTTATGGTTACATTATCTATGGTTAAATTGTCTATTGTGATGTTATCAATACTTATGTTTGGAGATTCTTCGTCAGGGTTTAAGCTTTCTAAGTGTATTTGTTCTTTTAACTGTTCTAATTCCATTGCTAACTTTTTTTCTTTTTCTTTTTTTATTTTTTCATTTTGTTTGGCTAATCTGGCTTGTACTTTCTGGGCATATATTTGTTTTAATATTGCTAATTCTTTTTCCATTTCTTGTATTTTTGTAGATGAGTTGGTGTAATTGTTGACTAGTTCTTGAATAATTACTTGCAGTCCTATTAATCTTTTTGTAGCAAAGAATGTTGGTATATCAACTTCTGGTATTTCTGGTTGCTTTTCTATGTCCTCTGGGATAATCATATCTCTGGTTAGTCCAATTTTTACTACTTGGATGAGTGGTTTTATCTCATTGTATAATATTTCGGCTGGTGCTGAATAACATCTTATATAAAAGAATGATCCGTCTGTAATTCTTTTGTATATGGAAAAGGCATTATATAAGTCTGGTATTTGTTGTAGTTCTGCTCCATCGGCTGTATATACTGTTGCGAGTAGTCCATATTCATAGCATGTACGTACTAAATTTGCACTGGTGCCAGGCTGGGCTATTAGTTTATTGTATCCTTGTAGTTTCTGCGTTATAAAATCTTTTTGAGGGTCAGTGGTTGTCTGAGATCTTGGATGTAAATTCAAAAAGGTTTGGGTTTTATACATATTTTGGATGTATGCTCTGGAAATGTGGTTATATACTTGTTTATTTTGGTTTAGACTTGCGGCATATGTGGATGTTTGTGGACTTGGTATAGTCGGATGTGATAGGTTTATGGGTTGTTTATTTCTGATAGAGGTTTTTGTAAACTGGTTATTTAAATTTTGGTTTTGTCTTTTTGTAGGTTGACTGGTTGGATTTGAGCTGCTTGCTCCTGTAGATGCTTTTCCTGTAGCTGCATTAACAAACTTGTTATGAGTTTTATGGAGTTTCTCAACGTCTCCTTCTAGTTCTGGAATTTTTATGTCTTCCGATTGACATAGTTCAGCATATTTTGAGTCATGCGGTTGACTTGTAGCTTTGTCCTTCTTTAGCTCTTTTAGTTCTAGCTCAAAACTGTCCACTTTTAAGCAAAGTGTAGTCATGGCTTTTAACAAAATATCCATTTGGCTATCTTGATCTGTCTGGGTAGCTTTGTCTTGATAAGTAGTCTGCAGTGACATTTTTGTTAGTACTGATCACTTCTATTGTAAATGTAAAATTTTGTATATTTAAGACAAGTCTTCGTATTTCTTTTGTTGTAACTGAGTCGTCTAATTTTCTTGTTAGCCACCATTTTACTTGTGTATTATCTGTTCTGACAATAAATTTGTTATAAACAATATATGGTTCGAATGCTAATAAACATTTATATAAGGCAAAACCAAAATTTAAATAACCAGTTTACAAAAACCTCTATCAGAAATAAACAACCCATAAACCTATCACATCCGACTATACCAAGTCCACAAACATCCACATATGCCGCAAGTCTAAACCAAAATAAACAAGTATATAACCACATTTCCAGAGCATACATCCAAAATATGTATAAAACCCAAACCTTTTTGAATTTACATCCAAGATCTCAGACAACCACTGACCCTCAAAAAGATTTTATAACTCAGAAACTACAAGGATACAATAAACTAATAGCCCAGCCTGGCACCAGTGCAAATTTAGTACGTACATGCTATGAATATGGACTATACCTTTGTTGTTATCTCGTCGGTAGTATGTGGCATAGATGTTTCTATGTTGGATTCCTCCATAGCAAATATCTGAAATATATTTTTGAGTAATATCTTTTATTGAGTTCTCAACACATGAGAGGTTATAGGTAAGCAGAATTGCTTGCCTTCCTTCTCATCTGTTCGTCTCTATTTATACACATAAGAGGCAAGTGCCTCAATAATTTACATAAAGAAACCGCGTGAGTAAACAGTTTAAGATACTGTTTGCTTTACGACTTCTGAAAGAAAAAAGAAGAAAAACGCGTAAATGCACAGTACTATCTACTGTGTACTTTACGACTTTTTTTAAAAAAGAAAACGCGTAACTATTCCTACACGCGTACTATCCTATCCTACTTTACATGATTGAGCATTATGCTCTTATTTTCAACAAAGAAAAACGTGTGGGGTTTAGTGTTTCCCACTAAAAAAGTAGTACAATAATTTACATAATAAGACAAACTAAAATAATATCTGCGGGTCTTCCCATGTATCTTTTTGTCTTGCTGTTCTTCATTCTAGATTTACTTCTGGTATAGTTGTAGTATTTCCTCCACTGCACTTTGAACAATGGTGATCTGGGTATTTTGGTCCTAAATACTGGCAATATTTAACCAATAAATTTTCTGAAATAAAATCTTTTTTGATAGCTCTTGTTGTTGGGGTATCTTCGGGTCTTAGTAATGTCCATATCCAACTACGTACTTCTTCCATATCTTCTTGTCGTAGTACTCTTGCATTTGCATAGATCATGGCATGGTTTCTACAATGATATTTCCATATGTTATGTCCATTGGTGTAATTGTTGACTAGTTCTTGAATAATTACTTGCAGTCCTATTAATCTTTTTGTAGCAAAGAATGTTGGTATATCAACTTCTGGTATTTCTGGTTGCTTTTCTATGTCCTCTGGGATAATCATATCTCTGGTTAGTCCAATTTTTACTACTTGGATGAGTGGTTTTATCTCATTGTATAATATTTCGGCTGGTGCTGAATAACATCTTATATAAAAGAATGATCCGTCTGTAATTCTTTTGTATATGGAAAAGGCATTATATAAGTCTGGTATTTGTTGTAGTTCTGCTCCATCGGCTGTATATACTGTTGCGAGTAGTCCATATTCATAGCATGTACGTACTAAATTTGCACTGGTGCCAGGCTGGGCTATTAGTTTATTGTATCCTTGTAGTTTCTGAGTTATAAAATCTTTTTGAGGGTCAGTGGTTGTCTGAGATCTTGGATGTAAATTCAAAAAGGTTTGGGTTTTATACATATTTTGGATGTATGCTCTGGAAATGTGGTTATATACTTGTTTATTTTGGTTTAGACTTGCGGCATATGTGGATGTTTGTGGACTTGGTATAGTCGGATGTGATAGGTTTATGGGTTGTTTATTTCTGATAGAGGTTTTTGTAAACTGGTTATTTAAATTTTGGTTTTGTCTTTTTGTAGGTTGACTGGTTGGATTTGAGCTGCTTGCTCCTGTAGATGCTTTTCCTGTAGCTGCATTAACAAACTTGTTATGAGTTTTATGGAGTTTCTCAACGTCTCCTTCTAGTTCTGGAATTTTTATGTCTTCCGATTGACATAGTTCAGCATATTTTGAGTCATGCGGTTGACTTGTAGCTTTGTCCTTCTTTAGCTCTTTTAGTTCTAGCTCAAAACTGTCCACTTTTAAGCAAAGTGTAGTCATGGCTTTTAACAAAATATCCATTTGGCTATCTTGATCTGTCTGGGTAGCTTTGTCTTGATAAGTAGTCTGCAGTGACATTTTTGTTAGTACTGATCACTTCTATTGTAAATGTAAAATTTTGTATATTTAAGACAAGTCTTCGTATTTCTTTTGTTGTAACTGAGTCGTCTAATTTTCTTGTTAGCCACCATTTTACTTGTGTATTATCTGTTCTGACAATAAATTTGTTATAAACAATATATGGTTCGAATGCTAATAAACATTTATATAAGGCAAATAATTCTTTCCTATTTATTTCCCATTTATCTTGAGGTTCCGTATATGTTCCTGAGTGATATCTACAGTGATGTTCTGTTTTTGTATCAATATACTTATATTTTAATACTCCACCGTAACTATGGTTACTTGAATCTGTTTCTACTATATATATAAATTCTTTTGTTATATCTGGAAAATATAATTTTGGTAACTTTTGACATAATTCTTTAACCTTTTGTATATGTTCCTGAGTGATATCTACAGTGATCTGGGTATTTTGGTCCTAAATACTGGCAATATTTAACCAATAAATTTTCTGAAATAAAATCTTTTTTGATAGCTCTTGTTGTTGGGGTATCTTCGGGTCTTAGTAATGTCCATATCCAACTACGTACTTAGCAAATTTGATTGCAAATCAGGATTTTATCATTTAAAATTAGAAGATAACTCTAAACATTTAACAGCATTCACAGTACCCCAAGGATTTTATGAATGGAATGTTTTACCCTTTGGATATAAAAATGCACCAGGTAGGTATCAACATTTTATGGATACTTACTTTACACAATTAGAAAACTGTATTGTATATATTGATGATATATTGTTATATTCAAGAACAGAAGACGAACACATACAATTACTAAATAAATTTATTAACATTATAGATACAGCAGGAATTAGTTTAAGTAAAAGCAAGGCAGAAATAATGAAAAAACAAATAGAATTTCTTGGTATACAAATAGATAAGAATGGAGTAAAAATGCAAACACATATAGTACAAAAAATTATAAATTCAAATGAAATACTAGATACGAAGAAAAAATTACAATCCTTTTTAGGATTAGTAAATCAAGTAAGAGAATATATACCAAAATTAGCAGAATATTTAAAACCATTAAATAAAAAATTAAAAAAGGATATTGAATATCATTTTGACCAAACAGATAGAAAACATATACAAAAGGTTAAAGAATTATGTCAAAAGTTACCAAAATTATATTTTCCAGATATAACAAAAGAATTTATATATATAGTAGAAACAGATTCAAGTAACCATAGTTACGGTGGAGTATTAAAATATAAGTATATTGATACAAAAACAGAACATCACTGTAGATATCACTCAGGAACATATACGGAACCTCAAGATAAATGGGAAATAAATAGGAAAGAATTATTTGCCTTATATAAATGTTTATTAGCATTCGAACCATATATTGTTTATAACAAATTTATTGTCAGAACAGATAATACACAAGTAAAATGGTGGCTAACAAGAAAATTAGACGACTCAGTTACAACAAAAGAAATACGAAGACTTGTCTTAAATATACAAAATTTTACATTTACAATAGAAGTGATCAGTACTAACAAAAATGTCACTGCAGACTACTTATCAAGACAAAGCTACCCAGACAGATCAAGATAGCCAAATGGATATTTTGTTAAAAGCCATGACTACACTTTGCTTAAAAGTGGACAGTTTTGAGCTAGAACTAAAAGAGCTAAAGAAGGACAAAGCTACAAGTCAACCGCATGACTCAAAATATGCTGAACTATGTCAATCGGAAGACATAAAAATTCCAGAACTAGAAGGAGACGTTGAGAAACTCCATAAAACTCATAACAAGTTTGTTAATGCAGCTACAGGAAAAGCATCTACAGGAGCAAGCAGCTCAAATCCAACCAGTCAACCTACAAAAAGACAAAACCAAAATTTAAATAACCAGTTTACAAAAACCTCTATCAGAAATAAACAACCCATAAACCTATCACATCCGACTATACCAAGTCCACAAACATCCACATATGCCGCAAGTCTAAACCAAAATAAACAAGTATATAACCACATTTCCAGAGCATACATCCAAAATATGTATAAAACCCAAACCTTTTTGAATTTACATCCAAGATCTCAGACAACCACTGACCCTCAAAAAGATTTTATAACTCAGAAACTACAAGGATACAATAAACTAATAGCCCAGCCTGGCACCAGTGCAAATTTAGTACGTACATGCTATGAATATGGACTACTCGCAACAGTATATACAGCCGATGGAGCAGAACTACAACAAATACCAGACTTATATAATGCCTTTTCCATATACAAAAGAATTACAGACGGATCATTCTTTTATATAAGATGTTATTCAGCACCAGCCGAAATATTATACAATGAGATAAAACCACTCATCCAAGTAGTAAAAATTGGACTAACCAGAGATATGATTATCCCAGAGGATATAGAAAAGCAACCAGAAATACCAGAAGTTGATATACCAACATTCTTTGCTACAAAAAGATTAATAGGACTGCAAGTAATTATTCAAGAACTAGTCAACAATTACACCAATGGACATAACATATGGAAATATCATTGTAGAGACCATGCCATGATCTATGCAAATGCAAGAGTACTACGACAAGAAGATATGGAAGAAGTACGTAGTTGGATATGGACATTACTAAGACCCGAAGATACCCCAACAACAAGAGCTATCAAAAAAGATTTTATTTCAGAAAATTTATTGGTTAAATATTGCCAGTATTTAGGACCAAAATACCCAGATCACCATTGTTCAAAGTGCAGTGGAGGAAATACTACAACTATACCAGAAGTAAATCTAGAATGAAGAACAGCAAGACAAAAAGATACATGGGAAGACCCGCAGATATTATTTTAGTTTGTCTTATTATGTAAATTATTGTACTACTTTTTTAGTGGGAAACACTAAACCCCACACGTTTTTCTTTGTTGAAAATAAGAGCATAATGCTCAATCATGTAAAGTAGGATAGGATAGTACGCGTGCAGGAATAGTTACGCGTTTTCTTTTTTAAAAAAAAAAAAAAAGTCGTAAAGTACACAGTAGATAGTACTGTGCATTTACGCGTTTTTCTTCTTTTTTCTTTCAGAAGTCGTAAAGCAAACAGTATCTTAAACTGTTTACTCACGCGGTTTCTTTATGTAAATTATTGAGGCACTTGCCTCTTATGTGTATAAATAGAGACGAACAGATGAGAAGGAAGGCAAGCAATTCTGCTTACCTATAACCTCTCATGTGTTGAGAACTCAATAAAAGATATTACTCAAAAATATATTTCAGATATTTGCTATGGAGGAATCCAACATAGAAACATCTATGCCACATACTACCGACGAGATAACAACAAAGGTATACTCATATTTACATATGTGTAACTAATCTATCATATTCCTAATAATCTCTGATTAGCTTATTATTATTTATCATGTTATAGTCTGATTATGTTAACATTATCCTTATTAGTTTGCTATGGTTAGGAAGCTGAGAGTAAGTTAGACCCAGACTAAGCTTTTCCAAAATGGTTGAACCCAGAAAAGGCGAGGAAGCCGTGAATAGGGTAGTAAACCAACTGAAGTAAGCAGGGTTAGGGTAAACTGATTAAAGCTGGAACCCATAGTAGTGACCAACCGGATAATTAAACATACTGGACTATTAGATGATAAAGGTAATAATATAAGCAGAGGTTAGAAGGAATAGTTTGATTAAAACACAGAAGTAAGAAATGACAGAACCTAGTTATATGAAACTCGAGATAGCAGAAACTAGTAACCCTAAACAAACAGAAGATATAGAAAGATATAAAACACCAATACCTAAGTATCTTATAAATGGAGATAAAGACTATAAAATATTAGTCTTATATATATTAAAAAATTTAGATACAGATATCACACAAAGAATATATAACCTACTATTTAACCACGAAATTATAGACTTAATGAAAGAATTATGGCTAGACACAATATTAAACAATGATAGTGATGATGACTCTAGAGATAATGATATATACCTTGATATAGATACAGAAGGATATCTAGATTTTTATTAAAATGGACCAAAATAATTTAGAAAATTGGCAGCGAACTATAGATGAACTAAGAGAAAGAGAAACATTAATACAATTCAATCTAGACAGATATATACAAACCCAAAATAGTGGTTATTTACATCCAGAAGAATAGAATATGAAATACCCAATGAAATAATACCAACACAACATCCTTATTATATAACAGGAATATTAAATCAACGAAAATATTTAATCTTAATTAACACAGGAGAACAAGATAATTGGATAACAAGAGAATTAATTACAGAAGATGATATTATAATACAAGAACAAGAAATACCCGATCTACCAATAGAATTAAAACAGACAAAGGAAATAACTATTCAAGAAGTAATTATAGGCGGAATACCTATAAACATACAATTTACAATAGGACAAATAAATCCAAATATAGTTTTAGGACTACAATGGCTAGAACAAGTAAAACCATATAAGTTAGAAGATAAAAGATTGATCATTCATTACCAAAATAAAAATGTAATAATCAATAGGACAAAATCAATATTATAAAAATACTTTAAAATGAAAGTATATATATTAGCAAAAATAATTGTAGAAGGATACAATAGTAGATATTACACACCAATGATAGATACCGGTGCAGAAGCAAATTTATGTAGATACAATTGTTTACCAGAAACTAAGTGGCAAAAGATAAAAAATCCAACTGTATTTTCAGGATTTAATGACGAAGGAAGTATAATAAAATATTATGCAAAAGATGTCAAATTACAAATATATGATAAAATACTAACAATAAAAACAATGTATAACTATGATTTCACAACAAGAGATATAATTTTAGGAATGCCCTTTATCGATGAACTATACCCTCATATACTAACAAAAACACACTGCTGGTTTACAACACCTTGTAAACAAAAAATAGGAGCCAAACGAGTACAAAATAAACCTAGAAAAACAACACCATGGATAAAAGGATCAGAAAAGATAACACAAAAACTAGAAAATCAAGTGACAACAGAGAAAGCAATAGAAATTATAACCTTTAATATCAATATGTTACAATCAATCTATGATAAGTTAGAACCCTTATATAGTGACAATCCGCTTAAAGGATGGCATAAACATAAAACAACAGTTACAATAGAACTAATAAATCAGAATAGTATAATAACCCAAAAACCATTAAAATATAACTTTGATGACTTAAAAGAATTTACCTTACACATAGATGAATTACTTCAAAATAATTACATCCAAGCTAGTAACAGTAAACATACTAGTCCCGCCTTTATTGTTAACAAACATAGTGAACAAAAAAGAGGGAAGAGTAGGATGGTTATTGATTATAGAAATCTAAATGCCAAAACTAAAACTTATAATTACCCAATACCAAATAAAATATTAAAAATTAGACAAATCCAAGGATATAATTACTTTAGCAAATTTGATTGCAAATCAGGATTTTATCATTTAAAATTAGAAGATAACTCTAAACATTTAACAGCATTCACAGTACCCCAAGGATTTTATGAATGGAATGTTTTACCCTTTGGATATAAAAATGCACCAGGTAGGTATCAACATTTTATGGATACTTACTTTACACAATTAGAAAACTGTATTGTATATATTGATGATATATTGTTATATTCAAGAACAGAAGACGAACACATACAATTACTAAATAAATTTATTAACATTATAGATACAGCAGGAATTAGTTTAAGTAAAAGCAAGGCAGAAATAATGAAAAAACAAATAGAATTTCTTGGTATACAAATAGATAAGAATGGAGTAAAAATGCAAACACATATAGTACAAAAAATTATAAATTCAAATGAAATACTAGATACGAAGAAAAAATTACAATCCTTTTTAGGATTAGTAAATCAAGTAAGAGAATATATACCAAAATTAGCAGAATATTTAAAACCATTAAATAAAAAATTAAAAAAGGATATTGAATATCATTTTGACCAAACAGATAGAAAACATATACAAAAGGTTAAAGAATTATGTCAAAAGTTACCAAAATTATATTTTCCAGATATAACAAAAGAATTTATATATATAGTAGAAACAGATTCAAGTAACCATAGTTACGGTGGAGTATTAAAATATAAGTATATTGATACAAAAACAGAACATCACTGTAGATATCACTCAGGAACATATACGGAACCTCAAGATAAATGGGAAATAAATAGGAAAGAATTATTTGTCTTATATAAATGTTTATTAGCATTCGAACCATATATTGTTTATAACAAATTTATTGTCAGAACAGATAATACACAAGTAAAATGGTGGCTAACAAGAAAATTAGACGACTCAGTTACAACAAAAGAAATACGAAGACTTGTCTTAAATATACAAAATTTTACATTTACAATAGAAGTGATCAGTACTAACAAAAATGTCACTGCAGACTACTTATCAAGACAAAGCTACCCAGACAGATCAAGATAGCCAAATGGATATTTTGTTAAAAGCCATGACTACACTTTGCTTAAAAGTGGACAGTTTTGAGCTAGAACTATAAGACTAATATTTTATAGTCTTTATCTCCATTTATAAGATACTTAGGTATTGGTGTTTTATATCTTTCTATATCTTCTGTTTGTTTAGGGTTACTAGTTTCTGCTATCTCGAGTTTCATATAACTAGGTTCTGTCATTTCTTACTTCTGTGTTTTAATCAAACTATTCCTTCTAACCTCTGCTTATATTATTACCTTTATCATCTAATAGTCCAGTATGTTTAATTATCCGGTTGGTCACTACTATGGGTTCCAGCTTTAATCAGTTTACCCTAACTTGCTTTTACTTAAACTAATTCCTGCTGTATCTATAATGTTAATAAATTTATTTAGTAATTGTATGTGTTCGTCTTCTGTTCTTGAATATAACAATATATCATCAATATATACAATACAGTTTTCTAATTGTGTAAAGTAAGTATCCATAAAATGTTGATACCTACCTGGTGCATTTTTATATCCAAAGGGTAAAACATTCCATTCATAAAATCCTTGGGGTACCTTTGTTGTTATCTCGTCGGTAGTATGTGGCATAGATGTTTCTATGTTGGATTCCTCCATAGCAAATATCTGAAATATATTTTTGAGTAATATCTTTTATTGAGTTCTCAACACATGAGAGGTTATAGGTAAGCAGAATTGCTTGCCTTCCTTCTCATCTGTTCGTCTCTATTTATACACATAAGAGGCAAGTGCCTCAATAATTTACATAAAGAAACCGCGTGAGTAAACAGTTTAAGATACTGTTTGCTTTACGACTTCTGAAAGAAAAAAGAAGAAAAACGCGTAAATGCACAGTACTATCTACTGTGTACTTTACGACTTTTTTTTTTTTTTTTTAAAAAAAGAAAACGCGTAACTATTCCTGCACGCGTACTATCCTATCCTACTTTACATGATTGAGCATTATGCTCTTATTTTCAACAAAGAAAAACGTGTGGGGTTTAGTGTTTCCCACTAAAAAAGTAGTACAATAATTTACATAATAAGACAAACTAAAATAATATCTGCGGGTCTTCCCATGTATCTTTTTGTCTTGCTGTTCTTCATTCTAGATTTACTTCTGGTATAGTTGTAGTATTTCCTCCACTGCACTTTGAACAATGGTGATCTGGGTATTTTGGTCCTAAATACTGGCAATATTTAACCAATAAATTTTCTGAAATAAAATCTTTTTTGATAGCTCTTGTTGTTGGGGTATCTTCGGGTCTTAGTAATGTCCATATCCAACTACGTACTTCTTCCATATCTTCTTGTCGTAGTACTCTTGCATTTGCATAGATCATGGCATGGTCTCTACAATGATATTTCCATATGTTATGTCCATTGGTGTAATTGTTGACTAGTTCTTGAATAATTACTTGCAGTCCTATTAATCTTTTTGTAGCAAAGAATGTTGGTATATCAACTTCTGGTATTTCTGGTTGCTTTTCTATATCCTCTGGGATAATCATATCTCTGGTTAGTCCAATTTTTACTACTTGGATGAGTGGTTTTATCTCATTGTATAATATTTCGGCTGGTGCTGAATAACATCTTATATAAAAGAATGATCCGTCTGTAATTCTTTTGTATATGGAAAAGGCATTATATAAGTCTGGTATTTGTTGTAGTTCTGCTCCATCGGCTGTATATACCGTTGCGAGTAGTCCATATTCATAGCATGTACGTACTAAATTTGCACTGGTGCCAGGCTGGGCTATTAGTTTATTGTATCCTTGTAGTTTCTGCGTTATAAAATCTTTTTGAGGGTCAGTGGTTGTCTGAGATCTTGGATGTAAATTCAAAAAGGTTTGGGTTTTATACATATTTTGGATGTATGCTCTGGAAATGTGGTTATATACTTGTTTATTTTGGTTTAGACTTGCGGCATATGTGGATGTTTGTGGACTTGGTATAGTTGGATGTGATAGGTTTATGGGTTGTTTATTCCTGGTAAAGGTTTTTGTAAACTGGCTATTTAAATTTTGGTTTTGTCTTTTTGTAGGTTGACTGGTTGGATTTGAGCTGCTTGCTCCTGTAGATGCTTTTCCTGTAGCTGCATTAACAAACTTGTTATGAGTTTTATGGAGTTTCTCAACGTCTCCTTCTAGTTCTGGAATTTTTATGTCTTCCGATTGACATAGTTCAGCATATTTTGAGTCATGCGGTTGACTTGTAGCTTTGTCCTTCTTTAGCTCTTTTAGTTCTAGCTCAAAACTGTCCACTTTTAAGCAAAGTGTAGTCATGGCTTTTAACAAAATATCCATTTGGCTATCTTGATCTGTCTGGGTAGCTTTGTCTTGATAAGTAGTCTGCAGTGACATTTTTGTTAGTACTGATCACTTCTATTGTAAATGTAAAATTTTGTATATTTAAGACAAGTCTTCGTATTTCTTTTGTTGTAACTGAGTCGTCTAATTTTCTTGTTAGCCACCATTTTACTTGTGTATTATCTGTTCTGACAATAAATTTGTTATAAACAATATATGGTTCGAATGCTAATAAACATTTATATAAGGCAAATAATTCTTTCCTATTTATTTCCCATTTATCTTGAGGTTCCGTATATGTTCCTGAGTGATATCTACAGTGATGTTCTGTTTTTGTATCAATATACTTATATTTTAATACTCCACCGTAACTATGGTTACTTGAATCTGTTTCTACTATATATATAAATTCTTTTGTTATATCTGAAAAATATAATTTTGGTAACTTTTGACATAATTCTTTAACCTTTTGTATATGTTTTCTATCTGTTTGGTCAAAATGATATTCAATATCCTTTTTTAATTTTTTATTTAATGGTTTTAAATATTCTGCTAATTTTGGTATATATTCTCTTACTTGATTTACTAATCCTAAAAAGGATTGTAATTTTTTCTTCGTATCTAGTATTTCATTTGAATTTATAATTTTTTGTACTATATGTGTTTGCATTTTTACTCCATTCTTATCTATTTGTATACCAAGAAATTCTATTTGTTTTTTCATTATTTCTGCCTTGCTTTTACTTAAACTAATTCCTGCTGTATCTATAATGTTAATAAATTTATTTAGTAATTGTATGTGTTCGTCTTCTGTTCTTGAATATAACAATATATCATCAATATATACAATACAGTTTTCTAATTGTGTAAAGTAAGTATCCATAAAATGTTGATACCTACCTGGTGCATTTTTATATCCAAAGGGTAAAACATTCCATTCATAAAATCCTTGGGGTACTGTGAATGCTGTTAAATGTTTAGAGTTATCTTCTAATTTTAAATGATAAAATCCTGATTTGCAATCAAATTTGCTAAAGTAATTATATCCTTGGATTTGTCTAATTTTTAATATTTTATTTGGTATTGGGTAATTATAAGTTTTAGTTTTGGCATTTAGATTTCTATAATCAATAACCATCCTACTCTTCCCTCTTTTTTGTTCACTATGTTTGTTAACAATAAAGGCGGGACTAGTATGTTTACTGTTACTAGCTTGGATGTAATTATTTTGAAGTAATTCATCTATGTGTAAGGTAAATTCTTTTAAGTCATCAAAGTTATATTTTAATGGTTTTTGGGTTATTATACTATTCTGATTTATTAGTTCTATTGTAACTGTTGTTTTATGTTTATGCCATCCTTTAAGCGGATTGTCACTATATAAGGGTTCTAACTTATCATAGATTGATTGTAACATATTGATATTAAAGGTTATAATTTCTATTGCTTTCTCTGTTGTCACTTGATTTTCTAGTTTTTGTGTTATCTTTTCTGATCCTTTTATCCATGGTGTTGTTTTTCTAGGTTTATTTTGTACTCGTTTGGCTCCTATTTTTTGTTTACAAGGTGTTGTAAACCAGCAGTGTGTTTTTGTTAGTATATGAGGGTATAGTTCATCGATAAAGGGCATTCCTAAAATTATATCTCTTGTACATATAAAAGATAGAAATATAGATAAATCCCTAGTATTATATTGGAAACTATCAGGAATAGAATTAACCCCTGGAAGTAAAATATTTACAGCAAGATGCAAAAATTTATATATTTTAACTACTAAACATATGGTACAAGCAACTAACAAAATTGATAAAATCAATATAGAATCCCCATTCGACAATATATTAACGGTCATAGATAATAATGATTATAGTTATGATGAATTAAATATGAATCAAGAATTAGATATAGTAAAAGAAAGAATAGGAATGACACCAAAAAGACAAATAGATGCCCCCTCATCCTCATCAAGAATGAGTACATCCAGAAGAATAGAATATGAAATACCCAATGAAATAATACCAACACAACATCCCTATTATATAACAGGAATATTAAATCAACGAAAATATTTAATCTTAATCAACACAGGAGAACAAGATAATTGGATAACTAGAGAATTAATTACAGAAGATGATATTATAATACAAGAACAAGAAATACCCGATTTACCAATAGAATTAAAACAGACAAAGGAAATAACTATTCAAGAAGTAATTATAGGCGGAATACCTATAAATATACAATTTACAATAGGACAAATAAATCCAAATATAGTTTTAGGACTACAATGGCTAGAACAAGTAAAACCATATAAGTTAGAAGATAAAAGATTGATCATTCATTACCAAAATAAAAATGTAATAATCAATAGGACAAAATCAATATTATAAAAATACTTTAAAATGAAAGTATATATATTAGCAAAAATAATTGTAGAAGGATACAATAGTAGATATTACACACCAATGATAGATACCGGTGCAGAAGCAAATTTATGTAGATACAATTGTTTACCAGAATCTAAATGGCAAAAGATAAAAAATCCAACTGTATTTTCAGGATTTAATGACGAAGGAAGTATAATAAAATATTATGCAAAAGATGTCAAATTACAAATATATGATAAAATACTAACAATAAAAACAATGTATAACTATGATTTCACAACAAGAGATATAATTTTAGGAATGCCCTTTATCGATGAACTATACCCTCATATACTAACAAAAACACACTGCTGGTTTACAACACCTTGTAAACAAAAAATAGGAGCCAAACGAGTACAAAATAAACCTAGAAAAACAACACCATGGATAAAAGGATCAGAAAAGATAACACAAAAACTAGAAAATCAAGTGACAACAGAGAAAGCAATAGAAATTATAACCTTTAATATCAATATGTTACAATCAATCTATGATAAGTTAGAACCCTTATATAGTGACAATCCGCTTAAAGGATGGCATAAACATAAAACAACAGTTACAATAGAACTAATAAATCAGAATAGTATAATAACCCAAAAACCATTAAAATATAACTTTGATGACTTAAAAGAATTTACCTTACACATAGATGAATTACTTCAAAATAATTACATCCAAGCTAGTAACAGTAAACATACTAGTCCCGCCTTTATTGTTAACAAACATAGTGAACAAAAAAGAGGGAAGAGTAGGATGGTTATTGATTATAGAAATCTAAATGCCAAAACTAAAACTTATAATTACCCAATACCAAATAAAATATTAAAAATTAGACAAATCCAAGGATATAATTACTTTAGCAAATTTGATTGCAAATCAGGATTTTATCATTTAAAATTAGAAGATAACTCTAAACATTTAACAGCATTCACAGTACCCCAAGGATTTTATGAATGGAATGTTTTACCCTTTGGATATAAAAATGCACCAGGTAGGTATCAACATTTTATGGATACTTACTTTACACAATTAGAAAACTGTATTGTATATATTGATGATATATTGTTATATTCAAGAACAGAAGACGAACACATACAATTACTAAATAAATTTATTAACATTATAGATACAGCAGGAATTAGTTTAAGTAAAAGCAAGGCAGAAATAATGAAAAAACAAATAGAATTTCTTGGTATACAAATAGATAAGAATGGAGTAAAAATGCAAACACATATAGTACAAAAAATTATAAATTCAGATGAGATACTAGATACAAAGAAAAAGTTACAATCCTTTTTAGGATTAGTAAATCAAGTAAGAGAATATATACCAAAATTAGCAGAATATTTAAAACCATTAAATAAAAAATTAAAAAAGGATATTGAATATCATTTTGACCAAACAGATAGAAAACATATACAAAAGGTTAAAGAATTATGTCAAAAGTTACCAAAATTATATTTTCCAGATATAACAAAAGAATTTATATATATAGTAGAAACAGATTCAAGTAACCATAGTTACGGTGGAGTATTAAAATATAAGTATATTGATACAAAAACAGAACATCACTGTAGATATCACTCAGGAACATATACGGAACCTCAAGATAAATGGGAAATAAATAGGAAAGAATTATTTGCCTTATATAAATGTTTATTAGCATTCGAACCATATATTGTTTATAACAAATTTATTGTCAGAACAGATAATACACAAGTAAAATGGTGGCTAACAAGAAAATTAGACGACTCAGTTACAACAAAAGAAATACGAAGACTTGTCTTAAATATACAAAATTTTACATTTACAATAGAAGTGATCAGTACTAACAAAAATGTCACTGCAGACTACTTATCAAGACAAAGCTACCCAGACAGATCAAGATAGCCAAATGGATATTTTGTTAAAAGCCATGACTACACTTTGCTTAAAAGTGGACAGTTTTGAGCTAGAACTAAAAGAGCTAAAGAAGGACAAAGCTACAAGTCAACCGCATGACTCAAAATATGCTGAACTATGTCAATCGGAAGACATAAAAATTCCAGAACTAGAAGGAGACGTTGAGAAACTCCATAAAACTCATAACAAGTTTGTTAATGCAGCTACAGGAAAAGCATCTACAGGAGCAAGCAGCTCAAATCCAACCAGTCAACCTACAAAAAGACAAAACCAAAATTTAAATAACCAGTTTACAAAAACCTCTATCAGAAATAAACAACCCATAAACCTATCACATCCGACTATACCAAGTCCACAAACATCCACATATGCCGCAAGTCTAAACCAAAATAAACAAGTATATAACCACATTTCCAGAGCATACATCCAAAATATGTATAAAACCCAAACCTTTTTGAATTTACATCCAAGATCTCAGACAACCACTGACCCTCAAAAAGATTTTATAACTCAGAAACTACAAGGATACAATAAACTAATAGCCCAGCCTGGCACCAGTGCAAATTTAGTACGTACATGCTATGAATATGGACTACTCGCAACAGTATATACAGCCGATGGAGCAGAACTACAACAAATACCAGACTTATATAATGCCTTTTCCATATACAAAAGAATTACAGACGGATCATTCTTTTATATAAGATGTTATTCAGCACCAGCCGAAATATTATACAATGAGATAAAACCACTCATCCAAGTAGTAAAAATTGGACTAACCAGAGATATGATTATCCCAGAGGACATAGAAAAGCAACCAGAAATACCAGAAGTTGATATACCAACATTCTTTGCTACAAAAAGATTAATAGGACTGCAAGTAATTATTCAAGAACTAGTCAACAATTACACCAATGGACATAACATATGGAAATATCATTGTAGAGACCATGCCATGATCTATGCAAATGCAAGAGTACTACGACAAGAAGATATGGAAGAAGTACGTAGTTGGATATGGACATTACTAAGACCCGAAGATACCCCAACAACAAGAGCTATCAAAAAAGATTTTATTTCAGAAAATTTATTGGTTAAATATTGCCAGTATTTAGGACCAAAATACCCAGATCACCATTGTTCAAAGTGCAGTGGAGGAAATACTACAACTATACCAGAAGTAAATCTAGAATGAAGAACAGCAAGACAAAAAGATACATGGGAAGACCCGCAGATATTATTTTAGTTTGTCTTATTATGTAAATTATTGTACTACTTTTTTAGTGGGAAACACTAAACCCCACACGTTTTTCTTTGTTGAAAATAAGAGCATAATGCTCAATCATGTAAAGTAGGATAGGATAGTACGCGTGTAGGAATAGTTACGCGTTTTCTTTTTTAAAAAAAGTCGTAAAGTACACAGTAGATAGTACTGTGCATTTACGCGTTTTTCTTCTTTTTTCTTTCAGAAGTCGTAAAGCAAACAGTATCTTAAACTGTTTACTCACGCGGTTTCTTTATGTAAATTATTGAGGCACTTGCCTCTTATGTGTATAAATAGAGACGAACAGATGAGAAGGAAGGAAAGCAATTCTGCTTACCTATAACCTCTCATGTGTTGAGAACTCAATAAAAGATATTACTCAAAAATATATTTCAGATATTTGCTATGGAGGAATCCAACATAGAAACATCTATGCCACATACTACCGACGAGATAACAACAAAGGTATACTCATATTTACATATGTGTAACTAATCTATCATATTCCTAATAATCTCTGATTAGCTTATTATTATTTATCATGTTATAGTCTGATTATGTTAACATTATCCTTATTAGTTTGCTATGGTTAGGAAGCTGAGAGTAAGTTAGACCCAGACTAAGCTTTTCCAAAATGGTTGAACCCAGAAAAGGCGAGGAAGCCGTGAATAGGGTAGTAAACCAACTGAAGTAAGCAGGGTTAGGGTAAACTGATTAAAGCTGGAACCCATAGTAGTGACCAACCGGATAATTAAACATACTGGACTATTAGATGATAAAGGTAATAATATAAGCAGAGGTTAGAAGGAATAGTTTGATTAAAACACAGAAGTAAGAAATGACAGAACCTAGTTATATGAAACTCGAGATAGCAGAAACTAGTAACCCTAAACAAACAGAAGATATAGAAAGATATAAAACACCAATACCTAAGTATCTTATAAATGGAGATAAAGACTATAAAATATTAGTCTTATATATATTAAAAAATTTAGATACAGATATCACACAAAGAATATATAACCTACTATTTAACCACGAAATTATAGACTTAATGAAAGAATTATGGCTAGACACAATATTAAACAATGATAGTGATGATGACTCTAGAGATAATGATATATACCTTGATATAGATACAGAAGGATATCTAGATTTTTATTAAAATGGACCAAAATAATTTAGAAAATTGGCAGCGAACTATAGATGAACTAAGAGAAAGAGAAACATTAATACAATTCAATCTAGACAGATATATACAAACCCAAAATAGTGGTTATTTAGATCTAATAGTAAGAGATATCAATATTATATTAAGACTAATTAGAGAACGAGATAACTACTATAATTCCGCATTTAGATAAAATGACCCAAGAAGAGAAGATCAAAGGACCACCCCCCACATTGGTATCAGTCTAGATTGAATTGTATTAATGTTTCTCTTTCTCTTAGTTCATCTATAGTTCGCTGCCAATTTTCTAAATTATTTTGGTCCATTTTAATAAAAATCTAGATATCCTTCTGTATCTATATCAAGGTATATATCATTATCTCTAGAGTCATCATCACTATCATTGTTTAATATTGTGTCTAGCCATAATTCTTTCATTAAGTCTATAATTTCGTGGTTAAATAGTAGGTTATATATTCTTTGTGTGATATCTGTATCTAAATTTTTTAATATATATAAGACTAATATTTTATAGTCTTTATCTCCATTTATAAGATACTTAGGTATTGGTGTTTTATATCTTTCTATATCTTCTGTTTGTTTAGGGTTACTAGTTTCTGCTATCTCGAGTTTCATATAACTAGGTTCTGTCATTTCTTACTTCTGTGTTTTAATCAAACTATTCCTTCTAACCTCTGCTTATATTATTACCTTTATCATCTAATAGTCCAGTATGTTTAATTATCCGGTTGGTCACTACTATGGGTTCCAGCTTTAATCAGTTTACCCTAACCCTGCTTACTTCAGTTGGTTTACTACCCTATTCACGGCTTCCTCGCCTTTTCTGGGTTCAACCATTTTGGAAAAGCTTAGTCTGGGTCTAACTTACTCTCAGCTTCCTAACCATAGCAAACTAATAAGGATAATGTTAACATAATCAGACTATAACATGATAAATAATAATAAGCTAATCAGAGATTATTAGGAATATGATAGATTAGTTACACATATGTAAATATGAGTATACCTTTGTTGTTATCTCGTCGGTAGTATGTGGCATAGATGTTTCTATGTTGGATTCCTCCATAGCAAATATCTGAAATATATTTTTGAGTAATATCTTTTATTGAGTTCTCAACACATGAGAGGTTATAGGTAAGCAGAATTGCTTGCCTTCCTTCTCATCTGTTCGTCTCTATTTATACACATAAGAGGCAAGTGCCTCAATAATTTACATAAAGAAACCGCGTGAGTAAACAGTTTAAGATACTGTTTGCTTTACGACTTCTGAAAGAAAAAAGAAGAAAAACGCGTAAATGCACAGTACTATCTACTGTGTACTTTACGACTTTTTTTTAAAAAAGAAAACGCGTAACTATTCCTACACGCGTACTATCCTATCCTACTTTACATGATTGAGCATTATGCTCTTATTTTCAACAAAGAAAAACGTGTGGGGTTTAGTGTTTCCCACTAAAAAAGTAGTACAATAATTTACATAATAAGACAAACTAAAATAATATCTGCGGGTCTTCCCATGTATCTTTTTGTCTTGCTGTTCTTCATTCTAGATTTACTTCTGGTATAGTTGTAGTATTTCCTCCACTGCACTTTGAACAATGGTGATCTGGGTATTTTGGTCCTAAATACTGGCAATATTTAACCAATAAATTTTCTGAAATAAAATCTTTTTTGATAGCTCTTGTTGTTGGGGTATCTTCGGGTCTTAGTAATGTCCATATCCAACTACGTACTTCTTCCATATCTTCTTGTCGTAGTACTCTTGCATTTGCATAGATCATGGCATGGTCTCTACAATGATATTTCCATATGTTATGTCCATTGGTGTAATTGTTGACTAGTTCTTGAATAATTACTTGCAGTCCTATTAATCTTTTTGTAGCAAAGAATGTTGGTATATCAACTTCTGGTATTTCTGGTTGCTTTTCTATATCCTCTGGGATAATCATATCTCTGGTTAGTCCAATTTTTACTACTTGGATGAGTGGTTTTATCTCATTGTATAATATTTCGGCTGGTGCTGAATAACATCTTATATAAAAGAATGATCCGTCTGTAATTCTTTTGTATATGGAAAAGGCATTATATAAGTCTGGTATTTGTTGTAGTTCTGCTCCATCGGCTGTATATACCGTTGCGAGTAGTCCATATTCATAGCATGTACGTACTAAATTTGCACTGGTGCCAGGCTGGGCTATTAGTTTATTGTATCCTTGTAGTTTCTGCGTTATAAAATCTTTTTGAGGGTCAGTGGTTGTCTGAGATCTTGGATGTAAATTCAAAAAGGTTTGGGTTTTATACATATTTTGGATGTATGCTCTGGAAATGTGGTTATATACTTGTTTATTTTGGTTTAGACTTGCGGCATATGTGGATGTTTGTGGACTTGGTATAGTCGGATGTGATAGGTTTATGGGTTGTTTATTCCTGGTAAAGGTTTTTGTAAACTGGCTATTTAAATTTTGGTTTTGTCTTTTTGTAGGTTGACTGGTTGGATTTGAGCTGCTTGCTCCTGTAGATGCTTTTTCTGTAGCTGCATTAACAAACTTGTTATGAGTTTTATGGAGTTTCTCAACGTCTCCTTCTAGTTCTGGAATTTTTATGTCTTCCGATTGACATAGTTCAGCATATTTTGAGTCATGCGGTTGACTTGTAGCTTTGTCCTTCTTTAGCTCTTTTAGTTCTAGCTCAAAACTGTCCACTTTTAAGCAAAGTGTAGTCATGGCTTTTAACAAAATATCCATTTGGCTATCTTGATCTGTCTGGGTAGCTTTGTCTTGATAAGTAGTCTGCAGTGACATTTTTGTTAGTACTGATCACTTCTATTGTAAATGTAAAATTTTGTATATTTAAGACAAGTCTTCGTATTTCTTTTGTTGTAACTGAGTCGTCTAATTTTCTTGTTAGCCACCATTTTACTTGTGTATTATCTGTTCTGACAATAAATTTGTTATAAACAATATATGGTTCGAATGCTAATAAACATTTATATAAGGCAAATAATTCTTTCCTATTTATTTCCCATTTATCTTGAGGTTCCGTATATGTTCCTGAGTGATATCTACAGTGATGTTCTGTTTTTGTATCAATATACTTATATTTTAATACTCCACCGTAACTATGGTTACTTGAATCTGTTTCTACTATATATATAAATTCTTTTGTTATATCTGGAAAATATAATTTTGGTAACTTTTGACATAATTCTTTAACCTTTTGTATATGTTTTCTATCTGTTTGGTCAAAATGATATTCAATATCCTTTTTTAATTTTTTATTTAATGGTTTTAAATATTCTGCTAATTTTGGTATATATAATTTTGGTATACTACACTTTTATTCCTGATTCAGTCATCAATTTCGTTTTCTATATCTGATAGATTTATATCGCTATCATCATTATTTAGGTCAGTTTCTAAATCTGCGTCATTTATCTCTATATCTGGTAATTCATCTAGTTCATAAATACTATCGTTACTTTCTAAATCATAATCTATGTATGGTAATTCCGTATAAATATTTTCTTCTATTCTTACTTCGGTAATTTGTTTTTTCTTAATATCTTTAGGTATTTTACAATCTTTAGCTAAGTGTCCTAATTTTCCACAGTTATAGCATTTGCATTCTGATAATTTTTTCTTAGGTCGATAAGGTCTTTTTCTCTTGTAATTTTTTATATAATATCTTTTTCTTGGATTTTTATGCTTATATTTAGATTTAAAAGATTTATATTTTTTAAATCGTTTTTTGTATCTAAACTTATTTTTCTTAGTTTTACAACCAAATTGTGGTGCTATCTTTTGTGTACAACACGACATATTTTTTGTTAATACTTTATCTAATTTTTGTTTATCTTTATATTCATCACACAGTCCTATAAACCATGTTTGTAAATATTTTATTCTAGCTCCTAATGTATCTGTCAAACTAGCTGCATCCCATGCTGTTATTATTTTTGTACTAAATGGTTCAGGTAACTTTGTAAAATATGTTCTTCTAACTGCTATAGCTTCTTCATGAGTATATATTGCTCTATAATAGTAATCTTTAAAAGCGCATGTATATTCATCTATATAACACATATTGCATATTGATAATTTATTCATTAATTGTCTATTTAGATTCTTATCTTTTTCTTGTTCTGCTAATTCTGTTGTCATACTTCCAAATTCATTTCTAATTCCAAATTCGTATTTGTCTAATATAGCTATGCTTGATGTTGTAATTGTTCCACTACTATCTTTATTATTTCTTAATGTTGCTCTACCGTCAGCTGTTATGTTATGTAGCCATAATTTTACTGTTCCTATTAATGTTCTTTCTATATATCCTGGTGTATCTGCTAGTTTAAGTAAAAGCAAGGCAGAAATAATGAAAAAACAAATAGAATTTCTTGGTATACAAATAGATAAGAATGGAGTAAAAATGCAAACACATATAGTACAAAAAATTATAAATTCAAATGAAATACTAGATACGAAGAAAAAATTACAATCCTTTTTAGGATTAGTAAATCAAGTAAGAGAATATATACCAAAATTAGCAGAATATTTAAAACCATTAAATAAAAAATTAAAAAAGGATATTGAATATCATTTTGACCAAACAGATAGAAAACATATACAAAAGGTTAAAGAATTATGTCAAAAGTTACCAAAATTATATTTTCCAGATATAACAAAAGAAACCGCGTGAGTAAACAGTTTAAGATACTGTTTGCTTTACGACTTCTGAAAGAAAAACGCGTAAATGCACAGTACTATCTACTGTGTACTTTACGACTTTTTTTTAAAAAAGAAAACGCGTAACTATTCCTACACGCGTACTATCCTATCCTACTTTACATGATTGAGCATTATGCTCTTATTTTCAACAAAGAAAAACGTGTGGGGTTTAGTGTTTCCCACTAAAAAAGTAGTACAATAATTTACATAATAAGACAAACTAAAATAATATCTGCGGGTCTTCCCATGTATCTTTTTGTCTTGCTGTTCTTCATTCTAGATTTACTTCTGGTATAGTTGTAGTATTTCCTCCACTGCACTTTGAACAATGGTGATCTGGGTATTTTGGTCCTAAATACTGGCAATATTTAACCAATAAATTTTCTGAAATAAAATCTTTTTTGATAGCTCTTGTTGTTGGGGTATCTTCGGGTCTTAGTAATGTCCATATCCAACTACGTACTTCTTCCATATCTTCTTGTCGTAGTACTCTTGCATTTGCATAGATCATGGCATGGTCTCTACAATGATATTTCCATATGTTATGTCCATTGGTGTAATTGTTGACTAGTTCTTGGATAATTACTTGCAGTCCTATTAATCTTTTTGTAGCAAAGAATGTTGGTATATCAACTTCTGGTATTTCTGGTTGCTTTTCTATGTCCTCTGGGATAATCATATCTCTGGTTAGTCCAATTTTTACTACTTGGATGAGTGGTTTTATCTCATTGTATAATATTTCGGCTGGTGCTGAATAACATCTTATATAAAAGAATGATCCGTCTATGAGTATACCTTTGTTGTTATCTCGTCGGTAGTATGTGGCATAGATGTTTCTATGTTGGATTCCTCCATAGCAAATATCTGAAATATATTTTTGAGTAATATCTTTTATTGAGTTCTCAACACATGAGAGGTTATAGGTAAGCAGAATTGCTTGCCTTCCTTCTCATCTGTTCGTCTCTATTTATACACATAAGAGGCAAGTGCCTCAATAATTTACATAAAGAAACCGCGTGAGTAAACAGTTTAAGATACTGTTTGCTTTACGACTTCTGAAAGAAAAAAGAAGAAAAACGCGTAAATGCACAGTACTATCTACTGTGTACTTTACGACTTTTTTTTAAAAAAGAAAACGCGTAACTATTCCTACACGCGTACTATCCTATCCTACTTTACATGATTGAGCATTATGCTCTTATTTTCAACAAAGAAAAACGTGTGGGGTTTAGTGTTTCCCACTAAAAAAGTAGTACAATAATTTACATAATAAGACAAACTAAAATAATATCTGCGGGTCTTCCCATGTATCTTTTTGTCTTGCTGTTCTTCATTCTAGATTTACTTCTGGTATAGTTGTAGTATTTCCTCCACTGCACTTTGAACAATGGTGATCTGGGTATTTTGGTCCTAAATACTGGCAATATTTAACCAATAAATTTTCTGAAATAAAATCTTTTTTGATAGCTCTTGTTGTTGGGGTATCTTCGGGTCTTAGTAATGTCCATATCCAACTACGTACTTCTTCCATATCTTCTTGTCGTAGTACTCTTGCATTTGCATAGATCATGGCATGGTCTCTACAATGATATTTCCATATGTTATGTCCATTGGTGTAATTGTTGACTAGTTCTTGAATAATTACTTGCAGTCCTATTAATCTTTTTGTAGCAAAGAATGTTGGTATATCAACTTCTGGTATTTCTGGTTGCTTTTCTATGTCCTCTGGGATAATCATATCTCTGGTTAGTCCAATTTTTACTACTTGGATGAGTGGTTTTATCTCATTGTATAATATTTCGGCTGGTGCTGAATAACATCTTATATAAAAGAATGATCCGTCTGTAATTCTTTTGTATATGGAAAAGGCATTATATAAGTCTGGTATTTGTTGTAGTTCTGCTCCATCGGCTGTATATACTGTTGCGAGTAGTCCATATTCATAGCATGTACGTACTAAATTTGCACTGGTGCCAGGCTGGGCTATTAGTTTATTGTATCCTTGTAGTTTCTGAGTTATAAAATCTTTTTGAGGGTCAGTGGTTGTCTGAGATCTTGGATGTAAATTCAAAAAGGTTTGGGTTTTATACATATTTTGGATGTATGCTCTGGAAATGTGGTTATATACTTGTTTATTTTGGTTTAGACTTGCGGCATATGTGGATGTTTGTGGACTTGGTATAGTCGGATGTGATAGGTTTATGGGTTGTTTATTTCTGATAGAGGTTTTTGTAAACTGGTTATTTAAATTTTGGTTTTGTCTTTTTGTAGGTTGACTGGTTGGATTTGAGCTGCTTGCTCCTGTAGATGCTTTTCCTGTAGCTGCATTAACAAACTTGTTATGAGTTTTATGGAGTTTCTCAACGTCTCCTTCTAGTTCTGGAATTTTTATGTCTTCCGATTGACATAGTTCAGCATATTTTGAGTCATGCGGTTGACTTGTAGCTTTGTCCTTCTTTAGCTCTTTTAGTTCTAGCTCAAAACTGTCCACTTTTAAGCAAAGTGTAGTCATGGCTTTTAACAAAATATCCATTTGGCTATCTTGATCTGTCTGGGTAGCTTTGTCTTGATAAGTAGTCTGCAGTGACATTTTTGTTAGTACTGATCACTTCTATTGTAAATGTAAAATTTTGTATATTTAAGACAAGTCTTCGTATTTCTTTTGTTGTAACTGAGTCGTCTAATTTTCTTGTTAGCCACCATTTTACTTGTGTATTATCTGTTCTGACAATAAATTTGTTATAAACAATATATGGTTCGAATGCTAATAAACATTTATATAAGGCAAATAATTCTTTCCTATTTATTTCCCATTTATCTTGAGGTTCCGTATATGTTCCTGAGTGATATCTACAGTGATGTTCTGTTTTTGTATCAATATACTTATATTTTAATACTCCACCGTAACTATGGTTACTTGAATCTGTTTCTACTATATATATAAATTCTTTTGTTATATCTGGAAAATATAATTTTGGTAACTTTTGACATAATTCTTTAACCTTTTGTATATGTTTTCTATCTGTTTGGTCAAAATGATATTCAATATCCTTTTTTAATTTTTTATTTAATGGTTTTAAATATTCTGCTAATTTTGGTATATATTCTCTTACTTGATTTACTAATCCTAAAAAGGATTGTAACTTTTTCTTTGTATCTAGTATCTCATCTGAATTTATAATTTTTTGTACTATATGTGTTTGCATTTTTACTCCATTCTTATCTATTTGTATACCAAGAAATTCTATTTGTTTTTTCATTATTTCTGCCTTGCTTTTACTTAAACTAATTCCTGCTGTATCTATAATGTTAATAAATTTATTTAGTAATTGTATGTGTTCGTCTTCTGTTCTTGAATATAACAATATATCATCAATATATACAATACAGTTTTCTAATTGTGTAAAGTAAGTATCCATAAAATGTTGATACCTACCTGGTGCATTTTTATATCCAAAGGGTAAAACATTCCATTCATAAAATCCTTGGGGTACTGTGAATGCTGTTAAATGTTTAGAGTTATCTTCTAATTTTAAATGATAAAATCCTGATTTGCAATCAAATTTGCTAAAGTAATTATATCCTTGGATTTGTCTAATTTTTAATATTTTATTTGGTATTGGGTAATTATAAGTTTTAGTTTTGGCATTTAGATTTCTATAATCAATAACCATCCTACTCTTCCCTCTTTTTTGTTCACTATGTTTGTTAACAATAAAGGCGGGACTAGTATGTTTACTGTTACTAGCTTGGATGTAATTATTTTGAAGTAATTCATCTATGTGTAAGGTAAATTCTTTTAAGTCATCAAAGTTATATTTTAATGGTTTTTGGGTTATTATACTATTCTGATTTATTAGTTCTATTGTAACTGTTGTTTTATGTTTATGCCATCCTTTAAGCGGATTGTCACTATATAAGGGTTCTAACTTATCATAGATTGATTGTAACATATTGATATTAAAGGTTATAATTTCTATTGCTTTCTCTGTTGTCACTTGATTTTCTAGTTTTTGTGTTATCTTTTCTGATCCTTTTATCCATGGTGTTGTTTTTCTAGGTTTATTTTGTACTCGTTTGGCTCCTATTTTTTGTTTACAAGGTGTTGTAAACCAGCAGTGTGTTTTTGTTAGTATATGAGGGTATAGTTCATCGATAAAGGGCATTCCTAAAATTATATCTCTTGTTGTGAAATCATAGTTATACATTGTTTTTATTGTTAGTATTTTATCATATATTTGTAATTTGACATCTTTTGCATAATATTTTATTATACTTCCTTCGTCATTAAATCCTGAAAATACAGTTGGATTTTTTATCTTTTGCCACTTAGTTTCTGGTAAACAATTGTATCTACATAAATTTGCTTCTGCACCGGTATCTATCATTGGTGTGTAATATCTACTATTGTATCCTTCTACAATTATTTTTGCTAATATATATACTTTCATTTTAAAGTATTTTTATAATATTGATTTTGTCCTATTGATTATTACATTTTTATTTTGGTAATGAATGATCAATCTTTTATCTTCTAACTTATATGGTTTTACTTGTTCTAGCCATTGTAGTCCTAAAACTATATTTGGATTTATTTGTCCTATTGTAAATTGTATGTTTATAGGTATTCCGCCTATAATTACTTCTTGAATAGTTATTTCCTTTGTCTGTTTTAATTCTATTGGTAGATCGGGTATTTCTTGTTCTTGTATTATAATATCATCTTCTGTAATTAATTCTCTTGTTATCCAATTATCTTGTTCTCCTGTGTTAATTAAGATTAAATATTTTCGTTGATTTAATATTCCTGTTATATAATAAGGATGTTGTGTTGGTATTATTTCATTGGGTATTTCATATTCTATTCTTCTGGATGTACTCATTCTTGATGAGGATGAGGGGGCATCTATTTGTCTTTTTGGTGTCATTCCTATTCTTTCTTTTACTATATCTAATTCTTGATTCATATTTAATTCATCATAACTATAATCATTATTATCTATGACCGTTAATATATTGTCGAATGGGGATTCTATATTGATTTTATCAATTTTGTTAGTTGCTTGTACCATATGTTTAGTAGTTAAAATATATAAATTTTTGCATCTTGCTGTAAATATTTTACTTCCAGGGGTTAATTCTATTCCTGATAGTTTCCAATATAATACTAGAGATTTATCTATATTTCTATCTTTTATTGCTACTGTATAATTTGGGTTAACTGTAAACTTAAATTTTTGGTATATTAGATTTCCTTTTACTGCACTAATTATACTTTGTTCAATTGGGTACTTAATTCTATCATCTGCTAAGTATAGTTCTATGGGTGTATTTATTCCTTCCTTAAAACATGCTTTTATTAATATCTGTATTGCTCCTAAGTGTACATGAGTTATTTCGTTTTTCGGTTTTGGTTTTAATGCTTGTATTTCTTTGGTTATTTCTCTTTTACTTATTATGGGTACCATTGCACTACCTTGTGCATATTTACAGTCTACTGTATGTTCTTTTTGGCTTATTATATAATATTCTTCTTTAGGTTTTTTAAACCAATATTTTACCATTGGTACATCTAATACATTATCTATTTTTAAGGTTATTTCTTGTTTCGTAATTTGCTTGTATATATTTGAGTCAAATATTATTTTTTGGTTATTACTATCTTCAGTTTGGTAATTTTCTTTTTCTATTATTCCTGATTCAGTCATCAATTTCGTTTTCTATATCTGATAGATTTATATCGCTATCATCATTATTTAGGTCAGTTTCTAAATCTGCGTCATTTATCTCTATATCTGGTAATTCATCTAGTTCATAAATACTATCGTTACTTTCTAAATCATAATCTATGTATGGTAATTCCGTATAAATATTTTCTTCTATTCTTACTTCGGTAATTTGTTTTTTCTTAATATCTTTAGGTATTTTACAATCTTTAGCTAAGTGTCCTAATTTTCCACAGTTATAGCATTTGCATTCTGATAATTTTTTCTTAGGTCGATAAGGTCTTTTTCTCTTGTAATTTTTTATATAATATCTTTTTCTTGGATTTTTATGCTTATATTTAGATTTAAAAGATTTATATTTTTTAAATCGTTTTTTGTATCTAAACTTATTTTTCTTAGTTTTACAACCAAATTGTGGTGCTATCTTTTGTGTACAACACGACATATTTTTTGTTAATACTTTATCTAATTTTTGTTTATCTTTATATTCATCACACAGTCCTATAAACCATGTTTGTAAATATTTTATTCTAGCTCCTAATGTATCTGTCAAACTAGCTGCATCCCATGCTGTTATTATTTTTGTACTAAATGGTTCAGGTAACTTTGTAAAATATGTTCTTCTAACTGCTATAGCTTCTTCATGAGTATATATTGCTCTATAATAGTAATCTTTAAAAGCGCATGTATATTCATCTATATAACACATATTGCATATTGATAATTTATTCATTAATTGTCTATTTAGATTCTTATCTTTTTCTTGTTCTGCTAATTCTGTTGTCATACTTCCAAATTCATTTCTAATTCCAAATTCGTATTTGTCTAATATAGCTATGCTTGATGTTGTAATTGTTCCACTACTATCTTTATTATTTCTTAATGTTGCTCTACCGTCAGCTGTTATGTTATGTAGCCATAATTTTACTGTTCCTATTAATGTTCTTTCTATATATCCTGGTGTATCTGCTACTGATATTTTATTATCTATTAGTTGTTTTGCAATTTGTCCTATCCATACTTGTATTGTTTTATTTATATCTGTGACACAATCTAAATCTAAAAATTGTGAATGTTCTGGAGTTTTAGTTGGTGTCCATTTATTTAATCTACTTTGCCATATTGCTTCATATCTATTATCATCTGTTACTGTATAATAAGTTGGTTCTCTAGTTCGTGGGTTATCATATCTTCTTTTCTCATATGTTCTACTTGTACTTGGTTGTTCATTTTTTATAGTATGTATATTTGGTTCAGCATTTGTTGTATTTATATTTAAATCTGTTATTTGGTTCATTATTTGGGTATATGTTTCACTGTTATCGTCATTATCGTCTTCATTGTTATTATTGTCTGAATGTATTTCTGATTCGGTTTCGTTTATGGTTACATTATCTATGGTTAAATTGTCTATTGTGATGTTATCAATACTTATGTTTGGAGATTCTTCGTCAGGGTTTAAGCTTTCTAAGTGTATTTGTTCTTTTAACTGTTCTAATTCCATTGCTAACTTTTTTTCTTTTTCTTTTTTTATTTTTTCATTTTGTTTGGCTAATCTGGCTTGTACTTTCTGGGCATATATTTGTTTTAATATTGCTAATTCTTTTTCCATTTCTTGTATTTTTGTAGATGATTCGGATGTTTCTGGTTCTGGTTCAAAATATTCAGGGATTGGTTCTTGAGGTGGTATAGGTTTTTGAGGAGGGGTTTGTTTTATTTGTTGGGTTTTTAGTTGTTCGATTTCTTTTTTGGCTTCTAATCGTATTTTTTCTATTTCTAGTTTTTGATCTATTTCAGTATTTTCTTTTTGTAATCTTATCATTTCTGTTAGACTATCTTCTAATTTAGCTGATATTGGATCCGGCATTAAATATAATTTTGTACCTATTTTTCTATATCGTCGTCCTAAATTTGAGTGTGTTATTGTTATTTGTGTTCCATCTGTTCCTAAAAATGTTTTTTCTTCTACTGGATATTCTTCTTTATTCATAAACAATATTTAATTTCTAATATATCTTTTTGTAATTCTAATTCTTGTATGGTTTGTTTTTGTGCTTCGATTGATTTTTTAGCTACTCCTGCAAATATATTATAACAGATTTAAATATAAATACAACAAATGCTGAACCAAATATACATACTATAAAAAATGAACAACCAAGTACAAGTAGAACATATGAGAAAAGAAGATATGATAACCCACGAACTAGAGAACCAACTTATTATACAGTAACAGATGATAATAGATATGAAGCAATATGGCAAAGTAGATTAAATAAATGGACACCAACTAAAACTCCAGAACATTCACAATTTTTAGATTTAGATTGTGTCACAGATATAAATAAAACAATACAAGTATGGATAGGACAAATTGCAAAACAACTAATAGATAATAAAATATCAGTAGCAGATACACCAGGATATATAGAAAGAACATTAATAGGAACAGTAAAATTATGGCTACATAACATAACAGCTGACGGTAGAGCAACATTAAGAAATAATAAAGATAGTAGTGGAACAATTACAACATCAAGCATAGCTATATTAGACAAATACGAATTTGGAATTAGAAATGAATTTGGAAGTATGACAACAGAATTAGCAGAACAAGAAAAAGATAAGAATCTAAATAGACAATTAATGAATAAATTATCAATATGCAATATGTGTTATATAGATGAATATACATGCGCTTTTAAAGATTACTATTATAGAGCAATATATACTCATGAAGAAGCTATAGCAGTTAGAAGAACATATTTTACAAAGTTACCTGAACCATTTAGTACAAAAATAATAACAGCATGGGATGCAGCTAGTTTGACAGATACATTAGGAGCTAGAATAAAATATTTACAAACATGGTTTATAGGACTGTGTGATGAATATAAAGATAAACAAAAATTAGATAAAGTATTAACAAAAAATATGTCGTGTTGTACACAAAAGATAGCACCACAATTTGGTTGTAAAACTAAGAAAAATAAGTTTAGATACAAAAAACGATTTAAAAAATATAAATCTTTTAAATCTAAATATAAGCATAAAAATCCAAGAAAAAGATATTATATAAAAAATTACAAGAGAAAAAGACCTTATCGACCTAAGAAAAAATTATCAGAATGCAAATGCTATAACTGTGGAAAATTAGGACACTTAGCTAAAGATTGTAAAATACCTAAAGATATTAAGAAAAAACAAATTACCGAAGTAAGAATAGAAGAAAATATTTATACAGAATTACCATACATAGATTATGATTTAGAAAGTAACGATAGTATTTATGAACTAGATGAATTACCAGATATAGAGATAAATGACGCAGATTTAGAAACTGACCTAAATAATGATGATAGCGATATAAATCTATCAGATATAGAAAACGAAATTGATGACTGAATCAGGAATAATAGAAAAAGAAAATTACCAAACTGAAGATAGTAATAACCAAAAAATAATATTTGACTCAAATATATACAAGCAAATTACGAAACAAGAAATAACCTTAAAAATAGATAATGTATTAGATGTACCAATGGTAAAATTGCTCGTTTATTTTATTTTTGTTCATCCTATGCTCTGTTATCTTATCTTTTTTATTCCTATGCTTTGATACCAAAGGATATAATTACTTTAGCAAATTTGATTGCAAATCAGGATTTTATCATTTAAAATTAGAAGATAACTCTAAACATTTAACAGCATTCACAGTACCCCAAGGATTTTATGAATGGAATGTTTTACCCTTTGGATATAAAAATGCACCAGGTAGGTATCAACATTTTATGGATACTTACTTTACACAATTAGAAAACTGTATTGTATATATTGATGATATATTGTTATATTCAAGAACAGAAGACGAACACATACAATTACTAAATAAATTTATTAACATTATAGATACAGCAGGAATTAGTTTAAGTAAAAGCAAGGCAGAAATAATGAAAAAACAAATAGAATTTCTTGGTATACAAATAGATAAGAATGGAGTAAAAATGCAAACACATATAGTACAAAAAATTATAAATTCAAATGAAATACTAGATACGAAGAAAAAATTACAATCCTTTTTAGGATTAGTAAATCAAGTAAGAGAATATATACCAAAATTAGCAGAATATTTAAAACCATTAAATAAAAAATTAAAAAAGGATATTGAATATCATTTTGACCAAACAGATAGAAAACATATACAAAAGGTTAAAGAATTATGTCAAAAGTTACCAAAATTATATTTTCCAGATATAACAAAAGAATTTATATATATAGTAGAAACAGATTCAAGTAACCATAGTTACGGTGGAGTATTAAAATATAAGTATATTGATACAAAAACAGAACATCACTGTAGATATCACTCAGGAACATATACGGAACCTCAAGATAAATGGGAAATAAATAGGAAAGAATTATTTGCCTTATATAAATGTTTATTAGCATTCGAACCATATATTGTTTATAACAAATTTATTGTCAGAACAGATAATACACAAGTAAAATGGTGGCTAACAAGAAAATTAGACGACTCAGTTACAACAAAAGAAATACGAAGACTTGTCTTAAATATACAAAATTTTACATTTACAATAGAAGTGATCAGTACTAACAAAAATGTCACTGCAGACTACTTATCAAGACAAAGCTACCCAGACAGATCAAGATAGCCAAATGGATATTTTGTTAAAAGCCATGACTACACTTTGCTTAAAAGTGGACAGTTTTGAGCTAGAACTAAAAGAGCTAAAGAAGGACAAAGCTACAAGTCAACCGCATGACTCAAAATATGCTGAACTATGTCAATCGGAAGACATAAAAATTCCAGAACTAGAAGGAGACGTTGAGAAACTCCATAAAACTCATAACAAGTTTGTTAATGCAGCTACAGGAAAAGCATCTACAGGAGCAAGCAGCTCAAATCCAACCAGTCAACCTACAAAAAGACAAAACCAAAATTTAAATAACCAGTTTACAAAAACCTCTATCAGAAATAAACAACCCATAAACCTATCACATCCGACTATACCAAGTCCACAAACATCCACATATGCCGCAAGTCTAAACCAAAATAAACAAGTATATAACCACATTTCCAGAGCATACATCCAAAATATGTATAAAACCCAAACCTTTTTGAATTTACATCCAAGATCTCAGACAACCACTGACCCTCAAAAAGATTTTATAACTCAGAAACTACAAGGATACAATAAACTAATAGCCCAGCCTGGCACCAGTGCAAATTTAGTACGTACATGCTATGAATATGGACTACTCGCAACGGTATATACAGCCGATGGAGCAGAACTACAACAAATACCAGACTTATATAATGCCTTTTCCATATACAAAAGAATTACAGACGGATCATTCTTTTATATAAGATGTTATTCAGCACCAGCCGAAATATTATACAATGAGATAAAACCACTCATCCAAGTAGTAAAAATTGGACTAACCAGAGATATGATTATCCCAGAGGATATAGAAAAGCAACCAGAAATACCAGAAGTTGATATACCAACATTCTTTGCTACAAAAAGATTAATAGGACTGCAAGTAATTATTCAAGAACTAGTCAACAATTACACCAATGGACATAACATATGGAAATATCATTGTAGAGACCATGCCATGATCTATGCAAATGCAAGAGTACTACGACAAGAAGATATGGAAGAAGTACGTAGTTGGATATGGACATTACTAAGACCCGAAGATACCCCAACAACAAGAGCTATCAAAAAAGATTTTATTTCAGAAAATTTATTGGTTAAATATTGCCAGTATTTAGGACCAAAATACCCAGATCACCATTGTTCAAAGTGCAGTGGAGGAAATACTACAACTATACCAGAAGTAAATCTAGAATGAAGAACAGCAAGACAAAAAGATACATGGGAAGACCCGCAGATATTATTTTAGTTTGTCTTATTATGTAAATTATTGTACTACTTTTTTAGTGGGAAACACTAAACCCCACACGTTTTTCTTTGTTGAAAATAAGAGCATAATGCTCAATCATGTAAAGTAGGATAGGATAGTACGCGTGTAGGAATAGTTACGCGTTTTCTTTTTTAAAAAAAGTCGTAAAGTACACAGTAGATAGTACTGTGCATTTACGCGTTTTTCTTCTTTTTTCTTTCAGAAGTCGTAAAGCAAACAGTATCTTAAACTGTTTACTCACGCGGTTTCTTTATGTAAATTATTGAGGCACTTGCCTCTTATGTGTATAAATAGAGACGAACAGATGAGAAGGAAGGCAAGCAATTCTGCTTACCTATAACCTCTCATGTGTTGAGAACTCAATAAAAGATATTACTCAAAAATATATTTCAGATATTTGCTATGGAGGAATCCAACATAGAAACATCTATGCCACATACTACCGACGAGATAACAACAAAGGTATACTCATATTTACATATGTGTAACTAATCTATCATATTCCTAATAATCTCTGATTAGCTTATTATTATTTATCATGTTATAGTCTGATTATGTTAACATTATCCTTATTAGTTTGCTATGGTTAGGAAGCTGAGAGTAAGTTAGACCCAGACTAAGCTTTTCCAAAATGGTTGAACCCAGAAAAGGCGAGGAAGCCGTGAATAGGGTAGTAAACCAACTGAAGTAAGCAGGGTTAGGGTAAACTGATTAAAGCTGGAACCCATAGTAGTGACCAACCGGATAATTAAACATACTGGACTATTAGATGATAAAGGTAATAATATAAGCAGAGGTTAGAAGGAATAGTTTGATTAAAACACAGAAGTAAGAAATGACAGAACCTAGTTATATGAAACTCGAGATAGCAGAAACTAGTAACCCTAAACAAACAGAAGATATAGAAAGATATAAAACACCAATACCTAAGTATCTTATAAATGGAGATAAAGACTATAAAATATTAGTCTTATATATATTAAAAAATTTAGATACAGATATCACACAAAGAATATATAACCTACTATTTAACCACGAAATCATAGACTTAATGAAAGAATTATGGATAGACACAATATTAAACAATGATAGTGATAATGACTCTAGAGATAATGATATATACCTTGATATAGATACAGAAGGATATCTAGATTTTTATTAAAATGGACCAAAATAATTTAGAAAATTGGCAGCGAACTATAGATGAACTAAGAGAAAGAGAAACATTAATACAATTCAATCTAGACAGATATATACAAACCCAAAATAGTGGTTATTTAGATCTAATAGTAAGAGATATCAATATTATATTAAGACTAATTAGAGAACGAGATAACTACTATAATTCCGCATTTAGATAAAATGACCCAAGAAGAGAAGATCAAAGGACCACCCCCCACATTGGTATCAGAGCATAGGAATAAAAAAGATAAGATAACAGAGCATAGGATGAACGAAAATAAAATAAACGAGCATAGGAATAAAAAATATAGTACCAACAATATTTACAAAAATAGAATAAAGAAACAAAGTAAAAAACAATTTATAATACAAACAGAAAACATGAAAGGAATTGAATATGGAGAAGATTTACCAGATAAACACCCTAGATGTATAAGATTGGATAAACAAATAAATATAGCAACTAAAGTACAGAAACTAAGACTAAATTTAGATAAATTATATGAAAGATACGAATACACAAAAATACCTGAATTAATCGACACAATTTCCTATACAGAATACGAATATATTAGACAACTTATAAAACAACAAGAATATAAATATGATGAATTATAATGTATAAGCGACAACAACCAAAAGTAGTCAGAAAAATAAAAATACACTATTTAACAAGAAGAATTGAAAAACAGAGTAAAATAAAAAGACAGCAAAAATATAAGCTAAAAGAAATTACACAAATAATCAAGGAAATAAATAACTTCACTAAAAGAATAACACATTTTATTATAGCAATAACTAAAATAAGAGAATCATTAGTAAATGGATAAACCAGAGCCGAGCAACCCAGTATATATATATCCAGAAACACCAAAAATAATAAGAAAAATGGAATTATTAAGAAAATTAAATGATATACACGAAGAACTTAAAATTAGAAAAGAAAGATTAAATTATAATATATTTGCAGGAGTAGCTAAAAAATCAATCGAAGCACAAAAACAAACCATACAAGAATTAGAATTACAAAAAGATATATTAGAAATTAAATATTGTTTATGAATAAAGAAGAATATCCAGTAGAAGAAAAAACATTTTTAGGAACAGATGGAACACAAATAACAATAACACACTCAAATTTAGGACGACGATATAGAAAAATAGGTACAAAATTATATTTAATGCCGGATCCAATATCAGCTAAATTAGAAGATAGTCTAACAGAAATGATAAGATTACAAAAAGAAAATACTGAAATAGATCAAAAACTAGAAATAGAAAAAATACGATTAGAAGCCAAAAAAGAAATCGAACAACTAAAAACCCAACAAATAAAACAAACCCCTCCTCAAAAACCTATACCACCTCAAGAACCAATCCCTGAATATTTTGAACCAGAACCAGAAACATCCGAATCATCTACAAAAATACAAGAAATGGAAAAAGAATTAGCAATATTAAAACAAATATATGCCCAGAAAGTACAAGCCAGATTAGCCAAACAAAATGAAAAAATAAAAAAAGAAAAAGAAAAAAAGTTAGCAATGGAATTAGTACAGTTAAAAGAACAAATACACTTAGAAAGCTTAAACCCTGACGAAGAATCTCCAAACATAAGTATTGATAACATCACAATAGACAATTTAACCATAGATAATGTAACCATAAACGAAACCGAATCAGAAATACATTCAGACAATAATAACAATGAAGACGATAATGACGATAACAGTGAAACATATACCCAAATAATGAACCAAATAACAGATTTAAATATAAATACAACAAATGCTGAACCAAATATACATACTATAAAAAATGAACAACCAAGTACAAGTAGAACATATGAGAAAAGAAGATATGATAACCCACGAACTAGAGAACCAACTTATTATACAGTAACAGATGATAATAGATATGAAGCAATATGGCAAAGTAGATTAAATAAATGGACACCAACTAAAACTCCAGAACATTCACAATTTTTAGATTTAGATTGTGTCACAGATATAAATAAAACAATACAAGTATGGATAGGACAAATTGCAAAACAACTAATAGATAATAAAATATCAGTAGCAGATACACCAGGATATATAGAAAGAACATTAATAGGAACAGTAAAATTATGGCTACATAACATAACAGCTGACGGTAGAGCAACATTAAGAAATAATAAAGATAGTAGTGGAACAATTACAACATCAAGCATAGCTATATTAGACAAATACGAATTTGGAATTAGAAATGAATTTGGAAGTATGACAACAGAATTAGCAGAACAAGAAAAAGATAAGAATCTAAATAGACAATTAATGAATAAATTATCAATATGCAATATGTGTTATATAGATGAATATACATGCGCTTTTAAAGATTACTATTATAGAGCAATATATACTCATGAAGAAGCTATAGCAGTTAGAAGAACATATTTTACAAAGTTACCTGAACCATTTAGTACAAAAATAATAACAGCATGGGATGCAGCTAGTTTGACAGATACATTAGGAGCTAGAATAAAATATTTACAAACATGGTTTATAGGACTGTGTGATGAATATAAAGATAAACAAAAATTAGATAAAGTATTAACAAAAAATATGTCGTGTTGTACACAAAAGATAGCACCACAATTTGGTTGTAAAACTAAGAAAAATAAGTTTAGATACAAAAAACGATTTAAAAAATATAAATCTTTTAAATCTAAATATAAGCATAAAAATCCAAGAAAAAGATATTATATAAAAAATTACAAGAGAAAAAGACCTTATCGACCTAAGAAAAAATTATCAGAATGCAAATGCTATAACTGTGGAAAATTAGGACACTTAGCTAAAGATTGTAAAATACCTAAAGATATTAAGAAAAAACAAATTACCGAAGTAAGAATAGAAGAAAATATTTATACGGAATTACCATACATAGATTATGATTTAGAAAGTAACGATAGTATTTATGAACTAGATGAATTACCAGATATAGAGATAAATGACGCAGATTTAGAAACTGACCTAAATAATGATGATAGCGATATAAATCTATCAGATATAGAAAACGAAATTGATGACTGAATCAGGAATAATAGAGACTACAATGGCTAGAACAAGTAAAACCATATAAGTTAGAAGATAAAAGATTGATCATTCATTACCAAAATAAAAATGTAATAATCAATAGGACAAAATCAATATTATAAAAATACTTTAAAATGAAAGTATATATATTAGCAAAAATAATTGTAGAAGGATACAATAGTAGATATTACACACCAATGATAGATACCGGTGCAGAAGCAAATTTATGTAGATACAATTGTTTACCAGAATCTAAATGGCAAAAGATAAAAAATCCAACTGTATTTTCAGGATTTAATGACGAAGGAAGTATAATAAAATATTATGCAAAAGATGTCAAATTACAAATATATGATAAAATACTAACAATAAAAACAATGTATAACTATGATTTCACAACAAGAGATATAATTTTAGGAATGCCCTTTATCGATGAACTATACCCTCATATACTAACAAAAACACACTGCTGGTTTACAACACCTTGTAAACAAAAAATAGGAGCCAAACGAGTACAAAATAAACCTAGAAAAACAACACCATGGATAAAAGGATCAGAAAAGATAACACAAAAACTAGAAAATCAAGTGACAACAGAGAAAGCAATAGAAATTATAACCTTTAATATCAATATGTTACAATCAATCTATGATAAGTTAGAACCCTTATATAGTGACAATCCGCTTAAAGGATGGCATAAACATAAAACAACAGTTACAATAGAACTAATAAATCAGAATAGTATAATAACCCAAGAACCATTAAAATATAACTTTGATGACTTAAAAGAATTTACCTTACACATAGATGAATTACTTCAAAATAATTACATCCAAGCTAGTAACAGTAAACATACTAGTCCCGCCTTTATTGTTAACAAACATAGTGAACAAAAAAGAGGGAAGAGTAGGATGGTTATTGATTATAGAAATCTAAATGCCAAAACTAAAACTTATAATTACCCAATACCAAATAAAATATTAAAAATTAGACAAATCCAAGGATATAATTACTTTAGCAAATTTGATTGCAAATCTAACAAAATATCCATTTGGCTATCTTGATCTGTCTGGGTAGCTTTGTCTTGATAAGTAGTCTGCAGTGACATTTTTGTTAGTACTGATCACTTCTATTGTAAATGTAAAATTTTGTATATTTAAGACAAGTCTTCGTATTTCTTTTGTTGTAACTGAGTCGTCTAATTTTCTTGTTAGCCACCATTTTACTTGTGTATTATCTGTTCTGACAATAAATTTGTTATAAACAATATATGGTTCGAATGCTAATAAACATTTATATAAGGCAAATAATTCTTTCCTATTTATTTCCCATTTATCTTGAGGTTCCGTATATGTTCCTGAGTGATATCTACAGTGATGTTCTGTTTTTGTATCAATATACTTATATTTTAATACTCCACCGTAACTATGGTTACTTGAATCTGTTTCTACTATATATATAAATTCTTTTGTTATATCTGGAAAATATAATTTTGGTAACTTTTGACATAATTCTTTAACCTTTTGTATATGTTTTCTATCTGTTTGGTCAAAATGATATTCAATATCCTTTTTTAATTTTTTATTTAATGGTTTTAAATATTCTGCTAATTTTGGTATATATTCTCTTACTTGATTTACTAATCCTAAAAAGGATTGTAACTTTTTCTTTGTATCTAGTATCTCATCTGAATTTATAATTTTTTGTACTATATGTGTTTGCATTTTTACTCCATTCTTATCTATTTGTATACCAAGAAATTCTATTTGTTTTTTCATTATTTCTGCCTTGCTTTTACTTAAACTAATTCCTGCTGTATCTATAATGTTAATAAATTTATTTAGTAATTGTATGTGTTCGTCTTCTGTTCTTGAATATAACAATATATCATCAATATATACAATACAGTTTTCTAATTGTGTAAAGTAAGTATCCATAAAATGTTGATACCTACCTGGTGCATTTTTATATCCAAAGGGTAAAACATTCCATTCATAAAATCCTTGGGGTACTGTGAATGCTGTTAAATGTTTAGAGTTATCTTCTAATTTTAAATGATAAAATCCTGATTTGCAATCAAATTTGCTAAAGTAATTATATCCTTGGATTTTTTAATATTTTATTTGGTATTGGGTAATTATAAGTTTTAGTTTTGGCATTTAGATTTCTATAATCAATAACCATCCTACTCTTCCCTCTTTTTTGTTCACTATGTTTGTTAACAATAAAGGCGGGACTAGTATGTTTACTGTTACTAGCTTGGATGTAATTATTTTGAAGTAATTCATCTATGTGTAAGGTAAATTCTTTTAAGTCATCAAAGTTATATTTTAATGGTTTTTGGGTTATTATACTATTCTGATTTATTAGTTCTATTGTAACTGTTGTTTTATGTTTATGCCATCCTTTAAGCGGATTGTCACTATATAAGGGTTCTAACTTATCATAGATTGATTGTAACATATTGATATTAAAGGTTATAATTTCTATTGCTTTCTCTGTTGTCACTTGATTTTCTAGTTTTTGTGTTATCTTTTCTGATCCTTTTATCCATGGTGTTGTTTTTCTAGGTTTATTTTGTACTCGTTTGGCTCCTATTTTTTGTTTACAAGGTGTTGTAAACCAGCAGTGTGTTTTTGTTAGTATATGAGGGTATAGTTCATCGATAAAGGGCATTCCTAAAATTATATCTCTTGTTGTGAAATCATAGTTATACATTGTTTTTATTGTTAGTATTTTATCATATATTTGTAATTTGACATCTTTTATTGAGTTCTCAACACATGAGAGGTTATAGGTAAGCAGAATTGCTTGCCTTCCTTCTCATCTGTTCGTCTCTATTTATACACATAAGAGGCAAGTGCCTCAATAATTTACATAAAGAAACCGCGTGAGTAAACAGTTTAAGATACTGTTTGCTTTACGACTTCTGAAAGAAAAAAGAAGAAAAATGCGTAAATGCACAGTACTATCTACTGTGTACTTTACGACTTTTTTTTTTTTTTTTTTTTTAAAAAAGAAAACGCGTAACTATTCCTGCACGCGTACTATCCTATCCTACTTTACATGATTGAGCATTATGCTCTTATTTTCAACAAAGAAAAACGTGTGGGGTTTAGTGTTTCCCACTAAAAAAGTAGTACAATAATTTACATAATAAGACAAACTAAAATAATATCTGCGGGTCTTCCCATGTATCTTTTTGTCTTGCTGTTCTTCATTCTAGATTTACTTCTGGTATAGTTGTAGTATTTCCTCCACTGCACTTTGAACAATGGTGATCTGGGTATTTTGGTCCTAAATACTGGCAATATTTAACCAATAAATTTTCTGAAATAAAATCTTTTTTGATAGCTCTTGTTGTTGGGGTATCTTCGGGTCTTAGTAATGTCCATATCCAACTACGTACTTCTTCCATATCTTCTTGTCGTAGTACTCTTGCATTTGCATAGATCATGGCATGGTTTCTACAATGATATTTCCATATGTTATGTCCATTGGTGTAATTGTTGACTAGTTCTTGAATAATTACTTGCAGTCCTATTAATCTTTTTGTAGCAAAGAATGTTGGTATATCAACTTCTGGTATTTCTGGTTGCTTTTCTATGTCCTCTGGGATAATCATATCTCTGGTTAGTCCAATTTTTACTACTTGGATGAGTGGTTTTTGAGGAGGGGTTTGTTTTATTTGTTGGGTTTTTAGTTGTTCGATTTCTTTTTTGGCTTCTAATCGTATTTTTTCTATTTCTAGTTTTTGATCTATTTCAGTATTTTCTTTTTGTAATCTTATCATTTCTGTTAGACTATCTTCTAATTTAGCTGATATTGGATCCGGCATTAAATATAATTTTGTATATTCTTTCCTATTTATTTCCCATTTATCTTGAGGTTCCGTATATGTTCCTGAGTGATATCTACAGTGATGTTCTGTTTTTGTATCAATATACTTATATTTTAATACTCCACCGTAACTATGGTTACTTGAATCTGTTTCTACTATATATATAAATTCTTTTGTTATATCTGGAAAATATAATTTTGGTAACTTTTGACATAATTCTTTAACCTTTTGTATATGTTTTCTATCTGTTTGGTCAAAATGATATTCAATATCCTTTTTTAATTTTTTATTTAATGGTTTTAAATATTCTGCTAATTTTGGTATATATTCTCTTACTTGATTTACTAATCCTAAAAAGGATTGTAACTTTTTCTTTGTATCTAGTATCTCATCTGAATTAATAGCCCAGCCTGGCACCAGTGCAAATTTAGTACGTACATGCTATGAATATGGACTACTCGCAACGGTATATACAGCCGATGGAGCAGAACTACAACAAATACCAGACTTATATAATGCCTTTTCCATATACAAAAGAATTACAGACGGATCATTCTTTTATATAAGATGTTATTCAGCACCAGCCGAAATATTATACAATGAGATAAAACCACTCATCCAAGTAGTAAAAATTGGACTAACCAGAGATATGATTATCCCAGAGGATATAGAAAAGCAACCAGAAATACCAGAAGTTGATATACCAACATTCTTTGCTACAAAAAGATTAATAGGACTGCAAGTAATTATTCAAGAACTAGTCAACAATTACACCAATGGACATAACATATGGAAATATCATTGTAGAGACCATGCCATGATCTATGCAAATGCAAGAGTACTACGACAAGAAGATATGGAAGAAGTACGTAGTTGGATATGGACATTACTAAGACCCGAAGATACCCCAACAACAAGAGCTATCAAAAAAGATTTTATTTCAGAAAATTTATTGGTTAAATATTGCCAGTATTTAGGACCAAAATACCCAGATCACCATTGTTCAAAGTGCAGTGGAGGAAATACTACAACTATACCAGAAGTAAATCTAGAATGAAGAACAGCAAGACAAAAAGATACATGGGAAGACCCGCAGATATTATTTTAGTTTGTCTTATTATGTAAATTATTGTACTACTTTTTTAGTGGGAAACACTAAACCCCACACGTTTTTCTTTGTTGAAAATAAGAGCATAATGCTCAATCATGTAAAGTAGGATAGGATAGTACGCGTGCAGGAATAGTTACGCGTTTTCTTTTTTAAAAAAAGTCGTAAAGTACACAGTAGATAGTACTGTGCATTTACGCGTTTTTCTTCTTTTTTCTTTCAGAAGTCGTAAAGCAAACAGTATCTTAAACTGTTTACTCACGCGGTTTCTTTATGTAAATTATTGAGGCACTTGCCTCTTATGTGTATAAATAGAGACGAACAGATGAGAAGGAAGGCAAGCAATTCTGCTTACCTATAACCTCTCATGTGTTGAGAACTCAATAAAAGATATTACTCAAAAATATATTTCAGATATTTGCTATGGAGGAATCCAACATAGAAACATCTATGCCACATACTACCGACGAGATAACAACAAAGGTATACTCATATTTACATATGTGTAACTAATCTATCATATTCCTAATAATCTCTGATTAGCTTATTATTATTTATCATGTTATAGTCTGATTATGTTAACATTATCCTTATTAGTTTGCTATGGTTAGGAAGCTGAGAGTAAGTTAGACCCAGACTAAGCTTTTCCAAAATGGTTGAACCCAGAAAAGGCGAGGAAGCCGTGAATAGGGTAGTAAACCAACTGAAGTAAGCAGGGTTAGGGTAAACTGATTAAAGCTGGAACCCATAGTAGTGACCAACCGGATAATTAAACATACTGGACTATTAGATGATAAAGGTAATAATATAAGCAGAGGTTAGAAGGAATAGTTTGATTAAAACACAGAAGTAAGAAATGACAGAACCTAGTTATATGAAACTCGAGATAGCAGAAACTAGTAACCCTAAACAAACGGAAGATATAGAAAGATATAAAACACCAATACCTAAGTATCTTATAAATGGAGATAAAGACTATAAAATATTAGTCTTATATATATTAAAAAATTTAGATACAGATATCACACAAAGAATATATAACCTACTATTTAACCACGAAATCATAGACTTAATGAAAGAATTATGGATAGACACAATATTAAACAATGATAGTGATAATGACTCTAGAGATAATGATATATACCTTGATATAGATACAGAAGGATATCTAGATTTTTATTAAAATGGACCAAAATAATTTAGAAAATTGGCAGCGAACTATAGATGAACTAAGAGAAAGAGAAACATTAATACAATTCAATCTAGACAGATATATACAAACCCAAAATAGTGGTTATTTAGATCTAATAGTAAGAGATATCAATATTATATTAAGACTAATTAGAGAACGAGATAACTACTATAATTCCGCATTTAGATAAAATGACCCAAGAAGAGAAGATCAAAGGACCACCCCCCACATTGGTATCAAAGCATAGGAATAAAAAAGATAAGATAACAGAGCATAGGATGAACGAAAATAAAATAAACGAGCATAGGAATAAAAAATATAGTACCAACAATATTTACAAAAATAGAATAAAGAAACAAAGTAAAAAACAATTTATAATACAAACAGAAAACATGAAAGGAATTGAATATGGAGAAGATTTACCAGATAAACACCCTAGATGTATAAGATTGGATAAACAAATAAATATAGCAACTAAAGTACAGAAACTAAGACTAAATTTAGATAAATTATATGAAAGATACGAATACACAAAAATACCTGAATTAATCGACACAATTTCCTATACAGAATACGAATATATTAGACAACTTATAAAACAACAAGAATATAAATATGATGAATTATAATGTATAAGCGACAACAACCAAAAGTAGTCAGAAAAATAAAAATACACTATTTAACAAGAAGAATTGAAAAACAGAGTAAAATAAAAAGACAGCAAAAATATAAGCTAAAAGAAATTACACAAATAATCAAGGAAATAAATAACTTCACTAAAAGAATAACACATTTTATTATAGCAATAACTAAAATAAGAGAATCATTAGTAAATGGATAAACCAGAGCCGAGCAACCCAGTATATATATATCCAGAAACACCAAAAATAATAAGAAAAATGGAATTATTAAGAAAATTAAATGATATACACGAAGAACTTAAAATTAGAAAAGAAAGATTAAATTATAATATATTTGCAGGAGTAGCTAAAAAATCAATCGAAGCACAAAAACAAACCATACAAGAATTAGAATTACAAAAAGATATATTAGAAATTAAATATTGTTTATGAATAAAGAAGAATATCCAGTAGAAGAAAAAACATTTTTAGGAACAGATGGAACACAAATAACAATAACACACTCAAATTTAGGACGACGATATAGAAAAATAGGTACAAAATTATATTTAATGCCGGATCCAATATCAGCTAAATTAGAAGATAGTCTAACAGAAATGATAAGATTACAAAAAGAAAATACTGAAATAGATCAAAAACTAGAAATAGAAAAAATACGATTAGAAGCCAAAAAAGAAATCGAACAACTAAAAACCCAACAAATAAAACAAACCCCTCCTCAAAAACCTATACCACCTCAAGAACCAATCCCTGAATATTTTGAACCAGAACCAGAAACATCCGAATCATCTACAAAAATACAAGAAATGGAAAAAGAATTAGCAATATTAAAACAAATATATGCCCAGAAAGTACAAGCCAGATTAGCCAAACAAAATGAAAAAATAAAAAAAGAAAAAGAAAAAAAGTTAGCAATGGAATTAGAACAGTTAAAAGAACAAATACACTTAGAAAGCTTAAACCCTGACGAAGAATCTCCAAACATAAGTATTGATAACATCACAATAGACAATTTAACCATAGATAATGTAACCATAAACGAAACCGAATCAGAAATACATTCAGACAATAATAACAATGAAGACGATAATGACGATAACAGTGAAACATATACCCAAATAATGAACCAAATAACAGATTTAAATATAAATACAACAAATGCTGAACCAAATATACATACTATAAAAAATGAACAACCAAGTACAAGTAGAACATATGAGAAAAGAAGATATGATAACCCACGAACTAGAGAACCAACTTATTATACAGTAACAGATGATAATAGATATGAAGCAATATGGCAAAGTAGATTAAATAAATGGACACCAACTAAAACTCCAGAACATTCACAATTTTTAGATTTAGATTGTGTCACAGATATAAATAAAACAATACAAGTATGGATAGGACAAATTGCAAAACAACTAATAGATAATAAAATATCAGTAGCAGATACACCAGGATATATAGAAAGAACATTAATAGGAACAGTAAAATTATGGCTACATAACATAACAGCTGACGGTAGAGCAACATTAAGAAATAATAAAGATAGTAGTGGAACAATTACAACATCAAGCATAGCTATATTAGACAAATACGAATTTGGAATTAGAAATGAATTTGGAAGTATGACAACAGAATTAGCAGAACAAGAAAAAGATAAGAATCTAAATAGACAATTAATGAATAAATTATCAATATGCAATATGTGTTATATAGATGAATATACATGCGCTTTTAAAGATTACTATTATAGAGCAATATATACTCATGAAGAAGCTATAGCAGTTAGAAGAACATATTTTACAAAGTTACCTGAACCATTTAGTACAAAAATAATAACAGCATGGGATGCAGCTAGTTTGACAGATACATTAGGAGCTAGAATAAAATATTTACAAACATGGTTTATAGGACTGTGTGATGAATATAAAGATAAACAAAAATTAGATAAAGTATTAACAAAAAATATGTCGTGTTGTACACAAAAGATAGCACCACAATTTGGTTGTAAAACTAAGAAAAATAAGTTTAGATACAAAAAACGATTTAAAAAATATAAATCTTTTAAATCTAAATATAAGCATAAAAATCCAAGAAAAAGATATTATATAAAAAATTACAAGAGAAAAAGACCTTATCGACCTAAGAAAAAATTATCAGAATGCAAATGCTATAACTGTGGAAAATTAGGACACTTAGCTAAAGATTGTAAAATACCTAAAGATATTAAGAAAAAACAAATTACCGAAGTAAGAATAGAAGAAAATATTTATACGGAATTACCATACATAGATTATGATTTAGAAAGTAACGATAGTATTTATGAACTAGATGAATTACCAGATATAGAGATAAATGACGCAGATTTAGAAACTGACCTAAATAATGATGATAGCGATATAAATCAATCAGATATAGAAAACGAAATTGATGACTGAATCAGGAATAATAGAGACTACAATGGCTAGAACAAGTAAAACCATATAAGTTAGAAGATAAAAGATTGATCATTCATTACCAAAATAAAAATGTAATAATCAATAGGACAAAATCAATATTATAAAAATACTTTAAAATGAAAGTATATATATTAGCAAAAATAATTGTAGAAGGATACAATAGTAGATATTACACACCAATGATAGATACCGGTGCAGAAGCAAATTTATGTAGATACAATTGTTTACCAGAATCTAAATGGCAAAAGATAAAAAATCCAACTGTATTTTCAGGATTTAATGACGAAGGAAGTATAATAAAATATTATGCAAAAGATGTCAAATTACAAATATATGATAAAATACTAACAATAAAAACAATGTATAACTATGATTTCACAACAAGAGATATAATTTTAGGAATGCCCTTTATCGATGAACTATACCCTCATATACTAACAAAAACACACTGCTGGTTTACAACACCTTGTAAACAAAAAATAGGAGCCAAACGAGTACAAAATAAACCTAGAAAAACAACACCATGGATAAAAGGATCAGAAAAGATAACACAAAAACTAGAAAATCAAGTGACAACAGAGAAAGCAATAGAAATTATAACCTTTAATATCAATATGTTACAATCAATCTATGATAAGTTAGAACCCTTATATAGTGACAATCCGCTTAAAGGATGGCATAAACATAAAACAACAGTTACAATAGAACTAATAAATCAGAATAGTATAATAACCCAAGAACCATTAAAATATAACTTTGATGACTTAAAAGAATTTACCTTACACATAGATGAATTACTTCAAAATAATTACATCCAAGCTAGTAACAGTAAACATACTAGTCCCGCCTTTATTGTTAACAAACATAGTGAACAAAAAAGAGGGAAGAGTAGGATGGTTATTGATTATAGAAATCTAAATGCCAAAACTAAAACTTATAATTACCCAATACCAAATAAAATATTAAAAATTAGACAAATCCAAGGATATAATTACTTTAGCAAATTTGATTGCAAATCTAACAAAATATCCATTTGGCTATCTTGATCTGTCTGGGTAGCTTTGTCTTGATAAGTAGTCTGCAGTGACATTTTTGTTAGTACTGATCACTTCTATTGTAAATGTAAAATTTTGTATATTTAAGACAAGTCTTCGTATTTCTTTTGTTGTAACTGAGTCGTCTAATTTTCTTGTTAGCCACCATTTTACTTGTGTATTATCTGTTCTGACAATAAATTTGTTATAAACAATATATGGTTCGAATGCTAATAAACATTTATATAAGGCAAATAATTCTTTCCTATTTATTTCCCATTTATCTTGAGGTTCCGTATATGTTCCTGAGTGATATCTACAGTGATGTTCTATTTTTGTATCAATATACTTATATTTTAATACTCCACCGTAACTATGGTTACTTGAATCTGTTTCTACTATATATATAAATTCTTTTGTTATATCTGGAAAATATAATTTTGGTAACTTTTGACATAATTCTTTAACCTTTTGTATATGTTTTCTATCTGTTTGGTCAAAATGATATTCAATATCCTTTTTTAATTTTTTATTTAATGGTTTTAAATATTCTGCTAATTTTGGTATATATTCTCTTACTTGATTTACTAATCCTAAAAAGGATTGTAACTTTTTCTTTGTATCTAGTATCTCATCTGAATTTATAATTTTTTGTACTATATGTGTTTGCATTTTTACTCCATTCTTATCTATTTGTATACCAAGAAATTCTATTTGTTTTTTCATTATTTCTGCCTTGCTTTTACTTAAACTAATTCCTGCTGTATCTATAATGTTAATAAATTTATTTAGTAATTGTATGTGTTCGTCTTCTGTTCTTGAATATAACAATATATCATCAATATATACAATACAGTTTTCTAATTGTGTAAAGTAAGTATCCATAAAATGTTGATACCTACCTGGTGCATTTTTATATCCAAAGGGTAAAACATTCCATTCATAAAATCCTTGGGGTACTGTGAATGCTGTTAAATGTTTAGAGTTATCTTCTAATTTTAAATGATAAAATCCTGATTTGCAATCAAATTTGCTAAAGTAATTATATCCTTGGATTTTTTAATATTTTATTTGGTATTGGGTAATTATAAGTTTTAGTTTTGGCATTTAGATTTCTATAATCAATAACCATCCTACTCTTCCCTCTTTTTTGTTCACTATGTTTGTTAACAATAAAGGCGGGACTAGTATGTTTACTGTTACTAGCTTGGATGTAATTATTTTGAAGTAATTCATCTATGTGTAAGGTAAATTCTTTTAAGTCATCAAAGTTATATTTTAATGGTTTTTGGGTTATTATACTATTCTGATTTATTAGTTCTATTGTAACTGTTGTTTTATGTTTATGCCATCCTTTAAGCGGATTGTCACTATATAAGGGTTCTAACTTATCATAGATTGATTGTAACATATTGATATTAAAGGTTATAATTTCTATTGCTTTCTCTGTTGTCACTTGATTTTCTAGTTTTTGTGTTATCTTTTCTGATCCTTTTATCCATGGTGTTGTTTTTCTAGGTTTATTTTGTACTCGTTTGGCTCCTATTTTTTGTTTACAAGGTGTTGTAAACCAGCAGTGTGTTTTTGTTAGTATATGAGGGTATAGTTCATCGATAAAGGGCATTCCTAAAATTATATCTCTTGTTGTGAAATCATAGTTATACATTGTTTTTATTGTTAGTATTTTATCATATATTTGTAATTTGACATCTTTTATTGAGTTCTCAACACATGAGAGGTTATAGGTAAGCAGAATTGCTTGTCTTCCTTCTCATCTGTTCGTCTCTATTTATACACATAAGAGGCAAGTGCCTCAATAATTTACATAAAGAAACCGCGTGAGTAAACAGTTTAAGATACTGTTTGCTTTACGACTTCTGAAAGAAAAAAGAAGAAAAACGCGTAAATGCACAGTACTATCTACTGTGTACTTTACGACTTTTTTTTTTTTTTTTTTTTAAAAAAGAAAACGCGTAACTATTCCTGCACGCGTACTATCCTATCCTACTTTACATGATTGAGCATTATGCTCTTATTTTCAACAAAGAAAAACGTGTGGGGTTTAGTGTTTCCCACTAAAAAAGTAGTACAATAATTTACATAATAAGACAAACTAAAATAATATCTGCGGGTCTTCCCATGTATCTTTTTGTCTTGCTGTTCTTCATTCTAGATTTACTTCTGGTATAGTTGTAGTATTTCCTCCACTGCACTTTGAACAATGGTGATCTGGGTATTTTGGTCCTAAATACTGGCAATATTTAACCAATAAATTTTCTGAAATAAAATCTTTTTTGATAGCTCTTGTTGTTGGGGTATCTTCGGGTCTTAGTAATGTCCATATCCAACTACGTACTTCTTCCATATCTTCTTGTCGTAGTACTCTTGCATTTGCATAGATCATGGCATGGTTTCTACAATGATATTTCCATATGTTATGTCCATTGGTGTAATTGTTGACTAGTTCTTGAATAATTACTTGCAGTCCTATTAATCTTTTTGTAGCAAAGAATGTTGGTATATCAACTTCTGGTATTTCTGGTTGCTTTTCTATGTCCTCTGGGATAATCATATCTCTGGTTAGTCCAATTTTTACTACTTGGATGAGTGGTTTTTGAGGAGGGGTTTGTTTTATTTGTTGGGTTTTTAGTTGTTCGATTTCTTTTTTGGCTTCTAATCGTATTTTTTCTATTTCTAGTTTTTGATCTATTTCAGTATTTTCTTTTTGTAATCTTATCATTTCTGTTAGACTATCTTCTAATTTAGCTGATATTGGATCCGGCATTAAATATAATTTTGTATATTCTTTCCTATTTATTTCCCATTTATCTTGAGGTTCCGTATATGTTCCTGAGTGATATCTACAGTGATGTTCTGTTTTTGTATCAATATACTTATATTTTAATACTCCACCGTAACTATGGTTACTTGAATCTGTTTCTACTATATATATAAATTCTTTTGTTATATCTGGAAAATATAATTTTGGTAACTTTTGACATAATTCTTTAACCTTTTGTATATGTTTTCTATCTGTTTGGTCAAAATGATATTCAATATCCTTTTTTAATTTTTTATTTAATGGTTTTAAATATTCTGCTAATTTTGGTATATATTCTCTTACTTGATTTACTAATCCTAAAAAGGATTGTAACTTTTTCTTTGTATCTAGTATCTCATCTGAATTAATAGCCCAGCCTGGCACCAGTGCAAATTTAGTACGTACATGCTATGAATATGGACTACTCGCAACGGTATATACAGCCGATGGAGCAGAACTACAACAAATACCAGACTTATATAATGCCTTTTCCATATACAAAAGAATTACAGACGGATCATTCTTTTATATAAGATGTTATTCAGCACCAGCCGAAATATTATACAATGAGATAAAACCACTCATCCAAGTAGTAAAAATTGGACTAACCAGAGATATGATTATCCCAGAGGATATAGAAAAGCAACCAGAAATACCAGAAGTTGATATACCAACATTCTTTGCTACAAAAAGATTAATAGGACTGCAAGTAATTATTCAAGAACTAGTCAACAATTACACCAATGGACATAACATATGGAAATATCATTGTAGAGACCATGCCATGATCTATGCAAATGCAAGAGTACTACGACAAGAAGATATGGAAGAAGTACGTAGTTGGATATGGACATTACTAAGACCCGAAGATACCCCAACAACAAGAGCTATCAAAAAAGATTTTATTTCAGAAAATTTATTGGTTAAATATTGCCAGTATTTAGGACCAAAATACCCAGATCACCATTGTTCAAAGTGCAGTGGAGGAAATACTACAACTATACCAGAAGTAAATCTAGAATGAAGAACAGCAAGACAAAAAGATACATGGGAAGACCCGCAGATATTATTTTAGTTTGTCTTATTATGTAAATTATTGTACTACTTTTTTAGTGGGAAACACTAAACCCCACACGTTTTTCTTTGTTGAAAATAAGAGCATAATGCTCAATCATGTAAAGTAGGATAGGATAGTACGCGTGCAGGAATAGTTACGCGTTTTCTTTTTTAAAAAAAGTCGTAAAGTACACAGTAGATAGTACTGTGCATTTACGCGTTTTTCTTCTTTTTTCTTTCAGAAGTCGTAAAGCAAACAGTATCTTAAACTGTTTACTCACGCGGTTTCTTTATGTAAATTATTGAGGCACTTGCCTCTTATGTGTATAAATAGAGACGAACAGATGAGAAGGAAGGCAAGCAATTCTGCTTACCTATAACCTCTCATGTGTTGAGAACTCAATAAAAGATATTACTCAAAAATATATTTCAGATATTTGCTATGGAGGAATCCAACATAGAAACATCTATGCCACATACTACCGACGAGATAACAACAAAGGTATACTCATATTTACATATGTGTAACTAATCTATCATATTCCTAATAATCTCTGATTAGCTTATTATTATTTATCATGTTATAGTCTGATTATGTTAACATTATCCTTATTAGTTTGCTATGGTTAGGAAGCTGAGAGTAAGTTAGACCCAGACTAAGCTTTTCCAAAATGGTTGAACCCAGAAAAGGCGAGGAAGCCGTGAATAGGGTAGTAAACCAACTGAAGTAAGCAGGGTTAGGGTAAACTGATTAAAGCTGGAACCCATAGTAGTGACCAACCGGATAATTAAACATACTGGACTATTAGATGATAAAGGTAATAATATAAGCAGAGGTTAGAAGGAATAGTTTGATTAAAACACAGAAGTAAGAAATGACAGAACCTAGTTATATGAAACTCGAGATAGCAGAAACTAGTAACCCTAAACAAACAGAAGATATAGAAAGATATAAAACACCAATACCTAAGTATCTTATAAATGGAGATAAAGACTATAAAATATTAGTCTTATATATATTAAAAAATTTAGATACAGATATCACACAAAGAATATATAACCTACTATTTAACCACGAAATCATAGACTTAATGAAAGAATTATGGATAGACACAATATTAAACAATGATAGTGATAATGACTCTAGAGATAATGATATATACCTTGATATAGATACAGAAGGATATCTAGATTTTTATTAAAATGGACCAAAATAATTTAGAAAATTGGCAGCGAACTATAGATGAACTAAGAGAAAGAGAAACATTAATACAATTCAATCTAGACAGATATATACAAACCCAAAATAGTGGTTATTTAGATCTAATAGTAAGAGATATCAATATTATATTAAGACTAATTAGAGAACGAGATAACTACTATAATTCCGCATTTAGATAAAATGACCCAAGAAGAGAAGATCAAAGGACCACCCCCCACATTGGTATCAAAGCATAGGAATAAAAAAGATAAGATAACAGAGCATAGGATGAACGAAAATAAAATAAACGAGCATAGGAATAAAAAATATAGTACCAACAATATTTACAAAAATAGAATAAAGAAACAAAGTAAAAAACAATTTATAATACAAACAGAAAACATGAAAGGAATTGAATATGGAGAAGATTTACCAGATAAACACCCTAGATGTATAAGATTGGATAAACAAATAAATATAGCAACTAAAGTACAGAAACTAAGACTAAATTTAGATAAATTATATGAAAGATACGAATACACAAAAATACCTGAATTAATCGACACAATTTCCTATACAGAATACGAATATATTAGACAACTTATAAAACAACAAGAATATAAATATGATGAATTATAATGTATAAGCGACAACAACCAAAAGTAGTCAGAAAAATAAAAATACACTATTTAACAAGAAGAATTGAAAAACAGAGTAAAATAAAAAGACAGCAAAAATATAAGCTAAAAGAAATTACACAAATAATCAAGGAAATAAATAACTTCACTAAAAGAATAACACATTTTATTATAGCAATAACTAAAATAAGAGAATCATTAGTAAATGGATAAACCAGAGCCGAGCAACCCAGTATATATATATCCAGAAACACCAAAAATAATAAGAAAAATGGAATTATTAAGAAAATTAAATGATATACACGAAGAACTTAAAATTAGAAAAGAAAGATTAAATTATAATATATTTGCAGGAGTAGCTAAAAAATCAATCGAAGCACAAAAACAAACCATACAAGAATTAGAATTACAAAAAGATATATTAGAAATAAAATATTGTTTATGAATAAAGAAGAATATCCAGTAGAAGAAAAAACATTTTTAGGAACAGATGGAACACAAATAACAATAACACACTCAAATTTAGGACGACGATATAGAAAAATAGGTACAAAATTATATTTAATGCCGGATCCAATATCAGCTAAATTAGAAGATAGTCTAACAGAAATGACAGAGTAAAATAAAAAGACAGCAAAAATATAAGCTAAAAGAAATTACACAAATAATCAAGGAAATAAATAACTTCACTAAAAGAATAACACATTTTATTATAGCAATAACTAAAATAAGAGAATCATTAGTAAATGGATAAACCAGAGCCGAGCAACCCAGTATATATATATCCAGAAACACCAAAAATAATAAGAAAAATGGAATTATTAAGAAAATTAAATGATATACACGAAGAACTTAAAATTAGAAAAGAAAGATTAAATTATAATATATTTGCAGGAGTAGCTAAAAAATCAATCGAAGCACAAAAACAAACCATACAAGAATTAGAATTACAAAAAGATATATTAGAAATAAAATATTGTTTATGAATAAAGAAGAATATCCAGTAGAAGAAAAAACATTTTTAGGAACAGATGGAACACAAATAACAATAACACACTCAAATTTAGGACGACGATATAGAAAAATAGGTACAAAATTATATTTAATGCCGGATCCAATATCAGCTAAATTAGAAGATAGTCTAACAGAAATGATAAGATTACAAAAAGAAAATACTGAAATAGATCAAAAACTAGAAATAGAAAAAATACGATTAGAAGCCAAAAAAGAAATCGAACAACTAAAAACCCAACAAATAAAACAAACCCCTCCTCAAAAACCTATACCACCTCAAGAACCAATCCCTGAATATTTTGAACCAGAACCAGAAACATCCGAATCATCTACAAAAATACAAGAAATGGAAAAAGAATTAGCAATATTAAAACAAATATATGCCCAGAAAGTACAAGCCAGATTAGCCAAACAAAATGAAAAAATAAAAAAAGAAAAAGAAAAAAAGTTAGCAATGGAATTAGAACAGTTAAAAGAACAAATACACTTAGAAAGCTTAAACCCTGACGAAGAATCTCCAAACATAAGTATTGATAACATCACAATAGACAATTTAACCATAGATAATGTAACCATAAACGAAACCGAATCAGAAATACATTCAGACAATAATAACAATGAAGACGATAATGACGATAACAGTGAAACATATACCCAAATAATGAACCAAATAACAGATTTAAATATAAATACAACAAATGCTGAACCAAATATACATACTATAAAAAATGAACAACCAAGTACAAGTAGAACATATGAGAAAAGAAGATATGATAACCCACGAACTAGAGAACCAACTTATTATACAGTAACAGATGATAATAGATATGAAGCAATATGGCAAAGTAGATTAAATAAATGGACACCAACTAAAACTCCAGAACATTCACAATTTTTAGATTTAGATTGTGTCACAGATATAAATAAAACAATACAAGTATGGATAGGACAAATTGCAAAACAACTAATAGATAATAAAATATCAGTAGCAGATACACCAGGATATATAGAAAGAACAACCCAGAAAAGGCGAGGAAGCCGTGAATAGGGTAGTAAACCAACTGAAGTAAGCAGGGTTAGGGTAAACTGATTAAAGCTGGAACCCATAGTAGTGACCAACCGGATAATTAAACATACTGGACTATTAGATGATAAAGGTAATAATATAAGCAGAGGTTAGAAGGAATAGTTTGATTAAAACACAGAAGTAAGAAATGACAGAACCTAGTTATATGAAACTCGAGATAGCAGAAACTAGTAACCCTAAACAAACAGAAGATATAGAAAGATATAAAACACCAATACCTAAGTATCTTATAAATGGAGATAAAGACTATAAAATATTAGTCTTATATATATTAAAAAATTTAGATACAGATATCACACAAAGAATATATAACCTACTATTTAACCACGAAATCATAGACTTAATGAAAGAATTATGGATAGACACAATATTAAACAATGATAGTGATAATGACTCTAGAGATAATGATATATACCTTGATATAGATACAGAAGGATATCTAGATTTTTATTAAAATGGACCAAAATAATTTAGAAAATTGGCAGCGAACTATAGATGAACTAAGAGAAAGAGAAACATTAATACAATTCAATCTAGACAGATATATACAAACCCAAAATAGTGGTTATTTAGATCTAATAGTAAGAGATATCAATATTATATTAAGACTAATTAGAGAACGAGATAACTACTATAATTCCGCATTTAGATAAAATGACCCAAGAAGAGAAGATCAAAGGACCACCCCCCACGTAAATGCACAGTACTATCTACTGTGTACTTTACGACTTTTTTTAAAAAAGAAAACGCGTAACTATTCCTACACGCGTACTATCCTATCCTACTTTACATGATTGAGCATTATGCTCTTATTTTCAACAAAGAAAAACGTGTGGGGTTTAGTGTTTCCCACTAAAAAAGTAGTACAATAATTTACATAATAAGACAAACTAAAATAATATCTGCGGGTCTTCCCATGTATCTTTTTGTCTTGCTGTTCTTCATTCTAGATTTACTTCTGGTATAGTTGTAGTATTTCCTCCACTGCACTTTGAACAATGGTGATCTGGGTATTTAAGAAAAATAAGTTTAGATACAAAAAACGATTTAAAAAATATAAATCTTTTAAATCTAAATATAAGCATAAAAATCCAAGAAAAAGATATTATATAAAAAATTACAAGAGAAAAAGACCTTATCGACCTAAGAAAAAATTATCAGAATGCAAATGCTATAACTGTGGAAAATTAGGACACTTATAAAAATGCACCAGGTAGGTATCAACATTTTATGGATACTTACTTTACACAATTAGAAAACTGTATTGTATATATTGATGATATATTGTTATATTCAAGAACAGAAGACGAACACATACAATTACTAAATAAATTTATTAACATTATAGATACAGCAGGAATTAGTTTAAGTAAAAGCAAGGCAGAAATAATGAAAAAACAAATAGAATTTCTTGGTATACAAATAGATAAGAATGGAGTAAAAATGCAAACACATATAGTACAAAAAATTATAAATTCAAATGAAATACTAGATACGAAGAAAAAATTACAATCCTTTTTAGGATTAGTAAATCAAGTAAGAGAATATATACCAAAATTAGCAGAATATTTAAAACCATTAAATAAAAAATTAAAAAAGGATATTGAATATCATTTTGACCAAACAGATAGAAAACATATACAAAAGGTTAAAGAATTATGTCAAAAGTTACCAAAATTATATTTTCCAGATATAACAAAAGAATTTATATATATAGTAGAAACAGATTCAAGTAACCATAGTTACGGTGGAGTATTAAAATATAAGTATATTGATACAAAAACAAAACATCACTGTAGATATCACTCAGGAACATATACGGAACCTCAAGATAAATGGGAAATAAATAGGAAAGAATTATTTGCCTTATATAAATGTTTATTAGCATTCGAACCATATATTGTTTATAACAAATTTATTGTCAGAACAGATAATACACAAGTAAAATGGTGGCTAACAAGAAAATTAGACGACTCAGTTACAACAAAAGAAATACGAAGACTTGTCTTAAATATACAAAATTTTACATTTACAATAGAAGTGATCAGTACTAACAAAAATGTCACTGCAGACTACTTATCAAGACAAAGCTACCCAGACAGATCAAGATAGCCAAATGGATATTTTGTTAAAAGCCATGACTACACTTTGCTTAAAAGTGGACAGTTTTGAGCTAGAACTAAAAGAGCTAAAGAAGGACAAAGCTACAAGTCAACCGCATGACTCAAAATATGCTGAACTATGTCAATCGGAAGACATAAAAATTCCAGAACTAGAAGGAGACGTTGAGAAACTCCATAAAACTCATAACAAGTTTGTTAATGCAGCTACAGGAAAAGCATCTACAGGAGCAAGCAGCTCAAATCCAACCAGTCAACCTACAAAAAGACAAAACCAAAATTTAAATAACCAGTTTACAAAAACCTCTATCAGAAATAAACAACCCATAAACCTATCACATCCGACTATACCAAGTCCACAAACATCCACATATGCCGCAAGTCTAAACCAAAATAAACAAGTATATAACCACATTTCCAGAGCATACATCCAAAATATGTATAAAACCCAAACCTTTTTGAATTTACATCCAAGATCTCAGACAACCACTGACCCTCAAAAAGATTTTATAACGCAGAAACTACAAGGATACAATAAACTAATAGCCCAGCCTGGCACCAGTGCAAATTTAGTACGTACATGCTATGAATATGGACTACTCGCAACAGTATATACAGCCGATGGAGCAGAACTACAACAAATACCAGACTTATATAATGCCTTTTCCATATACAAAAGAATTACAGACGGATCATTCTTTTATATAAGATGTTATTCAGCACCAGCCGAAATATTATACAATGAGATAAAACCACTCATCCAAGTAGTAAAAATTGGACTAACCAGAGATATGATTATCCCAGAGGACATAGAAAAGCAACCAGAAATACCAGAAGTTGATATACCAACATTCTTTGCTACAAAAAGATTAATAGGACTGCAAGTAATTATTCAAGAACTAGTCAACAATTACACCAATGGACATAACATATGGAAATATCATTGTAGAGACCATGCCATGATCTATGCAAATGCAAGAGTACTACGACAAGAAGATATGGAAGAAGTACGTAGTTGGATATGGACATTACTAAGACCCGAAGATACCCCAACAACAAGAGCTATCAAAAAAGATTTTATTTCAGAAAATTTATTGGTTAAATATTGCCAGTATTTAGGACCAAAATACCCAGATCACCATTGTTCAAAGTGCAGTGGAGGAAATACTACAACTATACCAGAAGTAAATCTAGAATGAAGAACAGCAAGACAAAAAGATACATGGGAAGACCCGCAGATATTATTTTAGTTTGTCTTATTATGTAAATTATTGTACTACTTTTTTAGTGGGAAACACTAAACCCCACACGTTTTTCTTTGTTGAAAATAAGAGCATAATGCTCAATCATGTAAAGTAGGATAGGATAGTACGCGTGTAGGAATAGTTACGCGTTTTCTTTTTTAAAAAAAAGTCGTAAAGTACACAGTAGATAGTACTGTGCATTTACGCGTTTTTCTTCTTTTTTCTTTCAGAAGTCGTAAAGCAAACAGTATCTTAAACTGTTTACTCACGCGGTTTCTTTATGTAAATTATTGAGGCACTTGCCTCTTATGTGTATAAATAGAGACGAACAGATGAGAAGGAAGGCAAGCAATTCTGCTTACCTATAACCTCTCATGTGTTGAGAACTCAATAAAAGATATTACTCAAAAATATATTTCAGATATTTGCTATGGAGGAATCCAACATAGAAACATCTATGCCACATACTACCGACGAGATAACAACAAAGGTATACTCATATTTACATATGTGTAACTAATCTATCATATTCCTAATAATCTCTGATTAGCTTATTATTATTTATCATGTTATAGTCTGATTATGTTAACATTATCCTTATTAGTTTGCTATGGTTAGGAAGCTGAGAGTAAGTTAGACCCAGACTAAGCTTTTCCAAAATGGTTGAACCCAGAAAAGGCGAGGAAGCCGTGAATAGGGTAGTAAACCAACTGAAGTAAGCAGGGTTAGGGTAAACTGATTAAAGCTGGAACCCATAGTAGTGACCAACCGGATAATTAAACATACTGGACTATTAGATGATAAAGGTAATAATATAAGCAGAGGTTAGAAGGAATAGTTTGATTAAAACACAGAAGTAAGAAATGACAGAACCTAGTTATATGAAACTCGAGATAGCAGAAACTAGTAACCCTAAACAAACAGAAGATATAGAAAGATATAAAACACCAATACCTAAGTATCTTATAAATGGAGATAAAGACTATAAAATATTAGTCTTATATATATTAAAAAATTTAGATACAGATATCACACAAAGAATATATAACCTACTATTTAACCACGAAATCATAGACTTAATGAAAGAATTATGGATAGACACAATATTAAACAATGATAGTGATAATGACTCTAGAGATAATGATATATACCTTGATATAGATACAGAAGGATATCTAGATTTTTATTAAAATGGACCAAAATAATTTAGAAAATTGGCAGCGAACTATAGATGAACTAAGAGAAAGAGAAACATTAATACAATTCAATCTAGACAGATATATACAAACCCAAAATAGTGGTTATTTAGATCTAATAGTAAGAGATATCAATATTATATTAAGACTAATTAGAGAACGAGATAACTACTATAATTCCGCATTTAGATAAAATGACCCAAGAAGAGAAGATCAAAGGACCACCCCCCACATTGGTATCAGAGCATAGGAATAAAAAAGATAAGATAACAGAGCATAGGATGAACGAAAATAAAATAAACGAGCATAGGAATAAAAAATATAGTACCAACAATATTTACAAAAATAGAATAAAGAAACAAAGTAAAAAACAATTTATAATACAAACAGAAAACATGAAAGGAATTGAATATGGAGAAGATTTACCAGATAAACACCCTAGATGTATAAGATTAGATAAACAAATAAATATAGCAACTAAAGTACAGAAACTAAGACTAAATTTAGATAAATTATATGAAAGATACGAATACACAAAAATACCTGAATTAATCGACACAATTTCCTATACAGAATACGAATATATTAGACAACTTATAAAACAACAAGAATATAAATATGATGAATTATAATGTATAAGCGACAACAACCAAAAGTAGTCAGAAAAATAAAAATACACTATTTAACAAGAAGAATTGAAAAACAGAGTAAAATAAAAAGACAGCAAAAATATAAGCTAAAAGAAATTACACAAATAATCAAGGAAATAAATAACTTCACTAAAAGAATAACACATTTTATTATAGCAATAACTAAAATAAGAGAATCATTAGTAAATGGATAAACCAGAGCCAAGCAACCCAGTATATATATATCCAGAAACACCAAAAATAATAAGAAAAATGGAATTATTAAGAAAATTAAATGATATACACGAAGAACTTAAAATTAGAAAAGAAAGATTAAATTATAATATATTTGCAGGAGTAGCTAAAAAATCAATCGAAGCACAAAAACAAACCATACAAGAATTAGAATTACAAAAAGATATATTAGAAATTAAATATTGTTTATGAATAAAGAAGAATATCCAGTAGAAGAAAAAACATTTTTAGGAACAGATGGAACACAAATAACAATAACACACTCAAATTTAGGACGACGATATAGAAAAATAGGTACAAAATTATATTTAATGCCGGATCCAATATCAGCTAAATTAGAAGATAGTCTAACAGAAATGATAAGATTACAAAAAGAAAATACTGAAATAGATCAAAAACTAGAAATAGAAAAAATACGATTAGAAGCCAAAAAAGAAATCGAACAACTAAAAACCCAACAAATAAAACAAACCCCTCCTCAAAAACCTATACCACCTCAAGAACCAATCCCTGAATATTTTGAACCAGAACCAGAAACATCCGAATCATCTACAAAAATACAAGAAATGGAAAAAGAATTAGCAATATTAAAACAAATATATGCCCAGAAAGTACAAGCCAGATTAGCCAAACAAAATGAAAAAATAAAAAAAGAAAAAGAAAAAAAGTTAGCAATGGAATTAGAACAGTTAAAAGAACAAATACACTTAGAAAGCTTAAACCCTGACGAAGAATCTCCAAACATAAGTATTGATAACATCACAATAGACAATTTAACCATAGATAATGTAACCATAAACGAAACCGAATCAGAAATACATTCAGACAATAATAACAATGAAGACGATAATGACGATAACAGTGAAACATATACCCAAATAATGAACCAAATAACAGATTTAAATATAAATACAACAAATGCTGAACCAAATATACATACTATAAAAAATGAACAACCAAGTACAAGTAGAACATATGAGAAAAGAAGATATGATAACCCACGAACTAGAGAACCAACTTATTATACAGTAACAGATGATAATAGATATGAAGCAATATGGCAAAGTAGATTAAATAAATGGACACCAACTAAAACTCCAGAACATTCACAATTTTTAGATTTAGATTGTGTCACAGATATAAATAAAACAATACAAGTATGGATAGGACAAATTGCAAAACAACTAATAGATAATAAAATATCAGTAGCAGATACACCAGGATATATAGAAAGAACATTAATAGGAACAGTAAAATTATGGCTACATAACATAACAGCTGACGGTAGAGCAACATTAAGAAATAATAAAGATAGTAGTGGAACAATTACAACATCAAGCATAGCTATATTAGACAAATACGAATTTGGAATTAGAAATGAATTTGGAAGTATGACAACAGAATTAGCAGAACAAGAAAAAGATAAGAATCTAAATAGACAATTAATGAATAAATTATCAATATGCAATATGTGTTATATAGATGAATATACATGCGCTTTTAAAGATTACTATTATAGAGCAATATATACTCATGAAGAAGCTATAGCAGTTAGAAGAACATATTTTACAAAGTTACCTGAACCATTTAGTACAAAAATAATAACAGCATGGGATGCAGCTAGTTTGACAGATACATTAGGAGCTAGAATAAAATATTTACAAACATGGTTTATAGGACTGTGTGATGAATATAAAGATAAACAAAAATTAGATAAAGTATTAACAAAAAATATGTCGTGTTGTACACAAAAGATAGCACCACAATTTGGTTGTAAAACTAAGAAAAATAAGTTTAGATACAAAAAACGATTTAAAAAATATAAATCTTTTAAATCTAAATATAAGCATAAAAATCCAAGAAAAAGATATTATATAAAAAATTACAAGAGAAAAAGACCTTATCGACCTAAGAAAAAATTATCAGAATGCAAATGCTATAACTGTGGAAAATTAGGACACTTAGCTAAAGATTGTAAAATACCTAAAGATATTAAGAAAAAACAAATTACCGAAGTAAGAATAGAAGAAAATATTTATACAGAATTACCATACATAGATTATGATTTAGAAAGTAACGATAGTATTTATGAACTAGATGAATTACCAGATATAGAGATAAATGACGCAGATTTAGAAACTGACCTAAATAATGATGATAGCGATATAAATCTATCAGATATAGAAAACGAAATTGATGACTGAATCAGGAATAATAGAAAAAGAAAATTACCAAACTGAAGATAGTAATAACCAAAAAATAATATTTGACTCAAATATATACAAGCAAATTACGAAACAAGAAATAACCTTAAAAATAGATAATGTATTAGATGTACCAATGGTAAAATATTGGTTTAAAAAACCTAAAGAAGAATATTATATAATAAGCCAAAAAGAACATACAGTAGACTGTAAATATGCACAAGGTAGTGCAATGGTACCCATAATAAGTAAAAGAGAAATAACCAAAGAAATACAAGCATTAAAACCAAAACCGAAAAACGAAATAACTCATGTACACTTAGGAGCAATACAGATATTAATAAAAGCATGTTTTAAGGAAGGAATAAATACACCCATAGAACTATACTTAGCAGATGATAGAATTAAGTACCCAATTGAACAAAGTATAATTAGTGCAGTAAAAGGAAATCTAATATACCAAAAATTTAAGTTTACAGTTAACCCAAATTATACAGTAGCAATAAAAGATAGAAATATAGATAAATCCCTAGTATTATATTGGAAACTATCAGGAATAGAATTAACCCCTGGAAGTAAAATATTTACAGCAAGATGCAAAAATTTATATATTTTAACTACTAAACATATGGTACAAGCAACTAACAAAATTGATAAAATCAATATAGAATCCCCATTCGACAATATATTAACGGTCATAGATAATAATGATTATAGTTATGATGAATTAAATATGAATCAAGAATTAGATATAGTAAAAGAAAGAATAGGAATGACACCAAAAAGACAAATAGATGCCCCCTCATCCTCATCAAGAATGAGTACATCCAGAAGAATAGAATATGAAATACCCAATGAAATAATACCAACACAACATCCTTATTATATAACAGGAATATTAAATCAACGAAAATATTTAATCTTAATTAACACAGGAGAACAAGATAATTGGATAACAAGAGAATTAATTACAGAAGATGATATTATAATACAAGAACAAGAAATACCCGATCTACCAATAGAATTAAAACAGACAAAGGAAATAACTATTCAAGAAGTAATTATAGGCGGAATACCTATAAACATACAATTTACAATAGGACAAATAAATCCAAATATAGTTTTAGGACTACAATGGCTAGAACAAGTAAAACCATATAAGTTAGAAGATAAAAGATTGATCATTCATTACCAAAATAAAAATGTAATAATCAATAGGACAAAATCAATATTATAAAAATACTTTAAAATGAAAGTATATATATTAGCAAAAATAATTGTAGAAGGATACAATAGTAGATATTACACACCAATGATAGATACCGGTGCAGAAGCAAATTTATGTAGATACAATTGTTTACCAGAAACTAAGTGGCAAAAGATAAAAAATCCAACTGTATTTTCAGGATTTAATGACGAAGGAAGTATAATAAAATATTATGCAAAAGATGTCAAATTACAAATATATGATAAAATACTAACAATAAAAACAATGTATAACTATGATTTCTTGTAGTTTCTGCGTTATAAAATCTTTTTGAGGGTCAGTGGTTGTCTGAGATCTTGGATGTAAATTCAAAAAGGTTTGGGTTTTATACATATTTTGGATGTATGCTCTGGAAATGTGGTTATATACTTGTTTATTTTGGTTTAGACTTGCGGCATATGTGGATGTTTGTGGACTTGGTATAGTCGGATGTGATAGGTTTATGGGTTGTTTATTCCTGGTAAAGGTTTTTGTAAACTGGCTATTTAAATTTTGGTTTTGTCTTTTTGTAGGTTGACTGGTTGGATTTGAGCTGCTTGCTCCTGTAGATGCTTTTCCTGTAGCTGCATTAACAAACTTGTTATGAGTTTTATGGAGTTTCTCAACGTCTCCTTCTAGTTCTGGAATTTTTATGTCTTCCGATTGACATAGTTCAGCATATTTTGAGTCATGCGGTTGACTTGTAGCTTTGTCCTTCTTTAGCTCTTTTAGTTCTAGCTCAAAACTGTCCACTTTTAAGCAAAGTGTAGTCATGGCTTTTAACAAAATATCCATTTGGCTATCTTGATCTGTCTGGGTAGCTTTGTCTTGATAAGTAGTCTGCAGTGACATTTTTGTTAGTACTGATCACTTCTATTGTAAATGTAAAATTTTGTATATTTAAGACAAGTCTTCGTATTTCTTTTGTTGTAACTGAGTCGTCTAATTTTCTTGTTAGCCACCATTTTACTTGTGTATTATCTGTTCTGACAATAAATTTGTTATAAACAATATATGGTTCGAATGCTAATAAACATTTATATAAGGCAAATAATTCTTTGTATTATAAATTATTTTTTACTGTGTTTCCTTATTCTATTTTTGTAAATATTGTTGGTACTATATTTTTTATTCCTATGCTCGTTTATTTTATTTTTGTTCATCCTATGCTCTGTTATCTTATCTTTTTTATTCCTATGCTCTGATACCAATGTGGGGGGTGGTCCTTTGATCTTCTCTTCTTGGGTCATTTTATCTAAATGCGGAATTATAGTAGTTATCTCGTTCTCTAATTAGTCTTAATATAATATTGATATCTCTTACTATTAGATCTAAATAACCACTATTTTGGGTTTGTATATATCTGTCTAGATTGAATTGTATTAATGTTTCTCTTTCTCTTAGTTCATCTATAGTTCGCTGCCAATTTTCTAAATTATTTTGGTCCATTTTAATAAAAATCTAGATATCCTTCTGTATCTATATCAAGGTATATATCATTATCTCTAGAGTCATTATCACTATCATTGTTTAATATTGTGTCTATCCATAATTCTTTCATTAAGTCTATGATTTCGTGGTTAAATAGTAGGTTATATATTCTTTGTGTGATATCTGTATCTAAATTTTTTAATATATATAAGACTAATATTTTATAGTCTTTATCTCCATTTATAAGATACTTAGGTATTGGTGTTTTATATCTTTCTATATCTTCTGTTTGTTTAGGGTTACTAGTTTCTGCTATCTCGAGTTTCATATAACTAGGTTCTGTCATTTCTTACTTCTGTGTTTTAATCAAACTATTCCTTCTAACCTCTGCTTATATTATTACCTTTATCATCTAATAGTCCAGTATGTTTAATTATCCGGTTGGTCACTACTATGGGTTCCAGCTTTAATCAGTTTACCCTAACCCTGCTTACTTCAGTTGGTTTACTACCCTATTCACGGCTTCCTCGCCTTTTCTGGGTTCAACCATTTTGGAAAAGCTTAGTCTGGGTCTAACTTACTCTCAGCTTCCTAACCATAGCAAACTAATAAGGATAATGTTAACATAATCAGACTATAACATGATAAATAATAATAAGCTAATCAGAGATTATTAGGAATATGATAGATTAGTTACACATATGTAAATATGAGTATACCTTTGTTGTTATCTCGTCGGTAGTATGTGGCATAGATGTTTCTATGTTGGATTCCTCCATAGCAAATATCTGAAATATATTTTTGAGTAATATCTTTTATTGAGTTCTCAACACATGAGAGGTTATAGGTAAGCAGAATTGCTTGCCTTCCTTCTCATCTGTTCGTCTCTATTTATACACATAAGAGTCAAGTGCCTCAATAATTTACATAAAGAAACCGCGTGAGTAAACAGTTTAAGATACTGTTTGCTTTACGACTTCTGAAAGAAAAAAGAAGAAAAACGCGTAAATGCACAGTACTATCTACTGTGTACTTTACGACTTTTTTTAAAAAAGAAAACGCGTAACTATTCCTACACGCGTACTATCCTATCCTACTTTACATGATTGAGCATTATGCTCTTATTTTCAACAAAGAAAAACGTGTGGGGTTTAGTGTTTGTCTTTTTGTAGGTTGACTGGTTGGATTTGAGCTGCTTGCTCCTGTAGATGCTTTTCCTGTAGCTGCATTAACAAACTTGTTATGAGTTTTATGGAGTTTCTCAACGTCTCCTTCTAGTTCTGGAATTTTTATGTCTTCCGATTGACATAGTTCAGCATATTTTGAGTCATGCGGTTGACTTGTAGCTTTGTCCTTCTTTAGCTCTTTTAGTTCTAGCTCAAAACTGTCCACTTTTAAGCAAAGTGTAGTCATGGCTTTTAACAAAATATCCATTTGGCTATCTTGATCTGTCTGGGTAGCTTTGTCTTGATAAGTAGTCTGCAGTGACATTTTTGTTAGTACTGATCACTTCTATTGTAAATGTAAAATTTTGTATATTTAAGACAAGTCTTCGTATTTCTTTTGTTGTAACTGAGTCGTCTAATTTTCTTGTTAGCCACCATTTTACTTGTGTATTATCTGTTCTGACAATAAATTTGTTATAAACAATATATGGTTCGAATGCTAATAAACATTTATATAAGGCAAATAATTCTTTCCTATTTATTTCCCATTTATCTTGAGGTTCCGTATATGTTCCTGAGTGATATCTACAGTGATGTTCTGTTTTTGTATCAATATACTTATATTTTAATACTCCACCGTAACTATGGTTACTTGAATCTGTTTCTACTATATATATAAATTCTTTTGTTATATCTGGAAAATATAATTTTGGTAACTTTTGACATAATTCTTTAACCTTTTGTATATGTTTTCTATCTGTTTGGTCAAAATGATATTCAATATCCTTTTTTAATTTTTTATTTAATGGTTTTAAATATTCTGCTAATTTTGGTATATATTCTCTTACTTGATTTACTAATCCTAAAAAGGATTGTAATTTTTTCTTCGTATCTAGTATTTCATTTGAATTTATAATTTTTTGTACTATATGTGTTTGCATTTTTACTCCATTCTTATCTATTTGTATACCAAGAAATTCTATTTGTTTTTTCATTATTTCTGCCTTGCTTTTACTTAAACTAATTCCTGCTGTATCTATAATGTTAATAAATTTATTTAGTAATTGTATGTGTTCGTCTTCTGTTCTTGAATATAACAATATATCATCAATATATACAATACAGTTTTCTAATTGTGTAAAGTAAGTATCCATAAAATGTTGATACCTACCTGGTGCATTTTTATATCCAAAGGGTAAAACATTCCATTCATAAAATCCTTGGGGTACTGTGAATGCTGTTAAATGTTTAGAGTTATCTTCTAATTTTAAATGATAAAATCCTGATTTGCAATCAAATTTGCTAAAGTAATTATATCCTTGGATTTGTCTAATTTTTAATATTTTATTTGGTATTGGGTAATTATAAGTTTTAGTTTTGGCATTTAGATTTCTATAATCAATAACCATCCTACTCTTCCCTCTTTTTTGTTCACTATGTTTGTTAACAATAAAGGCGGGACTAGTATGTTTACTGTTACTAGCTTGGATGTAATTATTTTGAAGTAATTCATCTATGTGTAAGGTAAATTCTTTTAAGTCATCAAAGTTATATTTTAATGGTTTTTGGGTTATTATACTATTCTGATTTATTAGTTCTATTGTAACTGTTGTTTTATGTTTATGCCATCCTTTAAGCGGATTGTCACTATATAAGGGTTCTAACTTATCATAGATTGATTGTAACATATTGATATTAAAGGTTATAATTTCTATTGCTTTCTCTGTTGTCACTTGATTTTCTAGTTTTTGTGTTATCTTTTCTGATCCTTTTATCCATGGTGTTGTTTTTCTAGGTTTATTTTGTACTCGTTTGGCTCCTATTTTTTGTTTACAAGGTGTTGTAAACCAGCAGTGTGTTTTTGTTAGTATATGAGGGTATAGTTCATCGATAAAGGGCATTCCTAAAATTATATCTCTTGTTGTGAAATCATAGTTATACATTGTTTTTATTGTTAGTATTTTATCATATATTTGTAATTTGACATCTTTTGCATAATATTTTATTATACTTCCTTCGTCATTAAATCCTGAAAATACAGTTGGATTTTTTATCTTTTGCCACTTAGTTTCTGGTAAACAATTGTATCTACATAAATTTGCTTCTGCACCGGTATCTATCATTGGTGTGTAATATCTACTATTGTATCCTTCTACAATTATTTTTGCTAATATATATACTTTCATTTTAAAGTATTTTTATAATATTGATTTTGTCCTATTGATTATTACATTTTTATTTTGGTAATGAATGATCAATCTTTTATCTTCTAACTTATATGGTTTTACTTGTTCTAGCCATTGTAGTCCTAAAACTATATTTGGATTTATTTGTCCTATTGTAAATTGTATGTTTATAGGTATTCCGCCTATAATTACTTCTTGAATAGTTATTTCCTTTGTCTGTTTTAATTCTATTGGTAGATCGGGTATTTCTTGTTCTTGTATTATAATATCATCTTCTGTAATTAATTCTCTTGTTATCCAATTATCTTGTTCTCCTGTGTTAATTAAGATTAAATATTTTCGTTGATTTAATATTCCTGTTATATAATAAGGATGTTGTGTTGGTATTATTTCATTGGGTATTTCATATTCTATTCTTCTGGATGTACTCATTCTTGATGAGGATGAGGGGGCATCTATTTGTCTTTTTGGTGTCATTCCTATTCTTTCTTTTACTATATCTAATTCTTGATTCATATTTAATTCATCATAACTATAATCATTATTATCTATGACCGTTAATATATTGTCGAATGGGGATTCTATATTGATTTTATCAATTTTGTTAGTTGCTTGTACCATATGTTTAGTAGTTAAAATATATAAATTTTTGCATCTTGCTGTAAATATTTTACTTCCAGGGGTTAATTCTATTCCTGATAGTTTCCAATATAATACTAGAGATTTATCTATATTTCTTGTTTCGTAATTTGCTTGTATATATTTGAGTCAAATATTATTTTTTGGTTATTACTATCTTCAGTTTGGTAATTTTCTTTTTCTATTATTCCTGATTCAGTCATCAATTTCGTTTTCTATATCTGATAGATTTATATCGCTATCATCATTATTTAGGTCAGTTTCTAAATCTGCGTCATTTATCTCTATATCTGGTAATTCATCTAGTTCATAAATACTATCGTTACTTTCTAAATCATAATCTATGTATGGTAATTCTGTATAAATATTTTCTTCTATTCTTACTTCGGTAATTTGTTTTTTCTTAATATCTTTAGGTATTTTACAATCTTTAGCTAAGTGTCCTAATTTTCCACAGTTATAGCATTTGCATTCTGATAATTTTTTCTTAGGTCGATAAGGTCTTTTTCTCTTGTAATTTTTTATATAATATCTTTTTCTTGGATTTTTATGCTTATATTTAGATTTAAAAGATTTATATTTTTTAAATCGTTTTTTGTATCTAAACTTATTTTTCTTAGTTTTACAACCAAATTGTGGTGCTATCTTTTGTGTACAACACGACATATTTTTTGTTAATACTTTATCTAATTTTTGTTTATCTTTATATTCATCACACAGTCCTATAAACCATGTTTGTAAATATTTTATTCTAGCTCCTAATGTATCTGTCAAACTAGCTGCATCCCATGCTGTTATTATTTTTGTACTAAATGGTTCAGGTAACTTTGTAAAATATGTTCTTCTAACTGCTATAGCTTCTTCATGAGTATATATTGCTCTATAATAGTAATCTTTAAAAGCGCATGTATATTCATCTATATAACACATATTGCATATTGATAATTTATTCATTAATTGTCTATTTAGATTCTTATCTTTTTCTTGTTCTGCTAATTCTGTTGTCATACTTCCAAATTCATTTCTAATTCCAAATTCGTATTTGTCTAATATAGCTATGCTTGATGTTGTAATTGTTCCACTACTATCTTTATTATTTCTTAATGTTGCTCTACCGTCAGCTGTTATGTTATGTAGCCATAATTTTACTGTTCCTATTAATGTTCTTTCTATATATCCTGGTGTATCTGCTACTGATATTTTATTATCTATTAGTTGTTTTGCAATTTGTCCTATCCATACTTGTATTGTTTTATTTATATCTGTGACACAATCTAAATCTAAAAATTGTGAATGTTCTGGAGTTTTAGTTGGTGTCCATTTATTTAATCTACTTTGCCATATTGCTTCATATCTATTATCATCTGTTACTGTATAATAAGTTGGTTCTCTAGTTCGTGGGTTATCATATCTTCTTTTCTCATATGTTCTACTTGTACTTGGTTGTTCATTTTTTATAGTATGTATATTTGGTTCAGCATTTGTTGTATTTATATTTAAATCTGTTATTTGGTTCATTATTTGGGTATATGTTTCACTGTTATCGTCATTATCGTCTTCATTGTTATTATTGTCTGAATGTATTTCTGATTCGGTTTCGTTTATGGTTACATTATCTATGGTTAAATTGTCTATTGTGATGTTATCAATACTTATGTTTGGAGATTCTTCGTCAGGGTTTAAGCTTTCTAAGTGTATTTGTTCTTTTAACTGTACTAATTCCATTGCTAACTTTTTTTCTTTTTCTTTTTTTATTTTTTCATTTTGTTTGGCTAATCTGGCTTGTACTTTCTGGGCATATATTTGTTTTAATATTGCTAATTCTTTTTCCATTTCTTGTATTTTTGTAGATGATTCGGATGTTTCTGGTTCTGGTTCAAAATATTCAGGGATTGGTTCTTGAGGTGGTATAGGTTTTTGAGGAGGGGTTTGTTTTATTTGTTGGGTTTTTAGTTGTTCGATTTCTTTTTTGGCTTCTAATCGTATTTTTTCTATTTCTAGTTTTTGATCTATTTCAGTATTTTCTTTTTGTAATCTTATCATTTCTGTTAGACTATCTTCTAATTTAGCTGATATTGGATCCGGCATTAAATATAATTTTGTACCTATTTTTCTATATCGTCGTCCTAAATTTGAGTGTGTTATTGTTATTTGTGTTCCATCTGTTCCTAAAAATGTTTTTTCTTCTACTGGATATTCTTCTTTATTCATAAACAATATTTAATTTCTAATATATCTTTTTGTAATTCTAATTCTTGTATGGTTTGTTTTTGTGCTTCGATTGATTTTTTAGCTACTCCTGCAAATATATTATAATTTAATCTTTCTTTTCTAATTTTAAGTTCTTCGTGTATATCATTTAATTTTCTTAATAATTCCATTTTTCTTATTATTTTTGGTGTTTCTGGATATATATATACTGGGTTGCTCGGCTCTGGTTTATCCATTTACTAATGATTCTCTTATTTTAGTTATTGCTATAATAAAATGTGTTATTCTTTTAGTGAAGTTATTTATTTCCTTGATTATTTGTGTAATTTCTTTTAGCTTATATTTTTGCTGTCTTTTTATTTTACTCTGTTTTTCAATTCTTCTTGTTAAATAGTGTATTTTTATTTTTCTGACTACTTTTGGTTGTTGTCGCTTATACATTATAATTCATCATATTTATATTCTTGTTGTTTTATAAGTTGTCTAATATATTCGTATTCTGTATAGGAAATTGTGTCGATTAATTCAGGTATTTTTGTGTATTCGTATCTTTCATATAATTTATCTAAATTTAGTCTTAGTTTCTGTACTTTAGTTGCTATATTTATTTGTTTATCCAATCTTATACATCTAGGGTGTTTATCTGGTAAATCTTCTCCATATTCAATTCCTTTCATGTTTTCTGTTTGTATTATAAATTGTTTTTTACTTTGTTTCTTTATTCTATTTTTGTAAATATTGTTGGTACTATATTTTTTATTCCTATGCTCGTTTATTTTATTTTCGTTCATCCTATGCTCTGTTATCTTATCTTTTTTATTCCTATGCTCTGATACCAATGTGGGGGGTGGTCCTTTGATCTTCTCTTCTTGGGTCATTTTATCTAAATGCGGAATTATAGTAGTTATCTCGTTCTCTAATTAGTCTTAATATAATATTGATATCTCTTACTATTAGATCTAAATAACCACTATTTTGGGTTTGTATATATCTGTCTAGATTGAATTGTATTAATGTTTCTCTTTCTCTTAGTTCATCTATAGTTCGCTGCCAATTTTCTAAATTATTTTGGTCCATTTTAATAAAAATCTAGATATCCTTCTGTATCTATATCAAGGTATATATCATTATCTCTAGAGTCATCATCACTATCATTGTTTAATATTGTGTCTAGCCATAATTCTTTCATTAAGTCTATAATTTCGTGGTTAAATAGTAGGTTATATATTCTTTGTGTGATATCTGTATCTAAATTTTTTAATATATATAAGACTATTTTGGTCCTAAATACTGGCAATATTTAACCAATAAATTTTCTGAAATAAAATCTTTTTTTATAGCTCTTGTTGTTGGGGTATCTTCGGGTCTTAGTAATGTCCATATCCAACTACGTACTTCTTCCATATCTTCTTGTCGTAGTACTCTTGCATTTGCATAGATCATGGCATGGTCTCTACAATGATATTTCCATATGTTATGTCCATTGGTATAATTGTTGACTAGTTCTTGGATAATTACTTGTAGTCCTATTAATCTTTTTGTAGCAAAGAATGTTGGTATATCAACTTCTGGTATTTCTGGTTGCTTTTCTATGTCCTCTGGGATAATCATATCTCTGGTTAGTCCAATTTTTACTACTTGGATGAGTGGTTTTATCTCATTGTATAATATTTCGGCTGGTGCTGAATAACATCTTATATAAAAGAATGATCCGTCTGTAATTCTTTTGTATATGGAAAAGGCATTATATAAGTCTGGTATTTGTTGTAGTTCTGCTCCATCGGCTGTATATACTGTTGCGAGTAGTCCATATTCATAGCATGTACGTACTAAATTTGCACTGGTGCCAGGCTGGGCTATTAGTTTATTGTATCCTTGTAGTTTCTGAGTTATAAAATCTTTTTGAGGGTCAGTGGTTGTCTGAGATCTTGGATGTAAATTCAAAAAGGTTTGGGTTTTATACATATTTTGGATGTATGCTCTGGAAATGTGGTTATATACTTGTTTATTTTGGTTTAGACTTGCGGCATATGTGGATGTTTGTGGACTTGGTATAGTCGGATGTGATAGGTTTATGGGTTGTTTATTTCTGATAGAGGTTTTTGTAAACTGGTTATTTAAATTTTGGTTTTGTCTTTTTGTAGGTTGACTGGTTGGATTTGAGCTGCTTGCTCCTGTAGATGCTTTTCCTGTAGCTGCATTAACAAACTTGTTATGAGTTTTATGGAGTTTCTCAACGTCTCCTTCTAGTTCTGGAATTTTTATGTCTTCCGATTGACATAGTTCAGCATATTTTGAGTCATGCGGTTGACTTGTAGCTTTGTCCTTCTTTAGCTCTTTTAATTCTAGCTCAAAACTGTCCACTTTTAAGCAAAGTGTAGTCATGGCTTTTAACAAAATATCCATTTGGCTATCTTGATCTGTCTGGGTAGCTTTGTCTTGATAAGTAGTCTGCAGTGACATTTTTGTTAGTACTGATCACTTCTATTGTAAATGTAAAATTTTGTATATTTAAGACAAGTCTTCGTATTTCTTTTGTTGTAACTGAGTCGTCTAATTTTCTTGTTAGCCACCATTTTACTTGTGTATTATCTGTTCTGACAATAAATTTGTTATAAACAATATATGGTTCGAATGCTAATAAACATTTATATAAGGCAAATAATTCTTTCCTATTTATTTCCCATTTATCTTGAGGTTCCGTATATGTTCCTGAGTGATATCTACAGTGATGTTCTGTTTTTGTATCAATATACTTATATTTTAATACTCCACCGTAACTATGGTTACTTGAATCTGTTTCTACTATATATATAAATTCTTTTGTTATATCTGGAAAATATAATTTTGGTAACTTTTGACATAATTCTTTAACCTTTTGTATATGTTTTCTATCTGTTTGGTCAAAATGATATTCAATATCCTTTTTTAATTTTTTATTTAATGGTTTTAAATATTCTGCTAATTTTGGTATATATTCTCTTACTTGATTTACTAATCCTAAAAAGGATTGTAACTTTTTCTTTGTATCTAGTATCTCATCTGAATTTATAATTTTTTGTACTATATGTGTTTGCATTTTTACTCCATTCTTATCTATTTGTATGCCAAGAAATTCTATTTGTTTTTTCATTATTTCTGCCTTGCTTTTACTTAAACTAATTCCTGCTGTATCTATAATGTTAATAAATTTATTTAGTAATTGTATGTGTTCGTCTTCTGTTCTTGAATATAACAATATATCATCAATATATACAATACAGTTTTCTAATTGTGTAAAGTAAGTATCCATAAAATGTTGATACCTACCTGGTGCATTTTTATATCCAAAGGGTAAAACATTCCATTCATAAAATCCTTGGGGTACTGTGAATGCTGTTAAATGTTTAGAGTTATCTTCTAATTTTAAATGATAAAAGCCTGATTTGCAATCAAATTTGCTAAAGTAATTATATCCTTGGATTTGTCTAATTTTTAATATTTTGTTTGGTATTGGGTAATTATAAGTTTTAGTTTTGGCATTTAGATTTCTATAATCAATAACCATCCTACTCTTCCCTCTTTTTTGTTCACTATGTTTGTTAACAATAAAGGCGGGACTAGTATGTTTACTGTTACTAGCTTGGATGTAATTATTTTGAAGTAATTCATCTATGTGTAAGGTAAATTCTTTTAAGTCATCAAAGTTATATTTTAATGGTTTTTGGGTTATTATACTATTCTGATTTATTAGTTCTATTGTAACTGTTGTTTTATGTTTATGCCATCCTTTAAGCGGATTGTCACTATATAAGGGTTCTAACTTATCATAGATTGATTGTAACATATTGATATTAAAGGTTATAATTTCTATTGCTTTCTCTGTTGTCACTTGATTTTCTAGTTTTTGTGTTATCTTTTCTGATCCTTTTATCCATGGTGTTGTTTTTCTAGGTTTATTTTGTACTCGTTTGGCTCCTATTTTTTGTTTACAAGGTGTTGTAAACCAGCAGTGTGTTTTTGTTAGTATATGAGGGTATAGTTCATCGATAAAGGGCATTCCTAAAATTATATCTCTTGTTGTGAAATCATAGTTATACATTGTTTTTATTGTTAGTATTTTATCATATATTTGTAATTTGACATCTTTTGCATAATATTTTATTATACTTCCTTCGTCATTAAATCCTGAAAATACAGTTGGATTTTTTATCTTTTGCCACTTAGTTTCTGGTAAACAATTGTATCTACATAAATTTGCTTCTGCACCGGTATCTATCATTGGTGTGTAATATCTACTATTGTATCCTTCTACAATTATTTTTGCTAATATATATACTTTCATTTTAAAGTATTTTTATAATATTGATTTTGTCCTATTGATTATTACATTTTTATTTTGGTAATGAATGATCAATCTTTTATCTTCTAACTTATATGGTTTTACTTGTTCTAGCCATTGTAGTCCTAAAACTATATTTGGATTTATTTGTCCTATTGTAAATTGTATGTTTATAGGTATTCCGCCTATAATTACTTCTTGAATAGTTATTTCCTTTGTCTGTTTTAATTCTATTGGTAGATCGGGTATTTCTTGTTCTTGTATTATAATATCATCTTCTGTAATTAATTCTCTTGTTATCCAATTATCTTGTTCTCCTGTGTTAATTAAGATTAAATATTTTCGTTGATTTAATATTCCTGTTATATAATAAGGATGTTGTGTTGGTATTATTTCATTGGGTATTTCATATTCTATTCTTCTGGATGTACTCATTCTTGATGAGGATGAGGGGGCATCTATTTGTCTTTTTGGTGTCATTCCTATTCTTTCTTTTACTATATCTAATTCTTGATTCATATTTAATTCATCATAACTATAATCATTATTATCTATGACCGTTAATATATTGTCGAATGGGGATTCTATATTGATTTTATCAATTTTGTTAGTTGCTTGTACCATATGTTTAGTAGTTAAAATATATAAATTTTTGCATCTTGCTGTAAATATTTTACTTCCAGGGGTTAATTCTATTCCTGATAGTTTCCAATATAATACTAGAGATTTATCTATATTTCTATCTTTTATTGCTACTGTATAATTTGGGTTAACTGTAAACTTAAATTTTTGGTATATTAGATTTCCTTTTACTGCACTAATTATACTTTGTTCAATTGGGTACTTAATTCTATCATCTGCTAAGTATAGTTCTATGGGTGTATTTATTCCTTCCGTAAAACATGCTTTTATTAATATCTGTATTGCTCCTAAGTGTACATGAGTTATTTCGTTTTTCGGTTTTGGTTTTAATGCTTGTATTTCTTTGGTTATTTCTCTTTTACTTATTATGGGTACCATTGCACTACCTTGTGCATATTTACAGTCTACTGTATGTTCTTTTTGGCTTATTATATAATATTCTTCTTTAGGTTTTTTAAACCAATATTTTACCATTGGTACATCTAATACATTATCTATTTTTAAGGTTATTTCTTGTTTCGTAATTTGCTTGTATATATTTGAGTCAAATATTATTTTTTGGTTATTACTATCTTCAGTTTGGTAATTTTCTTTTTCTATTATTCCTGATTCAGTCATCAATTTCGTTTTCTATATCTGATAGATTTATATCGCTATCATCATTATTTAGGTCAGTTTCTAAATCTGCGTCATTTATCTCTATATCTGGTAATTCATCTAGTTCATAAATACTATCGTTACTTTCTAAATCATAATCTATGTATGGTAATTCCGTATAAATATTTTCTTCTATTCTTACTTCGGTAATTTGTTTTTTCTTAATATCTTTAGGTATTTTACAATCTTTAGCTAAGTGTCCTAATTTTCCACAGTTATAGCATTTGCATTCTGATAATTTTTTCTTAGGTCGATAAGGTCTTTTTCTCTTGTAATTTTTTATATAATATCTTTTTCTTGGATTTTTATGCTTATATTTAGATTTAAAAGATTTATATTTTTTAAATCGTTTTTTGTATCTAAACTTATTTTTCTTAGTTTTACAACCAAATTGTGGTGCTATCTTTTGTGTACAACACGACATATTTTTTGTTAATACTTTATCTAATTTTTGTTTATCTTTATATTCATCACACAGTCCTATAAACCATGTTTGTAAATATTTTATTCTAGCTCCTAATGTATCTGTCAAACTAGCTGCATCCCATGCTGTTATTATTTTTGTACTAAATGGTTCAGGTAACTTTGTAAAATATGTTCTTCTAACTGCTATAGCTTCTTCATGAGTATATATTGCTCTATAATAGTAATCTTTAAAAGCGCATGTATATTCATCTATATAACACATATTGCATATTGATAATTTATTCATTAATTGTCTATTTAGATTCTTATCTTTTTCTTGTTCTGCTAATTCTGTTGTCATACTTCCAAATTCATTTCTAATTCCAAATTCGTATTTGTCTAATATAGCTATGCTTGATGTTGTAATTGTTCCACTACTATCTTTATTATTTCTTAATGTTGCTCTACCGTCAGCTGTTATGTTATGTAGCCATAATTTTACTGTTCCTATTAATGTTCTTTCTATATATCCTGGTGTATCTGCTACTGATATTTTATTATCTATTAGTTGTTTTGCAATTTGTCCTATCCATACTTGTATTGTTTTATTTATATCTGTGACACAATCTAAATCTAAAAATTGTGAATGTTCTGGAGTTTTAGTTGGTGTCCATTTATTTAATCTACTTTGCCATATTGCTTCATATCTATTATCATCTGTTACTGTATAATAAGTTGGTTCCTTTGATCTTCTCTTCTTGGGTCATTTTATCTAAATGCGGAATTATAGTAGTTATCTCGTTCTCTAATTAGTCTTAATATAATATTGATATCTCTTACTATTAGATCTAAATAACCACTATTTTGGGTTTGTATATATCTGTCTAGATTGAATTGTATTAATGTTTCTCTTTCTCTTAGTTCATCTATAGTTCGCTGCCAATTTTCTAAATTATTTTGGTCCATTTTAATAAAAATCTAGATATCCTTCTGTATCTATATCAAGGTATATATCATTATCTCTAGAGTCATCATCACTATCATTGTTTAATATTGTGTCTATCCATAATTCTTTCATTAAGTCTATGATTTCGTGGTTAAATAGTAGGTTATATATTCTTTGTGTGATATCTGTATCTAAATTTTTTAATATATATAAGACTAATATTTTATAGTCTTTATCTCCATTTATAAGATACTTAGGTATTGGTGTTTTATATCTTTCTATATCTTCTGTTTGTTTAGGGTTACTAGTTTCTGCTATCTCGAGTTTCATATAACTAGGTTCTGTCATTTCTTACTTCTGTGTTTTAATCAAACTATTCCTTCTAACCTCTGCTTATATTATTACCTTTATCATCTAATAGTCCAGTATGTTTAATTATCCGGTTGGTCACTACTATGGGTTCCAGCTTTAATCAGTTTACCCTAACCCTGCTTACTTCAGTTGGTTTACTACCCTATTCACGGCTTCCTCGCCTTTTCTGGGTTCAACCATTTTGGAAAAGCTTAGTCTGGGTCTAACTTACTCTCAGCTTCCTAACCATAGCAAACTAATAAGGATAATGTTAACATAATCAGACTATAACATGATAAATAATAATAAGCTAATCAGAGATTATTAGGAATATGATAGATTAGTTACACATATGTAAATATGAGTATACCTTTGTTGTTATCTCGTCGGTAGTATGTGGCATAGATGTTTCTATGTTGGATTCCTCCATAGCAAATATCTGAAATATATTTTTGAGTAATATCTTTTATTGAGTTCTCAACACATGAGAGGTTATAGGTAAGCAGAATTGCTTGCCTTCCTTCTCATCTGTTCGTCTCTATTTATACACATAAGAGGCAAGTGCCTCAATAATTTACATAAAGAAACCGCGTGAGTAAACAGTTTAAGATACTGTTTGCTTTACGACTTCTGAAAGAAAAAAGAAGAAAAACGCGTAAATGCACAGTACTATCTACTGTGTACTTTACGACTTTTTTTAAAAAAGAAAACGCGTAACTATTCCTACACGCGTACTATCCTATCCTACTTTACATGATTGAGCATTATGCTCTTATTTTCAACAAAGAAAAACGTGTGGGGTTTAGTGTTTCCCACTAAAAAAGTAGTACAATAATTTACATAATAAGACAAACTAAAATAATATCTGCGGGTCTTCCCATGTATCTTTTTGTCTTGCTGTTCTTCATTCTAGATTTACTTCTGGTATAGTTGTAGTATTTCCTCCACTGCACTTTGAACAATGGTGATCTGGGTATTTTGGTCCTAAATACTGGCAATATTTAACCAATAAATTTTCTGAAATAAAATCTTTTTTGATAGCTCTTGTTGTTGGGGTATCTTCGGGTCTTAGTAATGTCCATATCCAACTACGTACTTCTTCCATATCTTCTTGTCGTAGTACTCTTGCATTTGCATAGATCATGGCATGGTCTCTACAATGATATTTCCATATGTTATGTCCATTGGTATAATTGTTGACTAGTTCTTGGATAATTACTTGTAGTCCTATTAATCTTTTTGTAGCAAAGAATGTTGGTATATCAACTTCTGGTATTTCTGGTTGCTTTTCTATGTCCTCTGGGATAATCATATCTCTGGTTAGTCCAATTTTTACTACTTGGATGAGTGGTTTTATCTCATTGTATAATATTTCGGCTGGTGCTGAATAACATCTTATATAAAAGAATGATCCGTCTGTAATTCTTTTGTATATGGAAAAGGCATTATATAAGTCTGGTATTTGTTGTAGTTCTGCTCCATCGGCTGTATATACTGTTGCGAGTAGTCCATATTCATAGCATGTACGTACTAAATTTGCACTGGTGCCAGGCTGGGCTATTAGTTTATTGTATCCTTGTAGTTTCTGAGTTATAAAATCTTTTTGAGGGTCAGTGGTTGTCTGAGATCTTGGATGTAAATTCAAAAAGGTTTGGGTTTTATACATATTTTGGATGTATGCTCTGGAAATGTGGTTATATACTTGTTTATTTTGGTTTAGACTTGCGGCATATGTGGATGTTTGTGGACTTGGTATAGTCGGATGTGATAGGTTTATGGGTTGTTTATTTCTGATAGAGGTTTTTGTAAACTGGTTATTTAAATTTTGGTTTTGTCTTTTTGTAGGTTGACTGGTTGGATTTGAGCTGCTTGCTCCTGTAGATGCTTTTCCTGTAGCTGCATTAACAAACTTGTTATGAGTTTTATGGAGTTTCTCAACGTCTCCTTCTAGTTCTGGAATTTTTATGTCTTCCGATTGACATAGTTCAGCATATTTTGAGTCATGCGGTTGACTTGTAGCTTTGTCCTTCTTTAGCTCTTTTAATTCTAGCTCAAAACTGTCCACTTTTAAGCAAAGTGTAGTCATGGCTTTTAACAAAATATCCATTTGGCTATCTTGATCTGTCTGGGTAGCTTTGTCTTGATAAGTAGTCTGCAGTGACATTTTTGTTAGTACTGATCACTTCTATTGTAAATGTAAAATTTTGTATATTTAAGACAAGTCTTCGTATTTCTTTTGTTGTAACTGAGTCGTCTAATTTTCTTGTTAGCCACCATTTTACTTGTGTATTATCTGTTCTGACAATAAATTTGTTATAAACAATATATGGTTCGAATGCTAATAAACATTTATATAAGGCAAATAATTCTTTCCTATTTTAAACCAATGGTAAAATATTGGTTTAAAAAACCTAAAGAAGAATATTATATAATAAGCCAAAAAGAACATACAGTAGACTGTAAATATGCACAAGGTAGTGCAATGGTACCCATAATAAGTAAAAGAGAAATAACCAAAGAAATACAAGCATTAAAACCAAAACCGAAAAACGAAATAACTCATGTACACTTAGGAGCAATACAGATATTAATAAAAGCATGTTTTAAGGAAGGAATAAATACACCCATAGAACTATACTTAGCAGATGATAGAATTAAGTACCCAATTGAACAAAGTATAATTAGTGCAGTAAAAGGAAATCTAATATACCAAAAATTTAAGTTTACAGTTAACCCAAATTATACAGTAGCAATAAAAGATAGAAATATAGATAAATCTCTAGTATTATATTGGAAACTATCAGGAATAGAATTAACCCCTGGAAGTAAAATATTTACAGCAAGATGCAAAAATTTATATATTTTAACTACTAAACATATGGTACAAGCAACTAACAAAATTGATAAAATCAATATAGAATCCCCATTCGACAATATATTAACGGTCATAGATAATAATGATTATAGTTATGATGAATTAAATATGAATCAAGAATTAGATATAGTAAAAGAAAGAATAGGAATGACACCAAAAAGACAAATAGATGCCCCCTCATCCTCATCAAGAATGAGTACATCCAGAAGAATAGAATATGAAATACCCAATGAAATAATACCAACACAACATCCTTATTATATAACAGGAATATTAAATCAACGAAAATATTTAATCTTAATTAACACAGGAGAACAAGATAATTGGATAACAAGAGAATTAATTACAGAAGATGATATTATAATACAAGAACAAGAAATACCCGATCTACCAATAGAATTAAAACAGACAAAGGAAATAACTATTCAAGAAGTAATTATAGGCGGAATACCTATAAACATACAATTTACAATAGGACAAATAAATCCAAATATAGTTTTAGGACTACAATGGCTAGAACAAGTAAAACCATATAAGTTAGAAGATAAAAGATTGATCATTCATTACCAAAATAAAAATGTAATAATCAATAGGACAAAATCAATATTATAAAAATACTTTAAAATGAAAGTATATATATTAGCAAAAATAATTGTAGAAGGATACAATAGTAGATATTACACACCAATGATAGATACCGGTGCAGAAGCAAATTTATGTAGATACAATTGTTTACCAGAAACTAAGTGGCAAAAGATAAAAAATCCAACTGTATTTTCAGGATTTAATGACGAAGGAAGTATAATAAAATATTATGCAAAAGATGTCAAATTACAAATATATGATAAAATACTAACAATAAAAACAATGTATAACTATGATTTCACAACAAGAGATATAATTTTAGGAATGCCCTTTATCGATGAACTATACCCTCATATACTAACAAAAACACACTGCTGGTTTACAACACCTTGTAAACAAAAAATAGGAGCCAAACGAGTACAAAATAAACCTAGAAAAACAACACCATGGATAAAAGGATCAGAAAAGATAACACAAAAACTAGAAAATCAAGTGACAACAGAGAAAGCAATAGAAATTATAACCTTTAATATCAATATGTTACAATCAATCTATGATAAGTTAGAACCCTTATATAGTGACAATCCGCTTAAAGGATGGCATAAACATAAAACAACAGTTACAATAGAACTAATAAATCAGAATAGTATAATAACCCAAAAACCATTAAAATATAACTTTGATGACTTAAAAGAATTTACCTTACACATAGATGAATTACTTCAAAATAATTACATCCAAGCTAGTAACAGTAAACATACTAGTCCCGCCTTTATTGTTAACAAACATAGTGAACAAAAAAGAGGGAAGAGTAGGATGGTTATTGATTATAGAAATCTAAATGCCAAAACTAAAACTTATAATTACCCAATACCAAATAAAATATTAAAAATTAGACAAATCCAAGGATATAATTACTTTAGCAAATTTGATTGCAAATCAGGATTTTATCATTTAAAATTAGAAGATAACTCTAAACATTTAACAGCATTCACAGTACCCCAAGGATTTTATGAATGGAATGTTTTACCCTTTGGATATAAAAATGCACCAGGTAGGTATCAACATTTTATGGATACTTACTTTACACAATTAGAAAACTGTATTGTATATATTGATGATATATTGTTATATTCAAGAACAGAAGACGAACACATACAATTACTAAATAAATTTATTAACATTATAGATACAGCAGGAATTAGTTTAAGTAAAAGCAAGGCAGAAATAATGAAAAAACAAATAGAATTTCTTGGCATACAAATAGATAAGAATGGAGTAAAAATGCAAACACATATAGTACAAAAAATTATAAATTCAAATGAAATACTAGATACGAAGAAAAAATTACAATCCTTTTTAGGATTAGTAAATCAAGTAAGAGAATATATACCAAAATTAGCAGAATATTTAAAACCATTAAATAAAAAATTAAAAAAGGATATTGAATATCATTTTGACCAAACAGATAGAAAACATATACAAAAGGTTAAAGAATTATGTCAAAAGTTACCAAAATTATATTTTCCAGATATAACAAAAGAATTTATATATATAGTAGAAACAGATTCAAGTAACCATAGTTACGGTGGAGTATTAAAATATAAGTATATTGATACAAAAACAGAACATCACTGTAGATATCACTCAGGAACATATACGGAACCTCAAGATAAATGGGAAATAAATAGGAAAGAATTATTTGCCTTATATAAATGTTCCTCCACTGCACTTTGAACAATGGTGATCTGGGTATTTTGGTCCTAAATACTGGCAATATTTAACCAATAAATTTTCTGAAATAAAATCTTTTTTGATAGCTCTTGTTGTTGGGGTATCTTCGGGTCTTAGTAATGTCCATATCCAACTACGTACTTCTTCCATATCTTCTTGTCGTAGTACTCTTGCATTTGCATAGATCATGGCATGGTCTCTACAATGATATTTCCATATGTTATGTCCATTGGTATAATTGTTGACTAGTTCTTGGATAATTACTTGTAGTCCTATTAATCTTTTTGTAGCAAAGAATGTTGGTATATCAACTTCTGGTATTTCTGGTTGCTTTTCTATGTCCTCTGGGATAATCATATCTCTGGTTAGTCCAATTTTTACTACTTGGATGAGTGGTTTTATCTCATTGTATAATATTTCGGCTGGTGCTGAATAACATCTTATATAAAAGAATGATCCGTCTGTAATTCTTTTGTATATGGAAAAGGCATTATATAAGTCTGGTATTTGTTGTAGTTCTGCTCCATCGGCTGTATATACTGTTGCGAGTAGTCCATATTCATAGCATGTACGTACTAAATTTGCACTGGTGCCAGGCTGGGCTATTAGTTTATTGTATCCTTGTAGTTTCTGAGTTATAAAATCTTTTTGAGGGTCAGTGGTTGTCTGAGATCTTGGATGTAAATTCAAAAAGGTTTGGGTTTTATACATATTTTGGATGTATGCTCTGGAAATGTGGTTATATACTTGTTTATTTTGGTTTAGACTTGCGGCATATGTGGATGTTTGTGGACTTGGTATAGTCGGATGTGATAGGTTTATGGGTTGTTTATTTCTGATAGAGGTTTTTGTAAACTGGTTATTTAAATTTTGGTTTTGTCTTTTTGTAGGTTGACTGGTTGGATTTGAGCTGCTTGCTCCTGTAGATGCTTTTCCTGTAGCTGCATTAACAAACTTGTTATGAGTTTTATGGAGTTTCTCAACGTCTCCTTCTAGTTCTGGAATTTTTATGTCTTCCGATTGACATAGTTCAGCATATTTTGAGTCATGCGGTTGACTTGTAGCTTTGTCCTTCTTTAGCTCTTTTAGTTCTAGCTCAAAACTGTCCACTTTTAAGCAAAGTGTAGTCATGGCTTTTAACAAAATATCCATTTGGCTATCTTGATCTGTCTGGGTAGCTTTGTCTTGATAAGTAGTCTGCAGTGACATTTTTGTTAGTACTGATCACTTCTATTGTAAATGTAAAATTTTGTATATTTAAGACAAGTCTTCGTATTTCTTTTGTTGTAACTGAGTCGTCTAATTTTCTTGTTAGCCACCATTTTACTTGTGTATTATCTGTTCTGACAATAAATTTGTTATAAACAATATATGGTTCGAATGCTAATAAACATTTATATAAGGCAAATAATTCTTTCCTATTTATTTCCCATTTATCTTGAGGTTCCGTATATGTTCCTGAGTGATATCTACAGTGATGTTCTGTTTTTGTATCAATATACTTATATTTTAATACTCCACCGTAACTATGGTTACTTGAATCTGTTTCTACTATATATATAAATTCTTTTGTTATATCTGGAAAATATAATTTTGGTAACTTTTGACATAATTCTTTAACCTTTTGTATATGTTTTCTATCTGTCTCTTCTCTTCTTGGGTCATTTTATCTAAATGCGGAATTATAGTAGTTATCTCGTTCTCTAATTAGTCTTAATATAATATTGATATCTCTTACTATTAGATCTAAATAACCACTATTTTGGGTTTGTATATATCTGTCTAGATTGAATTGTATTAATGTTTCTCTTTCTCTTAGTTCATCTATAGTTCGCTGCCAATTTTCTAAATTATTTTGGTCCATTTTAATAAAAATCTAGATATCCTTCTGTATCTATATCAAGGTATATATCATTATCTCTAGAGTCATCATCACTATCATTGTTTAATATTGTGTCTAGCCATAATTCTTTCATTAAGTCTATAATTTCGTGGTTAAATAGTAGGTTATATATTCTTTGTGTGATATCTGTATCTAAATTTTTTAATATATATAAGACTAATATTTTATAGTCTTTATCTCCATTTATAAGATACTTAGGTATTGGTGTTTTATATCTTTCTATATCTTCTGTTTGTTTAGGGTTACTAGTTTCTGCTATCTCGAGTTTCATATAACTAGGTTCTGTCATTTCTTACTTCTGTGTTTTAATCAAACTATTCCTTCAATATACTTATATTTTAATACTCCACCGTAACTATGGTTACTTGAATCTGTTTCTACTATATATATAAATTCTTTTGTTATATCTGGAAAATATAATTTTGGTAACTTTTGACATAATTCTTTAACCTTTTGTATATGTTTTCTATCTGTTTGGTCAAAATGATATTCAATATCCTTTTTTAATTTTTTATTTAATGGTTTTAAATATTCTGCTAATTTTGGTATATATTCTCTTACTTGATTTACTAATCCTAAAAAGGATTGTAATTTTTTCTTCGTATCTAGTATTTCATTTGAATTTATAATTTTTTGTACTATATGTGTTTGCATTTTTACTCCATTCTTATCTATTTGTATACCAAGAAATTCTATTTGTTTTTTCATTATTTCTGCCTTGCTTTTACTTAAACTAATTCCTGCTGTATCTATAATGTTAATAAATTTATTTAGTAATTGTATGTGTTCGTCTTCTGTTCTTGAATATAACAATATATCATCAATATATACAATACAGTTTTCTAATTGTGTAAAGTAAGTATCCATAAAATGTTGATACCTACCTGGTGCATTTTTATATCCAAAGGGTAAAACATTCCATTCATAAAATCCTTGGGGTACTGTGAATGCTGTTAAATGTTTAGAGTTATCTTCTAATTTTAAATGATAAAAGCCTGATTTGCAATCAAATTTGCTAAAGTAATTATATCCTTGGATTTGTCTAATTTTTAATATTTTGTTTGGTATTGGGTAATTATAAGTTTTAGTTTTGGCATTTAGATTTCTATAATCAATAACCATCCTACTCTTCCCTCTTTTTTGTTCACTATGTTTGTTAACAATAAAGGCGGGACTAGTATGTTTACTGTTACTAGCTTGGATGTAATTATTTTGAAGTAATTCATCTATGTGTAAGGTAAATTCTTTTAAGTCATCAAAGTTATATTTTAATGGTTTTTGGGTTATTATACTATTCTGATTTATTAGTTCTATTGTAACTGTTGTTTTATGTTTATGCCATCCTTTAAGCGGATTGTCACTATATAAGGGTTCTAACTTATCATAGATTGATTGTAACATATTGATATTAAAGGTTATAATTTCTATTGCTTTCTCTGTTGTCACTTGATTTTCTAGTTTTTGTGTTATCTTTTCTGATCCTTTTATCCATGGTGTTGTTTTTCTAGGTTTATTTTGTACTCGTTTGGCTCCTATTTTTTGTTTACAAGGTGTTGTAAACCAGCAGTGTGTTTTTGTTAGTATATGAGGGTATAGTTCATCGATAAAGGGCATTCCTAAAATTATATCTCTTGTTGTGAAATCATAGTTATACATTGTTTTTATTGTTAGTATTTTATCATATATTTGTAATTTGACATCTTTTGCATAATATTTTATTATACTTCCTTCGTCATTAAATCCTGAAAATACAGTTGGATTTTTTATCTTTTGCCACTTAGTTTCTGGTAAACAATTGTATCTACATAAATTTGCTTCTGCACAAGAGCTATCAAAAAAGATTTTATTTCAGAAAATTTATTGGTTAAATATTGCCAGTATTTAGGACCAAAATACCCAGATCACCATTGTTCAAAGTGCAGTGGAGGAAATACTACAACTATACCAGAAGTAAATCTAGAATGAAGAACAGCAAGACAAAAAGATACATGGGAAGACCCGCAGATATTATTTTAGTTTGTCTTATTATGTAAATTATTGTACTACTTTTTTAGTGGGAAACACTAAACCCCACACGTTTTTCTTTGTTGAAAATAAGAGCATAATGCTCAATCATGTAAAGTAGGATAGGATAGTACGCGTGTAGGAATAGTTACGCGTTTTCTTTTTTAAAAAAAGTCGTAAAGTACACAGTAGATAGTACTGTGCATTTACGCGTTTTTCTTCTTTTTTCTTTCAGAAGTCGTAAAGCAAACAGTATCTTAAACTGTTTACTCACGCGGTTTCTTTATGTAAATTATTGAGGCACTTGCCTCTTATGTGTATAAATAGAGACGAACAGATGAGAAGGAAGGCAAGCAATTCTGCTTACCTATAACCTCTCATGTGTTGAGAACTCAATAAAAGATATTACTCAAAAATATATTTCAGATATTTGCTATGGAGGAATCCAACATAGAAACATCTATGCCACATACTACCGACGAGATAACAACAAAGGTATACTCATATTTACATATGTGTAACTAATCTATCATATTCCTAATAATCTCTGATTAGCTTATTATTATTTATCATGTTATAGTCTGATTATGTTAACATTATCCTTATTAGTTTGCTATGGTTAGGAAGCTGAGAGTAAGTTAGACCCAGACTAAGCTTTTCCAAAATGGTTGAACCCAGAAAAGGCGAGGAAGCCGTGAATAGGGTAGTAAACCAACTGAAGTAAGCAGGGTTAGGGTAAACTGATTAAAGCTGGAACCCATAGTAGTGACCAACCCTTGCTGTTCTTCATTCTAGATTTACTTCTGGTATAGTTGTAGTATTTCCTCCACTGCACTTTGAACAATGGTGATCTGGGTATTTTGGTCCTAAATACTGGCAATATTTAACCAATAAATTTTCTGAAATAAAATCTTTTTTGATAGCTCTTGTTGTTGGGGTATCTTCGGGTCTTAGTAATGTCCATATCCAACTACGTACTTCTTCCATATCTTCTTGTCGTAGTACTCTTGCATTTGCATAGATCATGGCATGGTCTCTACAATGATATTTCCATATGTTATGTCCATTGGTGTAATTGTTGACTAGTTCTTGAATAATTACTTGCAGTCCTATTAATCTTTTTGTAGCAAAGAATGTTGGTATATCAACTTCTGGTATTTCTGGTTGCTTTTCTATATCCTCTGGGATAATCATATCTCTGGTTAGTCCAATTTTTACTACTTGGATGAGTGGTTTTATCTCATTGTATAATATTTCGGCTGGTGCTGAATAACATCTTATATAAAAGAATGATCCGTCTGTAATTCTTTTGTATATGGAAAAGGCATTATATAAGTCTGGTATTTGTTGTAGTTCTGCTCCATCGGCTGTATATACCGTTGCGAGTAGTCCATATTCATAGCATGTACGTACTAAATTTGCACTGGTGCCAGGCTGGGCTATTAGTTTATTGTATCCTTGTAGTTTCTGCGTTATAAAATCTTTTTGAGGGTCAGTGGTTGTCTGAGATCTTGGATGTAAATTCAAAAAGGTTTGGGTTTTATACATATTTTGGATGTATGCTCTGGAAATGTGGTTATATACTTGTTTATTTTGGTTTAGACTTGCGGCATATGTGGATGTTTGTGGACTTGGTATAGTCGGATGTGATAGGTTTATGGGTTGTTTATTCCTGGTAAAGGTTTTTGTAAACTGGCTATTTAAATTTTGGTTTTGTCTTTTTGTAGGTTGACTGGTTGGATTTGAGCTGCTTGCTCCTGTAGATGCTTTTCCTGTAGCTGCATACCCCAACAACAAGAGCTATCAAAAAAGATTTTATTTCAGAAAATTTATTGGTTAAATATTGCCAGTATTTAGGACCAAAATACCCAGATCACCATTGTTCAAAGTGCAGTGGAGGAAATACTACAACTATACCAGAAGTAAATCTAGAATGAAGAACAGCAAGACAAAAAGATACATGGGAAGACCCGCAGATATTATTTTAGTTTGTCTTATTATGTAAATTATTGTACTACTTTTTTAGTGGGAAACACTAAACCCCACACGTTTTTCTTTGTTGAAAATAAGAGCATAATGCTCAATCATGTAAAGTAGGATAGGATAGTACGCGTGTAGGAATAGTTACGCGTTTTCTTTTTTAAAAAAAAGTCGTAAAGTACACAGTAGATAGTACTGTGCATTTACGCGTTTTTCTTCTTTTTTCTTTCAGAAGTCGTAAAGCAAACAGTATCTTAAACTGTTTACTCACGCGGTTTCTTTATGTAAATTATTGAGGCACTTGCCTCTTATGTGTATAAATAGAGACGAACAGATGAGAAGGAAGGCAAGCAATTCTGCTTACCTATAACCTCTCATGTGTTGAGAACTCAATAAAAGATATTACTCAAAAATATATTTCAGATATTTGCTATGGAGGAATCCAACATAGAAACATCTATGCCACATACTACCGACGAGATAACAACAAAGGTATACTCATATTTACATATGTGTAACTAATCTATCATATTCCTAATAATCTCTGATTAGCTTATTATTATTTATCATGTTATAGTTGTGGTTATATACTTGTTTATTTTGGTTTAGACTTGCGGCATATGTGGATGTTTGTGGACTTGGTATAGTCGGATGTGATAGGTTTATGGGTTGTTTATTCCTGGTAAAGGTTTTTGTAAACTGGCTATTTAAATTTTGGTTTTGTCTTTTTGTAGGTTGACTGGTTGGATTTGAGCTGCTTGCTCCTGTAGATGCTTTTCCTGTAGCTGCATTAACAAACTTGTTATGAGTTTTATGGAGTTTCTCAACGTCTCCTTCTAGTTCTGGAATTTTTATGTCTTCCGATTGACATAGTTCAGCATATTTTGAGTCATGCGGTTGACTTGTAGCTTTGTCCTTCTTTAGCTCTTTTAGTTCTAGCTCAAAACTGTCCACTTTTAAGCAAAGTGTAGTCATGGCTTTTAACAAAATATCCATTTGGCTATCTTGATCTGTCTGGGTAGCTTTGTCTTGATAAGTAGTCTGCAGTGACATTTTTGTTAGTACTGATCACTTCTATTGTAAATGTAAAATTTTGTATATTTAAGACAAGTCTTCGTATTTCTTTTGTTGTAACTGAGTCGTCTAATTTTCTTGTTAGCCACCATTTTACTTGTGTATTATCTGTTCTGACAATAAATTTGTTATAAACAATATATGGTTCGAATGCTAATAAACATTTATATAAGGCAAATAATTCTTTCCTATTTATTTCCCATTTATCTTGAGGTTCCGTATATGTTCCTGAGTGATATCTACAGTGATGTTCTGTTTTTGTATCAATATACTTATATTTTAATACTCCACCGTAACTATGGTTACTTGAATCTGTTTCTACTATATATATAAATTCTTTTGTTATATCTGGAAAATATAATTTTGGTAACTTTTGACATAATTCTTTAACCTTTTGTATATGTTTTCTATCTGTTTGGTCAAAATGATATTCAATATCCTTTTTTAATTTTTTATTTAATGGTTTTAAATACTGAAATAGATCAAAAACTAGAAATAGACAATTTAACCATAGATAATGTAACCATAAACGAAATCGAATCAGAAATACATTCAGACAATAATAACAATGAAGACGATAATGACGATAACAGTGAAACATATACCCAAATAATGAACCAAATAACAGATTTAAATATAAATACAACAAATGCTGAACCAAATATACATACTATAAAAAATGAACAACCAAGTACAAGTAGAACATATGAGAAAAGAAGATATGATAACCCACGAACTAGAGAACCAACTTATTATACAGTAACAGATGATAATAGATATGAAGCAATATGGCAAAGTAGATTAAATAAATGGACACCAACTAAAACTCCAGAACATTCACAATTTTTAGATTTAGATTGTGTCACAGATATAAATAAAACAATACAAGTATGGATAGGACAAATTGCAAAACAACTAATAGATAATAAAATATCAGTAGCAGATACACCAGGATATATAGAAAGAACATTAATAGGAACAGTAAAATTATGGCTACATAACATAACAGCTGACGGTAGAGCAACATTAAGAAATAATAAAGATAGTAGTGGAACAATTACAACATCAAGCATAGCTATATTAGACAAATACGAATTTGGAATTAGAAATGAATTTGGAAGTATGACAACAGAATTAGCAGAACAAGAAAAAGATAAGAATCTAAATAGACAATTAATGAATAAATTATCAATATGCAATATGTGTTATATAGACATGCGCTTTTAAAGATTACTATTATAGAGCAATATATACTCATGAAGAAGCTATAGCAGTTAGAAGAACATATTTTACAAAGTTACCTGAACCATTTAGTACAAAAATAATAACAGCATGGGATGCAGCTAGTTTGACAGATACATTAGGAGCTAGAATAAAATATTTACAAACATGGTTTATAGGACTGTGTGATGAATATAAAGATAAACAAAAATTAGATAAAGTATTAACAAAAAATATGTCGTGTTGTACACAAAAGATAGCACCACAATTTGGTTGTAAAACTAAGAAAAATAAGTTTAGATACAAAAAACGATTTAAAAAATATAAATCTTTTAAATCTAAATATAAGCATAAAAATCCAAGAAAAAGATATTATATAAAAAATTACAAGAGAAAAAGACCTTATCGACCTAAGAAAAAATTATCAGAATGCAAATGCTATAACTGTGGAAAATTAGGACACTTAGCTAAAGATTGTAAAATACCTAAAGATATTAAGAAAAAACAAATTACCGAAGTAAGAATAGAAGAAAATATTTATACAGAATTACCATACATAGATTATGATTTAGAAAGTAACGATAGTATTTATGAACTAGATGAATTACCAGATATAGAGATAAATGACGCAGATTTAGAAACTGACCTAAATAATGATGATAGCGATATAAATCTATCAGATATAGAAAACGAAATTGATGACTGAATCAGGAATAATAGAAAAAGAAAATTACCAAACTGAAGATAGTAATAACCAAAAAATAATATTTGACTCAAATATATACAAGCAAATTACGAAACAAGAAATAACCTTAAAAATAGATAATGTATTAGATGTACCAATGGTAAAATATTGGTTTAAAAAACCTAAAGAAGAATATTATATAATAAGCCAAAAAGAACATACAGTAGACTGTAAATATGCACAAGGTAGTGCAATGGTACCCATAATAAGTAAAAGAGAAATAACCAAAGAAATACAAGCATTAAAACCAAAACCGAAAAACGAAATAACTCATGTACACTTAGGAGCAATACAGATATTAATAAAAGCATGTTTTAAGGAAGGAATAAATACACCCATAGAACTATACTTAGCAGATGATAGAATTAAGTACCCAATTGAACAAAGTATAATTAGTGCAGTAAAAGGAAATCTAATATACCAAAAATTTAAGTTTACAGTTAACCCAAATTATACAGTAGCAATAAAAGATAGAAATATAGATAAATCTCTAGTATTATATTGGAAACTATCAGGAATAGAATTAACCCCTGGAAGTAAAATATTTACAGCAAGATGCAAAAATTTATATATTTTAACTACTAAACATATGGTACAAGCAACTAACAAAATTGATAAAATCAATATAGAATCCCCATTCGACAATATATTAACGGTCATAGATAATAATGATTATAGTTATGATGAATTAAATATGAATCAAGAATTAGATATAGTAAAAGAAAGAATAGGAATGACACCAAAAAGACAAATAGATGCCCCCTCATCCTCATCAAGAATGAGTACATCCAGAAGAATAGAATATGAAATACCCAATGAAATAATACCAACACAACATCCTTATTATATAACAGGAATATTAAATCAACGAAAATATTTAATCTTAATTAACACAGGAGAACAAGATAATTGGATAACAAGAGAATTAATTACAGAAGATGATATTATAATACAAGAACAAGAAATACCCGATCTACCAATAGAATTAAAACAGACAAAGGAAATAACTATTCAAGAAGTAATTATAGGCGGAATACCTATAAACATACAATTTACAATAGGACAAATAAATCCAAATATAGTTTTAGGACTACAATGGCTAGAACAAGTAAAACCATATAAGTTAGAAGATAAAAGATTGATCATTCATTACCAAAATAAAAATGTAATAATCAATAGGACAAAATCAATATTATAAAAATACTTTAAAATGAAAGTATATATATTAGCAAAAATAATTGTAGAAGGATACAATAGTAGATATTACACACCAATGATAGATACCGGTGCAGAAGCAAATTTATGTAGATACAATTGTTTACCAGAATCTAAATGGCAAAAGATAAAAAATCCAACTGTATTTTCAGGATTTAATGACGAAGGAAGTATAATAAAATATTATGCAAAAGATGTCAAATTACAAATATATGATAAAATACAGCCGATGGAGCAGAACTACAACAAATACCAGACTTATATAATGCCTTTTCCATATACAAAAGAATTACAGACGGATCATTCTTTTATATAAGATGTTATTCAGCACCAGCCGAAATATTATACAATGAGATAAAACCACTCATCCAAGTAGTAAAAATTGGACTAACCAGAGATATGATTATCCCAGAGGATATAGAAAAGCAACCAGAAATACCAGAAGTTGATATACCAACATTCTTTGCTACAAAAAGATTAATAGGACTGCAAGTAATTATTCAAGAACTAGTCAACAATTACACCAATGGACATAACATATGGAAATATCATTGTAGAGACCATGCCATGATCTATGCAAATGCAAGAGTACTACGACAAGAAGATATGGAAGAAGTACGTAGTTGGATATGGACATTACTAAGACCCGAAGATACCCCAACAACAAGAGCTATCAAAAAAGATTTTATTTCAGAAAATTTATTGGTTAAATAAATTTATTGGTTAAATATTGCCAGTATTTAGGACCAAAATACCCAGATCACCATTGTTCAAAGTGCAGTGGAGGAAATACTACAACTATACCAGAAGTAAATCTAGAATGAAGAACAGCAAGACAAAAAGATACATGGGAAGACCCGCAGATATTATTTTAGTTTGTCTTATTATGTAAATTATTGTACTACTTTTTTAGTGGGAAACACTAAACCCCACACGTTTTTCTTTGTTGAAAATAAGAGCATAATGCTCAATCATGTAAAGTAGGATAGGATAGTACGCGTGTAGGAATAGTTACGCGTTTTCTTTTTAGTGTTTCCCACTAAAAAAGTAGTACAATAATTTACATAATAAGACAAACTAAAATAATATCTGCGGGTCTTCCCATGTATCTTTTTGTCTTGCTGTTCTTCATTCTAGATTTACTTCTGGTATAGTTGTAGTATTTCCTCCACTGCACTTTGAACAATGGTGATCTGGGTATTTTGGTCCTAAATACTGGCAATATTTAACCAATAAATTTTCTGAAATAAAATCTTTTTTGATAGCTCTTGTTGTTGGGGTATCTTCGGGTCTTAGTAATGTCCATATCCAACTACGTACTTCTTCCATATCTTCTTGTCGTAGTACTCTTGCATTTGCATAGATCATGGCATGGTCTCTACAATGATATTTCCATATGTTATGTCCATTGGTGTAATTGTTGACTAGTTCTTGAATAATTACTTGCAGTCCTATTAATCTTTTTGTAGCAAAGAATGTTGGTATATCAACTTCTGGTATTTCTGGTTGCTTTTCTATATCCTCTGGGATAATCATATCTCTGGTTAGTCCAATTTTTACTACTTGGATGAGTGGTTTTATCTCATTGTATAATATTTCGGCTGGTGCTGAATAACATCTTATATAAAAGAATGATCCGTCTGTAATTCTTTTGTATATGGAAAAGGCATTATATAAGTCTGGTATTTGTTGTAGTTCTGCTCCATCGGCTGTATATACCGTTGCGAGTAGTCCATATTCATAGCATGTACGTACTAAATTTGCACTGGTGCCAGGCTGGGCTATTAGTTTATTGTATCCTTGTAGTTTCTGCGTTATAAAATCTTTTTGAGGGTCAGTGGTTGTCTGAGATCTTGGATGTAAATTCAAAAAGGTTTGGGTTTTATACATATTTTGGATGTATGCTCTGGAAATGTGGTTATATACTTGTTTATTTTGGTTTAGACTTGCGGCATATGTGGATGTTTGTGGACTTGGTATAGTCGGATGTGATAGGTTTATGGGTTGTTTATTCCTGGTAAAGGTTTTTGTAAACTGGCTATTTAAATTTTGGTTTTGTCTTTTTGTAGGTTGACTGGTTGGATTTGAGCTGCTTGCTCCTGTAGATGCTTTTCCTGTAGCTGCATTAACAAACTTGTTATGAGTTTTATGGAGTTTCTCAACGTCTCCTTCTAGTTCTGGAATTTTTATGTCTTCCGATTGACATAGTTCAGCATATTTTGAGTCATGCGGTTGACTTGTAGCTTTGTCCTTCTTTAGCTCTTTTAGTTCTAGCTCAAAACTGTCCACTTTTAAGCAAAGTGTAGTCATGGCTTTTAACAAAATATCCATTTGGCTATCTTGATCTGTCTGGGTAGCTTTGTCTTGATAAGTAGTCTGCAGTGACATTTTTGTTAGTACTGATCACTTCTATTGTAAATGTAAAATTTTGTATATTTAAGACAAGTCTTCGTATTTCTTTTGTTGTAACTGAGTCGTCTAATTTTCTTGTTAGCCACCATTTTACTTGTGTATTATCTGTTCTGACAATAAATTTGTTATAAACAATATATGGTTCGAATGCTAATAAACATTTATATAAGGCAAATAATTCTTTCCTATTTATTTCCCATTTATCTTGAGGTTCCGTATATGTTCCTGAGTGATATCTACAGTGATGTTCTGTTTTTGTATCAATATACTTATATTTTAATACTCCACCGTAACTATGGTTACTTGAATCTGTTTCTACTATATATATAAATTCTTTTGTTATATCTGGAAAATATAATTTTGGTAACTTTTGACATAATTCTTTAACCTTTTGTATATGTTTTCTATCTGTTTGGTCAAAATGATATTCAATATCCTTTTTTAATTTTTTATTTAATGGTTTTAAATATTCTGCTAATTTTGGTATATATTCTCTTACTTGATTTACTAATCCTAAAAAGGATTGTAACTTTTTCTTTGTATCTAGTATCTCATCTGAATTTATAATTTTTTGTACTATATGTGTTTGCATTTTTACTCCATTCTTATCTATTTGTATGCCAAGAAATTCTATTTGTTTTTTCATTATTTCTGCCTTGCTTTTACTTAAACTAATTCCTGCTGTATCTATAATGTTAATAAATTTATTTAGTAATTGTATGTGTTCGTCTTCTGTTCTTGAATATAACAATATATCATCAATATATACAATACAGTTTTCTAATTGTGTAAAGTAAGTATCCATAAAATGTTGATACCTACCTGGTGCATTTTTATATCCAAAGGGTAAAACATTCCATTCATAAAATCCTTGGGGTACTGTGAATGCTGTTAAATGTTTAGAGTTATCTTCTAATTTTAAATGATAAAAGCCTGATTTGCAATCAAATTTGCTAAAGTAATTATATCCTTGGATTTGTCTAATTTTTAATATTTTGTTTGGTATTGGGTAATTATAAGTTTTAGTTTTGGCATTTAGATTTCTATAATCAATAACCATCCTACTCTTCCCTCTTTTTTGTTCACTATGTTTGTTAACAATAAAGGCGGGACTAGTATGTTTACTGTTACTAGCTTGGATGTAATTATTTTGAAGTAATTCATCTATGTGTAAGGTAAATTCTTTTAAGTCATCAAAGTTATATTTTAATGGTTTTTGGGTTATTATACTATTCTGATTTATTAGTTCTATTGTAACTGTTGTTTTATGTTTATGCCATCCTTTAAGCGGATTGTCACTATATAAGGGTTCTAACTTATCATAGATTGATTGTAACATATTGATATTAAAGGTTATAATTTCTATTGCTTTCTCTGTTGTCACTTGATTTTCTAGTTTTTGTGTTATCTTTTCTGATCCTTTTATCCATGGTGTTGTTTTTCTAGGTTTATTTTGTACTCGTTTGGCTCCTATTTTTTGTTTACAAGGTGTTGTAAACCAGCAGTGTGTTTTTGTTAGTATATGAGGGTATAGTTCATCGATAAAGGGCATTCCTAAAATTATATCTCTTGTTGTGAAATCATAGTTATACATTGTTTTTATTGTTAGTATTTTATCATATATTTGTAATTTGACATCTTTTGCATAATATTTTATTATACTTCCTTCGTCATTAAATCCTGAAAATACAGTTGGATTTTTTATCTTTTGCCACTTAGTTTCTGGTAAACAATTGTATCTACATAAATTTGCTTCTGCACCGGTATCTATCATTGGTGTGTAATATCTACTATTGTATCCTTCTACAATTATTTTTGCTAATATATATACTTTCATTTTAAAGTATTTTTATAATATTGATTTTGTCCTATTGATTATTACATTTTTATTTTGGTAATGAATGATCAATCTTTTATCTTCTAACTTATATGGTTTTACTTGTTCTAGCCATTGTAGTCCTAAAACTATATTTGGATTTATTTGTCCTATTGTAAATTGTATGTTTATAGGTATTCCGCCTATAATTACTTCTTGAATAGTTATTTCCTTTGTCTGTTTTAATTCTATTGGTAGATCGGGTATTTCTTGTTCTTGTATTATAATATCATCTTCTGTAATTAATTCTCTTGTTATCCAATTATCTTGTTCTCCTGTGTTAATTAAGATTAAATATTTTCGTTGATTTAATATTCCTGTTATATAATAAGGATGTTGTGTTGGTATTATTTCATTGGGTATTTCATATTCTATTCTTCTGGATGTACTCATTCTTGATGAGGATGAGGGGGCATCTATTTGTCTTTTTGGTGTCATTCCTATTCTTTCTTTTACTATATCTAATTCTTGATTCATATTTAATTCATCATAACTATAATCATTATTATCTATGACCGTTAATATATTGTCGAATGGGGATTCTATATTGATTTTATCAATTTTGTTAGTTGCTTGTACCATATGTTTAGTAGTTAAAATATATAAATTTTTGCATCTTGCTGTAAATATTTTACTTCCAGGGGTTAATTCTATTCCTGATAGTTTCCAATATAATACTAGAGATTTATCTATATTTCTATCTTTTATTGCTACTGTATAATTTGGGTTAACTGTAAACTTAAATTTTTGGTATATTAGATTTCCTTTTACTGCACTAATTATACTTTGTTTAATTGGGTACTTAATTCTATCATCTGCTAAGTATAGTTCTATGGGTGTATTTATTCCTTCCTTAAAACATGCTTTTATTAATATCTGTATTGCTCCTAAGTGTACATGAGTTATTTCGTTTTTCGGTTTTGGTTTTAATGCTTGTATTTCTTTGGTTATTTCTCTTTTACTTATTATGGGTACCATTGCACTACCTTGTGCATATTTACAGTCTACTGTATGTTCTTTTTGGCTTATTATATAATATTCTTCTTTAGGTTTTTTAAACCAATATTTTACCATTGGTACATCTAATACATTATCTATTTTTAAGGTTATTTCTTGTTTCGTAATTTGCTTGTATATATTTGAGTCAAATATTATTTTTTGGTTATTACTATCTTCAGTTTGGTAATTTTCTTTTTCTATTATTCCTGATTCAGTCATCAATTTCGTTTTCTATATCTGATAGATTTATATCGCTATCATCATTATTTAGGTCAGTTTCTAAATCTGCGTCATTTATCTCTATATCTGGTAATTCATCTAGTTCATAAATACTATCGTTACTTTCTAAATCATAATCTATGTATGGTAATTCTGTATAAATATTTTCTTCTATTCTTACTTCGGTAATTTGTTTTTTCTTAATATCTTTAGGTATTTTACAATCTTTAGCTAAGTGTCCTAATTTTCCACAGTTATAGCATTTGCATTCTGATAATTTTTTCTTAGGTCGATAAGGTCTTTTTCTCTTGTAATTTTTTATATAATATCTTTTTCTTGGATTTTTATGCTTATATTTAGATTTAAAAGATTTATATTTTTTAAATCGTTTTTTGTATCTAAACTTATTTTTCTTAGTTTTACAACCAAATTGTGGTGCTATCTTTTGTGTACAACACGACATATTTTTTGTTAATACTTTATCTAATTTTTGTTTATCTTTATATTCATCACACAGTCCTATAAACCATGTTTGTAAATATTTTATTCTAGCTCCTAATGTATCTGTCAAACTAGCTGCATCCCATGCTGTTATTATTTTTGTACTAAATGGTTCAGGTAACTTTGTAAAATATGTTCTTCTAACTGCTATAGCTTCTTCATGAGTATATATTGCTCTATAATAGTAATCTTTAAAAGCGCATGTATATTCATCTATATAACACATATTGCATATTGATAATTTATTCATTAATTGTCTATTTAGATTCTTATCTTTTTCTTGTTCTGCTAATTCTGTTGTCATACTTCCAAATTCATTTCTAATTCCAAATTCGTATTTGTCTAATATAGCTATGCTTGATGTTGTAATTGTTCCACTACTATCTTTATTATTTCTTAATGTTGCTCTACCGTCAGCTGTTATGTTATGTAGCCATAATTTTACTGTTCCTATTAATGTTCTTTCTATATATCCTGGTGTATCTGCTACTGATATTTTATTATCTATTAGTTGTTTTGCAATTTGTCCTATCCATACTTGTATTGTTTTATTTATATCTGTGACACAATCTAAATCTAAAAATTGTGAATGTTCTGGAGTTTTAGTTGGTGTCCATTTATTTAATCTACTTTGCCATATTGCTTCATATCTATTATCATCTGTTACTGTATAATAAGTTGCTTCTCTAGATACGAAGAAAAAATTACAATCCTTTTTAGAATTAGTAAATCAAGTAAGAGAATATATACCAAAATTAGCAGAATATTTAAAACCATTAAATAAAAAATTAAAAAAGGATATTGAATATCATTTTGACCAAACAGATAGAAAACATATACAAAAGGTTAAAGAATTATGTCAAAAGTTACCAAAATTATATTTTCCAGATATAACAAAAGAATTTATATATATAGTAGAAACAGATTCAAGTAACCATAGTTACGGTGGAGTATTAAAATATAAGTATATTGATACAAAAACAGAACATCACTGTAGATATCACTCAGGAACATATACGGAACCTCAAGATAAATGGGAAATAAATAGGAAAGAATTATTTGCCTTATATAAATGTTTATTAGCATTCGAACCATATATTGTTTATAACAAATTTATTGTCAGAACAGATAATACACAAGTAAAATGGTGGCTAACAAGAAAATTAGACGACTCAGTTACAACAAAAGAAATACGAAGACTTGTCTTAAATATACAAAATTTTACATTTACAATAGAAGTGATCAGTACTAACAAAAATGTCACTGCAGACTACTTATCAAGACAAAGCTACCCAGACAGATCAAGATAGCCAAATGGATATTTTGTTAAAAGCCATGACTACACTTTGCTTAAAAGTGGACAGTTTTGAGCTAGAACTAAAAGAGCTAAAGAAGGACAAAGCTACAAGTCAACCGCATGACTCAAAATATGCTGAACTATGTCAATCGGAAGACATAAAAATTCCAGAACTAGAAGGAGACGTTGAGAAACTCCATAAAACTCATAACAAGTTTGTTAATGCAGCTACAGGAAAAGCATCTACAGGAGCAAGCAGCTCAAATCCAACCAGTCAACCTACAAAAAGACAAAACCAAAATTTAAATAGCCAGTTTACAAAAACCTTTACCAGGAATAAACAACCCATAAACCTATCACATCCGACTATACCAAGTCCACAAACATCCACATATGCCGCAAGTCTAAACCAAAATAAACAAGTATATAACCACATTTCCAGAGCATACATCCAAAATATGTATAAAACCCAAACCTTTTTGAATTTACATCCAAGATCTCAGACAACCACTGACCCTCAAAAAGATTTTATAACGCAGAAACTACAAGGATACAATAAACTAATAGCCCAGCCTGGCACCAGTGCAAATTTAGTACGTACATGCTATGAATATGGACTACTCGCAACGGTATATACAGCCGATGGAGCAGAACTACAACAAATACCAGACTTATATAATGCCTTTTCCATATACAAAAGAATTACAGACGGATCATTCTTTTATATAAGATGTTATTCAGCACCAGCCGAAATATTATACAATGAGATAAAACCACTCATCCAAGTAGTAAAAATTGGACTAACCAGAGATATGATTATCCCAGAGGACATAGAAAAGCAACCAGAAATACCAGAAGTTGATATACCAATATTCTTTGCTACAAAAAGATTAATAGGACTGCAAGTAATTATTCAAGAACTAGTCAACAATTACACCAATGGACATAACATATGGAAATATCATTGTAGAGACCATGCCATGATCTATGCAAATGCAAGAGTACTACGACAAGAAGATATGGAAGAAGTACGTAGTTGGATATGGACATTACTAAGACCCGAAGATACCCCAACAACAAGAGCTATCAAAAAAGATTTTATTTCAGAAAATTTATTGGTTAAATATTGCCAGTATTTAGGACCAAAATACCCAGATCACCATTGTTCAAAGTGCAGTGGAGGAAATACTACAACTATACCAGAAGTAAATCTAGAATGAAGAACAGCAAGACAAAAAGATACATGGGAAGACCCGCAGATATTATTTTAGTTTGTCTTATTATGTAAATTATTGTACTACTTTTTTAGTGGGAAACACTAAACCCCACACGTTTTTCTTTGTTGAAAATAAGAGCATAATGCTCAATCATGTAAAGTAGGATAGGATAGTACGCGTGCAGGAATAGTTACGCGTTTTCTTTTTTAAAAAAAAAAAAAAAAGTCGTAAAGTACACAGTAGATAGTACTGTGCATTTACGCGTTTTTCTTCTTTTTTCTTTCAGAAGTCGTAAAGCAAACAGTATCTTAAACTGTTTACTCACGCGGTTTCTTTATGTAAATTATTGAGGCACTTGCCTCTTATGTGTATAAATAGAGACGAACAGATGAGAAGGAAGGCAAGCAATTCTGCTTACCTATAACCTCTCATGTGTTGAGAACTCAATAAAAGATATTACTCAAAAATATATTTCAGATATTTGCTATGGAGGAATCCAACATAGAAACATCTATGCCACATACTACCGACGAGATAACAACAAAGGTATACTCATATTTACATATGTGTAACTAATCTATCATATTCCTAATAATCTCTGATTAGCTTATTATTATTTATCATGTTATAGTCTGATTATGTTAACATTATCCTTATTAGTTTGCTATGGTTAGGAAGCTGAGAGTAAGTTAGACCCAGACTAAGCTTTTCCAAAATGGTTGAACCCAGAAAAGGCGAGGAAGCCGTGAATAGGGTAGTAAACCAACTGAAGTAAGCAGGGTTAGGGTAAACTGATTAAAGCTGGAACCCATAGTAGTGACCAACCGGATAATTAAACATACTGGACTATTAGATGATAAAGGTAATAATATAAGCAGAGGTTAGAAGGAATAGTTTGATTAAAACACAGAAGTAAGAAATGACAGAACCTAGTTATATGAAACTCGAGATAGCAGAAACTAGTAACCCTAAACAAACAGAAGATATAGAAAGATATAAAACACCAATACCTAAGTATCTTATAAATGGAGATAAAGACTATAAAATATTAGTCTTATATATATTAAAAAATTTAGATACAGATATCACACAAAGAATATATAACCTACTATTTAACCACGAAATCATAGACTTAATGAAAGAATTATGGATAGACACAATATTAAACAATGATAGTGATAATGACTCTAGAGATAATGATATATACCTTGATATAGATACAGAAGGATATCTAGATTTTTATTAAAATGGACCAAAATAATTTAGAAAATTGGCAGCGAACTATAGATGAACTAAGAGAAAGAGAAACATTAATACAATTCAATCTAGACAGATATATACAAACCCAAAATAGTGGTTATTTAGATCTAATAGTAAGAGATATCAATATTATATTAAGACTAATTAGAGAACGAGATAACTACTATAATTCCGCATTTAGATAAAATGACCCAAGAAGAGATAATGATATATACCTTGATATAGATACAGAAGGATATCTAGATTTTTATTAAAATGGACCAAAATAATTTAGAAAATTGGCAGCGAACTATAGATGAACTAAGAGAAAGAGAAACATTAATACAATTCAATCTAGACAGATATATACAAACCCAAAATAGTGGTTATTTAGATCTAATAGTAAGAGATATCAATATTATATTAAGACTAATTAGAGAACGAGATAACTACTCCTAAGTGTACATGAGTTATTTCGTTTTTCGGTTTTGGTTTTAATGCTTGTATTTCTTTGGTTATTTCTCTTTTACTTATTATGGGTACCATTGCACTACCTTGTGCATATTTACAGTCTACTGTATGTTCTTTTTGGCTTATTATATAATATTCTTCTTTAGGTTTTTTAAACCAATATTTTACCATTGGTACATCTAATACATTATCTATTTTTAAGGTTATTTCTTGTTTCGTAATTTGCTTGTATATATTTGAGTCAAATATTATTTTTTGGTTATTACTATCTTCAGTTTGGTAATTTTCTTTTTCTATTATTCCTGATTCAGTCATCAATTTCGTTTTCTATATCTGATAGATTTATATCGCTATCATCATTATTTAGGTCAGTTTCTAAATCTGCGTCATTTATCTCTATATCTGGTAATTCATCTAGTTCATAAATACTATCGTTACTTTCTAAATCATAATCTATGTATGGTAATTCTGTATAAATATTTTCTTCTATTCTTACTTCGGTAATTTGTTTTTTCTTAATATCTTTAGGTATTTTACAATCTTTAGCTAAGTGTCCTAATTTTCCACAGTTATAGCATTTGCATTCTGATAATTTTTTCTTAGGTCGATAAGGTCTTTTTCTCTTGTAATTTTTTATATAATATCTTTTTCTTGGATTTTTATGCTTATATTTAGATTTAAAAGATTTATATTTTTTAAATCGTTTTTTGTATCTAAACTTATTTTTCTTAGTTTTACAACCAAATTGTGGTGCTATCTTTTGTGTACAACACGACATATTTTTTGTTAATACTTTATCTAATTTTTGTTTATCTTTATATTCATCACACAGTCCTATAAACCATGTTTGTAAATATTTTATTCTAGCTCCTAATGTATCTGTCAAACTAGCTGCATCCCATGCTGTTATTATTTTTGTACTAAATGGTTCAGGTAACTTTGTAAAATATGTTCTTCTAACTGCTATAGCTTCTTCATGAGTATATATTGCTCTATAATAGTAATCTTTAAAAGCGCATGTATATTCATCTATATAACACATATTGCATATTGATAATTTATTCATTAATTGTCTATTTAGATTCTTATCTTTTTCTTGTTCTGCTAATTCTGTTGTCATACTTCCAAATTCATTTCTAATTCCAAATTCGTATTTGTCTAATATAGCTATGCTTGATGTTGTAATTGTTCCACTACTATCTTTATTATTTCTTAATGTTGCTCTACCGTCAGCTGTTATGTTATGTAGCCATAATTTTACTGTTCCTATTAATGTTCTTTCTATATATCCTGGTGTATCTGCTACTGATATTTTATTATCTATTAGTTGTTTTGCAATTTGTCCTATCCATACTTGTATTGTTTTATTTATATCTGTGACACAATCTAAATCTAAAAATTGTGAATGTTCTGGAGTTTTAGTTGGTGTCCATTTATTTAATCTACTTTGCCATATTGCTTCATATCTATTATCATCTGTTACTGTATAATAAGTTGGTTCTCTAGTTCGTGGGTTATCATATCTTCTTTTCTCATATGTTCTACTTGTACTTGGTTGTTCATTTTTTATAGTATGTATATTTGGTTCAGCATTTGTTGTATTTATATTTAAATCTGTTATTTGGTTCATTATTTGGGTATATGTTTCACTGTTATCGTCATTATCGTCTTCATTGTTATTATTGTCTGAATGTATTTCTGATTCGGTTTCGTTTATGGTTACATTATCTATGGTTAAATTGTCTATTGTGATGTTATCAATACTTATGTTTGGAGATTCTTCGTCAGGGTTTAAGCTTTCTAAGTGTATTTGTTCTTTTAACTGTTCTAATTCCATTGCTAACTTTTTTTCTTTTTCTTTTTTTATTTTTTCATTTTGTTTGGCTAATCTGGCTTGTACTTTCTGGGCATATATTTGTTTTAATATTGCTAATTCTTTTTCCATTTCTTGTATTTTTGTAGATGATTCGGATGTTTCTGGTTCTGGTTCAAAATATTCAGGGATTGGTTCTTGAGGTGGTATAGGTTTTTGAGGAGGGGTTTGTTTTATTTGTTGGGTTTTTAGTTGTTCGATTTCTTTTTTGGCTTCTAATCGTATTTTTTCTATTTCTAGTTTTTGATCTATTTCAGTATTTTCTTTTTGTAATCTTATCATTTCTGTTAGACTATCTTCTAATTTAGCTGATATTGGATCTGGCATTAAATATAATTTTGTACCTATTTTTCTATATCGTCGTCCTAAATTTGAGTGTGTTATTGTTATTTGTGTTCCATCTGTTCCTAAAAATGTTTTTTCTTCTACTGGATATTCTTCTTTATTCATAAACAATATTTTATTTCTAATATATCTTTTTGTAATTCTAATTGTTGTATGGTTTGTTTTTGTGCTTCGATTGATTTTTTAGCTACTCCTGCAAATATATTATAATTTAATCTTTCTTTTCTAATTTTAAGTTCTTCGTGTATATCATTTAATTTTCTTAATAATTCCATTTTTCTTATTATTTTTGGTGTTTCTGGATATATATATACTGGGTTGCTCGGCTCTGGTTTATCCATTTACTAATGATTCTCTTATTTTAGTTATTGCTATAATAAAATGTGTTATTCTTTTAGTGAAGTTATTTATTTCCTTGATTATTTGTGTAATTTCTTTTAGCTTATATTTTTGCTGTCTTTTTATTTTACTCTGTTTTTCAATTCTTCTTGTTAAATAGTGTATTTTTATTTTTCTGACTACTTTTGGTTGTTGTCGCTTATACATTATAATTCATCATATTTATATTCTTGTTGTTTTATAAGTTGTCTAATATATTCGTATTCTGTATAGGAAATTGTGTCGATTAATTCAGGTATTTTTGTGTATTCGTATCTTTCATATAATTTATCTAAATTTAGTCTTAGTTTCTGTACTTTAGTTGCTATATTTATTTGTTTATCCAATCTTATACATCTAGGGTGTTTATCTGGTAAATCTTCTCCATATTCAATTCCTTTCATGTTTTCTGTTTGTATTATAAATTGTTTTTTACTTTGTTTCTTTATTCTATTTTTGTAAATATTGTTGGTACTATATTTTTTATTCCTATGCTCGTTTATTTTATTTTTGTTCATCCTATGCTCTGTTATCTTATCTTTTTTATTCCTATGCTCTGATACCAATGTGGGGGGTGGTCCTTTGATCTTCTCTTCTTGGGTCATTTTATCTAAATGCGGAATTATAGTAGTTATCTCGTTCTCTAATTAGTCTTAATATAATATTGATATCTCTTACTATTAGATCTAAATAACCACTATTTTGGGTTTGTATATATCTGTCTAGATTGAATTGTATTAATGTTTCTCTTTCTCTTAGTTCATCTATAGTTCGCTGCCAATTTTCTAAATTATTTTGGTCCATTTTAATAAAAATCTAGATATCCTTCTGTATCTATATCAAGGTATATATCATTATCTCTAGAGTCATTATCACTATCATTGTTTAATATTGTGTCTATCCATAATTCTTTCATTAAGTCTATGATTTCGTGGTTAAATAGTAGGTTATATATTCTTTGTGTGATATCTGTATCTAAATTTTTTAATATATATAAGACTAATATTTTATAGTCTTTATCTCCATTTATAAGATACTTAGGTATTGGTGTTTTATATCTTTCTATATCTTCTGTTTGTTTAGGGTTACTAGTTTCTGCTATCTCGAGTTTCATATAACTAGGTTCTGTCATTTCTTACTTCTGTGTTTTAATCAAACTATTCCTTCTAACCTCTGCTTATATTATTACCTTTATCATCTAATAGTCCAGTATGTTTAATTATCCGGTTGGTCACTACTATGGGTTCCAGCTTTAATCAGTTTACCCTAACCCTGCTTACTTCAGTTGGTTTACTACCCTATTCACGGCTTCCTCGCCTTTTCTGGGTTCAACCATTTTGGAAAAGCTTAGTCTGGGTCTAACTTACTCTCAGCTTCCTAACCATAGCAAACTAATAAGGATAATGTTAACATAATCAGACTATAACATGATAAATAATAATAAGCTAATCAGAGATTATTAGGAATATGATAGATTAGTTACACATATGTAAATATGAGTATACCTTTGTTGTTATCTCGTCGGTAGTATGTGGCATAGATGTTTCTATGTTGGATTCCTTCATAGCAAATATCTGAAATATATTTTTGAGTAATATCTTTTATTGAGTTCTCAACACATGAGAGGTTATAGGTAAGCAGAATTGCTTGCCTTCCTTCTCATCTGTTCGTCTCTATTTATACACATAAGAGGCAAGTGCCTCAATAATTTACATAAAGAAACCGCGTGAGTAAACAGTTTAAGATACTGTTTGCTTTACGACTTCTGAAAGAAAAAAGAAGAAAAACGCGTAAATGCACAGTACTATCTACTGTGTACTTTACGACTTTTTTTAAAAAAGAAAACGCGTAACTATTCCTACACGCGTACTATCCTATCCTACTTTACATGATTGAGCATTATGCTCTTATTTTCAACAAAGAAAAACGTGTGGGGTTTAGTGTTTCCCACTAAAAAAGTAGTACAATAATTTACATAATAAGACAAACTAAAATAATATCTGCGGGTCTTCCCATGTATCTTTTTGTCTTGCTGTTCTTCATTCTAGATTTACTTCTGGTATAGTTGTAGTATTTCCTCCACTGCACTTTGAACAATGGTGATCTGGGTATTTTGGTCCTAAATACTGGCAATATTTAACCAATAAATTTTCTGAAATAAAATCTTTTTTGATAGCTCTTGTTGTTGGGGTATCTTCGGGTCTTAGTAATGTCCATATCCAACTACGTACTTCTTCCATATCTTCTTGTCGTAGTACTCTTGCATTTGCATAGATCATGGCATGGTCTCTACAATGATATTTCCATATGTTATGTCCATTGGTGTAATTGTTGACTAGTTCTTGAATAATTACTTGCAGTCCTATTAATCTTTTTGTAGCAAAGAATGTTGGTATATCAACTTCTGGTATTTCTGGTTGCTTTTCTATGTCCTCTGGGATAATCATATCTCTGGTTAGTCCAATTTTTACTACTTGGATGAGTGGTTTTATCTCATTGTATAATATTTCGGCTGGTGCTGAATAACATCTTATATAAAAGAATGATCCGTCTGTAATTCTTTTGTATATGGAAAAGGCATTATATAAGTCTGGTATTTGTTGTAGTTCTGCTCCATCGGCTGTATATACCGTTGCGAGTAGTCCATATTCATAGCATGTACGTACTAAATTTGCACTGGTGCCAGGCTGGGCTATTAGTTTATTGTATCCTTGTAGTTTCTGCGTTATAAAATCTTTTTGAGGGTCAGTGGTTGTCTGAGATCTTGGATGTAAATTCAAAAAGGTTTGGGTTTTATACATATTTTGGATGTATGCTCTGGAAATGTGGTTATATACTTGTTTATTTTGGTTTAGACTTGCGGCATATGTGGATGTTTGTGGACTTGGTATAGTCGGATGTGATAGGTTTATGGGTTGTTTATTCCTGGTAAAGGTTTTTGTAAACTGGCTATTTAAATTTTGGTTTTGTCTTTTTGTAGGTTGACTGGTTGGATTTGAGCTGCTTGCTCCTGTAGATGCTTTTCCTGTAGCTGCATTAACAAACTTGTTATGAGTTTTATGGAGTTTCTCAACGTCTCCTTCTAGTTCTGGAATTTTTATGTCTTCCGATTGACATAGTTCAGCATATTTTGAGTCATGCGGTTGACTTGTAGCTTTGTCCTTCTTTAGCTCTTTTAGTTCTAGCTCAAAACTGTCCACTTTTAAGCAAAGTGTAGTCATGGCTTTTAACAAAATATCCATTTGGCTATCTTGATCTGTCTGGGTAGCTTTGTCTTGATAAGTAGTCTGCAGTGACATTTTTGTTAGTACTGATCACTTCTATTGTAAATGTAAAATTTTGTATATTTAAGACAAGTCTTCGTATTTCTTTTGTTGTAACTGAGTCGTCTAATTTTCTTGTTAGCCACCATTTTACTTGTGTATTATCTGTTCTGACAATAAATTTGTTATAAACAATATATGGTTCGAATGCTAATAAACATTTATATAAGGCAAATAATTCTTTCCTATTTATTTCCCATTTATCTTGAGGTTCCGTATATGTTCCTGAGTGATATCTACAGTGATGTTCTGTTTTTGTATCAATATACTTATATTTTAATACTCCACCGTAACTATGGTTACTTGAATCTGTTTCTACTATATATATAAATTCTTTTGTTATATCTGGAAAATATAATTTTGGTAACTTTTGACATAATTCTTTAACCTTTTGTATATGTTTTCTATCTGTTTGGTCAAAATGATATTCAATATCCTTTTTTAATTTTTTATTTAATGGTTTTAAATATTCTGCTAATTTTGGTATATATTCTCTTACTTGATTTACTAATCCTAAAAAGGATTGTAACTTTTTCTTTGTATCTAGTATCTCATCTGAATTTATAATTTTTTGTACTATATGTGTTTGCATTTTTACTCCATTCTTATCTATTTGTATACCAAGAAATTCTATTTGTTTTTTCATTATTTCTGCCTTGCTTTTACTTAAACTAATTCCTGCTGTATCTATAATGTTAATAATTCCAAAATGGTTGAACCCAGAAAAGGCGAGGAAGCCGTGAATAGGGTAGTAAACCAACTGAAGTAAGCAGGGTTAGGGTAAACTGATTAAAGCTGGAACCCATAGTAGTGACCAACCGGATAATTAAACATACTGGACTATTAGATGATAAAGGTAATAATATAAGCAGAGGTTAGAAGGAATAGTTTGATTAAAACACAGAAGTAAGAAATGACAGAACCTAGTTATATGAAACTCGAGATAGCAGAAACTAGTAACCCTAAACAAACAGAAGATATAGAAAGATATAAAACACCAATACCTAAGTATCTTATAAATGGAGATAAAGACTATAAAATATTAGTCTTATATATATTAAAAAATTTAGATACAGATATCACACAAAGAATATATAACCTACTATTTAACCACGAAATCATAGACTTAATGAAAGAATTATGGATAGACACAATATTAAACAATGATAGTGATAATGACTCTAGAGATAATGATATATACCTTGATATAGATACAGAAGGATATCTAGATTTTTATTAAAATGGACCAAAATAATTTAGAAAATTGGCAGCGAACTATAGATGAACTAAGAGAAAGAGAAACATTAATACAATTCAATCTAGACAGATATATACAAACCCAAAATAGTGGTTATTTAGATCTAATAGTAAGAGATATCAATATTATATTAAGACTAATTAGAGAACGAGATAACTACTATAATTCCGCATTTAGATAAAATGACCCAAGAAGAGAAGATCAAAGGACCACCCCCCACATTGGAACCAGAACCAGAAACATCCGAATCATCTACAAAAATACAAGAAATGGAAAAAGAATTAGCAATATTAAAACAAATATATGCCCAGAAAGTACAAGCCAGATTAGCCAAACAAAATGAAAAAATAAAAAAAGAAAAAGAAAAAAAGTTAGCAATGGAATTAGAACAGTTAAAAGAACAAATACACTTAGAAAGCTTAAACCCTGACGAAGAATCTCCAAACATAAGTATTGATAACATCACAATAGACAATTTAACCATAGATAATGTAACCATAAACGAAACCGAATCAGAAATACATTCAGACAATAATAACAATGAAGACGATAATGACGATAACAGTGAAACATATACCCAAATAATGAACCAAATAACAGATTTAAATATAAATACAACAAATGCTGAACCAAATATACATACTATAAAAAATGAACAACCAAGTACAAGTAGAACATATGAGAAAAGAAGATATGATAACCCACGAACTAGAGAACCAACTTATTATACAGTAACAGATGATAATAGATATGAAGCAATATGGCAAAGTAGATTAAATAAATGGACACCAACTAAAACTCCAGAACATTCACAATTTTTAGATTTAGATTGTGTCACAGATATAAATAAAACAATACAAGTATGGATAGGACAAATTGCAAAGCAACTAATAGATAATAAAATATCAGTAGCAGATACACCAGGATATATAGAAAGAACATTAATAGGAACAGTAAAATTATGGCTACATAACATAACAGCTGACGGTAGAGCAACATTAAGAAATAATAAAGATAGTAGTGGAACAATTACAACATCAAGCATAGCTATATTAGACAAATACGAATTTGGAATTAGAAATGAATTTGGAAGTATGACAACAGAATTAGCAGAACAAGAAAAAGATAAGAATCTAAATAGACAATTAATGAATAAATTATCAATATGCAATATGTGTTATATAGATGAATATACATGCGCTTTTAAAGATTACTATTATAGAGCAATATATACTCATGAAGAAGCTATAGCAGTTAGAAGAACATATTTTACAAAGTTACCTGAACCATTTAGTACAAAAATAATAACAGCATGGGATGCAGCTAGTTTGACAGATACATTAGGAGCTAGAATAAAATATTTACAAACATGGTTTATAGGACTGTGTGATGAATATAAAGATAAACAAAAATTAGATAAAGTATTAACAAAAAATATGTCGTGTTGTACACAAAAGATAGCACCACAATTTGGTTGTAAAACTAAGAAAAATAAGTTTAGATACAAAAAACGATTTAAAAAATATAAATCTTTTAAATCTAAATATAAGCATAAAAATCCAAGAAAAAGATATTATATAAAAAATTACAAGAGAAAAAGACCTTATCGACCTAAGAAAAAATTATCAGAATGCAAATGCTATAACTGTGGAAAATTAGGACACTTAGCTAAAGATTGTAAAATACCTAAAGATATTAAGAAAAAACAAATTACCGAAGTAAGAATAGAAGAAAATATTTATACAGAATTACCATACATAGATTATGATTTAGAAAGTAACGATAGTATTTATGAACTAGATGAATTACCAGATATAGAGATAAATGACGCAGATTTAGAAACTGACCTAAATAATGATGATAGCGATATAAATCTATCAGATATAGAAAACGAAATTGATGACTGAATCAGGAATAATAGAAAAAGAAAATTACCAAACTGAAGATAGTAATAACCAAAAAATAATATTTGACTCAAATATATACAAGCAAATTACGAAACAAGAAATAACCTTAAAAATAGATAATGTATTAGATGTACCAATGGTAAAATATTGGTTTAAAAAACCTAAAGAAGAATATTATATAATAAGCCAAAAAGAACATACAGTAGACTGTAAATATGCACAAGGTAGTGCAATGGTACCCATAATAAGTAAAAGAGAAATAACCAAAGAAATACAAGCATTAAAACCAAAACCGAAAAACGAAATAACTCATGTACACTTAGGAGCAATACAGATATTAATAAAAGCATGTTTTAAGGAAGGAATAAATACACCCATAGAACTATACTTAGCAGATGATAGAATTAAGTACCCAATTGAACAAAGTATAATTAGTGCAGTAAAAGGAAATCTAATATACCAAAAATTTAAGTTTACAGTTAACCCAAATTATACAGTAGCAATAAAAGATAGAAATATAGATAAATCCCTAGTATTATATTGGAAACTATCAGGAATAGAATTAACCCCTGGAAGTAAAATATTTACAGCAAGATGCAAAAATTTATATATTTTAACTACTAAACATATGGTACAAGCAACTAACAAAATTGATAAAATCAATATAGAATCCCCATTCGACAATATATTAACGGTCATAGATAATAATGATTATAGTTATGATGAATTAAATATGAATCAAGAATTAGATATAGTAAAAGAAAGAATAGGAATGACACCAAAAAGACAAATAGATGCCCCCTCATCCTCATCAAGAATGAGTACATCCAGAAGAATAGAATATGAAATACCCAATGAAATAATACCAACACAACATCCCTATTATATAACAGGAATATTAAATCAACGAAAATATTTAATCTTAATCAACACAGGAGAACAAGATAATTGGATAACTAGAGACATATCCAACTACGTACTTCTTCCATATCTTCTTGTCGTAGTACTCTTGCATTTGCATAGATCATGGCATGGTCTCTACAATGATATTTCCATATGTTATGTCCATTGGTGTAATTGTTGACTAGTTCTTGAATAATTACTTGCAGTCCTATTAATCTTTTTGTAGCAAAGAATGTTGGTATATCAACTTCTGGTATTTCTGGTTGCTTTTCTATGTCCTCTGGGATAATCATATCTCTGGTTAGTCCAATTTTTACTACTTGGATGAGTGGTTTTATCTCATTGTATAATATTTCGGCTGGTGCTGAATAACATCTTATATAAAAGAATGATCCGTCTGTAATTCTTTTGTATATGGAAAAGGCATTATATAAGTCTGGTATTTGTTGTAGTTCTGCTCCATCGGCTGTATATACCGTTGCGAGTAGTCCATATTCATAGCATGTACGTACTAAATTTGCACTGGTGCCAGGCTGGGCTATTAGTTTATTGTATCCTTGTAGTTTCTGAGTTATAAAATCTTTTTGAGGGTCAGTGGTTGTCTGAGATCTTGGATGTAAATTCAAAAAGGTTTGGGTTTTATACATATTTTGGATGTATGCTCTGGAAATGTGGTTATATACTTGTTTATTTTGGTTTAGACTTGCGGCATATGTGGATGTTTGTGGACTTGGTATAGTCGGATGTGATAGGTTTATGGGTTGTTTATTTCTGATAGAGGTTTTTGTAAACTGGTTATTTAAATTTTGGTTTTGTCTTTTTGTAGGTTGACTGGTTGGATTTGAGCTGCTTGCTCCTGTAGATGCTTTTCCTGTAGCTGCATTAACAAACTTGTTATGAGTTTTATGGAGTTTCTCAACGTCTCCTTCTAGTTCTGGAATTTTTATGTCTTCCGATTGACATAGTTCAGCATATTTTGAGTCATGCGGTTGACTTGTAGCTTTGTCCTTCTTTAGCTCTTTTAGTTCTAGCTCAAAACTGTCCACTTTTAAGCAAAGTGTAGTCATGGCTTTTAACAAAATATCCATTTGGCTATCTTGATCTGTCTGGGTAGCTTTGTCTTGATAAGTAGTCTGCAGTGACATTTTTGTTAGTACTGATCACTTCTATTGTAAATGTAAAATTTTGTATATTTAAGACAAGTCTTCGTATTTCTTTTGTTGTAACTGAGTCGTCTAATTTTCTTGTTAGCCACCATTTTACTTGTGTATTATCTGTTCTGACAATAAATTTGTTATAAACAATATATGGTTCGAATGCTAATAAACATTTATATAAGGCAAATAATTCTTTCCTATTTATTTCCCATTTATCTTGAGGTTCCGTATATGTTCCTGAGTGATATCTACAGTGATGTTCTGTTTTTGTATCAATATACTTATATTTTAATACTCCACCGTAACTATGGTTACTTGAATCTGTTTCTACTATATATATAAATTCTTTTGTTATATCTGGAAAATATAATTTTGGTAACTTTTGTATATGTTTTCTATCTGTTTGGTCAAAATGATATTCAATATCCTTTTTTAATTTTTTATTTAATGGTTTTAAATATTCTGCTAATTTTGGTATATATTCTCTTACTTGATTTACTAATCCTAAAAAGGATTGTAATTTTTTCTTCGTATCTAGTATTTCATTTGAATTTATAATTTTTTGTACTATATGTGTTTGCATTTTTACTCCATTCTTATCTATTTGTATACCAAGAAATTCTATTTGTTTTTTCATTATTTCTGCCTTGCTTTTACTTAAACTAATTCCTGCTGTATCTATAATGTTAATAAATTTATTTAGTAATTGTATGTGTTCGTCTTCTGTTCTTGAATATAACAATATATCATCAATATATACAATACAGTTTTCTAATTGTGTAAAGTAAGTATCCATAAAATGTTGATACCTACCTGGTGCATTTTTATATCCAAAGGGTAAAACATTCCATTCATAAAATCCTTGGGGTACTGTGAATGCTGTTAAATGTTTAGAGTTATCTTCTAATTTTAAATGATAAAATCCTGATTTGCAATCAAATTTGCTAAAGTAATTATATCCTTGGATTTGTCTAATTTTTAATATTTTATTTGGTATTGGGTAATTATAAGTTTTAGTTTTGGCATTTAGATTTCTATAATCAATAACCATCCTACTCTTCCCTCTTTTTTGTTCACTATGTTTGTTAACAATAAAGGCGGGACTAGTATGTTTACTGTTACTAGCTTGGATGTAATTATTTTGAAGTAATTCATCTATGTGTAAGGTAAATTCTTTTAAGTCATCAAAGTTATATTTTAATGGTTTTTGGGTTATTATACTATTCTGATTTATTAGTTCTATTGTAACTGTTGTTTTATGTTTATGCCATCCTTTAAGCGGATTGTCACTATATAAGGGTTCTAACTTATCATAGATTGATTGTAACATATTGATATTAAAGGTTATAATTTCTATTGCTTTCTCTGTTGTCACTTGATTTTCTAGTTTTTGTGTTATCTTTTCTGATCCTTTTATCCATGGTGTTGTTTTTCTAGGTTTATTTTGTACTCGTTTGGCTCCTATTTTTTGTTTACAAGGTGTTGTAAACCAGCAGTGTGTTTTTGTTAGTATATGAGGGTATAGTTCATCGATAAAGGGCATTCCTAAAATTATATCTCTTGTTGTGAAATCATAGTTATACATTGTTTTTATTGTTAGTATTTTATCATATATTTGTAATTTGACATCTTTTGCATAATATTTTATTATACTTCCTTCGTCATTAAATCCTGAAAATACAGTTGGATTTTTTATCTTTTGCCACTTAGTTTCTGGTAAACAATTGTATCTACATAAATTTGCTTCTGCACCGGTATCTATCATTGGTGTGTAATATCTACTATTGTATCCTTCTACAATTATTTTTGCTAATATATATACTTTCATTTTAAAGTATTTTTATAATATTGATTTTGTCCTATTGATTATTACATTTTTATTTTGGTAATGAATGATCAATCTTTTATCTTCTAACTTATATGGTTTTACTTGTTCTAGCCATTGTAGTCCTAAAACTATATTTGGATTTATTTGTCCTATTGTAAATTGTATGTTTATAGGTATTCCGCCTATAATTACTTCTTGAATAGTTATTTCCTTTGTCTGTTTTAATTCTATTGGTAGATCGGGTATTTCTTGTTCTTGTATTATAATATCATCTTCTGTAATTAATTCTCTTGTTATCCAATTATCTTGTTCTCCTGTGTTAATTAAGATTAAATATTTTCGTTGATTTAATATTCCTGTTATATAATAAGGATGTTGTGTTGGTATTATTTCATTGGGTATTTCATATTCTATTCTTCTGGATGTACTCATTCTTGATGAGGATGAGGGGGCATCTATTTGTCTTTTTGGTGTCATTCCTATTCTTTCTTTTACTATATCTAATTCTTGATTCATATTTAATTCATCATAACTATAATCATTATTATCTATGACCGTTAATATATTGTCGAATGGGGATTCTATATTGATTTTATCAATTTTGTTAGTTGCTTGTACCATATGTTTAGTAGTTAAAATATATAAATTTTTGCATCTTGCTGTAAATATTTTACTTCCAGGGGTTAATTCTATTCCTGATAGTTTCCAATATAATACTAGAGATTTATCTATATTTCTATCTTTTATTGCTACTGTATAATTTGGGTTAACTGTAAACTTAAATTTTTGGGTCATTTTATCTAAATGCGGAATTATAGTAGTTATCTCGTTCTCTAATTAGTCTTAATATAATATTGATATCTCTTACTATTAGATCTAAATAACCACTATTTTGGGTTTGTATATATCTGTCTAGATTGAATTGTATTAATGTTTCTCTTTCTCTTAGTTCATCTATAGTTCGCTGCCAATTTTCTAAATTATTTTGGTCCATTTTAATAAAAATCTAGATATCCTTCTGTATCTATATCAAGGTATATATCATTATCTCTAGAGTCATCATCACTATCATTGTTTAATATTGTGTCTAGCCATAATTCTTTCATTAAGTCTATAATTTCGTGGTTAAATAGTAGGTTATATATTCTTTGTGTGATATCTGTATCTAAATTTTTTAATATATATAAGACTAATATTTTATAGTCTTTATCTCCATTTATAAGATACTTAGGTATTGGTGTTTTATATCTTTCTATATCTTCTGTTTGTTTAGGGTTACTAGTTTCTGCTATCTCGAGTTTCATATAACTAGGTTCTGTCATTTCTTACTTCTGTGTTTTAATCAAACTATTCCTTCTAACCTCTGCTTATATTATTACCTTTATCATCTAATAGTCCAGTATGTTTAATTATCCGGTTGGTCACTACTATGGGTTCCAGCTTTAATCAGTTTACCCTAACCCTGCTTACTTCAGTTGGTTTACTACCCTATTCACGGCTTCCTCGCCTTTTCTGGGTTCAACCATTTTGGAAAAGCTTAGTCTGGGTCTAACTTACTCTCAGCTTCCTAACCATAGCAAACTAATAAGGATAATGTTAACATAATCAGACTATAACATGATAAATAATAATAAGCTAATCAGAGATTATTAGGAATATGATAGATTAGTTACACATATGTAAATATGAGTATACCTTTGTTGTTATCTCGTCGGTAGTATGTGGCATAGATGTTTCTATGTTGGATTCCTCCATAGCAAATATCTGAAATATATTTTTGAGTAATATCTTTTATTGAGTTCTCAACACATGAGAGGTTATAGGTAAGCAGAATTGCTTGCCTTCCTTCTCATCTGTTCGTCTCTATTTATACACATAAGAGGCAAGTGCCTCAATAATTTACATAAAGAAACCGCGTGAGTAAACAGTTTAAGATACTGTTTGCTTTACGACTTCTGAAAGAAAAAAGAAGAAAAACGCGTAAATGCACAGTACTATCTACTGTGTACTTTACGACTTTTTTTTAAAAAAGAAAACGCGTAACTATTCCTACACGCGTACTATCCTATCCTACTTTACATGATTGAGCATTATGCTCTTATTTTCAACAAAGAAAAACGTGTGGGGTTTAGTGTTTCCCACTAAAAAAGTAGTACAATAATTTACATAATAAGACAAACTAAAATAATATCTGCGGGTCTTCCCATGTATCTTTTTGTCTTGCTGTTCTTCATTCTAGATTTACTTCTGGTATAGTTGTAGTATTTCCTCCACTGCACTTTGAACAATGGTGATCTGGGTATTTTGGTCCTAAATACTGGCAATATTTAACCAATAAATTTTCTGAAATAAAATCTTTTTTGATAGCTCTTGTTGTTGGGGTATCTTCGGGTCTTAGTAATGTCCATATCCAACTACGTACTTCTTCCATATCTTCTTGTCGTAGTACTCTTGCATTTGCATAGATCATGGCATGGTCTCTACAATGATATTTCCATATGTTATGTCCATTGGTGTAATTGTTGACTAGTTCTTGAATAATTACTTGCAGTCCTATTAATCTTTTTGTAGCAAAGAATGTTGGTATATCAACTTCTGGTATTTCTGGTTGCTTTTCTATAACCTCTGGGATAATCATATCTCTGGTTAGTCCAATTTTTACTACTTGGATGAGTGGTTTTATCTCATTGTATAATATTTCGGCTGGTGCTGAATAACATCTTATATAAAAGAATGATCCGTCTGTAATTCTTTTGTATATGGAAAAGGCATTATATAAGTCTGGTATTTGTTGTAGTTCTGCTCCATCGGCTGTATATACCGTTGCGAGTAGTCCATATTCATAGCATGTACGTACTAAATTTGCACTGGTGCCAGGCTGGGCTATTAGTTTATTGTATCCTTGTAGTTTCTGCGTTATAAAATCTTTTTGAGGGTCAGTGGTTGTCTGAGATCTTGGATGTAAATTCAAAAAGGTTTGGGTTTTATACATATTTTGGATGTATGCTCTGGAAATGTGGTTATATACTTGTTTATTTTGGTTTAGACTTGCGGCATATGTGGATGTTTGTGGACTTGGTATAGTCGGATGTGATAGGTTTATGGGTTGTTTATTCCTGGTAAAGGTTTTTGTAAACTGGCTATTTAAATTTTGGTTTTGTCTTTTTGTAGGTTGACTGGTTGGATTTGAGCTGCTTGCTCCTGTAGATGCTTTTCCTGTAGCTGCATTAACAAACTTGTTATGAGTTTTATGGAGTTTCTCAACGTCTCCTTCTAGTTCTGGAATTTTTATGTCTTCCGATTGACATAGTTCAGCATATTTTGAGTCATGCGGTTGACTTGTAGCTTTGTCCTTCTTTAGCTCTTTTAGTTCTAGCTCAAAACTGTCCACTTTTAAGCAAAGTGTAGTCATGGCTTTTAACAAAATATCCATTTGGCTATCTTGATCTGTCTGGGTAGCTTTGTCTTGATAAGTAGTCTGCAGTGACATTTTTGTTAGTACTGATCACTTCTATTGTAAATGTAAAATTTTGTATATTTAAGACAAGTCTTCGTATTTCTTTTGTTGTAACTGAGTCGTCTAATTTTCTTGTTAGCCACCATTTTACTTGTGTATTATCTGTTCTGACAATAAATTTGTTATAAACAATATATGGTTCGAATGCTAATAAACATTTATATAAGGCAAATAATTCTTTCCTATTTATTTCCCATTTATCTTGAGGTTCCGTATATGTTCCTGAGTGATATCTACAGTGATGTTCTGTTTTTGTATCAATATACTTATATTTTAATACTCCACCGTAACTATGGTTACTTGAATCTGTTTCTACTATATATATAAATTCTTTTGTTATATCTGGAAAATATAATTTTGGTAACTTTTGACATAATTCTTTAACCTTTTGTATATGTTTTCTATCTGTTTGGTCAAAATGATATTCAATATCCTTTTTTAATTTTTTATTTAATGGTTTTAAATATTCTGCTAATTTTGGTATATATTCTCTTACTTGATTTACTAATCCTAAAAAGGATTGTAATTTTTTCTTCGTATCTAGTATTTCATTTGAATTTATAATTTTTTGTACTATATGTGTTTGCATTTTTACTCCATTCTTATCTATTTGTATACCAAGAAATTCTATTTGTTTTTTCATTATTTCTGCCTTGCTTTTACTTAAACTAATTCCTGCTGTATCTATAATGTTAATAAATTTATTTAGTAATTGTATGTGTTCGTCTTCTGTTCTTGAATATAACAATATATCATCAATATATACAATACAGTTTTCTAATTGTGTAAAGTAAGTATCCATAAAATGTTGATACCTACCTGGTGCATTTTTATATCCAAAGGGTAAAACATTCCATTCATAAAATCCTTGGGGTACTGTGAATGCTGTTAAATGTTTAGAGTTATCTTCTAATTTTAAATGATAAAATCCTGATTTGCAATCAAATTTGCTAAAGTAATTATATCCTTGGATTTGTCTAATTTTTAATATTTTATTTGGTATTGGGTAATTATAAGTTTTAGTTTTGGCATTTAGATTTCTATAATCAATAACCATCCTACTCTTCCCTCTTTTTTGTTCACTATGTTTGTTAACAATAAAGGCGGGACTAGTATGTTTACTGTTACTAGCTTGGATGTAATTATTTTGAAGTAATTCATCTATGTGTAAGGTAAATTCTTTTAAGTCATCAAAGTTATATTTTAATGGTTTTTGGGTTATTATACTATTCTGATTTATTAGTTCTATTGTAACTGTTGTTTTATGTTTATGCCATCCTTTAAGCGGATTGTCACTATATAAGGGTTCTAACTTATCATAGATTGATTGTAACATATTGATATTAAAGGTTATAATTTCTATTGCTTTCTCTGTTGTCACTTGATTTTCTAGTTTTTGTGTTATCTTTTCTGATCCTTTTATCCATGGTGTTGTTTTTCTAGGTTTATTTTGTACTCGTTTGGCTCCTATTTTTTGTTTACAAGGTGTTGTAAACCAGCAGTGTGTTTTTGTTAGTATATGAGGGTATAGTTCATCGATAAAGGGCATTCCTAAAATTATATCTCTTGTTGTGAAATCATAGTTATACATTGTTTTTATTGTTAGTATTTTATCATATATTTGTAATTTGACATCTTTTGCATAATATTTTATTATACTTCCTTCGTCATTAAATCCTGAAAATACAGTTGGATTTTTTATCTTTTGCCATTTAGATTCTGGTAAACAATTGTATCTACATAAATTTGCTTCTGCGCCGGTATCTATCATTGGTGTGTAATATCTACTATTGTATCCTTCTACAATTATTTTTGCTAATATATATACTTTCATTTTAAAGTATTTTTATAATATTGATTTTGTCCTATTGATTATTACATTTTTATTTTGGTAATGAATGATCAATCTTTTATCTTCTAACTTATATGGTTTTACTTGTTCTAGCCATTGTAGTCCTAAAACTATATTTGGATTTATTTGTCCTATTGTAAATTGTATGTTTATAGGTATTCCGCCTATAATTACTTCTTGAATAGTTATTTCCTTTGTCTGTTTTAATTCTATTGGTAGATCGGGTATTTCTTGTTCTTGTATTATAATATCATCTTCTGTAATTAATTCTCTTGTTATCCAATTATCTTGTTCTCCTGTGTTAATTAAGATTAAATATTTTCGTTGATTTAATATTCCTGTTATATAATAAGGATGTTGTGTTGGTATTATTTCATTGGGTATTTCATATTCTATTCTTCTGGATGTACTCATTCTTGATGAGGATGAGGGGGCATCTATTTGTCTTTTTGGTGTCATTCCTATTCTTTCTTTTACTATATCTAATTCTTGATTCATATTTAATTCATCATAACTATAATCATTATTATCTATGACCGTTAATATATTGTCGAATGGGGATTCTATATTGATTTTATCAATTTTGTTAGTTGCTTGTACCATATGTTTAGTAGTTAAAATATATAAATTTTTGCATCTTGCTGTAAATATTTTACTTCCAGGGGTTAATTCTATTCCTGATAGTTTCCAATATAATACTAGAGATTTATCTATATTTCTATCTTTTATTGCTACTGTATAATTTGGGTTAACTGTAAACTTAAATTTTTGGTATATTAGATTTCCTTTTACTGCACTAATTATACTTTGTTCAATTGGGTACTTAATTCTATCATCTGCTAAGTATAGTTCTATGGGTGTATTTATTCCTTCCTTAAAACATGCTTTTATTAATATCTGTATTGCTCCTAAGTGTACATGAGTTATTTCGTTTTTCGGTTTTGGTTTTAATGCTTGTATTTCTTTGGTTATTTCTCTTTTACTTATTATGGGTACCATTGCACTACCTTGTGCATATTTACAGTCTACTGTATGTTCTTTTTGGCTTATTATATAATATTCTTCTTTAGGTTTTTTAAACCAATATTTTACCATTGGTACATCTAATACATTATCTATTTTTAAGGTTATTTCTTGTTTCGTAATTTGCTTGTATATATTTGAGTCAAATATTATTTTTTGGTTATTACTATCTTCAGTTTGGTAATTTTCTTTTTCTATTATTCCTGATTCAGTCATCAATTTCGTTTTCTATATCTGATAGATTTATATCGCTATCATCATTATTTAGGTCAGTTTCTAAATCTGCGTCATTTATCTCTATATCTGGTAATTCATCTAGTTCATAAATACTATCGTTACTTTCTAAATCATAATCTATGTATGGTAATTCTGTATAAATATTTTCTTCTATTCTTACTTCGGTAATTTGTTTTTTCTTAATATCTTTAGGTATTTTACAATCTTTAGCTAAGTGTCCTAATTTTCCACAGTTATAGCATTTGCATTCTGATAATTTTTTCTTAGGTCGATAAGGTCTTTTTCTCTTGTAATTTTTTATATAATATCTTTTTCTTGGATTTTTATGCTTATATTTAGATTTAAAAGATTTATATTTTTTAAATCGTTTTTTGTATCTAAACTTATTTTTCTTAGTTTTACAACCAAATTGTGGTGCTATCTTTTGTGTACAACACGACATATTTTTTGTTAATACTTTATCTAATTTTTGTTTATCTTTATATTCATCACACAGTCCTATAAACCATGTTTGTAAATATTTTATTCTAGCTCCTAATGTATCTGTCAAACTAGCTGCATCCCATGCTGTTATTATTTTTGTACTAAATGGTTCAGGTAACTTTGTAAAATATGTTCTTCTAACTGCTATAGCTTCTTCATGAGTATATATTGCTCTATAATAGTAATCTTTAAAAGCGCATGTATATTCATCTATATAACACATATTGCATATTGATAATTTATTCATTAATTGTCTATTTAGATTCTTATCTTTTTCTTGTTCTGCTAATTCTGTTGTCATACTTCCAAATTCATTTCTAATTCCAAATTCGTATTTGTCTAATATAGCTATGCTTGATGTTGTAATTGTTCCACTACTATCTTTATTATTTCTTAATGTTGCTCTACCGTCAGCTGTTATGTTATGTAGCCATAATTTTACTGTTCCTATTAATGTTCTTTCTATATATCCTGGTGTATCTGCTACTGATATTTTATTATCTATTAGTTGTTTTGCAATTTGTCCTATCCATACTTGTATTGTTTTATTTATATCTGTGACACAATCTAAATCTAAAAATTGTGAATGTTCTGGAGTTTTAGTTGGTGTCCATTTATTTAATCTACTTTGCCATATTGCTTCATATCTATTATCATCTGTTACTGTATAATATCTAAATGCCAAAACTAAAACTTATAATTACCCAATACCAAATAAAATATTAAAAATTAGACAAATCCAAGGATATAATTACTTTAGCAAATTTGATTGCAAATCAGGATTTTATCATTTAAAATTAGAAGATAACTCTAAACATTTAACAGCATTCACAGTACCCCAAGGATTTTATGAATGGAATGTTTTACCCTTTGGATATAAAAATGCACCAGGTAGGTATCAACATTTTATGGATACTTACTTTACACAATTAGAAAACTGTATTGTATATATTGATGATATATTGTTATATTCAAGAACAGAAGACGAACACATACAATTACTAAATAAATTTATTAACATTATAGATACAGCAGGAATTAGTTTAAGTAAAAGCAAGGCAGAAATAATGAAAAAACAAATAGAATTTCTTGGTATACAAATAGATAAGAATGGAGTAAAAATGCAAACACATATAGTACAAAAAATTATAAATTCAAATGAAATACTAGATACGAAGAAAAAATTACAATCCTTTTTAGGATTAGTAAATCAAGTAAGAGAATATATACCAAAATTAGCAGAATATTTAAAACCATTAAATAAAAAATTAAAAAAGGATATTGAATATCATTTTGACCAAACAGATAGAAAACATATACAAAAGGTTAAAGAATTATGTCAAAAGTTACCAAAATTATATTTTCCAGATATAACAAAAGAATTTATATATATAGTAGAAACAGATTCAAGTAACCATAGTTACGGTGGAGTATTAAAATATAAGTATATTGATACAAAAACAGAACATCACTGTAGATATCACTCAGGAACATATACGGAACCTCAAGATAAATGGGAAATAAATAGGAAAGAATTATTTGCCTTATATAAATGTTTATTAGCATTCGAACCATATATTGTTTATAACAAATTTATTGTCAGAACAGATAATACACAAGTAAAATGGTGGCTAACAAGAAAATTAGACGACTCAGTTACAACAAAAGAAATACGAAGACTTGTCTTAAATATACAAAATTTTACATTTACAATAGAAGTGATCAGTACTAACAAAAATGTCACTGCAGACTACTTATCAAGACAAAGCTACCCAGACAGATCAAGATAGCCAAATGGATATTTTGTTAAAAGCCATGACTACACTTTGCTTAAAAGTGGACAGTTTTGAGCTAGAACTAAAAGAGCTAAAGAAGGACAAAGCTACAAGTCAACCGCATGACTCAAAATATGCTGAACTATGTCAATCGGAAGACATAAAAATTCCAGAACTAGAAGGAGACGTTGAGAAACTCCATAAAACTCATAACAAGTTTGTTAATGCAGCTACAGGAAAAGCATCTACAGGAGCAAGCAGCTCAAATCCAACCAGTCAACCTACAAAAAGACAAAACCAAAATTTAAATAGCCAGTTTACAAAAACCTTTACCAGGAATAAACAACCCATAAACCTATCACATCCGACTATACCAAGTCCACAAACATCCACATATGCCGCAAGTCTAAACCAAAATAAACAAGTATATAACCACATTTCCAGAGCATACATCCAAAATATGTATAAAACCCAAACCTTTTTGAATTTACATCCAAGATCTCAGACAACCACTGACCCTCAAAAAGATTTTATAACGCAGAAACTACAAGGATACAATAAACTAATAGCCCAGCCTGGCACCAGTGCAAATTTAGTACGTACATGCTATGAATATGGACTACTCGCAACGGTATATACAGCCGATGGAGCAGAACTACAACAAATACCAGACTTATATAATGCCTTTTCCATATACAAAAGAATTACAGACGGATCATTCTTTTATATAAGATGTTATTCAGCACCAGCCGAAATATTATACAATGAGATAAAACCACTCATCCAAGTAGTAAAAATTGGACTAACCAGAGATATGATTATCCCAGAGGATATAGAAAAGCAACCAGAAATACCAGAAGTTGATATACCAACATTCTTTGCTACAAAAAGATTAATAGGACTGCAAGTAATTATTCAAGAACTAGTCAACAATTACACCAATGGACATAACATATGGAAATATCATTGTAGAGACCATGCCATGATCTATGCAAATGCAAGAGTACTACGACAAGAAGATATGGAAGAAGTACGTAGTTGGATATGGACATTACTAAGACCCGAAGATACCCCAACAACAAGAGCTATCAAAAAAGATTTTATTTCAGAAAATTTATTGGTTAAATATTGCCAGTATTTAGGACCAAAATACCCAGATCACCATTGTTCAAAGTGCAGTGGAGGAAATACTACAACTATACCAGAAGTAAATCTAGAATGAAGAACAGCAAGACAAAAAGATACATGGGAAGACCCGCAGATATTATTTTAGTTTGTCTTATTATGTAAATTATTGTACTACTTTTTTAGTGGGAAACACTAAACCCCACACGTTTTTCTTTGTTGAAAATAAGAGCATAATGCTCAATCATGTAAAGTAGGATAGGATAGTACGCGTGTAGGAATAGTTACGCGTTTTCTTTTTTAAAAAAAAGTCGTAAAGTACACAGTAGATAGTACTGTGCATTTACGCGTTTTTCTTCTTTTTTCTTTCAGAAGTCGTAAAGCAAACAGTATCTTAAACTGTTTACTCACGCGGTTTCTTTATGTAAATTATTGAGGCACTTGCCTCTTATGTGTATAAATAGAGACGAACAGATGAGAAGGAAGGCAAGCAATTCTGCTTACCTATAACCTCTCATGTGTTGAGAACTCAATAAAAGATATTACTCAAAAATATATTTCAGATATTTGCTATGGAGGAATCCAACATAGAAACATCTATGCCACATACTACCGACGAGATAACAACAAAGGTATACTCATATTTACATATGTGTAACTAATCTATCATATTCCTAATAATCTCTGATTAGCTTATTATTATTTATCATGTTATAGTCTGATTATGTTAACATTATCCTTATTAGTTTGCTATGGTTAGGAAGCTGAGAGTAAGTTAGACCCAGACTAAGCTTTTCCAAAATGGTTGAACCCAGAAAAGGCGAGGAAGCCGTGAATAGGGTAGTAAACCAACTGAAGTAAGCAGGGTTAGGGTAAACTGATTAAAGCTGGAACCCATAGTAGTGACCAACCGGATAATTAAACATACTGGACTATTAGATGATAAAGGTAATAATATAAGCAGAGGTTAGAAGGAATAGTTTGATTAAAACACAGAAGTAAGAAATGACAGAACCTAGTTATATGAAACTCGAGATAGCAGAAACTAGTAACCCTAAACAAACAGAAGATATAGAAAGATATAAAACACCAATACCTAAGTATCTTATAAATGGAGATAAAGACTATAAAATATTAGTCTTATATATATTAAAAAATTTAGATACAGATATCACACAAAGAATATATAACCTACTATTTAACCACGAAATCATAGACTTAATGAAAGAATTATGGATAGACACAATATTAAACAATGATAGTGATAATGACTCTAGAGATAATGATATATACCTTGATATAGATACAGAAGGATATCTAGATTTTTATTAAAATGGACCAAAATAATTTAGAAAATTGGCAGCGAACTATAGATGAACTAAGAGAAAGAGAAACATTAATACAATTCAATCTAGACAGATATATACAAACCCAAAATAGTGGTTATTTAGATCTAATAGTAAGAGATATCAATATTATATTAAGACTAATTAGAGAACGAGATAACTACTATAATTCCGCATTTAGATAAAATGACCCAAGAAGAGAAGATCAAAGGACCACCCCCCACATTGGTATCAGAGCATAGGAATAAAAAAGATAAGATAACAGAGCATAGGATGAACAAAAATAAAATAAACGAGCATAGGAATAAAAAATATAGCATGTTTGTAAATATTTTATTCTAGCTCCTAATGTATCTGTCAAACTAGCTGCATCCCATGCTGTTATTATTTTTGTACTAAATGGTTCAGGTAACTTTGTAAAATATGTTCTTCTAACTGCTATAGCTTCTTCATGAGTATATATTGCTCTATAATAGTAATCTTTAAAAGCGCATGTATATTCATCTATATAACACATATTGCATATTGATAATTTATTCATTAATTGTCTATTTAGATTCTTATCTTTTTCTTGTTCTGCTAATTCTGTTGTCATACTTCCAAATTCATTTCTAATTCCAAATTCGTATTTGTCTAATATAGCTATGCTTGATGTTGTAATTGTTCCACTACTATCTTTATTATTTCTTAATGTTGCTCTACCGTCAGCTGTTATGTTATGTAGCCATAATTTTACTGTTCCTATTAATGTTCTTTCTATATATCCTGGTGTATCTGCTACTGATATTTTATTATCTATTAGTTGTTTTGCAATTTGTCCTATCCATACTTGTATTGTTTTATTTATATCTGTGACACAATCTAAATCTAAAAATTGTGAATGTTCTGGAGTTTTAGTTGGTGTCCATTTATTTAATCTACTTTGCCATATTGCTTCATATCTATTATCATCTGTTACTGTATAATAAGTTGGTTCTCTAGTTCGTGGGTTATCATATCTTCTTTTCTCATATGTTCTACTTGTACTTGGTTGTTCATTTTTTATAGTATGTATATTTGGTTCAGCATTTGTTGTATTTATATTTAAATCTGTTATTTGGTTCATTATTTGGGTATATGTTTCACTGTTATCGTCATTATCGTCTTCATTGTTATTATTGTCTGAATGTATTTCTGATTCGGTTTCGTTTATGGTTACATTATCTATGGTTAAATTGTCTATTGTGATGTTATCAATACTTATGTTTGGAGATTCTTCGTCAGGGTTTAAGCTTTCTAAGTGTATTTGTTCTTTTAACTGTTCTAATTCCATTGCTAACTTTTTTTCTTTTTCTTTTTTTATTTTTTCATTTTGTTTGGCTAATCTGGCTTGTACTTTCTGGGCATATATTTGTTTTAATATTGCTAATTCTTTTTCCATTTCTTGTATTTTTGTAGATGATTCGGATGTTTCTGGTTCTGGTTCAAAATATTCAGGGATTGGTTCTTGAGGTGGTATAGGTTTTTGAGGAGGGGTTTGTTTTATTTGTTGGGTTTTTAGTTGTTCGATTTCTTTTTTGGCTTCTAATCGTATTTTTTCTATTTCTAGTTTTTGATCTATTTCAGTATTTTCTTTTTGTAATCTTATCATTTCTGTTAGACTATCTTCTAATTTAGCTGATATTGGATCCGGCATTAAATATAATTTTGTACCTATTTTTCTATATCGTCGTCCTAAATTTGAGTGTGTTATTGTTATTTGTGTTCCATCTGTTCCTAAAAATGTTTTTTCTTCTACTGGATATTCTTCTTTATTCATAAACAATATTTTATTTCTAATATATCTTTTTGTAATTCTAATTCTTGTATGGTTTGTTTTTGTGCTTCGATTGATTTTTTAGCTACTCCTGCAAATATATTATAATTTAATCTTTCTTTTCTAATTTTAAGTTCTTCGTGTATATCATTTAATTTTCTTAATAATTCCATTTTTCTTATTATTTTTGGTGTTTCTGGATATATATATACTGGGTTGCTCGGCTCTGGTTTATCCATTTACTAATGATTCTCTTATTTTAGTTATTGCTATAATAAAATGTGTTATTCTTTTAGTGAAGTTATTTATTTCCTTGATTATTTGTGTAATTTCTTTTAGCTTATATTTTTGCTGTCTTTTTATTTTACTCTGTTTTTCAATTCTTCTTGTTAAATAGTGTATTTTTATTTTTCTGACTACTTTTGGTTGTTGTCGCTTATACATTATAATTCATCATATTTATATTCTTGTTGTTTTATAAGTTGTCTAATATATTCGTATTCTGTATAGGAAATTGTGTCGATTAATTCAGGTATTTTTGTGTATTCGTATCTTTCATATAATTTATCTAAATTTAGTCTTAGTTTCTGTACTTTAGTTGCTATATTTATTTGTTTATCCAATCTTATACATCTAGGGTGTTCATCTGGTAAATCTTCTCCATATTCAATTCCTTTCATGTTTTCTGTTTGTATTATAAATTGTTTTTTACTTTGTTTCTTTATTCTATTTTTGTAAATATTGTTGGTACTATATTTTTTATTCCTATGCTCGTTTATTTTATTTTCGTTCATCCTATGCTCTGTTATCTTATCTTTTTTATTCCTATGCTCTGATACCAATGTGGGGGGTGGTCCTTTGATCTTCTCTTCTTGGGTCATTTTATCTAAATGCGGAATTATAGTAGTTATCTCGTTCTCTAATTAGTCTTAATATAATATTGATATCTCTTACTATTAGATCTAAATAACCACTATTTTGGGTTTGTATATATCTGTCTAGATTGAATTGTATTAATGTTTCTCTTTCTCTTAGTTCATCTATAGTTCGCTGCCAATTTTCTAAATTATTTTGGTCCATTTTAATAAAAATCTAGATATCCTTCTGTATCTATATCAAGGTATATATCATTATCTCTAGAGTCATCATCACTATCATTGTTTAATATTGTGTCTAGCCATAATTCTTTCATTAAGTCTATAATTTCGTGGTTAAATAGTAGGTTATATATTCTTTGTGTGATATCTGTATCTAAATTTTTTAATATATATAAGACTAATATTTTATAGTCTTTATCTCCATTTATAAGATACTTAGGTATTGGTGTTTTATATCTTTCTATATCTTCTGTTTGTTTAGGGTTACTAGTTTCTGCTATCTCGAGTTTCATATAACTAGGTTCTGTCATTTCTTACTTCTGTGTTTTAATCAAACTATTCCTTCTAACCTCTGCTTATATTATTACCTTTATCATCTAATAGTCCAGTATGTTTAATTATCCGGTTGGTCACTACTATGGGTTCCAGCTTTAATCAGTTTACCCTAACCCTGCTTACTTCAGTTGGTTTACTACCCTATTCACGGCTTCCTCGCCTTTTCTGGGTTCAACCATTTTGGAAAAGCTTAGTCTGGGTCTAACTTACTCTCAGCTTCCTAACCATAGCAAACTAATAAGGATAATGTTAAGAAAATTAAATGATATACACGAAGAACTTAAAATTAGAAAAGAAAGATTAAATTATAATATATTTGCAGGAGTAGCTAAAAAATCAATCGAAGCACAAAAACAAACCATACAAGAATTAGAATTACAAAAAGATATATTAGAAATAAAATATTGTTTATGAATAAAGAAGAATATCCAGTAGAAGAAAAAACATTTTTAGGAACAGATGGAACACAAATAACAATAACACACTCAAATTTAGGACGACGATATAGAAAAATAGGTACAAAATTATATTTAATGCCGGATCCAATATCAGCTAAATTAGAAGATAGTCTAACAGAAATGATAAGATTACAAAAAGAAAATACTGAAATAGATCAAAAACTAGAAATAGAAAAAATACGATTAGAAGCCAAAAAAGAAATCGAACAACTAAAAACCCAACAAATAAAACAAACCCCTCCTCAAAAACCTATACCACCTCAAGAACCAATCCCTGAATATTTTGAACCAGAACCAGAAACATCCGAATCATCTACAAAAATACAAGAAATGGAAAAAGAATTAGCAATATTAAAACAAATATATGCCCAGAAAGTACAAGCCAGATTAGCCAAACAAAATGAAAAAATAAAAAAAGAAAAAGAAAAAAAGTTAGCAATGGAATTAGAACAGTTAAAAGAACAAATACACTTAGAAAGCTTAAACCCTGACGAAGAATCTCCAAACATAAGTATTGATAACATCACAATAGACAATTTAACCATAGATAATGTAACCATAAACGAAACCGAATCAGAAATACATTCAGACAATAATAACAATGAAGACGATAATGACGATAACAGTGAAACATATACCCAAATAATGAACCAAATAACAGATTTAAATATAAATACAACAAATGCTGAACCAAATATACATACTATAAAAAATGAACAACCAAGTACAAGTAGAACATATGAGAAAAGAAGATATGATAACCCACGAACTAGAGAACCAACTTATTATACAGTAACAGATGATAATAGATATGAAGCAATATGGCAAAGTAGATTAAATAAATGGACACCAACTAAAACTCCAGAACATTCACAATTTTTAGATTTAGATTGTGTCACAGATATAAATAAAACAATACAAGTATGGATAGGACAAATTGCAAAGCAACTAATAGATAATAAAATATCAGTAGCAGATACACCAGGATATATAGAAAGAACATTAATAGGAACAGTAAAATTATGGCTACATAACATAACAGCTGACGGTAGAGCAACATTAAGAAATAATAAAGATAGTAGTGGAACAATTACAACATCAAGCATAGCTATATTAGACAAATACGAATTTGGAATTAGAAATGAATTTGGAAGTATGACAACAGAATTAGCAGAACAAGAAAAAGATAAGAATCTAAATAGACAATTAATGAATAAATTATCAATATGCAATATGTGTTATATAGATGAATATACATGCGCTTTTAAAGATTACTATTATAGAGCAATATATACTCATGAAGAAGCTATAGCAGTTAGAAGAACATATTTTACAAAGTTACCTGAACCATTTAGTACAAAAATAATAACAGCATGGGATGCAGCTAGTTTGACAGATACATTAGGAGCTAGAATAAAATATTTACAAACATGGTTTATAGGACTGTGTGATGAATATAAAGATAAACAAAAATTAGATAAAGTATTAACAAAAAATATGTCGTGTTGTACACAAAAGATAGCACCACAATTTGGTTGTAAAACTAAGAAAAATAAGTTTAGATACAAAAAACGATTTAAAAAATATAAATCTTTTAAATCTAAATATAAGCATAAAAATCCAAGAAAAAGATATTATATAAAAAATTACAAGAGAAAAAGACCTTATCGACCTAAGAAAAAATTATCAGAATGCAAATGCTATAACTGTGGAAAATTAGGACACTTAGCTAAAGATTGTAAAATACCTAAAGATATTAAGAAAAAACAAATTACCGAAGTAAGAATAGAAGAAAATATTTATACAGAATTACCATACATAGATTATGATTTAGAAAGTAACGATAGTATTTATGAACTAGATGAATTACCAGATATAGAGATAAATGACGCAGATTTAGAAACTGACCTAAATAATGATGATAGCGATATAAATCTATCAGATATAGAAAACGAAATTGATGACTGAATCAGGAATAATAGAAAAAGAAAATTACCAAACTGAAGATAGTAATAACCAAAAAATAATATTTGACTCAAATATATACAAGCAAATTACGAAACAAGAAATAACCTTAAAAATAGATAATGTATTAGATGTACCAATGGTAAAATATTGGTTTAAAAAACCTAAAGAAGAATATTATATAATAAGCCAAAAAGAACATACAGTAGACTGTAAATATGCACAAGGTAGTGCAATGGTACCCATAATAAGTAAAAGAGAAATAACCAAAGAAATACAAGCATTAAAACCAAAACCGAAAAACGAAATAACTCATGTACACTTAGGAGCAATACAGATATTAATAAAAGCATGTTTTAAGGAAGGAATAAATACACCCATAGAACTATACTTAGCAGATGATAGAATTAAGTACCCAATTGAACAAAGTATAATTAGTGCAGTAAAAGGAAATCTAATATACCAAAAATTTAAGTTTACAGTTAACCCAAATTATACAGTAGCAATAAAAGATAGAAATATAGATAAATCCCTAGTATTATATTGGAAACTATCAGGAATAGAATTAACCCCTGGAAGTAAAATATTTACAGCAAGATGCAAAAATTTATATATTTTAACTACTAAACATATGGTACAAGCAACTAACAAAATTGATAAAATCAATATAGAATCCCCATTCGACAATATATTAACGGTCATAGATAATAATGATTATAGTTATGATGAATTAAATATGAATCAAGAATTAGATATAGTAAAAGAAAGAATAGGAATGACACCAAAAAGACAAATAGATGCCCCCTCATCCTCATCAAGAATGAGTACATCCAGAAGAATAGAATATGAAATACCCAATGAAATAATACCAACACAACATCCCTATTATATAACAGGAATATTAAATCAACGAAAATATTTAATCTTAATCAACACAGGAGAACAAGATAATTGGATAACTAGAGAATTAATTACAGAAGATGATATTATAATACAAGAACAAGAAATACCCGATTTACCAATAGAATTAAAACAGACAAAGGAAATAACTATTCAAGAAGTAATTATAGGCGGAATACCTATAAATATACAATTTACAATAGGACAAATAAATCCAAATATAGTTTTAGGACTACAATGGCTAGAACAAGTAAAACCATATAAGTTAGAAGATAAAAGATTGATCATTCATTACCAAAATAAAAATGTAATAATCAATAGGACAAAATCAATATTATAAAAATACTTTAAAATGAAAGTATATATATTAGCAAAAATAATTGTAGAAGGATACAATAGTAGATATTACACACCAATGATAGATACCGGTGCAGAAGCAAATTTATGTAGATACAATTGTTTACCAGAATCTAAATGGCAAAAGATAAAAAATCCAACTGTATTTTCAGGATTTAATGACGAAGGAAGTATAATAAAATATTATGCAAAAGATGTCAAATTACAAATATATGATAAAATACTAACAATAAAAACAATGTATAACTATGATTTCACAACAAGAGATATAATTTTAGGAATGCCCTTTATCGATGAACTATACCCTCATATACTAACAAAAACACACTGCTGGTTTACAACACCTTGTAAACAAAAAATAGGAGCCAAACGAGTACAAAATAAACCTAGAAAAACAACACCATGGATAAAAGGATCAGAAAAGATAACACAAAAACTAGAAAATCAAGTGACAACAGAGAAAGCAATAGAAATTATAACCTTTAATATCAATATGTTACAATCAATCTATGATAAGTTAGAACCCTTATATAGTGACAATCCGCTTAAAGGATGGCATAAACATAAAACAACAGTTACAATAGAATTAATAAATCAGAATAGTATAATAACCCAAAAACCACTAAAATATAACTTTGATGACTTAAAAGAATTTACCTTACACATAGATGAATTACTTCAAAATAATTACATCCAAGCTAGTAACAGTAAACATACTAGTCCCGCCTTTATTGTTAACAAACATAGTGAACAAAAAAGAGGGAAGAGTAGGATGGTTATTGATTATAGAAATCTAAATGCCAAAACTAAAACTTATAATTACCCAATACCAAATAAAATATTAAAAATTAGACAAATCCAAGGATATAATTACTTTAGCAAATTTGATTGCAAATCAGGATTTTATCATTTAAAATTAGAAGATAACTCTAAACATTTAACAGCATTCACAGTACCCCAAGGATTTTATGAATGGAATGTTTTACCCTTTGGATATAAAAATGCACCAGGTAGGTATCAACATTTTATGGATACTTACTTTACACAATTAGAAAACTGTATTGTATATATTGATGATATATTGTTATATTCAAGAACAGAAGACGAACACATACAATTACTAAATAAATTTATTAACATTATAGATACAGCAGGAATTAGTTTAAGTAAAAGCAAGGCAGAAATAATGAAAAAACAAATAGAATTTCTTGGTATACAAATAGATAAGAATGGAGTAAAAATGCAAACACATATAGTACAAAAAATTATAAATTCAAATGAAATACTAGATACGAAGAAAAAATTACAATCCTTTTTAGGATTAGTAAATCAAGTAAGAGAATATATACCAAAATTAGCAGAATATTTAAAACCATTAAATAAAAAATTAAAAAAGGATATTGAATATCATTTTGACCAAACAGATAGAAAACATATACAAAAGGTTAAAGAATTATGTCAAAAGTTACCAAAATTATATTTTCCAGATATAACAAAAGAATTTATATATATAGTAGAAACAGATTCAAGTAACCATAGTTACGGTGGAGTATTAAAATATAAGTATATTGATACAAAAACAGAACATCACTGTAGATATCACTCAGGAACATATACGGAACCTCAAGATAAATGGGAAATAAATAGGAAAGAATTATTTGCCTTATATAAATGTTTATTAGCATTCGAACCATATATTGTTTATAACAAATTTATTGTCAGAACAGATAATACACAAGTAAAATGGTGGCTAACAAGAAAATTAGACGACTCAGTTACAACAAAAGAAATACGAAGACTTGTCTTAAATATACAAAATTTTACATTTACAATAGAAGTGATCAGTACTAACAAAAATGTCACTGCAGACTACTTATCAAGACAAAGCTACCCAGACAGATCAAGATAGCCAAATGGATATTTTGTTAAAAGCCATGACTACACTTTGCTTAAAAGTGGACAGTTTTGAGCTAGAACTAAAAGAGCTAAAGAAGGACAAAGCTACAAGTCAACCGCATGACTCAAAATATGCTGAACTATGTCAATCGGAAGACATAAAAATTCCAGAACTAGAAGGAGACGTTGAGAAACTCCATAAAACTCATAACAAGTTTGTTAATGCAGCTACAGGAAAAGCATCTACAGGAGCAAGCAGCTCAAATCCAACCAGTCAACCTACAAAAAGACAAAACCAAAATTTAAATAACCAGTTTACAAAAACCTCTATCAGAAATAAACAACCCATAAACCTATCACATCCGACTATACCAAGTCCACAAACATCCACATATGCCGCAAGTCTAAACCAAAATAAACAAGTATATAACCACATTTCCAGAGCATACATCCAAAATATGTATAAAACCCAAACCTTTTTGAATTTACATCCAAGATCTCAGACAACCACTGACCCTCAAAAAGATTTTATAACTCAGAAACTACAAGGATACAATAAACTAATAGCCCAGCCTGGCACCAGTGCAAATTTAGTACGTACATGCTATGAATATGGACTACTCGCAACAGTATATACAGCCGATGGAGCAGAACTACAACAAATACCAGACTTATATAATGCCTTTTCCATATACAAAAGAATTACAGACGGATCATTCTTTTATATAAGATGTTATTCAGCACCAGCCGAAATATTATACAATGAGATAAAACCACTCATCCAAGTAGTAAAAATTGGACTAACCAGAGATATGATTATCCCAGAGGACATAGAAAAGCAACCAGAAATACCAGAAGTTGATATACCAACATTCTTTGCTACAAAAAGATTAATAGGACTGCAAGTAATTATTCAAGAACTAGTCAACAATTACACCAATGGACATAACATATGGAAATATCATTGTAGAGACCATGCCATGATCTATGCAAATGCAAGAGTACTACGACAAGAAGATATGGAAGAAGTACGTAGTTGGATATGGACATTACTAAGACCCGAAGATACCCCAACAACAAGAGCTATCAAAAAAGATTTTATTTCAGAAAATTTATTGGTTAAATATTGCCAGTATTTAGGACCAAAATACCCAGATCACCATTGTTCAAAGTGCAGTGGAGGAAATACTACAACTATACCAGAAGTAAATCTAGAATGAAGAACAGCAAGACAAAAAGATACATGGGAAGACCCGCAGATATTATTTTAGTTTGTCTTATTATGTAAATTATTGTACTACTTTTTTAGTGGGAAACACTAAACCCCACACGTTTTTCTTTGTTGAAAATAAGAGCATAATGCTCAATCATGTAAAGTAGGATAGGATAGTACGCGTGTAGGAATAGTTACGCGTTTTCTTTTTTAAAAAAAGTCGTAAAGTACACAGTAGATAGTACTGTGCATTTACGCGTTTTTCTTCTTTTTTCTTTCAGAAGTCGTAAAGCAAACAGTATCTTAAACTGTTTACTCACGCGGTTTCTTTATGTAAATTATTGAGGCACTTGCCTCTTATGTGTATAAATAGAGACGAACAGATGAGAAGGAAGGCAAGCAATTCTGCTTACCTATAACCTCTCATGTGTTGAGAACTCAATAAAAGATATTACTCAAAAATATATTTCAGATATTTGCTATGGAGGAATCCAACATAGAAACATCTATGCCACATACTACCGACGAGATAACAACAAAGGTATACTCATATTTACATATGTGTAACTAATCTATCATATTCCTAATAATCTCTGATTAGCTTATTATTATTTATCATGTTATAGTCTGATTATGTTAACATTATCCTTATTAGTTTGCTATGGTTAGGAAGCTGAGAGTAAGTTAGACCCAGACTAAGCTTTTCCAAAATGGTTGAACCCAGAAAAGGCGAGGAAGCCGTGAATAGGGTAGTAAACCAACTGAAGTAAGCAGGGTTAGGATAAACTGATTAAAGCTGGAACCCATAGTAGTGACCAACCGGATAATTAAACATACTGGACTATTAGATGATAAAGGTAATAATATAAGCAGAGGTTAGAAGGAATAATTGATTAAAACACAGAAGTAAGAAATGACAGAACCTAGTTATATGAAACCCGAAATAGCAGAAACTAGTAACCCTAAACAAACAGAAGATATAGAAAGATATAAAACACCAATACCTAAGTATCTTATAAATGGAGATAAAGACTATAAAATATTAGTCTTATATATATTAAAAAATTTAGATACAGATATCACACAAAGAATATATAACCTACTATTTAACCACGAAATCATAGACTTAATGAAAGAATTATGGATAGACACAATATTAAACAATGATAGTGATAATGACTCTAGAGATAATGATATATACCTTGATATAGATACAGAAGGATATCTAGATTTTTATTAAAATGGACCAAAATAATTTAGAAAATTGGCAGCGAACTATAGATGAACTAAGAGAAAGAGAAACATTAATACAATTCAATCTAGACAGATATATACAAACCCAAAATAGTGGTTATTTAGATCTAATAGTAAGAGATATCAATATTATATTAAGACTAATTAGAGAACGAGATAACTACTATAATTCCGCATTTAGATAAAATGACCCAAGAAGAGAAGATCAAAGGACCACCCCCCACATTGGTATCATCTACAAAAATACAAGAAATGGAAAAAGAATTAGCAATATTAAAACAAATATATGCCCAGAAAGTACAAGCCAGATTAGCCAAACAAAATGAAAAAATAAAAAAAGAAAAAGAAAAAAAGTTAGCAATGGAATTAGAACAGTTAAAAGAACAAATACACTTAGAAAGCTTAAACCCTGACGAAGAATCTCCAAACATAAGTATTGATAACATCACAATAGACAATTTAACCATAGATAATGTAACCATAAACGAAACCGAATCAGAAATACATTCAGACAATAATAACAATGAAGACGATAATGACGATAACAGTGAAACATATACCCAAATAATGAACCAAATAACAGATTTAAATATAAATACAACAAATGCTGAACCAAATATACATACTATAAAAAATGAACAACCAAGTACAAGTAGAACATATGAGAAAAGAAGATATGATAACCCACGAACTAGAGAACCAACTTATTATACAGTAACAGATGATAATAGATATGAAGCAATATGGCAAAGTAGATTAAATAAATGGACACCAACTAAAACTCCAGAACATTCACAATTTTTAGATTTAGATTGTGTCACAGATATAAATAAAACAATACAAGTATGGATAGGACAAATTGCAAAACAACTAATAGATAATAAAATATCAGTAGCAGATACACCAGGATATATAGAAAGAACATTAATAGGAACAGTAAAATTATGGCTACATAACATAACAGCTGACGGTAGAGCAACATTAAGAAATAATAAAGATAGTAGTGGAACAATTACAACATCAAGCATAGCTATATTAGACAAATACGAATTTGGAATTAGAAATGAATTTGGAAGTATGACAACAGAATTAGCAGAACAAGAAAAAGATAAGAATCTAAATAGACAATTAATGAATAAATTATCAATATGCAATATGTGTTATATAGATGAATATACATGCGCTTTTAAAGATTACTATTATAGAGCAATATATACTCATGAAGAAGCTATAGCAGTTAGAAGAACATATTTTACAAAGTTACCTGAACCATTTAGTACAAAAATAATAACAGCATGGGATGCAGCTAGTTTGACAGATACATTAGGAGCTAGAATAAAATATTTACAAACATGGTTTATAGGACTGTGTGATGAATATAAAGATAAACAAAAATTAGATAAAGTATTAACAAAAAATATGTCGTGTTGTACACAAAAGATAGCACCACAATTTGGTTGTAAAACTAAGAAAAATAAGTTTAGATACAAAAAACGATTTAAAAAATATAAATCTTTTAAATCTAAATATAAGCATAAAAATCCAAGAAAAAGATATTATATAAAAAATTACAAGAGAAAAAGACCTTATCGACCTAAGAAAAAATTATCAGAATGCAAATGCTATAACTGTGGAAAATTAGGACACTTAGCTAAAGATTGTAAAATACCTAAAGATATTAAGAAAAAACAAATTACCGAAGTAAGAATAGAAGAAAATATTTATACGGAATTACCATACATAGATTATGATTTAGAAAGTAACGATAGTATTTATGAACTAGATGAATTACCAGATATAGAGATAAATGACGCAGATTTAGAAACTGACCTAAATAATGATGATAGCGATATAAATCTATCAGATATAGAAAACGAAATTGATGACTGAATCAGGAATAATAGAAAAAGAAAATTACCAAACTGAAGATAGTAATAACCAAAAAATAATATTTGACTCAAATATATACAAGCAAATTACGAAACAAGAAATAACCTTAAAAATAGATAATGTATTAGATGTACCAATGGTAAAATATTGGTTTAAAAAACCTAAAGAAGAATATTATATAATAAGCCAAAAAGAACATACAGTAGACTGTAAATATGCACAAGGTAGTGCAATGGTACCCATAATAAGTAAAAGAGAAATAACCAAAGAAATACAAGCATTAAAACCAAAACCGAAAAACGAAATAACTCATGTACACTTAGGAGCAATACAGATATTAATAAAAGCATGTTTTAAGGAAGGAATAAATACACCCATAGAACTATACTTAGCAGATGATAGAATTAAGTACCCAATTGAACAAAGTATAATTAGTGCAGTAAAAGGAAATCTAATATACCAAAAATTTAAGTTTACAGTTAACCCAAATTATACAGTAGCAATAAAAGATAGAAATATAGATAAATCTCTAGTATTATATTGGAAACTATCAGGAATAGAATTAACCCCTGGAAGTAAAATATTTACAGCAAGATGCAAAAATTTATATATTTTAACTACTAAACATATGGTACAAGCAACTAACAAAATTGATAAAATCAATATAGAATCCCCATTCGACAATATATTAACGGTCATAGATAATAATGATTATAGTTATGATGAATTAAATATGAATCAAGAATTAGATATAGTAAAAGAAAGAATAGGAATGACACCAAAAAGACAAATAGATGCCCCCTCATCCTCATCAAGAATGAGTACATCCAGAAGAATAGAATATGAAATACCCAATGAAATAATACCAACACAACATCCTTATTATATAACAGGAATATTAAATCAACGAAAATATTTAATCTTAATTAACACAGGAGAACAAGATAATTGGATAACAAGAGAATTAATTACAGAAGATGATATTATAATACAAGAACAAGAAATACCCGATCTACCAATAGAATTAAAACAGACAAAGGAAATAACTATTCAAGAAGTAATTATAGGCGGAATACCTATAAACATACAATTTACAATAGGACAAATAAATCCAAATATAGTTTTAGGACTACAATGGCTAGAACAAGTAAAACCATATAAGTTAGAAGATAAAAGATTGATCATTCATTACCAAAATAAAAATGTAATAATCAATAGGACAAAATCAATATTATAAAAATACTTTAAAATGAAAGTATATATATTAGCAAAAATAATTGTAGAAGGATACAATAGTAGATATTACACACCAATGATAGATACCGGTGCAGAAGCAAATTTATGTAGATACAATTGTTTACCAGAAACTAAGTGGCAAAAGATAAAAAATCCAACTGTATTTTCAGGATTTAATGACGAAGGAAGTATAATAAAATATTATGCAAAAGATGTCAAATTACAAATATATGATAAAATACTAACAATAAAAACAATGTATAACTATGATTTCACAACAAGAGATATAATTTTAGGAATGCCCTTTATCGATGAACTATACCCTCATATACTAACAAAAACACACTGCTGGTTTACAACACCTTGTAAACAAAAAATAGGAGCCAAACGAGTACAAAATAAACCTAGAAAAACAACACCATGGATAAAAGGATCAGAAAAGATAACACAAAAACTAGAAAATCAAGTGACAACAGAGAAAGCAATAGAAATTATAACCTTTAATATCAATATGTTACAATCAATCTATGATAAGTTAGAACCCTTATATAGTGACAATCCGCTTAAAGGATGGCATAAACATAAAACAACAGTTACAATAGAACTAATAAATCAGAATAGTATAATAACCCAAAAACCATTAAAATATAACTTTGATGACTTAAAAGAATTTACCTTACACATAGATGAATTACTTCAAAATAATTACATCCAAGCTAGTAACAGTAAACATACTAGTCCCGCCTTTATTGTTAACAAACATAGTGAACAAAAAAGAGGGAAGAGTAGGATGGTTATTGATTATAGAAATCTAAATGCCAAAACTAAAACTTATAATTACCCAATACCAAATAAAATATTAAAAATTAGACAAATCCAAGGATATAATTACTTTAGCAAATTTGATTGCAAATCAGGATTTTATCATTTAAAATTAGAAGATAACTCTAAACATTTAACAGCATTCACAGTACCCCAAGGATTTTATGAATGGAATGTTTTACCCTTTGGATATAAAAATGCACCAGGTAGGTATCAACATTTTATGGATACTTACTTTACACAATTAGAAAACTGTATTGTATATATTGATGATATATTGTTATATTCAAGAACAGAAGACGAACACATACAATTACTAAATAAATTTATTAACATTATAGATACAGCAGGAATTAGTTTAAGTAAAAGCAAGGCAGAAATAATGAAAAAACAAATAGAATTTCTTGGTATACAAATAGATAAGAATGGAGTAAAAATGCAAACACATATAGTACAAAAAATTATAAATTCAAATGAAATACTAGATACGAAGAAAGAAAAACGCGTAAATGCACAGTACTATCTACTGTGTACTTTACGACTTTTTTTAAAAAAGAAAACGCGTAACTATTCCTACACGCGTACTATCCTATCCTACTTTACATGATTGAGCATTATGCTCTTATTTTCAACAAAGAAAAACGTGTGGGGTTTAGTGTTTCCCACTAAAAAAGTAGTACAATAATTTACATAATAAGACAAACTAAAATAATATCTGCGGGTCTTCCCATGTATCTTTTTGTCTTGCTGTTCTTCATTCTAGATTTACTTCTGGTATAGTTGTAGTATTTCCTCCACTGCACTTTGAACAATGGTGATCTGGGTATTTTGGTCCTAAATACTGGCAATATTTAACCAATAAATTTTCTGAAATAAAATCTTTTTTGATAGCTCTTGTTGTTGGGGTATCTTCGGGTCTTAGTAATGTCCATATCCAACTACGTACTTCTTCCATATCTTCTTGTCGTAGTACTCTTGCATTTGCATAGATCATGGCATGGTCTCTACAATGATATTTCCATATGTTATGTCCATTGGTGTAATTGTTGACTAGTTCTTGAATAATTACTTGCAGTCCTATTAATCTTTTTGTAGCAAAGAATGTTGGTATATCAACTTCTGGTATTTCTGGTTGCTTTTCTATATCCTCTGGGATAATCATATCTCTGGTTAGTCCAATTTTTACTACTTGGATGAGTGGTTTTATCTCATTGTATAATATTTCGGCTGGTGCTGAATAACATCTTATATAAAAGAATGATCCGTCTGTAATTCTTTTGTATATGGAAAAGGCATTATATAAGTCTGGTATTTGTTGTAGTTCTGCTCCATCGGCTGTATATACCGTTGCGAGTAGTCCATATTCATAGCATGTACGTACTAAATTTGCACTGGTGCCAGGCTGGGCTATTAGTTTATTGTATCCTTGTAGTTTCTGAGTTATAAAATCTTTTTGAGGGTCAGTGGTTGTCTGAGATCTTGGATGTAAATTCAAAAAGGTTTGGGTTTTATACATATTTTGGATGTATGCTCTGGAAATGTGGTTATATACTTGTTTATTTTGGTTTAGACTTGCGGCATATGTGGATGTTTGTGGACTTGGTATAGTCGGATGTGATAGGTTTATGGGTTGTTTATTCCTGGTAAAGGTTTTTGTAAACTGGCTATTTAAATTTTGGTTTTGTCTTTTTGTAGGTTGACTGGTTGGATTTGAGCTGCTTGCTCCTGTAGATGCTTTTCCTGTAGCTGCATTAACAAACTTGTTATGAGTTTTATGGAGTTTCTCAACGTCTCCTTCTAGTTCTGGAATTTTTATGTCTTCCGATTGACATAGTTCAGCATATTTTGAGTCATGCGGTTGACTTGTAGCTTTGTCCTTCTTTAGCTCTTTTAGTTCTAGCTCAAAACTGTCCACTTTTAAGCAAAGTGTAGTCATGGCTTTTAACAAAATATCCATTTGGCTATCTTGATCTGTCTGGGTAGCTTTGTCTTGATAAGTAGTCTGCAGTGACATTTTTGTTAGTACTGATCACTTCTATTGTAAATGTAAAATTTTGTATATTTAAGACAAGTCTTCGTATTTCTTTTGTTGTAACTGAGTCGTCTAATTTTCTTGTTAGCCACCATTTTACTTGTGTATTATCTGTTCTGACAATAAATTTGTTATAAACAATATATGGTTCGAATGCTAATAAACATTTATATAAGGCAAATAATTCTTTCCTATTTATTTCCCATTTATCTTGAGGTTCCGTATATGTTCCTGAGTGATATCTACAGTGATGTTCTGTTTTTGTATCAATATACTTATATTTTAATACTCCACCGTAACTATGGTTACTTGAATCTGTTTCTACTATATATATAAATTCTTTTGTTATATCTGGAAAATATAATTTTGGTAACTTTTGACATAATTCTTTAACCTTTTGTATATGTTTTCTATCTGTTTGGTCAAAATGATATTCAATATCCTTTTTTAATTTTTTATTTAATGGTTTTAAATATTCTGCTAATTTTGGTATATATTCTCTTACTTGATTTACTAATCCTAAAAAGGATTGTAATTTTTTCTTCGTATCTAGTATTTCATTTGAATTTATAATTTTTTGTACTATATGTGTTTGCATTTTTACTCCATTCTTATCTATTTGTATACCAAGAAATTCTATTTGTTTTTTCATTATTTCTGCCTTGCTTTTACTTAAACTAATTCCTGCTGTATCTATAATGTTAATAAATTTATTTAGTAATTGTATGTGTTCGTCTTCTGTTCTTGAATATAACAATATATCATCAATATATACAATACAGTTTTCTAATTGTGTAAAGTAAGTATCCATAAAATGTTGATACCTACCTGGTGCATTTTTATATCCAAAGGGTAAAACATTCCATTCATAAAATCCTTGGGGTACTGTGAATGCTGTTAAATGTTTAGAGTTATCTTCTAATTTTAAATGATAAAATCCTGATTTGCAATCAAATTTGCTAAAGTAATTATATCCTTGGATTTGTCTAATTTTTAATATTTTATTTGGTATTGGGTAATTATAAGTTTTAGTTTTGGCATTTAGATTTCTATAATCAATAACCATCCTACTCTTCCCTCTTTTTTGTTCACTATGTTTGTTAACAATAAAGGCGGGACTAGTATGTTTACTGTTACTAGCTTGGATGTAATTATTTTGAAGTAATTCATCTATGTGTAAGGTAAATTCTTTTAAGTCATCAAAGTTATATTTTAATGGTTTTTGGGTTATTATACTATTCTGATTTATTAGTTCTATTGTAACTGTTGTTTTATGTTTATGCCATCCTTTAAGCGGATTGTCACTATATAAGGGTTCTAACTTATCATAGATTGATTGTAACATATTGATATTAAAGGTTATAATTTCTATTGCTTTCTCTGTTGTCACTTGATTTTCTAGTTTTTGTGTTATCTTTTCTGATCCTTTTATCCATGGTGTTGTTTTTCTAGGTTTATTTTGTACTCGTTTGGCTCCTATTTTTTGTTTACAAGGTGTTGTAAACCAGCAGTGTGTTTTTGTTAGTATATGAGGGTATAGTTCATCGATAAAGGGCATTCCTAAAATTATATCTCTTGTTGTGAAATCATAGTTATACATTGTTTTTATTGTTAGTATTTTATCATATATTTGTAATTTGACATCTTTTGCATAATATTTTATTATACTTCCTTCGTCATTAAATCCTGAAAATACAGTTGGATTTTTTATCTTTTGCCACTTAGTTTCTGGTAAACAATTGTATCTACATAAATTTGCTTCTGCACCGGTATCTATCATTGGTGTGTAATATCTACTATTGTATCCTTCTACAATTATTTTTGCTAATATATATACTTTCATTTTAAAGTATTTTTATAATATTGATTTTGTCCTATTGATTATTACATTTTTATTTTGGTAATGAATGATCAATCTTTTATCTTCTAACTTATATGGTTTTACTTGTTCTAGCCATTGTAGTCCTAAAACTATATTTGGATTTATTTGTCCTATTGTAAATTGTATGTTTATAGGTATTCCGCCTATAATTACTTCTTGAATAGTTATTTCCTTTGTCTGTTTTAATTCTATTGGTAGATCGGGTATTTCTTGTTCTTGTATTATAATATCATCTTCTGTAATTAATTCTCTTGTTATCCAATTATCTTGTTCTCCTGTGTTAATTAAGATTAAATATTTTCGTTGATTTAATATTCCTGTTATATAATAAGGATGTTGTGTTGGTATTATTTCATTGGGTATTTCATATTCTATTCTTCTGGATGTACTCATTCTTGATGAGGATGAGGGGGCATCTATTTGTCTTTTTGGTGTCATTCCTATTCTTTCTTTTACTATATCTAATTCTTGATTCATATTTAATTCATCATAACTATAATCATTATTATCTATGACCGTTAATATATTGTCGAATGGGGATTCTATATTGATTTTATCAATTTTGTTAGTTGCTTGTACCATATGTTTAGTAGTTAAAATATATAAATTTTTGCATCTTGCTGTAAATATTTTACTTCCAGGGGTTAATTCTATTCCTGATAGTTTCCAATATAATACTAGAGATTTATCTATATTTCTATCTTTTATTGCTACTGTATAATTTGGGTTAACTGTAAACTTAAATTTTTGGTATATTAGATTTCCTTTTACTGCACTAATTATACTTTGTTCAATTGGGTACTTAATTCTATCATCTGCTAAGTATAGTTCTATGGGTGTATTTATTCCTTCCTTAAAACATGCTTTTATTAATATCTGTATTGCTCCTAAGTGTACATGAGTTATTTCGTTTTTCGGTTTTGGTTTTAATGCTTGTATTTCTTTGGTTATTTCTCTTTTACTTATTATGGGTACCATTGCACTACCTTGTGCATATTTACAGTCTACTGTATGTTCTTTTTGGCTTATTATATAATATTCTTCTTTAGGTTTTTTAAACCAATATTTTACCATTGGTACATCTAATACATTATCTATTTTTAAGGTTATTTCTTGTTTCGTAATTTGCTTGTATATATTTGAGTCAAATATTATTTTTTGGTTATTACTATCTTCAGTTTGGTAATTTTCTTTTTCTATTATTCCTGATTCAGTCATCAATTTCGTTTTCTATATCTGATAGATTTATATCGCTATCATCATTATTTAGGTCAGTTTCTAAATCTGCGTCATTTATCTCTATATCTGGTAATTCATCTAGTTCATAAATACTATCGTTACTTTCTAAATCATAATCTATGTATGGTAATTCTGTATAAATATTTTCTTCTATTCTTACTTCGGTAATTTGTTTTTTCTTAATATCTTTAGGTATTTTACAATCTTTAGCTAAGTGTCCTAATTTTCCACAGTTATAGCATTTGCATTCTGATAATTTTTTCTTAGGTCGATAAGGTCTTTTTCTCTTGTAATTTTTTATATAATATCTTTTTCTTGGATTTTTATGCTTATATTTAGATTTAAAAGATTTATATTTTTTAAATCGTTTTTTGTATCTAAACTTATTTTTCTTAGTTTTACAACCAAATTGTGGTGCTATCTTTTGTGTACAACACGACATATTTTTTGTTAATACTTTATCTAATTTTTGTTTATCTTTATATTCATCACACAGTCCTATAAACCATGTTTGTAAATATTTTATTCTAGCTCCTAATGTATCTGTCAAACTAGCTGCATCCCATGCTGTTATTATTTTTGTACTAAATGGTTCAGGTAACTTTGTAAAATATGTTCTTCTAACTGCTATAGCTTCTTCATGAGTATATATTGCTCTATAATAGTAATCTTTAAAAGCGCATGTATATTCATCTATATAACACATATTGCATATTGATAATTTATTCATTAATTGTCTATTTAGATTCTTATCTTTTTCTTGTTCTGCTAATTCTGTTGTCATACTTCCAAATTCATTTCTAATTCCAAATTCGTATTTGTCTAATATAGCTATGCTTGATGTTGTAATTGTTCCACTACTATCTTTATTATTTCTTAATGTTGCTCTACCGTCAGCTGTTATGTTATGTAGCCATAATTTTACTGTTCCTATTAATGTTCTTTCTATATATCCTGGTGTATCTGCTACTGATATTTTATTATCTATTAGTTGTTTTGCAATTTGTCCTATCCATACTTGTATTGTTTTATTTATATCTGTGACACAATCTAAATCTAAAAATTGTGAATGTTCTGGAGTTTTAGTTGGTGTCCATTTATTTAATCTACTTTGCCATATTGCTTCATATCTATTATCATCTGTTACTGTATAATAAGTTGGTTCTCTAGTTCGTGGGTTATCATATCTTCTTTTCTCATATGTTCTACTTGTACTTGGTTGTTCATTTTTTATAGTATGTATATTTGGTTCAGCATTTGTTGTATTTATATTTAAATCTGTTATTTGGTTCATTATTTGGGTATATGTTTCACTGTTATCGTCATTATCGTCTTCATTGTTATTATTGTCTGAATGTATTTCTGATTCGGTTTCGTTTATGGTTACATTATCTATGGTTAAATTGTCTATTGTGATGTTATCAATACTTATGTTTGGAGATTCTTCGTCAGGGTTTAAGCTTTCTAAGTGTATTTGTTCTTTTAACTGTTCTAATTCCATTGCTAACTTTTTTTCTTTTTCTTTTTTTATTTTTTCATTTTGTTTGGCTAATCTGGCTTGTACTTTCTGGGCATATATTTGTTTTAATATTGCTAATTCTTTTTCCATTTCTTGTATTTTTGTAGATGATTCGGATGTTTCTGGTTCTGGTTCAAAATATTCAGGGATTGGTTCTTGAGGTGGTATAGGTTTTTGAGGAGGGGTTTGTTTTATTTGTTGGGTTTTTAGTTGTTCGATTTCTTTTTTGGCTTCTAATCGTATTTTTTCTATTTCTAGTTTTTGATCTATTTCAGTATTTTCTTTTTGTAATCTTATCATTTCTGTTAGACTATCTTCTAATTTAGCTGATATTGGATCCGGCATTAAATATAATTTTGTACCTATTTTTCTATATCGTCGTCCTAAATTTGAGTGTGTTATTGTTATTTGTGTTCCATCTGTTCCTAAAAATGTTTTTTCTTCTACTGGATATTCTTCTTTATTCATAAACAATATTTTATTTCTAATATATCTTTTTGTAATTCTAATTCTTGTATGGTTTGTTTTTGTGCTTCGATTGATTTTTTAGCTACTCCTGCAAATATATTATAATTTAATCTTTCTTTTCTAATTTTAAGTTCTTCGTGTATATCATTTAATTTTCTTAATAATTCCATTTTTCTTATTATTTTTGGTGTTTCTGGATATATATATACTGGGTTGCTCGGCTCTGGTTTATCCATTTACTAATGATTCTCTTATTTTAGTTATTGCTATAATAAAATGTGTTATTCTTTTAGTGAAGTTATTTATTTCCTTGATTATTTGTGTAATTTCTTTTAGCTTATATTTTTGCTGTCTTTTTATTTTACTCTGTTTTTCAATTCTTCTTGTTAAATAGTGTATTTTTATTTTTCTGACTACTTTTGGTTGTTGTCGCTTATACATTATAATTCATCATATTTATATTCTTGTTGTTTTATAAGTTGTCTAATATATTCGTATTCTGTATAGGAAATTGTGTCGATTAATTCAGGTATTTTTGTGTATTCGTATCTTTCATATAATTTATCTAAATTTAGTCTTAGTTTCTGTACTTTAGTTGCTATATTTATTTGTTTATCCAATCTTATACATCTAGGGTGTTTATCTGGTAAATCTTCTCCATATTCAATTCCTTTCATGTTTTCTGTTTGTATTATAAATTGTTTTTTACTTTGTTTCTTTATTCTATTTTTGTAAATATTGTTGGTACTATATTTTTTATTCCTATGCTCGTTTATTTTATTTTCGTTCATCCTATGCTCTGTTATCTTATCTTTTTTATTCCTATGCTCTGATACCAATGTGGGGGGTGGTCCTTTGATCTTCTCTTCTTGGGTCATTTTATTCTATTTTTGTAAATATTGTTGGTACTATATTTTTTATTCCTATGCTCGTTTATTTTATTTTCGTTCATCCTATGCTCTGTTATCTTATCTTTTTTATTCCTATGCTCTGATACCAATGTGGGGGGTGGTCCTTTGATCTTCTCTTCTTGGGTCATTTTATCTAAATGTGGAATTATAGTAGTTATCTCGTTCTCTAATTAGTCTTAATATAATATTGATATCTCTTACTATTAGATCTAAATAACCACTATTTTGGGTTTGTATATATCTGTCTAGATTGAATTGTATTAATGTTTCTCTTTCTCTTAGTTCATCTATAGTTCGCTGCCAATTTTCTAAATTATTTTGGTCCATTTTAATAAAAATCTAGATATCCTTCTGTATCTATATCAAGGTATATATCATTATCTCTAGAGTCATTATCACTATCATTGTTTAATATTGTGTCTATCCATAATTCTTTCATTAAGTCTATGATTTCGTGGTTAAATAGTAGGTTATATATTCTTTGTGTGATATCTGTATCTAAATTTTTTAATATATATAAGACTAATATTTTATAGTCTTTATCTCCATTTATAAGATACTTAGGTATTGGTGTTTTATATCTTTCTATATCTTCTGTTTGTTTAGGGTTACTAGTTTCTGCTATCTCGAGTTTCATATAACTAGGTTCTGTCATTTCTTACTTCTGTGTTTTAATCAAACTATTCCTTCTAACCTCTGCTTATATTATTACCTTTATCATCTAATAGTCCAGTATGTTTAATTATCCGGTTGGTCACTACTATGGGTTCCAGCTTTAATCAGTTTACCCTAACCCTGCTTACTTCAGTTGGTTTACTACCCTATTCACGGCTTCCTCGCCTTTTCTGGGTTCAACCATTTTGGAAAAGCTTAGTCTAGGTCTAACTTACTCTCAGCTTCCTAACCATAGCAAACTAATAAGGATAATGTTAACATAATCAGACTATAACATGATAAATAATAATAAGCTAATCAGAGATTATTAGGAATATGATAGATTAGTTACACATATGTAAATATGAGTATACCTTTGTTGTTATCTCGTCGGTAGTATGTGGCATAGATGTTTCTATGTTGGATTCCTCCATAGCAAATATCTGAAATATATTTTTGAGTAATATCTTTTATTGAGTTCTCAACACATGAGAGGTTATAGGTAAGCAGAATTGCTTGCCTTCCTTCTCATCTGTTCGTCTCTATTTATACACATAAGAGGCAAGTGCCTCAATAATTTACATAAAGAAACCGCGTGAGTAAACAGTTTAAGATACTGTTTGCTTTACGACTTCTGAAAGAAAAAAGAAGAAAAACGCGTAAATGCACAGTACTATCTACTGTGTACTTTACGACTTTTTTTTTTTTTTTTTTTAAAAAAGAAAACGCGTAACTATTCCTGCACGCGTACTATCCTATCCTACTTTACATGATTGAGCATTATGCTCTTATTTTCAACAAAGAAAAACGTGTGGGGTTTAGTGTTTCCCACTAAAAAAGTAGTACAATAATTTACATAATAAGACAAACTAAAATAATATCTGCGGGTCTTCCCATGTATCTTTTTGTCTTGCTGTTCTTCATTCTAGATTTACTTCTGGTATAGTTGTAGTATTTCCTCCACTGCACTTTGAACAATGGTGATCTGGGTATTTTGGTCCTAAATACTGGCAATATTTAACCAATAAATTTTTTCTGAAATAAAATCTTTTTTGGAATTAGAAATGAATTTGGAAGTATGACAACAGAATTAGCAGAACAAGAAAAAGATAAGAATCTAAATAGACAATTAATGAATAAATTATCAATATGCAATATGTGTTATATAGATGAATATACATGCGCTTTTAAAGATTACTATTATAGAGCAATATATACTCATGAAGAAGCTATAGCAGTTAGAAGAACATATTTTACAAAGTTACCTGAACCATTTAGTACAAAAATAATAACAGCATGGGATGCAGCTAGTTTGACAGATACATTAGGAGCTAGAATAAAATATTTACAAACATGGTTTATAGGACTGTGTGATGAATATAAAGATAAACAAAAATTAGATAAAGTATTAACAAAAAATATGTCGTGTTGTACACAAAAGATAGCACCACAATTTGGTTGTAAAACTAAGAAAAATAAGTTTAGATACAAAAAACGATTTAAAAAATATAAATCTTTTAAATCTAAATATAAGCATAAAAATCCAAGAAAAAGATATTATATAAAAAATTACAAGAGAAAAAGACCTTATCGACCTAAGAAAAAATTATCAGAATGCAAATGCTATAACTGTGGAAAATTAGGACACTTAGCTAAAGATTGTAAAATACCTAAAGATATTAAGAAAAAACAAATTACCGAAGTAAGAATAGAAGAAAATATTTATACAGAATTACCATACATAGATTATGATTTAGAAAGTAACGATAGTATTTATGAACTAGATGAATTACCAGATATAGAGATAAATGACGCAGATTTAGAAACTGACCTAAATAATGATGATAGCGATATAAATCTATCAGATATAGAAAACGAAATTGATGACTGAATCAGGAATAATAGAAAAAGAAAATTACCAAACTGAAGATAGTAATAACCAAAAAATAATATTTGACTCAAATATATACAAGCAAATTACGAAACAAGAAATAACCTTAAAAATAGATAATGTATTAGATGTACCAATGGTAAAATATTGGTTTAAAAAACCTAAAGAAGAATATTATATAATAAGCCAAAAAGAACATACAGTAGACTGTAAATATGCACAAGGTAGTGCAATGGTACCCATAATAAGTAAAAGAGAAATAACCAAAGAAATACAAGCATTAAAACCAAAACCGAAAAACGAAATAACTCATGTACACTTAGGAGCAATACAGATATTAATAAAAGCATGTTTTAAGGAAGGAATAAATACACCCATAGAACTATACTTAGCAGATGATAGAATTAAGTACCCAATTGAACAAAGTATAATTAGTGCAGTAAAAGGAAATCTAATATACCAAAAATTTAAGTTTACAGTTAACCCAAATTATACAGTAGCAATAAAAGATAGAAATATAGATAAATCTCTAGTATTATATTGGAAACTATCAGGAATAGAATTAACCCCTGGAAGTAAAATATTTACAGCAAGATGCAAAAATTTATATATTTTAACTACTAAACATATGGTACAAGCAACTAACAAAATTGATAAAATCAATATAGAATCCCCATTCGACAATATATTAACGGTCATAGATAATAATGATTATAGTTATGATGAATTAAATATGAATCAAGAATTAGATATAGTAAAAGAAAGAATAGGAATGACACCAAAAAGACAAATAGATGCCCCCTCATCCTCATCAAGAATGAGTACATCCAGAAGAATAGAATATGAAATACCCAATGAAATAATACCAACACAACATCCTTATTATATAACAGGAATATTAAATCAACGAAAATATTTAATCTTAATTAACACAGGAGAACAAGATAATTGGATAACAAGAGAATTAATTACAGAAGATGATATTATAATACAAGAACAAGAAATACCCGATCTACCAATAGAATTAAAACAGACAAAGGAAATAACTATTCAAGAAGTAATTATAGGCGGAATACCTATAAACATACAATTTACAATAGGACAAATAAATCCAAATATAGTTTTAGGACTACAATGGCTAGAACAAGTAAAACCATATAAGTTAGAAGATAAAAGATTGATCATTCATTACCAAAATAAAAATGTAATAATCAATAGGACAAAATCAATATTATAAAAATACTTTAAAATGAAAGTATATATATTAGCAAAAATAATTGTAGAAGGATACAATAGTAGATATTACACACCAATGATAGATACCGGTGCAGAAGCAAATTTATGTAGATACAATTGTTTACCAGAAACTAAGTGGCAAAAGATAAAAAATCCTCGGCTCTGGTTTATCCATTTACTAATGATTCTCTTATTTTAGTTATTGCTATAATAAAATGTGTTATTCTTTTAGTGAAGTTATTTATTTCCTTGATTATTTGTGTAATTTCTTTTAGCTTATATTTTTGCTGTCTTTTTATTTTACTCTGTTTTTCAATTCTTCTTGTTAAATAGTGTATTTTTATTTTTCTGACTACTTTTGGTTGTTGTCGCTTATACATTATAATTCATCATATTTATATTCTTGTTGTTTTATAAGTTGTCTAATATATTCGTATTCTGTATAGGAAATTGTGTCGATTAATTCAGGTATTTTTGTGTATTCGTATCTTTCATATAATTTATCTAAATTTAGTCTTAGTTTCTGTACTTTAGTTGCTATATTTATTTGTTTATCTAATCTTATACATCTAGGATGTTCATCTGGTAAATCTTCTCCATATTCAATTCCTTTCATGTTTTCTGTTTGTATTATAAATTGTTTTTTACTGTGTTTCCTTATTCTATTTTTGTAAATATTGTTGGTACTATATTTTTTATTCCTATGCTCGTTTATTTTATTTTTGTTCATCCTATGCTCTGTTATCTTATCTTTTTTATTCCTATGCTCTGATACCAATGTGGGGGGTGGTCCTTTGATCTTCTCTTCTTGGGTCATTTTATCTAAATGCGGAATTATAGTAGTTATCTCGTTCTCTAATTAGTCTTAATATAATATTGATATCTCTTACTATTAGATCTAAATAACCACTATTTTGGGTTTGTATATATCTGTCTAGATTGAATTGTATTAATGTTTCTCTTTCTCTTAGTTCATCTATAGTTCGCTGCCAATTTTCTAAATTATTTTGGTCCATTTTAATAAAAATCTAGATATCCTTCTGTATCTATATCAAGGTATATATCATTATCTCTAGAGTCATTATCACTATCATTGTTTAATATTGTGTCTATCCATAATTCTTTCATTAAGTCTATGATTTCGTGGTTAAATAGTAGGTTATATATTCTTTGTGTGATATCTGTATCTAAATTTTTTAATATATATAAGACTAATATTTTATAGTCTTTATCTCCATTTATAAGATACTTAGGTATTGGTGTTTTATATCTTTCTATATCTTCTGTTTGTTTAGGGTTACTAGTTTCTGCTATTTCGGGTTTCATATAACTAGGTTCTGTCATTTCTTACTTCTGTGTTTTAATCAATTATTCCTTCTAACCTCTGCTTATATTATTACCTTTATCATCTAATAGTCCAGTATGTTTAATTATCCGGTTGGTCACTACTATGGGTTCCAGCTTTAATCAGTTTACCCTAACCCTGCTTACTTCAGTTGGTTTACTACCCTATTCACGGCTTCCTCGCCTTTTCTGGGTTCAACCATTTTGGAAAAGCTTAGTCTGGGTCTAACTTACTCTCAGCTTCCTAACCATAGCAAACTAATAAGGATAATGTTAACATAATCAGACTATAACATGATAAATAATAATAAGCTAATCAGAGATTATTAGGAATATGATAGATTAGTTACACATATGTAAATATGAGTATACCTTTGTTGTTATCTCGTCGGTAGTATGTGGCATAGATGTTTCTATGTTGGATTCCTCCATAGCAAATATCTGAAATATATTTTTGAGTAATATCTTTTATTGAGTTCTCAACACATGAGAGGTTATAGGTAAGCAGAATTGCTTGCCTTCCTTCTCATCTGTTCGTCTCTATTTATACACATAAGAGGCAAGTGCCTCAATAATTTACATAAAGAAACCGCGTGAGTAAACAGTTTAAGATACTGTTTGCTTTACGACTTCTGAAAGAAAAAAGAAGAAAAACGCGTAAATGCACAGTACTATCTACTGTGTACTTTACGACTTTTTTTAAAAAAGAAAACGCGTAACTATTCCTACACGCGTACTATCCTATCCTACTTTACATGATTGAGCATTATGCTCTTATTTTCAACAAAGAAAAACGTGTGGGGTTTAGTGTTTCCCACTAAAAAAGTAGTACAATAATTTACATAATAAGACAAACTAAAATAATATCTGCGGGTCTTCCCATGTATCTTTTTGTCTTGCTGTTCTTCATTCTAGATTTACTTCTGGTATAGTTGTAGTATTTCCTCCACTGCACTTTGAACAATGGTGATCTGGGTATTTTGGTCCTAAATACTGGCAATATTTAACCAATAAATTTTCTGAAATAAAATCTTTTTTGATAGCTCTTGTTGTTGGGGTATCTTCGGGTCTTAGTAATGTCCATATCCAACTACGTACTTCTTCCATATCTTCTTGTCGTAGTACTCTTGCATTTGCATAGATCATGGCATGGTCTCTACAATGATATTTCCATATGTTATGTCCATTGGTATAATTGTTGACTAGTTCTTGGATAATTACTTGTAGTCCTATTAATCTTTTTGTAGCAAAGAATGTTGGTATATCAACTTCTGGTATTTCTGGTTGCTTTTCTATGTCCTCTGGGATAATCATATCTCTGGTTAGTCCAATTTTTACTACTTGGATGAGTGGTTTTATCTCATTGTATAATATTTCGGCTGGTGCTGAATAACATCTTATATAAAAGAATGATCCGTCTGTAATTCTTTTGTATATGGAAAAGGCATTATATAAGTCTGGTATTTGTTGTAGTTCTGCTCCATCGGCTGTATATACTGTTGCGAGTAGTCCATATTCATAGCATGTACGTACTAAATTTGCACTGGTGCCAGGCTGGGCTATTAGTTTATTGTATCCTTGTAGTTTCTGAGTTATAAAATCTTTTTGAGGGTCAGTGGTTGTCTGAGATCTTGGATGTAAATTCAAAAAGGTTTGGGTTTTATACATATTTTGGATGTATGCTCTGGAAATGTGGTTATATACTTGTTTATTTTGGTTTAGACTTGCGGCATATGTGGATGTTTGTGGACTTGGTATAGTCGGATGTGATAGGTTTATGGGTTGTTTATTCCTGGTAAAGGTTTTTGTAAACTGGCTATTTAAATTTTGGTTTTGTCTTTTTGTAGGTTGACTGGTTGGATTTGAGCTGCTTGCTCCTGTAGATGCTTTTCCTGTAGCTGCATTAACAAACTTGTTATGAGTTTTATGGAGTTTCTCAACGTCTCCTTCTAGTTCTGGAATTTTTATGTCTTCCGATTGACATAGTTCAGCATATTTTGAGTCATGCGGTTGACTTGTAGCTTTGTCCTTCTTTAGCTCTTTTAGTTCTAGCTCAAAACTGTCCACTTTTAAGCAAAGTGTAGTCATGGCTTTTAACAAAATATCCATTTGGCTATCTTGATCTGTCTGGGTAGCTTTGTCTTGATAAGTAGTCTGCAGTGACATTTTTGTTAGTACTGATCACTTCTATTGTAAATGTAAAATTTTGTATATTTAAGACAAGTCTTCGTATTTCTTTTGTTGTAACTGAGTCGTCTAATTTTCTTGTTAGCCACCATTTTACTTGTGTATTATCTGTTCTGACAATAAATTTGTTATAAACAATATATGGTTCGAATGCTAATAAACATTTATATAAGGCAAATAATTCTTTCCTATTTATTTCCCATTTATCTTGAGGTTCCGTATATGTTCCTGAGTGATATCTACAGTGATGTTCTGTTTTTGTATCAATATACTTATATTTTAATACTCCACCGTAACTATGGTTACTTGAATCTGTTTCTACTATATATATAAATTCTTTTGTTATATCTGGAAAATATAATTTTGGTAACTTTTGACATAATTCTTTAACCTTTTGTATATGTTTTCTATCTGTTTGGTCAAAATGATATTCAATATCCTTTTTTAATTTTTTATTTAATGGTTTTAAATATTCTGCTAATTTTGGTATATATTCTCTTACTTGATTTACTAATCCTAAAAAGGATTGTAACTTTTTCTTTGTATCTAGTATCTCATCTGAATTTATAATTTTTTGTACTATATGTGTTTGCATTTTTACTCCATTCTTATCTATTTGTATACCAAGAAATTCTATTTGTTTTTTCATTATTTCTGCCTTGCTTTTACTTAAACTAATTCCTGCTGTATCTATAATGTTAATAAATTTATTTAGTAATTGTATGTGTTCGTCTTCTGTTCTTGAATATAACAATATATCATCAATATATACAATACAGTTTTCTAATTGTGTAAAGTAAGTATCCATAAAATGTTGATACCTACCTGGTGCATTTTTATATCCAAAGGGTAAAACATTCCATTCATAAAATCCTTGGGGTACTGTGAATGCTGTTAAATGTTTAGAGTTATCTTCTAATTTTAAATGATAAAATCCTGATTTGCAATCAAATTTGCTAAAGTAATTATATCCTTGGATTTGTCTAATTTTTAATATTTTATTTGGTATTGGGTAATTATAAGTTTTAGTTTTGGCATTTAGATTTCTATAATCAATAACCATCCTACTCTTCCCTCTTTTTTGTTCACTATGTTTGTTAACAATAAAGGCGGGACTAGTATGTTTACTGTTACTAGCTTGGATGTAATTATTTTGAAGTAATTCATCTATGTGTAAGGTAAATTCTTTTAAGTCATCAAAGTTATATTTTAATGGTTTTTGGGTTATTATACTATTCTGATTTATTAGTTCTATTGTAACTGTTGTTTTATGTTTATGCCATCCTTTAAGCGGATTGTCACTATATAAGGGTTCTAACTTATCATAGATTGATTGTAACATATTGATATTAAAGGTTATAATTTCTATTGCTTTCTCTGTTGTCACTTGATTTTCTAGTTTTTGTGTTATCTTTTCTGATCCTTTTATCCATGGTGTTGTTTTTCTAGGTTTATTTTGTACTCGTTTGGCTCCTATTTTTTGTTTACAAGGTGTTGTAAACCAGCAGTGTGTTTTTGTTAGTATATGAGGGTATAGTTCATCGATAAAGGGCATTCCTAAAATTATATCTCTTGTTGTGAAATCATAGTTATACATTGTTTTTATTGTTAGTATTTTATCATATATTTGTAATTTGACATCTTTTGCATAATATTTTATTATACTTCCTTCGTCATTAAATCCTGAAAATACAGTTGGATTTTTTATCTTTTGCCACTTAGTTTCTGGTAAACAATTGTATCTACATAAATTTGCTTCTGCACCGGTATCTATCATTGGTGTGTAATATCTACTATTGTATCCTTCTACAATTATTTTTGCTAATATATATACTTTCATTTTAAAGTATTTTTATAATATTGATTTTGTCCTATTGATTATTACATTTTTATTTTGGTAATGAATGATCAATCTTTTATCTTCTAACTTATATGGTTTTACTTGTTCTAGCCATTGTAGTCCTAAAACTATATTTGGATTTATTTGTCCTATTGTAAATTGTATGTTTATAGGTATTCCGCCTATAATTACTTCTTGAATAGTTATTTCCTTTGTCTGTTTTAATTCTATTGGTAGATCGGGTATTTCTTGTTCTTGTATTATAATATCATCTTCTGTAATTAATTCTCTTGTTATCCAATTATCTTGTTCTCCTGTGTTAATTAAGATTAAATATTTTCGTTGATTTAATATTCCTGTTATATAATAAGGATGTTGTGTTGGTATTATTTCATTGGGTATTTCATATTCTATTCTTCTGGATGTACTCATTCTTGATGAGGATGAGGGGGCATCTATTTGTCTTTTTGGTGTCATTCCTATTCTTTCTTTTACTATATCTAATTCTTGATTCATATTTAATTCATCATAACTATAATCATTATTATCTATGACCGTTAATATATTGTCGAATGGGGATTCTATATTGATTTTATCAATTTTGTTAGTTGCTTGTACCATATGTTTAGTAGTTAAAATATATAAATTTTTGCATCTTGCTGTAAATATTTTACTTCCAGGGGTTAATTCTATTCCTGATAGTTTCCAATATAATACTAGAGATTTATCTATATTTCTATCTTTTATTGCTACTGTATAATTTGGGTTAACTGTAAACTTAAATTTTTGGTATATTAGATTTCCTTTTACTGCACTAATTATACTTTGTTCAATTGGGTACTTAATTCTATCATCTGCTAAGTATAGTTCTATGGGTGTATTTATTCCTTCCTTAAAACATGCTTTTATTAATATCTGTATTGCTCCTAAGTGTACATGAGTTATTTCGTTTTTCGGTTTTGGTTTTAATGCTTGTATTTCTTTGGTTATTTCTCTTTTACTTATTATGGGTACCATTGCACTACCTTGTGCATATTTACAGTCTACTGTATGTTCTTTTTGGCTTATTATATAATATTCTTCTTTAGGTTTTTTAAACCAATATTTTACCATTGGTACATCTAATACATTATCTATTTTTAAGGTTATTTCTTGTTTCGTAATTTGCTTGTATATATTTGAGTCAAATATTATTTTTTGGTTATTACTATCTTCAGTTTGGTAATTTTCTTTTTCTATTATTCCTGATTCAGTCATCAATTTCGTTTTCTATATCTGATAGATTTATATCGCTATCATCATTATTTAGGTCAGTTTCTAAATCTGCGTCATTTATCTCTATATCTGGTAATTCATCTAGTTCATAAATACTATCGTTACTTTCTAAATCATAATCTATGTATGGTAATTCTGTATAAATATTTTCTTCTATTCTTACTTCGGTAATTTGTTTTTTCTTAATATCTTTAGGTATTTTACAATCTTTAGCTAAGTGTCCTAATTTTCCACAGTTATAGCATTTGCATTCTGATAATTTTTTCTTAGGTCGATAAGGTCTTTTTCTTGTAATTTTTTATATAATATCTTTTTCTTGGATTTTTATGCTTATATTTAGATTTAAAAGATTTATATTTTTTAAATCGTTTTTTGTATCTAAACTTATTTTTCTTAGTTTTACAACCAAATTGTGGTGCTATCTTTTGTGTACAACACGACATATTTTTTGTTAATACTTTATCTAATTTTTGTTTATCTTTATATTCATCACACAGTCCTATAAACCATGTTTGTAAATATTTTATTCTAGCTCCTAATGTATCTGTCAAACTAGCTGCATCCCATGCTGTTATTATTTTTGTACTAAATGGTTCAGGTAACTTTGTAAAATATGTTCTTCTAACTGCTATAGCTTCTTCATGAGTATATATTGCTCTATAATAGTAATCTTTAAAAGCGCATGTATATTCATCTATATAACACATATTGCATATTGATAATTTATTCATTAATTGTCTATTTAGATTCTTATCTTTTTCTTGTTCTGCTAATTCTGTTGTCATACTTCCAAATTCATTTCTAATTCCAAATTCGTATTTGTCTAATATAGCTATGCTTGATGTTGTAATTGTTCCACTACTATCTTTATTATTTCTTAATGTTGCTCTACCGTCAGCTGTTATGTTATGTAGCCATAATTTTACTGTTCCTATTAATGTTCTTTCTATATATCCTGGTGTATCTGCTACTGATATTTTATTATCTATTAGTTGTTTTGCAATTTGTCCTATCCATACTTGTATTGTTTTATTTATATCTGTGACACAATCTAAATCTAAAAATTGTGAATGTTCTGGAGTTTTAGTTGGTGTCCATTTATTTAATCTACTTTGCCATATTGCTTCATATCTATTATCATCTGTTACTGTATAATAAGTTGGTTCTCTAGTTCGTGGGTTATCATATCTTCTTTTCTCATATGTTCTACTTGTACTTGGTTGTTCATTTTTTATAGTATGTATATTTGGTTCAGCATTTGTTGTATTTATATTTAAATCTGTTATTTGGTTCATTATTTGGGTATATGTTTCACTGTTATCGTCATTATCGTCTTCATTGTTATTATTGTCTGAATGTATTTCTGATTCGGTTTCGTTTATGGTTACATTATCTATGGTTAAATTGTCTATTGTGATGTTATCAATACTTATGTTTGGAGATTCTTCGTCAGGGTTTAAGCTTTCTAAGTGTATTTGTTCTTTTAACTGTTCTAATTCCATTGCTAACTTGAGAAGAAAAACGCGTAAATGCACAGTACTATCTACTGTGTACTTTACGACTTTTTTTTAAAAAAGAAAACGCGTAACTATTCCTACACGCGTACTATCCTATCCTACTTTACATGATTGAGCATTATGCTCTTATTTTCAACAAAGAAAAACGTGTGGGGTTTAGTGTTTCCCACTAAAAAAGTAGTACAATAATTTACATAATAAGACAAACTAAAATAATATCTGCGGGTCTTCCCATGTATCTTTTTGTCTTGCTGTTCTTCATTCTAGATTTACTTCTGGTATAGTTGTAGTATTTCCTCCACTGCACTTTGAACAATGGTGATCTGGGTATTTTGGTCCTAAATACTGGCAATATTTAACCAATAAATTTTCTGAAATAAAATCTTTTTTGATAGCTCTTGTTGTTGGGGTATCTTCGGGTCTTAGTAATGTCCATATCCAACTACGTACTTCTTCCATATCTTCTTGTCGTAGTACTCTTGCATTTGCATAGATCATGGCATGGTCTCTACAATGATATTTCCATATGTTATGTCCATTGGTGTAATTGTTGACTAGTTCTTGAATAATTACTTGCAGTCCTATTAATCTTTTTGTAGCAAAGAATGTTGGTATATCAACTTCTGGTATTTCTGGTTGCTTTTCTATATCCTCTGGGATAATCATATCTCTGGTTAGTCCAATTTTTACTACTTGGATGAGTGGTTTTATCTCATTGTATAATATTTCGGCTGGTGCTGAATAACATCTTATATAAAAGAATGATCCGTCTGTAATTCTTTTGTATATGGAAAAGGCATTATATAAGTCTGGTATTTGTTGTAGTTCTGCTCCATCGGCTGTATATACCGTTGCGAGTAGTCCATATTCATAGCATGTACGTACTAAATTTGCACTGGTGCCAGGCTGGGCTATTAGTTTATTGTATCCTTGTAGTTTCTGCGTTATAAAATCTTTTTGAGGATCAGTGGTTGTCTGAGATCTTGGATGTAAATTCAAAAAGGTTTGGGTTTTATACATATTTTGGATGTATGCTCTGGAAATGTGGTTATATACTTGTTTATTTTGGTTTAGACTTGCGGCATATGTGGATGTTTGTGGACTTGGTATAGTCGGATGTGATAGGTTTATGGGTTGTTTATTCCTGGTAAAGGTTTTTGTAAACTGGCTATTTAAATTTTGGTTTTGTCTTTTTGTAGGTTGACTGGTTGGATTTGAGCTGCTTGCTCCTGTAGATGCTTTTCCTGTAGCTGCATTAACAAACTTGTTATGAGTTTTATGGAGTTTCTCAACGTCTCCTTCTAGTTCTGGAATTTTTATGTCTTCCGATTGACATAGTTCAGCATATTTTGAGTCATGCGGTTGACTTGTAGCTTTGTCCTTCTTTAGCTCTTTTAGTTCTAGCTCAAAACTGTCCACTTTTAAGCAAAGTGTAGTCATGGCTTTTAACAAAATATCCATTTGGCTATCTTGATCTGTCTGGGTAGCTTTGTCTTGATAAGGGTGTTTATCTGGTAAATCTTCTCCATATTCAATTCCTTTCATGTTTTCTGTTTGTATTATAAATTGTTTTTTACTTTGTTTCTTTATTCTATTTTTGTAAATATTGTTGGTACTATATTTTTTATTCCTATGCTCGTTTATTTTATTTTCGTTCATCCTATGCTCTGTTATCTTATCTTTTTTATTCCTATGCTCTGATACCAATGTGGGGGGTGGTCCTTTGATCTTCTCTTCTTGGGTCATTTTATCTAAATGCGGAATTATAGTAGTTATCTCGTTCTCTAATTAGTCTTAATATAATATTGATATCTCTTACTATTAGATCTAAATAACCACTATTTTGGGTTTGTATATATCTGTCTAGATTGAATTGTATTAATGTTTCTCTTTCTCTTAGTTCATCTATAGTTCGCTGCCAATTTTCTAAATTATTTTGGTCCATTTTAATAAAAATCTAGATATCCTTCTGTATCTATATCAAGGTATATATCATTATCTCTAGAGTCATTATCACTATCATTGTTTAATATTGTGTCTATCCATAATTCTTTCATTAAGTCTATGATTTCGTGGTTAAATAGTAGGTTATATATTCTTTGTGTGATATCTGTATCTAAATTTTTTAATATATATAAGACTAATATTTTATAGTCTTTATCTCCATTTATAAGATACTTAGGTATTGGTGTTTTATATCTTTCTATATCTTCTGTTTGTTTAGGGTTACTAGTTTCTGCTATCTCGAGTTTCATATAACTAGGTTCTGTCATTTCTTACTTCTGTGTTTTAATCAAACTATTCCTTCTAACCTCTGCTTATATTATTACCTTTATCATCTAATAGTCCAGTATGTTTAATTATCCGGTTGGTCACTACTATGGGTTCCAGCTTTAATCAGTTTACCCTAACCCTGCTTACTTCAGTTGGTTTACTACCCTATTCACGGCTTCCTCGCCTTTTCTGGGTTCAACCATTTTGGAAAAGCTTAGTCTGGGTCTAACTTACTCTCAGCTTCCTAACCATAGCAAACTAATAAGGATAATGTTAACATAATCAGACTATAACATGATAAATAATAATAAGCTAATCAGAGATTATTAGGAATATGATAGATTAGTTACACATATGTAAATATGAGTATACCTTTGTTGTTATCTCGTCGGTAGTATGTGGCATAGATGTTTCTATGTTGGATTCCTCCATAGCAAATATCTGAAATATATTTTTGAGTAATATCTTTTATTGAGTTCTCAACACATGAGAGGTTATAGGTAAGCAGAATTGCTTGCCTTCCTTCTCATCTGTTCGTCTCTATTTATACACATAAGAGGCAAGTGCCTCAATAATTTACATAAAGAAACCGCGTGAGTAAACAGTTTAAGATACTGTTTGCTTTACGACTTCTGAAAGAAAAAAGAAGAAAAACGCGTAAATGCACAGTACTATCTACTGTGTACTTTACGACTTTTTTTTTTTTTTTTTTTAAAAAAGAAAACGCGTAACTATTCCTGCACGCGTACTATCCTATCCTACTTTACATGATTGAGCATTATGCTCTTATTTTCAACAAAGAAAAACGTGTGGGGTTTAGTGTTTCCCACTAAAAAAGTAGTACAATAATTTACATAATAAGACAAACTAAAATAATATCTGCGGGTCTTCCCATGTATCTTTTTGTCTTGCTGTTCTTCATTCTAGATTTACTTCTGGTATAGTTGTAGTATTTCCTCCACTGCACTTTGAACAATGGTGATCTGGGTATTTTGGTCCTAAATACTGGCAATATTTAACCAATAAATTTTCTGAAATAAAATCTTTTTTGATAGCTCTTGTTGTTGGGGTATCTTCGGGTCTTAGTAATGTCCATATCCAACTACGTACTTCTTCCATATCTTCTTGTCGTAGTACTCTTGCATTTGCATAGATCATGGCATGGTCTCTACAATGATATTTCCATATGTTATGTCCATTGGTGTAATTGTTGACTAGTTCTTGAATAATTACTTGCAGTCCTATTAATCTTTTTGTAGCAAAGAATGTTGGTATATCAACTTCTGGTATTTCTGGTTGAAATCTAGATATCCTTCTGTATCTATATCAAGGTATATATCATTATCTCTAGAGTCATTATCACTATCATTGTTTAATATTGTGTCTATCCATAATTCTTTCATTAAGTCTATGATTTCGTGGTTAAATAGTAGGTTATATATTCTTTGTGTGATATCTGTATCTAAATTTTTTAATATATATAAGACTAATATTTTATAGTCTTTATCTCCATTTATAAGATACTTAGGTATTGGTGTTTTATATCTTTCTATATCTTCTGTTTGTTTAGGGTTACTAGTTTCTGCTATCTCGAGTTTCATATAACTAGGTTCTGTCATTTCTTACTTCTGTGTTTTAATCAAACTATTCCTTCTAACCTCTGCTTATATTATTACCTTTATCATCTAATAGTCCAGTATGTTTAATTATCCGGTTGGTCACTACTATGGGTTCCAGCTTTAATCAGTTTACCCTAACCCTGCTTACTTCAGTTGGTTTACTACCCTATTCACGGCTTCCTCGCCTTTTCTGGGTTCAACCATTTTGGAAAAGCTTAGTCTGGGTCTAACTTACTCTCAGCTTCCTAACCATAGCAAACTAATAAGGATAATGTTAACATAATCAGACTATAACATGATAAATAATAATAAGCTAATCAGAGATTATTAGGAATATGATAGATTAGTTACACATATGTAAATATGAGTATACCTTTGTTGTTATCTCGTCGGTAGTATGTGGCATAGATGTTTCTATGTTGGATTCCTCCATAGCAAATATCTGAAATATATTTTTGAGTAATATCTTTTATTGAGTTCTCAACACATGAGAGGTTATAGGTAAGCAGAATTGCTTGCCTTCCTTCTCATCTGTTCGTCTCTATTTATACACATAAGAGGCAAGTGCCTCAATAATTTACATAAAGAAACCGCGTGAGTAAACAGTTTAAGATACTGTTTGCTTTACGACTTCTGAAAGAAAAAAGAAGAAAAACGCGTAAATGCACAGTACTATCTACTGTGTACTTTACGACTTTTTTTAAAAAAGAAAACGCGTAACTATTCCTACACGCGTACTATCCTATCCTACTTTACATGATTGAGCATTATGCTCTTATTTTCAACAAAGAAAAACGTGTGGGGTTTAGTGTTTCCCACTAAAAAAGTAGTACAATAATTTACATAATAAGACAAACTAAAATAATATCTGCGGGTCTTCCCATGTATCTTTTTGTCTTGCTGTTCTTCATTCTAGATTTACTTCTGGTATAGTTGTAGTATTTCCTCCACTGCACTTTGAACAATGGTGATCTGGGTATTTTGGTCCTAAATACTGGCAATATTTAACCAATAAATTTTCTGAAATAAAATCTTTTTTGATAGCTCTTGTTGTTGGGGTATCTTCGGGTCTTAGTAATGTCCATATCCAACTACGTACTTCTTCCATATCTTCTTGTCGTAGTACTCTTGCATTTGCATAGATCATGGCATGGTCTCTACAATGATATTTCCATATGTTATGTCCATTGGTATAATTGTTGACTAGTTCTTGGATAATTACTTGTAGTCCTATTAATCTTTTTGTAGCAAAGAATGTTGGTATATCAACTTCTGGTATTTCTGGTTGCTTTTCTATGTCCTCTGGGATAATCATATCTCTGGTTAGTCCAATTTTTACTACTTGGATGAGTGGTTTTATCTCATTGTATAATATTTCGGCTGGTGCTGAATAACATCTTATATAAAAGAATGATCCGTCTGTAATTCTTTTGTATATGGAAAAGGCATTATATAAGTCTGGTATTTGTTGTAGTTCTGCTCCATCGGCTGTATATACTGTTGCGAGTAGTCCATATTCATAGCATGTACGTACTAAATTTGCACTGGTGCCAGGCTGGGCTATTAGTTTATTGTATCCTTGTAGTTTCTGAGTTATAAAATCTTTTTGAGGGTCAGTGGTTGTCTGAGATCTTGGATGTAAATTCAAAAAGGTTTGGGTTTTATACATATTTTGGATGTATGCTCTGGAAATGTGGTTATATACTTGTTTATTTTGGTTTAGACTTGCGGCATATGTGGATGTTTGTGGACTTGGTATAGTCGGATGTGATAGGTTTATGGGTTGTTTATTTCTGATAGAGGTTTTTGTAAACTGGTTATTTAAATTTTGGTTTTGTCTTTTTGTAGGTTGACTGGTTGGATTTGAGCTGCTTGCTCCTGTAGATGCTTTTCCTGTAGCTGCATTAACAAACTTGTTATGAGTTTTATGGAGTTTCTCAACGTCTCCTTCTAGTTCTGGAATTTTTATGTCTTCCGATTGACATAGTTCAGCATATTTTGAGTCATGCGGTTGACTTGTAGCTTTGTCCTTCTTTAGCTCTTTTAATTCTAGCTCAAAACTGTCCACTTTTAAGCAAAGTGTAGTCATGGCTTTTAACAAAATATCCATTTGGCTATCTTGATCTGTCTGGGTAGCTTTGTCTTGATAAGTAGTCTGCAGTGACATTTTTGTTAGTACTGATCACTTCTATTGTAAATGTAAAATTTTGTATATTTAAGACAAGTCTTCGTATTTCTTTTGTTGTAACTGAGTCGTCTAATTTTCTTGTTAGCCACCATTTTACTTGTGTATTATCTGTTCTGACAATAAATTTGTTATAAACAATATATGGTTCGAATGCTAATAAACATTTATATAAGGCAAATAATTCTTTCCTATTTATTTCCCATTTATCTTGAGGTTCCGTATATGTTCCTGAGTGATATCTACAGTGATGTTCTGTTTTTGTATCAATATACTTATATTTTAATACTCCACCGTAACTATGGTTACTTGAATCTGTTTCTACTATATATATAAATTCTTTTGTTATATCTGGAAAATATAATTTTGGTAACTTTTGACATAATTCTTTAACCTTTTGTATATGTTTTCTATCTGTTTGGTCAAAATGATATTCAATATCCTTTTTTAATTTTTTATTTAATGGTTTTAAATATTCTGCTAATTTTGGTATATATTCTCTTACTTGATTTACTAATCCTAAAAAGGATTGTAATTTTTTCTTCGTATCTAGTATTTCATTTGAATTTATAATTTTTTGTACTATATGTGTTTGCATTTTTACTCCATTCTTATCTATTTGTATACCAAGAAATTCTATTTGTTTTTTCATTATTTCTGCCTTGCTTTTACTTAAACTAATTCCTGCTGTATCTATAATGTTAATAAATTTATTTAGTAATTGTATGTGTTCGTCTTCTGTTCTTGAATATAACAATATATCATCAATATATACAATACAGTTTTCTAATTGTGTAAAGTAAGTATCCATAAAATGTTGATACCTACCTGGTGCATTTTTATATCCAAAGGGTAAAACATTCCATTCATAAAATCCTTGGGGTACTGTGAATGCTGTTAAATGTTTAGAGTTATCTTCTAATTTTAAATGATAAAATCCTGATTTGCAATCAAATTTGCTAAAGTAATTATATCCTTGGATTTGTCTAATTTTTAATATTTTATTTGGTATTGGGTAATTATAAGTTTTAGTTTTGGCATTTAGATTTCTATAATCAATAACCATCCTACTCTTCCCTCTTTTTTGTTCACTATGTTTGTTAACAATAAAGGCGGGACTAGTATGTTTACTGTTACTAGCTTGGATGTAATTATTTTGAAGTAATTCATCTATGTGTAAGGTAAATTCTTTTAAGTCATCAAAGTTATATTTTAATGGTTTTTGGGTTATTATACTATTCTGATTTATTAGTTCTATTGTAACTGTTGTTTTATGTTTATGCCATCCTTTAAGCGGATTGTCACTATATAAGGGTTCTAACTTATCATAGATTGATTGTAACATATTGATATTAAAGGTTATAATTTCTATTGCTTTCTCTGTTGTCACTTGATTTTCTAGTTTTTGTGTTATCTTTTCTGATCCTTTTATCCATGGTGTTGTTTTTCTAGGTTTATTTTGTACTCGTTTGGCTCCTATTTTTTGTTTACAAGGTGTTGTAAACCAGCAGTGTGTTTTTGTTAGTATATGAGGGTATAGTTCATCGATAAAGGGCATTCCTAAAATTATATCTCTTGTTGTGAAATCATAGTTATACATTGTTTTTATTGTTAGTATTTTATCATATATTTGTAATTTGACATCTTTTGCATAATATTTTATTATACTTCCTTCGTCATTAAATCCTGAAAATACAGTTGGATTTTTTATCTTTTGCCACTTAGTTTCTGGTAAACAATTGTATCTACATAAATTTGCTTCTGCACCGGTATCTATCATTGGTGTGTAATATCTACTATTGTATCCTTCTACAATTATTTTTGCTAATATATATACTTTCATTTTAAAGTATTTTTATAATATTGATTTTGTCCTATTGATTATTACATTTTTATTTTGGTAATGAATGATCAATCTTTTATCTTCTAACTTATATGGTTTTACTTGTTCTAGCCATTGTAGTCCTAAAACTATATTTGGATTTATTTGTCCTATTGTAAATTGTATGTTTATAGGTATTCCGCCTATAATTACTTCTTGAATAGTTATTTCCTTTGTCTGTTTTAATTCTATTGGTAGATCGGGTATTTCTTGTTCTTGTATTATAATATCATCTTCTGTAATTAATTCTCTTGTTATCCAATTATCTTGTTCTCCTGTGTTAATTAAGATTAAATATTTTCGTTGATTTAATATTCCTGTTATATAATAAGGATGTTGTGTTGGTATTATTTCATTGGGTATTTCATATTCTATTCTTCTGGATGTACTCATTCTTGATGAGGATGAGGGGGCATCTATTTGTCTTTTTGGTGTCATTCCTATTCTTTCTTTTACTATATCTAATTCTTGATTCATATTTAATTCATCATAACTATAATCATTATTATCTATGACCGTTAATATATTGTCGAATGGGGATTCTATATTGATTTTATCAATTTTGTTAGTTGCTTGTACCATATGTTTAGTAGTTAAAATATATAAATTTTTGCATCTTGCTGTAAATATTTTACTTCCAGGGGTTAATTCTATTCCTGATAGTTTCCAATATAATACTAGAGATTTATCTATATTTCTATCTTTTATTGCTACTGTATAATTTGGGTTAACTGTAAACTTAAATTTTTGGTATATTAGATTTCCTTTTACTGCACTAATTATACTTTGTTCAATTGGGTACTTAATTCTATCATCTGCTAAGTATAGTTCTATGGGTGTATTTATTCCTTCCTTAAAACATGCTTTTATTAATATCTGTATTGCTCCTAAGTGTACATGAGTTATTTCGTTTTTCGGTTTTGGTTTTAATGCTTGTATTTCTTTGGTTATTTCTCTTTTACTTATTATGGGTACCATTGCACTACCTTGTGCATATTTACAGTCTACTGTATGTTCTTTTTGGCTTATTATATAATATTCTTCTTTAGGTTTTTTAAACCAATATTTTACCATTGGTACATCTAATACATTATCTATTTTTAAGGTTATTTCTTGTTTCGTAATTTGCTTGTATATATTTGAGTCAAATATTATTTTTTGGTTATTACTATCTTCAGTTTGGTAATTTTCTTTTTCTATTATTCCTGATTCAGTCATCAATTTCGTTTTCTATATCTGATAGATTTATATCGCTATCATCATTATTTAGGTCAGTTTCTAAATCTGCGTCATTTATCTCTATATCTGGTAATTCATCTAGTTCATAAATACTATCGTTACTTTCTAAATCATAATCTATGTATGGTAATTCTGTATAAATATTTTCTTCTATTCTTACTTCGGTAATTTGTTTTTTCTTAATATCTTTAGGTATTTTACAATCTTTAGCTAAGTGTCCTAATTTTCCACAGTTATAGCATTTGCATTCTGATAATTTTTTCTTAGGTCGATAAGGTCTTTTTCTCTTGTAATTTTTTATATAATATCTTTTTCTTGGATTTTTATGCTTATATTTAGATTTAAAAGATTTATATTTTTTAAATCGTTTTTTGTATCTAAACTTATTTTTCTTAGTTTTACAACCAAATTGTGGTGCTATCTTTTGTGTACAACACGACATATTTTTTGTTAATACTTTATCTAATTTTTGTTTATCTTTATATTCATCACACAGTCCTATAAACCATGTTTGTAAATATTTTATTCTAGCTCCTAATGTATCTGTCAAACTAGCTGCATCCCATGCTGTTATTATTTTTGTACTAAATGGTTCAGGTAACTTTGTAAAATATGTTCTTCTAACTGCTATAGCTTCTTCATGAGTATATATTGCTCTATAATAGTAATCTTTAAAAGCGCATGTATATTCATCTATATAACACATATTGCATATTGATAATTTATTCATTAATTGTCTATTTAGATTCTTATCTTTTTCTTGTTCTGCTAATTCTGTTGTCATACTTCCAAATTCATTTCTAATTCCAAATTCGTATTTGTCTAATATCAACCGCATGACTCAAAATATGCTGAACTATGTCAATCGGAAGACATAAAAATTCCAGAACTAGAAGGAGACGTTGAGAAACTCCATAAAACTCATAACAAGTTTGTTAATGCAGCTACAGGAAAAGCATCTACAGGAGCAAGCAGCTCAAATCCAACCAGTCAACCTACAAAAAGACAAAACCAAAATTTAAATAACCAGTTTACAAAAACCTCTATCAGAAATAAACAACCCATAAACCTATCACATCCGACTATACCAAGTCCACAAACATCCACATATGCCGCAAGTCTAAACCAAAATAAACAAGTATATAACCACATTTCCAGAGCATACATCCAAAATATGTATAAAACCCAAACCTTTTTGAATTTACATCCAAGATCTCAGACAACCACTGACCCTCAAAAAGATTTTATAACTCAGAAACTACAAGGATACAATAAACTAATAGCCCAGCCTGGCACCAGTGCAAATTTAGTACGTACATGCTATGAATATGGACTACTCGCAACAGTATATACAGCCGATGGAGCAGAACTACAACAAATACCAGACTTATATAATGCCTTTTCCATATACAAAAGAATTACAGACGGATCATTCTTTTATATAAGATGTTATTCAGCACCAGCCGAAATATTATACAATGAGATAAAACCACTCATCCAAGTAGTAAAAATTGGACTAACCAGAGATATAATAAGACAAACTAAAATAATATCTGCGGGTCTTCCCATGTATCTTTTTGTCTTGCTGTTCTTCATTCTAGATTTACTTCTGGTATAGTTGTAGTATTTCCTCCACTGCACTTTGAACAATGGTGATCTGGGTATTTTGGTCCTAAATACTGGCAATATTTAACCAATAAATTTTCTGAAATAAAATCTTTTTTGATAGCTCTTGTTGTTGGGGTATCTTCGGGTCTTAGTAATGTCCATATCCAACTACGTACTTCTTCCATATCTTCTTGTCGTAGTACTCTTGCATTTGCATAGATCATGGCATGGTCTCTACAATGATATTTCCATATGTTATGTCCATTGGTGTAATTGTTGACTAGTTCTTGAATAATTACTTGCAGTCCTATTAATCTTTTTGTAGCAAAGAATGTTGGTATATCAACTTCTGGTATTTCTGGTTGCTTTTCTATGTCCTCTGGGATAATCATATCTCTGGTTAGTCCAATTTTTACTACTTGGATGAGTGGTTTTATCTCATTGTATAATATTTCGGCTGGTGCTGAATAACATCTTATATAAAAGAATGATCCGTCTGTAATTCTTTTGTATATGGAAAAGGCATTATATAAGTCTGGTATTTGTTGTAGTTCTGCTCCATCGGCTGTATATACCGTTGCGAGTAGTCCATATTCATAGCATGTACGTACTAAATTTGCACTGGTGCCAGGCTGGGCTATTAGTTTATTGTATCCTTGTAGTTTCTGAGTTATAAAATCTTTTTGAGGGTCAGTGGTTGTCTGAGATCTTGGATGTAAATTCAAAAAGGTTTGGGTTTTATACATATTTTGGATGTATGCTCTGGAAATGTGGTTATATACTTGTTTATTTTGGTTTAGACTTGCGGCATATACAAAAGGTTAAAGAATTATGTCAAAAGTTACCAAAATTATATTTTCCAGATATAACAAAAGAATTTATATATATAGTAGAAACAGATTCAAGTAACCATAGTTACGGTGGAGTATTAAAATATAAGTATATTGATACAAAAACAGAACATCACTGTAGATATCACTCAGGAACATATACGGAACCTCAAGATAAATGGGAAATAAATAGGAAAGAATTATTTGCCTTATATAAATGTTTATTAGCATTCGAACCATATATTGTTTATAACAAATTTATTGTCAGAACAGATAATACACAAGTAAAATGGTGGCTAACAAGAAAATTAGACGACTCAGTTACAACAAAAGAAATACGAAGACTTGTCTTAAATATACAAAATTTTACATTTACAATAGAAGTGATCAGTACTAACAAAAATGTCACTGCAGACTACTTATCAAGACAAAGCTACCCAGACAGATCAAGATAGCCAAATGGATATTTTGTTAAAAGCCATGACTACACTTTGCTTAAAAGTGGACAGTTTTGAGCTAGAACTAAAAGAGCTAAAGAAGGACAAAGCTACAAGTCAACCGCATGACTCAAAATATGCTGAACTATGTCAATCGGAAGACATAAAAATTCCAGAACTAGAAGGAGACGTTGAGAAACTCCATAAAACTCATAACAAGTTTGTTAATGCAGCTACAGGAAAAGCATCTACAGGAGCAAGCAGCTCAAATCCAACCAGTCAACCTACAAAAAGACAAAACCAAAATTTAAATAGCCAGTTTACAAAAACCTTTACCAGGAATAAACAACCCATAAACCTATCACATCCGACTATACCAAGTCAACCGCATGACTCAAAATATGCTGAACTATGTCAATCGGAAGACATAAAAATTCCAGAACTAGAAGGAGACGTTGAGAAACTCCATAAAACTCATAACAAGTTTGTTAATGCAGCTACAGGAAAAGCATCTACAGGAGCAAGCAGCTCAAATCCAACCAGTCAACCTACAAAAAGACAAAACCAAAATTTAAATAGCCAGTTTACAAAAACCTTTACCAGGAATAAACAACCCATAAACCTATCACATCCGACTATACCAAGTCCACAAACATCCACATATGCCGCAAGTCTAAACCAAAATAAACAAGTATAAACTGATTAAAGCTGGAACCCATAGTAGTGACCAACCGGATAATTAAACATACTGGACTATTAGATGATAAAGGTAATAATATAAGCAGAGGTTAGAAGGAATAGTTTGATTAAAACACAGAAGTAAGAAATGACAGAACCTAGTTATATGAAACTCGAGATAGCAGAAACTAGTAACCCTAAACAAACAGAAGATATAGAAAGATATAAAACACCAATACCTAAGTATCTTATAAATGGAGATAAAGACTATAAAATATTAGTCTTATATATATTAAAAAATTTAGATACAGATATCACACAAAGAATATATAACCTACTATTTAACCACGAAATCATAGACTTAATGAAAGAATTATGGATAGACACAATATTAAACAATGATAGTGATAATGACTCTAGAGATAATGATATATACCTTGATATAGATACAGAAGGATATCTAGATTTTTATTAAAATGGACCAAAATAATTTAGAAAATTGGCAGCGAACTATAGATGAACTAAGAGAAAGAGAAACATTAATACAATTCAATCTAGACAAAGAAAAATAAGTTTAGATACAAAAAACGATTTAAAAAATATAAATCTTTTAAATCTAAATATAAGCATAAAAATCCAAGAAAAAGATATTATATAAAAAATTACAAGAGAAAAAGACCTTATCGACCTAAGAAAAAATTATCAGAATGCAAATGCTATAACTGTGGAAAATTAGGACACTTAGCTAAAGATTGTAAAATACCTAAAGATATTAAGAAAAAACAAATTACCGAAGTAAGAATAGAAGAAAATATTTATACGGAATTACCATACATAGATTATGATTTAGAAAGTAACGATAGTATTTATGAACTAGATGAATTACCAGATATAGAGATAAATGACGCAGATTTAGAAACTGACCTAAATAATGATGATAGCGATATAAATCTATCAGATATAGAAAACGAAATTGATGACTGAATCAGGAATAATAGAAAAAGAAAATTACCAAACTGAAGATAGTAATAACCAAAAAATAATATTTGACTCAAATATATACAAGCAAATTACGAAACAAGAAATAACCTTAAAAATAGATAATGTATTAGATGTACCAATGGTAAAATATTGGTTTAAAAAACCTAAAGAAGAATATTATATAATAAGCCAAAAAGAACATACAGTAGACTGTAAATATGCACAAGGTAGTGCAATGGTACCCATAATAAGTAAAAGAGAAATAACCAAAGAAATACAAGCATTAAAACCAAAACCGAAAAACGAAATAACTCATGTACACTTAGGAGCAATACAGATATTAATAAAAGCATGTTTTAAGGAAGGAATAAATACACCCATAGAACTATACTTAGCAGATGATAGAATTAAGTACCCAATTGAACAAAGTATAATTAGTGCAGTAAAAGGAAATCTAATATACCAAAAATTTAAGTTTACAGTTAACCCAAATTATACAGTAGCAATAAAAGATAGAAATATAGATAAATCCCTAGTATTATATTGGAAACTATCAGGAATAGAATTAACCCCTGGAAGTAAAATATTTACAGCAAGATGCAAAAATTTATATATTTTAACTACTAAACATATGGTACAAGCAACTAACAAAATTGATAAAATCAATATAGAATCCCCATTCGACAATATATTAACGGTCATAGATAATAATGATTATAGTTATGATGAATTAAATATGAATCAAGAATTAGATATAGTAAAAGAAAGAATAGGAATGACACCAAAAAGACAAATAGATGCCCCCTCATCCTCATCAAGAATGAGTACATCCAGAAGAATAGAATATGAAATACCCAATGAAATAATACCAACACAACATCCCTATTATATAACAGGAATATTAAATCAACGAAAATATTTAATCTTAATCAACACAGGAGAACAAGATAATTGGATAACTAGAGAATTAATTACAGAAGATGATATTATAATACAAGAACAAGAAATACCCGATTTACCAATAGAATTAAAACAGACAAAGGAAATAACTATTCAAGAAGTAATTATAGGCGGAATACCTATAAATATACAATTTACAATAGGACAAATAAATCCAAATATAGTTTTAGGACTACAATGGCTAGAACAAGTAAAACCATATAAGTTAGAAGATAAAAGATTGATCATTCATTACCAAAATAAAAATGTAATAATCAATAGGACAAAATCAATATTATAAAAATACTTTAAAATGAAAGTATATATATTAGCAAAAATAATTGTAGAAGGATACAATAGTAGATATTACACACCAATGATAGATACCGGTGCAGAAGCAAATTTATGTAGATACAATTGTTTACCAGAAACTAAGTGGCAAAAGATAAAAAATCCAACTGTATTTTCAGGATTTAATGACGAAGGAAGTATAATAAAATATTATGCAAAAGATGTCAAATTACAAATATATGATAAAATACTAACAATAAAAACAATGTATAACTATGATTTCACAACAAGAGATATAATTTTAGGAATGCCCTTTATCGATGAACTATACCCTCATATACTAACAAAAACACACTGCTGGTTTACAACACCTTGTAAACAAAAAATAGGAGCCAAACGAGTACAAAATAAACCTAGAAAAACAACACCATGGATAAAAGGATCAGAAAAGATAACACAAAAACTAGAAAATCAAGTGACAACAGAGAAAGCAATAGAAATTATAACCTTTAATATCAATATGTTACAATCAATCTATGATAAGTTAGAACCCTTATATAGTGACAATCCGCTTAAAGGATGGCATAAACATAAAACAACAGTTACAATAGAACTAATAAATCAGAATAGTATAATAACCCAAAAACCATTAAAATATAACTTTGATGACTTAAAAGAATTTACCTTACACATAGATGAATTACTTCAAAATAATTACATCCAAGCTAGTAACAGTAAACATACTAGTCCCGCCTTTATTGTTAACAAACATAGTGAACAAAAAAGAGGGAAGAGTAGGATGGTTATTGATTATAGAAATCTAAATGCCAAAACTAAAACTTATAATTACCCAATACCAAATAAAATATTAAAAATTAGACAAATCCAAGGATATAATTACTTTAGCAAATTTGATTGCAAATCAGGCTTTTATCATTTAAAATTAGAAGATAACTCTAAACATTTAACAGCATTCACAGTACCCCAAGGATTTTATGAATGGAATGTTTTACCCTTTGGATATAAAAATGCACCAGGTAGGTATCAACATTTTATGGATACTTACTTTACACAATTAGAAAACTGTATTGTATATATTGATGATATATTGTTATATTCAAGAACAGAAGACGAACACATACAATTACTAAATAAATTTATTAACATTATAGATACAGCAGGAATTAGTTTAAGTAAAAGCAAGGCAGAAATAATGAAAAAACAAATAGAATTTCTTGGTATACAAATAGATAAGAATGGAGTAAAAATGCAAACACATATAGTACAAAAAATTATAAATTCAGATGAGATACTAGATACAAAGAAAAAGTTACAATCCTTTTTAGGATTAGTAAATCAAGTAAGAGAATATATACCAAAATTAGCAGAATATTTAAAACCATTAAATAAAAAATTAAAAAAGGATATTGAATATCATTTTGACCAAACAGATAGAAAACATATACAAAAGGTTAAAGAATTATGTCAAAAGTTACCAAAATTATATTTTCCAGATATAACAAAAGAATTTATATATATAGTAGAAACAGATTCAAGTAACCATAGTTACGGTGGAGTATTAAAATATAAGTATATTGATACAAAAACAGAACATCACTGTAGATATCACTCAGGAACATATACGGAACCTCAAGATAAATGGGAAATAAATAGGAAAGAATTATTTGCCTTATATAAATGTTTATTAGCATTCGAACCATATATTGTTTATAACAAATTTATTGTCAGAACAGATAATACACAAGTAAAATGGTGGCTAACAAGAAAATTAGACGACTCAGTTACAACAAAAGAAATACGAAGACTTGTCTTAAATATACAAAATTTTACATTTACAATAGAAGTGATCAGTACTAACAAAAATGTCACTGCAGACTACTTATCAAGACAAAGCTACCCAGACAGATCAAGATAGCCAAATGGATATTTTGTTAAAAGCCATGACTACACTTTGCTTAAAAGTGGACAGTTTTGAGCTAGAACTAAAAGAGCTAAAGAAGGACAAAGCTACAAGTCAACCGCATGACTCAAAATATGCTGAACTATGTCAATCGGAAGACATAAAAATTCCAGAACTAGAAGGAGACGTTGAGAAACTCCATAAAACTCATAACAAGTTTGTTAATGCAGCTACAGGAAAAGCATCTACAGGAGCAAGCAGCTCAAATCCAACCAGTCAACCTACAAAAAGACAAAACCAAAATTTAAATAGCCAGTTTACAAAAACCTTTACCAGGAATAAACAACCCATAAACCTATCACATCCGACTATACCAAGTCCACAAACATCCACATATGCCGCAAGTCTAAACCAAAATAAACAAGTATATAACCACATTTCCAGAGCATACATCCAAAATATGTATAAAACCCAAACCTTTTTGAATTTACATCCAAGATCTCAGACAACCACTGACCCTCAAAAAGATTTTATAACGCAGAAACTACAAGGATACAATAAACTAATAGCCCAGCCTGGCACCAGTGCAAATTTAGTACGTACATGCTATGAATATGGACTACTCGCAACGGTATATACAGCCGATGGAGCAGAACTACAACAAATACCAGACTTATATAATGCCTTTTCCATATACAAAAGAATTACAGACGGATCATTCTTTTATATAAGATGTTATTCAGCACCAGCCGAAATATTATACAATGAGATAAAACCACTCATCCAAGTAGTAAAAATTGGACTAACCAGAGATATGATTATCCCAGAGGATATAGAAAAGCAACCAGAAATACCAGAAGTTGATATACCAACATTCTTTGCTACAAAAAGATTAATAGGACTGCAAGTAATTATTCAAGAACTAGTCAACAATTACACCAATGGACATAACATATGGAAATATCATTGTAGAGACCATGCCATGATCTATGCAAATGCAAGAGTACTACGACAAGAAGATATGGAAGAAGTACGTAGTTGGATATGGACATTACTAAGACCCGAAGATACCCCAACAACAAGAGCTATCAAAAAAGATTTTATTTCAGAAAATTTATTGGTTAAATATTGCCAGTATTTAGGACCAAAATACCCAGATCACCATTGTTCAAAGTGCAGTGGAGGAAATACTACAACTATACCAGAAGTAAATCTAGAATGAAGAACAGCAAGACAAAAAGATACATGGGAAGACCCGCAGATATTATTTTAGTTTGTCTTATTATGTAAATTATTGTACTACTTTTTTAGTGGGAAACACTAAACCCCACACGTTTTTCTTTGTTGAAAATAAGAGCATAATGCTCAATCATGTAAAGTAGGATAGGATAGTACGCGTGTAGGAATAGTTACGCGTTTTCTTTTTTAAAAAAAGTCGTAAAGTACACAGTAGATAGTACTGTGCATTTACGCGTTTTTCTTCTTTTTTCTTTCAGAAGTCGTAAAGCAAACAGTATCTTAAACTGTTTACTCACGCGGTTTCTTTATGTAAATTATTGAGGCACTTGCCTCTTATGTGTATAAATAGAGACGAACAGATGAGAAGGAAGGCAAGCAATTCTGCTTACCTATAACCTCTCATGTGTTGAGAACTCAATAAAAGATATTACTCAAAAATATATTTCAGATATTTGCTATGGAGGAATCCAACATAGAAACATCTATGCCACATACTACCGACGAGATAACAACAAAGGTATACTCATATTTACATATGTGTAACTAATCTATCATATTCCTAATAATCTCTGATTAGCTTATTATTATTTATCATGTTATAGTCTGATTATGTTAACATTATCCTTATTAGTTTGCTATGGTTAGGAAGCTGAGAGTAAGTTAGACCCAGACTAAGCTTTTCCAAAATGGTTGAACCCAGAAAAGGCGAGGAAGCCGTGAATAGGGTAGTAAACCAACTGAAGTAAGCAGGGTTAGGGTAAACTGATTAAAGCTGGAACCCATAGTAGTGACCAACCGGATAATTAAACATACTGGACTATTAGATGATAAAGGTAATAATATAAGCAGAGGTTAGAAGGAATAGTTTGATTAAAACACAGAAGTAAGAAATGACAGAACCTAGTTATATGAAACTCGAGATAGCAGAAACTAGTAACCCTAAACAAACAGAAGATATAGAAAGATATAAAACACCAATACCTAAGTATCTTATAAATGGAGATAAAGACTATAAAATATTAGTCTTATATATATTAAAAAATTTAGATACAGATATCACACAAAGAATATATAACCTACTATTTAACCACGAAATTATAGACTTAATGAAAGAATTATGGCTAGACACAATATTAAACAATGATAGTGATGATGACTCTAGAGATAATGATATATACCTTGATATAGATACAGAAGGATATCTAGATTTTTATTAAAATGGACCAAAATAATTTAGAAAATTGGCAGCGAACTATAGATGAACTAAGAGAAAGAGAAACATTAATACAATTCAATCTAGACAGATATATACAAACCCAAAATAGTGGTTATTTAGATCTAATAGTAAGAGATATCAATATTATATTAAGACTAATTAGAGAACGAGATAACTACTATAATTCCGCATTTAGATAAAATGACCCAAGAAGAGAAGATCAAAGGACCACCCCCCACATTGGTATCAGAGCATAGGAATAAAAAAGATAAGATAACAGAGCATAGGATGAACGAAAATAAAATAAACGAGCATAGGAATAAAAAATATAGTACCAACAATATTTACAAAAATAGAATAAAGAAACAAAGTAAAAAACAATTTATAATACAAACAGAAAACATGAAAGGAATTGAATATGGAGAAGATTTACCAGATAAACACCCTAGATGTATAAGATTGGATAAACAAATAAATATAGCAACTAAAGTACAGAAACTAAGACTAAATTTAGATAAATTATATGAAAGATACGAATACACAAAAATACCTGAATTAATCGACACAATTTCCTATACAGAATACGAATATATTAGACAACTTATAAAACAACAAGAATATAAATATGATGAATTATAATGTATAAGCGACAACAACCAAAAGTAGTCAGAAAAATAAAAATACACTATTTAACAAGAAGAATTGAAAAACAGAGTAAAATAAAAAGACAGCAAAAATATAAGCTAAAAGAAATTACACAAATAATCAAGGAAATAAATAACTTCACTAAAAGAATAACACATTTTATTATAGCAATAACTAAAATAAGAGAATCATTAGTAAATGGATAAACCAGAGCCGAGCAACCCAGTATATATATATCCAGAAACACCAAAAATAATAAGAAAAATGGAATTATTAAGAAAATTAAATGATATACACGAAGAACTTAAAATTAGAAAAGAAAGATTAAATTATAATATATTTGCAGGAGTAGCTAAAAAATCAATCGAAGCACAAAAACAAACCATACAAGAATTAGAATTACAAAAAGATATATTAGAAATTAAATATTGTTTATGAATAAAGAAGAATATCCAGTAGAAGAAAAAACATTTTTAGGAACAGATGGAACACAAATAACAATAACACACTCAAATTTAGGACGACGATATAGAAAAATAGGTACAAAATTATATTTAATGCCGGATCCAATATCAGCTAAATTAGAAGATAGTCTAACAGAAATGATAAGATTACAAAAAGAAAATACTGAAATAGATCAAAAACTAGAAATAGAAAAAATACGATTAGAAGCCAAAAAAGAAATCGAACAACTAAAAACCCAACAAATAAAACAAACCCCTCCTCAAAAACCTATACCACCTCAAGAACCAATCCCTGAATATTTTGAACCAGAACCAGAAACATCCGAATCATCTACAAAAATACAAGAAATGGAAAAAGAATTAGCAATATTAAAACAAATATATGCCCAGAAAGTACAAGCCAGATTAGCCAAACAAAATGAAAAAATAAAAAAAGAAAAAGAAAAAAAGTTAGCAATGGAATTAGAACAGTTAAAAGAACAAATACACTTAGAAAGCTTAAACCCTGACGAAGAATCTCCAAACATAAGTATTGATAACATCACAATAGACAATTTAACCATAGATAATGTAACCATAAACGAAACCGAATCAGAAATACATTCAGACAATAATAACAATGAAGACGATAATGACGATAACAGTGAAACATATACCCAAATAATGAACCAAATAACAGATTTAAATATAAATACAACAAATGCTGAACCAAATATACATACTATAAAAAATGAACAACCAAGTACAAGTAGAACATATGAGAAAAGAAGATATGATAACCCACGAACTAGAGAAAATCATAGTTATACATTGTTTTTATTGTTAGTATTTTATCATATATTTGTAATTTGACATCTTTTGCATAATATTTTATTATACTTCCTTCGTCATTAAATCCTGAAAATACAGTTGGATTTTTTATCTTTTGCCATTTAGATTCTGGTAAACAATTGTATCTACATAAATTTGCTTCTGCACCGGTATCTATCATTGGTGTGTAATATCTACTATTGTATCCTTCTACAATTATTTTTGCTAATATATATACTTTCATTTTAAAGTATTTTTATAATATTGATTTTGTCCTATTGATTATTACATTTTTATTTTGGTAATGAATGATCAATGTTTATCTGGTAAATCTTCTCCATATTCAATTCCTTTCATGTTTTCTGTTTGTATTATAAATTGTTTTTTACTTTGTTTCTTTATTCTATTTTTGTAAATATTGTTGGTACTATATTTTTTATTCCTATGCTCGTTTATTTTATTTTCGTTCATCCTATGCTCTGTTATCTTATCTTTTTTATTCCTATGCTCTGATACCAATGTGGGGGGTGGCCTGATTTGCAATCAAATTTGCTAAAGTAATTATATCCTTGGATTTGTCTAATTTTTAATATTTTATTTGGTATTGGGTAATTATAAGTTTTAGTTTTGGCATTTAGATTTCTATAATCAATAACCATCCTACTCTTCCCTCTTTTTTGTTCACTATGTTTGTTAACAATAAAGGCGGGACTAGTATGTTTACTGTTACTAGCTTGGATGTAATTATTTTGAAGTAATTCATCTATGTGTAAGGTAAATTCTTTTAAGTCATCAAAGTTATATTTTAATGGTTTTTGGGTTATTATACTATTCTGATTTATTAGTTCTATTGTAACTGTTGTTTTATGTTTATGCCATCCTTTAAGCGGATTGTCACTATATAAGGGTTCTAACTTATCATAGATTGATTGTAACATATTGATATTAAAGGTTATAATTTCTATTGCTTTCTCTGTTGTCACTTGATTTTCTAGTTTTTGTGTTATCTTTTCTGATCCTTTTATCCATGGTGTTGTTTTTCTAGGTTTATTTTGTACTCGTTTGGCTCCTATTTTTTGTTTACAAGGTGTTGTAAACCAGCAGTGTGTTTTTGTTAGTATATGAGGGTATAGTTCATCGATAAAGGGCATTCCTAAAATTATATCTCTTGTTGTGAAATCATAGTTATACATTGTTTTTATTGTTAGTATTTTATCATATATTTGTAATTTGACATCTTTTGCATAATATTTTATTATACTTCCTTCGTCATTAAATCCTGAAAATACAAATGCGGAATTATAGTAGTTATCTCGTTCTCTAATTAGTCTTAATATAATATTGATATCTCTTACTATTAGATCTAAATAACCACTATTTTGGGTTTGTATATATCTGTCTAGATTGAATTGTATTAATGTTTCTCTTTCTCTTAGTTCATCTATAGTTCGCTGCCAATTTTCTAAATTATTTTGGTCCATTTTAATAAAAATCTAGATATCCTTCTGTATCTATATCAAGGTATATATCATTATCTCTAGAGTCATTATCACTATCATTGTTTAATATTGTGTCTATCCATAATTCTTTCATTAAGTCTATGATTTCGTGGTTAAATAGTAGGTTATATATTCTTTGTGTGATATCTGTATCTAAATTTTTTAATATATATAAGACTAATATTTTATAGTCTTTATCTCCATTTATAAGATACTTAGGTATTGGTGTTTTATATCTTTCTATATCTTCTGTTTGTTTAGGGTTACTAGTTTCTGCTATCTCGAGTTTCATATAACTAGGTTCTGTCATTTCTTACTTCTGTGTTTTAATCAAACTATTCCTTCTAACCTCTGCTTATATTATTACCTTTATCATCTAATAGTCCAGTATGTTTAATTATCCGGTTGGTCACTACTATGGGTTCCAGCTTTAATCAGTTTACCCTAACCCTGCTTACTTCAGTTGGTTTACTACCCTATTCACGGCTTCCTCGCCTTTTCTGGGTTCAACCATTTTGGAAAAGCTTAGTCTGGGTCTAACTTACTCTCAGCTTCCTAACCATAGCAAACTAATAAGGATAATGTTAACATAATCAGACTATAACATGATAAATAATAATAAGCTAATCAGAGATTATTAGGAATATGATAGATTAGTTACACATATGTAAATATGAGTATACCTTTGTTGTTATCTCGTCGGTAGTATGTGGCATAGATGTTTCTATGTTGGATTCCTCCATAGCAAATATCTGAAATATATTTTTGAGTAATATCTTTTATTGAGTTCTCAACACATGAGAGGTTATAGGTAAGCAGAATTGCTTGCCTTCCTTCTCATCTGTTCGTCTCTATTTATACACATAAGAGGCAAGTGCCTCAATAATTTACATAAAGAAACCGCGTGAGTAAACAGTTTAAGATACTGTTTGCTTTACGACTTCTGAAAGAAAAAAGAAGAAAAACGCGTAAATGCACAGTACTATCTACTGTGTACTTTACGACTTTTTTTTAAAAAAGAAAACGCGTAACTATTCCTACACGCGTACTATCCTATCCTACTTTACATGATTGAGCATTATGCTCTTATTTTCAACAAAGAAAAACGTGTGGGGTTTAGTGTTTCCCACTAAAAAAGTAGTACAATAATTTACATAATAAGACAAACTAAAATAATATCTGCGGGTCTTCCCATGTATCTTTTTGTCTTGCTGTTCTTCATTCTAGATTTACTTCTGGTATAGTTGTAGTATTTCCTCCACTGCACTTTGAACAATGGTGATCTGGGTATTTTGGTCCTAAATACTGGCAATATTTAACCAATAAATTTTCTGAAATAAAATCTTTTTTGATAGCTCTTGTTGTTGGGGTATCTTCGGGTCTTAGTAATGTCCATATCCAACTACGTACTTCTTCCATATCTTCTTGTCGTAGTACTCTTGCATTTGCATAGATCATGGCATGGTCTCTACAATGATATTTCCATATGTTATGTCCATTGGTGTAATTGTTGACTAGTTCTTGAATAATTACTTGCAGTCCTATTAATCTTTTTGTAGCAAAGAATGTTGGTATATCAACTTCTGGTATTTCTGGTTGCTTTTCTATATCCTCTGGGATAATCATATCTCTGGTTAGTCCAATTTTTACTACTTGGATGAGTGGTTTTATCTCATTGTATAATATTTCGGCTGGTGCTGAATAACATCTTATATAAAAGAATGATCCGTCTGTAATTCTTTTGTATATGGAAAAGGCATTATATAAGTCTGGTATTTGTTGTAGTTCTGCTCCATCGGCTGTATATACCGTTGCGAGTAGTCCATATTCATAGCATGTACGTACTAAATTTGCACTGGTGCCAGGCTGGGCTATTAGTTTATTGTATCCTTGTAGTTTCTGCGTTATAAAATCTTTTTGAGGGTCAGTGGTTGTCTGAGATCTTGGATGTAAATTCAAAAAGGTTTGGGTTTTATACATATTTTGGATGTATGCTCTGGAAATGTGGTTATATACTTGTTTATTTTGGTTTAGACTTGCGGCATATGTGGATGTTTGTGGACTTGGTATAGTCGGATGTGATAGGTTTATGGGTTGTTTATTCCTGGTAAAGGTTTTTGTAAACTGGCTATTTAAATTTTGGTTTTGTCTTTTTGTAGGTTGACTGGTTGGATTTGAGCTGCTTGCTCCTGTAGATGCTTTTCCTGTAGCTGCATTAACAAACTTGTTATGAGTTTTATGGAGTTTCTCAACGTCTCCTTCTAGTTCTGGAATTTTTATGTCTTCCGATTGACATAGTTCAGCATATTTTGAGTCATGCGGTTGACTTGTAGCTTTGTCCTTCTTTAGCTCTTTTAGTTCTAGCTCAAAACTGTCCACTTTTAAGCAAAGTGTAGTCATGGCTTTTAACAAAATATCCATTTGGCTATCTTGATCTGTCTGGGTAGCTTTGTCTTGATAAGTAGTCTGCAGTGACATTTTTGTTAGTACTGATCACTTCTATTGTAAATGTAAAATTTTGTATATTTAAGACAAGTCTTCGTATTTCTTTTGTTGTAACTGAGTCGTCTAATTTTCTTGTTAGCCACCATTTTACTTGTGTATTATCTGTTCTGACAATAAATTTGTTATAAACAATATATGGTTCGAATGCTAATAAACATTTATATAAGGCAAATAATTCTTTCCTATTTATTTCCCATTTATCTTGAGGTTCCGTATATGTTCCTGAGTGATATCTACAGTGATGTTCTGTTTTTGTATCAATATACTTATATTTTAATACTCCACCGTAACTATGGTTACTTGAATCTGTTTCTACTATATATATAAATTCTTTTGTTATATCTGGAAAATATAATTTTGGTAACTTTTGACATAATTCTTTAACCTTTTGTATATGTTTTCTATCTGTTTGGTCAAAATGATATTCAATATCCTTTTTTAATTTTTTATTTAATGGTTTTAAATATTCTGCTAATTTTGGTATATATTCTCTTACTTGATTTACTAATCCTAAAAAGGATTGTAATTTTTTCTTCGTATCTAGTATTTCATTTGAATTTATAATTTTTTGTACTATATGTGTTTGCATTTTTACTCCATTCTTATCTATTTGTATACCAAGAAATTCTATTTGTTTTTTCATTATTTCTGCCTTGCTTTTACTTAAACTAATTCCTGCTGTATCTATAATGTTAATAAATTTATTTAGTAATTGTATGTGTTCGTCTTCTGTTCTTGAATATAACAATATATCATCAATATATACAATACAGTTTTCTAATTGTGTAAAGTAAGTATCCATAAAATGTTGATACCTACCTGGTGCATTTTTATATCCAAAGGGTAAAACATTCCATTCATAAAATCCTTGGGGTACTGTGAATGCTGTTAAATGTTTAGAGTTATCTTCTAATTTTAAATGATAAAATCCTGATTTGCAATCAAATTTGCTAAAGTAATTATATCCTTGGATTTGTCTAATTTTTAATATTTTATTTGGTATTGGGTAATTATAAGTTTTAGTTTTGGCATTTAGATTTCTATAATCAATAACCATCCTACTCTTCCCTCTTTTTTGTTCACTATGTTTGTTAACAATAAAGGCGGGACTAGTATGTTTACTGTTACTAGCTTGGATGTAATTATTTTGAAGTAATTCATCTATGTGTAAGGTAAATTCTTTTAAGTCATCAAAGTTATATTTTAATGGTTTTTGGGTTATTATACTATTCTGATTTATTAGTTCTATTGTAACTGTTGTTTTATGTTTATGCCATCCTTTAAGCGGATTGTCACTATATAAGGGTTCTAACTTATCATAGATTGATTGTAACATATTGATATTAAAGGTTATAATTTCTATTGCTTTCTCTGTTGTCACTTGATTTTCTAGTTTTTGTGTTATCTTTTCTGATCCTTTTATCCATGGTGTTGTTTTTCTAGGTTTATTTTGTACTCGTTTGGCTCCTATTTTTTGTTTACAAGGTGTTGTAAACCAGCAGTGTGTTTTTGTTAGTATATGAGGGTATAGTTCATCGATAAAGGGCATTCCTAAAATTATATCTCTTGTTGTGAAATCATAGTTATACATTGTTTTTATTGTTAGTATTTTATCATATATTTGTAATTTGACATCTTTTGCATAATATTTTATTATACTTCCTTCGTCATTAAATCCTGAAAATACAGTTGGATTTTTTATCTTTTGCCACTTAGTTTCTGGTAAACAATTGTATCTACATAAATTTGCTTCTGCACCGGTATCTATCATTGGTGTGTAATATCTACTATTGTATCCTTCTACAATTATTTTTGCTAATATATATACTTTCATTTTAAAGTATTTTTATAATATTGATTTTGTCCTATTGATTATTACATTTTTATTTTGGTAATGAATGATCAATCTTTTATCTTCTAACTTATATGGTTTTACTTGTTCTAGCCATTGTAGTCCTAAAACTATATTTGGATTTATTTGTCCTATTGTAAATTGTATGTTTATAGGTATTCCGCCTATAATTACTTCTTGAATAGTTATTTCCTTTGTCTGTTTTAATTCTATTGGTAGATCGGGTATTTCTTGTTCTTGTATTATAATATCATCTTCTGTAATTAATTCTCTTGTTATCCAATTATCTTGTTCTCCTGTGTTAATTAAGATTAAATATTTTCGTTGATTTAATATTCCTGTTATATAATAGGGATGTTGTGTTGGTATTATTTCATTGGGTATTTCATATTCTATTCTTCTGGATGTACTCATTCTTGATGAGGATGAGGGGGCATCTATTTGTCTTTTTGGTGTCATTCCTATTCTTTCTTTTACTATATCTAATTCTTGATTCATATTTAATTCATCATAACTATAATCATTATTATCTATGACCGTTAATATATTGTCGAATGGGGATTCTATATTGATTTTATCAATTTTGTTAGTTGCTTGTACCATATGTTTAGTAGTTAAAATATATAAATTTTTGCATCTTGCTGTAAATATTTTACTTCCAGGGGGGACTAGTATGTTTACTGTTACTAGGGATTTTGAACCAGAACCAGAAACATCCGAATCATCTACAAAAATACAAGAAATGGAAAAAGAATTAGCAATATTAAAACAAATATATGCCCAGAAAGTACAAGCCAGATTAGCCAAACAAAATGAAAAAATAAAAAAAGAAAAAGAAAAAAAGTTAGCAATGGAATTAGAACAGTTAAAAGAACAAATACACTTAGAAAGCTTAAACCCTGACGAAGAATCTCCAAACATAAGTATTGATAACATCACAATAGACAATTTAACCATAGATAATGTAACCATAAACGAAACCGAATCAGAAATACATTCAGACAATAATAACAATGAAGACGATAATGACGATAACAGTGAAACATATACCCAAATAATGAACCAACCTTATCGACCTAAGAAAAAATTATCAGAATGCAAATGCTATAACTGTGGAAAATTAGGACACTTAGCTAAAGATTGTAAAATACCTAAAGATATTAAGAAAAAACAAATTACCGAAGTAAGAATAGAAGAAAATATTTATACGGAATTACCATACATAGATTATGATTTAGAAAGTAACGATAGTATTTATGAACTAGATGAATTACCAGATATAGAGATAAATGACGCAGATTTAGAAACTGACCTAAATAATGATGATAGCGATATAAATCTATCAGATATAGAAAACGAAATTGATGACTGAATCAGGAATAATAGAAAAAGAAAATTACCAAACTGAAGATAGTAATAACCAAAAAATAATATTTGACTCAAATATATACAAGCAAATTACGAAACAAGAAATAACCTTAGTACTACGACAAGAAGATATGGAAGAAGTACGTAGTTGGATATGGACATTACTAAGACCCGAAGATACCCCAACAACAAGAGCTATCAAAAAAGATTTTATTTCAGAAAATTTATTGGTTAAATATTGCCAGTATTTAGGACCAAAATACCCAGATCACCATTGTTCAAAGTGCAGTGGAGGAAATACTACAACTATACCAGAAGTAAATCTAGAATGAAGAACAGCAAGACAAAAAGATACATGGGAAGACCCGCAGATATTATTTTAGTTTGTCTTATTATGTAAATTATTGTACTACTTTTTTAGTGGGAAACACTAAACCCCACACGTTTTTCTTTGTTGAAAATAAGAGCATAATGCTCAATCATGTAAAGTAGGATAGGATAGTACGCGTGTAGGAATAGTTACGCGTTTTCTTTTTTAAAAAAAAGTCGTAAAGTACACAGTAGATAGTACTGTGCATTTACGCGTTTTTCTTCTTTTTTCTTTCAGAAGTCGTAAAGCAAACAGTATCTTAAACTGTTTACTCACGCGGTTTCTTTATGTAAATTATTGAGGCACTTGCCTCTTATGTGTATAAATAGAGACGAACAGATGAGAAGGAAGGCAAGCAATTCTGCTTACCTATAACCTCTCATGTGTTGAGAACTCAATAAAAGATATTACTCAAAAATATATTAAACGAGCATAGGAATAAAAAATATAGTACCAACAATATTTACAAAAATAGAATAAAGAAACAAAGTAAAAAACAATTTATAATACAAACAGAAAACATGAAAGGAATTGAATATGGAGAAGATTTACCAGATAAACACCCTAGATGTATAAGATTGGATAAACAAATAAATATAGCAACTAAAGTACAGAAACTAAGACTAAATTTAGATAAATTATATGAAAGATACGAATACACAAAAATACCTGAATTAATCGACACAATTTCCTATACAGAATACGAATATATTAGACAACTTATAAAACAACAAGAATATAAATATGATGAATTATAATGTATAAGCGACAACAACCAAAAGTAGTCAGAAAAATAAAAATACACTATTTAACAAGAAGAATTGAAAAACAGAGTAAAATAAAAAGACAGCAAAAATATAAGCTAAAAGAAATTACACAAATAATCAAGGAAATAAATAACTTCACTAAAAGAATAACACATTTTATTATAGCAATAACTAAAATAAGAGAATCATTAGTAAATGGATAAACCAGAGCCGAGCAACCCAGTATATATATATCCAGAAACACCAAAAATAATAAGAAAAATGGAATTATTAAGAAAATTAAATGATATACACGAAGAACTTAAAATTAGAAAAGAAAGATTAAATTATAATATATTTGCAGCAGTAGCTAAAAAATCAATCGAAGCACAAAAACAAACCATACAAGAATTAGAATTACAAAAAGATATATTAGAAATAAAATATTGTTTATGAATAAAGAAGAATATCCAGTAGAAGAAAAAACATTTTTAGGAACAGATGGAACACAAATAACAATAACACACTCAAATTTAGGACGACGATATAGAAAAATAGGTACAAAATTATATTTAATGCCGGATCCAATATCAGCTAAATTAGAAGATAGTCTAACAGAAATGATAAGATTACAAAAAGAAAATACTGAAATAGATCAAAAACTAGAAATAGAAAAAATACGATTAGAAGCCAAAAAAGAAATCGAACAACTAAAAACCCAACAAATAAAACAAACCCCTCCTCAAAAACCTATACCACCTCAAGAACCAATCCCTGAATATTTTGAACCAGAACCAGAAACATCCGAATCATCTACAAAAATACAAGAAATGGAAAAAGAATTAGCAATATTAAAACAAATATATGCCCAGAAAGTACAAGCCAGATTAGCCAAACAAAATGAAAAAATAAAAAAAGAAAAAGAAAAAAAGTTAGCAATGGAATTAGAACAGTTAAAAGAACAAATACACTTAGAAAGCTTAAACCCTGACGAAGAATCTCCAAACATAAGTATTGATAACATCACAATAGACAATTTAACCATAGATAATGTAACCATAAACGAAACCGAATCAGAAATACATTCAGACAATAATAACAATGAAGACGATAATGACGATAACAGTGAAACATATACCCAAATAATGAACCAAATAACAGATTTAAATATAAATACAACAAATGCTGAACCAAATATACATACTATAAAAAATGAACAACCAAGTACAAGTAGAACATATGAGAAAAGAAGATATGATAACCCACGAACTAGAGAACCAACTTATTATACAGTAACAGATGATAATAGATATGAAGCAATATGGCAAAGTAGATTAAATAAATGGACACCAACTAAAACTCCAGAACATTCACAATTTTTAGATTTAGATTGTGTCACAGATATAAATAAAACAATACAAGTATGGATAGGACAAATTGCAAAACAACTAATAGATAATAAAATATCAGTAGCAGATACACCAGGATATATAGAAAGAACATTAATAGGAACAGTAAAATTATGGCTACATAACATAACAGCTGACGGTAGAGCAACATTAAGAAATAATAAAGATAGTAGTGGAACAATTACAACATCAAGCATAGCTATATTAGACAAATACGAATTTGGAATTAGAAATGAATTTGGAAGTATGACAACAGAATTAGCAGAACAAGAAAAAGATAAGAATCTAAATAGACAATTAATGAATAAATTATCAATATGCAATATGTGTTATATAGATGAATATACATGCGCTTTTAAAGATTACTATTATAGAGCAATATATACTCATGAAGAAGCTATAGCAGTTAGAAGAACATATTTTACAAAGTTACCTGAACCATTTAGTACAAAAATAATAACAGCATGGGATGCAGCTAGTTTGACAGATACATTAGGAGCTAGAATAAAATATTTACAAACATGGTTTATAGGACTGTGTGATGAATATAAAGATAAACAAAAATTAGATAAAGTATTAACAAAAAATATGTCGTGTTGTACACAAAAGATAGCACCACAATTTGGTTGTAAAACTAAGAAAAATAAGTTTAGATACAAAAAACGATTTAAAAAATATAAATCTTTTAAATCTAAATATAAGCATAAAAATCCAAGAAAAAGATATTATATAAAAAATTACAAGAGAAAAAGACCTTATCGACCTAAGAAAAAATTATCAGAATGCAAATGCTATAACTGTGGAAAATTAGGACACTTAGCTAAAGATTGTAAAATACCTAAAGATATTAAGAAAAAACAAATTACCGAAGTAAGAATAGAAGAAAATATTTATACAGAATTACCATACATAGATTATGATTTAGAAAGTAACGATAGTATTTATGAACTAGATGAATTACCAGATATAGAGATAAATGACGCAGATTTAGAAACTGACCTAAATAATGATGATAGCGATATAAATCTATCAGATATAGAAAACGAAATTGATGACTGAATCAGGAATAATAGAAAAAGAAAATTACCAAACTAAAGATAGTAATAACCAAAAAATAATATTTGACTCAAATATATACAAGCAAATTACGAAACAAGAAATAACCTTAAAAATAGATAATGTATTAGATGTACCAATGGTAAAATATTGGTTTAAAAAACCTAAAGAAGAATATTATATAATAAGCCAAAAAGAACATACAGTAGACTGTAAATATGCACAAGGTAGTGCAATGGTACCCATAATAAGTAAAAGAGAAATAACCAAAGAAATACAAGCATTAAAACCAAAACCGAAAAACGAAATAACTCATGTACACTTAGGAGCAATACAGATATTAATAAAAGCATGTTTTAAGGAAGGAATAAATACACCCATAGAACTATACTTAGCAGATGATAGAATTAAGTACCCAATTGAACAAAGTATAATTAGTGCAGTAAAAGGAAATCTAATATACCAAAAATTTAAGTTTACAGTTAACCCAAATTATACAGTAGCAATAAAAGATAGAAATATAGATAAATCTCTAGTATTATATTGGAAACTATCAGGAATAGAATTAACCCCTGGAAGTAAAATATTTACAGCAAGATGCAAAAATTTATATATTTTAACTACTAAACATATGGTACAAGCAACTAACAAAATTGATAAAATCAATATAGAATCCCCATTCGACAATATATTAACGGTCATAGATAATAATGATTATAGTTATGATGAATTAAATATGAATCAAGAATTAGATATAGTAAAAGAAAGAATAGGAATGACACCAAAAAGACAAATAGATGCCCCCTCATCCTCATCAAGAATGAGTACATCCAGAAGAATAGAATATGAAATACCCAATGAAATAATACCAACACAACATCCTTATTATATAACAGGAATATTAAATCAACGAAAATATTTAATCTTAATTAACACAGGAGAACAAGATAATTGGATAACAAGAGAATTAATTACAGAAGATGATATTATAATACAAGAACAAGAAATACCCGATCTACCAATAGAATTAAAACAGACAAAGGAAATAACTATTCAAGAAGTAATTATAGGCGGAATACCTATAAACATACAATTTACAATAGGACAAATAAATCCAAATATAGTTTTAGGACTACAATGGCTAGAACAAGTAAAACCATATAAGTTAGAAGATAAAAGATTGATCATTCATTACCAAAATAAAAATGTAATAATCAATAGGACAAAATCAATATTATAAAAATACTTTAAAATGAAAGTATATATATTAGCAAAAATAATTGTAGAAGGATACAATAGTAGATATTACACACCAATGATAGATACCGGTGCAGAAGCAAATTTATGTAGATACAATTGTTTACCAGAAACTAAGTGGCAAAAGATAAAAAATCCAACTGTATTTTCAGGATTTAATGACGAAGGAAGTATAATAAAATATTATGCAAAAGATGTCAAATTACAAATATATGATAAAATACTAACAATAAAAACAATGTATAACTATGATTTCACAACAAGAGATATAATTTTAGGAATGCCCTTTATCGATGAACTATACCCTCATATACTAACAAAAACACACTGCTGGTTTACAACACCTTGTAAACAAAAAATAGGAGCCAAACGAGTACAAAATAAACCTAGAAAAACAACACCATGGATAAAAGGATCAGAAAAGATAACACAAAAACTAGAAAATCAAGTGACAACAGAGAAAGCAATAGAAATTATAACCTTTAATATCAATATGTTACAATCAATCTATGATAAGTTAGAACCCTTATATAGTGACAATCCGCTTAAAGGATGGCATAAACATAAAACAACAGTTACAATAGAACTAATAAATCAGAATAGTATAATAACCCAAAAACCATTAAAATATAACTTTGATGACTTAAAAGAATTTACCTTACACATAGATGAATTACTTCAAAATAATTACATCCAAGCTAGTAACAGTAAACATACTAGTCCCGCCTTTATTGTTAACAAACATAGTGAACAAAAAAGAGGGAAGAGTAGGATGGTTATTGATTATAGAAATCTAAATGCCAAAACTAAAACTTATAATTACCCAATACCAAACAAAATATTAAAAATTAGACAAATCCAAGGATATAATTACTTTAGCAAATTTGATTGCAAATCAGGCTTTTATCATTTAAAATTAGAAGATAACTCTAAACATTTAACAGCATTCACAGTACCCCAAGGATTTTATGAATGGAATGTTTTACCCTTTGGATATAAAAATGCACCAGGTAGGTATCAACATTTTATGGATACTTACTTTACACAATTAGAAAACTGTATTGTATATATTGATGATATATTGTTATATTCAAGAACAGAAGACGAACACATACAATTACTAAATAAATTTATTAACATTATAGATACAGCAGGAATTAGTTTAAGTAAAAGCAAGGCAGAAATAATGAAAAAACAAATAGAATTTCTTGGCATACAAATAGATAAGAATGGAGTAAAAATGCAAACACATATAGTACAAAAAATTATAAATTCAGATGAGATACTAGATACAAAGAAAAAGTTACAATCCTTTTTAGGATTAGTAAATCAAGTAAGAGAATATATACCAAAATTAGCAGAATATTTAAAACCATTAAATAAAAAATTAAAAAAGGATATTGAATATCATTTTGACCAAACAGATAGAAAACATATACAAAAGGTTAAAGAATTATGTCAAAAGTTACCAAAATTATATTTTCCAGATATAACAAAAGAATTTATATATATAGTAGAAACAGATTCAAGTAACCATAGTTACGGTGGAGTATTAAAATATAAGTATATTGATACAAAAACAGAACATCACTGTAGATATCACTCAGGAACATATACGGAACCTCAAGATAAATGGGAAATAAATAGGAAAGAATTATTTGCCTTATATAAATGTTTATTAGCATTCGAACCATATATTGTTTATAACAAATTTATTGTCAGAACAGATAATACACAAGTAAAATGGTGGCTAACAAGAAAATTAGACGACTCAGTTACAACAAAAGAAATACGAAGACTTGTCTTAAATATACAAAATTTTACATTTACAATAGAAGTGATCAGTACTAACAAAAATGTCACTGCAGACTACTTATCAAGACAAAGCTACCCAGACAGATCAAGATAGCCAAATGGATATTTTGTTAAAAGCCATGACTACACTTTGCTTAAAAGTGGACAGTTTTGAGCTAGAATTAAAAGAGCTAAAGAAGGACAAAGCTACAAGTCAACCGCATGACTCAAAATATGCTGAACTATGTCAATCGGAAGACATAAAAATTCCAGAACTAGAAGGAGACGTTGAGAAACTCCATAAAACTCATAACAAGTTTGTTAATGCAGCTACAGGAAAAGCATCTACAGGAGCAAGCAGCTCAAATCCAACCAGTCAACCTACAAAAAGACAAAACCAAAATTTAAATAACCAGTTTACAAAAACCTCTATCAGAAATAAACAACCCATAAACCTATCACATCCGACTATACCAAGTCCACAAACATCCACATATGCCGCAAGTCTAAACCAAAATAAACAAGTATATAACCACATTTCCAGAGCATACATCCAAAATATGTATAAAACCCAAACCTTTTTGAATTTACATCCAAGATCTCAGACAACCACTGACCCTCAAAAAGATTTTATAACTCAGAAACTACAAGGATACAATAAACTAATAGCCCAGCCTGGCACCAGTGCAAATTTAGTACGTACATGCTATGAATATGGACTACTCGCAACAGTATATACAGCCGATGGAGCAGAACTACAACAAATACCAGACTTATATAATGCCTTTTCCATATACAAAAGAATTACAGACGGATCATTCTTTTATATAAGATGTTATTCAGCACCAGCCGAAATATTATACAATGAGATAAAACCACTCATCCAAGTAGTAAAAATTGGACTAACCAGAGATATGATTATCCCAGAGGACATAGAAAAGCAACCAGAAATACCAGAAGTTGATATACCAACATTCTTTGCTACAAAAAGATTAATAGGACTACAAGTAATTATCTAAGAACTAGTCAACAATTATACCAATGGACATAACATATGGAAATATCATTGTAGAGACCATGCCATGATCTATGCAAATGCAAGAGTACTACGACAAGAAGATATGGAAGAAGTACGTAGTTGGATATGGACATTACTAAGACCCGAAGATACCCCAACAACAAGAGCTATCAAAAAAGATTTTATTTCAGAAAATTTATTGGTTAAATATTGCCAGTATTTAGGACCAAAATACCCAGATCACCATTGTTCAAAGTGCAGTGGAGGAAATACTACAACTATACCAGAAGTAAATCTAGAATGAAGAACAGCAAGACAAAAAGATACATGGGAAGACCCGCAGATATTATTTTAGTTTGTCTTATTATGTAAATTATTGTACTACTTTTTTAGTGGGAAACACTAAACCCCACACGTTTTTCTTTGTTGAAAATAAGAGCATAATGCTCAATCATGTAAAGTAGGATAGGATAGTACGCGTGTAAGAATAGGTACGCGTTTTCTTTTTTAAAAAAAGTCGTAAAGTACACAGTAGATAGTACTGTGCATTTACGCGTTTTTCTTCTTTTTTCTTTCAGAAGTCGTAAAGCAAACAGTATCTTAAACTGTTTACTCACGCGGTTTCTTTATGTAAATTATTGAGGCACTTGCCTCTTATGTGTATAAATAGAGACGAACAGATGAGAAGGAAGGCAAGCAATTCTGCTTACCTATAACCTCTCATGTGTTGAGAACTCAATAAAAGATATTACTCAAAAATATATTTCAGATATTTGCTATGGAGGAATCCAACATAGAAACATCTATGCCACATACTACCGACGAGATAACAACAAAGGTATACTCATATTTACATATGTGTAACTAATCTATCATATTCCTAATAATCTCTGATTAGCTTATTATTATTTATCATGTTATAGTCTGATTATGTTAACATTATCCTTATTAGTTTGCTATGGTTAGGAAGCTGAGAGTAAGTTAGACCCAGACTAAGCTTTTCCAAAATGGTTGAACCCAGAAAAGGCGAGGAAGCCGTGAATAGGGTAGTAAACCAACTGAAGTAAGCAGGGTTAGGGTAAACTGATTAAAGCTGGAACCCATAGTAGTGACCAACCGGATAATTAAACATACTGGACTATTAGATGATAAAGGTAATAATATAAGCAGAGGTTAGAAGGAATAGTTTGATTAAAACACAGAAGTAAGAAATGACAGAACCTAGTTATATGAAACTCGAGATAGCAGAAACTAGTAACCCTAAACAAACAGAAGATATAGAAAGATATAAAACACCAATACCTAAGTATCTTATAAATGGAGATAAAGACTATAAAATATTAGTCTTATATATATTAAAAAATTTAGATACAGATATCACACAAAGAATATATAACCTACTATTTAACCACGAAATCATAGACTTAATGAAAGAATTATGGATAGACACAATATTAAACAATGATAGTGATAATGACTCTAGAGATAATGATATATACCTTGATATAGATACAGAAGGATATCTAGATTTTTATTAAAATGGACCAAAATAATTTAGAAAATTGGCAGCGAACTATAGATGAACTAAGAGAAAGAGAAACATTAATACAATTCAATCTAGACAGATATATACAAACCCAAAATAGTGGTTATTTAGATCTAATAGTAAGAGATATCAATATTATATTAAGACTAATTAGAGAACGAGATAACTACTATAATTCCGCATTTAGATAAAATGACCCAAGAAGAGAAGATCAAAGGACCACCCCCCACATTGTGTTATCAATACTTATGTTTGGAGATTCTTCGTCAGGGTTTAAGCTTTCTAAGTGTATTTGTTCTTTTAACTGTACTAATTCCATTGCTAACTTTTTTTCTTTTTCTTTTTTTATTTTTTCATTTTGTTTGGCTAATCTGGCTTGTACTTTCTGGGCATATATTTGTTTTAATATTGCTAATTCTTTTTCCATTTCTTGTATTTTTGTAGATGATTCGGATGTTTCTGGTTCTGGTTCAAAATATTCAGGGATTGGTTCTTGAGGTGGTATAGGTTTTTGAGGAGGGGTTTGTTTTATTTGTTGGGTTTTTAGTTGTTCGATTTCTTTTTTGGCTTCTAATCGTATTTTTTCTATTTCTAGTTTTTGATCTATTTCAGTATTTTCTTTTTGTAATCTTATCATTTCTGTTAGACTATCTTCTAATTTAGCTGATATTGGATCCGGCATTAAATATAATTTTGTACCTATTTTTCTATATCGTCGTCCTAAATTTGAGTGTGTTATTGTTATTTGTGTTCCATCTGTTCCTAAAAATGTTTTTTCTTCTACTGGATATTCTTCTTTATTCATAAACAATATTTTATTTCTAATATATCTTTTTGTAATTCTAATTCTTGTATGGTTTGTTTTTGTGCTTCGATTGATTTTTTAGCTACTCCTGCAAATATATTATAATTTAATCTTTCTTTTCTAATTTTAAGTTCTTCGTGTATATCATTTAATTTTCTTAATAATTCCATTTTTCTTATTATTTTTGGTGTTTCTGGATATATATATACTGGGTTGCTCGGCTCTGGTTTATCCATTTACTAATGATTCTCTTATTTTAGTTATTGCTATAATAAAATGTGTTATTCTTTTAGTGAAGTTATTTATTTCCTTGATTATTTGTGTAATTTCTTTTAGCTTATATTTTTGCTGTCTTTTTATTTTACTCTGTTTTTCAATTCTTCTTGTTAAATAGTGTATTTTTATTTTTCTGACTACTTTTGGTTGTTGTCGCTTATACATTATAATTCATCATATTTATATTCTTGTTGTTTTATAAGTTGTCTAATATATTCGTATTCTGTATAGGAAATTGTGTCGATTAATTCAGGTATTTTTGTGTATTCGTATCTTTCATATAATTTATCTAAATTTAGTCTTAGTTTCTGTACTTTAGTTGCTATATTTATTTGTTTATCTAATCTTATACATCTAGGATGTTCATCTGGTAAATCTTCTCCATATTCAATTCCTTTCATGTTTTCTGTTTGTATTATAAATTGTTTTTTACTGTGTTTCCTTATTCTATTTTTGTAAATATTGTTGGTACTATATTTTTTATTCCTATGCTCGTTTATTTTATTTTTGTTCATCCTATGCTCTGTTATCTTATCTTTTTTATTCCTATGCTCTGATACCAATGTGGGGGGTGGTCCTTTGATCTTCTCTTCTTGGGTCATTTTATCTAAATGCGGAATTATAGTAGTTATCTCGTTCTCTAATTAGTCTTAATATAATATTGATATCTCTTACTATTAGATCTAAATAACCACTATTTTGGGTTTGTATATATCTGTCTAGATTGAATTGTATTAATGTTTCTCTTTCTCTTAGTTCATCTATAGTTCGCTGCCAATTTTCTAAATTATTTTGGTCCATTTTAATAAAAATCTAGATATCCTTCTGTATCTATATCAAGGTATATATCATTATCTCTAGAGTCATTATCACTATCATTGTTTAATATTGTGTCTATCCATAATTCTTTCATTAAGTCTATGATTTCGTGGTTAAATAGTAGGTTATATATTCTTTGTGTGATATCTGTATCTAAATTTTTTAATATATATAAGACTAATATTTTATAGTCTTTATCTCCATTTATAAGATACTTAGGTATTGGTGTTTTATATCTTTCTATATCTTCTGTTTGTTTAGGGTTACTAGTTTCTGCTATCTCGAGTTTCATATAACTAGGTTCTGTCATTTCTTACTTCTGTGTTTTAATCAAACTATTCCTTCTAACCTCTGCTTATATTATTACCTTTATCATCTAATAGTCCAGTATGTTTAATTATCCGGTTGGTCACTACTATGGGTTCCAGCTTTAATCAGTTTACCCTAACCCTGCTTACTTCAGTTGGTTTACTACCCTATTCACGGCTTCCTCGCCTTTTCTGGGTTCAACCATTTTGGAAAAGCTTAGTCTGGGTCTAACTTACTCTCAGCTTCCTAACCATAGCAAACTAATAAGGATAATGTTAACATAATCAGACTATAACATGATAAATAATAATAAGCTAATCAGAGATTATTAGGAATATGATAGATTAGTTACACATATGTAAATATGAGTATACCTTTGTTGTTATCTCGTCGGTAGTATGTGGCATAGATGTTTCTATGTTGGATTCCTCCATACAACACGACATATTTTTTGTTAATACTTTATCTAATTTTTGTTTATCTTTATATTCATCACACAGTCCTATAAACCATGTTTGTAAATATTTTATTCTAGCTCCTAATGTATCTGTCAAACTAGCTGCATCCCATGCTGTTATTATTTTTGTACTAAATGGTTCAGGTAACTTTGTAAAATATGTTCTTCTAACTGCTATAGCTTCTTCATGAGTATATATTGCTCTATAATAGTAATCTTTAAAAGCGCATGTATATTCATCTATATAACACATATTGCATATTGATAATTTATTCATTAATTGTCTATTTAGATTCTTATCTTTTTCTTGTTCTGCTAATTCTGTTGTCATACTTCCAAATTCATTTCTAATTCCAAATTCGTATTTGTCTAATATAGCTATGCTTGATGTTGTAATTGTTCCACTACTATCTTTATTATTTCTTAATGTTGCTCTACCGTCAGCTGTTATGTTATGTAGCCATAATTTTACTGTTCCTATTAATGTTCTTTCTATATATCCTGGTGTATCTGCTACTGATATTTTATTATCTATTAGTTGCTTTGCAATTTGTCCTATCCATACTTGTATTGTTTTATTTATATCTGTGACACAATCTAAATCTAAAAATTGTGAATGTTCTGGAGTTTTAGTTGGTGTCCATTTATTTAATCTACTTTGCCATATTGCTTCATATCTATTATCATCTGTTACTGTATAATAAGTTGGTTCTCTAGTTCGTGGGTTATCATATCTTCTTCTATATAAAACACCAATACCTAAGTATCTTATAAATGGAGATAAAGACTATAAAATATTAGTCTTATATATATTAAAAAATTTAGATACAGATATCACACAAAGAATATATAACCTACTATTTAACCACGAAATCATAGACTTAATGAAAGAATTATGGATAGACACAATATTAAACAATGATAGTGATAATGACTCTAGAGATAATGATATATACCTTGATATAGATACAGAAGGATATCTAGATTTTTATTAAAATGGACCAAAATAATTTAGAAAATTGGCAGCGAACTATAGATGAACTAAGAGAAAGAGAAACATTAATACAATTCAATCTAGACAGATATATACAAACCCAAAATAGTGGTTATTTAGATCTAATAGTAAGAGATATCAATATTATATTAAGACTAATTAGAGAACGAGATAACTACTATAATTCCGCATTTAGATAAAATGACCCAAGAAGAGAAGATCAAAGGACCACCGAAAATAAAATAAACGAGCATAGGAATAAAAAATATAGTACCAACAATATTTACAAAAATAGAATAAAGAAACAAAGTAAAAAACAATTTATAATACAAACAGAAAACATGAAAGGAATTGAATATGGAGAAGATTTACCAGATAAACACCCTAGATGTATAAGATTGGATAAACAAATAAATATAGCAACTAAAGTACAGAAACTAAGACTAAATTTAGATAAATTATATGAAAGATACGAATACACAAAAATACCTGAATTAATCGACACAATTTCCTATACAGAATACGAATATATTAGACAACTTATAAAACAACAAGAATATAAATATGATGAATTATAATGTATAAGCGACAACAACCAAAAGTAGTCAGAAAAATAAAAATACACTATTTAACAAGAAGAATTGAAAAACAGAGTAAAATAAAAAGACAGCAAAAATATAAGCTAAAAGAAATTACACAAATAATCAAGGAAATAAATAACTTCACTAAAAGAATAACACATTTTATTATAGCAATAACTAAAATAAGAGAATCATTAGTAAATGGATAAACCAGAGCCAAGCAACCCAGTATATATATATCCAGAAACACCAAAAAAAATAGATAATGTATTAGATGTACCAATGGTAAAATATTGGTTTAAAAAACCTAAAGAAGAATATTATATAATAAGCCAAAAAGAACATACAGTAGACTGTAAATATGCACAAGGTAGTGCAATGGTACCCATAATAAGTAAAAGAGAAATTACCAAAGAAATACAAGCATTAAAACCAAAACCGAAAAACGAAATAACTCATGTACACTTAGGAGCAATACAGATATTAATAAAAGCATGTTTTAAGGAAGGAATAAATACACCCATAGAACTATACTTAGCAGATGATAGAATTAAGTACCCAATTGAACAAAGTATAATTAGTGCAGTAAAAGGAAATCTAATATACCAAAAATTTAAGTTTACAGTTAACCCAAATTATACAGTAGCAATAAAAGATAGAAATATAGATAAATCTCTAGTATTATATTGGAAACTATCAGGAATAGAATTAACCCCTGGAAGTAAAATATTTACAGCAAGATGCAAAAATTTATATATTTTAACTACTAAACATATGGTACAAGCAACTAACAAAATTGATAAAATCAATATAGAATTCCCATTCGACAATATATTAACGGTCATAGATAATAATGATTATAGTTATGATGAATTAAATATGAATCAAGAATTAGATATAGTAAAAGAAAGAATAGGAATGACACCAAAAAGACAAATAGATGCCCCCTCATCCTCATCAAGAATGAGTACATCCAGAAGAATAGAATATGAAATACCCAATGAAATAATACCAACACAACATCCCTATTATATAACAGGAATATTAAATCAACGAAAATATTTAATCTTAATCAACACAGGAGAACAAGATAATTGGATAACTAGAGAATTAATTACAGAAGATGATATTATAATACAAGAACAAGAAATACCCGATTTACCAATAGAATTAAAACAGACAAAGGAAATAACTATTCAAGAAGTAATTATAGGCGGAATACCTATAAATATACAATTTACAATAGGACAAATAAATCCAAATATAGTTTTAGGACTACAATGGCTAGAACAAGTAAAACCATATAAGTTAGAAGATAAAAGATTGATCATTCATTACCAAAATAAAAATGTAATAATCAATAGGACAAAATCAATATTATAAAAATACTTTAAAATGAAAGTATATATATTAGCAAAAATAATTGTAGAAGGATACAATAGTAGATATTACACACCAATGATAGATACCGGTGCAGAAGCAAATTTATGTAGATACAATTGTTTACCAGAATCTAAATGGCAAAAGATAAAAAATCCAACTGTATTTTCAGGATTTAATGACGAAGGAAGTATAATAAAATATTATGCAAAAGATGTCAAATTACAAATATATGATAAAATACTAACAATAAAAACAATGTATAACTATGATTTCACAACAAGAGATATAATTTTAGGAATGCCCTTTATCGATGAACTATACCCTCATATACTAACAAAAACACACTGCTGGTTTACAACACCTTGTAAACAAAAAATAGGAGCCAAACGAGTACAAAATAAACCTAGAAAAACAACACCATGGATAAAAGGATCAGAAAAGATAACACAAAAACTAGAAAATCAAGTGACAACAGAGAAAGCAATAGAAATTATAACCTTTAATATCAATATGTTACAATCAATCTATGATAAGTTAGAACCCTTATATAGTGACAATCCGCTTAAAGGATGGCATAAACATAAAACAACAGTTACAATAGAACTAATAAATCAGAATAGTATAATAACCCAAAAACCACTAAAATATAACTTTGATGACTTAAAAGAATTTACCTTACACATAGATGAATTACTTCAAAATAATTACATCCAAGCTAGTAACAGTAAACATACTAGTCCCGCCTTTATTGTTAACAAACATAGTGAACAAAAAAGAGGGAAGAGTAGGATGGTTATTGATTATAGAAATCTAAATGCCAAAACTAAAACTTATAATTACCCAATACCAAACAAAATATTAAAAATTAGACAAATCCAAGGATATAATTACTTTAGCAAATTTGATTGCAAATCAGGCTTTTATCATTTAAAATTAGAAGATAACTCTAAACATTTAACAGCATTCACAGTACCCCAAGGATTTTATGAATGGAATGTTTTACCCTTTGGATATAAAAATGCACCAGGTAGGTATCAACATTTTATGGATACTTACTTTACACAATTAGAAAACTGTATTGTATATATTGATGATATATTGTTATATTCAAGAACAGAAGACGAACACATACAATTACTAAATAAATTTATTAACATTATAGATACAGCAGGAATTAGTTTAAGTAAAAGCAAGGCAGAAATAATGAAAAAACAAATAGAATTTCTTGGTATACAAATAGATAAGAATGGAGTAAAAATGCAAACACATATAGTACAAAAAATTATAAATTCAAATGAAATACTAGATACGAAGAAAAAATTACAATCCTTTTTAGGATTAGTAAATCAAGTAAGAGAATATATACCAAAATTAGCAGAATATTTAAAACCATTAAATAAAAAATTAAAAAAGGATATTGAATATCATTTTGACCAAACAGATAGAAAACATATACAAAAGGTTAAAGAATTATGTCAAAAGTTACCAAAATTATATTTTCCAGATATAACAAAAGAATTTATATATATAGTAGAAACAGATTCAAGTAACCATAGTTACGGTGGAGTATTAAAATATAAGTATATTGATACAAAAACAGAACATCACTGTAGATATCACTCAGGAACATATACGGAACCTCAAGATAAATGGGAAATAAATAGGAAAGAATTATTTGCCTTATATAAATGTTTATTAGCATTCGAACCATATATTGTTTATAACAAATTTATTGTCAGAACAGATAATACACAAGTAAAATGGTGGCTAACAAGAAAATTAGACGACTCAGTTACAACAAAAGAAATACGAAGACTTGTCTTAAATATACAAAATTTTACATTTACAATAGAAGTGATCAGTACTAACAAAAATGTCACTGCAGACTACTTATCAAGACAAAGCTACCCAGACAGATCAAGATAGCCAAATGGATATTTTGTTAAAAGCCATGACTACACTTTGCTTAAAAGTGGACAGTTTTGAGCTAGAACTAAAAGAGCTAAAGAAGGACAAAGCTACAAGTCAACCGCATGACTCAAAATATGCTGAACTATGTCAATCGGAAGACATAAAAATTCCAGAACTAGAAGGAGACGTTGAGAAACTCCATAAAACTCATAACAAGTTTGTTAATGCAGCTACAGGAAAAGCATCTACAGGAGCAAGCAGCTCAAATCCAACCAGTCAACCTACAAAAAGACAAAACCAAAATTTAAATAACCAGTTTACAAAAACCTCTATCAGAAATAAACAACCCATAAACCTATCACATCCGACTATACCAAGTCCACAAACATCCACATATGCCGCAAGTCTAAACCAAAATAAACAAGTATATAACCACATTTCCAGAGCATACATCCAAAATATGTATAAAACCCAAACCTTTTTGAATTTACATCCAAGATCTCAGACAACCACTGACCCTCAAAAAGATTTTATAACTCAGAAACTACAAGGATACAATAAACTAATAGCCCAGCCTGGCACCAGTGCAAATTTAGTACGTACATGCTATGAATATGGACTACTCGCAACAGTATATACAGCCGATGGAGCAGAACTACAACAAATACCAGACTTATATAATGCCTTTTCCATATACAAAAGAATTACAGACGGATCATTCTTTTATATAAGATGTTATTCAGCACCAGCCGAAATATTATACAATGAGATAAAACCACTCATCCAAGTAGTAAAAATTGGACTAACCAGAGATATGATTATCCCAGAGGACATAGAAAAGCAACCAGAAATACCAGAAGTTGATATACCAACATTCTTTGCTACAAAAAGATTAATAGGACTGCAAGTAATTATTCAAGAACTAGTCAACAATTACACCAATGGACATAACATATGGAAATATCATTGTAGAGACCATGCCATGATCTATGCAAATGCAAGAGTACTACGACAAGAAGATATGGAAGAAGTACGTAGTTGGATATGGACATTACTAAGACCCGAAGATACCCCAACAACAAGAGCTATCAAAAAAGATTTTATTTCAGAAAATTTATTGGTTAAATATTGCCAGTATTTAGGACCAAAATACCCAGATCACCATTGTTCAAAGTGCAGTGGAGGAAATACTACAACTATACCAGAAGTAAATCTAGAATGAAGAACAGCAAGACAAAAAGATACATGGGAAGACCCGCAGATATTATTTTAGTTTGTCTTATTATGTAAATTATTGTACTACTTTTTTAGTGGGAAACACTAAACCCCACACGTTTTTCTTTGTTGAAAATAAGAGCATAATGCTCAATCATGTAAAGTAGGATAGGATAGTACGCGTGCAGGAATAGTTACGCGTTTTCTTTTTTAAAAAAAAAAAAAAAAAGTCGTAAAGTACACAGTAGATAGTACTGTGCATTTACGCGTTTTTCTTCTTTTTTCTTTCAGAAGTCGTAAAGCAAACAGTATCTTAAACTGTTTACTCACGCGGTTTCTTTATGTAAATTATTGAGGCACTTGCCTCTTATGTGTATAAATAGAGACGAACAGATGAGAAGGAAGGCAAGCAATTCTGCTTACCTATAACCTCTCATGTGTTGAGAACTCAATAAAAGATATTACTCAAAAATATATTTCAGATATTTGCTATGGAGGAATCCAACATAGAAACATCTATGCCACATACTACCGACGAGATAACAACAAAGGTATACTCATATTTACATATGTGTAACTAATCTATCATATTCCTAATAATCTCTGATTAGCTTATTATTATTTATCATGTTATAGTCTGATTATGTTAACATTATCCTTATTAGTTTGCTATGGTTAGGAAGCTGAGAGTAAGTTAGACCCAGACTAAGCTTTTCCAAAATGGTTGAACCCAGAAAAGGCGAGGAAGCCGTGAATAGGGTAGTAAACCAACTGAAGTAAGCAGGGTTAGGGTAAACTGATTAAAGCTGGAACCCATAGTAGTGACCAACCGGATAATTAAACATACTGGACTATTAGATGATAAAGGTAATAATATAAGCAGAGGTTAGAAGGAATAGTTTGATTAAAACACAGAAGTAAGAAATGACAGAACCTAGTTATATGAAACTCGAGATAGCAGAAACTAGTAACCCTAAACAAACAGAAGATATAGAAAGATATAAAACACCAATACCTAAGTATCTTATAAATGGAGATAAAGACTATAAAATATTAGTCTTATATATATTAAAAAATTTAGATACAGATATCACACAAAGAATATATAACCTACTATTTAACCACGAAATCATAGACTTAATGAAAGAATTATGGATAGACACAATATTAAACAATGATAGTGATAATGACTCTAGAGATAATGATATATACCTTGATATAGATACAGAAGGATATCTAGATTTTTATTAAAATGGACCAAAATAATTTAGAAAATTGGCAGCGAACTATAGATGAACTAAGAGAAAGAGAAACATTAATACAATTCAATCTAGACAGATATATACAAACCCAAAATAGTGGTTATTTAGATCTAATAGTAAGAGATATCAATATTATATTAAGACTAATTAGAGAACGAGATAACTACTATAATTCCGCATTTAGATAAAATGACCCAAGAAGAGAAGATCAAAGGACCACCGAAAATAAAATAAACGAGCATAGGAATAAAAAATATAGTACCAACAATATTTACAAAAATAGAATAAAGAAACAAAGTAAAAAACAATTTATAATACAAACAGAAAACATGAAAGGAATTGAATATGGAGAAGATTTACCAGATAAACACCCTAGATGTATAAGATTGGATAAACAAATAAATATAGCAACTAAAGTACAGAAACTAAGACTAAATTTAGATAAATTATATGAAAGATACGAATACACAAAAATACCTGAATTAATCGACACAATTTCCTATACAGAATACGAATATATTAGACAACTTATAAAACAACAAGAATATAAATATGATGAATTATAATGTATAAGCGACAACAACCAAAAGTAGTCAGAAAAATAAAAATACACTATTTAACAAGAAGAATTGAAAAACAGAGTAAAATAAAAAGACAGCAAAAATATAAGCTAAAAGAAATTACACAAATAATCAAGGAAATAAATAACTTCACTAAAAGAATAACACATTTTATTATAGCAATAACTAAAATAAGAGAATCATTAGTAAATGGATAAACCAGAGCCGAGCAACCCAGTATATATATATCCAGAAACACCAAAAATAATAAGAAAAATGGAATTATTAAGAAAATTAAATGATATACACGAAGAACTTAAAATTAGAAAAGAAAGATTAAATTATAATATATTTGCAGGAGTAGCTAAAAAATCAATCGAAGCACAAAAACAAACCATACAAGAATTAGAATTACAAAAAGATATATTAGAAATAAAATATTGTTTATGAATAAAGAAGAATATCCAGTAGAAGAAAAAACATTTTTAGGAACAGATGGAACACAAATAACAATAACACACTCAAATTTAGGACGACGATATAGAAAAATAGGTACAAAATTATATTTAATGCCGGATCCAATATCAGCTAAATTAGAAGATAGTCTAACAGAAATGATAAGATTACAAAAAGAAAATACTGAAATAGATCAAAAACTATATTTTTTATTCCTATGCTCGTTTATTTTATTTTCGTTCATCCTATGCTCTGTTATCTTATCTTTTTTATTCCTATGCTCTGATACCAATGTGGGGGGTGGTCCTTTGATCTTCTCTTCTTGGGTCATTTTATCTAAATGCGGAATTATAGTAGTTATCTCGTTCTCTAATTAGTCTTAATATAATATTGATATCTCTTACTATTAGATCTAAATAACCACTATTTTGGGTTTGTATATATCTGTCTAGATTGAATTGTATTAATTAAAGGATGGCATAAACATAAAACAACAGTTACAATAGAACTAATAAATCAGAATAGTATAATAACCCAAAAACCACGGCATTAAATATAATTTTGTACCTATTTTTCTATATCGTCGTCCTAAATTTGAGTGTGTTATTGTTATTTGTGTTCCATCTGTTCCTAAAAATGTTTTTTCTTCTACTGGATATTCTTCTTTATTCATAAACAATATTTTATTTCTAATATATCTTTTTGTAATTCTAATTCTTGTATGGTTTGTTTTTGTGCTTCGATTGATTTTTTAGCTACTCCTGCAAATATATTATAATTTAATCTTTCTTTTCTAATTTTAAGTTCTTCGTGTATATCATTTAATTTTCTTAATAATTCCATTTTTCTTATTATTTTTGGTGTTTCTGGATATATATATACTGGGTTGCTCGGCTCTGGTTTATCCATTTACTAATGATTCTCTTATTTTAGTTATTGCTATAATAAAATGTGTTATTCTTTTAGTGAAGTTATTTATTTCCTTGATTATTTGTGTAATTTCTTTTAGCTTATATTTTTGCTGTCTTTTTATTTTACTCTGTTTTTCAATTCTTCTTGTTAAATAGTGTATTTTTATTTTTCTGACTACTTTTGGTTGTTGTCGCTTATACATTATAATTCATCATATTTATATTCTTGTTGTTTTATAAGTTGTCTAATATATTCGTATTCTGTATAGGAAATTGTGTCGATTAATTCAGGTATTTTTGTGTATTCGTATCTTTCATATAATTTATCTAAATTTAGTCTTAGTTTCTGTACTTTAGTTGCTATATTTATTTGTTTATCCAATCTTATACATCTAGGGTGTTTATCTGGTAAATCTTCTCCATATTCAATTCCTTTCATGTTTTCTGTTTGTATTATAAATTGTTTTTTACTTTGTTTCTTTATTCTATTTTTGTAAATATTGTTGGTACTATATTTTTTATTCCTATGCTCGTTTATTTTATTTTCGTTCATCCTATGCTCTGTTATCTTAGGATGGTTATTGATTATAGAAATCTAAATGCCAAAACTAAAACTTATAATTACCCAATACCAAATAAAATATTAAAAATTAGACAAATCCAAGGATATAATTACTTTAGCAAATTTGATTGCAAATCAGGATTTTATCATTTAAAATTAGAAGATAACTCTAAACATTTAACAGCATTCACAGTACCCCAAGGATTTTATGAATGGAATGTTTTACCCTTTGGATATAAAAATGCACCAGGTAGGTATCAACATTTTATGGATACTTACTTTACACAATTAGAAAACTGTATTGTATATATTGATGATATATTGTTATATTCAAGAACAGAAGACGAACACATACAATTACTAAATAAATTTATTAACATTATAGATACAGCAGGAATTAGTTTAAGTAAAAGCAAGGCAGAAATAATGAAAAAACAAATAGAATTTCTTGGTATACAAATAGATAAGAATGGAGTAAAAATGCAAACACATATAGTACAAAAAATTATAAATTCAAATGAAATACTAGATACAAAGAAAAAGTTACAATCCTTTTTAGGATTAGTAAATCAAGTAAGAGAATATATACCAAAATTAGCAGAATATTTAAAACCATTAAATAAAAAATTAAAAAAAAGAAAAAAAAAGTCGTAAAGTACACAGTAGATAGTACTGTGCATTTACGCGTTTTTCTTCTTTTTTCTTTCAGAAGTCGTAAAGCAAACAGTATCTTAAACTGTTTACTCACGCGGTTTCTTTATGTAAATTATTGAGGCACTTGCCTCTTATGTGTATAAATAGAGACGAACAGATGAGAAGGAAGGCAAGCAATTCTGCTTACCTATAACCTCTCATGTGTTGAGAACTCAATAAAAGATATTACTCAAAAATATATTTCAGATATTTGCTATGGAGGAATCCAACATAGAAACATCTATGCCACATACTACCGACGAGATAACAACAAAGGTATACTCATATTTACATATGTGTAACTAATCTATCATATTCCTAATAATCTCTGATTAGCTTATTATTATTTATCATGTTATAGTCTGATTATGTTAACATTATCCTTATTAGTTTGCTATGGTTAGGAAGCTGAGAGTAAGTTAGACCCAGACTAAGCTTTTCCAAAATGGTTGAACCCAGAAAAGGCGAGGAAGCCGTGAATAGGGTAGTAAACCAACTGAAGTAAGCAGGGTTAGGGTAAACTGATTAAAGCTGGAACCCATAGTAGTGACCAACCGGATAATTAAACATACTGGACTATTAGATGATAAAGGTAATAATATAAGCAGAGGTTAGAAGGAATAGTTTGATTAAAACACAGAAGTAAGAAATGACAGAACCTAGTTATATGAAACTCGAGATAGCAGAAACTAGTAACCCTAAACAAACAGAAGATATAGAAAGATATAAAACACCAATACCTAAGTATCTTATAAATGGAGATAAAGACTATAAAATATTAGTCTTATATATATTAAAAAATTTAGATACAGATATCACACAAAGAATATATAACCTACTATTTAACCACGAAATCATAGACTTAATGAAAGAATTATGGATAGACACAATATTAAACAATGATAGTGATAATGACTCTAGAGATAATGATATATACCTTGATATAGATACAGAAGGATATCTAGATTTTTATTAAAATGGACCAAAATAATTTAGAAAATTGGCAGCGAACTATAGATGAACTAAGAGAAAGAGAAACATTAATACAATTCAATCTAGACAGATATATACAAACCCAAAATAGTGGTTATTTAGATCTAATAGTAAGAGATATCAATATTATATTAAGACTAATTAGAGAACGAGATAACTACTATAATTCCGCATTTAGATAAAATGACCCAAGAAGAGAAGATCAAAGGACCACCCCCCACATTGGTATCAGAGCATAGGAATAAAAAAGATAAGATAACAGAGCATAGGATGAACGAAAATAAAATAAACGAGCATAGGAATAAAAAATATAGTACCAACAATATTTACAAAAATAGAATAAAGAAACAAAGTAAAAAACAATTTATAATACAAACAGAAAACATGAAAGGAATTGAATATGGAGAAGATTTACCAGATAAACACCCTAGATGTATAAGATTGGATAAACAAATAAATATAGCAACTAAAGTACAGAAACTAAGACTAAATTTAGATAAATTATATGAAAGATACGAATACACAAAAATACCTGAATTAATCGACACAATTTCCTATACAGAATACGAATATATTAGACAACTTATAAAACAACAAGAATATAAATATGATGAATTATAATGTATAAGCGACAACAACCAAAAGTAGTCAGAAAAATAAAAATACACTATTTAACAAGAAGAATTGAAAAACAGAGTAAAATAAAAAGACAGCAAAAATATAAGCTAAAAGAAATTACACAAATAATCAAGGAAATAAATAACTTCACTAAAAGAATAACACATTTTATTATAGCAATAACTAAAATAAGAGAATCATTAGTAAATGGATAAACCAGAGCCGAGCAACCCAGTATATATATATCCAGAAACACCAAAAATAATAAGAAAAATGGAATTATTAAGAAAATTAAATGATATACACGAAGAACTTAAAATTAGAAAAGAAAGATTAAATTATAATATATTTGCAGGAGTAGCTAAAAAATCAATCGAAGCACAAAAACAAACCATACAAGAATTAGAATTACAAAAAGATATATTAGAAATAAAATATTGTTTATGAATAAAGAAGAATATCCAGTAGAAGAAAAAACATTTTTAGGAACAGATGGAACACAAATAACAATAACACACTCAAATTTAGGACGACGATATAGAAAAATAGGTACAAAATTATATTTAATGCCGGATCCAATATCAGCTAAATTAGAAGATAGTCTAACAGAAATGATAAGATTACAAAAAGAAAATACTGAAATAGATCAAAAACTAGAAATAGAAAAAATACGATTAGAAGCCAAAAAAGAAATCGAACAACTAAAAACCCAACAAATAAAACAAACCCCTCCTCAAAAACCTATACCACCTCAAGAACCAATCCCTGAATATTTTGAACCAGAACCAGAAACATCCGAATCATCTACAAAAATACAAGAAATGGAAAAAGAATTAGCAATATTAAAACAAATATATGCCCAGAAAGTACAAGCCAGATTAGCCAAACAAAATGAAAAAATAAAAAAAGAAAAAGAAAAAAAGTTAGCAATGGAATTAGAACAGTTAAAAGAACAAATACACTTAGAAAGCTTAAACCCTGACGAAGAATCTCCAAACATAAGTATTGATAACATCACAATAGACAATTTAACCATAGATAATGTAACCATAAACGAAACCGAATCAGAAATACATTCAGACAATAATAACAATGAAGACGATAATGACGATAACAGTGAAACATATACCCAAATAATGAACCAAATAACAGATTTAAATATAAATACAACAAATGCTGAACCAAATATACATACTATAAAAAATGAACAACCAAGTACAAGTAGAACATATGAGAAAAGAAGATATGATAACCCACGAACTAGAGAACCAACTTATTATACAGTAACAGATGATAATAGATATGAAGCAATATGGCAAAGTAGATTAAATAAATGGACACCAACTAAAACTCCAGAACATTCACAATTTTTAGATTTAGATTGTGTCACAGATATAAATAAAACAATACAAGTATGGATAGGACAAATTGCAAAACAACTAATAGATAATAAAATATCAGTAGCAGATACACCAGGATATATAGAAAGAACATTAATAGGAACAGTAAAATTATGGCTACATAACATAACAGCTGACGGTAGAGCAACATTAAGAAATAATAAAGATAGTAGTGGAACAATTACAACATCAAGCATAGCTATATTAGACAAATACGAATTTGGAATTAGAAATGAATTTGGAAGTATGACAACAGAATTAGCAGAACAAGAAAAAGATAAGAATCTAAATAGACAATTAATGAATAAATTATCAATATGCAATATGTGTTATATAGATGAATATACATGCGCTTTTAAAGATTACTATTATAGAGCAATATATACTCATGAAGAAGCTATAGCAGTTAGAAGAACATATTTTACAAAGTTACCTGAACCATTTAGTACAAAAATAATAACAGCATGGGATGCAGCTAGTTTGACAGATACATTAGGAGCTAGAATAAAATATTTACAAACATGGTTTATAGGACTGTGTGATGAATATAAAGATAAACAAAAATTAGATAAAGTATTAACAAAAAATATGTCGTGTTGTACACAAAAGATAGCACCACAATTTGGTTGTAAAACTAAGAAAAATAAGTTTAGATACAAAAAACGATTTAAAAAATATAAATCTTTTAAATCTAAATATAAGCATAAAAATCCAAGAAAAAGATATTATATAAAAAATTACAAGAGAAAAAGACCTTATCGACCTAAGAAAAAATTATCAGAATGCAAATGCTATAACTGTGGAAAATTAGGACACTTAGCTAAAGATTGTAAAATACCTAAAGATATTAAGAAAAAACAAATTACCGAAGTAAGAATAGAAGAAAATATTTATACAGAATTACCATACATAGATTATGATTTAGAAAGTAACGATAGTATTTATGAACTAGATGAATTACCAGATATAGAGATAAATGACGCAGATTTAGAAACTGACCTAAATAATGATGATAGCGATATAAATCTATCAGATATAGAAAACGAAATTGATGACTGAATCAGGAATAATAGAAAAAGAAAATTACCAAACTGAAGATAGTAATAACCAAAAAATAATATTTGACTCAAATATATACAAGCAAATTACGAAACAAGAAATAACCTTAAAAATAGATAATGTATTAGATGTACCAATGGTAAAATATTGGTTTAAAAAACCTAAAGAAGAATATTATATAATAAGCCAAAAAGAATCTTTTTCTTGTTCTGCTAATTCTGTTGTCATACTTCCAAATTCATTTCTAATTCCAAATTCGTATTTGTCTAATATAGCTATGCTTGATGTTGTAATTGTTCCACTACTATCTTTATTATTTCTTAATGTTGCTCTACCGTCAGCTGTTATGTTATGTAGCCATAATTTTACTGTTCCTATTAATGTTCTTTCTATATATCCTGGTGTATCTGCTACTGATATTTTATTATCTATTAGTTGTTTTGCAATTTGTCCTATCCATACTTGTATTGTTTTATTTATATCTGTGACACAATCTAAATCTAAAAATTGTGAATGTTCTGGAGTTTTAGTTGGTGTCCATTTATTTAATCTACTTTGCCATATTGCTTCATATCTATTATCATCTGTTACTGTATAATAAGTTGGTTCTCTAGTTCGTGGGTTATCATATCTTCTTTTCTCATATGTTCTACTTGTACTTGGTTGTTCATTTTTTATAGTATGTATATTTGGTTCAGCATTTGTTGTATTTATATTTAAATCTGTTATTTGGTTCATTATTTGGGTATATGTTTCACTGTTATCGTCATTATCGTCTTCATTGTTATTATTGTCTGAATGTATTTCTGATTCGGTTTCGTTTATGGTTACATTATCTATGGTTAAATTGTCTATTGTGATGTTATCAATACTTATGTTTGGAGATTCTTCGTCAGGGTTTAAGCTTTCTAAGTGTATTTGTTCTTTTAACTGTTCTAATTCCATTGCTAACTTTTTTTCTTTTTCTTTTTTTATTTTTTCATTTTGTTTGGCTAATCTGGCTTGTACTTTCTGGGCATATATTTGTTTTAATATTGCTAATTCTTTTTCCATTTCTTGTATTTTTGAAAATTAGGACACTTAGCTAAAGATTGTAAAATACCTAAAGATATTAAGAAAAAACAAATTACCGAAGTAAGAATAGAAGAAAATATTTATACAGAATTACCATACATAGATTATGATTTAGAAAGTAACGATAGTATTTATGAACTAGATGAATTACCAGATATAGAGATAAATGACGCAGATTTAGAAACTGACCTAAATAATGATGATAGCGATATAAATCTATCAGATATAGAAAACGAAATTGATGACTGAATCAGGAATAATAGAAAAAGAAAAGGATCAGAAAAGATAACACAAAAACTAGAAAATCAAGTGACAACAGAGAAAGCAATAGAAATTATAACCTTTAATATCAATATGTTACAATCAATCTATGATAAGTTAGAACCTACCTGGTGCATTTTTATATCCAAAGGGTAAAACATTCCATTCATAAAATCCTTGGGGTACTGTGAATGCTGTTAAATGTTTAGAGTTATCTTCTAATTTTAAATGATACAATCCTTTTTAGGATTAGTAAATCAAGTAAGAGAATATATACCAAAATTAGCAGAATATTTAAAACCATTAAATAAAAAATTAAAAAAGGATATTGAATATCATTTTGACCAAACAGATAGAAAACATATACAAAAGGTTAAAGAATTATGTCAAAAGTTACCAAAATTATATTTTCCAGATATAACAAAAGAATTTATATATATAGTAGAAACAGATTCAAGTAACCATAGTTACGGTGGAGTATTAAAATATAAGTATATTGATACAAAAACAGAACATCACTGTAGATATCACTCAGGAACATATACGGAACCTCAAGATAAATGGGAAATAAATAGGAAAGAATTATTTGCCTTATATAAATGTTTATTAGCATTCGAACCATATATTGTTTATAACAAATTTATTGTCAGAACAGATAATACACAAGTAAAATGGTGGCTAACAAGAAAATTAGACGACTCAGTTACAATGTGGGGGGTGGTCCTTTGATCTTCTCTTCTTGGGTCATTTTATCTAAATGCGGAATTATAGTAGTTATCTCGTTCTCTAATTAGTCTTAATATAATATTGATATCTCTTACTATTAGATCTAAATAACCACTATTTTGGGTTTGTATATATCTGTCTAGATTGAATTGTATTAATGTTTCTCTTTCTCTTAGTTCATCTATAGTTCGCTGCCAATTTTCTAAATTATTTTGGTCCATTTTAATAAAAATCTAGATATCCTTCTGTATCTATATCAAGGTATATATCATTATCTCTAGAGTCATTATCACTATCATTGTTTAATATTGTGTCTATCCATAATTCTTTCATTAAGTCTATGATTTCGTGGTTAAATAGTAGGTTATATATTCTTTGTGTGATATCTGTATCTAAATTTTTTAATATATATAAGACTAATATTTTATAGTCTTTATCTCCATTTATAAGATACTTAGGTATTGGTGTTTTATATCTTTCTATATCTTCTGTTTGTTTAGGGTTACTAGTTTCTGCTATCTCGAGTTTCATATAACTAGGTTCTGTCATTTCTTACTTCTGTGTTTTAATCAAACTATTCCTTCTAACCTCTGCTTATATTATTACCTTTATCATCTAATAGTCCAGTATGTTTAATTATCCGGTTGGTCACTACTATGGGTTCCAGCTTTAATCAGTTTACCCTAACCCTGCTTACTTCAGTTGGTTTACTACCCTATTCACGGCTTCCTCGCCTTTTCTGGGTTCAACCATTTTGGAAAAGCTTAGTCTGGGTCTAACTTACTCTCAGCTTCCTAACCATAGCAAACTAATAAGGATAATGTTAACATAATCAGACTATAACATGATAAATAATAATAAGCTAATCAGAGATTATTAGGAATATGATAGATTAGTTACACATATGTAAATATGAGTATACCTTTGTTGTTATCTCGTCGGTAGTATGTGGCATAGATGTTTCTATGTTGGATTCCTCCATAGCAAATATCTGAAATATATTTTTGAGTAATATCTTTTATTGAGTTCTCAACACATGAGAGGTTATAGGTAAGCAGAATTGCTTGCCTTCCTTCTCATCTGTTCGTCTCTATTTATACACATAAGAGGCAAGTGCCTCAATAATTTACATAAAGAAACCGCGTGAGTAAACAGTTTAAGATACTGTTTGCTTTACGACTTCTGAAAGAAAAAAGAAGAAAAACGCGTAAATGCACAGTACTATCTACTGTGTACTTTACGACTTTTTTTAAAAAAGAAAACGCGTAACTATTCCTACACGCGTACTATCCTATCCTACTTTACATGATTGAGCATTATGCTCTTATTTTCAACAAAGAAAAACGTGTGGGGTTTAGTGTTTCCCACTAAAAAAGTAGTACAATAATTTACATAATAAGACAAACTAAAATAATATCTGCGGGTCTTCCCATGTATCTTTTTGTCTTGCTGTTCTTCATTCTAGATTTACTTCTGGTATAGTTGTAGTATTTCCTCCACTGCACTTTGAACAATGGTGATCTGGGTATTTTGGTCCTAAATACTGGCAATATTTAACCAATAAATTTTCTGAAATAAAATCTTTTTTGATAGCTCTTGTTGTTGGGGTATCTTCGGGTCTTAGTAATGTCCATATCCAACTACGTACTTCTTCCATATCTTCTTGTCGTAGTACTCTTGCATTTGCATAGATCATGGCATGGTCTCTACAATGATATTTCCATATGTTATGTCCATTGGTGTAATTGTTGACTAGTTCTTGAATAATTACTTGCAGTCCTATTAATCTTTTTGTAGCAAAGAATGTTGGTATATCAACTTCTGGTATTTCTGGTTGCTTTTCTATATCCTCTGGGATAATCATATCTCTGGTTAGTCCAATTTTTACTACTTGGATGAGTGGTTTTATCTCATTGTATAATATTTCGGCTGGTGCTGAATAACATCTTATATAAAAGAATGATCCGTCTGTAATTCTTTTGTATATGGAAAAGGCATTATATAAGTCTGGTATTTGTTGTAGTTCTGCTCCATCGGCTGTATATACCGTTGCGAGTAGTCCATATTCATAGCATGTACGTACTAAATTTGCACTGGTGCCAGGCTGGGCTATTAGTTTATTGTATCCTTGTAGTTTCTGCGTTATAAAATCTTTTTGAGGGTCAGTGGTTGTCTGAGATCTTGGATGTAAATTCAAAAAGGTTTGGGTTTTATACATATTTTGGATGTATGCTCTGGAAATGTGGTTATATACTTGTTTATTTTGGTTTAGACTTGCGGCATATGTGGATGTTTGTGGACTTGGTATAGTCGGATGTGATAGGTTTATGGGTTGTTTATTCCTGGTAAAGGTTTTTGTAAACTGGCTATTTAAATTTTGGTTTTGTCTTTTTGTAGGTTGACTGGTTGGATTTGAGCTGCTTGCTCCTGTAGATGCTTTTCCTGTAGCTGCATTAACAAACTTGTTATGAGTTTTATGGAGTTTCTCAACGTCTCCTTCTAGTTCTGGAATTTTTATGTCTTCCGATTGACATAGTTCAGCATATTTTGAGTCATGCGGTTGACTTGTAGCTTTGTCCTTCTTTAGCTCTTTTAGTTCTAGCTCAAAACTGTCCACTTTTAAGCAAAGTGTAGTCATGGCTTTTAACAAAATATCCATTTGGCTATCTTGATCTGTCTGGGTAGCTTTGTCTTGATAAGTAGTCTGCAGTGACATTTTTGTTAGTACTGATCACTTCTATTGTAAATGTAAAATTTTGTATATTTAAGACAAGTCTTCGTATTTCTTTTGTTGTAACTGAGTCGTCTAATTTTCTTGTTAGCCACCATTTTACTTGTGTATTATCTGTTCTGACAATAAATTTGTTATAAATAATATATGGTTCGAATGCTAATAAACATTTATATAAGGCAAATAATTCTTTCCTATTTATTTCCCATTTATCTTGAGGTTCCGTATATGTTCCTGAGTGATATCTACAGTGATGTTCTGTTTTTGTATCAATATACTTATATTTTAATACTCCACCGTAACTATGGTTACTTGAATCTGTTTCTACTATATATATAAATTCTTTTGTTATATCTGGAAAATATAATTTTGGTAACTTTTGACATAATTCTTTAACCTTTTGTATATGTTTTCTATCTGTTTGGTCAAAATGATATTCAATATCCTTTTTTAATTTTTTATTTAATGGTTTTAAATATTCTGCTAATTTTGGTATATATTCTCTTACTTGATTTACTAATCCTAAAAAGGATTGTAACTTTTTCTTTGTATCTAGTATCTCATCTGAATTTATAATTTTTTGTACTATATGTGTTTGCATTTTTACTCCATTCTTATCTATTTGTATACCAAGAAATTCTATTTGTTTTTTCATTATTTCTGCCTTGCTTTTACTTAAACTAATTCCTGCTGTATCTATAATGTTAATAAATTTATTTAGTAATTGTATGTGTTCGTCTTCTGTTCTTGAATATAACAATATATCATCAATATATACAATACAGTTTTCTAATTGTGTAAAGTAAGTATCCATAAAATGTTGATACCTACCTGGTGCATTTTTATATCCAAAGGGTAAAACATTCCATTCATAAAATCCTTGGGGTACTGTGAATGCTGTTAAATGTTTAGAGTTATCTTCTAATTTTAAATGATAAAATCCTGATTTGCAATCAAATTTGCTAAAGTAATTATATCCTTGGATTTGTCTAATTTTTAATATTTTATTTGGTATTGGGTAATTATAAGTTTTAGTTTTGGCATTTAGATTTCTATAATCAATAACCATCCTACTCTTCCCTCTTTTTTGTTCACTATGTTTGTTAACAATAAAGGCGGGACTAGTATGTTTACTGTTACTAGCTTGGATGTAATTATTTTGAAGTAATTCATCTATGTGTAAGGTAAATTCTTTTAAGTCATCAAAGTTATATTTTAATGGTTTTTGGGTTATTATACTATTCTGATTTATTAGTTCTATTGTAACTGTTGTTTTATGTTTATGCCATCCTTTAAGCGGATTGTCACTATATAAGGGTTCTAACTTATCATAGATTGATTGTAACATATTGATATTAAAGGTTATAATTTCTATTGCTTTCTCTGTTGTCACTTGATTTTCTAGTTTTTGTGTTATCTTTTCTGATCCTTTTATCCATGGTGTTGTTTTTCTAGGTTTATTTTGTACTCGTTTGGCTCCTATTTTTTGTTTACAAGGTGTTGTAAACCAGCAGTGTGTTTTTGTTAGTATATGAGGGTATAGTTCATCGATAAAGGGCATTCCTAAAATTATATCTCTTGTTGTGAAATCATAGTTATACATTGTTTTTATTGTTAGTATTTTATCATATATTTGTAATTTGACATCTTTTGCATAATATTTTATTATACTTCCTTCGTCATTAAATCCTGAAAATACAGTTGGATTTTTTATCTTTTGCCACTTAGTTTCTGGTAAACAATTGTATCTACATAAATTTGCTTCTGCACCGGTATCTATCATTGGTGTGTAATATCTACTATTGTATCCTTCTACAATTATTTTTGCTAATATATATACTTTCATTTTAAAGTATTTTTATAATATTGATTTTGTCCTATTGATTATTACATTTTTATTTTGGTAATGAATGATCAATCTTTTATCTTCTAACTTATATGGTTTTACTTGTTCTAGCCATTGTAGTCCTAAAACTATATTTGGATTTATTTGTCCTATTGTAAATTGTATGTTTATAGGTATTCCGCCTATAATTACTTCTTGAATAGTTATTTCCTTTGTCTGTTTTAATTCTATTGGTAGATCGGGTATTTCTTGTTCTTGTATTATAATATCATCTTCTGTAATTAATTCTCTTGTTATCCAATTATCTTGTTCTCCTGTGTTAATTAAGATTAAATATTTTCGTTGATTTAATATTCCTGTTATATAATAAGGATGTTGTGTTGGTATTATTTCATTGGGTATTTCATATTCTATTCTTCTGGATGTACTCATTCTTGATGAGGATGAGGGGGCATCTATTTGTCTTTTTGGTGTCATTCCTATTCTTTCTTTTACTATATCTAATTCTTGATTCATATTTAATTCATCATAACTATAATCATTATTATCTATGACCGTTAATATATTGTCGAATGGGGATTCTATATTGATTTTATCAATTTTGTTAGTTGCTTGTACCATATGTTTAGTAGTTAAAATATATAAATTTTTGCATCTTGCTGTAAATATTTTACTTCCAGGGGTTAATTCTATTCCTGATAGTTTCCAATATAATACTAGAGATTTATCTATATTTCTATCTTTTATTGCTACTGTATAATTTGGGTTAACTGTAAACTTAAATTTTTGGTATATTAGATTTCCTTTTACTGCACTAATTATACTTTGTTCAATTGGGTACTTAATTCTATCATCTGCTAAGTATAGTTCTATGGGTGTATTTATTCCTTCCTTAAAACATGCTTTTATTAATATCTGTATTGCTCCTAAGTGTACATGAGTTATTTCGTTTTTCGGTTTTGGTTTTAATGCTTGTATTTCTTTGGTTATTTCTCTTTTACTTATTATGGGTACCATTGCACTACCTTGTGCATATTTACAGTCTACTGTATGTTCTTTTTGGCTTATTATATAATATTCTTCTTTAGGTTTTTTAAACCAATATTTTATCATTGGTACATCTAATACATTATCTATTTTTAAGGTTATTTCTTGTTTCGTAATTTGCTTGTATATATTTGAGTCAAATATTATTTTTTGGTTATTACTATCTTCAGTTTGGTAATTTTCTTTTTCTATTATTCCTGATTCAGTCATCAATTTCGTTTTCTATATCTGATAGATTTATATCGCTATCATCATTATTTAGGTCAGTTTCTAAATCTGCGTCATTTATCTCTATATCTGGTAATTCATCTAGTTCATAAATACTATCGTTACTTTCTAAATCATAATCTATGTATGGTAATTCTGTATAAATATTTTCTTCTATTCTTACTTCGGTAATTTGTTTTTTCTTAATATCTTTAGGTATTTTACAATCTTTAGCTAAGTGTCCTAATTTTCCACAGTTATAGCATTTGCATTCTGATAATTTTTTCTTAGGTCGATAAGGTCTTTTTCTCTTGTAATTTTTTATATAATATCTTTTTCTTGGATTTTTATGCTTATATTTAGATTTAAAAGATTTATATTTTTTAAATCGTTTTTTGTATCTAAACTTATTTTTCTTAGTTTTACAACCAAATTGTGGTGCTATCTTTTGTGTACAACACGACATATTTTTTGTTAATACTTTATCTAATTTTTGTTTATCTTTATATTCATCACACAGTCCTATAAACCATGTTTGTAAATATTTTATTCTAGCTCCTAATGTATCTGTCAAACTAGCTGCATCCCATGCTGTTATTATTTTTGTACTAAATGGTTCAGGTAACTTTGTAAAATATGTTCTTCTAACTGCTATAGCTTCTTCATGAGTATATATTGCTCTATAATAGTAATCTTTAAAAGCGCATGTATATTCATCTATATAACACATATTGCATATTGATAATTTATTCATTAATTGTCTATTTAGATTCTTATCTTTTTCTTGTTCTGCTAATTCTGTTGTCATACTTCCAAATTCATTTCTAATTCCAAATTCGTATTTGTCTAATATAGCTATGCTTGATGTTGTAATTGTTCCACTACTATCTTTATTATTTCTTAATGTTGCTCTACCGTCAGCTGTTATGTTATGTAGCCATAATTTTACTGTTCCTATTAATGTTCTTTCTATATATCCTGGTGTATCTGCTACTGATATTTTATTATCTATTAGTTGCTTTGCAATTTGTCCTATCCATACTTGTATTGTTTTATTTATATCTGTGACACAATCTAAATCTAAAAATTGTGAATGTTCTGGAGTTTTAGTTGGTGTTCATTTATTTAATCTACTTTGCCATATTGCTTCATATCTATTATCATCTGTTACTGTATAATAAGTTGGTTCTCTAGTTCGTGGGTTATCATATCTTCTTTTCTCATATGTTCTACTTGTACTTGGTTGTTCATTTTTTATAGTATGTATATTTGGTTCAGCATTTGTTGTATTTATATTTAAATCTGTTATTTGGTTCATTATTTGGGTATATGTTTCACTGTTATCGTCATTATCGTCTTCATTGTTATTATTGTCTGAATGTATTTCTGATTCGGTTTCGTTTATGGTTACATTATCTATGGTTAAATTGTCTATTGTGATGTTATCAATACTTATGTTTGGAGATTCTTCGTCAGGGTTTAAGCTTTCTAAGTGTATTTGTTCTTTTAACTGTTCTAATTCCATTGCTAACTTTTTTTCTTTTTCTTTTTTTATTTTTTCATTTTGTTTGGCTAATCTGGCTTGTACTTTCTGGGCATATATTTGTTTTAATATTGCTAATTCTTTTTCCATTTCTTGTATTTTTGTAGATGATTCGGATGTTTCTGGTTCTGGTTCAAAATATTCAGGGATTGGTTCTTGAGGTGGTATAGGTTTTTGAGGAGGGGTTTGTTTTATTTGTTGGGTTTTTAGTTGTTCGATTTCTTTTTTGGCTTCTAATCGTATTTTTTCTATTTCTAGTTTTTGATCTATTTCAGTATTTTCTTTTTGTAATCTTATCATTTCTGTTAGACTATCTTCTAATTTAGCTGATATTGGATCCGGCATTAAATATAATTTTGTACCTATTTTTCTATATCGTCGTCCTAAATTTGAGTGTGTTATTGTTATTTGTGTTCCATCTGTTCCTAAAAATGTTTTTTCTTCTACTGGATATTCTTCTTTATTCATAAACAATATTTAATTTCTAATATATCTTTTTGTAATTCTAATTCTTGTATGGTTTGTTTTTGTGCTTCGATTGATTTTTTAGCTACTCCTGCAAATATATTATAATTTAATCTTTCTTTTCTAATTTTAAGTTCTTCGTGTATATCATTTAATTTTCTTAATAATTCCATTTTTCTTATTATTTTTGGTGTTTCTGGATATATATATACTGGGTTGCTCGGCTCTGGTTTATCCATTTACTAATGATTCTCTTATTTTAGTTATTGCTATAATAAAATGTGTTATTCTTTTAGTGAAGTTATTTATTTCCTTGATTATTTGTGTAATTTCTTTTAGCTTATGTTAATACTTTATCTAATTTTTGTTTATCTTTATATTCATCACACAGTCCTATAAACCATGTTTGTAAATATTTTATTCTAGCTCCTAATGTATCTGTCAAACTAGCTGCATCCCATGCTGTTATTATTTTTGTACTAAATGGTTCAGGTAACTTTGTAAAATATGTTCTTCTAACTGCTATAGCTTCTTCATGAGTATATATTGCTCTATAATAGTAATCTTTAAAAGCGCATGTATATTCATCTATATAACACATATTGCATATTGATAATTTATTCATTAATTGTCTATTTAGATTCTTATCTTTTTCTTGTTCTGCTAATTCTGTTGTCATACTTCCAAATTCATTTCTAATTCCAAATTCGTATTTGTCTAATATAGCTATGCTTGATGTTGTAATTGTTCCACTACTATCTTTATTATTTCTTAATGTTGCTCTACCGTCAGCTGTTATGTTATGTAGCCATAATTTTACTGTTCCTATTAATGTTCTTTCTATATATCCTGGTGTATCTGCTACTGATATTTTATTATCTATTAGTTGTTTTGCAATTTGTCCTATCCATACTTGTATTGTTTTATTTATATCTGTGACACAATCTAAATCTAAAAATTGTGAATGTTCTGGAGTTTTAGTTGGTGTCCATTTATTTAATCTACTTTGCCATATTGCTTCATATCTATTATCATCTGTTACTGTATAATAAGTTGGTTCTCTAGTTCGTGGGTTATCATATCTTCTTTTCTCATATGTTCTACTTGTACTTGGTTGTTCATTTTTTATAGTATGTATATTTGGTTCAGCATTTGTTGTATTTATATTTAAATCTGTTATTTGGTTCATTATTTGGGTATATGTTTCACTGTTATCGTCATTATCGTCTTCATTGTTATTATTGTCTGAATGTATTTCTGATTCGGTTTCGTTTATGGTTACATTATCTATGGTTAAATTGTCTATTGTGATGTTATCAATACTTATGTTTGGAGATTCTTCGTCAGGGTTTAAGCTTTCTAAGTGTATTTGTTCTTTTAACTGTTCTAATTCCATTGCTAACTTTTTTTCTTTTTCTTTTTTTATTTTTTCATTTTGTTTGGCTAATCTGGCTTGTACTTTCTGGGCATATATTTGTTTTAATATTGCTAATTCTTTTTCCATTTCTTGTATTTTTGTAGATGATTCGGATGTTTCTGGTTCTGGTTCAAAATATTCAGGGATTGGTTCTTGAGGTGGTATAGGTTTTTGAGGAGGGGTTTGTTTTATTTGTTGGGTTTTTAGTTGTTCGATTTCTTTGCTACAAAAAGATTAATAGGACTACAAGTAATTATCCAAGAACTAGTCAACAATTATACCAATGGACATAACATATGGAAATATCATTGTAGAGACCATGCCATGATCTATGCAAATGCAAGAGTACTACGACAAGAAGATATGGAAGAAGTACGTAGTTGGATATGGACATTACTAAGACCCGAAGATACCCCAACAACAAGAGCTATCAAAAAAGATTTTATTTCAGAAAATTTATTGGTTAAATATTGCCAGTATTTAGGACCAAAATACCCAGATCACCATTGTTCAAAGTGCAGTGGAGGAAATACTACAACTATACCAGAAGTAAATCTAGAATGAAGAACAGCAAGACAAAAAGATACATGGGAAGACCCGCAGATATTATTTTAGTTTGTCTTATTATGTAAATTATTGTACTACTTTTTTAGTGGGAAACACTAAACCCCACACGTTTTTCTTTGTTGAAAATAAGAGCATAATGCTCAATCATGTAAAGTAGGATAGGATAGTACGCGTGTAGGAATAGTTACGCGTTTTCTTTTTTAAAAAAAGTCGTAAAGTACACAGTAGATAGTACTGTGCATTTACGCGTTTTTCTTCTTTTTTCTTTCAGAAGTCGTAAAGCAAACAGTATCTTAAACTGTTTACTCACGCGGTTTCTTTATGTAAATTATTGAGGCACTTGCCTCTTATGTGTATAAATAGAGACGAACAGATGAGAAGGAAGGCAAGCAATTCTGCTTATAATGCTCAATCATGTAAAGTAGGATAGGATAGTACGCGTGTAGGAATAGTTACGCGTTTTCTTTTTTAAAAAAAAGTCGTAAAGTACACAGTAGATAGTACTGTGCATTTACGCGTTTTTCTTCTTTTTTCTTTCAGAAGTCGTAAAGCAAACAGTATCTTAAACTGTTTACTCACGCGGTTTCTTTTTCTTGTTAGCCACCATTTTACTTGTGTATTATCTGTTCTGACAATAAATTTGTTATAAACAATATATGGTTCGAATGCTAATAAACATTTATATAAGGCAAATAATTCTTTCCTATTTATTTCCCATTTATCTTGAGGTTCCGTATATGTTCCTGAGTGATATCTACAGTGATGTTCTGTTTTTGTATCAATATACTTATATTTTAATACTCCACCGTAACTATGGTTACTTGAATCTGTTTCTACTATATATATAAATTCTTTTGTTATATCTGGAAAATATAATTTTGGTAACTTTTGACATAATTCTTTAACCTTTTGTATATGTTTTCTATCTGTTTGGTCAAAATGATATTCAATATCCTTTTTTAATTTTTTATTTAATGGTTTTAAATATTCTGCTAATTTTGGTATATATTCTCTTACTTGATTTACTAATCCTAAAAAGGATTGTAACTTTTTCTTTGTATCTAGTATCTCATCTGAATTTATAATTTTTTGTACTATATGTGTTTGCATTTTTACTCCATTCTTATCTATTTGTATGCCAAGAAATTCTATTTGTTTTTTCATTATTTCTGCCTTGCTTTTACTTAAACTAATTCCTGCTGTATCTATAATGTTAATAAATTTATTTAGTAATTGTATGTGTTCGTCTTCTGTTCTTGAATATAACAATATATCATCAATATATACAATACAGTTTTCTAATTGTGTAAAGTAAGTATCCATAAAATGTTGATACCTACCTGGTGCATTTTTATATCCAAAGGGTAAAACATTCCATTCATAAAATCCTTGGGGTACTGTGAATGCTGTTAAATGTTTAGAGTTATCTTCTAATTTTAAATGATAAAAGCCTGATTTGCAATCAAATTTGCTAAAGTAATTATATCCTTGGATTTGTCTAATTTTTAATATTTTGTTTGGTATTGGGTAATTATAAGTTTTAGTTTTGGCATTTAGATTTCTATAATCAATAACCATCCTACTCTTCCCTCTTTTTTGTTCACTATGTTTGTTAACAATAAAGGCGGGAGTAGGTTATATATTCTTTGTGTGATATCTGTATCTAAATTTTTTAATATATATAAGACTAATATTTTATAGTCTTTATCTCCATTTATAAGATACTTAGGTATTGGTGTTTTATATCTTTCTATATCTTCTGTTTGTTTAGGGTTACTAGTTTCTGCTATCTCGAGTTTCATATAACTAGGTTCTGTCATTTCTTACTTCTGTGTTTTAATCAAACTATTCCTTCTAACCTCTGCTTATATTATTACCTTTATCATCTAATAGTCCAGTATGTTTAATTATCCGGTTGGTCACTACTATGGGTTCCAGCTTTAATCAGTTTACCCTAACCCTGCTTACTTCAGTTGGTTTACTACCCTATTCACGGCTTCCTCGCCTTTTCTGGGTTCAACCATTTTGGAAAAGCTTAGTCTGGGTCTAACTTACTCTCAGCTTCCTAACCATAGCAAACTAATAAGGATAATGTTAACATAATCAGACTATAACATGATAAATAATAATAAGCTAATCAGAGATTATTAGGAGGACACTTAGCTAAAGATTGTAAAATACCTAAAGATATTAAGAAAAAACAAATTACCGAAGTAAGAATAGAAGAAAATATTTATACAGAATTACCATACATAGATTATGATTTAGAAAGTAACGATAGTATTTATGAACTAGATGAATTACCAGATATAGAGATAAATGACGCAGATTTAGAAACTGACCTAAATAATGATGATAGCGATATAAATCTATCAGATATAGAAAACGAAATTGATGACTGAATCAGGAATAATAGAAAAAGAAAATTACCAAACTGAAGATAGTAATAACCAAAAAATAATATTTGACTCAAATATATACAAGCAAATTACGAAACAAGAAATAACCTTAAAAATAGATAATGTATTAGATGTACCAATGGTAAAATATTGGTTTAAAAAACCTAAAGAAGAATATTATATAATAAGCCAAAAAGAACATACAGTAGACTGTAAATATGCACAAGGTAGTGCAATGGTACCCATAATAAGTAAAAGAGAAATAACCAAAGAAATACAAGCATTAAAACCAAAACCGAAAAACGAAATAACTCATGTACACTTAGGAGCAATACAGATATTAATAAAAGCATGTTTTAAGGAAGGAATAAATACACCCATAGAACTATACTTAGCAGATGATAGAATTAAGTACCCAATTGAACAAAGTATAATTAGTGCAGTAAAAGGAAATCTAATATACCAAAAATTTAAGTTTACAGTTAACCCAAATTATACAGTAGCAATAAAAGATAGAAATATAGATAAATCTCTAGTATTATATTGGAAACTATCAGGAATAGAATTAACCCCTGGAAGTAAAATATTTACAGCAAGATGCAAAAATTTATATATTTTAACTACTAAACATATGGTACAAGCAACTAACAAAATTGATAAAATCAATATAGAATCCCCATTCGACAATATATTAACGGTCATAGATAATAATGATTATAGTTATGATGAATTAAATATGAATCAAGAATTAGATATAGTAAAAGAAAGAATAGGAATGACACCAAAAAGACAAATAGATGCCCCCTCATCCTCATCAAGAATGAGTACATCCAGAAGAATAGAATATGAAATACCCAATGAAATAATACCAACACAACATCCTTATTATATAACAGGAATATTAAATCAACGAAAATATTTAATCTTAATTAACACAGGAGAACAAGATAATTGGATAACAAGAGAATTAATTACAGAAGATGATATTATAATACAAGAACAAGAAATACCCGATCTACCAATAGAATTAAAACAGACAAAGGAAATAACTATTCAAGAAGTAATTATAGGCGGAATACCTATAAACATACAATTTACAATAGGACAAATAAATCCAAATATAGTTTTAGGACTACAATGGCTAGAACAAGTAAAACCATATAAGTTAGAAGATAAAAGATTGATCATTCATTACCAAAATAAAAATGTAATAATCAATAGGACAAAATCAATATTATAAAAATACTTTAAAATGAAAGTATATATATTAGCAAAAATAATTGTAGAAGGATACAATAGTAGATATTACACACCAATGATAGATACCGGTGCAGAAGCAAATTTATGTAGATACAATTGTTTACCAGAAACTAAGTGGCAAAAGATAAAAAATCCAACTGTATTTTCAGGATTTAATGACGAAGGAAGTATAATAAAATATTATGCAAAAGATGTCAAATTACAAATATATGATAAAATACTAACAATAAAAACAATGTATAACTATGATTTCACAACAAGAGATATAATTTTAGGAATGCCCTTTATCGATGAACTATACCCTCATATACTAACAAAAACACACTGCTGGTTTACAACACCTTGTAAACAAAAAATAGGAGCCAAACGAGTACAAAATAAACCTAGAAAAACAACACCATGGATAAAAGGATCAGAAAAGATAACACAAAAACTAGAAAATCAAGTGACAACAGAGAAAGCAATAGAAATTATAACCTTTAATATCAATATGTTACAATCAATCTATGATAAGTTAGAACCCTTATATAGTGACAATCCGCTTAAAGGATGGCATAAACATAAAACAACAGTTACAATAGAACTAATAAATCAGAATAGTATAATAACCCAAAAACCATTAAAATATAACTTTGATGACTTAAAAGAATTTACCTTACACATAGATGAATCCTGATTCAGTCATCAATTTCGTTTTCTATATCTGATAGATTTATATCGCTATCATCATTATTTAGGTCAGTTTCTAAATCTGCGTCATTTATCTCTATATCTGGTAATTCATCTAGTTCATAAATACTATCGTTACTTTCTAAATCATAATCTATGTATGGTAATTCTGTATAAATATTTTCTTCTATTCTTACTTCGGTAATTTGTTTTTTCTTAATATCTTTAGGTATTTTACAATCTTTAGCTAAGTGTCCTAATTTTCCACAGTTATAGCATTTGCATTCTGATAATTTTTTCTTAGGTCGATAAGGTCTTTTTCTCTTGTAATTTTTTATATAATATCTTTTTCTTGGATTTTTATGCTTATATTTAGATTTAAAAGATTTATATTTTTTAAATCGTTTTTTGTATCTAAACTTATTTTTCTTAGTTTTACAACCAAATTGTGGTGCTATCTTTTGTGTACAACACGACATATTTTTTGTTAATACTTTATCTAATTTTTGTTTATCTTTATATTCATCACACAGTCCTATAAACCATGTTTGTAAATATTTTATTCTAGCTCCTAATGTATCTGTCAAACTAGCTGCATCCCATGCTGTTATTATTTTTGTACTAAATGGTTCAGGTAACTTTGTAAAATATGTTCTTCTAACTGCTATAGCTTCTTCATGAGTATATATTGCTCTATAATAGTAATCTTTAAAAGCGCATGTATATTCATCTATATAACACATATTGCATATTGATAATTTATTCATTAATTGTCTATTTAGATTCTTATCTTTTTCTTGTTCTGCTAATTCTGTTGTCATACTTCCAAATTCATTTCTAATTCCAAATTCGTATTTGTCTAATATAGCTATGCTTGATGTTGTAATTGTTCCACTACTATCTTTATTATTTCTTAATGTTGCTCTACCGTCAGCTGTTATGTTATGTAGCCATAATTTTACTGTTCCTATTAATGTTCTTTCTATATATCCTGGTGTATCTGCTACTGATATTTTATTATCTATTAGTTGCTTTGCAATTTGTCCTATCCATACTTGTATTGTTTTATTTATATCTGTGACACAATCTAAATCTAAAAATTGTGAATGTTCTGGAGTTTTAGTTGGTGTCCATTTATTTAATCTACTTTGCCATATTGCTTCATATCTATTATCATCTGTTACTGTATAATAAGTTGGTTCTCTAGTTCGTGGGTTATCATATCTTCTTTTCTCATATGTTCTACTTGTACTTGGTTGTTCATTTTTTATAGTATGTATATTTGGTTCAGCATTTGTTGTATTTATATTTAAATCTGTTATTTGGTTCATTATTTGGGTATATGTTTCACTGTTATCGTCATTATCGTCTTCATTGTTATTATTGTCTGAATGTATTTCTGATTCGGTTTCGTTTATGGTTACATTATCTATGGTTAAATTGTCTATTGTGATGTTATCAATACTTATGTTTGGAGATTCTTCGTCAGGGTTTAAGCTTTCTAAGTGTATTTGTTCTTTTAACTGTTCTAATTCCATTGCTAACTTTTTTTCTTTTTCTTTTTTTATTTTTTCATTTTGTTTGGCTAATCTGGCTTGTACTTTCTGGGCATATATTTCTATTTCTAGTTTTTGATCTATTTCAGTATTTTCTTTTTGTAATCTTATCATTTCTGTTAGACTATCTTCTAATTTAGCTGATATTGGATCCGGCATTAAATATAATTTTGTACATGCAAGAGTACTACGACAAGAAGATATGGAAGAAGTACGTAGTTGGATATGGACATTACTAAGACCCGAAGATACCCCAACAACAAGAGCTATCAAAAAAGATTTTATTTCAGAAAATTTATTGGTTAAATATTGCCAGTATTTAGGACCAAAATACCCAGATCACCATTGTTCAAAGTGCAGTGGAGGAAATACTACAACTATACCAGAAGTAAATCTAGAATGAAGAACAGCAAGACAAAAAGATACATGGGAAGACCCGCAGATATTATTTTAGTTTGTCTTATTATGTAAATTATTGTACTACTTTTTTAGTGGGAAACACTAAACCCCACACGTTTTTCTTTGTTGAAAATAAGAGCATAATGCTCAATCATGTAAAGTAGGATAGGATAGTACGCGTGCAGGAATAGTTACGCGTTTTCTTTTTTAAAAAAAAAAAAAAAAAAGTCGTAAAGTACACAGTAGATAGTACTGTGCATTTACGCGTTTTTCTTCTTTTTTCTTTCAGAAGTCGTAAAGCAAACAGTATCTTAAACTGTTTACTCACGCGGTTTCTTTATGTAAATTATTGAGGCACTTGCCTCTTATGTGTATAAATAGAGACGAACAGATGAGAAGGAAGGCAAGCAATTCTGCTTACCTATAACCTCTCATGTGTTGAGAACTCAATAAAAGATATTACTCAAAAATATATTTCAGATATTTGCTATGGAGGAATCCAACATAGAAACATCTATGCCACATACTACCGACGAGATAACAACAAAGGTATACTCATATTTACATATGTGTAACTAATCTATCATATTCCTAATAATCTCTGATTAGCTTATTATTATTTATCATGTTATAGTCTGATTATGTTAACATTATCCTTATTAGTTTGCTATGGTTAGGAAGCTGAGAGTAAGTTAGACCCAGACTAAGCTTTTCCAAAATGGTTGAACCCAGAAAAGGCGAGGAAGCCGTGAATAGGGTAGTAAACCAACTGAAGTAAGCAGGGTTAGGGTAAACTGATTAAAGCTGGAACCCATAGTAGTGACCAACCGGATAATTAAACATACTGGACTATTAGATGATAAAGGTAATAATATAAGCAGAGGTTAGAAGGAATAGTTTGATTAAAACACAGAAGTAAGAAATGACAGAACCTAGTTATATGAAACTCGAGATAGCAGAAACTAGTAACCCTAAACAAACAGAAGATATAGAAAGATATAAAACACCAATACCTAAGTATCTTATAAATGGAGATAAAGACTATAAAATATTAGTCTTATATATATTAAAAAATTTAGATACAGATATCACACAAAGAATATATAACCTACTATTTAACCACGAAATCATAGACTTAATGAAAGAATTATGGATAGACACAATATTAAACAATGATAGTGATAATGACTCTAGAGATAATGATATATACCTTGATATAGATACAGAAGGATATCTAGATTTTTATTAAAATGGACCAAAATAATTTAGAAAATTGGCAGCGAACTATAGATGAACTAAGAGAAAGAGAAACATTAATACAATTCAATCTAGACAGATATATACAAACCCAAAATAGTGGTTATTTAGATCTAATAGTAAGAGATATCAATATTATATTAAGACTAATTAGAGAACGAGATAACTACTATAATTCCGCATTTAGATAAAATGACCCAAGAAGAGAAGATCAAAGGACCACCCCCCACATTGGTATCAGAGCATAGGAATAAAAAAGATAAGATAACAGAGCATAGGATGAACGAAAATAAAATAAACGAGCATAGGAATAAAAAATATAGTACCAACAATATTTACAAAAATAGAATAAAGAAACAAAGTAAAAAACAATTTATAATACAAACAGAAAACATGAAAGGAATTGAATATGGAGAAGATTTACCAAATAAACACCCTAGATGTATAAGATTGGATAAACAAATAAATATAGCAACTAAAGTACAGAAACTAAGACTAAATTTAGATAAATTATATGAAAGATACGAATACACAAAAATACCTGAATTAATCGACACAATTTCCTATACAGAATACGAATATATTAGACAACTTATAAAACAACAAGAATATAAATATGATGAATTATAATGTATAAGCGACAACAACCAAAAGTAGTCAGAAAAATAAAAATACACTATTTAACAAGAAGAATTGAAAAACAGAGTAAAATAAAAAGACAGCAAAAATATAAGCTAAAAGAAATTACACAAATAATCAAGGAAATAAATAACTTCACTAAAAGAATAACACATTTTATTATAGCAATAACTAAAATAAGAGAATCATTAGTAAATGGATAAACCAGAGCCGAGCAACCCAGTATATATATATCCAGAAACACCAAAAATAATAAGAAAAATGGAATTATTAAGAAAATTAAATGATATACACGAAGAACTTAAAATTAGAAAAGAAAGATTAAATTATAATATATTTGCAGGAGTAGCTAAAAAATCAATAATCCTTTTTAGGATTAGTAAATCAAGTAAGAGAATATATACCAAAATTAGCAGAATATTTAAAACCATTAAATAAAAAATTAAAAAAGGATATTGAATATCATTTTGACCAAACAGATAGAAAACATATACAAAAGGTTAAAGAATTATGTCAAAAGTTACCAAAATTATATTTTCCAGATATAACAAAAGAATTTATATATATAGTAGAAACAGATTCAAGTAACCATAGTTACGGTGGAGTATTAAAATATAAGTATATTGATACAAAAACAGAACATCACTGTAGATATCACTCAGGAACATATACGGAACCTCAAGATAAATGGGAAATAAATAGGAAAGAATTATTTGCCTTATATAAATGTTTATTAGCATTCGAACCATATATTGTTTATAACAAATTTATTGTCAGAACAGATAATACACAAGTAAAATGGTGGCTAACAAGAAAATTAGACGACTCAGTTACAACAAAAGAAATACGAAGACTTGTCTTAAATATACAAAATTTTACATTTACAATAGAAGTGATCAGTACTAACAAAAATGTCACTGCAGACTACTTATCAAGACAAAGCTACCCAGACAGATCAAGATAGCCAAATGGATATTTTGTTAAAAGCCATGACTACACTTTGCTTAAAAGTGGACAGTTTTGAGCTAGAACTAAAAGAGCTAAAGAAGGACAAAGCTACAAGTCAACCGCATGACTCAAAATATGCTGAACTATGTCAATCGGAAGACATAAAAATTCCAGAACTAGAAGGAGACGTTGAGAAACTCCATAAAACTCATAACAAGTTTGTTAATGCAGCTACAGGAAAAGCATCTACAGGAGCAAGCAGCTCAAATCCAACCAGTCAACCTACAAAAAGACAAAACCAAAATTTAAATAGCCAGTTTACAAAAACCTTTACCAGGAATAAACAACCCATAAACCTATCACATCCGACTATACCAAGTCCACAAACATCCACATATGCCGCAAGTCTAAACCAAAATAAACAAGTATATAACCACATTTCCAGAGCATACATCCAAAATATGTATAAAACCCAAACCTTTTTGAATTTACATCCAAGATCTCAGACAACCACTGACCCTCAAAAAGATTTTATAACGCAGAAACTACAAGGATACAATAAACTAATAGCCCAGCCTGGCACCAGTGCAAATTTAGTACGTACATGCTATGAATATGGACTACTCGCAACGGTATATACAGCCGATGGAGCAGAACTACAACAAATACCAGACTTATATAATGCCTTTTCCATATACAAAAGAATTACAGACGGATCATTCTTTTATATAAGATGTTATTCAGCACCAGCCGAAATATTATACAATGAGATAAAACCACTCATCCAAGTAGTAAAAATTGGACTAACCAGAGATATGATTATCCCAGAGGATATAGAAAAGCAACCAGAAATACCAGAAGTTGATATACCAACATTCTTTGCTACAAAAAGATTAATAGGACTGCAAGTAATTATTCAAGAACTAGTCAACAATTACACCAATGGACATAACATATGGAAATATCATTGTAGAGACCATGCCATGATCTATGCAAATGCAAGAGTACTACGACAAGAAGATATGGAAGAAGTACGTAGTTGGATATGGACATTACTAAGACCCGAAGATACCCCAACAACAAGAGCTAAAAAATCAATCGAAGCACAAAAACAAACCATACAAGAATTAGAATTACAAAAAGATATATTAGAAATAAAATATTGTTTATGAATAAAGAAGAATATCCAGTAGAAGAAAAAACATTTTTAGGAACAGATGGAACACAAATAACAATAACACACTCAAATTTAGGACGACGATATAGAAAAATAGGTACAAAATTATATTTAATGCCGGATCCAATATCAGCTAAATTAGAAGATAGTCTAACAGAAATGATAAGATTACAAAAAGAAAATACTGAAATAGATCAAAAACTAGAAATAGAAAAAATACGATTAGAAGCCAAAAAAGAAATCGAACAACTAAAAACCCAACAAATAAAACAAACCCCTCCTCAAAAACCTATACCACCTCAAGAACCAATCCCTGAATATTTTGAACCAGAACCAGAAACATCCGAATCATCTACAAAAATACAAGAAATGGAAAAAGAATTAGCAATATTAAAACAAATATATGCCCAGAAAGTACAAGCCAGATTAGCCAAACAAAATGAAAAAATAAAAAAAGAAAAAGAAAAAAAGTTAGCAATGGAATTAGTACAGTTAAAAGAACAAATACACTTAGAAAGCTTAAACCCTGACGAAGAATCTCCAAACATAAGTATTGATAACATCACAATAGACAATTTAACCATAGATAATGTAACCATAAACGAAACCGAATCAGAAATACATTCAGACAATAATAACAATGAAGACGATAATGACGATAACAGTGAAACATATACCCAAATAATGAACCAAATAACAGATTTAAATATAAATACAACAAATGCTGAACCAAATATACATACTATAAAAAATGAACAACCAAGTACAAGTAGAACATATGAGAAAAGAAGATATGATAACCCACGAACTAGAGAACCAACTTATTATACAGTAACAGATGATAATAGATATGAAGCAATATGGCAAAGTAGATTAAATAAATGGACACCAACTAAAACTCCAGAACATTCACAATTTTTAGATTTAGATTGTGTCACAGATATAAATAAAACAATACAAGTATGGATAGGACAAATTGCAAAACAACTAATAGATAATAAAATATCAGTAGCAGATACACCAGGATATATAGAAAGAACATTAATAGGAACAGTAAAATTATGGCTACATAACATAACAGCTGACGGTAGAGCAACATTAAGAAATAATAAAGATAGTAGTGGAACAATTACAACATCAAGCATAGCTATATTAGACAAATACGAATTTGGAATTAGAAATGAATTTGGAAGTATGACAACAGAATTAGCAGAACAAGAAAAAGATAAGAATCTAAATAGACAATTAATGAATAAATTATCAATATGCAATATGTGTTATATAGATGAATATACATGCGCTTTTAAAGATTACTATTATAGAGCAATATATACTCATGAAGAAGCTATAGCAGTTAGAAGAACATATTTTACAAAGTTACCTGAACCATTTAGTACAAAAATAATAACAGCATGGGATGCAGCTAGTTTGACAGATACATTAGGAGCTAGAATAAAATATTTACAAACATGGTTTATAGGACTGTGTGATGAATATAAAGATAAACAAAAATTAGATAAAGTATTAACAAAAAATATGTCGTGTTGTACACAAAAGATAGCACCACAATTTGGTTGTAAAACTAAGAAAAATAAGTTTAGATACAAAAAACGATTTAAAAAATATAAATCTTTTAAATCTAAATATAAGCATAAAAATCCAAGAAAAAGATATTATATAAAAAATTACAAGAGAAAAAGACCTTATCGACCTAAGAAAAAATTATCAGAATGCAAATGCTATAACTGTGGAAAATTAGGACACTTAGCTAAAGATTGTAAAATACCTAAAGATATTAAGAAAAAACAAATTACCGAAGTAAGAATAGAAGAAAATATTTATACAGAATTACCATACATAGATTATGATTTAGAAAGTAACGATAGTATTTATGAACTAGATGAATTACCAGATATAGAGATAAATGACGCAGATTTAGAAACTGACCTAAATAATGATGATAGCGATATAAATCTATCAGATATAGAAAATGAAATTGATGACTGAATCAGGAATAATAGAAAAAGAAAATTACCAAACTGAAGATAGTAATAACCAAAAAATAATATTTGACTCAAATATATACAAGCAAATTACGAAACAAGAAATAACCTTAAAAATAGATAATGTATTAGATGTACCAATGGTAAAATATTGGTTTAAAAAACCTAAAGAAGAATATTATATAATAAGCCAAAAAGAACATACAGTAGACTGTAAATATGCACAAGGTAGTGCAATGGTACCCATAATAAGTAAAAGAGAAATAACCAAAGAAATACAAGCATTAAAACCAAAACCGAAAAACGAAATAACTCATGTACACTTAGGAGCAATACAGATATTAATAAAAGCATGTTTTAAGGAAGGAATAAATACACCCATAGAACTATACTTAGCAGATGATAGAATTAAGTACCCAATTGAACAAAGTATAATTAGTGCAGTAAAAGGAAATCTAATATACCAAAAATTTAAGTTTACAGTTAACCCAAATTATACAGTAGCAATAAAAGATAGAAATATAGATAAATCTCTAGTATTATATTGGAAACTATCAGGAATAGAATTAACCCCTGGAAGTAAAATATTTACAGCAAGATGCAAAAATTTATATATTTTAACTACTAAACATATGGTACAAGCAACTAACAAAATTGATAAAATCAATATAGAATCCCCATTCGACAATATATTAACGGTCATAGATAATAATGATTATAGTTATGATGAATTAAATATGAATCAAGAATTAGATATAGTAAAAGAAAGAATAGGAATGACACCAAAAAGACAAATAGATGCCCCCTCATCCTCATCAAGAATGAGTACATCCAGAAGAATAGAATATGAAATACCCAATGAAATAATACCAACACAACATCCTTATTATATAACAGGAATATTAAATCAACGAAAATATTTAATCTTAATTAACACAGGAGAACAAGATAATTGGATAACAAGAGAATTAATTACAGAAGATGATATTATAATACAAGAACAAGAAATACCCGATCTACCAATAGAATTAAAACAGACAAAGGAAATAACTATTCAAGAAGTAATTATAGGCGGAATACCTATAAACATACAATTTACAATAGGACAAATAAATCCAAATATAGTTTTAGGACTACAATGGCTAGAACAAGTAAAACCATATAAGTTAGAAGATAAAAGATTGATCATTCATTACCAAAATAAAAATGTAATAATCAATAGGACAAAATCAATATTATAAAAATACTTTAAAATGAAAGTATATATATTAGCAAAAATAATTGTAGAAGGATACAATAGTAGATATTACACACCAATGATAGATACCGGTGCAGAAGCAAATTTATGTAGATACAATTGTTTACCAGAAACTAAGTGGCAAAAGATAAAAAATCCAACTGTATTTTCAGGATTTAATGACGAAGGAAGTATAATAAAATATTATGCAAAAGATGTCAAATTACAAATATATGATAAAATACTAACAATAAAAACAATGTATAACTATGATTTCACAACAAGAGATATAATTTTAGGAATGCCCTTTATCGATGAACTATACCCTCATATACTAACAAAAACACACTGCTGGTTTACAACACCTTGTAAACAAAAAATAGGAGCCAAACGAGTACAAAATAAACCTAGAAAAACAACACCATGGATAAAAGGATCAGAAAAGATAACACAAAAACTAGAAAATCAAGTGACAACATAGAAAAGCAACCAGAAATACCAGAAGTTGATATACCAACATTCTTTGCTACAAAAAGATTAATAGGACTGCAAGTAATTATTCAAGAACTAGTCAACAATTACACCAATGGACATAACATATGGAAATATCATTGTAGAGACCATGCCATGATCTATGCAAATGCAAGAGTACTACGACAAGAAGATATGGAAGAAGTACGTAGTTGGATATGGACATTACTAAGACCCGAAGATACCCCAACAACAAGAGCTATCAAAAAAGATTTTATTTCAGAAAATTTATTGGTTAAATATTGCCAGTATTTAGGACCAAAATACCCAGATCACCATTGTTCAAAGTGCAGTGGAGGAAATACTACAACTATACCAGAAGTAAATCTAGAATGAAGAACAGCAAGACAAAAAGATACATGGGAAGACCCGCAGATATTATTTTAGTTTGTCTTATTATGTAAATTATTGTACTACTTTTTTAGTGGGAAACACTAAACCCCACACGTTTTTCTTTGTTGAAAATAAGAGCATAATGCTCAATCATGTAAAGTAGGATAGGATAGTACGCGTGTAGGAATAGTTACGCGTTTTCTTTTTTAAAAAAAGTCGTAAAGTACACAGTAGATAGTACTGTGCATTTACGCGTTTTTCTTCTTTTTTCTTTCAGAAGTCGTAAAGCAAACAGTATCTTAAACTGTTTACTCACGCGGTTTCTTTACTTGAATCTGTTTCTACTATATATATAAATTCTTTTGTTATATCTGGAAAATATAATTTTGGTAACTTTTGACATAATTCTTTAACCTTTTGTATATGTTTTCTATCTGTTTGGTCAAAATGATATTCAATATCCTTTTTTAATTTTTTATTTAATGGTTTTAAATATTCTGCTAATTTTGGTATATATTCTCTTACTTGATTTACTAATCCTAAAAAGGATTGTAATTTTTTCTTCGTATCTAGTATTTCATTTGAATTTATAATTTTTTGTACTATATGTGTTTGCATTTTTACTCCATTCTTATCTATTTGTATACCAAGAAATTCTATTTGTTTTTTCATTATTTCTGCCTTGCTTTTACTTAAACTAATTCCTGCTGTATCTATAATGTTAATAAATTTATTTAGTAATTGTATGTGTTCGTCTTCTGTTCTTGAATATAACAATATATCATCAATATATACAATACAGTTTTCTAATTGTGTAAAGTAAGTATCCATAAAATGTTGATACCTACCTGGTGCATTTTTATATCCAAAGGGTAAAACATTCCATTCATAAAATCCTTGGGGTACTGTGAATGCTGTTAAATGTTTAGAGTTATCTTCTAATTTTAAATGATAAAATCCTGATTTGCAATCAAATTTGCTAAAGTAATTATATCCTTGGATTTGTCTAATTTTTAATATTTTATTTGGTATTGGGTAATTATAAGTTTTAGTTTTGGCATTTAGATTTCTATAATCAATAACAAACCATACAAGAATTAGAATTACAAAAAGATATATTAGAAATAAAATATTGTTTATGAATAAAGAAGAATATCCAGTAGAAGAAAAAACATTTTTAGGAACAGATGGAACACAAATAACAATAACACACTCAAATTTAGGACGACGATATAGAAAAATAGGTACAAAATTATATTTAATGCCGGATCCAATATCAGCTAAATTAGAAGATAGTCTAACAGAAATGATAAGATTACAAAAAGAAAATACTGAAATAGATCAAAAACTAGAAATAGAAAAAATACGATTAGAAGCCAAAAAAGAAATCGAACAACTAAAAACCCAACAAATAAAACAAACCCCTCCTCAAAAACCTATACCACCTCTTGTTCTCCTGTGTTAATTAAGATTAAATATTTTCGTTGATTTAATATTCCTGTTATATAATAAGGATGTTGTGTTGGTATTATTTCATTGGGTATTTCATATTCTATTCTTCTGGATGTACTCATTCTTGATGAGGATGAGGGGGCATCTATTTGTCTTTTTGGTGTCATTCCTATTCTTTCTTTTACTATATCTAATTCTTGATTCATATTTAATTCATCATAACTATAATCATTATTATCTATGACCGTTAATATATTGTCGAATGGGGATTCTATATTGATTTTATCAATTTTGTTAGTTGCTTGTACCATATGTTTAGTAGTTAAAATATATAAATTTTTGCATCTTGCTGTAAATATTTTACTTCCAGGGGTTAATTCTATTCCTGATAGTTTCCAATATAATACTAGGGATTTATCTATATTTCTATCTTTTATTGCTACTGTATAATTTGGGTTAACTGTAAATGACTCTAGAGATAATGATATATACCTTGATATAGATACAGAAGGATATCTAGATTTTTATTAAAATGGACCAAAATAATTTAGAAAATTGGCAGCGAACTATAGATGAACTAAGAGAAAGAGAAACATTAATACAATTCAATCTAGACAGATATATACAAACCCAAAATAGTGGTTATTTAGATCTAATAGTAAGAGATATCAATATTATATTAAGACTAACACGACATATTTTTTGTTAATACTTTATCTAATTTTTGTTTATCTTTATATTCATCACACAGTCCTATAAACCATGTTTGTAAATATTTTATTCTAGCTCCTAATGTATCTGTCAAACTAGCTGCATCCCATGCTGTTATTATTTTTGTACTAAATGGTTCAGGTAACTTTGTAAAATATGTTCTTCTAACTGCTATAGCTTCTTCATGAGTATATATTGCTCTATAATAGTAATCTTTAAAAGCGCATGTATATTCATCTATATAACACATATTGCATATTGATAATTTATTCATTAATTGTCTATTTAGATTCTTATCTTTTTCTTGTTCTGCTAATTCTGTTGTCATACTTCCAAATTCATTTCTAATTCCAAATTCGTATTTGTCTAATATAGCTATGCTTGATGTTGTAATTGTTCCACTACTATCTTTATTATTTCTTAATGTTGCTCTACCGTCAGCTGTTATGTTATGTAGCCATAATTTTACTGTTCCTATTAATGTTCTTTCTATATATCCTGGTGTATCTGCTACTGATATTTTATTATCTATTAGTTGTTTTGCAATTTGTCCTATCCATACTTGTATTGTTTTATTTATATCTGTGACACAATCTAAATCTAAAAATTGTGAATGTTCTGGAGTTTTAGTTGGTGTCCATTTATTTAATCTACTTTGCCATATTGCTTCATATCTATTATCATCTGTTACTGTATAATAAGTTGGTTCTCTAGTTCGTGGGTTATCATATCTTCTTTTCTCATATGTTCTACTTGTACTTGGTTGTTCATTTTTTATAGTATGTATATTTGGTTCAGCATTTGTTGTATTTATATTTAAATCTGTTATTTGGTTCATTATTTGGGTATATGTTTCACTGTTATCGTCATTATCGTCTTCATTGTTATTATTGTCTGAATGTATTTCTGATTCGGTTTCGTTTATGGTTACATTATCTATGGTTAAATTGTCTATTGTGATGTTATCAATACTTATGTTTGGAGATTCTTCGTCAGGGTTTAAGCTTTCTAAGTGTATTTGTTCTTTTAACTGTTCTAATTCCATTCTTTTTTGGCTTCTAATCGTATTTTTTCTATTTCTAGTTTTTGATCTATTTCAGTATTTTCTTTTTGTAATCTTATCATTTCTGTTAGACTATCTTCTAATTTAGCTGATATTGGATCCGGCATTAAATATAATTTTGTACCTATTTTTCTATATCGTCGTCCTAAATTTGAGTGTGTTATTGTTATTTGTGTTCCATCTGTTCCTAAAAATGTTTTTTCTTCTACTGGATATTCTTCTTTATTCATAAACAATATTTTATTTCTAATATATCTTTTTGTAATTCTAATTCTTGTATGGTTTGTTTTTGTGCTTCGATTGATTTTTTAGCTACTCCTGCAAATATATTATAATTTAATCTTTCTTTTCTAATTTTAAGTTCTTCGTGTATATCATTTAATTTTCTTAATAATTCCATTTTTCTTATTATTTTTGGTGTTTCTGGATATATATATACTGGGTTGCTATATTTGTAATTTGACATCTTTTGCATAATATTTTATTATACTTCCTTCGTCATTAAATCCTGAAAATACAGTTGGATTTTTTATCTTTTGCCACTTAGTTTCTGGTAAACAATTGTATCTACATAAATTTGCTTCTGCACCGGTATCTATCATTGGTGTGTAATATCTACTATTGTATCCTTCTACAATTATTTTTGCTAATATATATACTTTCATTTTAAAGTATTTTTATAATATTGATTACAAACATGGTTTATAGGACTGTGTGATGAATATAAAGATAAACAAAAATTAGATAAAGTATTAACAAAAAATATGTCGTGTTGTACACAAAAGATAGCACCACAATTTGGTTGTAAAACTAAGAAAAATAAGTTTAGATACAAAAAACGATTTAAAAAATATAAATCTTTTAAATCTAAATATAAGCATAAAAATCCAAGAAAAAGATATTATATAAAAAATTACAAGAGAAAAAGTTCCTCCATAGCAAATATCTGAAATATATTTTTGAGTAATATCTTTTATTGAGTTCTCAACACATGAGAGGTTATAGGTAAGCAGAATTGCTTGCCTTCCTTCTCATCTGTTCGTCTCTATTTATACACATAAGAGGCAAGTGCCTCAATAATTTACATAAAGAAACCGCGTGAGTAAACAGTTTAAGATACTGTTTGCTTTACGACTTCTGAAAGAAAAAAGAAGAAAAACGCGTAAATGCACAGTACTATCTACTGTGTACTTTACGACTTTTTTTAAAAAAGAAAACGCGTAACTATTCCTACACGCGTACTATCCTATCCTACTTTACATGATTGAGCATTATGCTCTTATTTTCAACAAAGAAAAACGTGTGGGGTTTAGTGTTTCCCACTAAAAAAGTAGTACAATAATTTACATAATAAGACAAACTAAAATAATATCTGCGGGTCTTCCCATGTATCTTTTTGTCTTGCTGTTCTTCATTCTAGATTTACTTCTGGTATAGTTGTAGTATTTCCTCCACTGCACTTTGAACAATGGTGATCTGGGTATTTTGGTCCTAAATACTGGCAATATTTAACCAATAAATTTTCTGAAATAAAATCTTTTTTGATAGCTCTTGTTGTTGGGGTATCTTCGGGTCTTAGTAATGTCCATATCCAACTACGTACTTCTTCCATATCTTCTTGTCGTAGTACTCTTGCATTTGCATAGATCATGGCATGGTCTCTACAATGATATTTCCATATGTTATGTCCATTGGTATAATTGTTGACTAGTTCTTGGATAATTACTTGTAGTCCTATTAATCTTTTTGTAGCAAAGAATGTTGGTATATCAACTTCTGGTATTTCTGGTTGCTTTTCTATGTCCTCTGGGATAATCATATCTCTGGTTAGTCCAATTTTTACTACTTGGATGAGTGGTTTTATCTCATTGTATAATATTTCGGCTGGTGCTGAATAACATCTTATATAAAAGAATGATCCGTCTGTAATTCTTTTGTATATGGAAAAGGCATTATATAAGTCTGGTATTTGTTGTAGTTCTGCTCCATCGGCTGTATATACTGTTGCGAGTAGTCCATATTCATAGCATGTACGTACTAAATTTGCACTGGTGCCAGGCTGGGCTATTAGTTTATTGTATCCTTGTAGTTTCTGAGTTATAAAATCTTTTTGAGGGTCAGTGGTTGTCTGAGATCTTGGATGTAAATTCAAAAAGGTTTGGGTTTTATACATATTTTGGATGTATGCTCTGGAAATGTGGTTATATACTTGTTTATTTTGGTTTAGACTTGCGGCATATGTGGATGTTTGTGGACTTGGTATAGTCGGATGTGATAGGTTTATGGGTTGTTTATTTCTGATAGAGGTTTTTGTAAACTGGTTATTTAAATTTTGGTTTTGTCTTTTTGTAGGTTGACTGGTTGGATTTGAGCTGCTTGCTCCTGTAGATGCTTTTCCTGTAGCTGCATTAACAAACTTGTTATGAGTTTTATGGAGTTTCTCAACGTCTCCTTCTAGTTCTGGAATTTTTATGTCTTCCGATTGACATAGTTCAGCATATTTTGAGTCATGCGGTTGACTTGTAGCTTTGTCCTTCTTTAGCTCTTTTAATTCTAGCTCAAAACTGTCCACTTTTAAGCAAAGTGTAGTCATGGCTTTTAACAAAATATCCATTTGGCTATCTTGATCTGTCTGGGTAGCTTTGTCTTGATAAGTAGTCTGCAGTGACATTTTTGTTAGTACTGATCACTTCTATTGTAAATGTAAAATTTTGTATATTTAAGACAAGTCTTCGTATTTCTTTTGTTGTAACTGAGTCGTCTAATTTTCTTGTTAGCCACCATTTTACTTGTGTATTATCTGTTCTGACAATAAATTTGTTATAAACAATATATGGTTCGAATGCTAATAAACATTTATATAAGGCAAATAATTCTTTCCTATTTATTTCCCATTTATCTTGAGGTTCCGTATATGTTCCTGAGTGATATCTACAGTGATGTTCTGTTTTTGTATCAATATACTTATATTTTAATACTCCACCGTAACTATGGTTACTTGAATCTGTTTCTACTATATATATAAATTCTTTTGTTATATCTGGAAAATATAATTTTGGTAACTTTTGACATAATTCTTTAACCTTTTGTATATGTTTTCTATCTGTTTGGTCAAAATGATATTCAATATCCTTTTTTAATTTTTTATTTAATGGTTTTAAATATTCTGCTAATTTTGGTATATATTCTCTTACTTGATTTACTAATCCTAAAAAGGATTGTAACTTTTTCTTTGTATCTAGTATCTCATCTGAATTTATAATTTTTTGTACTATATGTGTTTGCATTTTTACTCCATTCTTATCTATTTGTATGCCAAGAAATTCTATTTGTTTTTTCATTATTTCTGTCTTGCTTTTACTTAAACTAATTCCTGCTGTATCTATAATGTTAATAAATTTATTTAGTAATTTTAAATGTTGTGTTGGTAACGATAGTATTTATGAACTAGATGAATTACCAGATATAGAGATAAATGACGCAGATTTAGAAACTGACCTAAATAATGATGATAGCGATATAAATCTATCAGATATAGAAAACGAAATTGATGACTGAATCAGGAATAATAGAAAAAGAAAATTACCAAACTGAAGATAGTAATAACCAAAAAATAATATTTGACTCAAATATATACAAGCAAATTACGAAACAAGAAATAACCTTAAAAATAGATAATGTATTAGATGTACCAATGGTAAAATATTGGTTTAAAAAACCTAAAGAAGAATATTATATAATAAGCCAAAAAGAACATACAGTAGACTGTAAATATGCACAAGGTAGTGCAATGGTACCCATAATAAGTAAAAGAGAAATAACCAAAGAAATACAAGCATTAAAACCAAAACCGAAAAACGAAATAACTCATGTACACTTAGGAGCAATACAGATATTAATAAAAGCATGTTTTAAGGAAGGAATAAATACACCCATAGAACTATACTTAGCAGATGATAGAATTAAGTACCCAATTGAACAAAGTATAATTAGTGCAGTAAAAGGAAATCTAATATACCAAAAATTTAAGTTTACAGTTAACCCAAATTATACAGTAGCAATAAAAGATAGAAATATAGATAAATCTCTAGTATTATATTGGAAACTATCAGGAATAGAATTAACCCCTGGAAGTAAAATATTTACAGCAAGATGCAAAAATTTATATATTTTAACTACTAAACATATGGTACAAGCAACTAACAAAATTGATAAAATCAATATAGAATCCCCATTCGACAATATATTAACGGTCATAGATAATAATGATTATAGTTATGATGAATTAAATATGAATCAAGAATTAGATATAGTAAAAGAAAGAATAGGAATGACACCAAAAAGACAAATAGATGCCCCCTCATCCTCATCAAGAATGAGTACATCCAGAAGAATAGAATATGAAATACCCAATGAAATAATACCAACACAACATCCTTATTATATAACAGGAATATTAAATCAACGAAAATATTTAATCTTAATTAACACAGGAGAACAAGATAATTGGATAACAAGAGAATTAATTACAGAAGATGATATTATAATACAAGAACAAGAAATACCCGATCTACCAATAGAATTAAAACAGACAAAGGAAATAACTATTCAAGAAGTAATTATAGGCGGAATACCTATAAACATACAATTTACAATAGGACAAATAAATCCAAATATAGTTTTAGGACTACAATGGCTAGAACAAGTAAAACCATATAAGTTAGAAGATAAAAGATTGATCATTCATTACCAAAATAAAAATGTAATAATCAATAGGACAAAATCAATATTATAAAAATACTTTAAAATGAAAGTATATATATTAGCAAAAATAATTGTAGAAGGATACAATAGTAGATATTACACACCAATGATAGATACCGGTGCAGAAGCAAATTTATGTAGATACAATTGTTTACCAGAAACTAAGTGGCAAAAGATAAAAAATCCAACTGTATTTTCAGGATTTAATGACGAAGGAAGTATAATAAAATATTATGCAAAAGATGTCAAATTACAAATATATGATAAAATACTAACAATAAAAACAATGTATAACTATGATTTCACAACAAGAGATATAATTTTAGGAATGCCCTTTATCGATGAACTATACCCTCATATACTAACAAAAACACACTGCTGGTTTACAACACCTTGTAAACAAAAAATAGGAGCCAAACGAGTACAAAATAAACCTAGAAAAACAACACCATGGATAAAAGGATCAGAAAAGATAACACAAAAACTAGAAAATCAAGTGACAACAGAGAAAGCAATAGAAATTATAACCTTTAATATCAATATGTTACAATCAATCTATGATAAGTTAGAACCCTTATATAGTGACAATCCGCTTAAAGGATGGCATAAACATAAAACAACAGTTACAATAGAACTAATAAATCAGAATAGTATAATAACCCAAAAACCATTAAAATATAACTTTGATGACTTAAAAGAATTTACCTTACACATAGATGAATTACTTCAAAATAATTACATCCAAGCTAGTAACAGTAAACATACTAGTCCCGCCTTTATTGTTAACAAACATAGTGAACAAAAAAGAGGGAAGAGTAGGATGGTTATTGATTATAGAAATCTAAATGCCAAAACTAAAACTTATAATTACCCAATACCAAATAAAATATTAAAAATTAGACAAATCCAAGGATATAATTACTTTAGCAAATTTGATTGCAAATCAGGATTTTATCATTTAAAATTAGAAGATAACTCTAAACATTTAACAGCATTCACAGTACCCCAAGGATTTTATGAATGGAATGTTTTACCCTTTGGATATAAAAATGCACCAGGTAGGTATCAACATTTTATGGATACTTACTTTACACAATTAGAAAACTGTATTGTATATATTGATGATATATTGTTATATTCAAGAACAGAAGACGAACACATACAATTACTAAATAAATTTATTAACATTATAGATACAGCAGGAATTAGTTTAAGTAAAAGCAAGGCAGAAATAATGAAAAAACAAATAGAATTTCTTGGTATACAAATAGATAAGAATGGAGTAAAAATGCAAACACATATAGTACAAAAAATTATAAATTCAAATGAAATACTAGATACGAAGAAAAAATTACAATCCTTTTTAGGATTAGTAAATCAAGTAAGAGAATATATACCAAAATTAGCAGAATATTTAAAACCATTAAATAAAAAATTAAAAAAGGATATTGAATATCATTTTGACCAAACAGATAGAAAACATATACAAAAGGTTAAAGAATTATGTCAAAAGTTACCAAAATTATATTTTCCAGATATAACAAAAGAATTTATATATATAGTAGAAACAGATTCAAGTAACCATAGTTACGGTGGAGTATTAAAATATAAGTATATTGATACAAAAACAGAACATCAGACTATAACATGATAAATAATAATAAGCTAATCAGAGATTATTAGGAATATGATAGATTAGTTACACATATGTAAATATGAGTATACCTTTGTTGTTATCTCGTCGGTAGTATGTGGCATAGATGTTTCTATGTTGGATTCCTCCATAGCAAATATCTGAAATATATTTTTGAGTAATATCTTTTATTGAGTTCTCAACACATGAGAGGTTATAGGTAAGCAGAATTGCTTGCCTTCCTTCTCATCTGTTCGTCTCTATTTATACACATAAGAGGCAAGTGCCTCAATAATTTACATAAAGAAACCGCGTGAGTAAACAGTTTAAGATACTGTTTGCTTTACGACTTCTGAAAGAAAAAAGAAGAAAAACGCGTAAATGCACAGTACTATCTACTGTGTACTTTACGACTTTTTTTTTTAAAAAAGAAAACGCGTAACTATTCCTGCACGCGTACTATCCTATCCTACTTTACATGATTGAGCATTATGCTCTTATTTTCAACAAAGAAAAACGTGTGGGGTTTAGTGTTTCCCACTAAAAAAGTAGTACAATAATTTACATAATAAGACAAACTAAAATAATATCTGCGGGTCTTCCCATGTATCTTTTTGTCTTGCTGTTCTTCATTCTAGATTTACTTAACATCACAATAGACAATTTAACCATAGATAATGTAACCATAAACGAAACCGAATCAGAAATACATTCAGACAATAATAACAATGAAGACGATAATGACGATAACAGTGAAACATATACCCAAATAATGAACCAAATAACAGATTTAAATATAAATACAACAAATGCTGAACCAAATATACATACTATAAAAAATGAACAACCAAGTACAAGTAGAACATATGAGAAAAGAAGATATGATAACCCACGAACTAGAGAACCAACTTATTATACAGTAACAGATGATAATAGATATGAAGCAATATGGCAAAGTAGATTAAATAAATGGACACCAACTAAAACTCCAGAACATTCACAATTTTTAGATTTAGATTGTGTCACAGATATAAATAAAACAATACAAGTATGGATAGGACAAATTGCAAAACAACTAATAGATAATAAAATATCAGTAGCAGATACACCAGGATATATAGAAAGAACATTAATAGGAACAGTAAAATTATGGCTACATAACATAACAGTTGACGGTAGAGCAACATTAAGAAATAATAAAGATAGTAGTGGAACAATTACAACATCAAGCATAGCTATATTAGACAAATACGAATTTGGAATTAGAAATGAATTTGGAAGTATGACAACAGAATTAGCAGAACAAGAAAAAGATAAGAATCTAAATAGACAATTAATGAATAAATTATCAATATGCAATATGTGTTATATAGATGAATATACATGCGCTTTTAAAGATTACTATTATAGAGCAATATATACTCATGAAGAAGCTATAGCAGTTAGAAGAACATATTTTACAAAGTTACCTGAACCATTTAGTACAAAAATAATAACAGCATGGGATGCAGCTAGTTTGACAGATACATTAGGAGCTAGAATAAAATATTTACAAACATGGTTTATAGGACTGTGTGGATCCAATATCAGCTAAATTAGAAGATAGTCTAACAGAAATGATAAGATTACAAAAAGAAAATACTGAAATAGATCAAAAACTAGAAATAGAAAAAATACGATTAGAAGCCAAAAAAGAAATCGAACAACTAAAAACCCAACAAATAAAACAAACCCCTCCTCAAAAACCTATACCACCTCAAGAACCAATCCCTGAATATTTTGAACCAGAACCAGAAACATCCGAATCATCTACAAAAATACAAGAAATGGAAAAAGAATTAGCAATATTAAAACAAATATATGCCCAGAAAGTACAAGCCAGATTAGCCAAACAAAATGAAAAAATAAAAAAAGAAAAAGAAAAAAAAGTTAGCAATGGAATTAGAACAGTTAAAAGAACAAATACACTTAGAAAGCTTAAACCCTGACGAAGAATCTCCAAACATAAGTATTGATAACATCACAATAGACAATTTAACCATAGATAATGTAACCATAAACGAAACCGAATCAGAAATACATTCAGACAATAATAACAATGAAGACGATAATGACGATAACAGTGAAACATATACCCAAATAATGAACCAAATAACAGATTTAAATATAAATACAACAAATGCTGAACCAAATATACATACTATAAAAAATGAACAACCAAGTACAAGTAGAACATATGAGAAAAGAAGATATGATAACCCACGAACTAGAGAACCAACTTATTATACAGTAACAGATGATAATAGATATGAAGCAATATGGCAAAGTAGATTAAATAAATGGACACCAACTAAAACTCCAGAACATTCACAATTTTTAGATTTAGATTGTGTCACAGATATAAATAAAACAATACAAGTATGGATAGGACAAATTGCAAAACAACTAATAGATAATAAAATATCAGTAGCAGATACACCAGGATATATAGAAAGAACATTAATAGGAACAGTAAAATTATGGCTACATAACATAACAGCTGACGGTAGAGCAACATTAAGAAATAATAAAGATAGTAGTGGAACAATTACAACATCAAGCATAGCTATATTAGACAAATACGAATTTGGAATTAGAAATGAATTTGGAAGTATGACAACAGAATTAGCAGAACAAGAAAAAGATAAGAATCTAAATAGACAATTAATGAATAAATTATCAATATGCAATATGTGTTATATAGATGAATATACATGCGCTTTTAAAGATTACTATTATAGAGCAATATATACTCATGAAGAAGCTATAGCAGTTAGAAGAACATATTTTACAAAGTTACCTGAACCATTTAGTACAAAAATAATAACAGCATGGGATGCAGCTAGTTTGACAGATACATTAGGAGCTAGAATAAAATATTTACAAACATGGTTTATAGGACTGTGTGGATCCAATATCAGCTAAATTAGAAGATAGTCTAACAGAAATGATAAGATTACAAAAAGAAAATACTGAAATAGATCAAAAACTAGAAATAGAAAAAATACGATTAGAAGCCAAAAAAGAAATCGAACAACTAAAAACCCAACAAATAAAACAAACCCCTCCTCAAAAACCTATACCACCTCAAGAACCAATCCCTGAATATTTTGAACCAGAACCAGAAACATCCGAATCATCTACAAAAATACAAGAAATGGAAAAAGAATTAGCAATATTAAAACAAATATATGCCCAGAAAGTACAAGCCAGATTAGCCAAACAAAATGAAAAAATAAAAAAAGAAAAAGAAAAAAAAGTTAGCAATGGAATTAGAACAGTTAAAAGAACAAATACACTTAGAAAGCTTAAACCCTGACGAAGAATCTCCAAACATAAGTATTGATAACATCACAATAGACAATTTAACCATAGATAATGTAACCATAAACGAAACCGAATCAGAAATACATTCAGACAATAATAACAATGAAGACGATAATGACGATAACAGTGAAACATATACCCAAATAATGAACCAAATAACAGATTTAAATATAAATACAACAAATGCTGAACCAAATATACATACTATAAAAAATGAACAACCAAGTACAAGTAGAACATATGAGAAAAGAAGATATGATAACCCACGAACTAGAGAACCAACTTATTATACAGTAACAGATGATAATAGATATGAAGCAATATGGCAAAGTAGATTAAATAAATGGACACCAACTAAAACTCCAGAACATTCACAATTTTTAGATTTAGATTGTGTCACAGATATAAATAAAACAATACAAGTATGGATAGGACAAATTGCAAAACAACTAATAGATAATAAAATATCAGTAGCAGATACACCAGGATATATAGAAAGAACATTAATAGGAACAGTAAAATTATGGCTACATAACATAACAGCTGACGGTAGAGCAACATTAAGAAATAATAAAGATAGTAGTGGAACAATTACAACATCAAGCATAGCTATATTAGACAAATACGAATTTGGAATTAGAAATGAATTTGGAAGTATGACAACAGAATTAGCAGAACAAGAAAAAGATAAGAATCTAAATAGACAATTAATGAATAAATTATCAATATGCAATATGTGTTATATAGATGAATATACATGCGCTTTTAAAGATTACTATTATAGAGCAATATATACTCATGAAGAAGCTATAGCAGTTAGAAGAACATATTTTACAAAGTTACCTGAACCATTTAGTACAAAAATAATAACAGCATGGGATGCAGCTAGTTTGACAGATACATTAGGAGCTAGAATAAAATATTTACAAACATGGTTTATAGGACTGTGTGATGAATATAAAGATAAACAAAAATTAGATAAAGTATTAACAAAAAATATGTCGTGTTGTACACAAAAGATAGCACCACAATTTGGTTGTAAAACTAAGAAAAATAAGTTTAGATACAAAAAACGATTTAAAAAATATAAATCTTTTAAATCTAAATATAAGCATAAAAATCCAAGAAAAAGATATTATATAAAAAATTACAAGAGAAAAAGACCTTATCGACCTAAGAAAAAATTATCAGAATGCAAATGCTATAACTGTGGAAAATTAGGACACTTAGCTAAAGATTGTAAAATACCTAAAGATATTAAGAAAAAACAAATTACCGAAGTAAGAATAGAAGAAAATATTTATACAGAATTACCATACATAGATTATGATTTAGAAAGTAACGATAGTATTTATGAACTAGATGAATTACCAGATATAGAGATAAATGACGCAGATTTAGAAACTGACCTAAATAATGATGATAGCGATATAAATCTATCAGATATAGAAAACGAAATTGATGACTGAATCAGGAATAATAGAAAAAGAAAATTACCAAACTGAAGATAGTAATAACCAAAAAATAATATTTGACTCAAATATATACAAGCAAATTACGAAACAAGAAATAACCTTAAAAATAGATAATGTATTAGATGTACCAATGGTAAAATATTGGTTTAAAAAACCTAAAGAAGAATATTATATAATAAGCCAAAAAGAACATACAGTAGACTGTAAATATGCACAAGGTAGTGCAATGGTACCCATAATAAGTAAAAGAGAAATAACCAAAGAAATACAAGCATTAAAACCAAAACCGAAAAACGAAATAACTCATGTACACTTAGGAGCAATACAGATATTAATAAAAGCATGTTTTAAGGAAGGAATAAATACACCCATAGAACTATACTTAGCAGATGATAGAATTAAGTACCCAATTGAACAAAGTATAATTAGTGCAGTAAAAGGAAATCTAATATACCAAAAATTTAAGTTTACAGTTAACCCAAATTATACAGTAGCAATAAAAGATAGAAATATAGATAAATCTCTAGTATTATATTGGAAACTATCAGGAATAGAATTAACCCCTGGAAGTAAAATATTTACAGCAAGATGCAAAAATTTATATATTTTAACTACTAAACATATGGTACAAGCAACTAACAAAATTGATAAAATCAATATAGAATCCCCATTCGACAATATATTAACGGTCATAGATAATAATGATTATAGTTATGATGAATTAAATATGAATCAAGAATTAGATATAGTAAAAGAAAGAATAGGAATGACACCAAAAAGACAAATAGATGCCCCCTCATCCTCATCAAGAATGAGTACATCCAGAAGAATAGAATATGAAATACCCAATGAAATAATACCAACACAACATCCTTATTATATAACAGGAATATTAAATCAACGAAAATATTTAATCTTAATTAACACAGGAGAACAAGATAATTGGATAACAAGAGAATTAATTACAGAAGATGATATTATAATACAAGAACAAGAAATACCCGATCTACCAATAGAATTAAAACAGACAAAGGAAATAACTATTCAAGAAGTAATTATAGGCGGAATACCTATAAACATACAATTTACAATAGGACAAATAAATCCAAATATAGTTTTAGGACTACAATGGCTAGAACAAGTAAAACCATATAAGTTAGAAGATAAAAGATTGATCATTCATTACCAAAATAAAAATGTAATAATCAATAGGACAAAATCAATATTATAAAAATACTTTAAAATGAAAGTATATATATTAGCAAAAATAATTGTAGAAGGATACAATAGTAGATATTACACACCAATGATAGATACCGGTGCAGAAGCAAATTTATGTAGATACAATTGTTTACCAGAAACTAAGTGGCAAAAGATAAAAAATCCAACTGTATTTTCAGGATTTAATGACGAAGGAAGTATAATAAAATATTATGCAAAAGATGTCAAATTACAAATATATGATAAAATACTAACAATAAAAACAATGTATAACTATGATTTCACAACAAGAGATATAATTTTAGGAATGCCCTTTATCGATGAACTATACCCTCATATACTAACAAAAACACACTGCTGGTTTACAACACCTTGTAAACAAAAAATAGGAGCCAAACGAGTACAAAATAAACCTAGAAAAACAACACCATGGATAAAAGGATCAGAAAAGATAACACAAAAACTAGAAAATCAAGTGACAACAGAGAAAGCAATAGAAATTATAACCTTTAATATCAATATGTTACAATCAATCTATGATAAGTTAGAACCCTTATATAGTGACAATCCGCTTAAAGGATGGCATAAACATAAAACAACAGTTACAATAGAACTAATAAATCAGAATAGTATAATAACCCAAAAACCATTAAAATATAACTTTGATGACTTAAAAGAATTTACCTTACACATAGATGAATTACTTCAAAATAATTACATCCAAGCTAGTAACAGTAAACATACTAGTCCCGCCTTTATTGTTAACAAACATAGTGAACAAAAAAGAGGGAAGAGTAGGATGGTTATTGATTATAGAAATCTAAATGCCAAAACTAAAACTTATAATTACCCAATACCAAACAAAATATTAAAAATTAGACAAATCCAAGGATATAATTACTTTAGCAAATTTGATTGCAAATCAGGCTTTTATCATTTAAAATTAGAAGATAACTCTAAACATTTAACAGCATTCACAGTACCCCAAGGATTTTATGAATGGAATGTTTTACCCTTTGGATATAAAAATGCACCAGGTAGGTATCAACATTTTATGGATACTTACTTTACACAATTAGAAAACTGTATTGTATATATTGATGATATATTGTTATATTCAAGAACAGAAGACGAACACATACAATTACTAAATAAATTTATTAACATTATAGATACAGCAGGAATTAGTTTAAGTAAAAGCAAGGCAGAAATAATGAAAAAACAAATAGAATTTCTTGGCATACAAATAGATAAGAATGGAGTAAAAATGCAAACACATATAGTACAAAAAATTATAAATTCAGATGAGATACTAGATACAAAGAAAAAGTTACAATCCTTTTTAGGATTAGTAAATCAAGTAAGAGAATATATACCAAAATTAGCAGAATATTTAAAACCATTAAATAAAAAATTAAAAAAGGATATTGAATATCATTTTGACCAAACAGATAGAAAACATATACAAAAGGTTAAAGAATTATGTCAAAAGTTACCAAAATTATATTTTCCAGATATAACAAAAGAATTTATATATATAGTAGAAACAGATTCAAGTAACCATAGTTACGGTGGAGTATTAAAATATAAGTATATTGATACAAAAACAGAACATCACTGTAGATATCACTCAGGAACATATACGGAACCTCAAGATAAATGGGAAATAAATAGGAAAGAATTATTTGCCTTATATAAATGTTTATTAGCATTCGAACCATATATTGTTTATAACAAATTTATTGTCAGAACAGATAATACACAAGTAAAATGGTGGCTAACAAGAAAATTAGACGACTCAGTTACAACAAAAGAAATACGAAGACTTGTCTTAAATATACAAAATTTTACATTTACAATAGAAGTGATCAGTACTAACAAAAATGTCACTGCAGACTACTTATCAAGACAAAGCTACCCAGACAGATCAAGATAGCCAAATGGATATTTTGTTAAAAGCCATGACTACACTTTGCTTAAAAGTGGACAGTTTTGAGCTAGAATTAAAAGAGCTAAAGAAGGACAAAGCTACAAGTCAACCGCATGACTCAAAATATGCTGAACTATGTCAATCGGAAGACATAAAAATTCCAGAACTAGAAGGAGACGTTGAGAAACTCCATAAAACTCATAACAAGTTTGTTAATGCAGCTACAGGAAAAGCATCTACAGGAGCAAGCAGCTCAAATCCAACCAGTCAACCTACAAAAAGACAAAACCAAAATTTAAATAACCAGTTTACAAAAACCTCTATCAGAAATAAACAACCCATAAACCTATCACATCCGACTATACCAAGTCCACAAACATCCACATATGCCGCAAGTCTAAACCAAAATAAACAAGTATATAACCACATTTCCAGAGCATACATCCAAAATATGTATAAAACCCAAACCTTTTTGAATTTACATCCAAGATCTCAGACAACCACTGACCCTCAAAAAGATTTTATAACTCAGAAACTACAAGGATACAATAAACTAATAGCCCAGCCTGGCACCAGTGCAAATTTAGTACGTACATGCTATGAATATGGACTACTCGCAACAGTATATACAGCCGATGGAGCAGAACTACAACAAATACCAGACTTATATAATGCCTTTTCCATATACAAAAGAATTACAGACGGATCATTCTTTTATATAAGATGTTATTCAGCACCAGCCGAAATATTATACAATGAGATAAAACCACTCATCCAAGTAGTAAAAATTGGACTAACCAGAGATATGATTATCCCAGAGGACATAGAAAAGCAACCAGAAATACCAGAAGTTGATATACCAACATTCTTTGCTACAAAAAGATTAATAGGACTACAAGTAATTATCCAAGAACTAGTCAACAATTATACCAATGGACATAACATATGGAAATATCATTGTAGAGACCATGCCATGATCTATGCAAATGCAAGAGTACTACGACAAGAAGATATGGAAGAAGTACGTAGTTGGATATGGACATTACTAAGACCCGAAGATACCCCAACAACAAGAGCTATCAAAAAAGATTTTATTTCAGAAAATTTATTGGTTAAATATTGCCAGTATTTAGGACCAAAATACCCAGATCACCATTGTTCAAAGTGCAGTGGAGGAAATACTACAACTATACCAGAAGTAAATCTAGAATGAAGAACAGCAAGACAAAAAGATACATGGGAAGACCCGCAGATATTATTTTAGTTTGTCTTATTATGTAAATTATTGTACTACTTTTTTAGTGGGAAACACTAAACCCCACACGTTTTTCTTTGTTGAAAATAAGAGCATAATGCTCAATCATGTAAAGTAGGATAGGATAGTACGCGTGTAGGAATAGTTACGCGTTTTCTTTTTTAAAAAAAGTCGTAAAGTACACAGTAGATAGTACTGTGCATTTACGCGTTTTTCTTCTTTTTTCTTTCAGAAGTCGTAAAGCAAACAGTATCTTAAACTGTTTACTCACGCGGTTTCTTTATGTAAATTATTGAGGCACTTGCCTCTTATGTGTATAAATAGAGACGAACAGATGAGAAGGAAGGCAAGCAATTCTGCTTACCTATAACCTCTCATGTGTTGAGAACTCAATAAAAGATATTACTCAAAAATATATTTCAGATATTTGCTATGGAGGAATCCAACATAGAAACATCTATGCCACATACTACCGACGAGATAACAACAAAGGTATACTCATATTTACATATGTGTAACTAATCTATCATATTCCTAATAATCTCTGATTAGCTTATTATTATTTATCATGTTATAGTCTGATTATGTTAACATTATCCTTATTAGTTTGCTATGGTTAGGAAGCTGAGAGTAAGTTAGACCCAGACTAAGCTTTTCCAAAATGGTTGAACCCAGAAAAGGCGAGGAAGCCGTGAATAGGGTAGTAAACCAACTGAAGTAAGCAGGGTTAGGGTAAACTGATTAAAGCTGGAACCCATAGTAGTGACCAACCGGATAATTAAACATACTGGACTATTAGATGATAAAGGTAATAATATAAGCAGAGGTTAGAAGGAATAGTTTGATTAAAACACAGAAGTAAGAAATGACAGAACCTAGTTATATGAAACTCGAGATAGCAGAAACTAGTAACCCTAAACAAACAGAAGATATAGAAAGATATAAAACACCAATACCTAAGTATCTTATAAATGGAGATAAAGACTATAAAATATTAGTCTTATATATATTAAAAAATTTAGATACAGATATCACACAAAGAATATATAACCTACTATTTAACCACGAAATTATAGACTTAATGAAAGAATTATGGCTAGACACAATATTAAACAATGATAGTGATGATGACTCTAGAGATAATGATATATACCTTGATATAGATACAGAAGGATATCTAGATTTTTATTAAAATGGACCAAAATAATTTAGAAAATTGGCAGCGAACTATAGATGAACTAAGAGAAAGAGAAACATTAATACAATTCAATCTAGACAGATATATACAAACCCAAAATAGTGGTTATTTAGATCTAATAGTAAGAGATATCAATATTATATTAAGACTAATTAGAGAACGAGATAACTACTATAATTCCGCATTTAGATAAAATGACCCAAGAAGAGAAGATCAAAGGACCACCCCCCACATAAAAGAATGATCCGTCTGTAATTCTTTTGTATATGGAAAAGGCATTATATAAGTCTGGTATTTGTTGTAGTTCTGCTCCATCGGCTGTATATACCGTTGCGAGTAGTCCATATTCATAGCATGTACGTACTAAATTTGCACTGGTGCCAGGCTGGGCTATTAGTTTATTGTATCCTTGTAGTTTCTGCGTTATAAAATCTTTTTGAGGGTCAGTGGTTGTCTGAGATCTTGGATGTAAATTCAAAAAGGTTTGGGTTTTATACATATTTTGGATGTATGCTCTGGAAATGTGGTTATATACTTGTTTATTTTGGTTTAGACTTGCGGCATATGTGGATGTTTGTGGACTTGGTATAGTCGGATGTGATAGGTTTATGGGTTGTTTATTCCTGGTAAAGGTTTTTGTAAACTGGCTATTTAAATTTTGGTTTTGTCTTTTTGTAGGTTGACTGGTTGGATTTGAGCTGCTTGCTCCTGTAGATGCTTTTCCTGTAGCTGCATTAACAAACTTGTTATGAGTTTTATGGAGTTTCTCAACGTCTCCTTCTAGTTCTGGAATTTTTATGTCTTCCGATTGACATAGTTCAGCATATTTTGAGTCATGCGGTTGACTTGTAGCTTTGTCCTTCTTTAGCTCTTTTAGTTCTAGCTCAAAACTGTCCACTTTTAAGCAAAGTGTAGTCATGGCTTTTAACAAAATATCCATTTGGCTATCTTGATCTGTCTGGGTAGCTTTGTCTTGATAAGTAGTCTGCAGTGACATTTTTGTTAGTACTGATCACTTCTATTGTAAATGTAAAATTTTGTATATTTAAGACAAGTCTTCGTATTTCTTTTGTTGTAACTGAGTCGTCTAATTTTCTTGTTAGCCACCATTTTACTTGTGTATTATCTGTTCTGACAATAAATTTGTTATAAACAATATATGGTTCGAATGCTAATAAACATTTATATAAGGCAAATAATTCTTTCCTATTTATTTCCCATTTATCTTGAGGTTCCGTATATGTTCCTGAGTGATATCTACAGTGATGTTCTGTTTTTGTATCAATATACTTATATTTTAATACTCCACCGTAACTATGGTTACTTGAATCTGTTTCTACTATATATATAAATTCTTTTGTTATATCTGGAAAATATAATTTTGGTAACTTTTGACATAATTCTTTAACCTTTTGTATATGTTTTCTATCTGTTTGGTCAAAATGATATTCAATATCCTTTTTTAATTTTTTATTTAATGGTTTTAAATATTCTGCTAATTTTGGTATATATTCTCTTACTTGATTTACTAATCCTAAAAAGGATTGTAACTTTTTCTTTGTATCTAGTATCTCATCTGAATTTATAATTTTTTGTACTATATGTGTTTGCATTTTTACTCCATTCTTATCTATTTGTATACCAAGAAATTCTATTTGTTTTTTCATTATTTCTGCCTTGCTTTTACTTAAACTAATTCCTGCTGTATCTATAATGTTAATAAATTTATTTAGTAATTGTATGTGTTCGTCTTCTGTTCTTGAATATAACAATATATCATCAATATATACAATACAGTTTTCTAATTGTGTAAAGTAAGTATCCATAAAATGTTGATACCTACCTGGTGCATTTTTATATCCAAAGGGTAAAACATTCCATTCATAAAATCCTTGGGGTACTGTGAATGCTGTTAAATGTTTAGAGTTATCTTCTAATTTTAAATGATAAAATCCTGATTTGCAATCAAATTTGCTAAAGTAATTATATCCTTGGATTTGTCTAATTTTTAATATTTTATTTGGTATTGGGTAATTATAAGTTTTAGTTTTGGCATTTAGATTTCTATAATCAATAACCATCCTACTCTTCCCTCTTTTTTGTTCACTATGTTTGTTAACAATAAAGGCGGGACTAGTATGTTTACTGTTACTAGCTTGGATGTAATTATTTTGAAGTAATTCATCTATGTGTAAGGTAAATTCTTTTAAGTCATCAAAGTTATATTTTAATGGTTTTTGGGTTATTATACTATTCTGATTTATTAGTTCTATTGTAACTGTTGTTTTATGTTTATGCCATCCTTTAAGCGGATTGTCACTATATAAGGGTTCTAACTTATCATAGATTGATTGTAACATATTGATATTAAAGGTTATAATTTCTATTGCTTTCTCTGTTGTCACTTGATTTTCTAGTTTTTGTGTTATCTTTTCTGATCCTTTTATCCATGGTGTTGTTTTTCTAGGTTTATTTTGTACTCGTTTGGCTCCTATTTTTTGTTTACAAGGTGTTGTAAACCAGCAGTGTGTTTTTGTTAGTATATGAGGGTATAGTTCATCGATAAAGGGCATTCCTAAAATTATATCTCTTGTTGTGAAATCATAGTTATACATTGTTTTTATTGTTAGTATTTTATCATATATTTGTAATTTGACATCTTTTGCATAATATTTTATTATACTTCCTTCGTCATTAAATCCTGAAAATACAGTTGGATTTTTTATCTTTTGCCATTTAGATTCTGGTAAACAATTGTATCTACATAAATTTGCTTCTGCACCGGTATCTATCATTGGTGTGTAATATCTACTATTGTATCCTTCTACAATTATTTTTGCTAATATATATACTTTCATTTTAAAGTATTTTTATAATATTGATTTTGTCCTATTGATTATTACATTTTTATTTTGGTAATGAATGATCAATCTTTTATCTTCTAACTTATATGGTTTTACTTGTTCTAGCCATTGTAGTCCTAAAACTATATTTGGATTTATTTGTCCTATTGTAAATTGTATATTTATAGGTATTCCGCCTATAATTACTTCTTGAATAGTTATTTCCTTTGTCTGTTTTAATTCTATTGGTAAATCGGGTATTTCTTGTTCTTGTATTATAATATCATCTTCTGTAATTAATTCTCTAGTTATCCAATTATCTTGTTCTCCTGTGTTAATTAAGATTAAATATTTTCGTTGATTTAATATTCCTGTTATATAATAAGGATGTTGTGTTGGTATTATTTCATTGGGTATTTCATATTCTATTCTTCTGGATGTACTCATTCTTGATGAGGATGAGGGGGCATCTATTTGTCTTTTTGGTGTCATTCCTATTCTTTCTTTTACTATATCTAATTCTTGATTCATATTTAATTCATCATAACTATAATCATTATTATCTATGACCGTTAATATATTGTCGAATGGGGATTCTATATTGATTTTATCAATTTTGTTAGTTGCTTGTACCATATGTTTAGTAGTTAAAATATATAAATTTTTGCATCTTGCTGTAAATATTTTACTTCCAGGGGTTAATTCTATTCCTGATAGTTTCCAATATAATACTAGAGATTTATCTTCCCATGTATCTTTTTGTCTTGCTGTTCTTCATTCTAGATTTACTTCTGGTATAGTTGTAGTATTTCCTCCACTGCACTTTGAACAATGGTGATCTGGGTATTTTGGTCCTAAATACTGGCAATATTTAACCAATAAATTTTCTGAAATAAAATCTTTTTTGATAGCTCTTGTTGTTGGGGTATCTTCGGGTCTTAGTAATGTCCATATCCAACTACGTACTTCTTCCATATCTTCTTGTCGTAGTACTCTTGCATTTGCATAGATCATGGCATGGTCTCTACAATGATATTTCCATATGTTATGTCCATTGGTGTAATTGTTGACTAGTTCTTGAATAATTACTTGCAGTCCTATTAATCTTTTTGTAGCAAAGAATGTTGGTATATCAACTTCTGGTATTTCTGGTTGCTTTTCTATGTCCTCTGGGATAATCATATCTCTGGTTAGTCCAATTTTTACTACTTGGATGAGTGGTTTTATCTCATTGTATAATATTTCGGCTGGTGCTGAATAACATCTTATATAAAAGAATGATCCGTCTGTAATTCTTTTGTATATGGAAAAGGCATTATATAAGTCTGGTATTTGTTGTAGTTCTGCTCCATCGGCTGTATATACTGTTGCGAGTAGTCCATATTCATAGCATGTACGTACTAAATTTGCACTGGTGCCAGGCTGGGCTATTAGTTTATTGTATCCTTGTAGTTTCTGAGTTATAAAATCTTTTTGAGGGTCAGTGGTTGTCTGAGATCTTGGATGTAAATTCAAAAAGGTTTGGGTTTTATACATATTTTGGATGTATGCTCTGGAAATGTGGTTATATACTTGTTTATTTTGGTTTAGACTTGCGGCATATGTGGATGTTTGTGGACTTGGTATAGTCGGATGTGATAGGTTTATGGGTTGTTTATTTCTGATAGAGGTTTTTGTAAACTGGTTATTTAAATTTTGGTTTTGTCTTTTTGTAGGTTGACTGGTTGGATTTGAGCTGCTTGCTCCTGTAGATGCTTTTCCTGTAGCTGCATTAACAAACTTGTTATGAGTTTTATGGAGTTTCTCAATGTCTCCTTCTAGTTCTGGAATTTTTATGTCTTCCGATTGACATAGTTCAGCATATTTTGAGTCATGCGGTTGACTTGTAGCTTTGTCCTTCTTTAGCTCTTTTAGTTCTAGCTCAAAACTGTCCACTTTTAAGCAAAGTGTAGTCATGGCTTTTAACAAAATATCCATTTGGCTATCTTGATCTGTCTGGGTAGCTTTGTCTTGATAAGTAGTCTGCAGTGACATTTTTGTTAGTACTGATCACTTCTATTGTAAATGTAAAATTTTGTATATTTAAGACAAGTCTTCGTATTTCTTTTGTTGTAACTGAGTCGTCTAATTTTCTTGTTAGCCACCATTTTACTTGTGTATTATCTGTTCTGACAATAAATTTGTTATAAACAATATATGGTTCGAATGCTAATAAACATTTATATAAGGCAAATAATTCTTTCCTATTTATTTCCCATTTATCTTGAGGTTCCGTATATGTTCCTGAGTGATATCTACAGTGATGTTCTGTTTTTGTATCAATATACTTATATTTTAATACTCCACCGTAACTATGGTTACTTGAATCTGTTTCTACTATATATATAAATTCTTTTGTTATATCTGGAAAATATAATTTTGGTAACTTTTGACATAATTCTTTAACCTTTTGTATATGTTTTGTATCTGTTTGGTCAAAATGATATTCAATATCCTTTTTTAATTTTTTATTTAATGGTTTTAAATATTCTGCTAATTTTGGTATATATTCTCTTACTTGATTTACTAATCCTAAAAAGGATTGTAATTTTTTCTTCGTATCTAGTATTTCATTTGAATTTATAATTTTTTGTACTATATGTGTTTGCATTTTTACTCCATTCTTATCTATTTGTATACCAAGAAATTCTATTTGTTTTTTCATTATTTCTGCCTTGCTTTTACTTAAACTAATTCCTGCTGTATCTATAATGTTAATAAATTTATTTAGTAATTGTATGTGTTCGTCTTCTGTTCTTGAATATAACAATATATCATCAATATATACAATACAGTTTTCTAATTGTGTAAAGTAAGTATCCATAAAATGTTGATACCTACCTGGTGCATTTTTATATCCAAAGGGTAAAACATTCCATTCATAAAATCCTTGGGGTACTGTGAATGCTGTTAAATGTTTAGAGTTATCTTCTAATTTTAAATGATAAAATCCTGATTTGCAATCAAATTTGCTAAAGTAATTATATCCTTGGATTTGTCTAATTTTTAATATTTTATTTGGTATTGGGTAATTATAAGTTTTAGTTTTGGCATTTAGATTTCTATAATCAATAACCATCCTACTCTTCCCTCTTTTTTGTTCACTATGTTTGTTAACAATAAAGGCGGGACTAGTATGTTTACTGTTACTAGCTTGGATGTAATTATTTTGAAGTAATTCATCTATGTGTAAGGTAAATTCTTTTAAGTCATCAAAGTTATATTTTAATGGTTTTTGGGTTATTATACTATTCTGATTTATTAGTTCTATTGTAACTGTTGTTTTATGTTTATGCCATCCTTTAAGCGGAGATTTTTATTAAAATGGACCAAAATAATTTAGAAAATTGGCAGCGAACTATAGATGAACTAAGAGAAAGAGAAACATTAATACAATTCAATCTAGACAGATATATACAAACCCAAAATAGTGGTTATTTAGATCTAATAGTAAGAGATATCAATATTATATTAAGACTAATTAGAGAACGAGATAACTACTATAATTCCGCATTTAGATAAAATGACCCAAGAAGAGAAGATCAAAGGACCACCCCCCACATTGGTATCAGAGCATAGGAATAAAAAAGATAAGATAACAGAGCATAGGATGAACGAAAATAAAATAAACGAGCATAGGAATAAAAAATATAGTACCAACAATATTTACAAAAATAGAATAAAGAAACAAAGTAAAAAACAATTTATAATACAAACAGAAAACATGAAAGGAATTGAATATGGAGAAGATTTACCAGATAAACACCCTAGATGTATAAGATTGGATAAACAAATAAATATAGCAACTAAAGTACAGAAACTAAGACTAAATTTAGATAAATTATATGAAAGATACGAATACACAAAAATACCTGAATTAATCGACACAATTTCCTATACAGAATACGAATATATTAGACAACTTATAAAACAACAAGAATATAAATATGATGAATTATAATGTATAAGCGACAACAACCAAAAGTAGTCAGAAAAATAAAAATACACTATTTAACAAGAAGAATTGAAAAACAGAGTAAAATAAAAAGACAGCAAAAATATAAGCTAAAAGAAATTACACAAATAATCAAGGAAATAAATAACTTCACTAAAAGAATAACACATTTTATTATAGCAATAACTAAAATAAGAGAATCATTAGTAAATGGATAAACCAGAGCCAAGCAACCCAGTATATATATATCCAGAAACACCAAAAATAATAAGAAAAATGGAATTATTAAGAAAATTAAATGATATACACGAAGAACTTAAAATTAGAAAAGAAAGATTAAATTATAATATATTTGCAGGAGTAGCTAAAAAATCAATCGAAGCACAAAAACAAACCATACAAGAATTAGAATTACAAAAAGATATATTAGAAATTAAATATTGTTTATGAATAAAGAAGAATATCCAGTAGAAGAAAAAACATTTTTAGGAACAGATGGAACACAAATAACAATAACACACTCAAATTTAGGACGACGATATAGAAAAATAGGTACAAAATTATATTTAATGCCGGATCCAATATCAGCTAAATTAGAAGATAGTCTAACAGAAATGATAAGATTACAAAAAGAAAATACTGAAATAGATCAAAAACTAGAAATAGAAAAAATACGATTAGAAGCCAAAAAAGAAATCGAACAACTAAAAACCCAACAAATAAAACAAACCCCTCCTCAAAAACCTATACCACCTCAAGAACCAATCCCTGAATATTTTGAACCAGAACCAGAAACATCCGAATCATCTACAAAAATACAAGAAATGGAAAAAGAATTAGCAATATTAAAACAAATATATGCCCAGAAAGTACAAGCCAGATTAGCCAAACAAAATGAAAAAATAAAAAAAGAAAAAGAAAAAAAGTTAGCAATGGAATTAGAACAGTTAAAAGAACAAATACACTTAGAAAGCTTAAACCCTGACGAAGAATCTCCAAACATAAGTATTGATAACATCACAATAGACAATTTAACCATAGATAATGTAACCATAAACGAAACCGAATCAGAAATACATTCAGACAATAATAACAATGAAGACGATAATGACGATAACAATGTGGGGGGTGGTCCTTTGATCTTCTCTTCTTGGGTCATTTTATCTAAATGCGGAATTATAGTAGTTATCTCGTTCTCTAATTAGTCTTAATATAATATTGATATCTCTTACTATTAGATCTAAATAACCACTATTTTGGGTTTGTATATATCTGTCTAGATTGAATTGTATTAATGTTTCTCTTTCTCTTAGTTCATCTATAGTTCGCTGCCAATTTTCTAAATTATTTTGGTCCATTTTAATAAAAATCTAGATATCCTTCTGTATCTATATCAAGGTATATATCATTATCTCTAGAGTCATTATCACTATCATTGTTTAATATTGTGTCTATCCATAATTCTTTCATTAAGTCTATGATTTCGTGGTTAAATAGTAGGTTATATATTCTTTGTGTGATATCTGTATCTAAATTTTTTAATATATATAAGACTAATATTTTATAGTCTTTATCTCCATTTATAAGATACTTAGGTATTGGTGTTTTATATCTTTCTATATCTTCTGTTTGTTTAGGGTTACTAGTTTCTGCTATTTCGGGTTTCATATAACTAGGTTCTGTCATTTCTTACTTCTGTGTTTTAATCAATTATTCCTTCTAACCTCTGCTTATATTATTACCTTTATCATCTAATAGTCCAGTATGTTTAATTATCCGGTTGGTCACTACTATGGGTTCCAGCTTTAATCAGTTTACCCTAACCCTGCTTACTTCAGTTGGTTTACTACCCTATTCACGGCTTCCTCGCCTTTTCTGGGTTCAACCATTTTGGAAAAGCTTAGTCTGGGTCTAACTTACTCTCAGCTTCCTAACCATAGCAAACTAATAAGGATAATGTTAACATAATCAGACTATAACATGATAAATAATAATAAGCTAATCAGAGATTATTAGGAATATGATAGATTAGTTACACATATGTAAATATGAGTATACCTTTGTTGTTATCTCGTCGGTAGTATGTGGCATAGATGTTTCTATGTTGGATTCCTCCATAGCAAATATCTGAAATATATTTTTGAGTAATATCTTTTATTGAGTTCTCAACACATGAGAGGTTATAGGTAAGCAGAATTGCTTGCCTTCCTTCTCATCTGTTCGTCTCTATTTATACACATAAGAGGCAAGTGCCTCAATAATTTACATAAAGAAAAACGCGTAAATGCACAGTACTATCTACTGTGTACTTTACGACTTTTTTTAAAAAAGAAAACGCGTAACTATTCCTACACGCGTACTATCCTATCCTACTTTACATGATTGAGCATTATGCTCTTATTTTCAACAAAGAAAAACGTGTGGGGTTTAGTGTTTCCCACTAAAAAAGTAGTACAATAATTTACATAATAAGACAAACTAAAATAATATCTGCGGGTCTTCCCATGTATCTTTTTGTCTTGCTGTTCTTCATTCTAGATTTACTTCTGGTATAGTTGTAGTATTTCCTCCACTGCACTTTGAACAATGGTGATCTGGGTATTTTGGTCCTAAATACTGGCAATATTTAACCAATAAATTTTCTGAAATAAAATCTTTTTTGATAGCTCTTGTTGTTGGGGTATCTTCGGGTCTTAGTAATGTCCATATCCAACTACGTACTTCTTCCATATCTTCTTGTCGTAGTACTCTTGCATTTGCATAGATCATGGCATGGTCTCTACAATGATATTTCCATATGTTATGTCCATTGGTATAATTGTTGACTAGTTCTTGGATAATTACTTGTAGTCCTATTAATCTTTTTGTAGCAAAGAATGTTGGTATATCAACTTCTGGTATTTCTGGTTGCTTTTCTATATCCTCTGGGATAATCATATCTCTGGTTAGTCCAATTTTTACTACTTGGATGAGTGGTTTTATCTCATTGTATAATATTTCGGCTGGTGCTGAATAACATCTTATATAAAAGAATGATCCGTCTGTAATTCTTTTGTATATGGAAAAGGCATTATATAAGTCTGGTATTTGTTGTAGTTCTGCTCCATCGGCTGTATATACCGTTGCGAGTAGTCCATATTCATAGCATGTACGTACTAAATTTGCACTGGTGCCAGGCTGGGCTATTAGTTTATTGTATCCTTGTAGTTTCTGCGTTATAAAATCTTTTTGAGGGTCAGTGGTTGTCTGAGATCTTGGATGTAAATTCAAAAAGGTTTGGGTTTTATACATATTTTGGATGTATGCTCTGGAAATGTGGTTATATACTTGTTTATTTTGGTTTAGACTTGCGGCATATGTGGATGTTTGTGGACTTGGTATAGTCGGATGTGATAGGTTTATGGGTTGTTTATTCCTGGTAAAGGTTTTTGTAAACTGGCTATTTAAATTTTGGTTTTGTCTTTTTGTAGGTTGACTGGTTGGATTTGAGCTGCTTGCTCCTGTAGATGCTTTTCCTGTAGCTGCATTAACAAACTTGTTATGAGTTTTATGGAGTTTCTCAACGTCTCCTTCTAGTTCTGGAATTTTTATGTCTTCCGATTGACATAGTTCAGCATATTTTGAGTCATGCGGTTGACTTGTAGCTTTGTCCTTCTTTAGCTCTTTTAGTTCTAGCTCAAAACTGTCCACTTTTAAGCAAAGTGTAGTCATGGCTTTTAACAAAATATCCATTTGGCTATCTTGATCTGTCTGGGTAGCTTTGTCTTGATAAGTAGTCTGCAGTGACATTTTTGTTAGTACTGATCACTTCTATTGTAAATGTAAAATTTTGTATATTTAAGACAAGTCTTCGTATTTCTTTTGTTGTAACTGAGTCGTCTAATTTTCTTGTTAGCCACCATTTTACTTGTGTATTATCTGTTCTGACAATAAATTTGTTATAAACAATATATGGTTCGAATGCTAATAAACATTTATATAAGGCAAATAATTCTTTATAATTAGTGCAGTAAAAGGAAATCTAATATACCAAAAATTTAAGTTTACAGTTAACCCAAATTATACAGTAGCAATAAAAGATAGAAATATAGATAAATCCCTAGTATTATATTGGAAACTATCAGGAATAGAATTAACCCCTGGAAGTAAAATATTTACAGCAAGATGCAAAAATTTATATATTTTAACTACTAAACATATGGTACAAGCAACTAACAAAATAATAAGAAAAATGGAATTATTAAGAAAATTAAATGATATACACGAAGAACTTAAAATTAGAAAAGAAAGATTAAATTATAATATATTTGCAGGAGTAGCTAAAAAATCAATCGAAGCACAAAAACAAACCATACAAGAATTAGAATTACAAAAAGATATATTAGAAATTAAATATTGTTTATGAATAAAGAAGAATATCCAGTAGAAGAAAAAACATTTTTAGGAACAGATGGAACACAAATAACAATAACACACTCAAATTTAGGACGACGATATAGAAAAATAGGTACAAAATTATATTTAATGCCGGATCCAATATCAGCTAAATTAGAAGATAGTCTAACAGAAATGATAAGATTACAAAAAGAAAATACTGAAATAGATCAAAAACTAGAAATAGAAAAAATACGATTAGAAGCCAAAAAAGAAATCGAACAACTAAAAACCCAACAAATAAAACAAAACCCTCCTCAAAAACCTATACCACCTCAAGAACCAATCCCTGAATATTTTGAACCAGAACCAGAAACATCCGAATCATCTACAAAAATACAAGAAATGGAAAAAGAATTAGCAATATTAAAACAAATATATGCCCAGAAAGTACAAGCCAGATTAGCCAAACAAAATGAAAAAATAAAAAAAGAAAAAGAAAAAAAGTTAGCAATGGAATTAGAACAGTTAAAAGAACAAATACACTTAGAAAGCTTAAACCCTGACGAAGAATCTCCAAACATAAGTATTGATAACATCACAATAGACAATTTAACCATAGATAATGTAACCATAAACGAAACCGAATCAGAAATACATTCAGACAATAATAACAATGAAGACGATAATGACGATAACAGTGAAACATATACCCAAATAATGAACCAAATAACAGATTTAAATATAAATACAACAAATGCTGAACCAAATATACATACTATAAAAAATGAACAACCAAGTACAAGTAGAACATATGAGAAAAGAAGATATGATAACCCACGAACTAGAGAACCAACTTATTATACAGTAACAGATGATAATAGATATGAAGCAATATGGCAAAGTAGATTAAATAAATGGACACCAACTAAAACTCCAGAACATTCACAATTTTTAGATTTAGATTGTGTCACAGATATAAATAAAACAATACAAGTATGGATAGGACAAATTGCAAAACAACTAATAGATAATAAAATATCAGTAGCAGATACACCAGGATATATAGAAAGAACATTAATAGGAACAGTAAAATTATGGCTACATAACATAACAGCTGACGGTAGAGCAACATTAAGAAATAATAAAGATAGTAGTGGAACAATTACAACATCAAGCATAGCTATATTAGACAAATACGAATTTGGAATTAGAAATGAATTTGGAAGTATGACAACAGAATTAGCAGAACAAGAAAAAGATAAGAATCTAAATAGACAATTAATGAATAAATTATCAATATGCAATATGTGTTATATAGATGAATATACATGCGCTTTTAAAGATTACTATTATAGAGCAATATATACTCATGAAGAAGCTATAGCAGTTAGAAGAACATATTTTACAAAGTTACCTGAACCATTTAGTACAAAAATAATAACAGCATGGGATGCAGCTAGTTTGACAGATACATTAGGAGCTAGAATAAAATATTTACAAACATGGTTTATAGGACTGTGTGATGAATATAAAGATAAACAAAAATTAGATAAAGTATTAACAAAAAATATGTCGTGTTGTACACAAAAGATAGCACCACAATTTGGTTGTAAAACTAAGAAAAATAAGTTTAGATACAAAAAACGATTTAAAAAATATAAATCTTTTAAATCTAAATATAAGCATAAAAATCCAAGAAAAAGATATTATATAAAAAATTACAAGAGAAAAAGACCTTATCGACCTAAGAAAAAATTATCAGAATGCAAATGCTATAACTGTGGAAAATTAGGACACTTAGCTAAAGATTGTAAAATAAACCTTTTTGAATTTACATCCAAGATCTCAGACAACCACTGACCCTCAAAAAGATTTTATAACGCAGAAACTACAAGGATACAATAAACTAATAGCCCAGCCTGGCACCAGTGCAAATTTAGTACGTACATGCTATGAATATGGACTACTCGCAACGGTATATACAGCCGATGGAGCAGAACTACAACAAATACCAGACTTATATAATGCCTTTTCCATATACAAAAGAATTACAGACGGATCATTCTTTTATATAAGATGTTATTCAGCACCAGCCGAAATATTATACAATGAGATAAAACCACTCATTCAAGTAGTAAAAATTGGACTAACCAGAGATATGATTATCCCAGAGGATATAGAAAAGCAACCAGAAATACCAGAAGTTGATATACCAACATTCTTTGCTACAAAAAGATTAATAGGACTGCAAGTAATTATTCAAGAACTAGTCAACAATTACACCAATGGACATAACATATGGAAATATCATTGTAGAGACCATGCCATGATCTATGCAAATGCAAGAGTACTACGACAAGAAGATATGGAAGAAGTACGTAGTTGGATATGGACATTACTAAGACCCGAAGATACCCCAACAACAAGAGCTATCAAAAAAGATTTTATTTCAGAAAATTTATTGGTTAAATATTGCCAGTATTTAGGACCAAAATACCCAGATCACCATTGTTCAAAGTGCAGTGGAGGAAATACTACAACTATACCAGAAGTAAATCTAGAATGAAGAACAGCAAGACAAAAAGATACATGGGAAGACCCGCAGATATTCTTCATTTTATAAATATGATGAATTATAATGTATAAGCGACAACAACCAAAAGTAGTCAGAAAAATAAAAATACACTATTTAACAAGAAGAATTGAAAAACAGAGTAAAATAAAAAGACAGCAAAAATATAAGCTAAAAGAAATTACACAAATAATCAAGGAAATAAATAACTTCACTAAAAGAATAACACATTTTATTATAGCAATAACTAAAATAAGAGAATCATTAGTAAATGGATAAACCAGAGCCGAGCAACCCAGTATATATATATCCAGAAACACCAAAAATAATAAGAAAAATGGAATTATTAAGAAAATTAAATGATATACACGAAGAACTTAAAATTAGAAAAGAAAGATTAAATTATAATATATTTGCAGGAGTAGCTAAAAAATCAATCGAAGCACAAAAACAAACCATACAAGAATTAGAATTACAAAAAGATATATTAGAAATAAAATATTGTTTATGAATAAAGAAGAATATCCAGTAGAAGAAAAAACATTTTTAGGAACAGATGGAACACAAATAACAATAACACACACAAATAGCTCTTGATTCATTTATGATTATTTCCTAAACATTTAACAGCATTCACAGTACCCCAAGGATTTTATGAATGGAATGTTTTACCCTTTGGATATAAAAATGCACCAGGTAGGTATCAACATTTTATGGATACTTACTTTACACAATTAGAAAACTGTATTGTATATATTGATGATATATTGTTATATTCAAGAACAGAAGACGAACACATACAATTACTAAATAAATTTATTAACATTATAGATACAGCAGGAATTAGTTTAAGTAAAAGCAAGGCAGAAATAATGAAAAAACAAATAGAATTTCTTGGTATACAAATAGATAAGAATGGAGTAAAAATGCAAACACATATAGTACAAAAAATTATAAATTCAAATGAAATACTAGATACGAAGAAAAAATTACAATCCTTTTTAGGATTAGTAAATCAAGTAAGAGAATATATACCAAAATTAGCAGAATATTTAAAACCATTAAATAAAAAATTAAAAAAGGATATTGAATATCATTTTGACCAAACAGATAGAAAACATATACAAAAGGTTAAAGAATTATGTCAAAAGTTACCAAAATTATATTTTCCAGATATAACAAAAGAATTTATATATATAGTAGAAACAGATTCAAGTAACCATAGTTACGGTGGAGTATTAAAATATAAGTATATTGATACAAAAACAGAACATCACTGTAGATATCACTCAGGAACATATACGGAACCTCAAGATAAATGGGAAATAAATAGGAAAGAATTATTTGCCTTATATAAATGTTTATTAGCATTCGAACCATATATTGTTTATAACAAATTTATTGTCAGAACAGATAATACACAAGTAAAATGGTGGCTAACAAGAAAATTAGACGACTCAGTTACAACAAAAGAAATACGAAGACTTGTCTTAAATATACAAAATTTTACATTTACAATAACTTGTAGCTTTGTCCTTCTTTAGCTCTTTTAGTTCTAGCTCAAAACTGTCCACTTTTAAGCAAAGTGTAGTCATGGCTTTTAACAAAATATCCATTTGGCTATCTTGATCTGTCTGGGTAGCTTTGTCTTGATAAGTAGTCTGCAGTGACATTTTTGTTAGTACTGATCACTTCTATTGTAAATGTAAAATTTTGTATATTTAAGACAAGTCTTCGTATTTCTTTTGTTGTAACTGAGTCGTCTAATTTTCTTGTTAGCCACCATTTTACTTGTGTATTATCTGTTCTGACAATAAATTTGTTATAAACAATATATGGTTCGAATGCTAATAAACATTTATATAAGGCAAATAATTCTTTCCTATTTATTTCCCATTTATCTTGAGGTTCCGTATATGTTCCTGAGTGATATCTACAGTGATGTTCTGTTTTTGTATCAATATACTTATATTTTAATACTCCACCGTAACTATGGTTACTTGAATCTGTTTCTACTATATATATAAATTCTTTTGTTATATCTGGAAAATATAATTTTGGTAACTTTTGACATAATTCTTTAACCTTTTGTATATGTTTTCTATCTGTTTGGTCAAAATGATATTCAATATCCTTTTTTAATTTTTTATTTAATGGTTTTAAATATTCTGCTAATTTTGGTATATATTCTCTTACTTGATTTACTAATCCTAAAAAGGATTGTAATTTTTTCTTCGTATCTAGTATTTCATTTGAATTTATAATTTTTTGTACTATATGTGTTTGCATTTTTACTCCATTCTTATCTATTTGTATACCAAGAAATTCTATTTGTTTTTTCATTATTTCTGCCTTGCTTTTACTTAAACTAATTCCTGCTGTATCTATAATGTTAATAAATTTATTTAGTAATTGTATGTGTTCGTCTTCTGTTCTTGAATATAACAATATATCATCAATATATACAATACAGTTTTCTAATTGTGTAAAGTAAGTATCCATAAAATGTTGATACCTACCTGGTGCATTTTTATATCCAAAGGGTAAAACATTCCATTCATAAAATCCTTGGGGTACTGTGAATGCTGTTAAATGTTTAGAGTTATCTTCTAATTTTAAATGATAAAATCCTGATTTGCAATCAAATTTGCTAAAGTAATTATATCCTTGGATTTGTCTAATTTTTAATATTTTATTTGGTATTGGGTAATTATAAGTTTTAGTTTTGGCATTTAGATTTCTATAATCAATAACCATCCTACTCTTCCCTCTTTTTTGTTCACTATGTTTGTTAACAATAAAGGCGGGACTAGTATGTTTACTGTTACTAGCTTGGATGTAATTATTTTGAAGTAATTCATCTATGTGTAAGGTAAATTCTTTTAAGTCATCAAAGTTATATTTTAATGGTTTTTGGGTTATTATACTATTCTGATTTATTAGTTCTATTGTAACTGTTGTTTTATGTTTATGCCATCCTTTAAGCGGATTGTCACTATATAAGGGTTCTAACTTATCATAGATTGATTGTAACATATTGATATTAAAGGTTATAATTTCTATTGCTTTCTCTGTTGTCACTTGATTTTCTAGTTTTTGTGTTATCTTTTCTGATCCTTTTATCCATGGTGTTGTTTTTCTAGGTTTATTTTGTACTCGTTTGGCTCCTATTTTTTGTTTACAAGGTGTTGTAAACCAGCAGTGTGTTTTTGTTAGTATATGAGGGTATAGTTCATCGATAAAGGGCATTCCTAAAATTATATCTCTTGTTGTGAAATCATAGTTATACATTGTTTTTATTGTTAGTATTTTATCATATATTTGTAATTTGACATCTTTTGCATAATATTTTATTATACTTCCTTCGTCATTAAATCCTGAAAATACAGTTGGATTTTTTATCTTTTGCCATTTAGATTCTGGTAAACAATTGTATCTACATAAATTTGCTTCTGCACCGGTATCTATCATTGGTGTGTAATATCTACTATTGTATCCTTCTACAATTATTTTTGCTAATATACAAATTATAGATGGTTATTGATTATAGAAATCTAAATGCCAAAACTAAAACTTATAATTACCCAATACCAAACAAAATATTAAAAATTAGACAAATCCAAGGATATAATTACTTTAGCAAATTTGATTGCAAATCAGGCTTTTATCATTTAAAATTAGAAGATAACTCTAAACATTTAACAGCATTCACAGTACCCCAAGGATTTTATGAATGGAATGTTTTACCCTTTGGATATAAAAATGCACCAGGTAGGTATCAACATTTTATGGATACTTACTTTACACAATTAGAAAACTGTATTGTATATATTGATGATATATTGTTATATTCAAGAACAGAAGACGAACACATACAATTACTAAATAAATTTATTAACATTATAGATACAGCAGGAATTAGTTTAAGTAAAAGCAAGGCAGAAATAATGAAAAAACAAATAGAATTTCTTGGCATACAAATAGATAAGAATGGAGTAAAAATGCAAACACATATAGTACAAAAAATTATAAATTCAGATGAGATACTAGATACAAAGAAAAAGTTACAATCCTTTTTAGGATTAGTAAATCAAGTAAGAGAATATATACCAAAATTAGCAGAATATTTAAAACCATTAAATAAAAAATTAAAAAAGGATATTGAATATCATTTTGACCAAACAGATAGAAAACATATACAAAAGGTTAAAGAATTATGTCAAAAGTTACCAAAATTATATTTTCCAGATATAACAAAAGAATTTATATATATAGTAGAAACAGATTCAAGTAACCATAGTTACGGTGGAGTATTAAAATATAAGTATATTGATACAAAAACAGAACATCACTGTAGATATCACTCAGGAACATATACGGAACCTCAAGATAAATGGGAAATAAATAGGAAAGAATTATTTGCCTTATATAAATGTTTATTAGCATTCGAACCATATATTGTTTATAACAAATTTATTGTCAGAACAGATAATACACAAGTAAAATGGTGGCTAACAAGAAAATTAGACGACTCAGTTACAACAAAAGAAATACGAAGACTTGTCTTAAATATACAAAATTTTACATTTACAATAGAAGTGATCAGTACTAACAAAAATGTCACTGCAGACTACTTATCAAGACAAAGCTACCCAGACAGATCAAGATAGCCAAATGGATATTTTGTTAAAAGCCATGACTACACTTTGCTTAAAAGTGGACAGTTTTGAGCTAGAACTAAAAGAGCTAAAGAAGGACAAAGCTACAAGTCAACCGCATGACTCAAAATATGCTGAACTATGTCAATCGGAAGACATAAAAATTCCAGAACTAGAAGGAGACGTTGAGAAACTCCATAAAACTCATAACAAGTTTGTTAATGCAGCTACAGGAAAAGCATCTACAGGAGCAAGCAGCTCAAATCCAACCAGTCAACCTACAAAAAGACAAAACCAAAATTTAAATAGCCAGTTTACAAAAACCTTTACCAGGAATAAACAACCCATAAACCTATCACATCCGACTATACCAAGTCCACAAACATCCACATATGCCGCAAGTCTAAACCAAAATAAACAAGTATATAACCACATTTCCAGAGCATACATCCAAAATATGTATAAAACCCAAACCTTTTTGAATTTACATCCAAGATCTCAGACAACCACTGACCCTCAAAAAGATTTTATAACGCAGAAACTACAAGGATACAATAAACTAATAGCCCAGCCTGGCACCAGTGCAAATTTAGTACGTACATGCTATGAATATGGACTACTCGCAACGGTATATACAGCCGATGGAGCAGAACTACAACAAATACCAGACTTATATAATGCCTTTTCCATATACAAAAGAATTACAGACGGATCATTCTTTTATATAAGATGTTATTCAGCACCAGCCGAAATATTATACAATGAGATAAAACCACTCATCCAAGTAGTAAAAATTGGACTAACCAGAGATATGATTATCCCAGAGGACATAGAAAAGCAACCAGAAATACCAGAAGTTGATATACCAACATTCTTTGCTACAAAAAGATTAATAGGACTGCAAGTAATTATTCAAGAACTAGTCAACAATTACACCAATGGACATAACATATGGAAATATCATTGTAGAGACCATGCCATGATCTATGCAAATGCAAGAGTAATTTTGGTCCTAAATACTGGCAATATTTAACCAATAAATTTTCTGAAATAAAATCTTTTTTGATAGCTCTTGTTGTTGGGGTATCTTCGGGTCTTAGTAATGTCCATATCCAACTACGTACTTCTTCCATATCTTCTTGTCGTAGTACTCTTGCATTTGCATAGATCATGGCATGGTCTCTACAATGATATTTCCATATGTTATGTCCATTGGTATAATTGTTGACTAGTTCTTGGATAATTACTTGTAGTCCTATTAATCTTTTTGTAGCAAAGAATGTTGGTATATCAACTTCTGGTATTTCTGGTTGCTTTTCTATGTCCTCTGGGATAATCATATCTCTGGTTAGTCCAATTTTTACTACTTGGATGAGTGGTTTTATCTCATTGTATAATATTTCGGCTGGTGCTGAATAACATCTTATATAAAAGAATGATCCGTCTGTAATTCTTTTGTATATGGAAAAGGCATTATATAAGTCTGGTATTTGTTGTAGTTCTGCTCCATCGGCTGTATATACCGTTGCGAGTAGTCCATATTCATAGCATGTACGTACTAAATTTGCACTGGTGCCAGGCTGGGCTATTAGTTTATTGTATCCTTGTAGTTTCTGCGTTATAAAATCTTTTTGAGGGTCAGTGGTTGTCTGAGATCTTGGATGTAAATTCAAAAAGGTTTGGGTTTTATACATATTTTGGATGTATGCTCTGGAAATGTGGTTATATACTTGTTTATTTTGGTTTAGACTTGCGGCATATGTGGATGTTTGTGGACTTGGTATAGTCGGATGTGATAGGTTTATGGGTTGTTTATTCCTGGTAAAGGTTTTTGTAAACTGGCTATTTAAATTTTGGTTTTGTCTTTTTGTAGGTTGACTGGTTGGATTTGAGCTGCTTGCTCCTGTAGATGCTTTTCCTGTAGCTGCATTAACAAACTTGTTATGAGTTTTATGGAGTTTCTCAACGTCTCCTTCTAGTTCTGGAATTTTTATGTCTTCCGATTGACATAGTTCAGCATATTTTGAGTCATGCGGTTGACTTGTAGCTTTGTCCTTCTTTAGCTCTTTTAGTTCTAGCTCAAAACTGTCCACTTTTAAGCAAAGTGTAGTCATGGCTTTTAACAAAATATCCATTTGGCTATCTTGATCTGTCTGGGTAGCTTTGTCTTGATAAGTAGTCTGCAGTGACATTTTTGTTAGTACTGATCACTTCTATTGTAAATGTAAAATTTTGTATATTTAAGACAAGTCTTCGTATTTCTTTTGTTGTAACTGAGTCGTCTAATTTTCTTGTTAGCCACCATTTTACTTGTGTATTATCTGTTCTGACAATAAATTTGTTATAAACAATATATGGTTCGAATGCTAATAAACATTTATATAAGGCAAATAATTCTTTCCTATTTATTTCCCATTTATCTTGAGGTTCCGTATATGTTCCTGAGTGATATCTACAGTGATGTTCTGTTTTTGTATCAATATACTTATATTTTAATACTCCACCATAACTATGGTTACTTGAATCTGTTTCTACTATATATATAAATTCTTTTGTTATATCTGGAAAATATAATTTTGGTAACTTTTGACATAATTCTTTAACCTTTTGTATATGTTTTCTATCTGTTTGGTCAAAATGATATTCAATATCCTTTTTTAATTTTTTATTTAATGGTTTTAAATATTCTGCTAATTTTGGTATATATTCTCTTACTTGATTTACTAATCCTAAAAAGGATTGTAACTTTTTCTTTGTATCTAGTATCTCATCTGAATTTATAATTTTTTGTACTATATGTGTTTGCATTTTTACTCCATTCTTATCTATTTGTATGCCAAGAAATTCTATTTGTTTTTTCATTATTTCTGCCTTGCTTTTACTTAAACTAATTCCTGCTGTATCTATAATGTTAATAAATTTATTTAGTAATTGTATGTGTTCGTCTTCTGTTCTTGAATATAACAATATATCATCAATATATACAATACAGTTTATCTAAATGCGGAATTATAGTAGTTATCTCGTTCTCTAATTAGTCTTAATATAATATTGATATCTCTTACTATTAGATCTAAATAACCACTATTTTGGGTTTGTATATATCTGTCTAGATTGAATTGTATTAATGTTTCTCTTTCTCTTAGTTCATCTATAGTTCGCTGCCAATTTTCTAAATTATTTTGGTCCATTTTAATAAAAATCTAGATATCCTTCTGTATCTATATCAAGGTATATATCATTATCTCTAGAGTCATTATCACTATCATTGTTTAATATTGTGTCTATCCATAATTCTTTCATTAAGTCTATGATTTCGTGGTTAAATAGTAGGTTATATATTCTTTGTGTGATATCTGTATCTAAATTTTTTAATATATATAAGACTAATATTTTATAGTCTTTATCTCCATTTATAAGATACTTAGGTATTGGTGTTTTATATCTTTCTATATCTTCTGTTTGTTTAGGGTTACTAGTTTCTGCTATCTCGAGTTTCATATAACTAGGTTCTGTCATTTCTTACTTCTGTGTTTTAATCAAACTATTCCTTCTAACCTCTGCTTATATTATTACCTTTATCATCTAATAGTCCAGTATGTTTAATTATCCGGTTGGTCACTACTATGGGTTCCAGCTTTAATCAGTTTACCCTAACCCTGCTTACTTCAGTTGGTTTACTACCCTATTCACGGCTTCCTCGCCTTTTCTGGGTTCAACCATTTTGGAAAAGCTTAGTCTGGGTCTAACTTACTCTCAGCTTCCTAACCATAGCAAACTAATAAGGATAATGTTAACATAATCAGACTATAACATGATAAATAATAATAAGCTAATCAGAGATTATTAGGAATATGATAGATTAGTTACACATATGTAAATATGAGTATACCTTTGTTGTTATCTCGTCGGTAGTATGTGGCATAGATGTTTCTATGTTGGATTCCTCCATAGCAAATATCTGAAATATATTTTTGAGTAATATCTTTTATTGAGTTCTCAACACATGAGAGGTTATAGGTAAGCAGAATTGCTTGCCTTCCTTCTCATCTGTTCGTCTCTATTTATACACATAAGAGGCAAGTGCCTCAATAATTTACATAAAGAAACCGCGTGAGTAAACAGTTTAAGATACTGTTTGCTTTACGACTTCTGAAAGAAAAAAGAAGAAAAACGCGTAAATGCACAGTACTATCTACTGTGTACTTTACGACTTTTTTTAAAAAAGAAAACGCGTAACTATTCCTACACGCGTACTATCCTATCCTACTTTACATGATTGAGCATTATGCTCTTATTTTCAACAAAGAAAAACGTGTGGGGTTTAGTGTTTCCCACTAAAAAAGTAGTACAATAATTTACATAATAAGACAAACTAAAATAATATCTGCGGGTCTTCCCATTGATCTTTTTGTCTTGCTGTTCTTCATTCTAGATTTACTTCTGGTATAGTTGTAGTATTTCCTCCACTGCACTTTGAACAATGGTGATCTGGGTATTTTGGTCCTAAATACTGGCAATATTTAACCAATAAATTTTCTGAAATAAAATCTTTTTTGATAGCTCTTGTTGTTGGGGTATCTTCGGGTCTTAGTAATGTCCATATCCAACTACGTACTTCTTCCATATCTTCTTGTCGTAGTACTCTTGCATTTGCATAGATCATGGCATGGTTTCTACAATGATATTTCCATATGTTATGTCCATTGGTATAATTGTTGACTAGTTCTTGGATAATTACTTGTAGTCCTATTAATCTTTTTGTAGCAAAGAATGTTGGTATATCAACTTCTGGTATTTCTGGTTGCTTTTCTATGTCCTCTGGGATAATCATATCTCTGGTTAGTCCAATTTTTACTACTTGGATGAGTGGTTTTATCTCATTGTATAATATTTCGGCTGGTGCTGAATAACATCTTATATAAAAGAATGATCCGTCTGTAATTCTTTTGTATATGGAAAAGGCATTATATAAGTCTGGTATTTGTTGTAGTTCTGCTCCATCGGCTGTATATACCGTTGCGAGTAGTCCATATTCATAGCATGTACGTACTAAATTTGCACTGGTGCCAGGCTGGGCTATTAGTTTATTGTATCCTTGTAGTTTCTGCGTTATAAAATCTTTTTGAGGGTCAGTGGTTGTCTGAGATCTTGGATGTAAATTCAAAAAGGTTTGGGTTTTATACATATTTTGGATGTATGCTCTGGAAATGTGGTTATATACTTGTTTATTTTGGTTTAGACTTGCGGCATATGTGGATGTTTGTGGACTTGGTATAGTCGGATGTGATAGGTTTATGGGTTGTTTATTCCTGGTAAAGGTTTTTGTAAACTGGCTATTTAAATTTTGGTTTTGTCTTTTTGTAGGTTGACTGGTTGGATTTGAGCTGCTTGCTCCTGTAGATGCTTTTCCTGTAGCTGCATTAACAAACTTGTTATGAGTTTTATGGAGTTTCTCAACGTCTCCTTCTAGTTCTGGAATTTTTATGTCTTCCGATTGACATAGTTCAGCATATTTTGAGTCATGCGGTTGACTTGTAGCTTTGTCCTTCTTTAGCTCTTTTAGTTCTAGCTCAAAACTGTCCACTTTTAAGCAAAGTGTAGTCATGGCTTTTAACAAAATATCCATTTGGCTATCTTGATCTGTCTGGGTAGCTTTGTCTTGATAAGTAGTCTGCAGTGACATTTTTGTTAGTACTGATCACTTCTATTGTAAATGTAAAATTTTGTATATTTAAGACAAGTCTTCGTATTTCTTTTGTTGTAACTGAGTCGTCTAATTTTCTTGTTAGCCACCATTTTACTTGTGTATTATCTGTTCTGACAATAAATTTGTTATAAACAATATATGGTTCGAATGCTAATAAACATTTATATAAGGCAAATAATTCTTTCCTATTTATTTCCCATTTATCTTGAGGTTCCGTATATGTTCCTGAGTGATATCTACAGTGATGTTCTGTTTTTGTATCAATATACTTATATTTTAATACTCCACCGTAACTATGGTTACTTGAATCTGTTTCTACTATATATATAAATTCTTTTGTTATATCTGGAAAATATAATTTTGGTAACTTTTGACATAATTCTTTAACCTTTTGTATATGTTTTCTATCTGTTTGGTCAAAATGATATTCAATATCCTTTTTTAATTTTTTATTTAATGGTTTTAAATATTCTGCTAATTTTGGTATATATTCTCTTACTTGATTTACTAATCCTAAAAAGGATTGTAACTTTTTCTTTGTATCTAGTATCTCATCTGAATTTATAATTTTTTGTACTATATGTGTTTGCATTTTTACTCCATTCTTATCTATTTGTATGCCAAGAAATTCTATTTGTTTTTTCATTATTTCTGCCTTGCTTTTACTTAAACTAATTCCTGCTGTATCTATAATGTTAATAAATTTATTTAGTAATTGTATGTGTTCGTCTTCTGTTCTTGAATATAACAATATATCATCAATATATACAATACAGTTTTCTAATTGTGTAAAGTAAGTATCCATAAAATGTTGATACCTACCTGGTGCATTTTTATATCCAAAGGGTAAAACATTCCATTCATAAAATCCTTGGGGTACTGTGAATGCTGTTAAATGTTTAGATTTTATAAAAATACTTTTTGTCTTGCTGTTCTTACTATGTCGTGTTGTACACAAAAGATAGCACCACAATTTGGTTGTAAAACTAAGAAAAATAAGTTTAGATACAAAAAACGATTTAAAAAATATAAATCTTTTAAATCTAAATATAAGCATAAAAATCCAAGAAAAAGATATTATATAAAAAATTACAAGAGAAAAAGACCTTATCGACCTAAGAAAAAATTATCAGAATGCAAATGCTATAACTGTGGAAAATTAGGACACTTGATCTACCAATAGAATTAAAACAGACAAAGGAAATAACTATTCAAGAAGTAATTATAGGCGGAATACCTATAAACATACAATTTACAATAGGACAAATAAATCCAAATATAGTTTTAGGACTACAATGGCTAGAACAAGTAAAACCATATAAGTTAGAAGATAAAAGATTGATCATTCATTACCAAAATAAAAATGTAATAATCAATAGGACAAAATCAATATTATAAAAATACTTTAAAATGAAAGTATATATATTAGCAAAAATAATTGTAGAAGGATACAATAGTAGATATTACACACCAATGATAGATACCGGTGCAGAAGCAAATTTATGTAGATACAATTGTTTACCAGAAACTAAGTGGCAAAAGATAAAAAATCCAACTGTATTTTCAGGATTTAATGACGAAGGAAGTATAATAAAATATTATGCAAAAGATGTCAAATTACAAATATATGATAAAATACTAACAATAAAAACAATGTATAACTATGATTTCACAACAAGAGATATAATTTTAGGAATGCCCTTTATCGATGAACTATACCCTCATATACTAACAAAAACACACTGCTGGTTTACAACACCTTGTAAACAAAAAATAGGAGCCAAACGAGTACAAAATAAACCTAGAAAAACAACACCATGGATAAAAGGATCAGAAAAGATAACACAAAAACTAGAAAATCAAGTGACAACAGAGAAAGCAATAGAAATTATAACCTTTAATATCAATATGTTACAATCAATCTATGATAAGTTAGAACCCTTATATAGTGACAATCCGCTTAAAGGATGGCATAAACATAAAACAACAGTTACAATAGAACTAATAAATCAGAATAGTATAATAACCCAAAAACCATTAAAATATAACTTTGATGACTTAAAAGAATTTACCTTACACATAGATGAATTACTTCAAAATAATTACATCCAAGCTAGTAACAGTAAACATACTAGTCCCGCCTTTATAATATTCTTCTTTAGGTTTTTTAAACCAATATTTTACCATTGGTACATCTAATACATTATCTATTTTTAAGGTTATTTCTTGTTTCGTAATTTGCTTGTATATATTTGAGTCAAATATTATTTTTTGGTTATTACTATCTTCAGTTTGGTAATTTTCTTTTTCTATTATTCCTGATTCAGTCATCAATTTCGTTTTCTATATCTGATAGATTTATATCGCTATCATCATTATTTAGGTCAGTTTCTAAATCTGCGTCATTTATCTCTATATCTGGTAATTCATCTAGTTCATAAATACTATCGTTACTTTCTAAATCATAATCTATGTATGGTAATTCCGTATAAATATTTTCTTCTATTCTTACTTCGGTAATTTGTTTTTTCTTAATATCTTTAGGTATTTTACAATCTTTAGCTAAGTGTCCTAATTTTCCACAGTTATAGCATTTGCATTCTGATAATTTTTTCTTAGGTCGATAAGGTCTTTTTCTCTTGTAATTTTTTATATAATATCTTTTTCTTGGATTTTTATGCTTATATTTAGATTTAAAAGATTTATATTTTTTAAATCGTTTTTTGTATCTAAACTTATTTTTCTTAGTTTTACAACCAAATTGTGGTGCTATCTTTTGTGTACAACACGACATATTTTTTGTTAATACTTTATCTAATTTTTGTTTATCTTTATATTCATCACACAGTCCTATAAACCATGTTTGTAAATATTTTATTCTAGCTCCTAATGTATCTGTCAAACTAGCTGCATCCCATGCTGTTATTATTTTTGTACTAAATGGTTCAGGTAACTTTGTAAAATATGTTCTTCTAACTGCTATAGCTTCTTCATGAGTATATATTGCTCTATAATAGTAATCTTTAAAAGCGCATGTATATTCATCTATATAACACATATTGCATATTGATAATTTATTCATTAATTGTCTATTTAGATTCTTATCTTTTTCTTGTTCTGCTAATTCTGTTGTCATACTTCCAAATTCATTTCTAATTCCAAATTCGTATTTGTCTAATATAGCTATGCTTGATGTTGTAATTGTTCCACTACTATCTTTATTATTTCTTAATGTTGCTCTACCGTCAGCTGTTATGTTATGTAGCCATAATTTTACTGTTCCTATTAATGTTCTTTCTATATATCCTGGTGTATCTGCTACTGATATTTTATTATCTATTAGTTGCTTTGCAATTTGTCCTATCCATACTTGTATTGTTTTATTTATATCTGTGACACAATCTAAATCTAAAAATTGTGAATGTTCTGGAGTTTTAGTTGGTGTCCATTTATTTAATCTACTTTGCCATATTGCTTCATATCTATTATCATCTGTTACTGTATAATAAGTTGGTTCTCTAGTTCGTGGGTTATCATATCTTCTTTTCTCATATGTTCTACTTGTACTTGGTTGTTCATTTTTTATAGTATGTATATTTGGTTCAGCATTTGTTGTATTTATATTTAAATCTGTTATTTGGTTCATTATTTGGGTATATGTTTCACTGTTATCGTCATTATCGTCTTCATTGTTATTATTGTCTGAATGTATTTCTGATTCGGTTTCGTTTATGGTTACATTATCTATGGTTAAATTGTCTATTGTGATGTTATCAATACTTATGTTTGGAGATTCTTCGTCAGGGTTTAAGCTTTCTAAGTGTATTTGTTCTTTTAACTGTTCTAATTCCATTGCTAACTTTTTTTCTTTTTCTTTTTTTATTTTTTCATTTTGTTTGGCTAATCTGGCTTGTACTTTCTGGGCATATATTTGTTTTAATATTGCTAATATCAGCTAAATTAGAAGATAGTCTAACAGAAATGATAAGATTACAAAAAGAAAATACTGAAATAGATCAAAAACTAGAAATAGAAAAAATACGATTAGAAGCCAAAAAAGAAATCGAACAACTAAAAACCCAACAAATAAAACAAAACCCTCCTCAAAAACCTATACCACCTCAAGAACCAATCCCTGAATATTTTGAACCAGAACCAGAAACATCCGAATCATCTACAAAAATACAAGAAATGGAAAAAGAATTAGCAATATTAAAACAAATATATGCCCAGAAAGTACAAGCCAGATTAGCCAAACAAAATGAAAAAATAAAAAAAGAAAAAGAAAAAAAGTTAGCAATGGAATTAGAACAGTTAAAAGAACAAATACACTTAGAAAGCTTAAACCCTGACGAAGAATCTCCAAACATAAGTATTGATAACATCACAATAGACAATTTAACCATAGATAATGTAACCATAAACGAAACCGAATCAGAAATACATTCAGACAATAATAACAATGAAGACGATAATGACGATAACAGTGAAACATATACCCAAATAATGAACCAAATAACAGATTTAAATATAAATACAACAAATGCTGAACCAAATATACATACTATAAAAAATGAACAACCAAGTACAAGTAGAACATATGAGAAAAGAAGATATGATAACCCACGAACTAGAGAACCAACTTATTATACAGTAACAGATGATAATAGATATGAAGCAATATGGCAAAGTAGATTAAATAAATGGACACCAACTAAAACTCCAGAACATTCACAATTTTTAGATTTAGATTGTGTCACAGATATAAATAAAACAATACAAGTATGGATAGGACAAATTGCAAAGCAACTAATAGATAATAAAATATCAGTAGCAGATACACCAGGATATATAGAAAGAACATTAATAGGAACAGTAAAATTATGGCTACATAACATAACAGCTGACGGTAGAGCAACATTAAGAAATAATAAAGATAGTAGTGGAACAATTACAACATCAAGCATAGCTATATTAGACAAATACGAATTTGGAATTAGAAATGAATTTGGAAGTATGACAACAGAATTAGCAGAACAAGAAAAAGATAAGAATCTAAATAGACAATTAATGAATAAATTATCAATATGCAATATGTGTTATATAGATGAATATACATGCGCTTTTAAAGATTACTATTATAGAGCAATATATACTCATGAAGAAGCTATAGCAGTTAGAAGAACATATTTTACAAAGTTACCTGAACCATTTAGTACAAAAATAATAACAGCATGGGATGCAGCTAGTTTGACAGATACATTAGGAGCTAGAATAAAATATTTACAAACATGGTTTATAGGACTGTGTGATGAATATAAAGATAAACAAAAATTAGATAAAGTATTAACAAAAAATATGTCGTGTTGTACACAAAAGATAGCACCACAATTTGGTTGTAAAACTAAGAAAAATAAGTTTAGATACAAAAAACGATTTAAAAAATATAAATCTTTTAAATCTAAATATAAGCATAAAAATCCAAGAAAAAGATATTATATAAAAAATTACAAGAGAAAAAGACCTTATCGACCTAAGAAAAAATTATCAGAATGCAAATGCTATAACTGTGGAAAATTAGGACACTTAACTAAAGATTGTAAAATACCTAAAGATATTAAGAAAAAACAAATTACCGAAGTAAGAATAGAAGAAAATATTTATACAGAATTACCATACATAGATTATGATTTAGAAAGTAGGATAGGATAGTACGCGTGCAGGAATAGTTACGCGTTTTCTTTTTTAAAAAAAGTCGTAAAGTACACAGTAGATAGTACTGTGCATTTACGCGTTTTTCTTCTTTTTTCTTTCAGAAGTCGTAAAGCAAACAGTATCTTAAACTGTTTACTCACGCGGTTTCTTTATGTAAATTATTGAGGCACTTGCCTCTTATGTGTATAAATAGAGACGAACAGATGAGAAGGAAGGCAAGCAGCCCGCCTTTATTGTTAACAAACATAGTGAACAAAAAAGAGGGAAGAGTAGGATGGTTATTGATTATAGAAATCTAAATGCCAAAACTAAAACTTATAATTACCCAATACCAAACAAAATATTAAAAATTAGACAAATCCAAGGATATAATTACTTTAGCAAATTTGATTGCAAATCAGGCTTTTATCATTTAAAATTAGAAGATAACTCTAAACATTTAACAGCATTCACAGTACCCCAAGGATTTTATGAATGGAATGTTTTACCCTTTGGATATAAAAATGCACCAGGTAGGTATCAACATTTTATGGATACTTACTTTACACAATTAGAAAACTGTATTGTATATATTGATGATATATTGTTATATTCAAGAACAGAAGACGAACACATACAATTACTAAATAAATTTATTAACATTATAGATACAGCAGGAATTAGTTTAAGTAAAAGCAAGGCAGAAATAATGAAAAAACAAATAGAATTTCTTGGCATACAAATAGATAAGAATGGAGTAAAAATGCAAACACATATAGTACAAAAAATTATAAATTCAGATGAGATACTAGATACAAAGAAAAAGTTACAATCCTTTTTAGGATTAGTAAATCAAGTAAGAGAATATATACCAAAATTAGCAGAATATTTAAAACCATTAAATAAAAAATTAAAAAAGGATATTGAATATCATTTTGACCAAACAGATAGAAAACATATACAAAAGGTTAAAGAATTATGTCAAAAGTTACCAAAATTATATTTTCCAGATATAACAAAAGAATTTATATATATAGTAGAAACAGATTCAAGTAATTTGCTAATATATATACTTTCATTTTAAAGTATTTTTATAATATTGATTTTGTCCTATTGATTATTACATTTTTATTTTGGTAATGAATGATCAATCTTTTATCTTCTAACTTATATGGTTTTACTTGTTCTAGCCATTGTAGTCCTAAAACTATATTTGGATTTATTTGTCCTATTGTAAATTGTATGTTTATAGGTATTCCGCCTATAATTACTTCTTGAATAGTTATTTCCTTTGTCTGTTTTAATTCTATTGGTAGATCGGGTATTTCTTGTTCTTGTATTATAATATCATCTTCTGTAATTAATTCTCTTGTTATCCAATTATCTTGTTCTCCTGTGTTAATTAAGATTAAATATTTTCGTTGATTTAATATTCCTGTTATATAATAAGGATGTTGTGTTGGTATTATTTCATTGGGTATTTCATATTCTATTCTTCTGGATGTACTCATTCTTGATGAGGATGAGGGGGCATCTATTTGTCTTTTTGGTGTCATTCCTATTCTTTCTTTTACTATATCTAATTCTTGATTCATATTTAATTCATCATAACTATAATCATTATTATCTATGACCGTTAATATATTGTCGAATGGGGATTCTATATTGATTTTATCAATTTTGTTAGTTGCTTGTACCATATGTTTAGTAGTTAAAATATATAAATTTTTGCATCTTGCTGTAAATATTTTACTTCCAGGGGTTAATTCTATTCCTGATAGTTTCCAATATAATACTAGAGATTTATCTATATTTCTATCTTTTACTTATTATGGGTACCATTGCACTACCTTGTGCATATTTACAGTCTACTGTATGTTCTTTTTGGCTTATTATATAATATTCTTCTTTAGGTTTTTTAAACCAATATTTTACCATTGGTACATCTAATACATTATCTATTTTTAAGGTTATTTCTTGTTTCGTAATTTGCTTGTATATATTTGAGTCAAATATTATTTTTTGGTTATTACTATCTTCAGTTTGGTAATTTTCTTTTTCTATTATTCCTGATTCAGTCATCAATTTCGTTTTCTATATCTGATAGATTTATATCGCTATCATCATTATTTAGGTCAGTTTCTAAATCTGCGTCATTTATCTCTATATCTGGTAATTCATCTAGTTCATAAATACTATCGTTACTTTCTAAATCATAATCTATGTATGGTAATTCCGTATAAATATTTTCTTCTATTCTTACTTCGGTAATTTGTTTTTTCTTAATATCTTTAGGTATTTTACAATCTTTAGCTAAGTGTCCTAATTTTCCACAGTTATAGCATTTGCATTCTGATAATTTTTTCTTAGGTCGATAAGGTCTTTTTCTCTTGTAATTTTTTATATAATATCTTTTTCTTGGATTTTTATGCTTATATTTAGATTTAAAAGATTTATATTTTTTAAATCGTTTTTTGTATCTAAACTTATTTTTCTTAGTTTTACAACCAAATTGTGGTGCTATCTTTTGTGTACAACACGACATATTTTTTGTTAATACTTTATCTAATTTTTGTTTATCTTTATATTCATCACACAGTCCTATAAACCATGTTTGTAAATATTTTATTCTAGCTCCTAATGTATCTGTCAAACTAGCTGCATCCCATGCTGTTATTATTTTTGTACTAAATGGTTCAGGTAACTTTGTAAAATATGTTCTTCTAACTGCTATAGCTTCTTCATGAGTATATATTGCTCTATAATAGTAATCTTTAAAAGCGCATGTATATTCATCTATATAACACATATTGCATATTGATAATTTATTCATTAATTGTCTATTTAGATTCTTATCTTTTTCTTGTTCTGCTAATTCTGTTGTCATACTTCCAAATTCATTTCTAATTCCAAATTCGTATTTGTCTAATATAGCTATGCTTGATGTTGTAATTGTTCCACTACTATCTTTATTATTTCTTAATGTTGCTCTACCGTCAGCTGTTATGTTATGTAGCCATAATTTTACTGTTCCTATTAATGTTCTTTCTATATATCCTGGTGTATCTGCTACTGATATTTTATTATCTATTAGTTGCTTTGCAATTTGTCCTATCCATACTTGTATTGTTTTATTTATATCTGTGACACAATCTAAATCTAAAAATTGTGAATGTTCTGGAGTTTTAGTTGGTGTCCATTTATTTAATCTACTTTGCCATATTGCTTCATATCTATTATCATCTGTTACTGTATAATAAGTTGGTTCTCTAGTTCGTGGGTTATCATATCTTCTTTTCTCATATGTTCTACTTGTACTTGGTTGTTCATTTTTTATAGTATGTATATTTGGTTCAGCATTTGTTGTATTTATATTTAAATCTGTTATTTGGTTCATTATTTGGGTATATGTTTCACTGTTATCGTCATTATCGTCTTCATTGTTATTATTGTCTGAATGTATTTCTGATTCGGTTTCGTTTATGGTTACATTATCTATGGTTAAATTGTCTATTGTGATGTTATCAATACTTATGTTTGGAGATTCTTCGTCAGGGTTTAAGCTTTCTAAGTGTATTTGTTCTTTTAACTGTTCTAATTCCATTGCTAACTTTTTTTCTTTTTCTTTTTTTATTTTTTCATTTTGTTTGGCTAATCTGGCTTGTACTTTCTGGGCATATATTTGTTTTAATATTGCTAATTCTTTTTCCATTTCTTGTATTTTTGTAGATGATTCGGATGTTTCTGGTTCTGGTTCAAAATATTCAGGGATTGGTTCTTGAGGTGGTATAGGTTTTTGAGGAGGGGTTTGTTTTATTTGTTGGGTTTTTAGTTGTTCGATTTCTTTTTTGGCTTCTAATCGTATTTTTTCTATTTCTAGTTTTTGATCTATTTCAGTATTTTCTTTTTGTAATCTTATCATTTCTGTTAGACTATCTTCTAATTTAGCTGATATTGGATCCGGCATTAAATATAATTTTGTACCTATTTTTCTATATCGTCGTCCTAAATTTGAGTGTGTTATTGTTATTTGTGTTCCATCTGTTCCTAAAAATGTTTTTTCTTCTACTGGATATTCTTCTTTATTCATAAACAATATTTTATTTCTAATATATCTTTTTGTAATTCTAATTCTTGTATGGTTTGTTTTTGTGCTTCGATTGATTTTTTAGCTACTCCTGCAAATATATTATAATTTAATCTTTCTTTTCTAATTTTAAGTTCTTCGTGTATATCATTTAATTTTCTTAATAATTCCATTTTTCTTATTATTTTTGGTGTTTCTGGATATATATATACTGGGTTGCTCGGCTCTGGTTTATCCATTTACTAATGATTCTCTTATTTTAGTTATTGCTATAATAAAATGTGTTATTCTTTTAGTGAAGTTATTTATTTCCTTGATTATTTGTGTAATTTCTTTTAGCTTATATTTTTGCTGTCTTTTTATTTTACTCTGTTTTTCAATTCTTCTTGTTAAATAGTGTATTTTTATTTTTCTGACTACTTTTGGTTGTTGTCGCTTATACATTATAATTCATCATATTTATATTCTTGTTGTTTTATAAGTTGTCTAATATATTCGTATTCTGTATAGGAAATTGTGTCGATTAATTCAGGTATTTTTGTGTATTCGTATCTTTCATATAATTTATCTAAATTTAGTCTTAGTTTCTGTACTTTAGTTGCTATATTTATTTGTTTATCCAATCTTATACATCTAGGGTGTTTATCTGGTAAATCTTCTCCATATTCAATTCCTTTCATGTTTTCTGTTTGTATTATAAATTGTTTTTTACTTTGTTTCTTTATTCTATTTTTGTAAATATTGTTGGTACTATATTTTTTATTCCTATGCTCGTTTATTTTATTTTCGTTCATCCTATGCTCTGTTATCTTATCTTTTTTATTCCTATGCTCTGATACCAATGTGGGGGGTGGTCCTTTGATCTTCTCTTCTTGGGTCATTTTATCTAAATGCGGAATTATAGTAGTTATCTCGTTCTCTAATTAGTCTTAATATAATATTGATATCTCTTACTATTAGATCTAAATAACCACTATTTTGGGTTTGTATATATCTGTCTAGATTGAATTGTATTAATGTTTCTCTTTCTCTTAGTTCATCTATAGTTCGCTGCCAATTTTCTAAATTATTTTGGTCCATTTTAATAAAAATCTAGATATCCTTCTGTATCTATATCAAGGTATATATCATTATCTCTAGAGTCATTATCACTATCATTGTTTAATATTGTGTCTATCCATAATTCTTTCATTAAGTCTATGATTTCGTGGTTAAATAGTAGGTTATATATTCTTTGTGTGATATCTGTATCTAAATTTTTTAATATATATAAGACTAATATTTTATAGTCTTTATCTCCATTTATAAGATACTTAGGTATTGGTGTTTTATATCTTTCTATATCTTCTGTTTGTTTAGGGTTACTAGTTTCTGCTATCTCGAGTTTCATATAACTAGGTTCTGTCATTTCTTACTTCTGTGTTTTAATCAAACTATTCCTTCTAACCTCTGCTTATATTATTACCTTTATCATCTAATAGTCCAGTATGTTTAATTATCCGGTTGGTCACTACTATGGGTTCCAGCTTTAATCAGTTTACCCTAACCCTGCTTACTTCAGTTGGTTTACTACCCTATTCACGGCTTCCTCGCCTTTTCTGGGTTCAACCATTTTGGAAAAGCTTAGTCTGGGTCTAACTTACTCTCAGCTTCCTAACCATAGCAAACTAATAAGGATAATGTTAACATAATCAGACTATAACATGATAAATAATAATAAGCTAATCAGAGATTATTAGGAATATGATAGATTAGTTACACATATGTAAATATGAGTATACCTTTGTTGTTATCTCGTCGGTAGTATGTGGCATAGATGTTTCTATGTTGGATTCCTCCATAGCAAATATCTGAAATATATTTTTGAGTAATATCTTTTATTGAGTTCTCAACACATGAGAGGTTATAGGTAAGCAGAATTGCTTGCCTTCCTTCTCATCTGTTCGTCTCTATTTATACACATAAGAGGCAAGTGCCTCAATAATTTACATAAAGAAACCGCGTGAGTAAACAGTTTAAGATACTGTTTGCTTTACGACTTCTGAAAGAAAAAAGAAGAAAAACGCGTAAATGCACAGTACTATCTACTGTGTACTTTACGACTTTTTTTTTTTTTTTTTAAAAAAGAAAACGCGTAACTATTCCTGCACGCGTACTATCCTATCCTACTTTACATGATTGAGCATTATGCTCTTATTTTCAACAAAGAAAAACGTGTGGGGTTTAGTGTTTCCCACTAAAAAAGTAGTACAATAATTTACATAATAAGACAAACTAAAATAATATCTGCGGGTCTTCCCATGTATCTTTTTGTCTTGCTGTTCTTCATTCTAGATTTACTTCTGGTATAGTTGTAGTATTTCCTCCACTGCACTTTGAACAATGGTGATCTGGGTATTTTGGTCCTAAATACTGGCAATATTTAACCAATAAATTTTCTGAAATAAAATCTTTTTTGATAGCTCTTGTTGTTGGGGTATCTTCGGGTCTTAGTAATGTCCATATCCAACTACGTACTTCTTCCATATCTTCTTGTCGTAGTACTCTTGCATTTGCATAGATCATGGCATGGTCTCTACAATGATATTTCCATATGTTATGTCCATTGGTGTAATTGTTGACTAGTTCTTGAATAATTACTTGCAGTCCTATTAATCTTTTTGTAGCAAAGAATGTTGGTATATCAACTTCTGGTATTTCTGGTTGCTTTTCTATATCCTCTGGGATAATCATATCTCTGGTTAGTCCAATTTTTACTACTTGGATGAGTGGTTTTATCTCATTGTATAATATTTCGGCTGGTGCTGAATAACATCTTATATAAAAGAATGATCCGTCTGTAATTCTTTTGTATATGGAAAAGGCATTATATAAGTCTGGTATTTGTTGTAGTTCTGCTCCATCGGCTGTATATACCGTTGCGAGTAGTCCATATTCATAGCATGTACGTACTAAATTTGCACTGGTGCCAGGCTGGGCTATTAGTTTATTGTATCCTTGTAGTTTCTGCGTTATAAAATCTTTTTGAGGGTCAGTGGTTGTCTGAGATCTTGGATGTAAATTCAAAAAGGTTTGGGTTTTATACATATTTTGGATGTATGCTCTGGAAATGTGGTTATATACTTGTTTATTTTGGTTTAGACTTGCGGCATATGTGGATGTTTGTGGACTTGGTATAGTCGGATGTGATAGGTTTATGGGTTGTTTATTCCTGGTAAAGGTTTTTGTAAACTGGCTATTTAAATTTTGGTTTTGTCTTTTTGTAGGTTGACTGGTTGGATTTGAGCTGCTTGCTCCTGTAGATGCTTTTCCTGTAGCTGCATTAACAAACTTGTTATGAGTTTTATGGAGTTTCTCAACGTCTCCTTCTAGTTCTGGAATTTTTATGTCTTCCGATTGACATAGTTCAGCATATTTTGAGTCATGCGGTTGACTTGTAGCTTTGTCCTTCTTTAGCTCTTTTAGTTCTAGCTCAAAACTGTCCACTTTTAAGCAAAGTGTAGTCATGGCTTTTAACAAAATATCCATTTGGCTATCTTGATCTGTCTGGGTAGCTTTGTCTTGATAAGTAGTCTGCAGTGACATTTTTGTTAGTACTGATCACTTCTATTGTAAATGTAAAATTTTGTATATTTAAGACAAGTCTTCGTATTTCTTTTGTTGTAACTGAGTCGTCTAATTTTCTTGTTAGCCACCATTTTACTTGTGTATTATCTGTTCAGACAATAATAACAATGAAGACGATAATGACGATAACAGTGAAACATATACCCAAATAATGAACCAAATAACAGATTTAAATATAAATACAACAAATGCTGAACCAAATATACATACTATAAAAAATGAACAACCAAGTACAAGTAGAACATATGAGAAAAGAAGATATGATAACCCACGAACTAGAGAACCAACTTATTATACAGTAACAGATGATAATAGATATGAAGCAATATGGCAAAGTAGATTAAATAAATGGACACCAACTAAAACTCCAGAACATTCACAATTTTTAGATTTAGATTGTGTCACAGATATAAATAAAACAATACAAGTATGGATAGGACAAATTGCAAAACAACTAATAGATAATAAAATATCAGTAGCAGATACACCAGGATATATAGAAAGAACATTAATAGGAACAGTAAAATTATGGCTACATAACATAACAGCTGACGGTAGAGCAACATTAAGAAATAATAAAGATAGTAGTGGAACAATTACAACATCAAGCATAGCTATATTAGACAAATACGAATTTGGAATTAGAAATGAATTTGGAAGTATGACAACAGAATTAGCAGAACAAGAAAAAGATAAGAATCTAAATAGACAATTAATGAATAAATTATCAATATGCAATATGTGTTATATAGATGAATATACATGCGCTTTTAAAGATTACTATTATAGAGCAATATATACTCATGAAGAAGCTATAGCAGTTAGAAGAACATATTTTACAAAGTTACCTGAACCATTTAGTACAAAAATAATAACAGCATGGGATGCAGCTAGTTTGACAGATACATTAGGAGCTAGAATAAAATATTTACAAACATGGTTTATAGGACTGTGTGATGAATATAAAGATAAACAAAAATTAGATAAAGTATTAACAAAAAATATGTCGTGTTGTACACAAAAGATAGCACCACAATTTGGTTGTAAAACTAAGAAAAATAAGTTTAGATACAAAAAACGATTTAAAAAATATAAATCTTTTAAATCTAAATATAAGCATAAAAATCCAAGAAAAAGATATTATATAAAAAATTACAAGAGAAAAAGACCTTATCGACCTAAGAAAAAATTATCAGAATGCAAATGCTATAACTGTGGAAAATTAGGACACTTAGCTAAAGATTGTAAAATACCTAAAGATATTAAGAAAAAACAAATTACCGAAGTAAGAATAGAAGAAAATATTTATACAGAATTACCATACATAGATTATGATTTAGAAAGTAACGATAGTATTTATGAACTAGATGAATTACCAGATATAGAGATAAATGACGCAGATTTAGAAACTGACCTAAATAATGATGATAGCGATATAAATCTATCAGATATAGAAAACGAAATTGATGACTGAATCAGGAATAATAGAAAAAGAAAATTACCAAACTGAAGATAGTAATAACCAAAAAATAATATTTGACTCAAATATATACAAGCAAATTACGAAACAAGAAATAACCTTAAAAATAGATAATGTATTAGATGTACCAATGGTAAAATATTGGTTTAAAAAACCTAAAGAAGAATATTATATAATAAGCCAAAAAGAACATACAGTAGACTGTAAATATGCACAAGGTAGTGCAATGGTACCCATAATAAGTAAAAGAGAAATAACCAAAGAAATACAAGCATTAAAACCAAAACCGAAAAACGAAATAACTCATGTACACTTAGGAGCAATACAGATATTAATAAAAGCATGTTTTAAGGAAGGAATAAATACACCCATAGAACTATACTTAGCAGATGATAGAATTAAGTACCCAATTGAACAAAGTATAATTAGTGCAGTAAAAGGAAATCTAATATACCAAAAATTTAAGTTTACAGTTAACCCAAATTATACAGTAGCAATAAAAGATAGAAATATAGATAAATCTCTAGTATTATATTGGAAACTATCAGGAATAGAATTAACCCCTGGAAGTAAAATATTTACAGCAAGATGCAAAAATTTATATATTTTAACTACTAAACATATGGTACAAGCAACTAACAAAATTGATAAAATCAATATAGAATCCCCATTCGACAATATATTAACGGTCATAGATAATAATGATTATAGTTATGATGAATTAAATATGAATCAAGAATTAGATATAGTAAAAGAAAGAATAGGAATGACACCAAAAAGACAAATAGATGCCCCCTCATCCTCATCAAGAATGAGTACATCCAGAAGAATAGAATATGAAATACCCAATGAAATAATACCAACACAACATCCTTATTATATAACAGGAATATTAAATCAACGAAAATATTTAATCTTAATTAACACAGGAGAACAAGATAATTGGATAACAAGAGAATTAATTACAGAAGATGATATTATAATACAAGAACAAGAAATACCCGATCTACCAATAGAATTAAAACAGACAAAGGAAATAACTATTCAAGAAGTAATTATAGGCGGAATACCTATAAACATACAATTTACAATAGGACAAATAAATCCAAATATAGTTTTAGGACTACAATGGCTAGAACAAGTAAAACCATATAAGTTAGAAGATAAAAGATTGATCATTCATTACCAAAATAAAAATGTAATAATCAATAGGACAAAATCAATATTATAAAAATACTTTAAAATGAAAGTATATATATTAGCAAAAATAATTGTAGAAGGATACAATAGTAGATATTACACACCAATGATAGATACCGGTGCAGAAGCAAATTTATGTAGATACAATTGTTTACCAGAAACTAAGTGGCAAAAGATAAAAAATCCAACTGTATTTTCAGGATTTAATGACGAAGGAAGTATAATAAAATATTATGCAAAAGATGTCAAATTACAAATATATGATAAAATACTAACAATAAAAACAATGTATAACTATGATTTCACAACAAGAGATATAATTTTAGGAATGCCCTTTATCGATGAACTATACCCTCATATACTAACAAAAACACACTGCTGGTTTACAACACCTTGTAAACAAAAAATAGGAGCCAAACGAGTACAAAATAAACCTAGAAAAACAACACCATGGATAAAAGGATCAGAAAAGATAACACAAAAACTAGAAAATCAAGTGACAACAGAGAAAGCAATAGAAATTATAACCTTTAATATCAATATGTTACAATCAATCTATGATAAGTTAGAACCCTTATATAGTGACAATCCGCTTAAAGGATGGCATAAACATAAAACAACAGTTACAATAGAACTAATAAATCAGAATAGTATAATAACCCAAAAACCATTAAAATATAACTTTGATGACTTAAAAGAATTTACCTTACACATAGATGAATTACTTCAAAATGATTACATCCAAGCTAGTAACAGTAAACATACTAGTCCCGCCTTTATTGTTAACAAACATAGTGAACAAAAAAGAGGGAAGAGTAGGATGGTTATTGATTATAGAAATCTAAATGCCAAAACTAAAACTTATAATTACCCAATACCAAATAAAATATTAAAAATTAGACAAATCCAAGGATATAATTACTTTAGCAAATTTGATTGCAAATCAGGATTTTATCATTTAAAATTAGAAGATAACTCTAAACATTTAACAGCATTCACAGTACCCCAAGGATTTTATGAATGGAATGTTTTACCCTTTGGATATAAAAATGCACCAGGTAGGTATCAACATTTTATGGATACTTACTTTACACAATTAGAAAACTGTATTGTATATATTGATGATATATTGTTATATTCAAGAACAGAAGACGAACACATACAATTACTAAATAAATTTATTAACATTATAGATACAGCAGGAATTAGTTTAAGTAAAAGCAAGGCAGAAATAATGAAAAAACAAATAGAATTTCTTGGTATACAAATAGATAAGAATGGAGTAAAAATGCAAACACATATAGTACAAAAAATTATAAATTCAAATGAAATACTAGATACGAAGAAAAAATTACAATCCTTTTTAGGATTAGTAAATCAAGTAAGAGAATATATACCAAAATTAGCAGAATATTTAAAACCATTAAATAAAAAATTAAAAAAGGATATTGAATATCATTTTGACCAAACAGATAGAAAACATATACAAAAGGTTAAAGAATTATGTCAAAAGTTACCAAAATTATATTTTCCAGATATAACAAAAGAATTTATATATATAGTAGAAACAGATTCAAGTAACCATAGTTACGGTGGAGTATTAAAATATAAGTATATTGATACAAAAACAGAACATCACTGTAGATATCACTCAGGAACATATACGGAACCTCAAGATAAATGGGAAATAAATAGGAAAGAATTATTTGCCTTATATAAATGTTTATTAGCATTCGAACCATATATTGTTTATAACAAATTTATTGTCAGAACAGATAATACACAAGTAAAATGGTGGCTAACAAGAAAATTAGACGACTCAGTTACAACAAAAGAAATACGAAGACTTGTCTTAAATATACAAAATTTTACATTTACAATAGAAGTGATCAGTACTAACAAAAATGTCACTGCAGACTACTTATCAAGACAAAGCTACCCAGATAGATCAAGATAGCCAAATGGATATTTTGTTAAAAGCCATGACTACACTTTGCTTAAAAGTGGACAGTTTTGAGCTAGAACTAAAAGAGCTAAAGAAGGACAAAGCTACAAGTCAACCGCATGACTCAAAATATGCTGAACTATGTCAATCGGAAGACATAAAAATTCCAGAACTAGAAGGAGACGTTGAGAAACTCCATAAAACTCATAACAAGTTTGTTAATGCAGCTACAGGAAAAGCATCTACAGGAGCAAGCAGCTCAAATCCAACCAGTCAACCTACAAAAAGACAAAACCAAAATTTAAATAGCCAGTTTACAAAAACCTTTACCAGGAATAAACAACCCATAAACCTATCACATCCGACTATACCAAGTCCACAAACATCCACATATGCCGCAAGTCTAAACCAAAATAAACAAGTATATAACCACATTTCCAGAGCATACATCCAAAATATGTATAAAACCCAAACCTTTTTGAATTTACATCCAAGATCTCAGACAACCACTGACCCTCAAAAAGATTTTATAACGCAGAAACTACAAGGATACAATAAACTAATAGCCCAGCCTGGCACCAGTGCAAATTTAGTACGTACATGCTATGAATATGGACTACTCGCAACGGTATATACAGCCGATGGAGCAGAACTACAACAAATACCAGACTTATATAATGCCTTTTCCATATACAAAAGAATTACAGACGGATCATTCTTTTATATAAGATGTTATTCAGCACCAGCCGAAATATTATACAATGAGATAAAACCACTCATCCAAGTAGTAAAAATTGGACTAACCAGAGATATGATTATCCCAGAGGACATAGAAAAGCAACCAGAAATACCAGAAGTTGATATACCAACATTCTTTGCTACAAAAAGATTAATAGGACTGCAAGTAATTATTCAAGAACTAGTCAACAATTACACCAATGGACATAACATATGGAAATATCATTGTAGAGACCATGCCATGATCTATGCAAATGCAAGAGTACTACGACAAGAAGATATGGAAGAAGTACGTAGTTGGATATGGACATTACTAAGACCCGAAGATACCCCAACAACAAGAGCTATCAAAAAAGATTTTATTTCAGAAAATTTATTGGTTAAATATTGCCAGTATTTAGGACCAAAATACCCAGATCACCATTGTTCAAAGTGCAGTGGAGGAAATACTACAACTATACCAGAAGTAAATCTAGAATGAAGAACAGCAAGACAAAAAGATACATGGGAAGACCCGCAGATATTATTTTAGTTTGTCTTATTATGTAAATTATTGTACTACTTTTTTAGTGGGAAACACTAAACCCCACACGTTTTTCTTTGTTGAAAATAAGAGCATAATGCTCAATCATGTAAAGTAGGATAGGATAGTACGCGTGCAGGAATAGTTACGCGTTTTCTTTTTTAAAAAAAAAAAAAAAAAAAGTCGTAAAGTACACAGTAGATAGTACTGTGCATTTACGCGTTTTTCTTCTTTTTTCTTTCAGAAGTCGTAAAGCAAACAGTATCTTAAACTGTTTACTCACGCGGTTTCTTTATGTAAATTATTGAGGCACTTGCCTCTTATGTGTATAAATAGAGACGAACAGATGAGAAGGAAGGCAAGCAATTCTGCTTACCTATAACCTCTCATGTGTTGAGAACTCAATAAAAGATATTACTCAAAAATATATTTCAGATATTTGCTATGGAGGAATCCAACATAGAAACATCTATGCCACATACTACCGACGAGATAACAACAAAGGTATACTCATATTTACATATGTGTAACTAATCTATCATATTCCTAATAATCTCTGATTAGCTTATTATTATTTATCATGTTATAGTCTGATTATGTTAACATTATCCTTATTAGTTTGCTATGGTTAGGAAGCTGAGAGTAAGTTAGACCCAGACTAAGCTTTTCCAAAATGGTTGAACCCAGAAAAGGCGAGGAAGCCGTGAATAGGGTAGTAAACCAACTGAAGTAAGCAGGGTTAGGGTAAACTGATTAAAGCTGGAACCCATAGTAGTGACCAACCGGATAATTAAACATACTGGACTATTAGATGATAAAGGTAATAATATAAGCAGAGGTTAGAAGGAATAGTTTGATTAAAACACAGAAGTAAGAAATGACAGAACCTAGTTATATGAAACTCGAGATAGCAGAAACTAGTAACCCTAAACAAACAGAAGATATAGAAAGATATAAAACACCAATACCTAAGTATCTTATAAATGGAGATAAAGACTATAAAATATTAGTCTTATATATATTAAAAAATTTAGATACAGATATCACACAAAGAATATATAACCTACTATTTAACCACGAAATCATAGACTTAATGAAAGAATTATGGCTAGACACAATATTAAACAATGATAGTGATAATGACTCTAGAGATAATGATATATACCTTGATATAGATACAGAAGGATATCTAGATTTTTATTAAAATGGACCAAAATAATTTAGAAAATTGGCAGCGAACTATAGATGAACTAAGAGAAAGAGAAACATTAATACAATTCAATCTAGACAGATATATACAAACCCAAAATAGTGGTTATTTAGATCTAATAGTAAGAGATATCAATATTATATTAAGACTAATTAGAGGTTGCTCGGCTCTGGTTTATCCATTTACTAATGATTCTCTTATTTTAGTTATTGCTATAATAAAATGTGTTATTCTTTTAGTGAAGTTATTTAGGACACTTAGCTAAAGATTGTAAAATACCTAAAGATATTAAGAAAAAACAAATTACCGAAGTAAGAATAGAAGAAAATATTTATACAGAATTACCATACATAGATTATGATTTAGAAAGTAACGATAGTATTTATGAACTAGATGAATTACCAGATATAGAGATAAATGACGCAGATTTAGAAACTGACCTAAATAATGATGATAGCGATATAAATCTATCAGATATAGAAAACGAAATTGATGACTGAATCAGGAATAATAGAAAAAGAAAATTACCAAACTGAAGATAGTAATAACCAAAAAATAATATTTGACTCAAATATATACAAGCAAATTACGAAACAAGAAATAACCTTAAAAATAGATAATGTATTAGATGTACCAATGGTAAAATATTGGTTTAAAAAACCTAAAGAAGAATATTATATAATAAGCCAAAAAGAACATACAGTAGACTGTAAATATGCACAAGGTAGTGCAATGGTACCCATAATAAGTAAAAGAGAAATAACCAAAGAAATACAAGCATTAAAACCAAAACCGAAAAACGAAATAACTCATGTACACTTAGGAGCAATACAGATATTAATAAAAGCATGTTTTAAGGAAGGAATAAATACACCCATAGAACTATACTTAGCAGATGATAGAATTAAGTACCCAATTGAACAAAGTATAATTAGTGCAGTAAAAGGAAATCTAATATACCAAAAATTTAAGTTTACAGTTAACCCAAATTATACAGTAGCAATAAAAGATAGAAATATAGATAAATCTCTAGTATTATATTGGAAACTATCAGGAATAGAATTAACCCCTGGAAGTAAAATATTTACAGCAAGATGCAAAAATTTATATATTTTAACTACTAAACATATGGTACAAGCAACTAACAAAATTGATAAAATCAATATAGAATCCCCATTCGACAATATATTAACGGTCATAGATAATAATGATTATAGTTATGATGAATTAAATATGAATCAAGAATTAGATATAGTAAAAGAAAGAATAGGAATGACACCAAAAAGACAAATAGATGCCCCCTCATCCTCATCAAGAATGAGTACATCCAGAAGAATAGAATATGAAATACCCAATGAAATAATACCAACACAACATCCTTATTATATAACAGGAATATTAAATCAACGAAAATATTTAATCTTAATTAACACAGGAGAACAAGATAATTGGATAACAAGAGAATTAATTACAGAAGATGATATTATAATACAAGAACAAGAAATACCCGATCTACCAATAGAATTAAAACAGACAAAGGAAATAACTATTCAAGAAGTAATTATAGGCGGAATACCTATAAACATACAATTTACAATAGGACAAATAAATCCAAATATAGTTTTAGGACTACAATGGCTAGAACAAGTAAAACCATATAAGTTAGAAGATAAAAGATTGATCATTCATTACCAAAATAAAAATGTAATAATCAATAGGACAAAATCAATATTATAAAAATACTTTAAAATGAAAGTATATATATTAGCAAAAATAATTGTAGAAGGATACAATAGTAGATATTACACACCAATGATAGATACCGGTGCAGAAGCAAATTTATGTAGATACAATTGTTTACCAGAAACTAAGTGGCAAAAGATAAAAAATCCAACTGTATTTTCAGGATTTAATGACGAAGGAAGTATAATAAAATATTATGCAAAAGATGTCAAATTACAAATATATGATAAAATACTAACAATAAAAACAATGTATAACTATGATTTCACAACAAGAGATATAATTTTAGGAATGCCCTTTATCGATGAACTATACCCTCATATACTAACAAAAACACACTGCTGGTTTACAACACCTTGTAAACAAAAAATAGGAGCCAAACGAGTACAAAATAAACCTAGAAAAACAACACCATGGATAAAAGGATCAGAAAAGATAACACAAAAACTAGAAAATCAAGTGACAACAGAGAAAGCAATAGAAATTATAACCTTTAATATCAATATGTTACAATCAATCTATGATAAGTTAGAACCCTTATATAGTGACAATCCGCTTAAAGGATGGCATAAACATAAAACAACAGTTACAATAGAACTAATAAATCAGATTTCCTGTAGCTGCATTAACAAACTTGTTATGAGTTTTATGGAGTTTCTCAACGTCTCCTTCTAGTTCTGGAATTTTTATGTCTTCCGATTGACATAGTTCAGCATATTTTGAGTCATGCGGTTGACTTGTAGCTTTGTCCTTCTTTAGCTCTTTTAGTTCTAGCTCAAAACTGTCCACTTTTAAGCAAAGTGTAGTCATGGCTTTTAACAAAATATCCATTTGGCTATCTTGATCTGTCTGGGTAGCTTTGTCTTGATAAGTAGTCTGCAGTGACATTTTTGTTAGTACTGATCACTTCTATTGTAAATGTAAAATTTTGTATATTTAAGACAAGTCTTCGTATTTCTTTTGTTGTAACTGAGTCGCGTACTATCCTATCCTACTTTACATGATTGAGCATTATGCTCTTATTTTCAACAAAGAAAAACGTGTGGGGTTTAGTGTTTCCCACTAAAAAAGTAGTACAATAATTTACATAATAAGACAAACTAAAATAATATCTGCGGGTCTTCCCATGTATCTTTTTGTCTTGCTGTTCTTCATTCTAGATTTACTTCTGGTATAGTTGTAGTATTTCCTCCACTGCACTTTGAACAATGGTGATCTGGGTATTTTGGTCCTAAATACTGGCAATATTTAACCAATAAATTTTCTGAAATAAAATCTTTTTTGATAGCTCTTGTTGTTGGGGTATCTTCGGGTCTTAGTAATGTCCATATCCAACTACGTACTTCTTCCATATCTTCTTGTCGTAGTACTCTTGCATTTGCATAGATCATGGCATGGTCTCTACAATGATATTTCCATATGTTATGTCCATTGGTGTAATTGTTGACTAGTTCTTGAATAATTACTTGCAGTCCTATTAATCTTTTTGTAGCAAAGAATGTTGGTATATCAACTTCTGGTATTTCTGGTTGCTTTTCTATGTCCTCTGGGATAATCATATCTCTGGTTAGTCCAATTTTTACTACTTGGATGAGTGGTTTTATCTCATTGTATAATATTTCGGCTGGTGCTGAATAACATCTTATATAAAAGAATGATCCGTCTGTAATTCTTTTGTATATGGAAAAGGCATTATATAAGTCTGGTATTTGTTGTAGTTCTGCTCCATCGGCTGTATATACTGTTGCGAGTAGTCCATATTCATAGCATGTACGTACTAAATTTGCACTGGTGCCAGGCTGGGCTATTAGTTTATTGTATCCTTGTAGTTTCTGCGTTATAAAATCTTTTTGAGGGTCAGTGGTTGTCTGAGATCTTGGATGTAAATTCAAAAAGGTTTGGGTTTTATATATATTTTGGATGTATGCTCTGGAAATGTGGTTATATACTTGTTTATTTTGGTTTAGACTTGCGGCATATGTGGATGTTTGTGGACTTGGTATAGTCGGATGTGATAGGTTTATGGGTTGTTTATTCCTGGTAAAGGTTTTTGTAAACTGGCTATTTAAATTTTGGTTTTGTCTTTTTGTAGGTTGACTGGTTGGATTTGAGCTGCTTGCTCCTGTAGATGCTTTTCCTGTAGCTGCATTAACAAACTTGTTATGAGTTTTATGGAGTTTCTCAACGTCTCCTTCTAGTTCTGGAATTTTTATGTCTTCCGATTGACATAGTTCAGCATATTTTGAGTCATGCGGTTGACTTGTAGCTTTGTCCTTCTTTAGCTCTTTTAGTTCTAGCTCAAAACTGTCCACTTTTAAGCAAAGTGTAGTCATGGCTTTTAACAAAATATCCATTTGGCTATCTTGATCTGTCTGGGTAGCTTTGTCTTGATAAGTAGTCTGCAGTGACATTTTTGTTAGTACTGATCACTTCTATTGTAAATGTAAAATTTTGTATATTTAAGACAAGTCTTCGTATTTCTTTTGTTGTAACTGAGTCGTCTAATTTTCTTGTTAGCCACCATTTTACTTGTGTATTATCTGTTCTGACAATAAATTTGTTATAAACAATATATGGTTCGAATGCTAATAAACATTTATATAAGGCAAATAATTCTTTCCTATTTATTTCCCATTTATCTTGAGGTTCCGTATATGTTCCTGAGTGATATCTACAGTGATGTTCTGTTTTTGTATCAATATACTTATATTTTAATACTCCACCGTAACTATGGTTACTTGAATCTGTTTCTACTATATATATAAATTCTTTTATTATATCTGGAAAATATAATTTTGGTAACTTTTGACATAATTCTTTAACCTTTTGTATATGTTTTCTATCTGTTTGGTCAAAATGATATTCAATATCCTTTTTTAATTTTTTATTTAATGGTTTTAAATATTCTGCTAATTTTGGTATATATTCTCTTACTTGATTTACTAATCCTAAAAAGGATTGTAATTTTTTCTTCGTATCTAGTATTTCATTTGAATTTATAATTTTTTGTACTATATGTGTTTGCATTTTTACTCCATTCTTATCTATTTGTATACCAAGAAATTCTATTTGTTTTTTCATTATTTCTGCCTTGCTTTTACTTAAACTAATTCCTGCTGTATCTATAATGTTAATAAATTTATTTAGTAATTGTATGTGTTCGTCTTCTGTTCTTGAATATAACAATATATCATCAATATATACAATACAGTTTTCTAATTGTGTAAAGTAAGTATCCATAAAATGTTGATACCTACCTGGTGCATTTTTATATCCAAAGGGTAAAACATTTCATTCATAAAATCCTTGGGGTACTGTGAATGCTGTTAAATGTTTAGAGTTATCTTCTAATTTTAAATGATAAAATCCTGATTTGCAATCAAATTTGCTAAAGTAATTATATCCTTGGATTTGTCTAATTTTTAATATTTTATTTGGTATTGGGTAATTATAAGTTTTAGTTTTGGCATTTAGATTTCTATAATCAATAACCATCCTACTCTTCCCTCTTTTTTGTTCACTATGTTTGTTAACAATAAAGGCGGGACTAGTATGTTTACTGTTACTAGCTTGGATGTAATTATTTTGAAGTAATTCATCTATGTGTAAGGTAAATTCTTTTAAGTCATCAAAGTTATATTTTAATGGTTTTTGGGTTATTATACTATTCTGATTTATTAGTTCTATTGTAACTGTTGTTTTATGTTTATGCCATCCTTTAAGCGGATTGTCACTATATAAGGGTTCTAACTTATCATAGATTGATTGTAACATATTGATATTAAAGGTTATAATTTCTATTGCTTTCTCTGTTGTCACTTGATTTTCTAGTTTTTGTGTTATCTTTTCTGATCCTTTTATCCATGGTGTTGTTTTTCTAGGTTTATTTTGTACTCGTTTGGCTCCTATTTTTTGTTTACAAGGTGTTGTAAACCAGCAGTGTGTTTTTGTTAGTATATGAGGGTATAGTTCATCGATAAAGGGCATTCCTAAAATTATATCTCTTGTTGTGAAATCATAGTTATACATTGTTTTTATTGTTAGTATTTTATCATATATTTGTAATTTGACATCTTTTGCATAATATTTTATTATACTTCCTTCGTCATTAAATCCTGAAAATACAGTTGGATTTTTTATCTTTTGCCACTTAGTTTCTGGTAAACAATTGTATCTACATAAATTTGCTTCTGCACCGGTATCTATCATTGGTGTGTAATATCTACTATTGTATCCTTCTACAATTATTTTTGCTAATATATATACTTTCATTTTAAAGTATTTTTATAATATTGATTTTGTCCTATTGATTATTACATTTTTATTTTGGTAATGAATGATCAATCTTTTATCTTCTAACTTATATGGTTTTACTTGTTCTAGCCATTGTAGTCCTAAAACTATATTTGGATTTATTTGTCCTATTGTAAATTGTATGTTTATAGGTATTCCGCCTATAATTACTTCTTGAATAGTTATTTCCTTTGTCTGTTTTAATTCTATTGGTAGATCGGGTATTTCTTGTTCTTGTATTATAATATCATCTTCTGTAATTAATTCTCTTGTTATCCAATTATCTTGTTCTCCTGTGTTAATTAAGATTAAATATTTTCGTTGATTTAATATTCCTGTTATATAATAAGGATGTTGTGTTGGTATTATTTCATTGGGTATTTCATATTCTATTCTTCTGGATGTACTCATTCTTGATGAGGATGAGGGGGCATCTATTTGTCTTTTTGGTGTCATTCCTATTCTTTCTTTTACTATATCTAATTCTTGATTCATATTTAATTCATCATAACTATAATCATTATTATCTATGACCGTTAATATATTGTCGAATGGGGATTCTATATTGATTTTATCAATTTTGTTAGTTGCTTGTACCATATGTTTAGTAGTTAAAATATATAAATTTTTGCATCTTGCTGTAAATATTTTACTTCCAGGGGTTAATTCTATTCCTGATAGTTTCCAATATAATACTAGAGATTTATCTATATTTCTATCTTTTATTGCTACTGTATAATTTGGGTTAACTGTAAACTTAAATTTTTGGTATATTAGATTTCCTTTTACTGCACTAATTATACTTTGTTCAATTGGGTACTTAATTCTATCATCTGCTAAGTATAGTTCTATGGGTGTATTTATTCCTTCCTTAAAACATGCTTTTATTAATATCTGTATTGCTCCTAAGTGTACATGAGTTATTTCGTTTTTCGGTTTTGGTTTTAATGCTTGTATTTCTTTGGTTATTTCTCTTTTACTTATTATGGGTACCATTGCACTACCTTGTGCATATTTACAGTCTACTGTATATTCTTTTTGGCTTATTATATAATATTCTTCTTTAGGTTTTTTAAACCAATATTTTACCATTGGTACATCTAATACATTATCTATTTTTAAGGTTATTTCTTGTTTCGTAATTTGCTTGTATATATTTGAGTCAAATATTATTTTTTGGTTATTACTATCTTCAGTTTGGTAATTTTCTTTTTCTATTATTCCTGATTCAGTCATCAATTTCGTTTTCTATATCTGATAGATTTATATCGCTATCATCATTATTTAGGTCAGTTTCTAAATCTGCGTCATTTATCTCTATATCTGGTAATTCATCTAGTTCATAAATACTATCGTTACTTTCTAAATCATAATCTATGTATGGTAATTCTGTATAAATATTTTCTTCTATTCTTACTTCGGTAATTTGTTTTTTCTTAATATCTTTAGGTATTTTACAATCTTTAGCTAAGTGTCCTAATTTTCCACAGTTATAGCATTTGCATTCTGATAATTTTTTCTTAGGTCGATAAGGTCTTTTTCTCTTGTAATTTTTTATATAATATCTTTTTCTTGGATTTTTATGCTTATATTTAGATTTAAAAGATTTATATTTTTTAAATCGTTTTTTGTATCTAAACTTATTTTTCTTAGTTTTACAACCAAATTGTGGTGCTATCTTTTGTGTACAACACGACATATTTTTTGTTAATACTTTATCTAATTTTTGTTTATCTTTATATTCATCACACAGTCCTATAAACCATGTTTGTAAATATTTTATTCTAGCTCCTAATGTATCTGTCAAACTAGCTGCATCCCATGCTGTTATTATTTTTGTACTAAATGGTTCAGGTAACTTTGTAAAATATGTTCTTCTAACTGCTATAGCTTCTTCATGAGTATATATTGCTCTATAATAGTAATCTTTAAAAGCGCATGTATATTCATCTATATAACACATATTGCATATTGATAATTTATTCATTAATTGTCTATTTAGATTCTTATCTTTTTCTTGTTCTGCTAATTCTGTTGTCATACTTCCAAATTCATTTCTAATTCCAAATTCGTATTTGTCTAATATAGCTATGCTTGATGTTGTAATTGTTCCACTACTATCTTTATTATTTCTTAATGTTGCTCTACCGTCAGCTGTTATGTTATGTAGCCATAATTTTACTGTTCCTATTAATGTTCTTTCTATATATCCTGGTGTATCTGCTACTGATATTTTATTATCTATTAGTTGCTTTGCAATTTGTCCTATCCATACTTGTATTGTTTTATTTATATCTGTGACACAATCTAAATCTAAAAATTGTGAATGTTCTGGAGTTTTAGTTGGTGTCCATTTATTTAATCTACTTTGCCATATTGCTTCATATCTATTATCATCTGTTACTGTATAATAAGTTGGTTCTCTAGTTCGTGGGTTATCATATCTTCTTTTCTCATATGTTCTACTTGTACTTGGTTGTTCATTTTTTATAGTATGTATATTTGGTTCAGCATTTGTTGTATTTATATTTAAATCTGTTATTTGGTTCATTATTTGGGTATATGTTTCACTGTTATCGTCATTATCGTCTTCATTGTTATTATTGTCTGAATGTATTTCTGATTCGGTTTCGTTTATGGTTACATTATCTATGGTTAAATTGTCTATTGTGATGTTATCAATACTTATGTTTGGAGATTCTTCGTCAGGGTTTAAGCTTTCTAAGTGTATTTGTTCTTTTAACTGTTCTAATTCCATTGCTAACTTTTTTTCTTTTTCTTTTTTTATTTTTTCATTTTGTTTGGCTAATCTGGCTTGTACTTTCTGGGCATATATTTGTTTTAATATTGCTAATTCTTTTTCCATTTCTTGTATTTTTGTAGATGATTCGGATGTTTCTGGTTCTGGTTCAAAATATTCAGGGATTGGTTCTTGAGGTGGTATAGGTTTTTGAGGAGGGGTTTGTTTTATTTGTTGGGTTTTTAGTTGTTCGATTTCTTTTTTGGCTTCTAATCGTATTTTTTCTATTTCTAGTTTTTGATCTATTTCAGTATTTTCTTTTTGTAATCTTATCATTTCTGTTAGACTATCTTCTAATTTAGCTGATATTGGATCCGGCATTAAATATAATTTTGTACCTATTTTTCTATATCGTCGTCCTAAATTTGAGTGTGTTATTGTTATTTGTGTTCCATCTGTTCCTAAAAATGTTTTTTCTTCTACTGGATATTCTTCTTTATTCATAAACAATATTTTATTTCTAATATATCTTTTTGTAATTCTAATTCTTGTATGGTTTGTTTTTGTGCTTCGATTGATTTTTTAGCTACTCCTGCAAATATATTATAATTTAATCTTTCTTTTCTAATTTTAAGTTCTTCGTGTATATCATTTAATTTTCTTAATAATTCCATTTTTCTTATTATTTTTGGTGTTTCTGGATATATATATACTGTCGTGTTGTACACAAAAGATAGCACCACAATTTGGTTGTAAAACTAAGAAAAATAAGTTTAGATACAAAAAACGATTTAAAAAATATAAATCTTTTAAATCTAAATATAAGCATAAAAATCCAAGAAAAAGATATTATATAAAAAATTACAAGAGAAAAAGACCTTATCGACCTAAGAAAAAATTATCAGAATGCAAATGCTATAACTGTGGAAAATTAGGACACTTAGCTAAAGATTGTAAAATACCTAAAGATATTAAGAAAAAACAAATTACCGAAGTAAGAATAGAAGAAAATATTTATACGGAATTACCATACATAGATTATGATTTAGAAAGTAACGATAGTATTTATGAACTAGATGAATTACCAGATATAGAGATAAATGACGCAGATTTAGAAACTGACCTAAATAATGATGATAGCGATATAAATCTATCAGATATAGAAAACGAAATTGATGACTGAATCAGGAATAATAGAAAAAGAAAATTACCAAACTGAAGATAGTAATAACCAAAAAATAATATTTGACTCAAATATATACAAGCAAATTACGAAACAAGAAATAACCTTAAAAATAGATAATGTATTAGATGTACCAATGGTAAAATATTGGTTTAAAAAACCTATACCACCTCAAGAACCAATCCCTGAATATTTTGAACCAGAACCAGAAACATCCGAATCATCTACAAAAATACAAGAAATGGAAAAAGAATTAGCAATATTAAAACAAATATATGCCCAGAAAGTACAAGCCAGATTAGCCAAACAAAATGAAAAAATAAAAAAAGAAAAAGAAAAAAAGTTAGCAATGGAATTAGAACAGTTAAAAGAACAAATACACTTAGAAAGCTTAAACCCTGACGAAGAATCTCCAAACATAAGTATTGATAACATCACAATAGACAATTTAACCATAGATAATGTAACCATAAACGAAACCGAATCAGAAATACATTCAGACAATAATAACAATGAAGACGATAATGACGATAACAGTGAAACATATACCCAAATAATGAACCAAATAACAGATTTAAATATAAATACAACAAATGCTGAACCAAATATACATACTATAAAAAATGAACAACCAAGTACAAGTAGAACATATGAGAAAAGAAGATATGATAACCCACGAACTAGAGAACCAACTTATTATACAGTAACAGATGATAATAGATATGAAGCAATATGGCAAAGTAGATTAAATAAATGGACACCAACTAAAACTCCAGAACATTCACAATTTTTAGATTTAGATTGTGTCACAGATATAAATAAAACAATACAAGTATGGATAGGACAAATTGCAAAGCAACTAATAGATAATAAAATATCAGTAGCAGATACACCAGGATATATAGAAAGAACATTAATAGGAACAGTAAAATTATGGCTACATAACATAACAGCTGACGGTAGAGCAACATTAAGAAATAATAAAGATAGTAGTGGAACAATTACAACATCAAGCATAGCTATATTAGACAAATACGAATTTGGAATTAGAAATGAATTTGGAAGTATGACAACAGAATTAGCAGAACAAGAAAAAGATAAGAATCTAAATAGACAATTAATGAATAAATTATCAATATGCAATATGTGTTATATAGATGAATATACATGCGCTTTTAAAGATTACTATTATAGAGCAATATATACTCATGAAGAAGCTATAGCAGTTAGAAGAACATATTTTACAAAGTTACCTGAACCATTTAGTACAAAAATAATAACAGCATGGGATGCAGCTAGTTTGACAGATACATTAGGAGCTAGAATAAAATATTTACAAACATGGTTTATAGGACTGTGTGATGAATATAAAGATAAACAAAAATTAGATAAAGTATTAACAAAAAATATGTCGTGTTGTACACAAAAGATAGCACCACAATTTGGTTGTAAAACTAAGAAAAATAAGTTTAGATACAAAAAACGATTTAAAAAATATAAATCTTTTAAATCTAAATATAAGCATAAAAATCCAAGAAAAAGATATTATATAAAAAATTACAAGAGAAAAAGACCTTATCGACCTAAGAAAAAATTATCAGAATGCAAATGCTATAACTGTGGAAAATTAGGACACTTAGCTAAAGATTGTAAAATACCTAAAGATATTAAGAAAAAACAAATTACCGAAGTAAGAATAGAAGAAAATATTTATACAGAATTACCATACATAGATTATGATTTAGAAAGTAACGATAGTATTTATGAACTAGATGAATTACCAGATATAGAGATAAATGACGCAGATTTAGAAACTGACCTAAATAATGATGATAGCGATATAAATCTATCAGATATAGAAAACGAAATTGATGACTGAATCAGGAATAATAGAAAAAGAAAATTACCAAACTGAAGATAGTAATAACCAAAAAATAATATTTGACTCAAATATATACAAGCAAATTACGAAACAAGAAATAACCTTAAAAATAGATAATGTATTAGATGTACCAATGGTAAAATATTGGTTTAAAAAACCTAAAGAAGAATATTATATAATAAGCCAAAAAGAACATACAGTAGACTGTAAATATGCACAAGGTAGTGCAATGGTACCCATAATAAGTAAAAGAGAAATAACCAAAGAAATACAAGCATTAAAACCAAAACCGAAAAACGAAATAACTCATGTACACTTAGGAGCAATACAGATATTAATAAAAGCATGTTTTAAGGAAGGAATAAATACACCCATAGAACTATACTTAGCAGATGATAGAATTAAGTACCCAATTGAACAAAGTATAATTAGTGCAGTAAAAGGAAATCTAATATACCAAAAATTTAAGTTTACAGTTAACCCAAATTATACAGTAGCAATAAAAGATAGAAATATAGATAAATCCCTAGTATTATATTGGAAACTATCAGGAATAGAATTAACCCCTGGAAGTAAAATATTTACAGCAAGATGCAAAAATTTATATATTTTAACTACTAAACATATGGTACAAGCAACTAACAAAATTGATAAAATCAATATAGAATCCCCATTCGACAATATATTAACGATCATAGATAATAATGATTATAGTTATGATGAATTAAATATGAATCAAGAATTAGATATAGTAAAAGAAAGAATAGGAATGACACCAAAAAGACAAATAGATGCCCCCTCATCCTCATCAAGAATGAGTACATCCAGAAGAATAGAATATGAAATACCCAATGAAATAATACCAACACAACATCCTTATTATATAACAGGAATATTAAATCAACGAAAATATTTAATCTTAATTAACACAGGAGAACAAGATAATTGGATAACAAGAGAATTAATTACAGAAGATGATATTATAATACAAGAACAAGAAATACCCGATCTACCAATAGAATTAAAACAGACAAAGGAAATAACTATTCAAGAAGTAATTATAGGCGGAATACCTATAAACATACAATTTACAATAGGACAAATAAATCCAAATATAGTTTTAGGACTACAATGGCTAGAACAAGTAAAACCATATAAGTTAGAAGATAAAAGATTGATCATTCATTACCAAAATAAAAATGTAATAATCAATAGGACAAAATCAAATATAGTTTTAGGACTACAATGGCTAGAACAAGTAAAACCATATAAGTTAGAAGATAAAAGATTGATCATTCATTACCAAAATAAAAATGTAATAATCAATAGGACAAAATCAATATTATAAAAATACTTTAAAATGAAAGTATATATATTAGCAAAAATAATTGTAGAAGGATACAATAGTAGATATTACACACCAATGATAGATACCGGTGCAGAAGCAAATTTATGTAGATACAATTGTTTACCAGAATCTAAATGGCAAAAGATAAAAAATCCAACTGTATTTTCAGGATTTAATGACGAAGGAAGTATAATAAAATATTATGCAAAAGATGTCAAATTACAAATATATGATAAAATACTAACAATAAAAACAATGTATAACTATGATTTCACAACAAGAGATATAATTTTAGGAATGTCCTTTATCGATGAACTATACCCTCATATACTAACAAAAACACACTGCTGGTTTACAACACCTTGTAAACAAAAAATAGGAGCCAAACGAGTACAAAATAAACCTAGAAAAACAACACCATGGATAAAAGGATCAGAAAAGATAACACAAAAACTAGAAAATCAAGTGACAACAGAGAAAGCAATAGAAATTATAACCTTTAATATCAATATGTTACAATCAATCTATGATAAGTTAGAACCCTTATATAGTGACAATCCGCTTAAAGGATGGCATAAACATAAAACAACAGTTACAATAGAACTAATAAATCAGAATAGTATAATAACCCAAAAACCATTAAAATATAACTTTGATGACTTAAAAGAATTTACCTTACACATAGATGAATTACTTCAAAATAATTACATCCAAGCTAGTAACAGTAAACATACTAGTCCCGCCTTTATTGTTAACAAACATAGTGAACAAAAAAGAGGGAAGAGTAGGATGGTTATTGATTATAGAAATCTAAATGCCAAAACTAAAACTTATAATTACCCAATACCAAACAAAATATTAAAAATTAGACAAATCCAAGGATATAATTACTTTAGCAAATTTGATTGCAAATCAGGCTTTTATCATTTAAAATTAGAAGATAACTCTAAACATTTAACAGCATTCACAGTACCCCAAGGATTTTATGAATGGAATTTTGGTTTAGACTTGCGGCATATGTGGATGTTTGTGGACTTGGTATAGTCGGATGTGATAGGTTTATGGGTTGTTTATTTCTGATAGAGGTTTTTGTAAACTGGTTATTTAAATTTTGGTTTTGTCTTTTTGTAGGTTGACTGGTTGGATTTGAGCTGCTTGCTCCTGTAGATGCTTTTCCTGTAGCTGCATTAACAAACTTGTTATGAGTTTTATGGAGTTTCTCAACGTCTCCTTCTAGTTCTGGAATTTTTATGTCTTCCGATTGACATAGTTCAGCATATTTTGAGTCATGCGGTTGACTTGTAGCTTTGTCCTTCTTTAGCTCTTTTAGTTCTAGCTCAAAACTGTCCACTTTTAAGCAAAGTGTAGTCATGGCTTTTAACAAAATATCCATTTGGCTATCTTGATCTGTCTGGGTAGCTTTGTCTTGATAAGTAGTCTGCAGTGACATTTTTGTTAGTACTGATCACTTCTATTGTAAATGTAAAATTTTGTATATTTAAGACAAGTCTTCGTATTTCTTTTGTTGTAACTGAGTCGTCTAATTTTCTTGTTAGCCACCATTTTACTTGTGTATTATCTGTTCTGACAATAAATTTGTTATAAACAATATATGGTTCGAATGCTAATAAACATTTATATAAGGCAAATAATTCTTTCCTATTTATTTCCCATTTATCTTGAGGTTCCGTATATGTTCCTGAGTGATATCTACAGTGATGTTCTGTTTTTGTATCAATATACTTATATTTTAATACTCCACCGTAACTATGGTTACTTGAATCTGTTTCTACTATATATATAAATTCTTTTGTTATATCTGGAAAATATAATTTTGGTAACTTTTGACATAATTCTTTAACCTTTTGTATATGTTTTCTATCTGTTTGGTCAAAATGATATTCAATATCCTTTTTTAATTTTTTATTTAATGGTTTTAAATATTCTGCTAATTTTGGTATATATTCTCTTACTTGATTTACTAATCCTAAAAAGGATTGTAACTTTTTCTTTGTATCTAGTATCTCATCTGAATTTATAATTTTTTGTACTATATGTGTTTGCATTTTTACTCCATTCTTATCTATTTGTATACCAAGAAATTCTATTTGTTTTTTCATTATTTCTGCCTTGCTTTTACTTAAACTAATTCCTGCTGTATCTATAATGTTAATAAATTTATTTAGTAATTGTATGTGTTCGTCTTCTGTTCTTGAATATAACAATATATCATCAATATATACAATACAGTTTTCTAATTGTGTAAAGTAAGTATCCATAAAATGTTGATACCTACCTGGTGCATTTTTATATCCAAAGGGTAAAACATTCCATTCATAAAATCCTTGGGGTACTGTGAATGCTGTTAAATGTTTAGAGTTATCTTCTAATTTTAAATGATAAAATCCTGATTTGCAATCAAATTTGCTAAAGTAATTATATCCTTGGATTTGTCTAATTTTTAATATTTTATTTGGTATTGGGTAATTATAAGTTTTAGTTTTGGCATTTAGATTTCTATAATCAATAACCATCCTACTCTTCCCTCTTTTTTGTTCACTATGTTTGTTAACAATAAAGGCGGGACTAGTATGTTTACTGTTACTAGCTTGGATGTAATTATTTTGAAGTAATTCATCTATGTGTAAGGTAAATTCTATCTTGAGGTTCCGTATATGTTCCTGAGTGATATCTACAGTGATGTTCTGTTTTTGTATCAATATACTTATATTTTAATACTCCACCGTAACTATGGTTACTTGAATCTGTTTCTACTATATATATAAATTCTTTTGTTATATCTGGAAAATATAATTTTGGTAACTTTTGACATAATTCTTTAACCTTTTGTATATGTTTTCTATCTGTTTGGTCAAAATGATATTCAATATCCTTTTTTAATTTTTTATTTAATGGTTTTAAATATTCTGCTAATTTTGGTATATATTCTCTTACTTGATTTACTAATCCTAAAAAGGATTGTAATTTTTTCTTCGTATCTAGTATTTCATTTGAATTTATAATTTTTTGTACTATATGTGTTTGCATTTTTACTCCATTCTTATCTATTTGTATACCAAGAAATTCTATTTGTTTTTTCATTATTTCTGCCTTGCTTTTACTTAAACTAATTCCTGCTGTATCTATAATGTTAATAAATTTATTTAGTAATTGTATGTGTTCGTCTTCTGTTCTTGAATATAACAATATATCATCAATATATACAATACAGTTTTCTAATTGTGTAAAGTAAGTATCCATAAAATGTTGATACCTACCTGGTGCATTTTTATATCCAAAGGGTAAAACATTCCATTCATAAAATCCTTGGGGTACTGTGAATGCTGTTAAATGTTTAGAGTTATCTTCTAATTTTAAATGATAAAATCCTGATTTGCAATCAAATTTGCTAAAGTAATTATATCCTTGGATTTGTCTAATTTTTAATATTTTATTTGGTATTGGGTAATTATAAGTTTTAGTTTTGGCATTTAGATTTCTATAATCAATAACCATCCTACTCTTCCCTCTTTTTTGTTCACTATGTTTGTTAACAATAAAGGCGGGACTAGTATGTTTACTGTTACTAGCTTGGATGTAATTATTTTGAAGTAATTCATCTATGTGTAAGGTAAATTCTTTTAAGTCATCAAAGTTATATTTTAATGGTTTTTGGGTTATTATACTATTCTGATTTATTAGTTCTATTGTAACTGTTGTTTTATGTTTATGCCATCCTTTAAGCGGATTGTCACTATATAAGGGTTCTAACTTATCATAGATTGATTGTAACATATTGATATTAAAGGTTATAATTTCTATTGCTTTCTCTGTTGTCACTTGATTTTCTAGTTTTTGTGTTATCTTTTCTGATCCTTTTATCCATGGTGTTGTTTTTCTAGGTTTATTTTGTACTCGTTTGGCTCCTATTTTTTGTTTACAAGGTGTTGTAAACCAGCAGTGTGTTTTTGTTAGTATATGAGGGTATAGTTCATCGATAAAGGGCATTCCTAAAATTATATCTCTTGTTGTGAAATCATAGTTATACATTGTTTTTATTGTTAGTATTTTATCATATATTTGTAATTTGACATCTTTTGCATAATATTTTATTATACTTCCTTCGTCATTAAATCCTGAAAATACAGTTGGATTTTTTATCTTTTGCCACTTAGTTTCTGGTAAACAATTGTATCTACATAAATTTGCTTCTGCACCGGTATCTATCATTGGTGTGTAATATCTACTATTGTATCCTTCTACAATTATTTTTGCTAATATATATACTTTCATTTTAAAGTATTTTTATAATATTGATTTTGTCCTATTGATTATTACATTTTTATTTTGGTAATGAATGATCAATCTTTTATCTTCTAACTTATATGGTTTTACTTGTTCTAGCCATTGTAGTCCTAAAACTATATTTGGATTTATTTGTCCTATTGTAAATTGTATGTTTATAGGTATTCCGCCTATAATTACTTCTTGAATAGTTATTTCCTTTGTCTGTTTTAATTCTATTGGTAGATCGGGTATTTCTTGTTCTTGTATTATAATATCATCTTCTGTAATTAATTCTCTTGTTATCCAATTATCTTGTTCTCCTGTGTTAATTAAGATTAAATATTTTCGTTGATTTAATATTCCTGTTATATAATAAGGATGTTGTGTTGGTATTATTTCATTGGGTATTTCATATTCTATTCTTCTGGATGTACTCATTCTTGATGAGGATGAGGGGGCATCTATTTGTCTTTTTGGTGTCATTCCTATTCTTTCTTTTACTATATCTAATTCTTGATTCATATTTAATTCATCATAACTATAATCATTATTATCTATGACCGTTAATATATTGTCGAATGGGGATTCTATATTGATTTTATCAATTTTGTTAGTTGCTTGTACCATATGTTTAGTAGTTAAAATATATAAATTTTTGCATCTTGCTGTAAATATTTTACTTCCAGGGGTTAATTCTATTCCTGATAGTTTCCAATATAATACTAGAGATTTATCTATATTTCTATCTTTTATTGCTACTGTATAATTTGGGTTAACTGTAAACTTAAATTTTTGGTATATTAGATTTCCTTTTACTGCACTAATTATACTTTGTTCAATTGGGTACTTAATTCTATCATCTGCTAAGTATAGTTCTATGGGTGTATTTATTCCTTCCTTAAAACATGCTTTTATTAATATCTGTATTGCTCCTAAGTGTACATGAGTTATTTCGTTTTTCGGTTTTGGTTTTAATGCTTGTATTTCTTTGGTTATTTCTCTTTTACTTATTATGGGTACCATTGCACTACCTTGTGCATATTTACAGTCTACTGTATGTTCTTTTTGGCTTATTATATAATATTCTTCTTTAGGTTTTTTAAACCAATATTTTACCATTGGTACATCTAATACATTATCTATTTTTAAGGTTATTTCTTGTTTCGTAATTTGCTTGTATATATTTGAGTCAAATATTATTTTTTGGTTATTACTATCTTCAGTTTGGTAATTTTCTTTTTCTATTATTCCTGATTCAGTCATCAATTTCGTTTTCTATATCTGATAGATTTATATCGCTATCATCATTATTTAGGTCAGTTTCTAAATCTGCGTCATTTATCTCTATATCTGGTAATTCATCTAGTTCATAAATACTATCGTTACTTTCTAAATCATAATCTATGTATGGTAATTCTGTATAAATATTTTCTTCTATTCTTACTTCGGTAATTTGTTTTTTCTTAATATCTTTAGGTATTTTACAATCTTTAGCTAAGTGTCCTAATTTTCCACAGTTATAGCATTTGCATTCTGATAATTTTTTCTTAGGTCGATAAGGTCTTTTTCTCTTGTAATTTTTTATATAATATCTTTTTCTTGGATTTTTATGCTTATATTTAGATTTAAAAGATTTATATTTTTTAAATCGTTTTTTGTATCTAAACTTATTTTTCTTAGTTTTACAACCAAATTGTGGTGCTATCTTTTGTGTACAACACGACATATTTTTTGTTAATACTTTATCTAATTTTTGTTTATCTTTATATTCATCACACAGTCCTATAAACCATGTTTGTAAATATTTTATTCTAGCTCCTAATGTATCTGTCAAACTAGCTGCATCCCATGCTGTTATTATTTTTGTACTAAATGGTTCAGGTAACTTTGTAAAATATGTTCTTCTAACTGCTATAGCTTCTTCATGAGTATATATTGCTCTATAATAGTAATCTTTAAAAGCGCATGTATATTCATCTATATAACACATATTGCATATTGATAATTTATTCATTAATTGTCTATTTAGATTCTTATCTTTTTCTTGTTCTGCTAATTCTGTTGTCATACTTCCAAATTCATTTCTAATTCCAAATTCGTATTTGTCTAATATAGCTATGCTTGATGTTGTAATTGTTCCACTACTATCTTTATTATTTCTTAATGTTGCTCTACCGTCAGCTGTTATGTTATGTAGCCATAATTTTACTGTTCCTATTAATGTTCTTTCTATATATCCTGGTGTATCTGCTACTGATATTTTATTATCTATTAGTTGTTTTGCAATTTGTCCTATCCATACTTGTATTGTTTTATTTATATCTGTGACACAATCTAAATCTAAAAATTGTGAATGTTCTGGAGTTTTAGTTGGTGTCCATTTATTTAATCTACTTTGCCATATTGCTTCATATCTATTATCATCTGTTACTGTATAATAAGTTGGTTCTCTAGTTCGTGGGTTATCATATCTTCTTTTCTCATATGTTCTACTTGTACTTGGTTGTTCATTTTTTATAGTATGTATATTTGGTTCAGCATTTGTTGTATTTATATTTAAATCTGTTATTTGGTTCATTATTTGGGTATATGTTTCACTGTTATCGTCATTATCGTCTTCATTGTTATTATTGTCTGAATGTATTTCTGATTCGGTTTCGTTTATGGTTACATTATCTATGGTTAAATTGTCTATTGTGATGTTATCAATACTTATGTTTGGAGATTCTTCGTCAGGGTTTAAGCTTTCTAAGTGTATTTGTTCTTTTAACTGTTCTAATTCCATTGCTAACTTTTTTTCTTTTTCTTTTTTTATTTTTTCATTTTGTTTGGCTAATCTGGCTTGTACTTTCTGGGCATATATTTGTTTTAATATTGCTAATTCTTTTTCCATTTCTTGTATTTTTGTAGATGATTCGGATGTTTCTGGTTCTGGTTCAAAATATTCAGGGATTGGTTCTTGAGGTGGTATAGGTTTTTGAGGAGGGGTTTGTTTTATTTGTTGGGTTTTTAGTTGTTCGATTTCTTTTTTGGCTTCTAATCGTATTTTTTCTATTTCTAGTTTTTGATCTATTTCAGTATTTTCTTTTTGTAATCTTATCATTTCTGTTAGACTATCTTCTAATTTAGCTGATATTGGATCCGGCATTAAATATAATTTTGTACCTATTTTTCTATATCGTCGTCCTAAATTTGAGTGTGTTATTGTTATTTGTGTTCCATCTGTTCCTAAAAATGTTTTTTCTTCTACTGGATATTCTTCTTTATTCATAAACAATATTTTATTTCTAATATATCTTTTTGTAATTCTAATTCTTGTATGGTTTGTTTTTGTGCTTCGATTGATTTTTTAGCTACTCCTGCAAATATATTATAATTTAATCTTTCTTTTCTAATTTTAAGTTCTTCGTGTATATCATTTAATTTTCTTAATAATTCCATTTTTCTTATTATTTTTGGTGTTTCTGGATATATATATACCAAATAAAATATTAAAAATTAGACAAATCCAAGGATATAATTACTTTAGCAAATTTGATTGCAAATCAGGATTTTATCATTTAAAATTAGAAGATAACTCTAAACATTTAACAGCATTCACAGTACCCCAAGGATTTTATGAATGGAATGTTTTACCCTTTGGATATAAAAATGCACCAGGTAGGTATCAACATTTTATGGATACTTACTTTACACAATTAGAAAACTGTATTGTATATATTGATGATATATTGTTATATTCAAGAACAGAAGACGAACACATACAATTACTAAATAAATTTATTAACATTATAGATACAGCAGGAATTAGTTTAAGTAAAAGCAAGGCAGAAATAATGAAAAAACAAATAGAATTTCTTGGCATACAAATAGATAAGAATGGAGTAAAAATGCAAACACATATAGTACAAAAAATTATAAATTCAGATGAGATACTAGATACAAAGAAAAAGTTACAATCCTTTTTAGGATTAGTAAATCAAGTAAGAGAATATATACCAAAATTAGCAGAATATTTAAAACCATTAAATAAAAAATTAAAAAAGGATATTGAATATCATTTTGACCAAACAGATAGAAAACATATACAAAAGGTTAAAGAATTATGTCAAAAGTTACCAAAATTATATTTTCCAGATATAACAAAAGAATTTATATATATAGTAGAAACAGATTCAAGTAACCATAGTTACGGTGGAGTATTAAAATATAAGTATATTGATACAAAAACAGAACATCACTGTAGATATCACTCAGGAACATATACGGAACCTCAAGATAAATGGGAAATAAATAGGAAAGAATTATTTGCCTTATATAAATGTTTATTAGCATTCGAACCATATATTGTTTATAACAAATTTATTGTCAGAACAGATAATACACAAGTAAAATGGTGGCTAACAAGAAAATTAGACGACTCAGTTACAACAAAAGAAATACGAAGACTTGTCTTAAATATACAAAATTTTACATTTACAATAGAAGTGATCAGTACTAACAAAAATGTCACTGCAGACTACTTATCAAGACAAAGCTACCCAGACAGATCAAGATAGCCAAATGGATATTTTGTTAAAAGCCATGACTACACTTTGCTTAAAAGTGGACAGTTTTGAGCTAGAATTAAAAGAGCTAAAGAAGGACAAAGCTACAAGTCAACCGCATGACTCAAAATATGCTGAACTATGTCAATCGGAAGACATAAAAATTCCAGAACTAGAAGGAGACGTTGAGAAACTCCATAAAACTCATAACAAGTTTGTTAATGCAGCTACAGGAAAAGCATCTACAGGAGCAAGCAGCTCAAATCCAACCAGTCAACCTACAAAAAGACAAAACCAAAATTTAAATAACCAGTTTACAAAAACCTCTATCAGAAATAAACAACCCATAAACCTATCACATCCGACTATACCAAGTCCACAAACATCCACATATGCCGCAAGTCTAAACCAAAATAAACAAGTATATAACCACATTTCCAGAGCATACATCCAAAATATGTATAAAACCCAAACCTTTTTGAATTTACATCCAAGATCTCAGACAACCACTGACCCTCAAAAAGATTTTATAACTCAGAAACTACAAGGATACAATAAACTAATAGCCCAGCCTGGCACCAGTGCAAATTTAGTACGTACATGCTATGAATATGGACTACTCGCAACAGTATATACAGCCGATGGAGCAGAACTACAACAAATACCAGACTTATATAATGCCTTTTCCATATACAAAAGAATTACAGACGGATCATTCTTTTATATAAGATGTTATTCAGCACCAGCCGAAATATTATACAATGAGATAAAACCACTCATCCAAGTAGTAAAAATTGGACTAACCAGAGATATGATTATCCCAGAGGACATAGAAAAGCAACCAGAAATACCAGAAGTTGATATACCAACATTCTTTGCTACAAAAAGATTAATAGGACTACAAGTAATTATCCAAGAACTAGTCAACAATTATACCAATGGACATAACATATGGAAATATCATTGTAGAGACCATGCCATGATCTATGCAAATGCAAGAGTACTACGACAAGAAGATATGGAAGAAGTACGTAGTTGGATATGGACATTACTAAGACCCGAAGATACCCCAACAACAAGAGCTATCAAAAAAGATTTTATTTCAGAAAATTTATTGGTTAAATATTGCCAGTATTTAGGACCAAAATACCCAGATCACCATTGTTCAAAGTGCAGTGGAGGAAATACTACAACTATACCAGAAGTAAATCTAGAATGAAGAACAGCAAGACAAAAAGATACATGGGAAGACCCGCAGATATTATTTTAGTTTGTCTTATTATGTAAATTATTGTACTACTTTTTTAGTGGGAAACACTAAACCCCACACGTTTTGATCTATTTCAGTATTTTCTTTTTGTAATCTTATCATTTCTGTTAGACTATCTTCTAATTTAGCTGATATTGGATCCGGCATTAAATATAATTTTGTACCTATTTTTCTATATCGTCGTCCTAAATTTGAGTGTGTTATTGTTATTTGTGTTCCATCTGTTCCTAAAAATGTTTTTTCTTCTACTGGATATTCTTCTTTATTCATAAACAATATTTAATTTCTAATATATCTTTTTGTAATTCTAATTCTTGTATGGTTTGTTTTTGTGCTTCGATTGATTTTTTAGCTACTCCTGCAAATATATTATAATTTAATCTTTCTTTTCTAATTTTAAGTTCTTCGTGTATATCATTTAATTTTCTTAATAATTCCATTTTTCTTATTATTTTTGGTGTTTCTGGATATATATATACTGGGTTGCTTGGCTCTGGTTTATCCATTTACTAATGATTCTCTTATTTTAGTTATTGCTATAATAAAATGTGTTATTCTTTTAGTGAAGTTATTTATTTCCTTGATTATTTGTGTAATTTCTTTTAGCTTATATTTTTGCTGTCTTTTTATTTTACTCTGTTTTTCAATTCTTCTTGTTAAATAGTGTATTTTTATTTTTCTGACTACTTTTGGTTGTTGTCGCTTATACATTATAATTCATCATATTTATATTCTTGTTGTTTTATAAGTTGTCTAATATATTCGTATTCTGTATAGGAAATTGTGTCGATTAATTCAGGTATTTTTGTGTATTCGTATCTTTCATATAATTTATCTAAATTTAGTCTTAGTTTCTGTACTTTAGTTGCTATATTTATTTGTTTATCTAATCTTATACATCTAGGATGTTCATCTGGTAAATCTTCTCCATATTCAATTCCTTTCATGTTTTCTGTTTGTATTATAAATTGTTTTTTACTGTGTTTCCTTATTCTATTTTTGTAAATATTGTTGGTACTATATTTTTTATTCCTATGCTCGTTTATTTTATTTTTGTTCATCCTATGCTCTGTTATCTTATCTTTTTTATTCCTATGCTCTGATACCAATGGAAAAAGAATTAGCAATATTAAAACAAATATATGCCCAGAAAGTACAAGCCAGATTAGCCAAACAAAATGAAAAAATAAAAAAAGAAAAAGAAAAAAAGTTAGCAATGGAATTAGAACAGTTAAAAGAACAAATACACTTAGAAAGCTTAAACCCTGACGAAGAATCTCCAAACATAAGTATTGATAACATCACAATAGACAATTTAACCATAGATAATGTAACCATAAACGAAACCGAATCAGAAATACATTCAGACAATAATAACAATGAAGACGATAATGACGATAACAGTGAAACATATACCCAAATAATGAACCAAATAACAGATTTAAATATAAATACAACAAATGCTGAACCAAATATACATACTATAAAAAATGAACAACCAAGTACAAGTAGAACATATGAGAAAAGAAGATATGATAACCCACGAACTAGAGAACCAACTTATTATACAGTAACAGATGATAATAGATATGAAGCAATATGGCAAAGTAGATTAAATAAATGGACACCAACTAAAACTCCAGAACATTCACAATTTTTAGATTTAGATTGTGTCACAGATATAAATAAAACAATACAAGTATGGATAGGACAAATTGCAAAACAACTAATAGATAATAAAATATCAGTAGCAGATACACCAGGATATATAGAAAGAACATTAATAGGAACAGTAAAATTATGGCTACATAACATAACAGCTGACGGTAGAGCAACATTAAGAAATAATAAAGATAGTAGTGGAACAATTACAACATCAAGCATAGCTATATTAGACAAATACGAATTTGGAATTAGAAATGAATTTGGAAGTATGACAACAGAATTAGCAGAACAAGAAAAAGATAAGAATCTAAATAGACAATTAATGAATAAATTATCAATATGCAATATGTGTTATATAGATGAATATACATGCGCTTTTAAAGATTACTATTATAGAGCAATATATACTCATGAAGAAGCTATAGCAGTTAGAAGAACATATTTTACAAAGTTACCTGAACCATTTAGTACAAAAATAATAACAGCATGGGATGCAGCTAGTTTGACAGATACATTAGGAGCTAGAATAAAATATTTACAAACATGGTTTATAGGACTGTGTGATGAATATAAAGATAAACAAAAATTAGATAAAGTATTAACAAAAAATATGTCGTGTTGTACACAAAAGATAGCACCACAATTTGGTTGTAAAACTAAGAAAAATAAGTTTAGATACAAAAAACGATTTAAAAAATATAAATCTTTTAAATCTAAATATAAGCATAAAAATCCAAGAAAAAGATATTATATAAAAAATTACAAGAGAAAAAGACCTTATCGACCTAAGAAAAAATTATCAGAATGCAAATGCTATAACTGTGGAAAATTAGGACACTTAGCTAAAGATTGTAAAATACCTAAAGATATTAAGAAAAAACAAATTACCGAAGTAAGAATAGAAGAAAATATTTATACAGAATTACCATACATAGATTATGATTTAGAAAGTAACGATAGTATTTATGAACTAGATGAATTACCAGATATAGAGATAAATGACGCAGATTTAGAAACTGACCTAAATAATGATGATAGCGATATAAATCTATCAGATATAGAAAACGAAATTGATGACTGAATCAGGAATAATAGAAAAAGAAAATTACCAAACTGAAGATAGTAATAACCAAAAAATAATATTTGACTCAAATATATACAAGCAAATTACGAAACAAGAAATAACCTTAAAAATAGATAATGTATTAGATGTACCAATGGTAAAATATTGGTTTAAAAAACCTAAAGAAGAATATTATATAATAAGCCAAAAAGAACATACAGTAGACTGTAAATATGCACAAGGTAGTGCAATGGTACCCATAATAAGTAAAAGAGAAATAACCAAAGAAATACAAGCATTAAAACCAAAACCGAAAAACGAAATAACTCATGTACACTTAGGAGCAATACAGATATTAATAAAAGCATGTTTTAAGGAAGGAATAAATACACCCATAGAACTATACTTAGCAGATGATAGAATTAAGTACCCAATTGAACAAAGTATAATTAGTGCAGTAAAAGGAAATCTAATATACCAAAAATTTAAGTTTACAGTTAACCCAAATTATACAGTAGCAATAAAAGATAGAAATATAGATAAATCCCTAGTATTATATTGGAAACTATCAGGAATAGAATTAACCCCTGGAAGTAAAATATTTACAGCAAGATGCAAAAATTTATATATTTTAACTACTAAACATATGGTACAAGCAACTAACAAAATTGATAAAATCAATATAGAATCCCCATTCGACAATATATTAACGGTCATAGATAATAATGATTATAGTTATGATGAATTAAATATGAATCAAGAATTAGATATAGTAAAAGAAAGAATAGGAATGACACCAAAAAGACAAATAGATGCCCCCTCATCCTCATCAAGAATGAGTACATCCAGAAGAATAGAATATGAAATACCCAATGAAATAATACCAACACAACATCCTTATTATATAACAGGAATATTAAATCAATGAAAATATTTAATCTTAATTAACACAGGAGAACAAGATAATTGGATAACAAGAGAATTAATTACAGAAGATGATATTATAATACAAGAACAAGAAATACCCGATCTACCAATAGAATTAAAACAGACAAAGGAAATAACTATTCAAGAAGTAATTATAGGCGGAATACCTATAAACATACAATTTACAATAGGACAAATAAATCCAAATATAGTTTTAGGACTACAATGGCTAGAACAAGTAAAACCATATAAGTTAGAAGATAAAAGATTGATCATTCATTACCAAAATAAAAATGTAATAATCAATAGGACAAAATCAATATTATAAAAATACTTTAAAATGAAAGTATATATATTAGCAAAAATAATTGTAGAAGGATACAATAGTAGATATTACACACCAATGATAGATACCGGTGCAGAAGCAAATTTATGTAGATACAATTGTTTACCAGAAACTAAGTGGCAAAAGATAAAAAATCCAACTGTATTTTCAGGATTTAATGACGAAGGAAGTATAATAAAATATTATGCAAAAGATGTCAAATTACAAATATATGATAAAATACTAACAATAAAAACAATGTATAACTATGATTTCACAACAAGAGATATAATTTTAGGAATGCCCTTTATCGATGAACTATACCCTCATATACTAACAAAAACACACTGCTGGTTTACAACACCTTGTAAACAAAAAATAGGAGCCAAACGAGTACAAAATAAACCTAGAAAAACAACACCATGGATAAAAGGATCAGAAAAGATAACACAAAAACTAGAAAATCAAGTGACAACAGAGAAAGCAATAGAAATTATAACCTTTAATATCAATATGTTACAATCAATCTATGATAAGTTAGAACCCTTATATAGTGACAATCCGCTTAAAGGATGGCATAAACATAAAACAACAGTTACAATAGAACTAATAAATCAGAATAGTATAATAACCCAAAAACCATTAAAATATAACTTTGATGACTTAAAAGAATTTACCTTACACATAGATGAATTACTTCAAAATAATCGTCATTATCGTCTTCATTGTTATTATTGTCTGAATGTATTTCTGATTCGGTTTCGTTTATGGTTACATTATCTATGGTTAAATTGTCTATTGTGATGTTATCAATACTTATGTTTGGAGATTCTTCGTCAGGGTTTAAGCTTTCTAAGTGTATTTGTTCTTTTAACTGTTCTAATTCCATTGCTAACTTTTTTTCTTTTTCTTTTTTTATTTTTTCATTTTGTTTGGCTAATCTGGCTTGTACTTTCTGGGCATATATTTGTTTTAATATTGCTAATTCTTTTTCCATTTCTTGTATTTTTGTAGATGATTCGGATGTTTCTGGTTCTGGTTCAAAATATTCAGGGATTGGTTCTTGAGGTGGTATAGGTTTTTGAGGAGGGGTTTGTTTTATTTGTTGGGTTTTTAGTTGTTCGATTTCTTTTTTGGCTTCTAATCGTATTTTTTCTATTTCTAGTTTTTGATCTATTTCAGTATTTTCTTTTTGTAATCTTATCATTTCTGTTAGACTATCTTCTAATTTAGCTGATATTGGATCCGGCATTAAATATAATTTTGTACCTATTTTTCTATATCGTCGTCCTAAATTTGAGTGTGTTATTGTTATTTGTGTTCCATCTGTTCCTAAAAATGTTTTTTCTTCTACTGGATATTCTTCTTTATTCATAAACAATATTTTATTTCTAATATATCTTTTTGTAATTCTAATTCTTGTATGGTTTGTTTTTGTGCTTCGATTGATTTTTTAGCTACTCCTGCAAATATATTATAATTTAATCTTTCTTTTCTAATTTTAAGTTCTTCGTGTATATCATTTAATTTTCTTAATAATTCCATTTTTCTTATTATTTTTGGTGTTTCTGGATATATATATACTGGGTTGCTCGGCTCTGGTTTATCCATTTACTAATGATTCTCTTATTTTAGTTATTGCTATAATAAAATGTGTTATTCTTTTAGTGAAGTTATTTATTTCCTTGATTATTTGTGTAATTTCTTTTAGCTTATATTTTTGCTGTCTTTTTATTTTACTCTGTTTTTCAATTCTTCTTGTTAAATAGTGTATTTTTATTTTTCTGACTACTTTTGGTTGTTGTCGCTTATACATTATAATTCATCATATTTATATTCTTGTTGTTTTATAAGTTGTCTAATATATTCGTATTCTTTCATTAGGTTAGCAAATTTGATTGCAAATCAGGATTTTATCATTTAAAATTAGAAGATAACTCTAAACATTTAACAGCATTCACAGTACCCCAAGGATTTTATGAATGGAATGTTTTACCCTTTGGATATAAAAATGCACCAGGTAGGTATCAACATTTTATGGATACTTACTTTACACAATTAGAAAACTGTATTGTATATATTGATGATATATTGTTATATTCAAGAACAGAAGACGAACACATACAATTACTAAATAAATTTATTAACATTATAGATACAGCAGGAATTAGTTTAAGTAAAAGCAAGGCAGAAATAATGAAAAAACAAATAGAATTTCTTGGTATACAAATAGATAAGAATGGAGTAAAAATGCAAACACATATAGTACAAAAAATTATAAATTCAGATGAGATACTAGATACAAAGAAAAAGTTACAATCCTTTTTAGGATTAGTAAATCAAGTAAGAGAATATATACCAAAATTAGCAGAATATTTAAAACCATTAAATAAAAAATTAAAAAAGGATATTGAATATCATTTTGACCAAACAGATAGAAAACATATACAAAAGGTTAAAGAATTATGTCAAAAGTTACCAAAATTATATTTTCCAGATATAACAAAAGAATTTATATATATAGTAGAAACAGATTCAAGTAACCATAGTTACGGTGGAGTATTAAAATATAAGTATATTGATACAAAAACAGAACATCACTGTAGATATCACTCAGGAACATATACGGAACCTCAAGATAAATGGGAAATAAATAGGAAAGAATTATTTGCCTTATATAAATGTTTATTAGCATTCGAACCATATATTGTTTATAACAAATTTATTGTCAGAACAGATAATACACAAGTAAAATGGTGGCTAACAAGAAAATTAGACGACTCAGTTACAACAAAAGAAATACGAAGACTTGTCTTAAATATACAAAATTTTACATTTACAATAGAAGTGATCAGTACTAACAAAAATGTCACTGCAGACTACTTATCAAGACAAAGCTACCCAGACAGATCAAGATAGCCAAATGGATATTTTGTTAAAAGCCATGACTACACTTTGCTTAAAAGTGGACAGTTTTGAGCTAGAACTAAAAGAGCTAAAGAAGGACAAAGCTACAAGTCAACCGCATGACTCAAAATATGCTGAACTATGTCAATCGGAAGACATAAAAATTCCAGAACTAGAAGGAGACGTTGAGAAACTCCATAAAACTCATAACAAGTTTGTTAATGCAGCTACAGGAAAAGCATCTACAGGAGCAAGCAGCTCAAATCCAACCAGTCAACCTACAAAAAGACAAAACCAAAATTTAAATAACCAGTTTACAAAAACCTCTATCAGAAATAAACAACCCATAAACCTATCACATCCGACTATACCAAGTCCACAAACATCCACATATGCCGCAAGTCTAAACCAAAATAAACAAGTATATAACCACATTTCCAGAGCATACATCCAAAATATGTATAAAACCCAAACCTTTTTGAATTTACATCCAAGATCTCAGACAACCACTGACCCTCAAAAAGATTTTATAACTCAGAAACTACAAGGATACAATAAACTAATAGCCCAGCCTGACACCAGTGCAAATTTAGTACGTACATGCTATGAATATGGACTACTCGCAACAGTATATACAGCCGATGGAGCAGAACTACAACAAATACCAGACTTATATAATGCCTTTTCCATATACAAAAGAATTACAGACGGATCATTCTTTTATATAAGATGTTATTCAGCACCAGCCGAAATATTATACAATGAGATAAAACCACTCATCCAAGTAGTAAAAATTGGACTAACCAGAGATATGATTATCCCAGAGGATATAGAAAAGCAACCAGAAATACCAGAAGTTGATATACCAACATTCTTTGCTACAAAAAGATTAATAGGACTGCAAGTAATTATTCAAGAACTAGTCAACAATTACACCAATGGACATAACATATGGAAATATCATTGTAGAGACCATGCCATGATCTATGCAAATGCAAGAGTACTACGACAAGAAGATATGGAAGAAGTACGTAGTTGGATATGGACATTACTAAGACCCGAAGATACCCCAACAACAAGAGCTATCAAAAAAGATTTTATTTCAGAAAATTTATTGGTTAAATATTGCCAGTATTTAGGACCAAAATACCCAGATCACCATTGTTCAAAGTGCAGTGGAGGAAATACTACAACTATACCAGAAGTAAATCTAGAATGAAGAACAGCAAGACAAAAAGATACATGGGAAGACCCGCAGATATTATTTTAGTTTGTCTTATTATGTAAATTATTGTACTACTTTTTTAGTGGGAAACACTAAACCCCACACGTTTTTCTTTGTTGAAAATAAGAGCATAATGCTCAATCATGTAAAGTAGGATAGGATAGTACGCGTGTAGGAATAGTTACGCGTTTTCTTTTTTAAAAAAAGTCGTAAAGTACACAGTAGATAGTACTGTGCATTTACGCGTTTTTCTTCTTTTTTCTTTCAGAAGTCGTAAAGCAAACAGTATCTTAAACTGTTTACTCACGCGGTTTCTTTATGTAAATTATTGAGGCACTTGCCTCTTATGTGTATAAATAGAGACGAACAGATGAGAAGGAAGGCAAGCAATTCTGCTTACCTATAACCTCTCATGTGTTGAGAACTCAATAAAAGATATTACTCAAAAATATATTTCAGATATTTGCTATGGAGGAATCCAACATAGAAACATCTATGCCACATACTACCGACGAGATAACAACAAAGGTATACTCATATTTACATATGTGTAACTAATCTATCATATTCCTAATAATCTCTGATTAGCTTATTATTATTTATCATGTTATAGTCTGATTATGTTAACATTATCCTTATTAGTTTGCTATGGTTAGGAAGCTGAGAGTAAGTTAGACCCAGACTAAGCTTTTCCAAAATGGTTGAACCCAGAAAAGGCGAGGAAGCCGTGAATAGGGTAGTAAACCAACTGAAGTAAGCAGGGTTAGGGTAAACTGATTAAAGCTGGAACCCATAGTAGTGACCAACCGGATAATTAAACATACTGGACTATTAGATGATAAAGGTAATAATATAAGCAGAGGTTAGAAGGAATAGTTTGATTAAAACACAGAAGTAAGAAATGACAGAACCTAGTTATATGAAACTCGAGATAGCAGAAACTAGTAACCCTAAACAAACAGAAGATATAGAAAGATATAAAACACCAATACCTAAGTATCTTATAAATGGAGATAAAGACTATAAAATATTAGTCTTATATATATTAAAAAATTTAGATACAGATATCACACAAAGAATATATAACCTACTATTTAACCACGAAATTATAGACTTAATGAAAGAATTATGGCTAGACACAATATTAAACAATGATAGTGATGATGACTCTAGAGATAATGATATATACCTTGATATAGATACAGAAGGATATCTAGATTTTTATTAAAATGGACCAAAATAATTTAGAAAATTGGCAGCGAACTATAGATGAACTAAGAGAAAGAGAAACATTAATACAATTCAATCTAGACAGATATATACAAACCCAAAATAGTGGTTATTTAGATCTAATAGTAAGAGATATCAATATTATATTAAGACTAATTAGAGAACGAGATAACTACTATAATTCCGCATTTAGATAAAATGACCCAAGAAGAGAAGATCAAAGGACCACCCCCCACATTGGTATCAGAGCATAGGAATAAAAAAGATAAGATAACAGAGCATAGGATGAACGAAAATAAAATAAACGAGCATAGGAATAAAAAATATAGTACCAACAATATTTACAAAAATAGAATAAAGAAACAAAGTAAAAAACAATTTATAATACAAACAGAAAACATGAAAGGAATTGAATATGGAGAAGATTTACCAGATAAACACCCTAGATGTATAAGATTGGATAAACAAATAAATATAGCAACTAAAGTACAGAAACTAAGACTAAATTTAGATAAATTATATGAAAGATACGAATACACAAAAATACCTGAATTAATCGACACAATTTCCTATACAGAATACGAATATATTAGACAACTTATAAAACAACAAGAATATAAATATGATGAATTATAATGTATAAGCGACAACAACCAAAAGTAGTCAGAAAAATAAAAATACACTATTTAACAAGAAGAATTGAAAAACAGAGTAAAATAAAAAGACAGCAAAAATATAAGCTAAAAGAAATTACACAAATAATCAAGGAAATAAATAACTTCACTAAAAGAATAACACATTTTATTATAGCAATAACTAAAATAAGAGAATCATTAGTAAATGGATAAACCAGAGCCGAGCAACCCAGTATATATATATCCAGAAACACCAAAAATAATAAGAAAAATGGAATTATTAAGAAAATTAAATGATATACACGAAGAACTTAAAATTAGAAAAGAAAGATTAAATTATAATATATTTGCAGGAGTAGCTAAAAAATCAATCGAAGCACAAAAACAAACCATACAAGAATTAGAATTACAAAAAGATATATTAGAAATAAAATATTGTTTATGAATAAAGAAGAATATCCAGTAGAAGAAAAAACATTTTTAGGAACAGATGGAACACAAATAACAATAACACACTCAAATTTAGGACGACGATATAGAAAAATAGGTACAAAATTATATTTAATGCCGGATCCAATATCAGCTAAATTAGAAGATAGTCTAACAGAAATGATAAGATTACAAAAAGAAAATACTGAAATAGATCAAAAACTAGAAATAGAAAAAATACGATTAGAAGCCAAAAAAGAAATCGAACAACTAAAAACCCAACAAATAAAACAAACCCCTCCTCAAAAACCTATACCACCTCAAGAACCAATCCCTGAATATTTTGAACCAGAACCAGAAACATCCGAATCATCTACAAAAATACAAGAAATGGAAAAAGAATTAGCAATATTAAAACAAATATATGCCCAGAAAGTACAAGCCAGATTAGCCAAACAAAATGAAAAAATAAAAAAAGAAAAAGAAAAAAAGTTAGCAATGGAATTAGAACAGTTAAAAGAACAAATACACTTAGAAAGCTTAAACCCTGACGAAGAATCTCCAAACATAAGTATTGATAACATCACAATAGACAATTTAACCATAGATAATGTAACCATAAACGAAACCGAATCAGAAATACATTCAGACAATAATAACAATGAAGACGATAATGACGATAACAGTGAAACATATACCCAAATAATGAACCAAATAACAGATTTAAATATAAATACAACAAATGCTGAACCAAATATACATACTATAAAAAATGAACAACCAAGTACAAGTAGAACATATGAGAAAAGAAGATATGATAACCCACGAACTAGAGAACCAACTTATTATACAGTAACAGATGATAATAGATATGAAGCAATATGGCAAAGTAGATTAAATAAATGGACACCAACTAAAACTCCAGAACATTCACAATTTTTAGATTTAGATTGTGTCACAGATATAAATAAAACAATACAAGTATGGATAGGACAAATTGCAAAACAACTAATAGATAATAAAATATCAGTAGCAGATACACCAGGATATATAGAAAGAACATTAATAGGAACAGTAAAATTATGGCTACATAACATAACAGCTGACGGTAGAGCAACATTAAGAAATAATAAAGATAGTAGTGGAACAATTACAACATCAAGCATAGCTATATTAGACAAATACGAATTTGGAATTAGAAATGAATTTGGAAGTATGACAACAGAATTAGCAGAACAAGAAAAAGATAAGAATCTAAATAGACAATTAATGAATAAATTATCAATATGCAATATGTGTTATATAGATGAATATACATGCGCTTTTAAAGATTACTATTATAGAGCAATATATACTCATGAAGAAGCTATAGCAGTTAGAAGAACATATTTTACAAAGTTACCTGAACCATTTAGTACAAAAATAATAACAGCATGGGATGCAGCTAGTTTGACAGATACATTAGGAGCTAGAATAAAATATTTACAAACATGGTTTATAGGACTGTGTGATGAATATAAAGATAAACAAAAATTAGATAAAGTATTAACAAAAAATATGTCGTGTTGTACACAAAAGATAGCACCACAATTTGGTTGTAAAACTAAGAAAAATAAGTTTAGATACAAAAAACGATTTAAAAAATATAAATCTTTTAAATCTAAATATAAGCATAAAAATCCAAGAAAAAGATATTATATAAAAAATTACAAGAGAAAAAGACCTTATCGACCTAAGAAAAAATTATCAGAATGCAAATGCTATAACTGTGGAAAATTAGGACACTTAGCTAAAGATTGTAAAATACCTAAAGATATTAAGAAAAAACAAATTACCGAAGTAAGAATAGAAGAAAATATTTATACGGAATTACCATACATAGATTATGATTTAGAAAGTAACGATAGTATTTATGAACTAGATGAATTACCAGATATAGAGATAAATGACGCAGATTTAGAAACTGACCTAAATAATGATGATAGCGATATAAATCTATCAGATATAGAAAACGAAATTGATGACTGAATCAGGAATAATAGAAAAAGAAAATTACCAAACTGAAGATAGTAATAACCAAAAAATAATATTTGACTCAAATATATACAAGCAAATTACGAAACAAGAAATAACCTTAAAAATAGATAATGTATTAGATGTACCAATGGTAAAATATTGGTTTAAAAAACCTAAAGAAGAATATTATATAATAAGCCAAAAAGAACATACAGTAGACTGTAAATATGCACAAGGTAGTGCAATGGTACCCATAATAAGTAAAGGAGAAATAACCAAAGAAATACAAGCATTAAAACCAAAACCGAAAACCGAAATAACTCATGTACACTTAGGAGCAATACAGATATTAATAAAAGCATGTTTTAAGGAAGGAATAAATACACCCATAGAACTATACTTAGCAGATGATAGAATTAAGTACCCAATTGAACAAAGTATAATTAGTGCAGTAAAAGGAAATCTAATATACCAAAAATTTAAGTTTACAGTTAACCCAAATTATACAGTAGCAATAAAAGATAGAAATATAGATAAATCCCTAGTATTATATTGGAAACTATCAGGAATAGAATTAACCCCTGGAAGTAAAATATTTACAGCAAGATGCAAAAATTTATATATTTTAACTACTAAACATATGGTACAAGCAACTAACAAAATTGATAAAATCAATATAGAATCCCCATTCGACAATATATTAACGGTCATAGATAATAATGATTATAGTTATGATGAATTAAATATGAATCAAGAATTAGATATAGTAAAAGAAAGAATAGGAATGACACCAAAAAGACAAATAGATGCCCCCTCATCCTCATCAAGAATGAGTACATCCAGAAGAATAGAATATGAAATACCCAATGAAATAATACCAACACAACATCCCTATTATATAACAGGAATATTAAATCAACGAAAATATTTAATCTTAATCAACACAGGAGAACAAGATAATTGGATAACTAGAGAATTAATTACAGAAGATGATATTATAATACAAGAACAAGAAATACCCGATTTACCAATAGAATTAAAACAGACAAAGGAAATAACTATTCAAGAAGTAATTATAGGCGGAATACCTATAAATATACAATTTACAATAGGACAAATAAATCCAAATATAGTTTTAGGACTACAATGGCTAGAACAAGTAAAACCATATAAGTTAGAAGATAAAAGATTGATCATTCATTACCAAAATAAAAATGTAATAATCAATAGGACAAAATCAAAAGTTACAATCCTTTTTAGGATTAGTAAATCAAGTAAGAGAATATATACCAAAATTAGCAGAATATTTAAAACCATTAAATAAAAAATTAAAAAAGGATATTGAATATCATTTTGACCAAACAGATAGAAAACATATACAAAAGGTTAAAGAATTATGTCAAAAGTTACCAAAATTATATTTTCCAGATATAACAAAAGAATTTATATATATAGTAGAAACAGATTCAAGTAACCATAGTTACGGTGGAGTATTAAAATATAAGTATATTGATACAAAAACAGAACATCACTGTAGATATCACTCAGGAACATATACGGAACCTCAAGATAAATGGGAAATAAATAGGAAAGAATTATTTGCCTTATATAAATGTTTATTAGCATTCGAACCATATATTGTTTATAACAAATTTATTGTCAGAACAGATAATACACAAGTAAAATGGTGGCTAACAAGAAAATTAGACGACTCAGTTACAACAAAAGAAATACGAAGACTTGTCTTAAATATACAAAATTTTACATTTACAATAGAAGTGATCAGTACTAACAAAAATGTCACTGCAGACTACTTATCAAGACAAAGCTACCCAGACAGATCAAGATAGCCAAATGGATATTTTGTTAAAAGCCATGACTACACTTTGCTTAAAAGTGGACAGTTTTGAGCTAGAATTAAAAGAGCTAAAGAAGGACAAAGCTACAAGTCAACCGCATGACTCAAAATATGCTGAACTATGTCAATCGGAAGACATAAAAATTCCAGAACTAGAAGGAGACGTTGAGAAACTCCATAAAACTCATAACAAGTTTGTTAATGCAGCTACAGGAAAAGCATCTACAGGAGCAAGCAGCTCAAATCCAACCAGTCAACCTACAAAAAGACAAAACCAAAATTTAAATAACCAGTTTACAAAAACCTCTATCAGAAATAAACAACCCATAAACCTATCACATCCGACTATACCAAGTCCACAAACATCCACATATGCCGCAAGTCTAAACCAAAATAAACAAGTATATAACCACATTTCCAGAGCATACATCCAAAATATGTATAAAACCCAAACCTTTTTGAATTTACATCCAAGATCTCAGACAACCACTGACCCTCAAAAAGATTTTATAACTCAGAAACTACAAGGATACAATAAACTAATAGCCCAGCCTGGCACCAGTGCAAATTTAGTACGTACATGCTATGAATATGGACTACTCGCAACAGTATATACAGCCGATGGAGCAGAACTACAACAAATACCAGACTTATATAATGCCTTTTCCATATACAAAAGAATTACAGACGGATCATTCTTTTATATAAGATGTTATTCAGCACCAGCCGAAATATTATACAATGAGATAAAACCACTCATCCAAGTAGTAAAAATTGGACTAACCAGAGATATGATTATCCCAGAGGACATAGAAAAGCAACCAGAAATACCAGAAGTTGATATACCAACATTCTTTGCTACAAAAAGATTAATAGGACTACAAGTAATTATCCAAGAACTAGTCAACAATTATACCAATGGACATAACATATGGAAATATCATTGTAGAGACCATGCCATGATCTATGCAAATGCAAGAGTACTACGACAAGAAGATATGGAAGAAGTACGTAGTTGGATATGGACATTACTAAGACCCGAAGATACCCCAACAACAAGAGCTATCAAAAAAGATTTTATTTCAGAAAATTTATTGGTTAAATATTGCCAGTATTTAGGACCAAAATACCCAGATCACCATTGTTCAAAGTGCAGTGGAGGAAATACTACAACTATACCAGAAGTAAATCTAGAATGAAGAACAGCAAGACAAAAAGATACATGGGAAGACCCGCAGATATTATTTTAGTTTGTCTTATTATGTAAATTATTGTACTACTTTTTTAGTGGGAAACACTAAACCCCACACGTTTTTCTTTGTTGAAAATAAGAGCATAATGCTCAATCATGTAAAGTAGGATAGGATAGTACGCGTGTAGGAATAGTTACGCGTTTTCTTTTTTAAAAAAAGTCGTAAAGTACACAGTAGATAGTACTGTGCATTTACGCGTTTTTCTTCTTTTTTCTTTCAGAAGTCGTAAAGCAAACAGTATCTTAAACTGTTTACTCACGCGGTTTCTTTATGTAAATTATTGAGGCACTTGCCTCTTATGTGTATAAATAGAGACGAACAGATGAGAAGGAAGGCAAGCAATTCTGCTTACCTATAACCTCTCATGTGTTGAGAACTCAATAAAAGATATTACTCAAAAATATATTTCAGATATTTGCTATGGAGGAATCCAACATAGAAACATCTATGCCACATACTACCGACGAGATAACAACAAAGGTATACTCATATTTACATATGTGTAACTAATCTATCATATTCCTAATAATCTCTGATTAGCTTATTATTATTTATCATGTTATAGTCTGATTATGTTAACATTATCCTTATTAGTTTGCTATGGTTAGGAAGCTGAGAGTAAGTTAGACCCAGACTAAGCTTTTCCAAAATGGTTGAACCCAGAAAAGGCGAGGAAGCCGTGAATAGGGTAGTAAACCAACTGAAGTAAGCAGGGTTAGGGTAAACTGATTAAAGCTGGAACCCATAGTAGTGACCAACCGGATAATTAAACATACTGGACTATTAGATGATAAAGGTAATAATATAAGCAGAGGTTAGAAGGAATAATTGATTAAAACACAGAAGTAAGAAATGACAGAACCTAGTTATATGAAACCCGAAATAGCAGAAACTAGTAACCCTAAACAAACAGAAGATATAGAAAGATATAAAACACCAATACCTAAGTATCTTATAAATGGAGATAAAGACTATAAAATATTAGTCTTATATATATTAAAAAATTTAGATACAGATATCACACAAAGAATATATAACCTACTATTTAACCACGAAATCATAGACTTAATGAAAGAATTATGGATAGACACAATATTAAACAATGATAGTGATAATGACTCTAGAGATAATGATATATACCTTGATATAGATACAGAAGGATATCTAGATTTTTATTAAAATGGACCAAAATAATTTAGAAAATTGGCAGCGAACTATAGATGAACTAAGAGAAAGAGAAACATTAATACAATTCAATCTAGACAGATATATACAAACCCAAAATAGTGGTTATTTAGATCTAATAGTAAGAGATATCAATATTATATTAAGACTAATTAGAGAACGAGATAACTACTATAATTCCGCATTTAGATAAAATGACCCAAGAAGAGAAGATCAAAGGACCACCCCCCACATTGGTATCAGAGCATAGGAATAAAAAAGATAAGATAACAGAGCATAGGATGAACGAAAATAAAATAAACGAGCATAGGAATAAAAAATATAGTACCAACAATATTTACAAAAATAGAATAAAGAAACAAAGTAAAAAACAATTTATAATACAAACAGAAAACATGAAAGGAATTGAATATGGAGAAGATTTACCAGATAAACACCCTAGATGTATAAGATTGGATAAACAAATAAATATAGCAACTAAAGTACAGAAACTAAGACTAAATTTAGATAAATTATATGAAAGATACGAATACACAAAAATACCTGAATTAATCGACACAATTTCCTATACAGAATACGAATATATTAGACAACTTATAAAACAACAAGAATATAAATATGATGAATTATAATGTATAAGCGACAACAACCAAAAGTAGTCAGAAAAATAAAAATACACTATTTAACAAGAAGAATTGAAAAACAGAGTAAAATAAAAAGACAGCAAAAATATAAGCTAAAAGAAACTAGATACGAAGAAAAAATTACAATCCTTTTTAGGATTAGTAAATCAAGTAAGAGAATATATACCAAAATTAGCAGAATATTTAAAACCATTAAATAAAAAATTAAAAAAGGATATTGAATATCATTTTGACCAAACAGATAGAAAACATATACAAAAGGTTAAAGAATTATGTCAAAAGTTACCAAAATTATATTTTCCAGATATAACAAAAGAATTTATATATATAGTAGAAACAGATTCAAGTAACCATAGTTACGGTGGAGTATTAAAATATAAGTATATTGATACAAAAACAGAACATCACTGTAGATATCACTCAGGAACATATACGGAACCTCAAGATAAATGGGAAATAAATAGGAAAGAATTATTTGCCTTATATAAATGTTTATTAGCATTCGAACCATATATTGTTTATAACAAATTTATTGTCAGAACAGATAATACACAAGTAAAATGGTGGCTAACAAGAAAATTAGACGACTCAGTTACAACAAAAGAAATACGAAGACTTGTCTTAAATATACAAAATTTTACATTTACAATAGAAGTGATCAGTACTAACAAAAATGTCACTGCAGACTACTTATCAAGACAAAGCTACCCAGACAGATCAAGATAGCCAAATGGATATTTTGTTAAAAGCCATGACTACACTTTGCTTAAAAGTGGACAGTTTTGAGCTAGAACTAAAAGAGCTAAAGAAGGACAAAGCTACAAGTCAACCGCATGACTCAAAATATGCTGAACTATGTCAATCGGAAGACATAAAAATTCCAGAACTAGAAGGAGACGTTGAGAAACTCCATAAAACTCATAACAAGTTTGTTAATGCAGCTACAGGAAAAGCATCTACAGGAGCAAGCAGCTCAAATCCAACCAGTCAACCTACAAAAAGACAAAACCAAAATTTAAATAGCCAGTTTACAAAAACCTTTACCAGGAATAAACAACCCATAAACCTATCACATCCGACTATACCAAGTCCACAAACATCCACATATGCCGCAAGTCTAAACCAAAATAAACAAGTATATAACCACATTTCCAGAGCATACATCCAAAATATGTATAAAACCCAAACCTTTTTGAATTTACATCCAAGATCTCAGACAACCACTGACCCTCAAAAAGATTTTATAACTCAGAAACTACAAGGATACAATAAACTAATAGCCCAGCCTGGCACCAGTGCAAATTTAGTACGTACATGCTATGAATATGGACTACTCGCAACGGTATATACAGCCGATGGAGCAGAACTACAACAAATACCAGACTTATATAATGCCTTTTCCATATACAAAAGAATTACAGACGGATCATTCTTTTATATAAGATGTTATTCAGCACCAGCCGAAATATTATACAATGAGATAAAACCACTCATCCAAGTAGTAAAAATTGGACTAACCAGAGATATGATTATCCCAGAGGATATAGAAAAGCAACCAGAAATACCAGAAGTTGATATACCAACATTCTTTGCTACAAAAAGATTAATAGGACTGCAAGTAATTATTCAAGAACTAGTCAACAATTACACCAATGGACATAACATATGGAAATATCATTGTAGAGACCATGCCATGATCTATGCAAATGCAAGAGTACTACGACAAGAAGATATGGAAGAAGTACGTAGTTGGATATGGACATTACTAAGACCCGAAGATACCCCAACAACAAGAGCTATCAAAAAAGATTTTATTTCAGAAAATTTATTGGTTAAATATTGCCAGTATTTAGGACCAAAATACCCAGATCACCATTGTTCAAAGTGCAGTGGAGGAAATACTACAACTATACCAGAAGTAAATCTAGAATGAAGAACAGCAAGACAAAAAGATACATGGGAAGACCCGCAGATATTATTTTAGTTTGTCTTATTATGTAAATTATTGTACTACTTTTTTAGTGGGAAACACTAAACCCCACACGTTTTTCTTTGTTGAAAATAAGAGCATAATGCTCAATCATGTAAAGTAGGATAGGATAGTACGCGTGCAGGAATAGTTACGCGTTTTCTTTTTTAAAAAAAAAAAAAAAAAAAAAGTCGTAAAGTACACAGTAGATAGTACTGTGCATTTACGCGTTTTTCTTCTTTTTTCTTTCAGAAGTCGTAAAGCAAACAGTATCTTAAACTGTTTACTCACGCGGTTTCTTTATGTAAATTATTGAGGCACTTGCCTCTTATGTGTATAAATAGAGACGAACAGATGAGAAGGAAGGCAAGCAATTCTGCTTACCTATAACCTCTCATGTGTTGAGAACTCAATAAAAGATATTACTCAAAAATATATTTCAGATATTTGCTATGGAGGAATCCAACATAGAAACATCTATGCCACATACTACCGACGAGATAACAACAAAGGTATACTCATATTTACATATGTGTAACTAATCTATCATATTCCTAATAATCTCTGATTAGCTTATTATTATTTATCATGTTATAGTCTGATTATGTTAACATTATCCTTATTAGTTTGCTATGGTTAGGAAGCTGAGAGTAAGTTAGACCCAGACTAAGCTTTTCCAAAATGGTTGAACCCAGAAAAGGCGAGGAAGCCGTGAATAGGGTAGTAAACCAACTGAAGTAAGCAGGGTTAGGGTAAACTGATTAAAGCTGGAACCCATAGTAGTGACCAACCGGATAATTAAACATACTGGACTATTAGATGATAAAGGTAATAATATAAGCAGAGGTTAGAAGGAATAGTTTGATTAAAACACAGAAGTAAGAAATGACAGAACCTAGTTATATGAAACTCGAGATAGCAGAAACTAGTAACCCTAAACAAACAGAAGATATAGAAAGATATAAAACACCAATACCTAAGTATCTTATAAATGGAGATAAAGACTATAAAATATTAGTCTTATATATATTAAAAAATTTAGATACAGATATCACACAAAGAATATATAACCTACTATTTAACCACGAAATTATAGACTTAATGAAAGAATTATGGCTAGACACAATATTAAACAATGATAGTGATGATGACTCTAGAGATAATGATATATACCTTGATATAGATACAGAAGGATATCTAGATTTTTATTAAAATGGACCAAAATAATTTAGAAAATTGGCAGCGAACTATAGATGAACTAAGAGAAAGAGAAACATTAATACAATTCAATCTAGACAGATATATACAAACCCAAAATAGTGGTTATTTAGATCTAATAGTAAGAGATATCAATATTATATTAAGACTAATTAGAGAACGAGATAACTACTATAATTCCGCATTTAGATAAAATGACCCAAGAAGAGAAGATCATGACTCAAAATATGCTGAACTATGTCAATCGGAAGACATAAAAATTCCAGAACTAGAAGGAGACGTTGAGAAACTCCATAAAACTCATAACAAGTTTGTTAATGCAGCTACAGGAAAAGCATCTACAGGAGCAAGCAGCTCAAATCCAACCAGTCAACCTACAAAAAGACAAAACCAAAATTTAAATAGCCAGTTTACAAAAACCTTTACCAGGAATAAACAACCCATAAACCTATCACATCCGACTATACCAAGTCCACAAACATCCACATATGCCGCAAGTCTAAACCAAAATAAACAAGTATATAACCACATTTCCAGAGCATACATCCAAAATATGTATAAAACCCAAACCTTTTTGAATTTACATCCAAGATCTCAGACAACCACTGACCCTCAAAAAGATTTTATAACGCAGAAACTACAAGGATACAATAAACTAATAGCCCAGCCTGGCACCAGTGCAAATTTAGTACGTACATGCTATGAATATGGACTACTCGCAACGGTATATACAGCCGATGGAGCAGAACTACAACAAATACCAGACTTATATAATGCCTTTTCCATATACAAAAGAATTACAGACGGATCATTCTTTTATATAAGATGTTATTCAGCACCAACCGAAATATTATACAATGAGATAAAACCACTCATCCAAGTAGTAAAAATTGGACTAACCAGAGATATGATTATCCCAGAGGATATAGAAAAGCAACCAGAAATACCAGAAGTTGATATACCAACATTCTTTGCTACAAAAAGATTAATAGGACTGCAAGTAATTATTCAAGAACTAGTCAACAATTACACCAATGGACATAACATATGGAAATATCATTGTAGAGACCATGCCATGATCTATGCAAATGCAAGAGTACTACGACAAGAAGATATGGAAGAAGTACGTAGTTGGATATGGACATTACTAAGACCCGAAGATACCCCAACAACAAGAGCTATCAAAAAAGATTTTATTTCAGAAAATTTATTGGTTAAATATTGCCAGTATTTAGGACCAAAATACCCAGATCACCATTGTTCAAAGTGCAGTGGAGGAAATACTACAACTATACCAGAAGTAAATCTAGAATGAAGAACAGCAAGACAAAAAGATACATGGGAAGACCCGCAGATATTATTTTAGTTTGTCTTATTATGTAAATTATTGTACTACTTTTTTAGTGGGAAACACTAAACCCCACACGTTTTTCTTTGTTGAAAATAAGAGCATAATGCTCAATCATGTAAAGTAGGATAGGATAGTACGCGTGCAGGAATAGTTACGCGTTTTCTTTTTTAAAAAAAAAAAAAAAAAAAAAGTCGTAAAGTACACAGTAGATAGTACTGTGCATTTACGCGTTTTTCTTCTTTTTTCTTTCAGAAGTCGTAAAGCAAACAGTATCTTAAACTGTTTACTCACGCGGTTTCTTTATGTAAATTATTGAGGCACTTGCCTCTTATGTGTATAAATAGAGACGAACAGATGAGAAGGAAGGCAAGCAATTCTGCTTACCTATAACCTCTCATGTGTTGAGAACTCAATAAAAGATATTACTCAAAAATATATTTCAGATATTTGCTATGGAGGAATCCAACATAGAAACATCTATGCCACATACTACCGACGAGATAACAACAAAGGTATACTCATATTTACATATGTGTAACTAATCTATCATATTCCTAATAATCTCTGATTAGCTTATTATTATTTATCATGTTATAGTCTGATTATGTTAACATTATCCTTATTAGTTTGCTATGGTTAGGAAGCTGAGAGTAAGTTAGACCCAGACTAAGCTTTTCCAAAATGGTTGAACCCAGAAAAGGCGAGGAAGCCGTGAATAGGGTAGTAAACCAACTGAAGTAAGCAGGGTTAGGGTAAACTGATTAAAGCTGGAACCCATAGTAGTGACCAACCGGATAATTAAACATACTGGACTATTAGATGATAAAGGTAATAATATAAGCAGAGGTTAGAAGGAATAGTTTGATTAAAACACAGAAGTAAGAAATGACAGAACCTAGTTATATGAAACTCGAGATAGCAGAAACTAGTAACCCTAAACAAACAGAAGATATAGAAAGATATAAAACACCAATACCTAAGTATCTTATAAATGGAGATAAAGACTATAAAATATTAGTCTTATATATATTAAAAAATTTAGATACAGATATCACACAAAGAATATATAACCTACTATTTAACCACGAAATCATAGACTTAATGAAAGAATTATGGATAGACACAATATTAAACAATGATAGTGATAATGACTCTAGAGATAATGATATATACCTTGATATAGATACAGAAGGATATCTAGATTTTTATTAAAATGGACCAAAATAATTTAGAAAATTGGCAGCGAACTATAGATGAACTAAGAGAAAGAGAAACATTAATACAATTCAATCTAGACAGATATATACAAACCCAAAATAGTGGTTATTTAGATCTAATAGTAAGAGATATCAATATTATATTAAGACTAATTAGAGAACGAGATAACTACTATAATTCCGCATTTAGATAAAATGACCCAAGAAGAGAAGATCAAAGGACCACCCCCCACATTGGTATCAGAGCATAGGAATAAAAAAGATAAGATAACAGAGCATAGGATGAACGAAAATAAAATAAACGAGCATAGGAATAAAAAATATAGTACCAACAATATTTACAAAAATAGAATAAAGAAACAAAGTAAAAAACAATTTATAATACAAACAGAAAACATGAAAGGAATTGAATATGGAGAAGATTTACCAGATAAACACCCTAGATGTATAAGATTGGATAAACAAATAAATATAGCAACTAAAGTACAGAAACTAAGACTAAATTTAGATAAATTATATGAAAGATACGAATACACAAAAATACCTGAATTAATCGACACAATTTCCTATACAGAATACACGAATATATTAGACAACTTATAAAACAACAAGAATATAAATATGATGAATTATAATGTATAAGCGACAACAACCAAAAGTAGTCAGAAAAATAAAAATACACTATTTAACAAGAAGAATTGAAAAACAGAGTAAAATAAAAAGACAGCAAAAATATAAGCTAAAAGAAATTACACAAATAATCAAGGAAATAAATAACTTCACTAAAAGAATAACACATTTTATTATAGCAATAACTAAAATAAGAGAATCATTAGTAAATGGATAAACCAGAGCCGAGCAACCCAGTATATATATATCCAGAAACACCAAAAATAATAAGAAAAATGGAATTATTAAGAAAATTAAATGATATACACGAAGAACTTAAAATTAGAAAAGAAAGATTAAATTATAATATATTTGCAGGAGTAGCTAAAAAATCAATCGAAGCACAAAAACAAACCATACAAGAATTAGAATTACAAAAAGATATATTAGAAATAAAATATTGTTTATGAATAAAGAAGAATATCCAGTAGAAGAAAAAACATTTTTAGGAACAGATGGAACACAAATAACAATAACACACTCAAATTTAGGACGACGATATAGAAAAATAGGTACAAAATTATATTTAATGCCGGATCCAATATCAGCTAAATTAGAAGATAGTCTAACAGAAATGATAAGATTACAAAAAGAAAATACTGAAATAGATCAAAAACTAGAAATAGAAAAAATACGATTAGAAGCCAAAAAAGAAATCGAACAACTAAAAACCCAACAAATAAAACAAACCCCTCCTCAAAAACCTATACCACCTCAAGAACCAATCCCTGAATATTTTGAACCAGAACCAGAAACATCCGAATCATCTACAAAAATACAAGAAATGGAAAAAGAATTAGCAATATTAAAACAAATATATGCCCAGAAAGTACAAGCCAGATTAGCCAAACAAAATGAAAAAATAAAAAAAGAAAAAGAAAAAAAGTTAGCAATGGAATTAGAACAGTTAAAAGAACAAATACACTTAGAAAGCTTAAACCCTGACGAAGAATCTCCAAACATAAGTATTGATAACATCACAATAGACAATTTAACCATAGATAATGTAACCATAAACGAAACCGAATCAGAAATACATTCAGACAATAATAACAATGAAGACGATAATGACGATAACAGTGAAACATATACCCAAATAATGAACCAAATAACAGATTTAAATATAAATACAACAAATGCTGAACCAAATATACATACTATAAAAAATGAACAACCAAGTACAAGTAGAACATATGAGAAAAGAAGATATGATAACCCACGAACTAGAGAACCAACTTATTATACAGTAACAGATGATAATAGATATGAAGCAATATGGCAAAGTAGATTAAATAAATGGACACCAACTAAAACTCCAGAACATTCACAATTTTTAGATTTAGATTGTGTCACAGATATAAATAAAACAATACAAGTATGGATAGGACAAATTGCAAAACAACTAATAGATAATAAAATATCAGTAGCAGATACACCAGGATATATAGAAAGAACATTAATAGGAACAGTAAAATTATGGCTACATAACATAACAGCTGACGGTAGAGCAACATTAAGAAATAATAAAGATAGTAGTGGAACAATTACAACATCAAGCATAGCTATATTAGACAAATACGAATTTGGAATTAGAAATGAATTTGGAAGTATGACAACAGAATTAGCAGAACAAGAAAAAGATAAGAATCTAAATAGACAATTAATGAATAAATTATCAATATGCAATATGTGTTATATAGATGAATATACATGCGCTTTTAAAGATTACTATTATAGAGCAATATATACTCATGAAGAAGCTATAGCAGTTAGAAGAACATATTTTACAAAGTTACCTGAACCATTTAGTACAAAAATAATAACAGCATGGGATGCAGCTAGTTTGACAGATACATTAGGAGCTAGAATAAAATATTTACAAACATGGTTTATAGGACTGTGTGATGAATATAAAGATAAACAAAAATTAGATAAAGTATTAACAAAAAATATGTCGTGTTGTACACAAAAGATAGCACCACAATTTGGTTGTAAAACTAAGAAAAATAAGTTTAGATACAAAAAACGATTTAAAAAATATAAATCTTTTAAATCTAAATATAAGCATAAAAATCCAAGAAAAAGATATTATATAAAAAATTACTACAACTATACCAGAAGTAAATCTAGAATGAAGAACAGCAAGACAAAAAGATACATGGGAAGACCCGCAGATATTATTTTAGTTTGTCTTATTATGTAAATTATTGTACTACTTTTTTAGTGGGAAACACTAAACCCCACACGTTTTTCTTTGTTGAAAATAAGAGCATAATGCTCAATCATGTAAAGTAGGATAGGATAGTACGCGTGTAGGAATAGTTACGCGTTTTCATTTGCATAGATCATGGCATGGTCTCTACAATGATATTTCCATATGTTATGTCCATTGGTGTAATTGTTGACTAGTTCTTGAATAATTACTTGCAGTCCTATTAATCTTTTTGTAGCAAAGAATGTTGGTATATCAACTTCTGGTATTTCTGGTTGCTTTTCTATATCCTCTGGGATAATCATATCTCTGGTTAGTCCAATTTTTACTACTTGGATGAGTGGTTTTATCTCATTGTATAATATTTCGGCTGGTGCTGAATAACATCTTATATAAAAGAATGATCCGTCTGTAATTCTTTTGTATATGGAAAAGGCATTATATAAGTCTGGTATTTGTTGTAGTTCTGCTCCATCGGCTGTATATACCGTTGCGAGTAGTCCATATTCATAGCATGTACGTACTAAATTTGCACTGGTGCCAGGCTGGGCTATTAGTTTATTGTATCCTTGTAGTTTCTGCGTTATAAAATCTTTTTGAGGGTCAGTGGTTGTCTGAGATCTTGGATGTAAATTCAAAAAGGTTTGGGTTTTATACATATTTTGGATGTATGCTCTGGAAATGTGGTTATATACTTGTTTATTTTGGTTTAGACTTGCGGCATATGTGGATGTTTGTGGACTTGGTATAGTCGGATGTGATAGGTTTATGGGTTGTTTATTCCTGGTAAAGGTTTTTGTAAACTGGCTATTTAAATTTTGGTTTTGTCTTTTTGTAGGTTGACTGGTTGGATTTGAGCTGCTTGCTCCTGTAGATGCTTTTCCTGTAGCTGCATTAACAAACTTGTTATGAGTTTTATGGAGTTTCTCAACGTCTCCTTCTAGTTCTGGAATTTTTATGTCTTCCGATTGACATAGTTCAGCATATTTTGAGTCATGCGGTTGACTTGTAGCTTTGTCCTTCTTTAGCTCTTTTAATTCTAGCTCAAAACTGTCCACTTTTAAGCAAAGTGTAGTCATGGCTTTTAACAAAATATCCATTTGGCTATCTTGATCTGTCTGGGTAGCTTTGTCTTGATAAGTAGTCTGCAGTGACATTTTTGTTAGTACTGATCACTTCTATTGTAAATGTAAAATTTTGTATATTTAAGACAAGTCTTCGTATTTCTTTTGTTGTAACTGAGTCGTCTAATTTTCTTGTTAGCCACCATTTTACTTGTGTATTATCTGTTCTGACAATAAATTTGTTATAAACAATATATGGTTCGAATGCTAATAAACATTTATATAAGGCAAATAATTCTTTCCTATTTATTTCCCATTTATCTTGAGGTTCCGTATATGTTCCTGAGTGATATCTACAGTGATGTTCTGTTTTTGTATCAATATACTTATATTTTAATACTCCACCGTAACTATGGTTACTTGAATCTGTTTCTACTATATATATAAATTCTTTTGTTATATCTGGAAAATATAATTTTGGTAACTTTTGACATAATTCTTTAACCTTTTGTATATGTTTTCTATCTGTTTGGTCAAAATAAGAGAATCATTAGTAAATGGATAAACCAGAGCCGAGCAACCCAGTATATATATATCCAGAAACACCAAAAATAATAAGAAAAATGGAATTATTAAGAAAATTAAATGATATACACGAAGAACTTAAAATTAGAAAAGAAAGATTAAATTATAATATATTTGCAGGAGTAGCTAAAAAATCAATCGAAGCACAAAAACAAACCATATAAGAATTAGAATTACAAAAAGATATATTAGAAATAAAATATTGTTTATGAATAAAGAAGAATATCCAGTAGAAGAAAAAACATTTTTAGGAACAGATGGAACACAAATAACAATAACACACTCAAATTTAGGACGACGATATAGAAAAATAGGTACAAAATTATATTTAATGCCGAATCCAATATCAGCTAAATTAGAAGATAGTCTAACAGAAATGATAAGATTACAAAAAGAAAATACTGAAATAGATCAAAAACTAGAAATAGAAAAAATACGATTAGAAGCCAAAAAAGAAATCGAACAACTAAAAACCCAACAAATAAAACAAACCCCTCCTCAAAAACCTATACCACCTCAAGAACCAATCCCTGAATATTTTGAACCAGAACCAGAAACATCCGAATCATCTACAAAAATACAAGAAATGGAAAAAGAATTAGCAATATTAAAACAAATATATGCCCAGAAAGTACAAGCCAGATTAGCCAAACAAAATGAAAAAATAAAAAAAGAAAAAGAAAAAAAAGTTAGCAATGGAATTAGAACAGTTAAAAGAACAAATACACTTAGAAAGCTTAAACCCTGACGAAGAATCTCCAAACATAAGTATTGATAACATCACAATAGACAATTTAACCATAGATAATGTAACCATAAACGAAACCGAATCAGAAATACATTCAGACAATAATAACAATGAAGACGATAATGACGATAACAGTGAAACATATACCCAAATAATGAACCAAATAACAGATTTAAATATAAATACAACAAATGCTGAACCAAATATACATACTATAAAAAATGAACAACCAAGTACAAGTAGAACATATGAGAAAAGAAGATATGATAACCCACGAACTAGAGAACCAACTTATTATACAGTAACAGATGATAATAGATATGAAGCAATATGGCAAAGTAGATTAAATAAATGGACACCAACTAAAACTCCAGAACATTCACAATTTTTAGATTTAGATTGTGTCACAGATATAAATAAAACAATACAAGTATGGATAGGACAAATTGCAAAACAACTAATAGATAATAAAATATCAGTAGCAGATACACCAGGATATATAGAAAGAACATTAATAGGAACAGTAAAATTATGGCTACATAACATAACAGCTGACGGTAGAGCAACATTAAGAAATAATAAAGATAGTAGTGGAACAATTACAACATCAAGCATAGCTATATTAGACAAATACGAATTTGGAATTAGAAATGAATTTGGAAGTATGACAACAGAATTAGCAGAACAAGAAAAAGATAAGAATCTAAATAGACAATTAATGAATAAATTATCAATATGCAATATGTGTTATATAGATGAATATACATGCGCTTTTAAAGATTACTATTATAGAGCAATATATACTCATGAAGAAGCTATAGCAGTTAGAAGAACATATTTTACAAAGTTACCTGAACCATTTAGTACAAAAATAATAACAGCATGGGATGCAGCTAGTTTGACAGATACATTAGGAGCTAGAATAAAATATTTACAAACATGGTTTATAGGACTGTGTGATGAATATAAAGATAAACAAAAATTAGATAAAGTATTAACAAAAAATATGTCGTGTTGTACACAAAAGATAGCACCACAATTTGGTTGTAAAACTAAGAAAAATAAGTTTAGATACAAAAAACGATTTAAAAAATATAAATCTTTTAAATCTAAATATAAGCATAAAAATCCAAGAAAAAGATATTATATAAAAAATTACTACAACTATACCAGAAGTAAATCTAGAATGAAGAACAGCAAGACAAAAAGATACATGGGAAGACCCGCAGATATTATTTTAGTTTGTCTTATTATGTAAATTATTGTACTACTTTTTTAGTGGGAAACACTAAACCCCACACGTTTTTCTTTGTTGAAAATAAGAGCATAATGCTCAATCATGTAAAGTAGGATAGGATAGTACGCGTGTAGGAATAGTTACGCGTTTTCATTTGCATAGATCATGGCATGGTCTCTACAATGATATTTCCATATGTTATGTCCATTGGTGTAATTGTTGACTAGTTCTTGAATAATTACTTGCAGTCCTATTAATCTTTTTGTAGCAAAGAATGTTGGTATATCAACTTCTGGTATTTCTGGTTGCTTTTCTATATCCTCTGGGATAATCATATCTCTGGTTAGTCCAATTTTTACTACTTGGATGAGTGGTTTTATCTCATTGTATAATATTTCGGCTGGTGCTGAATAACATCTTATATAAAAGAATGATCCGTCTGTAATTCTTTTGTATATGGAAAAGGCATTATATAAGTCTGGTATTTGTTGTAGTTCTGCTCCATCGGCTGTATATACCGTTGCGAGTAGTCCATATTCATAGCATGTACGTACTAAATTTGCACTGGTGCCAGGCTGGGCTATTAGTTTATTGTATCCTTGTAGTTTCTGCGTTATAAAATCTTTTTGAGGGTCAGTGGTTGTCTGAGATCTTGGATGTAAATTCAAAAAGGTTTGGGTTTTATACATATTTTGGATGTATGCTCTGGAAATGTGGTTATATACTTGTTTATTTTGGTTTAGACTTGCGGCATATGTGGATGTTTGTGGACTTGGTATAGTCGGATGTGATAGGTTTATGGGTTGTTTATTCCTGGTAAAGGTTTTTGTAAACTGGCTATTTAAATTTTGGTTTTGTCTTTTTGTAGGTTGACTGGTTGGATTTGAGCTGCTTGCTCCTGTAGATGCTTTTCCTGTAGCTGCATTAACAAACTTGTTATGAGTTTTATGGAGTTTCTCAACGTCTCCTTCTAGTTCTGGAATTTTTATGTCTTCCGATTGACATAGTTCAGCATATTTTGAGTCATGCGGTTGACTTGTAGCTTTGTCCTTCTTTAGCTCTTTTAATTCTAGCTCAAAACTGTCCACTTTTAAGCAAAGTGTAGTCATGGCTTTTAACAAAATATCCATTTGGCTATCTTGATCTGTCTGGGTAGCTTTGTCTTGATAAGTAGTCTGCAGTGACATTTTTGTTAGTACTGATCACTTCTATTGTAAATGTAAAATTTTGTATATTTAAGACAAGTCTTCGTATTTCTTTTGTTGTAACTGAGTCGTCTAATTTTCTTGTTAGCCACCATTTTACTTGTGTATTATCTGTTCTGACAATAAATTTGTTATAAACAATATATGGTTCGAATGCTAATAAACATTTATATAAGGCAAATAATTCTTTCCTATTTATTTCCCATTTATCTTGAGGTTCCGTATATGTTCCTGAGTGATATCTACAGTGATGTTCTGTTTTTGTATCAATATACTTATATTTTAATACTCCACCGTAACTATGGTTACTTGAATCTGTTTCTACTATATATATAAATTCTTTTGTTATATCTGGAAAATATAATTTTGGTAACTTTTGACATAATTCTTTAACCTTTTGTATATGTTTTCTATCTGTTTGGTCAAAATAAGAGAATCATTAGTAAATGGATAAACCAGAGCCGAGCAACCCAGTATATATATATCCAGAAACACCAAAAATAATAAGAAAAATGGAATTATTAAGAAAATTAAATGATATACACGAAGAACTTAAAATTAGAAAAGAAAGATTAAATTATAATATATTTGCAGGAGTAGCTAAAAAATCAATCGAAGCACAAAAACAAACCATACAAGAATTAGAATTACAAAAAGATATATTAGAAATAAAATATTGTTTATGAATAAAGAAGAATATCCAGTAGAAGAAAAAACATTTTTAGGAACAGATGGAACACAAATAACAATAACACACTCAAATTTAGGACGACGATATAGAAAAATAGGTACAAAATTATATTTAATGCCGAATCCAATATCAGCTAAATTAGAAGATAGTCTAACAGAAATGATAAGATTACAAAAAGAAAATACTGAAATAGATCAAAAACTAGAAATAGAAAAAATACGATTAGAAGCCAAAAAAGAAATCGAACAACTAAAAACCCAACAAATAAAACAAACCCCTCCTCAAAAACCTATACCACCTCAAGAACCAATCCCTGAATATTTTGAACCAGAACCAGAAACATCCGAATCATCTACAAAAATACAAGAAATGGAAAAAGAATTAGCAATATTAAAACAAATATATGCCCAGAAAGTACAAGCCAGATTAGCCAAACAAAATGAAAAAATAAAAAAAGAAAAAGAAAAAAAAGTTAGCAATGGAATTAGAACAGTTAAAAGAACAAATACACTTAGAAAGCTTAAACCCTGACGAAGAATCTCCAAACATAAGTATTGATAACATCACAATAGACAATTTAACCATAGATAATGTAACCATAAACGAAACCGAATCAGAAATACATTCAGACAATAATAACAATGAAGACGATAATGACGATAACAGTGAAACATATACCCAAATAATGAACCAAATAACAGATTTAAATATAAATACAACAAATGCTGAACCAAATATACATACTATAAAAAATGAACAACCAAGTACAAGTAGAACATATGAGAAAAGAAGATATGATAACCCACGAACTAGAGAACCAACTTATTATACAGTAACAGATGATAATAGATATGAAGCAATATGGCAAAGTAGATTAAATAAATGGACACCAACTAAAACTCCAGAACATTCACAATTTTTAGATTTAGATTGTGTCACAGATATAAATAAAACAATACAAGTATGGATAGGACAAATTGCAAAACAACTAATAGATAATAAAATATCAGTAGCAGATACACCAGGATATATAGAAAGAACATTAATAGGAACAGTAAAATTATGGCTACATAACATAACAGCTGACGGTAGAGCAACATTAAGAAATAATAAAGATAGTAGTGGAACAATTACAACATCAAGCATAGCTATATTAGACAAATACGAATTTGGAATTAGAAATGAATTTGGAAGTATGACAACAGAATTAGCAGAACAAGAAAAAGATAAGAATCTAAATAGACAATTAATGAATAAATTATCAATATGCAATATGTGTTATATAGATGAATATACATGCGCTTTTAAAGATTACTATTATAGAGCAATATATACTCATGAAGAAGCTATAGCAGTTAGAAGAACATATTTTACAAAGTTACCTGAACCATTTAGTACAAAAATAATAACAGCATGGGATGCAGCTAGTTTGACAGATACATTAGGAGCTAGAATAAAATATTTACAAACATGGTTTATAGGACTGTGTGATGAATATAAAGATAAACAAAAATTAGATAAAGTATTAACAAAAAATATGTCGTGTTGTACACAAAAGATAGCACCACAATTTGGTTGTAAAACTAAGAAAAATAAGTTTAGATACAAAAAACGATTTAAAAAATATAAATCTTTTAAATCTAAATATAAGCATAAAAATCCAAGAAAAAGATATTATATAAAAAATTACAAGAGAAAAAGACCTTATCGACCTAAGAAAAAATTATCAGAATGCAAATGCTATAACTGTGGAAAATTAGGACACTTAGCTAAAGATTGTAAAATACCTAAAGATATTAAGAAAAAACAAATTACCGAAGTAAGAATAGAAGAAAATATTTATACAGAATTACCATACATAGATTATGATTTAGAAAGTAACGATAGTATTTATGAACTAGATGAATTACCAGATATAGAGATAAATGACGCAGATTTAGAAACTGACCTAAATAATGATGATAGCGATATAAATCTATCAGATATAGAAAACGAAATTGATGACTGAATCAGGAATAATAGAAAAAGAAAATTACCAAACTGAAGATAGTAATAACCAAAAAATAATATTTGACTCAAATATATACAAGCAAATTACGAAACAAGAAATAACCTTAAAAATAGATAATGTATTAGATGTACCAATGGTAAAATATTGGTTTAAAAAACCTAAAGAAGAATATTATATAATAAGCCAAAAAGAACATACAGTAGACTGTAAATATGCACAAGGTAGTGCAATGGTACCCATAATAAGTAAAAGAGAAATAACCAAAGAAATACAAGCATTAAAACCAAAACCGAAAAACGAAATAACTCATGTACACTTAGGAGCAATACAGATATTAATAAAAGCATGTTTTAAGGAAGGAATAAATACACCCATAGAACTATACTTAGCAGATGATAGAATTAAGTACCCAATTGAACAAAGTATAATTAGTGCAGTAAAAGGAAATCTAATATACCAAAAATTTAAGTTTACAGTTAACCCAAATTATACAGTAGCAATAAAAGATAGAAATATAGATAAATCCCTAGTATTATATTGGAAACTATCAGGAATAGAATTAACCCCTGGAAGTAAAATATTTACAGCAAGATGCAAAAATTTATATATTTTAACTACTAAACATATGGTACAAGCAACTAACAAAATTGATAAAATCAATATAGAATCCCCATTCGACAATATATTAACGGTCATAGATAATAATGATTATAGTTATGATGAATTAAATATGAATCAAGAATTAGATATAGTAAAAGAAAGAATAGGAATGACACCAAAAAGACAAATAGATGCCCCCTCATCCTCATCAAGAATGAGTACATCCAGAAGAATAGAATATGAAATACCCAATGAAATAATACCAACACAACATCCTTATTATATAACAGGAATATTAAATCAACGAAAATATTTAATCTTAATTAACACAGGAGAACAAGATAATTGGATAACAAGAGAATTAATTACAGAAGATGATATTATAATACAAGAACAAGAAATACCCGATCTACCAATAGAATTAAAACAGACAAAGGAAATAACTATTCAAGAAGTAATTATAGGCGGAATACCTATAAACATACAATTTACAATAGGACAAATAAATCCAAATATAGTTTTAGGACTACAATGGCTAGAACAAGTAAAACCATATAAGTTAGAAGATAAAAGATTGATCATTCATTACCAAAATAAAAATGTAATAATCAATAGGACAAAATCAATATTATAAAAATACTTTAAAATGAAAGTATATATATTAGCAAAAATAATTGTAGAAGGATACAATAGTAGATATTACACACCAATGATAGATACCGGTGCAGAAGCAAATTTATGTAGATACAATTGTTTACCAGAATCTAAATGGCAAAAGATAAAAAATCCAACTGTATTTTCAGGATTTAATGACGAAGGAAGTATAATAAAATATTATGCAAAAGATGTCAAATTACAAATATATGATAAAATACTAACAATAAAAACAATGTATAACTATGATTTCACAACAAGAGATATAATTTTAGGAATGCCCTTTATCGATGAACTATACCCTCATATACTAACAAAAACACACTGCTGGTTTACAACACCTTGTAAACAAAAAATAGGAGCCAAACGAGTACAAAATAAACCTAGAAAAACAACACCATGGATAAAAGGATCAGAAAAGATAACACAAAAACTAGAAAATCAAGTGACAACAGAGAAAGCAATAGAAATTATAACCTTTAATATCAATATGTTACAATCAATCTATGATAAGTTAGAACCCTTATATAGTGACAATCCGCTTAAAGGATGGCATAAACATAAAACAACAGTTACAATAGAACTAATAAATCAGAATAGTATAATAACCCAAAAACCATTAAAATATAACTTTGATGACTTAAAAGAATTTACCTTACACATAGATGAATTACTTCAAAATAATTACATCCAAGCTAGTAACAGTAAACATACTAGTCCCGCCTTTATTGTTAACAAACATAGTGAACAAAAAAGAGGGAAGAGTAGGATGGTTATTGATTATAGAAATCTAAATGCCAAAACTAAAACTTATAATTACCCAATACCAAATAAAATATTAAAAATTAGACAAATCCAAGGATATAATTACTTTAGCAAATTTGATTGCAAATCAGGATTTTATCATTTAAAATTAGAAGATAACTCTAAACATTTAACAGCATTCACAGTACCCCAAGGATTTTATGAATGGAATGTTTTACCCTTTGGATATAAAAATGCACCAGGTAGGTATCAACATTTTATGGATACTTACTTTACACAATTAGAAAACTGTATTGTATATATTGATGATATATTGTTATATTCAAGAACAGAAGACGAACACATACAATTACTAAATAAATTTATTAACATTATAGATACAGCAGGAATTAGTTTAAGTAAAAGCAAGGCAGAAATAATGAAAAAACAAATAGAATTTCTTGGTATACAAATAGATAAGAATGGAGTAAAAATGCAAACACATATAGTACAAAAAATTATAAATTCAGATGAGATACTAGATACAAAGAAAAAGTTACAATCCTTTTTAGGATTAGTAAATCAAGTAAGAGAATATATACCAAAATTAGCAGAATATTTAAAACCATTAAATAAAAAATTAAAAAAGGATATTGAATATCATTTTGACCAAACAGATAGAAAACATATACAAAAGGTTAAAGAATTATGTCAAAAGTTACCAAAATTATATTTTCCAGATATAACAAAAGAATTTATATATATAGTAGAAACAGATTCAAGTAACCATAGTTACGGTGGAGTATTAAAATATAAGTATATTGATACAAAAACAGAACATCACTGTAGATATCACTCAGGAACATATACGGAACCTCAAGATAAATGGGAAATAAATAGGAAAGAATTATTTGCCTTATATAAATGTTTATTAGCATTCGAACCATATATTGTTTATAACAAATTTATTGTCAGAACAGATAATACACAAGTAAAATGGTGGCTAACAAGAAAATTAGACGACTCAGTTACAACAAAAGAAATACGAAGACTTGTCTTAAATATACAAAATTTTACATTTACAATAGAAGTGATCAGTACTAACAAAAATGTCACTGCAGACTACTTATCAAGACAAAGCTACCCAGACAGATCAAGATAGCCAAATGGATATTTTGTTAAAAGCCATGACTACACTTTGCTTAAAAGTGGACAGTTTTGAGCTAGAACTAAAAGAGCTAAAGAAGGACAAAGCTACAAGTCAACCGCATGACTCAAAATATGCTGAACTATGTCAATCGGAAGACATAAAAATTCCAGAACTAGAAGGAGACGTTGAGAAACTCCATAAAACTCATAACAAGTTTGTTAATGCAGCTACAGGAAAAGCATCTACAGGAGCAAGCAGCTCAAATCCAACCAGTCAACCTACAAAAAGACAAAACCAAAATTTAAATAGCCAGTTTACAAAAACCTTTACCAGGAATAAACAACCCATAAACCTATCACATCCGACTATACCAAGTCCACAAACATCCACATATGCCGCAAGTCTAAACCAAAATAAACAAGTATATAACCACATTTCCAGAGCATACATCCAAAATATGTATAAAACCCAAACCTTTTTGAATTTACATCCAAGATCTCAGACAACCACTGACCCTCAAAAAGATTTTATAACGCAGAAACTACAAGGATACAATAAACTAATAGCCCAGCCTGGCACCAGTGCAAATTTAGTACGTACATGCTATGAATATGGACTACTCGCAACGGTATATACAGCCGATGGAGCAGAACTACAACAAATACCAGACTTATATAATGCCTTTTCCATATACAAAAGAATTACAGACGGATCATTCTTTTATATAAGATGTTATTCAGCACCAGCCAAAATATTATACAATGAGATAAAACCACTCATCCAAGTAGTAAAAATTGGACTAACCAGAGATATGATTATCCCAGAGGATATAGAAAAGCAACCAGAAATACCAGAAGTTGATATACCAACATTCTTTGCTACAAAAAGATTAATAGGACTGCAAGTAATTATTCAAGAACTAGTCAACAATTACACCAATGGACATAACATATGGAAATATCATTGTAGAGACCATGCCATGATCTATGCAAATGCAAGAGTACTACGACAAGAAGATATGGAAGAAGTACGTAGTTGGATATGGACATTACTAAGACCCGAAGATACCCCAACAACAAGAGCTATCAAAAAAGATTTTATTTCAGAAAATTTATTGGTTAAATATTGCCAGTATTTAGGACCAAAATACCCAGATCACCATTGTTCAAAGTGCAGTGGAGGAAATACTACAACTATACCAGAAGTAAATCTAGAATGAAGAACAGCAAGACAAAAAGATACATGGGAAGACCCGCAGATATTATTTTAGTTTGTCTTATTATGTAAATTATTGTACTACTTTTTTAGTGGGAAACACTAAACCCCACACGTTTTTCTTTGTTGAAAATAAGAGCATAATGCTCAATCATGTAAAGTAGGATAGGATAGTACGCGTGCAGGAATAGTTACGCGTTTTCTTTTTTAAAAAAAAAAAAAAAAAAAAAGTCGTAAAGTACACAGTAGATAGTACTGTGCATTTACGCGTTTTTCTTCTTTTTTCTTTCAGAAGTCGTAAAGCAAACAGTATCTTAAACTGTTTACTCACGCGGTTTCTTTATGTAAATTATTGAGGCACTTGCCTCTTATGTGTATAAATAGAGACGAACAGATGAGAAGGAAGGCAAGCAATTCTGCTTACCTATAACCTCTCATGTGTTGAGAACTCAATAAAAGATATTACTCAAAAATATATTTCAGATATTTGCTATGGAGGAATCCAACATAGAAACATCTATGCCACATACTACCGACGAGATAACAACAAAGGTATACTCATATTTACATATGTGTAACTAATCTATCATATTCCTAATAATCTCTGATTAGCTTATTATTATTTATCATGTTATAGTCTGATTATGTTAACATTATCCTTATTAGTTTGCTATGGTTAGGAAGCTGAGAGTAAGTTAGACCCAGACTAAGCTTTTCCAAAATGGTTGAACCCAGAAAAGGCGAGGAAGCCGTGAATAGGGTAGTAAACCAACTGAAGTAAGCAGGGTTAGGGTAAACTGATTAAAGCTGGAACCCATAGTAGTGACCAACCGGATAATTAAACATACTGGACTATTAGATGATAAAGGTAATAATATAAGCAGAGGTTAGAAGGAATAGTTTGATTAAAACACAGAAGTAAGAAATGACAGAACCTAGTTATATGAAACTCGAGATAGCAGAAACTAGTAACCCTAAACAAACAGAAGATATAGAAAGATATAAAACACCAATACCTAAGTATCTTATAAATGGAGATAAAGACTATAAAATATTTTCTTTGTGTGATATCTGTATCTAAATTTTTTAATATATATAAGACTAATATTTTATAGTCTTTATCTCCATTTATAAGATACTTAGGTATTGGTGTTTTATATCTTTCTATATCTTCTGTTTGTTTAGGGTTACTAGTTTCTGCTATCTCGAGTTTCATATAACTAGGTTCTGTCATTTCTTACTTCTGTGTTTTAATCAAACTATTCCTTCTAACCTCTGCTTATATTATTACCTTTATCATCTAATAGTCCAGTATGTTTAATTATCCGGTTGGTCACTACTATGGGTTCCAGCTTTAATCAGTTTACCCTAACCCTGCTTACTTCAGTTGGTTTACTACCCTATTCACGGCTTCCTCGCCTTTTCTGGGTTCAACCATTTTGGAAAAGCTTAGTCTGGGTCTAACTTACTCTCAGCTTCCTAACCATAGCAAACTAATAAGGATAATGTTAACATAATCAGACTATAACATGATAAATAATAATAAGCTAATCAGAGATTATTAGGAATATGATAGATTAGTTACACATATGTAAATATGAGTATACCTTTGTTGTTATCTCGTCGGTAGTATGTGGCATAGATGTTTCTATGTTGGATTCCTCCATAGCAAATATCTGAAATATATTTTTGAGTAATATCTTTTATTGAGTTCTCAACACATGAGAGGTTATAGGTAAGCAGAATTGCTTGCCTTCCTTCTCATCTGTTCGTCTCTATTTATACACATAAGAGGCAAGTGCCTCAATAATTTACATAAAGAAACCGCGTGAGTAAACAGTTTAAGATACTGTTTGCTTTACGACTTCTGAAAGAAAAAAGAAGAAAAACGCGTAAATGCACAGTACTATCTACTGTGTACTTTACGACTTTTTTTAAAAAAGAAAACGCGTAACTATTCCTACACGCGTACTATCCTATCCTACTTTACATGATTGAGCATTATGCTCTTATTTTCAACAAAGAAAAACGTGTGGGGTTTAGTGTTTCCCACTAAAAAAGTAGTACAATAATTTACATAATAAGACAAACTAAAATAATATCTGCGGGTCTTCCCATGTATCTTTTTGTCTTGCTGTTCTTCATTCTAGATTTACTTCTGGTATAGTTGTAGTATTTCCTCCACTGCACTTTGAACAATGGTGATCTGGGTATTTTGGTCCTAAATACTGGCAATATTTAACCAATAAATTTTCTGAAATAAAATCTTTTTTGATAGCTCTTGTTGTTGGGGTATCTTCGGGTCTTAGTAATGTCCATATCCAACTACGTACTTCTTCCATATCTTCTTGTCGTAGTACTCTTGCATTTGCATAGATCATGGCATGGTCTCTACAATGATATTTCCATATGTTATGTCCATTGGTATAATTGTTGACTAGTTCGGATAATTACTTGTAGTCCTATTAATCTTTTTGTAGCAAAGAATGTTGGTATATCAACTTCTGGTATTTCTGGTTGCTTTTCTATGTCCTCTGGGATAATCATATCTCTGGTTAGTCCAATTTTTACTACTTGGATGAGTGGTTTTATCTCATTGTATAATATTTCGGCTGGTGCTGAATAACATCTTATATAAAAGAATGATCCGTCTGTAATTCTTTTGTATATGGAAAAGGCATTATATAAGTCTGGTATTTGTTGTAGTTCTGCTCCATCGGCTGTATATACTGTTGCGAGTAGTCCATATTCATAGCATGTACGTACTAAATTTGCACTGGTGCCAGGCTGGGCTATTAGTTTATTGTATCCTTGTAGTTTCTGAGTTATAAAATCTTTTTGAGGGTCAGTGGTTGTCTGAGATCTTGGATGTAAATTCAAAAAGGTTTGGGTTTTATACATATTTTGGATGTATGCTCTGGAAATGTGGTTATATACTTGTTTATTTTGGTTTAGACTTGCGGCATATGTGGATGTTTGTGGACTTGGTATAGTCGGATGTGATAGGTTTATGGGTTGTTTATTTCTGATAGAGGTTTTTGTAAACTGGTTATTTAAATTTTGGTTTTGTCTTTTTGTAGGTTGACTGGTTGGATTTGAGCTGCTTGCTCCTGTAGATGCTTTTCCTGTAGCTGCATTAACAAACTTGTTATGAGTTTTATGGAGTTTCTCAACGTCTCCTTCTAGTTCTGGAATTTTTATGTCTTCCGATTGACATAGTTCAGCATATTTTGAGTCATGCGGTTGACTTGTAGCTTTGTCCTTCTTTAGCTCTTTTAGTTCTAGCTCAAAACTGTCCACTTTTAAGCAAAGTGTAGTCATGGCTTTTAACAAAATATCCATTTGGCTATCTTGATCTGTCTGGGTAGCTTTGTCTTGATAAGTAGTCTGCAGTGACATTTTTGTTAGTACTGATCACTTCTATTGTAAATGTAAAATTTTGTATATTTAAGACAAGTCTTCGTATTTCTTTTGTTGTAACTGAGTCGTCTAATTTTCTTGTTAGCCACCATTTTACTTGTGTATTATCTGTTCTGACAATAAATTTGTTATAAACAATATATGGTTCGAATGCTAATAAACATTTATATAAGGCAAATAATTCTTTCCTATTTATTTCCCATTTATCTTGAGGTTCCGTATATGTTCCTGAGTGATATCTACAGTGATGTTCTGTTTTTGTATCAATATACTTATATTTTAATACTCCACCGTAACTATGGTTACTTGAATCTGTTTCTACTATATATATAAATTCTTTTGTTATATCTGGAAAATATAATTTTGGTAACTTTTGACATAATTCTTTAACCTTTTGTATATGTTTTCTATCTGTTTGGTCAAAATGATATTCAATATCCTTTTTTAATTTTTTATTTAATGGTTTTAAATATTCTGCTAATTTTGGTATATATTCTCTTACTTGATTTACTAATCCTAAAAAGGATTGTAACTTTTTCTTTGTATCTAGTATCTCATCTGAATTTATAATTTTTTGTACTATATGTGTTTGCATTTTTACTCCATTCTTATCTATTTGTATACCAAGAAATTCTATTTGTTTTTTCATTATTTCTGCCTTGCTTTTACTTAAACTAATTCCTGCTGTATCTATAATGTTAATAAATTTATTTAGTAATTGTATGTGTTCGTCTTCTGTTCTTGAATATAACAATATATCATCAATATATACAATACAGTTTTCTAATTGTGTAAAGTAAGTATCCATAAAATGTTGATACCTACCTGGTGCATTTTTATATCCAAAGGGTAAAACATTCCATTCATAAAATCCTTGGGGTACTGTGAATGCTGTTAAATGTTTAGAGTTATCTTCTAATTTTAAATGATAAAATCCTGATTTGCAATCAAATTTGCTAAAGTAATTATATCCTTGGATTTGTCTAATTTTTAATATTTTATTTGGTATTGGGTAATTATAAGTTTTAGTTTTGGCATTTAGATTTCTATAATCAATAACCATCCTACTCTTCCCTCTTTTTTGTTCACTATGTTTGTTAACAATAAAGGCGGGACTAGTATGTTTACTGTTACTAGCTTGGATGTAATTATTTTGAAGTAATTCATCTATGTGTAAGGTAAATTCTTTTAAGTCATCAAAGTTATATTTTAATGGTTTTTGGGTTATTATACTATTCTGATTTATTAGTTCTATTGTAACTGTTGTTTTATGTTTATGCCATCCTTTAAGCGGATTGTCACTATATAAGGGTTCTAACTTATCATAGATTGATTGTAACATATTGATATTAAAGGTTATAATTTCTATTGCTTTCTCTGTTGTCACTTGATTTTCTAGTTTTTGTGTTATCTTTTCTGATCCTTTTATCCATGGTGTTGTTTTTCTAGGTTTATTTTGTACTCGTTTGGCTCCTATTTTTTGTTTACAAGGTGTTGTAAACCAGCAGTGTGTTTTTGTTAGTATATGAGGGTATAGTTCATCGATAAAGGGCATTCCTAAAATTATATCTCTTGTTGTGAAATCATAGTTATACATTGTTTTTATTGTTAGTATTTTATCATATATTTGTAATTTGACATCTTTTGCATAATATTTTATTATACTTCCTTCGTCATTAAATCCTGAAAATATGATTATAGTTATGATGAATTAAATATGAATCAAGAATTAGATATAGTAAAAGAAAGAATAGGAATGACACCAAAAAGACAAATAGATGCCCCCTCATCCTCATCAAGAATGAGTACATCCAGAAGAATAGAATATGAAATACCCAATGAAATAATACCAACACAACATCCTTATTATATAACAGGAATATTAAATCAACGAAAATATTTAATCTTAATTAACACAGGAGAACAAGATAATTGGATAACAAGAGAATTAATTACAGAAGATGATATTATAATACAAGAACAAGAAATACCCGATCTACCAATAGAATTAAAACAGACAAAGGAAATAACTATTCAAGAAGTAATTATAGGCGGAATACCTATAAACATACAATTTACAATAGGACAAATAAATCCAAATATAGTTTTAGGACTACAATGGCTAGAACAAGTAAAACCATATAAGTTAGAAGATAAAAGATTGATCATTCATTACCAAAATAAAAATGTAATAATCAATAGGACAAAATCAATATTATAAAAATACTTTAAAATGAAAGTATATATATTAGCAAAAATAATTGTAGAAGGATACAATAGTAGATATTACACACCAATGATAGATACCGGTGCAGAAGCAAATTTATGTAGATACAATTGTTTACCAGAATCTAAATGGCAAAAGATAAAAAATCCAACTGTATTTTCAGGATTTAATGACGAAGGAAGTATAATAAAATATTATGCAAAAGATGTCAAATTACAAATATATGATAAAATACTAACAATAAAAACAATGTATAACTATGATTTCACAACAAGAGATATAATTTTAGGAATGCCCTTTATCGATGAACTATACCCTCATATACTAACAAAAACACACTGCTGGTTTACAACACCTTGTAAACAAAAAATAGGAGCCAAACGAGTACAAAATAAACCTAGAAAAACAACACCATGGATAAAAGGATCAGAAAAGATAACACAAAAACTAGAAAATCAAGTGACAACAGAGAAAGCAATAGAAATTATAACCTTTAATATCAATATGTTACAATCAATCTATGATAAGTTAGAACCCTTATATAGTGACAATCCGCTTAAAGGATGGCATAAACATAAAACAACAGTTACAATAGAACTAATAAATCAGAATAGTATAATAACCCAAAAACCATTAAAATATAACTTTGATGACTTAAAAGAATTTACCTTACACATAGATGAATTACTTCAAAATAATTACATCCAAGCTAGTAACAGTAAACATACTAGTCCCGCCTTTATTGTTAACAAACATAGTGAACAAAAAAGAGGGAAGAGTAGGATGGTTATTGATTATAGAAATCTAAATGCCAAAACTAAAACTTATAATTACCCAATACCAAATAAAATATTAAAAATTAGACAAATCCAAGGATATAATTACTTTAGCAAATTTGATTGCAAATCAGGATTTTATCATTTAAAATTAGAAGATAACTCTAAACATTTAACAGCATTCACAGTACCCCAAGGATTTTATGAATGGAATGTTTTACCCTTTGGATATAAAAATGCACCAGGTAGGTATCAACATTTTATGGATACTTACTTTACACAATTAGAAAACTGTATTGTATATATTGATGATATATTGTTATATTCAAGAACAGAAGACGAACACATACAATTACTAAATAAATTTATTAACATTATAGATACAGCAGGAATTAGTTTAAGTAAAAGCAAGGCAGAAATAATGAAAAAACAAATAGAATTTCTTGGTATACAAATAGATAAGAATGGAGTAAAAATGCAAACACATATAGTACAAAAAATTATAAATTCAAATGAAATACTAGATACGAAGAAAAAATTACAATCCTTTTTAGGATTAGTAAATCAAGTAAGAGAATATATACCAAAATTAGCAGAATATTTAAAACCATTAAATAAAAAATTAAAAAAGGATATTGAATATCATTTTGACCAAACAGATAGAAAACATATACAAAAGGTTAAAGAATTATGTCAAAAGTTACCAAAATTATATTTTCCAGATATAACAAAAGAATTTATATATATAGTAGAAACAGATTCAAGTAACCATAGTTACGGTGGAGTATTAAAATATAAGTATATTGATACAAAAACAGAACATCACTGTAGATATCACTCAGGAACATATACGGAACCTCAAGATAAATGGGAAATAAATAGGAAAGAATTATTTGCCTTATATAAATGTTTATTAGCATTCGAACCATATATTGTTTATAACAAATTTATTGTCAGAACAGATAATACACAAGTAAAATGGTGGCTAACAAGAAAATTAGACGACTCAGTTACAACAAAAGAAATACGAAGACTTGTCTTAAATATACAAAATTTTACATTTACAATAGAAGTGATCAGTACTAACAAAAATGTCACTGCAGACTACTTATCAAGACAAAGCTACCCAGACAGATCAAGATAGCCAAATGGATATTTTGTTAAAAGCCATGACTACACTTTGCTTAAAAGTGGACAGTTTTGAGCTAGAACTAAAAGAGCTAAAGAAGGACAAAGCTACAAGTCAACCGCATGACTCAAAATATGCTGAACTATGTCAATCGGAAGACATAAAAATTCCAGAACTAGAAGGAGACGTTGAGAAACTCCATAAAACTCATAACAAGTTTGTTAATGCAGCTACAGGAAAAGCATCTACAGGAGCAAGCAGCTCAAATCCAACCAGTCAACCTACAAAAAGACAAAACCAAAATTTAAATAGCCAGTTTACAAAAACCTTTACCAGGAATAAACAACCCATAAACCTATCACATCCGACTATACCAAGTCCACAAACATCCACATATGCCGCAAGTCTAAACCAAAATAAACAAGTATATAACCACATTTCCAGAGCATACATCCAAAATATGTATAAAACCCAAACCTTTTTGAATTTACATCCAAGATCTCAGACAACCACTGACCCTCAAAAAGATTTTATAACTCAGAAACTACAAGGATACAATAAGAGATATCAATATTATATTAAGACTAATTAGAGAACGAGATAACTACTATAATTCCGCATTTAGATAAAATGACCCAAGAAGAGAAGATCAAAGGACCACCCCCCACATTGGTATCTATTTGTCTTTTTGGTGTCATTCCTATTCTTTATTTTACTATATCTAATTCTTGATTCATATTTAATTCATCATAACTATAATCATTATTATCTATGACCGTTAATATATTGTCGAATGGGGATTCTATATTGATTTTATCAATTTTGTTAGTTGCTTGTACCATATGTTTAGTAGTTAAAATATATAAATTTTTGCATCTTGCTGTAAATATTTTACTTCCAGGGGTTAATTCTATTCCTGATAGTTTCCAATATAATACTAGGGATTTATCTATATTTCTATCTTTTATTGCTACTGTATAATTTGGGTTAACTGTAAACTTAAATTTTTGGTATATTAGATTTCCTTTTACTGCACTAATTATACTTTGTTCAATTGGGTACTTAATTCTATCATCTGCTAAGTATAGTTCTATGGGTGTATTTATTCCTTCCTTAAAACATGCTTTTATTAATATCTGTATTGCTCCTAAGTGTACATGAGTTATTTCGTTTTTCGGTTTTGGTTTTAATGCTTGTATTTCTTTGGTTATTTCTCTTTTACTTATTATGGGTACCATTGCACTACCTTGTGCATATTTACAGTCTACTGTATGTTCTTTTTGGCTTATTATATAATATTCTTCTTTAGGTTTTTTAAACCAATATTTTACCATTGGTACATCTAATACATTATCTATTTTTAAGGTTATTTCTTGTTTCGTAATTTGCTTGTATATATTTGAGTCAAATATTATTTTTTGGTTATTACTATCTTCAGTTTGGTAATTTTCTTTTTCTATTATTCCTGATTCAGTCATCAATTTCGTTTTCTATATCTGATAGATTTATATCGCTATCATCATTATTTAGGTCAGTTTCTAAATCTGCGTCATTTATCTCTATATCTGGTAATTCATCTAGTTCATAAATACTATCGTTACTTTCTAAATCATAATCTATGTATGGTAATTCTGTATAAATATTTTCTTCTATTCTTACTTCGGTAATTTGTTTTTTCTTAATATCTTTAGGTATTTTACAATCTTTAGCTAAGTGTCCTAATTTTCCACAGTTATAGCATTTGCATTCTGATAATTTTTTCTTAGGTCGATAAGGTCTTTTTCTCTTGTAATTTTTTATATAATATCTTTTTCTTGGATTTTTATGCTTATATTTAGATTTAAAAGATTTATATTTTTTAAATCGTTTTTTGTATCTAAACTTATTTTTCTTAGTTTTACAACCAAATTGTGGTGCTATCTTTTGTGTACAACACGACATATTTTTTGTTAATACTTTATCTAATTTTTGTTTATCTTTATATTCATCACACAGTCCTATAAACCATGTTTGTAAATATTTTATTCTAGCTCCTAATGTATCTGTCAAACTAGCTGCATCCCATGCTGTTATTATTTTTGTACTAAATGGTTCAGGTAACTTTGTAAAATATGTTCTTCTAACTGCTATAGCTTCTTCATGAGTATATATTGCTCTATAATAGTAATCTTTAAAAGCGCATGTATATTCATCTATATAACACATATTGCATATTGATAATTTATTCATTAATTGTCTATTTAGATTCTTATCTTTTTCTTGTTCTGCTAATTCTGTTGTCATACTTCCAAATTCATTTCTAATTCCAAATTCGTATTTGTCTAATATAGCTATGCTTGATGTTGTAATTGTTCCACTACTATCTTTATTATTTCTTAATGTTGCTCTACCGTCAGCTGTTATGTTATGTAGCCATAATTTTACTGTTCCTATTAATGTTCTTTCTATATATCCTGGTGTATCTGCTACTGATATTTTATTATCTATTAGTTGTTTTGCAATTTGTCCTATCCATACTTGTATTGTTTTATTTATATCTGTGACACAATCTAAATCTAAAAATTGTGAATGTTCTGGAGTTTTAGTTGGTGTCCATTTATTTAATCTACTTTGCCATATTGCTTCATATCTATTATCATCTGTTACTGTATAATAAGTTGGTTCTCTAGTTCGTGGGTTATCATATCTTCTTTTCTCATATGTTCTACTTGTACTTGGTTGTTCATTTTTTATAGTATGTATATTTGGTTCAGCATTTGTTGTATTTATATTTAAATCTGTTATTTGGTTCATTATTTGGGTATATGTTTCACTGTTATCGTCATTATCGTCTTCATTGTTATTATTGTCTGAATGTATTTCTGATTCGGTTTCGTTTATGGTTACATTATCTATGGTTAAATTGTCTATTGTGATGTTATCAATACTTATGTTTGGAGATTCTTCGTCAGGGTTTAAGCTTTCTAAGTGTATTTGTTCTTTTAACTGTTCTAATTCCATTGCTAACTTTTTTTCTTTTTCTTTTTTTATTTTTTCATTTTGTTTGGCTAATCTGGCTTGTACTTTCTGGGCATATATTTGTTTTAATATTGCTAATTCTTTTTCCATTTCTTGTATTTTTGTAGATGATTCGGATGTTTCTGGTTCTGGTTCAAAATATTCAGGGATTGGTTCTTGAGGTGGTATAGGTTTTTGAGGAGGGGTTTGTTTTATTTGTTGGGTTTTTAGTTGTTCGATTTCTTTTTTGGCTTCTAATCGTATTTTTTCTATTTCTAGTTTTTGATCTATTTCAGTATTTTCTTTTTGTAATCTTATCATTTCTGTTAGACTATCTTCTAATTTAGCTGATATTGGATCCGGCATTAAATATAATTTTGTACCTATTTTTCTATATCGTCGTCCTAAATTTGAGTGTGTTATTGTTATTTGTGTTCCATCTGTTCCTAAAAATGTTTTTTCTTCTACTGGATATTCTTCTTTATTCATAAACAATATTTTATTTCTAATATATCTTTTTGTAATTCTAATTCTTGTATGGTTTGTTTTTGTGCTTCGATTGATTTTTTAGCTACTCCTGCAAATATATTATAATTTAATCTTTCTTTTCTAATTTTAAGTTCTTCGTGTATATCATTTAATTTTCTTAATAATTCCATTTTTCTTATTATTTTTGGTGTTTCTGGATATATATATACTGGGTTGCTCGGCTCTGGTTTATCCATTTACTAATGATTCTCTTATTTTAGTTATTGCTATAATAAAATGTGTTATTCTTTTAGTGAAGTTATTTATTTCCTTGATTATTTGTGTAATTTCTTTTAGCTTATATTTTTGCTGTCTTTTTATTTTACTCTGTTTTTCAATTCTTCTTGTTAAATAGTGTATTTTTATTTTTCTGACTACTTTTGGTTGTTGTCGCTTATACATTATAATTCATCATATTTATATTCTTGTTGTTTTATAAGTTGTCTAATATATTCGTATTCTGTATAGGAAATTGTGTCGATTAATTCAGGTATTTTTGTGTATTCGTATCTTTCATATAATTTATCTAAATTTAGTCTTAGTTTCTGTACTTTAGTTGCTATATTTATTTGTTTATCCAATCTTATACATCTAGGGTGTTTATCTGGTAAATCTTCTCCATATTCAATTCCTTTCATGTTTTCTGTTTGTATTATAAATTGTTTTTTACTTTGTTTCTTTATTCTATTTTTGTAAATATTGTTGGTACTATATTTTTTATTCCTATGCTCGTTTATTTTATTTTCGTTCATCCTATGCTCTGTTATCTTATCTTTTTTATTCCTATGCTCTGATACCAATGTGGGGGGTGGTCCTTTGATCTTCTCTTCTTGGGTCATTTTATCTAAATGCGGAATTATAGTAGTTATCTCGTTCTCTAATTAGTCTTAATATAATATTGATATCTCTTACTATTAGATCTAAATAACCACTATTTTGGGTTTGTATATATCTGTCTAGATTGAATTGTATTAATGTTTCTCTTTCTCTTAGTTCATCTATAGTTCGCTGCCAATTTTCTAAATTATTTTGGTCCATTTTAATAAAAATCTAGATATCCTTCTGTATCTATATCAAGGTATATATCATTATCTCTAGAGTCATCATCACTATCATTGTTTAATATTGTGTCTAGCCATAATTCTTTCATTAAGTCTATAATTTCGTGGTTAAATAGTAGGTTATATATTCTTTGTGTGATATCTGTATCTAAATTTTTTAATATATATAAGACTAATATTTTATAGTCTTTATCTCCATTTATAAGATACTTAGGTATTGGTGTTTTATATCTTTCTATATCTTCTGTTTGTTTAGGGTTACTAGTTTCTGCTATCTCGAGTTTCATATAACTAGGTTCTGTCATTTCTTACTTCTGTGTTTTAATCAAACTATTCCTTCTAACCTCTGCTTATATTATTACCTTTATCATCTAATAGTCCAGTATGTTTAATTATCCGGTTGGTCACTACTATGGGTTCCAGCTTTAATCAGTTTACCCTAACCCTGCTTACTTCAGTTGGTTTACTACCCTATTCACGGCTTCCTCGCCTTTTCTGGGTTCAACCATTTTGGAAAAGCTTAGTCTGGGTCTAACTTACTCTCAGCTTCCTAACCATAGCAAACTAATAAGGATAATGTTAACATAATCAGACTATAACATGATAAATAATAATAAGCTAATCAGAGATTATTAGGAATATGATAGATTAGTTACACATATGTAAATATGAGTATACCTTTGTTGTTATCTCGTCGGTAGTATGTGGCATAGATGTTTCTATGTTGGATTCCTCCATAGCAAATATCTGAAATATATTTTTGAGTAATATCTTTTATTGAGTTCTCAACACATGAGAGGTTATAGGTAAGCAGAATTGCTTGCCTTCCTTCTCATCTGTTCGTCTCTATTTATACACATAAGAGGCAAGTGCCTCAATAATTTACATAAAGAAACCGCGTGAGTAAACAGTTTAAGATACTGTTTGCTTTACGACTTCTGAAAGAAAAAAGAAGAAAAATGCGTAAATGCACAGTACTATCTACTGTGTACTTTACGACTTTTTTTTTTTTAAAAAAGAAAACGCGTAACTATTCCTACACGCGTACTATCCTATCCTACTTTACATGATTGAGCATTATGCTCTTATTTTCAACAAAGAAAAACGTGTGGGGTTTAGTGTTTCCCACTAAAAAAGTAGTACAATAATTTACATAATAAGACAAACTAAAATAATATCTGCGGGTCTTCCCATGTATCTTTTTGTCTTGCTGTTCTTCATTCTAGATTTACTTCTGGTATAGTTGTAGTATTTCCTCCACTGCACTTTGAACAATGGTGATCTGGGTATTTTGGTCCTAAATACTGGCAATATTTAACCAATAAATTTTCTGAAATAAAATCTTTTTTGATAGCTCTTGTTGTTGGGGTATCTTCGGGTCTTAGTAATGTCCATATCCAACTACGTACTTCTTCCATATCTTCTTGTCGTAGTACTCTTGCATTTGCATAGATCATGGCATGGTCTCTACAATGATATTTCCATATGTTATGTCCATTGGTGTAATTGTTGACTAGTTCTTGAATAATTACTTGCAGTCCTATTAATCTTTTTGTAGCAAAGAATGTTGGTATATCAACTTCTGGTATTTCTGGTTGCTTTTCTATGTCCTCTGGGATAATCATATCTCTGGTTAGTCCAATTTTTACTACTTGGATGAGTGGTTTTATCTCATTGTATAATATTTCGGCTGGTGCTGAATAACATCTTATATAAAAGAATGATCCGTCTGTAATTCTTTTGTATATGGAAAAGGCATTATATAAGTCTGGTATTTGTTGTAGTTCTGCTCCATCGGCTGTATATACCGTTGCGAGTAGTCCATATTCATAGCATGTACGTACTAAATTTGCACTGGTGCCAGGCTGGGCTATTAGTTTATTGTATCCTTGTAGTTTCTGCGTTATAAAATCTTTTTGAGGGTCAGTGGTTGTCTGAGATCTTGGATGTAAATTCAAAAAGGTTTGGGTTTTATACATATTTTGGATGTATGCTCTGGAAATGTGGTTATATACTTGTTTATTTTGGTTTAGACTTGCGGCATATGTGGATGTTTGTGGACTTGGTATAGTCGGATGTGATAGGTTTATGGGTTGTTTATTCCTGGTAAAGGTTTTTGTAAACTGGCTATTTAAATTTTGGTTTTGTCTTTTTGTAGGTTGACTGGTTGGATTTGAGCTGCTTGCTCCTGTAGATGCTTTTCCTGTAGCTGCATTAACAAACTTGTTATGAGTTTTATGGAGTTTCTCAACGTCTCCTTCTAGTTCTGGAATTTTTATGTCTTCCGATTGACATAGTTCAGCATATTTTGAGTCATGCGGTTGACTTGTAGCTTTGTCCTTCTTTAGCTCTTTTAGTTCTAGCTCAAAACTGTCCACTTTTAAGCAAAGTGTAGTCATGGCTTTTAACAAAATATCCATTTGGCTATCTTGATCTGTCTGGGTAGCTTTGTCTTGATAAGTAGTCTGCAGTGACATTTTTGTTAGTACTGATCACTTCTATTGTAAATGTAAAATTTTGTATATTTAAGACAAGTCTTCGTATTTCTTTTGTTGTAACTGAGTCGTCTAATTTTCTTGTTAGCCACCATTTTACTTGTGTATTATCTGTTCTGACAATAAATTTGTTATAAACAATATATGGTTCGAATGCTAATAAACATTTATATAAGGCAAATAATTCTTTCCTATTTATTTCCCATTTATCTTGAGGTTCCGTATATGTTCCTGAGTGATATCTACAGTGATGTTCTGTTTTTGTATCAATATACTTATATTTTAATACTCCACCGTAACTATGGTTACTTGAATCTGTTTCTACTATATATATAAATTCTTTTGTTATATCTGGAAAATATAATTTTGGTAACTTTTGACATAATTCTTTAACCTTTTGTATATGTTTTCTATCTGTTTGGTCAAAATGATATTCAATATCCTTTTTTAATTTTTTATTTAATGGTTTTAAATATTCTGCTAATTTTGGTATATATTCTCTTACTTGATTTACTAATCCTAAAAAGGATTGTAACTTTTTCTTTGTATCTAGTATCTCATCTGAATTTATAATTTTTTGTACTATATGTGTTTGCATTTTTACTCCATTCTTATCTATTTGTATGCCAAGAAATTCTATTTGTTTTTTCATTATTTCTGCCTTGCTTTTACTTAAACTAATTCCTGCTGTATCTATAATGTTAATAAATTTATTTAGTAATTGTATGTGTTCGTCTTCTGTTCTTGAATATAACAATATATCATCAATATATACAATACAGTTTTCTAATTGTGTAAAGTAAGTATCCATAAAATGTTGATACCTACCTGGTGCATTTTTATATCCAAAGGGTAAAACATTCCATTCATAAAATCCTTGGGGTACTGTGAATGCTGTTAAATGTTTAGAACAGAACATCACTGTAGATATCACTCAGGAACATATACGGAACCTCAAGATAAATGGGAAATAAATAGGAAAGAATTATTTGCCTTATATAAATGTTTATTAGCATTCGAACCATATATTGTTTATAACAAATTTATTGTCAGAACAGATAATACACAAGTAAAATGGTGGCTTGCACAAGGTAGTGCAATGGTACCCATAATAAGTAAAAGAGAAATAACCAAAGAAATACAAGCATTAAAACCAAAACCGAAAAACGAAATAACTCATGTACACTTAGGAGCAATACAGATATTAATAAAAGCATGTTTTAAGGAAGGAATAAATACACCCATAGAACTATACTTAGCAGATGATAGAATTAAGTACCCAATTGAACAAAGTATAATTAGTGCAGTAAAAGGAAATCTAATATACCAAAAATTTAAGTTTACAGTTAACCCAAATTATACAGTAGCAATAAAAGATAGAAATATAGATAAATCTCTAGTATTATATTGGAAACTATCAGGAATAGAATTAACCCCTGGAAGTAAAATATTTACAGCAAGATGCAAAAATTTATATATTTTAACTACTAAACATATGGTACAAGCAACTAACAAAATTGATAAAATCAATATAGAATCCCCATTCGACAATATATTAACGGTCATAGATAATAATGATTATAGTTATGATGAATTAAATATGAATCAAGAATTAGATATAGTAAAAGAAAGAATAGGAATGACACCAAAAAGACAAATAGATGCCCCCTCATCCTCATCAAGAATGAGTACATCCAGAAGAATAGAATATGAAATACCCAATGAAATAATACCAACACAACATCCTTATTATATAACAGGAATATTAAATCAACGAAAATATTTAATCTTAATTAACACAGGAGAACAAGATAATTGGATAACAAGAGAATTAATTACAGAAGATGATATTATAATACAAGAACAAGAAATACCCGATCTACCAATAGAATTAAAACAGACAAAGGAAATAACTATTCAAGAAGTAATTATAGGCTGTACACTTAGGAGCAATACAGATATTAATAAAAGCATGTTTTAAGGAAGGAATAAATACACCCATAGAACTATACTTAGCAGATGATAGAATTAAGTACCCAATTGAACAAAGTATAATTAGTGCAGTAAAAGGAAATCTAATATACCAAAAATTTAAGTTTACAGTTAACCCAAATTATACAGTAGCAATAAAAGATAGAAATATAGATAAATCCCTAGTATTATATTGGAAACTATCAGGAATAGAATTAACCCCTGGAAGTAAAATATTTACAGCAAGATGCAAAAATTTATATATTTTAACTACTAAACATATGGTACAAGCAACTAACAAAATTGATAAAATCAATATAGAATCCCCATTCGACAATATATTAACGGTCATAGATAATAATGATTATAGTTATGATGAATTAAATATGAATCAAGAATTAGATATAGTAAAAGAAAGAATAGGAATGACACCAAAAAGACAAATAGATGCCCCCTCATCCTCATCAAGGAATGATCCGTCTGTAATTCTTTTGTATATGGAAAAGGCATTATATAAGTCTGGTATTTGTTGTAGTTCTGCTCCATCGGCTGTATATACCGTTGCGAGTAGTCCATATTCATAGCATGTACGTACTAAATTTGCACTGGTGCCAGGCTGGGCTATTAGTTTATTGTATCCTTGTAGTTTCTGAGTTATAAAATCTTTTTGAGGGTCAGTGGTTGTCTGAGATCTTGGATGTAAATTCAAAAAGGTTTGGGTTTTATACATATTTTGGATGTATGCTCTGGAAATGTGGTTATATACTTGTTTATTTTGGTTTAGACTTGCGGCATATGTGGATGTTTGTGGACTTGGTATAGTCGGATGTGATAGGTTTATGGGTTGTTTATTCCTGGTAAAGGTTTTTGTAAACTGGCTATTTAAATTTTGGTTTTGTCTTTTTGTAGGTTGACTGGTTGGATTTGAGCTGCTTGCTCCTGTAGATGCTTTTCCTATAGCTGCATTAACAAACTTGTTATGAGTTTTATGGAGTTTCTCAACGTCTCCTTCTAGTTCTGGAATTTTTATGTCTTCCGATTGACATAGTTCAGCATATTTTGAGTCATGCGGTTGACTTGTAGCTTTGTCCTTCTTTAGCTCTTTTAGTTCTAGCTCAAAACTGTCCACTTTTAAGCAAAGTGTAGTCATGGCTTTTAACAAAATATCCATTTGGCTATCTTGATCTGTCTGGGTAGCTTTGTCTTGATAAGTAGTCTGCAGTGACATTTTTGTTAGTACTGATCACTTCTATTGTAAATGTAAAATTTTGTATATTTAAGACAAGTCTTCGTATTTCTTTTGTTGTAACTGAGTCGTCTAATTTTCTTGTTAGCCACCATTTTACTTGTGTATTATCTGTTCTGACAATAAATTTGTTATAAACAATATATGGTTCGAATGCTAATAAACATTTATATAAGGCAAATAATTCTTTCCTATTTATTTCCCATTTATCTTGAGGTTCCGTATATGTTCCTGAGTGATATCTACAGTGATGTTCTGTTTTTGTATCAATATACTTATATTTTAATACTCCACCGTAACTATGGTTACTTGAATCTGTTTCTACTATATATATAAATTCTTTTGTTATATCTGGAAAATATAATTTTGGTAACTTTTGACATAATTCTTTAACCTTTTGTATATGTTTTCTATCTGTTTGGTCAAAATGATATTCAATATCCTTTTTTAATTTTTTATTTAATGGTTTTAAATATTCTGCTAATTTTGGTATATATTCTCTTACTTGATTTACTAATCCTAAAAAGGATTGTAATTTTTTCTTCGTATCTAGTATTTCATTTGAATTTATAATTTTTTGTACTATATGTGTTTGCATTTTTACTCCATTCTTATCTATTTGTATACCAAGAAATTCTATTTGTTTTTTCATTATTTCTGCCTTGCTTTTACTTAAACTAATTCCTGCTGTATCTATAATGTTAATAAATTTATTTAGTAATTGTATGTGTTCGTCTTCTGTTCTTGAATATAACAATATATCATCAATATATACAATACAGTTTTCTAATTGTGTAAAGTAAGTATCCATAAAATGTTGATACCTACCTGGTGCATTTTTATATCCAAAGGGTAAAACATTCCATTCATAAAATCCTTGGGGTACTGTGAATGCTGTTAAATGTTTAGAGTTATCTTCTAATTTTAAATGATAAAATCCTGATTTGCAATCAAATTTGCTAAAGTAATTATATCCTTGGATTTGTCTAATTTTTAATATTTTATTTGGTATTGGGTAATTATAAGTTTTAGTTTTGGCATTTAGATTTCTATAATCAATAACCATCCTACTCTTCCCTCTTTTTTGTTCACTATGTTTGTTAACAATAAAGGCGGGACTAGTATGTTTACTGTTACTAGCTTGGATGTAATTATTTTGAAGTAATTCATCTATGTGTAAGGTAAATTCTTTTAAGTCATCAAAGTTATATTTTAATGGTTTTTGGGTTATTATACTATTCTGATTTATTAGTTCTATTGTAACTGTTGTTTTATGTTTATGCCATCCTTTAAGCGGATTGTCACTATATAAGGGTTCTAACTTATCATAGATTGATTGTAACATATTGATATTAAAGGTTATAATTTCTATTGCTTTCTCTGTTGTCACTTGATTTTCTAGTTTTTGTGTTATCTTTTCTGATCCTTTTATCCATGGTGTTGTTTTTCTAGGTTTATTTTGTACTCGTTTGGCTCCTATTTTTTGTTTACAAGGTGTTGTAAACCAGCAGTGTGTTTTTGTTAGTATATGAGGGTATAGTTCATCGATAAAGGGCATTCCTAAAATTATATCTCTTGTTGTGAAATCATAGTTATACATTGTTTTTATTGTTAGTATTTTATCATATATTTGTAATTTGACATCTTTTGCATAATATTTTATTATACTTCCTTCGTCATTAAATCCTGAAAATACAGTTGGATTTTTTATCTTTTGCCATTTAGATTCTGGTAAACAATTGTATCTACATAAATTTGCTTCTGCACCGGTATCTATCATTGGTGTGTAATATCTACTATTGTATCCTTCTACAATTATTTTTGCTAATATATATACTTTCATTTTAAAGTATTTTTATAATATTGATTTTGTCCTATTGATTATTACATTTTTATTTTGGTAATGAATGATCAATCTTTTATCTTCTAACTTATATGGTTTTACTTGTTCTAGCCATTGTAGTCCTAAAACTATATTTGGATTTATTTGTCCTATTGTAAATTGTATATTTATAGGTATTCCGCCTATAATTACTTCTTGAATAGTTATTTCCTTTGTCTGTTTTAATTCTATTGGTAAATCGGGTATTTCTTGTTCTTGTATTATAATATCATCTTCTGTAATTAATTCTCTAGTTATCCAATTATCTTGTTCTCCTGTGTTGATTAAGATTAAATATTTTCGTTGATTTAATATTCCTGTTATATAATAGGGATGTTGTGTTGGTATTATTTCATTGGGTATTTCATATTCTATTCTTCTGGATGTACTCATTCTTGATGAGGATGAGGGGGCATCTATTTGTCTTTTTGGTGTCATTCCTATTCTTTCTTTTACTATATCTAATTCTTGATTCATATTTAATTCATCATAACTATAATCATTATTATCTATGACCGTTAATATATTGTCGAATGGGGATTCTATATTGATTTTATCAATTTTGTTAGTTGCTTGTACCATATGTTTAGTAGTTAAAATATATAAATTTTTGCATCTTGCTGTAAATATTTTACTTCCAGGGGTTAATTCTATTCCTGATAGTTTCCAATATAATACTAGAGATTTATCTATATTTCTATCTTTTATTGCTACTGTATAATTTGGGTTAACTGTAAACTTAAATTTTTGGTATATTAGATTTCCTTTTACTGCACTAATTATACTTTGTTCAATTGGGTACTTAATTCTATCATCTGCTAAGTATAGTTCTATGGGTGTATTTATTCCTTCCTTAAAACATGCTTTTATTAATATCTGTATTGCTCCTAAGTGTACATGAGTTATTTCGTTTTTCGGTTTTGGTTTTAATGCTTGTATTTCTTTGGTTATTTCTCTTTTACTTATTATGGGTACCATTGCACTACCTTGTGCATATTTACAGTCTACTGTATGTTCTTTTTGGCTTATTATATAATATTCTTCTTTAGGTTTTTTAAACCAATATTTTACCATTGGTACATCTAATACATTATCTATTTTTAAGGTTATTTCTTGTTTCGTAATTTGCTTGTATATATTTGAGTCAAATATTATTTTTTGGTTATTACTATCTTCAGTTTGGTAATTTTCTTTTTCTATTATTCCTGATTCAGTCATCAATTTCGTTTTCTATATCTGATAGATTTATATCGCTATCATCATTATTTAGGTCAGTTTCTAAATCTGCGTCATTTATCTCTATATCTGGTAATTCATCTAGTTCATAAATACTATCGTTACTTTCTAAATCATAATCTATGTATGGTAATTCTGTATAAATATTTTCTTCTATTCTTACTTCGGTAATTTGTTTTTTCTTAATATCTTTAGGTATTTTACAATCTTTAGCTAAGTGTCCTAATTTTCCACAGTTATAGCATTTGCATTCTGATAATTTTTTCTTAGGTCGATAAGGTCTTTTTCTCTTGTAATTTTTTATATAATATCTTTTTCTTGGATTTTTATGCTTATATTTAGATTTAAAAGATTTATATTTTTTAAATCGTTTTTTGTATCTAAACTTATTTTTCTTAGTTTTACAACCAAATTGTGGTGCTATCTTTTGTGTACAACACGACATATTTTTTGTTAATACTTTATCTAATTTTTGTTTATCTTTATATTCATCACACAGTCCTATAAACCATGTTTGTAAATATTTTATTCTAGCTCCTAATGTATCTGTCAAACTAGCTGCATCCCATGCTGTTATTATTTTTGTACTAAATGGTTCAGGTAACTTTGTAAAATATGTTCTTCTAACTGCTATAGCTTCTTCATGAGTATATATTGCTCTATAATAGTAATCTTTAAAAGCGCATGTATATTCATCTATATAACACATATTGCATATTGATAATTTATTCATTAATTGTCTATTTAGATTCTTATCTTTTTCTTGTTCTGCTAATTCTGTTGTCATACTTCCAAATTCATTTCTAATTCCAAATTCGTATTTGTCTAATATAGCTATGCTTGATGTTGTAATTGTTCCACTACTATCTTTATTATTTCTTAATGTTGCTCTACCGTCAGCTGTTATGTTATGTAGCCATAATTTTACTGTTCCTATTAATGTTCTTTCTATATATCCTGGTGTATCTGCTACTGATATTTTATTATCTATTAGTTGTTTTGCAATTTGTCCTATCCATACTTGTATTGTTTTATTTATATCTGTGACACAATCTAAATCTAAAAATTGTGAATGTTCTGGAGTTTTAGTTGGTGTCCATTTATTTAATCTACTTTGCCATATTGCTTCATATCTATTATCATCTGTTACTGTATAATAAGTTGGTTCTCTAGTTCGTGGGTTATCATATCTTCTTTTCTCATATGTTCTACTTGTACTTGGTTGTTCATTTTTTATAGTATGTATATTTGGTTCAGCATTTGTTGTATTTATATTTAAATCTGTTATTTGGTTCATTATTTGGGTATATGTTTCACTGTTATCGTCATTATCGTCTTCATTGTTATTATTGTCTGAATGTATTTCTGATTCGGTTTCGTTTATGGTTACATTATCTATGGTTAAATTGTCTATTGTGATGTTATCAATACTTATGTTTGGAGATTCTTCGTCAGGGTTTAAGCTTTCTAAGTGTATTTGTTCTTTTAACTGTTCTAATTCCATTGCTAACTTTTTTTCTTTTTCTTTTTTTATTTTTTCATTTTGTTTGGCTAATCTGGCTTGTACTTTCTGGGCATATATTTGTTTTAATATTGCTAATTCTTTTTCCATTTCTTGTATTTTTGTAGATGATTCGGATGTTTCTGGTTCTGGTTCAAAATATTCAGGGATTGGTTCTTGAGGTGGTATAGGTTTTTGAGGAGGGGTTTGTTTTATTTGTTGGGTTTTTAGTTGTTCGATTTCTTTTTTGGCTTCTAATCGTATTTTTTCTATTTCTAGTTTTTGATCTATTTCAGTATTTTCTTTTTGTAATCTTATCATTTCTGTTAGACTATCTTCTAATTTAGCTGATATTGGATCCGGCATTAAATATAATTTTGTACCTATTTTTCTATATCGTCGTCCTAAATTTGAGTGTGTTATTGTTATTTGTGTTCCATCTGTTCCTAAAAATGTTTTTTCTTCTACTGGATATTCTTCTTTATTCATAAACAATATTTTATTTCTAATATATCTTTTTGTAATTCTAATTCTTGTATGGTTTGTTTTTGTGCTTCGATTGATTTTTTAGCTACTCCTGCAAATATATTATAATTTAATCTTTCTTTTCTAATTTTAAGTTCTTCGTGTATATCATTTAATTTTCTTAATAATTCCATTTTTCTTATTATTTTTGGTGTTTCTGGATATATATATACTGGGTTGCTCGGCTCTGGTTTATCCATTTACTAATGATTCTCTTATTTTAGTTATTGCTATAATAAAATGTGTTATTCTTTTAGTGAAGTTATTTATTTCCTTGATTATTTGTGTAATTTCTTTTAGCTTATATTTTTGCTGTCTTTTTATTTTACTCTGTTTTTCAATTCTTCTTGTTAAATAGTGTATTTTTATTTTTCTGACTACTTTTGGTTGTTGTCGCTTATACATTATAATTCATCATATTTATATTCTTGTTGTTTTATAAGTTGTCTAATATATTCGTATTCTGTATAGGAAATTGTGTCGATTAATTCAGGTATTTTTGTGTATTCGTATCTTTCATATAATTTATCTAAATTTAGTCTTAGTTTCTGTACTTTAGTTGCTATATTTATTTGTTTATCCAATCTTATACATCTAGGGTGTTTATCTGGTAAATCTTCTCCATATTCAATTCCTTTCATGTTTTCTGTTTGTATTATAAATTGTTTTTTACTTTGTTTCTTTATTCTATTTTTGTAAATATTGTTGGTACTATATTTTTTATTCCTATGCTCGTTTATTTTATTTTCGTTCATCCTATGCTCTGTTATCTTATCTTTTTTATTCCTATGCTCTGATACCAATGTGGGGGGTGGTCCTTTGATCTTCTCTTCTTGGGTCATTTTATCTAAATGCGGAATTATAGTAGTTATCTCGTTCTCTAATTAGTCTTAATATAATATTGATATCTCTTACTATTAGATCTAAATAACCACTATTTTGGGTTTGTATATATCTGTCTAGATTGAATTGTATTAATGTTTCTCTTTCTCTTAGTTCATCTATAGTTCGCTGCCAATTTTCTAAATTATTTTGGTCCATTTTAATAAAAATCTAGATATCCTTCTGTATCTATATCAAGGTATATATCATTATCTCTAGAGTCATTATCACTATCATTGTTTAATATTGTGTCTATCCATAATTCTTTCATTAAGTCTATGATTTCGTGGTTAAATAGTAGGTTATATATTCTTTGTGTGATATCTGTATCTAAATTTTTTAATATATATAAGACTAATATTTTATAGTCTTTATCTCCATTTATAAGATACTTAGGTATTGGTGTTTTATATCTTTCTATATCTTCTGTTTGTTTAGGGTTACTAGTTTCTGCTATCTCGAGTTTCATATAACTAGGTTCTGTCATTTCTTACTTCTGTGTTTTAATCAAACTATTCCTTCTAACCTCTGCTTATATTATTACCTTTATCATCTAATAGTCCAGTATGTTTAATTATCCGGTTGGTCACTACTATGGGTTCCAGCTTTAATCAGTTTACCCTAACCCTGCTTACTTCAGTTGGTTTACTACCCTATTCACGGCTTCCTCGCCTTTTCTGGGTTCAACCATTTTGGAAAAGCTTAGTCTGGGTCTAACTTACTCTCAGCTTCCTAACCATAGCAAACTAATAAGGATAATGTTAACATAATCAGACTATAACATGATAAATAATAATAAGCTAATCAGAGATTATTAGGAATATGATAGATTAGTTACACATATGTAAATATGAGTATACCTTTGTTGTTATCTCGTCGGTAGTATGTGGCATAGATGTTTCTATGTTGGATTCCTCCATAGCAAATATCTGAAATATATTTTTGAGTAATATCTTTTATTGAGTTCTCAACACATGAGAGGTTATAGGTAAGCAGAATTGCTTGCCTTCCTTCTCATCTGTTCGTCTCTATTTATACACATAAGAGGCAAGTGCCTCAATAATTTACATAAAGAAACCGCGTGAGTAAACAGTTTAAGATACTGTTTGCTTTACGACTTCTGAAAGAAAAAAGAAGAAAAACGCGTAAATGCACAGTACTATCTACTGTGTACTTTACGACTTTTTTTAAAAAAGAAAACGCGTAACTATTCCTACACGCGTACTATCCTATCCTACTTTACATGATTGAGCATTATGCTCTTATTTTCAACAAAGAAAAACGTGTGGGGTTTAGTGTTTCCCACTAAAAAAGTAGTACAATAATTTACATAATAAGACAAACTAAAATAATATCTGCGGGTCTTCCCATGTATCTTTTTGTCTTGCTGTTCTTCATTCTAGATTTACTTCTGGTATAGTTGTAGTATTTCCTCCACTGCACTTTGAACAATGGTGATCTGGGTATTTTGGTCCTAAATACTGGCAATATTTAACCAATAAATTTTCTGAAATAAAATCTTTTTTGATAGCTCTTGTTGTTGGGGTATCTTCGGGTCTTAGTAATGTCCATATCCAACTACGTACTTCTTCCATATCTTCTTGTCGTAGTACTCTTGCATTTGCATAGATCATGGCATGGTCTCTACAATGATATTTCCATATGTTATGTCCATTGGTGTAATTGTTGACTAGTTCTTGAATAATTACTTGCAGTCCTATTAATCTTTTTGTAGCAAAGAATGTTGGTATATCAACTTCTGGTATTTCTGGTTGCTTTTCTATATCCTCTGGGATAATCATATCTCTGGTTAGTCCAATTTTTACTACTTGGATGAGTGGTTTTATCTCATTGTATAATATTTCGGCTGGTGCTGAATAATTATAGAAATCTAAATGCCAAAACTAAAACTTATAATTACCCAATACCAAATAAAATATTAAAAATTAGACAAATCCAAGGATATAATTACTTTAGCAAATTTGATTGCAAATCAGGATTTTATCATTTAAAATTAGAAGATAACTCTAAACATTTAACAGCATTCACAGTACCCCAAGGATTTTATGAATGGAATGTTTTACCCTTTGGATATAAAAATGCACCAGGTAGGTATCAACATTTTATGGATACTTACTTTACACAATTAGAAAACTGTATTGTATATATTGATGATATATTGTTATATTCAAGAACAGAAGACGAACACATACAATTACTAAATAAATTTATTAACATTATAGATACAGCAGGAATTAGTTTAAGTAAAAGCAAGGCAGAAATAATGAAAAAACAAATAGAATTTCTTGGTATACAAATAGATAAGAATGGAGTAAAAATGCAAACACATATAGTACAAAAAATTATAAATTCAAATGAAATACTAGATACGAAGAAAAAATTACAATCCTTTTTAGGATTAGTAAATCAAGTAAGAGAATATATACCAAAATTAGCAGAATATTTAAAACCATTAAATAAAAAATTAAAAAAGGATATTGAATATCATTTTGACCAAACAGATAGAAAACATATACAAAAGGTTAAAGAATTATGTCAAAAGTTACCAAAATTATATTTTCCAGATATAACAAAAGAATTTATATATATAGTAGAAACAGATTCAAGTAACCATAGTTACGGTGGAGTATTAAAATATAAGTATATTGATACAAAAACAGAACATCACTGTAGATATCACTCAGGAACATATACGGAACCTCAAGATAAATGGGAAATAAATAGGAAAGAATTATTTGCCTTATATAAATGTTTATTAGCATTCGAACCATATATTGTTTATAACAAATTTATTGTCAGAACAGATAATACACAAGTAAAATGGTGGCTAACAAGAAAATTAGACGACTCAGTTACAACAAAAGAAATACGAAGACTTGTCTTAAATATACAAAATTTTACATTTACAATAGAAGTGATCAGTACTAACAAAAATGTCACTGCAGACTACTTATCAAGACAAAGCTACCCAGACAGATCAAGATAGCCAAATGGATATTTTGTTAAAAGCCATGACTACACTTTGCTTAAAAGTGGACAGTTTTGAGCTAGAACTAAAAGAGCTAAAGAAGGACAAAGCTACAAGTCAACCGCATGACTCAAAATATGCTGAACTATGTCAATCGGAAGACATAAAAATTCCAGAACTAGAAGGAGACGTTGAGAAACTCCATAAAACTCATAACAAGTTTGTTAATGCAGCTACAGGAAAAGCATCTACAGGAGCAAGCAGCTCAAATCCAACCAGTCAACCTACAAAAAGACAAAACCAAAATTTAAATAGCCAGTTTACAAAAACCTTTACCAGGAATAAACAACCCATAAACCTATCACATCCGACTATACCAAGTCCACAAACATCCACATATGCCGCAAGTCTAAACCAAAATAAACAAGTATATAACCACATTGGTATCAGAGCATAGGAATAAAAAAGATAAGATAACAGAGCATAGGATGAACGAAAATAAAATAAACGAGCATAGGAATAAAAAATATAGTACCAACAATATTTACAAAAATAGAATAAGGAAACACAGTAAAAAACAATTTATAATACAAACAGAAAACATGAAAGGAATTGAATATGGAGAAGATTTACCAGATGAACATCCTAGATGTATAAGATTAGATAAACAAATAAATATAGCAACTAAAGTACAGAAACTAAGACTAAATTTAGATAAATTATATGAAAGATACGAATACACAAAAATACCTGAATTAATCGACACAATTTCCTATACAGAATACGAATATATTAGACAACTTATAAAACAACAAGAATATAAATATGATGAATTATAATGTATAAGCGACAACAACCAAAAGTAGTCAGAAAAATAAAAATACACTATTTAACAAGAAGAATTGAAAAACAGAGTAAAATAAAAAGACAGCAAAAATATAAGCTAAAAGAAATTACACAAATAATCAAGGAAATAAATAACTTCACTAAAAGAATAACACATTTTATTATAGCAATAACTAAAATAAGAGAATCATTAGTAAATGGATAAACCAGAGCCGAGCAACCCAGTATATATATATCCAGAAACACCAAAAATAATAAGAAAAATGGAATTATTAAGAAAATTAAATGATATACACGAAGAACTTAAAATTAGAAAAGAAAGATTAAATTATAATATATTTGCAGGAGTAGCTAAAAAATCAATCGAAGCACAAAAACAAACCATACAAGAATTAGAATTACAAAAAGATATATTAGAAATAAAATATTGTTTATGAATAAAGAAGAATATCCAGTAGAAGAAAAAACATTTTTAGGAACAGATGGAACACAAATAACAATAACACACTCAAATTTAGGACGACGATATAGAAAAATAGGTACAAAATTATATTTAATGCCGGATCCAATATCAGCTAAATTAGAAGATAGTCTAACAGAAATGATAAGATTACAAAAAGAAAATACTGAAATAGATCAAAAACTAGAAATAGAAAAAATACGATTAGAAGCCAAAAAAGAAATCGAACAACTAAAAACCCAACAAATAAAACAAACCCCTCCTCAAAAACCTATACCACCTCAAGAACCAATCCCTGAATATTTTGAACCAGAACCAGAAACATCCGAATCATCTACAAAAATACAAGAAATGGAAAAAGAATTAGCAATATTAAAACAAATATATGCCCAGAAAGTACAAGCCAGATTAGCCAAACAAAATGAAAAAATAAAAAAAGAAAAAGAAAAAAAGTTAGCAATGGAATTAGAACAGTTAAAAGAACAAATACACTTAGAAAGCTTAAACCCTGACGAAGAATCTCCAAACATAAGTATTGATAACATCACAATAGACAATTTAACCATAGATAATGTAACCATAAACGAAACCGAATCAGAAATACATTCAGACAATAATAACAATGAAGACGATAATGACGATAACAGTGAAACATATACCCAAATAATGAACCAAATAACAGATTTAAATATAAATACAACAAATGCTGAACCAAATATACATACTATAAAAAATGAACAACCAAGTACAAGTAGAACATATGAGAAAAGAAGATATGATAACCCACGAACTAGAGAACCAACTTATTATACAGTAACAGATGATAATAGATATGAAGCAATATGGCAAAGTAGATTAAATAAATGGACACCAACTAAAACTCCAGAACATTCACAATTTTTAGATTTAGATTGTGTCACAGATATAAATAAAACAATACAAGTATGGATAGGACAAATTGCAAAACAACTAATAGATAATAAAATATCAGTAGCAGATACACCAGGATATATAGAAAGAACATTAATAGGAACAGTAAAATTATGGCTACATAACATAACAGCTGACGGTAGAGCAACATTAAGAAATAATAAAGATAGTAGTGGAACAATTTAATATAATATTGATATCTCTTACTATTAGATCTAAATAACCACTATTTTGGGTTTGTATATATCTGTCTAGATTGAATTGTATTAATGTTTCTCTTTCTCTTAGTTCATCTATAGTTCGCTGCCAATTTTCTAAATTATTTTGGTCCATTTTAATAAAAATCTAGATATCCTTCTGTATCTATATCAAGGTATATATCATTATCTCTAGAGTCATTATCACTATCATTGTTTAATATTGTGTCTATCCATAATTCTTTCATTAAGTCTATGATTTCGTGGTTAAATAGTAGGTTATATATTCTTTGTGTGATATCTATATCTAAATTTTTTAATATATATAAGACTAATATTTTATAGTCTTTATCTCCATTTATAAGATACTTAGGTATTGGTGTTTTATATCTTTCTATATCTTCTGTTTGTTTAGGGTTACTAGTTTCTGCTATCTCGAGTTTCATATAACTAGGTTCTGTCATTTCTTACTTCTGTGTTTTAATCAAACTATTCCTTCTAACCTCTGCTTATATTATTACCTTTATCATCTAATAGTCCAGTATGTTTAATTATCCGGTTGGTCACTACTATGGGTTCCAGCTTTAATCAGTTTACCCTAACCCTGCTTACTTCAGTTGGTTTACTACCCTATTCACGGCTTCCTCGCCTTTTCTGGGTTCAACCATTTTGGAAAAGCTTAGTCTGGGTCTAACTTACTCTCAGCTTCCTAACCATAGCAAACTAATAAGGATAATGTTAACATAATCAGACTATAACATGATAAATAATAATAAGCTAATCAGAGATTATTAGGAATATGATAGATTAGTTACACATATGTAAATATGAGTATACCTTTGTTGTTATCTCGTCGGTAGTATGTGGCATAGATGTTTCTATGTTGGATTCCTCCATAGCAAATATCTGAAATATATTTTTGAGTAATATCTTTTATTGAGTTCTCAACACATGAGAGGTTATAGGTAAGCAGAATTGCTTGCCTTCCTTCTCATCTGTTCGTCTCTATTTATACACATAAGAGGCAAGTGCCTCAATAATTTACATAAAGAAACCGCGTGAGTAAACAGTTTAAGATACTGTTTGCTTTACGACTTCTGAAAGAAAAAAGAAGAAAAACGCGTAAATGCACAGTACTATCTACTGTGTACTTTACGACTTTTTTTTTTTTTTTTAAAAAAGAAAACGCGTAACTATTCCTGCACGCGTACTATCCTATCCTACTTTACATGATTGAGCATTATGCTCTTATTTTCAACAAAGAAAAACGTGTGGGGTTTAGTGTTTCCCACTAAAAAAGTAGTACAATAATTTACATAATAAGACAAACTAAAATAATATCTGCGGGTCTTCCCATGTATCTTTTTGTCTTGCTGTTCTTCATTCTAGATTTACTTCTGGTATAGTTGTAGTATTTCCTCCACTGCACTTTGAACAATGGTGATCTGGGTATCCACAGTTATAGCATTTGCATTCTGATAATTTTTTCTTAGGTCGATAAGGTCTTTTTCTCTTGTAATTTTTTATATAATATCTTTTTCTTGGATTTTTATGCTTATATTTAGATTTAAAAGATTTATATTTTTTAAATCATTTTTTGTATCTAAACTTATTTTTCTTAGTTTTACAACCAAATTGTGGTGCTATCTTTTGTGTACAACACGACATATTTTTTGTTAATACTTTATCTAATTTTTGTTTATCTTTATATTCATCACACAGTCCTATAAACCATGTTTGTAAATATTTTATTCTAGCTCCTAATGTATCTGTCAAACTAGCTGCATCCCATGCTGTTATTATTTTTGTACTAAATGGTTCAGGTAACTTTGTAAAATATGTTCTTCTAACTGCTATAGCTTCTTCATGAGTATATATTGCTCTATAATAGTAATCTTTAAAAGCGCATGTATATTCATCTATATAACACATATTGCATATTGATAATTTATTCATTAATTGTCTATTTAGATTCTTATCTTTTTCTTGTTCTGCTAATTCTGTTGTCATACTTCCAAATTCATTTCTAATTCCAAATTCGTATTTGTCTAATATAGCTATGCTTGATGTTGTAATTGTTCCACTACTATCTTTATTATTTCTTAATGTTGCTCTACCGTCAGCTGTTATGTTATGTAGCCATAATTTTACTGTTCCTATTAATGTTCTTTCTATATATCCCGGTGTATCTGCTACTGATATTTTATTATCTATTAGTTGCTTTGCAATTTGTCCTATCCATACTTGTATTGTTTTATTTATATCTGTGACACAATCTAAATCTAAAAATTGTGAATGTTCTGGAGTTTTAGTTGGTGTCCATTTATTTAAATTAGATAACACAAAAACTAGAAAATCAAGTGACAACAGAGAAAGCAATAGAAATTATAACCTTTAATATCAATATGTTACAATCAATCTATGATAAGTTAGAACCCTTATATAGTGACAATCCGCTTAAAGGATGGCATAAACATAAAACAACAGTTACAATAGAACTAATAAATCAGAATAGTATAATAACCCAAAAACCACTAAAATATAACTTTGATGACTTAAAAGAATTTACCTTACACATAGATGAATTACTTCAAAATAATTACATCCAAGCTAGTAACAGTAAACATACTAGTCCCGCCTTTATTGTTAACAAACATAGTGAACAAAAAAGAGGGAAGAGTAGGATGGTTATTGATTATAGAAATCTAAATGCCAAAACTAAAACTTATAATTACCCAATACCAAATAAAATATTAAAAATTAGACAAATCCAAGGATATAATTACTTTAGCAAATTTGATTGCAAATCAGGATTTTATCATTTAAAATTAGAAGATAACTCTAAACATTTAACAGCATTCACAGTACCCCAAGGATTTTATGAATGGAATGTTTTACCCTTTGGATATAAAAATGCACCAGGTAGGTATCAACATTTTATGGATACTTACTTTACACAATTAGAAAACTGTATTGTATATATTGATGATATATTGTTATATTCAAGAACAGAAGACGAACACATACAATTACTAAATAAATTTATTAACATTATAGATACAGCAGGAATTAGTTTAAGTAAAAGCAAGGCAGAAATAATGAAAAAACAAATAGAATTTCTTGGTATACAAATAGATAAGAATGGAGTAAAAATGCAAACACATATAGTACAAAAAATTATAAATTCAAATGAAATACTAGATACGAAGAAAAAATTACAATCCTTTTTAGGATTAGTAAATCAAGTAAGAGAATATATACCAAAATTAGCAGAATATTTAAAACCATTAAATAAAAAATTAAAAAAGGATATTGAATATCATTTTGACCAAACAGATAGAAAACATATACAAAAGGTTAAAGAATTATGTCAAAAGTTACCAAAATTATATTTTCCAGATATAACAAAAGAATTTATATATATAGTAGAAACAGATTCAAGTAACCATAGTTACGGTGGAGTATTAAAATATAAGTATATTGATACAAAAACAGAACATCACTGTAGATATCACTCAGGAACATATACGGAACCTCAAGATAAATGGGAAATAAATAGGAAAGAATTTATTTTTGAGTAATATCTTTTATTGAGTTCTCAACACATGAGAGGTTATAGGTAAGCAGAATTGCTTGCCTTCCTTCTCATCTGTTCGTCTCTATTTATACACATAAGAGGCAAGTGCCTCAATAATTTACATAAAGAAACCGCGTGAGTAAACAGTTTAAGATACTGTTTGCTTTACGACTTCTGAAAGAAAAAAGAAGAAAAACGCGTAAATGCACAGTACTATCTACTGTGTACTTTACGACTTTTTTTAAAAAAGAAAACGCGTAACTATTCCTACACGCGTACTATCCTATCCTACTTTACATGATTGAGCATTATGCTCTTATTTTCAACAAAGAAAAACGTGTGGGGTTTAGTGTTTCCCACTAAAAAAGTAGTACAATAATTTACATAATAAGACAAACTAAAATAATATCTGCGGGTCTTCCCATGTATCTTTTTGTCTTGCTGTTCTTCATTCTAGATTTACTTCTGGTATAGTTGTAGTATTTCCTCCACTGCACTTTGAACAATGGTGATCTGGGTATTTTGGTCCTAAATACTGGCAATATTTAACCAATAAATTTTCTGAAATAAAATCTTTTTTGATAGCTCTTGTTGTTGGGGTATCTTCGGGTCTTAGTAATGTCCATATCCAACTACGTACTTCTTCCATATCTTCTTGTCGTAGTACTCTTGCATTTGCATAGATCATGGCATGGTCTCTACAATGATATTTCCATATGTTATGTCCATTGGTGTAATTGTTGACTAGTTCTTGAATAATTACTTGCAGTCCTATTAATCTTTTTGTAGCAAAGAATGTTGGTATATCAACTTCTGGTATTTCTGGTTGCTTTTCTATGTCCTCTGGGATAATCATATCTCTGGTTAGTCCAATTTTTACTACTTGGATGAGTGGTTTTATCTCATTGTATAATATTTCGGCTGGTGCTGAATAACATCTTATATAAAAGAATGATCCGTCTGTAATTCTTTTGTATATGGAAAAGGCATTATATAAGTCTGGTATTTGTTGTAGTTCTGCTCCATCGGCTGTATATACCGTTGCGAGTAGTCCATATTCATAGCATGTACGTACTAAATTTGCACTGGTGCCAGGCTGGGCTATTAGTTTATTGTATCCTTGTAGTTTCTGCGTTATAAAATCTTTTTGAGGGTCAGTGGTTGTCTGAGATCTTGGATGTAAATTCAAAAAGGTTTGGGTTTTATACATATTTTGGATGTATGCTCTGGAAATGTGGTTATATACTTGTTTATTTTGGTTTAGACTTGCGGCATATGTGGATGTTTGTGGACTTGGTATAGTCGGATGTGATAGGTTTATGGGTTGTTTATTCCTGGTAAAGGTTTTTGTAAACTGGCTATTTAAATTTTGGTTTTGTCTTTTTGTAGGTTGACTGGTTGGATTTGAGCTGCTTGCTCCTGTAGATGCTTTTCCTGTAGCTGCATTAACAAACTTGTTATGAGTTTTATGGAGTTTCTCAACGTCTCCTTCTAGTTCTGGAATTTTTATGTCTTCCGATTGACATAGTTCAGCATATTTTGAGTCATGCGGTTGACTTGTAGCTTTGTCCTTCTTTAGCTCTTTTAGTTCTAGCTCAAAACTGTCCACTTTTAAGCAAAGTGTAGTCATGGCTTTTAACAAAATATCCATTTGGCTATCTTGATCTGTCTGGGTAGCTTTGTCTTGATAAGTAGTCTGCAGTGACATTTTTGTTAGTACTGATCACTTCTATTGTAAATGTAAAATTTTGTATATTTAAGACAAGTCTTCGTATTTCTTTTGTTGTAACTGAGTCGTCTAATTTTCTTGTTAGCCACCATTTTACTTGTGTATTATCTGTTCTGACAATAAATTTGTTATAAACAATATATGGTTCGAATGCTAATAAACATTTATATAAGGCAAATAATTCTTTCCTATTTATTTCCCATTTATCTTGAGGTTCCGTATATGTTCCTGAGTGATATCTACAGTGATGTTCTGTTTTTGTATCAATATACTTATATTTTAATACTCCACCGTAACTATGGTTACTTGAATCTGTTTCTACTATATATATAAATTCTTTTATTATATCTGGAAAATATAATTTTGGTAACTTTTGACATAATTCTTTAACCTTTTGTATATGTTTTCTATCTGTTTGGTCAAAATGATATTCAATATCCTTTTTTAATTTTTTATTTAATGGTTTTAAATATTCTGCTAATTTTGGTATATATTCTCTTACTTGATTTACTAATCCTAAAAAGGATTGTAATTTTTTCTTCGTATCTAGTATTTCATTTGAATTTATAATTTTTTGTACTATATGTGTTTGCATTTTTACTCCATTCTTATCTATTTGTATACCAAGAAATTCTATTTGTTTTTTCATTATTTCTGCCTTGCTTTTACTTAAACTAATTCCTGCTGTATCTATAATGTTAATAAATTTATTTAGTAATTGTATGTGTTCGTCTTCTGTTCTTGAATATAACAATATATCATCAATATATACAATACAGTTTTCTAATTGTGTAAAGTAAGTATCCATAAAATGTTGATACCTACCTGGTGCATTTTTATATCCAAAGGGTAAAACATTCCATTCATAAAATCCTTGGGGTACTGTGAATGCTGTTAAATGTTTAGAGTTATCTTCTAATTTTAAATGATAAAATCCTGATTTGCAATCAAATTTGCTAAAGTAATTATATCCTTGGATTTGTCTAATTTTTAATATTTTATTTGGTATTGGGTAATTATAAGTTTTAGTTTTGGCATTTAGATTTCTATAATCAATAACCATCCTACTCTTCCCTCTTTTTTGTTCACTATGTTTGTTAACAATAAAGGCGGGACTAGTATGTTTACTGTTACTAGCTTGGATGTAATTATTTTGAAGTAATTCATCTATGTGTAAGGTAAATTCTTTTAAGTCATCAAAGTTATATTTTAATGGTTTTTGGGTTATTATACTATTCTGATTTATTAGTTCTATTGTAACTGTTGTTTTATGTTTATGCCATCCTTTAAGCGGATTGTCACTATATAAGGGTTCTAACTTATCATAGATTGATTGTAACATATTGATATTAAAGGTTATAATTTCTATTGCTTTCTCTGTTGTCACTTGATTTTCTAGTTTTTGTGTTATCTTTTCTGATCCTTTTATCCATGGTGTTGTTTTTCTAGGTTTATTTTGTACTCGTTTGGCTCCTATTTTTTGTTTACAAGGTGTTGTAAACCAGCAGTGTGTTTTTGTTAGTATATGAGGGTATAGTTCATCGATAAAGGGCATTCCTAAAATTATATCTCTTGTTGTGAAATCATAGTTATACATTGTTTTTATTGTTAGTATTTTATCATATATTTGTAATTTGACATCTTTTGCATAATATTTTATTATACTTCCTTCGTCATTAAATCCTGAAAATACAGTTGGATTTTTTATCTTTTGCCACTTAGTTTCTGGTAAACAATTGTATCTACATAAATTTGCTTCTGCACCGGTATCTATCATTGGTGTGTAATATCTACTATTGTATCCTTCTACAATTATTTTTGCTAATATATATACTTTCATTTTAAAGTATTTTTATAATATTGATTTTGTCCTATTGATTATTACATTTTTATTTTGGTAATGAATGATCAATCTTTTATCTTCTAACTTATATGGTTTTACTTGTTCTAGCCATTGTAGTCCTAAAACTATATTTGGATTTATTTGTCCTATTGTAAATTGTATGTTTATAGGTATTCCGCCTATAATTACTTCTTGAATAGTTATTTCCTTTGTCTGTTTTAATTCTATTGGTAGATCGGGTATTTCTTGTTCTTGTATTATAATATCATCTTCTGTAATTAATTCTCTTGTTATCCAATTATCTTGTTCTCCTGTGTTAATTAAGATTAAATATTTTCGTTGATTTAATATTCCTGTTATATAATAAGGATGTTGTGTTGGTATTATTTCATTGGGTATTTCATATTCTATTCTTCTGGATGTACTCATTCTTGATGAGGATGAGGGGGCATCTATTTGTCTTTTTGGTGTCATTCCTATTCTTTCTTTTACTATATCTAATTCTTGATTCATATTTAATTCATCATAACTATAATCATTATTATCTATGACCGTTAATATATTGTCGAATGGGGATTCTATATTGATTTTATCAATTTTGTTAGTTGCTTGTACCATATGTTTAGTAGTTAAAATATATAAATTTTTGCATCTTGCTGTAAATATTTTACTTCCAGGGGTTAATTCTATTCCTGATAGTTTCCAATATAATACTAGAGATTTATCTATATTTCTATCTTTTATTGCTACTGTATAATTTGGGTTAACTGTAAACTTAAATTTTTGGTATATTAGATTTCCTTTTACTGCACTAATTATACTTTGTTCAATTGGGTACTTAATTCTATCATCTGCTAAGTATAGTTCTATGGGTGTATTTATTCCTTCCTTAAAACATGCTTTTATTAATATCTGTATTGCTCCTAAGTGTACATGAGTTATTTCGTTTTTCGGTTTTGGTTTTAATGCTTGTATTTCTTTGGTTATTTCTCTTTTACTTATTATGGGTACCATTGCACTACCTTGTGCATATTTACAGTCTACTGTATGTTCTTTTTGGCTTATTATATAATATTCTTCTTTAGGTTTCTTAAACCAATATTTTACCATTGGTACATCTAATACATTATCTATTTTTAAGGTTATTTCTTGTTTCGTAATTTGCTTGTATATATTTGAGTCAAATATTATTTTTTGGTTATTACTATCTTCAGTTTGGTAATTTTCTTTTTCTATTATTCCTGATTCAGTCATCAATTTCGTTTTCTATATCTGATAGATTTATATCGCTATCATCATTATTTAGGTCAGTTTCTAAATCTGCGTCATTTATCTCTATATCTGGTAATTCATCTAGTTCATAAATACTATCGTTACTTTCTAAATCATAATCTATGTATGGTAATTCCGTATAAATATTTTCTTCTATTCTTACTTCGGTAATTTGTTTTTTCTTAATATCTTTAGGTATTTTACAATCTTTAGCTAAGTGTCCTAATTTTCCACAGTTATAGCATTTGCATTCTGATAATTTTTTCTTAGGTCGATAAGGTCTTTTTCTCTTGTAATTTTTTATATAATATCTTTTTCTTGGATTTTTATGCTTATATTTAGATTTAAAAGATTTATATTTTTTAAATCGTTTTTTGTATCTAAACTTATTTTTCTTAGTTTTACAACCAAATTGTGGTGCTATCTTTTGTGTACAACACGACATATTTTTTGTTAATACTTTATCTAATTTTTGTTTATCTTTATATTCATCACACAGTCCTATAAACCATGTTTGTAAATATTTTATTCTAGCTCCTAATGTATCTGTCAAACTAGCTGCATCCCATGCTGTTATTATTTTTGTACTAAATGGTTCAGGTAACTTTGTAAAATATGTTCTTCTAACTGCTATAGCTTCTTCATGAGTATATATTGCTCTATAATAGTAATCTTTAAAAGCGCATGTATATTCATCTATATAACACATATTGCATATTGATAATTTATTCATTAATTGTCTATTTAGATTCTTATCTTTTTCTTGTTCTGCTAATTCTGTTGTCATACTTCCAAATTCATTTCTAATTCCAAATTCGTATTTGTCTAATATAGCTATGCTTGATGTTGTAATTGTTCCACTACTATCTTTATTATTTCTTAATGTTGCTCTACCGTCAGCTGTTATGTTATGTAGCCATAATTTTACTGTTCCTATTAATGTTCTTTCTATATATCCTGGTGTATCTGCTACTGATATTTTATTATCTATTAGTTGCTTTGCAATTTGTCCTATCCATACTTGTATTGTTTTATTTATATCTGTGACACAATCTAAATCTAAAAATTGTGAATGTTCTGGAGTTTTAGTTGGTGTCCATTTATTTAATCTACTTTGCCATATTGCTTCATATCTATTATCATCTGTTACTGTATAATAAGTTGGTTCTCTAGTTCGTGGGTTATCATATCTTCTTTTCTCATATGTTCTACTTGTACTTGGTTGTTCATTTTTTATAGTATGTATATTTGGTTCAGCATTTGTTGTATTTATATTTAAATCTGTTATTTGGTTCATTATTTGGGTATATGTTTCACTGTTATCGTCATTATCGTCTTCATTGTTATTATTGTCTGAATGTATTTCTGATTCGGTTTCGTTTATGGTTACATTATCTATGGTTAAATTGTCTATTGTGATGTTATCAATACTTATGTTTGGAGATTCTTCGTCAGGGTTTAAGCTTTCTAAGTGTATTTGTTCTTTTAACTGTTCTAATTCCATTGCTAACTTTTTAATGGTTTTAAATATTCTGCTAATTTTGGTATATATTCTCTTACTTGATTTACTAATCCTAAAAAGGATTGTAACTTTTTCTTTGTATCTAGTATCTCATCTGAATTTATAATTTTTTGTACTATATGTGTTTGCATTTTTACTCCATTCTTATCTATTTGTATACCAAGAAATTCTATTTGTTTTTTCATTATTTCTGCCTTGCTTTTACTTAAACTAATTCCTGCTGTATCTATAATGTTAATAAATTTATTTAGTAATTGTATGTGTTCGTCTTCTGTTCTTGAATATAACAATATATCATCAATATATACAATACAGTTTTCTAATTGTGTAAAGTAAGTATCCATAAAATGTTGATACCTACCTGGTGCATTTTTATATCCAAAGGGTAAAACATTCCATTCATAAAATCCTTGGGGTACTGTGAATGCTGTTAAATGTTTAGAGTTATCTTCTAATTTTAAATGATAAAATCCTGATTTGCAATCAAATTTGCTAAAGTAATTATATCCTTGGATTTGTCTAATTTTTAATATTTTGTTTGGTATTGGGTAATTATAAGTTTTAGTTTTGGCATTTAGATTTCTATAATCAATAACCATCCTACTCTTCCCTCTTTTTTGTTCACTATGTTTGTTAACAATAAAGGCGGGACTAGTATGTTTACTGTTACTAGCTTGGATGTAATTATTTTGAAGTAATTCATCTATGTGTAAGGTAAATTCTTTTAAGTCATCAAAGTTATATTTTAATGGTTTTTGGGTTATTATACTATTCTGATTTATTAGTTCTATTGTAACTGTTGTTTTATGTTTATGCCATCCTTTAAGCGGATTGTCACTATATAAGGGTTCTAACTTATCATAGATTGATTGTAACATATTGATATTAAAGGTTATAATTTCTATTGCTTTCTCTGTTGTCACTTGATTTTCTAGTTTTTGTGTTATCTTTTCTGATCCTTTTATCCATGGTGTTGTTTTTCTAGGTTTATTTTGTACTCGTTTGGCTCCTATTTTTTGTTTACAAGGTGTTGTAAACCAGCAGTGTGTTTTTGTTAGTATATGAGGGTATAGTTCATCGATAAAGGGCATTCCTAAAATTATATCTCTTGTTGTGAAATCATAGTTATACATTGTTTTTATTGTTAGTATTTTATCATATATTTGTAATTTGACATCTTTTGCATAATATTTTATTATACTTCCTTCGTCATTAAATCCTGAAAATACAGTTGGATTTTTTATCTTTTGCCATTTAGATTCTGGTAAACAATTGTATCTACATAAATTTGCTTCTGCACCGGTATCTATCATTGGTGTGTAATATCTACTATTGTATCCTTCTACAATTATTTTTGCTAATATATATACTTTCATTTTAAAGTATTTTTATAATATTGATTTTGTCCTATTGATTATTACATTTTTATTTTGGTAATGAATGATCAATCTTTTATCTTCTAACTTATATGGTTTTACTTGTTCTAGCCATTGTAGTCCTAAAACTATATTTGGATTTATTTGTCCTATTGTAAATTGTATATTTATAGGTATTCCGCCTATAATTACTTCTTGAATAGTTATTTCCTTTGTCTGTTTTAATTCTATTGGTAAATCGGGTATTTCTTGTTCTTGTATTATAATATCATCTTCTGTAATTAATTCTCTAGTTATCCAATTATCTTGTTCTCCTGTGTTGATTAAGATTAAATATTTTCGTTGATTTAATATTCCTGTTATATAATAGGGATGTTGTGTTGGTATTATTTCATTGGGTATTTCATATTCTATTCTTCTGGATGTACTCATTCTTGATGAGGATGAGGGGGCATCTATTTGTCTTTTTGGTGTCATTCCTATTCTTTCTTTTACTATATCTAATTCTTGATTCATATTTAATTCATCATAACTATAATCATTATTATCTATGACCGTTAATATATTGTCGAATGGGGATTCTATATTGATTTTATCAATTTTGTTAGTTGCTTGTACCATATGTTTAGTAGTTAAAATATATAAATTTTTGCATCTTGCTGTAAATATTTTACTTCCAGGGGTTAATTCTATTCCTGATAGTTTCCAATATAATACTAGGGATTTATCTATATTTCTATCTTTTATTGCTACTGTATAATTTGGGTTAACTGTAAACTTAAATTTTTGGTATATTAGATTTCCTTTTACTGCACTAATTATACTTTGTTCAATTGGGTACTTAATTCTATCATCTGCTAAGTATAGTTCTATGGGTGTATTTATTCCTTCCTTAAAACATGCTTTTATTAATATCTGTATTGCTCCTAAGTGTACATGAGTTATTTCGTTTTTCGGTTTTGGTTTTAATGCTTGTATTTCTTTGGTTATTTCTCTTTTACTTATTATGGGTACCATTGCACTACCTTGTGCATATTTACAGTCTACTGTATGTTCTTTTTGGCTTATTATATAATATTCTTCTTTAGGTTTTTTAAACCAATATTTTACCATTGGTACATCTAATACATTATCTATTTTTAAGGTTATTTCTTGTTTCGTAATTTGCTTGTATATATTTGAGTCAAATATTATTTTTTGGTTATTACTATCTTCAGTTTGGTAATTTTCTTTTTCTATTATTCCTGATTCAGTCATCAATTTCGTTTTCTATATCTGATAGATTTATATCGCTATCATCATTATTTAGGTCAGTTTCTAAATCTGCGTCATTTATCTCTATATCTGGTAATTCATCTAGTTCATAAATACTATCGTTACTTTCTAAATCATAATCTATGTATGGTAATTCTGTATAAATATTTTCTTCTATTCTTACTTCGGTAATTTGTTTTTTCTTAATATCTTTAGGTATTTTACAATCTTTAGCTAAGTGTCCTAATTTTCCACAGTTATAGCATTTGCATTCTGATAATTTTTTCTTAGGTCGATAAGGTCTTTTTCTCTTGTAATTTTTTATATAATATCTTTTTCTTGGATTTTTATGCTTATATTTAGATTTAAAAGATTTATATTTTTTAAATCGTTTTTTGTATCTAAACTTATTTTTCTTAGTTTTACAACCAAATTGTGGTGCTATCTTTTGTGTACAACACGACATATTTTTTGTTAATACTTTATCTAATTTTTGTTTATCTTTATATTCATCACACAGTCCTATAAACCATGTTTGTAAATATTTTATTCTAGCTCCTAATGTATCTGTCAAACTAGCTGCATCCCATGCTGTTATTATTTTTGTACTAAATGGTTCAGGTAACTTTGTAAAATATGTTCTTCTAACTGCTATAGCTTCTTCATGAGTATATATTGCTCTATAATAGTAATCTTTAAAAGCGCATGTATATTCATCTATATAACACATATTGCATATTGATAATTTATTCATTAATTGTCTATTTAGATTCTTATCTTTTTCTTGTTCTGCTAATTCTGTTGTCATACTTCCAAATTCATTTCTAATTCCAAATTCGTATTTGTCTAATGTAGCTATGCTTGATGTTGTAATTGTTCCACTACTATCTTTATTATTTCTTAATGTTGCTCTACCGTCAGCTGTTATGTTATGTAGCCATAATTTTACTGTTCCTATTAATGTTCTTTCTATATATCCTGGTGTATCTGCTACTGATATTTTATTATCTATTAGTTGTTTTGCAATTTGTCCTATCCATACTTGTATTGTTTTATTTATATCTGTGACACAATCTAAATCTAAAAATTGTGAATGTTCTGGAGTTTTAGTTGGTGTCCATTTATTTAATCTACTTTGCCATATTGCTTCATATCTATTATCATCTGTTACTGTATAATAAGTTGGTTCTCTAGTTCGTGGGTTATCATATCTTCTTTTCTCATATGTTCTACTTGTACTTGGTTGTTCATTTTTTATAGTATGTATATTTGGTTCAGCATTTGTTGTATTTATATTTAAATCTGTTATTTGGTTCATTATTTGGGTATATGTTTCACTGTTATCGTCATTATCGTCTTCATTGTTATTATTGTCTGAATGTATTTCTGATTCGGTTTCGTTTATGGTTACATTATCTATGGTTAAATTGTCTATTGTGATGTTATCAATACTTATGTTTGGAGATTCTTCGTCAGGGTTTAAGCTTTCTAAGTGTATTTGTTCTTTTAACTGTACTAATTCCATTGCTAACTTTTTTTCTTTTTCTTTTTTTATTTTTTCATTTTGTTTGGCTAATCTGGCTTGTACTTTCTGGGCATATATTTGTTTTAATATTGCTAATTCTTTTTCCATTTCTTGTATTTTTGTAGATGATTCGGATGTTTCTGGTTCTGGTTCAAAATATTCAGGGATTGGTTCTTGAGGTGGTATAGGTTTTTGAGGAGGGGTTTGTTTTATTTGTTGGGTTTTTAGTTGTTCGATTTCTTTTTTGGCTTCTAATCGTATTTTTTCTATTTCTAGTTTTTGATCTATTTCAGTATTTTCTTTTTGTAATCTTATCATTTCTGTTAGACTATCTTCTAATTTAGCTGATATTGGATCCGGCATTAAATATAATTTTGTACCTATTTTTCTATATCGTCGTCCTAAATTTGAGTGTGTTATTGTTATTTGTGTTCCATCTGTTCCTAAAAATGTTTTTTCTTCTACTGGATATTCTTCTTTATTCATAATTTATATATATAGTAGAAACAGATTCAAGTAACCATAGTTACGGTGGAGTATTAAAATATAAGTATATTGATACAAAAACAGAACATCACTGTAGATATCACTCAGGAACATATACGGAACCTCAAGATAAATGGGAAATAAATAGGAAAGAATTATTTGCCTTATATAAATGTTTATTAGCATTCGAACCATATATTGTTTATAACAAATTTATTGTCAGAACAGATAATACACAAGTAAAATGGTGGCTAACAAGAAAATTAGACGACTCAGTTACAACAAAAGAAATACGAAGACTTGTCTTAAATATACAAAATTTTACATTTACAATAGAAGTGATCAGTACTAACAAAAATGTCACTGCAGACTACTTATCAAGACAAAGCTACCCAGACAGATCAAGATAGCCAAATGGATATTTTGTTAAAAGCCATGACTACACTTTGCTTAAAAGTGGACAGTTTTGAGCTAGAACTAAAAGAGCTAAAGAAGGACAAAGCTACAAGTCAACCGCATGACTCAAAATATGCTGAACTATGTCAATCGGAAGACATAAAAATTCCAGAACTAGAAGGAGACGTTGAGAAACTCCATAAAACTCATAACAAGTTTGTTAATGCAGCTACAGGAAAAGCATCTACAGGAGCAAGCAGCTCAAATCCAACCAGTCAACCTACAAAAAGACAAAACCAAAATTTAAATAGCCAGTTTACAAAAACCTTTACCAGGAATAAACAACCCATAAACCTATCACATCCGACTATACCAAGTCCACAAACATCCACATATGCCGCAAGTCTAAACCAAAATAAACAAGTATATAACCACATTTCCAGAGCATACATCCAAAATATGTATAAAACCCAAACCTTTTTGAATTTACATCCAAGATCTCAGACAACCACTGACCCTCAAAAAGATTTTATAACGCAGAAACTACAAGGATACAATAAACTAATAGCCCAGCCTTATATATTCTTTGTGTGATATCTGTATCTAAATTTTTTAATATATATAAGACTAATATTTTATAGTCTTTATCTCCATTTATAAGATACTTAGGTATTGGTGTTTTATATCTTTCTATATCTTCTGTTTGTTTAGGGTTACTAGTTTCTGCTATCTCGAGTTTCATATAACTAGGTTCTGTCATTTCTTACTTCTGTGTTTTAATCAAACTATTCCTTCTAACCTCTGCTTATATTATTACCTTTATCATCTAATAGTCCAGTATGTTTAATTATCCGGTTGGTCACTACTATGGGTTCCAGCTTTAATCAGTTTACCCTAACCCTGCTTACTTCAGTTGGTTTACTACCCTATTCACGGCTTCCTCGCCTTTTCTGGGTTCAACCATTTTGGAAAAGCTTAGTCTGGGTCTAACTTACTCTCAGCTTCCTAACCATAGCAAACTAATAAGGATAATGTTAACATAATCAGACTATAACATGATAAATAATAATAAGCTAATCAGAGATTATTAGGAATATGATAGATTAGTTACACATATGTAAATATGAGTATACCTTTGTTGTTATCTCGTCGGTAGTATGTGGCATAGATGTTTCTATGTTGGATTCCTCCATAGCAAATATCTGAAATATATTTTTGAGTATATACTATTCTGATTTATTAGTTCTATTGTAACTGTTGTTTTATGTTTATGCCATCCTTTAAGCGGATTGTCACTATATAAGGGTTCTAACTTATCATAGATTGATTGTAACATATTGATATTAACAGCATTCACAGTACCCCAAGGATTTTATGAATGGAATGTTTTACCCTTTGGATATAAAAATGCACCAGGTAGGTATCAACCTTTGGTCAAAATGATATTCAATATCCTTTTTTAATTTTTTATTTAATGGTTTTAAATATTCTGCTAATTTTGGTATATATTCTCTTACTTGATTTACTAATCCTAAAAAGGATTGTAATTTTTTCTTCGTATCTAGTATTTCATTTGAATTTATAATTTTTTGTACTATATGTGTTTGCATTTTTACTCCATTCTTATCTATTTGTATACCAAGAAATTCTATTTGTTTTTTCATTATTTCTGCCTTGCTTTTACTTAAACTAATTCCTGCTGTATCTATAATGTTAATAAATTTATTTAGTAATTGTATGTGTTCGTCTTCTGTTCTTGAATATAACAATATATCATCAATATATACAATACAGTTTTCTAATTGTGTAAAGTAAGTATCCATAAAATGTTGATACCTACCTGGTGCATTTTTATATCCAAAGGGTAAAACATTCCATTCATAAAATCCTTGGGGTACTGTGAATGCTGTTAAATGTTTAGAGTTATCTTCTAATTTTAAATGATAAAAGCCTGATTTGCAATCAAATTTGCTAAAGTAATTATATCCTTGGATTTGTCTAATTTTTAATATTTTGTTTGGTATTGGGTAATTATAAGTTTTAGTTTTGGCATTTAGATTTCTATAATCAATAACCATCCTACTCTTCCCTCTTTTTTGTTCACTATGTTTGTTAACAATAAAGGCGGGACTAGTATGTTTACTGTTACTAGCTTGGATGTAATTATTTTGAAGTAATTCATCTATGTGTAAGGTAAATTCTTTTAAGTCATCAAAGTTATATTTTAATGGTTTTTGGGTTATTATACTATTCTGATTTATTAGTTCTATTGTAACTGTTGTTTTATGTTTATGCCATCCTTTAAGCGGATTGTCACTATATAAGGGTTCTAACTTATCATAGATTGATTGTAACATATTGATATTAAAGGTTATAATTTCTATTGCTTTCTCTGTTGTCACTTGATTTTCTAGTTTTTGTGTTATCTTTTCTGATCCTTTTATCCATGGTGTTGTTTTTCTAGGTTTATTTTGTACTCGTTTGGCTCCTATTTTTTGTTTACAAGGTGTTGTAAACCAGCAGTGTGTTTTTGTTAGTATATGAGGGTATAGTTCATCGATAAAGGGCATTCCTAAAATTATATCTCTTGTTGTGAAATCATAGTTATACATTGTTTTTATTGTTAGTATTTTATCATATATTTGTAATTTGACATCTTTTGCATAATATTTTATTATACTTCCTTCGTCATTAAATCCTGAAAATACAGTTGGATTTTTTATCTTTTGCCATTTAGATTCTGGTAAACAATTGTATCTACATAAATTTGCTTCTGCACCGGTATCTATCATTGGTGTGTAATATCTACTATTGTATCCTTCTACAATTATTTTTGCTAATATATATACTTTCATTTTAAAGTATTTTTATAATATTGATTTTGTCCTATTGATTATTACATTTTTATTTTGGTAATGAATGATCAATCTTTTATCTTCTAACTTATATGGTTTTACTTGTTCTAGCCATTGTAGTCCTAAAACTATATTTGGATTTATTTGTCCTATTGTAAATTGTATATTTATAGGTATTCCGCCTATAATTACTTCTTGAATAGTTATTTCCTTTGTCTGTTTTAATTCTATTGGTAAATCGGGTATTTCTTGTTCTTGTATTATAATATCATCTTCTGTAATTAATTCTCTAGTTATCCAATTATCTTGTTCTCCTGTGTTGATTAAGATTAAATATTTTCGTTGATTTAATATTCCTGTTATATAATAGGGATGTTGTGTTGGTATTATTTCATTGGGTATTTCATATTCTATTCTTCTGGATGTACTCATTCTTGATGAGGATGAGGGGGCATCTATTTGTCTTTTTGGTGTCATTCCTATTCTTTCTTTTACTATATCTAATTCTTGATTCATATTTAATTCATCATAACTATAATCATTATTATCTATGACCGTTAATATATTGTCGAATGGGGATTCTATATTGATTTTATCAATTTTGTTAGTTGCTTGTACCATATGTTTAGTAGTTAAAATATATAAATTTTTGCATCTTGCTGTAAATATTTTACTTCCAGGGGTTAATTCTATTCCTGATAGTTTCCAATATAATACTAGAGATTTATCTATATTTCTATCTTTTATTGCTACTGTATAATTTGGGTTAACTGTAAACTTAAATTTTTGGTATATTAGATTTCCTTTTACTGCACTAATTATACTTTGTTCAATTGGGTACTTAATTCTATCATCTGCTAAGTATAGTTCTATGGGTGTATTTATTCCTTCCTTAAAACATGCTTTTATTAATATCTGTATTGCTCCTAAGTGTACATGAGTTATTTCGTTTTTCGGTTTTGGTTTTAATGCTTGTATTTCTTTGGTTATTTCTCTTTTACTTATTATGGGTACCATTGCACTACCTTGTGCATATTTACAGTCTACTGTATGTTCTTTTTGGCTTATTATATAATATTCTTCTTTAGGTTTTTTAAACCAATATTTTACCATTGGTACATCTAATACATTATCTATTTTTAAGGTTATTTCTTGTTTCGTAATTTGCTTGTATATATTTGAGTCAAATATTATTTTTTGGTTATTACTATCTTCAGTTTGGTAATTTTCTTTTTCTATTATTCCTGATTCAGTCATCAATTTCGTTTTCTATATCTGATAGATTTATATCGCTATCATCATTATTTAGGTCAGTTTCTAAATCTGCGTCATTTATCTCTATATCTGGTAATTCATCTAGTTCATAAATACTATCGTTACTTTCTAAATCATAATCTATGTATGGTAATTCCGTATAAATATTTTCTTCTATTCTTACTTCGGTAATTTGTTTTTTCTTAATATCTTTAGGTATTTTACAATCTTTAGCTAAGTGTCCTAATTTTCCACAGTTATAGCATTTGCATTCTGATAATTTTTTCTTAGGTCGATAAGGTCTTTTTCTCTTGTAATTTTTTATATAATATCTTTTTCTTGGATTTTTATGCTTATATTTAGATTTAAAAGATTTATATTTTTTAAATCGTTTTTTGTATCTAAACTTATTTTTCTTAGTTTTACAACCAAATTGTGGTGCTATCTTTTGTGTACAACACGACATATTTTTTGTTAATACTTTATCTAATTTTTGTTTATCTTTATATTCATCACACAGTCCTATAAACCATGTTTGTAAATATTTTATTCTAGCTCCTAATGTATCTGTCAAACTAGCTGCATCCCATGCTGTTATTATTTTTGTACTAAATGGTTCAGGTAACTTTGTAAAATATGTTCTTCTAACTGCTATAGCTTCTTCATGAGTATATATTGCTCTATAATAGTAATCTTTAAAAGCGCATGTATATTCATCTATATAACACATATTGCATATTGATAATTTATTCATTAATTGTCTATTTAGATTCTTATCTTTTTCTTGTTCTGCTAATTCTGTTGTCATACTTCCAAATTCATTTCTAATTCCAAATTCGTATTTGTCTAATATAGCTATGCTTGATGTTGTAATTGTTCCACTACTATCTTTATTATTTCTTAATGTTGCTCTACCGTCAGCTGTTATGTTATGTAGCCATAATTTTACTGTTCCTATTAATGTTCTTTCTATATATCCTGGTGTATCTGCTACTGATATTTTATTATCTATTAGTTGCTTTGCAATTTGTCCTATCCATACTTGTATTGTTTTATTTATATCTGTGACACAATCTAAATCTAAAAATTGTGAATGTTCTGGAGTTTTAGTTGGTGTCCATTTATTTAATCTACTTTGCCATATTGCTTCATATCTATTATCATCTGTTACTGTATAATAAGTTGGTTCTCTAGTTCGTGGGTTATCATATCTTCTTTTCTCATATGTTCTACTTGTACTTGGTTGTTCATTTTTTATAGTATGTATATTTGGTTCAGCATTTGTTGTATTTATATTTAAATCTGTTATTTGGTTCATTATTTGGGTATATGTTTCACTGTTATCGTCATTATCGTCTTCATTGTTATTATTGTCTGAATGTATTTCTGATTCGGTTTCGTTTATGGTTACATTATCTATGGTTAAATTGTCTATTGTGATGTTATCAATACTTATGTTTGGAGATTCTTCGTCAGGGTTTAAGCTTTCTAAGTGTATTTGTTCTTTTAACTGTTCTAATTCCATTGCTAACTTTTTTTCTTTTTCTTTTTTTATTTTTTCATTTTGTTTGGCTAATCTGGCTTGTACTTTCTGGGCATATATTTGTTTTAATATTGCTAATTCTTTTTCCATTTCTTGTATTTTTGTAGATGATTCGGATGTTTCTGGTTCTGGTTCAAAATATTCAGGGATTGGTTCTTGAGGTGGTATAGGTTTTTGAGGAGGGGTTTGTTTTATTTGTTGGGTTTTTAGTTGTTCGATTTCTTTTTTGGCTTCTAATCGTATTTTTTCTATTTCTAGTTTTTGATCTATTTCAGTATTTTCTTTTTGTAATCTTATCATTTCTGTTAGACTATCTTCTAATTTAGCTGATATTGGATCCGGCATTAAATATAATTTTGTACCTATTTTTCTATATCGTCGTCCTAAATTTGAGTGTGTTATTGTTATTTGTGTTCCATCTGTTCCTAAAAATGTTTTTTCTTCTACTGGATATTCTTCTTTATTCATAAACAATATTTAATTTCTAATATATCTTTTTGTAATTCTAATTCTTGTATGGTTTGTTTTTGTGCTTCGATTGATTTTTTAGCTACTCCTGCAAATATATTATAATTTAATCTTTCTTTTCTAATTTTAAGTTCTTCGTGTATATCATTTAATTTTCTTAATAATTCCATTTTTCTTATTATTTTTGGTGTTTCTGGATATATATATACTGGGTTGCTTGGCTCTGGTTTATCCATTTACTAATGATTCTCTTCTTTTACTATATCTAATTTTCTTTTATGAATGGAATGTTTTACCCTTTGGATATAAAAATGCACCAGGTAGGTATCAACATTTTATGGATACTTACTTTACACAATTAGAAAACTGTATTGTATATATTGATGATATATTGTTATATTCAAGAACAGAAGACGAACACATACAATTACTAAATAAATTTATTAACATTATAGATACAGCAGGAATTAGTTTAAGTAAAAGCAAGGCAGAAATAATGAAAAAACAAATAGAATTTCTTGGTATACAAATAGATAAGAATGGAGTAAAAATGCAAACACATATAGTACAAAAAATTATAAATTCAAATGAAATACTAGATACGAAGAAAAAATTACAATCCTTTTTAGGATTAGTAAATCAAGTAAGAGAATATATACCAAAATTAGCAGAATATTTAAAACCATTAAATAAAAAATTAAAAAAGGATATTGAATATCATTTTGACCAAACAGATAGAAAACATATACAAAAGGTTAAAGAATTATGTCAAAAGTTACCAAAATTATATTTTCCAGATATAACAAAAGAATTTATATATATAGTAGAAACAGATTCAAGTAACCATAGTTACGGTGGAGTATTAAAATATAAGTATATTGATACAAAAACAGAACATCACTGTAGATATCACTCAGGAACATATACGGAACCTCAAGATAAATGGGAAATAAATAGGAAAGAATTATTTGCCTTATATAAATGTTTATTAGCATTCGAACCATATATTGTTTATAACAAATTTATTGTCAGAACAGATAATACACAAGTAAAATGGTGGCTAACAAGAAAATTAGACGACTCAGTTACAACAAAAGAAATACGAAGACTTGTCTTAAATATACAAAATTTTACATTTACAATAGAAGTGATCAGTACTAACAAAAATGTCACTGCAGACTACTTATCAAGACAAAGCTACCCAGACAGATCAAGATAGCCAAATGGATATTTTGTTAAAAGCCATGACTACACTTTGCTTAAAAGTGGACAGTTTTGAGCTAGAACTAAAAGAGCTAAAGAAGGACAAAGCTACAAGTCAACCGCATGACTCAAAATATGCTGAAGAAAAACGCGTAAATGCACAGTACTATCTACTGTGTACTTTACGACTTTTTTTAAAAAAGAAAACGCGTAACTATTCCTACACGCGTACTATCCTATCCTACTTTACATGATTGAGCATTATGCTCTTATTTTCAACAAAGAAAAACGTGTGGGGTTTAGTGTTTCCCACTAAAAAAGTAGTACAATAATTTACATAATAAGACAAACTAAAATAATATCTGCGGGTCTTCCCATGTATCTTTTTGTCTTGCTGTTCTTCATTCTAGATTTACTTCTGGTATAGTTGTAGTATTTCCTCCACTGCACTTTGAACAATGGTGATCTGGGTATTTTGGTCCTAAATACTGGCAATATTTAACCAATAAATTTTCTGAAATAAAATCTTTTTTGATAGCTCTTGTTGTTGGGGTATCTTCGGGTCTTAGTAATGTCCATATCCAACTACGTACTTCTTCCATATCTTCTTGTCGTAGTACTCTTGCATTTGCATAGATCATGGCATGGTCTCTACAATGATATTTCCATATGTTATGTCCATTGGTGTAATTGTTGACTAGTTCTTGAATAATTACTTGCAGTCCTATTAATCTTTTTGTAGCAAAGAATGTTGGTATATCAACTTCTGGTATTTCTGGTTGCTTTTCTATGTCCTCTGGGATAATCATATCTCTGGTTAGTCCAATTTTTACTACTTGGATGAGTGGTTTTATCTCATTGTATAATATTTCGGCTGGTGCTGAATAACATCTTATATAAAAGAATGATCCGTCTGTAATTCTTTTGTATATGGAAAAGGCATTATATAAGTCTGGTATTTGTTGTAGTTCTGCTCCATCGGCTGTATATACTGTTGCGAGTAGTCCATATTCATAGCATGTACGTACTAAATTTGCACTGGTGCCAGGCTGGGCTATTAGTTTATTGTATCCTTGTAGTTTCTGAGTTATAAAATCTTTTTGAGGGTCAGTGGTTGTCTGAGATCTTGGATGTAAATTCAAAAAGGTTTGGGTTTTATACATATTTTGGATGTATGCTCTGGAAATGTGGTTATATACTTGTTTATTTTGGTTTAGACTTGCGGCATATGTGGATGTTTGTGGACTTGGTATAGTCGGATGTGATAGGTTTATGGGTTGTTTATTCCTGGTAAAGGTTTTTGTAAACTGGCTATTTAAATTTTGGTTTTGTCTTTTTGTAGGTTGACTGGTTGGATTTGAGCTGCTTGCTCCTGTAGATGCTTTTCCTGTAGCTGCATTAACAAACTTGTTATGAGTTTTATGGAGTTTCTCAACGTCTCCTTCTAGTTCTGGAATTTTTATGTCTTCCGATTGACATAGTTCAGCATATTTTGAGTCATGCGGTTGACTTGTAGCTTTGTCCTTCTTTAGCTCTTTTAGTTCTAGCTCAAAACTGTCCACTTTTAAGCAAAGTGTAGTCATGGCTTTTAACAAAATATCCATTTGGCTATCTTGATCTGTCTGGGTAGCTTTGTCTTGATAAGTAGTCTGCAGTGACATTTTTGTTAGTACTGATCACTTCTATTGTAAATGTAAAATTTTGTATATTTAAGACAAGTCTTCGTATTTCTTTTGTTGTAACTGAGTCGTCTAATTTTCTTGTTAGCCACCATTTTACTTGTGTATTATCTGTTCTGACAATAAATTTGTTATAAACAATATATGGTTCGAATGCTAATAAACATTTATATAAGGCAAATAATTCTTTCCTATTTATTTCCCATTTATCTTGAGGTTCCGTATATGTTCCTGAGTGATATCTACAGTGATGTTCTGTTTTTGTATCAATATACTTATATTTTAATACTCCACCGTAACTATGGTTACTTGAATCTGTTTCTACTATATATATAAATTCTTTTATTATATCTGGAAAATATAATTTTGGTAACTTTTGACATAATTCTTTAACCTTTTGTATATGTTTTCTATCTGTTTGGTCAAAATGATATTCAATATCCTTTTTTAATTTTTTATTTAATGGTTTTAAATATTCTGCTAATTTTGGTATATATTCTCTTACTTGATTTACTAATCCTAAAAAGGATTGTAATTTTTTCTTCGTATCTAGTATTTCATTTGAATTTATAATTTTTTGTACTATATGTGTTTGCATTTTTACTCCATTCTTATCTATTTGTATACCAAGAAATTCTATTTGTTTTTTCATTATTTCTGCCTTGCTTTTACTTAAACTAATTCCTGCTGTATCTATAATGTTAATAAATTTATTTAGTAATTGTATGTGTTCGTCTTCTGTTCTTGAATATAACAATATATCATCAATATATACAATACAGTTTTCTAATTGTGTAAAGTAAGTATCCATAAAATGTTGATACCTACCTGGTGCATTTTTATATCCAAAGGGTAAAACATTCCATTCATAAAATCCTTGGGGTACTGTGAATGCTGTTAAATGTTTAGAGTTATCTTCTAATTTTAAATGATAAAAGCCTGATTTGCAATCAAATTTGCTAAAGTAATTATATCCTTGGATTTGTCTAATTTTTAATATTTTGTTTGGTATTGGGTAATTATAAGTTTTAGTTTTGGCATTTAGATTTCTATAATCAATAACCATCCTACTCTTCCCTCTTTTTTGTTCACTATGTTTGTTAACAATAAAGGCGGGACTAGTATGTTTACTGTTACTAGCTTGGATGTAATTATTTTGAAGTAATTCATCTATGTGTAAGGTAAATTCTTTTAAGTCATCAAAGTTATATTTTAATGGTTTTTGGGTTATTATACTATTCTGATTTATTAGTTCTATTGTAACTGTTGTTTTATGTTTATGCCATCCTTTAAGCGGATTGTCACTATATAAGGGTTCTAACTTATCATAGATTGATTGTAACATATTGATATTAAAGGTTATAATTTCTATTGCTTTCTCTGTTGTCACTTGATTTTCTAGTTTTTGTGTTATCTTTTCTGATCCTTTTATCCATGGTGTTGTTTTTCTAGGTTTATTTTGTACTCGTTTGGCTCCTATTTTTTGTTTACAAGGTGTTGTAAACCAGCAGTGTGTTTTTGTTAGTATATGAGGGTATAGTTCATCGATAAAGGGCATTTAATTTATTAATATAGAACTAATAAATCAGAATAGTATAATAACCCAAAAACCATTAAAATATAACTTTGATGACTTAAAAGAATTTACCTTACACATAGATGAATTACTTCAAAATAATTACATCCAAGCTAGTAACAGTAAACATACTAGTCCCGCCTTTATTGTTAACAAACATAGTGAACAAAAAAGAGGGAAGAGTAGGATGGTTATTGATTATAGAAATCTAAATGCCAAAACTAAAACTTATAATTACCCAATACCAAATAAAATATTAAAAATTAGACAAATCCAAGGATATAATTACTTTAGCAAATTTGATTGCAAATCAGGATTTTATCATTTAAAATTAGAAGATAACTCTAAACATTTAACAGCATTCACAGTACCCCAAGGATTTTATGAATGGAATGTTTTACCCTTTGGATATAAAAATGCACCAGGTAGGTATCAACATTTTATGGATACTTACTTTACACAATTAGAAAACTGTATTGTATATATTGATGATATATTGTTATATTCAAGAACAGAAGACGAACACATACAATTACTAAATAAATTTATTAACATTATAGATACAGCAGGAATTAGTTTAAGTAAAAGCAAGGCAGAAATAATGAAAAAACAAATAGAATTTCTTGGTATACAAATAGATAAGAATGGAGTAAAAATGCAAACACATATAGTACAAAAAATTATAAATTCAGATGAGATACTAGATACAAAGAAAAAGTTACAATCCTTTTTAGGATTAGTAAATCAAGTAAGAGAATATATACCAAAATTAGCAGAATATTTAAAACCATTAAATAAAAAATTAAAAAAGGATATTGAATATCATTTTGACCAAACAGATAGAAAACATATACAAAAGGTTAAAGAATTATGTCAAAAGTTACCAAAATTATATTTTCCAGATATAACAAAAGAATTTATATATATAGTAGAAACAGATTCAAGTAACCATAGTTACGGTGGAGTATTAAAATATAAGTATATTGATACAAAAACAGAACATCACTGTAGATATCACTCAGGAACATATACGGAACCTCAAGATAAATGGGAAATAAATAGGAAAGAATTATTTGCCTTATATAAATGTTTATTAGCATTCGAACCATATATTGTTTATAACAAATTTATTGTCAGAACAGATAATACACAAGTAAAATGGTGGCTAACAAGAAAATTAGACGACTCAGTTACAACAAAAGAAATACGAAGACTTGTCTTAAATATACAAAATTTTACATTTACAATAGAAGTGATCAGTACTAACAAAAATGTCACTGCAGACTACTTATCAAGACAAAGCTACCCAGACAGATCAAGATAGCCAAATGGATATTTTGTTAAAAGCCATGACTACACTTTGCTTAAAAGTGGACAGTTTTGAGCTAGAACTAAAAGAGCTAAAGAAGGACAAAGCTACAAGTCAACCGCATGACTCAAAATATGCTGAACTATGTCAATCGGAAGACATAAAAATTCCAGAACTAGAAGGAGACGTTGAGAAACTCCATAAAACTCATAACAAGTTTGTTAATGCAGCTACAGGAAAAGCATCTACAGGAGCAAGCAGCTCAAATCCAACCAGTCAACCTACAAAAAGACAAAACCAAAATTTAAATAGCCAGTTTACAAAAACCTTTACCAGGAATAAACAACCCATAAACCTATCACATCCGACTATACCAAGTCCACAAACATTCACATATGCCGCAAGTCTAAACCAAAATAAACAAGTATATAACCACATTTCCAGAGCATACATCCAAAATATGTATAAAACCCAAACCTTTTTGAATTTACATCCAAGATCTCAGACAACCACTGACCCTCAAAAAGATTTTATAACGCAGAAACTACAAGGATACAATAAACTAATAGCCCAGCCTGGCACCAGTGCAAATTTAGTACGTACATGCTATGAATATGGACTACTCGCAACGGTATATACAGCCGATGGAGCAGAACTACAACAAATACCAGACTTATATAATGCCTTTTCCATATACAAAAGAATTACAGACGGATCATTCTTTTATATAAGATGTTATTTAGCACCAGCCGAAATATTATACAATGAGATAAAACCACTCATCCAAGTAGTAAAAATTGGACTAACCAGAGATATGATTATCCCAGAGGATATAGAAAAGCAACCAGAAATACCAGAAGTTGATATACCAACATTCTTTGCTACAAAAAGATTAATAGGACTGCAAGTAATTATTCAAGAACTAGTCAACAATTACACCAATGGACATAACATATGGAAATATCATTGTAGAGACCATGCCATGATCTATGCAAATGCAAGAGTACTACGACAAGAAGATATGGAAGAAGTACGTAGTTGGATATGGACATTACTAAGACCCGAAGATACCCCAACAACAAGAGCTATCAAAAAAGATTTTATTTCAGAAAATTTATTGGTTAAATATTGCCAGTATTTAGGACCAAAATACCCAGATCACCATTGTTCAAAGTGCAGTGGAGGAAATACTACAACTATACCAGAAGTAAATCTAGAATGAAGAACAGCAAGACAAAAAGATACATGGGAAGACCCGCAGATATTATTTTAGTTTGTCTTATTATGTAAATTATTGTACTACTTTTTTAGTGGGAAACACTAAACCCCACACGTTTTTCTTTGTTGAAAATAAGAGCATAATGCTCAATCATGTAAAGTAGGATAGGATAGTACGCGTGTAGGAATAGTTACGCGTTTTCTTTTTTAAAAAAAGTCGTAAAGTACACAGTAGATAGTACTGTGCATTTACGCGTTTTTCTTCTTTTTTCTTTCAGAAGTCGTAAAGCAAACAGTATCTTAAACTGTTTACTCACGCGGTTTCTTTATGTAAATTATTGAGGCACTTGCCTCTTATGTGTATAAATAGAGACGAACAGATGAGAAGGAAGGCAAGCAATTCTGCTTACCTATAACCTCTCATGTGTTGAGAACTCAATAAAAGATATTACTCAAAAATATATTTCAGATATTTGCTATGGAGGAATCCAACATAGAAACATCTATGCCACATACTACCGACGAGATAACAACAAAGGTATACTCATATTTACATATGTGTAACTAATCTATCATATTCCTAATAATCTCTGATTAGCTTATTATTATTTATCATGATATAGTCTGATTATGTTAACATTATCCTTATTAGTTTGCTATGGTTAGGAAGCTGAGAGTAAGTTTCTATTATTCCTGATTCAGTCATCAATTTCGTTTTCTATATCTGATAGATTTATATCGCTATCATCATTATTTAGGTCAGTTTCTAAATCTGCGTCATTTATCTCTATATCTGGTAATTCATCTAGTTCATAAATACTATCGTTACTTTCTAAATCATAATCTATGTATGGTAATTCCGTATAAATATTTTCTTCTATTCTTACTTCGGTAATTTGTTTTTTCTTAATATCTTTAGGTATTTTACAATCTTTAGCTAAGTGTCCTAATTTTCCACAGTTATAGCATTTGCATTCTGATAATTTTTTCTTAGGTCGATAAGGTCTTTTTCTCTTGTAATTTTTTATATAATATCTTTTTCTTGGATTTTTATGCTTATATTTAGATTTAAAAGATTTATATTTTTTAAATCGTTTTTTGTATCTAAACTTATTTTTCTTAGTTTTACAACCAAATTGTGGTGCTATCTTTTGTGTACAACACGACATATTTTTTGTTAATACTTTATCTAATTTTTGTTTATCTTTATATTCATCACACAGTCCTATAAACCATGTTTGTAAATATTTTATTCTAGCTCCTAATGTATCTGTCAAACTAGCTGCATCCCATGCTGTTATTATTTTTGTACTAAATGGTTCAGGTAACTTTGTAAAATATGTTCTTCTAACTGCTATAGCTTCTTCATGAGTATATATTGCTCTATAATAGTAATCTTTAAAAGCGCATGTATATTCATCTATATAACACATATTGCATATTGATAATTTATTCATTAATTGTCTATTTAGATTCTTATCTTTTTCTTGTTCTGCTAATTCTGTTGTCATACTTCCAAATTCATTTCTAATTCCAAATTCGTATTTGTCTAATATAGCTATGCTTGATGTTGTAATTGTTCCACTACTATCTTTATTATTTCTTAATGTTGCTCTACCGTCAGCTGTTATGTTATGTAGCCATAATTTTACTGTTCCTATTAATGTTCTTTCTATATATCCTGGTGTATCTGCTACTGATATTTTATTATCTATTAGTTGCTTTGCAATTTGTCCTATCCATACTTGTATTGTTTTATTTATATCTGTGACACAATCTAAATCTAAAAATTGTGAATGTTCTGGAGTTTTAGTTGGTGTCCATTTATTTAATCTACTTTGCCATATTGCTTCATATCTATTATCATCTGTTACTGTATAATAAGTTGGTTCTCTAGTTCGTGGGTTATCATATCTTCTTTTCTCATATGTTCTACTTGTACTTGGTTGTTCATTTTTTATAGTATGTATATTTGGTTCAGCATTTGTTGTATTTATATTTAAATCTGTTATTTGGTTCATTATTTGGGTATATGTTTCACTGTTATCGTCATTATCGTCTTCATTGTTATTATTGTCTGAATGTATTTCTGATTCGGTTTCGTTTATGGTTACATTATCTATGGTTAAATTGTCTATTGTGATGTTATCAATACTTATGTTTGGAGATTCTTCGTCAGGGTTTAAGCTTTCTAAGTGTATTTGTTCTTTTAACTGTTCTAATTCCATTGCTAACTTTTTTTCTTTTTCTTTTTTTATTTTTTCATTTTGTTTGGCTAATCTGGCTTGTACTTTCTGGGCATATATTTGTTTTAATATTGCTAATTCTTTTTCCATTTCTTGTATTTTTGTAGATGATTCGGATGTTTCTGGTTCTGGTTCAAAATATTCAGGGATTGGTTCTTGAGGTGGTATAGGTTTTTGAGGAGGGGTTTGTTTTATTTGTTGGGTTTTTAGTTGTTCGATTTCTTTTTTGGCTTCTAATCGTATTTTTTCTATTTCTAGTTTTTGATCTATTTCAGTATTTTCTTTTTGTAATCTTATCATTTCTGTTAGACTATCTTCTAATTTAGCTGATATTGGATCCGGCATTAAATATAATTTTGTACCTATTTTTCTATATCGTCGTCCTAAATTTGAGTGTGTTATTGTTATTTGTGTTCCATCTGTTCCTAAAAATGTTTTTTCTTCTACTGGATATTCTTCTTTATTCATAAACAATATTTTATTTCTAATATATCTTTTTGTAATTCTAATTCTTGTATGGTTTGTTTTTGTGCTTCGATTGATTTTTTAGCTACTCCTGCAAATATATTATAATTTAATCTTTCTTTTCTAATTTTAAGTTCTTCGTGTATATCATTTAATTTTCTTAATAATTCCATTTTTCTTATTATTTTTGGTGTTTCTGGATATATATATACTGGGTTGCTCGGCTCTGGTTTATCCATTTACTAATGATTCTCTTATTTTAGTTATTGCTATAATAAAATGTGTTATTCTTTTAGTGAAGTTATTTATTTCCTTGATTATTTGTGTAATTTCTTTTAGCTTATATTTTTGCTGTCTTTTTATTTTACTCTGTTTTTCAATTCTTCTTGTTAAATAGTGTATTTTTATTTTTCTGACTACTTTTGGTTGTTGTCGCTTATACAACAACCCATAAACCTATCACATCCGACTATACCAAGTCCACAAACATCCACATATGCCGCAAGTCTAAACCAAAATAAACAAGTATATAACCACATTTCCAGAGCATACATCCAAAATATGTATAAAACCCAAACCTTTTTGAATTTACATCCAAGATCTCAGACAACCACTGACCCTCAAAAAGATTTTATAACTCAGAAACTACAAGGATACAATAAACTAATAGCCCAGCCTGGCACCAGTGCAAATTTAGTACGTACATGCTATGAATATGGACTACTCGCAACAGTATATACAGCCGATGGAGCAGAACTACAACAAATACCAGACTTATATAATGCCTTTTCCATATACAAAAGAATTACAGACGGATCATTCTTTTATATAAGATGTTATTCAGCACCAGCCGAAATATTATACAATGAGATAAAACCACTCATCCAAGTAGTAAAAATTGGACTAACCAGAGATATGATTATCCCAGAGGACATAGAAAAGCAACCAGAAATACCAGAAGTTGATATACCAACATTCTTTGCTACAAAAAGATTAATAGGACTGCAAGTAATTATTCAAGAACTAGTCAACAATTACACCAATGGACATAACATATGGAAATATCATTGTAGAGACCATGCCATGATCTATGCAAATGCAAGAGTACTACGACAAGAAGATATGGAAGAAGTACGTAGTTGGATATGGACATTACTAAGACCCGAAGATACCCCAACAACAAGAGCTATCAAAAAAGATTTTATTTCAGAAAATTTATTGGTTAAATATTGCCAGTATTTAGGACCAAAATACCCAGATCACCATTGTTCAAAGTGCAGTGGAGGAAATACTACAACTATACCAGAAGTAAATCTAGAATGAAGAACAGCAAGACAAAAAGATACATGGGAAGACCCGCAGATATTATTTTAGTTTGTCTTATTATGTAAATTATTGTACTACTTTTTTAGTGGGAAACACTAAACCCCACACGTTTTTCTTTGTTGAAAATAAGAGCATAATGCTCAATCATGTAAAGTAGGATAGGATAGTACGCGTGTAGGAATAGTTACGCGTTTTCTTTTTTAAAAAAAGTCGTAAAGTACACAGTAGATAGTACTGTGCATTTACGCGTTTTTCTTCTTTTTTCTTTCAGAAGTCGTAAAGCAAACAGTATCTTAAACTGTTTACTCACGCGGTTTCTTTATGTAAATTATTGAGGCACTTGCCTCTTATGTGTATAAATAGAGACGAACAGATGAGAAGGAAGGCAGGCAATTCTGCTTACCTATAACCTCTCATGTGTTGAGAACTCAATAAAAGATATTACTCAAAAATATATTTCAGATATTTGCTATGGAGGAATCCAACATAGAAACATCTATGCCACATACTACCGACGAGATAACAACAAAGGTATACTCATATTTACATATGTGTAACTAATCTATCATATTCCTAATAATCTCTGATTAGCTTATTATTATTTATCATGTTATAGTCTGATTATGTTAACATTATCCTTATTAGTTTGCTATGGTTAGGAAGCTGAGAGTAAGTTAGACCCAGACTAAGCTTTTCCAAAATGGTTGAACCCAGAAAAGGCGAGGAAGCCGTGAATAGGGTAGTAAACCAACTGAAGTAAGCAGGGTTAGGGTAAACTGATTAAAGCTGGAACCCATAGTAGTGACCAACCGGATAATTAAACATACTGGACTATTAGATGATAAAGGTAATAATATAAGCAGAGGTTAGAAGGAATAGTTTGATTAAAACACAGAAGTAAGAAATGACAGAACCTAGTTATATGAAACTCGAGATAGCAGAAACTAGTAACCCTAAACAAACAGAAGATATAGAAAGATATAAAACACCAATACCTAAGTATCTTATAAATGGAGATAAAGACTATAAAATATTAGTCTTATATATATTAAAAAATTTAGATACAGATATCACACAAAGAATATATAACCTACTATTTAACCACGAAATCATAGACTTAATGAAAGAATTATGGATAGACACAATATTAAACAATGATAGTGATAATGACTCTAGAGATAATGATATATACCTTGATATAGATACAGAAGGATATCTAGATTTTTATTAAAATGGACCAAAATAATTTAGAAAATTGGCAGCGAACTATAGATGAACTAAGAGAAAGAGAAACATTAATACAATTCAATCTAGACAGATATATACAAACCCAAAATAGTGGTTATTTAGATCTAATAGTAAGAGATATCAATAGTTATCTTCTAATTTTAAATGATAAAATCCTGATTTGCAATCAAATTTGCTAAAGTAATTATATCCTTGGATTTGTCTAATTTTTAATATTTTATTTGGTATTGGGTAATTATAAGTTTTAGTTTTGGCATTTAGATTTCTATAATCAATAACCATCCTACTCTTCCCTCTTTTTTGTTCACTATGTTTGTTAACAATAAAGGCGGGACTAGTATGTTTACTGTTACTAGCTTGGATGTAATTATTTTGAAGTAATTCATCTATGTGTAAGGTAAATTCTTTTAAGTCATCAAAGTTATATTTTAATGGTTTTTGGGTTATTATACTATTCTGATTTATTTGACATCTTTTGCATAATATTTTATTATACTTCCTTCGTCATTAAATCCTGAAAATACAGTTGGATTTTTTATCTTTTGCCACTTAGTTTCTGGTAAACAATTGTATCTACATAAATTTGCTTCTGCACCGGTATCTATCATTGGTGTGTAATATCTACTATTGTATCCTTCTACAATTATTTTTGCTAATATATATACTTTCATTTTAAAGTATTTTTATAATATTGATTTTGTCCTATTGATTATTACATTTTTATTTTGGTAATGAATGATCAATCTTTTATCTTCTAACTTATATGGTTTTACTTGTTCTAGCCATTGTAGTCCTAAAACTATATTTGGATTTATTTGTCCTATTGTAAATTGTATGTTTATAGGTATTCCGCCTATAATTACTTCTTGAATAGTTATTTCCTTTGTCTGTTTTAATTCTATTGGTAGATCGGGTATTTCTTGTTCTTGTATTATAATATCATCTTCTGTAATTAATTCTCTTGTTATCCAATTATCTTGTTCTCCTGTGTTAATTAAGATTAAATATTTTCGTTGATTTAATATTCCTGTTATATAATAAGGATGTTGTGTTGGTATTATTTCATTGGGTATTTCATATTCTATTCTTCTGGATGTACTCATTCTTGATGAGGATGAGGGGGCATCTATTTGTCTTTTTGGTGTCATTCCTATTCTTTCTTTTACTATATCTAATTCTTGATTCATATTTAATTCATCATAACTATAATCATTATTATCTATGACCGTTAATATATTGTCGAATGGGGATTCTATATTGATTTTATCAATTTTGTTAGTTGCTTGTACCATATGTTTAGTAGTTAAAATATATAAATTTTTGCATCTTGCTGTAAATATTTTACTTCCAGGGGTTAATTCTATTCCTGATAGTTTCCAATATAATACTAGGGATTTATCTATATTTCTATCTTTTATTGCTACTGTATAATTTGGGTTAACTGTAAACTTAAATTTTTGGTATATTAGATTTCCTTTTACTGCACTAATTATACTTTGTTCAATTGGGTACTTAATTCTATCATCTGCTAAGTATAGTTCTATGGGTGTATTTATTCCTTCCTTAAAACATGCTTTTATTAATATCTGTATTGCTCCTAAGTGTACATGAGTTATTTCGTTTTTCGGTTTTGGTTTTAATGCTTGTATTTCTTTGGTTATTTCTCTTTTACTTATTATGGGTACCATTGCACTACCTTGTGCATATTTACAGTCTACTGTATGTTCTTTTTGGCTTATTATATAATATTCTTCTTTAGGTTTTTTAAACCAATATTTTACCATTGGTACATCTAATACATTATCTATTTTTAAGGTTATTTCTTGTTTCGTAATTTGCTTGTATATATTTGAGTCAAATATTATTTTTTGGTTATTACTATCTTCAGTTTGGTAATTTTCTTTTTCTATTATTCCTGATTCAGTCATCAATTTCGTTTTCTATATCTGATAGATTTATATCGCTATCATCATTATTTAGGTCAGTTTCTAAATCTGCGTCATTTATTTCTATATCTGGTAATTCATCTAGTTCATAAATACTATCGTTACTTTCTAAATCATAATCTATGTATGGTAATTCTGTATAAATATTTTCTTCTATTCTTACTTCGGTAATTTGTTTTTTCTTAATACTTTAAAATGAAAGTATATATATTAGCAAAAATAATTGTAGAAGGATACAATAGTAGATATTACACACCAATGATAGATACCGGTGCAGAAGCAAATTTATGTAGATACAATTGTTTACCAGAAACTAAGTGGCAAAAGATAAAAAATCCAACTGTATTTTCAGGATTTAATGACGAAGGAAGTATAATAAAATATTATGCAAAAGATGTCAAATTACAAATATATGATAAAATACTAACAATAAAAACAATGTATAACTATGATTTCACAACAAGAGATATAATTTTAGGAATGCCCTTTATCGATGAACTATACCCTCATATACTAACAAAAACACACTGCTGGTTTACAACACCTTGTAAACAAAAAATAGGAGCCAAACGAGTACAAAATAAACCTAGAAAAACAACACCATGGATAAAAGGATCAGAAAAGATAACACAAAAACTAGAAAATCAAGTGACAACAGAGAAAGCAATTCTGCTTACCTATAACCTCTCATGTGTTGAGAACTCAATAAAAGATATTACTCAAAAATATATTTCAGATATTTGCTATGGAGGAATCCAACATAGAAACATCTATGCCACATACTACCGACGAGATAACAACAAAGGTATACTCATATTTACATATGTGTAACTAATCTATCATATTCCTAATAATCTCTGATTAGCTTATTATTATTTATCATGTTATAGTCTGATTATGTTAACATTATCCTTATTAGTTTGCTATGGTTAGGAAGCTGAGAGTAAGTTAGACCCAGACTAAGCTTTTCCAAAATGGTTGAACCCAGAAAAGGCGAGGAAGCCGTGAATAGGGTAGTAAACCAACTGAAGTAAGCAGGGTTAGGGTAAACTGATTAAAGCTGGAACCCATAGTAGTGACCAACCGGATAATTAAACATACTGGACTATTAGATGATAAAGGTAATAATATAAGCAGAGGTTAGAAGGAATAGTTTGATTAAAACACAGAAGTAAGAAATGACAGAACCTAGTTATATGAAACTCGAGATAGCAGAAACTAGTAACCCTAAACAAACAGAAGATATAGAAAGATATAAAACACCAATACCTAAGTATCTTATAAATGGAGATAAAGACTATAAAATATTAGTCTTATATATATTAAAAAATTTAGATACAGATATCACACAAAGAATATATAACCTACTATTTAACCACGAAATCATAGACTTAATGAAAGAATTATGGATAGACACAATATTAAACAATGATAGTGATAATGACTCTAGAGATAATGATATATACCTTGATATAGATACAGAAGGATATCTAGATTTTTATTAAAATGGACCAAAATAATTTAGAAAATTGGCAGCGAACTATAGATGAACTAAGAGAAAGAGAAACATTAATACAATTCAATCTAGACAGATATATACAAACCCAAAATAGTGGTTATTTAGATCTAATAGTAAGAGATATCAATATTATATTAAGACTAATTAGAGAACGAGATAACTACTATAATTCCGCATTTAGATAAAATGACCCAAGAAGAGAAGATCAAAGGACCACCCCCCACATTGGTATCAGAGCATAGGAATAAAAAAGATAAGATAACAGAGCATAGGATGAACGAAAATAAAATAAACGAGCATAGGAATAAAAAATATAGTACCAACAATATTTACAAAAATAGAATAAAGAAACAAAGTAAAAAACAATTTATAATACAAACAGAAAACATGAAAGGAATTGAATATGGAGAAGATTTACCAGATAAACACCCTAGATGTATAAGATTGGATAAACAAATAAATATAGCAACTAAAGTACAGAAACTAAGACTAAATTTAGATAAATTATATGAAAGATACGAATACACAAAAATACCTGAATTAATCGACACAATTTCCTATACAGAATACGAATATATTAGACAACTTATAAAACAACAAGAATATAAATATGATGAATTATAATGTATAAGCGACAACAACCAAAAGTAGTCAGAAAAATAAAAATACACTATTTAACAAGAAGAATTGAAAAACAGAGTAAAATAAAAAGACAGCAAAAATATAAGCTAAAAGAAATTACACAAATAATCAAGGAAATAAATAACTTCACTAAAAGAATAACACATTTTATTATAGCAATAACTAAAATAAGAGAATCATTAGTAAATGGATAAACCAGAGCCAAGCAACCCAGTATATATATATCCAGAAACACCAAAAATAATAAGAAAAATGGAATTATTAAGAAAATTAAATGATATACACGAAGAACTTAAAATTAGAAAAGAAAGATTAAATTATAATATATTTGCAGGAGTAGCTAAAAAATCAATCGAAGCACAAAAACAAACCATACAAGAATTAGAATTACAAAAAGATATATTAGAAATAAAATATTGTTTATGAATAAAGAAGAATATCCAGTAGAAGAAAAAACATTTTTAGGAACAGATGGAACACAAATAACAATAACACACTCAAATTTAGGACGACGATATAGAAAAATAGGTACAAAATTATATTTAATGCCGGATCCAATATCAGCTAAATTAGAAAAGCTACCCAGACAGATCAAGATAGCCAAATGGATATTTTGTTAAAAGCCATGACTACACTTTGCTTAAAAGTGGACAGTTTTGAGCTAGAATTAAAAGAGCTAAAGAAGGACAAAGCTACAAGTCAACCGCATGACTCAAAATATGCTGAACTATGTCAATCGGAAGACATAAAAATTCCAGAACTAGAAGGAGACGTTGAGAAACTCCATAAAACTCATAACAAGTTTGTTAATGCAGCTACAGGAAAAGCATCTACAGGAGCAAGCAGCTCAAATCCAACCAGTCAACCTACAAAAAGACAAAACCAAAATTTAAATAGCCAGTTTACAAAAATAAATCTAAATGCCAAAACTAAAACTTATAATTACCCAATACCAAATAAAATATTAAAAATTAGACAAATCCAAGGATATAATTACTTTAGCAAATTTGATTGCAAATCAGGATTTTATCATTTAAAATTAGAAGATAACTCTAAACATTTAACAGCATTCACAGTACCCCAAGGATTTTATGAATGGAATGTTTTACCCTTTGGATATAAAAATGCACCAGGTAGGTATCAACATTTTATGGATACTTACTTTACACAATTAGAAAACTGTATTGTATATATTGATGATATATTGTTATATTCAAGAACAGAAGACGAACACATACAATTACTAAATAAATTTATTAACATTATAGATACAGCAGGAATTAGTTTAAGTAAAAGCAAGGCAGAAATAATGAAAAAACAAATAGAATTTCTTGGTATACAAATAGATAAGAATGGAGTAAAAATGCAAACACATATAGTACAAAAAATTATAAATTCAAATGAAATACTAGATACGAAGAAAAAATTACAATCCTTTTTAGGATTAGTAAATCAAGTAAGAGAATATATACCAAAATTAGCAGAATATTTAAAACCATTAAATAAAAAATTAAAAAAGGATATTGAATATCATTTTGACCAAACAGATAGAAAACATATACAAAAGGTTAAAGAATTATGTCAAAAGTTACCAAAATTATATTTTCCAGATATAACAAAAGAATTTATATATATAGTAGAAACAGATTCAAGTAACCATAGTTACGGTGGAGTATTAAAATATAAGTATATTGATACAAAAACAGAACATCACTGTAGATATCACTCAGGAACATATACGGAACCTCAAGATAAATGGGAAATAAATAGGAAAGAATTATTTGCCTTATATAAATGTTTATTAGCATTCGAACCATATATTGTTTATAACAAATTTATTGTCAGAACAGATAATACACAAGTAAAATGGTGGCTAACAAGAAAATTAGACGACTCAGTTACAACAAAAGAAATACGAAGACTTGTCTTAAATATACAAAATTTTACATTTACAATAGAAGTGATCAGTACTAACAAAAATGTCACTGCAGACTACTTATCAAGACAAAGCTACCCAGACAGATCAAGATAGCCAAATGGATATTTTGTTAAAAGCCATGACTACACTTTGCTTAAAAGTGGACAGTTTTGAGCTAGAACTAAAAGAGCTAAAGAAGGACAAAGCTACAAGTCAACCGCATGACTCAAAATATGCTGAACTATGTCAATCGGAAGACATAAAAATTCCAGAACTAGAAGGAGACGTTGAGAAACTCCATAAAACTCATAACAAGTTTGTTAATGCAGCTACAGGAAAAGCATCTACAGGAGCAAGCAGCTCAAATCCAACCAGTCAACCTACAAAAAGACAAAACCAAAATTTAAATAGCCAGTTTACAAAAACCTTTACCAGGAATAAACAACCCATAAACCTATCACATCCGACTATACCAAGTCCACAAACATCCACATATGCCGCAAGTCTAAACCAAAATAAACAAGTATATAACCACATTTCCAGAGAATACATCCAAAATATGTATAAAACCCAAACCTTTTTGAATTTACATCCAAGATCTCAGACAACCACTGACCCTCAAAAAGAAAATTACCAAACTGAAGATAGTAATAACCAAAAAATAATATTTGACTCAAATATATACAAGCAAATTACGAAACAAGAAATAACCTTAAAAATAGATAATGTATTAGATGTACCAATGGTAAAATATTGGTTTAAAAAACCTAAAGAAGAATATTATATAATAAGCCAAAAAGAACATACAGTAGACTGTAAATATGCACAAGGTAGTGCAATGGTACCCATAATAAGTAAAAGAGAAATAACCAAAGAAATACAAGCATTAAAACCAAAACCGAAAAACGAAATAACTCATGTACACTTAGGAGCAATACAGATATTAATAAAAGCATGTTTTAAGGAAGGAATAAATACACCCATAGAACTATACTTAGCAGATGATAGAATTAAGTACCCAATTGAACAAAGTATAATTAGTGCAGTAAAAGGAAATCTAATATACCAAAAATTTAAGTTTACAGTTAACCCAAATTATACAGTAGCAATAAAAGATAGAAATATAGATAAATCTCTAGTATTATATTGGAAACTATCAGGAATAGAATTAACCCCTGGAAGTAAAATATTTACAGCAAGATGCAAAAATTTATATATTTTAACTACTAAACATATGGTACAAGCAACTAACAAAATTGATAAAATCAATATAGAATCCCCATTCGACAATATATTAACGGTCATAGATAATAATGATTATAGTTATGATGAATTAAATATGAATCAAGAATTAGATATAGTAAAAGAAAGAATAGGAATGACACCAAAAAGACAAATAGATGCCCCCTCATCCTCATCAAGAATGAGTACATCCAGAAGAATAGAATATGAAATACCCAATGAAATAATACCAACACAACATCCTTATTATATAACAGGAATATTAAATCAACGAAAATATTTAATCTTAATTAACACAGGAGAACAAGATAATTGGATAACAAGAGAATTAATTACAGAAGATGATATTATAATACAAGAACAAGAAATACCCGATCTACCAATAGAATTAAAACAGACAAAGGAAATAACTATTCAAGAAGTAATTATAGGCGGAATACCTATAAACATACAATTTACAATAGGACAAATAAATCCAAATATAGTTTTAGGACTACAATGGCTAGAACAAGTAAAACCATATAAGTTAGAAGATAAAAGATTGATCATTCATTACCAAAATAAAAATGTAATAATCAATAGGACAAAATCAATATTATAAAAATACTTTAAAATGAAAGTATATATATTAGCAAAAATAATTGTAGAAGGATACAATAGTAGATATTACACACCAATGATAGATACCGGTGCAGAAGCAAATTTATGTAGATACAATTGTTTACCAGAAACTAAGTGGCAAAAGATAAAAAATCCAACTGTATTTTCAGGATTTAATGACGAAGGAAGTATAATAAAATATTATGCAAAAGATGTCAAATTACAAATATATGATAAAATACTAACAATAAAAACAATGTATAACTATGATTTCACAACAAGAGATATAATTTTAGGAATGCCCTTTATCGATGAACTATACCCTCATATACTAACAAAAACACACTGCTGGTTTACAACACCTTGTAAACAAAAAATAGGAGCCAAACGAGTACAAAATAAACCTAGAAAAACAACACCATGGATAAAAGGATCAGAAAAGATAACACAAAAACTAGAAAATCAAGTGACAACAGAGAAAGCAATAGAAATTATAACCTTTAATATCAATATGTTACAATCAATCTATGATAAGTTAGAACCCTTATATAGTGACAATCCGCTTAAAGGATGGCATAAACATAAAACAACAGTTACAATAGAACTAATAAATCAGAATAGTATAATTCGTGTATATCATTTAATTTTCTTAATAATTCCATTTTTCTTATTATTTTTGGTGTTTCTGGATATATATATACTGGGTTGCTCGGCTCTGGTTTATCCATTTACTAATGATTCTCTTATTTTAGTTATTGCTATAATAAAATGTGTTATTCTTTTAGTGAAGTTATTTATTTCCTTGATTATTTGTGTAATTTCTTTTAGCTTATATTTTTGCTGTCTTTTTATTTTACTCTGTTTTTCAATTTGGTCCATTTTAATAAAAATCTAGATATCCTTCTGTATCTATATCAAGGTATATATCATTATCTCTAGAGTCATTATCACTATCATTGTTTAATATTGTGTCTATCCATAATTCTTTCATTAAGTCTATGATTTCGTGGTTAAATAGTAGGTTATATATTCTTTGTGTGATATCTGTATCTAAATTTTTTAATATATATAAGACTAATATTTTATAGTCTTTATCTCCATTTATAAGATACTTAGGTATTGGTGTTTTATATCTTTCTATATCTTCTGTTTGTTTAGGGTTACTAGTTTCTGCTATCTCGAGTTTCATATAACTAGGTTCTGTCATTTCTTACTTCTGTGTTTTAATCAAACTATTCCTTCTAACCTCTGCTTATATTATTACCTTTATCATCTAATAGTCCAGTATGTTTAATTATCCGGTTGGTCACTACTATGGGTTCCAGCTTTAATCAGTTTACCCTAACCCTGCTTACTTCAGTTGGTTTACTACCCTATTCACGGCTTCCTCGCCTTTTCTGGGTTCAACCATTTTGGAAAAGCTTAGTCTGGGTCTAACTTACTCTCAGCTTCCTAACCATAGCAAACTAATAAGGATAATGTTAACATAATCAGACTATAACATGATAAATAATAATAAGCTAATCAGAGATTATTAGGAATATGATAGATTAGTTACACATATGTAAATATGAGTATACCTTTGTTGTTATCTCGTCGGTAGTATGTGGCATAGATGTTTCTATGTTGGATTCCTCCATAGCAAATATCTGAAATATATTTTTGAGTAATATCTTTTATTGAGTTCTCAACACATGAGAGGTTATAGGTAAGCAGAATTGCTTGCCTTCCTTCTCATCTGTTCGTCTCTATTTATACACATAAGAGGCAAGTGCCTCAATAATTTACATAAAGAAACCGCGTGAGTAAACAGTTTAAGATACTGTTTGCTTTACGACTTCTGAAAGAAAAAAGAAGAAAAACGCGTAAATGCACAGTACTATCTACTGTGTACTTTACGACTTTTTTTTTTTTTTTTTAAAAAAGAAAACGCGTAACTATTCCTGCACGCGTACTATCCTATCCTACTTTACATGATTGAGCATTATGCTCTTATTTTCAACAAAGAAAAACGTGTGGGGTTTAGTGTTTCCCACTAAAAAAGTAGTACAATAATTTACATAATAAGACAAACTAAAATAATATCTGCGGGTCTTCCCATGTATCTTTTTGTCTTGCTGTTCTTCATTCTAGATTTACTTCTGGTATAGTTGTAGTATTTCCTCCACTGCACTTTGAACAATGGTGATCTGGGTATTTTGGTCCTAAATACTGGCAATATTTAACCAATAAATTTTCTGAAATAAAATCTTTTTTGATAGCTCTTGTTGTTGGGGTATCTTCGGGTCTTAGTAATGTCCATATCCAACTACGTACTTCTTCCATATCTTCTTGTCGTAGTACTCTTGCATTTGCATAGATCATGGCATGGTCTCTACAATGATATTTCCATATGTTATGTCCATTGGTGTAATTGTTGACTAGTTCTTGAATAATTACTTGCAGTCCTATTAATCTTTTTGTAGCAAAGAATGTTGGTATATCAACTTCTGGTATTTCTGGTTGCTTTTCTATATCCTCTGGGATAATCATATCTCTGGTTAGTCCAATTTTTACTACTTGGATGAGTGGTTTTATCTCATTGTATAATATTTCGGCTGGTGCTGAATAACATCTTATATAAAAGAATGATCCGTCTGTAATTCTTTTGTATATGGAAAAGGCATTATATAAGTCTGGTATTTGTTGTAGTTCTGCTCCATCGGCTGTATATACTCGTTGGCTAACAAGTGCCAAAACTAAAACTTATAATTACCCAATACCAAACAAAATATTAAAAATTAGACAAATCCAAGGATATAATTACTTTAGCAAATTTGATTGCAAATCAGGCTTTTATCATTTAAAATTAGAAGATAACTCTAAACATTTAACAGCATTCACAGTACCCCAAGGATTTTATGAATGGAATGTTTTACCCTTTGGATATAAAAATGCACCAGGTAGGTATCAACATTTTATGGATACTTACTTTACACAATTAGAAAACTGTATTGTATATATTGATGATATATTGTTATATTCAAGAACAGAAGACGAACACATACAATTACTAAATAAATTTATTTAAAATTAGAAGATAACTCTAAACATTTAACAGCATTCACAGTACCCCAAGGATTTTATGAATGGAATGTTTTACCCTTTGGATATAAAAATGCACCAGGTAGGTATCAACATTTTATGGATACTTACTTTACACAATTAGAAAACTGTATTGTATATATTGATGATATATTGTTATATTCAAGAACAGAAGACGAACACATACAATTACTAAATAAATTTATTAACATTATAGATACAGCAGGAATTAGTTTAAGTAAAAGCAAGGCAGAAATAATGAAAAAACAAATAGAATTTCTTGGTATACAAATAGATAAGAATGGAGTAAAAATGCAAACACATATAGTACAAAAAATTATAAATTCAAATGAAATACTAGATACGAAGAAAAAATTACAATCCTTTTTAGGATTAGTAAATCAAGTAAGAGAATATATACCAAAATTAGCAGAATATTTAAAACCATTAAATAAAAAATTAAAAAAGGATATTGAATATCATTTTGACCAAACAGATAGAAAACATATACAAAAGGTTAAAGAATTATGTCAAAAGTTACCAAAATTATATTTTCCAGATATAACAAAAGAATTTATATATATAGTAGAAACAGATTCAAGTAACCATAGTTACGGTGGAGTATTAAAATATAAGTATATTGATACAAAAACAGAACATCACTGTAGATATCACTCAGGAACATATACGGAACCTCAAGATAAATGGGAAATAAATAGGAAAGAATTATTTGCCTTATATAAATGTTTATTAGCATTCGAACCATATATTGTTTATAACAAATTTATTGTCAGAACAGATAATACACAAGTAAAATGGTGGCTAACAAGAAAATTAGACGACTCAGTTACAACAAAAGAAATACGAAGACTTGTCTTAAATATACAAAATTTTACATTTACAATAGAAGTGATCAGTACTAACAAAAATGTCACTGCAGACTACTTATCAAGACAAAGCTACCCAGACAGATCAAGATAGCCAAATGGATATTTTGTTAAAAGCCATGACTACACTTTGCTTAAAAGTGGACAGTTTTGAGCTAGAACTAAAAGAGCTAAAGAAGGACAAAGCTACAAGTCAACCGCATGACTCAAAATATGCTGAACTATGTCAATCGGAAGACATAAAAATTCCAGAACTAGAAGGAGACGTTGAGAAACTCCATAAAACTCATAACAAGTTTGTTAATGCAGCTACAGGAAAAGCATCTACAGGAGCAAGCAGCTCAAATCCAACCAGTCAACCTACAAAAAGACAAAACCAAAATTTAAATAGCCAGTTTACAAAAACCTTTACCAGGAATAAACAACCCATAAACCTATCACATCCGACTATACCAAGTCCACAAACATCCACATATGCCGCAAGTCTAAACCAAAATAAACAAGTATATAACCACATTTCCAGAGCATACATCCAAAATATGTATAAAACCCAAACCTTTTTGAATTTACATCCAAGATCTCAGACAACCACTGACCCTCAAAAAGATTTTATAACGCAGAAACTACAAGGATACAATAAACTAATAGCCCAGCCTGGCACCAGTGCAAATTTAGTACGTACATGCTATGAATATGGACTACTCGCAACGGTATATACAGCCGATGGAGCAGAACTACAACAAATACCAGACTTATATAATGCCTTTTCCATATACAGTAGCAATAAAAGATAGAAATATAGATAAATCCCTAGTATTATATTGGAAACTATCAGGAATAGAATTAACCCCTGGAAGTAAAATATTTACAGCAAGATGCAAAAATTTATATATTTTAACTACTAAACATATGGTACAAGCAACTAACAAAATTGATAAAATCAATATAGAATCCCCATTCGACAATATATTAACGGTCATAGATAATAATGATTATAGTTATGATGAATTAAATATGAATCAAGAATTAGATATAGTAAAAGAAATCCAGAAACACCAAAAATAATAAGAAAAATGGAATTATTAAGAAAATTAAATGATATACACGAAGAACTTAAAATTAGAAAAGAAAGATTAAATTATAATATATTTGCAGGTAAATGCACAGTACTATCTACTGTGTACTTTACGACTTTTTTTTAAAAAAGAAAACGCGTAACTATTCCTACACGCGTACTATCCTATCCTACTTTACATGATTGAGCATTATGCTCTTATTTTCAACAAAGAAAAACGTGTGGGGTTTAGTGTTTCCCACTAAAAAAGTAGTACAATAATTTACATAATAAGACAAACTAAAATAATATCTGCGGGTCTTCCCATGTATCTTTTTGTCTTGTTTCTGCGTTATAAAATCTTTTTGAGGGTCAGTGGTTGTCTGAGATCTTGGATGTAAATTCAAAAAGGTTTGGGTTTTATACATATTTTGGATGTATGCTCTGGAAATGTGGTTATATACTTGTTTATTTTGGTTTAGACTTGCGGCATATGTGGATGTTTGTGGACTTGGTATAGTCGGATGTGATAGGTTTATGGGTTGTTTATTCCTGATAGAGGTTTTTGTAAACTGGTTATTTAAATTTTGGTTTTGTCTTTTTGTAGGTTGACTGGTTGGATTTGAGCTGCTTGCTCCTGTAGATGCTTTTCCTGTAGCTGCATTAACAAACTTGTTATGAGTTTTATGGAGTTTCTCAACGTCTCCTTCTAGTTCTGGAATTTTTATGTCTTCCGATTGACATAGTTCAGCATATTTTGAGTCATGCGGTTGACTTGTAGCTTTGTCCTTCTTTAGCTCTTTTAATTCTAGCTCAAAACTGTCCACTTTTAAGCAAAGTGTAGTCATGGCTTTTAACAAAATATCCATTTGGCTATCTTGATCTGTCTGGGTAGCTTTGTCTTGATAAGTAGTCTGCAGTGACATTTTTGTTAGTACTGATCACTTCTATTGTAAATGTAAAATTTTGTATATTTAAGACAAGTCTTCGTATTTCTTTTGTTGTAACTGAGTCGTCTAATTTTCTTGTTAGCCACCATTTTACTTGTGTATTATCTGTTCTGACAATAAATTTGTTATAAACAATATATGGTTCGAATGCTAATAAACACAAGTCTTCGTATTTCTTTTGTTGTAACTGAGTCGTCTAATTTTCTTGTTAGCCACCATTTTACTTGTGTATTATCTGTTCTGACAATAAATTTGTTATAAACAATATATGGTTCGAATGCTAATAAACATTTATATAAGGCAAATAATTCTTTCCTATTTATTTCCCATTTATCTTGATGATATATTGTTATATTCAAGAACAGAAGACGAACACATACAATTACTAAATAAATTTATTAACATTATAGATACAGCAGGAATTAGTTTAAGTAAAAGCAAGGCAGAAATAATGAAAAAACAAATAGAATTTCTTGGTATACAAATAGATAAGAATGGAGTAAAAATGCAAACACATATAGTACAAAAAATTATAAATTCAAATGAAATACTAGATACGAAGAAAAAATTACAATCCTTTTTAGGATTAGTAAATCAAGTAAGAGAATATATACCAAAATTAGCAGAATATTTAAAACCATTAAATAAAAAATTAAAAAAGGATATTGAATATCATTTTGACCAAACAGATAGAAAACATATACAAAAGGTTAAAGAATTATGTCAAAAGTTACCAAAATTATATTTTCCAGATATAACAAAAGAATTTATATATATAGTAGAAACAGATTCAAGTAACCATAGTTACGGTGGAGTATTAAAATATAAGTATATTGATACAAAAACAGAACATCACTGTAGATATCACTCAGGAACATATACGGAACCTCAAGATAAATGGGAAATAAATAGGAAAGAATTATTTGCCTTATATAAATGTTTATTAGCATTCGAACCATATATTGTTTATAACAAATTTATTGTCAGAACAGATAATACACAAGTAAAATGGTGGCTAACAAGAAAATTAGACGACTCAGTTACAACAAAAGAAATACGAAGACTTGTCTTAAATATACAAAATTTTACATTTACAATAGAAGTGATCAGTACTAACAAAAATGTCACTGCAGACTACTTATCAAGACAAAGCTACCCAGACAGATCAAGATAGCCAAATGGATATTTTGTTAAAAGCCATGACTACACTTTGCTTAAAAGTGGACAGTTTTGAGCTAGAACTAAAAGAGCTAAAGAAGGACAAAGCTACAAGTCAACCGCATGACTCAAAATATGCTGAACTATGTCAATCGGAAGACATAAAAATTCCAGAACTAGAAGGAGACGTTGAGAAACTCCATAAAACTCATAACAAGTTTGTTAATGCAGCTACAGGAAAAGCATCTACAGGAGCAAGCAGCTCAAATCCAACCAGTCAACCTACAAAAAGACAAAACCAAAATTTAAATAGCCAGTTTACAAAAACCTTTACCAGGAATAAACAACCCATAAACCTATCACATCCGACTATACCAAGTCCACAAACATCCACATATGCCGCAAGTCTAAACCAAAATAAACAAGTATATAACCATATTTCCAGAGCATACATCCAAAATATGTATAAAACCCAAACCTTTTTGAATTTACATCCAAGATCTCAGACAACCACTGACCCTCAAAAAGATTTTATAACGCAGAAACTACAAGGATACAATAAACTAATAGCCCAGCCTGGCACCAGTGCAAATTTAGTACGTACATGCTATGAATATGGACTACTCGCAACGGTATATACAGCCGATGGAGCAGAACTACAACAAATACCAGACTTATATAATGCCTTTTCCATATACAAAAGAATTACAGACGGATCATTCTTTTATATAAGATGTTATTCAGCACCAGCCGAAATATTATACAATGAGATAAAACCACTCATCCAAGTAGTAAAAATTGGACTAACCAGAGATATGATTATCCCAGAGGATATAGAAAAGCAACCAGAAATACCAGAAGTTGATATACCAACATTCTTTGCTACAAAAAGATTAATAGGACTGCAAGTAATTATTCAAGAACTAGTCAACAATTACACCAATGGACATAACATATGGAAATATCATTGTAGAGACCATGCCATGATCTATGCAAATGCAAGAGTACTACGACAAGAAGATATGGAAGAAGTACGTAGTTGGATATGGACATTACTAAGACCCGAAGATACCCCAACAACAAGAGCTATCAAAAAAGATTTTATTTCAGAAAATTTATTGGTTAAATATTGCCAGTATTTAGGACCAAAATACCCAGATCACCATTGTTCAAAGTGCAGTGGAGGAAATACTACAACTATACCAGAAGTAAATCTAGAATGAAGAACAGCAAGACAAAAAGATACATGGGAAGACCCGCAGATATTATTTTAGTTTGTCTTATTATGTAAATTATTGTACTACTTTTTTAGTGGGAAACACTAAACCCCACACGTTTTTCTTTGTTGAAAATAAGAGCATAATGCTCAATCATGTAAAGTAGGATAGGATAGTACGCGTGCAGGAATAGTTACGCGTTTTCTTTTTTAAAAAAAAAAAAAAAAAGTCGTAAAGTACACAGTAGATAGTACTGTGCATTTACGCGTTTTTCTTCTTTTTTCTTTCAGAAGTCGTAAAGCAAACATCCGAATCATCTACAAAAATACAAGAAATGGAAAAAGAATTAGCAATATTAAAACAAATATATGCCCAGAAAGTACAAGCCAGATTAGCCAAACAAAATGAAAAAATAAAAAAAGAAAAAGAAAAAAAGTTAGCAATGGAATTAGAACAGTTAAAAGAACAAATACACTTAGAAAGCTTAAACCCTGACGAAGAATCTCCAAACATAAGTATTGATAACATCACAATAGACAATTTAACCATAGATAATGTAACCATAAACGAAACCGAATCAGAAATACATTCAGACAATAATAACAATGAAGACGATAATGACGATAACAGTGAAACATATACCCAAATAATGAACCAAATAACAGATTTAAATATAAATACAACAAATGCTGAACCAAATATACATACTATAAAAAATGAACAACCAAGTACAAGTAGAACATATGAGAAAAGAAGATATGATAACCCACGAACTAGAGAACCAACTTATTATACAGTAACAGATGATAATAGATATGAAGCAATATGGCAAAGTAGATTAAATAAATGGACACCAACTAAAACTCCAGAACATTCACAATTTTTAGATTTAGATTGTGTCACAGATATAAATAAAACAATACAAGTATGGATAGGACAAATTGCAAAACAACTAATAGATAATAAAATATCAGTAGCAGATACACCAGGATATATAGAAAGAACATTAATAGGAACAGTAAAATTATGGCTACATAACATAACAGCTGACGGTAGAGCAACATTAAGAAATAATAAAGATAGTAGTGGAACAATTACAACATCAAGCATAGCTATATTAGACAAATACGAATTTGGAATTAGAAATGAATTTGGAAGTATGACAACAGAATTAGCAGAACAAGAAAAAGATAAGAATCTAAATAGACAATTAATGAATAAATTATCAATATGCAATATGTGTTATATAGATGAATATACATGCGCTTTTAAAGATTACTATTATAGAGCAATATATACTCATGAAGAAGCTATAGCAGTTAGAAGAACATATTTTACAAAGTTACCTGAACCATTTAGTACAAAAATAATAACAGCATGGGATGCAGCTAGTTTGACAGATACATTAGGAGCTAGAATAAAATATTTACAAACATGGTTTATAGGACTGTGTGATGAATATAAAGATAAACAAAAATTAGATAAAGTATTAACAAAAAATATGTCGTGTTGTACACAAAAGATAGCACCACAATTTGGTTGTAAAACTAAGAAAAATAAGTTTAGATACAAAAAACGATTTAAAAAATATAAATCTTTTAAATCTAAATATAAGCATAAAAATCCAAGAAAAAGATATTATATAAAAAATTACAAGAGAAAAAGACCTTATCGACCTAAGAAAAAATTATCAGAATGCAAATGCTATAACTGTGGAAAATTAGGACACTTAGCTAAAGATTGTAAAATACCTAAAGATATTAAGAAAAAACAAATTACCGAAGTAAGAATAGAAGAAAATATTTATACAGAATTACCATACATAGATTATGATTTAGAAAGTAACGATAGTATTTATGAACTAGATGAATTACCAGATATAAATAGATAAGAATGGAGTAAAAATGCAAACACATATAGTACAAAAAATTATAAATTCAAATGAAATACTAGATACGAAGAAAAAATTACAATCCTTTTTAGGATTAGTAAATCAAGTAAGAGAATATATACCAAAATTAGCAGAATATTTAAAACCATTAAATAAAAAATTAAAAAAGGATATTGAATATCATTTTGACCAAACAGATAGAAAACATATACAAAAGGTTAAAGAATTATGTCAAAAGTTACCAAAATTATATTTTCCAGATATAACAAAAGAATTTATATATATAGTAGAAACAGATTCAAGTAACCATAGTTACGGTGGAGTATTAAAATATAAGTATATTGATACAAAAACAGAACATCACTGTAGATATCACTCAGGAACATATACGGAACCTCAAGATAAATGGGAAATAAATAGGAAAGAATTATTTGCCTTATATAAATGTTTATTAGCATTCGAACCATATATTGTTTATAACAAATTTATTGTCAGAACAGATAATACACAAGTAAAATGGTGGCTAACAAGAAAATTAGACGACTCAGTTACAACAAAAGAAATACGAAGACTTGTCTTAAATATACAAAATTTTACATTTACAATAGAAGTGATCAGTACTAACAAAAATGTCACTGCAGACTACTTATCAAGACAAAGCTACCCAGACAGATCAAGATAGCCAAATGGATATTTTGTTAAAAGCCATGACTACACTTTGCTTAAAAGTGGACAGTTTTGAGCTAGAACTAAAAGAGCTAAAGAAGGACAAAGCTACAAGTCAACCGCATGACTCAAAATATGCTGAACTATGTCAATCGGAAGACATAAAAATTCCAGAACTAGAAGGAGACGTTGAGAAACTCCATAAAACTCATAACAAGTTTGTTAATGCAGCTACAGGAAAAGCATCTACAGGAGCAAGCAGCTCAAATCCAACCAGTCAACCTACAAAAATAGGAGCCAAACGAGTACAAAATAAACCTAGAAAAACAACACCATGGATAAAAGGATCAGAAAAGATAACACAAAAACTAGAAAATCAAGTGACAACAGAGAAAGCAATAGAAATTATAACCTTTAATATCAATATGTTACAATCAATCTATGATAAGTTAGAACCCTTATATAGTGACAATCCGCTTAAAGGATGGCATAAACATAAAACAACAGTTACAATAGAACTAATAAATCAGAATAGTATAATAACCCAAAAACCATTAAAATATAACTTTGATGACTTAAAAGAATTTACCTTACACATAGATGAATTACTTCAAAATAATTACATCCAAGCTAGTAACAGTAAACATACTAGTCCCGCCTTTATTGTTAACAAACATAGTGAACAAAAAAGAGGGAAGAGTAGGATGGTTATTGATTATAGAAATCTAAATGCCAAAACTAAAACTTATAATTACCCAATACCAAATAAAATATTAAAAATTAGACAAATCCAAGGATATAATTACTTTAGCAAATTTGATTGCAAATCAGGATTTTATCATTTAAAATTAGAAGATAACTCTAAACATTTAACAGCATTCACAGTACCCCAAGGATTTTATGAATGGAATGTTTTACCCTTTGGATATAAAAATGCACCAGGTAGGTATCAACATTTTATGGATACTTACTTTACACAATTAGAAAACTGTATTGTATATATTGATGATATATTGTTATATTCAAGAACAGAAGACGAACACATACAATTACTAAATAAATTTATTAACATTATAGATACAGCAGGAATTAGTTTAAGTAAAAGCAAGGCAGAAATAATGAAAAAACAAATAGAATTTCTTGGTATACAAATAGATAAGAATGGAGTAAAAATGCAAACACATATAGTACAAAAAATTATAAATTCAAATGAAATACTAGATACGAAGAAAAAATTACAATCCTTTTTAGGATTAGTAAATCAAGTAAGAGAATATATACCAAAATTAGCAGAATATTTAAAACCATTAAATAAAAAATTAAAAAAGGATATTGAATATCATTTTGACCAAACAGATAGAAAACATATACAAAAGGTTAAAGAATTATGTCAAAAGTTACCAAAATTATATTTTCCAGATATAACAAAAGAATTTATATATATAGTAGAAAGAGATTCAAGTAACCATAGTTACGGTGGAGTATTAAAATATAAGTATATTGATACAAAAACAGAACATCACTGTAGATATCACTCAGGAACATATACGGAACCTCAAGATAAATGGGAAATAAATAGGAAAGAATTATTTGCCTTATATAAATGTTTATTAGCATTCGAACCATATATTGTTTATAACAAATTTATTGTCAGAACAGATAATACACAAGTAAAATGGTGGCTAACAAGAAAATTAGACGACTCAGTTACAACAAAAGAAATACGAAGACTTGTCTTAAATATACAAAATTTTACATTTACAATAGAAGTGATCAGTACTAACAAAAATGTCACTGCAGACTACTTATCAAGACAAAGCTACCCAGACAGATCAAGATAGCCAAATGGATATTTTGTTAAAAGCCATGACTACACTTTGCTTAAAAGTGGACAGTTTTGAGCTAGAACTAAAAGAGCTAAAGAAGGACAAAGCTACAAGTCAACCGCATGACTCAAAATATGCTGAACTATGTCAATCGGAAGACATAAAAATTCCAGAACTAGAAGGAGACGTTGAGAAACTCCATAAAACTCATAACAAGTTTGTTAATGCAGCTACAGGAAAAGCATCTACAGGAGCAAGCAGCTCAAATCCAACCAGTCAACCTACAAAAAGACAAAACCAAAATTTAAATAGCCAGTTTACAAAAACCTTTACCAGGAATAAACAACCCATAAACCTATCACATCCGACTATACCAAGTCCACAAACATCCACATATGCCGCAAGTCTAAACCAAAATAAACAAGTATATAACCACATTTCCAGAGCATACATCCAAAATATGTATAAAACCCAAACCTTTTTGAATTTACATCCAAGATCTCAGACAACCACTGACCCTCAAAAAGATTTTATAACGCAGAAACTACAAGGATACAATAAACTAATAGCCCAGCCTGGCACCAGTGCAAATTTAGTACGTACATGCTATGAATATGGACTACTCGCAACGGTATATACAGCCGATGGAGCAGAACTACAACAAATACCAGACTTATATAATGCCTTTTCCATATACAAAAGAATTACAGACGGATCATTCTTTTATATAAGATGTTATTCAGCACCAGCCGAAATATTATACAATGAGATAAAACCACTCATCCAAGTAGTAAAAATTGGACTAACCAGAGATATGATTATCCCAGAGGACATAGAAAAGCAACCAGAAATACCAGAAGTTGATATACCAACATTCTTTGCTACAAAAAGATTAATAGGACTGCAAGTAATTATTCAAGAACTAGTCAACAATTACACCAATGGACATAACATATGGAAATATCATTGTAGAGACCATGCCATGATCTATGCAAATGCAAGAGTACTACGACAAGAAGATATGGAAGAAGTACGTAGTTGGATATGGACATTACTAAGACCCGAAGATACCCCAACAACAAGAGCTATCAAAAAAGATTTTATTTCAGAAAATTTATTGGTTAAATATTGCCAGTATTTAGGACCAAAATACCCAGATCACCATTGTTCAAAGTGCAGTGGAGGAAATACTACAACTATACCAGAAGTAAATCTAGAATGAAGAACAGCAAGACAAAAAGATACATGGGAAGACCCGCAGATATTATTTTAGTTTGTCTTATTATGTAAATTATTGTACTACTTTTTTAGTGGGAAACACTAAACCCCACACGTTTTTCTTTGTTGAAAATAAGAGCATAATGCTCAATCATGTAAAGTAGGATAGGATAGTACGCGTGTAGGAATAGTTACGCGTTTTCTTTTTATCAATTTTGTTAGTTGCTTGTACCATATGTTTAGTAGTTAAAATATATAAATTTTTGCATCTTGCTGTAAATATTTTACTTCCAGGGGTTAATTCTATTCCTGATAGTTTCCAATATAATACTAGAGATTTATCTATATTTCTATCTTTTATTGCTACTGTATAATTTGGGTTAACTGTAAACTTAAATTTTTGGTATATTAGATTTCCTTTTACTGCACTAATTATACTTTGTTCAATTGGGTACTTAATTCTATCATCTGCTAAGTATAGTTCTATGGGTGTATTTATTCCTTCCTTAAAACATGCTTTTATTAATATCTGTATTGCTCCTAAGTGTACATGAGTTATTTCGTTTTTCGGTTTTGGTTTTAATGCTTGTATTTCTTTGGTTATTTCTCTTTTACTTATTATGGGTACCATTGCACTACCTTGTGCATATTTACAGTCTACTGTATGTTCTTTTTGGCTTATTATATAATATTCTTCTTTAGGTTTTTTAAACCAATATTTTACCATTGGTACATCTAATACATTATCTATTTTTAAGGTTATTTCTTGTTTCGTAATTTGCTTGTATATATTTGAGTCAAATATTATTTTTTGGTTATTACTATCTTCAGTTTGGTAATTTTCTTTTTCTATTATTCCTGATTCAGTCATCAATTTCGTTTTCTATATCTGATAGATTTATATCGCTATCATCATTATTTAGGTCAGTTTCTAAATCTGCGTCATTTATCTCTATATCTGGTAATTCATCTAGTTCATAAATACTATCGTTACTTTCTAAATCATAATCTATGTATGGTAATTCTGTATAAATATTTTCTTCTATTCTTACTTCGGTAATTTGTTTTTTCTTAATATCTTTAGGTATTTTACAATCTTTAGCTAAGTGTCCTAATTTTCCACAGTTATAGCATTTGCATTCTGATAATTTTTTCTTAGGTCGATAAGGTCTTTTTCTCTTGTAATTTTTTATATAATATCTTTTTCTTGGATTTTTATGCTTATATTTAGATTTAAAAGATTTATATTTTTTAAATCGTTTTTTGTATCTAAACTTATTTTTCTTAGTTTTACAACCAAATTGTGGTGCTATCTTTTGTGTACAACACGACATATTTTTTGTTAATACTTTATCTAATTTTTGTTTATCTTTATATTCATCACACAGTCCTATAAACCATGTTTGTAAATATTTTATTCTAGCTCCTAATGTATCTGTCAAACTAGCTGCATCCCATGCTGTTATTATTTTTGTACTAAATGGTTCAGGTAACTTTGTAAAATATGTTCTTCTAACTGCTATAGCTTCTTCATGAGTATATATTGCTCTATAATAGTAATCTTTAAAAGCGCATGTATATTCATCTATATAACACATATTGCATATTGATAATTTATTCATTAATTGTCTATTTAGATTCTTATCTTTTTCTTGTTCTGCTAATTCTGTTGTCATACTTCCAAATTCATTTCTAATTCCAAATTCGTATTTGTCTAATATAGCTATGCTTGATGTTGTAATTGTTCCACTACTATCTTTATTATTTCTTAATGTTGCTCTACCGTCAGCTGTTATGTTATGTAGCCATAATTTTACTGTTCCTATTAATGTTCTTTCTATATATCCTGGTGTATCTGCTACTGATATTTTATTATCTATTAGTTGTTTTGCAATTTGTCCTATCCATACTTGTATTGTTTTATTTATATCTGTGACACAATCTAAATCTAAAAATTGTGAATGTTCTGGAGTTTTAGTTGGTGTCCATTTATTTAATCTACTTTGCCATATTGCTTCATATCTATTATCATCTGTTACTGTATAATAAGTTGGTTCTCTAGTTCGTGGGTTATCATATCTTCTTTTCTCATATGTTCTACTTGTACTTGGTTGTTCATTTTTTATAGTATGTATATTTGGTTCAGCATTTGTTGTATTTATATTTAAATCTGTTATTTGGTTCATTATTTGGGTATATGTTTCACTGTTATCGTCATTATCGTCTTCATTGTTATTATTGTCTGAATGTATTTCTGATTCGGTTTCGTTTATGGTTACATTATCTATGGTTAAATTGTCTATTGTGATGTTATCAATACTTATGTTTGGAGATTCTTCGTCAGGGTTTAAGCTTTCTAAGTGTATTTGTTCTTTTAACTGTTCTAATTCCATTGCTAACTTTTTTTCTTTTTCTTTTTTTATTTTTTCATTTTGTTTGGCTAATCTGGCTTGTACTTTCTGGGCATATATTTGTTTTAATATTGCTAATTCTTTTTCCATTTCTTGTATTTTTGTAGATGATTCGGATGTTTCTGGTTCTGGTTCAAAATATTCAGGGATTGGTTCTTGAGGTGGTATAGGTTTTTGAGGAGGGGTTTGTTTTATTTGTTGGGTTTTTAGTTGTTCGATTTCTTTTTTGGCTTCTAATCGTATTTTTTCTATTTCTAGTTTTTGATCTATTTCAGTATTTTCTTTTTGTAATCTTATCATTTCTGTTAGACTATCTTCTAATTTAGCTGATATTGGATCCGGCATTAAATATAATTTTGTACCTATTTTTCTATATCGTCGTCCTAAATTTGAGTGTGTTATTGTTATTTGTGTTCCATCTGTTCCTAAAAATGTTTTTTCTTCTACTGGATATTCTTCTTTATTCATAAACAATATTTTATTTCTAATATATCTTTTTGTAATTCTAATTCTTGTATGGTTTGTTTTTGTGCTTCGATTGATTTTTTAGCTACTCCTGCAAATATATTATAATTTAATCTTTCTTTTCTAATTTTAAGTTCTTCGTGTATATCATTTAATTTTCTTAATAATTCCATTTTTCTTATTATTTTTGGTGTTTCTGGATATATATATACTGGGTTGCTCGGCTCTGGTTTATCCATTTACTAATGATTCTCTTATTTTAGTTATTGCTATAATAAAATGTGTTATTCTTTTAGTGAAGTTATTTATTTCCTTGATTATTTGTGTAATTTCTTTTAGCTTATATTTTTGCTGTCTTTTTATTTTACTCTGTTTTTCAATTCTTCTTGTTAAATAGTGTATTTTTATTTTTCTGACTACTTTTGGTTGTTGTCGCTTATACATTATAATTCATCATATTTATATTCTTGTTGTTTTATAAGTTGTCTAATATATTCGTATTCTGTATAGGAAATTGTGTCGATTAATTCAGGTATTTTTGTGTATTCGTATCTTTCATATAATTTATCTAAATTTAGTCTTAGTTTCTGTACTTTAGTTGCTATATTTATTTGTTTATCCAATCTTATACATCTAGGGTGTTTATCTGGTAAATCTTCTCCATATTCAATTCCTTTCATGTTTTCTGTTTGTATTATAAATTGTTTTTTACTTTGTTTCTTTATTCTATTTTTGTAAATATTGTTGGTACTATATTTTTTATTTGTTGAAAATAAGAGCATAATGCTCAATCATGTAAAGTAGGATAGGATAGTACGCGTGTAGGAATAGTTACGCGTTTTCTTTTTTAAAAAAAGTCGTAAAGTACACAGTAGATAGTACTGTGCATTTACGCGTTTTTCTTCTTTTTTCTTTCAGAAGTCGTAAAGCAAACAGTATCTTAAACTGTTTACTCACGCGGTTTCTTTATGTAAATTATTGAGGCACTTGCCTCTTATGTGTATAAATAGAGACGAACAGATGAGAAGGAAGGCAAGCAATTCTGCTTACCTATAACCTCTCATGTGTTGAGAACTCAATAAAAGATATTACTCAAAAATATATTTCAGATATTTGCTATGGAGGAATCCAACATAGAAACATCTATGCCACATACTACCGACGAGATAACAACAAAGGTATACTCATATTTACATATGTGTAACTAATCTATCATATTCCTAATAATCTCTGATTAGCTTATTATTATTTATCATGTTATAGTCTGATTATGTTAACATTATCCTTATTAGTTTGCTATGGTTAGGAAGCTGAGAGTAAGTTAGACCCAGACTAAGCTTTTCCAAAATGGTTGAACCCAGAAAAGGCGAGGAAGCCGTGAATAGGGTAGTAAACCAACTGAAGTAAGCAGGGTTAGGGTAAACTGATTAAAGCTGGAACCCATAGTAGTGACCAACCGGATAATTAAACATACTGGACTATTAGATGATAAAGGTAATAATATAAGCAGAGGTTAGAAGGAATAGTTTGATTAAAACACAGAAGTAAGAAATGACAGAACCTAGTTATATGAAACTCGAGATAGCAGAAACTAGTAACCCTAAACAAACAGAAGATATAGAAAGATATAAAACACCAATACCTAAGTATCTTATAAATGGAGATAAAGACTATAAAATATTAGTCTTATATATATTAAAAAATTTAGATACAGATATCACACAAAGAATATATAACCTACTATTTAACCACGAAATCATAGACTTAATGAAAGAATTATGGATAGACACAATATTAAACAATGATAGTGATAATGACTCTAGAGATAATGATATATACCTTGATATAGATACAGAAGGATATCTAGATTTTTATTAAAATGGACCAAAATAATTTAGAAAATTGGCAGCGAACTATAGATGAACTAAGAGAAAGAGAAACATTAATACAATTCAATCTAGACAGATATATACAAACCCAAAATAGTGGTTATTTAGATCTAATAGTAAGAGATATCAATATTATATTAAGACTAATTAGAGAACGAGATAACTACTATAATTCCGCATTTAGATAAAATGACCCAAGAAGAGAAGATCAAAGGACCAACCACATTTCCAGAGCATACATCCAAAATATGTATAAAACCCAAACCTTTTTGAATTTACATCCAAGATCTCAGACAACCACTGACCCTCAAAAAGATTTTATAACGCAGAAACTACAAGGATACAATAAACTAATAGCCCAGCCTGGCACCAGTGCAAATTTAGTACGTACATGCTATGAATATGGACTACTCGCAACGGTATATACAGCCGATGGAGCAGAACTACAACAAATACCAGACTTATATAATGCCTTTTCCATATACAAAAGAATTACAGACGGATCATTCTTTTATATAAGATGTTATTCAGCACCAGCCGAAATATTATACAATGAGATAAAACCACTCATCCAAGTAGTAAAAATTGGACTAACCAGAGATATGATTATCCCAGAGGACATAGAAAAGCAACCAGAAATACCAGAAGTTGATATACCAACATTCTTTGCTACAAAAAGATTAATAGGACTGCAAGTAATTATTCAAGAACTAGTCAACAATTACACCAATGGACATAACATATGGAAATATCATTGTAGAGACCATGCCATGATCTATGCAAATGCAAGAGTACTACGACAAGAAGATATGGAAGAAGTACGTAGTTGGATATGGACATTACTAAGACCCGAAGATACCCCAACAACAAGAGCTATCAAAAAAGATTTTATTTCAGAAAATTTATTGGTTAAATATTGCCAGTATTTAGGACCAAAATACCCAGATCACCATTGTTCAAAGTGCAGTGGAGGAAATACTACAACTATACCAGAAGTAAATCTAGAATGAAGAACAGCAAGACAAAAAGATACATGGGAAGACCCGCAGATATTATTTTAGTTTGTCTTATTATGTAAATTATTGTACTACTTTTTTAGTGGGAAACACTAAACCCCACACGTTTTTCTTTGTTGAAAATAAGAGCATAATGCTCAATCATGTAAAGTAGGATAGGATAGTACGCGTGTAGGAATAGTTACGCGTTTTCTTTTTTAAAAAAAAAAAAGTCGTAAAGTACACAATAGATAGTACTGTGCATTTACGCGTTTTTCTTCTTTTTTCTTTCAGAAGTCGTAAAGCAAACAGTATCTTAAACTGTTTACTCACGCGGTTTCTTTATGTAAATTATTGAGGCACTTGCCTCTTATGTGTATAAATAGAGACGAACAGATGAGAAGGAAGGCAAGCAATTCTGCTTACCTATAACCTCTCATGTGTTGAGAACTCAATAAAAGATATTACTCAAAAATATATTTCAGATATTTGCTATGGAGGAATCCAACATAGAAACATCTATGCCACATACTACCGACGAGATAACAACAAAGGTATACTCATATTTACATATGTGTAACTAATCTATCATATTCCTAATAATCTCTGATTAGCTTATTATTATTTATCATGTTATAGTCTGATTATGTTAACATTATCCTTATTAGTTTGCTATGGTTAGGAAGCTGAGAGTAAGTTAGACCCAGACTAAGCTTTTCCAAAATGGTTGAACCCAGAAAAGGCGAGGAAGCCGTGAATAGGGTAGTAAACCAACTGAAGTAAGCAGGGTTAGGGTAAACTGATTAAAGCTGGAACCCATAGTAGTGACCAACCGGATAATTAAACATACTGGACTATTAGATGATAAAGGTAATAATATAAGCAGAGGTTAGAAGGAATAGTTTGATTAAAACACAGAAGTAAGAAATGACAGAACCTAGTTATATGAAACTCGAGATAGCAGAAACTAGTAACCCTAAACAAACAGAAGATATAGAAAGATATAAAACACCAATACCTAAGTATCTTATAAATGGAGATAAAGACTATAAAATATTAGTCTTATATATATTAAAAAATTTAGATACAGATATCACACAAAGAATATATAACCTACTATTTAACCACGAAATTATAGACTTAATGAAAGAATTATGGCTAGACACAATATTAAACAATGATAGTGATGATGACTCTAGAGATAATGATATATACCTTGATATAGATACAGAAGGATATCTAGATTTTTATTAAAATGGACCAAAATAATTTAGAAAATTGGCAGCGAACTATAGATGAACTAAGAGAAAGAGAAACATTAATACAATTCAATCTAGACAGATATATACAAACCCAAAATAGTGGTTATTTAGATCTAATAGTAAGAGATATCAATATTATATTAAGACTAATTAGAGAACGAGATAACTACTATAATTCCGCATTTAGATAAAATGACCCAAGAAGAGAAGATCAAAGGACCACCCCCCACATTGGTATCAGAGCATAGGAATAAAAAAGATAAGATAACAGAGCATAGGATGAACGAAAATAAAATAAACGAGCATAGGAATAAAAAATATAGTACCAACAATATTTACAAAAATAGAATAAAGAAACAAAGTAAAAAACAATTTATAATACAAACAGAAAACATGAAAGGAATTGAATATGGAGAAGATTTACCAGATAAACACCCTAGATGTATAAGATTGGATAAACAAATAAATATAGCAACTAAAGTACAGAAACTAAGACTAAATTTAGATAAATTATATGAAAGATACGAATACACAAAAATACCTGAATTAATCGACACAATTTCCTATACAGAATACGAATATATTAGACAACTTATAAAACAACAAGAATATAAATATGATGAATTATAATGTATAAGCGACAACAACCAAAAGTAGTCAGAAAAATAAAAATACACTATTTAACAAGAAGAATTGAAAAACAGAGTAAAATAAAAAGACAGCAAAAATATAAGCTAAAAGAAATTACACAAATAATCAAGGAAATAAATAACTTCACTAAAAGAATAACACATTTTATTATAGCAATAACTAAAATAAGAGAATCATTAGTAAATGGATAAACCAGAGCCGAGCAACCCAGTATATATATATCCAGAAACACCAAAAATAATAAGAAAAATGGAATTATTAAGAAAATTAAATGATATACACGAAGAACTTAAAATTAGAAAAGAAAGATTAAATTATAATATATTTGCAGGAGTAGCTAAAAAATCAATCGAAGCACAAAAACAAACCATACAAGAATTAGAATTACAAAAAGATATATTAGAAATAAAATATTGTTTATGAATAAAGAAGAATATCCAGTAGAAGAAAAAACATTTTTAGGAACAGATGGAACACAAATAACAATAACACACTCAAATTTAGGACGACGATATAGAAAAATAGGTACAAAATTATATTTAATGCCGGATCCAATATCAGCTAAATTAGAAGATAGTCTAACAGAAATGATAAGATTACAAAAAGAAAATACTGAAATAGATCAAAAACTAGAAATAGAAAAAATACGATTAGAAGCCAAAAAAGAAATCGAACAACTAAAAACCCAACAAATAAAACAAACCCCTCCTCAAAAACCTATACCACCTCAAGAACCAATCCCTGAATATTTTGAACCAGAACCAGAAACATCCGAATCATCTACAAAAATACAAGAAATGGAAAAAGAATTAGCAATATTAAAACAAATATATGCCCAGAAAGTACAAGCCAGATTAGCCAAACAAAATGAAAAAATAAAAAAAGAAAAAGAAAAAAAGTTAGCAATGGAATTAGAACAGTTAAAAGAACAAATACACTTAGAAAGCTTAAACCCTGACGAAGAATCTCCAAACATAAGTATTGATAACATCACAATAGACAATTTAACTATTCCTACACGCGTACTATCCTATCCTACTTTACATGATTGAGCATTATGCTCTTATTTTCAACAAAGAAAAACGTGTGGGGTTTAGTGTTTCCCACTAAAAAAGTAGTACAATAATTTACATAATAAGACAAACTAAAATAATATCTGCGGGTCTTCCCATGTATCTTTTTGTCTTGCTGTTCTTCATTCTAGATTTACTTCTGGTATAGTTGTAGTATTTCCTCCACTGCACTTTGAACAATGGTGATCTGGGTATTTTGGTCCTAAATACTGGCAATATTTAACCAATAAATTTTCTGAAATAAAATCTTTTTTGATAGCTCTTGTTGTTGGGGTATCTTCGGGTCTTAGTAATGTCCATATCCAACTACGTACTTCTTCCATATCTTCTTGTCGTAGTACTCTTGCATTTGCATAGATCATGGCATGGTCTCTACAATGATATTTCCATATGTTATGTCCATTGGTGTAATTGTTGACTAGTTCTTGAATAATTACTTGCAGTCCTATTAATCTTTTTGTAGCAAAGAATGTTGGTATATCAACTTCTGGTATTTCTGGTTGCTTTTCTATGTCCTCTGGGATAATCATATCTCTGGTTAGTCCAATTTTTACTACTTGGATGAGTGGTTTTATCTCATTGTATAATATTTCGGCTGGTGCTGAATAACATCTTATATAAAAGAATGATCCGTCTGTAATTCTTTTGTATATGGAAAAGGCATTATATAAGTCTGGTATTTGTTGTAGTTCTGCTCCATCGGCTGTATATACCGTTGCGAGTAGTCCATATTCATAGCATGTACGTACTAAATTTGCACTGGTGCCAGGCTGGGCTATTAGTTTATTGTATCCTTGTAGTTTCTGCGTTATAAAATCTTTTTGAGGGTCAGTGGTTGTCTGAGATCTTGGATGTAAATTCAAAAAGGTTTGGGTTTTATACATATTTTGGATGTATGCTCTGGAAATGTGGTTATATACTTGTTTATTTTGGTTTAGACTTGCGGCATATGTGGATGTTTGTGGACTTGGTATAGTCGGATGTGATAGGTTTATGGGTTGTTTATTCCTGGTAAAGGTTTTTGTAAACTGGCTATTTAAATTTTGGTTTTGTCTTTTTGTAGGTTGACTGGTTGGATTTGAGCTGCTTGCTCCTGTAGATGCTTTTCCTGTAGCTGCATTAACAAACTTGTTATGAGTTTTATGGAGTTTCTCAACGTCTCCTTCTAGTTCTGGAATTTTTATGTCTTCCGATTGACATAGTTCAGCATATTTTGAGTCATGCGGTTGACTTGTAGCTTTGTCCTTCTTTAGCTCTTTTAATTCTAGCTCAAAACTGTCCACTTTTAAGCAAAGTGTAGTCATGGCTTTTAACAAAATATCCATTTGGCTATCTTGATCTGTCTGGGTAGCTTTGTCTTGATAAGTAGTCTGCAGTGACATTTTTGTTAGTACTGATCACTTCTATTGTAAATGTAAAATTTTGTATATTTAAGACAAGTCTTCGTATTTCTTTTGTTGTAACTGAGTCGTCTAATTTTCTTGTTAGCCACCATTTTACTTGTGTATTATCTGTTCTGACAATAAATTTGTTATAAACAATATATGGTTCGAATGCTAATAAACATTTATATAAGGCAAATAATTCTTTCCTATTTATTTCCCATTTATCTTGAGGTTCCGTATATGTTCCTGAGTGATATCTACAGTGATGTTCTGTTTTTGTATCAATATACTTATATTTTAATACTCCACCGTAACTATGGTTACTTGAATCTGTTTCTACTATATATATAAATTCTTTTGTTATATCTGGAAAATATAATTTTGGTAACTTTTGACATAATTCTTTAACCTTTTGTATATGTTTTCTATCTGTTTGGTCAAAATGATATTCAATATCCTTTTTTAATTTTTTATTTAATGGTTTTAAATATTCTGCTAATTTTGGTATATATTCTCTTACTTGATTTACTAATCCTAAAAAGGATTGTAACTTTTTCTTTGTATCTAGTATCTCATCTGAATTTATAATTTTTTGTACTATATGTGTTTGCATTTTTACTCCATTCTTATCTATTTGTATACCAAGAAATTCTATTTGTTTTTTCATTATTTCTGCCTTGCTTTTACTTAAACTAATTCCTGCTGTATCTATAATGTTAATAAATTTATTTAGTAATTGTATGTGTTCGTCTTCTGTTCTTGAATATAACAATATATCATCAATATATACAATACAGTTTTCTAATTGTGTAAAGTAAGTATCCATAAAATGTTGATACCTACCTGGTGCATTTTTATATCCAAAGGGTAAAACATTCCATTCATAAAATCCTTGGGGTACTGTGAATGCTGTTAAATGTTTAGAGTTATCTTCTAATTTTAAATGATAAAATCCTGATTTGCAATCAAATTTGCTAAAGTAATTATATCCTTGGATTTGTCTAATTTTTAATATTTTATTTGGTATTGGGTAATTATAAGTTTTAGTTTTGGCATTTAGATTTCTATAATCAATAACCATCCTACTCTTCCCTCTTTTTTGTTCACTATGTTTGTTAACAATAAAGGCGGGACTAGTATGTTTACTGTTACTAGCTTGGATGTAATTATTTTGAAGTAATTCATCTATGTGTAAGGTAAATTCTTTTAAGTCATCAAAGTTATATTTTAATGGTTTTTGGGTTATTATACTATTCTGATTTATTAGTTCTATTGTAACTGTTGTTTTATGTTTATGCCATCCTTTAAGCGGATTGTCACTATATAAGGGTTCTAACTTATCATAGATTGATTGTAACATATTGATATTAAAGGTTATAATTTCTATTGCTTTCTCTGTTGTCACTTGATTTTCTAGTTTTTGTGTTATCTTTTCTGATCCTTTTATCCATGGTGTTGTTTTTCTAGGTTTATTTTGTACTCGTTTGGCTCCTATTTTTTGTTTACAAGGTGTTGTAAACCAGCAGTGTGTTTTTGTTAGTATATGAGGGTATAGTTCATCGATAAAGGGCATTCCTAAAATTATATCTCTTGTTGTGAAATCATAGTTATACATTGTTTTTATTGTTAGTATTTTATCATATATTTGTAATTTGACATCTTTTGCATAATATTTTATTATACTTCCTTCGTCATTAAATCCTGAAAATACAGTTGGATTTTTTATCTTTTGCCACTTAGTTTCTGGTAAACAATTGTATCTACATAAATTTGCTTCTGCACCGGTATCTATCATTGGTGTGTAATATCTACTATTGTATCCTTCTACAATTATTTTTGCTAATATATATACTTTCATTTTAAAGTATTTTTATAATATTGATTTTGTCCTATTGATTATTACATTTTTATTTTGGTAATGAATGATCAATCTTTTATCTTCTAACTTATATGGTTTTACTTGTTCTAGCCATTGTAGTCCTAAAACTATATTTGGATTTATTTGTCCTATTGTAAATTGTATATTTATAGGTATTCCGCCTATAATTACTTCTTGAATAGTTATTTCCTTTGTCTGTTTTAATTCTATTGGTAAATCGGGTATTTCTTGTTCTTGTATTATAATATCATCTTCTGTAATTAATTCTCTAGTTATCCAATTATCTTGTTCTCCTGTGTTGATTAAGATTAAATATTTTCGTTGATTTAATATTCCTGTTATATAATAGGGATGTTGTGTTGGTATTATTTCATTGGGTATTTCATATTCTATTCTTCTGGATGTACTCATTCTTGATGAGGATGAGGGGGCATCTATTTGTCTTTTTGGTGTCATTCCTATTCTTTCTTTTACTATATCTAATTCTTGATTCATATTTAATTCATCATAACTATAATCATTATTATCTATGACCGTTAATATATTGTCGAATGGGGATTCTATATTGATTTTATCAATTTTGTTAGTTGCTTGTACCATATGTTTAGTAGTTAAAATATATAAATTTTTGCATCTTGCTGTAAATATTTTACTTCCAGGGGTTAATTCTATTCCTGATAGTTTCCAATATAATATAAGAATAGAAGAGCTATCAAAAAAGATTTTATTTCAGAAAATTTATTGGTTAAATATTGCCAGTATTTAGGACCAAAATACCCAGATCACCATTGTTCAAAGTGCAGTGGAGGAAATACTACAACTATACCAGAAGTAAATCTAGAATGAAGAACAGCAAGACAAAAAGATACATGGGAAGACCCGCAGATATTATTTTAGTTTGTCTTATTATGTAAATTATTGTACTACTTTTTTAGTGGGAAACACTAAACCCCACACGTTTTTCTTTGTTGAAAATAAGAGCATAATGCTCAATCATGTAAAGTAGGATAGGATAGTACGCGTGTAGGAATAGTTACGCGTTTTCTTTTTTAAAAAAAAAGTCGTAAAGTACACAGTAGATAGTACTGTGCATTTACGCGTTTTTCTTCTTTTTTCTTTCAGAAGTCGTAAAGCAAACAGTATCTTAAACTGTTTACTCACGCGGTTTCTTTATGTAAATTATTGAGGCACTTGCCTCTTATGTGTATAAATAGAGACGAACAGATGAGAAGGAAGGCAAGCAATTCTGCTTACCTATAACCTCTCATGTGTTGAGAACTCAATAAAAGATATTACTCAAAAATATATTTCAGATATTTGCTATGGAGGAATCCAACATAGAAACATCTATGCCACATACTACCGACGAGATAACAACAAAGGTATACTCATATTTACATATGTGTAACTAATCTATCATATTCCTAATAATCTCTGATTAGCTTATTATTATTTATCATGTTATAGTCTGATTATGTTAACATTATCCTTATTAGTTTGCTATGGTTAGGAAGCTGAGAGTAAGTTAGACCCAGACTAAGCTTTTCCAAAATGGTTGAACCCAGAAAAGGCGAGGAAGCCGTGAATAGGGTAGTAAACCAACTGAAGTAAGCAGGGTTAGGGTAAACTGATTAAAGCTGGAACCCATAGTAGTGACCAACCGGATAATTAAACATACTGGACTATTAGATGATAAAGGTAATAATATAAGCAGAGGTTAGAAGGAATAGTTTGATTAAAACACAGAAGTAAGAAATGACAGAACCTAGTTATATGAAACTCGAGATAGCAGAAACTAGTAACCCTAAACAAACAGAAGATATAGAAAGATATAAAACACCAATACCTAAGTATATTATAAATGGAGATAAAGACTATAAAATATTAGTCTTATATATATTAAAAAATTTAGATACAGATATCACACAAAGAATATATAACCTACTATTTAACCACGAAATTATAGACTTAATGAAAGAATTATGGCTAGACACAATATTAAACAATGATAGTGATGATGACTCTAGAGATAATGATATATACCTTGATATAGATACAGAAGGATATCTAGATTTTTATTAAAATGGACCAAAATAATTTAGAAAATTGGCAGCGAACTATAGATGAACTAAGAGAAAGAGAAACATTAATACAATTCAATCTAGACAGATATATACAAACCCAAAATAGTGGTTATTTAGATCTAATAGTAAGAGATATCAATATTATATTAAGACTAATTAGAGAACGAGATAACTACTATAATTCCGCATTTAGATAAAATGACCCAAGAGCCGAGCAACCCAGTATATATATATCCAGAAACACCAAAAATAATAAGAAAAATGGAATTATTAAGAAAATTAAATGATATACACGAAGAACTTAAAATTAGAAAAGAAAGATTAAATTATAATATATTTGCAGGAGTAGCTAAAAAATCAATCGAAGCACAAAAACAAACCATACAAGAATTAGAATTACAAAAAGATATATTAGAAATAAAATATTGTTTATGAATAAAGAAGAATATCCAGTAGAAGAAAAAACATTTTTAGGAACAGATGGAACACAAATAACAATAACACACTCAAATTTAGGACGACGATATAGAAAAATAGGTACAAAATTATATTTAATGCCGGATCCAATATCAGCTAAATTAGAAGATAGTCTAACAGAAATGATAAGATTACAAAAAGAAAATACTGAAATAGATCAAAAACTAGAAATAGAAAAAATACGATTAGAAGCCAAAAAAGAAATCGAACAACTAAAAACCCAACAAATAAAACAAACCCCTCCTCAAAAACCTATACCACCTCAAGAACCAATCCCTGAATATTTTGAACCAGAACCAGAAACATCCGAATCATCTACAAAAATACAAGAAATGGAAAAAGAATTAGCAATATTAAAACAAATATATGCCCAGAAAGTACAAGCCAGATTAGCCAAACAAAATGAAAAAATAAAAAAAGAAAAAGAAAAAAAGTTAGCAATGGAATTAGAACAGTTAAAAGAACAAATACACTTAGAAAGCTTAAACCCTGACGAAGAATCTCCAAACATAAGTATTGATAACATCACAATAGACAATTTAACCATAGATAATGTAACCATAAACGAAACCGAATCAGAAATACATTCAGACAATAATAACAATGAAGACGATAATGACGATAACAGTGAAACATATACCCAAATAATGAACCAAATAACAGATTTAAATATAAATACAACAAATGCTGAACCAAATATACATACTATAAAAAATGAACAACCAAGTACAAGTAGAACATATGAGAAAAGAAGATATGATAACCCACGAACTAGAGAACCAACTTATTATACAGTAACAGATGATAATAGATATGAAGCAATATGGCAAAGTAGATTAAATAAATGGACACCAACTAAAACTCCAGAACATTCACAATTTTTAGATTTAGATTGTGTCACAGATATAAATAAAACAATACAAGTATGGATAGGACAAATTGCAAAACAACTAATAGATAATAAAATATCAGTAGCAGATACACCAGGATATATAGAAAGAACATTAATAGGAACAGTAAAATTATGGCTACATAACATAACAGCTGACGGTAGAGCAACATTAAGAAATAATAAAGATAGTAGTGGAACAATTACAACATCAAGCATAGCTATATTAGACAAATACGAATTTGGAATTAGAAATGAATTTGGAAGTATGACAACAGAATTAGCAGAACAAGAAAAAGATAAGAATCTAAATAGACAATTAATGAATAAATTATCAATATGCAATATGTGTTATATAGATGAATATACATGCGCTTTTAAAGATTACTATTATAGAGCAATATATACTCATGAAGAAGCTATAGCAGTTAGAAGAACATATTTTACAAAGTTACCTGAACCATTTAGTACAAAAATAATAACAGCATGGGATGCAGCTAGTTTCTATGTTGGATTCCTCCATAGCAAATATCTGAAATATATTTTTGAGTAATATCTTTTATTGAGTTCTCAACACATGAGAGGTTATAGGTAAGCAGAATTGCTTGCCTTCCTTCTCATCTGTTCGTCTCTATTTATACACATAAGAGGCAAGTGCCTCAATAATTTACATAAAGAAACCGCGTGAGTAAACAGTTTAAGATACTGTTTGCTTTACGACTTCTGAAAGAAAAAAGAAGAAAAACGCGTAAATGCACAGTACTATCTACTGTGTACTTTACGACTTTTTTTTTTTTTTTTTTTTAAAAAAGAAAACGCGTAACTATTCCTGCACGCGTACTACCCATAAACCTATCACATCCGACTATACCAAGTCCACAAACATCCACATATGCCGCAAGTCTAAACCAAAATAAACAAGTATATAACCACATTTCCAGAGCATAATATGTATAAAACCCAAACCTTTTTGAATTTACATCCAAGATCTCAGACAACCACTGACCCTCAAAAAGATTTTATAACTCAGAAACTACAAGGATACAATAAACTAATAGCCCAGCCTGGCACCAGTGCAAATTTAGTACGTACATGCTATGAATATGGACTACTCGCAACAGTATATACAGCCGATGGAGCAGAACTACAACAAATACCAGACTTATATAATGCCTTTTCCATATACAAAAGAATTACAGACGGATCATTCTTTTATATAAGATGTTATTCAGCACCAGCCGAAATATTATACAATGAGATAAAACCACTCATCCAAGTAGTAAAAATTGGACTAACCAGAGATATGATTATCCCAGAGGACATAGAAAAGCAACCAGAAATACCAGAAGTTGATATACCAACATTCTTTGCTACAAAAAGATTAATAGGACTACAAGTAATTATCCAAGAACTAGTCAACAATTATACCAATGGACATAACATATGGAAATATCATTGTAGAGACCATGCCATGATCTATGCAAATGCAAGAGTACTACGACAAGAAGATATGGAAGAAGTACGTAGTTGGATATGGACATTACTAAGACCCGAAGATACCCCAACAACAAGAGCTATCAAAAAAGATTTTATTTCAGAAAATTTATTGGTTAAATATTGCCAGTATTTAGGACCAAAATACCCAGATCACCATTGTTCAAAGTGCAGTGGAGGAAATACTACAACTATACCAGAAGTAAATCTAGAATGAAGAACAGCAAGACAAAAAGATACATGGGAAGACCCGCAGATATTATTTTAGTTTGTCTTATTATGTAAATTATTGTACTACTTTTTTAGTGGGAAACACTAAACCCCACACGTTTTTCTTTGTTGAAAATAAGAGCATAATGCTCAATCATGTAAAGTAGGATAGGATAGTACGCGTGTAGGAATAGTTACGCGTTTTCTTTTTTAAAAAAAGTCGTAAAGTACACAGTAGATAGTACTGTGCATTTACGCGTTTTTCTTCTTTTTTCTTTCAGAAGTCGTAAAGCAAACAGTATCTTAAACTGTTTACTCACGCGGTTTCTTTATGTAAATTATTGAGGCACTTGCCTCTTATGTGTATAAATAGAGACGAACAGATGAGAAGGAAGGCAAGCAATTCTGCTTACCTATAACCTCTCATGTGTTGAGAACTCAATAAAAGATATTACTCAAAAATATATTTCAGATATTTGCTATGGAGGAATCCAACATAGAAACATCTATGCCACATACTACCGACGAGATAACAACAAAGGTATACTCATATTTACATATGTGTAACTAATCTATCATATTCCTAATAATCTCTGATTAGCTTATTATTATTTATCATGTTATAGTCTGATTATGTTAACATTATCCTTATTAGTTTGCTATGGTTAGGAAGCTGAGAGTAAGTTAGACCCAGACTAAGCTTTTCCAAAATGGTTGAACCCAGAAAAGGCGAGGAAGCCGTGAATAGGGTAGTAAACCAACTGAAGTAAGCAGGGTTAGGGTAAACTGATTAAAGCTGGAACCCATAGTAGTGACCAACCGGATAATTAAACATACTGGACTATTAGATGATAAAGGTAATAATATAAGCAGAGGTTAGAAGGAATAATTGATTAAAACACAGAAGTAAGAAATGACAGAACCTAGTTATATGAAACCCGAAATAGCAGAAACTAGTAACCCTAAACAAACAGAAGATATAGAAAGATATAAAACACCAATACCTAAGTATCTTATAAATGGAGATAAAGACTATAAAATATTAGTCTTATATATATTAAAAAATTTAGATACAGATATCACACAAAGAATATATAACCTACTATTTAACCACGAAATCATAGACTTAATGAAAGAATTATGGATAGACACAATATTAAACAATGATAGTGATAATGACTCTAGAGATAATGATATATACCTTGATATAGATACAGAAGGATATCTAGATTTTTATTAAAATGGACCAAAATAATTTAGAAAATTGGCAGCGAACTATAGATGAACTAAGAGAAAGAGAAACATTAATACAATTCAATCTAGACAGATATATACAAACCCAAAATAGTGGTTATTTAGATCTAATAGTAAGAGATATCAATATTATATTAAGACTAATTAGAGAACGAGATAACTACTATAATTCCGCATTTAGATAAAATGACCCAAGAAGAGAAGATCAAAGGACCACCCCCCACATTGGTATCAGAGCATAGGAATAAAAAAGATAAGATAACAGAGCATAGGATGAACGAAAATAAAATAAACGAGCATAGGAATAAAAAATATAGTACCAACAATATTTACAAAAATAGAATAAAGAAACAAAGTAAAAAACAATTTATAATACAAACAGAAAACATGAAAGGAATTGAATATGGAGAAGATTTACCAGATAAACACCCTAGATGTATAAGATTGGATAAACAAATAAATATAGCAACTAAAGTACAGAAACTAAGACTAAATTTAGATAAATTATATGAAAGATACGAATACACAAAAATACCTGAATTAATCGACACAATTTCCTATACAGAATACGAATATATTAGACAACTTATAAAACAACAAGAATATAAATATGATGAATTATAATGTATAAGCGACAACAACCAAAAGTAGTCAGAAAAATAAAAATACACTATTTAACAAGAAGAATTGAAAAACAGAGTAAAATAAAAAGACAGCAAAAATATAAGCTAAAAGAAATTACACAAATAATCAAGGAAATAAATAACTTCACTAAAAGAATAACACATTTTATTATAGCAATAACTAAAATAAGAGAATCATTAGTAAATGGATAAACCAGAGCCGAGCAACCCAGTATATATATATCCAGAAACACCAAAAATAATAAGAAAAATGGAATTATTAAGAAAATTAAATGATATACACGAAGAACTTAAAATTAGAAAAGAAAGATTAAATTATAATATATTTGCAGGAGTAGCTAAAAAATCAATCGAAGCACAAAAACAAACCATACAAGAATTAGAATTACAAAAAGATATATTAGAAATAAAATATTGTTTATGAATAAAGAAGAATATCCAGTAGAAGAAAAAACATTTTTAGGAACAGATGGAACACAAATAACAATAACACACTCAAATTTAGGACGACGATATAGAAAAATAGGTACAAAATTATATTTAATGCCGGATCCAATATCAGCTAAATTAGAAGATAGTCTAACAGAAATGATAAGATTACAAAAAGAAAATACTGAAATAGATCAAAAACTAGAAATAGAAAAAATACGATTAGAAGCCAAAAAAGAAATCGAACAACTAAAAACCCAACAAATAAAACAAACCCCTCCTCAAAAACCTATACCACCTCAAGAACCAATCCCTGAATATTTTGAACCAGAACCAGAAACATCCGAATCATCTACAAAAATACAAGAAATGGAAAAAGAATTAGCAATATTAAAACAAATATATGCCCAGAAAGTACAAGCCAGATTAGCCAAACAAAATGAAAAAATAAAAAAAGAAAAAGAAAAAAAGTTAGCAATGGAATTAGAACAGTTAAAAGAACAAATACACTTAGAAAGCTTAAACCCTGACGAAGAATCTCCAAACATAAGTATTGATAACATCACAATAGACAATTTAACCATAGATAATGTAACCATAAACGAAACCGAATCAGAAATACATTCAGACAATAATAACAATGAAGACGATAATGACGATAACAGTGAAACATATACCCAAATAATGAACCAAATAACAGATTTAAATATAAATACAACAAATGCTGAACCAAATATACATACTATAAAAAATGAACAACCAAGTACAAGTAGAACATATGAGAAAAGAAGATATGATAACCCACGAACTAGAGAACCAACTTATTATACAGTAACAGATGATAATAGATATGAAGCAATATGGCAAAGTAGATTAAATAAATGGACACCAACTAAAACTCCAGAACATTCACAATTTTTAGATTTAGATTGTGTCACAGATATAAATAAAACAATACAAGTATGGATAGGACAAATTGCAAAACAACTAATAGATAATAAAATATCAGTAGCAGATACACCAGGATATATAGAAAGAACATTAATAGGAACAGTAAAATTATGGCTACATAACATAACAGCTGACGGTAGAGCAACATTAAGAAATAATAAAGATAGTAGTGGAACAATTACAACATCAAGCATAGCTATATTAGACAAATACGAATTTGGAATTAGAAATGAATTTGGAAGTATGACAACAGAATTAGCAGAACAAGAAAAAGATAAGAATCTAAATAGACAATTAATGAATAAATTATCAATATGCAATATGTGTTATATAGATGAATATACATGCGCTTTTAAAGATTACTATTATAGAGCAATATATACTCATGAAGAAGCTATAGCAGTTAGAAGAACATATTTTACAAAGTTACCTGAACCATTTAGTACAAAAATAATAACAGCATGGGATGCAGCTAGTTTCTATGTTGGATTCCTCCATAGCAAATATCTGAAATATATTTTTGAGTAATATCTTTTATTGAGTTCTCAACACATGAGAGGTTATAGGTAAGCAGAATTGCTTGCCTTCCTTCTCATCTGTTCGTCTCTATTTATACACATAAGAGGCAAGTGCCTCAATAATTTACATAAAGAAACCGCGTGAGTAAACAGTTTAAGATACTGTTTGCTTTACGACTTCTGAAAGAAAAAAGAAGAAAAACGCGTAAATGCACAGTACTATCTACTGTGTACTTTACGACTTTTTTTTTTTTTTTTTTTTAAAAAAGAAAACGCGTAACTATTCCTGCACGCGTACTACCCATAAACCTATCACATCCGACTATACCAAGTCCACAAACATCCACATATGCCGCAAGTCTAAACCAAAATAAACAAGTATATAACCACATTTCCAGAGCATAATATGTATAAAACCCAAACCTTTTTGAATTTACATCCAAGATCTCAGACAACCACTGACCCTCAAAAAGATTTTATAACTCAGAAACTACAAGGATACAATAAACTAATAGCCCAGCCTGGCACCAGTGCAAATTTAGTACGTACATGCTATGAATATGGACTACTCGCAACAGTATATACAGCCGATGGAGCAGAACTACAACAAATACCAGACTTATATAATGCCTTTTCCATATACAAAAGAATTACAGACGGATCATTCTTTTATATAAGATGTTATTCAGCACCAGCCGAAATATTATACAATGAGATAAAACCACTCATCCAAGTAGTAAAAATTGGACTAACCAGAGATATGATTATCCCAGAGGATATAGAAAAGCAACCAGAAATACCAGAAGTTGATATACCAACATTCTTTGCTACAAAAAGATTAATAGGACTGCAAGTAATTATTCAAGAACTAGTCAACAATTACACCAATGGACATAACATATGGAAATATCATTGTAGAGACCATGCCATGATCTATGCAAATGCAAGAGTACTACGACAAGAAGATATGGAAGAAGTACGTAGTTGGATATGGACATTACTAAGACCCGAAGATACCCCAACAACAAGAGCTATCAAAAAAGATTTTATTTCAGAAAATTTATTGGTTAAATATTGCCAGTATTTAGGACCAAAATACCCAGATCACCATTGTTCAAAGTGCAGTGGAGGAAATACTACAACTATACCAGAAGTAAATCTAGAATGAAGAACAGCAAGACAAAAAGATACATGGGAAGACCCGCAGATATTATTTTAGTTTGTCTTATTATGTAAATTATTGTACTACTTTTTTAGTGGGAAACACTAAACCCCACACGTTTTTCTTTGTTGAAAATAAGAGCATAATGCTCAATCATGTAAAGTAGGATAGGATAGTACGCGTGTAGGAATAGTTACGCGTTTTCTTTTTTAAAAAAAAGTCGTAAAGTACACAGTAGATAGTACTGTGCATTTACGCGTTTTTCTTCTTTTTTCTTTCAGAAGTCGTAAAGCAAACAGTATCTTAAACTGTTTACTCACGCGGTTTCTTTATGTAAATTATTGAGGCACTTGCCTCTTATGTGTATAAATAGAGACGAACAGATGAGAAGGAAGGCAAGCAATTCTGCTTACCTATAACCTCTCATGTGTTGAGAACTCAATAAAAGATATTACTCAAAAATATATTTCAGATATTTGCTATGGAGGAATCCAACATAGAAACATCTATGCCACATACTACCGACGAGATAACAACAAAGGTATACTCATATTTACATATGTGTAACTAATCTATCATATTCCTAATAATCTCTGATTAGCTTATTATTATTTATCATGTTATAGTCTGATTATGTTAACATTATCCTTATTAGTTTGCTATGGTTAGGAAGCTGAGAGTAAGTTAGACCCAGACTAAGCTTTTCCAAAATGGTTGAACCCAGAAAAGGCGAGGAAGCCGTGAATAGGGTAGTAAACCAACTGAAGTAAGCAGGGTTAGGGTAAACTGATTAAAGCTGGAACCCATAGTAGTGACCAACCGGATAATTAAACATACTGGACTATTAGATGATAAAGGTAATAATATAAGCAGAGGTTAGAAGGAATAGTTTGATTAAAACACAGAAGTAAGAAATGACAGAACCTAGTTATATGAAACTCGAGATAGCAGAAACTAGTAACCCTAAACAAACAGAAGATATAGAAAGATATAAAACACCAATACCTAAGTATCTTATAAATGGAGATAAAGACTATAAAATATTAGTCTTATATATATTAAAAAATTTAGATACAGATATCACACAAAGAATATATAACCTACTATTTAACCACGAAATCATAGACTTAATGAAAGAATTATGGCTAGACACAATATTAAACAATGATAGTGATGATGACTCTAGAGATAATGATATATACCTTGATATAGATACAGAAGGATATCTAGATTTTTATTAAAATGGACCAAAATAATTTAGAAAATTGGCAGCGAACTATAGATGAACTAAGAGAAAGAGAAACATTAATACAATTCAATCTAGACAGATATATACAAACCCAAAATAGTGGTTATTTAGATCTAATAGTAAGAGATATCAATATTATATTAAGACTAATTAGAGAACGAGATAACTACTATAATTCCGCATTTAGATAAAATGACCCAAGAAGAGAAGATCAAAGGACCACCCCCCACATTGGTATCAGAGCATAGGAATAAAAAAGATAAGATAACAGAGCATAGGATGAACAAAAATAAAATAAACGAGCATAGGAATAAAAAATATAGTACCAACAATATTTACAAAAATAGAATAAAGAAACAAAGTAAAAAACAATTTATAATACAAACAGAAAACATGAAAGGAATTGAATATGGAGAAGATTTACCAGATAAACACCCTAGATGTATAAGATTGGATAAACAAATAAATATAGCAACTAAAGTACAGAAACTAAGACTAAATTTAGATAAATTATATGAAAGATACGAATACACAAAAATACCTGAATTAATCGACACAATTTCCTATACAGAATACGAATATATTAGACAACTTATAAAACAACAAGAATATAAATATGATGAATTATAATGTATAAGCGACAACAACCAAAAGTAGTCAGAAAAATAAAAATACACTATTTAACAAGAAGAATTGAAAAACAGAGTAAAATAAAAAGACAGCAAAAATATAAGCTAAAAGAAATTACACAAATAATCAAGGAAATAAATAACTTCACTAAAAGAATAACACATTTTATTATAGCAATAACTAAAATAAGAGAATCATTAGTAAATGGATAAACCAGAGCCAAGCAACCCAGTATATATATATCCAGAAACACCAAAAATAATAAGAAAAATGGAATTATTAAGAAAATTAAATGATATACACGAAGAACTTAAAATTAGAAAAGAAAGATTAAATTATAATATATTTGCAGGAGTAGCTAAAAAATCAATCGAAGCACAAAAACAAACCATACAAGAATTAGAATTACAAAAAGATATATTAGAAATTAAATATTGTTTATGAATAAAGAAGAATATCCAGTAGAAGAAAAAACATTTTTAGGAACAGATGGAACACAAATAACAATAACACACTCAAATTTAGGACGACGATATAGAAAAATAGGTACAAAATTATATTTAATGCCGGATCCAATATCAGCTAAATTAGAAGATAGTCTAACAGAAATGATAAGATTACAAAAAGAAAATACTGAAATAGATCAAAAACTAGAAATAGAAAAAATACGATTAGAAGCCAAAAAAGAAATCGAACAACTAAAAACCCAACAAATAAAACAAACCCCTCCTCAAAAACCTATACCACCTCAAGAACCAATCCCTGAATATTTTGAACCAGAACCAGAAACATCCGAATCATCTACAAAAATACAAGAAATGGAAAAAGAATTAGCAATATTAAAACAAATATATGCCCAGAAAGTACAAGCCAGATTAGCCAAACAAAATGAAAAAATAAAAAAAGAAAAAGAAAAAAAGTTAGCAATGGAATTAGAACAGTTAAAAGAACAAATACACTTAGAAAGCTTAAACCCTGACGAAGAATCTCCAAACATAAGTATTGATAACATCACAATAGACAATTTAACCATAGATAATGTAACCATAAACGAAACCGAATCAGAAATACATTCAGACAATAATAACAATGAAGACGATAATGACGATAACAGTGAAACATATACCCAAATAATGAACCAAATAACAGATTTAAATATAAATACAACAAATGCTGAACCAAATATACATACTATAAAAAATGAACAACCAAGTACAAGTAGAACATATGAGAAAAGAAGATATGATAACCCACGAACTAGAGAACCAACTTATTATACAGTAACAGATGATAATAGATATGAAGCAATATGGCAAAGTAGATTAAATAAATGGACACCAACTAAAACTCCAGAACATTCACAATTTTTAGATTTAGATTGTGTCACAGATATAAATAAAACAATACAAGTATGGATAGGACAAATTGCAAAGCAACTAATAGATAATAAAATATCAGTAGCAGATACACCAGGATATATAGAAAGAACATTAATAGGAACAGTAAAATTATGGCTACATAACATAACAGCTGACGGTAGAGCAACATTAAGAAATAATAAAGATAGTAGTGGAACAATTACAACATCAAGCATAGCTATATTAGACAAATACGAATTTGGAATTAGAAATGAATTTGGAAGTATGACAACAGAATTAGCAGAACAAGAAAAAGATAAGAATCTAAATAGACAATTAATGAATAAATTATCAATATGCAATATGTGTTATATAGATGAATATACATGCGCTTTTAAAGATTACTATTATAGAGCAATATATACTCATGAAGAAGCTATAGCAGTTAGAAGAACATATTTTACAAAGTTACCTGAACCATTTAGTACAAAAATAATAACAGCATGGGATGCAGCTAGTTTGACAGATACATTAGGAGCTAGAATAAAATATTTACAAACATGGTTTATAGGACTGTGTGATGAATATAAAGATAAACAAAAATTAGATAAAGTATTAACAAAAAATATGTCGTGTTGTACACAAAAGATAGCACCACAATTTGGTTGTAAAACTAAGAAAAATAAGTTTAGATACAAAAAACGATTTAAAAAATATAAATCTTTTAAATCTAAATATAAGCATAAAAATCCAAGAAAAAGATATTATATAAAAAATTACAAGAGAAAAAGACCTTATCGACCTAAGAAAAAATTATCAGAATGCAAATGCTATAACTGTGGAAAATTAGGACACTTAGCTAAAGATTGTAAAATACCTAAAGATATTAAGAAAAAACAAATTACCGAAGTAAGAATAGAAGAAAATATTTATACAGAATTACCATACATAGATTATGATTTAGAAAGTAACGATAGTATTTATGAACTAGATGAATTACCAGATATAGAGATAAATGACGCAGATTTAGAAACTGACCTAAATAATGATGATAGCGATATAAATCTATCAGATATAGAAAACGAAATTGATGACTGAATCAGGAATAATAGAAAAAGAAAATTACCAAACTGAAGATAGTAATAACCAAAAAATAATATTTGACTCAAATATATACAAGCAAATTACGAAACAAGAAATAACCTTAAAAATAGATAATGTATTAGATGTACCAATGGTAAAATATTGGTTTAAAAAACCTAAAGAAGAATATTATATAATAAGCCAAAAAGAACATACAGTAGACTGTAAATATGCACAAGGTAGTGCAATGGTACCCATAATAAGTAAAAGAGAAATAACCAAAGAAATACAAGCATTAAAACCAAAACCGAAAAACGAAATAACTCATGTACACTTAGGAGCAATACAGATATTAATAAAAGCATGTTTTAAGGAAGGAATAAATACACCCATAGAACTATACTTAGCAGATGATAGAATTAAGTACCCAATTGAACAAAGTATAATTAGTGCAGTAAAAGGAAATCTAATATACCAAAAATTTAAGTTTACAGTTAACCCAAATTATACAGTAGCAATAAAAGATAGAAATATAGATAAATCTCTAGTATTATATTGGAAACTATCAGGAATAGAATTAACCCCTGGAAGTAAAATATTTACAGCAAGATGCAAAAATTTATATATTTTAACTACTAAACATATGGTACAAGCAACTAACAAAATTGATAAAATCAATATAGAATCCCCATTCGACAATATATTAACGGTCATAGATAATAATGATTATAGTTATGATGAATTAAATATGAATCAAGAATTAGATATAGTAAAAGAAAGAATAGGAATGACACCAAAAAGACAAATAGATGCCCCCTCATCCTCATCAAGAATGAGTACATCCAGAAGAATAGAATATGAAATACCCAATGAAATAATACCAACACAACATCCTTATTATATAACAGGAATATTAAATCAACGAAAATATTTAATCTTAATTAACACAGGAGAACAAGATAATTGGATAACAAGAGAATTAATTACAGAAGATGATATTATAATACAAGAACAAGAAATACCCGATCTACCAATAGAATTAAAACAGACAAAGGAAATAACTATTCAAGAAGTAATTATAGGCGGAATACCTATAAACATACAATTTACAATAGGACAAATAAATCCAAATATAGTTTTAGGACTACAATGGCTAGAACAAGTAAAACCATATAAGTTAGAAGATAAAAGATTGATCATTCATTACCAAAATAAAAATGTAATAATCAATAGGACAAAATCAATATTATAAAAATACTTTAAAATGAAAGTATATATATTAGCAAAAATAATTGTAGAAGGATACAATAGTAGATATTACACACCAATGATAGATACCGGTGCAGAAGCAAATTTATGTAGATACAATTGTTTACCAGAAACTAAGTGGCAAAAGATAAAAAATCCAACTGTATTTTCAGGATTTAATGACGAAGGAAGTATAATAAAATATTATGCAAAAGATGTCAAATTACAAATATATGATAAAATACTAACAATAAAAACAATGTATAACTATGATTTCACAACAAGAGATATAATTTTAGGAATGCCCTTTATCGATGAACTATACCCTCATATACTAACAAAAACACACTGCTGGTTTACAACACCTTGTAAACAAAAAATAGGAGCCAAACGAGTACAAAATAAACCTAGAAAAACAACACCATGGATAAAAGGATCAGAAAAGATAACACAAAAACTAGAAAATCAAGTGACAACAGAGAAAGCAATAGAAATTATAACCTTTAATATCAATATGTTACAATCAATCTATGATAAGTTAGAACCCTTATATAGTGACAATCCGCTTAAAGGATGGCATAAACATAAAACAACAGTTACAATAGAACTAATAAATCAGAATAGTATAATAACCCAAAAACCATTAAAATATAACTTTGATGACTTAAAAGAATTTACCTTACACATAGATGAATTACTTCAAAATAATTACATCCAAGCTAGTAACAGTAAACATACTAGTCCCGCCTTTATTGTTAACAAACATAGTGAACAAAAAAGAGGGAAGAGTAGGATGGTTATTGATTATAGAAATCTAAATGCCAAAACTAAAACTTATAATTACCCAATACCAAATAAAATATTAAAAATTAGACAAATCCAAGGATATAATTACTTTAGCAAATTTGATTGCAAATCAGGATTTTATCATTTAAAATTAGAAGATAACTCTAAACATTTAACAGCATTCACAGTACCCCAAGGATTTTATGAATGGAATGTTTTACCCTTTGGATATAAAAATGCACCAGGTAGGTATCAACATTTTATGGATACTTACTTTACACAATTAGAAAACTGTATTGTATATATTGATGATATATTGTTATATTCAAGAACAGAAGACGAACACATACAATTACTAAATAAATTTATTAACATTATAGATACAGCAGGAATTAGTTTAAGTAAAAGCAAGGCAGAAATAATGAAAAAACAAATAGAATTTCTTGGTATACAAATAGATAAGAATGGAGTAAAAATGCAAACACATATAGTACAAAAAATTATAAATTCAAATGAAATACTAGATACGAAGAAAAAATTACAATCCTTTTTAGGATTAGTAAATCAAGTAAGAGAATATATACCAAAATTAGCAGAATATTTAAAACCATTAAATAAAAAATTAAAAAAGGATATTGAATATCATTTTGACCAAACAGATAGAAAACATATACAAAAGGTTAAAGAATTATGTCAAAAGTTACCAAAATTATATTTTCCAGATATAACAAAAGAATTTATATATATAGTAGAAACAGATTCAAGTAACCATAGTTACGGTGGAGTATTAAAATATAAGTATATTGATACAAAAACAGAACATCACTGTAGATATCACTCAGGAACATATACGGAACCTCAAGATAAATGGGAAATAAATAGGTTGTTTATTCCTGGTAAAGGTTTTTGTAAACTGGCTATTTAAATTTTGGTTTTGTCTTTTTGTAGGTTGACTGGTTGGATTTGAGCTGCTTGCTCCTGTAGATGCTTTTCCTGTAGCTGCATTAACAAACTTGTTATGAGTTTTATGGAGTTTCTCAACGTCTCCTTCTAGTTCTGGAATTTTTATGTCTTCCGATTGACATAGTTCAGCATATTTTGAGTCATGCGGTTGACTTGTAGCTTTGTCCTTCTTTAGCTCTTTTAGTTCTAGCTCAAAACTGTCCACTTTTAAGCAAAGTGTAGTCATGGCTTTTAACAAAATATCCATTTGGCTATCTTGATCTGTCTGGGTAGCTTTGTCTTGATAAGTAGTCTGCAGTGACATTTTTGTTAGTACTGATCACTTCTATTGTAAATGTAAAATTTTGTATATTTAAGACAAGTCTTCGTATTTCTTTTGTTGTAACTGAGTCGTCTAATTTTCTTGTTAGCCACCATTTTACTTGTGTATTATCTATTCTGACAATAAATTTGTTATAAACAATATATGGTTCGAATGCTAATAAACATTTATATAAGGCAAATAATTCTTTCCTATTTATTTCCCATTTATCTTGAGGTTCCGTATATGTTCCTGAGTGATATCTACAGTGATGTTCTGTTTTTGTATCAATATACTTATATTTTAATACTCCACCGTAACTATGGTTACTTGAATCTGTTTCTACTATATATATAAATTCTTTTGTTATATCTGGAAAATATAATTTTGGTAACTTTTGACATAATTCTTTAACCTTTTGTATATGTTTTCTATCTGTTTGGTCAAAATGATATTCAATATCCTTTTTTAATTTTTTATTTAATGGTTTTAAATATTCTGCTAATTTTGGTATATATTCTCTTACTTGATTTACTAATCCTAAAAAGGATTGTAATTTTTTCTTCGTATCTAGTATTTCATTTGAATTTATAATTTTTTGTACTATATGTGTTTGCATTTTTACTCCATTCTTATCTATTTGTATACCAAGAAATTCTATTTGTTTTTTCATTATTTCTGCCTTGCTTTTACTTAAACTAATTCCTGCTGTATCTATAATGTTAATAAATTTATTTAGTAATTGTATGTGTTCGTCTTCTGTTCTTGAATATAACAATATATCATCAATATATACAATACAGTTTTCTAATTGTGTAAAGTAAGTATCCATAAAATGTTGATACCTACCTGGTGCATTTTTATATCCAAAGGGTAAAACATTCCATTCATAAAATCCTTGGGGTACTGTGAATGCTGTTAAATGTTTAGAGTTATCTTCTAATTTTAAATGATAAAAGCCTGATTTGCAATCAAATTTGCTAAAGTAATTATATCCTTGGATTTGTCTAATTTTTAATATTTTGTTTTAGGACTACAATGGCTAGAACAAGTAAAACCATATAAGTTAGAAGATAAAAGATTGATCATTCATTACCCAAATAAAAATGTAATAATCAATAGGACAAAATCAATATTATAAAAATACTTTAAAATGAAAGTATATATATTAGCAAAAATAATTGTAGAAGGATACAATAGTAGATATTACACACCAATGATAGATACCGGTGCAGAAGCAAATTTATGTAGATACAATTGTTTACCAGAAGCCTGGCACCAGTGCAAATTTAGTACGTACATGCTATGAATATGGACTACTCGCAACAGTATATACAGCCGATGGAGCAGAACTACAACAAATACCAGACTTATATAATGCCTTTTCCATATACAAAAGAATTACAGACGGATCATTCTTTTATATAAGATGTTATTCAGCACCAGCCGAAATATTATACAATGAGATAAAACCACTCATCCAAGTAGTAAAAATTGGACTAACCAGAGATATGATTATCCCAGAGGACATAGAAAAGCAACCAGAAATACCAGAAGTTGATATACCAACATTCTTTGCTACAAAAAGATTAATAGGACTACAAGTAATTATCCAAGAACTAGTCAACAATTATACCAATGGACATAACATATGGAAATATCATTGTAGAGACCATGCCATGATCTATGCAAATGCAAGAGTACTACGACAAGAAGATATGGAAGAAGTACGTAGTTGGATATGGACATTACTAAGACCCGAAGATACCCCAACAACAAGAGCTATCAAAAAAGATTTTATTTCAGAAAATTTATTGGTTAAATATTGCCAGTATTTAGGACCAAAATACCCAGATCACCATTGTTCAAAGTGCAGTGGAGGAAATACTACAACTATACCAGAAGTAAATCTAGAATGAAGAACAGCAAGACAAAAAGATACATGGGAAGACCCGCAGATATTATTTTAGTTTGTCTTATTATGTAAATTATTGTACTACTTTTTTAGTGGGAAACACTAAACCCCACACGTTTTTCTTTGTTGAAAATAAGAGCATAATGCTCAATCATGTAAAGTAGGATAGGATAGTACGCGTGTAGGAATAGTTACGCGTTTTCTTTTTTAAAAAAAAGTCGTAAAGTACACAGTAGATAGTACTGTGCATTTACGCGTTTTTCTTCTTTTTTCTTTCAGAAGTCGTAAAGCAAACAGTATCTTAAACTGTTTACTCACGCGGTTTCTTTATGTAAATTATTGAGGCACTTGCCTCTTATGTGTATAAATAGAGACGAACAGATGAGAAGGAAGGCAAGCAATTCTGCTTACCTATAACCTCTCATGTGTTGAGAACTCAATAAAAGATATTACTCAAAAATATATTTCAGATATTTGCTATGGAGGAATCCAACATAGAAACATCTATGCCACATACTACCGACGAGATAACAACAAAGGTATACTCATATTTACATATGTGTAACTAATCTATCATATTCCTAATAATCTCTGATTAGCTTATTATTATTTATCATGTTATAGTCTGATTATGTTAACATTATCCTTATTAGTTTGCTATGGTTAGGAAGCTGAGAGTAAGTTAGACCCAGACTAAGCTTTTCCAAAATGGTTGAACCCAGAAAAGGCGAGGAAGCCGTGAATAGGGTAGTAAACCAACTGAAGTAAGCAGGGTTAGGGTAAACTGATTAAAGCTGGAACCCATAGTAGTGACCAACCGGATAATTAAACATACTGGACTATTAGATGATAAAGGTAATAATATAAGCAGAGGTTAGAAGGAATAGTTTGATTAAAACACAGAAGTAAGAAATGACAGAACCTAGTTATATGAAACTCGAGATAGCAGAAACTAGTAACCCTAAACAAACAGAAGATATAGAAAGATATAAAACACCAATACCTAAGTATCTTATAAATGGAGATAAAGACTATAAAATATTAGTCTTATATATATTAAAAAATTTAGATACAGATATCACACAAAGAATATATAACCTACTATTTAACCACGAAATCATAGACTTAATGAAAGAATTATGGATAGACACAATATTAAACAATGATAGTGATAATGACTCTAGAGATAATGATATATACCTTGATATAGATACAGAAGGATATCTAGATTTTTATTAAAATGGACCAAAATAATTTAGAAAATTGGCAGCGAACTATAGATGAACTAAGAGAAAGAGAAACATTAATACAATTCAATCTAGACAGATATATACAAACCCAAAATAGTGGTTATTTAGATCTAATAGTAAGAGATATCAATATTATATTAAGACTAATTAGAGAACGAGATAACTACTATAATTTCGCATTTAGATAAAATGACCCAAGAAGAGAAGATCAAAGGACCACCCCCCACATTGGTATCAGAGCATAGGAATAAAAAAGATAAGATAACAGAGCATAGGATGAACGAAAATAAAATAAACGAGCATAGGAATAAAAAATATAGTACCAACAATATTTACAAAAATAGAATAAAGAAACAAAGTAAAAAACAATTTATAATACAAACAGAAAACATGAAAGGAATTGAATATGGAGAAGATTTACCAGATAAACACCCTAGATGTATAAGATTGGATAAACAAATAAATATAGCAACTAAAGTACAGAAACTAAGACTAAATTTAGATAAATTATATGAAAGATACGAATACACAAAAATACCTGAATTAATCGACACAATTTCCTATACAGAATACGAATATATTAGACAACTTATAAAACAACAAGAATATAAATATGATGAATTATAATGTATAAGCGACAACAACCAAAAGTAGTCAGAAAAATAAAAATACACTATTTAACAAGAAGAATTGAAAAACAGAGTAAAATAAAAAGACAGCAAAAATATAAGCTAAAAGAAATTACACAAATAATCAAGGAAATAAATAACTTCACTAAAAGAATAACACATTTTATTATAGCAATAACTAAAATAAGAGAATCATTAGTAAATGGATAAACCAGAGCCGAGCAACCCAGTATATATATATCCAGAAACACCAAAAATAATAAGAAAAATGGAATTATTAAGAAAATTAAATGATATACACGAAGAACTTAAAATTAGAAAAGAAAGATTAAATTATAATATATTTGCAGGAGTAGCTAAAAAATCAATCGAAGCACAAAAACAAACCATACAAGAATTAGAATTACAAAAAGATATATTAGAAATAAAATATTGTTTATGAATAAAGAAGAATATCCAGTAGAAGAAAAAACATTTTTAGGAACAGATGGAACACAAATAACAATAACACACTCAAATTTAGGACGACGATATAGAAAAATAGGTACAAAATTATATTTAATGCCGGATCCAATATCAGCTAAATTAGAAGATAGTCTAACAGAAATGATAAGATTACAAAAAGAAAATACTGAAATAGATCAAAAACTAGAAATAGAAAAAATACGATTAGAAGCCAAAAAAGAAATCGAACAACTAAAAACCCAACAAATAAAACAAACCCCTCCTCAAAAACCTATACCACCTCAAGAACCAATCCCTGAATATTTTGAACCAGAACCAGAAACATCCGAATCATCTACAAAAATACAAGAAATGGAAAAAGAATTAGCAATATTAAAACAAATATATGCCCAGAAAGTACAAGCCAGATTAGCCAAACAAAATGAAAAAATAAAAAAAGAAAAAGAAAAAAAGTTAGCAATGGAATTAGAACAGTTAAAAGAACAAATACACTTAGAAAGCTTAAACCCTGACGAAGAATCTCCAAACATAAGTATTGATAACATCACAATAGACAATTTAACCATAGATAATGTGGTCCTTTGATCTTCTCTTCTTGGGTCATTTTATCTAAATGCGGAATTATAGTAGTTATCTCGTTCTCTAATTAGTCTTAATATAATATTGATATCTCTTACTATTAGATCTAAATAACCACTATTTTGGGTTTGTATATATCTGTCTAGATTGAATTGTATTAATGTTTCTCTTTCTCTTAGTTCATCTATAGTTCGCTGCCAATTTTCTAAATTATTTTGGTCCATTTTAATAAAAATCTAGATATCCTTCTGTATCTATATCAAGGTATATATCATTATCTCTAGAGTCATCATCACTATCATTGTTTAATATTGTGTCTAGCCATAATTCTTTCATTAAGTCTATAATTTCGTGGTTAAATAGTAGGTTATATATTCTTTGTGTGATATCTGTATCTAAATTTTTTAATATATATAAGACTAATATTTTATAGTCTTTATCTCCATTTATAAGATACTTAGGTATTGGTGTTTTATATCTTTCTATATCTTCTGTTTGTTTAGGGTTACTAGTTTCTGCTATCTCGAGTTTCATATAACTAGGTTCTGTCATTTCTTACTTCTGTGTTTTAATCAAACTATTCCTTCTAACCTCTGCTTATATTATTACCTTTATCATCTAATAGTCCAGTATGTTTAATTATCCGGTTGGTCACTACTATGGGTTCCAGCTTTAATCAGTTTACCCTAACCCTGCTTACTTCAGTTGGTTTACTACCCTATTCACGGCTTCCTCGCCTTTTCTGGGTTCAACCATTTTGGAAAAGCTTAGTCTGGGTCTAACTTACTCTCAGCTTCCTAACCATAGCAAACTAATAAGGATAATGTTAACATAATCAGACTATAACATGATAAATAATAATAAGCTAATCAGAGATTATTAGGAATATGATAGATTAGTTACACATATGTAAATATGAGTATACCTTTGTTGTTATCTCGTCGGTAGTATGTGGCATAGATGTTTCTATGTTGGATTCCTCCATAGCAAATATCTGAAATATATTTTTGAGTAATATCTTTTATTGAGTTCTCAACACATGAGAGGTTATAGGTAAGCAGAATTGCTTGCCTTCCTTCTCATCTGTTCGTCTCTATTTATACACATAAGAGGCAAGTGCCTCAATAATTTACATAAAGAAACCGCGTGAGTAAACAGTTTAAGATACTGTTTGCTTTACGACTTCTGAAAGAAAAAAGAAGAAAAACGCGTAAATGCACAGTACTATCTACTGTGTACTTTACGACTTTTTTTTAAAAAAGAAAACGCGTAACTATTCCTACACGCGTACTATCCTATCCTACTTTACATGATTGAGCATTATGCTCTTATTTTCAACAAAGAAAAACGTGTGGGGTTTAGTGTTTCCCACTAAAAAAGTAGTACAATAATTTACATAATAAGACAAACTAAAATAATATCTGCGGGTCTTCCCATGTATCTTTTTGTCTTGCTGTTCTTCATTCTAGATTTACTTCTGGTATAGTTGTAGTATTTCCTCCACTGCACTTTGAACAATGGTGATCTGGGTATTTTGGTCCTAAATACTGGCAATATTTAACCAATAAATTTTCTGAAATAAAATCTTTTTTGATAGCTCTTGTTGTTGGGGTATCTTCGGGTCTTAGTAATGTCCATATCCAACTACGTACTTCTTCCATATCTTCTTGTCGTAGTACTCTTGCATTTGCATAGATCATGGCATGGTCTCTACAATGATATTTCCATATGTTATGTCCATTGGTGTAATTGTTGACTAGTTCTTGAATAATTACTTGCAGTCCTATTAATCTTTTTGTAGCAAAGAATGTTGGTATATCAACTTCTGGTATTTCTGGTTGCTTTTCTATATCCTCTGGGATAATCATATCTCTGGTTAGTCCAATTTTTACTACTTGGATGAGTGGTTTTATCTCATTGTATAATATTTCGGCTGGTGCTGAATAACATCTTATATAAAAGAATGATCCGTCTGTAATTCTTTTGTATATGGAAAAGGCATTATATAAGTCTGGTATTTGTTGTAGTTCTGCTCCATCGGCTGTATATACTGTTGCGAGTAGTCCATATTCATAGCATGTACGTACTAAATTTGCACTGGTGCCAGGCTGGGCTATTAGTTTATTGTATCCTTGTAGTTTCTGAGTTATAAAATCTTTTTGAGGGTCAGTGGTTGTCTGAGATCTTGGATGTAAATTCAAAAAGGTTTGGGTTTTATACATATTTTGGATGTATGCTCTGGAAATGTGGTTATATACTTGTTTATTTTGGTTTAGACTTGCGGCATATGTGGATGTTTGTGGACTTGGTATAGTCGGATGTGATAGGTTTATGGGTTGTTTATTCCTGGTAAAGGTTTTTGTAAACTGGCTATTTAAATTTTGGTTTTGTCTTTTTGTAGGTTGACTGGTTGGATTTGAGCTGCTTGCTCCTGTAGATGCTTTTCCTGTAGCTGCATTAACAAACTTGTTATGAGTTTTATGGAGTTTCTCAACGTCTCCTTCTAGTTCTGGAATTTTTATGTCTTCCGATTGACATAGTTCAGCATATTTTGAGTCATGCGGTTGACTTGTAGCTTTGTCCTTCTTTAGCTCTTTTAGTTCTAGCTCAAAACTGTCCACTTTTAAGCAAAGTGTAGTCATGGCTTTTAACAAAATATCCATTTGGCTATCTTGATCTGTCTGGGTAGCTTTGTCTTGATAAGTAGTCTGCAGTGACATTTTTGTTAGTACTGATCACTTCTATTGTAAATGTAAAATTTTGTATATTTAAGACAAGTCTTCGTATTTCTTTTGTTGTAACTGAGTCGTCTAATTTTCTTGTTAGCCACCATTTTACTTGTGTATTATCTGTTCTGACAATAAATTTGTTATAAACAATATATGGTTCGAATGCTAATAAACATTTATATAAGGCAAATAATTCTTTCCTATTTATTTCCCATTTATCTTGAGGTTCCGTATATGTTCCTGAGTGATATCTACAGTGATGTTCTGTTTTTGTATCAATATACTTATATTTTAATACTCCACCGTAACTATGGTTACTTGAATCTGTTTCTACTATATATATAAATTCTTTTGTTATATCTGGAAAATATAATTTTGGTAACTTTTGACATAATTCTTTAACCTTTTGTATATGTTTTCTATCTGTTTGGTCAAAATGATATTCAATATCCTTTTTTAATTTTTTATTTAATGGTTTTAAATATTCTGCTAATTTTGGTATATATTCTCTTACTTGATTTACTAATCCTAAATGCGGAATTATAGTAGTTATCTCGTTCTCTAATTAGTCTTAATATAATATTGATATCTCTTACTATTAGATCTAAATAACCACTATTTTGGGTTTGTATATATCTGTCTAGATTGAATTGTATTAATGTTTCTCTTTCTCTTAGTTCATCTATAGTTCGCTGCCAATTTTCTAAATTATTTTGGTCCATTTTAATAAAAATCTAGATATCCTTCTGTATCTATATCAAGGTATATATCATTATCTCTAGAGTCATCATCACTATCATTGTTTAATATTGTGTCTAGCCATAATTCTTTCATTAAGTCTATGATTTCGTGGTTAAATAGTAGGTTATATATTCTTTGTGTGATATCTGTATCTAAATTTTTTAATATATATAAGACTAATATTTTATAGTCTTTATCTCCATTTATAAGATACTTAGGTATTGGTGTTTTATATCTTTCTATATCTTCTGTTTGTTTAGGGTTACTAGTTTCTGCTATCTCGAGTTTCATATAACTAGGTTCTGTCATTTCTTACTTCTGTGTTTTAATCAAACTATTCCTTCTAACCTCTGCTTATATTATTACCTTTATCATCTAATAGTCCAGTATGTTTAATTATCCGGTTGGTCACTACTATGGGTTCCAGCTTTAATCAGTTTACCCTAACCCTGCTTACTTCAGTTGGTTTACTACCCTATTCACGGCTTCCTCGCCTTTTCTGGGTTCAACCATTTTGGAAAAGCTTAGTCTGGGTCTAACTTACTCTCAGCTTCCTAACCATAGCAAACTAATAAGGATAATGTTAACATAATCAGACTATAACGTGATAAATAATAATAAGCTAATCAGAGATTATTAGGAATATGATAGATTAGTTACACATATGTAAATATGAGTATACCTTTGTTGTTATCTCGTCGGTAGTATGTGGCATAGATGTTTCTATGTTGGATTCCTCCATAGCAAATATCTGAAATATATTTTTGAGTAATATCTTTTATTGAGTTCTCAACACATGAGAGGTTATAGGTAAGCAGAATTGCTTGCCTTCCTTCTCATCTGTTCGTCTCTATTTATACACATAAGAGGCAAGTGCCTCAATAATTTACATAAAGAAACCGCGTGAGTAAACAGTTTAAGATACTGTTTGCTTTACGACTTCTGAAAGAAAAAAGAAGAAAAACGCGTAAATGCACAGTACTATCTACTGTGTACTTTACGACTTTTTTTTTTTTTTTAAAAAAGAAAACGCGTAACTATTCCTGCACGCGTACTATCCTATCCTACTTTACATGATTGAGCATTATGCTCTTATTTTCAACAAAGAAAAACGTGTGGGGTTTAGTGTTTCCCACTAAAAAAGTAGTACAATAATTTACATAATAAGACAAACTAAAATAATATCTGCGGGTCTTCCCATGTATCTTTTTGTCTTGCTGTTCTTCATTCTAGATTTACTTCTGGTATAGTTGTAGTATTTCCTCCACTGCACTTTGAACAATGGTGATCTGGGTATTTTGGTCCTAAATACTGGCAATATTTAACCAATAAATTTTCTGAAATAAAATCTTTTTTGATAGCTCTTGTTGTTGGGGTATCTTCGGGTCTTAGTAATGTCCATATCCAACTACGTACTTCTTCCATATCTTCTTGTCGTAGTACTCTTGCATTTGCATAGATCATGGCATGGTCTCTACAATGATATTTCCATATGTTATGTCCATTGGTGTAATTGTTGACTAGTTCTTGAATAATTACTTGCAGTCCTATTAATCTTTTTGTAGCAAAGAATGTTGGTATATCAACTTCTGGTATTTCTGGTTGCTTTTCTATATCCTCTGGGATAATCATATCTCTGGTTAGTCCAATTTTTACTACTTGGATGAGTGGTTTTATCTCATTGTATAATATTTCGGCTGGTGCTGAATAACATCTTATATAAAAGAATGATCCGTCTATAATTCTTTTGTATATGGAAAAGGCATTATATAAGTCTGGTATTTGTTGTAGTTCTGCTCCATCGGCTGTATATACCGTTGCGAGTAGTCCATATTCATAGCATGTACGTACTAAATTTGCACTGGTGCCAGGCTGGGCTATTAGTTTATTGTATCCTTGTAGTTTCTGCGTTATAAAATCTTTTTGAGGGTCAGTGGTTGTCTGAGATCTTGGATGTAAATTCAAAAAGGTTTGGGTTTTATACATATTTTGGATGTATGCTCTGGAAATGTGGTTATATACTTGTTTATTTTGGTTTAGACTTGCGGCATATGTGGATGTTTGTGGACTTGGTATAGTCGGATGTGATAGGTTTATGGGTTGTTTATTCCTGGTAAAGGTTTTTGTAAACTGGCTATTTAAATTTTGGTTTTGTCTTTTTGTAGGTTGACTGGTTGGATTTGAGCTGCTTGCTCCTGTAGATGCTTTTCCTGTAGCTGCATTAACAAACTTGTTATGAGTTTTATGGAGTTTCTCAACGTCTCCTTCTAGTTCTGGAATTTTTATGTCTTCCGATTGACATAGTTCAGCATATTTTGAGTCATGCGGTTGACTTGTAGCTTTGTCCTTCTTTAGCTCTTTTAGTTCTAGCTCAAAACTGTCCACTTTTAAGCAAAGTGTAGTCATGGCTTTTAACAAAATATCCATTTGGCTATCTTGATCTGTCTGGGTAGCTTTGTCTTGATAAGTAGTCTGCAGTGACATTTTTGTTAGTACTGATCACTTCTATTGTAAATGTAAAATTTTGTATATTTAAGACAAGTCTTCGTATTTCTTTTGTTGTAACTGAGTCGTCTAATTTTCTTGTTAGCCACCATTTTACTTGTGTATTATCTGTTCTGACAATAAATTTGTTATAAACAATATATGGTTCGAATGCTAATAAACATTTATATAAGGCAAATAATTCTTTCCTATTTATTTCCCATTTATCTTGAGGTTCCGTATATGTTCCTGAGTGATATCTACAGTGATGTTCTGTTTTTGTATCAATATACTTATATTTTAATACTCCACCGTAACTATGGTTACTTGAATCTGTTTCTACTATATATATAAATTCTTTTGTTATATCTGGAAAATATAATTTTGGTAACTTTTGACATAATTCTTTAACCTTTTGTATATGTTTTCTATCTGTTTGGTCAAAATGATATTCAATATCCTTTTTTAATTTTTTATTTAATGGTTTTAAATATTCTGCTAATTTTGGTATATATTCTCTTACTTGATTTACTAATCCTAAAAAGGATTGTAACTTTTTCTTTGTATCTAGTATCTCATCTGAATTTATAATTTTTTGTACTATATGTGTTTGCATTTTTACTCCATTCTTATCTATTTGTATACCAAGAAATTCTATTTGTTTTTTCATTATTTCTGCCTTGCTTTTACTTAAACTAATTCCTGCTGTATCTATAATGTTAATAAATTTATTTAGTAATTGTATGTGTTCGTCTTCTGTTCTTGAATATAACAATATATCCATCGGCTGTATATACTGTTGCGAGTAGTCCATATTCATAGCATGTACGTACTAAATTTGCACTGGTGCCAGGCTGGGCTATTAGTTTATTGTATCCTTGTAGTTTCTGCGTTATAAAATCTTTTTGAGGGTCAGTGGTTGTCTGAGATCTTGGATGTAAATTCAAAAAGGTTTGGGTTTTATACATATTTTGGATGTATGCTCTGGAAATGTGGTTATATACTTGTTTATTTTGGTTTAGACTTGCGGCATATGTGGATATTTGTGGACTTGGTATAGTCGGATGTGATAGGTTTATGGGTTGTTTATTTCTGATAGAGGTTTTTGTAAACTGGTTATTTAAATTTTGGTTTTGTCTTTTTGTAGGTTGACTGGTTGGATTTGAGCTGCTTGCTCCTGTAGATGCTTTTCCTGTAGCTGCATTAACAAACTTGTTATGAGTTTTATGGAGTTTCTCAACGTCTCCTTCTAGTTCTGGAATTTTTATGTCTTCCGATTGACATAGTTCAGCATATTTTGAGTCATGCGGTTGACTTGTAGCTTTGTCCTTCTTTAGCTCTTTTAGTTCTAGCTCAAAACTGTCCACTTTTAAGCAAAGTGTAGTCATGGCTTTTAACAAAATATCCATTTGGCTATCTTGATCTGTCTGGGTAGCTTTGTCTTGATAAGTAGTCTGCAGTGACATTTTTGTTAGTACTGATCACTTCTATTGTAAATGTAAAATTTTGTATATTTAAGACAAGTCTTCGTATTTCTTTTGTTGTAACTGAGTCGTCTAATTTTCTTGTTAGCCACCATTTTACTTGTGTATTATCTGTTCTGACAATAAATTTGTTATAAACAATATATGGTTCGAATGCTAATAAACATTTATATAAGGCAAATAATTCTTTCCTATTTATTTCCCATTTATCTTGAGGTTCCGTATATGTTCCTGAGTGATATCTACAGTGATGTTCTGTTTTTGTATCAATATACTTATATTTTAATACTCCACCGTAACTATGGTTACTTGAATCTGTTTCTACTATATATATAAATTCTTTTGTTATATCTGGAAAATATAATTTTGGTAACTTTTGACATAATTCTTTAACCTTTTGTATATGTTTTCTATCTGTTTGGTCAAAATGATATTCAATATCCTTTTTTAATTTTTTATTTAATGGTTTTAAATATTCTGCTAATTTTGGTATATATTCTCTTACTTGATTTACTAATCCTAAAAAGGATTGTAACTTTTTCTTTGTATCTAGTATCTCATCTGAATTTATAATTTTTTGTACTATATGTGTTTGCATTTTTACTCCATTCTTATCTATTTGTATACCAAGAAATTCTATTTGTTTTTTCATTATTTCTGCCTTGCTTTTACTTAAACTAATTCCTGCTGTATCTATAATGTTAATAAATTTATTTAGTAATTGTATGTGTTCGTCTTCTGTTCTTGAATATAACAATATATCATCAATATATACAATACAGTTTTCTAATTGTGTAAAGTAAGTATCCATAAAATGTTGATACCTACCTGGTGCATTTTTATATCCAAAGGGTAAAACATTCCATTCATAAAATCCTTGGGGTACTGTGAATGCTGTTAAATGTTTAGAGTTATCTTCTAATTTTAAATGATAAAATCCTGATTTGCAATCAAATTTGCTAAAGTAATTATATCCTTGGATTTGTCTAATTTTTAATATTTTATTTGGTATTGGGTAATTATAAGTTTTAGTTTTGGCATTTAGATTTCTATAATCAATAACCATCCTACTCTTCCCTCTTTTTTGTTCACTATGTTTGTTAACAATAAAGGCGGGACTAGTATGTTTACTGTTACTAGCTTGGATGTAATTATTTTGAAGTAATTCATCTATGTGTAAGGTAAATTCTTTTAAGTCATCAAAGTTATATTTTAATGGTTTTTGGGTTATTATACTATTCTGATTTATTAGTTCTATTGTAACTGTTGTTTTATGTTTATGCCATCCTTTAAGCGGATTGTCACTATATAAGGGTTCTAACTTATCATAGATTGATTGTAACATATTGATATTAAAGGTTATAATTTCTATTGCTTTCTCTGTTGTCACTTGATTTTCTAGTTTTTGTGTTATCTTTTCTGATCCTTTTATCCATGGTGTTGTTTTTCTAGGTTTATTTTGTACTCGTTTGGCTCCTATTTTTTGTTTACAAGGTGTTGTAAACCAGCAGTGTGTTTTTGTTAGTATATGAGGGTATAGTTCATCGATAAAGGGCATTCCTAAAATTATATCTCTTGTTGTGAAATCATAGTTATACATTGTTTTTATTGTTAGTATTTTATCATATATTTGTAATTTGACATCTTTTGCATAATATTTTATTATACTTCCTTCGTCATTAAATCCTGAAAATACAGTTGGATTTTTTATCTTTTGCCATTTAGATTCTGGTAAACAATTGTATCTACATAAATTTGCTTCTGCACCGGTATCTATCATTGGTGTGTAATATCTACTATTGTATCCTTCTACAATTATTTTTGCTAATATATATACTTTCATTTTAAAGTATTTTTATAATATTGATTTTGTCCTATTGATTATTACATTTTTATTTTGGTAATGAATGATCAATCTTTTATCTTCTAACTTATATGGTTTTACTTGTTCTAGCCATTGTAGTCCTAAAACTATATTTGGATTTATTTGTCCTATTGTAAATTGTATATTTATAGGTATTCCGCCTATAATTACTTCTTGAATAGTTATTTCCTTTGTCTGTTTTAATTCTATTGGTAAATCGGGTATTTCTTGTTCTTGTATTATAATATCATCTTCTGTAATTAATTCTCTAGTTATCCAATTATCTTGTTCTCCTGTGTTGATTAAGATTAAATATTTTCGTTGATTTAATATTCCTGTTATATAATAGGGATGTTGTGTTGGTATTATTTCATTGGGTATTTCATATTCTATTCTTCTGGATGTACTCATTCTTGATGAGGATGAGGGGGCATCTATTTGTCTTTTTGGTGTCATTCCTATTCTTTCTTTTACTATATCTAATTCTTGATTCATATTTAATTCATCATAACTATAATCATTATTATCTATGACCGTTAATATATTGTCGAATGGGGATTCTATATTGATTTTATCAATTTTGTTAGTTGCTTGTACCATATGTTTAGTAGTTAAAATATATAAATTTTTGCATCTTGCTGTAAATATTTTACTTCCAGGGGTTAATTCTATTCCTGATAGTTTCCAATATAATACTAGGGATTTATCTATATTTCTATCTTTTATTGCTACCTTAAAAAGATTACTATATATTGTATATATTGATGATATATTGTTATATTCAAGAACAGAAGACGAACACATACAATTACTAAATAAATTTATTAACATTATAGATACAGCAGGAATTAGTTTAAGTAAAAGCAAGGCAGAAATAATGAAAAAACAAATAGAATTTCTTGGTATACAAATAGATAAGAATGGAGTAAAAATGCAAACACATATAGTACAAAAAATTATAAATTCAGATGAGATACTAGATACAAAGAAAAAGTTACAATCCTTTTTAGGATTAGTAAATCAAGTAAGAGAATATATACCAAAATTAGCAGAATATTTAAAACCATTAAATAAAAAATTAAAAAAGGATATTGAATATCATTTTGACCAAACAGATAGAAAACATATACAAAAGGTTAAAGAATTATGTCAAAAGTTACCAAAATTATATTTTCCAGATATAACAAAAGAATTTATATATATAGTAGAAACAGATTCAAGTAACCATAGTTACGGTGGAGTATTAAAATATAAGTATATTGATACAAAAACAGAACATCACTGTAGATATCACTCAGGAACATATACGGAACCTCAAGATAAATGGGAAATAAATAGGAAAGAATTATTTGCCTTATATAAATGTTTATTAGCATTCGAACCATATATTGTTTATAACAAATTTATTGTCAGAACAGATAATACACAAGTAAAATGGTGGCTAACAAGAAAATTAGACGACTCAGTTACAACAAAAGAAATACGAAGACTTGTCTTAAATATACAAAATTTTACATTTACAATAGAAGTGATCAGTACTAACAAAAATGTCACTGCAGACTACTTATCAAGACAAAGCTACCCAGACAGATCAAGATAGCCAAATGGATATTTTGTTAAAAGCCATGACTACACTTTGCTTAAAAGTGGACAGTTTTGAGCTAGAACTAAAAGAGCTAAAGAAGGACAAAGCTACAAGTCAACCGCATGACTCAAAATATGCTGAACTATGTCAATCGGAAGACATAAAAATTCCAGAACTAGAAGGAGACGTTGAGAAACTCCATAAAACTCATAACAAGTTTGTTAATGCAGCTACAGGAAAAGCATCTACAGGAGCAAGCAGCTCAAATCCAACCAGTCAACCTACAAAAAGACAAAACCAAAATTTAAATAGCCAGTTTACAAAAACCTTTACCAGGAATAAACAACCCATAAACCTATCACATCCGACTATACCAAGTCCACAAACATCCACATATGCCGCAAGTCTAAACCAAAATAAACAAGTATATAACCACATTTCCAGAGCATACATCCAAAATATGTATAAAACCCAAACCTTTTTGAATTTACATCCAAGATCTCAGACAACCACTGACCCTCAAAAAGATTTTATAACGCAGAAACTACAAGGATACAATAAACTAATAGCCCAGCCTGGCACCAGTGCAAATTTAGTACGTACATGCTATGAATATGGACTACTCGCAACGGTATATACAGCCGATGGAGCAGAACTACAACAAATACCAGACTTATATAATGCCTTTTCCATATACAAAAGAATTACAGACGGATCATTCTTTTATATAAGATGTTATTCAGCACCAGCCGAAATATTATACAATGAGATAAAACCACTCATCCAAGTAGTAAAAATTGGACTAACCAGAGATATGATTATCCCAGAGGATATAGAAAAGCAACCAGAAATACCAGAAGTTGATATACCAACATTCTTTGCTACAAAAAGATTAATAGGACTGCAAGTAATTATTCAAGAACTAGTCAACAATTACACCAATGGACATAACATATGGAAATATCATTGTAGAGACCATGCCATGATCTATGCAAATGCAAGAGTACTACGACAAGAAGATATGGAAGAAGTACGTAGTTGGATATGGACATTACTAAGACCCGAAGATACCCCAACAACAAGAGCTATCAAAAAAGATTTTATTTTAGAAAATTTATTGGTTAAATATTGCCAGTATTTAGGACCAAAATACCCAGATCACCATTGTTCAAAGTGCAGTGGAGGAAATACTACAACTATACCAGAAGTAAATCTAGAATGAAGAACAGCAAGACAAAAAGATACATGGGAAGACCCGCAGATATTATTTTAGTTTGTCTTATTATGTAAATTATTGTACTACTTTTTTAGTGGGAAACACTAAACCCCACACGTTTTTCTTTGTTGAAAATAAGAGCATAATGCTCAATCATGTAAAGTAGGATAGGATAGTACGCGTGCAGGAATAGTTACGCGTTTTCTTTTTTAAAAAAAAAAAAAAAAAAGTCGTAAAGTACACAGTAGATAGTACTGTGCATTTACGCGTTTTTCTTCTTTTTTCTTTCAGAAGTCGTAAAGCAAACAGTATCTTAAACTGTTTACTCACGCGGTTTCTTTATGTAAATTATTGAGGCACTTGCCTCTTATGTGTATAAATAGAGACGAACAGATGAGAAGGAAGGCAAGCAATTCTGCTTACCTATAACCTCTCATGTGTTGAGAACTCAATAAAAGATATTACTCAAAAATATATTTCAGATATTTGCTATGGAGGAATCCAACATAGAAACATCTATGCCACATACTACCGACGAGATAACAACAAAGGTATACTCATATTTACATATGTGTAACTAATCTATCATATTCCTAATAATCTCTGATTAGCTTATTATTATTTATCATGTTATAGTCTGATTATGTTAACATTATCCTTATTAGTTTGCTATGGTTAGGAAGCTGAGAGTAAGTTAGACCCAGACTAAGCTTTTCCAAAATGGTTGAACCCAGAAAAGGCGAGGAAGCCGTGAATAGGGTAGTAAACCAACTGAAGTAAGCAGGGTTAGGGTAAACTGATTAAAGCTGGAACCCATAGTAGTGACCAACCGGATAATTAAACATACTGGACTATTAGATGATAAAGGTAATAATATAAGCAGAGGTTAGAAGGAATAGTTTGATTAAAACACAGAAGTAAGAAATGACAGAACCTAGTTATATGAAACTCGAGATAGCAGAAACTAGTAACCCTAAACAAACAGAAGATATAGAAAGATATAAAACACCAATACCTAAGTATCTTATAAATGGAGATAAAGACTATAAAATATTAGTCTTATATATATTAAAAAATTTAGATACAGATATCACACAAAGAATATATAACCTACTATTTAACCACGAAATCATAGACTTAATGAAAGAATTATGGATAGACACAATATTAAACAATGATAGTGATAATGACTCTAGAGATAATGATATATACCTTGATATAGATACAGAAGGATATCTAGATTTTTATTAAAATGGACCAAAATAATTTAGAAAATTGGCAGCGAACTATAGATGAACTAAGAGAAAGAGAAACATTAATACAATTCAATCTAGACAGATATATACAAACCCAAAATAGTGGTTATTTAGATCTAATAGTAAGAGATATCAATATTATATTAAGACTAATTAGAGAACGAGATAACTACTATAATTCCGCATTTAGATAAAATGACCCAAGAAGAGAAGATCAAAGGACCACCCCCCACATTGGTATCAGAGCATAGGAATAAAAAAGATAAGATAACAGAGCATAGGATGAACGAAAATAAAATAAACGAGCATAGGAATAAAAAATATAGTACCAACAATATTTACAAAAATAGAATAAAGAAACAAAGTAAAAAACAATTTATAATACAAACAGAAAACATGAAAGGAATTGAATATGGAGAAGGTTAAGAGTAGTGACTTGAAACTGTTAACTTGTTTCAAGAAAATGGTTAAGTGTAGTGACTTGAAATGTGAATTACTGACTTGAAAATGGTTAAGTGTAGTGACTTGAAATGTGAATTAGTGACTTGAAAATGGTTAAATATAGTGACTCAAAATTGTGAACTTGTTACTTGAAAATGGTTAAGTGTAGTGACTTGAATTATGAATTAGTGACTTGAAATGTGAATTAGTGACTTGAAAATGGTTAAGTGTAGTGACTTTAAATTGTGACCTTGTTTATTGAACTGGTTAAATGTAGTGACTCGAAATTGTGAACTTGTTTCTTGAAAATGGTTAAGTGTAGTGACTTGAAATGCGAATTAGTGACTTAAAAATGGCTAAGTGTAGTGATTTGAAATTCTGATCTTGTTTCTTGAAAATGGTTAAGTGTATTGACTTGAAATATGAATCAGTTACTTGAAAATGGTTAAGTGTAGTGACTTGAAATTGTTAACTTGTTTCATGAAAATGGTTAAGTGTAGTGACTTGAAATGTGAATTACTGACTTGAAAATGGTTAAGTATAGTGACATGAAATGTGAATTAGTGACTTGAAAATGGTTAAATATAGTGACTCGAAATTGTGAACTTGTTTATTGAACTGGTTAAATGTAGTGACTCGAAATTGTGAACTTGTTTCTTGAAAATGGTTAAGTGTAGTGACTTGAAATGCGAATTAGTGACTTAAAAATGGCTAAGTGTAGTGATTTGAAATTCTAATCTTGTTTCTTGAAAATGGTTAAGTGTAGTGACTTGAAATATGAATTAGTTACTTGAAAATGGTTAAGTGTAGTGACTTGAAATTGTTAACTTGTTTCATGAAAATGGTTAAGTGTAGTGACATGAAATATGAATTAGTGACTTCAAAATGGTTAAGTGTATTGACTTGAAACTGTTAACTTGTTTCAAGAAAATGGTTAAGTGTAGTGACTTGAAATGTGAATTACTGACTTGAAAATGGTTAAGTGTAGTGACTTGAAACTGTTAACTTGTTTCAAGAAAATGGTTAAGTGTAGTGACTTGAAATGTGAATTACTGACTTGAAAATGGTTAAGTGTAGTGACTTGAAATGTGAATTAGCGACTTGAAAATGGTTAAATATAGTGACTCAAAATTGTGAACTTGTTACTTGAAAATGGTTAAGTGTAGTGACTTGAATTATGAATTAGTAACTTGAAATGTGAATTAGTGACTTGAAAATGGTTAAGTGTAGTGACTTTAAATTGTGACCTTGTTTATTGAACTGGTTAAATGTAGTGACTCGAAATTGTGAACTTGTTTCTTGAAAATGGTTAAGTGTAGTGACTTGAAATGCGAATTAGTGACTTAAAAATGGCTAAGTGTAGTGATTTGAAATTCTGATCTTGTTTCTTGAAAATGGTTAAGTGTAATGACTTGAAATATGAATTAGTTACTTGAAAATGGTTAAGTGTAGTGACTTGAAATTGTTAACTTGTTTCATGAAAATGTTTAAGTATAGTGAGTTCAATTGTGAATTAGTGACTCGAAAATGGTTAAGTGTAGTTAATTGAAATGTGAATTAGTGACTTGAAAATGGTTAAATGTAGTGACTTGAAATTGTGAACATGTTTCTTGAAAATTGTTAAGTGTAGTGACTTGAAGTGTGAATTACTGACTTTAAAATGGTTAAGTGTAGTGACTTAAGGTTGTGAAATTGTTTCTTGAAAATGGATAAGTGTAGTGACTTGAAATTGTTAACTTGTTTCATGAAAATGGTTAAGTATAGTGAGTTCAATTGTGAATTAGTGACTTGAAAATGGTTAAGTGTAGTGACTTGAAATGTGAATTAGTGACTTGAAAATGGTTAAATATAGTGACTCAAAATTGTGAACTTGTTACTTGAAAATGGTTAAGTGTAGTGACTTGAAATATGAATTAGTGACTTGAAATGTGAATTAGTGACTTGAAAATGGTTAAGTGTAGTGACTTTAAATTGTGAACTTGTTTATTGAACTGGTTAAATGTAGTGACTCAAAATTGTGAACTTGTTTCTTGAAAATGGTTAAGTGTAGTGACTTGAAATGCGAATTAGTGACTTAAAAATGGCTAAGTGTAGTGATTTGAAATTCTGATCTTGTTTCTTGAAAATGGTTAAGTGTAATGACTTGAAATATGAATTAGTTACTTGAAAATGGTTAAGTGTAGTGACTTGAAATTGTTAACTTGTTTCATGAAAATGTTTAAGTATAGTGAGTTCAATTGTGAATTAGTGACTCGAAAATGGTTAAGTGTAGTTAATTGAAATGTGAATTAGTGACTTGAAAATGGTTAAATGTAGTGACTTGAAATGTGAATTACTGACTTGAAAATGGTTAAGTGTAGTGACTTGAAATGTGAATTAGTGACTTGAAAATGGTTAAATATAGTGACTCGAAATTGTGAACTTGTTACTTGAAAATGGTTAAGTGTAGTGACTTGAAATATGAATTAGTGACTTGAAATGTGAATTAGTGACTTGAAAATGGTTAAGTGTAGTGACTTTAAATTGTGAACTTGTTTATTGAACTGGTTAAATGTAGTGACTCGAAATTGTGAACTTGTTTCTTGAAAATGGTTAAGTGTAGTGACTTGAAATGCGAATTAGTGACTTAAAAATGGCTAAGTGTAGTGATTTGAAATTCTGATCTTGTTTCTTGAAAATGGTTAAGTGTAGTGACTTGAAATATGAATTAGTTACTTGAAAATGGTTAAGTGTAGTGACTTGAAATTGTTAACTCGTTTCATGAATATGTTTAAGTATAGTGAGTTCAATTGTGAATTAGTGACTTGAAAATGGTTAAGTGTAGTGAATTGAAATGTGAATTAGTGACTTGAAAATGGTTAAATGTAGTGACTTGAAATGTGAATTACTGACTTGAAAATGGTTAAGTGTAGTGACTTGAAATGTGAATTAGTGACTTGAAAATGGTTAAATATAGTGACTCGAAATTGTGAACTTGTTACTTGAAAATGGTTAAGTGTAGTGACTTGAAATATGAATTAGTGACTTGAAATGTGAATTAGTGACTTGAAAATGGTTAAGTGTAGTGACTTTAAATTGTGAACTTGTTTATTGAACTGGTTAAATGTAGTGACTCGAAATTGTGAACTTGTTTCTTGAAAATGGTTAAGTGTAGTGACTTGAAATGCGAATTAGTGACTTAAAAATGGCTAAGTGTAGTGATTTGAAATTCTGATCTTGTTTCTTGAAAATGGTTAAGTGTAGTGACTTGAAATATGAATTAGTTACTTGAAAATGGTTAAGTGTAGTGACTTCAAATTGTTAACTTGTTTCATGAAAATGTTTAAGTATAGTGAGTTCAATTGTGAATTAGTGACTTGAAAATGGTTAAGTGTAGTGAATTGAAATGTGAATTAGTGACTTGAAAATGGTTAAATGTAGTTACTTGAAATTGTGAACATGTTTCTTGAAAATTGTTAAGTATAGTGACTTGAAATGTGAATTACTGACTTTAAAATGGTTAAGTGTAGTGACTTGAAATGTGAATTACTGACTTGAAAATGGATAAGTGTAGTGACTAGAAATTGTGAACTTGTTTCTTGAAATGGTTAAGTGTTGCGACTTGAAATTGTGAACTTGTTTCTTGAAAATGGTTAAGTGTAGTGACATGAAATATGAATTAGTGACTTGAAAATGGTTAAGTGTAGTGACTTGAAACTGTAAACTTGTTTCATGAAAATGGTTAAGTGTAGTGACTTGAAATGTGAATTACTGACTTGAAAATGGTTAAGTGTAGTGACTTGAAATGTGAATTAGTGACTTGAAAATGGTTAAATATAGTGACTCGAAATTGTGAACTTGATACTTGAAAATGGTTAAGTGTAGTGACTTGAAATATGAATTAGTCACTTGAAATGTGAATTAGTGACTTGAAAATGGTTAAGTGTAGTGACTTTAAATTGTGAACTTGTTTATTGAACTGGTTAAATGTAGTGACTCGAAATTGTGAACTTGTTTCTTGAAAATGGTTAAGTGTAGTGACTTGAAATGCGAATTAGTGACTTAAAAATGGCTAAGTGTAGTGATTTGAAATTCTAATCTTGTTTCTTGAAAATGGTTAAGTGTAGTGACTTGAAATATGAATTAGTTACTTGAAAATGGTTAAGTGTAGTGACTTGAAATTGTTAACTTGTTTCATGAAAATGGTTAAGTGTAGTGACATGAAATATGAATTAGTGACTTCAAAATGGTTAAGTGTATTGACTTGAAACTGTTAACTTGTTTCAAGAAAATGGTTAAGTGTAGTGACTTGAAATGTGAATTACTGACTTGAAAATGGTTAAGTGTAGTGACTTGAAATGTGAATTAGCGACTTGAAAATGGTTAAATATAGTGACTCAAAATTGTGAACTTGTTACTTGAAAATGGTTAAGTGTAGTGACTTGAATTATGAATTAGTAACTTGAAATGTGAATTAGTGACTTGAAAATGGTTAAGTGTAGTGACTTTAAATTGTGACCTTGTTTATTGAACTGGTTAAATGTAGTGACTCGAAATTGTGAACTTGTTTCTTGAAAATGGTTAAGTGTAGTGACTTGAAATGCGAATTAGTGACTTAAAAATGGCTAAGTGTAGTGATTTGAAATTCTGATCTTGTTTCTTGAAAATGGTTAAGTGTAGTGACTTAAAATATGAATTAGTTACTTGAAAATGGTTAAGTGTAGTGACTTGAAATTGTTAACTTGTTTCATGAAAATGGTTAAGTGTAGTGACTTGAAATGTGAATTACTGACTTGAAAATGGTTAAGTGTAGTGACTTGAAATGTGAATTAGTGACTTGAAAATGGTTAAATATAGTGACTCGAAATTGTGAACTTGTTTATTGAACTGGTTAAATGTAATGACTCGAAATTGTGAACTTGTTTCTTGAAAATGGTTAAGTGTAGTGACTTGAAATTGTTAACTTGTTTCATGAATATGTTTAAGTATAGTGAGTTCAATTGTGAATTAGTGACTTGAAAATGGTTAAGTGTAGTGAATTGAAATTTGAATTAGTGACTTGAAATGTGAATTACTGACTTGAAAATGGTTAAGTGTAGTGACTTGAAATGTGAATTAGTGACTTGAAAATGGTTAAATATAGTGACTCGAAATTGTGAACTTGATACTTGAAAATGGTTAAGTGTAGTGACTTGAAATATGAATTAGTCACTTGAAATGTGAATTAGTGACTTGAAAATGGTTAAGTGTAGTGACTTTAAATTGTGAACTTGTTTATTGAACTGGTTAAATGTAGTGACTCAAAATTGTGAACTTGTTTCTTGAAAATGGTTAAGTGTAGTGACTTGAAATGCGAATTAGTGACTTAAAAATGGCTAAGTGTAGTGATTTGAAATTCTGATCTTGTTTCTTGAAAATGGTTAAGTGTAATGACTTGAAATATGAATTAGTTACTTGAAAATGGTTAAGTGTAGTGACTTGAAATTGTTAACTTGTTTCATGAAAATGTTTAAGTATAGTGAGTTCAATTGTGAATTAGTGACTCGAAAATGGTTAAGTGTAGTTAATTGAAATGTGAATTAGTGACTTGAAAATGGTTAAATGTAGTGACTTGAAATGTGAATTACTGACTTGAAAATGGTTAAGTGTAGTGACTTGAAATGTGAATTAGTGACTTGAAAATGGTTAAATATAGTGACTCGAAATTGTGAACTTGTTACTTGAAAATGGTTAAGTGTAGTGACTTGAAATATGAATTAGTGACTTGAAATGTGAATTAGTGACTTGAAAATGGTTAAGTGTAGTGACTTTAAATTGTGAACTTGTTTATTGAACTGGTTAAATGTAGTGACTCGAAATTGTGAACTTGTTTCTTGAAAATGGTTAAGTGTAGTGACTTGAAATGCGAATTAGTGACTTAAAAATGGCTAAGTGTAGTGATTTGAAATTCTGATCTTGTTTCTTGAAAATGGTTAAGTGTAGTGACTTGAAATATGAATTAGTTACTTGAAAATGGTTAAGTGTAGTGACTTGAAATTGTTAACTCGTTTCATGAATATGTTTAAGTATAGTGAGTTCAATTGTGAATTAGTGACTTGAAAATGGTTAAGTGTAGTGAATTGAAATGTGAATTAGTGACTTGAAAATGGTTAAATGTAGTGACTTGAAATGTGAATTACTGACTTGAAAATGGTTAAGTGTAGTGACTTGAAATGTGAATTAGTGACTTGAAAATGGTTAAATATAGTGACTCGAAATTGTGAACTTGTTACTTGAAAATGGTTAAGTGTAGTGACTTGAAATATGAATTAGTGACTTGAAATGTGAATTAGTGACTTGAAAATGGTTAAGTGTAGTGACTTTAAATTGTGAACTTGTTTATTGAACTGGTTAAATGTAGTGACTCGAAATTGTGAACTTGTTTCTTGAAAATGGTTAAGTGTAGTGACTTGAAATGCGAATTAGTGACTTAAAAATGGCTAAGTGTAGTGATTTGAAATTCTGATCTTGTTTCTTGAAAATGGTTAAGTGTAGTGACTTGAAATATGAATTAGTTACTTGAAAATGGTTAAGTGTAGTGACTTCAAATTGTTAACTTGTTTCATGAAAATGTTTAAGTATAGTGAGTTCAATTGTGAATTAGTGACTTGAAAATGGTTAAGTGTAGTGAATTGAAATGTGAATTAGTGACTTGAAAATGGTTAAATGTAGTTACTTGAAATTGTGAACATGTTTCTTGAAAATTGTTAAGTATAGTGACTTGAAATGTGAATTACTGACTTTAAAATGGTTAAGTGTAGTGACTTGAAATGTGAATTACTGACTTGAAAATGGATAAGTGTAGTGACTAGAAATTGTGAACTTGTTTCTTGAAATGGTTAAGTGTTGCGACTTGAAATTGTGAACTTGTTTCTTGAAAATGGTTAAGTGTAGTGACATGAAATATGAATTAGTGACTTGAAAATGGTTAAGTGTAGTGACTTGAAACTGTAAACTTGTTTCATGAAAATGGTTAAGTGTAGTGACTTGAAATGTGAATTACTGACTTGAAAATGGTTAAGTGTAGTGACTTGAAATGTGAATTAGTGACTTGAAAATGGTTAAATATAGTGACTCGAAATTGTGAACTTGATACTTGAAAATGGTTAAGTGTAGTGACTTGAAATATGAATTAGTCACTTGAAATGTGAATTAGTGACTTGAAAATGGTTAAGTGTAGTGACTTTAAATTGTGAACTTGTTTATTGAACTGGTTAAATGTAGTGACTCGAAATTGTGAACTTGTTTCTTGAAAATGGTTAAGTGTAGTGACTTGAAATGCGAATTAGTGACTTAAAAATGGCTAAGTGTAGTGATTTGAAATTCTGATCTTGTTTCTTGAAAATGGTTAAGTGTAGTGACTTAAAATATGAATTAGTTACTTGAAAATGGTTAAGTGTAGTGACTTGAAATTGTTAACTTGTTTCATGAAAATGGTTAAGTGTAGTGACTTGAAATGTGAATTACTGACTTGAAAATGGTTAAGTGTAGTGACTTGAAATGTGAATTAGTGACTTGAAAATGGTTAAATATAGTGACTCGAAATTGTGAACTTGTTTATTGAACTGGTTAAATGTAATGACTCGAAATTGTGAACTTGTTTCTTGAAAATGGTTAAGTGTAGTGACTTGAAATTGTTAACTTGTTTCATGAATATGTTTAAGTATAGTGAGTTCAATTGTGAATTAGTGACTTGAAAATGGTTAAGTGTAGTGAATTGAAATTTGAATTAGTGACTTGAAATGTGAATTACTGACTTGAAAATGGTTAAGTGTAGTGACTTGAAATGTGAATTAGTGACTTGAAAATGGTTAAATATAGTGACTCAAAATTGTGAACTTGATACTTGAAAATGGTTAAGTGTAGTGACTTGAAATATGAATTAGTCACTTGAAATGTGAATTAGTGACTTGAAAATGGTTAAGTGTAGTGACTTTAAATTGTGAACTTGTTTATTGAACTGGTTAAATGTAGTGACTCGAAATTGTGAACTTGTTTCTTGAAAATGGTTAAGTGTAGTGACTTGAAATGCAAATTAGTGACTTAAAAATGGCTAAGTGTAGTGATTTGAAATTCTGATCTTGTTTCTTGAAAATGGTTAAGTGTAGTGACTTGAAATATGAATTAGTTACTTGAAAATGGTTAAGTGTAGTGACTTGAAATTGTTAACTTGTTTCATGAAAATGTTTAAGTATAGTGAGTTCAATTGTGAATTAGTGACTTGAAAATGGTTAAGTGTAGTGAATTGAAATGTGAATTAGTGGCTTGAAAATGGCTAAATGTAGTGACTTGAAATTGTGAACATGTTTCTTGAAAATTGTTAAGTTTAGTGACTTGAAATGTGAATTACTGACTTTAAAATGGTTAAGTGTAGTGACTTAAGGTTGTGAACTTGTTTCTTGAAAATGGATAAGTGTAGTGACTAGAAATTGTGAACTTGTTTCTTGAAATGGTTAAGTGTAGCGACTTGAAAGTGTGAACTTGTGTCTTGAAAATGGTTAAGTGTAGTGACATGAAATATGAATTAGTGACTTGAAAATGGTTAAGTGTTGTGACTTGAAACTGTTAACTTGTTTCATGAAAATGGTTAAGTGTAGTGACTTGAAATGTGAATTACTGACTTGAAAATGGTTAAGTGTAGTGACTTGAAATGTGAATTAGTGAATTGAAAATGGTTAAATATAGTGACTCAAAATTGTGAACTTGTTACTTGAAAATGGTTAAGTGTAGTGACTTGAAATATGAATTAGTGACTTGAAATGTGAATTAGTGACTTGAAAATGGTTAAGTGTAGTGACTTTAAATTGTGAACTTGTTTATTGAACTGGTTAAATGTAGTGACTCAAAATTGTGAACTTGTTTCTTGAAAATGGTTAAGTGTAGTGACTTGAAATGCGAATTAGTGACTTAAAAATGGCTAAGTGTAGTGATTTGAAATTCTGATCTTGTTTCTTGAAAATGGTTAAGTGTAATGACTTGAAATATGAATTAGTTACTTGAAAATGGTTAAGTGTAGTGACTTGAAATTGTTAACTTGTTTCATGAAAATGTTTAAGTATAGTGAGTTCAATTGTGAATTAGTGACTCGAAAATGGTTAAGTGTAGTTAATTGAAATGTGAATTAGTGACTTGAAAATGGTTAAATGTAGTGACTTGAAATTGTGAACATGTTTCTTGAAAATTGTTAAGTGTAGTGACTTGAAGTGTGAATTACTGACTTTAAAATGGTAAAGTGTAGTGACTTAAGGTTGTGAAATTGTTTCTTGAAAATGGATAAGTGTAGTGACTAGAAATTGTGAACTTGTTTCTTGAAATGGTTAAGTGTAGTGACTTGAAATTGTGAACTTGTTTTTGAAAATGGTTAAGTGTAGTGACTTGAAATATGAATTAGTGACTTAAAAATGGTTAAGTGTAGTGATTTGAAATTCTGATCTTGTTTCTTGAAAATGGTTAAGTGTAGTGACTTGAAATATGAATTAGTTACTTGAAAATGGTTAAGTGTAGTGACTTGAAATTGTTAACTTGTTTCATGAAAATATTTAAGTATAGTGAGTTCAATTGTGAATTAGTGACTTGAAAATGGTTAAATGTAGTGAATTGAAATGTGAATTAGTGACTTGAAAATGGTTAAATGTAGTGACTTGAAATTGTGAACATGTTACTTGAAAATTGTTAAGTGTAGTGACTTGAAATGTGAATTACTGACTTTAAAATGGTTACGTGTAGTGACTTAAGGTTGTGAACATTTTTCTTGAAAATGGATAAGTGTAGTGACTAGAAATTGTGAACTTGTTTCTTGAAATGGTTAAGAGTAGCGACTTGAAATTGTGAACTTGTTTCTTGAAAATGGTTAAGTGTAGTGACATGAAATATGAATTAGTGACTTGAAAATGGTTAAGTGTAGTGACTTGAAACTGTTAACTTGTTTCATGAAAATGGTTAAGTGTAGTGACTTGAAATGTGAATTACTGACTTGAAAATGGTTAAATATAGTGACTCGAAATTGTGAACTTGTTACTTGAAAATGGTTAAGTGTAGTGACTTGAAATATAAATTAGTGACTTGAAATGTGAATTAGTGACTTGAAAATGGTTAAGTGTAGTGACTTTAAATTGTGAACTTGTTTATTGAACTGGTTAAATGTAGTGACTCGAAATTGTGAACTTGTTTCTTGAAAATGGTTAAGTGTAGTGACTTGAAATGCGAATTAGTGACATAAAAATGGTTAAATGTAGTGACTTGAAATTGTGAACATGTTTCTTTAAAATTGTTAAGTGTAGTGACTTGAAATGTGAATTACTGACTTGAAAATGGTTAAGTGTAGTGACTTAAAATTGTGAACTTGTTTCTTGAAAATGGATAAGTGTAGTGACTAGAAATTGCGAACTTGTTTCTTGAAAATGGATAAGTGTCGTGACTTGAAATATGAATTAGTGACTTGAAATGTGAATTAGTGAGTTGAAAATGGTCAAGTGTAGAGACTTTAAATTGTGCACTTGCTTATTGATCTGGTTAAATGTAATGACGTGAAATTGTGAACTTGTTTCTTGAAAATGGTTTAGCGTAGTGATTTGAAATTCTGATCTTGTTTCTTGAAAATGGTTAAGTGTAGTGACTTGAAATATGAATTAGTGACTTGAAAATGGTTAAGTGTAGTGACTTGAAATTGTTAACTTGTTTCATGAAAATGGTTAAGTGTAGTGAGTTGAATTGTGAATTAGTGACTTGAAAATGGTTAAGTGTAGTGAATTGAAATGTGAATTAGTGACTTGAAAATGGTTAAATGTAGTGACTTGAAATTGTGAAGAAGTTTATTGAAAATTGTTAAGTGTAGTGACTTGAAATGTGAATTACTAACTTGAAAATTGTTAAGTGTAGTGACTTGAAACTGTAAACTGTAGTGACTTGAAATGTGAACTAGTGACTTGAAATGGTTAAATGTAGTGACATGAAATTGTGAACATGTTTCTTTGAAAATTGTTAAGTGTAGTGACTTTAAATTGTGAACTTGTTTATTGAACTGGTTAAGTGTAGTGACATGAAATATGAATTAGTGACTTGAAAATGGTTAAGTGTAGTGACTTGAAATTGTTAACTTGTTTCATGAAAATGGTTAAGTGTAGTGACTTGAAATGTGAATTACTGACTTGAAAATTGTTAAGTGTAGTGACTTGAAATGTGAATTAGTGACTTGAAAATGGTTAAATATAGTGACTCGAAATTGTGAACTTGTTACTTGAAAATGGTTAAGTGTAGTGACTTGAAATATGAATTAGTCACTTGAAATGTGAATTAGTGACTTGAAAATGGTTAAGTGTAGTGACTTTAAATTGTGAACTTGTTCATTGAACTGGTTAAATGTAGTGACTCGAAATTGTGAACTTGTTTCTTGAAAATGGTTAAGTGTAGTGACTTGAAATGCGAATTAGTGACTTAAAAATGGCTAAGTGTAGTGATTTGAAATTCTGATCTTGTTTCTTGAAAATGGTTAAGTGTAGTGACCTGAAATATGAATTAGTTACTTGAAAATGGTTAAGTGTAGTGACTTGAAATTGTTAACTTGTTTCATGAAAATGTTTAAGTATAGTGAGTTCAATTGTGAATTAGTGACTTGAAAATGGTTAAGTGTAGTGACTTGAAATGTGAATTACTGACTTGAAAATGGTTAAGTGTAGTGACTTGAAATGTGAATTAGTGACTTGAAAATGGTTAAATATAGTGACTCAAAATTGTGAACTTGTTACTTGAAAATGGTTAAGTGTAGTGACTTGAAATATGAATTAGTGACTTGAAATGTGAATTAGTGACTTGAAAATGGTTAAGTGTAGTGACTTTAAATTGTGAACTTGTTTATTGAACTAGTTAAATGTAGTGACTCAAAATTGTGAACTTGTTTCTTGAAAATGGTTAACTGTAGTGACTTGAAATGCGAATTAGTGACTTAAAAATGGCTAAGTGTAGTGATTTGAAATTCTGATCTTGTTTCTTGAAAATGGTTAAGTGTAATGACTTGAAATATGAATTAGTTACTTGAAAATGGTTAAGTGTAGTGACTTGAAATTGTTAACTTGTTTCATGAAAATGTTTAAGTATAGTGAGTTCAATTGTGAATTAGTGACTCGAAAATGGTTAAGTGTAGTTAATTGAAATGTGAATTAGTGACTTGAAAATGGTTAAATGTAGTGACTTGAAATTGTGAACATGTTTCTAGAAAATTGTTAAGTGTAGTGACTTGAAGTGTGAATTACTGACTTTAAAATGGTTAAGTGTAGTGACTTAAGGTTGTGAAATTGTTTCTTGAAAATGGATAAGTGTAGTGACTAGAAATTGTGAACTTGTTTCTTGAAATCGTTAAGTGTAGTGACTTGAAATTGCGAACTTGTTTCTTGAAAATGGTTAAGTGTAGTGACTTGAAATGCGAATTAGTGACTTAAAAATGTCTAAGTGTAGTGATTTGAAATTCTGATCTTGTTTCTTGAAAATGGTTAAGTGTAGTAACTTGAAATATGAATTAGTTACTTGAAAATGGTTAAGTGTAGTGACTTGAAATTGTTAACTTGTTTCATGAATATGTTTAAGTATAGTGAGTTCAATTGTGAATTAGTGACTTGAAAATGGTTAAGTGTAGTGAATTGAAATGTGAATTAGTGACTTGAAAATGGTCAAATGTAGTGACTTGAAATGTGAATTAGTGACTTGAAAATGGTTAAGTGTAGTGAATTGAAATGTGAATTAGTGACTTGAAAATGGTTAAATGTAGTTACTTGAAATTGTGAACATGTTTCTTGAAAATTGTTAAGTATAGTGACTTGAAATGTGAATTACTGACTTTAAAATGGTTAAGTGTAGTGACTTGAAATGTGAATTACTGACTTGAAAATGGTTAAGTGTAGTGACTTGAAATGTGAATTAGTGACTTGAAAATGGTTAAATATAGTGACTCGAAATTGTGAACTTGTTACTTGAAAATGGTTAAGTGTAGTGACTTGAAATATGAATTAGTGACTTGAAATGTGAATTAGTGACTTGAAAATGGTTAAGTGTAGTGACTTTAAATTGTGAACTTGTTTATTGAACTGGTTAAATGTAGTGACTCGAAATTGTGAACTTGTTTCTTGAAAATGGTTAAGTGTAGTGACTTGAAATGCGAATTAGTGACTTAAAAATGGCTAAGTGTAGTGATTTGAAATTCTGATCTTGTTTCTTGAAAATGGTTAAGTGTAGTGACTTGAAATATGAATTAGTTACTTGAAAATGGTTAAGTGTAGTGACTTGAAATTGTTAACTTGTTTCATGAAAATATTTAAGTATAGTGAGTTCAATTGTGAATTAGTGACTTGAAAATGGTTAAATGTAGTGAATTGAAATGTGAATTAGTGACTTGAAAATGGTTAAATGTAGTGACTTGAAATTGTGAACATGTTACTTGAAAATTGTTAAGTGTAGTGACTTGAAATGTGAATTACTGACTTTAAAATGGTTACGTGTAGTGACTTAAGGTTGTGAACATTTTTCTTGAAAATGGATAAGTGTAGTGACTAGAAATTGTGAACTTGTTTCTTGAAATGGTTAAGAGTAGCGACTTGAAATTGTGAACTTGTTTCTTGAAAATGGTTAAGTGTAGTGACATGAAATATGAATTAGTGACTTGAAAATGGTTAAGTGTAGTGACTTGAAACTGTTAACTTGTTTCATGAAAATGGTTAAGTGTAGTGACTTGAAATGTGAATTACTGACTTGAAAATGGTTAAATATAGTGACTCGAAATTGTGAACTTGTTACTTGAAAATGGTTAAGTGTAGTGACTTGAAATATAAATTAGTGACTTGAAATGTGAATTAGTGACTTGAAAATGGTTAAGTGTAGTGACTTTAAATTGTGAACTTGTTTATTGAACTGGTTAAATGTAGTGACTCGAAATTGTGAACTTGTTTCTTGAAAATGGTTAAGTGTAGTGACTTGAAATGCGAATTAGTGACATAAAAATGGTTAAATGTAGTGACTTGAAATTGTGAACATGTTTCTTTAAAATTGTTAAGTGTAGTGACTTGAAATGTGAATTACTGACTTGAAAATGGTTAAGTGTAGTGACTTAAAATTGTGAACTTGTTTCTTGAAAATGGATAAGTGTAGTGACTAGAAATTGCGAACTTGTTTCTTGAAAATGGATAAGTGTCGTGACTTGAAATATGAATTAGTGACTTGAAATGTGAATTAGTGAGTTGAAAATGGTCAAGTGTAGAGACTTTAAATTGTGCACTTGCTTATTGATCTGGTTAAATGTAATGACGTGAAATTGTGAACTTGTTTCTTGAAAATGGTTTAGCGTAGTGATTTGAAATTCTGATCTTGTTTCTTGAAAATGGTTAAGTGTAGTGACTTGAAATATGAATTAGTGACTTGAAAATGGTTAAGTGTAGTGACTTGAAATTGTTAACTTGTTTCATGAAAATGGTTAAGTGTAGTGAGTTGAATTGTGAATTAGTGACTTGAAAATGGTTAAGTGTAGTGAATTGAAATGTGAATTAGTGACTTGAAAATGGTTAAATGTAGTGACTTGAAATTGTGAAGAAGTTTATTGAAAATTGTTAAGTGTAGTGACTTGAAATGTGAATTACTAACTTGAAAATTGTTAAGTGTAGTGACTTGAAACTGTAAACTGTAGTGACTTGAAATGTGAACTAGTGACTTGAAATGGTTAAATGTAGTGACATGAAATTGTGAACATGTTTCTTTGAAAATTGTTAAGTGTAGTGACTTTAAATTGTGAACTTGTTTATTGAACTGGTTAAGTGTAGTGACATGAAATATGAATTAGTGACTTGAAAATGGTTAAGTGTAGTGACTTGAAATTGTTAACTTGTTTCATGAAAATGGTTAAGTGTAGTGACTTGAAATGTGAATTACTGACTTGAAAATTGTTAAGTGTAGTGACTTGAAATGTGAATTAGTGACTTGAAAATGGTTAAATATAGTGACTCGAAATTGTGAACTTGTTACTTGAAAATGGTTAAGTGTAGTGACTTGAAATATGAATTAGTCACTTGAAATGTGAATTAGTGACTTGAAAATGGTTAAGTGTAGTGACTTTAAATTGTGAACTTGTTCATTGAACTGGTTAAATGTAGTGACTCGAAATTGTGAACTTGTTTCTTGAAAATGGTTAAGTGTAGTGACTTGAAATGCGAATTAGTGACTTAAAAATGGCTAAGTGTAGTGATTTGAAATTCTGATCTTGTTTCTTGAAAATGGTTAAGTGTAGTGACCTGAAATATGAATTAGTTACTTGAAAATGGTTAAGTGTAGTGACTTGAAATTGTTAACTTGTTTCATGAAAATGTTTAAGTATAGTGAGTTCAATTGTGAATTAGTGACTTGAAAATGGTTAAGTGTAGTGACTTGAAATGTGAATTACTGACTTGAAAATGGTTAAGTGTAGTGACTTGAAATGTGAATTAGTGACTTGAAAATGGTTAAATATAGTGACTCAAAATTGTGAACTTGTTACTTGAAAATGGTTAAGTGTAGTGACTTGAAATATGAATTAGTGACTTGAAATGTGAATTAGTGACTTGAAAATGGTTAAGTGTAGTGACTTTAAATTGTGAACTTGTTTATTGAACTAGTTAAATGTAGTGACTCAAAATTGTGAACTTGTTTCTTGAAAATGGTTAACTGTAGTGACTTGAAATGCGAATTAGTGACTTAAAAATGGCTAAGTGTAGTGATTTGAAATTCTGATCTTGTTTCTTGAAAATGGTTAAGTGTAATGACTTGAAATATGAATTAGTTACTTGAAAATGGTTAAGTGTAGTGACTTGAAATTGTTAACTTGTTTCATGAAAATGTTTAAGTATAGTGAGTTCAATTGTGAATTAGTGACTCGAAAATGGTTAAGTGTAGTTAATTGAAATGTGAATTAGTGACTTGAAAATGGTTAAATGTAGTGACTTGAAATTGTGAACATGTTTCTTGAAAATTGTTAAGTGTAGTGACTTGAAGTGTGAATTACTGACTTTAAAATGGTTAAGTGTAGTGACTTAAGGTTGTGAAATTGTTTCTTGAAAATGGATAAGTGTAGTGACTAGAAATTGTGAACTTGTTTCTTGAAATCGTTAAGTGTAGTGACTTGAAATTGCGAACTTGTTTCTTGAAAATGGTTAAGTGTAGTGACTTGAAATGCGAATTAGTGACTTAAAAATGTCTAAGTGTAGTGATTTGAAATTCTGATCTTGTTTCTTGAAAATGGTTAAGTGTAGTAACTTGAAATATGAATTAGTTACTTGAAAATGGTTAAGTGTAGTGACTTGAAATTGTTAACTTGTTTCATGAATATGTTTAAGTATAGTGAGTTCAATTGTGAATTAGTGACTTGAAAATGGTTAAGTGTAGTGAATTGAAATGTGAATTAGTGACTTGAAAATGGTTAAATGTAGTGACTTGAAATGTGAATTAGTGACTTGAAAATGGTTAAGTGTAGTGAATTGAAATGTGAATTAGTGACTTGAAAATGGTTAAATGTAGTTACTTGAAATTGTGAACATGTTTCTTGAAAATTGTTAAGTATAGTGACTTGAAATGTGAATTACTGACTTTAAAATGGTTAAGTGTAGTGACTTGAAATGTGAATTACTGACTTGAAAATGGTTAAGTGTAGTGACTTGAAATGTGAATTAGTGACTTGAAAATGGTTAAATATAGTGACTCGAAATTGTGAACTTGTTACTTGAAAATGGTTAAGTGTAGTGACTTGAAATATGAATTAGTGACTTGAAATGTGAATTAGTGACTTGAAAATGGTTAAGTGTAGTGACTTTAAATTGTGAACTTGTTTATTGAACTGGTTAAATGTAGTGACTCGAAATTGTGAACTTGTTTCTTGAAAATGGTTAAGTGTAGTGACTTGAAATGCGAATTAGTGACTTAAAAATGGCTAAGTGTAGTGATTTGAAATTCTGATCTTGTTTCTTGAAAATGGTTAAGGGTAGTGACTTGAAATATGAATTAGTTACTTGAAAATGGTTAAGTGTAGTGACTTGAAATTGTTAACTTGTTTCATGAATATGTTTAAGTATAGTGAGTTCAATTGTGAATTAGTGACTTGAAAATGGTTAAGTGTAGTGAATTGAAATTTGAATTAGTGACTTGAAATGTGAATTACTGACTTGAAAATGGTTAAGTGTAGTGACTTGAAATGTGAATTAGTGACTTGAAAATGGTTAAATATAGTGACTCGAAATTGTGAACTTGTTACTTGAAAATGGTTAAGTGTAGTGACTTGAAATATGAATTAGTGACTTGAAATGTGAATTAGTGACTTGAAAATGGTTAAGTGTAGTGACTTTAAATTGTGAACTTGTTTATTGAACTGGTTAAATGTAGTGACTCGAAATTGTGAATTTGTTTCTTGAAAATGGTTAAGTGTAGTGACTTGAAATGCGAATTAGTGACTTAAAAATGGCTAAGTGTAGTGATTTGAAATTCTGATCTTGTTTCTTGAAAATGGTTAAGTGTAGTGACTTGAAATATGAATTAGTTACTTGAAAATGGTTAAGTGTAGTGACTTGAAATTGTTAACTTGTTTCATGAATATGTTTAAGTATAGTGAGTTCAATTGTGAATTAGTGACTTGAAAATGGTTAAGTGTAGTGAATTGAAATGTGAATTAGTGACTTGAAAATGGTTAAATGTAGTGACTTGAAATGTGAATTACTGACTTGAAAATGGTTAAGTGTAGTGACTTGAAATGTGAATTAGTGACTTGAAAATGGTTAAATATAGTGACTCGAAATTGTGAACTTGTTACTTGAAAATGGTTAAGTGTAGTGACTTGAAATATGAATTAGTCACTTGAAATGTGAATTAGTGACTTGAAAATGGTTAAGTGTAGCGACTTTAAATTGTGAACTTGTTTATTGAACTGGTTAAATGTAGTGACTCGAAATTGTGAACTTGTTTCTTGAAAATGGTTAAGTGTAGTGACTTGAAATGCGAATTAGTGACTTAAAAATGGCTAAGTGTAGTGATTTGAAATTCTGATCTTGTTTCTTGAAAATGGTTAAGTGTAGTGACTTGAAATATGAATTAGTTACTTGAAAATGGTTAAGTGTAGTGACTTGAAATTGTTAACTTGTTTCATGAAAATGTTTAAGTATAGTGAGTTCAATTGTGAATTAGTGACTTGAAAATGGTTAAGTGTAGTGAATTGAAATGTGAATTAGTGACTTGAAAATGGTTAAATGTAGTTACTTGAAATTGTGAACATGTTTCTTGAAAATTGTTAAGTATAGTGACTTGAAATGTGAATTACTGACTTTAAAATGGTTAAGTGTAGTGACTTGAAATGTGAATTACTGACTTGAAAATGGATAAGTGTAGTGACTAGAAATATGAATTAGTGACTTGAAAATGGTTAAATATAGTGACTCAAAATTGTGAACTTGATACTTCAAAATGGTTAAGTGTAGTGACTTGAAATATGAATTAGTCACTTGAAATGTGAATTAGTGACTTGAAAATGGTTAAGTGTAGTGACTTTAAATTGTGAACTTGTTTATTGAACTGGTTAAATGTAGTGACTCGAAATTGTGAACTTGTTTCTTGAAAATGGTTAAGTGTAGTGACTTGAAATGCGAATTAGTGACTTAAAAATGGCTAAGTGTAGTGATTTGAAATTCTAATCTTGTTTCTTGAAAATGGTTAAGTGTAGTGACTTGAAATATGAATTAGTTACTTGAAATTGGTTAAGTGTAGTGACTTGAAATTGTTAACTTGTTTCATGAAAATGGTTAAGTGTAGTGACATGAAATATGAATTAGTGACTTGAAAATGGTTAAGTGTAGTGACTTGAAACTGTTAACTTGTTTCATGAAAATGGTTAAGTGTAGTGACTTGAAATGTGAATTAGTGACTTGAAAATGGTTAAATATAGTGACTCAAAATTGTGAACTTGTTACTTGAAAATGGTTAAGTGTAGTGACTTGAAATATGAATTAGTGACTTGAAATGTGAATTAGTGACTTGAAAATGGTTAAGTGTAGTGACTTTAAATTGTGACCTTGTTTATTGAACTGGTTAAATATAGTGACTCGAAATTGTGAACTTGTTTCTTGAAATGGTTAAGTGTTGCGACTTGAAATTGTGAACTTGTTTCTTGAAAATGTTTAAGTGTAGTGACATGAAATATGAATTAGTGACTTGAAAATGGTTAAGTGTAGTGACTTGAAACTGTAAACTTGTTTCATGAAAATGGTTAAGTGTAGTGACTTGAAATGTGAATTACTGACTTGAAAATGGTTAAGTGTAGTGACTTGAAATGTGAATTAGTGACTTGAAAATGGTTAAATATAGTGACTCAAAATTGTGAACTTGATACTTCAAAATGGTTAAGTGTAGTGACTTGAAATATGAATTAGTCACTTGAAATGTGAATTAGTGACTTGAAAATGGTTAAGTGTAGTGACTTTAAATTGTGAACTTGTTTATTGAACTGGTTAAATGTAGTGACTCGAAATTGTGAACTTGTTTCTTGAAAATGGTTAAGTGTAGTGACTTGAAATGCGAATTAGTGACTTAAAAATGGCTAAGTGTAGTGATTTGAAATTCTAATCTTGTTTCTTGAAAATGGTTAAGTGTAGTGACTTGAAATATGAATTAGTTACTTGAAATTGGTTAAGTGTAGTGACTTGAAATTGTTAACTTGTTTCATGAAAATGGTTAAGTGTAGTGACATGAAATATGAATTAGTGACTTGAAAATGGTTAAGTGTAGTGACTTGAAACTGTTAACTTGTTTCATGAAAATGGTTAAGTGTAGTGACTTGAAATGTGAATTAGTGACTTGAAAATGGTTAAATATAGTGACTCAAAATTGTGAACTTGTTACTTGAAAATGGTTAAGTGTAGTGACTTGAAATATGAATTAGTGACTTGAAATGTGAATTAGTGACTTGAAAATGGTTAAGTGTAGTGACTTTAAATTGTGACCTTGTTTATTGAACTGGTTAAATATAGTGACTCGAAATTGTGAACTTGTTTCTTGAAAATGGTTAAGTGTAGTGACTTGAAATGCGAATTAGTGACTTAAAAATGGCTAAGTGTAGTGATTTGAAATTCTAATCTTGTTTCTTGAAAATGGTTAAGTGTAGTGACTTGAAATATGAATTAGTTACTTGAAAATGGTTAAGTGTAGTGACTTGAAATTGTTAACTTGTTTCATGAAAATGGTTAAGTGTAGTGACATGAAATATGAATTAGTGACTTGAAAATGGTTAAGTGTAGTGACTTGAAACTGTTAACTTGTTTCAAGAAAATGGTTAAGTGACTTGAAATGTGAATTACTGACTTGAAAATGGTTAAGTGTAGTGACTTGAAATGTGAATTAGTGACTTGAAAATGGTTAAATATAGTGACTCAAAATTGTGAACTTGTTACTTGAAAATGGTTAAGTGTAGTGACTTGAATTATGAATTAGTGACTTGAAATGTGAATTAGTGACTTGAAAATGGTTAAATATAGTGACTCGAAATTGTGAACTTGTTACTTGAAAATGGTTAAGTGTAGTGACTTGAAATATGAATTAGTCACTTGAAATGTGAATTAGTGACTTGAAAATGGTTAAGTGTAGCGACTTTAAATTGTGAACTTGTTTATTGAACTGGTTAAATGTAGTGACTCGAAATTGTGAACTTGTTTCTTGAAAATGGTTAAGTGTAGTGACTTGAAATGCGAATTAGTGACTTAAAAATGGCTAAGTGTAGTGATTTGAAATTCTGATCTTGTTTCTTGAAAATGGTTAAGTGTAGTGACTTGAAATATGAATTAGTTACTTGAAAATGGTTAAGTGTAGTGACTTGAAATTGTTAACTTGTTTCATGAAAATGTTTAAGTATAGTGAGTTCAATTGTGAATTAGTGACTTGAAAATGGTTAAGTGTAGTGAATTGAAATGTGAATTAGTGACTTGAAAATGGTTAAATGTAGTTACTTGAAATTGTGAACATGTTTCTTGAAAATTGTTAAGTATAGTGACTTGAAATGTGAATTACTGACTTTAAAATGGTTAAGTGTAGTGACTTGAAATGTGAATTACTGACTTGAAAATGGATAAGTGTAGTGACTAGAAATATGAATTAGTGACTTGAAAATGGTTAAATATAGTGACTCAAAATTGTGAACTTGATACTTCAAAATGGTTAAGTGTAGTGACTTGAAATATGAATTAGTCACTTGAAATGTGAATTAGTGACTTGAAAATGGTTAAGTGTAGTGACTTTAAATTGTGAACTTGTTTATTGAACTGGTTAAATGTAGTGACTCGAAATTGTGAACTTGTTTCTTGAAAATGGTTAAGTGTAGTGACTTGAAATGCGAATTAGTGACTTAAAAATGGCTAAGTGTAGTGATTTGAAATTCTAATCTTGTTTCTTGAAAATGGTTAAGTGTAGTGACTTGAAATATGAATTAGTTACTTGAAATTGGTTAAGTGTAGTGACTTGAAATTGTTAACTTGTTTCATGAAAATGGTTAAGTGTAGTGACATGAAATATGAATTAGTGACTTGAAAATGGTTAAGTGTAGTGACTTGAAACTGTTAACTTGTTTCATGAAAATGGTTAAGTGTAGTGACTTGAAATGTGAATTAGTGACTTGAAAATGGTTAAATATAGTGACTCAAAATTGTGAACTTGTTACTTGAAAATGGTTAAGTGTAGTGACTTGAAATATGAATTAGTGACTTGAAATGTGAATTAGTGACTTGAAAATGGTTAAGTGTAGTGACTTTAAATTGTGACCTTGTTTATTGAACTGGTTAAATATAGTGACTCGAAATTGTGAACTTGTTTCTTGAAATGGTTAAGTGTTGCGACTTGAAATTGTGAACTTGTTTCTTGAAAATGTTTAAGTGTAGTGACATGAAATATGAATTAGTGACTTGAAAATGGTTAAGTGTAGTGACTTGAAACTGTAAACTTGTTTCATGAAAATGGTTAAGTGTAGTGACTTGAAATGTGAATTACTGACTTGAAAATGGTTAAGTGTAGTGACTTGAAATGTGAATTAGTGACTTGAAAATGGTTAAATATAGTGACTCAAAATTGTGAACTTGATACTTCAAAATGGTTAAGTGTAGTGACTTGAAATATGAATTAGTCACTTGAAATGTGAATTAGTGACTTGAAAATGGTTAAGTGTAGTGACTTTAAATTGTGAACTTGTTTATTGAACTGGTTAAATGTAGTGACTCGAAATTGTGAACTTGTTTCTTGAAAATGGTTAAGTGTAGTGACTTGAAATGCGAATTAGTGACTTAAAAATGGCTAAGTGTAGTGATTTGAAATTCTAATCTTGTTTCTTGAAAATGGTTAAGTGTAGTGACTTGAAATATGAATTAGTTACTTGAAATTGGTTAAGTGTAGTGACTTGAAATTGTTAACTTGTTTCATGAAAATGGTTAAGTGTAGTGACATGAAATATGAATTAGTGACTTGAAAATGGTTAAGTGTAGTGACTTGAAACTGTTAACTTGTTTCATGAAAATGGTTAAGTGTAGTGACTTGAAATGTGAATTAGTGACTTGAAAATGGTTAAATATAGTGACTCAAAATTGTGAACTTGTTACTTGAAAATGGTTAAGTGTAGTGACTTGAAATATGAATTAGTGACTTGAAATGTGAATTAGTGACTTGAAAATGGTTAAGTGTAGTGACTTTAAATTGTGACCTTGTTTATTGAACTGGTTAAATATAGTGACTCGAAATTGTGAACTTGTTTCTTGAAAATGGTTAAGTGTAGTGACTTGAAATGCGAATTAGTGACTTAAAAATGGCTAAGTGTAGTGATTTGAAATTCTAATCTTGTTTCTTGAAAATGGTTAAGTGTAGTGACTTGAAACTGTAAACTTGTTTCATGAAAATGGTTAAGTGTAGTGACTTGAAATTGTTAACTTGTTTCATGAAAATGGTTAAGTGTAGTGACATGAAATATGAATTAGTGACTTGAAAATGGTTAAGTGTAGTGACTTGAAACTGTTAACTTGTTTCAAGAAAATGGTTAAGTGACTTGAAATGTGAATTACTGACTTGAAAATGGTTAAGTGTAGTGACTTGAAATGTGAATTAGTGACTTGAAAATGGTTAAATATAGTGACTCAAAATTGTGAACTTGTTACTTGAAAATGGTTAAGTGTAGTGACTTGAATTATGAATTAGTGACTTGAAATGTGAATTAGTGACTTGAAAATGGTTAAATATAGTGACTCGAAATTGTGAACTTGTTACTTGAAAATGGTTAAGTGTAGTGACTTGAAATATGAATTAGTCACTTGAAATGTGAATTAGTGACTTGAAAATGGTTAAGTGTAGCGACTTTAAATTGTGAACTTGTTTATTGAACTGGTTAAATGTAGTGACTCGAAATTGTGAACTTGTTTCTTGAAAATGGTTAAGTGTAGTGACTTGAAATGCGAATTAGTGACTTAAAAATGGCTAAGTGTAGTGATTTGAAATTCTGATCTTGTTTCTTGAAAATGGTTAAGTGTAGTGACTTGAAATATGAATTAGTTACTTGAAAATGGTTAAGTGTAGTGACTTGAAATTGTTAACTTGTTTCATGAAAATGTTTAAGTATAGTGAGTTCAATTGTGAATTAGTGACTTGAAAATGGTTAAGTGTAGTGAATTGAAATGTGAATTAGTGACTTGAAAATGGTTAAATGTAGTTACTTGAAATTGTGAACATGTTTCTTGAAAATTGTTAAGTATAGTGACTTGAAATGTGAATTACTGACTTTAAAATGGTTAAGTGTAGTGACTTGAAATGTGAATTACTGACTTGAAAATGGATAAGTGTAGTGACTAGAAATATGAATTAGTGACTTGAAAATGGTTAAATATAGTGACTCAAAATTGTGAACTTGATACTTCAAAATGGTTAAGTGTAGTGACTTGAAATATGAATTAGTCACTTGAAATGTGAATTAGTGACTTGAAAATGGTTAAGTGTAGTGACTTTAAATTGTGAACTTGTTTATTGAACTGGTTAAATGTAGTGACTCGAAATTGTGAACTTGTTTCTTGAAAATGGTTAAGTGTAGTGACTTGAAATGCGAATTAGTGACTTAAAAATGGCTAAGTGTAGTGATTTGAAATTCTAATCTTGTTTCTTGAAAATGGTTAAGTGTAGTGACTTGAAATATGAATTAGTTACTTGAAATTGGTTAAGTGTAGTGACTTGAAATTGTTAACTTGTTTCATGAAAATGTTTAAGTATAGTGAGTTCAATTGTGAATTAGTGACTTGAAAATGGTTAAGTGTAGTGAATTGAAATGTGAATTAGTGACTTGAAAATGGTTAAATGTAGTGACTTGAAATGTGAATTAGTGACTTGAAAATGGTTAAGTGTAGTGAATTGAAATGTGAATTAGTGACTTGAAAATGGTTAAATGTAGTTACTTGAAATTGTGAACATGTTTCTTGAAAATTGTTAAGTATAGTGACTTGAAATGTGAATTACTGACTTTAAAATGGTTAAGTGTAGTGACTTGAAATGTGAATTACTGACTTGAAAATGGTTAAGTGTAGTGACTAGAAATGTGAATTAGTGACTTGAAAATGGTTAAATATAGTGACTCGAAATTGTGAACTTGTTACTTGAAAATGGTTAAGTGTAGTGACTTGAAATATGAATTAGTGACTTGAAATGTGAATTAGTGACTTGAAAATGGTTAAGTATAGTGAGTTCAATTGTGAACTTGTTTATTGAACTGGTTAAATGTAGTGACTCGAAATTGTGAACTTGTTTCTTGAAAATGGTTAAGTGTAGTGACTTGAAATGCGAATTAGTGACTTAAAAATGGCTAAGTGTAGTGATTTGAAATTCTGATCTTGTTTCTTGAAAATGGTTAAGGGTAGTGACTTGAAATATGAATTAGTTACTTGAAAATGGTTAAGTGTAGTGACTTGAAATTGTTAACTTGTTTCATGAAAATGTTTAAGTATAGTGAGTTCAATTGTGAATTAGTGACTTGAAAATGGTTAAGTGTAGTGAATTGAAATGTGAATTAGTGACTTGAAAATGGTTAAATGTAGTTACTTGAAATTGTGAACATGTTTCTTGAAAATTGTTAAGTATAGTGACTTGAAATGTGAATTACTGACTTTAAAATGGTTAAGTGTAGTGACTTGAAATGTGAATTACTGACTTGAAAATGGATAAGTGTAGTGACTAGAAATATGAATTAGTGACTTGAAAATGGTTAAATATAGTGACTCAAAATTGTGAACTTGATACTTCAAAATGGTTAAGTGTAGTGACTTGAAATATGAATTAGTCACTTGAAATGTGAATTAGTGACTTGAAAATGGTTAAGTGTAGTGACTTTAAATTGTGAACTTGTTTATTGAACTGGTTAAATGTAGTGACTCGAAATTGTGAACTTGTTTCTTGAAAATGGTTAAGTGTAGTGACTTGAAATGCGAATTAGTGACTTAAAAATGGCTAAGTGTAGTGATTTGAAATTCTAATCTTGTTTCTTGAAAATGGTTAAGTGTAGTGACTTGAAATATGAATTAGTTACTTGAAATTGGTTAAGTGTAGTGACTTGAAATTGTTAACTTGTTTCATGAAAATGGTTAAGTGTAGTGACATGAAATATGAATTAGTGACTTGAAAATGGTTAAGTGTAGTGACTTGAAACTGTTAACTTGTTTCATGAAAATGGTTAAGTGTAGTGACTTGAAATGTGAATTAGTGACTTGAAAATGGTTAAATATAGTGACTCAAAATTGTGAACTTGTTACTTGAAAATGGTTAAGTGTAGTGACTTGAAATATGAATTAGTGACTTGAAATGTGAATTAGTGACTTGAAAATGGTTAAGTGTAGTGACTTTAAATTGTGACCTTGTTTATTGAACTGGTTAAATATAGTGACTCGAAATTGTGAACTTGTTTCTTGAAATGGTTAAGTGTTGCGACTTGAAATTGTGAACTTGTTTCTTGAAAATGTTTAAGTGTAGTGACATGAAATATGAATTAGTGACTTGAAAATGGTTAAGTGTAGTGACTTGAAACTGTAAACTTGTTTCATGAAAATGGTTAAGTGTAGTGACTTGAAATGTGAATTACTGACTTGAAAATGGTTAAGTGTAGTGACTTGAAATGTGAATTAGTGACTTGAAAATGGTTAAATATAGTGACTCAAAATTGTGAACTTGATACTTCAAAATGGTTAAGTGTAGTGACTTGAAATATGAATTAGTCACTTGAAATGTGAATTAGTGACTTGAAAATGGTTAAGTGTAGTGACTTTAAATTGTGAACTTGTTTATTGAACTGGTTAAATGTAGTGACTCGAAATTGTGAACTTGTTTCTTGAAAATGGTTAAGTGTAGTGACTTGAAATGCGAATTAGTGACTTAAAAATGGCTAAGTGTAGTGATTTGAAATTCTAATCTTGTTTCTTGAAAATGGTTAAGTGTAGTGACTTGAAATATGAATTAGTTACTTGAAATTGGTTAAGTGTAGTGACTTGAAATTGTTAACTTGTTTCATGAAAATGGTTAAGTGTAGTGACATGAAATATGAATTAGTGACTTGAAAATGGTTAAGTGTAGTGACTTGAAACTGTTAACTTGTTTCATGAAAATGGTTAAGTGTAGTGACTTGAAATGTGAATTAGTGACTTGAAAATGGTTAAATATAGTGACTCAAAATTGTGAACTTGTTACTTGAAAATGGTTAAGTGTAGTGACTTGAAATATGAATTAGTGACTTGAAATGTGAATTAGTGACTTGAAAATGGTTAAGTGTAGTGACTTTAAATTGTGACCTTGTTTATTGAACTGGTTAAATATAGTGACTCGAAATTGTGAACTTGTTTCTTGAAAATGGTTAAGTGTAGTGACTTGAAATGCGAATTAGTGACTTAAAAATGGCTAAGTGTAGTGATTTGAAATTCTAATCTTGTTTCTTGAAAATGGTTAAGTGTAGTGACTTGAAACTGTAAACTTGTTTCATGAAAATGGTTAAGTGTAGTGACTTGAAATGTGAATTACTGACTTGAAAATGGTTAAGTGTAGTGACTTGAAATGTGAATTAGTGACTTGAAAATGGTTAAATATAGTGACTCAAAATTGTGAACTTGATACTTCAAAATGGTTAAGTGTAGTGACTTGAAATATGAATTAGTCACTTGAAATGTGAATTAGTGACTTGAAAATGGTTAAGTGTAGTGACTTTAAATTGTGAACTTGTTTATTGAACTGGTTAAATGTAGTGACTCGAAATTGTGAACTTGTTTCTTGAAAATGGTTAAGTGTAGTGACTTGAAATGCGAATTAGTGACTTAAAAATGGCTAAGTGTAGTGATTTGAAATTCTAATCTTGTTTCTTGAAAATGGTTAAGTGTAGTGACTTGAAATATGAATTAGTTACTTGAAATTGGTTAAGTGTAGTGACTTGAAATTGTTAACTTGTTTCATGAAAATGGTTAAGTGTAGTGACATGAAATATGAATTAGTGACTTGAAAATGGTTAAGTGTAGTGACTTGAAACTGTTAACTTGTTTCATGAAAATGGTTAAGTGTAGTGACTTGAAATGTGAATTAGTGACTTGAAAATGGTTAAATATAGTGACTCAAAATTGTGAACTTGTTACTTGAAAATGGTTAAGTGTAGTGACTTGAAATATGAATTAGTGACTTGAAATGTGAATTAGTGACTTGAAAATGGTTAAGTGTAGTGACTTTAAATTGTGACCTTGTTTATTGAACTGGTTAAATATAGTGACTCGAAATTGTGAACTTGTTTCTTGAAAATGGTTAAGTGTAGTGACTTGAAATGCGAATTAGTGACTTAAAAATGGCTAAGTGTAGTGATTTGAAATTCTAATCTTGTTTCTTGAAAATGGTTAAGTGTAGTGACTTGAAATATGAATTAGTTACTTGAAAATGGTTAAGTGTAGTGACTTGAAATTGTTAACTTGTTTCATGAAAATGGTTAAGTGTAGTGACATGAAATATGAATTAGTGACTTGAAAATGGTTAAGTGTAGTGACTTGAAACTGTTAACTTGTTTCAAGAAAATGGTTAAGTGACTTGAAATGTGAATTACTGACTTGAAAATGGTTAAGTGTAGTGACTTGAAATGTGAATTAGTGACTTGAAAATGGTTAAATATAGTGACTCAAAATTGTGAACTTGTTACTTGAAAATGGTTAAGTGTAGTGACTTGAATTATGAATTAGTGACTTGAAATGTGAATTAGTGACTTGAAAATGGTTAAATATAGTGACTCGAAATTGTGAACTTGTTACTTGAAAATGGTTAAGTGTAGTGACTTGAAATATGAATTAGTCACTTGAAATGTGAATTAGTGACTTGAAAATGGTTAAGTGTAGCGACTTTAAATTGTGAACTTGTTTATTGAACTGGTTAAATGTAGTGACTCGAAATTGTGAACTTGTTTCTTGAAAATGGTTAAGTGTAGTGACTTGAAATGCGAATTAGTGACTTAAAAATGGCTAAGTGTAGTGATTTGAAATTCTGATCTTGTTTCTTGAAAATGGTTAAGTGTAGTGACTTGAAATATGAATTAGTTACTTGAAAATGGTTAAGTGTAGTGACTTGAAATTGTTAACTTGTTTCATGAAAATGTTTAAGTATAGTGAGTTCAATTGTGAATTAGTGACTTGAAAATGGTTAAGTGTAGTGAATTGAAATGTGAATTAGTGACTTGAAAATGGTTAAATGTAGTTACTTGAAATTGTGAACATGTTTCTTGAAAATTGTTAAGTATAGTGACTTGAAATGTGAATTACTGACTTTAAAATGGTTAAGTGTAGTGACTTGAAATGTGAATTACTGACTTGAAAATGGATAAGTGTAGTGACTAGAAATATGAATTAGTGACTTGAAAATGGTTAAATATAGTGACTCAAAATTGTGAACTTGATACTTCAAAATGGTTAAGTGTAGTGACTTGAAATATGAATTAGTCACTTGAAATGTGAATTAGTGACTTGAAAATGGTTAAGTGTAGTGACTTTAAATTGTGAACTTGTTTATTGAACTGGTTAAATGTAGTGACTCGAAATTGTGAACTTGTTTCTTGAAAATGGTTAAGTGTAGTGACTTGAAATGCGAATTAGTGACTTAAAAATGGCTAAGTGTAGTGATTTGAAATTCTAATCTTGTTTCTTGAAAATGGTTAAGTGTAGTGACTTGAAATATGAATTAGTTACTTGAAATTGGTTAAGTGTAGTGACTTGAAATTGTTAACTTGTTTCATGAAAATGTTTAAGTATAGTGAGTTCAATTGTGAATTAGTGACTTGAAAATGGTTAAGTGTAGTGAATTGAAATGTGAATTAGTGACTTGAAAATGGTTAAATGTAGTTACTTGAAATTGTGAACATGTTTCTTGAAAATTGTTAAGTATAGTGACTTGAAATGTGAATTACTGACTTTAAAATGGTTAAGTGTAGTGACTTGAAATGTGAATTACTGACTTGAAAATGGTTAAGTGTAGTGACTTGAAATGTGAATTAGTGACTTGAAAATGGTTAAATATAGTGACTCGAAATTGTGAACTTGTTACTTGAAAATGGTTAAGTGTAGTGACTTGAAATATGAATTAGTGACTTGAAATGTGAATTAGTGACTTGAAAATGGTTAAGTGTAGTGACTTTAAATTGTGAACTTGTTTATTGAACTGGTTAAATGTAGTGACTCGAAATTGTGAACTTGTTTCTTGAAAATGGTTAAGTGTAGTGACTTGAAATGCGAATTAGTGACTTAAAAATGGCTAAGTGTAGTGATTTGAAATTCTGATCTTGTTTCTTGAAAATGGTTAAGGGTAGTGACTTGAAATATGAATTAGTTACTTGAAAATGGTTAAGTGTAGTGACTTGAAATTGTTAACTTGTTTCATGAATATGTTTAAGTATAGTGAGTTCAATTGTGAATTAGTGACTTGAAAATGGTTAAGTGTAGTGAATTGAAATTTGAATTAGTGACTTGAAATGTGAATTACTGACTTGAAAATGGTTAAGTGTAGTGACTTGAAATGTGAATTAGTGACTTGAAAATGGTTAAATATAGTGACTCGAAATTGTGAACTTGTTACTTGAAAATGGTTAAGTGTAGTGACTTGAAATATGAATTAGTGACTTGAAATGTGAATTAGTGACTTGAAAATGGTTAAGTGTAGTGACTTTAAATTGTGAACTTGTTTATTGAACTGGTTAAATGTAGTGACTCGAAATTGTGAATTTGTTTCTTGAAAATGGTTAAGTGTAGTGACTTGAAATGCGAATTAGTGACTTAAAAATGGCTAAGTGTAGTGATTTGAAATTCTGATCTTGTTTCTTGAAAATGGTTAAGTGTAGTGACTTGAAATATGAATTAGTTACTTGAAAATGGTTAAGTGTAGTGACTTGAAATTGTTAACTTGTTTCATGAATATGTTTAAGTATAGTGAGTTCAATTGTGAATTAGTGACTTGAAAATGGTTAAGTGTAGTGAATTGAAATGTGAATTAGTGACTTGAAAATGGTTAAATGTAGTGACTTGAAATGTGAATTACTGACTTGAAAATGGTTAAGTGTAGTGACTTGAAATGTGAATTAGTGACTTGAAAATGGTTAAATATAGTGACTCGAAATTGTGAACTTGTTACTTGAAAATGGTTAAGTGTAGTGACTTGAAATATGAATTAGTCACTTGAAATGTGAATTAGTGACTTGAAAATGGTTAAGTGTAGCGACTTTAAATTGTGAACTTGTTTATTGAACTGGTTAAATGTAGTGACTCGAAATTGTGAACTTGTTTCTTGAAAATGGTTAAGTGTAGTGACTTGAAATGCGAATTAGTGACTTAAAAATGGCTAAGTGTAGTGATTTGAAATTCTGATCTTGTTTCTTGAAAATGGTTAAGTGTAGTGACTTGAAATATGAATTAGTTACTTGAAAATGGTTAAGTGTAGTGACTTGAAATTGTTAACTTGTTTCATGAAAATGTTTAAGTATAGTGAGTTCAATTGTGAATTAGTGACTTGAAAATGGTTAAGTGTAGTGAATTGAAATGTGAATTAGTGACTTGAAAATGGTTAAATGTAGTTACTTGAAATTGTGAACATGTTTCTTGAAAATTGTTAAGTATAGTGACTTGAAATGTGAATTACTGACTTTAAAATGGTTAAGTGTAGTGACTTGAAATGTGAATTACTGACTTGAAAATGGATAAGTGTAGTGACTAGAAATATGAATTAGTGACTTGAAAATGGTTAAATATAGTGACTCAAAATTGTGAACTTGATACTTCAAAATGGTTAAGTGTAGTGACTTGAAATATGAATTAGTCACTTGAAATGTGAATTAGTGACTTGAAAATGGTTAAGTGTAGTGACTTTAAATTGTGAACTTGTTTATTGAACTGGTTAAATGTAGTGACTCGAAATTGTGAACTTGTTTCTTGAAAATGGTTAAGTGTAGTGACTTGAAATGCGAATTAGTGACTTAAAAATGGCTAAGTGTAGTGATTTGAAATTCTAATCTTGTTTCTTGAAAATGGTTAAGTGTAGTGACTTGAAATATGAATTAGTTACTTGAAATTGGTTAAGTGTAGTGACTTGAAATTGTTAACTTGTTTCATGAAAATGGTTAAGTGTAGTGACATGAAATATGAATTAGTGACTTGAAAATGGTTAAGTGTAGTGACTTGAAACTGTTAACTTGTTTCATGAAAATGGTTAAGTGTAGTGACTTGAAATGTGAATTAGTGACTTGAAAATGGTTAAATATAGTGACTCAAAATTGTGAACTTGTTACTTGAAAATGGTTAAGTGTAGTGACTTGAAATATGAATTAGTGACTTGAAATGTGAATTAGTGACTTGAAAATGGTTAAGTGTAGTGACTTTAAATTGTGACCTTGTTTATTGAACTGGTTAAATATAGTGACTCGAAATTGTGAACTTGTTTCTTGAAATGGTTAAGTGTTGCGACTTGAAATTGTGAACTTGTTTCTTGAAAATGTTTAAGTGTAGTGACATGAAATATGAATTAGTGACTTGAAAATGGTTAAGTGTAGTGACTTGAAACTGTAAACTTGTTTCATGAAAATGGTTAAGTGTAGTGACTTGAAATGTGAATTACTGACTTGAAAATGGTTAAGTGTAGTGACTTGAAATGTGAATTAGTGACTTGAAAATGGTTAAATATAGTGACTCAAAATTGTGAACTTGATACTTCAAAATGGTTAAGTGTAGTGACTTGAAATATGAATTAGTCACTTGAAATGTGAATTAGTGACTTGAAAATGGTTAAGTGTAGTGACTTTAAATTGTGAACTTGTTTATTGAACTGGTTAAATGTAGTGACTCGAAATTGTGAACTTGTTTCTTGAAAATGGTTAAGTGTAGTGACTTGAAATGCGAATTAGTGACTTAAAAATGGCTAAGTGTAGTGATTTGAAATTCTAATCTTGTTTCTTGAAAATGGTTAAGTGTAGTGACTTGAAATATGAATTAGTTACTTGAAATTGGTTAAGTGTAGTGACTTGAAATTGTTAACTTGTTTCATGAAAATGGTTAAGTGTAGTGACATGAAATATGAATTAGTGACTTGAAAATGGTTAAGTGTAGTGACTTGAAACTGTTAACTTGTTTCATGAAAATGGTTAAGTGTAGTGACTTGAAATGTGAATTAGTGACTTGAAAATGGTTAAATATAGTGACTCAAAATTGTGAACTTGTTACTTGAAAATGGTTAAGTGTAGTGACTTGAAATATGAATTAGTGACTTGAAATGTGAATTAGTGACTTGAAAATGGTTAAGTGTAGTGACTTTAAATTGTGACCTTGTTTATTGAACTGGTTAAATATAGTGACTCGAAATTGTGAACTTGTTTCTTGAAAATGGTTAAGTGTAGTGACTTGAAATGCGAATTAGTGACTTAAAAATGGCTAAGTGTAGTGATTTGAAATTCTAATCTTGTTTCTTGAAAATGGTTAAGTGTAGTGACTTGAAATATGAATTAGTTACTTGAAAATGGTTAAGTGTAGTGACTTGAAATTGTTAACTTGTTTCATGAAAATGGTTAAGTGTAGTGACATGAAATATGAATTAGTGACTTGAAAATGGTTAAGTGTAGTGACTTGAAACTGTTAACTTGTTTCAAGAAAATGGTTAAGTGACTTGAAATGTGAATTACTGACTTGAAAATGGTTAAGTGTAGTGACTTGAAATGTGAATTAGTGACTTGAAAATGGTTAAATATAGTGACTCAAAATTGTGAACTTGTTACTTGAAAATGGTTAAGTGTAGTGACTTGAATTATGAATTAGTGACTTGAAATGTGAATTAGTGACTTGAAAATGGTTAAATATAGTGACTCGAAATTGTGAACTTGTTACTTGAAAATGGTTAAGTGTAGTGACTTGAAATATGAATTAGTCACTTGAAATGTGAATTAGTGACTTGAAAATGGTTAAGTGTAGCGACTTTAAATTGTGAACTTGTTTATTGAACTGGTTAAATGTAGTGACTCGAAATTGTGAACTTGTTTCTTGAAAATGGTTAAGTGTAGTGACTTGAAATGCGAATTAGTGACTTAAAAATGGCTAAGTGTAGTGATTTGAAATTCTGATCTTGTTTCTTGAAAATGGTTAAGTGTAGTGACTTGAAATATGAATTAGTTACTTGAAAATGGTTAAGTGTAGTGACTTGAAATTGTTAACTTGTTTCATGAAAATGTTTAAGTATAGTGAGTTCAATTGTGAATTAGTGACTTGAAAATGGTTAAGTGTAGTGAATTGAAATGTGAATTAGTGACTTGAAAATGGTTAAATGTAGTTACTTGAAATTGTGAACATGTTTCTTGAAAATTGTTAAGTATAGTGACTTGAAATGTGAATTACTGACTTTAAAATGGTTAAGTGTAGTGACTTGAAATGTGAATTACTGACTTGAAAATGGATAAGTGTAGTGACTAGAAATATGAATTAGTGACTTGAAAATGGTTAAATATAGTGACTCAAAATTGTGAACTTGATACTTCAAAATGGTTAAGTGTAGTGACTTGAAATATGAATTAGTCACTTGAAATGTGAATTAGTGACTTGAAAATGGTTAAGTGTAGTGACTTTAAATTGTGAACTTGTTTATTGAACTGGTTAAATGTAGTGACTCGAAATTGTGAACTTGTTTCTTGAAAATGGTTAAGTGTAGTGACTTGAAATGCGAATTAGTGACTTAAAAATGGCTAAGTGTAGTGATTTGAAATTCTAATCTTGTTTCTTGAAAATGGTTAAGTGTAGTGACTTGAAATATGAATTAGTTACTTGAAATTGGTTAAGTGTAGTGACTTGAAATTGTTAACTTGTTTCATGAAAATGGTTAAGTGTAGTGACATGAAATATGAATTAGTGACTTGAAAATGGTTAAGTGTAGTGACTTGAAACTGTTAACTTGTTTCATGAAAATGGTTAAGTGTAGTGACTTGAAATGTGAATTAGTGACTTGAAAATGGTTAAATATAGTGACTCAAAATTGTGAACTTGTTACTTGAAAATGGTTAAGTGTAGTGACTTGAAATATGAATTAGTGACTTGAAATGTGAATTAGTGACTTGAAAATGGTTAAGTGTAGTGACTTTAAATTGTGACCTTGTTTATTGAACTGGTTAAATATAGTGACTCGAAATTGTGAACTTGTTTCTTGAAATGGTTAAGTGTTGCGACTTGAAATTGTGAACTTGTTTCTTGAAAATGTTTAAGTGTAGTGACATGAAATATGAATTAGTGACTTGAAAATGGTTAAGTGTAGTGACTTGAAACTGTAAACTTGTTTCATGAAAATGGTTAAGTGTAGTGACTTGAAATGTGAATTACTGACTTGAAAATGGATAAGTGTAGTGACTAGAAATATGAATTAGTGACTTGAAAATGGTTAAATATAGTGACTCAAAATTGTGAACTTGATACTTCAAAATGGTTAAGTGTAGTGACTTGAAATATGAATTAGTCACTTGAAATGTGAATTAGTGACTTGAAAATGGTTAAGTGTAGTGACTTTAAATTGTGAACTTGTTTATTGAACTGGTTAAATGTAGTGACTCGAAATTGTGAACTTGTTTCTTGAAAATGGTTAAGTGTAGTGACTTGAAATGCGAATTAGTGACTTAAAAATGGCTAAGTGTAGTGATTTGAAATTCTAATCTTGTTTCTTGAAAATGGTTAAGTGTAGTGACTTGAAATATGAATTAGTTACTTGAAATTGGTTAAGTGTAGTGACTTGAAATTGTTAACTTGTTTCATGAAAATGGTTAAGTGTAGTGACATGAAATATGAATTAGTGACTTGAAAATGGTTAAGTGTAGTGACTTGAAACTGTTAACTTGTTTCATGAAAATGGTTAAGTGTAGTGACTTGAAATGTGAATTAGTGACTTGAAAATGGTTAAATATAGTGACTCAAAATTGTGAACTTGTTACTTGAAAATGGTTAAGTGTAGTGACTTGAAATATGAATTAGTGACTTGAAATGTGAATTAGTGACTTGAAAATGGTTAAGTGTAGTGACTTTAAATTGTGACCTTGTTTATTGAACTGGTTAAATATAGTGACTCGAAATTGTGAACTTGTTTCTTGAAATGGTTAAGTGTTGCGACTTGAAATTGTGAACTTGTTTCTTGAAAATGTTTAAGTGTAGTGACATGAAATATGAATTAGTGACTTGAAAATGGTTAAGTGTAGTGACTTGAAACTGTAAACTTGTTTCATGAAAATGGTTAAGTGTAGTGACTTGAAATGTGAATTACTGACTTGAAAATGGTTAAGTGTAGTGACTTGAAATGTGAATTAGTGACTTGAAAATGGTTAAATATAGTGACTCAAAATTGTGAACTTGATACTTCAAAATGGTTAAGTGTAGTGACTTGAAATATGAATTAGTCACTTGAAATGTGAATTAGTGACTTGAAAATGGTTAAGTGTAGTGACTTTAAATTGTGAACTTGTTTATTGAACTGGTTAAATGTAGTGACTCGAAATTGTGAACTTGTTTCTTGAAAATGGTTAAGTGTAGTGACTTGAAATGCGAATTAGTGACTTAAAAATGGCTAAGTGTAGTGATTTGAAATTCTAATCTTGTTTCTTGAAAATGGTTAAGTGTAGTGACTTGAAATATGAATTAGTTACTTGAAATTGGTTAAGTGTAGTGACTTGAAATTGTTAACTTGTTTCATGAAAATGGTTAAGTGTAGTGACATGAAATATGAATTAGTGACTTGAAAATGGTTAAGTGTAGTGACTTGAAACTGTTAACTTGTTTCATGAAAATGGTTAAGTGTAGTGACTTGAAATGTGAATTAGTGACTTGAAAATGGTTAAATATAGTGACTCAAAATTGTGAACTTGTTACTTGAAAATGGTTAAGTGTAGTGACTTGAAATATGAATTAGTGACTTGAAATGTGAATTAGTGACTTGAAAATGGTTAAGTGTAGTGACTTTAAATTGTGACCTTGTTTATTGAACTGGTTAAATATAGTGACTCGAAATTGTGAACTTGTTTCTTGAAAATGGTTAAGTGTAGTGACTTGAAATGCGAATTAGTGACTTAAAAATGGCTAAGTGTAGTGATTTGAAATTCTAATCTTGTTTCTTGAAAATGGTTAAGTGTAGTGACTTGAAATATGAATTAGTTACTTGAAAATGGTTAAGTGTAGTGACTTGAAATTGTTAACTTGTTTCATGAAAATGGTTAAGTGTAGTGACATGAAATATGAATTAGTGACTTGAAAATGGTTAAGTGTAGTGACTTGAAACTGTTAACTTGTTTCAAGAAAATGGTTAAGTGACTTGAAATGTGAATTACTGACTTGAAAATGGTTAAGTGTAGTGACTTGAAATGTGAATTAGTGACTTGAAAATGGTTAAATATAGTGACTCAAAATTGTGAACTTGTTACTTGAAAATGGTTAAGTGTAGTGACTTGAATTATGAATTAGTGACTTGAAATGTGAATTAGTGACTTGAAAATGGTTAAATATAGTGACTCGAAATTGTGAACTTGTTACTTGAAAATGGTTAAGTGTAGTGACTTGAAATATGAATTAGTCACTTGAAATGTGAATTAGTGACTTGAAAATGGTTAAGTGTAGCGACTTTAAATTGTGAACTTGTTTATTGAACTGGTTAAATGTAGTGACTCGAAATTGTGAACTTGTTTCTTGAAAATGGTTAAGTGTAGTGACTTGAAATGCGAATTAGTGACTTAAAAATGGCTAAGTGTAGTGATTTGAAATTCTGATCTTGTTTCTTGAAAATGGTTAAGTGTAGTGACTTGAAATATGAATTAGTTACTTGAAAATGGTTAAGTGTAGTGACTTGAAATTGTTAACTTGTTTCATGAAAATGTTTAAGTATAGTGAGTTCAATTGTGAATTAGTGACTTGAAAATGGTTAAGTGTAGTGAATTGAAATGTGAATTAGTGACTTGAAAATGGTTAAATGTAGTTACTTGAAATTGTGAACATGTTTCTTGAAAATTGTTAAGTATAGTGACTTGAAATGTGAATTACTGACTTTAAAATGGTTAAGTGTAGTGACTTGAAATGTGAATTACTGACTTGAAAATGGATAAGTGTAGTGACTAGAAATATGAATTAGTGACTTGAAAATGGTTAAATATAGTGACTCAAAATTGTGAACTTGATACTTCAAAATGGTTAAGTGTAGTGACTTGAAATATGAATTAGTCACTTGAAATGTGAATTAGTGACTTGAAAATGGTTAAGTGTAGTGACTTTAAATTGTGAACTTGTTTATTGAACTGGTTAAATGTAGTGACTCGAAATTGTGAACTTGTTTCTTGAAAATGGTTAAGTGTAGTGACTTGAAATGCGAATTAGTGACTTAAAAATGGCTAAGTGTAGTGATTTGAAATTCTAATCTTGTTTCTTGAAAATGGTTAAGTGTAGTGACTTGAAATATGAATTAGTTACTTGAAATTGGTTAAGTGTAGTGACTTGAAATTGTTAACTTGTTTCATGAAAATGGTTAAGTGTAGTGACATGAAATATGAATTAGTGACTTGAAAATGGTTAAGTGTAGTGACTTGAAACTGTTAACTTGTTTCATGAAAATGGTTAAGTGTAGTGACTTGAAATGTGAATTAGTGACTTGAAAATGGTTAAATATAGTGACTCAAAATTGTGAACTTGTTACTTGAAAATGGTTAAGTGTAGTGACTTGAAATATGAATTAGTGACTTGAAATGTGAATTAGTGACTTGAAAATGGTTAAGTGTAGTGACTTTAAATTGTGACCTTGTTTATTGAACTGGTTAAATATAGTGACTCGAAATTGTGAACTTGTTTCTTGAAATGGTTAAGTGTTGCGACTTGAAATTGTGAACTTGTTTCTTGAAAATGTTTAAGTGTAGTGACATGAAATATGAATTAGTGACTTGAAAATGGTTAAGTGTAGTGACTTGAAACTGTAAACTTGTTTCATGAAAATGGTTAAGTGTAGTGACTTGAAATGTGAATTACTGACTTGAAAATGGATAAGTGTAGTGACTAGAAATATGAATTAGTGACTTGAAAATGGTTAAATATAGTGACTCAAAATTGTGAACTTGATACTTCAAAATGGTTAAGTGTAGTGACTTGAAATATGAATTAGTCACTTGAAATGTGAATTAGTGACTTGAAAATGGTTAAGTGTAGTGACTTTAAATTGTGAACTTGTTTATTGAACTGGTTAAATGTAGTGACTCGAAATTGTGAACTTGTTTCTTGAAAATGGTTAAGTGTAGTGACTTGAAATGCGAATTAGTGACTTAAAAATGGCTAAGTGTAGTGATTTGAAATTCTAATCTTGTTTCTTGAAAATGGTTAAGTGTAGTGACTTGAAATATGAATTAGTTACTTGAAATTGGTTAAGTGTAGTGACTTGAAATTGTTAACTTGTTTCATGAAAATGGTTAAGTGTAGTGACATGAAATATGAATTAGTGACTTGAAAATGGTTAAGTGTAGTGACTTGAAACTGTTAACTTGTTTCATGAAAATGGTTAAGTGTAGTGACTTGAAATGTGAATTAGTGACTTGAAAATGGTTAAATATAGTGACTCAAAATTGTGAACTTGTTACTTGAAAATGGTTAAGTGTAGTGACTTGAAATATGAATTAGTGACTTGAAATGTGAATTAGTGACTTGAAAATGGTTAAGTGTAGTGACTTTAAATTGTGACCTTGTTTATTGAACTGGTTAAATATAGTGACTCGAAATTGTGAACTTGTTTCTTGAAATGGTTAAGTGTTGCGACTTGAAATTGTGAACTTGTTTCTTGAAAATGTTTAAGTGTAGTGACATGAAATATGAATTAGTGACTTGAAAATGGTTAAGTGTAGTGACTTGAAACTGTAAACTTGTTTCATGAAAATGGTTAAGTGTAGTGACTTGAAATGTGAATTACTGACTTGAAAATGGTTAAGTGTAGTGACTTGAAATGTGAATTAGTGACTTGAAAATGGTTAAATATAGTGACTCAAAATTGTGAACTTGATACTTCAAAATGGTTAAGTGTAGTGACTTGAAATATGAATTAGTCACTTGAAATGTGAATTAGTGACTTGAAAATGGTTAAGTGTAGTGACTTTAAATTGTGAACTTGTTTATTGAACTGGTTAAATGTAGTGACTCGAAATTGTGAACTTGTTTCTTGAAAATGGTTAAGTGTAGTGACTTGAAATGCGAATTAGTGACTTAAAAATGGCTAAGTGTAGTGATTTGAAATTCTAATCTTGTTTCTTGAAAATGGTTAAGTGTAGTGACTTGAAATATGAATTAGTTACTTGAAATTGGTTAAGTGTAGTGACTTGAAATTGTTAACTTGTTTCATGAAAATGGTTAAGTGTAGTGACATGAAATATGAATTAGTGACTTGAAAATGGTTAAGTGTAGTGACTTGAAACTGTTAACTTGTTTCATGAAAATGGTTAAGTGTAGTGACTTGAAATGTGAATTAGTGACTTGAAAATGGTTAAATATAGTGACTCAAAATTGTGAACTTGTTACTTGAAAATGGTTAAGTGTAGTGACTTGAAATATGAATTAGTGACTTGAAATGTGAATTAGTGACTTGAAAATGGTTAAGTGTAGTGACTTTAAATTGTGACCTTGTTTATTGAACTGGTTAAATATAGTGACTCGAAATTGTGAACTTGTTTCTTGAAAATGGTTAAGTGTAGTGACTTGAAATGCGAATTAGTGACTTAAAAATGGCTAAGTGTAGTGATTTGAAATTCTAATCTTGTTTCTTGAAAATGGTTAAGTGTAGTGACTTGAAATATGAATTAGTTACTTGAAAATGGTTAAGTGTAGTGACTTGAAATTGTTAACTTGTTTCATGAAAATGGTTAAGTGTAGTGACATGAAATATGAATTAGTGACTTGAAAATGGTTAAGTGTAGTGACTTGAAACTGTTAACTTGTTTCAAGAAAATGGTTAAGTGACTTGAAATGTGAATTACTGACTTGAAAATGGTTAAGTGTAGTGACTTGAAATGTGAATTAGTGACTTGAAAATGGTTAAATATAGTGACTCAAAATTGTGAACTTGTTACTTGAAAATGGTTAAGTGTAGTGACTTGAATTATGAATTAGTGACTTGAAATGTGAATTAGTGACTTGAAAATGGTTAAATATAGTGACTCGAAATTGTGAACTTGTTACTTGAAAATGGTTAAGTGTAGTGACTTGAAATATGAATTAGTCACTTGAAATGTGAATTAGTGACTTGAAAATGGTTAAGTGTAGCGACTTTAAATTGTGAACTTGTTTATTGAACTGGTTAAATGTAGTGACTCGAAATTGTGAACTTGTTTCTTGAAAATGGTTAAGTGTAGTGACTTGAAATGCGAATTAGTGACTTAAAAATGGCTAAGTGTAGTGATTTGAAATTCTGATCTTGTTTCTTGAAAATGGTTAAGTGTAGTGACTTGAAATATGAATTAGTTACTTGAAAATGGTTAAGTGTAGTGACTTGAAATTGTTAACTTGTTTCATGAAAATGTTTAAGTATAGTGAGTTCAATTGTGAATTAGTGACTTGAAAATGGTTAAGTGTAGTGAATTGAAATGTGAATTAGTGACTTGAAAATGGTTAAATGTAGTTACTTGAAATTGTGAACATGTTTCTTGAAAATTGTTAAGTATAGTGACTTGAAATGTGAATTACTGACTTTAAAATGGTTAAGTGTAGTGACTTGAAATGTGAATTACTGACTTGAAAATGGATAAGTGTAGTGACTAGAAATATGAATTAGTGACTTGAAAATGGTTAAATATAGTGACTCAAAATTGTGAACTTGATACTTCAAAATGGTTAAGTGTAGTGACTTGAAATATGAATTAGTCACTTGAAATGTGAATTAGTGACTTGAAAATGGTTAAGTGTAGTGACTTTAAATTGTGAACTTGTTTATTGAACTGGTTAAATGTAGTGACTCGAAATTGTGAACTTGTTTCTTGAAAATGGTTAAGTGTAGTGACTTGAAATGCGAATTAGTGACTTAAAAATGGCTAAGTGTAGTGATTTGAAATTCTAATCTTGTTTCTTGAAAATGGTTAAGTGTAGTGACTTGAAATATGAATTAGTTACTTGAAATTGGTTAAGTGTAGTGACTTGAAATTGTTAACTTGTTTCATGAAAATGGTTAAGTGTAGTGACATGAAATATGAATTAGTGACTTGAAAATGGTTAAGTGTAGTGACTTGAAACTGTTAACTTGTTTCATGAAAATGGTTAAGTGTAGTGACTTGAAATGTGAATTAGTGACTTGAAAATGGTTAAATATAGTGACTCAAAATTGTGAACTTGTTACTTGAAAATGGTTAAGTGTAGTGACTTGAAATATGAATTAGTGACTTGAAATGTGAATTAGTGACTTGAAAATGGTTAAGTGTAGTGACTTTAAATTGTGACCTTGTTTATTGAACTGGTTAAATATAGTGACTCGAAATTGTGAACTTGTTTCTTGAAATGGTTAAGTGTTGCGACTTGAAATTGTGAACTTGTTTCTTGAAAATGTTTAAGTGTAGTGACATGAAATATGAATTAGTGACTTGAAAATGGTTAAGTGTAGTGACTTGAAACTGTAAACTTGTTTCATGAAAATGGTTAAGTGTAGTGACTTGAAATGTGAATTACTGACTTGAAAATGGTTAAGTGTAGTGACTTGAAATGTGAATTAGTGACTTGAAAATGGTTAAATATAGTGACTCAAAATTGTGAACTTGATACTTCAAAATGGTTAAGTGTAGTGACTTGAAATATGAATTAGTCACTTGAAATGTGAATTAGTGACTTGAAAATGGTTAAGTGTAGTGACTTTAAATTGTGAACTTGTTTATTGAACTGGTTAAATGTAGTGACTCGAAATTGTGAACTTGTTTCTTGAAAATGGTTAAGTGTAGTGACTTGAAATGCGAATTAGTGACTTAAAAATGGCTAAGTGTAGTGATTTGAAATTCTAATCTTGTTTCTTGAAAATGGTTAAGTGTAGTGACTTGAAATATGAATTAGTTACTTGAAATTGGTTAAGTGTAGTGACTTGAAATTGTTAACTTGTTTCATGAAAATGGTTAAGTGTAGTGACATGAAATATGAATTAGTGACTTGAAAATGGTTAAGTGTAGTGACTTGAAACTGTTAACTTGTTTCATGAAAATGGTTAAGTGTAGTGACTTGAAATGTGAATTAGTGACTTGAAAATGGTTAAATATAGTGACTCAAAATTGTGAACTTGTTACTTGAAAATGGTTAAGTGTAGTGACTTGAAATATGAATTAGTGACTTGAAATGTGAATTAGTGACTTGAAAATGGTTAAGTGTAGTGACTTTAAATTGTGACCTTGTTTATTGAACTGGTTAAATATAGTGACTCGAAATTGTGAACTTGTTTCTTGAAAATGGTTAAGTGTAGTGACTTGAAATGCGAATTAGTGACTTAAAAATGGCTAAGTGTAGTGATTTGAAATTCTAATCTTGTTTCTTGAAAATGGTTAAGTGTAGTGACTTGAAATATGAATTAGTTACTTGAAAATGGTTAAGTGTAGTGACTTGAAATTGTTAACTTGTTTCATGAAAATGGTTAAGTGTAGTGACATGAAATATGAATTAGTGACTTGAAAATGGTTAAGTGTAGTGACTTGAAACTGTTAACTTGTTTCAAGAAAATGGTTAAGTGACTTGAAATGTGAATTACTGACTTGAAAATGGTTAAGTGTAGTGACTTGAAATGTGAATTAGTGACTTGAAAATGGTTAAATATAGTGACTCAAAATTGTGAACTTGTTACTTGAAAATGGTTAAGTGTAGTGACTTGAATTATGAATTAGTGACTTGAAATGTGAATTAGTGACTTGAAAATGGTTAAATATAGTGACTCGAAATTGTGAACTTGTTACTTGAAAATGGTTAAGTGTAGTGACTTGAAATATGAATTAGTCACTTGAAATGTGAATTAGTGACTTGAAAATGGTTAAGTGTAGCGACTTTAAATTGTGAACTTGTTTATTGAACTGGTTAAATGTAGTGACTCGAAATTGTGAACTTGTTTCTTGAAAATGGTTAAGTGTAGTGACTTGAAATGCGAATTAGTGACTTAAAAATGGCTAAGTGTAGTGATTTGAAATTCTGATCTTGTTTCTTGAAAATGGTTAAGTGTAGTGACTTGAAATATGAATTAGTTACTTGAAAATGGTTAAGTGTAGTGACTTGAAATTGTTAACTTGTTTCATGAAAATGTTTAAGTATAGTGAGTTCAATTGTGAATTAGTGACTTGAAAATGGTTAAGTGTAGTGAATTGAAATGTGAATTAGTGACTTGAAAATGGTTAAATGTAGTTACTTGAAATTGTGAACATGTTTCTTGAAAATTGTTAAGTATAGTGACTTGAAATGTGAATTACTGACTTTAAAATGGTTAAGTGTAGTGACTTGAAATGTGAATTACTGACTTGAAAATGGATAAGTGTAGTGACTAGAAATATGAATTAGTGACTTGAAAATGGTTAAATATAGTGACTCAAAATTGTGAACTTGATACTTCAAAATGGTTAAGTGTAGTGACTTGAAATATGAATTAGTCACTTGAAATGTGAATTAGTGACTTGAAAATGGTTAAGTGTAGTGACTTTAAATTGTGAACTTGTTTATTGAACTGGTTAAATGTAGTGACTCGAAATTGTGAACTTGTTTCTTGAAAATGGTTAAGTGTAGTGACTTGAAATGCGAATTAGTGACTTAAAAATGGCTAAGTGTAGTGATTTGAAATTCTAATCTTGTTTCTTGAAAATGGTTAAGTGTAGTGACTTGAAATATGAATTAGTTACTTGAAATTGGTTAAGTGTAGTGACTTGAAATTGTTAACTTGTTTCATGAAAATGGTTAAGTGTAGTGACATGAAATATGAATTAGTGACTTGAAAATGGTTAAGTGTAGTGACTTGAAACTGTTAACTTGTTTCATGAAAATGGTTAAGTGTAGTGACTTGAAATGTGAATTAGTGACTTGAAAATGGTTAAATATAGTGACTCAAAATTGTGAACTTGTTACTTGAAAATGGTTAAGTGTAGTGACTTGAAATATGAATTAGTGACTTGAAATGTGAATTAGTGACTTGAAAATGGTTAAGTGTAGTGACTTTAAATTGTGACCTTGTTTATTGAACTGGTTAAATATAGTGACTCGAAATTGTGAACTTGTTTCTTGAAATGGTTAAGTGTTGCGACTTGAAATTGTGAACTTGTTTCTTGAAAATGTTTAAGTGTAGTGACATGAAATATGAATTAGTGACTTGAAAATGGTTAAGTGTAGTGACTTGAAACTGTAAACTTGTTTCATGAAAATGGTTAAGTGTAGTGACTTGAAATGTGAATTACTGACTTGAAAATGGTTAAGTGTAGTGACTTGAAATGTGAATTAGTGACTTGAAAATGGTTAAATATAGTGACTCAAAATTGTGAACTTGATACTTCAAAATGGTTAAGTGTAGTGACTTGAAATATGAATTAGTCACTTGAAATGTGAATTAGTGACTTGAAAATGGTTAAGTGTAGTGACTTTAAATTGTGAACTTGTTTATTGAACTGGTTAAATGTAGTGACTCGAAATTGTGAACTTGTTTCTTGAAAATGGTTAAGTGTAGTGACTTGAAATGCGAATTAGTGACTTAAAAATGGCTAAGTGTAGTGATTTGAAATTCTAATCTTGTTTCTTGAAAATGGTTAAGTGTAGTGACTTGAAATATGAATTAGTTACTTGAAATTGGTTAAGTGTAGTGACTTGAAATTGTTAACTTGTTTCATGAAAATGGTTAAGTGTAGTGACATGAAATATGAATTAGTGACTTGAAAATGGTTAAGTGTAGTGACTTGAAACTGTTAACTTGTTTCATGAAAATGGTTAAGTGTAGTGACTTGAAATGTGAATTAGTGACTTGAAAATGGTTAAATATAGTGACTCAAAATTGTGAACTTGTTACTTGAAAATGGTTAAGTGTAGTGACTTGAAATATGAATTAGTGACTTGAAATGTGAATTAGTGACTTGAAAATGGTTAAGTGTAGTGACTTTAAATTGTGACCTTGTTTATTGAACTGGTTAAATATAGTGACTCGAAATTGTGAACTTGTTTCTTGAAAATGGTTAAGTGTAGTGACTTGAAATGCGAATTAGTGACTTAAAAATGGCTAAGTGTAGTGATTTGAAATTCTAATCTTGTTTCTTGAAAATGGTTAAGTGTAGTGACTTGAAATATGAATTAGTTACTTGAAAATGGTTAAGTGTAGTGACTTGAAATTGTTAACTTGTTTCATGAAAATGGTTATTTTGATGATATATTGTTATATTCAAGAACAGAAGACGAACACATACAATTACTAAATAAATTTATTAACATTATAGATACAGCAGGAATTAGTTTAAGTAAAAGCAAGGCAGAAATAATGAAAAAACAAATAGAATTTCTTGGCATACAAATAGATAAGAATGGAGTAAAAATGCAAACACATATAGTACAAAAAATTATAAATTCAGATGAGATACTAGATACAAAGAAAAAGTTACAATCCTTTTTAGGATTAGTAAATCAAGTAAGAGAATATATACCAAAATTAGCAGAATATTTAAAACCATTAAATAAAAAATTAAAAAAGGATATTGAATATCATTTTGACCAAACAGATAGAAAACATATACAAAAGGTTAAAGAATTATGTCAAAAGTTACCAAAATTATATTTTCCAGATATAACAAAAGAATTTATATATATAGTAGAAACAGATTCAAGTAACCATAGTTACGGTGGAGTATTAAAATATAAGTATATTGATACAAAAACAGAACATCACTGTAGATATCACTCAGGAACATATACGGAACCTCAAGATAAATGGGAAATAAATAGGAAAGAATTATTTGCCTTATATAAATGTTTATTAGCATTCGAACCATATATTGTTTATAACAAATTTATTGTCAGAACAGATAATACACAAGTAAAATGGTGGCTAACAAGAAAATTAGACGACTCAGTTACAACAAAAGAAATACGAAGACTTGTCTTAAATATACAAAATTTTACATTTACAATAGAAGTGATCAGTACTAACAAAAATGTCACTGCAGACTACTTATCAAGACAAAGCTACCCAGACAGATCAAGATAGCCAAATGGATATTTTGTTAAAAGCCATGACTACACTTTGCTTAAAAGTGGACAGTTTTGAGCTAGAATTAAAAGAGCTAAAGAAGGACAAAGCTACAAGTCAACCGCATGACTCAAAATATGCTGAACTATGTCAATCGGAAGACATAAAAATTCCAGAACTAGAAGGAGACGTTGAGAAACTCCATAAAACTCATAACAAGTTTGTTAATGCAGCTACAGGAAAAGCATCTACAGGAGCAAGCAGCTCAAATCCAACCAGTCAACCTACAAAAAGACAAAACCAAAATTTAAATAACCAGTTTACAAAAACCTCTATCAGAAATAAACAACCCATAAACCTATCACATCCGACTATACCAAGTCCACAAACATCCACATATGCCGCAAGTCTAAACCAAAATAAACAAGTATATAACCACATTTCCAGAGCATACATCCAAAATATGTATAAAACCCAAACCTTTTTGAATTTACATCCAAGATCTCAGACAACCACTGACCCTCAAAAAGATTTTATAACTCAGAAACTACAAGGATACAATAAACTAATAGCCCAGCCTGGCACCAGTGCAAATTTAGTACGTACATGCTATGAATATGGACTACTCGCAACAGTATATACAGCCGATGGAGCAGAACTACAACAAATACCAGACTTATATAATGCCTTTTCCATATACAAAAGAATTACAGACGGATCATTCTTTTATATAAGATGTTATTCAGCACCAGCCGAAATATTATACAATGAGATAAAACCACTCATCCAAGTAGTAAAAATTGGACTAACCAGAGATATGATTATCCCAGAGGACATAGAAAAGCAACCAGAAATACCAGAAGTTGATATACCAACATTCTTTGCTACAAAAAGATTAATAGGACTACAAGTAATTATCCAAGAACTAGTCAACAATTATACCAATGGACATAACATATGGAAATATCATTGTAGAGACCATGCCATGATCTATGCAAATGCAAGAGTACTACGACAAGAAGATATGGAAGAAGTACGTAGTTGGATATGGACATTACTAAGACCCGAAGATACCCCAACAACAAGAGCTATCAAAAAAGATTTTATTTCAGAAAATTTATTGGTTAAATATTGCCAGTATTTAGGACCAAAATACCCAGATCACCATTGTTCAAAGTGCAGTGGAGGAAATACTACAACTATACCAGAAGTAAATCTAGAATGAAGAACAGCAAGACAAAAAGATACATGGGAAGACCCGCAGATATTATTTTAGTTTGTCTTATTATGTAAATTATTGTACTACTTTTTTAGTGGGAAACACTAAACCCCACACGTTTTTCTTTGTTGAAAATAAGAGCATAATGCTCAATCATGTAAAGTAGGATAGGATAGTACGCGTGTAGGAATAGTTACGCGTTTTCTTTTTTAAAAAAAGTCGTAAAGTACACAGTAGATAGTACTGTGCATTTACGCGTTTTTCTTCTTTTTTCTTTCAGAAGTCGTAAAGCAAACAGTATCTTAAACTGTTTACTCACGCGGTTTCTTTATGTAAATTATTGAGGCACTTGCCTCTTATGTGTATAAATAGAGACGAACAGATGAGAAGGAAGGCAAGCAATTCTGCTTACCTATAACCTCTCATGTGTTGAGAACTCAATAAAAGATATTACTCAAAAATATATTTCAGATATTTGCTATGGAGGAATCCAACATAGAAACATCTATGCCACATACTACCGACGAGATAACAACAAAGGTATACTCATATTTACATATGTGTAACTAATCTATCATATTCCTAATAATCTCTGATTAGCTTATTATTATTTATCATGTTATAGTCTGATTATGTTAACATTATCCTTATTAGTTTGCTATGGTTAGGAAGCTGAGAGTAAGTTAGACCCAGACTAAGCTTTTCCAAAATGGTTGAACCCAGAAAAGGCGAGGAAGCCGTGAATAGGGTAGTAAACCAACTGAAGTAAGCAGGGTTAGGGTAAACTGATTAAAGCTGGAACCCATAGTAGTGACCAACCGGATAATTAAACATACTGGACTATTAGATGATAAAGGTAATAATATAAGCAGAGGTTAGAAGGAATAGTTTGATTAAAACACAGAAGTAAGAAATGACAGAACCTAGTTATATGAAACTCGAGATAGCAGAAACTAGTAACCCTAAACAAACAGAAGATATAGAAAGATATAAAACACCAATACCTAAGTATCTTATAAATGGAGATAAAGACTATAAAATATTAGTCTTATATATATTAAAAAATTTAGATACAGATATCACACAAAGAATATATAACCTACTATTTAACCACGAAATCATAGACTTAATGAAAGAATTATGGATAGACACAATATTAAACAATGATAGTGATAATGACTCTAGAGATAATGATATATACCTTGATATAGATACAGAAGGATATCTAGATTTTTATTAAAATGGACCAAAATAATTTAGAAAATTGGCAGCGAACTATAGATGAACTAAGAGAAAGAGAAACATTAATACAATTCAATCTAGACAGATATATACAAACCCAAAATAGTGGTTATTTAGATCTAATAGTAAGAGATATCAATATTATATTAAGACTAATTAGAGAACGAGATAACTACTATAATTCCGCATTTAGATAAAATGACCCAAGAAGAGAAGATCAAAGGACCACCCCCCACATTGGTATCAAAGCATAGGAATAAAAAAGATAAGATAACAGAGCATAGGATGAACAAAAATAAAATAAACGAGCATAGGAATAAAAAATATAGTACCAACAATATTTACAAAAATAGAATAAGGAAACAAAGTAAAAAACAATTTATAATACAAACAGAAAACATGAAAGGAATTGAATATGGAGAAGATTTACCAGATGAACACCCTAGATGTATAAGATTAGATAAACAAATAAATATAGCAACTAAAGTACAGAAACTAAGACTAAATTTAGATAAATTATATGAAAGATACGAATACACAAAAATACCTGAATTAATCGACACAATTTCCTATACAGAATACGAATATATTAGACAACTTATAAAACAACAAGAATATAAATATGATGAATTATAATGTATAAGCGACAACAACCAAAAGTAGTCAGAAAAATAAAAATACACTATTTAACAAGAAGAATTGAAAAACAGAGTAAAATAAAAAGACAGCAAAAATATAAGCTAAAAGAAATTACACAAATAATCAAGGAAATAAATAACTTCACTAAAAGAATAACACATTTTATTATAGCAATAACTAAAATAAGAGAATCATTAGTAAATGGATAAACCAGAGCCAAGCAACCCAGTATATATATATCCAGAAACACCAAAAATAATAAGAAAAATGGAATTATTAAGAAAATTAAATGATATACACGAAGAACTTAAAATTAGAAAAGAAAGATTAAATTATAATATATTTGCAGGAGTAGCTAAAAAATCAATCGAAGCACAAAAACAAACCATACAAGAATTAGAATTACAAAAAGATATATTAGAAATTAAATATTGTTTATGAATAAAGAAGAATATCCAGTAGAAGAAAAAACATTTTTAGGAACAGATGGAACACAAATAACAATAACACACTCAAATTTAGGACGACGATATAGAAAAATAGGTACAAAATTATATTTAATGCCGGATCCAATATCAGCTAAATTAGAAGATAGTCTAACAGAAATGATAAGATTACAAAAAGAAAATACTGAAATAGATCAAAAACTAGAAATAGAAAAAATACGATTAGAAGCCAAAAAAGAAATCGAACAACTAAAAACCCAACAAATAAAACAAACCCCTCCTCAAAAACCTATACCACCTCAAGAACCAATCCCTGAATATTTTGAACCAGAACCAGAAACATCCGAATCATCTACAAAAATACAAGAAATGGAAAAAGAATTAGCAATATTAAAACAAATATATGCCCAGAAAGTACAAGCCAGATTAGCCAAACAAAATGAAAAAATAAAAAAAGAAAAAGAAAAAAAGTTAGCAATGGAATTAGAACAGTTAAAAGAACAAATACACTTAGAAAGCTTAAACCCTGACGAAGAATCTCCAAACATAAGTATTGATAACATCACAATAGACAATTTAACCATAGATAATGTAACCATAAACGAAACCGAATCAGAAATACATTCAGACAATAATAACAATGAAGACGATAATGACGATAACAGTGAAACATATACCCAAATAATGAACCAAATAACAGATTTAAATATAAATACAACAAATGCTGAACCAAATATACATACTATAAAAAATGAACAACCAAGTACAAGTAGAACATATGAGAAAAGAAGATATGATAACCCACGAACTAGAGAACCAACTTATTATACAGTAACAGATGATAATAGATATGAAGCAATATGGCAAAGTAGATTAAATAAATGGACACCAACTAAAACTCCAGAACATTCACAATTTTTAGATTTAGATTGTGTCACAGATATAAATAAAACAATACAAGTATGGATAGGACAAATTGCAAAGCAACTAATAGATAATAAAATATCAGTAGCAGATACACCAGGATATATAGAAAGAACATTAATAGGAACAGTAAAATTATGGCTACATAACATAACAGCTGACGGTAGAGCAACATTAAGAAATAATAAAGATAGTAGTGGAACAATTACAACATCAAGCATAGCTATATTAGACAAATACGAATTTGGAATTAGAAATGAATTTGGAAGTATGACAACAGAATTAGCAGAACAAGAAAAAGATAAGAATCTAAATAGACAATTAATGAATAAATTATCAATATGCAATATGTGTTATATAGATGAATATACATGCGCTTTTAAAGATTACTATTATAGAGCAATATATACTCATGAAGAAGCTATAGCAGTTAGAAGAACATATTTTACAAAGTTACCTGAACCATTTAGTACAAAAATAATAACAGCATGGGATGCAGCTAGTTTGACAGATACATTAGGAGCTAGAATAAAATATTTACAAACATGGTTTATAGGACTGTGTGATGAATATAAAGATAAACAAAAATTAGATAAAGTATTAACAAAAAATATGTCGTGTTGTACACAAAAGATAGCACCACAATTTGGTTGTAAAACTAAGAAAAATAAGTTTAGATACAAAAAACGATTTAAAAAATATAAATCTTTTAAATCTAAATATAAGCATAAAAATCCAAGAAAAAGATATTATATAAAAAATTACAAGAGAAAAAGACCTTATCGACCTAAGAAAAAATTATCAGAATGCAAATGCTATAACTGTGGAAAATTAGGACACTTAGCTAAAGATTGTAAAATACCTAAAGATATTAAGAAAAAACAAATTACCGAAGTAAGAATAGAAGAAAATATTTATACGGAATTACCATACATAGATTATGATTTAGAAAGTAACGATAGTATTTATGAACTAGATGAATTACCAGATATAGAGATAAATGACGCAGATTTAGAAACTGACCTAAATAATGATGATAGCGATATAAATCTATCAGATATAGAAAACGAAATTGATGACTGAATCAGGAATAATAGAAAAAGAAAATTACCAAACTGAAGATAGTAATAACCAAAAAATAATATTTGACTCAAATATATACAAGCAAATTACGAAACAAGAAATAACCTTAAAAATAGATAATGTATTAGATGTACCAATGGTAAAATATTGGTTTAAAAAACCTAAAGAAGAATATTATATAATAAGCCAAAAAGAACATACAGTAGACTGTAAATATGCACAAGGTAGTGCAATGGTACCCATAATAAGTAAAAGAGAAATAACCAAAGAAATACAAGCATTAAAACCAAAACCGAAAAACGAAATAACTCATGTACACTTAGGAGCAATACAGATATTAATAAAAGCATGTTTTAAGGAAGGAATAAATACACCCATAGAACTATACTTAGCAGATGATAGAATTAAGTACCCAATTGAACAAAGTATAATTAGTGCAGTAAAAGGAAATCTAATATACCAAAAATTTAAGTTTACAGTTAACCCAAATTATACAGTAGCAATAAAAGATAGAAATATAGATAAATCCCTAGTATTATATTGGAAACTATCAGGAATAGAATTAACCCCTGGAAGTAAAATATTTACAGCAAGATGCAAAAATTTATATATTTTAACTACTAAACATATGGTACAAGCAACTAACAAAATTGATAAAATCAATATAGAATCCCCATTCGACAATATATTAACGGTCATAGATAATAATGATTATAGTTATGATGAATTAAATATGAATCAAGAATTAGATATAGTAAAAGAAAGAATAGGAATGACACCAAAAAGACAAATAGATGCCCCCTCATCCTCATCAAGAATGAGTACATCCAGAAGAATAGAATATGAAATACCCAATGAAATAATACCAACACAACATCCCTATTATATAACAGGAATATTAAATCAACGAAAATATTTAATCTTAATTAACACAGGAGAACAAGATAATTGGATAACTAGAGAATTAATTACAGAAGATGATATTATAATACAAGAACAAGAAATACCCGATCTACCAATAGAATTAAAACAGACAAAGGAAATAACTATTCAAGAAGTAATTATAGGCGGAATACCTATAAACATACAATTTACAATAGGACAAATAAATCCAAATATAGTTTTAGGACTACAATGGCTAGAACAAGTAAAACCATATAAGTTAGAAGATAAAAGATTGATCATTCATTACCAAAATAAAAATGTAATAATCAATAGGACAAAATCAATATTATAAAAATACTTTAAAATGAAAGTATATATATTAGCAAAAATAATTGTAGAAGGATACAATAGTAGATATTACACACCAATGATAGATACCGGTGCAGAAGCAAATTTATGTAGATACAATTGTTTACCAGAAACTAAGTGGCAAAAGATAAAAAATCCAACTGTATTTTCAGGATTTAATGACGAAGGAAGTATAATAAAATATTATGCAAAAGATGTCAAATTACAAATATATGATAAAATACTAACAATAAAAACAATGTATAACTATGATTTCACAACAAGAGATATAATTTTAGGAATGCCCTTTATCGATGAACTATACCCTCATATACTAACAAAAACACACTGCTGGTTTACAACACCTTGTAAACAAAAAATAGGAGCCAAACGAGTACAAAATAAACCTAGGAAAACAACACCATGGATAAAAGGATCAGAAAAGATAACACAAAAACTAGAAAATCAAGTGACAACAGAGAAAGCAATAGAAATTATAACCTTTAATATCAATATGTTACAATCAATCTATGATAAGTTAGAACCCTTATATAGTGACAATCCGCTTAAAGGATGGCATAAACATAAAACAACAGTTACAATAGAACTAATAAATCAGAATAGTATAATAACCCAAAAACCATTAAAATATAACTTTGATGACTTAAAAGAATTTACCTTACACATAGATGAATTACTTCAAAATAATTACATCCAAGCTAGTAACAGTAAACATACTAGTCCCGCCTTTATTGTTAACAAACATAGTGAACAAAAAAGAGGGAAGAGTAGGATGGTTATTGATTATAGAAATCTAAATGCCAAAACTAAAACTTATAATTACCCAATACCAAATAAAATATTAAAAATTAGACAAATCCAAGGATATAATTACTTTAGCAAATTTGATTGCAAATCAGGATTTTATCATTTAAAATTAGAAGATAACTCTAAACATTTAACAGCATTCACAGTACCCCAAGGATTTTATGAATGGAATGTTTTACCCTTTGGATATAAAAATGCACCAGGTAGGTATCAACATTTTATGGATACTTACTTTACACAATTAGAAAACTGTATTGTATATATTGATGATATATTGTTATATTCAAGAACAGAAGACGAACACATACAATTACTAAATAAATTTATTAACATTATAGATACAGCAGGAATTAGTTTAAGTAAAAGCAAGGCAGAAATAATGAAAAAACAAATAGAATTTCTTGGTATACAAATAGATAAGAATGGAGTAAAAATGCAAACACATATAGTACAAAAAATTATAAATTCAAATGAAATACTAGATACGAAGAAAAAATTACAATCCTTTTTAGGATTAGTAAATCAAGTAAGAGAATATATACCAAAATTAGCAGAATATTTAAAACCATTAAATAAAAAATTAAAAAAGGATATTGAATATCATTTTGACCAAACAGATAGAAAACATATACAAAAGGTTAAAGAATTATGTCAAAAGTTACCAAAATTATATTTTCCAGATATAACAAAAGAATTTATATATATAGTAGAAACAGATTCAAGTAACCATAGTTACGGTGGAGTATTAAAATATAAGTATATTGATACAAAAACAGAACATCACTGTAGATATCACTCAGGAACATATACGGAACCTCAAGATAAATGGGAAATAAATAGGAAAGAATTATTTGCCTTATATAAATGTTTATTAGCATTCGAACCATATATTGTTTATAACAAATTTATTGTCAGAACAGATAATACACAAGTAAAATGGTGGCTAACAAGAAAATTAGACGACTCAGTTACAACAAAAGAAATACGAAGACTTGTCTTAAATATACAAAATTTTACATTTACAATAGAAGTGATCAGTACTAACAAAAATGTCACTGCAGACTACTTATCAAGACAAAGCTACCCAGACAGATCAAGATAGCCAAATGGATATTTTGTTAAAAGCCATGACTACACTTTGCTTAAAAGTGGACAGTTTTGAGCTAGAACTAAAAGAGCTAAAGAAGGACAAAGCTACAAGTCAACCGCATGACTCAAAATATGCTGAACTATGTCAATCGGAAGACATAAAAATTCCAGAACTAGAAGGAGACGTTGAGAAACTCCATAAAACTCATAACAAGTTTGTTAATGCAGCTACAGGAAAAGCATCTACAGGAGCAAGCAGCTCAAATCCAACCAGTCAACCTACAAAAAGACAAAACCAAAATTTAAATAGCCAGTTTACAAAAACCTTTACCAGGAATAAACAACCCATAAACCTATCACATCCGACTATACCAAGTCCACAAACATCCACATATGCCGCAAGTCTAAACCAAAATAAACAAGTATATAACCACATTTCCAGAGCATACATCCAAAATATGTATAAAACCCAAACCTTTTTGAATTTACATCCAAGATCTCAGACAACCACTGACCCTCAAAAAGATTTTATAACGCAGAAACTACAAGGATACAATAAACTAATAGCCCAGCCTGGCACCAGTGCAAATTTAGTACGTACATGCTATGAATATGGACTACTCGCAACAGTATATACAGCCGATGGAGCAGAACTACAACAAATACCAGACTTATATAATGCCTTTTCCATATACAAAAGAATTACAGACGGATCATTCTTTTATATAAGATGTTATTCAGCACCAGCCGAAATATTATACAATGAGATAAAACCACTCATCCAAGTAGTAAAAATTGGACTAACCAGAGATATGATTATCCCAGAGGACATAGAAAAGCAACCAGAAATACCAGAAGTTGATATACCAACATTCTTTGCTACAAAAAGATTAATAGGACTACAAGTAATTATCCAAGAACTAGTCAACAATTATACCAATGGACATAACATATGGAAATATCATTGTAGAGACCATGCCATGATCTATGCAAATGCAAGAGTACTACGACAAGAAGATATGGAAGAAGTACGTAGTTGGATATGGACATTACTAAGACCCGAAGATACCCCAACAACAAGAGCTATCAAAAAAGATTTTATTTCAGAAAATTTATTGGTTAAATATTGCCAGTATTTAGGACCAAAATACCCAGATCACCATTGTTCAAAGTGCAGTGGAGGAAATACTACAACTATACCAGAAGTAAATCTAGAATGAAGAACAGCAAGACAAAAAGATACATGGGAAGACCCGCAGATATTATTTTAGTTTGTCTTATTATGTAAATTATTGTACTACTTTTTTAGTGGGAAACACTAAACCCCACACGTTTTTCTTTGTTGAAAATAAGAGCATAATGCTCAATCATGTAAAGTAGGATAGGATAGTACGCGTGTAGGAATAGTTACGCGTTTTCTTTTTTAAAAAAAGTCGTAAAGTACACAGTAGATAGTACTGTGCATTTACGCGTTTTTCTTCTTTTTTCTTTCAGAAGTCGTAAAGCAAACAGTATCTTAAACTGTTTACTCACGCGGTTTCTTTATGTAAATTATTGAGGCACTTGCCTCTTATGTGTATAAATAGAGACGAACAGATGAGAAGGAAGGCAAGCAATTCTGCTTACCTATAACCTCTCATGTGTTGAGAACTCAATAAAAGATATTACTCAAAAATATATTTCAGATATTTGCTATGGAGGAATCCAACATAGAAACATCTATGCCACATACTACCGACGAGATAACAACAAAGGTATACTCATATTTACATATGTGTAACTAATCTATCATATTCCTAATAATCTCTGATTAGCTTATTATTATTTATCATGTTATAGTCTGATTATGTTAACATTATCCTTATTAGTTTGCTATGGTTAGGAAGCTGAGAGTAAGATGCAAATTAGTGACTTAAAAATGGCTAAGTGTAGTGATTTGAAATTCTGATCTTGTTTCTTGAAAATGGTTAAGTGTAGTGACTTGAAATATGAATTAGTTACTTGAAAATGGTTAAGTGTAGTGACTTGAAATTGTTAACTTGTTTCATCAAAATGGTTAAGTGTAGTGACTTGAAATGTGAATTACTGACTTGAAAATGGTTAAGTATAGTGACTTGAAATGTGAATTAGTGACTTGAAAATGGTTAAATATAGTGACTCAAAATTGTGAACTTGTTTATTGAACTGGTTAAATGTAGTGACTCGAAATTGTGAACTTGTTTCTTGAAAATGGTTAAGTGTAGTGACTTGAAATGCAAATTAGTGACTTAAAAATGGCTAAGTGTAGTGATTTGAAATTCTGATCTTGTTTCTTGAAAATGGTTAAGTGTAGTGACTTGAAATATGAATTAGTTACTTGAAAATGGTTAAGTGTAGTGACTTGAAATTGTTAACTTGTTTCATGAAAATGTTTAAGTATAGTGAGTTCAATTGTGAATTAGTGACTTGAAAATGGTTAAGTGTAGTGAATTGAAATGTGAATTAGTGGCTTGAAAATGGCTAAATGTAGTGACTTGAAATTGTGAACATGTTTCTTGAAAATTGTTAAGTTTAGTGACTTGAAATGTGAATTACTGACTTTAAAATGGTTAAGTGTAGTGACTTAAGGTTGTGAACTTGTTTCTTGAAAATGGATAAGTGTAGTGACTAGAAATTGTGAATTTGTTTCTTGAAATGGTTAAGTGTAGAGACTTGAAATTGTGAACTTGTGTCTTGAAAATGGTTAAGTGTAGTGACATGAAATATGAATTAGTGACTTGAAAATGGTTAAGTGTAGTGACTTGAAACTGTTAACTTGTTTCATGAAAATGGTTAAGTGTAGTGACTTGAAATGTGAATTACTGACTTGAAAATGGTTAAGTGTAGTGACTTGAAATGTGAATTAGTGACTTGAAAATGGTTAAATATAGTGACTCAAAATTGTGAACTTGTTACTTGAAAATGGTTAAGTGTAGTGACTTGAAATATGAATTAGTGACTTGAAATGTGAATTAGTGACTTGAAAATGGTTAAGTGTAGTGACTTTAAATTGTGAACTTGTTTATTGAACTGTTTAAATGTAGTGACTCAAAATTGTTAACTTGTTTCTTGAAAATATTTAAGTATAGTGAGTTCAATTGTGAATTAGTGACTTGAAAATGGTTAAATGTAGTGAATTGAAATGTGAATTAGTGACTTGAAAATGGTTAAATGTAGTGACTTGAAATTGTGAACATGTTACTTGAAAATTGTTAAGTGTAGTGACTTGAAATGCGAATTAGTGACTTAAAAATGGCTAAGTGTAGTGATTTGAAATTCTGATCTTGTTTCTTGAAAATGGTTAAGTGTAATGACTTGAAATATGAATTAGTTACTTGAAAATGGTTAAGTGTAGTGACTTGAAATTGTTAACTTGTTTCATGAAAATGTTTAAGTATAGTGAGTTCAATTGTGAATTAGTGACTCGAAAATGGTTAAGTGTAGTTAATTGAAATGTGAATTAGTGACTTGAAAATGGTTAAATGTAGTGACTTGAAATTGTGAACATGTTTCTTGAAAATTGTTAAGTGTAGTGACTTGAAGTGTGAATTACTAACTTTAAAATGGTTAAGTGTAGTGACTTAAGGTTGTGAAATTGTTTCTTGAAAATGGATAAGTGTAGTGACTAGAAATTGTGAACTTGTTTCTTGAAATGGTTAAGTGTAGTGACTTGAAATTGTGAACTTGTTTTTGAAAATGGTTAAGTGTAGTGACTTGAAATATGAATTAGTGACTTAAAAATGGTTAAGTGTAGTGATTTGAAATTCTGATCTTGTTTCTTGAAAATGGTTAAGTGTAGTGACTTGAAATATGAATTGGTTACTTGAAAATGGTTAAGTGTAGTGACTTGAAATTGTTAACTTGTTTCATGAAAATATTTAAGTATAGTGAGTTCAATTGTGAATTAGTGACTTGAAAATGGTTAAATGTAGTGAATTGAAATGTGAATTAGTGACTTGAAAATGGTTAAATGTAGTGACTTGAAATTGTGAACATGTTACTTGAAAATTGTTAAGTGTAGTGACTTGAAATGTGAATTACTGACTTTAAAATGGTTACGTGTAGTGACTTAAGGTTGTGAACTTTTTTCTTGAAAATGGATAAGTGTAGTGACTAGAAATTGTGAACTTGTTTCTTGAAATGGTTAAGAGTAGCGACTTGAAATTGTGAACTTGTTTCTTGAAAATGGTTAAGTGTAGTGACATGAAATATGAATTAGTGACTTGAAAATGGTTAAGTGTAGTGACTTGAAACTGTTAACTTGTTTCATGAAAATGATTAAGTGTAGTGACTTGAAATGTGAAGTACTGACTTGAAAATGGTTAAATATAGTGACTCGAAATTGTGAACTTGTTACTTGAAAATGGTTAAGTGTAGTGACTTGAAATATAAATTAGTGACTTGAAATGTGAATTAGTGACTTGAAAATGGTTAAGTGTAGTGACTTTAAATTGTGAACTTGTTTATTGAACTGGTTAAATGTAGTGACTCGAAATTGTGAACTTGTTTCTTGAAAATGGTTAAGTATAGTGACTTGAAATGCGAATTAGTGACATAAAAATGGTTAAATGTAGTGACTTGAAATTGTGAACATGTTTCTTTAAAATTGTTAAGTGTGGTGACTTGAAATGTGAATTACTGACTTGAAAATGGTTAAGTGTAGTGACTTAAAATTGTGAACTTGTTTCTTGAAAATGGATAAGTGTAGTGACTAGAAATTGCGAACTTGTTTCTTGAAAATGGATAAGTGTCGTGACTTGAAATATGAATTAGTGACTTGAAATATGAATTAGTGACTTGAAAATGGTCAAGTGTAGAGACTTTAAATTGTGCACTTGTTTATTGATCTGGTTAAATGTAATGACGTGAAATTGTGAACTTGTTTCTTGAAAATGGTTTAGCGTAGTGATTTGAAATTCTGATCTTGTTTCTTGAAAATGGTTAAGTGTAGTGACTTGAAATAAGAATTAGTGACTTGAAATGTGAATTAGTGACTTGAAAATGGTTAAGTGTAGTGACTTTAAATTGTGACCTTGTTTATTGAACTGGTTAAATATAGTGACTCGAAATTGTGAACTTGTTTCTTGAAAATGGTTAAGTGTAGTGACGTGAAATGCGAATTAGTGACTTAAAAATGGCTAAGTGTAGTGATTTGAAATTCTAATCTTGTTTCTTGAAAATGGTTAAGTGTAGTGACTTGAAATATGAATTAGTTACTTGAAAATGGTTAAGTGTAGTGACTTGAAATTGTTAACTTGTTTCATGAAAATGGTTAAGTGTAGTGACATGAAATATGAATTAGTGACTTGAAAATGGTTAAGTGTAGTGACTTGAAACTGTTAACTTGTTTCAAGAAAATGGTTAAGTGACTTGAAATGTGAATTACTGACTTGAAAATGGTTAAGTGTAGTGACTTGAAATGTGAATTAGTGACTTGAAAATGGTTAAATATAGTGACTCAAAATTGTGAACTTGTTACTTGAAAATGGTTAAGTGTAGTGACTTGAATTATGAATTAGTGACTTGAAATGTGAATTAGTGACTTGAAAATGGTTAAGTGTAGTGACTTTAAATTGTGACCTTGTTTGTTGAACTGGTTAAATGTAGTGACTCGAAATTGTGAACTTGTTTCTTGAAAATGGTTAAGTGTAGTGACTTGAAATGCGAATTAGTGACTTAAAAATGGCTAAGTGTAGTGATTTGAAATTCTGATCTTGTTTCTTGAAAATGGTTAAGTGTAGTGACTTGAAATATGAATTAGTTACTTGAAAATGGTTAAGTGTAGTGACTTGAAATTGTTAACTTGTTTCATGAAAATGGTTAAGTGTAGTGACATGAAATATGAATTAGTGACTTGAAAATGGTTAAATGTAGTTACTTGAAATTGTGAACATGTTTCTTGAAAATTGTTAAGTATAGTGACTTGAAATGTGAATTACTGACTTTAAAATGGTTAAGTGTAGTGACTTGAAATGTGAATTACTGACTTGAAAATGGATAAGTGTAGTGACTAGAAATATGAATTAGTGACTTGAAATGTGAATTAGTGACTTGAAAATGGTTAAGTGTAGTGACTTTAAATTGTGAACTTGTTTATTGAACTGGTTAAATGTAGTGACTCGAAATTGTGAACTTGTTACTTGAAAATGGTTAAGTGTAGTGACTTGAAATATGAATTAGTGACTTGAAATGTGAATTAGTGACTTGAAAATGGTTAAGTGTAGTGACTTTAAATTGTGAACTTGTTTATTGAACTGGTTAAATGTAGTGACTCGAAATTGTGAACTTGTTTCTTGAAAATGGTTAAGTGTAGTGACTTGAAATGCGAATTAGTGACTTAAAAATGGCTAAGTGTAGTGATTTGAAATTCTGATCTTGTTTCTTGAAAATGGTTAAGTGTAGTGACTTGAAATTGTTAACTTGTTTCATGAAAATGGTTAAGTGTAGTGAGTTGAATTGTGAATTAGTGACTTGAAAATGGTTAAGTGTAGTGAATTGAAATGTGAATTAGTGACTTGAAAATGGTTAAATGTAGTGACTTGAAATTGTGAAGAAGTTTATTGAAAATTGTTAAGTGTAGTGACTTGAAATGTGAATTACTAACTTGAAAATTGTTAAGTGTAGTGACTTGAAATTGTAAACTGTAGTGACTTGAAATGTGAACTAGTGACTTGAAATGGTTAAATGTAGTGACATGAAATTGTGAACATGTTTCTTTGAAAATTGTTAAGTGTAGTGACTTTAAATTGTGAACTTGTTTATCGAACTGGTTAAGTGTAGTGACATGAAATATGAATTAGTGACTTGAAAATGGTTAAGTGTAGTGACTTGAAATTGTTAACTTGTTTCATGAAAATGGTTAAGTGTAGTGACTTGAAATGTGAATTACTGACTTGAAAATTGTTAAGTGTAGTGACTTGAAATGTGAATTAGTGACTTGAAAATGGTTAAATATAGTGACTCGAAATTGTGAACTTGTTACTTGAAAATGGTTAAGTGTAGTGACTTGAAATATGAATTAGTCACTTGAAATGTGAATTAGTGACTTGAAAATGGTTAAGTGTAGTGACTTTAAATTGTGAACTTGTTTATTGAACTGGTTAAATGTAGTGACTCGAAATTGTGAACTTGTTTCTTGAAAATGGTTAAGTGTAGTGACTTGAAATGCGAATTAGTGACTTAAAAATGGCTAAGTGTAGTGATTTCAAATTCTGATCTTGTTTCTTGAAAATGGTTAAGTGTAGTGACTTGAAATATGAATTAGTTACTTGAAAATGGTTAAGTGTAGTGACTTGAAATTGTTAACTTGTTTCATGAATATGTTTAAGTATAGTGAGTTCAATTGTGAATTAGTGACTTGAAAATGTTTAAGTGTAGTGAATTGAAATGTGAATTAGTGACTTGAAAATGGTTAAATGTAGTGACTTGAAATTGTGAACATGTTACTTGAAAATTGTTAAGTGTAGTGACTTGAAATGTGAATTACTGACTTTAAAATGGTTACGTGTAGTGACTTAAGGTTGTGAACTTGTTTCTTGAAAATGGATAAGTGTAGTGACTAGAAATTGTGAACTTGTTTCTTGAAATGGTTAAGAGTAGCGACTTGAAATTGTGAACTTGTTTCTTGAAAATGGTTAAGTGTAGTGACATGAAATATGAATTAGTGACTTGAAAATGGTTAAGTGTAGTGACTTGAAACTGTTAACTTGTTTCATGAAAATGGTTAAGTGTAGTGACTTGAAATGTGAATTACTGACTTGAAAATGGTTAAATATAGTGATTCGAAATTGTGAACTTGTTACTTGAAAATGGTTAAGTGTAGTGACTTGAAATATAAATTAGTGACTTGAAATGTGAATTAGTGACTTGAAAATGGTTAAGTGTAGTGACTTGAAATGCGAATTAGTGACATAAATATGGTTAAATGTAGTGACTTGAAATTGTGAACATGTTTCTTTAAAATTGTTAAGTGTAGTGACTTGAAATGTGAATTACTGACTTGAAAATGGTTAAGTGTAGTGACTTAAAATTGTGAACTTGTTTCTTGAAAATGGATAAGTGTAGTGACTAGAAATTGCGAACTTGTTTCTTGAAAATGGATAAGTGTCGTGACTTGAAATATGAATTAGTGACTTGAAATGTGAATTAGTGACTTGAAAATGGTCAAGTGTAGAGACTTTAAATTGTGCACTTGTTTATTGATCTGGTTAAATGTAATGACGTGAAATTGTGAACTTGTTTCTTGAAAATGGTTTAGCGTAGTGATTTGAAATTCTGATCTTGTTTCTTGAAAATGGTTAAGTGTAGTGACTTGAAATATGAATTAGTGACTTGAAAATGGTTAAGTGTAGTGACTTGAAATTGTTAACTTGTTTCATGAAAATGGTTAAGTGTAGTGAGTTGAATTGTGAATTAGTGACTTGAAAATGGTTAAGTGTAGTGAATTGAAATGTGAATTAGTGACTTGAAAATGGTTAAATGTAGTGACTTGAAATTGTGAAGAAGTTTATTGAAAATTGTTAAGTGTAGTGACTTGAAATGTGAATTACTAACTTGAAAATTGTTAAGTGTAGTGACTTGAAATTGTAAACTGTAGTGACTTGAAATGTGAACTAGTGACTTGAAATGGTTAAATGTAGTGACATGAAATTGTGAACATGTTTCTTTGAAAATTGTTAAGTGTAGTGACTTTAAATTGTGAACTTGTTTATTGAACTGGTTAAGTGTAGTGACATGAAATATGAATTAGTGACTTGAAAATGGTTAAGTGTAGTGACTTGAAACTGTTAACTTGTTTCATGAAAATGGTTAAGTGTAGTGACTTGAAATGTGAATTACTGACTTGAAAATTGTTAAGTGTAGTGACTTGAAATGTGAATTAGTGACTTGAAAATGGTTAAATATAGTGACTCGAAATTGTGAACTTGTTACTTGAAAATGGTTAAGTGTAGTGACTTGAAATATGAATTAGTCACTTGAAATGTGAATTAGTGACTTGAAAATGGTTAAGTGTAGTGACTTTAAATTGTGAACTTGTTCATTGAACTGGTTAAATGTAGTGACTCGAAATTGTGAACTTGTTTCTTGAAAATGGTTAAGTGTAGTGACTTGAAATGCGAATTAGTGACTTAAAAATGGCTAAGTGTAGTGATTTGAAATTCTGATCTTGTTTCTTGAAAATGGTTAAGTGTAGTGACCTGAAATATGAATTAGTTACTTGAAAATGGTTAAGTGTAGTGACTTGAAATTGTTAACTTGTTTCATGAAAATGTTTAAGTATAGTGAGTTCAATTGTGAATTAGTGACTTGAAAATGGTTAAGTGTAGTGAATTGAAATGTGAATTAGTGACTTGAAAATGGTTAAATGTAGTGACTTGAAATGTGAATTACTGACTTGAAAATGGTTAAGTGTAGTGACTTGAAATGTGAATTAGTGACTTGAAAATGGTTAAATATAGTGACTCGAAATTGTGAACCTGGTACTTGAAAATGGTTAAGTGTAGTGACTTGAAATATGAATTAGTGACTTGAAATGTGAATTAGTGACTTGAAAATGGTTAAGTGTAGTGACTTTAAATTGTGAACTTGTTTATTGAACTGGTTAAATGTAGTGACTCGAAATTGTGAACTTGTTTCTTGAAAATGGTTAAGTGTAGTGACTTGAAATGCGAATTAGTGACTTAAAAATGGCTAAGTGTAGTGATTTGAAATTCTGATCTTGTTTCTTGAAAATGGTTAAGTGTAGTGACTTGAAATATGAATTAGTTACTTGAAAATGGTTAAGTGTAGTGACTTGAAATTGTTAACTTGTTTCATGAAAATGTTTAAGTATAGTGAGTTCAATTGTGAATTAGTGACTTGAAAATGGTTAAGTGTAGTGAATTGAAATGTGAATTAGTGACTTGAAAATGGTTAAATGTAGTGACTTGAAATTGTGAACATGTTTCTTGAAAATTGTTAAGTATAGTGACTTGAAATGTGAATTACTGACTTTAAAATGGTTAAGTGTAGTGACTTAAGGTTGTGAACTTGTTTCTTGAAAATGGATAAGTGTAGTGACTAGAAATTGTGAACTTGTTTCTTGAAATGGTCAAGTGTTGCGACTTGAAATTGTGAACTTGTTTCTTGAAAATGGTTAAGTGTAGTGACATGAAATATGAATTAGTGACTTGAAAATGGTTAAGTGTAGTGACTTGAAACTGTTAACTTTTTTCATGAAAATGGTTAAGTGTAGTGACTTGAAATGTGAATTACTGACTTGAAAATGGTTAAGTGTAGTGACTTGAAATGTGAATTAGTGACTTGAAAATGGTTAAATATAGTGACTCGAAATTGTGAACTTGTTACTTGAAAATGGTTAAGTGTAGTGACTTGAAATATGAATTAGTCACTTGAAATGTGAATTAGTGACTTGAAAATGGTTAAGTGTAGTGACTTTAAATTGTGAACTTGTTTATTGAACTGGTTAAATGTAGTGACTCGAAATTGTGAACTTGTTTCTTGAAAATGGTTAAGTGTAGTGACTTGAAATGCGAATTAGTGACTTAAAAATGGCTAAGTGTAGTGATTTGAAATTCTGATCTTGTTTCTTGAAAATCGTTAAGTGTAGTGACTTGAAATATGAATTAGTTACTTGAAAATGGTTAAGTGTAGTGACTTGAAATTGTTAACTTGTTTCATGAAAATGTTTAAGTATAATGAGTTCAATTGTGAATTAGTGACTTGAAAATGGTTAAGTGTAGTGACTTGAAATGTGAATTACTGACTTGAAAATGGTTAAGTGTAGTGACTTAAAATTGTGAACTTGTTTCTTGAAAATGGATAAGTGTAGTGACTAGAAATTGCGAACTTGTTTCTTGAAATGGTTAAGTGTAGCGACTTGAAATTGTGAACTTGTTTCTTGAAAATGGTGAAGTGTAGTGACTTGAAATATGAATTAGTGACTTGAAATGTGAATTAGTGACTTGAAAATGGTCAAGTGTAGAGACTTTAAATTGTGCACTTGTTTATTGAACTGGTTAAATGTATTGACTTGAAATTGTGAACTTGTTTCTTGAAAATGGTTTAGCGTAGTTATTTGAAATTCTGATCTTGTTTCTTGAAAATTGTTAAGTGTAGTGACTTGAAATGTGAATTAGTGACTTGAAAATGGTTAAATATAGTGACTCGAAATTGTGAACTTGTTACTTGAAAATGGTTATGTGTAGTGACTTGAAATATGAATTAGTCACTTGAAATGTGAATTAGTGACTTGAAAATGGTTAAGTGTAGTGACTTTAAATTGTGAACTTGTTCATTGAACTGGTTAAATGTAGTGACTCGAAATTGTGAACTTGTTTCTTGAAAATGGTTAAGTGTAGTGACTTGAAATGCGAATTAGTGACTTAAAAATGGCTAAGTGTAGTGATTTGAAATTCTGATCTTGTTTCTTGAAAATAGTTAAGTGTAGTGACTTGAAATATGAATTAGTTACTTGAAAATGGTTAAGTGTAGTGACTTGAAATTGTTAACTTGTTTCATGAAAATGTTTAAGTATAGTGAGTTCAATTGTGAATTAGTGACTTGAAAATGGTTAAGTGTAGTGAATTGAAATGTGAATTAGTGACTTGAAAATGGTTAAATGTAGTGACTTGAAATGTGAATTACTGACTTGTAAATGGTTAAGTGTAGTGACTTGAAATGTGAATTAGTGACTTGAAAATGGTTAAATATAGTGACTCGAAATTGTGAACTTGTTACTTGAAAATGGTTAAGTGTAGTGACTTGAAATATGAATTAGTCACTTGAAATGTGAATTAGTGACTTGAAAATGGTTAAGTGTAGTGACTTTAAATTGTGAACTTGTTTATTGAAATGGTTAAGTGTAGTGACTTGAAATTGTGAACTTGTATTTGAAAATGGTTAAGTGTAGTGACTTGAAATATGAATTAGTGACTTAAAAATGGCTAAGTGTAGTGATTTGAAATTCTGATCTTGTTTCTTGAAAATGGTTAAGTGTAGTGACTTGAAATATGAATTAGTTACTTGAAAATGGTTAAGTGTAGTGACTTGAAATTGTTAACTTGTTTCATGAAAATGTTTAAGTATAGTGAGTTCAATTGTGAATTAGTGACTTGAAAATGGTTAAGTGTAGTGAATTGAAATGTGAATTAGTGACTTGAAAATGGTTAAATGTAGTGACTTGAAATTGTGAACATGTTTCTTGAAAATTGTTAAGTATAGTGACTTGAATTGTGAATTACTAACTTTAAAATGGTTAAGTGTAGTGACTTGAAATGTGAATTACTGACTTGAAAATGGATAAGTGTAGTGACTAGAAATTGTGAACTTGTTTCTTGAAATGGTCAAGTGTTGCGACTTGAAATTGTGAACTTGTTTCTTGAAAATGGTTAAGTGTAGTGACTTGAAATGCGAATTAGTGACTTAAAAATGGCTAAGTGTAGTGATTTCAAATTCTGATCTTGTTTCTTGAAAATGGTTAAGTGTAGTGACTTGAAATATGAATTAGTTACTTGAAAATGGTTAAGTGTAGTGACTTGAAATTGTTAACTTGTTTCATGAAAATGTTTAAGTATAGTGAGTTCAATTGTGAATTAGTGACTTGAAAATGTTTAAGTGTAGTGAATTGAAATGTGAATTAGTGACTTGAAAATGGTTAAATGTAGTGACTTGAAATTGTGAACATGTTTCTTGAAAATTGTTAAGTATAGTGACTTGAAATGTGAATTACTGACTTTAAAATGGTTAAGTGTAGTGACTTGAAATGTGAATTACTGACTTGAAAATGGATAAGTGTAGTGACTAGAAATTGTGAACTTGTTTCTTGAAATGGTCAAGTGTTGCGACTTGAAATTGTGAACTTGTTTCTTGAAAATGGTTAAGTGTAGTGACATGAAATATGAATTAGTGACTTGAAAATGGTTAAGTGTAGTGACTTGAAACTGTTAACTTGTTTCATGAAAATGGTTAAGTGTAGTGACTTGAAATGTGAATTAGTGACTTGAAAATGGTTAAATATAGTGACTCAAAATTGTGAACTTGTTACTTGAAAATGGTTAAGTGTAGTCACTTGAAATGTGAATTAGTGACTTGAAAATGGTTAAGTGTAGTGACTTTAAATTGTGAACTTGTTTATTGAACTGGTTAAATGTAGTGACTCGAAATTGTGAACTTGTTTCTTGAAAATGGTTAAGTGTAGTGACTTGAAATGCGAATTAGTGACTTAAAAATGGCTAAGTGTAGTGATTTGAAATTCTGATCTTGTTTCTTGAAAATCGTTAAGTGTAGTGACTTGAAATATGAATTAGTTACTTGAAAATGGTTAAGTGTAGTGACTTGAAATTGTTAACTTGTTTCATGAAAATGTTTAAGTATAATGAGTTCAATTGTGAATTAGTGACTTGAAAATGGTTAAGTGTAGTGACTTGAAATGTGAATTACTGACTTGAAAATGGTTAAGTGTAGTGACTTAAAATTGTGAACTTGTTTCTTGAAAATGGATAAGTGTAGTGACTAGAAATTGCGAACTTGTTTCTTGAAATGGTTAAGTGTAGCGACTTGGAATTGTGAACTTGTTTCTTGAAAATGGTGAAGTGTAGTGACTTGAAATATGAATTAGTGACTTGAAATGTGAATTAGTGACTTGAAAATGGTCAAGTGTAGAGACTTTAAATTGTGCACTTGTTTATTGAACTGGTTAAATGTAATGACTTGAAATTGTGAACTTGTTTCTTGAAAATGGTTTAGCGTAGTTATTTGAAATTCTGATCTTGTTTCTTGAAAATTGTTAAGTGTAGTGACTTGAAATGTGAATTAGTGACTTGAAAATGGTTAAATATAGTGACTCGAAATTGTGAACTTGTTACTTGAAAATGGTTATGTGTAGTGACTTGAAATATGAATTAGTCACTTGAAATGTGAATTAGTGACTTGAAAATGGTTAAGTGTAGTGACTTTAAATTGTGAACTTGTTCATTGAACTGGTTAAATGTAGTGACTCGAAATTGTGAACTTGTTTCTTGAAAATGGTTAAGTGTAGTGACTTGAAATGCGAATTAGTGACTTAAAAATGGCTAAGTGTAGTGATTTGAAATTCTGATCTTGTTTCTTGAAAATAGTTAAGTGTAGTGACTTGAAATATGAATTAGTTACTTGAAAATGGTTAAGTGTAGTGACTTGAAATTGTTAACTTGTTTCATGAAAATGTTTAAGTATAGTGAGTTCAATTGTGAATTAGTGACTTGAAAATGGTTAAGTGTAGTGAATTGAAATGTGAATTAGTGACTTGAAAATGGTTAAATGTAGTGACTTGAAATGTGAATTACTGACTTGTAAATGGTTAAGTGTAGTGACTTGAAATGTGAATTAGTGACTTGAAAATGGTTAAATATAGTGACTCGAAATTGTGAACTTGTTACTTGAAAACGGTTAAGTGTAGTGACTTGAAATATGAATTAGTCACTTGAAATGTGAATTAGTGACTTGAAAATGGTTAAGTGTAGTGACTTTAAATTGTGAACTTGTTTATTGAAATGGTTAAGTGTAGTGACTTGAAATTGTGAACTTGTATTTGAAAATGGTTAAGTGTAGTGACTTGAAATATGAATTAGTGACTTAAAAATGGCTAAGTGTAGTGATTTGAAATTCTGATCTTGTTTCTTGAAAATGGTTAAGTGTAGTGACTTGAAATATGAATTAGTTACTTGAAAATGGTTAAGTGTAGTGACTTGAAATTGTTAACTTGTTTCATGAAAATGTTTAAGTATAGTGAGTTCAATTGTGAATTAGTGACTTGAAAATGGTTAAGTGTAGTGAATTGAAATGTGAATTAGTGACTTGAAAATGGTTAAATGTAGTGACTTGAAATTGTGAACATGTTTCTTGAAAATTGTTAAGTATAGTGACTTGAAATGTGAATTACTGACTTTAAAATGGTTAAGTGTAGTGACTTGAAATGTGAATTACTGACTTGAAAATGGATAAGTGTAGTGACTAGAAATTGTGAACTTGTTTCTTGAAATGGTCAAGTGTTGCGACTTGAAATTGTGAACTTGTTTCTTGAAAATGGTTAAGTGTAGTGACTTGAAATGCGAATTAGTGACTTAAAAATGGCTAAGTGTAGTGATTTCAAATTCTGATCTTGTTTCTTGAAAATGGTTAAGTGTACTGACTTGAAATATGAATTAGTTACTTGAAAATGGTTAAGTGTAGTGACTTGAAATTGTTAACTTGTTTCATGAAAATGTTTAAGTATAGTGAGTTCAATTGTGAATTAGTGACTTGAAAATGTTTAAGTGTAGTGAATTGAAATGTGAATTAGTGACTTGAAAATGGTTAAATGTAGTGACTTGAAATTGTGAACATGTTTCTTGAAAATTGTTAAGTATAGTGACTTGAAATGTGAATTACTGACTTTAAAATGGTTAAGTGTAGTGACTTGAAATGTGAATTACTGACTTGAAAATGGATAAGTGTAGTGACTAGAAATTGTGAACTTGTTTCTTGAAATGGTCAAGTGTTGCGACTTGAAATTGTGAACTTGTTTCTTGAAAATGGTTAAGTGTAGTGACATGAAATATGAATTAGTGACTTGAAAATGGTTAAGTGTAGTGACTTGAAACTGTTAACTTGTTTCATGAAAATGGTTAAGTGTAGTGACTTGAAATGTGAATTAGTGACTTGAAAATGGTTAAATATAGTGACTCAAAATTGTGAACTTGTTACTTGAAAATGGTTAAGTGTAGTCACTTGAAATGTGAATTAGTGACTTGAAAATGGTTAAGTGTAGTGACTTTAAATTGTGAACTTGTTTATTGAACTGGTTAAATGTAGTGACTCGAAATTGTGAACTTGTTTCTTGAAAATGGTTAAGTGTAGTGACTTGAAATGCGAATTAGTGACTTAAAAATGGCTAAGTGTAGTGATTTGAAATTCTGATCTTGTTTCTTGAAAATCGTTAAGTGTAGTGACTTGAAATATGAATTAGTTACTTGAAAATGGTTAAGTGTAGTGACTTGAAATTGTTAACTTGTTTCATGAAAATGTTTAAGTATAGTGAGTTCAATTGTGAATTAGTGACTTGAAAATGTTTAAGTGTAGTGAATTGAAATGTGAATTAGTGACTTGAAAATGGTTAAATGTAGTGACTTGAAATTGTGAACATGTTTCTTGAAAATTGTTAAGTATAGTGACTTGAAATGTGAATTACTGACTTTAAAATGGTTAAGTGTAGTGACTTGAAATGTGAATTACTGACTTGAAAATGGATAAGTGTAGTGACTAGAAATTGTGAACTTGTTTCTTGAAATGGTCAAGTGTTGCGACTTGAAATTGTGAACTTGTTTCTTGAAAATGGTTAAGTGTAGTGACATGAAATATGAATTAGTGACTTGAAAATGGTTAAGTGTAGTGACTTGAAACTGTTAACTTGTTTCATGAAAATGGTTAAGTGTAGTGACTTGAAATGTGAATTAGTGACTTGAAAATGGTTAAATATAGTGACTCAAAATTGTGAACTTGTTACTTGAAAATGGTTAAGTGTAGTCACTTGAAATGTGAATTAGTGACTTGAAAATGGTTAAGTGTAGTGACTTTAAATTGTGAACTTGTTTATTGAACTGGTTAAATGTAGTGACTCGAAATTGTGAACTTGTTTCTTGAAAATGGTTAAGTGTAGTGACTTGAAATGCGAATTAGTGACTTAAAAATGGTTAAGTGTAGTGACTTGAAATGTGAATTAGTGACTTGAAAATGGTTAAATATAGTGACTCGAAATTGTGAACGTGTTACTTGAAAATGGTTAAGTGTAGTGACTTGAAATATGAATTAGTCACTTGAAATGTGAATTAGTGACTTGAAAATGGTTAAGTGTAGTGACTTTAAATTGTGAACTTGTTTATTGAAATGGTTAAGTGTAGTGACTTGAAATTGTGAACTTGTATTTGAAAATGGTTAAGTGTAGTGACTTGAAATATGAATTAGTGACTTAAAAATGGCTAAGTGTAGTGATTTGAAATTCTGATCTTGTTTCTTGAAAATGGTTAAGTGTAGTGACTTGAAATATGAATTAGTTACTTGAAAATGGTTAAGTGTAGTGACTTGAAATTGTTAACTTGTTTCATGAAAATGTTTAAGTATAGTGAGTTCAATTGTGAATTAGTGACTTGAAAATGGTTAAGTGTAGTGAATTGAAATGTGAATTAGTGACTTGAAAATGGTTAAATGTAGTGACTTGAAATTGTGAACATGTTTCTTGAAAATTGTTAAGTATAGTGACTTGAAATGTGAATTACTAACTTTAAAATGGTTAAGTGTAGTGACTTGAAATGTGAATTACTGACTTGAAAATGGATAAGTGTAGTGACTAGAAATTGTGAACTTGTTTCTTGAAATGGTCAAGTGTTGCGACTTGAAATTGTGAACTTGTTTCTTGAAAATGGTTAAGTGTAGTGACTTGAAATGCGAATTAGTGACTTAAAAATGGCTAAGTGTAGTGATTTCAAATTCTGATCTTGTTTCTTGAAAATGGTTAAGTGTAGTGACTTGAAATATGAATTAGTTACTTGAAAATGGTTAAGTGTAGTGACTTGAAATTGTTAACTTGTTTCATGAAAATGTTTAAGTATAGTGAGTTCAATTGTGAATTAGTGACTTGAAAATGTTTAAGTGTAGTGAATTGAAATGTGAATTAGTGACTTGAAAATGGTTAAATGTAGTGACTTGAAATTGTGAACATGTTTCTTGAAAATTGTTAAGTATAGTGACTTGAAATGTGAATTACTGACTTTAAAATGGTTAAGTGTAGTGACTTGAAATGTGAATTACTGACTTGAAAATGGATAAGTGTAGTGACTAGAAATTGTGAACTTGTTTCTTGAAATGGTCAAGTGTTGCGACTTGAAATTGTGAACTTGTTTCTTGAAAATGGTTAAGTGTAGTGACATGAAATATGAATTAGTGACTTGAAAATGGTTAAGTGTAGTGACTTGAAACTGTTAACTTGTTTCATGAAAATGGTTAAGTGTAGTGACTTGAAATGTGAATTAGTGACTTGAAAATGGTTAAATATAGTGACTCAAAATTGTGAACTTGTTACTTGAAAATGGTTAAGTGTAGTCACTTGAAATGTGAATTAGTGACTTGAAAATGGTTAAGTGTAGTGACTTTAAATTGTGAACTTGTTTATTGAACTGGTTAAATGTAGTGACTCGAAATTGTGAACTTGTTTCTTGAAAATGGTTAAGTGTAGTGACTTGAAATGCGAATTAGTGACTTAAAAATGGCTAAGTGTAGTGATTTGAAATTCTGATCTTGTTTCTTGAAAATCGTTAAGTGTAGTGACTTGAAATATGAATTAGTTACTTGAAAATGGTTAAGTGTAGTGACTTGAAATTGTTAACTTGTTTCATGAAAATGTTTAAGTATAATGAGTTCAATTGTGAATTAGTGACTTGAAAATGGTTAAGTGTAGTGACTTGAAATGTGAATTACTGACTTGAAAATGGTTAAGTGTAGTGACTTAAAATTGTGAACTTGTTTCTTGAAAATGGATAAGTGTAGTGACTAGAAATTGCGAACTTGTTTCTTGAAATGGTTAAGTGTAGCGACTTGGAATTGTGAACTTGTTTCTTGAAAATGGTGAAGTGTAGTGACTTGAAATATGAATTAGTGACTTGAAATGTGAATTAGTGACTTGAAAATGGTCAAGTGTAGAGACTTTAAATTGTGCACTTGTTTATTGAACTGGTTAAATGTAATGACTTGAAATTGTGAACTTGTTTCTTGAAAATGGTTTAGCGTAGTTATTTGAAATTCTGATCTTGTTTCTTGAAAATTGTTAAGTGTAGTGACTTGAAATGTGAATTAGTGACTTGAAAATGGTTAAATATAGTGACTCGAAATTGTGAACTTGTTACTTGAAAATGGTTATGTGTAGTGACTTGAAATATGAATTAGTCACTTGAAATGTGAATTAGTGACTTGAAAATGGTTAGGTGTAGTGACTTTAAATTGTGAACTTGTTCATTGAACTGGTTAAATGTAGTGACTCGAAATTGTGAACTTGTTTCTTGAAAATGGTTAAGTGTAGTGACTTGAAATGCGAATTAGTGACTTAAAAATGGCTAAGTGTAGTGATTTGAAATTCTGATCTTGTTTCTTGAAAATAGTTAAGTGTAGTGACTTGAAATATGAATTAGTTACTTGAAAATGGTTAAGTGTAGTGACTTGAAATTGTTAACTTGTTTCATGAAAATGTTTAAGTATAGTGAGTTCAATTGTGAATTAGTGACTTGAAAATGGTTAAGTGTAGTGAATTGAAATGTGAATTAGTGACTTGAAAATGGTTAAATGTAGTGACTTGAAATGTGAATTACTGACTTGTAAATGGTTAAGTGTAGTGACTTGAAATGTGAATTAGTGACTTGAAAATGGTTAAATATAGTGACTCGAAATTGTGAACTTGTTACTTGAAAACGGTTAAGTGTAGTGACTTGAAATATGAATTAGTCACTTGAAATGTGAATTAGTGACTTGAAAATGGTTAAGTGTAGTGACTTTAAATTGTGAACTTGTTTATTGAAATGGTTAAGTGTAGTGACTTGAAATTGTGAACTTGTATTTGAAAATGGTTAAGTGTAGTGACTTGAAATATGAATTAGTGACTTAAAAATGGCTAAGTGTAGTGATTTGAAATTCTGATCCTTTTTCTTGAAAATGGTTAAGTGTAGTGACTTGAAATATGAATTAGTTACTTGAAAATGGTTAAGTGTAGTGACTTGAAATTGTTAACTTGTTTCATGAAAATGTTTAAGTATAGTGAGTTCAATTGTGAATTAGTGACTTGAAAATGGTTAAGTGTAGTGAATTGAAATGTGAATTAGTGACTTGAAAATGGTTAAATGTAGTGACTTGAAATTGTGAACATGTTTCTTGAAAATTGTTAAGTATAGTGACTTGAAATGTGAATTACTGACTTTAAAATGGTTAAGTGTAGTGACTTGAAATGTGAATTACTGACTTGAAAATGGATAAGTGTAGTGACTAGAAATTGTGAACTTGTTTCTTGAAATGGTCAAGTGTTGCGACTTGAAATTGTGAACTTGTTTCTTGAAAATGGTTAAGTGTAGTGACTTGAAATGCGAATTAGTGACTTAAAAATGGCTAAGTGTAGTGATTTCAAATTCTGATCTTGTTTCTTGAAAATGGTTAAGTGTACTGACTTGAAATATGAATTAGTTACTTGAAAATGGTTAAGTGTAGTGACTTGAAATTGTTAACTTGTTTCATGAAAATGTTTAAGTATAGTGAGTTCAATTGTGAATTAGTGACTTGAAAATGTTTAAGTGTAGTGAATTGAAATGTGAATTAGTGACTTGAAAATGGTTAAATGTAGTGACTTGAAATTGTGAACATGTTTCTTGAAAATTGTTAAGTATAGTGACTTGAAATGTGAATTACTGACTTTAAAATGGTTAAGTGTAGTGACTTGAAATGTGAATTACTGACTTGAAAATGGATAAGTGTAGTGACTAGAAATTGTGAACTTGTTTCTTGAAATGGTCAAGTGTTGCGACTTGAAATTGTGAACTTGTTTCTTGAAAATGGTTAAGTGTAGTGACATGAAATATGAATTAGTGACTTGAAAATGGTTAAGTGTAGTGACTTGAAACTGTTAACTTGTTTCATGAAAATGGTTAAGTGTAGTGACTTGAAATGTGAATTAGTGACTTGAAAATGGTTAAATATAGTGACTCAAAATTGTGAACTTGTTACTTGAAAATGGTTAAGTGTAGTCACTTGAAATGTGAATTAGTGACTTGAAAATGGTTAAGTGTAGTGACTTTAAATTGTGAACTTGTTTATTGAACTGGTTAAATGTAGTGACTCGAAATTGTGAACTTGTTTCTTGAAAATGGTTAAGTGTAGTGACTTGAAATGCGAATTAGTGACTTAAAAATGGCTAAGTGTAGTGATTTGAAATTCTGATCTTGTTTCTTGAAAATCGTTAAGTGTAGTGACTTGAAATATGAATTAGTTACTTGAAAATGGTTAAGTGTAGTGACTTGAAATTGTTAACTTGTTTCATGAAAATGTTTAAGTATAGTGAGTTCAATTGTGAATTAGTGACTTGAAAATGTTTAAGTGTAGTGAATTGAAATGTGAATTAGTGACTTGAAAATGGTTAAATGTAGTGACTTGAAATTGTGAACATGTTTCTTGAAAATTGTTAAGTATAGTGACTTGAAATGTGAATTACTGACTTTAAAATGGTTAAGTGTAGTGACTTGAAATGTGAATTACTGACTTGAAAATGGATAAGTGTAGTGACTAGAAATTGTGAACTTGTTTCTTGAAATGGTCAAGTGTTGCGACTTGAAATTGTGAACTTGTTTCTTGAAAATGGTTAAGTGTAGTGACATGAAATATGAATTAGTGACTTGAAAATGGTTAAGTGTAGTGACTTGAAACTGTTAACTTGTTTCATGAAAATGGTTAAGTGTAGTGACTTGAAATGTGAATTAGTGACTTGAAAATGGTTAAATATAGTGACTCAAAATTGTGAACTTGTTACTTGAAAATGGTTAAGTGTAGTCACTTGAAATGTGAATTAGTGACTTGAAAATGGTTAAGTGTAGTGACTTTAAATTGTGAACTTGTTTATTGAACTGGTTAAATGTAGTGACTCGAAATTGTGAACTTGTTTCTTGAAAATGGTTAAGTGTAGTGACTTGAAATGCGAATTAGTGACTTAAAAATGGTTAAGTGTAGTGACTTGAAATGTGAATTAGTGACTTGAAAATGGTTAAATATAGTGACTCGAAATTGTGAACTTGTTACTTGAAAATGGTTAAGTGTAGTGACTTGAAATATGAATTAGTCACTTGAAATGTGAATTAGTGACTTGAAAATGGTTAAGTGTAGTGACTTTAAATTGTGAACTTGTTTATTGAAATGGTTAAGTGTAGTGACTTGAAATTGTGAACTTGTATTTGAAAATGGTTAAGTGTAGTGACTTGAAATATGAATTAGTGACTTAAAAATGGCTAAGTGTAGTGATTTGAAATTCTGATCTTGTTTCTTGAAAATGGTTAAGTGTAGTGACTTGAAATATGAATTAGTTACTTGAAAATGGTTAAGTGTAGTGACTTGAAATTGTTAACTTGTTTCATGAAAATGTTTAAGTATAGTGAGTTCAATTGTGAATTAGTGACTTGAAAATGGTTAAGTGTAGTGAATTGAAATGTGAATTAGTGACTTGAAAATGGTTAAATGTAGTGACTTGAAATTGTGAACATGTTTCTTGAAAATTGTTAAGTATAGTGACTTGAAATGTGAATTACTAACTTTAAAATGGTTAAGTGTAGTGACTTGAAATGTGAATTACTGACTTGAAAATGGATAAGTGTAGTGACTAGAAATTGTGAACTTGTTTCTTGAAATGGTCAAGTGTTGCGACTTGAAATTGTGAACTTGTTTCTTGAAAATGGTTAAGTGTAGTGACTTGAAATGCGAATTAGTGACTTAAAAATGGCTAAGTGTAGTGATTTCAAATTCTGATCTTGTTTCTTGAAAATGGTTAAGTGTAGTGACTTGAAATATGAATTAGTTACTTGAAAATGGTTAAGTGTAGTGACTTGAAATTGTTAACTTGTTTCATGAAAATGTTTAAGTATAGTGAGTTCAATTGTGAATTAGTGACTTGAAAATGTTTAAGTGTAGTGAATTGAAATGTGAATTAGTGACTTGAAAATGGTTAAATGTAGTGACTTGAAATTGTGAACATGTTTCTTGAAAATTGTTAAGTATAGTGACTTGAAATGTGAATTACTGACTTTAAAATGGTTAAGTGTAGTGACTTGAAATGTGAATTACTGACTTGAAAATGGATAAGTGTAGTGACTAGAAATTGTGAACTTGTTTCTTGAAATGGTCAAGTGTTGCGACTTGAAATTGTGAACTTGTTTCTTGAAAATGGTTAAGTGTAGTGACATGAAATATGAATTAGTGACTTGAAAATGGTTAAGTGTAGTGACTTGAAACTGTTAACTTGTTTCATGAAAATGGTTAAGTGTAGTGACTTGAAATGTGAATTAGTGACTTGAAAATGGTTAAATATAGTGACTCAAAATTGTGAACTTGTTACTTGAAAATGGTTAAGTGTAGTCACTTGAAATGTGAATTAGTGACTTGAAAATGGTTAAGTGTAGTGACTTTAAATTGTGAACTTGTTTATTGAACTGGTTAAATGTAGTGACTCGAAATTGTGAACTTGTTTCTTGAAAATGGTTAAGTGTAGTGACTTGAAATGCGAATTAGTGACTTAAAAATGGCTAAGTGTAGTGATTTGAAATTCTGATCTTGTTTCTTGAAAATCGTTAAGTGTAGTGACTTGAAATATGAATTAGTTACTTGAAAATGGTTAAGTGTAGTGACTTGAAATTGTTAACTTGTTTCATGAAAATGTTTAAGTATAATGAGTTCAATTGTGAATTAGTGACTTGAAAATGGTTAAGTGTAGTGACTTGAAATGTGAATTACTGACTTGAAAATGGTTAAGTGTAGTGACTTAAAATTGTGAACTTGTTTCTTGAAAATGGATAAGTGTAGTGACTAGAAATTGCGAACTTGTTTCTTGAAATGGTTAAGTGTAGCGACTTGGAATTGTGAACTTGTTTCTTGAAAATGGTGAAGTGTAGTGACTTGAAATATGAATTAGTGACTTGAAATGTGAATTAGTGACTTGAAAATGGTCAAGTGTAGAGACTTTAAATTGTGCACTTGTTTATTGAACTGGTTAAATGTAATGACTTGAAATTGTGAACTTGTTTCTTGAAAATGGTTTAGCGTAGTTATTTGAAATTCTGATCTTGTTTCTTGAAAATTGTTAAGTGTAGTGACTTGAAATGTGAATTAGTGACTTGAAAATGGTTAAATATAGTGACTCGAAATTGTGAACTTGTTACTTGAAAATGGTTATGTGTAGTGACTTGAAATATGAATTAGTCACTTGAAATGTGAATTAGTGACTTGAAAATGGTTAAGTGTAGTGACTTTAAATTGTGAACTTGTTCATTGAACTGGTTAAATGTAGTGACTCGAAATTGTGAACTTGTTTCTTGAAAATGGTTAAGTGTAGTGACTTGAAATGCGAATTAGTGACTTAAAAATGGCTAAGTGTAGTGATTTGAAATTCTGATCTTGTTTCTTGAAAATAGTTAAGTGTAGTGACTTGAAATATGAATTAGTTACTTGAAAATGGTTAAGTGTAGTGACTTGAAATTGTTAACTTGTTTCATGAAAATGTTTAAGTATAGTGAGTTCAATTGTGAATTAGTGACTTGAAAATGGTTAAGTGTAGTGAATTGAAATGTGAATTAGTGACTTGAAAATGGTTAAATGTAGTGACTTGAAATGTGAATTACTGACTTGTAAATGGTTAAGTGTAGTGACTTGAAATGTGAATTAGTGACTTGAAAATGGTTAAATATAGTGACTCGAAATTGTGAACTTGTTACTTGAAAACGGTTAAGTGTAGTGACTTGAAATATGAATTAGTCACTTGAAATGTGAATTAGTGACTTGAAAATGGTTAAGTGTAGTGACTTTAAATTGTGAACTTGTTTATTGAAATGGTTAAGTGTAGTGACTTGAAATTGTGAACTTGTATTTGAAAATGGTTAAGTGTAGTGACTTGAAATATGAATTAGTGACTTAAAAATGGCTAAGTGTAGTGATTTGAAATTCTGATCCTTTTTCTTGAAAATGGTTAAGTGTAGTGAATTGAAATGTGAATTAGTGACTTGAAAATGGTTAAATGTAGTGACTTGAAATGTGAATTACTGACTTGTAAATGGTTAAGTGTAGTGACTTGAAATGTGAATTAGTGACTTGAAAATGGTTAAATATAGTGACTCGAAATTGTGAACTTGTTACTTGAAAACGGTTAAGTGTAGTGACTTGAAATATGAATTAGTCACTTGAAATGTGAATTAGTGACTTGAAAATGGTTAAGTGTAGTGACTTTAAATTGTGAACTTGTTTATTGAAATGGTTAAGTGTAGTGACTTGAAATTGTGAACTTGTATTTGAAAATGGTTAAGTGTAGTGACTTGAAATATGAATTAGTGACTTAAAAATGGCTAAGTGTAGTGATTTGAAATTCTGATCCTTTTTCTTGAAAATGGTTAAGTGTAGTGACTTGAAATATGAATTAGTTACTTGAAAATGGTTAAGTGTAGTGACTTGAAATTGTTAACTTGTTTCATGAAAATGTTTAAGTATAGTGAGTTCAATTGTGAATTAGTGACTTGAAAATGGTTAAGTGTAGTGAATTGAAATGTGAATTAGTGACTTGAAAATGGTTAAATGTAGTGACTTGAAATTGTGAACATGTTTCTTGAAAATTGTTAAGTATAGTGACTTGAAATGTGAATTACTGACTTTAAAATGGTTAAGTGTAGTGACTTGAAATGTGAATTACTGACTTGAAAATGGATAAGTGTAGTGACTAGAAATTGTGAACTTGTTTCTTGAAATGGTCAAGTGTTGCGACTTGAAATTGTGAACTTGTTTCTTGAAAATGGTTAAGTGTAGTGACTTGAAATGCGAATTAGTGACTTAAAAATGGCTAAGTGTAGTGATTTCAAATTCTGATCTTGTTTCTTGAAAATGGTTAAGTGTAGTGACTTGAAATATGAATTAGTTACTTGAAAATGGTTAAGTGTAGTGACTTGAAATTGTTAACTTGTTTCATGAAAATGTTTAAGTATAGTGAGTTCAATTGTGAATTAGTGACTTGAAAATGTTTAAGTGTAGTGAATTGAAATGTGAATTAGTGACTTGAAAATGGTTAAATGTAGTGACTTGAAATTGTGAACATGTTTCTTGAAAATTGTTAAGTATAGTGACTTGAAATGTGAATTACTGACTTTAAAATGGTTAAGTGTAGTGACTTGAAATGTGAATTACTGACTTGAAAATGGATAAGTGTAGTGACTAGAAATTGTGAACTTGTTTCTTGAAATGGTCAAGTGTTGCGACTTGAAATTGTGAACTTGTTTCTTGAAAATGGTTAAGTGTAGTGACATGAAATATGAATTAGTGACTTGAAAATGGTTAAGTGTAGTGACTTGAAACTGTTAACTTGTTTCATGAAAATGGTTAAGTGTAGTGACTTGAAATGTGAATTAGTGACTTGAAAATGGTTAAATATAGTGACTCAAAATTGTGAACTTGTTACTTGAAAATGGTTAAGTGTAGTCACTTGAAATGTGAATTAGTGACTTGAAAATGGTTAAGTGTAGTGACTTTAAATTGTGAACTTGTTTATTGAACTGGTTAAATGTAGTGACTCGAAATTGTGAACTTGTTTCTTGAAAATGGTTAAGTGTAGTGACTTGAAATGCGAATTAGTGACTTAAAAATGGCTAAGTGTAGTGATTTGAAATTCTGATCTTGTTTCTTGAAAATCGTTAAGTGTAGTGACTTGAAATATGAATTAGTTACTTGAAAATGGTTAAGTGTAGTGACTTGAAATTGTTAACTTGTTTCATGAAAATGTTTAAGTATAATGAGTTCAATTGTGAATTAGTGACTTGAAAATGGTTAAGTGTAGTGACTTGAAATGTGAATTACTGACTTGAAAATGGTTAAGTGTAGTGACTTAAAATTGTGAACTTGTTTCTTGAAAATGGATAAGTGTAGTGACTAGAAATTGCGAACTTGTTTCTTGAAATGGTTAAGTGTAGCGACTTGGAATTGTGAACTTGTTTCTTGAAAATGGTGAAGTGTAGTGACTTGAAATATGAATTAGTGACTTGAAATGTGAATTAGTGACTTGAAAATGGTCAAGTGTAGAGACTTTAAATTGTGCACTTGTTTATTGAACTGGTTAAATGTAATGACTTGAAATTGTGAACTTGTTTCTTGAAAATGGTTTAGCGTAGTTATTTGAAATTCTGATCTTGTTTCTTGAAAATTGTTAAGTGTAGTGACTTGAAATGTGAATTAGTGACTTGAAAATGGTTAAATATAGTGACTCGAAATTGTGAACTTGTTACTTGAAAATGGTTATGTGTAGTGACTTGAAATATGAATTAGTCACTTGAAATGTGAATTAGTGACTTGAAAATGGTTAAGTGTAGTGACTTTAAATTGTGAACTTGTTCATTGAACTGGTTAAATGTAGTGACTCGAAATTGTGAACTTGTTTCTTGAAAATGGTTAAGTGTAGTGACTTGAAATGCGAATTAGTGACTTAAAAATGGCTAAGTGTAGTGATTTGAAATTCTGATCTTGTTTCTTGAAAATAGTTAAGTGTAGTGACTTGAAATATGAATTAGTTACTTGAAAATGGTTAAGTGTAGTGACTTGAAATTGTTAACTTGTTTCATGAAAATGTTTAAGTATAGTGAGTTCAATTGTGAATTAGTGACTTGAAAATGGTTAAGTGTAGTGAATTGAAATGTGAATTAGTGACTTGAAAATGGTTAAATGTAGTGACTTGAAATGTGAATTACTGACTTGTAAATGGTTAAGTGTAGTGACTTGAAATGTGAATTAGTGACTTGAAAATGGTTAAATATAGTGACTCGAAATTGTGAACTTGTTACTTGAAAACGGTTAAGTGTAGTGACTTGAAATATGAATTAGTCACTTGAAATGTGAATTAGTGACTTGAAAATGGTTAAGTGTAGTGACTTTAAATTGTGAACTTGTTTATTGAAATGGTTAAGTGTAGTGACTTGAAATTGTGAACTTGTATTTGAAAATGGTTAAGTGTAGTGACTTGAAATATGAATTAGTGACTTAAAAATGGCTAAGTGTAGTGATTTGAAATTCTGATCCTTTTTCTTGAAAATGGTTAAGTGTAGTGACTTGAAATATGAATTAGTTACTTGAAAATGGTTAAGTGTAGTGACTTGAAATTGTTAACTTGTTTCATGAAAATGTTTAAGTATAGTGAGTTCAATTGTGAATTAGTGACTTGAAAATGGTTAAGTGTAGTGAATTGAAATGTGAATTAGTGACTTGAAAATGGTTAAATGTAGTGACTTGAAATTGTGAACATGTTTCTTGAAAATTGTTAAGTATAGTGACTTGAAATGTGAATTACTGACTTTAAAATGGTTAAGTGTAGTGACTTGAAATGTGAATTACTGACTTGAAAATGGATAAGTGTAGTGACTAGAAATTGTGAACTTGTTTCTTGAAATGGTCAAGTGTTGCGACTTGAAATTGTGAACTTGTTTCTTGAAAATGGTTAAGTGTAGTGACTTGAAATGCGAATTAGTGACTTAAAAATGGCTAAGTGTAGTGATTTCAAATTCTGATCTTGTTTCTTGAAAATGGTTAAGTGTACTGACTTGAAATATGAATTAGTTACTTGAAAATGGTTAAGTGTAGTGACTTGAAATTGTTAACTTGTTTCATGAAAATGTTTAAGTATAGTGAGTTCAATTGTGAATTAGTGACTTGAAAATGTTTAAGTGTAGTGAATTGAAATGTGAATTAGTGACTTGAAAATGGTTAAATGTAGTGACTTGAAATTGTGAACATGTTTCTTGAAAATTGTTAAGTATAGTGACTTGAAATGTGAATTACTGACTTTAAAATGGTTAAGTGTAGTGACTTGAAATGTGAATTACTGACTTGAAAATGGATAAGTGTAGTGACTAGAAATTGTGAACTTGTTTCTTGAAATGGTCAAGTGTTGCGACTTGAAATTGTGAACTTGTTTCTTGAAAATGGTTAAGTGTAGTGACATGAAATATGAATTAGTGACTTGAAAATGGTTAAGTGTAGTGACTTGAAACTGTTAACTTGTTTCATGAAAATGGTTAAGTGTAGTGACTTGAAATGTGAATTAGTGACTTGAAAATGGTTAAATATAGTGACTCAAAATTGTGAACTTGTTACTTGAAAATGGTTAAGTGTAGTCACTTGAAATGTGAATTAGTGACTTGAAAATGGTTAAGTGTAGTGACTTTAAATTGTGAACTTGTTTATTGAACTGGTTAAATGTAGTGACTCGAAATTGTGAACTTGTTTCTTGAAAATGGTTAAGTGTAGTGACTTGAAATGCGAATTAGTGACTTAAAAATGGCTAAGTGTAGTGATTTGAAATTCTGATCTTGTTTCTTGAAAATCGTTAAGTGTAGTGACTTGAAATATGAATTAGTTACTTGAAAATGGTTAAGTGTAGTGACTTGAAATTGTTAACTTGTTTCATGAAAATGTTTAAGTATAATGAGTTCAATTGTGAATTAGTGACTTGAAAATGGTTAAGTGTAGTGACTTGAAATGTGAATTATTGACTTGAAAATGGTTAAGTGTAGTGACTTAAAACTGTGAACTTGTTTCTTGAAAATGGATAAGTGTAGTGACTAGAAATTGCGAACTTGTTTCTTGAAATGGTTAAGTGTAGCGACTTGAAATTGTGAACTTGTTTCTTGAAAATGGTGAAGTGTAGTGACTTGAAATATGAATTAGTGACTTGAAATGTGAATTAGTGACTTGAAAATGGTCAAGTGTAGAGACTTTAAATTGTGCACTTGTTTATTGAACTGGTTAAATGTAATGACTTGAAATTGTGAACTTGTTTCTTGAAAATGGTTTAGCGTAGTTATTTGAAATTCTGATCTTGTTTCTTGAAAATTGTTAAGTGTAGTGACTTGAAATGTGAATTAGTGACTTGAAAATGGTTAAATATAGTGACTCGAAATTGTGAACTTGTTACTTGAAAATGGTTATGTGTAGTGACTTGAAATATGAATTAGTCACTTGAAATGTGAATTAGTGACTTGAAAATGGTTAAGTGTAGTGACTTTAAATTGTGAACTTGTTCATTGAACTGGTTAAATGTAGTGACTCGAAATTGTGAACTTGTTTCTTGAAAATGGTTAAGTGTAGTGACTTGAAATGCGAATTAGTGACTTAAAAATGGCTAAGTGTAGTGATTTGAAATTCTGATCTTGTTTCTTGAAAATAGTTAAGTGTAGTGACTTGAAATATGAATTAGTTACTTGAAAATGGTTAAGTGTAGTGACTTGAAATTGTTAACTTGTTTCATGAAAATGTTTAAGTATAGTGAGTTCAATTGTGAATTAGTGACTTGAAAATGGTTAAGTGTAGTGAATTGAAATGTGAATTAGTGACTTGAAAATGGTTAAATGTAGTGACTTGAAATGTGAATTACTGACTTGTAAATGGTTAAGTGTAGTGAGTTGAAATGTGAATTAGTGACTTGAAAATGGTTAAATATAGTGACTCGAAATTGTGAACTTGTTACTTGAAAATGGTTAAGTGTAGTGACTTGAAATATGAATTAGTCACTTGAAATGTGAATTAGTGACTTGAAAATGGTTAAGTGTAGTGACTTTAAATTGTGAACTTGTTTATTGAAATGGTTAAGTGTTGCGACTTGAAATTGTGAACTTGTTTCTTGAAAATGGTTAAGTGTAGTGACTTGAAATGCGAATTAGTGACTTAAAAATGGCTAAGTGTAGTGATTTCAAATTCTGATCTTGTTTCTTGAAAATGGTTAAGTGTAGTGACTTGAAATATGAATTAGTTACTTGAAAATGGTTAAGTGTAGTGACTAGAAATTGTTAACTTGTTTCATGAAAATGTTTAAGTATAGTGAGTTCAATTATGAATTAGTGACTTGAAAATGTTTAAGTGTAGTGAATTGAAATGTGAATTAGTGACTTGAAAATGGTTAAATGTAGTGACTTGAAATTGTGAACATGTTTCTTGAAAATTGTTAAGTCTAGTGACTTGAAATGTGAATTACTGACTTTAAAATGGTTAAGTGTAGTGACTTGAAATGTGAATTACTGACTTGAAAATGGATAAGTGTAGTGACTAGAAATTGTGAACTTGTTTCTTGAAATGGTCAAGTGTTGCGACTTGAAATTGTGAACTTGTTTCTTGAAAATGGTTAAGTGTAGTGACATGAAATATGAATTAGTGACTTGAAAATGGTTAAGTGTAGTGACTTGAAACTGTTAACTTGTTTCATGAAAATGGTTAAGTGTAGTGACTTGAAATGTGAATTAGTGACTTGAAAATGGTTAAATATAGTGACTCAAAATTGTGAACTTGTTACTTGAAAATGGTTAAGTGTAGTCACTTGAAATGTGAATTACTGACTTGAAAATGGTTAAGTGTAGTGACTTTAAATTGTGAACTTGTTTATTGAACTGGTTAAATGTAGTGACTCGAAATTGTGAACTTGTTTCTTGAAAATGGTTAAGTGTAGTGACTTGAAATGCGAATTAGTGACTTAAAAATGGCTAAGTGTAGTGATTTGAAATTCTGATCTTGTTTCTTGAAAATGGTTAAGTGTAGTGACTTGAAATATGAATTAGTTACTTGAAAATGGTTAAGTGTAGTGACTTGAAATTGTTAACTTGTTTCATGAAAATGTTTAAGTATAATGAGTTCAATTGTGAATTAGTGACTTGAAAATGGTTAAGTGTAGTGACTTGAAATGTGAATTACTGACTTGAAAATGGTTAAGTGTAGTGACTTAAAACTGTGAACTTGTTTCTTGAAAATGGATAAGTGTAGTGACTAGAAATTGCGAACTTGTTTCTTGAAATGGTTAAGTGTAGCGACTTGAAATTGTGAACTTGTTTCTTGAAAATGGTGAAGTGTAGTGACTTGAAATATGAATTAGTGACTTGAAATGTGAATTAGTGACTTGAAAATGGTCAAGTGTAGAGACTTTAAATTGTGCACTTGTTTATTGAACTGGTTAAATGTAATGACTTGAAATTGTGAACTTGTTTCTTGAAAATGGTTTAGCGTAGTTATTTGAAATTCTGATCTTGTTTCTTGAAAATTGTTAAGTGTAGTGACTTGAAATGTGAATTAGTGACTTGAAAATGGTTAAATATAGTGACTCGAAATTGTGAACTTGTTACTTGAAAATGGTTATGTGTAGTGACTTGAAATATGAATTAGTCACTTGAAATGTGAATTAGTGACTTGAAAATGGTTAAGTGTAGTGACTTTAAATTGTGAACTTGTTCATTGAACTGGTTAAATGTAGTGACTCGAAATTGTGAACTTGTTTCTTGAAAATGGTTAAGTGTAGTGACTTGAAATGCGAATTAGTGACTTAAAAATGGCTAAGTGTAGTGATTTGAAATTCTGATCTTGTTTCTTGAAAATAGTTAAGTGTAGTGACTTGAAATATGAATTAGTTACTTGAAAATGGTTAAGTGTAGTGACTTGAAATTGTTAACTTGTTTCATGAAAATGTTTAAGTATAGTGAGTTCAATTGTGAATTAGTGACTTGAAAATGGTTAAGTGTAGTGAATTGAAATGTGAATTAGTGACTTGAAAATGGTTAAATGTAGTGACTTGAAATGTGAATTACTGACTTGTAAATGGTTAAGTGTAGTGAGTTGAAATGTGAATTAGTGACTTGAAAATGGTTAAATATAGTGACTCGAAATTGTGAACTTGTTACTTGAAAATGGTTAAGTGTAGTGACTTGAAATATGAATTAGTCACTTGAAATGTGAATTAGTGACTTGAAAATGGTTAAGTGTAGTGACTTTAAATTGTGAACTTGTTTATTGAAATGGTTAAGTGTAGTGACTTGAAATTGTGAACTTGTATTTGAAAATGGTTAAGTGTAGTGACTTGAAATATGAATTAGTGACTTAAAAATGGCTAAGTGTAGTGATTTGAAATTCTGATCTTGTTTCTTGAAAATGGTTAAGTGTAGTGACTTGAAATATGAATTAGTTACTTGAAAATGGTTAAGTGTAGTGACTTGAAATTGTTAACTTGTTTCATGAAAATGTTTAAGTATAGTGAGTTCAATTGTGAATTAGTGACTTGAAAATGGTTAAGTGTAGTGAATTGAAATGTGAATTAGTGACTTGAAAATGGTTAAATGTAGTGACTTGAAATTGTGAACATGTTTCTTGAAAATTGTTAAGTATAGTGACTTGAAATGTGAATTACTAACTTTAAAATGGTTAAGTGTAGTGACTTGAAATGTGAATTACTGACTTGAAAATGGATAAGTGTAGTGACTAGAAATTGTGAACTTGTTTCTTGAAATGGTCAAGTGTTGCGACTTGAAATTGTGAACTTGTTGCTTGAAAATGGTTAAGTGTAGTGACTTGAAATGCGAATTAGTGACTTAAAAATGGCTAAGTGTAGTGATTTGAAATTCTGATCTTGTTTCTTGAAAATGGTTAAGTGTAGTGACTTGAAATATGAATTAGTTACTTGAAAATGGTTAAGTGTAGTGACTTGAAATTGTTAACTTGTTTCATGAAAATGTTTAAGTATAGTGAGTTCAATTGTGAATTAGTGACTTGAAAATGTTTAAGTGTAGTGACTTGAAATGTGAATTAGTGACTTGAAAATGGTTAAATGTAGTGACTTGAAATTGTGAACATGTTTCTTGAAAATTGTTAAGTATAGTGACTTGAAATGTGAATTACTGACTTTAAAATGGTTAAGTGTAGTGACTTGAAATGTGAATTACTGACTTGAAAATGGATAAGTGTAGTGACTAGAAATTGTGAACTTGTTTCTTCAAATGGTCAAGTGTTGCGACTTGAAATTGTGAACTTGTTTCTTGAAAATGGTTAAGTGTAGTGACATGAAATATGAATTAGTGACTTGAAAATGGTTAAGTGTAGTGACTTGAAACTGTTAACTTGTTTCATGAAAATGGTTAAGTGTAGTGACTTGAAATGTGAATTAGTGACTTGAAAATGGTTAAATATAGTGACTCAAAATTGTGAACTTGTTACTTGAAAATGGTTAAGTGTAGTCACTTGAAATGTGAATTAGTGACTTGAAAATGGTTAAGTGTAGTGACTTTAAATTGTGAACTTGTTTATTGAACTGGTTAAATGTAGTGACTCGAAATTGTGAACTTGTTTCTTGAAAATGGTTAAGTGTAGTGACTTGAAATGCGAATTAGTGACTTAAAAATGGCTAAGTGTAGTGATTTGAAATTCTGATCTTGTTTCTTGAAAATGGTTAAGTGTAGTGACTTGAAATATGAATTAGTTACTTGAAAATGGTTAAGTGTAGTGACTTGAAATTGTTAACTTGTTTCATGAAAATGTTTAAGTATAATGAGTTCAATTGTGAATTAGTGACTTGAAAATGGTTAAGTGTAGTGACTTGAAATGTGAATTACTGACTTGAAAATGGTTAAGTGTAGTGACTTAAAATTGTGAACTTGTTTCTTGAAAATGGATAAGTGTAGTGACTAGAAATTGCGAACTTGTTTCTTGAAATGGTTAAGTGTAGCGACTTGAAATTGTGAACTTGTTTCATGAAAATGGTTAAGTGTAGGGACTTGAAATGTGAATTACTGACTTGAAAATTGTTAAGTGTAGTGACTTGAAATGTGAATTAGTGACTTGAAAATGGTTAAATATAGTGACTCAAAATTGTGAACTTGTTACTTGAAAATGGTTAAGTGTAGTGACTTGAAATATGAATTAGTCACTTGAAATGTGAATTAGTGACTTGAAAATGGTTAAGTGTAGTGACTTTAAATTGTGAACTTGTTTATTGAACTGGTTAAATGTAGTGACTAGAAATTGTGAACTTGTTTCTTGAAATGGTCAAGTGTTGCGACTTGAAATTGTGAACTTGTTTCTTGAAAATGGTTAAGTGTAGTGACATGAAATATGAATTAGTGACTTGAAAATGGTTAAGTGTAGTGACTTGAAACTGTTAACTTTTTTCATGAAAATGGTTAAGTGTAGTGACTTGAAATGTGAATTACTGACTTGAAAATGGTTAAGTGTAGTGACTTGAAATGTGAATTAGTGACTTGAAAATGGTTAAATATAGTGACTCGAAATTGTGAACTTGATACTTGAAACTGGTTAAGTGTAGTGACTTGAAATATGAATTAGTCACTTGAAATGTGAATTAGTGACTTGAAAATGGTTAAGTGTAGTGACTTTAAATTGTGAACTTGTTTATTGAACTGGTTAAATGTAGTGACTCGAAATTGTGAACTTGGTTCTTGAAAATGGTTAAGTGTAGTGACTTGAAATGCGAATTAGTGACTTAAAAATGGCTAAGTGTAGTGATTTCAAATTCTGATCTTGTTTCTTGAAAATGGTTAAGTGTAGTGACTTGAAATATGAATTAGTTACTTGAAAATGGTTAAGTGTAGTGACTTGAAATTGTTAACTTGTTTCATGAATATGTTTAAGTATAGTGAGTTCAATTGTGAATTAGTGACTTGAAAATGGTTAAGTGTAGTGAATTGAAATGTGAATTAGTGACTTGAAAATGGTTAAATGTAGTGACTTGAAATGTGAATTACTGACTTGAAAATGGTTAAGTGTAGTGACTTGAAATGTGAATTAGTGACTTGAAAATGGTTAAATATAGTGACTCAAAATTGTGAACTTGTTTCTTGAAAATGGTTAAGTGTAGTGACTTGAAATGCGAATTAGTGACTTAAAAATGGCTAAGTGTAGTGATTTGAAATTCTGATCTTGTTTCTTGAAAATGGTTAAGTGTAGTGTCTTGAAATATGAATTAGTTACTTGAAAATGGTTAAGTGTATTGACTTGAAATTGTTAACTTGTTTCATGAAAATGTTTAAGTATAGTGAGTTCAATTGTGAATTAGTGACTCGAAAATGGTTAAGTGTAGTGAATTGAAATGTGAATTAGTGACTTGAAAATGGTTAAATGTAGTGACTTGAAATTGTGAACATGTTACTTGAAAATTGTTAAGTGTAGTGACTTGAAATGTGAATTACTGACTTTAAAATGGTTACGTGTAGTGACTTAAGGTTGTGAACTTGTTTCTTGAAAATTGATAAGTGTAGTGACTAGAAATTGTGAACTTGTTTCTTGAAATGGTTAAGAGTAGCGACTTGAAATTGTGAACTTGTTTCTTGAAAATGGTTAAGTGTAGTGACATGAAATATGAATTAGTGACTTGAAAATGGTTAAGTGTAGTGACTTGAAACTGTTAACTTGTTTCATGAAAATGGTTAAGTGTAGTGACTTGAAATGTGAATTACTGACTTGAAAATGGTTAAATATAGTGACTCGAAATTGTGAACTTGTTACTTGAAAATGGTTAAGTGTAGTGACTTGAAATATAAATTAGTGACTTGAAATGTGAATTAGTGACTTGAAAATGGTTAAGTGTAGTGTCTTTAAATTGTGAACTTGTTTATTGAACTGGTTAAATGTAGTGACTCGAAATTGTGAACTTGTTTCTTGAAAATGGTTAAGTGTAGTGACTTGAAATGCGAATTAGTGACTTAAAAATGGTTAAATGTAGTGACTTGAAATTGTGAACATGTTTCTTTAAAATTGTTAAGTGTAGTGACTTGAAATGTGAATTACTGACTTGAAAATAGTTAAGTGTAGTGACTTAAAATTGTGAACTTGTTTCTTGAAAATGGATAAGTGTAGTGACTAGAAATTGCGAACTTGTTTCTTGAAAATGGATAAGTGTAGTGACTTGAAATATGAATTAGTGACTTGAAATGTGAATTAGTGACTTGAAAATGGTCAAGTGTAAAGACTTTAAATTGTGCACTTGTTTATTGAACTGGTTAAATGTCATGACGTGAAATTGTGAACTTGTTTCTTGAAAATGGTTTAGCGTAGTGATTTGAAATTCTGATCTTGTTTCTTGAAAATGGTTAAGTGTAGTGACTTGAAATATGAATTAGTGACTTGAAAATGGTTAAGTGTAGTGACTTGAAATTGTTAACTTGTTTCATGAAAATGGTTAAGTGTAGTGAGTTGAATTGTGAATTAGTGACTTGAAAATGGTTAAGTGTAGTGAATTGAAATGTGAATTAGTGACTTGAAAATGGTTAAATGTAGTGACTTGAAATTGTGAAGAAGTTTATTGAAAATTGTTAAGTGTAGTGACTTGAAATGTGAATTACTAACTTGAAAATTGTTAAGTGTAGTGACTTGAAATTGTAAACTGTAGTGACTTGAAATGTGAACTAGTGACTTGAAATGGTTAAATGTAGTGACATGAAATTGTGAACATGTTTCTTTGAAAATTGTTAAGTGTAGTGACTTTAAATTGTGAACTTGTTTATTGAACTGGTTAAGTGTAGTGACATGAAATATGAATTAGTGACTTGAAAATGGTTAAGTGTAGTGACTTGAAACTGTTAACTTGTTTCATGAAAATGGTTTAGTGTAGTGACTTGAATTGTGAATTAGTGACTTGAAAATGGTTAAGTGTAGTGAATTGAAATGTGAATTAGTGACTTGAAAATGGTTAAATGTAGTGACTTGAAATTGTGAAGAAGTTTATTGAAAATTGTTAAGTGTAGTGACTTGAAATGTGAATTACTAACTTGAAAATTGTTAAGTGTAGTGACTTGAAATTGTAAACTGTAGTGACTTGAAATGTGAACTAGTGACTTGAAATGGTTAAATGTAGTGACATGAAATTGTGAACATGTTTCTTTGAAAATTGTTAAGTGTAGTGACTTTAAATTGTGAACTTGTTTATTGAACTGGTTAAGTGTAGTGACATGAAATATGAATTAGTGACTTGAAAATGGTTAAGTGTAGTGACTTGAAACTGTTAACTTGTTTCATGAAAATGGTTAAGTGTAGTGACTTGAAATGTGAATTACTGACTTTAAAATGGTTAAGTGTAGTGACTTAAGGTTGTGAAATTGTTTCTTGAAAATGGATAAGTGTAGTGACTAGAAATTGTGAACTTATTTCTTGAAATGGTTAAGTGTAGCGACTTGAAATTGTGAACTTGTTTCTTGAAAATGGTTAAGTGTAGTGACTTGAAATGCGAATTCGTGACTTAAAAATGGCTAAGTGTAGTGATTTGAAATTCTGATCTTGTTTCTTGAAAATGGTTAAGTGTAGTGACTTGAAATATGAATTAGTTACTTGAAAATGGTTAAGTGTAGTGACTTGAAATTGTTAACTTGTTTCATGAAAATGTTTAAGTATAGTGAGTTCAACTGTGAATTAGTGACTTGAAAATGGTTAAGTGTAGTGAATTGAAATGTGAATTAGTGACTTGAAAATGGTTAAATGTAGTGACTTGAAATGTGAATTACCGACTTGAAAATGGTTAAGTGTAGTGACTTGAAATGTGAATTAGTGACTTGAAAATGGTTAAAAATATTGTGACTCGAAATTGTGAACTTGTTACTTGAAAATGGTTAAGTGTAGTGACTTGAAATAAGAATTAATGACTTGAAATGTGAATTAGTGACTTGAAAATGGTTAAGTGTAGTGACTTTAAATTGTGAACTTGTTTATTGAACTGGTTAAATGTAGTGACTCGAAATTGTGAACTTGTTTCTTGAAAATGGTTAAGTGTAGTGACTTGAAATGCGAATTAGTGACTTAAAAATGGCTAAGTGTAGTGATTTGAAATTCTGATCTTGTTTCTTGAAAATGGTTAAGTGTAGGGACTTGAAATGTGAATTACTGACTTGAAAATGGTTAAGTGTAGTGACTTGAAATGTGAATTAGTGACTTGAAAATGGTTAAATATAGTTACTCGAAATTGTGAACTTGTTACTTGAAAATGGTTAAGTGTAGTGACTTGAAATATGAATTAGTCACTTGAAATGTGAATTAGTGACTTGAAAATGGTTAAGTGTAGTGACTTTAAATTGTGAACTTGTTTATTGAACTGGTTAAATGTAGTGACTCGAAATTGTGAACTTGTTTCTTGAAATGGTTAAGTGTAGTGACTTGAAATACGAATTAGTGACTTAAAAATGGCTAAGTGTAGTGATTTGAAATTCTGATCTTGTTTCTTGAAAATGGTTAAGTGTAGTGACTTGAAATATGAATTAGTTACTTGAAAATGGTTAAGTGTAGTGACTTGAAATTGTTAACTTGTTTCATGAAAATGTTTAAGTATAGTGAGTTCAATTGTGAATTAGTGACTTGAAAATGGTTAAGTGTAGTGAATTGAAATGTGAATTAGTGACTTGAAAATGGTTAAATGTAGTGACTTGAAATTGTGAACATGTTTCTTGAAAATTGTTAAGTATAGTGACTTGAAATGTGAATTACTGACTTTAAAATGGTTAAGTGTAGTGACTTAAGGTTGTGAACTTGTTTCTTGAAAATGGATAAGTGTAGTGACTAGAAATTGTGAACTTGTTTCTTGAAATGGTCAAGTGTTGCGACTTGAAATTGTGAACTTGTTTCTTGAAAATGGTTAAGTGTAGTGACATGAAATATGAATTAGTGACTTGAAAATGGTTAAGTGTAGTGACTTGAAACTGTTAACTTGTTTCATGAAAATGGTTAAGTGTAGGGACTTGAAATGTGAATTACTGACTTGAAAATGGTTAAGTGTAGTGACTTGAAATGTGAATTAGTGACTTGAAAATGGTTAAATATAGTGACTCGAAATTGTGAACTTGTTACTTGAAAATGGTTAAGTGTAGTGACTTGAAATATGAATTAGTCACTTGAAATGTGAATTAGTGACTTGAAAATGGTTAAGTGTAGTGACTTTAAATTGTGAACTTGTTTATTGAACTGGTTAAATGTAGTGACTCAAAATTGTGAACTTGTTTCTTGAAAATGGTTAAGTGTAGTGACTTGAAATACGAATTAGTGACTTAAAAATGGCTAAGTGTAGTGATTTGAAATTGTGAACTTGTTTCTTGAAAATGGTTAAGTGTAGTGACTTGAAATATGAATTAGTTACTTGAAAATGGTTAAGTGTAGTGACTTGAAATTGTTAACTTGTTTCATGAAAATGTTTAAGTATAGTGAGTTCAATTGTGAATTAGTGACTTGAAAATGGTTAAGTGTAGTGAATTGAAATGTGAATTAGTGACTTGAAAATGGTTAAATGTAGTGACTTGAAATGTGAATTACTGACTTGAAAATGGTTAAGTGTAGTGACTTGAAATGTGAATTAGTGACTTGAAAATGGTTAAATATAGTGACTCGAAATTGTGAACTTGTTACTTGAAAATGGTTAAGTGTAGTGACTTGAAATAAGAATTAGTGACTTGAAATGTGAATTAGTGACTTGAAAATGGTTAAGTGTAGTGACTTTAAATTGTGAACTTGTTTATTGAACTGGTTAAATGTAGTGACTCGAAATTGTGAACTTGTTTCTTGAAAATGGTTAAGTGTAGTGACTTGAAATGCGAATTAGTGACTTAAAAATGGCTAAGTGTAGTGATTTGAAATTCTGATCTTGTTTCTTGAAAATGGTTAAGTGTAGGGACTTGAAATGTGAATTACTGACTTGAAAATGGTTAAGTGTAGTGACTTGAAATGTGAATTAGTGACTTGAAAATGGTTAAATATAGTGACTCGAAATTGTGAACTTGTTACTTGAAAATGGTTAAGTGTAGTGACTTGAAATATGAATTAGTCACTTGAAATGTGAATTAGTGACTTGAAAATGGTTAAGTGTAGTGACTTTAAATTGTGAACTTGTTTATTGAACTGGTTAAATGTAGTGACTCGAAATTGTGAACTTGTTTCTTGAAAATGGTTAAGTGTAGTGACTTGAAATACGAATTAGTGACTTAAAAATGGCTAAGTGTAGTGATTTGAAATTCTGATCTTGTTTCTTGAAAATGGTTAAGTGTAGTGACTTGAAATATGAATTAGTTACTTGAAAATGGTTAAGTGTAGTGACTTGAAATTGTTAACTTGTTTCATGAAAATGTTTAAGTATAGTGAGTTCAATTGTGAATTAGTGACTTGAAAATGGTTAAGTGTAGTGAATTGAAATGTGAATTAGTGACTTGAAAATGGTTAAATGTAGTGACTTGAAATTGTGAACATGTTTCTTGAAAATTGTTAAGTATAGTGACTTGAAATGTGAATTACTGACTTTAAAATGGTTAAGTGTAGTGACTTAAGGTTGTGAACTTGTTTCTTGAAAATGGATAAGTGTAGTGACTAGAAATTGTGAACTTGTTTCTTGAAATGGTCAAGTGTTGCGACTTGAAATTGTGAACTTGTTTCTTGAAAATGGTTAAGTGTAGTGACATGAAATATGAATTAGTGACTTGAAAATGGTTAAGTGTAGTGACTTGAAACTGTTAACTTGTTTCATGAAAATGGTTAAGTGTAGGGACTTGAAATGTGAATTACTGACTTGAAAATGGTTAAGTGTAGTGACTTGAAATGTGAATTAGTGACTTGAAAATGGTTAAATATAGTGACTCGAAATTGTGAACTTGTTACTTGAAAATGGTTAAGTGTAGTGACTTGAAATATGAATTAGTCACTTGAAATGTGAATTAGTGACTTGAAAATGGTTAAGTGTAGTGACTTTAAATTGTGAACTTGTTTATTGAACTGGTTAAATGTAGTGACTCAAAATTGTGAACTTGTTTCTTGAAAATGGTTAAGTGTAGTGACTTGAAATACGAATTAGTGACTTAAAAATGGCTAAGTGTAGTGATTTGAAATTGTGAACTTGTTTCTTGAAAATGGTTAAGTGTAGTGACTTGAAATATGAATTAGTTACTTGAAAATGGTTAAGTGTAGTGACTTGAAATTGTTAACTTGTTTCATGAAAATGTTTAAGTATAGTGAGTTCAATTGTGAATTAGTGACTTGAAAATGGTTAAGTGTAGTGAATTGAAATGTGAATTAGTGACTTGAAAATGGTTAAATGTAGTGACTTGAAATGTGAATTACTGACTTGAAAATGGTTAAGTGTAGTGACTTGAAATGTGAATTAGTGACTTGAAAATGGTTAAATATAGTGACTCGAAATTGTGAACTTGTTACTTGAAAATGGTTAAGTGTAGTGACTTGAAATAAGAATTAGTGACTTGAAATGTGAATTAGTGACTTGAAAATGGTTAAGTGTAGTGACTTTAAATTGTGAACTTGTTTATTGAACTGGTTAAATGTAGTGACTCGAAATTGTGAACTTGTTTCTTGAAAATGGTTAAGTGTAGTGACTTGAAATGCGAATTAGTGACTTAAAAATGGCTAAGTGTAGTGATTTGAAATTCTGATCTTGTTTCTTGAAAATGGTTAAGTGTAGGGACTTGAAATGTGAATTACTGACTTGAAAATGGTTAAGTGTAGTGACTTGAAATGTGAATTAGTGACTTGAAAATGGTTAAATATAGTGACTCGAAATTGTGAACTTGTTACTTGAAAATGGTTAAGTGTAGTGACTTGAAATATGAATTAGTCACTTGAAATGTGAATTAGTGACTTGAAAATGGTTAAGTGTAGTGACTTTAAATTGTGAACTTGTTTATTGAACTGGTTAAATGTAGTGACTCGAAATTGTGAACTTGTTTCTTGAAAATGGTTAAGTGTAGTGACTTGAAATACGAATTAGTGACTTAAAAATGGCTAAGTGTAGTGATTTGAAATTCTGATCTTGTTTCTTGAAAATGGTTAAGTGTAGTGACTTGAAATATGAATTAGTTACTTGAAAATGGTTAAGTGTAGTGACTTGAAATTGTTAACTTGTTTCATGAAAATGTTTAAGTATAGTGAGTTCAATTGTGAATTAGTGACTTGAAAATGGTTAAGTGTAGTGAATTGAAATGTGAATTAGTGACTTGAAAATGGTTAAATGTAGTGACTTGAAATTGTGAACATGTTTCTTGAAAATTGTTAAGTATAGTGACTTGAAATGTGAATTACTGACTTTAAAATGGTTAAGTGTAGTGACTTAAGGTTGTGAACTTGTTTCTTGAAAATGGATAAGTGTAGTGACTAGAAATTGTGAACTTGTTTCTTGAAATGGTCAAGTGTTGCGACTTGAAATTGTGAACTTGTTTCTTGAAAATGGTTAAGTGTAGTGACATGAAATATGAATTAGTGACTTGAAAATGGTTAAGTGTAGTGACTTGAAACTGTTAACTTGTTTCATGAAAATGGTTAAGTGTAGGGACTTGAAATGTGAATTACTGACTTGAAAATGGTTAAGTGTAGTGACTTGAAATGTGAATTAGTGACTTGAAAATGGTTAAATATAGTGACTCGAAATTGTGAACTTGTTACTTGAAAATGGTTAAGTGTAGTGACTTGAAATATGAATTAGTCACTTGAAATGTGAATTAGTGACTTGAAAATGGTTAAGTGTAGTGACTTTAAATTGTGAACTTGTTTATTGAACTGGTTAAATGTAGTGACTCGAAATTGTGAACTTGTTTCTTGAAAATGGTTAAGTGTAGTGACTTGAAATACGAATTAGTGACTTAAAAATGGCTAAGTGTAGTGATTTGAAATTCTGATCTTGTTTCTTGAAAATGGTTAAGTGTAGTGACTTGAAATATGAATTAGTTACTTGAAAATGGTTAAGTGTAGTGACTTGAAATTGTTAACTTGTTTCATGAAAATGTTTAAGTATAGTGAGTTCAATTGTGAATTAGTGACTTGAAAATGGTTAAGTGTAGTGAATTGAAATGTGAATTAGTGACTTGAAAATGGTTAAATGTAGTGACTTGAAATTGTGAACATGTTTCTTGAAAATTGTTAAGTATAGTGACTTGAAATGTGAATTACTGACTTTAAAATGGTTAAGTGTAGTGACTTAAGGTTGTGAACTTGTTTCTTGAAAATGGATAAGTGTAGTGACTAGAAATTGTGAACTTGTTTCTTGAAATGGTCAAGTGTTGCGACTTGAAATTGTGAACTTGTTTCTTGAAAATGGTTAAGTGTAGTGACATGAAATATGAATTAGTGACTTGAAAATGGTTAAGTGTAGTGACTTGAAACTGTTAACTTGTTTCATGAAAATGGTTAAGTGTAGGGACTTGAAATGTGAATTACTGACTTGAAAATGGTTAAATGTAGTGACTTGAAATGTGAATTAGTGACTTGAAAATGGTTAAATATAGTGACTCGAAATTGTGAACTTGTTACTTGAAAATGGTTAAGTGTAGTGACTTGAAATATGAATTAGTCACTTGAAATGTGAATTAGTGACTTGAAAATGGTTAAGTGTAGTGACTTTAAATTGTGAACTTGTTTATTGAACTGGTTAAATGTAGTGACTAGAAATTGTGAACTTGTTTCTTGAAATGGTCAAGTGTTGCGACTTGAAATTGTGAACTTGTTTCTTGAAAATGGTTAAGTGTAGTGACATGAAATATGAATTAGTGACTTGAAAATGGTTAAGTGTAGTGACTTGAAACTGTTAACTTGTTTCATGAAAATGGTTAAGTGTAGTGACTTGAAATGTGAATTACTGACTTGAAAATGGTTAAGTGTAGTGACTTGAAATGTGAATTAGTGACTTGAAAATGGTTAAATATAGTGACTCGAAATTGTGAACTTGATACTTGAAACTGGTTAAGTGTAGTGACTTGAAATATGAATTAGTCACTTGAAATGTGAATTAGTGACTTGAAAATGGTTAAGTGTAGTGACTTAAGGTTGTGAACTTGTTTCTTGAAAATGGATAAGTGTAGTGACTAGAAATTGTGAACTTGTTTCTTGAAATGGTCAAGTGTTGCGACTTGAAATTGTGATCTTGTTTCTTGAAAATGGTTAAGTGTAGTGACTTGAAATATGAATTAGTGACTTGAAAATGGTTAAGTGTAGTGACTTGAAACTGTTAACTTCTTTCATGAAAATGGTTAAGGGTAGTGACTTGAAATGTGAATTACTGACTTGAAAATGGTTAAGTGTAGTGACTTGAAATGTGAATTAGTGACTTAAAAATGGTTAAATATAGTGACTCGAAATTGTGAACTTGATACTTGAAACTGGTTAAGTGTAGTGACTTGAAATATGAATTAGTCACTTGAAATGTGAATTAGTGACTTGAAAATGGTTAAGTGTAGTGACTTTAAATTGTGAACTTGTTTATTGAACTGGTTAAATGTAGTGACTCGAAATTGTGAACTTGTTTCTTGAAAATGGTTAAGTGTAGTGACTTGAAATGCGAATTAGTGACTTAAAAATGGCTAAGTGTAGTGATTTGAAATTCTGATCTTGTTTCTTGAAAATGGTTAAGTGTAGTGACTTGAAATATGAATTAGTTACTTGAAAATGGTTAAGTGTAGTGACTTGAAATTGTTAACTTGTTTCATGAATATGTTTAAGTATAGTGAGTTCAATTGTGAATTAGTGACTTGAAAATGGTTAAGTGTAGTGAATTGAAATGTGAATTAGTGACTTGAAAATGGTTAAATGTAGTGATTTGAAATGTGAATTACTGACTTGAAAATGGTTAAGTGTAGTGACTTGAAATGTGAATTAGTGACTTGAAAATGGTTAAATATAGTGACTCAAAATTGTGAACTTGTTTCTTGAAAATGGTTAAGTGTAGTGACTTGAAATGCGAATTAGTGACTTAAAAATGGCTAAGTGTAGTGATTTGAAATTCTGATCTTGTTTCTTGAAAATGGTTAAGTGTAGTGTCTTGAAATATGAATTAGTTACTTGAAAATGGTTAAGTGTAGTGACTTGAAATTGTTAACTTGTTTCATGAAAATGTTTAAGTATAGTGAGTTCAATTGTGAATTAGTGACTCGAAAATGGTTAAGTGTAGTGAATTGAAATGTGAATTAGTGACTTGAAAATGGTTAAATGTAGTGACTTGAAATTGTGAACATGTTACTTGAAAATTGTTAAGTGTAGTGACTTGAAATGTGAATTATTGACTTTAAAATGGTTACGTGTAGTGACTTAAGGTTGTGAACTTGTTTCTTGAAAATGGATAAGTGTAGTGACTAGAAATTGTGAACTTGTTTCTTGAAATGGTTAAGAGTAGCGACTTGAAATTGTGAACTTGTTTCTTGAAAATGGTTAAGTGTAGTGACATGAAATATGAATTAGTGACTTGAAAATGGTTAAGTGTAGTGACTTGAAACTGTTAACTTGTTTCATGAAAATGGTTAAGTGTAGTGACTTGAAATGTGAATTACTGACTTGAAAATGGTTAAATATAGTGACTCGAAATTGTGAACTTGTTGCTTGAAAATGGTTAAGTGTAGTGACTTGAAATATAAATTAGTGACTTGAAATGTGAATTAGTGACTTGAAAATGGTTAAGTGTAGTGTCGTTAAATTGTGAACTTGTTTATTGAACTGGTTAAATGTAGTGACTCGAAATTGTGAACTTGTTTCTTGAAAATGGTTAAGTGTAGTGACTTGAAATGCGAATTAGTGACTTAAAAATGGTTAAATATAGTGACTTGAAATTGTGAACATGTTTCTTTAAAATTGTTAAGTGTAGTGACTTGAAATGTGAATTACTGACTTGAAAATAGTTAAGTGTAGTGACTAGAAATTGTGAACTTGTTTCTTGAAATGGTCAAGTGTTGCGACTTGAAATTGTGAACTTGTTTCTTGAAAATGGTTAAGTCTAGTGACATGAAATATGAATTAGTGACTTGAAAATGGTTAAGTGTAGTGACTTGAAACTGTTAACTTGTTTCATGAAAATGGTTAAGTGTAGGGACTTGAAATGTGAATTACTGACTTGAAAATGGTTAAATGTAGTGACTTGAAATGTGAATTAGTGACTTGAAAATGGTTAAATATAGTGACTCGAAATTGTGAACTTGTTACTTGAAAATGGTTAAGTGTAGTGACTTGAAATATGAATTAGTCACTTGAAATGTGAATTAGTGACTTGAAAATGGTTAAGTGTAGTGACTTTAAATTGTGAACTTGTTTATTGAACTGGTTAAATGTAGTGACTAGAAATTGTGAACTTGTTTCTTGAAATGGTCAAGTGTTGCGACTTGAAATTGTGAACTTGTTTCTTGAAAATGGTTAAGTGTAGTGACATGAAATATGAATTAGTGACTTGAAAATGGTTAAGTGTAGTGACTTGAAACTGTTAACTTGTTTCATGAAAATGGTTAAGTGTAGTGACTTGAAATGTGAATTACTGACTTGAAAATGGTTAAGTGTAGTGACTTGAAATGTGAATTAGTGACTTGAAAATGGTTAAATATAGTGACTCGAAATTGTGAACTTGATACTTGAAACTGGTTAAGTGTAGTGACTTGAAATATGAATTAGTCACTTGAAATGTGAATTAGTGACTTGAAAATGGTTAAGTGTAGTGACTTTAAATTGTGAACTTGTTTATTGAACTGGTTAAATGTAGTGACTCGAAATTGTGAACTTGTTTCTTGAAAATGGTTAAGTGTAGTGACTTGAAATGCGAATTAGTGACTTAAAAATGGCTAAGTGTAGTGATTTCAAATTCTGATCTTGTTTCTTGAAAATGGTTAAGTGTAGTGACTTGAAATATGAATTAGTTACTTGAAAATGGTTAAGTGTAGTGACTTGAAATTGTTAACTTGTTTCATGAATATGTTTAAGTATAGTGAGTTCAATTGTGAATTAGTGACTTGAAAATGGTTAAGTGCAGTGAATTGAAATGTGAATTAGTGACTTGAAAATGGTTAAATGTAGTGACTTGAAATGTGAATTACTGACTTGAAAATGGTTAAGTATAGTGACTTGAAATGTGAATTACTGACTTTAAAATGGTTAAGTGTAGTGACTTAAGGTTGTGAACTTGTTTCTTGAAAATGGATAAGTGTAGTGACTAGAAATTGTGAACTTGTTTCTTGAAATGGTCAAGTGTTGCGACTTGAAATTGTGAACTTGTTTCTTGAAAATGGTTAAGTGTAGTGACATGAAATATGAATTAGTGACTTGAAAATGGTTAAGTGTAGTGACTTGAAACTGTTAACTTGTTTCATGAAAATGGTTAAGTGTAGGGACTTGAAATGTGAATTACTGACTTGAAAATGGTTAAATGTAGTGACTTGAAATGTGAATTAGTGACTTGAAAATGGTTAAATATAGTGACTCGAAATTGTGAACTTGTTACTTGAAAATGGTTAAGTGTAGTGACTTGAAATATGAATTAGTCACTTGAAATGTGAATTAGTGACTTGAAAATGGTTAAGTGTAGTGACTTTAAATTGTGAACTTGTTTATTGAACTGGTTAAATGTAGTGACTAGAAATTGTGAACTTGTTTCTTGAAATGGTCAAGTGTTGCGACTTGAAATTGTGAACTTGTTTCTTGAAAATGGTTAAGTGTAGTGACATGAAATATGAATTAGTGACTTGAAAATGGTTAAGTGTAGTGACTTGAAACTGTTAACTTGTTTCATGAAAATGGTTAAGTGTAGTGACTTGAAATGTGAATTACTGACTTGAAAATGGTTAAGTGTAGTGACTTGAAATGTGAATTAGTGACTTGAAAATGGTTAAATATAGTGACTCGAAATTGTGAACTTGATACTTGAAACTGGTTAAGTGTAGTGACTTGAAATATGAATTAGTCACTTGAAATGTGAATTAGTGACTTGAAAATGGTTAAGTGTAGTGACTTTAAATTGTGAACTTGTTTATTGAACTGGTTAAATGTAGTGACTAGAAATTGTGAACTTGTTTCTTGAAATGGTCAAGTGTTGCGACTTGAAATTGTGATCTTGTTTCTTGAAAATGGTTAAGTGTAGTGACTTGAAATATGAATTAGTGACTTGAAAATGGTTAAGTGTAGTGACTTGAAACTGTTAACTTCTTTCATGAAAATGGTTAAGTGTAGTGACTTGAAATGTGAATTACTGACTTGAAAATGGTTAAGTGTAGTGACTTGAAATGTGAATTAGTGACTTAAAAATGGTTAAATATAGTGACTCGAAATTGTGAACTTGATACTTGAAACTGGTTAAGTGTAGTGACTTGAAATATGAATTAGTCACTTGAAATGTGAATTAGTGACTTGAAAATGGTTAAGTGTAGTGACTTTAAATTGTGAACTTGTTTATTGAACTGGTTAAATGTAGTGACTCGAAATTGTGAACTTGTTTCTTGAAAATGGTTAAGTGTAGTGACTTGAAATGCGAATTAGTGACTTAAAAATGGCTAAGTGTAGTGATTTCAAATTCTGATCTTGTTTCTTGAAAATGGTTAAGTGTAGTGACTTGAAATATGAATTAGTTACTTGAAAATGGTTAAGTGTAGTGACTTGAAATTGTTAACTTGTTTCATGAATATGTTTAAGTATAGTGAGTTCAATTGTGAATTAGTGACTTGAAAATGGTTAAGTGTAGTGAATTGAAATGTGAATTAGTGACTTGAAAATGGTTAAATGTAGTGATTTGAAATGTGAATTACTGACTTGAAAATGGTTAAGTGTAGTGACTTGAAATGTGAATTAGTGACTTGAAAATGGTTAAATATAGTGACTCAAAATTGTGAACTTGTTTCTTGAAAATGGTTAAGTGTAGTGACTTGAAATGCGAATTAGTGACTTAAAAATGGCTAAGTGTAGTGATTTGAAATTCTGATCTTGTTTCTTGAAAATGGTTAAGTGTAGTGTCTTGAAATATGAATTAGTTACTTGAAAATGGTTAAGTGTAGTGACTTGAAATTGTTAACTTGTTTCATGAAAATGTTTAAGTATAGTGAGTTCAATTGTGAATTAGTGACTCGAAAATGGTTAAGTGTAGTGAATTGAAATGTGAATTAGTGACTTGAAAATGGTTAAATGTAGTGACTTGAAATTGTGAACATGTTACTTGAAAATTGTTAAGTGTAGTGACTTGAAATGTGAATTACTGACTTTAAAATGGTTACGTGTAGTGACTTAAGGTTGTGAACTTGTTTCTTGAAAATGGATAAGTGTAGTGACTAGAAATTGTGAACTTGTTTCTTGAAATGGTTAAGAGTAGCGACTTGAAATTGTGAACTTGTTTCTTGAAAATGGTTAAGTGTAGTGACATGAAATATGAATTAGTGACTTGAAAATGGTTAAGTGTAGTGACTTGAAACTGTTAACTTGTTTCATGAAAATGGTTAAGTGTAGTGACTTGAAATGTGAATTACTGACTTGAAAATGGTTAAATATAGTGACTCGAAATTGTGAACTTGTTACTTGAAAATGGTTAAGTGTAGTGACTTGAAATATAAATTAGTGACTTGAAATGTGAATTAGTGACTTGAAAATGGTTAAGTGTAGTGTCGTTAAATTGTGAACTTGTTTATTGAACTGGTTAAATGTAGTGACTCGAAATTGTGAACTTGTTTCTTGAAAATGGTTAAGTGTAGTGACTTGAAATGCGAATTAGTGACTTAAAAATGGTTAAATATAGTGACTTGAAATTGTGAACATGTTTCTTTAAAATTGTTAAGTGTAGTGACTTGAAATGTGAATTACTGACTTGAAAATAGTTAAGTGTAGTGACTAGAAATTGTGAACTTGTTTCTTGAAATGGTCAAGTGTTGCGACTTGAAATTGTGAACTTGTTTCTTGAAAATGGTTAAGTCTAGTGACATGAAATATGAATTAGTGACTTGAAAATGGTTAAGTGTAGTGACTTGAAACTGTTAACTTGTTTCATGAAAATGGTTAAGTGTAGGGACTTGAAATGTGAATTACTGACTTGAAAATGGTTAAATGTAGTGACTTGAAATGTGAATTAGTGACTTGAAAATGGTTAAATATAGTGACTCGAAATTGTGAACTTGTTACTTGAAAATGGTTAAGTGTAGTGACTTGAAATATGAATTAGTCACTTGAAATGTGAATTAGTGACTTGAAAATGGTTAAGTGTAGTGACTTTAAATTGTGAACTTGTTTATTGAACTGGTTAAATGTAGTGACTAGAAATTGTGAACTTGTTTCTTGAAATGGTCAAGTGTTGCGACTTGAAATTGTGAACTTGTTTCTTGAAAATGGTTAAGTGTAGTGACATGAAATATGAATTAGTGACTTGAAAATGGTTAAGTGTAGTGACTTGAAACTGTTAACTTGTTTCATGAAAATGGTTAAGTGTAGTGACTTGAAATGTGAATTACTGACTTGAAAATGGTTAAGTGTAGTGACTTGAAATGTGAATTAGTGACTTGAAAATGGTTAAATATAGTGACTCGAAATTGTGAACTTGATACTTGAAACTGGTTAAGTGTAGTGACTTGAAATATGAATTAGTCACTTGAAATGTGAATTAGTGACTTGAAAATGGTTAAGTGTAGTGACTTTAAATTGTGAACTTGTTTATTGAACTGGTTAAATGTAGTGACTCGAAATTGTGAACTTGTTTCTTGAAAATGGTTAAGTGTAGTGACTTGAAATGCGAATTAGTGACTTAAAAATGGCTAAGTGTAGTGATTTCAAATTCTGATCTTGTTTCTTGAAAATGGTTAAGTGTAGTGACTTGAAATATGAATTAGTTACTTGAAAATGGTTAAGTGTAGTGACTTGAAATTGTTAACTTGTTTCATGAATATGTTTAAGTATAGTGAGTTCAATTGTGAATTAGTGACTTGAAAATGGTTAAGTGTAGTGAATTGAAATGTGAATTAGTGACTTGAAAATGGTTAAATGTAGTGACTTGAAATGTGAATTACTGACTTGAAAATGGTTAAGTGTAGTGACTTGAAATGTGAATTAGTGACTTGAAAATGGTTAAATATAGTGACTCAAAATTGTGAACTTGTTTCTTGAAAATGGTTAAGTGTAGTGACTTGAAATGCGAATTAGTGACTTAAAAATGGCTAAGTGTAGTGATTTGAAATTCTGATCTTGTTTCTTGAAAATGGTTAAGTGTAGTGTCTTGAAATATGAATTAGTTACTTGAAAATGGTTAAGTGTAGTGACTTGAAATTGTTAACTTGTTTCATGAAAATGTTTAAGTATAGTGAGTTCAATTGTGAATTAGTGACTCGAAAATGGTTAAGTGTAGTGAATTGAAATGTGAATTAGTGACTTGAAAATGGTTAAATGTAGTGACTTGAAATTGTGAACATGTTACTTGAAAATTGTTAAGTGTAGTGACTTGAAATGTGAATTACTGACTTTAAAATGGTTACGTGTAGTGACTTAAGGTTGTGAACTTGTTTCTTGAAAATGGATAAGTGTAGTGACTAGAAATTGTGAACTTGTTTCTTGAAATGGTTAAGAGTAGCGACTTGAAATTGTGAACTTGTTTCTTGAAAATGGTTAAGTGTAGTGACATGAAATATGAATTAGTGACTTGAAAATGGTTAAGTGTAGTGACTTGAAACTGTTAACTTGTTTCATGAAAATGGTTAAGTGTAGTGACTTGAAATGTGAATTACTGACTTGAAAATGGTTAAATATAGTGACTCGAAATTGTGAACTTGTTACTTGAAAATGGTTAAGTGTAGTGACTTGAAATATAAATTAGTGACTTGAAATGTGAATTAGTGACTTGAAAATGGTTAAGTGTAGTGTCTTTAAATTGTGAACTTGTTTATTGAACTGGTTAAATGTAGTGACTCGAAATTGTGAACTTGTTTCTTGAAAATGGTTAAGTGTAGTGACTTGAAATGCGAATTAGTGACTTAAAAATGGTTAAATGTAGTGACTTGAAATTGTGAACATGTTTCTTTAAAATTGTTAAGTGTAGTGACTTGAAATGTGAATTACTGACTTGAAAATAGTTAAGTGTAGTGACTTAAAATTGTGAACTTGTTTCTTGAAAATGGATAAGTGTAGTGACTAGAAATTGCGAACTTGTTTCTTGAAAATGGATAAGTGTAGTGACTTGAAATATGAATTAGTGACTTGAAATGTGAATTAGTGACTTGAAAATGGTCAAGTGTAAAGACTTTAAATTGTGCACTTGTTTATTGAACTGGTTAAATGTCATGACGTGAAATTGTGAACTTGTTTCTTGAAAATGGTTTAGCGTAGTGATTTGAAATTCTGATCTTGTTTCTTGAAAATGGCTAAGTGTAGTGACTTGAAATATGAATTAGTGACTTGAAAATGGTTAAGTGTAGTGACTTGAAATTGTTAACTTGTTTCATGAAAATGGTTAAGTGTAGTGAGTTGAATTGTGAATTAGTGACTTGAAAATGGTTAAGTGTAGTGAATTGAAATGTGAATTAGTGACTTGAAAATGGTTAAATGTAGTGACTTGAAATTGTGAAGAAGTTTATTGAAAATTGTTAAGTGTAGTGACTTGAAACGTGAATTACTAACTTGAAAATTGTTAAGTGTAGTGACTTGAAATTGTAAACTGTAGTGACTTGAAATGTGAACTAGTGACTTGAAATGGTTAAATGTAGTGACATGAAATTGTGAACATGTTTCTTTGAAAATTGTTAAGTGTAGTGACTTTAAATTGTGAACTTGTTTATTGAACTGGTTAAGTGTAGTGACATGAAATATGAATTAGTGACTTGAAAATGGTTAAGTGTAGTGACTTGAAACTGTTAACTTGTTTCATGAAAATGGTTAAGTGTAGTGACTTGAAATGTGAATTACTGACTTTAAAATGGTTAAGTGTAGTGACTTAAGGTTGTGAAATTGTTTCTTGAAAATGGATAAGTGTAGTGACTAGAAATTGTGAACTTGTTTCTTGAAATGGTTAAGTGTAGCGACTTGAAATTGTGAACTTGTTTCTTGAAAATGGTTAAGTGTAGTGACTTGAAATGCGAATTCGTGACTTAAAAATGGCTAAGTGTAGTGATTTGAAATTCTGATCTTGTTTCTTGAAAATGGTTAAGTGTAGTGACTTGAAATACGAATTAGTGACTTAAAAATGGCTAAGTGTAGTGATTTGAAATTCTGATCTTGTTTCTTGAAAATGGTTAAGTGTAGTGACTTGAAATATGAATTAGTTACTTGAAAATGGTTAAGTGTAGTGACTTGAAATTGTTAACTTGTTTCATGAAAATGTTTAAGTATAGTGAGTTCAATTGTGAATTAGTGACTTGAAAATGGTTAAGTGTAGTGAATTGAAATGTGAATTAGTGACTTGAAAATGGTTAAATGTAGTGACTTGAAATGTGAATTACTGACTTGAAAATGGTTAAGTGTAGTGACATGAAATGTGAATTAGTGACTTGAAAATGGTTAAATATAGTGACTCGAAATTGTGAACTTGTTACTTAAAAATGGTTAAGTGTAGTGACTTGAAATAAGAATTAGTGACTTGAAATGTGAATTAGTGACTTGAAAATGGTTAAGTGTAGTGACTTGAAATGTGAATTACTGACTTTAAAATGGTTAAGTGTAGTGACTTAAGGTTGTGAAATTGTTTCTTGAAAATGGATAAGTGTAGTGACTAGAAATTGTGAACTTGTTTCTTGAAATGGTTAAGTGTAGCGACTTGAAATTGTGAACTTGTTTCTTGAAAATGGTTAAGTGTAGTGACTTGAAATGCGAATTCGTGACTTAAAAATGGCTAAGTGTAGTGATTTGAAATTCTGATCTTGTTTCTTGAAAATGGTTAAGTGTAGTGACTTGAAATATGAATTAGTTACTTGAAAATGGTTAAGTGTAGTGACTTGAAATTGTTAACTTGTTTCATGAAAATGTTTAAGTATAGTGAGTTCAATTGTGAATTAGTGACTTGAAAATGGTTAAGTGTAGTGAATTGAAATGTGAATTAGTGACTTGAAAATGGTTAAATGTAGTGACTTGAAATGTGAATTACTGACTTGAAAATGGTTAAGTGTAGTGACTTGAAATGTGAATTAGTGACTTGAAAATGGTTAAATATAGTGACTCGAAATTGTGAACTTGTTACTTGAAAATGGTTAAGTGTAGTGACTTGAAATAAGAATTAGTGACTTGAAATGTGAATTAGTGACTTGAAAATGGTTAAGTGTAGTGACTTTAAATTGTGAACTTGTTTATTGAACTGGTTAAATGTAGTGACTCGAAATTGTGAACTTGTTTCTTGAAAATGGTTAAGTGTAGTGACTTGAAATGCGAATTAGTGACTTAAAAATGGCTAAGTGTAGTGATTTGAAATTCTGATCTTGTTTCTTGAAAATGGTTAAGTGTAGGGACTTGAAATGTGAATTACTGACTTGAAAATGGTTAAGTGTAGTGACTTGAAATGTGAATTAGTGACTTGAAAATGGTTAAATATAGTGACTCGAAATTGTGAACTTGTTACTTGAAAATGGTTAAGTGTAGTGACTTGAAATATGAATTAGTCACTTGAAATGTGAATTAGTGACTTGAAAATGGTTAAGTGTAGTGACTTTAAATTGTGAACTTGTTTATTGAACTGGTTAAATGTAGTGACTCGAAATTGTGAACTTGTTTCTTGAAAATGGTTAAGTGTAGTGACTTGAAATACGAATTAGTGACTTAAAAATGGCTAAGTGTTGTGATTTGAAATTCTGATCTTGTTTCTTGAAAATGGTTAAGTGTAGTGACTTGAAATATGAATTAGTTACTTGAAAATGGTTAAGTGTAGTAACTTGAAATTGTTAACTTGTTTCATGAAAATGTTTAAGTATAGTGAGTTCAATTGTGAATTAGTGACTTGAAAATGGTTAAGTGTAGTGAATTGAAATGTGAATTAGTGACTTGAAAATGGTTAAATGTAGTGACTTGAAATTGTGAACATGTTTCTTGAAAATTGTTAAGTATAGTGACTTGAAATGTGAATTACTGACTTTAAAATGGTTAAGTGTAGTGACTTAAGGTTGTGAACTTGTTTCTTGAAAATGGATAAGTGTAGTGACTAGAAATTGTGAACTTGTTTCTTGAAATGGTCAAGTGTTGCGACTTGAAATTGTGAACTTGTTTCTTGAAAATGGTTAAGTGTAGTGACATGAAATATGAATTAGTGACTTGAAAATGGTTAAGTGTAGTGACTTGAAACTGTTAACTTGTTTCATGAAAATGGTTAAGTGTAGGGACTTGAAATGTGAATTACTGACTTGAAAATGGTTAAGTGTAGTGACTTGAAATGTGAATTAGTGACTTGAAAATGGTTAAATATAGTGACTCGAAATTGTGAACTTGTTACTTGAAAATGGTTAAGTGTAGTGACTTGAAATATGAATTAGTCACTTGAAATGTGAATTAGTGACTTGAAAATGGTTAAGTGTAGTGACTTTAAATTGTGAACTTGTTTATTGAACTGGTTAAATGTAGTTACTCGAAATTGTGAACTTGTTTCTTGAAAATGGTTAAGTGTAGTGACTTGAAATACGAATTAGTGACTTAAAAATGGCTAAGTGTAGTGATTTGAAATTCTGATCTTGTTTCTTGAAAATGGTTAAGTGTAGTGACTTGAAATATGAATTAGTTACTTGAAAATGGTTAAGTGTAGTGACTTGAAATTGTTAACTTGTTTCATGAAAATGTTTAAGTATAGTGAGTTCAATTGTGAATTAGTGACTTGAAAATGGTTAAGTGTAGTGAATTGAAATGTGAATTAGTGACTTGAAAATGGTTAAATGTAGTGACTTGAAATTGTGAACATGTTTCTTGAAAATTGTTAAGTATAGTGACTTGAAATGTGAATTACTGACTTTAAAATGGTTAAGTGTAGTGACTTAAGGTTGTGAACTTGTTTCTTGAAAATGGATAAGTGTAGTGACTAGAAATTGTGAACTTGTTTCTTGAAATGGTCAAGTGTTGCGACTTGAAATTGTGAACTTGTTTCTTGAAAATGGTTAAGTGTAGTGTCATGAAATATGAATTAGTGACTTGAAAATGGTTAAGTGTAGTGACTTGAAACTGTTAACTTGTTTCATGAAAATGGTTAAGTGTAGGGACTTGAAATGTGAATTACTGACTTGAAAATGGTTAAGTGTAGTGACTTGAAATGTGAATTAGTGACTTGAAAATGGTTAAATATAGTGACTCGAAATTGTGAACTTGTTACTTGAAAATGGTTAAGTGTAGTGACTTGAAATATGAATTAGTCACTTGAAATGTGAATTAGTGACTTGAAAATGGTTAAGTGTAGTGACTTTAAATTGTGAACTTGTTTATTGAACTGGTTAAATGTAGTGACTAGAAATTGTGAACTTGTTTCTTGAAATGGTCAAGTGTTGCGACTTGAAATTGTGAACTTGTTTCTTGAAAATGGTTAAGTGTAGTGACATGAAATATGAATTAGTGACTTGAAAATGGTTAAGTGTAGTGACTTGAAACTGTTAACTTGTTTCATGAAAATGGTTAAGTGTAGTGACTTGAAATGTGAATTACTGACTTGAAAATGGTTAAGTGTAGTGACTTGAAATGTGAATTAGTGACTTGAAAATGGTTAAATATAGTGACTCGAAATTGTGAACTTGATACTTGAAACTGGTTAAGTGTAGTGACTTGAAATATGAATTAGTCACTTGAAATGTGAATTAGTGACTTGAAAATGGTTAAGTGTAGTGACTTTAAATTGTGAACTTGTTTATTGAACTGGTTAAATGTAGTGACTCGAAATTGTGAACTTGTTTCTGGAAAATGGTTAAGTGTAGTGACTTGAAATGCGAATTAGTGACTTAAAAATGGCTAAGTGTAGTGATTTGAAATTCTGATCTTGTTTCTTGAAAATGGTTAAGTGTAGTGACTTGAAATATGAATTAGTTACTTGAAAATGGTTAAGTGTAGTGACTTGAAATTGTTAACTTGTTTCATGAATATGTTTAAGTATAGTGAGTTCAATTGTGAATTAGTGACTTGAAAATGGTTAAGTGTAGTGACTTGAAACTGTTAACTTGTTTCATGAAAATGGTTTAAGTGTAGTGACTTGAAATGTGAATTACTGACTTGAAAATGGTTAAGTGTAGTGACTTGAAATGTGAATTAGTGACTTGAAAATAGTTAAATATAGTGACTCAAAATTGTGAACTTGTTTCTTGAAAATGGTTAAGTGTAGTGACTTGAAATGCGAATTAGTGACTTAAAAATGGCTAAGTGTAGTGATTTGAAATTCTGATCTTGTTTCTTGAAAATGGTTAAGTGTAGTGACTTGAAATATGAATTAGTTACTTGAAAATGGTTAAGTGTAGTGACTTGAAATTGTTAACTTGTTTCATGAATATGTTTAAGTATAGTGAGTTCAATTGTGAATTAGTGACTTGAAAATGGTTAAGTGTAGTGACTTGAAACTGTTAACTTGTTTCATGAAAATGGTTTAAGTGTAGTGACTTGAAATGTGAATTACTGACTTGAAAATGGTTAAGTGTAGTGACTTGAAATGTGAATTAGTGACTTGAAAATAGTTAAATATAGTGACTCAAAATTGTGAACTTGTTTCTTGAAAATGGTTAAGTGTAGTGACTTGAAATGCGAATTAGTGACTTAAAAATGGCTAAGTGTAGTGATTTGAAATTCTGATCTTGTTTCTTGAAAATGGTTAAGTGTAGTGTCTTGAAATACGAATTAGTTACTTGAAAATGGTTAAGTGTAGTGACTTGAAACTGTTAACTTGTTTCATGAAAATGGTTAAGTGTAGGGACTTGAAATGTGAATTACTGACTTGAAAATGGTTAAGTGTAGTGACTTGAAATGTGAATTAGTGACTTGAAAATGGTTAAATATAGTGACTCGAAATTGTGAACTTGTTACTTGAAAATGGTTAAGTGTAGTGACTTGAAATATGAATTAGTCACTTGAAATGTGAATTAGTGACTTGAAAATGGTTAAGTGTAGTGACTTTAAATTGTGAACTTGTTTATTGAACTGGTTAAATGTAGTGACTCGAAATTGTGAACTTGTTTCTTGAAAATGGTTAAGTGTAGTGACTTGAAATACGAATTAGTGACTAAAAAATGGCTAAGTGTAGTGATTTGAAATTCTGATCTTGTTTCTTGAAAATGGTTAAGTGTAGTGACTTGAAATATGAATTAGTTACTTGAAAATGGTTAAGTGTAGTGACTTGAAATTGTTAACTTGTTTCATGAAAATGTTTAAGTATAGTGAGTTCAATTGTGAATTAGTGACTTGAAAATGGTTAAGTGTAGTGAATTGAAATGTGAATTAGTGACTTGAAAATGGTTAAATGTAGTGACTTGAAATTGTGAACATGTTTCTTGAAAATTGTTAAGTATAGTGACTTGAAATGTGAATTACTGACTTTAAAATGGTTAAGTGTAGTGACTTAAGGTTGTGAACTTGTTTCTTGAAAATGGATAAGTGTAGTGACTAGAAATTGTGAACTTGTTTCTTGAAATGGTCAAGTGTTGCGACTTGAAATTGTGAACTTGTTTCTTGAAAATGGTTAAGTGTAGTGACATGAAATATGAATTAGTGACTTGAAAATGGTTAAGTGTAGTGACTTGAAACTGTTAACTTGTTTCATGAAAATGGTTAAGTGTAGGGACTTGAAATGTGAATTACTGACTTGAAAATGGTTAAGTGTAGTGACTTGAAATGTGAATTAGTGACTTGAAAATGGTTAAATATAGTGACTCGAAATTGTGAACTTGTTACTTGAAAATGGTTAAGTGTAGTGACTTGAAATATGAATTAGTCACTTGAAATGTGAATTAGTGACTTGAAAATGGTTAAGTGTAGTGACTTTAAATTGTGAACTTGTTTATTGAACTGGTTAAATGTAGTGACTAGAAATTGTGAACTTGTTTCTTGAAATGGTCAAGTGTTGCGACTTGAAATTGTGAACTTGTTTCTTGAAAATGGTTAAGTGTAGTGACATGAAATATGAATTAGTGACTTGAAAATGGTTAAGTGTAGTGACTTGAAACTGTTAACTTGTTTCATGAAAATGGTTAAGTGTAGTGACTTGAAATGTGAATTACTGACTTGAAAATGGTTAAGTGTAGTGACTTGAAATGTGAATTAGTGACTTGAAAATGGTTAAATATAGTGACTCGAAATTGTGAACTTGATACTTGAAACTGGTTAAGTGTAGTGACTTGAAATATGAATTAGTCACTTGAAATGTGAATTAGTGACTTGAAAATGGTTAAGTGTAGTGACTTTAAATTGTGAACTTGTTTATTGAACTGGTTAAATGTAGTGACTCGAAATTGTGAACTTGTTTCTTGAAAATGGTTAAGTGTAGTGACTTGAAATGCGAATTAGTGACTTAAAAATGGCTAAGTGTAGTGATTTCAAATTCTGATGTTGTTTCTTGAAAATGGTTAAGTGTAGTGACTTGAAATATGAATTAGTTACTTGAAAATGGTTAAGTGTAGTGACTTGAAATTGTTAACTTGTTTCATGAATATGTTTAAGTATAGTGAGTTCAATTGTGAATTAGTGACTTGAAAATGGTTAAGTGTAGTGAATTGAAATGTGAATTAGTGACTTGAAAATGGTTAAATGTAGTGACTTGAAATGTGAATTACTGACTTGAAAATGGTTAAGTGTAGTGACTTGAAATGTGAATTAGTGACTTGAAAATGGTTAAATATAGTGACTCAAAATTGTGAACTTGTTTCTTGAAAATGGTTAAGTGTAGTGACTTGAAATGCGAATTAGTGACTTGAAAATGGTTAAGTGTAGTGAATTGAAATGTGAATTAGTGACTTGAAAATGGTTAAATGTAGTGACTTGAAATGTGAATTACTGACTTGAAAATGGTTAAGTGTAGTGACTTGAAATGTGAATTAGTGACTTGAAAATGGTTAAATATAGTGACTCAAAATTGTGAACTTGTTTCTTGAAAATGGTTAAGTGTAGTGACTTGAAATGCGAATTAGTGACTTGAAAATGGTTAAGTGTAGTGAATTGAAATGTGAATTAGTGACTTGAAAATGGTTAAATGTAGTGACTTGAAATGTGAATTACTGACTTGAAAATGGTTAAGTGTAGTGACTTGAAATGTGAATTAGTGACTTGAAAATGGTTAAATATAGTGACTCAAAATTGTGAACTTGTTTCTTGAAAATGGTTAAGTGTAGTGACTTGAAATGCGAATTAGTGACTTAAAAATGGCTAAGTGTAGTGATTTGAAATTCTGATCTTGTTTCTTGAAAATGGTTAAGTGTAGTGTCTTGAAATACAAATTAGTTACTTGAAAATGGTTAAGTGTAGTGACTTGAAACTGTTAACTTGTTTCATGAAAATGGTTAAGTGTAGGGACTTGAAATGTGAATTACTGACTTGAAAATGGTTAAGTGTGGTGACTTGAAATGTGAATTAGTGACTTGAAAATGGTTAAATATAGTGACTCGAAATTGTGAACTTGTTACTTGAAAATGGTTAAGTGTAGTGACTTGAAATATGAATTAGTCACTTGAAATGTGAATTAGTGACTTGAAAATGGTTAAGTGTAGTGACTTTAAATTGTGAACTTGTTTATTGAACTGGTTAAATGTAGTGACTAGAAATTGTGAACTTGTTTCTTGAAATGGTCAAGTGTTGCGACTTGAAATTGTGAACTTGTTTCTTGAAAATGGTTAAGTGTAGTGACATGAAATATGAATTAGTGACTTGAAAATGGTTAAGTGTAGTGACTTGAAACTGTTAACTTGTTTCATGAAAATGGTTAAGTGTAGTGACTTGAAATGTGAATTACTGACTTGAAAATGGTTAAGTGTAGTGACTTGAAATGTGAATTAGTGACTTGAAAATGGTTAAATATAGTGACTCGAAATTGTGAACTTGATACTTGAAACTGGTTAAGTGTAGTGACTTGAAATATGAATTAGTCACTTGAAATGTGAATTAGTGACTTGAAAATGGTTAAGTGTAGTGACTTTAAATTGTGAACTTGTTTATTGAACTGGTTAAATGTAGTGACTCGAAATTGTGAACTTGTTTCTTGAAAATGGTTAAGTGTAGTGACTTGAAATGCGAATTAGTGACTTAAAAATGGCTAAGTGTAGTGATTTCAAATTCTGATCTTGTTTCTTGAAAATGGTTAAGTGTAGTGACTTGAAATATGAATTAGTTACTTGAAAATGGTTAAGTGTAGTGACTTGAAATTGTTAACTTGTTTCATGAATATGTTTAAGTATAGTGAGTTCAATTGTGAATTAGTGACTTGAAAATGGTTAAGTGTAGTGAATTGAAATGTGAATTAGTGACTTGAAAATGGTTAAATGTAGTGACTTGAAATGTGAATTACTGACTTGAAAATGGTTAAGTGTAGTGACTTGAAATGTGAATTAGTGACTTGAAAATGGTTAAATATAGTGACTCAAAATTGTGAACTTGTTTCTTGAAAATGGTTAAGTGTAGTGACTTGAAATGCGAATTAGTGACTTGAAAATGGTTAAGTGTAGTGAATTGAAATGTGAATTAGTGACTTGAAAATGGTTAAATGTAGTGACTTGAAATGTGAATTACTGACTTGAAAATGGTTAAGTGTAGTGACTTGAAATTTGAATTAGTGACTTGAAAATGGTTAAATATAGTGACTCAAAATTGTGAACTTGTTTCTTGAAAATGGTTAAGTGTAGTGACTTGAAATGCGAATTAGTGACTTGAAAATGGTTAAGTGTAGTGAATTGAAATGTGAATTAGTGACTTGAAAATGGTTAAATGTAGTGACTTGAAATGTGAATTACTGACTTGAAAATGGTTAAGTGTAGTGACTTGAAATGTGAATTAGTGACTTGAAAATGGTTAAATATAGTGACTCAAAATTGTGAACTTGTTTCTTGAAAATGGTTAAGTGTAGTGACTTGAAATGCGAATTAGTGACTTAAAAATGGCTAAGTGTAGTGATTTGAAATTCTGATCTTGTTTCTTGAAAATGGTTAAGTGTAGTGTCTTGAAATACAAATTAGTTACTTGAAAATGGTTAAGTGTAGTGACTTGAAACTGTTAACTTGTTTCATGAAAATGGTTAAGTGTAGGGACTTGAAATGTGAATTACTGACTTGAAAATGGTTAAGTGTGGTGACTTGAAATGTGAATTAGTGACTTGAAAATGGTTAAATATAGTGACTCGAAATTGTGAACTTGTTACTTGAAAATGGTTAAGTGTAGTGACTTGAAATATGAATTAGTCACTTGAAATGTGAATTAGTGACTTGAAAATGGTTAAGTGTAGTGACTTTAAATTGTGAACTTGTTTATTGAACTGGTTAAATGTAGTGACTCGAAATTGTGAACTTGTTTCTTGAAAATGGTTAAGTGTAGTGACTTGAAATGCGAATTAGTGACTTAAAAATGGCTAAGTGTAGTGATTTGAAATTCTGATCTTGTTTCTTGAAAATGGTTAAGTGTAGTGACTTGAAATATGAATTAGTTACTTGAAAATGGTTAAGTGTAGTGACTTGAAATTGTTAACTTGTTTCATGAAAATGTTCAAGTATAGTGAGTTCAATTGTGAATTAGTGACTTGAAAATGGTTAAGTGTAGTGAATTGAAATGTGAATTAGTGACTTGAAAATGGTTAAATGTAGTGACTTGAAATTGTGAACATGTTTCTTGAAAATTGTTAAGTATAGTGACTTGAAATGTGAATTACTGACTTTAAAATGGTTAAGTGTAGTGACTTAAGGTTGTGAACTTGTTTCTTGAAAATGGATAAGTGTAGTGACTAGAAATTGTGAACTTGTTTCTTGAAATGGTCAAGTGTTGCGACTTGAAATTGTGAACTTGTTTCTTGAAAATGGTTAAGTGTAGTGACATGAAATATGAATTAGTGACTTGAAAATGGTTAAGTGTAGTGACTTGAAACTGTTAACTTGTTTCATGAAAATGGTTAAGTGTAGGGACTTGAAATGTGAATTACTGACTTGAAAATGGTTAAGTGTAGTGACTTGAAATGTGAATTAGTGACTTGAAAATGGTTAAATATAGTGACTCGAAATTGTGAACTTGTTACTTGAAAATGGTTAAGTGTAGTGACTTGAAATATGAATTAGTCACTTGAAATGTGAATTAGTGACTTGAAAATGGTTAAGTGTAGTGACTTTAAATTGTGAACTTGTTTATTGAACTGGTTAAATGTAGTGACTAGAAATTGTGAACTTGTTTCTTGAAATGGTCAAGTGTTGCGACTTGAAATTGTGAACTTGTTTCTTGAAAATGGTTAAGTGTAGTGACATGAAATATGAATTAGTGACTTGAAAATGGTTAAGTGTAGTGACTTGAAACTGTTAACTTGTTTCATGAAAATGGTTAAGTGTAGTGACTTGAAATGTGAATTACTGACTTGAAAATTGTTAAGTGTAGTGACTTGAAATGTGAATTAGTGACTTGAAAATGGTTAAATATAGTGACTCGAAATTGTGAACTTGATACTTGAAACTGGTTAAGTGTAGTGACTTGAAATATGAATTAGTCACTTGAAATGTGAATTAGTGACTTGAAAATGGTTAAGTGTAGTGACTTTAAATTGTGAACTTGTTTATTGAACTGGTTAAATGTAGTGACTCGAAATTGTGAACTTGTTTCTTGAAAATGGTTAAGTGTAGTGACTTGAAATGCGAATTAGTGACTTAAAAATGGCTAAGTGTAGTGATTTCAAATTCTGATCTTGTTTCTTGAAAATGGTTAAGTGTAGTGACTTGAAATATGAATTAGTTACTTGAAAATGGTTAAGTGTAGTGACTTGAAATTGTTAACTTGTTTCATGAATATGTTTAAGTATAGTGAGTTCAATTGTGAATTAGTGACTTGAAAATGGTTAAGTGTAGTGAATTGAAATGTGAATTAGTGACTTGAAAATGGTTAAATGTAGTGACTTGAAATGTGAATTACTGACTTGAAAATGGTTAAGTGTAGTGACTTGAAATGTGAATTAGTGACTTGAAAATGGTTAAATATAGTGACTCAAAATTGTGAACTTGTTTCTTGAAAATGGTTAAGTGTAGTGACTTGAAATGCGAATTAGTGACTTGAAAATGGTTAAGTGTAGTGAATTGAAATGTGAATTAGTGACTTGAAAATGGTTAAATGTAGTGACTTGAAATGTGAATTACTGACTTGAAAATGGTTAAGTGTAGTGACTTGAAATTTGAATTAGTGACTTGAAAATGGTTAAATATAGTGACTCAAAATTGTGAACTTGTTTCTTGAAAATGGTTAAGTGTAGTGACTTGAAATGCGAATTAGTGACTTGAAAATGGTTAAGTGTAGTGAATTGAAATGTGAATTAGTGACTTGAAAATGGTTAAATGTAGTGACTTGAAATGTGAATTACTGACTTGAAAATGGTTAAGTGTAGTGACTTGAAATGTGAATTAGTGACTTGAAAATGGTTAAATATAGTGACTCAAAATTGTGAACTTGTTTCTTGAAAATGGTTAAGTGTAGTGACTTGAAATGCGAATTAGTGACTTAAAAATGGCTAAGTGTAGTGATTTGAAATTCTGATCTTGTTTCTTGAAAATGGTTAAGTGTAGTGTCTTGAAATACAAATTAGTTACTTGAAAATGGTTAAGTGTAGTGACTTGAAACTGTTAACTTGTTTCATGAAAATGGTTAAGTGTAGGGACTTGAAATGTGAATTACTGACTTGAAAATGGTTAAGTGTGGTGACTTGAAATGTGAATTAGTGACTTGAAAATGGTTAAATATAGTGACTCGAAATTGTGAACTTGTTACTTGAAAATGGTTAAGTGTAGTGACTTGAAATATGAATTAGTCACTTGAAATGTGAATTAGTGACTTGAAAATGGTTAAGTGTAGTGACTTTAAATTGTGAACTTGTTTATTGAACTGGTTAAATGTAGTGACTCGAAATTGTGAACTTGTTTCTTGAAAATGGTTAAGTGTAGTGACTTGAAATGCGAATTAGTGACTTAAAAATGGCTAAGTGTAGTGATTTGAAATTCTGATCTTGTTTCTTGAAAATGGTTAAGTGTAGTGACTTGAAATATGAATTAGTTACTTGAAAATGGTTAAGTGTAGTGACTTGAAATTGTTAACTTGTTTCATGAAAATGTTCAAGTATAGTGAGTTCAATTGTGAATTAGTGACTTGAAAATGGTTAAGTGTAGTGAATTGAAATGTGAATTAGTGACTTGAAAATGGTTAAATGTAGTGACTTGAAATTGTGAACATGTTTCTTGAAAATTGTTAAGTATAGTGACTTGAAATGTGAATTACTGACTTTAAAATGGTTAAGTGTAGTGACTTAAGGTTGTGAACTTGTTTCTTGAAAATGGATAAGTGTAGTGACTAGAAATTGTGAACTTGTTTCTTGAAATGGTCAAGTGTTGCGACTTGAAATTGTGAACTTGTTTCTTGAAAATGGTTAAGTGTAGTGACATGAAATATGAATTAGTGACTTGAAAATGGTTAAGTGTAGTGACTTGAAACTGTTAACTTGTTTCATGAAAATGGTTAAGTGTAGGGACTTGAAATGTGAATTACTGACTTGAAAATGGTTAAGTGTAGTGACTTGAAATGTGAATTAGTGACTTGAAAATGGTTAAATATAGTGACTCGAAATTGTGAACTTGTTACTTGAAAATGGTTAAGTGTAGTGACTTGAAATATGAATTAGTCACTTGAAATGTGAATTAGTGACTTGAAAATGGTTAAGTGTAGTGACTTTAAATTGTGAACTTGTTTATTGAACTGGTTAAATGTAGTGACTAGAAATTGTGAACTTGTTTCTTGAAATGGTCAAGTGTTGCGACTTGAAATTGTGAACTTGTTTCTTGAAAATGGTTAAGTGTAGTGACATGAAATATGAATTAGTGACTTGAAAATGGTTAAGTGTAGTGACTTGAAACTGTTAACTTGTTTCATGAAAATGGTTAAGTGTAGTGACTTGAAATGTGAATTACTGACTTGAAAATTGTTAAGTGTAGTGACTTGAAATGTGAATTAGTGACTTGAAAATGGTTAAATATAGTGACTCGAAATTGTGAACTTGATACTTGAAACTGGTTAAGTGTAGTGACTTGAAATATGAATTAGTCACTTGAAATGTGAATTAGTGACTTGAAAATGGTTAAGTGTAGTGACTTTAAATTGTGAACTTGTTTATTGAACTGGTTAAATGTAGTGACTCGAAATTGTGAACTTGTTTCTTGAAAATGGTTAAGTGTAGTGACTTGAAATGCGAATTAGTGACTTAAAAATGGCTAAGTGTAGTGATTTCAAATTCTGATCTTGTTTCTTGAAAATGGTTAAGTGTAGTGACTTGAAATATGAATTAGTTACTTGAAAATGGTTAAGTGTAGTGACTTGAAATTGTTAACTTGTTTCATGAATATGTTTAAGTATAGTGAGTTCAATTGTGAATTAGTGACTTGAAAATGGTTAAGTGTAGTGAATTGAAATGTGAATTAGTGACTTGAAAATGGTTAAATGTAGTGACTTGAAATGTGAATTACTGACTTGAAAATGGTTAAGTGTAGTGACTTGAAATGTGAATTAGTGACTTGAAAATGGTTAAATATAGTGACTCAAAATTGTGAACTTGTTTCTTGAAAATGGTTAAGTGTAGTGACTTGAAATGCGAATTAGTGACTTGAAAATGGTTAAGTGTAGTGAATTGAAATGTGAATTAGTGACTTGAAAATGGTTAAATGTAGTGACTTGAAATGTGAATTACTGACTTGAAAATGGTTAAGTGTAGTGACTTGAAATGTGAATTAGTGACTTGAAAATGGTTAAATATAGTGACTCAAAATTGTGAACTTGTTTCTTGAAAATAGTTAAGTGTAGTGACTTGAAATGCGAATTAGTGACTTAAAAATGGCTAAGTGTAGTGATTTGAAATTCTGATCTTGTTTCTTGAAAATGGTTAAGTGTAGTGTCTTGAAATACGAATTAGTTACTTGAAAATGGTTAAGTGTAGTGAGTTGAAACTGTTAACTTGTTTCATGAAAATGGTTAAGTGTAGGGACTTGAAATGTGAATTACTGACTTGAAAATGGTTAAGTGTAGTGACTTGAAATGTGAATTAGTGACTTGAAAATGGTTAAATATAGTGACTCGAAATTGTGAACTTGTTACTTGAAAATGGTTAAGTGTAGTGACTTGAAATATGAATTAGTCACTTGAAATGTGAATTAGTGACTTGAAAATGGTTAAGTGTAGTGACTTTAAATTGTGAACTTGTTTATTGAACTGGTTAAATGTAGTGACTCGAAATTGTGAACTTGTTTCTTGAAAATGGTTAAGTGTAGTGACTTGAAATACGAATTAGTGACTTAAAAATGGCTAAGTGTAGTGATTTGAAATTCTGATCTTGTTTCTTGAAAAATGGTTAAGTGTAGTGACTTGAAATATGAATTAGTTACTTGAAAATGGTTAAGTGTAGTGACTTGAAATTGTTAACTTGTTTCATGAAAATGTTTAAGTATAGTGAGTTCAATTGTGAATTAGTGACTTGAAAATGGTTAAGTGTAGTGAATTGAAATGTGAATTAGTGACTTGAAAATGGTTAAATGTAGTGACTTGAAATTGTGAACATGTTTCTTGAAAATTGTTAAGTATAGTGACTTGAAATGTGAATTACTGACTTTAAAATGGTTAAGTGTAGTGACTTAAGGTTGTGAACTTGTTTCTTGAAAATGGATAAGTGTAGTGACTAGAAATTGTGAACTTGTTTCTTGAAATGGTCAAGTGTTGCGACTTGAAATTGTGAACTTGTTTCTTGAAAATGGTTAAGTGTAGTGACATTAAATATGAATTAGTGACTTGAAAATGGTTAAGTGTAGTGACTTGAAACTGTTAACTTGTTTCATGAAAATGGTTAAGTGTAGGGACTTGAAATATGAATTACTGACTTGAAAATGGTTAAGTGTAGTGACTTGAAATGTGAATTAGTGACTTGAAAATGGTTAAATATAGTGACTCGAAATTGTGAACTTGTTACTTGAAAATGGTTAAGTGTAGTGACTTGAAATATGAATTAGTCACTTGAAATGTGAATTAGTGACTTGAAAATGGTTAAGTGTAGTGACTTTAAATTGTGAACTTGTTTATTGAACTGGTTAAATGTAGTGACTAGAAATTGTGAACTTGTTTCTTGAAATGGTCAAGTGTTGCGACTTGAAATTGTGAACTTGTTTCTTGAAAATGGTTAAGTGTAGTGACATGAAATATGAATTAGTGACTTGAAAATGGTTAAGTGTAGTGACTTGAAACTGTTAACTTGTTTCATGAAAATGGTTAAGTGTAGTGACTTGAAATATGAATTACTGACTTGAAAATGGTTAAGTGTAGTGACTTGAAATGTGAATTAGTGACTTGAAAATGGTTAAATATAGTGACTCGAAATTGTGAACTTGATACTTGAAACTGGTTAATTGTAGTGACTTGAAATATGAATTAGTCACTTGAAATGTGAATTAGTGACTTGAAAATGGTTAAGTGTAGTGACTTTAAATTGTGAACTTGTTTATTGAACTGGTTAAATGTAGTGACTCGAAATTGTGAACTTGTTTCTTGAAAATGGTTAAGTGTAGTGACTTGAAATGCGAATTAGTGACTTAAAAATGGCTAAGTGTAGTGATTTCAAATTCTGATCTTGTTTCTTGAAAATGGTTAAGTGTAGTGACTTGAAATATGAATTAGTTACTTGAAAATGGTTAAGTGTAGTGACTTGAAATTGTTAACTTGTTTCATGAATATGTTTAAGTATAGTGAGTTCAATTGTGAATTAGTGACTTGAAAATGGTTAAGTGTAGTGAATTGAAATGTGAATTAGTGACTTGAAAATGGTTAAATGTAGTGACTTGAAATGTGAATTACTGACTTGAAAATGGTTAAGTGTAGTGACTTGAAATGTGAATTAGTGACTTGAAAATGGTTAAATATAGTGACTCAAAATTGTGAACTTGTTTCTTGAAAATGGTTAAGTGTAGTGACTTGAAATGCGAATTAGTGACTTGAAAATGGTTAAGTGTAGTGAATTGAAATATGAATTAGTGACTTGAAAATGGTTAAATGTAGTGACTTGAAATGTGAATTACTGACTTGAAAATGGTTAAGTGTAGTGACTTGAAATGTGAATTAGTGACTTGAAAATGGTTAAATATAGTGACTCAAAATTGTGAACTTGTTTCTTGAAAATGGTTAAGTGTAGTGACTTGAAATGCGAATTAGTGACTTAAAAATGGCTAAGTGTAGTGATTTGAAATTCTGATCTTGTTTATTGAAAATGGTTAAGTGTAGTGTCATGAAATACGAATTAATTACTTGAAAATGGTTAAGTGTAGTGACTTGAAACTGTTAACTTGTTTCATGAAAATGGTTAAGTGTAGGGACTTGAAATGTGAATTACTGACTTGAAAATGGTTAAGTGTAGTGACTTGAAAATGGTTAAATATAGTGACTCGAAATTGTGAACTTGTTACTTGAAAATGGTTAAGTGTAGTGACTTGAAATATGAATTAGTCACTTGAAATGTGAATTAGTGACTTGAAAATGGTTAAGTGTAGTGACTTTAAATTGTGAACTTGTTTATTGAACTGGTTAAATGTAGTGACTCGAAATTGTGAACTTGTTTCTTGAAAATGGTTAAGTGTAGTGACTTGAAATACGAATTAGTTACTTGAAAATGGTTAAGTGTAGTGACATGAAATATGAATTAGTGACTTGAAAATGGTTAAGTGTAGTGACTTGAAACTGTTAACTTGTTCCATGAAAATGGTTAAGTGTAGTGACTTGAAATGTGAATTACTGACTTGAAAATGGTTAAGTGTAGTGACTTGAAATGTGAATTAGTGACTTGAAAATGGTTAAATATAGTGACTCGAAATTGTGAACTTGATACTTGAAACTGGTTAAGTGTAGTGACTTGAAATATGAATTAGTCACTTGAAATGTGAATTAGTGACTTGAAAATGGTTAAGTGTAGTGACTTTAAATTGTGAACTTGTTTATTGAACTGGTTAAATGTAGTGACTCGAAATTGTGAACTTGTTTCTTGAAAATGGTTAAGTGTAGTGACTTGAAATGCGAATTAGTGACTTAAAAATGGCTAAGTGTAGTGATTTCAAATTCTGATCTTGTTTCTTGAAAATGGTTAAGTGTAGTGACTTGAAATATGAATTAGTTACTTGAAAATGGTTAAGTGTAGTGACTTGAAATTGTTAACTTGTTTCATGAATATGTTTAAGTATAGTGAGTTCAATTGTGAATTAGTGACTTGAAAATGGTTAAGTGTAGTGAATTGAAATGTGAATTAGTGACTTGAAAATGGTTAAATGTAGTGACTTGAAATGTGAATTACTGACTTGAAAATGGTTAAGTGTAGTGACTTGAAATGTGAATTAGTGACTTGAAAATGGTTAAATATAGTGACTCAAAATTGTGAACTTGTTTCTTGAAAATGGTTAAGTGTAGTGACTTGAAATGCGAATTAGTGACTTGAAAATGGTTAAGTGTAGTGAATTGAAATGTGAATTAGTGACTTGAAAATGGTTAAATGTAGTGACTTGAAATGTGAATTACTGACTTGAAAATGGTTAAGTGTAGTGACTTGAAATGTGAATTAGTGACTTGAAAATGGTTAAATATAGTGACTCAAAATTGTGAACTTGTTTCTTGAAAATGGTTAAGTGTAGTGACTTGAAATGCGAATTAGTGACTTAAAAATGGCTAAGTGTAGTGATTTGAAATTCTGATCTTGTTTCTTGAAAATGGTTAAGTGTAGTGTCTTGAAATACGAATTAGTTACTTGAAAATGGTTAAGTGTAGTGAGTTGAAACTGTTAACTTGTTTCATGAAAATGGTTAAGTGTAGGGACTTGAAATGTGAATTACTGACTTGAAAATGGTTAAGTGTAGTGACTTGAAATGTGAATTAGTGACTTGAAAATGGTTAAATATAGTGACTCGAAATTGTGAACTTGTTACTTGAAAATGGTTAAGTGTAGTGACTTGAAATATGAATTAGTCACTTGAAATGTGAATTAGTGACTTGAAAATGGTTAAGTGTAGTGACTTTAAATTGTGAACTTGTTTATTGAACTGGTTAAATGTAGTGACTAGAAATTGTGAACTTGTTTCTTGAAATGGTCAAGTGTTGCGACTTGAAATTGTGAACTTGTTTCTTGAAAATGGTTAAGTGTAGTGACATGAAATATGAATTAGTGACTTGAAAATGGTTAAGTGTAGTGACTTGAAACTGTTAACTTGTTTCATGAAAATGGTTAAGTGTAGTGACTTGAAATGTGAATTACTGACTTGAAAATGGTTAAGTGTAGTGACTTGAAATGTGAATTAGTGACTTGAAAATGGTTAAATATAGTGACTCGAAATTGTGAACTTGATACTTGAAACAGGTTAAGTGTAGTGACTTGAAATATGAATTAGTCACTTGAAATGTGAATTAGTGACTTGAAAATGGTTAAGTGTAGTGACTTTAAATTGTGAACTTGTTTATTGAACTGGTTAAATGTAGTGACTCGAAATTGTGAACTTGTTTCTTGAAAATGGTTAAGTGTAGTGACTTGAAATGCGAATTAGTGACTTAAAAATGGCTAAGTGTAGTGATTTCAAATTCTGATCTTGTTTCTTGAAAATGGTTAAGTGTAGTGACTTGAAATATGAATTAGTTACTTGAAAATGGTTAAGTGTAGTGACTTGAAATTGTTAACTTGTTTCATGAATATGTTTAAGTATAGTGAGTTCAATTGTGAATTAGTGACTTGAAAATGGTTAAGTGTAGTGAATTGAAATGTGAATTAGTGACTTGAAAATGGTTAAATGTAGTGACTTGAAATGTGAATTACTGACTTGAAAATGGTTAAGTGTAGTGACTTGAAATGTGAATTAGTGACTTGAAAATGGTTAAATATAGTGACTCAAAATTGTGAACTTGTTTCTTGAAAATGGTTAAGTGTAGTGACTTGAAATGCGAATTAGTGACTTGAAAATGGTTAAGTGTAGTGAATTGAAATATGAATTAGTGACTTGAAAATGGTTAAATGTAGTGACTTGAAATGTGAATTACTGACTTGAAAATGGTTAAGTGTAGTGACTTGAAATGTGAATTAGTGACTTGAAAATGGTTAAATATAGTGACTCAAAATTGTGAACTTGTTTCTTGAAAATGGTTAAGTGTAGTGACTTGAAATGCGAATTAGTGACTTAAAAATGGCTAAGTGTAGTGATTTGAAATTCTGATCTTGTTTCTTGAAAATGGTTAAGTGTAGTGTCTTGAAATACGAATTAGTTACTTGAAAATGGTTAAGTGTAGTGACTTGAAACTGTTAACTTGTTTCATGAAAATGGTTAAGTGTAGGGACTTGAAATGTGAATTACTGACTTGAAAATGGTTAAGTGTAGTGACTTGAAATGTGAATTAGTGACTTGAAAATGGTTAAATATAGTGACTCGAAATTGTGAACTTGTTACTTGAAAATGGTTAAGTGTAGTGACTTGAAATATGAATTAGTCACTTGAAATGTGAATTAGTGACTTGAAAATGGTTAAGTGTAGTGACTTTAAATTGTGAACTTGTTTATTGAACTGGTTAAATGTAGTGACTCGAAATTGTGAACTTGTTTCTTGAAAATGGTTAAGTGTAGTGACTTGAAATACGAATTAGTGACTTAAAAATGGCTAAGTGTAGTGATTTGAAATTCTGATCTTGTTTCTTGAAAATGGTTAAGTGTAGTGACTTGAAATATAAATTAGTTACTTGAAAATGGTTAAGTGTAGTGACTTGAAATTGTTAACTTGTTTCATGAAAATGTTTAAGTATAGTGAGTTCAATTGTGAATTAGTGACTTGAAAATGGTTAAGTGTAGTGAATTGAAATGTGAATTAGTGACTTGAAAATGGTTAAATGTAGTGACTTGAAATTGTGAACATGTTTCTTGGAAATTGTTAAGTATAGTGACTTGAAATGTGAATTACTGACTTTATAATGGTTAAGTGTAGTGACTTAAGGTTGTGAACTTGTTTCTTGAAAATGGATAAGTGTAGTGACTAGAAATTGTGAACTTGTTTCTTGAAATGGTCAAGTGTTGCGACTTCAAATTGTGAACTTGTTTCTTGAAAATGGTTAAGTGTAGTGACATGAAATATGAATTAGTGACTTGAAAATGGTTAAGTGTAGTGACTTGAAACTGTTAACTTGTTTCATGAAAATGGTTAAGTGTAGGGACTTGAAATGTGAATTACTGACTTGAAAATGGTTAAGTGTAGTGACTTGAAATGTGAATTAGTGACTTGAAAATGGTTAAATATAGTGACTCGAAATTGTGAACTTGTTACTTGAAAATGGTTAAGTGTAGTGACTTGAAATATGAATTAGTCACTTGAAATGTGAATTAGTGACTTGAAAATGGTTAAGTGTAGTGACTTTAAATTGTGAACTTGTTTATTGAACTGGTTAAATGTAGTGACTAGAAATTGTGAACTTGTTTCTTGAAATGGTCAAGTGTTGCGACTTGAAATTGTGAACTTGTTTCTTGAAAATGGTTAAGTGTAGTGACATGAAATAAGAATTAGTGACTTGAAAATGGTTAAGTGTAGTGACTTGAAACTGTTAACTTGTTTCATGAAAATGGTTAAGTGTAGTGACTTGAAATGTGAATTACTGACTTGAAAATGGTTAAGTGTAGTGACTTGAAATGCGAATTAGTGACTTAAAAATGGCTAAGTGTAGTGATTTCAAATTCTGATCTTGTTTCTTGAAAATGGTTAAGTGTAGTGACTTGAAATATGAATTAGTTACTTGAAAATGGTTAAGTGTAGTGACTTGAAATTGTTAACTTGTTTCATGAAAATGTTTAAGTATAGTGAGTTCAATTGTGAATTAGTGACTCGAAAATGGTTAAGTGTAGTGAATTGAAATGTGAATTAGTGACTTGAAAATGGTTAAATGTAGTGACTTGAAATTGTGAACATGTTACTTGAAAATTGTTAAGTGTAGTGACTTGAAATGTGAATTACCGACTTTAAAATGGTTACGTGTAGTGACTTAAGGTTGTGAACTTGTTTCTTGAAAATGGATAAGTGTAGTGACTAGAAATTGTGAACTTGTTTCTTGAAATGGTTAAGAGTAGCGACTTGAAATTGTGAACTTGTTTCTTGAAAATGGTTAAGTGTAGTGACATGAAATATGAATTAGTGACTTGAAAATGGTTAAGTGTAGTGACTTGAAACTGTTAACTTGTTTCATGAAAATGGTTAAGTGTAGTGACTTGAAATGTGAATTACTGACTTGAAAATGGTTAAATATAGTGACTCGAAATTGTGAACTTGTTACTTGAAAATGGTTAAGTGTAGTGACTTGAAATATAAATGAGTGACTTGAAATGTGAATTAGTGACTTGAAAATGGTTAAGTGTAGTGTCTTTAAATTGTGAACTTGTTTATTGAAATGGTTAAATGTAGTGACTCGAAATTGTGAACTTGTTTCTTGAAAATGGTTAAGTGTAGTGATTTGAAATTGTGAACATGTTTCTTGAAAATTGTTAAGTGTAGTGACTTGAAATATGAACTACTGACTTGAAAATGGTTAAGTGTAGTGACTTAAAATTGTGAACTTGTTTCTTGAAAATGGATAAGTGTAGTGACTAGAAATTGTGAACTTGGTTCTTGAAATGGTTAAGTGTAGCGACTTGAAATTGTGAACTTGTTTCTTGAAAATGGTGAAGTGTAGTGACTTGAAATATGAATTAGTGACTTGAAATGTGAATTAGTGACTTGAAAATGGTTAACTGTAGTGACTTTAAATTGTGCACTTGTTTTATTGAACTGGTTAAATGTAGTGACTTGAAATTGTGAACTTGTTTCTTGAAAATGGTTAAGTGTTGTGACTTGAAATTCTGATATTATTTCATGAAAATGGTTAAGTGTAGTGACTCGAAATATGAATTAGTGACTTTAAAATGGTTAAGTGTAGTGACTTGAAACTGTTAACTTGTTTCATGAAAATGGTTAAGTGTAGTGACTTGAAATGTGAATTAGTGACTTGATAATGGTTAAGTGTAGCGACTAGAAAAGTGAATTAGTGACTTGAAAATGGTTAAATATAGTGACTTGAAATTGTGAACTTGTTACTTGAAAATGGTTAAGTGTAGTGACTTGAAATATGAATTAGTGACTTGAAATGTGAATAAGTGACTTGAAAATGGTTAAGTGTAGTGACTTTAAATTGTGAACTTGATTAATGAACTGGTTAAATATAGTGACTCAAAATTGTGAACTTGTTTCTTGAAAATGGTTAAGTGTAGTGACTTGAAATGCGAATTAGTGACTTAAAAATGGCTAAGTGTAGTGATTTGAAATTCTGATCTTATTTCTTGAAAATGGTTAAGTGTAGTGACTTGAAATTGTGAACTTGTTTAATGAAATGGTTAAATCTAGTGACATGAAATTGTGAACGTGTTTCTTGAAATGGTTAAGTGTAGCAACTTGAAATTGTTAACTTGTTTCATGAAAATGTTTAAGTATCGTGAGTTCAATAGTGAATTAGTGACTTGAAAATGGTTAAGTGTAGTGAATTAAAATGTGAATTAGTGACTTGAAAATGGTTAAATGTAGTGACTTGAAATTGTGAACATGTTTCTTGAAAATTGTTAAGTGTAGTGACTTGAAATGTGAACTACTGACTTGAAAATGGTTAAGTGTAGTGACTTAAAATTGTGAACTTGTTTCTTGAAAATGGATAAGTGTAGTGACTAGAAATTGTGAACTTGGTTCTTGAAATGGTTAAGTGTAGCGACTTGAAATTGTGAACTTGTTTCTTGAAAATGGTGAAGTGTAGTGACTTGAAATATGAATTAGTGACTTGAAATGTGAATTAGTGACTTGAAAATGGTTAACTGTAGTGACTTTAAATTGTGCACTTGTTTTATTGAACTGGTTAAATGTAGTGACTTGAAATTGTGAACTTGTTTCTTGAAAATGGTTAAGTGTTGTGACTTGAAATTCTGATATTATTTCATGAAAATGGTTAAGTGTAGTGACTCGAAATATGAATTAGTGACTTTAAAATGGTTAAGTGTAGTGACTTGAAACTGTTAACTTGTTTCATGAAAATGGTTAAGTGTAGTGACTTGAAATGTGAATTAGTGACTTGATAATGGTTAAGTGTAGCGACTAGAAAAGTGAATTAGTGACTTGAAAATGGTTAAATATAGTGACTTGAAATTGTGAACTTGTTACTTGAAAATGGTTAAGTGTAGTGACTTGAAATATGAATTAGTGACTTGAAATGTGAATAAGTGACTTGAAAATGGTTAAGTGTAGTGACTTTAAATTGTGAACTTGATTAATGAACTGGTTAAATATAGTGACTCAAAATTGTGAACTTGTTTCTTGAAAATGGTTAAGTGTAGTGACTTGAAATGCGAATTAGTGACTTAAAAATGGCTAAGTGTAGTGATTTGAAATTCTGATCTTATTTCTTGAAAATGGTTAAGTGTAGTGACTTGAAATTGTGAACTTGTTTAATGAAATGGTTAAATCTAGTGACATGAAATTGTGAACGTGTTTCTTGAAATGGTTAAGTGTAGCAACTTGAAATTGTTAACTTGTTTCATGAAAATGTTTAAGTATCGTGAGTTCAATAGTGAATTAGTGACTTGAAAATGGTTAAGTGTAGTGAATTAAAATGTGAATTAGTGACTTGAAAATGGTTAAATGTAGTGACTTGAAATTGTGAACATGTTTCTTGAAAATTGTTAAGTGTAGTGACTTGAAATGTGAACTACTGACTTGAAAATGGTTAAGTGTAGTGACTTAAAATTGTGAACTTGTTTCTTGAAAATGGATAAGTGTAGTGACTAGAAATTGTGAACTTGGTTCTTGAAATGGTTAAGTGTAGCGACTTGAAATTGTGAACTTGTTTCTTGAAAATGGTGAAGTGTAGTGACTTGAAATATGAATTAGTGACTTGAAATGTGAATTAGTGACTTGAAAATGGTTAACTGTAGTGACTTTAAATTGTGCACTTGTTTTATTGAACTGGTTAAATGTAGTGACTTGAAATTGTGAACTTGTTTCTTGAAAATGGTTAAGTGTTGTGACTTGAAATTCTGATATTATTTCATGAAAATGGTTAAGTGTAGTGACTCGAAATATGAATTAGTGACTTTAAAATGGTTAAGTGTAGTGACTTGAAACTGTTAACTTGTTTCATGAAAATGGTTAAGTGTAGGGACTTGAAATGTGAATTACTGACTTGAAAATGGTTAAGTGTAGTGACTTGAAATGTGAATTAGTGACTTGAAAATGGTTAAATATAGTGACTCGAAATTGTGAACTTGTTACTTGAAAATGGTTAAGTGTAGTGACTTGAAATATGAATTAGTCACTTGAAATGTGAATTAGTGACTTGAAAATGGTTAAGTGTAGTGACTTTAAATTGTGAACTTGTTTATTGAACTGGTTAAATGTAGTGACTACAAATTGTGAACTTGTTTCTTGAAATGGTCAAGTGTTGCGACTTGAAATTGTGAACTTATTTCTTGAAAATGGTTAAGTGTAGTGACTCGAAATATGAATTAGTGACTTTAAAATGGTTAAGTGTAGTCACTTGAAACTGTTAACTTGTTTCATGAAAATGGTTAAGTGTAGTGACTTGAAATGTGAATTAGTGACTTGATAATGGTTAAGTGTAGCGACTAGAAAAGTGAATTAGTGACTTGAAAATGGTTAAATATAGTGACTTGAAATTGTGAACTTGTTACTTGAAAATGGTTAAGTGTAGTGACTTGAAATATGAATTAGTGACTTGAAATGTGAATAAGTGACTTGAAAATGATTAAGTGTAGTGACATTAAATTGTGAACTTGATTATTGAACTAGTTAAATTTAGTGACTTGAAATTGTGAACTTGTTTTTTGAAAATGGTTAAGTGTAGTGACTTGAAATGCGAATTAGTGACTTAAAAATGGCTAAGTGTAGTGATTTGAAATTCTGATCTTATTTCTTGAAAATGGTTAAGTGTAGTGACTTGAAATTGTGAACTTGTTTAATGAAATGGTTAAATATAGTGACATGAAATTGTGAACGTGTTTCTTGAAATGGTTAAGTGTAGCAACTTGAAATTGTTAACTTGTTTCATGAAAATGTTTAAGTATCGTGAGTTCAATAGTGAATTAGTGACTTGAAAATGGTTAAGTGTAGTGACTTGAAAATGGTTAAGTGTAGTGACTTTAAATTGTGAACTTGTTTATTGAACTGGTTAAATTTAGTGACTTGAAATTGTGAACTTGTTTCTTGAAAATGGTTAAGTGTAGTGACTTGAAATGCGAATTAGTGACTTAAAAATGCCTAAGTGTAGTGATTTGAAATTCTGATCTTGTTTCTTGAAAATGGTTAAGTGTATTGACTTGAAATTGTGAACTCGTTTAATGAAATGGTTAAATATAGTGACATGAAATTGTGAACGTGTTTCTTGAAATGGTTAAGTGTAGCAACTTGAAATTGTTAACTTGTTTCATGAAAATGTTTAAGTATCGTGAGTTCAATAGTGAATTAGTGACTTGAAAATGGTTAAGTGTAGTGAATTGAAATGTGAATTAGTGACTTGAAAATGGTTAAATGTAGTGACTTGAAATTGTGAACATGTTTCTTGAAAATTGTTAAGTGTAGTGACTTGAAATGTGAACTACTGACTTGAAAATGGTTAAGTGTAGTGACTTAAAATTGTGAACTTGTTTCTTGAATATGGATAAGTGTGGTGACTAGAAATTGTGAACTTGTTTCTTGAAATGGTTAAGTGTAGCGACTTGAAATTGTGAACTTGTTTCTTGAAAATGGTGAAGTGTAGTGACTTGAAATATGAATTAGTGACTTGAAATGTGAATTAGTGACTTGAAAATGGTTAACTGTAGTGACTTTAAATTGTGCACTTGTTTATTGAACTGGTTAAATGTAGTGACTTGAAATTGTGAACTTGTTTCTTGAAAATGGTTAAGTGTTGTGACTTGAAATTCTGATATTGTTTCTTGAAAATGGTTAAGTGTAGTGACTCGAAATATGAATTAGTGACTTTAAAATGGTTAAGTGTAGTGACTTGAAACTGTTAACTTGTTTCATGAAAATGGTTAAGTGTAGTGACTTGAAATGTGAATTAGTGACTTGAAAATGGTTAAATATAGTGACTTGAAATTGTGAACTTGTTACTTGAAAATGGTTAAGTGTAGTGACTTGAAATATGAATTAGTGACTTGAAATGTGAATAAGTGACTTGAAAATGGTTAAGTGTAGTGAATTTAAATTGTGAACTTGTTTATTGAACTGGTTAAATTTAGTGACTTGAAATTGTGAACTTGTTTCTTGAAAATGGTTAAGTGTAGTTACTTGAAATGTGAATTAGTGACTTAAAAATGGCTAAGTGTAGTGATTTGAAATTCTGATCTTTTTTCTTGAAAATGGTTAAGTGTAGTGACTTGAAATTGTGAACTTGTTTAATGAAATGGTTAAATGTAGTGACATGAAATTGTGAACGTGTTTCTTGAAATGGTTAAGTGTAGCAACTTGAAATTGTTAACTTGTTTCATGAAAATGGTTAAGCGTAGTGACTTGAAATATGAATTAGTGACTTGAAAATGGTTAAGTGTAGTGACTTGAAATTGTTAACTTGTTTCATGAAAATGGTTAAGTGTAGTGAGTTGAATTGTGAATTAGTGACTTGAAACTTGTTAAGTATAGTGAATTGAAATGTGAATTAGTGACTTGAAAATGGTTAAATGTAGTGATTAGAAATTGTGAACATGTTTCTTGAAAATTGTTAAGTGTAGTGACTTGAAATATGAATTACTGACTTGAAAATGGTTACGTGTAGTGACTCGAAATATGAATTAGTGACTTTAAAATGGTTAAGTGTAGTGACTTGAAACTGTTAACTTGTTTCATGAAAATGGTTAAGTGTAGTGACTTGAAATGTGAATTAGTGACTTGATAATGGTTAAGTGTAGTGACTAGAAAACTGAATTAGTGACTTGAAAATTGTTAAATATAGTGACTTGAAATTGTGAACATGTTTCTTGAAAATTGTTAAGTGTAGTGACTTGAAATGTGAACTACTGAATTGAAAATGGTTAAGTGTAGTGACTTAAAATTGTGAACTTGTTTCTTGAAAATGGATAAGTGTAGTGACTAGAAATTGTGAACTTGTTTCTTGAAAATGGTGAAGTGTAGTGACTTGAAATATGAATTAGTGACTTCAAATGTGAATTAGTGACTTGAAAATGGTTAACTGTAGTGACTTTAAATTGTGCACTTGTTTATTGAACTGGTTAAGTGTAGCGACTTGAAATTGTGAACTTGTTTCTTGAAAATGGTGAAGTGTAGTGACTTGAAATATGAATTAGTGACTTGAAATGTGAATTAGTGACTTGAAAATGGTTAACTGTAGTGACTTTAAATTGTGCACTTGTTTATTGAACTGGTTAAATGTAGTGACTTGAAATTGTGAACTTGTTTCTTGAAAATGGTTAAGTGTAGTGACTTCAAATTGTGAACTTGTTTAATGAAATAGTTAAATGTAGTGACATGAAATTGTGAACGTGTTTCTTGAAATGGTTAAGTGTAGCAAATTGAAATTGTTAACTTGTTTAATGAAAATGTTTAAGTATCGTGAGTTCAATAGTGAACTAGTGACTTGAAAATGGATAAGTGTAGTGAATTGAAATGTGAATTAGTGACTTGAAAATGGTTAAATGTAGTGACTTGAAATTGTGAACATGTTTCTTGAAAATTGTTAAGTGTAGTGACTTGAAATGTGAACTACTGACTTGAAAATGGTTAAGTGTAGTGACTTAAAATTGTGAACTTGTTTCTTGAAAATGGATAAGTGTAGTGACTAGAAATTGTGAACTTGTTTCTTGAAATTGTTAAGTGTAGCGACTTGAAATTGTGAACTTGTTTCTTGAAAATGGTGAAGTGTAGTGACTTGAAATATGAATTAGTGACTTGAAATGTGAATTAGTGACTTGAAAATGGTTAACTGTAGTGACTTTAAATTGTGCACTTGTTTATTGAACTGGTTAAATGTAGTGACTTGAAATTGTGAACTTGTTTCTTGAAAATGGTTAAGTGTTGTGACTTGAAATTGTTAACTTGTTTCATCAAAATTGTTAAGTGTAGTGAGTTGAATTGTGAATTAGTGACTTGAAAATGGTTAAATATAGTGAATTGAAATGTGAATTAGTGACTTGAAAATGGTTAAATGTAGTGATTAGAAATTGTGAACTTGTTACTTGAAAATGGTTAAGTGTAGTGACTTGAAATATGAATTAGTGACTTGAAATGTGAATAAGTGACTTGAAAATGGTTAAGTGTAGTGGCTTTAAATTGTGAACTTGTTTATTGAACTGGTAAAATTTAGTGAATTGAAATTGTGAACTTGTTTCTTTAAAATGGTTAAGTGTAGTGACTTGAAATGCGAATCAGTGACTTAAAAATGCCTAAGTGTAGTGATTTGAAATTCTGATCTTGTTTCTTGAAAATGGTTAAGTGTAGTGACTTGAAATTGTGAACTTGTTTAATGAAATGGTTAAATGTAGTGACATGAAATTGTGAACGTGTTTCTTGAAATGGTTAAGTGTAGCAACTTGAAATTGTTAACTTGTTTCATGAAAATGGTTAAGCGTAGTGACTTGAAATATGAATTAGTGACTTGAAAATGGTTAAGTGTAGTGACTTGAAATTGTTAACTTGTTTCATGAAAATGGTTAAGTGTAGTGAGTTGAATTGTGAATTAGTGACTTGAAACTGGTTAAGTATAGTGAATTGAAATTTGAATTAGTGACTTGAAAATGGTTAAATGTAGTGATTAGAAATTGTGAACATGTTTCTTGAAAATTGTTAAGTGTAGTGACTTGAAATATGAATTACTGACTTGAAAATGGTTAAGTGTAGTGACTTGAAAATGGTAAACTGTAGTGACTTGAAATGTTAACTAGTGACTTGAAATGGTTAAATGTAGTGACATGAAATTGTGAACATGTTTCTTGAAAATTGTTAAGTGTAGTGACTTGAAATGTGAACTACTGACTTGAAAATGGTTAAGTGTAGTGACTTAAAATTGTGAACTTGTTTTTTGAAAATGGATAAGTGTAGTGACTAGAAATTGTGAACTTGTTTCTTGAAATTGTTAAGTGTAGCGACTTGAAATTGTGAACTTGTTTCTTGAAAATGGTGAAGTGTAGTGACTTGAAATATGAATTAGTGACTTGAAATGTGAATTAGTGACTTGAAAATGGTTAACTGTAGTGACTTTAAATTGTGCACTTGTTTATTGAACTGGTTAAATGTAGTGACTTGAAATTGTGAACTTATTTCTTGAAAATGGTTAAGTATAGTGATTTGAAATTCTGATCTTGTTGCATGAAAATGATTAAGTGTAGTGACTTGAAATATGAATTAGTTACTTGAAAATGGTTAAGTGTAGTGACTTGAAATTGTTAACTTGTTTCATGAAAATGGTTAAGTATAGTGAGTTCAATAGTGAATTAGTGACTTGAAAATGGTTAAGTGTAGTGAATTGAAATGTGAATTAGTGACTTCAAAATGGTTAAATGTAGTGACTTGAAATTGTGAACATGTTTCTTGAAAATTGTTAAGTGTAGTGACTTGAAATTGTGAACTTGTTTCTTGAAAATGGTTAAGTGTAGTGATTTGAAACTCTGATCTTGTTTCTTGAAAATGGTTAAGTGTAGTGACTTGAAATATGAATTAGTGACTTGAAAATGGTTAAGTGTAGTGACTTGAAATTGTTAACTTGTTTCATGAAAATGGTTAAGTGTAGTGAGTTGAATTGTGAATTAGTGACTTGAAAATGTTTCAGTAGAGTGAATTGAAATGTGAATTAGTGACTTGAAAATGGTTAAATGTAGTGATTAGAAATTGTGAACTTGTTACTTGAAAATGGTTAAGTGTAGTGTCTTGAAATATGAATTAGTGACTTGAAATGTGAATAAGTGACTTGAAAATGGTTAAGTGTAGTGACTTTAAATTGTGAACTTGTTTATTGAACTGGTAAAATTTAGTGAATTGAAATTGTGAACTTGTTTCTTGAAAATGGTTAAGTTTAGTGACTTCAAATGCGAATTAGTGACTTAAAAATGCCTAAGTGTAGTGATTTGAAATTCTGATCTTGTTTCTTGAAAATGGTTAAGTGTAGTGACTTGAAATTGTGAACTTGTTTAATGAAATGGTTAAATGTAGTGACATGAAATTGTGAACGTGTTTCTTGAAATGGTTAAGTGTAGCAACTTGAAATTGTTAACTTGTTTCATGAAAATGGTTAAGCGTAGTGACTTGAAATATGAATTAGTGACTTGAAAATGGTTAAGTGTAGTGACTTGAAATTGTTAACTTATTTCATTAAAATGGTTAAGTGTAATGAGATGAATTGTGAATTAGTGACTTGAAAATGGTTAAGTATAGTGAATTGAAATGTGAATTAGTGACTTGAAAATGGTTAAATGTAGTGATTAGAAATTGTGAACATGTTTCTTGAAAATTGTTAAGTGTAGTGATTTGAAATATGAATTACTGACTTGAAAATGGTTAAGTGTAGTGACTTGAAAATGGTAAACTGTAGTGACTTGAAATGTTAACTAGTGAATTGAAATGGTTAAATGTAGTGACATGAAATTGTGAACATGTTTCTTGAAAATTGTTAAGTGTAGTGACTTGAAATGTGAATTAGTGACTTGCAAGTGGTTAAATGTAGTGACTTGAAATTGTGAACATGTTTCTTGAAAATTGTTAAGTGTAGTGACTTGAAATGTGAATTACTAACTTGAAAATGGTTAAGTGTAGTGTCTTGAAATGTGAATTACTGACTTGAAAATGGTTAAGTGTAGTGACTTGAAAATGGTAAACTGTAGTGACTTGAAATGTTAACTAGTGACTTGAAATGGTTAAATGTACTGACATGAAATTGTGAACATGTTTCTTGAAAATGGTTATGTGTAGTGACTTGAAATGTGAACTACTGACTTGAAAATGGTTAAGTGTAGTGACTTAAAATTGTGAACTTGTTTCTTGAAAATGGATAAGTGTAGTGACTAGAAATTGTGAACTTGTTTCTTGAAATTGTTAAGTGTAGCGACTTGAAAGTGTGAACTTGTTTCTTGAAAATGGTGAAGTGTAGTGACTTGAAAGATGAATTAGTGACTTGAAATGTGAATTAGTGACTTTAAAAATGGTTAAGTATAGTGACTTGAAATTGTGAATTTGTTTCTTTAAATGGTTAAGTGTAGCAACTTGAAATTGTGAACTTGTTTCCTGAAAATGGTTCTGTAGTGACTTGAAATCTGAATTAGTGACTTTAAAAATTGTTAAGTATAGTGACTTGAAATTGCGAACTTGTTTATTGAAATGGTTATATGTTGTGTTTTGAAAGTGTGAACTCATTTCTTGAAAATGGTTAGGAGTAGTGACTTTAAATGTGAATTAGTGACTTGAAAATGGTTAAGTGTAGTGACTTGAAATGTGAATTAGTGACTTGAAAATGGTTAAATATAGTGACTTGAAATTGTGAACTTGTTACTTGAAATTGGTTAAGTGTAGTGACTTGAAATTGTTAACTTGTTTCATGAAAATGTTTAAGTATAGTGAGTTCAATTGTGAATTAGTGACTTGAAAATGGTTAAGTGTAGTGAGTTGAAATTTGAATTAGTGACTTGAAAATGGTTAAATGTAGTGACTAGAAATTGTGAACATGTTTCTTGAAAATTGTTAAATGTAGTGACTTGAAATGTGAATTACTGACATGAAAATGGTTAAGTGTAGTGACTTGAAATGTGAATTACTGACTTGAAAATGGTTAAGTGTAGTGACTTGAAATGTGAATTAGTGACTTGAAAATGGTTAAATATAGTGACTTGAAATTGTGAACTTGTTTCTTGAAAATGGTGAAGTGTAGTGACTTGAAATATGAATTAGTGACTTGAAATGTGAATTAGTGACTTGAAAATGGTTAACTGTAGTGACTTTAAATTGTGCACTTGTTTATTGAACTGGTTAAATGTAGTGACTTGAAATTGTGAACTTATTTCTTGAAAATGGTTAAGTGTAGTGATTTGAAATTCTGATCTTGTTGCATGAAAATGATTAAGTGTAGTGACTTGAAATATGAATTAGTTACTTGAAAATGGTTAAGTGTAGTGACTTGAAATTGTTAACTTGTTTCATGAAAATGGTTAAGTATAGTGAGTTCAATAGTGAATTAGTGACTTGAAAATGGTTAAGTGTAGTGAATTGAAATGTGAATTAGTGACTTCAAAATGGTTAAATGTAGTGACTTGAAATTGTGAACATGTTTCTTGAAAATTGTTAAGTGTAGTGACTTGAAATTGTGAACTTGTTTCTTGAAAATGGTTAAGTGTAGTGATTTGAAACTCTGATCTTGTTTCTTGAAAATGGTTAAGTGTAGTGACTTGAAATATGAATTAGTGACTTGAAAATGGTTAAGTGTAGTGACTTGAAATTGTTAACTTGTTTCATGAAAATGGTTAAGTGTAGTGAGTTGAATTGTGAATTAGTGACTTGAAAATGTTTCAGTAGAGTGAATTGAAATGTGAATTAGTGACTTGAAAATGGTTAAATGTAGTGATTAGAAATTGTGAACTTGTTACTTGAAAATGGTTAAGTGTAGTGTCTTGAAATATGAATTAGTGACTTGAAATGTGAATAAGTGACTTGAAAATGGTTAAGTGTAGTGACTTTAAATTGTGAACTTGTTTATTGAACTGGTAAAATTTAGTGAATTGAAATTGTGAACTTGTTTCTTGAAAATGGTTAAGTTTAGTGACTTCAAATGCGAATTAGTGACTTAAAAATGCCTAAGTGTAGTGATTTGAAATTCTGATCTTGTTTCTTGAAAATGGTTAAGTGTAGTGACTTGAAATTGTGAACTTGTTTAATGAAATGGTTAAATGTAGTGACATGAAATTGTGAACGTGTTTCTTGAAATGGTTAAGTGTAGCAACTTGAAATTGTTAACTTGTTTCATGAAAATGGTTAAGCGTAGTGACTTGAAATATGAATTAGTGACTTGAAAATGGTTAAGTGTAGTGACTTGAAATTGTTAACTTATTTCATTAAAATGGTTAAGTGTAATGAGATGAATTGTGAATTAGTGACTTGAAAATGGTTAAGTATAGTGAATTGAAATGTGAATTAGTGACTTGAAAATGGTTAAATGTAGTGATTAGAAATTGTGAACATGTTTCTTGAAAATTGTTAAGTGTAGTGATTTGAAATATGAATTACTGACTTGAAAATGGTTAAGTGTAGTGACTTGAAAATGGTAAACTGTAGTGACTTGAAATGTTAACTAGTGAATTGAAATGGTTAAATGTAGTGACATGAAATTGTGAACATGTTTCTTGAAAATTGTTAAGTGTAGTGACTTGAAATGTGAATTAGTGACTTGCAAGTGGTTAAATGTAGTGACTTGAAATTGTGAACATGTTTCTTGAAAATTGTTAAGTGTAGTGACTTGAAATGTGAATTACTAACTTGAAAATGGTTAAGTGTAGTGTCTTGAAATGTGAATTACTGACTTGAAAATGGTTAAGTGTAGTGACTTGAAAATGGTAAACTGTAGTGACTTGAAATGTTAACTAGTGACTTGAAATGGTTAAATGTACTGACATGAAATTGTGAACATGTTTCTTGAAAATGGTTATGTGTAGTGACTTGAAATGTGAACTACTGACTTGAAAATGGTTAAGTGTAGTGACTTAAAATTGTGAACTTGTTTCTTGAAAATGGATAAGTGTAGTGACTAGAAATTGTGAACTTGTTTCTTGAAATTGTTAAGTGTAGCGACTTGAAAGTGTGAACTTGTTTCTTGAAAATGGTGAAGTGTAGTGACTTGAAAGATGAATTAGTGACTTGAAATGTGAATTAGTGACTTTAAAAATGGTTAAGTATAGTGACTTGAAATTGTGAATTTGTTTCTTTAAATGGTTAAGTGTAGCAACTTGAAATTGTGAACTTGTTTCCTGAAAATGGTTCTGTAGTGACTTGAAATCTGAATTAGTGACTTTAAAAATTGTTAAGTATAGTGACTTGAAATTGCGAACTTGTTTATTGAAATGGTTATATGTTGTGTTTTGAAAGTGTGAACTCATTTCTTGAAAATGGTTAGGAGTAGTGACTTTAAATGTGAATTAGTGACTTGAAAATGGTTAAGTGTAGTGACTTGAAATGTGAATTAGTGACTTGAAAATGGTTAAATATAGTGACTTGAAATTGTGAACTTGTTACTTGAAATTGGTTAAGTGTAGTGACTTGAAATTGTTAACTTGTTTCATGAAAATGTTTAAGTATAGTGAGTTCAATTGTGAATTAGTGACTTGAAAATGGTTAAGTGTAGTGAGTTGAAATTTGAATTAGTGACTTGAAAATGGTTAAATGTAGTGACTAGAAATTGTGAACATGTTTCTTGAAAATTGTTAAATGTAGTGACTTGAAATGTGAATTACTGACATGAAAATGGTTAAGTGTAGTGACTTGAAATGTGAATTACTGACTTGAAAATGGTTAAGTGTAGTGACTTGAAATGTGAATTAGTGACTTGAAAATGGTTAAATATAGTGACTTGAAATTGTGAACTTGTTTCTTGAAAATGGTGAAGTGTAGTGACTTGAAATATGAATTAGTGACTTGAAATGTGAATTAGTGACTTGAAAATGGTTAACTGTAGTGACTTTAAATTGTGCACTTGTTTATTGAACTGGTTAAATGTAGTGACTTGAAATTGTGAACTTATTTCTTGAAAATGGTTAAGTGTAGTGATTTGAAATTCTGATCTTGTTTCATGAAAATGATTAAGTGTAGTGACTTGAAATATGAATTAGTTACTTGAAAATGGTTAAGTGTAGTGACTTGAAATTGTTAACTTGTTTCATGATAATGTTTAAGTATAGTGAGTTCAATAGTGAATTAGTGACTTGAAAATGGTTAAGTGTAGTGAATTGAAATGTGAATTAGTGACTTCAAAATGGTTAAATGTAGTGACTTGAAATTGTGAACTTGTTTCTTGAAAATGGTTAAGTGTAGTGATTTGAAACTCTGATCTTGTTTCTTGAAAATGGTTAAGTGTAGTGACTTGAAATATGAATTACTGACTTTAAAATGGTTAAGTGTAGTGACTTAAGGTTGTGAAATTGTTTCTTGAAAATGGATAAGTATAGTGACTTGAAATTGTGAATTTGTTTCTTTAAATGGTTAAGTGTAGCAACTTGAAATTGTGAACTTGTTTCCTGAAAATGGTTCTGTAGTGACTTGAAATCTGAATTAGTGACTTTAAAAATTGTTAAGTATAGTGACTTGAAATTGCGAACTTGTTTATTGAAATGGTTATATGTTGTGTTTTGAAAGTGTGAACTCATTTCTTGAAAATGGTTAGGAGTAGTGACTTTAAATGTGAATTAGTGACTTGAAAATGGTTAAGTGTAGTGACTTGAAATGTGAATTAGTGACTTGAAAATGGTTAAATATAGTGACTTGAAATTGTGAACTTGTTACTTGAAATTGGTTAAGTGTAGTGACTTGAAATTGTTAACTTGTTTCATGAAAATGTTTAAGTATAGTGAGTTCAATTGTGAATTAGTGACTTGAAAATGGTTAAGTGTAGTGAGTTGAAATTTGAATTAGTGACTTGAAAATGGTTAAATGTAGTGACTAGAAATTGTGAACATGTTTCTTGAAAATTGTTAAATGTAGTGACTTGAAATGTGAATTACTGACATGAAAATGGTTAAGTGTAGTGACTTGAAATGTGAATTACTGACTTGAAAATGGTTAAGTGTAGTGACTTGAAATGTGAATTAGTGACTTGAAAATGGTTAAATATAGTGACTTGAAATTGTGAACTTGTTTCTTGAAAATGGTGAAGTGTAGTGACTTGAAATATGAATTAGTGACTTGAAATGTGAATTAGTGACTTGAAAATGGTTAACTGTAGTGACTTTAAATTGTGCACTTGTTTATTGAACTGGTTAAATGTAGTGACTTGAAATTGTGAACTTATTTCTTGAAAATGGTTAAGTGTAGTGATTTGAAATTCTGATCTTGTTGCATGAAAATGATTAAGTGTAGTGACTTGAAATATGAATTAGTTACTTGAAAATGGTTAAGTGTAGTGACTTGAAATTGTTAACTTGTTTCATGATAATGTTTAAGTATAGTGAGTTCAATAGTGAATTAGTGACTTGAAAATGGTTAAGTGTAGTGAATTGAAATGTGAATTAGTGACTTCAAAATGGTTAAATGTAGTGACTTGAAATTGTGAACTTGTTTCTTGAAAATGGTTAAGTGTAGTGATTTGAAACTCTGATCTTGTTTCTTGAAAATGGTTAAGTGTAGTGACTTGAAATATGAATTAGTGACTTGAAAATGGTTAAGTGTAGTGACTTGAAATTGTTAACTTGTTTCATGAAAATGGTTAAGTGTAGTGAGTTGAATTGTGAATTAGTGACTTGAAAATGGTTAAGTATAGTGAATTGAAATGTGAATTAGTGACTTGAAAATGGTTAAATGTAGTGATTAGAAATTGTGAACTTGTTACTTGAAAATGGTTAAGTGTAGTGTCTTGAAATATGAATTAGTGACTTGAAATGTGAATAAGTGACTTGAAAATGGTTAAGTGTAGTGACTTTAAATTGTGAACTTGTTTATTGAACTGGTAAAATTTAGTGATTAGAAATTGTGAACTTGTGTCTTGAAAATTGTTAAGTGTAGTGAATTGAAATGTGAATTAGTGACTTCAAAATGGTTAAATGTAGTGACTTGAAATTGTGAACATGTTTCTTGAAAATTGTTAAGTGTAGTGACTTGAAATTGTGAACTTGTTTCTTGAAAATGGTTAAGTGTAGTGATTTGAAACTCTGATCTTGTTTCTTGAAAATGGTTAAGTGTAGTGACTTGAAATATGAATTAGTGACTTGAAAATGGTTAAGTGTAGTGACTTGAAATTGTTAACTTGTTTCATGAAAATGGTTAAGTGTAGTGAGTTGAATTGTGAATTAGTGACTTGAAAATGGTTAAGTATAGTGAATTGAAATGTGAATTAGTGACTTGAAAATGGTTAAATGTAGTGATTAGAAATTGTGAACTTGTTACTTGAAAATGGTTAAGTGTAGTGTCTTGAAATATGAATTAGTGACTTGAAATGTGAATAAGTGACTTGAAAATGGTTAAGTGTAGTGACTTTAAATTGTGAACTTGTTTATTGAACTGGTAAAATTTAGTGATTAGAAATTGTGAACTTGTGTCTTGAAAATTGTTAAGTGTAGTGAATTGAAATGTGAATTAGTGACTTCAAAATGGTTAAATGTAGTGACTTGAAATTGTGAACATGTTTCTTGAAAATTGTTAAGTGTAGTGACTTGAAATTGTGAACTTGTTTCTTGAAAATGGTTAAGTGTAGTGATTTGAAACTCTGATCTTGTTTCTTGAAAATGGTTAAGTGTAGTGACTTGAAATATGAATTAGTGACTTGAAAATGGTTAAGTGTAGTGACTTGAAATTGTTAACTTGTTTCATGAAAATGGTTAAGTGTAGTGAGTTGAATTGTGAATTAGTGACTTGAAAATGTTTCAGTAGAGTGAATTGAAATGTGAATTAGTGACTTGAAAATGGTTAAATGTAGTGATTAGAAATTGTGAACTTGTTACTTGAAAATGGTTAAGTGTAGTGTCTTGAAATATGAATTAGTGACTTGAAATGTGAATAAGTGACTTGAAAATGGTTAAGTGTAGTGACTTTAAATTGTGAACTTGTTTATTGAACTGGTAAAATTTAGTGAATTGAAATTGTGAACTTGTTTCTTGAAAATGGTTAAGTTTAGTGACTTCAAATGCGAATTAGTGACTTAAAAATGCCTAAGTGTAGTGATTTGAAATTCTGATCTTGTTTCTTGAAAATGGTTAAGTGTAGTGACTTGAAATTGTGAACTTGTTTAATGAAATGGTTAAATGTAGTGACATGAAATTGTGAACGTGTTTCTTGAAATGGTTAAGTGTAGCAACTTGAAATTGTTAACTTGTTTCATGAAAATGGTTAAGCGTAGTGACTTGAAATATGAATTAGTGACTTGAAAATGGTTAAGTGTAGTGACTTGAAATTGTTAACTTATTTCATTAAAATGGTTAAGTGTAATGAGATGAATTGTGAATTAGTGACTTGAAAATGGTTAAGTATAGTGAATTGAAATGTGAATTAGTGACTTGAAAATGGTTAAATGTAGTGATTAGAAATTGTGAACATGTTTCTTGAAAATTGTTAAGTGTAGTGATTTGAAATATGAATTACTGACTTGAAAATGGTTAAGTGTAGTGACTTGAAAATGGTAAACTGTAGTGACTTGAAATGTTAACTAGTGAATTGAAATGGTTAAATGTAGTGACATGAAATTGTGAACATGTTTCTTGAAAATTGTTAAGTGTAGTGACTTGAAATGTGAATTAGTGACTTGCAAGTGGTTAAATGTAGTGACTTGAAATTGTGAACATGTTTCTTGAAAATTGTTAAGTGTAGTGACTTGAAATGTGAATTACTAACTTGAAAATGGTTAAGTGTAGTGTCTTGAAATGTGAATTACTGACTTGAAAATGGTTAAGTGTAGTTACTTGAAAATGGTAAACTGTAGTGACTTGAAATGTTAACTAGTGACTTGAAATGGTTAAATGTACTGACATGAAATTGTGAACATGTTTCTTGAAAATGGTTATGTGTAGTGACTTGAAATGTGAACTACTGACTTGAAAATGGTTAAGTGTAGTGACTTAAAATTGTGAACTTGTTTCTTGAAAATGGATAAGTGTAGTGACTAGAAATTGTGAACTTGTTTCTTGAAATTGTTAAGTGTAGCGACTTGAAAGTGTGAACTTGTTTCTTGAAAATGGTGAAGTGTAGTGACTTGAAAGATGAATTAGTGACTTGAAATGTGAATTAGTGACTTTAAAAATGGTTAAGTATAGTGACTTGAAATTGTGAATTTGTTTCTTTAAATGGTTAAGTGTAGCAACTTGAAATTGTGAACTTGTTTCCTGAAAATGGTTCTGTAGTGACTTGAAATCTGAATTAGTGACTTTAAAAATTGTTAAGTATAGTGACTTGAAATTGCGAACTTGTTTATTGAAATGGTTATATGTTGTGTTTTGAAAGTGTGAACTCATTTCTTGAAAATGGTTAGGAGTAGTGACTTTAAATGTGAATTAGTGACTTGAAAATGGTTAAGTGTAGTGACTTGAAATGTGAATTAGTGACTTGAAAATGGTTAAATATAGTGACTTGAAATTGTGAACTTGTTACTTGAAATTGGTTAAGTGTAGTGACTTGAAATTGTTAACTTGTTTCATGAAAATGTTTAAGTATAGTGAGTTCAATTGTGAATTAGTGACTTGAAAATGGTTAAGTGTAGTGAGTTGAAATTTGAATTAGTGACTTGAAAATGGTTAAATGTAGTGACTAGAAATTGTGAACATGTTTCTTGAAAATTGTTAAATGTAGTGACTTGAAATGTGAATTACTGACATGAAAATGGTTAAGTGTAGTGACTTGAAATGTGAATTACTGACTTGAAAATGGTTAAGTGTAGTGACTTGAAATGTGAATTAGTGACTTGAAAATGGTTAAATATAGTGACTTGAAATTGTGAACTTGTTTCTTGAAAATGGTGAAGTGTAGTGACTTGAAATATGAATTAGTGACTTGAAATGTGAATTAGTGACTTGAAAATGGTTAACTGTAGTGACTTTAAATTGTGCACTTGTTTATTGAACTGGTTAAATGTAGTGACTTGAAATTGTGAACTTATTTCTTGAAAATGGTTAAGTGTAGTGATTTGAAATTCTGATCTTGTTGCATGAAAATGATTAAGTGTAGTGACTTGAAATATGAATTAGTTACTTGAAAATGGTTAAGTGTAGTGACTTGAAATTGTTAACTTGTTTCATGATAATGTTTAAGTATAGTGAGTTCAATAGTGAATTAGTGACTTGAAAATGGTTAAGTGTAGTGAATTGAAATGTGAATTAGTGACTTCAAAATGGTTAAATGTAGTGACTTGAAATTGTGAACTTGTTTCTTGAAAATGGTTAAGTGTAGTGATTTGAAACTCTGATCTTGTTTCTTGAAAATGGTTAAGTGTAGTGACTTGAAATATGAATTAGTGACTTGAAAATGGTTAAGTGTAGTGACTTGAAATTGTTAACTTGTTTCATGAAAATGGTTAAGTGTAGTGAGTTGAATTGTGAATTAGTGACTTGAAAATGGTTAAGTATAGTGAATTGAAATGTGAATTAGTGACTTGAAAATGGTTAAATGTAGTGATTAGAAATTGTGAACTTGTTACTTGAAAATGGTTAAGTGTAGTGTCTTGAAATATGAATTAGTGACTTGAAATGTGAATAAGTGACTTGAAAATGGTTAAGTGTAGTGACTTTAAATTGTGAACTTGTTTATTGAACTGGTAAAATTTAGTGATTAGAAATTGTGAACTTGTGTCTTGAAAATTGTTAAGTGTAGTGAATTGAAATGTGAATTAGTGACTTCAAAATGGTTAAATGTAGTGACTTGAAATTGTGAACATGTTTCTTGAAAATTGTTAAGTGTAGTGACTTGAAATTGTGAACTTGTTTCTTGAAAATGGTTAAGTGTAGTGATTTGAAACTCTGATCTTGTTTCTTGAAAATGGTTAAGTGTAGTGACTTGAAATATGAATTAGTGACTTGAAAATGGTTAAGTGTAGTGACTTGAAATTGTTAACTTGTTTCATGAAAATGGTTAAGTGTAGTGAGTTGAATTGTGAATTAGTGACTTGAAAATGGTTAAGTATAGTGAATTGAAATGTGAATTAGTGACTTGAAAATTGTTAAATGTAGTGATTAGAAATTGTGAACTTGTTACTTGAAAATGGTTAAGTGTAGTGTCTTGAAATATGAATTAGTGACTTGAAATGTGAATAAGTGACTTGAAAATGGTTAAGTGTAGTGACTTTAAATTGTGAACTTATTTATTGAACTGGTAAAATTTAGTGAATTGAAATTGTGAACTTGTTTCTTGAAAATGGTTAAGTTTAGTGACTTGAAATGCGAATTAGTGACTTAAAAATGCCTAAGTGTAGTGATTTGAAATTCTGATCTTGTTTCTTGAAAATGGTTAAGTGTAGTGACTTGAAATTGTGAACTTGTTTAATGAAATGGTTAAATGTAGTGACATGAAATTGTGAACGTGTTTCTTGAAATGGTTAAGTGTAGCAACTTGAAATTGTTAACTTGTTTCATGAAAATGGTTAAGCGTAGTGACTTGAAATATGAATTAGTGACTTGAAAATGGTTAAGTGTAGTGACTTGAAATTGTTAACTTGTTTCATGAAAATGGTTAAGTGTAATGAGATGAATTGTGAATTAGTGACTTGAAAATGGTTAAGTATAGTGAATTGAAATGTGAATTAGTGACTTGAAAATGGTTAAATGTAGTGATTAGAAATTGTGAACATGTTTCTTGAAAATTGTTAAGTGTAGTGATTTGAAATATGAATTACTGACTTGAAAATGGTTAAGTGTAGTGACTTGAAAATGGTAAACTGTAGTGACTTGAAATGTTAAGTAGTGAATTGAAATGGTTAAATGTAGTGACATGAAATTGTGAACATGTTTCTTGAAAATTGTTAAGTGTAGTGACTTGAAATGTGAATTAGTGACTTGCAAGTGGTTAAATGTAGTGACTTGAAATTGTGAACATGTTTCTTGAAAATTGTTAAGTGTAGTGACTTGAAATGTGAATTACTAACTTGAAAATGGTTAAGTGTAGTGACTTGAAATGTGAATTACTGACTTGAAAATGGTTAAGTGTAGTGACTTGAAAATGGTAAACTGTAGTGACTTGAAATGTTAACTAGTGAATTGAAATGGTTAAATGTAGTGACATGAAATTGTGAACATGTTTCTTGAAAATGGTTATGTGTAGTGACTTGAAATGTGAACTACTGACTTGAAAATGGTTAAGTGTAGTGACTTAAAATTGTGAACTTGTTTCTTGAAAATGGATAAGTGTAGTGACTAGAAATTGTGAACTTGTTTCTTGAAATTGTTAAGTGTAGCGACTTGAAAGTGTGAACTTGTTTCTTGAAAATGGTGAAGTGTAGTGACTTGAAAGATGAATTAGTGACTTGAAATGTGAATTAGTGACTTTAAAAATGGTTAAGTATAGTGACTTGAAATTGTGAATTTGTTTCTTTAAATGGTTAAGTGTAGCAACTTGAAATTGTGAACTTGTTTCCTGAAAATGGTTCTGTAGTGACTTGAAATCTGAATTAGTGACTTTAAAAATTGTTAAGTATAGTGACTTGAAATTGTGAACTTGTTTATTGAATTGGTTATATGTAGTGTTTTTAAAGTGTGAACTCATTTCTTGAAAATGGTTAGGTGTAGTGACTTTAAATGTGAATTAGTGACTTGAAAATGGTTAAGTGTAGTGACTTGAAATGTGAATTAGTGACTTGAAAATGGTTAAATATAGTGACTTGAAATTGTGAACTTGTTACTTGAAATTGGTAAAGTGTAGTGACTTGAAATTGTTAACTTGTTTCATGAAAATGTTTAAGTATAGTGAGTTCAATTGTGAATTAGTGACTTGAAAATGGTTAAGTGTAGTGAGTTGAAATTTGAATTAGTGACTTGAAAATGGTTAAATGTAGTGACTAGAAATTGTGAACATGTTTCTTGAAAATTGTTAAATGTAGTGACTTGAAATGTGAATTACTGACATGAAAATGGTTAAGTGCAGTGACTTGAAATGTGAATTACTGACTTGAAAATGGTTAAGTGTAGTGACTTGAAATGTGAATTAGTGACTTGAAAATGGTTAAATATAGTGACTTTAAATTGTGAACTTGTTTCTTGAAAATGGTTAAGTGTAGTGACATGAAATATGAATTAGTGACTTGAAAATGGTTAAGTGTAGTGACTTGAAACTGTTAACTTATTTCATGAAAATGGTTAAGTGTAGTGACTTGAAATATGAATTAGTGACTTGAAAATGTGTAAGTGTAGTGACTTGAAATGTGAATTAGTGACTTGAAAATGGTTAAACATAGTGACTCGAAATTGTGAACTTGTTACTTGAAAATGGTTAAGTGTAGTGACTTGAAATATGAATTAGTGACTTGAAATGTGAATTAGTGACTTGAAAATGGTTTAGTGACTTTAAATTGTAAACTTGTTTATTGAACTGGTTAAATGTAGTGACTCGAAATTGTGAACTTGTTTCTTGAAAATGGTTAAGTGTAGTGACTTGAAATGCGAATTAGTGACTTAAAAATGGCTAAGTGTAGTGATTTGAAATTCTGATCTAGTTTCTTGAAAATGGTTAAGTGTAGTGACTTGAAATATGAATTAGTTACTTGAAAATGGTTAAGTATAGTGACTTGAAATTGTTAACTTGTTTCATGAAAATGTTTAAGTATAGTGAGTTCAATTGTGAATTAGTGACATGAAAATGGTTAAGTGTAGTGAATTGAAATGTGAATTAGTGACTTGAAAATGGTTAAATGTAGTGACTTGAAATGTGAATTACTGACTTGAAAATGGTTAAGTGTAGTGACTTGAAATGTGAATTAGTGACTTGAAAATGGTTAAATATAGTGACTCGAAATTGTGAACTTGTTACGTGAAAAATGGTTAAGTGTAGTGACTTGAAATATGAATTAGTGACTTGAAAATGGTTAAGTGTAGTGACTTGAAATGTGAATTACTAACTTGAAAATGGTTAAGTGTAGTGTCTTGAAATGTGAATTACTGACTTGAAAATGGTTAAGTGTAGTGACTTGAAAATGGTAAACTGTAGTGACTTGAAATGTTAACTAGTGACTTGAAATGGTTAAATGTAGTAACATGAAATTGTGAACATGTTTCTTGAAAATTGTTAAGTGTAGTGACTTGAAATGTGAATTAGTGACTTGCAAGTGGTTAAATGTAGTGACTTGAAATTGTGAACATGTTTCTTGAAAATTGTTAAGTGTAGTGACTTGAAATGTGAATTACTAACTTGAAAATGGTTAAGTGTAGTGACTTGAAATGTGAATTACTGACTTGAAAATGGTTAAATATAGTGACTCGAAATTGTGAACTTGTTACGTGAAAAATGGTTAAGTGTAGTGACTTTAAATTGGTAAACTGTAGTGACTTGAAATGTTAACTAGTGACTTGAAATGGTTAAATGTAGTAACATGAAATTGTGAACATGTTTCTTGAAAATTGTTAAGTGTAGTGACTTGAAATGTGAATTAGTGACTTGCAAGTGGTTAAATGTAGTGACTTGAAATTGTGAACATGTTTCTTGAAAATTGTTAAGTGTAGTGACTTGAAATGTGAATTACTAACTTGAAAATGGTTAAGTGTAGTGACTTGAAATGTGAATTAGTGACTTTAAAAATGGTTAAGTATAGTGACTTGAAATTGTGAATTTGTTTCTTTAAATGGTTAAGTGTAGCAACTTGAAATTGTGAACTTGTTTCCTGAAAATGGTTCTGTAGTGACTTGAAATCTGAATTAGTGACTTTAAAAATTGTTAAGTATAGTGACTTGAAATTGTGAACTTGTTTATTGAATTGGTTATATGTAGTGTTTTTAAAGTGTGAACTCATTTCTTGAAAATGGTTAGGTGTAGTGACTTTAAATGTGAATTAGTGACTTGAAAATGGTTAAGTGTAGTGACTTGAAATGTGAATTAGTGACTTGAAAATGGTTAAATATAGTGACTTGAAATTGTGAACTTGTTACTTGAAATTGGTAAAGTGTAGTGACTTGAAATTGTTAACTTGTTTCATGAAAATGTTTAAGTATAGTGAGTTCAATTGTGAATTAGTGACTTGAAAATGGTTAAGTGTAGTGAGTTGAAATTTGAATTAGTGACTTGAAAATGGTTAAATGTAGTGACTAGAAATTGTGAACATGTTTCTTGAAAATTGTTAAATGTAGTGACTTGAAATGTGAATTACTGACATGAAAATGGTTAAGTGCAGTGACTTGAAATGTGAATTACTGACTTGAAAATGGTTAAGTGTAGTGACTTGAAATGTGAATTAGTGACTTGAAAATGGTTAAATATAGTGACTTTAAATTGTGAACTTGTTTCTTGAAAATGGTTAAGTGTAGTGACATGAAATATGAATTAGTGACTTGAAAATGGTTAAGTGTAGTGACTTGAAACTGTTAACTTATTTCATGAAAATGGTTAAGTGTAGTGACTTGAAATGTGAATTACTGACTTGAAAATGTGTAAGTGTAGTGACTTGAAATGTGAATTAGTGACTTGAAAATGGTTAAACATAGTGACTCGAAATTGTGAACTTGTTACTTGAAAATGGTTAAGTGTAGTGACTTGAAATATGAATTAGTGACTTGAAATGTGAATTAGTGACTTGAAAATGGTTTAGTGACTTTAAATTGTAAACTTGTTTATTGAACTGGTTAAATGTAGTGACTCGAAATTGTGAACTTGTTTCTTGAAAATGGTTAAGTGTAGTGACTTGAAATGCGAATTAGTGACTTAAAAATGGCTAAGTGTAGTGATTTGAAATTCTGATCTAGTTTCTTGAAAATGGTTAAGTGTAGTGACTTGAAATATGAATTAGTTACTTGAAAATGGTTAAGTATAGTGACTTGAAATTGTTAACTTGTTTCATGAAAATGTTTATGTATAGTGAGTTCAATTGTGAATTAGTGACATGAAAATGGTTAAGTGTAGTGAATTGAAATGTGAATTAGTGACTTGAAAATGGTTAAATGTAGTGACTTGAAATGTGAATTACTGACTTGAAAATGGTTAAGTGTAGTGACTTGAAATGTGAATTAGTGACTTGAAAATGGTTAAATATAGTGACTCGAAATTGTGAACTTGTTACGTGAAAAATGGTTAAGTGTAGTGACTTGAAATATGAATTAGTGACTTGAAAATGGTTAAGTGTAGTGACTTTAAATTGGTAAACTGTAGTGACTTGAAATGTTAACTAGTGACTTGAAATGGTTAAATGTAGTAACATGAAATTGTGAACATGTTTCTTGAAAATTGTTAAGTGTAGTGACTTGAAATGTGAATTAGTGACTTGCAAGTGGTTAAATGTAGTGACTTGAAATTGTGAACATGTTTCTTGAAAATTGTTAAGTGTAGTGACTTGAAATGTGAATTACTAACTTGAAAATGGTTAAGTGTAGTGACTTGAAATGTGAATTACTGACTTGAAAATGGTTAAGTGTAGTGACTTGAAAATGGTAAACTGTAGTGACTTGAAATGTTTACTAGTGACTTGAAATGGTTAAATGTAGTGACATGAAATTGTGAACATGTTTCTTGAAAATGGTTATGTGTAGTGACTTGAAATGTGAACTACTGACTTGAAAATGGTTAAGTGTAGTGACTTAAAATTGTGAACTTGTTTCTTGAAAATGGATAAGTGTAGTGACTAGAAATTGTGAACTTGTTTCTTGAAATTGTTAAGTGTAGCGACTTGAAAGTGTGAACTTGTTTCTTGAAAATGGTGAAGTGTAGTGACTTGAAAGATGAATTAGTGACTTGAAATGTGAATTAGTGACTTTAAAAATGGTTAAGTATAGTGACTTGAAATTGTGAATTTGTTTCTTTAAATGGTTAAGTGTAGCAACTTGAAATTGTGAACTTGTTTCCTGAAAATGGTTCTGTAGTGACTTGAAATCTGAATTAGTGACTTTAAAAATTGTTAAGTATAGTGACTTGAAATTGTGAACTTGTTTATTGAATTGGTTATATGTAGTGTTTTTAAAGTGTGAACTCATTTCTTGAAAATGGTTAGGTGTAGTGACTTTAAATGTGAATTAGTGACTTGAAAATGGTTAAGTGTAGTGACTTGAAATGTGAATTAGTGACTTGAAAATGGTTAAATATAGTGACTTGAAATTGTGAACTTGTTACTTGAAATTGGTAAAGTGTAGTGACTTGAAATTGTTAACTTGTTTCATGAAAATGTTTAAGTATAGTGAGTTCAATTGTGAATTAGTGACTTGAAAATGGTTAAGTGTAGTGAGTTGAAATTTGAATTAGTGACTTGAAAATGGTTAAATGTAGTGACTAGAAATTGTGAACATGTTTCTTGAAAATTGTTAAATGTAGTGACTTGAAATGTGAATTACTGACATGAAAATGGTTAAGTGCAGTGACTTGAAATGTGAATTACTGACTTGAAAATGGTTAAGTGTAGTGACTTGAAATGTGAATTAGTGACTTGAAAATGGTTAAATATAGTGACTTTAAATTGTGAACTTGTTTCTTGAAAATGGTTAAGTGTAGTGACATGAAATATGAATTAGTGACTTGAAAATGGTTAAGTGTAGTGACTTGAAACTGTTAACTTATTTCATGAAAATGGTTAAGTGTAGTGACTTGAAATGTGAATTACTGACTTGAAAATGTGTAAGTGTAGTGACTTGAAATGTGAATTAGTGACTTGAAAATGGTTAAACATAGTGACTCGAAATTGTGAACTTGTTACTTGAAAATGGTTAAGTGTAGTGACTTGAAATATGAATTAGTGACTTGAAATGTGAATTAGTGACTTGAAAATGGTTTAGTGACTTTAAATTGTAAACTTGTTTATTGAACTGGTTAAATGTAGTGACTCGAAATTGTGAACTTGTTTCTTGAAAATGGTTAAGTGTAGTGACTTGAAATGCGAATTAGTGACTTAAAAATGGCTAAGTGTAGTGATTTGAAATTCTGATCTAGTTTCTTGAAAATGGTTAAGTGTAGTGACTTGAAATATGAATTAGTTACTTGAAAATGGTTAAGTATAGTGACTTGAAATTGTTAACTTGTTTCATGAAAATGTTTATGTATAGTGAGTTCAATTGTGAATTAGTGACATGAAAATGGTTAAGTGTAGTGAATTGAAATGTGAATTAGTGACTTGAAAATGGTTAAATGTAGTGACTTGAAATGTGAATTACTGACTTGAAAATGGTTAAGTGTAGTGACTTGAAATGTGAATTAGTGACTTGAAAATGGTTAAATATAGTGACTCGAAATTGTGAACTTGTTACGTGAAAAATGGTTAAGTGTAGTGACTTGAAATATGAATTAGTGACTTGAAAATGGTTAAGTGTAGTGACTTTAAATTGGTAAACTGTAGTGACTTGAAATGTTAACTAGTGACTTGAAATGGTTAAATGTAGTAACATGAAATTGTGAACATGTTTCTTGAAAATTGTTAAGTGTAGTGACTTGAAATGTGAATTAGTGACTTGCAAGTGGTTAAATGTAGTGACTTGAAATTGTGAACATGTTTCTTGAAAATTGTTAAGTGTAGTGACTTGAAATGTGAATTACTAACTTGAAAATGGTTAAGTGTAGTGACTTGAAATGTGAATTACTGACTTGAAAATGGTTAAGTGTAGTGACTTGAAAATGGTAAACTGTAGTGACTTGAAATGTTTACTAGTGACTTGAAATGGTTAAATGTAGTGACATGAAATTGTGAACATGTTTCTTGAAAATGGTTATGTGTAGTGACTTGAAATGTGAACTACTGACTTGAAAATGGTTAAGTGTAGTGACTTAAAATTGTGAACTTGTTTCTTGAAAATGGATAAGTGTAGTGACTAGAAATTGTGAACTTGTTTCTTGAAATTGTTAAGTGTAGCGACTTGAAAGTGTGAACTTGTTTCTTGAAAATGGTGAAGTGTAGTGACTTGAAAGATGAATTAGTGACTTGAAATGTGAATTAGTGACTTTAAAAATGGTTAAGTATAGTGACTTGAAATTGTGAATTTGTTTCTTTAAATGGTTAAGTGTAGCAACTTGAAATTGTGAACTTGTTTCCTGAAAATGGTTCTGTAGTGACTTGAAATCTGAATTAGTGACTTTAAAAATTGTTAAGTATAGTGACTTGAAATTGTGAACTTGTTTATTGAATTGGTTATATGTAGTGTTTTTAAAGTGTGAACTCATTTCTTGAAAATGGTTAGGTGTAGTGACTTTAAATGTGAATTAGTGACTTGAAAATGGTTAAGTGTAGTGACTTGAAATGTGAATTAGTGACTTGAAAATGGTTAAATATAGTGACTTGAAATTGTGAACTTGTTACTTGAAATTGGTAAAGTGTAGTGACTTGAAATTGTTAACTTGTTTCATGAAAATGTTTAAGTATAGTGAGTTCAATTGTGAATTAGTGACTTGAAAATGGTTAAGTGTAGTGAGTTGAAATTTGAATTAGTGACTTGAAAATGGTTAAATGTAGTGACTAGAAATTGTGAACATGTTTCTTGAAAATTGTTAAATGTAGTGACTTGAAATGTGAATTACTGACATGAAAATGGTTAAGTGCAGTGACTTGAAATGTGAATTACTGACTTGAAAATGGTTAAGTGTAGTGACTTGAAATGTGAATTAGTGACTTGAAAATGGTTAAATATAGTGACTTTAAATTGTGAACTTGTTTCTTGAAAATGGTTAAGTGTAGTGACATGAAATATGAATTAGTGACTTGAAAATGGTTAAGTGTAGTGACTTGAAACTGTTAACTTATTTCATGAAAATGGTTAAGTGTAGTGACTTGAAATGTGAATTACTGACTTGAAAATGTGTAAGTGTAGTGACTTGAAATGTGAATTAGTGACTTGAAAATGGTTAAACATAGTGACTCGAAATTGTGAACTTGTTACTTGAAAATGGTTAAGTGTAGTGACTTGAAATATGAATTAGTGACTTGAAATGTGAATTAGTGACTTGAAAATGGTTTAGTGACTTTAAATTGTAAACTTGTTTATTGAACTGGTTAAATGTAGTGACTCGAAATTGTGAACTTGTTTCTTGAAAATGGTTAAGTGTAGTGACTTGAAATGCGAATTAGTGACTTAAAAATGGCTAAGTGTAGTGATTTGAAATTCTGATCTAGTTTCTTGAAAATGGTTAAGTGTAGTGACTTGAAATATGAATTAGTTACTTGAAAATGGTTAAGTATAGTGACTTGAAATTGTTAACTTGTTTCATGAAAATGTTTATGTATAGTGAGTTCAATTGTGAATTAGTGACATGAAAATGGTTAAGTGTAGTGAATTGAAATGTGAATTAGTGACTTGAAAATGGTTAAATGTAGTGACTTGAAATGTGAATTACTGACTTGAAAATGGTTAAGTGTAGTGACTTGAAATGTGAATTAGTGACTTGAAAATGGTTAAATATAGTGACTCGAAATTGTGAACTTGTTACGTGAAAAATGGTTAAGTGTAGTGACTTGAAATATGAATTAGTGACTTGAAAATGGTTAAGTGTAGTGACTTTAAATTGGTAAACTGTAGTGACTTGAAATGTTAACTAGTGACTTGAAATGGTTAAATGTAGTAACATGAAATTGTGAACATGTTTCTTGAAAATTGTTAAGTGTAGTGACTTGAAATGTGAATTAGTGACTTGCAAGTGGTTAAATGTAGTGACTTGAAATTGTGAACATGTTTCTTGAAAATTGTTAAGTGCAGTGACTTGAAATGTGAATTACTAACTTGAAAATGGTTAAGTGTAGTGACTTGAAATGTGAATTACTGACTTGAAAATGGTTAAGTGTAGTGACTTGAAAATGGTAAACTGTAGTGACTTGAAATGTTTACTAGTGACTTGAAATGGTTAAATGTAGTGACATGAAATTGTGAACATGTTTCTTGAAAATGGTTATGTGTAGTGACTTGAAATGTGAACTACTGACTTGAAAATGGTTAAGTGTAGTGACTTAAAATTGTGAACTTGTTTCTTGAAAATGGATAAGTGTAGTGACTAGAAATTGTGAACTTGTTTCTTGAAATTGTTAAGTGTAGCGACTTGAAAGTGTGAACTTGATTCTTGAAAATGGTGAAGTGTAGTGACTTGAAAGATGAATTAGTGACTTGAAATGTGAATTAGCGACTTTAAAAATGGTTAAGTATAGTGACTTGAAATTGTGAATTTGTTTCTTTAAATGGTTAAGTGTAGCAACTTGAAATTGTGAGCTTGTTTCCTGAAAATGGTTCTGTAGTGACTTGAAATCTGAATTAGTGACTTTAAAAATTTTTAAGTATAGTGACTTGAAATTGTGAACTTGTTTATTGAAATGGTTATATGTAGTGTTTTGAAAGTGTGAACTCATTTCTTGAAAATGGTTAGGTGTAGTGACTTTAAATGTGAATTAGTGACTTGAAAATGGTTAAGTGTAGTGACTTGAAATGTGAATTAGTGACTTGAAAATGGTTAATTATAGTGACTTGAAATTGTGAACTTGTTACTTGAAATTGGTTAAGTGTAGTGACTTGAAATTGTTAACTTGTTTCATGAAAATTTTTAAGTATAGTGAGTTCAATTGTGAATTAGTGACTTGAAAATGGTTAAGTGTAGTGAGTTGAAATTTGAATTAGTGACTTGAAAATGGTTAAATGTAGTGACTAGAAATTGTGAACATGTTTCTTGAAAATTGTTAAATGTAGTGACTTGAAATGTGAATTACTGACATGAAAATGGTTAAGTGTAGTGACTTGAAATGTGAATTAGTGACTTGAAAATGGTTAAATATAGTGACTCGAAATTGTGAACTTGTTACTTGAAAATGGTTAAGTGTAGTGACTTGAAATATGAATTAGTGACTTGAAATGTGAATTAGTGACTTGGAAATGGTTAAGTGTAGTGACTTTAAATTGTGAACTTGTTTATTGAACTGGTTAAATGTAGTGACTCGAAATTGTGAACTTGTTTCTTGAAATGGTTAAGTGTAGTGACTTGAAATGCGAATTAGTGACTTAAAAATGGCCAAGTGTAGTGATTTGAAATTCTGATCTTGTTTCTTGAAAATGGTTAAGTCTAGTGACTTGAAATATGAATTAGTTACTTGAATATGGTTAAGTGTAGTGACTTGAAATTGTTAACTTGTTTCATGAAAATGTTTAAGTATAGTGAGTTCAATTGTGAATTAGTGACTTGAAAATGGTTAAGTGTAGTGAATTGAAATGTGAATTAGTGACTTGAAAATGGTTAAATGTAGTGACTTGAAATGTGAATTACTGACTTGAAAATGGTTAAGTGTAGTGACTTGAAATGTGAATTACTAACTTGAAAATGGTTAAGTGTAGTGACTTGAAATGTGAATTACTGACTTGAAAATGGTTAAGTGTAGTGACTTGAAAATGGTAAACTGTAGTGACTTGAAATGTTTACTAGTGACTTGAAATGGTTAAATGTAGTGACATGAAATTGTGAACATGTTTCTTGAAAATGGTTATGTGTAGTGACTTGAAATGTGAACTACTGACTTGAAAATGGTTAAGTGTAGTGACTTAAAATTGTGAACTTGTTTCTTGAAAATGGATAAGTGTAGTGACTAGAAATTGTGAACTTGTTTCTTGAAATTGTTAAGTGTAGCGACTTGAAAGTGTGAACTTGTTTCTTGAAAATGGTGAAGTGTAGTGACTTGAAAGATGAATTAGTGACTTGAAATGTGAATTAGTGACTTTAAAAATGGTTAAGTATAGTGACTTGAAATTGTGAATTTGTTTCTTTAAATGGTTAAGTGTAGCAACTTGAAATTGTGAGCTTGTTTCCTGAAAATGGTTCTGTAGTGACTTGAAATCTGAATTAGTGACTTTAAAAATTGTTAAGTATAGTGACTTGAAACTGTGAACTTGTTTATTGAAATGGTTATATGTAGTGTTTTGAAAGTGTGAACTCATTTCTTGAAAATGGTTAGGTGTAGTGACTTTAAATGTGAATTAGTGACTTGAAAATGGTTAAGTGTAGTGACTTGAAATGTGAATTAGTGACTTGAAAATGGTTAATTATAGTGACTTGAAATTGTGAACTTGTTACTTGAAATTGGTTAAGTGTAGTGACTTGAAATGTTAATTAGAGACTTGAAAATGGTTAAATATAGTGACTTGAAATTGTGAACTTGTTTCTTGAAAATGGTTAAGTGAAGTGACATGAAATATGAATTAGTGACTTGAAAATGGTTAAGTGTAGTTACTTGAAACTGTTAACTTGTTTCATGAAAATGGTTAAGTGTAGTGACTTGAAATGTGAATTACTGACTTGAAAATGGTTAAGTGTAGTGACTTGAAATGTGAATTAGTGACTTGAAAATGGTTAAATATAGTGACTCGAAATTGTGAACTTGTTTCTTGAAAATGGTTAAGTGTAGTGACTTGAAATATGAATTAGTGACTTGAAATGTGAATTAGTGACTTGGAAATGGTTAAGTGTAGTGACTTTAAATTGTGAACTTGTTTATTGAACTGGTTAAATGTAGTGACTCGAAATTGTGAACTTGTTTCTTGAAAATGGTTAAGTGTAGTGACTTGAAATGCGAATTAGTGACTTAAAAATGGCCAAGTGTAGTGATTTGAAATTCTGATCTTGTTTCTTGAAAATGGTTAAGTCTAGTGACTTGAAATATGAATTAGTTACTTGAATATGGTTAAGTGTAGTGACTTGAAATTGTTAACTTGTTTCATGAAAATGTTTAAGTATAGTGAGTTCAATTGTGAATTAGTGACTTGAAAATGGTTAAGTGTAGTGAATTGAAATGTGAATTAGTGACTTGAAAATGGTTAAATGTAGTGACTTGAAATGTGAATTACTGACTTGAAAATGGTTAAGTGTAGTGACTTGAAATGTGAATTAGTGACATGAAAATGGTTAAATATAGTTACTCGAAATTGTGAACTTGTTACTTGAAAATGGTTAAGTGTAGTGACTTGAAATATGAATTAGTGACTTGAAAATGGTTAAGTGTAGTGACTTTAAATTGTGAACTTGTTTATTGAATTGGTTAAATGTAGTGAGTCGAAATTGTGAACTTGTTTCTTGAAAACGGTTAAGTGTAGTGACTTGAAATGCGAATTAGTGACTTAAAAATGGCTAAGTGTAGTGACTTGAAATATGAATTAGTTACTTGAAAATGGTTAAGTGTAGTGACTTGAAAAATGAATTAGTTACTTGAAAATGGTTAAGTGTAGTGACTTGAAATTGTTAACTTGTTTCATGAAAATGTTTAAGTATAGTGAGTTCAATTGTGAATTAGTGACTTGAAAATGGTTAAGTGTAGTGAATTGAAATGTGAATTAGTGACTTGAAAATGGTTAAATGTAGTGACTTGAAATGTGAATTACTGACTTGAAAATGGTTAAGTGTAGTGACTTGAAATGTGAATTAGTGACTTGAAAATGGTTAAATATAGTGACTCGAAATTGTGAACTTGTTACTTGAAAATGGTTAAGTGTAGTGACTTGAAATATGAATTAGTGACTTGAAATGTGAATTAGTGACTTGAAAATGGTTAAGTGTAGTGACTTTAAATTGTGAACTTGTTTATTGAACTGGTTAAATGTAGTGACTCGAAATTGTGAACTTGTTTCTTGAAAATGGTTAAGTGTAGTGACTTGAAATGCGAATTAGTGACTTAAAAATGGCTAAGTGTAGTGATTTGAAATTCTGATCTTGTTTCTTGAAAATGGTTAAGTTTAGTGACTTGAAATGCGAATTAGTGACTTAAAAATGCCTAAGTGTAGTGATTTGAAATTCTGATCTTGTTTCTTGAAAATGGTTAAGTGTAGTGACTTGAAATTGTGAACTTGTTTAATGAAATGGTTAAATGTAGTGACATGAAATTGTGAACGTGTTTCTTGAAATGGTTAAGTGTAGCAACTTGAAATTGTTAACTTGTTTCATGAAAATGGTTAAGCGTAGTGACTTGAAATATGAATTAGTGACTTGAAAATGGTTAAGTGTAGTGACTTGAAATTGTTAACTTGTTTCATGAAAATGGTTAAGTGTAATGAGATGAATTGTGAATTAGTGACTTGAAAATGGTTAAGTATAGTGAATTGAAATGTGAATTAGTGACTTGAAAATGGTTAAATGTAGTGATTAGAAATTGTGAACATGTTTCTTGAAAATTGTTAAGTGTAGTGACTTGAAATGTGAATTACTAACTTGAAAATGGTTAAGTGTAGTGACTTGAAATGTGAATTACTGACTTGAAAATGGTTAAGTGTAGTGACTTGAAAATGGTAAACTGTAGTGACTTGAAATGTTTACTAGTGACTTGAAATGGTTAAATGTAGTGACATGAAATTGTGAACATGTTTCTTGAAAATGGTTATGTGTAGTGACTTGAAATGTGAACTACTGACTTGAAAATGGTTAAGTGTAGTGACTTAAAATTGTGAACATGTTTCTTGAAAATTGTTAAGTGTAGTGACTTGAAATGTGAATTACTAACTTGAAAATGGTTAAGTGTAGTGACTTGAAATGTGAATTACTGACTTGAAAATGGTTAAGTGTAGTGACTTGAAAATGGTAAACTGTAGTGACTTGAAATGTTTACTAGTGACTTGAAATGGTTAAATGTAGTGACATGAAATTGTGAACATGTTTCTTGAAAATGGTTATGTGTAGTGACTTGAAATGTGAACTACTGACTTGAAAATGGTTAAGTGTAGTGACTTAAAATTGTGAACTTGTTTCTTGAAAATGGATAAGTGTAGTGACTAGAAATTGTGAACTTGTTTCTTGAAATTGTTAAGTGTAGCGACTTGAAAGTGTGAACTTGTTTCTTGAAAATGGTGAAGTGTAGTGACTTGAAAGATGAATTAGTGACTTGAAATGTGAATTAGTGACTTTAAAAATGGTTAAGTATAGTGACTTGAAATTGTGAATTTGTTTCTTTAAATGGTTAAGTGTAGCAACTTGAAATTGTGAGCTTGTTTCCTGAAAATGGTTCTGTAGTGACTTGAAATCTGAATTAGTGACTTTAAAAATTGTTAAGTATAGTGACTTGAAACTGTGAACTTGTTTATTGAAATGGTTATATGTAGTGTTTTGAAAGTGTGAACTCATTTCTTGAAAATGGTTAGGTGTAGTGACTTTAAATGTGAATTAGTGACTTGAAAATGGTTAAGTGTAGTGACTTGAAATGTGAATTAGTGACTTGAAAATGGTTAATTATAGTGACTTGAAATTGTGAACTTGTTACTTGAAATTGGTTAAGTGTAGTGACTTGAAATTGTTAACTTGTTTCATGAAAATGTTTAAGTATAGTGAGTTCAATTGTGAATTAGTGACTTGAAAATGGTTAAGTGTAGTGAGTTGAAATTTGAATTAGTGACTTGAAAATGGTTAAATGTAGTGACTAGAAATTGTGAACATGTTTCTTGAAAATTGTTAAATGTAGTGACTTGAAATGTGAATTACTGACATGAAAATGGTTAAGTGTAGTGACTTGAAATGTGAATTACTGACTTGAAAATGGTTAAGTGTAGTGACTTGAAATGTTAATTAGAGACTTGAAAATGGTTAAATATAGTGACTTGAAATTGTGAACTTGTTTCTTGAAAATGGTTAAGTGAAGTGACATGAAATATGAATTAGTGACTTGAAAATGGTTAAGTGTAGTTACTTGAAACTGTTAACTTGTTTCATGAAAATGGTTAAGTGTAGTGACTTGAAATGTGAATTACTGACTTGAAAATGGTTAAGTGTAGTGACTTGAAATGTGAATTAGTGACTTGAAAATGGTTAAATATAGTGACTCGAAATTGTGAACTTGTTACTTGAAAATGGTTAAGTGTAGTGACTTGAAATATGAATTAGTGACTTGAAATGTGAATTAGTGACTTGGAAATGGTTAAGTGTAGTGACTTTAAATTGTGAACTTGTTTATTGAACTGGTTAAATGTAGTGACTCGAAATTGTGAACTTGTTTCTTGAAAATGGTTAAGTGTAGTGACTTAAAAATGCGAATTAGTGACTTAAAAATGGCCAAGTGTAGTGATTTGAAATTCTGATCTTGTTTCTTGAAAATGGTTAAGTCTAGTGACTTGAAATATGAATTAGTTACTTGAATATGGTTAAGTGTAGTGACTTGAAATTGTTAACTTGTTTCATGAAAATGTTTAAGTATAGTGAGTTCAATTGTGAATTAGTGACTTGAAAAGGGTTAAGTGTAGTGAATTGAAATGTGAATTAGTGACTTGAAAATGGTTAAATGTAGTGACTTGAAATGTGAATTACTGACTTGAAAATGGTTAAGTGTAGTGACTTGAAATGTGAATTAGTGACTTGAAAATGGTTAAATATAGTGACTCGAAATTGTGAACTTGTTACTTGAAAATGGTTAAGTGTAGTGACTTGAAATGTGAATTAGTGACTTGAAAATGGTTAAGTGTAGTGACTTTAAATTGTGAACTTGTTTATTGAACTGGTTAAATGTAGTGACTCGAAATTGTGAACTTGTTTCTTGAAAATGGTTAAGTGTAGTGACTTGAAATGCGAATTAGTGACTTAAAAATGGCTAAGTGTAGTGATTTGAAATTCTGATCTTGTTTCTTGAAAATGGTTAAGTTTAGTGACTTGAAATGCGAATTAGTGACTTAAAAATGCCTAAGTGTAGTGATTTGAAATTCTGATCTTGTTTCTTGAAAATGGTTAAGTGTAGTGACTTGAAATTGTGAACTTGTTTAATGAAATGGTTAAATGTAGTGACATGAAATTGTGAACGTGTTTCTTGAAATGGTTAAGTGTAGCAACTTGAAATTGTTAACTTGTTTCATGAAAATGGTTAAGCGTACTGACTTGAAATATGAATTAGTGACTTGAAAATGGTTAAGTGTAGTGACTTGAAATTGTTAACTTGTTTCATGAAAATGGTTAAGTGTAATGAGATGAATTGTGAATTAGTGACTTGAAAATGGTTAAGTATAGTGAATTGAAATGTGAATTAGTGACTTGAAAATGGTTAAATGTAGTGATTAGAAATTGTGAACATGTTTCTTGAAAATTGTTAAGTGTAGTGACTTGAAATGTGAATTACTAACTTGAAAATGGTTAAGTGTAGTGACTTGAAATGTGAATTACTGACTTGAAAATTGTTAAGTGTAGTGACTTGAAAATGGTAAACTGTAGTGACTTGAAATGTTTACTAGTGACTTGAAATGGTTAAATGTAGTGACATGAAATTGTGAACATGTTTCTTGAAAATGGTTATGTGTAGTGACTTGAAATGTGAACTACTGACTTGAAAATGGTTAAGTGTAGTGACTTAAAATTGTGAACATGTTTCTTGAAAATTGTTAAGTGTAGTGACTTGAAATGTGAATTACTAACTTGAAAATGGTTAAGTGTAGTGACTTGAAATGTGAATTACTGACTTGAAAATGGTTAAGTGTAGTGACTTGAAAATGGTAAACTGTAGTGACTTGAAATGTTTACTAGTGACTTGAAATGGTTAAATGTAGTGACATGAAATTGTGAACATGTTTCTTGAAAATGGTTATGTGTAGTGACTTGAAATGTGAACTACTGACTTGAAAATGGTTAAGTGTAGTGACTTAAAATTGTGAACTTGTTTCTTGAAAATGGATAAGTGTAGTGACTAGAAATTGTGAACTTGTTTCTTGAAATTGTTAAGTGTAGCGACTTGAAAGTGTGAACTTGTTTCTTGAAAATGGTGAAGTGTAGTGACTTGAAAGATGAATTAGTGACTTGAAATGTGAATTAGTGACTTTAAAAATGGTTAAGTATAGTGACTTGAAATTGTGAATTTGTTTCTTTAAATTGTTAAGTGTAGCAACTTGAAATTGTGAGCTTGTTTTCTGAAAATGGTTCTGTAGTGACTTGAAATCTGAATTAGTGACTTTAAAAATTGTTAAGTATAGTGACTTGAAACTGTGAACTTGTTTATTGAAATGGTTATATGTAGTGTTTTGAAAGTGTGAACTCATTTCTTGAAAATGGTTAGGTGTAGTGACTTTAAATGTGAATTAGTGACTTGAAAATGGTTAAGTGTAGTGACTTGAAATGTGAATTAGTGACTTGAAAATGGTTAATTATAGTGACTTGAAATTGTGAACTTGTTACTTGAAATTGGTTAAGTGTAGTGACTTGAAATTGTTAACTTGTTTCATGAAAATTTTTAAGTATAGTGAGTTCAATTGTGAATTAGTGACTTGAAAATGGTTAAGTGTAGTGAGTTGAAATTTGAATTAGTGACTTGAAAATGGTTAAATGTAGTGACTAGAAATTGTGAACATGTTTCTTGAAAATTGTTAAATGTAGTGACTTGAAATGTGAATTACTGACATGAAAATGGTTAAGTGTAGTGACTTGAAATGTGAATTACTGACTTGAAAATGGTTAAGTGTAGTGACTTGAAATGTTAATTAGTGACTTGAAAATGGTTAAATATAGTGACTTGAAATTGTGAACTTGTTTCTTGAAAATGGTTAAGTGTAGTGACATGAAATATGAATTAGTGACTTGAAAATGGTTAAGTGTAGTTACTTGAAACTGTTAACTTGTTTCATGAAAATGGTTAAGTGTAGTGACTTGAAATGTGAATTACTGACTTGAAAATGGTTAAGTGTAGCAATAATGACAATAATGATAATAATGACGAAAACAGTGAAACATATACCCAAATAATGAACCAAATAACAGATTTAAATATAAATACAACAAATGCTAAACCAAATATAAATACCATAAAAAATGAACAACCAAGTACAAGTAGAACATATGATAAAAGAAGATATGACAACCCTAGAACAACCGGACCAACTTATTATACAGTAACCGATGATAATAGATATGGAGCAATATGGCAAAGTAGACTAAATAAATGGACACCAACTAAAACTCCAGAACATTCACAATTTTTAGATTTAGATTGTGTCACAGATGTAAATAAAACAATACAAGTATGGATAGGACAAATTGCAAAACAACTAATAGATAATAAAATATCAGTAGCAGATACACCAGGATATATAGAAAGAACACTAATAGGAACAGTAAAATTATGGCTACATAACATAACAGCTGATGGTAGAGCAGCTTTAAGAAATAATAAAGATAGTAGTGGAACAATTACAACATCAAGCATAGCTATATTAGACAAATACGAATTTGGAATTAGAAATGAATTTGGAAGTATGACAACAGAATTAGCAGAACAAGAAAAAGATAAAAATCTAAATAGACAATTAATGAATAAATTATCAATATGTAATATGTGTTATATAGATGAATATACATGCGCTTTTAAAGATTACTATTATAGAGCAATATATACTCATGAAGAAGCTATAGCAGTTAGAAGAACATATTTTACAAAATTACCTGAACCATTTAGCACAAAAATTATAACAGCATGGGACGCAGCTAGTTTAACAGATACATTGGGAGCTAGAATAAAATATTTACAAACATGGTTTATAGGACTATGTGATGAATATAAAGATAAACAAAAATTAGACAAAGTATTAACAAAAAACATGTCGTGTTGTACACAAAAGATAGCACCACAATTTGGTTGTAAAACTAAGAAAAATAAGTTTAGATACAAAAAACGATTTAAAAAGTATAAATCTTTTAAATCTAAATACAAGTATAAAAATCCAAGAAAACGATATTATATAAAAAATTACAAAAGAAAAAGACCTTATCGACCTAAGAAAAAATTATCAGAATGCAAATGTTACAACTGTGGAAAATTAGGACACTTAGCTAAAGATTGTAAAATACCTAAAGATATAAAGAAAAAACAAATTACCGAAGTACGAATAGAAGAAAATATTTATACAGAATTACCATACATAGATTATGATTTAGAAAGTAACGATAGTATTTATGAACTAGATGAATTACCAGATATAGAAATAAATAACTCAGATTTAGAAACTGATTTAAATAATGATGATCTTAACAATATAAATCTATCAGATACAGAAAACGAAATTGATGACTGAATCAGGAATAATAGAAAAAGAAAATTACCAAACTGAAGATAGTAATAACCAAAAAATAATATTTGACTCAAATATATACAAGCAAATCACAAAACAAGAAATAACCTTAAAAATAGATAATGTATTAGATGTACCAATGGTAAAATATTGGTTTAAAAAACCAAAAGAAGAATATTATATAATAAGCCAAAAAGAACATACAGTAGACTGTAAATATGCACAAGGTAGTGCAATGGTACCCATAATAAGTAAAAGAGAAATAACCAAAGAAATACAAACATTAAAACCAAAACCGAAAAACGAAATAACTCATGTACACTTAGGAGCAATACAGATATTAATAAAAGCATGTTTTAAAGAAGGAATAAATACACCTATAGAGCTATACTTAGCAGATGATAGAATTAAATACCCAATTGAACAGAGTATAATTAGTGCAGTAAAAGGAAATTTAATATACCAAAAATTTAAGTTTACAGTTAACCCAAATTATACAGTAGCAATAAAAGATAGAAATATAGATAAATCCCTAGTATTATATTGGAAGCTATCAGGAATAGAACTAACCCCTGGAAGTAAAATATTTACAGCAAGATGCAAAAATTTATATATTTTAACTACTAAACATATGGTACAAGCAACTAATAAAATTGATAAAATTAATATAGAATCCCCATTTGACAATATCTTAACAGTTATAGATAATAATGATTATAGTTATGATGATTTAAATATGAATCAAGAATTAGATATAGTAAAAGAAAGAATAGGAACGACATCAAAAAGACAAATAGATGCCCCTTCATCCTCATCAAGAATGAGCACATCTAGAAGAATAGAATATGAAATACCTAATGAAATAATACCAACACAACATCCCTATTATATAACAGGAATATTAAATCAACGAAAATATTTAATCTTAATCAACACCGGAGAACAAGATAATTGGATAACCAGAGAATTAATTACAGAAGATGATATTATAATACAAGAACAAGAAATACCCGATTTACCAATAGAATTAAAACAGACAAAGGAAATAACTATTCAAGAATTAATTATAGGCGGAATACCTATAAATATACAATTTACAATAGGACAAATAAATCCAAATATAGTTTTAGGACTACAATGGCTAGAACAAGTAAAACCATATAAGTTAGAAGATAAAAGATTAATCATTCGTTACCAAAATAAAAATGTAATAATCAATAGAACAAAATCAATACTATAAAAATACCTTAGCATGAAAGTATATATATTAGCAAAAATAATTGTGGAAGGACATAATAGTAGATATTATACACCAATGATAGACACAGGCTCAGAAGCAAATTTATGTAGATATAATTGTTTACCAGAATCTAAATGGAAACCAGTAACACATCCAACCGTATTCTCAGGATTTAATGACGAAGGAAGTATGATAAAATATTACGCAAAAGATGTAAAATTACAAATATGGGATAAAATACTAACGATAAAAACAATGTACAATTACGAATTCACAACAAGAGATATAATTTTAGGAATGCCCTTTATAGATGAACTATACCCTCATATACTAACAAAAACACACTGTTGGTTTACAACACCTTGTAAACAAAAAATAGGAGCCAAAAGAGTACAAAATAAACCTAGAAAAATAACACCATGGATAAAAGGATCAGAAAAAATAACACAAAAACTAGAAAATCAATCAACAACAGAGAAAGCAATAGAAATTATAACCTTTAATATCAACATGTTACAACCAATCTATGATAAGTTAGAACCCTTATATAGTGACAATCCGCTTAAAGGATGGCATAAACATAAAACAACAGTTACAATAGAACTAATAGATCAAAATAGTATAATAACCCAAAAACCATTAAAATATAACTTTGATGATTTAAAAGGATTTACCTTACACATAAATGAATTACTTCAAAATAATTACATCCAAGCTAGTAATAGTAAACATACTAGTCCAGCCTTTATTGTTAACAAACATAGTGAACAAAAAAGAGGAAAAAGTAGAATGGTTATTGATTATAGAAATCTAAATGCCAAAACTAAAACTTATAATTACCCAATACCAAATAAAATACTAAAAATTAGACAAATCCAAGGATATAATTACTTTAGCAAATTTGATTGCAAATCAGGATTTTATCATTTAAAATTAGAAGATAACTCTAAACATTTAACAGCATTCACAGTACCCCAAGGATTTTATGAATGGAATGTTTTACCCTTTGGATATAAAAATGCACCAGGTAGATATCAACATTTTATGGATACATATTTTATACAATTAGAAAATTGTATTGTATATATTGATGATATATTGTTATACTCAAGAACAGAAGACGAACATATACAATTACTAAATAAATTTATCAACATTATAGATACAGCAGGAATTAGTTTAAGTAGAAGCAAGGCAGAAATAATGAAAAACCAAATAGAATTTCTTGGCATACAAATAGATAAGAATGGAGTAAAGATGCAAACACATATAGTACAAAAAATTATAAATTCAAATGAGATATTAGATACAAAGAAAAAATTACAATCCTTTTTAGGATTAGTAAACCAAGTAAGAGAATATATACCAAAGTTAGCAGAATATTTAAAACCATTAAATAAGAAATTAAAAAAGGATATTGAATATCATTTTGACCAAACAGATAGAAAACATATACAAAAGGTTAAAGAATTATGTCAAAAGTTACCAAAATTATATTTCCCAGATATAACAAAGGAATTTATATATATAGTAGAAACAGATTCAAGTAATCATAGCTACGGTGGAGTATTAAAATATAAGTATCTTGATACAAAAATAGAACATCACTGTAGATATCACTCAGGAACATATACGGAACCTCAAGATAAATGGAAAATAAATAGAAAAGAATTATTTGCCTTATATAAATGTTTATTAACATTCGAACCATATATAGTTTATAACAAATTTATTGTCAGAACAGATAATACACAAGTAAAATGGTGGCTAACAAGAAAATTAGACGACTCAGTTACAACAAAAGAAATACGAAGACTTGTCTTAAATATACAAAATTTTACATTTACAATAGAAGTGATCAGTACTAACAAAAATGTCACTGCAGACTACTTATCAAGACAAAGCTACTCAGACAGACCAAGATAGCCAGATGGATATTTTATTAAAAGCCATGACTACACTTTGCTTAAAAGTGGACAGTTTTGAGCTAGAATTAAAAGAGCTAAAGAAGGAAAGAGCTACAAGTCAGCCGCATGACTCAAAATATGCTGAACTATGTCGATCGGAAGACATTAAAAATCCAGAACTAGAAGGAGACGTTGAGAAACTCCATAAAACTCATAACAAGTTTGTTAATGCAGCTACAGGAAAAGCATCTACAGAAGCAAGCAGCTCAAATACAACCAACCAATCTACAAAAAGACAAAACCAAAATTTAAATAGCCAGTTTACAAAAACCTTTATCAAAAATAAACAACCCATAAATCTATCACATCCGACTATACCAAGTCCACAAACATCCACATATGCCGCAAGCCTAAGCCAAAATAAACAAGTATATAACCACATTTCCAGAGCATACATCCAAAATATCTATAAAACCCAAACATTTTTGAATTTACATCCAAGATCTCAGACAACCAATGACCCTCAAAAAGATTTTATAACTCAAAAACTACAAGGATATAATAAACTAATTGCCCAGCCTGGCACCAGTGCAAATTTAGTACGTACATGCTACGAATATGGACTACTTTCAACAGTATATACAGCAGATGGAGCAGAACTACAACAAATACCAGACTTATATAATGCTTTTACAATATACAAAAGAATTACAGACGGATCATTCTTTTATATAAGATGTTATTCAGCACCAGCAGAGATATTATACAATGAGATAAAACCACTCATCCAAGTAGTAAAAATTGGACTTACCAGAGATATGATTATCCCAGAGGAAATAGAAAAGCAACCAGAAATACCAGAAGTTGATATACCAACATTCTTTGCTACAAAAAGATTAATAGGATTACAAGTAATTATTCAAGAACTAGTCAACAACTACACCAATGGACATAATATATGGAAATATCATTGTAGAGACCATGCCATGATCTATGCAAATGCAAGAGTACTACGCCAAGAAGATATGGAAGAAGTACGTAGTTGGATATGGACACTATTAAGACCTGAAGATACCCCAACAACAAGAGCTATCAAAAAAGATTTTATTTCAGAAAATTTATTAGTCAAATACTGCCAGTATTTAGGACCGAAATATCCAGATCACCAATGTTCAAAATGCAGTGGAGGAAATACGACAACTATACCAGAAGTGAATCTAGAATAAAGCCAGCAGGACAAAAAGCTACAGACAAAAGATAATGGGAAGACCCACAGATAGTTTTTAGTTTGTCTTATTATGTAAATTATTGAGAATCTTTTTATCTTTTTAAGTGGAAGACATAAAGTCCCCACACGTTTTCTTTCTTTTGAAATTTTGAGCATAAGGCTCAATTATGTAAGAAAAAGAATAAAGTAGGAATAGTAACACGCGTCTAGGAATAGTAGAAAACGCGTTTTTTCCTTTCTTTTTAGAAAAAGTCGTAAAGTACACAGTAACTAGTACTGTGCACTTACGCGTTTATGTAATATATATATAGCGGTGAAGGCAAAAGAGAAGGTAAGAATTCAGAGAAATCTGAAAACCCCTCTCATGAGCTGAGACCCCCTACAAAAAAATATATAAAATAATTATTTCAAGCATGGAGGAATCCAATATAGAACCATCTATGTCACATACTACCGAAGAGATAACAACAAAGGTATACTCATATTTACATATGTGTAACTAATCTATCATATTCCTAATAATCTCTATTAGCTTATTATTATTTATCATGTCATAGTTTGATTATGTTAACATTATCCTTATTAGTTTGCTATGGTTAGGAAGCTAAGAGTAAGTTAGACCCAGACTAAGCTTTTCCAAAATGGTTGAACCCAGAAAAAGGCTAAGAATGCCGTGAATAGGGTAGTAAACCAACTGAAGTAAGCAGTGTTAGGGTAAACTGATTAACGCTGGAACCCATAGTAGTGACCAACCGGATAATTAAACATACTGGACTATTAGATGATAAAGGTAATAATATAAGCAGAGGTTAGAAGGAATAATTTGATTAAACACAGAAGTAAGAAATGACAGAATCTAGTTATATGAAACCCGATATAGCAGAAACTAGTAACCTTAAACAAACAGAAGATGTAGAAAAATATAAAACCCCAACACCTAAATATTTGATAAATGAAGACAAGGACTACAAAATATTAATCTTATATATATTAAGAACTTTAGATACAGAAATAATACAAAACATATATAATCTATTATTTACTCATGAACTTATAGACCTAATGAAAGAATCATGGTTAGATACAATATTAAACAATGATAGTGATGATGACTTTAGAGATAATGATATATACCTAGATATAGATACAGAAGGATATCTAGATTATTATTGAAATGAACCAACAACATTTAGAAAATTTAGAAAATTGGCAAAAAACTATAGATGAATTAAGAGAAAGAGAAACCTTAATACAACACAACCTAGATAAATATATCCAAACCCAGAATGAAGCATATCTAGATTTAATAGTACAAGACATTAACCAAATATTAAGATTAATTCGACAAAGAGATATTTATTTTAATTCCGCATTTACATAAATGTCTCTAAAAGAGAAAGATCAAAGGACCACCCCCCTCTTGGTATCAGAGCATAGGAATAAAAAATATAGGAATAAGAAAAATGTTATATCAGATAAGATGATAATAAGCACCAACAATATTTACAAGAATAAGGAAACACAGTAAAAAACAATTTATAATGCAAACAGAAAACATGAAAGGAATTGAATATGGAGAAGATCTACCAGATGAACATCCTAGATGTATAAGATTAGATAAACAAATAAATATAGCAACTAAAGTACAGAAACTAAGACAAAATTTAGATAAATTATATGAAAAATACGAATACACAAAAATACCTGAATTAATAGATACAATTTCCTATACTGAATACGAATATATAAGACAACTCATAAAACAACAAGAATATAAATATGATGAATTATAATGTATAAACGACAACAATCAAAAGTAGTTAGAAAAATAAAAATACACTATTTAACAAGAAGAATTGAAAAACAGAGTAAAATAAAAAGTCAGCAAAAATATAACCTACGAGAAATTACACAAATAATTAAGGAAATAAATAACTTAACTAGAGCAATAACACATTTTATTATAGCAATAACTAAAATAAGAGAATCATTAGTAAATGGATAAACCAGAATCAAGTAACCCAGTATACATATATCCCGAAACACCAAAAATAATAAGAAAAATGGAATTATTGAGAAAATTAAGTGACATACACGAAGAGCTTAAAATTAGAAAAGAAAGATTAAATTATAATATATTTGCAGGAGTAGCTAAGAAATCAATCGAGGCACAAAAACAGACTATACAAGAATTAGAATTACAAAAAGATATATTAGAAATTAAATATTGTTTATGAATAAAGAAGAATATCCAGTAGAAGAAAAAACATTTTTAGGAACAGATGGAACACAAATAATAATAACACACTCAAATTTAGGACGACGATATAGAAAAATAGGTACAAAATTACATTTAATGCCAGATCCAATATCAGCTAAATTAGAAGATAGTTTAACAGAAATGATAAGATTACAAAAGGAAAATACTGAAATAGATCAAAAATTAGAAATTGAAAAAATACGATTAGAAGCCAGAAAAGAAATCGAACAACTAAAAAACCAACAAATAAAACAAGACCATCCTCAAAAACCTATACCACCTCAAGAACCAATCCCTGAATATTTTGAACCAGAACCTGAAACATCCGAATCATCTACAAAAATACAAGAAATGGAAAGAGAATTAGCAATATTAAAACAAATATATGCCCAGAAAGTACAAGCAAGATTAGCAAAACAAAATGAAAAAATAAAAAAAGAAAAAGAAAAAAAGTTAGCAATGGAATTAGAAAAGTTAAAAGAACAAATACACTTAGAAAGCTTAAACCCTGACGAAGAATCTCCAAATATAAGTATTGATAACATCACAATAGACAATTTAACTATAGATACTGTAACCATAAATGAATCAGAATCCGAAATAAATTTAGGCAATAATGACAATAATGATAATAATGACGAAAACAGTGAAACATATACCCAAATAATGAACCAAATAACAGATTTAAATATAAATACAACAAATGCTAAACCAAATATAAATACCATAAAAAATGAACAACCAAGTACAAGTAGAACATATGATAAAAGAAGATATGACAACCCTAGAACAACCGGACCAACTTATTATACAGTAACCGATGATAATAGATATGGAGCAATATGGCAAAGTAGACTAAATAAATGGACACCAACTAAAACTCCAGAACATTCACAATTTTTAGATTTAGATTGTGTCACAGATGTAAATAAAACAATACAAGTATGGATAGGACAAATTGCAAAACAACTAATAGATAATAAAATATCAGTAGCAGATACACCAGGATATATAGAAAGAACACTAATAGGAACAGTAAAATTATGGCTACATAACATAACAGCTGATGGTAGAGCAGCTTTAAGAAATAATAAAGATAGTAGTGGAACAATTACAACATCAAGCATAGCTATATTAGACAAATACGAATTTGGAATTAGAAATGAATTTGGAAGTATGACAACAGAATTAGCAGAACAAGAAAAAGATAAAAATCTAAATAGACAATTAATGAATAAATTATCAATATGTAATATGTGTTATATAGATGAATATACATGCGCTTTTAAAGATTACTATTATAGAGCAATATATACTCATGAAGAAGCTATAGCAGTTAGAAGAACATATTTTACAAAATTACCTGAACCATTTAGCACAAAAATTATAACAGCATGGGACGCAGCTAGTTTAACAGATACATTGGGAGCTAGAATAAAATATTTACAAACATGGTTTATAGGACTATGTGATGAATATAAAGATAAACAAAAATTAGACAAAGTATTAACAAAAAACATGTCGTGTTGTACACAAAAGATAGCACCACAATTTGGTTGTAAAACTAAGAAAAATAAGTTTAGATACAAAAAACGATTTAAAAAGTATAAATCTTTTAAATCTAAATACAAGTATAAAAATCCAAGAAAACGATATTATATAAAAAATTACAAAAGAAAAAGACCTTATCGACCTAAGAAAAAATTATCAGAATGCAAATGTTACAACTGTGGAAAATTAGGACACTTAGCTAAAGATTGTAAAATACCTAAAGATATAAAGAAAAAACAAATTACCGAAGTACGAATAGAAGAAAATATTTATACAGAATTACCATACATAGATTATGATTTAGAAAGTAACGATAGTATTTATGAACTAGATGAATTACCAGATATAGAAATAAATAACTCAGATTTAGAAACTGATTTAAATAATGATGATCTTAACAATATAAATCTATCAGATACAGAAAACGAAATTGATGACTGAATCAGGAATAATAGAAAAAGAAAATTACCAAACTGAAGATAGTAATAACCAAAAAATAATATTTGACTCAAATATATACAAGCAAATCACAAAACAAGAAATAACCTTAAAAATAGTGACTTGAAATTGTGAATTTGTTTCTTTAAATTGTTAAGTGTAGCAACTTGAAATTGTGAGCTTGTTTTCTGAAAATGGTTCTGTAGTGACTTGAAATCTAAATTAGTGACTTTAAAAATTGTTAAGTATAGTGACTTGAAACTGTGAACTTGTTTATTGAAATGGTTATATGTAGTGTTTTGAAAGTGTGAACTCATTTCTTGAAAATGGTTAGGTGTAGTGACTTTAAATGTGAATTAGTGACTTGAAAATGGTTAAGTGTAGTGACTTGAAATGTGAATTAGTGACTTGAAAATGGTTAATTATAGTGACTTGAAATTGTGAACTTGTTACTTGAAATTGGTTAAGTGTAGTGACTTGAAATTGTTAACTTGTTTCATGAAAATTTTTAAGTATAGTGAGTTCAATTGTGAATTAGTGACTTGAAAATGGTTAAGTGTAGTGAGTTGAAATTTGAATTAGTGACTTGAAAATGGTTAAATGTAGTGACTAGAAATTGTGAACATGTTTCTTGAAAATTGTTAAATGTAGTGACTTGAAATGTGAATTACTGACATGAAAATGGTTAAGTGTAGTGACTTGAAATGTGAATTACTGACTTGAAAATGGTTAAGTGTAGTGACTTGAAATGTTAATTAGTGACTTGAAAATGGTTAAATATAGTGACTTGAAATTGTGAACTTGTTTCTTGAAAATGGTTAAGTGTAGTGACATGAAATATGAATTAGTGACTTGAAAATGGTTAAGTGTAGTTACTTGAAACTGTTAACTTGTTTCATGAAAATGGTTAAGTGTAGTGACTTGAAATGTGAATTACTGACTTGAAAATGGTTAAGTGTAGTGACTTGAAATGTGAATTAGTGACTTGAAAATGGTTAAATATAGTGACTCGAAATTGTGAACTTGTTACTTGAAAATGGTTAAGTGTAGTGACTTGAAATATGAATTAGTGACTTGAAATGTGAATTAGTGACTTGGAAATGGTTAAGTGTAGTGACTTTAAATTGTGAACTTGTTTATTGAACTGGTTAAATGTAGTGACTCGAAATTGTGAACTTGTTTCTTGAAAATGGTTAAGTGTAGTGACTTGAAATGCGAATTAGTGACTTAAAAATGGCCAAGTGTAGTGATTTGAAATTCTGATCTTGTTTCTTGAAAATGGTTAAGTCTAGTGACTTGAAATATGAATTAGTTACTTGAATATGGTTAAGTGTAGTGACTTGAAATTGTTAACTTGTTTCATGAAAATTTTTAAGTATAGTGAGTTCAATTGTGAATTAGTGACTTGAAAATGGTTAAGTGTAGTGAATTGAAATGTGAATTAGTGACTTGAAAATGGTTAAATGTAGTGACTTGAAATGTGAATTACTGACTTTAAAATGGTTAAGTGTAGTGACTTGAAATGTGAATTAGTGACTTGAAAATGGTTAAATATAGTGACTCGAAATTGTGAACTTGTTATTCCTCTTATAATTTTTTATATAATATCTTTTTCTTGGGTTTTTATTTTTATATTTTTCTTTAAAGGGTTTGTATTTCTTAAAGCGTTTTTTATATCTATACTTAGTTTTCTTATTTTTGCAACCAAATTGTGGTGCTGTTTTTTGTGTACAACACGACATATTTTTATTTAATACTTTATCAAATTTTTGTTTATCTTTATATTGATCACATAAGCCTATAAACCATGTGTGTAAATATTTGATTCTAGATCCTAATGTATCTGTCAAACTAGCTGCTTCCCAATCAGTTATTATTTTTGTACTAAATGGTTCTGGTAATTTTGTAAAATATGTTTGTCTTACTGCTATAGCTTCTTCTTGATTATATATGCTTCTATAATAATAGTCTTTGAAAGCACATGTATATTCGTCTATGTAACACATATTACATATTGATAGTTTATTCATTAATTGTCTATTTAGATTTTTATCCTTTTCCTGTTCCGCTAGCTCTGTTGTCATACTACCGAATTCGTTTCTAATTCCATATTCATATTTGTCTAAAATTGCTATACTTGATGTTGTAATTGTTCCACTACTGTCTTTATTACTTCTTAATGTTGCTCTTCCGTCAGCGTTTATGTTATGTAACCATAGTTTTACTGTTTCTATTAGACACTTTAGTAAATTTGCTGTAAATCAGGCTGTTTTAGCATTGAGGTTTCTATGGTATAACTACTTTAGTAAATTTGACTGTAAATCAGGCTTTTATCATTTAAAACTAGAAGAAAACTCTAAAAAACTTACAGCATTCACAGTACCCCAGGGATTTTATGAATGGAATGTCTTACCTTTCGGATATAAAAATGCACCAGGTAGATTTCAACACTTTATGGACACACAATTTACACAACTAGAAAATTGTATTATATATATTGATGATATTCTATTATATTCAAGAACAGAAGAAGAACATATACAATTACTAAATAAATTTATAAACATTATAGAAACGGCAGGAATTAACCTAAGTAAAAGTAAGGCAGAAATAATGAAAAATCAAATAGAATTTTTAGGTATACAAATAGATAAAGATGGAATAAAAATGCAAACACATATAGTACAAAAGATAATCAGGTCAGAAGAAATATTAGACACAAAGAAAAAGTTACAATCCTTTTTAGGATTAGTAAATCAAGTAAGAGAATATATACCAAAATTAGCAGAACATCTAAAACCATTACATCAAAAGTTAAAGAAAAATGTTGAATATCATTTTGATCAAACAGATAAAAAACACATACAAAAAATAAAAGAATTATGTCAACAGTTACCAAAATTATACTTTCCAGACACAACAAAAGGGTTAAATATAGTGACTCGAAATTGTGAACTTGTTACTTGAAAATGGTTAAGTGTAGTGACTTGAAATATGAATTAGTGACTTGAAAATGGTTAAGTGTAGTGACTTTAAATTGTGAACTTGTTTATTGAACTGGTTAAATGTAGTGACTCGAAATTGTGAACTTGTTTCTTGAAAACGGTTAAGTGTAGTGACTTGAAATGCGAATTAGTGACTTAAAAATGGCTAAGTGTAGTGATTTGAAATTCTGATCTTGTTTCTTGAAAATGGTTAAGTGTAGTGACTTGAAATATGAATTAGTTACTTGAAAATGGTTAAGTGTAGTGACTTGAAATTGTTAACTTGTTTCATGAAAATGTTTAAGTATAGTGAGTTCAATTGTGAATTAGTGACTTGAAAATGGTTAAGTGTAGTGACTTGAAATGTGAATTAGTGACTTGAAAATGGTTAAATGTAGTGACTTGAAATGTGAATTACTGACTTGAAAATGGTTAAGTGTAGTGACTTGAAATGTGAATTAGTGACTTGAAAATGGTTAAATATAGTGACTCGAAATTGTGAACTTGTTACTTGAAAATGGTTAAGTGTAGTGACTTGAAATATGAATTAGTGACTTGAAAATGGTTAAGTGTAGTGACTTTAAATTGTGAACTTGTTTATTGAACTGGTTAAATGTAGTGACTCAAAATTGTGAACTTGTTTCTTGAAAACGGTTAAGTGTAGTGACTTGAAATGCGAATTAGTGACTTAAAAATGGCTAAGTGTAGTGATTTGAAATTCTGATCTTGTTTCTTGAAAATGGTTAAGTGTAGTGACTTGAAATATGAATTAGTTACTTGAAAATGGTTAAGTGTAGTGACTTGAAATTGTTAACTTGTTTCATGAAAATGTTTAAGTATAGTGAGTTCAATTGTGAATTAGTGACTTGAAAATGGTTAAGTGTAGTGAATTGAAATGTGAATTAGTGACTTGAAAATGGTTAAATGTAGTGACTTGAAATGTGAATTACTGACTTGAAAATGGTTAAGTGTGGTGACTTGAAATGTGAATTAGTGACTTGAAAATGGTTAAATATATTGACTCGAAATTGTGAACTTGTTACTTGAAAATGGTTAAGTGTATTGACTTGAAATATGAATTAGTGACTTGAAATGTGAATTAGTGACTTGAAAATGGTTAAGTGTAGTGACTTTAAACTGTGAACTTGTTTATTGAACTGGTTAAATGTAGTGACTCGAAATTGTGAACTTGTTTCTTGGAAATGGTTAAGTGTAGTGACTTGAAATGCGAATTAGTGACTTAAAAATGGCTAAGTGTAGTGATTTGAAACTCTGATCTTGTTTCTTGAAAATGGTTAAGTTTAGTGACTTGAAATGCGAATTAGTGACTTAAAAATACCTAAGTGTAGTGATTTGAAATTCTGATCTTGTTTCTTGAAAATGGTTAAGTGTAGTGACTTGAAATTGTGAACTTGTTTAATGAAATGGTTAAATGTAGTGACATGAAATTGTGAACGTGTTTCTTGAAATGGTTAAGTGTAGCAACTTGAAATTGTTAACTTGTTTCATGAAAATGGTTAAGCGTAGTGATTTGAAATATGAATTACTGACTTGAAAATGGTTAAGTGTAGTGACTTGAAAATGGTAAACTGTAGTGACTTGAAATGTTAACTAGTGACTTGAAATGGTTAATTGTAGTGACATGAAATTGTGAACATGTTTCTTGAAAATTGTTAAGTGTAGTGACTTGAAATGTGAATTAGTGACTTGCAAGTGGTTAAATGTAGTGACTTGAAATTGTGAACATGTTTCTTGAAAATTGTTAAGTGTAGTGACTTGAAATGTGAATTACTAACTTGAAAATGGTTAAGTGTAGTGACTTGAAATGTGAATTACTGACTTGAAAATGGTTAAGTGTAGTGACTTGAAAATGGTAAACTGTAGTGACTTGAAATGTTAACTAGTGACTTGAAATGGTTAAATGTAGTGACATGAAATTGTGAACATGTTTCTTGAAAATGGTTATGTGTAGTGACTTGAAATGTGAACTACTGACTTGAAAATGGTTAAGTGTAGTGACTTAAAATTGTGAACTTATTTCTTGAAATTGTTAAGTGTAGCGACTTGAAATTGTGAACTTGTTTCTTGAAAATGGTGAAGTGTAGTGACTTGAAATATGAATTAGTGACTTGAAATGTGAATTAGTGACTTGAAAATGGTTAAGTGTAGTGACTTTAAATTGTGAACTTGTTTATTGAACTGGTTAAATGTAGTGACTCGAAATTGTGAACTTGTTTCTTGGAAATGGTTAAGTGTAGTGACTTGAAATGCGAATTAGTGACTCTAAAATGGCTAAGTGTAGTGATTTGAAACTCTGATCTTGTTTCTTGAAAATGGTTAAGTTTAGTGACTTGAAATGCGAATTAGTGACTTAAAAATACCTAAGTGTAGTGATTTGAAATTCTGATCTTGTTTCTTGAAAATGGTTAAGTGTAGTGACTTGAAATTGTGAACTTGTTTAATGAAATGGTTAAATGTAGTGACATGAAATTGTGAACGTGTTTCTTGAAATGGTTAAGTGTAGCAACTTGAAATTGTTAACTTGTTTCATGAAAATGGTTAAGCGTAGTGACTTGAAATATGAATTAGTGACTTGAAAATGGTTAAGTGTAGTGACTTGAAATTGTTAACTTGTTTCATGAAAATGGTTAAGTGTAATGAGATGAATTGTGAATTAGTGACTTGAAAATGGTTAAGTATAGTGAATTGAAATGTGAATTAGTGACTTGAAAATGGTTAAATGTAGTGATTAGAAATTGTGAACATGTTTCTTGAAAATTGTTAAGTGTAGTGATTTGAAATATGAATTACTGACTTGAAAATGGTTAAGTGTAGTGACTTGAAAATGGTAAACTGTAGTGACTTGAAATGTTAACCAGTGACTTGAAATGGTTAAATGTAGTGACATGAAATTGTGAACATGTTTCTTGAAATTGTTAAGTGTAGTGACTTGAAATGTGAATTAGTGACTTGCAAGTGGTTAAATGTAGTGACTTGAAATTGTGAACATGTTTCTTGAAAATTGTTAAGTGTAGTGACTTGAAATGTGAATTACTAACTTGAAAATGGTTAAGTGTAGTGACTTGAAATGTGAATTACTGACTTGAAAATGGTTAAGTGTAGTGACTTGAAAATGGTAAACTGTAGTGACTTGAAATGTTAACTAGTGACTTGAAATGGTTAAATGTAGTGACATGAAATTGTGAACATGTTTCTTGAAAATGGTTATGTGTAGTGACTTGAAATGTGAACTACTGACTTGAAAATGGTTAAGTGTAGTGACTTAAAATTGTGAACTTGTTTCTTGAAAATGGATAAGTGTAGTGACTAGAAATTGTGAACTTGTTTCTTGAAATTGTTAAGTGTAGCGACTTGAAATTGTGAACTTGTTTCTTGAAAATGGTGAAGTGTAGTGACTTGAAATATGAATTAGTGACTTGAAATGTGAATTAGTGACTTGAAAATGGTTAAGTGTAGTGACTTTAAATTGTGAACTTGTTTATTGAACTGGTTAAATGTAGTGACTCGAAATTGTGAACTTGTTTCTTGGAAATGGTTAAGTGTAGTGACTTGAAATGCGAATTAGTGACTTAAAAATGGCTAAGTGTAGTGATTTGAAACTCTGATCTTGTTTCTTGAAAATGGTTAAGTTTAGTGACTTGAAATGCGAATTAGTGACTTAAAAATACCTAAGTGTAGTGATTTGAAATTCTGATCTTGTTTCTTGAAAATGGTTAAGTGTAGTGACTTGAAATTGTGAACTTGTTTAATGAAATGGTTAAATGTAGTGACATGAAATTGTGAACGTGTTTCTTGAAATGGTTAAGTGTAGCAACTTGAAATTGTTAACTTGTTTCATGAAAATGGTTAAGCGTAGTGACTTGAAATATGAATTAGTGACTTGAAAATGGTTAAGTGTAGTGACTTGAAATTGTTAACTTGTTTCATGAAAATGGTTAAGTGTAATGAGATGAATTGTGAATTAGTGACTTGAAAATGGTTAAGTATAGTGAATTGAAATGTGAATTAGTGACTTGAAAATGGTTAAATGTAGTGATTAGAAATTGTGAACATGTTTCTTGAAAATTGTTAAGTGTAGTGATTTGAAATATGAATTACTGACTTGAAAATGGTTAAGTGTAGTGACTTGAAAATGGTAAACTGTAGTGACTTGAAATGTTAACTAGTGACTTGAAATGGTTAAATGTAGTGACATGAAATTGTGAACATGTTTCTTGAAAATTGTTAAGTGTAGTGACTTGAAATGTGAACTACTGACTTGAAAATGGTTAAGTGTAGTGACTTAAAATTGTGAACTTGTTTCTTGAAAATGGATAAGTGTAGTGACTAGAAATTGTGAACTTGTTTCATGAAATTGTTAAGTGTAGCGACTTGAAATTGTGAACTTGTTTCTTGAAAATGGTGAAGTGTAGTGACTTGAAATATGAATTAGTGACTTGAAATGTGAATTAGTGACTTGAAAATGGTTAAGTGTAGTGACTTTAAATTGTGAACTTGTTTATTGAACTGGTTAAATGTAGTGACTCGAAATTGTGAACTTGTTTCTTGGAAATGGTTAAGTGTAGTGACTTGAAATGCGAATTAGTGACTTAAAAATGGCTAAGTGTAGTGATTTGAAACTCTGATCTTGTTTCTTGAAAATGGTTAAGTTTAGTGACTTGAAATGCGAATTAGTGACTTAAAAATACCTAAGTGTAGTGATTTGAAATTCTGATCTTGTTTCTTGAAAATGGTTAAGTGTAGTGACTTGAAATTGTGAACTTGTTTAATGAAATGGTTAAATGTAGTGACATGAAATTGTGAACGTGTTTCTTGAAATGGTTAAGTGTAGCAACTTGAAATTGTTAACTTGTTTCATGAAAAGGGTTAAGCGTAGTGACTTGAAATATGAATTAGTGACTTGAAAATGGTTAAGTGTAGTGACTTGAAATTGTTAACTTGTTTCATGAAAATGGTTAAGTGTAATGAGATGAATTGTGAATTAGTGACTTGAAAATGGTTAAGTATAGTGAATTGAAATGTGAATTAGTGACTTGAAAATGGTTAAATGTAGTGATTAGAAATTGTGAACATGTTTCTTGAAAATTGTTAAGTGTAGTGATTTGAAATATGAATTACTGACTTGAAAATGGTTAAGTGTAGTGACTTGAAAATGGTAAACTGTAGTGACTTGAAATGTTAACTAGTGACTTGAAATGGTTAAATGTAGTGACATGAAATTGTGAACATGTTTCTTGAAATTGTTAAGTGTAGTGACTTGAAATGTGAATTAGTGACTTGCAAGTGGTTAAATGTAGTGACTTGAAATTGTGAACATGTTTCTTGAAAATTGTTAAGTGTAGTGACTTGAAATGTGAATTACTAACTTGAAAATGGTTAAGTGTAGTGACTTGAAATGTGAATTACTGACTTGAAAATGGTTAAGTGTAGTGACTTGAAAATGGTAAACTGTAGTGACTTGAAATGTTAACTAGTGACTTGAAATGGTTAAATGTAGTGACATGAAATTGTGAACATGTTTCTTGAAAATGGTTATGTGTAGTGACTTGAAATGTGAACTACTGACTTGAAAATGGTTAAGTGTAGTGACTTAAAATTGTGAACTTGTTTCTTGAAAATGGATAAGTGTAGTGATTAGAAATTGTGAACTTGTTTCTTGAAATTGTTAAGTGTAGCGACTTGAAATTGTGAACTTGTTTCTTGAAAATGGTGAAGTGTAGTGACTTGAAATATGAATTAGTGACTTGAAATGTGAATTAGTGACTTGAAAATGGTTAAGTGTAGTGACTTTAAATTGTGAACTTGTTTATTGAACTGGTTAAATGTAGTGACTCGAAATTGTGAACTTGTTTCTTGGAAATGGTTAAGTGTAGTGACTTGAAATGCGAATTAGTGACTTAAAAATGGCTAAGTGTAGTGATTTGAAACTCTGATCTTGTTTCTTGAAAATGGTTAAGTTTAGTGACTTGAAATTGTGAACTTGTTTAATGAAATGGTTAAATGTAGTGACATGAAATTGTGAACGTGTTTCTTGAAATGGTTAAGTGTAGCAACTTGAAATTGTTAACTTGTTTCATGAAAATGGTTAAGCGTAGTGACTTGAAATATGAATTAGTGACTTGAAAATGGTTAAGTGTAGTGACTTGAAATTGTTAACTTGTTTCATGAAAATGGTTAAGTGTAATGAGATGAATTGTGAATTAGTGACTTGAAAATGGTTAAGTATAGTGAATTGAAATGTGAATTAGTGACTTGAAAATGGTTAAATGTAGTGATTAGAAATTGTGAACATGTTTCTTGAAAATTGTTAAGTGTAGTGATTTGAAATATGAATTACTGACTTGAAAATGGTTAAGTGTAGTGACTTGAAAATGGTAAACTGTAGTGACTTGAAATGTTAACTAGTGACTTGAAATGGTTAAATGTAGTGACATGAAATTGTGAACATGTTTCTTGAAAATTGTTAAGTGTAGTGACTTGAAATGTGAATTAGTGACTTGCAAGTGGTTAAATGTAGTGACTTGAAATTGTGAACATGTTTCTTGAAAATTGTTAAGTGTAGTGACTTGAAATGTGAATTACTAACTTGAAAATGGTTAAGTGTAGTGACTTGAAATGTGAATTACTGACTTGAAAATGGTTAAGTGTAGTGACTTGAAAATGGTAAACTGTAGTGACTTGAAATGTTAACTAGTGACTTGAAATGGTTAAATGTAGTGACATGAAATTGTGAACATGTTTCTTGAAAATGGTTATGTGTAGTGACTTGAAATGTGAACTACTGACTTGAAAATGGTTAAGTGTAGTGACTTAAAATTGTGAACTTGTTTCTTGAAAATGGATAAGTGTAGTGACTAGAAATTGTGAACTTGTTTCTTGAAATTGTTAAGTGTAGCGACTTGAAATTGTGAACTTGTTTCTTGAAAATGGTGAAGTGTAGTGACTTGAAATATGAATTAGTGACTTGAAATGTGAATTAGCGACTTTAAAAATGGTTAAGTATAGTGACTTGAAATTGTGAATTTGTTTCTTTAAATGGTTAAGTGTAGAACTTGAAATTGTGAACATGTTTCCTGAAAATGGTTCTGTAGTGACTTGAAATCTGAATTAGTGACTTTAAAAATTGTTAAGTATAGTGACTTGAAATTGTGAACTTGTTTATTGAAATGGTTATATGTAGTGTTTTGAAAGTGTGAACTCATTTCTTGAAAATGGTTAGGTGTAGTGACTTTAAATGTGAATTAGTGACTTGAAAATGGTTAAGTGTAGTGACTTGAAATGTGAATTAGTGACTTGAAAATGGTTAATTATAGTGACTTGAAATTGTGAACTTGTTACTTGAAATTGGTTAAGTGTAGTGACTTGAAATTGTTAACTTGTTTCATGAAAATGTTTAAGTATAGTGAGTTCAATTGTGAATTAGTGACTTGAAAATGGTTAAGTGTAGTGAATTGAAATGTGAATTAGTGACGTGAAAATGGTTAAATGTAGTGACTTGAAATGTGAATTACTGACTTGAAAATGGTTAAGTGTAGTGACTTGAAAATGGTTAAGTGTAGTGACTTGAAATATGAATTAGTTACTTGAAAATGGTTAAGTGTAGTGACTTAAAATTGTTAACTTGTTTCATGAAAATGTTTAAGTATAGTGAGTTCAATTGTGAATTAGTGACTTGAAAATGGTTAAGTGTAGTGACTTGAAATGTGAATTAGTGACTTGAAAATGGTTAAATGTAGTGACTTGAAATGTGAATTACTGACTTGAAAATGGTTAAGTGTAGTGACTTGAAATGTGAATTAGTGACTTGAAAATGGTTAAATATAGTGACTCGAAATTGTGAACTTGTTACTTGAAAATGGTTAAGTGTAGTGACTTGAAATATGAATTAGTGACTTGAAAATGGTTAAGTGTAGTGACTTTAAATTGTGAACTTGTTTATTGAACTGGTTAAATGTAGTGACTCAAAATTGTGAACTTGTTTCTTGAAAACGGTTAAGTGTAGTGACTTGAAATGTGAATTAGTGACTTAAAAATGGCTAAGTGTAGTGATTTGAAATTCTGATCTTGTTTCTTGAAAATGGTTAAGTGTAGTGACTTGAAATATGAATTAGTTACTTGAAAATGGTTAAGTGTAGTGACTTGAAATTGTTAACTTGTTTCATGAAAATGTTTAAGTATAGTGAGTTCAATTGTGAATTAGTGACTTGAAAATGGTTAAGTGTAGTGAATTGAAATGTGAATTAGTGACTTGAAAATGGTTAAATGTAGTGACTTGAAATGTGAATTACTGACTTGAAAATGGTTAGGTGTGGTGACTTGAAATGTGAATTAGTGACTTGAAAATGGTTAAATATATTGACTCGAAATTGTGAACTTGTTACTTGAAAATGGTTAAGTGTAGTGACTTGAAATATGAATTAGTGACTTGAAATGTGAATTAGTGACTTGAAAATGGTTAAGTGTAGTGACTTTAAATTGTTAACTTGTTTATTGAACTGGTTAAATGTAGTGACTCGAAATTGTGAACTTGTTTCTTGGAAATGGTTAAGTGTAGTGACTTGAAATGCGAATTAGTGACTTAAAAATGGCTAAGTGTAGTGATTTGAAACTCTGATCTTGTTTCTTGAAAATGGTTAAGTTTAGTGACTTGAAATGCGAATTAGTGACTTAAAAATACCTAAGTGTAGTGATTTGAAATTCTGATCTTGTTTCTTGAAAATGGTTAAGTGTAGTGACTTGAAATTGTGAACTGGTTTAATGAAATGGTTAAATGTAGTGACATGAAATTGTGAACGTGTTTCTTGAAATGGTTAAGTGTAGCAACTTGAAATTGTTAACTTGTTTCATGAAAATGGTTAAGCGTAGTGACTTGAAATATGAATTAGTGACTTGAAAATGGTTAAGTGTAGTGACTTGAAATTGTTAACTTGTTTCATGAAAATGGTTAAGTGTAATGAGATGAATTGTGAATTAGTGACTTGAAAATGGTTAAGTATAGTGAATTGAAATGTGAATTAGTGACTTGAAAATGGTTAAATGTAGTGATTAGAAATTGTGAACATGTTTCTTGAAAATTGTTAAGTGTAGTGATTTGAAATATGAATTACTGACTTGAAAATGGTTAAGTGTAGTGACTTGAAAATGGTAAACTGTAGTGACTTGAAATGTTAACTAGTGACTTGAAATGGTTAAATGTAGTGACATGAAATTGTGAACATGTTTCTTGAAAATTGTTAAGTGTAGTGACTTGAAATGTGAATTAGTGACTTGCAAGTGGTTAAATGTAGTGACTTGAAATTGTGAACATGTTTCTTGAAAATTGTTAAGTGTAGTGACTTGAAATGTGAATTACTAACTTGAAAATGGTTAAGTGTAGTGACTTGAAATGTGAATTACTGACTTGAAAATGGTTAAGTGTAGTGACTTGAAAATGGTAAACTATAGTGACTTGAAATGTTAACTAGTGACTTGAAATGGTTAAATGTAGTGACATGAAATTGTGAACATGTTTCTTGAAAATGGTTATGTGTAGTGACTTGAAATGTGAACTACTGACTTGAAAATGGTTAAGTGTAGTGACTTAAAATTGTGAACTTGTTTCTTGAAAATGGATAAGTGTAGTGACTAGAAATTGTGAACTTGTTTCTTGAAATTGTTAAGTGTAGCGACTTGAAATTGTGAACTTGTTTCTTGAAAATGGTGAAGTGTAGTGACTTGAAATATGAATTAGTGACTTGAAATGTGAATTAGCGACTTTAAAAATGGTTAAGTATAGTGACTTGAAATTGTGAATTTATTTCTTTAAATGGTTAAGTGTAGAACTTGAAATTGTGAACTTGTTTCCTGAAAATGGTTCTGTAGTGACTTGAAATCTGAATTAGTGACTTTAAAAATTGTTAAGTATAGTGACTTGAAATTGTGAACTTGTTTATTGAAATGGTTATATGTAGTGTTTTGAAAGTGTGAACTCATTTCTTGAAAATGGTTAGGTGTAGTGACTTTAAATGTGAATTAGTGACTTGAAAATGGTTAAGTGTAGTGACTTGAAATGTGAATTAGTGACTTGAAAATGGTTAATTATAGTGACTTGAAATTGTGAACTTGTTACTTGAAATTGTTAACTTGTTTCATGAAAATGTTTAAGTATAGAGAGTTCAATTGTGAATTAGTGACTTGAAAATGGTTAAGTGTAGTGAGTTGAAATTTGAATTAGTGACTTGAAAATGGTTAAATGTAGTGACTAGAAATTGTGAACATGTTTCTTGAAAATTGTTAAATGTAGTGACTTGAAATGTGAATTACTGACATGAAAATGGTTAAGTGTAGTGACTTGAAATGTGAATTACTGACTTGAAAATGGTTAAGTGTAGTGACTTAAAATTTGAATTAGTGACTTGAAAATGGTTAAATATAGTGACTTGAAATTGTGAACTTGTTTCTTGAAAATGGTTAAGTGTAGTGACATGAAATATGAATTAGTGACTTGAAAATGGTTAAGTGTAGTGACTTGAAACTGTTAACTTGTTTCATGAAAATGGTTAAGTGTAGTGACTTGAAATGTGAATTACTAACTTGAAAATGGTTAAGTGTAGTGACTTGAAATGTGAATTAGTGACTTGAAAATGGTTAAATATAGTGACTCGAAATTGTGAACTTGTTACTTGAAAATGGTTAAGTGTAGTGACTTGAAATAAGAATTAGTGACTTGAAATATGAATTAGTGACTTGAAAATGGTTAAGTGTAGTGACTTTAAATTGTGAACTTGTTTATTGAACTGGTTAAATGTAGTGACTCGAAATTGTGAACTTGTTTCTTGAAAATGGTTAAGTGTAGTGACTTGAAATATGAATTAGTTACTTGAAAATGGTTAAGTGTAGTGACTTGAAATTGTTAACTTGTTTCATGAAAATGTTTAAGTATAGTGAGTTCAATTGTGAATTAGTGACTTGAAAATGGTTAAGTGTAGTGAATTGAAATGTGAATTAGTGACTTGAAAATGGTTAAATGTAGTGACTTGAAATGTGAATTACTGACTTGAAAATGGTTAAGTGTAGTGACTTGAAATGTAAATTAGTGACTTGAAAATGGTTAAGTGTAGTGACTTGAAATATGAATTAGTTACTTGAAAATGGTTAAGTGTAGTGACTTGAAATTGTTAACTTGTTTCATGAAAATGTTTAAGTATAGTGAGTTCAATTGTGAATTAGTGACTTGAAAATGGTTAAGTGTAGTGAATTGAAATGTGAATTAGTGACTTGAAAATGGTTAAATGTAGTGACTTGAAATGTGAATTACTGACTTGAAAATGGTTAAGTGTAGTGACTTCAAATGTGAATTAGTGACTTGAAAATGGTTAAATATAGTGACTCGAAATTGTGAACTTGTTACTTGAAAATGGTTAAGTGTAGTGACTTGAAATATGAATTAGTGACTTGAAAATGGTTAAGTGTAGTGACTTGAAATGTGAATTACTGACTTGAAAATGGTTAAGTGTAGTGACTTGAAATGTTAATTAGTGACTTGAAAATGGTTAAATATAGTGACTTGAAATTGTGAACTTGTTTCTTGAAAATGGTTAAGTGTAGTGACATGAAATATGAATTAGTGACTTGAAAATGGTTAAGTGTAGTTACTTGAAACTGTTAACTTGTTTCATGAAAATGGTTAAGTGTAGTGACTTGAAATGAGAATTACTGACTTGAAAATGGTTAAGTGTAGTGACTTGAAATGTGAATTAGTGACTTGAAATATGAATTAGTGACTTGAAATGTGAATTAGTGACTTGGAAATGGTTAAGTGTAGTGACTTTAAATTGTGAACTTGTTTATTGAACTGGTTAAATGTAGTGACTCGAAATTGTGAACTTGTTTCTTGAAAATGGTTAAGTGTAGTGACTTGAAATGCGAATTAGTGACTTAAAAATGGCTAAGTGTAGTGATTTGAAATTCTGATCTTGTTTCTTGAAAATGGTTAAGTGTAGTGACTTGAAATATGAATTAGTTACTTGAAAATGGTTAAGTGTAAAGACTTGAAATTGTTAACTTGTTTCATGAAAATGTTTAAGTATAGTGAGTTCAATTGTGAATTAGTGACTTGAAAATGGTTAAGTTTAGTGAATTGAAATGTGAATTAGTGACATGAAAATGGTTAAATGTAGTGACTTGAAATTGTGAACATGTTTCTTGAAAATTGTTAAGTGTAGTGACTTGAAATGTGAATTACCGACTTTAAAATGGTTAAGTGTAGTGACTTAAGGTTGTGAACTTGTTTCTTGAAAATGGATAAGTGTAGTGACTAGAAATTGTGAACTTGTTTCTTGAAATGGTTAAGTGTTGCGACTTGAAATTGTGAACTTGTTTCCTGAAAATGGTTAAGTGTAGTGACATGAAATATGAATTAGTGACTTGAAAATGGTTAAGTGTAGTGACTTGAAACTGTTAAGTTGTTTCATGAAAATGGTTAAGTGTAGTGACTTGAAATGTGAATTACTGACTTGAAAATGGTTAAGTGTAGTGACTTGAAATGTGAATTAGTGACTTGAAAATGGTTAAATATAGTGGCTCGAAATTGTGAACTTGATACTTGAAAATGGTTAAGTGTAGTGACTTGAAATATGAATTAGTCACTTGAAATGTGAATTAGTGACTTGAAAATGGTTAAGTTTAGTGACTTTAAATTGTGAACTTGTTTATTGAACTGGTTAAATGTCGTGACTCGAAATTGTGAACTTGTTTCTTGAAAATGGTTAAGTGTAGTGACTTGAAATGCGAATTAGTGACTTAAAAATGGCTAAGTGTAGTGATTTGAAATTCTGATCTTGTTTCTTGAAAATGGTTAAGTGTAGTGACTTGAAATGTGCATTACTGACTTGAAAATGGTTAAGTGTAGTGACTTGAAATTTGAATTAGTGACTTGAAAATGGTTAAATATAGTGACTTGAAATTGTGAACTTGTTTCTTGAAAATGGTTAAGTGTAGTGACATGAAATATGAATTAGTGACTTGAAAATGGTTAAGTGTAGTGACTTGAAACTGTTAAGTTGTTTCATGAAAATGGTTAAGTGTAGTGACTTGAAATGTGAATTACTGACTTGAAAATGGTTAAGTGTAGTGACTTGAAATGTGAATTACTGACTTGAAATTGGTTAAGTGTAGTGAATTGAAATGTGAATTAGTGACTTGAAAATGGTTAAATGTAGTGACTTGAAATTGTGAACATGTTTCTTGAAAATCGTTAAGTGTAGCGACTTGAAATGTGAATTACTGACTTTAAAATGGTTAAGTGTAGTGACTTAAGGTTGTGAAATTGTTTCTTGAAAATGGATAAGTGTAGTGGCTAGAAATTGTGAACTTGTTTCTTGAAATGGTTAAGTGTAGTGACTTGAAATTGTGAACTTGTATTTGAAAATGGTTAAGTGTAGTGACTTGAAATATGAATTAGTGACTTAAAAATGGTTAAGTGTAGTGATTTAAAATTCTGATCTTGTTTCTTGAAAATGGTTAAGTGTAGTGACTTGAAATATGAATTAGTTACTTGAAAATGGTTAAGTGTAGTGACTTGAAATTGTTAACTTGTTTCATGAAAATGTTTAAGTATAGTGAGTTCAATTGTGAATTAGTGACTTGAAAATGGTTAAGTGTAGTGAATTGAAATGTGAATTAGTGACTTGAAAATGGTTAAATGTAGTGACTCGAAATTGTGAACTTGTTTCTTGAAAATGGTTAAGTGTAGTGACTTGAAATTGTGAACTTGTTTCTTGAAATGGTTAAGTGTAGCGACTTGAAATTGTGAACTTGTTTCTTGAAAATGGTTAAGTGTAGTGACATGAAATATGAATTAGTGACTTGAAAATGGTTAAGTGTAGTGACTTGAAACTGTTAACTTGTTTCATGAAAATGGTTAAGTGTAGTGACTTGAAATGTGAATTACTGACTTGAAAATGGTTAAGTGTAGTGACTTGAAATGTGAATTAGTGACTTGAAAATGGTTAAATATAGTGACTCGAAATTGTGAACTTGTTACTTGAAAATGGTTAAGTGTAGTGACTTGAAATTGTGAACTTGTTTCTTGAAATGGTTAAGTGTAGCGACTTGAAATTGTGAACTTGTTTCTTGAAAATGGTTAAGTGTAGTGACATGAAATATGAATTAGTGACTTGAAAATGGTTAAGTGTAGTGACTTGAAACTGTTAACTTGTTTCATGAAAATGGTTAAGTGTAGTGACTTGAAATGTGAATTACTGACTTGAAAATGGTTAAGTGTAGTGACTTTAAATTGTGAACGTGTTTCTTGAAAATGGTTAAGTGTAGTGACTTGAAATGCGAATTAGTGACTTAAAAATGGCTAAGTGAAGTGATTTAAAATTCTGATCTTGTTTCTTGAAAATGGTCAAGTGTAATGACTTGAAATATGATTTAGTTACTTGAAAATGGTTAAGTGTAGTGACTTGAAATTGTTAACTTGTTTCATGAAAATGTTTAAGTATAGTGAGTTCAATTGTGAATTAGTGACTTGAAAATGGTTAAGTGTAGTGAATTAAAATGTGAATTAGTGACTTGAAAATGGTTAAATGTAGTGACTTGAAATGGTGAACATGTTTCTTGAAAATTGTTAAGTCTAGTGACTTGAAATGTGAATTACTGACTTTAAAATGGTTAAGTGTAGTGACTTTAGGTTGTGAACTTGTTTCTTGAAAATGGATAAGTGTAGTGACTAGATATTGTGAACTTGTTACTTGAAATGGTTAAGTGTTGCGACTTGAAATTGTGAACTTGTTTCTTGAAAATGGTTAAGTGTAGTGACATGAAATATGAATTAGTGACTTGAAAATGGTTAAGTGTAGTGACTTGAAACTGTTAAGTTGTTTCATGAAAATGGTTAAGTGTAGTGACTTGAAATGTGAATTACTGACTTGAAAATGGTTAAGTGTAGTGACTTGAAATGTGAATTAGTGACTTGAAAATGGTTAAATATAGTGACTCGAAATTGTGAACTTGATACTTGAAAATGGTTAAGTGTAGTGACTTGAAATGTGAATTAGTGACTTGAAATATGAATTAGTGACTTGAAATGTGAATTAGTGACTTGGAAATGGTTAAGTGTAGTGACTTTAAATTGTGAACTTGTTTATTGAACTGGTTAAATGTAGTGACTCGAAATTGTGAACTTGTTTCTTGAAAATGGTTAAGTGTAGTGACTTGAAATGCGAATTAGTGACTTAAAAATGGCTAAGTGTAGTGATTTGAAATTCTGATCTTGTTTCTTGAAAATGGTTAAGTGTAGTGACTTGAAATATGAATTAGTTACTTGAAAATGGTTAAGTGTAAAGACTTGAAATTGTTAACTTGTTTCATGAAAATGTTTAAGTATAGTGAGTTCAATTATGAATTAGTGACTTGAAAATGGTTAAGTGTAGTGAATTGAAATGTGAATTAGTGACTTGAAAATGGTTAAATGTAGTGACTCGAAATTGTGAACTTGTTTCTTGAAAATGGTTAAGTGTAGTGACTTGAAATTGTGAACTTGTTTCTTGAAATGGTTAAGTGTAGCGACTTGAAATTGTGAACTTGTTTCTTGAAAATGGTTAAGTGTAGTGACATGAAATATGAATTAGTGACTTGAAAATGGTTAAGTGTAGTGACTTGAAACTGTTAACTTGTTTCATGAAAATTGTTAAGTGTAGTGACTTGAAATGTGAATTACTGACTTGAAAATGGTTAAGTGTAGTGACTTGAAATGTGAATTAGTGACTTGAAAATGGTTAAATATAGTGACTCGAAATTGTGAACTTGTTACTTGAAAATGGTTAAGTGTAGTGACTTGAAATTGTGAACTTGTTTCTTGAAATGGTTAAGTGTAGCGACTTGAAATTGTGAACTTGTTTCTTGAAAATGGTTAAGTGTAGTGACATGAAATATGAATTAGTGACTTGAAAATGGTTAAGTGTAGTGACTTGAAACTGTTAACTTGTTTCATGAAAATGGTTAAGTGTAGTGACTTGAAATGTGAATTACTGACTTGAAAATGGTTAAGTGTAGTGACTTTAAATTGTGAACGTGTTTCTTGAAAATGGTTAAGTGTAGTGACTTGAAATGCGAATTAGTGACTTAAAAATGGCTAAGTGTAGTGATTTAAAATTCTGATCTTGTTTCTTGAAAATGGTCAAGTGTAATGACTTGAAATATGATTTAGTTACTTGAAAATGGTTAAGTGTAGTGACTTGAAATTGTTAACTTGTTTCATGAAAATGTTTAAGTATAGTGAGTTCAATTGTGAATTAGTGACTTGAAAATGGTTAAGTGTAGTGAATTAAAATGTGAATTAGTGACTTGAAAATGGTTAAATGTAGTGACTTGAAATGGTGAACATGTTTCTTGAAAATTGTTAAGTCTAGTGACTTGAAATGTGAATTACTGACTTTAAAATGGTTAAGTGTAGTGACTTTAGGTTGTGAACTTGTTTCTTGAAAATGGATAAGTGTAGTGACTAGATATTGTGAACTTGTTACTTGAAATGGTTAAGTGTTGCGACTTGAAATTGTGAACTTGTTTCTTGAAAATGGTTAAGTGTAGTGACATGAAATATGAATTAGTGACTTGAAAATGGTTAAGTGTAGTGACTTGAAACTGTTAAGTTGTTTCATGAAAATGGTTAAGTGTAGTGACTTGAAATGTGAATTACTGACTTGAAAATGGTTAAGTGTAGTGACTTGAAATGTGAATTAGTGACTTGAAAATGGTTAAATATAGTGACTCGAAATTGTGAACTTGATACTTGAAAATGGTTAAGTGTAGTGACTTGAAATATGAATTAGTCACTTGAAATGTGAATTAGTGACTTGAAAATGGTTAAGTTTAGTGACTTTAAATTGTGAACTTGTTTATTGAACTGGTTAAATGTAGTGACTCGAAATTGTGAACTTGTTTCTTGAAAATGGTTAAGTGTAGTGACTTGAAATATGAATTAGTCACTTGAAATGTGAATTAGTGACTTGAAAATGGTTAAGTTTAGTGACTTTAAATTGTGAACTTGTTTATTGAACTGGTTAAATGTAGTGACTCGAAATTGTGAACTTGTTTCTTGAAAATGGTTAAGTGTAGTGACTTGAAATGCGAATTAGTGACTTAAAAATGGCTAAGTGTAGTGATTTGAAATTCTGATCTTGTTTCTTGAAAATGGTTAAGTGTAGTGACTTGAAATGTGCATTACTGACTTGAAAATGGTTAAGTGTAGTGACTTGAAATTTGAATTAGTGACTTGAAAATGGTTAAATATAGTGACTTGAAATTGTGAACTTGTTTCTTGAAAATGGTTAAGTGTAGTGACATGAAATATGAATTAGTGACTTGACAATGGTTAAGTGTAGTGACTTGAAGCTGTTAACTTGTTTCATGAAAATGGTTAAGTGTAGTGACTTGAAATGTGAATTACTGACTTGAAAATGGTTAAGTGTAGTGACTTGAAATGTGAATTACTGACTTGAAAATGGTTAAGTGTAGTGAATTGAAATGTGAATTAGTGACTTGAAAATGGTTAAATGTAGTGACTTGAAATTGTGAACATGTTTCTTGAAAATCGTTAAGTGTAGCGACTTGAAATGTGAATTACTGACTTTAAAATAGTTAAGTGTAGTGACTTAAGGTTGTGAAATTGTTTCTTGAAAATGGATAAGTGTAGTGACTAGAAATTGTGAACTTGTTTCTTGAAATGGTTAAGTGTTGCGACTTGAAATTGTGAACTTGTTTCTTGAAAATGGTTAAGTGTAGTGACATGAAATATGAATTAGTGACTTGAAAATGGTTAAGTGTAGTGACTTGAAACTGTTAAGTTGTTTCATGAAAATGGTTAAGTGTAGTGACTTGAAATGTGAATTACTGACTTGAAAATGGTTAAGTGTAGTGACTTGAAATGTGAATTAGTGACTTGAAAATGGTTAAATATAGTGACTCGAAATTGTGAACTTGATACTTGAAAATGGTTAAGTGTAGTGACTTGAAATATGAATTAGTCACTTGAAATGTGAATTAGTGACTTGAAAATGGTTAAGTTTAGTGACTTTAAATTGTGAACTTGTTTATTGAACTGGTTAAATGTAGTGACTCAAAATTGTGAACTTGTTTCTTGAAAATGGTTAAGTGTAGTGACTTGAAATATGAATTAGTCACTTGAAATGTGAATTAGTGACTTGAAAATGGTTAAGTTTAGTGACTTTAAATTGTGAACTTGTTTATTGAACTGGTTAAATGTAGTGACTCAAAATTGTGAACTTGTTTCTTGAAAATGGTTAAGTGTAGTGACTTGAAATGCGAATTAGTGACTTAAAAATGGCTAAGTGTAGTGATTTGAAATTCTGATCTTGTTTCTTGAAAATGGTTAAGTGTAGTGACTTGAAATGTGCATTACTGACTTGAAAATGGTTAAGTGTAGTGACTTGAAATTTGAATTAGTGACTTGAAAATGGTTAAATATAGTGACTTGAAATTGTGAACTTGTTTCTTGAAAATGGTTAAGTGTAGTGACATGAAATATGAATTAGTGACTTGAAAATGGTTAAGTGTAGTGACTTGAAGCTGTTAACTTGTTTCATGAAAATGGTTAAGTGTAGTGACTTGAAATGTGAATTACTGACTTGAAAATGGTTAAGTGTAGTGACTTGAAATGTGAATTACTGACTTGAAAATGGTTAAGTGTAGTGAATTGAAATGTGAATTAGTGACTTGAAAATGGTTAAATGTAGTGACTTGAAATTGTGAACATGTTTCTTGAAAATCGTTAAGTGTAGCGACTTGAAATGTGAATTACTGACTTTAAAATGGTTAAGTGTAGTGACTTAAGGTTGTGAAATTGTTTCTTGAAAATGGATAAGTGTAGTGACTAGAAATTGTGAACTTGTTTCTTGAAATGGTTAAGTGTAGTGACTTGAAATTGTGAACTTGTATTTGAAAATGGTTAAGTGTAGTGACTTGAAATATGAATTAGTGACTTAAAAATGGTTAAGTGTAGTGATTTGAAATTCTGATCTTGTTTCTTGAAAATGGTTAAGTGTAGTGACTTGAAATATGAATTAGTTACTTGAAAATGGTTAAGTGTAGTGACTTGAAATTGTTAACTTGTTTCATGAAAATGTTTAAGTATAGTGAGTTCAATTGTGAATTAGTGACTTGAAAATGGTTAAGTGTAGTGAATTGAAATGTGAATTAGTGACTTGAAAATGGTTAAATGTAGTGACTCGAAATTGTGAACTTGTTCCTTGAAAATGGTTAAGTGTAGTGACTTGAAATTGTGAACTTGTTTCTTGAAATGGTTAAGTGTAGCGACTTGAAATTGTGAACTTGTTTCTTGAAAATGGTTAAGTGTAGTGACATGAAATATGAATTAGTGACTTGAAAATGGTTAAGTGTAGTGACTTGAAATTGTTAACTTGTTTCATGAAAATGTTTAAGTATAGTGAGTTCAATTGTGAATTAGTGACTTGAAAATGGTTAAGTGTAGTGAATTAAAATGTGAATTAGTGACTTGAAAATGGTTAAATGTAGTGACTTGAAATGGTGAACATGTTTCTTGAAAATTGTTAAGTCTAGTGACTTGAAATGTGAATTACTGACTTTAAAATGGTTAAGTGTAGTGACTTTAGGTTGTGAACTTGTTTCTTGAAAATGGATAAGTGTAGTGACTAGATATTGTGAACTTGTTACTTGAAATGGTTAAGTGTTGCGACTTGAAATTGTGAACTTGTTTCTTGAAAATGGTTAAGTGTAGTGACATGAAATATGAATTAGTGACTTGAAAATGGTTAAGTGTAGTGACTTGAAACTGTTAAGTTGTTTCATGAAAATGGTTAAGTGTAGTGACTTGAAATGTGAATTACTGACTTGAAAATGGTTAAGTGTAGTGACTTGAAATGTGAATTAGTGACTTGAAAATGGTTAAATATAGTGACTCGAAATTGTGAACTTGATACTTGAAAATGGTTAAGTGTAGTGACTTGAAATGTGAATTAGTGACTTGAAATATGAATTAGTGACTTGAAATGTGAATTAGTGACTTGGAAATGGTTAAGTGTAGTGACATGAAATATGAATTAGTGACTTGAAAATGGTTAAGTGTAGTGACTTGAAACTGTTAAGTTGTTTCATGAAAATGGTTAAGTGTAGTGACTTGAAATGTGAATTACTGACTTGAAAATGGTTAAGTGTAGTGACTTGAAATGTGAATTAGTGACTTGAAAATGGTTAAATATAGTGACTCGAAATTGTGAACTTGATACTTGAAAATGGTTAAGTGTAGTGACTTGAAATATGAATTAGTCACTTGAAATGTGAATTAGTGACTTGAAAATGGTTAAGTTTAGTGACTTTAAATTGTGAACTTGTTTATTGAACTGGTTAAATGTAGTGACTCAAAATTGTGAACTTGTTTCTTGAAAATGGTTAAGTGTAGTGACTTGAAATATGAATTAGTCACTTGAAATGTGAATTAGTGACTTGAAAATGGTTAAGTTTAGTGACTTTAAATTGTGAACTTGTTTATTGAACTGGTTAAATGTAGTGACTCAAAATTGTGAACTTGTTTCTTGAAAATGGTTAAGTGTAGTGACTTGAAATGCGAATTAGTGACTTAAAAATGGCTAAGTGTAGTGATTTGAAATTCTGATCTTGTTTCTTGAAAATGGTTAAGTGTAGTGACTTGAAATGTGCATTACTGACTTGAAAATGGTTAAGTGTAGTGACTTGAAATTTGAATTAGTGACTTGAAAATGGTTAAATATAGTGACTTGAAATTGTGAACTTGTTTCTTGAAAATGGTTAAGTGTAGTGACATGAAATATGAATTAGTGACTTGAAAATGGTTAAGTGTAGTGACTTGAAGCTGTTAACTTGTTTCATGAAAATGGTTAAGTGTAGTGACTTGAAATGTGAATTACTGACTTGAAAATGGTTAAGTGTAGTGACTTGAAATGTGAATTACTGACTTGAAAATGGTTAAGTGTAGTGAATTGAAATGTGAATTAGTGACTTGAAAATGGTTAAATGTAGTGACTTGAAATTGTGAACATGTTTCTTGAAAATCGTTAAGTGTAGCGACTTGAAATGTGAATTACTGACTTTAAAATGGTTAAGTGTAGTGACTTAAGGTTGTGAAATTGTTTCTTGAAAATGGATAAGTGTAGTGACTAGAAATTGTGAACTTGTTTCTTGAAATGGTTAAGTGTAGTGACTTGAAATTGTGAACTTGTATTTGAAAATGGTTAAGTGTAGTGACTTGAAATATGAATTAGTGACTTAAAAATGGTTAAGTGTAGTGATTTGAAATTCTGATCTTGTTTCTTGAAAATGGTTAAGTGTAGTGACTTGAAATATGAATTAGTTACTTGAAAATGGTTAAGTGTAGTGACTTGAAATTGTTAACTTGTTTCATGAAAATGTTTAAGTATAGTGAGTTCAATTGTGAATTAGTGACTTGAAAATGGTTAAGTGTAGTGAATTGAAATGTGAATTAGTGACTTGAAAATGGTTAAATGTAGTGACTCGAAATTGTGAACTTGTTCCTTGAAAATGGTTAAGTGTAGTGACTTGAAATTGTGAACTTGTTTCTTGAAATGGTTAAGTGTAGCGACTTGAAATTGTGAACTTGTTTCTTGAAAATGGTTAAGTGTAGTGACATGAAATATGAATTAGTGACTTGAAAATGGTTAAGTGTAGTGACTTGAAATTGTTAACTTGTTTCATGAAAATGTTTAAGTATAGTGAGTTCAATTGTGAATTAGTGACTTGAAAATGGTTAAGTGTAGTGAATTAAAATGTGAATTAGTGACTTGAAAATGGTTAAATGTAGTGACTTGAAATGGTGAACATGTTTCTTGAAAATTGTTAAGTCTAGTGACTTGAAATGTGAATTACTGACTTTAAAATGGTTAAGTGTAGTGACTTTAGGTTGTGAACTTGTTTCTTGAAAATGGATAAGTGTAGTGACTAGATATTGTGAACTTGTTACTTGAAATGGTTAAGTGTTGCGACTTGAAATTGTGAACTTGTTTCTTGAAAATGGTTAAGTGTAGTGACATGAAATATGAATTAGTGACTTGAAAATGGTTAAGTGTAGTGACTTGAAACTGTTAAGTTGTTTCATGAAAATGGTTAAGTGTAGTGACTTGAAATGTGAATTACTGACTTGAAAATGGTTAAGTGTAGTGACTTGAAATGTGAATTAGTGACTTGAAAATGGTTAAATATAGTGACTCGAAATTGTGAACTTGATACTTGAAAATGGTTAAGTGTAGTGACTTGAAATATGAATTAGTCACTTGAAATGTGAATTAGTGACTTGAAAATGGTTAAGTTTAGTGACTTTAAATTGTGAACTTGTTTATTGAACTGGTTAAATGTAGTGACTCGAAATTGTGAACTTGTTTCTTGAAAATGGTTAAGTGTAGTGACTTGAAATATGAATTAGTCACTTGAAATGTGAATTAGTGACTTGAAAATGGTTAAGTTTAGTGACTTTAAATTGTGAACTTGTTTATTGAACTGGTTAAATGTAGTGACTCGAAATTGTGAACTTGTTTCTTGAAAATGGTTAAGTGTAGTGACTTGAAATGCGAATTAGTGACTTAAAAATGGCTAAGTGTAGTGATTTGAAATTCTGATCTTGTTTCTTGAAAATGGTTAAGTGTAGTGACTTGAAATGTGCATTACTGACTTGAAAATGGTTAAGTGTAGTGACTTGAAATTTGAATTTGTGACTTGAAAATGGTTAAATATAGTGACTTGAAATTGTGAACTTGTTTCTTGAAAATGGTTAAGTGTAGTGACATGAAATATGAATTAGTGACTTGAAAATGGTTAAGTGTAGTGACTTGAAGCTGTTAACTTGTTTCATGAAAATGGTTAAGTGTAGTGACTTGAAATGTGAATTACTGACTTGGAAATGGTTAAGTGTAGTGACTTGAAATGTGAATTACTGACTTGAAGATGGTTAAGTGTAGTGAATTGAAATGTGAATTAGTGACTTGAAAATGGTTAAATGTAGTGACTTGAAATTGTGAACATGTTTCTTGAAAATCGTTAAGTGTAGCGACTTGAAATGTGAATTACTGACTTTAAAATGGTTAAGTGTAGTGACTTAAGGTTGTGAAATTGTTTCTTGAAAATGGATAAGTGTAGTGACTAGAAATTGTGAACTTGTTTCTTGAAATGGTTAAGTGTAGTGACTTGAAATTGTGAACTTGTATTTGAAAATGGTTAAGTGTAGTGACTTGAAATATGAATTAGTGACTTAAAAATGGTTAAGTGTAGTGATTTGAAATTCTGATCTTGTTTCTTGAAAATGGTTAAGTGTAGTGACTTGAAATATGAATTAGTTACTTGAAAATGGTTAAGTGTAGTGACTTGAAATTGTTAACTTGTTTCATGAAAATGTTTAAGTATAGTGAGTTCAATTGTGAATTAGTGACTTGAAAATGGTTAAGTGTAGTGAATTGAAATGTGAATTAGTGACTTGAAAATGGTTAAATGTAGTGACTCGAAATTGTGAACTTGTTTCTTGAAAATGGTTAAGTGTAGTGACTTGAAATTGTGAACTTGTTTCTTGAAATGGTTAAGTGTAGCGACTTGAAATTGTGAACTTGTTTCTTGAAAATGGTTAAGTGTAGTGACATGAAATATGAATTAGTGACTTGAAAATGGTTAAGTGTAGTGACTTGAAACTGTTAACTTGTTTCATGAAAATGGTTAAGTGTAGTGACTTGAAATGTGAATTACTGACTTGAAAATGGTTAAGTGTAGTGACTTTAAATTGTGAACGTGTTTCTTGAAAATGGTTAAGTGTAGTGACTTGAAATGCGAATTAGTAACTTAAAAATGGCTAAGTGTAGTGATTTAAAATTCTGATCTTGTTTCTTGAAAATGGTCAAGTGTAATGACTTGAAATATGATTTAGTTACTTGAAAATGGATAAGTGTAGTGACTTGAAATTGTTAACTTGTTTCATGAAAATGTTTAAGTATAGTGAGTTCAATTGTGAATTAGTGACTTGAAAATGGTTAAGTGTAGTGAATTAAAATGTGAATTAGTGACTTGAAAATGGTTAAATGTAGTGACTTGAAATTGTGAACATGTTTCTTGAAAATTGTTAAGTCTAGTGACTTGAAATGTGAATTACTGACTTTAAAATGGTTAAGTGTAGTGACTTTAGGTTGTGAACTTGTTTCTTGAAAATGGATAAGTGTAGTGACTAGATACTGTGAACTTGTTACTTGAAATGGTTAAGTGTTGCGACTTGAAATTGTGAACTTGTTTCTTGAAAATGGTTAAGTGTAGTGACATGAAATATGAATTAGTGACTTGAAAATGGTTAAGTGTAGTGACTTGAAACTGTTAAGTTGTTTCATGAAAATGGTTAAGTGTAGTGACTTGAAATGTGAATTACTGACTTGAAAATGGTTAAGTGTAGTGACTTGAAATGTGAATTAGTGACTTGAAAATGGATAAATATAGTGACTCGAAATTGTGAACTTGATACTTGAAAATGGTTAAGTGTAGTGACTTGAAATATGAATTAGTCACTTGAAATGTGAATTAGTGACTTGAAAATGGTTAAGTTTAGTGACTTTAAATTGTGAACTTGTTTATTGAACTGGTTAAATGTAGTGACTCGAAATTGTGAACTTGTTTCTTGAAAATGGTTAAGTGTAGTGACTTGAAATACGAATTAGTGACTTAAAAATGGCTAAGTGTAGTGATTTGAAATTCTGATCTTGTTTCTTGAAAATGGTTAAGTGTAGTGACTTGAAATGTGCATTACTGACTTGAAAATGGTTAAGTGTAGTGACTTGAAATTTGAATTAGTGACTTGAAAATGGTTAAATATAGTGACATGAAATTGTGAACTTGTTTCTTGAAAATGGTTAAGTGTAGTGACATGAAATATGAATTAGTAACTTGAAAATGGTTAAGTGTAGTGACTTGAAGCTGTTAACTTGTTTCATGAAAATGGTTAAGTGTAGTGACTTGAAATGTGAATTACTGACTTGAAAATGGTAAAGTGTAGTGACTTGAAATGTGAATTACTGACTTGAAAATGGTTAAGTGTAGTGACTTGAAATGTGAATTACTGACTTGAAAATGGTTAAGTGTAGTGACTTGAAATGTGAATTACTGACTTGAAAATGGTTAAGTGTAGTGAATTGAAATGTGAATTAGTGACTTGAAAATGGTTAAATGTAGTGACTTGAAATTGTGAACATGTTTCTTGAAAATCGTTAAGTGTAGCGACTTGAAATGTGAATTACTGACTTTAAAATGGTTAAGTGTAGTGACTTAAGGTTGTGAAATTGTTTCTTGAAAATGGATAAGTGTAGTGACTAGAAATTGTGAACTTGTTTCTTGAAATGGTTAAGTGTAGTGACTTGAAATTGTGAACTTGTATTTGAAAATGGTTAAGTGTAGTGACTTGAAATATGAATTAGTGACTTAAAAATGGTTAAGTGTAGTGATTTGAAATTCTGATCTTGTTTCTTGAAAATGGTTAAGTGTAGTGACTTGAAATATGAATTAGTTACTTGAAAATGGTTAAGTGTAGTGACTTGAAATTGTTAACTTGTTTCATGAAAATGTTTAAGTATAGTGAGTTCAATTGTGAATTAGTGACTTGAAAATGGTTAAGTGTAGTGAATTGATATGTGAATTAGTGACTTGAAAATGGTTAAATGTAGTGACTCGAAATTGTGAACTTGTTTCTTGAAAATGGTTAAGTGTAGTGACTTGAAATTGTGAACTTGTTTCTTGAAATGGTTAAGTGTAGCGACTTGAAATTGTGAACTTGTTTCTTGAAAATGGTTAAGTGTAGTGACATGAAATATGAATTAGTGACTTGAAAATGGTTAAGTGTAGTGACTTGAAACTGTTAACTTGTTTCATGAAAATGGTTAAGTGTAGTGACTTGAAATGTGAATTACTGACTTGAAAATGGTTAAGTGTAGTGACTTTAAATTGTGAACGTGTTTCTTGAAAATGGTTAAGTGTAGTGACTTGAAATGCGAATTAGTAACTTAAAAATGGCTAAGTGTAGTGATTTAAAATTCTGATCTTGTTTCTTGAAAATGGTCAAGTGTAATGACTTGAAATATGATTTAGTTACTTGAAAATGGTTAAGTGTAGTGACTTGAAATTTGAATTAGTGACTTGAAAATGGTTAATTATAGTGACTTGAAATTGTGAACTTGTTACTTGAAATTGGTTAAGTGTAGTGACTTGAAATTGTTAACTTGTTTCATGAAAATGTTTAAGTATAGTGAGTTCAATTGTGAATTAGTGACTTGAAAATGGTTAAGTGTAGTGAATTAAAATGTGAATTAGTGACTTGAAAATGGTTAAATGTAGTGACTTGAAATTGTGAACATGTTTCTTGAAAATTGTTAAGTCTAGTGACTTGAAATGTGAATTACTGACTTTAAAATGGTTAAGTGTAGTGACTTTAGGTTGTGAACTTGTTTCTTGAAAATGGATAAGTGTAGTGACTAGATATTGTGAACTTGTTACTTGAAATGGTTAAGTGTTGCGACTTGAAATTGTGAACTTGTTTCTTGAAAATGGTTAAGTGTAGTGACATGAAATATGAATTAGTGACTTGAAAATGGTTAAGTGTAGTGACTTGAAACTGTTAAGTTGTTTCATGAAAATGGTTAAGTGTAGTGACTTGAAATGTGAATTACTGACTTGAAAATGGTTAAGTGTAGTGACTTGAAATGTGAATTAGTGACTTGAAAATGGTTAAATATAGTGACTCGAAATTGTGAACTTGATACTTGAAAATGGTTAAGTGTAGTGACTTGAAATATGAATTAGTCACTTGAAATGTGAATTAGTGACTTGAAAATGGTTAAGTTTAGTGACTTTAAATTGTGAACTTGTTTATTGAACTGGTTAAATGTAGTGACTCGAAATTGTGAACTTGTTTCTTGAAAATGGTTAAGTGTAGTGACTTGAAATGCGAATTAGTGACTTAAAAATGGCTAAGTGTAGTGATTTGAAATTCTGATCTTGTTTCTTGAAAATGGTTAAGTGTAGTGACTTGAAATGTGCATTACTGACTTGAAAATGGTTAAGTGTAGTGACTTGAAATTTGAATTAGTGACTTGAAAATGGTTAAATATAGTGACTTGAAATTGTGAACTTGTTTCTTGAAAATGGTTAAGTGTAGTGACATGAAATATGAATTAGTGACTTGAAAATGGTTAAGTGTAGTGACTTGAAGCTGTTAACTTGTTTCATGAAAATGGTTAAGTGTAGTGACTTGAAATGTGAATTACTGACTTGAAAATGGTTAAGTGTAGTGACTTGAAATGTGAATTACTGACTTGAAAATGGTTAAGTGTAGTGACTTGAAATGTGAATTACTGACTTGAAAATGGTTAAGTGTAGTGAATTGAAATGTGAATTAGTGACTTGAAAATGGTTAAATGTAGTGACTTGAAATTGTGAACATGTTTCTTGAAAATCGTTAAGTGTAGCGACTTGAAATGTGAATTACTGACTTTAAAATGGTTAAGTGTAGTGACTTAAGGTTGTGAAATTGTTTCTTGAAAATGGATAAGTGTAGTGACTAGAAATTGTGAACTTGTTTCTTGAAATGGTTAAGTGTAGTGACTTGAAATTGTGAACTTGTATTTGAAAATGGTTAAGTGTAGTGACTTGAAATATGAATTAGTGACTTAAAAATGGTTAAGTGTAGTGATTTGAAATTCTGATCTTGTTTCTTGAAAATGGTTAAGTGTAGTGACTTGAAATATGAATTAGTTACTTGAAAATGGTTAAGTGTAGTGACTTGAAATTGTTAACTTGTTTCATGAAAATGTTTAAGTATAGTGAGTTCAATTGTGAATTAGTGACTTGAAAATGGTTAAGTGTAGTGAATTGAAATGTGAATTAGTGACTTGAAAATGGTTAAATGTAGTGACTCGAAATTGTGAACTTGTTTCTTGAAAATGGTTAAGTGTAGTGACTTGAAATTGTGAACTTGTTTCTTGAAATGGTTAAGTGTAGCGACTTGAAATTGTGAACTTGTTTCTTGAAAATGGTTAAGTGTAGTGACATGAAATATGAATTAGTGACTTGAAAATGGTTAAGTGTAGTGACTTGAAACTGTTAACTTGTTTCATGAAAATGGTTAAGTGTAGTGACTTGAAATGGTTAAGTGTAGTGACTTGAAATGGTTAAGTGTAGTGACTTGAAATGTGAATTACTGACTTGAAAATGGTTAAGTGTAGTGACTTGAAATGTGAATTAGTGACTTGAAAATGGTTAAATATAGTGACTCAAAATTGTGAACTTGATACTTGAAAATGGTTAAGTGTAGTGACTTGAAATATGAATTAGTCACTTGAAATGTGAATTAGTGACTTGAAAATGGTTAAGTTTAGTGACTTTAAATTGTGAACTTGTTTATTGAACTGGTTAAATGTAGTGACTCGAAATTGTGAACTTGTTTCTTGAAAATGGTTAAGTGTAGTGACTTGAAATGCGAATTAGTGACTTAAAAATGGCTAAGTGTAGTGATTTGAAATTCTGATCTTGTTTCTTGAAAATGGTTAAGTGTAGTGACTTGAAATGTGCATTACTGACTTGAAAATGGTTAAGTGTAGTGACTTGAAATTTGAATTAGTGACTTGAAAATGGTTAAATATAGTGACTCGAAATTGTGAACTTGTTTCTTGAAAATGGTTAAGTGTAGTGACTTGAAATTGTGAACTTGTTTCTTGAAATGGTTAAGTGTAGCGACTTGAAATTGTGAACTTGTTTCTTGAAAATGGTTAAGTGTAGTGACATGAAATATGAATTAGTGACTTGAAAATGGTTAAGTGTAGTGACTTGAAACTGTTAACTTGTTTCATGAAAATGGTTAAGTGTAGTGACTTGAAATGTGAATTACTGACTTGAAAATGGTTAAGTGTAGTGACTTTAAATTGTGAACGTGTTTCTTGAAAATGGTTAAGTGTAGTGACTTGAAATGCGAATTAGTAACTTAAAAATGGCTAAGTGTAGTGATTTAAAATTCTGATCTTGTTTCTTGAAAATGGTCAAGTGTAATGACTTGAAATATGATTTAGTTACTTGAAAATGGTTAAGTGTAGTGACTTGAAATTTGAATTAGTGACTTGAAAATGGTTAATTATAGTGACTTGAAATTGTGAACTTGTTACTTGAAATTGGTTAAGTGTAGTGACTTGAAATTGTTAACTTGTTTCATGAAAATGTTTAAGTATAGTGAGTTCAATTGTGAATTAGTGACTTGAAAATGGTTAAGTGTAGTGAATTAAAATGTGAATTAGTGACTTGAAAATGGTTAAATGTAGTGACTTGAAATTGTGAACATGTTTCTTGAAAATTGTTAAGTCTAGTGACTTGAAATGTGAATTACTGACTTTAAAATGGTTAAGTGTAGTGACTTTAGGTTGTGAACTTGTTTCTTGAAAATGGATAAGTGTAGTGACTAGATATTGTGAACTTGTTACTTGAAATGGTTAAGTGTTGCGACTTGAAATTGTGAACTTGTTTCTTGAAAATGGTTAAGTGTAGTGACATGAAATATGAATTAGTGACTTGAAAATGGTTAAGTGTAGTGACTTGAAACTGTTAAGTTGTTTCATGAAAATGGTTAAGTGTAGTGACTTGAAATGTGAATTACTGACTTGAAAATGGTTAAGTGTAGTGACTTGAAATGTGAATTAGTGACTTGAAAATGGTTAAATATAGTGACTCGAAATTGTGAACTTGATACTTGAAAATGGTTAAGTGTAGTGACTTGAAATATGAATTAGTCACTTGAAATGTGAATTAGTGACTTGAAAATGGTTAAGTTTAGTGACTTTAAATTGTGAACTTGTTTATTGAACTGGTTAAATGTAGTGACTCGAAATTGTGAACTTGTTTCTTGAAAATGGTTAAGTGTAGTGACTTGAAATGCGAATTAGTGACTTAAAAATGGCTAAGTGTAGTGATTTGAAATTCTGATCTTGTTTCTTGAAAATGGTTAAGTGTAGTGACTTGAAATGTGCATTACTGACTTGAAAATGGTTAAGTGTAGTGACTTGAAATTTGAATTAGTGACTTGAAAATGGTTAAATATAGTGACTTGAAATTGTGAACTTGTTTCTTGAAAATGGTTAAGTGTAGTGACATGAAATATGAATTAGTGACTTGAAAATGGTTAAGTGTAGTGACTTGAAGCTGTTAACTTGTTTCATGAAAATGGTTAAGTGTAGTGACTTGAAATGTGAATTACTGACTTGAAAATGGTTAAGTGTAGTGACTTGAAATGTGAATTACTGACTTGAAAATGGTTAAGTGTAGTGACTTGAAATGTGAATTACTGACTTGAAAATGGTTAAGTGTAGTGAATTGAAATGTGAATTAGTGACTTGAAAATGGTTAAATGTAGTGACTTGAAATTGTGAACATGTTTCTTGAAAATCGTTAAGTGTAGCGACTTGAAATGTGAATTACTGACTTTAAAATGGTTAAGTGTAGTGACTTAAGGTTGTGAAATTGTTTCTTGAAAATGGATAAGTGTAGTGACTAGAAATTGTGAACTTGTTTCTTGAAATGGTTAAGTGTAGTGACTTGAAATTGTGAACTTGTATTTGAAAATGGTTAAGTGTAGTGACTTGAAATATGAATTAGTGACTTAAAAATGGTTAAGTGTAGTGATTTGAAATTCTGATCTTGTTTCTTGAAAATGGTTAAGTGTAGTGACTTGAAATATGAATTAGTTACTTGAAAATGGTTAAGTGTAGTGACTTGAAATTGTTAACTTGTTTCATGAAAATGTTTAAGTATAGTGAGTTCAATTGTGAATTAGTGACTTGAAAATGGTTAAGTGTAGTGAATTGAAATGTGAATTAGTGACTTGAAAATGGTTAAATGTAGTGACTCGAAATTGTGAACTTGTTTCTTGAAAATGGTTAAGTGTAGTGACTTGAAATTGTGAACTTGTTTCTTGAAATGGTTAAGTGTAGCGACTTGAAATTGTGAACTTGTTTCTTGAAAATGGTTAAGTGTAGTGACATGAAATATGAATTAGTGACTTGAAAATGGTTAAGTGTAGTGACTTGAAACTGTTAACTTGTTTCATGAAAATGGTTAAGTGTAGTGACTTGAAATGGTTAAGTGTAGTGACTTGAAATGGTTAAGTGTAGTGACTTGAAATGTGAATTACTGACTTGAAAATGGTTAAGTGTAGTGACTTGAAATGTGAATTAGTGACTTGAAAATGGTTAAATATAGTGACTCGAAATTGTGAACTTGATACTTGAAAATGGTTAAGTGTAGTGACTTGAAATATGAATTAGTCACTTGAAATGTGAATTAGTGACTTGAAAATGGTTAAGTTTAGTGACTTTAAATTGTGAACTTGTTTATTGAACTGGTTAAATGTAGTGACTCGAAATTGTGAACTTGTTTCTTGAAAATGGTTAAGTGTAGTGACTTGAAATGCGAATTAGTGACTTAAAAATGGCTAAGTGTAGTGATTTGAAATTCTGATCTTGTTTCTTGAAAATGGTTAAGTGTAGTGACTTGAAATGTGCATTACTGACTTGAAAATGGTTAAGTGTAGTGACTTGAAATTTGAATTAGTGACTTGAAAATGGTTAAATATAGTGACTTGAAATTGTGAACTTGTTTCTTGAAAATGGTTAAGTGTAGTGACATGAAATATGAATTAGTGACTTGAAAATGGTTAAGTGTAGTGACTTGAAGCTGTTAACTTGTTTCATGAAAATGGTTAAGTGTAGTGACTTGAAATGTGAATTACTGACTTGAAAATGGTTAAGTGTAGTGACTTGAAATGTGAATTACTGACTTGAAAATGGTTAAGTGTAGTGAATTGAAATGTGAATTAGTGACTTGAAAATGGTTAAATGTAGTGACTTGAAATTGTGAACATGTTTCTTGAAAATCGTTAAGTGTAACGACTTGAAATGTGAATTACTGACTTTAAAATGGTTAAGTGTAGTGACTTAAGGTTGTGAAATTGTTTCTTGAAAATGGATAAGTGTAGTGACTAGAAATTGTGAACTTGTTTCTTGAAATGGTTAAGTGTAGTGACTTGAAATTGTGAACTTGTATTTGAAAATGGTTAAGTGTAGTGACTTGAAATATGAATTAGTGACTTAAAAATGGTTAAGTGTAGTGATTTGAAATTCTGATCTTGTTTCTTGAAAATGGTTAAGTGTAGTGACTTGAAATATGAATTAGTTACTTGAAAATGGTTAAGTGTAGTGACTTGAAATTTGAATTAGTGACTTGAAAATGGTTATATATAGTGACTTGAAATTGTGAACTTGTTTCTTGAAAATGGTTAAGTGTAGTGACATGAAATATGAATTAGTAACTTGAAAATGGTTAAGTGTAGTGACTTGAAGCTGTTAACTTGTTTCATGAAAATGGTTAAGTGTAGTGACTTGAAATGTGAATTACTGACTTGAAAATGGTTAAGTGTAGTGACTTGAAATGTGAATTACTGACTTGAAAATGGTTAAGTGTAGTGACTTGAAATGTGAATTACTGACTTAAAAATGGTTAAGTGTAGTGACTTGAAATGTGAATTACTGACTTGAAAATGGTTAAGTGTAGTGAATTGAAATGTGAATTAGTGACTTGAAAATGGTTAAATGTAGTGACTTGAAATTGTGAACATGTTTCTTGAAAATCGTTAAGTGTAGCGACTTGAAATGTGAATTACTGACCTTAAAATGGTTAAGTGTAGTGACTTAAGGTTGTGAAATTGTTTCTTGAAAATGGATAAGTGTAGTGACTAGAAATTGTGAACTTGTTTCTTGAAATGGTTAAGTGTAGTGACTTGAAATTGTGAACTTGCATTTGAAAATGGTTAAGTGTAGTGACTTGAAATATGAATTAGTGACTTAAAAATGGTTAAGTGTAGTGATTTGAAATTCTGATCTTGTTTCTTGAAAATGGTTAAGTGTAGTGACTTGAAATATGAATTAGTTACTTGAAAATGGTTAAGTGTAGTGACTTGAAATTGTTAACTTGTTTCATGAAAAAGTTTAAGTATAGTGAGTTCAATTGTGAATTAGTGACTTGAAAATGGTTAAGTGTAGTGAATTGAAATGTGAATTAGTGACTTGAAAATGGTTAAATGTAGTGACTCGAAATTGTGAACTTGTTTCTTGAAAATGGTTAAGTGTAGTGACTTGAAATTGTGAACTTGTTTCTTGAAATGGTTAAGTGTAGCGACTTGAAATTGGGAACTTGTTTCTTGAAAATGGTTAAGTGTAGTGACATGAAATATGAATTAGTGACTTGAAAATGGTTAAGTGTAGTGACTTGAAACTGTTAACTTGTTTCATGAAAATGGTTAAGTGTAGTGACTTGAAATGTGAATTACTGACTTGAAAATGGTTAAGTGTAGTGACTTTAAATTGTGAACGTGTTTCTTGAAAATGGTTAAGTGTAGTGACTTGAAATGCAAATTAGTGACTTAAAAATGGCTAAGTGTAGTGATTTAAAATTCTGATCTTGTTTCTTGAAAATGGTCAAGTGTAATGACTTGAAATATGATTTAGTTACTTGAAAATGGTTATGTGTAGAGACTTGAAATTGTTAACTTGTTTCATGAAAATGTTTAAGTATAGTGAGTTCAATTGTGAATTAGTGACTCGAAAATGGTTAAGTGTAGTGAATTGAAATGTGAATTAGTGACTTGAAAATGGTTAAATGTAGTGACTTGAAATTGTGAACATGTTTCTTGAAAATCGTTAAGTGTAGCGACTTGAAATGTGAATTACTGACTTTAAAATGGTTAAGTGTAGTGACTTAAGGTTGTGAAATTGTTTCTTGAAAATGGATAAGTGTAGTGACTAGAAATTGTGAACTTGTTTCTTGAAGAACTTGTTTCTTGAAAATGGATAAGTGTAGTGACTTACAATTGTGAACTTGTTTCTGTAAATGGTTAAGTGTAGCAACTTGAAATTGTGAACTTGTTTCCTGAAAATGGTTGTGTAGTGACTTGAAATGTGAATTAGTGACTTTAAAAATGGTTAAGTGTAATGACTTGAAATTGTGAACTTCTTTATTGAAAAGGTTAAATGTAGTGACGTGAAATTGTGAACTTATTTCTTGAAAATGGTTAAAGGTAGTGACTTGAAATGTGAATTATTGACTTGAAAATGGTTAAGTGTAGTGACTTGAAATGTAAATTAGTGACTTGAAAATGGTTAAATATAGTGACTTGAAATTGGGAACTTGTTACTTGAAAATGGTTAAGTGTAGTGACTTTAAATTGTGAACTTGTTTATTGAAATGGTTAAATGTAGTGACTTGAAATTGTGAAGTTATTTCTAGAAAATGGTTAAGTGTAGTGACTTGAAATGTGAATTAGTGACTTGAAAATGGTTAAGTGTAGTGACTTGAAATGTGAATTAGTGACTTGCAAGTGGTTAAATGTAGTGACTTGAAATTGTGAACTTGTTTCTTGAAAATGGTTAAGTGTAGTGACTTGAAATGTGAATTACTGACTTGAAAATTGTTAAGTGTAGTGACTTGAAATTGTGAAGTTGTTTCTTAAAAACGGTTAAGTGTAGTGATTTGAAATGTGAATTAGTGACTTGAAAATGGTTAAGTGTTGTGACTTGAAATTGTGAACTTGTTTCTTGAAAATGGTTAAGTGAAGTTACTTGAAATGTGAAATACTGACTTGAAAATGGTTAAGTGTAGTGAGTTGAAAATGGTAAACTGTAGTGACTTGAAATGTGAACTAGTGACTTCAATTGGTTAAATGTAGTGACATGAAATTGTGAACATGTTTACTGAAAATGGTTAAGTGTAGTTGCTTGAAATATGAATTAGTGACTTTTAAATGGATAAGTGTAGTGATTTGAAATTAAGAACTTGTTTCATGAAAATGGATAAGTGTAGTGACTAGAAATTGTGAACTTGTTTCTTGAAATGGTTAAGTGTAGCAACTTGAAATTGTGAACTTGTTTCCTAAAAATGTTGTGTAGTGACTTGAAATGTGAATTAGTGAATTTAAAAATGGTTAAGTATAGTAACTTGAAATTGTGAACTTTTTTCTTGAAATGGTTAAGTGTAGTGACTTGAAATTGGGAACTTGTTTCTTGAAAATGGTTAGGTGTAGTGGCGTGAAATGTGAATTAGTGACATGAAAATGGTTAAGTGTAGTGACTTTAAAAATGGTTAAGTATAAAGACTTTAAATTGTGAACTTGTTTATTGAAAATGGTTAAATGTAGTGATTTGAAATTAAGAACTTGTTTCTTGAAAACGGATAAGTGTAGTGAATTGAAATTGTGAACTCGTTTCTTGAAATGGTTAAGTGTAGCAACTTGAAATTGTGAACTTGTTTCCTGAAAATGGTTGTGTAGTGACTTGAAATGTGAATTAGTGACTTTAAAAATGGTTAAGTATAGTGACTTGAAATTGTGAACTTGTTTATTGAAATGGTTAAATGTAGTGACTTGAAATTGTGAAGTTATTTCTTGAAAATGGTTAAGTGTAGTGACTTGAAATGTGAATTAGTGACTTGAAAATGGTTAAGTGTAGTGACTTGAAATGTGAATTAGTGACTTGCAAGTGGTTAAATGTAGTGACTTGAAATTGTGAACATGTTTCTTGAAAATTGTTAAGTGTAGTGACTTGAAATGTGAATTACTAACTTGAAAATGGTTAAGTGTAGTGACTTGAAATGTGAATTACTGACTTGAAAATGGTTAAGTGTAGTGACTTGAAAATGGTAAACTGTAGTGACTTGAAATGTGAACTAGTGACTTGAAATATTTAAATGTAGTGACATGAAATTGTGAACATGTTTCTTGAAAATGGTTAAGTGTAGTGACTTGAAATGTGAATTAGTGACTTTTAAATGGTTAAGTGTAGTGATTTGAAATTAAGAACTTGTTTCTTGAAAATGGATATGTGTAGTGACTTACAATTGTGAACTTGTTTCTGTAAATGGTTAAGTGTAGCAACTTGAAATTGTGAACTTGTTTCCTGAAAATGGTTGTGTAGTGACTTGAAATGTGAATTAGTGACTTTAAAAATGGTTAAGTATAGTAACTTGAAATTGTGAACTTTTTTCTTGAAATGGTTAAGTGTAGTGACTTGAAATTAGGAACTTGTTTCTTGAAAATGGTTAGGTGTAGTGGCGTGAAATGTAAATTAGTGACATGAAATGTGAATTAGTGACATGAAAATGGTTAAGTGTAGTGACTTGAAATGTGAATTAGTGACTTTAAAAATGGTTAAGTGTAGTGACTTGAAATGTGAATTAGTGACTTGCAAGTGGTTAAATGTAGTGACTTGAAATTGTGAACATGTTTCTTGAAAATTGTTAAGTGTAGTGACTTGAAATGTGAATTACTAACTTGAAAATGGTAAACTGTAGTGACTTGAAATGTGAATTACTGACTTGAAAATGGTTAAGTGTAGTGACTTGAAATGTGAATTAGTGACTTGCAAGTGGTTAAATGTAGTGACTTGAAATTGTGAAGTTATTTCTTGAAAATGGTTAAGTGTAGTGACTTGAAATGTGAATTAGTGACTTGCAAGTGGTTAAATGTAGTGACTTGAAATTGTGAACATGTTTCTTGAAAATTGTTAAGTGTAGTGACTTGAAATGTGAATTACTAACTTGAAAATGGTAAACTGTAGTGACTTGAAATGTGAATTACTGACTTGAAAATGGTTAAGTGTAGTGACTTGAAATGTGAATTAGTGACTTGCAAGTGGTTAAATGTAGTGACTTGAAATTGTGAAGTTATTTCTTGAAAATGGTTAAGTGTAGTGACTTGATATTGTGAAGTTATTTCTTAAAAATGGTTAAGTATAAAGACTTTAAATTGTGAACTTGTTTATTGAAAATGGTTAAATGTAGTGATTTGAAATTAAGAACTTGTTTCTTGAAAACGGATAAGTGTAGTGAATTGAAATTGTGAACTCGTTTCTTGAAATGGTTAAGTGTAGCAACTTGAAATTGTGAACTTGTTTCCTGAAAATGGTTGTGTAGTGACTTGAAATGTGAATTAGTGACTTTAAAAATGGTTAAGTATAGTGACTTGAAATTGTGAACTTGTTTATTGAAATGGTTAAATGTAGTGACTTGAAATTGTGAAGTTATTTCTTGAAAATTGTTAAGTGTAGTGACTTGAAATGTGAATTAGTGACTTGAAAATGGTTAAGTGTAGTGACTTGAAATGTGAATTAGTGACTTGCAAGTGGTTAAATGTAGTGACTTGAAATTGTGAACTTGTTTCTTGAAAATGGTTAAGTGTAGTGACTTGAAATATGAATTAGTGACTTGAAATGTGAATTTGTGACTTGAAATTAGTTAACTGTAGTGACTTTAATTTGTGAACTTGTTTCTTGAAAATGGTTAAGTGTAGTGACTTGAAATGTGAATTACTGACTTGAAAATTGTTAAGTGTAGTGACTTGAAATTGTGAAGTTGTTTCTTAAAAACGGTTAAGTGTAGTGATTTGAAATGTGAATTAGTGACTTGAAAATAGTTAAGTGTTGTGACTTGAAATTGTGAACTTGTTTCTTGAAAATGGTTAAGTGAAGTTACTTGAAATGTGAAATACTGACTTGAAAATGGTTAAGTGTAGTGACTTGAAAATGGTAAACTGTAGTGACTTGAAATGTGAACTAGTGACTTCAATTGGTTAAATGTAGAGATATGAAATTGTGAACATGTTTCTTGAAAATGGTTAAGTGTAGTGACTTGAAATGTGAATTAGTGACTTTTAAATGGTTAAGTGTAGTGATTTGAAATTAAGAACTTGTTTCTTGAAAATGGATATGTGTAGTGACTTACAATTGTGAACTTGTTTCTGTAAATGGTTAAGTGTAGCAACTTGAAATTGTGAACTTGTTTCCTGAAAATGGTTGTGTAGTGACTTGAAATGTGAATTAGTGACTTTAAAAATGGTTAAGTATAGTAACTTGAAATTGTGAACTTTTTTCTTGAAATGGTTAAGTGTAGTGACTTGAAATTAGGAACTTGTTTCTTGAAAATGGTTAGGTGTAGTGGCGTGAAATGTAAATTAGTGACATGAAATGTGAATTAGTGACATGAAAATGGTTAAGTGTAGTGACTTGAAATGTGAATTAGTGACTTTAAAAATGGTTAAGTGTAGTGACTTGAAATGTGAATTAGTGACTTGCAAGTGGTTAAATGTAGTGACTTGAAATTGTGAACATGTTTCTTGAAAATTGTTAAGTGTAGTGACTTGAAATGTGAATTACTAACTTGAAAATGGTAAACTGTAGTGACTTGAAATGTGAATTACTGACTTGAAAATGGTTAAGTGTAGTGACTTGAAATGTGAATTAGTGACTTGCAAGTGGTTAAATGTAGTGACTTGAAATTGTGAAGTTATTTCTTGAAAATGGTTAAGTGTAGTGACTTGAAATGTGAATTAGTGACTTGCAAGTGGTTAAATGTAGTGACTTGAAATTGTGAACATGTTTCTTGAAAATTGTTAAGTGTAGTGACTTGAAATGTGAATTACTAACTTGAAAATGGTAAACTGTAGTGACTTGAAATGTGAATTACTGACTTGAAAATGGTTAAGTGTAGTGACTTGAAATGTGAATTAGTGACTTGCAAGTGGTTAAATGTAGTGACTTGAAATTGTGAAGTTATTTCTTGAAAATGGTTAAGTGTAGTGACTTGATATTGTGAAGTTATTTCTTAAAAATGGTTAAGTATAAAGACTTTAAATTGTGAACTTGTTTATTGAAAATGGTTAAATGTAGTGATTTGAAATTAAGAACTTGTTTCTTGAAAACGGATAAGTGTAGTGAATTGAAATTGTGAACTCGTTTCTTGAAATGGTTAAGTGTAGCAACTTGAAATTGTGAACTTGTTTCCTGAAAATGGTTGTGTAGTGACTTGAAATGTGAATTAGTGACTTTAAAAATGGTTAAGTATAGTGACTTGAAATTGTGAACTTGTTTATTGAAATGGTTAAATGTAGTGACTTGAAATTGTGAAGTTATTTCTTGAAAATTGTTAAGTGTAGTGACTTGAAATGTGAATTAGTGACTTGAAAATGGTTAAGTGTAGTGACTTGAAATGTGAATTAGTGACTTGCAAGTGGTTAAATGTAGTGACTTGAAATTGTGAACTTGTTTCTTGAAAATGGTTAAGTGTAGTGACTTGAAATATGAATTAGTGACTTGAAATGTGAATTTGTGACTTGAAATTAGTTAACTGTAGTGACTTTAATTTGTGAACTTGTTTCTTGAAAATGGTTAAGTGTAGTGACTTGAAATGTGAATTACTGACTTGAAAATTGTTAAGTGTAGTGACTTGAAATTGTGAAGTTGTTTCTTAAAAACGGTTAAGTGTAGTGATTTGAAATGTGAATTAGTGACTTGAAAATAGTTAAGTGTTGTGACTTGAAATTGTGAACTTGTTTCTTGAAAATGGTTAAGTGAAGTTACTTGAAATGTGAAATACTGACTTGAAAATGGTTAAGTGTAGTGACTTGAAAATGGTAAACTGTAGTGACTTGAAATGTGAACTAGTGACTTCAATTGGTTAAATGTAGAGATATGAAATTGTGAACATGTTTATTGAAAATGGTTAAGTGTAGTTACTTGAAATGTGAATTAGTAACTTTTAAATGGATAAGTGTAGTGATTTGAAATTAAGAACTTGTTTCATGAAAATGGATAAGTGTAGTGACTAGAAATTGGGAACTTGTTTCTTGAAATGGTTAAGTGTAGCAACTTGAAATTGTGAACTTGTTTCCTAAAAATGTTGTGTAGTGACTTGAAATGTGAATTAGTGAATTTAAAAATGGTTAAGTATAGTGACTTGAAATTGTGAACTTTTTTCTTGAAATGGTTAAGTGTAGTGACTTGAAATTGTGAACTTGTTTCTTGAAAATGGTTAGGTGTAGTGGCGTGAAATGTGAATTAGTGACATGAAAATGGTTAAGTGTAGTGACTTGAAATGTGAATTAGTGACTTTAAAAATGGTTAAGTATAGAGACTTTAAATTGTGAACTTGTTTATTGAAAATGGTTAAATGTAGTGATTTGAAATTAAGAACTTGTTTCTTGAAAACGGATAAGTGTAGTGAATTGAAATTGTGAACTTGTTTCTTGAAATGGTTAAGTGTAGCAACTTGAAATTGTGAACTTGTTTCCTGAATATGGTTGTGTAGTGACTTGAAATGTGAATTAGTGACTTTAAAAATGGTTAAGTATAGTGACTTGAAATTGTGAACTTGTTTACTGAAATGGTTAAATGTAGTGACTTGAAATTGTGAAGTTGTTTCTTAAAAACGGTTAAGTGTAGTGATTTGAAATGTGAATTAGTGACTTGAAAATGGTTAAGTGTTGTGACTTGAAATTGTGAACTTGTTTCTTGAAAATGGTTAAGTGAAGTTACTTGAAATGTGAAATACTGACTTGAAAATGGTTAAGTGTAGTGACTTGAAATTAAGAACTTGTTTCTTGAAAACGGATAAGTGTAGTGAATTGAAATTGTGAACTTGTTTCTTGAAATGGTTAAGTGTAGCAACTTGAAAGTGTGAACTTGTTTCCTGAAAATGGTTGTGTAGTGACTTGAAATGTGAATTAGTGACTTTAAAAATGGTTAAGTATAGTGACTTGACCATTTTCAAGTCACTAATTAACATGTTGATATTAAAGGTTATAATTTCTATTGCTTTCTCTGTTGTTGATTGATTTTCTAGTTTTTGTGTTATTTTTTCTGATCCTTTTATCCATGGTGTTATTTTTCTAGGTTTATTTTGTACTCTTTTGGCTCCTATTTTTTGTTTACAAGGTGTTGTAAACCAACAGTGTGTTTTTGTTAGTATATGAGGGTATAGTTCATCTATAAAGGGCATTCCTAAAATTATATCTCTTGTTGTGAATTCATAATTGTACATTGTTTTTATTGTTAGTATTTTATCCCATATTTGTAATTTTACATCTTTTGCGTAATATTTTATCATACTTCCTTCGTCATTAAATCCTGAGAATACGGTTGGATGTGTTACTGGTTTCCATTTAGATTCTGGTAAACAATTGTATCTACATAAATTTGCTTCTGAGCCTGTGTCTATCATTGGTGTATAATATCTACTATTATATCCTTCCACAATTATTTTTGCTAATATATATACTTTCATGCTAAGGTATTTTTATAGTATTGATTTTGTTCTATTGATTATTACATTTTTATTTTGGTAATGAATGATTAATCTTTTATCTTCTAACTTATATGGTTTTATTTTAAAGTCACTAATTCACTTTTCAAGTCACTACACAACCATTTTCAGGAAACAAGTTCACAATTTCAAGTTGCTACACTTAACCATTTCAAGAAACACGTTCACAATTTCAATTCACTACACTTATCCATTTTCAAGAAACAAGTTCTTAATTTCAAATCACTACATTTAACCATTTTCAATAAACCATTTCAAGAAAAAAGTTCACAATTTCAAGTTAATATACTTAACCATTTTTAAATTCACTAATTCACATTTCAAGTCACTACACAACATTTTTAGGAAACAAGTTCACAATTTCAAGTTGCTACACTTAACCATTTCAAGAAACAAGTTCACAATTTCTAGTCACTACACTTATCCATTTTCATGAAACAAGTTCTTAATTTCAAATCACTACACTTATCCATTTAAAAGTCACTAATTCATATTTCAAGCAACTACACTTAACCATTTTCAGTAAACATGTTCACAATTTCATGTCACTACATTTAACCAATTGAAGTCACTAGTTCACATTTCAAGTCACTACAGTTTACCATTTTCAAGTCACTACACTTAACCATTTTCAAGTCAGTATTTCACATTTCAAGTAACTTCACTTAACCATTTTCAAGAAACAAGTTCACAATTTCAAGTCACAACACTTAACCATTTTCAAGTCACTAATTCACATTTCAAATCACTACACTTAACCGTTTTTAAGAAACAACTTCACAATTTCAAGTCACTACACTTAACAATTTTCAAGTCAGTAATTCACATTTCAAGTCACTACACTTAACCATTTTCAAGAAACATGTTCACAATTTCATGTCACTACATTTAAATATTTCAAGTCACTAGTTCACATTTCAAGTCACTACAGTTTACCATTTTCAAGTCACTACACTTAACCATTTTCAAGTCAGTAATTCACATTTCAAGTCACTACACTTAACCATTTTCAAGTTAGTAATTCACATTTCAAGTCACTACACTTAACAATTTTCAAGAAACATGTTCACAATTTCAAGTCACTACATTTAACCACTTGCAAGTCACTAATTCACATTTCAAGTCACTACACTTAACCATTTTAAAGTCACTAATTCACATTTCAAGTCACTACACTTAACCATTTTCAAGAAATAACTTCACAATTTCAAGTCACTACATTTAACCATTTCAATAAACAAGTTCACAATTTCAAGTCACTATACTTAACCATTTTTAAAGTCACTAATTCACATTTCAAGTCACTACACAACCATTTTCAGGAAACAAGTTCACAATTTCAAGTTGCTACACTTAACCATTTCAAGAAACGAGTTCACAATTTCAATTCACTACACTTATCCGTTTTCAAGAAACAAGTTCTTAATTTCAAATCACTACATTTAACCATTTTCAATAAACAAGTTCACAATTTAAAGTCTTTATACTTAACCATTTTTAAAGTCACTACACTTAACCATTTTCATGTCACTAATTCACATTTCACGCCACTACACCTAACCATTTTCAAGAAACAAGTTCCCAATTTCAAGTCACTACACTTAACCATTTCAAGAAAAAAGTTCACAATTTCAAGTTACTATACTTAACCATTTTTAAATTCACTAATTCACATTTCAAGTCACTACACAACATTTTTAGGAAACAAGTTCACAATTTCAAGTTGCTACACTTAACCATTTCAAGAAACAAGTTCACAATTTCTAGTCACTACACTTATCCATTTTCATGAAACAAGTTCTTAATTTCAAATCACTACACTTATCCATTTAAAAGTCACTAATTCATATTTCAAGCAACTACACTTAACCATTTTCAGTAAACATGTTCACAATTTCATGTCACTACATTTAACCAATTGAAGTCACTAGTTCACATTTCAAGTCACTACAGTTTACCATTTTCAAGTCACTACACTTAACCATTTTCAAGTCAGTATTTCACATTTCAAGTAACTTCACTTAACCATTTTCAAGAAACAAGTTCACAATTTCAAGTCACAACACTTAACCATTTTCAAGTCACTAATTCACATTTCAAATCACTACACTTAACCGTTTTTAAGAAACAACTTCACAATTTCAAGTCACTACACTTAACAATTTTCAAGTCAGTAATTCACATTTCAAGTCACTACACTTAACCATTTTCAAGAAACAAGTTCACAATTTCAAGTCACTACATTTAACCACTTGCAAGTCACTAATTCACATTTCAAGTCACTACACTTAACCATTTTCAAGAAACAAGTTCACAATTTCAATTCACTAAACTTTACCATTTTCAAGTAACTAATTTACATTTCAAGTCACTACACTTCACCATTTACAAGAAATAAATTCACAATTTCAAGACACTACATTTAACCATTTTAAAGTCACAAGTTCACATTTTAAGTCACTACACTTAACCTTTTTCATGAAGCAAGTTCACAATTTTAAGTCACTACACTTAACCCTTTTCAAGTCACTAATTTATATTTTAAGTCACTACACTTAACCATTTTCAAGAAACAAGATCAGAATTTCAAGTCACTACAATTAACCATTTTTAAGTCACTAATTCGCATTTCAAGTCACTAAACTTAACACATTTCAATAAACATGTTCACAATTTCATGTCACTACATTTAACCAATTGAAGTCACTAGTTCACATTTCAAGTGACTACAGTTTACCATTTTCAAGTCACTACACTTAACCATTTTCAAGTCAGTATTTCACATTTCAAGTAACTTCACTTAACCATTTTCAAGAAACAAGTTCACAATTTCAAGTCACAACACTTAACCATTTTCAAGTCACTAATTCACATTTCAAATCACTACACTTAACCGTTTTTAAGAAACAACTTCACAATTTCAAGTCACTACACTTAACCATTTTCAAGAAACAAGTTCACAATTTCAAGTCACTAAACTTTACCATTTTCAAGTAACTAATTTACATTTCAAATCACTACACTTTACCATTTTCAAGAAATAAATTCACAATTTCAAGACACTACATTTAACCATTTTAAAGTCACAAGTTCACATTTTAAGTCACTACACTTAACCATTTTCATGAGGCAAGTTCACAATTTTAAGTCACTACACTGAACCATTTTCAAGTCACTAATTCATATTTCAAGTCACGACACTTAACCATTTTCAAGAAACAGGATCAGAATTTCAAGTCACTACAATTAACCATTTTTAAGTCACTAATTCGAATTTCAAGTCACTAAACTTAACCATTTTCAAGAAACAAGTTCACAATTTCAAGTCATTACATTTAACCAGTTCAATAAACAAGTTCACAATTTAAAGTCACTACACTTAACCATTTTCAAGTAACAAGTTCCCAATTTCAAGTCACTATATTTAACCATTTTCAAGTCACTAATTCACATTTCAAGTCACTACACTTAACCATTTTCAAGTCAATAATTCACATTTCAAGTCACTACCTTTAACCATTTTCAAGAAATAAGTTCACAATTTCAAGTCACTACATTTAACCTTTTCAATAAAGAAGTTCACAATTTCAAGTCATTATACTTAACCATTTTCAAGAAACAAGTTCACAATTTCAAGTCACTAAACTTTACCATTTTCAAGTAACTAATTTACATTTCAAGTCACTACACTTTACCATTTTCAAGAAATAAATTCACAATTTCAAGACACTACATTTAACCATTTTAAAGTCACAAGTTCACATTTTAAGTCACTACACTTAACCATTTTCATGAGGCAAGTTCACAATTTTAAGTCACTACACTTAACCATTTTCAAGTCACTAATTCATATTTCAAGTCACGACACTTAACCATTTTCAAGAAACAGGATCAGAATTTCAAGTCACTACAATTAACCATTTTTAAGTCACTAATTCGAATTTCAAGTCACTAAACTTAACCATTTTCAAGAAACAAGTTCACAATTTCAAGTCACTACATTTAACCAGTTCAATAAACAAGTTCACAATTTAAAGTCACTACACTTAACCATTTTCAAGTAACAAGTTCCCAATTTCAAGTCACTATATTTAACCATTTTCAAGTCACTAATTCACATTTCAAGTCACTACACCTAACCATTTTCAAGTCAATAATTCACATTTCAAGTCACTACCTTTAACCATTTTCAAGAAATAAGTTCACAATTTCAAGTCACTACATTTAACCTTTTCAATAAAGAAGTTCACAATTTCAAGTCATTATACTTAACCATTTTTAAAGTCACTAATTCACATTTCAAGTCACTACACAACCATTTTCAGGAAACAAGTTCACAATTTCAAGTTGCTACACTTAACCATTTACAGAAACAAGTTCACAATTGTAAGTCACTACACTTATCCATTTTCAAGAAACAAGTTCTTAATTTCAAATCACTACACTTAACCATTTAAAAGTCACTAATTCACATTTCAAGTCACTACACTTAACCATTTTCAAGTCAGTAATTCACATTTCAAGTCACTACACTTAACCATTTTCAAGTCAGTAATTCACATTTCAAGTCACTACACTTAACAATTTTCAAGAAACATGTTCACAATTTCAAGTCACTACATTTAACCACTTGCATGTCACTAATTCACATTTCAAGTCACTACACTTAACCATTTTCAAGTCACTAATTCACATTTCAAGTCACTACACTTAACCATTTTCAAGAAATAACTTCACAATTTCAAGTCACTACATTTAACCATTTCAATAAACAAGTTCACAATTTCAAGTCACTATACTTAACCATTTTTAAAGTCACTAATTCACATTTCAAGTCACTACACAACCATTTTCAGGAAACAAGTTCACAATTTCAAGTTGCTACACTTAACCATTTCAAGAAACAAGTTCACAATTTCAATTCACTACACTTATCCGTTTTCAAGAAACAAGTTCTTAATTTCAAATCACTACATTTAACCATTTTCAATAAACAAGTTCACAATTTAAAGTCTCTATACTTAACCATTTTTAAAGTCACTAATTCACATTTCAAGTCACTACACTTAACCATTTTCATGTCACTAATTCACATTTCACGCCACTACACCTAACCATTTTCAAGAAACAAGTTCACAATTTCAAGTCACTACACTTACCATTTCAAGAAAAAAGTTCACAATTTCAAGTCACTATACTTAACCATTTTTAAATTCACTAATTCACATTTCAAGTCACTACACAACATTTTTAGGAAACAAGTTCACAATTTCAAGTTGCTACACTTAACCATTTCAAGAAACAAGTTCACAATTTCTAGTCACTACACTTATCCATTTTCATGAAACAAGTTCTTAATTTCAAATCACTACACTTATCCATTTAAAAGTCACTAATTCACATTTCAAGTAACTACGCTTAACCATTTTCAATAAACATGTTCACATTTTCATGTCACTACATTTAACCAATTGAAGTCACTAGTTCACATTTCAAGTCACTACAGTTTACCATTTTCAAGTCACTACACTTAACCATTTTCAAGTCAGTATTTCACATTTCAAGTAACTTCACTTAACCATTTTCAAGAAACAAGTTCACAATTTCAAGTCACAACACTTAACCATTTTCAAGTGACTAATTCACATTTCAAATCACTACACTTAACCGTTTTTAAGAAACAACTTCACAATTTCAAGTCACTACACTTAACAATTTTCAAGTCAGTAATACACATTTCAAGTCACTACACTTAACCATTTTCAAGAAACAAGTTCGCAATTTCAAGTCACTAAACTTTACCATTTTCAAGTAACTAATTTACATTTCAAGTCACTACACTTCACCATTTACAAGAAATAAATTCACAATTTCAAGACACTACATTTAACCATTTTAAAGTCACAAGTTCACATTTTAAGTCACTCCACTTAACCTTTTTCATGAAGCAAGTTCACAATTTTAAGTCACTACACTTAACCCTTTTCAAGTCACTAATTTATATTTTAAGTCACTACACTTAACCATTTTCAAGAAACAAGATCAGAATTTCAAGTCACTACAATTAACCATTTTTAAGTCACTAATTCGCATTTCAAGTCACTAAACTTAACACATTTCAATAAACATGTTCACAATTTCATGTCACTACATTTAACCAATTGAAGTCACTAGTTCACATTTCAAGTGACTACAGTTTACCATTTTCAAGTCACTACACTTAACCATTTTCAAGTCAGTATTTCACATTTCAAGTAACTTCACTTAGCCATTTTCAAGAAATAAGTTCACAATTTCAAGTCACAACACTTAACCATTTTCAAGTCACTAATTCACATTTCAAATCACTACACTTAACCGTTTTTAAGAAACAACTTCACAATTTCAAGTCACTACACTTAACCATTTTCAAGAAACAAGTTCACAATTTCAAGTCACTAAACTTTACCATTTTCAAGTAACTAATTTACATTTCAAGTCACTACACTTTACCATTTTCAAGTCACTACACTTAACCATTTTCAAGAAATAAGTTCACAATTTAAAGTCACAACACTTAACCATTTTCAAGTCACTAATTCACATTTCAAATCACTACACTTAACCGTTTTTAAGAAACAACTTCACAATTTCAAGTCACTACACTTAACCATTTTCAAGAAACAAGTTCACAATTTCAAGTCACTAAACTTTACCATTTTCAAGTAACTAATTTACATTTCAAGTCACTACACTTTACCATTTTCAAGAAATAAATTCACAATTTCAAGACACTACATTTAACCATTTTAAAGTCACAAGTTCACATTTTAAGTCACTACACTTAACCATTTTCATGAGGCAAGTTCACAATTTTAAGTCACTACACTTAACCATTTTCAAGTCACTAATTCATATTTCAAGTCACGACACTTAACCATTTTCAAGAAACAGGATCAGAATTTCAAGTCACTACAATTAACCATTTTTAAGTCACTAATTCGAATTTCAAGTCACTAAACTTAACCATTTTCAAGAAACAAGTTCACAATTTCAAGTCACTACATTTAACCAGTTCAATAAACAAGTTCACAATTTAAAGTCACTACACTTAACCATTTTCAAGTAACAAGTTCCCAATTTCAAGTCACTATATTTAACCATTTTCAAGTCACTAATTCACATTTCAAGTCACTACACTTAACCATTTTCAAGTCAATAATTCACATTTCAAGTCACTACCTTTAACCATTTTCAAGAAATAAGTTCACAATTTCAAGTCACTACATTTAATCTTTTCAATAAAGAAGTTCACAATTTCAAGTCATTATACTTAACCATTTTTAAAGTCACTAATTCACATTTCAAGTCACTAAACTTTACCATTTTCAAGTAACTAATTTACATTTCAAGTCACTACACTTTACCATTTTCAAGAAATAAATTCACAATTTCAAGACACTACATTTAACCATTTTAAAGTCACAAGTTCACATTTTAAGTCACTACACTTAACCATTTTCATGAGGCAAGTTTACAATTTTAAGTCACTACACTTAACCATTTTCAAGTCACTAATTCATATTTCAAGTCACGACACTTAACCATTTTCAAGAAACAGGATCAGAATTTCAAGTCACTACAATTAACCATTTTTAAGTCACTAATTCGAATTTCAAGTCACTAAACTTAACCATTTTCAAGAAACAAGTTCACAATTTCAAGTCACTACATTTAACCAGTTCAATAAACAAGTTCACAATTTAAAGTCACTACACTTAACCATTTTCAAGTAACAAGTTCCCAATTTCAAGTCACTATATTTAACCATTTTCAAGTCACTAATTCACATTTCAAGTCACTACACTTAACCATTTTCAAGTCAATAATTCACATTTCAAGTCACTACCTTTAACCATTTTCAAGAAATAAGTTCACAATTTCAAGTCACTACATTTAACCTTTTCAATAAAGAAGTTCACAATTTCAAGTCATTATACTTAACCATTTTTAAAGTCACTAATTCACATTTCAAGTCACTAAACTTTACCATTTTCAAGTAACTAATTTACATTTCAAGTCACTACACTTTACCATTTTCAAGAAATAAATTCACAATTTCAAGACACTACATTTAACCATTTTAAAGTCACAAGTTCACATTTTAAGTCACTACACTTAACCATTTTCATGAGGCAAGTTCACAATTTTAAGTCACTACACTTAACCATTTTCAAGTCACTAATTCATATTTCAAGTCACGACACTTAACCATTTTCAAGAAACAGGATCAGAATTTCAAGTCACTACAATTAACCATTTTTAAGTCACTAATTCGAATTTCAAGTCACTAAACTTAACCATTTTCAAGAAACAAGTTCACAATTTCAAGTCACTACATTTAACCAGTTCAATAAACAAGTTCACAATTTAAAGTCACTACACTTAACCATTTTCAAGTAACAAGTTCCCAATTTCAAGTCACTATATTTAACCATTTTCAAGTCACTAATTCACATTTCAAGTCACTACACTTAACCATTTTCAAGTCAATAATTCACATTTCAAGTCACTACCTTTAACCATTTTCAAGAAATAAGTTCACAATTTCAAGTCACTACATTTAACCTTTTCAATAAAGAAGTTCACAATTTCAAGTCATTATACTTAACCATTTTTAAAGTCACTAATTCACATTTCAAGTCACTACACAACCATTTTCAGGAAACAAGTTCACAATTTCAAGTTGCTACACTTAACCATTTACAGAAACAAGTTCACAATTGTAAGTCACTACACTTATCCATTTTCAAGAAACAAGTTCTTAATTTCAAATCACTACACTTAACCATTTAAAAGTCACTAATTCACATTTCAAGTCACTACACTTAACCATTTTCAAGTCAGTAATTCACATTTCAAGTCACTACACTTAACCATTTTCAAGTCAGTAATTCACATTTCAAGTCACTACACTTAACCATTTTCAAGTTAGTAATTCACATTTCAAGTCACTACACTTAACAATTTTCAAGAAACATGTTCACAATTTCAAGTCACTACATTTAACCACTTGCAAGTCACTAATTCACATTTCAAGTCACTACACTTAACCATTTTCAAGTCACTAATTCACATTTCAAGTCACTACACTTAACCATTTTCAAGAAATAACTTCACAATTTCAAGTCACTACATTTAACCATTTCAATAAACAAGTTCACAATTTCAAGTCACTATACTTAACCATTTTTAAAGTCACTAATTCACATTTCAAGTCACTACACAACCATTTTCAGGAAACAAGTTCACAATTTCAAGTTGCTACACTTAACCATTTCAAGAAACAAGTTCACAATTTCAATTCACTACACTTATCCGTTTTCAAGAAACAAGTTCTTAATTTCAAATCACTACATTTAACCATTTTCAATAAACAAGTTCACAATTTAAAGTCTCTATACTTAACCATTTTTAAAGTCACTAATTCACATTTCAAGTCACTACACTTAACCATTTTCATGTCACTAATTCACATTTCACGCCACTACACCTAACCATTTTCAAGAAACAAGTTCACAATTTCAAGTCACTACACTTACCATTTCAAGAAAAAAGTTCACAATTTCAAGTCACTATACTTAACCATTTTTAAATTCACTAATTCACATTTCAAGTCACTACACAACATTTTTAGGAAACAAGTTCACAATTTCAAGTTGCTACACTTAACCATTTCAAGAAACAAGTTCACAATTTCTAGTCACTACACTTATCCATTTTCATGAAACAAGTTCTTAATTTCAAATCACTACACTTATCCATTTAAAAGTCACTAATTCACATTTCAAGTAACTACACTTAACCATTTTCAATAAACATGTTCACATTTTCATGTCACTACATTTAACCAATTGAAGTCACTAGTTCACATTTCAAGTCACTACAGTTTACCATTTTCAAGTCACTACACTTAACCATTTTCAAGTCAGTATTTCACATTTCAAGTAACTTCACTTAACCATTTTCAAGAAACAAGTTCACAATTTCAAGTCACAACACTTAACCATTTTCAAGTGACTAATTCACATTTCAAATCACTACACTTAACCGTTTTTAAGAAACAACTTCACAATTTCAAGTCACTACACTTAACAATTTTCAAGTCAGTAATACACATTTCAAGTCACTACACTTAACCATTTTCAAGAAACAAGTTCGCAATTTCAAGTCACTAAACTTTACCATTTTCAAGTAACTAATTTACATTTCAAGTCACTACACTTCACCATTTACAAGAAATAAATTCACAATTTCAAGACACTACATTTAACCATTTTAAAGTCACAAGTTCACATTTTAAGTCACTCCACTTAACCTTTTTCATGAAGCAAGTTCACAATTTTAAGTCACTACACTTAACCCTTTTCAAGTCACTAATTTATATTTTAAGTCACTACACTTAACCATTTTCAAGAAACAAGATCAGAATTTCAAGTCACTACAATTAACCATTTTTAAGTCACTAATTCGCATTTCAAGTCACTAAACTTAACACATTTCAATAAACATGTTCACAATTTCATGTCACTACATTTAACCAATTGAAGTCACTAGTTCACATTTCAAGTGACTACAGTTTACCATTTTCAAGTCACTACACTTAACCATTTTCAAGTCAGTATTTCACATTTCAAGTAACTTCACTTAGCCATTTTCAAGAAATAAGTTCACAATTTCAAGTCACAACACTTAACCATTTTCAAGTCACTAATTCACATTTCAAATCACTACACTTAACCGTTTTTAAGAAACAACTTCACAATTTCAAGTCACTACACTTAACCATTTTCAAGAAACAAGTTCACAATTTCAAGTCACTAAACTTTACCATTTTCAAGTAACTAATTTACATTTCAAGTCACTACACTTTACCATTTTCAAGTCACTACACTTAACCATTTTCAAGAAATAAGTTCACAATTTCAAGTCACAACACTTAGCCATTTTCAAGTCACTAATTCACATTTCAAATCACTACACTTAACCGTTTTTAAGAAACAACTTCACAATTTCAAGTCACTACACTTAACCATTTTCAAGAAACAAGTTCACAATTTCAAGTCACTAAACTTTACCATTTTCAAGTAACTAATTTACATTTCAAGTCACTACACTTTACCATTTTCAAGAAATAAATTCACCATTTCAAGACACTACATTTAACCATTTTAAAGTCACAAGTTCACATTTTAAGTCACTACACTTAACCATTTTCATGAGGCAAGTTCACAATTTTAAGTCACTACACTTAACCATTTTCAAGTCACTAATTCATATTTCAAGTCACGACACTTAACCATTTTCAAGAAACAGGATCAGAATTTCAAGTCACTACAATTAACCATTTTTAAGTCACTAATTCGAATTTCAAGTCACTAAACTTAACCATTTTCAAGAAACAAGTTCACAATTTCAAGTCACTACATTTAACCAGTTCAATAAACAAGTTCACAATTTAAAGTCACTACACTTAACCATTTTCAAGTAACAAGTTCCCAATTTCAAGTCACTACATTTAACCTTTTCAATAAAGAAGTTCACAATTTCAAGTCATTATACTTAACCATTTTTAAAGTCACTAATTCACATTTCAAGTCACTACACAACCATTTTCAGGAAACAAGTTCACAATTTCAAGTTGCTACACTTAACCATTTACAGAAACAAGTTCACAATTGTAAGTCACTACACTTATCCATTTTCAAGAAACAAGTTCTTAATTTCAAATCACTACACTTAACCATTTAAAAGTCACTAATTCACATTTCAAGTCACTACACTTAACCATTTTCAAGTCAGTAATTCACATTTCAAGTCACTACACTTAACCATTTTCAAGTCAGTAATTCACATTTCAAGTCACTACACTTAACCATTTTCAAGTTAGTAATTCACATTTCAAGTCACTACACTTAACAATTTTCAAGAAACATGTTCACAATTTCAAGTCACTACATTTAACCACTTGCAAGTCACTAATTCACATTTCAAGTCACTACACTTAACCATTTTCAAGTCACTAATTCACATTTCAAGTCACTACACTTAACCATTTTCAAGAAATAACTTCACAATTTCAAGTCACTACATTTAACCATTTCAATAAACAAGTTCACAATTTCAAGTCACTATACTTAACCATTTTTAAAGTCACTACTTCACATTTCAAGTCACTACACAACCATTTTCAGGAAACAAGTTCACAATTTCAAGTTGCTACACTTAACCATTTCAAGAAACAAGTTCACAATTTCAATTCACTACACTTATCCGTTTTCAAGAAACAAGTTCTTAATTTCAAATCACTACATTTAACCATTTTCAATAAACAAGTTCACAATTTAAAGTCTCTATACTTAACCATTTTTAAAGTCACTAATTCACATTTCAAGTCACTACACTTAACCATTTTCATGTCACTAATTCACATTTCACGCCACTACACCTAACCATTTTCAAGAAACAAGTTCACAATTTCAAGTCACTACACTTACCATTTCAAGAAAAAAGTTCACAATTTCAAGTCACTATACTTAACCATTTTTAAATTCACTAATTCACATTTCAAGTCACTACACAACATTTTTAGGAAACAAGTTCACAATTTCAAGTTGCTACACTTAACCATTTCAAGAAACAAGTTCACAATTTCTAGTCACTACACTTATCCATTTTCATGAAACAAGTTCTTAATTTCAAATCACTACACTTATCCATTTAAAAGTCACTAATTCACATTTCAAGTAACTACGCTTAACCATTTTCAATAAACATGTTCACAATATCATGTCACTACATTTAACCAATTGAAGTCACTAGTTCACATTTCAAGTCACTACAGTTTACCATTTTCAAGTCACTACACTTAACCATTTTCAAGTCAGTATTTCACATTTCAAGTAACTTCACTTAACCATTTTCAAGAAACAAGTTCACAATTTCAAGTCACAACACTTAACCATTTTCAAGTGACTAATTCACATTTCAAATCACTACACTTAACCGTTTTTAAGAAACAACTTCACAATTTCAAGTCACTACACTTAACAATTTTCAAGTCAGTAATACACATTTCAAGTCACTACACTTAACCATTTTCAATAAACAAGTTCACAATTTCAAGTCACTAAACTTTACCATTTTCAAGTAACTAATTTAAATTTCAAGTCACTACACTTCACCATTTACAAGAAATAAATTCACGATTTCAAGACACTACATTTAACCATTTTAAAGTCACAAGTTCACATTTTAAGTCACTACACTTAACCTTTTTCATGAAGCAAGTTCACAATTTTAAGTCACTACACTTAACCCTTTTCAAGTCACTAATTTATATTTTAAGTCACTACACTTAACCATTTTCAAGAAACAAGATCAGAATTTCAAGTCACTACAATTAACCATTTTTAAGTCACTAATTCGCATTTCAAGTCACTAAACTTAACACATTTCAATAAACATGTTCACAATTTCATGTCACTACATTTAACCAATTGAAGTCACTAGTTCACATTTCAAGTGACTACAGTTTACCATTTTCAAGTCACTACACTTAACCATTTTCAAGTCAGTATTTCACATTTCAAGTAACTTCACTTAACCATTTTCAAGAAATAAGTTCACAATTTCAAGTCACAACACTTAACCATTTTCAAGTCACTAATTCACATTTCAAATCACTACACTTAACCGTTTTTAAGAAACAACTTCACAATTTCAAGTCACTACACTTAACCATTTTCAAGAAACAAGTTCACAATTTCAAGTCACTAAACTTTACCATTTTCAAGTAACTAATTTACATTTCAAGTCACTACACTTTACCATTTTCAAGTCACTACACTTAACCATTTTCAAGAAATAAGTTCACAATTTCAAGTCACAACACTTAACCATTTTCAAGTCACTAATTCACATTTCAAATCACTACACTTAACCGTTTTTAAGAAACAACTTCACAATTTCAAGTCACTACACTTAACCATTTTCAAGAAACAAGTTCACAATTTCAAGTCACAACACTTAACCATTTTCAAGTCACTAATTCACATTTCAAATCACTACACTTAACCGTTTTTAAGAAACAACTTCACAATTTCAAGTCACTACACTTAACAATTTTCAAGTCAGTAATTCACATTTCAAGTCACTACACTTAACCATTTTCAAGAAACAAGTTCACAATTTCAAGTCACTACATTTAACCACTTGCAAGTCACTAATTCACATTTCAAGTCACTACACTTAACCATTTTCAAGTCACTAATTCATATTTCAAGTCACGACACTTAACCATTTTCAAGAAACAGGATCAGAATTTCAAGTCACTACAATTAACCATTTTTAAGTCACTAATTCGAATTTCAAGTCACTAAACTTAACCATTTTCAAGAAACAAGTTCACAATTTCAAGTCACTACATTTAACCAGTTCAATAAACAAGTTCACAATTTAAAGTCACTACACTTAACCATTTTCAAGTAACAAGTTCCCAATTTCAAGTCACTATATTTAACCATTTTCAAGTCACTAATTCACATTTCAAGTCACTACACTTAACCATTTTCAAGTCAATAATTCACATTTCAAGTCACTACCTTTAACCATTTTCAAGAAATAAGTTCACAATTTCAAGTCACTACATTTAACCTTTTCAATAAAGAAGTTCACAATTTCAAGTCATTATACTTAACCATTTTTAAAGTCACTAATTCACATTTCAAGTCACTAAACTTTACCATTTTCAAGTAACTAATTTACATTTCAAGTCACTACACTTTACCATTTTCAAGAAATAAATTCACAATTTCAAGACACTACATTTAACCATTTTAAAGTCACAAGTTCACATTTTAAGTCACTACACTTAACCATTTTCATGAGGCAAGTTCACAATTTTAAGTCACTACACTTAACCATTTTCAAGTCACTAATTTATATTTTAAGTCACTACACTTAACCATTTTCAAGAAACAAGATCAGAATTTCAAGTCACTACAATTAACCATTTTTAAGTCACTAATTCGCATTTCAAGTCACTAAACTTAACACATTTCAATAAACATGTTCACAATTTCATGTCACTACATTTAACCAATTGAAGTCACTAGTTCACATTTCAAGTGACTACAGTTTACCATTTTCAAGTCACTACACTTAACCATTTTCAAGTCAGTATTTCACATTTCAAGTAACTTCACTTAACCATTTTCAAGAAATAAGTGCACAATTTCAAGTCACAACACTTAACCATTTTCAAGTCACTAATTCACATTTCAAATCACTACACTTAACCGTTTTTAAGAAACAACTTCACAATTTCAAGTCACTACACTTAATAGTTTTCAAGTCAGTAATTCACATTTCAAGTCACTACACTTAACCATTTTCAAGAAACAAGTTCACAATTTCAAGTCACTAAACTTTACCATTTTCAAGTAACTAATTTACATTTCAAGTCACTACACTTCACCATTTACAAGAAATAAATTCACAATTTGAAGACACTACCTTTAACCATTTTAAAGTCACAAGTTCACATTTTAAGTCACTACACTTAACCATTTTCATGAAGCAAGTTCACAATTTTAAGTCACTACACTTAACCCTTTTCAAGTCACTAATTTATATTTTAAGTCACTACACTTAACCATTTTCAAGAAACAAGATCAGAATTTCAAGTCACTACAATTAACCATTTTTAAGTCACTAATTCGCATTTCAAGTCACTAAACTTAACACATTTCAATAAACATGTTCACAATTTCATGTCACTACATTTAACCAATTGAAGTCACTAGTTCACATTTCAAGTGACTACAGTTTACCATTTTCAAGTCACTACACTTAACCATTTTCAAGTCAGTATTTCACATTTCAAGTAACTTCACTTAACCATTTTCAAGAAATAAGTTCACAATTTCAAGTCACAACACTTAACCATTTTCAAGTCACTAATTCACATTTCAAATCACTACACTTAACCGTTTTTAAGAAACAACTTCACAATTTCAAGTCACTACACTTAACCATTTTCAAGAAACAAGTTCACAATTTCAAGTCACTAAACTTTACCATTTTCAAGTAACTAATTTACATTTCAAGTCACTACACTTTACCATTTTCAAGTCACTACACTTAACCATTTTCAAGAAATAAGTTCACAATTTCAAGTCACAACACTTAACCATTTTCAAGTCACTAATTCACATTTCAAATCACTACACTTAACCGTTTTTAAGAAACAACTTCACAATTTCAAGTCACTACACTTAACCATTTTCAAGAAACAAGTTCACAATTTCAAGTCACTAAACTTTACCATTTTCAAGTAACTAATTTACATTTCAAGTCACGACACTTAACCATTTTCAAGAAACAGGATCAGAATTTCAAGTCACTACAATTAACCATTTTTAAGTCACTAATTCGAATTTCAAGTCACTAAACTTAACCATTTTCAAGAAACAAGTTCACAATTTCAAGTCACTACATTTAACCAGTTCAATAAACAAGTTCACAATTTAAAGTCACTACACTTAACCATTTTCAAGTAACAAGTTCCCAATTTCAAGTCACTACATTTAACCTTTTCAATAAAGAAGTTCACAATTTCAAGTCATTATACTTAACCATTTTTAAAGTCACTAATTCACATTTCAAGTCACTACACAACCATTTTCAGGAAACAAGTTCACAATTTCAAGTTGCTACACTTAACCATTTACAGAAACAAGTTCACAATTGTAAGTCACTACACTTATCCATTTTCAAGAAACAAGTTCTTAATTTCAAATCACTAAACTTAACCATTTAAAAGTCACTAATTCACATTTCAAGTCACTACACTTAACCATTTTCAAGTCAGTAATTCACATTTCAAGTCACTACACTTAACCATTTTCAAGTCAGTAATTCACATTTCAAGTCACTACACTTAACCATTTTCAAGTTAGTAATTCACATTTCAAGTCACTACACTTAACAATTTTCAAGAAACATGTTCACAATTTCAAGTCACTACATTTAACCACTTGCAAGTCACTAATTCACATTTCAAGTCACTACACTTAACCATTTTCAAGTTACTAATTCACATTTCAAGTCACTACACTTAACCATTTTCAAGAAATAACTTCACAATTTCAAGTCACTACATTTAACCATTTCAATAAACAAGTTCACAATTTTAAGTCACTATACTTAACCATTTTTAAAGTCACTAATTCACATTTCAAGTCACTACACAACCATTTTCAGGAAACAAGTTCACAATTTCAAGTTGCTACACTTAACCATTTCAAGAAACAAGTTCACAATTTCAATTCACTACACTTATCCGTTTTCAAGAAACAAGTTCTTAATTTCAAATCACTACATTTAACCATTTTCAATAAACAAGTTCACAATTTAAAGTCTCTATACTTAACCATTTTTAAAGTCACTAATTCACATTTCAAGTCACTACACTTAACCATTTTCATGTCACTAATTCACATTTCACGCCACTACACCTAACCATTTTCAAGAAACAAGTTCACAATTTCAAGTCACTACACTTACCATTTCAAGAAAAAAGTTCACAATTTCAAGTCACTATACTTAACCATTTTTAAATTCACTAATTCACATTTCAAGTCACTACACAACATTTTTAGGAAACAAGTTCACAATTTCAAGTTGCTACACTTAACCATTTCAAGAAACAAGTTCACAATTTCTAGTCACTACACTTATCCATTTTCATGAAACAAGTTCTTAATTTCAAATCACTACACTTATCCATTTAAAAGTCACTAATTCACATTTCAAGTAACTACGCTTAACCATTTTCAATAAACATGTTCACAATTTCATGTCACTACATTTAACCAATTGAAGTCACTAGTTCACATTTCAAGTCACTACAGTTTACCATTTTCAAGTCACTACACTTAACCATTTTCAAGTCAGTATTTCACATTTCAAGTAACTTCACTTAACCATTTTCAAGAAACAAGTTCACAATTTCAAGTCACAACACTTAACCATTTTCAAGTGACTAATTCACATTTCAAATCACTACACTTAACCGTTTTTAAGAAACAACTTCACAATTTCAAGTCACTACACTTAACAATTTTCAAGTCAGTAATACACATTTCAAGTCACTACACTTAACCATTTTCAATAAACAAGTTCACAATTTCAAGTCACTAAACTTTACCATTTTCAAGTAACTAATTTACATTTCAAGTCACTACACATCACCATTTACAAGAAATAAATTCACAATTTCAAGACACTACATTTAACCATTTTAAAGTCACAAGTTCACATTTTAAGTCACTACACTTAACCTTTTTCATGAAGCAAGTTCACAATTTTAAGTCACTACACTTAACCCTTTTCAAGTCACTAATTTATATTTTAAGTCACTACACTTAACCATTTTCAAGAAACAAGATCAGAATTTCAAGTCACTACAATTAACCATTTTTAAGTCACTAATTCGCATTTCAAGTCACTAAACTTAACACATTTCAATAAACATGTTCACAATTTCGTGTCACTACATTTAACCAATTGAAGTCACTAGTTCACATTTCAAGTGACTACAGTTTACCATTTTCAAGTCACTACACTTAACCATTTTCAAGTCAGTATTTCACATTTCAAGTAACTTCACTTAACCATTTTCAAGAAATAAGTTCACAATTTCAAGTCACAACACTTAACCATTTTCAAGTCACTAATTCACATTTCAAATCACTACACTTAACCGTTTTTAAGAAACAACTTCACAATTTCAAGTCACTACACTTAACCATTTTCAAGAAACAAGTTCACAATTTCAAGTCACTAAACTTTACCATTTTCAAGTAACTAATTTACATTTCAAGTCACTACACTTTACCATTTTCAAGTCACTACACTTAACCATTTTCAAGAAATAAGTTCACAATTTCAAGTCACAACACTTAACCATTTTCAAGTCACTAATTCACATTTCAAATCACTACACTTAACCGTTTTTAAGAAACAACTTCACAATTTCAAGTCACTACACTTAACCATTTTCAAGAAACAAGTTCACAATTTCAAGTCACTACACTTAACCATTTTTCAAGAAATAAGTTCACACTTTCACGTCGCTACATTTAACCATTTCAATAAACAAGTTCACAATTTCAAGTCACTATACTTAACCATTTTTAAAGTCACTAATTCACATTTCAAATTCACTAATTCATATTTCAAGTCACTACACTTAACCATTTTCAAGAAACAAGTTCACAATTTCAAGTCACTAAACTTTACCATTTTCAAGTAACTAATTTACATTTCAAGTCACTACACTTTACCATTTTCAAGAAATAAATTCACAATTTCAAGACACTACATTTAACCATTTTAAAGTCACAAGTTCACATTTTAAGTCACTACACTTAACCATTTTCATGAGGCAAGTTCACAATTTTAAGTCACTACACTTAACCATTTTCAAGTCACTAATTCATATTTCAAGTCACGACACTTAACCATTTTCAAGAAACAGGATCAGAATTTCAAGTCACTACAATTAACCATTTTTAAGTCACTAATTCGCATTTCAAGTCACTAAACTTAACCATTTTCAAGAAACAAGTTCACAATTTCAAGTCACTACATTTAACCAGTTCAATAAACAAGTTCACAATTTAAAGTCACTACACTTAACCATTTTCAAGTAACAAGTTCACAATTTCAAGTCACTATATTTAACCATTTTCAAGTCACTAATTCACATTTCAAGTCACTACACTTAACCATTTTCAAGTCAATAATTCACATTTCAAGTCACTACCTTTAGCCATTTTCAAGAAATAAGTTCACAATTTCAAGTCACTACATTTAACCTTTTCAATAAAGAAGTTCACAATTTCAAGTCATTATACTTAACCATTTTTAAAGTCACTAATTCACATTTCAAGTCACTACACAACCATTTTCAGGAAACAAGTTCACAATTTCAAGTTGCTACACTTAACCATTTACAGAAACAAGTTCACAATTGTAAGTCACTACACTTATCCATTTTCAAGAAACAAGTTCTTAATTTCAAATCACTACACTTAACCATTTAAAAGTCACTAATTCACATTTCAAGTCACTACACTTAACCATTTTCAAGTCAGTAATTCACATTTCAAGTCACTACACTTAACCATTTTCAAGTTAGTAATTCACATTTCAAGTCACTACACTTAACAATTTTCAAGAAACATGTTCACAATTTCAAGTCACTACATTTAACCACTTGCAAGTCACTAATTCACATTTCAAGTCACTACACTTAACCATTTTCAAGTCACTAATTCACATTTCAAGTCACTACACTTAACCATTTTTAAAGTCACTAATTCACATTTCAAGTCACTACACAACCATTTTCAGGAATCAAGTTCACAATTTCAAGTTGCTACACTTAACCATTTCAAGAAACAAGTTCACAATTTCAATTTACTACACTTATCCGTTTTCAAGAAACAAGTTCTTAATTTCAAATCACTACATTTAACCATTTTCAATAAACAAGTTCACAATTTAAAGTCATTATACTTAACCATTTTTAAAGTCACTAATTCACATTTCAAGTCACTACACTTAACCATTTTCATGTCACTAATTCACATTTCACGCCACTACACCTAACCATTTTCAAGAAACAAGTTCACAATTTCAAGTCACTACACTTAACCATTTCAAGAAAAAAGTTCACAATTTCAAGTCACTATACTTAACCATTTTTAAATTCACTAATTCACATTTCAAGTCACTACACAACATTTTTAGGAAACAAGTTCACAATTTCAAGTTGCTACACTTAACCATTTCAAGAAACAAGTTCACAATTTCTAGTCACTACACTTATCCATTTTCATGAAACAAGTTCTTAATTTCAAATCACTACACTTATCCATTTAAAAGTCACTAATTCACATTTCAAGTAACTATACTTAACCATTTTCAATAAACATGTTCACAATTTCATGTCACTACATTTAACCAATTGAAGTCACTAGTTCACATTTCAAGTGACTACAGTTTACCATTTTCAAGTCACTACACTTAACCATTTTCAAGTCAGTATTTCACATTTCAAGTAACTTCACTTAACCATTATCAAGAAACAAGTTCACAATTTCAAGTCACAACACTTAACCATTTTCAAGTCACTAATTCACATTTCAAATCACTACACCTAACCATTTTTAAGAAACAACTTCACAATTTCAAGTCACTACACTTAACAATTTTCAAGTCAGTAATTCACATTTCAAGTCACTACACTTAACCATTTTCAAGAAACAAGTTCACAATCTCAAGTCACTAAACTTTACCATTTTCAAGTAACTAATTTACATTTCAAGTCACTACACTTCACCATTTTCAAGAAATAAATTCACAATTTCAAGACACTACATTTAACCATTTTAAAGTCACAAGTTCACATTTTAAGTCACTACACTTAACCATTTTTATGAAGCAAGTTCACAATTTTAAGTCACTACACTTAACCCTTTTCAAGTCACTAATTTATATTTTAAGTCACTACACTTAACCATTTTCAAGAAACAAGATCAGAATTTCAAGTCACTACACTTAACCATTTTCAAGAAACAAGATCAGAATTTCAAGTCACTACACTTAACCATTTTCATATAACTAATTCACTTTTCAAGTCACTGCACTTAACAATTTTCAAGAAACAAGTTCATAATTTCAAATTAATACACTTGACCATTTTCAAGTCACTAATTCATATTTCAAGTCACTACACTTATCCATTTCATGAATAAATTTCACAATTTCAAGTCACTACACTTAGCCATTTTCAAGTCTCTAATTCACATTTCAAATCACTACACTTAACCGTTTTTAAGAAACAACTTCACAATTTCAAGTCACTACACTTAATAATTTTCAAGTCAGTAATTCACATTTCAAGTCACTACACTTAACCATTTTCAAGAAACAAGTTCACAATTTCAAGTCACTAAACTTTACCATTTTCAAGTAACTAATTTACATTTCAAGTCACTACACTTTACCATTTTCAAGAAATAAATTCACAATTTCAAGACACTACATTTAACCATTTTAAAGTCACAAGTTCACATTTTAAGTCACTACACTTAACCATTTTCATGAGGCAAGTTCACAATTTTAAGTCACTACACTTAACCATTTTCAAGTCACTAATTCATATTTCAAGTCACGACACTTAACCATTTTCAAGAAACAGGATCAGAATTCAAGTCACTACAATTAACCATTTTTAAGTCACTAATTCGAATTTCAAGTCACTAAACTTAACCATTTTCAAGAAACAAGTTCACAATTTCAAGTCACTACATTTAACCAGTTCAATAAACAAGTTCACAATTTAAAGTCACTACACTTAACCATTTTCAAGTAACAAGTTCACAATTTCAAGTCACTATATTTAACCATTTTCAAGTCACTAATTCACATTTCAAGTCACTACACTTAACCATTTTCAAGTCAATAATTCACATTTCAAGTCACTACCTTTAACCATTTTCAAGAAATAAGTTCACAATTTCAAGTCACTACATTTAACCTTTTCAATAAAGAAGTTCACAATTTCAAGTCATTATACTTAACCATTTTTAAAGTCACTAATTCACATTTCAAGTCACTACACAACCATTTTCAGGAAACAAGTTCACAATTTCAAGTTGCTACACTTAACCATTTACAGAAACAAGTTCACAATTGTAAGTCACTACACTTATCCATTTTCAAGAAACAAGTTCTTAATTTCAAATCACTACACTTAACCATTTAAAAGTCACTAATTCACATTTCAAGTCACTACACTTAACCATTTTCAAGTCAGTAATTCACATTTCAAGTCACTACACTTAACCATTTTCAAGTTAGTAATTCACATTTCAAGTCACTACACTTAACAATTTTCAAGAAACATGTTCACAATTTCAAGTCACTACATTTAACCACTTGCAAGTCACTAATTCACATTTCAAGTCACTACACTTAACCATTTTCAAGTCACTAATTCACATTTCAAGTCACTACACTTAACCATTTTTAAAGTCACTAATTCACATTTCAAGTCACTACACAACCATTTTCAGGAATCAAGTTCACAATTTCAAGTTGCTACACTTAACCATTTCAAGAAACAAGTTCACAATTTCAATTTACTACACTTATCCGTTTTCAAGAAACAAGTTCTTAATTTCAAATCACTACATTTAACCATTTTCAATAAACAAGTTCACAATTTAAAGTCATTATACTTAACCATTTTTAAAGTCACTAATTCACATTTCAAGTCACTACACTTAACCATTTTCATGTCACTAATTCACATTTCACGCCACTACACCTAACCATTTTCAAGAAACAAGTTCACAATTTCAAGTCACTACACTTAACCATTTCAAGAAAAAAGTTCACAATTTCAAGTCACTATACTTAACCATTTTTAAATTCACTAATTCACATTTCAAGTCACTACACAACATTTTTAGGAAACAAGTTCACAATTTCAAGTTGCTACACTTAACCATTTCAAGAAACAAGTTCACAATTTCTAGTCACTACACTTATCCATTTTCATGAAACAAGTTCTTAATTTCAAATCACTACACTTATCCATTTAAAAGTCACTAATTCACATTTCAAGTAACTATACTTAACCATTTTCAATAAACATGTTCACAATTTCATGTCACTACATTTAACCAATTGAAGTCACTAGTTCACATTTCAAGTCACTACAGTTTACCATTTTCAAGTCACTACACTTAACCATTTTCAAGTCAGTATTTCACATTTCAAGTAACTTCACTTAACCATTTTCAAGAAACAAGTTCACAATTTCAAGTCACAACACTTAACCATCTTCAAGTCAATAATGCACATTTCAAATCACTACACCTAACCATTTTTAAGAAACAACTTCACAATTTCAAGTCACTACACTTAACAATTTTCAAGTCAGTAATTCACATTTCAAGTCACTACACTTAACCATTTTCAAGAAACAAGTTCACAATTTCAAGTCACTAAACTTTACCATTTTCAAGTAACTAATTTACATTTCAAGTCACTACACTTCACCATTTTCAAGAAATAAATTCACAATTTCAAGACACTACATTTAACCATTTTAAAGTCACAAGTTCACATTTTAAGTCACTACACTTAACCATTTTCATGAAGCAAGTTCACAATTTTAAGTCACTACACTTAACCCTTTTCAAGTCACTAATTTATATTTTAAGTCACTACACTTAACCATTTTCAAGAAACAAGATCAGAATTTCAAGTCACTACACTTAACCATTTTCAAGAAACAAGATCAGAATTTCAAGTCACTACACTTAACCATTTTCATATAACTAATTCACTTTTCAAGTCACTGCACTTAACAATTTTCAAGAAACAAGTTCATAATTTCAAATTAATACACTTGACCATTTTCAAGTCACTAATTCATATTTCAAGTCACTACACTTATCCATTTCATGAATAAATTTCACAATTTCAAGTCACTACACTTAGCCATTTTCAAGTCTCTAATTAACATTTCAAGTTACTACACTTAATCATTTTCAGGAAACAACTTCACAATTTCTAGTCAATACACTTAAAACAATTTCAAGAAAATAGTTCACAATTTCAAGTCACTACACTTAACTTTTTTCAAGTAACTAATTTACATTTCAAGTCACTACACTTCACCATTTTGAAGAAATAAATTCACAATTTCATTCACAAATTCAAGACACTACATTTATCCATTTTAAAGTCACAAGTTCACATTTCAAGTCACTACACTTAACCATTTCCATGAAGCAAGTTCACAATTTCAAGTCACTACATTTACCCATTTCAATAAACAAGTTCACAATTTAAAGTCACTACACTTAACTATTTGTCACACCCTGAATCCCAACGAGGCGTGATTGGCACCTGAAGCCGATATGGCCCGAGAGAACCAATCTTTGCTCATGTACATATGCATATCCTCGTATAACCATCGTACTATCTCATGTAACCGGTAACATATAAAATGCCAATGGTGAAAGTCATGGAAAACATGTACAACATGAAACTATGGCCGATAGATCCATCAAGTCAAATGAACATACGTCTCTGGCATTCCCATACCCACATATGTCTACAAAAGCCTCTAACTGATACATTTACAAGACCAACTAAAAGTCGGGACAAGTCCCCGCTGTATACAACATTTACAACATCAAAACACTGTACAACTGTGACTCCAAAAGTCCCAAAGCAACTGGGGCTCACCAAAAATCTGCAAATACTGTCAACCTATAGTGGAGGTCTACTAATGCCTTCACCTGCAACATGTAAAGTAAGTCCCCAAGAGGGGTCAGTACGAAGAATGTACTGAGTATGTAAGGCCGTAAGAAAACTGTATCAATACACAAGAACTTCAATGGAAATAATTATAAGAGAAACTCTATATGTGGAACTATGTACCTTTCTTTCATTATTATCATCTCCAATCATTCATACATAATAACAACAATAACGGAATCAATATAAGAGAAATAGCTAAGAGAAATGGTAACTGTGAATGAAATCTCTTCTGCATGTGGGGAACCATGTATGTTACATTCTTTACTTCTCTTGCTTTCATATTCATTTATCTTTATCGTTCTACCCATGCTAGGCTGTTTCGTAGCCCCTGGGATGAGATTAACCCATGCTAGGTACTTTGACCCCTGGGATGTTATGTGAACCCATGCTAGGCTTTCGTGTCGCCCCTGGGATGTCATTAACCCATGCTAGGCTTATCGCCCCTGGGATGTTATGTTATGTGAACCCATGCTAGGCTTTCGTGTCGCCCCTGGGATGTCATTAACCCATGCTAGGCTTATCGCCCCTGGGATGTATCGTGATATATCAGGATCGACCCATGCTAGGCTTTTCTGTCGCCCCTGGGATGCCACCCGTGTTATTGGGATCGACCCATGCTAGGTGTTTAACCCCTGGGATGCCACCCATTAAACATTGCTTCTTTATTTTATTACTCTTTCTTTCATTCAATGAGTGATACCTTGATGATGAAAACATTCTTGAATCTTGAAGCACAACATACATTACTTTACTCTTACTTCATTTCTTTACTTTTGAGATTGATACTTTAACTTGTGAGAGATTGGTACTTTTGCTTATGAGAGATTGATACAATAATAGGCACAACTTTATTTGAAGCTTTGGATCAATAATCAATGAGTGAGAATCATGCAAATAAACATTATTGGAACATAGCCTCCATGGAAACATAACACTATTGGAACCATTGGACAATGATCAATGAACAAGACACATGAGTATAACCACTATTGAAACCTTGGAACATAACCTCATCGGACTTTTAGAACCTTACTAATGAATATGAGACATGTATATAACTCTATTGGAACTTGGACTCATGTCATGATTGGAGAAAATGCTATTCAACTAAACAAGCCCTCTTGACCTCATTACTCTCGTTGAGATAGTTCTCTTAGAATTTAGAACATTATGGCAGCTTAGGAACTTCAGTCAATGAATAAGAGATAAGCGAATCGTAATTCATCTAGGAGTAGGACACTTGTGCATGACAATATATGTCTACCTTAGTTAAAATACTATAGGACTCTTTTGGAATGTAACACTTTTGGAACCTTAGGACAATGATCACTAAATACAATACATGTGGATATCAACTGTTCACCAACCTGAGATGCAATACCTTACAACATTTGGAACTCTGGACATATTAGCCAATGAACATGAGTCAACCAATGGGCATGAGTCAACCAATGAACATGAGTCATATGATTCACCATTGACCAATGAGTAAGGAACATATGCGTAACTCTAGCCAACTATCGGATACGGAATACCTTAGAGTATTTCGGAATCGAATGAGTACTATGACAATATGAACACCATATGTTGCAGAAATATAGAAAAGTAACCTTACATACCTTTGCGTCTCACTATGTATACACAAGCTTATATGGAAATACAATAGTCCAGCTCTTTCCTTATGCCTCACTCTACATCACAAGTACATAACGAAGCTTATATTAGCAACCAACTACCTTACAAGTGCACAAGATGACCATGAATCACATAGTTACTTTAGAACATAATTTTGCCTTCTTACAATGTCATTTATTGCATCAACATGCCAACACTACCATAACATTCCACTCATTGACCAAGATTTCATACAACAATAGCATTTCGCATCACACTTACCCTTTATGCCTTTTCATTTCCATTCCGTCACATTTACGCTTATCAATTTGCCTCATAACCACATATGAACAACCATCCACATTTAATACAGTCCAACATGCCTTCATACGACACTTTAAGGTCATTAAAACGACATCACAAGTTGATAATTACATCCATGAAGGGTATAGGGGTTTTGGGGGGCCAAAGGGATGCAAAAACAAGCAATTCGGAGTTCTGGGCCGATCCGCTAAGCCACCTGCGCCCTCAGGTGGATGACCTGCGTCCGCAGGTGACCTTTGGCAGTATCCAGAGGCACCTGCATTGGCACCTACACCCGCAAGTGCTTCGTCTGCGAGGGCGGGTGCCCGTTTCGGCCAAAAAGGGTCTCTTTTGGGTCTTTTCATGCAATGAATGGTCCATGATCATAAACAAACTTATTTTGAAATATTTTTGATCATATTAAACACCAACATTCATCCATGGTCTCACAACACACATAACAACACCAAAACGACACTTTACGGTCAATACGTCACCAAAACCATAACCAATTTCACAATAGAAATTCCAAACATTATACACCATGAACAAACAAGGGGAGACTATAATAACATATCACATGACAATATTGAATCCATCAAGTTCATTTTCTTCAAGATCACAAACCCATGTTCAAGTTTACAAGGCAAAACCATCCTCCGATTTAGCAAACATGTAACATACACACATAGTGAACTTCTCACACTCCACCAACATAACCAGCATAATATAATTCATATTCCATGCATAAAATATATTAAACCATAATAATATACACTTACCAATACTCACCAAGTGATGATCTTTGTCCAAAAGGATGAAGGCTTAGGGTTTGAGTTGAGAGAATATTGTGGAAATTTCTAGATTTTGGCATGTGTAACCAAGTGAATAAATATCAGATTTTTGGTGCCTTTTATAGACCCTCAATGGTCATATTTATCCATCTCTTGGTCAATAATTACTGGTTTGATTTGGTCAAAAGAAGAATGGATCATTTCCCCTTCATTTGGGCCATGTCTTTTGTGTCTTTTTGGGCCTCCCTTGAGCCCAATGGCTCAAGACTTCTTTAGCCCACTAACTTTCGTGTATAATTCCTTATATATATATATAGGTCCCTCAAGTCACTCTTATCCATATCTTGGCATTAAATACATGGTTGATTTGGTCAAATGAAAGATTGGAAGAATGGGTCAAATTCTTATATTGGGCCATGTCTTCTTGTTAATTTTGGGCTTTATTTTGGGCTCAATGATGCAAGATTTATTCATGCCCACAAATTAATGTATAATCCATCAAATCTCCCATGTTCTACTAATTCCATAAAGGTACACGTAGTCATATAGGTTCGACAAAATACGGGGTGTTACCCTTCCTACAAGGGTCTAATCCCATGTACTATGCCCAATATCAATTATCTCCTCACTAACATTACATAATACATACTTTTGGCTCTCGACACTTAAGTAAACATTGTTCAACGTTGTCAAGTAGGGTTTGGTAGGTACGGGGTGTTACACTATTTTCTAGTCACTAATTCACATTTCAAGTCACTACACTTAACCATTTTCAAGAAACAAGTTCACAATTTCAAGTCACTACACTTAACCATTTCATTAAACAAGTTCACAATTTCAAGTCACTACACTTAACCATTTTGTAGTCAGTAATTCACATTTCAAGTCACTAATCTTAAACATTTTCAAGAAACAAGTTCGCAGTTTTAAGTCACTATATTTAACCATTTTGAAGTAACTAATTCACATTTCAAGTCACTACACTGATCCATTTTAAAGTCACAAGTTCACATTTCAAGTCACTACACTTAACCATTTTCATGAAGCAAGTTCACAATTTCAAGTCACTACATTTAACCAGTTCAATAAATAAGTTCACAATTTAAAGTCACTACACTTAACCATTTCAAGAAACAAGTTCACAATTTCAAGTCGCTACACTTAACCATTTCAAGAAACAAGTTCACAATTTCAAGTCACTACACTTAACCATTTTCTAGTCACTAATTCACATTTCAAGTCACTAATCTTAAACATTTTCAAGAAACAAGTTCGCAATTTCAAGTCACTATATTTAACCATTTTCAAGTAACTAATTCACATTTCAAATCACTACACTTAACCATTTTCAAGTCACTAATTCACATTTCAAGTCACTACACCTAACCATTTTCAAGAAACAAGTTCACAATTTCAAGTCACTACACTTAACCATTTCAAGAAACAAGTTCACAGTTTCAAGTCACTTTACTTAACCATTTCAAGAAACAAGTTCACAGTTTCAAGTCACTTTACTTAACCATTTTTAAAGTCACTAATTCACATTTCAAGTCACTACACAACCATTTTCAGGAAACAAGTTCACAATTTCAAGTCGCTACACTTAACCATTTCAAGAAACAAGTTCACAATTTCAATTCACTACAGTTAACCATTTTCAAGTCACTAATTCACATTTAAAGTCACTACACTTAGCCATTTCAAGAAACAAGTTCACAATTTCAAGTCACTACATTTAACCATTTCATTAAACAAGTTCACAATTTCAAGTCACTACACTTAACCATTTTCTAGTCACTAATTCACATTTTAAGTCACTAATCTTAAACATTTACAAGAAACAAGTTCGCAATTTCAAGTCACTATATTTAATCATTTTAAATTCACAAGTTCACAATTTCAAGTCACTACACTTAACCACTTCAAGAAACAAGTTCACAATTTCAAGTCACTACACTTAACCATTTTTAAAGTTACTAATTCACATTTCAAGTCACTACACTTAACAATTTTCAAGAAACAATTTCACAATTTCAAGTCACAACACTTAACCATTTCAAGAAACAAGTTCACAATTTCAAGTACTATACTTAACCATTTTCAAATAACTAATTCACTTTTCAAGTCACTGCACTTAACAATTTTCAAGAAACAAGTTCATAATTTCAAATTAATACACTTGACCATTTTCAAGTCACTAATTCATATTTCAAGTCACGACACTTATCCATTTCATTGTTTTTCTAATTGTTTTTCTCTATTGATTTTTCTTTCTTCTTTCTCTTTTAATTTATTTGCATATATTTGTTTTAAGAGTGCTAATTCTTTTTCTAGTTCCTTAATACGAGACGTTGTAGGTTGTTCGTCTGTTATATTTTCTTCATGTATTATAGGTTGTTTTTGAGGTTCCTCTTTTATCGAGTTTATTTTTATTTGTTCTATTTCTTTCTTCGTTTGCTCACGAATTTTTTCTATTTCTAATTTTTGATCTATTTCTGTATTTTCTTTTGTTAATCTTCCCATAACTGCTAAGCTATCTTCTAATTTTGCTGAATTAGGGTCTGGAATTAAATGTAAATTATTTCCTAATTTCCTATATCTTCGTTTTAAATTAGAATGTACTATTGTTATCAATATTCCTTCTGATCCCATAAATGTTTTTTTCTTCTACAGGATATTCTTCTTTATTCATTTTAAATCGTATTGGTACTTATGATCTAGGTGTTGGTATTTTAATTCTAAGTCAAATATAGTATGTCTTTGGGCCATTATTGATTTATGGTTAACTCCTGCAAATATATTACTCTGTAATCGTTCTCTTCTATGATCTAGTTCTTGTTTTACATCTGCAATTTGTTTAAGTAATTCTATTTGGTTTTTTTTTATTGGTCTATAATTAGGTTGATTTGTATCTGTTTCTAAGATATTTTTATCTTTAGATGAACTTGTTTCTGTATCATTTTTCCTCATAATCTTATCTTTACTCATAGCTCTGATACCAATTTGGGGGTGCGTGGGTGCGTTCTTGAGATTTAAATGTTTCTCTATAATATTGTTCTTTCAGCGGAATTAATCTCATAATTTCTGTTGCATTATTTGCTATATATTCTAAGTATTGTATATCTTGGGTTCTTTGATAAGTTCCTATATTAGTTTTCATTAATTTTTCTAATAATATTTATATTTTCCATAGTTTGTAACCAATAATGAAGGCTTTTATAATTAATTATGTTTGTATTTAGATTCATTTTTATCTAAATGCTGCTTCATAGTATCTATTACGTAGTGGAATTAATAGCAACATATGTGTTACATTTTCCAGTATTTTTTGTAGGTCTGTTATTTCTTGTGTTCTTATATAATTATCTAAATTAAATTGTAATAGAGTTTCTGTTTCTCTTAGTTCATCTACTATTTGTCTCCAATTTTCAAATTGTTCTTGGTTCATTTTAATCTAAATCTGGATAGTCTAGATAATTATCTTCTAAATACATGTTATACATATCTGACACTATAAATTTTGTCCAATTATTTTGCATTACTGCTATAGATTCATAAGTCATTAACAAGTCATAAATTTGTTTAGTTGTATTTGTATCTAAGTCACGTAAAATATATAAGAGTAGTAGCTTATATTCTTCATTATCATCTAGTAAATATGTATTTGTATCTAGTTGGTAATTATCCATATGATCAAATCATGTATTTCTAAATCATATTCCCTTTAACCTCTACTTATATTATTACATTTATCATCTAAGAGCGTAATATTTTCGAACAGCTCTTTGTGTCACTACTATGGGTTTTAGCCTTAATCAGTTACCCTAAAAATGCCTCAACTTGCGTCTACTCCCCTTTAACGACATTCTTCGCCTTCTCAGTTTCGACTATTAGGACGGCTTAGTCTGGGCTTACCTACTCTTAGCTTACTAACCATAGCAAACTTACTTAAGCAGTTCTATATAGTTACACTACTACATGATAAATAATAATAATACTATAGAGATTATCAGGAATATAGGATTTAGCTATACATATATGGACATGGGTTTACCTTGGTTGTTAGGTTCTCGGTATGAGATACGTCTGAGGGTATGTCTGGTTATCCATAGCTCCTTGGATGCTTATATCTGTTTTATGGAAACAAAATAGAAAATTTTATTTATGTTGAGTTCTCAGCACATGAGAGGAAGGAAATTTCAGCTTATGAAAGCTTACTCTGCCTTCTCCTCTTTCGTTACACACATATATATACATACAAGAGTTGGCTTCCAACAATCCTAAGAGCCAACTTACTATTCTAAAAAGGTAAGGGCAACTACTATTTACACAGTAAAGGCACTATGCACTTTACGACTTTTCTAAAAGAAAAAGTAAAAAGTAAAGATTCCTATACTATTCACATGTCATGTATTCTGCTTTATCTTTTCCTCTTTTAACTCTGTCGGCGACTAGTTGGTGTCGGCTGACTATCTTGTCATTATTCTTCTGTCTTTTTCTATTCCAACTAGACTTCTGGAACATGGATTGTATCTCCTCCATTGCATTTTGAACATTTGTGATCTGTGTATTTTTGTCCAAATAACTGAGAGTATCTGGTTAATAATTCTGGTGAAATAAATTCTTTCTTTAGAGCTCTTGTTGTAGGTGTTTCTTCTGGTCTGAGTAGTGAAAGAATCCATTGACGGACTTCTTCCATATCTGTTGTCCTTAATTCTCTGGAATTTGAGTATATCATAACTTGATCTCTTGATGAATATTTCCATATAGCGTTTCCATTAGAATAATTATTAACTAATTCTTGAATAATAGTTGTTAATCCAATAACTCTTTTATTTGCAAAAAAGCTTGGTATCTCTCCTTTTGGTATTTCTGGTTGTGAACCAATTTCTTCGGGTAGTATCATTTCTCTTGTAAGTCCAATTTTAATAACTTGGATGATAGGTTTTATCTCTGTGTAGAGTATTTCTGCTGGTGCAACGTAGAATCTTACATAAAAGAAAGTTCCTTTTGTATGTAGTAAATGCGTTATATACTGCGGGTATTTTTTCTAATTCTGCTCCGGTAGTTGTGTATACTGTACTAAGTAATCCATAATCATAACATGTTCTTACTAGATTTGCATTGGTCTTAGGTTGGGCAGCAAGTTTATTGTAACCTTGTAATTTCTGGGTTATGTAATCGGTATTTGGTTCTGTGGCATTGGTAGATTTTGGTTTGAGATTCAGAAATGTCTGAATTTGGTGTAAATTGTGGATATATGTACTGGAGATATGATTATATATTTTCTTTTCCTTGTATAAGCTGGCAGCATATGTAGTGGTTTGTGGTTCTGGGATATTTATCGTAGGTTTTCTTTGGATAAATGGTTTATCAAATAGGCTATTTAAATTACCACTAATTTGTTTTCCTTTAGCTGTCCTGCTTGTACCTGCAACTGCATTAGCAGAAATGTTGTGGGTTTTTAGGAGTTTTCCCTCGTCTCCTTCTAGATCTGGAATTTTAGCGTCTTCCGATCGACGTAGCTCAGCATCTTTAGAGTCATGCGGCTGACTAGCTTTAGGTTTCAGAGTAACTTCATTAACCTTTAGCTTTTGTACTTCTAGGTCCATACTGTCCACTTTTTGACAAAGTGTAGTAATGGCCTTTAACATATCTTCCATAATATTATCTGGCTCTGTTTGTGTAGCTTTGTCTTGATAGGTAATCTGCAATAGTATTTTTGTCAGTTCTAATTACTTCAATAGTAAATGTAAAATTTTGTATGTTTAATACGAGTCTTCATATTTCCTTTGGTGTTATAGAGTCTTGTATTTTTCTTGTTAGCCACCATTTTACCTGCGTATTATCTGTTCTCACAATAAATTTGTTATAAACAATATATGGTTCAAAAGATAATAAACATTTATATAAGGCATATAATTCTTTTCGATTTATTTCCCATCTTATCTGTGGTTCCGTATAAGATCCTGAATAGTATCTACAATGATATTCTAATGAAAAATTTCCTTTTACTGCAGCTATTACACTTTTTTCTATAGGTTGAATTATTCTATCATCGGCTAAGTAGATTTCTATTAGGGTATCTATTCCTTCTCTAAAACATGCTTTTATAAGTATTTCTGTTGCTCCTAAGTGTACGTGTGTGATAGGGGATTTTGCTTTTAAATTTTGTATTTCTTTATTTATTTCTTTTTTGTTTAATAAGGGTATGATTGCTTTTCCTTTAGCTTATTTACAATCTATTGTGTGTTCTCGTTGACTTATTATGTAATATTCTTCTTTTTCTTTTTTAAACAAATTTTTTACTATTGGTATTTCTAAAACTTTTTCTATCCGTAGGGGTGACTCTTGTTTTTTAATTTGTTCAAAGATATTTGTGTCAAATATTAATTTTTGGCTTGAAGACTCTTCATCTTGGTAGTTTTCTTGTCTAATTATCCTTACATCATTTTCAGTCATAAAATTATTCTTCATTGTTATCTTCTTCTGAACTTTCATATTCTTCTAACTAGTAAATACTATCGTCACTTTCTATGTCATAATCAATGTAGGGTAATTCCGTATATATATCTTCTTGTATTTGTATTTCAGATATTTGTTTTTTCTTTGGGTCTTTTGGTATTTTGCAATGTTTTGCTAAATGTCCTAGTTTTCCGCAATTGAAGCATGTACATTCGGATATCTTTTTATTGGGTTTATATGGTTTTTTATTTTTGTAATTTTTTACATAATATCGTTTTCGTGGTTGTTTATATTTTTATTTTGATTTATTTGTTTTATAAATTTTTTGTCGTTTTTGTATCTGTATTTGTTTGGTATTTTACAGCCAAATTGTGGTGTTGTTTTATTTGTACAACATGTCATATTTTTTTTTAATACTTTATCTAATTTTTGTGATTCTTTATATTTATCACATAATTCTATAAACCAGTTTTGTAAAAACTTTATTCTAGATCCTAAGGTATCTGTTAAGCTTGTTGTTTCCCAGCTTTCACTTATTTTTGTACTAAATGGTTCTGGTAATTTTGTAAAATATAGTTTTCTAATTTCTATACCGTCTTCATGGGTATATAAACTTTTATAATAGTATTCTTTAAATGCACAAGTATATTCATCTATATAACACATATTACATATTGCTAATTTGTTCATTAAATTTCTATTTAGATTTTTGTCTTTAGTTTGTTCTGCTAATTCTGTGGTCATGCTTCCAAATTCATTTCTTATTCCTATTTCGTATTTGTATAAAATATCCATGTTTGATGCGGCTGGTGTGTTATCATGTTTTTTATCATTTCTTAGTGTATCTATTAGGTAGTGGAATTAATAGCAACATATGTGTTACATTTTCCAGTATTTTTTGTAGGTCTGTTATTTCTTGTGTTCTTATATAATTATCTAAATTAAATTGTAATAGAGTTTCTGTTTCTCTTAGTTCATCTACTATTTGTCTCCAATTTTCAAATTGTTCTTGGTTCATTTTAATCTAAATCTGGATAGTCTAGATAATCATCTTCTAAATACATGTTATACATATCTGACACTATAAATTCTATCCAATTATTTTGATTTACTGCTATAGATTCATAAGTCATTAACAAGTCATAAATTTGTTTAGTTGTATCTGTATCTAAGTCACGCAAAATATATAAGAGTAGTAGCTTATATTCTTCATTATCATATAGTAAATATGTATTTGTACCTATAACCATCCTACTTTTCCCTCTTTTTTGTTCACTGTGTTTATTGACAATAAATGCGGGACTAGTGTGTTTACTATCACTTTCTTGGATGTAGTTGTTTTGGAGTAATTCATTTATGTGGAGTTTAAATTCATTTAGATCGGCAAAATTATACTTTAGTGGTTTTTGTGTTATAATACTATTTTCATCTATTAATTCAATTTTTACTGTTGTTTTATGATTTTCCCATCCTTGTAACGGATTTTCACTATGTAATAGTTCTAGTTTGTCTTGTATTGGTTTTAAAGTATTAATAGAGAATCTAATTATTTCTACTGAAGTATCTTGGACATAGCTATTTTCTAGTTTTTGTGTTATTTTTTCACTATGATGTTGTTTTTCAGGCTTTATTTGGTACTTGTTTAGCTCCTACTCTTTTATTGCATGGTGTGGTAAACCACCAATGTGTTTTGGTTAATATATGTGGGTATAGTGGATCTAAGAATAGCATTCCTAGTAACATATCTTTGGATGTGAATTCATAATTATACATTAGCTTTACTGTTAATATCTTATCCCAAATTTGTAATTTTACATTTTTAGCTTGATATGTAATCATACTTCCTTCATTGTTAAATCCTGTTACTATTACTGGACTTCTTATTTTTTTCCCACTTATCTTCTGGTAGACAATTGTATCTACATAGGTTGGCTTCAGCTCCTGTATCAATTATCGGTGTATAATATCTGCTATTATATCCTTCTACTATTACTTTGGCGAGTATATATACCTTCATATCTTAGTTCTATTTATGATAATTTTCTTCTTATTATAGTGTATGATTAATTGTTTATCTTCTAAATTATATGGTTTAACTTGTTCTAACCTTGTAAGTCCTAAAATGATATTTGTATTAATTTGTGATATTGCAAATTGTATTTTGATTGGTATTCCTCCAATAATTAATTCCTGAATTGTTATTTCTTTTGTTTGTCGTAGTTCTTTGGGTAAGTCGGGACATGTTTGTCCTTGTGTTATTATCTCTTCTTCTAATACTAATTCTCTTGTAATATAGTTTTCTTGTTCTCCTGTTTTTATTAGGATTAAATATTTCCTTTGATCTAATATTCCTGTTATATAATATTGATATGGTTGTAGTTCCATTGGTTCTATATATTCTATTCGTCTAGATGTACTTATTCTTGAGGATGTTGTTGGTATATCCATAATTCTTTTTGATGTTCCTATCCTTTCTTGTACTATGTCTAGATCCGTTTCTATGTCTAATTCTTTATAACTGTAATCATTATTATCTATTGCTGTAACTATAGTATCAAATGGATTTTCTATTTTTATTTTATTAATTTTGTTAACTGCTTTTACTGTATGCTTCGTAGTTAGAATGTATAAATTTTTACATCTTGCTGTAAATATTTTACATCCTGGTGCTAGTTCTATGCCTGACATTTTCCAATATAATACTAATGATTTATCTATGTTTTTATCTTTTATTGCTACTGAATAGTTGGCACTTATGATGAATTTAAATTTTTGGTAAATTAAATTTCCTTTTACTGCAGCTATTACACTTTTTTCTATAGGTTGGATTATTCTATCATCTGCTAAATAGATTTCTAAAACATGCTTTTATAAGTATTTCTGTTGCTCCTAAGTGTACGTGTGTGATAGGGGATTTTGCTTTTAAATTTTGTATTTCTTTATTTATTTCTTTTTTATTTAATAAGGGTATGATTGCTTTTCCTTTAGCATATTTACAATCTATTGTGTGTTCTCGTTGACTTATTATGTAATATTCTTCTTTTTCTTTTTGAAACAAATTTTTTACTATTGGTATTTCTAAAACTTTTTCTATCCGTAGGGGTGACTCTTGTTTTTTAATTTGTTCAAAGATATTTGTGTCAAATATTAATTTTTGGCTTGAAGACTCTTCATCTTGGTAGTTTTCTTGTCTAATTATCCTTACATCGTTTTCAGTCATAAAATTGTTCTTCATTGTTATCTTCTTCTGAACTTTCATATTCTTCTAACTAGTAAATACTATCGTCACTTTCTATGTCATAATCAATGTAGGGTAATTCCGTATATATATCTTCTTGTATTTGTATTTCAAATATTTGTTTTTTCTTTGGGTCTTTTGTTATTTTGCAATGTTTTGCTAAATGTCCTAGTTTTCCGCAATTGTAGCATGTACATTCGGATATCTTTTTCTTGGGTTTATATGATTTTTTATTTTTGTAATTTTTTACATAATATCGTTTTCGTGGTTGTTTATATTTGTATTTTGATTTATTTGTTTTATAAATTTTTTGTCGTTTTTTGTATCTGTATTTGTTTGGTATTTTACAGCCAAATTGTGGTGCTGTTTTATTTGTACAACATGTCATATTTTTTATTAATACTTTATCTAATTTTTGTGATTCTTTATATTTATCACATAATTCTATAAACCAGTTTTGTAAAAACTTTATTCTAGATCCTAAGGTATCTGTTAAGCTTGTTGTTTCCCAGCTTTCACTTATTTTTGTACTAAATGGTTTTGGTAATTTTGTAAAATATAGTTTTCTAATTTCTATCCCTTCTTCATGGGTGTATAGACTCTTATAATAATATTCTCTAAATGCGCAAGTATATTCGTCTATATAACACATATTACATATTGCTAATTTGTTCATTAAATTTCTATTTAGATTTTTGTCTTTAGTTTGTTCTGCTAATTCTGTGGTCATGCTTCCAAATTCATTCCTTATTCCTATCGTATTTGTATAAAATATCCATGTTTGATGCTGCTGCTGTATTATCATGTTTTTAATCATTTCTTAGTGTGGCTAAACTGTCTGTTGATAAGTTATGTAACCATAATTTTTCTAATAATATTATATTTTCCATAGTTTGTAACCAATAATGAAGGCTTTTATAATTAATTATGTTTGTATTTAGATTCATTTTTATCTAAATGCTGCTTCATAGTATCTATTACGTAGTGGAATTAATAGCAACATATGTGTTACATTTTCCAGTATTTTTTGTAGGTCTGTTATTTCTTGTGTTCTTATATAATTATCTAAATTAAATTGTAATAGAGTTTCTGTTTCTCTTAGTTCATCTACTATTTGTCTCCAATTTTCAAATTGTTCTTGGTTCATTTTAATCTAAATCTGGATAGTCTAGATAATCATCTTCTAAATACATGTTATACATATCTGACACTATAAATTCTGTCCAATTATTTTGCATTACTGCTATAGATTCCTAAGTCATTAACAAGTCATAAATTTGTTTAGTTGTATCTGTATCTAAGTCACGCAAAATATATAAGAGTAGTAGCTTATATTCTTCATTATCATCTAGTAAATATGTATTTGTACCTAGTTGGTAATTATCCATATGATCAAATCATGTATTTCTAAATAATATTCCCTTTAACCTCTACTTATATTATTACATTTATCATCTAAGAGTGTAATATTTTCGAACAGCTCTTTGTGTCACTACTATGGATTTTAGCCTTAATCAGTTAGAACAGATAAATTCCCCAGAAATCAATACTACAACAAAAAATGAACCAGAAATAAATTCCTCAGAAATCAATGTGACGACCAAACATGAACCGAATACATCTACATCTACAAGAGAAAGATTACACCCAAAAACTTCAAGTCCAAATTACTTTTCAGCTGATTACGGCTCATATGATAGAGAAGAAACGCTATGGAATAGAAGATTAAATACAAAATGGATACCGAATAAAATTCCAGAACAATCTAATTTCTTAGATTTAGACTGTGTTAACGATATAACTAAAACATTACAAATATGGTTAGGACATATTTCAAAACAATTAATAGATAACAAAATATCAATAGCACAAACACCAAATTATATAGAAAGAACTTTAACAGGAACAGTAAAATTATGGTTACATAACTTATCTACAGACAGTTTAGCTACACTAAGAAATGATAAAAAACATGATAATACAGCAGCAACATCAAACATGGATATTTTATACAAATACGAAATAGAAATAAGGAATGAATTTGGAAGCATGACCACAGAATTAGCAGAACAAACTAAAGACAAAAATCTAAATAGAAATTTAATGAACAAATTAGCAATATGTAATATGTGTTATATAGATGAATATACTTGTGCATTTAAAGAATACTATTATAAAAGTTTATATACCCATGAAGAAGGTATAGAAATTAGAAAATTATATTTTACAAAATCACCAGAACCATTTAGTACAAAAATAAGTGAAAGCTGGGAAACAACAAGCTTAACAGATACCTTAGGATCTAGAATAAAGTTTTTACAAAACTGGTTTATAGAATTATGTGATAAATATAAAGAATCACAAAAATTAGATAAAGTATTAATAAAAAATATGACATGTTGTACAAATAAAACAGCACCACAATTTGGCTGTAAAATACCAAACAAATACAGATACAAAAAATGACAAAAAATATATAAAACAAATAAATCAAAATATAAATATAAACAACCACGAAAACGATATTATGTAAAAAAATTACAAAAATAAAAAACCATATAAACCCAAGAAAAAGATATCCGAATGTAAATGCTACAATTGCGGAAAACTAGGACATTTAGCAAAACATTGCAAAATACCAAAAGACCCAAAGATAAAACAAATATCTGAAATACGAATACAAGAAGATATATATACGGAATTACCCTACATTGATTTTGACATAGAAAGTGAAGATAGTATTTACCAGTTAGAAGAATATGAAAGTTCAAAAGAAGATAACAATGAAGAATAATTTTATGACTGAAAACGATGTAAGGATAATTAGACAAGAAAACTACCAAGATGAAGAGTCTTCAAGCCAAAAATTAATATTTGACACAAATATCTTTGAACAAATTAAAAAACAAGAGTCACCCCTACGGATAGAAAAAGTTTTAGAAATACCAATAGTAAAAAATTGGTTTCAAAAAGAAAAAGAAGAATATTACATAATAAGTCAACGAGAACACACAATAGATTGTAAATATGCTAAAGGAAAAGCAATCATACCCTTATTAAATACGAAAGAAATAAATAAAGAAATACAAAATTTAAAAACAAAATCCCCTATCACACACGTACACTTAGGAGCAAGGTGACTCTTGTTTTTTAATTTGTTCAAAGATATTTGTGTCAAATATTAATTTTTGGATTGAAGACTCTTCATCTTGGTAGTTTTCTTGTCTAATTATCCTTACATCGTTTTCAGTCATAAAATTGTTCTTCATTGTTATTTTCTTCTGAACTTTCATATTCTTCTAACTTGTAAATACTATCGTCACTTTCTATGTCATAATCAATGTAGGGTAATTCCGTATATATATCTTCTTGTATTTGTATTTCAGATATTTGTTTTTTCTTTGGGTCTTTTGGTATTTTGCAATGTTTTGCTAAATGTCCTAGTTTTCCGCAATTGTAGCATGTACATTCGGATATCTTTTCCTTGGGTTTATATGGTTTTTTATTTTTGTAATTTTTTTGCATAATATCGTTTTCGTGGTTGTTTATATTTGTATTTTGATTTATTTGTTTTATAAATTTTTTGTCGTTTTTTGTATCTGTATTTGTTTGGTATTTTACAGCCAAATTGTGGTGCTGTTTTATTTGTACAACATGTCATATTTTTTATTAATACTTTATCTAATTTTTGTGATTCTTTATATTTATCACATAATTCTATAAACCAGTTTTGTAAAAACTTTATTCTAGATCCTAAGGTATTTGTTAAGCTTGCTGTTTCCCCAGAACCACAAACCACTACATATGCTGCCAGCTTATACAAAGAAAAGAAAATATATAATCACATCTCCAGTACATATATCCACAATTTACACCAAATTCAGACATTTCTGAATCTCAAACCAAAATCTACCAATGCCACAGAACCAAATACCGATTACATAACCCAGAAATTACAAGGTTACAATAAACTTGTTGCCCAACCTAAGACCAATGTAAATCTAGTAAGAACATGTTATGATTATGGATTACTTAGTACAGTATACACAACTACCGGAACAGAATTAGAAAAAATACCCGCAGTATATAACGCATTTACTACATATAAACGAATTACGAGAGGAACTTTCTTTTATGTAAGATTCTATGTTGCACCAGCAGAAATACTCTACACAGAGATAAAACCTATCATCCAAGTTATTAAAATTGGACTTACAAGAGAAATGATACTACCCGAAGAAATTGGTTCACAACAAGAAATACCAGAAGGAGAGATACCAAGCTTTTTTGCAAATAAAAGACTTATTGGATTAACAACTATTATTCAAGAATTAGTTAATAATTATTCTAATGGAAACGCTATATGGAAATATTCATCAAGAGATCAAGTTATGATATACTCAAATTCCAGAGAATTACGGACAGCAGATATGGAAGAAGTCCGTCAATGGATTCTTTCACTACTCAGACCAGAAGAAGCACCTACAACAAGAACTCTAAAGAAAGAATTTATTTCACCAGAATAATTAACCAGCTACTGTCAGTTAATTGGACAAACATACACAGATCACAAATGTTCAAAATGCAATGGAGGAGATACAATCCATGTTCCAGAATTCCAGTTGGAATAGAAAAAGACAGAAGAATAATGACAAGATAGTCAGCCGACACCAACTAGGCCGACAGAGTTAAAAGAGGAAAAGATAAAACAGAAGACATGACATGTGAATAGTATAGGAATCTTTACTTTTTACTTTTATTGTGAGAACAGATAATACACAGGTAAAATGGTGGCTAACAAGAAAAATACAAGATTCTTTAACAACAAAGGAAATACGAAGACTCGTATTAAACATACAAAATTTCACATTTACTACTGAAGTAATTAGAACTGACAAAAATACTGTTGCAGATTACCTATCAAGACAAAGCTACACAAACAGAGCCAGATAATATTATGGAAGATATGTTAAAGGCCATTACTACACTTTGTCAAAAAGTGGACATTATTGACCTAGAAGTACAAAAGCTAAAGGTTAATGAAGTTACTCTGAAACCTAAAGCTAGTCAGCCGCATGACTCTAAAGATGCTGAGCTACGTCGATCGAAAGACGCTAAAATTCCAGATCTAGAAGGAGACGAGGGAAAACTCCTAAAAACCCATAACATTTCAGCTAATGCAGTTGCAGGTACAAGCAAGACAACTAAAGGAAAACAAATTGGTGGTAATTTAAATAGCCTATTTGATAAACCATTTATCCAAAGAAAACCTACGATAAATATCCCAGAACCACAAACCACTACATATGTTGCCAGCTTATACAAAAGAAAGAAAATATATAATCATATCTCCAGTACATATATCCACAATTTACACCAAATTCAGATATTTCTGAATCTCAAACCAAAATCTACCAATGCCACAGAACCAAATACCGATTACATAACCCAGAAATTACAAGGTTACAATAAACTTGTTGCCCAACCTAAGACCAATGGAAATCTAGTAAGAACATGTTATGATTATGGATTACTTAGTACAGTATACACAACTACCGGAACAGAATTAGAAAAAATACCCGCAGTATATAACGCATTTACTACATACAAACGAATTACGAAAGGAACTTTCTTTTATGTAAGATTCTACGTTGCACCAGCAGAAATACTCTACACAGAGATAAAACCTATCATCCAAGTTATTAAAATTGGACTTACAAGAGAAATGATACTACCCGAAGAAATTGGTTCACAACCAGAAATACCAGAAGGAGAGACACCAATCTTTTTTGCAAATAAAAGACTAATTGGATTAACAACTATTATTCAAGAATTAGTTAATAATTATTCTAATGGAAACGCTATATGGAAATATTCATCAAGAGATCAAGTTATGATATACTCAAATTCCAGAGAATTAAGGACAGCAGATATGGAAGAAGTCCGTCAATGGATTCTTTCACTACTCAGACCAGAAGAAGCACCTACAACAAGAGCTCTAAAGAAAGAATTTATTTCACCAGAATTATTAACAAGATACTGTCAGTTAATTGGACAAAAATACACAGATCACAAATGGTCAAAATGCAATGGAGGAGATACAATCCATGTTCCAGAAGTCCAGTTGGAATAGAAAAAGACAGAAGAATAATGACAAGATAGTCAGCCGACACCAACTAGTCGCCGACAGAGTTAAAAGAGGAAAAGATAAAGTAGAAGACATGACATGTGAATAGTATACGAATCTTTACTTCTTACTTTTTCTTTTAGAAAAGTCGTAAAGTGCATAGTGCCTTTACTGTGTAAATAGTAGTTGCCCTTACCTTTTTAGAATAGTAAGTTGGCTCTTAGGATTGTTGGACGCCAACTCTTGTATATATATATATATATATGTGTAACGAAAGAGGAGAAGGCAGAGTAAGCTTTCATAAGCTGAAATTTCCTTCCTCTCATGTGCTGAGAACTCAACATAAATAAAATTTTCTATTTTGTTTCCATAAAATAGATATAAGCATCCAAGGAGCTATGGATAACCAAGACATACCCTCAGACGTATCTCATCCCGAGAACCTAACAACCAAGGTAAACCCATGTCCATATATGTATAGCTAAATCCTATATTCCTGATAATCTCTATAGTATTATTATTATTTATCATGTAGTAGTGTAACTATATAGAACTGCTTTAGTAAGTTTGCTATGGTTAGTAAGCTAAGAGTAGGTAAGCCCAGACTAAGCCGTCCTAATAGTCGAAATCGAGAAGGCGAAGAATGTCATTAAAGGGGAGTAGACGCAAGTTGAGGCATTGTTAGGGTAACTGATTAAGGCTAAAACCCATAGTAGTGACACAAAGAGCTGTTCGAAAATATTACACTCTTAGATGATAAATGTAATAATATAAGTAGAGGTTAAAGGGAATATGATTTAGAAATACATGATTTGATCATATGGATAATTACCAACTAGGTACAAATACATATTTACTAGATGATAATGAAGAATATAAGCTACTACTCTTATATATTTTACGTGACTTAGATACAGATACAACTAAACAAATTTATGACTTGTTAATGACTTATGAATCTATAGCAGTAATGCAAAATAATTGGATAGAATTTATAGTGTCAGATATGTATAACATGTATTTAGAAGATGATTATCTAGACTATCCAAATTTAGATTAAAATGAACCAAGAACAATTTGAAAATTGGAGACAAATAGTAGATGAACTAAGAGAAACAGAAACTCTATTACAATTTAATTTAGATAATTATATAAGAACACAAAAAATAACAGACCTACAAAAAATACTGGAAAATGTAACACATATGTTGCTATTAATTCCACTACGTAATAGATACTATGAAGCAGCATTTAGATAAAAATGAATCTAAATACAAACATAATTAATTATAAAAGCCTTCATTATTGGTTACAAACTATGGAAAATATAATATTATTAGAAAAATTAATGAAAACTAATATAGGAACTTATCAAAGAACCCAAGATATACAATACTTAGAATATATAGCAAATAATGCAACAGAAATTATGAGATTAATTCCGCTGAAAGAACAATATTATAGAGAAACATTTAATTCTCAAGAACGCACCCATGCACCCCCAAATTGGTATCAAAGCTATGAGTAAAGATAAGATTATGAGGAAAAATGATACAGAAACAAGTTCATCTAAAGATAAAACTATCTTAGAAACAGATACAAATCAACCTAATTATAGACCAATAACAAAAACCAAATAGAATTACTTAAACAAATTTCAAATGTAAGACAAGAACTAGATCATAGAAGAGAACGATTACAGAGTAATATATTTGCAGGAGTTAACCATAAATCAATAATGGCCCAAAGACATACTATATTTAACTTCGAATTAAAATACCAACACCTAGATCATAAGTACTAATACGATTTAAAATGAATAAAGAAGAATATCCTGTAGAAGAAAAAACATTTATGGGATCAGAAAGAATATTGATAACAATAGTACATTCTAATTTAAAACGAAGATATAGGAAATTAGGAAATAATTTACATTTAATGTCAGACCCTAATTCAGCAAAATTAGAAGATAGCTTAGCAGCTATGGTAAGACTAACAAAAGAAAATACAGAAATAGATCAAAAATTAGAAATAGAAAAAATTTGTGAGCAAGCGAAGAAAGAAATAGAACAAATAAAAATAAACTCGATAAAAGAGGAACCTCAAAAACAACCTATAATACATGAAGAAAATATAACAGACGAACAACCTACAACGTCTCGTATTAAGGAACTAGAAAAAGAATTAGCACTCTTAAAACAAATATATGCAAATAAATTAAAAGAGAAAGAAGAAAGAAAAATCAATAGAGAAAAACAATTAGAAAAACAACTGGCAACAGAGATAGATCAATTTAAGGAAAAAATACAAATTGATGAAAATACGAATGAAGAATTCACAAATATCAGTATAGATAATATAAGTGAAGAAACTGAAGAAACAACAAATAATGACCCTAGTGAAACTTACACGGAAATACTAAACCAAATAAATTCCCCAGAAATCAATGTGACGACCAAACATGAACCGAATACATCTACATCTACAAGAGAAAGATTGCACCCAAAAACTTCAAGTCCAAATTACTTTTCAGCTGATTACGGCTCATATGATAGAGAAGAAACGCTATGGAATAGAAGATTAAATACAAAATGGATACCTAATAAAATACCAGAACAATCTAATTTCTTAGATTTAGACTGTGTTAACGATATAACTAAAACATTACAAATATGGTTAGGACATATTTCAAAGCAATTAATAGATAACAAAATATCAATAGCACAAACACCAAATTATATAGAAAGAACTTTAACAGGAACAGTAAAATTATGGTTACATAACTTATCAATAGATAGTTTAGCTACACTAAGAAATGATAAAAAAACATGATAATACAGCAGCAGCATCAAACATGGATATTTTATACAAATACGAAATAGGAATAAGGAATAAATTTGGAAGCATGACCACAGAATTAGCAGAACAAACTAAAGACAAAAATCTAAATAATAATTTAATGAACAAATTAGCAATATGTAATATGTGTTATATAGATGAATATACTTGCGCATTTAGAGAATATTATTATAAGAGTCTATACCCCATGAAGAAGGTATAGAAATTAGAAAACTATATTTTACAAAATTAGCAGAACCATTTAGTACAAAAATAAGTGAAAGCTGGGAAACAGCAAGCTTAACAGATACCTTAGGATCTAGAATAAAGTTTTTACAAAACTGGTTTATAGAATTATGTGATAAATATAAAGAATCACAAAAATTAGATAAAGTATTAATAAAAAATATGACATGTTGTACAAATAAAACAGCACCACAATTTGGCTGTAAAATACCAAACAAATACAGATACAAAAAATGACAAAAAATTTATAAAACAAATAAATCAAAATACAAATATAAACAACCACGAAAACGATATTGTGTAAAAAATTACAAAAATAAAAAACCATATAAACCCAAGAAAAAGATATCCGAATGTACATGCTACAATTGCGGAAAACTAGGACATTTAGCAAAACATTGCAAAATACCAAAAGACCCAAAGAAAAAACAAATATCTAAAATACAAATACAAGAAGATATATATACGGAATTACCCTACATTGATTATGACATAGAAAGTGACGATAGTATTTACCAGTTAGAAGAATATGAAAGTTCAGAAGAAGATAACAATGAAGAATAATTTTATGACTGAAAATGATGTAAGGATAATTAGACAAGAAAACTACCAAGATGAAGAGTCTTCAAGCCAAAAATTAATATTTGACACAAATATCTTTGAACAAATTAAAAAACAAGAGTCACCCCTACGGATAGAAAAATTTTTAGAAATACCAATAGTAAAAAATTGGTTTAATAAAGAAAAAGATGAATATTACATAATAAGTCAACGAGAACACACAATAGATTGTAAATATGCTAAACGAAAAGCAATCATACCCTTATTAAATAAGAAAGAAATAAATAAAGAAATACAAAATTTAAAAACAAAATCCCCTATCACACACGTACACTTAGGAGCAACAGAAATACTTATAAAAGCATGTTTTAGAGAAGAAAGGAATAGATACTCCAATAGAAATCTAATTAGCCGATGATAGAATAATTCAACCTATAGAAAAAAGTGTAATAGCTGCAGTAAAAGGAAATTTAATTTACCAAAAATTTAAATTCATCATAAGTGCCAACTATTCAGTAGCAATAAAAGATAAAAACATAGATAAATCATTAGTATTATATTGGAAAATGTCAGGCATAGAACTAGCACCAGGAAGTAAAATATTTACAGCAAGATGTAAAAATTTATACATTCTAACTACGAAGCATACAGTAAAAGCAGTTAACAAAATTAATAAAATAAAAATAGAAAATCCATTTGATACTATAGTTACAGCAATAGATAATAATGATTATAGTTAGAAAGAATTAGACATAGAAACAGATCTAGACATAGTACAAGAAAGGATAGGAACATCAAAAAGAATTATGGATACACCAACAACATCCTCAAGAATGAGTACATCTAGACGAATAGAATATATAGAACCAACGGAACTACAACCATACCAATATTATTTAACAGGAATATTAGATCAAAGGAAATATTTAATCCTAATAAATACAGGAGAACAAGAAAACTATATTACAAGAGAATTAGTATTAGAAGAAGAAATAATAGGACAAGAACAAACATGTCCGGATTTACCCAAAGAACTACGACAGACAAAAGAAATAACAATTCAGGAATTAATTATTGAAGGAATACCAATCAAAATACAATTCACAATATCACAAATCAACACAAATATCATTTTAGGACTTACATGGCTAGAACAAGTTAAACCATATAATTTAGAAGATAAACTATTAATCATACACTATAATAAGAAGAAAATTATCATAAATAGAACTAAGATATGAAGGTATATATACTCGCCAAAGTAATTATAGAAGGATATAATAGCAGATATTATACGCCTATAATTGATACAGGAGCTGAAGCCAACCTATGTAGGTACAATTGTCTACCAGAAGATAAGTGAAAATAAATAAATAAGAAGTCCAGTAATAGTAACAGGATTTAACAATGAAGGAAGTATGATTACATATCAAGCTAAAAATGTAAAATTACAAATTTGGGATAAGATATTAACAGTAAAGCTCATGTATAATTATGAATTCACATCCAAAGATATGTTACTAGGAATACCATTCTTAGATCCACTATACCCACATATATTAACCAAAACACATTGGTGGTTTACTACCCCATGCAATAAAAAAGTAGGAGCTAAACGAGTACCAAATAAAGTCAGAAAAACAACACCATGGATAAAAGGAAGTGAGAAGATAACACAAAAACTAGAAAATAGTATTATAACACAAAAACCATTAAAATATAACTTTGCAGATTTGAATGAGTTTAAACTCCACATAAATGAATTACTCCAAAACAACTACATCCAAGAAAGTGATAGTAAACACACTAGTCCCGCATTTATTGTCAATAAACACAGTGAACAAAAAAGAGGGAAAAGTAGGATGGTTATAGATTACCGAAACCTCAATGCAAAAACAAAAACATATAATTACCCCATACCAAATAAAATACACAAAATACGACAAATACAAAGATATAATTATTTTAGTAAATTCGACTGTAAATCAGGATTCTACCATCTCAAGTTAGAAAACGAATCTAAAAAATTAACAGCATTCACAGTGGCCATTATTGATTTATGGTTAACTCCTGCAAATATATTACTCTATAATCGTTTTCTTCTATGAACTAGTTCTTGTTTTACATCTGCAATTTGTTTAAGTAATTCTATTTGGTTTTTTGTTATTGGTCTATAATTAGGTTGATTTGTATCTGTTTCTAAGATATTTTTATCTTTAGATGAACTTGTTTCTGTATCATTTTTTCTCATAATCTTATCTTTACTCATAGCTTCGATACCAATTTGGGGGTTAGTGGTTTTTGTGTTATAATACTATTTTCATCTATTAATTCAATTTTTACTTACCTACTCTTAGCTTACTAACCATAGCAAACTTACTTAAGCGGTTCTATATAGTTACACTACTACATGATAAATAATAATAATACTATAGAGATTATCAGGAATATAGGATTTAGCTATACATATATGGACATGGGTTTACCTTGGTTGTTAGGTTCTCGGTATGAGATACGTCTGAGGGTTTGTCTGGGTTATCCATAGCTCCTTGGATGCTTATATCTGTTTTATGGAAACAAAATAGAAAATTTTATTTATGTTGAGTTCTCAGCACATGAGAGGAAGGAAATTTCAGCTTATGAAAGCTTACTCTGCCTGGGCTTACCTACTCTTAGCTTACTAACCATAGCAAACTTACTTAAGCAGTTCTATATAGTTAAACTACTACATGATAAATAATAATAATACTATAGAGATTATCAGGAATATAGGATTTAGCTATACATATATGGACATGGGTTTACCTTGGTTGTTAGGTTCTCGGTATGAGATACGTCTGAGGGTATGTCTGGGTTATCCATAGCTCCTTGGATGCTTATATCTGTTTTATGGAAACAAAATAGAAAATTTTATTTATGTTGAGTTCTCAGCACATGAGAGGAAGGAAATTTCAGCTTATGAAAGCTTACTCTGCCTTCTCCTCTTTCGTTACACATATATATATACATATAAGAGTTGACTTCTAACAATCCTAAGAGCCAACTTACTATTCTAAAAAGGTAAGGGCAACTACTATTTACACAGTAAAGGCACTATGCACTTTATGACTTTTCTAAAAGAAAAAGTAAAAAGTAAAGATTCCTATACTATTCACATGTCATGTCTTCTGCTTAATCTTTTCCTCTTTTAACTCTGTCGGGGACTAGTTGGTGTCGGCTGACTATCTTGTCATTATTCTTCTGTCTTTTTCTATTCCAACTGGACTTTTGGAACATGGATTGTATCTCCTCCATTGCATTTTGAACATTTGTGATCTCTGTATTTTTGTCCAATTAAATGTTTATTATCTTTTGAACCATATATTGTTTATAACAAATTTATTGTGAGAACAGATAATACACAGGTAAAATGGTGGCTAACAAGAAAAATATAAGACTCTGTAACAACAAAGGAAATACGAAGACTCATATTAAACATACAAAATTTTACATTTACTATTGAAGTAATTAGAACTGACGAAAATACTGTTGCAGATTACCTATCAGGACAAAGCTACACAAACAGAGCCAGATAATATTATGGAAGATATGTTAAAGACCATTACTACACTTTGTCAAAAAGTGGACAGTATTGACCTAGAAGTACAAAAGCTAAAGGTTAATGAAGTTACTCTGAAACCTAAAGCTAGTCAGCCGCATGACTCTAAAGATGCTGAGCTACGTCGATCGAAAAATGCTAAAATTCCAGATCTAGAAGGAGACGAGGGAAAACTCCTAAAAACCCATAACATTTAAGCTAATGCAGTTGCAGGTACAAGCAGGACAGCTAAAGGAAAACAAATTAGTGGTAATTTAAATAGCCTATTTGATAAACCATTTATCCAAAGAAAACCTACGATAAATATCCCAGAACCACAAACCACTACATATGATGCCAGCTTATACAAAGAAAAGAAAATATATAATCACATCTCTAGTACATATATCCACAATTTACACCAAATTCAAACATTTCTGAATCTCAAACCAAAATCTACCAATGCCACAGAACCAACTACCGATTACATAACCCAGAAATTACAAGGTTACAATAAACTTGTTGCCCAACCTAAGACCAATGCAAATCTAGTAAGAACATGTTATGATTATGGATTACTTAGTACAGTATACACAACTACTGGAGCAGAACTAGAAAAAATACCCGCTGTATATAACGCATTTACTACATACAAAAGAATTACGAAAGGAACTTTCTTTTATATAAGATTTTGGTTTGAGATTCAGAAATGTTTGAATTTGGTGTAAATTGTGGATATATGTACTAGAGATGTGATTATATATTTTCTTTTTTTTGTATAAGCTGGCAGCATATGTAGTGGTTTGTGGTTCTGGGATATTTATCGTAGGCTTTCTTTGGATAAATGGTATTCTATCATCGGCTAAGTAGATTTCTATTGGGGTATCTATTCCTTCTCTGAAACATGCTTTTATAAGTACTTCTGTTGCTCCTAAGTGTACGTGTGTGATAGGGGATTTTGCTTTTAAATTTTGTATTTCTTTATTTATTTCTTTTTTATTTAATAAGGGTATGATTGCTTTTCCTTTAGCATATTTACAATCTATTGTGTGTTCTCGTTGACTTATTATGTAATATTCTTCTTTTTCTTTTTAAACCAATTTTTTACTATTGGTATTTCTAAGACTTTTTCTATCCATAGGGGTGACTCTTGTTTTTTAATTTGTTCAAAGATATTTGTGTCAAATATTAATTTTTGGCTTGAAGACTCTTCATCTTGGTAGTTTTCTTGTCTAATTATCCTTACATCGTTTTCAGTCATAAAATTGTTCTTCATTGTTATCTTCTTCTGAACTTTTATATTCTTCTAACTGGTAAATACTATCGTCACTTTCTATGTCATAATCAATGTAGGGTAATTCCGTATGTATATCTTCTTGTATTTGTATTTCAGATATTTGTTTTTTCTTTGGGTCTTTTGTTATTTTGCAATGTTTTGCTAAATGTCCTAGTTTTCCGCAATTGTAGCATGTACATTCGGATATCTTTTTCTTGGGTTTATATGGTTTTTTATTTTTGTAATTTTTTACATAATATCGTTTTCGTGGTTGTTTATATTTTTATTTTTATTTATTTGTTTTATAAATTTTTTGTCGTTTTTTGTATCTGTATTTGTTTGGTATTTTACAGCCAAATTGTGGTGCTGTTTTATTTGTACAACATGTCATATTTTTTTTATTAATACTTTATCTAATTTTTGTGATTCTTTATATTTATCACATAATTCTATAAACCAGTTTTGTAAAAACTTTATTCTAGATCCTAAGGTATCTGTTAAGCTTGCTGTTTCCCAGCTTTCACTTATTTTTGTACTAAATGGTTCTGCTAATTTTGTAAAATATAGTTTTCTAATTTCTATACCTTCTTCATGGGTATATAAACTTTTATAATAGTATTCTTTAAATGCACAAGTATATTCATCTATATAACACATATTACATATTGCTAATTTGTTCATTAAGTTTCTATTTAGATTTTTGTCTTTAGTTTGTTCTGCTAATTCTGTGGTCATGCTTCCAAATTCATTTCTTATTCCTATTTCGTATTTGTATAAAATTTCCATGTTTGATGCGGCTGGTGTGTTATCATGTTTTTTATCATTTCTTAGTGTATCTAAACTTTCTGTCGATAAATTATGTAACCATAATTTTACTGTTCCTGTTAGAGTTCTTTCTATATAATTTGGTGTTTGTGCTATTGATATTTTGTTATCTATTAATTGCTTTGAAATATGTCCTAACCATATTTGTAATGTTTTAGTTATATCGTTAACACAGTCTAAATCTAAGAAATTAGATTGTTCTGGTATTTTATTAGGTATCCATTTTGTATTTAATCTTCTATTCCATAGCGTTTCTTCTCAATCATATGAGTCGTAATCAGCTAAAAAGTAATTTGGACTTGAAGTTTTTGGGTGTAATCTTTCTCTTGTAGATGTAGATGTATTCGGTTCAAAATTTAAAACAAAATCCCCTATCACACACGTACACTTAGGAGCAACAGAAATACTTATAAAAGCATGTGTTAGAGAAGGAATAGATACCCCAATAGAAATCTACTTAGCCGATAATAGAATAATTCAACCTATAGAAAAAAGTGTAATAGCTGCAGTAAGAGGAAATTTAATTTACCAAAAATTTAAATTCATCATAAGTGCCAACTATTCAATAGCAATAAAAGATAAAAACATAGATAAATCATTAGTATTATCTTGGAAAATGTCAGGCATAGAACTAGCACCAGGAAGTAAAATATTTACAGCAAGATGTAAAAATTTATACATTTTAACTACGAAGCATACAGTAAAAGCAGTTAACAAAATTAATAAAATAAAAATAGAAAATCCATTTGATACTATAGTTACAGCAATAGATAATAATGATTACAGTTATAAAGAATTAGACATAGAAACAACTCTAGAACTAGATCATAGAAGAGAACGATTACAGAGTAATATATTTGCAGGAATTAACCATAAATCAATAATGGCCCAAAGACATACTATATTTAACTTAGAATTAAAATACCAACACCTTGATCATAAGTACCAATACGATTTAAAATGAATAAAGAAGAATATCCTGTAGAAGAAAAAACATTTATGGGATCAGAAGGAATATTGATAACAATAGTACATTCTAATTTAAAACGAAGATATAGGAAATTAGGAAATAATTTACATTTAATGTCAGACCCTAATTCAGCAAAATTAGAAGATAGCTTAGCAGCTATGGTAAGACTAACAAAAGAAAATACAGAATTAGATCAAAAATTAGAAATATAAAAAAATCATGAGCAAGCGAAGAAACAAATAGAACAAATAAAAATAAACTCGATAAAAGAAGAACCTCAAAAACAACCTATAATACATGAAGAAAATATAACAGACGAACAACCTACAACGTCTCGTATTAAGGAACTAGAAAAAGAATTAGCACTCTTAAAACAAATATATGCAAATAAATTAAAAGAGAAAGAAGAAAGAAAAATCAATAGAGAAAAACAATTAGAAAAACAACTGGCAACAGAGATAGATCAATTTAAGGAAAAAATACAAATTGATGAAAATACGAATGAAGAATTCACAAATATCAGTATAGATAATATAAGTGAAGAAACTGAAGAAACAACAAATAATGACCCTAGTGAAACTTACACGGAAACACTAGAACAGATAAATTCCCCAGAAATCAATACTACAACAAAAAATGAACCAGAAATAAATTCCCCAGAAATCAATGTGACGACCAAACATGAACCAAATACATCTACATCTACAAGAGAAAGATTACACCTTAAAACTTCAAGTCCAAATTATTTTTCAGCTGATTACGGCTCATATGATAGAGAAAAAACGCTATGGAATAGAAGATTAAATACAAAATGGATACCTAATAAAATACCAGAACAATCTAATTTCTTAGATTTAGACTATGTTAACGATATAACTAAAACATTACAAATATGGTTAGGACATATTTCAAAGCAATTAATAGATAACAAAATATCAATAGCACAAACACCAAATTATATAGAAAGAACTCTAACAGGAACAGTAAAATTATGGTTACATAATTTATCGACAGAAAGTTTAGATACACTAAGAAATGATAAAAAACATGATAACACTCCAGCCGCATCAAACATGGATATTTTATACAAATACGAAATAGGAATAAGAAATGAATTTGGAAGCATGACCACAGAATTAGCAGAACAAACATGTTTTTATAAGTATTTCTGTTGCTCCTAAGTGTACATGTCCTAAAATGATATTTGTATTAATTTGTGATATTGCAAATTATATTTTGATTGGTATTCCTCCAATAATTAATTCCTGAATTGTTATTTCCTTTGTTTGTCGTAGTTCTTTGGGTAAGTCGGGACATGTTTGTCCTTGTGTTATTATCTCTTCTTCTAATACTAATTCTCTTGTAATATAGTTTTCTTGTTCTCCTGTATTTATTAGGATTAAATATTTCCTTTGATCTAATATTCCTGTTATATAATATTGGTATGGTTGTATTTCCATTGGTTCTATATATTCTATTCGTCTAGATGTACTCATTCTTGAGGATGTTGTTGGTGTATCCATGATTCTTTTTGATGTTCCTATCCTTTCTTGTACTATGTCTAGATCTGTTTCTATGTCTAATTCTTTATAACTGTAACCATTATTATCTATTGCTGTAACTATAGTATCAAATGGATTTTCTATTTTTATTTTATTAATTTTGTTAACTGCTTTTACTGTATCTTCGTAGTTAAAATGTATAAATTTTTATATCTTGCTGTAAATATTTTACTTCCTGGTGCTAGTTCTATGCCTGACATTTTCCAATATAATACTAATGATTTATCTATGTTTTTATCTTTTATTGCTACTGAATAGTTGGCACTTATGATGAATTTAAATTTTTGGTAAATTAAATTTCCTTTTACTGCAGCTATTACATTTTTTTCTATAGGTTGAATTATTCTATCATCGGCTAAGTAGATTTCTATTGGGGTATCTATTCCTTCTCTAAAACATGCTTTTATAAGTATTTTTGTTCCTCTTAAGTGTACGTGTGTGATAGGGGATTTTGTTTTTAAATTTTGTATTTCTTTATTTATTTCTTTCTTATTTAATAAGGGTATGATTGCTTTTCCTTTAGCATATTTACAATCTATTGTGTGTTCTCGTTGACTTATTATGTAATATTCTTCTTTTTCTTTTTTAAACCAATTTTTTACTATTGGTATTTCTAAAACTTTTTCTATCCGTAGGGGTGACTCTTGTTTTTTAATTTGTTCAAAGATATTTGTGTCAAATATTAATTTTTGGCTTGAAGACTCTTCATCTTGGTAGTTTTCTTGTCTAATTATCCTTACATCGTTTTCAGTCATAAAATTGTTCTTCATTGTTATATTCTTCTGAACTTTCATATTCTTCTAACTGGTAAATACTATCGTCACTTTCTATGTCATAATCAATGTAGGGTAATTCCGTATATATATCTTCCTCAGATATTTGTTTTTTCTTAGGGTCTTTTGGTATTTTGCAATGTTTTGCTAAATGTCCTAGTTTTCCGCAATTGTAGCATGTACATTCGGATATCTTTTTCTTGGGTTTATGTGGTTTTTCATTTTTGTAATTTTTTACATAATATCGTTTTCGTGGTTGTTTATATTTGTATTTTGATTTATTTGTTTTATAAATTTTTTGTCGTTTTTTGTATCTGTATTTGTTTGGTATTTTACAGCCAAATTGTGGTGCTGTTTTATTTGTACAACATGTCATATTTTTTTTATTAATACTTTATCTAATTTTTGTGATTCTTTATATTTATCACATAATTCTATAAACCAGTTTTGTAAAAACTTTATTCTAGATCCTAAGGTATCTGTTAAGCTTGCTGTTTCCCAGCTTTCACTTATTTTTGTACTAAATGGTTCTGGTAATTTTGTGAAATATAGTTTTCTAATTTCTATTACTTCTTCATGGGTGTATAGACTCTTATAATAATATTCTCTAAATGCGCAAGTATATTCTTCTATATAACACATATTACATATTGCTAATTTGTTCATTAAATTTCTATTTAGATTTTTGTCTTTAGTTTGTTCTGCTAATTCTGTGGTCATGCTTCCAAATTCATTTCTTATTCCTATTTCGTATTTGTATAAAATAGGCTAAAACCCATAGTAGTGACACAAAGAGCTGTTCGAAAATATTACACTCTTAGATGATAAATGTAATAATATAAGTAGAGGTTAAAGGGAATATGATTTAGAAATACATGATTTGATCATATGGATAATTACCAACTAGGTACAAATACATATTTACTAGATGATAATGAAGAATATAAGCTACTGCTCTTATATATTTTACGTGACTTAGATACAGATACAACTAAACAAATTTATGACTTGTTAATGACTTATGAATCTATAGCAGTAATGCAAAATAATTGGACAGAATTTATAGTGTCAGATATGTATAACTTGTATTTAGAAGATGATTATCTAGACTATCCAGATTTAGATTAAAATGAACCAAGAACAATTTGAAAATTGGAGACAAATAGTAGATAAACTAAGAGAAACAGAAACTCTATTACAATTTAATTTAGATAATTATATAAGAACACAAGAAATAACAGACCTACAAAAAATACTGGAAAATGTAACACATATGTTGCTATTAATTCCACTACGTAATAGATACTCTGAAGCAGCATTTAGATAAAAATGAATCTAAATACAAACATATTTAATTATAAAAGCCTTCATTATTGGTTACAAACTATGGAAAATATAATATTATTAGAAATATTAATGAAAACTAATATAGGAACTTATCAAAGAACCCAAGATATACAATACTTAGAATATATAGCAAATAATGCAACAGAAATTATGAGATATTATACACCGATAATTGATACAGGAGCTGAAGGCAACCTATGTAGATACAATTGTCTACCAGAAGATAAGTGGGAAAAAATAAGAAGTACAGTAATAGTAACAGGATTTAACAATGAAGGAAGTATGATTACATATCAAGCTAAAAATGTAAAATTACTAATTTGGGATAAGATATTAACAGTAAAACTAATGTATAATTATGAATTCACATCCAAAGATATGTTACTAGGAATACCATTCTTAGATCCACTATACCCACATATATTAACCAAAACACATTGGTGGTTTACTACCCCATGCAATAAAAAAGTAGGAGCTAAACGAGTACCAAATAAAGCCAGAAAAACAACACCATAGATAAAAGAAAGTGAAAAGATAACACAAAAACTAGAAAATAGCTATGTCCAAGATACTTCAGTAGAAATAATTAGATTCTCTATTAATACTTTAAAACCAATACAAGACAAACTAGAACTATTATTTAGTGAAAATCCGTTACAAGGATGGGAAAAACATAAAACAATAGTAAAAATTGAATTAATAGATGAAAATAGTATTATAATACAAAAACCACTAAAGTATAATTTCGCCGATCTAAATGAATTTAAACTCCACATAAATGAATTACTCCAAAACAACTACATCCAAGAAGTGATAGTAAACACACTAGTCCCGCATTTATTGTCAATAAACACAGTGATCAAAAAAGAGGGAAAAGTAGGATGGTTATAGACTACCGAAACCTCAATGCAAAAACAAAAACATATAATTACCCCATACCAAATAAAATACTCAAAATACGACAAATACAAGGATATAATTATTTTAGTAAATTCGACTGTAAATCAGGATTCTACCATCTCAAGTTAGAAAACGAATCTAAAAAATTAACAGCATTCACAGTACCCCAAGGCTTTTATGAATGGAATGTTCTACCTTTTGGATATAAAAATGCCCCAGGAAGATACCAGTATTTTATGGATATATATTTTACACAGTTAGAAAATTGCATAGTATATATAGATGACATATTATTATACTCACGAACAAAAGAAGATCATATACAGTTATTAGAAAAATTTGCAAATATTGTAGAAACAGCAGGAATAAGCCTAAGTAGGAAAAAAGCAGAACTAATGAAACATCAAATAGAATTCCTAGGAATACAAATAGATAAAGATGGAATCAAAATGCAAACACATATAGTACATAAAATCCTTAGTTCAGAAGAACTTCTAGACACAAAAAAGAAGTTACAATCCTTTTTAGGATTAGTTAACCAAGTACGTAAATACATACCTAAACTAGCAGAACATTTAAAACCATTACAGAAAAAATTAGAAAAGGATATAGAATACCATTTTGATGAACAAGATAAAACTCATATCCAACATATCAAAACAATATGTAAGCAATTACCAAAACTATATTTTCCAGACTAAAAGAAACAATTCACATACATAGTAGAAACAGATTCAAGTGAACATAGCTACGGAGGAGTATTAAAATACAAGTACAATAATGAAACATTAGAATTCCATTGTAGATACTATTCAAGATCTTATACGAAACCACATATAAAATGGGAAATAAATCGAAAAGAATTATATGCCTTATATAAATGTTTATTATCTTTTGAACCATATATTGTTTATAACAAATTTATTGTGAGAACAGATAATACACAGGTAAAATGGTGGCTAACAAGAAAACTACAAGACTCTGTAACAACAAAGGAAATATGAAGACTCGTATTAAACATACAAAATTTCACATTTACTATTGAAGTAATTAGAACTGACAAAAATACTGTTGCAGATTACCTATCAAGACAAAGCTACACAAACAGAGCCAGATAATATTATGGAAGATATGATAAAGGCCATTACTACACTTTGTCAAAAAGTGGACAGTATTGACCTAGAAGTACAAAAGCTAAAGGTTAATGAAGTTACTCTGAAACCTAAAGCTAGTCAGCCGCATGACTCTAAAGATGCTGAGCTACGTCGATCGGAAGACGCTAAAATTCCAGATCTAGAAGGAGACGAGGGAAAACTCCTAAAAACCCATAACATTTCAGCTAATGCAGTTGCAGGTACAAGCAGGACAGCTAAAGGAAAACAAATTAGTGGTAATTTAAATAGCCTATTTGATAAACCATTTATCCAAAGAAAACCTACGATAAATATCCCAGAACCACAAACCACTACATATGCTGCCAGCTTATACAAAGAAAAGAAAATATATAATCACATCTCCAGTACATATATCCACAATTTACACCAAATTCAGACATTTCTAAATCTCAAACCAAAATCTACCAATGCCACAGAACCAAATACCGATTACATAACCCAGAAATTACAAGGTTACAATAAACTTGTTGCCCAACCTAAGACCAATGCAAATCTAGTAAGAACATATTATGATTACGGATTACTTAGTACAATATACACAACTACCGGAGCAGAACTGGAAAAAAATACCCGCAGTATATAACGCATTTACTACATACAAAAGAATTACGAAAGGAACTTTCTTTTATGTAAGATTCTACGTTGCACCAGCAGAAATACTCTACACAGAGATAAAACCTATCATCCAAGTTATTAAAATTGGACTTACAAGAGAAATGATACTACCCGAAGAAATTGGTTCACAACCAGAAATACCAGAAGGAGAGATACCAAGCTTTTTTGCAAATAAAAGACTTATTGGATTAACAACTATTATTCAAGAATTAGTTAATAATTATTCTAATGGAAATGCCATATGGAAATATTCATCAAGAGATCAAGTTATGATATATTTGAATTCCAGAGAACTACGAAAAACAGATATGGAAGAAGTGCGTCAATGGATTCTTTCACTACTCAGACCAGAAGAAGCACCTACAACAAGAGCTCTAAAGAAAGAATTTATTTCACCAGAATTATTAACCAGATACTGTCAGTTAATTGGACAAAAATACACAGATCACCAATGTTTAAAATGCAATGGAGGAGATACAATCCATGTTCCAGAAGTCCAGTTGGAATAGAAAAAGACAGAAGAATAATGACAAGATAGTCAGCCGACACCAACTAGTCGCCGACAGAGTTAAAAGAGGAAAAGATATAGCAGAAGACATGACATGTGAGTAGTATAGGAATCTTTACTTTTTACTTTTTCTGTTTTGTTTTGTTTAGAAAAGTCGTAAAGTGCATAGTGCCTTTACTGTGTAAATAGTAGTGGCCCTTACCTTTTTAGAATAGTAAGTTGGCTCTTAGGATTGTTGGAAGCCAACTCTTGTATGTATATATATATGTGTAACGAAAGAGGAGAAGGCAGAGTAAGCTTTCATAAGCTGAAATTTCCTTCCTCTCAATGTGCTGAGAACTCAACATAAATAAAATTTTCTATTTTGTTTCCATAAAACAGATTTAAGCATCCAAGGAGCTATGGATAACCCAGACATACCCTCAGACGTATCTCATACCAAGAACCTAACAACCAAGGTAAACCCATGTCCATATATGTATAGCTAAATCCTATATTCCTGATAATCTCTATAATATTATTATTATTTATCATGTAGTAGTGTAACTATATAGAACTGCTTAAGTAAGTTTGCTATAGTTAGTAAGCTAAGAGTAGGTAAGCCCAGACTAAGCCGTCCTAATAGTCGAAATCGAGAAGGCGAAGAATGCCGTTAAAGGGGAGTAGACGCAAGTTGAGGCATTGTTAGGGTAACTGATTTAGGCTAAAACCCATAGTAGTGACACAAAGAGCTGTTCGAAAATATTACACTCTTAGATGATAAATGTAATAATATAAGTAGAGGTTAAAGGGAATATGATTTAGAAATACATGATTTGATCATATGGATAATTACTAACTAGGTACAAATACATATTTACTAGATGATAATGAAGAATATAAGCTACTACTCTTATATATTTTACGTGACTTAGATACAGATACAACTAAACAAATTTATGACTTGTTAATGACTTATGAATTTATAGCAGTAATGCAAAATAATTGGACAGAATTTATAGTGTCAGATATGTATAACATGTATTTAGAAGATGATTATCTAGACTATCCAGATTTAGATTAAAATGAACCAAGAACAATTTGAAAATTGGACACAAATAGTAGATGAACTAAGAGAAACAGAAACTCTATTAAAATTTAATTTAGATAATTATATAAGAACACAAGAAATAACAGACCTACAAAAAATACTAGAAAATGTAACACATATGTTGCTATTAATTCCACTACGTAATAGATACTATGAAGCAGCATTTAGATAAAAATGAATCTAGATACAAACATAATTAATTATAAAACCTTCATTATTGGTTACAAACTATGGAAAATATAATATTATTAGAAAAATTAATGAAAACTAATATAGGAACTTATCAAAGAACCCAAGATATACAATACTTAGAATATATAGCAAATAATGCAACAGAAATTATGAGATTAATTCCACTGAAAGAACAATATTATATAGAAATATTTAAATCTCAAGAACGCACCCGCGCACCCCCAAATTGGTATCAGAGCTATGAGTAAAGATAAGATTATGAGGAAAAATAATACAGAAACAAGTTCATAATTTCAAGAAACAAGTCACTAATTCACATTTCAAATCACTACACCAAACCATTTTCAAGAAACAAGTTCACAATTTCAAGTCACTACACTTAACCATTTTAAGAAACAAGTTCATAATTTCAAGTCACTATACTAAACCATTTTTTAAAGTCACTAATTCACATTTCAAGTCACTACACTTAACCATTTTCAAGTCACTAATTCATATTTCAAGTCACTACAATTAACCATTTTCAAGAAACAAGATCAGAATTTCAAGTCACTACACTTGACCATTTTTAAGTCACGAATTCGCATTTCAAGTCACTACACTTAACCATTTTCAAGAAACAAGTTCACAATTTCAAGTTACTACATTTAACCAGTTCCATAAACAAGTTCACAATTTAAAGTCACTACACTTAACCATTTTTAAGTCACTAATTCACATTTCAAGTCACTAATTCATATTTCAAGTCACTACACTTAACAATTTTCAAGTAACAAGTTCACAATTTCAAGTCACTATATTTAACCATTTTCACGTCACTAATTCACATTTCAAATCACTACACTTAACCATTTTCAAGTCACAAATTCACATTTCAAGTCACTACACTTAACCATTTTAAAGAAATGAGTTCACAATTTCAAGTCACTACGTTTAACCATTTCAATAAACAAGTTCACAATTTCAAGTCACTATACTTAACCATTTTTAAAGTCACTAATTCACATTTCAAGTCACTACACAACCATTTTCAGGAAACAAGTTCACAATTTCAAGTCACTACAATTAACCATTTTCAAGAAACAAGATCAGAATTTCAAGTCACTACACTTGACCATTTTTAAGTCACTAATTCGCATTTCAAGTAACTACACTTAACCATTTTCAAGAAACAAGTTCAAAATTTCAAGTAACTACATTTAAAAAGTTCCAAAAACAAGTTCACAATTTAAAGTCACTACACTTATCCATTTTTAAGTCACTAATTCACATTTCAAGTCACTAATTCATATTTGAAGTCACCAAACTTAACCATTTTCAAGTAACAAGTTCACAATTTCAAATCAATATATTTATCCATTTTCACGTCACTAATTCACATTTCAAATCACTACACTTAACCATTTTCAAGTCACTAATTCACATTTCAAGTCACTACACTTAACCATTTTCAAGAAATGAGTTCACAATTTCAAGTTGCTACACTTAACTATTTCAAGAAACAAGTTCACAATTTCAAGTCACAATACTTAACAATTTTTAAAGTCACTAATTCACATTTCAAGTCACTAGACAACTATTTTGAGGAAACAAGTTCACAATTTCAAGTTGCTACACTTAACCATTTCAAGAAACAAGTTCACAATTTAAAGTCACTACACTTATCCGTTTTCAAGAAACAAGTTCTCAATTTCAAATCACTACACTTAACCATTTAAAAGTCACTAATTCACATTTCAAGTCACTACACTTAACCATTTTCAAGAAACATGTTCACAATTTCATGTCACTACATTTAAACATTTCAAATCACTATAGTTTACCATTTTCAAGTCACTACACTTAACCATTTTCAAGTCAGTAATTCACATTTCAAGTCACAACACTTAACCATTTTCAAGTCACTAATTCACAATTCAAGTCACTACACTTAACCATTTTCATGAAACAAGTTAACAATTTCAAGTCACTACACTTAACCATTTTCAAGAAACAAGATCAGAATTTCAAGTCACTACACTTGACCATTTTCAAGAAATAAGATCAGAATTTCAAGTCACCAAACTTAACCATTTTCAAGAAACAAGTTCACAATTTCATGTCACTACATATAACCAGATCAATAAACAAGTGCACAATTTAAAGTCACTACACTTAACCATTTTCAAGTCAGTAATTCACATTTCAAGTAACTAATTCATATTTCAAGTCACTACACTTAACCATTTTCAAGTAACAAGTTCACAATTTCAAGTCACTATATATAACCATTTTCAAGTCACTATTTCATATTTCCAGACACTACACTCAACCATTTTCAAGTCACTAATACACATTTCAAGTCACTACACAACCATTTTCAGGAAACAAGTTCACAATTTCAAGTCACTACATTTAGCCATTTCATTAAACAAGTTCACAATTTCAAGTCACTACATTTAACCATTTCATTAAACAAGTTCACAATTTCAAGTCACTACACTTGACCATTTTCTAGTCACTAATTCACATTTCTAGTCACTAATCTTAAGCATTTTCAAGAAACAAGTGCGCAATTTCAAGTCACTATATTTATCCATTTTCAAGTAACTAATTCACATTTCAAGTCACTAAACTTAACCATTTTCAAGTCACTAATTCACATTTCAAATCACTACACCAAACCATTTTCAAGAAACAAGTTCACAATTTCAGGTCACTACACTTAACCATTTTAAGAAACAAGTTCACAATTTCAAGTCACTATACTAAACCATTTTTAAAGTCACTAATTCACATTTCAAGTCACTACACTTAACCATTTTCAAGTCACTAATTCATATTTCAAGTCACTATAATTAACCATTTTCAAGAAACAAGATCAGAATTTCAAGTCACTACACTTGACCATTTTTAAGTCACTAATTCGCATTTCAAGTAACTACACTTAACCATTTTCAAGAAACAAGTTCAAAATTTCAAGTTACTACATTAAACAAGTTCCAAAAACAAGTTCACAATTTAAAGTCACTACACTTAACCATTTTTAAGTCACTAATTCACATTTCAAGTCACTAATTCATATTTGAAGTCACCAAACTTAACCATTTTCAAGTAACAAGTTCACAATTTCAAATCAATATATTTATCCATTTTCACGTCACTAATTCACATTTCAAATCACTACACTTAACCATTTTCAAGTCACTAATTCACATTTCAAGTCACTACACTTAACCATTTTCAAGAAATGAGTTCACAATTTCAAGTCACTACATTTAACCATTTAAATAAACAAGTTCACAATTTCAAGTCACTATACTTAGCCATTTTTAAAGTCACTAATTCACATTTCAAGTCACTACACAACCATTTTTAAGTCACTAATTCGCATTTCAAGTAACTACACTTAACCATTTTCAAGAAACAAGTTCAAAATTTCAAGTTACTACATTTAACAAGTTCCAAAAACAAGTTCACAATTTAAAGTCACTACACTTATCCATTTTTAAGTCACTAATTCACATTTCAAGTCACTAATTCATATTTGAAGTCACCAAACTTAACCATTTTCAAGTAACAAGTTCACAATTTCAAATCACTATATTTATCCATTTTCACGTCACTAATTCACATTTCAAATCACTACACTTAACCATTTTCAAGTCACTAATTCACATTTCAAGTCACTACACTTAACCATTTTCAAGAAATGAGTTCACAATTTCAAGTCACTACATTTAACCATTTAAATAAACAAGTTCACAATTTCAAGTCACTATACTTAGCCATTTTCAAGTCACTAATTCACATTTCAAGTCACTACACTTAACCATTTTCAAGAAATGAGTTCACAATTTCAAGTCACTACATTTAACCATTTAAATAAACAAGTTCACAATTTCAAGTCACTATACTTAGCCATTTTTAAAGTCACTAATTCACATTTCAAGTCACTACACAACCATTTTCAGGAAACAAGTTCACAATTTCAAGTTGCTACACTTAACCATTTCAAGAAATAAGTTCACAATTTCAAGTCACTACACTTATCCGTTTTCAATAAACAAGTTCTTAATTTCAAATCACTACACTTAACCTTTAAAAGTCACTAATTCACATTTCAAGTCACTACACTTAACCATTTTCAAGAAACATGTTCACAATTTCATGTCATTACATTTAAACATTTCAAATCACTACAGTTTACCATTTTCAAGTCACTACACTTAACCATTTTCAAGTCAGTAATTCACATTTCAAGTCACTACACTTAACCATTTTCAAGTCATTAATTCACAATTCAAGTCACTACACTTAACCATTTTCATGAAACAAGTTAACAATTTCAAGTCACTACACTTAACCATTATCAAGTCCCTAATTCATACTTCAAGTCACTACACTTAACCATTTTCAAGAAATAAGATCAGAATTTCAAGTCACTAAACTTAACCATTTTCAAAAACAAGTTCACAATTTCATGTCACTACATATAACCAGTTCAATAAACAAGTGCACAATTTAAAGTCACTACACTTAACCATTTTCAAGTCAGTAATTCACATTTAAAGTAACTAATTCATATTTCAAGTCACTACACTTAACCATTTTCAAGTAACAAGTTCACAATTTCAAGTCACTATATATAACCATTTTCAAGTCACTAATTCACATTTCAAGACACTACACTTAACCATTTTCAAGTCACTAATACACATTTCAAGTCACTACACTTAACTATTTTCAAGAAATAAGTTCACAATTTCAAGTCACTACATTTAACCATTTCAATAAACAAGTTCCCAATTTCAAGTCAATATACTTAACCATTTTTAAAGTCACTAATTCACATTTCAAGTCACTACACAATCATTTTCAGGAAACAAGTTCACAATTTCAAGTTGCTACACTTAACCATTTCAAGAAACAAGTTCACAATTTCTAGTCACTACACTTATCCATTTTCAAGAAACAAGTTCTTAATTTCAAATCACTACACTTAACCATTTAAAAGTCACTAATTCACATTTCAAGTCACAAATTCAAATTTCAAGTCACTACACTTGACCATTTACTAGAAATAAGTTCACAATTTCAAGTCACTATATTTAACCATTTCAATAAACAAGTTCACAATTTTAAGTCACTACACTTAACTAATTTCAAGTCACAAATTCACATTTCAAGTCACTACACTTAGCCATTTTCAAGAAACAAGTTCACAATTTCAAGTCACTACATTTAACCAGTTCAATAAACAAGTTCACAATTTAAAGTCACTACACTTAACCATTATCAAGTCACTAATTCACATTTCAAGTCACTAATTCATATTTCAAGTCGCTACACTTAACCATTTTCAAGTACCACGTTCTCAATTTCAAGTCACTATATTAACCGTTTTCAAGTCACTAATTCACTTTTCAAGTCACTACACTTAACCATTTTCAAGTCACTAATTCACATTTCAAGTCAATACACTTAACCATTTTCAAGAAATAAGTTCACAATTTCAAGTCACTACATTTAACCATTTCAATCAACAAGTTCACAATTTAGAGTCAATACACTTTACTATTTTCAAGTCACAAATTCACATTTCAAGGTACTACACTTAACCATTTTCAAGAAACAAGTTAACAATTTCAAGTCACTACATTTAGCCATTTCATTAAACAAGTTCAAAATTTCAAGTCACTACATTTAACCATTTCATTAAACAAGTTCACAATTTCAAGTCACTACACTTAACCATTTTCTAGTCTCTAATTCACATTTCTAGTCACTAATCTTAAGCATTTTCAAGAAACAAATGCGCAATTTCAAGTCACTATATTTATCCATTTTCAAGTAATTAATTCACAATTCAAGTCACTAAACTTAACCATTTTCAAGTCACTAATTCACATTTCAAATCACTACACAAAACCATTTTCAAGAAACAAGTTCACAATCTCAAGTCACTACACTTAACCATTTTAAAAAACAAGTTCACAATTTCAAGTCACTATACTAAACCATTTTTAAAGTCACTAATTCACATTTCAAGTCACTACACTTAACCATTTTCAAGTCACTAATTCATATTTCAAGTCACTACAATTAACCATTTTCAAGAAACAAGATAAGAATTTCAAGTCACTACACTTGACCATTTTTAAGTCACTAATTCGCATTTCAAGTCACTACACTTAACCATTTTCAAGAAACAAGTTCACAATTTCAAGTTACTACATTTAAAAAGTTCCATAAACAAGTTCACAATTTAAAGTCACTACACTTAACCATTTTTAAGTCACTAATTCACATTTCAAGTCACTAATTCATATTTCAAGTCACCAAACTTAACCATTTTCAAGTAACAAGTTCACAATTCAAATAACTATATTTATCCATTTTCACGTCACTAATTCACATTTCAAATCACTACACTTAACCATTTTCAAGTCACTAATTCACATTTCAAGTCACTACACTTAACCATTTTCAAGAAATGAGTTCACAATTTCAAGTCACTACATTTAACCATTTCAATAAACAAGTTCATAATTTCAAGTCACTATACTTAGCCATTTTTAAAGTCACTAATTCACATTTCAAGTCACTACACAACCATTTTCAGGAAACAAGTTTACAATTTCAAGTTGCTACACTTAACTATTTCAAGAAACAAGTTCACAATTTCAAGTCACAATACTTAACAATTTTTAAAGTCACTAATTCACATTTCAAGTCACTAGATAACTATTTTGAGGAAACAAGTTCACAATTTCAAGTTGCTACACTTAACCATTTCAAGAAACAAGTTCACAATTTAAAGTCACTACACTTATCCGTTTTCAAGAAACAAGTTCTCAATTTCAAATCACTACACTTAACCATTTAAAAGTCACTAATTCACATTTCAAGTCACTACACTTAACCATTTTCAAGAAACATGTTCACAATTTCATGTCACTACATTAAAACATTTCAAATCACTATAGTTTACCATTTTCAAGTCACTACACTTAACCATTTTCAAGTCAGTAATTCACATTTCAAGTCACGACACTTAACCATTTTCAAGTCATTAATTCACAATTCAAGTCACTACACTTAACCAATTTCATGAAACAAGTTAACAATTTCAAGTCACTACACTTAACCATTTTCAAGAAACAAGATCAGAATTTCAAGTCACTACACTTGACCATTTTCAAGAAATAAGATCAGAATTTCAAGTCACTAAACATAACCATTTTCAAGAAACAAGTTCACAATTTCATGTCACTACATATAACCAGATCAATAAACAAGTGCACAATTTAAAGTCACTACACTTAACCATTTTCAAGTCAGTAATTCACATTTCAAGTAACTAATTCATATTTCAAGTCACTACACTTAACCATTTTCAAGTAACAAGTTCACAATTTCAAGTCACTATATATAACCATTTTCAAGTCACTATTTCATATTTCCAGACACTACACTCAAACATTTTCAAGTCACTAATACACATTTCAAGTCACTACACAACCATTTTCAGGAAACAAGTTCACAATTTCAAGTCACTACATCTAGCCATTTCATTAAACAAGTTCACAATTTCAAGTCACTACATTTAACCATTTCATTAAACAAGTTCACAATTTCAAGTCACTACACTTGACCATTTTCTAGTCACTAATTCACATTTCTAGTCACTAATCTTAAGCATTTTCAAGAAACAAGTGCGCAATTTCAAGTCACTATATTTATCCATTTTCAAGTAACTAATTCACATTTCAAGTCACTAAACTTAACCATTTTCAAGTCACTAATTCACATTTCAAATCACTACACCAAACCATTTTCAAGAAACAAGTTCACAATTTCAGGTCACTACACTTAACCATTTTAAGAAACAAGTTCACAATTTCAAGTCACTATACTAAACCATTTTTAAAGTCACTAATTCACATTTCAAGTCACTACACTTAACCATTTTCAAGTCACTAATTCATATTTCAAGTCACTACAATTAACCATTTTCAAGAAACAAGATCAGAATTTCAAGTCACTACACTTGACCATTTTTAAGTCACTAATTCGCATTTCAAGTAACTACACTTAACCATTTTCAAGAAACAAGTTCAAAATTTCAAGTTACTACATTAAACAAGTTCCAAAAACAAGTTCACAATTTAAAGTCACTACACTTAACCATTTTTAAGTCACTAATTCACATTTCAAGTCACTAATTCATATTTGAAGTCACCAAACTTAACCATTTTCAAGTAACAAGTTCACAATTTCAAATCAATATATTTATCCATTTTCACGTCACTAATTCACATTTCAAATCACTACACTTAACCATTTTCAAGTCACTAATTCACATTTCAAGTCACTACACTTAACCATTTTCAAGAAATGAGTTCACAATTTCAAGTCACTACATTTAACCATTTAAATAAACAAGTTCACAATTTCAAGTCACTATACTTAGCCATTTTTAAAGTCACTAATTCACATTTCAAGTCACTACACAACCATTTTCAGGAAACAAGTTCACAATTTCAAGTTGCTACACTTAACCATTTCAAGAAATAAGTTCACAATTTCAAGTCACTACACTTATCCGTTTTCAATAAACAAGTTCTTAATTTCAAATCACTACACTTAACCTTTAAAAGTCACTAATTCACATTTCAAGTCACTACACTTAACCATTTTCAAAAAACATGTTCACAATTTCATGTCATTACATTTAAACATTTCAAATCACTACAGTTTACCATTTTCAAGTCACTACACTTAACCATTTTCAAGTCAGTAATTCACATTTCAAGTCACTACACTTAACCATTTTCAAGTCACTAATTCACAATTCAAGTCACTACACTTAACCATTTTCATGAAACAAGTTAACAATTTCAAGTCACTACACTTAACCATTATCAAGTCCCTAATTCATACTTCAAGTCACTACACTTAACCATTTTCAAGAAATAAGATCAGAATTTCAAGTCACTAAACTTAACCATTTTCAAGAAACAAGTTCACAATTTCATGTCACTACATATAACCAGTTCAATAAACAAGTGCACAATTTAAAGTCACTACACTTAACCATTTTCAAGTCAGTAATTCACATTTAAAGTAACTAATTCATATTTCAAGTCACTACACTTAACCATTTTCAAGTAACAAGTTCACAATTTCAAGTCACTATATATAACCATTTTCAAGTCACTAATTCACATTTCAAGACACTACACTTAACCATTTTCAAGTCACTAATACACATTTCAAGTCACTACACTTAACTATTTTCAAGAAATAAGTTCACAATTTCAAGTCACTACATTTAACCATTTCAATAAACAAGTTCCCAATTTCAAGTCACTATACTTAACCATTTTTAAAGTCACTAATTCACATTTCAAGTCACTACACAACCATTTTCAGGAAACAAGTTCACAATTTCAAGTTGCTACACTTAACCATTTCAAGAAATAAGTTCATAATTTCTAGTCACTACACTTATCCATTTTCAAGAAACAAGTTCTTAATTTCAAATCACTACACTTAACCATTTAAAAGTCACTAATTCACATTTCAAGTCACAAATTCACATTTCAAGTCACTACACTTGACCATTTACTAGAAATAAGTTCACAATTTCAAGTCACTATATTTAACCATTTCAATAAACAAGTTCACAATTTTAAGTCACTACACTTAACTAATTTCAAGTCACAAATTCACATTTCAAGTCACTAAACTTAGCCATTTTCAAGAAACAAGTTGTAACGACCCGTACGTTTCGGAGTCTAGCCGGTTATCGGAATATTGACGGAAATAATGAAACATGAGAAGTTGGTGAATTAATGCATTAAATGTGGGTCTTAAATGAGTCTTGAATCATTTGGGCCAAATGAGGCCCAATAATTAGGAGAAAGACATGGCCCAAAAGGGGTTTGACTCATTCTTGCAATTGCCATCCATGGACCAAGTATATCCACCAGTGTGTGGATAAGAATCACTTAAAAAGGGACTATATAAACCCAAAAAAATCAGATTTTTATCCAAGAGAACTCCCATGCCTTTTTAACCATTTTCCACATTTTTCTCTCAAGAAGCCAAAACCTAAGGCAACTACTTGTTGGGCCAAGATCACACTTTGGTAAGTATTTATTTTCATGGATCAGTATATAATATGTGTAAGATGATGTATAAATTATGTTGGTGGTGTTGACACAGTCTTGGACAGTGTGCTATGTGAAAAACTGTCTATTTTGGTTATCGGAGAATGGTTTTGTCTTGTAAATTTGTATATGGAGTTGTGGCTTTGTAGGAAATGAACTTGATGGAATACATATTGACATGGTAGGTGTGATTGTAGTCTTACCTTGTTTTATACTTGTGCATGATGTTTGGAATTGTTAGAGTAAACATTGGTTATGGATTTGATGGCGTATTGGCCGAGAAGTGTCGTTTTGAGCGTTGTTTGCGCGTATTGTGAGACCATGACTGCTTGTTGGCATTCACATGATTAAAAATGTGTTCAAATATGTTTGGTTATGATCATGGAACATTTATGGCATAAAAAGGACCAAAAAAAAGCCATTTCGGACCAAAACGGACACTGGCTCCGCAGACGGAGGCATCTGCGCGCGCAGATGCCAACGCAGATGCTCCTGGAATCTGCCAGGGGTCATCTGCGCGCGCATCTCACCACCTGCGGGCACAGGTGGCAGCGCATCTCACTTCCAGAATTCGTTTTGTGTGTTTCCGTCACTAGTTGATCCCCGAAAGCCCCGATACCCTTTATGGATGTAAATATCGACTTTTGGTGTTGTTGTAATGACTTTAAAGTGTCGTATGAGGACATGATGGACTATGTTAAGTATGGATTGACTTCAATATGTGGTTGTGAAAGACGTTTGGGCGACGTAATGACGTAAATGTAGCATAGTAGTGAAAAGGAAGTGTAAAGCATGCTTTTGGTGTGAAATGTTGGTAATGTGTGATATCATGGGTGTTATGTGACTCGTTATGGTAATGGTAAAGCTGTACATGATATTTTATGAAGGTGAAATGGCGTTGTGTGACAACTGTGTGCCTTATTTCCATGTTATACGTTTGCAATGAAGTAAGTGGTTAATGCAAGTTTCGTTATATACTTGTGTGTAGAGTAGACATAAAGGGAAAGCTGAAGTGTTGTAAGTGCGAGTGAGATTGTTTATTCATATTGAAGAAGTAAGGTATGTAAGGTTCTCCTTTCCGTATTTTTCTGCAGCATCTAGTGTACACCTTGATAGGGTACTTACTCATTTCCGAATTGTTCCAAGGTATTTCATTTTGAGTTATCATTTATTGTTATTCACATATCCCTCATTCTTGGTCTATTACCAATCATATGTCATATAATCATAAACATGATTCCAAGTTCCTATAATGTTATTCAAAAGTTCCCAAAAGGGAAGTAACCATTGATTGAGCTAATTCAAAGATTAAAGAAGTAAGGTTATAAAGAAGAGAGAGATTGTTTCATGGGTGGTATCCCAGGGGTTAAATAACCTAGCATGGGTCGATCCCAATATTTACGGATGGTATCCCAGGGGTGAGAAGAACACCTAGCATGGGTCGATTCCGCTACGGGTGGTATCCCAGGGGCAAGGAAAAGCCTAGCATGGGTCGATCCCGATTACTATTGATTACCCACTGATCAGCTTGGGGCCCGGGCATTATATGAATGGATGAATGAGTGATGGATGAAGGAATGAGTGAATGAGCATATGAGCTTAAAAGTAAAGAAAGTAATCCATAATGTTCATATCTTTTTATATACAGATTGGTGACTTATCCTTATTGTGTACTCATTTACATTTGATTTCGTTGAAGCCTTATGTATCATATAGTTTCATGCAGCCTTACATACCCAGTACATTCTTCGTACTGACCCCTTTTGGGGAATTTACCTTGCTTGCTGCAGGCGCAGGCCCTAGTAGACCTCCCCAGTGAGCTGCAGGAATCCTACTGACTTTTGGTGAGCTCCAGTTGATTCGGGGCTACCGTGTCACAGCTGTACATGTATTTTGATGTTGTAAATATTATGTAAAGCGGGGCTTGGCCCGAATCTAAGTTAGTCATATATGTGTTCTTCCTAGAGGCTTTTGTAGACGTACGTGGGTATGTAAAGTAATGTAAAGGGGAAAAGAGACGTGTTGTTTGACTTGATGGCTATGTCGGTCAAGTTTCTCATATGTCTATAATATATCTATCTTCATGATCCGTGGTTTCCGATGTGAGTCTGTTATACTCTATGGTGTTGATGGTGTTTCTTATGGCATGATTAAGTGTGAAGGTAAGTAGAGCTTGGTTCTCTCGAGCCTTGTCGGCTTCGGGTGCCAATCACGCTTCGATGGGATTCGGGGCATGACAAAAGTGGTATCAGAGCCAGGTTGGTTTACGGGTGTCTACAAAGCCGTGTCTGAGTAGAGTCTTACTTATCGATGTGTTGTGCACCACATTTATAAGTAGGAGGCTACGGGACATCTAGGATGTTGTTTCTTTTTCTTCATGTCTAGATCGTGCATTAGAGCCGAAGCTATAAGTGAAATTGATCCTGATCATAAGTGTTGTTGTTCTTGTATCTTATAGCAAATGCCGATGGCAAGAAAAGGACGGGGTAAAAGTAAGAAGATAGACAGAATTGGAAGAGAAGGAACTAGTAGAGCTCCGCCTGCACCAGTTAATCAAGGCGGCGCTGAACCAGAAATGGCATCCCAAACTTCTTCTCCTCTTCCATTTGCAGAAGAGTCAAGAGGAAGAGATGCACCTACAGAACCACCAGTATCTACTCCTGATCAGGACTTAAAGGATGCAGTGCGAATGCTGACTCGAATTATTGCTGCACAAGTTCAGGGACAGGGTGGTCCAACAACACATGAGGATAGTGCAGCTAGAGCAGCTAGTAGACGGATGCAGGATTTCCTGAAACTAAATCCCCCTACATTCATTGGATCAGATGTGAATGAAGATCCACAAGATTTTATAGATCAAATTCAGAGGGCTCTGGAAGTTATGCACGTGACTGGGGTTGAAACAGTCGAACTTGCTGCGTATAGATTGAAAGGGGAGGCGATATTGTGGTATGAAGAATGGAAGAAGTCCCGTGATGTTGTTGCAAACCCACCTAGTTGGGAAGAATTTAAAACTGCTTTTATTGACCACTACCTCCCGTATGAGATCCGAGAGGCTCGTGCGGATCAATTCTTGAGTCTCCGTCAAGGGAATCTGAGTGTGCGGGAATATAGTTTGCAGTTTAATTCCTTGGCACGATATGCTCCCAACGTAGTGGCCAAAATGACGGACAGGGTACATCGATATGTGGACAGGTTGGAGCCGTATTTAGTGCGGGACTGTACCATTGCCGCTTTGAACAAAGATATGGATATAGCTCGAATTCAGGCTTTTGCTCAGAAAATGGAGGATCAAAGACAGAGAAAGAGGGCACATGAATCTGATAGAGGACAATCCAAAAGAGCTAGACCTATGGGACAGTTTGTGGCGTCCCAAACGGAGTTCAGGCCTCGAAGTTTTAGTAGACCACCTAGACCTTCATTCTCACATTCCACAGCAGGCGCACAATCCCAATTTCGAGGATTCAGAGGTAGCAATGTTGGCCAGAGTAGTGGGGTTCAAGGTTAGCAGACTGCTGGGTTTTCTCGTCCACCATGTCAACAATGTGGCCGGTTTCATGTAGGTGAATGCCGAATTGGATCAAATGCTTGCTTCTGGTGCGGTATGACAGGACATATGATGAGAGAATGTCCACGAAGGGGTTTAGGTAATGTGGCACGACTGACAGGATCGACTGTTGCATCATCATCATCGGTTCCTTCTTTAGGCCGAGGTATGCAGTCTATCGGTCGTGGTAGAGGTGCCAGAGGAGCAGTCAGCACTAGCGGGGTCCAGAATCGCACGTATGCTCTAGTGGACCGACAGAATTCAGAGGCGTCCCCTGATGTTGTCACAGGTACTTTATCCATATTCTCGTATACTGTATATGCATTGATTGACCCTGGTTCTACCTTTTCCTATGTTACTCCATTGGTTGCTGCAAAATTTGCAAAAGCACCGGAATTATTGCTTAAGTCAATTGAAGTGTCTACACCGGTGGGTGAAAATATTGTTGCAAAGAGAGTGTACCGAAATTGTGTGGTAACAGTGTGTGGTCATGATACACTGGCCGATCTCATTGAACTAGACATGGTAGATTTTGACGTAATTATGGGAATGGATTGGTTGGCCTCTTGTTATGCTACGGTAGATTGCCGAGCCAAGAAGGTGCAACTTTGTTCTCCGCAGGAACACGTTGTAGAATGGCAGGGTAATATAGGGACACCACGAGGAAGATTTATTTCTTATCTGAAAGCAAGGAAAATGATTGCTAAGGGGTACACATGTCACTTAGTTCGAGTGAAAGATAATGATGTGGAACCACTAACGCCACAGTCAGTTCCAGTAGTTAATGAATTTCTGGATGTATTTCCAGAAGACCTTCCAGGCTTACCCCCAGAACGGGAAGTAGAGTTTGGCATTGATGTGATTCCAGGCACTCAGCCTATCTCTATTCCTCCTTATAGAATGGCTCCAGCTGAATTACGTGAATTGAAGGAGCAGTTGAAAGATTTACTGGACAAGGGTTTTATTAGGCCTAGCATGTCCCCGTGGGGTGCACCGGTATTGTTTGTACGGAAGAAAGATGGTACTTTGAGAATGTGCATAGACTACCGGTAATTGAATAAGGTAACGATCAAGAATAAATATCCCCTCCCTCGCATTGATGATTTGTTTGATCAGTTACAGGGTGCCAAGTGTTTTTCCAAAATTGACTTGAGGTCGGGTTACCATCAAGTCAGAGTTAGAGAAGAAGATGTGCCCAAAACAGCTTTTCGAACACGGTATGGCCATTATGAATTTTTAGTTATGTCATTTGGACTAACAAATGCACCGGCTGTGTTTATGGATTTGATGAATAGGGTGTTTAAGCCCTTCCTCGACGTGTTTGTGACGGTATTCATAGATGATATCCTTGTTTATTCAAAATCACCAGAGGACCATGCTAATCATTTACGGCGGGTGTTGCAGATTCTCCGCGAGCGTAAGTTGTATGCAAAATTCTCCAAATGTGAGTTTTGGTTAATTTTCGTCGCATTCTTGGGACACATTGTGTCAAGTGAAGGGATACAGTTTGATACACAGAAAATTGAGGCGGTGAAAAATTGGCCAAGACCCACGACGCCCACAGAGATTCGCAGTTTTCTCTGGTTGGCCTGTTATTACAGAAGATTTGTGGAAGGATTTTCTTCTATTGCTGCGCCACTAACGAAGTTGACTCACAAGGCAATTAAGTTTCAATGGAATGATGCATGTGAAGGAAGTTTCCAAAAGTTGAAAGATAAGTTAACTTCCACACCAATGTTAGTACTTCCCAAAGGCACGGAAGGTTATACGGTGTATTGTGATGCTTCCGGGATTGGTCTCGGATGTGTGTTGATGCAACATGGCAAGGTTCTAGCGTATGCCTCAAGACAGTTGCGGCCACATGAGAAAAATTATCCTACGCATGATCTTGAATTAGCAGCGATGGTCTTTGCTTTAAAGATATGGCGTCATTATTTGTATGGAATTCATGTTGATATCTATACGGATCACAAAAGTTTACAATATATCTTTAAGCAAAAGGAACTCAATTTGAGGCAACGAAGGTGGCTTGAGCTATTGAAAGATTATGATGTTGACATTTTATACCATCCAGGAAAAGCGAATGTGGTAGCTGACGCATTGAGCCGCAAGACAACGAGGGTCACTACCGACCAGTTGACGGGACAGAAACAATTAGCCAAAGATCTTTATCAATTAGCCAGTTTGGGGGTTCGTCTTCTTGAATCCTCAGACGAAGGGGTTATCGTCCAAAATGCAGCTGAATCCTTATTGATAACTGAAGTGAAAGAGAAGCAGTTTGCAGATCCTATATTGTTGCAGCTAAAGGAAAATGTACAGCAGAATTTGACGAAGGCATTTGATCTTACACAGGAAGGGGTACTCCAATGCCAAGGTAGGTTATGTGTACCGGATATAGATGAGTTGAGAAGACGTATTATGATAGAGGCGCATCATTCGCGCTATTCTATTCATCCGTGTGCTACTAAGATGTACCATGATCTGAAAGAAGTGTATTGGTGCGGAAAGATGAAGAAGAACATTGCAGAATTTGTTGCTTAATGCCCAAATTGTCAACAGATAAAGGTAGAACATCAGAAACCAGGAGGTTACATGCAATGTATTAATCTTCCAGTCTGGAAATGGGATATGATTAATATCGACTTCATCACAGGTTTGCCTCGGACGCTACGGAAATTTGATTCTATATGGGTTATCGTGGATAGGCTTACCAAGTCTGCACATTTCCTACCAGTCAAAACCACTTATACAGCAGAGGATTATGCAAAGTTGTATGTGAAAGAGATAGTACGGTTACATGGAATTCCGCTCTCCATTATATCAGATAGAGGGGCTCAATTCACTGCGCATTTCTGGAAGTCTTTTCAGCAGAGTTTGGGTACGCAGGTGAACTTGAGTACAGCTTTCCATCCACAAACAGACGGACAAGCAGAACGTACGATTCAAACACTTGAAGATATGCTGCGAGCATGTGTACTGGATTTTCAAGGCAGTTGGGATGACCATTTGCCTCTTATTGAATTTGCTTATAACAATGGCTATCATTCAAGTATTCAAATGACACCTTATGAAGCTTTATACGGAAGGAAATGTAGATCACCAATTGGGTGGTTTGAAGCAGGTGAAACTGCTTTACTTGGACCGAATATGGTACATCAGGCTGTTGAAAAAGTTAAAGTGATTCAACAACGATTACAGACGGCTCAGAGTCGACACAAGTCCTATGCTGATAGTAGAAGAAGAGGACTTGAATTCGCCATAGGAGAATGGGTATTCCTGAAAGTGTCCCCAATGAAAGGAGTAATGCGGTTCGGAAAGAAAGGCAAGTTGAGTCCACGGTATATAGGTCCATATGAAATTGTTAGAAGATTTGGACAAGTTGCCTATGAGTTGGCACTACCCCAAGAACTTTCCTCAGTCCACCCGATGTTTCATGTATCAATGCTTCGGAAGTGCATAGGGGATCCATCGCATTTTACGCCTATTGAAGATGTCCAAGTTACAGAGAATCTTACCTATGAGGAGATACCTATTGCCATCTTGGATAGACAAGTGAAGAGACTGAGAAATAAGGACGTAGCGTCAGTAAAGGTACTTTGGAGAAATCAGCAAAAAGAAGAAGTTACATGGGAAGCTGAGGAGATGATGAAATCCAAGTACCCTCATTTGTTTCAAAGGGAAGAATGACAAGTAAGTGTTTATAATCTTTGAGTGTATATCTATATGATGAGTGTATATCTATATGATGACATGAATAATATTCTTCTACTTGTAATTGTTTACTTCGGGTAATAACATTAACATTCGAGGACGAATGTTTCTAAGGGGGGAAGAATGTAACGACCCGTACGTTTCGGAGTCTAGCCGGTTATCGGAATATTGACGGAAATAATGAAACATGAGAAGTTGGTGAATTAATGCATTAAATGTGGGTCTTAAATGAGTCTTGAATCATTTGGGCCAAATGAGGCCCAATAATTAGGAGAAAGACATGGCCCAAAAGGGGTTTGACCCATTCTTGCAATTGCCATCCATGGACCAAGTATATCCACCAAGTGTGTGGATAAGAATCACTTAAAAAGGGACTATATAAACCCAAAAAAATCAGATTTTTATCCAAGAGAACTCCCATGCCTTTTTAACCATTTTCCACATTTTTCTCTCAAGAAGCCAAAACCTAAGGCAACTACTTGTTGGGCCAAGATCACACTTTGGTAAGTATTTATTTTCATGGATCAGTATATAATATGTGTAAGATGATGTATAAATTATGTTGGTGGTGTTGACACAGTCTTGGACAGTGTGCTATGTGAAAAACTGTCTATTTTGGTTATCGGAGAATGGTTTTGTCTTGTAAATTTGTATATGGACTTGTGGCTTTGTAGGAAATGAACTTGATGGAATACATATTGACATGGTAGGTGTTATTGTAGTCTTACCTTGTTTTATACTTGTGCATGATGTTTGGAATTGTTAGAGTAAACATTGGTTATGGATTTGATGGCGTATTGGCCGAGAAGTGTCATTTTGAGCGTCGTTTGCACGTATTGTGAGACCATGACTGCTTGTTGGCATTCACATGATTAAAAATGTGTTCAAATATGTTTGGTTATGATCATGGAACATTTATGGCATAAAAAGGACCAAAAAAAAGCCATTTCGGACCAAAATAGACACTGGCTCCGCAGACGGAGGCATCTGCGCGCGCAGATGCCAACGCAGATGCTCCTGGAATCTGCCAGGGGTCATCTGCGCGCGCATCTCACCACCTGCGGGCGCAGGTGGCAGCGTATCTCACTTCCAGAATTCGTTTTGTGTGTTTCCGTCACTAGTTGATCCCCGAAAGCCCCGATACCCTTTCAAGTCACTACATTTAACCAGTTCAATAAACAAGTTCACAATTTAAAGTCACTACACTTAACCATTATCAAGTCACTAATTCACATTTCAAGTCACTAATTCATATTTCAAGTCGCTACACTTAACCATTTTCAAGTACCACGTTCTCAATTTCAAGTCACTATATTTAACCGTTTTCAAGTCACTAATTCACATTTCAAGTCACCACACTTAACCATTTTCAAGTCACTAATTCACATTTCAAGTCACTACACTTAACCATTTTCAAGAAATAAGTTCACAATTTCAAGTCACTACATTTAACCATTTCAATCAACAAGTTCACAATTTAGAGTCACTACACTTTACTATTTTCAAGTCACAAATTCACATTTCAAGGTACTACACTTAACCATTTTCAAGAAACAAGTTAACAATTTCAAGTCACTACATTTAGCCATTTCATTAAACAAGTTCAAAATTTCAAGTCACTACATTTAACCATTTCATTAAACAAGTTCACAATTTCAAGTCACTACACTTAACCATTTTCTAGTCTCTAATTCACATTTCTAGTCACTAATCTTAAGCATTTTCAAGAAACAAATGCGCAATTTCAAGTCACTATATTTATCCATTTTCAAGTAATTAATTCACAATTCAAGTCACTAAACTTAACCATTTTCAAGTCACTAATTCACATTTCAAATCACTACACCAAACCATTTTCAAGAAACAAGTTCACAATCTCAAGTCACTACACTTAACCATTTTAAAAAACAAGTTCACAATTTCAAGTCACTATACTAAACCATTTTTAAAGTCACTAATTCACATTTCAAGTCACTACACTTAACCATTTTCAAGTCACTAATTCATATTTCAAGTCACTACAATTAACCATTTTCAAGAAACAAGATCAGAATTTCAAGTCACTACACTTGACCATTTTTAAGTCACTAATACACATTTCAAGTCACTACACTTAACTATTTTCAAGAAATAAGTTCACAATTTCAAGTCACTACATTTAACCATTTCAATAAACAAGTTCCCAATTTCAAGTCACTATACTTAACCATTTTTAAAGTCACTAATTCACATTTCAAGTCACTACACAACCATTTTCAGGAAACAAGTTCACAATTTCAAGTTGCTACACTTAACCATTTCAAGAAACAAGTTCACAATTTCTAGTCACTACACTTATCCATTTTCAAGAAACAAGTTCTTAATTTCAAATCACTACACTTAACCATTTAAAAGTCACTAATTCACATTTCAAGTCACAAATTCACATTTCAAGTCACTACACTTGACCATTTACTAGAAATAAGTTCACAATTTCAAGTCACTATATTTAACCATTTCAATAAACAAGTTCACAATTTAAAGTCACTACACTTAACTAATTTCAAGTCACAAATTCACATTACAAGTCACTAAACTTAGCCATTTTCAAGACACAAGTTCACAATTTCAAGTCACTACATTTAACTAGTTCAATAAACAAGTTCACAATTTAAAGTCACTATACTTAACCATTATCAAGTCACTAATTTACATTTCAAGTCACTAATTCATATTTCAAGTCGCTACACTTAACCATTTTCAAGTACCACGTTCTCAATTTCAAGTCACTATATTTAACCGTTTTCAAGTCACTAATTCACATTTCAAGTCACCACACTTAACCATTTTCAAGTCACTAATTCACATTTCAAGTCACTACACTTAACCATTTTCAAGAAATAATTTCACAATTTCAAGTCACCACACTTAACCATTTTCAAGTCACTAATTCACATTTCAAGTCACTACACTTAACCATTTTCAAGAAATAATTTCACAATTTCAAGTCACTACATTTAACCATTTCAATCAACAAGTTCACAATTTAGAGTCACTACACTTTACTATTTTCAAGTCACAAATTCACATTTCAAGGTACTACACTTAACCATTTTCAAGAAACAAGTTAACAATTTCAAGTCACTACATTTAGCCATTTCATTAAACAAGTTCAAAATTTCAAGTCACTACATTTAACCATTTCATTAAACAAGTTCACAATTTCAAGTCACTACACTTAACCATTTTCTAGTCTCTAATTCACATTTCTAGTCACTAATCTTAAGCATTTTCAAGAAACAAATGCGCAGTTTCAAGTCACTATATTTATCCATTTTCAAGTAATTAATTCACAATTCAAGTCACTAAACTTAACCATTTTCAAGTCACTAATTCACATTTCAAATCACTACACCAAACCATTTTCAAGAAACAAGTTCACAATCTCAAGTCACTACACTTAACCATTTTAAAAAACAAGTTCACAATTTCAAGTCACTATACTAAACCATTTTTAAAGTCACTAATTCACATTTCAAGTCACTACACTTAACCATTTTCAAGTCACTAATTCATATTTCAAGTCACTACAATTAACCATTTTCAAGAAACAAGATCAGAATTTCAAGTCACTACACTTGACCATTTTTAAGTTACTAATTCGCATTTCAAGTCACTACACTTAACCATTTTCAAGAAACAAGTTCACAATTTCAAGTTACTACATTTAAAAAGTTCCATAAACAAGTTCACAATTTAAAGTCACTACACTTAACCATTTTTAAGTCACTAATTCACATTTCAAGTCACTAATTCATATTTCAAGTCACCAAACTTAACAATTTTCAAGTAACAAGTTCACAATTCAAATAACTATATTTATCCATTTTCACGTCACTAATTCACATTTCAAATCACTACACTTAACCATTTTCAAGTCACTAATTCACATTTCAAGTCACTACACTTAACCATTTTCAAGAAATGAGTTCACAATTTCAAGTCACTACATTTAACCATTTCAATAAACAAGTTCATAATTTCAAGTCACTATACTTAGCCATTTTTAAAGTCACTAATTCACATTTCAAGTCACTACACAACCATTTTCAGGAAACAAGTTTACAATTTCAAGTTGCTACACTTAACTATTTCAAGAAACAAGTTCACAATTTCAAGTCACAATACTTAACAATTTTTAAAGTCACTAATTCACATTTCAAGTAACTAGACAACTATTTTGAGGAAACAAGTTCACAATTTCAAGTTGCTACACTTAACCATTTCAAGAAACAAGTTCACAATTTAAAGTCACTACACTTATCCGTTTTCAAGAAACAAGTTCTCAATTTCAAATCACTACACTTAACCATTTAAAAGTCACTAATTCACATTTCAAGTCACTACACTTAACCATTTTCAAGAAACATGTTCACAATTTCATGTCACTACATTTAAACATTTCAAATCACTATAGTTTACCATTTTCAAGTCACTACACTTAACCATTTTCAAGTCAGTAATTCACATTTCAAGTCATTACACTTAACCATTTTCAAGTCACTAATTCATAATTCAAGTCACTACACTTAACCATTTTCATGAAACAAGTTAACAATTTCAAGTCACTACACTTAACCATTATCAAGTCACTAATTCATATTTCAAGTCACTACACTTAACCATTTTCAAGAAATAAGATCAGAATTTCAAGTCACTAAACTTAACCATTTTCAAGAAACAAGTTCACAATTTCATGTCACTACATTTAACCAGTTGAATAGACAAGTGCACAATTTAAAGTCACTACACTTAACCATTTTCAAGTCAGTAATTCATATTTCAAGTAACTAATTCATATTTCAAGTCACTACACTTAACCATTTTCAAGTAACAAGTTCACAATTTCAAGACACTATATATAACCATTTTCAAGTCACTAATTCACATTTCAAGACACTACACTTAACCATTTTAAAGTAAATAATACACATTTCAAGTCACTACACTTAACTATTTTCAAGAAATAAGTTCACAATTTCAAGTCAATACATTTAACCATTTCAATAAACAAGTTCCCAATTTCAAGTCACTATACTTAACCATTTTTAAAGTCACTAATTCACATTTCAAGTCACTACACAACCATTTTCAGGAAACAAGTTCACAATTTCAAGTTGCTACACTTAACCATTTCAAGAAACAAGTTCACAATTTCTAGTCACTACACTTATCCATTTTCAAGAAATAAGTTCTTAATTTCAAATAACTACACTTAACCATTTAAAAGAAACTAATTCACATTTAAAGTCACAAATTCACATTTCAAGTCACTACACTTGACCATTTTCTAGAAATAAGTTCACAATTTCAAGTCACTATATTTAACCATTTCAATAAACAAGTTCACAATTTTAAGTCACTACACTTAATTAATTTCAAGTCACAAATTCACATTTCAAGTCACTACACTTAACCATTTTCAAGAAACAAGTTCACAATTTCAAGTCACTACATTTAACCAGTTCAATAAACAAGTTCACAATTTAAAGTCACTACACTTAACCATTTTCAAGTCACTAATTCACATTTCAAGTCACTACACTTAACCATTTTCAAGAAACATGTTCACAATTTCATGTCACTACATTTAAACATTTCAAATCACTACCGTTTACTATTTTAGAGTCACTACACTTAACCATTTTAGAGTCAGGAATTCACATTTCAAGTCACTACACTTAACAATTTTCAAGAAACATGTTCACAATTGCAAGTCACTATATTTAACCATTTTCAAGTCACTAATTCACAATTCAACTCACTACACTAAAACATTTTCATGAAACAAGTTAATAATTTCAAGTCACTACACTTAACCATTTTCAAGTCACTAATTCATATTTCAAGTCACTAAAATTAACCATTTTCAAGAAACAAGATCAGAATTTCAAGTCACTACACTTGACCATTTTCAAGTAACAAGTTCACAATTTCAAGTCACTATATTTAACCATTTGCAAGTCACTAATTCACATTTCAAGTCACTACACTTAACCCTTTTCAAGTAACAAGTTCACAATTTCAAGTCACTATATTTAACCATTTGCAAGTCACTAATTCACATTTCAAGTTACTACACTTAACCATTTTCAAGTCACTAATTCATATTTCAAGTCACTACACTGAACCAATAAGTTCACAATTTCAAGTCACTACATTTAACCATTTCAATAAACAAGTTCACAATTTAGAGTCACTACACTTAACCATTTAAAAGTCACTAATTCACATTTCAAGTCACTACACTTAACCATTTTAAAGAAACAAGTTCACAATTTCAAGTCACTACATTTAACCAGTTCAATAAACAAGTTCACAATTTAAAGTCGCTACACTTAACCATTTTCAAGTCACTAATTCACATTTCAAGTCACTAATTGATTTTTCTAGTCACTATACTTAACCATTTTCAAGTAACAAGTTCACAATTTCAAGTCACTATATTTAACCATTTTCAAGTCACTAATTCACATTTCAAGTCACTACACTTAACCGTTCTCAAGAAACAAGTTCTTAATTTCAAATCACTACACTTAACCAATTAAAAGTCACTAATTCACATTTCAAGTCACTACACTTAACCATTTTCAAGAAACATGTTCACAATTTCATGTCACTACATTTAAACATTTCAAATTACTACAGTTTACCATTTTCAAGTCACTACACTTAACCATTTTCAAGTCACTAATTCACATTTCAAGTCACTACATTTAACCATTTCAATAAACAAGTTCACAATTTCAAGTCACTATACTAAACCATTTTTAAAGTCACTAATTCACATTTCAAGTCACTAAACAACCATTTTAAGGAAACAAGTTCACAATTTTAAGTTGCTACACTTAACCATTTCAAGAAACAAGTTCACAATTTCAAGTCACTATACTTAACCATTTTTAAAGTCACTAATTCACATTTCAAGTCACTACACAACCATTTTCAAGAAACAAGTTCACAATTTCAAGTCACTACATTTAACCATTTCAAGAAACAAGTTCACAATTGCAAGTCACTACACTTATCCATTTTCAAGAAACAAGTTCTTAATTTCAAATCACTACACTTAACCATTTAAAAGTCACTAATTCACATTTCAAGTCACTACACTTAACCATTTTCAAGAAACATGTTCACAATTTCATGTCACTACATTTAACCATTTCAAGTCACTAGTTCACATTTCAAGTCACTACAGTTTACCATTTTCAAGTCACTACACTTAACCATTTAAAAGTCACTAATTCACATTTCAAGTCACTACACTTAACAATTTTCAAGAAAGATGTTCACAATTTCATGTCACTACATTTAACCATTTCAGGGCACTAGTTCACATTTATAGTCACTACAGTTTACCATTTTCAAGTTACTACACATAACCATTTTCTTGTCACTAATTCACATTTCTAGTCACTAATCTTAAGCATTTTCAAGAAACAAGTGCGCAATTTCAAGTCACCATATTTATCCATTTTCAAGTTACTAATTCACAATTCAAGTCACTAAACTTAACCATTTTCAAGTCAATAATTCACATTTCAAATCATTACACCAAACCATTTTCAAGAAACTAGTTCACAATTTCAAGTCACTACACTTAACCATTTTAAGAAACAAGTTCATAATTTGAAGTCACTATACTAAACCATTTTTAAAGTCACTAATTCACATTTCAAGTCACTACACTTAACCATTTTCAAGTCACTAATTCATATTTCAAGTCACTACAATAAACCATTTTCAAGAAACAAGATCAGAATTTAAAGTCACTACACTTGACCATTTTTAAGTCACTAATTCGCATTTCAAGTCACTACTCTTAACCATTTTCAAGAAACAAGTTCACAATTTCAAGTTACTACATTTAACCAGTTACATAAACAAGTTCACAATTTAAAGTCACTACACTTAACCATTTTTAAGTCACTAATTCACATTTCAAGTCACTAATTCACATTTCAAGTCACTACACTTAACCATTTAAAAGTCACTAATTCACATTTCAAGTCACTACACTTAACCATTTTCAAGAAACATGTTCACAATTTCATGTCACTACATTAAAACATTTCAAATCACTACAGTTTACCATTTTCAAGTCACTACACTTATCCATTTTCAAGTTACTAATTCACAATTCAAGTCACTAAACTTAACCATTTTCAAGTCACTAATTCACATTTCAAATCACTACACCAAACCATTTTCAAGAAACAAGTTCACAATTTCAAGTCACTACACTTAACCATTTTAAGAAACAAGTTCATAATTTCAAGTCACTATAATAAACCATTTTTAAAGTCACTAATTCACATTTCAAGTCACTACACTTAACCATTTTCAAGTCACTAATTCATATTTCAAGTCACTACAATTAACCATTTTCAAGAAACAAGATCAGAATTTAAAGTCACTACACTTGACCATTTTTAAGTCACTAATTCGCATTTCAAGTCACTACTCTTAACCATTTTCAAGAAACAAGTTCACAATTTCAAGTTACTACATTTAACCAGTTACATAAACAAGTTCACAATTTAAAGTCACTACACTTAACCATTTTTAAGTCACTAATTCACATTTCAAGTCACTAATTCACATTTCAAGTCACTACACTTAACCATTTAAAAGTAACTAATTCACATTTCAAGTCACTACACTTAACCATTTTCAAGAAACATGTTCACAATTTCATGTCACTACATTAAAACATTTCAAATCACTACAGTTTACCATTTTCAAGTCACTACACTTAACCATTTTCAAGTCAGTAATTCACATTTCAAGTCACTACACTTAACCATTTTCAAGAAACATGTTCACAATTTCAAGTCACTATATTTAACCATTTTCAAGTCACTAATTCACATTTCAAGTCACTACATTTAATCATTTTCAAATCACTAATTCACATTTCAAGTCACTGCACTTAACCGTTTTCAAGAAACAAGTTCTTAATTTCAAATCACAACACTTAACCATTTAAAAGTCACTAATTCACATTTCAAGTCACTACACTTAACCATTTAAAAGTCACTAATTCACATTTCAAGTCACTACACTTAACCATTTTCAAGAAACATGTTCACAATTTCATGTCACTACATTTAAACATTTCAAATCACTACAGTTTACCATTTTCAAGTCACTACACTTAACCATTTTCAAGTCTGTAATTCACATTTCAAGTCACTACACTTAACAATTTTTAAGAAACATGTTCACAATTTCAAGTCACTATATTTAACCATTTTCAAGTCACTAATTCAAAATACAACTCACTACACTTAAACATTTTCATGAAACAAGTTAATAATTTCAAGTTACTACACTTAACCATTTTCAAGTCACTAATTCATATTTCAAGTCACTACAATTAACCATTTTCAAGAAACAAGATCAGAATTTCAAGTCACTACACTTGACCATTTTCAAGTAACAAGTTCACAATTTCAAGTCACTATATTTAACCATTTGCAAGTCACTAATCCATATTTCAAGTCACTACACTGATGTCGCCCAAAGTATACCTCCAAAAAAGTACAATGCGGTCGCTGAATCAAATATAGAACCCAACAAGGTTGGGGTCGATCCCACAGGGAATAGGTCGAAGTATGAGTAGACTACTGGAGGGAATAACTGGCAAGTAACTAAAACTGGGGTTTTTTCTAGTAAATAGTAACGATGACGATTGCTGACTGGTATCGAGTTTGTAAATAATAAGAGGAATTCACTAGGATTTTGATCCCCAATGATTCTTTAACTCCACCGGTGACTTGTGCTTAACAAGACTGCCCCACTGCGCTGCGTGCAAAGTCTAACAAGTTAGTTTCATCTAACTGTCTCTCGACTGTCATTAGACGAATTTCACTCTTCTCCTCTCAGTCTCCAAGTGTTGCACTACTAACCCTTGTCCTAGACTTCAGGTAACCTTTCCTGCTAAGGCTCCGATTATCAGATGAAGGTTGATAGCTTCAAATCTCTGTTGTTATATCCTTTTCCCAATCTCTACCTCTCTCTCGAGCAAGTCTAGAATACAGGCAAGATTCTAACGTTTTCAACCGTTAGAAAAGCAATCAATACGAAGGAGACAATAATACATGCATACATAACAGTACAAAGTTGTCTTGCACGTCACAGGTTTTGTTAATTCTTCATGGTTCACACAACCCTAGTTGATGGGTTTAACTACTCATAGTTGCAAGAACACAATAATAATCCAAAGATGAAAGCATAATTATGATTGCACAAGAATGAAGGAAAACCCAAAATTTCAATTATCAATCAACTTCAGAATTAGGGTTTGTGAATACAAAACCAAAATATATGTCTCAAACAATGTAATATAACTCTCAAAATAGTAAATTGTCCAACTTTTTTATTTAGGACTACCTAGGGGTATTTATAGATACAAAACTAGTCCTATCCAAAACAAAATAGGAGAACAGAGTCGGCAGCTTTCACGATGTCGTGACTTGGTATCGTGGAACCAAGTCACGGCACGTGACTTGTATCGTGGGAATCAGGCTCTTTTCATGGATCTCTAAAGTGAACTCACGCCATCAAATCACGCCAAGTGGATGTCAGTCACGTGACGTGAGTCCTGTCGTGGAACTCAGGTGAAATGTTAGTCCTCTGGAAGCCAGTTCACGACACAACCCACGGCTCGTGAATGGTAATCACGGCTCGTGAGTGATGCCGTGGGTTACTCCATAGTGCAGATTCATTCTTTCCTCATCAGACACATTATCTTTGGGCTTGATTCTTCCTCTTTTGGTCATTTTACCTTTAAAACCTGTTTTCCTGGAAATTAGGACAGAAACCACATCATACCTACAAAACACACCCAAGTTATTGAATATTTTCCTTGTTTTAAGCATCGAAAGTGCCATATAACCATGGAACATCAACACCCTCAACTTAGATTGTTTGCATGTCCTCAGGCGAACAACATAAAACTACACCAACACAATGCTTAACTAAGAGAAACCTAAGGGACTTATGGCAGTCAACTTGTTGCTTTTTGATACAAAAACTTTTCTGACCCCTCCTATTTTCAAAGTAGAATTGTAAACAATGCAGAATGATGACATAGCAGGGATCAAGTGACGGCACCAAATTATGCACAAACAACTAAGCGTATATGCAATTGTCATTTCCAGAGCAACTAGCAGCTAATTATGCAACCCATGTGCCCTCACAATCAAAGAAGTCCCATGCACTCTCAGTATACTAATGAATATCAACATAGGGACGAGGTCAATACACTCACGCTAAAAAAGAAGTTAAGACAGTGTGCGTTAAATACCATAGGCTTGCCCTTATTTTCTATGCCTTAATTTTCAGACAGTTGGACTAGGATCACTATAGGACTTTACTTGGCTTGCAATGTAGGCTTAGGGACAGGTATGGTGCATATGGATATAGTGACTCAACTCTCCTTGACACTACACTATTTTTGGCTCCCACTTCCAACCTTTTTCATTTTTATCCTCCCTTGTTCTTCATTCTTTTATTCTCAGACTTTGGGTGTGGTTTTTCTCCTCAACTTTAAACACATACACATATTCCTTTTTTTTTTTTTTTTTTAATTTTCTTCACACCCAAATCCTTTTTTCTATTAACCCTTCTTCATACCCAACTCAATCTACGCACCCCTATAATAGCCACCCTCAACTTAGGCTATTTGCCTGAGTTGAGGTACACAGTGTCTAAGGAGGGACCAGGGCCAAGACAGGTTCATTGTGATTAAAATGGGAAGGTGAATAGGCTAATGAAAGAAATAGGACAATTATGGCTCAAAAGTTGGGATCAAGGGATACTTATTCTTTTGGTTTGGCATTTAGGCTAATAGTGGACTTTTTCAACAACGGCCTATGATCCTTTCCTAATCCTTATCTTCTAACTTAGGCAAGACTAACCGGGCAAGTTCTGGATCGTACACACAGAGCTAACTAAGTAGTGACCTTACACGCACATAGCACAGGATTATATTACCAACTACTACCTATCCGTTCATGCAATGCTAGCTATGGTTGTTTGCCTATAATTCTAGTGCCATAACAAGATCCAACAGCAGTTACACACAAAGCATGTCAATTCCAAAAACCAGAATTTCAGGAGGGGTAGCCTTAGCAACAAAAACACATAAGAAATTTTTCAAAACTGAACTGCACTTAAAGTTCCCTCATTTTTCTCCTAATATAGCAAGAAACATAAAAAAACATCAACAATATCATCCTACACATGCCGGTTCTATAATATCATCACTCGCACCCCCATTCTCTGGACTACGAGGTCTCTTTCCTCTATCCATCGCTGGCTCCTCATCAGCAAACAAATCTACCTCAAATGCTGGGTGTACGTAGGTCGGGATAGGCATAGGTGGTATAATCGGTGTGCTAGTCGATGCCAGTGTCTGAACCTCCTCTCTCAATGCAGCAACCTCCTGGGTCAAGCCGGCCAAGTCAGGGCTCGGTGCAGCACTCAAGCGGGAGGCCATACGTGCCTTGAAACTGTCAATCCGCCCATGCAGGCCCGCATAAACTGGTCCATAGCTGCAGTCATCCGAGCCTCCACCCTAGTCTCAATAGCCTCAACTGTAGATCGAACCCAAGGCTTAAGTTGGGATACCAGCTTAGACATCTGAGTCTCAGTATGAGCCTGGCGCTCAAACATCGCTGTCTGCCTGTCAACTAGCTACTGCAGAAAGTCTCGAGAGACGGACACCATCCCAGCAGGTGTCGGTAGGGCACTAGTACTGGGTACACTTCCATCAATAGGGCTAGTGCCCTCATTCGGTGCCGGTAGTCTAACTGGTACAGGGATATGCAAAGGTACACCACTCACCTCGTCCATGGTAGCACCCGATGCCTCAGACGGTTGTGACCCTTAAGGAAGAATAGGGTGCAAACCCCTCTGCTGCATCATCGCAATATATGCCAAATGGGTCACCTCTATAGAATTATCGATGGCAGGAATTCTGGCAACCCCAGCTCTATCACACAGACCCTGAATCAGACATGGAAAAAGGATGCTTGTGTGATCTCGAAATGCTCGCTCATGGATTTCTTGGACGATGTATCTGGCGAAATGGATCTCATAACCAGCCAAGATGCTGGCTACTACTACCGCCCTGTCCAGTGTGAGAGAGTTATCAGCATTGGTTGGACCAAACCTATAATGAACCACTGACCACCAGAAACGACCAGCGAAATGGAGCGTGGACTTTTTGATGTCCAGATTCCCAGTTACCCAACTAGCCGCTACACCCTTCTCGGCTATGTAACCTACAATCCATTTAACTAACTCTAACTTCTGCTCAGCATCTCTCATCCTAACTCTATCTCTGACCGTGGCCAGCCTGTGATCAAATTCAGCTGTTGAAACCAGAACTGGACGGTCAGGCCCAAATAAGAAGCGGTGAATGGTCTCTTCCAAAATGTCGACTCGGGTACCGCGCACCATGACATGAGGTAATACTGGCTGCAAAGTGTATCGCTGCCCCACTGGGGTGCTCAAACCAACAGATGCAGCATAGGAAGCATAAAATTCTTGGACCACCTCCGAGCTATACCTGCCAGACGGCTGCGCCATCCAACCCAAGCCATATCACTCAAACAGAGGCCAAATATCCGGCAATGACCTCAGTTCCTCCATTCTATACCGGGGCTCCTCCATAATACTTCTCCGACACATACCATGCTCTGTCAGTTCAGCATCTCGATCATAGATAGCACGCATGCCCTGGACACACCACCTTTGAACTCCCCTATCCTGCGCAGTAGTCGGGGCACTCTCGGTACCTGTATCGGAAGGAGAGGCTGTAGCCTCTGCCACAGATGTATCCTGACCCGTAGCCTCATCTGCAGATGTACCCTGATCGGTAGCATCAACCGCAGACTCTGACTCAAAAGTATCCTCCCTCTCTTCAGACTAGGGGGCCGACTCAGAATATGCGGCTGGTACCACAGGCTCAGCAGGTGGTGGGACCGGCTGAATTGCAGCCCAGGCAGCCGCTCGAGCATGCGTCTGTAACCTAGTAGCCCGTGGGATTAAGGCCGTGTCATCCTGACTAATCTCAAATTCCTCCAAGGAACCACTTGGTTCAGACTCAGTGGGTTCATCCCTCATACGGGTCGATAAGTACGGATTTTTAGTATGAATCCGGGATGATGCATCAAGGTGGTCACTTTTGGGATTGGATTTTGGAGGCATAACAGCGGCTTTAGATAAATTTTTAGGTATGGGGTCGGATTTGGGTCGGGATTTGTATAGTGAATTCGAATTTTCAGACCTATTTGGTAATGGGGTTTGGGTTTTCGAATATGGAACGGATTTGGTGAGTGTTTGGGATATGGTTTTTGGATTTTTGGAGTTTGGGGGAGATGTGATTCAGATTTAATGGGGAGAAGTAGGGGGAATTGGAATTTTAGGGTTTAAGTTGAATGAATTGAAAGTGGGAAAGAAAGGGTTTTAATCGGGTGAGGAAGAAAGGGTTTCGGGTTTATTTTGGAAAAACTGGGCTCGGGTTGGGTCGGATTCTGATTTGGATGTTTTTATGTTGCACGACATGACCCACGCCACGTGACTGACACCCACGTGATGTGGAGTCTGTCGTGACTGGTGTTCTGTAACTGGACTGAATGTCTGATTTCAACGACACCAGTCATGTGGCGTGGATCCCATTCACGTCACGTGAATTACTTTCGTGGAACTAATTCAAAACCTGGAAATCTTTCTCTGAGTTTAACGATGTCATCCACGTGACGTAGAACCCTCTCACGTAGAGTGATTCATGTCGTGGATGAAATTTCACCACTTCTCGTAGATTTTGTGATTTTCAACTAACTGCTACTCAATAATCCGATCTCCTCATAACAAAATCTTGGGTTGCCTCCCAATCAGCGCTTGATTTAACGTCGCGGCACGATGTGGCTAACTTGGATACTCAGACTTCCCCAACTAGCCCATGGGTTGCCTCCCATGAAGCGCCAGATTTAACGTCATGACACGACATGGCTAACTTGACTACTCAGACTTCATCAAGTTCAAGTTCTTCAATCGTCCTTATCTCTTCCGGAACTCCTACATAGTGCTTAACACGTTGTCCATTGACTTTGAATAGGATATTATCTGCTTCTTTCAACTCAATAGCACCATGTGAGAATACCCGAACTACTGTGAATGGACCAGACCATTTGGACTTTAACTTTCCAGCAAACAGGCGAAGCTTGGAGTTATACAGCAACACCAAATCTCCCTGATGAAACTCTCGATTCTCAATGCGACGATCATGATACAATTTCATCTTTTCTTTATACAATGCTGAACTTTTATAAGCCCAGAGACAAAATTCATCCATCTCATTCATCTGTTCCAGTCTCATTTTAGCCGTTTCATCCCAGTCTAAATTCAACCTCTTCAATGCCCACAATGCTTTATGTTCCAGTTCGACGGGCAAATGGCAAGCTTTTCCAAAAACCAACTGATATGGTGAAGCACCAATTGGTGTTTTGAAAGCTGTCCGATATGCCCATAATACATCATCTAATCTACGAGCCCAATCAGTCCTATTAGCATTGACTGTTTTTGCTAAGATAGACTTGATTTCACGATTTGATACCTCAACCTGTCCACTTGTCTGCGGATGGTAAGGTGTGGCCGCCTTATACTTTACACCGTATTTTTCAAGAAGAGCTTTAAACATTCGGTTGTAAAAGTGGGATCCACCATCATTAATAATAACTCGAGGTGTCCCAAATCATGAGAATATGTTCTTTTTCAAGAAAGCTGTGACACTTCTTCCTTCGTTATTGGGAAACGCAAGTGCCTCCACCCATTTAGAAACGTAGTCAACAGCCACCAAGATATACTTCATATCATGCGAGCTCACAAATGGACCCATAAAGTCAACTCTCCACACATCAAATAATTCAAGTTCAAGAATTGTAGTCATGGGAAGTTCGTGTCTGCGAGAAATATTACCTTGCCTTTGACACCGGTCACAAGCGCGGGCATAGTCATGAGCATCCTTGTAAATGCTGGGCCAATAGTACCCACATTGCAAGATTTTATGGGCAGTCGTTGCACCTCCATGATGACCCCCAACTGGAGATGAGTGACATGCTTCTAAAATACTCATCATTTCGACCTCTGGGATGCATCTTTGAATAATTCCATCAGCACACACTCTGAACAAATATGGCTCATCCCAAAAGAATTTTCTTACCTCATGCATGAACTTTCTTCTCTGCTGGTATGTCATATCCTCCGGGACTAGATCACTTGCCAAAAAGTTGGCATAATCAGCAAACCATGGTATTAAATCTTGGGATGCTGCAAGCACTTGCTCATCTGGAAAAGTATCATCGATTTCAAGATCATCTTTCAATTTACGCATGGCGTCCTCCTCAAGGCGTGACAGATGGTCAGCCACTTGATTTTTGGTCCCTTTTCGATCCTTGACTTCAAAGTCAAATTCTTGCAACAGCAGTACCCATCTAATCAGTCTTGGCTTAGCATCCTTTTTCAACATAAGATACCGAATAGCCGCATGGTCTGTGTGCATGATCACCTTAGTGCCAATCAAGTATGATCTAAATTTCTCGAAAGCAAAAACTACTGCCAACAACTCCTGCTCAGTCACAGTGTAATTCTTTTGAGCTGGATTAAGCACTTTGCTAGCGTAGTAGATAGGATGTAATATCTTCTCAAGTCTCTGACCCAAAACTGCTCCCAAAGACACTCCACTAGCATCGCACATAACCTCAAAAGGCTTCGTCCAATCCGGTGACACAATGATAGGAGCTGATACCAACTTTTCTTCCAGACACTCAAACGCTTTAAGACATGCTTCATCAAACATGAACTTCACCCCTTTCTCTAAAAGTTTGCACAAGGGATGAGCAATCTTGGAGAAATCTTTGATGAACCTTCTGTAAAAACCAGCATAACCCAGAAAACTCCGAATGCCTTTTACAGAGATAGGTGGGGGCAGCTTCTCAATTACTTCGATTTTCGCCTTATCCACCTCCATGCCGTTCTTCAAAATCTGATGCCCCAATACGATACCTTCGTTGACCATAAAATGACACTTTTCCCAATTCAGCACTAGGTTGCACTCCTCGCATCTTTGCATTACATTAGCAAGGTGTGCCAAACAGGCTTCAAACGAGTCACCTACTACAAAAAAATCATCCATAAACACCTCGATAGTGTCTTCCACCATGTCGGAGAAAATAGACATCATACAGCGTTGGAAGGTGGCCGGTGCATTACACAAACCAAAGGGCATCCTCTAAATGCGAACGTCCCATATGGACAAGTGAAAGTGGTCTTTTCTTGGTCTTTGGGGGCAATAAAGATCTGGTTATACCCTGAGTAACCATCAAGAAAACAATACCATCCTCTGCCAGCAAGTCGGTCTAACATCTGGTCCATAAAGGGCATAGGAAAATGATCCTTTTCAGTCCATGAATTTAGCTTCCGATAGTCCATGCAAACTCTCCATCCAGTCACTGGTCTCATTGGAATCAACTCATTTTTTTCATTAGGAACCACTGTGATTCCTCCCTTTTTCGGCACACACTGAATCGGGCTCACCCACTTGCTATCGGCAATAGGGTAAACCACTCCTGCATCCAACCACTTGATGATCTCTTTCTTTATGACCTCTTGCATAGGTGGGTTTAGATGACGCTGGTGTTCAATGCTAGGGACGCATTTTGGCACAAGTTGAATTTTATGAGTGCAAATGTCAGGTGGAATACCTATGATATCTGCAATGGACCAACCAATGGCCCTCTTGAATCTTCTTAGAACCGAAACCAAAGCCGCTACTTTCCATTCCGCCAGCTTAGCAGAAATAATTACTGGCAAAGTATTATTGGCTCCCAAGAATATGTAGCGAAGGTGGGCCGAAAGAGCCTTAAGCTCTAAAACTGGAGGCTCCTCTATAGATGGGCGAGCTGGTGGAGTTACCCTATTCTTTAAATCAAGATCCAGTTTCTTGGGCGCATAAGTGTATACTCCATTACCAGTGAGCGCATTCACCATCTCGCCATAGTATTCTATACCATCGTCTTCAAAGTTCATGATCACTGCAGCCAGAGGTTCTACTCCCAACCTTTCTTCAATGGGCACGACAAATTCAATATCATCGACCGCATCCATCACTGAAATGACTCTCTTATCTTTTGGCTGCTTCATTGACCGACAGACATTGAACGTAACCTGCTCATCATTCAATCTAAATTACAGCTGCCCGGTTTCCATATCAACCAGTGCGCGACCAGTGGCAAGGAATGGTCTCCCCAGTATGATGGGAACCTCAAAGTCAACCTCACAATCGAGGATCACGAAATCATCCGAAAATATGAAAGAAGCAACCTTCACCAAAACATCGTACAGAATGCCCAGTGGCTTTTTCACAGTTCTATCAGCCATGAGAAGTCTCATGGAGGTTGGTTTTGGTTCACCCAACCCCAACTGCTTAAACACAGCTAATGGCATTAGGTTGATGCTAGCCCCCAAATCGCATAATGCTTTAGCAAAGTCGTATGACCCAATAGTACACGGGATTGTGAACGCTCCTGGATCCTCTTTCTTTTCAACTAAGGACCGTGAAGTAATTGCACTACAATGATGAATGTTATCTGCGGGCTCAAAACTGACCGTTCTCTTCTTAGTCACCAAGTCTTTCATGAACTTGGCATAGCCTGACATCTGTTCCAATGCTTCTACAAGAGGGATGTTAACTGACAACTCCTTCAGCATGGTGATGAACTTATGGTACTTTTCTTCCTCCGCCTTTTTCTTCAACCTTTGAGGATAGGGAGGAGGAGGTCGTGAAATAGTTTTGAGTACTTTTGGTACCTCATTCTCCTTCCTCTTCTCAGATTTTGCATTATCGCTATCATCATGCTGATTTGGAACCTTGTTACCCTTTGCATTATCTGACTCTAACTCAACTTCAACATCGATAACCACTGGATCCTTAGGCATACCACTGTCGGCCGGCATAGGTGGATCTGTCGTGCACTTCCCGCTTCTAGTAGTGATGGCGAGGCAATGACTATCGTTTTTAGGATTCTGGACAATATTACTTGGAAGGGTGCCTGGCTAACATTGATTCAGTGCCACTAAAATTTGCCCAAACTATTGCTCCAACTGTTTGATGGCGGTCGAGTGAGACTCCACTTTCTGACTTATGCCCGAAATGTCAGTCCTAATTTCTTTCAAGCAATTCTCCTGACTTTCTGCTCCTTTCACCAATTTATTTAGAAGTGCCTCCATCCTCGAATTTCCAGACTCCTCATCACGTCTTCCAGGCGGTACATACGTGTCATTTTTTTCTCTATGATCATCTTTCCACCTCCAATCACCATCACGGTCTCGTTCACGATCTCTGTATCCCGATTTGTTGTAGCTGTCCCCATAATAGTTCTGACCTTGATTCCCTTGCCTTAAGTTCCAAGAGTCTTGATTAGACCCTTGGCCCTTGGCTCGAAACCCCGCCACTTCATGATCTAGATACTTCGCCTCTTTATCTGACTCACTATCATCATGTCTAACTGATTTACTTTGTGCACCAACAGCATGCACCTTTTCCGCATCTCTAGCAGCTATCTATTTGGCCAAAAGACCAATCTCTGTCCTCAACTGAGCAACCTCTTGCGCCACAAATTCATCCAATGCCCTTTGAGCTGCTGAAGCTCCAATAGCATAAGTCCCAGCCGGCATATCTGCCTCCCGAGTATGCCATCCTCGGTTGGTCTTAGTGACTCGATCCAATATCTCAGAAGCTTGGTTCCATCCCAGACTCATGAATGCTCCACCAGTGATAGTATCCGCTACCCCCTTTGTGTTGACATTCAAAGCTCTGTAGAAGATTTCAAGTAAATTTCGACCACTCATCCTATGATTCGGCAGCATCTGCAGCTTCTTCATGAACCTAAGCCATGTTTCATAGAGTGCTTCCGAATGAAGCTGTCGGAAATTGTAGATCTCGTCCTTTAACTGCAGTATCTTGGATGGTGGAAAAAATCTTTCCAAGAATTGGTTTCTCAATTCCTGCCAAGTGGTGATAGAACCTCGTGGCAGCTCAGCCAACCACAAAGTGGCTTCTCCTGTAAGAGAAAATGGGAACAATCTCAGCCGAATCGCCTCTTGGTTAACTCCAGGCAGATTGTATGACGTGCAGACCCCCACAAAATTCATCACATGCATGTTTGGATCATCAGTAAGAAGGCCCGCGAACACACCTTTCAAGTTCAGCAGATGGATCATGGCACTGGTAATGTCAAACTTAGTGCCTGGGGGTAACTCAGGTGGAACAATAGCACCATTCTCAATCGGCTCAAAATAGGCCACATATTCATCTTCACGATCATCATAGACAGGCACACGTTGTCTTGATTGTTCTCTTAATTGTCTTTGTCGTTCTTCAGCATCAGCCAGACGCTGTGCTGCTTCCTGCATAGCTCGATTATCTCTTTTTGCTTGTCTAAGAGCAGCTTGTCTAGCATGCTCTTCTCGGGTCAATCGAGCAGTAGTTTGCTCCGCTGTTTCCTGACCAGCCGGATGCAATGGCTGATTGTGAACATCTCCCACAGCCGCGGGATTCTGGACTCCTTCAGTATTCACCATTCTTCGATTAGCTCTTAAAGTCCTTTCGATCTCAAGATCAAGTGGAATCAGGGGATTGCCTTGACTCCTAGTATTTGGCATACACCGGCGTATGCCCTCGAGAGTATGTAAGAACACACCCAATCAACTCCAACCAATAATGTTCAACTTCGTAACCGTAATTCCCCGGCAACGACGCCAAAATTTGATGTCGCCCAAAGTATACCTCCAAAAAAGTACAATGCGGTCGCTGAATCAAATATAGAACCCAACAAGTTTGGGGTCGATCCCACAGGGAATAGGTCGAAGTATGAGTAGACTACTGGAGGGAATAACTGGCAAGTAACTAAAACTGAGGGTTTTGCTAGTAAATAGTAACGATGACGATTGCTGACTGGTATCGAGTTTGTAAATAATAAGAGGAATTCACTAGGACTGTGATCCCCAATGATTCCTTAACTCCACCGGTGACTTGTGCTTAACAAGACTGCCCCACTGCGCTGCGTGCAAAGTCTAACAAGTTAGGTTCATCTAACTGTCTCTCGACTGTCATTAGACGAATTTCACTCTTCTCCTCTCGGTCTCCAAGTGTCGCACTACTAACCCTTGTCCTGGACTTCGGGTAACCTTTCCTGCTAAGGCTCTGGTTATCAGATGAAGGTTGATAGCTTCAAATCTCTGTTGTTATCTCCTTTTCCCAATCTCTACCTCTCTCTCGAGCAAGTCTAGAATACAGGCAAGATTCTAACGTTTGCAACCGTTAGAAAAGCAATCAATACGAAGGAGACAACAATACATACATACACAGCAGTACAAAGTTGTCTTGCACGTCACAGGTTTTGTTAATTCTTCATGGTTCACACAACCCTAGTTTATGGGTTTAACTACTCATAGTTGCAAGAACACAATAATAATCCAAAGATGAAAGCATAATTATGATTGCACAAAAATGAAGGAAAACTCAAAATTTCAATTATCAATCAACTTCAGAATTAGGGTTTGTGAATACAAAACCAAAATATATGTCTCAAACAATGTAAAATAACTCTCAAAATAGTAAATTGTCCAACTTTTTTATGTAGGACTACCTAGGGGTATTTATAGATACAAAACTAGTCCTATCCAAAACAAAATAGGAGAACAGAGTCGGCAGCTTTCACGATGTCGTGACTTGGTGTCGTGGAACCAAGTCACGGCACGTGACTTGTATCGTGGGAATCAGGCTCTTTTCCTGGATCTCTGAAGTGAACTCACGCCATCAAATCACGCCACGTGGATGTCAGTCACCTGGAGTGAGTCCTGTCGTGGAACTCAGGTGAAATGTTAGTCCTCTGGAAGCTAGTTCACGACACAACCCATGGCTCGTGAATGGTAATCACGGCTCGTGAGTGATGCCGTGGGTTACTCTATAGTGCAGATTCATTCTTTCCTCATCAGACACATCATCTTTGGGATTGATTATTCCTCTTTTGGTCATTTTACCTTTAAAACCTGTTTTCCTGTAAATTAGGACAGAAACCACATCATACCTACAAAACACACCCAAGTTATTGCATATTTTCCTTGTTTTAAGCATCGAAAGTGCCATATAACCATGGCACATCATACACATAACCATTTTCAAGAAACAAGATTAGAATTTCAAGTCACTAAACTTAACCATTTTCAAGAAACAAGTTCACAATTTCATGTCACTACATTTAACCAGTTCAATAAACAAGTGCACAATTTAAAGTCACTACAGTTAACCATTTTCAAGTCAGTAATTCACATTTCAAGTAACTAATTCATATTTCAAGACAATACACTTAGCCATTTTCAAGTAACAAGTTCACAATTTCAAGTCACTATATATAACCATTTTCAAGTCACTAATTCACATTTCAATTCACTACACTTAACCATTTTCAAGTCACTAATTCACATTTCAAGTCACTACACTTAACCATTTTCAAGAAATAAGTTCACAATTTCAAGTCACTACATTTAACCATTTCAATCAACAAGTTCACAATTTAGAGTCACTGCACTTAACTATTTTCAAGTCACAAATTCACATTTCAAGGTACTACACTTAACCATTTTCAAGAAACAAGTTAACAATTTCAACTAACTACATTTAACCATTTTCAAGTCACTAATTCACATTTCAATTCACTACACTTAACCATTTTCAAGTCACTAATTCACAATTCAAGTCAATACACATAACCATTTTCATAAAACAAGTTAACAATTTCAAGTCACTACACTTAACCATTTTCAAGCCACTAATTCATATTTCAAGTCACTACACTTAACCATTTTCAAGAAACAAGATCAGAATTTCAAGTCACTAAACTTAACCATTTTCAAGAAACAAGTTCACAATTTCATGTCACTACATTTAACCAGTTCAATAAACAAGTGTACAATTTAAAGTCACTACACTTAACCATTTTCAAGTCAGTAATTCACATTTCAAGTAACTAATTCATATTTCAAGTCACTACACTTAACCATTTTCAAGTAACAAGTTCACATTTTCAAGTCACTTTATATAACCATTTTCAAGTCAGTAATTCACATTTCAAGACACTACACTTAACCATTTTCAAGTCACTAATACACATTTCAAGTCACTACACTTAACTATTTTCAAGAAATAAGTTCACAATTTCAAGTCACTACATTTAACCAATTCAATAAACAAGTTCCCAATTTCAAGTCACTATACTTAACCATTTTTAAAGTCACTAATTCACATTTCAAGTCACTGCACAACCATTTTCAAGAAACAAGTTCACAATTTCAAGTTGCTACACTTAACCATTTCAAGAAACAAGTTCACAATTTCTAGTCACTACACTTATCCATTTTCAAGAAACATGTTCTTAATTTCAAATCACTCACATAACCATTTAAAAGTCACTAATTCATATTTCAAGTCACAAATTCACATTTCAAGTCACTACACTTAACCATTTTCTAGAAATAAGTTCACAATTTCAAGTCACTATATTTAACCATTTCAATAAACAAGTTCACAATTTTAAGTCACTACACTTAACTAATTTCAAGTCACAAATTCACATTTCAAGTCACTACACTTAACCATTTTCAAGAAACAAGTTCACAATTTCAAGTCACTACATTTAACCAGTTCAATAAACAAGTTCACAATTTAAAGTCACTACACTTAACCATTTTCAAGTCACTAATTCACATTTCAAGTCATTTATTCATATTTCAAGTCACTACACTTAACCATTTTCAAGTACCAAGTTCACAATTTCAAGTCACTATATTTAGCCAATTTCAAGTCACTAATTCACATTTCAAGTCACTACACTTAACCATTTTCAAGTCACTAATTCACATTTCAAGTCACTACACTTAACCATTTTCAAGAAATAAGTTCATAATTTCAAGTCACTACATTTAACCATTTCAATCAACAAGTTCACAATTTAGAGTCACTACACTTAACTATTTTCAAGTCACAAATTCACATTTCAAGGTACTACACTTAACCATTTTCAAGAAACAAGCTAACAATTTCAAGTCACTACATTTAGCCATTTCATTAAACAAGTTCACAATTTCAAGTCACTACATTTAACCATTTCATTAAACAAGTTCACAATTTCAAGTCACTACACTTAACCATTTTCTAGTCACTAATTCACATTTCTAGTCACTAATCTTAAGCATTTTCAAGAAACAAGTGCGCAATTTCAAGTCACTACACTTAACCATTTTAAGAAACAAGTTCACAATTTCAAGTCACTGTACTAAACCATTTTTAAAGTCACTAATTCATATTTCAAGTCACTACACTTAACCATTTTCAAGTCACTAATTCATATTTCAAGTCACTACAATTAACCATTTTCAAGAAACAAGATAAGAATTTCAAGTCACTACACTTAACCATTTTTAAGTCACTAATTTGCATTTCAAGTCACTACACTTAACCATTTTCAAGTCACTAATTCATATTTTAAGTCACTACAATTAACCATTTTCAAGAAACAAGATCAGAAATTCAAGTCACTACACTTAACCACAAGTTCACAATTTCAAGTTGCTACACTTAACCATTTCAAGAAACAAGTTCACAATTTCTAGTCACTACACTTATCCATTTTCAAGAAACAAGTTCTTAATTTCAAATCACTACACTTAACCATTTAAAAGTCACTAATTCACATTTCAAGTCACTACACTTAACCATTTTCTAGAAATAAGTTCACAATTTCAAGTCACTATATTTAACCATTTCAATAAACAAGTTCACAATTTAAAGTCACTACACTTAACTAATTTCAAGTCACAAATTCACATTTCAAGTCACTAATTCATATTTCAAGTCACTACACTTAACCATTTTCAAGAAACATGTTCACAATTTCAAGTCACTATATTTAACCATTTTCAAGTCACTAATTCACAATTCAACTCACTACACTTAAACATTTTCATGAAACAAGTTAATAATTTCAAGTCACTACACTTAACCATTTTCAAGTCACTAATTCATATTTTAAGTCACTACAATTAACCATTTTCAAGAAACAAGATCAGAAATTCAAGTCACTACACTTAACCACAAGTTCACAATTTCAAATTGCTACACTTAACCATTTCAAGAAACAAGTTCACAATTTCTAGTCACTACACTTATCCATTTTCAAGAAACAAGTTCTTAATTTCAAATCACTACACTTAACCATTTAAAAGTCACTAATTCACATTTCAAGTCACTAATTCACATTTCAAGTCACTACACTTAACCATTTTCTAGAAATAAGTTCACAATTTCAAGTCACTATATTTAACCATTTCAATAAACAAGTTCACAATTTAAAGTCACTACACTTAACTAATTTCAAGTCACAAATTCACATTTCAAGTCACTAATTCATATTTCAAGTCACTACACTTAACCATTTTCAAGAAACATGTTCACAATTTCAAGTCACTATAATAAACCATTTTCAAGTCACTAATTCACAATTCAACTCACTATACTTAAACATTTTCATGAAACAAGTTAATAATTTCAAGTCACTACACTTAACAATTTTCAAATCACTAATTCATATTTCAAGTCACTACAAGTAACCATTTTCAAGAAACAAGATCAGAATTTCAGGTCACTACATTTGACCATTTTCAAGTAACAAGTTCACAATTTCAAGTCACTATATTTAACCATTTGCAAGTCACTAATTCACATTTCAAGTCACTACACTTAACCATTTTCAAGTAACAAGTTCACAATTTCAAGTCACTATATTTAACCATTTGCATGTCACTAATTCACATTTCAAGTTACTACACTTAACCATTTTCAAGTCACTAATTCACATTTCAAGTCACTACACTTAACCATTTTCAAGAAATAAATTCACAATTTCAAGTCACTACATTTAACCATTTCAATAAATAAGTTCACAATTTAGAGTCACTACACTTAACTATTTTCAAGTCACAAATTCACATTTCAAAGTACTACACTTATCCATTTTCAAGAAATAAATTCACAATTACAAGTTACTACATTTAACCATTTCATTAAACAAGTTCACAATTTCAAGTCACTACATTTAACCATTTCATTAAACAAGTTCACAATTTCAAGTCACTACACTTAATCATTTTTAAAGTCACTAATTCACATTTCAAGTCACTACACTACCATTTTCAAGTCACTAATTCACATTTCAAGGTACTACCCTTAACCATTTTCAAGAAACAAGTAAACAATTTCAAGTCACTACATTTAGCCATTTCATTAAACAAGTTCACAATTTCAAGTCACGACATTTAACCATTTCATTAAACAAGTTCGCAATTTCAATTCACTACACTTAACCATTTTCTAGTCACTAATTCACATTTCTAGTCACTAATCTTAAGCATTTTCAAGAAACAAGTGCGCAATTTCAAGTCACTATATTTATCCATTTTCAAGTAACTAATTCACAATTCAAGTCACTAAACTTAACCATTTTCAAGTCACTAATTCACATTTCAAATCACTACACCAAACCATTTTCAAGAAACAAGTTCACAATCTCAAGTCACTACACTTAACCATTTTAAGAAACAAGTTCACAATTTCAAGTCACTATACTAAACCATTTTTAAAGTCACTAATTCACATTTCAAGTCACTACACTTAACCATTTTCAAGTCACTAATTCATATTTCAAGTCACTACAATTAACCATTTTCAAGAAACAAGATAAGAATTTCAAGTCACTACACTTAACCATTTTTAAGTCACTAATTCGCATTTCAAGTCACTACACTTAACCATTTTCAAGTCACTAATTCATATTTTAAGTCACTACAATTAACCATTTTCAAGAAACAAGATCAGAAATTCAAGTCACTACACTTAACCACAAGTTCACAATTTCAAGTTGCTACACTTAACCATTTCAAGAAACAAGTTCACAATTTCTAGTCACTACACTTATCCATTTTCAAGAAACAAGTTCTTAATTTCAAATCACTACACTTAACCATTTAAAAGACACTAATTCACATTTCAAGTCACTAATTCACATTTCAAGTCACTACACTTAACCATTTTCAAGCCACTAATTCATATTTCAAGTCACTACACTTAACCATTTTCAAGAAACAAGATCAGAATTTCAAGTCACTAAACTTAACCATTTTCAAGAAACAAGTTCACAATTTCATGTCACTACATTTAACCAGTTCAATAAACAAGTGTACAATTTAAAGTCACTACACTTAACCATTTTCAAGTCAGTAATTCACATTTCAAGTAACTAATTCATATTTCAAGTCACTACACTTAACCATTTTCAAGTAACAAGTTCACATTTTCAAGTCACTTTATATAACCATTTTCAAGTCAGTAATTCACATTTCAAGACACTACACTTAACCATTTTCAAGTCACTAATACACATTTCAAGTCACTACACTTAACTATTTTCAAGAAATAAGTTCACAATTTCAAGTCACTACATTTAACCAATTCAATAAACAAGTTCCCAATTTCAAGTCACTATACTTAACCATTTTTAAAGTCACTAATTCACATTTCAAGTCACTGCACAACCATTTTCAAGAAACAAGTTCACAATTTCAAGTTGCTACACTTAACCATTTCAAGAAACAAGTTCACAATTTCTAGTCACTACACTTATCCATTTTCAAGAAACATGTTCTTAATTTCAAATCACTCACATAACCATTTAAAAGTCACTAATTCATATTTCAAGTCACAAATTCACATTTCAAGTCACTACACTTAACCATTTTCTAGAAATAAGTTCACAATTTCAAGTCACTATATTTAACCATTTCAATAAACAAGTTCACAATTTTAAGTCACTACACTTAACTAATTTCAAGTCACAAATTCACATTTCAAGTCACTACACTTAACCATTTTCAAGAAACAAGTTCACAATTTCAAGTCACTACATTTAACCAGTTCAATAAACAAGTTCACAATTTAAAGTCACTACACTTAACCATTTTCAAGTCACTAATTCACATTTCAAGTCATTTATTCATATTTCAAGTCACTACACTTAACCATTTTCAAGTACCAAGTTCACAATTTCAAGTCACTATATTTAGCCAATTTCAAGTCACTAATTCACATTTCAAGTCACTACACTTAACCATTTTCAAGTCACTAATTCACATTTCAAGTCACTACACTTAACCATTTTCAAGAAATAAGTTCATAATTTCAAGTCACTACATTTAACCATTTCAATCAACAAGTTCACAATTTAGAGTCACTACACTTAACTATTTTCAAGTCACAAATTCACATTTCAAGGTACTACACTTAACCATTTTCAAGAAACAAGCTAACAATTTCAAGTCACTACATTTAGCCATTTCATTAAACAAGTTCACAATTTCAAGTCACTACATTTAACCATTTCATTAAACAAGTTCACAATTTCAAGTCACTACACTTAACCATTTTCTAGTCACTAATTCACATTTCTAGTCACTAATCTTAAGCATTTTCAAGAAACAAGTGCGCAATTTCAAGTCACTACACTTAACCATTTTAAGAAACAAGTTCACAATTTCAAGTCACTGTACTAAACCATTTTTAAGGTCACTAATTCATATTTCAAGTCACTACACTTAACCATTTTCAAGTCACTAATTCATATTTCAAGTCACTACAATTAACCATTTTCAAGAAACAAGATAAGAATTTCAAGTCACTACACTTAACCATTTTTAAGTAACAAGTTCACATTTTCAAGTCACTTTATATAACCATTTTCAAGTCAGTAATTCACATTTCAAGACACTACACTTAACCATTTTCAAGTCACTAATACACATTTCAAGTCACTACACTTAACTATTTTCAAGAAATAAGTTCACAATTTCAAGTCACTACATTTAACCAATTCAATAAACAAGTTCCCAATTTCAAGTCACTATACTTAACCATTTTTAAAGTCACTAATTCACATTTCAAGTCACTGCACAACCATTTTCAAGAAACAAGTTCACAATTTCAAGTTGCTACACTTAACCATTTCAAGAAACAAGTTCACAATTTCTAGTCACTACACTTATCCATTTTCAAGAAACATGTTCTTAATTTCAAATCACTCACATAACCATTTAAAAGTCACTAATTCATATTTCAAGTCACAAATTCACATTTCAAGTCACTACACTTAACCATTTTCTAGAAATAAGTTCACAATTTCAAGTCACTATATTTAACCATTTCAATAAACAAGTTCACAATTTTAAGTCACTACACTTAACTAATTTCAAGTCACAAATTCACATTTCAAGTCACTACACTTAACCATTTTCAAGAAACAAGTTCACAATTTCAAGTCACTACATTTAACCAGTTCAATAAACAAGTTCACAATTTAAAGTCACTACACTTAACCATTTTCAAGTCACTAATTCACATTTCAAGTCATTTATTCATATTTCAAGTCACTACACTTAACCATTTTCAAGTACCAATTTCACAATTTCAAGTCACTATATTTAGCCAATTTCAAGTCACTAATTCACATTTCAAGTCACTACACTTAACCATTTTCAAGTCACTAATTCACATTTCAAGTCACTACACTTAACCATTTTCAAGAAATAAGTTCATAATTTCAAGTCACTACATTTAACCATTTCAATCAACAAGTTCACAATTTAGAGTCACTACACTTAACTATTTTCAAGTCACAAATTCACATTTCAAGGTACTACACTTAACCATTTTCAAGAAACAAGCTAACAATTTCAAGTCACTACATTTAGCCATTTCATTAAACAAGTTCACAATTTCAAGTCACTACATTTAACCATTTCATTAAACAAGTTCACAATTTCAAGTCACTACACTTAACCATTTTCTAGTCACTAATTCACATTTCTAGTCACTAATCTTAAGCATTTTCAAGAAACAAGTGCGCAATTTCAAGTCACTACACTTAACCATTTTAAGAAACAAGTTCACAATTTCAAGTCACTGTACTAAACCATTTTTAAGGTCACTAATTCATATTTCAAGTCACTACACTTAACCATTTTCAAGTCACTAATTCATATTTCAAGTCACTACAATTAACCATTTTCAAGAAACAAGATAAGAATTTCAAGTCACTACACTTAACCATTTTTAAGTAACAAGTTCACATTTTCAAGTCACTTTATATAACCATTTTCAAGTCAGTAATTCACATTTCAAGACACTACACTTAACCATTTTCAAGTCACTAATACACATTTCAAGTCACTACACTTAACTATTTTCAAGAAATAAGTTCACAATTTCAAGTCACTACATTTAACCAATTCAATAAACAAGTTCCCAATTTCAAGTCACTATACTTAACCATTTTTAAAGTCACTAATTCACATTTCAAGTCACTGCACAACCATTTTCAAGAAACAAGTTCACAATTTCAAGTTGCTACACTTAACCATTTCAAGAAACAAGTTCACAATTTCTAGTCACTACACTTATCCATTTTCAAGAAACATGTTCTTAATTTCAAATCACTCACATAACCATTTAAAAGTCACTAATTCATATTTCAAGTCACAAATTCACATTTCAAGTCACTACACTTAACCATTTTCTAGAAATAAGTTCACAATTTCAAGTCACTATATTTAACCATTTCAATAAACAAGTTCACAATTTTAAGTCACTACACTTAACTAATTTCAAGTCACAAATTCACATTTCAAGTCACTACACTTAACCATTTTCAAGAAACAAGTTCACAATTTCAAGTCACTACATTTAACCAGTTCAATAAACAAGTTCACAATTTAAAGTCACTACACTTAACCATTTTCAAGTCACTAATTCACATTTCAAGTCATTTATTCATATTTCAAGTCACTACACTTAACCATTTTCAAGTACCAATTTCACAATTTCAAGTCACTATATTTAGCCAATTTCAAGTCACTAATTCACATTTCAAGTCACTACACTTAACCATTTTCAAGTCACTAATTCACATTTCAAGTCACTACACTTAACCATTTTCAAGAAATAAGTTCATAATTTCAAGTCACTACATTTAACCATTTCAATCAACAAGTTCACAATTTAGAGTCACTACACTTAACTATTTTCAAGTCACAAATTCACATTTCAAGGTACTACACTTAACCATTTTCAAGAAACAAGCTAACAATTTCAAGTCACTACATTTAGCCATTTCATTAAACAAGTTCACAATTTCAAGTCACTACATTTAACCATTTCATTAAACAAGTTCACAATTTCAAGTCACTACACTTAACCATTTTCTAGTCACTAATTCACATTTCTAGTCACTAATCTTAAGCATTTTCAAGAAACAAGTGCGCAATTTCAAGTCACTACACTTAACCATTTTAAGAAACAAGTTCACAATTTCAAGTCACTGTACTAAACCATTTTTAAGGTCACTAATTCATATTTCAAGTCACTACACTTAACCATTTTCAAGTCACTAATTCATATTTCAAGTCACTACAATTAACCATTTTCAAGAAACAAGATAAGAATTTCAAGTCACTACACTTAACCATTTTTAAGTAACAAGTTCACATTTTCAAGTCACTTTATATAACCATTTTCAAGTCAGTAATTCACATTTCAAGACACTACACTTAACCATTTTCAAGTCACTAATACACATTTCAAGTCACTACACTTAACTATTTTCAAGAAATAAGTTCACAATTTCAAGTCACTACATTTAACCAATTCAATAAACAAGTTCCCAATTTCAAGTCACTATACTTAACCATTTTTAAAGTCACTAATTCACATTTCAAGTCACTGCACAACCATTTTCAAGAAACAAGTTCACAATTTCAAGTTGCTACACTTAACCATTTCAAGAAACAAGTTCACAATTTCTAGTCACTACACTTATCCATTTTCAAGAAACATGTTCTTAATTTCAAATCACTCACATAACCATTTAAAAGTCACTAATTCATATTTCAAGTCACAAATTCACATTTCAAGTCACTACACTTAACCATTTTCTAGAAATAAGTTCACAATTTCAAGTCACTATATTTAACCATTTCAATAAACAAGTTCACAATTTTAAGTCACTACACTTAACTAATTTCAAGTCACAAATTCACATTTCAAGTCACTACACTTAACCATTTTCAAGAAACAAGTTCACAATTTCAAGTCACTACATTTAACCAGTTCAATAAACAAGTTCACAATTTAAAGTCACTACACTTAACCATTTTCAAGTCACTAATTCACATTTCAAGTCATTTATTCATATTTCAAGTCACTACACTTAACCATTTTCAAGTACCAATTTCACAATTTCAAGTCACTATATTTAGCCAATTTCAAGTCACTAATTCACATTTCAAGTCACTACACTTAACCATTTTCAAGTCACTAATTCACATTTCAAGTCACTACACTTAACCATTTTCAAGAAATAAGTTCATAATTTCAAGTCACTACATTTAACCATTTCAATCAACAAGTTCACAATTTAGAGTCACTACACTTAACTATTTTCAAGTCACAAATTCACATTTCAAGGTACTACACTTAACCATTTTCAAGAAACAAGCTAACAATTTCAAGTCACTACATTTAGCCATTTCATTAAACAAGTTCACAATTTCAAGTCACTACATTTAACCATTTCATTAAACAAGTTCACAATTTCAAGTCACTACACTTAACCATTTTCTAGTCACTAATTCACATTTCTAGTCACTAATCTTAAGCATTTTCAAGAAACAAGTGCGCAATTTCAAGTCACTACACTTAACCATTTTAAGAAACAAGTTCACAATTTCAAGTCACTGTACTAAACCATTTTTAAGGTCACTAATTCATATTTCAAGTCACTACACTTAACCATTTTCAAGTCACTAATTCATATTTCAAGTCACTACAATTAACCATTTTCAAGAAACAAGATAAGAATTTCAAGTCACTACACTTAACCATTTTTAAGTAACAAGTTCACATTTTCAAGTCACTTTATATAACCATTTTCAAGTCAGTAATTCACATTTCAAGACACTACACTTAACCATTTTCAAGTCACTAATACACATTTCAAGTCACTACACTTAACTATTTTCAAGAAATAAGTTCACAATTTCAAGTCACTACATTTAACCAATTCAATAAACAAGTTCCCAATTTCAAGTCACTATACTTAACCATTTTTAAAGTCACTAATTCACATTTCAAGTCACTGCACAACCATTTTCAAGAAACAAGTTCACAATTTCAAGTTGCTACACTTAACCATTTCAAGAAACAAGTTCACAATTTCTAGTCACTACACTTATCCATTTTCAAGAAACATGTTCTTAATTTCAAATCACTCACATAACCATTTAAAAGTCACTAATTCATATTTCAAGTCACAAATTCACATTTCAAGTCACTACACTTAACCATTTTCTAGAAATAAGTTCACAATTTCAAGTCACTATATTTAACCATTTCAATAAACAAGTTCACAATTTTAAGTCACTACACTTAACTAATTTCAAGTCACAAATTCACATTTCAAGTCACTACACTTAACCATTTTCAAGAAACAAGTTCACAATTTCAAGTCACTACATTTAACCAGTTCAATAAACAAGTTCACAATTTAAAGTCACTACACTTAACCATTTTCAAGTCACTAATTCACATTTCAAGTCATTTATTCATATTTCAAGTCACTACACTTAACCATTTTCAAGTACCAATTTCACAATTTCAAGTCACTATATTTAGCCAATTTCAAGTCACTAATTCACATTTCAAGTCACTACACTTAACCATTTTCAAGTCACTAATTCACATTTCAAGTCACTACACTTAACCATTTTCAAGAAATAAGTTCATAATTTCAAGTCACTACATTTAACCATTTCAATCAACAAGTTCACAATTTAGAGTCACTACACTTAACTATTTTCAAGTCACAAATTCACATTTCAAGGTACTACACTTAACCATTTTCAAGAAACAAGCTAACAATTTCAAGTCACTACATTTAGCCATTTCATTAAACAAGTTCACAATTTCAAGTCACTACATTTAACCATTTCATTAAACAAGTTCACAATTTCAAGTCACTACACTTAACCATTTTCTAGTCACTAATTCACATTTCTAGTCACTAATCTTAAGCATTTTCAAGAAACAAGTGCGCAATTTCAAGTCACTACACTTAACCATTTTAAGAAACAAGTTCACAATTTCAAGTCACTGTACTAAACCATTTTTAAGGTCACTAATTCATATTTCAAGTCACTACACTTAACCATTTTCAAGTCACTAATTCATATTTCAAGTCACTACAATTAACCATTTTCAAGAAACAAGATAAGAATTTCAAGTCACTACACTTAACCATTTTTAAGTCACTAATTTGCATTTCAAGTCACTACACTTAACCATTTTCAAGTCACTAATTCATATTTTAAGTCACTACAATTAACCATTTTCAAGAAACAAGATCAGAAATTCAAGTCACTACACTTAACCACAAGTTCACAATTTCAAGTTGCTACACTTAACCATTTCAAGAAACAAGTTCACAATTTCTAGTCACTACACTTATCCATTTTCAAGAAACAAGTTCTTAATTTCAAATCACTACACTTAACCATTTAAAAGTCACTAATTCACATTTCAAGTCACTACACTTAACCATTTTCTAGAAATAAGTTCACAATTTCAAGTCACTATATTTAACCATTTCAATAAACAAGTTCACAATTTAAAGTCACTACACTTAACTAATTTCAAGTCACAAATTCACATTTCAAGTCACTAATTCATATTTCAAGTCACTACACTTAACCATTTTCAAGAAACATGTTCACAATTTCAAGTCACTATATTTAACCATTTTCAAGTCACTAATTCACAATTCAACTCACTACACTTAAACATTTTCATGAAACAAGTTAATAATTTCAAGTCACTACACTTAACCATTTTCAAGTCACTAATTCATATTTTAAGTCACTACAATTAACCATTTTCAAGAAACAAGATCAGAAATTCAAGTCACTACACTTAACCACAAGTTCACAATTTCAAATTGCTACACTTAACCATTTCAAGAAACAAGTTCACAATTTCTAGTCACTACACTTATCCATTTTCAAGAAACAAGTTCTTAATTTCAAATCACTACACTTAACCATTTAAAAGTCACTAATTCACATTTCAAGTCACTAATTCACATTTCAAGTCACTACACTTAACCATTTTCTAGAAATAAGTTCACAATTTCAAGTCACTATATTTAACCATTTCAATAAACAAGTTCACAATTTAAAGTCACTACACTTAACTAATTTCAAGTCACAAATTCACATTTCAAGTCACTAATTCATATTTCAAGTCACTACACTTAACCATTTTCAAGAAACATGTTCACAATTTCAAGTCACTATAATAAACCATTTTCAAGTCACTAATTCACAATTCAACTCACTATACTTAAACATTTTCATGAAACAAGTTAATAATTTCAAGTCACTACACTTAACAATTTTCAAATCACTAATTCATATTTCAAGTCACTACAAGTAACCATTTTCAAGAAACAAGATCAGAATTTCAGGTCACTACATTTGACCATTTTCAAGTAACAAGTTCACAATTTCAAGTCACTATATTTAACCATTTGCAAGTCACTAATTCACATTTCAAGTCACTACACTTAACCATTTTCAAGTAACAAGTTCACAATTTCAAGTCACTATATTTAACCATTTGCATGTCACTAATTCACATTTCAAGTTACTACACTTAACCATTTTCAAGTCACTAATTCACATTTCAAGTCACTACACTTAACCATTTTCAAGAAATAAATTCACAATTTCAAGTCACTACATTTAACCATTTCAATAAATAAGTTCACAATTTAGAGTCACTACACTTAACTATTTTCAAGTCACAAATTCACATTTCAAAGTACTACACTTATCCATTTTCAAGAAATAAATTCACAATTACAAGTTACTACATTTAACCATTTCATTAAACAAGTTCACAATTTCAAGTCACTACATTTAACCATTTCATTAAACAAGTTCACAATTTCAAGTCACTACACTTAATCATTTTTAAAGTCACTAATTCACATTTCAAGTCACTACACTACCATTTTCAAGTCACTAATTCACATTTCAAGGTACTACCCTTAACCATTTTCAAGAAACAAGTAAACAATTTCAAGTCACTACATTTAGCCATTTCATTAAACAAGTTCACAATTTCAAGTCACGACATTTAACCATTTCATTAAACAAGTTCGCAATTTCAATTCACTACACTTAACCATTTTCTAGTCACTAATTCACATTTCTAGTCACTAATCTTAAGCATTTTCAAGAAACAAGTGCGCAATTTCAAGTCACTATATTTATCCATTTTCAAGTAACTAATTCACAATTCAAGTCACTAAACTTAACCATTTTCAAGTCACTAATTCACATTTCAAATCACTACACCAAACCATTTTCAAGAAACAAGTTCACAATCTCAAGTCACTACACTTAACCATTTTAAGAAACAAGTTCACAATTTCAAGTCACTATACTAAACCATTTTTAAAGTCACTAATTCACATTTCAAGTCACTACACTTAACCATTTTCAAGTCACTAATTCATATTTCAAGTCACTACAATTAACCATTTTCAAGAAACATGATAAGAATTTCAAGTCACTACACTTAACCATTTTTAAGTCACTAATTCGCATTTCAAGTCACTACACTTAACCATTTTCAAGTCACTAATTCATATTTTAAGTCACTACAATTAGCCATTTTCAAGAAACAAGATCAGAAATTCAAGTCACTACACTTAACCACAAGTTCACAATTTCAAGTTGCTACACTTAACCATTTCAAGAAACAAGTTCACAATTTCTAGTCACTACACTTATCCATTTTCAAGAAACAAGTTCTTAATTTCAAATCACTACACTTAACCATTTAAAAGACACCAATTCACATTTCAAGTCACTAATTCACATTTCAAGTCACTACACTTAACCATTTTCTAGAAATAAGTTCACAATTTCAAGTCACTATATTTAACCATTTCAATAAACAAGTTCACAATTTAAAGTCACTACAGTTAACTAATTTCAAGTCACAAATTCACATTTCAAGTCACAAATTCATATTTCAAGTCACTACACTTAACCATTTTCAAGTAACAAGTTCACAATTTCAAGTCACTATATGTAACCATTTTCAAGTCACTAATTCACATTTCAAGTCACTACACTTAACCATTTTCAAGAAACTAATTCAATTTAAAGTCACCACACTTAACCATTTTAAAGAAATAAGTTCACAATTTCAAGTCAGTACATTTAACCATTTCAATAAACAATTTCACAATTTAGAGTCACTACACTTAACTATTTTCAAGTCACAAATTCACATTTCAAGGTACTACACTTAACCATTTTCAAGAAACAAGTTCACAATTTCAAGTCACTACATTTAACCATTTCATTAAATAAGTTCACAATTTCAAGTCACTACATTTAACCATTTCATTAAACAAGTTCACAATTTCAAGTCACTAATTCAAATTTCAAGTCACTACACATAACCATTTTCAAGTCACTACACTTAACCAATTAAAAGTCACAAATTCACATTTCAAGTCACTACACTTAACCGTTTTCAAGAAACAAGTTCTTAATTTCAAATCACTACACTTAACCATTTGAAAGTCACTAATTCACATTTCAAGTCACTACACTTAACCATTTTCAAGAAACATGTTCACAATTTCATGTCACTACATTTAAACATTTCAAATCACTACAGTTTACCATTTTCAAGTCACTACACTTAACCATTTTCAAGTCACTAATTCACATTTCAAGTCACTACACTTAACCATTTTCAAGAAACAAGTTCACAATTTCTAGTAACTACATTTAACCAGTTCAATAAACAAGTTCACAATTTAAAGTCACTACACTTAACCATTTTCAAGTCACTAATTCAGATTTCAAGTCACTACACTTAATCGTTTTCAAGAAACAAGTTCTTAATTTCAAGTCACTAATTCACATTTCAAGTCACTACACTTAACCATTTTCAAGAAACATGTTTACAATTTCATGTCACTACATTTAAACGGTTCAAATCACTACAGTTTACCATTTTCAAGTCACTACACTTAACCATTTTCAAGTCAGTAATTCAATTTCAAGTCACTACACTTAACAATTTTCAAGAAACATGTTCACAATTTCAAGTCACTATATTGAACCATTTTCAAGTCACTAATTCACTATTCAACTCACTACACTTAAACATTTTGATGAAACAAGTTAATAATTTCAAGTCACTACACTTAACCATTTTCAAGAAACAAGTTCACAATTTCTAGTAACTACATTTAACCAGTTCAATAAACAAGTTCACAATTTAAAGTCACTACACTTAACCATTTTCAAGTCACTAATTCACATTTCAAGTCACTACACTTAACCATTTTCAAGAAACATGTTCACAATTTCAAGTCACTATACTAAACCATTTTGGAAGTCACTAATTCATATTTCAAGTCACTATACTTAACCATTTTCCAGTAACAAGTTCACAATTTCAAGTCACTATATTTAACCATTTTCAAGTCACTAATTCACATTTCAAGTCACTACACTTAACCATTTTCAAGTCACTTATTCACATTTCAAGGCACTACACTTAATCGTTTTCAAGAAACAAGTTCTTAATTTCAAATCACTACACTTAACCATTTAAAAGTCACTAATTCACATTTCAAGTCACTACACTTAACCATTTTCAAGAAACATGTTCACAATTTCAAGTCACTATACTAAACCATTTTGGAAGTCACTAATTCATATTTCAAATCACTATACTTAACCATTTTCCAGTAACAAGTTCACAATTTCAAGTCACTATATTTAACCATTTTCAAGTCACTAATTCACATTTCAAGTCACTACACTTAACCATTTTCAAGTCACTTATTCACATTTCAAGTCACTACACTTAACCATTTTCAAGAAATGAGTTCACAATTTCAAGTAACTACACTTAACCATTTCAAGAAACAAGTTCACAATTGCTAGTCACTACATTTATCCATTTTCAAGAAACAAGTTCTTAATTTCAAATCACTACATTTAACCATTTAAAAGTCACTAATTCACATTTCAAGTCACTAAACTTAACCATTTTCAAGAAACATGTTCACAATTTCAAGTCACTACATTTAACCATTTCAAGTCACTAGTTCACATTTCAAGTCACTATAGTTTACCATTTTCAAGTCACTACACTTAACCATTTTCAAGTCAGTAATTCACATTTCAAGTCACTACACTTAACAATTTTCAAGAAAATTTTTCACAATTTCATGTCACTACATTTAACCATTTCAAGTCACTAGTTCACATTTCAAGTCACTACAGTTTACCATTTTCAAGTCACTACACTTAACCATTTTCTAGTCACTAATTCACATTTCTAGTCACTAATCTTAAGCATTTTCAAGAAACAAGTGCGCAATTTCAAGTCACCATATTTATCCATTTTCAAGTTACTAATTCACAATTCAAGTCAATAAACTTAACCATTTTCAAGTCACTGATTCACATTTCAAATCACTACACCAAACCATTTTCAAGAAACAAGTTCACAATTTCAAGTCACTACACTTAACCATTTTAAGAAACAAGTTCACAATTTCAAGTCACTATACTAAACCATTTTTAAATTCACAAATTCACATTTCAAGTCACTACACTTAACCATTTTCAAATCACTAATTCATATTTCAAGTCACTACAATTAACCATTTTCAAGAAAGAAGATCAGAATTTCAAGTTACTACACTTAACCATTTTTAAGTCACTAATTCATATTTTAAGTCACTACACTTAACCATTTTCAAGTCAATAATTCATATTTCAAGTCACTACAATTAACCATTTTCAAGAAACAAGATCAGAATTTCAAGTCACTACACTTAACCATTTTCAAGAAACAAGTTCACAATTTCAAGTCACTACATTTAAACAGTTCAATAAACAAGTTCACAATTTAAAATCACTACACTTAACCATTTTAAAGTCACTAATTCACATTTCAAGTCACTAATTCATATTTCAAGTCACTATACTTAACCATTTTCCAGTAACAAGTTCACAATTTCAAGTCACTATATTTAACCATTTTCAAGTCACTAATTCACATTTCAAGTCACTATACTTAACCATTTTCAAGTCACTTATTCACATTTCAAGTCACTACACTTAACCATTTTCAATAAATGAGTTCACAATTTCAAGTCACTACATTTAACCATTTCAATAAACAAGTTCACAATTTCAAGTTACTGTACTTAACCATTTCTAAAGTCACTAATTCACATTTCAAGTTACTACACAACCATTTTCAGGAAACAAGTTCACAATTTCAAGTTTCTACACTTAACCATTTCAATAAACAAGTTCACAATTTCAAGTCACTATACATAATCATTTTTAAAGTCACTAATTCACATTTCAAGTCACTGCACAACCATTTTCAGGAAACAAGTTCACAATTTCAAGTTGCTACACTTAACCATTTCAAGAAACAAGTTCACAATTGCAAGTCACAACACTTATCCATTTTCAAGAAACAAGTTCTTAATTTCAAATCACTACACTTAACCATTTAAAAGTCACTAATTCACATTTGAAGTCACTACACTTAACCATTTTCAAGAAACATGTTCACAATTTCATGTCACTGCATTTAACCATTTCAAGTCACTAGTTCACATTTCAAGTCACTACAGTTTACCATTTTCAAGTCACTACAATTAATCATTTTCAAATCTGTAATTCACATTTCAAGTCACTACACTTAACAATTTTCAAGAAACATGTTCACAATTTCAAGTTACTACATTTTACCATTTTCAAGCCACTAATTCACATTTCAATTCACTACACTTAACCATTTTCAAGTCACTAATTCACATTTCAACTCACTACACTTAACCATTTTCATGAAACAAGTTAAAAATTTCAAGTCACTACACTTAACCATTTTCAAGTCACTAATTCATATTTCAAGTCACTACACTTAACCATTTTCAAGAAACAAGATCAGAATTTTAAATCAGTACACTTAACCATTTTCAAGAATCAAGTTCACAATTTCAAGTCACTACATTTAACCAGTTCAATAAACAAGTGCACAATTTAAAGTCACTACACTTAACCATTTTCAAGTCAGTAATTCACATTTCAAGTCACTAATTCATATTTCAAGTCACTACACTTAACCATTTTCAAGTATCAAGTTTACAATTTCTAGTCACTACACTTATCCATTTTCAAGAAACAAGTTCTTAATTTCAAATCACTACACTTAACCATTTAAAAGTCACTAATTCACATTTCAAGTCACTAATTCACATTTCAAGTCACTACACTTACCCATTTTCTAGAAATAAGTTCACAATTTCAAGTCACTATATTTAACCATTTCAATAAACAAGTTCACAATTTAAAGTCACTACAGTTAACTAATTTCAAGTCACAAATTCACATTTCAAGTCACAAATTCATATTTCAAGTCACTACACTTAACCATTTTCAAGTAACAAGTTCACAATTTCAAGTCACTATATGTAACCATTTTCAAGTCACTACACTTAACCATTTTCAAGAAACAAATTCAATTTAAAGTCACCACACTTAACCATTTTCAAGAAATAAGTTCACAATTTCAAGTCAGTACATTTAACCATTTCAATAAACAAGTTCACAATTTAGAGTCACTACACTTAACTATTTTCAAGTCACAAATTCACATTTCAAGGTACTACACTTAACCATTTTCAAGAAACAAGTTCACAATTTCAAGTCACTACATTTAACCATTTCATTAAATAAGTTCACAATTTCAAGTCACTACATTTAACCATTTCATTAAACAAGTTCACAATTTCAAGTCACTAATTCAAATTTCAAGTCACTACACTTAACCATTTTCAAGTCACTACACTTAACCATTTTCAAGTCACTACACTTAACCAATTAAAAGTCACAAATTCACATTTCAAGTCACTAATTCATATTTCAAGTCACTACACTTAACCATTTTCAAGAAACATGTTCACAATTTCAAGTCACTATATTAAACCATTTTCAAGTCACTAATTCACAATTCAACTCACTATACTTAAACATTTTCATGAAACAAGTTAATAATTTCAAGTCACTACACTTAACCATTTTCAAGTCACTAATTCATATTTCAAGTCACTACAAGTAACCATTTTCAAGAAACAAGATCAGAATTTCAGGTCACTACACTTGACCATTTTCAAGTAACAAGTTCACAATTTCAAGTCACTATATTTAACCATTTGCAAGTCACTAATTCACATTTCAAGTCACTACACTTAACCATTTTCAAGTAACAAGTTCACAATTTCAAGACACTATATTTAACCATTTGCATGTCACTAATTCACATTTCAAGTTACTACACTTAACCATTTTCAAGTCACTAATTCACATTTCAAGTCACTACACTTAACCATTTTCAAGAAATAAATTCACAATTTCAAGTCACTACATTTAACCATTTCAATAAACAAGTTCACAATTTAGAGTCACTACACTTAACTATTTTCAAGTCACAAATTCACATTTCAAAGTACTACACTTATCCATTTTCAAGAAACAAATTCACAATTACAAGTTACTACATTTAACCATTTCATTAAACAAGTTCACAATTTCAAGTCACTACATTTAACCATTTCATTAAACAAGTTCACAATTTCAAGTCACTATACTTAATCATTTTTAAAGTCACTAATTCATATTTCAAGTCACTACACTACCATTTTCAAGTCACTAATTCACATTTCAAGGTACTACACTTAACCATTTTCAAAAAACAAGTTAACAATTTCAAGTCACTACATTTAGCCATTTCATTAAACAAGTTCACAATTTCAAGTCACTACATTTAACCATTTCATTAAACAAGTTCACAATTTCAATTCACTACACTTAACCATTTTCTAGTCACTAATTCACAATTCTAGTCACTAATCTTAAGCATTTTCAAGAAACAGGTGCGCAATTTCAAGTCACTATATTTATCCATTTTCAAGTAACTAATTCACAATTCAAGTCACTAAACTTAACCATTTTCAAGTCACTAATTCACATTTCAAATCACTACACCAAACCATTTTCAAGAAACAAGTTCACAATCTCATGTCACTACACTTAACCATTTTAAGAAACAAGTTCACAATTTCAAGTCACTATACTAAACCATTTTTAAAGTCACTAATTCACATTTCAAGTCACTACACTTAACCATGTTCAAGTCACTAATTCATATTTCAAGTCACTACAATTAACCATTTTCAAGAAACAAGGTAAGAATTTCAAGTCACTACACTTAACCATTTTTAAGTCACTAATTCGCATTTCAAGTCACTACACTTAACCATTTTCAAGTCACTAATTCATATTTTAAGTCACTACAATTAACCATTTTCAAGAAACAAGATCAGAAATTCAAGTCACTACACTTAACCACAAGTTCACAATTTCAAGTTGCTACACTTAACCATTTCAAGAAACAAGTTCACAATTTCTAGTCACTACACTTATCCATTTTCAAGAAACAAGTTCTTAATTTCAAATCACTACACTTAACCATTTAAAAGACACTAATTCACATTTCAAGTCACTAATTCACATTTCAAGTCACTACACTTAACCATTTTCTAGAAATAAGTAAACAATTTCAAGTCACTATATTTAACCATTTCAATAAACAAGTTCACAATTTAAAGTCACTACAGTTAACTAATTTCAAGTCACAGTCACAAATTCATATTTCAAGTCACTACACTTAACCATTTTCAAGTAACAAGTTCACAATTTCAAGTCACTATATGTAACCATTTTCAAGTCACTAATTCACATTTCAAGTCACTACACTTAACCATTTTCAAGAAACTAATTCAATTTAAAGTCACCACACTTAACCATTTTCAAGAAATAAGTTCACAATTTCAAGTCAGTACATTTAACCATTTCAATAAACAAGTTCACAATTTAGAGTCACTACACTTAACTATTTTCAAGTCACAAATTCACATTTCAAGGTACTACACTTAACCATTTTCAAGAAACAAGTTCACAATTTCAAGTCACTACATTTAACCATTTCATTAAATAAGTTCACAATTTCAAGTCACTACATTTAACCATTTCATTAAACAAGTTCACAATTTCAAGTCACTAATTCAAATGTCAAGTCACTACACATAACCATTTTCAAGTCACTACACTTAACCAATTAAAAGTCACAAATTCACATTTCAAGTCACTACACTTAACCGTTTTCAAGAAACAAGTTCTTAATTTCAAATCACTACACTTAACCATTTGAAAGTCACTAATTCACATTTCAAGTCACTACACTTAACCATTTTCAAGAAACATGTTCACAATTTCATGTCACTACATTTAAACATTTCAAATCACTACAGTTTACCATTTTCAAGTCACTACACTTAACCATTTTCAAGTCACCACACTTAACCATTTTCAAGAAATAAGTTCACAATTTCAAGTCAGTACATTTAACCATTTCAATAAACAAGTTCACAATTTAGAGTCACTACACTTAACTATTTTCAAGTCACAAATTCACATTTCAAGGTACTACACTTAACCATTTTCAAGAAACAAGTTCACAATTTCAAGTCACTACATTTAACCATTTCATTAAATAAGTTCACAATTTCAAGTCACTACATTTAACCATTTCATTAAACAAGTTCACAATTTCAAGTCACTAATTCAAATGTCAAGTCTGTCACGACCCAAATGGCCGTGAGTGGCACCCACTCTAATACTTCGGTGGGAGAACCATCTAACCCAAAACATTACCCAGTCATTTAGTCAATATTAAGACGAGGCTATCATAAAAACCAACTTAACATTAATAAATCCAAAACTAATTTTTAATTAATGCGGAAAATCAAACAAACTACTTATTAAAATCCCCAAGACCCGAAAGTCATCGTACAAGAACTTCTAAAATAAAAACCATATCTAGAAGAAATGTCTAAAATAACAAAAGATAAAGAGTGTGTCATTGTCCGAAAGAAGGACAAGAACTAATAGGATGATCCATGGCAGCCTGGAGATGAAATGCTCACCCTTGGATCGAGATCAACTATCAAACTCTAGAGATGAGGTCGTGTCTGAGCCTCTGGAACACTTTCTGCACTCAACAAAAGAAGAGTACAGGGTAGTATCAGTACAAGCCACTATGTACTGGTAGGTATCATAGGCCAACTCAATTTAATAGCATGTATACAACATAAATCAAATAACAAGTAGACAGACATCAACACATAGCAAGTATTCAATAAATCAACAAATACATCAATGACGGGCCAAACAATGCTTACAAACAAGCTACATAACCATCAAGAGTATCAACCATACCATAAACAACCACGAAATCAACAATAATACCATAAGTAACAACTATGTCCTTCTCAACCTCGCAATTAGAACATCATTAGCTCGTTATCAGCTTATTAAACCATACGACCTCTCAAAATCAATACTAGTCTGTACACACATGCTAAGGGACTTATTTCTGCCCAACTAGTCATGACCTGCAGGGGACAATCTAAGTCCATGTACCATACCGGCGTGGTACCCGATCCTCCATAAATAAGTAATATCAATATCCATATCCGTACCGGCGTGGTACCCGATCCTCCATAACCATATTATGTATATTTTATCAAATTCACACTATCTCTCAGGATACAACACGACGTACAAAATTTACAAGTACACTTATAATTAATCATAAGACAATTCGATCAAGTTCAATTTTCAATAATTATTCATACAAGTGTCAACAATCCAAATATCCTCAAATTCAAGTATGTCCGAAGACCAATCAACAAGCATCCAATTTAGGAGCATACATACAATTAAATCGAGTCTAAACTCCAATCAAACCATAACCTACCTCAACCGAAGAGTCTGAATGCAAGCTAACTTGCAAGGGCCTTGCCCTTCCGTAAAGCTTCCGAATGATCACAATCTGTTCAAATATATAATCCCCATAAGAATACGAATCTAATGACACCCATTTTATAAATTCTTACTCTAAGAATCCTAGACATAAAACCTAAGTTTATCAAAATTGTAATTGAAATCTTTTAAGAATTCTTGAACCGTGAATTTAAAGCTAAAAACAGTTCACGCATGGACTGATTATGAAATATGTATGAGCAAACTTTATGCTCGGTTTGTTCCTATTCAGTTAGCGATATTTCTGATTTTGGTGCATGAATATTGAGAATTGAGGGTTGGAAGAAAGAGCAGCAACACTAATAATTACAAAGCTCTATAACTCTTACCAATCATTACTACCCAATATCATTACTACCTAATGATTGCAATCATTACCTACCAAATTAATTCACAATTCATTCTAATAGCACCAAAAAAGAATAAATCACCCTTAATAATGGGTATGTGCGCCTAACTTCCAATCTTCCCCACATCATAAATGGTACACCGCCTATAATGATCTCACCTGAAACTAGGTTATACGATGCCTCCTCTTCAAAACTGTGGATTGGAAAATTATACTGCTAACCGTCGTTCTCCTCTCCTTGTGACTATCTGATTCCATAATTTATTATATATGGTAAATCCTTCCTACTTAAATTTATTCTTGTATTGGCCACATAATTAAATAAATTGTGGTTTTGACCCATTAAATCACTGATTAAATTAATTATCTAAAATATCCGAAACTTCTAATAAATCCTCGAAATTTGTTCGAGACCTCGAGAAAATAAACCAAATATGTAAATTGACTAAAAAGTACATTCCGAACCTATTAAAATCATTAAGACACTAATTCGGGGTCGTCTTGATCAAAAGTTGACCGGGATCAAGCTTAACTTTATTAAAACTCAAGAACCCAACTAATGACTTAATCACTTCCGAACACCTCGAGAATCGATACTACCCATCCTCAAAAGTCATAAATCACGTATAGAAACTACCGGGAGGATTAAAACGGGAAAGACAAGTCAAATTCACAAAACGACCAGGAGGGTCGTTACATCAGATACCAATTAAACAACCGTTCGTCCTCGAACGGGCAAACAAGAAATAATAAGGTAAAACAAGGAATTACCTGAATCAATAAAAAATAAAATAAAAATGTGGATACTTGCTACGTATGTCCGCTTCGGCCTACCTAGTGGCCTCCTCAACAAGATTATTTTTCCACTGGACCTTCACAGACGCGATCTCCTTAGTCCTCAACATACAGACATCTCTATCCAGAATAGCAAATGGTTCCTCTTCATAAGAGAGGCTTTCATCTAAGAAGACCGAATCCCAACGAATTTTGTAATTACCATCAACTTTCTTCAATATAGATACATAAAACACAGGATAAACTCCCAACAAACTCGGAGGCAATGCCAATCTATAGGTCGTTGGCCCTATGCGCTGAAGAATATCAAACGGCCCAATATATCTAGGACTAACCTAACCTCGCTTCCCAAATGCATAACACCCGTCATGGGTGAAACCTTGAGCAACACTTGCTCGCCCTCCATAAAATGCATATATCTCACTTTTCGATCCGCATACTTCTTTTGCCTACTTTGGGCCGCTATAAGTTTCTCCTAGATGAACCTAACATTCTCCAATGAAGATTTTTTTGAATCCATCATCGTCTATAAGAGAATATAAAAGAGTGAATCAAAATCTACTCTTAAAGGAAAACTAAGAACATCAAAATCTCTAAATTTACCCTTACATGGAGTTTAGATCATTTACCAAAGGTTATTTGGAAAATCTACAAAAAAAAAAAAATCTTTTTTTTTTCCAACTTAGGGTTCAACCCTAACTCAACCCTAAGCCTGAATTTAAGAGATTCTAAGGATAAATTAATAGAGAACTTGTTAAAACAAGTTAGAATTACTTACTTTATGGAGAAAATTATCCAAGAATGATCAAAATCGCTCCAAATTGCTCCACTAGGGGTTGGGAATGGAGTTTTTGAGTTTGGAAACTCAAAAACCGTCAATGACACATATATAATGCGTCTTTACTGCTATAGCGATATACAGTTTTTCTGCACAGACAGTCTTCAGTAAAAGGATCATAACTTTTTATTTCGACGACAGATTTATAAACGGTTGGTGGCGTTGGAAAGAAGACTTGAATACCTTTAATTTGGTAGGTCTTGGGCAACCTAACTCATTATATTCTAGGATTAGTACTCGTTTGAAGTTGATCCTAATTTAAACTTAAACCGAAACTCAGTCGATAAGAATTCTTTCAACATGACTTTGTGCTAGGGGTTTTGTATGACCTTAGATCATACCAAATGCACTCACATACTAAAGAATTAGTCTTAAACCTACAAATCACTATGGTTAAATCAGTAATAACGGAATGAGTCGTTACAATAGATACTAATTTACCTATTGTTCGTCCCTGAATGATCAAAGGATAAAGAAAGGCACGATACAAATTTTTGATCCTATAGCACCACATAGAACTATAACCATCTTAACTCATCACCCAAAAACAAAATGATGAAAATACACCACTTATTCAATAAGCCATCACAAAATCTAAGCTCTTTCTAATCTACAACATCACCAACTCTTAACATACCAATCTCATTCGTCTACCGCAATCGCTTTCCCTAGATATTACTTCCTCTTAATCATATGCTCATTACGACATATTCCCCTACCACCTATATAAAAAAAAATAATTATACTTGACAACTAACATCTATACACAAAGGCACAAATCACCACAAATAGGTCTAGATACTAAACAATTGTAACCACAATGCTTTTAATTACTTACAACCACACCTCTAACCTTAAGGATTACTTTAATAGGAACATGACAACTCCATACGAAGGCTTAAGCTAATATGGATACGCCCAAACTCCACAACCAAGACAGAACTACAAGAATTAGCTACCGAACATCCTTTTTTTCACTTCACTAAGTTCAAGCCTACAATCATTAATGGGTGCATTCAACCAAGGTTATAATACCGACTTTATTCACACTCTTACAATAATACTAAATCCACCAACCTGTATTTCCACACCTATTCATTGATCGTTCAGTTTAGCTAACACTCCAGTATTCAATTACTAATATCAAGTAAATCCATCATTACCATCTCCACCTAGCATATCACCGGAATCAACCCTGGAATATAGATTAATCGCTAGCAACAATGTCTACAATTAGGTAATTATACCCCAACTACGAGTCAACAACAAAATAATAAATATTAAACCTAGGCTTCCCTTTTTTAGCACCTCCTGTCAAGGTACCAGATTCCAACCTATGCAATGACTGCAAGAATTAGTCTTTACAGTCTTACTGCACCGTTCAAGAATATACGACAATCAACTACTTATAGTCGGGAACCTTTAACCGGTCAGGTTATCAAGCTAAGTGATCAACTTATCCTTATTAAATCAAAGTCTCAGGTGTCAAACTAGTTAGCACCCAATCATTTCATCTATATGGTTTTTGAAAGAAATTGGAAAAGGTATAAAGGACAAGGAAGGGTGACAGTCTCCAGCATTCCCCCTATCTTTCCCAACATAAGACTATTTAATCTCTTCCTTTCATACTTTTCATTTCTTTTTATGAAAATGCTAAGACTTGGTACCCTTAATATTTCATAACACTGGTTTCTGACTAATTGAATAGGGATTTTGTCAAAATTAGGACCTTGAAAAAGTTCAAATAAAAATTTAACGAAACAAGAGAAGGACAAGGGGAGATTCTGGCTCCCTACTGCTATAGCGGCAAAATGTACCATTATAGCGGCATGCAAACACTGCTTACCTTCGGCTATAACGGAAGGTTACCACTATAGTGGTACACTTGCAGTGTTCTGTAAAAATTTTAATTACTTATCCTATTTTTCTGATAGGCAACAAGTTCCAAACTCGTTTCGATTTTCAGGATCCTTAACCCAGAATCCTTCGTACTTCACTCCTTGATTTAACATCTCTCAAATTTTATGGACTAGACTCTTCATCACAATGATAAATATTCTGGTACTAATCATACTCCATAGTAATTCAATTTAACAACCACCGGTTGTTATCTTTTCAAGTTACAAATGCATTCACAAGATTTCACACAGATATTTCATTGGAATTTCATCACAAGGTTAGAAATCAATTACCGCATTCGTAACTTCATATTTTCAATAAACATGTTTATAAATACTTCCCACGGTAACATCAAGATTATCTCTTCATTTGCCAAGTTTTAGGAAACTAGTTCATACAAAAGTGATGAACAAGGTAAAACAACAAACTGGCCCTCATTAAGAGCTCAAAGGTCATATATCATCCATAATCCTAGTCCTCTTAAGGAACCGTTATTAATCAAATTATCATTATCAAATATTATCAATCAACACACAATTACTCATAATCATTATACTAAGCAACTTCATGCCACTGTTAGAAACAACAATACAATCATTTTTTTCATAACCCACTCTAAAAGAAACATTATTATCCGATGCTCATGCTGTCATTTCAGCATCAGTAAAGCTTTCATTATTTCTCCGACTTCATGGTCAATTCAAACCACATAATAAGCACAATTGGACACTTTGGTCCATAATCCGCACATTATTTCATAATTCGATAATTTATTCGATCAATTCATCATGAATCATCATCAGCTAATTTATCATACCACAATTTTCATTAATATTTCTCCATGTAACCCATATTTCAATAAGTCACTGTATCACACAGAGTTCAACTAGTACATATAGTTTCAACCAACACATAATTTCAACAAAAAAATTAAAAAAATAAATAAATAAATAAACTACAATTTTAATCAACACATCATGATAGTGCAATTTTAATCAACACATCATGATAGTGCAATTTTATTCAACACAAATCTAGGTATTGCAACAATCCACTGTACCATGATAGTGCAATTACACAAGTACTTTACAACCAACCATACATACTTTTTATTCATTAGCATTATTTAGGCGGTAAGTGTTTTTTTTCCAACGATCACTACTTAATCATTCGCACACAGTATGATTTTTTGGCAGATATCAATTAGAATAAACTATATTCTAATTTAATGCTAGGATATAAACTAAGACGATAAATCTCAATCATCTTTAGTGAGATACCAATTGGGGTCGACTAGATACCAATTGGACTCAACTCAACTATGCAACTGACTCTGAATGCAGGATAGGAAAGAAGAAGTGAAACAGTTCCTAAAATATCTTACATCCATCCGCAGATTTAATGTGGATGTCTACACATCAATCCGGGAAACCTTATTCGACATTTGGTCTTGTTCTCACCATTTGCGAGAATAAGAATAAAAGAAGTTAGATATCAATTTGTATCACCAGATACCAATTGAAATCAAGTGATAGCACGAAAGAACGAAGAATTTGAATTTTTCCTAATGTCCTGTAGCCTCTCGAAGAAAAGTATAGACGTCTCCATACCATTCCGCAAGACTCTACTAGACATGTTCTTGTACGACGAGATCGACGAACCTAGTGCTCTGATACCAACTTTGTCACGACCCAAATGGCCGTGAGTGGCACCCACTCTAATACTTCGGTGGGAGAACCATCTAACCCAAAACATTACCCAGTCATTTAGTCAATATTAAGACGAGGCTATCATAAAAACCAACTTAACATTAATAAATCCAAAACTAATTTTTAATTAATGCGGAAAATCAAACAAACTACTTATTAAAATCCCCAAGACCCGAAAGTCATCGTACAAGAACTTCTAAAATAAAAACCATATCTAGAAGAAATGTCTAAAATAACAAAAGATAAAGAGTGTGTCATTGTCCGAAAGAAGGACAAGAACTAATAGGATGATCCATGGCAGCCTGGAGATGAAATGCTCACCCTTGGATCGAGATCAACTATCAAACTCTAGAGATGAGGTCGTGTCTGAGCCTCTGGAACACTTTCTGCACTCAACAAAAGAAGAGTACAGGGTAGTATCAGTACAAGCCACTATGTACTGGTAGGTATCATAGGCCAACTCAATTTAATAGCATGTATACAACATAAATCAAATAACAAGTAGACAGACATCAACACATAGCAAGTATTCAATAAATCAACAAATACATCAATGACGGGCCAAACAATGCTTACAAACAAGCTACATAACCATCAAGAGTATCAACCATACCATAAACAACCACGAAATCAACAATAATACCATAAGTAACAACTATGTCCTTCTCAACCTCGCAATTAGAACATCATTAGCTCGTTATCAGCTTATTAAACCATACGACCTCTCAAAATCAATACTAGTCTGTACACACATGCTAAGGGACTTATTTCTGCCCAACTAGTCATGACCTGCAGGGGACAATCTAAGTCCATGTACCATACCGGCGTGGTACCCGATCCTCCATAAATAAGTAATATCAATATCCATATCCGTACCGGCGTGGTACCCGATCCTCCATAACCATATTATGTATATTTTATCAAATTCACACTATCTCTCAGGATACAACACGACGTACAAAATTTACAAGTACACTTATAATTAATCATAAGACAATTCGATCAAGTTCAATTTTCAATAATTATTCATACAAGTGTCAACAATCCAAATATCCTCAAATTCAAGTATGTCCGAAGACCAATCAACAAGCATCCAATTTAGGAGCATACATACAATTAAATCGAGTCTAAACTCCAATCAAACCATAACCTACCTCAACCGAAGAATCTGAATGCAAGCTAACTTGCAAGGGCCTTGCCCTTCCGTAAAGCTTCCGAATGATCACAATCTGTTCAAATATATAATCCCCATAAGAATACGAATCTAATGACACCCATTTTATAAATTCTTACTCTAAGAATCCTAGACATAAAACCTAAGTTTATCAAAATTGTAATTGAAATCTTTTAAGAATTCTTGAACCGTGAATTTAAAGCTAAAAACAGTTCACGCATGGACTGATTATGAAATATGTATGAGCAAACTTTATGCTCGGTTTGTTCCTATTCAGTTAGCGATATTTCTGATTTTGGTGCATGAATATTGAGAATTGAGGGTTGGAAGAAAGAGCAGCAACACTAATAATTACAAAGCTCTATAACTCTTACCAATCATTACTACCCAATATCATTACTACCTAATGATTGCAATCATTACCTACCAAATTAATTCACAATTCATTCTAATAGCACCAAAAAAGAATAAATCACCCTTAATAATGGGTATGTGCGCCTAACTTCCAATCTTCCCCACATCATAAATGGTACACCGCCTATAATGATCTCACCTGAAACTAGGTTATGCGATGCCTCCTCTTCAAAACTGTGGATTGGAAAATTATACTGCTAACCGTCGTTCTCCTCTCCTTGTGACTATCTGATTCCATAATTTATTATATATGGTAAATCCTTCCTACTTAAATTTATTCTTGTATTGGCCACATAATTAAATAAATTGTGGTTTTGACCCATTAAATCACTGATTAAATTAATTATCTAAAATATCCGAAACTTCTAATAAATCCTCGAAATTTGTTCGAGACCTCGAGAAAATAAACCAAATATGTAAATTGACTAAAAAGTACATTCCGAACCTATTAAAATCATTAAGACACTAATTCAGGGTCGTCTTGATCAAAAGTTGACCGGAATCAAGCTTAACTTTATTAAAACTCAAGAACCCAACTAATGACTTAATCACTTCCGAACACCTCGAGAATCGATACTACCCATCCTCAAAAGTCATAAATCACGTATAGAAACTACCGGGAGGATTAAAACGGGAAAGACAAGTCAAATTCACAAAACGACCAGGAGGGTCGTTACATCAGATACCAATTAAACAACCGTTCGTCCTCGAACGGGCAAACAAGAAATAATAAGGTAAAACAAGGAATTACCTGAATCAATAAAAAATAAAATAAAAATGTGGATACTTGCTACGTATGTCCGCTTCGGCCTACCTAGTGGCCTCCTCAACAAGATTATTTTTCCACTGGACCTTCACAGACGCGATCTCCTTAGTCCTCAACATACAGACATCTCTATCCAGAATAGCAAATGGTTCCTCTTCATAAGAGAGGCTTTCATCTAAGAAGACCGAATCCCAACGAATTTTGTAATTACCATCAACTTTCTTCAATATAGATACATAAAACACAGGATAAACTCCCAACAAACTCGGAGGCAATGCCAATCTATAGGTCGTTGGCCCTATGCGCTGAAGAATATCAAACGGCCCAATATATCTAGGACTAACCTAACCTCGCTTCCCAAATGCATAACACCCGTCATGGGTGAAACCTTGAGCAACACTTGCTCGCCCTCCATAAAATGCATATATCTCACTTTTCGATCCGCATACTTCTTTTGCCTACTTTGGGCCGCTATAAGTTTCTCCTAGATGAACCTAACATTCTCCAATGAAGATTTTTTTGAATCCATCATCGTCTATAAGAGAATATAAAAGAGTGAATCAAAATCTACTCTTAAAGGAAAACTAAGAACATCAAAATCTCTAAATTTACCCTTACATGGAGTTTAGATCATTTACCAAAGGTTATTTGGAAAATCTACAAAAAAAAAAAAATCTTTTTTTTTTCCAACTTAGGGTTCAACCCTAACTCAACCCTAAGCCTGAATTTAAGAGATTCTAAGGATAAATTAATAGAGAACTTGTTAAAACAAGTTAGAATTACTTACTTTATGGAGAAAATTATCCAAGAATGATCAAAATCGCTCCAAATTGCTCCACTAGGGGTTGGGAATGGAGTTTTTGAGTTTGGAAACTCAAAAACCGTCAATGACACATATATAATGCGTCTTTACTGCTATAGCGATATACAGTTTTTCTGCACAGACAGTCTTCAGTAAAAGGATCATAACTTTTTATTTCGACGACAGATTTATAAACGGTTGGTGGCGTTGGAAAGAAGACTTGAATACCTTTAATTTGGTAGGTCTTGGGCAACCTAACTCATTATATTCTAGGATTAGTACTCGTTTGAAGTTGATCCTAATTTAAACTTAAACCGAAACTCAGTCGATAAGAATTCTTTCAACATGACTTTGTGCTAGGGGTTTTGTATGACCTTAGATCATACCAAATGCACTCACATACTAAAGAATTAGTCTTAAACCTACAAATCACTATGGTTAAATCAGTAATAACGGAATGAGTCGTTACAATAGATACTAATTTACCTATTGTTCGTCCCTGAATGATCAAAGGATAAAGAAAGGCACGATACAAATTTTTGATCCTATAGCACCACATAGAACTATAACCATCTTAACTCATCACCCAAAAACAAAATGATGAAAATACACCACTTATTCAATAAGCCATCACAAAATCTAAGCTCTTTCTAATCTACAACATCACCAACTCTTAACATACCAATCTCATTCGTCTACCGCAATCGCTTTCCCTAGATATTACTTCCTCTTAATCATATGCTCATTACGACATATTCCCCTACCACCTATATAAAAAAAAATAATTATACTTGACAACTAACATCTATACACAAAGGCACAAATCACCACAAATAGGTCTAGATACTAAACAATTGTAACCACAATGCTTTTAATTACTTACAACCACACCTCTAACCTTAAGGATTACTTTAATAGGAACATGACAACTCCATACGAAGGCTTAAGCTAATATGGATACGCCCAAACTCCACAACCAAGACAGAACTACAAGAATTAGCTACCGAACATCCTTTTTTTCACTTCACTAAGTTCAAGCCTACAATCATTAATGGGTGCATTCAACCAAGGTTATAATACCGACTTTATTCACACTCTTACAATAATACTAAATCCACCAACCTGTATTTCCACACCTATTCATTGATCGTTCAGTTTAGCTAACACTCCAGTATTCAATTACTAATATCAAGTAAATCCATCATTACCATCTCCACCTAGCATATCACCGGAATCAACCCTGGAATATAGATTAATCGCTAGCAACAATGTCTACAATTAGGTAATTATACCCCAACTACGAGTCAACAACAAAATAATAAATATTAAACCTAGGCTTCCCTTTTTTAGCACCTCCTGTCAAGGTACCAGATTCCAACCTATGCAATGACTGCAAGAATTAGTCTTTACAGTCTTACTGCACCGTTCAAGAATATACGACAATCAACTACTTATAGTCGGGAACCTTTAACCGGTCAGGTTATCAAGCTAAGTGATCAACTTATCCTTATTAAATCAAAGTCTCAGGTGTCAAACTAGTTAGCACCCAATCATTTCATCTATATGGTTTTTGAAAGAAATTGGAAAAGGTATAAAGGACAAGGAAGGGTGACAGTCTCCAGCATTCCCCCCATCTTTCCCAACATAAGACTATTTAATCTCTTCCTTTCATACTTTTCATTTCTTTTTATGAAAATGCTAAGACTTGGTACCCTTAATATTTCATAACACTGGTTTCTGACTAATTGAATAGGGATTTTGTCAAAATTAGGACCTTGAAAAAGTTCAAATAAAAATTTAACGAAACAAGAGAAGGACAAGGGGAGATTCTGGCTCCCTACTGCTATAGCGGCAAAATGTACCATTATAGCGGCATGCAAACACTGCTTACCTTCGGCTATAACGGAAGGTTACCACTATAGTGGTACACTTGCAGTGTTCTGTAAAAATTTTAATTACTTATCCTATTTTTCTGATAGGCAACAAGTTCCAAACTCGTTTCGATTTTCAGGATCCTTAACCCAGAATCCTTCGTACTTCACTCCTTGATTTAACATCTCTCAAATTTTATGGACTAGACTCTTCATCACAATGATAAATATTCTGGTACTAATCATACTCCATAGTAATTCAATTTAACAACCACCGGTTGTTATCTTTTCAAGTTACAAATGCATTCACAAGATTTCACACAGATATTTCATTGGAATTTCATCACAAGGTTAGAAATCAATTACCGCATTCGTAACTTCATATTTTCAATAAACATGTTTATAAATACTTCCCACGGTAACATCAAGATTATCTCTTCATTTGCCAAGTTTTAGGAAACTAGTTCATACAAAAGTGATGAACAAGGTAAAACAACAAACTGGCCCTCATTAAGAGCTCAAAGGTCATATATCATCCATAATCCTAGTCCTCTTAAGGAACCGTTATTAATCAAATTATCATTATCAAATATTATCAATCAACACACAATTACTCATAATCATTATACTAAGCAACTTCATGCCACTGTTAGAAACAACAATACAATCATTTTTTTCATAACCCACTCTAAAAGAAACATTATTATCCGATGCTCATGCTGTCATTTCAGCATCAGTAAAGCTTTCATTATTTCTCCGACTTCATGGTCAATTCAAACCACATAATAAGCACAATTGGACACTTTGGTCCATAATCCGCACATTATTTCATAATTCGATAATTTATTCGGTCAATTCATCATGAATCATCATCAGCTAATTTATCATACCACAATTTTCATTAATATTTCTCCATGTAACCCATATTTCAATAAGTCACTGTATCACACAGAGTTCAACTAGTACATATAGTTTCAACCAACACATAATTTCAACAAAAAAATTAAAAAAATAAATAAATAAATAAACTACAATTTTAATCAACACATCATGATAGTGCAATTTTAATCAACACATCATGATAGTGCAATTTTATTCAACACAAATCTAGGTATTGCAACAATCCACTGTACCATGATAGTGCAATTACACAAGTACTTTACAACCAACCATACATACTTTTTATTCATTAGCATTATTTAGGCGGTAAGTGTTTTTTTTTCCAACGATCACTACTTAATCATTCGCACACAGTATGATTTTTTGGCAGATATCAATTAGAATAAACTATATTCTAATTTAATGCTAGGATATAAACTAAGACGATAAATCTCAATCATCTTTAGTGAGATACCAATTGGGGTCGACTAGATACCAATTGGACTCAACTCAACTATGCAACTGACTCTGAATGCAGGATAGGAAAGAAGAAGTGAAACAGTTCCTAAAATGTCTTACATCCATCCGCAGATTTAATGTGGATGTCTACACATCAATCCGGGAAACCTTATTCGACATTTGGTCTTGTTCTCACCATTTGCGAGAATAAGAATAAAAGAAGTTAGATATCAATTTGTATCACCAGATACCAATTGAAATCAAGTGATAGCACGAAAGAACGAAGAATTTGAATTTTTCCTAATGTCCTGTAGCCTCTCGAAGAAAAGTATAGACGTCTCCATACCATTCCGCAAGACTCTACTAGACATGTTCTTGTACGACGAGATCGACGAACCTAGTGCTCTGATACCAACTTTGTCACGACCCAAATGGCCGTGAGTGGCACCCACTCTAATACTTCGGTGGGAGAACCATCTAACCCAAAACATTACCCAGTCATTTAGTCAATATTAAGACGAGGCTATCATAAAAACCAACTTAACATTAATAAATCCAAAACTAATTTTTAATTAATGCGGAAAATCAAACAAACTACTTATTAAAATCCCCAAGACCCGAAAGTCATCGTACAAGAACTTCTAAAATAAAAACCATATCTAGAAGAAATGTCTAAAATAACAAAAGATAAAGAGTGTGTCATTGTCCGAAAGAAGGACAAGAACTAATAGGATGATCCATGGCAGCCTGGAGATGAAATGCTCACCCTTGGATCGAGATCAACTATCAAACTCTAGAGATGAGGTCGTGTCTGAGCCTCTGGAACACTTTCTGCACTCAACAAAAGAAGAGTACAGGGTAGTATCAGTACAAGCCACTATGTACTGGTAGGTATCATAGGCCAACTCAATTTAATAGCATGTATACAACATAAATCAAATAACAAGTAGACAGACATCAACACATAGCAAGTATTCAATAAATCAACAAATACATCAATGACGGGCCAAACAATGCTTACAAACAAGCTACATAACCATCAAGAGTATCAACCATACCATAAACAACCACGAAATCAACAATAATACCATAAGTAACAACTATGTCCTTCTCAACCTCGCAATTAGAACATCATTAGCTCGTTATCAGCTTATTAAACCATACGACCTCTCAAAATCAATACTAGTCTGTACACACATGCTAAGGGACTTATTTCTGCCCAACTAGTCATGACCTGCAGGGGACAATCTAAGTCCATGTACCATACCGGCGTGGTACCCGATCCTCCATAAATAAGTAATATCAATATCCATATCCGTACCGGCGTGGTACCCGATCCTCCATAACCATATTATGTATATTTTATCAAATTCACACTATCTCTCAGGATACAACACGACGTACAAAATTTACAAGTACACTTATAATTAATCATAAGACAATTCGATCAAGTTCAATTTTCAATAATTATTCATACAAGTGTCAACAATCCAAATATCCTCAAATTCAAGTATGTCCGAAGACCAATCAACAAGCATCCAATTTAGGAGCATACATACAATTAAATCGAGTCTAAACTCCAATCAAACCATAACCTACCTCAACCGAAGAATCTGAATGCAAGCTAACTTGCAAGGGCCTTGCCCTTCCGTAAAGCTTCCGAATGATCACAATCTGTTCAAATATATAATCCCCATAAGAATACGAATCTAATGACACCCATTTTATAAATTCTTACTCTAAGAATCCTAGACATAAAACCTAAGTTTATCAAAATTGTAATTGAAATCTTTTAAGAATTCTTGAACCGTGAATTTAAAGCTAAAAACAGTTCACGCATGGACTGATTATGAAATATGTATGAGCAAACTTTATGCTCGGTTTGTTCCTATTCAGTTAGCGATATTTCTGATTTTGGTGCATGAATATTGAGAATTGAGGGTTGGAAGAAAGAGCAGCAACACTAATAATTACAAAGCTCTATAACTCTTACCAATCATTACTACCCAATATCATTACTACCTAATGATTGCAATCATTACCTACCAAATTAATTCACAATTCATTCTAATAGCACCAAAAAAGAATAAATCACCCTTAATAATGGGTATGTGCGCCTAACTTCCAATCTTCCCCACATCATAAATGGTACACCGCCTATAATGATCTCACCTGAAACTAGGTTATGCGATGCCTCCTCTTCAAAACTGTGGATTGGAAAATTATACTGCTAACCGTCGTTCTCCTCTCCTTGTGACTATCTGATTCCATAATTTATTATATATGGTAAATCCTTCCTACTTAAATTTATTCTTGTATTGGCCACATAATTAAATAAATTGTGGTTTTGACCCATTAAATCACTGATTAAATTAATTATCTAAAATATCCGAAACTTCTAATAAATCCTCGAAATTTGTTCGAGACCTCGAGAAAATAAACCAAATATGTAAATTGACTAAAAAGTACATTCCGAACCTATTAAAATCATTAAGACACTAATTTGGGGTCGTCTTGATCAAAAGTTGACCGGGATCAAGCTTAACTTTATTAAAACTCAAGAACCCAACTAATGACTTAATCACTTCCGAACACCTCGAGAATCGATACTACCCATCCTCAAAAGTCATAAATCACGTATAGAAACTACCGGGAGGATTAAAACGGGAAAGACAAGTCAAATTCACAAAACGACCAGGAGGGTCGTTACAAAGTCACTACGCTTAACCATTTTCAAGTCACTACACTTAACCAATTAAAAGTCACAAATTCACATTTCAAGTCACTACTCACTACACTTAACCGTTTTCAAGAAACAAGTTCTTAATTTCAAATCACTACACTTAACCATTTGAAAGTCACTAATTCACATTTCAAGTCGCTACACTTAACAATTTTCAAGAAACATGTTCACAATTTCATGTCACTACATTTAAACATTTCAAATCACTACAGTTTACCATTTTCAAGTCACTACACTTAACCATTTTCAAGTCACTAATTCACATTTCAAGTCACTACACTTAACCATTTTCAAGAAACAAGTTCACAATTTCTAGTAACTACATTTAACCAGTTCAATAAACAAGTTCACAATTTAAAGTCACTATACTTAACCATTTTCAAGTCACTAATTCACATTTCAAGTCACTACACTTAATCGTTTTCAAAAAACAAGTTCTTAATTTCAAATCACTACACTTAACAATTTAAAAGTCACTAATTCACATTTCAAGTCACTACACTTAACCATTTTCAAGAAACATGTTTACAATTTCATGTCACTATATTTAAACGGTTCAAATCACTACAGTTTACCATTTTCAAGTCACTACACTTAACCATTTTCAAGTCAGTAATTCAATTTCAAGTCACTACACTTAACAATTTTCAAGAAACATGTTCACAATTTCAAGTCACTATATTTAACCATTTTCAAGTCACTAATTCACAATTCAACTCACTACACTTAAACATTTTGATGAAACAAGTTAATAATTTCAAGTCACTACACTTAACCATTTTCAAGAAACAAGTTCACAATTTCTAGTAACTACATTTAACCAGTTCAATAAACAAGTTCACAATTTAAAGTCACTACACTTAACCATTTTCAAGTCACTAATTCACATTTCAAGTCACTACACTTAATCGTTTTCAAGAAACAAGTTCTTAATTTCAAATCACTACACTTAACCATTTAAAAGTCACTAATTCACATTTCAAGTCACTACACTTAACCATTTTCAAGAAACATGTTCAAGAAACAAGTTCACAATTTCTAGTAACTACATTTAACCAGTTCAATAAACAAGTTCACAATTTAAAGTCACTACACTTAACCATTTTCAAGTCACTAATTCACATTTCAAGTCACTACACTTAATCGTTTTCAAGAAACAAGTTCTTAATTTCAAATCACTACACTTAACCATTTAAAAGTCACTAATTCACATTTCAAGTCACTACACTTAACCATTTTCAAGAAACATGTTCACAATTTCAAGTCACTATACTAAACCATTTTGGAAGTCACTAATTCACAATTTCAAGTCACTATACTAAACCATTTTGGAAGTCACTAATTCACATTTCAAGTCACTAAACAACCATTTTAAGGAAACAAATTCACAATTTCAAGTTGCTACACTTAACCATTTCAAGAAACAAGTTCACAATTTCAAGTCACTATATATAACCATTTTTAAAGTCACAAATTCACATTTCAAGTCACTACACAACCATTTTCAGGAAACAAGTTCACAATTTCAAGTCACTACACTTAACCATTTCAAGAAACAAGTTCACAATTGCTAGTCACTACATTTATCCATTTTCAAGAAACAAGTTCTTAATTTCAAATCACTACACTTAACCATTTAAAAGTCACTAATTCACATTTCAAGTCACTAAACTTAACCATTTTCAAGAAACATGTTCACAATTTCAAGTCACTACATTTAACCATTTCAAGTCACTAGTTCACATTTCAAGTCACTATAGTTTACCATTTTCAAGTCACTACACTTAACCATTTTCAAGTCAGTAATTCACATTTCAAGTCACTACACTTAACAATTTTCAAGAAACATTTTCACAATTTCATGTCACTACATTTAACCATTTCAAGTCACTAGTTCACATTTCAAGTCACTACAGTTTACCATTTTCAAGTCACTGCACTTAACCATTTTCTAGTCACTAATTCACATTTCTAGTCACTAATCTTAAGCATTTTCAAGAAACAAGTGCGCAATTTCAAGTCACCATATTTATCCATTTTCAAGTTACTAATTCACAATTCAAGTCAATAAACTTAACCATTTTAAAGTCACTAATTCACATTTCAAATCACTACACCAAACCATTTTCAAGAAACAAGTTCACAATTTCAAGTCACTACATTTAAAAAGTTCAATAAACAAGTTCACAATTTAAAATCACTACACTTAACCATTTTAAAGTCACTAATTCACATTTCAAGTCACTAATTCATATTTCAAGTCACTATACTTAACCATTTTCCAGTAACAAGTTCACAATTTCAAGTCACTATATTTAACCATTTTCAAGTCACTAATTCACATTTCAAGTCACTACACTTAACCATTTTCAAGTCACTTATTCACATTTCAAGTCACTACACTTAACCATTTTCAAGAAATGAGTTCATAATTTCAAGTCACTACATTTAACCATTTCAATAAACAAGTTCACAATTTCAAGTTACTGTACTTAACCATTTCTAAAGTCACTAATTCACATTTCAAGTTATTACACAACCATTTTCAGGAAACAAATTCACAATTTCAAGTTGCTACACTTAACCATTTCAATAAACAAGTTCACAATTTCAAGTCACTATACTTAATCATTTTTAAAGTCACTAATTCACATTTCAAGTCATTGCACAACCATTTTCAGGAAACAAGTTCACAATTTCAAGTTGCTACACTTAACCATTTAAAGAAACAAGTTCACAATTGCAAGTCACAACACTTATCCATTTTCAAGAAACAAGTTCTTAATTTCAAATCACTACACTTAACCATTTAAAAGTCACTAATTCACATTTGAAGTCACTACACTTAACCATTTTCAAGAAACATGTTCACAATTTCATGTCACTGCATTTAACCATTTCAAGTCACTAGTTCACATTTCAAGTCACTACAGTTTACCATTTTCAAGTCACTACAATTAATCATTTTCAAATCTGTAATTCACATTTCAAGTCACTACAAATAACATTCTTCAAGAAACATGTTCACAATTTCAAGTTACTACATTTTACCATTTTCAAGCCACTAATTCACATTTCAATTCACTACACTTAACCATTTTCAAGTCACTAATTCACATATCAACTCACTACACTTAACCATTTTCATGAAACAAGTTAAAAATTTCAAGTCACTACACTTAACCATTTTCAAGTCACTAATTCATATTTCAAGTCACTACATTTAACCATTTTCAAGAAACAAGATCAGAATTTTAAATCACTACACTTAACCATTTTCAAGAATCAAGTTCACAATTTCAAGTCACTACATTTAACCAGTTCAATAAACAAGTGCACAATTTAAAGTCACTACACTTAACCATTTTCAAGTCAGTAATTCACATTTCAAGTCACTAATTGATATTTCAAGTCACTACACTTAACCATTTTCAAGTAACAAGTTCACAATTTCTAGTCACTACACTTATCCATTTTCAAGAAACAAGTTCTTAATTTCAAATCACTACACTTAACCATTTAAAAGTCACTAATTCACATTTCAAGTCACTAATTCACATTTCAAGTCACTACACTTAACCATTTTCTAGAAATAAGTTCACAATTTCAAGTCACTATATTTAACCATTTCAATAAACAAGTTCACAATTTAAAGTCACTACACTACAAGAAATCTGAGTTTTAGCGGCAACAAAAGTCGCTACGAAAGCCCTGAAAGTCGCCACAATATAGTATTAGTGGCGACTATAGGTTCGTGGCAAGTACTTCCATAGCTAAAGGTTATTTGTGGCGATATTATCGACTCGCCACTAAAACATACATTTGTGGCGACTTAATCCGCTACAAAAAGTGAACTAAGATGCCACAAATGATGGATTCACAAAGTAGATATATCATAAGTTGCCACTATAAAATGACTTTCAGTGGCGATGTTCCTTGCCACAAAAAGGGTTTTACATTTAGTGGCAACTGCTTTCGCCACTATAGTGTGGACATTAGTGGCAACTTATGGTCTGCCACCAAAAGTCATATACCATTACTGGCAGCTTATCTCGCTGCAATAAATAATTATTTTTGCGATAAAATTATGTCGCCACAAATACCTATTTTTTCAAATACTACAATATCCAAAATTTTAATTGATTTCCTGGAGATTCCTAATTTTAAAATTAATAAAGCATCCAATATTATTCGACAAACACGAAAAATCCCAAGCTGAATATTATAAATATTTCATAACTCAAAAAGTCAATTACATATACTTCACAACTTTATTGTTCAATGTCATTGTATACATATATGACCAAAAAAAGAACAAGTGTCTTCAAACTCATCCTTCATCAATGCCATTTGTGATTGTTATAGAATCTTGTCCCTGTATTAAATGTAAGAAAATAGGATTACTTTGATAATTTCATGATATAATGCTTAAAATAAAAGATATGATTACATTAATATCAGAGTAAAAGATTGACAAAATGCATTTAAGAAAGCAATTATAGTATAACTAGACAAAAACTTAGCTAATAGATGAAAGTAATAGTAGGAGTAGTACTTATTATTTTCTTGACCAATACTTTTCTGTATTTCTACTTATTTTTCCCACCCTTGACATGATTTTTTGGGTTAAAATTTGAAGATAACACTATGAATTCATCATTAAATTAAAAGAAAAAAAGAAATTGAACTTAAACCTTGGGGAATGTTTGATTTGAGAAATAAAAATATTCTTTTCAAACTTTAGAAAATAGGGAAGAAAAGTTTTGTAATTCTAAGTTGTTCCTTTTTTTTTTCTCTCGAAAAGTTCAAGACCATGCAAAGAAACAATATGACCGAGCAAACCTTTTAGCGAAAATGAAGGTATTTGTTGCAGAGAATTGGAGAAAGTTGCTATATTTGCTGCAGAGTATAAGAGACAAAATGAGTGAATTTTGTTCACTCTGTTTTCCTCTTCACAATCTTGAGCTACGCCCCTTTTAGATTCTCCATTGTACTATGAGTTATGCAATTGTTTTAGTTTGTAAATGGTGATAGATTTTTTTTGTTGTTGTAAGCTTAAATTAGAGATTATTGCACTAGTCCTAAAGAACATCTTGCAATGTGACTAGAAAGTCCCTTAGGAACTAGTGGAAAGGATTGAGTGTATCAAGAAGAATATGCTACAGCTAAACATTGGTCTTTCTAATCTATCATTTGATATAGAGTCATAGGTGCAGTATCACAACTTTCAACAATGACCAACTCAAGGAAAGAGACATCTTAACATAGAAAAGGAATAAATCCCTATTATTAGGGTGAGAACAAAAAAAATTCAGCTGATATAGATATCAATGTCAAAAAGGACAGACACAACACAGAGGAGAGACATAGGTATAATCAACAAGCAAGAGAACAAGATACAAGAAAGCACAATTAAATAATAGTAATTACAGATCAGGCTGCAGGAGACTGGAGATTTATTATATAACAAGACTAATTGGAAAGATAGTCAATATGGGCATCAAGGCCCCACTATAAAGCATAAACAACGCACAAGAAAGAAAACTATTCTTAAGGATATTCAGTATAGGCATCAAAGCCTCACTACAAAGTATAAACAAGGCACAAGTTGTTTACCCAAGAATGAGGAGAACCATAATAGAAATTTGTCGTAGCCATAGGAAGACTGCATGTCCAGATTTAACAAATCACAATAGGCCAGATTTAACAATCCCTTACAGTCAAAATAGACCACCATCAGCAAAAGGAATAACAATTAAGAAATGAAAAGCTGAGAGGAGAGAACTTACCGGATTCCACAAAGCATTAAAGCACCGACCACCTCAGAAATGAAAACAACGACTACAAGCAGTCGGAGAGGACAGAAAGACAACAACGAGTTCAGCATACATAGTAACAAGGCATGCACATCTCAACTTTCTTTGTTTGTTTTGTTTTGGACCGTTCGAATCGGGTCCGGACCCTTTTGTTGGACATGCCCTCTTTGGGCCTTTTCATAAATAAAATTGACCCTATGGAAATTTTTTTTATAAAAAAAAGATCATGTTGAGTATTTGATTACTGGATACCACCATGACCAAGTACTCTTGCATATGATCTATGCATTTCAGAAACTTTATCCAACTAGCACCAACAAGAAAAGCAACAACAACATACCTAGTGTATTCTCACCAAGTGGGGTCTGTGGAGGGTAAAGTGTACGCAGTCCATACCACTACCTCAAATGAAGTAGATAGGCACATTAAGAAAAGACTGTGCACATTAAAATTATATGTTGAACTTGATAAGAAGTTAATATAACTAGCACTATTTGGAGCACTAGGAACTTAGGATATTTTGAAGGTGTTTGTATCTAAATATGTGATTCAAATATTCAAACACACCTATAGTATTTGTTGCAGACAGATTTCTCAACAATACCTTAGAATTGTTACTATAATTAATTCTATGTACCTGTAAGAACAAGGTATAACACTACTATATCATCAAAGCATTATCAATAAACGACAAACTCTTCCATCGAGAACTAGGGAATTGAAGCAAAAATAGAAGACAATATTATTGCAATTTGGAAACTTTATGAGTAGCAGCTATTTGCTCTAAATAGCAGCCGAACAACAAATTTCAATCTTGTAGGCTACATAATAGTTGAACAAGTCATCATTGTGAATAGTGGACATTACAAAATAAGTAGATCAATTGAAGAAACAATTACTATTGTAAGAGATAAGTTACTTGGACATTTGGGCTGAAATTATGACAACTTCTTAAGCACTAGCAGTTGGCACATTACATGATTTTCACTCTAAAAATAGATGAAAACTAAGAAAATAAGTATTAGCTCCGCATAACCCAAAAGATGAAAGTCAATTAGGTGTGGAAACAACAATATTGTACCTATTTCAAACAATCATAAGATTCTAATTCTTGTGTCTAACAAGCTCTACCTATATCTTATGGATCAAGATTTCAGCTCAAAAGCTTTTGCAATTGCAAGTAAAAAAAAGTGTATTAACAACTGTGAATTATGAGAAGAACAAATTTTAGAGTTTCTCTCTTTTACAAATGATTAGTGAAGCTAGATTTACGTTTTTGGATAAGATAAACATGTATTCTTCACTTGTTTCTTAGCACATAAAGGTAAGAGTTTGGATAGAGTATCAACTAAGGACAATGGAACTTATTTTGAGAAAATATAAACCTCAATGTCGATTTTAATTCTATTGTAACTATGCACAAGAATAATTGTCAAGTTTATCTCTTTCTCTAGAAAGAATCCATCCAAACTGTATAAGAAAATCAAGTAGCTTCCATTTTCTACAACTAGTGTTTATTGACCTAGAGAAAGCAAACGATATAGCATCACTAGAAGTCTTTTGGTGGGTGTTGGAGAAGAGATGAATTCATAGTAAACATATAAATGTCATAAAGGACATGTATGAAGGAGATAACATTAGCGTAAGAGTAATGGTAGGAAAAATAAATGAGTTTTTCATAATCAAGGGTCTATACTAGAGCTCGGCATTGAGTCTATACTTGTGTGTATTAGTTATGGATGAATTAACTGAAAATATACAGGACGAGGTCACATGGTAGTATGTTTTATATAGGCAATAGTGTGTTTTAGGTCTACTTTTAGCTATAATTTTTTAGACTTGCTAAAGAATTGTACATCAACAGAAAAAGTTAAAATTTACTAGCACTAAAGAAACTAAATTTTAAAATATTGGATTGAGATAGGTTTAAATGGGCGACATGAACAATGAGGATTCATATAGTCAATTGCCAACTAGTTTAGGATTGAGATGTAGTTATTGTCTAAATGCTATATCTATTTTTTTATTTTAAAGGATCAAAGGAACAAGACAATTTTTCCCTTTCTCTTTCTTTTTTTCTTTATGAAGTAAAAAGGAACAACACAATGAGTTCTCTAACCTGGAAGCAGAATGAAAAGATTCTAGGAAATTTTGTAACTTGAAATAAGTAGAAAATCAAAAGTTAGTAGTGCAACACCAAATAAAATACAAATAAGTAGCTGAAATCCTTTAAGAGAAAGAGTGAGATTACAACATTGGGACATGTACTGTTTGATTCATTATATCAAGTATGATTTCCTACAAAAGATGTAAACTTTACCTAATAATTCATTATATCAATACAATATAATCTATCTCTTACAATAAAAATAACAACAATATAATCTAGTCTCATTATAAAGGAACTTAACTCCTCCTAAACTACGTAAAAAGAAGTACCAAAAATTTTTTGTCCCACGTATTCAAACTCATGCTTCTATATAGCCAAAAACAATGCCAATAGAAAGGAAGTAGTCTTAAAATGCAGGCACATTCTTCACTCATTTCATTACCATAGAATCCTAATTGAAAAAGAAAATAATAACAACCTAATAGGACACTGATTCTTTTCTCCACAAGAACAATATTAACACTCTACATCGTAACTGCAAGTTTGTAACTGGGAGCATTCTCTCCGAGCCCTTGTGTAACCCACTTTTCTTTCCTTTCAATTATTTTCCAAGTTCCAACTGAAAAAAATTAAAGGATTCAGCATGCGTGATACCAACTACAGCAGCATTTGTTTCTCTTGTTCGATTAGTAAAATCGTCAAAGGACATCAACATATTAATAATTTGAAAAATCAGCAACAATAATGATAAAGCTTTACAGATTCTCTCCAGCAAGGTAACACAATTTCATACATTTGATTAAAAAAAATAATAATCACAAAAACAACAAACACCACATCTATATACGCCAAATGAACTAGAGAAAAAACTAAGTCCATTACGAACACGCAATTGACAATAGACAAGAAGGTTTCAAATTATCCAAAGAAAGAGATACCTGAGAGATTAAAAACTTCTATCAAGACCGAGGATAGACAAAATAGCTGGTTATGACAGACGGACACCACACCACCAAGTAGATGACTGTTCTTTTTCAAAAAGGGGAAAGCAATTGAAGGTGAAATCAGATCTGAAGCATCACTGAGGGATTTTAGGGATTTGAGAGAAGAGGGGTAGAAAGCGAGAGAGAGCATCAGAGAAAATGGCCCAATATAAGAACAACCCTATTTTGTTTATGTAACATTTTCCCCATATTGTCCCTTATTGTTTGCTTTTTCACTTTAAAAGAAAAAATATTAGCAAATTAGTAGCGACCTCGTCGCCCAAAAAGAACTATACTGGTGACTATTAATAAGTCGCTACATTAACATTGGAGCCAAATTTTTTATATGGGCGGGAATGAGAAATTCAGCCATATTAGAGGCGACACAAGAAAGATCGCGACTAAATATTCATAATTTGTAGCGACATACAGGGTCACCTCAAAAACTATACCTTTTGTGGCAACATATTAGGTCGCCACTAAATGTTGCTACTAATAGTCTGATTTCTTGTAGTGCTACAGTTAACTAATTTCAAGTCACAAATTCACATTTCAAGTCACAAATTCATATTTCAAGTCACTACACTTAACCATTTTCAAGTAACAAGTTCACAATTTCAAGTCACTATATGTAACCATTTTCAAGTCACTAATTCACATTTCAAGTCACTACACTTAACCATTTTCAAGAAACTAATTCAATTTAAAGTCACCACACTTAACCATTTTCAAGAAATAAGTTCACAATTTCAAGTCAGTACATTTAACCATTTCAATAAACAAGTTCACAATTTAGAGTCACTACACTTAACTATTTTCAAGTCACAAATTCACATTTCAAGGTACTACACTTAACCATTTTCAAGAAACAAGTTCACAATTTCAAGTCACTACATTTAACCATTTCATTAAATAAGTTCACAATTTCAAGTCACTACATTTAACCATTTCATTAAACAAGTTCACAATTTCAAGTCACTAATTCAAATTTCAAGTCACTACACTTAACCATTTTCAAGTCACTACACTTAACCAATTAAAAGTCACAAATTCACATTTCAAGTCACTAATTCATATTTCAAGTCACTACACTTAACCATTTTCAAGAAACATGTTCACAATTTCAAGTCACTATATTAAACCATTTTCAAGTCACTAATTCACAATTCAACTCACTATACTTAAACATTTTCATGAAACAAGTTAATAATTTCAAGTCACTACACTTAACCATTTTCAAGTCACTAATTCATATTTCAAGTCACTACAAGTAACCATTTTCAAGAAACAAGATCAGAATTTCATGTCACTACAGTTGACCATTTTCAAGTAACAAGTTCACAATTTCAAGTCACTATATTTAACCATTTGCAAGTCACTAATTCACATTTCAAGTCACTACACTTAACCATTTTCAAGTAACAAGTTCACAATTTCAAGTCACTATATTTAACCATTTGCATGTCACTAATTCACATTTCAAGTTACTACACTTAACCATTTTCAAGTCACTAATTCACATTTCAAGTCACTACACTTAACCATTTTCAAGAAATAAATTCACAATTTCAAGTCACTACATTTAACCATTTCAATAAACAAGTTCACAATTTAGAGTCACTACACTTAACTATTTTCAAGTCACAAATTCACATTTCAAAGTACTACACTTATCCATTTTCAAGAAACAAATTCACAATTACAAGTTACTACATTTAACCATTTCATTAAACAAGTTCACAATTTCAAGTCACTACATTTAATCATTTCATTAAACAAGTTCACAATTTAAAGTCACTATACTTAATCATTTTTAAAGTCACTAATTCACATTTCAAGTCACTACACTACCATTTTCAAGTCAGTAATTCACATTTCAAGGTACTACACTTAACCATTTTCAAGAAACAAGTTAACAATTTCAAGTCACTACATTTAGCCATTTCATTAAACAAGTTCACAATTTCAAGTCACTACATTTAACCATTTCATTAAACAAGTTCACAATTTCAATTAAATACACTTAACCATTTTCTAGTCACTAATTCACATTTCTAGTCACTAATCTTAAGCATTTTCAAGAAACAAGTGCGCAATTTCAAGTCACTATATTTATCCATTTTCAAGTAACTAATTCACAATTCAAGTCACTAAACTTAACCATTTTCAAGTCACTAATTCACATTTCAAATCACTACACCAAACCATTTTCAAGAAACAAGTTCACAATCTCAAGTCACTACACTTAACCATTTTAAGAAACAAGTTCACAATTTCAAGTCACTATACTAAACCATTTTTAAAGTCACTAATTCACATTTCAACTCACTACACTTAACCATTTTCAAGTCACTAATTCATATTTCAAATCACTACAATTAACCATTTTCAAGAAACAAGATAAGAATTTCAAGTCACTACACTTAGTCACTACACTTAACCATTTTCAAGTCACTAATTCATATTTTAAGTAACTAAAATTAACCATTTTCAAGAAACAAGATCAGAAAATCAAGCCACTACACTTAACCACAAGTTCACAATTTCAAGTTGCTACACTTAACCATTTCAAGAAACAAGTTCACAATTTCTAGTCACTACACTTATCCATTTTCAAGAAACAAGTTCTTAATTTCAAATCACTACACTTAACCATTTAAAAGTCACTAATTCACATTTCAAGTCACTAATTCACATTTCAAGTCACTACACTTAACCATTTTCTAGAAACAAGTTCACAATTTCAAGTCACTATATTTAACCATTTCAATAAACAAGTTCACAATTTAAAGTCACTACAGTTAACTAATTTCAAGTCACAAATTCACATTTCAAGTCACAAATTCATATTTCAAGTCACTACACTTAACCATTTTCAAGTAACAAGTTCACAATTTCAAGTCACTATATGTAACCATTTTCAAGTCACTACTTCACATTTCAAGTCACTACACTTAACCATTTTCTAGAAATAAGTTCACAATTTCAAGTCACTATATTTAACCATTTCAATAAACAAGTTCACAATTTAAAGTCACTACAGTTAACTAATTTCAAGTCACAAATTCACATTTCAAGTCACAAATTCATATTTCAAGTCACTACACTTAACCATTTTCAAGTAACAAGTTCACAATTTCAAGTCACTATATGTAACCATTTTCAAGTCACTAATTCACATTTCAAGTCACTACACTTAACCATTTTCAAGAAACTAATTCAATTTAAAGTCACCACACTTAACCATTTCCAAGAAATAAGTTCACAATTTCAAGTCAGTACATTTAACCATTTCAATAAACAAGTTCACAATTTAGAGTCACTACACTTAACTATTTTCAAGTCACAAATTCACATTTCAAGGTACTACACTTAACCATTTTCAAGAAACAAGTTCACAATTTCAAGTCACTACATTTAACCATTTCATTAAATAAGTTCACAATTTCAAGTCACTACATTTAACCATTTCATTAAACAAGTTCACAATTTCAAGTCACTACACTTAACCATTTTCAAGTCACTACACTTAACCAATTAAAAGTCACAAATTCACATTTCAAGTCACTACACTTAACCGTTTTCAAGAAACAAGTTCTTAATTTCAAAACACTACACTTAACCATTTGAAAGTCACTAATTCACATTTCAAGTCACTACACTTAACCATTTTCAAGAAACATGTTCACAATTTCATGTCACTACATTTAAACATTTCGAATCACTACAGTTTACCATTTTCAAGTCACTACACTTAACCATTTTCAAGTCACTAATTCACATTTCAAGTCACTACACTTACCCATTTTCAAGAAACAAGTTCACAATTTCTAGTAACTACATTTAACCAGTTCAATAAACAAGTTCACAATTTAAAGTCACTACACTTAACCATTTTCAAGTCACTAATTCACATTTCAAGTCACTACACTTAATCGTTTTCAAGAAACAAGTTCTTAATTTCAAATCACTACACTTAACAATTTAAAAGTCACTAATTCACATTTCAAGTCACTACACTTAACCATTTTCAAGAAACATGTTTACAATTTCATGTCACTACATTTAAACGGTTCAAATCACTACAGTTTACCATTTTCAAGTCACTACACTTAACAATTTAAAAGTCACTAATTCACATTTCAAGTCACTACACTTAACCATTTTCAAGAAACATGTTTACAATTTCATGTCACTACATTTAAACGGTTCAAATCACTACAGTTTACCATTTTCAAGTCACTACACTTAACCATTTTCAAGTCAGTAATTCAATTTCAAGTCACTACACTTAACAATTTTCAAGAAACAAGTTCACAATTTCAAGTCACTATATTTAACCATTTTCAAGTCACTAATTCACAATTCAACTTACTACACTTAAACATTTTGATGAAACAAGTTAATAATTTCAAGTCACTACACTTAACCATTTTCAAGAAACAAGTTCACAATTTCTAGTAACTACATTTAACCAGTTCAATAAACAAGTTCACAATTTAAAGTCACTACACTTAACCATTTTCAAGTCACTAATTCACATTTCAAGTCACTACACTTAATCGTTTTCAAGAAACAAGTTCTTAATTTCAAATCACTACACTTAACCATTTAAAAGTCACTAATTCACATTTCAAGTCACTACACTTAACCATTTTCAAGAAACATGTTCACAATTTCAAGTCACTATATTTAACCATTTCAATAAACAAGTTCACAATTTAAAGTCACTACAGTTAACTAATTTCAAGTCACAAATTCACATTTCAAGTCACAAATTCATATTTCAAGTCACTACACTTAACCATTTTCAAGTAACAAGTTCACAATTTCAAGTCACTATATGTAACCATTTTCAAGTCACTAATTCACATTTCAAGTCACTACACTTAACCATTTTCTAGAAATAAGTTCACACTTTCAAGTCACTATATTTAACCATTTCAATAAACAAGTTCACAATTTAAAGTCACTACAGTTAACTAATTTCAAGTCACAAATTCACATTTCAAGTCACAAATTCATATTTCAAGTCACTACACTTAACCATTTTCAAGTAACAAGTTCACAATTTCAAGTCACTATATGTAACCATTTTCAAGTCACTAATTCACATTTCAAGTCACTACACTTAACCATTTTCAAGAAACTAATTCAATTTAAAGTCACCACACTTAACCATTTCCAAGAAATAAGTTCACAATTTCAAGTCAGTACATTTAACCATTTCAATAAACAAGTTCACAATTTAGAGTCACTACACTTAACTATTTTCAAGTCACAAATTCACATTTCAAGGTACTACACTTAACCATTTTCAAGAAACAAGTTCACAATTTCAAGTCACTACATTTAACCATTTCATTAAATAAGTTCACAATTTCAAGTCACTACATTTAACCATTTCATTAAACAAGTTCACAATTTCAAGTCACTACACTTAACCATTTTCAAGTCACTACACTTAACCAATTAAAAGTCACAAATTCACATTTCAAGTCACTACACTTAACCGTTTTCAAGAAACAAGTTCTTAATTTCAAAACACTACACTTAACCATTTGAAAGTCACTAATTCACATTTCAAGTCACTACACTTAACCATTTTCAAGAAACATGTTCACAATTTCATGTCACTACATTTAAACATTTCGAATCACTACAGTTTACCATTTTCAAGTCACTACACTTAACCATTTTCAAGTCACTAATTCACATTTCAAGTCACTACACTTACCCATTTTCAAGAAACAAGTTCACAATTTCTAGTAACTACATTTAACCAGTTCAATAAACAAGTTCACAATTTAAAGTCACTACACTTAACCATTTTCAAGTCACTAATTCACATTTCAAGTCACTACACTTAATCGTTTTCAAGAAACAAGTTCTTAATTTCAAATCACTACACTTAACAATTTAAAAGTCACTAATTCACATTTCAAGTCACTACACTTAACCATTTTCAAGAAACATGTTTACAATTTCATGTCACTACATTTAAACGGTTCAAATCACTACAGTTTACCATTTTCAAGTCACTACACTTAACAATTTAAAAGTCACTAATTCACATTTCAAGTCACTACACTTAACCATTTTCAAGAAACATGTTTACAATTTCATGTCACTACATTTAAACGGTTCAAATCACTACAGTTTACCATTTTCAAGTCACTACACTTAACCATTTTCAAGTCAGTAATTCAATTTCAAGTCACTACACTTAACAATTTTCAAGAAACATGTTCACAATTTCAAGTCACTATATTTAACCATTTTCAAGTCACTAATTCACAATTCAACTCACTACACTTAAACATTTTGATGAAACAAGTTAATAATTTCAAGTCACTACACTTAACCATTTTCAAGAAACAAGTTCACAATTTCTAGTAACTACATTTAACCAGTTCAATAAACAAGTTCACAATTTAAAGTCACTACACTTAACCATTTTCAAGTCACTAATTCACATTTCAAGTCACTACACTTAATCGTTTTCAAGAAACAAGTTCTTAATTTCAAATCACTACACTTAACCATTTAAAAGTCACTAATTTACATTTCAAGTCACTACACTTAACCATTTTCAAGAAACATGTTCACAATTTCAAGTCACTATATTTAACCATTTCAATAAACAAGTTCACAATTTAAAGTCACTACAGTTAACTAATTTCAAGTCACAAATTCACATTTCAAGTCACAAATTCATATTTCAAGTCACTACACTTAACCATTTTCAAGTAACAAGTTCACAATTTCAAGTCACTATATGTAACCATTTTCAAGTCACTAATTCACATTTCAAGTCACTACACTTAACCATTTCAAGAAACAAGTTCACAATTGCTAGTCACTACATTTATCCATTTTCGAGAAACAAGTTCTTAATTTCAAATCACTACACTTAACCATTTAAAAGTCACTAATTCACATTTCAAGTCACTACACTTAACCATTTTCAAGAAACATGTTCACAATTTCAAGTCACTATACTAAACCATTTTGGAAGTCACTAATTCATATTTCAAGTCACTATACTTAACCATTTTCCAGTAACAAGTTCACAATTTCAAGTCACTATATTTAACCATTTTCAAGTCACTAATTCACATTTCAAGTCACTACACTTAACCATTTTCAAGTCACTTATTCACATTTCAAGTCACTACACTTAACCATTTTCAAGAAATGAGTTCACAATTTCAAGTCACTACACTTAACCATTTCAAGAAACAAGTTCACAATTGCTAGTCACTACATTTATCCATTTTCAAGAAACAAGTTCTTAATTTCAAATCACTACACTTAACCATTTAAAAGTCACTAATTCACATTTCAAGTCACTAAACTTAACCATTTTCAAGAAACATGTTCACAATTTCAAGTCACTACATTTAACCATTTCAAGTCACTAGTTCACATTTCAAGTCACTATAGTTTACCATTTTCAAATCACTACACTTAACCATTTTCAAGTCAGTAATTCACATTTCAAGTCACTACACTTAACAATTTTCAAGAAACATTTTCACAATTTCATGTCACTACATTTAACCATTTCAAGTCACTAGTTCACATTTCAAGTCACTACAGTTTACCATTTTCAAGTCACTACACTTAACCATTTTCTAGTCACTAATTCACATTTCTAGTCACTAATCTTAAGCATTTTCAAGAAACAAGTGCGCAATTTCAAGTCACCATATTTATCCATTTTCAAGTTACTAATTCACAATTCAAGTCAATAAACTTAACCATTTTCAAGTCACTAATTCACATTTCAAATCACTACACCAAACCATTTTCAAGAAACAAGTTCACAATTTCAAGTCACTACACTTAACCATTTGAAGAAACAAGTTCACAATTTCAAGTCACTATACTAAACCATTTTTAAATTCACAAATTCACATTTCAAGTCACTACACTTAACCATTTTCAAAACACTAATTCATATTTCAAGTCACTACAATTAACCATTTTCAAGAAACAAGATCAGAATTTCAAGTCACTACATTTAACCATTTTCAAGTCACTAATTCACATTTTAAGTCACTACACTTAACCATTTTCAAGTCAATAATTCATATTTCAAGTCACTACAATTAACCATTTTCAAGAAACAAGATCAGAATTTCAAGTCACTACACTTAACCATTTTCAAGAAACAAGTTCACAATTTCAAGTCACTACATTTAAACAGTTCAATAAACAAGTTCACAATTTAAAATCACTACACTTAACCATTTTAAAGTCACTAATTCACATTTCAAGTCACTAATTCATATTTCAAGTCACTATACTTAACCATTTTCTAGTAACAAGTTCACAATTTCAAGTCACTATATTTAACCATTTTCAAGTCACTAATTCACATTTCAAGTCACTACACTTAACCATTTTCAAATCACTAATTCATATTTCAAGTCACTACAATTAACCATTTTCAAGAAACAAGTTCACAATTTCAAGTCACTACATTTAAACATTTCATTAAATAAGTTCACAATTTCAAGTCACTACATTTAACCATTTCATTAAACAAGTTCACAATTTCAAGTCACTACACTTAACCATTTTCAAGTCACTACACTTAACCAATTAAAAGTCACAAATTCACATTTCAAGTCACTACACTTAACCGTTTTCAAGAAACAAGTTCTTAATTTCAAATCACTACACTTAACCATTTGAAAGTCACTAATTCACATTTCAAGTCACTACACTTAACCATTTTCAAGAAACATGTTCACAATTTCATGTCACTACATTTAAACATTTCGAATCACTACAGTTTACCATTTTCAAGTCACTACACTTAACCATTTTCAAGTCACTAATTCACATTTCAAGTCACTACACTTACCCATTTTCAAGAAACAAGTTCACAATTTCTAGTAACTACATTTAACCAGTTCAATAAACAAGTTCACAATTTAAAGTCACTACACTTAACCATTTTCAAGTCACTAATTCACATTTCAAGTCACTACACTTAATCGTTTTCAAGAAACAAGTTCTTAATTTCAAATCACTACACTTAACAATTTAAAAGTCACTAATTCACATTTCAAGTCACTACACTTAACTATTTTCAAGAAACATGTTTACAATTTCATGTCACTACATTTAAACGGTTCAAATCACTACAGTTTACCATTTTCAAGTCACTACACTTAACAATTTAAAAGTCACTAATTCACATTTCAAGTCACTACACTTAACCATTTTCAAGAAACATGTTTACAATTTCATGTCACTACATTTAAACGGTTCAAATCACTACAGTTTACCATTTTCAAGTCACTACACTTAACCATTTTCAAGTCAGTAATTCAATTTCAAGTCACTACACTTAACAATTTTCAAGAAACATGTTCACAATTTCAAGTCACTATATTTAACCATTTTCAAGTCACTAATTCACAATTCAACTCACTACACTTAAACATTTTGATGAAACAAGTTAATAATTTCAAGTCACTACACTTAACCATTTTCAAGAAACAAGTTCACAATTTCTAGTAACTACATTTAACCAGTTCAATAAACAAGTTCACAATTTAAAGTCACTACACTTAACCATTTTCAAGTCACTAATTCACATTTCAAGTCACTACACTTAATCGTTTTCAAGAAACAAGTTCTTAATTTCAAATCACTACACTTAACCATTTAAAAGTCACTAATTCGCATTTCAAGACACTACACTTAACCATTTTCAAGAAACATGTTCACAATTTCAAGTCACTATACTAAACCATTTTGGAAGTCACTAATTCATATTTCAAGTCACTATACTTAACCATTTTCCAGTAACAAGTTCACAATTTCAAGTCACTATATTTAACCATTTTCAAGTCACTAATTCACATTTCAAGTCACTACACTTAACCATTTTCAAGTCACTTATTCACATTTCAAGTCACTACACTTAACCATTTTCAAGAAATGAGTTCACAATTTCAAGTCACTACACTTAACCATTTCAAGAAACAAGTTCACAATTGCTAGTCACTACATTTATCCATTTTCAAGAAACAAGTTCTTAATTTCAAATCACTACACTTAACCATTTAAAAGTCACTAATTCACATTTCAAGTCACTAAACTTAACCATTTTCAAGAAACATGTTCACAATTTCAAGTCACTACATTTAACCATTTCAAGTCATTAGTTCACATTTCAAGTCACTATAGTTTACCATTTTCAAATCACTACACTTAACCATTTTCAAGTCAGTAATTCACATTTCAAGTCACTACACTTAACAATTTTCAAGAAACATTTTCACAATTTCATGTCACTACATTTAACCATTTCAAGTCACTAGTTCACATTTCAAGTCACTACAGTTTACCATTTTCAAGTCACTACACTTAACCATTTTCTAGTCACTAATTCACATTTCTAGTCACTAATCTTAAGCATTTTCAAGAAACAAGTGCGCAATTTCAAGTCACCATATTTATCCATTTTCAAGTTACTAATTCACAATTCAAGTCAATAAACTTAACCATTTTCAAGTCACTAATTCACATTTCAAATCACTACACCAAACCATTTTCAAGAAACAAGTTCACAATTTCAAGTCACTACACTTAACCATTTCAAGAAACAAGTTCACAATTTCAAGTCACTACATTTAAACAGTTCAATAAACAAGTTCACAATTTAAAATCACTACACTTAACCATTTTAAAGTCACTAATTCACATTTCAAGTCACTAATTCATATTTCAAGTCACTATACTTAACCATTTTCTAGTAACAAGTTCACAATTTCAAGTCACTATATTTAACCATTTTCAAGTCACTAATTCACATTTCAAGTCACTACACTTAACCATTTTCAAATCACTAATTCATATTTCAAGTCACTACAATTAACCATTTTCAAGAAACAAGTTCACAATTTCAAGTCACTACATTTAAACATTTCATTAAATAAGTTCACAATTTCAAGTCACTACATTTAACCATTTCATTAAACAAGTTCACAATTTCAAGTCACTACACTTAACCATTTTCAAGTCACTACACTTAACCAATTAAAAGTCACAAATTCACATTTCAAGTCACTACACTTAACCGTTTTCAAGAAACAAGTTCTTAATTTCAAATCACTACACTTAACCATTTGAAAGTCACTAATTCACATTTCAAGTCACTACACTTAACCATTTTCAAGAAACATGTTCACAATTTCATGTCACTACATTTAAACATTTCGAATCACTACAGTTTACCATTTTCAAGTCACTACACTTAACCATTTTCAAGTCACTAATTCACATTTCAAGTCACTACACTTACCCATTTTCAAGAAACAAGTTCACAATTTCTAGTAACTACATTTAACCAGTTCAATAAACAAGTTCACAATTTAAAGTCACTACACTTAACCATTTTCAAGTCACTAATTCACATTTCAAGTCACTACACTTAATCGTTTTCAAGAAACAAGTTCTTAATTTCAAATCACTACACTTAACAATTTAAAAGTCACTAATTCACATTTCAAGTCACTACACTTAACTATTTTCAAGAAACATGTTTACAATTTCATGTCACTACATTTAAACGGTTCAAATCACTACAGTTTACCATTTTCAAGTCACTACACTTAACAATTTAAAAGTCACTAATTCACATTTCAAGTCACTACACTTAACCATTTTCAAGAAACATGTTTACAATTTCATGTCACTACATTTAAACGGTTCAAATCACTACAGTTTACCATTTTCAAGTCACTACACTTAACCATTTTCAAGTCAGTAATTCAATTTCAAGTCACTACACTTAACAATTTTCAAGAAACATGTTCACAATTTCAAGTCACTATATTTAACCATTTTCAAGTCACTAATTCACAATTCAACTCACTACACTTAAACATTTTGATGAAACAAGTTAATAATTTCAAGTCACTACACTAAACCATTTTCAAGAAACAAGTTCACAATTTCTAGTAACTACATTTAACCAGTTCAATAAACAAGTTCACAATTTAAAGTCACTACACTTAACCATTTTCAAGTCACTAATTCACATTTCAAGTCACTACACTTAATCGTTTTCAAGAAACAAGTTCTTAATTTCAAATCACTACACTTAACCATTTAAAAGTCACTAATTCACATTTCAAGACACTACACTTAACCATTTTCAAGAAACATGTTCACAATTTCAAGTCACTATACTAAACCATTTTGGAAGTCACTAATTCATATTTCAAGTCACTATACTTAACCATTTTCCAGTAACAAGTTCACAATTTCAAGTCACTATATTTAACCATTTTCAAGTCACTAATTCACATTTCAAGTCACTACACTTAACCATTTTCAAGTCACTTATTCACATTTCAAGTCACTACACTTAACCATTTTCAAGAAATGAGTTCACAATTTCAAGTCACTACACTTAACCATTTCAAGAAACAAGTTCACAATTGCTAGTCACTACATTTATCCATTTTCAAGAAACAAGTTCTTAATTTCAAATCACTACACTTAACCATTTAAAAGTCACTAATTCACATTTCAAGTCACTAAACTTAACCATTTTCAAGAAACATGTTCACAATTTCAAGTCACTACATTTAACCATTTCAAGTCATTAGTTCACATTTCAAGTCACTATAGTTTACCATTTTCAAATCACTACACTTAACCATTTTCAAGTCAGTAATTCACATTTCAAGTCACTACACTTAACAATTTTCAAGAAACATTTTCACAATTTCATGTCACTACATTTAACCATTTCAAGTCACTAGTTCACATTTCAAGTCACTACAGTTTACCATTTTCAAGTCACTACACTTAACCATTTTCTAGTCACTAATTCACATTTCTAGTCACTAATCTTAAGCATTTTCAAGAAACAAGTGCGCAATTTCAAGTCACCATATTTATCCATTTTCAAGTTACTAATTCACAATTCAAGTCAATAAACTTAACCATTTTCAAGTCACTAATTCACATTTCAAATCACTACACCAAACCATTTTCAAGAAACAAGTTCACAATTTCAAGTCACTACACTTAACCATTTTAAGAAACAAGTTCACAATTTCAAGTCACTATACTAAACCATTTTTAAATTCACAAATTCACATTTCAAGTCACTACACTTAACCATTTTCAAATCACTAATTCATATTTCAAGTCACTACAATTAACCATTTTCAAGAAACAAGATCAGAATTTCAAGTCACTACACTTAACCATTTTTAAGTCACTAATTCACATTTTAAGTCACTACACTTAACCATTTTCAAGTCAATAATTCATATTTCAAGTCACTACAATTAACCATTTTCAAGAAACAAGTTCACAATTTCTAGTAACTACATTTAACCAGTTCAATAAACAAGTTCACAATTTAAAGTCACTACACTTAACCATTTTCAAGTCACTAATTCACATTTCAAGTCACTACACTTAATCGTTTTCAAGAAACAAGTTCTTAATTTCAAATCACTACACTTAACCATTTAAAAGTCACTAATTCGCATTTCAAGACACTACACTTAACCATTTTCAAGAAACATGTTCACAATTTCAAGTCACTATACTAAACCATTTTGGAAGTCACTAATTCATATTTCAAGTCACTATACTTAACCATTTTCCAGTAACAAGTTCACAATTTCAAGTCACTATGTTTAACCATTTTCAAGTCACTAATTCACATTTCAAGTCACTACACTTAACCATTTTCAAGTCACTTATTCACATTTCAAGTCACTACACTTAACCATTTTCAAGAAATGAGTTCACAATTTCAAGTCACTACACTTAACCATTTCAAGAAACAAGTTCACAATTGCTAGTCACTACATTTATCCATTTTCAAGAAACAAGTTCTTAATTTCAAATCACTACACTTAACCATTTAAAAGTCACTAATTCACATTTCAAGTCACTAAACTTAACCATTTTCAAGAAACATGTTCACAATTTCAAGTCACTACATTTAACCATTTCAAGTCATTAGTTCACATTTCAAGTCACTATAGTTTACCATTTTCAAATCACTACACTTAACCATTTTCAAGTCAGTAATTCACATTTCAAGTCACTACACTTAACAATTTTCAAGAAACATTTTCACAATTTCATGTCACTACATTTAACCATTTCAAGTCACTAGTTCACATTTCAAGTCACTACAGTTTACCATTTTCAAGTCACTACACTTAACCATTTTCTAGTCACTAATTCACATTTCTAGTCACTAATCTTAAGCATTTTCAAGAAACAAGTGCGCAATTTCAAGTCACCATATTTATCCATTTTCAAGTTACTAATTCACAATTCAAGTCAATAAACTTAACCATTTTCAAGTCACTAATTCACATTTCAAATCACTACACCAAACCATTTTCAAGAAACAAGTTCACAATTTCAAGTCACTACACTTAACCATTTTAAGAAACAAGTTCACAATTTCAAGTCACTATACTAAACCATTTTTAAATTCACAAATTCACATTTCAAGTCACTACACTTAACCATTTTCAAATCACTAATTCATATTTCAAGTCACTACAATTAACCATTTTCAAGAAACAAGATCAGAATTTCAAGTCACTACACTTAACCATTTTTAAGTCACTAATTCACATTTTAAGTCACTACACTTAACCATTTTCAAGTCAATAATTCATATTTCAAGTCACTACAATTAACCATTTTCAAGAAACAAGATCAGAATTTCAAGTCACTACACTTAACCATTTTCAAGAAACAAGTTCACAATTTCAAGTCACTACATTTAAACAGTTCAATAAACAAGTTCACAATTTAAAATCACTACACTTAACCATTTTAAAGTCACTAATTCACATTTCAAGTCACTAATTCATATTTCAAGTCACTATACTTAACCATTTTCTAGTAACAAGTTCACAATTTCAAGTCACTATATTTAACCATTTTCAAGTCACTAATTCACATTTCAAGTCACTACACTTAACCATTTTCAAATCACTAATTCATATTTCAAGTCACTACAATTAACCATTTTCAAGAAACAAGTTCACAATATCAAGTCACTACATTTAAACATTTCATTAAATAAGTTCACAATTTCAAGTCACTACATTTAACCATTTCATTAAACAAGTTCACAATTTCAAGTCACTACACTTAACCATTTTCAAGTCACTACACTTAACCAATTAAAAGTCACAAATTCACATTTCAAGTCACTACACTTAACCGTTTTCAAAAACAAGTTCTTAATTTCAAATCACTACACTTAACCATTTGAAAGTCACTAATTCACATTTCAAGTCACTACACTTAACCATTTTCAAGAAACATGTTCACAATTTCATGTCACTACATTTAAACATTTCGAATCACTACAGTTTACCATTTTCAAGTCACTACACTTAACCATTTTCAAGTCACTAATTCACATTTCAAGTCACTACACTTACCCATTTTCAAGAAACAAGTTCACAATTTCTAGTAACTACATTTAACCAGTTCAATAAACAAGTTCACAATTTAAAGTCACTACACTTAACCATTTTCAAGTCACTAATTCACATTTCAAGTCACTACACTTAATCGTTTTCAAGAAACAAGTTCTTAATTTCAAATCACTACACTTAACAATTTAAAAGTCACTAATTCACATTTCAAGTCACTACACTTAACTATTTTCAAGAAACATGTTTACAATTTCATGTCACTACATTTAAACGGTTCAAATCACTACAGTTTACCATTTTCAAGTCACTACACTTAACAATTTAAAAGTCACTAATTCACATTTCAAGTCACTACACTTAACCATTTTCAAGAAACATGTTTACAATTTCATGTCACTACATTTAAACGGTTCAAATCACTACAGTTTACCATTTTCAAGTCACTACACTTAACCATTTTCAAGTCAGTAATTCAATTTCAAGTCACTACACTTAACAATTTTCAAGAAACATGTTCACAATTTCAAGTCACTATATTTAACCATTTTCAAGTCACTAATTCACAATTCAACTCACTACACTTAAACATTTTGATGAAACAAGTTAATAATTTCAAGTCACTACACTTAACCATTTTCAAGAAACAAGTTCACAATTTCTAGTAACTACATTTAACCAGTTCAATAAACAAGTTCACAATTTAAAGTCACTACACTTAACCATTTTCAAGTCACTAATTCACATTTCAAGTCACTACACTTAATCGTTTTCAAGAAACAAGTTCTTAATTTCAAATCACTACACTTAACCATTTAAAAGTCACTAATTCACATTTCAAGACACTACACTTAACCATTTTCAAGAAACATGTTCACAATTTCAAGTCACTATACTAAACCATTTTGGAAGTCACTAATTCATATTTCAAGTCACTATACTTAACCATTTTCCAGTAACAAGTTCACAATTTCAAGTCACTATATTTAACCATTTTCAAGTCACTAATTCACATTTCAAGTCACTACACTTAACCATTTTCAAGTCACTTATTCACATTTCAAGTCACTACACTTAACCATTTTCAAGAAATGAGTTCACAATTTCAAGTCACTACACTTAACCATTTCAAGAAACAAGTTCACAATTGCTAGTCACTACATTTATCCATTTTCAAGAAACAAGTTCTTAATTTCAAATCACTACACTTAACCATTTAAAAGTCACTAATTCACATTTCAAGTCACTAAACTTAACCATTTTCAAGAAACATGTTCACAATTTCAAGTCACTACATTTAACCATTTCAAGTCATTAGTTCACATTTCAAGTCACTATAGTTTACCATTTTCAAATCACTACACTTAACCATTTTCAAGTCAGTAATTCACATTTCAAGTCACTACACTTAACAATTTTCAAGAAACATTTTCACAATTTCATGTCACTACATTTAACCATTTCAAGTCACTAGTTCACATTTCAAGTCACTACAGTTTACCATTTTCAAGTCACTACACTTAACCATTTTCTAGTCACTAATTCACATTTCTAGTCACTAATCTTAAGCATTTTCAAGAAACAAGTGCGCAATTTCAAGTCACCATATTTATCCATTTTCAAGTTACTAATTCACAATTCAAGTCAATAAACTTAACCATTTTCAAGTCACTAATTCACATTTCAAATCACTACACCAAACCATTTTCAAGAAACAAGTTCACAATTTCAAGTCACTACACTTAACCATTTTAAGAAACAAGTTCACAATTTCAAGTCACTATACTAAACCATTTTTAAATTCACAAATTCACATTTCAAGTCACTACACTTAACCATTTTCAAATCACTAATTCATATTTCAAGTCACTACAATTAACCATTTTCAAGAAACAAGATCAGAATTTCAAGTCACTACACTTAACCATTTTTAAGTCACTAATTCACATTTTAAGTCACTACACTTAACCATTTTCAAGTCAATAATTCATATTTCAAGTCACTACAATTAACCATTTTCAAGAAACAAGATCAGAATTTCAAGTCACTACACTTAACCATTTTCAAGAAACAAGTTCACAATTTCAAGTCACTACATTTAAACAGTTCAATAAACAAGTTCACAATTTAAAATCACTACACTTAACCATTTTAAAGTCACTAATTCACATTTCAAGTCACTAATTCATATTTCAAGTCACTATACTTAACCATTTTCTAGTAACAAGTTCACAATTTCAAGTCACTATATTTAACCATTTTCAAGTCACTAATTCACATTTCAAGTCACTACACTTAACCATTTTCAAATCACTAATTCATATTTCAAGTCACTACAATTAACCATTTTCAAGAAACAAGTTCACAATATCAAGTCACTACATTTAAACATTTCCAAGTCACTAATTCACATTTTAAGTCACTACACTTAACCATTTTCAAGTCACTTATTCACATTTCAAGTCACTACACTTAACCATTTTCAAGAAATGAGTTCACAATTTCAAGTCACTACACTTAACCATTTCAATAAACAAGTTCACAATTTCAAGTCACTACAATTAAGCAGTTCAATAAACAAGTTCACAATTTAAAATCACTACACTTAACCATTTTCAAGTCACTAATTCACATTTCAAGTCACTAATTCATATTTCAAGTCACTATACTTAACCATTTTCCAGTAACAAGTTCACAATTTCAAGTCACTATATTTAACCATTTCCAAGTCACTAATTCACATTTTAAGTCACTACACTTAACCATTTTCAAGTCACTTATTCACATTTCAAGTCACTACACTTAACCATTTTCAAGAAATGAGTTCACAATTTCAAGTCACTACATTTAACCATTTCAATAAACAAGTTCACAATTTCAAGTTACTGTACTTAACCATTTCTAAAGTCACTAATTCACATTTCAAGTTACTACACAACCATTTTCAGGAAATAAGTTCACAATTTCAAGTTGCTACACTCAACCATTTCAATAAACAAGTTCACAATTTCAAATCACTATACTTAATCATTTTTAAAGTCACTAATTCACTTTTCAAGTCACTGCACAACCATTTTCAGGAAACAAGTTCACAATTTCAAGTTGCTACACTTAACCATTTCAAGAAACAAGTTCACAATTGCAAGTCACAACACTTATCCATTTTCAAGAAACAAGTTCTTAATTTCAAATCACTACACTTAACCATTTAAAAGTCACTAATTCACATTTGAAGTCACTACACTTAACCATTTTCAAGAAATATGTTCACAATTTCATGTCACTACATTTAAACATTTCAAATCACTACAGTTTACCATTTTCGAGTCACTACACTTAACCATTTTCAAGTCACTAATTCACATTTCAAGTCACTACACTTAACCATTTTCAAGAAACAAGTTCACAATTTCTAGTAACTACATTTAACCAGTTCAATAATAAGTTCACAATTTAAAGTCACTACACTTAACCATTTTCAAGTCACTAATTCACATTTCAAGTCACTACACTTAATCGTTTTCAAAACACAAGTTCTTAATTTCAAATCACTACACTTAACAATTTAAAAGTCACTAATTCACATTTCAAGTCACTACACTTAACCATTTTCAAGAAACATGTTTACAATTTCATGTCACTACATTTAAACGGTTCAAATCACTACAGTTTACCATTTTCAAGTCACTACACTTAACCATTTTCAAGTCAGTAATTCAATTTCAAGTCACTACACTTAACAATTTTCAAGAAACATGTTCACAATTTCAAGTCACTATATTTAACCATTTTCAAGTCACTAATTCACAATTCAACTCACTACACTTAAACATTTTGATGAAACAAGTTAATAATTTCAAGTCACTACACTTAACCATTTTCAAGAAAAAAGTTCACAATTTCTAGTAACTACATTTAACCAGTTCAATAAACAAGTTCACAATTTAAAGTCACTACACTTAACCATTTTCAAGTCACTAATTCACATTTCAAGTCACTACACTTAATCGTTTTCAAGAAACAAGTTCTTAATTTCAAATCACTACACTTAACCATTTAAAAGTCACTAATTCACATTTCAAGTCACTACACTTAACCATTTTCAAGAAACATGTTCACAATTTCAAGTCACTATACTAAACCATTTTGGAAGTCACTAATTCACATTTCAAGTCACTAAACAACCATTTTAAGGAAACAAATTCACAATTTCAAGTTGCTACACTTAACCATTTCAAGAAACAAGTTCACAATTTCAAGTCACTATATATAACCATTTTTAAAGTCACTAATTCACATTTCAAGTCACTACACAACCATTTTCAGGAAACAAGTTCACAATTTCAAGTCACTACACTTAACCATTTCAAGAAACAAGTTCACAATTGCTAGTCACTACATTTATCCATTTTCAAGAAACAAGTTCTTAATTTCAAATCACTACACTTAACCATTTAAAAGTCACTAATTCACATTTCAAGTCACTAAACTTAACCATTTTCAAGAAACATGTTCACAATTTCAAGTTACTACATTTAACCATTTCAAGTCACTAGTTCACATTTCAAGTCACTATAGTTTACCATTTTCAAGTCACTACACTTAACCATTTTCAAGTCAGTAATTCATATTTCAAGTCACTACACTTAACAATTTTCAAGAAACATTTTCACAATTTCATGTCACTACATTTAACCATTTCTAGTCACTAGTTCACATTTCAAGTCACTACAGTTTACCATTTTCAAGTCACTACACTTAACCATTTTCTAGTCACTAATTCACATTTCTAGTCACTAATCTTAAGCATTTTAAAGAAACAAGTGCGCAATTTCAAGTCACCATATTTATCCATTTTCAAGTTACTAATTCACAATTCAAGTCAATAAACTTAACCATTTTCAAGTCACTAATTCACATTTCAAATCACTACACCAAACCATTTTCAAGAAACAAGTTCACAATTTCAAGTCACTACATTTAAACAGTTCAATAAACAAGTTCACAATTTAAAATCACTACACTTAACCATTTTAAAGTCACTAATTCACATTTCAAGTCACTAATTCATATTTCAAGTCACTATACTTAACCATTTTCCAGTAACAAGTTCACAATTTCAAGTCACTATATTTAACCATTTTCAAGTCACTAATTCACATTTCAAGTCACTACACTTAACCATTTTCAAGTCACTTATTCACATTTCAAGTCACTACACTTAACCATTTTCAAGAAATGAGTTCACAATTTCAAGTCACTACATTTAACCATTTCAATAAACAAGTTCACAATTTCAAGTAACTGTACTTAACCATTTCTAAAGTCACTAATTCACATTTCAAGTTACTACACAACCATTTTCAGGAAACAAGTTCACAATTTCAAGTTGCTACACTTAACCATTTCAATAAACAAGTTCACAATTTCAAGTCACTATACTTAATCATTTTTAAAGTCACTGATTCACATTTCAAGTCACTGCACAACCATTTTCAGGAAACAAGTTCACAATTTCAAGTTGCTACACTTAACCATTTCAAGAAACAAGTTCACAATTGCAAGTCACAACACTTATCCATTTTCAAGAAACAAGTTCTTAATTTCAAATCACTACACTTAACCATTTAAAAGTCACTAATTCACATTTGAAGTCACTACACTTAACCATTTTCAAGAAACATGTTCACAATTTCATGTCGCTGCATTTAACCATTTCAAGTCACTAGTTCACATTTCAAGTCACTACAGTTTACCATTTTCAAGTCACTACAATTAATCATTTTCAAATCTGTAATTCACATTTCAAGTCACTACACTTAACAATTTTCAAGAAACATGTTCACAATTTCAAGTTACTACATTTTACCATTTTCAAGCCACTAATTCACATTTCAATTCACTACACTTAACCATTTTTAAGTCACTAATACACATTTCAACTCACTACACTTAACCATTTTCATGAAACAAGTTAAAAATTTCAAGTCACTACACTTAACCATTTTCAAGTCACTAATTCATATTTCAAGTCACTACACTTAACCATTTTCAAGAAACAAGATCAGAATTTTAAATCACTACACTTAACCATTTTCAAGAATCAAGCTCACAATTTCAAGTCACTACATTTAACCAGTTCAATAAACAAGTGCACAATTTAAAGTCACTACACTTAACCATTTTCAAGTCAGTAATTCACATTTCAAGTCACTAATTCATATTTCAAGTCACTACACTTAACCATTTTCAAGTAACAAGTTCACAATTTCTAGTCACTACACTAATCCATTTTTAAGAAACAAGTTCTTAATTCCAAATCACTACATTTAACCATTTTAAAGTCACTAATTCACATTTCACGTCACTAATTCACATTTCAAGTCACTACACTTAACCATTTTCTAGAAATAAGTTCACAATTTCAAGTCACTATATTTAACCATTTCAATAAACAAGTTCACAATTTAAAGTCACTACAGTTAACTAATTTCAAGTCACAAATTCACATTTCAAGTCACAAATTCATATTTCAAGTCACTACACTTAACCATTTTCAAGTAACAAGTTCACAATTTCAAGTCACTATATGTAACCATTTTCAAGTCACTAATTCACATTTCAAGTCACTACACTTAACCATTTCAAGAAACAAGTTCACAATTGCTAGTCACTACATTTATCCATTTTCGAGAAACAAGTTCTTAATTTCAAATCACTACACTTAACCATTTAAAAGTTACTAATTCACATTTCAAGTCACTAAACTTAACCATTTTCAAGAAACATGTTCACAATTTCAAGTTACTACATTTAACCATTTCAAGTCACTAGTTCACATTTCAAGTCACTATAGTTTACCATTTTCAAGTCACTACACTTAACCATTTTCAAGTCAGTAATTCACATTTCAAGTCACTACACTTAACAATTTTCAAGAAACATTTTCACAATTTCATGTCACTACATTTAACCATTTCAAGTCACTAGTTCACATTTCAAGTCACTACAGTTTACCATTTTCAAGTCACTACACTTAACCATTTTCTAGTCACTAATTCACATTTCTAGTCACTAATCTTAAGCATTTTCAAGAAACAAGTGCGCAATTTCAAGTCACCATATTTATCCATTTTCAAGTTACTAATTCACAATTCAAGTCAATAAACTTAACCATTTTCAAGAAACAAGATCAGAATTTCAAGTCACTACACTTAACCATTTTCAAGAAACAAGTTCACAATTTCAAGTCACTACATTTAAACAGTTCAATAAACAAGTTCACAATTTAAAATCACTACACTTAGCCATTTTAAAGTCACTGATTCACATTTCAAGTCACTAATTCATATTTGAAGTCACTATACTTAACCATTTTCCAGTAACAAGTTCACAATTTCAAGTCACTATATTTAACCATTTTCAAGTCACTAATTCACATTTCAAGTCACTAATTCACATTTCAAATCACTACACCAAACTATTTTCAAGAAACAAGTTCACAATTTCAAGTCACTACATTTAAACAGTTCAATAAACAAGTTCACAATTTAAAATCACTACACTTAACCATTTTAAAGTCACTAATTCACATTTCAAGTCACTAATTCATATTTCAAGTCACTATACTTAACCATTTTCCAGTAACAAGTTCACAATTTCAAGTTGCTACACTTAACCATTTCAAGAAACAAGTTCACAATTGCAAGTCACAACATTTATCCATTTTCAAGAAACAAGTTCTTAATTTCAAATCACTACACTTAACCATTTAAAAGTCACTAATTCACATTTGAAGTCACTACACTTAACAATTTTCAAGAAACATGTTCACAATTTCAAGTTACTACATTTTACCATTTTCAAGCCACTAATTCACATTTCAATTCACTACACTTAACCATTTTCAAGTCACTAATACACATTTCAACTCACTACACTTAACCATTTTCATGAAACAAGTTAAAAATTTCAAGTCACTACACTTAACCATTTTCAAGTCACTAATTCATATTTCAAGTCACTACACTTAACCATTTTCAAGAAACAAGATCAGAATTTTAAATCACTACACTTAACCATTTTCAAGAATCAAGCTCACAATTTCAAGTCACTACATTTAACCAGTTCAATAAACAAGTGCACAATTTAAAGTCACTACACTTAACCATTTTCAAGTCAGTAATTCACATTTAAAGTCACTAATTCATATTTCAAGTCACTACACTTAACCATTTTCAAGTAACAAGTTCACAATTTCTAGTCACTACACTAATCCATTTTTAAGAAACAAGTTCTTAATTCCAAATCACTACATTTAACCATTTAAAAGTCACTAATTCACATTTCACGTCACTAATTCACATTTCAAGTCACTACACTTAACCATTTTCTAGAAATAAGTTCACAATTTCAAGTCACTATATTTAACCATTTCAATAAACAAGTTCACAATTTAAAGTCACTACAGTTAACTAATTTCAAGTCACAAATTCACATTTCAAGTCACAAATTCATATTTCAAGTCACTACACTTAACCATTTTCAAGTAACAAGTTCACAATTTCAAGTCACTAGATGTAACCATTTTCAAGTCACTAATTCACATTTCAAGTCACTACACTTAACCATTTCAAGAAACAAGTTCACAATTGCTAGTCACTACATTTATCCATTTTCGAGAAACAAGTTCTTAATTTCAAATCACTACACTTAACCATTTAAAAGTTACTAATTCACATTTCAAGTCACTACACTTAACCATTTTCAAGTCACTTATTCACATTTCAAGTCACTACACTTAACCATTTTCAAGAAATGAGTTCACAATTTCAAGTCACTACATTTAACCATTTCAATAAACAAGTTCACAATTTCAAGTAACTGTACTTACCCATTTCTAAAGTCACTAATTCACATTTCAAGTCACAAATTCATATTTCAAGTCACTACACTTAACCATTTTCAAGAATCAAGCTCACAATTTCAAGTCACTACATTTAACCAGTTCAATAAACAAGTGCACAATTTAAAGTCACTACACTTAACCATTTTCAAGTCAGTAATTCACATTTCAAGTCACTAATTCATATTTCAAGTCACTACACTTAACCATTTTCAAGTAACAAGTTCACAATTTCTAGTCACTACACTAATCCATTTTTAAGAAACAAGTTCTTAATTCCAAATCACTACATTTAACCATTTAAAAGTCACTAATTCACATTTCACGTCACTAATTCACATTTCAAGTCACTATATTTAACCATTTTAATAAACAAGTTCACAATTTAAAGTCACTACAGTTAACTAATTTCAAGTCACAAATTCACATTTCAAGTCACTAATTCACATTTCAAGGTACTACACTTAACCATTTTCAAGAAACAAGTTAACAATTTCAAGTCACTACATTTAGCCATTTCATTAAACAAGTTCACAATTTCAAGTCACTACATTTAACTATTTCATTAAACAAGTTCACAATTTCAATTCACTACACTTAACCATTTTCTAGTCACTAATTCACATTTCTAGTCACTAATCTTAAGCATTTTCAAGAAACAAGTGCGCAATTTCAAGTCACTATATTTATCCATTTTCTAATTCACAATTCAAGTCACTAAACTTAACCATTTTCAAGTCACTAATTCACATTTCAAATCACTACACCAAACCATTTTCAAGAAACAAGTTCACAATCTCAAGTCACTACACTTAACCATTTTAAGAAACAAGTTCACAATTTCAAGTCACTATACTAAACCATTTTTAAAGTCACTAATTCACATTTCAAGTCACTACACTTAACCATTTTCAAGTCACTAATTCATATTTCAAGTCACTACAATTAACCATTTTCAAGAAACAAGATAAGAATTTTAAGTCACTACACTTAACCATTTTTAAGTCACTAATTCGCATTTCAAGTCACTACACTTAACCATTTTCAAGTCACTAATTCATATTTTAAGTCACTACAATTAACCATTTTCAAGAAACAAGATCAGAAATTCAAGTCACTACACTTAACCACAAGTTCACAATTTCAAGTTGCTACACTTAACCATTTCAAGAAACAAGTTCAAATTTTCTAGTCACTACACTTATCCATTTTCAAGAAACAAGTTCTTAATTTCAAATCACTACACTTAACCATTTAAAAGACACTAATTCACATTTCAAGTCACTAATTCACATTTCAAGTCACTACACTTAACCATTTTCTAGAAATAAGTTCACAATTTCAAGTCACTATATTTAACCATTTTAATAAACAAGTTCACAATTTAAAGTCACTACAGTTAACTAATTTCAAGTCACAAATTCACATTTCAAGTCACAAATTCATATTTCAAGTCACTACACTTAACCATTTTCAAGTAACAAGTTCACAATTTCAAGTCACTATATGTAACCATTTTCAAGTCACTAATTCAAATTTCAAGTCACTACACTTAACCATTTTCTAGAAATAAGTTCACAATTTCAAGTCACTATATTTAACCATTTTAATAAACAAGTTCACAATTTAAAGTCACTACAGTTAACTAATTTCAAGTCACAAATTCACATTTCAAGTCACAAATTCATATTTCAAGTCACTACACTTAACCATTTTCAAGTAACAAGTTCACAATTTCAAGTCACTATATGTAACCATTTTCAAGTCACTAATTCAAATTTCAAGTCACTACACTTAACCATTTTCTAGAAATAAGTTCACAATTTCAAGTCACTATATTTAACCATTTCAATAAACAAGTTCACAAATTAAAGTCACTACAGTTAACTAATTTCAAGTCACAAATTCACATTTCAAGTCACAAATTCATATTTCAAGTCACTACACTTAACCATTTTCAAGTAACAAGTTCACAATTTCAAGTCACTATATGTAACCATTTTCAAGTCACTAATTCACATTTCAAGTCACTACACTTAACCATTTTCAAGAAACTAATTCAATTTAAAGTCACCACACTTAACCATTTTCAAGAAATAAGTTCACAATTTCAAGTCAGTACATTTAACCATTTCAATAAACAAGTTCACAATTTAGAGTCACTACACTTAACTATTTTCAAGTCACAAATTCACATTTCAAGGTACTACACTTAACCATTTTCAAGAAACAAGTTCACAATTTCAAGTCTCTACATTTAACCATTTCATTAAATAAGTTCACAATTTCAAGTCACTACATTTAACCATTTCATTAAACAAGTTCACAATTTCAAGTCACTAATTCACATTTCAAGTCACTACACTTAACCGTTTTCAAGAAACAAGTTCTTAATTTCAAATCACTACACTTAACCATTTGAAAGTCACTAATTCACATTTCAAGTCACTAGACTTAACCATTTTCAAGAAACATGTTCACAATTTCATGTCACTACATTTAAACATTTCAAATCACTACAGTTTACCATTTTCAAGTCACTACACTTAACCATTTTCAAGTCACTAATTCACATTTCAAGTCACTACACTTAACCATTTTCAAGAAACAAGTTCACAATTTCTAGTAACTACATTTAACCAGTTCAATAAACAAGTTCACAATTTAAAGTCACTACACTTAACCATTTTCAAATCACTAATTCACATTTCAAGTCACTACACTTAATCGTTTTCATGAAACAAGTTCTTAATTTCAAATCACTACACTTAACAATTTAAAAGTCACTAATACACATTTCAAGTCACTACACTTAACCATTTTCAAGAAACATGTTTACAATTTCATGTCACTACATTTAAACGGTTCAAATCACTACAGTTTACCATTTTCAAGTCACTACACTTAACCATTTTCAAGTCAGTAATTCAATTTCAAGTCACTACACTTAACAATTTTCAAGAAACATGTTCACAATTTCAAGTCACTATATTTAACCATTTTCAAGTCACTAATTCACAAATCAACTCACTACACTTAAACATTTTGATGAAACAAGTTAATAATTTCAAGTCACTACACTTAACCATTTTCAAGAAACAAGTTCACAATTTCTAGTAACTACATTTAACCAGTTCAATAAACAAGTTCACAATTTAAAGTCACTACACTTAACCATTTTCAAGTCACTAATTCACATTTCAAGTCACTACACTTAATCGTTTTCAAGAAACAAGTTCTTAATTTCAAATCACTACACTTAACCATTTAAAAGTCACTAATTCACATTTCAAGTCACTACACTTAACCATTTTCAAGAAACATGTTCACAATTTCAAGTCACTATACTAAACCATTTTGGAAGTCACTAATTCACATTTCAAGTCACTAAACAACCATTTTAAGGAAACAAATTCACAATTTCAAGTTGCTACACTTAACCATTTCAAGAAACAAGTTCACAATTTCAAGTCACTATATATAACCATTTTTAAAGTCACTAATTCACATTTCAAGTCACTACACAACCATTTTCAGGAAACAAGTTCACAATTTCAAGTCACTACACTTAACCATTTCAAGAAACAAGTTCACAATTGCTAGTCACTACATTTATCCATTTTCAAGAAACAAGTTCTTAATTTCAAATCACTACACTTAACCATTTAAAAGTCACTAATTCACATTTCAATTCATTAAACTTAACCATTTTCAAGAAACATGTTCACAATTTCAAGTCACTACATTTAACCATTTCAAGTCACTAGTTCACATTTCAAGTCACTATAGTTTACCATTTTCAAGTCACTACACTTAACCATTTTCAAGTCAGTAATTCACATTTCAAGTCACTACACTTAACAATTTTCAAGAAACATTTTCACAATTTCATGTCATTACATTTAACCATTTCAAGTCACTAGTTCACATTTCAAGTCACTACAGTTTACCATTTTCAAGTCACTACACTTAACCATTTTCTAGTCACTAATTCACATTTCTAGTCACTAATCTTAAGCATTTTCAAGAAACAAGTGCGCAATTTTCAAGTTACTAATTCACAATTCAAGTCAATAAACTTAACCATTTTCAAGTCACTAATTCGCATTTCAAATCACCACACCAAACCATTTTCAAGAAACAAGTTCACAATTTCAAGTCACTACACTTAACCATTTTAAGAAACAAGTTCACAATTTCAAGTCACTATACTAAACCATTTTTAAATTCACAAATTCACATTTCAAGTCACTACACTTAACCATTTTCAAATCACTAATTCATATTTCAAGTCACTACAATTAACCATTTTCAAGAAACAAGATCAGAATTTCAAGTCACTACACTTAACCATTTTTAAGTCACTAATTCACATTTTAAGTCACTACACTTAACCATTTTCAAGTCAATAATTCATATTTCAAGTCACTACAATTAACCATTTTCAAGAAACAAGATCAGAATTTCAAGTCACTACACTTAACCATTTTCAAGAAACAAGTTCACAATTTCAAGTCACTACATTTAAACAGTTCAATAAACAAGTTCACAATTTAAAATCACTACACTTAGCCATTTTAAAGTCACTGATTCACATTTCAAGTCACTAATTCATATTTCAAGTCACTATACTTAACCATTTTCCAGTAACAAGTTCACAATTTCAAGTCACTATATTTAACCATTTTCAAGTCACTAATTCACATTACAAGTCACTACACTTAACCATTTTCAAGTCACTTATTCACATTTCAAGTCACTACACTTAACCATTTTCAAGAAATGAGTTCACAATTTCAAGTCACTACATTTAACCATTTCAATAAACAAGTTCACAATTTCAAGTTACTGTACTTAACCATTTCTAAAGTCACTAATTCACATTTCAAGTTACTACACAACCATTTTCAGGAAACAAGTTCACAATTTCATGTTGCTACACTTAACCATTTCAATAAACAAGTTCACAATTGCAAGTCACAACACTTATCCATTTTCAAGAAACAAGTTCTTAATTTCAAATCACTACACTTAACCATTTAAAAGTCACTAATTCACATTTGAAGTCACTACACTTAACCATTTTCAAGAAACATGTTCACAATTTCATGTCACTGCATTTAACCATTTCAAGTCACTAGTTCACATTTCAAGTCACTACAGTTTACCATTTTCAAGTCACTACAATTAATCATTTTCAAATCTGTAATTCACATTTCAAGTCACTACACTTAACAATTTTCAAGAAACATGTTCACAATTTCAAGTTACTACATTTTACCATTTTCAAGCCACTAATTCACATTTCAATTCACTACACTTAACCATTTTCAAGTCACTAATACACATTTCAACTCACTACACTTAACCATTTTCATGAAACAAGTTAAAAATTTTAAGTCACTACACTTAACCATTTTCAAGTCACTAATTCATATTTCAAGTCACTACACTTAACCATTTTCAAGAAACAAGATCAGAATTTTAAATCACTACACTTAACCATTTTCAAGAATCAAGCTCACAATTTCAAGTCACTACATTTAACCAGTTCAATAAACAAGTGCACAATTTAAAGTCACTACACTTAACCATTTTCAAGTCAGTAATTCACATTTCAAGTCACTAATTCATATTTCAAGTCACTACACTTAACCATTTTCAAGTAACAAGTTCACAATTTCTAGTCACTACACTTATCCATTTTTAAGAAACAAGTTCTTAATTCCAAATCACTACATTTAACCATTTAAAAGTCACTAATTCACATTTCACCTCACTAATTCACATTTCAAGTCACTACACTTAACCATTTTCTAGAAATAAGTTCACAATTTCAAGTCACTATATTTAACCATTTCAATAAACAAGTTCACAATTTAAAGTCACTACAGTTAACTAATTTCAAGTCACAAATTCACATTTCAAGTCACAAATTCATATTTCAAGTCACTACACTTAACCATTTTCAAGTAACAAGTTCACAATTTCAAGTCACTATATGTAACCATTTTCAAGTCACTAATTCACATTTCAAGTCACTACACTTAACCATTTCAAGAAACAAGTTCACAATTGCTAGTCACTACATTTATCCATTTTCAAGAAACAAGTTCTTAATTTCAAATCACTACACTTAACCATTTAAAAGTTACTAATTCACATTTCAAGTCACTAAACTTAACCATTTTCAAGAAACATGTTCACAATTTCAAGTTACTACATTTAACCATTTCAAGTCACTAGTTCACATTTCAAGTCACTATAGTTTACCATTTTCAAGTCACTACACTTAACCATTTTCAAGTCAGTAATTCACATTTCAAGTCACTACACTTAACAATTTTCAAGAAACATTTTCACAATTTCATGTCACTACATTTAACCATTTCAAGTCACTAGTTCACATTTCAAGTCACTACAGTTTACTATTTTCAAGTCACTACACTTAACCATTTTCTAGCCACTAATTCACATTTCTAGTCACTAATCTTAAGCATTTTCAAGAAACAAGTGCGCAATTTCAAGTCACCATATTTATCCATTTTCAAGTTACTAATTCACAATTCAAGTCAATAAACTTAACCATTTTCAAGTCACTAATTCACATTTCAAATCACTACACCAAACCATTTTCAAGAAACAAGTTCACAATTTCAAGTCACTACATTTAAACAGTTCAATAAACAAGTTCACAATTTAAAATCACTACACTTAACCATTTTAAAGTCACTAATTCACATTTCAAGTCACTAATTCATATTTCAAGTCACTATACTTAACCATTTTCCAGTAACAAGTTCACAATTTCAAGTCAATATATTTAACCATTTTCAAGTCACTAATTCACATTTCAAGTCACTACACTTAACCATTTTCAAGTCACTTATTCACATTTCAAGTCACTACACTTAACCATTTTCAAGAAATGAGTTCACAATTTCAAGTCACTACATTTAACCATTTCAATAAACAAGTTCACAATTTCAAGTAACTGTACTTAACCATTTCTAAAGTCACTAATTCACATTTCAAGTTACTACACAACCATTTTCAGGAAACAAGTTCACAATTTCAAGTTGCTACACTTAACCATTTCAATAAACAAGTTCACAATTTCAAGTCACTATACTTAATCATTTTTAAAGTCACTGATTCACATTTCAAGTCACTGCACAACCATTTTCAGGAAACAAGTTCAAAATTTCAAGTTGCTACACTTAACCATTTCAAGAAACAAGTTCACAATTGCAAGTCACAACACTTATCCATTTTCAAGAAACAAGTTCTTAATTTCAAATCACTACACTTAACCATTTAAAAGTCACTAATTCACATTTGAAGTCACTACACTTAACCATTTTCAAGAAACATGTTCACAATTTCATGTCACTGCATTTAACCATTTCAAGTCACTAGTTCACATTTCAAGTCACTACAGTTTACCATTTTCAAGTCACTACAATTAATCATTTTCAAATCTGTAATTCACATTTCAAGTCACTACACTTAACAATTTTCAAGAAACATGTTCACAATTTCAAGTTACTACATTTTACCATTTTCAAGCCACTAATTCACATTTCAATTCACTACACTTAACCATTTTCAAGTCACTAATTCACATTTCAACTCATTACACTTAACCATTTTCATGAAACAAGTTAAAAATTTCAAGTCACTACACTTAACCATTTTCAAGTCACTAATTCATATTTCAAGTCACTACACTTAACCATTTTCAAGAAACAAGATCAGAATTTTAAATCACTACACTTAACCATTTTCAAGAATCAAGCTCACAATTTCAAATCACTACATTTAACCAGTTCAATAAACAAGTGCACAATTTAAAGTCACTACACTTAACCATTTTCAAGTCAGTAATTCACATTTCAAGTCACTAATTCATATTTCAAGTCATTACACTTAACCATTTTCAAGTAACAAGTTCACAATTTCTAGTCACTACACTTATCCATTTTCAAGAAACAAGTTCTTAATTTCAAATCACTACACTTAACCATTTAAAAGTCACTAATTCACATTTCACGTCACTAATTCACATTTCAAGTCACTACACTTAACCATTTTCTAGAAATAAGTTCACAATTTCAAGTCACTATATTTAACCATTTCAATAAACAAGTTCACAATTTAAAGTCACTACAGTTAACTAATTTCAAGTCACAAATTCACATTTCAAGTCACAAATTCATATTTCAAGTCACTACACTTAACCATTTTCAAGTAACAAGTTCACAATTTCAAGTCACTATATGTAACCATTTTCAAGTCACTAATTCACATTTCAAGTCACTACACTTAACCATTTTCAAGAAACTAATTCAATTTAAAGTCACCACACTTAACCATTTTCAAGAAATAAGTTCACAATTTCAAGTCAGTACATTTAACCATTTCAATAAACAAGTTCACAATTTAGAGTCACTACACTTAACTATTTTCAAGTCACAAATTCACATTTCAAATCACTACACTTATCCATTTTCAGGAAACAAATTCACAATTACAAGTTACTACATTTAACCATTTCATTAAACAAGTTCACAATTTCAAGTCACTACATTTAACCATTTCATTAAACAAGTTCACAATTTCAAGTCACTATACTTAATCATTTTTAAAGTCACTAATTCACATTTCAAGTCACTACACTACCATTTTCAAGTCACTAATTCACATTTCAAGGTACTACACTTAACCATTTTCAAGAAACAAGTTAACAATTTCAAGTCACTACATTTAGCCATTTCATTAAACAAGTTCACAATTTCAAGTCACGACATTTAACCATTTCATTAAACAAGTTCACAATTTCAATTCACTACACTTAACCATTTTCTAGTCACTAATTCACATTTCTAGTCACTAATCTTAAGCATTTTCAAGAAACAAATGTGCAATTTCAAGTCACTATATTTATCCATTTTCAAGTAACTAATTCACAATTCAAGTCACTAAACTTAACCATTTTCAAGTCACTAATTCACATTTCAAATCACTACACCAAACCATTTTCAAGAAACAAGTTCACAATCTCAAGTCACTACACTTAACCATTTTAAGAAACAAGTTCACAATTTCAAGTCACTATACTAAACCATTTTTAAAGTCACTAATTCACATTTCAAGTCACTACACTTAACCATTTTCAAGTCACTAATTCATATTTCACGTCACTACAATTAACCATTTTCAAGAAACAAGATAAGAATTTCAAGTCACTACACTTAACCATTTTTAAGTCACTAATTCGCATTTCAAGTCACTACACTTAACCATTTTCAAGTCACTAATTCATATTTTCAGTCACTACAATTAACCATTTTCAAGAAACAAGATCAGAAATTCAAGTCACTACACTTAACCACAAGTTCACAATTTCAAGTTGCTACACTTAACCATTTCAAGAAACAAGTTCACAATTTCTAGTCACTACACTTATCCATTTTCAAGAAACAAGTTCTTAATTTCAAATCACTACACTTAACCATTTAAAAGACACTAATTCACATTTCAAGTCACTAATTCACATTTCAAGTCACTACACTTAACCATTTTCTAGAAATAAGTTCACAACTTCAAGTCACTATATTTAACCATTTCAATAAACAAGTTCACAATTTAAAGTCACTACATTTAACCATTTCATTAAACAAGTTCACAATTTCAAGTCACTATACTTAATCATTTTTAAAGTCACTAATTCACATTTCAAGTCACTACACTACCATTTTCAAGTCACTAATTCACATTTCAAGGTACTACACTTAACCATTTTCAAGAAACAAGTTAACAATTTCAAGTCACTACATTTAGCCATTTCATTAAACAAGTTCACAATTTCAAGTCACTACATTTAACTATTTCATTAAACAAGTTCACAATTTCAATTCACTACACTTAACCATTTTCTAGTCACTAATTCACATTTCTAGTCACTAATCTTAAGCATTTTCAAGAAACAAGTGCGCAATTTCAAGTCACTATATTTATCCATTTTCAAGTAACTAATTCACAATTCAAGTCACTAAACTTAACCATTTTCAAGTCACTAATTCACATTTCAAATCACTACACCAAACCATTTTCAAGAAACAAGTTCACAATCTCAAGTCACTACACTTAACCATTTTAAGAAACAAGTTCACAATTTCAAGTCACTATACTAAACCATTTTTAAAGTCACTAATTCACATTTCAAGTCACTACACTTAACCATTTTCAAGTCACTAATTCATATTTCAAGTCACTACAATTAACCATTTTCAAGAAACAAGATAAGAATTTTAAGTCACTACACTTAACCATTTTTAAGTCACTAATTCGCATTTCAAGTCACTACACTTAACCATTTTCAAGTCACTAATTCATATTTTAAGTCACTACAATTAACCATTTTCAAGAAACAAGATCAGAAATTCAAGTCACTACACTTAACCACAAGTTCACAATTTCAAGTTGCTACACTTAACCATTTCAAGAAACAAGTTCAAATTTTCTAGTCACTACACTTATCCATTTTCAAGAAACAAGTTCTTAATTTCAAATCACTACACTTAACCATTTAAAAGACACTAATTCACATTTCAAGTCACTAATTCACATTTCAAGTCACTACACTTAACCATTTTCTAGAAATAAGTTCACAATTTCAAGTCACTATATTTAACCATTTTAATAAACAAGTTCACAATTTAAAGTCACTACAGTTAACTAATTTCAAGTCACAAATTCACATTTCAAGTCACAAATTCATATTTCAAGTCACTACACTTAACCATTTTCAAGTAGCAAGTTCACAATTTCAAGTCACTATATGTAACCATTTTCAAGTCACTAATTCAAATTTCAAGTCACTACACTTAACCATTTTCTAGAAATAAGTTCACAATTTCAAGTCACTATATTTAACCATTTCAATAAACAAGTTCACAAATTAAAGTCACTACAGTTAACTAATTTCAAGTCACAAATTCACATTTCAAGTCACAAATTCATATTTCAAGTCACTACACTTAACCATTTTCAAGTAACAAGTTCACAATTTCAAGTCACTATATGTAACCATTTTCAAGTCACTAATTCACATTTCAAGTCACTACACTTAACCATTTTCAAGAAACTAATTCAATTTAAAGTCACCACACTTAACCATTTTCAAAAATAAGTTCACAATTTCAAGTCAGTACATTTAACCATTTCAATAAACAAGTTCACAATTTAGAGTCACTACACATAACTATTTTCAAGTCACAAATTCACATTTCAAGGTACTACACTTAACCATTTTCAAGAAACAAGTTCACAATTTCAAGTCACTACATTTAACCATTTCATTAAATAAGTTCACAATTTCAAGTCACTACATTTAACCATTTCATTAAACAAGTTCACAATTTCAAGTCACTAATTCAAATTTCAAGTCACTACACTTAACTATTTTCAAGTCACTACACTTAACCAATTAAAAGTCACAAATTCACATTTCAAGTCACTAATTCATATTTCGAGTCACTACACTTAACCATTTTCAAGAAACATGTTCACAATTTCAAGTCACTATATTAAACCATTTTCAAGTCACTAATTCACAATTCAACTCACTATACTTAAACATTTTCATGAAACAAGTTGATAATTTCAAGTCACTACACTTAACCATTTTCAAGTCACTAATTCATATTTCAAGTCACTACAAGTAACCATTTTCAAGAAACAAGATCAGAATTTCAGGTCACTACACTTGACCATTTTCAAGTAACAAGTTCACAATTTCAAGTCACTATATTTAACCATTTGCAAGTCACTAATTCACATTTCAAGTCACTACACTTAACCATTTTCAAGTAACAAGTTCACAATTTCTAGTCACTACACTTATCCATTTTCAAGAAACAAGTTCTTAATTTCAAATCACTACACTTAACCATTTAAAAGTCACTAATTCACATTTCAAGTCACTAATTCACATTTCAAGTCACTACACTTAACCATTTTCAAGAAATAAATTCACAATTTCAAGTCACTACATTTAACCATTTCAATAAACAAGTTCACAATTTAGAGTCACTACACTTAACTATTTTCAAATCACAAATTCACATTTCAAAGTACTACACTTATCCATTTTCAAGAAACAAATTCACAATTACAAGTTACTACATTTAACCATTTCATTAAACAAGTTCACAATTTCAAGTCACTACATTTAACCATTTCATTAAACAAGTTCACAATTTCAAGTCACTATACTTAATCATTTTTAAAGTCACTAATTCACATTTCAAGTCACTACACTACCATTTTCAAGTCACTAATTCACATTTCAAGGTACTACACTTAACCATTTTCAAGAAACAAGTTAACAATTTCAAGTCACTACATTTAGCCATTTCATTAAACAAGTTCACAATTTCAAGTCACTACATTTAACCATTTCATTAAACAAGTTCACAATTTCAATTCACTACACTTAACCATTTTCTAGTCACTAATTCACATTTCTAGTCACTAATCTTAAGCATTTTCAAGAAACAAATGCGCAATTTCAAGTCACTATATTTATCCATTTTCAAGTAACTAATTCACAATTCAAGTCACTAAACTTAACCATTTTCAAGTCACTAATTCACATTTCAAATCACTACACCAAACCATTTTCAAGAAACAAGTTCACAATCTCAAGTCACTACACTTAACCATTTTAAGAAACAAGTTCACAATTTCAAGTCACTATACTAAACCATTTTTAAAGTCACTAATTCACATTTCAAGTCACTACACTTAACCATTTTCAAGTCACTAATTCATATTTCAAGTCACTACAATTAACCATTTTCAAGAAACAAGATAAGAATTTCAAGTCACTACACTTAACCATTTTTAAGTCACTAATTCGCATTTCAAGTCACTACACTTAACCATTTTCAAGTCACTAATTCATATTTTCAGTCACTACAATTAACCATTTTCAAGAAACAAGATCAGAAATTCAAGTCACTACACTTAACCACAAGTTCACAATTTCAAGTTGCTACACTTAACCATTTCAAGAAACAAGTTCACAATTTCTAGTCACTACACTTATCCATTTTCAAGAAACAAGTTCTTAATTTCAAATCACTACACTTAACCATTTAAAAGACACTAATTCACATTTCAAGTCACTAATTCACATTTCAAGTCACTACACTTAACCATTTTCTAGAAATAAGTTCACAACTTCAAGTCACTATATTTAACCATTTCAATAAACAAGTTCACAATTTAAAGTCACTACATTTAACCATTTCATTAAACAAGTTCACAATTTCAAGTCACTATACTTAATCATTTTTAAAGTCACTAATTCACATTTCAAGTCACTACACTACCATTTTCAAGTCACTAATTCACATTTCAAGGTATTACACTTAACCATTTTCAAGAAACAAGTTAACAATTTCAAGTCACTACATTTAGCCATTTCATTAAACAAGTTCACAATTTCAAGTCACTACATTTAACTATTTCATTAAACAAGTTCACAATTTCAATTCACTACACTTAACCATTTTCTAGTCACTAATTCACATTTCTAGTCACTAATCTTAAGCATTTTCAAGAAACAAGTGCGCAATTTCAAATCACTATATTTATCCATTTTCAAGTAACTAATTCACAATTCAAGTCACTAAACTTAACCATTTTCAAGTCACTAATTCACATTTCAAATCACTACACCAAACCATTTTCAAGAAACAAGTTCACAATCTCAAGTCACTACACTTAACCATTTTAAGAAACAAGTTCACAATTTCAAGTCACTATACTAAACCATTTTTAAAGTCACTAATTCACATTTCAAGTCACTACACTTAACCATTTTCAAGTCACTAATTCATATTTCAAGTCACTACAATTAACCATTTTCAAGAAACAAGATAAGAATTTTAAGTCACTACACTTAACCATTTTTAAGTCACTAATTCGCATTTCAAGTCACTACACTTAACCATTTTCAAGTCACTAATTCATATTTTAAGTCACTACAATTAACCATTTTCAAGAAACAAGATCAGAAATTCAAGTCACTACACTTAACCACAAGTTCACAATTTCAAGTTGCTACACTTAACCATTTCAAGAAACAAGTTCAAATTTTCTAGTCACTACACTTATCCATTTTCAAGAAACAAGTTCTTAATTTCAAATCACTACACTTAACCATTTAAAAGACACTAATTCACATTTCAAGTCACTAATTCACATTTCAAGTCACTACACTTAACCATTTTCTAGAAATAAGTTCACAATTTCAAGTCACTATATTTAACCATTTTAATAAACAAGTTCACAATTTAAAGTCACTACAGTTAACTAATTTCTAGTCACAAATTCACATTTCAAGTCACAAATTCATATTTCAAGTCACTACACTTAACCATTTTCAAGTAACAAGTTCACAATTTCAAGTCACTATATGTAACCATTTTCAAGTCACTAATTCAAATTTCAAGTCACTACACTTAACCATTTTCTAGAAATAAGTTCACAATTTCAAGTCACTATATTTAACCATTTCAATAAACAAGTTCACAAATTAAAGTCACTACAGTTAACTAATTTCAAGTCACAAATTCACATTTCAAGTCACAAATTCATATTTCAAGTCACTACACTTAACCGTTTTCAAGTAACAAGTTCACAATTTCAAGTCACTATATGTAACCATTTTCAAGTCACTAATTCACATTTCAAGTCACTACACTTAACCATTTTCAAGAAACTAATTCAATTTAAAGTCACCACACTTAACCATTTTCAAGAAATAAGTTCACAATTTCAAGTCAGTACATTTAACCATTTCAATAAACAAGTTCACAATTTAGAGTCACTACACTTAACTATTTTCAAGTCACAAATTCACATTTCAAGGTACTACACTTAACCATTTTCAAGAAACAAGTTCACAATTTCAAGTCTCTACATTTAACCATTTCATTAAATAAGTTCACAATTTCAAGTCACTACATTTAACCATTTCATTAAACAAGTTCACAATTTCAAGTCACTAATTCACATTTCAAGTCACTACACTTAACCGTTTTCAAGAAACAAGTTCTTAATTTCAAATCACTACACTTAACCATTTGAAAGTCACTAATTCACATTTCAAGTCACTACACTTAACCATTTTCAAGAAACATGTTCACAATTTCATGTCACTACATTTAAACATTTCAAATCACTACAGTTTACCATTTTCAAGTCACTACACTTAACCATTTTCAAGTCACTAATTCACATTTCAAGTCACTACACTTAACCATTTTCAAGAAACAAGTTCACAATTTCTAGTAACTACATTTAACCAGTTCAATAAACAAGTTCACAATTTAAAGTCACTACACTTAACCATTTTCAAGTCACTAATTCACATTTCAAGTCACTACACTTAATCGTTTTCATGAAACAAGTTCTTAATTTCAAATCACTACACTTAACAATTTAAAAGTCACTAATACACATTTCAAGTCACTACATTTAACCATTTTCAAGAAACATGTTTACAATTTCATGTCACTACATTTAAACGGTTCAAATCACTACAGTTTACCATTTTCAAGTCACTACACTTAACCATTTTCAAGTCAGTAATTCAATTTCAAGTCACTACACTTAACAATTTTCAAGAAACATGTTCACAATTTCAAGTCACTATATTTAACCATTTTCAAGTCACTAATTCACAAATCAACTCACTACACTTAAACATTTTGATGAAACAAGTTAATAATTTCAAGTCACTACACTTAACCATTTTCAAGAAACAAGTTCACAATTTCTAGTAACTACATTTAACCAGTTCAATAAACAAGTTCACAATTTAAAGTCACTACACTTAACCATTTTCAAGTCACTAATTCACATTTCAAGTCACTACACTTAATCGTTTTCAAGAAACAAGTTCTTAATTTCAAATCACTACACTTAACCATTTAAAAGTCACTAATTCACATTTCAAGTCACTACACTTAACCATTTTCAAGAAACATGTTCACAATTTCAAGTCACTATACTAAACCATTTTGGAAGTCACTAATTCACATTTCAAGTCACTAAACAACCATTTTAAGGAAACAAATTCACAATTTCAAGTTGCTACACTTAACCATTTCAAGAAACAAGTTCACAATTTCAAGTCACTATATATAACCATTTTTAAAGTCACTAATTCACATTTCAAGTCACTACACAACCATTTTCAGGAAACAAGTTCACAATTTCAAGTCACTACACTTAACCATTTCAAGAAACAAGTTCACAATTGCTAGTCACTACATTTATCCATTTTCAAGAAACAAGTTCTTAATTTCAAATCACTACACTTAACCATTTAAAAGTCACTAATTCACATTTCAATTCACTAAACTTAACCATTTTCAAGAAACATGTTCACAATTTCAAGTCACTACATTTAACCATTTCAAGTCACTAGTTCACATTTCAAGTCACTATAGTTTACCATTTTCAAGTCACTACACTTAACCATTTTCAAGTCAGTAATTCACATTTCAAGTCACTACACTTAACAATTTTCAAGAAACATTTTCACAATTTCATGTCACTACATTTAACCATTTCAAGTCACTAGTTCACATTTCAAGTCACTACAGCTTACCATTTTCAAGTCACTACACTTAACCATTTTCTAGTCACTAATTCACATTTCTAGTCACTAATCTTAAGCATTTTCAAGAAACAAGTGCGCAATTTTCAAGTTACTAATTCACAATTCAAGTCAATAAACTTAACCATTTTCAAGTCACTAATTCACATTTCAAATCACCACACCAAACCATTTTCAAGAAACAAGTTCACAATTTCAAGTCACTACACTTAACCATTTTAACAAACAAGTTCACAATTTCAAGTCACTATACTAAACCATTTTTAAATTCACAAATTCACATTTCAAGTCACTACACTTAACCATTTTCAAATCACTAATTCATATTTCAAGTCACTACAATTAACCATTTTCAAGAAACAAGATCAGAATTTCAAGTCACTACACTTAACCATTTTTAAGTCACTAATTCACATTTTAAGTCACTACACTTAACCATTTTCAAGTCAATAATTCATATTTCAAGTCACTACAATTAACCATTTTCAAGAAACAATATCAGAATTTCAAGTCACTACACTTAACCATTTTCAAGAAACAAGTTCACAATTTCAAGTCACTACATTTAAACAGTTCAATAAACAAGTTCACAATTTAAAATCACTACACTTAGCCATTTTAAAGTCACTGATTCACATTTCAAGTCACTAATTCATATTTCAAGTCACTATACTTAACCATTTTCCAGTAACAAGTTCACAATTTCAAGTCACTATATTTAACCATTTTCAAGTCACTAATTCACATTTCAAGTCACTACACTTAACCATTTTCAAGTCACTTATTCACATTTCAAGTCACTACACTTAACCATTTTCAAGAAATGAGTTCACAATTTCAAGTCACTACATTTAACCATTTCAATAAACAAGTTCACAATTTCAAGTTACTGTACTTAACCATTTCTAAAGTCACTAATTCACATTTCAAGTTACTACACAACCATTTTCAGGAAACAAGTTCACAATTTCATGTTGCTACACTTAACCATTTCAATAAACAAGTTCACAATTGCAAGTCACAACACTTATCCATTTTCAAGAAACAAGTTCTTAATTTCAAATCACTACACTTAACCATTTAAAAGTCACTAATTCACATTTGAAGTCACTACACTTAACCATTTTCAAGAAACATGTTCACAATTTCATGTCACTGCATTTAACCATTTCAAGTCACTAGTTCACATTTCAAGTCACTACAGTTTACCATTTTCAAGTCACTACAATTAATCATTTTCAAATCTGTAATTCACATTTCAAGTCACTACACTTAACAATTTTCAAGAAACATGTTCACAATTTCAAGTTACTACATTTTACCATTTTCAAGCCACTAATTCACATTTCAATTCACTACACTTAACCATTTTCAAGTCACTAATTCACATTTCAACTCACTACACTTAACCATTTTCATGAAACAAGTTAAAAATTTCAAGTCACTACACTTAACCATTTTCAAGTCACTAATTCATATTTCAAGTCACTACACTTAACCATTTTCAAGAAACAAGATCAGAATTTTAAATCACTACACTTAACCATTTTCAAGAATCAAGTTCACAATTTCAAGTCACTACATTTAACGAGTTCAATAAACAAGTGCACAATTTAAAGTCACTACACTTAACCATTTTCAAGTCAGTAATTCACATTTCAAGTCACTAATTCATATTTCAAGTCACTACACTTAACCATTTTCAAGTAACAAGTTCACAATTTCAAGTCACTATATATAACCATTTTCAAGTCACTAATTCACATTTCAAGTCACTACACTTAACAATTTTCAAGAAACATGTTCACAATTTCAAGTTACTACATTTTACCATTTTCAAGCCACTAATTCACATTTCAATTCACTACACTTAACCATTTTCAAGTCACTAATTCACATTTCAACTCACTACACTTAACCATTTTCATGAAACAAGTTAAAAATTTCAAGTCACTACACTTAACCATTTTGAAGTCACTAATTCATATTTCAAGTCACTACACTTAACCATTTTCAAGAAACAAGATCAGAATTTTAAATCACTACACTTAACCATTTTCAAGAATCAAGTTCACAATTTCAAGTCACTACATTTAACCAGTTCAATAAACAAGTGCACAATTTAAAGTCACTACACTTAACCATTTTCAAGTCAGTAATTCACATTTCAAGTCACTAATTCATATTTAAAGTCACTACACTTAACCATTTTCAAGTAACAAGTTCACAATTTCAAGTCACTATATATAACCATTTTCAAGTCACTAATTCACATTTTAAGTCACTACACTTAACCATTTTCAAGAAATAAGTTCACAATTTTAAGTCACTACACTTAACCATTTCAATAAACAAGTTCACAATTTCAAGTCACTATACTTAACCATTTTTAAAGTCACTAATCACATTTCAAGTCACTACACAACCATTTTCAGGAAACAAGTTCACAATTTAAAGTTTCTACACTTAACCATTTCAAGAAACAAGTTCACAATTTCTAGTCACTACACTTATCCATTTTCAAGAAACAAGTTCTTAATGTCAAATCACTACACTTAACCATTTAAAAGTAACTAATTCACATTTCAAGTCACTATACTTACCAATTTTCAAGAAACATGTTCACAATTTCATGTCACTACATTTAACCATTTCAAGTCACTAGTTCACATTTCAAGTCACTACAGTTTACCATTTTCAAGTCACTACACTTAACCATATTCAAGTTAGTAATTCACATTTCAAGTCACTACACTTAACAATTTTCAAGAAACATGTTCACAATTTCAAGTCACTACACTTAACCATTTTCAAGTCACTAATTCACAATTCAAGTCACTACACTTAACTATTTTCAAGTCACTAATTCATATTTCAAGTCACTACAATTAACCATTTTCAAGAAACAAGATCAGAATTTCAAGTCACTACACTTAACCATTTTTAAGTCACTAATTCGCATTTCAAGTCACTACACTTAACCATTTTCAAGTCACTAATTCATATTTCAAGTCACTACAATTAACCATTTTCAAGAAACAAGATCAGAATTTCAAGTCACTACACTTAACCATTTTTAAGTCACTAATTCGCATTTCAAGTCACTAAACTTAACCATTTTCAAGAAACAAGTTCACAATTTCAAGTCACTACATTTAACTAGTTCAATAAACAAGTTCACAATTTCAAGTCACTATATATAACCATTTTTAAAGTCACTAATTCACATTTCAAGTCACTACACAACCATTTTCAGGAAACAAGTTCACAATTTCAAGTCACTACACTTAACCATTTCAAGAAACAAGTTCACAATTGCAAGTCACTACATTTATCCATTTTCAAGAAACAAGTTCTTAATTTCAAATCACTACACTTAACCATTTTCAAGAAACATGTTCACAATTTCATGTCACTACATTTAACCATTTCAAGTCACTAGTTCACATTTCAAGTCACTATAGTTTACCATTTTCAAGTCACTATACTTAACCATTTTCGAGTCAGTAATTCACATTTCAAGTCACTACACTTAACAATTTTCAAGAAACATTTTCACAATTTCATGTCACTACATTTAACCATTTCAAGTCACTAGTTCACATTTCAAGTCACTACAGTTTACCATTTTCAAGTCACTACACTTAACCATTTTCTAGTCACTAATTCACATTTCTAGTCACTAATCTTAAGCATTTTCAAGAAACAAGTGCGCAATTTCAAGTCACCATATTTATCCATTTTCAAGTTACTAATTCACAATTCAAGTCACTAAACTTAACCATTTTCAAGTCACTAATTCACATTTCAAATCACTACACCAAACCATTTTCAAGAAACAAGTCCACATTTTCCAAGTCACTACACTTTACCATTTTAAGAAACAAGTTCACAATTTCAAGTCACTATACTAAACCATTTTTAAATTCACCAATTCACATTTCAAGTCACTACACTTAACCATTTTCAAATCACTAATTCATATTTCAAGTCACTACAATTAGCCATTTTCAAGAAACAAGATCAGAATTTCAAGTCACTACACTTAACCATTTTTAAGTCACTAATTCGCATTTCAAGTCACTACACTTAACCATTTTCAAGTCACTAATTCATATTTCAAGTCACTACAATTAACCATTTTCAAGAAACAAGATCAGAATTTCAAGTCACTACACTTAACCATTTTTAAGTCACTAATTCGCATTTCAAGTCACTAAACTTAACCATTTTCAAGAAACAAGTTCACAATTTCAAGTCACTACATTTAACCAGTTCAATAAACAAGTTCACAATTTCAAGTCACTATATATAACCATTTTTAAAGTCACTAATTCACATTTCAAGTCACTACACAACCATTTTCAGGAAACAAGTTCACAATTTCAAGTCACTACACTTAACCATTTCAAGAAACAAGTTCACAATTGCAAGTCACTACATTTATCCATTTTCAAGAAACAAGTTCTTAATTTCAAATCACTACACTTAACCATTTTCAAGAAACATGTTCACAATTTCATGTCACTACATTTAACCATTTCAAGTCACTAGTTCACATTTCAAGTCACTATAGTTTACCATTTTCATGTCACTATACTTAACCATTTTCGAGTCAGTAATTCACATTTCAAGTCACTACACTTAACAATTTTCAAGAAACATTTTCACAATTTCATGTCACTACATTTAACCATTTCAAGTCACTAGTTCACATTTCAAGTCACTACAGTTTACCATTTTCAAGTCACTACACTTAACCATTTTCTAGTCACTAATTCACATTTCTAGTCACTAATCTTAAGCATTTTCAAGAAACAAGTGCGCAATTTCAAGTCACCATATTTATCCATTTTCAAGTTACTAATTCACAATTCAAGTCACTAAACTTAACCATTTTCAAGTCACTAATTCACATTTCAAATCACTACACCAAACCATTTTCAAGAAACAAGTCCACATTTTTCAAGTCACTACACTTTACCATTTTAAGAAACAAGTTCACAATGTCAAGTCACTATACTAAACCATTTTTAAATTCACCAATTCACATTTCAAGTCACTACACTTAACCATTTTCAAATCACTAATTCATATTTCAAGTCACTACAATTAACCATTTTCTAGAAACAAGATCAGAATTTCAAGTCACTACACTTAACCATTTTTAAGTCACTAATTCACATTTCAAGTCACTACACTTAACCATTTTCAAGTCAATAATTCATATTTTAAGTCACTACAATTAACCATTTTCAAGAAATTAGTTCACAATTTCAAGTCACTACAATTAAACAGTTCAATAAACAAGTTCACAATTTAAAATCACTACACTTAACCATTTTCAAGTCACTAATTCACATTTCAAGTCACTAATTCATATTTCAAGTCACTATACTTAACCATTTTCCAGTAACAAGTTCACAATTTCAAGTCACTATATTTAACCATTTCCAAGTCACTAATTCACATTTTAAGTCATTACACTTAACCATTTTCAAGTCACTTATTCACATTTCAAGTCACTACACTTAACCATTTTCAAGAAATGAGTTCACAATTTCAAGTCACTACATTTAACCATTTCAATAAACAAGTTCACAATTTCAAGTTACTGTACTTAACCATTTTTAAAGTCACTAATTCACATTTCAAGTTACTACACAACCATTTTCAGGAAACAAGTTCACAATTTCAAGTTGCTACACTTAACCATTTCATGAAACAAGTTAACAATTTCAAATCAATACACTTAACCATTTTAAAGTCACTAATTCATATTTAAAGTCACTACACTTAACCATTTTCAAGAAACAAGATCAGAATTTCAAATCACCACACTTTAACCATTTTCAAGAAACAAGTTCACAATTTCTAGTCACTACACTTATCCATTTTCAAGAAACATGTTCACAACTTCAAGTCACTACATTTAACCATTTTCAAGTCACTAAATCACATTTCAATTCACTACAATTAACCATTTTCGAGTCACTAATTCACAATTCAACTCACTACACTTAACCATTTTCAAGAAACAAGATAAGAATTTCAAATCACTACACTTAACCATTTTCAAGAAACAATTTCAAAATTTCAAGTCACTACATTTAACAAGTTCAATAAACAAGTGCACAATTTAAAGTCACAACTCTTAACCATTTTCAAGTCAGTAATTCACATTTCAAGTCACTAATTCATTTTTCAAGTCACTACATTTAACCATTTTCAAGTAAAAAGTTCACAATTTCAAGTCACTATATATAACCATTTTCAAGTCACTAATTCACATTTCAATTCACTAAACTTAACCATTTTCAAGTCACTAATTCACATTTCAAGTCACTACACTTAACCATTTTTAAGAAATAAGTTCACAATTTCAAGTCACTACACTTAACCATTTCAATAAACAAGTTCACAATTTCAAGTCACTATACTTAACTATTTTTAAAGTCACTAATCACATTTCAAGCCACTACACAACCATTTTCAGGAAACAAGTTCACAATTTCAATTTGCTACACTTAACCATTTCAAGAAACAAGTTCACAATTTCTAGTCACTACACTTATCCATTTTCAAAAAACAAGTTCTTAATTTCAAATCACTACACTTAACCATTTAAAAGTCACTAATTCACCTTTCAAGTCGCTACACTTAACTATTTTCAAGAAACATGTTCACAATTTCATGTCACTACATTTAACCATTTTCAAGTCACTAATTCACACTTCAATTCACTACACTTAACCATTTTCAAGTCACTAATTCACATTTCAAGTCACTACACTTAACCATTTTCAAGAAATAAGTTCACAATTTCAAGTCACTAGACTTAACCATTTCAATAAACAAGTTCACACTTTCAAGTCACTATACTTAACCATTTCAATAAACAAGTTCACAATTTCAAGTCACTATACTTAACCATTTTTAAAGTCACTAATCACATTTCAAGTCACTACACAACCATTTTCAGGAAACAAGTTCACAATTTCAAGTTGCTACACTTAACCATTTCAAGAAACAAGTTCACAATTTCTAGTCACTACACTTATCCATTTTCAAAAAACTAGTTCTTAATTTCAAATCACTACACTTAACCATTTAAAAGTCACTAATTCACATTTCAAGTCGCTACAATTAACAATTTTCAAGAAACATGTTCACAATTTCATGTCACTACATTTAAACATTTCAAGTCACTAGTTCACATTTCAAGTCACTACAGTTTACCATTTTCAAGTAACTACACTTAACCATTTTCAAGTCAGTAATTCATATTTCAAGTCACTACACTTAACAAATTTCAAGAAACATGTTCATAATTTCAAGTCACTAAATTTAACCATTTTCAAGTCACTAATTCACATTTCAATTCACTACACTTGACCATTTTCAAGTCACTAATTCACATTTCAACTCACTATACTAAACCATTTTTAAAGTCACTACTTCGTATTTCAAGTCACTACACTTAACCATTTTCAAGCCACTAATTCATATTTCAATTCTCTACAATTAACCATTTTCATCATAATTTCAAGTCACTACACTTAACCATTTTTAAGTCACTAATTCGCATTTCGGGTCACTACATTTAACCATTTTCAAGTCACTAATTCATATTTCAATTCACTACAATTAACCATTTTCAAGAAACAAGATCAGAATTTCAAGTCACTACACTTAAGCATTTTTAAGTCACTAATTCGCATTTCAAGTCACTACACTTAACCAGTTTCAAGTCACTAATTCATATTTCAAGTCACTACAACTAACCATTTTCAAGAAACAAGATCAGAATTTCAAGTCACTACACTTAACAATTTTTCAGTCACTAATTCGCATTTCAAGTCACTACACTTAACTATTTTCAAGAAACAAGTTCACAATTTCAAGTCACTACATTTAACCAGTTCAATAAACAAGTTCACAATTTAAAGTCACTACACTTAACCATTTTCAAGTCACTAATTCACATTTTAAGTCACTAATTCATAGTTCAAGTTACTATACTTAACCATTTTCAAGTCACTAATTCACATTTCAACTCACTACACTTAACCATTTTCAAGAAATGAGTTCACAATTTCAAGTCACTACATTTAACCATTTCAATAAACAAGTTCACAATTTCAAGTCACTAATTCACATTTCAAGTCACTACACTTAACCATTTTCAAGTCACTTATTCACATTTCAAGTCACTACACTTAACCATTTTCAAGAAATGAGTTCACAATTTCAAGTCACTACATTTAACCATTTCAATAAACAAGTTCACAATTTCAAGTTACTGTACTTAACCATTTTTAAAGTCACTAATTTGAATTTCAAGTTACTACACAACCATTTTCAGGAAACAAGTTCACAATTTCAAGTTGCTACACTTAACCATTTCATGAAACAAGTTAACAATTTCAAATCAATACAATTAACCATTTTAAAGTCACTAATTCATATTTAAAGTCACTACACTTAACCATTTTCAAGAAACAAGATCAGAATTTCAAATCAACACACTTTAACCATTTTCAAGAAACAAGTTCACAATTTCTAGTCACTACACTTATCCATTTTCAAGAAACAAGTTCTTAATTTCAAATCACTACACTTAACCATTTAAAAGTCACTAATTCATATTTCAAGTCACTACACTTAACAATTTTCAAGAAACATGTTCACAATTTCATGTCTCTACATTTAACCATTTTCAAGTCACTAATTCACATTTCAACTCACTACACTTAACCATTTTCAAGAAATGAGTTCACACTTTCAAGTCACTACACTTAACCATTTTCAAGTCACTAATTCACATTTTAAGTCACTAATTCATAGTTCAAGTCACTATACTTAACCATTTTCAAGTCACTAATTCACATTTCAACTCACTACACTTAACCATTTTCAAGAAATGAGTTCACAATTTCAAGTCACTACATTTAACCATTTCAATAAACAAGTTCACAATTTCTAGTCACTAATTCACATTTCAAGTCACTACACTTAACCATTTTCAAGTCACTTATTCACATTTCAAGTCACTACACTTAACCATTTTCAAGTCACTAATTCATATTTCAAGTCACTAAAACTAACCATTTTCAAGAAACAAGATCAAAATTTCAAGTCACTACACTTAAACATTTTTAAGTCACTAATTCTTATTTCAAGTCACTACACTTAACTATTTTCAAGAAACAAGTTCACAATTTCAAGCCACTACATTTAACCAGTTCAATAAACAAGTTCACAATTTAAAGTCACTACACTAAACCATTTTCAAGTCACTAATTCACATTTTAAGTCACTAATTCAAATTTCAAGTCACTATACTTAACCATTTTCCAGTAACAAGTTCACAATTTCAAGTCATTATATTTAACCTTTTTCAAATCACTAATTCACATTTCAAGTCATTACACTTAACCATTTTCAAGTCACTTATTCACATTTCAAGTCACTACACTTGACCATTTTCAAGAAATAAGTTCACAATTTCAAGTCACTACATTTAACCATTTCAATAAACAAGTTCACAAATTCAAGTTACTGTACTTAACCATTTTTAAAGTCACTAATTCGAATTTCAAGTTACTACACAACCATTTTCAGGAAACAAGTTCACAATTTCAAGTTGCTACACTTAACCATTTCATTAAACAAGTTAACAATTTCAAGTCACTACACTTAACCATTTTCAAGTCACTAACTCATATTTCAAGTCACTACACTTAACCATTTTCAAGAAACAAGATCAGAATTTCAAATCACTACACTTATCCATTTTCAAGAAACAAGTTCACAATTTCTAGTCACTACACTTATCCATTTTCAAGAAACAAGTTCTTAATTTCAAATCACTACACTTAACCATTTAAAAGTCACTAATTCATATTTCAAGTCACTACACTTAAAAATTTTCAAGAAACATGTTCACAATTTCATGTCACTACATTTAACCATTTCAAGTCAGAAGTTCACATTTCAAGTCACTACAGTTTACCATTTTCAAGTCACTACACTTAACCATTTTCAAGTCAGTAATTCATATATCAAGTCACTACACTTAAGAATTTCCAAGAAACATATTCACAATATCAAGTCACTAAAATTAACCATTTTCAAGAAACAAGATCAGAATTTCAAGTCACTACACTTAACCATTTTTAAGTCACTAATTCGCATTTCAAGTCACTACACTTAACCATTTTCAAGTCACTAATTCATATTTCAAGTCACAAAAACTAACCATTTTCAAGAAACAAGATCAAAATTTCAAGTCACTACACTTAAACATTTTAAAGTCACTAATTCTTATTTCAAGTCACTGCACTTAACTATTTTCAAGAAACAAGTTCACAATTTCAAGCCACTACATTTAACCAGTTAATAAACAAGTTCACAATTTAAAGTCACTACACTAAACCATTTTCAAGTCACTAATTCACATTTTAAGTCACTAATTCAAATTTCAAGTCACTATACTTAACCATTTTCCAGTAACAAGTTCACAATTTCAAGTCATTATATTTAACCATTTTCAAATCACTAATTCGCATTTCAAGTCACTACACTTAACCAGTTTCAAGTCACTAATTCATATTTCAAGTCACTACAACTAACCATTTTCAAGAAACAAGATCAGAATTTCAAGTCACTACACTTAACAATTTTTCAGTCACTAATTCGCATTTCAAGTCACTACACTTAACTATTTTCAAGAAACAAGTTCACAATTTCAAGTCACTACATTTAACCAGTTCAATAAACAAGTTCACAATTTAAAGTCACTACACTTAACCATTTTCAAGTCACTAATTCACATTTTAAGTCACTAATTCATAGTTCAAGTTACTATACTTAACCATTTTCAAGTCACTAATTCACATTTCAACTCACTACACTTAACCATTTTCAAGAAATGAGTTCACAATTTCAAGTCACTACATTTAACCATTTCAATAAACAAGTTCACAATTTCAAGTCACTAATTCACATTTCAAGTCACTACACTTAACCATTTTCAAGTCACTTATTCACATTTCAAGTCACTACACTTAACCATTTTCAAGAAATGAGTTCACAATTTCAAGTCACTACATTTAACCATTTCAATAAACAAGTTCACAATTTCAAGTTACTGTACTTAACCATTTTTAAAGTCACTAATTTGAATTTCAAGTTACTACACAACCATTTTCAGGAAACAAGTTCACAATTTCAAGTTGCTACACTTAACCATTTCATGAAACAAGTTAACAATTTCAAATCAATACAATTAACCATTTTAAAGTCACTAATTCATATTTAAAGTCACTACACTTAACCATTTTCAAGAAACAAGATCAGAATTTCAAATCAACACACTTTAACCATTTTCAAGAAACAAGTTCACAATTTCTAGTCACTACACTTATCCATTTTCAAGAAACAAGTTCTTAATTTCAAATCACTACACTTAACCATTTAAAAGTCACTAATTCATATTTCAAGTCACTACACTTAACAATTTTCAAGAAACATGTTCACAATTTCATGTCTCTACATTTAACCATTTTCAAGTCACTAATTCACATTTCAACTCACTACACTTAACCATTTTCAAGAAATGAGTTCACACTTTCAAGTCACTACACTTAACCATTTTCAAGTCACTAATTCACATTTTAAGTCACTAATTCATAGTTCAAGTCACTATACTTAACCATTTTCAAGTCACTAATTCACATTTCAACTCACTACACTTAACCATTTTCAAGAAATGAGTTCACTATTTCAAGTCACTACATTTAACCATTTCAATAAACAAGTTCACAATTTCTAGTCACTAATTCACATTTCAAGTCACTACACTTAACCATTTTCAAGTCACTTATTCACATTTCAAGTCACTACACTTAACCATTTTCAAGTCACTAATTCATATTTCAAGTCACTAAAACTAACCATTTTCAAGAAACAAGATCAAAATTTCAAGTCACTACACTTAAACATTTTTAAGTCACTAATTCTTATTTCAAGTCACTACACTTAACTATTTTCAAGAAACAAGTTCACAATTTCAAGCCACTACATTTAACCAGTTCAATAAACAAGTTCACAATTTAAAGTCACTACACTAAACCATTTTCAAGTCACTAATTCACATTTTAAGTCACTAATTCAAATTTCAAGTCACTATACTTAACCATTTTCCAGTAACAAGTTCACAATTTCAAGTCATTATATTTAACCTTTTTCAAATCACTAATTCACATTTCAAGTCATTACACTTAACCATTTTCAAGTCACTTATTCACATTTCAAGTCACTACACTTGACCATTTTCAAGAAATAAGTTCACAATTTCAAGTCACTACATTTAACCATTTCAATAAACAAGTTCACAAATTCAAGTTACTGTACTTAACCATTTTTAAAGTCACTAATTCGAATTTCAAGTTACTACACAACCATTTTCAGGAAACAAGTTCACAATTTCAAGTTGCTACACTTAACCATTTCATTAAACAAGTTAACAATTTCAAGTCACTACACTTAACCATTTTCAAGTCACTAACTCATATTTCAAGTCACTACACTTAACCATTTTCAAGAAACAAGATCAGAATTTCAAATCACTACACTTATCCATTTTCAAGAAACAAGTTCACAATTTCTAGTCACTACACTTATCCATTTTCAAGAAACAAGTTCTTAATTTCAAATCACTACACTTAACCATTTAAAAGTCACTAATTCATATTTCAAGTCACTACACTTAAAAATTTTCAAGAAACATGTTCACAATTTCATGTCACTACATTTAACCATTTCAAGTCAGAAGTTCACATTTCAAGTCACTACAGTTTACCATTTTCAAGTCACTACACTTAACCATTTTCAAGTCAGTAATTCATATATCAAGTCACTACACTTAACCATTTTCAAGAAATGAGTTCACACTTTCAAGTCACTACACTTAACCATTTTCAAGTCACTAATTCACATTTTAAGTCACTAATTCATAGTTCAAGTCACTATACTTAACCATTTTCAAGTCACTAATTCACATTTCAACTCACTACACTTAACCATTTTCAAGAAATGAGTTCACAATTTCAAGTCACTACATTTAACCATTTCAATAAACAAGTTCACAATTTCTAGTCACTAATTCACATTTCAAGTCACTACACTTAACCATTTTCAAGTCACTTATTCACATTTCAAGTCACTACACTTAACCATTTTCAAGTCACTAATTCATATTTCAAGTCACTAAAACTAACCATTTTCAAGAAACAAGATCAAAATTTCAAGTCACTACACTTAAACATTTTTAAGTCACTAATTCTTATTTCAAGTCACTACACTTAACTATTTTCAAGAAACAAGTTCACAATTTCAAGCCACTACATTTAACCAGTTCAATAAACAAGTTCACAATTTAAAGTCACTACACTAAACCATTTTCAAGTCACTAATTCACATTTTAAGTCACTAATTCAAATTTCAAGTCACTATACTTAACCATTTTCCAGTAACAAGTTCACAATTTCAAGTCATTATATTTAACCATTTTCAAATCACTAATTCACATTTCAAGTCACTACACTTAACCATTTTCAAGTCACTTATTCACATTTCAAGTCACTACACTTTACCATTTTCAAGAAATAAGTTCACAATTTCAAGTCACTACATTTAACCATCTCAATAAACAAGTTCACAAATTCAAGTTACTGTACTTAACCATTTTTAAAGTCACTAATTCGAATTTCAAGTTACTACACAACCATTTTCAGGAAACAAGTTCACAATTTCAAGTTGCTACACTTAACCATTTCATGAAACAAGTTAACAATTTCAAGTCACTACACTTAACCATTTTCAAGTCACTAATTCATATTTCAAGTCACTACACTTAACCATTTTCAAGAAACAAGATCAGAATTTCAAATCACTACACTTATCCATTTTCAAGAAACAAGTTCACAATTTCTAGTCACTACACTTATCCATTTTCAAGAAACAATTTCTTAATTTCAAATCACTACACTTAACCATTTAAAAGTCACTAATTCATATTTCAAGTCACTACACTTAAAAAATTTCAAGAAACATGTTCACAATTTCATGTCACTACGTTTAACCATTTCAAGTCAGTAGTTCACATTTCAAGTCACCATAGTTTACCATTTTCAAGTCACTACACTTAACCATTTTCAAGTCAGTAATTCATATATCAAGTCACTACACTTAAGAATTTTCAAGAAACATATTCACACTATCAAGTCACTAAAATTAACCATTTTCAAGAAACAAGATCAGAATTTCAAGTCACTACACTTAACCATTTTTAAGTCACTAATTCGCATTTCAAGTCACTACACTTAACCATTTTCAAGTCACTAATTCATATTTCAAGTCACTAAAACTAACCATTTTCAAGAAACAAGATCAAAATTTCAAGTCACTACACTTAAACATTTTTAAGTCACTAATTCACATTTCAAGTTACTTCACTTAACCATTTTCAAGATATTAGTTCACAATTTCAAGTCACTATACTAAACCATTTTTAAATTCACCAATTCACATTTCAAGTCACTACACTTAACCATTTTCAAATCACTAATTCATATTTTAAGTCACTACAATTAACCATTTTCTAGAAACAAGATCAGAATTTCAAGTCACTACACTTAACCATTTTTAAGTCACTAATTCACATTTCAAGTCACTACACTTAACCATTTTCAAGTCAATAATTCATATTTTAAGTCGCTACAATTAACCATTTTCAAGAAATTAGTTCACAATTTCAAGTCACTACAATTAAACAGTTCAATAAACAAGTTCACAATTTAAAATCACTACACTTAACCATTTTCAAGTCACTAATTCACATTTCAAGTCACTAATTCATATTTCAAGTCACTATACTTAACCATTTTCCAGTAACAAGTTCACAATTTCAAGTCACTATATTTAACCATTTCCAAGTCACTAATTCACATTTTAAGTCATTACACTTAACCATTTTCAAGTCACTTATTCACATTTCAAGTCACTACACTTAACCATTTTCAAGAAATGAGTTCACAATTTCAAGTCACTACATTTAACCATTTCAATAAACAAGTTCACAATTTCAAGTTACTGTACTTAACCATTTTTAAAGTCACTAATTCACATTTCAAGTTACTACACAACCATTTTCAGGAAACAAGTTCACAATTTCAAGTTGCTACACTTAACCATTTCATGAAACAAGTTAACAATTTCAAATCAATACACTTAACCATTTTAAAGTCACTAATTCATATTTAAAGTCACTACACTTAACCATTTTCAAGAAACAAGATCAGAATTTCAAATCACCACACTTTAACCATTTTCAAGAAACAAGTTCACAATTTCTAGTCACTACACTTATCCATTTTCAAGAAACATGTTCACAACTTCAAGTCACTACATTTAACCATTTTCAAGTCACTAAATCACATTTCAATTCACTACAATTAACCATTTTCGAGTCACTAATTCACAATTCAACTCACTACACTTAACCATTTTCAAGAAACAAGATAAGAATTTCAAATCACTACACTTAACCATTTTCAAGAAACAATTTCAAAATTTCAAGTCACTACATTTAACAAGTTCAATAAACAAGTGCACAATTTAAAGTCACAACTCTTAACCATTTTCAAGTCAGTAATTCACATTTCAAGTCACTAATTCATTTTTCAAGTCACTACATTTAACCATTTTCAAGTAAAAAGTTCACAATTTCAAGTCACTATATATAACCATTTTCAAGTCACTAATTCACATTTCAATTCACTAAACTTAACCATTTTCAAGTCACTAATTCACATTTCAAGTCACTACACTTAACCATTTTTAAGAAATAAGTTCACAATTTCAAGTCACTACACTTAACCATTTCAATAAACAAGTTCACAATTTCAAGTCACTATACTTAACTATTTTTAAAGTCACTAATCACATTTCAAGCCACTACACAACCATTTTCAGGAAACAAGTTCACAATTTCAATTTGCTACACTTAACCATTTCAAGAAACAAGTTCACAATTTCTAGTCACTACACTTATCCATTTTCAAAAAACAAGTTCTTAATTTCAAATCACTACACTTAACCATTTAAAAGTCACTAATTCACCTTTCAAGTCGCTACACTTAACTATTTTCAAGAAACATGTTCACAATTTCATGTCACTACATTTAACCATTTTCAAGTCACTAATTCACACTTCAATTCACTACACTTAACCATTTTCAAGTCACTAATTCACATTTCAAGTCACTACACTTAACCATTTTCAAGAAATAAGTTCACAATTTCAAGTCACTAGACTTAACCATTTCAATAAACAAGTTCACACTTTCAAGTCACTATACTTAACCATTTCAATAAACAAGTTCACAATTTCAAGTCACTATACTTAACCATTTTTAAAGTCACTAATCACATTTCAAGTCACTACACAACCATTTTCAGGAAACAAGTTCACAATTTCAAGTTGCTACACTTAACCATTTCAAGAAACAAGTTCACAATTTCTAGTCACTACACTTATCCATTTTCAAAAAACTAGTTCTTAATTTCAAATCACTACACTTAACCATTTAAAAGTCACTAATTCACATTTCAAGTCGCTACAATTAACAATTTTCAAGAAACATGTTCACAATTTCATGTCACTACATTTAAACATTTCAAGTCACTAGTTCACATTTCAAGTCACTACAGTTTACCATTTTCAAGTAACTACACTTAACCATTTTCAAGTCAGTAATTCATATTTCAAGTCACTACACTTAACAAATTTCAAGAAACATGTTCATAATTTCAAGTCACTAAATTTAACCATTTTCAAGTCACTAATTCACATTTCAATTCACTACACTTGACCATTTTCAAGTCACTAATTCACATTTCAACTCACTATACTAAACCATTTTTAAAGTCACTACTTCGTATTTCAAGTCACTACACTTAACCATTTTCAAGCCACTAATTCATATTTCAATTCTCTACAATTAACCATTTTCATCATAATTTCAAGTCACTACACTTAACCATTTTTAAGTCACTAATTCGCATTTCGGGTCACTACATTTAACCATTTTCAAGTCACTAATTCATATTTCAATTCACTACACTAACCATTTTCAAGAAACAAGATCAGAATTTCAAGTCACTACACTTAACAATTTTTCAGTCACTAATTCGCATTTCAAGTCACTACACTTAACTATTTTCAAGAAACAAGTTCACAATTTCAAGTCACTACATTTAACCAGTTCAATAAACAAGTTCACAATTTAAAGTCACTACACTTAACCATTTTCAAGTCACTAATTCATATTTTAAGTCACTAATTCATAGTTCAAGTAACTACACTTAACCATTTTCAAGTCAGTAATTCATATATCAAGTCACTACACTTAAGAATTTTCAAGAAACATATTCACAATATCAAGTCACTAAAATTAACCATTTTCAAGAAACAAGATCAGAATTTCAAGTCACTACACTTAACCATTTTTAAGTCACTAATTCGCATTTCAAGTCACTACACTTAACCATTTTCAAGTCACTAATTCATATTTCAAGTCACAAAAACTAACCATTTTCAAGAAACAAGATCAAAATTTCAAGTCACTACACTTAAACATTTTAAAGTCACTAATTCTTATTTCAAGTCACTACACTTAACTATTTTCAAGAAACAAGTTCACAATTTCAAGCCACTACATTTAACCAGTTAATAAACAAGTTCACAATTTAAAGTCACTACACTAAACCATTTTCAAGTCACTAATTCACATTTTAAGTCACTAATTCAAATTTCAAGTCACTATACTTAACCATTTTCCAGTAACAAGTTCACAATTTCAAGTCATTATATTTAACCATTTTCAAATCACTAATTCGCATTTCAAGTCACTACACTTAACCAGTTTCAAGTCACTAATTCATATTCAAGTCACTACAACTAACCATTTTCAAGAAACAAGATCAGAATTTCAAGTCACTACACTTAACAATTTTTCAGTCACTAATTCGCATTTCAAGTCACTACACTTAACTATTTTCAAGAAACAAGTTCACAATTTCAAGTCACTATATTTAACCAGTTCAATAAACAAGTTCACAATTTAAAGTCACTACACTTAACCATTTTCAAGTCACTAATTCACATTTTAAGTCACTAATTCATAGTTCAAGTTACTATACTTAACCATTTTCAAGTCACTAATTCACATTTCAACTCACTACACTTAACCATTTTCAAGAAATGAGTTCACAATTTCAAGTCACTACATTTAACCATTTCAATAAACAAGTTCACAATTTCAAGTCACTAATTCACATTTCAAGTCACTACACTTAACCATTTTCAAGTCACTAATTCATATTTCAAGTCACAAAAACTAACCATTTTCAAGAAACAAGATCAAAATTTCAAGTCACTACACTTAAACATTTTAAAGTCACTAATTCTTATTTCAAGTCACTACACTTAACTATTTTCAAGAAACAAGTTCACAATTTCAAGCCACTACATTTAACCAGTTAATAAACAAGTTCACAATTTAAAGTCACTACACTAAACCATTTTCAAGTCACTAATTCACATTTTAAGTCACTAATTCAAATTTCAAGTCACTATACTTAACCATTTTCCAGTAACAAGTTCACAATTTCAAGTCATTATATTTAACCATTTTCAAATCACTAATTCGCATTTCAAGTCACTACACTTAACCAGTTTCAAGTCACTAATTCATATTTCAAGTCACTACAACTAACCATTTTCAAGAAACAAGATCAGAATTTCAAGTCACTACACTTAACAATTTTTCAGTCACTAATTCGCATTTCAAGTCACAACACTTAACTATTTTCAAGAAACAAGTTCACAATTTCAAGTCACTACATTTAACCAGTTCATTAAACAAGTTCACAATTTAAAGTCACTACACTTAACCATTTTCAAGTCACTAATTCACATTTTAAGTCACTAATTCATAGTTCAAGTTACTATACTTAACCATTTTCAAGTCACTAATTCACATTTCAACTCACTACACTTAACCATTTTCAAGAAATGAGTTCACAATTTCAAGTCACTACATTTAACCATTTCAATAAACAAGTTCACAATTTCAAGTCACTAATTCACATTTCAAGTCACTACACTTAACCATTTTCAAGTCACTTATTCACATTTCAAGTCACTACACTTAACCATTTTCAAGAAATGAGTTCACAATTTCAAGTCACTACATTTAACCATTTCAATAAACAAGTTCACAATTTCAAGTTACTGTACTTAACCATTTTTAAAGTCACTAATTTGAATTTCAAGTTACTACACAACCATTTTCAGGAAACAAGTTCACAATTTCAAGTTGCTACACTTAACCATTTCATGAAACAAGTTAACAATTTCAAATCAATACAATTAACCATTTTAAAGTCACTAATTCATATTTAAAGTCACTACACTTAACCATTTTCAAGAAACAAGATCAGAATTTCAAATCAACACACTTTAACCATTTTCAAGAAACAAGTTCACAATTTCTAGTCACTACACTTATCCATTTTCAAGAAACAAGTTCTTAATTTCAAATCACTACACTTAACCATTTAAAAGTCACTAATTCATATTTCAAGTCACTACACTTAACAATTTTCAAGAAACATGTTCACAATTTCATGTCTCTACATTTAACCATTTTCAAGTCACTAATTCACATTTCAACTCACTACACTTAACCATTTTCAAGAAATGAGTTCACACTTTCAAGTCACTACACTTAACCATTTTCAAGTCACTAATTCACATTTTAAGTCACTAATTCATAGTTCAAGTCACTATACTTAACCATTTTCAAGTCACTAATTCACATTTCAACTCACTACACTTAACCATTTTCAAGAAATGAGTTCACAATTTCAAGTCACTACATTTAACCATTTCAATAAACAAGTTCACAATTTCTAGTCACTAATTCACATTTCAAGTCACTACACTTAACCATTTTCAAGTCACTTATTCACATTTCAAGTCACTACACTTAACCATTTTCAAGTCACTAATTCATATTTCAAGTCACTAAAACTAACCATTTTCAAGAAACAAGATCAAAATTTCAAGTCACTACACTTAAACATTTTTAAGTCACTAATTCTTATTTCAAGTCACTACACTTAACTATTTTCAAGAAACAAGTTCACAATTTCAAGCCACTACATTTAACCAGTTCAATAAACAAGTTCACAATTTAAAGTCACTACACTAAACCATTTTCAAGTCACTAATTCACATTTTAAGTCACTAATTCAAATTTCAAGTCACTATACTTAACCATTTTCCAGTAACAAGTTCACAATTTCAAGTCATTATATTTAACCATTTTCAAATCACTAATTCACATTTCAAGTCATTACACTTAACCATTTTCAAGTCACTTATTCACATTTCAAGTCACTACACTTGACCATTTTCAAGAAATAAGTTCACAATTTCAAGTCACTACATTTAACCATTTCAATAAACAAGTTCACAAATTCAAGTTACTGTACTTAACCATTTTTAAAGTCACTAATTCGAATTTCAAGTTACTACACAACCATTTTCAGGAAACAAGTTCACAATTTCAAGTTGCTACACTTAACCATTTCATTAAACAAGTTAACAATTTCAAGTCACTACACTTAACCATTTTCAAGTCACTAACTCATATTTCAAGTCACTACACTTAACCATTTTCAAGAAACAAGATCAGAATTTCAAATCACTACACTTATCCATTTTCAAGAAACAAGTTCACAATTTCTAGTCACTACACTTATCCATTTTCAAGAAACAAGTTCTTAATTTCAAATCACTACACTTAACCATTTAAAAGTCACTAATTCATATTTCAAGTCACTACACTTAAAAATTTTCAAGAAACATGTTCACAATTTCATGTCACTACATTTAACCATTTCAAGTCAGAAGTTCACATTTCAAGTCACTACAGTTTACCATTTTCAAGTCACTACACTTAACCATTTTCAAGTCAGTAATTCATATATCAAGTCACTACACTTAAGAATTTTCAAGAAACATATTCACAATATCAAGTCACTAAAATTAACCATTTTCAAGAAACAAGATCAGAATTTCAAGTCACTACACTTAACCATTTTTAAGTCACTAATTCGCATTTCAAGTCACTACACTTAACCATTTTCAAGTCACTAATTCATATTTCAAGTCACAAAAACTAACCATTTTCAAGAAACAAGATCAAAATTTCAAGTCACTACACTTAAACATTTTAAAGTCACTAATTCTTATTTCAAGTCACTACACTTAACTATTTTCAAGAAACAAGTTCACAATTTCAAGCCACTACATTTAACCAGTTAATAAACAAGTTCACAATTTAAAGTCACTACACTAAACCATTTTCAAGTCACTAATTCACATTTTAAGTCACTAATTCAAATTTCAAGTCACTATACTTAACCATTTTCCAGTAACAAGTTCACAATTTCAAGTCATTATATTTAACCATTTTCAAATCACTAATTCGCATTTCAAGTCACTACACTTAACCAGTTTCAAGTCACTAATTCATATTTCAAGTCACTACAACTAACCATTTTCAAGAAACAAGATCAGAATTTCAAGTCACTACACTTAACAATTTTTCAGTCACTAATTCGCATTTCAAGTCACTACACTTAACTATTTTCAAGAAACAAGTTCACAATTTCAAGTCACTACATTTAACCAGTTCAATAAACAAGTTCACATTTTAAAGTCACTACAGTTAACCATTTTCAAGTCACTAATTCACATTTTAAGTCACTAATTCATAGTTCAAGTTACTATACTTAACCATTTTCAAGTCACTAATTCACATTTCAACTCACTACACTTAACCATTTTCAAGAAATGAGTTCACAATTTCAAGTCACTACATTTAACCATTTCAATAAACAAGTTCACAATTTCAAGTCACTAATTCACATTTCAAGTCACTACACTTAACCATTTTCAAGTCACTTATTCACATTTCAAGTCACTACACTTAACCATTTTCAAGAAATGAGTTCACAATTTCAAGTCACTACATTTAACCATTTCAATAAACAAGTTCACAATTTCAAGTTACTGTACTTAACCATTTTTAAAGTCACTAATTTGAATTTCAAGTTACTACACAACCATTTTCAGGAAACAAGTTCACAATTTCAAGTTGCTACACTTAACCATTTCATGAAACAAGTTAACAATTTCAAATCAATACAATTAACCATTTTAAAGTCACTAATTCATATTTAAAGTCACTATACTTAACCATTTTCAAGAAACAAGATCAGAATTTCAAATCAACACACTTTAACCATTTTCAAGAAACAAGTTCACAATTTCTAGTCACTACACTTATCCATTTTCAAGAAACAAGTTCTTAATTTCAAATCACTACACTTAACCATTTAAAAGTCACTAATTCATATTTCAAGTCACTACACTTAACAATTTTCAAGAAACATGTTCACAATTTCATGTCTCTACATTTAACCATTTTCAAGTCACTAATTCACATTTCAACTCACTACACTTAACCATTTTCAAGAAATGAGTTCACACTTTCAAGTCACTACACTTAACCATTTTCAAGTCACTAATTCACATTTTAAGTCACTAATTCATAGTTCAAGTCACTATACTTAACCATTTTCAAGTCACTAATTCACATTTCAACTCACTACACTTAACCATTTTCAAGAAATGAGTTCACAATTTCAAGTCACTACATTTAACCATTTCAATAAACAAGTTCACAATTTCTAGTCACTAATTCACATTTCAAGTCACTACACTTAACCATTTTCAAGTCACTTATTCACATTTCAAGTCACTACACTTAACCATTTTCAAGTCACTAATTCATATTTCAAGTCACTAAAACTAACCATTTTCAAGAAACAAGATCAAAATTTCAAGTCACTACACTTAAACATTTTTAAGTCACTAATTCTTATTTCAAGTCACTACACTTAACTATTTTCAAGAAACAAGTTCACAATTTCAAGCCACTACATTTAACCAGTTCAATAAACAAGTTCACAATTTAAAGTCACTACACTAAACCATTTTCAAGTCACTAATTCACATTTTAAGTCACTAATTCAAATTTCAAGTCACTATACTTAACCATTTTCCAGTAACAAGTTCACAATTTCAAGTCATTATATTTAACCATTTTCAAATCACTAATTCACATTTCAAGTCACTACACTTAACCATTTTCAAGTCACTTATTCACATTTCAAGTCACTACACTTTACCATTTTCAAGAAATAAGTTCACAATTTCAAGTCACTACATTTAACCATCTCAATAAACAAGTTCACAAATTCAAGTTACTGTACTTAACCATTTTTAAAGTCACTAATTCGAATTTCAAGTTACTACACAACCATTTTCAGGAAACAAGTTCACAATTTCAAGTTGCTACACTTAACCATTTCATGAAACAAGTTAACAATTTCAAGTCACTACACTTAACCATTTTCAAGTCACTAATTCATATTTCAAGTCACTACACTTAACCATTTTCAAGAAACAAGATCAGAATTTCAAATCACTACACTTATCCATTTTCAAGAAACAAGTTCACAATTTCTAGTCACTACACTTATCCATTTTCAAGAAACAAGTTCTTAATTTCAAATCACTACACTTAACCATTTAAAAGTCACTAATTCATATTTCAAGTCACTACACTTAAAAAATTTCAAGAAACATGTTCACAATTTCATGTCACTACGTTTAACCATTTCAAGTCAGTAGTTCACATTTCAAGTCACCATAGTTTACCATTTTCAAGTCACTACACTTAACCATTTTCAAGTCAGTAATTCATATATCAAGTCACTACACTTAAGAATTTTCAAGAAACATATTCACACTATCAAGTCACTAAAATTAACCATTTTCAAGAAACAAGATCAGAATTTCAAGTCACTACACTTAACCATTTTTAAGTCACTAATTCGCATTTCAAGTCACTACACTTAACCATTTTCAAGTCACTAATTCATATTTCAAGTCACTAAAACTAACCATTTTCAAGAAACAAGATCAAAATTTCAAGTCACTACACTTAAACATTTTTAAGTCACTAATTCACATTTCAAGTTACTTCACTTAACCATTTTCAAGATATTAGTTCACAATTTCAAGTCACTACATTTAACCAGTTCAATAAACAAGTTCACAATTTAAAGTCACTACACTTAACCATTTTCAAGTCACTAATTCACATTTTAAGCACTAATTCATATTTCAAGTCACTATACTTAACCATTTTCCAGTAACAAGTTCACAATTTCAAGTCATTATATTTAACCATTTTCAAATCACTAATTCACATTTCAAGTCACTACACTTAACCATTTTCAAGTCACTTATTCACATTTCAAGTCACTACACTTGACCATTTTCAAGAAATTAGTTCACAATTTCAAGTCACTACATTTAACCATTTCAATAAACAAGTTCACGATTTCAAGTTACTGTACTTAACCTTTTTTAAAGTCACTAATTCGAATTTCAAGTTACTACACAACCATTTTCAGGAAACAAGTTCACAATTTCAAGTTGCTACACTTAACCATTTCATGAAACAAGTTAACAATTTCAAGTCACTACACTTAACCATTTTCAAGTCACTAATTCATATTTCAAGTCACTACACTTAACCATTTTAAAGAAACAAGATCAGAATTTCAAATCACTACACTTAACCATTTTCAAGAAACAAGTTCACAATTTAGAGTCACTACACTTATCCATTTTCAAGAAACAAGTTCATAATTTCAAATCACTACACTTAACCATTTAAAAGTCACTAATTCATATTTCAAGTCACTACACTTAAAAAATTTCAAGAAACATGTTCACAATTTCATGTCACTACATTTAACCATTTCAAGTCAGTAGTTCACATTTCAAGTCACTACAGTTTACCATTTTCAAGTCACTACACTTAACCATTTTCAAGAAACAAGTTCACAATTTCAAGTCACTACATTTAACCAGTTCAATAAACAAGTGCACAATTTAAAGTCACTGCACTTAACCATTTTCAAGTCAGTTATTCACATTTCAAGTCACTAATTCATATTTCAAGTCACTACATTTAACCATTTTCAAGTAACAAGTTCAAGTCACTATATATAACCATTTTCAAGTCACTAATTCACATTTCAAGTCACTACACTTAACCATTTTCAAGAAATAAGTTCACAATTTCAAGTCACCACATTTAACCATTTCAATAAACAAGTTCACAATTTAAAGTCACTAAACCATTTTAAAAGTCACTAATTCACATTTCAAGTCACTACACTACCATTTTCAGGAAACAAGTTCACAATTTCAAGTTGCTACACTTAACCATTTCAAGAAAAAAGTTCACAATTTCTGGTCACTACACTTATCCATTTTCTAGAAACAGGTTCTTAATTTCAAATCACTTTACTTAACCATTTAAAAGTCACTAATTCAAATTTCAAGTCACTACACTTAACAATTTTCAAGAAACTTGTTCACAATTTCATGTCACTACATTTAACCATTTCAAGTCACTAGTTCACATTTCAAGTCACTACTGTTTACCATTTTCAAGTCACTACACTTTACCATTTTCAAGTCAGTAATTCATATTTCAAGTCACTACACTAAACAATTTTCAAGAAACATGTTCACAATTTCAAGTCATTACATTTAACCATTTTCAAGTCACTAATTCACATTTCAATTAACTACACTTAACCATTTTCAAGTCACTAATTCACATTTCAACTCACTACACTTAACTATTTTCATGAAACAAGTTAACAATTTCAAGTCACTACACTTAACCATTTTCAAGTCACTAATTCACATTTCAATTCACTACACTTAACCATTTTCAAGTCACTAATTCACAATTGAACTCACTATACTTAAATATTTTCATGAAACAAGTTAACAATTTCAAGTCACTACACTTAACCATTTTCAAGTAACTAATTCATATTTCAAGTCACTACACTTAACCATTTTCAAGAAACAAGATCAGAATTTCAAATCACTACACTTAACCATTTTTAAGTCACTAATTCGCATTTCAAGTCACTACACTTAACCATTTTCAAGAAACAAGTTCACACTTTCAAGTCACTACATTTAACCAGTTCAATAAACAAGTGCACAATTTAAAGTCACTGCACTTAACCATTTTCAACTCAGTAATTCACATTCCAAGTCACTAATTCATATTTCAGGTCACTACACTTGACCATTTTCAAGTAACAAGTTCACAATTTCAAGTCACTAGATATAACCATTTACAAGTCACTAATTCACATTTCAAGTCACTACACTTAACCATTTTCAAGTTACTAATACACATTTCAAGTCACTACACTTAACCATTTTCAAGAAATAAGTTCACAATTTCAAGTCGCTACATTTAACCATTTCAATAAACAAGTTCACAATTTTAAGTCACTATACTTAACCATTTTCAAGAAACCAGTTCTTAATTTCAAATCACTGCACTTAACCATTTAAGAGTCACTAATTCACATATCTAGACACTAATTCACATTTCAAGTCACTACACTTAACCATTTTCAAGAAATAAGTTCACAATTTCAAGTCACTATATTTAACCATTTCAATAAACAAGTTCACAATTTAAATTCACTACACTTAACTATTTTCAAGTCACAAATTCACATTTCAAGTCACTACACTTAACCATTTTCAAGAAACAAGTTCACAATTTCAAGTTACTACATTTAACCAGTTCAATTAACAAGTTCACAATTTAAAGTCACTACACTTAACCATTTTCAAGTCACTAATTCATATTTCAAGTCACTACACTTAACCATTTTCAAGTAACAAGTTCACAATTTCAAGTCACTATATTTAACCATTTTCAAGTCACTAATTCACATTTCAAGTCACTACACTTAACCATTTTCAAGTCGCTAATTCACATTTCAAGTTACTTCACTTAACCATTTTCAAGATATTAGTTCACAATTACAAGTCACTACATTTAACCATTTCAATAAACAAGTTCACAATTTAGAGTCACTACACTTAACTATTTTCAAATCACAAATTCACATTTCAAGGTACTACACTTAACCATTTTCAAGAAACAAGTTCACAATTTTAAGTCACTACAATTAACCATTTCATTAAACAAGTTCAAAATTTCATGTCACTACATTTAACCATTTCATTAAAAAAGTTCACAATTTCAAGTCACTACACTTCACTATTTTCAAGTCACAAATTCATATTTAAAGTCACTACACTTAAACATTTTCAAGTCACTAATTCACATTTTAAGTCACTAATTCATAGTTCAAGTTACTATACTTAACCATTTTCAAGTCACTAATTCACATTTCAACTCACTACACTTAACCATTTTCAAGAAATGAGTTCACAATTTCAAGTCACTACATTTAACCATTTCAATAAACAAGTTCACAATTTCAAGTTACTGTACTTAACCATTTTTAAAGTCACTAATTCACATTTCAAGTTACTACACAACCATTTTCAGGAAACAAGTTCACAATTTCAAGTTGCTACACTTAACCATTTCATGAAACAAGTTAACAATTTCAAATCAATACACTTAACCATTTTAAAGTCACTAATTCATATTTAAAGTCACTACACTTAACCATTTTCAAGAAACAAGATCAGAATTTCAAATCACCACACTTTAACCATTTTCAAGAAACAAGTTCACAATTTCTAGTCACTACACTTATCCATTTTCAAGAAACATGTTCACAACTTCAAGTCACTACATTTAACCATTTTCAAGTCACTAAATCACATTTCAATTCACTACAATTAACCATTTTCGAGTCACTAATTCACAATTCAACTCACTACACTTAACCATTTTCAAGAAACAAGATAAGAATTTCAAATCACTACACTTAACCATTTTCAAGAAACAATTTCAAAATTTCAAGTCACTACATTTAACAAGTTCAATAAACAAGTGCACAATTTAAAGTCACAACTCTTAACCATTTTCAAGTCAGTAATTCACATTTCAAGTCACTAATTCATTTTTCAAGTCACTACATTTAACCATTTTCAAGTAAAAAGTTCACAATTTCAAGTCACTATATATAACCATTTTCAAGTCACTAATTCACATTTCAATTCACTAAACTTAACCATTTTCAAGTCACTAATTCACATTTCAAGTCACTACACTTAACCATTTTTAAGAAATAAGTTCACAATTTCAAGTCACTACACTTAACCATTTCAATAAACAAGTTCACAATTTCAAGTCACTATACTTAACCATTTTTAAAGTCACTAATCACATTTCAAGTCACTACACAACCATTTTCAGGAAACAAGTTCACAATTTCAAGTTGCTACACTTAACCATTTCAAGAAACAAGTTCACAATTTCTAGTCACTACACTTATCCATTTTCAAAAAACTAGTTCTTAATTTCAAATCACTACACTTAACCATTTAAAAGTCACTAATTCACATTTCAAGTCGCTACAATTAACAATTTTCAAGAAACATGTTCACAATTTCATGTCACTACATTTAAACATTTCAAGTCACTAGTTCACATTTCAAGTCACTACAGTTTACCATTTTCAAGTAACTACACTTAACCATTTTCAAGTCAGTAATTCATATTTCAAGTCACTACACTTAACAAATTTCAAGAAACATGTTCATAATTTCAAGTCACTAAATTTAACCATTTTCAAGTCACTAATTCACATTTCAATTCACTACACTTGACCATTTTCAAGTCACTAATTCACATTTCAACTCACTATACTAAACCATTTTTAAAGTCACTACTTCGTATTTCAAGTCACTACACTTAACCATTTTCAAGCCACTAATTCATATTTCAATTCTCTACAATTAACCATTTTCATCATAATTTCAAGTCACTACACTTAACCATTTTTAAGTCACTAATTCACATTTCGGGTCACTACATTTAACCATTTTCAAGTCACTAATTCATATTTCAATTCACTACAATTAACCATTTTCAAGAAACAAGATCAGAATTTTAAATCACTACACTTAACCATTTTCAAGAATCAAGTTCACAATTTCAAGTCACTACATTTAACCAGTTCAATAAACAAGTGCACAATTTAAAGTCACTACACTTAACCATTTTCAAGTCAGTAATTCATATTTAAAGTCACTACACTTAACCATTTTCAAGTAACAAGTTCACAATTTCAAGTCACTATATATAACCATTTTCAAGTCACTAATTCACATTTCAAGTCACTACACTTAACCATTTTCAAGTCACTAATTCACATTTCAAGTCACTACACTTAACCATTTTCAAGAAATAAGTTCACAATTTTAAGTCACTACACTTAACCATTTCAATAAACAAGTTCACAATTTCAAGTCACTATACTTAACCATTTTTAAAGTCACTAATCACATTTCAAGTCACTACACAACCATTTTCAGGAAACAAGTTCACAATTTAAAGTTTCTACACTTAACCATTTCAAGAAACAAGTTCACAATTTCTAGTCACTACACTTATCCATTTTCAAGAAACAAGTTGTTAATGTCAAATCACTACACTTAACCACTTAAAAGTCACTAATTCACATTTCAAGTCACTATACTTACCAATTTTCAAGAAACATGTTCACAATTTCATGTCACTACATTTAACCATTTCAAGTCACTAGTTCACATTTCAAGTCACTACAGTTTACCATTTTCAAGTCACTACACTTAACCATATTCAAGTCAGTAATTCACATTTCAAGTCACTACACTTAACAATTTTCAAGAAACATGTTCACAATTTCAAGTCACTACATTTAACCATTTTCAAGTCACTAATTCACAATTCAAGTCACTACACTTAACTATTTTCAAGTCACTAATTCATATTTCAAGTCACTACAATTAACCATTTTCAAGAAACAAGATCAGAATTTCAAGTCACTACACTCAACCATTTTTAAGTCACTAATTCGCATTTCAAGTCACTACACTTAACCATTTTCAAGTCACTAATTCATATTTCAAGTCACTACAATTATCCATTTTCAAGAAACAAGATCAGAATTTCAAGTCACTACACTTAACCATTTTTAAGTCACTAATTCGCATTTCAAGTCACTAAACTTAACCATTTTCAAGAAACAAGTTCACAATTTCAAGTCACTACATTTAACCAGTTCAATAAACAAGTTCACAATTTCAAGTCACTATATATAACCATTTTTAAAGTCACTAATTCACATTTCAAGTCACTACACAACCATTTTCAGGAAACAAGTTCACAATTTCAAGTCACTACACTTAACCATTTCAAGAAACAAGTTCACAATTGCAAGTCACTACATTTATCCATTTTCAAGAAACAAGTTCTTAATTTCAAATCACTACACTTAACCATTTAAAAGTCACTAATTCACATTTCAAGTCACTACACTTAACCATTTTCAAGAAACATGTTCACAATTTCATGTCACTACATTTAACCATTTCAAGTCACTAGTTCACATTTCAAGTCACTATAGTTTACCATTTTCAAGTCACTATACTTAACCATTTTCGAGTCAGTAATTCACATTTCAAGTCACTACACTTAACCATTTTCATAAAACAAGTTCATAATTTCAAGTCACTACATTTAACTATTTTCTAGTCACTACACTTACCTATTTTCAAGAAACAAGTTCACAATTTCAAGTCACTGCATTTAACCATTTCATTAAACAATTTCACAATTTCAAGTCACTACACTTTACCATTTTTAAGTCACTAATTCACATTTCAAGTCACTAATTCATATTTCAAGTCACTACACTTAACCATTTAAAAGTCACTAATTCACATTTCAAGTCACTACACTTAACCATTTTCAAGAAACATTTTCACAATTTCATGTCACTACATTTAACCATTTCAAGTCACTAGTTCACATTTCAAGTCACTACAGTTTACCATTTTCAAGTCACTACACTTAACCATTTTCTAGTCACTAATTCACATTTCTAGTCACTAATCTTAAGCATTTTCAAGAAACAAGTGCGCAATTTCAAGTCACCATATTTATCCATTTTCAAGTTACTAATTCACAATTCAAGTCACTAAACTTAACCATTTTCAAGTCACTAATTCACATTTCAAATCACTACACCAAACCATTTTCAAGAAACAAGTCCACATTTTTCAAGTCACTACACTTTACCATTATAAGAAACAAGTTCACAATTTCAAGTCACTATACTAAACCATTTTTAAATTCACCAATTCACATTTCAAGTCACTACACTTAACCATTTTCAAATCACTAATTCATATTTCAAGTCACTACAGTTAACCATTTTCTAGAAACAAGATCAGAATTTCAAGTCACTACACTTAACCATTTTTAAGTCACTAATTCACATTTCAAGTCACTACACTTAACCATTTTCAAGTCAATAATTCATATTTTAAGTCACTACAATTAACCATTTTCAAGAAATTAGTTCACAATTTCAAGTCACTACAATTAAACAGTTCAATAAACAAGTTCACAATTTAAAATCACTACACTTAACCATTTTCAAGTCACTAATTCACATTTCAAGTCACTAATTCATATTTCAAGTCACTATACTTAACCATTTTCCAGTAACAAGTTCACAATTTCAAGTCACTATATTTAACCATTTTCAAGTCACTAATTCACATTTTAAGTCATTACACTTAACCATTTTCAAGTCACTTATTCACATTTCAAGTCACTACACTTAACCATTTTCAAGAAATGAGTTCACAATTTCAAGTCACTACATTTAACCATTTCAATAAACAAGTTCACAAATTCAAGTTACTGTACTTAACCATTTTTAAAGTCACTAATTCACATTTCAAGTTACTACACAACCATTTTCAGGAAACAAGTTCACAATTTCAAGTTGCTACACTTAACCATTTCATGAAACAAGTTAACAATTTCAAATCAATACACTTAACCATTTTAAAGTCACTAATTCATATTTAAAGTCACTACACTTAACCATTTTCAAGAAACAAGATCAGAATTTCAAATCACCACACTTTAACCATTTTCAAGAAACAAGTTCACAATTTCTAGTCACTACACTTATCCATTTTCAAGAAACATGTTCACAACTTCAAGTCACTACATTTAACCATTTTCAAGTCACTAAATCACATTTCAATTCACTACAATCAACCATTTTCGAGTCACTAATTCACAATTCAACTCACTACACTTAACCATTTTCAAGAAACAAGATAAGAATTTCAAATCACTACACTTAACCATTTTCAAGAAACAATTTCAAAATTTCAAGTCACTACATTTAACAAGTTCAATAAACAAGTGCACAATTTAAAGTCACAACTCTTAACCATTTTCAAGTCAGTAATTCACATTTCAAGTCACTAATTCATTTTTCAAGTCACTACATTTAACCATTTTCAAGTAAAAAGTTCACAATTTCAAGTCACTATGTATAACCATTTTCAAGTCACTAATTCACATTTCAATTCACTAAACTTAACCATTTTCAAGTCACTAATTCACATTTCAAGTCACTACACTTAACCATTTTTAAGAAATAAGTTCACAATTTCAAGTCACTACACTTAACCATTTCAATAAACAAGTTCACAATTTCAAGTCACTATACTTAACTATTTTTAAAGTCACTAATCACATTTCAAGCCACTACACAACCATTTTCAGGAAACAAGTTCACAATTTCAATTTGCTACACTTAACCATTTCAAGGAACAAGTTCACAATTTCTAGTCACTACACTTATCCATTTTCAAAAAACAAGTTCTTAATTTCAAATCACTACACTTAACCATTTAAAAGTCACTAATTCACCTTTCAAGTCGCTACACTTAACAATTTTCAAGAAACATGTTCACAATTTCATGTCACTACATTTAACCATTTTCAAGTCACTAATTCACACTTCAATTCACTACACTTAACCATTTTCAAGTCACTAATTCACATTTCAAGTCACTACACTTAACCATTTTCAAGAAATAAGTTCACAATTTCAAGTCACTAGACTTAACCATTTCAATAAACAAGTTCACACTTTCAAGTCACTATACTTAACCATTTCAATAAACAAGTTCACAATTTCAAGTCACTATACTTAACCATTTTTAAAGTCACTAATCACATTTCAAGTCACTACACAACCATTTTCAGGAAACAAGTTCACAATTTCAAGTTGCTACACTTAACCATTTCAAGAAACAAGTTCACAATTTCTAGTCACTACACTTATCCATTTTCAAAAAACTAGTTCTTAATTTCAAATCACTACACTTAACCATTTAAAAGTCACTAATTCACATTTCAAGTCGCTACAATTAACAATTTTCAAGAAACATGTTCACAATTTCATGTCACTACATTTAACCATTTTCAAGTCACTAATTCACATTTCAAGTCACTACACTTAACCATTTTTAAGAAATAAGTTCACAATTTCAAGTCACTACACTTAACCATTTCAATAAACAAGTTCACAATTTCAAGTCACTATACTTAACTATTTTTAAAGTCACTAATCACATTTCAAGCCACTACACAACCATTTTCAGGAAACAAGTTCACAATTTCAATTTGCTACACTTAACCATTTCAAGAAACAAGTTCACAATTTCTAGTCACTACACTTATCCATTTTCAAAAAACAAGTTCTTAATTTCAAATCACTACACTTAACCATTTAAAAGTCACTAATTCACCTTTCAAGTCGCTACACTTAACAATTTTCAAGAAACATGTTCACAATTTCATGTCACTACATTTAACCATTTTCAAGTCACTAATTCACACTTCAATTCACTACACTTAACCATTTTCAAGTCACTAATTCACATTTCAAGTCACTACACTTAACCATTTTCAAGAAATAAGTTCACAATTTCAAGTCACTAGACTTAACCATTTCAATAAACAAGTTCACACTTTCAAGTCACTATACTTAACCATTTCAATAAACAAGTTCACAATTTCAAGTCACTATACTTAACCATTTTTAAAGTCACTAATCACATTTCAAGTCACTACACAACCATTTTCAGGAAACAAGTTCACAATTTCAAGTTGCTACACTTAACCATTTCAAGAAACAAGTTCACAATTTCTAGTCACTACACTTATCCATTTTCAAAAAACTAGTTCTTAATTTCAAATCACTACACTTAACCATTTAAAAGTCACTAATTCACATTTCAAGTCGCTACAATTAACAATTTTCAAGAAACATGTTCACAATTTCATGTCACTACATTTAAACATTTCAAGTCACTAGTTCACATTTCAAGTCACTACAGTTTACCATTTTCAAGTAACTACACTTAACCATTTTCAAGTCAGTAATTCATATTTCAAGTCACTACACTTAACAAATTTCAAGAAACATGTTCATAATTTCAAGTCACTAAATTTAACCATTTTCAAGTCACTAATTCACATTTCAATTCACTACACTTGACCATTTTCAAGTCACTAATTCACATTTCAAGTCACTACACTTAACCATTTTCAAGTCAATAATTCATATTTTAAGTCACTACAATTAACCATTTTCAAGAAATTAGTTCACAATTTCAAGTAACTACAATTAAACAGTTCAATAAACAAGTTCACAATTTAAAATCACTACACTTAACCATTTTCAAGTCACTAATTCACATTTCAAGTCACTAATTCATATTTCAAGTTACTATACTTAACCATTTTTCAGTAACAAGTTCACAATTTCAAGTCACTATATTTAACCATTTCCAAGTCACTAATTCACATTTTAAGTCATTACACTTAACCATTTTTCAAGTCACTACATTTAACCATTTTCAAGTAAAAAGTTCACAATTTCAAGTCACTATATATAACCATTATCAAGTCACTAATTCACATTTCAATTCACTAAACTTAACCATTTTCAAGTCACTAATTCACATTTCAAGTCACTACACTTAACCATTTTTAAGAAATAAGTTCACAATTTCAAGTCACTACACTTAACCATTTCAATAAACAAGTTCACAATTTCAAGTCACTATACTTAACTATTTTTAAAGTCACTAATCACATTTCAAGCCACTACACAACCATTTTCAGGAAACAAGTTCACAATTTCAATTTGCTACACTTAACCATTTCAAGAAACAAGTTCACAATTTCTAGTCACTACACTTATCCATTTTCAAAAAACAAGTTCTTAATTTCAAATCACTACACTTAACCATTTAAAAGTCACTAATTCACCTTTCAAGTCGCTACACTTAACAATTTTCAAGAAACATGTTCACAATTTCATGTCACTACATTTAACCATTTTCAAGTCACTAATTCACACTTCAATTCACTACACTTAACCATTTTCAAGTCACTAATTCACATTTCAAGTCACTACACTTAACCATTTTCAAGAAATAAGTTCACAATTTCAAGTCACTAGACTTAACCATTTCAATAAACAAGTTCACACTTTCAAGTCACTATACTTAACCATTTCAATAAACAAGTTCACAATTTCAAGTCACTATACTTAACCATTTTTAAAGTCACTAATCACATTTCAAGTCACTACACAACCATTTTCAGGAAACAAGTTCACAATTTCAAGTTGCTACACTTAACCATTTCAAGAAACAAGTTCACAATTTCTAGTCACTACACTTATCCATTTTCAAAAAACTAGTTCTTAATTTCAAATCACTACACTTAACCATTTAAAAGTCACTAATTCACATTTCAAGTCGCTACAATTAACAATTTTCAAGAAACATGTTCACAATTTCATGTCACTACATTTAAACATTTCAAGTCACTAGTTCACATTTCAAGTCACTACAGTTTACCATTTTCAAGTAACTACACTTAACCATTTTCAAGTCAGTAATTCATATTTCAAGTCACTACACTTAACAAATTTCAAGAAACATGTTCATAATTTCAAGTCACTAAATTTAACCATTTTCAAGTCACTAATTCACATTTCAATTCACTACACTTGACCATTTTCAAGTCACTAATTCACATTTCAACTCACTATACTAAACCATTTTTAAAGTCACTACTTCGTATTTCAAGTCACTACACTTAACCATTTTCAAGCCACTAATTCATATTTCAATTCTCTACAATTAACCATTTTCATCATAATTTCAAGTCACTACACTTAACCATTTTTAAGCCACTAATTCACATTTCGGGTCACTACATTTAACCATTTTCAAGTCACTAATTCATATTTCAATTCACTACAATTAACCATTTTCAAGAAACAAGATCAGAATTTCAAGTCACTACACTTAAGCATTTTTAAGTCACTAATTCGCATTTCAAGTCACTACACTTAACCAGTTTCAAGTCACTAATTCATATTTCAAGTCACTACAACTAACCATTTTCAAGAAACAAGATCAGAATTTCAAGTCACTACACTTAACAATTTTTCAGTCACTAATTCGCATTTCAAGTCACTACACTTAACTATTTTCAAGAAACAAGTTCACAATTTCAAGTCACTACATTTAACCAGTTCAATAAACAAGTTCACAATTTAAAGTCACTACACTTAACCATTTTCAAGTCACTAATTCACATTTTAAGTCACTAATTCATAGTTCAAGTTACTATACTTAACCATTTTCAAGTCACTAATTCACATTTCAACTCACTACACTTAACCATTTTCAAGAAATGAGTTCACAATTTCAAGTCACTACATTTAACCATTTCAATAAACAAGTTCACAATTTCAAGTCACTAATTCAAATTTCAAGTCACTACACTTAACCATTTTCAAGTCACTTATTCACATTTCAAGTCACTACACTTAACCAGTTCAATAAACAAGTTCACAATTTAAAGTCACTACACTTAACCATTTTCAAGATATTAGTTCACAATTTCAAGTCACTACATTTAACCAGTTCAATAAACAAGTTCACAATTTAAAGTCACTACACTTAACCATTTTCAAGTCACTAATTCACATTTTAAGTCACTAATTCATATTTCAAGTCACTATACTTAACCATTTTCCAGTAACAAGTTCACAATTTCAAGTCATTATATTTAACCATTTTCAAATCACTAATTCACATTTCAAGTCACTGCACTTAACCATTTTCAAGTCACTTATTCACATTTCAAGTCACTACACTTTACCATTTTCAAGAAATTAGTTCACAATTTCAAGTCACTACATTTAACCATTTCAATAAACAAGTTCACGATTTCAAGTTACTGTACTTAACCTTTTTTAAAGTCACTAATTCGAATTTCAAGTTACTACACAACCATTTTCAGGAAACAAGTTCACAATTTCAAGTTGCTACACTTAACCATTTCATTAAACAAGTTAACAATTTCAAGTCACTACACTTAACCATTTTCAAGTCACTAATTCATATTTCAAGTCACTACACTTAACCATTTTAAAGAAACAAGATCAGAATTTCAAATCACTACACTTAACCATTTTCAAGAAACAAGTTCACAATTTCTAGTCACTACACTTATCCATTTTCAAGTCACTACAGTTTACCATTTTCAAGTCACTACACTTAACCATTTTCAAGAAACAAGTTCACAATTTCAAGTCACTACATTTAACCAGTTCAATAAACAAGTGCACAATTTAAAGTCACTGCACTTAACCATTTTCAAGTCAGTTATTCACATTTCAAGTCACTAATTCATATTTCAAGTCACTACATTTAACCATTTTCAAGTAACAAGTTCACAATTTCAAGTCACTATATATAACCATTTTCAAGTCACTAATTCACATTTCAAGTCACTACACTTAACCATTTTCAAGAAATAAGTTCACAATTTCAAGTCACCACATTTAACCATTTCAATAAACAAGTTCACAATTTAAAGTCACTAAACCATTTTAAAAGTCACTAATTCACATTTCAAGTCACTACACTACCATTTTCAGGAAACAAGTTCACAATTTCAAGTTGCTACACTTAACCATTTCAAGAAAAAAGTTCACAATTTCTGGTCACTACACTTATCCATTTTCAAGAAACAAGTTCTTAATTTCAAATCACTACACTTAACCATTTAAAAGTCACTAATTCATATTTCAAGTCACTACACTTAACAATTTTCAAGAAACATGTTCACAATTTCATGTCACTACATTTAACCATTTTCAAGTCACTAATTCACATTTCAACTCACTACACTTAACCATTTTCAAGTCACTAATTCACATTTTAAGTCACTAATTCATAGTTCAAGTCACTATACTTAACCATTTTCAAGTCACTAATTCACATTTTAACTCACTACACTTAACCATTTTCAAGAAATGAGTTCACAATTTCAAGTCACTACATTTAACCATTTCAATAAACAAGTTCACGATTTCAAGTTACTGTACTTAACCTTTTTTAAAGTCACTAATTCGAATTTCAAGTTACTACACAACCATTTTCAGGAAACAAGTTCACAATTTCAAGTTGCTACACTTAACCATTTCATGAAACAAGTTAACAATTTCAAGTCACTACACTTAACCATTTTCAAGTCACTAATTCATATTTCAAGTCACTACACTTAACCATTTTAAAGAAACAAGATCAGAATTTCAAATCACTACACTTAACCATTTTCAAGAAACAAGTTCACAATTTAGAGTCACTACACTTATCCATTTTCAAGAAACAAGTTCTTAATTTCAAATCACTACACTTAACCATTTAAAAGTCACTAATTCATATTTCAAGTCACTACACTTAAAAATTTTCAAGAAACATGTTCACAATTTCATGTCACTACATTTAACCATTTCAAGTTAGTAGTTCACATTTCAAGTCACTACAGTTTACCATTTTCAAGTCACTACACTTAACCATTTTCAAGAAACAAGTTCACAATTTCAAGTCACTACATTTAACCAGTTCAATAAACAAGTGCACAATTTAAAGTCACTGCACTTAACCATTTTCAACTCAGTAATTCACATTCCAAGTCACTAATTCATATTTCAAGTCACTACACTTGACCATTTTCAAGTAACAAGTTCACAATTTAAATTCACTACACTTAACTATTTTCAAGTCACAAATTCACATTTCAAGTCACTACACTTAATCATTTTCAAGAAACAAGTTCACAATTTCAAGTTACTACATTTAACCAGTTCAATTAACAAGTTCACAATTTAAAGTCACTACACTTAACCATTTTCAAGTCACTAATTCACATTTCAAGTCACTAATTCATATTTCAAGTCACTACACTTAACCATTTTCAAGTAACAAGTTCACAATTTCAAGTCACTATATTTAACCATTTTCAAGTCACTAATTCACATTTCAAGTCACTACACTTAACCATTTTCAAGTCGCTAATTCACATTTCAAGTTACTTCACTTAACCATTTTCAAGATATTAGTTCACAATTACAAGTCACTACATTTAACCATTTAAATAAACAAGTTCACAATTTAGAGTCACTACACTTAACTATTTTCAAATCACAAATTCACATTTCAAGGTACTACACTTAACCATTTTCAAGAAACAAGTTCACAATTTTAAGTCACTACAATTAACCATTTCATTAAACAAGTTCACAATTTCATGTCACTACATTTAACCATTTCATTAAAAAAGTTCACAATTTCAAGTCACTACACTTCACTATTTTCAAGTCACAAATTCACATATCAAGGTACTACACTTAACCATTTTCAAGTAACAAGTTCACAATTTCAAGTAACTACACTTAACCATTTTCAAGTAACATGTTCACAATTTCAATTCACCAAATTTAACCATTTTCAAATCACTAATTCACATTTCAAGTCACTACACTTAACCATTTTCAAGTCACTAATTCATATTTCAAGTCACTACACTTAACTAATTTCAAGAAACAAGATCAGAATTTCAAGTCACTACACTTAACCATTTTCAAGAAACAAGTTCACAATTTCAAGTCACTACATTTAACCAGTTCAATAAACAAGTGCACAATTTAAAGTCACTACACTTAACCATTTTCAAGTCACTAATTCACATTTCAATTCACTAATTCATATTTTAAGTCACTACACTTAACCATTTTCAAGTAACAAGTTCACAATTTCAAGTCACCATATTTAACCATTTTCAAGTCACTAATTCACATTTCAAGTCTCTACACTTAACCATTTTCAAGATACAAGTTCTTAATTTCAAATCACTACACTTAACCATTTTCAAGTAACAAGTTCACAATTTCAAGTCACCATATTTAACCATTTTCAAGTCACTAATTCACATTTCAAGTCACTACACTTAACCATTTTCAAGTCACTAATTCATATTTCAAGTCACTACACTTAACCATTTTCAAGAAACAAGATCAGAATTTCAAGTCACTACACTTAATCATTTTCAAGAAATAAGTTCACAATTTCAAGTCACCACATTTAACCATTTCAATAAACAAGTTCACAATTTAAAGTCACTAAACCATTTTAAAAGTCACTAATTCACATTTCAAGTCACTACACTACCATTTTCAGGAAACAAGTTCACAATTTCAAGTTGCTACACTTAACCATTTCAAAAAAAAAGTTCACAATTTCTGGTCACTACACTTATCCATTTTCAAGAAACAAGTTCTTAATTTCAAATCACTACACTTAACCATTTAAAAGTCACTAATTCATATTTCAAGTCACTACACTTAACAATTTTCAAGAAACATGTTCACAATTTCATGTCACTACATTTAACCATTTTCAAGTCACTAATTCACATTTCAACTCACTACACTTAATCATTTTCAAGAAACAAGTTCACAATTTCAAGTTACTACATTTAACCAGTTCAATTAACAAGTTCACAATTTAAAGTCACTACACTTAACCATTTTCAAGTCACTAATTCACCTTTCAAGTCACTAATTCATATTTCAAGTCACTACACTTAACCATTTTCAAGTAACAAGTTCACAATTTCAAGTCACTATATTTAACCATTTTCAAGTCACTAATTCACATTTCAAGTCACTACACTTAACCATTTTCAAGTCGCTAATTCACATTTCAAGTTACTTCACTTAACCATTTTCAAGATATTAGTTCACAATTACAAGTCACTACATTTAACCATTTAAATAAACAAGTTCACAATTTAGAGTCACTACACTTAACTATTTTCAAATCACAAATTCACATTTCAAGGTACTACACTTAACCATTTTCAAGAAACAAGTTCACAATTTTAAGTCACTACAATTAACCATTTCATTAAACAAGTTCACAATTTCATGTCACTACATTTAACCATTTCATTAAAAAAGTTCACAATTTCAAGTCACTACACTTCACTATTTTCAAGTCACAAATTCACATATCAAGGTACTACACTTAACCATTTTCAAGTAACAAGTTCACAATTTCAAGTAACTACACTTAACCATTTTCAAGTAACATGTTCACAATTTCAATTCACCAAATTTAACCATTTTCAAATCACTAATTCACATTTCAAGTCACTACACTTAACCATTTTCAAGTCACTAATTCATATTTCAAGTCACTACACTTAACTAATTTCAAGAAACAAGATCAGAATTTCAAGTCACTACACTTAACCATTTTCAAGAAACAAGTTCACAATTTCAAGTCACTACATTTAACCAGTTCAATAAACAAGTGCACAATTTAAAGTCACTACACTTAACCATTTTCAAGTCACTAATTCACATTTCAATTCACTAATTCATATTTTAAGTCACTACACTTAACCATTTTCAAGTAACAAGTTCACAATTTCAAGTCACCATATTTAACCATTTTCAAGTCACTAATTCACATTTCAAGTCTCTACACTTAACCATTTTCAAGATACAAGTTCTTAATTTCAAATCACTACACTTAACCATTTTCAAGTAACAAGTTCACAATTTCAAGTCACCATATTTAACCATTTTCAAGTCACTAATTCACATTTCAAGTCACTACACTTAACCATTTTCAAGTCACTAATTCATATTTCAAGTCACTACACTTAACCATTTTCAAGAAACAAGATCAGAATTTCAAGTCACTACACTTAACCATTTTCAAGAAATAAGTTCACAATTTCAAGTCACCACATTTAACCATTTCAATAAACAAGTTCACAATTTAAAGTCACTAAACCATTTTAAAAGTCACTAATTCACATTTCAAGTCACTACACTACCATTTTCAGGAAACAAGTTCACAATTTCAAGTTGCTACACTTAACCATTTCAAGAAAAAAGTTCACAATTTCTGGTCACTACACTTATCCATTTTCAAGAAACAAGTTCTTAATTTCAAATCACTACACTTAACCATTTAAAAGTCACTAATTCATATTTCAAGTCACTACACTTAACAATTTTCAAGAAACATGTTCACAATTTCATGTCACTACATTTAACCATTTTCAAGTCACTAATTCACATTTCAACTCACTACACTTAACCATTTTCAAGTCACTAATTCACATTTTAAGTCACTAATTCATAGTTCAAGTCACTATACTTAACCATTTTCAAGTCACTAATTCACATTTTAACTCACTACACTTAACCATTTTCAAGAAATGAGTTCACAATTTCAAGTCACTACATTTAACCATTTCAATAAACAAGTTCACGATTTCAAGTTACTGTACTTAACCTTTTTTAAAGTCACTAATTCGAATTTCAAGTTACTACACAACCATTTTCAGGAAACAAGTTCACAATTTCAAGTTGCTACACTTAACCATTTCATGAAACAAGTTAACAATTTCAAGTCACTACACTTAACCATTTTCAAGTCACTAATTCATATTTCAAGTCACTACACTTAACCATTTTAAAGAAACAAGATCAGAATTTCAAATCACTACACTTAACCATTTTCAATAAACAAGTTCACAATTTCTAGTCACTACACTTATCCATTTTCAAGAAACAAGTTCTTAATTTCAAATCACTACACTTAACAATTTAAAAGTCACTAATTCATATTTCAAGTCACTACACTTAAAAATTTTCAAGAAACATGTTCACAATTTCATGTCACTACATTTAACCATTTCAAGTTAGTAGTTCACATTTCAAGTCACTACAGTTTACCATTTTCAAGTCACTACACTTAACCATTTTCAAGAAACAAGTTCACAATTTCAAGTCACTACATTTAACCAGTTCAATAAACAAGTGCACAATTTAAAGTCACTGCACTTAACCATTTTCAAGTCAGTTATTCATATTTCAAGTCACTAATTCATATTTCAAGTCACTACATTTAACCATTTTCAAGTAACAAGTTCACAATTTCAAGTCACTATATATAACCATTTTCAAGTCACTAATTCACATTTCAAGTCACTACACTTAACCATTTTCAAGAAATAAGTTCACAATTCCAAGTCACCACATTTAACCATTTCAATAAACAAGTTCACAATTTAAAGTCACTAAACCATTTTAAAAGTCACTAATTCACATTTCAAGTCACTACACTACCATTTTCAGGAAACAAGTTCACAATTTCAAGTTGCTACACTTAACCATTTCAAGAAAAAAGTTCACAATTTCTGGTCACTACACTTATCCATTTTCAAGAAACAAGTTCTTAATTTCAAATCACTTCACTTAACCATTTAAAAGTCACTAATTCAAATTTCAAGTCACTACACTTAACAATTTTCAAGAAACTTGTTCACAATTTCATGTCACTACATTTAACCATTTCAAGTCACTAGTTCACATTTCAAGTCACTACTGTTTACCATTTTCAAGTCACTACACTTTACCATTTTCAAGTCAGTAATTCATATTTCAAGTCACTACACTAAACAATTTTCAAGAAACATGTTCACAATTTCAAGTCATTACATTTAACCATTTTTAAGTCACTAATTCACATTTCAATTAACTACACTTAACCATTTTCAAGTCACTAATTCACATTTCAACTCACTACACTTAACAATTTTCATGAAACAAGTTAACAATTTCAAGTCACTACACTTAACCATTTTCAAGTCACTAATTCATATTTCAAGTCACTACACTTAACCATTTTCAAGAAACAAGTTCACAATTTCAAGTCACTACATTTAACCAGTTCAATAAACAAGTGCACAATTTAAAGTCACTGCACTTAACCATTTTCAACTCAGTAATTCACATTCCAAGTCACTAATTCATATTTCAAGTCACTACACTTGACCATTTTCAAGTAACAAGTTCACAATTTCAAGTCACTAGATATAACCATTTTCAAGTCACTAATTCACATTTCAAGTCACTACACTTAACCATTTTCAAGTTACTAATACACATTTCAAGTCACTACACTTAACCATTTTCAAGAAATAAGTTCACAATTTCAAGTCGCTACATTTAACCATTTCAATTAACAAGTTCACAATTTTAAGTCACTATACTTAACCATTTTCAAGAAACCAGTTCTTAATTTCAAATCACTGCACTTAACCATTTAAGAGTCACTAATTCACATTTCTAGACACTAATTCACATTTCAAGTCACTACACTTAACCATTTTCAAGAAATAAGTTCACAATTTCAAGTCACTATATTTAACCATTTCAATAAACAAGTTCACAATTTAAATTCACTACACTTAACTATTTTCAAGTCACAAATTCACATTTCAAGTCACTACACTTAATCATTTTCAAGAAACAAGTTCACAATTTCAAGTTACTACATTTAACCAGTTCAATTAACAAGTTCACAATTTAAAGTCACTACACTTAACCATTTTCAAGTCACTAATTCACATTTCAAGTCACTAATTCATATTTCAAGTCACTACACTTAACCATTTTCAAGTAACAAGTTCACAATTTCAAGTCACTATATTTAACCATTTTCAAGTCACTAATTCACATTTCAAGTCACTACACTTAACCATTTTCAAGATACAAGTTCTTAATTTCAAATCACTACACTTAACCATTTTCAAGTAACAAGTTCACAATTTCAAGTCACCATATTTAACCATTTTCAAGTCACTAATTCACATTTCAAGTCACTACACTTAACCATTTTCAAGTCACTAATTCATATTTCAAGTCACTACACTTAACCATTTTCAAGAAACAAGATCAGAATTTCAAGTCACTACACTTAACCATTTTCAAGAAATAAGTTCACAATTTCAAGTCACCACATTTAACCATTTCAATAAACAAGTTCACAATTTAAAGTCACTAAACCATTTTAAAAGTCACTAATTCACATTTCAAGTCACTACACTACCATTTTCAGGAAACAAGTTCACAATTTCAAGTTGCTACACTTAACCATTTCAAGAAAAAAGTTCACAATTTCTGGTCACTACACTTATCCATTTTCAAGAAACAAGTTCTTAATTTCAAATCACTACACTTAACCATTTAAAAGTCACTAATTCATATTTCAAGTCACTACACTTAACAATTTTCAAGAAACATGTTCACAATTTCATGTCACTACATTTAACCATTTTCAAGTCACTAATTCACATTTCAACTCACTACACTTAACCATTTTCAAGTCACTAATTCACATTTTAAGTCACTAATTCATAGTTCAAGTCACTATACTTAACCATTTTCAAGTCACTAATTCACATTTTAACTCACTACACTTAACCATTTTCAAGAAATGAGTTCACAATTTCAAGTCACTACATTTAACCATTTCAATAAACAAGTTCACGATTTCAAGTTACTGTACTTAACCTTTTTTAAAGTCACTAATTCGAATTTCAAGTTACTACACAACCATTTTCAGGAAACAAGTTCACAATTTCAAGTTGCTACACTTAACCATTTCATGAAACAAGTTAACAATTTCAAGTCACTACACTTAACCATTTTCAAGTCACTAATTCATATTTCAAGTCACTACACTTAACCATTTTAAAGAAACAAGATCAGAATTTCAAATCACTACACTTAACCATTTTCAATAAACAAGTTCACAATTTCTAGTCACTACACTTATCCATTTTCAAGAAACAAGTTCTTAATTTCAAATCACTACACTTAACAATTTAAAAGTCACTAATTCATATTTCAAGTCACTACACTTAAAAATTTTCAAGAAACATGTTCACAATTTCATGTCACTACATTTAACCATTTCAAGTTAGTAGTTCACATTTCAAGTCACTACAGTTTACCATTTTCAAGTCACTACACTTAACCATTTTCAAGAAACAAGTTCACAATTTCAAGTCACTACATTTAACCAGTTCAATAAACAAGTGCACAATTTAAAGTCACTGCACTTAACCATTTTCAAGTCAGTTATTCATATTTCAAGTCACTAATTCATATTTCAAGTCACTACATTTAACCATTTTCAAGTAACAAGTTCACAATTTCAAGTCACTATATATAACCATTTTCAAGTCACTAATTCACATTTCAAGTCACTACACTTAACCATTTTCAAGAAATAAGTTCACAATTCCAAGTCACCACATTTAACCATTTCAATAAACAAGTTCACAATTTAAAGTCACTAAACCATTTTAAAAGTCACTAATTCACATTTCAAGTCACTACACTACCATTTTCAGGAAACAAGTTCACAATTTCAAGTTGCTACACTTAACCATTTCAAGAAAAAAGTTCACAATTTCTGGTCACTACACTTATCCATTTTCAAGAAACAAGTTCTTAATTTCAAATCACTTCACTTAACCATTTAAAAGTCACTAATTCAAATTTCAAGTCACTACACTTAACAATTTTCAAGAAACTTGTTCACAATTTCATGTCACTACATTTAACCATTTCAAGTCACTAGTTCACATTTCAAGTCACTACTGTTTACCATTTTCAAGTCACTACACTTTACCATTTTCAAGTCAGTAATTCATATTTCAAGTCACTACACTAAACAATTTTCAAGAAACATGTTCACAATTTCAAGTCATTACATTTAACCATTTTTAAGTCACTAATTCACATTTCAATTAACTACACTTAACCATTTTCAAGTCACTAATTCACATTTCAACTCACTACACTTAACAATTTTCATGAAACAAGTTAACAATTTCAAGTCACTACACTTAACCATTTTCAAGTCACTAATTCATATTTCAAGTCACTACACTTAACCATTTTCAAGAAACAAGTTCACAATTTCAAGTCACTACATTTAACCAGTTCAATAAACAAGTGCACAATTTAAAGTCACTGCACTTAACCATTTTCAACTCAGTAATTCACATTCCAAGTCACTAATTCATATTTCAAGTCACTACACTTGACCATTTTCAAGTAACAAGTTCACAATTTCAAGTCACTAGATATAACCATTTTCAAGTCACTAATTCACATTTCAAGTCACTACACTTAACCATTTTCAAGTTACTAATACACATTTCAAGTCACTACACTTAACCATTTTCAAGAAATAAGTTCACAATTTCAAGTCGCTACATTTAACCATTTCAATTAACAAGTTCACAATTTTAAGTCACTATACTTAACCATTTTCAAGAAACCAGTTCTTAATTTCAAATCACTGCACTTAACCATTTAAGAGTCACTAATTCACATTTCTAGACACTAATTCACATTTCAAGTCACTACACTTAACCATTTTCAAGAAATAAGTTCACAATTTCAAGTCACTATATTTAACCATTTCAATAAACAAGTTCACAATTTAAATTCACTACACTTAACTATTTTCAAGTCACAAATTCACATTTCAAGTCACTACACTTAATCATTTTCAAGAAACAAGTTCACAATTTCAAGTTACTACATTTAACCAGTTCAATTAACAAGTTCACAATTTAAAGTCACTACACTTAACCATTTTCAAGTCACTAATTCACATTTCAAGTCACTAATTCATATTTCAAGTCACTACACTTAACCATTTTCAAGTAACAAGTTCACAATTTCAAGTCACTATATTTAACCATTTTCAAGTCACTAATTCACATTTCAAGTCACTACACTTAACCATTTTCAAGTCGCTAATTCACATTTCAAGTTACTTCACTTAACCATTTTCAAGATATTAGTTCACAATTACAAGTCACTACATTTAACCATTTAAATAAACAAGTTCACAATTTAGAGTCACTACACTTAACTATTTTCAAATCACAAATTCACATTTCAAGGTACTACACTTAACCATTTTCAAGAAACAAGTTCACAATTTTAAGTCACTACAATTAACCATTTCATTAAACAAGTTCACAATTTCATGTCACTACATTTAACCATTTCATTAAAAAAGTTCACAATTTCAAGTCACTACACTTCACTATTTTCAAGTCACAAATTCACATATCAAGGTACTACACTTAACCATTTTCAAGTAACAAGTTCACAATTTCAAGTAACTACACTTAACCATTTTCAAGTAACAGGTTCACAATTTCAATTCACCAAATTTAACCATTTTCAAATCACTAATTCACATTTCAAGTCACTACACTTAACCATTTTCAAGTCACTAATTCATATTTCAAGTCACTACACTTAACTAATTTCAAGAAACAAGATCAGAAATTTCAAGTCACTACACTTAACCATTTTCAAGAAACAAGTTCACAATTTCAAGTCACTACATTTAACCAGTTCAATAAACAAGTGCACAATTTAAAGTCACTACACTTAACCATTTTCAAGTCACTAATTCACATTTCAATTCACTAATTCATATTTTAAGTCACTACACTTAACCATTTTCAAGTAACAAGTTCACAATTTCAAGTCACCATATTTAACCATTTTCAAGTCACTAATTCACATTTCAAGTCTCTACACTTAACCATTTTCAAGATACAAGTTCTTAATTTCAAATCACTACACTTAACCATTTTCAAGTAACAAGTTCACAATTTCAAGTCACCATATTTAACCTTTTTCAAGTCACTAATTCACATTTCAAGTCACTACACTTAACCATTTTCAAGTCACTAATTCATATTTCAAGTCACTACACTTAACCATTTTCAAGAAACAAGATCAGAATTTCAAGTCACTACACTTAACCATTTTCAAGAAATAAGTTCACAATTTCAAGTCACTACATTTAACCAGTTCAATAAACAAGTGCACAATTTAAAGTCACTATACTTAACCATTTTCAAGTCAGTAATTAACATTTCAAGTCACTATTTCATATTTCAAGTCACTACACTTGACCATTTTCAAGTAACAAGTTCACAATTTCAAGTCACTAGATATAACCATTTTCAAGTCACTAATTCACATTTCAAGTCACTACACTTAACCATTTTCAAGTTACTAATACACATTTCAAGTCACTACACTTAACCATTTTCAAGAAATAAGTTCACAATTTCAAGTCGCTACATTTAACCATTTCAATAAACAAGTTCACAATTTTAAGTCAGTATACTTAACCATTTTCAAGAAACCAGTTCTTCATTTCAAATCACTGCACTTAACCATTTAAGAGTCACTAATTCACATTTCTAGACACTAATTCACATTTCAAGTCACTACACTTAACCATTTTCAAGAAACAAGATCAGAATTTCAAGTCACTACACTTAACCATTTTAAAGAAACAAGTTCACAATTTCAAGTCACTACATTTAACCAGTTCAATAAACAAGTGCACAATTTAAAGTCACTATACTTAACCATTTTCAAGTCAGTAATTCACATTTCAAGTCACTATTTCATATTTCAAGTCACTACACTTAACTATTTTCAAGTAACAACTTCACAATTTCAAGTCACTATATATAACAATTTTCAAGTCACTAATTCACATTTCAAGTCACTACACTTAACCATTTTCAAGTTACTAATACACATTTCAAGTCACTACACTTAACCATTTTCAAGAAATAAGTTCACAATTTCAAGTCGCTACATTTAACCATTTCAATAAAAAAGTTCACAATTTTAAGTCACTATACTTAACTATTTTCAAGAAACCAGTTCTTAATTTCAAATCACTGCACTTAACCATTTAAGAGTCACTAATTCACATTTCCAGACACTAATTCACATTTCAAGTCACTACACTTAACCATTTTCAAGAAACAAGATCAGAATTTCAAGTCACTACACTTAACCATTTTCAAGAAACAAGTTCACAATTTCAAGTCACTACATTTCACCAGTTCAATAAACAAGTGCACAATTTAAAGTCACTATACTTAACCATTTTCAAGTCAGTAATTCACATTTCAAGTCACTATTTCATATTTCAAGTCACTAAACTTAACTATTTTCAAGTAACAAGTTCACAATTTCAAGTCACTATATATAACAATTTTCAAGTCACTAATTCACATTTCAAGTCACTACACTTAACCATTTTCAAGTCACTAATACACATTTCAAGTCACTACACTTAACCATTTTTCAAGAAATAAGTTCACACTTTCACGTCGCTACATTTAACCATTTCAAGAAACAAGTTCACAATTTCAAGTCACTACATTTAACCAGTTCAATAAACAAATGCAAAATTTAAAGTCACTATACTTAACCATTTTCAAGTCAGTAATTCACATTTCAAGTCACTATTTCATATTTCAAGTCACTACACTTAACCATTTTCAAGTAACAAGTTCACAATTTCAAGTCACTATATATAACAATTTTCAAGTCACTAATTCACATTTCAAGTCACTACACTTAACCATTTTCAAGTCACTAATACACATTTCAAGTCACTACACTTAACCATTTTTCAAGAAATAAGTTCACACTTTCACGTCGCTACATTTAACCATTTCAATAAACAAGTTCACAATTTCAAGTCACTATACTTAACCATTTTTAAAGTCACTAATTCACATTTCAAATTCACTAATTCATAGTTCAAGTCACTACACTTAACCATTTTCAAGTAACAAGTTCACAATTTCAAGTCACTATATTTAACCATTTTCAAGTCACTAATTCACATTTCAATTCACTACACCTAACCATTTTCAAGTCACTAATTCACAATTGAACTCACTATACTTAAACATTTTCATGAAACAAGTTAACAATTTCAAGTCACTACACTTTACCATTTTCAAGTCACTAATTCATATTTCAAGTCACTACACTTAACCGTTTTAAAGAACCAAGATCAAAATTTCAAATCACTACACTTAACCATTTTTAAGTCACTAATTCGCATTTCAAGTCACTACACTTAACCATTTTCAAGAAACAAGTTCACAATTTGAAGTTACTACATTTAACTATTTTCAAGTCACAAATTCACATTTCATGTCACTACACTTAACCATTTTCAAGAAACAAGTTCACAATTTCAAGTCACTACATTTAAGCAGTTCAATAAACAAGTTTACAATCTAAAGTCACTACACTTAACCATTTTCAAGTCACTAATTCACATTTCAAGTCACTAATTCATATTTCAAGTCACTACACTTAACCATTTTCAAGTAACATGTTCACAATTTCAAGTCACTATATTTAACCATTTTCAAGTCACCAATTCACATTTCAAGTCACTATATTTATCCATTTTCAAGTAACTAATTCACATTTCAAGTCTCTAAACTTAACCATTTTCAAGTCACTAATTCACATTTCAAATCACTACACCTAACCATTTTCAAGAAACAAGTTCAAAATTTCAAGTCACTACACTTAACCATTTTAAGAAACAAGTTCACAATTTCAAGTCACTATACTTATCCATTTTCAAGAAACAAGTTCACAATTTTAAGTCACTACACTTAACCATTTTCAAGTCAGTAATTCACATTTCAAGTCACTACACTTAACAATTTTCAAGAAACATGTTCACAATTTCAAGTCACTACATTTAACCATTTTCAAGTCACTAATTCACATTTCAATTCACTACACCTAACCATTTTCAAGTCACTAATTCACATTTCAAGTCACTACACTTAACCATTTTCAAGAAAGTAGTTCACAATTTCAAGTAAATACGTTTAACCATTTCAATAAACAAGTTCACAATTTAAAGTCACTACATTTAACTATTTTCAAGTCACAAATTCACATTTCAAGGTACTACACTTAACCATTTTCAAGAAACAAGTTCACAATTTCATGTCACTACATTTAACCATTTGACTAAATAGGTTCATAATTTCAAGTCACTGCATTTAACCATTTCATTAAACAAGTTCACAAATTCAAGTCACTACACTTAACCATTTTCTAGTCACTAATTCACATTTCAAGTCACAAATCTTAAACATTTTCAAGAAACAAGTGCGCAATTTCAAGTCACTATATTTATCCATTTTCAAGTAATTAATTCACATTTCAAGTCTCTAAACTTAACCATTTTCAAGTCACTAATTCACATTTCAAATCACTACACCTAACCATTTTCAAGAAACAAGTTCACAATTTCAAGTCACTACACTTAAACATTTTATGAAACAAGTTCACAATTTCAAGTCACTATACTAAACCATTTCTAGAGTCACTAATTCAAATTTCATGTCACTACACTTCACTATTTTCAAGAAACAAGTTCACAATTTCAAGTCGCTACACTTAACCATTTCAAGAAACAAGTTCACAATTTCTAGTCACTACACTTATCCATTTTCAAGAAACAAGTTCACAATTTTAAGTCACTACACTTAACAATTTTCAAGAAACATGTTCACAATTTTAAGTCACTACATTTAACCATTTTCAAGTCACTAATTCACATTTCTATTCACTACACTTAACCATTTTCAAGTCACTAATTCACAATTGAACTCACTATACTTAAACATTTTCATGAAACAAGTTAACTATTTCAAGTCACTACACTTAACCATTTTCAAGTCACTATTTCATATTTCAAGTCAGTACACTTAACCGTTTTCAAGAAACAAGATCAGAATTTCAAATCACAACACTTAACCATTTTTAAGTCACTAATTCGCATTTCAAGTCGCTACACTTAACCATTTTCAAGAAACAAGTTCACAATTTCAAGACACTACATTTAACTAGTTCAATAAACAAGTTCACAATTTAAAGTCACTATACTTAACCATTTTCAAGTCAGTAATTCACATTTTAAGTCACTAATTCATATTTCAAGTCACTACACTTAACCATTTTCAAGTAACAAGTTCACAATTTAGAGTCACTATATTTAACCATTTTGAAGTAACTAATTCACATTTGAAGTCACTACACTTAACCATTTTCAAGAAACAAGTTCACATTTCAAGTCACTACACTTATCCATTTTCAAGAAATGAGTTCACAATTTCATGAGTTCACAATTTCAAGTCACTACATTTAACCATATCAATAAACAAGTTCACAATTTCAAGTCACTATACTTAAACATTTTAAAGGGCACTAATTCACATTTCCAGTCACTACACAACAATTTTCAGGAAACAAGTTCACAATTTCAATTTGCTACACTTAACCATTTCAAGAAACAAGTTCACAATTTCAAGTCACTATACTTAACCATTTTTAAAGTCACTAATTCACATTTCAAGTCACTACACAACCATTTTCAGGAAACAAGTTCACAATTTCAAGTTGCTACACTTAACCATTTCAAAAAATAAGTTCACAATTTCTAGTCACTACATTTATCCATTTTCAAGAAACAAGTTCTAATTTCAAATCACTACACTTAACCATTTAAAAGTCACTAATTCACATTTCAAGTCACTACACTTAACCATTTTCAAGAAACATGTTCACAATTTCTTGACACTACATTTAACCATTTCAAGTCACTAGTTCACATTTCAAGTCACTACAGTTTACCACTTTCAAGTCACTACACTTAACCATTTTCAAGTCAGTAATTCACAATTTCAAGTCACTACATTTAACCATTTCAATAAACAAGTTCACAATTTAGAGTCACTACAGTTAACTATTTTCAAGTCACAAATTCACATTTCAAGGTACTACACTTAACCATTTTCAAGAAACAAGTTCACAATTTCAAGTCACTACATTTAACCATTTCACTAAACAAGTTCACAACTTCAAGTCACTACACTTAACCATTTTCTACCCACTAATTCACATTTCAAGTCACTAATCTTAAACATTTTCAAGAAACAAGTGCGCAATTTCAAGTCACTATATTTATCCATTTTCAAGTAACTAATTCACATTTCAAGTCACTAAACTTAACCATTTCAATAAAAAAGTTCACAATTTAGAGTCACTACACTTAACTATTTTTAAGTCACCAATTCACATTTCAAGGTACTACCCTTAACCATTTTCAAGAAACAAGTTCACAATTTCAAGTCACTACACTTAACCTTTTTAAGAAAAAAGTTCACAATTTCAAGTCACTATACTAAACCATTTCTAAAGTAACTAATTCACATTTCAAGTCGCTACACTTCACCATTTTCAAGAAACAAGTTCACAATTTCAAGTCGCTACACTTAACCATTTCAAGAAACAAGTTCACAATTTCTAGTCACTACACTTATCCATTTTCAAGAAACAAGTTCACAATTTTAAGTCACTACACTAAACCATTTTCAAGTCAGTAATTCACATTTCAAGTCACTACGCTTAACAATTTTCAAGAAACATGTTCACAATTTCAAGTCACTACATTAAACCATTTTCAAGTCACTAATTTACAATTGAACTCACTATACTTAAACATTTTCATGAAACAAGTTACCAATTTCAAGTCACTAAACTTAACCATTTTCAAGTCACTAATTCATATTTCAAGTCACTACACTTAACTGTTTTCAAGAAACAAGATCAGAATTTCAAATCACTACACATAACCATTTTTAAGTCACTAATTCGTATTTCAAGTCACTACACTTAACCATTTTCAAGAAACAAGTTCACAATTTCAAGTCACTACATTTAAACAGTTCAATAAACAAGTTCACAATTTAAAGTTACTACACTTAACCATTTTCAAGTCATTAATTCACATTTTAAGTCACTAATTCATATTTCAGGTCACTACACTTAACCATTTTCAAGTAACAAGTTCACAATTACAAGTCACTATATTTAACCATTTTCAAGTCACTAATTCACATTTCAAGTCACTACACTTAACCATTTTCAAGTCACTAATTCACATTTCAAGTCATTACACTTAACCATTTTCAAGAAATGAGTTCACAATTTCAAGTCACTACATTTAACCATTTAAATAAACAAGTTCACAATTTCAAGTCACTATACTTAAAAATTTTAAGAAACATGTCCACATTTTCAAGTCACTACTTTTATCCATTTTCAAGTCACTAAACTTAACCATTTTCAAGATACAAGTTCTTAATTTCAAATCACTACACTTAACCATTTTCAAGTAACAAGTTCACAATTTCAAGTCACCATATTTAACCATTTTCAAGTCACTAATTCACATTTCAAGTCACTACACTTAACCATTTTCAAGTCACTAATTCATATTTCAAGTCACTACACTTAACCATTTTCAAGAAACAAGATCAGAATTTCAAGTCACTACACTTAACCATTTTCAAGAAACAAGTTCACAATTTCAAGTCACTACATTTAACCAGTTCAATAAACAAGTGCACAATTTAAAGTCACTATACTTAACCATTTTCAAGTCAGTAATTAACATTTCAAGTCACTATTTCATATTTCAAGTCACTACACTTGACCATTTTCAAGTAACAAGTTCACAATTTCAAGTCACTAGATATAACCATTTTCAAGTCACTAATTCACATTTCAAGTCACTACACTTAACCATTTTCAAGTTACTAATACACATTTCAAGTCACTACACTTAACCATTTTCAAGAAATAAGTTCACAATTTCAAGTCGCTACATTTAACCATTTCAATAAACAAGTTCACAATTTTAAGTCAGTATACTTAACCATTTTCAAGAAACTAGTTCTTAATTTCAAATCACTGCACTTAACCATTTAAGAGTCACTAATTCGCATTTCTAGACACTAATTCACATTTCAAGTCACTACACTTAACCATTTTCAAGAAACAAGATCAGAATTTCAAGTCACTACACTTAACCATTTTCAAGAAACAAGTTCACAATTTCAAGTCACTACATTTAACCAGTTCAATAAACAAGTGCACAATTTAAAGTCACTATACTTAACCATTTTCAAGTCAGTAATTCACATTTCAAGTCACTATTTCATATTTCAAGTCACTACACTTAACTATTTTCAAGTAACAAGTTCACAATTTCAAGTCACTATATATAACAATTTTCAAGTCACTAATTCACATTTCAAGTCACTACACTTAACCATTTTCAAGTCACTAATACACATTTCAAGTCACTACACTTAACCATTTTTCAAGAAATAAGTTCACACTTTCACGTCGCTACATTTAACCATTTCAAGAAACAAGTTCACAATTTCAAGTCACTACATTTAACCAGTTCAATAAACAAATGCACAATTTAAAGTCACTATACTTAACCATTTTCAAGTCAGTAATTCACATTTCAAGTCACTATTTCATATTTCAAGTCACTACATTTAACCATTTTCAAGTAACAAGTTCACAATTTCAAGTCACTAGATATAACCATTTTCAAGTCACTAATTCACATTTCAAGTCACTACACTTAACCATTTTCATGTTACTAATACACATTTCAAGTCACTACACTTAACCATTTTCAAGAAATAAGTTCACAATTTCAAGTCGCTACATTTAACCATTTCAATAAACAAGTTCACAATTTTAAGTCAGTATACTTAACCATTTTCAAGAAACCAGTTCTTAATTTCAAATCACTGCACTTAACCATTTAAGAGTCACTAATTCACATTTCTAGACACTAATTCACATTTCAAGTCACTACACTTAACCATTTTCAAGAAACAAGATCAGAATTTCAAGTCACTACACTTAACCATTTTCAAGAAACAAGTTCACAATTTCAAGTCACTACATTTCACCAGTTCAATAAACAAGTGCACAATTTAAAGTCACTATACTTAACCATTTTCAAGTCAGTAATTCACATTTCAAGTCACTATTTCACATTTCAAGTCACTACACTTAACCATTTTCAAGAAACATGTTCACAATTTCTTGACACTACATTTAACCATTTCAAGTCACTAGTTCACATTTCAAGTCACTACAGTTTACCACATTCAAGTCACTACACTTAACCATTTTCAAGTCAGTAATTCACAATTTCAAGTCACTACATTTAACCATTTCAATAAACAAGTTCACAATTTAGAGTCACTACAGTTAACTATTTTCAAGTCACAAATTCACATTTCAAGGTACTACACTTAACCATTTTCAAGAAACAAGTTCACAATTTCAAGTCACTACATTTAACCATTTCACTAAACAAGTTCACAACTTCAAGTCACTACACTTAACCATTTTCTACCCACTAATTCACATTTCAAGTCACTAATCTTAAACATTTTCAAGAAACAAGTGCGCAATTTCAAGTCACTATATTTATCCATTTTCAAGTAACTAATTCACATTTCAAGTCACTAAACTTAACCATTTCAATAAAAAAGTTCACAATTTAGAGTCACTACACTTAACTATTTTTAAGTCACCAATTCACATTTCAAGGTACTACCCTTAACCATTTTCAAGAAACAAGTTCACAATTTCAAGTCACTACACTTAACCTTTTTAAGAAAAAAGTTCACAATTTCAAGTCACTATACTAAACCATTTCTAAAGTAACTAATTCACATTTCAAGTCGCTACACTTCACCATTTTCAAGAAACAAGTTCACAATTTCAAGTCGCTACACTTAACCATTTCAAGAAACAAGTTCACAATTTCTAGTCACTACACTTATCCATTTTCAAGAAACAAGTTCACAATTTTAAGTCACTACACTAAACCATTTTCAAGTCAGTAATTCACATTTCAAGTCACTACGCTTAACAATTTTCAAGAAACATGTTCACAATTTCAAGTCACTACATTAAACCATTTTCAAGTCACTAATTTACAATTGAACTCACTATACTTAAACATTTTCATGAAACAAGTTACCAATTTCAAGTCACTAAACTTAACCATTTTCAAGTCACTAATTCATATTTCAAGTCACTACACTTAACTGTTTTCAAGAAACAAGATCAGAATTTCAAATCACTACACATAACCATTTTTAAGTCACTAATTCGTATTTCAAGTCACTACACTTAACCATTTTCAAGAAACAAGTTCACAATTTCAAGTCACTACATTTAAACAGTTCAATAAACAAGTTCACAATTTAAAGTTACTACACTTAACCATTTTCAAGTCATTAATTCACATTTTAAGTCACTAATTCATATTTCAGGTCACTACACTTAACCATTTTCAAGTAACAAGTTCACAATTACAAGTCACTATATTTAACCATTTTCAAGTCACTAATTCACATTTCAAGTCACTACACTTAACCATTTTCAAGTCACTAATTCACATTTCAAGTCATTACACTTAACCATTTTCAAGAAATGAGTTCACAATTTCAAGTCACTACATTTAACCATTTAAATAAACAAGTTCACAATTTCAAGTCACTATACTTAAAAATTTTAAGAAACATGTCCACATTTTCAAGTCACTACTTTTATCCATTTTCAAGTCACTAAACTTAACCATTTTCAAGATACAAGTTCTTAATTTCAAATCACTACACTTAACCATTTTCAAGTAACAAGTTCACAATTTCAAGTCACCATATTTAACCATTTTCAAGTCACTAATTCACATTTCAAGTCACTACACTTAACCATTTTCAAGTCACTAATTCATATTTCAAGTCACTACACTTAACCATTTTCAAGAAACAAGATCAGAATTTCAAGTCACTACACTTAACCATTTTCAAGAAACAAGTTCACAATTTCAAGTCACTACATTTAACCAGTTCAATAAACAAGTGCACAATTTAAAGTCACTATACTTAACCATTTTCAAGTCAGTAATTAACATTTCAAGTCACTATTTCATATTTCAAGTCACTACACTTGACCATTTTCAAGTAACAAGTTCACAATTTCAAGTCACTAGATATAACCATTTTCAAGTCACTAATTCACATTTCAAGTCACTACACTTAACCATTTTCAAGTTACTAATACACATTTCAAGTCACTACACTTAACCATTTTCAAGAAATAAGTTCACAATTTCAAGTCGCTACATTTAACCATTTCAATAAACAAGTTCACAATTTTAAGTCAGTATACTTAACCATTTTCAAGAAACTAGTTCTTAATTTCAAATCACTGCACTTAACCATTTAAGAGTCACTAATTCGCATTTCTAGACACTAATTCACATTTCAAGTCACTACACTTAACCATTTTCAAGAAACAAGATCAGAATTTCAAGTCACTACACTTAACCATTTTCAAGAAACAAGTTCACAATTTCAAGTCACTACATTTAACCAGTTCAATAAACAAGTGCACAATTTAAAGTCACTATACTTAACCATTTTCAAGTCAGTAATTCACATTTCAAGTCACTATTTCATATTTCAAGTCACTACACTTAACTATTTTCAAGTAACAAGTTCACAATTTCAAGTCACTATATATAACAATTTTCAAGTCACTAATTCACATTTCAAGTCACTACACTTAACCATTTTCAAGTCACTAATACACATTTCAAGTCACTACACTTAACCATTTTTCAAGAAATAAGTTCACACTTTCACGTCGCTACATTTAACCATTTCAAGAAACAAGTTCACAATTTCAAGTCACTACATTTAACCAGTTCAATAAACAAATGCACAATTTAAAGTCACTATACTTAACCATTTTCAAGTCAGTAATTCACATTTCAAGTCACTATTTCATATTTCAAGTCACTACATTTAACCATTTTCAAGTAACAAGTTCACAATTTCAAGTCACTAGATATAACCATTTTCAAGTCACTAATTCACATTTCAAGTCACTACACTTAACCATTTTCATGTTACTAATACACATTTCAAGTCACTACACTTAACCATTTTCAAGAAATAAGTTCACAATTTCAAGTCGCTACATTTAACCATTTCAATAAACAAGTTCACAATTTTAAGTCAGTATACTTAACCATTTTCAAGAAACCAGTTCTTAATTTCAAATCACTGCACTTAACCATTTAAGAGTCACTAATTCACATTTCTAGACACTAATTCACATTTCAAGTCACTACACTTAACCATTTTCAAGAAACAAGATCAGAATTTCAAGTCACTACACTTAACCATTTTCAAGAAACAAGTTCACAATTTCAAGTCACTACATTTAACCAGTTCAATAAACAAGTGCACAATTTAAAGTCACTATATTTAACCATTTTCAAGTCAGTAATTCACATTTCAAGTCACTATTTCATATTTCAAGTCACTACACTTGACCATTTTCAAGTAACAAGTTCACAATTTCAAGTCACTAGATATAACCATTTTCAAGTCACTAATTCACATTTCAAGTCACTACACTTAACCATTTTCAAGTTACTAATACACATTTCAAGTCACTACACTTAACCATTTTCAAGAAATAAGTTCACAATTTCAAGTCGCTACATTTAACCATTTCAATAAACAAGTTCACAATTTTAAGTCAGTATACTTAACCATTTTCAAGAAACCAGTTCTTAATTTTAAATCACTGCACTTAACCATTTAAGAGTCACTAATTCACATTTCTAGACACTAATTCACATTTCAAGTCACTACACTTAACCATTTTCAAGAAACAAGATCAGAATTTCAAGTCACTACACTTAACCATTTTAAAGAAACAAGTTCACAATTTCAAGTCACTACATTTAACCAGTTCAATAAACAAGTGCACAATTTAAAGTCACTATACTTAACCATTTTCAAGTCAGTAATTCACATTTCAAGTCACTATTTCATATTTCAAGTCACTACACTTGACCATTTTCAAGTAACAAGTTCACAATTTCAAGTCACTAGATATAACCATTTTCAAGTTACTAATACACATTTCAAGTCACTACACTTAACCATTTTCAAGAAATAAGTTCACAATTTCAAGTCGCTACATTTAACCATTTCAATAAAAAAGTTCACAATTTTAAGTCACTATACTTAACTATTTTCAAGAAACCAGTTCTTAATTTCAAATCACTGCACTTAACCATTTAAGAGTCACTAATTCACATTTCCAGACACTAATTCACATTTCAAGTCACTACACTTAACCATTTTCAAGAAACAAGATCAGAATTTCAAGTCACTACACTTAACCATTTTCAAGAAACAAGTTCACAATTTCAAGTCACTACATTTAACCAGTTCAATAAACAAGTGCACAATTTAAAGTCACTATACTTAACCATTTTCAAGTCAGTAATTCACATTTCAAGTCACTATTTCATATTTCAAGTCACTACACTTAACTATTTTCAAGTAACAACTTCACAATTTCAAGTCACTATATATAACAATTTTCAAGTCACTAATTCACATTTCAAGTCACTACACTTAACCATTTTCAAGTCACTAATACACATTTCAAGTCACTACACTTAACCATTTTTCAAGAAATAAGTTCACACTTTCACGTCGCTACATTTAACCATTTCAAGAAACAAGTTCACAATTTCAAGTCACTACATTTAACCAATTCAATAAACAAATGCACAATTTAAAGTCACTATACTTAACCATTTTCAAGTCAGTAATTCACATTTCAAGTCACTATTTCATATTTCAAGTCACTACACTTAACCATTTTCAAGTAACAAGTTCACAATTTCAAGTCACTATATATAACAATTTTCAAGTCACTAATTCACATTTCAAGTCACTACACTTAACCATTTTCAAGTCACTAATACACATTTCAAGTCACTACACTTAACCATTTTTCAAGAAATAAGTTCACACTTTCACGTCGCTACATTTAACCATTTCAATAAACAAGTTCACAATTTCAAGTCACTATACTTAACCATTTTTAAAGTCACTAATTCACATTTCAAATTCACTAATTCATAGTTCAAGTCACTACACTTAACCATTTTCAAGTAACAAGTTCACAATTTCAAGTCACTATATTTAACCATTTTCAAGTCACTAATTCACATTTCAATTCACTACACCTAACCATTTTCAAGTCACTAATTCACAATTGAACTCACTATACTTAAACATTTTCATGAAACAAGTTAACAATTTCAAATCACTACACTTTACCATTTTCAAGTCACTAATTCATATTTCAAGTCACTACACTTAACCGTTTTAAAGAACCAAGATCAAAATTTCAAATCACTACACTTAACCATTTTTAAGTCACTAATTCGCATTTCAAGTCACTACACTTAACCATTTTCAAGAAACAAGTTCACAATTTGAAGTTACTACATTTAACTATTTTCAAGTCACAAATTCACATTTCATGTCACTACACTTAACCATTTTCAAGAAACAAGTTCACAATTTCAAGTCACTACATTTAAGCAGTTCAATAAACAAGTTTACAATCTAAAGTCACTACACTTAACCATTTTCAAGTCACTAATTCACATTTCAAGTCACTAATTCATATTTCAAGTCACTACACTTAACCATTTTCAAGTAACAAGTTCACAATTTCAAGTCACTATATTTAACCATTTTCAAGTCACCAATTCACATTTCAAGTCACTATATTTATCCATTTTCAAGTAACTAATTCACATTTCAAGTCTCTAAACTTAACCATTTTCAAGTCACTAATTCACATTTCAAATCACTACACCTAACCATTTTCAAGAAACAAGTTCAAAATTTCAAGTCACTACACTTAACCATTTTAAGAAACAAGTTCACAATTTCAAGTCACTATACTTATCCATTTTCAAGAAACAAGTTCACAATTTTAAGTCACTACACTTAACCATTTTCAAGTCAGTAATTCACATTTCAAGTCACTACACTTAACAATTTTCAAGAAACATGTTCACAATTTCAAGTCACTACATTTAACCATTTTCAAGTCACTAATTCACATTTCAATTCACTACACCTAACCATTTTCAAGTCACTAATTCACATTTCAAGTCACTACACTTAACCATTTTCAAGAAAGTAGTTCACAATTTCAAGTAAATACGTTTAACCATTTCAATAAACAAGTTCACAATTTAAAGTCACTACATTTAACTATTTTCAAGTCACAAATTCACATTTCAAGGTACTACACTTAACCATTTTCAAGAAACAAGTTCACAATTTCATGTCACTACATTTAACCATTTGACTAAACAGGTTCATAATTTCAAGTCACTGCATTTAACCATTTCATTAAACAAGTTCACAAATTCAAGTCACTACACTTAACCATTTTCTAGTCACTAATTCACATTTCAAGTCACAAATCTTAAACATTTTCAAGAAACAAGTGCGCAATTTCAAGTCACTATATTTATCCATTTTCAAGTAATTAATTCACATTTCAAGTCTCTAAACTTAACCATTTTCAAGTCACTAATTCACATTTCAAATCACTACACCTAACCATTTTCAAGAAACAAGTTCACAATTTCAAGTCACTACACTTAAACATTTTATGAAACAAGTTCACAATTTCAAGTCACTATACTAAACCATTTCTAGAGTCACTAATTCAAATTTCATGTCACTACACTTCACTATTTTCAAGAAACAAGTTCACAATTTCAAGTCGCTACACTTAACCATTTCAAGAAACAAGTTCACAATTTCTAGTCACTACACTTATCCATTTTCAAGAAACAAGTTCACAATTTTAAGTCACTACACTTAACAATTTTCAAGAAACATGTTCACAATTTTAAGTCACTACATTTAACCATTTTCAAGTCACTAATTCACATTTCTATTCACTACACTTAACCATTTTCAAGTCACTAATTCACAATTGAACTCACTATACTTAAACATTTTCATGAAACAAGTTAACTATTTCAAGTCACTACACTTAACCATTTTCAAGTCACTAATTCATATTTCAAGTCAGTACACTTAACCGTTTTCAAGAAACAAGATCAGAATTTCAAATCACAACACTTAACCATTTTTAAGTCACTAATTCGCATTTCAAGTCGCTACACTTAACCATTTTCAAGAAACAAGTTCACAATTTCAAGACACTACATTTAACTAGTTCAATAAACAAGTTCACAATTTAAAGTCACTATACTTAACCATTTTCAAGTCAGTAATTCACATTTTAAGTCACTAATTCATATTTCAAGTCACTACACTTAACTATTTTCAAGTAACAAGTTCACAATTTCAAGTCACTACACTTAACCATTTTCTACCCACTAATTCACATTTCAAGTCACTAATCTTAAACATTTTCAAGAAACAAGTGCGCAATTTCAAGTCACTATATTTATCCATTTTCAAGTAACTAATTCACATTTCAAGTCACTAAACTTAACCATTTCAATAAAAAAGTTCACAATTTAGAGTCACTACACTTAACTATTTTTAAGTCACCAATTCACATTTCAAGGTACTACCCTTAACCATTTTCAAGAAACAAGTTCACAATTTCAAGTCACTACACTTAACCTTTTTAAGAAAAAAGTTCACAATTTCAAGTCACTATACTAAACCATTTCTAAAGTAACTAATTCACATTTCAAGTCGCTACACTTCACCATTTTCAAGAAACAAGTTCACAATTTCAAGTCGCTACACTTAACCATTTCAAGAAACAAGTTCACAATTTCTAGTCACTACACTTATCCATTTTCAAGAAACAAGTTCACAATTTTAAGTCACTACACTAAACCATTTTCAAGTCAGTAATTCACATTTCAAGTCACTACGCTTAACAATTTTCAAGAAACATGTTCACAATTTCAAGTCACTACATTAAACCATTTTCAAGTCACTAATTTACAATTGAACTCACTATACTTAAACATTTTCATGAAACAAGTTACCAATTTCAAGTCACTAAACTTAACCATTTTCAAGTCACTAATTCATATTTCAAGTCACTACACTTAACTGTTTTCAAGAAACAAGATCAGAATTTCAAATCACTACACATAACCATTTTTAAGTCACTAATTCGTATTTCAAGTCACTACACTTAACCATTTTCAAGAAACAAGTTCACAATTTCAAGTCACTACATTTAAACAGTTCAATAAACAAGTTCACAATTTAAAGTTACTACACTTAACCATTTTCAAGTCATTAATTCACATTTTAAGTCACTAATTCATATTTCAGGTCACTACACTTAACCATTTTCAAGTAACAAGTTCACAATTACAAGTCACTATATTTAACCATTTTCAAGTCACTAATTCACATTTCAAGTCACTACACTTAACCATTTTCAAGTCACTAATTCACATTTCAAGTCATTACACTTAACCATTTTCAAGAAATGAGTTCACAATTTCAAGTCACTACATTTAACCATTTAAATAAACAAGTTCACAATTTCAAGTCACTACACTTAACCATTTTCAAGTAACTAATTCATATTTCAAGTCACTACACTTAACCATTTTCAAGAAACAAGATCAGAATTTCAAATCACTACACTTAGCCATTTTTAAGTCACTAATTCGCATTTCAAGTCACTACACTTAACCGTTTTCAAGAAACAAGTTCACAATTTCGACTCACTACATTTAACCAGTTCAATAAACAAGTTCACAATTTAAAGTCACTACACTTAACCATTTTCAAGTCACTAATTCACATTTCAAGTCACTAATTCATATTTCAAGTCACTACACTTAACCATTTTCAAGTAACAAGTTCACAATTTCAAGTCACCATATTTAACCATTTTCAAGTCACTAATTCACATTTCAAGTCACTACACTTAACCATTTTCAAGTCACTAATTCATATTTCAAGTCACTACACTTAACCATTTTCAAGAAACAAGATCAGAATTTCAAGTCACTACACTTAACCATTTTCAAGAAACAAGTTCACAATTTCAAGTCACTACATTTAACCAGTTCAATAAACAAGTGCACAATTTAAAGTCACTATACTTAACCATTTTCAAGTCAGTAATTAACATTTCAAGTCACTATTTCATATTTCAAGTCACTACACTTGACCATTTTCAAGTAACAAGTTCACAATTTCAAGTCACTAGATATAACCATTTTCAAGTCACTAATTCACATTTCAAGTCACTACACTTAACCATTTTCAAGTTACTAATACACATTTCAAGTCACTACACTTAACCATTTTCAAGAAATAAGTTCACAATTTCAAGTCGCTACATTTAACCATTTCAATAAACAAGTTCACAATTTTAAGTCAGTATACTTAACCATTTTCAAGAAACCAGTTCTTAATTTCAAATCACTGCACTTAACCATTTAAGAGTCAATAATTCGCATTTCTAGACACTAATTCACATTTCAAGTCACTACACTTAACCATTTTCAAGAAACAAGATCAGAATTTCAAGTCACTACACTTAACCATTTTCAAGAAACAAGTTCACAATTTCAAGTCACTACATTTAACCAGTTCAATAAACAAGTGCACAATTTAAAGTCACTATACTTAACCATTTTCAAGTCAGTAATTCACATTTCAAGTCACTATTTCATATTTCAAGTCACTACACTTAACTATTTTCAAGTAACAACTTCACAATTTCAAGTCACTATATATAACAATTTTCAAGTCACTAATTCACATTTCAAGTCACTACACTTAACCATTTTCAAGTCACTAATACACATTTCAAGTCACTACACTTAACCATTTTTCAAGAAATAAGTTCACACTTTCACGTCGCTACATTTAACCATTTCAAGAAACAAGTTCACAATTTCAAGTCACTACATTTAACCAGTTCAATAAACAAATGCACAATTTAAAGTCACTATACTTAACCATTTTCAAGTCAGTAATTCACATTTCAAGTCACTATTTCATATTTCAAGTCACTACATTTAACCATTTTCAAGTAACAAGTTCACAATTTCAAGTCACTAGATATAACCATTTTCAAGTCACTAATTCACATTTCAAGTCACTACACTTAACCATTTTCATGTTACTAATACACATTTCAAGTCACTACACTTAACCATTTTCAAGAAATAAGTTCACAATTTCAAGTCGCTACATTTAACCATTTCAATAAACAAGTTCACAATTTTAAGTCAGTATACTTAACCATTTTCAAGAAACCAGTTCTTAATTTCAAATCACTGCACTTAACCATTTAAGAGTCACTAATTCACATTTCTAGACACTAATTCACATTTCAAGTCACTACACTTAACCATTTTCAAGAAACAAGATCAGAATTTCAAGTCACTACACTTAACCATTTTCAAGAAACAAGTTCACAATTTCAAGTCACTACATTTAACCAGTTCAATAAACAAGTGCACAATTTAAAGTCACTATATTTAACCATTTTCAAGTCAGTAATTCACATTTCAAGTCACTATTTCATATTTCAAGTCACTACACTTGACCATTTTCAAGTAACAAGTTCACAATTTCAAGTCACTAGATATAACCATTTTCAAGTCACTAATTCACATTTCAAGTCACTACACTTAACCATTTTCAAGTTACTAATACACATTTCAAGTCACTACACTTAACCATTTTCAAGAAATAAGTTCACAATTTCAAGTCGCTACATTTAACCATTTCAATAAACAAGTTCACAATTTTAAGTCAGTATACTTAACCATTTTCAAGAAACCAGTTCTTAATTTTAAATCACTGCACTTAACCATTTAAGAGTCACTAATTCACATTTCTAGACACTAATTCACATTTCAAGTCACTACACTTAACCATTTTCAAGAAACAAGATCAGAATTTCAAGTCACTACACTTAACCATTTTAAAGAAACAAGTTCACAATTTCAAGTCACTACATTTAACCAGTTCAATAAACAAGTGCACAATTTAAAGTCACTATACTTAACCATTTTCAAGTCAGTAATTCACATTTCAAGTCACTATTTCATATTTCAAGTCACTACACTTGACCATTTTCAAGTAACAAGTTCACAATTTCAAGTCACTAGATATAACCATTTTCAAGTTACTAATACACATTTCAAGTCACTACACTTAACCATTTTCAAGAAATAAGTTCACAATTTCAAGTCGCTACATTTAACCATTTCAATAAAAAAGTTCACAATTTTAAGTCACTATACTTAACTATTTTCAAGAAACCAGTTCTTAATTTCAAATCACTGCACTTAACCATTTAAGAGTCACTAATTCACATTTCCAGACACTAATTCACATTTCAAGTCACTACACTTAACCATTTTCAAGAAACAAGATCAGAATTTCAAGTCACTACACTTAACCATTTTCAAGAAACAAGTTCACAATTTCAAGTCACTACATTTAACCAGTTCAATAAACAAGTGCACAATTTAAAGTCACTATACTTAACCATTTTCAAGTCAGTAATTCACATTTCAAGTCACTATTTCATATTTCAAGTCACTACACTTAACTATTTTCAAGTAACAACTTCACAATTTCAAGTCACTATATATAACAATTTTCAAGTCACTAATTCACATTTCAAGTCACTACACTTAACCATTTTCAAGTCACTAATACACATTTCAAGTCACTACACTTAACCATTTTTCAAGAAATAAGTTCACACTTTCACGTCGCTACATTTAACCATTTCAAGAAACAAGTTCACAATTTCAAGTCACTACATTTAACCAATTCAATAAACAAATGCACAATTTAAAGTCACTATACTTAACCATTTTCAAGTCAGTAATTCACATTTCAAGTCACTATTTCATATTTCAAGTCACTACACTTAACCATTTTCAAGTAACAAGTTCACAATTTCAAGTCACTATATATAACAATTTTCAAGTCACTAATTCACATTTCAAGTCACTACACTTAACCATTTTCAAGTCACTAATACACATTTCAAGTCACTACACTTAACCATTTTTCAAGAAATAAGTTCACACTTTCACGTCGCTACATTTAACCATTTCAATAAACAAGTTCACAATTTCAAGTCACTATACTTAACCATTTTTAAAGTCACTAATTCACATTTCAAATTCACTAATTCATAGTTCAAGTCACTACACTTAACCATTTTCAAGTAACAAGTTCACAATTTCAAGTCACTATATTTAACCATTTTCAAGTCACTAATTCACATTTCAATTCACTACACCTAACCATTTTCAAGTCACTAATTCACAATTGAACTCACTATACTTAAACATTTTCATGAAACAAGTTAACAATTTCAAGTCACTACACTTTACCATTTTCAAGTCACTAATTCATATTTCAAGTCACTACACTTAACCGTTTTAAAGAACCAAGATCAAAATTTCAAATCACTACACTTAACCATTTTTAAGTCACTAATTCGCATTTCAAGTCACTACACTTAACCATTTTCAAGAAACAAGTTCACAATTTGAAGTTACTACATTTAACTATTTTCAAGTCACAAATTCACATTTCATGTCACTACACTTAACCATTTTCAAGAAACAAGTTCACAATTTCAAGTCACTACATTTAAGCAGTTCAATAAACAAGTTTACAATCTAAAGTCACTACACTTAACCATTTTCAAGTCACTAATTCACATTTCAAGTCACTAATTCATATTTCAAGTCACTACACTTAACCATTTTCAAGTAACAAGTTCACAATTTCAAGTCACTATATTTAACCATTTTCAAGTCACCAATTCACATTTCAAGTCACTATATTTATCCATTTTCAAGTAACTAATTCACATTTCAAGTCTCTAAACTTAACCATTTTCAAGTCACTAATTCACATTTCAAATCACTACACCTAACCATTTTCAAGAAACAAGTTCAAAATTTCAAGTCACTACACTTAACCATTTTAAGAAACAAGTTCACAATTTCAAGTCACTATACTTATCCATTTTCAAGAAACAAGTTCACAATTTTAAGTCACTACACTTAACCATTTTCAAGTCAGTAATTCACATTTCAAGTCACTACACTTAACAATTTTCAAGAAACATGTTCACAATTTCAAGTCACTACATTTAACCATTTTCAAGTCACTAATTCACATTTCAATTCACTACACCTAACCATTTTCAAGTCACTAATTCACATTTCAAGTCACTACACTTAACCATTTTCAAGAAAGTAGTTCACAATTTCAAGTAAATACGTTTAACCATTTCAATAAACAAGTTCACAATTTAAAGTCACTACATTTAACTATTTTCAAGTCACAAATTCACATTTCAAGGTACTACACTTAACCATTTTCAAGAAACAAGTTCACAATTTCATGTCACTACATTTAACCATTTGACTAAACAGGTTCATAATTTCAAGTCACTGCATTTAACCATTTCATTAAACAAGTTCACAAATTCAAGTCACTACACTTAACCATTTTCTAGTCACTAATTCACATTTCAAGTCACAAATCTTAAACATTTTCAAGAAACAAGTGCGCAATTTCAAGTCACTATATTTATCCATTTTCAAGTAATTAATTCACATTTCAAGTCTCTAAACTTAACCATTTTCAAGTCACTAATTCACATTTCAAATCACTACACCTAACCATTTTCAAGAAACAAGTTCACAATTTCAAGTCACTACACTTAAACATTTTATGAAACAAGTTCACAATTTCAAGTCACTATACTAAACCATTTCTAGAGTCACTAATTCAAATTTCATGTCACTACACTTCACTATTTTCAAGAAACAAGTTCACAATTTCAAGTCGCTACACTTAACCATTTCAAGAAACAAGTTCACAATTTCTAGTCACTACACTTATCCATTTTCAAGAAACAAGTTCACAATTTTAAGTCACTACACTTAACAATTTTCAAGAAACATGTTCACAATTTTAAGTCACTACATTTAACCATTTTCAAGTCACTAATTCACATTTCTATTCACTACACTTAACCATTTTCAAGTCACTAATTCACAATTGAACTCACTATACTTAAACATTTTCATGAAACAAGTTAACTATTTCAAGTCACTACACTTAACCATTTTCAAGTCACTAATTCATATTTCAAGTCAGTACACTTAACCGTTTTCAAGAAACAAGATCAGAATTTCAAATCACAACACTTAACCATTTTTAAGTCACTAATTCGCATTTCAAGTCGCTACACTTAACCATTTTCAAGAAACAAGTTCACAATTTCAAGACACTACATTTAACTAGTTCAATAAACAAGTTCACAATTTAAAGTCACTATACTTAACCATTTTCAAGTCAGTAATTCACATTTTAAGTCACTAATTCATATTTCAAGTCACTACACTTAACTATTTTCAAGTAACAAGTTCACAATTTCAAGTCACTACACTTAACCATTTTCTACCCACTAATTCACATTTCAAGTCACTAATCTTAAACATTTTCAAGAAACAAGTGCGCAATTTCAAGTCACTATATTTATCCATTTTCAAGTAACTAATTCACATTTCAAGTCACTAAACTTAACCATTTCAATAAAAAAGTTCACAATTTAGAGTCACTACACTTAACTATTTTTAAGTCACCAATTCACATTTCAAGGTACTACCCTTAACCATTTTCAAGAAACAAGTTCACAATTTCAAGTCACTACACTTAACCTTTTTAAGAAAAAAGTTCACAATTTCAAGTCACTATACTAAACCATTTCTAAAGTAACTAATTCACATTTCAAGTCGCTACACTTCACCATTTTCAAGAAACAAGTTCACAATTTCAAGTCGCTACACTTAACCATTTCAAGAAACAAGTTCACAATTTCTAGTCACTACACTTATCCATTTTCAAGAAACAAGTTCACAATTTTAAGTCACTACACTAAACCATTTTCAAGTCAGTAATTCACATTTCAAGTCACTACGCTTAACAATTTTCAAGAAACATGTTCACAATTTCAAGTCACTACATTAAACCATTTTCAAGTCACTAATTTACAATTGAACTCACTATACTTAAACATTTTCATGAAACAAGTTACCAATTTCAAGTCACTAAACTTAACCATTTTCAAGTCACTAATTCATATTTCAAGTCACTACACTTAACTGTTTTCAAGAAACAAGATCAGAATTTCAAATCACTACACATAACCATTTTTAAGTCACTAATTCGTATTTCAAGTCACTACACTTAACCATTTTCAAGAAACAAGTTCACAATTTCAAGTCACTACATTTAAACAGTTCAATAAACAAGTTCACAATTTAAAGTTACTACACTTAACCATTTTCAAGTCATTAATTCACATTTTAAGTCACTAATTCATATTTCAGGTCACTACACTTAACCATTTTCAAGTAACAAGTTCACAATTACAAGTCACTATATTTAACCATTTTCAAGTCACTAATTCACATTTCAAGTCACTACACTTAACCATTTTCAAGTCACTAATTCACATTTCAAGTCATTACACTTAACCATTTTCAAGAAATGAGTTCACAATTTCAAGTCACTACATTTAACCATTTAAATAAACAAGTTCACAATTTCAAGTCACTATACTTAAAAATTTTAAGAAACATGTCCACATTTTCAAGTCACTACTTTTATCCATTTTCAAGTCACTAAACTTAACCATTTTCAAGATACAAGTTCTTAATTTCAAATCACTACACTTAACCATTTTCAAGTAACAAGTTCACAATTTCAAGTCACCATATTTAACCATTTTCAAGTCACTAATTCACATTTCAAGTCACTACACTTAACCATTTTCAAGTCACTAATTCATATTTCAAGTCACTACACTTAACCATTTTCAAGAAACAAGATCAGAATTTCAAGTCACTACACTTAACCATTTTCAAGAAACAAGTTCACAATTTCAAGTCACTACATTTAACCAGTTCAATAAACAAGTGCACAATTTAAAGTCACTATACTTAACCATTTTCAAGTCAGTAATTAACATTTCAAGTCACTATTTCATATTTCAAGTCACTACACTTGACCATTTTCAAGTAACAAGTTCACAATTTCAAGTCACTAGATATAACCATTTTCAAGTCACTAATTCACATTTCAAGTCACTACACTTAACCATTTTCAAGTTACTAATACACATTTCAAGTCACTACACTTAACCATTTTCAAGAAATAAGTTCACAATTTCAAGTCGCTACATTTAACCATTTCAATAAACAAGTTCACAATTTTAAGTCAGTATACTTAACCATTTTCAAGAAACCAGTTCTTAATTTCAAATCACTGCACTTAACCATTTAAGAGTCACTAATTCGCATTTCTAGACACTAATTCACATTTCAAGTCACTACACTTAACCATTTTAAGAAACAAGTTCACAATTTCAAGTCACTATACTTATCCATTTTCAAGAAACAAGTTCACAATTTTAAGTCACTACACTTAACCATTTTCAAGTCAGTAATTCACATTTCAAGTCACTACACTTAACAATTTTCAAGAAACATGTTCACAATTTCAAGTCACTACATTTAACCATTTTCAAGTCACTAATTCACATTTCAATTCACTACACCTAACCATTTTCAAGTCACTAATTCACATTTCAAGTCACTACACTTAACCATTTTCAAGAAAGTAGTTCACAATTTCAAGTAAATACGTTTAACCATTTCAATAAACAAGTTCACAATTTAAAGTCACTACATTTAACTATTTTCAAGTCACAAATTCACATTTCAAGGTACTACACTTAACCATTTTCAAGAAACAAGTTCACAATTTCATGTCACTACATTTAACCATTTGACTAAACAGGTTCATAATTTCAAGTCACTGCATTTAACCATTTCATTAAACAAGTTCACAAATTCAAGTCACTACACTTAACCATTTTCTAGTCACTAATTCACATTTCAAGTCACAAATCTTAAACATTTTCAAGAAACAAGTGCGCAATTTCAAGTCACTATATTTATCCATTTTCAAGTAATTAATTCACATTTCAAGTCTCTAAACTTAACCATTTTCAAGTCACTAATTCACATTTCAAATCACTACACCTAACCATTTTCAAGAAACAAGTTCACAATTTCAAGTCACTACACTTAAACATTTTATGAAACAAGTTCACAATTTCAAGTCACTATACTAAACCATTTCTAGAGTCACTAATTCAAATTTCATGTCACTACACTTCACTATTTTCAAGAAACAAGTTCACAATTTCAAGTCGCTACACTTAACCATTTCAAGAAACAAGTTCACAATTTCTAGTCACTACACTTATCCATTTTCAAGAAACAAGTTCACAATTTTAAGTCACTACACTTAACAATTTTCAAGAAACATGTTCACAATTTTAAGTCACTACATTTAACCATTTTCAAGTCACTAATTCACATTTCTATTCACTACACTTAACCATTTTCAAGTCACTAATTCACAATTGAACTCACTATACTTAAACATTTTCATGAAACAAGTTAACTATTTCAAGTCACTACACTTAACCATTTTCAAGTCACTAATTCATATTTCAAGTCAGTACACTTAACCGTTTTCAAGAAACAAGATCAGAATTTCAAATCACAACACTTAACCATTTTTAAGTCACTAATTCGCATTTCAAGTCGCTACACTTAACCATTTTCAAGAAACAAGTTCACAATTTCAAGACACTACATTTAACTAGTTCAATAAACAAGTTCACAATTTAAAGTCACTATACTTAACCATTTTCAAGTCAGTAATTCACATTTTAAGTCACTAATTCATATTTCAAGTCACTACACTTAACTATTTTCAAGTAACAAGTTCACAATTTCAAGTCACTACACTTAACCATTTTCTACCCACTAATTCACATTTCAAGTCACTAATCTTAAACATTTTCAAGAAACAAGTGCGCAATTTCAAGTCACTATATTTATCCATTTTCAAGTAACTAATTCACATTTCAAGTCACTAAACTTAACCATTTCAATAAAAAAGTTCACAATTTAGAGTCACTACACTTAACTATTTTTAAGTCACCAATTCACATTTCAAGGTACTACCCTTAACCATTTTCAAGAAACAAGTTCACAATTTCAAGTCACTACACTTAACCTTTTTAAGAAAAAAGTTCACAATTTCAAGTCACTATACTAAACCATTTCTAAAGTAACTAATTCACATTTCAAGTCGCTACACTTCACCATTTTCAAGAAACAAGTTCACAATTTCAAGTCGCTACACTTAACCATTTCAAGAAACAAGTTCACAATTTCTAGTCACTACACTTATCCATTTTCAAGAAACAAGTTCACAATTTTAAGTCACTACACTAAACCATTTTCAAGTCAGTAATTCACATTTCAAGTCACTACGCTTAACAATTTTCAAGAAACATGTTCACAATTTCAAGTCACTACATTAAACCATTTTCAAGTCACTAATTTACAATTGAACTCACTATACTTAAACATTTTCATGAAACAAGTTACCAATTTCAAGTCACTAAACTTAACCATTTTCAAGTCACTAATTCATATTTCAAGTCACTACACTTAACTGTTTTCAAGAAACAAGATCAGAATTTCAAATCACTACACATAACCATTTTTAAGTCACTAATTCGTATTTCAAGTCACTACACTTAACCATTTTCAAGAAACAAGTTCACAATTTCAAGTCACTACATTTAAACAGTTCAATAAACAAGTTCACAATTTAAAGTTACTACACTTAACCATTTTCAAGTCATTAATTCACATTTTAAGTCACTAATTCATATTTCAGGTCACTACACTTAACCATTTTCAAGTAACAAGTTCACAATTACAAGTCACTATATTTAACCATTTTCAAGTCACTAATTCACATTTCAAGTCACTACACTTAACCATTTTCAAGTCACTAATTCACATTTCAAGTCATTACACTTAACCATTTTCAAGAAATGAGTTCACAATTTCAAGTCACTACATTTAACCATTTAAATAAACAAGTTCACAATTTCAAGTCACTATACTTAAAAATTTTAAGAAACATGTCCACATTTTCAAGTCACTACTTTTATCCATTTTCAAGTCACTAAACTTAACCATTTTCAAGATACAAGTTCTTAATTTCAAATCACTACACTTAACCATTTTCAAGTAACAAGTTCACAATTTCAAGTCACCATATTTAACCATTTTCAAGTCACTAATTCACATTTCAAGTCACTACACTTAACCATTTTCAAGTCACTAATTCATATTTCAAGTCACTACACTTAACCATTTTCAAGAAACAAGATCAGAATTTCAAGTCACTACACTTAACCATTTTCAAGAAACAAGTTCACAATTTCAAGTCACTACATTTAACCAGTTCAATAAACAAGTGCACAATTTAAAGTCACTATACTTAACCATTTTCAAGTCAGTAATTAACATTTCAAGTCACTATTTCATATTTCAAGTCACTACACTTGACCATTTTCAAGTAACAAGTTCACAATTTCAAGTCACTAGATATAACCATTTTCAAGTCACTAATTCACATTTCAAGTCACTACACTTAACCATTTTCAAGTTACTAATACACATTTCAAGTCACTACACTTAACCATTTTCAAGAAATAAGTTCACAATTTCAAGTCGCTACATTTAACCATTTCAATAAACAAGTTCACAATTTTAAGTCAGTATACTTAACCATTTTCAAGAAACCAGTTCTTAATTTCAAATCACTGCACTTAACCATTTAAGAGTCACTAATTCGCATTTCTAGACACTAATTCACATTTCAAGTCACTACACTTAACCATTTTCAAGAAACAAGATCAGAATTTCAAGTCACTACACTTAACCATTTTCAAGAAACAAGTTCACAATTTCAAGTCACTACATTTAACCAGTTCAATAAACAAGTGCACAATTTAAAGTCACTATACTTAACCATTTTCAAGTCAGTAATTCACATTTCAAGTCACTATTTCATATTTCAAGTCACTACACTTAACTATTTTCAAGTAACAAGTTCACAATTTCAAGTCACTATATATAACAATTTTCAAGTCACTAATTCACATTTCAAGTCACTACACTTAACCATTTTCAAGTCACTAATACACATTTCAAGTCACTACACTTAACCATTTTTCAAGAAATAAGTTCACACTTTCACGTCGCTACATTTAACCATTTCAAGAAACAAGTTCACAATTTCAAGTCACTACATTTAACCAGTTCAATAAACAAATGCACAATTTAAAGTCACTATACTTAACCATTTTCAAGTCAGTAATTCACATTTCAAGTCACTATTTCATATTTCAAGTCACTACATTTAACCATTTTCAAGTAACAAGTTCACAATTTCAAGTCACTAGATATAACCATTTTCAAGTCACTAATTCACATTTCAAGTCACTACACTTAACCATTTTCATGTTACTAATACACATTTCAAGTCACTACACTTAACCATTTTCAAGAAATAAGTTCACAATTTCAAGTCGCTACATTTAACCATTTCAATAAACAAGTTCACAATTTTAAGTCAGTATACTTAACCATTTTCAAGAAACCAGTTCTTAATTTCAAATCACTGCACTTAACCATTTAAGAGTCACTAATTCACATTTCTAGACACTAATTCACATTTCAAGTCACTACACTTAACCATTTTCAAGAAACAAGATCAGAATTTCAAGTCACTACACTTAACCATTTTCAAGAAACAAGTTCACAATTTCAAGTCACTACATTTAACCAGTTCAATAAACAAGTGCACAATTTAAAGTCACTATATTTAACCATTTTCAAGTCAGTAATTCACATTTCAAGTCACTATTTCATATTTCAAGTCACTACACTTGACCATTTTCAAGTAACAAGTTCACAATTTCAAGTCACTAGATATAACCATTTTCAAGTCACTAATTCACATTTCAAGTCACTACACTTAACCATTTTCAAGTTACTAATACACATTTCAAGTCACTACACTTAACCATTTTCAAGAAATAAGTTCACAATTTCAAGTCGCTACATTTAACCATTTCAATAAACAAGTTCACAATTTTAAGTCAGTATACTTAACCATTTTCAAGAAAACAGTTCTTAATTTCAAATCACTGCACTTAACCATTTAAGAGTCACTAATTCACATTTCTAGACACTAATTCACATTTCAAGTCACTACACTTAACCATTTTCAAGAAACAAGATCAGAATTTCAAGTCACTACACTTAACCATTTTAAAGAAACAAGTTCACAATTTCAAGTCACTACATTTAACCAGTTCAATAAACAAGTGCACAATTTAAAGTCACTATACTTAACCATTTTCAAGTCAGTAATTCACATTTCAAGTCACTATTTCATATTTCAAGTCACTACACTTGACCATTTTCAAGTAACAAGTTCACAATTTCAAGTCACTAGATATAACCATTTTCAAGTCACTAATTCACATTTCAAGTCACTACACTTAACCATTTTCAAGTTACTAATACACATTTCAAGTCACTACACTTAACCATTTTCAAGAAATAAGTTCACAATTTCAAGTCGCTACATTTAACCATTTCAATAAAAAAGTTCACAATTTTAAGTCACTATACTTAACTATTTTCAAGAAACCAGTTCTTAATTTCAAATCACTGCACTTAACCATTTAAGAGTCACTAATTCACATTTCCAGACACTAATTCACATTTCAAGTCACTACACTTAACCATTTTCAAGAAACAAGATCAGAATTTCAAGTCACTACACTTAACCATTTTCAAGAAACAAGTTCACAATTTCAAGTCACTACATTTAACCAGTTCAATAAACAAGTGAACAATTTAAAGTCACTATACTTAACCATTTTCAAGTCAGTAATTCACATTTCAAGTCACTATTTCATATTTCAAGTCACTACACTTAACTATTTTCAAGTAACAACTTCACAATTTCAAGTCACTATATATAACAATTTTCAAGTCACTAATTCACATTTCAAGTCACTACACTTAACCATTTTCAAGTCACTAATACACATTTCAAGTCACTACACTTAACCATTTTTCAAGAAATAAGTTCACACTTTCACGTCGCTACATTTAACCATTTCAAGAAACAAGTTCACAATTTCAAGTCACTACATTTAACCAGTTCAATAAACAAATGCACAATTTAAAGTCACTATACTTAACCATTTTCAAGTCAGTAATTCACATTTCAAGTCACTATTTCATATTTCAAGTCACTACACTTAACCATTTTCAAGTAACAAGTTCACAATTTCAAGTCACTATATATAACAATTTTCAAGTCCCTAATTCACATTTCAAGTCACTACACTTAACCATTTTCAAGTCACTAATACACATTTCAAGTCACTACACTTAACCATTTTTCAAGAAATAAGTTCACACTTTCACGTCGCTACATTTAACCATTTCAATAAACAAGTTCACAATTTCAAGTCACTATACTTAACCATTTTTAAAGTCACTAATTCACATTTCAAATTCACTAATTCATAGTTCAAGTCACTACACTTAACCATTTTCAAGTAACAAGTTCACAATTTCAAGTCACTATATTTAACCATTTTCAAGTCACTAATTCACATTTCAATTCACTACACCTAACCATTTTCAAGTCACTAATTCACAATTGAACTCACTATACTTAAACATTTTCATGAAACAAGTTAACAATTTCAAGTCACTACACTTTACCATTTTCAAGTCACTAATTCATATTTCAAGTCACTACACTTAACCGTTTTAAAGAACCAAGATCAAAATTTCAAATCACTACACTTAACCATTTTTAAGTCACTAATTCGCATTTCAAGTCACTACACTTAACCATTTTCAAGAAACAAGTTCACAATTTGAAGTTACTACATTTAACTATTTTCAAGTCACAAATTCACATTTCATGTCACTACACTTAACCATTTTCAAGAAACAAGTTCACAATTTCAAGTCACTACATTTAAGCAGTTCAATAAACAAGTTTACAATCTAAAGTCACTACACTTAACCATTTTCAAGTCACTAATTCACATTTCAAGTCACTAATTCATATTTCAAGTCACTACACTTAACCATTTTCAAGTAACAAGTTCACAATTTCAAGTCACTATATTTAACCATTTTCAAGTCACCAATTCACATTTCAAGTCACTATATTTATCCATTTTCAAGTAACTAATTCACATTTCAAGTCTCTAAACTTAACCATTTTCAAGTCACTAATTCACATTTCAAATCACTACACCTAACCATTTTCAAGAAACAAGTTCAAAATTTCAAGTCACTACACTTAACCATTTTAAGAAACAAGTTCACAATTTCAAGTCACTATACTTATCCATTTTCAAGAAACAAGTTCACAATTTTAAGTCACTACACTTAACCATTTTCAAGTCAGTAATTCACATTTCAAGTCACTACACTTAACAATTTTCAAGAAACATGTTCACAATTTCAAGTCACTACATTTAACCATTTTCAAGTCACTAATTCACATTTCAATTCACTACACCTAACCATTTTCAAGTCACTAATTCACATTTCAAGTCACTACACTTAACCATTTTCAAGAAAGTAGTTCACAATTTCAAGTAAATACGTTTAACCATTTCAATAAACAAGTTCACAATTTAAAGTCACTACATTTAACTATTTTCAAGTCACAAATTCACATTTCAAGGTACTACACTTAACCATTTTCAAGAAACAAGTTCACAATTTCATGTCACTACATTTAACCATTTGACTAAACAGGTTCATAATTTCAAGTCACTGCATTTAACCATTTCATTAAACAAGTTCACAAATTCAAGTCACTACACTTAACCATTTTCTAGTCACTAATTCACATTTCAAGTCACAAATCTTAAACATTTTCAAGAAACAAGTGCGCAATTTCAAGTCACTATATTTATCCATTTTCAAGTAATTAATTCACATTTCAAGTCTCTAAACTTAACCATTTTCAAGTCACTAATTCACATTTCAAATCACTACACCTAACCATTTTCAAGAAACAAGTTCACAATTTCAAGTCACTACACTTAAACATTTTATGAAACAAGTTCACAATTTCAAGTCACTATACTAAACCATTTCTAGAGTCACTAATTCAAATTTCATGTCACTACACTTCACTATTTTCAAGAAACAAGTTCACAATTTCAAGTCGCTACACTTAACCATTTCAAGAAACAAGTTCACAATTTCTAGTCACTACACTTATCCATTTTCAAGAAACAAGTTCACAATTTTAAGTCACTACACTTAACAATTTTCAAGAAACATGTTCACAATTTTAAGTCACTACATTTAACCATTTTCAAGTCACTAATTCACATTTCTATTCACTACACTTAACCATTTTCAAGTCACTAATTCACAATTGAACTCACTATACTTAAACATTTTCATGAAACAAGTTAACTATTTCAAGTCACTACACTTAACCATTTTCAAGTCACTAATTCATATTTCAAGTCAGTACACTTAACCGTTTTCAAGAAACAAGATCAGAATTTCAAATCACAACACTTAACCATTTTTAAGTCACTAATTCGCATTTCAAGTCGCTACACTTAACCATTTTCAAGAAACAAGTTCACAATTTCAAGACACTACATTTAACTAGTTCAATAAACAAGTTCACAATTTAAAGTCACTATACTTAACCATTTTCAAGTCAGTAATTCACATTTTAAGTCACTAATTCATATTTCAAGTCACTACACTTAACCATTTTCAAGTAACAAGTTCACAATTTAGAGTCACTATATTTAACCATTTTGAAGTAACTAATTCACATTTGAAGTCACTACACTTAACCATTTTCAAGAAACAAGTTCACATTTCAAGTCACTACACTTATCCATTTTCAAGAAATGAGTTCACAATTTCATGAGTTCACAATTTCAAGTCACTACATTTAACCATATCAATAAACAAGTTCACAATTTCAAGTCACTATACTTAAACATTTTAAAGGGCACTAATTCACATTTCCAGTCACTACACAACAATTTTCAGGAAACAAGTTCACAATTTCAATTTGCTACACTTAACCATTTCAAGAAACAAGTTCACAATTTCAAGTCACTATACTTAACCATTTTTAAAGTCACTAATTCACATTTCAAGTCACTACACAACCATTTTCAGGAAACAAGTTCACAATTTCAAGTTGCTACACTTAACCATTTCAAGAAATAAGTTCACAATTTCTAGTCACTACATTTATCCATTTTCAAGAAACAAGTTCTTAATTTCAAATCACTACACTTAACCATTTAAAAGTCACTAATTCACATTTCAAGTCACTACACTTAACCATTTTCAAGAAACATGTTCACAATTTCTTGACACTACATTTAACCATTTCAAGTCACTAGTTCACATTTCAAGTCACTACAGTTTACCACTTTCAAGTCACTACACTTAACCATTTTCAAGTCAGTAATTCACAATTTCAAGTCACTACATTTAACCATTTCAATAAACAAGTTCACAATTTAGAGTCACTACAGTTAACTATTTTCAAGTCACAAATTCACATTTCAAGGTACTACACTTAACCATTTTCAAGAAACAAGTTCACAATTTCAAGTCACTACATTTAACCATTTCACTAAACAAGTTCACAACTTCAAGTCACTACACTTAACCATTTTCTACCCACTAATTCACATTTCAAGTCACTAATCTTAAACATTTTCAAGAAACAAGTGTGCAATTTCAAGTCACTATATTTATCCATTTTCAAGTAACTAATTCACCTTTCAAGTCACTAAACTTAACCATTTCAATAAAAAAGTTCACAATTTAGAGTCACTACACTTAACTATTTTTAAGTCACCAATTCACATTTCAAGGTACTACCCTTAACCATTTTCAAGAAACAAGTTCACAATTTCAAGTCACTACACTTAACCTTTTTAAGAAAAAAGTTCACAATTTCAAGTCACTATACTAAACCATTTCTAAAGTAACTAATTCACATTTCAAGTCGCTACACTTCACCATTTTCAAGAAACAAGTTCACAATTTCAAGTCGCTACACTTAACCATTTCAAGAAACAAGTTCACAATTTCTAGTCACTACACTTATCCATTTTCAAGAAACAAGTTCACAATTTTAAGTCACTACACTAAACCATTTTCAAGTCAGTAATTCACATTTCAAGTCACTACGCTTAACAATTTTCAAGAAACATGTTCACAATTTCAAGTCACTACATTAAACCATTTTCAAGTCACTAATTTACAATTGAACTCACTATACTTAAACATTTTCATGAAACAAGTTACCAATTTCAAGTCACTAAACTTAACCATTTTCAAGTCACTAATTCATATTTCAAGTCACTACACTTAACTGTTTTCAAGAAACAAGATCAGAATTTCAAATCACTACACATAACCATTTTTAAGTCACTAATTCGTATTTCAAGTCACTACACTTAACCATTTTCAAGAAACAAGTTCACAATTTCAAGTCACTACATTTAAACAGTTCAATAAACAAGTTCACAATTTAAAGTTACTACACTTAACCATTTTCAAGTCATTAATTCACATTTTAAGTCACTAATTCATATTTCAGGTCACTACACTTAACCATTTTCAAGTAACAAGTTCACAATTACAAGTCACTATATTTAACCATTTTCAAGTCACTAATTCACATTTCAAGTCACTACACTTAACCATTTTCAAGTCACTAATTCACATTTCAAGTCATTACACTTAACCATTTTCAAGAAATGAGTTCACAATTTCAAGTCACTACATTTAACCATTTTCAAGTCACTAATTCACATTTCTATTCACTACACTTAACCATTTTCAAGTCACTAATTCACAATTGAACTCACTATACTTAAACATTTTCATGAAACAAGTTAACTATTTCAAGTCACTACACTTAACCATTTTCAAGTCACTAATTCATATTTCAAGTCAGTACACTTAACCGTTTTCAAGAAACAAGATCAGAATTTCAAATCACAACACTTAACCATTTTTAAGTCACTAATTCGCATTTCAAGTCGCTACACTTAACCATTTTCAAGAAACAAGTTCACAATTTCAAGACACTACATTTAACTAGTTCAATAAACAAGTTCACAATTTAAAGTCACTATACTTAACCATTTTCAAGTCAGTAATTCACATTTTAAGTCACTAATTCATATTTCAAGTCACTACACTTAACTATTTTCAAGTAACAAGTTCACAATTTCAAGTCACTACACTTAACCATTTTCTACCCACTAATTCACATTTCAAGTCACTAATCTTAAACATTTTCAAGAAACAAGTGCGCAATTTCAAGTCACTATATTTATCCATTTTCAAGTAACTAATTCACATTTCAAGTCACTAAACTTAACCATTTCAATAAAAAAGTTCACAATTTAGAGTCACTACACTTAACTATTTTTAAGTCACCAATTCACATTTCAAGGTACTACCCTTAACCATTTTCAAGAAACAAGTTCACAATTTCAAGTCACTACACTTAACCTTTTTAAGAAAAAAGTTCACAATTTCAAGTCACTATACTAAACCATTTCTAAAGTAACTAATTCACATTTCAAGTCGCTACACTTCACCATTTTCAAGAAACAAGTTCACAATTTCAAGTCGCTACACTTAACCATTTCAAGAAACAAGTTCACAATTTCTAGTCACTACACTTATCCATTTTCAAGAAACAAGTTCACAATTTTAAGTCACTACACTAAACCATTTTCAAGTCAGTAATTCACATTTCAAGTCACTACGCTTAACAATTTTCAAGAAACATGTTCACAATTTCAAGTCACTACATTAAACCATTTTCAAGTCACTAATTTACAATTGAACTCACTATACTTAAACATTTTCATGAAACAAGTTACCAATTTCAAGTCACTAAACTTAACCATTTTCAAGTCACTAATTCATATTTCAAGTCACTACACTTAACTGTTTTCAAGAAACAAGATCAGAATTTCAAATCACTACACATAACCATTTTTAAGTCACTAATTCGTATTTCAAGTCACTACACTTAACCATTTTCAAGAAACAAGTTCACAATTTCAAGTCACTACATTTAAACAGTTCAATAAACAAGTTCACAATTTAAAGTTACTACACTTAACCATTTTCAAGTCATTAATTCACATTTTAAGTCACTAATTCATATTTCAGGTCACTACACTTAACCATTTTCAAGTAACAAGTTCACAATTACAAGTCACTATATTTAACCATTTTCAAGTCACTAATTCACATTTCAAGTCACTACACTTAACCATTTTCAAGTCACTAATTCACATTTCAAGTCATTACACTTAACCATTTTCAAGAAATGAGTTCACAATTTCAAGTCACTACATTTAACCATTTAAATAAACAAGTTCACAATTTCAAGTCACTATACTTAAAAATTTTAAGAAACATGTCCACATTTTCAAGTCACTACTTTTATCCATTTTCAAGTCACTAAACTTAACCATTTTCAAGATACAAGTTCTTAATTTCAAATCACTACACTTAACCATTTTCAAGTAACAAGTTCACAATTTCAAGTCACCATATTTAACCATTTTCAAGTCACTAATTCACATTTCAAGTCACTACACTTAACCATTTTCAAGTCACTAATTCATATTTCAAGTCACTACACTTAACCATTTTCAAGAAACAAGATCAGAATTTCAAGTCACTACACTTAACCATTTTCAAGAAACAAGTTCACAATTTCAAGTCACTACATTTAACCAGTTCAATAAACAAGTGCACAATTTAAAGTCACTATACTTAACCATTTTCAAGTCAGTAATTAACATTTCAAGTCACTATTTCATATTTCAAGTCACTACACTTGACCATTTTCAAGTAACAAGTTCACAATTTCAAGTCACTAGATATAACCATTTTCAAGTCACTAATTCACATTTCAAGTCACTACACTTAACCATTTTCAAGTTACTAATACACATTTCAAGTCACTACACTTAACCATTTTCAAGAAATAAGTTCACAATTTCAAGTCGCTACATTTAACCATTTCAATAAACAAGTTCACAATTTTAAGTCAGTATACTTAACCATTTTCAAGAAACCAGTTCTTAATTTCAAATCACTGCACTTAACCATTTAAGAGTCACTAATTCGCATTTCTAGACACTAATTCACATTTCAAGTCACTACACTTAACCATTTTCAAGAAACAAGATCAGAATTTCAAGTCACTACACTTAACCATTTTCAAGAAACAAGTTCACAATTTCAAGTCACTACATTTAACCAGTTCAATAAACAAGTGCACAATTTAAAGTCACTATACTTAACCATTTTCAAGTCAGTAATTCACATTTCAAGTCACTATTTCATATTTCAAGTCACTACACTTAACTATTTTCAAGTAACAAGTTCACAATTTCAAGTCACTATATATAACAATTTTCAAGTCACTAATTCACATTTCAAGTCACTACACTTAACCATTTTCAAGTCACTAATACACATTTCAAGTCACTACACTTAACCATTTTTCAAGAAATAAGTTCACACTTTCACGTCGCTACATTTAACCATTTCAAGAAACAAGTTCACAATTTCAAGTCACTACATTTAACCAGTTCAATAAACAAATGCACAATTTAAAGTCACTATACTTAACCATTTTCAAGTCAGTAATTCACATTTCAAGTCACTATTTCATATTTCAAGTCACTACATTTAACCATTTTCAAGTAACAAGTTCACAATTTCAAGTCACTAGATATAACCATTTTCAAGTCACTAATTCACATTTCAAGTCACTACACTTAACCATTTTCACGTTACTAATACACATTTCAAGTCACTACACTTAACCATTTTCAAGAAATAAGTTCACAATTTCAAGTCGCTACATTTAACCATTTCAATAAACAAGTTCACAATTTTAAGTCAGTATACTTAACCATTTTCAAGAAACCAGTTCTTAATTTCAAATCACTGCACTTAACCATTTAAGAGTCACTAATTCACATTTCTAGACACTAATTCACATTTCAAGTCACTACACTTAACCATTTTCAAGAAACAAGATCAGAATTTCAAGTCACTACACTTAACCATTTTCAAGAAACAAGTTCACAATTTCAAGTCACTACATTTAACCAGTTCAATAAACAAGTGCACAATTTAAAGTCACTATACTTAACCATTTTCAAGTCAGTAATTAACATTTCAAGTCACTATTTCATATTTCAAGTCACTACACTTGACCATTTTCAAGTAACAAGTTCACAATTTCAAGTCACTAGATATAACCATTTTCAAGTCACTAATTCACATTTCAAGTCACTACACTTAACCATTTTCAAGTTACTAATACACATTTCAAGTCACTACACTTAACCATTTTCAAGAAATAAGTTCACAATTTCAAGTCGCTACATTTAACCATTTCAATAAACAAGTTCACAATTTTAAGTCAGTATACTTAACCATTTTCAAGAAACCAGTTCTTAATTTCAAATCACTGCACTTAACCATTTAAGAGTCACTAATTCGCATTTCTAGACACTAATTCACATTTCAAGTCACTACACTTAACCATTTTCAAGAAACAAGATCAGAATTTCAAGTCACTACACTTAACCATTTTCAAGAAACAAGTTCACAATTTCAAGTCACTACATTTAACCAGTTCAATAAACAAGTGCACAATTTAAAGTCACTATACTTAACCATTTTCAAGTCAGTAATTCACATTTCAAGTCACTATTTCATATTTCAAGTCACTACACTTAACTATTTTCAAGTAACAAGTTCACAATTTCAAGTCACTATATATAACAATTTTCAAGTCACTAATTCACATTTCAAGTCACTACACTTAACCATTTTCAAGTCACTAATACACATTTCAAGTCACTACACTTAACCATTTTTCAAGAAATAAGTTCACACTTTCACGTCGCTACATTTAACCATTTCAAGAAACAAGTTCACAATTTCAAGTCACTACATTTAACCAGTTCAATAAACAAATGCACAATTTAAAGTCACTATACTTAACCATTTTCAAGTCAGTAATTCACATTTCAAGTCACTATTTCATATTTCAAGTCACTACATTTAACCATTTTCAAGTAACAAGTTCACAATTTCAAGTCACTAGATATAACCATTTTCAAGTCACTAATTCACATTTCAAGTCACTACACTTAACCATTTTCACGTTACTAATACACATTTCAAGTCACTACACTTAACCATTTTCAAGAAATAAGTTCACAATTTCAAGTCGCTACATTTAACCATTTCAATAAACAAGTTCACAATTTTAAGTCAGTATACTTAACCATTTTCAAGAAACCAGTTCTTAATTTCAAATCACTGCACTTAACCATTTAAGAGTCACTAATTCACATTTCTAGACACTAATTCACATTTCAAGTCACTACACTTAACCATTTTCAAGAAACAAGATCAGAATTTCAAGTCACTACACTTAACCATTTTCAAGAAACAAGTTCACAATTTCAAGTCACTACATTTAACCAGTTCAATAAACAAGTGCACAATTTAAAGTCACTATACTTAACCATTTTCAAGTCAGTAATTAACATTTCAAGTCACTATTTCATATTTCAAGTCACTACACTTGACCATTTTCAAGTAACAAGTTCACAATTTCAAGTCACTAGATATAACCATTTTCAAGTCACTAATTCACATTTCAAGTCACTACACTTAACCATTTTCAAGTTACTAATACACATTTCAAGTCACTACACTTAACCATTTTCAAGAAATAAGTTCACAATTTCAAGTCGCTACATTTAACCATTTCAATAAACAAGTTCACAATTTTAAGTCAGTATACTTAACCATTTTCAAGAAACCAGTTCTTAATTTCAAATCACTGCACTTAACCATTTAAGAGTCACTAATTCGCATTTCTAGACACTAATTCACATTTCAAGTCACTACACTTAACCATTTTCAAGAAACAAGATCAGAATTTCAAGTCACTACACTTAACCATTTTCAAGAAACAAGTTCACAATTTCAAGTCACTACATTTAACCAGTTCAATAAACAAGTGCACAATTTAAAGTCACTATACTTAACCATTTTCAAGTCAGTAATTCACATTTCAAGTCACTATTTCATATTTCAAGTCACTACACTTAACTATTTTCAAGTAACAAGTTCACAATTTCAAGTCACTATATATAACAATTTTCAAGTCACTAATTCACATTTCAAGTCACTACACTTAACCATTTTCAAGTCACTAATACACATTTCAAGTCACTACACTTAACCATTTTTCAAGAAATAACTTCACACTTTCACGTCGCTACATTTAACCATTTCAAGAAACAAGTTCACAATTTCAAGTCACTACATTTAACCAGTTCAATAAACAAATGCACAATTTAAAGTCACTATACTTAACCATTTTCAAGTCAGTAATTCACATTTCAAGTCACTATTTCATATTTCAAGTCACTACATTTAACCATTTTCAAGTAACAAGTTCACAATTTCAAGTCACTAGATATAACCATTTTCAAGTCACTAATTCACATTTCAAGTCACTACACTTAACCATTTTCACGTTACTAATACACATTTCAAGTCACTACACTTAACCATTTTCAAGAAATAAGTTCACAATTTCAAGTCGCTACATTTAACCATTTCAATAAACAAGTTCACAATTTTAAGTCAGTATACTTAACCATTTTCAAGAAACCAGTTCTTAATTTCAAATCACTGCACTTAACCATTTAAGAGTCACTAATTCACATTTCTAGACACTAATTCACATTTCAAGTCACTACACTTAACCATTTTCAAGAAACAAGATCAGAATTTCAAGTCACTACACTTAACCATTTTCAAGAAACAAGTTCACAATTTCAAGTCACTACATTTAACCAGTTCAATAAACAAGTGCACAATTTAAAGTCACTATATTTAACCATTTTCAAGTCAGTAATTCACATTTCAAGTCACTATTTCATATTTCAAGTCACTACACTTGACCATTTTCAAGTAACAAGTTCACAATTTCAAGTCACTAGATATAACCATTTTCAAGTCACTAATTCACATTTCAAGTCACTACACTTAACCATTTTCAAGTTACTAATACACATTTCAAGTCACTACACTTAACCATTTTCAAGAAATAAGTTCACAATTTCAAGTCGCTACATTTAACCATTTCAATAAACAAGTTCACAATTTTAAGTCAGTATACTTAACCATTTTCAAGAAACCAGTTCTTAATTTCAAATCACTGCACTTAACCATTTAAGAGTCACTAATTCACATTTCTAGACACTAATTCACATTTCAAGTCACTACACTTAACCATTTTCAAGAAACAAGATCAGAATTTCAAGTCACTACACTTAACCATTTTAAAGAAACAAGTTCACAATTTCAAGTCACTACATTTAACCAGTTCAATAAACAAGTGCACAATTTAAAGTCACTATACTTAACCATTTTCAAGTCAGTAATTCACATTTCAAGTCACTATTTCATATTTCAAGTCACTACACTTGACCATTTTCAAGTAACAAGTTCACAATTTCAAGTCACTAGATATAACCATTTTCAAGTCACTAATTCACATTTCAAGTCACTACACTTAACCATTTTCAAGTTACTAATACACATTTCAAGTCACTACACTTAACCATTTTCAAGAAATAAGTTCACAATTTCAAGTCGCTACATTTAACCATTTCAATAAAAAAGTTCACAATTTTAAGTCACTATACTTAACTATTTTCGAGAAACCAGTTCTTAATTTCAAATCACTGCACTTAACCATTTAAGAGTCACTAATTCACATTTCCAGACACTAATTCACATTTCAAGTCACTACACTTAACCATTTTCAAGAAACAAGATCAGAATTTCAAGTCACTACACTTAACCATTTTCAAGAAACAAGATCAGAATTTCAAGTCACTACATTTAACCATTTTCAAGTCAGTAATTCACATTTCAAGTCACTATTTCATATTTCAAGTCACTACACTTAACCATTTTCAAGTAACAACTTCACAATTTCAAGTCACTATATATAACAATTTTCAAGTCACTAATTCACATTTCAAGTCACTACACTTAACCATTTTCAAGTCACTAATACACATTTCAAGTCACTACACTTAACCATTTTTCAAGAAATAAGTTCACACTTTCACGTCGCTACATTTAACCATTTCAAGAAACAAGTTCACAATTTCAAGTCACTACATTTAACCAGTTCAATAAACAAATGCACGATTTAAAGTCACTATACTTAACCATTTTCAAGTCAGTAATTCACATTTCAAGTCACTATTTCATATTTCAAGTCACTACACTTAACCATTTTCAAGTAACAAGTTCACAATTTCAAGTCACTATATATAACAATTTTCAAGTCACTAATTCACATTTCAAGTCACTACACTTAACCATTTTCAAGTCACTAATACACATTTCAAGTCACTACACTTAACCATTTTTCAAGAAATAAGTTCACACTTTCACGTCGCTACATTTAACCATTTCAATAAACAAGTTCACAATTTCAAGTCACTATACTTAACCATTTTTAAAGTCACTAATTCACATTTCAAATTCACTAATTCATAGTTCAAGTCACTACACTTAACCATTTTCAAGTAACAAGTTCACAATTTCAAGTCACTATATTTAACCATTTTCAAGTCACTAATTCACATTTCAATTCACTACACCTAACCATTTTCAAGTCACTAATTCACAATTGAACTCACTATACTTAAACATTTTCATGAAACAAGTTAACAATTTCAAGTCACTACACTTTACCATTTTCAAGTCACTAATTCATATTTCAAGTCACTACACTTAACCGTTTTAAAGAACCAAGATCAAAATTTCAAATCACTACACTTAGCCATTTTTAAGTCACTAATTCGCATTTCAAGTCACTACACTTAACCATTTTCAAGAAACAAGTTCACAATTTGAAGTTACTACATTTAACTATTTTCAAGTCACAAATTCACATTTCATGTCACTACACTTAACCATTTTCAAGAAACAAGTTCACAATTTCAAGTCACTACATTTAAGCAGTTCAATAAACAAGTTTACAATCTAAAGTCACTACACTTAACCATTTTCAAGTCACTAATTCACATTTCAAGTCACTAATTCATATTTCAAGTCACTACACTTAACCATTTTCAAGTAACAAGTTCACAATTTCAAGTCACTATATTTAACCATTTTCAAGTCACCAATTCACATTTCAAGTCACTATATTTATCCATTTTCAAGTAACTAATTCACATTTCAAGTCTCTAAACTTAACCATTTTCAAGTCACTAATTCACATTTCAAATCACTACACCTAACCATTTTCAAGAAACAAGTTCAAAATTTCAAGTCACTACACTTAACCATTTTAAGAAACAAGTTCACCATTTTCAAGTCACATATATAAAAAAAAAAAAAAAAAAAAAAAAAAAAAAAAAAAAGAAAAAAAGTTAGCAATGGAATTAGAAAAGTTAAAAGAACAAATACACTTAGAAAGCTTAAACCCTGACGAAGAATCTCCAAATATAAGTATTGATAACATCACAATAGATAATTTAACTATAGATAATATAACCATAAATGAATCTGAATCCGAAATAAATTTAGACAATAATGACAATAATGACAATAATGACGAAAACAGTGAAACATATACCCAAATAATGAACCAAATAACAGATTTAAATATAAATACAACAAATGCTGAACCAAATATAAATACCATCAAAAAAGAACAACCAAGTACAAGTAGAACATATGAGAAAAGAAGATATGATAATCCGCGAACCAGAGAACCTACATATTGGACAGTAACAGATGATAATAGATACGAAGCAATATGGCAAAGTAGACTAAATAAATGGACACCAAATAAACCCCCAGAATCCTCACAATTTTTAGATTTAGATTGTGTTACAGATGTAAATAAAACAATACAAGTATGGATAGGACAAATTGCAAAACAATTAATAGATAATAAAATATCAGTAGCAGATACACCAGGATATATAGAAAGAACACTAATAGGAACAGTAAAATTATGGCTACATAATATAACAGCTGAAGGTAGAGCAGCTTTAAGAAATAATAAAGATAGTAGTGGAACAATTACAACATCAAGCATAGCTATATTAGACAAATATGAATTTGGAATTAGAAATGAATTTGGAAGTATGACAACAGAATTAGCAGAACAGGAAAAAGATAAAAATCTAAACAGACAATTAATGAATAAATTATCAATATGCAATATGTGTTATATAGATGAATATACATGCGCTTTTAAAGATTACTATTATAGAGCAATATATACTCATGAAGAAGCTATAGCAGTTAGAAGAACATATTTTACAAAATTACCTGAACCATTTAGTACAAAAATTATAACAGCATGGGACGCAGCTAGTTTAACAGATACATTAGGAGCTAGAATAAAATATTTACAAACATGGTTTATAGGACTATGTGATGAATATAAAGATAAACAAAAATTAGATAAAGTATTAACAAAAAACATGTCGTGTTGTACACAAAAGATAGCACCACAATTTGGTTGTAAAACTAAGAAAAATAAGTTTACATATAAAAAACGATTTAAAAGATATAAATCCTTTAAGTCAAAATATAAATACAAAAACCCAAGAAAACGATATTATATAAAAAATTATAAACGAAAAAGACCTTATCGACCTAAGAAAAAATTATCAGAATGCAAATGTTATAACTGTGGAAAATTAGGACACTTAGCTAAAGATTGTAAAATACCTAAAGATATTAAGAAAAAACAAATCACGGAAATAAGAGTAGAAGAAAATATTTATACAGAATTACCATACATAGATTATGATTTAGAAAGTAACGATAGTATTTATGAACTAAATGAATTGCCAGATATAGAAATGAATAACTCAGATTTAGAAACTGATTTGAATAATGATGATATTAACAATATAAATCTATCAGATACAGAAAACGAAATTGATGACTGAATCAGGAATAATAGAAAAAGAAAATTACCAAACTGAAGATAGTAATAACCAGAAAATAATATTTGACTCAAATATATACAAGCAAATCACAAAGCAAGAAATAACCTTAAAAATAGATAATGTATTAGATGTACCAATGGTAAAATATTGGTTCAAAAAACCAAAGGAAGAATATTATATAATAAGCCAAAAAGAACATACAGTAGACTGTAAATATACACAAGGTAGTGCAATGGTACCCATAATAAGTAAAAGAGAAATAACTAAAGAAATACAAGCATTAAAACCAAAACCAAAAAACGAAATAACTCATGTACACTTAGGAGCAATACAGATATTAATAAAAGCATGTTTTAAGGAAGGAATAAATACACCTATAGAACTATACTTAGCAGATGATAGAATTAAATACCCAATTGAACAAAGTATAATTAGTGCAGTAAAAGGAAATTTAATATACCAAAAATTTAAGTTTACCGTTAACCCAAATTATACAGTAGCAATAAAAGATAGAAATATAGATAAATCTCTAGTATTATATTGGAAGCTATCAGGAATAGAATTAACCCCTGGAAGTAAAATATTCACAGCAAGATGCAAAAATTTATATATTTTAACTACTAAACATATGGTACAAGCAACTAATAAAATTGATAAGATTAATATAGAATCCCCATTTGACAATATCTTAACAGTTATAGATAATAATGATTATAGTTATGATGAATTAAATATGAATCAAGAATTAGATATAGTAAAAGAGAGAATAGGAATGACACCAAAAAGACAAATAGATGCCCCTTCATCCTCATCAAGAATGAGCACATCCAGAAGAATAGAATATGAAATACCTAATGAAATAATACCAACACAACATCCTTATTATATAACAGGAATATTAAATCAACGAAAATATTTAATCTTAATCAACACAGGAGAACAAGATAATTGGATAACTAGAGAATTAATTACAGAAGATGATATTATAATACAAGAACAAGAAATACCCGATTTACCAATAGAATTAAAACAGACAAAGGAAATAACTATTCAAGAATTAATTATAGGCGGAATACCTATAAATATACAATTTACAATAGGACAGATAAATCCAAATATAGTTTTAGGACTACAATGGCTAGAACAAGTAAAACCATATAAGTTAGAAGATAAAAGATTACTAATCCATTACCAAAACAAGAATGTAATAATCAATAGAACAAAATCAATATTATAAAAATACATTAGCATGAAAGTATATATATTAGCAAAAATAATTGTGGAAGGATATAATAGTAGATATTATACACCAATGATAGACACAGGCGCAGAAGCAAATTTATGTAGATACAATTGTTTACCAGAATCTAAATGGCAAAAGATAAAAAATCCAACTGTATTTTCAGGATTTAATGACGAAGGAAGTATAATAAAATATTATGCAAAAGATGTCAAACTACAAATATATGATAAAATACTAACAATAAAAACGATGTATAACTATGATTTCACAACAAGAGATATCATATTAGGAATGCCCTTTATAGATGAACTATACCCACATATATTAACTAAAACACACTGTTGGTTTACAACACCTTGTAAACAAAAAATAGGAGCCAAAAGAGTACAAAATAAACCTAGAAAAATAACACCATGGATAAAAGGATCAGAAAAAATAACACAAAAACTAGAAAATCAACTAACAACAGAGAAAGCAATAGAAATTATAACCTTTAATATCAACATGTTACAACCAATCTATGATAAATTAGAACCTTTATATAGTGACAATCCACTGAAAGGATGGAATAAGCATAAAACAACCGTTACTATAGAACTAATAGATGAAAATAGTATAATAACCCAAAAACCATTGAAATACAATTTCGATGATTTAAAAGAATTTACCTTACACATTAATGAATTACTTACAAACAATTACATCCAAACTAGTAATAGCAAACATACTAGTCCAGCCTTTATTGTTAACAAACATAGTGAACAAAAAAGAGGGAAAAGTAGGATGGTTATTGATTATAGAAACCTAAATGCCAAAACTAAAACTTATAATTACCCAATACCAAATAAAATATTAAAAATTAGACAAATCCAAGGATATAATTACTTTAGCAAATTTGATTGCAAATCAGGATTTTATCATTTAAAATTAGAAGATAACTCTAAACATTTAACAGCATTCACAGTACCCCAAGGATTTTATGAATGGAATGTTTTACCCTTTGGATATAAAAATGCACCAGGTAGATATCAACATTTTATGGATATATATTTCACACAATTAGAAAATTGCATTGTATATATTGATGATATATTGTTATACTCAAGAACAGAAGACGAGCATATACAATTACTAAATAAATTCATTAACATTATAGATACAGCAGGAATTAGTCTAAGTAAAAGCAAGGCAGAAATAATGAAAAACCAAATAGAATTTCTAGGCATACAAATAGATAAGAATGGAGTAAAAATGCAGACACATATAGTACAAAAAATTATAAATTCAGATGAAATACTAGATACAAAGAAAAAATTACAATCCTTTTTAGGATTAGTAAACCAAGTACGAGAATATATACCAAAATTAGCAGAATATTTAAAGCCATTACATAAGAAACTAAAAAAGGATATTGAATATCATTTCGACCAAACAGATAAAAAACATATACAAAAGGTTAAAGAATTATGTCAAAAATTACCAAAATTATATTTTCCAGATATTACAAAAGAGTTTATATATATAGTAGAAACAGATGCCAGTAACCATAGTTACGGTGGAGTATTAAAATATAAATATATTGACACAAAACAGGAACATCACTGTAGATATCATTCAGGAACATTTACGGAACCTCAAGATAAATGGGAAATAAATAGAAAAGAATTATTTGCTTTATATAAATGTTTATTAACATTTGAACCATATATTGTTTATAACAAATTTATTGTTAGAACAGATAATACGCAAGTAAAATGGTGGCTAACAAGAAAATTAGACGACTCAGTTACAACAAAAGAAATACGAAGACTTGTCTTAAATATACAAAATTTTACATTTTCAATAGAAGTGATCAGTACTAACAAAAATATCACTGCAGACTACTTATCAAGACAAAGCTACTCAGACAGATCAAGATAGCCAAATGGATATTTTATTAAAAGCTATGACTACACTTTGCTTAAAAGTGGACAGTTTTGAGCTAGAATTAAAAGAGCTAAAGAAGGAAAGAGCTACAAGTCAGCCGCATGACTCAAAATATGCTGAACTATGTCAATCGGAAGACATAAAAATTCCAGAACTAGAAGGAGACGTTGAGAAACTCCATAAAACTCATAACAAGTTTGTTAATGCAGCTACAGGAAAAACATCTACGGAAGCAAGCAGCTCAAATACAACCAGTCAACCTACAAAGAGACAAAACCAAAATTTAAATAGCCAGTTTACAAAAACCTCTATCAGAAATAAACAACCCTTAAATCTATCACATCCGACTATACCAAGTCCACAAACATCCACATATGCCGCAAGCTTAAGCCAAAATAAACAAGTATACAACCATATTTCTAGAGCTTATATACAAAATATGTATAAAACCCAAACATTTTTGAATTTACATCCAAGATCTCAGACAACCAATGACCCTCAAAAAGATTTTATAACTCAAAAACTACAAGGATATAATAAATTAATTGCCCAGCCTGGCACCAGTGCAAATTTAGTACGTACATGCTACGAATATGGACTACTCGCAACAGTATATACAGCCGATGGAGCAGAACTACAACAAATACCAGACTTATATAATGCCTTTGCAATATACAAAAGAATTACAGACGGATCATTCTTTTATATCAGATGTTATTCAGCACCAGCAGAAATATTATACAACGAGATAAAACCACTCATCCAAGTCGTAAAAATTGGACTTACCAGAGACATGATTATTCCAGAGGATATAGAACAACAACCGGAAATACCAGAAGTAGACATACCAACATTCTTCGCTACAAAAAGATTAATAGGACTACAGGTGATTATTCAAGAACTAGTCAACAATTATACCAATGGACATAACATATGGAAATATCATTGTAGAGACCATTCTATGATCTATGCAAATGCAAGAGTACTACGCCAAGAAGATATGGAAGAAGTACGTAGTTGGATATGGACATTACTAAGACCTGAAGATACCCCAACAACAAGAGCTATCAAAAAGGATTTTATTTCAGAAAATTTATTAGTAAAATATTGCCAGTATTTAGGACCGAAATACCCAGATCACCATTGTTCAAAGTGCAGTGGAGGAAATACCACAACTATACCAGAAGTGAATCTAGAATGAAGACAGCAGGACAAAAGCTACAGACAAAAAATAATGGGAAGACCCACAGATATTTTTTAGTTTGTCTTATTATGTAAATTATTGTACTAATTAGTTTTCTTTAGTGGGAATATGGTACACACCCCACACGTTTTTCTTTAGTATGATTAGAATAGAATAAGTTAGAAAGTCAAAAAGCAAACAGTGACTAGCACTGTGTACTTTTTGAAAAATATGTAAAAGAAGACGCGTTTTTTTCTTTTCTTTCAGAAGTCGTAAAGCAAACAGTTTATTAGACTGTTTACTCACGCGGTTTCTTTATGTAAATTATTGAGGCACTTGCCTCTTATGTATATAAATAGAGACGAACAGATGAGAAGAAAGGCAAGCAATTCTGCTTACCTATAACTCTCTCATGTGTTGAGAACTCACCATATATAAAAAATATTTTACAGATATAGCATGGAGGAATCCAATATAACTTCATCAACATCACATACTACTGAGGAACTAACGACAACGGTATACTCATATTTACATATGTGTAACTAATCTATCATATTCCTAATAATCTCTATTTAGATTATTATTATTTATCATGTTGTAGTTTGATTATGTTACATTATCCTTATTAGTTTGCTATGATTAGGAAGCTGAGAGTAAGTTAGGCCCAGACTAAGCTTTTCCAAAATGGTTGAACCCAGAAGAAGGCTAGAAATGCCGTGAATAGGGTAGTAAACCAAATGAAGTAAGCAGGGTTAGGGTAAACTGATTAAAGCTGGACCTCATAGTAGTGACCAACCGGATAATTAAACATACTGAACTACTAGATGATAAAGATGATAATATAAGCAGAGGTTAGAAGGAATAATTTGATTAAACACAGAAGTAAGAAATGACAGAACCTAGTTATGCAAAACCCGAGATAGCAGAAACTAGTAACCCTAAACAAACAGAAGATATAGAAAGATATAAGACACCAATACCTAAGTATCTTATAAATGGAGATAAAGACTATAAAATATTAGTCTTATATGTATTAAAAAATTTAGATACAGATATCACACAAAGAATATATAACCTACTATTTAACCATGAAATAATAGATTTAATGAAAGAATTATGGTTAGACACAATATTAAACAATGATAGTGATGATGACTCTAGAAATAATGATATATACCTTGACATAGATACAGAAGGATATCTAGAATTTTATTAAAATGAACCAAGAAGATTTAGAAAATTGGCAAAAAACTATAAATGAATTAAGAGAAAGAGAAACCTTAATACAATACAATCTAGATAAATATATTCAAACCCAGAATGAAGCATATCTAGATTTAATAGTACAAGATATTAACCAAATATTAAGATTAATTAGACAAAGAGATATTTATTTTAATTCCGCATTTACATAAATGTCTCTAGAAGAAAGATCAAAGGACCACCCCCCACAAATGGTATCAGAGCATAGGATAAAAAGAAATAATACTGATATAATTAATACAAAAACTAATAACGCTATTATAAAGCATAGGAATAAAAAATCTAGGAATAAAGATGTTATATTAGATAAGAATACCAATAATATTTACAAAAATAGAATAAAGAAACATAATAAAAAACAATTTATAATAAAAACGGAAAACATGAAAGGAATTGAATATGGAGAAGATCTACCAGATGAACATCCCAGATGTATAAGATTGGATAAACAAATAAATATAGCAACTAAATTACAGAAACTGAGACTAAATTTAGATAAATTATATGAAAAATACGAATACACAAAAATACCTGAATTAATAGATACAATTTCTTATACTGAATATGAATATATAAGACAACTTATAAAACAACAAGAATATAAATATGATGAATTATAATGTATAAACGACAACAACCAAAAGTAGTTAGAAAAATAAAAATACACTATTTGACAAGAAGAATTGAAAAACAGAGTAAAATAAAAAGTCAACAAAAATATAACCTACGAGAAGTAACACAAATAATTAACAAGATAGACAACTTATATAAAGTAATGACAAGATTAGTCAAAGCATTAGATAAAATAACTATATCATTAAAACAGGCTATAAATGGATAAGCCAGAATCAAGTAACCCAGTATATATATATCCAGAAACACCAAAAATAATAAGAAAAATGGAATTATTAAGAAAATTAAGTGATATACACGAAGAACTTAAATTCAGAAAAGAAAGATTAAATTACAATATATTTGCAGGAGTAGCTAAAAAATCGATAGAAGCACAAAAACAAACTATACAAGAATTAGAATTACAAAAAGATATATTAGAAATTAAATATGCATATGAATAAAGAAGAATACCCAGTAGAAGAAAAAACATTTTTAGGAACAGATGGAACACAAATAATAATAACACACTCGAATTTAGGACGACGATATAGGAAAATAGGTACAAAATTACATTTAATGCCAGACCCAATATCAGCTAAATTAGAAGATAGTCTAACAGAAATGATAAGATTACAAAAGGAAAATACTGAAATAGACCAAAAATTAGAAATAGAAAAAATAAGATTAGAAGCCAGAAAAGAAATCGAACAACTAAAAAACCAACAAATAAAACAAACCCCTCCTCAAAAACCTATACCACCTCAAGAACCAATCCCTGAATATGAACCAGAACCTGAAACATCCGAATCATCTACAAAAATACAAGAAATGGAAAGAGAATTAGCAATATTAAAACAAATATATGCCCAAAGAGTACAAGCAAGATTAGCAAAACAAAATGAAAAAATAAAAAAAGAAAAAGAAAAAAAGTTAGCAATGGAATTAGAAAAGTTAAAAGAACAAATACACTTAGAAAGCTTAAACCCTGACGAAGAATCTCCAAATATAAGTATTGATAACATCACAATAGATAATTTAACTATAGATAATATAACCATAAATGAATCTGAATCCGAAATAAATTTAGACAATAATGACAATAATGACAATAATGACGAAAACAGTGAAACATATACCCAAATAATGAACCAAATAACAGATTTAAATATAAATACAACAAATGCTGAACCAAATATAAATACCATCAAAAAAGAACAACCAAGTACAAGTAGAACATATGAGAAAAGAAGATATGATAATCCGCGAACCAGAGAACCTACATATTGGACAGTAACAGATGATAATAGATACGAAGCAATATGGCAAAGTAGACTAAATAAATTGGATTTGTCTAATTTTTAATATTTTATTTGGTATTGGGTAATTATAAGTTTTAGTTTTGGCATTTAGGTTTCTATAATCAATAACCATCCTACTTTTCCCTCTTTTTTGTTCACTATGTTTGTTAACAATAAAGGCTGGACTAGTATGTTTGCTATTACTAGTTTGGATGTAATTGTTTGTAAGTAATTCATTAATGTGTAAGGTAAATTCTTTTAAATCATCGAAATTGTATTTCAATGGTTTTTGGGTTATTATACTATTTTCATCTATTAGTTCTATAGTAACGGTTGTTTTATGCTTATTCCATCCTTTCAGTGGATTGTCACTATATAAAGGTTCTAATTTATCATAGATTGGTTGTAACATGTTGATATTAAAGGTTATAATTTCTATTGCTTTCTCTGTTGTTAGTTGATTTTCTAGTTTTTGTGTTATTTTTTCTGATCCTTTTATCCATGGTGTTATTTTTCTAGGTTTATTTTGTACTCTTTTGGCTCCTATTTTTTGTTTACAAGGTGTTGTAAACCAACAGTGTGTTTTAGTTAATATATGTGGGTATAGTTCATCTATAAAGGGCATTCCTAATATGATATCTCTTGTTGTGAAATCATAGTTATACATCATTTTTATTGTTAGTATTTTATCATATATTTGTAGTTTGACATCTTTTGCATAATATTTTATTATACTTCCTTCGTCATTAAATCCTGAAAATACAGTTGGATTTTTTATCTTTTGCCATTTAGATTCTGGTAAACAATTGTATCTACATAAATTTGCTTCTGCGCCTGTGTCTATCATTGGTGTATAATATCTACTATTATATCCTTCCTTCGTCATTAAATCCTGAAAATACAGTTGGATTTTTTATCTTTTGCCATTTAGATTCTGGTAAACAATTGTATCTACATAAATTTGCTTCTGCGCCTGTGTCTATCATTGGTGTATAATATCTACTATTATATCCTTCCACAATTATTTTTGCTAATATATATACTTTCATGCTAATGTATTTTTATAATATTGATTTTGTTCTATTGATTATTACATTCTTGTTTTGGTAATGGATTAGTAATCTTTTATCTTCTAACTTATATGGTTTTACTTGTTCTAGCCATTGTAGTCCTAAAACTATATTTGGATTTATCTGTCCTATTGTAAATTGTATATTTATAGGTATTCCGCCTATAATTAATTCTTGAATAGTTATTTCCTTTGTCTGTTTTAATTCTATTGGTAAATCGGGTATTTCTTGTTCTTGTATTATAATATCATCTTCTGTAATTAATTCTCTAGTTATCCAATTATCTTGTTCTCCTGTGTTGATTAAGATTAAATATTTTCGTTGATTTAATATTCCTGTTATATAATAAGGATGTTGTGTTGGTATTATTTCATTAGGTATTTCATATTCTATTCTTCTGGATGTGCTCATTCTTGATGAGGATGAAGGGGCATCTATTTGTCTTTTTGGTGTCATTCCTATTCTCTCTTTTACTATATCTAATTCTTGATTCATATTTAATTCATCATAACTATAATCATTATTATCTATAACTGTTAAGATATTGTCAAATGGGGATTCTATATTAATCTTATCAATTTTATTAGTTGCTTGTACCATATGTTTAGTAGTTAAAATATATAAATTTTTGCATCTTGCTGTGAATATTTTACTTCCAGGGGTTAATTCTATTCCTGATAGCTTCCAATATAATACTAGAGATTTATCTATATTTCTATCTTTTATTGCTACTGTATAATTTGGGTTAACGGTAAACTTAAATTTTTGGTATATTAAATTTCCTTTTACTGCACTAATTATACTTTGTTCAATTGGGTATTTAATTCTATCATCTGCTAAGTATAGTTCTATAGGTGTATTTATTCCTTCCTTAAAACATGCTTTTATTAATATCTGTATTGCTCCTAAGTGTACATGAGTTATTTCGTTTTTTGGTTTTGGTTTTAATGCTTGTATTTCTTTAGTTATTTCTCTTTTACTTATTATGGGTACCATTGCACTACCTTGTGTATATTTACAGTCTACTGTATGTTCTTTTTGGCTTATTATATAATATTCTTCCTTTGGTTTTTTGAACCAATATTTTACCATTGGTACATCTAATACATTATCTATTTTTAAGGTTATTTCTTGCTTTGTGATTTGCTTGTATATATTTGAGTCAAATATTATTTTCTGGTTATTACTATCTTCAGTTTGGTAATTTTCTTTTTCTATTATTCCTGATTCAGTCATCAATTTCGTTTTCTGTATCTGATAGATTTATATTGTTAATATCATCATTATTCAAATCAGTTTCTAAATCTGAGTTATTCATTTCTATATCTGGCAATTCATTTAGTTCATAAATACTATCGTTACTTTCTAAATCATAATCTATGTATGGTAATTCTGTATAAATATTTTCTTCTACTCTTATTTCCGTGATTTGTTTTTTCTTAATATCTTTAGGTATTTTACAATCTTTAGCTAAGTGTCCTAATTTTCCACAGTTATAACATTTGCATTCTGATAATTTTTTCTTAGGTCGATAAGGTCTTTTTCGTTTATAATTTTTTATATAATATCGTTTTCTTGGGTTTTTGTATTTATATTTTGACTTAAAGGATTTATATCTTTTAAATCGTTTTTTATATCTAAACTTATTTTTCTTAGTTTTACAACCAAATTGTGGTGCTATCTTTTGTGTACAACATGCCATATTTTTTGTTAATACTTTATCTAATTTTTGTTTATCTTTATATTCATCACATAGTCCTATAAACCATGTTTGTAAATATTTTATTCTAGCTCCTAATGTATCTGTTAAACTAGCTGCGTCCCATGCTGTTATAATTTTTGTACTAAATGGTTCAGGTAATTTTGTAAAATATGTTCTTCTAACTGCTATAGCTTCTTCATGAGTATATATTGCTCTATAATAGTAATCTTTAAAAGCGCATGTATATTCATCTATATAACACATATTGCATATTGATAATTTATTCATTAATTGTCTGTTTAGATTTTTATCTTTTTCCTGTTCTGCTAATTCTGTTGTCATACTTCCAAATTCATTTCTAATTCCAAATTCGTATTTGTCTAATATAGCTATGCTTGATGTTGTAATTGTTCCACTACTATCTTTATTATTTCTTAAAGCTGCTCTACCTTCAGCTGTTATATTATGTAGCCATAATTTTACTGTTCCTATTAGTGTTCTTTCTATATATCCTGGTGTATCTGCTACTGATATTTTATTATCTATTAATTGTTTTGCAATTTGTCCTATCCATACTTGTATTGTTTTATTTACATCTGTAACACAATCTAAATCTAAAAATTGTGAGGATTCTGGGGGGTGGTCCTTTGATCTTTCTTCTAGAGACATTTATGTAAATGCGGAATTAAAATAAATATCTCTAGAAGAAAGATCAAAGGACCACCCCCCACAAATGGTATCAGAGCATAGGATAAAAAGAAATAATACTGATATAATTAATACAAAAACTAATAACGCTATTATAAAGCATAGGAATAAAAAATCTAGGAATAAAGATGTTATATTAGATAAGAATACCAATAATATTTACAAAAATAGAATAAAGAAACATAATAAAAAACAATTTATAATAAAAACGGAAAACATGAAAGGAATTGAATATGGAGAAGATCTACCAGATGAACATCCCAGATGTATAAGATTGGATAAACAAATAAATATAGCAACTAAATTACAGAAACTGAGACTAAATTTAGATAAATTATATGAAAAATACGAATACACAAAAATACCTGAATTAATAGATACAATTTCTTATACTGAATATGAATATATAAGACAACTTATAAAACAACAAGAATATAAATATGATGAATTATAATGTATAAACGACAACAACCAAAAGTAGTTAGAAAAATAAAAATACACTATTTGACAAGAAGAATTGAAAAACAGAGTAAAATAAAAAGTCAACAAAAATATAACCTACGAGAAGTAACACAAATAATTAACAAGATAGACAACTTATATAAAGTAATGACAAGATTAGTCAAAGCATTAGATAAAATAACTATATCATTAAAACAGGCTATAAATGGATAAGCCAGAATCAAGTAACCCAGTATATATATATCCAGAAACACCAAAAATAATAAGAAAAATGGAATTATTAAGAAAATTAAGTGATATACACGAAGAACTTAAATTCAGAAAAGAAAGATTAAATTACAATATATTTGCAGGAGTAGCTAAAAAATCGATAGAAGCACAAAAACAAACTATACAAGAATTAGAATTACAAAAAGATATATTAGAAATTAAATATGCATATGAATAAAGAAGAATACCCAGTAGAAGAAAAAACATTTTTAGGAACAGATGGAACACAAATAATAATAACACACTCGAATTTAGGACGACGATATAGGAAAATAGGTACAAAATTACATTTAATGCCAGACCCAATATCAGCTAAATTAGAAGATAGTCTAACAGAAATGATAAGATTACAAAAGGAAAATACTGAAATAGACCAAAAATTAGAAATAGAAAAAATAAGATTAGAAGCCAGAAAAGAAATCGAACAACTAAAAAACCAACAAATAAAACAAACCCCTCCTCAAAAACCTATACCACCTCAAGAACCAATCCCTGAATATGAACCAGAACCTGAAACATCCGAATCATCTACAAAAATACAAGAAATGGAAAGAGAATTAGCAATATTAAAACAAATATATGCCCAAAGAGTACAAGCAAGATTAGCAAAACAAAATGAAAAAATAAAAAAAGAAAAAGAAAAAAAGTTAGCAATGGAATTAGAAAAGTTAAAAGAACAAATACACTTAGAAAGCTTAAACCCTGACGAAGAATCTCCAAATATAAGTATTGATAACATCACAATAGATAATTTAACTATAGATAATATAACCATAAATGAATCTGAATCCGAAATAAATTTAGACAATAATGACAATAATGACAATAATGACGAAAACAGTGAAACATATACCCAAATAATGAACCAAATAACAGATTTAAATATAAATACAACAAATGCTGAACCAAATATAAATACCATCAAAAAAGAACAACCAAGTACAAGTAGAACATATGAGAAAAGAAGATATGATAATCCGCGAACCAGAGAACCTACATATTGGACAGTAACAGATGATAATAGATACGAAGCAATATGGCAAAGTAGACTAAATAAATGGACACCAAATAAACCCCCAGAATCCTCACAATTTTTAGATTTAGATTGTGTTACAGATGTAAATAAAACAATACAAGTATGGATAGGACAAATTGCAAAACAATTAATAGATAATAAAATATCAGTAGCAGATACACCAGGATATATAGAAAGAACACTAATAGGAACAGTAAAATTATGGCTACATAATATAACAGCTGAAGGTAGAGCAGCTTTAAGAAATAATAAAGATAGTAGTGGAACAATTACAACATCAAGCATAGCTATATTAGACAAATACGAATTTGGAATTAGAAATGAATTTGGAAGTATGACAACAGAATTAGCAGAACAGGAAAAAGATAAAAATCTAAACAGACAATTAATGAATAAATTATCAATATGCAATATGTGTTATATAGATGAATATACATGCGCTTTTAAAGATTACTATTATAGAGCAATATATACTCATGAAGAAGCTATAGCAGTTAGAAGAACATATTTTACAAAATTACCTGAACCATTTAGTACAAAAATTATAACAGCATGGGACGCAGCTAGTTTAACAGATACATTAGGAGCTAGAATAAAATATTTACAAACATGGTTTATAGGACTATGTGATGAATATAAAGATAAACAAAAATTAGATAAAGTATTAACAAAAAATATGGCATGTTGTACACAAAAGATAGCACCACAATTTGGTTGTAAAACTAAGAAAAATAAGTTTAGATATAAAAAATGATTTAAAAGATATAAATCCTTTAAGTCAAAATATAAATACAAAAACCCAAGAAAACGATATTATATAAAAAATTATAAACGAAAAAGACCTTATCGACCTAAGAAAAAATTATCAGAATGCAAATGTTATAACTGTGGAAAATTAGGACACTTAGCTAAAGATTGTAAAATACCTAAAGATATTAAGAAAAAACAAATCACGGAAATAAGAGTAGAAGAAAATATTTATACAGAATTACCATACATAGATTATGATTTAGAAAGTAACGATAGTATTTATGAACTAAATGAATTGCCAGATATAGAAATGAATAACTCAGATTTAGAAACTGATTTGAATAATGATGATATTAACAATATAAATCTATCAGATACAGAAAACGAAATTGATGACTGAATCAGGAATAATAGAAAAAGAAAATTACCAAACTGAAGATAGTAATAACCAGAAAATAATATTTGACTCAAATATATACAAGCAAATCACAAAGCAAGAAATAACCTTAAAAATAGATAATGTATTAGATGTACCAATGGTAAAATATTGGTTCAAAAAACCAAAGGAAGAATATTATATAATAAGCCAAAAAGAACATACAGTAGACTGTAAATATACACAAGGTAGTGCAATGGTACCCATAATAAGTAAAAGAGAAATAACTAAAGAAATACAAGCATTAAAACCAAAACCAAAAAACGAAATAACTCATGTACACTTAGGAGCAATACAGATATTAATAAAAGCATGTTTTAAGGAAGGAATAAATACACCTATAGAACTATACTTAGCAGATGATAGAATTAAATACCCAATTGAACAAAGTATAATTAGTGCAGTAAAAGGAAATTTAATATACCAAAAATTTAAGTTTACCGTTAACCCAAATTATACAGTAGCAATAAAAGATAGAAATATAGATAAATCTCTAGTATTATATTGGAAGCTATCAGGAATAGAATTAACCCCTGGAAGTAAAATATTCACAGCAAGATGCAAAAATTTATATATTTTAACTACTAAACATATGGTACAAGCAACTAATAAAATTGATAAGATTAATATAGAATCCCCATTTGACAATATCTTAACAGTTATAGATAATAATGATTATAGTTATGATGAATTAAATATGAATCAAGAATTAGATATAGTAAAAGAGAGAATAGGAATGACACCAAAAAGACAAATAGATGCCCCTTCATCCTCATCAAGAATGAGCACATCCAGAAGAATAGAATATGAAATACCTAATGAAATAATACCAACACAACATCCTTATTATATAACAGGAATATTAAATCAACGAAAATATTTAATCTTAATCAACACAGGAGAACAAGATAATTGGATAACTAGAGAATTAATTACAGAAGATGATATTATAATACAAGAACAAGAAATACCCGATTTACCAATAGAATTAAAACAGACAAAGGAAATAACTATTCAAGAATTAATTATAGGCGGAATACCTATAAATATACAATTTACAATAGGACAGATAAATCCAAATATAGTTTTAGGACTACAATGGCTAGAACAAGTAAAACCATATAAGTTAGAAGATAAAAGATTACTAATCCATTACCAAAACAAGAATGTAATAATCAATAGAACAAAATCAATATTATAAAAATACATTAGCATGAAAGTATATATATTAGCAAAAATAATTGTGGAAGGATATAATAGTAGATATTATACACCAATGATAGACACAGGCGCAGAAGCAAATTTATGTAGATACAATTGTTTACCAGAATCTAAATGGCAAAAGATAAAAAATCCAACTGTATTTTCAGGATTTAATGACGAAGGAAGGATAATAAAATATTATGCAAAAGATGTCAAACTACAAATATATGATAAAATACTAACAATAAAAACGATGTATAACTATGATTTCACAACAAGAGATATCATATTAGGAATGCCCTTTATAGATGAACTATACCCACATATATTAACTAAAACACACTGTTGGTTTACAACACCTTGTAAACAAAAAATAGGAGCCAAAAGAGTACAAAATAAACCTAGAAAAATAACACCATGGATAAAAGGATCAGAAAAAATAACACAAAAACTAGAAAATCAACTAACAACAGAGAAAGCAATAGAAATTATAACCTTTAATATCAACATGTTACAACCAATCTATGATAAATTAGAACCTTTATATAGTGACAATCCACTGAAAGGATGGAATAAGCATAAAACAACCGTTACTATAGAACTAATAGATGAAAATAGTATAATAACCCAAAAACCATTGAAATACAATTTCGATGATTTAAAAGAATTTACCTTACACATTAATGAATTACTTACAAACAATTACATCCAAACTAGTAATAGCAAACATACTAGTCCAGCCTTTATTGTTAACAAACATAGTGAACAAAAAAGAGGGAAAAGTAGGATGGTTATTGATTATAGAAACCTAAATGCCAAAACTAAAACTTATAATTACCCAATACCAAATAAAATATTAAAAATTAGACAAATCCAAGGATATAATTACTTTAGCAAATTTGATTGCAAATCAGGATTTTATCATTTAAAATTAGAAGATAACTCTAAACATTTAACAGCATTCACAGTACCCCAAGGATTTTATGAGTGGAATGTTTTACCCTTTGGATATAAAAATGCACCAGGTAGATATCAACATTTTATGGATATATATTTCACACAATTAGAAAATTGCATTGTATATATTGATGATATATTGTTATACTCAAGAACAGAAGACGAGCATATACAATTACTAAATAAATTCATTAACATTATAGATACAGCAGGAATTAGTCTAAGTAAAAGCAAGGCAGAAATAATGAAAAACCAAATAGAATTTCTAGGCATACAAATAGATAAGAATGGAGTAAAAATGCAGACACATATAGTACAAAAAATTATAAATTCAGATGAAATACTAGATACAAAGAAAAAATTACAATCCTTTTTAGGATTAGTAAACCAAGTACGAGAATATATACCAAAATTAGCAGAATATTTAAAGCCATTACATAAGAAACTAAAAAAGGATATTGAATATCATTTCGACCAAACAGATAAAAAACATATACAAAAGGTTAAAGAATTATGTCAAAAATTACCAAAATTATATTTTCCAGATATTACAAAAGAGTTTATATATATAGTAGAAACAGATGCCAGTAACCATAGTTACGGTGGAGTATTAAAATATAAATATATTGACACAAAACAGGAACATCACTGTAGATATCATTCAGGAACATTTACGGAACCTCAAGATAAATGGGAAATAAATAGAAAAGAATTATTTGCTTTATATAAATGTTTATTAACATTTGAACCATATATTGTTTATAACAAATTTATTGTTAGAACAGATAATACGCAAGTAAAATGGTGGCTAACAAGAAAATTAGACGACTCAGTTACAACAAAAGAAATACGAAGACTTGTCTTAAATATACAAAATTTTACATTTTCAATAGAAGTGATCAGTACTAACAAAAATATCACTGCAGACTACTTATCAAGACAAAGCTACTCAGACAGATCAAGATAGCCAAATGGATATTTTATTAAAAGCTATGACTACACTTTGCTTAAAAGTGGACAGTTTTGAGCTAGAATTAAAAGAGCTAAAGAAGGAAAGAGCTACAAGTCAGCCGCATGACTCAAAATATGCTGAACTATGTCAATCGGAAGACATAAAAATTCCAGAACTAGAAGGAGACGTTGAGAAACTCCATAAAACTCATAACAAGTTTGTTAATGCAGCTACAGGAAAAACATCTACGGAAGCAAGCAGCTCAAATACAACCAGTCAACCTACAAAGAGACAAAACCAAAATTTAAATAGCCAGTTTACAAAAACCTCTATCAGAAATAAACAACCCTTAAATCTATCACATCCGACTATACCAAGTCCACAAACATCCACATATGCCGCAAGCTTAAGCCAAAATAAACAAGTATACAACCATATTTCTAGAGCTTATATACAAAATATGTATAAAACCCAAACATTTTTGAATTTACATCCAAGATCTCAGACAACCAATGACCCTCAAAAAGATTTTATAACTCAAAAACTACAAGGATATAATAAATTAATTGCCCAGCCTGGCACCAGTGCAAATTTAGTACGTACATGCTACGAATATGGACTACTCGCAACAGTATATACAGCCGATGGAGCAGAACTACAACAAATACCAGACTTATATAATGCCTTTGCAATATACAAAAGAATTACAGACGGATCATTCTTTTATATCAGATGTTATTCAGCACCAGCAGAAATATTATACAACGAGATAAAACCACTCATCCAAGTCGTAAAAATTGGACTTACCAGAGACATGATTATTCCAGAGGATATAGAACAACAACCGGAAATACCAGAAGTAGACATACCAACATTCTTCGCTACAAAAAGATTAATAGGACTACAGGTGATTATTCAAGAACTAGTCAACAATTATACCAATGGACATAACATATGGAAATATCATTGTAGAGACCATTCTATGATCTATGCAAATGCAAGAGTACTACGCCAAGAAGATATGGAAGAAGTACGTAGTTGGATATGGACATTACTAAGACCTGAAGATACCCCAACAACAAGAGCTATCAAAAAGGATTTTATTTCAGAAAATTTATTAGTAAAATATTGCCAGTATTTAGGACCGAAATACCCAGATCACCATTGTTCAAAGTGCAGTGGAGGAAATACCACAACTATACCAGAAGTGAATCTAGAATGAAGACAGCAGGACAAAAGCTACAGACAAAAAATAATGGGAAGACCCACAGATATTTTTTAGTTTGTCTTATTATGTAAATTATTGTACTAATTAGTTTTCTTTAGTGGGAATATGGTACACACCCCACACGTTTTTCTTTAGTATGATTAGAATAGAATAAGTTAGAAAGTCAAAAAGCAAACAGTGACTAGCACTGTGTACTTTTTGAAAAATATGTAAAAGAAGACGCGTTTTTTTCTTTTCTTTCAGAAGTCGTAAAGCAAACAGTTTATTAGACTGTTTACTCACGCGGTTTCTTTATGTAAATTATTGAGGCACTTGCCTCTTATGTATATAAATAGAGACGAACAGATGAGAAGAAAGGCAAGCAATTCTGCTTACCTATAACTCTCTCATGTGTTGAGAACTCACCATATATAAAAAATATTTTACAGATATAGCATGGAGGAATCCAATATAACTTCATCAACATCACATACTACTGAGGAACTAACGACAACGGTATACTCATATTTACATATGTGTAACTAATCTATCATATTCCTAATAATCTCTATTTAGATTATTATTATTTATCATGTTGTAGTTTGATTATGTTAACATTATCCTTATTAGTTTGCTATGATTAGGAAGCTGAGAGTAAGTTAGGCCCAGACTAAGCTTTTCCAAAATGGTTGAACCCAGAAGAAGGCTAGAAATGCCGTGAATAGGGTAGTAAACCAACTGAAGTAAGCAGGGTTAGGGTAAACTGATTAAAGCTGGACCTCATAGTAGTGACCAACCGGATAATTAAACATACTGAACTACTAGATGATAAAGATGATAATATAAGCAGAGGTTAGAAGGAATAATTTGATTAAACACAGAAGTAAGAAATGACAGAACCTAGTTATGCAAAACCCGAGATAGCAGAAACTAGTAACCCTAAACAAACAGAAGATATAGAAAGATATAAGACACCAATACCTAAGTATCTTATAAATGGAGATAAAGACTATAAAATATTAGTCTTATATGTATTAAAAAATTTAGATACAGATATCACACAAAGAATATATAACCTACTATTTAACCATGAAATAATAGATTTAATGAAAGAATTATGGTTAGACACAATATTAAACAATGATAGTGATGATGACTCTAGAAATAATGATATATACCTTGACATAGATACAGAAGGATATCTAGAATTTTATTAAAATGAACCAAGAAGATTTAGAAAATTGGCAAAAAACTATAAATGAATTAAGAGAAAGAGAAACCTTAATACAATACAATCTAGATAAATATATTCAAACCCAGAATGAAGCATATCTAGATTTAATAGTACAAGATATTAACCAAATATTAAGATTAATTAGACAAAGAGATATTTATTTTAATTCCGCATTTACATAAATGTCTCTAGAAGAAAGATCAAAGGACCACCCCCCACAAAACATACTGAACTACTAGATGATTAAGCAAAGTGTAGTCATAGCTTTTAATAAAATATCCATTTGGCTATCTTGATCTGTCTGAGTAGCTTTGTCTTGATAAGTAGTCTGCAGTGATATTTTTGTTAGTACTGATCACTTCTATTGAAAATGTAAAATTTTGTATATTTAAGACAAGTCTTCGTATTTCTTTTGTTGTAACTGAGTCATCTAATTTTCTTGTTAGCCACCATTTTACTTGCGTATTATCTGTTCTAACAATAAATTTGTTATAAACAATATATGGTTCAAATGTTAATAAACATTTATATAAAGCAAATAATTCTTTTCTATTTATTTCCCATTTATCTTGAGGTTCCGTAAATGTTCCTGAATGATATCTACAGTGATGTTCCTGTTTTGTGTCAATATATTTATATTTTAATACTCCACCGTAACTATGGTTACTGGCATCTGTTTCTACTATATATATAAACTCTTTTGTAATATCTGGAAAATATAATTTTGGTAATTTTTGACATAATTCTTTAACCTTTTGTATATGTTTTTTATCTGTTTGGTCGAAATGATATTCATCTATATAACACATATTGCATATTGATAATTTATTCATTAATTGTCTGTTTAGATTTTTATCTTTTTCCTGTTCTGCTAATTCTGTTGTCATACTTCCAAATTCATTTCTAATTCCAAATTCGTATTTGTCTAATATAGCTATGCTTGATGTTGTAATTGTTCCACTACTATCTTTATTATTTCTTAAAGCTGCTCTACCTTCAGCTGTTATATTATGTAGCCATAATTTTACTGTTCCTATTATTTACAAACATGGTTTATAGGACTATGTGATGAATATAAAGATAAACAAAAATTAGATAAAGTATTAACAAAAAATATGGCATGTTGTACACAAAAGATAGCACCACAATTTGGTTGTAAAACTAAGAAAAATAAGTTTAGATATAAAAAACGATTTAAAAGATATAAATCCTTTAAGTCAAAATATAAATACAAAAACCCAAGAAAACGATATTATATAAAAAATTATAAACGAAAAAGACCTTATCGACCTAAGAAAAAATTATCAGAATGCAAATGTTATAACTGTGGAAAATTAGGACACTTAGCTAAAGATTGTAAAATACCTAAAGATATTAAGAAAAAACAAATCACGGAAATAAGAGTAGAAGAAAATATTTATACAGAATTACCATACATAGATTATGATTTAGAAAGTAACGATAGTATTTATGAACTAAATGAATTGCCAGATATAGAAATGAATAACTCAGATTTAGAAACTGATTTGAATAATGATGATATTAACAATATAAATCTATCAGATACAGAAAACGAAATTGATGACTGAATCAGGAATAATAGAAAAAGAAAATTACCAAACTGAAGATAGTAATAACCAGAAAATAATATTTGACTCAAATATATACAAGCAAATCACAAAGCAAGAAATAACCTTAAAAATAGATAATGTATTAGATGTACCAATGGTAAAATATTGGTTCAAAAAACCAAAGGAAGAATATTATATAATAAGCCAAAAAGAACATACAAGAACTAGTTGGATATGGACATTACTAAGACCTGAAGATACCCCAACAACAAGAGCTATCAAAAAGGATTTTATTTCAGAAAATTTATTAGTAAAATATTGCCAGTATTTAGCACCGAAATACCCAGATCACCATTGTTCAAAGTGCAGTGGAGGAAATACCACAACTATACCAGAAGTGAATCTAGAATGAAGACAGCAGGACAAAAGCTACAGACAAAAAATAATGGGAAGACCCACAGATATTTTTTAGTTTGTCTTATTATGTAAATTATTGTACTAATTAGTTTTCTTTAGTGGGAATATGGTACACACCCCACACGTTTTTCTTTAGTATGATTAGAATAGAATAAGCTAGAAAGTCAAAAAGCAAACAGTGACTAGCACTGTGTACTTTTTGAAAAATATGTAAAAGAAGACGAGTTTTTTTCTTTTCTTTCAGAAGTCGTAAAGCAAACAGTTTATTAGACTGTTTACTCACGCGGTTTCTTTATAATAGCGTTATTAGTTTTTGTATTAATTATATCAGTATTATTTCTTTTAGGTTCTCTGGTTCGCGGATTATCATATCTTCTTTTCTCATATGTTCTACTTGTACTTGGTTGTTCTTTTTTGATGGTATTTATATTTGGTTCAGCATTTGTTGTATTTATATTTAAATCTGTTATTTGGTTCATTATTTGGGTATATGTTTCACTGTTTTCGTCATTATTGTCATTATTGTCATTATTGTCTAAATTTATTTCGGATTCAGATTCATTTATGGTTATATAATGCCTTTGCAATATACAAAAGAATTACAGACGGATCATTCTTTTATATCAGATGTTATTCAGCACCAGCAGAAATATTATACAACGAGATAAAACCACTCATCCAAGTCGTAAAAATTGGACTTACCAGAGACATGATTATTCCAGAGGATATAGAACAACAACCGGAAATACCAGAAGTAGACATACCAACATTCTTCGCTACAAAAAGATTAATAGGACTACAGGTGATTATTCAAGAACTAGTCAACAATTATACCAATGGACATAACATATGGAAATATCATTGTAGAGACCATTCTATGATCTATGCAAATGCAAGAGTACTACGCCAAGAAGATATGGAAGAAGTACGTAGTTGGATATGGACATTACTAAGACCTGAAGATACCCCAACAACAAGAGCTATCAAAAAGGATTTTATTTCAGAAAATTTATTAGTAAAATATTGCCAGTATTTAGGACCGAAATACCCAGATCACCATTGTTCAAAGTGCAGTGGAGGAAATACCACAACTATACCAGAAGTGAATCTAGAATGAAGACAGCAGGACAAAAGCTACAGACAAAAAATAATGGGAAGACCCACAGATATTTTTTAGTTTGTCTTATTATGTAAATTATTGTACTAATTAGTTTTCTTTAGTGGGAATATGGTACACACCCCACACGTTTTTCTTTAGTATGATTAGAATAGAATAAGTTAGAAAGTCAAAAAGCAAACAGTGACTAGCACTGTGTACTTTTTGAAAAATATGTAAAAGAAGACGCGTTTTTTTCTTTTCTTTCAGAAGTCGTAAAGCAAACAGTTTATTAGACTGTTTACTCACGCGGTTTCTTTATGTAAATTATTGAGGCACTTGCCTCTTATGTATATAAATAGAGACGAACAGATGAGAAGAAAGGCAAGCAATTCTGCTTACCTATAACTCTCTCATGTGTTGAGAATTCCGTAGATGTTTTTCCTGTAGCTGCATTAACAAACTTGTTATGAGTTTTATGGAGTTTCTCAACGTCTCCTTCTAGTTCTGGAATTTTTATGTCTTCCGATTGACATAGTTCAGCATATTTTGAGTCATGCGGCTGACTTGTAGCTCTTTCCTTCTTTAGCTCTTTTAATTCTAGCTCAAAACTGTCCACTTTTAAGCAAAGTGTAGTCATAGCTTTTAATAAAATATCCATTTGGCTATCTTGATCTGTCTGAGTAGCTTTGTCTTGATAAGTAGTCTGCAGTGATATTTTTGTTAGTACTGATCACTTCTATTGAAAATGTAAAATTTTGTATATTTAAGACAAGTCTTCGTATTTCTTTTGTTGTAACTGAGTCGTCTAATTTTCTTGTTAGCCACCATTTTACTTGCGTATTATCTGTTCTAACAATAAATTTGTTATAAACAATATATGGTTCAAATGTTAATAAACATTTATATAAAGCAAATAATTCTTTTCTATATATGGTCAAGAAACAAGTTCACAATTTCTAGTCACTACACTTATCCATTTTCAAGAAACAAGTTCACAACCTTAAGTCACTACACTTAACCATTTTAAAGTCAGTAATTCACATTTCAAGTCACTATACTTAACAATTTTCAAGAAACATGTTCACAATTTCAAGTCACTACATTTAACCATTTTCAAGTCACTAATTCACATTTCAATTCACTACACTTAACCATTTTCAAGTCACTAATTCACATTTCAAGTCACTAATTCATATTTCAAGTCACTACACTTAACCATTTTCAAGTAACAGGTTCACAATTTCGAGTCACTATATTTAACCATTTTCAAGTCACTAATTCACATTTCAAGTCACTACACTTAACCATTTTCAAGTCAGTAATTCACATTTCAAGTCACTACATTTAACCATTTTCAAGTCACTAATTCACATTTCAATTCACTACACTTAACCATTTTCAAGTCACTAATTCACAATTGAACTCACTATACTTAAACATTTTCATGAAACAAGTTAACAATTTCAAGTCACTACACTTAACCATTTTCAAGTAACTAATTCATATTTCAGGTCACTACACTTAACCATTTTCAAGAAACAAGATCAGAATTTCAAATCACTACACTTAGCCATTTTTAAGTCACTAATTCGCATTTCAAGTCACTACACTTAACCATTTTCAAGAAACAAGTTCACAATTTCGAGTCACTACATTTAACCAGTTCAATGAACAAGTTCACAATTTAAAGTCACTACACTTAACCATTTTCAAGTCACTAATTCACATTTCAAGTGACTAATTCATATTTCAAGTCACTACACTTAACCATTTTCAAGTAACAAGTTCACAATTTCGAGTCACTACATTTAACCAGTTCAACGAACAAGTTCACAATTTAAAGTCACTACACTTAACCATTTTCAAGTCACTAATTCACATTTCAAGTGACTAATTCATATTTCAAGTCACTACACTTAACAATTTTCAAGTAACAAGTTCACAATTTCGAGTCACTACATTTAACCATTTTCAAGTCACTAATTCACATTTCAAGTCACTACAGTTTACAATTTCAAGTCACTACATTTAACTAGTCAATAAACAAGTTCACAATTTAAAGTCACTACACTTAACAATTTTCAAAGAAACATGTTCTCAATTTCATGTCACTACATTTAACCATTTCAAGTCACTAGTTCACATTTCAAGTCACTACAGTTTACAATTTCAAGTCACTACATTTAACTAGTCAATAAACAAGTTCACAATTTAAAGTCACTACACTTAACCATTTTCAAGTCACTAATTCATATTTCATGTCACTACACTTATCCATTTTCAAGAAACAAGTTCACAACCTTAAGTCACTACACTTAACCATTTTAAAGTCACTAATTCACATTTCAAGTCACTACACTTAACAATTTTCAAGAAACATGTTCACAATTTCAAGTCACTACATTTAACCATTTTCAAGTCACTAATTCACATTTCAATTCACTACACTTAACCATTTTCAAGTCACTAATTCACAATTGAACTCACTATACTTAAACATTTTCATGAAACAAGTTAACAATTTCAAGTCACTACACTTAACCATTTTCAAGTAACTAATTCATATTTCAAGTCACTACACTTAACTATTTTCAAGAAACAAGATCAGAATTTCAAATCACTACACTTAGCCATTTTTAAGTCACTAATTCGCATTTCAAGTCACTACACTTAACCATTTTCAAGAAACAAGTTCACAATTTCAAGTCACTACACTTAACCATTTCAAGAAACAAGTTCACAATTTCTAGTCACTACACTTATCCATTTTCAAGAAACAATTTCACAACCTTAAGTCACTACACTTAACCATTTTAAAGTCAGTAATTCACATTTCAAGTCACTACACTTAACCATTTTCATGAAACAAGTTAACAGTTTCAAGTCACTACACTTAACCATTTTCAAGTCACTAATTCATATTTCTTGTCACTACACTTAACCAGTTCAATAAACAAGTTCACAATTTAAAGTCACTACACTTAACAATTTTCAAAGAAACATGTTCACAATTTCATGTCACTACATTTAACCATTTCAAGTCACTAGTTCACATTTCAAGTCACTACACTTAACCATTTTCAAGAAACAAGTTCACAATTTTGAGTCACTACATTTAACTAGTTCAATAAACAAGTTCACAATTTAAAGTCACTACACTTAACCATTTTCAAGTCACTAATTCACATTTCAAGTCACTAATTCATATTTCAAGTCACTACACTTAACCATTTTCAAGTAACAAGTTCACAATTTCGAGTCACTATATTTAACCATTTTCAAGTCAGTAATTCACCTTTCAAGTCACTACACTTAACCATTTTCATGAAACAAGTTAACAGTTTCAAGTCACTACACTTAACCATTTTCAAGTCACTAATTCATATTTCATGTCACTACACTTAACCATTTTCAAGTAACTAATTCACATTTCAAGTCACTAATTCATATTTCAAGTCACTACACTTAACCATTTTCAAGTAACAAGTTCACAATTTCGAGTCACTATATTTAACCATTTTCATGAAACAAGTTAACAGTTTCAAGTCACTACACTTAACCATTTTCAAGTCACTAATTCATATTTCATGTCACTACACTTAACCATTTTCAAGTAACTAATTCATATTTCAAGTCACTACACTTAACCATTTTCAAGAAACAAGATCAGAATTTCAAATCACTACACTTAGCCATTTTTAAGTCACTAATTCGCATTTCAAGTCACTACACTTAACCATTTTCAAGAAACAAGTTCACAATTTCGAGTCACTACATTTAACCAGTTCAATAACCAAGTTCACAATTTAAAGTCACTACACTTAACCATTTTCAAGTCACTAATTCACATTTCAAGTCACTAATTCATATTTCAAGTCACTACACTTAACCATTTTCAAGTAACAAGTTCACAATTTCGAGTCACTATATTTAACCATTTTCAAGTCACTAATTCACATTTCAAGTCACTACACTTAACCATTTTCAAGTCAGTAATTCACATTTCAAGTCACTACATTTAACCATTTTCAAGTCACTAATTCACATTTCAATTCACTACACTTAACCATTTTCAAGTCACTAATTCACAATTGAACTCACTATACTTAAACATTTTCATGAAACAAGTTAACAATTTCAAGTCACTACACTTAACCATTTTCAAGTAACTAATTCATATTTCAAGTCACTACACTTAACCATTTTCAAGAAACAAGATCAGAATTTCAAATCACTACACTTAGCCATTTTTAAGTCACTAATTCGCATTTCAAGTCACTACACTTAACCATTTTCAAGAAACAAGTTCACAATTTCAAGTCACTACACTTAACCATTTCAAGAAACAATTTCAAGAAACAAGATCAGAATTTCAAATCACTACACTTAGCCATTTTTAAGTCACTAATTCGCATTTCAAGTCACTACACTTAACCATTTTCAAGAAACAAGTTCACAATTTCAAGTCACTACACTTAACCATTTCAAGAAACAAGTTCACAATTTCTAGTCACTACACTTATCCATTTTCAAGAAACAATTTCACAACCTTAAGTCACTACACTTAACCATTTTAAAGTCAGTAATTCACATTTCAAGTCACTACACTTAACCATTTTCATGAAACAAGTTAACAGTTTCAAGTCACTACACTTAACCATTTTCAAGTCACTAATTCATATTTCATGTCACTACACTTAACCAGTTCAATAAACAAGTTCACAATTTAAAGTCACTACACTTAACAATTTTCAAAGAAACATGTTCACAATTTCATGTCACTACATTTAACCATTTCAAGTCACTAGTTCACATTTCAAGTCACTACACTTAACCATTTTCAAGAAACAAGTTCACAATTTCGAGTCACTACATTTAACCAGTTCAATAAACAAGTTCACAATTTAAAGTCACTACACTTAACCATTTTCAAGTCACTAATTCACATTTCAAGTCACTAATTCATATTTCAAGTCACTACACTTAACCATTTTCAAGTAACAAGTTCACAATTTCGAGTCACTATATTTAACCATTTTCAAGTCAGTAATTCACCTTTCAAGTCACTACACTTAACCATTTTCATGAAACAAGTTAACAGTTTCAAGTCACTACACTTAACCATTTTCAAGTCACTAATTCATATTTCATGTCACTACACTTAACCATTTTCAAGTAACTAATTCATATTTCAAGTCACTACACTTAACCATTTTCAAGAAACAAGATCAGAATTTCAAATCACTACACTTAGCCATTTTTAAGTCACTAATTCGCATTTCAAGTCACTACACTTAACCATTTTCAAGAAACAAGTTCACAATTTCGAGTCACTACATTTAACCAGTTCAATAACCAAGTTCACAATTTAAAGTCACTACACTTAACCATTTTCAAGTCACTAATTCACATTTCAAGTCACTAATTCATATTTCAAGTCACTACACTTAACCATTTTCAAGTAACAAGTTCACAATTTCGAGTCACTATATTTAACCATTTTCAAGTCACTAATTCACATTTCAAGTCACTACACTTAACCATTTTCAAGTCAGTAATTCACATTTCAAGTCACTACATTTAACCATTTTCAAGTCACTAATTCACATTTCAATTCACTACACTTAACCATTTTCAAGTCACTAATTCACAATTGAACTCACTATACTTAAACATTTTCATGAAACAAGTTAACAATTTCAAGTCACTACACTTAACCATTTTCAAGTAACTAATTCATATTTCAAGTCACTACACTTAACCATTTTCAAGAAACAAGATCAGAATTTCAAATCACTACACTTAACCATTTTTAAGTCACTAATTCATATTTCAAGTCACTACACTTAACCATTTTCAAAAACAAGTTCACAATTTCAAGTCACTACACTTAACCATTTCAAGAAACAAGTTCACAATTTCTAGTCACTACACTTATCCATTTTCAAGAAACAATTTCACAACCTTAAGTCACTACACTTAACCATTTTAAAGTCAGTAATTCACATTTCAAGTCACTAATTCACATTTCAAGTCACTAATTCATATTTCAAGTCACTACACTTAACCATTTTCAAGTAACAAGTTCACAATTTTGAGTCACTATATTTAACCATTTTCAAGTCAGTAATTCACATTTCAAGTCACTACACTTAACCATTTTCATGAAACAAGTTACAGTTTCAAGTCACTACACTTAACCATTTTCAAGTCACTAATTCATATTTCATGTCACTACACTTATCCATTTTCAAGAAACAAGTTCACAACCTTAAGTCACTACACTTAACCATTTTAAAGTCACTAATTCACATTTCAAGTCACTACACTTAACAATTTTCAAGAAACATGTTCACAATTTCAAGTCACTACATTTAACCATTTTCAAGTCACTAATTCACATTTCAATTCACTACACTTAACCATTTTCAAGTCACTAATTCACAATTGAACTTACTATACTTAAATATTTTCATGAAACAAGTTAACAATTTCAAGTCACTACACTTAACCATTTTCAAGTAACTAATTCATATTTCAAGTCACTACACTTAACCATTTTCAAGAAACAAGATCAGAATTTCAAATCACTACACTTAACCATTTTTAAGTCACTAATTCGCATTTCAAGTCACTACACTTAACCATTTTCAAGAAACAAGTTCACAATTTCGAGTCACTACATTTAACCAGTTCAATAAACAAGTTCACAATTTAAAGTCACTACACTTAACAATTTTCAAAGAAACATGTTCACAATTTCATGTCACTACATTTAACCATTTCAAGTCACTAGTTCACATTTCAAGTCACTACAGTTTACAATTTCAAGTCACTACACTTAACAATTTTCAAGTTAGTAATTCACATTTCAAGTCACTACACTTAACAATTTTCAATAAACATCTTCACAATTTCAAGTCACTACATTTAACCATTTTCAAGTCACTAATTCACATTTCAATTCACTACACTTAACCATTTTCAAGTCACTAATTCACAATTCAACTCACTACACTTAACCATTTTCATGAAACAAGTTAACAATTTCAAGTCACTACACTTAACCATTTTCAAGTAAGTAATTCATATTTCTAGTCACTACACTTATCCATTTTCAAGAAACAAGATCAGAATTTCAAATCACTACACTTAACCATTTTTAAGTCACTAATTCGCATTTCAAGTCACTACACTTAACCATTTTCAAGAAACAAGTTCACAATTTCAAGTCACTACATTTAACCAGTTCAATAAACAAGTTCACAATTTAAAGTCACTACACTTAACAATTTTCAAAGAAACATGTTCACAATTTCATGTCACTACATTTAACCATTTCAAGTCACTAGTTCACATTTCAAGTCACTACAGTTTACAATTTCAAGTCACTACACTTAACAATTTTCAAGTTAGTAATTCACATTTCAAGTCACTACACTTAACAATTTTCAATAAACATCTTCACAATTTCAAGTCACTACATTTAACCATTTTCAAGTCACTAATTCACATTTCAATTCACTACACTTAACCATTTTCAAGTCACTAATTCACAATTCAACTCACTACACTTAACCATTTTCATGAAACAAGTTAACAATTTCAAGTCACTACACTTAACCATTTTCAAGTCACTAATTCATATTTCAAGTCACTACACTTAACCATTTTCAAGAAACAAGATCAGAATTTCAAATCACTACGCTAAACCATTTTCAATAAACAAGTTCACAATTTCAAGTCATTACATTTAACCAGTTCAATAAACAAGTGCACAATTTAAAGTCTCTACACTTGACCATTTTCAAGTCACTAATTCACATTTCAAGTCACTAATTCATATTTCAAGTCACTACACTTCACCATTTTCAAGAAACAAGTTTACAATTTCAAGTCGCTACACTTAACCATTTAAAGAAACAAGTTCGCAATTTCTAGTCACTACACTTATCCATTTTCAAGAAACAAGTTCACAATTTTAAGTCACTACACTTAACCATTTTCAAGTCAGTAATTCACATTTCAAGTCACTACACTTAACAATTTTAAAGAAACATGTTCACAATTTCAAGTCACTACATTTAACCATTTTTAAGTCACTAATTCGCATTTCAAGTCACTACACTTAACCATTTTCAAGAAACAAGTTCACAATTTCGAGTCACTACATTTAACCAGTTCAATAAACAAGTTCACAATTTAAAGTCACTACACTTAACCATTTTCAAGTCACTAATTCACATTTCAAGTCACTAATTCATATTTTAAGTCACTACACTTAACCATTTTCAAGTAACAAGTTCACAATTTCGAGTCACTATATTTAACCATTTTCAAGTCAGTAATTCACATTTCAAGTCACTACACTTAACCATTTTCATGAAACAAGTTAACAGTTTCAAGTCACTACACTTAACCATTTTCAAGTCACTAATTCATATTTCATGTCACTACACTTAACCATTTTCAAGTAACTAATTCATATTTCAAGTCACTACACTTAACCATTTTCAAGAAACAAGATCAGAATTTCAAATCACTACACTTAGCCATTTTTAAGTCACTAATTCCCATTTCAAGTCACTACACTTAACCATTTTCAAGTCAGTAATTCACATTTCAAGTCCCTACACGTAACCATTTTCAAGAAACAAGATCAGAATTTCAAATCACTACACTTAGCCATTTTTAAGTCACTAATTCGCATTTGAAGTCACTACACTTAACCATTTTCAAGAAACAAGTTCACAATTTCGAGTCACTACATTTAACCAGTTCAATAAACAAGTTCACAATTTAAAGTCACTACACTTAACCATTTTCAAGTCACTAATTCACATTTCAAGTCACTAATTCATATTTCAAGTCACTACACTTAACCATTTTCAAGTAACAAGTTCACAATTTCGAGTCACTATATTTAACCATTTTCAAGTCACTAATTCACATTTCAAGTCACTACACTTAACCATTTTCAAGTCAGTAATTCACATTTCAAGTTACTACATTTAACCATTTTCAAGTCACTAATTCACATTTCAATTCACTACACTTAACCATTTTCAAGTCACTAATTCACAATTGAACTCACTATACTTATACATTTTCATGAAACAAGTTAACAATTTCAAGTCACTACACTTAACCATTTTCAAGTAACTAATTCATATTTCAAGTCACTACACTTAACCATTTTCAAGAAACAAGATCAGAATTTCAAATCACTACACTTAGCCATTTTTAAGTCACTAATTCGCATTTCAAGTCACTACACTTAACCATTTTCAAGAAACAAGTTCACAATTTCAAGTCACTACACTTAACCATTTCAAGAAACAAGTTCACAATTTCTAGTCACTACACTTATCCATTTTCAAGAAACAATTTCACAACCTTAAGTCACTACACTTAACCATTTTAAAGTCAGTAATTCACATTTCAAGTCACTACACTTAACCATTTTCATGAAACAAGTTAACAGTTTCAAGTCACTACACTTAACCATTTTCAAGTCACTAATTCATATTTCATGTCACTACACTTAACCAGTTCAATAAACAAGTTCAAAATTTAAAGTCACTACACTTAACAATTTTCAAAGAAACATGTTCACAATTTCATGTCACTACATTTAACCATTTCAAGTCACTAGTTCACATTTCAAGTCACTACAGTTTACAATTTCAAGTCACTACACTTAACAATTTTCAAGTTAGTAATTCACATTTCAAGTCACTACACTTAACAATTTTCAATAAACTTCTTCACAATTTCAAGTCACTACATTTAACCATTTTCAAGTCACTAATTCACATTTCAATTCACTACACTTAACCATTTTCAAGTCACTAATTCACAATTCAACGCACTACACTTAACCATTTTCATGAAACAAGTTAACAATTTCAAGTCACTACACTTAACCATTTTCAAGTCACTAATTCATATTTCAAGTCACTACACTTAACCATTTTCAAGAAACAAGATCTTAATTTCAAATCACTACGCTAAACCATTTTCAAGAAACAAGTTCACAATTTCACGTCATGCCATTTAACCAGTTCAATAAACAAGTGCACAATTTAAAGTCTCTACACTTGACCATTTTCAAGTCACTAATTCACATTTCAAGTCACTAATTCATATTTCAAGTCACTACACTTATCCATTTTCAAGAAACAAGTTCGCAATTTCTAGTCACTACACTTATCCATTTTCAAGAAACAAGTTCACAATTTTAAGTCACTACACTTAACTATTTTCAAGTCAGTAATTCACATTTCAAGTCACTACACTTAACAATTTTAAAGAAACATGTTCACAATTTCAAGTCACTACATTTAACCATTTTTAAGTCACTAATTCGCATTTCAAGTCACTACACTGAACCATTTTCAAGAAACAAGTTCACAATTTCGAGTCACTACATTTAACCAGTTCAATAAACAAGTTCACAATTTAAAGACACTACACTTAACCATTTTCAAGTCACTAATTCACATTTCAAGTCACTCATTTATATTTCAAGTCACTACACTTAACCATTTTCAAGTAACAAGTTCACAATTTCGAGTCACTATATTTAACCATTTTCAAGTCACTAATTCACATTTCAAGTCACTACACTTAACCATTTTCATGAAACAAGTTAACAGTTTCAAGTCACTACACTTAACCATTTTCAAGTCACTAATTCATATTTCATGTCACTACACTTAACCATTTTCAAGAAACAAGTTCACAATTTCAAGTCGCTACTCTTAACCATTTCAAGAAACAAGTTCACAATTTCTAGTCACTACACTTATCCATTTTCAAGAAACAAGTTCACAACCTTAAGTCACTACACGTAACCATTTTAAAGTCAGTAATTCACATTTCAAGTCACTACACTTAACAATTTTCAAGTAACATGTTCACAATTTCAAGTCACTACATTTAACCATTTTCAAGTCACTAATTCACATTTCAATTCACTACACTTAACCATTTTCGAGTCACTAATTCACAATTGAACTCACTATACTTAAACATTTTCATGAAACAAGTTAACAATTTCAAGTCACTACACTTAACCATTTTCAAGTAACTAATTCGTATTTCAAGACACTACACTTAACCATTTTCAAGAAACAAGATCAGAATTTCAAATCACTACACTTAGCCATTTTTAAGTCACTAATTCGCATTTCAAGTCACTACACTTAACCATTTTCAAGAAACAAGTTCACAATTTTGAGTCACTATATTTAACCATTTTCAAGTCACTAATTCACATTTCAAGTCACTACACTTAACCATTTTCAAGTCAGTAATTCACATTTCAAGTCACTACATTTAACCATTTTCAAGTCACTAATTCGCATTTCAATTCACTACACTTAACCATTTTCAAGTCACTAATTCACAATTGAACTCACTATACTTAAACATATTCATGAAACAAGTTAACAATTTCAAGTCACTACACTTAACCATTTTCAAGTAACTAATTCATATTTCAAGTCACTACACTTAACCATTTTCAAGAAACAAGATCAGAATTTCAAATTACTACACTTAGCCATTTTTAAGTCACTAATTCGCATTTCAAGTCACTACACTTAACCATTTTCAAGAAACAAGTTCACAATTTCGAGTCACTACATTTAACCAGTTCAATAAACAAGTTCACAATTTAAAGTCACTACACTTAACCATTTTCAAGTCACTAATTCACATTTCAAGTGACTAATTCATATTTCAAGTCACTACACTTAACCAGTTTCAAGTATCAAGTTCACAATTTCGAGTCACTATATTTAACCATTTTCAAGTCACTAATTCACATTTCAAGTCACTACACTTAACCATTTTCAAGTCAGTAATTCACATTTCAAGTCACTACACTTAACCATTTTCAAGTCACTACACTTAACCATTTTCAAGTCACTAATTCATATTTCATGTCACTACACTTAACCATTTTCAAGAAACAAGTTCACAATTTCAAGTCGCAACACTTGACCATTTCAAGAAACAAGTTCACAATTTCGAGTCACTACATTTAACCAGTTCAATAAACAAGTTCACAATTTAAAGTCACTACACTTAACCATTTTCAAGTCACTAATTCACATTTCAAGTCACTAATTCATATTTCAAGTCACTACACTTAACCATTTTCCAGTAACAAGTTCACAATTTCGAGTCACTATATTTAACCATTTTCAAGTGACTAATTCATATTTCAAGTCACTACACTTAACCATTTTCAAGTAACAAGTTCACAATTTTGAGTCACTATATTTAACCATTTTCAAGTCACTAATTCACATTTCAAGTCACTACACTTAACCATTTTCAAGTCAGTAATTCACATTTCAAGTCCCTACACTTAACCATTTTCATGAAACAAGTTAACAGTTTCAAGTCACTACACTTAACCATTTTCAAGTAACTAATTCGTATTTCAAGACACTACACTTAACCATTTTCAAGAAACAAGATCAGAATTTCAAATCACTACACTTAGCCATTTTTAAGTCACTAATTCGCATTTCAAGTCACTACACTTAACCATTTTCAAGAAACAAGTTCACAATTTTGAGTCACTATATTTAACCATTTTCAAGTCACTAATTCACATTTCAAGTCACTACACTTAACCATTTTCAAGTCAGTAATTCACATTTCAAGTCACTACATTTAACCATTTTCAAGTCACTAATTCACATTTCAATTCACTACACTTAACCATTTTCAAGTCACTAATTCACAATTGAACTCACTATACTTAAACATATTCATGAAACAAGTTAACAATTTCAAGTCACTACACTTAACCATTTTCAAGTAACTAATTCATATTTCAAGTCACTACACTTAACCATTTTCAAGAAACAAGATCAGAATTTCAAATCACTACACTTAGCCATTTTTAAGTCACTAATTCGCATTTCAAGTCACTACACTTAACCATTTTCAAGAAACAAGTTCACAATTTCGAGTCACTACATTTAACCAGTTCAATAAACAAGTTCACAATTTAAAGTCACTACACTTAACCATTTTCAAGTCACTAATTCACATTTCAAGTGACTAATTCATATTTCAAGTCACTACACTTAACCAGTTTCAAGTATCAAGTTCACAATTTCGAGTCACTATATTTAACCATTTTCAAGTCACTAATTCACATTTCAAGTCACTACACTTAACCATTTTCAAGTCAGTAATTCACATTTCAAGTCACTGCACTTAACCATTTTCATGAAACAAGTTAACAGTTTCAAGTCACTACACTTAACCATTTTCAAGTCACTAATTCATATTTCATGTCACTACACTTAACCATTTTCAAGAAACAAGTTCACAATTTCAAGTCGCAACACTTGACCATTTCAAGAAACAAGTTCACAATTTCTAGTCACTACATTTAACCAGTTCAATAAACAAGTTCACAATTTAAAGTCACTACACTTAACCATTTTCAAGTCACTAATTCACATTTCAAGTGACTAATTCATATTTCAAGTCACTACACTTAACCATTTTCAAGTAACAAGTTCACAATTTCGAGTCACTATATTTAACCATTTTCAAGTCACTAATTTACATTTCAAGTCACTACACTTAACCATTTTCAAGTCAGTAATTCACATTTCAAGTCCCTACACTTAACCATTTTCATGAAACAAGTTAACAGTTTCAAGTCACTACACTTAACCATTTTCAAGTCACTAATTCATATTTCATGTCACTACACTTAACCATTTTCAGGAAACAAGTTCACAATTTCAAGTCGCAACACTTGACCATTTCAAGAAACAAGTTCACAATTTCTAGTCACTACACTTATCCATTTTCAAGAAACAAGTTCACAACCTTAAGTCACTACACTTAACCATTTTAAAGTCAGTAATTCACATTTCAAGTCACTATACTTAACAATTTTCAAGAAACATGTTCACAATTTCAAGTCACTACATTTAACCATTTTCAAGTCACTAATTCACATTTCAATTCACTACACTTAACCATTTTCAAGTCACTAATTCACAATTCAACTCATTATACTTAAACATTTTCATGAAACAAGTTAACAATTTCAAGTCACTACACTTAACCATTTTCAAGTAACTAATTCATATTTCAAGTCACTACACTTAACCATTTTCAAGAAACAAGATCAGAATTTCAAATCACTACACTTAGCCATTTTTAAGTCATTAATTCGTATTTCAAGTCACTACACTTAACCATTTTCAAGAAACAAGTTCACAATTTCGAGTCACTACATTTAACCAGTTCAATAAACAAGTTCACAATTTAAAGTCACTACACTTAACCATTTTCAAGTCACTAATTCACATTTCAAGTGACTAATTCATATTTCAAGTCACTACACTTAACCATTTTCAAGTAACAAGTTCACAATTTCGAGTCACTATATTTAACCATTTTCAAGTCACTAATTCACATTTCAAGTCACTACACTTAACCATTTTCAAGTCAGTAATTCACATTTCAAGTCCCTACACTTAACCATTTTCATGAAACAAGTTAACAGTTTCAAGTCACTACACTTAACCATTTTCAAGTAACTAATTCGTATTTCAAGACACTACACTTAACCATTTTCAAGAAACAAGATCAGAATTTCAAATCACTACACTTAGCCATTTTTAAGTCACTAATTCGCATTTCAAGTCACTACACTTAACCATTTTCAAGAAACAAGTTCACAATTTCGAGTCACTACATTTAACCAGTTCAATAAACAAGTTCACAATTTAAAGTCACTACACTTAACCATTTTCAAGTCACTAATTCACATTTCAAGTGACTAATTCATATTTCAAGTCACTACACTTAACCAGTTTAAAGTATCAAGTTCACAATTTCGAGTCACTATATTTAACCATTTTCAAGTCACTAATTCACATTTCAAGTCACTACACTTAACCATTTTCAAGTCAGTAATTCACATTTCAAGTCACTACACTTAACCATTTTCATGAAACAAGTTAACAGTTTCAAGTCACTACACTTAACCATTTTCAAGTCACTAATTCATATTTCATGTCACTACACTTAACCATTTTCAAGAAACAAGTTCACAATTTCAAGTCGCAACACTTGACCATTTCAAGAAACAAGTTCACAATTTCTAGTCACTACACTTATCCATTTTCAAGAAACAAGTTCACAACCTTAAGTCACTACACTTAACCATTTTAAAGTCAGTAATTCACATTTCAAGTCACTATACTTAACAATTTTAAAGAAACATGTTCACAATTTCAAGTCACTACATTTAACCATTTTCAAGTCACTAATTCACATTTCAATTCACTACACTTAACCATTTTCAAGTCACTAATTCACAATTGAACTCACTATACTTAAACATTTTCATGAAACAAGTTAACAATTTCAAGTCACTACACTTAACCATTTTCAAGTAACTAATTCATATTTCAAGTCACTACACTTAACCATTTTCAAGAAACAAGATCAGAATTTCAAATCACTACACTTAGCCATTTTTAAGTCACTAATTCGTATTTCAAGTCACTACACTTAACCATTTTCAAGAAACAAGTTCACAATTTCGAGTCACTACATTTAACCAGTTCAATAAACAAGTTCACAATTTAAAGTCACTACACTTAACCATTTTCAAGTCACTAATTCACATTTCAAGTGACTAATTCATATTTCAAGTTACTACACTTAACCATTTTCAAGTAACAAGTTCACAATTTCGAGTCACTATATTTAACCATTTTCAAGTCACTAATTCACATTTCAAGTCACTACACTTAACCATTTTCAAGTCTGTAATTCACATTTCAAGTCCCTACACTTAACCATTTTCATGAAACAAGTTAACAGTTTCAAGTCACTACACTTAACCATTTTCAAGTCACTAATTCATATTTCATGTCACTACACTTAACCATTTTCAAGAAACAAGTTCACAATTTCAAGTCGCAACACTTGACCATTTCAAGAAACAAGTTCACAATTTCTAGTCACTACACTTATCCATTTTCAAGAAACAAGTTCACAACCTTAAGTCACTACACTTAACCATTTTAAAGTCAGTAATTCACATTTCAAGTCACTATACTTAACAATTTTCAAGAAACATGTTCACAATTTCAAGTCACTACATTTAACCATTTTCAAGTCACTAATTCACATTTCAATTCACTACACTTAACCAATTTCAAGTCACTAATTCACAATTGAACTCACTATACTTAAACATTTTCATGAAACAAGTTAACAATTTCAAGTCACTACACTTAACCATTTTCAAGTAACTAATTCATATTTCAAGTCACTACACTTAACCATTTTCAATAAACAAGATCAGAATTTCAAATCACTACACTTAGCCATTTTTAAGTCACTAATTCGTATTTCAAGTCACTACACTTAACCATTTTCAAGAAACAAGTTCACAATTTCGAGTCACTACATTTAACCAGTTCAATAAACAAGTTCACAATTTAAAGTCTCTACACTTGACCATTTTCAAGTCACTAATTCGCATTTCAAGTCACTAATTCATATTTCAAGTCACTACACTTATCCATTTTCAAGAAACAAGTTCGCAATTTTTAGTCACTACACTTATCCATTTTCAAGAAACAAGTTCACAATTTTAAGTCACTACACTTAACTATTTTCAAGTCAGTAATTCACATTTCAAGTCACTACACTTAACAATTTTAAAGAAACATGTTCACAATTTCAAGTCACTACATTTAACCATTTTTAAGTCACTAATTCGCATTTCAAGTCACTACACTTAACCATTTTCAAGAAACAAGTTCACAATTTCGAGTCACTACATTTAACCAGTTCAATAAACAAGTTCACAATTTAAAGTCACTACACTTAACCATTTTCAAGTCACTAATTCACATTTCAAGTGACTAATTCATATTTCAAGTCACTACACTTAACCATTTTCAAGTAACAAGTTCACAATTTCGAGTCACTATATTTAACCATTTTCAAGTCACTAATTCACATTTCAAGTCACTACACTTAACCATTTTCAAGTCAGTAATTCACATTTCAAGTCCCTACACTTAACCATTTTCATGAAACAAGTTAACAGTTTCAAGTCACTACACTTAACCATTTTCAAGTAACTAATTCGTATTTCAAGACACTACACTTAACCATTTTCAAGAAACAAGATCAGAATTTGAAATCACTACACTTAGCCATTTTTAAGTCACTAATTCGCATTTCAAGTCACTACACTTAACCATTTTCAAGAAACAAGTTCACAATTTCGAGTCACTACATTTAACCAGTTCAATAAACAAGTTCACAATTTAAAGTCACTACACTTAACCATTTTCAAGTCACTAATTCACATTTCAAGTGACTAATTCATATTTCAAGTCACTACACTTAACCAGTTTAAAGTATCAAGTTCACAATTTCGAGTCACTATATTTAACCATTTTCAAGTCACTAATTCACATTTCAAGTCACTACACTTAACCATTTTCAAGTCAGTAATTCACATTTCAAGTCCCTACACTTAACCATTTTCATGAAACAAGTTAACAGTTTCAAGTCACTACACTTAACCATTTTCAAGTAACTAATTCGTATTTCAAGACACTACACTTAACCATTTTCAAGAAACAAGATCAGAATTTCAAATCACTACACTTAGCCATTTTTAAGTCACTAATTCGCATTTCAAGTCACTACACTTAACCATTTTCAAGAAACAAGTTCACAATTTCGAGTCACTACATTTAACCAGTTCAATAAACAAGTTCACAATTTAAAGTCACTACACTTAACCATTTTCAAGTCACTAATTCACATTTCAAGTGACTAATTCATATTTCAAGTCACTACACTTAACCAGTTTAAAGTATCAAGTTCACAATTTCGAGTCACTATATTTAACCATTTTCAAGTCACTAATTCACATTTCAAGTCACTACACTTAACCATTTTCAAGTCAGTAATTCACATTTCAAGTCACTACACTTAACCATTTTCATGAAACAAGTTAACAGTTTCAAGTCACTACACTTAACCATTTTCAAGTCACTAATTCATATTTCATGTCACTACACTTAACCATTTTCAAGAAACAAGTTCACAATTTCAAGTCGCAACACTTGACCATTTCAAGAAACAAGTTCACAATTTCTAGTCACTACACTTATCCATTTTCAAGAAACAAGTTCACAACCTTAAGTCACTACACTTAACCATTTTAAAGTCAGTAATTCACATTTCAAGTCACTATACTTAACAATTTTAAAGAAACATGTTCACAATTTCAAGTCACTACATTTAACCATTTTCAAGTCACTAATTCACATTTCAATTCACTACACTTAACCATTTTCAAGTCACTAATTCACAATTGAACTCACTATACTTAAACATTTTCATGAAACAAGTTAACAATTTCAAGTCACTACACTTAACCATTTTCAAGTAACTAATTCATATTTCAAGTCACTACACTTAACCATTTTCAAGAAACAAGATCAGAATTTCAAATCACTACACTTAGCCATTTTTAAGTCACTAATTCGTATTTCAAGTCACTACACTTAACCATTTTCAAGAAACAAGTTCACAATTTCGAGTCACTACATTTAACCAGTTCAATAAACAAGTTCACAATTTAAAGTCACTACACTTAACCATTTTCAAGTCACTAATTCACATTTCAAGTGACTAATTCATATTTCAAGTCACTACACTTAACCATTTTCAAGTAACAAGTTCACAATTTCGAGTCACTATATTTAACCATTTTCAAGTCACTAATTCACATTTCAAGTCACTACACTTAACCATTTTCAAGTCTGTAATTCACATTTCAAGTCCCTACACTTAACCATTTTCATGAAACAAGTTAACAGTTTCAAGTCACTACACTTAACCATTTTCAAGTCACTAATTCATATTTCATGTCACTACACTTAACCATTTTCAAGAAACAAGTTCACAATTTCAAGTCGCAACACTTGACCATTTCAAGAAACAAGTTCACAATTTCTAGTCACTACACTTATCCATTTTCAAGAAACAAGTTCACAACCTTAAGTCACTACACTTAACCATTTTAAAGTCAGTAATTCACATTTCAAGTCACTATACTTAACAATTTTCAAGAAACATGTTCACAATTTCAAGTCACTACATTTAACCATTTTCAAGTCACTAATTCACATTTCAATTCACTACACTTAACCAATTTCAAGTCACTAATTCACAATTGAACTCACTATACTTAAACATTTTCATGAAACAAGTTAACAATTTCAAGTCACTACACTTAACCATTTTCAAGTAACTAATTCATATTTCAAGTCACTACACTTAACCATTTTCAATAAACAAGATCAGAATTTCAAATCACTACACTTAGCCATTTTTAAGTCACTAATTCGTATTTCAAGTCACTACACTTAACCATTTTCAAGAAACAAGTTCACAATTTCGAGTCACTACATTTAACCAGTTCAATAAACAAGTTCACAATTTAAAGTCTCTACACTTGACCATTTTCAAGTCACTAATTCGCATTTCAAGTCACTAATTCATATTTCAAGTCACTACACTTATCCATTTTCAAGAAACAAGTTCGCAATTTTTAGTCACTACACTTATCCATTTTCAAGAAACAAGTTCACAATTTTAAGTCACTACACTTAACTATTTTCAAGTCAGTAATTCACATTTCAAGTCACTACACTTAACAATTTTAAAGAAACATGTTCACAATTTCAAGTCACTACATTTAACCATTTTTAAGTCACTAATTCGCATTTCAAGTCACTACACTTAACCATTTTCAAGAAACAAGTTCACAATTTCGAGTCACTACATTTAACCAGTTCAATAAACAAGTTCACAATTTAAAGTCACTACACTTAACCATTTTCAAGTCACTAATTCACATTTCAAGTGACTAATTCATATTTCAAGTCACTACACTTAACCATTTTCAAGTAACAAGTTCACAATTTCGAGTCACTATATTTAACCATTTTCAAGTCACTAATTCACATTTCAAGTCACTACACTTAACCATTTTCAAGTCAGTAATTCACATTTCAAGTCCCTACACTTAACCATTTTCATGAAACAAGTTAACAGTTTCAAGTCACTACACTTAACCATTTTCAAGTAACTAATTCGTATTTCAAGACACTACACTTAACCATTTTCAAGAAACAAGATCAGAATTTGAAATCACTACACTTAGCCATTTTTAAGTCACTAATTCGCATTTCAAGTCACTACACTTAACCATTTTCAAGAAACAAGTTCACAATTTCGAGTCACTACATTTAACCAGTTCAATAAACAAGTTCACAATTTAAAGTCACTACACTTAACCATTTTCAAGTCACTAATTCACATTTCAAGTGACTAATTCATATTTCAAGTCACTACACTTAACCAGTTTAAAGTATCAAGTTCACAATTTCGAGTCACTATATTTAACCATTTTCAAGTCACTAATTCACATTTCAAGTCACTACACTTAACCATTTTCAAGTCAGTAATTCACATTTCAAGTCACTACACTTAACCATTTTCATGAAACAAGTTAACAGTTTCAAGTCACTACACTTAACCATTTTCAAGTCACTAATTCATATTTCATGTCACTACACTTAACCATTTTCAAGAAACAAGTTCACAATTTCAAGTCGCAACACTTGACCATTTCAAGAAACAAGTTCACAATTTCTAGTCACTACACTTATCCATTTTCAAGAAACAAGTTCACAACCTTAAGTCACTACACTTAACCATTTTAAAGTCAGTAATTCACATTTCAAGTCACTATACTTAACAATTTTAAAGAAACATGTTCACAATTTCAAGTCACTACATTTAACCATTTTCAAGTCACTAATTCACATTTCAATTCACTACACTTAACCATTTTCAAGTCACTAATTCACAATTGAACTCACTATACTTAAACATTTTCATGAAACAAGTTAACAATTTCAAGTCACTACACTTAACCATTTTCAAGTAACTAATTCATATTTCAAGTCACTACACTTAACCATTTTCAAGAAACAAGATCAGAATTTCAAATCACTACACTTAGCCATTTTTAAGTCACTAATTCGTATTTCAAGTCACTACACTTAACCATTTTCAAGAAACAAGTTCACAATTTCGAGTCACTACATTTAACCAGTTCAATAAACAAGTTCACAATTTAAAGTCACTACACTTAACCATTTTCAAGTCACTAATTCACATTTCAAGTGACTAATTCATATTTCAAGTCACTACACTTAACCATTTTCAAGTAACAAGTTCACAATTTCGAGTCACTATATTTAACCATTTTCAAGTCACTAATTCACATTTCAAGTCACTACACTTAACCATTTTCAAGTCTGTAATTCACATTTCAAGTCCCTACACTTAACCATTTTCATGAAACAAGTTAACAGTTTCAAGTCACTACACTTAACCATTTTCAAGTCACTAATTCATATTTCATGTCACTACACTTAACCATTTTCAAGAAACAAGTTCACAATTTCAAGTCGCAACACTTGACCATTTCAAGAAACAAGTTCACAATTTCTAGTCACTACACTTATCCATTTTCAAGAAACAAGTTCACAACCTTAAGTCACTACACTTAACCATTTTAAAGTCAGTAATTCACATTTCAAGTCACTATACTTAACAATTTTCAAGAAACATGTTCACAATTTCAAGTCACTACATTTAACCATTTTCAAGTCACTAATTCACATTTCAATTCACTACACTTAACCAATTTCAAGTCACTAATTCACAATTGAACTCACTATACTTAAACATTTTCATGAAACAAGTTAACAATTTCAAGTCACTACACTTAACCATTTTCAAGTAACTAATTCATATTTCAAGTCACTACACTTAACCATTTTCAATAAACAAGATCAGAATTTCAAATCACTACACTTAGCCATTTTTAAGTCACTAATTCGTATTTCAAGTCACTACACTTAACCATTTTCAAGAAACAAGTTCACAATTTCGAGTCACTACATTTAACCAGTTCAATAAACAAGTTCACAATTTAAAGTCTCTACACTTGACCATTTTCAAGTCACTAATTCGCATTTCAAGTCACTAATTCATATTTCAAGTCACTACACTTATCCATTTTCAAGAAACAAGTTCGCAATTTCTAGTCACTACACTTATCCATTTTCAAGAAACAAGTTCACAATTTTAAGTCACTACACTTAACTATTTTCAAGTCAGTAATTCACATTTCAAGTCACTACACTTAACAATTTTAAAGAAACATGTTCACAATTTCAAGTCACTACATTTAACCATTTTTAAGTCACTAATTCGCATTTCAAGTCACTACACTTAACCATTTTCAAGAAACAAGTTCACAATTTCGAGTCACTACATTTAACCAGTTCAATAAACAAGTTCACAATTTAAAGTCACTACACTTAACCATTTTCAAGTCACTAATTCACATTTCAAGTGACTAATTCATATTTCAAGTCACTACACTTAACCATTTTCAAGTAACAAGTTCACAATTTCGAGTCACTATATTTAACCATTTTCAAGTCACTAATTCACATTTCAAGTCACTACACTTAACCATTTTCAAGTCAGTAATTCACATTTCAAGTCCCTACACTTAACCATTTTCATGAAACAAGTTAACAGTTTCAAGTCACTACACTTAACCATTTTCAAGTAACTAATTCGTATTTCAAGACACTACACTTAACCATTTTCAAGAAACAAGATCAGAATTTGAAATCACTACACTTAGCCATTTTTAAGTCACTAATTCGCATTTCAAGTCACTACACTTAACCATTTTCAAGAAACAAGTTCACAATTTCGAGTCACTACATTTAACCAGTTCAATAAACAAGTTCACAATTTAAAGTCACTACACTTAACCATTTTCAAGTCACTAATTCACATTTCAAGTGACTAATTCATATTTCAAGTCACTACACTTAACCAGTTTCAAGTAACAAGTTCACAATTTCGAGTCACTATATTTAACCATTTTCAAGTCACTAATTCACATTTCAAGTCACTACACTTAACCATTTTCAAGTCAGTAATTCACATTTCAAGTCACTACACTTAACCATTTTCATGAAACAAGTTAACAGTTTCAAGTCACTACACTTAACCATTTTCAAGTCACTAATTCATATTTCATGTCACTACACTTAACCATTTTCAAGAAACAAGTTCACAATTTCAAGTCGCAACACTTGACCATTTCAAGAAACAAGTTCACAATTTCTAGTCACTACACTTATCCATTTTCAAGAAACAAGTTCACAACCTTAAGTCACTACACTTAACCATTTTAAAGTCAGTAATTCACATTTCAAGTCACTATACTTAACAATTTTAAAGAAACATGTTCACAATTTCAAGTCACTACATTTAACCATTTTCAAGTCACTAATTCACATTTCAATTCACTACACTTAACCATTTTCAAGTCACTAATTCACAATTGAACTCACTATACTTAAACATTTTCATGAAACAAGTTAACAATTTCAAGTCACTACACTTAACCATTTTCAAGTAACTAATTCATATTTCAAGTCACTACACTTAACCATTTTCAAGAAACAAGATCAGAATTTCAAATCACTACACTTAGCCATTTTTAAGTCACTAATTCGTATTTCAAGTCACTACACTTAACCATTTTCAAGAAACAAGTTCACAATTTCGAGTCACTACATTTAACCAGTTCAATAAACAAGTTCACAATTTAAAGTCACTACACTTAACCATTTTCAAGTCACTAATTCACATTTCAAGTGACTAATTCATATTTCAAGTCACTACACTTAACCATTTTCAAGTAACAAGTTCACAATTTCGAGTCACTATATTTAACCATTTTCAAGTCACTAATTCACATTTCAAGTCACTACACTTAACCATTTTCAAGTCTGTAATTCACATTTCAAGTCCCTACACTTAACCATTTTCATGAAACAAGTTAACAGTTTCAAGTCACTACACTTAACCATTTTCAAGTCACTAATTCATATTTCGTGTCACTACACTTAACCATTTTCAAGAAACAAGTTCACAATTTCAAGTCGCAACACTTGACCATTTCAAGAAACAAGTTCACAATTTCTAGTCACTACACTTATCCATTTTCAAGAAACAAGTTCACAACCTTAAGTCACTACACTTAACCATTTTAAAGTCAGTAATTCACATTTCAAGTCACTATACTTAACAATTTTCAAGAAACATGTTCACAATTTCGAGTCACTATATTTAACCATTTTCAAGTCACTAATTCACATTTCAAGTCACTACACTTAACCATTTTCAAGTCAGTAATTCACATTTCAAGTCCCTACACTTAACCATTTTCATGAAACAAGTTAACAATTTCAAGTCACTACACTTAACCATTTTCAAGTCACTAATTCACATTTCAATTCACTACACTTAACCATTTTCGAGTCACTAATTCACAATTGAACTCACTATACTTAAACATTTTCATGAAACAAGTTAACAATTTCAAGTCACTACACTTAACCATTTTCAAGTAACTAATTCATATTTCAAGTCACTACACTTAACCATTTTCAAGAAACAAGATCAGAATTTGAAATCACTACACTTAGCCATTTTTAAGTCACTAATTCGCATTTCAAGTCACTACACTTAACCATTTTCAAGAAACAAGTTCACAATTTCGAGTCACTACATTTAACCAGTTCAATAAACAAGTTCACAATTTAAAGTCACTACACTTAACCATTTTCAAGTCACTAATTCACATTTCAAGTGACTAATTCATATTTCAAGTCACTACACTTAACCATTTTCAAGTAACAAGTTCACAATTTCGAGTCACTATATTTAACCATTTTCAAGTCACTAATTCACATTTCAAGTCACTACACTTAACCATTTTCAAGTCAGTAATTCACATTTCAAGTCCCTACACTTAACCATTTTCATGAAACAAGTTAACAGTTTCAAGTCACTACACTTAACCATTTACAAGTCACTAATTCATATTTCATGTCACTACACTTAACCATTTTCAGGAAACAAGTTCACAATTTCAAGTCGCAACACTTGACCATTTCAAGAAACAAGTTCACAATTTCTAGTCACTGCACTTATCCATTTTCAAGAAACAAGTTCACAACCTTAAGTCACTACACTTAACCATTTTAAAGTCAGTAATTCACATTTCAAGTCACTATACTTAACAATTTTCAAGAAACATGTTCACAATTTCAAGTCACTACATTTAACCATTTTCAAGTCACTAATTCACATTTCAATTCACTACACTTAACCATTTTCAAGTCACTAATTCACAATTGAACTCACTATACTTAAACATTTTCATGAAACAAGTTAACAATTTCAAGTCACTACACTTAACCATTTTCAAGTAACTAATTCATATTTCAAGTCACTACACTTAACCATTTTCAAGAAACAAGATCAGAATTTCAAATCACTACACTTAGCCATTTTTAAGTCACTAATTCGTATTTCAAGTCACTACACTTAACCATTTTCAAGAAACAAGTTCACAATTTCGAGTCACTACATTTAACCAGTTCAATAAACAAGTTCACAATTTAAAGTCACTACACTTAACCATTTTCAAGTCACTAATTCACATTTCAAGTGACTAATTCATATTTCAAGTCACTACACTTAACCATTTTCAAGTAACAAGTTCACAATTTCGAGTCACTATATTTAACCATTTTCAAGTCACTAATTCACATTTCAAGTCACTACACTTAACCATTTTTGAAGTCAGTAATTCACATTTCAAGTCCCTACACTTAACCATTTTCATGAAACAAGTTAACAGTTTCAAGTCACTACACTTAACCATTTTCAAGTAACTAATTCGTATTTCAAGACACTACACTTAACCATTTTCAAGAAACAAGTTCACAATTTCGAGTCACTACATTTAACCAGTTCAATAAACAAGTTCACAATTTAAAGTCACTACACTTAACCATTTTCAAGTCACTAATTCACATTTCAAGTGACTAATTCATATTTCAAGTCACTACACTTAACCATTTTCAAGTAACAAGTTCACAATTTCGAGTCACTATATTTAACCATTTTCAAGTCACTAATTCACATTTCAAGTCACTACACTTAACCATTTTCAAGTCAGTAATTCACATTTCAAGTCCCTACACTTAACCATTTTCATGAAACAAGTTAACAGTTTCAAGTCACTACACTTAACCATTTTCAAGTAACTAATTCGTATTTCAAGACACTACACTTAACCATTTTCAAGAAACAAGATCAGAATTTCAAATCACTACACTTAGCCATTTTTAAGTCACTAATTCGCATTTCAAGTCACTACACTTAACCATTTTCAAGAAACAAGTTCACAATTTCGAGTCACTACATTTAACCAGTTCAATAAACAAGTTCACAATTTAAAGTCACTACACTTAACCATTTTCAAGTCACTAATTCACATTTCAAGTGACTAATTCATATTTCAAGTCACTACACTTAACCAGTTTCAAGTATCAAGTTCACAATTTTGAGTCACTATATTTAACCATTTTCAAGTCACTAATTCACATTTCAAGTCACTATACTTAACCATTTTCAAGTCAGTAATTCACATTTCAAGTCACTACACTTAACCATTTTCATGAAACAAGTTAACAGTTTCAAGTCACTACACTTAACCATTTTCAAGTCACTAATTCATATTTCATGTCACTACACTTAACCATTTTCAAGAAACAAGTTCACAATTTCAAGTCGCAACACTTGACCATTTCAAGAAACAAGTTCACAATTTCTAGTCACTACACTTATCCATTTTCAAGAAACAAGTTCACAACCTTAAGTCACTACACTTAACCATTTTCAAGTCAGTAATTCACATTTCAAGTCACTATACTTAACAATTTTCAAGAAACATGTTCACAATTTCAAGTCACTACATTTAACCATTTTCAAGTCACTAATTCACATTTCAATTCACTACACTTAACCATTTTCAAGTCACTAATTCACAATTGAACTCACTATACTTAAACATTTTCATGAAACAAGTTAACAATTTCAAGTCACTACACTTAACCATTTTCAAGTAACTAATTCATATTTCAAGTCACTACACTTAACCATTTTCAAGTCACTAATTCACATTTCAAGTGACTAATTCATATTTCAAGTCACTACACTTAACCATTTTCAAGTAACAAGTTCACAATTTCGAGTCACTATATTTAACCATTTTCAAGTCACTAATTCACATTTCAAGTCACTACACTTAACCATTTTCAAGTCAGTAATTCACATTTCAAGTCCCTACACTTAACCATTTTCATGAAACAAGTTAACAGTTTCAAGTCACTACACTTAACCATTTTCAAGTCACTAATTCATATTTCATGTCACTACACTTAACCATTTTCAGGAAACAAGTTCACAATTTCAAGTCGCAACACTTGACCATTTCAAGAAACAAGTTCACAATTTCTAGTCACTACACTTATCCATTTTCAAGAAACAAGTTCACAACCTTAAGTCACTACACTTAACCATTTTAAAGTCAGTAATTCACATTTCAAGTCACTATACTTAACAATTTTCAAGAAACATGTTCACAATTTCAAGTCACTACATTTAACCATTTTCAAGTCACTAATTCACATTTCAATTCACTACACTTAACCATTTTCAAGTCACTAATTCACAATTGAACTCACTATACTTAAACATTTTCATGAAACAAGTTAACAATTTCAAGTCACTACACTTAACCATTTTCAAGTAACTAATTCATATTTCAAGTCACTACACTTAACCATTTTCAAGAAACAAGATCAGAATTTAAAATCACTACACTTAGCCATTTTTAAGTCACTAATTCGTATTTCAAGTCACTACACTTAACCATTTTCAAGAAACAAGTTCACAATTTCGAGTCACTACATTTAACCAGTTCAATAAACAAGTTCACAATTTAAAGTCACTACACTTAACCATTTTCAAGTCACTAATTCACATTTCAAGTGACTAATTCATATTTCAAGTCACTACACTTAACCATTTTCAAGTAACAAGTTCACAATTTCGAGTCACTATATTTAACCATTTTCAAGTCACTAATTCACATTTCAAGTCACTACACTTAACCATTTTCAAGTCAGTAATTCACATTTCAAGTCCCTACACTTAACCATTTTCATGAAACAAGTTAACAGTTTCAAGTCACTACACTTAACCATTTTCAAGTAACTAATTCGTATTTCAAGACACTACACTTAACCATTTTCAAGAAACAAGTTCACAATTTCGAGTCACTACATTTAACCAGTTCAATAAACAAGTTCACAATTTAAAGTCACTACACTTAACCATTTTCAAGTCACTAATTCACATTTCAAGTGACTAATTCATATTTCAAGTCACTACACTTAACCATTTTCAAGTAACAAGTTCACAATTTCGAGTCACTATATTTAACCATTTTCAAGTCACTAATTCACATTTCAAGTCACTACACTTAACCATTTTCAAGTCAGTAATTCACATTTCAAGTCCCTACACTTAACCATTTTCATGAAACAAGTTAACAGTTTCAAGTCACTACACTTAACCATTTTCAAGTAACTAATTCGTATTTCAAGACACTACACTTAACCATTTTCAAGAAACAAGATCAGAATTTCAAATCACTACACTTAGCCATTTTTAAGTCACTAATTCGCATTTCAAGTCACTACACTTAACCATTTTCAAGAAACAAGTTCACAATTTCGAGTCACTACATTTAACCAGTTCAATAAACAAGTTCACAATTTAAAGTCACTACACTTAACCATTTTCAAGTCACTAATTCACATTTCAAGTGACTAATTCATATTTCAAGTCACTACACTTAACCAGTTTCAAGTATCAAGTTCACAATTTCGAGTCACTATATTTAACCATTTTCAAGTCACTAATTCACATTTCAAGTCACTATACTTAACCATTTTCAAGTCAGTAATTCACATTTCAAGTCACTACACTTAACCATTTTCATGAAACAAGTTAACAGTTTCAAGTCACTACACTTAACCATTTTCAAGTCACTAATTCATATTTCATGTCACTACACTTAACCATTTTCAAGAAACAAGTTCACAATTTCAAGTCGCAACACTTGACCATTTCAAGAAACAAGTTCACAATTTCTAGTCACTACACTTATCCATTTTCAAGAAACAAGTTCACAACCTTAAGTCACTACACTTAACCATTTTCAAGTCAGTAATTCACATTTCAAGTCACTATACTTAACAATTTTCAAGAAACATGTTCACAATTTCAAGTCACTACATTTAACCATTTTCAAGTCACTAATTCACATTTCAATTCACTACACTTAACCATTTTCAAGTCACTAATTCACAATTGAACTCACTATACTTAAACATTTTCATGAAACAAGTTAACAATTTCAAGTCACTACACTTAACCATTTTCAAGTAACTAATTCATATTTCAAGTCACTACACTTAACCATTTTCAAGAAACAAGATCAGAATTTCAAATCACTACACTTAGCCATTTTTAAGTCACTAATTCGTATTTCAAGTCACTACACTTAACCATTTTCAAGAAACAAGTTCACAATTTCGAGTCACTACATTTAACCAGTTCAATAAACAAGTTCACAATTTAAAGTCACTACACTTAACCATTTTCAAGTCACTAATTCACATTTCAAGTGACTAATTCATATTTCAAGTCACTACACTTAACCATTTTCAAGTAACAAGTTCACAATTTCGAGTCACTATATTTAACCATTTTCAAGTCACTAATTCACATTTCAAGTCACTACACTTAACCATTTTCAAGTCAGTAATTCACATTTCAAGTCCCTACACTTAACCATTTTCATGAAACAAGTTAACAGTTTCAAGTCACTACACTTAACCATTTTCAAGTCACTAATTCATATTTCATGTCACTACACTTAACCATTTTCAAGAAACAAGTTCACAATTTCAAGTCGCAACACTTGACCATTTCAAGAAACAAGTTCACAATTTCTAGTCACTACACTTATCCATTTTCAAGAAACAAGTTCACAACCTTAAGTCACTACACTTAACCATTTTCAAGTCAGTAATTCACATTTCAAGTCACTATACTTAACAATTTTCAAGAAACATGTTCACAATTTCAAGTCACTACATTTAACCATTTTCAAGTCACTAATTCACATTTCAATTCACTACACTTAACCATTTTCAAGTCACTAATTCACAATTAAACTCACTATACTTAAACATTTTCATGAAACAAGTTAACAATTTCAAGTCACTACACTTAACCATTTTCAAGTAACTAATTCATATTTCAAGTCACTACACTTAACCATTTTCAAGAAACAAGATCAGAATTTCAAATCACTACACTTAGCCATTTTTAAGTCACTAATTCGTATTTCAAGTCACTACACTTAACCATTTTCAAGAAACAAGTTCACAATTTCGAGTCACTACATTTAACCAGTTCAATAAACAAGTTCACAATTTAAAGTCACTACACTTAACCATTTTCAAGTCACTAATTCACATTTCAAGTGACTAATTCATATTTCAAGTCACTACACTTAACCATTTTCAAGTAACAAGTTCACAATTTCGAGTCACTATATTTAACCATTTTCAAGTCACTAATTCACATTTCAAGTCACTACACTTAACCATTTTCAAGTCAGTAATTCACATTTCAAGTCCCTACACTTAACCATTTTCATGAAACAAGTTAACAGTTTCAAGTCACTACACTTAACCATTTTCAAGTAACTAATTCGTATTTCAAGACACTACACTTAACCATTTTCAAGAAACAAGTTCACAATTTCGAGTCACTACATTTAACCAGTTCAATAAACAAGTTCACAATTTAAAGTCACTACACTTAACCATTTTCAAGTCACTAATTCACATTTCAAGTGACTAATTCATATTTCAAGTCACTACACTTAACCATTTTCAAGTAACAAGTTCACAATTTCGAGTCACTATATTTAACCATTTTCAAGTCACTAATTCACATTTCAAGTCACTACACTTAACCATTTTCAAGTCTGTAATTCACATTTCAAGTCCCTACACTTAACCATTTTCATGAAACAAGTTAACAGTTTCAAGTCACTACACTTAACCATTTTCAAGTCACTAATTCATATTTCATGTCACTACACTTAACCATTTTCAAGAAACAAGTTCACAATTTCAAGTCGCAACACTTGACCATTTCAAGAAACAAGTTCACAATTTCTAGTCACTACACTTATCCATTTTCAAGAAACAAGTTCACAACCTTAAGTCACTACACTTAACCATTTTCAAGTCAGTAATTCACATTTCAAGTCACTATACTTAACAATTTTCAAGAAACATGTTCACAATTTCAAGTCACTACATTTAACCATTTTCAAGTCACTAATTCACATTTCAATTCACTACACTTAACCATTTTCAAGTCACTAATTCACAATTGAACTCACTATACTTAAACATTTTCATGAAACAAGTTAACAATTTCAAGTCACTACACTTAACCATTTTCAAGTAACTAATTCATATTTCAAGTCACTACACTTAACCATTTTCAAGAAACAAGATCAGAATTTCAAATCACTACACTTAGCCATTTTTAAGTCACTAATTCGTATTTCAAGTCACTACACTTAACCATTTTCAAGAAACAAGTTCACAATTTCGAGTCACTACATTTAACCAGTTCAATAAACAAGTTCACAATTTAAAGTCACTACACTTAACCATTTTCAAGTCACTAATTCACATTTCAAGTGACTAATTCATATTTCAAGTCACTACACTTAACCATTTTCAAGTAACAAGTTCACAATTTCGAGTCACTATATTTAACCATTTTCAAGTCACTAATTCACATTTCAAGTCACTACACTTAACCATTTTCAAGTCAGTAATTCACATTTCAAGTCCCTACACTTAACCATTTTCATGAAACAAGTTAACAGTTTCAAGTCACTACACTTAACCATTTTCAAGTAACTAATTCGTATTTCAAGATACTACACTTAACCATTTTCAAGAAACAAGTTCACAATTTCGAGTCACTACATTTAACCAGTTCAATAAACAAGTTCACAATTTAAAGTCACTACACTTAACCATTTTCAAGTCACTAATTCACATTTCAAGTGACTAATTCATATTTCAAGTCACTACACTTAACCATTTTCAAGTAACAAGTTCACAATTTCGAGTCACTATATTTAACCATTTTCAAGTCACTAATTCACATTTCAAGTCACTACACTTAACCATTTTCAAGTCTGTAATTCACATTTCAAGTCCCTACACTTAACCATTTTCATGAAACAAGTTAACAGTTTCAAGTCACTACACTTAACCATTTTCAAGTAACTAATTCGTATTTCAAGACACTACACTTAACCATTTTCAAGAAACAAGATCAGAATTTCAAATCACTACACTTAGCCATTTTTAAGTCACTAATTCGTATTTCAAGTCACTACACTTAACCATTTTCAAGAAACAAGTTCACAATTTCGAGTCACTACATTTAACCAGTTCAATAAACAAGTTCACAATTTAAAGTCACTACACTTAACCATTTTCAAGTCACTAATTCACATTTCAAGTGACTAATTCATATTTCAAGTCACTACACTTAACCAGTTTCAAGTATCAAGTTCACAATTTCGAGTCACTATATTTAACCATTTTCAAGTCACTAATTCACATTTCAAGTCACTATACTTAACCATTTTCAAGTCAGTAATTCACATTTCAAGTCACTACACTTAACCATTTTCATGAAACAAGTTAACAGTTTCAAGTCACTACACTTAACCATTTTCAAGTCACTAATTCATATTTCATGTCACTACACTTAACCATTTTCAAGAAACAAGTTCACAATTTCAAGTCGCAACACTTGACCATTTCAAGAAACAAGTTCACAATTTCTAGTCACTACACTTATCCATTTTCAAGAAACAAGTTCACAACGTTAAGTCACTACACTTAACCATTTTAAAGTCAGTAATTCACATTTCAAGTCACTATACTTAACAATTTTCAAGAAACATGTTCACAATTTCAAGTCACTACATTTAACCATTTTCAAGTCACTAATTCACATTTCAATTCACTACACTTAACCATTTTCAAGTCAGTAATTCACATTTCAAGTCCCTACACTTAACAATTTTCAAGAAACATGTTCACAATTTCAAGTCACTACATTTAACCATTTTCAAGTCACTAATTCACATTTCAATTCACTACACTTAACCATTTTCAAGTCAGTAATTCACATTTCAAGTCCCTACACTTAACCATTTTCATGAAACAAATTAACAGTTTCAAGTCACTACACTTAACCATTTTCAAGTCACTAATTCATATTTCATGTCACTACACTTAACCATTTTCAAGAAACAAGTTCACAATTTCAAGTCGCAACACTTGACCATTTCAAGAAACAAGTTCACAATTTCTAGTCACTACACTTATCCATTTTCAAGAAACAAGTTCACAACCTTAAGTCACTACACTTAACCATTTTAAAGTCAGTAATTCACATTTCAAGTCACTATACTTAACAATTTTCAAGAAACATGTTCACAATTTCAAGTCACTACATTTAACCATTTTCAAGTCACTAATTCACATTTCAATTCACTACACTTAACCATTTTCAAGTCACTAATTCACAATTGAACTCACTATACTTAAACATTTTCATGAAACAAGTTAACAATTTCAAGTCACTACACTTAACCATTTTCAAGTAACTAATTCATATTTCAAGTCACTACACTTAACCATTTTCAATAAACAAGATCAGAATTTCAAATCACTACACTTAGCCATTTTTAAGTCACTAATTCGTATTTCAAGTCACTACACTTAACCATTTTCAAGAAACAAGTTCACAATTTCGAGTCACTACATTTAACCAGTTCAATAAACAAGTTCACAATTTAAAGTCTCTACACTTGACCATTTTCAAGTCACTAATTCGCATTTCATGTCACTAATTGATATTTCAAGTCACTACACTTATCCATTTTCAAGAAACAAGTTCGCAATTTCTAGTCACTACACTTATACATTTTCAAGAAACAAGTTCACAATTTTAAGTCACTACACTTAACTATTTTCAAGTCAGTAATTCACATTTCAAGTCACTACACTTAACAATTTTAACGAAACATGTTCACAATTTCAAGTCACTACATTTAACCATTTTTAAGTCACTAATTCGCATTTCAAGTCACTACACTTAACCATTTTCAAGAAACAAGTTCACAATTTCGATTCACTACATTTAACCAGTTCAATAAACAAGTTCACAATTTAAAGACACTACACTTAACCATTTTCAAGTCACTAATTCACATTTCAAGTCACTCATTTATATTTCAAGTCACTACACTTAACCATTTTCAAGTAACAAGTTCACAATTTCGAGTCACTATATTTAACCATTTTCAAGTCAGTAATTCACATTTCAAGTCACTACACTTAACCATTTTCAAGTCAGTAATTCACATTTCAAGTCCCTACACTTAACCATTTTCATGAAACAAGTTAACAATTTCAAGTCACTACACTTAACCATTTTCAAGTCACTAATTCACATTTCAATTCACTACACTTAACCATTTTCGAGTCACTAATTCACAATTGAACTCACTATACTTAAACATTTTCATGAAACAAGTTAACAATTTCAAGTCACTACACTTAACCATTTTCAAGTAACTAATTCGTATTTCAAGACACTACACTTAACCATTTTCAAGAAACAAGATCAGAATTTCAAGTCACTACACTTAGCCATTTTTAAGTCACTAATTCGCATTTCAAGTCACTACACTTAACCATTTTCAAGAAACAAGTTCACAATTTTGAGTCACTATATTTAACCATTTTCAAGTCACTAATTCACATTTCAAGTCACTACACTTAACCATTTTCAAGTCAGTAATTCACATTTCAAGTCACTACATTTAACCATTTTCAAGTCACTAATTCACATTTCAATTCACTACACTTAACCATTTTCGAGTCACTAATTCACAATTGAACTCACTATACTTAAACATATTCATGAAACAAGTTAACAATTTCAAGTCACTACACTTAACCATTTTCAAGTAACTAATTCATATTTCAAGTCACTACACTTAACCATTTTCAAGAAACAAGATCGGAATTTGAAATCACTACACTTAGCCATTTTTAAGTCACTAATTCGCATTTCAAGTCACTACACTTAACCATTTTCAAGAAACAAGTTCACAATTTCGAGTCACTACATTTAACCAGTTCAATAAACAAGTTCACAATTTAAAGTCACTACACTTAACCATTTTCAAGTCACTAATTCACATTTCAAGTGACTAATTCATATTTCAAGTCACTACACTTAACCAGTTTCAAGTATCAAGTTCACAATTTCGAGTCACTATATTTAACCATTTTCAAGTCACTAATTCACATTTCAAGTCACTACACTTAACCATTTTCAAGTCAGTAATTCACATTTCAAGTCACTACACTTAACCATTTTCATGAAACAAGTTAACAGTTTCAAGTCACTACACTTAACCATTTTCAAGTCACTAATTCATATTTCATGTCACTACACTTAACCATTTTCAAGAAACAAGTTCACAATTTCAAGTCGCAACACTTGACCATTTCAAGAAACAAGTTCACAATTTCTAGTCACTACATTTAACCAGTTCAATAAGCAAGTTCACAATTTAAAGTCACTACACTTAACCATTTTCAAGTCACTAATTCACATTTCAAGTGACTAATTCATATTTCAAGTCACTACACTTAACCATTTTCAAGTAACAAGTTCACAATTTCGAGTCACTATATTTAACCATTTTCAAGTCACTAATTCACATTTCAAGTCACTACACTTAACCATTTTCAAGTCAGTAATTCACATTTCAAGTCCCTACACTTAACCATTTTCATGAAACAAGTTAACAGTTTCAAGTCACTACACTTAACCATTTTCAAGTAACTAATTCGTATTTCAAGACACTACACTTAACCATTTTCAAGAAACAAGATCAGAATTTCAAATCACTACACTTAGCCATTTTTAAGTCACTAATTCGTATTTCAAGTCACTACACTTAACCATTTTCAAGAAACAAGTTCACAATTTCGAGTCACTACATTTAACCAGTTCAATAAACAAGTTCACAATTTAAAGTCACTACACTTAACCATTTTCAAGTCACTAATTCACATTTCAAGTGACTAATTCATATTTCAAGTCACTACACTTAACCATTTTCAAGTAACAAGTTCACAATTTCGAGTCACTATATTTAACCATTTTCAAGTCACTAATTCACATTTCAAGTCACTACACTTAACAATTTTCAAGTCAGTAATTCACATTTCAAGTCCCTACACTTAACCATTTTCATGAAACAAGTTAACAGTTTCAAGTCACTACACTTAACCATTTTCAAGTCACTAATTCATATTTCATGTCACTACACTTAACCATTTTCAAGAAACAAGTTCACAATTTCAAGTCGCAACACTTGACCATTTCAAGAAACAAGTTCACAATTTCTAGTCACTACACTTATCCATTTTCAAGAAACAAGTTCACAACCTTAAGTCACTACACTTAACCATTTTAAAGTCAGTAATTCACATTTCAAGTCACTATACTTAACAATTTTCAAGAAACATGTTCACAATTTCAAGTCACTACATTTAACCATTTTCAAGTCACTAATTCACATTTCAATTCACTACACTTAACCATTTTCAAGTCACTAATTCACAATTGAACTCACTATACTTAAACATTTTCATGAAACAAGTTAACAATTTCAAGTCACTACACTTAACCATTTTCAAGTAACTAATTCATATTTCAAGTCACTACACTTAACCATTTTCAAGAAACAAGATCAGAATTTCAAATCACTACACTTAGCCATTTTTAAGTCACTAATTCGTATTTCAAGTCACTACACTTAACCATTTTCAAGAAACAAGTTCACAATTTCGAGTCACTACATTTAACCAGTTCAATAAACAAGTTCACAATTTAAAGTCACTACACTTAACCATTTTCAAGTCACTAATTCACATTTCAAGTGACTAATTCATATTTCAAGTCACTACACTTAACCATTTTCAAGTAACAAGTTCACAATTTCGAGTCACTATATTTAACCATTTTCAAGTCACTAATTCACATTTCAAGTCACTACACTTAACCATTTTCAAGTCAGTAATTCACATTTCAAGTCCCTACACTTAACCATTTTCATGAAACAAGTTAACAGTTTCAAGTCACTACACTTAACCATTTTCAAGTCACTAATTCATATTTCATGTCACTACACTTAACCATTTTCAAGAAACAAGTTCACAATTTCAAGTCGCAACAATTGACCATTTCAAGAAACAAGTTCACAATTTCTAGTCACTACACTTATCCATTTTCAAGAAACAAGTTCACAACCTTAAGTCACTACACTTAACCATTTTAAAGTCAGTAATTCACATTTCAAGTCACTATACTTAACAATTTTCAAGAAACATGTTCACAATTTCAAGTCACTACATTTAACCATTTTCAAGTCACTAATTCACATTTCAATTCACTACACTTGACCATTTTCAAGTCACTAATTCACAATTGAACTCACTATACTTAAACATTTTCATGAAACAAGTTAACAATTTCAAGTCACTACACTTAACCATTTTCAAGTAACTAATTCATATTTCAAGTCACTACACTTAACCATTTTCAAGAAACAAGATCAGAATTTCAAATCACTACACTTAGCCATTTTTAAGTCACTAATTCGTATTTCAAGTCACTACACTTAACCATTTTCAAGAAACAAGTTCACAATTTCGAGTCACTACATTTAACCAGTTCAATAAACAAGTTCACAATTTAAAGTCACTACACTTAACCATTTTCAAGTCACTAATTCACATTTCAAGTGACTAATTCATATTTCAAGTCACTACACTTAACCATTTTCAAGTAACAAGTTCACAATTTCGAGTCACTAGATTTAACCATTTTCAAGTCACTAATTCACATTTCAAGTCACTACACTTAACCATTTTCAAGTCAGTAATTCACATTTCAAGTCCCTACACTTAACCATTTTCATGAAACAAGTTAACAGTTTCAAGTCACTACACTTAACCATTTTCAAGTAACTAATTCGTATTTCAAGACACTACACTTAACCATTTTCAAGAAACAAGATCAGAATTTCAAATCACTACACTTAGCCATTTTTAAGTCACTAATTCGCATTTCAAGTCACTACACTTAACCATTTTCAAGAAACAAGTTCACAATTTTGAGTCACTATATTTAACCATTTTCAAGTCACTAATTCACATTTCAAGTCACTACACTTAACCATTTTCAAGTCAGTAATTCACATTTCAAGTCACTACATTTAACCATTTTCAAGTCACTAATTCACATTTCAATTCACTACACTTAACCATTTTCAAGTCACTAATTCACAATTGAACTCACTATACTTAAACATATTCATGAAACAAGTTAACAATTTCAAGTCACTACACTTAACCATTTTCAAGTAACTAATTCATATTTCAAGTCACTACACTTAACCATTTTCAAGAAACAAGATCAGAATTTGAAATCACTACACTTAGCCATTTTTAAGTCACTAATTCGCATTTCAAGTCACTACACTTAACCATTTTCAAGAAACAAGTTCACAATTTCGAGTCACTACATTTAACCAGTTCAATAAACAAGTTCACAATTTAAAGTCACTACACTTAACCATTTTCAAGTCACTAATTCACATTTCAAGTGACTAATTCATATTTCAAGTCACTACACTTAACCAGTTTCAAGTATCAAGTTCACAATTTCGAGTCACTATATTTAACCATTTTCAAGTCACTAATTCACATTTCAAGTCACTACACTTAACCATTTTCAAGTCAGTAATTCACATTTCAAGTCACTACACTTAACCATTTTCATGAAACAAGTTAACAGTTTCAAGTCACTACACTTAACCATTTTCAAGTCACTAATTCATATTTCATGTCACTACACTTAACCATTTTCAAGAAACAAGCTCACAATTTCAAGTCGCAACACTTGACCATTTCAAGAAACAAGTTCACAATTTCTAGTCACTACATTTAACCAGTTCAATAAACAAGTTCACAATTTAAAGTCACTACACTTAACCATTTTCAAGTCACTAATTCACATTTCAAGTGACTAATTCATATTTCAAGTCACTACACTTAACCATTTTCAAGTAACAAGTTCACAATTTCGAGTCACTATATTTAACCATTTTCAAGTCACTAATTCACATTTCAAGTCACTACACTTAACCATTTTCAAGTCAGTAATTCACATTTCAAGTCCCTACACTTAACCATTTTCATGAAACAAGTTAACAGTTTCAAGTCACTACACTTAACCATTTTCAAGTCACTAATTCATATTTCATGTCACTACACTTAACCATTTTCAAGAAACAAGTTCACAATTTCAAGTCGCAACACTTGACCATTTCAAGAAACAAGTTCACAATTTCTAGTCACTACACTTATCCATTTTCAAGAAACAAGTTCACAACCTTAAGTCACTACACTTAACCATTTTAAAGTCAGTAATTCACATTTCAAGTCACTATACTTAACAATTTTCAAGAAACATGTTCACAATTTCAAGTCACTACATTTAACCATTTTCAAGTCACTAATTCACATTTCAATTCACTACACTTAACCATTTTCAAGTCACTAATTCACAATTGAACTCACTATACTTAAACATTTTCATGAAACAAGTTAACAATTTCAAGTCACTACACTTAACCATTTTCAAGTAACTAATTCATATTTCAAGTCACTACACTTAACCATTTTCAAGAAACAAGATCAGAATTTGAAATCACTACACTTAGCCATTTTGAAGTCACTAATTCGCATTTCAAGTCACTACACTTAACCATTTTCAAGAAACAAGTTCACAATTTCGAGTCACTACATTTAACCAGTTCAATAAACAAGTTCACAATTTAAAGTCACTACACTTAACCATTTTCAAGTCACTAATTCACATTTCAAGTGACTAATTCATATTTCAAGTCACTACACTTAACCAGTTTCAAGTATCAAGTTCACAATTTCGAGTCACTATATTTAACCATTTTCAAGTCACTAATTCACATTTCAAGTCACTACACTTAACCATTTTCAAGTCAGTAATTCACATTTCAAGTCACTACACTTAACCATTTTCATGAAACAAGTTAACAGTTTCAAGTCACTACACTTAACCATTTTCAAGTCACTAATTCATATTTCATGTCACTACACTTAACCATTTTCAAGAAACAAGTTCACAATTTCAAGTCGCAACACTTGACCATTTCAAGAAATTTTCAAGTCACTAATTCATATTTCATGTCACTACACTTAACCATTTTCAAGAAACAAGTTCACAATTTCAAGTCGCAACACTTGACCATTTCAAGAAACAAGTTCACAATTTCTAGTCACTACATTTAACCAGTTCAATAAACAAGTTCACAATTTAAAGTCACTACACTTAACCATTTTCAAGTCACTAATTCACATTTCAAGTGACTAATTCATATTTCAAGTCACTACACTTAACCATTTTCAAGTAACAAGTTCACAATTTCGAGTCACTATATTTAACCATTTTCAAGTCACTAATTCACATTTCAAGTCACTACACTTAACCATTTTCAAGTCAGTAATTCACATTTCAAGTCCCTACACTTAACCATTTTCATGAAACAAGTTAACAGTTTCAAGTCACTACACTTAACCATTTTCAAGTCACTAATTCATATTTCATGACACTACACTTAACCATTTTCAAGAAACAAGTTCACAATTTCAAGTCGCAACACTTGACCATTTCAAGAAACAAGTTCACAATTTCTAGTCACTACACTTATCCATTTTCAAGAAACAAGTTCACAACCTTAAGTCACTACACTTAACCATTTTAAAGTCAGTAATTCACATTTCAAGTCACTATACTTAACAATTTCCAAGAAACATGTTCACAATTTCAAGTCACTACATTTAACCATTTTCAAGTCACTAATTCACATTTCAATTCACTACACTTAACCATTTTCAAGTCACTAATTCACAATTGAACTCACTATACTTAAACATTTTCATGAAACAAGTTAACAATTTCAAGTCACTACACTTAACCATTTTCAAGTAACTAATTCATATTTCAAGTCACTACACTTAACCATTTTCAAGAAACAAGATCAGAATTTCAAATCACTACACTTAGCCATTTTTAAGTCACTAATTCGTATTTCAAGTCACTACACTTAACCATTTTCAAGAAACAAGTTCACAATTTCGAGTCACTACATTTAACCAGTTCAATAAACAAGTTCACAATTTAAAGTCACTACACTTAACCATTTTCAAGTCACTAATTCACATTTCAAGTGACTAATTCATATTTCAAGTCACTACACTTAACCATTTTCAAGTAACAAGTTCACAATTTCGAGTCACTATATTTAACCATTTTCAAGTCACTAATTCACATTTCAAGTCACTACACTTAACCATTTTCAAGTCAGTAATTCACATTTCAAGTCCCTACACTTAACCATTTTCATGAAACAAGTTAACGGTTTCAAGTCACTACACTTAACCATTTTCAAGTCACTAATTCATATTTCATGACACTACACTTAACCATTTTCAAGAAACAAGTTCACAATTTCAAGTCGCAACACTTGACCATTTCAAGAAACAAGTTCACAATTTCTAGTCACTACACCTATCCATTTTCAAGAAACAAGTTCACAACCTTAAGTCACTACACTTAACCATTTTAAAGTCAGTAATTCACATTTCAAGTCACTATACTTAACAATTTTCAAGAAACATGTTCACAATTTCAAGTCACTACATTTAACCATTTTCAAGTCACTAATTCACATTTCAATTCACTACACTTAACCATTTTCAAGTCACTAATTCACAATTGAACTCACTATACTTAAACATTTTCATGAAACAAGTTAACAATTTCAAGTCACTACACTTAACCATTTTCAAGTAACTAGTTCATATTTCAAGTCACTACACTTAACCATTTTCAAGAAACAAGATCAGAATTTCAAATCACTACATTAGCCATTTTTAAGTCACTAATTCGTATTTCAAGTCACTACACTTAACCATTTTCAAGAAACAAGTTCACAATTTCGAGTCACTACATTTAACCAGTTCAATAACCAAGTTCACAATTTAAAGTCACTACACTTAACCATTTTCAAGTCACTAATTCACATTTCAAGTGACTAATTCATATTTCAAGTCACTACACTTAACCATTTTCAAGTAACAAGTTCACAATTTCGAGTCACTATATTTAACCATTTTCAAGTCACTAATTCACATTTCAAGTCACTACACTTAACCATTTTCAAGTCAGTAATTCACATTTCAAGTCCCTACACTTAACCATTTTCATGAAACAAGTTAACAGTTTGAAGTCACTACACTTAACCATTTTCAAGTCACTAATTCATATTTCATGTCACTACACTTAACCATTTTCAAGAAACAAGTTCACAATTTCAAGTCGCAACACTTGACCATTTCAAGAAACAAGTTCACAATTTCTAGTCACTACACTTATCCATTTTCAAGAAACAAGTTCACAACCTTAAGTCACTACACTTAACCATTTTAAAGTCAGTAATTCACATTTCAAGTCACTATACTTAACAATTTTCAAGAAACATGTTCACAATTTCAAGTCACTACACTTAACCATTTTCAAGTCACTAATTCACATTTCAATTCACTACACTTAACCATTTTCAAGTCACTAATTCACAATTGAACTCACTATACTTAAACATTTTCATGAAACAAGTTAACAATTTCAAGTCACTACACTTAACCATTTTCAAGTAACTAATTCATATTTCAAGTCACTACACTTAACCATTTTCAATAAACAAGATCAGAATTTCAAATCACTACACTTAGCAATTTTTAAGTCACTAATTCGTATTTCAAGTCACTACACTTAACCATTTTCAAGAAACAAGTTCACAATTTCGAGTCACTACATTTAACCAGTTCAATAAACAAGTTTAAAATTTAAAGTCACTACACTTAACCATTTTCAAGTCACTAATTCACATTTCAAGTGACTAATTCATATTTCAAGTCACTACACTTAACCATTTTCAGGTAACAAGTTCACAATTTCGAGTCACTATATTTAACCATTTTCAAGTCACTAATTCACATTTCAAGTCACTACACTTAACCATTTTCAAGTCAGTAATTCACATTTCAAGTCCCTACACGTAACCATTTTCAAGAAACAAGATCAGAATTTCAAATCACTACACTTAGCCATTTTTAAGTCACTAATTCGCATTTGAAGTCACTACACTTAACCATTTTCAAGAAACAAGTTCACAATTTCGAGTCACTACATTTAACCAGTTCAATAAACAAGTTCACAATTTAAAGTCACTACACTTAACCATTTTCAAGTCACTAATTCACATTTCAAGTCACTAATTCATATTTCAAGTCACTACACTTAACCATTTTCATTTAACAAGTTCACAATTTCGAGTCACTATATTTAACCATTTTCAAGTCACTAATTCACATTTCAAGTCACTACACTTAACCATTTTCAAGTCAGTAATTCACATTTCAAGTCACTACATTTAACCATTTTCAAGTCACTAATTCACATTTCAATTCACTACACTTAACCATTTTCAAGTCACTAATTCACAATTGAACTCACTATACTTAAACATTTTCATGAAACAAGTTAACAATTTCAAGTCACTACACTTAACCATTTTCAAGTAACTAATTCATATTTCAAGTCACTACACTTAACCATTTTCAAGAAACAAGATCAGAATTTGAAATCACTACACTTAGCCATTTTTAAGTCACTAATTCGCATTTCAAGTCACTACACTTAACCATTTTCAAGAAACAAGTTCACAATTTCAAGTCACTACACTTAACCATTTCAAGAAACAAGTTCACAATTTCTAGTCACTACACTTATCCATTTTCAAGAAACAATTTCACAACCTTAAGTCACTACACTTAACCATTTTAAAGTCAGTAATTCACATTTCAAGTCACTACACTTAACCATTTTCAAGAAACAAGTTAACAGTTTCAAGTCACTACACTTAACCATTTTCAAGTCACTAATTCATATTTCATGTCACTACACTTAACCAGTTCAATAAACAAGTTCACAATTTAAAGTCACTACACTTAACAATTTTCAAAGAAACATGTTCACAATTTCATGTCACTACATTTAACCATTTCAAGTCACTAGTTCACATTTCAAGTCACTACAGTTTACAATTTCAAGTCACTACACTTAACAATTTTCAAGTTAGTAATTCACATTTCAAGTCACTACACTTAACAATTTTCAATAAACTTCTTCACAATTTCAAGTCACTACATTTAACCATTTTCAAGTCACTAATTCACATTTCAATTCACTACACTTAACCATTTTCAAGTCACTAATTCACAATTCAACTCACTACACTTAACCATTTTCATGAAACAAGTTAACAATTTCAAGTCACTACACTTAACCATTTTCAAGTCACTAATTCATATTTCAAGTCACTACACTTAACCATTTTCAAGAAACAAGATCAGAATTTCAAATCACTACGCTAAACCATTTTCAAGAAACAAGTTCACAATTTCACGTCATGACATTTAACCAGTTCAATAAACAAGTGCACAATTTAAAGTCTCTACACTTGACCATTTTCAAGTCACTAATTCACATTTCAAGTCACTAATTCATATTTCAAGTCACTACACTTATCCATTTTCAAGAAACAAGTTCGCAATTTCTAGTCACTACACTTATCCATTTTCAAGAAACAAGTTCACAATTTTAAGTCACTACACTTAACTATTTTCAAGTAAGTAATTCACATTTCAAGTCACTACACTTAACAATTTTAAAGAAACATGTTCACAATTTCAAGTCACTACATTTAACCATTTTTAAGTCACTAATTCGCATTTCAAGTCACTACACTTAACCATTTTCAAGAAACAAGTTCACAATTTCGAGTCACTACATTTAACCAGTTCAATAAACAAGTTCACAATTTAAAGACACTACACTTAACCATTTTCAAGTTACTAATTCACATTTCAAGTCACTAATTTATATTTCAAGTCACTACACTTAACCATTTTCAAGTAACAAGTTCACAATTTCGAGTCACTATATTTAACCATTTTCAAGTCAGTAATTCCCATTTCAAGTCACTACACTTAACCATTTTCATGAAACAAGTTACCAGTTTCAAGTCACTACACTTAACCATTTTCAAGTCACTAATTCATATTTCATGTCACTACACTTAACCATTTTCAAGAAACAAGTTCACAATTTCAAGTCGCTACTCTTAACCATTTCAAGAAACAAGTTCACAATTTCTAGTCACTACACTTATCCATTTTCAAGAAACAAGTTCACAACCTTAAGTCACTACACGTAACAATTTTAAAGTCAGTAATTCACATTTCAAGTCACTACACTTAACAATTTTCAAGTAACATGTTCACAATTTCAAGTCACTACATTTAACCATTTTCAAGTCACTAATTCACATTTCAATTCACTACACTTAACCATTTTCGAGTCACTAATTCACAATTGAACTCACTATACTTAAACATTTTCATGAAACAAGTTAACAATTTCAAGTCACTACACTTAACCATTTTCAAGTAACTAATTCATATTTCAAGACACTACACTTAACCATTTTCAAGAAACAAGATCAGAATTTCAAATCACTACACTTAGCCATTTTTAAGTCACTAATTCGCATTTCAAGTCACTACACTTAACCATTTTCAAGAAACAAGTTCACAATTTTGAGTCACTATATTTAACCATTTTCAAGTCACTAATTCACATTTCAAGTCACTAATTCACATTTCAAGTCACTACACTTAACCATATTCAAGTCAGTAATTCACATTTCAAGTCACTACATTTAACCATTTTCAAGTCACTAATTCACATTTCAATTCACTACACTTAACCATTTTCAAGTCACTAATTCACAATTGAACTCACTATACTTAAACATATTCATGAAACAAGTTAACAATTTCAAGTCACTACACTTAACCATTTTCAAGTAACTAATTCATATTTCAAGTCACTACACTTAACCATTTTCAAGAAACAAGATCAGAATTTCAAATCACTACACTTAGCCATTTTTAAGTCACTAATTCGCATTTCAAGTCACTACACTTAACCATTTTCAAGAAACAAGTTCACAATTTCTAGTCACTACATTTAACCAGTTCAATAAACAAGTTCACAATTTAAAGTCACTACACTTAACCATTTTCAAGTCACTAATTCACATTTCAAGTGACTAATTCATATTTCAAGTCACTACACTTAACCATTTTCAAGTAACAAGTTCACAATTTTGAGTCACTATATTTAACCATTTTCAAGTCACTAATTCACATTTCAAGTCACTACATTTAACCATTTTCAAGTCAGTAATTCACATTTCAAGTCCCTACACTTAACCATTTTCATGAAACAAGTTAACAGTTTCAAGTCACTACACTTAACCATTTTCAAGTCAGTAATTCACATTTCAAGTCACTACACTTAACCATTTTCATGAAACAACTTAACAGTTTCAAGTCACTACACTTAACCATTTTCAAGTAACTAATTCATATTTCATGTCACTACACTTAACCATTTTCAAGAAACAAGTTCACAATTTCAAGTCGCAACACTTGACCATTTCAAGAAACAAGTTCACAATTTCTAGTCACTACATTTAACCAGTTCAATAAACAAGTTCACAATTTAAAGTCACTACACTTAACCATTTTCAAGTCACTAATTCACATTTCAAGTGACTAATTCATATTTCAAGTCACTACACTTAACCATTTTCAAGTAACAAGTTCACAATTTCGAGTCACTATATTTAACCATTTTCAAGTCACTAATTCACATTTCAAGTCACTACACTTAACCATTTTCAAGTCAGTAATTCACATTTCAAGTCCCTACACTTAACCATTTTCATGAAACAAGTTAACAGTTTCAAGTCACTACACTTAACCATTTTCAAGTCACTAATTCATATTTCATGTCACTACACTTAACCATTTTCAAGAAACAAGTTCACAATTTCAAGTCGCAACACTTGACCATTTCAAGAAACAAGTTCACAATTTCTAGTCACTACACTTATCCATTTTCAAGAAACAAGTTCACAACCTTAAGTCACTACACTTAACCATTTTAAAGTCAGTAATTCACATTTCAAGTCACTATACTTAACAATTTTCAAGAAACATGTTCACAATTTCAAGTCACTACATTTAACCATTTTCAAGTCACTAATTCACATTTCAATTCACTACATTTAACCATTTTCAAGTCACTAATTCACAATTGAACTCACTATACTTAAATATTTTCATGAAACAAGTTAACAATTTCAAGTCACTACACTTAACCATTTTCAAGTAACTAATTCATATTTCAAGTCACTACACTTAACCATTTTCAAGAAACAAGATCAGAATTTCAAATCACTACACTTAGCCATTTTTAAGTCACTAATTCGTATTTCAAGTCACTACACTTAACCATTTTCAAGAAACAAGTTCACAATTTCTAGTCACTACATTTAACCAGTTCAATAAACAAGTTCACAATTTAAAGTCACTACACTTAACCATTTTCAAGTCACTAATTCACATTTCAAGTGACTAATTCATATTTCAAGTCACTACACTTAACCATTTTCAAGTAACAAGTTCACAATTTCGAGTCACTATATTTAACCATTTTCAAGTCACTAATTCACATTTCAAGTCACTACACTTAACCATTTTCAAGTCAGTAATTCACATTTCAAGTCCCTACACTTAACCATTTTCAAGAAACAAGATCAGAATTTCAAATCACTACACTTAGCCATTTTTAAGTCACTAATTCGCATTTCAAGTCACTACACTTAACCATTTTCAAGAAACAAGTTCACAATTTCGAGACACTACATTTAACCAGTTCAATAAACAAGTTCACAATTTAAAGTCACTACACTTAACCATTTTCAAGTCACTAATTCACATTTCAAGTCACTAATTCTTATTTCAAGTCACTACACTTAACCATTTTCAAGTAACAAGTTCACAATTTCGAGTCACTATATTTAACCATTTTTAAGTCACTAATTCACATTTCAAGTCACTACATTTAACCATTTTCAAGTCGGTAATTCACATTTCAAGTCCCTACACTTAACCATTTTCATGAAACAAGTTAACAGTTTCAAGTCACTACACTTAACCATTTTCAAGTCAGTAATTCACATTTCAAGTCACTACATTTAACCATTTTCAAGTCACTAATTCACATTTCAATTCACTACACTTAACCATTTTCAAGTCACTAATTCACAATTGAACTCACTATACTTAAACATTTTCATGAAACAAGTTAACAATTTCAAGTCACTACACTTAACCATTTTCAAGTCACTAATTCACATTTCAAGTGACTAATTCATATTTCAAGTCACTACACTTAACCATTTTCAAGTATCAAGTTCACAATTTCGAGTCACTATATTTAACTATTTTCAAGTCACTAATTCACATTTAAAGTCACTACACTTAACCATTTTCAAGTCAGTAATTCACATTTCAAGTCACTACACTTAACCATTTTCATGAAACAAGTTAACAGTTTCAAGTCACTACACTTAACCATTTTCAAGTCACTAATTCATATTTCATGTCACTACACTTAACCATTTTCAAGAAACAAGTTCACAATTTCAAGTCGCAACACTTGACCATTTCAAGAAACAAGTTCACAATTTCTAGTCACTACATTTAACCAGTTCAATAAACAAGTTCACAATTTAAAGTCACTACACTTAACCATTTTCAAGTCACTAATTCACATTTCAAGTGACTAATTCATATTTCAAGTCACTACACTTAACCATTTTCAAGTAACAAGTTCACAATTTTGAGTCACTATATTTAACCATTTTCAAGTCACTAATTCACATTTCAAGTCACTACATTTAACCATTTTTAAGTCGGTAATTCACATTTCAAGTCCCTACACTTAACCATTTTCATGAAACAAGTTAACAGTTTCAAGTCACTACACTTAACCATTTTCAAGTCAGTAATTCACATTTCAAGTCACTACACTTAACCATTTTCATGAAACAAGTTAACAGTTTCAAGTCACTACACTTAACCATTTTCAAGTCACTAATTCATATTTCATGTCACTACACTTAACCATTTTCAAGAAACAAGTTCACAATTTCAAGTCGCAACACTTGACCATTTCAAGAAACAAGTTCACAATTTCTAGTCACTACATTTAACCAGTTCAATAAACAAGTTCACAATTTAAAGTCACTACACTTAACCATTTTCAAGTCACTAATTCACATTTCAAGTGACCAATTCATATTTCAAGTCACTACACTTAACCATTTTCAAGTAACAAGTTCACAATTTCGAGTCACTATATTTAACCATTTTCAAGTCACTAATTCACATTTCAAGTCACTACACTTAACCATTTTCAAGTCAGTAATTCACATTTCAAGTCCCTACACTTAACCATTTTCATGAAACAAGTTAACAGTTTCAAGTCACTACACTTAACCATTTTCAAGTCACTAATTCATATTTCATGTCACTACACTTAACCAGTTCAATAAACAAGTTCACAATTTAAAGTCACTACACTTAACAATTTTCAAAGAAACATGTTCACAATTTCATGTCACTACATTTAACCATTTGAAGTCACTAGTTCACATTTCAAGTGACTACAGTTTACAATTTCAAGTCACTACACTTAACAATTTTCAAGTTAGTAATTCACATTTCAAGTCACTACACTTAACAATTTTCAATAAACTTCTTCACAATTTCAAGTCACTACATTTAACCATCACTAATTCACATTTCAATTCACTACACTTAACCATTTTCAAGTCACTAATTCACAATTCAACTCACTACACTTAACCATTTTCATGAAACAAGTTAACAATTTCAAGTCACTACACTTAACCATTTTCAAGTCACTAATTCATATTTCAAGTCACTACACTTAACCATTTTCAAGAAACAAGATCAGAATTTCAAATCACTACGCTAAACCATTTTCAAGAAACAAGTTCACAATTTCACGTCATGACATTTAACCAGTTCAATAAACAAGTGCACAATTTAAAGTCTCTACACTTGACCATTTTCAAGTCACTAATTCACATTTCAAGTCACTAATTCATATTTCAAGTCACTACACTTATCCATTTTCAAGAAACAAGTTCGCAATTTCTAGTCACTACACTTATCCATTTTCAAGAAACAAGTTCACAATTTCAAGTCACTACACTTAACTATTTTCAAGTAAGTAATTCACATTTCAAGTCACTACACTTAACAATTTTAAAGAAACATGTTCACAATTTCAAGTCACTACATTTAACCATTTTTAAGTCACTAATTCGCATTTCAAGTCACTACACTTAACCATTTTCAAGAAACAAGTTCACAATTTCGAGTCACTACATTTAACCAGTTCAATAAACAAGTTCACAATTTAAAGACACTACACTTAACCATTTTCAAGTTACTAATTCACATTTCAAGTCACTAATTTATATTTCAAGTCACTACACTTAACCATTTTCAAGTAACAAGTTCACAATTTCGAGTCACTATATTTAACCATTTTCAAGTCAGTAATTCCCATTTCAAGTCACTACACTTAACCATTTTCATGAAACAAGTTACCAGTTTCAAGTCACTACACTTAACCATTTTCAAGTCACTAATTCATATTTCATGTCACTACACTTAACCATTTTCAAGAAACAAGTTCACAATTTCAAGTCGCTACTCTTAACCATTTCAAGAAACAAGTTCACAATTTCTAGTCACTACACTTATCCATTTTCAAGAAACAAGTTCACAACCTTAAGTCACTACACGTAACAATTTTAAAGTCAGTAATTCACATTTCAAGTCACTACACTTAACAATTTTCAAGTAACATGTTCACAATTTCAAGTCACTACATTTAACCATTTTCAAGTCACTAATTCACATTTCAATTCACTACACTTAACCATTTTCGAGTCACTAATTCACAATTGAACTCACTATACTTAAACATTTTCAAGAAACAAGTTAACAATTTCAAGTCACTACACTTAACCATTTTCAAGTAACTAATTCATATTTCAAGACACTACACTTAACCATTTTCAAGAAACAAGATCAGAATTTCAAATCACTACACTTAGCCATTTTTAAGTCACTAATTCGCATTTCAAGTCACTACACTTAACCATTTTCAAGAAACAAGTTCACAATTTTGAGTCACTATATTTAACCATTTTCAAGTCACTAATTCACATTTCAAGTCACTAATTCACATTTCAAGTCACTACACTTAACCATATTCAAGTCAGTAATTCACATTTCAAGTCACTACATATAACCATTTTCAAGTCACTAATTCACATTTCAATTCACTACACTTAACCATTTTCAAGTCACTAATTCACAATTGAACTCACTATACTTAAACATATTCATGAAACAAGTTAACAATTTCAAGTCACTACACTTAACCATTTTCAAGTAACTAATTCATATTTCAAGTCACTACACTTAACCATTTTCAAGAAACAAGATCAGAATTTCAAATCACTACACTTAGCCATTTTTAAGTCACTAATTCGCATTTCAAGTCACTACACTTAACCATTTTCAAGAAACAGGTTCACAATTTCGAGTCACTACATTTAACCAGTTCAATAAACAAGTTCACAATTTAAAGGCACTACACTTAACCATTTTCAAGTCACTAATTCACATTTCAAGTGACTAATTCATATTTCAAGTCACTACACTTAACCAGTTTCAAGTATCAAGTTCACAATTTCGAGTCACTATATTTAACCATTTTCAAGTCACTAATTCACATTTCAAGTCACTACACTTAACCATTTTCAAGTCAGTAATTCACATTTCAAGTCACTACACTTAACCATTTTCATGAAACAAGTTAACAGTTTCAAGTCACTACACTTAACCATTTTCAAGTCACTAATTCATATTTCATGTCACTACACTTAACCATTTTCAAGAAACAAGTTCACAATTTCAAGTCGAACACTTGACCATTTCAAGAAACAAGTTCACAATTTCTAGTCACTACATTTAACCAGTTCAATAAACAAGTTCACAATTTAAAGTCACTACACTTAACCATTTTCAAGTCACTAATTCACATTTCAAGTGACTAATTCATATTTCAAGTCACTACACTTAACCATTTTCAAGTAACAAGTTCACAATTTTGAGTCACTATATTTAACCATTTTCAAGTCACTAATTCACATTTCAAGTCACTACATTTAACCATTTTCAAGTCAGTAATTCACATTTCAAGTCCCTACACTTAACCATTTTCATGAAACAAGTTAACAGTTTCAAGTCACTACACTTAACCATTTTCAAGTCAGTAATTCACATTTCAAGTCACTACACTTAACCATTTTCATGAAACAACTTAACAGTTTCAAGTCACTACACTTAACCATTTTCAAGTCACTAATTCATATTTCATGTCACTACACTTAACCATTTTCAAGAAACAAGTTCACAATTTCAAGTCGCAACACTTGACCATTTCAAGAAACAAGTTCACAATTTCTAGTCACTACATTTAACCAGTTCAATAAACAAGTTCACAATTTAAAGTCACTACACTTAACCATTTTCAAGTCACTAATTCACATTTCAAGTGACTAATTCATATTTCAAGTCACTACACTTAACCATTTTCAAGTAACAAGTTCACAATTTCGAGTCACTATATTTAACCATTTTCAAGTCACTAATTCACATTTCAAGTCACTACACTTAACCATTTTGAAGTCAGTAATTCACATTTCAAGTCCCTACACTTAACCATTTTCATGAAACAAGTTAACAGTTTCAAGTCACTACACTTAACCATTTTCAAGTCACTAATTCATATTTCATGTCACTACACTTAACCATTTTCAAGAAACAAGTTCACAATTTCAAGTCGCAACACTTGACCATTTCAAGAAACAAGTTCACAATTTCTAGTCACTACACTTATCCATTTTCAAGAAACAAGTTCACAACCTTAAGTCACTACACTTAACCATTTTAAAGTCAGTAATTCACATTTCAAGTCACTATACTTAACAATTTTCAAGAAACATGTTCACAATTTCAAGTCACTACATTTAACCATTTTCAAGTCACTAATTCACATTTCAATTCACTACACTTAACCATTTTCAAGTCACTAATTCACAATTGAACTCACTATACTTAAATATTTTCATGAAACAAGTTAACAATTTCAAGTCACTACACTTAACCATTTTCAAGTAACTAATTCATATTTCAAGTCACTACACTTAACCATTTTCAAGAAACAAGATCAGAATTTCAAATCACTACACTTAGCCATTTTTAAGTCACTAATTCGTATTTCAAGTCACTACACTTAACCATTTTCAAGAAACAAGTTCACAATTTCTAGTCACTACATTTAACCAGTTCAATAAACAAGTTCACAATTTAAAGTCACTACACTTAACCATTTTCAAGTCACTAATTCACATTTCAAGTGACTAATTCATATTTCAAGTCACTACACTTAACCATTTTCAAGTCACTAATTCACATTTCAAGTGACTAATTCATATTTCAAGTCACTACACTTAACCATTTTCAAGTAACAAGTTCACAATTTCGAGTCACTATATTTAACCATTTTCAAGTCACTAATTCACATTTCAAGTCACTACACTTAACCATTTTCAAGTCAGTAATTCACATTTCAAGTCCCTACACTTAACCATTTTCATGAAACAAGTTAACAGTTTCAAGTCACTACACTTAACCATTTTCAAGTCACTAATTCATATTTCATGTCACTACACTTAACCATTTTCAAGAAACAAGTTCACAATTTCAAGTCGCAACACTTGACCATTTCAAGAAACAAGTTCACAATTTCTAGTCACTACACTTATCCATTTTCAAGAAACAAGTTCACAACCTTAAGTCACTACACTTAACCATTTTAAAGTCAGTAATTCACATTTCAAGTCACTATACTTAACAATTTTCAAGAAACATGTTCACAATTTCAAGTCACTACATTTAACCATTTTCAAGTCACAAATTCACATTTCAATTCACTACACCTAACCATTTTCAAGTCACTAATTCACAATTGAACTCACTATACTTAAACATTTTCATGAAACAAGTTAACAATTTCAAGTCACTACACTTAACCATTTTCAAGTCACTAATTCATATTTCAAGTCACTACACTTAACCATTTTCAAGAAACAAGATCAGAATTTCAAATCACTACGCTAAACCATTTTCAAGAAACAAGTTCACAATTTCACGTCATGACATTTAACCAGTTCAATAAACAAGTGCACAATTTAAAGTCTCTACACTTGACCATTTTCAAGTCACTAATTCACATTTCAAGTCACTAATTCATATTTCAAGTCACTACACTTATCCATTTTCAAGAAACAAGTTCGCAATTTCTAGTCACTACACTTATCCATTTTCAAGAAACAAGTTCACAATTTTAAGTCACTACACTTAACTATTTTCAAGTCAGTAATTCACATTTCAAGTCACTACACTTAACAATTTTAAAGAAACATGTTCACAATTTCAAGTCACTACATTTAATCATTTTTAAGTCACTAATTCGCATTTCAAGTCACTACACTTAACAATTTTCAAGTTAGTAATTCACATTTCAAGTCACTACACTTAACAATTTTCAATAAACTTCTTCACAATTTCAAGTCACTACATTTAACCATTTTCAAGTCACTAATTCACATTTCAAGTCACTACACTTAACCATTTTCAAGTCACTAATTCACAATTCAACTCACTACACTTAACCATTTTCATGAAACAAGTTAACAATTTCAAGTCACTACACTTAACCATTTTCAAGTCACTAATTCACATTTCAAGTCACTAATTCATATTTCAAGTCACTACACTTATCCATTTTCAAGAAACAAGTTCGCAATTTCTAGTCACTACACTTATCCATTTTCAAGAAACAAGTTCACAATTTTAAGTCACTACACTTAACTATTTTCAAGTCAGTAATTCACATTTCAAGTCACTACACTTAACAATTTTAAAGAAACATGTTCACAATTTCAAGTCACTACATTTAACCATTTTTAAGTCACTAATTCACATTTCAAGTCACTACACTTAACCATTTTCAAGAAACAAGATCAGAATTTCAAATCACTACACTTAGCCATTTTTAAGTCACTAATTCGCATTTCAAGTCACTACACTTAACCATTTTCAAGAAACAAGTTCACAATTTCGAGTCACTACATTTAACCAGTTCAATAAACAAGTTCACAATTTAAAGACACTACACTTAACCATTTTCAAGTCACTAATTCACATTTCAAGTCACCAATTTATATTTCAAGTCACTACACTTAACCATTTTCAAGTAACAAGTTCACAATTTCGAGTCACTATATTTAACCATTTTCAAGTCAGTAATTCACATTTCAAGTCACTACACTTAACCATTTTCATGAAACAAGTTAACAGTTTCAAGTCACTACACTTAACCATTTTCAAGTCACTAATTCATATTTCATGTCACTACACTTAACCATTTTCAAGAAACGAGTTCACAATTTGAAGTCGCTACTCTTAACCATTTCAAGAAACAAGTTCACAATTTCTAGTCACTACACTTATCCATTTTCAAGAAACAAGTTCACAACCTTAAGTCACTACACGTAACCATTTTAAAGTCAGTAATTCACATTTCAAGTCACTACACTTAACAATTTTCAAGTAACATGTTCACAATTTCAAGTCACTACATTTAACCATTTTCAAGTCACTAATTCACATTTCAATTCACTACACTTAACCATTTTCGAGTCACTAATTCACAATTGAACTCATTATACTTAAACATTTTCATGAAACAAGTTAACAATTTCAAGTCACTACACTTAACCATTTTCAAGTAACTAATTCATATTTCAAGACACTACACTTAACCATTTTCAAGAAACAAGATCAGAATTTCAAATCACTACACTTAGCCATTTTTAAGTCACTAATTCGCATTTCAAGTCACTACACTTAACCATTTTCAAGAAACAAGTTCACAATTTTGAGTCACTATATTTAACCACTTTCAAGTCACTAATTCACATTTCAAGTCACTACACTTAACCATTTTCAAGTCAGTAATTCACATTTCAAGTCACTACATTTAACCATTTTCAAGTCACTAATTCACATTTCAATTCACTACACTTAACCATTTTCAAGTCACTAATTCACAATTGAACTCACTATACTTAAACATATTCATGAAACAAGTTAACAATTTCAAGTCACTACACTTAACCATTTTCAAGTAACTAATTCATATTTCAAGTCACTACACTTAACCATTTTCAAGAAACAAGATCAGAATTTCAAATCACTACACTTAGCCATTTTTAAGTCACTAATTCGCATTTCAAGTCACTACACTTAACCATTTTCAAGTCACTAATTCACATTTCAAGTGACTAATTCATATTTCAAGTCACTACACTTAACCAGTTTCAAGTATCAAGTTCACAATTTCGAGTCACTAGATTTAACCATTTTCAAGTCACTAATTCACATTTAAAGTCACTACACTTAACCATTTTCAAGTCAGTAATTCACATTTCAAGTCACTACACTTAACCATTTTCATGAAACAAGTTAACAGTTTCAAGTCACTACACTTAACCATTTTCAAGTCACTAATTCATATTTCATGTCACTACACTTAACCATTTTCAAGAAACAAGTTCACAATTTCAAGTCGCAACACTTGACCATTTCAAGAAACAAATTCACAATTTCTAGTCACTACATTTAACCAGTTCAATAAACAAGTTCACAATTTAAAGTCACTACACTTAACCATTTTCAAGTCACTAATTCACATTTCAAGTGACTAATTCATATTTCAAGTCACTACACTTAACCATTTTCAAGTAACAAGTTCACAATTTCGAGTCACTATATTTAACCATTTTCAAGTCACTAATTCACATTTCAAGTCACTACACTTAACCATTTTCAAGTCAGTAATTCACATTTCAAGTCCCTACACTTAACCATTTTCATGAAACAAGTTAACAGTTTCAAGTCACTACACTTAACCATTTTCAAGTCACTAATTCATATTTCATGTCACTACACTTAACCATTTTCAAGAAACAAGTTCACAATTTCAAGTCGCAACACTTGACCATTTCAAGAAACAAGTTCACAATTTCTAGTCACTACACTTATCCATTTTCAAGAAACAAGTTCACAACCTTAAGTCACTACACTTAACCATTTTAAAGTCAGTAATTCACATTTCAATTCACTACACCTAACCATTTTCAAGTCACTAATTCACAATTGAACTCACTATACTTAAACATTTTCATGAAACAAGTTAACAATTTCAAGTCACTACACTTAACCATTTTCAAGTAACAAATTCATATTTCAAGTCACTACACTTAACCATTTTCAAGAAACAAGATCAGAATTTCAAATCACTACACTTAGCCATTTTTAAGTCACTAATTCGCATTTCAAGTCACTACACTTAACCATTTTCAAGAAACAAGTTCACAATTTCGAGTCACTACATTTAACCAGTTCAATAAACAAGTTCACAATTTAAAGTCACTACACTTACCAATTTTCAAGTCACTAATTCACATTTCAAGTGACTAATTCATATTTCAAGTCACTACACTTAACCATTTTCAAGTAACAAGTTCACAATTTCGAGTCACTATATTTAACCATTTTCAAGTCACTAATTCACATTTCAAGTCACTACATTTAACCATTTTCAAGTCAGTAATTCACATTTCAAGTCCCTACACTTGTATTTATATTTTGACTTAAAGGATTTATATCTTTTAAATCGTTTTTTATATCTAAACTTATTTTTCTTAGTTTTACAACCAAATTGTGGTGCTATCTTTTGTGTACAACATGCCATATTTTTTGTTAATACTTTATCTAATTTTTGTTTATCTTTATATTCATCACATAGTCCTATAAACCATGTTTGTAAATATTTTATTCTAGCTCCTAATGTATCTGTTAAACTAGCTGCGTCCCATGCTGTTATAATTTTTGTACTAAATGGTTCAGGTAATTTTGTAAAATATGTTCTTCTAACTGCTATAGCTTCTTCATGAGTATATATTGCTCTATAATAGTAATCTTTAAAAGCGCATGTATATTCATCTATATAACACATATTGCATATTGATAATTTATTCATTAATTGTCTGTTTAGATTTTTATCTTTTTCCTGTTCTGCTAATTCTGTTGTCATACTTCCAAATTCATTTCTAATTCCAAATTCGTATTTGTCTAATATAGCTATGCTTGATGTTGTAATTGTTCCACTACTATCTTTATTATTTCTTAAAGCTGCTCTACCTTCAGCTGTTATATTATGTAGCCATAATTTTACTGTTCCTATTAGTGTTCTTTCTATATATCCTGGTGTATCTGCTACTGATATTTTATTATCTATTAATTGTTTTGCAATTTGTCCTATCCATACTTGTATTGTTTTATTTACATCTGTAACACAATCTAAATCTAAAAATTGTGAGGATTCTGGGGGTTTATTTGGTGTCCATTTATTTAGTCTACTTTGCCATATTGCTTCGTATCTATTATCATCTGTTACTGTCCAATATGTAGGTTCTCTGGTTCGCGGATTATCATATCTTCTTTTCTCATATGTTCTACTTGTACTTGGTTGTTCTTTTTTGATGGTATTTATATTTGGTTCAGCATTTGTTGTATTTATATTTAAATCTGTTATTTGGTTCATTATTTGGGTATATGTTTCACTGTTTTCGTCATTATTGTCATTATTGTCATTATTGTCTAAATTTATTTCGGATTCAGATTCATTTATGGTTATATTATCTATAGTTAAATTATCTATTGTGATGTTATCAATACTTATATTTGGAGATTCTTCGTCAGGGTTTAAGCTTTCTAAGTGTATTTGTTCTTTTAACTTTTCTAATTCCATTGCTAACTTTTTTTCTTTTTCTTTTTTTATTTTTTCATTTTGTTTTGCTAATCTTGCTTGTACTCTTTGGGCATATATTTGTTTTAATATTGCTAATTCTCTTTCCATTTCTTGTATTTTTGTAGATGATTCGGATGTTTCAGGTTCTGGTTCATATTCAGGGATTGGTTCTTGAGGTGGTATAGGTTTTTGAGGAGGGGTTTGTTTTATTTGTTGGTTTTTTAGTTGTTCGATTTCTTTTCTAGCTTCTAATCTTATTTTTTCTATTTCTAATTTTTGGTCTATTTCAGTATTTTCCTTTTGTAATCTTATCATTTCTGTTAGACTATCTTCTAATTTAGCTGATATTGGGTCTGGCATTAAATGTAATTTTGTACCTATTTTCCTATATCGTCGTCCTAAATTCGAGTGTGTTATTATTATTTGTGTTCCATCTGTTCCTAAAAATGTTTTTTCTTCTACTGGGTATTCTTCTTTATTCATATGCATATTTAATTTCTAATATATCTTTTTGTAATTCTAATTCTTGTATAGTTTGTTTTTGTGCTTCTATCGATTTTTTAGCTACTCCTGCAAATATATTGTAATTTAATCTTTCTTTTCTGAATTTAAGTTCTTCGTGTATATCACTTAATTTTCTTAATAATTCCATTTTTCTTATTATTTTTGGTGTTTCTGGATATATATATACTGGGTTACTTGATTCTGGCTTATCCATTTATAGCCTGTTTTAATGCTATAGTTATTTTATCTAATGCTTTGACTAATCTTGTCATTACTTTATATAAGTTGTCTATCTTGTTAATTATTTGTGTTACTTCTCGTAGGTTATATTTTTGTTGACTTTTTATTTTACTCTGTTTTTCAATTCTTCTTGTCAAATAGTGTATTTTTATTTTTCTAACTACTTTTGGTTGTTGTCGTTTATACATTATAATTCATCATATTTATATTCTTGTTGTTTTATAAGTTGTCTTATATATTCATATTCAGTATAAGAAATTGTATCTATTAATTCAGGTATTTTTGTGTATTCGTATTTTTCATATAATTTATCTAAATTTAGTCTCAGTTTCTGTAATTTAGTTGCTATATTTATTTGTTTATCCAATCTTATACATCTGGGATGTTCATCTGGTAGATCTTCTCCATATTCAATTCCTTTCATGTTTTCCGTTTTTATTATAAATTGTTTTTTATTATGTTTCTTTATTCTATTTTTGTAAATATTATTGGTATTCTTATCTAATATAACATCTTTATTCCTAGATTTTTTATTCCTATGCTTTATAATAGCGTTATTAGTTTTTGTATTAATTATATCAGTATTATTTCTTTTTATCCTATGCTCTGATACCATTTGTGGGGGGTGGTCCTTTGATCTTTCTTCTAGAGACATTTATGTAAATGCGGAATTAAAATAAATATCTCTTTGTCTAATTAATCTTAATATTTGGTTAATATCTTGTACTATTAAATCTAGATATGCTTCATTCTGGGTTTGAATATATTTATCTAGATTGTATTGTATTAAGGTTTCTCTTTCTCTTAATTCATTTATAGTTTTTTGCCAATTTTCTAAATCTTCTTGGTTCATTTTAATAAAATTCTAGATATCCTTCTGTATCTATGTCAAGGTATATATCATTATTTCTAGAGTCATCATCACTATCATTGTTTAATATTGTGTCTAACCATAATTCTTTCATTAAATCTATTATTTCATGGTTAAATAGTAGGTTATATATTCTTTGTGTGATATCTGTATCTAAATTTTTTAATACATATAAGACTAATATTTTATAGTCTTTATCTCCATTTATAAGATACTTAGGTATTGGTGTCTTATATCTTTCTATATCTTCTGTTTGTTTAGGGTTACTAGTTTCTGCTATCTCGGGTTTTGCATAACTAGGTTCTGTCATTTCTTACTTCTGTGTTTAATCAAATTATTCCTTCTAACCTCTGCTTATATTATCATCTTTATCATCTAGTAGTTCAGTATGTTTAATTATCCGGTTGGTCACTACTATGAGGTCCAGCTTTAATCAGTTTACCCTAACCCTGCTTACTTCATTTGGTTTACTACCCTATTCACGGCATTTCTAGCCTTCTTCTGGGTTCAACCATTTTGGAAAAGCTTAGTCTGGGCCTAACTTACTCTCAGCTTCCTAATCATAGCAAACTAATAAGGATAATGTAACATAATCAAACTACAACATGATAAATAATAATAATCTAAATAGAGATTATTAGGAATATGATAGATTAGTTACACATATGTAAATATGAGTATACCGTTGTCGTTAGTTCCTCAGTAGTATGTGATGTTGATGAAGTTATATTGGATTCCTCCATGCTATATCTGTAAAATATTTTTTATATATGGTGAGTTCTCAACACATGAGAGAGTTATAGGTAAGCAGAATTGCTTGCCTTTCTTCTCATCTGTTCGTCTCTATTTATATACATAAGAGGCACGTGCCTCAATAATTTACATAAAGAAACCGCGTGAGTAAACAGTCTAATAAACTGTTTGCTTTACGACTTCTGAAAGAAAAGAAAAAAACGCGTCTTCTTTTACATATTTTTCAAAAAGTACACAGTGCTAGTCACTGTTTGCTTTTTGACTTTCTAACTTATTCTATTCTAATCATACTAAAGAAAAACGTGTGGGGTGTGTACCATATTCCCACTAAAGAAAACTAATTAGTACAATAATTTACATAATAAGACAAACTAAAAAATATCTGTGGGTCTTCCCATTATTTTTTGTCTGTAGCTTTTGTCCTGCTGTCTTCATTCTAGATTCACTTCTGGTATAGTTGTGGTATTTCCTCCACTGCACTTTGAACAATGGTGATCTGGGTATTTCGGTCCTAAATACTGGCAATATTTTACTAATAAATTTTCTGAAATAAAATCCTTTTTGATAGCTCTTGTTGTTGGGGTATCTTCAGGTCTTAGTAATGTCCATATCCAACTACGTACTTCTTCCATATCTTCTTGGCGTAGTACTCTTGCATTTGCATAGATCATAGAATGGTCTCTACAATGATATTTCCATATGTTATGTCCATTGGTATAATTGTTGACTAGTTCTTGAATAATCACCTGTAGTCCTATTAATCTTTTTGTAGCGAAGAATGTTGGTATGTCTACTTCTGGTATTTCCGGTTGTTGTTCTATATCCTCTGGAATAATCATGTCTCTGGTAAGTCCAATTTTTACGACTTGGATGAGTGGTTTTATCTCGTTGTATAATATTTCTGCTGGTGCTGAATAACATCTGATATAAAAGAATGATCCGTCTGTAATTCTTTTGTATATTGCAAAGGCATTATATAAGTCTGGTATTTGTTGTAGTTCTGCTCCATCGGCTGTATATACTGTTGCGAGTAGTCCATATTCGTAGCATGTACGTACTAAATTTGCACTGGTGCCAGGCTGGGCAATTAATTTATTATATCCTTGTAGTTTTTGAGTTATAAAATCTTTTTGAGGGTCATTGGTTGTCTGAGATCTTGGATGTAAATTCAAAAATGTTTGGGTTTTATACATATTTTGTATATAAGCTCTAGAAATATGGTTGTATACTTGTTTATTTTGGCTTAAGCTTGCGGCATATGTGGATGTTTGTGGACTTGGTATAGTCGGATGTGATAGATTTAAGGGTTGTTTATTTCTGATAGAGGTTTTTGTAAACTGGCTATTTAAATTTTGGTTTTGTCTCTTTGTAGGTTGACTGGTTGTATTTGAGCTGCTTGCTTCCGTAGATGTTTTTCCTGTAGCTGCATTAACAAACTTGTTATGAGTTTTATGGAGTTTCTCAACGTCTCCTTCTAGTTCTGGAATTTTTATGTCTTCCGATTGACATAGTTCAGCATATTTTGAGTCATGCGGCTGACTTGTAGCTCTTTCCTTCTTTAGCTCTTTTAATTCTAGCTCAAAACTGTCCACTTTTAAGCAAAGTGTAGTCATAGCTTTTAATAAAATATCCATTTGGCTATCTTGATCTGTCTGAGTAGCTTTGTCTTGATAAGTAGTCTGCAGTGATATTTTTGTTAGTACTGATCACTTCTATTGAAAATGTAAAATTTTGTATATTTAAGACAAGTCTTCGTATTTCTTTTGTTGTAACTGAGTCGTCTAATTTTCTTGTTAGCCACCATTTTACTTGCGTATTATCTGTTCTAACAATAAATTTGTTATAAACAATATATGGTTCAAATGTTAATAAACATTTATATAAAGCAAATAATTCTTTTCTATTTATTTCCCATTTATCTTGAGGTTCCGTAAATGTTCCTGAATGATATCTACAGTGATGTTCCTGTTTTGTGTCAATATATTTATATTTTAATACTCCACCGTAACTATGGTTACTGGCATCTGTTTCTACTATATATATAAACTCTTTTGTAATATCTGGAAAATATAATTTTGGTAATTTTTGACATAATTCTTTAACCTTTTGTATATGTTTTTTATCTGTTTGGTCGAAATGATATTCAATATCCTTTTTTAGTTTCTTATGTAATGGCTTTAAATATTCTGCTAATTTTGGTATATATTCTCGTACTTGGTTTACTAATCCTAAAAAGGATTGTAATTTTTTCTTTGTATCTAGTATTTCATCTGAATTTATAATTTTTTGTACTATATGTGTCTGCATTTTTACTCCATTCTTATCTATTTGTATGCCTAGAAATTCTATTTGGTTTTTCATTATTTCTGCCTTGCTTTTACTTAGACTAATTCCTGCTGTATCTATAATGTTAATGAATTTATTTAGTAATTGTATATGCTCGTCTTCTGTTCTTGAGTATAACAATATATCATCAATATATACAATGCAATTTTCTAATTGTGTGAAATATATATCCATAAAATGTTGATATCTACCTGGTGCATTTTTATATCCAAAGGGTAAAACATTCCATTCATAAAATCCTTGGGGTACTGTGAATGCTGTTAAATATTTAGAGTTATCTTCTAATTTTAAATGATAAAATCCTGATTTGCAATCAAATTTGCTAAAGTAATTATATCCTTGGATTTGTCTAATTTTTAATATTTTATTTGGTATTGGGTAATTATAAGTTTTAGTTTTGGCATTTAGGTTTCTATAATCAATAACCATCCTACTTTTCCCTCTTTTTTGTTCACTATGTTTGTTAACAATAAAGGCTGGACTAGTATGTTTGCTATTACTAGTTTGGATGTAATTGTTTGTAAGTAATTCATTAATGTGTAAGGTAAATTCTTTTAAATCATCGAAATTGTATTTCAATGGTTTTTGGGTTATTATACTATTTTCATCTATTAGTTCTATAGTAACGGTTGTTTTATGCTTATTCCATCCTTTCAGTGGATTGTCACTATATAAAGGTTCTAATTTATCATAGATTGGTTGTAACATGTTGATATTAAAGGTTATAATTTCTATTGCTTTCTCTGTTGTTAGTTGATTTTCTAGTTTTTGTGTTATTTTTTCTGATCCTTTTATCCATGGTGTTATTTTTCTAGGTTTATTTTGTACTCTTTTGGCTCCTATTTTTTGTTTACAAGGTGTTGTAAACCAACAGTGTGTTTTAGTTAATATATGTGGGTATAGTTCATCTATAAAGGGCATTCCTAATATGATATCTCTTGTTGTGAAATCATAGTTATACATCGTTTTTATTGTTAGTATTTTATCATATATTTGTAGTTTGACATCTTTTGCATAATATTTTATTATACTTCCTTCGTCATTAAATCCTGAAAATACAGTTGGATTTTTTATCTTTTGCCATTTAGATTCTGGTAAACAATTGTATCTACATAAATTTGCTTCTGCGCCTGTGTCTATCATTGGTGTATAATATCTACTATTATATCCTTCCACAATTATTTTTGCTAATATATATACTTTCATGCTAATGTATTTTTATAATATTGATTTTGTTCTATTGATTATTACATTCTTGTTTTGGTAATGGATTAGTAATCTTTTATCTTCTAACTTATATGGTTTTACTTGTTCTAGCCATTGTAGTCCTAAAACTATATTTGGATTTATCTGTCCTATTGTAAATTGTATATTTATAGGTATTCCGCCTATAATTAATTCTTGAATAGTTATTTCCTTTGTCTGTTTTAATTCTATTGGTAAATCGGGTATTTCTTGTTCTTGTATTATAATATCATCTTCTGTAATTAATTCTCTAGTTATCCAATTATCTTGTTCTCCTGTGTTGATTAAGATTAAATATTTTCGTTGATTTAATATTCCTGTTATATAATAAGGATGTTGTGTTGGTATTATTTCATTAGGTATTTCATATTCTATTCTTCTGGATGTGCTCATTCTTGATGAGGATGAAGGGGCATCTATTTGTCTTTTTGGTGTCATTCCTATTCTCTCTTTTACTATATCTAATTCTTGATTCATATTTAATTCATCATAACTATAATCATTATTATCTATAACTGTTAAGATATTGTCAAATGGGGATTCTATATTAATCTTATCAATTTTATTAGTTGCTTGTACCATATGTTTAGTAGTTAAAATATATAAATTCTGAAAATGGTTGTGTAGTGACTTGAAATGTGAATTAGTGACTTTAAAAATGGTTAAGTATAGTGACTTGAAATTGTGAACTTGTTTCTTGAAATGGTTAAGTGTAGCAAATTGAAATTGTGAACTTGTTTCCTGAAAATTGTTGTGTAGTGACTGGAAATGTGAATTAGTGCCCTTTAAAATGTTTAAGTATAGTGACTTGAAATTGTGAACTTGTTTATTGATATGGTTAAATGTAGTGACTTGAAATTGTGAACTCATGAAATTGTGAACTCATTTCTTGAAAATGGATAAGTGTAGTGACTTGAAATGTGAACTTGTTTCTTGAAAATGGTTAAGTGTAGTGACTTCAAATGTGAATTAGTTACTTCAAAATGGTTAAATATAGTGACTCTAAATTGTGAACTTGTTACTTGAAAATGGTTAAGTGTAGTGACTTGAAATATGAATTAGTGACTTAAAATGTGAATTACTGACTTGAAAATGGTTAAGTATAGTGACTTTAAATTGTGAACTTGTTTATTGAACTAGTTAAATGTAGTGTCTTGAAATTGTGAACTTGTTTCTTGAAAATGGTTAAGTGTAGCGACTTGAAATGCGAATTAGTGACTTAAAAATGGTTAAGTGTTGTGATTTGAAATTCTGATCTTGTTTCTTGAAAACGGTTAAGTGTACTGACTTGAAATATGAATTAGTGACTTGAAAATGGTTAAGTGTAGTGACTTGAAATAGTTAACTTGTTTCATGAAAATGTTTAAGTATAGTGAGTTCAATTGTGAATTAGTGACTTGAAAATGGTTAAGTGTAGTGAATAGAAATGTGAATTAGTGACTTGAAAATGGTTAAATGTAGTGACTTAAAATTGTGAACATGTTTCTTGAAAATTGTTAAGTGTAGTGACTTAAAATTGTGAACTTGTTTCTTGAAAATGGATAAGTGTAGTGACTAGAAATTGTGAACTTGTTTCTTGAAATGGTTAAGTGTAGCGACTTGAAATTGTGAACTTGTTTCTTGAAAATAGTGAAGTGTAGTGACATGAAATTTGAATTAGTGACTCTAGAAATGGTTTAGTATAGTGACTTGAAATTGTGAACTTGTTTCATAAAATGTTTAAGTGTAGTGACTTGAAATTGTGAACTTGTTTCTTGAAAATGGTTAGGTGTAGTGATTTGAAATGTGAATTAGTGACTTGAAAATGGTTAAGTTTAGAGACTTGAAATGTGAATTAATTACTTGAAAATGGATAAATATAGTGACTTGAAATTGCGCACTTGTTTCTTGAAAATGTTTAAGATTTGTGACTTGAAATGTGAATTAGTGACTAGAAAATGGTTAAGTGTAGTGACTTGAAATTGTGAACTTGTTTAATGAAATGGTTAAATGCAGTGACTTGAAATTATGAACCTGTTTAGTCAAATGGTTAAATGTAGTGACATGAAATTGTGAACTTGTTTCTTGAAAATGGTTAAGTGTAGTACCTTGAAATGTGAATTTGTGACTTGAAAATAGTTAAATGTAGTGACTTTAAATTGTGAACTTGTTTATTGAAATGGTTAAACGTATTTACTTGAAATTGTGAACTACTTTCTTGAAAATGGTTAAGTGTAGTGACTTGAAATGTGAATTAGTGACTTGAAAATGGTTAGGTGTAGTGAATTGAAATGTGAATTAGTGACTTGAAAATGGTTAAATGTAGTGACTTGAAATTGTGAACATGTTTCTTGAAAATTGTTAAGTGTAGTGACTTGAAATGTGAATTACTGACTTGAAAATGGTTAAGTGTAGTGACTTAAAATTGTGAACTTGTTTCTTGAAAATGGATAAGTATAGTGACTTGAAATTGTGAACTTGTTTCTTAAAATGGTTAAGTGTAGTGACTTGAAATTTTGAACTTGTTTCTTGAAAATGGTTAGGTGTAGTGATTTGAAATGTGAATTAGTGACTTGAAAATGGTTAAGTTTAGAGACTTGAAATGTGAATTAGTTACTTGAAAATGGATAAATATAGTGACTTGAAATGTGAATTGGTGACTTGAATGTGAATTGGTGACTTGAATGTGAATTGAAGTTTGGATTTATCTGTCCTATTGTAAATTGTATATTTATAGGTATTCCGCCTATAATTAATTCTTGAATAGTTATTTCCTTTGTCTGTTTTAATTCTATTGGTAAATCGGGTATTTCTTGTTCTTGTATTATAATATCATCTTCTGTAATTAATTCTCTAGTTATCCAATTATCTTGTTCTCCTGTGTTGATTAAGATTAAATATTTTCGTTGATTTAATATTCCTGTTATATAATAAGGATGTTGTGTTGGTATTATTTCATTAGGTATTTCATATTCTATTCTTCTGGATGTGCTCATTCTTGATGAGGATGAAGGGGCATCTATTTGTCTTTTTGGTGTCATTCCTATTCTCTCTTTTACTATATCTAATTCTTGATTCATATTTAATTCATCATAACTATAATCATTATTATCTATAACTGTTAAGATATTGTCAAATGGGGATTCTATATTAATCTTATCAATTTTATTAGTTGCTTGTACCATATGTTTAGTAGTTAAAATATATAAATTTTTGCATCTTGCTGTGAATATTTTACTTCCAGGGGTTAATTCTATTCCTGATAGCTTCCAATATAATACTAGAGATTTATCTATATTTCTATCTTTTATTGCTACTGTATAATTTGGGTTAACGGTAAACTTAAATTTTTGGTATATTAAATTTCCTTTTACTGCACTAATTATACTTTGTTCAATTGGGTATTTAATTCTATCATCTGCTAAGTATAGTTCTATAGGTGTATTTATTCCTTCCTTAAAACATGCTTTTATTAATATCTGTATTGCTCCTAAGTGTACATGAGTTATTTCGTTTTTTGGTTTTGGTTTTAATGCTTGTATTTCTTTAGTTATTTCTCTTTTACTTATTATGGGTACCATTGCACTACCTTGTGTATATTTACAGTCTACTGTATGTTCTTTTTGGCTTATTATATAATATTCTTCCTTTGGTTTTTTGAACCAATATTTTACCATTGGTACATCTAATACATTATCTATTTTTAAGGTTATTTCTTGCTTTGTGATTTGCTTGTATATATTTGAGTCAAATATTATTTTCTGGTTATTACTATCTTCAGTTTGGTAATTTTCTTTTTCTATTATTCCTGATTCAGTCATCAATTTCGTTTTCTGTATCTGATAGATTTATATTGTTAATATCATCATTATTCAAATCAGTTTCTAAATCTGAGTTATTCATTTCTATATCTGGCAATTCATTTAGTTCATAAATACTATCGTTACTTTCTAAATCATAATCTATGTATGGTAATTCTGTATAAATATTTTCTTCTACTCTTATTTCCGTGATTTGTTTTTTCTTAATATCTTTAGGTATTTTACAATCTTTAGCTAAGTGTCCTAATTTTCCACAGTTATAACATTTGCATTCTGATAATTTTTTCTTAGGTCGATAAGGTCTTTTTCGTTTATAATTTTTTATATAATATCGTTTTCTTGGGTTTTTGTATTTATATTTTGACTTAAAGGATTTATATCTTTTAAATCGTTTTTTATATCTAAACTTATTTTTCTTAGTTTTACAACCAAATTGTGGTGCTATCTTTTGTGTACAACATGCCATATTTTTTGTTAATACTTTATCTAATTTTTGTTTATCTTTATATTCATCACATAGTCCTATAAACCATGTTTGTAAATATTTTATTCTAGCTCCTAATGTATCTGTTAAACTAGCTGCGTCCCATGCTGTTATAATTTTTGTACTAAATGGTTCAGGTAATTTTGTAAAATATGTTCTTCTAACTGCTATAGCTTCTTCATGAGTATATATTGCTCTATAATAGTAATCTTTAAAAGCGCATGTATATTCATCTATATAACACATATTGCATATTGATAATTTATTCATTAATTGTCTGTTTAGATTTTTATCTTTTTCCTGTTCTGCTAATTCTGTTGTCATACTTCCAAATTCATTTCTAATTCCAAATTCGTATTTGTCTAATATAGCTATGCTTGATGTTGTAATTGTTCCACTACTATCTTTATTATTTCTTAAAGCTGCTCTACCTTCAGCTGTTATATTATGTAGCCATAATTTTACTGTTCCTATTAGTGTTCTTTCTATATATCCTGGTGTATCTGCTACTGATATTTTATTATCTATTAATTGTTTTGCAATTTGTCCTATCCATACTTGTATTGTTTTATTTACATCTGTAACACAATCTAAATCTAAAAATTGTGAGGATTCTGGGGGTTTATTTGGTGTCCATTTATTTAGTCTACTTTGCCATATTGCTTCGTATCTATTATCATCTGTTACTGTCCAATATGTAGGTTCTCTGGTTCGCGGATTATCATATCTTCTTTTCTCATATGTTCTACTTGTACTTGGTTGTTCTTTTTTGATGGTATTTATATTTGGTTCAGCATTTGTTGTATTTATATTTAAATCTGTTATTTGGTTCATTATTTGGGTATATGTTTCACTGTTTTCGTCATTATTGTCATTATTGTCATTATTGTCTAAATTTATTTCGGATTCAGATTCATTTATTGTCTAAATAATACTGATATAATTAATACAAAAACTAATAACGCTATTATAAAGCATAGGAATAAAAAATCTAGGAATAAAGATGTTATATTAGATAAGAATACCAATAATATTTACAAAAATAGAATAAAGAAACATAATAAAAAACAATTTATAATAAAAACGGAAAACATGAAAGGAATTGAATATGGAGAAGATCTACCAGATGAACATCCCAGATGTATAAGATTGGATAAACAAATAAATATAGCTACTAAATTACAGAAACTGAGACTAAATTTAGATAAATTATATGAAAAATACGAATACACAAAAATACCTGAATTAATAGATACAATTTCTTATACTGAATATGAATATATAAGACAACTTATAAAACAACAAGAATATAAATATGATGAATTATAATGTATAAACGACAACAACCAAAAGTAGTTAGAAAAATAAAAATACACTATTTGACAAGAAGAATTGAAAAACAGAGTAAAATAAAAAGTCAACAAAAATATAACCTACGAGAAGTAACACAAATAATTAACAAGATAGACAACTTATATAAAGTAATGACAAGATTAGTCAAAGCATTAGATAAAATAACTATATCATTAAAACAGGCTATAAATGGATAAGCCAGAATCAAGTAACCCAGTATATATATATCCAGAAACACCAAAAATAATAAGAAAAATGGAATTATTAAGAAAATTAAGTGATATACACGAAGAACTTAAATTCAGAAAAGAAAGATTAAATTACAATATATTTGCAGGAGTAGCTAAAAAATCGATAGAAGCACAAAAACAAACTATACAAGAATTAGAATTACAAAAAGATATATTAGAAATTAAATATGCATATGAATAAAGAAGAATACCCAGTAGAAGAAAAAACATTTTTAGGAACAGATGGAACACAAATAATAATAACACACTCGAATTTAGGACGACGATATAGGAAAATAGGTACAAAATTACATTTAATGCCAGACCCAATATCAGCTAAATTAGAAGATAGTCTAACAGAAATGATAAGATTACAAAAGGAAAATACTGAAATAGACCAAAAATTAGAAATAGAAAAAATAAGATTAGAAGCCAGAAAAGAAATCGAACAACTAAAAAACCAACAAATAAAACAAACCCCTCCTCAAAAACCTATACCACCTCAAGAACCAATCCCTGAATATGAACCAGAACCTGAAACATCCGAATCATCTACAAAAATACAAGAAATGGAAAGAGAATTAGCAATATTAAAACAAATATATGCCCAAAGAGTACAAGCAAGATTAGCAAAACAAAATGAAAAAATAAAAAAAGAAAAAGAAAAAAAGTTAGCAATGGAATTAGAAAAGTTAAAAGAACAAATACACTTAGAAAGTTTAAACCCTGACGAAGAATCTCCAAATATAAGTATTGATAACATCACAATAGATAATTTAACTATAGATAATATAACCATAAATGAATCTGAATCCGAAATAAATTTAGACAATAATGACAATAATGACAATAATGACGAAAACAGTGAAACATATACCCAAATAATGAACCAAATAACAGATTTAAATATAAATACAACAAATGCTGAACCAAATATAAATACCATCAAAAAAGAACAACCAAGTACAAGTAGAACATATGAGAAAAGAAGATATGATAATCCGCGAACCAGAGAACCTACATATTGGACAGTAACAGATGATAATAGATACGAAGCAATATGGCAAAGTAGACAAGTATACAACCATATTTCTAGAGCTTATATACAAAATATGTATAAAACCCAAACATTTTTGAATTTACATCCAAGATCTCAGACAACCAATGACCCTCAAAAAGATTTTATAACTCAAAAACTACAAGGATATAATAAATTAATTGCCCAGCCTGGCACCAGTGCAAATTTAGTACGTACATGCTACGAATATGGACTACTCGCAACAGTATATACAGCCGATGGAGCAGAACTACAACAAATACCAGACTTATATAATGCCTTTGCAATATACAAAAGAATTACAGACGGATCATTCTTTTATATCAGATGTTATTCAGCACCAGCAGAAATATTATACAACGAGATAAAAATTTTTTAGTTTGTCTTATTATGTAAATTATTGTACTAATTAGTTTTCTTTAGTGGGAATATGGTACACACCCCACACGTTTTTCTTTAGTATGATTAGAATAGAATAAGTTAGAAAGTCAAAAAGCAAACAGTGACTAGCACTGTGTACTTTTTGAAAAATATGTAAAAGAAGACGCGTTTTTTTCTTTTCTTTCAGAAGTCGTAAAGCAAACAGTTTATTAGACTGTTTACTCACGCGGTTTCTTTATGTAAATTATTGAGGCACTTGCCTCTTATGTATATAAATAGAGACGAACAGATGAGAAGAAAGGCAAGCAATTCTGCTTACCTATAACTCTCTCATGTGTTGAGAACTCACCATATATAAAAAATATTTTACAGATATAGCATGGAGGAATCCAATATAACTTCATCAACATCACATACTACTGAGGAACTAACGACAACGGTATACTCATATTTACATATGTGTAACTAATCTATCATATTCCTAATAATCTCTATTTAGATTATTATTATTTATCATGTTGTAGTTTGATTATGTTACATTATCCTTATTAGTTTGCTATGATTAGGAAGCTGAGAGTAAGTTAGGCCCAGACTAAGCTTTTCCAAAATGGTTGAACCCAGAAGAAGGCTAGAAATGCCGTGAATAGGGTAGTAAACCAACTGAAGTAAGCAGGGTTAGGGTAAACTGATTAAAGCTGGACCTCATAGTAGTGACCAACCGGATAATTAAACATACTGAACTACTAGATGATAAAGATGATAATATAAGCAGAGGTTAGAAGGAATAATTTGATTAAACACAGAAGTAAGAAATGACAGAACCTAGTTATGCAAAACCCGAGATAGCAGAAACTAGTAACCCTAAACAAACAGAAGATATAGAAAGATATAAGACACCAATACCTAAGTATCTTATAAATGGAGATAAAGACTATAAAATATTAGTCTTATATGTATTAAAAAATTTAGATACAGATATCACACAAAGAATATATAACCTACTATTTAACCATGAAATAATAGATTTAATGAAAGAATTATGGTTAGACACAATATTAAACAATGATAGTGATGATGACTCTAGAAATAATGATATATACCTTGACATAGATACAGAAGGATATCTAGAATTTTATTAAAATGAACCAAGAAGATTTAGAAAATTGGCAAAAAACTATAAATGAATTAAGAGAAAGAGAAACCTTAATACAATACAATCTAGATAAATATATTCAAACCCAGAATGAAGCATATCTAGATTTAATAGTACAAGATATTAACCAAATATTAAGATTAATTAGACAAAGAGATATTTATTTTAATTTCGCATTCTGGTAAACAATTGTATCTACATAAATTTGCTTCTGCGCCTGTGTCTATCATTGGTGTATAATATCTACTATTATATCCTTCCACAATTATTTTTGCTAATATATATATACTGGGTTACTTGATTCTGGCTTATCCATTTATTTAGTCTACTTTGCCATATTGCTTCGTATCTATTATCATCTGTTACTGTCCAATATGTAGGTTCTCTGGTTCGCGGATTATCATATCTTCTTTTCTCATATGTTCTACTTGTACTTGGTTGTTCTTTTTTGATGGTATTTATATTTGGTTCAGCATTTGTTGTATTTATATTTAAATCTGTTATTTGGTTCATTATTTGGGTATATGTTTCACTGTTTTCGTCATTATTGTCATTATTGTCATTATTGTCTAAATTTATTTCGGATTCAGATTCATTTATGGTTATATTATCTATAGTTAAATTATCTATTGTGATGTTATCAATACTTATATTTGGAGATTCTTCGTCAGGGTTTAAGCTTTCTAAGTGTATTTGTTCTTTTAACTTTTCTAATTCCATTGCTTCTGCTTACCTATAACTCTCTCATGTGTTGAGAACTCACCATATATAAAAAATATTTTACAGATATAGCATGGAGGAATCCAATATAACTTCATCAACATCACATACTACTGAGGAACTAACGACAACGGTATACTCATATTTACATATGTGTAACTAATCTATCATATTCCTAATAATCTCTATTTAGATTATTATTATTTATCATGTTGTAGTTTGATTATGTTACATTATCCTTATTAGTTTGCTATGATTAGGAAGCTGAGAGTAAGTTAGGCCCAGACTAAGCTTTTCCAAAATGGTTGAACCCAGAAGAAGGCTAGAAATGCCGTGAATAGGGTAGTAAACCAACTGAAGTAAGCAGGGTTAGGGTAAACTGATTAAAGCTGGACCTCATAGTAGTGACCAACCGGATAATTAAACATACTGAACTACTAGATGATAAAGATGATAATATAAGCAGAGGTTAGAAGGAATAATTTGATTAAACACAGAAGTAAGAAATGACAGAACCTAGTTATGCAAAACCCGAGATAGCAGAAACTAGTAACCCTAAACAAACAGAAGATATAGAAAGATATAAGACACCAATACCTAAGTATCTTATAAATGGAGATAAAGACTATAAAATATTAGTCTTATATGTATTAAAAAATTTAGATACAGATATCACACAAAGAATATATAACCTACTATTTAACCATGAAATAATAGATTTAATGAAAGAATTATGGTTAGACACAATATTAAACAATGATAGTGATGATGACTCTAGAAATAATGATATATACCTTGACATAGATACAGAAGGATATCTAGAATTTTATTAAAATGAACCAAGAAGATTTAGAAAATTGGCAAAAAACTATAAATGAATTAAGAGAAAGAGAAACCTTAATACAATACAATCTAGATAAATATATTCAAACCCAGAATGAAGCATATCTAGATTTAATAGTACAAGATATTAACCAAATATTAAGATTAATTAGACAAAGAGATATTTATTTTAATTCCGCATTTACATAAATGTCTCTAGAAGAAAGATCAAAGGACCACCCCCCACAAATGGTATCAGAGCATAGGATAAAAAGAAATAATACTGATATAATTAATACAAAAACTAATAACGCTATTATAAAGCATAGGAATAAAAAATCTAGGAATAAAGATGTTATATTAGATAAGAATACCAATAATATTTACAAAAATAGAATAAAGAAACATAATAAAAAACAATTTATAATAAAAACGGAAAACATGAAAGGAATTGAATATGGAGAAGATCTACCAGATGAACATCCCAGATGTATAAGATTGGATAAACAAATAAATATAGCAACTAAATTACAGAAACTGAGACTAAATTTAGATAAATTATATGAAAAATACGAATACACAAAAATACCTGAATTAATAGATACAATTTCTTATACTGAATATTTTAAAGTTACTACACTTAACCATTTTCAAGTCATTAATTCACATTTTAAGTCACTAATTCATATTTCAGGTCACTACACTTAACCATTTTCAAGTAACAAGTTCACAATTACAAGTCACTATATTTAACCATTTTCAAGTCACTAATTCACATTTCAAGTCACTACACTTAACCATTTTCAAGTCACTAATTCACATTTCAAGTCATTACACTTAACCATTTTCAAGAAATGAGTTCACAATTTCAAGTCACTACATTTAACCATTTAAATAAACAAGTTCACAATTTCAAGTCACTATACTTAAAAATTTTAAGAAACATGTCCACATTTTCAAGTCACTACTTTTATCCATTTTCAAGTCACTAAACTTAACCATTTTCAAGATACAAGTTCTTAATTTCAAATCACTACACTTAACCATTTTCAAGTAACAAGTTCACAATTTCAAGTCACCATATTTAACCATTTTCAAGTCACTAATTCACATTTCAAGTCACTACACTTAACCATTTTCAAGTCACTAATTCATATTTCAAGTCACTACACTTAACCATTTTCAAGAAACAAGATCAGAATTTCAAGTCACTACACTTAACCATTTTCAAGAAACAAGTTCACAATTTCAAGTCACTACATTTAACCAGTTCAATAAACAAGTGCACAATTTAAAGTCACTATACTTAACCATTTTCAAGTCAGTAATTAACATTTCAAGTCACTATTTCATATTTCAAGTCACTACACTTGACCATTTTCAAGTAACAAGTTCACAATTTCAAGTCACTAGATATAACCATTTTCAAGTCACTAATTCACATTTCAAGTCACTACACTTAACCATTTTCAAGTTACTAATACACATTTCAAGTCACTACACTTAACCATTTTCAAGAAATAAGTTCACAATTTCAAGTCGCTACATTTAACCATTTCAATAAACAAGTTCACAATTTTAAGTCAGTATACTTAACCATTTTCAAGAAACCAGTTCTTAATTTCAAATCACTGCACTTAACCATTTAAGAGTCACTAATTCGCATTTCTAGACACTAATTCACATTTCAAGTCACTACACTTAACCATTTTCAAGAAACAAGATCAGAATTTCAAGTCACTACACTTAACCATTTTCAAGAAACAAGTTCACAATTTCAAGTCACTACATTTAACCAGTTCAATAAACAAGTGCACAATTTAAAGTCACTATACTTAACCATTTTCAAGTCAGTAATTCACATTTCAAGTCACTATTTCATATTTCAAGTCACTACACTTAACTATTTTCAAGTAACAAGTTCACAATTTCAAGTCACTATATATAACAATTTTCAAGTCACTAATTCACATTTCAAGTCACTACACTTAACCATTTTCAAGTCACTAATACACATTTCAAGTCACTACACTTAACCATTTTTCAAGAAATAAGTTCACACTTTCAATGAAGACAGCAGGACAAAAGCTACAGACAAAAAATAATGGGAAGACCCACAGATATTTTTTAGTTTGTCTTATTATGTAAATTATTGTACTAATTAGTTTTCTTTAGTGGGAATATGGTACACACCCCACACGTTTTTCTTTAGTATGATTAGAATAGAATAAGTTAGAAAGTCAAAAAGCAAACAGTGACTAGCACTGTGTACTTTTTGAAAAATATGTAAAAGAAGACGCGTTTTTTTCTTTTCTTTCAGAAGTCGTAAAGCAAACAGTTTATTAGACTGTTTACTCACGCGGTTTCTTTATGTAAATTATTGAGGCACTTGCCTCTTATGTATATAAATAGAGACGAACAGATGAGAAGAAAGGCAAGCAATTCTGCTTACCTATAACTCTCTCATGTGTTGAGAACTCACCATATATAAAAAATATTTTACAGATATAGCATGGAGGAATCCAATATAACTTCATCAACATCACATACTACTGAGGAACTAACGACAACGGTATACTCATATTTACATATGTGTAACTAATCTATCATATTCCTAATAATCTCGAATGTGAATTGGTGACTTTTAATTCTAGCTCAAAACTGTCCACTTAAGCTTGCGGCATATGTGGATGTTTGTGGACTTGGTATAGTCGGATGTGATAGATTTAAGGGTTGTTTATTTCTGATAGAGGTTTTTGTAAACTGGCTATTTAAATTTTGGTTTTGTCTCTTTGTAGGTTGACTGGTTGTATTTGAGCTGCTTGCTTCCGTAGATGTTTTTCCTGTAGCTGCATTAACAAACTTGTTATGAGTTTTATGGAGTTTCTCAACGACTCCTTCTAGTTCTGGAATTTTTATGTCTTCCGATTGACATAGTTCAGCATATTTTGAGTCATGCGGCTGACTTGTAGCTCTTTCCTTCTTTAGCTCTTTTAATTCTAGCTCAAAACTGTCCACTTTTAAGCAAAGTGTAGTCACAATTTCAAGTCGCTACACTTAACCATTTCAAGAAACAAGTTCGCAATTTCTAGTCACTACACTTATCCATTTTCAAGAAACAAGTTCACAATTTTAAGTCACTACACTTAACCATTTTCAAGTCAGTAATTCACATTTCAAGTCACTAATTCACAATTGAACTCATTATACTTAAACATTTTCATGAAACAAGTTAACAATTTCAAGTCACTACACTTAACCATTTTCAAGTAACTAATTCATATTTCAAGTCACTACACTTAACCATTTTCAAGAAACAAGATCAGAATTTCAAATCACTACACTTAGCCATTTTTAAGTCACTAATTCGCATTTCAAGTCACTACACTTAACCATTTTCAAGAAACAAGTTCACAATTTCGAGTCACTACATTTAACCAGTTCAATAAACAAGTTCACAATTTAAAGTCACTACACTTAACCATTTTCAAGTCACTAATTCACATTTCAAGTGACTAATTCATATTTCAAGTCACTACACTTAACCATTTTCATGAAACAAGTTAACAGTTTCAAGTCACTACACTTAACCATTTTCAAGTCACTAATTCATATTTCATGTCACTACACTTAACCATTTTCAAGAAACAAGTTCACAATTTCAAGTCGCAACACTTGACCATTTCAAGAAACAAATTCACAATTTCTAGTCACTACATTTAACCAGTTCAATAAACAAGTTCACAATTTAAAGTCACTACACTTAACCATTTTCAAGTCACTAATTCACATTTCAAGTGACTAATTCATATTTCAATTCACTACACTTAACCATTTTCAAGTAACAAGTTCACAATTTCGAGTCACTATATTTAACCATTTTCAAGTCACTAATTCACATTTCAAGTCACTACACTTAACCATTTTCAAGTCAGTAATTCACATTTCAAGTCCCTACACTTAACCATTTTCATGAAACAAGTTAACAGTTTCAAGTCACTACACTTAACCATTTTCAAGTCACTAATTCATATTTCATGTCACTACACTTAACCATTTTCAAGAAACAAGTTCACAATTTCAAGTCGCAACACTTGACCATTTCAAGAAACAAGTTCACAATTTCTAGTCACTACACTTATCCATTTTCAAGAAACAAGTTCACAACCTTAAGTCACTACACTTAACCATTTTAAAGTCAGTAATTCACATTTCAATTCACTACACCTAACCATTTTCAAGTCACTAATTCACAATTGAACTCACTATACTTAAACATTTTCATGAAACAAGTTAACAATTTCAAGTCACTACACTTAACCATTTTCAAGAAACAAGATCAGAATTTCAAATCACTACACTTAGCCATTTTTAAGTCACTAATTCGCATTTCAAGTCACTACACTTAACCATTTTCAAGAAACAAGTTCACAATTTCGAGTCACTACATTTAACCAGTTCAATAAACAAGTTACAATTTAAAGTCACTACACTTACCAATTTTCAAGTCACTAATTCACATTTCAAGTGACTAATTCATATTTCAAGTCACTACACTTAACCATTTTCAAGTAGGATTTTATGAATGGAATGTTTTACCCTTTGGATATAAAAATGCACCAGGTAGATATCAACATTTTATGGATATATATTTCACACAATTAGAAAATTGCATTGTATATATTGATGATATATTGTTATACTCAAGAACAGAAGACGAGCATATACAATTACTAAATAAATTCATTAACATTATAGATACAGCAGGAATTAGTCTAAGTAAAAGCAAGGCAGAAATAATGAAAAACCAAATAGAATTTCTAGGCATACAAATAGATAAGAATGGAGTAAAAATGCAGACACATATAGTACAAAAAATTATAAATTCAGATGAAATACTAGATACAAAGAAAAAATTACAATCCTTTTTAGGATTAGTAAACCAAGTACGAGAATATATACCAAAATTAGCAGAATATTTAAAGCCATTACATAAGAAACTAAAAAAGGATATTGAATATCATTTCGACCAAACAGATAAAAAACATATACAAAAGGTTAAAGAATTATGTCAAAAATTACCAAAATTATATTTTCCAGATATTACAAAAGAGTTTATATATATAGTAGAAACAGATGCCAGTAACCATAGTTACGGTGGAGTATTAAAATATAAATATATTGACACAAAACAGGAACATCACTGTAGATATCATTCAGGAACATTTACGGAACCTCAAGATAAATGGGAAATAAATAGAAGTTCGCGGATTATCATATCTTCTTTTCTCATATGTTCTACTTGTACTTGGTTGTTCTTTTTTGATGGTATTTATATTTGGTTCAGCATTTGTTGTATTTATATTTAAATCTGTTATTTGGTTCATTATTTGGGTATATGTTTCACTGTTTTCGTCATTATTGTCATTATTGTCATTATTGTCTAAATTTATTTCGGATTCAGATTCATTTATGGTTATATTATCTATAGTTAAATTATCTATTGTGATGTTATCAATACTTATATTTGGAGATTCTTCGTCAGGGTTTAAACTTTCTAAGTGTATTTGTTCTTTTAACTTTTCTAATTCCATTGCTAACTTTTTTTCTTTTTCTTTTTTTATTTTTTCATTTTGTTTTGCTAATCTTGCTTGTACTCTTTGGGCATATATTTGTTTTAATATTGCTAATTCTCTTTCCATTTCTTGTATTTTTGTAGATGATTCGGATGTTTCAGGTTCTGGTTCATATTCAGGGATTGGTTCTTGAGGTGGTATAGGTTTTTGAGGAGGGGTTTGTTTTATTTGTTGGTTTTTTAGTTGTTCGATTTCTTTTCTGGCTTCTAATCTTATTTTTTCTATTTCTAATTTTTGGTCTATTTTAGTATTTTCCTTTTGTAATCTTATCATTTCTGTTAGACTATCTTCTAATTTAGCTGATATTGGGTCTGGCATTAAATGTAATTTTGTACCTATTTTCCTATATCGTCGTCCTAAATTCGAGTGTGTTATTATTATTTGTGTTCCATCTGTTCCTAAAAATGTTTTTTCTTCTACTGGGTATTCTTCTTTATTCATATGCATATTTAATTTCTAATATATCTTTTTGTAATTCTAATTCTTGTATAGTTTGTTTTTGTGCTTCTATCGATTTTTTAGCTACTCCTGCAAATATATTGTAATTTAATCTTTCTTTTCTGAATTTAAGTTCTTCGTGTATATCACTTAATTTTCTTAATAATTCCATTTTTCTTATTATTTTTGGTGTTTCTGGATATATATATACTGGGTTATTTTGTACTCTTTTGGCTCCTATTTTTTGTTTACAAGGTGTTGTAAACCAACAGTGTGTTTTAGTTAATATATGTGGGTATAGTTCATCTATAAAGGGCATTCCTAATATGATATCTCTTGTTGTGAAATCATAGTTATACATCGTTTTTATTGTTAGTATTTTATCATATATTTGTAGTTTGACATCTTTTGCATAATATTTTATTATACTTCCTTCGTCATTAAATCCTGAAAATACAGTTGGATTTTTTATCTTTTGCCATTTAGATTCTGGTAAACAATTGTATCTACATAAATTTGCTTCTGCGCCTGTGTCTATCATTGGTGTATAATATCTACTATTATATCCTTCCACAATTATTTTTGCTAATATATATACTTTCATGCTAATGTATTTTTATAATATTGATTTTGTTCTATTGATTATTACATTCTTGTTTTGGTAATGGATTAGTAATCTTTTATCTTCTAACTTATATGGTTTTACTTGTTCTAGCCATTGTAGTCCTAAAACTATATTTGGATTTATCTGTCCTATTGTAAATTGTATATTTATAGGTATTCCGCCTATAATTAATTCTTGAATAGTTATTTCCTTTGTCTGTTTTAATTCTATTGGTAAATCGGGTATTTCTTGTTCTTGTATTATAATATCATCTTCTGTAATTAATTCTCTAGTTATCCAATTATCTTGTTCTCCTGTGTTGATTAAGATTAAATATTTTCGTTGATTTAATATTCCTGTTATATAATAAGGATGTTGTGTTGGTATTATTTCATTAGGTATTTCATATTCTATTCTTCTGGATGTGCTCATTCTTGATGAGGATGAAGGGGCATCTATTTGTCTTTTTGGTGTCATTCCTATTCTCTCTTTTACTATATCTAATTCTTGATTCATATTTAATTCATCATAACTATAATCATTATTATCTATAACTGTTAAGATATTGTCAAATGGGGATTCTATATTAATCTTATCAATTTTATTAGTTGCTTGTACCATATGTTTAGTAGTTAAAATATATAAATTTTTGCATCTTGCTGTGAATATTTCAAGTCACTAATTCACAATTGAACTCACTATACTTAAACATTTTCATGAAACAAGTTAACAATTTCAAGTCACAACACTTAACCATTTTCAAGTAACTAATTCATATTTCAAGTCACTACACTTAACCATTTTCAAGAAACAAGATCAGAATTTCAAATCACTACACTTAGCCATTTTTAAGTCACTAATTCGCATTTCAAGTCACTACACTTAACCATTTTCAAGAAACAAGTTCACAATTTCAAGTCGCAACACTTGACCATTTCAAGAAACAAGTTCACAATTTCTAGTCACTACACTTATCCATTTTCAAGTCAGTAATTCACATTTCAAGTCACTACACTTAACCATTTTAAAGTCAGTAATTCACATTTCAAGTCACTATACTTAACAATTTTCAAGAAACATGTTCACAATTTCAAGTCACTACATTTAACCATTTTCAAGTCACTAATTCACATTTCAATTCACTACACTTAACCATTTTCAAGTCACTAATTCACAATTGAACTCACTATACTTAAACATTTTCATGAAACAAGTTAACAATTTCAAGTCACTACACTTAACCATTTTCAAGTAACTAATTCATATTTCAAGTCACTACACTTAACCATTTTCAAGAAACAAGATCAGAATTTCAAATCACTACACTTAGCCATTTTTAAGTCACTAATTCATATTTCAAGTCACTACACTTAACCATTTTCAAATACAAGTTCACAATTTCAAGTCACTACACTTAACCATTTCAATAAACAAGTTCACAATTTAAAGTCACTACACTTAACCATTTTCAAGTCACTAATTCACATTTCAAGTGACTAATTCATATTTCAAGTCACTACACTTAACCATTTTCAAGTAACAAGTTCACAATTTCGAGTCACTATATTTAACCATTTTCAAGTCACTAATTCACATTTCAAGTCACTACACTTAACCATTTACAAGTCAGTAATTCACATTTCAAGTAACTACATTTAACCATTTTCAAGTCACTAATTCACATTTCAATTCACTACACTTAACCATTTTCAAGTCACTAATTCACAATTGAACTCACTATACTTAAACATTTTCATGAAACAAGTTAACAATTTCAAGTCACTACACTTAACCATTTTCAAGTAACTAATTCATATTTCAAGTCACTACACTTAACTATTTTCAAGAAACAAGATCAGAATTTCAAATCACTACACTTAGCCATTTTTAAGTCACTAATTCGCATTTCAAGTCACTACACTTAACCATTTTCAAGAAACAAGTTCACAATTTCAAGTCGCAACACTTGACCATTTCAAGAAACAAGTTCACAATTTCTAGTCACTACACTTATCCATTTTCAAGTCAGTAATTCACATTTCAAGTCACTACACTTAACCATTTTAAAGTCAGTAATTCACATTTCAAGTCACTATACTTAACAATTTTCAAGAAACATGTTCACAATTTCAAGTCACTACATTTAACCATTTTCAAGTCACTAATTCACATTTCAATTCACTACACTTAACCATTTTCAAGTCACTAATTCACAATTGAACTCACTATACTTAAACATTTTCATGAAACAAGTTAACAATTTCAAGTCACTACACTTAACCATTTTCAAGTAACTAATTCATATTTCAAGTCACTACACTTAACCATTTTCAAGAAACAAGATCAGAATTTCAAATCACTACACTTAGCCATTTTTAAGTCACTAATTCATATTTCAAGTCACTACACTTAACCATTTTCAAATACAAGTTCACAATTTCAAGTCACTACACTTAACCATTTCAATAAACAAGTTCACAATTTAAAGTCACTACACTTAACCATTTTCAAGTCACTAATTCACATTTCAAGTGACTAATTCATATTTCAAGTCACTACACTTAACCATTTTCAAGTAACAAGTTCACAATTTCGAGTCACTATATTTAACCATTTTCAAGTCACTAATTCACATTTCAAGTCACTACACTTAACCATTTACAAGTCAGTAATTCACATTTCAAGTAACTACATTTAACCATTTTCAAGTCACTAATTCACATTTCAATTCACTACACTTAACCATTTTCAAGTCACTAATTCACAATTGAACTCACTATACTTAAACATTTTCATGAAACAAGTTAACAATTTCAAGTCACTACACTTAACCATTTTCAAGTAACTAATTCATATTTCAAGTCACTACACTTAACTATTTTCAAGAAACAAGATCAGAATTTCAAATCACTACACTTAGCCATTTTTAAGTCACTAATTCGCATTTCAAGTCACTACACTTAACCATTTTCAAGAAACAAGTTCACAATTTCGAGTCACTACATTTAACCAGTTCAATGAACAAGTTCACAATTTAAAGTCACTACACTTAACCATTTTCAAGTCACTAATTCACATTTCAAGTGACTAATTCATATTTCAAGTCACTACACTTAACCATTTTCAAGTAACAAGTTCACAATTTCGAGTCACTATATTTAACCATTTTCAAGTCACTAATTCACATTTCAAGTCACTACACTAAACAATTTTCAAGAAACAAGATCAGAATTTCAAATAACTACGCTAAACCATTTTCAAGAAACAAGTTCACAATTTCAAGTCATTACATTTAACCAGTTCAATAAACAAGTGCACAATTTAAAGTCTCTACACTTGACCATTTTCAAGTCACTAATTCACATTTCAAGTCACTAATTCATATTTCAAGTCACTACACTTCACCATTTTCAAGAAACAAGTTCACAATTTCAAGTCGCTACACTTAACCATTTCAAGAAACAAGTTCGCAATTTCTAGTCACTACACTTATCCATTTTCAAGAAACAAGTTCACAATTTTAAGTCACTACACTTAACCATTTTCAAGTCAGTAATTCACATTTCAAGTCACTAATTCACAATTGAACTCATTATACTTAAACATTTTCATGAAACAAGTTAACAATTTCAAGTCACTACACTTAACCATTTTCAAGTAACTAATTCATATTTCAAGTCACTACACTTAACCATTTTCAAGAAACAAGATCAGAATTTCAAATCACTACACTTAGCCATTTTTAAGTCACTAATTCGCATTTCAAGTCACTACACTTAACCATTTTCAAGAAACAAGTTCACAATTTCAAGTCGCAACACTTGACCATTTCAAGAAACAAGTTCACAATTTCTAGTCACTACACTTATCCATTTTCAAGTCAGTAATTCACATTTCAAGTCACTACACTTAACCATTTTAAAGTCAGTAATTCACATTTCAAGTCACTATACTTAACAATTTTCAAGAAACATGTTCACAATTTCAAGTCACTACATTTAACCATTTTCAAGTCACTAATTCACATTTCAATTCACTACACTTAACCATTTTCAAGTCACTAATTCACAATTGAACTCACTATACTTAAACATTTTCATGAAACAAGTTAACAATTTCAAGTCACTACACTTAACCATTTTCAAGTAACTAATTCATATTTCAAGTCACTACACTTAACCATTTTCAAGAAACAAGATCAGAATTTCAAATCACTACACTTAGCCATTTTTAAGTCACTAATTCATATTTCAAGTCACTACACTTAACCATTTTCAAATACAAGTTCACAATTTCAAGTCACTACACTTAACCATTTCAATAAACAAGTTCACAATTTAAAGTCACTACACTTAACCATTTTCAAGTCTGGCATTAAATGTAATTTTGTACCTATTTTCCTATATCGTCGTCCTAAATTCGAGTGTGTTATTATTATTTGTGTTCCATCTGTTCCTAAAAATGTTTTTTCTTCTACTGGGTATTCTTCTTTATTCATATGCATATTTAATTTCTAATATATCTTTTTGTAATTCTAATTCTTGTATAGTTTGTTTTTGTGCTTCTATCGATTTTTTAGCTACTCCTGCAAATATATTGTAATTTAATCTTTCTTTTCTGAATTTAAGTTCTTCGTGTATATCACTAACATGTTTCTTGAAAATTGTTAAGTATAGTGACTTGAAATGTGAATTACTGACTTTAAAATGGTTAAGTGTAGTGACTTGAAATGTGAATTACTGACTTGAAAATGGATAAGTGTAGTGACTAGAAATTGTGAACTTGTTTCTTGAAATGGTCAAGTGTTGCGACTTGAAATTGTGAACTTGTTTCTTGAAAATGGTTAAGTGTAGTGACATGAAATATGAATTAGTGACTTGAAAATGGTTAAGTGTAGTGACTTGAAACTGTTAACTTGTTTCATGAAAATGGTTAAGTGTAGGGACTTGAAATGTGAATTACTGACTTGAAAATGGTTAAGTGTAGTGACTTGAAATGTGAATTAGTGACTTGAAAATGGTTAAATTTAGTGACTCGAAATTGTGAACTTGTTACTTGAAAATGGTTAAGTGTAGTGACTTGAAATATGAATTAGTGACTTGAAATGTGAATTAGTGACTTGAAAATGGTTAAGTGTAGTGACTTTAAATTGTGAACTTGTTTATTGAACTGGTTAAATGTAGTGACTCGAAATTGTGAACTTGTTTCTTGAAAATGGTTAAGTGTAGTGACTTGAAATGCGAATTAGTGACTTAAAAATGGCTAAGTGTAGTGATTTGAAATTCTGATCTTGTTTCTTGAAAATGGTTAAGTGTAGTGACTTGAAATATGAATTTGTTACTTGAAAATGGTTAAGTGTAGTGACTTGAAATTGTTAACTTGTTTCATGAAAATGTTTAAGTATAGTGAGTTCAATTGTGAATTAGTGACTTGAAAATGGTTAGGTGTAGTGAATTGAAATGTGAATTAGTGACTTGAAAATGGTTAAATGTAGTGACTTGAAATTGTGAACATGTTTCTTGAAAATTGTTAAGTATAGTGACTTGAAATGTGAATTACTGACTTTAAAATGGTTAAGTGTAGTGACTTAAGGTTGTGAACTTGTTTCTTGAAAATGGATAAGTGTAGTGACTAGAAATTGTGAACTTGTTTCTTGAAATGGTCAAGTGTTGCGACTTGAAATTGTGAACTTGTTTCTTGAAAATGGTTAAGTGTAGTGACATGAAATATGAATTAGTGACTTGAAAATGGTTAAGTGTAGTGACTTGAAACTGTTAACTTGTTTCATGAAAATGGTTAAGTGTAGGGACTTGAAATGTGAATTACTGACTTGAAAATAGTTAAGTGTAGTGACTCTAAATTGTGAACTTGTTTATTGAAATGGTTAAATGTAGTTACTTGAAATTGTGAACTAATTTCTTGAAAATGGTTAAGTGTAGTGACTTGAAATGTGAATTAGTGACTTGAAAATGGTTAAGTGTAGTGACTTGAAATGTGAATTAGTGACTTGAAAATGGTTAAATATAGTGACTTGAAATTGTTAACTTGTTTCATGAAGATGTTTTTTTAGGAACAGATGGAACACAAATAATAATAACACACTCGAATTTAGGACGACGATATAGGAAAATAGGTACAAAATTACATTTAATGCCAGACCCAATATCAGCTAAATTAGAAGATAGTCTAACAGAAATGATAAGATTACAAAAGGAAAATACTGAAATAGACCAAAAATTAGAAATAGAAAAAATAAGATTAGAAGCCAGAAAAGAAATCGAACAACTAAAAAACCAACAAATAAAACAAACCCCTCCTCAAAAACCTATACCACCTCAAGAACCAATCCCTGAATATGAACCAGAACCTGAAACATCCGAATCATCTACAAAAATACAAGAAATGGAAAGAGAATTAGCAATATTAAAACAAATATATGCCCAAAGAGTACAAGCAAGATTAGCAAAACAAAATGAAAAAATAAAAAAAGAAAAAGAAAAAAAGTTAGCAATGGAATTAGAAAAGTTAAAAGAACAAATACACTTAGAAAGCTTAAACCCTGACGAAGAATCTCCAAATATAAGTATTGATAACATCACAATAGATAATTTAACTATAGATAATATAACCATAAATGAATCTGAATCCGAAATAAATTTAGACAATAATGACAATAATGACAATAATGACGAAAACAGTGAAACATATACCCAAATAATGAACCAAATAACAGATTTAAATATAAATACAACAAATGCTAGGTTGACTGGTTGTATTTGAGCTGCTTGCTTCCGTAGATGTTTTTCCTGTAGCTGCATTAACAAACTTGTTATGAGTTTTATGGAGTTTCTCAACGTCTCCTTCTAGTTCTGGAATTTTTATGTCTTCCGATTGACATAGTTCAGCATATTTTGAGTCATGCGGCTGACTTGTAGCTCTTTCCTTCTTTAGCTCTTTTAATTCTAGCTCAAAACTGTCCACTTTTAAGCAAAGTGTAGTCATAGCTTTTAATAAAATATCCATTTGGCTATCTTGATCTGTCTGAGTAGCTTTGTCTTGATAAGTAGTCTGCAGTGATATTTTTGTTAGTACTGATCACTTCTATTGAAAATGTAAAATTTTGTATATTTAAGACAAGTCTTCGTATTTCTTTTGTTGTAACTGAGTCGTCTAATTTTCTTGTTAGCCACCATTTTACTTGCGTATTATCTGTTCTAACAATAAATTTGTTATAAACAATATATGGTTCAAATGTTAATAAACATTTATATAAAGCAAATAATTCTTTTCTATTTATTTCCCATTTATCTTGAGGTTCCGTAAATGTTCCTGAATGATATCTACAGTGATGTTCCTGTTTTGTGTCAATATATTTATATTTTAATACTCCACCGTAACTATGGTTACTGGCATCTGTTTCTACTATATATATAAACTCTTTTGTAATATCTGGAAAATATAATTTTGGTAATTTTTGACATAATTCTTTAACCTTTTGTATATGTTTTTTATCTGTTTGGTCGAAATGATATTCAATATCTGTTATATCATGTAGCCATAATTTTACTGTTCCTATTAGTGTTCTTTCTATATATCCTGGTGTATCTGCTACTGATATTTTATTATCTATTAATTGTTTTGCAATTTGTCCTATCCATACTTGTATTGTTTTATTTACATCTGTAACACAATCTAAATCTAAAAATTGTGAGGATTCTGGGGGTTTATTTGGTGTCCATTTATTTAGTCTACTTTGCCATATTGCTTCGTATCTATTATCATCTGTTACTGTCCAATATGTAGGTTCTCTGGTTCGCGGATTATCATATCTTCTTTTCTCATATGTTCTACTTGTACTTGGTTGTTCTTTTTTGATGGTATTTATATTTGGTTCAACATTTGTTGTATTTATATTTAAATCTGTTATTTGGTTCATTATTTGGGTATATGTTTCACTGTTTTCGTCATTATTGTCATTATTGTCTAAATTTATTTCGGATTCAGATTCATTTATGGTTATATTATCTATAGTTAAATTATCTATTGTGATGTTATCAATACTTATATTTGGAGATTCTTCGTCAGGGTTTAAGCTTTCTAAGTGTATTTGTTCTGTTTACTCACGCGGTTTCTTTATGTAAATTATTGAGGCACTTGCCTCTTATGTATATAAATAGAGACGAACAGATGAGAAGAAAGGCAAGCAATTCTGCTTACCTATAACTCTCTCATGTGTTGAGAACTCACCATATATAAAAAATATTTTACAGATATAGCATGGAGGAATCCAATATAACTTCATCAACATCACATACTACTGAGGAACTAACGACAACGGTATACTCATATTTACATATGTGTAACTAATCTATCATATTCCTAATAATCTCTATTTAGATTATTATTATTTATCATGTTGTAGTTTGATTATGTTACATTATCCTTATTAGTTTGCTATGATTAGGAAGCTGAGAGTAAGTTAGGCCCAGACTAAGCTTTTCCAAAATGGTTGAACCCAGAAGAAGGCTAGAAATGCCGTGAATAGGGTAGTAAACCAACTGAAGTAAGCAGGGTTAGGGTAAACTGATTAAAGCTGGACCTCATAGTAGTGACCAACCGGATAATAATCTCATATTTACTCATATTTACATATGTGTAACTAATCTATCATATTCCTAATAATCTCTATTTAGATTATTATTATTTATCATGTTGTAGTTTGATTATGTTACATATTCGAGTCATATTCGAGTCATATATTTAACCATTTTCAAGTCACTAATTCACATTTCAAGTCACTACACTTAACAATTTTCAAGTCAGTAATTCACATTTCAAGTCACTACACTTAACCATTTTCATGAAACAAGTTAACAGTTTCAAGTCACTACACTTAACCATTTTCAAGTCACTAATTCATATTTCATGTCACTACACTTAACCAGTTCAATAAACAAGTTCACAATTTAAAGTCACTACACTTAACAATTTTCAAAGAAACATGTTCACAATTTCATGTCACTACATTTAACCATTTCAAGTCACTAGTTCACATTTCAAGTCACTACAGTTTACAATTTCAAGTCACTACACTTAACAATTTTCAAGTTAGTAATTCACATTTCAAGTCACTACACTTAACAATTTTCAATAAACTTCTTCACAATTTCAAGTCACTACATTTAACCATTTTCAAGTCACTAATTCACATTTCAATTCACTACACTTAACCATTTTCAAGTCACTAATTCACAATTCAACTCACTACACTTAACCATTTTCATGAAACAAGTTAACAATTTCAAGTCACTACACTTAACCATTTTCAAGTCACTAATTCATATTTCAAGTCACTACACTTAACCATTTTCAAGAAGCAAGATCAGAATTTCAAATCACTATGCTAAACCATTTTCAAGAAACAAGTTCACAATTTCACGTCATGACATTTAACCAGTTCAATAAACAAGTGCACAATTTAAAGTCTCTACACTTGACCATTTTCAAGTCACTAATTCACATTTCAAGTCACTAATTCATATTTCAAGTCACTACACTTAACTATTTTCAAGTCAGTAATTCACATTTCAAGTCACTACACTTAACAATTTTAAAGAAACATGTTCACAATTTCAAGTCACTACATTTAACCATTTTTATGTCACTAATTCGCATTTCAAGTCACTACACTTAACCATTTTCAAGAAACAAGTTCACAATTTCGAGTCACTACATTTAACCAGTTCAATAAACAAGTTCACAATTTAAAGTCACTACACTTAACCATTTTCAAGTCACTAATTCACATTTCAAGTCACTAATTTATATTTCAAGTCACTACACTTAACCATTTTCAAGTAACAAGTTCACAATTTCGAGTCACTATATTTAACCATTTTCAAGTCAGTAATTCACATTTCAAGTCACTACACTTAACCATTTTCATGAAACAAGTTAACAGTTTCAAGTCACTACACTTAACCATTTTCAAGTCACTAATTCATATTTAATGTCACTACACTTAACCATTTTCAAGAAACAAGTTCACAATTTCAAGTCGCTACTCTTAACCATTTCAAGAAACAAGTTCACAATTTCTAGTCACTACACTTATCCATTTTCAAGAAACAAGTTCACAACCTTAAGTCACTACACGTAACCATTTTAAAGTCAGTAATTCACATTTCAAGTCACTACACTTAAAAATTTTCAAGTAACATGTTCACAATTTCAAGTCACTACATTTAACCATTTTCAAGTCACTAATTCACATTTCAATTCACTACATTTAACCATTTTCAAGTCACTAATTCACAATTGAACTCACTATACTTAAATATTTTCATGAAACAAGTTAACAATTTCAAGTCACTACACTTAACCATTTTCAAGTAACTAATTCATATTTCAAGTCACTACACTTAACCATTTTCAAGAAACAAGATCAGAATTTCAAATCACTACACTTAACCATTTTTAAGTCACTAATTCATATTTCAAGTCACTACACTTAACCATTTTCAAAAACAAGTTCACAATTTCTAGTCACTACACTTAACCATTTCAAGAAACAAGTTCACAATTTCTAGTCACTACACTTATCCATTTTCAAGAAACAATTTCACAACCTTAAGTCACTACACTTAACCATTTTAAAGTCAGTAATTCACACTTCAAGTCACTACACTTAACAATTTTCAAGAAACATGTTCACAATTTCAAGTCACTACATTTAACCATTTTCAAGTCACTAATTCACATTTCAATTAACTACACTTAACCATTTTCGAGTCACTAATTCACAATTGAACTCACTATACTTAAACATTTTCATGAAACAAGTTAACAATTTCAAGTCACTACACTTAACCATTTTCAAGTAACTAATTCATATTTCAAGTCATTACACTTAACCATTTTCAAGAAACAAGATCAGAATTTCAAATCACTACACTTAGCCATTTTTAAGTCACTAATTCGCATTTGAAGTCACTACACTTAACCATTTTCAAGAAACAAGTTCACAATTTTGAGTCACTACATTTAACCAGTTCAATAAACAAGTTCACAATTTAAAGTCACTACACTTAACCATTTTCAAGTCACTAATTCACATTTCAAGTCACTAATTCATATTTCAAGTCACTACACTTAACCATTTTCAAGTAACAAGTTCACAATTTTGAGTCACTATATTTAACCATTTTCAAGTCACTAATTCACATTTCAAGTCACTACACTTAACCATTTTCAAGTCAGTAATTCACATTTCAAGTCACTACACTTAACCATTTTCATGAAACAAGTTAACAGTTTCAAGTCACTACACTTAACCATTTTCAAGTCACTAATTCATATTTCATGTCACTACACTTAACCATTTTCAAGACACAAGTTCACAATTTCAAGTCGCTACACTTAACCATTTCAAGAAACAAGTTCACAATTTCTAGTCACTACACTTATCCATTTTCAAGAAACAAGTTCACAACCTTAAGTCACTACACTTAACCATTTTAAAGTCAGTAATTCACATTTCAAGTCACTAAACTTAACAATTTTCAAGAAACATGTTCACAATTTCAAGTCACTACATTTAGCCATTTTCAAGCCACTAATTCACATTTCAATTCACTACACTTAACCATTTTCAAGTCACTAATTCACAATTGAACTCACTATACTTAAACATTTTCATGAAACAATTTAACAATTTCAAGTCACTACACTTAACCATTTTCAAGTAACTAATTCATATTTCAAGTCACTACACTTAACCATTTTCAAGAAACAAGATCAGAATTTCAAATCACTACACTTAGCCATTTTTAAGTCACTAATTTGCATTTCAAGTCACTACACTTAACCATTTTCAAGAAACAAGTTCACAATTTCGAGTCACTACATTTAACCAGTTCAATAAACAAGTTCACAATTTCGAGTCACTATATTTAACCATTTTCAAGTCACTAATTCACATTTCAAGTCACTATACTTAACCATTTTCAAGTCAGTAATTCACATTTCAAGTCACTACACTTAACCATTTTCATGAAACAAGTTAACAATTTCAAGTCACTACACTTAACCATTTTCAAGTAACTAATTCATATTTCAAGTCACTACACTTAACCATTTTCAAGAAACAAGATCAGAATTTCAAATCACTACACTTAGCCATTTTTAAGTCACTAATTTGCATTTCAAGTCACTACACTTAACCATTTTCAAGAAACAAGTTCACAATTTCGAGTCACTACATTTAACCAGTTCAATAAACAAGTTCACAATTTCGAGTCACTATATTTAACCATTTTCAAGTCACTAATTCACATTTCAAGTCACTATACTTAACCATTTTCAAGTCAGTAATTCACATTTCAAGTCACTACACTTAACCATTTTCATGAAACAAGTTAACAATTTCAAGTCACTACACTTAACCATTTTCAAGTAACTAATTCATATTTCAAGTCACTACACTTAACCATTTTCAAGAAACAAGATCAGAATTTCAAATCACTACACTTAGCCATTTTTAAGTCACTAATTTGCATTTCAAGTCACTACATTTAACCATTTTCAAGAAACAAGTTCACAATTTCGAGTCACTACATTTAACCAGTTCAATAAACAAGTTCACAATTTCGAGTCACTATATTTAACCATTTTCAAGTCACTAATTCACATTTCAAGTCACTATACTTAACCATTTTCAAGTCAGTAATTCACATTTCAAGTCCCTACACTTAACCATTTTCATGAAACAAGTTAACAGTTTCAAGTCACTACACTTAACCATTTTCAAGTCACTAATTCATATTTCATGTCACTACACTTAACCATTTTCAAGAAACAAGTTCACAATTTCAAGTCGCAACACTTGACCATTTCAAGAAACAAGTTCACAATTTCTAGTCACTACACTTATCCATTTTCAAGTCAGTAATTCACATTTCAAGTCACTACACTTAACCATTTTAAAGTCAGTAATTCACATTTCAAGTCACTATACTTAACAATTTTCAAGAAACATGTTCACAATTTCAAGTCACTACATTTAACCATTTTCAAGTCACTAATTCACATTTCAATTCACTACACTTAACCATTTTCAAGTCACTAATTCACAATTGAACTCACTATACTTAAACATTTTCATGAAACAAGTTAACAATTTCAAGTCACTACACTTAACCATTTTCAAGTAACTAATTCATATTTCAAGTCACTACACTTAACCATTTTCAAGAAACAAGATCAGAATTTCAAATCACTACACTTAACCATTTTTAAGTCACTAATTCATATTTCATGTCACTACACTTAACCAGTTCAATAAACAAGTTCACAATTTAAAGTCACTACACTTAACAATTTTCAAAGAAACATGTTCACAATTTCATGTCACTACATTTAACCATTTCAAGTCACTAGTTCACATTTCAAGTCACTACAGTTTACAATTTCAAGTCACTACACTTAACAATTTTCAAGTTAGTAATTCACATTTCAAGTCACTACACTTAACAATTTTCAATAAACTTCTTCACAATTTCAAGTCACTACATTTAACCATTTTCAAGTCACTAATTCACATTTCAATTCACTACACTTAACCATTTTCAAGTCACTAATTCACAATTCAACTCACTACACTTAACCATTTTCATGAAACAAGTTAACAATTTCAAGTCACTACACTTAACCATTTTCAAGTCACTAATTCATATTTCAAGTCACTACACTTAACCATTTTCAAGAAACAAGATCAGAATTTCAAATCACTACGCTAAACCATTTTCAAGAAACAAGTTCACAATTTCACGTCATTACATTTAACCAGATCAATAAACAAGTGCACAATTTAACGTCTCTACACTTGACCATTTTCAAGTCACTAATTCACATTTCAAGTCACTAATTCATATTTCAAGTCACTACACTTATCCATTTTCAAGAAACAAGTTCGCAATTTCTAGTCACTACACTTATCCATTTTCAAGAAACAAGTTCACAATTTTAAGTCACTACACTTAACCATTTTCAAGTCAGTAATTCACATTTCAAGTCACTACACTTAACAATTTTAAAGAAACATGTTCACAATTTCAAGTCACTACATTTAACCATTTTTATGTCACTAATTCGCATTTCAAGTCACTACACTTAACCATTTTCAAGAAACAAGTTCACAATTTCGAGTCACTACATTTAACCAGTTCAATAAACAAGTTCACAATTTAAAGTCACTACACTTAACCATTTTCAAGTCACTAATTCACATTTCAAGTCACTAATTTATATTTCAAGTCACTACACTTAACCATTTTCAAGTAACAAGTTCACAATTTCGAGTCACTATATTTAACCATTTTCAAGTCAGTAATTCACATTTCAAGTCACTACACTTAACCATTTTCATGAAACAAGTTAACAGTTTCAAGTCACTACACTTAACCATTTTCAAGTCACTAATTCATATTTCATGTCACTACACTTAACCATTTTCAAGAAACAAGTTCACAATTTCAAGTCGCTACTCTTAACCATTTCAAGAAACAAGTTCACAATTTCTAGTCACTACACTTATCCATTTTCAAGAAACAAGTTCACAACCTTAAGTCACTATACGTAACCATTTTAAAGTCAGTAATTCACATTTCAAGTCACTACACTTAACAATTTTCAAGTAACATGTTCACAATTTCAAGTCACTACATTTAACCATTTTCAAGTCACTAATTCACATTTCAATTCACTACATTTAACCATTTTCAAGTCACTAATTCACAATTGAACTCACTATACTTAAATATTTTCATGAAACAAGTTAACAATTTCAAGTCACTACACTTAACCATTTTCAAGTAACTAATTCATATTTCAAGTCACTACACTTAACCATTTTCAAGAAACAAGATCAGAATTTCAAATCACTACACTTAACCATTTTTAAGTCACTAATTCATATTTCAAGTCACTACACTTAACCATTTTCAAAAACAATTTCACAATTTCAAGTCACTACACTTAACCATTTCAAGAAACAAGTTCACAATTTCTAGTCACTACACTTATCCATTTTCAAGAAACAATTTCACAACCTTAAGTCACTACACTTAACCATTTTAAAGTCAGTAATTCACATTTCATGTCACTACACTTAACAATTTTCAAGAAACATGTTCACAATTTCAAGTCACTACATTTAACCATTTTCAAGTCACTAATTCACATTTCAATTAACTACACTTAACCATTTTCAAGTCAGTAATTCACATTTCAAGTCACTACACTTAACCATTTTCATGAAACAAGTTAACAGTTTCAAGTCACTACACTTAACCATTTTCAAGTCACTAATTCATATTTCATGTCACTACACTTAACCATTTTCAAGACACAAGTTCACAATTTCAAGTCGCTACACTTAACCATTTCAAGAAACAAGTTCACAATTTCTAGTCACTACACTTATCCATTTTCAAGAAACAAGTTCACAACCTTAAGTCACTACACTTAACCATTTTAAAGTCAGTAATTCACATTTCAAGTCACTAAACTTAACAATTTTCAAGAAACATGTTCACAATTTCAAGTCACTACATTTAGCCATTTTCAAGCCACTAATTCACATTTCAATTCACTACACTTAACCATTTTCAAGTCACTAATTCACAATTGAACTCACTATACTTAAACATTTTCATGAAACAATTTAACAATTTCAAGTCACTACACTTAACCATTTTCAAGTAACTAATTCATATTTCAAGTCACTACACTTAACCATTTTCAAGAAACAAGATCAGAATTTCAAATCACTACACTTAGCCATTTTTAAGTCACTAATTTGCATTTCAAGTCACTACACTTAACCATTTTCAAGAAACAAGTTCACAATTTCGAGTCACTACATTTAACCAGTTCAATAAACAAGTTCACAATTTCGAGTCACTATATTTAACCATTTTCAAGTCACTAATTCACATTTCAAGTCACTATACTTAACCATTTTCAAGTCAGTAATTCACATTTCAAGTCACTACACTTAACCATTTTCATGAAACAAGTTAACAATTTCAAGTCACTACACTTAACCATTTTCAAGTAACTAATTCATATTTCAAGTCACTACACTTAACCATTTTCAAGAAACAAGATCAGAATTTCAAATCACTACACTTAGCCATTTTTAAGTCACTAATTTGCATTTCAAGTCACTACACTTAACCATTTTCAAGAAACAAGTTCACAATTTCGAGTCACTACATTTAACCAGTTCAATAAACAAGTTCACAATTTCGAGTCACTATATTTAACCATTTTCAAGTCACTAATTCACATTTCAAGTCACTATACTTAACCATTTTCAAGTCAGTAATTCACATTTCAAGTCACTACACTTAACCATTTTCATGAAACAAGTTAACAATTTCAAGTCACTACACTTAACCATTTTCAAGTAACTAATTCATATTTCAAGTCACTACACTTAACCATTTTCAAGAAACAAGATCAGAATTTCAAATCACTACACTTAGCCATTTTTAAGTCACTAATTTGCATTTCAAGTCACTACATTTAACCATTTTCAAGAAACAAGTTCACAATTTCGAGTCACTACATTTAACCAGCTCAATAAACAAGTTCACAATTTCGAGTCACTATATTTAACCATTTTCAAGTCACTAATTCACATTTCAAGTCACTATACTTAACCATTTTCAAGTCAGTAATTCACATTTCAAGTCCCTACACTTAACCATTTTCATGAAACAAGTTAACAGTTTCAAGTCACTACACTTAACCATTTTCAAGTCACTAATTCATATTTCATGTCACTACACTTAACCATTTTCAAGAAACAAGTTCACAATTTCAAGTCGCAACACTTGACCATTTCAAGAAACAAGTTCACAATTTCTAGTCACTACACTTATCCATTTTCAAGTCAGTAATTCACATTTCAAGTCACTACACTTAACCATTTTAAAGTCAGTAATTCACATTTCAAGTCACTATACTTAACAATTTTCAAGAAACATGTTCACAATTTCAAGTCACTACATTTAACCATTTTCAAGTCACTAATTCACATTTCAATTCACTACACTTAACCATTTTCAAGTCACTAATTCACAATTGAACTCACTATACTTAAACATTTTCATGAAACAAGTTAACAATTTCAAGTCATTACACTTAACCATTTTCAAGTAACTAATTCATATTTCAAGTCACTACACTTAACCATTTTCAAGAAACAAGATCAGAATTTCAAATCACTACACTTAACCATTTTTAAGTCACTAATTCATATTTCATGTCACTACACTTAACCAGTTCAATAAACAAGTTCACAATTTAAAGTCACTACACTTAACAATTTTCAAAGAAACATGTTCACAATTTCATGTCACTACATTTAACCATTTCAAGTCACTAGTTCACATTTCAAGTCACTACAGTTTACAATTTCAAGTCACTACACTTAACAATTTTCAAGTTAGTAATTCACATTTCAAGTCACTACACTTAACAATTTTCAATAAACTTCTTCACAATTTCAAGTCACTACATTTAACCATTTTCAAGTCACTAATTCACATTTCAATTCACTACACTTAACCATTTTCAAGTCACTAATTCACAATTCAACTCACTACACTTAACCATTTTCATGAAACAAGTTAACAATTTCAAGTCACTACACTTAACCATTTTCAAGTCACTAATTCATATTTCAAGTCACTACACTTAACCATTTTCAAGAAACAAGATCAGAATTTCAAATCACTACGCTAAACCATTTTCAAGAAACAAGTTCACAATTTCACGTCATTACATTTAACCAGATCAATAAACAAGTGCACAATTTAACGTCTCTACACTTGACCATTTTCAAGTCACTAATTCACATTTCAAGTCACTAATTCATATTTCAAGTCACTACACTTATCCATTTTCAAGAAACAAGTTCGCAATTTCTAGTCACTACACTTATCCATTTTCAAGAAACAAGTTCACAATTTTAAGTCACTACACTTAACCATTTTCAAGTCAGTAATTCACATTTCAAGTCACTACACTTAACAATTTTAAAGAAACATGTTCACAATTTCAAGTCACTACATTTAACCATTTTTATGTCACTAATTCGCATTTCAAGTCACTACACTTAACCATTTTCAAGAAACAAGTTCACAATTTCGAGTCACTACATTTAACCAGTTCAATAAACAAGTTCACAATTTAAAGTCACTACACTTAACCATTTTCAAGTCACTAATTCACATTTCAAGTCACTAATTTATATTTCAAGTCACTACACTTAACCATTTTCAAGTAACAAGTTCACAATTTCGAGTCACTATATTTAACCATTTTCAAGTCAGTAATTCACATTTCAAGTCACTACACTTAACCATTTTCATGAAACAAGTTAACAGTTTCAAGTCACTACACTTAACCATTTTCAAGTCACTAATTCATATTTCATGTCACTACACTTAACCATTTTCAAGAAACAAGATCAGAATTTCAAATCACTACACTTAGCCATTTTTAAGTCACTAATTCGCATTTCAAGTCACTACACTTAACCATTTTCAAGAAACAAGTTCACAATTTTGAGTCACTACATTTAACCAGTTCAATAAACAAGTTCACAATTTAAAGTCACTACACTTAACCATTTTCAAGTCACTAATTCACATTTCAAGTCACTAATTCATATTTCAAGTCACTACACTTAACCATTTTCAAGTAACAAGTTCACAATTTTGAGTCACTATATTTAACCATTTTCAAGTCACTAATTCACATTTCAAGTCACTACACTTAACCATTTTCAAGTCAGTAATTCACATTTCAAGTCACTACACTTAACCATTTTCATGAAACAAGTTAACAGTTTCAAGTCACTACACTTAACCATTTTCAAGTCACTAATTCATATTTCATGTCACTACACTTAACCATTTTCAAGACACAAGTTCACAGTTTCAAGTCGCTACACTTAACCATTTCAAGAAACAAGTTCACAATTTCTAGTCACTACACTTATCCATTTTCAAGAAACAAGTTCACAACCTTAAGTCACTACACTTAACCATTTTAAAGTCAGTAATTCACATTTCAAGTCACTAAACTTAACAATTTTCAAGAAACATGTTCACAATTTCAAGTCACTACATTTAGCCATTTTCAAGCCACTAATTCACATTTCAATTCACTACACTTAACCATTTTCAAGTCACTAATTCACAATTGAACTCACTATACTTAAACATTTTCATGAAACAAGTTAACAATTTCAAGTCACTACACTTAACCATTTTCAAGTAACTAATTCATATTTCAAGTCACTACACTTAACCATTTTCAAGAAACAAGATCAGAATTTCAAATCACTACACTTAGCCATTTTTAAGTCACTAATTTGCATTTCAAGTCACTACACTTAACCATTTTCAAGAAACAAGTTCACAATTTCGAGTCACTACATTTAACCAGTTCAATAAACAAGTTCACAATTTCGAGTCACTATATTTAACCATTTTCAAGTCACTAATTCACATTTCAAGTCACTATACTTAACCATTTTCAAGTCAGTAATTCACATTTCAAGTCACTACACTTAACCATTTTAATGAAACAAGTTAACAATTTCAAGTCACTACACTTAACCATTTTCAAGTAACTAATTCATATTTCAAGTCACTACACTTAACCATTTTCAAGAAACAAGATCAGAATTTCAAATCACTACACTTAGCCATTTTTAAGTCACTAATTTGCATTTCAAGTCACTACACTTAACCATTTTCAAGAAACAAGTTCACAATTTCGAGTCATTACATTTAACCAGTTCAATAAACAAGTTCACAATTTCGAGTCACTATATTTAACCATTTTCAAGTCACTAATTCACATTTCAAGTCACTATACTTAACCATTTTCAAGTCAGTAATTCACATTTCAAGTCACTACACTTAACCATTTTCATGAAACAAGTTAACAATTTCAAGTCACTACACTTAACCATTTTCAAGTAACTAATTCATATTTCAAGTCACTACACTTAACCATTTTCAAGAAACAAGATCAGAATTTCAAATCACTACATTTAACCAGTTCAATAAACAAGGTCACAATTTAAAGTCACTACACTTAACCATTTTCAAGTCACTAATTCACATTTCAAGTCACTAATTCATAATTCAAGTCACTACACTTAACCATTTTCAAGTAACAAGTTCACAATTTTGAGTCACTACATTTAACCATTTTCAAGTCACTAATTCACATTTCAAGTCACTATACTTAACCATTTTCAAGTCAGTAATTCACATTTCAAGTCACTACACTTAACCATTTTAATGAAACAAGTTAACAATTTCAAGTCACTACACTTAACCATTTTCAAGTAACTAATTCATATTTCAAGTCACTACACTTAACCATTTTCAAGAAACAAGATCAGAATTTCAAATCACTACACTTAGCCATTTTTAAGTCACTAATTTGCATTTCAAGTCACTACACTTAACCATTTTCAAGAAACAAGTTCACAATTTCGAGTCATTACATTTAACCAGTTCAATAAACAAGTTCACAATTTCTAGTCACTATATTTAACCATTTTCAAGTCACTAATTCACATTTCAAGTCACTACACTTAACCATTTTCAAGTCAGTAATTCACATTTCAAGTCACTACACTTAACCATTTTCATGAAACAAGTTAACAGTTTCAAGTCACTACACTTAACCATTTTCAAGTCACTAATTCATATTTCATGTCACTACACTTAACCATTTTCAAGACACAAGTTCACAGTTTCAAGTCGCTACACTTAACCATTTCAAGAAACAAGTTCACAATTTCTAGTCACTACACTTATCCATTTTCAAGAAACAAGTTCACAACCTTAAGTCACTACACTTAACCATTTTAAAGTCAGTAATTCACATTTCAAGTCACTAAACTTAACAATTTTCAAGAAACATGTTCACAATTTCAAGTCACTACATTTAGCCATTTTCAAGCCACTAATTCACATTTCAATTCACTACACTTAACCATTTTCAAGTCACTAATTCACAATTGAACTCACTATACTTAAACATTTTCATGAAACAAGTTAACAATTTCAAGTCACTACACTTAACCATTTTCAAGTAACTAATTCATATTTCAAGTCACTACACTTAACCATTTTCAAGAAACAAGATCAGAATTTCAAATCACTACACTTAGCCATTTTTAAGTCACTAATTTGCATTTCAAGTCACTACACTTAACCATTTTCAAGAAACAAGTTCACAATTTCGAGTCACTACATTTAACCAGTTCAATAAACAAGTTCACAATTTCGAGTCACTATATTTAACCATTTTCAAGTCACTAATTCACATTTCAAGTCACTATACTTAACCATTTTCAAGTCAGTAATTCACATTTCAAGTCACTACACTTAACCATTTTAATGAAACAAGTTAACAATTTCAAGTCACTACACTTAACCATTTTCAAGTAACTAATTCATATTTCAAGTCACTACACTTAACCATTTTCAAGAAACAAGATCAGAATTTCAAATCACTACACTTAGCCATTTTTAAGTCACTAATTTGCATTTCAAGTCACTACACTTAACCATTTTCAAGAAACAAGTTCACAATTTCGAGTCATTACATTTAACCAGTTCAATAAACAAGTTCACAATTTCGAGTCACTATATTTAACCATTTTCAAGTCACTAATTCACATTTCAAGTCACTATACTTAACCATTTTCAAGTCAGTAATTCACATTTCAAGTCACTACACTTAACCATTTTCATGAAACAAGTTAACAATTTCAAGTCACTACACTTAACCATTTTCAAGTAACTAATTCATATTTCAAGTCACTACACTTAACCATTTTCAAGAAACAAGATCAGAATTTCAAATCACTACATTTAACCAGTTCAATAAACAAGGTCACAATTTAAAGTCACTACACTTAACCATTTTCAAGTCACTAATTCACATTTCAAGTCACTAATTCATAATTCAAGTCACTACACTTAACCATTTTCAAGTAACAAGTTCACAATTTTGAGTCACTACATTTAACCATTTTCAAGTCACTAATTCACATTTCAAGTCACTATACTTAACCATTTTCAAGTCAGTAATTCACATTTCAAGTCACTACACTTAACCATTTTAATGAAACAAGTTAACAATTTCAAGTCACTACACTTAACCATTTTCAAGTAACTAATTCATATTTCAAGTCACTACACTTAACCATTTTCAAGAAACAAGATCAGAATTTCAAATCACTACACTTAGCCATTTTTAAGTCACTAATTTGCATTTCAAGTCACTACACTTAACCATTTTCAAGAAACAAGTTCACAATTTCGAGTCATTACATTTAACCAGTTCAATAAACAAGTTCACAATTTCTAGTCACTATATTTAACCATTTTCAAGTCACTAATTCACATTTCAAGTCACTACACTTAACCATTTTCAAGTCAGTAATTCACATTTCAAGTCACTACACTTAACCATTTTCATGAAACAAGTTAACAGTTTCAAGTCACTACACTTAACCATTTTCAAGTCACTAATTCATATTTCATGTCACTACACTTAACCATTTTCAAGACACAAGTTCACAGTTTCAAGTCGCTACACTTAACCATTTCAAGAAACAAGTTCACAATTTCTAGTCACTACACTTATCCATTTTCAAGAAACAAGTTCACAACCTTAAGTCACTACACTTAACCATTTTAAAGTCAGTAATTCACATTTCAAGTCACTAAACTTAACAATTTTCAAGAAACATGTTCACAATTTCAAGTCACTACATTTAGCCATTTTCAAGCCACTAATTCACATTTCAATTCACTACACTTAACCATTTTCAAGTCACTAATTCACAATTGAACTCACTATACTTAAACATTTTCATGAAACAAGTTAACAATTTCAAGTCACTACACTTAACCATTTTCAAGTAACTAATTCATATTTCAAGTCACTACACTTAACCATTTTCAAGAAACAAGATCAGAATTTCAAATCACTACACTTAGCCATTTTTAAGTCACTAATTTGCATTTCAAGTCACTACACTTAACCATTTTCAAGAAACAAGTTCACAATTTCGAGTCACTACATTTAACCAGTTCAATAAACAAGTTCACAATTTCGAGTCACTATATTTAACCATTTTCAAGTCACTAATTCACATTTCAAGTCACTATACTTAACCATTTTCAAGTCAGTAATTCACATTTCAAGTCACTACACTTAACCATTTTAATGAAACAAGTTAACAATTTCAAGTCACTACACTTAACCATTTTCAAGTAACTAATTCATATTTCAAGTCACTACACTTAACCATTTTCAAGAAACAAGATCAGAATTTCAAATCACTACACTTAGCCATTTTTAAGTCACTAATTTGCATTTCAAGTCACTACACTTAACCATTTTCAAGAAACAAGTTCACAATTTCGAGTCATTACATTTAACCAGTTCAATAAACAAGTTCACAATTTCGAGTCACTATATTTAACCATTTTCAAGTCACTAATTCACATTTCAAGTCACTATACTTAACCATTTTCAAGTCAGTAATTCACATTTCAAGTCACTACACTTAACCATTTTCATGAAACAAGTTAACAATTTCAAGTCACTACACTTAACCATTTTCAAGTAACTAATTCATATTTCAAGTCACTACACTTAACCATTTTCAAGAAACAAGATCAGAATTTCAAATCACTACATTTAACCAGTTCAATAAACAAGGTCACAATTTAAAGTCACTACACTTAACCATTTTCAAGTCACTAATTCACATTTCAAGTCACTAATTCATAATTCAAGTCACTACACTTAACCATTTTCAAGTAACAAGTTCACAATTTTGAGTCACTACATTTAACCATTTTCAAGTCACTAATTCACATTTCAAGTCACTATACTTAACCATTTTCAAGTCAGTAATTCACATTTCAAGTCACTACACTTAACCATTTTAATGAAACAAGTTAACAATTTCAAGTCACTACACTTAACCATTTTCAAGTAACTAATTCATATTTCAAGTCACTACACTTAACCATTTTCAAGAAACAAGATCAGAATTTCAAATCACTACACTTAGCCATTTTTAAGTCACTAATTTGCATTTCAAGTCACTACACTTAACCATTTTCAAGAAACAAGTTCACAATTTCGAGTCATTACATTTAACCAGTTCAATAAACAAGTTCACAATTTCTAGTCACTATATTTAACCATTTTCAAGTCACTAATTCACATTTCAAGTCACTATACTTAACCATTTTCAAGTCAGTAATTCACATTTCAAGTCACTACACTTAACCATTTTCATGAAACAAGTTAACAATTTCAAGTCACTACACTTAACCATTTTCAAGTAACTAATTCATATTTCAAGTCACTACACTTAACCATTTTCAAGAAACAAGATCAGAATTTCAAATCACTACATTTAACCAGTTCAATAAACAAGGTCACAATTTAAAGTCACTACACTTAACCATTTTCAAGTCACTAATTCACATTTCAAGTCACTAATTCATAATTCAAGTCACTACACTTAACCATTTTCAAGTAACAAGTTCACAATTTTGAGTCACTATATTTAACCATTTTCAAGTCACTAATTCACATTTCAAGTCACTACACTTAACCATTTTCAAGTCAGTAATTCACATTTCAAGTCACTACACTTAACCATTTTCTTGAAACAAGTTAACAGTTTCAAGTCACTACACTTAACCATTTTCAAGTCACTAATTCATATTTCATGTCACTACACTTAACCATTTTCATGAAACAAGTTAACAATTTCAAGTCACTACACTTAACCATTTTCAAGTAACTAATTCATATTTCAAGTCACTACACTTAACCATTTTCAAGAAACAAGATTAGAATTTCAAATCACTACACTTAGCCATTTTTAAGTCACTAATTCGCATTTCAAGTCACTACACTTAACCATTTTCAAGAAACAAGTTCACAATTTCGAGTCACTACATTTAACCAGTTCAATAAACAAGTTCACAATTTAAAGTCACTACACTTAACCATTTTCAAGTCACTAATTCACATTTCAAGTGACTAATTCATATTTCAAGTCACTACACTTAACCATTTTCAAGTATCAAGTTCACAATTTCGAGTCACTATATTTAACCATTTTCAAGTCACTAATTCACATTTCAAGTCACTACACTTAACCATTTTCATGAAACAAGTTTACAGTTTCAAGTCACTACACTTAGCCATTTTTAAGTCACTAATTTGCATTTCATGTCACTACACTTAACCATTTTCAAGAAACAAGTTCACAATTTCAAGTCGCAACACTTAACCATTTCAAAAAACAAGTTCACAATTTCTAGTCACTACACTTATCCATTTTCAAGTCAGTAATTCACATTTCAAGTCACTACACTTAACCATTTTAAAGTCAGTAATTCACATTTCAAGTCACTATACTTAACAATTTTCAAGAAACATGTTCACAATTTCAAGTAACTACATTTAACCATTTTCAAGTCACTAATTCACATTTCAATTCACTACACTTAACCATTTTCAAGTCACTAATTCACAATTGAACTCACTATACTTAAACATTTTCATGAAACAAGTTAACAATTTCAAGTCACTACACTTAACCATTTTCAAGTAACTAATTCATATTTCAAGTCACTACACTTAACCATTTTCAAGAAACAAGATCAGAATTTCAAATCACTACACTTAGCCATTTTTAAGTCACTAATTCGCATTTCAAGTCACTACACTTAACCATTTTCGAGAAACAAGTTCACAATTTCGAGTCACTACATTTAACCAGTTCAATAAACAAGTTCACAATTTAAAGTCACTACACTTAACCATTTTCAAGTTACTAATTCACATTTCAAGTCACTAATTCATATTTCAAGTCACTACACTTAACCATTTTCAAGTAACAAGTTCACAATTTCGAGTCACTATATTTAACCATTTTCAAGTCACTAATTCACATTTCAAGTCACTACACTTAACCATTTTCAAGTCAGTAATTCACATTTCAAGTCACTACATTTAACCATTTTCAAGTCACTAATTCACATTTCAATTCACTACACTTAACCATTTTCAAGTCACTAATTCACAATTGAACTCACTATACTTAAACATAATCATGAAACAAGTTAACAATTTCAAGTCACTACACTTAACCATTTTCAAGTAACTAATTCATATTTCAAGTCACTACACTTAACCATTTTCAAGAAACAAGATCAGAATTTCAAATCACTACACTTAGCCATTTTTAAATCACTAATTCGCATTTCAAGTCACTACACTTAACCATTTTCAAGAAACAAGTTCACAATTTCGAGTCACTACATTTAACCAGTTCAATAAACAAGTTCACAATTTAAAGTCACTACACTTAACCATTTTCAAGTCACTAATTCACATTTCAAGTCACTAATTCATATTTCAAGTCACTACACTTAACCATTTTCAAGTAACAAGTTCACAATTTCGAGTCACTATATTTAACCATTTTCAAGTCACTAATTCACATTTCAAGTCACTACACTTAACCATTTTCATGAAACAAGTTAACAATTTCAAGTCACTACACTTAACCATTTTCAAGTAACTAATTCATATTTCAAGTCACTACACTTAACCATTTTCAAGTCACTAATTCACAATTGAACTCACTATACTTAAACATATTCATGAAACAAGTTAACAATTTCAAGTCACTACAGTTAACCATTTTCAAGTAACTAATTCATATTTCAAGTCACTACACTTAACCATTTTCAAGAAACAAGATCAGAATTTCAAATCACTACACTTAGCCATTTTTAAGTCACTAATTCGCATTTCAAGTCACTACACTTAACCATTTTCAAGAAACAAGTTCACAATTTCGAGTCACTACATTTAACCAGTTCAATAAACAAGTTCACAATTTAAAGTCACTACACTTAACCATTTTCAAGTCACTAATTCACATTTCAAGTCACTAATTCATATTTCAAGTCACTACACTTAACCATTTTCAAGTAACAAGTTCACAATTTCGAGTCACTATATTTAACCATTTTCAAGTCACTAATTCACATTTCAAGTCACTACACTTAACCATTTTCAAGTCAGTAATTCACATTTCAAGTCACTACATTTAACCATTTTCAAGTCACTAATTCACATTTCAATTCACTACACTTAACCATTTTCAAGTCACTAATTCACAATTGAACTCACTATACTTAAACATATTCATGAAACAAGTTAACAATTTCAAGTCACTACACTTAACCATTTTCAAGTAACTAATTCATATTTCAAGTTACTACACTTAACCATTTTCAAGAAACAAGATCAGAATTTCAAATCACTACACTTAGCCATTTTTAAGTCACTAATTCGCATTTCAAGTCACTACACTTAACCATTTTCAAGAAACAAGTTCACAATTTTGAGTCACTACATTTAACCAGTTCAATAAACAAGTTCACAATTTAAAGTCACTACACTTAACCATTTTCAAGTCACTAATTCACATTTCAAGTCACTAATTCATATTTCAAGTCACTACACTTAACCATTTTCAAGTAACAAGTTCACAATTTTGAGTCACTATATTTAACCATTTTCAAGTCACTAATTCACATTTCAAGTCACTACACTTAACCATTTTCAAGTCAGTAATTCACATTTCAAGTCACTACACTTAACCATTTTCATGAAACAAGTTAACAGTTTCAAGTCACTACACTTAACCATTTTCAAGTCACTAATTCATATTTCATGTCACTACACTTAACCATTTTCAAGACACAAGTTCACACTTTCAAGTCGCTACACTTAACCATTTCAAGAAACAAGTTCACAATTTCTAGTCACTACACTTATCCATTTTCAAGAAACAAGTTCACAACCTTAAGTCACTACACTTAACCATTTTAAAGTCAGTAATTCACATTTCAAGTCACTAAACTTAACAATTTTCAAGAAACATGTTCACAATTTCAAGTCACTACATTTAGCCATTTTCAAGCCACTAATTCACATTTCAATTCACTACACTTAACCATTTTCAAGTCAGTAATTCACAATTGAACTCACTATACTTAAACATTTTCATGAAACAAGTTAACAATTTCAAGTCACTACACTTAACCATTTTCAAGTAACTAATTCATATTTCAAGTCACTACACTTAACCATTTTCAAGAAACAAGATCAGAATTTCAAATCACTACACTTAGCCATTTTTAAGTCACTAATTTGCATTTCAAGTCACTACACTTAACCATTTTCAAGAAACAAGTTCACAATTTCGAGTCACTACATTTAACCAGTTCAATAAACAAGTTCACAATTTCGAGTCACTATATTTAACCATTTTCAAGTCACTAATTCACATTTCAAGTCATTATACTTAACCATTTTCAAGTCAGTAATTCACATTTCAAGTCACTACACTTAACCATTTTCATGAAACAAGTTAACAATTTCAAGTCACTACACTTAACCATTTTCAAGTAACTAATTCATATTTCAAGTCACTACACTTAACCATTTTCAAGAAACAAGATCAGAATTTCAAATCACTACACTTAGCCATTTTTAAGTCACTAATTTGCATTTCAAGTCACTACACTTAACCATTTTCAAGTCAGTAATTCACATTTCAAGTCACTACACTTAACCATTTTCATGAAACAAGTTAACAGTTTCAAGTCACTACACTTAACCATTTACAAGTCACTAATTCATATTTCATGTCACTACACTTAACCATTTTCAAGACACAAGTTCACACTTTCAAGTCGCTACACTTAACCATTTCAAGAAACAAGTTCACAATTTCTAGTCACTACACTTATCCATTTTCAAGAAACAAGTTCACAACCTTAAGTCACTACACTTAACCATTTTAAAGTCAGTAATTCACATTTCAAGTCACTAAACTTAACAATTTTCAAGAAACATGTTCACAATTTCAAGTCACTACATTTAGCCATTTTCAAGCCACTAATTCACATTTCAATTCACTACACTTAACCATTTTCAAGTCAGTAATTCACAATTGAACTCACTATACTTAAACATTTTCATGAAACAAGTTAACAATTTCAAGTCACTACACTTAACCATTTTCAACTAACTAATTCATATTTCAAGTCACTACACTTAACCATTTTCAAGAAACAAGATCAGAATTTCAAATCACTACACTTAGCCATTTTTAAGTCACTAATTTGCATTTCAAGTCACTACACTTAACCATTTTCAAGAAACAAGTTCACAATTTCGAGTCACTACATTTAACCAGTTCAATAAACAAGTTCACAATTTCGAGTCACTATATTTAACCATTTTCAAGTCACTAATTCACATTTCAAGTCATTATACTTAACCATTTTCAAGTCAGTAATTCACATTTCAAGTCACTACACTTAACCATTTTCATGAAACAAGTTAACAATTTCAAGTCACTACACTTAACCATTTTCAAGTAACTAATTCATATTTCAAGTCACTACACTTAACCATTTTCAAGAAACAAGATCAGAATTTCAAATCACTACACTTAGCCATTTTTAAGTCACTAATTTGCATTTCAAGTCACTACACTTAACCATTTTCAAGAAACAAGTTCACAATTTCGAGTCACTACATTTAACCAGTTCAATAAACAAGTTCACAATTTCGAGTCACTATATTTAACCATTTTCAAGTCACTAATTCACATTTCAAGTCACTATACTTAACCATTTTCAAGTCAGTAATTCACATTTCAAGTCACTACACTTAACCATTTTCATGAAACAAGTTAACAATTTCAAGTCACTACACTTAACCATTTTCAAGTAACTAATTCATATTTCAAGTCACTACACTTAACCATTTTCAAGTCACTAATTCACAATTGAACTCACTATACTTAAACATATTCATGAAACAAGTTAACAATTTCAAGTCACTACACTTAACCATTTTCAAGTAACTAATTCATATTTCAAGTCACTACACTTAACCATTTTCAAGAAACAAGATCAGAATTTCAAATCACTACACTTAGCCATTTTTAAGTCACTAATTCGCATTTCAAGTCACTACACTTAACCATTTTCAAGAAACAAGTTCACAATTTCGAGTCACTACATTTAACCAGTTCAATAAACAAGTTCACAATTTAAAGTCACTACACTTAACCATTTTCAAGTCACTAATTCACATTTCAAGTCACTAATTCATATTTCAAGTCACTACACTTAACCATTTTCAAGTAACAAGTTCACAATTTCGAGTCACTATATTTAACCATTTTCAAGTCACTAATTCACATTTCAAGTCACTACACTTAACCATTTTCAAGTCAGTAATTCACATTTCAAGTCACTACATTTAACCATTTTCAAGTCACTAATTCACATTTCAATTCACTACACTTAACCATTTTCAAGTCACTAATTCACAATTGAACTCACTATACTTAAACATATTCATGAAACAAGTTAACAATTTCAAGTCACTACACTTAACCATTTTCAAGTAACTAATTCATATTTCAAGTTACTACACTTAACCATTTTCAAGAAACAAGATCAGAATTTCAAATCACTACACTTAGCCATTTTTAAGTCACTAATTCGCATTTCAAGTCACTACACTTAACCATTTTCAAGAAACAAGTTCACAATTTTGAGTCACTACATTTAACCAGTTCAATAAACAAGTTCACAATTTAAAGTCACTACACTTAACCATTTTCAAGTCACTAATTCACATTTCAAGTCACTAATTCATATTTCAAGTCACTACACTTAACCATTTTCAAGTCACTAATTCACAATTGAACTCACTATACTTAAACATATTCATGAAACAAGTTAACAATTTCAAGTCACTACACTTAACCATTTTCAAGTAACTAATTCATATTTCAAGTCACTACACTTAACCATTTTCAAGAAACAAGATCAGAATTTCAAATCACTACACTTAGCCATTTTTAAGTCACTAATTCGCATTTCAAGTCACTACACTTAACCATTTTCAAGAAACAAGTTCACAATTTCGAGTCACTACATTTAACCAGTTCAATAAACAAGTTCACAATTTAAAGTCACTACACTTAACCATTTTCAAGTCACTAATTCACATTTCAAGTCACTAATTCATATTTCAAGTCACTACACTTAACCATTTTCAAGTAACAAGTTCACAATTTCGAGTCACTATATTTAACCATTTTCAAGTCACTAATTCACATTTCAAGTCACTACACTTAACCATTTTCAAGTCAGTAATTCACATTTCAAGTCACTACATTTAACCATTTTCAAGTCACTAATTCACATTTCAATTCACTACACTTAACCATTTTCAAGTCACTAATTCACATTTCAAGTCACTAATTCATATTTCAAGTCACTACACTTAACCATTTTCAAGTAACAAGTTCACAATTTTGAGTCACTATATTTAACCATTTTCAAGTCACTAATTCACATTTCAAGTCACTACATTTAACCATTTTCAAGTCACTAATTCACATTTCAATTCACTACACTTAACCATTTTCAAGTCACTAATTCACAATTGAACTCACTATACTTAAACATAATCATGAAACAAGTTAACAATTTCAAGTCACTACACTTAACCATTTTCAAGTAACTAATTCATATTTCAAGTCACTACACTTAACCATTTTCAAGAAACAAGATCAGAATTTCAAATCACTACACTTAGCCATTTTTAAGTCACTAATTCGCATTTCAAGTCACTACACTTAACCATTTTCAAGAAACAAGTTCACAATTTCGAGTCACTACATTTAACCAGTTCAATAAACAAGTTCACAATTTAAAGTCACTACACTTAACCATTTTCAAGTCACTAATTCACATTTCAAGTCACTAATTCATATTTCAAGTCACTACACTTAACCATTTTCAAGTAACAAGTTCACAATTTCGAGTCACTATATTTAACCATTTTCAAGTCACTAATTCACATTTCAAGTCACTACACTTAACCATTTTCATGAAACAAGTTAACAATTTCAAGTCACTACACTTAACCATTTTCAAGTAACTAATTCATATTTCAAGTCACTACACTTAACCATTTTCAAGTCACTAATTCACAATTGAACTCACTATACTTAAACATATTCATGAAACAAGTTAACAATTTCAAGTCACTACAGTTAACCATTTTCAAGTAACTAATTCATATTTCAAGTCACTACACTTAACCATTTTCAAGAAACAAGATCAGAATTTCAAATCACTACACTTAGCCATTTTTAAGTCACTAATTCGCATTTCAAGTCACTACACTTAACCATTTTCAAGAAACAAGTTCACAATTTCGAGTCACTACATTTAACCAGTTCAATAAACAAGTTCACAATTTAAAGTCACTACACTTAACCATTTTCAAGTCACTAATTCACATTTCAAGTCACTAATTCATATTTCAAGTCACTACACTTAACCATTTTCAAGTAACAAGTTCACAATTTCGAGTCACTATATTTAACCATTTTCAAGTCACTAATTCACATTTCAAGTCACTACACTTAACCATTTTCAAGTCAGTAATTCACATTTCAAGTCACTACATTTAACCATTTTCAAGTCACTAATTCACATTTCAATTCACTACACTTAACCATTTTCAAGTCACTAATTCACAATTGAACTCACTATACTTAAACATATTCATGAAACAAGTTAACAATTTCAAGTCACTACACTTAACCATTTTCAAGTAACTAATTCATATTTCAAGTTACTACACTTAACCATTTTCAAGAAACAAGATCAGAATTTCAAATCACTACACTTAGCCATTTTTAAGTCACTAATTCGCATTTCAAGTCACTACACTTAACCATTTTCAAGAAACAAGTTCACAATTTTGAGTCACTACATTTAACCAGTTCAATAAACAAGTTCACAATTTAAAGTCACTACACTTAACCATTTTCAAGTCACTAATTCACATTTCAAGTCACTAATTCATATTTCAAGTCACTACACTTAACCATTTTCAAGTAACAAGTTCACAATTTTGAGTCACTATATTTAACCATTTTCAAGTCACTAATTCACATTTCAAGTCACTACACTTAACCATTTTCAAGTCAGTAATTCACATTTCAAGTCACTACACTTAACCATTTTCATGAAACAAGTTAACAGTTTCAAGTCACTACACTTAACCATTTTCAAGTCACTAATTCATATTTCATGTCACTACACTTAACCATTTTCAAGACACAAGTTCACACTTTCAAGTCGCTACACTTAACCATTTCAAGAAACAAGTTCACAATTTCTAGTCACTACACTTATCCATTTTCAAGAAACAAGTTCACAACCTTAAGTCACTACACTTAACCATTTTAAAGTCAGTAATTCACATTTCAAGTCACTAAACTTAACAATTTTCAAGAAACATGTTCACAATTTCAAGTCACTACATTTAGCCATTTTCAAGCCACTAATTCACATTTCAATTCACTACACTTAACCATTTTCAAGTCAGTAATTCACAATTGAACTCACTATACTTAAACATTTTCATGAAACAAGTTAACAATTTCAAGTCACTACACTTAACCATTTTCAAGTAACTAATTCATATTTCAAGTCACTACACTTAACCATTTTCAAGAAACAAGATCAGAATTTCAAATCACTACACTTAGCCATTTTTAAGTCACTAATTTGCATTTCAAGTCACTACACTTAACCATTTTCAAGAAACAAGTTCACAATTTCGAGTCACTACATTTAACCAGTTCAATAAACAAGTTCACAATTTCGAGTCACTATATTTAACCATTTTCAAGTCACTAATTCACATTTCAAGTCATTATACTTAACCATTTTCAAGTCAGTAATTCACATTTCAAGTCACTACACTTAACCATTTTCATGAAACAAGTTAACAATTTCAAGTCACTACACTTAACCATTTTCAAGTAACTAATTCATATTTCAAGTCACTACACTTAACCATTTTCAAGAAACAAGATCAGAATTTCAAATCACTACACTTAGCCATTTTTAAGTCACTAATTTGCATTTCAAGTCACTACACTTAACCATTTTCAAGTCAGTAATTCACATTTCAAGTCACTACACTTAACCATTTTCATGAAACAAGTTAACAGTTTCAAGTCACTACACTTAACCATTTACAAGTCACTAATTCATATTTCATGTCACTACACTTAACCATTTTCAAGACACAAGTTCACACTTTCAAGTCGCTACACTTAACCATTTCAAGAAACAAGTTCACAATTTCTAGTCACTACACTTATCCATTTTCAAGAAACAAGTTCACAACCTTAAGTCACTACACTTAACCATTTTAAAGTCAGTAATTCACATTTCAAGTCACTAAACTTAACAATTTTCAAGAAACATGTTCACAATTTCAAGTCACTACATTTAGCCATTTTCAAGCCACTAATTCACATTTCAATTCACTACACTTAACCATTTTCAAGTCAGTAATTCACAATTGAACTCACTATACTTAAACATTTTCATGAAACAAGTTAACAATTTCAAGTCACTACACTTAACCATTTTCAACTAACTAATTCATATTTCAAGTCACTACACTTAACCATTTTCAAGAAACAAGATCAGAATTTCAAATCACTACACTTAGCCATTTTTAAGTCACTAATTTGCATTTCAAGTCACTACACTTAACCATTTTCAAGAAACAAGTTCACAATTTCGAGTCACTACATTTAACCAGTTCAATAAACAAGTTCACAATTTCGAGTCACTATATTTAACCATTTTCAAGTCACTAATTCACATTTCAAGTCATTATACTTAACCATTTTCAAGTCAGTAATTCACATTTCAAGTCACTACACTTAACCATTTTCATGAAACAAGTTAACAATTTCAAGTCACTACACTTAACCATTTTCAAGTAACTAATTCATATTTCAAGTCACTACACTTAACCATTTTCAAGAAACAAGATCAGAATTTCAAATCACTACACTTAGCCATTTTTAAGTCACTAATTTGCATTTCAAGTCACTACACTTAACCATTTTCAAGAAACAAGTTCACAATTTCGAGTCACTACATTTAACCAGTTCAATAAACAAGTTCACAATTTCGAGTCACTATATTTAACCATTTTCAAGTCACTAATTCACATTTCAAGTCATTATACTTAACCATTTTCAAGTCAGTAATTCACATTTCAAGTCACTACACTTAACCATTTTCATGAAACAAGTTAACAATTTCAAGTCACTACACTTAACCATTTTCAAGTAACTAATTCATATTTCAAGTCACTACACTTAACCATTTTCAAGAAACAAGATCAGAATTTCAAATCACTACACTTAGCCATTTTTAAGTCACTAATTTGCATTTCAAGTCACTACACTTAACCATTTTCAAGTCAGTAATTCACATTTCAAGTCACTACACTTAACCATTTTCATGAAACAAGTTAACAGTTTCAAGTCACTACACTTAACCATTTACAAGTCACTAATTCATATTTCATGTCACTACACTTAACCATTTTCAAGACACAAGTTCACACTTTCAAGTCGCTACACTTAACCATTTCAAGAAACAAGTTCACAATTTCTAGTCACTACACTTATCCATTTTCAAGAAACAAGTTCACAACCTTAAGTCACTACACTTAACCATTTTAAAGTCAGTAATTCACATTTCAAGTCACTAAACTTAACAATTTTCAAGAAACATGTTCACAATTTCAAGTCACTACATTTAGCCATTTTCAAGCCACTAATTCACATTTCAATTCACTACACTTAACCATTTTCAAGTCAGTAATTCACAATTGAACTCACTATACTTAAACATTTTCATGAAACAAGTTAACAATTTCAAGTCACTACACTTAACCATTTTCAACTAACTAATTCATATTTCAAGTCACTACACTTAACCATTTTCAAGAAACAAGATCAGAATTTCAAATCACTACACTTAGCCATTTTTAAGTCACTAATTTGCATTTCAAGTCACTACACTTAACCATTTTCAAGAAACAAGTTCACAATTTCGAGTCACTACATTTAACCAGTTCAATAAACAAGTTCACAATTTCGAGTCACTATATTTAACCATTTTCAAGTCACTAATTCACATTTCAAGTCATTATACTTAACCATTTTCAAGTCAGTAATTCACATTTCAAGTCACTACACTTAACCATTTTCATGAAACAAGTTAACAATTTCAAGTCACTACACTTAACCATTTTCAAGTAACTAATTCATATTTCAAGTCACTACACTTAACCATTTTCAAGAAACAAGATCAGAATTTCAAATCACTACACTTAGCCATTTTTAAGTCACTAATTTGCATTTCAAGTCACTACACTTAACCATTTTCAAGAAACAAGTTCACAATTTCGAGTCACTACATTTAACCAGTTCAATAAACAAGTTCACAATTTCGAGTCACTATATTTAACCATTTTCAAGTCACTAATTCACATTTCAAGTCACTATACTTAACCATTTTCAAGTCAGTAATTCACATTTCAAGTCACTACACTTAACCATTTTCATGAAACAAGTTAACAATTTCAAGTCACTACACTTAACCATTTTCAAGTAACTAATTCATATTTCAAGTCACTACACTTAACCATTTTCAAGTCACTAATTCACAATTGAACTCACTATACTTAAACATATTCATGAAACAAGTTAACAATTTCAAGTCACTACACTTAACCATTTTCAAGTAACTAATTCATATTTCAAGTCACTACACTTAACCATTTTCAAGAAACAAGATCAGAATTTCAAATCACTACACTTAGCCATTTTTAAGTCACTAATTCGCATTTCAAGTCACTACACTTAACCATTTTCAAGAAACAAGTTCACAATTTCGAGTCACTACATTTAACCAGTTCAATAAACAAGTTCACAATTTAAAGTCACTACACTTAACCATTTTCAAGTCACTAATTCACATTTCAAGTCACTAATTCATATTTCAAGTCACTACACTTAACCATTTTCAAGTAACAAGTTCACAATTTCGAGTCACTATATTTAACCATTTTCAAGTCACTAATTCACATTTCAAGTCACTACACTTAACCATTTTCAAGTCAATAATTCACATTTCAAGTCACTACATTTAACCATTTTCAAGTCACTAATTCACATTTCAATTCACTACACTTAACCATTTTCAAGTCACTAATTCACAATTGAACTCACTATACTTAAACATATTCATGAAACAAGTTAACAATTTCAAGTCACTACACTTAACCATTTTCAAGTAACTAATTCATATTTCAAGTTACTACACTTAACCATTTTCAAGAAACAAGATCAGAATTTCAAATCACTACACTTAGCCATTTTTAAGTCACTAATTCGCATTTCAAGTCACTACACTTAACCATTTTCAAGAAACAAGTTCACAATTTTGAGTCACTACATTTAACCAGTTCAATAAACAAGTTCACAATTTAAAGTCACTACACTTAACCATTTTCAAGTCACTAATTCACATTTCAAGTCACTAATTCATATTTCAAGTCACTACACTTAACCATTTTCAAGTCACTAATTCACAATTGAACTCACTATACTTAAACATATTCATGAAACAAGTTAACAATTTCAAGTCACTACACTTAACCATTTTCAAGTAACTAATTCATATTTCAAGTCACTACACTTAACCATTTTCAAGAAACAAGATCAGAATTTCAAATCACTACACTTAGCCATTTTTAAGTCACTAATTCGCATTTCAAGTCACTACACTTAACCATTTTCAAGAAACAAGTTCACAATTTCGAGTCACTACATTTAACCAGTTCAATAAACAAGTTCACAATTTAAAGTCACTACACTTAACCATTTTCAAGTCACTAATTCACATTTCAAGTCACTAATTCATATTTCAAGTCACTACACTTAACCATTTTCAAGTAACAAGTTCACAATTTCGAGTCACTATATTTAACCATTTTCAAGTCACTAATTCACATTTCAAGTCACTACACTTAACCATTTTCAAGTCAGTAATTCACATTTCAAGTCACTACATTTAACCATTTTCAAGTCACTAATTCACATTTCAATTCACTACACTTAACCATTTTCAAGTCACTAATTCACATTTCAAGTCACTAATTCATATTTCAAGTCACTACACTTAACCATTTTCAAGTAACAAGTTCACAATTTTGAGTCACTATATTTAACCATTTTCAAGTCACTAATTCACATTTCAAGTCACTACACTTAACCATTTTCAAGTCAGTAATTCACATTTCAAGTCACTACACTTAACCATTTTCATGAAACAAGTTAACAGTTTCAAGTCACTACACTTAACCATTTTCAAGTCACTAATTCATATTTCATGTCACTACACTTAACCATTTTCAAGACACAAGTTCACACTTTCAAGTCGCTACACTTAACCATTTCAAGAAACAAGTTCACAATTTCTAGTCACTACACTTATCCATTTTCAAGAAACAAGTTCACAACCTTAAGTCACTACACTTAACCATTTTAAAGTCAGTAATTCACATTTCAAGTCACTAAACTTAACAATTTTCAAGAAACATGTTCACAATTTCAAGTCACTACATTTAGCCATTTTCAAGCCACTAATTCACATTTCAATTCACTACACTTAACCATTTTCAAGTCAGTAATTCACAATTGAACTCACTATACTTAAACATTTTCATGAAACAAGTTAACAATTTCAAGTCACTACACTTAACCATTTTCAAGTAACTAATTCATATTTCAAGTCACTACACTTAACCATTTTCAAGAAACAAGATCAGAATTTCAAATCACTACACTTAGCCATTTTTAAGTCACTAATTTGCATTTCAAGTCACTACACTTAACCATTTTCAAGAAACAAGTTCACAATTTCGAGTCACTACATTTAACCAGTTCAATAAACAAGTTCACAATTTCGAGTCACTATATTTAACCATTTTCAAGTCACTAATTCACATTTCAAGTCATTATACTTAACCATTTTCAAGTCAGTAATTCACATTTCAAGTCACTACACTTAACCATTTTCATGAAACAAGTTAACAATTTCAAGTCACTACACTTAACCATTTTCAAGTAACTAATTCATATTTCAAGTCACTACACTTAACCATTTTCAAGAAACAAGATCAGAATTTCAAATCACTACACTTAGCCATTTTTAAGTCACTAATTTGCATTTCAAGTCACTACACTTAACCATTTTCAAGTCAGTAATTCACATTTCAAGTCACTACACTTAACCATTTTCATGAAACAAGTTAACAGTTTCAAGTCACTACACTTAACCATTTACAAGTCACTAATTCATATTTCATGTCACTACACTTAACCATTTTCAAGACACAAGTTCACACTTTCAAGTCGCTACACTTAACCATTTCAAGAAACAAGTTCACAATTTCTAGTCACTACACTTATCCATTTTCAAGAAACAAGTTCACAACCTTAAGTCACTACACTTAACCATTTTAAAGTCAGTAATTCACATTTCAAGTCACTAAACTTAACAATTTTCAAGAAACATGTTCACAATTTCAAGTCACTACATTTAGCCATTTTCAAGCCACTAATTCACATTTCAATTCACTACACTTAACCATTTTCAAGTCAGTAATTCACAATTGAACTCACTATACTTAAACATTTTCATGAAACAAGTTAACAATTTCAAGTCACTACACTTAACCATTTTCAACTAACTAATTCATATTTCAAGTCACTACACTTAACCATTTTCAAGAAACAAGATCAGAATTTCAAATCACTACACTTAGCCATTTTTAAGTCACTAATTTGCATTTCAAGTCACTACACTTAACCATTTTCAAGAAACAAGTTCACAATTTCGAGTCACTACATTTAACCAGTTCAATAAACAAGTTCACAATTTCGAGTCACTATATTTAACCATTTTCAAGTCACTAATTCACATTTCAAGTCATTATACTTAACCATTTTCAAGTCAGTAATTCACATTTCAAGTCACTACACTTAACCATTTTCATGAAACAAGTTAACAATTTCAAGTCACTACACTTAACCATTTTCAAGTAACTAATTCATATTTCAAGTCACTACACTTAACCATTTTCAAGAAACAAGATCAGAATTTCAAATCACTACACTTAGCCATTTTTAAGTCACTAATTTGCATTTCAAGTCACTACACTTAACCATTTTCAAGAAACAAGTTCACAATTTCGAGTCACTACATTTAACCAGTTCAATAAACAAGTTCACAATTTCGAGTCACTATATTTAACCATTTTCAAGTCACTAATTCACATTTCAAGTCACTATACTTAACCATTTTCAAGTCAGTAATTCACATTTCAAGTCACTACACTTAACCATTTTCATGAAACAAGTTAACAATTTCAAGTCACTACACTTAACCATTTTCAAGTAACTAATTCATATTTCAAGTCACTACACTTAACCATTTTCAAGTCACTAATTCACAATTGAACTCACTATACTTAAACATATTCATGAAACAAGTTAACAATTTCAAGTCACTACACTTAACCATTTTCAAGTAACTAATTCATATTTCAAGTCACTACACTTAACCATTTTCAAGAAACAAGATCAGAATTTCAAATCACTACACTTAGCCATTTTTAAGTCACTAATTCGCATTTCAAGTCACTACACTTAACCATTTTCAAGAAACAAGTTCACAATTTCGAGTCACTACATTTAACCAGTTCAATAAACAAGTTCACAATTTAAAGTCACTACACTTAACCATTTTCAAGTCACTAATTCACATTTCAAGTCACTAATTCATATTTCAAGTCACTACACTTAACCATTTTCAAGTAACAAGTTCACAATTTCGAGTCACTATATTTAACCATTTTCAAGTCACTAATTCACATTTCAAGTCACTACACTTAACCATTTTCAAGTCAGTAATTCACATTTCAAGTCACTACATTTAACCATTTTCAAGTCACTAATTCACATTTCAATTCACTACACTTAACCATTTTCAAGTCACTAATTCACAATTGAACTCACTATACTTAAACATATTCATGAAACAAGTTAACAATTTCAAGTCACTACACTTAACCATTTTCAAGTAACTAATTCATATTTCAAGTTACTACACTTAACCATTTTCAAGAAACAAGATCAGAATTTCAAATCACTACACTTAGCCATTTTTAAGTCACTAATTCGCATTTCAAGTCACTACACTTAACCATTTTCAAGAAACAAGTTCACAATTTTGAGTCACTACATTTAACCAGTTCAATAAACAAGTTCACAATTTAAAGTCACTACACTTAACCATTTTCAAGTCACTAATTCACATTTCAAGTCACTAATTCATATTTCAAGTCACTACACTTAACCATTTTCAAGTCACTAATTCACAATTGAACTCACTATACTTAAACATATTCATGAAACAAGTTAACAATTTCAAGTCACTACACTTAACCATTTTCAAGTAACTAATTCATATTTCAAGTCACTACACTTAACCATTTTCAAGAAACAAGATCAGAATTTCAAATCACTACACTTAGCCATTTTTAAGTCACTAATTCGCATTTCAAGTCACTACACTTAACCATTTTCAAGAAACAAGTTCACAATTTCGAGTCACTACATTTAACCAGTTCAATAAACAAGTTCACAATTTAAAGTCACTACACTTAACCATTTTCAAGTCACTAATTCACATTTCAAGTCACTAATTCATATTTCAAGTCACTACACTTAACCATTTTCAAGTAACAAGTTCACAATTTCGAGTCACTATATTTAACCATTTTCAAGTCACTAATTCACATTTCAAGTCACTACACTTAACCATTTTCAAGTCAGTAATTCACATTTCAAGTCACTACATTTAACCATTTTCAAGTCACTAATTCACATTTCAATTCACTACACTTAACCATTTTCAAGTCACTAATTCACATTTCAAGTCACTAATTCATATTTCAAGTCACTACACTTAACCATTTTCAAGTAACAAGTTCACAATTTTGAGTCACTATATTTAACCATTTTCAAGTCACTAATTCACATTTCAAGTCACTACACTTAACCATTTTCAAGTCAGTAATTCACATTTCAAGTCACTACACTTAACCATTTTCATGAAACAAGTTAACAGTTTCAAGTCACTACACTTAACCATTTTCAAGTCACTAATTCATATTTCATGTCACTACACTTAACCATTTTCAAGACACAAGTTCACACTTTCAAGTCGCTACACTTAACCATTTCAAGAAACAAGTTCACAATTTCTAGTCACTACACTTATCCATTTTCAAGAAACAAGTTCACAACCTTAAGTCACTACACTTAACCATTTTAAAGTCAGTAATTCACATTTCAAGTCACTAAACTTAACAATTTTCAAGAAACATGTTCACAATTTCAAGTCACTACATTTAGCCATTTTCAAGCCACTAATTCACATTTCAATTCACTACACTTAACCATTTTCAAGTCAGTAATTCACAATTGAACTCACTATACTTAAACATTTTCATGAAACAAGTTAACAATTTCAAGTCACTACACTTAACCATTTTCAAGTAACTAATTCATATTTCAAGTCACTACACTTAACCATTTTCAAGAAACAAGATCAGAATTTCAAATCACTACACTTAGCCATTTTTAAGTCACTAATTTGCATTTCAAGTCACTACACTTAACCATTTTCAAGAAACAAGTTCACAATTTCGAGTCACTACATTTAACCAGTTCAATAAACAAGTTCACAATTTCGAGTCACTATATTTAACCATTTTCAAGTCACTAATTCACATTTCAAGTCACTATACTTAACCATTTTCAAGTCAGTAATTCACATTTCAAGTCACTACACTTAACCATTTTCATGAAACAAGTTAACAATTTCAAGTCACTACACTTAACCATTTTCAAGTCACTAATTCATATTTCATGTCACTACACTTAACCATTTTCAAGAAACAAGTTCACAATTTCAAGTCGCAACACTTAACCATTTTCAAGTCAGTAATTCACATTTCAAGTCACTACATTTAACCATTTTCAAGTCACTAATTCACATTTCAATTCACTACACTTAACCATTTTCAAGTCACTAATTCACAATTGAACTCACTATACTTAAACATATTCATGAAACAAGTTAACAATTTCAAGTCACTACACTTAACCATTTTCAAGTAACTAATTCATATTTCAAGTTACTACACTTAACCATTTTCAAGAAACAAGATCAGAATTTCAAATCACTACACTTAGCCATTTTTAAGTCACTAATTCGCATTTCAAGTCACTACACTTAACCATTTTCAAGAAACAAGTTCACAATTTTGAGTCACTACATTTAACCAGTTCAATAAACAAGTTCACAATTTAAAGTCACTACACTTAACCATTTTCAAGTCACTAATTCACATTTCAAGTCACTAATTCATATTTCAAGTCACTACACTTAACCATTTTCAAGTCACTAATTCACAATTGAACTCACTATACTTAAACATATTCATGAAACAAGTTAACAATTTCAAGTCACTACACTTAACCATTTTCAAGTAACTAATTCATATTTCAAGTCACTACACTTAACCATTTTCAAGAAACAAGATCAGAATTTCAAATCACTACACTTAGCCATTTTTAAGTCACTAATTCGCATTTCAAGTCACTACACTTAACCATTTTCAAGAAACAAGTTCACAATTTCGAGTCACTACATTTAACCAGTTCAATAAACAAGTTCACAATTTAAAGTCACTACACTTAACCATTTTCAAGTCACTAATTCACATTTCAAGTCACTAATTCATATTTCAAGTCACTACACTTAACCATTTTCAAGTAACAAGTTCACAATTTCGAGTCACTATATTTAACCATTTTCAAGTCACTAATTCACATTTCAAGTCACTACACTTAACCATTTTCAAGTCAGTAATTCACATTTCAAGTCACTACATTTAACCATTTTCAAGTCACTAATTCACATTTCAATTCACTACACTTAACCATTTTCAAGTCACTAATTCACATTTCAAGTCACTAATTCATATTTCAAGTCACTACACTTAACCATTTTCAAGTAACAAGTTCACAATTTTGAGTCACTATATTTAACCATTTTCAAGTCACTAATTCACATTTCAAGTCACTACACTTAACCATTTTCAAGTCAGTAATTCACATTTCAAGTCACTACACTTAACCATTTTCATGAAACAAGTTAACAGTTTCAAGTCACTACACTTAACCATTTTCAAGTCACTAATTCATATTTCATGTCACTACACTTAACCATTTTCAAGACACAAGTTCACACTTTCAAGTCGCTACACTTAACCATTTCAAGAAACAAGTTCACAATTTCTAGTCACTACACTTATCCATTTTCAAGAAACAAGTTCACAACCTTAAGTCACTACACTTAACCATTTTAAAGTCAGTAATTCACATTTCAAGTCACTAAACTTAACAATTTTCAAGAAACATGTTCACAATTTCAAGTCACTACATTTAGCCATTTTCAAGCCACTAATTCACATTTCAATTCACTACACTTAACCATTTTCAAGTCAGTAATTCACAATTGAACTCACTATACTTAAACATTTTCATGAAACAAGTTAACAATTTCAAGTCACTACACTTAACCATTTTCAACTAACTAATTCATATTTCAAGTCACTACACTTAACCATTTTCAAGAAACAAGATCAGAATTTCAAATCACTACACTTAGCCATTTTTAAGTCACTAATTTGCATTTCAAGTCACTACACTTAACCATTTTCAAGAAACAAGTTCACAATTTCGAGTCACTACATTTAACCAGTTCAATAAACAAGTTCACAATTTCGAGTCACTATATTTAACCATTTTCAAGTCACTAATTCACATTTCAAGTCACTATACTTAACCATTTTCAAGTCAGTAATTCACATTTCAAGTCACTACACTTAACCATTTTCATGAAACAAGTTAACAATTTCAAGTCACTACACTTAACCATTTTCAAGTCACTAATTCATATTTCATGTCACTACACTTAACCATTTTCAAGAAACAAGTTCACAATTTCAAGTCGCAACACTTAACCATTTCAAGAAACAAGTTCACAATTTCTAGTCACTACACTTATCCATTTTCAAGTCAGTAATTCACATTTCAAGTCACTACACTTAACCATTTTAAAATCAGTAATTCACATTTCAAGTCACTATACTTAACAATTTTCAAGAAACATGTTCACAATTTCAAGTAACTACATTTAACCATTTTCAAGTCACTAATTCACATTTCAATTCACTACACTTAACCATTTTCAAGTCACTAATTCACAATTGAACTCACTATACTTAAACATTTTCATGAAACAAGTTCACAATTTCAAGTCACTACACTTAACCATTTTCAAGTAACTAATTCATATTTCAAGTCACTACACTTAACCATTTTCAAGAAACAAGATCAGAATTTCAAATCACTACACTTAGCCATTTTTAAGTCACTAATTCGCATTTCAAGTCACTACACTTAACCATTTTCAAGAAACAAGTTCACAATTTCGAGTCACTACATTTAACCAGTTCAATAAACAAGTTCACAATTTAAAGTCACTACACTTAACCATTTTCAAGTCACTAATTCACATTTCAAGTCACTAATTCATATTTCAAGTCACTACACTTAACCATTTTCAAGTAACTAATTCATATTTCAAGTCACTACACTTAACCATTTTCAAGTCACTAATTCACAATTGAACTCACTATACTTAAACATATTCATGAAACAAGTTAACAATTTCAAGTCACTACACTTAACCATTTTCAAGTAACTAATTCATATTTCAAGTCACTACACTTAACCATTTTCAAGAAACAAGATCAGAATTTCAAATCACCACACTTAGCCATTTTTAAGTCACTAATTTGCATTTCAAGTCACTACACTTAACCATTTTCAAGAAACAAGTTCACAATTTCGAGTCACTACATTTAACCAGTTCAATAAACAAGTTCACAATTTAAAGTCACTACACTTAACCATTTTCAAGTCACTAATTCACATTCAAGTCACTAATTCATATTTCAAGTCACTACACTTAACCATTTTCAAGTAACAAGTTCACAATTTCGAGTCACTATATTTAACCATTTTCAAGTCACTAATTCACATTTCAAGTCACTACACTTAACCATTTTCAAGTCAGTAATTCACATTTCAAGTCACTACATTTAACCATTTTCAAGTCACTAATTCACATTTCAATTCACTACACTTAACCATTTTCAAGAAACAAGTTCACAATTTTGAGTCACTACATTTAACCAGTTCAATAAACAAGTTCACAATTTAAAGTCACTACACTTAACCATTTTCAAGTCACTAATTCACATTTCAAGTCACTAATTCATATTTCAAGTCACTACACTTAACCATTTTCAAGTCACTAATTCACAATTGAACTCACTATACTTAAACATATTCATGAAACAAGTTAACAATTTCAAGTCACTACACTTAACCATTTTCAAGTAACTAATTCATATTTCAAGTCACTACACTTAACCATTTTCAAGAAACAAGATCAGAATTTCAAATCACTACACTTAGCCATTTTTAAGTCACTAATTCGCATTTCAAGTCACTACACTTAACCATTTTCAAGAAACAAGTTCACAATTTCGAGTCACTACATTTAACCAGTTCAATAAACAAGTTCACAATTTAAAGTCACTACACTTAACCATTTTCAAGTCACTAATTCACATTTCAAGTCACTAATTCATATTTCAAGTCACTACACTTAACCATTTTCAAGTAACAAGTTCACAATTTCGAGTCACTATATTTAACCATTTTCAAGTCACTAATTCACATTTCAAGTCACTACACTTAACCATTTTCAAGTCAGTAATTCACATTTCAAGTCACTACATTTAACCATTTTCAAGTCACTAATTCACATTTCAATTCACTACACTTAACCATTTTCAAGTCACTAATTCACATTTCAAGTCACTAATTCATATTTCAAGTCACTACACTTAACCATTTTCAAGTAACAAGTTCACAATTTTGAGTCACTATATTTAACCATTTTCAAGTCACTAATTCACATTTCAAGTCACTACACTTAACCATTTTCAAGTCAGTAATTCACATTTCAAGTCACTACACTTAACCATTTTCATGAAACAAGTTAACAGTTTCAAGTCACTACACTTAACCATTTTCAAGTCACTAATTCATATTTCATGTCACTACACTTAACCATTTTCAAGACACAAGTTCACACTTTCAAGTCGCTACACTTAACCATTTCAAGAAACAAGTTCACAATTTCTAGTCACTACACTTATCCATTTTCAAGAAACAAGTTCACAACCTTAAGTCACTACACTTAACCATTTTAAAGTCAGTAATTCACATTTCAAGTCACTAAACTTAACAATTTTCAAGAAACATGTTCACAATTTCAAGTCACTACATTTAGCCATTTTCAAGCCACTAATTCACATTTCAATTCACTACACTTAACCATTTTCAAGTCAGTAATTCACAATTGAACTCACTATACTTAAACATTTTCATGAAACAAGTTAACAATTTCAAGTCACTACACTTAACCATTTTCAACTAACTAATTCATATTTCAAGTCACTACACTTAACCATTTTCAAGAAACAAGATCAGAATTTCAAATCACTACACTTAGCCATTTTTAAGTCACTAATTTGCATTTCAAGTCACTACACTTAACCATTTTCAAGAAACAAGTTCACAATTTCGAGTCACTACATTTAACCAGTTCAATAAACAAGTTCACAATTTCGAGTCACTATATTTAACCATTTTCAAGTCACTAATTCACATTTCAAGTCACTATACTTAACCATTTTCAAGTCAGTAATTCACATTTCAAGTCACTACACTTAACCATTTTCATGAAACAAGTTAACAATTTCAAGTCACTACACTTAACCATTTTCAAGTCACTAATTCATATTTCATGTCACTACACTTAACCATTTTCAAGAAACAAGTTCACAATTTCAAGTCGCAACACTTAACCATTTCAAGAAACAAGTTCACAATTTCTAGTCACTACACTTATCCATTTTCAAGTCAGTAATTCACATTTCAAGTCACTACACTTAACCATTTTAAAATCAGTAATTCACATTTCAAGTCACTATACTTAACAATTTTCAAGAAACATGTTCACAATTTCAAGTAACTACATTTAACCATTTTCAAGTCACTAATTCACATTTCAATTCACTACACTTAACCATTTTCAAGTCACTAATTCACAATTGAACTCACTATACTTAAACATTTTCATGAAACAAGTTCACAATTTCAAGTCACTACACTTAACCATTTTCAAGTAACTAATTCATATTTCAAGTCACTACACTTAACCATTTTCAAGAAACAAGATCAGAATTTCAAATCACTACACTTAGCCATTTTTAAGTCACTAATTCGCATTTCAAGTCACTACACTTAACCATTTTCAAGAAACAAGTTCACAATTTCGAGTCACTACATTTAACCAGTTCAATAAACAAGTTCACAATTTAAAGTCACTACACTTAACCATTTTCAAGTCACTAATTCACATTTCAAGTCACTAATTCATATTTCAAGTCACTACACTTAACCATTTTCAAGTAACTAATTCATATTTCAAGTCACTACACTTAACCATTTTCAAGTCACTAATTCACAATTGAACTCACTATACTTAAACATATTCATGAAACAAGTTAACAATTTCAAGTCACTACACTTAACCATTTTCAAGTAACTAATTCATATTTCAAGTCACTACACTTAACCATTTTCAAGAAACAAGATCAGAATTTCAAATCACCACACTTAGCCATTTTTAAGTCACTAATTTGCATTTCAAGTCACTACACTTAACCATTTTCAAGAAACAAGTTCACAATTTCGAGTCACTACATTTAACCAGTTCAATAAACAAGTTCACAATTTAAAGTCACTACACTTAACCATTTTCAAGTCACTAATTCACATTCAAGTCACTAATTCATATTTCAAGTCACTACACTTAACCATTTTCAAGTAACAAGTTCACAATTTCGAGTCACTATATTTAACCATTTTCAAGTCACTAATTCACATTTCAAGTCACTACACTTAACCATTTTCAAGTCAGTAATTCACATTTCAAGTCACTACATTTAACCATTTTCAAGTCACTAATTCACATTTCAATTCACTACACTTAACCATTTTCAAGTCACTAATTCACAATTGAACTCACTATACTTAAACATATTCATGAAACAAGTTAACAATTTCAAGTCACTACACTTAACCATTTTCAAGTAACTAATTCATATTTCAAGTTACTACACTTAACCATTTTCAAGAAACAAGATCAGAATTTCAAATCACTACACTTAGCCATTTTTAAGTCACTAATTCGCATTTCAAGTCACTACACTTAACCATTTTCAAGAAACAAGTTCACAATTTTGAGTCACTACATTTAACCAGTTCAATAAACAAGTTCACAATTTAAAGTCACTACACTTAACCATTTTCAAGTCACTAATTCACATTTCAAGTCACTAATTCATATTTCAAGTCACTACACTTAACCATTTTCAAGTCACTAATTCACAATTGAACTCACTATACTTAAACATATTCATGAAACAAGTTAACAATTTCAAGTCACTACACTTAACCATTTTCAAGTAACTAATTCATATTTCAAGTCACTACACTTAACCATTTTCAAGAAACAAGATCAGAATTTCAAATCACTACACTTAGCCATTTTTAAGTCACTAATTCGCATTTCAAGTCACTACACTTGACCATTTTCAAGAAACAAGTTCACAATTTCGAGTCACTACATTTAACCAGTTCAATAAACAAGTTCACAATTTAAAGTCACTACACTTAACCATTTTCAAGTCACTAATTCACATTTCAAGTCACTAATTCATATTTCAAGTCACTACACTTAACCATTTTCAAGTAACAAGTTCACAATTTTGAGTCACTATATTTAACCATTTTCAAGTCACTAATTCACATTTCAAGTCACTACACTTAACCATTTTCAAGTCAGTAATTCACATTTCAAGTCACTACACTTAACCATTTTCATGAAACAAGTTAACAGTTTCAAGTCACTACACTTAACCATTTTCAAGTCACTAATTCATATTTCATGTCACTACACTTAACCATTTTCAAGACACAAGTTCACACTTTCAAGTCGCTACACTTAACCATTTCAAGAAACAAGTTCACAATTTCTAGTCACTACACTTATCCATTTTCAAGAAACAAGTTCACAACCTTAAGTCACTACACTTAACCATTTTAAAGTCAGTAATTCACATTTCAAGTCACTAAACTTAACAATTTTCAAGAAACATGTTCACAATTTCAAGTCACTACATTTAGCCATTTTCAAGCCACTAATTCACATTTCAATTCACTACACTTAACCATTTTCAAGTCACTAATTCACAATTGAACTCACTATACTTAAACATTTTCATGAAACAAGTTAACAATTTCAAGTCACTACACTTAACCATTTTCAAGTAACTAATTCATATTTCAAGTCACTACACTTAACCATTTTCAAGAAACAAGATCAGAATTTCAAATCACTACACTTAGCCATTTTTAAGTCACTAATTTGCATTTCAAGTCACTACACTTAACCATTTTCAAGAAACAAGTTCACAATTTCGAGTCACTACATTTAACCAGTTCAATAAACAAGTTCACAATTTTGAGTCACTATATTTAACCATTTTCAAGTCACTAATTCACATTTCAAGTCACTATACTTAACCATTTTCAAGTCAGTATTTCACATTTCAAGTCACTACACTTAACCATTTTCATGAAACAAGTTAACAATTTCAAGTCACTACACTAAACCATTTTCAAGTCACTAATTCATATTTCATGTCACTACACTTAACCATTTTCAAGAAACAAGTTCACAATTTCAAGTCGCAACACTTAACCATTTCAAGAAACAAGTTCACAATTTCTAGTCACTACACTTATCCATTTTCAAGTCAGTAATTCACATTTCAAGTCACTACACTTAACCATTTTAAAGTCAGTAATTCACATTTCAAGTCACTATACTTAACAATTTTCAAGAAACATGTTCACAATTTCAAGTAACTACATTTAACCATTTTCAAGTCACTAATTCACATTTCAATTCACTACACTTAACCATTTTCAAGTCACTAATTCACAATTGAACTCACTATACTTAAACATTTTCATGAAACAAGTTCACAATTTCAAGTCACTACACTTAACCATTTTCAAGTAACTAATTCATATTTCAAGTCACTACACTTAACCATTTTCAAGAAACAAGATCAGAATTTCAAATCACTACACTTAGCCATTTTTAAGTCACTAATTCGCATTTCAAGTCACTACACTTAACCATTTTCAAGAAACAAGTTCACAATTTCGAGTCACTACATTTAACCAGTTCAATAAACAAGTTCACAATTTAAAGTCACTACACTTAACCATTTTCAAGTCACTAATTCACATTTCAAGTCACTAATTCATATTTCAAGTCACTACACTTAACCATTTTCAAGTAACTAATTCATATTTCAAGTCACTACACTTAACCATTTTCAAGTCACTAATTCACAATTGAACTCACTATACTTAAACATATTCATGAAACAAGTTAACAATTTCAAGTCACTACACTTAACCATTTTCAAGTAACTAATTCATATTTCAAGTCACTACACTTAACCATTTTCAAGAAACAAGATCAGAATTTCAAATCACTACACTTAGCCATTTTTAAGTCACTAATTCGCATTTCAAGTCACTACACTTAACCATTTTCAAGAAACAAGTTCACAATTTCGAGTCACTACATTTAACCAGTTCAATAAACAAGTTCACAATTTCGAGTCACTACACTTAACCATTTTCAAGTCACTAATTCACATTTCAAGTCACTAATTCATATTTCAAGTCACTACACTTAACCATTTTCAAGTAACAAGTTCACAATTTCGAGTCACTATATTTAACCATTTTCAAGTCACTAATTCACATTTCAAGTCACTACACTTAACCATTTTCAAGTCAGTAATTCACATTTCAAGTCACTACATTTAACCATTTTCAAGTCACTAATTCACATTTCAATTCACTACACTTAACCATTTTCAAGTCACTAATTCACATTTCAAGTCACTAATTCATATTTCAAGTCACTACACTTAACCATTTTCAAGTAACAAGTTCACAATTTTGAGTCACTATATTTAACCATTTTCAAGTCACTAATTCACATTTCAAGTCACTACACTTAACCATTTTCAAGTCAGTAATTCACATTTCAAGTCACTACACTTAACCATTTTCATGAAACAAGTTAATAGTTTCAAGTCACTACACTTAACCATTTTCAAGTCACTAATTCATATTTCATGTCACTACACTTAACCATTTTCAAGACACAAGTTCACACTTTCAAGTCTCTACACTTAACCATTTCAAGAAACAAGTTCACAATTTCTAGTCACTACACTTATCCATTTTCAAGAAACAAGTTCACAACCTTAAGTCACTACACTTAACCATTTTAAAGTCAGTAATTCACATTTCAAGTCACTAAACTTAACAATTTTCAAGAAACATGTTCACAATTTCAAGTCACTACATTTAGCCATTTTCAAGCCACTAATTCACATTTCAATTCACTACACTTAACCATTTTCAAGTCACTAATTCACAATTGAACTCACTATACTTAAACATTTTCATGAAACAAGTTAACAATTTCAAGTCACTACACTTAACCATTTTCAAGTAACTAATTCATATTTCAAGTCACTACACTTAACCATTTTCAAGAAACAAGATCAGAATTTCAAATCACTACACTTAGCCATTTTTAAGTCACTAATTCGCATTTCAAGTCACTACACTTAACCATTTTCAAGAAACAAGTTCACAATTTCGAGTCACTACATTTAACCAGTTCAATAAACAAGTTCACAATTTCGAGTCACTATATTTAACCATTTTCAAGTCACTAATTCACATTTCAAGTCACTATACTTAACCATTTTCAAGTCAGTAATTCACATTTCAAGTCACTACACTTAACCATTTTCATGAAACAAGTTAACAATTTCAAGTCACTACACTTAACCATTTTCAAGTCACTAATTCATATTTCATGTCACTACACTTAACCATTTTCAAGAAACAAGTTCACAATTTCAAGTCACTACACTTAACCATTTCAAGAAACAAGTTCACAATTTCTAGTCACTACACTTATCCATTTTCAAGAAACAATTTCACAACCTTAAGTCACTACACTTAACCATTTTAAAGTCAGTAATTCACATTTCAAGTCACTATACTTAACAATTTTCAAGAAACATGTTCACAATTTCAAGTAACTACATTTAACCATTTTCAAGTCACTAATTCACATTTCAATTCACTACACTTAACCATTTTCAAGTCACTAATTCACAATTGAACTCACTATACTTAAACATTTTCATGAAACAAGTTCACAATTTCAAGTCACTACACTTAACCATTTTCAAGTAACTAATTCATATTTCAAGTCACTACACTTAACCATTTTCAAGAAACAAGATCAGAATTTCAAATCACTACACTTAGCCATTTTTAAGTCACTAATTCGCATTTCAAGTCACTACACTTAACCATTTTCAAGAAACAAGTTCACAATTTCGAGTCACTACATTTAACCAGTTCAATAAACAAGTTCACAATTTAAAGTCACTACACTTAACCATTTTCAAGTCACTAATTCACATTTCAAGTCACTAATTCATATTTCAAGTCACTACACTTAACCATTTTCAAGTAACTAATTCATATTTCAAGTCACTACACTTAACCATTTTCAAGTCACTAATTCACAATTGAACTCACTATACTTAAACATATTCATGAAACAAGTTAACAATTTCAAGTCACTACACTTAACCATTTTCAAGTAACTAATTCATATTTCAAGTCACTACACTTAACCATTTTCAAGAAACAAGATCAGAATTTCAAATCACTACACTTAGCCATTTTTAAGTCACTAATTCGCATTTCAAGTCACTACACTTAACCATTTTCAAGAAACAAGTTCACAATTTCGAGTCACTACATTTAACCAGTTCAATAAACAAGTTCACAATTTCGAGTCACTACACTTAACCATTTTCAAGTCACTAATTCACATTTCAAGTCACTAATTCATATTTCAAGTCACTACACTTAACCATTTTCAAGTAACAAGTTCACAATTTCGAGTCACTATATTTAACCATTTTCAAGTCACTAATTCACATTTCAAGTCACTACACTTAACCATTTTCAAGTCAGTAATTCACATTTCAAGTCACTACATTTAACCATTTTCAAGTCACTAATTCACATTTCAATTCACTACACTTAACCATTTTCAAGTCACTAATTCACATTTCAAGTCACTAATTCATATTTCAAGTCACTACACTTAACCATTTTCAAGTAACAAGTTCACAATTTTGAGTCACTATATTTAACCATTTTCAAGTCACTAATTCACATTTCAAGTCACTACACTTAACCATTTTCAAGTCAGTAATTCACATTTCAAGTCACTACACTTAACCATTTTCATGAAACAAGTTAATAGTTTCAAGTCACTACACTTAACCATTTTCAAGTCACTAATTCATATTTCATGTCACTACACTTAACCATTTTCAAGACACAAGTTCACACTTTCAAGTCTCTACACTTAACCATTTCAAGAAACAAGTTCACAATTTCTAGTCACTACACTTATCCATTTTCAAGAAACAAGTTCACAACCTTAAGTCACTACACTTAACCATTTTAAAGTCAGTAATTCACATTTCAAGTCACTAAACTTAACAATTTTCAAGAAACATGTTCACAATTTCAAGTCACTACATTTAGCCATTTTCAAGCCACTAATTCACATTTCAATTCACTACACTTAACCATTTTCAAGTCACTAATTCACAATTGAACTCACTATACTTAAACATTTTCATGAAACAAGTTAACAATTTCAAGTCACTACACTTAACCATTTTCAAGTAACTAATTCATATTTCAAGTCACTACACTTAACCATTTTCAAGAAACAAGATCAGAATTTCAAATCACTACACTTAGCCATTTTTAAGTCACTAATTCGCATTTCAAGTCACTACACTTAACCATTTTCAAGAAACAAGTTCACAATTTCGAGTCACTACATTTAACCAGTTCAATAAACAAGTTCACAATTTCGAGTCACTATATTTAACCATTTTCAAGTCACTAATTCACATTTCAAGTCACTATACTTAACCATTTTCAAGTCAGTAATTCACATTTCAAGTCACTACACTTAACCATTTTCATGAAACAAGTTAACAATTTCAAGTCACTACACTTAACCATTTTCAAGTCACTAATTCATATTTCATGTCACTACACTTAACCATTTTCAAGAAACAAGTTCACAATTTCAAGTCACTACACTTAACCATTTCAAGAAACAAGTTCACAATTTCTAGTCACTACACTTATCCATTTTCAAGAAACAATTTCACAACCTTAAGTCACTACACTTAACCATTTTAAAGTCAGTAATTCACATTTCAAGTCACTATACTTAACAATTTTCAAGAAACATGTTCTCAATTTCAAGTAACTACATTTAACCATTTTCAAGTCACTAATTCACATTTCAATTCACTACACTTAACCATTTTCAAGTCACTAATTCACAATTGAACTCACTATACTTAAACATTTTCATGAAACAAGTTAACAATTTCAAGTCACTACACTTAACCATTTTCAAGTAACTAATTCATATTTCAAGTCACTACACTTAACCATTTTCAAGAAACAAGATCAGAATTTCAAATCACTACACTTAGCCATTTTTAAGTCACTAATTCGCATTTCAAGTCACTACACTTAACCATTTTCAAGAAACAAGTTCACAATTTCGAGTCACTACATTTAACCAGTTCAATAAACAAGTTCACAATTTCGAGTCACTATATTTAACCATTTTCAAGTCACTAATTCACATTTCAAGTCACTATACTTAACCATTTTCAAGTCAGTAATTCAAATTTCAAGTCGCTACACTTAACCATTATCATGAAACAAGTTAACAATTTCAAGTCACTACACTTAACCATTTTCAAGTAACTAATTCATATTTCAAGTCACTACACTTAACCATTTTCAAGAAACAAGATCAGAATTTCAAATCACTACACTTAGCCATTTTTAAGTCACTAATTTGCATTTCAAGTCACTACACTTAACCATTTTCAAGAAACAAGTTCACAATTTCGAGTCACTACATTTAACCAGTTCAATAAACAAGTTCACAATTTCGAGTCACTATATTTAACCATTTTCAAGTCACTAATTCACATTTCAAGTCACTATACTTAACCATTTTCAAGTCAGTAATTCACATTTCAAGTCACTACACTTAACCATTTTCATGAAACAAGTTAACAATTTCAAGTCACTACACTTAACCATTTTCAAGTAACTAATTCATATTTCAAGTCACTACACTTAACCATTTTCAAGTCACTAATTCACAATTGAACTCACTATACTTAAACATATTCATGAAACAAGTTAACAATTTCAAGTCACTACACTTAACCATTTTCAAGTAACTAATTCATATTTCAAGTCACTACACTTAACCATTTTCAAGAAACAAGATCAGAATTTCAAATCACTACACTTAGCCATTTTTAAGTCACTAATTCGCATTTCAAGTCACTACACTTAACCATTTTCAAGAAACAAGTTCACAATTTCGAGTCACTACATTTAACCAGTTCAATAAACAAGTTCACAATTTAAAGTCACTACACTTAACCATTTTCAAGTCACTAATTCACATTTCAAGTCACTAATTCATATTTCAAGTCACTACACTTAACCATTTTCAAGTAACAAGTTCACAATTTCGAGTCACTATATTTAACCATTTTCAAGTCACTAATTCACATTTCAAGTCACTACACTTAACCATTTTCAAGTCAGTAATTCACATTTCAAGTCACTACATTTAACCATTTTCAAGTCACTAATTCACATTTCAATTCACTACACTTAACCATTTTCAAGTCACTAATTCACATTTCAAGTCACTAATTCATATTTCAAGTCACTACACTTAACCATTTTCAAGTAACAAGTTCACAATTTTGAGTCACTATATTTAACCATTTTCAAGTCACTAATTCACATTTCAAGTCACTACATTTAACCATTTTCAAGTCACTAATTCACATTTCAATTCACTACACTTAACCATTTTCAAGTCACTAATTCACAATTGAACTCACTATACTTAAACATATTCATGAAACAAGTTAACAATTTCAAGTCACTACACTTAACCATTTTCAAGTAACTAATTCATATTTCAAGTTACTACACTTAACCATTTTCAAGAAAGAAGATCAGAATTTCAAATCACTACACTTAGCCATTTTTAAGTCACTAATTCGCATTTCAAGTCACTACACTTAACTATTTTCAAGAAACAAGTTCACAATTTTGAGTCACTACATTTAACCAGTTCAATAAACAAGTTCACAATTTAAAGTCACTACACTTAACCATTTTCAAGTCACTAATTCACATTTCAAGTCACTAATTCATATTTCAAGTCACTACACTTAACCATTTTCAAGTCACTAATTCACAATTGAACTCACTATACTTAAACATATTCATGAAACAAGTTAACAATTTCAAGTCACTACACTTAACCATTTTCAAGTAACTAATTCATATTTCAAGTCACTACACTTAACCATTTTCAAGAAACAAGATCAGAATTTCAAATCACTACACTTAGCCATTTTTAAGTCACTAATTCGCATTTCAAGTCACTACACTTAACCATTTTCAAGAAACAAGTTCACAATTTCGAGTCACTACATTTAACCAGTTCAATAAACAAGTTCACAATTTAAAGTCACTACACTTAACCATTTTCAAGTCACTAATTCACATTTCAAGTCACTAATTCATATTTCAAGTCACTACACTTAACCATTTTCACGTAACAAGTTCACAATTTCGAGTCACTATATTTAACCATTTTCAAGTCACTAATTCACATTTCAAGTCACTACACTTAACCATTTTCAAGTCAGTAATTCACATTTCAAGTCACTACACTTAACCATTTTCATGAAACAAGTTAACAGTTTCAAGTCACTACACTTAACCATTTTCAAGTCACTAATTCATATTTCATGTCACTACACTTAACCATTTTCATGAAACAAGTTAACAATTTCAAGTCACTACACTTAACCATTTTCACGTAACAAGTTCACAATTTCGAGTCACTATATTTAACCATTTTCAAGTCACTAATTCACATTTCAAGTCACTACACTTAACCATTTTCAAGTCAGTAATTCACATTTCAAGTCACTACATTTAACCATTTTCAAGTCACTAATTCACATTTCAATTCACTACACTTAACCATTTTCAAGTCACTAATTCACAATTGAACTCACTATACTTAAACATATTCATGAAACAAGATCAGAATTTCAAATCACTACACTTAGCCATTTTTAAGTCACTAATTTGCATTTCAAGTCACTACACTTAACCATTTTCAAGAAACAAGTTCACAATTTCGAGTCACTACATTTAACCAGTTCAATAAACAAGTTCACAATTTCGAGTCACTATATTTAACCATTTTCAAGTCACTAATTCACATTTCAAGTCACTATACTTAACCATTTTCAAGTCAGTAATTCACATTTCAAGTCACTACACTTAACCATTTTCATGAAACAAGTTAACAATTTCAAGTCACTACACTTAACCATTTTCAAGTAACTAATTCATATTTCAAGTCACTACACTTAACCATTTTCAAGAAACAAGATCAGAATTTCAAATCACTACACTTAGCCATTTTTAAGTCACTAATTCGCATTTCAAGTCACTACACTTAACCATTTTCAAGAAACAAGTTCACAATTTCGAGTCACTACATTTAACCAGTTCAATAAACAAGTTCACAATTTAAAGTCACTACACTTAACCATTTTCAAGTCACTAATTCACATTTCAAGTCACTAATTCATATTTCAAGTCACTACACTTAACCATTTTCAAGTAACAAGTTCACAATTTCGAGTCACTATATTTAACCATTTTCAAGTCACTAATTCACATTTCAAGTCACTACACTTAACCATTTTCAAGTCAGTAATTCACATTTCAAGTCACTACATTTAACCATTTTCAAGTCACTAATTCACATTTCAATTCACTACACTTAACCATTTTCAAGTCACTAATTCACAATTGAACTCACTATACTTAAACATATTCATGAAACAAGTTAACAATTTCAAGTCACTACACTTAACCATTTTCAAGTAACTAATTCATATTTCAAGTTACTACACTTAACCATTTTCAAGAAAGAAGATCAGAATTTCAAATCACTACACTTAGCCATTTTTAAGTCACTAATTCGCATTTCAAGTCACTACACTTAACTATTTTCAAGAAACAAGTTCACAATTTTGAGTCACTACATTTAACCAGTTCAATAAACAAGTTCACAATTTAAAGTCACTACACTTAACCATTTTCAAGTCACTAATTCACATTTCAAGTCACTAATTCATATTTCAAGTCACTACACTTAACCATTTTCAAGTCACTAATTCACAATTGAACTCACTATACTTAAACATATTCATGAAACAAGTTAACAATTTCAAGTCACTACACTTAACCATTTTCAAGTAACTAATTCATATTTCAAGTCACTACACTTAACCATTTTCAAGAAACAAGATCAGAATTTCAAATCACTACACTTAGCCATTTTTAAGTCACTAATTCGCATTTCAAGTCACTACACTTAACCATTTTCAAGAAACAAGTTCACAATTTCGAGTCACTACATTTAACCAGTTCAATAAACAAGTTCACAATTTAAAGTCACTACACTTAACCATTTTCAAGTCACTAATTCACATTTCAAGTCACTAATTCATATTTCAAGTCACTACACTTAACCATTTTCACGTAACAAGTTCACAATTTCGAGTCACTATATTTAACCATTTTCAAGTCACTAATTCACATTTCAAGTCACTACACTTAACCATTTTCAAGTCAGTAATTCACATTTCAAGTCACTACATTTAACCATTTTCAAGTCACTAATTCACATTTCAATTCACTACACTTAACCATTTTCAAGTCACTAATTCACATTTCAAGTCACTAATTCATATTTCAAGTCACTACACTTAACCATTTTCAAGAAACAAGTTCACAATTTCGAGTCACTACATTTAACCAGTTCAATAAACAAGTTCACAATTTCGAGTCACTATATTTAACCATTTTCAAGTCACTAATTCACATTTCAAGTCACTATACTTAACCATTTTCAAGTCAGTAATTCACATTTCAAGTCACTACACTTAACCATTTTCAAGTAACTAATTCATAATTGAACTCACTATACTTAAACATATTCATGAAACAAGTTAACAATTTCAAGTCACTACACTTAACCATTTTCAAGTAACTAATTCATATTTCAAGTCACTACACTTAACCATTTTCAAGAAACAAGATCAGAATTTCAAATCACTACACTTAGCCATTTTTAAGTCACTAATTCGCATTTCAAGTCACTACACTTAACCATTTTCAAGAAACAAGTTCACAATTTCGAGTCATTACATTTAACCAGTTCAATAAACAAGTTCACAATTTAAAGTCACTACACTTAACCATTTTCAAGTCACTAATTCACATTTCAAGTCACTAATTCATATTTCAAGTCACTACACTTAACCATTTTCAAGTAACAAGTTCACAATTTCGAGTCACTATATTTAACCATTTTCAAGTCACTAATTCACATTTCAAGTCACTACACTTAACCATTTTCAAGTCAGTAATTCACATTTCAAGTCACTACATTTAACCATTTTCAAGTCACTAATTCACATTTCAATTCACTACACTTAACCATTTTCAAGTCACTAATTCACAATTGAACTCACTATACTTAAACATATTCATGAAACAAGTTAACAATTTCAAGTCACTACACTTAACCATTTTCAAGTAACTAATTCATATTTCAAGTTACTACACTTAACCATTTTCAAGAAACAAGATCAGAATTTCAAATCACTACACTTAGCCATTTTTAAGTCACTAATTCGCATTTCAAGTCACTACACTTAACCATTTTCAAGAAACAAGTTCACAATTTTGAGTCACTACATTTAACCAGTTCAATAAACAAGTTCACAATTTAAAGTCACTACACTTAACCATTTTCAAGTCACTAATTCACATTTCAAGTCACTAATTCATATTTCAAGTCACTACACTTAACCATTTTCAAGTCACTAATTCACAATTGAACTCACTATACTTAAACATATTCATGAAACAAGTTAACAATTTCAAGTCACTACACTTAACCATTTTCAAATAACTAATTCATATTTCAAGTCACTACACTTAACCATTTTCAAGAAACAAGATCAGAATTTCAAATCACTACACTTAGCCATTTTTAAGTCACTAATTCGCATTTCAAGTCACTACACTTAACCATTTTCAAGAAACAAGTCCACAATTTCGAGTCACTACATTTAACCAGTTCAATAAACAAGTTCACACACGACATGTTTTTTGTTAATACTTTATCTAATCTTTGTTTATCTTTATATTCATCACATAGTCCTATAAACCATGTTTGTAAATATTTTATTCTAGCTCCTAATGTATCTGTTAAACTAGCTGCGTCCCATGCTGTTATAATTTTTGTACTAAATGGTTCAGGTAATTTTGTAAAATATGTTCTTCTAACTGCTATAGCTTCTTCATGAGTATATATTGCTCTATAATAGTAATCTTTAAAAGCGCATGTATATTCATCTATATAACACATATTGCATATTGATAATTTATTCATTAATTGTCTATTTAGATTTTTATCTTTTTCTTGTTCTGCTAATTCTGTTGTCATACTTCCAAATTCATTTCTAATTCCAAATTCGTATTTGTCTAATATAGCTATGCTTGATGTTGTAATTGTTCCACTACTATCTTTATTATTTCTTAAAGCTGCTCTACCATCAGCTGTTATATTATGTAGCCATAATTTTACTGTTCCTATTAGTGTTCTTTCTATATATCCTGGTGTATCTGCTACTGATATTTTATTATCTATTAGTTGTTTTGCAATTTGTCCTATCCATACTTGTATTGTTTTATTTACATCTGTGACACAATCTAAATCTAAAAATTGTGAATGTTCTGGAGTTTTAGTTGGTGTCCATTTATTTAGTCTACTTTGCCATATTGCTTCGTATCTATTGTCATCTGGGATTGGTTCTTGAGGTGGTATAGGTTTTTGAGGATGGTCTTGTTTTATTGGTTGGTTTTTTAGTTGTTCGATTTCTTTTCTGGCTTCTAATCGTATTTTTTCAATTTCTAATTTTTGATCTATTTCAGTATTTTCCTTTTGTAATCTTATCATTTCTGTTAAACTATCTTCTAATTTAGCTGATATTGGATCTGGCATTAAATGTAATTTTGTACCTATTTTTCTATATCGTCGTCCTAAATTTGAGTGTGTTATTGTTATTTGTGTTCCATCTGTTCCTAAAAATGTTTTTTCTTCCACTGGATATTCTTCTTTATTCATAAGTATATTTAATTTCCATTATATCTTTTTGTAATTCTAATTCTTGTATAGTTTGTTTTTGTGCTTCAATTGATTTCTTAGCTACTCCTGCAAATATATTGTAATTTAATCTTTCTTTTCTAATATTAAGTTCTTCTTTAATGTCAATAAATTTTCTTAATAATTCCATTTTTCTTATTATTTTTGGTGTTTCTGGATATATATATACGGGGTTACTTGATTCTGGTTTATCCATTTATAGTTTGTTTTAATGATATAGTTATTTTATCTAATGCTTTGACTAATCTTGTCATTACTTTATATAAGTTATCTATTTCTTTAATTATTTGTGTAACTTCTCGTAGGTTATATTTTTGTTGACTTTTTATTTTACTCTGTTTTTCAATTCTTTTTGTTGAATAGTGTATTTTTATTTTTCTAACTACTTTTGATTGTTGTCGTTTATACATTATAATTCATCATATTTATATTCTTGTTGTTTTATGAGTTGTCTTATATATTCGTATTCAGTATAGGAAATTGTATCTATTAATTCAGGTATTTTTGTGTATTCATATTTTTCATATAAGTTATCTAAATTTAGTCGTAGTTTCTGTATTTTAGTTGCTATATTTATTTGTTTATCTAATCTTATACATCTAGGATGTTCATCTGGTAGATCTTCTCCATATTCAATTCCTTTCATGTTTTCTGTTTGCATTATAAATTGTTTTTTACTATGTTTCCTTATTCTATTTTTATAAATATTGTTGGTACTTATCTTATTTGGTATGACATCTTTTTTATTTTTATATTTTTTATTTCTATGTTCTTTGTTCCTATGCTCTTTATTCCTATATTCTTTATTCCTATGTTCTTTATTCCTATGTTCTTTATTCCTATGCTCTTTATTCCTATGCTCTTTATTCCTATGCTCTGATACCAATTGTGGGGGTGGTCCTATTGGTCCTATGATCTTTGCTTCTTGGGTCATTTTATCTAAATGCGGAATTATAGTAGTTATCTCGTTCTCTAATTAGTCTTAATATGATATTGATATCTCTTACTATTAGATCTAAATAACCACTATTTTGTGTTTGTACATATTTATCTAGGTTATATTGGATTAAAGTTTCTCTGTCTCTTAGCTCATCTATAGTTCGTTGCCAATTTTCTAAATGTTCTTGGTTCATTAGTAATAATCTAGATGTCCTTCTGAGTCTATATCAAGATATATATCATCATTTCTAAAATCTTCTTCGTCGTCACTATCTAAGATAGTTTCATATTAAGACTAATTAGAGAACGAGATAACTACTATAATTCCGCATTTAGATAAAATGACCCAAGAAGCAAAGATCATAGGACCAATAGGACCACCCCCACAATTGGTATCAAAGCATAGGAATAAAGAGCATAGGAATAAAGAACATAGGAATAAAGAACATAGGAATAAAGAATATAGGAATAAAGAGCATAGGAACAAAGAACATAGAAATAAAAAATATAAAAATAAAAAAGATGTCATACCAAATAAGATAAGTACCAACAATATTTATAAAAATAGAATAAGGAAACATAGTAAAAAACAATTTATAATGCAAACAGAAAACATGAAAGGAATTGAATATGGAGAAGATCTACCAGATGAACATCCTAGATGTATAAGATTAGATAAACAAATAAATATAGCAACTAAAATACAGAAACTACGACTAAATTTAGATAACTTATATGAAAAATACGAATACACAAAAATACCTGAATTAATAGATACAATTTCCTATACTGAATACGAATATATAAGACAACTCATAAAACAACAAGAATATAAATATGATGAATTATAATGTATAAACGACAACAATCAAAAGTAGTTAGAAAAATAAAAATACACTATTCAACAAAAAGAATTGAAAAACAGAGTAAAATAAAAAGTCAACAAAAATATAACCTACGAGAAGTTACACAAATAATTAAAGAAATAGATAACTTATATAAAGTAATGACAAGATTAGTCAAAGCATTAGATAAAATAACTATATCATTAAAACAAACTATAAATGGATAAACCAGAATCAAGTAACCCCGTATATATATATCCAGAAACACCAAAAATAATAAGAAAAATGGAATTATTAAGAAAATTTATTGACATTAAAGAAGAACTTAATATTAGAAAAGAAAGATTAAATTACAATATATTTGCAGGAGTAGCTAAGAAATCAATTGAAGCACAAAAACAAACTATACAAGAATTAGAATTACAAAAAGATATAATGGAAATTAAATATACTTATGAATAAAGAAGAATATCCAGTGGAAGAAAAAACATTTTTAGGAACAGATGGAACACAAATAACAATAACACACTCAAATTTAGGACGACGATATAGAAAAATAGGTACAAAATTACATTTAATGCCAGATCCAATATCAGCTAAATTAGAAGATAGTTTAACAGAAATGATAAGATTACAAAAGGAAAATACTGAAATAGATCAAAAATTAGAAATTGAAAAAATACGATTAGAAGCCAGAAAAGAAATCGAACAACTAAAAAACCAACCAATAAAACAAGACCATCCTCAAAAACCTATACCACCTCAAGAACCAATCCCGGAATATTTTGAACCAGAACCTGAAACATCCGAATCATCTACAAAAATACAAGAAATGGAAAGAGAATTAGCAATATTAAAACAAATCTATGCCCAGAAAGTACAAGCAAGATTAGCAAAACAAAAAGAAAAAATAAAAAAAGAAAAAGAAAAAAAGTTAGCAATGGAATTAGAAAAGTTAAAAGAACAAATACACTTAGAAAGCTTAAACCCTGACGAAGAATCTCCAAATATAAGTATTGATAACATCACAATAGACAATTTAACCATAGATAATGTTACCATACACGAATCCGAATCCGAAATAAATTTAGCCAATAATGATAATAATGACGAAAACAGTGAAACATATACCCAAATAATGAACCAAATAACAGATTTAAATATAAATACAACAAATGCTAAACCAAATATAAATACCATAAAAAATGAACAAACAAGTACGAGTAGAACATATGATAAAAGAAGATATGACAACCCTAGAACAACCGGACCAACTTATTATACAGTAACAGATGACAATAGATACGAAGCAATATGGCAAAGTAGACTAAATAAATGGACACCAACTAAAACTCCAGAACATTCACAATTTTTAGATTTAGATTGTGTCACAGATGTAAATAAAACAATACAAGTATGGATAGGACAAATTGCAAAACAACTAATAGATAATAAAATATCAGTAGCAGATACACCAGGATATATAGAAAGAACACTAATAGGAACAGTAAAATTATGGCTACATAATATAACAGCTGATGGTAGAGCAGCTTTAAGAAATAATAAAGATAGTAGTGGAACAATTACAACATCAAGCATAGCTATATTAGACAAATACGAATTTGGAATTAGAAATGAATTTGGAAGTATGACAACAGAATTAGCAGAACAAGAAAAAGATAAAAATCTAAATAGACAATTAATGAATAAATTATCAATATGCAATATGTGTTATATAGATGAATATACATGCGCTTTTAAAGATTACTATTATAGAGCAATATATACTCATGAAGAAGCTATAGCAGTTAGAAGAACATATTTTACAAAATTACCTGAACCATTTAGTACAAAAATTATAACAGCATGGGACGCAGCTAGTTTAACAGATACATTAGGAGCTAGAATAAAATATTTACAAACATGGTTTATAGGACTATGTGATGAATATAAAGATAAACAAAGATTAGATAAAGTATTAACAAAAAACATGTCGTGTTGTACACAAAAGATAGCACCACAATTTGGTTGTAAAACTAAGAAAAATAAGTTTAGATACAAAAAACGATTTAAAAAATATAAATCCTTTAAATCTAAATACAAGTATAAAAATCCAAGAAAACGATATTATATAAAAAATTACAAAAGAAAAAGACCTTATCGACCTAAGAAAAAATTATCAGAATGTAAATGTTACAACTGTGGAAAATTAGGACACTTAGCTAAAGATTGTAAAATACCTAAAGATATAAAGAAAAAACAAATTACCGAAGTCAGAATAGAAGAAAATATTTATACAGAATTACCATACATAGATTATGATTTAGAAAGTAACGATAGTATTTATGAACTAGATGAACTGCCAGATATAGAAATGAATAACTCAGACTTAGAAACTGATTTGAATAATGATGATATTAACAATATAAATCTATCAGATACAGAAACCGAAATTGATGACTGAATCAGGAATAATAGAAAAAGAAAATTACCAAACTGAAGATAGTAATAACCAGAAAATAATATTTGACTCAAATATATACAAGCAAATCACAAAACAAGAAATAACCTTAAAAATAGATAATGTATTAGATGTACCAATGGTAAGATATTGGTTCAAAAAACCAAAAGAAGAATATTATATAATAAGCCAAAAGGAACATACAGTAGACTGTAAATATGCGCAAGGTAGTGCAATGGTACCCATAATAAGTAAAAGAGAAATAACCAAAGAAATACAAACATTAAAACCAAAACCGAAAAACGAAATAACTCATGTACACTTAGGAGCAATACAGATATTAATAAAAGCATGTTTTAAGGAAGGAATAAATACACCTATAGAACTATACTTAGCAGATGATAGAATTAAGTACCCAATTGAACAGAGTATAATTAGTGCAGTAAAAGGAAATTTAATATACCAAAAATTTAAGTTTACAGTTAACCCAAATTATACAGTAGCAATAAAAGATAGAAATATAGATAAATCCCTAGTATTATATTGGAAGCTATCAGGAATAGAACTAACCCCTGGAAGTAAAATATTTACAGCAAGATGCAAAAATTTATATATTTTAACTACTAAACATATGGTACAAGCAACCAATAAAATTGATAAAATTAATATAGAATCCCCATTTGACAATATCTTAACAGTTATAGATAATAATGATTATAGTTATGATGATTTAAATATGAACCAAGAATTAGATATAGTAAAAGAAAGAATAGGAACGACATCAAAAAGACAAATAGATGCCCCCTCATCCTCATCAAGAATGAGCACATCTAGAAGAATAGAATATGAAATACCTAATGAAATAATACCAACACAACATCCCTATTATATAACAGGAATATTAAACCAACGAAAATATTTAATTTTAATCAACACAGGAGAACAAGATAATTGGATAACCAGAGAATTAATTACAGAAGATGATATTATAATACAAGAACAAGAAATACCCGATTTACCAATAGAATTAAAACAGACAAAGGAAATAACTATTCAAGAAGTAATTATAGGCGGAATACCTATAAATATACAATTTACAATAGGACAAATAAATCCAAATATAGTTTTAGGACTACAATGGCTAGAACAAGTAAAACCATATAAGTTAGAAGATAAAAGATTAATCATTCATTACCAAAATAAAAATGTAATAATCAATAGAACAAAATCAATACTATAAAAATACCTTAGCATGAAAGTATATATATTAGCAAAAATAATTGTGGAAGGATATAATAGTAGATATTATACACCAATGATAGACACAGGCGCAGAAGCAAATTTATGTAGATACAATTGTTTACCAGAATCCAAATGGCAAAAGATAAAAAATCCAACTGTATTCACCGGATTTAATGACGAAGGAAGTATGGTAAAATATTACGCAAAAGATGTAAAACTACAAATATATGATAAAATACTAACAATAAAAACGATGTATAACTATGATTTCACAACAAGAGATATAATTTTAGGAATGCCCTTTATAGATGAACTATACCCTCATATACTAACAAAAACACACTGTTGGTTTACAACACCTTGTAAACAAAAAATAGGAGCCAAAAGAGTACAAAATAAACCTAGAAAAACAACACCATGGATAAAAGGATCAGAAAAAATAACACAAAAACTAGAAAATCAATCAACAACAGAGAAAGCAATAGAAATTATAACCTTTAATATTAACATGTTACAACCAATCTATGATAAGTTAGAACCCTTATATAGTGACAATCCGCTTAAAGGATGGCATAAACATAAAACAACAGTTACAATAGAACTAATTGATCAAAATAGTATAATAACCCAAAAACCATTAAAATATAACTTTGATGATTTAAAAGAATTTACCTTACACATAGATGAATTACTTCACAATAATTACATTCAAGCTAGTAATAGTAAACATACTAGTCCAGCCTTTATTGTTAACAAACATAGTGAACAAAAAAGAGGAAAAAGTAGAATGGTTATTGATTATAGAAATCTAAATGCCAAAACTAAAACTTATAATTACCCAATACCAAATAAAATATTAAAAATTAGACAAATCCAAGGATATAATTATTTTAGCAAATTTGATTGCAAATCAGGATTTTATCATTTAAAATTAGAAGATAACTCTAAACATTTAACAGCATTCACAGTACCCCAAGGATTTTATGAATGGAATGTTTTACCCTTTGGATATAAAAATGCACCAGGTAGGTATCAACATTTTATGGATACATATTTTACACAATTAGAGAATTGTATTGTATATATTGATGATATATTATTATACTCAAGAACAGAAGACGAACATATACAATTACTAAATAAATTTATCAACATTATAGATACAGCAGGAATTAGTTTAAGTAAAAGCAAGGCAGAAATAATGAAAAACCAAATAGAATTTCTCGGTATACAAATAGATAAGAACGGAGTAAAAATGCAAACACATATAGTACAAAAAATTATAAATTCAAATGAAATACTAGATACAAAGAAAAAATTACAATCCTTTTTAGGATTAGTAAACCAAGTAAGAGAATATATACCAAAGTTAGCAGAATATTTAAAACCATTAAATAAAAAATTAAAAAAGGATATTGAATATCATTTTGACCAAACAGATAAAAAATATATACAAAAGGTTAAAGAATTATGTCAAAAGTTACCAAAATTATATTTTCCAGATATAACAAAAGAATTTATATATATAGTAGAAACAGATTCAAGTAACCATAGTTACGGTGGAGTATTAAAATATAAGTATCTTGATACAAAAACAGAACATCACTGTCGATATCACTCAAGAACATATACGGAACCTCAAGATAAATGGGAAATAAATAGGAAAGAATTATTTGCTTTATATAAATGTTTATTAACATTCGAACCATATATAGTTTATAACAAATTTATTGTCAGAACAGATAATACACAAGTAAAATGGTGGCTAACAAGAAAATTAGACGACTCAGTTACAACAAAAGAAATACGAAGACTTGTCTTAAATATACAAAATTTTACATTTACAATAGAAGTGATCAGTACTAACAAAAATGTTACTGCAGACTACTTATCAAGACAAAGCTACTCAGACAGATCAAGATAGCCAAATGGATATTTTATTAAAAGCCATGACTACACTTTGCTTAAAAGTGGACAGTTTTGAGCTAGAATTAAAAGAGCTAAAGAAGGAAAGAGCTACAAGTCAACCGCATGACTCAAAATATGCTGAACTATGTCGATCGGAAGACATTAAAAATCCAGAACTAGAAGGAGACGTTGAGAAACTCCATAAAACTCATAACAAGTTTGTTAATGCAGCTACAGGAAAAGCATCTACGGAAGCAAGCAGCTCAAATACAACCAGCCAACCTACAAAAAGACAAAACCAAAATTTAAATAGCCAGTTTACAAGAAACTCTATCAAAAATAAACAACCCATAAATCTATCACATCCGACTATACCAAGTCCACAAACATCCACATATGCCGCAAGCCTAAACCAAAATAAACAAGTATATAACCACATTTCCAGAGCATACATCCAAAATATCTATAAAACCCAAACATTTTTGAATTTACATCCAAGATCTCAGACGACCAATGACCCTCAAAAAGATTTTATAACTCAAAAACTACAAGGATATAATAAACTAATTGCCCAGCCTGGCACCAGTGCAAATTTAGTACGTACATGCTACGAATATGGACTACTTTCAACAGTATATACAGCAGATGGAGCAGAACTACAACAAATACCAGACTTATATAATGCTTTTACAATATACAAAAGAATTACAGACGGATCATTCTTTTACATACGATGTTATTCAGCACCAGCAGAGATATTATACAATGAGATAAAACCACTCATCCAAGTAGTAAAAATTGGACTTACCAGAGATATGATTATCCCAGAGGAAATAGAAAAACAACCAGAAATACCAGAAGTTGATATACCAACATTCTTTGCTACAAAAAGATTAATAGGACTACAAGTAATTATTCAAGAACTAGTCAACAACTACACCAATGGACATAATATATGGAAATATCATTGTAGAGACCATGCCATGATCTATGCAAATTCAAGAGTACTACGCCAAGAAGATATGGAAGAAGTACGTAGTTGGATATGGACATTATTAAGACCTGAAGATACCACAACTATACCAGAAGTAAATCTAGAATGAAGACAAACGGACAAGCTACAAACAAAAAGAGCTACAGACAAAGACATAATCATAAATAGTTCCTAGTTTATTTTATTATGTAAATTATTGCAGAGGAATCTTTACTTTTTCTTTCTTCTTAGCATTAGTCAAAAAGTGGGAATAGTAAGAAACCCCACACGTTTTCTTTCAATAATGTAAAATAGTAGGACACGTTTTCTTTCTCTTTTTCAAAAGTCGTAAAGTACACAGTGACTAGCACTGTGCATTTACGCGTTTTTCCTTTATTACGCGGTTTCCACTATTGAGACGCGTTTTCTTGTAATATAAATAGAGACGAACAGATGAGAAAGAAGGCAAGCAATTTTTGCTAACCTACTCTCTCATGTGTTGAGACTCACCATAAATAAAAAATATTTTACATATATAGCATGGAGGAATCCAATATAGAAACATCTATATCACATACTACCGACGAGATAACACCAAAGGTATACTCATATTTACATATGTGTAACTAATCTATCATATTCCTAATAATCTCTATTAGCTTATTATTATTTATCATGTTATAGTTTGATTATGTTAACATTATCCTTATTAGTTTGCTATGGTTAGGAAGCTAAGAGTAAGTTAGACCCAGACTAAGCTTTTCCAAAATGGTTGAACCCAGAAAAAGGCTAAGAATGCCGTGAATAGGGTAGTAAACCAACTGAAGTAAGCAGTGTTAGGGTAAACTGATTAAAGCTGGAACCCATAGTAGTGACCAACCGGATAATTAAACATACTGGACTATTCGATGATAAAGGTAATAATATAAGCAGAGGTTAGAAGGAATAATGATTAAAACACAAAATGAAAAAGATGACAGAACCTAAAGAACTTTCCATAAATATACCTCAATCCAGTGAAAATATAGAAAAATATAAAATTAAAACCCCTAAATATCTAGTTAATGAAGACAACAGTTATAAAATATTACTTTTATATACACTCAGAAAACTGAATAAAGACTCAATACAAATAATATATAATTTATTACTAACTTATGAAATTATAGATTTAATGAAAGAAACATGGTTAGAAACTATCTTAGATAGTGACGACGAAGAAGATTTTAGAAATGATGATATATATCTTGATATAGACTCAGAAGGACATCTAGATTATTACTAATGAACCAAGAACATTTAGAAAATTGGCAACGAACTATAGATGAGCTAAGAGACAGAGAAACTTTAATCCAATATAACCTAGATAAATATGTACAAACACAAAATAGTGGTTATTTAGATCTAATAGTAAGAGATATCAATATCATATTAAGACTAATTAGAGAACGAGATAACTACTATAATTCCGCATTTAGATAAAATGACCCAAGAAGCAAAGATCATAGGACCAATAGGACCACCCCCACAATTTTAAAGTCACTACACTTAACCATTTTCAAGTCACTAATTCACATTTCAAGTCACTAATTCATATTTCAAGTCACTACACTTAACCATTTTCAAGTAACAAGTTCACAATTTCGAGTCACTATATTTAACCATTTTCAAGTCACTAATTCACATTTCAAGTCACTACACTTAACCATTTTCAAGTCAGTAATTCACATTTCAAGTCACTACATTTAACCATTTTCAAGTCACTAATTCACATTTCAATTCACTACACTTAACCATTTTCAAGTCACTAATTCACAATTGAACTCACTATACTTAAACATATTCATGAAACAAGTTAACAATTTCAAGTCACTACACTTAACCATTTTCAAGTAACTAATTCATATTTCAAGTCACTACACTTAACCATTTTCAAGAAACAAGATCAGAATTTCAAATCACTACACTTAGCCATTTTTAAGTCACTAATTCGCATTTCAAGTCACTACACCTAACCATTTTCAAGAAACAAGTTCACAATTTCGAGTCACTACATTTAACCAGTTCAATAAACAAGTTCACAATTTAAAGTCACTACACTTAACCATTTTCAAGTCACTAATTCACATTTCAAGTCACTAATTCATATTTCAAGTCACTACACTTAACCATTTTCAAGTAACAAGTTCACAATTTCGAGTCACTATATTTAACCATTTTCAAGTGACTAATTCACATTTCAAGTCACTACACTTAACCATTTTCAAGTCAGTAATTCACATTTCAAGTCACTACATTTAACCATTTTCAAGTCACTAATTCACATTTCAATTCACTACACTTAACCATTTTCAAGTCACTAATTCACAATTGAACTCACTATACTTAAACATATTCATGAAACAAGTTAACAATTTCAAGTCACTACACTTAACCATTTTCAAATAACTAATTCATATTTCAAGTCACTACACTTAACCATTTTCAAGAAACAAGATCAGAATTTCAAATCACTACACTTAGCCATTTTTAAGTCACTAATTCGCATTTCAAGTCACTACACTTAACCATTTTCAAGAAACAAGTCCACAATTTCGAGTCACTACATTTAACCAGTTCAATAAACAAGTTCACAATTTAAAGTCACTACACTTAACCATTTTCAAGTCACTAATTCACATTTCAAGTCACTAATTCATATTTCAAGTCACTACACTTAACCATTTTCAAGTAACAAGTTCACAATTTCGAGTCACTATATTTAACCATTTTCAAGTCACTAATTCACATTTCAAGTCACTACACTTAACCATTTTCAAGTCAGTAATTCACATTTCAAGTCACTACATTTAACCATTTTCAAGTCACTAATTCACATTTCAATTCACTACACTTAACCATTTTCAAGTCACTAATTCACAATTGAACTCACTATACTTAAACATATTCATGAAACAAGTTAACAATTTCAAGTCACTACACTTAACCATTTTCAAGTAACTAATTCATATTTCAAGTCACTACACTTAACCATTTTCAAGAAACAAGATCAGAATTTCAAATCACTACACTTAGCCATTTTTAAGTCACTAATTCGCATTTCAAGTCACTACACCTAACCATTTTCAAGAAACAAGTTCACAATTTCGAGTCACTACATTTAACCAGTTCAATAAACAAGTTCACAATTTAAAGTCACTACACTTAACCATTTTCAAGTCACTAATTCACATTTCAAGTCACTAATTCATATTTCAAGTCACTACACTTAACCATTTTCAAGTAACAAGTTCACAATTTCGAGTCACTATATTTAACCATTTTCAAGTCACTAATTCACATTTCAAGTCACTACACTTAACCATTTTCAAGTCAGTAATTCACATTTCAAGTCACTACATTTAACCATTTTCAAGTCACTAATTCACATTTCAATTCACTACACTTAACCATTTTCAAGTCACTAATTCACAATTGAACTCACTATACTTAAACATATTCATGAAACAAGTTAACAATTTCAAGTCACTACACTTAACCATTTTCAAGTAACTAATTCATATTTCAAGTTACTACACTTAACCATTTTCAAGAAACAAGATCAGAATTTCAAATCACTACACTTAGCCATTTTTAAGTCACTAATTCGCATTTCAAGTCACTACACTTAACCATTTTGAAGAAACAAGTTCACAATTTTGAGTCACTACATTTAACCAGTTCAATAAACAAGTTCACAATTTAAAGTCACAACACTTAACCATTTTCAAGTCACTAATTCACATTTCAAGTCACTAATTCATATTTCAAGTCACTACACTTAACCATTTTCAAGTCACTAATTCACAATTGAACTCACTATACTTAAACATATTCATGAAACAAGTTAACAATTTCAAGTCACTACACTTAAACCATTTTCAAGTAACTAATTCATATTTCAAGTCACTACACTTAACCATTTTCAAGAAACAAGATCAGAATTTCAAATCACTACACTTAGCCATTTTTAAGTCACTAATTCGCATTTCAAGTCACTACACTTAACCATTTTCAAGAAACAAGTTCACAATTTCGAGTCACTACATTTAACCAGTTCAATAAACAAGTTCACAATTTAAAGTCACTACACTTAACCATTTTCAAGTCACTAATTCACATTTCAAGTCACTAATTCATATTTCAAGTCACTACACTTAACCATTTTCAAGTAACAAGTTCACAATTTCGAGTCACTATATTTAACCATTTTCAAGTCACTAATTCACATTTCAAGTCACTACACTTAACCATTTTCAAGTCAGTAATTCACATTTCAAGTCACTACATTTAACCATTTTCAAGTCACTAATTCACATTTCAATTCACTACACTTAACCATTTTCAAGTCACTAATTCACATTTCAAGTCACTAATTCATATTTCAAGTCACTACACTTAACCATTTTCAAGTAACAAGTTCACAATTTTGAGTCACTATATTTAACCATTTTCAAGTCACTAATTCACATTTCAAGTCACTACACTTAACCATTTTCAAGTCAGTAATTCACATTTCAAGTCACTACACTTAACCATTTTCATGAAACAAGTTAACAGTTTCAAGTCACTACACTTAACCATTTTCAAGTCACTAATTCATATTTCATGTCACTACACTTAACCATTTTCAAGACACAAGTTCACACTTTCAAGTCGCTACACTTAACCATTTCAAGAAACAAGTTCACAATTTCTAGTCACTACACTTATCCATTTTCAAGAAACAAGTTCACAACCTTAAGTCACTACACTTAACCATTTTAAAGTCAGTAATTCACATTTCAAGTCACTAAACTTAACAATTTTCAAGAAACATGTTCACAATTTCAAGTCACTACATTTAGCCATTTTCAAGCCACTAATTCACATTTCAATTCACTACACTTAACCATTTTCAAGTCACTAATTCACAATTGAACTCACTATACTTAAACATTTTCATGAAACAAGTTAACAATTTCAAGTCACTACACTTAACCATTTTCAAGTAACTAATTCATATTTCAAGTCACTACACTTAACCATTTTCAAGAAACAAGATCAGAATTTCAAATCACTACACTTAGCCATTTTTAAGTCACTAATTTGCATTTCAAGTCACTACACTTAACCATTTTCAAGAAACAAGTTCACAATTTCGAGTCACTACATTTAACCAGTTCAATAAACAAGTTCACAATTTCGAGTCACTATATTTAACCATTTTCAAGTCACTAATTCACATTTCAAGTCACTATACTTAACCATTTTCAAGTCAGTAATTCACATTTCAAGTCACTACACTTAACCATTTTCATGAAACAAGTTAACAATTTCAAGTTACTACACTTAACCATTTTCAAGTCACTAATTCATATTTCATGTCACTACACTTAACCATTTTCAAGAAACAAGTTCACAATTTCAAGTCGCAACACTTAACCATTTCAAGAAACAAGTTCACAATTTCTAGTCACTACACTTATCCATTTTCAAGTCAGTAATTCACATTTCAAGTCACTACACTTAACCATTTTCAAGTAACAAGTTCACAATTTCGAGTCACTATATTTAACCATTTTCAAGTCACTAATTCACATTTCAAGTCACTACACTTAACCATTTTCAAGTCAGTAATTCACATTTCAAGTCACTACATTTAACCATTTTCAAGTCACTAATTCACATTTCAATTCACTACACTTAACCATTTTCAAGTCACTAATTCACATTTCAAGTCACTAATTCATATTTCAAGTCACTACACTTAACCATTTTCAAGTAACAAGTTCACAATTTTGAGTCACTATATTTAACCATTTTCAAGTCACTAATTCACATTTCAAGTCACTACACTTAACCATTTTCAAGTCAGTAATTCACATTTCAAGTCACTACACTTAACCATTTTCATGAAACAAGTTAACAGTTTCAAGTCACTACACTTAACCATTTTCAAGTCACTAATTCATATTTCATGTCACTACACTTAACCATTTTCAAAACACAAGTTCACACTTTCAAGTCGCTACACTTAACCATTTCAAGAAACAAGTTCACAATTTCTAGTCACTACACTTATCCATTTTCAAGAAACAAGTTCACAACCTTAAGTCACTACACTTAACCATTTTAAAGTCAGTAATTCACATTTCAAGTCACTAAACTTAACAATTTTCAAGAAACATGTTCACAATTTCAAGTCACTACATTTAGCCATTTTCAAGCCACTAATTCACATTTCAATTCACTACACTTAACCATTTTCAAGTCACTAATTCACAATTGAACTCACTATACTTAAACATTTTCATGAAACAAGTTAACAATTTCAAGTCACTACACTTAACCATTTTCAAGTAACTAATTCATATTTCAAGTCACTACACTTAACCATTTTCAAGAAACAAGATAAGAATTTCAAATCACTACACTTAGCCATTTTTAAGTCACTAATTTGCATTTCAAGTCACTATACTTAACCATTTTCAAGAAACAAGTTCACAATTTCGAGTCACTACATTTAACCAGTTCAATAAACAAGTTCACAATTTCGAGTCACTATATTTAACCATTTTCAAGTCACTAATTCACATTTCAAGTCACTATACTTAACCATTTTCAAGTCAGTAATTCACATTTCAAGTCACTACACTTAACCATTTTCAAGTAACTAATTCATAATTGAACTCACTATACTTAAACATATTCATGAAACAAGTTAACAATTTCAAGTCACTACACTTAACCATTTTCAAGTAACTAATTCATATTTCAAGTCACTACACTTAACCATTTTCAAGAAACAAGATCAGAATTTCAAATCACTACACTTAGCCATTTTTAAGTCACTAATTTGCATTTCAAGTCACTACACTTAACCATTTTCAAGAAACAAGTTCACAATTTTGAGTCACTACATTTAACCAGTTCAATAAACAAGTTCACAATTTCGAGTCACTATATTTAACCATTTTCAAGTCACTAATTCACATTTCAAGTCACTATACATAACCATTTTCAAGTCAGTAATTCACATTTCAAGTCACTACACTTAACCATTTTCAAGTAACTAATTCATAATTGAACTCACTATACTTAAACATATTCATGAAACAAGTTAACAATTTCAAGTCACTACACTTAACCATTTTCAAGTAACTAATTCATATTTCAAGTCACTACACTTAACCACTTTCAAGAAACAAGATCAGAATTTCAAATCACTACACTTAGCCATTTTTAAGTCACTAATTCGCATTTCAAGTCACTACACTTAACCATTTTCAAGAAACAAGTTCACAATTTCGAGTCATTACATTTAACCAGTTCTATAAACAAGTTCACAATTTAAAGTCACTACACTTAACCATTTTCAAGTCACTAATTCACATTTCAAGTCACTAATTCACATTTCAAGTCACTACACTTAACCATTTTCAAGAAACAAGTTCACAATTTCGAGTCACTACATTTAACCAGTTCAATAAACAAGTTCACAATTTCGAGTCACTATATTTAACCATTTTCAAGTCACTAATTCACATTTCAAGTCACTACACTTAACCATTTTCAAGTCAGTAATTCACATTTCAAGTCACTACATTTAACCATTTTCAAGTCACTAATTCACATTTCAATTCACTACACTTAACCATTTTCAAGTCACTAATTCACATTTCAAGTCACTAATTCATATTTCAAGTCACTACACTTAACCATTTTCAAGTAACAAGTTCACAATTTTGAGTCACTATATTTAACCATTTTCAAGTCACTAATTCACATTTCAAGTCACTACACTTAACCATTTTCAAGTCAGTAATTCACATTTCAAGTCACTACACTTAACCATTTTCATGAAACAAGTTAACAGTTTCAAGTCACTACACTTAACCATTTTCAAGTCACTAATTCATATTTCATGTCACTACACTTAACCATTTTCAAAACACAAGTTCACACTTTCAAGTCGCTACACTTAACCATTTCAAGAAACAAGTTCACAATTTCTAGTCACTACACTTATCCATTTTCAAGAAACAAGTTCACAACCTTAAGTCACTACACTTAACCATTTTAAAGTCAGTAATTCACATTTCAAGTCACTAAACTTAACAATTTTCAAGAAACATGTTCACAATTTCAAGTCACTACATTTAGCCATTTTCAAGCCACTAATTCACATTTCAATTCACTACACTTAACCATTTTCAAGTCACTAATTCACAATTGAACTCACTATACTTAAACATTTTCATGAAACAAGTTAACAATTTCAAGTCACTACACTTAACCATTTTCAAGTAACTAATTCATATTTCAAGTCACTACACTTAACCATTTTCAAGAAACAAGATCAGAATTTCAAATCACTACACTTAGCCATTTTTAAGTCACTAATTTGCATTTCAAGTCACTACACTTAACCATTTTCAAGAAACAAGTTCACAATTTCGAGTCACTACATTTAACCAGTTCAATAAACAAGTTCACAATTTCGAGTCACTATATTTAACCATTTTCAAGTCACTAATTCACATTTCAAGTCACTATACTTAACCATTTTCAAGTCAGTAATTCACATTTCAAGTCACTACACTTAACCATTTTCAAGTAACTAATTCATAATTGAACTCACTATACTTAAACATATTCATGAAACAAGTTAACAATTTCAAGTCACTACACTTAACCATTTTCAAGTAACTAATTCATATTTCAAGTCACTACACTTAACCATTTTCAAGAAACAAGATCAGAATTTCAAATCACTACACTTAGCCATTTTTAAGTCACTAATTTGCATTTCAAGTCACTACACTTAACTATTTTCAAGAAACAAGTTCACAATTTCGAGTCACTACATTTAACCAGTTCAATAAACAAGTTCACAATTTCGAGTCACTATATTTAACCATTTTCAAGTCACTAATTCACATTTCAAGTCACTATACTTAACCATTTTCAAGTCAGTAATTCACATTTCAAGTCACTACACTTAACCATTTTCAAGTAACTAATTCATAATTGAACTCACTATACTTAAACATATTCATGAAACAAGTTAACAATTTCAAGTCACTACACTTAACCATTTTCAAGTAACTAATTCATATTTCAAGTCACTACACTTAACCATTTTCAAGAAACAAGATCAGAATTTCAAATCACTACACTTAGCCATTTTTAAGTCACTAATTCGCATTTCAAGTCACTACACTTAACCATTTTCAAGAAACAAGTTCACAATTTCGAGTCATTACATTTAACCAGTTCAATAAACAAGTTCACAATTTAAAGTCACTACACTTAACCATTTTCAAGTCACTAATTCACATTTCAAGTCACTAATTCATATTTCAAGTCACTACACTTAACCATTTTCAAGTAACAAGTTCACAATTTCGAGTCACTATATTTAACCATTTTCAAGTCACTAATTCACATTTCAAGTCACTACACTTAACCATTTTCAAGTCAGTAATTCACATTTCAAGTCACTACATTTAACCATTTTCAAGTCACTAATTCACATTTCAATTCACTACACTTAACCATTTTCAAGTCACTAATTCACAATTGAACTCACTATACTTAAACATATTCATGAAACAAGTTAACAATTTCAAGTCACTACACTTAACCATTTTCAAGTAACTAATTCATATTTCAAGTTACTACACTTAACCATTTTCAAGAAACAAGATCAGAATTTCAAATCACTACACTTAGCCATTTTTAAGTCACTAATTCGCATTTCAAGTCACTACACTTAACCATTTTCAAGAAACAAGTTCACAATTTTGAGTCACTACATTTAACCAGTTCAATAAACAAGTTCACAATTTAAAGTCACTACACTTAACCATTTTCAAGTCACTAATTCACATTTCAAGTCACTAATTCATATTTCAAGTCACTACACTTAACCATTTTCAAGTCACTAATTCACAATTGAACTCACTATACTTAAACATATTCATGAAACAAGTTAACAATTTCAAGTCACTACACTTAACCATTTTCAAGTAACTAATTCATATTTCAAGTCACTACACTTAACCATTTTCAAGAAACAAGATCAGAATTTCAAATCACTACACTTAGCCATTTTTAAGTCACTAATTCGCATTTCAAGTCACTACACTTAACCATTTTCAAGAAACAAGTTCACAATTTCGAGTCACTACATTTAACCAGTTCAATAAACAAGTTCACAATTTAAAGTCACTACACTTAACCATTTTCAAATCACTAATTCACATTTCAAGTCACTAATTCATATTTCAAGTCACTACACTTAACCATTTTCAAGTAACAAGTTCACAATTTCGAGTCACTATATTTAACCATTTTCAAGTCACTAATTCACATTTCAAGTCACTACACTTAACCATTTTCAAGTCAGTAATTCACATTTCAAGTCACTACATTTAACCATTTTCAAGTCACTAATTCACATTTCAATTCACTACACTTAACCATTTTCAAGTCACTAATTCACATTTCAAGTCACTAATTCATATTTCAAGTCACTACACTTAACCATTTTCAAGTAACAAGTTCACAATTTTGAGTCACTATATTTAACCATTTTCAAGTCACTAATTCACATTTCAAGTCACTACACTTAACCATTTTCAAGTCAGTAATTCACATTTCAAGTCACTACACTTAACCATTTTCATGAAACAAGTTAACAGTTTCAAGTCACTACACTTAACCATTTTCAAGTCACTAATTCATATTTCATGTCACTACACTTAACCATTTTCAAGACACAAGTTCACACTTTCAAGTCGCTACACTTAACCATTTCAAGAAACAAGTTCACAATTTCTAGTCACTACACTTATCCATTTTCAAGAAACAAGTTCACAACCTTAAGTCACTACACTTAACCATTTTAAAGTCAGTAATTCACATTTCAAGTCACTAAACTTAACAATTTTCAAGAAACATGTTCACAATTTCAAGTCACTACATTTAGCCATTTTCAAGCCACTAATTCACATTTCAATTCACTACACTTAACCATTTTCAAGTCACTAATTCACAATTGAACTCACTATACTTAAACATTTTCATGAAACAAGTTAACAATTTCAAGTCACTACACTTAACCATTTTCAAGTAACTAATTCATATTTCAAGTCACTACACTTAACCATTTTCAAGAAACAAGATCAGAATTTCAAATCACTACACTTAGCCATTTTTAAGTCACTAATTTGCATTTCAAGTCACTACACTTAACCATTTTCAAGAAACAAGTTCACAATTTCGAGTCACTACATTTAACCAGTTCAATAAACAAGTTCACAATTTCGAGTCACTATATTTAACCATTTTCAAGTCACTAATTCACATTTCAAGTCACTATACTTAACCATTTTCAAGTCAGTAATTCACATTTCAAGTCACTACACTTAACCATTTTCATGAAACAAGTTAACAATTTCAAGTTACTACACTTAACCATTTTCAAGTCACTAATTCATATTTCATGTCACTACACTTAACCATTTTCAAGAAACAAGTTCACAATTTCAAGTCGCAACACTTAACCATTTCAAGAAACAAGTTCACAATTTCTAGTCACTACACTTATCCATTTTCAAGTCAGTAATTCACATTTCAAGTCACTACACTTAACCATTTTCAAGTAACAAGTTCACAATTTCGAGTCACTATATTTAACCATTTTCAAGTCACTAATTCACATTTCAAGTCACTACACTTAACCATTTTCAAGTCAGTAATTCACATTTCAAGTCACTACATTTAACCATTTTCAAGTCACTAATTCACATTTCAATTCACTACACTTAACCATTTTCAAGTCACTAATTCACATTTCAAGTCACTAATTCATATTTCAAGTCACTACACTTAACCATTTTCAAGTAACAAGTTCACAATTTTGAGTCACTATATTTAACCATTTTCAAGTCACTAATTCACATTTCAAGTCACTACACTTAACCATTTTCAAGTCAGTAATTCACATTTCAAGTCACTACACTTAACCATTTTCATGAAACAAGTTAACAGTTTCAAGTCACTACACTTAACCATTTTCAAGTCACTAATTCATATTTCATGTCACTACACTTAACCATTTTCAAAACACAAGTTCACACTTTCAAGTCGCTACACTTAACCATTTCAAGAAACAAGTTCACAATTTCTAGTCACTACACTTATCCATTTTCAAGAAACAAGTTCACAACCTTAAGTCACTACACTTAACCATTTTAAAGTCAGTAATTCACATTTCAAGTCACTAAACTTAACAATTTTCAAGAAACATGTTCACAATTTCAAGTCACTACATTTAGCCATTTTCAAGCCACTAATTCACATTTCAATTCACCACACTTAACCATTTTCAAGTCACTAATTCACAATTGAACTCACTATACTTAAACATTTTCATGAAACAAGTTAACAATTTCAAGTCACTACACTTAACCATTTTCAAGAAACAAGTTCACAATTTCGAGTCACTACACTTAACCATTTTCAAGTAACAAGTTCACAATTTCGAGTCACTATATTTAACCATTTTCAAGTCACTAATTCACATTTCAAGTCACTATACTTAACCATTTTCAAGTCAGTAATTCACATTTCAAGTCACTACACTTAACCATTTTCAAGTAACTAATTCATAATTGAACTCACTATACTTAAACATATTCATGAAACAAGTTAACAATTTCAAGTCACTACACTTAACCATTTTCAAGTAACTAATTCATATTTCAAGTCACTACACTGAACCATTTTCAAGAAACAAGATCAGAATTTCAAATCACTACACTTAGCCATTTTTAAGTCACTAATTTGCATTTCAAGTCACTACACTTAACCATTTTCAAGAAACAAGTTCACAATTTCGAGTCACTACATTTAACCAGTTCAATAAACAAGTTCACAATTTCGAGTCACTATATTTAACCATTTTCAAGTCACTAATTCACATTTCAAGTCACTATACTTAACCATTTTCAAGTCAGTAATTCACATTTCAAGTCACTACACTTAACCATTTTCAAGTAACTAATTCATAATTGAACTCACTATACTTAAACATATTCATGAAACAAGTTAACAATTTCAAGTCACTACACTTAACCATTTTCAAGTAACTAATTCATATTTCAAGTCACTACACTTAACCATTTTCAAGAAACAAGATCAGAATTTCAAATCACTACACTTAGCCATTTTTAAGTCACTAATTCGCATTTCAAGTCACTACACTTAACCATTTTCAAGAAACAAGTTCACAATTTCGAGTCATTACATTTAACCAGTTCAATAAACAAGTTCACAATTTAAAGTCACTACACTTAACCATTTTCAAGTCACTAATTCACATTTCAAGTCACTAATTCATATTTCAAGTCACTACACTTAACCATTTTCAAGTAACAAGTTCACAATTTCGAGTCACTATATTTAACCATTTTCAAGTCACTAATTCACATTTCAAGTCACTACACTTAACCATTTTCAAGTCAGTAATTCACATTTCAAGTCACTACATTTAACCATTTTCAAGTCACTAATTCACATTTCAATTCACTACACTTAACCATTTTCAAGTCACTAATTCACAATTGAACTCACTATACTTAAACATATTCATGAAACAAGTTAACAATTTCAAGTCACTACACTTAACCATTTTCAAGTAACTAATTCATATTTCAAGTTACTACACTTAACCATTTTCAAGAAACAAGATCAGAATTTCAAATCACTACACTTAGCCATTTTTAAGTCACTAATTCGCATTTCAAGTCACTACACTTAACCATTTTCAAGAAACAAGTTCACAATTTTGAGTCACTACATTTAACCAGTTCAATAAACAAGTTCACAATTTAAAGTCACTACACTTAACCATTTTCAAGTCACTAATTCACATTTCAAGTCACTAATTCATATTTCAAGTCACTACACTTAACCATTTTCAAGTCACTAATTCACAATTGAACTCACTATACTTAAACATATTCATGAAACAAGTTAACAATTTCAAGTCACTACACTTAACCATTTTCAAGTAACTAATTCATATTTCAAGTCACTACACTTAACCATTTTCAAGAAACAAGATCAGAATTTCAAATCACTACACTTAGCCATTTTTAAGTCACTAATTCGCATTTCAAGTCACTACACTTAACCATTTTCAAGAAACAAGTTCACAATTTCGAGTCACTACATTTAACCAGTTCAATAAACAAGTTCACAATTTAAAGTCACTACACTTAACCATTTTCAAATCACTAATTCACATTTCAAGTCACTAATTCATATTTCAAGTCACTACACTTAACCATTTTCAAGTAACAAGTTCACAATTTCGAGTCACTATATTTAACCATTTTCAAGTCACTAATTCACATTTCAAGTCACTACACTTAACCATTTTCAAGTCAGTAATTCACATTTCAAGTCACTACATTTAACCATTTTCAAGTCACTAATTCACATTTCAATTCACTACACTTAACCATTTTCAAGTCACTAATTCACATTTCAAGTCACTAATTCATATTTCAAGTCACTACACTTAACCATTTTCAAGTAACAAGTTCACAATTTTGAGTCACTATATTTAACCATTTTCAAGTCACTAATTCACATTTCAAGTCACTACACTTAACCATTTTCAAGTCAGTAATTCACATTTCAAGTCACTACACTTAACCATTTTCATGAAACAAGTTAACAGTTTCAAGTCACTACACTTAACCATTTTCAAGTCACTAATTCATATTTCATGTCACTACACTTAACCATTTTCAAGACACAAGTTCACACTTTCAAGTCGCTACACTTAACCATTTCAAGAAACAAGTTCACAATTTCTAGTCACTACACTTATCCATTTTCAAGAAACAAGTTCACAACCTTAAGTCACTACACTTAACCATTTTAAAGTCAGTAATTCACATTTCAAGTCACTAAACTTAACAATTTTCAAGAAACATGTTCACAATTTCAAGTCACTACATTTAGCCATTTTCAAGCCACTAATTCACATTTCAATTCACTACACTTAACCATTTTCAAGTCACTAATTCACAATTGAACTCACTATACTTAAACATTTTCATGAAACAAGTTAACAATTTCAAGTCACTACACTTAACCATTTTCAAGTAACTAATTCATATTTCAAGTCACTACACTTAACCATTTTCAAGAAACAAGATCAGAATTTCAAATCACTACACTTAGCCATTTTTAAGTCACTAATTTGCATTTCAAGTCACTACACTTAACCATTTTCAAGAAACAAGTTCACAATTTCGAGTCACTACATTTAACCAGTTCAATAAACAAGTTCACAATTTCGAGTCACTATATTTAACCATTTTCAAGTCACTAATTCACATTTCAAGTCACTATACTTAACCATTTTCAAGTCAGTAATTCACATTTCAAGTCACTACACTTAACCATTTTCATGAAACAAGTTAACAATTTCAAGTTACTACACTTAACCATTTTCAAGTCACTAATTCATATTTCATGTCACTACACTTAACCATTTTCAAGAAACAAGTTCACAATTTCAAGTCGCAACACTTAACCATTTCAAGAAACAAGTTCACAATTTCTAGTCACTACACTTATCCATTTTCAAGTCAGTAATTCACATTTCAAGTCACTACACTTAACCATTTTCAAGTAACAAGTTCACAATTTCGAGTCACTATATTTAACCATTTTCAAGTCACTAATTCACATTTCAAGTCACTACACTTAACCATTTTCAAGTCAGTAATTCACATTTCAAGTCACTACATTTAACCATTTTCAAGTCACTAATTCACATTTCAATTCACTACACTTAACCATTTTCAAGTCACTAATTCACATTTCAAGTCACTAATTCATATTTCAAGTCACTACACTTAACCATTTTCAAGTAACAAGTTCACAATTTTGAGTCACTATATTTAACCATTTTCAAGTCACTAATTCACATTTCAAGTCACTACACTTAACCATTTTCAAGTCAGTAATTCACATTTCAAGTCACTACACTTAACCATTTTCATGAAACAATTTAACAGTTTCAAGTCACTACACTTAACCATTTTCAAGTCACTAATTCATATTTCATGTCACTACACTTAACCATTTTCAAGACACAAGTTCACACTTTCAAGTCGCTACACTTAACCATTTCAAGAAACAAGTTCACAATTTCTAGTCACTACACTTATCCATTTTCAAGAAACAAGTTCACAACCTTAAGTCACTACACTTAACCATTTTAAAGTCAGTAATTCACATTTCAAGTCACTAAACTTAACAATTTTCAAGAAACATGTTCACAATTTCAAATCACTACATTTAACCATTTTCAAGTCACTAATTCACATTTCAATTCACTACACTTAACCATTTTCAAGTCACTAATTCACAATTGAACTCACTATACTTAAACATTTTCATGAAACAAGTTAACAATTTCAAGTCACTACACTTAACCATTTTCAAGAAACAAGTTCACAATTTCGAGTCACTACATTTAACCAGTTCAATAAACAAGTTCACAATTTCGAGTCACTATATTTAACCATTTTCAAGTCACTAATTCACATTTCAAGTCACTATACTTAACCATTTTCAAGTCAGTAATTCACATTTCAAGTCACTACACTTAACCATTTTCAAGTAACTAATTCATAATTGAACTCACTATACTTAAACATATTCATGAAACAAGTTAACAATTTCAAGTCACTACACTTAACCATTTTCAAGTAACTAATTCATATTTCAAGTCACTACACTTAACCATTTTCAAGAAACAAGATCAGAATTTCAAATCACTACACTTAGCCATTTCTAAGTCACTAATTTGCATTTCAAGTCACTACACTTAACCATTTTCAAGAAACAAGTTCACAATTTCGAGTCACTACATTTAACCAGTTCAATAAACAAGTTCACAATTTCGAGTCACTATATTTAACCATTTTCAAGTCACTAATTCACATTTCAAGTCACTATACTTAACCATTTTCAAGTCAGTAATTCACATTTCAAGTCACTACACTTAACCATTTTCAAGTAACTAATTCATAATTGAACTCACTATACTTAAACATATTCATGAAACAAGTTAACAATTTCAAGTCACTACACTTAACCATTTTCAAGTAACTAATTCATATTTCAAGTCACTACACTTAACCATTTTCAAGAAACAAGATCAGAATTTCAAATCACTACACTTAGCCATTTTTAAGTCACTAATTTGCATTTCAAGTCACTACACTTAACCATTTTCAAGAAACAAGTTCACAATTTCGAGTCACTACATTTAACCAGTTCAATAAACAAGTTCACAATTTCGAGTCACTATATTTAACCATTTTCAAGTCACTAATTCACATTTCAAGTCACTATACTTAACCATTTTCAAGTCAGTAATTCACATTTCAAGTCACTACACTTAACCATTTTCAAGTAACTAATTCATAATTGAACTCACTATACTTAAACATATTCATGAAACAAGTTAACAATTTCAAGTCACTACACTTAACCATTTTCAAGTAACTAATTCATATTTCAAGTCACTACACTTAACCATTTTCAAGAAACAAGATCAGAATTTCAAATCACTACACTTAGCCATTTTTAAGTCACTAATTCGCATTTCAAGTCACTACACTTAACCATTTTCAAGAAACAAGTTCACAATTTCGAGTCATTACATTTAACCAGTTCAATAAACAAGTTCACAATTTAAAGTCACTACACTTAACCATTTTCAAGTCACTAATTCACATTTCAAGTCACTAATTCATATTTCAAGTCACTACACTTAACCATTTTCAAGTAACAAGTTCACAATTTCGAGTCACTATATTTAACCATTTTCAAGTCACTAATTCACATTTCAAGTCACTACACTTAACCATTTTCAAGTCAGTAATTCACATTTCAAGTCACTACACTTAACCATTTTCAAGTAACTAATTCATAATTGAACTCACTATACTTAAACATATTCATGAAACAAGTTAACAATTTCAAGTCACTACACTTAACCATTTTCAAGTAACTAATTCATATTTCAAGTCACTACACTTAACCATTTTCAAGAAACAAGATCAGAATTTCAAATCACTACACTTAGCCATTTTTAAGTCACTAATTCGCATTTCAAGTCACTACACTTAACCATTTTCAAGAAACAAGTTCACAATTTCGAGTCATTACATTTAACCAGTTCAATAAACAAGTTCACAATTTAAAGTCACTACACTTAACCATTTTCAAGTCACTAATTCACATTTCAAGTCACTAATTCATATTTCAAGTCACTACACTTAACCATTTTCAAGTAACAAGTTCACAATTTCGAGTCACTATATTTAACCATTTTCAAGTCACTAATTCACATTTCAAGTCACTACACTTAACCATTTTCAAGTCAGTAATTCACATTTCAAGTCACTACATTTAACCATTTTCAAGTCACTAATTCACATTTCAATTCACTACACTTAACCATTTTCAAGTCACTAATTCACAATTGAACTCACTATACTTAAACATATTCATGAAACAAGTTAACAATTTCAAGTCACTACACTTAACCATTTTCAAGTAACTAATTCATATTTCAAGTTACTACACTTAACCATTTTCAAGAAACAAGATCAGAATTTCAAATCACTACACTTAGCCATTTTTAAGTCACTAATTCGCATTTCAAGTCACTACACTTAACCATTTTCAAGAAACAAGTTCACAATTTTGAGTCACTACATTTAACCAGTTCAATAAACAAGTTCACAATTTAAAGTCACTACACTTAACCATTTTCAAGTCACTAATTCACATTTCAAGTCACTAATTCATATTTCAAGTCACTACACTTAACCATTTTCAAGTCACTAATTCACAATTGAACTCACTATACTTAAACATATTCATGAAACAAGTTAACAATTTCAAGTCACTACACTTAACCATTTTCAAGTAACTAATTCATATTTCAAGTCACTACACTTAACCATTTTCAAGAAACAAGATCAGAATTTCAAATCACTACACTTAGCCATTTTTAAGTCACTAATTCGCATTTCAAGTCACTACACTTAACCATTTTCAAGAAACAAGTTCACAATTTCGAGTCACTACATTTAACCAGTTCAATAAACAAGTTCACAATTTAAAGTCACTACACTTAACCATTTTCAAGTCACTAATTCACATTTCAAGTCACTAATTCATATTTCAAGTCACTACACTTAACCATTTTCAAGTAACAAGTTCACAATTTTGAGTCACTATATTTAACCATTTTCAAGTCACTAATTCACATTTCAAGTCACTACACTTAACCATTTTCAAGTCAGTAATTCACATTTCAAGTCACTACACTTAACCATTTTCATGAAACAAGTTAACAGTTTCAAGTCACTACACTTAACCATTTTCAAGTCACTAATTAATATTTCATGTCACTACACTTAACCATTTTCAAGACACAAGTTCACACTTTCAAGTCGCTACACTTAACCATTTCAAGAAACAAGTTCACAATTTCTAGTCACTACACTTATCCATTTTCAAGAAACAAGTTCACAACCTTAAGTCACTACACTTAACCATTTTAAAGTCAGTAATTCACATTTCAAGTCACTAAACTTAACAATTTTCAAGAAACATGTTCACAATTCCAAGTCACTACATTTAGCCATTTTCAAGCCACTAATTCACATTTCAATTCACTACACTTAACCATTTTCAAGTCACTAATTCACAATTGAACTCACTATACTTAAACATTTTCATGAAACAAGTTAACAATTTCAAGTCACTACACTTAACCATTTTCAAGTAACTAATTCATATTTCAAGTCACTACACTTAACCATTTTCAAGAAACAAGATCAGAATTTCAAATCACTACACTTAGCCATTTTTAAGTCACTAATTTGCATTTCAAGTCACTACACTTAACCATTTTCAAGAAACAAGTTAACAATTTCGAGTCACTACATTTAACCAGTTCAATAAAGAAGTTCACAATTTCGAGTCACTATATTTAACCATTTTCAAGTCACTAATTCACATTTCAAGTCACTATACTTAACCATTTTCAAGTCAGTAATTCACATTTCAAGTCACTACACTTAACCATTTTCATGAAACAAGTTAACAATTTCAAGTCACTACATTTAACCATTTTCAAGTCACTAATTCATATTTCATGTCACTACACTTAACCATTTTCAAGAAACAAGTTCACAATTTCAAGTCGCAACACTTAACCATTTCAAGAAACAAGTTCACAATTTCTAGTCACTACACTTATCCATTTTCAAGTCAGTAATTCACATTTCAAGTCACTACACTTAACCATTTTAAAGTCAGTAATTCACATTTCAAGTCACTATACTTAACAATTTTCAAGAAACATGTTCACAATTTCAAGTAACTACATTTAACCATTTTCAAGTCACTAATTCACATTTCAATTCACTACACTTAACCATTTTCAAGTCACTAATTCACAATTGAACTCACTATACTTAAACATTTTCATGAAACAAGTTAACAATTTCAAGTCACTACACTTAACCATTTTCAAGTAACTAATTCATATTTCAAGTCACTACACTTAACCATTTTCAAGAAACAAGATCAGAATTTCAAATCACTACACTTAGCCATTTTTAAGTCACTAATTCGCATTTCAAGTCACTACACTTAACCATTTTCAAGAAACAAGTTCACAATTTCGAGTCACTACATTTAACCAGTTCAATAAACAAGTTCACAATTTAAAGTCACTACACTTAACCATTTTCAAGTCACTAATTCACATTTCAAGTCACTAATTCATATTTCAAGTCACTACACTTAACCATTTTCAAGTAACTAATTCATATTTCAAGTCACTACACTTAACCATTTTCAAGTCACTAATTCACAATTGAACTCACTATACTTAAACATATTCATGAAACAAGTTAACAATTTCAAGTCACTACACTTAACCATTTTCAAGTAACTAATTCATATTTCAAGTCACTACACTTAACCATTTTCAAGAAACAAGATCAGAATTTCAAATCACTACACTTAGCCATTTTTAAGTCACTAATTCGCATTTCAAGTCACTACACTTAACCATTTTCAAGAAACAAGTTCACAATTTCGAGTCACTACATTTAACCAGTTCAATAAACAAGTTCACAATTTAAAGTCACTACACTTAACCATTTTCAAGTCACTAATTCACATTTCAAGTCACTAATTCATATTTCAAGTCACTACACGTAACCATTTTCAAGTAACAAGTTCACAATTTCGAGTCACTATATTTAACCATTTTCAAGTCACTAATTCACATTTCAAGTCACTACACTTAACCATTTTCAAGTCAGTAATTCACATTTCAAGTCACTACATTTAACCATTTTCAAGTCACTAATTCACATTTCAATTCACTACACTTAACCATTTTCAAGTCACTAATTCACAATTGAACTCACTATACTTAAAACATATTCATGAAACAAGTTAACAATTTCAAGTCACTACACTTAACCATTTTCAAGTAACTAATTCATATTTCAAGTTACTACACTTAACCATTTTCAAGAAACACGATCAGAATTTCAAATCACTACACTTAGCCATTTTTAAGTCACTAATTCGCATTTCAAGTCACTACACTTAACCATTTTCAAGAAACAAGTTCACAATTTTGAGTCACTACATTTAACCAGTTCAATAAACAAGTTCACAATTTAAAGTCACTACACTTAACCATTTTCAAGTCACTAATTCACATTTCAAGTCACTAATTCATATTTCAAGTCACTACACTTAACCATTTTCAAGTCACTAATTCACAATTGAACTCACTATACTTAAACATATTCATGAAACAAGTTAACAATTTCAAGTCACTACACTTAACCATTTTCAAGTAACTAATTCATATTTCAAGTCACTACACTTAACCATTTTCAAGAAACAAGATCAGAATTTCAAATCACTACACTTAGCCATTTTTAAGTCACTAATTCGCATTTCAAGTCACTACACTTAACCATTTTCAAGAAACAAGTTCACAATTTCGAGTCACTACATTTAACCAGTTCAATAAACAAGTTCACAATTTAAAGTCACTACACTTAACCATTTTCAAGTCACTAATTCACATTTCAAGTCACTAATTCATATTTCAAGTCACTACACTTAACCATTTTCAAGTAACAAGTTCACAATTTCGAGTCACTATATTTAACCATTTTCAAGTCACTAATTCACATTTCAAGTCACTACACTTAACCATTTTCAAGTCAGTAATTCACATTTTAAGTCACTACACTTAACCATTTTCATGAAACAAGTTAACAGTTTCAAGTCACTACACTTAACCATTTTCAAGTCACTAATTCACATTTCTAGTCACTAATTCATATTTCAAGTCACTACACTTAACCATTTTCAAGTAACAAGTTCACAATTTTGAGTCACTATATTTAACCATTTTCAAGTCACTAATTCACATTTCAAGTCACTACACTTAACCATTTTCAAGTCAGTAATTCACATTTCAAGTCACTACACTTAACCATTTTCATGAAACAAGTTAACAGTTTCAAGTCACTACACTTAACCATTTTCAAGTCACTAATTCACATTTCTAGTCACTAATTCATATTTCAAGTCACTACACTTAACCATTTTCAAGTAACAAGTTCACAATTTTGAGTCACTATATTTAACCATTTTCAAGTCACTAATTCACATTTCAAGTCACTACACTTAACCATTTTCAAGTCAGTAATTCACATTTCAAGTCACTACACTTAACCATTTTCATGAAACAAGTTAACAGTTTCAAGTCACTACACTTAACCATTTTCAAGTCACTAATTCATATTTCATGTCACTACACTTAACCATTTTCAAGACACAAGTTCACACTTTCAAGTCGCTACACTTAACCATTTCAAGAAACAAGTTCACAATTTCTAGACACTACACTTATCCATTTTCAAGAAACAAGTTCACAACCTTAAGTCACTACACTTAACCATTTTAAAGTCAGTAATTCACATTTCAAGTCACTAAACTTAACAATTTTCAAGAAACATGTTCACAATTTCAAGTCACTACATTTAGCCATTTTCAAGCCACTAATTCACATTTCAATTCACTACACTTAACCATTTTCAAGTCACTAATTCACAATTGAACTCACTATACTTAAACATTTTCATGAAACAAGTTAACAATTTCAAGTCACTACACTTAACCATTTTCAAGTAACTAATTCATATTTCAAGTCACTACACTGAACCATTTTCAAGAAACAAGATCAGAATTTCAAATCACTACACTTAGCCATTTTTAAGTCACTAATTTGCATTTCAAGTCACTACACTTAACCATTTTCAAGAAACAAGTTCACAATTTCGAGTCACTACATTTAACCAGTTCAATAAACAAGTTCACAATTTCGATTCACTATATTTAACCATTTTCAAGTCACTAATTCACATTTAAGTCACTATACTTAACCATTTTCAAGTCAGTAATTCACATTTCAAGTCACTACACTTAACCATTTTCATGAAACAAGTTTACAGTTTCAAGTCACTACACTTAACCATTTTCAAGTCACTAATTCATATTTCATGTCACTACACTTAACCATTTTCAAGAAACAAGTTCACAATTTCAAGTCGCAACACTTAACCATTTCAAGAAACAAGTTCACAATTTCTAGTCACTACACTTATCCATTTTCAAGTCAGTAATTCACATTTCAAGTCACTACACTTAACCATTTTAAAGTCAGTAATTCACATTTCAAGTCACTATACTTAACAATTTTCAAGAAACATGTTCACAATTTCAAGTAACTACATTTAACCATTTTCAAGTCACTAATTCACATTTCAATTCACTACACTTAACCATTTTCAAGTCACTAATTCACAATTGAACTCACTATACTTAAACATTTTCATGAAACAAGTTAACAATTTCAAGTCACTACACTTAACCATTTTCAAGTAACTAATTCATATTTCAAGTCACTACACTTAACCATTTTCAAGAAACAAGATCAGAATTTCAAATCACTACACTTAGCCATTTTTAAGTCACTAATTCGCATTTCAAGTCACTACACTTAACCATTTTCAAGAAACAAGTTCACAATTTCGAGTCACTACATTTAACCAGTTCAATAAACAAGTTCACAATTTCGAGTCACTATATTTAACCATTTTCAAGTCACTAATTCACATTTCAAGTCACTATACTTAACCATTTTCAAGTCAGTAATTCACATTTCAAGTCACTACACTTAACCATTTTCATGAAACAAGTTAACAATTTCAAGTCACTACACTTAACCATTTTCAAGTAACTAATTCATATTTCAAGTCACTACACTTAACCATTTTCAAGAAACAAGATCAGAATTTCAAATCACTACACTTAGCCATTTTTAAGTCACTAATTTGCATTTCAAGTCACTACACTTAACCATTTTCAAGAAACAAGTTCACAATTTCGAGTCACTACATTTAACCAGTTCAATAAACAAGTTCACAATTTCGAGTCACTATATTTAACCATTTTCAAGTTACTAATTCACATTTCAAGTCACTATACTTAACCATTTTCAAGTCAGTAATTCACATTTCAAGTCACTACACTTAACCATTTTCATGAAACAAGTTAACAATTTCAAGTCACTACACTTAACCATTTTCAAGTATCTAATTCATATTTCAAGTCACTACACTTAACCATTTTCAAGTCACTAATTCACAATTGAACTCACTATACTTAAACATATTCATGAAACAAGTTAACAATTTCAAGTCACTACACTTAACCATTTTCAAGTAACTAATTCATATTTCAAGTCACTACACTTAACCATTTTCAAGAAACAAGATCAGAATTTCAAATCACTACACTTAGCCATTTTTAAGTCACTAATTCGCATTTCAAGTCACTACACTTAACCATTTTCAAGAAACAAGTTCACAATTTCGAGTCACTACATTTAACCAGTTCAATAAACAAGTTCACAATTTAAAGTCACTACACTTAACCATTTTCAAGTCACTAATTCACATTTCAAGTCACTAATTCATATTTCAAGTCACTACACTTAACCATTTTCAAGTAACAAGTTCACAATTTTGAGTCACTATATTTAACCATTTTCAAGTCACTAATTCACATTTCAAGTCACTACACTTAACCATTTTCAAGTCAGTAATTCACATTTCAAGTCACTACATTTAACCATTTTCAAGTCACTAATTCACATTTCAATTCACTACACTTAACCATTTTCAAGTCACTAATTCACAATTGAACTCACTATACTTAAACATATTCATGAAACAAGTTAACAATTTCAAGTCACTACACTTAACCATTTTCAAGTAACTAATTCATATTTCAAGTTACTACACTTAACCATTTTCAAGAAACAAGATCAGAATTTCAAATCACTACACTTAGCCATTTTTAAGTCACTAATTCGCATTTCAAGTCACTACACTTAACCATTTTCAAGAAACAAGTTCACAATTTTGAGTCACTACATTTAACCAGTTCAATAAACAAGTTCACAATTTAAAGTCACTACACTTAACCATTTTCAAGTCACTAATTCACATTTCAAGTCACTAATTCATATTTCAAGTCACTACACTTAACCATTTTCAAGTCACTAATTCACAATTGAACTCACTATACTTAAACATATTCATGAAACAAGTTAACAATTTCAAGTCACTACACTTAACCATTTTCAAATAACTAATTCATATTTCAAGTCACTACACTTAACCATTTTCAAGAAACAAGATCAGAATTTCAAATCACTACACTTAGCCATTTTTAAGTCACTAATTCGCATTTCAAGTCACTACACTTAACCATTTTCAAGAAACAAGTTCACAATTTCGAGTCACTACATTTAACCAGTTCAATAAACAAGTTCACAATTTAAAGTCACTACACTTAACCATTTTCAAGTCACTAATTCACATTTCAAGTCACTAATTCATATTTCAAGTCACTACACTTAACCATTTTCAAGAAACAAGTTCACAATTTCGAGTCACTACATTTAACCAGTTCAATAAACAAGTTCACAATTTAAAGTCACTACACTTAACCATTTTCAAGTCACTAATTCACATTTCAAGTCACTAATTCATATTTCAAGTCACTACACTTAACCATTTTCAAGTAACAAGTTCACAATTTCGAGTCACTATATTTAACCATTTTCAAGTCACTAATTCACATTTCAAGTCACTACACTTAACCATTTTCAAGTCAGTAATTCACATTTCAAGTCACTACATTTAACCATTTTCAAGTCACTAATTCACATTTCAATTCACTACACTTAACCATTTTCAAGTCACTAATTCACATTTCAAGTCACTAATTCATATTTCAAGTCACTACACTTAACCATTTTCAAGTAACAAGTTCACAATTTTGAGTCACTATATTTAACCATTTTCAAGTCACTAATTCACATTTCAAGTCACTACACTTAACCATTTTCAAGTCAGTAATTCACATTTCAAGTCACTACACTTAACCATTTTCATGAAACAATTTAACAGTTTCAAGTCACTACACTTAACCATTTTCAAGTCACTAATTCATATTTCATGTCACTACACTTAACCATTTTCAAGACACAAGTTCACACTTTCAAGTCGCTACACTTAACCATTTCAAGAAACAAGTTCACAATTTCTAGTCACTACACTTATCCATTTTCAAGAAACAAGTTCACAACCTTAAGTCACTACACTTAACCATTTTAAAGTCAGTAATTCACATTTCAAGTCACTAAACTTAACAATTTTCAAGAAACATGTTCACAATTTCAAATCACTACATTTAACCATTTTCAAGTCACTAATTCACATTTCAATTCACTACACTTAACCATTTTCAAGTCACTAATTCACAATTGAACTCACTATACTTAAACATTTTCATGAAACAAGTTAACAATTTCAAGTCACTACACTTAACCATTTTCAAGTAACTAATTCATATTTCAAGTCACTACACTTAACCATTTTCAAGAAACAAGATCAGAATTTCAAATCACTACACTTAGCCATTTTTAAGTCACTAATTTGCATTTCAAGTCACTACACTTAACCATTTTCAAGAAACAAGTTCACAATTTCGAGTCACTACATTTAACCAGTTCAATAAACAAGTTCACAATTTCGAGTCACTATATTTAACCATTTTCAAGTAACTAATTCACATTTCAAGTCACTATACTTAACCATTTTCAAGTCAGTAATTCACATTTCAAGTCACTACACTTAACCATTTTCATGAAACAAGTTAACAATTTCAAGTCACTACACTTAACCATTTTCAAGTCACTAATTCATATTTCATGTCACTACACTTAACCATTTTCAAGAAACAAGTTCACAATTTCAAGTCGCAACACTTAACCATTTCAAGAAACAAGTTCACAATTTCTAGTCACTACACTTATCCATTTTCAAGTCAGTAATTCACATTTCAAGTCACTACACTTAACCATTTTAAAGTCAGTAATTCACATTTCAAGTCACTATACTTAACAATTTTCAAGAAACATGTTCACAATTTCAAGTAACTGCATTTAACCATTTTCAAGTCACTAATTCACATTTCAATTCACTACACTTAACCATTTTCAAGTCACTAATTCACAATTGAACTCACTATACTTAAACATTTTCATGAAACAAGTTAACAATTTCAAGTCACTACACTTAACCATTTTCAAGTAACTAATTCATATTTCAAGTCACTACACTTAACCATTTTCAAGAAACAAGATCAGAATTTCAAATCACTACACTTAGCCATTTTTAAGTCACTAATTCGCATTTCAAGTCACTACACTTAACCATTTTCAAGAAACAAGTTCACAATTTCGAGTCACTACATTTAACCAGTTCAATAAACAAGTTCACAATTTAAAGTCACTACACTTAACCATTTTCAAGTCACTAATTCACATTTCAAGTCACTAATTCATATTTCAAGTCACTACACTTAACCATTTTCAAGTAACAAGTTCACAATTTCGAGTCACTATATTTAACCATTTTCAAGTCACTAATTCACATTTCAAGTCACTACACTTAACCATTTTCAAGTCAGTAATTCACATTTCAAGTCACTACATTTAACCATTTTCAAGTCACTAATTCACATTTCAATTCACTACACTTAACCATTTTCAAGTCACTAATTCACAATTGAACTCACTATACTTAAACATATTCATGAAACAAGTTAACAATTTCAAGTCACTACACTTAACCATTTTCAAGTAACTAATTCATATTTCAAGTTACTACACTTAACCATTTTCAAGAAACAAGATCAGAATTTCAAATCACTACACTTAGCCATTTTTAAGTCACTAATTCGCATTTCAAGTCACTACACTTAACCATTTTCAAGAAACAAGTTCACAATTTCGAGTCACTACATTTAACCAGTTCAATAAACAAGTTCACAATTTAAAGTCACTACACTTAACCATTTTCAAGTCACTAATTCACATTTGAAGTTACTAATTCATATTTCAAGTCACTACACTTAACCATTTTCAAGTAACAAGTTCACAATTTTGAGTCACTATATTTAACCATTTTCAAGTCACTAATTCACATTTCAAGTCACTACACTTAACCATTTTCCAGTCAGTAATTCACATTTCAAGTCACTACACTTAACCATTTTCATGAAACAAGTTAACAGTTTCAAGTCACTACACTTAACCATTTTCAAGTCACTAATTCATATTTCATGTCACTACACTTAACCATTTTCAAGAAACAAGTTCACAATTTCAAGTCACTATATTTAACCATTTTCAAGTCACTAATTCACATTTCAAGTCACTACACTTAACCATTTTCAAGTCAGTAATTCACATTTCAAGTCACTACACTTAACCATTTTCAAGAAACAAGATCAGAATTTCAAATCACTACACTTAGCCATTTTTAAGTCACTAATTCGCATTTCAAGTCACTACATTTAACCAGTTCAATAAACAAGTTCACAATTTAAAGTCACTACACTTAACAATTTTCAAGTCACTAATTCACATTTCAAGTGACTAATTCATATTTCAAGTCACTACACTTAACCATTTTCAAGTAACAAGTTCACAATTTCGAGTCACTATATTTAACCATTTTCAAGTCACTAATTCACATTTCAAGTCACTACACTTAACCATTTTCAAGTCAGTAATTCACATTTCAAGTCACTACACTTAACAATTTTAAAGAAACATGTTCACAATTTCAAGTCACTACATTTAACCATTTTTATGTCACTAATTCGCATTTCAAGTCACTACACTTAACCATTTTCAAGAAACAAGTTCACAATTTCGAGTCACTACATTTAACCAGTTCAATAAACAAGTTCACAATTTAAAGTCACTACACTTAACCATTTTCAAGTCACTAATTCACATTTCAAGTCACTAATTTATATTTCAAGTCACTACACTTAACAATTTTCAAGTAACAAGTTCACAATTTCGAGTCACTATATTTAACCATTTTCAAGTCAGTAATTCACATTTCAAGTCACTACACTTAACCATTTTACTGAAACAAGTTAACAGTTTCAAGTCACTACACTTAACCATTTCCAAGTCACTAATTCATATTTCACGTCACTACACTTAACCATTTTCAAGAAACAAGTTCACAATTTCAAGTCGCTACTCTTAACCATTTCAAGAAACAAGTTCACAATTTCTAGTCACTACACTTATCCATTTTCAAGAAACAATTTCACAACCTTAAGTCACTACACTTAACCATTTTAAAGTCAGTAATTCACATTTCAAGTCACTACACTTAACCATTTTCAAGTCAGTAATTCACATTTCAAGTCACTACACTTAACCATTTTCATGAAACAAGTTAACAGTTTCAAGTCACTACACTTAACCATTTTCAAGTCACTAATTCATATTTCATGTCACTACACTTAACCATTTTCATGAAACAAGTTAACAATTTCAAGTCACTACACTTAACCATTTTCAAGTAACTAATTCATATTTCAAGTCATTACACTTAACCATTTTCAAGAAACAAGATCAGAATTTCAAATCACTACACTTAGCCATTTTTAAGTCACTAATTCGCATTTCAAGTCACTACACTTAACCATTTTCAAGAAACAAGTTCACAATTTTGAGTCACTACATTTAACCAGTTCAATAAACAAGTTCACAATTTAAAGTCACTACACTTAACCATTTTCAAGTCACTAATTCACATTTCAAGTCACTAATTCATATTTCAAGTCACTACACTTTACCATTTTCAAGTAACAAGTTCACAATTTTGAGTCACTATATTTAACCATTTTCAAGTCACTAATTCACATTTCAAGTCACTACACTTAACCATTTTCATGAAACAAGTTAACAGTTTCAAGTCACTACACTTAACCATTTTCAAGTCACTAATTCATATTTCATGTCACTACACTTAACCATTTTCAAGACACAAGTTCACAATTTCAAGTCGCTACACTTAACCATTTCAAGAAACAAGTTCACAATTTCTAGTCACTACACTTATCCATTTTCAAGAAACAAGTTCACAACCTTAAGTCACTACACTTAACCATTTTAAAGTCAGTAATTCACATTTCAAGTCACTAAACTTAACAATTTTCAAGAAACATGTTCACAATTTCAAGTCACTACATTTAGCCATTTTCAAGCCACTAATTCACATTTCAATTCACTACACTTAACCATTTTCAAGTCACTAATTCACAATTGAACTCACTATACTTAAACATTTTCATGAAACAAGTTAACAATTTCAAGTCACTACACTTAACCATTTTCAAGTAACTAATTCATATTTCAAGTCACTACACTTAACCATTTTCAAGAAACAAGATCAGAATTTCAAATCACTACACTTAGCCATTTTCAAGAAACAAGTTCACAATTTCGAGTCACTACATTTAACCAGTTCAATAAACAAGGTCACAATTTAAAGTCACTACACTTAACCATTTTCAAGTCACTAATTCACATTTCAAGTCACTAATTCATATTTCAAGTCACTACACTTAACCATTTTCAAGTAACAAGTTCACAATTTTGAGTCACTATATTTAACCATTTTCAAGTCACTAATTCACATTTCAAGTCACTACACTTAACCATTTTCATGAAACAAGTTAACAGTTTCAAGTCACTACACTTAACCATTTTAAAGTCACTAATTAATATTTCAAGTCACTACACTTAACCATTTTCAAGTAACTAATTCATATTTCAAGTCACTACACTTAACCATTTTCAAGAAACAAGATTAGAATTTCAAATCACTACACTTAGCCATTTTTAAGTCACTAATTCGCATTTCAAGTCACTAAACTTAACCATTTTCAAGAAACAAGTTCACAATTTCAAGTCGCAACACTTGACCATTTCAAGAAACAAGTTCACAATTTCTAGTCACTACATTTAACCAGTTCAATAAACAAGTTCACAATTTAAAGTCACTACACTTAACCATTTTCAAGTCACTAATTCACATTTCAAGTGACTAATTCATATTTCAAGTCACTACACTTAACCAGTTTCAAGTATCAAGTTCACAATTTCGAGTCACTATATTTAACCATTTTCAAGTCACTAATTCACATTTCAAGTCACTACGCTTAACCATTTTCAAGTCAGTAATTCACATTTCAAGTCACTACACTTAACCATTTTCATGAAACAAGTTTACAGTTTCAAGTCACTACACTTAACCATTTTCAAGTCACTAATTCATATTTCATGTCACTACACTTAACCATTTTCAAGAAACAAGTTCACAATTTCAAGTCGCAACACTTAACCATTTCAAGAAACAAGTTCACAATTTCTAGTCACTACACTTATCCATTTTCAAGTCAGTAATTCACATTTCAAGTCACTACACTTAACCATTTTAAAGTCAGTAATTCACATTTCAAGTCACTATACTTAACAATTTTCAAGAAACATGTTCACAATTTCAAGTAACTACATTTAACCATTTTCAAGTCACTAATTCACATTTCAATTCACTACACTTAACCATTTTCAAGTCACTAATTCACAATTGAACTCACTATACTTAAACATTTTCATGAAACAAGTTAACAATTTCAAGTCACTACACTTAACCATTTTCAAGAAACAAGTTCACAATTTCGAGTCACTACATTTAACCAGTTCAATAAACAAGGTCACAATTTAAAGTCACTACACTTAACCATTTTCAAGTCACTAATTCACATTTCAAGTCACTAATTCATATTTCAAGTCACTACACTTAACCATTTTCAAGTAACAAGTTCACAATTTCGAGTCACTATATTTAACCATTTTCAAGTCACTAATTCACATTTCAAGTCACTACACTTAACCATTTTCAAGTCAGTAATTCACATTTCAAGTCACTACATTTAACCATTTTCAAGTCACTAATTCACATTTCAATTCACTACACTTAACCATTTTCAAGTCACTAATTCACAATTGAACTCACTATACTTAAACATATTCATGAAACAAGTTAACAATTTCAAGTCACTACACTTAACCATTTTCAAGTAACTAATTCATATTTCAAGTCACTACACTTAACCATTTTCAAGAAACAAGATCAGAATTTCAAATCACTACACTTAGCCATTTTTAAGTCACTAATTCGCATTTCAAGTCACTACACTTAACCGTTTTCAAGAAACAAGTTCACAATTTCGACTCACTACATTTAACCAGTTCAATAAACAAGTTCACAATTTAAAGTCACTACACTTAACCATTTTCAAGTCACTAATTCACATTTCAAGTGACTAATTCATATTTCAAGTCACTACACTTAACCAGTTTCAAGTATCAAGTTCACAATTTCGAGTCACTATATTTAACCATTTTCAAGTCACTAATTCACATTTCAAGTCACTACGCTTAACCATTTTCAAGTCAGTAATTCACATTTCAAGTCACTACACTTAACCATTTTCATGAAACAAGTTTACAGTTTCAAGTCACTACACTTAACCATTTTCAAGTCACTAATTCATATTTCATGTCACTACACTTAACCATTTTCAAGAAACAAGTTCACAATTTCAAGTCGCAACACTTAACCATTTCAAGAAACAAGTTCACAATTTCTAGTCACTACACTTATCCATTTTCAAGTCAGTAATTCACATTTCAAGTCACTACACTTAACCATTTTAAAGTCAGTAATTCACATTTCAAGTCACTATACTTAACAATTTTCAAGAAACATGTTCACAATTTCAAGTAACTACATTTAACCATTTTCAAGTCACTAATTCACATTTCAATTCACTACACTTAACCATTTTCAAGTCACTAATTCACAATTGAACTCACTATACTTAAACATTTTCATGAAACAAGTTAACAATTTCAAGTCACTACACTTAACCATTTTCAAGAAACAAGTTCACAATTTCGAGTCACTACATTTAACCAGTTCAATAAACAAGGTCACAATTTAAAGTCACTACACTTAACCATTTTCAAGTCACTAATTCACATTTCAAGTCACTAATTCATATTTCAAGTCACTACACTTAACCATTTTCAAGTAACAAGTTCACAATTTCGAGTCACTATATTTAACCATTTTCAAGTCACTAATTCACATTTCAAGTCACTACACTTAACCATTTTCAAGTCAGTAATTCACATTTCAAGTCACTACATTTAACCATTTTCAAGTCACTAATTCACATTTCAATTCACTATATTTAACCATTTTCAAGTCACTAATTCACATTTCAAGTCACTACACTTAACCATTTTCAAGTCAGTAATTCACATTTCAAGTCACTACATTTAACCATTTTCAAGTCACTAATTCACATTTCAATTCACTACACTTAACCATTTTCAAGTCACTAATTCACAATTGAACTCACTATACTTAAACATATTCATGAAACAAGTTAACAATTTCAAGTCACTACACTTAACCATTTTCAAGTAACTAATTCATATTTCAAGTCACTACACTTAACCATTTTCAAGAAACAAGATCAGAATTTCAAATCACTACACTTAGCCATTTTTAAGTCACTAATTCGCATTTCAAGTCACTACACTTAACCGTTTTCAAGAAACAAGTTCACAATTTCGACTCACTACATTTAACCAGTTCAATAAACAAGTTCACAATTTAAAGTCACTACACTTAACCATTTTCAAGTCACTAATTCACATTTCAAGTGACTAATTCATATTTCAAGTCACTACACTTAACCAGTTTCAAGTATCAAGTTCACAATTTCGAGTCACTATATTTAACCATTTTCAAGTCACTAATTCACATTTCAAGTCACTACGCTTAACCATTTTCAAGTCAGTAATTCACATTTCAAGTCACTACACTTAACCATTTTCATGAAACAAGTTTACAGTTTCAAGTCACTACACTTAACCATTTTCAAGTCACTAATTCATATTTCATGTCACTACACTTAACCATTTTCAAGAAACAAGTTCACAATTTCAAGTCGCAACACTTAACCATTTCAAGAAACAAGTTCACAATTTCTAGTCACTACACTTATCCATTTTCAAGTCAGTAATTCACATTTCAAGTCACTACACTTAACCGTTTTCAAGAAACAAGTTCACAATTTCGACTCACTACATTTAACCAGTTCAATAAACAAGTTCACAATTTAAAGTCACTACACTTAACCATTTTCAAGTCACTAATTCACATTTCAAGTGACTAATTCATATTTCAAGTCACTACACTTAACCAGTTTCAAGTATCAAGTTCACAATTTCGAGTCACTATATTTAACCATTTTCAAGTCACTAATTCACATTTCAAGTCACTACGCTTAACCATTTTCAAGTCAGTAATTCACATTTCAAGTCACTACACTTAACCATTTTCATGAAACAAGTTTACAGTTTCAAGTCACTACACTTAACCATTTTCAAGTCACTAATTCATATTTCATGTCACTACACTTAACCATTTTCAAGAAACAAGTTCACAATTTCAAGTCGCAACACTTAACCATTTCAAGAAACAAGTTCACAATTTCTAGTCACTACACTTATCCATTTTCAAGTCAGTAATTCACATTTCAAGTCACTACACTTAACCATTTTAAAGTCAGTAATTCACATTTCAAGTCACTATACTTAACAATTTTCAAGAAACATGTTCACAATTTCAAGTAACTACATTTAACCATTTTCAAGTCACTAATTCACATTTCAATTCACTACACTTAACCATTTTCAAGTCACTAATTCACAATTGAACTCACTATACTTAAACATTTTCATGAAACAAGTTAACAATTTCAAGTCACTACACTTAACCATTTTCAAGAAACAAGTTCACAATTTCGAGTCACTACATTTAACCAGTTCAATAAACAAGGTCACAATTTAAAGTCACTACACTTAACCATTTTCAAGTCACTAATTCACATTTCAAGTCACTAATTCATATTTCAAGTCACTACACTTAACCATTTTCAAGTAACAAGTTCACAATTTCGAGTCACTATATTTAACCATTTTCAAGTCACTAATTCACATTTCAAGTCACTACACTTAACCATTTTCAAGTCAGTAATTCACATTTCAAGTCACTACATTTAACCATTTTCAAGTCACTAATTCACATTTCAATTCACTATATTTAACCATTTTCAAGTCACTAATTCACATTTCAAGTCACTACACTTAACCATTTTCAAGTCAGTAATTCACATTTCAAGTCACTACATTTAACCATTTTCAAGTCACTAATTCACATTTCAATTCACTACACTTAACCATTTTCAAGTCACTAATTCACAATTGAACTCACTATACTTAAACATATTCATGAAACAAGTTAACAATTTCAAGTCACTACACTTAACCATTTTCAAGTAACTAATTCATATTTCAAGTCACTACACTTAACCATTTTCAAGAAACAAGATCAGAATTTCAAATCACTACACTTAGCCATTTTTAAGTCACTAATTCGCATTTCAAGTCACTACACTTAACCGTTTTCAAGAAACAAGTTCACAATTTCGACTCACTACATTTAACCAGTTCAATAAACAAGTTCACAATTTAAAGTCACTACACTTAACCATTTTCAAGTCACTAATTCACATTTCAAGTGACTAATTCATATTTCAAGTCACTACACTTAACCAGTTTCAAGTATCAAGTTCACAATTTCGAGTCACTATATTTAACCATTTTCAAGTCACTAATTCACATTTCAAGTCACTACGCTTAACCATTTTCAAGTCAGTAATTCACATTTCAAGTCACTACACTTAACCATTTTCATGAAACAAGTTTACAGTTTCAAGTCACTACACTTAACCATTTTCAAGTCACTAATTCATATTTCATGTCACTACACTTAACCATTTTCAAGAAACAAGTTCACAATTTCAAGTCGCAACACTTAACCATTTCAAGAAACAAGTTCACAATTTCTAGTCACTACACTTATCCATTTTCAAGTCAGTAATTCACATTTCAAGTCACTACACTTAACCATTTTAAAGTCAGTAATTCACATTTCAAGTCACTATACTTAACAATTTTCAAGAAACATGTTCACAATTTCAAGTAACTACATTTAACCATTTTCAAGTCACTAATTCACATTTCAATTCACTACACTTAACCATTTTCAAGTCACTAATTCACAATTGAACTCACTATACTTAAACATTTTCATGAAACAAGTTAACAATTTCAAGTCACTACACTTAACCATTTTCAAGAAACAAGTTCACAATTTCGAGTCACTACATTTAACCAGTTCAATAAACAAGGTCACAATTTAAAGTCACTACACTTAACCATTTTCAAGTCACTAATTCACATTTCAAGTCACTAATTCATATTTCAAGTCACTACACTTAACCATTTTCAAGTAACAAGTTCACAATTTCGAGTCACTATATTTAACCATTTTCAAGTCACTAATTCACATTTCAAGTCACTACACTTAACCATTTTCAAGTCAGTAATTCACATTTCAAGTCACTACATTTAACCATTTTCAAGTCACTAATTCACATTTCAATTCACTACACTTAACCATTTTCAAGTCACTAATTCACAATTGAACTCACTATACTTAAACATATTCATGAAACAAGTTAACAATTTCAAGTCACTACACTTAACCATTTTCAAGTAACTAATTCATATTTCAAGTCACTACACTTAACCATTTTCAAGAAACAAGATCAGAATTTCAAATCACTACACTTAGCCATTTTTAAGTCACTAATTCGCATTTCAAGTCACTACACTTAACCATTTTCAAGAAACAAGTTCACAATTTCGAGTCACTACATTTAACCAGTTCAATAAACAAGTTCACAATTTAAAGTCACTACACTTAACCATTTTCAAGTCACTAATTCACATTTCAAGTCACTAATTCATATTTCAAGTCACTACACTTAACCATTTTCAAGTAACAAGTTCACAATTTCGAGTCACTATATTTAACCATTTTCAAGTCACTAATTCACATTTCAAGTCACTACACATAACCATTTTCCAGTCAGTAATTCACATTTCAAGTCACTACACTTAACCATTTTCATGAAACAAGTTAACAGTTTCAAGTCACTACACTTAACCATTTTCAAGTCACTAATTCATATTTCATGTCACTACACTTAACCATTTTCAAGAAACAAGTTCACAATTTCAAGTCACTATATTTAACCATTTTCAAGTCACTAATTCACATTTCAAGTCACTACACTTAACCATTTTCAAGTCAGTAATTCACATTTCAAGTCACTACACTTAACCATTTTCAAGAAACAAGATCAGAATTTCAAATCACTACACTTAGCCATTTTTAAGTCACTAATTCGCATTTCAAGTCACTACATTTAACCAGTTCAATAAACAAGTTCACAATTTAAAGTCACTACACTTAACAATTTTCAAGTCACTAATTCACATTTCAAGTGACTAATTCATATTTCAAGTCACTACACTTAACCATTTTCAAGTAACAAGTTCACAATTTCGAGTCACTATATTTAACCATTTTCAAGTCACTAATTCACATTTCAAGTCACTACACTTAACCATTTTCAAGTCAGTAATTCACATTTCAAGTCACTACACTTAACCGTTTTCATGAAACAAGTTCACAATTTCAAGTCGCAACACTTAACCATTTCAAGAAACAAGTTCACAATTTCTAGTCACTACACTTATCCATTTTCAAGAAACAAGTTCACAATCTTAAGTCACTACACTTAACCATTTTAAAGTCAGTAATTCACATTTCAAGTCACTACACTTAACCATTTTCAAGTCAGTAATTCACATTTCAAGTCACTACACTTAACCATTTTCATGAAACAAGTTAACAGTTTCAAGTCACTACACTTAACCATTTTCAAGTCACTAATTCATATTTCATGTCACTACACTTAACCATTTTCATGAAACAAGTTAACAATTTCAAGTCACTACACTTAACCATTTTCAAGTAACTAATTCATATTTCAAGTCATTACACTTAACCATTTTCAAGAAACAAGATCAGAATTTCAAATCACTACACTTAGCCATTTTTAAGTCACTAATTCGCATTTCAAGTCACTACACTTAACCATTTTCAAGAAACAAGTTCACAATTTTGAGTAACTACATTTAACCAGTTCAATAAACAAGTTCACAATTTAAAGTCACTACACTTAACCATTTTCAAGTCACTAATTCACATTTCAAGTCACTAATTCATATTTCAAGTCACTACACTTTACCATTTTCAAGTAACAAGTTCACAATTTTGAGTCACTATATTTAACCATTTTCAAGTCACTAATTCACATTTCAAGTCACTACACTTAACCATTTTCATGAAACAAGTTAACAGTTTCAAGTGACTACACTTAACCATTTTCAAGTCACTAATTCATATTTCATGTCACTACACTTAACCATTTTCAAGACACAAGTTCACAATTTCAAGTCGCTACACTTAACCATTTCAAGAAACAAGTTCACAATTTCTAGTCACTACACTTATCCATTTTCAAGAAACAAGTTCACAACCTTAAGTCACTACACTTAACCATTTTAAAGTCAGTAATTCACATTTCAAGTCACTAAACTTAACAATTTTCAAGAAACATGTTCACAATTTCAAGTCACTACATTTAGCCATTTTCAAGCCACTAATTCACATTTCAATTCACTACACTTAACCATTTTCAAGTCACTAATTCACAATTGAACTCACTATACTTAAACATTTTCATGAAACAAGTTAACAATTTCAAGTCACTACACTTAACCATTTTCAAGTAACTAATTCATATTTCAAGTCACTACACTTAACCATTTTCAAGAAACAAGATCAGAATTTCAAATCACTACACTTAGCCATTTTCAAGAAACAAGTTCACAATTTCGAGTCACTACATTTAACCAGTTCAATAAACAAGGTCACAATTTAAAGTCACTACACTTAACCATTTTCAAGTCACTAATTCACATTTCAAGTCACTAATTCATATTTCAAGTCACTACACTTAACCATTTTCAAGTAACAAGTTCACAATTTTGAGTCACTATATTTAACCATTTTCAAGTCACTAATTCACATTTCAAGTCACTACACTTAACCATTTTCATGAAACAAGTTAACAGTTTCAAGTCACTACACTTAACCATTTTAAAGTCACTAATTAATATTTCATGTCACTACACTTAACCATTTTCATGAAACAAGTTAACAATTTCAAGTCACTACACTTAACCATTTTCAAGTAACTAATTCATATTTCAAGTCACTACACTTAACCATTTTCAAGAAACAAGATTAGAATTTCAAATCACTACACTTAGCCATTTTTAAGTCACTAATTCGCATTTCAAGTCACTAAACTTAACCATTTTCAAGAAACAAGTTCACAATTTCAAGTCGCAACACTTGACCATTTCAAGAAACAAGTTCACAATTTCTAGTCACTACATTTAACCAGTTCAATAAACAAGTTCACAATTTAAAGTCACTACACTTAACCATTTTCAAGTCACTAATTCACATTTCAAGTGACTAATTCATATTTCAAGTCACTACACTTAACCAGTTTCAAGTATCAAGTTCACAATTTTGAGTCACTATATTTAACCATTTTCAAGTCACTAATTCACATTTCAAGTCACTACGCTTAACCATTTTCAAGTCAGTAATTCACATTTCAAGTCACTACACTTAACCATTTTCATGAAACAAGTTTACAGTTTCAAGTCACTACACTTAACCATTTTCAAGTCACTAATTCATATTTCATGTCACTACACTTAACCATTTTCAAGAAACAAGTTCACAATTTCAAGTCGCAACACTTAACCATTTCAAGAAACAAGTTCACAATTTCTAGTCACTACACTTATCCATTTTCAAGTCAGTAATTCACATTTCAAGTCACTACACTTAACCATTTTAAAGTCAGTAATTCACATTTCAAGTCACTATACTTAACAATTTTCAAGAAACATGTTCACAATTTCAAGTAACTACATTTAACCATTTTCAAGTCACTAATTCACATTTCAATTCACTACACTTAACCATTTTCAAGTCACTAATTCACAATTGAACTCACTATACTTAAACATTTTCATGAAACAAGTTAACAATTTCAAGTCACTACACTTAACCATTTTCAAGAAACAAGTTCACAATTTCGAGTCACTACATTTAACCAGTTCAATAAACAAGGTCACAATTTAAAGTCACTACACTTAACCATTTTCAAGTCACTAATTCACATTTCAAGTCACTAATTCATATTTCAAGTCACTACACTTAACCATTTTCAAGTAACAAGTTCACAATTTCGAGTCACTATATTTAACCATTTTCAAGTCACTAATTCACATTTCAAGTCACTACACTTAACCATTTTCAAGTCAGTAATTCACATTTCAAGTCACTACATTTAACCATTTTCAAGTCACTAATTCACATTTCAATTCACTACACTTAACCATTTTCAAGTCACTAATTCACAATTGAACTCACTATACTTAAACATATTCATGAAACAAGTTAACAATTTCAAGTCACTACACTTAACCATTTTCAAGTAACTAATTCATATTTCAAGTCACTACACTTAACCATTTTCAAGAAACAAGATCAGAATTTCAAATCACTACACTTAGCCATTTTTAAGTCACTAATTCGCATTTCAAGTCACTACACTTAACCGTTTTCAAGAAACAAGTTCACAATTTCGACTCACTACATTTAACCAGTTCAATAAACAAGTTCACAATTTAAAGTCACTACACTTAACCATTTTCAAGTCACTAATTCACATTTCAAGTGACTAATTCATATTTCAAGTCACTACACTTAACCAGTTTCAAGTATCAAGTTCACAATTTCGAGTCACTATATTTAACCATTTTCAAGTCACTAATTCACATTTCAAGTCACTACGCTTAACCATTTTCAAGTCAGTAATTCACATTTCAAGTCACTACACTTAACCATTTTCATGAAACAAGTTTACAGTTTCAAGTCACTACACTTAACCATTTTCAAGTCACTAATTCATATTTCATGTCACTACACTTAACCATTTTCAAGAAACAAGTTCACAATTTCAAGTCGCAACACTTAACCATTTCAAGAAACAAGTTCACAATTTCTAGTCACTACACTTATCCATTTTCAAGTCAGTAATTCACATTTCAAGTCACTACACTTAACCATTTTAAAGTCAGTAATTCACATTTCAAGTCACTATACTTAACAATTTTCAAGAAACATGTTCACAATTTCAAGTAACTACATTTAACCATTTTCAAGTCACTAATTCACATTTCAATTCACTACACTTAACCATTTTCAAGTCACTAATTCACAATTGAACTCACTATACTTAAACATTTTCATGAAACAAGTTAACAATTTCAAGTCACTACACTTAACCATTTTCAAGAAACAAGTTCACAATTTCGAGTCACTACATTTAACCAGTTCAATAAACAAGGTCACAATTTAAAGTCACTACACTTAACCATTTTCAAGTCACTAATTCACATTTCAAGTCACTAATTCATATTTCAAGTCACTACACTTAACCATTTTCAAGTAACAAGTTCACAATTTCGAGTCACTATATTTAACCATTTTCAAGTCACTAATTCACATTTCAAGTCACTACACTTAACCATTTTCAAGTCAGTAATTCACATTTCAAGTCACTACATTTAACCATTTTCAAGTCACTAATTCACATTTCAATTCACTACACTTAACCATTTTCAAGTCACTAATTCACAATTGAACTCACTATACTTAAACATATTCATGAAACAAGTTAACAATTTCAAGTCACTACACTTAACCATTTTCAAGTAACTAATTCATATTTCAAGTCACTACACTTAACCATTTTCAAGAAACAAGATCAGAATTTCAAATCACTACACTTAGCCATTTTTAAGTCACTAATTCGCATTTCAAGTCACTACACTTAACCGTTTTCAAGAAACAAGTTCACAATTTCGACTCACTACATTTAACCAGTTCAATAAACAAGTTCACAATTTAAAGTCACTACACTTAACCATTTTCAAGTCACTAATTCACATTTCAAGTGACTAATTCATATTTCAAGTCACTACACTTAACCAGTTTCAAGTATCAAGTTCACAATTTCGAGTCACTATATTTAACCATTTTCAAGTCACTAATTCACATTTCAAGTCACTACGCTTAACCATTTTCAAGTCAGTAATTCACATTTCAAGTCACTACACTTAACCATTTTCATGAAACAAGTTTACAGTTTCAAGTCACTACACTTAACCATTTTCAAGTCACTAATTCATATTTCATGTCACTACACTTAACCATTTTCAAGAAACAAGTTCACAATTTCAAGTCGCAACACTTAACCATTTCAAGAAACAAGTTCACAATTTCTAGTCACTACACTTATCCATTTTCAAGTCAGTAATTCACATTTCAAGTCACTACACTTAACCATTTTAAAGTCAGTAATTCACATTTCAAGTCACTATACTTAACAATTTTCAAGAAACATGTTCACAATTTCAAGTAACTACATTTAACCATTTTCAAGTCACTAATTCACATTTCAATTCACTACACTTAACCATTTTCAAGTCACTAATTCACAATTGAACTCACTATACTTAAACATTTTCATGAAACAAGTTAACAATTTCAAGTCACTACACTTAACCATTTTCAAGAAACAAGTTCACAATTTCGAGTCACTACATTTAACCAGTTCAATAAACAAGGTCACAATTTAAAGTCACTACACTTAACCATTTTCAAGTCACTAATTCACATTTCAAGTCACTAATTCATATTTCAAGTCACTACACTTAACCATTTTCAAGTAACAAGTTCACAATTTCGAGTCACTATATTTAACCATTTTCAAGTCACTAATTCACATTTCAAGTCACTACACTTAACCATTTTCAAGTCAGTAATTCACATTTCAAGTCACTACATTTAACCATTTTCAAGTCACTAATTCACATTTCAATTCACTACACTTAACCATTTTCAAGTCACTAATTCACAATTGAACTCACTATACTTAAACATATTCATGAAACAAGTTAACAATTTCAAGTCACTACACTTAACCATTTTCAAGTAACTAATTCATATTTCAAGTCACTACACTTAACCATTTTCAAGAAACAAGATCAGAATTTCAAATCACTACACTTAGCCATTTTTAAGTCACTAATTCGCATTTCAAGTCACTACACTTAACCATTTTCAAGAAACAAGTTCACAATTTCGAGTCACTACATTTAACCAGTTCAATAAACAAGTTCACAATTTAAAGTCACTACACTTAACCATTTTCAAGTCACTAATTCACATTTCAAGTCACTAATTCATATTTCAAGTCACTACACTTAACCATTTTCAAGTAACAAGTTCACAATTTCGAGTCACTATATTTAACCATTTTCAAGTCACTAATTCACATTTCAAGTCACTACACATAACCATTTTCCAGTCAGTAATTCACATTTCAAGTCACTACACTTAACCATTTTCATGAAACAAGTTAACAGTTTCAAGTCACTACACTTAACCATTTTCAAGTCACTAATTCATATTTCATGTCACTACACTTAACCATTTTCAAGAAACAAGTTCACAATTTCAAGTCACTATATTTAACCATTTTCAAGTCACTAATTCACATTTCAAGTCACTACACTTAACCATTTTCAAGTCAGTAATTCACATTTCAAGTCACTACACTTAACCATTTTCAAGAAACAAGATCAGAATTTCAAATCACTACACTTAGCCATTTTTAAGTCACTAATTCGCATTTCAAGTCACTACATTTAACCAGTTCAATAAACAAGTTCACAATTTAAAGTCACTACACTTAACAATTTTCAAGTCACTAATTCACATTTCAAGTGACTAATTCATATTTCAAGTCACTACACTTAACCATTTTCAAGTAACAAGTTCACAATTTCGAGTCACTATATTTAACCATTTTCAAGTCACTAATTCACATTTCAAGTCACTACACTTAACCATTTTCAAGTCAGTAATTCACATTTCAAGTCACTACACTTAACCGTTTTCATGAAACAAGTTCACAATTTCAAGTCGCAACACTTAACCATTTCAAGAAACAAGTTCACAATTTCTAGTCACTACACTTATCCATTTTCAAGAAACAAGTTCCCAATCTTAAGTCACTACACTTAACCATTTTAAAGTCAGTAATTCACATTTCAAGTCACTACACTTAACCATTTTCAAGTCAGTAATTCACATTTCAAGTCACTACACTTAACCATTTTCATGAAACAAGTTAACAGTTTCAATTCACTACACTTAACCATTTTCAAGTCACTAATTCATATTTCATGTCACTAATTCACATTTCAAGTCACTACACTTAACCATTTTCAAGTAACAAGTTCACAATTTTGAGTCACTATATTTAACCATTTTCAAGTCACTAATTCACATTTCAAGTCACTACACTTAACCATTTTCAAGTCAGTAATTCACATTTCAAGTCACTACACTTAACCATTTTCATGAAACAAGTTAACAGTTTCAAGTCACTACACTTAACCATTTTCAAGTCACTAATTCATATTTCATGTCACTACACTTAACCATTTTCAAGAAACAAGTTCACAATTTCAAGTCACTATATTTAACCATTTTCAAGTCACTAATTCACATTTCAAGTCACTACACTTAACCATTTTCAAGTAACAAGTTCACAATTTTGAGTCACTATATTTAACCATTTTCAAGTCACTAATTCACATTTCAAGTCACTACACTTAACTATTTTCAAGTCAGTAATTCACATTTCAAGTCACTACATTTAACCATTTTTCAAGTCACTAATTCACATTTCAATTCACTACACTTAACCATTTTCAAGTCACTAATTCACAATTGAACTCACTATACTTAAACATTTTCATGTAACAAGTTAACAATTTCAAGTCACTACACTTAACCATTTTCAAGTAACTAACTCATATTTCAAGTCACTACACTTAACCATTTTCAAGAAACACGATCAGAATTTCAAATCACTACACTTAGCCCTTTTAAGTCACTAATTCGCATTTCAAGTCACTACACTTAACCATTTTCAAGAAACAAGTTCACAATTTCGAGTCACTACATTTAACCAGTTCAATAAACAAGTTCACAATTTAAAGTCACTACACTTAACCATTTTCAAGTCACTAATTCACATTTCAAGTCACTAATTCATATTTCAAGTCACTACACTTAACCAGTTTCAAGTATCAAGTTCACAATTTCGAGTCACTATATTTAACCATTTTCAAGTCACTAATTCACATTTCAAGTCACTACGCTTAACCATTTTCAAGTCAGTAATTCACATTTCAAGTCACTACACTTAACCATTTTCATGAAACAAGTTTACAGTTTCAAGTCACTACACTTAACCATTTTCAAGTCACTAATTCATATTTCATGTCACTACACTTAACCATTTTCAAGAAACAAGTTCACAATTTCAAGTCGCAACACTTAACCATTTCAAGAAACAAGTTCACAATTTCTAGTCACTACACTTATCCATTTTCAAGTCAGTAATTCACATTTCAAGTCACTACACTTAACCATTTTAAAGTCAGTAATTCACATTTCAAGTCACTATACTTAACAATTTTCAAGAAACATGTTCACAATTTCAAGTAACTACATTTAACCATTTTCAAGTCACTAATTCACATTTCAATTCACTACACTTAACCATTTTCAAGTCACTAATTCACAATTGAACTCACTATACTTAAACATTTTCATGAAACAAGTTAACAATTTCAAGTCACTACACTTAACCATTTTCAAGAAACAAGTTCACAATTTCGAGTCACTACATTTAACCAGTTCAATAAACAAGGTCACAATTTAAAGTCACTACACTTAACCATTTTCAAGTCACTAATTCACATTTCAAGTCACTAATTCATATTTCAAGTCACTACACTTAACCATTTTCAAGTAACAAGTTCACAATTTCGAGTCACTATATTTAACCATTTTCAAGTCACTAATTCACATTTCAAGTCACTACACTTAACCATTTTCAAGTCAGTAATTCACATTTCAAGTCACTACATTTAACCATTTTCAAGTCACTAATTCACATTTCAATTCACTACACTTAACCATTTTCAAGTCACTAATTCACAATTGAACTCACTATACTTAAACATATTCATGAAACAAGTTAACAATTTCAAGTCACTACACTTAACCATTTTCAAGTAACTAATTCATATTTCAAGTCACTACACTTAACCATTTTCAAGAAACAAGATCAGAATTTCAAATCACTACACTTAGCCATTTTTAAGTCACTAATTCGCATTTCAAGTCACTACACTTAACCATTTTCAAGAAACAAGTTCACAATTTCGAGTCACTACATTTAACCAGTTCAATAAACAAGTTCACAATTTAAAGTCACTACACTTAACCATTTTCAAGTCACTAATTCACATTTCAAGTCACTAATTCATATTTCAAGTCACTACACTTAACCATTTTCAAGTAACAAGTTCACAATTTCGAGTCACTATATTTAACCATTTTCAAGTCACTAATTCACATTTCAAGTCACTACACATAACCATTTTCCAGTCAGTAATTCACATTTCAAGTCACTACACTTAACCATTTTCATGAAACAAGTTAACAGTTTCAAGTCACTACACTTAACCATTTTCAAGTCACTAATTCATATTTCATGTCACTACACTTAACCATTTTCAAGAAACAAGTTCACAATTTCAAGTCACTATATTTAACCATTTTCAAGTCACTAATTCACATTTCAAGTCACTACACTTAACCATTTTCAAGTCAGTAATTCACATTTCAAGTCACTACACTTAACCATTTTCAAGAAACAAGATCAGAATTTCAAATCACTACACTTAGCCATTTTTAAGTCACTAATTCGCATTTCAAGTCACTACATTTAACCAGTTCAATAAACAAGTTCACAATTTAAAGTCACTACACTTAACAATTTTCAAGTCACTAATTCACATTTCAAGTGACTAATTCATATTTCAAGTCACTACACTTAACCATTTTCAAGTAACAAGTTCACAATTTCGAGTCACTATATTTAACCATTTTCAAGTCACTAATTCACATTTCAAGTCACTACACTTAACCATTTTCAAGTCAGTAATTCACATTTCAAGTCACTACACTTAACCGTTTTCATGAAACAAGTTCACAATTTCAAGTCGCAACACTTAACCATTTCAAGAAACAAGTTCACAATTTCTAGTCACTACACTTATCCATTTTCAAGAAACAAGTTCACAATCTTAAGTCACTACACTTAACCATTTTAAAGTCAGTAATTCACATTTCAAGTCACTATACTTAACAATTTTCAAGAAACATGTGCACAATTTCAAGTCACTACATTTAAACATTTTGAAGTCACTAATTCACATTTCAATTCACTACACTTAACCATTTTCAAGTCACTAATTCACATTTCAAGTCACTAATTCACATTTCAAGTCACTACACTTAACCATTTTCAAGTAACAAGTTCACAATTTTGAGTCACTATATTTAACCATTTTCAAGTCACTAATTCACATTTCAAGTCACTACACTTAACCATTTTCAAGTCAGTAATTCACATTTCAAGTCACTACACTTAACCATTTTCATGAAACAAGTTAACAGTTTCAAGTCACTACACTTAACCATTTTCAAGTCACTAATTCATATTTCATGTCACTACACTTAACCATTTTCAAGAAACAAGTTCACAATTTCAAGTCACTATATTTAACCATTTTCAAGTCACTAATTCACATTTCAAGTCACTACACTTAACCATTTTCAAGTAACAAGTTCACAATTTTGAGTCACTATATTTAACCATTTTCAAGTCACTAATTCACATTTCAAGTCACTACACTTAACTATTTTCAAGTCAGTAATTCACATTTCAAGTCACTACATTTAACCATTTTTCAAGTCACTAATTCACATTTCAATTCACTACACTTAACCATTTCAAGTCACTAATTCACAATTGAACTCACTATACTTAAACATTTTCATGAAACAAGTTAACAATTTCAAGTCACTACACTTAACCATTTTCAAGTAACTAACTCATATTTCAAGTCACTACACTTAACCATTTTCAAGAAACACGATCAGAATTTCAAATCACTACACTTAGCCCTTTTAAGTCACTAATTCGCATTTCAAGTCACTACACTTAACCATTTTCAAGAAACAAGTTCACAATTTCGAGTCACTACATTTAACCAGTTCAATAAACAAGTTCACAATTTAAAGTCACTACACTTAACCATTTTCAAGTCACTAATTCACATTTCAAGTGACTAATTCATATTTCAAGTCACTACACTTAACCAGTTTCAAGTATCAAGTTCACAATTTCGAGTCACTATATTTAACCATTTTCAAGTCACTAATTCACATTTCAAGTCACTACGCTTAACCATTTTCAAGTCAGTAATTCACATTTCAAGTCACTACACTTAACCATTTTCATGAAACAAGTTTACAGTTTCAAGTCACTACACTTAACCATTTTCAAGTCACTAATTCATATTTCATGTCACTACACTTAACCATTTTCAAGAAACAAGTTCACAATTTCAAGTCGCAACACTTAACCATTTCAAGAAACAAGTTCACAATTTCTAGTCACTACACTTATCCATTTTCAAGTCAGTAATTCACATTTCAAGTCACTACACTTAACCATTTTAAAGTCAGTAATTCACATTTCAAGTCACTATACTTAACAATTTTCAAGAAACATGTTCACAATTTCAAGTAACTACATTTAACCATTTTCAAGTCACTAATTCACATTTCAATTCACTACACTTAACCATTTTCAAGTCACTAATTCACAATTGAACTCACTATACTTAAACATTTTCATGAAACAAGTTAACAATTTCAAGTCACTACACTTAACCATTTTCAAGAAACAAGTTCACAATTTCGAGTCACTACATTTAACCAGTTCAATAAACAAGGTCACAATTTAAAGTCACTACACTTAACCATTTTCAAGTCACTAATTCACATTTCAAGTCACTAATTCATATTTCAAGTCACTACACTTAACCATTTTCAAGTAACAAGTTCACAATTTCGAGTCACTATATTTAACCATTTTCAAGTCACTAATTCACATTTCAAGTCACTACACTTAACCATTTTCAAGTCAGTAATTCACATTTCAAGTCACTACATTTAACCATTTTCAAGTCACTAATTCACATTTCAATTCACTACACTTAACCATTTTCAAGTCACTAATTCACAATTGAACTCACTATACTTAAACATATTCATGAAACAAGTTAACAATTTCAAGTCACTACACTTAACCATTTTCAAGTAACTAATTCATATTTCAAGTCACTACACTTAACCATTTTCAAGAAACAAGATCAGAATTTCAAATCACTACACTTAGCCATTTTTAAGTCACTAATTCGCATTTCAAGTCACTACACTTAACCATTTTCAAGAAACAAGTTCACAATTTCGAGTCACTACATTTAACCAGTTCAATAAACAAGTTCACAATTTAAAGTCACTACACTTAACCATTTTCAAGTCACTAATTCACATTTCAAGTCACTAATTCATATTTCAAGTCACTACACTTAACCATTTTCAAGTAACAAGTTCACAATTTCGAGTCACTATATTTAACCATTTTCAAGTCACTAATTCACATTTCAAGTCACTACACATAACCATTTTCCAGTCAGTAATTCACATTTCAAGTCACTACACTTAACCATTTTCATGAAACAAGTTAACAGTTTCAAGTCACTACACTTAACCATTTTCAAGTCACTAATTCATATTTCATGTCACTACACTTAACCATTTTCAAGAAACAAGTTCACAATTTCAAGTCACTATATTTAACCATTTTCAAGTCACTAATTCACATTTCAAGTCACTACACTTAACCATTTTCAAGTCAGTAATTCACATTTCAAGTCACTACACTTAACAATTTTCAAGAAACAAGATCAGAATTTCAAATCACTACACTTAGCCATTTTTAAGTCACTAATTCGCATTTCAAGTCACTACATTTAACCAGTTCAATAAACAAGTTCACAATTTAAAGTCACTACACTTAACAATTTTCAAGTCACTAATTCACATTTCAAGTGACTAATTCATATTTCAAGTCACTACACTTAACCATTTTCAAGTAACAAGTTCACAATTTCGAGTCACTATATTTAACCATTTTCAAGTCACTAATTCACATTTCAAGTCACTACACTTAACCATTTTCAAGTCAGTAATTCACATTTTCAAGTCACTACACTTAACCATTTCATGAAACAAGTTCACAATTTCAAGTCGCAACACTTAACCATTTCAAGAAACAAGTTCACAATTTCTAGTCACTACACTTATCCATTTTCAAGAAACAAGTTCACAATCTTAAGTCACTACACTTAACCATTTTAAAGTCAGTAATTCACATTTCAAGTCACTATACTTAACAATTTTCAAGAAACATGTGCACAATTTCAAGTCACTACATTTAAACATTTTCAAGTCACTAATTCACATTTCAAGTCACTAATTCACATTTCAAGTCACTACACTTAACCATTTTCAAGTAACAAGTTCACAATTTTGAGTCACTATATTTAACCATTTTCAAGTCACTAATTCACATTTCAAGTCACTACACTTAACCATTTTCAAGTCAGTAATTCACATTTCAAGTCACTACACTTAACCATTTTCATGAAACAAGTTAACAGTTTCAAGTCACTACACTTAACCATTTTCAAGTCACTAATTCATATTTCATGTCACTACACTTAACCATTTTCAAGAAACAAGTTCACAATTTCAAGTCGCTACACTTAACCATTTCAAGAAACAAGTTCACAATTTCTAGTCACTACACTTATCCATTTTCAAGAAACAAGTTCACAACCTTAAGTCACTACACTTAACCATTTTAAAGTCAGTAATTCACATTTCAAGTCACTAAACTTAACAATTTTCAAGAAACATGTTCACAATTTCAAGTCACTACATTTAGCCATTTTCAAGCCACTAATTCACATTTCAAGTCACTAATTCACATTTCAAGTCACTACACTTAACCATTTTCAAGTAACAAGTTCACAATTTTGAGTCACTATATTTAACCATTTTCAAGTCACTAATTCACATTTCAAGTCACTACACTTAACCATTTTCAAGTCAGTAATTCACATTTCAAGTCACTACACTTAACCATTTTCATGAAACAAGTTAACAGTTTCAAGTCACTACACTTAACCATTTTCAAGTCACTAATTCATATTTCATGTCACTACACTTAACCATTTTCAAGAAACAAGTTCACAATTTCAAGTCGCTACACTTAACCATTTCAAGAAACAAGTTCACAATTTCTAGTCACTACACTTATCCATTTTCAAGAAACAAGTTCACAACCTTAAGTCACTACACTTAACCATTTTAAAGTCAGTAATTCACATTTCAAGTCACTAAACTTAACAATTTTCAAGAAACATGTTCACAATTTCAAGTCACTACATTTAGCCAATTTCAAGCCACTAATTCACATTTCAATTCACTACACTTAACCATTTTAAAGTCACTAATTCACAATTGAACTCACTATACTTAAACATTTTCATGAAACAAGTTAACAATTTCAAGTCACTACACTTAACCATTTTCAAGAAACAAGATCAGAATTTCAAATCACTACACTTAGCCATTTTTAAGTCACTAATTCGCATTTCAAGTGACTACACTTAACCATTTTCAAGAAACAAGTTCACAATTTCGAGTCACTACATTTAACCAGTTCAATAAACAAGGTCACAATTTAAAGTCACTACACTTAACCATTTTCAAGTCACTAATTCACATTTCAAGTCACTAATTCATATTTCAAGTCACTACACTTAACCATTTTCAAGTAACAAGTTCACAATTTTGAGTCACTATATTTAACCATTTTCAAGTCACTAATTCACATTTCAAGTCACTACACTTAACTATTTTCAAGTCAGTAATTCACATTTCAAGTCACTACATTTAACCATTTTTCAAGTCACTAATTCACATTTCAATTCACTACACTTAACCATTTTCAAGTCACTAATTCACAATTGAACTCACTATACTTAAACATTTTCATGAAACAAGTTAACAATTTCAAGTCACTACACTTAACCATTTTCAAGTAACTAACTCATATTTCAAGTCACTACACTTAACCATTTTCAAGAAACACGATCAGAATTTCAAATCACTACACTTAGCCCTTTTAAGTCACTAATTCGCATTTCAAGTCACTACACTTAACCATTTTCAAGAAACAAGTTCACAATTTCGAGTCACTACATTTAACCAGTTCAATAAACAAGTTCACAATTTAAAGTCACTACACTTAACCATTTTCAAGTCACTAATTCACATTTCAAGTCACTAATTCATATTTCAAGTCACTACACTTAACCATTTTCAAGTAACAAGTTCACAATTTCGAGTCACTATATTTAACCATTTTCAAGTCACTAATTCACATTTCAAGTCACTACACATAACCATTTTCCAGTCAGTAATTCACATTTCAAGTCACTACACTTAACCATTTTCATGAAACAAGTTAACAGTTTCAAGTCACTACACTTAACCATTTTCAAGTCACTAATTCATATTTCATGTCACTACACTTAACCATTTTCAAGAAACAAGTTCACAATTTCAAGTCACTATATTTAACCATTTTCAAGTCACTAATTCACATTTCAAGTCACTACACTTAACCATTTTCAAGTCAGTAATTCACATTTCAAGTCACTACACTTAACCATTTTCAAGAAACAAGATCAGAATTTCAAATCACTACACTTAGCCATTTTTAAGTCACTAATTCGCATTTCAAGTCACTACATTTAACCAGTTCAATAAACAAGTTCACAATTTAAAGTCACTACACTTAACAATTTTCAAGTCACTAATTCACATTTCAAGTGACTAATTCATATTTCAAGTCACTACACTTAACCATTTTCAAGTAACAAGTTCACAATTTCGAGTCACTATATTTAACCATTTTCAAGTCACTAATTCACATTTCAAGTCACTACACTTAACCATTTTCAAGTCAGTAATTCACATTTCAAGTCACTACACTTAACCATTTCATGAAACAAGTTCACAATTTCAAGTCGCAACACTTAACCATTTCAAGAAACAAGTTCACAATTTCTAGTCACTACACTTATCCATTTTCAAGAAACAAGTTCACAATCTTAAGTCACTACACTTAACCATTTTAAAGTCAGTAATTCACATTTCAAGTCACTATACTTAACAATTTTCAAGAAACATGTGCACAATTTCAAGTCACTACATTTAAACATTTTGAAGTCACTAATTCACATTTCAATTTACTACACTTAACCATTTTCAAGTCACTAATTCACATTTCAAGTCACTAATTCACATTTCAAGTCACTACACTTAACCATTTTCAAGTAACAAGTTCACAATTTTGAGTCACTATATTTAACCATTTTCAAGTCACTAATTCACATTTCAAGTCACTACACTTAACCATTTTCAAGTCAGTAATTCACATTTCAAGTCACTACATTTAACCATTTTCAAGTCACTAATTCACATTTCAATTCACTACACTTAACCATTTTCAAGTCACTAATTCACATTTCAAGTCACTAATTCATATTTCAAGTCACTACACTTAACCATTTTCAAGTAACAAGTTCACAATTTTGAGTCACTATATTTAACCATTTTCAAGTCACTAATTCACATTTCAAGTCACTACACTTAACTATTTTCAAGTCAGTAATTCACATTTCAAGTCACTACATTTAACCATTTTTCAAGTCACTAATTCACATTTCAATTCACTACACTTAACCATTTTCAAGTCACTAATTCACAATTGAACTCACTATACTTAAACATTTTCATGAAACAAGTTAACAATTTCAAGTCACTACACTTAACCATTTTCAAGTAACTAACTCATATTTCAAGTCACTACACTTAACCATTTTCAAGAAACACGATCAGAATTTCAAATCACTACACTTAGCCCTTTTAAGTCACTAATTCGCATTTCAAGTCACTACACTTAACCATTTTCAAGAAACAAGTTCACAATTTCGAGTCACTACATTTAACCAGTTCAATAAACAAGTTCACAATTTAAAGTCACTACACTTAACCATTTTCAAGTCACTAATTCACATTTCAAGTGACTAATTCATATTTCAAGTCACTACACTTAACCATTTTCAAGTAACAAGTTCACAATTTCGAGTCACTATATTTAACCATTTTCAAGTCACTAATTCACATTTCAAGTCACTACACATAACCATTTTCCAGTCAGTAATTCACATTTCAAGTCACTACACTTAACCATTTTCATGAAACAAGTTAACAGTTTCAAGTCACTACACTTAACCATTTTCAAGTCACTAATTCATATTTCATGTCACTACACTTAACCATTTTCAAGAAACAAGTTCACAATTTCAAGTCACTATATTTAACCATTTTCAAGTCACTAATTCACATTTCAAGTCACTACACTTAACCATTTTCAAGTCAGTAATTCACATTTCAAGTCACTACACTTAACCATTTTCAAGAAACAAGATCAGAATTTCAAATCACTACACTTAGCCATTTTTAAGTCACTAATTCGCATTTCAAGTCACTACATTTAACCAGTTCAATAAACAAGTTCACAATTTAAAGTCACTACACTTAACAATTTTCAAGTCACTAATTCACATTTCAAGTGACTAATTCATATTTCAAGTCACTACACTTAACCATTTTCAAGTAACAAGTTCACAATTTCGAGTCACTATATTTAACCATTTTCAAGTCACTAATTCACATTTCAAGTCACTACACTTAACCATTTTCAAGTCAGTAATTCACATTTCAAGTCACTACACTTAACCATTTCATGAAACAAGTTCACAATTTCAAGTCGCAACACTTAACCATTTCAAGAAACAAGTTCACAATTTCTAGTCACTACACTTATCCATTTTCAAGAAACAAGTTCACAATCTTAAGTCACTACACTTAACCATTTTAAAGTCAGTAATTCACATTTCAAGTCACTATACTTAACAATTTTCAAGAAACATGTGCACAATTTCAAGTCACTACATTTAAACATTTTCAAGTCACTAATTCACATTTCAAGTCACTAATTCACATTTTAAGTCACTACACTTAACCATTTTCAAGTAACAAGTTCACAATTTTGAGTCACTATATTTAACCATTTTCAAGTCACTAATTCACATTTCAAGTCACTACACTTAACCATTTTCAAGTCAGTAATTCACATTTCAAGTCACTACACTTAACCATTTTCATGAAACAAGTTAACAGTTTCAAGTCACTACACTTAACCATTTTCAAGTCACTAATTCATATTTCATGTCACTACACTTAACCATTTTCAAGAAACAAGTTCACAATTTCAAGTCGCTACACTTAACCATTTCAAGAAACAAGTTCACAATTTCTAGTCACTACACTTATCCATTTTCAAGAAACAAGTTCACAACCTTAAGTCACTACACTTAACCATTTTAAAGTCAGTAATTCACATTTCAAGTCACTAAACTTAACAATTTTCAAGAAACATGTTCACAATTTCAAGTCACTACATTTAGCCATTTTCAAGCCACTAATTCACATTTCAATTCACTACACTTAACCATTTTAAAGTCACTAATTCACAATTGAACTCACTATACTTAAACATTTTCATGAAACAAGTTAACAATTTCAAGTCACTACACTTAACCATTTTCAAGAAACAAGATCAGAATTTCAAATCACTACACTTAGCCATTTTTAAGTCACTAATTCGCATTTCAAGTGACTACACTTAACCATTTTCAAGAAACAAGTTCACAATTTCGAGTCACTACATTTAACCAGTTCAATAAACAAGGTCACAATTTAAAGTCACTACACTTAACCATTTTCAAGTCACTAATTCACATTTCAAGTCACTAATTCATATTTCAAGTCACTACACTTAACCATTTTCAAGTAACAAGTTCACAATTTTGAGTCACTATATTTAACCATTTTCAAGTCACTAATTCACATTTCAAGTCACTACACTTAACTATTTTCAAGTCAGTAATTCACATTTCAAGTCACTACATTTAACCATTTTTCAAGTCACTAATTCACATTTCAATTCACTACACTTAACCATTTTCAAGTCACTAATTCACAATTGAACTCACTATACTTAAACATTTTCATGAAACAAGTTAACAATTTCAAGTCACTACACTTAACCATTTTCAAGTAACTAACTCATATTTCAAGTCACTACACTTAACCATTTTCAAGAAACACGATCAGAATTTCAAATCACTACACTTAGCCCTTTTAAGTCACTAATTCGCATTTCAAGTCACTACACTTAACCATTTTCAAGAAACAAGTTCACAATTTCGAGTCACTACATTTAACCAGTTCAATAAACAAGTTCACAATTTAAAGTCACTACACTTAACCATTTTCAAGTCACTAATTCACATTTCAAGTCACTAATTCATATTTCAAGTCACTACACTTAACCATTTTCAAGTAACAAGTTCACAATTTCGAGTCACTATATTTAACCATTTTCAAGTCACTAATTCACATTTCAAGTCACTACACATAACCATTTTCCAGTCAGTAATTCACATTTCAAGTCACTACACTTAACCATTTTCATGAAACAAGTTAACAGTTTCAAGTCACTACACTTAACCATTTTCAAGTCACTAATTCATATTTCATGTCACTACACTTAACCATTTTCAAGAAACAAGTTCACAATTTCAAGTCACTATATTTAACCATTTTCAAGTCACTAATTCACATTTCAAGTCACTACACTTAACCATTTTCAAGTCAGTAATTCACATTTCAAGTCACTACACTTAACCATTTTCAAGAAACAAGATCAGAATTTCAAATCACTACACTTAGCCATTTTTAAGTCACTAATTCGCATTTCAAGTCACTACATTTAACCAGTTCAATAAACAAGTTCACAATTTAAAGTCACTACACTTAACAATTTTCAAGTCACTAATTCACATTTCAAGTGACTAATTCATATTTCAAGTCACTACACTTAACCATTTTCAAGTAACAAGTTCACAATTTCGAGTCACTATATTTAACCATTTTCAAGTCACTAATTCACATTTCAAGTCACTACACTTAACCATTTTCAAGTCAGTAATTCACATTTCAAGTCACTACACTTAACCATTTCATGAAACAAGTTCACAATTTCAAGTCGCAACACTTAACCATTTCAAGAAACAAGTTCACAATTTCTAGTCACTACACTTATCCATTTTCAAGAAACAAGTTCACAATCTTAAGTCACTACACTTAACCATTTTAAAGTCAGTAATTCACATTTCAAGTCACTATACTTAACAATTTTCAAGAAACATGTGCACAATTTCAAGTCACTACATTTAAACATTTTGAAGTCACTAATTCACATTTCAATTTACTACACTTAACCATTTTCAAGTCACTAATTCACATTTCAAGTCACTAATTCACATTTCAAGTCACTACACTTAACCATTTTCAAGTAACAAGTTCACAATTTTGAGTCACTATATTTAACCATTTTCAAGTCACTAATTCACATTTCAAGTCACTACACTTAACCATTTTCAAGTCAGTAATTCACATTTCAAGTCACTACACTTAACCATTTTCATGAAACAAGTTAACAGTTTCAAGTCACTACACTTAACCATTTTCAAGTCACTAATTCATATTTCATGTCACTACACTTAACCATTTTCAAGAAACAAGTTCACAATTTCAAGTCGCTACACTTAACCATTTCAAGAAACAAGTTCACAATTTCTAGTCACTACACTTATCCATTTTCAAGAAACAAGTTCACAACCTTAAGTCACTACACTTAACCATTTTAAAGTCAGTAATTCACATTTCAAGTCACTAAACTTAACAATTTTCAAGAAACATGTTCACAATTTCAAGTCACTACATTTAGCCATTTTCAAGCCACTAATTCACATTTCAATTCACTACACTTAACCATTTTAAAGTCACTAATTCACAATTGAACTCACTATACTTAAACATTTTCATGAAACAAGTTAACAATTTCAAGTCACTACACTTAACCATTTTCAAGAAACAAGATCAGAATTTCAAATCACTACACTTAGCCATTTTTAAGTCACTAATTCGCATTTCAAGTGACTACACTTAACCATTTTCAAGAAACAAGTTCACAATTTCGAGTCACTACATTTAACCAGTTCAATAAACAAGGTCACAATTTAAAGTCACTACACTTAACCATTTTCAAGTCACTAATTCACATTTCAAGTCACTAATTCATATTTCAAGTCACTACACTTAACCATTTTCAAGTAACAAGTTCACAATTTTGAGTCACTATATTTAACCATTTTCAAGTCACTAATTCACATTTCAAGTCACTACACTTAACTATTTTCAAGTCAGTAATTCACATTTCAAGTCACTACATTTAACCATTTTTCAAGTCACTAATTCACATTTCAATTCACTACACTTAACCATTTTCAAGTCACTAATTCACAATTGAACTCACTATACTTAAACATTTTCATGAAACAAGTTAACAATTTCAAGTCACTACACTTAACCATTTTCAAGTAACTAACTCATATTTCAAGTCACTACACTTAACCATTTTCAAGAAACACGATCAGAATTTCAAATCACTACACTTAGCCCTTTTAAGTCACTAATTCGCATTTCAAGTCACTACACTTAACCATTTTCAAGAAACAAGTTCACAATTTCGAGTCACTACATTTAACCAGTTCAATAAACAAGTTCACAATTTAAAGTCACTACACTTAACCATTTTCAAGTCACTAATTCACATTTCAAGTCACTAATTCATATTTCAAGTCACTACACTTAACCATTTTCAAGTAACAAGTTCACAATTTCGAGTCACTATATTTAACCATTTTCAAGTCACTAATTCACATTTCAAGTCACTACACTTAACCATTTTCAAGTCAGTAATTCACATTTCAAGTCACTACATTTAACCATTTTCAAGTCACTAATTCACATTTCAATTCACTACACTTAACCATTTTCAAGTCACTAATTCATATTTCATGTCACTACACTTAACCATTTTCAAGAAACAAGTTCACAATTTCAAGTCGCAACACTTAACCATTTCAAGAAACAAGTTCACAATTTCTAGTCACTACACTTATCCATTTTCAAGAAACAAGTTCACAATCTTAAGTCACTACACTTAACCATTTTAAAGTCAGTAATTCACATTTCAAGTCACTATACTTAACAATTTTCAAGAAACATGTGCACAATTTCAAGTCACTACATTTAAACATTTTGAAGTCACTAATTCACATTTCAATTCACTACACTTAACCATTTTCAAGTCACTAATTCACAATTGAACTCACTATATTTAAACATTTTCATGAAACAAGTTAACAATTTCAAGTCACTACACTTAACCATTTTCAAGTAACTAACTCATATTTCAAGTCACTACACTTAACCATTTTCAAGAAACAAGATCAGAATTTCAAATCACTACACTTAGCCATTTTTAAGTCACTAATTCGCATTTCAAGTCACTACACTTAACCATTTTCAAGAAACAAGTTCACAATTTCGAGTCACTACATTTAACCAGTTCAATAAACAAGTTCACAATTTAAAGTCACTACACTTAACCATTTTCAAGTCACTAATTCACATTTCAAGTCACTAATTCACATTTCAAGTCACTACACTTAACCATTTTCAAGTAACAAGTTCACAATTTCGAGTCACTATATTTAACCATTTTCAAGTCACTAATTCACATTTCAAGTCACTACACTTAACCATTTTCAAGTCAGTAATTCACATTTCAAGTCACTAATTCATATTTCAAGTCACTACACTTAACCATTTTCAAGTAACAAGTTCACAATTTCAAGTCACTATATTTAACCATTTTCAAGTCACTAATTCACATTTCAATTCACTACATTTAACCATTTTCAAGTCACTAATTCACAATTGAACTCACTATACTTAAATATTTTCATGAGACAAGTTAACAATTTCAAGTCACTACACTTAACCATTTTCAAGTAACTAATTCATATTTCAAGTCACTACACTTAACCATTTTCAACAAACAAGATCAGAATTTCAAATCACTACACTTAACCATTTTTAAGTCACTAATTCATATTTCAAGTCACTACACTTAACCATTTTCAAAAACAAGTTCACAATTTCAAGTCACTACACTTAACCATTTCAAGAAACAAGTTCACAATTTCTAGTCACTACACTTAACCATTTTCAAGAAACAATTTCACAACCTTAAGTCACTACACTTAACCATTTTAAAGTCAGTAATTCACATTTCAAGTCACTACACTTAACAATTTTCAAGAAACATGTTCACAATTTCAAGTCACTACATTTAACCATTTTCAAGTCACTAATTCACATTTCAATTAACTACACTTAACCATTTTCGAGTCACTAATTCACAATTGAACTCACTATACTTAACCATTTTCATGAAACAAGTTAACAATTTCAAGTCACTACACTTAACCATTTTCAAGTAACTAATTCATATTTCAAGTCATTACACTTAACCATTTTCAAGAAACAAGATCAGAATTTCAAATCACTACACTTAGCCATTTTTAAGTCACTAATTCGCATTTCAAGTCACTACACTTAACCATTTTCAAGAAACAAGTTCACAATTTTGAGTCACTACATTTAACCAGTTCAATAAACAAGTTCACAATTTAAAGTCACTACACTTAACCATTTTCAAGTCACTAATTCACATTTCAAGTCACTAATTCATATTTCAAGTCACTACACTTAACCATTTTCAAGTAACAAGTTCACAATTTTGAGTCACTATATTAAACCATTTTCAAGTCACTAATTCACATTTCAAGTCACTACACTTAACCATTTTCATGAAACAAGTTAACAGTTTCAAGTCACTACACTTAACCATTTTCAAGTCACTAATTCATATTTCATGTCACTACACTTAACCATTTTCAAGACACAAGTTCACAATTTCAAGTCGCTACACTTAACCATTTCAAGAAACAAGTTCACAATTTCTAGTCACTACACTTATCCATTTTCAAGAAACAAGTTCACAACCTTAAGTCACTACACTTAACCATTTTAAAGTCAGTAATTCACATTTCAAGTCACTAAACTTAACAATTTTCAAGAAACATGTTCACAATTTCAAGTCACTACATTTAGCCATTTTCAAGCCACTAATTCACATTTCAATTCACTACACTTAACCATTTTCAAGTCACTAATTCACAATTGAACTCACTATACTTAAACATTTTCATGAAACAAGTTAACAATTTCAAGTCACTACACTTAACCATTTTCAAGTAACTAATTCATATTTCAAGTCACTACACTTAACCATTTTCAAGAAACAAGATCAGAATTTCAAATCACTACACTTAGCCATTTTCAAGAAACAAGTTCACAATTTCGAGTCACTACATTTAACCAGTTCAATAAACAAGGTCACAATTTAAAGTCACTACACTTAACCATTTTCAAGTCACTAATTCACATTTCAAGTCACTAATTCATATTTCAAGTCACTACACTTAACCATTTTCAAGTAACAAGTTCACAATTTCGAGTCACTATATTTAACCATTTTCAAGTCACTAATTCACATTTCAAGTCACTACACTTAACCATTTTCAAGTCAGTAATTCACATTTCAAGTCACTACACTTAACCATTTTCATGAAACAAGTTTACAGTTTCAAGTCACTACACTTAACCATTTTCAAGTCACTAATTCATATTTCATGTCACTACACTTAACCATTTTCAAGAAACAAGTTCACAATTTCAAGTCGCAACACTTAACCATTTCAAGAAACAAGTTCACAATTTCTAGTCACTACACTTATCCATTTTCAAGTCAGTAATTCACATTTCAAGTCACTACACTTAACCATTTTAAAGTCAGTAATTCACATTTCAAGTCACTATACTTAACAATTTTCAAGAAACATGTTCACAATTTCAAGTAACTACATTTAACCATTTTCAAGTCACTAATTCACATTTCAATTCACTACACTTAACCATTTTCAAGTCACTAATTCACAATTGAACTCACTATACTTAAACATTTTCATGAAACAAGTTAACAATTTCAAGTCACTACACTTAACCATTTTCAAGTCAGTAATTCACATTTCAAGTCACTACACTTAACCGTTTTCATGAAACAAGTTCACAATTTCAAGTCGCAACACTTAACCATTTCAAGAAACAAGTTCACAATTTCTAGTCACTACACTTATCCATTTTCAAGAAACAAGTTCCCAATCTTAAGTCACTACACTTAACCATTTTAAAGTCAGTAATTCACATTTCAAGTCACTATACTTAACAATTTTCAAGAAACATGTGCACAATTTCAAGTCACTACATTTAAACATTTTGAAGTCACTAATTCACATTTCAATTCACTACACTTAACCATTTTCAAGTCACTAATTCACATTTCAAGTCACTAATTGACATTTCAAGTCACTACACTTAACCATTTTCAAGTAACAAGTTCACAATTTTGAGTCACTATATTTAACCATTTTCAAGTCACTAATTCACATTTCAAGTCACTACACTTAACCATTTTCAAGTCAGTAATTCACATTTCAAGTCACTACACTTAACCATTTTCATGAAACAAGTTAACAGTTTCAAGTCACTACACTTAACCATTTTCAAGTCACTAATTCATATTTCATGTCACTACACTTAACCATTTTCAAGAAACAAGTTCACAATTTCAAGTCACTATATTTAACCATTTTCAAGTCACTAATTCACATTTCAAGTCACTACACTTAACCATTTTCAAGTAACAAGTTCACAATTTTGAGTCACTATATTTAACCATTTTCAAGTCACTAATTCACATTTCAAGTCACTACACTTAACTATTTTCAAGTCAGTAATTCACATTTCAAGTCACTACATTTAACCATTTTTCAAGTCACTAATTCACATTTCAATTCACTACACTTAACCATTTTCAAGTCACTAATTCACAATTGAACTCACTATACTTAAACATTTTCATGAAACAAGTTAACAATTTCAAGTCACTACACTTAACCATTTTCAAGTAACTAACTCATATTTCAAGTCACTACACTTAACCATTTTCAAGAAACACGATCAGAATTTCAAATCACTACACTTAGCCCTTTTAAGTCACTAATTCGCATTTCAAGTCACTACACTTAACCATTTTCAAGAAACAAGTTCACAATTTCGAGTCACTACATTTAACCAGTTCAATAAACAAGTTCACAATTTAAAGTCACTACACTTAACCATTTTCAAGTCACTAATTCACATTTCAAGTGACTAATTCATATTTCAAGTCACTACACTTAACCAGTTTCAAGTATCAAGTTCACAATTTCGAGTCACTATATTTAACCATTTTCAAGTCACTAATTCACATTTCAAGTCACTACGCTTAACCATTTTCAAGTCAGTAATTCACATTTCAAGTCACTACACTTAACCATTTTCATGAAACAAGTTTACAGTTTCAAGTCACTACACTTAACCATTTTCAAGTCACTAATTCATATTTCATGTCACTACACTTAACCATTTTCAAGAAACAAGTTCACAATTTCAAGTCGCAACACATAACCATTTCAAGAAACAAGTTCACAATTTCTAGTCACTACACTTATCCATTTTCAAGTCAGTAATTCACATTTCAAGTCACTACACTTAACCATTTTAAAGTCAGTAATTCACATTTCAAGTCACTATACTTAACAATTTTCAAGAAACATGTTCACAATTTCAAGTAACTACATTTAACCATTTTCAAGTCACTAATTCACATTTCAATTCACTACACTTAACCATTTTCAAGTCACTAATTCACAATTGAACTCACTATACTTAAACATTTTCATGAAACAAGTTAACAATTTCAAGTCACTACACTTAACCATTTTCAAGAAACAAGTTTACAATTTCGAGTCACTACATTTAACCAGTTCAATAAACAAGGTCACAATTTAAAGTCACTACACTTAACCATTTTCAAGTCACTAATTCACATTTCAAGTCACTAATTCATATTTCAAGTCACTACACTTAACCATTTTCAAGTAACAAGTTCACAATTTTGAGTCACTATATTTAACCATTTTCAAGTCACTAATTCACATTTCAAGTCACTACACTTAACCATTTTCAAGTCAGTAATTCACATTTCAAGTCACTACATTTAACCATTTTCAAGTCACTAATTCACATTTCAATTCACTACACTTAACCATTTTCAAGTCACTAATTCACAATTGAACTCACTATACTTAAACATATTCATGAAACAAGTTAACAATTTCAAGTCACTACACTTAACCATTTTCAAGTAACTAATTCATATTTCAAGTCACTACACTTAACCATTTTCAAGAAACAAGATCAGAATTTCAAATCACTACACTTAGCCATTTTTAAGTCACTAATTCGCATTTCAAGTCACTACACTTAACCATTTTCAAGAAACAAGTTCACAATTTCGAGTCACTACATTTAACCAGTTCAATAAACAAGTTCACAATTTAAAGTCACTACACTTAACCATTTTCAAGTCACTAATTCACATTTCAAGTCACTAATTCATATTTCAAGTCACTACACTTAACCATTTTCAAGTAACAAGTTCACAATTTCGAGTCACTATATTTAACCATTTTCAAGTCACTAATTCACATTTCAAGTCACTACACTTAACCATTTTCAAGTCAGTAATTCACATTTCAAGTCACTACATTTAACCATTTTCAAGTCACTAATTCACATTTCAATTCACTACACTTAACCATTTTCAAGTCACTAATTCATATTTCATGTCACTACACTTAACCATTTTCAAGAAACAAGTTCACAATTTCAAGTCGCAACACTTAACCATTTCAAGAAACAAGTTCACAATTTCTAGTCACTACACTTATCCATTTTCAAGAAACAAGTTCACAATCTTAAGTCACTACACTTAACCATTTTAAAGTCAGTAATTCACATTTCAAGTCACTATACTTAACAATTTTCAAGAAACATGTGCACAATTTCAAGTCACTACATTTAAACATTTTGAAGTCACTAATTCACATTTCAATTCACTACACTTAACCATTTTCAAGTCACTAATTCACAATTGAACTCACTATACTTAAACATTTTCATGAAACAAGTTAACAATTTCAAGTCACTACACTTAACCATTTTCAAGTAACTAACTCATATTTCAAGTCACTACACTTAACCATTTTCAAGAAACAAGATCAGAATTTCAAATCACTACACTTAGCCATTTTTAAGTCACTAATTCGCATTTCAAGTCACTACACTTAACCATTTTCAAGAAACAAGTTCACAATTTCGAGTCACTACATTTAACCAGTTCAATAAACAAGTTCACAATTTAAAGTCACTACACTTAACCATTTTCAAGTCACTAATTCACATTTCAAGTCACTAATTCACATTTCAAGTCACTACACTTAACCATTTTCAAGTAACAAGTTCACAATTTCGAGTCACTATATTTAACCATTTTCAAGTCACTAATTCACATTTCAAGTCACTACACTTAACCATTTTCAAGTCAGTAATTCACATTTCAAGTCACTAATTCATATTTCAAGTCACTACACTTAACCATTTTCAAGTAACAAGTTCACAATTTCAAGTCACTATATTTAACCATTTTCAAGTCACTAATTCACATTTCAATTCACTACATTTAACCATTTTCAAGTCACTAATTCACAATTGAACTCACTATACTTAAATATTTTCATGAGACAAGTTAACAATTTCAAGTCACTACACTTAACCATTTTCAAGTAACTAATTCATATTTCAAGTCACTACACTTAACCATTTTCAACAAACAAGATCAGAATTTCAAATCACTACACTTAACCATTTTTAAGTCACTAATTCATATTTCAAGTCACTACACTTAACCATTTTCAAAAACAAGTTCACAATTTCAAGTCACTACACTTAACCATTTCAAGAAACAAGTTCACAATTTCTAGTCACTACACTTAACCATTTTCAAGAAACAATTTCACAACCTTAAGTCACTACACTTAACCATTTTAAAGTCAGTAATTCACATTTCAAGTCACTACACTTAACAATTTTCAAGAAACATGTTCACAATTTCAAGTCACTACATTTAACCATTTTCAAGTCACTAATTCACATTTCAATTAACTACACTTAACCATTTTCGAGTCACTAATTCACAATTGAACTCACTATACTTAACCATTTTCATGAAACAAGTTAACAATTTCAAGTCACTACACTTAACCATTTTCAAGTAACTAATTCATATTTCAAGTCATTACACTTAACCATTTTCAAGAAACAAGATCAGAATTTCAAATCACTACACTTAGCCATTTTTAAGTCACTAATTCGCATTTCAAGTCACTACACTTAACCATTTTCAAGAAACAAGTTCACAATTTTGAGTCACTACATTTAACCAGTTCAATAAACAAGTTCACAATTTAAAGTCACTACACTTAACCATTTTCAAGTCACTAATTCACATTTCAAGTCACTAATTCATATTTCAAGTCACTACACTTAACCATTTTCAAGTAACAAGTTCACAATTTTGAGTCACTATATTAAACCATTTTCAAGTCACTAATTCACATTTCAAGTCACTACACTTAACCATTTTCATGAAACAAGTTAACAGTTTCAAGTCACTACACTTAACCATTTTCAAGTCACTAATTCATATTTCATGTCACTACACTTAACCATTTTCAAGACACAAGTTCACAATTTCAAGTCGCTACACTTAACCATTTCAAGAAACAAGTTCACAATTTCTAGTCACTACACTTATCCATTTTCAAGAAACAAGTTCACAACCTTAAGTCACTACACTTAACCATTTTAAAGTCAGTAATTCACATTTCAAGTCACTAAACTTAACAATTTTCAAGAAACATGTTCACAATTTCAAGTCACTACATTTAGCCATTTTCAAGCCACTAATTCACATTTCAATTCACTACACTTAACCATTTTCAAGTCACTAATTCACAATTGAACTCACTATACTTAAACATTTTCATGAAACAAGTTAACAATTTCAAGTCACTACACTTAACCATTTTCAAGTAACTAATTCATATTTCAAGTCACTACACTTAACCATTTTCAAGAAACAAGATCAGAATTTCAAATCACTACACTTAGCCATTTTCAAGAAACAAGTTCACAATTTCGAGTCACTACATTTAACCAGTTCAATAAACAAGGTCACAATTTAAAGTCACTACACTTAACCATTTTCAAGTCACTAATTCACATTTCAAGTCACTAATTCATATTTCAAGTCACTACACTTAACCATTTTCAAGTAACAAGTTCACAATTTCGAGTCACTATATTTAACCATTTTCAAGTCACTAATTCACATTTCAAGTCACTACACTTAACCATTTTCAAGTCAGTAATTCACATTTCAAGTCACTACACTTAACCATTTTCATGAAACAAGTTTACAGTTTCAAGTCACTACACTTAACCATTTTCAAGTCACTAATTCATATTTCATGTCACTACACTTAACCATTTTCAAGAAACAAGTTCACAATTTCAAGTCGCAACACTTAACCATTTCAAGAAACAAGTTCACAATTTCTAGTCACTACACTTATCCATTTTCAAGTCAGTAATTCACATTTCAAGTCACTACACTTAACCATTTTAAAGTCAGTAATTCACATTTCAAGTCACTATACTTAACAATTTTCAAGAAACATGTTCACAATTTCAAGTAACTACATTTAACCATTTTCAAGTCACTAATTCACATTTCAATTCACTACACTTAACCATTTTCAAGTCACTAATTCACAATTGAACTCACTATACTTAAACATTTTCATGAAACAAGTTAACAATTTCAAGTCACTACACTTAACCATTTTCAAGTCAGTAATTCACATTTCAAGTCACTACACTTAACCGTTTTCATGAAACAAGTTCACAATTTCAAGTCGCAACACTTAACCATTTCAAGAAACAAGTTCACAATTTCTAGTCACTACACTTATCCATTTTCAAGAAACAAGTTCCCAATCTTAAGTCACTACACTTAACCATTTTAAAGTCAGTAATTCACATTTCAAGTCACTATACTTAACAATTTTCAAGAAACATGTGCACAATTTCAAGTCACTACATTTAAACATTTTGAAGTCACTAATTCACATTTCAATTCACTACACTTAACCATTTTCAAGTCACTAATTCACATTTCAAGTCACTAATTCACATTTCAAGTCACTACACTTAACCATTTTCAAGTAACAAGTTCACAATTTTGAGTCACTATATTTAACCATTTTCAAGTCACTAATTCACATTTCAAGTCACTACACTTAACCATTTTCAAGTCAGTAATTCACATTTCAAGTCACTACACTTAACCATTTTCATGAAACAAGTTAACAGTTTCAAGTCACTACACTTAACCATTTTCAAGTCACTAATTCATATTTCATGTCACTACACTTAACCATTTTCAAGAAACAAGTTCACAATTTCAAGTCACTATATTTAACCATTTTCAAGTCACTAATTCACATTTCAAGTCACTACACTTAACCATTTTCAAGTAACAAGTTCACAATTTTGAGTCACTATATTTAACCATTTTCAAGTCACTAATTCACATTTCAAGTCACTACACTTAACTATTTTCAAGTCAGTAATTCACATTTCAAGTCACTACATTTAACCATTTTTCAAGTCACTAATTCACATTTCAATTCACTACACTTAACCATTTTCAAGTCACTAATTCACAATTGAACTCACTATACTTAAACATTTTCATGAAACAAGTTAACAATTTCAAGTCACTACACTTAACCATTTTCAAGTAACTAACTCATATTTCAAGTCACTACACTTAACCATTTTCAAGAAACACGATCAGAATTTCAAATCACTACACTTAGCCCTTTTAAGTCACTAATTCGCATTTCAAGTCACTACACTTAACCATTTTCAAGAAACAAGTTCACAATTTCGAGTCACTACATTTAACCAGTTCAATAAACAAGTTCACAATTTAAAGTCACTACACTTAACCATTTTCAAGTCACTAATTCACATTTCAAGTGACTAATTCATATTTCAAGTCACTACACTTAACCAGTTTCAAGTATCAAGTTCACAATTTCGAGTCACTATATTTAACCATTTTCAAGTCACTAATTCACATTTCAAGTCACTACGCTTAACCATTTTCAAGTCAGTAATTCACATTTCAAGTCACTACACTTAACCATTTTCATGAAACAAGTTTACAGTTTCAAGTCACTACACTTAACCATTTTCAAGTCACTAATTCATATTTCATGTCACTACACTTAACCATTTTCAAGAAACAAGTTCACAATTTCAAGTCGCAACACATAACCATTTCAAGAAACAAGTTCACAATTTCTAGTCACTACACTTATCCATTTTCAAGTCAGTAATTCACATTTCAAGTCACTACACTTAACCATTTTAAAGTCAGTAATTCACATTTCAAGTCACTATACTTAACAATTTTCAAGAAACATGTTCACAATTTCAAGTAACTACATTTAACCATTTTCAAGTCACTAATTCACATTTCAATTCACTACACTTAACCATTTTCAAGTCACTAATTCACAATTGAACTCACTATACTTAAACATTTTCATGAAACAAGTTAACAATTTCAAGTCACTACACTTAACCATTTTCAAGAAACAAGTTTACAATTTCGAGTCACTACATTTAACCAGTTCAATAAACAAGGTCACAATTTAAAGTCACTACACTTAACCATTTTCAAGTCACTAATTCACATTTCAAGTCACTAATTCATATTTCAAGTCACTACACTTAACCATTTTCAAGTAACAAGTTCACAATTTTGAGTCACTATATTTAACCATTTTCAAGTCACTAATTCACATTTCAAGTCACTACACTTAACCATTTTCAAGTCAGTAATTCACATTTCAAGTCACTACATTTAACCATTTTCAAGTCACTAATTCACATTTCAATTCACTACACTTAACCATTTTCAAGTCACTAATTCACAATTGAACTCACTATACTTAAACATATTCATGAAACAAGTTAACAATTTCAAGTCACTACACTTAACCATTTTCAAGTAACTAATTCATATTTCAAGTCACTACACTTAACCATTTTCAAGAAACAAGATCAGAATTTCAAATCACTACACTTAGCCATTTTTAAGTCACTAATTCGCATTTCAAGTCACTACACTTAACCATTTTCAAGAAACAAGTTCACAATTTCGAGTCACTACATTTAACCAGTTCAATAAACAAGTTCACAATTTAAAGTCACTACACTTAACCATTTTCAAGTCACTAATTCACATTTCAAGTCACTAATTCATATTTCAAGTCACTACACTTAACCATTTTCAAGTAACAAGTTCACAATTTCGAGTCACTATATTTAACCATTTTCAAGTCACTAATTCACATTTCAAGTCACTACACATAACCATTTTCCAGTCAGTAATTCACATTTCAAGTCACTACACTTAACCATTTTCATGAAACAAGTTAACAGTTTCAAGTCACTACACTTAACCATTTTCAAGTCACTAATTCATATTTCATGTCACTACACTTAACCATTTTCAAGAAACAAGTTCACAATTTCAAGTCACTATATTTAACCATTTTCAAGTCACTAATTCACATTTCAAGTCACTACACTTAACCATTTTCAAGTCAGTAATTCACATTTCAAGTCACTACACTTAACCATTTTCAAGAAACAAGATCAGAATTTCAAATCACTACACTTAGCCATTTTTAAGTCACTAATTCGCATTTCAAGTCACTACATTTAACCAGTTCAATAAACAAGTTCACAATTTAAAGTCACTACACTTAACAATTTTCAAGTCACTAATTCACATTTCAAGTGACTAATTCATATTTCAAGTCACTACACTTAACCATTTTCAAGTAACAAGTTCACAATTTCGAGTCACTATATTTAACCATTTTCAAGTCACTAATTCACATTTCAAGTCACTACACTTAACCATTTTCAAGTCAGTAATTCACATTTCAAGTCACTACACTTAACCATTTCATGAAACAAGTTCACAATTTCAAGTCGCAACACTTAACCATTTCAAGAAACAAGTTCACAATTTCTAGTCACTACACTTATCCATTTTCAAGAAACAAGTTCACAATCTTAAGTCACTACACTTAACCATTTTAAAGTCAGTAATTCACATTTCAAGTCACTATACTTAACAATTTTCAAGAAACATGTGCACAATTTCAAGTCACTACATTTAAACATTTTGAAGTCACTAATTCACATTTCAATTTACTACACTTAACCATTTTCAAGTCACTAATTCACATTTCAAGTCACTAATTCACATTTCAAGTCACTACACTTAACCATTTTCAAGTAACAAGTTCACAATTTTGAGTCACTATATTTAACCATTTTCAAGTCACTAATTCACATTTCAAGTCACTACACTTAACCATTTTCAAGTCAGTAATTCACATTTCAAGTCACTACACTTAACCATTTTCATGAAACAAGTTAACAGTTTCAAGTCACTACACTTAACCATTTTCAAGTCACTAATTCATATTTCATGTCACTACACTTAACCATTTTCAAGAAACAAGTTCACAATTTCAAGTCGCTACACTTAACCATTTCAAGAAACAAGTTCACAATTTCTAGTCACTACACTTATCCATTTTCAAGAAACAAGTTCACAACCTTAAGTCACTACACTTAACCATTTTAAAGTCAGTAATTCACATTTCAAGTCACTAAACTTAACAATTTTCAAGAAACATGTTCACAATTTCAAGTCACTACATTTAGCCATTTTCAAGCCACTAATTCACATTTCAATTCACTACACTTAACCATTTTAAAGTCACTAATTCACAATTGAACTCACTATACTTAAACATTTTCATGAAACAAGTTAACAATTTCAAGTCACTACACTTAACCATTTTCAAGAAACAAGATCAGAATTTCAAATCACTACACTTAGCCATTTTTAAGTCACTAATTCGCATTTCAAGTGACTACACTTAACCATTTTCAAGAAACAAGTTCACAATTTCGAGTCACTACATTTAACCAGTTCAATAAACAAGGTCACAATTTAAAGTCACTACACTTAACCATTTTCAAGTCACTAATTCACATTTCAAGTCACTAATTCATATTTCAAGTCACTACACTTAACCATTTTCAAGTAACAAGTTCACAATTTTGAGTCACTATATTTAACCATTTTCAAGTCACTAATTCACATTTCAAGTCACTACACTTAACTATTTTCAAGTCAGTAATTCACATTTCAAGTCACTACATTTAACCATTTTTCAAGTCACTAATTCACATTTCAATTCACTACACTTAACCATTTTCAAGTCACTAATTCACAATTGAACTCACTATACTTAAACATTTTCATGAAACAAGTTAACAATTTCAAGTCACTACACTTAACCATTTTCAAGTAACTAACTCATATTTCAAGTCACTACACTTAACCATTTTCAAGAAACACGATCAGAATTTCAAATCACTACACTTAGCCCTTTTAAGTCACTAATTCGCATTTCAAGTCACTACACTTAACCATTTTCAAGAAACAAGTTCACAATTTCGAGTCACTACATTTAACCAGTTCAATAAACAAGTTCACAATTTAAAGTCACTACACTTAACCATTTTCAAGTCACTAATTCACATTTCAAGTCACTAATTCATATTTCAAGTCACTACACTTAACCATTTTCAAGTAACAAGTTCACAATTTCGAGTCACTATATTTAACCATTTTCAAGTCACTAATTCACATTTCAAGTCACTACACTTAACCATTTTCAAGTCAGTAATTCACATTTCAAGTCACTACATTTAACCATTTTCAAGTCACTAATTCACATTTCAATTCACTACACTTAACCATTTTCAAGTCACTAATTCATATTTCATGTCACTACACTTAACCATTTTCAAGAAACAAGTTCACAATTTCAAGTCGCAACACTTAACCATTTCAAGAAACAAGTTCACAATTTCTAGTCACTACACTTATCCATTTTCAAGAAACAAGTTCACAATCTTAAGTCACTACACTTAACCATTTTAAAGTCAGTAATTCACATTTCAAGTCACTATACTTAACAATTTTCAAGAAACATGTGCACAATTTCAAGTCACTACATTTAAACATTTTGAAGTCACTAATTCACATTTCAATTCACTACACTTAACCATTTTCAAGTCACTAATTCACAATTGAACTCACTATACTTAAACATTTTCATGAAACAAGTTAACAATTTCAAGTCACTACACTTAACCATTTTCAAGTAACTAACTCATATTTCAAGTCACTACACTTAACCATTTTCAAGAAACAAGATCAGAATTTCAAATCACTACACTTAGCCATTTTTAAGTCACTAATTCGCATTTCAAGTCACTACACTTAACCATTTTCAAGAAACAAGTTCACAATTTCGAGTCACTACATTTAACCAGTTCAATAAACAAGTTCACAATTTAAAGTCACTACACTTAACCATTTTCAAGTCACTAATTCACATTTCAAGTCACTAATTCACATTTCAAGTCACTACACTTAACCATTTTCAAGTAACAAGTTCACAATTTCGAGTCACTATATTTAACCATTTTCAAGTCACTAATTCACATTTCAAGTCACTACACTTAACCATTTTCAAGTCAGTAATTCACATTTCAAGTCACTAATTCATATTTCAAGTCACTACACTTAACCATTTTCAAGTAACAAGTTCACAATTTCAAGTCACTATATTTAACCATTTTCAAGTCACTAATTCACATTTCAATTCACTACATTTAACCATTTTCAAGTCACTAATTCACAATTGAACTCACTATACTTAAATATTTTCATGAGACAAGTTAACAATTTCAAGTCACTACACTTAACCATTTTCAAGTAACTAATTCATATTTCAAGTCACTACACTTAACCATTTTCAACAAACAAGATCAGAATTTCAAATCACTACACTTAACCATTTTTAAGTCACTAATTCATATTTCAAGTCACTACACTTAACCATTTTCAAAAACAAGTTCACAATTTCAAGTCACTACACTTAACCATTTCAAGAAACAAGTTCACAATTTCTAGTCACTACACTTAACCATTTTCAAGAAACAATTTCACAACCTTAAGTCACTACACTTAACCATTTTAAAGTCAGTAATTCACATTTCAAGTCACTACACTTAACAATTTTCAAGAAACATGTTCACAAGTTCAAGTCACTACATTTAACCATTTTCAAGTCACTAATTCACATTTCAATTAACTACACTTAACCATTTTCGAGTCACTAATTCACAATTGAACTCACTATACTTAACCATTTTCATGAAACAAGTTAACAATTTCAAGTCACTACACTTAACCATTTTCAAGTAACTAATTCATATTTCAAGTCATTACACTTAACCATTTTCAAGAAACAAGATCAGAATTTCAAATCACTACACTTAGCCATTTTTAAGTCACTAATTCGCATTTCAAGTCACTACACTTAACCATTTTCAAGAAACAAGTTCACAATTTTGAGTCACTACATTTAACCAGTTCAATAAACAAGTTCACAATTTAAAGTCACTACACTTAACCATTTTCAAGTCACTAATTCACATTTCAAGTCACTAATTCATATTTCAAGTCACTACACTTAACCATTTTCAAGTAACAAGTTCACAATTTTGAGTCACTATATTAAACCATTTTCAAGTCACTAATTCACATTTCAAGTCACTACACTTAACCATTTTCATGAAACAAGTTAACAGTTTCAAGTCACTACACTTAACCATTTTCAAGTCACTAATTCATATTTCATGTCACTACACTTAACCATTTTCAAGACACAAGTTCACAATTTCAAGTCGCTACACTTAACCATTTCAAGAAACAAGTTCACAATTTCTAGTCACTACACTTATCCATTTTCAAGAAACAAGTTCACAACCTTAAGTCACTACACTTAACCATTTTAAAGTCAGTAATTCACATTTCAAGTCACTAAACTTAACAATTTTCAAGAAACATGTTCACAATTTCAAGTCACTACATTTAGCCATTTTCAAGCCACTAATTCACATTTCAATTCACTACACTTAACCATTTTCAAGTCACTAATTCACAATTGAACTCACTATACTTAAACATTTTCATGAAACAAGTTAACAATTTCAAGTCACTACACTTAACCATTTTCAAGTAACTAATTCATATTTCAAGTCACTACACTTAACCATTTTCAAGAAACAAGATCAGAATTTCAAATCACTACACTTAGCCATTTTCAAGAAACAAGTTCACAATTTCGAGTCACTACATTTAACCAGTTCAATAAACAAGGTCACAATTTAAAGTCACTACACTTAACCATTTTCAAGTCACTAATTCACATTTCAAGTCACTAATTCATATTTCAAGTCACTACACTTAACCATTTTCAAGTAACAAGTTCACAATTTCGAGTCACTATATTTAACCATTTTCAAGTCACTAATTCACATTTCAAGTCACTACACTTAACCATTTTCAAGTCAGTAATTCACATTTCAAGTCACTACACTTAACCATTTTCATGAAACAAGTTTACAGTTTCAAGTCACTACACTTAACCATTTTCAAGTCACTAATTCATATTTCATGTCACTACACTTAACCATTTTCAAGAAACAAGTTCACAATTTCAAGTCGCAACACTTAACCATTTCAAGAAACAAGTTCACAATTTCTAGTCACTACACTTATCCATTTTCAAGTCAGTAATTCACATTTCAAGTCACTACACTTAACCATTTTAAAGTCAGTAATTCACATTTCAAGTCACTATACTTAACAATTTTCAAGAAACATGTTCACAATTTCAAGTAACTACATTTAACCATTTTCAAGTCACTAATTCACATTTCAATTCACTACACTTAACCATTTTCAAGTCACTAATTCACAATTGAACTCACTATACTTAAACATTTTCATGAAACAAGTTAACAATTTCAAGTCACTACACTTAACCATTTTCAAGTAACTAATTCATATTTCAAGTCACTACACTTAACCATTTTCAAGAAACAAGATCAGAATTTCAAATCACTACACTTAGCCCTTTTTAAGTCACTAATTCGCATTTCAAGTCACTACACTTAACCATTTTCAAGAAACAAGTTCACAATTTCGAGTCACTACATTTAACCAGTTCAATAAACAAGTTCACAATTTAAAGTCACTACACTTAACCATTTTCAAGTCACTAATTCACATTTCAAGTCACTAATTCATATTTCAAGTCACTACACTTAACCATTTTCAAGTAACAAGTTCACAATTTCGAGTCACTATATTTAACCATTTTCAAGTCACTAATTCACATTTCAAGTCACTACACTTAACCATTTTCAAGTCAGTAATTCACATTTCAAGTCACTACATTTAACCATTTTCAAGTCACTAATTCACATTTCAATTCACTACACTTAACCATTTTCAAGTCACTAATTCACAATTGAACTCACTATACTTAAACATATTCATGAAACAAGTTAACAATTTCAAGTCACTACACTTAACCATTTTCAAGTAACTAATTCATATTTCAAGTCACTACACTTAACCATTTTCAAGAAACAAGATCAGAATTTCAAATCACTACACTTAGCCATTTTTAAGTCACTAATTCGCATTTCAAGTCACTACACTTAACCATTTTCAAGAAACAAGTTCACAATTTCGAGTCACTACATTTAACCAGTTCAATAAACAAGTTCACAATTTAAAGTCACTACACTTAACCATTTTCAAGTCACTAATTCACATTTCAAGTCACTAATTCATATTTCAAGTCACTACACTTAACCATTTTCATGTAACAAGTTCACAATTTCGAGTCACTATATTTAACCATTTTCAAGTCACTAATTCACATTTCAAGTCACTACACTTAACCATTTTCAAGTCAGTAATTCACATTTCAAGTCACTACATTTAACCATTTTCAAGTCACTAATTCACATTTCAATTCACTACACTTAACCATTTTCAAGTCACTAATTCACAATTGAACTCACTATACTTAAACATATTCATGAAACAAGTTAACAATTTCAAGTCACTACACTTAACCATTTTCAAGTAACTAATTCATATTTCAAGTTACTACACTTAACCATTTTCAAGAAACAAGATCAGAATTTCAAATCACTACACTTAGCCATTTTTAAGTCACTAATTCGCATTTCAAGTCACTACACTTAACCATTTTCAAGAAACAAGTTCACAATTTCGAGTCACTACATTTAACCAGTTCAATAAACAAGTTCACAATTTAAAGTCACTACACTTAACCATTTTCAAGTCACTAATTCACATTTCAAGTTACTAATTCATATTTCAAGTCACTACACTTAACCATTTTCAAGTAACAAGTTCACAATTTCGAGTCACTATATTTAACCATTTTCAAGTCACTAATTCACATTTCAAGTCACTACACTTAACCATTTTCAAGTCAGTAATTCACATTTCAAGTCACTACACTTAACCATTTTCATGAAACAAGTTAACAGTTTCAAGTCACTACACTTAACCATTTTCAAGTCACTAATTCATATTTCATGTCACTACACTTAACCATTTTCAAGAAACAAGTTCACAATTTCAAGTCACTATATTTAACCATTTTCAAGTCACTAATTCACATTTCAAGTCACTACACTTAACCATTTTCAAGTCAGTAATTCACATTTCAAGTCACTACACTTAACCATTTTCAAGAAACAAGATCAGAATTTCAAATCACTACACTTAGCCATTTTTAAGTCACTAATTCGCATTTCAAGTCACTACATTTAACCAGTTCAATAAACAAGTTCCCAATTTAAAGTCACTACACTTAACAATTTTCAAGTCACTAATTCACATTTCAAGTGACTAATTCATATTTCAAGTCACTACACTTAACCATTTTCAAGTAACAAGTTCACAATTTCGAGTCACTATATTTAACCATTTTCAAGTCACTAATTCACATTTCAAGTCACTACACTTAACCATTTTCAAGTCAGTAATTCACATTTCAAGTCACTACACTTAACCGTTTTCATGAAACAAGTTAACAGTTTCAAGTCACTACACTTAACCATTTTCAAGTCACTAATTAATATTTCATGTCACTACACTTAACCATTTTCAAGAAACAAGTTCACAATTTCAAGTCGCAACACTTAGCCATTTCAAGAAACAAGTTCACAATTTCTAGTCACTACACTTATCCATTTTCAAGAAACAAGTTCACAATCTTAAGTCACTACACTTAACCATTTTAAAGTCAGTAATTCACATTTCAAGTCACTATACTTAACAATTTTCAAGAAACATGTGCACAATTTCAAGTCACTACATTTAAACATTTTGAAGTCAATAATTCACATTTCAACTCACTTCACTTAACCATTTTCAAGTCACTAATTCACATTTCAAGTCACTAATTCACATTTCAAGTCACTACACTTAACCATTTTCAAGTAACAAGTTCACAATTTTGAGTCACTATATTTAACCATTTTCAAGTCACTAATTCACATTTCAAGTCACTACACTTAACCATTTTCAAGTCAGTAATTCACATTTCAAGTCACTACACTTAACCATTTTCATGAAACAAGTTAACAGTTTCAAGTCACTACACTTAACCATTTTCAAGTCACTAATTCATATTTCATGTCACTACACTTAACCATTTTCAAGAAACAAGTTCACAATTTCAAGTCGCTACACTTAACCATTTCAAGAAACAAGTTCACAATTTCTAGTCACTACACTTATCCATTTTCAAGAAACAAGTTCACAACCTTAAGTCACTACACTTAACCATTTTAAAGTCAGTAATTCACATTTCAAGTCACTAAACTTAACAATTTTCAAGAAACATGTTCACAATTTCAAGTCACTACATTTAGCCATTTTCAAGCCACTAATTCACATTTCAATTCACTACACTTAACCATTTTCAAGTCACTAATTCACAATTGAACTCACTATACTTAAACATTTTCATGAAACAAGTTAACAATTTCAAGTCACTACACTTAACCATTTTCAAGTAACTAATTCATATTTCAAGTTACTACACTTAACCATTTTCAAGAAACAAGATCAGAATTTCAAATCACTACACTTAGCCATTTTTAAGTCACTAATTCGCATTTCAAGTCACTACACTTGACCATTTTCAAGAAACAAGTTCACAATTTCGAGTCACTACATTTAACCAGTTCAATAAACAAGGTCACAATTTAAAGTCACTACACTTAACCATTTTCAAGTCACTAATTCACATTTCAAGTCACTAATTCATATTTCAAGTCACTACACTTAACCATTTTCAAGTAACAAGTTCACAATTTTGAGTCACTATATTTAACCATTTTCAAGTCACTAATTCACATTTCAAGTCACTACACTTAACTATTTTCAAGTCAGTAATTCACATTTCAAGTCACTACATTTAACCATTTTTCAAGTCACTAATTCACATTTCAATTCACTACACTTAACCATTTTCAGGTCACTAATTCACAATTGAACTCACTATACTTAAACATTTTCATGAAACAAGTTAACAATTTCAAGTCACTACACTTAACCATTTTCAAGTAACTAACTCATATTTCAAGTCACTACACTTAACCATTTTCAAGAAACAAGATCAGAATTTCAAATCACTACACTTAGCCCTTTTTAAGTCACTAATTCGCATTTCAAGTCACTACACTTAACCATTTTCAAGAAACAAGTTCACAATTTCGAGTCACTACATTTAACCAGTTCAATAAACAAGTTCACAATTTAAAGTCACTACACTTAACCATTTTCAAGTCACTAATTCACATTTCAAGTCACTAATTCATATTTCAAGTCACTACACTTAACCATTTTCAAGTAACAAGTTCACAATTTCGAGTCACTATATTTAACCATTTTCAAGTAAGAAGTTCACAATTTCGAGTCACTATATTTAACCATTTTCAAGTCACTAATTCACATTTCAAGTCACTACACTTAACCATTTTCAAGTCAGTAATTCACATTTCAAGTCACTACATTTAACCATTTTCAAGTCACTAATTCACATTTCAATTCACTACACTTAACCATTTTCAAGTCACTAATTCATATTTCATGTCACTACACTTAACCATTTTCAAGAAACAAGTTCACAATTTCAAGTCGCAACACTTAACCATTTCAAGAAACAAGTTCACAATTTCTAGTCACTACACTTATCCATTTTCAAGAAACAAGTTCACAATCTTAAGTCACTACACTTAACCATTTTAAAGTCAGTAATTCACATTTCAAGTCACTATACTTAACAATTTTCAAGAAACATGTGCACAATTTCAAGTCACTACATTTAAACATTTTGAAGTCACTAATTCACAATTGAACTCACTATACTTAAACATTTTCATGAAACAAGTTAACAATTTCAAGTCACTACACTTAACCATTTTCAAGTAACTAACTCATATTTCAAGTCACTACACTTAACCATTTTCAAGAAACAAGATCAGAATTTCAAATCACTACACTTAGCCATTTTTAAGTCACTAATTCGCATTTCAAGTCACTACACTTAACCATTTTCAAGAAACAAGTTCACAATTTCGAGTCACTACATTTAACCAGTTCAATAAACAAGTCACAATTTAAAGTCACTACACTTAACCATTTTCAAGTCACTAATTCACATTTCAAGTGACTAATTCATATTTCTAGTCACTACACTTAACCATTTTCAAGTAACATGTTCACAATTTCGAGTCACTATATTTAACCATTTTCAAGTCACTAATTCACATTTCAAGTCACTAATTCACATTTCAAGTCACTACACTTAACCATTTTCAAGTCAGTAATTGACATTTCAAGTCACTACACTTAACCATTTTCAAGAAACAAGTTAACAGTTTCAAGTCACTACACTTAACCATTTTCAAGTCACTAATTCATATTTCATGTCACTACACTTAACCATTTTCAAGAAACAAGTTCACAATTTCAAGTCGCAACACTTAACCATTTCAAGAAACAAGTTCACAATTTCTAGTCACTACACTTATCCATTTTCAAGAAACAAGTTCACAACCTTAAGTCACTACACTTAACCATTTTAAAGTCACTAATTCATATTTCAAGTCACTACACTTAACCATTTTCAAGTCACTAATTCATATTTCATGTCACTACACTTAACCATTTTCAAGTCACTAATTCACATTTCAAGTCACTAATTCATATTTCAAGTCACTACACTTAACCATTTTCAAGTAACAAGTTCACAATTTTGAGTCACTATATTTAACCATTTTCAAGTCAGTAATTCACATTTCAAGTCACTACACTTAACCATTTTCATGAAACAAGTTAACAGTTTCAAGTCACTACACTTAACCATTTTCAAGTCACTAATTCATATTTGATGTCACTACACTTAACCATTTTCATGAAACAAGTTAACAATTTCAAGTCACTACACTTAACCATTTTCAAGTAACTAATTCATATTTCAAGTCACTACACTTAACCATTTCCAAGAAACAAGATCAGAATTTCAAATCACTACACTTAGCCATTTTTAAATCACTAATTCGCATTTCAAGTCACTACACTTAACAATTTTCATGAAACAAGTTAACAGTTTCAAGTCACTACACTTAACCATTTTCAAGTCACTAATTCATATTTCATGTCACTACACTTAACCATTTTCAAGTCACTAATTCACAATTTCAAGTCACTATATTTAACCATTTTCAAGTCACTAATTCACATTTCAAGTCACTACACTTAACCATTTTCAAGTCAGTAATGCACATTTCAAGTCACTACACTTAACCATTTTCAAGAAACAAGATCAGAATTTCAAATCACTACACTTAGCCATTTTAAAGTCACTAATTCGCATTTCAAGTCACTACACTTAACCATTTTCAAGAAACAAGTTCACAATTTCGAGTCACTACATTTAACCAGTTCAATAAACAAGTCACAATTTAAAGTCACTACACTTAACCATTTTCAAGTCACTAATTCACATTTCAAGTGACTAATTCATATTTCAAGTCACTACACTTAACCATTTTCAAGTAACATGTTCACAATTTCGAGTCACTATATTTAACCATTTTCAAGTCACTAATTCACATTTCAAGTCACTAATTCACATTTCAAGTCACTACACTTAACCATTTTCAAGTCAGTAATTGACATTTCAAGTCACTACACTTAACCATTTTCATGAAACAAGTTAACAGTTTCAAGTCACTACACTTAACCATTTTCAAGTCACTAATTCATATTTCATGTCACTACACTTAACCATTTTCAAGAAACAAGTTCACAATTTCAAGTCGCAACACTTAACCATTTCAAGAAACAAGTTCACAATTTCTAGTCACTACACTTATCCATTTTCAAGAAACAAGTTCACAACCTTAAGTCACTACACTTAACCCTTTAAAAGTCAGTAATTCACATTTCAAGTCACTACACTTAACAATTTTCAAGAAACATGTTCACAATTTCAAGTCACTACATTTAACCATTTTCAAGTCACTAATTCACATTTCAATTCACTACACTTAACCATTTTCAAGTCACTAATTCACAATTGAACTCACTATACTTAAACATTTTCATGAAACAAGTTAACAATTTCAAGTCACTACACTTAACCATTTTCAAGTAACTAATTGATATTTCAAGTCACTCCACTTAACCATTTTCAAGAAACAAGATCAGAATTTCAAATCACTACACTTAGCCATTTTTAAGTCACTAATTCGCATTTCAAGTCACTACACCTAACCATTTTCAAGAAACAAGTTCACAATTTCGAGTCACTACATTTAACTAGTTCAATAAACAAGTTCACAATTTAAAGTCGCTACACTTAACCATTTTCAGTCACTAATTCACATTTCAAGTCACTAATTCATATTTCAAGTCACTACACTTAACCATTTTCAAGTCAGTAATTCATATTTCAAGTCACTACACTTAACCATTTTCAAGAAACAAGATCAGAATTTCAAATCACTACACTTAGCCATTTTTAAGTCACTAATTTGCATTTCAAGTCACTACACTTAACCATTTTCAAGAAACAAGTTCACAACCTTAAGTCACTACACTTAACCATTTTCAAGAAACAAGATCAGAATTTCAAATCACTACACTTAGCCATTTTTAAGTCACTAATTTGCATTTCAAGTCACTACACTTAACCATTTTCAAGAAACAAGTTCACAACCTTAAGTCACTACACTTAACCATTTTAAAGTCAGTAATTCACATTTCAAGTCACTGCACTTATCCATTTTCAAGAAACATGTTCACAATTTCAAATCACTACATTTAACCATTTTCAAGTCACTAATTCACAATTCAATTCACTACACTTAACCATTTTCAAGTCACTAATTCACAATTGAACTCACTATACTTAAACATTTTCATGAAACAAGTTAACAATTTCAAGTCTTTACACTTAACTATTTTCAAGTAACTAATTCATATTTCAAGTCACTACACTTAACCATTTTTAAGAAACAAGATCAGAATTTCAAATCACTACACAGAGCCATTTTTAAATCACTAATTTGCATTTCAAGTCACTACACTTAACCATTTTCAAGAAACAAGTTCACAATTTCGAGTCACTACATTTAACCAGTTCAATAAACAAGTTCACAATTTAAAGTCACTATATTTAACCATTTTCAGGTCACTAATTCACATTTCAAGTGACTAATTCATATTTCAAGTCACTACACTTAACCATTTTCAAGTAACAAGTTCACAATTTCGAGTCACAACATTTAACCAGTTCAATAAACAAGTTCACAATTTAAAGTCACTACACTTAACCATTTTCAAGTCACTAATTCACATTTCAAGTCACTAATTCATATTTCAAGTCACTACACTTAACCATTTTCAAGTAACAAGTTCACAATTTTGAGTCACTATATTTAACCATTTTCAAGTCACTAATTCACATTTCAAGTCACTACACTTAACCATTTTCAAGTCAGTAATTCACATTTCAAGTCACTACACTTAACCATTTTCATGAAACAAGTTAACAGTTTCAAGTCACTACACTTAACCATTTTCAAGTCACTAATTCATATTTGATGTCACTACACTTAACCATTTTCATGAAACAAGTTAACAATTTCAAGTCACTACACTTAACCATTTTCAAGTAACTAATTCATATAACCATTTTCAAGTCACTAATTCACATTTCAAGTCACTACACTTAACCATTTTCAAGTCAGTAATGCACATTTCAAGTCACTACACTTAGCCATTTTGAAGTCACTAATTCGCATTTCAAGTCACTACACTTAACCATTTTCAAGAAACAAGTTCACAATTTCGAGTCACTACATTTAACCAGTTCAATAAACAAGTCACAATTTAAAGTCACTACACTTAACCATTTTCAAGTCACTAATTCACATTTCAAGTGACTAATTCATATTTCAAGTCACTACACTTAACCATTTTCAAGTAACATGTTCACAATTTCGAGTCACTATATTTAACCATTTTCAAGTCACTAATTCACATTTCAAGTCACTAATTCACATTTCAAGTCACTACACTTAACCATTTTCAAGTCAGTAATTGACATTTCAAGTCACTACACTTAACCATTTTCATGAAACAAGTTAACAGTTTCAAGTCACTACACTTAACCATTTTCAAGTCACTAATTCATATTTCATGTCACTACACTTAACCATTTTCAAGAAACAAGTTCACAATTTCAAGTCGCAACAGTTAACCATTTCAAGAAACAAGTTCACAATTTCTAGTCACTACACTTATCCATTTTCAAGAAACAAGTTCACAACCTTAAGTCACTACACCTAACCCTTTAAAAGTCAGTAATTCACATTTCAAGTCACTACACTTAACAATTTTCAAGAAACATGTTCACAATTTCAAGTCACTACATTTAACCATTTTCAAGTCACTAATTCACATTTCAATTCACTACACTTAACCATTTTCAAGTCACTAATTCACAATTGAACTCACTATACTTAAACATTTTCATGAAACAAGTTAACAATTTCAAGTCACTACACTTAACCATTTTCAAGTAACTAATTGATATTTCAAGTCACTCCACTTAACCATTTTCAAGAAACAAGATCAGAATTTCAAATCACTACACTTAGCCATTTTTAAGTCACTAATTCGCATTTCAAGTCACTACACTTAACCATTTTCAAGAAACAATTTCACAATTTCGAGTCACTACATTTAACTAGTTCAATAAACAAGTTCACAATTTAAAGTCGCTACACTTAACCATTTTCAGTCACTAATTCACATTTCAAGTCACTAATTCATATTTCAAGTCACTACACTTAACCATTTTCAAGTCAGTAATTCATATTTCAAGTCACTACACTTAACCATTTTCAAGAAACAAGATCAGAATTTCAAATCACTACACTTAGCCATTTTTAAGTCACTAATTTGCATTTCAAGTCACTACACTTAACCATTTTCAAGAAACAAGTTCACAACCTTAAGTCACTACACTTAACCATTTTAAAGTCAGTAATTCACATTTCAAGTCACTGCACTTATCCATTTTCAAGAAACATGTTCACAATTTCAAGTCACTACATTTAACCATTTTCAAGTCACTAATTCACATTTCAATTCACTACACTTATCCATTTTCAAGAAACAATTTCAAGTCACTACACTTAACCATTTTCAAGTAACTATTTCATATTTCAAGTCACTACACTTAACCATTTTCAAGAAACAAGATCAGAATTTCAAATCACTACACTTAGCCATTTTTAAGTCACTAATTCGCATTTCAAGTCACTACACTTAACCATTTTCAAGAAACAAGTTCACAATTTCGAGTCACTACATTTAACCAGTTCAATAAACAAGTTCACAATTTAAAGTCACTACACTTAACCATTTTCAAGTCACTAATTCACATTTCAAGTGACTAATTCATATTTCAAGTCACTACACTTAACCATTTTCAAGAAACAAGTTCACAATTTCGAGTCACTACATTTAACCAGTTCAATAAACAAGGTCACAATTTAAAGTCACTACACTTAACCATTTTCAAGTCACTAATTCACATTTCAAGTTAGTAATTCACATTTCAAGTCACTACACTTAACCATTTTCATGAAACAAGTTAACAGTTTCAAGTCACTGCACTTACCCATTTTCAAGTCACTAATTCATATTTCATGTCACTACACTTAACCATTTTCAAGAAACAAGTTCACAATTTCAAGTCGCTACACTTAACCATTTCAAGAAACAAGTTCATAATTTCTAGTCACTACACTTATCCATTTTCAAGAAACAAGTTCACAACCTTAAGTCACTACACTTAACCATTTTAAAGTCAGTAATTCACATTTCAAGTCACTGCACTTATCCATTTTCAAGAAACATGTTCACAATTTCAAGTCACTACATTTAACCATTTTCAAGTCACTAATTCACATTTCAATTCACTACACTTAACCATTTTCAAGTCACTAATTCACAATTGAACTCACTATACTTAAACATTTTCATGAAACAAGTTAACAATTTCAAGTCTTTACACTTAACTATTTTCAAGTAACTAATTCATATTTCAAGTCACTACACTTAACCATTTTCAAGAAACAAGATCAGAATTTCAAATCACTACACTTAGCCATTTTTAAGTCACTAATTTGCATTTCAAGTCACTACACTTAACCATTTTCAAGAAACAAGTTCACAATTTCGAGTCACTACATTTAACCAGTTCAATAAACAAGTTCACAGTTTAAAGTCACTACATTTAACCATTTTCAAGTCACTAATTCACATTTCAAGTCACTAATTCATATTTCAAGTCACTACACTTAACCATTTTCAAGTAACAAGTTCACAATTTCGAGTCACTATATTTAACCATTTTCAAGTCACTAATTCACATTTCAACTCACTACACTTAACCATTTTCAAGTCAGTAATTCACATTTCAAGTCACTATACTTAACCATTTTCATGAAACAAGTTAACAGTTTCAAGTCACTACACTTAACCATTTTCAAGTCACTAATTCATATTTCATGTCACTACACTTAACCATTTTCAAGAAACAAATTCACAATTTCGAGTCACTACATTTAACCAGTTCAATAAACAAGGTCACAATTTAAAGTCACTACACTTAACCATTTTCAAGTCACTAATTCACATTTCAAGTGACTAATTCATATTTCAAGTCACTACACTTAACCATTTTCAAGAAACAAGTTCACAATTTCGAGTCACTACATTTAACCAGTTCAATAAACAAGGTCACAATTTAAAGTCACTACACTTAACCATTTTCAAGTCACTAATTCACATTTCAAGTTAGTAATTCACATTTCAAGTCACTACACTTAACCATTTTCATGAAACAAGTTAACAGTTTCAAGTCACTACACTTACCCATTTTCAAGTCACTAATTCATATTTCATGTCACTACACTTAACCATTTTCAAGAAACAAGTTCACAATTTCAAGTCGCTACACTTAACCATTTCAAGAAACAAGTTCATAATTTCTAGTCACTACACTTATCCATTTTCAAGAAACAAGTTCACAACCTTAAGTCACTACACTTAACCATTTTAAAGTCAGTAATTCACATTTCAAGTCACTGCACTTATCCATTTTCAGGAAACATGTTCACAATTTCAAGTCACTACATTTAACCATTTTCAAGTCACTAATTCACATTTCAATTCACTACACTTAACCATTTTCAAGTCACTAATTCACAATTGAACTCACTATACTTAAACATTTTCATGAAACAAGTTAACAATTTCAAGTCTTTACACTTAACTATTTTCAAGTAACTAATTCATATTTCAAGTCACTACACTTAACCATTTTCAAGAAACAAGATCAGAATTTCAAATCACTACACTTAGCCATTTTTAAGTCACTAATTTGCATTTCAAGTCACTACACTTAACCATTTTCAAGAAACAAGTTCACAATTTCGAGTCACTACATTTAACCAGTTCAATAAACAAGTTCACAATTTAAAGTCACTACATTTAACCATTTTCAAGTCACTAATTCACATTTCAAGTCACTAATTCATATTTCAAGTCACTACACTTAACCATTTTCAAGTAACAAGTTCACAATTTCGAGTCACTATATTTAACCATTTTCAAGTCACTAATTCACATTTCAACTCACTACACTTAACCATTTTCAAGTCAGTAATTCACATTTCAAGTCACTATACTTAACCATTTTCATGAAACAAGTTAACAGTTTCAAGTCACTACACTTAACCATTTTCAAGTCACTAATTCATATTTCATGTCACTACACTTAACCATTTTCAAGAAACAAGTTCACAATTTCAAGTCGCAACACTTAACCATTTCAAGAAACAAGTTCACAATTTCTAGTCACTACACTTATCCATTTTCAAGAAACAAGTTCACAACCTTAAGTAACTACACTTAACCATTTTAAAGTCACTAATTCATATTTCAAGTCACTACACTTAACCATTTTCAAGTCACTAATTCATATTTCATGTCACTACACTTAACCATTTTCATGAAACAAGTTAACAATTTCAAGTCACTACACTTAACCATTTTCAAGTAACTAATTCATATTTCAAGTCACTACACTTAACCATTTTCAAGAAACAAGATCAGAATTTCAAATCACTACACTTAGCCATTTTTAAGTCACTAATTCGCATTTCAAGTCACTACACTTAACCATTTTCAAGAAACAAGTTCACAATTTCGAGTCACTACATTTAACCAGTTCAATAAACAAGTTCACAATTTAAAGTCACTACACTTAACCATTTTCAAGTCACTAATTCACATTTCAAGTCACTAATTCATATTTCAAGTCACTACACTTAACCATTTTCAAGTAACAAGTTCACAATTTTGAGTCACTATATTTAACCATTTTCAAGTCACTAATTCACATTTCAAGTCACTACACTTAACCATTTTCAAGTCAGTAATTCACATTTCAAGTCACTACACTTAACCATTTTCATGAAACAAGTTAACAGTTTCAAGTCACTACACTTAACCATTTTCAAGAAACAAGTTCACAATTTCGAGTCACTACATTTAACCAGTTCAATAAACAAGTCACAATTTAAAGTCACTACACTTAACCATTTTCAAGTCACTAATTCACATTTCAAGTGACTAATTCATATTTCAAGTCACTACACTTAACCATTTTCAAGTAACATGTTCACAATTTCGAGTCACTATATTTAACCATTTTCAAGTCACTAATTCACATTTCAAGTCACTAATTCACATTTCAAGTCACTACACTTAACCATTTTCAAGTCAGTAATTGACATTTCAAGTCACTACACTTAACCATTTTCATGAAACAAGTTAACAGTTTCAAGTCACTACACTTAACCATTTTCAAGGCACTAATTCATATTTCATGTCACTACACTTAACCATTTTCAAGAAACAAGTTCACAATTTCAAGTCGCAACACTTAACCATTTCAAGAAACAAGTTCACAATTTCTAGTCACTACACTTATCCATTTTCAAGAAACAAGTTCACAACCTTAAGTCACTACACTTAACCCTTTAAAAGTCAGTAATTCACATTTCAAGTCACTACACTTAACAATTTTCAAGAAACATGTTCACAATTTCGAGTCACTATATTTAACCATTTTCAAGTCACTAATTCACATTTCAAGTCACTACACTTAACCATTTTCTAGTCAGTAATTCACATTTCAAGTCACTATACTTAACCATTTTCAAGAAACAAGTTCACAATTTCAAGTCGCAACACTTAACCATTTCAAGAAACAAGTTCACAATTTCTAGTCACTACACTTATCCATTTTCAAGAAACAAGTTCACAACCTTAAGTCACTACACTTAACCATTTTAAAGTCACTAATTCATATTTCAAGTCACTACACTTAACCATTTTCAAGTCACTAATTCATATTTCATGTCACTACACTTAACCATTTTCATGAAACAAGTTAACAATTTCAAGTCACTACACTTAACCATTTTCAAGTAACTATTTCATATTTCAAGTCACTACACTTAACCATTTTCAAGAAACAAGATCAGAATTTCAAATCACTACACTTAGCCATTTTTAAGTCACTAATTCGCATTTCAAGTCACTACACTTAACCATTTTCAAGAAACAAGTTCACAATTTCGAGTCACTACATTTAACCAGTTCAATAAACAAGGTCACAATTTAAAGTCACTACACTTAACCATTTTCAAGTCACTAATTCACATTTCAAGTGACTAATTCATATTTCAAGTCACTACACTTAACCATTTTCAAGAAACAAGTTCACAATTTCGAGTCACTACATTTAACCAGTTCAATAAACAAGTTCACAATTTAAAGTCACTACACTTAACCATTTTCAAGTCACTAATTCACATTTCAAGTCACTAATTCATATTTCAAGTCACTACACTTAACCATTTTCAAGTAACAAGTTCACAATTTTGAGTCACTATATTTAACCATTTTCAAGTCACTAATTCACATTTCAAGTCACTACACTTAACCATTTTCAAGTCAGTAATTCACATTTCAAGTCACTACACTTAACCATTTTCATGAAACAAGTTAACAGTTTCAAGTCACTACACTTAACCATTTTCAAGTCACTAATTCATATTTGATGTCACTACACTTAACCATTTTCATGAAACAAGTTAACAATTTCAAGTCACTACACTTAACCATTTCCAAGAAACAAGATCAGAATTTCAAATCACTACACTTAGCCATTTTTAAATCACTAATTCGCATTTCAAGTCACTACACTTAACAATTTTCATGAAACAAGTTAACAGTTTCAAATCACTACACTTAACCATTTTCAAGTCACTAATTCATATTTCATGTCACTACACTTAACCATTTTCAAGTCACTAATTCACAATTTCAAGTCACTATATTTAACCATTTTCAAGTCACTAATTCACATTTCAAGTCACTACACTTAACCATTTTCAAGTCAGTAATGCACATTTCAAGTCACTACACTTAACCATTTTCAAGAAACAAGATCAGAATTTCAAATCACTACACTTAGCCATTTTAAAGTCACTAATTCGCATTTCAAGTCACTACACTTAACCATTTTCAAGAAACAAGTTCACAATTTCGAGTCACTACATTTAACCAGTTCAATAAACAAGTCACAATTTAAAGTCACTACACTTAACCATTTTCAAGTCACTAATTCACATTTCAAGTGACTAATTCATATTTCAAGTCACTACACTTAACCATTTTCAAGTAACATGTTCACAATTTCGAGTCACTATATTTAACCATTTTCAAGTCACTAATTCACATTTCAAGTCACTAATTCACATTTCAAGTCACTACACTTAACCATTTTCAAGTCAGTAATTGACATTTCAAGTCACTACACTTAACCATTTTCATGAAACAAGTTAACAGTTTCAAGTCACTACACTTAACCATTTTCAAGTCACTAATTCATATTTCATGTCACTACACTTAACCATTTTCAAGAAACAAGTTCACAATTTCAAGTCGCAACACTTAACCATTTCAAGAAACAAGTTCACAATTTCTAGTCACTACACTTATCCATTTTCAAGATACAAGTTCACAACCTTAAGTCACTACACTTAACCCTTTAAAAGTCAGTAATTCACATTTCAAGTCACTACACTTAACAATTTTCAAGAAACATGTTCACAATTTCAAGTCACTACATTTAACCATTTTCAAGTCACTAATTCACATTTCAATTCACTACACTTAACCATTTTCAAGTCACTAATTCACAATTGAACTCACTATACTTAAACATTTTCATGAAACAAGTTAACAATTTCAAGTCACTACACTTAACCATTTTCAAGTAACTAATTGATATTTCAAGTCACTCCACTTAACCATTTTCAAGAAACAAGATCAGAATTTCAAATCACTACACTTAGCCATTTTTAAGTCACTAATTCGCATTTCAAGTCACTACACTTAACCATTTTCAAGAAACAAGTTCACAATTTTGAGTCACTACATTTAACCAGTTCAATAAACAAGTTCACAATTTAAAGTCGCTACACTTAACCATTTTCAGTCACTAATTCACATTTCAAGTCACTAATTCATATTTAAAGTCACTACACTTAACCATTTTCAAGTAACAAGTTCACAATTTTGAGTCACTATATTTAACCATTTTCAAGTCACTAATTCACATTTCAAGTCACTACACTTAACCATTTTCAAGTCAGTAATTCACATTTCAAGTCACTACACTTAACCATTTTCATGAAACAAGTTAACAGTTTCAAGTCACTACACTTAACCATTTTCAAGAAACAAGTTCACAATTTCGAGTCACTACATTTAACCAGTTCAATAAACAAGTCACAATTTAAAGTCACTACACTTAACCATTTTCAAGTCACTAATTCACATTTCAAGTGACTAATTCATATTTCAAGTCACTACACTTAACCATTTTCAAGTAACATGTTCACAATTTCGAGTCACTATATTTAACCATTTTCAAGTCACTAATTCACATTTCAAGTCACTAATTCACATTTCAAGTCACTACACTTAACCATTTTCAAGTCAGTAATTGACATTTCAAGTCACTACACTTAACCATTTTCATGAAACAAGTTAACAGTTTCAAGTCACTACACTTAACCATTTTCAAGTCACTAATTCATATTTAATGTCACTACACTTAACCATTTTCAAGAAACAAGTTCACAATTTCAAGTCGCAACACTTAACCATTTCAAGAAACAAGTTCACAATTTCTAGTCACTACACTTATCCATTTTCAAGAAACAAGTTCACAACCTTAAGTCACTACACTTAACCATTTTAAAGTCACTAATTCATATTTCAAGTCACTACACTTAACCATTTTCAAGTCACTAATTCATGTCACTACACTTAACCATTTTCATGAAACAAGTTAACAATTTCAAGTCACTACACTTAACCATTTTCAAGTAACTATTTCATATTTCAAGTCACTACACTTAACCATTTTCAAGAAAGAAGATCAAAATTTCAAATCACTACACTTAGCCATTTTTAAGTCACTAATTCGCATTTCAAGTCACTACACTTAACCATTTTCAAGAAACAAGTTCACAATTTCGAGTCACTAAATTTAACCAGTTCAATAAACAAGGTCACAATTTAAAGTCACTACACTTAACCATTTTCAAGTCACTAATTCACATTTCAAGTGACTAATTCATATTTCAAGTCACTACACTTAACCATTTTCAAGAAACAAGTTCACAATTTCGAGTCACTACATTTAACCAGTTCAATAAACAAGTTCACAATTTAAAGTCACTACACTTAACCATTTTCAAGTCACTAATTCACATTTCAAGTCACTAATTCATATTTCAAGTCACTACACTTAACCATTTTCAAGTAACAAGTTCACAATTTTGAGTCACTATATTTAACCATTTTCAAGTCACTAATTCACATTTCAAGTCACTACACTTAACCATTTTCAAGTCAGTAATTCACATTTCAAGTCACTACACTTAACCATTTTCATGAAACAAGTTAACAGTTTCAAGTCACTACACTTAACCATTTTCAAGTCACTAATTCATATTTGATGTCACTACACTTAACCATTTTCATGAAACAAGTTAACAATTTCAAGTCACTACACTTAACCATTTTCAAGTAACTAATTCATATTTCAAGTCACTACACTTAACCATTTCCAAGAAACAAGATCAGAATTTCAAATCACTACACTTAGCCATTTTTAAATCACTAATTCGCATTTCAAGTCACTACACTTAACAATTTTCATGAAACAAGTTAACAGTTTCAAGTCACTACACTTAACCATTTTCATGTCACTAATTCATATTTCATGTCACTACACTTAACCATTTTCAAGTCACTAATTCACAATTTCAAGTCACTATATTTAACCATTTTCAAGTCACTAATTCACATTTCAAGTCACTACACTTAACCATTTTCAAGTCAGTAATGCACATTTCAAGTCACTACACTTAACCATTTTCAAGAAACAAGATCAGAATTTCAAATCACTACACTTAGCCATTTTAAAGTCACTAATTCGCATTTCAAGTCACTACACTTAACCATTTTCAAGAAACAAGTTCACAATTTCGAGTCACTACATTTAACCAGTTCAATAAACAAGTCACAATTTAAAGTCACTACACTTAACCATTTTCATGTCACTAATTCACATTTCAAGTGACTAATTCATATTTCAAGTCACTACACTTAACCATTTTCAAGTAACATGTTCACAATTTCGAGTCACTATATTTAACCATTTTCAAGTCACTAATTCACATTTCAAGTCACTAATTCACATTTCAAGTCACTAAACTTAACCATTTTCAAGTCAGTAATTGACATTTCAAGTCACTACACTTAACCATTTTCATGAAACAAGTTAACAGTTTCAAGTCACTACACTTAACCATTTTCAAGTCACTAATTCATATTTCATGTCACTACACTTAACCATTTTCAAGAAACAAGTTCACAATTTCAAGTCGCAACACTTAACCATTTCAAGAAACAAGTTCACAATTTCTAGTCACTACACTTATCCATTTTCAAGAAACAAGTTCACAACCTTAAGTCACTACACTTAACCCTTTAAAAGTCAGTAATTCACATTTCAAGTCACTACACTTAACAATTTTCAAGAAACATGTTCACAATTTCAAGTCACTACATTTAACCATTTTCAAGTCACTAATTCACATTTCAATTCACTACACTTAACCATTTTCAAGTCACTAATTCACAATTGAACTCACTATACTTAAACATTTTCATGAAACAAGTTAACAATTTCAAGTCACTACACTTAACCATTTTCAAGTAACTAATTGATATTTCAAGTCACTCCACTTAACCATTTTCAAGAAACAAGATCAGAATTTCAAATCACTACACTTAGCCATTTTTAAGTCACTAATTCGCATTTGAAGTCACTACACTTAACCATTTTCAAGAAACAAGTTCACAATTTAAAGTCACTACACTTAACCATTTTCAAGTCACTAATTCACATTTCAAGTCACTAATTCATATTTCAAGTCACTACACTTAACCATTTTCAAGTAACAAGTTCACAATTTCGAGTCACTATATTTAACCATTTTCAAGTCACTAATTCACATTTCAAGTCACTACACTTAACCATTTTCAAGTCACTAATTCACATTTCAAGTCACTACACTTAACCATTTTCAAGTCAGTAATTCATATTTCAAGTCACTACACTTAACCATTTTCAAGTCACTAATTCACATTTCAAGTCACTAATTCATATTTCAAGTCACTACACTTAACCATTTTCAAGTAACAAGTTCACAATTTCGAGTCACTATATTTAACCATTTTCAAGTCACTAATTCACATTTCAAGTCACTACACTTAACCATTTTCAAGTAACAAGTTCACAATTTCGAGTCACTATATTTAACCATTTTCAAGTCACTAATTCACATTTCAAGTCACTACACTTAACCATTTTCTAGTCAGTAATTCACATTTCAAGTCACTATACTTAACCATTTTCATGAAACAAGTTAACAGTTTGAAGTCACTACACTTAACCATTTTTAAGTTACTAATTCATATTTCATGTCACTACACTAAACCATTTTCAAGAAACAAGTTCACAATTTCAAGTCGCTACACTTAACCATTTCAAGAAACAAGTTCACAATTTCTAGTCACTACACTTATCCATTTTCAAGAAACAAGTTCACAATTTCAAGTCGCTACACTTAACCATTTCAAGAAACAAGTTAACAATTTCAAGTCACTACACTTAACCATTTTCAAGTAACTAATTCATATTTCAAGTCACTACACTTAACCATTTTCAAGAAACAAGATCAGAATTTCAAATCACTACACTTAGCCATTTTTAAGTCACTAATTCGCATTTCAAGTCACTACACTTAACCATTTTCAAGAAACAAGTTCACAATTTCGAGTCACTACATTTAACCAGTTCAATAAACAAGGTCACAATTTAAAGTCACTACACTTAACCATTTTCAAGTCACTAATTCACATTTCAAGTGACTAATTCATATTTCAAGTCACTACACTTAACCATTTTCAAGAAACAAGTTCACAATTTCGAGTCACTACATTTAACCAGTTCAATAAACAAGTTCACAATTTAAAGTCACTACACTTAACCATTTTCAAGTCACTAATTCACATTTCAAGTCACTAATTCATATTTCAAGTCACTACACTTAACCATTTTCAAGTAACAAGTTCACAATTTTGAGTCACTATATTTAACCATTTTCAAGTCACTAATTCACATTTCAAGTCACTACACTTAACCATTTTCAAGTCAGTAATTCACATTTCAAGTCACTACACTTAACCATTTTCATGAAACAAGTTAACAGTTTCAAGTCACTACACTTAACCATTTTCTAGTCAGTAATTCACATTTCAAGTCACTATACTTAACCATTTTCATGAAACAAGTTAACAGTTTGAAGTCACTACACTTAACCATTTTTAAGTTACTAATTCATATTTCATGTCACTACACTAAACCATTTTCAAGAAACAAGTTCACAATTTCAAGTCGCTACACTTAACCATTTCAAGAAACAAGTTCACAATTTCTAGTCACTACACTTATCCATTTTCAAGAAACAAGTTCACAATTTCAAGTCGCTACACTTAACCATTTCAAGAAACAAGTTAACAATTTCAAGTCACTACACTTAACCATTTTCAAGTAACTAATTCATATTTCAAGTCACTACACTTAACCATTTTCAAGAAACAAGATCAGAATTTCAAATCACTACACTTAGCCATTTTTAAGTCACTAATTCGCATTTCAAGTCACTACACTTAACCATTTTCAAGAAACAAGTTCACAATTTCGAGTCACTACATTTAACCAGTTCAATAAACAAGTTCACAATTTAAAGTCACTACACTTAACCATTTTCAAGTCACTAATTCACATTTCAAGTGACTAATTCATATTTCAAGTCACTACACTTAACCATTTTCAAGAAACAAGTTCACAATTTCGAGTCACTACATTTAACCAGTTCAATAAACAAGTTCACAATTTAAAGTCACTACACTTAACCATTTTCAAGTCACTAATTCACATTTCAAGTCACTAATTCATATTTCAAGTCACTACACTTAACCATTTTCAAGTAACAAGTTCACAATTTTGAGTCACTATATTTAACCATTTTCAAGTCACTAATTCACATTTCAAGTCACTACACTTAACCATTTTCAAGTCAGTAATTCACATTTCAAGTCACTACACTTAACCATTTTCATGAAACAAGTTAACAGTTTCAAGTCACTACACTTAACCATTTTCAAGTCACTAATTCATATTTGATGTCACTACACTTAACCATTTTCATGAAACAAGTTAACAATTTCAAGTCACTTCACTTAACCATTTTCAAGTAACTAATTCATATTTCAAGTCACTACACTTAACCATTTCCAAGAAACAAGATCAGAATTTCAAATCACTACACTTAGCCATTTTTAAATCACTAATTCGCATTTCAAGTCACTACACTTAACAATTTTCATGAAACAAGTTAACAGTTTCAAGTCACTACACTTAACCATTTTCAAGTCACTAATTCATATATCATGTCACTACACTTAACCATTTTCAAGTCACTAATTCACAATTTCAAGTCACTATATTTAACCATTTTCAAGTCACTAATTCACATTTCAAGTCACTACACTTAACCATTTTCAAGTCAGTAATGCACATTTCATGTCACTACACTTAACCATTTTCAAGAAACAAGATCAGAATTTCAAATCACTACACTTAGCCATTTTAAAGTCACTAATTCGCATTTCAAGTCACTACACTTAACCATTTTCAAGAAACAAGTTCACAATTTCGAGTCACTACATTTAACCAGTTCAATAAACAAGTCACAATTTAAAGTCACTACACTTAACCATTTTCAAGTCACTAATTCACATTTCAAGTGACTAATTCATATTTCAAGTCACTACACTTAACCATTTTCAAGTAACATGTTCACAATTTCGAGTCACTATATTTAACCATTTTCAAGTCACTAATTCACATTTCAAGTCACTAATTCACATTTCAAGTCACTACACTTAACCATTTTCAAGTCAGTAATTGACATTTCAAGTCACTACACTTAACCATTTTCATGAAACAAGTTAACAGTTTCAAGTCACTACACTTAACCATTTTCAAGTCACTAATTCATATTTCATGTCACTACACTTAACCATTTTCAAGAAACAAGTTCACAATTTCAAGTCGCAACACTTAACCATTTCAAGAAACAAGTTCACAATTTCTAGTCACTACACTTATCCATTTTCAAGAAACAAGTTCACAACCTTAAGTCACTACACTTAACCCTTTAAAAGTCAGTAATTCACATTTCAAGTCACTACACTTAACAATTTTCAAGAAACATGTTCACAATTTCAAGTCACTACATTTAACCATTTTCAAGTCACTAATTCACATTTCAATTCACTACACTTAACCATTTTCAAGTCACTAATTCACAATTGAACTCACTATACTTAAACATTTTCATGAAACAAGTTAACAATTTCAAGTCACTACACTTAACCATTTTCAAGTAACTAATTCACATTTCAAGTGACTAATTCATATTTCAAGTCACTACACTTAACCATTTTCAAGTAACATGTTCACAATTTCGAGTCACTATATTTAACCATTTTCAAGTCACTAATTCACATTTCAAGTCACTAATTCACATTTCAAGTCACTACACTTAACCATTTTCAAGTCAGTAATTGACATTTCAAGTCACTACACTTAACCATTTTCATGAAACAAGTTAACAGTTTCAAGTCACTACACTTAACCATTTTCAAGTCACTAATTCATATTTCATGTCACTACACTTAACCATTTTCAAGAAACAAGTTCACAATTTCAAGTCGCAACACTTAACCATTTCAAGAAACAAGTTCACAATTTCTAGTCACTACACTTATCCATTTTCAAGAAACAAGTTCACAACCTTAAGTCACTACACTTAACCATTTTAAAGTCACTAATTCATATTTCAAGTCACTACACTTAACCATTTTCAAGTCACTAATTCATATTTCATGTCACTACACTTAACCATTTTCATGAAACAAGTTAACAATTTCAAGTCACTACACTTAACCATTTTCAAGTAACTAATTGATATTTCAAGTCACTCCACTTAACCATTTTCAAGAAACAAGATCAGAATTTCAAATCACTACACTTAGCCATTTTTAAGTCACTAATTCGCATTTCAAGTCACTACACTTAACCATTTTCAAGAAACAAGTTCACAATTTTGAGTCACTACATTTAACCAGTTCAATAAACAAGTTCACAATTTAAAGTCACTACACTTAACCATTTTCAAGTCACTAATTCACATTTCAAGTCACTAATTCATATTTCAAGTCACTACACTTAACCATTTTCAAGTAACAAGTTCACAATTTCGAGTCACTATATTTAACCATTTTCAAGTCACTAATTCACATTTCAAGTCACTACACTTAACCATTTTCAAGTCACTAATTCACATTTCAAGTCACTACACTTAACCATTTTCAAGTCAGTAATTCATATTTCAAGTCACTACACTTAACCATTTTCAAGTCACTAATTCACATTTCAAGTCACTAATTCATATTTCAAGTCACTACACTTAACCATTTTCAAGTAACAAGTTCACAATTTCGAGTCACTATATTTAACCATTTTCAAGTCACTAATTCACATTTCAACTCACTACACTTAACCATTTTCAAGTTAGTAATTCACATTTCAAGTCACTACACTTAACCATTTTCATGAAACAAGTTAACAGTTTCAAGTCACTACACTTACCCATTTTCAAGTCACTAATTCATATTTCATGTCACTACACTTAACCATTTTCAAGAAACAAGTTCACAATTTCAAGTCGCTACACTTAACCATTTCAAGAAACAAGTTCACAATTTCTAGTCACTACACTTATCCATTTTCAAGAAACAAGTTCACAACCTTAAGTCACTACACTTAACCATTTTAAAGTCAGTAATTCACATTTCAAGTCACTGCACTTATCCATTTTCAAGAAACATGTTCACAATTTCAAGTCACTACATTTAACCATTTTCAAGTCACTAATTCACATTTCAATTCACTACACTTAACCATTTTCAAGTCACTAATTCACAATTGAACTCACTATACTTAAACATTTTCATGAAACAAGTTAACAATTTCAAGTCTTTACACTTAACTATTTTCAAGTAACTAATTCATATTTCAAGTCACTACACTTAACCATTTTCAAGAAACAAGATCAGAATTTCAAATCACTACACTTAGCCATTTTTAAGTCACTAATTTGCATTTCAAGTCACTACACTTAACCATTTTTAAGAAACAAGTTCACAATTTCGAGTCACTACATTTAACCAGTTCAATAAACAAGTTCACAATTTAAAGTCACTACATTTAACCATTTTCAAGTCACTAATTCACATTTCAAGTCACTAATTCATATTTCAAGTCACTACACTTAACCATTTTCAAGTAACAAGTTCACAATTTCGAGTCACTATATTTAACCATTTTCAAGTCACTAATTCACATTTCAACTCACTACACTTAACCATTTTCAAGTCAGTAATTCACATTTCAAGTCACTATACTTAACCATTTTCATGAAACAAGTTAACAGTTTCAAGTCACTACACTTAACCATTTTCAAGTCACTAATTCATATTTCATGTCACTACACTTAACCATTTTCAAGAAACAAGTTCACAATTTCAAGTCGCAACACTTAACCATTTCAAGAAACAAGTTCACAATTTCTAGTCACTACACTTATCCATTTTCAAGAAACAAGTTCACAACCTTAAGTAACTACACTTAACCATTTTAAAGTCACTAATTCATATTTCAAGTCACTACACTTAACCATTTTCAAGTCACTAATTCATATTTCATGTCACTACACTTAACCATTTTCATGAAACAAGTTAACAATTTCAAGTCACTACACTTAACCATTTTCAAGTAACTAATTCATATTTCAAGTCACTACACTTAACCATTTTCAAGAAACAAGATCAGAATTTCAAATCACTACACTTAGCCATTTTTAAGTCACTAATTCGCATTTCAAGTCACTACACTTAACCATTTTCAAGAAACAAGTTCACAATTTCGAGTCACTACATTTAACCAGTTCAATAAACAAGTTCACAATTTAAAGTCACTACACTTAACCATTTTCAAGTCACTAATTCACATTTCAAGTCACTAATTCATATTTCAAGTCACTACACTTAACCATTTTCAAGTAACAAGTTCACAATTTTGAGTCACTATATTTAACCATTTTCAAGTCACTAATTCACATTTCAAGTCACTACACTTAACCATTTTCAAGTCACTAATTCACAATTGAACTCACTATACTTAAACATTTTCATGAAACAAGTTAACAATTTCAAGTCACTACACTTAACCATTTTCAAGTAACTAATTGATATTTCAAGTCACTCCACTTAACCATTTTCAAGAAACAAGATCAGAATTTCAAATCACTACACTTAGCCATTTTTAAGTCACTAATTCGCATTTCAAGTCACTACACTTAACCATTTTCAAGAAACAAGTTCACAATTTTGAGTCACTACATTTAACCAGTTCAATAAACAAGTTCACAATTTAAAGTCGCTACACTTAACCATTTTCAGTCACTAATTCACATTTCAAGTCACTAATTCATATTTCAAGTCACTACACTTAACCATTTTCAAGTAACAAGTTCACAATTTTGAGTCACTATATTTAACCATTTTCAAGTCACTAATTCACATTTCAAGTCACTACACTTAACCATTTTCAAGTCAGTAATTCACATTTCAAGTCACTACACTTAACCATTTTCATGAAACAAGTTAACAGTTTCAAGTCACTACACTTAACCATTTTCAAGAAACAAGTTCACAATTTCGAGTCACTACATTTAACCAGTTCAATAAACAAGTCACAATTTAAAGTCACTACACTTAACCATTTTCAAGTCACTAATTCACATTTCAAGTGACTAATTCATATTTCAAGTCACTACACTTAACCATTTTCAAGTAACATGTTCACAATTTCGAGTCACTATATTTAACCATTTTCAAGTCACTAATTCGCATTTCAAGTCACTAATTCACATTTCAAGTCACTACACTTAACCATTTTCAAGTCAGTAATTGACATTTCAAGTCACTACACTTAACCATTTTCATGAAACAAGTTAACAGTTTCAAGTCACTACACTTAACCATTTTCAAGTCACTAATTCATATTTCATGTCACTACACTTAACCATTTTCAAGAAACAAGTTCACAATTTCAAGTCGCAACACTTAACCATTTCAAGAAACAAGTTCACAATTTCTAGTCACTACACTTATCCATTTTCAAGAAACAAGTTCACAACCTTAAGTCACTACACTTAACCATTTTAAAGTCACTAATTCATATTTCAAGTCACTACACTTAACCATTTTCAAGTCACTAATTCATATTTCATGTCACTACACTTAACCATTTTCATGAAACAAGTTAACAATTTCAAGTCACTACACTTAACCATTTTCAAGTAACTAATTGATATTTCAAGTCACTCCACTTAACCATTTTCAAGAAACAAGATCAGAATTTCAAATCACTACACTTAGCCATTTTTAAGTCACTAATTCGCATTTCAAGTCACTACACTTAACCATTTTCAAGAAACAAGTTCACAATTTTGAGTCACTACATTTAACCAGTTCAATAAACAAGTTCACAATTTAAAGTCACTACACTTAACCATTTTCAAGTCACTAATTCACATTTCAAGTCACTAATTCATATTTCAAGTCACTACACTTAACCATTTTCAAGTAACAAGTTCACAATTTCGAGTCACTATATTTAACCATTTTCAAGTCACTAATTCACATTTCAAGTCACTACACTTAACCATTTTCAAGTCACTAATTCACATTTCAAGTCACTACACTTAACCATTTTCAAGTCAGTAATTCATATTTCAAGTCACTACACTTAACCATTTTCAAGTCACTAATTCACATTTCAAGTCACTAATTCATATTTCAAGTCACTACACTTAACCATTTTCAAGTAACAAGTTCACAATTTCGAGTCACTATATTTAACCATTTTCAAGTCACTAATTCACATTTCAACTCACTACACTTAACCATTTTCAAGTTAGTAATTCACATTTCAAGTCACTACACTTAACCATTTTCATGAAACAAGTTAACAGTTTCAAGTCACTACACTTACCCATTTTCAAGTCACTAATTCATATTTCATGTCACTACACTTAACCATTTTCAAGAAACAAGTTCACAATTTCAAGTCGCTACACTTAACCATTTCAAGAAACAAGTTCACAATTTCTAGTCACTACACTTATCCATTTTCAAGAAACAAGTTCACAACCTTAAGTCACTACACTTAACCATTTTAAAGTCAGTAATTCACATTTCAAGTCACTGCACTTATCCATTTTCAAGAAACATGTTCACAATTTCAAGTCACTACATTTAACCATTTTCAAGTCACTAATTCACATTTCAATTCACTACACTTAACCATTTTCAAGTCACTAATTCACAATTGAACTCACTATACTTAAAAATTTTCATGAAACAAGTTAACAATTTCAAGTCTTTACACTTAACTATTTTCAAGTAACTAATTCATATTTCAAGTCACTACACTTAACCATTTTCAAGAAACAAGATCAGAATTTCAAATCACTACACTTAGCCATTTTTAAGTCACTAATTTGCATTTCAAGTCACTACACTTAACCATTTTCAAGAAACAAGTTCACAATTTCGAGTCACTACATTTAACCAGTTCAATAAACAAGTTCACAATTTAAAGTCACTACATTTAACCATTTTCAAGTCACTAATTCACATTTCAAGTCACTAATTCATATTTCAAGTCACTACACTTAACCATTTTCAAGTAACAAGTTCACAATTTCGAGTCACTATATTTAACCATTTTCAAGTCACTAATTCACATTTCAACTCACTACACTTAACCATTTTCAAGTCAGTAATTCACATTTCAAGTCACTATACTTAACCATTTTCATGAAACAAGTTAACAGTTTCAAGTCACTACACTTAACCATTTTCAAGTCACTAATTCATATTTCATGTCACTACACTTAACCATTTTCAAGAAACAAGTTCACAATTTCAAGTCGCAACACTTAACCATTTCAAGAAACAAGTTCACAATTTCTAGTCACTACACTTATTCATTTTCAAGAAACAAGTTCACAACCTTAAGTAACTACACTTAACCATTTTAAAGTCACTAATTCATATTTCAAGTCACTACACTTAACCATTTTCAAGTCACTAATTCATATTTCATGTCACTACACTTAACCATTTTCATGAAACAAGTTAACAATTTCAAGTCACTACACTTAACCATTTTCAAGTAACTAATTCATATTTCAAGTCACAACACTTAACCATTTTCAAGAAACAAGATCAGAATTTCAAATCACTACACTTAGCCATTTTTAAGTCACTAATTCGCATTTCAAGTCACTACACTTAACCATTTTCAAGAAACAAGTTCACAATTTCGAGTCACTACATTTAACCAGTTCAATAAACAAGTTCACAATTTAAAGTCACTACACTTAACCATTTTCAAGTCACTAATTCACATTTCAAGTCACTAATTCATATTTCAAGTCACTACACTTAACCATTTTCAAGTAACAAGTTCACAATTTTGAGTCACTATATTTAACCATTTTCAAGTCACTAATTCACATTTCAAGTCACTACACTTAACCATTTTCAAGTCAGTAATTCACATTTCAAGTCACTACACTTAACCATTTTCATGAAACAAGTTAACAGTTTCAAGTCACTACACTTAACCATTTTCAAGAAACAAGTTCACAATTTCGAGTCACTACATTTAACCAGTTCAATAAACAAGTCACAATTTAAAGTCACTACACTTAACCATTTTCAAGTCACTAATTCACATTTCAAGTGACTAATTCATATTTCAAGTCACTACACTTAACCATTTTCAAGTAACATGTTCACAATTTCGAGTCACTATATTTAACCATTTTCAAGTCACTAATTCACATTTCAAGTCACTAATTCACATTTCAAGTCACTACACTTAACCATTTTCATGAAACAAGTTAACAGTTTCAAGTCACTACACTTAACCATTTTCAAGTCACTAATTCATATTTCATGTCACTACACTTAACCATTTTCAAGAAACAAGTTCACAATTTCAAGTCGCAACACTTAACCATTTCAAGAAACAAGTTCACAATTTCTAGTCACTACACTTATCCATTTTCAAGAAACAAGTTCACAACCTTAAGTCACTACACTTAACCCTTTAAAAGTCAGTAATTCACATTTCAAGTCACTACACTTAACAATTTTCAAGAAACATGTTCACAATTTCAAGTCACTACATTTAACCATTTTCAAGTCACTAATTCACATTTCAATTCACTACACTTAACCATTTTCAAGTCACTAATTCACAATTGAACTCACTATACTTAAACATTTTCATGAAACAAGTTAACAATTTCAAGTCACTAAACTTAACCATTTTCAAGAAACAAGTTCACAATTTCTAGTCACTACACTTATCCATTTTCAAGAAACAAGTTCACAACCTTAAGTCACTACACTTAACCATTTTAAAGTCACTAATTCATATTTCAAGTCACTACACTTAACCATTTTCAAGTCACTAATTCATATTTCATGTCACTACACTTAACCATTTTCATGAAACAAGTTAACAATTTCAAGTCACTACACTTAACCATTTTCAAGTAACTATTTCATATTTCAAGTCACTACACTTAACCAATTTCAAGAAACAAGATCAGAATTTCAAATCACTACACTTAGCCATTTTTAAGTCACTAATTCGCATTTCAAGTCACTACACTTAACCATTTTCAAGAAACAAGTTCACAATTTCGAGTCACTACATTTAACCAGTTCAATAAACAAGGTCACAATTTAAAGTCACTACACTTAACCATTTTCAAGTCACTAATTCACATTTCAAGTGACTAATTCATATTTCAAGTCACTACACTTAACCATTTTCAAGAAACAAGTTCACAATTTCGAGTCACTACATTTAACCAGTTCAATAAACAAGTTCACAATTTAAAGTCACTACACTTAACCATTTTCAAGTCACTAATTCACATTTCAAGTCACTAATTCATATTTCAAGTCACTACACTTAACCATTTTCAAGTAACAAGTTCACAATTTTGAGTCACTATATTTAACCATTTTCAAGTCACTAATTCACATTTCAAGTCACTACACTTAACCATTTTCAAGTCAGTAATTCACATTTCAAGTCACTACACTTAACCATTTTCATGAAACAAGTTAACAGTTTCAAGTCACTACACTTAACCATTTTCAAGTCACTAATTCATATTTGATGTCACTACACTTAACCATTTTCATGAAACAAGTTAACAATTTCAAGTCACTACACTTAACCATTTTCAAGTAACTAATTCATATTTCAAGTCACTACACTTAACCATTTCCAAGAAACAAGATCAGAATTTCAAATCACTACACTTAGCCATTTTTAAATCACTAATTCGCATTTCAAGTCACTACACTTAACAATTTTCATGAAACAAGTTAACAGTTTCAAGTCACTACACTTAACCATTTTCAAGTCACTAATTCATATTTCATGTCACTACACTTAACCATTTTCAAGTCACTAATTCACAATTTCAAGTCACTATATTTAACCATTTTCAAGTCACTAATTCACATTTCAAGTCACTACACTTAACCATTTTCAAGTCAGTAATGCACATTTCAAGTCACTACACTTAACCATTTTCAAGAAACAAGATCAGAATTTCAAATCACTACACTTAGCCATTTTAAAGTCACTAATTCGCATTTCAAGTCACTACACTTAACCATTTTCAAGAAACAAGTTCACAATTTCGAGTCACTACATTTAACCAGTTCAATAAACAAGTCACAATTTAAAGTCACTACACTTAACCATTTTCAAGTCACTAATTCACATTTCAAGTGACTAATTCATATTTCAAGTCACTACACTTAACCATTTTCAAGTAACATGTTCACAATTTCGAGTCACTATATTTAACCATTTTCAAGTCACTAATTCACATTTCAAGTCACTAATTCACATTTCAAGTCACTACACTTAACCATTTTCAAGTCAGTAATTGACATTTCAAGTCACTACACTTAACCATTTTCATGAAACAAGTTAACAGTTTCAAGTCACTACACTTAACCATTTTCAAGTCACTAATTCATATTTCATGTCACTACACTTAACCATTTTCAAGAAACAAGTTCACAATTTCAAGTCGCAACACTTAACCATTTCAAGAAACAAGTTCACAATTTCTAGTCACTACACTTATCCATTTTCAAGAAACAAGTTCACAACCTTAAGTCACTACACTTAACCCTTTAAAAGTCAGTAATTCACATTTCAAGTCACTACACTTAACAATTTTCAAGAAACATGTTCACAATTTCAAGTCACTACATTTAACCATTTTCAAGTCACTAATTCACATTTCAATTCACTACACTTAACCATTTTCAAGTCACTAATTCACAATTGAACTCACTATACTTAAACATTTTCATGAAACAAGTTAACAATTTCAAGTCACTACACTTAACCATTTTCAAGTAACTAATTGATATTTCAAGTCACTCCACTTAACCATTTTCAAGAAACAAGATCAGAATTTCAAATCACTACACTTAGCCATTTTTAAGTCACTAATTCGCATTTCAAGTCACTACACTTAACCATTTTCAAGAAACAAGTTCACAATTTTGAGTCACTACATTTAACCAGTTCAATAAACAAGTTCACAATTTAAAGTCGCTACACTTAACCATTTTCAGTCACTAATTCACATTTCAAGTCACTAATTCATATTTCAAGTCACTACACTTAACCATTTTCAAGTAACAAGTTCACAATTTTGAGTCACTATATTTAACCATTTTCAAGTCACTAATTCACATTTCAAGTCACTACACTTAACCATTTTCAAGTCAGTAATTCACATTTCAAGTCACTACACTTAACCATTTTCATGAAACAAGTTAACAGTTTCAAGTCACTACACTTAACCATTTTCAAGAAACAAGTTCACAATTTCGAGTCACTACATTTAACCAGTTCAATAAACAAGTCACAATTTAAAGTCACTACACTTAACCATTTTCAAGTCACTAATTCACATTTCAAGTGACTAATTCATATTTCAAGTCACTACACTTAACCATTTTCAAGTAACATGTTCACAATTTCGAGTCACTATATTTAACCATTTTCAAGTCACTAATTCACATTTCAAGTCACTAATTCACATTTCAAGTCACTACACTTAACCATTTTCAATTCAGTAATTGACATTTCAAGTCACTACACTTAACCATTTTCATGAAACAAGTTAACAGTTTCAAGTCACTACACTTAACCATTTTCAAGTCACTAATTCATATTTCATGTCACTACACTTAACCATTTTCAAGAAACAAGTTCACAATTTCAAGTCGCAACACTTAACCATTTCAAGAAACAAGTTCACAATTTCTAGTCACTACACTTATCCATTTTCAAGAAACAAGTTCACAACCTTAAGTCACTACACTTAACCATTTTCAAGTAACAAATTCATATTTCAAGTCACTACACTTAACCATTTTCAAGAAACAAGATCAGAATTTCAAATCACTACACTTAGCCATTTTTAAGTCACTAATTCGCATTTCAAGTCACTACACTTAACCATTTTCAAGAAACAAGTTCACAATTTCGAGTCACTACATTTAACCAGTTCAATAAACAAGGTCACAATTTAAAGTCACTACACTTAACCATTTTCAAATCACTAATTCACATTTCAAGTGACTAATTCATATTTCAAGTCACTACACTTAACCATTTTCAAGAAACAAGTTCACAATTTCGAGTCACTACATTTAACCAGTTCAATAAACAAGTTCACAATTTAAAGTCACTACACTTAACCATTTTCAAGTCACTAATTCACATTTCAAGTCACTAATTCATATTTCAAGTCACTACACTTAACCATTTTCAAGTAACAAGTTCACAATTTTGAGTCACTATACTTAACCATTTTCAAGTCACTAATTCACATTTCAAGTCACTACACTTAACCATTTTCAAGTCAGTAATTCACATTTCAAGTCACTACACTTAACCATTTTCATGAAACAAGTTAACAGTTTCAAGTCACTACACTTAACCATTTTCAAGTCACTAATTCATATTTGATGTCACTACACTTAACCATTTTCATGAAACAAGTTAACAATTTCAAGTCACTACACTTAACCATTTTCAAGTAACTAATTCATATTTCAAGTCACTACACTTAACCATTTCCAAGAAACAAGATCAGAATTTCAAATCACTACACTTAGCCATTTTTAAATCACTAATTCGCATTTCAAGTCACTACACTTAACCATTTTCATGAAACAAGTTAACAGTTTCAAGTCACTACACTTAACCATTTTCAAGTCACTAATTCATATTTCATGTCACTACACTTAACCATTTTCAAGAAACAAGTTAACAGTTTCAAGTCACTACACTTAACCATTTTCAAGTCACTAATTCATATTTCATGTCACTACACTTAACCATTTTCAAGAAACAAGTTCACAATTTCAAGTCGCAACACTTAACCATTTCAAGAAACAAGTTCACAATTTCTAGTCACTACACTTATCCATTTTCAAGAAACAAGTTCACAACCTTAAGTCACTACACTTAACCCTTTAAAAGTCAGTAATTCACATTTCAAGTCACTACACTTAACAATTTTCAAGAAACATGTTCACAATTTCAAGTCACTACATTTAACCATTTTCAAGTCACTAATTCACATTTCAATTCACTACACTTAACCATTTTCAAGTCACTAATTCACAATTGAACTCACTATACTTAAACATTTTCATGAAACAAGTTAACAATTTCAAGTCACTACACTTAACCATTTTCAAGTAACTAATTGATATTTCAAGTCACTCCACTTAACCATTTTCAAGAAACAAGATCAGAATTTCAAATCACTACACTTAGCCATTTTTAAGTCACTAATTCGCATTTCAAGTCACTACACTTAACCATTTTCAAGAAACAAGTTCACAATTTTGAGTCACTACATTTAACCAGTTCAATAAACAAGTTCACAATTTAAAGTCACTACACTTAACCATTTTCAAGTCACTAATTCACATTTCAAGTCACTAATTCATATTTCAAGTCACTACACTTAACCATTTTCAAGTAACAAGTTCACAATTTCGAGTCACTATATTTAACCATTTTCAAGTCACTAATTCACATTTCAAGTCACTACACTTAACCATTTTCAAGTCACTAATTCACATTTCAAGTCACTACACTTAACCATTTTCAAGTCAGTAATTCATATTTCAAGTCACTACACTTAACCATTTTCAAGTCACTAATTCACATTTCAAGTCACTAATTCATATTTCAAGTCACTACACTTAACCATTTTCAAGTAACAAGTTCACAATTTCGAGTCACTATATTTAACCATTTTCAAGTCACTAATTCACATTTCAAGTCACTACACTTAACCATTTTCAAGTCACTAATTCACAATTTCAAGTCACTATATTTAACCATTTTCAAGTCACTAATTCACATTTCAAGTCACTACACTTAACCATTTTCAAGTCAGTAATGCACATTTCAAGTCACTACACTTAACCATTTTCAAGAAACAAGATCAGAATTTCAAATCACTACACTTAGCCATTTTAAAGTCACTAATTCGCATTTCAAGTCACTACACTTAACCATTTTCAAGAAACAAGTTCACAATTTCGAGTCACTACATTTAACCAGTTCAATAAACAAGTCACAATTTAAACTCACTACACTTAACCATTTTCAAGTCACTAATTCACATTTCAAGTGACTAATTCATATTTCAAGTCACTACACTTAACCATTTTCAAGTAACATGTTCACAATTTCGAGTCACTATATTTAACCATTTTCAAGTCACTAATTCACATTTCAAGTCACTAATTCACATTTCAAGTCACTACACTTAACCATTTTCAAGTCAGTAATTGACATTTCAAGTCACTACACTTAACCATTTTCATGAAACAAGTTAACAGTTTCAAGTCACTACACTTAACCATTTTCAAGTCACTAATTCATATTTCATGTCACTACACTTAACCATTTTCAAGAAACAAGTTCACAATTTCAAGTCGCAACACTTAACCATTTCAAGAAACAAGTTCACAATTTCTAGTCACTACACTTATTCATTTTCAAGAAACAAGTTCACAACCTTAAGTAACTACACTTAACCATTTTAAAGTCACTAATTCATATTTCAAGTCACTACACTTAACCATTTTCAAGTCACTAATTCATATTTCATGTCACTACACTTAACCATTTTCATGAAACAAGTTAACAATTTCAAGTCACTACACTTAACCATTTTCAAGTAACTAATTCATATTTCAAGTCACTACACTTAACCATTTTGAAGAAACAAGATCAGAATTTCAAATCACTACACTTAGCCATTTTTAAGTCACTAATTCGCATTTCAAGTCACTACACTTAACCATTTTCAAGAAACAAGTTCACAATTTCGAGTCACTACATTTAACCAGTTCAATAAACAAGTTCACAATTTAAAGTCACTACACTTAACCATTTTCAAGTCACTAATTCACATTTCAAGTCACTAATTCATATTTCAAGTCACTACACTTAACCATTTTCAAGTAACAAGTTCACAATTTTGAGTCACTATATTTAACCATTTTCAAGTCACTAATTCACATTTCAAGTCACTACACTTAACCATTTTCAAGTCAGTAATTCACATTTCAAGTCACTACACTTAACCATTTTCATGAAACAAGTTAACAGTTTCAAGTCACTACACTTAACCATTTTCAAGAAACAAGTTCACAATTTCGAGTCACTACATTTAACCAGTTCAATAAACAAGTCACAATTTAAAGTCACTACACTTAACCATTTTCAAGTCACTAATTCACATTTCAAGTGACTAATTCATATTTCAAGTCACTACACTTAACCATTTTCAAGTAACATGTTCACAATTTCGAGTCACTATATTTAACCATTTTCAAGTCACTAATTCACATTTCAAGTCACTAATTCACATTTCAAGTCACTACACTTAACCATTTTCATGAAACAAGTTAACAGTTTCAAGTCACTACACTTAACCATTTTCAAGTCACTAATTCATATTTCATGTCACTACACTTAACCATTTTCAAGAAACAAGTTCACAATTTCAAGTCGCAACACTTAACCATTTCAAGAAACAAGTTCACAATTTCTAGTCACTACACTTATCCATTTTCAAGAAACAAGTTCACAACCTTAAGTCACTACACTTAACCCTTTAAAAGTCAGTAATTCACATTTCAAGTCACTACACTTAACAATTTTCAAGAAACATGTTCACAATTTCAAGTCACTACATTTAACCATTTTCAAGTCACTAATTCACATTTCAATTCACTACACTTAACCATTTTCAAGTCACTAATTCACAATTGAACTCACTATACTTAAACATTTTCATGAAACAAGTTAACAATTTCAAGTCACTAAACTTAACCATTTTCAAGAAACAAGTTCACAATTTCTAGTCACTACACTTATCCATTTTCAAGAAACAAGTTCACAACCTTAAGTCACTACACTTAACCATTTTAAAGTCACTAATTCATATTTCAAGTCACTACACTTAACCATTTTCAAGTCACTAATTCATATTTCATGTCACTACACTTAACCATTTTCATGAAACAAGTTAACAATTTCAAGTCACTACACTTAACCATTTTCAAGTAACTATTTCATATTTCAAGTCACTACACTTAACCAATTTCAAGAAACAAGATCAGAATTTCAAATCACTACACTTAGCCATTTTTAAGTCACTAATTCGCATTTCAAGTCACTACACTTAACCATTTTCAAGAAACAAGTTCACAATTTCGAGTCACTACATTTAACCAGTTCAATAAACAAGGTCACAATTTAAAGTCACTACACTTAACCATTTTCAAGTCACTAATTCACATTTCAAGTGACTAATTCATATTTCAAGTCACTACACTTAACCATTTTCAAGAAACAAGTTCACAATTTCGAGTCACTACATTTAACCAGTTCAATAAACAAGTTCACAATTTAAAGTCACTACACTTAACCATTTTCAAGTCACTAATTCACATTTCAAGTCACTAATTCATATTTCAAGTCACTACACTTAACCATTTTCAAGTAACAAGTTCACAATTTTGAGTCACTATATTTAACCATTTTCAAGTCACTAATTCACATTTCAAGTCACTACACTTAACCATTTTCAAGTCAGTAATTCACATTTCAAGTCACTACACTTAACCATTTTCATGAAACAAGTTAACAGTTTCAAGTCACTACACTTAACCATTTTCAAGTCACTAATTCATATTTGATGTCACTACACTTAACCATTTTCATGAAACAAGTTAACAATTTCAAGTCACTACACTTAACCATTTTCAAGTAACTAATTCATATTTCAAGTCACTACACTTAACCATTTCCAAGAAACAAGATCAGAATTTCAAATCACTACACTTAGCCATTTTTAAATCACTAATTCGCATTTCAAGTCACTACACTTAACAATTTTCATGAAACAAGTTAACAGTTTCAAGTCACTACACTTAACCATTTTCAAGTCACTAATTCATATTTCATGTCACTACACTTAACCATTTTCAAGTCACTAATTCACAATTTCAAGTCACTATATTTAACCATTTTCAAGTCACTAATTCACATTTCAAGTCACTACACTTAACCATTTTCAAGTCAGTAATGCACATTTCAAGTCACTACACTTAACCATTTTCAAGAAACAAGATCAGAATTTCAAATCACTACACTTAGCCATTTTAAAGTCACTAATTCGCATTTCAAGTCACTACACTTAACCATTTTCAAGAAACAAGTTCACAATTTCGAGTCACTACATTTAACCAGTTCAATAAACAAGTCACAATTTAAAGTCACTACACTTAACCATTTTCAAGTCACTAATTCACATTTCAAGTGACTAATTCATATTTCAAGTCACTACACTTAACCATTTTCAAGTAACATGTTCACAATTTCGAGTCACTATATTTAACCATTTTCAAGTCACTAATTCACATTTCAAGTCACTAATTCACATTTCAAGTCACTACACTTAACCATTTTCAAGTCAGTAATTGACATTTCAAGTCACTACACTTAACCATTTTCATGAAACAAGTTAACAGTTTCAAGTCACTACACTTAACCATTTTCAAGTCACTAATTCATATTTCATGTCACTACACTTAACCATTTTCAAGAAACAAGTTCACAATTTCAAGTCGCAACACTTAACCATTTCAAGAAACAAGTTCACAATTTCTAGTCACTACACTTATCCATTTTCAAGAAACAAGTTCACAACCTTAAGTCACTACACTTAACCCTTTAAAAGTCAGTAATTCACATTTCAAGTCACTACACTTAACAATTTTCAAGAAACATGTTCACAATTTCAAGTCACTACATTTAACCATTTTCAAGTCACTAATTCACATTTCAATTCACTACACTTAACCATTTTCAAGTCACTAATTCACAATTGAACTCACTATACTTAAACATTTTCATGAAACAAGTTAACAATTTCAAGTCACTACACTTAACCATTTTCAAGTAACTAATTGATATTTCAAGTCACTCCACTTAACCATTTTCAAGAAACAAGATCAGAATTTCAAATCACTACACTTAGCCATTTTTAAGTCACTAATTCGCATTTCAAGTCACTACACTTAACCATTTTCAAGAAACAAGTTCACAATTTTGAGTCACTACATTTAACCAGTTCAATAAACAAGTTCACAATTTAAAGTCGCTACACTTAACCATTTTCAGTCACTAATTCACATTTCAAGTCACTAATTCATATTTCAAGTCACTACACTTAACCATTTTCAAGTAACAAGTTCACAATTTTGAGTCACTATATTTAACCATTTTCAAGTCACTAATTCACATTTCAAGTCACTACACTTAACCATTTTCAAGTCAGTAATTCACATTTCAAGTCACTACACTTAACCATTTTCATGAAACAAGTTAACAGTTTCAAGTCACTACACTTAACCATTTTCAAGAAACAAGTTCACAATTTCGAGTCACTACATTTAACCAGTTCAATAAACAAGTCACAATTTAAAGTCACTACACTTAACCATTTTCAAGTCACTAATTCACATTTCAAGTGACTAATTCATATTTCAAGTCACTACACTTAACCATTTTCAAGTAACATGTTCACAATTTCGAGTCACTATATTTAACCATTTTCAAGTCACTAATTCACATTTCAAGTCACTAATTCACATTTCAAGTCACTACACTTAACCATTTTCAAGTCAGTAATTGACATTTCAAGTCACTACACTTAACCATTTTCATGAAACAAGTTAACAGTTTCATGTCACTACACTTAACCATTTTCAAGTCACTAATTCATATTTCATGTCACTACACTTAACCATTTTCAAGAAACAAGTTCACAATTTCAAGTCGCAACACTTAACCATTTCAAGAAACAAGTTCACAATTTCTAGTCACTACACTTATCCATTTTCAAGAAACAAGTTCACAACCTTAAGTCACTACACTTAACCATTTTAAAGTCACTAATTCATATTTCAAGTCACTACACTTAACCATTTTCAAGTCACTAATTCATATTTCATTTCACTACACTTAACCATTTTCATGAAACAAGTTAACAATTTCAAGTCACTACACTTAACCATTTTCAAGTAACAAATTCATATTTCAAGTCACTACACTTAACCATTTTCAAGAAACAAGATCAGAATTTCAAATCACTACACTTAGCCATTTTTAAGTCACTAATTCGCATTTCAAGTCACTACACTTAACCATTTTCAAGAAACAAGTTCACAATTTCGAGTCACTACATTTAACCAGTTCAATAAACAAGGTCACAATTTAAAGTCACTACACTTAACCATTTTCAAATCACTAATTCACATTTCAAGTGACTAATTCATATTTCAAGTCACTACACTTAACCATTTTCAAGAAACAAGTTCACAATTTCGAGTCACTACATTTAACCAGTTCAATAAACAAGTTCACAATTTAAAGTCACTACACTTAACCATTTTCAAGTCACTAATTCACATTTCAAGTCACTAATTCATATTTCAAGTCACTACACTTAACCATTTTCAAGTAACAAGTTCACAATTTTGAGTCACTATACTTAACCATTTTCAAGTCACTAATTCACATTTCAAGTCACTACACTTAACCATTTTCAAGTCAGTAATTCACATTTCAAGTCACTACACTTAACCATTTTCATGAAACAAGTTAACAGTTTCAAGTCACTACACTTAACCATTTTCAAGTCACTAATTCATATTTGATGTCACTACACTTAACCATTTTCATGAAACAAGTTAACAATTTCAAGTCACTACACTTAACCATTTTCAAGTAACTAATTCATATTTCAAGTCACTACACTTAACCATTTCCAAGAAACAAGATCAGAATTTCAAATCACTACACTTAGCCATTTTTAAATCACTAATTCGCATTTCAAGTCACTACACTTAACCATTTTCATGAAACAAGTTAACAGTTTCAAGTCACTACACTTAACCATTTTCAAGTCACTAATTCATATTTCATGTCACTACACTTAACCATTTTCAAGAAACAAGTTAACAGTTTCAAGTCACTACACTTAACCATTTTCAAGTCACTAATTCATATTTCATGTCACTACACTTAACCATTTTCAAGAAACAAGTTCACAATTTCAAGTCGCAACACTTAACCATTTCAAGAAACAAGTTCACAATTTCTAGTCACTACACTTATCCATTTTCAAGAAACAAGTTCACAACCTTAAGTCACTACACTTAACCCTTTAAAAGTCAGTAATTCACATTTCAAGTCACTACACTTAACAATTTTCAAGAAACATGTTCACAATTTCAAGTCACTACATTTAACCATTTTCAAGTCACTAATTCACATTTCAATTCACTACACTTAACCATTTTCAAGTCACTAATTCACAATTGAACTCACTATACTTAAACATTTTCATGAAACAAGTTAACAATTTCAAGTCACTACACTTAACCATTTTCAAGTAACTAATTGATATTTCAAGTCACTCCACTTAACCATTTTCAAGAAACAAGATCAGAATTTCAAATCACTACACTTAGCCATTTTTAAGTCACTAATTCGCATTTCAAGTCACTACACTTAACCATTTTCAAGAAACAAGTTCACAATTTTGAGTCACTACATTTAACCAGTTCAATAAACAAGTTCACAATTTAAAGTCACTACACTTAACCATTTTCAAGTCACTAATTCACATTTCAAGTCACTAATTCATATTTCAAGTCACTACACTTAACCATTTTCAAGTAACAAGTTCACAATTTCGAGTCACTATATTTAACCATTTTCAAGTCACTAATTCACATTTCAAGTCACTACACTTAACCATTTTCAATTCACTAATTCACATTTCAAGTCACTACACTTAACCATTTTCAAGTCAGTAATTCATATTTCAAGTCACTACACTTAACCATTTTCAAGTCACTAATTCACATTTCAAGTCACTAATTCATATTTCAAGTCACTACACTTAACCATTTTCAAGTAACAAGTTCACAATTTCGAGTCACTATATTTAACCATTTTCAAGTCACTAATTCACATTTCAAGTCACTACACTTAACCATTTTCAAGTCACTAATTCACAATTTCAAGTCACTATATTTAACCATTTTCAAGTCACTAATTCACATTTCAAGTCACTACACTTAACCATTTTCAAGTCAGTAATGCACATTTCAAGTCACTACACTTAACCATTTTCAAGAAACAAGATCAGAATTTCAAATCACTACACTTAGCCATTTTAAAGTCACTAATTCGCATTTCAAGTCACTACACTTAACCATTTTCAAGAAACAAGTTCACAATTTCGAGTCACTACATTTAACCAGTTCAATAAACAAGTCACAATTTAAACTCACTACACTTAACCATTTTCAAGTCACTAATTCACATTTCAAGTGACTAATTCATATTTCAAGTCACTACACTTAACCATTTTCAAGTAACATGTTCACAATTTCGAGTCACTATATTTAACCATTTTCAAGTCACTAATTCACATTTCAAGTCACTAATTCACATTTCAAGTCACTACACTTAACCATTTTCAAGTCAGTAATTGACATTTCAAGTCACTACACTTAACCATTTTCATGAAACAAGTTAACAGTTTCAAGTCACTACACTTAACCATTTTCAAGTCACTAATTCATATTTAATGTCACTACACTTAACCATTTTCAAGAAACAAGTTCACAATTTCAAGTCGCAACACTTAACCATTTCAAGAAACAAGTTCACAATTTCTAGTCACTACACTTATCCATTTTCAAGAAACAAGTTCACAACCTTAAGTCACTACACTTAACCCTTTAAAAGTCAGTAATTCACATTTCAAGTCACTACACTTAACAATTTTCAAGAAACATGTTCACAATTTCAAGTCACTACATTTAACCATTTTCAAGTCACTAATTCACATTTCAATTCACTACACTTAACCATTTTCAAGTCACTAATTCACAATTGAACTCACTATACTTAAACATTTTCATGAAACAAGTTAACAATTTCAAGTCACTACACTTAACCATTTTCAAGTAACTAATTGATATTTCAAGTCACTCCACTTAACCATTTTCAAGAAACAAGATCAGAATTTCAAATCACTACACTTAGCCATTTTTAAGTCACTAATTCGCATTTCAAGTCACTACACTTAACCATTTTCAAGAAACAAGTTCACAATTTTGAGTCACTACATTTAACCAGTTCAATAAACAAGTTCACAATTTAAAGTCGCTACACTTAACCATTTTCAGTCACTAATTCACATTTCAAGTCACTAATTCATATTTCAAGTCACTACACTTAACCATTTTCAAGTAACAAGTTCACAATTTCGAGTCACTATATTTAACCATTTTCAAGTCACTAATTCACATTTCAAGTCACTACACTTAACCATTTTCAAGTCAGTAATTCATATTTCAAGTCACTACACTTAACCATTTTCAAGTCAGTAATTCATATTTCAAGTCACTACACTTAACCATTTTCAAGAAACAAGATCAGAATTTCAAATCACTACACTTAGCCATTTTTAAGTCACTAATTTGCATTTCAAGTCACTACACTTAACCATTTTCAAGAAACAAGTTCACAACCTTAAGTGACTACACTTAACCATTTTAAAGTCAGTAATTCACATTTCAAGTCACTGCACTTATCCATTTTCAAGAAACATGTTCACAATTTCAAATCACTACATTTAACCATTTTCAAGTCACTAATTCACATTTCAATTCACTACACTTAACCATTTTCAAGTCACCAATTCACAATTGAACTCACTATACTTAAACATTTTCATGAAACAAGTTAACAATTTCAAGTCTTTACACTTAACTATTTTCAAGTAACTAATTCATATTTCAAGTCACTACACTTAACCATTTTTAAGAAACAAGATCAGAATTTCAAATCACTACACAGAGCCATTTTTAAGTCACTAATTTGCATTTCAAGTCACTACACTTAACCATTTTCAAGAAACAAGTTCACAATTTCGAGTCACTACATTTAACCAGTTCAATAAACAAGTTCACAATTTAAAGTCACTACATTTAACCATTTTCAAGTCACTAATTCACATTTCAAGTGACTAATTCATATTTCAAGTCACTACACTTAACCATTTTCAAGTAACAAGTTCACAATTTCGAGTCACTATGTTTAACCATTTTCAAGTCACTAATTCACATTTCAACTCACTACACTTAACCATTTTCAAGTTAGTAATTCACATTTCAAGTCACTACACTTAACCATTTTCATGAAACAAGTTAACAGTTTCAAGTCACTACACTTACCCATTTTCAAGTCACTAATTCATATTTCATGTCACTACACTTAACCATTTTCAAGAAACAAGTTCACAATTTCAAGTCGCTACACTTAACCATTTCAAGAAACAAGTTCACAATTTCTAGTCACTACACTTATCCATTTTCAAGAAACAAGTTCACAACCTTAAGTCACTACACTTAACCATTTTAAAGTCAGTAATTCACATTTCAAGTCACTGCACTTATCCATTTTCAAGAAACATGTTCACAATTTCAAGTCACTACATTTAACCATTTTCAAGTCACTAATTCACATTTCAATTCACTACACTTAACCATTTTCAAGTCACTAATTCACAATTGAACTCACTATACTTAAACATTTTCATGAAACAAGTTAACAATTTCAAGTCTTTACACTTAACTATTTTCAAGTAACTAATTCATATTTCAAGTCACTACACTTAACCATTTTCAAGAAACAAGATCAGAATTTCAAATCACTACACTTAGCCATTTTTAAGTCACTAATTTGCATTTCAAGTCACTACACTTAACCATTTTCAAGAAACAAGTTCACAATTTCGAGTCACTACATTTAACCAGTTCAATAAACAAGTTCACAATTTAAAGTCACTACATTTAACCATTTTCAATTCACTAATTCACATTTCAAGTCACTAATTCATATTTCAAGTCACTACACTTAACCATTTTCAAGTAACAAGTTCACAATTTCGAGTCACTATATTTAACCATTTTCAAGTCACTAATTCACATTTCAACTCACTACACTTAACCATTTTCAAGTCAGTAATTCACATTTCAAGTCACTATACTTAACCATTTTCATGAAACAAGTTAACAGTTTCATGTCACTACACTTAACCATTTTCAAGAAACAAGTTCACAATTTCAAGTCGCAACACTTAACCATTTCAAGAAACAAGTTCACAATTTCTAGTCACTACACTTATCCATTTTCAAGAAACAAGTTCACAACCTTAAGTAACTACACTTAACCATTTTAAAGTCACTAATTCATATTTCAAGTCACTACACTTAACCATTTTCAAGTCACTAATTCATATTTCATGTCACTACACTTAACCATTTTCATGAAACAAGTTAACAATTTCAAGTCACTACACTTAACCATTTTCAAGTAACTAATTCATATTTCAAGTCACTACACTTAACCATTTTCAAGAAACAAGATCAGAATTTCAAATCACTACACTTAGCCATTTTTAAATCACTAATTCGCATTTCAAGTCACTACACTTAACAATTTTCATGAAACAAGTTAACAGTTTCAAGTCACTACACTTAACCATTTTCAAGTCACTAATTCATATTTCATGTCACTACACTTAACCATTTTCAAGTCACTAATTCACAATTTCAAGTCACTATATTTAACCATTTTCAAGTCACTAATTCACATTTCAAGTCACTACACTTAACCATTTTCAAGTCAGTAATGCACAGTTCAAGTCACTACACTTAACCATTTTCAAGAAACAAGATCAGAATTTCAAATCACTACACTTAGCCATTTTAAAGTCACTAATTCGCATTTCAAGTCACTACACTTAACCATTTTCAAGAAACAAGTTCACAATTTTGAGTCACTACATTTAACCAGTTCAATAAACAAGTCACAATTTAAAGTCACTACACTTAACCATTTTCAAGTCACTAATTCACATTTCAAGTGACTAATTCATATTTCAAGTCACTACACTTAACCATTTTCAAGTAACATGTTCACAATTTCGAGTCACTATATTTAACCATTTTCAAGTCACTAATTCACATTTCAAGTCACTAATTCACATTTCAAGTCACTACACTTAACCATTTTCAAGTCAGTAATTGGCATTTCAAGTCACTACACTTAACCATTTTCATGAAACAAGTTAACAGTTTCAAGTCACTACACTTAACCATTTTCAAGTCACTAATTCATATTTCATGTCACTACACTTAACCATTTTCAAGAAACAAGTTCACAATTTCAAGTCGCAACACTTAACCATTTCAAGAAACAAGTTCACAATTTCTAGTCACTACACTTATCCATTTTCAAGAAACAAGTTCACAACCTTAAGTCACTACACTTAACCCTTTAAAAGTCAGTAATTCACATTTCAAGTCACTACACTTAACAATTTTCAAGAAACATGTTCACAATTTCAAGTCACTACATTTAACCATTTTCAAGTCACTAATTCACATTTCAATTCACTACACTTAACCATTTTCAAGTCACTAATTCACAATTGAACTCACTATACTTAAACATTTTCATGAAACAAGTTAACAATTTCAAGTCACTACACTTAACCATTTTCAAGTAACTAATTGATATTTCAAGTCACTCCACTTAACCATTTTCAAGAAACAAGATCAGAATTTCAAATCACTACACTTAGCCATTTTTAAGTCACTAATTCGCATTTCAAGTCACTACACTTAACCATTTTCAAGAAACAAGTTCACAATTTCGAGTCACTACATTTAACTAGTTCAATAAACAAGTTCACAATTTAAAGTCGCTACACTTAACCATTTTCAGTCACTAATTCACATTTCAAGTCACTAATTCATATTTCAAGTCACTACACTTAACCATTTTCAAGTAACAAGTTCACAATTTCGAGTCACTATATTTAACCATTTTCAAGTCACTAATTCACATTTCAAGTCACTACACTTAACCATTTTCAAGTCAGTAATTCATATTTCAAGTCACTACACTTAACCATTTTCAAGAAACAAGATCAGAATTTCAAATCACTACACTTAGCCATTTTTAAGTCACTAATTTGCATTTCAAGTCACTACACTTAACCATTTTCAAGAAACAAGTTCACAACCTTAAGTCACTACACTTAACCATTTTAAAGTCAGTAATTCACATTTCAAGTCACTGCACTTATCCATTTTCAAGAAACATGTTCATAATTTCAAATCACTACATTTAACCATTTTCAAGTCACTAATTCACATTTCAATTCACTACACTTAACCATTTTCAAGTCACTAATTCACAATTGAACTCACTATACTTAAACATTTTCATGAAACAAGTTAACAATTTCAAGTCTTTACACTTAACTATTTTCAAGTAACTAATTCATATTTCAAGTCACTACACTTAACCATTTTTAAGAAACAAGATCAGAATTTCAAATCACTACACTTAGCCATTTTTAAGTCACTAATTTGCATTTCAAGTCACTACACTTAACCATTTTCAAGAAACAAGTTCACAATTTCGAGTCACTACATTTAACCAGTTCAATAAACAAGTTCACAATTTAAAGTCACTACATTTAACCATTTTCAAGTCACTAATTCACATTTCAAGTCACTAATTCATATTTCAAGTCACTACACTTAACCATTTTCAAGTAACAAGTTCACAATTTCGAGTCACTATATTTAACCATTTTCAAGTCACTAATTCACATTTCAACTCACTACACTTAACCATTTTCAAGTTAGTAATTCACATTTCAAGTCACTACACTTAACCATTTTCATGAAACAAGTTAACAGTTTCAAGTCACTACACTTACCCATTTTCAAGTCACTAATTCATATTTCATGTCACTACACTTAACCATTTTCAAGAAACAAGTTCACAATTTCAAGTCGCTACACTTAACCATTTCAAGAAACAAGCTCACAATTTCTAGTCACTACACTTATCCATTTTCAAGAAACAAGTTCACAACCTTAAGTCACTACACTTAACCATTTTAAAGTCAGTAATTCACATTTCAAGTCACTGCACTTATCCATTTTCAAGAAACATGTTCACAATTTCAAGTCACTACATTTAACCATTTTCAAGTCACTAATTCACATTTCAATTCACTACACTTAACCATTTTCATGTCACTAATTCACAATTGAACTCACTATACTTAAACATTTTCATGAAACAAGTTAACAATTTCAAGTCTTTACACTTAACTATTTTCAAGTAACTAATTCATATTTCAAGTCAATACACTTAACCATTTTCAAGAAACAAGATCAGAATTTCAAATCACTACACTTAGCCATTTTTAAGTCACTAATTTGCATTTCAAGTCACTACACTTAACCATTTTCAAGAAACAAGTTCACAATTTCGAGTCACTACATTTAACCAGTTCAATAAACAAGTTCACAATTTAAAGTCACTACATTTAACCATTTTCAAGTCACTAATTCACATTTCAAGTCACTAATTCATATTTCAAGTCACTACACTTAACCATTTTCAAGTAACAAGTTCACAATTTCGAGTCACTATATTTAACCATTTTCAAGTCACTAATTCACATTTCAACTCACTACACTTAACCATTTTCAAGTCAGTAATTCACATTTCAAGTCACTATACTTAACCATTTTCATGAAACAAGTTAACAGTTTCAAGTCACTACACTTAACCATTTTTAAGTTACTAATTCATATTTCATGTCACTCCACTTAACCATTTTCAAGAAACAAGTTTACAATTTCAAGTCGCTACACTTAACCATTTCAAGAAACAAGTTCACAATTTCTAGTCACTACACTTATCCATTTTCAAGAAACAAGTTCACAACCTTAAGTCACTACACTTAACCATTTTAAAGTCACTAATTCATATTTCAAGTCACTACACTTAACCATTTTCAAGTCACTAATTCATATTTCATGTCACTACACTTAACCAATTTCATGAAACAAGTTAACAATTTCAAGTCACTACACTTAACCATTTTCAAGTAACTAATTCATATTTCAAGTCACTACACTTAACCATTTTCAAGAAACAAGATCAGAATTTCAAATCACTACACTTAGCCATTTTTAAGTCACTAATTCGCATTTCAAGTCACTACACTTAACCATTTTCAAGAAACAAGTTCACAATTTCGAGTCACTACATTTAACCAGTTCAATAAACAAGTTCACAATTTAAAGTCACTACACTTAACCATTTTCAAGTCACTAATTCACATTTCAAGTGACTAATTCATATTTCAAGTCACTACACTTAACCATTTTCAAGTAACAAGTTCACAATTTTGAGTCACTATATTTAACCATTTTCAAGTCACTAATTCACATTTCAAGTCACTACACTTAACCATTTTCAAGTCAGTAATTCACATTTCAAGTCACTACACTTAACCATTTTCATGAAACAAGTTAACAGTTTCAAGTCACTACACTTAACCATTTTCAAGTCACTAATTCATATTTGATGTCACTACACTTAACCATTTTCATGAAACGAGTTAACAATTTCAAGTCACTACACTTAACCATTTTCAAGTAACTAATTCATATTTCAAGTCACTACACTTAACCATTTCCAAGAAACAAGATCAGAATTTCAAATCACTACACTTAGCCATTTTTAAGTCACTAATTCGCATTTCAAGTCACTACACTTAACAATTTTCATGAAACAAGTTAACAGTTTCAAGTCACTACACTTAACCATTTTCAAGTCACTAATTCATATTTCATGTCACTACACTTAACCATTTTCAAGTCACTAATTCACAATTTCAAGTCACTATATTTAACCATTTTCAAGTCACTAATTCACATTTCAAGTCACTACACTTAACCATTTTCAAGTCAGTAATGCACATTTCAAGTCACTACACTTAACCATTTTCAAGAAACAAGATCAGAATTTCAAATCACTACACTTAGTCATTTTAAAGTCACTAATTCGCATTTCAAGTCACTACACTTAACCATTTTCAAGAAACAAGTTCACAATTTCGAGTCACTACATTTAACCAGTTCAATAAACAAGTCACAATTTAAAGTCACTACACTTAACCATTTTCAAGTCACTAATTCACATTTCAAGTGACTAATTCATATTTCAAGTCACTACACTTAACCATTTTCAAGTAACATGTTCACAATTTCGAGTCACTATATTTAACCATTTTCAAGTCACTAATTCACATTTCAAGTCACTAATTCACATTTCAAGTCACTACACTTAACCATTTTCAAGTCAGTAATTGACATTTCAAGTCACTACACTTAACCATTTTCATGAAACAAGTTAACAGTTTCAAGTCACTACACTTAACCATTTTCAAGTCACTAATTCATATTTCATGTCACTACACTTAACCATTTTCAAGAAACAAGTTCACAATTTCAAGTCGCAACACTTAACCATTTCAAGAAACAAGTTCACAATTTCTAGTCACTACACTTATCCATTTTCAAGAAACAAGTTCACAACCTTAAGTCACTACACTTAACGATTTAAAAGTCAGTAATTCACATTTCAAGTCACTACACTTAACAATTTTCAAGAAACATGTTCACAATTTCAAGTCACTACATTTAACCATTTTCAAGTCACTAATTCACATTTCAATTCACTACACTTAACCATTTTCAAGTCACTAATTCACAATTGAACTCACTATAATTAAACATTTTCATGAAACAAGTTAACAATTTCAAGTCACTACACTTAACCATTTTCAAGTAACTAATTCATATTTCAAGTCACTCCACTTAACCATTTTCAAGAAACAAGATCAGAATTTCAAATCACTACACTTAGCCATTTTCAAGAAACAAGTTCACAATTTCAAGTCGCAACACTTAACCATTTCAAGTAACAAGTTCACAATATCTAGTCACTACACTTATCCATTTTCAAGAAACAAGTTCACAACCTAAAGTCACTACACTTAACCATTTTAAAGTCAGTAATTCACATTTCAAGTCACTAGACTTAACAATTTTCAAGAAACATGTTCACAATTTCAAGTCACTACATTTAACCATTTTCAAGTCACTAATTCACATTTTAATTCACTACACTTAAACATTTTCAAGTCACTAATTCACAATTGAACTCACTATACTTAAACATTTTCATGAAACAAGTAAACAATTTCAAGTCACTACACTTAACCATTTTCAAGTAACTAATTCATATTTAAAGTCACTACACTTAACCATTTTCAAGAAACAAGATCAGAATTTCAAATCACTACACTTAGCCATTTTTAAGTCACTAATTCGCATTTCAAGTCACTACACTTAACCATTTTCAAGAAACAAATTCACAATTTCGAGTCACTACATTTAACTAGTTCAATAAACAAGTTCACAATTTAAAGTCGCTACACTTAACCATTTTCAGTCACTAATTCACATTTCAAGTCACTAATTCATATTTCAAGTCACTACACTTAACCATTTTCAAGTAACAAGTTCACAATTTCGAGTCACTATATTTAACCATTTTCAAGTCACTAATTCACATTTCAAGTCACTACACTTAACCATTTTCTAGTCAGTAATTCACATTTCAAGTCACTATACTTAACCATTTTCATGAAACAAGTTAACAGTTTGAAGTCACTACACTTAACCATTTTTAAGTTACTAATTCATATTTCATGTCACTACACTAAACCATTTTCAAGAAACAAGTTCACAATTTCAAGTCGCTACACTTAACCATTTCAAGAAACAAGTTCACAATTTCTAGTCACTACACTTATCCATTTTCAAGAAACAAGTTCACAACCTTAAGTCACTACACTTAACCATTTTAAAGTCAGTAATTCACATTTCAAGTCACTGCACTTATCCATTTTCAAGAAACATGTTCACAATTTCAAATCACTACATTTAACCATTTTCAAGTCACTAATTCACATTTCAATTCACTACACTTAACCATTTTCAAGTCACTAATTCACAATTGAACTCACTATACTTAAACATTTTCATGAAACAAGTTAACAATTTCAAGTCTTTACACTTAACTATTTTCAAGTAACTAATTCATATTTCAAGTCACTACACTTAACCATTTTTAAGAAACAAGATCAGAATTTCAAATCACTACACTTAGCCATTTTTAAGTCACTAATTTGCATTTCAAGTCACTACACTTAACCATTTTCAAGAAACAAGTTCACAATTTCGAGTCACTACATTTAACCAGTTCAATAAACAAGTTCACAATTTAAAGTCACTACATTTAACCATTTTCAAGTCACTAATTCACATTTCAAGTCACTAATTCATATTTCAAGTCACTACACTTAACCATTTTCAAGTAACAAGTTCACAATTTCGAGTCACTATATTTAACCATTTTCAAGTCACTAATTCACATTTCAAGTCACTACACTTAACCATTTTCAAGTTAGTAATTCACATTTCAAGTCACTACACTTAACCATTTTCATGAAACAATTTAACAGTTTCAAGTCACTACACTTACCCATTTTCAAGTCACTAATTCATATTTCATGTCACTACACTTAACCATTTTCAAGAAACAAGTTCACAATTTCAAGTCGCTACACTTAACCATTTCAAGAAACAAGTTCACAATTTCTAGTCACTACACTTATCCATTTTCAAGAAACAAGTTCACAACCTTAAGTCACTACACTTAACCATTTTAAAGTCAGTAATTCACATTTCAAGTCACTGCACTTATCCATTTTCAAGAAACATGTTCACAATTTCAAGTCACTACATTTAACCATTTTCAAGTCACTAATTCACATTTCAATTCACTACACTTAACCATTTTCAAGTCACTAATTCACAATTGAACTCACTATACTTAAACATTTTCATGAAACAAGTTAACAATTTCAAGTCTTTACACTTAACTATTTTCAAGTAACTAATTCATATTTCAAGTCACTACACTTAACCATTTTCAAGAAACAAGATCAGAATTTCAAATCACTACACTTAGCCATTTTTAAGTCACTAATTTGCATTTCAAGTCACTACACTTAACCATTTTCAAGAAACAAGTTCACAATTTCGAGTCACTACATTTAACCAGTTCAATAAACAAGTTCACAATTTAAAGTCACTACATTTAACCATTTTCAAGTCACTAATTCACATTTCAAGTCACTAATTCACATTTCAAGTGACTAATTCATATTTCAAGTCACTACACTTAACCATTTTCAAGTATCAAGTTCACAATTTCGAGTCACTATATTTAACCATTTTCAAGTCACTAATTCACATTTCAAGTCACTACACTTAACCATTTTCAAGTCAGTAATTCACATTTCAAGTCACTATACTTAACCATTTTCATGAAACAAGTTAACAGTTTCAAGTCACTACACTTAACCATTTTTAAGTTACTAATTCATATTTCATGTCACTGCACTTAACCATATTCAAGAAACAAGTTCACAATTTCAAGTCGCTACACTTAACCATTTCAAGAAACAAGTTCACAATTTCTAGTCACTACACTTATCCATTTTCAAGAAACAAGTTCACAACCTTAAGTCACTACACTTAACCATTTTAAAGTCAGTAATTCACATTTCAAGTCACTGCACTTATCCATTTTCAAGAAACATGTTCACAATTTCAAGTCACTACATTTAACCATTTTCAAGTCACTAATTCACATTTCAATTCACTACACTTAACCATTTTCAAGTCACTAATTCACAATTGAACTCACTATACTTAAACATTTTCATGAAACAAGTTAACAATTTCAAGTCTTTACACTTAACTATTTTCAAGTAACTAATTCATATTTCAAGTCACTACACTTAACCATTTTCAAGAAACAAGATCAGAATTTCAAATCACTACACTTAGCCATTTTTAAGTCACTAATTTGCATTTCAAGTCACTACACTTAACCATTTTCAAGAAACAAGTTCACAATTTCGAGTCACTACATTTAACCAGTTCAATAAACAAGTTCACAATTTAAAGTCACTACATTTAACCATTTTCAAGTCACTAATTCACATTTCAAGTCACTAATTCATATTTCATGTCACTACACTTAACCATTTTCAAGTAACAAGTTCACAATTTCGAGTCACTATATTTAACCATTTTCAAGTCACTAATTCACATTTCAAGTCACTACACTTAACTATTTTCAAGTCAGTAATTCACATTTCAAGTCACTATACTTAACCATTTTTATGAAACAAGTTAACAGTTTCAAGTCACTACACTTAACCATTTTTAAGTAACTAATTCATATTTCATGTCACTGCACTTAACCATTTTCAAGAAACAAGTTCACAATTTCAAGTCGCTACACTTAACCATTTCAAGAAACAAGTTCACAATTTCAAGTCACTACACTTATCCATTTTCAAGAAACAAGTTCACAACCTTAAGTCACTACACTTAACCATTTTAAAGTCAGTAATTCACATTTCAAGTCACTGCACTTATCCATTTTCAAGAAACATGTTCACTCTTTCAAGTCACTACATTTAACCATTTTCAAGTCACTAATTCACATTTCAATTCACTACACTTAACCATTTTCAGGTCACTAATTCACAATTGAACGCACTATACTTAAACATTTTCATGAAACAAGTTAACAATTTCAAGTCTTTACACTTAACTATTTTCAAGTAACTAATTCATATTTCAAGTCACTACACTTAACCATTTTCAAGAAACAAGATCAAAATTTCAAATCACTACACTTAGCCATGTTTAAGTCACTAATTTGCATTTCAAGTCACTACACTTAACCATTTTCTTGAAACAAGTTCACAATTTCGAGTCACTACATTTAACCAGTTCAATAAACAAGTTCACAATTTAAAGTCACTACATTTAACCATTTTCAAGTCACTAATTCACATTTCAAGTCACTCCACTTAACCATTTTCAAGAAACAAGATCAGAATTTCAAATCACTACACTTAGCCATTTTCAAGAAACAAGTTCACAATTTCAAGTCGCAACACTTAACCATTTCAAGTAACAAGTTCACAATATCTAGTCACTACACTTATCCATTTTCAAGAAACAAGTTCACAACCTAAAGTCACTACACTTAACCATTTTAAAGTCAGTAATTCACATTTCAAGTCACTAGACTTAACAATTTTCAAGAAACATGTTCACAATTTCAAGTCACTACATTTAACCATTTTCAAGTCACTAATTCACATTTTAATTCACTACACTTAAACATTTTCAAGTCACTAATTCACAATTGAACTCACTATACTTAAACATTTTCATGAAACAAGTAAACAATTTCAAGTCACTACACTTAACCATTTTCAAGTAACTAATTCATATTTAAAGTCACTACACTTAACCATTTTCAAGAAACAAGATCAGAATTTCAAATCACTACACTTAGCCATTTTTAAGTCACTAATTCGCATTTCAAGTCACTACACTTAACCATTTTCAAGAAACAAATTCACAATTTCGAGTCACTACATTTAACTAGTTCAATAAACAAGTTCACAATTTAAAGTCGCTACACTTAACCATTTTCAGTCACTAATTCACATTTCAAGTCACTAATTCATATTTCAAGTCACTACACTTAACCATTTTCAAGTAACAAGTTCACAATTTCGAGTCACTATATTTAACCATTTTCAAGTCACTAATTCACATTTCAAGTCACTACACTTAACCATTTTCTAGTCAGTAATTCACATTTCAAGTCACTATACTTAACCATTTTCATGAAACAAGTTAACAGTTTGAAGTCACTACACTTAACCATTTTTAAGTTACTAATTCATATTTCATGTCACTACACTAAACCATTTTCAAGAAACAAGTTCACAATTTCAAGTCGCTACACTTAACCATTTCAAGAAACAAGTTCACAATTTCTAGTCACTACACTTATCCATTTTCAAGAAACAAGTTCACAACCTTAAGTCACTACACTTAACCATTTTAAAGTCAGTAATTCACATTTCAAGTCACTGCACTTATCCATTTTCAAGAAACATGTTCACAATTTCAAATCACTACATTTAACCATTTTCAAGTCACTAATTCACATTTCAATTCACTACACTTAACCATTTTCAAGTCACTAATTCACAATTGAACTCACTATACTTAAACATTTTCATGAAACAAGTTAACAATTTCAAGTCTTTACACTTAACTATTTTCAAGTAACTAATTCATATTTCAAGTCACTACACTTAACCATTTTTAAGAAACAAGATCAGAATTTCAAATCACTACACTTAGCCATTTTTAAGTCACTAATTTGCATTTCAAGTCAATACACTTAACCATTTTCAAGAAACAAGTTCACAATTTCGAGTCACTACATTTAACCAGTTCAATAAACAAGTTCACAATTTAAAGTCACTACATTTAACCATTTTCAAGTCACTAATTCACATTTCAAGTCACTAATTCATATTTCAAGTCACTACACTTAACCATTTTCAAGTAACAAGTTCACAATTTCGAGTCACTATATTTAACCATTTTCAAGTCACTAATTCACATTTCAAGTCACTACACTTAACCATTTTCAAGTTAGTAATTCACATTTCAAGTCACTACACTTAACCATTTTCATGAAACAAGTTAACAGTTTCAAGTCACTACACTTACCCATTTTCAAGTCACTAATTCATATTTCATGTCACTACACTTAACCATTTTCAAGAAACAAGTTCACAATTTCAAGTCGCTACACTTAACCATTTCAAGAAACAAGTTCACAATTTCTAGTCACTACACTTATCCATTTTCAAGAAACAAGTTCACAACCTTAAGTCACTACACTTAACCATTTTAAAGTCAGTAATTCACATTTCAAGTCACTGCACTTATCCATTTTCAAGAAACATGTTCACAATTTCAAGTCACTACATTTAACCATTTTCAAGTCACTAATTCACATTTCAATTCACTACACTTAACCATTTTCAAGTCACTAATTCACAATTGAACTCACTAGACTTAAACATTTTCATGAAACAAGTTAACAATTTCAAGTCTTTACACTTAACTATTTTCAAGTAACTAATTCATATTTCAAGTCGCTACACTTAACCATTTTCAAGAAACAAGATCAGAATTTCAAATCACTACACTTAGCCATTTTTAAGTCACTAATTTGCATTTCAAGTCACTACACTTAACCATTTTCAAGAAACAAGTTCACAATTTCGAGTCACTACATTTAACCAGTTCAATAAACAAGTTCACAATTTAAAGTCACTACATTTAACCATTTTCAAGTCACTAATTCACATTTCAAGTCACTAATTCATATTTCAAGTCACTACACTTAACCATTTTCAAGTAACAAATTCACAATTTCGAGTCACTATATTTAACCATTTTCAAGTCACTAATTCACATTTCAACTCACTACACTTAACCATTTTCAAGTCAGTAATTCACATTTCAAGTCACTATACTTAACCATTTTCATGAAACAAGTTAACAGTTTCAAGTCACTACACTTAACCATTTTTAAGTTACTAATTCATATTTCATGTCACTGCACTTAACCATTTTCAAGAAACAAGTTCACAATTTCAAGTCGCTACACTTAACCATTTCAAGAAACAAGTTCACAATTTCTAGTCACTACACTTATCCATTTTCAAGAAACAAGTTCACAACCTTAAGTCACTACACTTAACCATTTTAAAGTCAGTAATTCACATTTCAAGTCACTGCACTTATCCATTTTCAAGAAACATGTTCACAATTTCAAGTCACTACATTTAACCATTTTCAAGTCACTAATTCACAATTGAACTCACTATACTTAAACATTTTCATGAAACAAGTTAACAATTTCAAGTCTTTACACTTAACTATTTTCAAGTAACTAATTCATATTTCAAGTCACTACACTTAACCATTTTCAAGAAACAAGATCAGAATTTCAAATCACTACACTTAGCCATTTTTAAGTCACTAATTTGCATTTCAAGTCACTACACTTAACCATTTTCAAGAAACAAGTTCACAATTTCGAGTCACTACATTTAACCAGTTCAATAAACAAGTTCACAATTTAAAGTCACTACATTTAACCATTTTCAAGTCACTAATTCACATTTCAAGTCACTAATTCATATTTCATGTCACTACACTTAACCATTTTCAAGTAACAAGTTCACAATTTCGAGTCACTATATTTAACCATTTTCAAGTCACTAATTCACATTTCAAGTCACTACACTTAACCATTTTCAAGTCAGTAATTCACATTTCAAGTCACTATACTTAACCATTTTCATGAAACAAGTTAACAGTTTCAAGTCACTACACTTAACCATTTTTAAGTTACTAATTCATATTTCATGTCACTGCACTTAACCATTTTCAAGAAACAAGTTCACAATTTCAAGTCGCTACACTTAACCATTTCAAGAAACAAGTTCACAATTTCAAGTCACTACACTTATCCATTTTCAAGAAACAAGTTCACAACCTTAAGTCACTACACTTAACCATTTTAAAGTCAGTAATTCACATTTCAAGTCACTGCACTTATCCATTTTCAAGAAACATGTTCACAATTTCAAGTCACTACATTTAACCATTTTCAAGTCACTAATTCACATTTTAATTCACTACACTTAAACATTTTCAAGTCACTAATTCACAATTGAACTCACTATACTTAAACATTTTCATGAAACAAGTAAACAATTTCAAGTCACTACACTTAACCATTTTCAAGTAACTAATTCATATTTAAAGTCACTACACTTAACCATTTTCAAGAAACAAGATCAGAATTTCAAATCACTACACTTAGCCATTTTTAAGTCACTAATTCGCATTTCAAGTCACTACACTTAACCATTTTCAAGAAACAAATTCACAATTTCGAGTCACTACATTTAACTAGTTCAATAAACAAGTTCACAATTTAAAGTCGCTACACTTAACCATTTTCAGTCACTAATTCACATTTCAAGTCACTAATTCATATTTCAAGTCACTACACTTAACCATTTTCAAGTAACAAGTTCACAATTTCGAGTCGCTATATTTAACCATTTTCAAGTCACTAATTCACATTTCAAGTCACTACACTTAACCATTTTCTAGTCAGTAATTCACATTTCAAGTCACTATACTTAACCATTTTCATGAAACAAGTTAACAGTTTGAAGTCACTACACTTAACCATTTTTAAGTTACTAATTCATATTTCATGTCACTACACTAAACCATTTTCAAGAAACAAGTTCACAATTTCAAGTCGCTACACTTAACCATTTCAAGAAACAAGTTCACAATTTCTAGTCACTACACTTATCCATTTTCAAGAAACAAGTTCACAACCTTAAGTCACTACACTTAACCATTTTAAAGTCAGTAATTCACATTTCAAGTCACTGCACTTATCCATTTTCAAGAAACATGTTCACAATTTCAAATCACTACATTTAACCATTTTCAAGTCACTAATTCACATTTCAATTCACTACACTTAACCATTTTCAAGTCACTAATTCACAATTGAACTCACTATACTTAAACATTTTCATGAAACAAGTTAACAATTTCAAGTCTTTACACTTAACTATTTTCAAGTAACTAATTCATATTTCAAGTCACTACACTTAACCATTTTTAAGAAACAAGATCAGAATTTCAAATCACTACACTTAGCCATTTTTAAGTCACTAATTTGCATTTCAAGTCAATACACTTAACCATTTTCAAGAAACAAGTTCACAATTTCGAGTCACTACATTTAACCAGTTCAATAAACAAGTTCACAATTTAAAGTCACTACATTTAACCATTTTCAAGTCACTAATTCACATTTCAAGTCACTAATTCATATTTCAAGTCACTACACTTAACCATTTTCAAGTAACAAGTTCACAATTTCGAGTCACTATATTTAACCATTTTCAAGTCACTAATTCACATTTCAAGTCACTACACTTAACCATTTTCAAGTTAGTAATTCACATTTCAAGTCACTACACTTAACCATTTTCATGAAACAAGTTAACAGTTTCAAGTCACTACACTTACCCATTTTCAAGTCACTAATTCATATTTCATGTCACTACACTTAACCATTTTCAAGAAACAAGTTCACAATTTCAAGTCGCTACACTTAACCATTTCAAGAAACAAGTTCACAATTTCTAGTCACTACACTTATCCATTTTCAAGAAACAAGTTCACAACCTTAAGTCACTACACTTAACCATTTTAAAGTCAGTAATTCACATTTCAAGTCACTGCACTTATCCATTTTCAAGAAACATGTTCACAATTTCAAGTCACTACATTTAACCATTTTCAAGTCACTAATTCACATTTCAATTCACTACACTTAACCATTTTCAAGTCACTAATTCACAATTGAACTCACTAGACTTAAACATTTTCATGAAACAAGTTAACAATTTCAAGTCTTTACACTTAACTATTTTCAAGTAACTAATTCATATTTCAAGTCACTACACTTAACCATTTTCAAGAAACAAGATCAGAATTTCAAATCACTACACTTAGCCATTTTTAAGTCACTAATTTGCATTTCAAGTCACTACACTTAACCATTTTCAAGAAACAAGTTCACAATTTCGAGTCACTACATTTAACCAGTTCAATAAACAAGTTCACAATTTAAAGTCACTACATTTAACCATTTTCAAGTCACTAATTCACATTTCAAGTCACTAATTCATATTTCAAGTCACTACACTTAACCATTTTCAAGTAACAAATTCACAATTTCGAGTCACTATATTTAACCATTTTCAAGTCACTAATTCACATTTCAACTCACTACACTTAACCATTTTCAAGTCAGTAATTCACATTTCAAGTCACTATACTTAACCATTTTCATGAAACAAGTTAACAGTTTCAAGTCACTACACTTAACCATTTTTAAGTTACTAATTCATATTTCATGTCACTGCACTTAACCATTTTCAAGAAACAAGTTCACAATTTCAAGTCGCTACACTTAACCATTTCAAGAAACAAGTTCACAATTTCTAGTCACTACACTTATCCATTTTCAAGAAACAAGTTCACAACCTTAAGTCACTACACTTAACCATTTTAAAGTCAGTAATTCACATTTCAAGTCACTGCACTTATCCATTTTCAAGAAACATGTTCACAATTTCAAGTCACTACATTTAACCATTTTCAAGTCACTAATTCACAATTGAACTCACTCTACTTAAACATTTTCATGAAACAAGTTAACAATTTCAAGTCTTTACACTTAACTATTTTCAAGTAACTAATTCATATTTCAAGTCACTACACTTAACCATTTTCAAGAAACAAGATCAGAATTTCAAATCACTACACTTAGCCATTTTTAAGTCACTAATTTGCATTTCAAGTCACTACACTTAACCATTTTCAAGAAACAAGTTCACAATTTCGAGTCACTACATTTAACCAGTTCAATAAACAAGTTCACAATTTAAAGTCACTACATTTAACCATTTTCAAGTCACTAATTCACATTTCAAGTCACTAATTCATATTTCATGTCACTACACTTAACCATTTTCAAGTAACAAGTTCACAATTTCGAGTCACTATATTTAACCATTTTCAAGTCACTAATTCACATTTCAAGTCACTACACTTAACCATTTTCAAGTCAGTAATTCACATTTCAAGTCACTATACTTAACCATTTTCATGAAACAAGTTAACAGTTTCAAGTCACTACACTTAACCATTTTTAAGTTACTAATTCATATTTCATGTCACTGCACTTAACCATTTTCAAGAAACAAGTTCACAATTTCAAGTCGCTACACTTAACCATTTCAAGAAACAAGTTCACAATTTCAAGTCACTACACTTATCCATTTTCAAGAAACAAGTTCACAACCTTAAGTCACTACACTTAACCATTTTAAAGTCAGTAATTCACATTTCAAGTCACTGCACTTATCCATTTTCAAGAAACATGTTCACAATTTCAAGTCACTACATTTAACCATTTTCAAGTCACTAATTCACATTTCAATTCACTACACTTAACCATTTTCAGGTCACTAATTCACAATTGAACTCACTATACTTAAACATTTTCATGAAACAAGTTAACAATTTCAAGTCTTTACACTTAACTATTTTCAAGTAACTAATTCATATTTCAAGTCACTACACTTAACCATTTTCAAGAAACAAGTTCAAAATTTCAAATCACTACACTTAGCCATTTTTAAGTCACTAATTTGCATTTCAAGTCACTACACTTAACCATTTTCAAGAAACAAGTTCACAATTTCGAGTCACTACATTTAACCAGTTCAATAAACAAGTTCACAATTTAAAGTCACTACATTTAACCATTTTCAAGTCACTAATTCACATTTCAAGTCACTAATTCATATTTCAAGTCACTACACTTAACCATTTTCAAGTAACAAGTTCACAATTTTGAGTCACTATATTTAACCATTTTCAAGTCACTAATTCACACTTCAAGTCACTACACTTAACCATTTTCAAGTTAGTAATTCACATTTCAAGTCACTACACTTAACCATTTTCATGAAACAAGTTAACAGTTTCAAGTCACTACACTTAACCATTTTCAAGTCACTAATTCATATTTCATGTCACTACACTTAACCATTTTCAAGAAACAAGTTCACAATTTCAAGTCGCTACTCTTAACCATTTCAAGAAACAAGTTCACAATTTCTAGTCACTACACTTATCCATTTTCAAGAAACAAGTTCACAACCTTAAGTCACTACACTTAACCATTTTAAAGTCAGTAATTCACATTTCAAGTCACTACACTTAACAATTTTCAAGAAACATGTTCACAATTTCAAGTCACTACATTTAACCATTTTCAAGTCACTAATTCACATTTCAATTCACTACACTTAACCATTTTCAAGTCACTAATTCACAATTGAACTCACTATACTTAAACATTTTCATGAAACAAGTTAACAATTTCAAGTCATTACTCTTAACCATTTTCAAGTAACTAATTCATATTTCAAGTCACTACACTTAACCATTTTCAAGAAACAAGATCAGAATTTCAAATCACTACACTTAATCATTTTTAAGTCACTAATTCATATTTCAAGTCACTACACTTAACCATTTTCAAGAAACACGTTCACAATTTAAAGTCACTACACTTAACCATTTTCAAGTCAGTAATTCACATTTCAAGTCACTACACTTAACCATTTTCATGAAACAAGTTAACAGTTTCAAGTCACTACACTTAACCATTTTCAAGTCACTAATTCATATTTCATGTCACTACACTTAACCATTTTCAAGAAACAAGTTCACAATTTCAAGTCGCTACACTTAACCATTTCAAGAAACAAGTTCACAATTTCAAGTCACTACACTTAACCATTTTCAAGAAACAAGTTCACAATTTCGAGTCACTACATTTAACCATTTTCAAGTCACTAATTCACATTTCAATTCACTACACTTAACCATTTTCAAGTCACTAATTCACAATTGAACTCACTATACTTAAACATTTTCATGAAACAAGTTGACAATTTCAAGTCACTACACTTAACCATTTTCAAGTAACTAATTCATATTTCAAGTCACTACACTTAACCATTTTCAAGAAACAAGATCAGAATTTCAAATCACTACACTTAACCATTTTTAAGTCACTAATTCATATTTCAAGTCACTACACTTAACCATTTTCAAATACAAGTTCACAATTTCAAGTCACTACACTTAACCATTTCAAGAAACAAGTTCACAATTTCTAGTCACTACACTTATCCATTTTCAAGAAACAATTTCACAACCTTAAGTCACTACACTTAACCATTTTAAAGTCAGTAATTCACATTTCAAGTCGCTACACTTAACTATTTTCAAGTAACTAATTCATATTTCAAGTTACTACACTTAACCATTTTCAAGAAACAAGATCAGAATTTCAAATCACTACACTTAGCCATTTTTAAGTCACTAATTCACATTTCAAGTCACTACACTTAACCATTTTCAAGAAACAAGTTCACAATTTCGAGTCACTACATTTAACCAGTTCAATAAACAAGTTCACAATTTAAAGTCACTACACTTAACCATTTTCAAGTCACTAATTCATATTTCAAGTCACTAATTCATATTTCAAGTCACTACGCTTAACCATTTTCAAGTAACAAGTTCACAATTTCGAGTCACTATATTTAACCATTTTCAAGTCACTAATTCACATTTCAAGTCACTACACTTAACCATTTTCAAGTTAGTAATTCACTTTTCAAGTCACTACACTTAACCATTTTCATGAAACAAGTTAACAGTTTCAAGTCACTACACTTAACCATTTTCAAGTCACTAATTCATATTTCATGTCACTACACTTAACCATTTTCAAGAAACAAGTTCACAATTTCAAGTCGCTACTCTTAACCATTTCAAGAAACAAGTTCACAATTTCTAGTCACTACACTTATCCATTTTCAAGAAACAAGTTCACAACCTTAAGTCACTACACTTAACCATTTTAAAGTCAGTAATTCACATTTCAAGTCACTACACTTAACAATTTTCAAGAAACATGTTCACAATTTCAAGTCACTACATTTAACCATTTTCAAGTCACTAATTCACATTTCAATTCACTACACTTAACCATTTTCAAGTCACTAATTCACAATTGAACTCACTATACTTAAACATTTTCATGAAACAAGTTAACAATTTCAAGTCATTACTCTTAACCATTTTCAAGTAACTAATTCATATTTCAAGTCACTACACTTAACCATTTTCAAGAAACAAGATCAGAATTTCAAATCACTACACTTAATCATTTTTAAGTCACTAATTCATATTTCAAGTCACTACACTTAACCATTTTCAAGAAACACGTTCACAATTTAAAGTCACTACACTTAACCATTTTCAAGTCAGTAATTCACATTTCAAGTCACTACACTTAACCATTTTCATGAAACAAGTTAACAGTTTCAAGTCACTACACTTAACCATTTTCAAGTCACTAATTCATATTTCATGTCACTACACTTAACCATTTTCAAGAAACAAGTTCACAATTTCAAGTCGCTACACTTAACCATTTCAAGAAACAAGTTCACAATTTCAAGTCACTACACTTAACCATTTTCAAGAAACAAGTTCACAATTTCGAGTCACTACATTTAACCATTTTCAAGTCACTAATTCACATTTCAATTCACTACACTTAACCATTTTCAAGTCACTAATTCACAATTGAACTCACTATACTTAAACATTTTCATGAAACAAGTTGACAATTTCAAGTCACTACACTTAACCATTTTCAAGTAACTAATTCATATTTCAAGTCACTACACTTAACCATTTTCAAGAAACAAGATCAGAATTTCAAATCACTACACTTAACCATTTTTAAGTCACTAATTCATATTTCAAGTCACTACACTTAACCATTTTCAAATACAAGTTCACAATTTCAAGTCACTACACTTAACCATTTCAAGAAACAAGTTCACAATTTCTAGTCACTACACTTATCCATTTTCAAGAAACAATTTCACAACCTTAAGTCACTACACTTAACCATTTTAAAGTCAGTAATTCACATTTCAAGTCACTACACTTAACTATTTTCAAGTAACTAATTCATATTTCAAGTTACTACACTTAACCATTTTCAAGAAACAAGATCAGAATTTCAAATCACTACACTTAGCCATTTTTAAGTCACTAATTCACATTTCAAGTCACTACACTTAACCATTTTCAAGAAACAAGTTCACAATTTCGAGTCACTACATTTAACCAGTTCAATAAACAAGTTCACAATTTAAAGTCACTACACTTAACCATTTTCAAGTCACTAATTCATATTTCAAGTCACTAATTCATATTTCAAGTCACTACACTTAACCATTTTCAAGTAACAAGTTCACAATTTCGAGTCACTATATTTAACCATTTTCAAGTCACTAATTCACATTTCAAGTCACTACACTTAACCATTTTCAAGTTAGTAATTCACATTTCAAGTCACTACACTTAACCATTTTCATGAAACAAGTTAACAGTTTCAAGTCACTACACTTAACCATTTTCAAGTCACTAATTCATATTTCATGTCACTACACTTAACCATTTTCAAGAAACAAGTTCACAATTTCAAGTCGCTACTCTTAACCATTTCAAGAAACAAGTTCACAATTTCTAGTCACTACACTTATCCATTTTCAAGAAACAAGTTCACAACCTTAAGTCACTACACTTAACCATTTTAAAGTCAGTAATTCACATTTCAAGTCACTACACTTAACAATTTTCAAGAAACATGTTCACAATTTCAAGTCACTACATTTAACCATTTTCAAGTCACTAATTCACATTTCAATTCACTACACTTAACCATTTTCAAGTCACTAATTCACAATTGAACTCACTATACTTAAACATTTTCATGAAACAAGTTAACAATTTCAAGTCATTACTCTTAACCATTTTCAAGTAACTAATTCATATTTCAAGTCACTACACTTAACCATTTTCAAGAAACAAGATCAGAATTTCAAATCACTACACTTAACCATTTTTAAGTCACTAATTCATATTTCAAGTCACTACACTTAACCATTTTCAAATACAAGTTCACAATTTCAAGTCACTACACTTAACCATTTCAAGAAACAAGTTCACAATTTCTAGTCACTACACTTATCCATTTTCAAGAAACAATTTCACAACCTTAAGTCACTACACTTAACCATTTTAAAGTCAGTAATTCACATTTCAAATCGCTACACTTAACAATTTTCAAGAAACATGTTCACAATTTCAAGTCACTACATTTAACCATTTTCAAGTCACTAATTCACATTTCAATTCACTACACTAAACCATTTTCGAGTCACTAATTCACAATTGAACTCACTATACTTAAAAATTTTCATGAAACAAGTTAACAATTTCAAGTCACTACACTTAACCATTTTCAAGTAACTAAATCATATTTCAAGTCATTACACTTGACCATTTTCAAGAAACAAGATCAGAATTTTAAATCACTACACTTAGCCATTTTTAAGTCACTAATTCGCATTTCAAGTCACTACACTTAACCATTTTCAAGAAACACGTTCACAATTTAAAGTCACTACACTTAACCATTTTCAAGTCAGTAATTCACATTTCAAGTCACTACACTTAACCATTTTCATGAAACAAGTTAACAGTTTCAAGTCACTACACTTAACCATTTTCAAGTCACTAATTCATATTTCATGTCACTATACTTAACCATTTTCAAGAAACAAGTTCACAATTTCAAGTCGCTACACTTAACCATTTCAAGAAACAAGTTCACAATTTCAAGTCACTACACTTAACCATTTTCAAGAAACAAGTTCACAATTTCGAGTCACTACATTTAACCATTTTCAAGTCACTAATTCACATTTCAATTCACTAAACTTAACCATTTTCAAGTCACTAATTCACAATTGAACTCACTATACTTAAACATTTTCATGAAACAAGTTAACAATTTCAAGTCACTACACTTAACCATTTTCAAGTAACTAATTCATATTTCAAGTCACTACACTTAACCATTTTCAAGAAACAAGATCAGAATTTCAAATCACTACACTTAACCATTTTTAAGTCACTAATTCATATTTCAAGTCACTACACTTAACCATTTTCAAATACAAGTTCACAATTTCAAGTCACTACACTTAACCATTTCAAGAAACAAGTTCTTGAAATGTGAATTAGTGACTTGAAAATGGTTAAGTGTAGTGACTTGAAATGTGAATTAGTGACTTGCAAGTGGTTAAATGTAGTGACTTGAAATTGTGAACATGTTTCTTGAAAATTGTTAAGTGTAGTGACTTGAAATGTGAATTACTAACTTGAAAATGGTTAAGTGTAGTGACTTGAAATGTGAATTACTGACTTGAAAATGGTTAAGTGTAGTGACTTGAAATGTGAATTACTGACTTGAAAATGGTTAAGTGTAGTGACTTGAAATGTGAATTAGTGACTTTTAAATGGTTAAGTGTAGTGATTTGAAATTAAGAACTTGTTTCTTGAAAATGGATAAGTGTAGTGACTTACAATTGTGAACTTGTTTCTGTAAATGGTTAAGTGTAGCAACTTGAAATTGTGAACTTGTTTCCTGAAAATGGTTGTGTAGTGACTTGAAATGTGAATTAGTGACTTTAAAAATGGTTAAGTATAATGACTTGAAATTGTGAACTTCTTTATTGAAAAGGTTAAATGTAGTGACTTGAAATTGTGAACTTATTTCTTGAAAATGGTTAAAGGTAGTGACTTGAAATGTGAATTATTGACTTGAAAATGGTTAAGTGTAGTGACTTGAAATGTGAATTAGTGACTTGAAAATGGTTAAATATAGTGACTTGAAATTGGGAACTTGTTACTTGAAAATGGTTAAGTGTAGTGACTTTAAATTGTGAACTTGTTTATTGAACTGGTTAAATGTAGTGACTTGAAATTGTGAACTTGTTTCTTGAAAATGGTTAAGTTTAGTGACTTGACATTCGAATTAGTGACTTAAAAATGGTTAATTGTAGTGACTTGAAATTCTGATCCTGTTTCTTGAAAATGGTTAAGTGTCGTGACTTGAAATATGAATTAGTGACTTGAAAATGGTTAAGTGTAGTGACTTAAAATTGTGAACTTGCCTCATGAAAATGGTTAAGTGTAGTGACTTAAAATGTGAACTTGTGACTTTAAAATGGTTAAATGTAGTGTCTTGAAATTGTGAATTTATTTCTTGAAAATGGTAAAGTGTAGTGACTTGAAATGTAAATTAGTTACTTGAAAATGGTAAAGTTTAGTGACTTGAAATTGTGAACTTGTTTCTTGAAAATGGTTAAGTATAATGACTTGAAATTGTGAACTTCTTTATTGAAAAGGTTAAATGTAGTGACTTGAAATTGTGAACTTATTTCTTGAAAATGGTTAAAGGTAGTGACTTGAAATGTGAATTATTGACTTGAAAATGGTTAAGTGTAGTGACTTGAAATGTGAATTAGTGACTTGAAAATGGTTAAATATAGTGACTTGAAATTGGGAACTTGTTACTTGAAAATGGTTAAGTGTAGTGACTTTAAATTGTGAACTTGTTTATTGAACGGGTTAAATGTAGTGACTTGAAATTGTGAACTTGTTTCTTGAAAATGGTTAAGTTTAGTGACTTGAAATTCGAATTAGTGACTTAAAAATGGTTAATTGTAGTGACTTGAAATTCTGATCCTGTTTCTTGAAAATGGTTAAGTGTCGTGACTTGAAATATGAATTAGTGACTTGAAAATGGTTAAGTGTAGTGACTTAAAATTGTGAACTTGCCTCATGAAAATGGTTAAGTGTAGTGACTTAAAATGTGAACTTGTGACTTTAAAATGGTTAAATGTAGTGTCTTGAAATTGTGAATTTATTTCTTGAAAATGGTAAAGTGTAGTGATTTGAAATGTAAATTAGTTACTTGAAAATGGTAAAGTTTAGTGACTTGAAATTGTGAACTTGTTTCTTGAAAATGGTTAAGTGTAGTGACTTGAAATTGTGAAGTTGTTTCTTAAAAACGGTTAAGTGTAGTGATTTGAAATGTGAATTAGTGACTTGAAAATGGTTAAGTGTTGTGACTTGAAATTGTGAACTTATTTCTTGAAAATGGTTAAGTGTAGTGACTTGAAAATGGTAAAGTGTAGTGACTTGAAATGTAAATTAGTTACTTGAAAATGGTAAAGTTTAGTGACTTGAAATTGTGAACTTGTTTCTTGAAAATGGTTAAGTGTAGTGACTTGAAATTGTGAACTTGTTTCTTAAAAACGGTTAAGTGTAGTGATTTGAAATGTGAATTAGTGACTTGAAAATGGTTAAGTGTTGTGACTTGAAATTGTGAACTTATTTCTTGAAAATGGTTAAGTGAAGTTACTTGAAATGTGAAATACTGACTTGAAAATGGTTAAGTGTAGTGACTTGAAAATGGTAAACTGTAGTCACTTGAAATGTGAACTAGTGACTTCAATTGGTTAAATGTAGTGACATGAAATTGTGAACATGTTTATTGAAATGTGTTAAGTTTAGTGACTTGAAATGCGAATTAGTGACTTAAAAATGGTTAATTGTAGTGACTTGAAATTCTGATCTTGTTTCTTGAAAATGGTTAAGTGTAGTGACTTAAAATATAAATTAGTGACTTGAAAAGGGTTAAGTGTAGTGACTTAAAATTGTGAACTTGCTTCATGAAAAAGGTTAAGTGTAGTGACTTAAAATGTGAACTTGTGACTTTAAAATGGTTAAATGTAGTGTCTTGAAATTGTGAATTTATTTCTTGTAAATGGTGAAGTGTAGTGACTTGAAATGTAAATTAGTTACTTGAAAATGGTAAAGTTTAGTGACTTGAAATTGTGAACTTGTTTCTTGAAAATGGTTAAGTGTAGTGACTTGAAATGTGAATTAGTGACTTGCAAGTGGTTAAATGTAGTGACTTGAAATTGTGAACTTGTTTCTTGAAAATGGTTAAGTGTAGTGACTTGAAATGTGAATTACTGACTTGAAAATTGTTAAGTGTAGTGACTTGAAATTGTGAAGTTGTTTCTTAAAAACGGTTAAGTGTAGTGATTTGAAATGTGAATTAGTGACTTGAAAATGGTTAAGTGTTGTGACTTGAAATTGTGAACTTGTTTCTTGAAAATGGTTAAGTGAAGTTACTTGAAATGTGAAATACTGACTTGAAAATGGTTAAGTGTAGTGACTTGAAAATGGTAAACTGTAGTGACTTGAAATGTGAACTAGTGACTTCAATTGGTTAAATGTAGTGACATGAAATTGTGAACATGTTTACTGAAAATGGTTAAGTGTAGTTGCTTGAAATATGAATTAGTGACTTTTAAATGGATAAGTGTAGTGATTTGAAATTAAGAACTTGTTTCATGAAAATGGATAAGTGTAGTGACTAGAAATTGTGAACTTGTTTCTTGAAATGGTTAAGTGTAGCAACTTGAAATTGTGAACTTGTTTCCTAAAAATGTTGTGTAGTGACTTGAAATGTGAATTAGTGAATTTAAAAATGGTTAAGAGTAGTAACTTGAAATTGTGAACTTTTTTCTTGAAATGGTTAAGTGTAGTGACTTGAAATTGGGAACTTGTTTCTTGAAAATGGTTAGGTGTAGTGGCGTGAAATGTGAATTAGTGACATGAAAATGGTTAAGTGTAGTGACTTTAAAAATGGTTAAGTATAAAGACTTTAAATTGTGAACTTGTTTATTGAAAATGGTTAAATGTAGTGATTTGAAATTAAGAACTTGTTTCTTGAAAACGGATAAGTGTAGTGAATTGAAATTGTGAACTCGTTTCTTGAAATGGTTAAGTGTAGCAACTTGAAATTGTGAACTTGTTTCCTGAAAATGGTTGTGTAGTGACTTGAAATGTGAATTAGTGACTTTAAAAATGGTTAAGTATAGTGACTTGAAATTGTGAACTTGTTTATTGAAATGGTTAAATGTAGTGACTTGAAATTGTGAAGTTATTTCTTGAAAATGGTTAAGTGTAGTGACTTGAAATGTGAATTAGTGACTTTAAAATGGTTAAGTGTAGTGACTTGAAATGTGAATTAGTGACTTGCAAGTGGTTAAATGTAGTGACTTGAAATTGTGAACATGTTTCTTGAAAATTGTTAAGTGTAGTGACTTGAAATGTGAATTACTAACTTGAAAATGGTTAAGTGTAGTGACTTGAAATGTGAATTACTGACTTGAAAATGGTTAAGTGTAGTGACTTGAAAATGGTAAACTGTAGTGACTTGAAATGTGAACTAGTGACTTGAAATATTTAAATGTAGTGACATGAAATTGTGAACATGTTTCTTGAAAATGGTTAAGTGTAGTGACTTGAAATGTGAATTAGTGACTTTTAAATGGTTAAGTGTAGTGATTTGAAATTAAGAACTTGTTTCTTGAAAATGGATAAGTGTAGTGACTTACAATTGTGAACTTGTTTCTGTAAATGGTTATCACTACACTTATCCATTTAAAAGTCACTAATTCATATTTCAAGCAACTACACTTAACCATTTTCAGTAAACATGTTCACAATTTCATGTCACTACATTTAACCAATTGAAGTCACTAGTTCACATTTCAAGTCACTACAGTTTACCATTTTCAAGTCACTACACTTAACCATTTTCAAGTCAGTATTTCACATTTCAAGTAACTTCACTTAACCATTTTCAAGAAACAAGTTCACAATTTCAAGTCACAACACTTAACCATTTTCAAGTCACTAATTCACATTTCAAATCACTACACTTAACCGTTTTTAAGAAACAACTTCACAATTTCAAGTCACTACACTTAACAATTTTCAAGTCAGTAATTCACATTTCAAGTCACTACACTTAACCATTTTCAAGAAACAAGTTCACAATTTCAAGTCACTACACTTAACAATTTTCAAGTCAGTAATTCACATTTCAAGTCACTACACTTAACCATTTTCAAGAAACAAGTTCACAATTTCAAGTCACTACATTTAACCACTTGCAAGTCACTAATTCACATTTCAAGTCACTACACTTAACCATTTTCAAGTCACTAATTCACATTTCAAGTCACTACACTTAACCATTTTCAAGAAATAACTTCACAATTTCAAGTCACTACATTTAACCATTTCAATAAACAAGTTCACAATTTAAAGTCACTACACTTAACCATTTTCAAGTAACAAGTTCCCAATTTCAAGTCACTATATTTAACCATTTTCAAGTCACTAATTCACATTTCAAGTCACTACACTTAACCATTTTCAAGTCAATAATTCACATTTCAAGTCACTACCTTTAACCATTTTCAAGAAATAAGTTCACAATTTCACGTCACTACATTTAACCTTTTCAATAAAGAAGTTCACAATTTCAAGTCATTACACTTAACCATTTTTAAAGTCACTAATTCACATTTCAAGTCACTACACAACCATTTTCAGGAAACAAGTTCACAATTTCAAGTTGCTACACTTAACCATTTACAGAAACAAGTTCACAATTGTAAGTCACTACACTTATCCATTTTCAAGAAACAAGTTCTTAATTTCAAATCACTACACTTAACCATTTAAAAGTCACTAATTCACATTTCAAGTCAATACACTTAACCATTTTCAAGAAACATGTTCACAATTTCATGTCACTACATTTAAATATTTCAAGTCACTAGTTCACATTTCAAGTCACTACAGTTTACCATTTTCAAGTTAGTAATTCACATTTCAAGTCACTACACTTAACAATTTTCAAGAAACATGTTCACAATTTCAAGTCACTACATTTAACCACTTGCAAGTCACTAATTCACATTTCAAGTCACTACACTTAACCATTTTTAAAGTCACTAATTCACATTTCAAGTCACTACACTTAACCATTTTCATGTCACTAATTCACATTTCATGTCACTAATTTACATTTCACGCCACTACACCTAACCATTTTCAAGAAACAAGTTCCCAATTTCAAGTCACTACACTTAACCATTTCAAGAAAAAAGTTCACAATTTCAAGTTACTATACTTAACCATTTTTAAAGTCACTAATGCACATTTCAAGTCACTACACAACCATTTTCAGGAAACAAGTTCACAATTTCAAGTTGCTACACTTAACCATTTACAGAAACAAGTTCACAATTGTAAGTCACTACACTTATCCATTTTCAAGAAACAAGTTCTTAATTTCAAATCACTACACTTAACCATTTAAAAGTCACTAATTCACATTTCAAGTCACTACACTTAACCATTTTCAAGAAACATGTTCACAATTTCATGTCACTACATTTAAATATTTCAAGTCACTAGTTCACATTTCAAGTCACTACAGTTTACCATTTTCAAGTCACTACACTTAACCATTTTCAAGTCAGTAATTCACATTTCAAGTCACTACACTTAACCATTTTCAAGTTAGTAATTCACATTTCAAGTCACTACACTTAACAATTTTCAAGAAACATGTTCACAATTTCAAGTCACTACATTTAACCACTTGCAAGTCACTAATTCACATTTCAAGTCACTACACTTAACCATTTTCAAGTCACTAATTCACATTTCAAGTCACTACACTTAACCATTTTCAAGAAATAACTTCACAATTTCAAGTCACTACATTTAACCATTTCAATAAACAAGTTCACAATTTCAAGTCACTATACTTAACCATTTTTAAAGTCACTAATTCGTAAATTGTATATTTATAGGTATTCCGCCTATAATTAATTCTTGAATAGTTATTTCCTTTGTCTGTTTTAATTCTATTGGTAAATCGGGTATTTCTTGTTCTTGTATTATAATATCATCTTCTGTAATTAATTCTCTGGTTATCCAATTATCTTGTTCTCCTGTGTTGATTAAGATTAAATATTTTCGTTGATTTAATATTCCTGTTATATAATAGGGATGTTGTGTTGGTATTATTTCATTAGGTATTTCATATTCTATTCTTCTAGATGTGCTCATTCTTGATGAGGATGAAGGGGCATCTATTTGTCTTTTTGATGTCGTTCCTATTCTTTCTTTTACTATATCTAATTCTTGATTCATATTTAAATCATCATAACTATAATCATTATTATCTATAACTGTTAAGATATTGTCAAATGGGGATTCTATATTAATTTTATCAATTTTATTAGTTGCTTGTACCATATGTTTAGTAGTTAAAATATATAAATTTTTGCATCTTGCTGTAAATATTTTACTTCCAGGGGTTAGTTCTATTCCTGATAGCTTCCAATATAATACTAGGGATTTATCTATATTTCTATCTTTTATTGCTACTGTATAATTTGGGTTAACTGTAAACTTAAATTTTTGGTATATTAAATTTCCTTTTACTGCACTAATTATACTTTGTTCAATTGGGTACTTAATTCTATCATCTGCTAAGTATAGCTCTATAGGTGTATTTATTCCTTCTTTAAAACATGCTTTTATTAATATCTGTATTGCTCCTAAGTGTACATGAGTTATTTCATTTTTCGGTTTTGGTTTTAATGTTTGTATTTCTTTGGTTATTTCTCTTTTACTTATTATGGGTACCATTGCACTACCTTGTGCATATTTACAGTCTACTGTATGTTCTTTTTGGCTTATGATATAATATTCTTCTTTTGGTTTTTTGAACCAATATTTTACCATTGGTACATCTAATACATTATCTATTTTTAAGGTTATTTCTTGTTTTGTAATTTGCTTGTATATATTTGAGTCAAATATTATTTTCTGGCTATTACTATCTTCAGTTTGGTAATTTTCTTTTTCTATTATTCCTGATTCAGTCATTAATTTCGTTTTCTGTATCTGATAGATTTATATCGCTAGCATTATCATTATTTAGGTCTAAGTCTGAGTTGTTCATTTCTATATCTGGTAATTCATCTAGTTCATAAATACTATCGTTACTTTCTAAATCATAATCTATGTATGGTAATTCTGTATAAATATTTTCTTCTATTCGTACTTCGGTAATTTGTTTTTTCTTTATATCCTTAGGTATTTTACAATCTTTAGCTAAGTGTCCTAATTTTCCACAGTTGTAACATTTACATTCTGATAATTTTTTCTTAGGTCGATAAGGTCTTTTTCTTTTGTAATTTTTTATATAATATCGTTTCCTTGGATTTTTATACTTGTATTTAGATTTAAAAGATTTATATTTTTTAAATCGTTTTTTGTATCTAAACTTATTTTTCTTAGGTGTACAGCCAAATTGTGGTGCTATCTTTTGTGTACAACATGACATGTTTTTTGTTAATACTTTGTCTAATTTTTGTTTATCTTTATATTCATCACATAGTCCTATAAACCATGTTTGTAAATATTTTATTCTAGCTCCTAATGTATCTGTTAAACTAGCTGCGTCCCATGCTGTTATAATTTTTGTACTAAATGGTTCAGGTAATTTTGTAAAATATGTTCTTCTAACTGCTATAGCTTCTTCATGAGTATATATTGCTCTATAATAGTAATCTTTAAAAGCGCATGTATATTCATCTATATAACACATATTGCATATTGATAATTTATTCATTAATTGTCTATTTAGAGTTTTATCTTTTTCTTGTTCTGCTAATTCTGTTGTCATACTTCCAAATTCATTTCTAATTCCAAATTCGTATTTGTCTAATATAGCTATGCTTGATGTTGTAATTGTTCCACTACTATCTTTATTATTTCTTAAAGTTGCTCTACCATCAGCTGTTATGTTATGTAGCCATAATTTTACTGTTCCTATTAGTGTTCTTTCTATATATCCTGGTGTATCTGCTACTGATATTTTATTATCTATTAGTTGTTTTGCAATTTGTCCTATCCATACTTGTATTGTTTTATTTACATCTGTGACACAATCTAGATCTAAGAATAGTGAGGATTCTGGGGGTTTATTTGGTGTCCATTTATTTAATCTACTTTGCCATATTGCTTCGTATCTATTATCGCCTGTTACTGTCCAATATGTAGGTTCTCTAGTTCGTGGATTATCATATCTTCTTTTCTCATATGAAGTTCTACTTGTACTTGGTTGTTCATTTTTTATGGTATTTATATTTGGTTCAGCATTTGTTGTATTTATATTTAAATCTGTTATTTGGTTCATTATTTGGGTATATGTTTCACTGTTTTCGTCATTATTGTCATCATTGCCTAAATTTATTTCGGATTCAGATTCATTTATGGTTACATTATCTATAGTTAAATTGTCTATTGTAATATTATCAATACTTATATTTGGCGATTCTTCGTCAGGGTTTAAGCTTTCTAAGTGTATTTGTTCTTTTAACTTTTCTAATTCCATTGCTAACTTTTTTTCTTTTTCTTTTTTTATTTTTTCATTGTGTTTTGCTAATCTTGCTTGTACTTTCTGGGCATATATTTGTTTTAATATTGCTAATTCTCTTTCCATTTCTTGTATTTTTGTAGATGATTCGGATGTTTCAGGTTCTGGGTCAGAATATTCAGGGATTGGTTCATGAGGTGGTATAGATTTTTGAGGAGGGTTTTGTTTTATTTGTTGGTTTTTTAGTTGTTCGATTTCTTTTCTGGCTTCTAATCGTATTTTTTCAATTTCTAATTTTTGATCTATTTCAGTATTTTCTTTTTGTAATCTTATCATTTCTGTTAAACTGTCTTCTAATTTAGCTGATATTGGATCTGGCATTAAATGTAATTTTGTACCTATTTTTCTATATCGTCGTCCTAAATTTGAGTGTGTTATTGTTATTTGTGTTCCATCTGTTCCTAAAAATGTTTTTTCTTCTACTGGATATTCTTCTTTATTCATAAGCATATTTTACTTCTAATATATCTTTTTGTAAGTCTAATTCTTGTATAGTTTGTTTTTGTGCTTCGATTGATTTCTTAGCTACTCCTGCAAATATATTGTAATTTAATCTTTCTTTTCTAATATTAAGTTCCTCTTTAATGTCAATAAATTTTCTTAATAATTCCATTTTTCTTATTATTTTTGGTGTTTCTGGATATATATATACTGGGTTACTTGATTCTGGTTTATCCATTTATATTCTGTTTTATTGATATAGTTATTTTATCTAATGCGTTGACCAATTCTGTCATTGCTTCATATAAGTTATTTATTTCCTTAATTATTTGTGTAATTTCTCGTAGGTTATATTTTTGCTGACTTTTTATTTTACTCTGTTTTTCAATTTTTCTTGTTAAATAGTGTCTTTTTATTTTTCTAACTATTTTTGATTGTTGGCGTTTATACATTATAATTCATCATATTTATATTCTTGTTGTTTTATAAGTTGTCTTATATATTCGTATTCAGTATAGGAGATTGTATCTATTAATTCAGGTATTTTTGTGTATTCGTATTTTTCATATAATTTATCTAAATTTAGTCTTAGTTTCTGTACTTTAGTTGCTATATTTATTTGTTTATCCAATCTTAGACATCTAGGATGTTCATCTGGTAGATCTTCTCCATATTCAATTCCTTTCATGTTTTCCGTTTGCATTATAAATTGTTTTTTAATGTGTTTTCTTATTCTATTTTTGTAAATATTGTTGGTAGTATTATCTGATATCATATCTGTTTTATTCCTATATGTTTTATTTCTATGTTCTTTATTACTATATTTTTTATTCCTATGCTCTTGATTGCTATGTTCTTTATTACTATATTTTTTATTCCTATGCTCTGATACCAAGAGGGGGGTGGTCCTTTGATCTTTCTCTTTTAGAGACATTTATGTAAATGCGGAATTAAAATAAATATCTCTTTGTCTAATTAATCTTAATATTTGGTTAATGTCTTGTACTATTAAATCTAGATATGTTTCATTCTGAGTTTGGATATATTTATCTAGGTTGTGTTGTATTAAAGTTTCTCTTTCTCTTAATTCATCTATAGTTTTTTGCCAATTTTCTAAATTTTCTAAATGTTGTTGGTTCATTTTAATAATAATCTAGATATCCTTCTGTATCTATATCTAGGTATATATCATTATTTCTAGAGTCATCATCACTATCATTGTTTAATATTGTATCTAACCATGATTCCTTCATTAGGTCTATAAGTTCATGAGTAAATAATAGATTATATATGTTTTGTATTATTTCTGTATCTAAAGTTCTTAGTATATATAAGACTAATATTTTGTAGTCCTTGTCTTCATTTATCAAATCTTTAGGTGTTGGGGTTTTATATTTTTCTACATTTTCTGTTTGTTTAAGGTTACTAGATTCTGCTATATCGGGTTTCATATAACTAGGTTCTGTCATTTCTTGCTTCTGTGTTTTAATCAAATTATTCCTTCTAACCTCTGCTTATATTATTACCTTTATCATCTAATAGTCCAGTATGTTTAATTATCCGGTTGGTCACTACTATGGGTTCCAGCTTTAATCAGTTTACCCTAACACTGCTTACTTCAGTTGGTTTACTACCCTATTCACGGCATTCTTAGCCTTTTTCTGGGTTCAACCATTTTGGAAAAGCTTAGTCTGGGCCTAACTTACTCTCAGCTTCCTAACCATAGCAAACTAATAAGGATAATGTTAACATAATCAGACTATAACATGATAAATAATAATAAGCTAATAGAGATTATTAGGAATATGATAGATTAGTTACACATATGTAAATATGAGTGTACCTTTGTTGTTATCTCTTCGGTAGTATGTGATGTGGATGCTGATATATTGGATTCCTCCATAGCAAATATCTGAAATATATTTTTGAACAATATTTTTTATTGAATCTCAACACATGAGAGTTATATGTAAGCAAGATTGCTTGCTTTTTCTCCTCTCTGATTTGAGATATATATATAACATTACAAAACGCGTCCAAATAGTGGAAAACGCGTTAATAGTGCTAAAAACGCGTGTGAACAGTGCTAGTCACTGTGCACTTTACGACTTTTTACATCTTTTTACAATTTTTTCAAAAAGTAAACAGTAACATTACTGTGTACTTTCTGACTTATTAAAAAGAGAAAGAAAAGAGAAAACGTGTGGGGTTTTATGTTTCCCACTAAAGAAAAGTAAACTAATCAGTACAATAATTTACATAATAAGACAAACTAAAAAATATCTGTGGGTCTTCCCATTATTTTTTGTCTGTAGCTTTTTGTCCTGCTGTCTTCATTCTAGATTCACTTCTGGTATAGTTGTCGTATTTCCTCCACTGCATTTTGAGCATTGGTGATCTGGATATTTTGGTCCTAAATACTGGCAGTATTTGACTAATAAATTTTCTGAAATAAAATCTTTTTTGATAGCTCTTGTTGTTGGGGTATCTTCAGGTCTTAATAGTGTCCATATCCAACTACGTACTTCTTCCATATCTTCTTGGCGTAGTACTCTTGCATTTGCATAGATCATGGCATGGTCTCTACAATGATATTTCCATATATTATGTCCATTGGTGTAGTTGTTGACTAGTTCTTGAATAATTACTTGTAGTCCTATTAATCTTTTTGTAGCAAAGAATGTTGGTATATCAACTTCTGGTATTTCTGGTTGCTTTTCTATTTCCTCTGGGATAATCATATCTCTGGTAAGTCCAATTTTTACTACTTGGATTAGTGGTTTTATCTCATTGTATAATATCTCTGCTGGTGCTGAATAACATCTTATGTAAAAGAATGATCCGTCTGTAATTCTTTTGTATATTGTAAAAGCATTATATAAGTCTGGTATTTGTTGTAGTTCTGCTCCATCTGCTGTATATACTGTTGAAAGTAGTCCATATTCGTAGCATGTACGTACTAAATTTGCACTGGTGCCAGGCTGGGCAATTAATTTATTATATCCTTGTAGTTTTTGAGTTATAAAATCTTTTTGAGGGTCATTGGTTGTCTGAGATCTTGGATGTAAATTCAAAAATGTTTGGGTTTTATAGATATTTTGGATGTATGCTCTGGAAATGTGATTATATACTTGTTTATTTTGGTTTAGGCTTGCTGCATATGTGGATGTTTGTGGACTTGGTATAGTCGGATGGGATAGATTTATGGGTTGTTTATTTTTGATAAAGGTTTTTGTAAACTGGCTGTTTAAATTTTGGTTTTGTCTTTTTGTAGGTTGGTTGGTTGTATTTGAGCTGCTTGCTTCCGTAGATGCTTTTCCTGTAGCTGCATTAACAAACTTGTTATGAGTTTTATGGAGTTTCTCAACGTCTCCTTCTAGTTCTGGATTTTTAATGTCTTCCGATCGACATAGTTCAGCATATTTTGAGTCATGCGGCTGACTTGTAGCTCTTTCCTTCTTTAGCTCTTTTAATTCTAGCTCAAAACTGTCCACTTTTAAGCAAAGTGTAGTCATGGCTTTTAATAAAATATCCATTTGGCTATCTTGATCTGTCTGAGTAGCTTTGTCTTGATAAGTAGTCTGCAGTGATATTTTTGTTAGTACTGATCACTTCTATTGTAAATGTAAAATTTTGTATATTTAAGACAAGTCTTCGTATTTCTTTTGTTGTGACTGAGTCGTCTAATTTTCTTGTTAGCCACCATTTTACTTGTGTATTATCTGTTCTGACAATAAATTTGTTATAAACTATATATGGTTCGAATGCTAATAAACATTTATATAAAGCAAATAATTCTTTCCTATTTATTTCCCATTTATCTTGAGGTTCCGTATATGTTCCTGAGTGATATCGACAGTGATGTTCTATTTTTGTATCAAGATACTTATATTTTAATACTCCACCGTAACTATGGTTACTTGAATCTGTTTCTACTATATATATAAATTCCTTTGTTATATCTGGAAAATATAATTTTGGTAACTTTTGACATAATTCTTTAATCTTTTGTATATATTTTTTATCTGTTTGGTCAAAATGATATTCAATATCTTTTCTTAATTTTTTATGTAATGGTTTTAAATATTCTGCAAACTTTGGTATATATTCTCTTACTTGGTTTACTAATCCTAAAAAGGATTGTAATTTTTTCTTTGTATCTAGTATCTCATTTGAATTTATAATTTTTTGTACTATGTGTGTTTGCATTTTTACTCCATTCTTATCTATTTGTATGCCAAGAAATTCTATTTGATTTTTCATTATTTCTGCCTTGCTTTTACTTAAACTAATTCCTGCTGTATCTATAATGTTGATAAATTTATTTAGTAATTGTATATGTTCGTCTTCTGTTCTTGAGTATAACAATATATCATCAATATATACAATACAATTTTCTAATTGTGTAAAATATGTATCCATAAAATGTTGATATCTACCTGGTGCATTTTTATATCCAAAGGGTAAAACATTCCATTCATAAAATCCTTGGGGTACTGTGAATGCTGTTAAATGTTTAGAGTTATCCTCTAATTTTAAATGATAAAATCCTGATTTGCAATCAAATTTGCTAAAGTAATTATATCCTTGGATTTGTCTAATTTTTAATATTTTATTTGGTATTGGGTAATTATAAGTTTTAGTTTTGGCATTTAGATTTCTATAATCAATAACCATCCTACTTTTTCCTCTTTTTTGTTCACTATGTTTGTTAACAATAAAGGCTGGACTAGTATGTTTACTATTACTAGCTTGGATGTAATTATTTTGAAGTAATTCATCTATGTGTAGGGTAAATTCTTTTAAATCATCAAAGTTATATTTTAATGGTTTTTGGGTTATTATACTATTTTGATCTATTAGTTCTATTGTAACTGTTGTTTTATGTTTATGCCATTCTTTAAGCGGATTGTCACTATATAAGGGTTCTAACTTATCATAGATTGGTTGTAACATGTTGATATTAAAGGTTATAATTTCTATTGCTTTCTCTGTTGTTGATTGATTTTCTAGTTTTTGTGTTATTTTTTCTGATCCTTTTATCCATGGTGTTATTTTTAGTTTTAGGACTACACCATGAGTAAAACACAAATATAGTTTTAGGACAGTGACTTGAAATGTGAATTAGTGACTTTAAAAATGGTTAAGTATAGTGACTTGAAATTGTGAACTTGTTTATTGAAATGGTTAAATGTAGTGACTTGAAATTGTGAAGTTATTTCTTGAAAATGGTTAAGTGTAGTGACTTGAAATGTGAATTAGTGACTTGAAAATGGTTAAGTGTAGTGACTTGAAATGTGAATTAGTGACTTGCAAGTGGTAAAATGTAGTGACTTGAAATTGTGAACTTGTTTCTTGAAAATGGTTAAGTCTAGTGACTTGAAATATGAATTAGTGACTTTAAAAATGGTTAAGTATAGTGACTTGAAATTGTGAACTTGTTTATTGAAATGGTTAAATGTAGTGACTTGAAATTGTGAAGTTATTTCTTGAAAATGGTTAAGTGTAGTGACTTGAAATGTGAATTAGTGACTTGAAAATGGTTAAGTGTAGTGACTTGAAATGTGAATTAGTGACTTGCAAGTGGTAAAGTTTAGTGACTTGAAATTGTGAACTTGTTTCTTGAAAATGGTTAAGTGTAGTGACTTGAAATGTGAATTACTGACTTGAAAATGGTTAAGTGTAGTGACTTGAAAATGGTAAACTGTAGTGACTTGAAATGTGAACTAGTGACTTGAAATATTTAAATGTAGTGACATGAAATTGTGAACATGTTTCTTGAAAATGGTTAAGTATAGTGACTTGAAATTGTGAACTTGTTTATTGAAATGGTTAAATGTAGTGACTTGAAATTGTGAAGTTATTTCTTGAAAATGGTTAAGTGTAGTGACTTGAAATGTGAATTAGTGACTTGAAAATGGTTAAGTGTAGTGACTTGAAATGTGAATTAGTGACTTGCAAGTGGTTAAATGTAGTGACTTGAAATTGTGAACTTGTTTCTTGAAAATGGTTAAGTGTAGTGACTTGAAATGTGAATTACTGACTTGAAAATTGTTAAGTGTAGTGACTTGAAATTGTGAAGTTGTTTCTTAAAAACGGTTAAGTGTAGTGATTTGAAATATGAATTAGTGACTTGAAAATGGTTAAGTGTTGTGACTTGAAATTGTGAACTTGTTTCTTGAAAATGGTTAAGTGAAGTTACTTGAAATGTGAAATACTGACTTGAAAATGGTTAAGTGTAGTGACTTGAAAATGGTAAACTGTAGTGACTTGAAATGTGAACTAGTGACTTCAATTGGTTAAATGTAGTGATATGAAATTGTGAACATGTTTTTTAAAATGGTTAAGTGTAGTTACTTGAAATGTGAATTAGTGACTTTTAAATGGATAAGTGTAGTGATTTGAATTTAAGAACTTGTTTCATGAAAATGGATAAGTGTAGTGACTAGAAATTGTGAACTTGTTTCTTGAAATGGTTAAGTGTAGCAACTTGAAATTGTGAAGTTGTTTCCTAAAAATGTTGTGTAGTGACTTGAAATGTGAATTAGTGAATTTAAAAATGGTTAAGTATAGTGACTTGAAATTGTGAACTTTTTTCTTGAAATGGTTAAGTGTAGTGACTTGAAATTGTGAACTTGTTTCTTGAAAATGGTTAGGTATAGTGGCGTGAAATGTGAATTAGTCACATGAAAATGGTTAAGTGTAGTTACTTGAAATATGAATTAGTGACTTTAAAAATGGTTAAGTATAAAGACTTTAAATTGTGAACTTGTTTATTGAAAATGGTTAAATGTAGTGATTTGAAATTAAGAACTTGTTTCTTGAAAACGGATAAGTGTAGTGAATTGAAATTGTGAACTTGTTTCTTGAAATGGTTAAGTGTAGCAACTTGAAAGTGTGAACTTGTTTCCTGAAAATGGTTGTGTAGTGACTTGAAATGTGAATTAGTGACTTTAAAAATGGTTAAGTATAGTGACTTGAAATTGTGAACTTGTTTATTGAAATGGTTAAATGTAGTGACTTGAAATTGTGAAGTTATTTCTTGAAAATGGTTAAGTGTAGTGACTTGAAATGTGAATTAGTGACTTGAAAATGGTTAAGTGTAGTGACTTGAAATGTGAATTAGTGACTTGCAAGTGGTTAAATGTAGTGACTTGAAATTGTGAACATGTTTCTTGAAAATTGTTAAGTGTAGTGACTTGAAATACGAATTACTAACTTGAAAATGGTTAAATGTAGTGACTCTAAATGTGAATTACTGCTTTGAAAATGGTTAAGTGTAGTGACTTGAAAATGGTAAACTGTAGTGACTTGAAATGTGAACTAGTGACTTGAAATATTTAAATGTAGTGACATGAAATTGTGAACATGTTTCTTGAAAATGGTTAAGTATAGTGACTTGAAATTGTGAACTTGTTTATTGAAATGGTTAAATGTAGTGACTTGAAATTGTGAAGTTATTTCTTGAAAATGGTTAAGTGTAGTGACTTGAAATGTGAATTAGTGACTTGAAAATGGTTAAGTGTAGTGACTTGAAATGTGAATTAGTGACTTGCAAGTGGTTAAATGTAGTGACTTGAAATTGTGAACATGTTTCTTGAAAATTGTTAAGTGTAGTGACTTGAAATGTGAATTACTAACTTGAAAATGGTTAAGTGTAGTGACTTGAAATGTGAATTACTGACTTGGAAATGGTTAAGTGTAGTGACTTGAAAATGGTAAACTGTAGTGACTTGAAATGTGAACTAGTGACTTGAAATATTTAAATGTAGTGACATGAAATTGTGAACATGTTTCTTGAAAATGGTTAAATGTAGTGATTTGAAATTAAGAACTTGTTTCTTGAAAACGGATAAGTGTAGAGAATTGAAATTGTGAACTTGTTTCTTGAAATGGTTAAGTGTAGCAACTTGAAATTGTGAACTTGTTTCCTGAAAATGGTTGTGTAGTGACTTGAAATATGAATTAGTGACTTTAAAAATGGTTAAGTATAGTGACTTGAAATTGTGAACTTGTTTATTGAAATGGTTAAATGTAGTGACTTGAAATTGTGAAGTTATTTCTTGAAAATGGTTAAGTGTAGTGACTTGAAATGTGAATTAGTTACTTGAAAATGGTTAAGTGTAGTGACTTGAAATGTGAATTAGTAACTTTTAAATGGATAAGTGTAGTGATTTGAAATTAAGAACTTGTTTCATGAAAATGGATAAGTGTAGTGACTAGAAATTGGGAACTTGTTTCTTGAAATGGTTAAGTGTAGCAACTTGAAATTGTGAACTTGTTTCCTAAAAATGTTGTGTAGTGACTTGAAATGTGAATTAGTGAATTTAAAAATGGTTAAGTATAGTGACTTGAAATTGTGAACTTTTTTCTTGAAATGGTTAAGTGTAGTGACTTGAAATTGTGAACTTGTTTCTTGAAAATGGTTAGGTGTAGTGGCGTGAAATGTGAATTAGTGACATGAAAATGGTTAAGTGTAGTGACTTGAAATGTGAATTAGTGACTTTAAAAATGGTTAAGTATAGAGACTTTAAATTGTGAACTTGTTTATTGAAAATGGTTAAATGTAGTGATTTGAAATTAAGAACTTGTTTTATTGAAAATGGTTAAATGTAGTGATTTGAAATTAAGAACTTGTTTCTTGAAAATGGATAAGTGTAGTGAATTGAAATTGTGAACGTGTTTCTTGAAATGGTTAAGTGTAGCAACTTGAAATTGTGAACTTGTTTCCTGAAAATGGTTGTGTAGTGACTTGAAAAGTGAATTAGTGACTTTAAAAATGGTTAAGTATAGTGACTTGAAATTGTGAACTTGTTTACTGAAATGGTTAAATGTAGTGACTTGAAATTGTGAAGTTGTTTCTTAAAAACGGTTAAGTGTAGTGATTTGAAATGTGAATTAGTGACTTGAAAATGGTTAAGTGCTGTGACTTGAAATTGTGAACTTGTTTCTTGAAAATGGTTAAGTGAAGTTACTTGAAATCTGAAATACTGACTTGAAAATGGTTAAGTGTAGTGACTTGAAATTAAGAACTTGTTTCTTGAAAACGGATAAGTGTAGTGAATTGAAATTGTGAACTTGTTTCTTGAAATGGTTAAGTGTAGCAACTTGAAAGTGTGAACTTGTTTCCTGAAAATGGTTGTGTAGTGACTTGAAATGTGAATTAGTGACTTTAAAAATGGTTAAGTATAGTGACTTGAAATTGTGAACTTGTTTATTGAAATGGTTAAATGTAGTGACTTGAAATTGTGAAGTTATTTCTTGAAAATGGTTAAGTGTAGTGACTTGAAATGTGAATTAGTGACTTGAAAATGGTTAAGTGTAGTGACTTGAAATGTGAATTAGTGACTTGCAAGTGGTAAAATGTAGTGACTTGAAATTGTGAACTTGTTTCTTGAAAATGGTTAAGTGTAGTGACTTGAAATATGAATTAGTGACTTTAAAAATGGTTAAGTATAGTGACTTGAAATTGTGAACTTGTTTATTGAAATGGTTAAATGTAGTGACTTGAAATTGTGAAGTTATTTCTTGAAAATGGTTAAGTGTAGTGACTTGAAATGTGAATTAGTGACTTGAAAATGGTTAAGTGTAGTGACTTGAAATGTGAATTAGTGACTTGCAAGTGGTAAAGTTTAGTGACTTGAAATTGTGAACTTGTTTCTTGAAAATGGTTAAGTGTAGTGACTTGAAATGTGAATTACTGACTTGAAAATGGTTAAGTGTAGTGACTTGAAATGTGAATTACTGACTTGAAAATGGTTAAGTGTAGTGACTTGAAAATGGTAAACTGTAGTGACTTGAAATGTGAACTAGTGACTTGAAATATTTAAATGTAGTGACATGAAATTGTGAACATGTTTCTTGAAAATGGTTAAGTGTAGTGACTTGAAATGTGAATTAGTGACTTTTAAATGGTTAAGTGTAGTGATTTGAAATTAAGAACTTGTTTCTTGAAAACGGATAAGTGTAGTGAATTGAAATTGTGAACTTGTTTCTTGAAATGGTTAAGTGTAGCAACTTGAAAGTGTGAACTTGTTTCCTGAAAATGGTTGTGTAGTGACTTGAAATGTGAATTAGTGACTTTAAAAATGGTTAAGTATAGTGACTTGAAATTGTGAACTTGTTTATTGAAATGGTTAAATGTAGTGACTTGAAATTGTGAAGTTATTTCTTGAAAATGGTTAAGTGTAGTGACTTGAAATGTGAATTAGTGACTTGAAAATGGTTAAGTGTAGTGACTTGAAATGTGAATTAGTGACTTGCAAGTGGTTAAATGTAGTGACTTGAAATTGTGAACATGTTTCTTGAAAATTGTTAAGTGTAGTGACTTGAAATACGAATTACTAACTTGAAAATGGTTAAATGTAGTGACTCTAAATGTGAATTACTGCTTTGAAAATGGTTAAGTGTAGTGACTTGAAAATGGTAAACTGTAGTGACTTGAAATGTGAACTAGTGACTTGAAATATTTAAATGTAGTGACATGAAATTGTGAACATGTTTCTTGAAAATGGTTAAGTATAGTGACTTGAAATTGTGAACTTGTTTATTGAAATGGTTAAATGTAGTGACTTGAAATTGTGAAGTTATTTCTTGAAAATGGTTAAGTGTAGTGACTTGAAATGTGAATTAGTGACTTGAAAATGGTTAAGTGTAGTGACTTGAAATGTGAATTAGTGACTTGCAAGTGGTTAAATGTAGTGACTTGAAATTGTGAACATGTTTCTTGAAAATTGTTAAGTGTAGTGACTTGAAATGTGAATTACTAACTTGAAAATGGTTAAGTGTAGTGACTTGAAATGTGAATTACTGACTTGGAAATGGTTAAGTGTAGTGACTTGAAAATGGTAAACTGTAGTGACTTGAAATGTGAACTAGTGACTTGAAATATTTAAATGTAGTGACATGAAATTGTGAACATGTTTCTTGAAAATGGTTAAATGTAGTGATTTGAAATTAAGAACTTGTTTCTTGAAAACGGATAAGTGTAGAGAATTGAAATTGTGAACTTGTTTCTTGAAATGGTTAAGTGTAGCAACTTGAAATTGTGAACTTGTTTCCTGAAAATGGTTGTGTAGTGACTTGAAATATGAATTAGTGACTTTAAAAATGGTTAAGTATAGTGACTTGAAATTGTGAACTTGTTTATTGAAATGGTTAAATGTAGTGACTTGAAATTGTGAAGTTATTTCTTGAAAATGGTTAAGTGTAGTGACTTGAAATGTGAATTAGTTACTTGAAAATGGTTAAGTGTAGTGACTTGAAATGTGAATTAGTAACTTTTAAATGGATAAGTGTAGTGATTTGAAATTAAGAACTTGTTTCATGAAAATGGATAAGTGTAGTGACTAGAAATTGGGAACTTGTTTCTTGAAATGGTTAAGTGTAGCAACTTGAAATTGTGAACTTGTTTCCTAAAAATGTTGTGTAGTGACTTGAAATGTGAATTAGTGAATTTAAAAATGGTTAAGTATAGTGACTTGAAATTGTGAACTTTTTTCTTGAAATGGTTAAGTGTAGTGACTTGAAATTGTGAACTTGTTTCTTGAAAATGGTTAGGTGTAGTGGCGTGAAATGTGAATTAGTGACATGAAAATGGTTAAGTGTAGTGACTTGAAATGTGAATTAGTGACTTTAAAAATGGTTAAGTATAGAGACTTTAAATTGTGAACTTGTTTATTGAAAATGGTTAAATGTAGTGATTTGAAATTAAGAACTTGTTTTATTGAAAATGGTTAAATGTAGTGATTTGAAATTAAGAACTTGTTTCTTGAAAATGGATAAGTGTAGTGAATTGAAATTGTGAACGTGTTTCTTGAAATGGTTAAGTGTAGCAACTTGAAATTGTGAACTTGTTTCCTGAAAATGGTTGTGTAGTGACTTGAAAAGTGAATTAGTGACTTTAAAAATGGTTAAGTATAGTGACTTGAAATTGTGAACTTGTTTACTGAAATGGTTAAATGTAGTGACTTGAAATTGTGAAGTTGTTTCTTAAAAACGGTTAAGTGTAGTGATTTGAAATGTGAATTAGTGACTTGAAAATGGTTAAGTGCTGTGACGTGAAATTGTGAACTTGTTTCTTGAAAATGGTTAAGTGAAGTTACTTGAAATCTGAAATACTGACTTGAAAATGGTTAAGTGTAGTGACTTGAAATTAAGAACTTGTTTCTTGAAAACGGATAAGTGTAGTGAATTGAAATTGTGAACTTGTTTCTTGAAATGGTTAAGTGTAGCAACTTGAAAGTGTGAACTTGTTTCCTGAAAATGGTTGTGTAGTGACTTGAAATGTGAATTAGTGACTTTAAAAATGGTTAAGTATAGTGACTTGAAATTGTGAACTTGTTTATTGAAATGGTTAAATGTAGTGACTTGAAATTGTGAAGTTATTTCTTGAAAATGGTTAAGTGTAGTGACTTGAAATGTGAATTAGTGACTTGAAAATGGTTAAGTGTAGTGACTTGAAATGTGAATTAGTGACTTGCAAGTGGTAAAATGTAGTGACTTGAAATTGTGAACTTGTTTCTTGAAAATGGTTAAGTGTAGTGACTTGAAATATGAATTAGTGACTTTAAAAATGGTTAAGTATAGTGACTTGAAATTGTGAACTTGTTTATTGAAATGGTTAAATGTAGTGACTTGAAATTGTGAAGTTATTTCTTGAAAATGGTTAAGTGTAGTGACTTGAAATGTGAATTAGTGACTTGAAAATGGTTAAGTGTAGTGACTTGAAATGTGAATTTGTGACTTGCAAGTGGTAAAGTTTAGTGACTTGAAATTGTGAACTTGTTTCTTGAAAATGGTTAAGTGTAGTGACTTGAAATGTGAATTACTGACTTGAAAATGGTTAAGTGTAGTGACTTGAAATGTGAATTACTGACTTGAAAATGGTTAAGTGTAGTGACTTGAAAATGGTAAACTGTAGTGACTTGAAATGTGAACTAGTGACTTGAAATATTTAAATGTAGTGACATGAAATTGTGAACATGTTTCTTGAAAATGGTTAAGTATAGTGACTTGAAATTGTGAACTTGTTTATTGAAATGGTTAAATGTAGTGACTTGAAATTGTGAAGTTATTTCTTGAAAATGGTTAAGTGTAGTGACTTGAAATGTGAATTAGTGACTTGAAAATGGTTAAGTGTAGTGACTTGAAATGTGAATTAGTGACTTGCAAGTGGTTAAATGTAGTGACTTGAAATTGTGAACTTGTTTCTTGAAAATGGTTAAGTGTAGTGACTTGAAATGTGAATTACTGACTTGAAAATTGTTAAGTGTAGTGACTTGAAATTGTGAAGTTGTTTCTTAAAAACGGTTAAGTGTAGTGATTTGAAATATGAATTAGTGACTTGAAAATGGTTAAGTGTTGTGACTTGAAATTGTGAACTTGTTTCTTGAAAATGGTTAAGTGAAGTTACTTGAAATGTGAAATACTGACTTGAAAATGGTTAAGTGTAGTGACTTGAAAATGGTAAACTGTAGTGACTTGAAATGTGAACTAGTGACTTCAATTGGTTAAATGTAGTGATATGAAATTGTGAACATGTTTTTTAAAATGGTTAAGTGTAGTTACTTGAAATGTGAATTAGTGACTTTTAAATGGATAAGTGTAGTGATTTGAATTTAAGAACTTGTTTCATGAAAATGGATAAGTGTAGTGACTAGAAATTGTGAACTTGTTTCTTGAAATGGTTAAGTGTAGCAACTTGAAAGTGTGAAGTTGTTTCCTAAAAATGTTGTGTAGTGACTTGAAATGTGAATTAGTGAATTTAAAAATGGTTAAGTATAGTGACTTGAAATTGTGAACTTGTTTATTGAAATGGTTAAGTGTAGTGACTTGAAATTGTGAACTTGTTTCTTGAAAATGGTTAGGTATAGTGGCGTGAAATGTGAATTAGTGACATGAAAATGGTTAAGTGTAGTTACTTGAAATGTGAATTAGTGACTTTAAAAATGGTTAAGTATAAAGACTTTAAATTGTGAACTTGTTTATTGAAAATGGTTAAATGTAGTGATTTGAAATTAAGAACTTGTTTCTTGAAAACGGATAAGTGTAGTGAATTGAAATTGTGAACTTGTTTCTTGAAATGGTTAAGTGTAGCAACTTGAAAGTGTGAACTTGTTTCCTGAAAATGGTTGTGTAGTGACTTGAAATATGAATTAGTGACTTTAAAAATGGTTAAGTATAGTGACTTGAAATTGTGAACTTGTTTATTGAAATGGTTAAATGTAGTGACTTGAAATTGTGAAGTTATTTCTTGAAAATGGTTAAGTGTAGTGACTTGAAATGTGAATTAGTTACTTGAAAATGGTTAAGTGTAGTGACTTGAAATGTGAATTAGTGACTTGCAAGTTGTAAAGTTTAGTGACTTGAAATTGTGAACTTGTTTCTTGAAAATGGTTAAGTGTAGTGACTTGAAATGTGAATTACTGACTTGAAAATTGTTAAGTGTAGTGACTTGAAATTGTGAAGTTGTTTCTTAAAAACGGTTAAGTGTAGTGATTTGAAATGTGAATTAGTGACTTGAAAATGGTTAAGTGTTGTTACTTGAAATTGTGAACTTGTTTCTTGAAAATGGTTAAGTGATGTTACTTGAAATGTGAAATACTGACTTGAAAATGGTTAAGTGTAGTGACTTGAAAATGGTAAACTGTAGTGACTTGAAATGTGAACTAGTGATTTCAATTGGTTAAATGTAGTGACATGAAATTGTGAACATGTTTATTGAAAATGGTTAAGTGTAGTTACTTGAAATGTGAATTAGTGACTTTTAAATGGATAAGTGTAGTGATTTGAAATTAAGAACTTGTTTCATGAAAATGGATAAGTGTAGTGACTAGAAATTGTGAACTTGTTTCTTGAAATGGTTAAGTGTAGCAACTTGAAATTGTGAACTTGTTTCCTAAAAATGTTGTGTAGTGACTTGAAATGTGAATTAGTGAATTTAAAAATGGTTAAGTATAGTGACTTGAAATTGTGAACTTTTTTCTTGAAATGGTTAAGTGTAGTGACTTGAAATTGTGAACTTGTTTCTTGAAAATGGTTAGGTGTAGTGGCGTGAAATGTGAATTAGTGACATGAAAATGGTTAAGTGTAGTTACTTGAAATGTGAATTAGTGACTTTAAAAATGGTTAAGTATAAAGACTTTAAATTGTGAACTTGTTTATTGAAAATGGTTAAATGTAGTGATTTGAAATTAAGAACTTGTTTCTTGAAAACGGATAAGTGTAGAGAATTGAAATTGTGAACTTGTTTCTTGAAATGGTTAAGTGTAGCAACTTGAAATTGTGAAGTTGTTTCCTGAAAATGGTTGTGTAGTGACTTGAAATGTGAATTAGTGACTTTAAAAATGGTTAAGTATAGTGACTTGAAACTGTGAACTTGTTTATTGAAAATGGTTAAATGTAGTGACTTGAAATTGTGAACTTTTTTCTTGAAATGGTTAAGTGTAGTGACTTGAAATTGTGAACTTGTTTCCTGAAAATGGTTGTGTAGTGACTTGAAAAGTGAATTAGTGACTTTAAAAATGGTTAAGTATAGTGACTTGAAATTGTGAACTTGTTTACTGAAATGGTTAAATGTAGTGACTTGAAATTGTGAAGTTGTTTCTTAAAAACGGTTAAGTGTAGTGATTTGAAATGTGAATTAGTGACTTGAAAATAGTTAAGTGTTGTGACTTGAAATTGTGAACTTGTTTCTTGAAAATGGTTAAGTGAAGTTACTTGAAATGTGAAATACTGACTTGAAAATGGTTAAGTGTAGTGACTTGAAAATGGTAAACTGTAGTGACTTGAAATGTGAACTAGTGACTTCAATTGGTTAAATGTAGTGATATGAAATTGTGAACATGTTTATTGAAAATGGTTAAGTGTAGTTACTTGAAATGTGAATTAGTAACTTTTAAATGGATAAGTGTAGTGATTTGAAATTAAGAACTTGTTTCATGAAAATGGATAAGTGTAGTGACTAGAAATTGGGAACTTGTTTCTTGAAATGGTTAAGTGTAGCAACTTGAAATTGTGAACTTGTTTCCTAAAAATGTTGTGTAGTGACTTGAAATGTGAATTAGTGAATTTAAAAATGGTTAAGTATAGTGACTTGAAATTGTGAACTTTTTTCTTGAAATGGTTAAGTGTAGTGACTTGAAATTGTGAACTTGTTTCTTGAAAATGGTTAGGTGTAGTGGCGTGAAATGTGAATTAGTGACATGAAAATGGTTAAGTGTAGTGACTTGAAATGTGAATTAGTGACTTTAAAAATGGTTAAGTATAGTGACTTGAAATTGTGAACTTGTTTATTGAAAATGGTTAAATGTAGTGACTTGAAATTGTGAACTTTTTTCTTGAAATGGTTAAGTGTAGTGACTTGAAATTGTGAACTTGTTTCCTGAAAATGGTTGTGTAGTGACTTGAAAAGTGAATTAGTGACTTTAAAAATGGTTAAGTATAGTGACTTGAAATTGTGAACTTGTTTACTGAAATGGTTAAATGTAGTGACTTGAAATTGTGAAGTTGTTTCTTAAAAACGGTTAAGTGTAGTGATTTGAAATGTGAATTAGTGACTTGAAAATGGTTAAGTGTTGTGACTTGAAATTGTGAACTTGTTTCTTGAAAATGGTTAAGTGAAGTTACTTGAAATGTGAAATACTGACTTGAAAATGGTTAAGTGTAGTGACTTGAAATTAAGAACTTGTTTCTTGAAAACGGATAAGTGTAGTGAATTGAAATTGTGAACTTGTTTCTTGAAATGGTTAAGTGTAGCAACTTGAAAGTGTGAACTTGTTTCCTGAAAATGGTTGTGTAGTGACTTGAAATGTGAATTAGTGACTTTAAAAATGGTTAAGTATAGTGACTTGAAATTGTGAACTTGTTTATTGAAATGGTTAAATGTAGTGACTTGAAATTGTGAAGTTATTTCTTGAAAATGGTTAAGTGTAGTGACTTGAAATGTGAATTAGTGACTTGAAAATGGTTAAGTGTAGTGACTTGAAATGTGAATTAGTGACTTGCAAGTGGTTAAATGTAGTGACTTGAAATTGTGAACTTGTTTCTTGAAAATGGTTAAGTGTAGTGACTTGAAATATGAATTAGTGACTTGAAATGTGAATTTGTGACTTGAAATTAGTTAACTGTAGTGACTTTAATTTGTGAACTTGTTTCTTGAAAATGGTTAAGTGTAGTGACTTGAAATGTGAATTACTGACTTGAAAATTGTTAAGTGTAGTGACTTGAAATTGTGAAGTTGTTTCTTAAAAACGGTTAAGTGTAGTGATTTGAAATGTGAATTAGTGACTTGAAAATAGTTAAGTGTTGTGACTTGAAATTGTGAACTTGTTTCTTGAAAATGGTTAAGTGAAGTTACTTGAAATGTGAAATACTGACTTGAAAATGGTTAAGTGTAGTGACTTGAAAATGGTAAACTGTAGTGACTTGAAATGTGAACTAGTGACTTCAATTGGTTAAATGTAGTGATATGAAATTGTGAACATGTTTATTGAAAATGGTTAAGTGTAGTTACTTGAAATTGTGAATTAGTGACTTTTAAATGGATAAGTGTAGTGATTTGAATTTAAGAACTTGTTTCATGAAAATGGATAAGTGTAGTGACTAGAAATTGTGAACTTGTTTCTTGAAATGGTTAAGTGTAGCAACTTGAAATTGTGAAGTTGTTTCCTAAAAATGTTGTGTAGTGACTTGAAATGTGAATTAGTGAATTTAAAAATGGTTAAGTATAGTGACTTGAAATTGTGAACTTTTTTCTTGAAATGGTTAAGTGTAGTGACTTGAAATTGTGAACTTGTTTCTTGAAAATGGTTAGGTATAGTGGCGTGAAATGTGAATTAGTGACATGAAAATGGTTAAGTGTAGTTACTTGAAATGTGAATTAGTGACTTTAAAAATGGTTAAGTATAAAGACTTTAAATTGTGAACTTGTTTATTGAAAATGGTTAAATGTAGTGATTTGAAATTAAGAACTTGTTTCTTGAAAACGGATAAGTGTAGTGAATTGAAATTGTGAACTTGTTTCTTGAAATGGTTAAGTGTAGCAACTTGAAAGTGTGAACTTGTTTCTTGAAAATGGTTGTGTAGTGACTTGAAATGTGAATTAGTGACTTTAAAAATGGTTAAGTATAGTGACTTGAAATTGTGAACTTGTTTATTGAAATGGTTAAATGTAGTGACTTGAAATTGTGAAGTTATTTCTTGAAAATGGTTAAGTGTAGTGACTTGAAATGTGAATTAGTGACTTGAAAATGGTTAAGTGTAGTGACTTGAAATGTGAATTAGTGACTTGCAAGTGGTTAAATGTAGTGACTTGAAATTGTGAACATGTTTCTTGAAAATTGTTAAGTGTAGTGACTTGAAATGCGAATTACTAACTTGAAAATGGTTAAATGTAGTGACTCTAAATGTGAATTACTGCTTTGAAAATGGTTAAGTGTAGTGACTTGAAAATGGTAAACTGTAGTGACTTGAAATGTGAACTAGTGACTTGAAATATTTAAATGTAGTGACATGAAATTGTGAACATGTTTCTTGAAAATGGTTAAGTATAGTGACTTGAAATTGTGAACTTGTTTATTGAAATGGTTAAATGTAGTGACTTGAAATTGTGAAGTTATTTCTTGAAAATGGTTAAGTGTAGTGACTTGAAATGTGAATTAGTGACTTGAAAATGGTTAAGTGTAGTGACTTGAAATGTGAATTAGTGACTTGCAAGTGGTTAAATGTAGTGACTTGAAATTGTGAACATGTTTCTTGAAAATTGTTAAGTGTAGTGACTTGAAATGTGAATTACTAACTTGAAAATGGTTAAGTGTAGTGACTTGAAATGTGAATTACTGACTTGAAAATGGTTAAGTGTAGTGACTTGAAAATGGTAAACTGTAGTGACTTGAAATGTGAACTAGTGACTTGAAATATTTAAATGTAGTGACATGAAATTGTGAACATGTTTCTAGAAAATGGTTAAATGTAGTGATTTGAAATTAAGAACTTGTTTCTTGAAAACGGATAAGTGTAGAGAATTGAAATTGTGAACTTGTTTCTTGAAATGGTTAAGTGTAGCAACTTGAAATTGTGAACTTGTTTCCTGAAAATGGTTGTGTAGTGACTTGAAATATGAATTAGTGACTTTAAAAATGGTTAAGTATAGTGACTTGAAATTGTGAACTTGTTTATTGAAATGGTTAAATGTAGTGACTTGAAATTGTGAAGTTATTTCTTGAAAATGGTTAAGTGTAGTGACTTGAAATGTGAATTAGTTACTTGAAAATGGTTAAGTGTAGTGACTTGAAATGTGAATTAGTGACTTGCAAGTGGTAAAGTTTAGTGACTTGAAATTGTGAACTTGTTTCTTGAAAATTGTTAAGTGTAGTGACTTGAAATGTGAATTACTAACTTGAAAATGGTTAAGTGTAGTGACTTGAAATGTGAATTACTGACTTGAAAATGGTTAAGTGTAGTGACTTGAAAATGGTAAACTGTAGTGACTTGAAATGTGAACTAGTGACTTGAAATATTTAAATGTAGTGACATGAAATTGTGAACATTTTTCTTGAAAATGGTTAAATGTAGTGATTTGAAATTAAGAACTTGTTTCTTGAAAACGGATAAGTGTAGAGAATTGAAATTGTGAACTTGTTTCTTGAAATGGTTAAGTGTAGCAACTTGAAATTGTGAACTTGTTTCCTGAAAATGGTTGTGTAGTGACTTGAAATATGAATTAGTGACTTTAAAAATGGTTAAGTATAGTGACTTGAAATTGTGAACTTGTTTATTGAAATGGTTAAATGTAGTGACTTGAAATTGTGAAGTTATTTCTTGAAAATGGTTAAGTGTAGTGACTTGAAATGTGAATTAGTTACTTGAAAATGGTTAAGTGTAGTGACTTGAAATGTGAATTAGTGACTTGCAAGTGGTAAAGTTTAGTGACTTGAAATTGTGAACTTGTTTCTTGAAAATTATTAAGTGTAGTGACTTGAAATGTGAATTACTAACTTGAAAATGGTTAAGTGTAGTGACTTGAAATGTGAATTACTGACTTGAAAATGGTTAAGTGTAGTGACTTGAAAATGGTAAACTGTAGTGACTTGAAATGTGAGCTAGTGACTTGAAATATTTAAATGTAGTGACATGAAATTGTGAACATGTTTCTTGAAAATGGTTAAATGTAGTGATTTGAAATTAAGAACTTGTTTCTTGAAAACGGATAAGTGTAGAGAATTGAAATTGTGAACTTGTTTCTTGAAATGGTTAAGTGTAGCAACTTGAAATTGTGAACTTGTTTCCTGAAAATGGTTGTGTAGTGACTTGAAATATGAATTAGTGACTTTAAAAATGGTTAAGTATAGTGACTTGAAATTGTGAACTTGTTTATTGAAATGGTTAAATGTAGTGACTTGAAATTGTGAAGTTATTTCTTGAAAATGGTTAAGTGTAGTGACTTGAAATGTGAATTAGTGACTTGAAAATGGTTAAGTGTAGTGACTTGAAATGTGAATTAGTGACTTGCAAGTTGTAAAGTTTAGTGACTTGAAATTGTGAACTTGTTTCTTGAAAATGGTTAAGTGTAGTGACTTGAAATGTGAATTACTGACTTGAAAATTGTTAAGTGTAGTGACTTGAAATTGTGAAGTTGTTTCTTAAAAACCGTTAAGTGTAGTGATTTGAAATGTGAATTAGTGACTTGAAAATGGTTAAGTGTTGTTACTTGAAATTGTGAACTTGTTTCTTGAAAATGGTTAAGTGATGTTACTTGAAATGTGAAATACTGACTTGAAAATGGTTAAGTGTAGTGACTTGAAAATGGTAAACTGTAGTGACTTGAAATGTGAACTAGTGACTTCAATTGGTTAAATGTAGTGACATGAAATTGTGAACATGTTTATTGAAAATGGTTAAGTGTAGTTACTTGAAATGTGAATTAGTGACTTTTAAATGGATAAGTGTAGTGATTTGAAATTAAGAACTTGTTTCATGAAAATGGATAAGTGTAGTGACTAGAAATTGTGAACTTGTTTCTTGAAATGGTTAAGTGTAGCAACTTGAAATTGTGAACTTGTTTCCTAAAAATGTTGTGTAGTGACTTGAAATGTGAATTAGTGAATTTAAAAATGGTTAAGTATAGTGACTTGAAATTGTGAACTTTTTTCTTGAAATGGTTAAGTGTAGTGACTTGAAATTGTGAACTTGTTTCTTGAAAATGGTTAGGTGTAGTGGCGTGAAATGTGATTTAGTGACATGAAAATGGTTAAGTGTAGTTACTTGAAATGTGAATTAGTGACTTTAAAAATGGTTAAGTATAAAGACTTTAAATTGTGAACTTGTTTATTGAAAATGGTTAAATGTAGTGATTTGAAATTAAGAACTTGTTTCTTGAAAACGGATAAGTGTAGAGAATTGAAATTGTGAACTTGTTTCTTGAAATGGTTAAGTGTAGCAACTTGAAATTGTGAAGTTGTTTCCTGAAAATGGTTGTGTAGTGACTTGAAATGTGAATTAGTGACTTTAAAAATGGTTAAGTATAGTGACATGAAATTGTGAACTTGTTTATTGAAATGGTTAAATGTAGTGACTTGAAATTGTGAAGTTATTTCTTGAAAATGGTTAAGTGTAGTGACTTGAAATGTGAATTAGTGACTTGAAAATGGTTAAGTGTAGTTACTTGAAATGTGAATTAGTGACTTGCAAGTGGTTAAATGTAGTGACTTGAAATTGTGAACTTGTTTCTTGAAAATGGTTAAGTGTAGTGACTTGAAATTGTGAAGTTGTTTCTTAAAAACGGTTAAGTGTAGTGATTTGAAATGTGAATTAGTGACTTGAAAATGGTTAAGTGTTGTGACTTGAAATTGTGAACTTGTTTCTTGAAAATGGTTAAGTGAAGTTACTTGAAATGTGAAATACTGACTTGAAAATGGTTAAGTGTAGTGACTTGAAAATGGTAAACTGTAGTGACTTGAAATGTGAACTAGTGACTTCAATTGGTTAAATGTAGTGATATGAAATTGTGAACATGTTTTTTAAAATGGTTAAGTGTAGTTACTTGAAATGTGAATTAGTGACTTTTAAATGGATAAGTGTAGTGATTTGAATTTAAGAACTTGTTTCATGAAAATGGATAAGTGTAGTGACTAGAAATTGTGAACTTGTTTCTTGAAATGGTTAAGTGTTGCAACTTGAAATTGTGAAGTTGTTTCCTAAAAATGTTGTGTAGTGACTTGAAATGTGAATTAGTGAATTTAAAAATGGTTAAGTATAGTGACTTGAAATTGTGAACTTTTTTCTTGAAATGGTTAAGTGTAGTGACTTGAAATTGTGAACTTGTTTCTTGAAAATGGTTAGGTGTAGTGGCGTGAAATGTGAATTAGTGACATGAAAATGGTTAAGTGTAGTGACTTGAAATGTGAATTAGTGACTTTAAAAATGGTTAAGTATAAAGACTTTAAATTGTGAACTTGTTTATTGAAAATGGTTAAATGTAGTGATTTGAAATTAAGAACTTGTTTCTTGAAAACGGATAAGTGTAGTGAATTGAAATTGTGAACTTGTTTCTTGAAATGGTTAAGTGTAGCAACTTGAAAGTGTGAACTTGTTTCCTGAAAATGGTTGTGTAGTGACTTGAAATGTGAATTAGAGACTTTAAAAATGGTTAAGTATAGTGACTTGAAATTGTGAACTTGTTTATTGAAATGGTTAAATGTAGTGACTTGAAATTGTGAAGTTATTTCTTGAAAATGGTTAAGTGTAGTGACTTGAAATGTGAATTAGTGACTTGAAAATGGTTAAGTGTAGTGACTTGAAATGTGAATTAGTGACTTGCAAGTGGTTAAATGTAGTGACTTGAAATTGTGAACTTGTTTCTTGAAAATGGTTAAGTGTAGTGACTTGAAATTGTGAAGTTGTTTCTTAAAAACGGTTAAGTGTAGTGATTTGAAATGTGAATTAGTGACTTGAAAATGGTTAAGTGTTGTGACTTGAAATTGTGAACTTGTTTCTTGAAAATGGTTAAGTGAAGTTACTTGAAATGTGAAATACTGACTTGAAAATGGTTAAGTGTAGTGACTTGAAAATGGTAAACTGTAGTGACTTGAAATGTGAACTAGTGACTTCAATTGGTTAAATGTAGTGATATGAAATTGTGAACATGTTTTTTAAAATGGTTAAGTGTAGTTACTTGAAATGTGAATTAGTGACTTTTAAATGGATAAGTGTAGTGATTTGAATTTAAGAACTTGTTTCATGAAAATGGATAAGTGTAGTGACTAGAAATTGTGAACTTGTTTCTTGAAATGGTTAAGTGTTGCAACTTGAAATTGTGAAGTTGTTTCCTAAAAATGTTGTGTAGTGACTTGAAATGTGAATTAGTGAATTTAAAAATGGTTAAGTATAGTGAATTGAAATTGTGAACTTTTTTCTTGAAATGGTTAAGTGTAGTGACTTGAAATTGTGAACTTGTTTCTTGAAAATGGTTAGGTGTAGTGGCGTGAAATGTGAATTAGTGACATGAAAATGGTTAAGTGTAGTTACTTGAAATGTGAATTAGTGACTTTAAAAATGGTTAAGTATAAAGACTTTAAATTGTGAACTTGTTTATTGAAAATGGTTAAATGTAGTGATTTGAAATTAAGAACTTGTTTCTTGAAAACGGATAAGTGTAGTGAATTGAAATTGTGAACTTGTTTCTTGAAATGGTTAAGTGTAGCAACTTGAAAGTGTGAACTTGTTTCCTGAAAATGGTTGTGTAGTGACTTGAAATGTGAATTAGAGACTTTAAAAATGGTTAAGTATAGTGACTTGAAATTGTGAACTTGTTTATTGAAATGGTTAAATGTAGTGACTTGAAATTGTGAAGTTATTTCTTGAAAATGGTTAAGTGTAGTGACTTGAAATGTGAATTAGTGACTTGAAAATGGTTAAGTGTAGTGACTTGAAATGTGAATTAGTGACTTGCAAGTGGTTAAATGTAGTGACTTGAAATTGTGAACATGTTTCTTGAAAATTGTTAAGTGTAGTGACTTGAAATGCCAATTACTAACTTGAAAATGGTTAAGTGTAGTGACTTGAAATGTGAATTACTGACTTGAAAATGGTTAAGTGTAGTGACTTGAAAATGGTAAACTGTAGTGACTTGAAATGTGAACTAGTGACTTGAAATATTTAAATGTAGTGACATGAAATTGTGAACATGTTTCTTGAAAATGGTTAAGTATAGTGACTTGAAATTGTGAACTTGTTTATTGAAATGGTTAAATGTAGTGACTTGAAATTGTGAAGTTATTTCTTGAAAATGGTTAAGTGTAGTGACTTGAAATGTGAATTAGTGACTTGAAAATGGTTAAGTGTAGTGACTTGAAATGTGAATTAGTGACTTGCAAGTGGTTAAATGTAGTGACTTGAAATTGTGAACATGTTTCTTGAAAATTGTTAAGTGTAGTGACTTGAAATGTGAATTACTAACTTGAAAATGGTTAAGTGTAGTGACTTGAAATGTGAATTACTGACTTGAAAATGGTTAAGTGTAGTGACTTGAAAATCGTAAACTGTAGTGACTTGAAATGTGAACTAGTGACTTGAAATATTTAAATGTAGTGACATGAAATTGTGAACATGTTTCTTGAAAATGGTTAAATGTAGTGATTTGAAATTAAGAACTTGTTTCTTGAAAACGGATAAGTGTAGAGAATTGAAATTGTGAACTTGTTTCTTGAAATGGTTAAGTGTAGCAACTTGAAATTGTGAACTTGTTTCCTGAAAATGGTTGTGTAGTGACTTGAAATATGAATTACTGACTTTAAAAATAGTTAAGTATAGTGACTTGAAATTGTGAACTTGTTTATTGAAATGGTTAAATGTAGTGACTTGAAATTGTGAAGTTATTTCTTGAAAATGGTTAAGTGTAGTGACTTGAAATGTGAATTAGTGACTTGAAAATGGTTAAGTGTAGTGACTTGAAATGTGAATTAGTGACCTGCAAGTGGTAAAGTTTAGTGACTTGAAATTGTGAACTTGTTTCTTGAAAATGGTCAAGTGTAGTGACTTGAAATGTGAATTACTGACTTGAAAATTGTTAAGTGTAGTGACTTGAAATTGTGAAGTTGTTTCTTAAAAACGGTTAAGTGTAGTGATTTGAAATGTGAATTAGTGACTTCAAAATGGTTAAGTGTTGTGACTTGAAATTGTTAACTTATTTCTTGAAAATGGTTAAGTGATGTCACTTGAAATGTGAAATACTGACTTGAAAATGGTTAAGTGTAGTGACTTGAAAATGGTAAACTGTAGTGACTTGAAATGTGAACTAGTGACTTCAATTGGTTAAATGTAGTGACATGAAATTGTGAACATGTTTATTGAAAATGGTTAAGTAGTTACTTGAAATGTGAATTAGTGACTTTTAAATGGATAAGTGTAGTGATTTGAAATTAAGAACTTGTTTCATGAAAATGGATAAGTGTAGTGACTAGAAATTGTGAACTTGTTTCTTGAAATGGTTAAGTGTAGCAACTTGAAATTGTGAACTTGTTTCCTAAAAAAGTTGTGTAGTGACTTGAAATGTGAATTAGTGAATTTAAAAATGGTTAAGTATAGTGACTTGAAATTGTGAACTTTTTTGTTGAAATGGTTAAGTGTAGTGACTTGAAATTGTGAACTTGTTTCTTGAAAATGGTTAGGTGTACTGGCGTGAAATGTGAATTAGTGACATGAAAATGGTTAAGTGTAGTGACTTGAAATGTGAATTAGTGACTTTAAAAATGGTTAAGTATAAAGACTTTAAATTGTGAACTTGTTTATTGAAAATGGTTAAATGTAGTGATTTGAAATTAAGAACTTGTTTCTTGAAAACGGATAAGTGTAGAGAATTGAAATTGTGAACTTGTTTCTTGAAATGGTTAACTGTAGCAACTTGAAATTGTGAACTTGTTTCCTGAAAATGGTTGTGTAGTGACTTGAAATGTGAATTAGTGACTTTAAAAATGGTTAAGTATAGTGACTTGAAATTGTGAACTTGTTTATTGAAATGGTTAAATGTAGTGACTTGAAATTGTGAAGTTATTTCTTGAAAATGGTTAAGTGTAGTGACTCGAAATGTGAATTAGTGACTTGAAAATGGTTAAGTGTAGTGACTTGAAATGTGAATTAGTGACTTGCAAGTGGTTAAATGTAGTGACTTGAAATTGTGAACTTGTTTCTTGAAAATGGTTAAGTGTAGTGACTTGAAATGTGAATTACTGACTTGAAAATTGTTAAGTGTAGTGACTTGAAATTGTGAAGTTGTTTCTTAAAAACGGTTAAGTGTAGTGATTTGAAATGTGAATTAGTGACTTGAAAATGGTTAAGTGTTGTGACTTGAAATTGTGAACTTGTTTCTTGAAAATGGTTAAGTGAAGTTACTTGAAATGTGAAATACTGACTTGAAAATGGTTAAGTGTAGTGACTTGAAAATGGTAAACTGTAGTGACTTGAAATGTGAACTAGTGACTTCATATGGTTAAATGTAGTGACATGAAATTGTGAACATGTTTATTGAAAATGGTTAAGTGTAGTTACTTGAAATGTGAATTAGTGACTTTTAAATGGATAAGTGTAGTGATTTGAAATTAAGAACTTGTTTCATGAAAATGGATAAGTGTAGTGACTAGAAATTGTGAATTTGTTTCTTGAAATGGTTAAGTGTAGCAACTTGAAATTGTGAACTTGTTTCCTAAAAATATTGTGTAGTGACTTGAAATGTGAATTAGTGAATTTAAAAATGGTTAAGTATAGTGACTTGAAATTGTGAACTTTTTTCTTGAAATGGTTAAGTGTAGTGACTTGAAATTGTGAACTTGTTTCTTGAAAATGGTTAGGTGTAGTGGCGTGAAATGTGAATTAGTGACATGAAAATGGTTAAGTGTAGTGACTTGAAATGTGAATTAGTGACTTTAAAAATGGTTAAGTATAAAGACTTTAAATTGTGAACTTGTTTATTGAAAATGGTTAAATGTAGTGATTTGAAATTAAGAACTTGTTTCTTGAAAACGGATAAGTGTAGTGAATTGAAATTGTGAACTTGTTTCTTGAAATGGTTAAGTGTAGCAACTTCAAATTGTGAACTTGTTTCCTGAAAATGGTTGTGTAGTGACTTGAAATGTGAATTAGTGACTTTAAAAATGGTTAAGTATAATGACTTGAAATTGTGAACTTGTTTATTGAAATGGTTAAATGTAGTGACTTGAAATTGTGAAGTTATTTCTTGAAAATGGTTAAGTGTAGTGACTTGAAATGTGAATTAGTGACTTGAAAATGGTTAAGTGTAGTGACTTGAAATGTGAATTAGTGACTTGCAAGTGGTTAAATGTAGTGACTTGAAATTGTGAACATGTTTCTTGAAAATTGTTAAGTGTAGTGACTTGAAATGTGAATTACTAACTTGAAAATGGTTAAGTGTAGTGACTTGAAATGTGAATTACTGACTTGAAAATGGTTAAGTGTAGTGACTTGAAAATGGTAAACTGTAGTGACTTGAAATGTGAACTAGTGACTTGAAATATTTAAATGTAGTGACATGAAATTGTGAACATGTTTCTTGAAAATGGTTAAATGTAGTGACTTGAAATGTGAATTAGTGACTTTTAAATGGTTAAGTGTAGTGATTTGAAATTAAGAACTTGTTTCTTGAAAATGGATAAGTGTAGTGACTTACAATTGTGAACTTGTTTCTGTAAATGGTTAAGTGTAGCAACTTGAAATTGTGAACTTGTTTCCTGAAAATGGTTGTGTAGTGACTTGAAATGTGAATTAGTGACTTTAAAAATGGTTAAGTATAATGACTTGAAATTGTGAACTTCTTTATTGAAAAGGTTAAATGTAGTGACTTGAAATTGTGAACTTATTTCTTGAAAATGGTTAAAGGTAGTGACTTGAAATGTGAATTAGTGACTTGAAAATGGTTAAATATAGTGACTTGAAATTGTGAACTTGTTTATTGAACTGGTTAAATGTGGTGACTTGAAATTGTGAACTTGTTTCTTGAAAATGGTTAAGTTTAGTGACTTGAAATGCGAATTAGTGACTTAAAAATGGTTAATTGTAGTGACTTGAAATTCTGATCTTGTTTCTTGAAAATGGTTAAGTGTAGTGACTTGAAATGTGAATTAGTGACTTGAAAATGCTTAAGTGTAGTGACTTGAAATGTGAATTAGTGACTTGAAAATGGTTAAATATAGTGACTCGAAATTGTGAAGTTGTTACTTGAAAATGGTTAAGTGTAGTGACTTGAAATATGAATTAGTGACCTGAAAATGGTTAAGTGTAGTGACTTGAAATTGTGAACTTGTTTATTGAACTGGTTAAATGTAGTGACTTGAAATTGTGAACTTGTTTCTTGAAAATGGTTAAGTTTAGTGACTTGAAATGCGAATTAGTGACTTAAAAATGGTTAATTGTAGTGACTTGAAATTCTGATCTTGTTTCTTGAAAATGGTTAAGTGTCGTGACTTGAAATATGAATTAGTGACTTGAAAATGGTAAAGTGTGGTGACTTAAAATTGTGAACTTGCTTCATGAAAATGGTTAAGTGTAGTGACTTAAAATGTGAACTTGTGACTTTAAAATGGTTAAATGTAGTGTCTTGAAATTGTGAATTTATTTCTTGAAAATGGTGAAGTGTAGTGACTTGAAATGTAAATTAGTTACTTGAAAATGGTAAAGTTTAGTGACTTGAAATTGTGAACTTGTTTCTTGAAAATGGTTAAGTGTTGTGACTTGAAATTGTTAACTTGTTTCTTGAAAATGGTTAAGTGATGTTACTTGAAATGTGAAATACTGACTTGAAAATGGTTAAGTGTAGTGACTTGAAAATGGTAAACTGTAGTGACTTGAAATGTGAACTAGTGACTTCAATTGGTTAAATGTAGTGACATGAAATTGTGAACATGTTTATTGAAAATGGTTAAGTGTAGTTACTTGAAATGTGAATTAGTGACTTTTAAATGGATAAGTGTAGTGATTTGAAATTAAGAACTTGTTTCATGAAAATGGGTAAGTGTAGTGACTAGAAATTGTGAACTTGTTTCTTGAAATGGTTAAGTGTAGCAACTTGAAATTGTGAACTTGTTTCCTAAAAATGTTGTGTAGTGACTTGAAATGTGAATTAGTGAATTTAAAAATGGTTAAGTATAGTGACTTGAAATTGTGAACTTTTTTGTTGAAATGGTTAAGTGTAGTGACTTGAAATTGTGAACTTGTTTCTTGAAAATGGTTAGGTGTACTGGCGTGAAATGTGAATTAGTGACATGAAAATGGTTAAGTGCAGTGACTTGAAATGTGAATTAGTGACTTTAAAAATGGTTAAGTATAAAGACTTTAAATTGTGAACTTGTTTATTGAAAATGGTTAAATGTAGTGATTTGAAATTAAGAACTTGTTTCTTGAAAACGGATAAGTGTAGAGAATTGAAATTGTGAACTTGTTTCTTGAAATGGTTAAGTGTAGCAACTTGAAATTGTGAACTTGTTTCCTGAAAATGGTTGTGTAGTGACTTGAAATGTGAATTAGTGACTTTAAAAATGGTTAAGTATAGTGACTTGAAATTGTGAACTTGTTTATTGAAATGGTTAAATGTAGTGACTTGAAATTGTGAAGTTATTTCTTGAAAATGGTTAAGTGTAGTGACTCGAAATGTGAATTAGTGACTTGAAAATGGTTAAGTGTAGTGACTTGAAATGTGAATTAGTGACTTGCAAGTGGTTAAATGTAGTGACTTGAAATTGTGAACTTGTTTCTTGAAAATGGTTAAGTGTAGTGACTTGAAATGTGAATTACTGACTTGAAAATTGTTAAGTGTAGTGACTTGAAATTGTGAAGTTGTTTCTTAAAAACGGTTAAGTGTAGTGATTTGAAATGTGAATTAGTGACTTGAAAATGGTTAAGTGTTGTGACTTGAAATTGTGAACTTGTTTCTTGAAAATGGTTAAGTGAAGTTACTTGAAATGTGAAATACTGACTTGAAAATGGTTAAGTGTAGTGACTTGAAAATGGTAAACTGTAGTGACTTGAAATGTGAACTAGTGACTTCATATGGTTAAATGTAGTGACATGAAATTGTGAACATGTTTATTGAAAATGGTTAAGTGTAGTTACTTGAAATGTGAATTAGTGACTTTTAAATGGATAAGTGTAGTGATTTGAAATTAAGAACTTGTTTCATGAAAATGGATAAGTGTAGTGACTAGAAATTGTGAACTTGTTTCTTGAAATGGTTAAGTGTAGCAACTTGAAATTGTGAACTTGTTTCCTAAAATGTTGTGTAGTGACTTGAAATGTGAATTAGTGAATTTAAAAATGGTTAAGTATAGTGGCTTGAAATTGTGAACCTTTCTTGAAATGGTTAAGTGTAGTGACTTGAAATTGTGAACTTGTTTCTTGAAAATGGTTAGGTGTAGTGGCGTGAAATGTGAATTAGTGACATGAAAATGGTTAAGTGTAGTTACTTGAAATGTGAATTAGTGACTTTAAAAATGGTTAAGTATAAAGACTTTAAATTGTGAACTTGTTTATTGAAAATGGTTAAATGTAGTGATTTGAAATTAAGAACTTGTTTCTTGAAAACGGATAAGTGTAGTGAATTGAAATTGTGAACTTGTTTCTTGAAATGGTTAAGTGTAGCAACTTCAAATTGTGAACTTGTTTCCTGAAAATGGTTGTGTAGTGACTTGAAATGTGAATTAGTGACTTTAAAAATGGTTAAGTATAGTGACTTGAAATTGTGAACTTGTTTATTGAAATGGTTAAATGTAGTGACTTGAAATTGTGAAGTTATTTCTTGAAAATGGTTAAGTGTAGCAACTTGAAATTGTGAACTTGTTTCCTGAAAATGGTTGTGTAGTGACTTGAAATGTGAATTAGTGACTTTAAAAATGGTTAAGTATAATGACTTGAAATTGTGAACTTCTTTATTGAAAAGGTTAAATGTAGTGACTTGAAATTGTGAACTTATTTCTTGAAAATGGTTAAAGGTAGTGACTTGAAATGTGAATTATTGACTTGAAAATGGTTAAGTGTAGTGACTTGAAATGTGAATTAGTGACTTGAAAATGGTTAAATATAGTGACTTGAAATTGTGAACTTGTTTATTGAACTGGTTAAATGTAGTGACTTGAAATTGTGAACTTGTTTCTTGAAAATGGTTAAGTTTAGTGACTTAAAATGCGAATTAGTGACTTAAAAATGGTTAATTGTAGTGACTTGAAATTCTGATCTTGTTTCTTGAAAATGGTTAAGTGTAGTGACTTGAAATGTGAATTACTGACTTGAAAATGGTTAAGTGTAGTGACTTGAAATGTGAATTAGTGACTTGAAAATGGTTAAGTGTAGTGACTTGAAATGTGAATTAGTGACTTGAAAATGGTTAAATATAGTGACTCGAAATTGTGAACTTGTTACTTGAAAATGGTTAAGTGTAGTGACTTGAAATATGAATTAGTGACTTGAAAATGGTTAAGTGTAGTGACTTGAAATTGTGAACTTGTTTATTGAACTGGTTAAATGTAGTGACTTGAAATTGTGAACTTGTTTCTTGAAAATGGTTAAGTTTAGTGACTTGAAATGCGAATTAGTGACTTAAAAATGGTTAATTGTAGTGACTTGAAATTCTGATCTTGTTTCTTGAAAATGGTTAAGTGTCGTGACTTGAAATATGAATTAGTGACTTGAAAATGGTAAAGTGTGGTGACTTAAAATTGTGAACTTGCTTCATGAAAATGGTTAAGTGTAGTGACTTAAAATGTGAACTTGTGACTTTAAAATGGTTAAATGTAGTGTCTTGAAATTGTGAATTTATTTCTTGAAAATGGTGAAGTGTAGTGACTTGAAATGTAAATTAGTTACTTGAAAATGGTAAAGTTTAGTGACTTGAAATTGTGAACTTGTTTCTTGAAAATGGTTAAGTGTTGTGACTTGAAATTGTTAACTTGTTTCTTGAAAATGGTTAAGTGATGTTACTTGAAATGTGAAATACTGACTTGAAAATGGTTAAGTGTAGTGACTTGAAAATGGTAAACTGTAGTGACTTGAAATGTGAACTAGTGACTTCAATTGGTTAAATGTAGTGACATGAAATTGTGAACATGTTTATTGAAAATGGTTAAGTGTAGTTACTTGAAATGTGAATTAGTGACTTTTAAATGGATAAGTGTAGTGATTTGAAATTAAGAACTTGTTTCATGAAAATGGATAAGTGTAGTGACTAGAAATTGTGAACTTGTTTCTTGAAATGGTTAAGTGTAGCAACTTGAAATTGTGAACTTGTTTCCTAAAAAAGTTGTGTAGTGACTTGAAATGTGAATTAGTGAATTTAAAAATGGTTAAGTATAGTGACTTGAAATTGTGAACTTTTTTGTTGAAATGGTTAAGTGTAGTGACTTGAAATTGTGAACTTGTTTCTTGAAAATGGTTAGGTGTACTGGCGTGAAATGTGAATTAGTGACATGAAAATGGTTAAGTGTAGTGACTTGAAATGTGAATTAGTGACTTTAAAAATGGTTAAGTATAAAGACTTTAAATTGTGAACTTGTTTATTGAAAATGGTTAAATGTAGTGATTTGAAATTAAGAACTTGTTTCTTGAAAACGGATAAGTGTAGAGAATTGAAATTGTGAACTTGTTTCTTGAAATGGTTAAGTGTAGCAACTTGAAATTGTGAACTTGTTTCCTGAAAATGGTTGTGTAGTGACTTGAAATGTGAATTAGTGACTTTAAAAATGGTTAAGTATAGTGACTTGAAATTGTGAACTTGTTTATTGAAATGGTTAAATGTAGTGACTTGAAATTGTGAAGTTATTTCTTGAAAATGGTTAAGTGTAGTGACTCGAAATGTGAATTAGTGACTTGAAAATGGTTAAGTGTAGTGACTTGAAATGTGAATTAGTGACTTGCAAGTGGTTAAATGTAGTGACTTGAAATTGTGAACTTGTTTCTTGAAAATGGTTAAGTGTAGTGACTTGAAATGTGAATTACTGACTTGAAAATTGTTAAGTGTAGTGACTTGAAATTGTGAAGTTGTTTCTTAAAAACGGTTAAGTGTAGTGATTTGAAATGTGAATTAGTGACTTGAAAATGGTTAAGTGTTGTGACTTGAAATTGTGAACTTGTTTCTTGAAAATGGTTAAGTGAAGTTACTTGAAATGTGAAATACTGACTTGAAAATGGTTAAGTGTAGTGACTTGAAAATGGTAAACTGTAGTGACTTGAAATGTGAACTAGTGACTTCATATGGTTAAATGTAGTGACATGAAATTGTTAACATGTTTATTGAAAATGGTTAAGTGTAGTTACTTGAAATGTGAATTAGTGACTTTTAAATGGATAAGTGTAGTGATTTGAAATTAAGAACTTGTTTCATGAAAATGGATAAGTGTAGTGACTAGAAATTGTGAACTTGTTTCTTGAAATGGTTAAGTGTAGCAACTTGAAATTGTGAACTTGTTTCCTAAAAATGTTGTGTAGTGACTTGAAATGTGAATTAGTGAATTTCAAAATGGTTAAGTATAGTGACTTGAAATTGTGAACTTTTTTCTTGAAATGGTTAAGTGTAGTGACTTGAAATTGTGAACTTGTTTCTTGAAAATGGTTAGGTGTAGTGGCGTGAAATGTGAATTAGTGACATGAAAATGGTTAAGTGTAGTGACTTGAAATTTGAATTAGTGACTTTAAAAATGGTTAAGTATAAAGACTTTAAATTGTGAACTTGTTTATTGAAAATGGTTAAATGTAGTGATTTGAAATTAAGAACTTGTTTCTTGAAAACGGATAAGTGTAGTGAATTGAAATTGTGAACTTGTTTCTTGAAATGGTTAAGTGTAGCAACTTCAAATTGTGAACTTGTTTCCTGAAAATGGTTGTGTAGTGACTTGAAATGTGAATTAGTGACTTTAAAAATGGTTAAGTATAGTGACTTGAAATTGTGAACTTGTTTATTGAAATGGTTAAATGTAGTGACTTGAAATTGTGAAGTTATTTCTTGAAAATGGTTAAGTGTAGTGACTTGAAATGTGAATTAGTGACTTGAAAATGGTTAAGTGTAGTGACTTGAAATGTGAATTAGTGACTTGCAAGTGGTTAAATGTAGTGACTTGAAATTGTGAACTTGTTTCTTGAAAATGGTTAAGTGTAGTGACTTGAAATGTGAATTACTGACTTGAAAATTGTTAAGTGTAGTGACTTGAAATTGTGAAGTTGTTTCTTAAAAACGGTTAAGTGTAGTGATTTGAAATGTGAATTAGTGACTTGAAAATGGTTAAGTGTTGTGACTTGAAATTGTGAACTTGTTTCTTGAAAATGGTTAAGTGAAGTTACTTGAAATGTGAAATACTGACTTGAAAATGGTTAAGTGTAGTGACTTGAAAATGGTAAACTGTAGTGACTTGAAATGTGAACTAGTGACTTCATATGGTTAAATGTAGTGACATGAAATTGTGAACATGTTTATTGAAAATGGTTAAGTGTAGTTACTTGAAATGTGAATTAGTGACTTTTAAATGGATAAGTGTAGTGATTTGAAATTAAGAACTTGTTTCATGAAAATGGATAAGTGTAGTGACTAGAAATTGTGAACTTGTTTCTTGAAATGGTTAAGTGTAGCAACTTGAAATTGTGAACTTGTTTCCTAAAAATGTTGTGTAGTGACTTGAAATGTGAATTAGTGAATTTAAAAATGGTTAAGTATAGTGGCTTGAAATTGTGAACCTTTTTCTTGAAATGGTTAAGTGTAGTGACTTGAAATTGTGAACTTGTTTCTTGAAAATGGTTAGGTGTAGTGGCGTGAAATGTGAATTAGTGGCATGAAAATGGTTAAGTGTAGTTACTTGAAATGTGAATTAGTGACTTTAAAAATGGTTAAGTATAAAGACTTTAAATTGTGAACTTGTTTATTGAAAATGGTTAAATGTAGTGATTTGAAATTAAGAACTTGTTTCTTGAAAACGGATAAGTGTAGTGAATTGAAATTGTGAACTTGTTTCTTGAAATGGTTAAGTGTAGCAACTTCAAATTGTGAACTTGTTTCCTGAAAATGGTTGTGTAGTGACTTGAAATGTGAATTAGTGACTTTAAAAATGGTTAAGTATAGTGACTTGAAATTGTGAACTTGTTTATTGAAATGGTTAAATGTAGTGACTTGAAATTGTGAAGTTATTTCTTGAAAATGGTTAAGTGTAGCAACATGAAATTGTGAACTTGTTTCCTGAAAATGGTTGTGTAGTGACTTGAAATGTGAATTAGTGACTTTAAAAATGGTTAAGTATAATGACTTGAAATTGTGAACTTCTTTATTGAAAAGGTTAAATGTAGTGACTTGAAATTGTGAACTTATTTCTTGAAAATGGTTAAAGGTAGTGACTTGAAATGTGAATTATTGACTTGAAAATGGTTAAGTGTAGTGACTTGAAATGTGAATTAGTGACTTGAAAATGGTTAAATATAGTGACTTGAAATTGTGAACTTGTTTATTGAACTGGTTAAATGTAGTGACTTGAAATTGTGAACTTGTTTCTTGAAAATGGTTAAGTTTAGTGACTTAAAATGCGAATTAGTGACTTAAAAATGGTTAATTGTAGTGACTTGAAATTCTGATCTTGTTTCTTGAAAATGGTTAAGTGTAGTGACTTGAAATGTGAATTACTGACTTGAAAATGGTTAAGTGTAGTGACTTGAAATGTGAATTAGTGACTTGAAAATGGTTAAGTGTAGTGACTTGAAATGTGAATTAGTGACTTGAAAATGGTTAAATATAGTGACTCAAAATTGTGAACTTGTTACTTGAAAATGGTTAAGTGTAGTGACTTGAAATATGAATTAGTGACTTGAAAATGGTTAAGTGTAGTGACTTGAAATTGTGAACTTGTTTATTGAACTGGTTAAATGTAGTGACTTGAAATTGTGAACTTGTTTCTTGAAAATGGTTAAGTTTAGTGACTTGAAATGCGAATTAGTGACTTAAAAATGGTTAATTGTAGTGACTTGAAATTCTGATCTTGTTTCTTGAAAATGGTTAAGTGTCGTGACTTGAAATATGAATTAGTGACTTGAAAATGGTAAAGTGTGGTGACTTAAAATTGTGAACTTGCTTCATGAAAATGGTTAAGTGTAGTGACTTAAAATGTGAACTTGTGACTTTAAAATGGTTAAATGTAGTGTCTTGAAATTGTGAATTTATTTCTTCAAAATGGTGAAGTGTAGTGACTTGAAATGTAAATTAGTTACTTGAAAATGGTAAAGTTTAGTGACTTGAAATTGTGAACTTGTTTCTTGAAAATGGTTAAGTGTTGTGACTTGAAATTGTTAACTTGTTTCTTGAAAATGGTTAAGTGATGTTACTTGAAATGTGAAATACTGACTTGAAAATGGTTAAGTGTAGTGACTTGAAAATGGTAAACTGTAGTGACTTGAAATGTGAACTAGTGACTTCAATTGGTTAAAAATGTAGTGACATGAAATTGTGAACATGTTTATTGAAAATGGTTAAGTGTAGTTACTTGAAATGTGAATTAGTGACTTTTAAATGGATAAGTGTAGTGATTTGAAATTAAGAACTTGTTTCATGAAAATGGATAAGTGTAGTGACTAGAAATTGTGAACTTGTTTCTTGAAATGGTTAAGTGTAGCAACTTGAAATTGTGAACTTGTTTCCTAAAAATGTTGTGTAGTGACTTGAAATGTGAATTAGTGAATTTAAAAATGGTTAAGTATAGTGACTTGAAATTGTGAACTTTTTTGTTGAAATGGTTAAGTGTAGTGACTTGAAATTGTGAACTTGTTTCTTGAAAATGGTTAGGTGTACTGGCGTGAAATGTGAATTAGTGACATGAAAATGGTTAAGTGTAGTGACTTGAAATGTGAATTAGTGACTTTAAAAATGGTTATGTATAAAGACTTTAAATTGTGAACTTGTTTATTGAAAATGGTTAAATGTAGTGATTTGAAATTAAGAACTTGTTTCTTGAAAACGGATAAGTGTAGAGAATTGAAATTGTGAACTTGTTTCTTGAAATGGTTAAGTGTAGCAACTTGAAATTGTGAACTTGTTTCCTGAAAATGGTTGTGTAGTGACTTGAAATGTGAATTAGTGACTTTAAAAATGGTTAAGTATAGTGACTTGAAATTGTGAACTTGTTTATTGAAATGGTTAAATGTAGTGACTTGAAATTGTGAAGTTATTTCTTGAAAATGGTTAAGTGTAGTGACTCGAAATGTGAATTAGTGACTTGAAAATGGTTAAGTGTAGTGACTTGAAATGTGAATTAGTGACTTGCAAGTGGTTAAATGTAGTGACTTGAAATTGTGAACTTGTTTCTTGAAAATGGTTAAGTGTAGTGACTTGAAATGTGAATTACTGACTTGAAAATTGTTAAGTGTAGTGACTTGAAATTGTGAAGTTGTTTCTTAAAAACGGTTAAGTGTAGTGATTTGAAATGTGAATTAGTGACTTGAAAATGGTTAAGTGTTGTGACTTGAAATTGTGAACTTGTTTCTTGAAAATGGTTAAGTGAAGTTACTTGAAATGTGAAATACTGACTTGAAAATGGTTAAGTGTAGTGACTTGAAAATGGTAAACTGTAGTGACTTGAAATGTGAACTAGTGACTTCATATGGTTAAATGTAGTGACATGAAATTGTGAACATGTTTATTGAAAATGGTTAAGTGTAGTTACTTGAAATGTGAATTAGTGACTTTTAAATGGATAAGTGTAGTGATTTGAAATTAAGAACTTGTTTCATGAAAATGGATAAGTGTAGTGACTAGAAATTGTGAATTTGTTTCTTGAAATGGTTAAGTGTAGCAACTTGAAATTGTGAACTTGTTTCCTAAAAATATTGTGTAGTGACTTGAAATGTGAATTAGTGAATTTAAAAATGGTTAAGTATAGTGACTTGAAATTGTGAACTTTTTTCTTGAAATGGTTAAGTGTAGTGACTTGAAATTGTGAACTTGTTTCTTGAAAATGGTTAGGTGTAGTGGCGTGAAATGTGAATTAGTGACATGAAAATGGTTAAGTGTAGTGACTTGAAATGTGAATTAGTGACTTTAAAAATGGTTAAGTATAAAGACTTTAAATTGTGAACTTGTTTATTGAAAATGGTTAAATGTAGTGATTTGAAATTAAGAACTTGTTTCTTGAAAACGGATAAGTGTAGTGAATTGAAATTGTGAACTTGTTTCTTGAAATGGTTAAGTGTAGCAACTTCAAATTGTGAACTTGTTTCCTGAAAATGGTTGTGTAGTGACTTGAAATGTGAATTAGTGACTTTAAAAATGGTTAAGTATAGTGACTTGAAATTGTGAACTTGTTTATTGAAATGGTTAAATGTAGTGACTTGAAATTGTGAAGTTATTTCTTGAAAATGGTTAAGTGTAGTGACTTGAAATGTGAATTAGTGACTTGAAAATGGTTAAGTGTAGTGACTTGAAATGTGAATTAGTGACTTGCAAGTGGTTAAATGTAGTGACTTGAAATTGTGAACATGTTTCTTGAAAATTGTTAAGTGTAGTGACTTGAAATGTGAATTACTAACTTGAAAATGGTTAAGTGTAGTGACTTGAAATGTGAATTACTGACTTGAAAATGGTTAAGTGTAGTGACTTGAAAATGGTAAACTGTAGTGACTTGAAATGTGAACTAGTGACTTGAAATATTTAAATGTAGTGACATGAAATTGTGAACATGTTTCTTGAAAATGGTTAAATGTAGTGACTTGAAATGTGAATTAGTGACTTTTAAATGGTTAAGTGTAGTGATTTGAAATTAAGAACTTGTTTCTTGAAAATGGATAAGTGTAGTGACTTACAATTGTGAACTTGTTTCTGTAAATGGTTAAGTGTAGCAACTTGAAATTGTGAACTTGTTTCCTGAAAATGGTTGTGTAGTGACTTGAAATGTGAATTAGTGACTTTAAAAATGGTTAAGTATAATGACTTGAAATTGTGAACTTCTTTATTGAAAAGGTTAAATGTAGTGACTTGAAATTGTGAACTTATTTCTTGAAAATGGTTAAAGGTAGTGACTTGAAATGTGAATTAGTGACTTGAAAATGGTTAAATATAGTGACTTGAAATTGTGAACTTGTTTATTGAACTGGTTAAATGTGGTGACTTGAAATTGTGAACTTGTTTCTTGAAAATGGTTAAGTTTAGTGACTTGAAATGCGAATTAGTGACTTAAAAATGGTTAATTGTAGTGACTTGAAATTCTGATCTTGTTTCTTGAAAATGGTTAAGTGTAGTGACTTGAAATGTGAATTAGTGACTTGAAAATGCTTAAGTGTAGTGACTTGAAATGTGAATTAGTGACTTGAAAATGGTTAAATATAGTGACTCGAAATTGTGAAGTTGTTACTTGAAAATGGTTAAGTGTAGTGACTTGAAATATGAATTAGTGACTTGAAAATGGTTAAGTGTAGTGACTTGAAATTGTGAACTTGTTTATTGAACTGGTTAAATGTAGTGACTTGAAATTGTGAACTTGTTTCTTGAAAATGGTTAAGTTTAGTGACTTGAAATGCGAATTAGTGACTTAAAAATGGTTAATTGTAGTGACTTGAAATTCTGATCTTGTTTCTTGAAAATGGTTAAGTGTCGTGACTTGAAATATGAATTAGTGACTTGAAAATGGTAAAGTGTGGTGACTTAAAATTGTGAACTTGCTTCATGAAAATGGTTAAGTGTAGTGACTTAAAATGTGAACTTGTGACTTTAAAATGGTTAAATGTAGTGTCTTGAAATTGTGAATTTATTTCTTGAAAATGGTGAAGTGTAGTGACTTGAAATGTAAATTAGTTACTTGAAAATGGTAAAGTTTAGTGACTTGAAATTGTGAACTTGTTTCTTGAAAATGGTTAAGTGTTGTGACTTGAAATTGTTAACTTGTTTCTTGAAAATGGTTAAGTGATGTTACTTGAAATGTGAAATACTGACTTGAAAATGGTTAAGTGTAGTGACTTGAAAATGGTAAACTGTAGTGACTTGAAATGTGAACTAGTGACTTCAATTGGTTAAATGTAGTGACATGAAATTGTGAACATGTTTATTGAAAATGGTTAAGTGTAGTTACTTGAAATGTGAATTAGTGACTTTTAAATGGATAAGTGTAGTGATTTGAAATTAAGAACTTGTTTCATGAAAATGGGTAAGTGTAGTGACTAGAAATTGTGAACTTGTTTCTTGAAATGGTTAAGTGTAGCAACTTGAAATTGTGAACTTGTTTCCTAAAAATGTTGTGTAGTGACTTGAAATGTGAATTAGTGAATTTAAAAATGGTTAAGTATAGTGACTTGAAATTGTGAACTTTTTTGTTGAAATGGTTAAGTGTAGTGACTTGAAATTGTGAACTTGTTTCTTGAAAATGGTTAGGTGTACTGGCGTGAAATGTGAATTAGTGACATGAAAATGGTTAAGTGCAGTGACTTGAAATGTGAATTAGTGACTTTAAAAATGGTTAAGTATAAAGACTTTAAATTGTGAACTTGTTTATTGAAAATGGTTAAATGTAGTGATTTGAAATTAAGAACTTGTTTCTTGAAAACGGATAAGTGTAGAGAATTGAAATTGTGAACTTGTTTCTTGAAATGGTTAAGTGTAGCAACTTGAAATTGTGAACTTGTTTCCTGAAAATGGTTGTGTAGTGACTTGAAATGTGAATTAGTGACTTTAAAAATGGTTAAGTATAGTGACTTGAAATTGTGAACTTGTTTATTGAAATGGTTAAATGTAGTGACTTGAAATTGTGAAGTTATTTCTTGAAAATGGTTAAGTGTAGTGACTCGAAATGTGAATTAGTGACTTGAAAATGGTTAAGTGTAGTGACTTGAAATGTGAATTAGTGACTTGCAAGTGGTTAAATGTAGTGACTTGAAATTGTGAACTTGTTTCTTGAAAATGGTTAAGTGTAGTGACTTGAAATGTGAATTACTGACTTGAAAATTGTTAAGTGTAGTGACTTGAAATTGTGAAGTTGTTTCTTAAAAACGGTTAAGTGTAGTGATTTGAAATGTGAATTAGTGACTTGAAAATGGTTAAGTGTTGTGACTTGAAATTGTGAACTTGTTTCTTGAAAATGGTTAAGTGAAGTTACTTGAAATGTGAAATACTGACTTGAAAATGGTTAAGTGTAGTGACTTGAAAATGGTAAACTGTAGTGACTTGAAATGTGAACTAGTGACTTCATATGGTTAAATGTAGTGACATGAAATTGTGAACATGTTTATTGAAAATGGTTAAGTGTAGTTACTTGAAATGTGAATTAGTGACTTTTAAATGGATAAGTGTAGTGATTTGAAATTAAGAACTTGTTTCATGAAAATGGATAAGTGTAGTGACTAGAAATTGTGAACTTGTTTCTTGAAATGGTTAAGTGTAGCAACTTGAAATTGTGAACTTGTTTCCTAAAAATGTTGTGTAGTGACTTGAAATGTGAATTAGTGAATTTCAAAATGGTTAAGTATAGTGGCTTGAAATTGTGAACCTTTTTCTTGAAATGGTTAAGTGTAGTGACTTGAAATTGTGAACTTGTTTCTTGAAAATGGTTAGGTGTAGTGGCGTGAAATGTGAATTAGTGGCATGAAAATGGTTAAGTGTAGTTACTTGAAATGTGAATTAGTGACTTTAAAAATGGTTAAGTATAAAGACTTTAAATTGTGAACTTGTTTATTGAAAATGGTTAAATGTAGTGATTTGAAATTAAGAACTTGTTTCTTGAAAACGGATAAGTGTAGTGAATTGAAATTGTGAACTTGTTTCTTGAAATGGTTAAGTGTAGCAACTTCAAATTGTGAACTTGTTTCCTGAAAATGGTTGTGTAGTGACTTGAAATGTGAATTAGTGACTTTAAAAATGGTTAAGTATAGTGACTTGAAATTGTGAACTTGTTTATTGAAATGGTTAAATGTAGTGACTTGAAATTGTGAAGTTATTTCTTGAAAATGGTTAAGTGTAGCAACATGAAATTGTGAACTTGTTTCCTGAAAATGGTTGTGTAGTGACTTGAAATGTGAATTAGTGACTTTAAAAATGGTTAAGTATAATGACTTGAAATTGTGAACTTCTTTATTGAAAAGGTTAAATGTAGTGACTTGAAATTGTGAACTTATTTCTTGAAAATGGTTAAAGGTAGTGACTTGAAATGTGAATTATTGACTTGAAAATGGTTAAGTGTAGTGACTTGAAATGTGAATTAGTGACTTGAAAATGGTTAAATATAGTGACTTGAAATTGTGAACTTGTTTATTGAACTGGTTAAATGTAGTGACTTGAAATTGTGAACTTGTTTCTTGAAAATGGTTAAGTTTAGTGACTTAAAATGCGAATTAGTGACTTAAAAATGGTTAATTGTAGTGACTTGAAATTCTGATCTTGTTTCTTGAAAATGGTTAAGTGTAGTGACTTGAAATGTGAATTACTGACTTGAAAATGGTTAAGTGTAGTGACTTGAAATGTGAATTAGTGACTTGAAAATGGTTAAGTGTAGTGACTTGAAATGTGAATTAGTGACTTGAAAATGGTTAAATATAGTGACTCGAAATTGTGAACTTGTTACTTGAAAATGGTTAAGTGTAGTGACTTGAAATATGAATTAGTGACTTGAAAATGGTTAAGTGTAGTGACTTGAAATTGTGAACTTGTTTATTGAACTGGTTAAATGTAGTGACTTGAAATTGTGAACTTGTTTCTTGAAAATGGTTAAGTTTAGTGACTTAAAATGCGAATTAGTGACTTAAAAATGGTTAATTGTAGTGACTTGAAATTCTGATCTTGTTTCTTGAAAATGGTTAAGTGTAGTGACTTGAAATGTGAATTACTGACTTGAAAATGGTTAAGTGTAGTGACTTGAAATGTGAATTAGTGACTTGAAAATGGTTAAGTGTAGTGACTTGAAATGTGAATTAGTGACTTGAAAATGGTTAAATATAGTGACTCGAAATTGTGAACTTGTTACTTGAAAATGGTTAAGTGTAGTGACTTGAAATATGAATTAGTGACTTGAAAATGGTTAAGTGTAGTGACTTGAAATTGTGAACTTGTTTATTGAACTGGTTAAATGTAGTGACTTGAAATTGTGAACTTGTTTCTTGAAAATGGTTAAGTTTAGTGACTTGAAATGCGAATTAGTGACTTAAAAATGGTTAATTGTAGTGACTTGAAATTCTGATCTTGTTTCTTGAAAATGGTTAAGTGTCGTGACTTGAAATATGAATTAGTGACTTGAAAATGGTAAAGTGTGGTGACTTAAAATTGTGAACTTGCTTCATGAAAATGGTTAAGTGTAGTGACTTAAAATGTGAACTTGTGACTTTAAAATGGTTAAATGTAGTGTCTTGAAATTGTGAATTTATTTCTTCAAAATGGTGAAGTGTAGTGACTTGAAATGTAAATTAGTTACTTGAAAATGGTAAAGTTTAGTGACTTGAAATTGTGAACTTGTTTCTTGAAAATGGTTAAGTGTTGTGACTTGAAATTGTTAACTTGTTTCTTGAAAATGGTTAAGTGATGTTACTTGAAATGTGAAATACTGACTTGAAAATGGTTAAGTGTAGTGACTTGAAAATGGTAAACTGTAGTGACTTGAAATGTGAACTAGTGACTTCAATTGGTTAAATGTAGTGACATGAAATTGTGAACATGTTTATTGAAAATGGTTAAGTGTAGTTACTTGAAATGTGAATTAGTGACTTTTAAATGGATAAGTGTAGTGATTTGAAATTAAGAACTTGTTTCATGAAAATGGATAAGTGTAGTGACTAGAAATTGTGAACTTGTTTCTTGAAATGGTTAAGTGTAGCAACTTGAAATTGTGAACTTGTTTCCTAAAAATGTTGTGTAGTGACTTGAAATGTGAATTAGTGAATTTAAAAATGGTTAAGTATAGTGACTTGAAATTGTGAACTTTTTTGTTGAAATGGTTAAGTGTAGTGACTTGAAATTGTGAACTTGTTTCTTGAAAATGGTTAGGTGTACTGGCGTGAAATGTGAATTAGTGACATGAAAATGGTTAAGTGCAGTGACTTGAAATGTGAATTAGTGACTTTAAAAATGGTTAAGTATAAAGACTTTAAATTGTGAACTTGTTTATTGAAAATGGTTAAATGTAGTGATTTGAAATTAAGAACTTGTTTCTTGAAAACGGATAAGTGTAGAGAATTGAAATTGTGAACTTGTTTCTTGAAATGGTTAAGTGTAGCAACTTGAAATTGTGAACTTGTTTCCTGAAAATGGTTGTGTAGTGACTTGAAATGTGAATTAGTGACTTTAAAAATGGTTAAGTATAGTGACTTGAAATTGTGAACTTGTTTATTGAAATGGTTAAATGTAGTGACTTGAAATTGTGAAGTTATTTCTTGAAAATGGTTAAGTGTAGTGACTCGAAATGTGAATTAGTGACTTGAAAATGGTTAAGTGTAGTGACTTGAAATGTGAATTAGTGACTTGCAAGTGGTTAAATGTAGTGACTTGAAATTGTGAACTTGTTTCTTGAAAATGGTTAAGTGTAGTGACTTGAAATGTGAATTACTGACTTGAAAATTGTTAAGTGTAGTGACTTGAAATTGTGAAGTTGTTTCTTAAAAACGGTTAAGTGTAGTGATTTGAAATGTGAATTAGTGACTTGAAAATGGTTAAGTGTTGTGACTTGAAATTGTGAACTTGTTTCTTGAAAATGGTTAAGTGAAGTTACTTGAAATGTGAAATACTGACTTGAAAATGGTTAAGTGTAGTGACTTGAAAATGGTAAACTGTAGTGACTTGAAATGTGAACTAGTGACTTCATATGGTTAAATGTAGTGACATGAAATTGTGAACATGTTTATTGAAAATGGTTAAGTGTAGTTACTTGAAATGTGAATTAGTGACTTTTAAATGGATAAGTGTAGTGATTTGAAATTAAGAACTTGTTTCATGAAAATGGATAAGTGTAGTGACTAGAAATTGTGAACTTGTTTCTTGAAATGGTTAAGTGTAGCAACTTGAAATTGTGAACTTGTTTCCTAAAAATGTTGTGTAGTGACTTGAAATGTGAATTAGTGAATTTCAAAATGGTTAAGTATAGTGGCTTGAAATTGTGAACCTTTTTCTTGAAATGGTTAAGTGTAGTGACTTGAAATTGTGAACTTGTTTCTTGAAAATGGTTAGGTGTAGTGGCGTGAAATGTGAATTAGTGGCATGAAAATGGTTAAGTGTAGTTACTTGAAATGTGAATTAGTGACTTTAAAAATGGTTAAGTATAAAGACTTTAAATTGTGAACTTGTTTATTGAAAATGGTTAAATGTAGTGATTTGAAATTAAGAACTTGTTTCTTGAAAACGGATAAGTGTAGTGAATTGAAATTGTGAACTTGTTTCTTGAAATGGTTAAGTGTAGCAACTTCAAATTGTGAACTTGTTTCCTGAAAATGGTTGTGTAGTGACTTGAAATGTGAATTAGTGACTTTAAAAATGGTTAAGTATAGTGACTTGAAATTGTGAACTTGTTTATTGAAATGGTTAAATGTAGTGACTTGAAATTGTGAAGTTATTTCTTGAAAATGGTTAAGTGTAGCAACATGAAATTGTGAACTTGTTTCCTGAAAATGGTTGTGTAGTGACTTGAAATGTGAATTAGTGACTTTAAAAATGGTTAAGTATAATGACTTGAAATTGTGAACTTCTTTATTGAAAAGGTTAAATGTAGTGACTTGAAATTGTGAACTTATTTCTTGAAAATGGTTAAAGGTAGTGACTTGAAATGTGAATTATTGACTTGAAAATGGTTAAGTGTAGTGACTTGAAATGTGAATTAGTGACTTGAAAATGGTTAAATATAGTGACTTGAAATTGTGAACTTGTTTATTGAACTGGTTAAATGTAGTGACTTGAAATTGTGAACTTGTTTCTTGAAAATGGTTAAGTTTAGTGACTTAAAATGCGAATTAGTGACTTAAAAATGGTTAATTGTAGTGACTTGAAATTCTGATCTTGTTTCTTGAAAATGGTTAAGTGTAGTGACTTGAAATGTGAATTACTGACTTGAAAATGGTTAAGTGTAGTGACTTGAAATGTGAATTAGTGACTTGAAAATGGTTAAGTGTAGTGACTTGAAATGTGAATTAGTGACTTGAAAATGGTTAAATATAGTGACTCGAAATTGTGAACTTGTTACTTGAAAATGGTTAAGTGTAGTGACTTGAAATATGAATTAGTGACTTGAAAATGGTTAAGTGTAGTGACTTGAAATTGTGAACTTGTTTATTGAACTGGTTAAATGTAGTGACTTGAAATTGTGAACTTGTTTCTTGAAAATGGTTAAGTTTAGTGACTTGAAATGCGAATTAGTGACTTAAAAATGGTTAATTGTAGTGACTTGAAATTCTGATCTTGTTTCTTGAAAATGGTTAAGTGTCGTGACTTGAAATATGAATTAGTGACTTGAAAATGGTAAAGTGTGGTGACTTAAAATTGTGAACTTGCTTCATGAAAATGGTTAAGTGTAGTGACTTAAAATGTGAACTTGTGACTTTAAAATGGTTAAATGTAGTGTCTTGAAATTGTGAATTTATTTCTTCAAAATGGTGAAGTGTAGTGACTTGAAATGTAAATTAGTTACTTGAAAATGGTAAAGTTTAGTGACTTGAAATTGTGAACTTGTTTCTTGAAAATGGTTAAGTGTTGTGACTTGAAATTGTTAACTTGTTTCTTGAAAATGGTTAAGTGATGTTACTTGAAATGTGAAATACTGACTTGAAAATGGTTAAGTGTAGTGACTTGAAAATGGTAAACTGTAGTGACTTGAAATGTGAACTAGTGACTTCAATTGGTTAAAAATGTAGTGACATGAAATTGTGAACATGTTTATTGAAAATGGTTAAGTGTAGTTACTTGAAATGTGAATTAGTGACTTTTAAATGGATAAGTGTAGTGATTTGAAATTAAGAACTTGTTTCATGAAAATGGATAAGTGTAGTGACTAGAAATTGTGAACTTGTTTCTTGAAATGGTTAAGTGTAGCAACTTGAAATTGTGAACTTGTTTCCTAAAAATGTTGTGTAGTGACTTGAAATGTGAATTAGTGAATTTAAAAATGGTTAAGTATAGTGACTTGAAATTGTGAACTTTTTTGTTGAAATGGTTAAGTGTAGTGACTTGAAATTGTGAACTTGTTTCTTGAAAATGGTTAGGTGTACTGGCGTGAAATGTGAATTAGTGACATGAAAATGGTTAAGTGTAGTGACTTGAAATGTGAATTAGTGACTTTAAAAATGGTTAAGTATAAAGACTTTAAATTGTGAACTTGTTTATTGAAAATGGTTAAATGTAGTGATTTGAAATTAAGAACTTGTTTCTTGAAAACGGATAAGTGTAGAGAATTGAAATTGTGAACTTGTTTCTTGAAATGGTTAAGTGTAGCAACTTGAAATTGTGAACTTGTTTCCTGAAAATGGTTGTGTAGTGACTTGAAATGTGAATTAGTGACTTTAAAAATGGTTAAGTATAGTGACTTGAAATTGTGAACTTGTTTATTGAAATGGTTAAATGTAGTGACTTGAAATTGTGAAGTTATTTCTTGAAAATGGTTAAGTGTAGTGACTCGAAATGTGAATTAGTGACTTGAAAATGGTTAAGTGTAGTGACTTGAAATGTGAATTAGTGACTTGCAAGTGGTTAAATGTAGTGACTTGAAATTGTGAACTTGTTTCTTGAAAATGGTTAAGTGTAGTGACTTGAAATGTGAATTACTGACTTGAAAATTGTTAAGTGTAGTGACTTGAAATTGTGAAGTTGTTTCTTAAAAACGGTTAAGTGTAGTGATTTGAAATGTGAATTAGTGACTTGAAAATGGTTAAGTGTTGTGACTTGAAATTGTGAACTTGTTTCTTGAAAATGGTTAAGTGAAGTTACTTGAAATGTGAAATACTGACTTGAAAATGGTTAAGTGTAGTGACTTGAAAATGGTAAACTGTAGTGACTTGAAATGTGAACTAGTGACTTCATATGGTTAAATGTAGTGACATGAAATTGTTAACATGTTTATTGAAAATGGTTAAGTGTAGTTACTTGAAATGTGAATTAGTGACTTTTAAATGGATAAGTGTAGTGATTTGAAATTAAGAACTTGTTTCATGAAAATGGATAAGTGTAGTGACTAGAAATTGTGAACTTGTTTCTTGAAATGGTTAAGTGTAGCAACTTGAAATTGTGAACTTGTTTCCTAAAAATGTTGTGTAGTGACTTGAAATGTGAATTAGTGAATTTCAAAATGGTTAAGTATAGTGACTTGAAATTGTGAACTTTTTTCTTGAAATGGTTAAGTGTAGTGACTTGAAATTGTGAACTTGTTTCTTGAAAATGGTTAGGTGTAGTGGCGTGAAATGTGAATTAGTGACATGAAAATGGTTAAGTGTAGTGACTTGAAATTTGAATTAGTGACTTTAAAAATGGTTAAGTATAAAGACTTTAAATTGTGAACTTGTTTATTGAAAATGGTTAAATGTAGTGATTTGAAATTAAGAACTTGTTTCTTGAAAACGGATAAGTGTAGTGAATTGAAATTGTGAACTTGTTTCTTGAAATGGTTAAGTGTAGCAACTTCAAATTGTGAACTTGTTTCCTGAAAATGGTTGTGTAGTGACTTGAAATGTGAATTAGTGACTTTAAAAATGGTTAAGTATAGTGACTTGAAATTGTGAACTTGTTTATTGAAATGGTTAAATGTAGTGACTTGAAATTGTGAAGTTATTTCTTGAAAATGGTTAAGTGTAGTGACTTGAAATGTGAATTAGTGACTTGAAAATGGTTAAGTGTAGTGACTTGAAATGTGAATTAGTGACTTGCAAGTGGTTAAATGTAGTGACTTGAAATTGTGAACTTGTTTCTTGAAAATGGTTAAGTGTAGTGACTTGAAATGTGAATTACTGACTTGAAAATTGTTAAGTGTAGTGACTTGAAATTGTGAAGTTGTTTCTTAAAAACGGTTAAGTGTAGTGATTTGAAATGTGAATTAGTGACTTGAAAATGGTTAAGTGTTGTGACTTGAAATTGTGAACTTGTTTCTTGAAAATGGTTAAGTGAAGTTACTTGAAATGTGAAATACTGACTTGAAAATGGTTAAGTGTAGTGACTTGAAAATGGTAAACTATAGTGACTTGAAATGTGAACTAGTGACTTCATATGGTTAAATGTAGTGACATGAAATTGTGAACATTTTTATTGAAAATGGTTAAGTGTAGTTACTTGAAATGTGAATTAGTGACTTTTAAATGGATAAGTGTAGTGATTTGAAATTAAGAACTTGTTTCATGAAAATGGATAAGTGTAGTGACTAGAAATTGTGAACTTGTTTCTTGAAATGGTTAAGTGTAGCAACTTGAAATTGTGAACTTGTTTCCTAAAAATGTTGTGTAGTGACTTGAAATGTGAATTAGTGAATTTAAAAATGGTTAAGTATAGTGGCTTGAAATTGTGAACCTTTTTCTTGAAATGGTTAAGTGTAGTGACTTGAAATTGTGAACTTGTTTCTTGAAAATGGTTAGGTGTAGTGGCGTGAAATGTGAATTAGTGACATGAAAATGGTTAAGTGTAGTTACTTGAAATGTACCAACAGTGTGTTTTTGTTAGTATATGAGGGTATAGTTCATCTATAAAGGGCATTCCTAAAATTATATCTCTTGTTGTGAAATCATAGTTATACATCGTTTTTATTGTTAGTATTTTATCATATATTTGTAGTTTTACATCTTTTGCGTAATATTTTACCATACTTCCTTCGTCATTAAATCCGGTGAATACAGTTGGATTTTTTATCTTTTGCCATTTGGATTCTGGTAAACAATTGTATCTACATAAATTTGCTTCTGCGCCTGTGTCTATCATTGGTGTATAATATCTACTATTATATCCTTCCACAATTATTTTTGCTAATATATATACTTTCATGCTAAGGTATTTTTATAGTATTGATTTTGTTCTATTGATTATTACATTTTTATTTTGGTAATGAATGATTAATCTTTTATCTTCTAACTTATATGGTTTTACTTGTTCTAGCCATTGTAGTCCTAAAACTATATTTGGATTTATTTGTCCTATTGTAAATTGTATATTTATAGGTATTCCGCCTATAATTACTTCTTGAATAGTTATTTCCTTTGTCTGTTTTAATTCTATTGGTAAATCGGGTATTTCTTGTTCTTGTATTATAATATCATCTTCTGTAATTAATTCTCTGGTTATCCAATTATCTTGTTCTCCAGTGTTGATTAAAATTAAATATTTTCGTTGATTTAATATTCCTGTTATATAATAGGGATGTTGTGTTGGTATTATTTCATTAGGTATTTCATATTCTATTCTTCTAGATGTGCTCATTCTTGATGAGGATGAGGGGGCATCTATTTGTCTTTTTGATGTCGTTCCTATTCTTTCTTTTACTATATCTAATTCTTGGTTCATATTTAAATCATCATAACTATAATCATTATTATCTATAACTGTTAAGATATTGTCAAATGGGGATTCTATATTAATTTTATCAATTTTATTGGTTGCTTGTACCATATGTTTAGTAGTTAAAATATATAAATTTTTGCATCTTGCTGTAAATATTTTACTTCCAGGGGTTAGTTCTATTCCTGATAGCTTCCAATATAATACTAGGGATTTATCTATATTTCTATCTTTTATTGCTACTGTATAATTTGGGTTAACTGTAAACTTAAATTTTTGGTATATTAAATTTCCTTTTACTGCACTAATTATACTCTGTTCAATTGGGTACTTAATTCTATCATCTGCTAAGTATAGTTCTATAGGTGTATTTATTCCTTCCTTAAAACATGCTTTTATTAATATCTGTATTGCTCCTAAGTGTACATGAGTTATTTCGTTTTTCGGTTTTGGTTTTAATGTTTGTATTTCTTTGGTTATTTCTCTTTTACTTATTATGGGTACCATTGCACTACCTTGCGCATATTTACAGTCTACTGTATGTTCCTTTTGGCTTATTATATAATATTCTTCTTTTGGTTTTTTGAACCAATATCTTACCATTGGTACATCTAATACATTATCTATTTTTAAGGTTATTTCTTGTTTTGTGATTTGCTTGTATATATTTGAGTCAAATATTATTTTCTGGTTATTACTATCTTCAGTTTGGTAATTTTCTTTTTCTATTATTCCTGATTCAGTCATCAATTTCGGTTTCTGTATCTGATAGATTTATATTGTTAATATCATCATTATTCAAATCAGTTTCTAAGTCTGAGTTATTCATTTCTATATCTGGCAGTTCATCTAGTTCATAAATACTATCGTTACTTTCTAAATCATAATCTATGTATGGTAATTCTGTATAAATATTTTCTTCTATTCTGACTTCGGTAATTTGTTTTTTCTTTATATCTTTAGGTATTTTACAATCTTTGGCTAAGTGTCCTAATTTTCCACAGTTGTAACATTTACATTCTGATAATTTTTTCTTAGGTCGATAAGGTCTTTTTCTTTTGTAATTTTTTATATAATATCGTTTTCTTGGATTTTTATACTTGTATTTAGATTTAAAGGATTTATATTTTTTAAATCGTTTTTTGTATCTAAACTTATTTTTCTTAGTTTTACAACCAAATTGTGGTGCTATCTTTTGTGTACAACACGACATGTTTTTTGTTAATACTTTATCTAATCTTTGTTTATCTTTATATTCATCACATAGTCCTATAAACCATGTTTGTAAATATTTTATTCTAGCTCCTAATGTATCTGTTAAACTAGCTGCGTCCCATGCTGTTATAATTTTTGTACTAAATGGTTCAGGTAATTTTGTAAAATATGTTCTTCTAACTGCTATAGCTTCTTCATGAGTATATATTGCTCTATAATAGTAATCTTTAAAAGCGCATGTATATTCATCTATATAACACATATTGCATATTGATAATTTATTCATTTATTGTCTATTTAGATTTTTATCTTTTTCTTGTTCTGCTAATTCTGTTGTCATACTTCCAAATTCATTTCTAATTCCAAATTCGTATTTGTCTAATATAGCTATGCTTGATGTTGTAATTGTTCCACTACTATCTTTATTATTTCTTAAAGCTGCTCTACCATCAGCTGTTATATTATGTAGCCATAATTTTACTGTTCCTATTAGTGTTCTTTCTATATATCCTGGTGTATCTGCTACTGATATTTTATTATCTATTAGTTGTTTTGCAATTTGTCCTATCCATACTTGTATTGTTTTATTTACATCTGTGACACAATCTAAATCTAAAAATTGTGAATGTTCTGGAGTTTTAGTTGGTGTCCATTTATTTAGTCTACTTTGCCATATTGCTTCGTATCTATTGTCATCTGTTACTGTATAATAAGTTGGTCCGGTTGTTCTAGGGTTGTCATATCTTCTTTTATCATATGTTCTACTCGTACTTGTTTGTTCATTTTTTATGGTATTTATATTTGGTTTAGCATTTGTTGTATTTATATTTAAATCTGTTATTTGGTTCATTATTTGGGTATATGTTTCACTGTTTTCGTCATTATTATCATTATTGGCTAAATTTATTTCGGATTCGGATTCGTGTATGGTAACATTATCTATGGTTAAATTGTCTATTGTGATGTTATCAATACTTATATTTGGAGATTCTTCGTCAGGGTTTAAGCTTTCTAAGTGTATTTGTTCTTTTAACTTTTCTAATTCCATTGCTAATTTTTTTTCTTTTTCTTTTTTTATTTTTTCTTTTTGTTTTGCTAATCTTGCTTGTACTTTCTGGGCATAGATTTGTTTTAATATTGCTAATTCTCTTTCCATTTCTTGTATTTTTGTAGATGATTCGGATGTTTCAGGTTCTGGTTCAAAATATTCCGGGATTGGTTCTTGAGGTGGTATAGGTTTTTGAGGATGGTCTTGTTTTATTGGTTGGTTTTTTAGTTGTTCGATTTCTTTTCTGGCTTCTAATCGTATTTTTTCAATTTCTAATTTTTGATCTATTTCAGTATTTTCCTTTTGTAATCTTATCATTTCTGTTAAACTATCTTCTAATTTAGCTGATATTGGATCTGGCATTAAATGTAATTTTGTACCTATTTTTCTATATCGTCGTCCTAAATTTGAGTGTGTTATTGTTATTTGTGTTCCATCTGTTCCTAAAAATGTTTTTTCTTCCACTGGATATTCTTCTTTATTCATAAGTATATTTAATTTCCATTATATCTTTTTGTAATTCTAATTCTTGTATAGTTTGTTTTTGTGCTTCAATTGATTTCTTAGCTACTCCTGCAAATATATTGTAATTTAATCTTTCTTTTCTAATATTAAGTTCTTCTTTAATGTCAATAAATTTTCTTAATAATTCCATTTTTCTTATTATTTTTGGTGTTTCTGGATATATATATACGGGGTTACTTGATTCTGGTTTATCCATTTATAGTTTGTTTTAATGATATAGTTATTTTATCTAATGCTTTGACTAATCTTGTCATTACTTTATATAAGTTATCTATTTCTTTAATTATTTGTGTAACTTCTCGTAGGTTATATTTTTGTTGACTTTTTATTTTACTCTGTTTTTCAATTCTTTTTGTTGAATAGTGTATTTTTATTTTTCTAACTACTTTTGATTGTTGTCGTTTATACATTATAATTCATCATATTTATATTCTTGTTGTTTTATGAGTTGTCTTATATATTCGTATTCAGTATAGGAAATTGTATCTATTAATTCAGGTATTTTTGTGTATTCGTATTTTTCATATAAGTTATCTAAATTTAGTCGTAGTTTCTGTATTTTAGTTGCTATATTTATTTGTTTATCTAATCTTATACATCTAGGATGTTCATCTGGTAGATCTTCTCCATATTCAATTCCTTTCATGTTTTCTGTTTGCATTATAAATTGTTTTTTACTATGTTTCCTTATTCTATTTTTATAAATATTGTTGGTACTTATCTTATTTGGTATGACATCTTTTTTATTTTTATATTTTTTATTTCTATGTTCTTTGTTCCTATGCTCTTTATTCCTATACTCTTTATTCCTATGTTCTTTATTCCTATGTTCTTTATTCCTATGCTCTTTATTCCTTTGCTCTGATACCAATTGTGGGGGTGGTCCTATTGGTCCTGCTATTTTTACTTCTTGGGTCATTTTAGCTAAATGCGGAATTATAGTAGTTATCTCGTTCTCTAATTAGTCTTAATATGATATTGATATCTCTTACTATTAGATCTAAATAACCACTATTTTGTGTTTGTATATATCTGTCTAGATTGAATTGTATTAGTGTTTCTCTTTCTCTTAATTCATCTATAGTTTTTTGCCAATTTTCTAAATGTTGTTGGTTCATTTTAATAATAATCTAGATATCCTTCTGTATCTATATCTAGGTATATATCATTATTTCTAGAGTCATCATCACTATCATTGTTTAATATTGTATCTAACCATGATTCTTTCATTAGGTCTATAAGTTCATGAGTAAATAATAGATTATATATGTTTTGTATTATTTCTGTATCTAAAGTTTTTAATATATATAAGATTAATATTTTGTAGTCCTTGTCTTCATTTATCAAATATTTAGGTGTTGGGGTTTTATATTTTTCTACATCTTCTGTTTGTTTAAGGTTACTAGTTTCTGCTATATCGGGTTTCATATAACTAGATTCTGTCATTTCTTACTTCTGTGTTTAATCAAATTATTCCTTCTAACCTCTGCTTATATTATTACCTTTATCATCGAATAGTCCAGTATGTTTAATTATCCGGTTGGTCACTACTATGGGTTCCAGCTTTAATCAGTTTACCCTAACACTGCTTACTTCAGTTGGTTTACTACCCTATTCACGGCATTCTTAGCCTTTTTCTGGGTTCAACCATTTTGGAAAAGCTTAGTCTGGGTCTAACTTACTCTTAGCTTCCTAACCATAGCAAACTAATAAGGATAATGTTAACATAATCAAACTATAACATGATAAATAATAATAAGCTAATAGAGATTATTAGGAATATGATAGATTAGTTACACATATGTAAATATGAGTATACCTTTGGTGTTATCTCGTCGGTAGTATGTGATATAGATGTTTCTATATTGGATTCCTCCATGCTATATATGTAAAATATTTTTTATTTATGGTGAGTCTCAACACATGAGAGAGTAGGTTAGCAAAAATTGCTTGCCTTCTTTCTCATCTGTTCGTCTCTATTTATATTACAAGAAAACGCGTCTCAATAGTGGAAACCGCGTAATAAAGGAAAAACGCGTAAATGCATAGTGCTAGTCACTGTGTACTTTACGACTTTTGAAAAAGAGAAAGAAAACGTGTCCTACTATTTTACATTATTGAAAGAAAACGTGTGGGGTTTCTTACTATTCCCACTTTTTGACTAATGCTAAGAAGAAAGAAAAAGTAAAGATTCCTCTGCAATAATTTACATAATAAAATAAACTAGGAACTATTTATGATTATGTCTTTGTCTGTAGCTCTTTTTGTTTGTAGCTTGTCCGTTTGTCTTCATTCTAGATTTACTTCTGGTATAGTTGTGGTATTTCCTCCACTGCATTTTGAGCAATGGTGATCTGAGTATTTCGGTCCTAAATACTGGCAGTATTTAACCAATAAATTTTCTGAAATAAAATCCTTTTTGATAGCTCTTGTTGTTGGGGTATCTTCAGGTCTTAATAATGTCCATATCCAACTACGTACTTCTTCCATATCTTCTTGGCGTAGTACTCTTGAATTTGCATAGATCATGGCATGGTCTCTACAATGATATTTCCATATATTATGTCCATTGGTGTAGTTGTTGACTAGTTCTTGAATAATTACTTGTAGTCCTATTAATCTTTTTGTAGCAAAGAATGTTGGTATATCAACTTCTGGTATTTCTGGTTGTTTTTCTATTTCCTCTGGGATAATCATATCTCTGGTAAGTCCAATTTTTACTACTTGGATGAGTGGTTTTATCTCATTGTATAATATCTCTGCTGGTGCTGAATAACATCGTATGTAAAAGAATGATCCGTCTGTAATTCTTTTGTATATTGTAAAAGCATTATATAAGTCTGGTATTTGTTGTAGTTCTGCTCCATCTGCTGTATATACTGTTGAAAGTAGTCCATATTCGTAGCATGTACGTACTAAATTTGCACTGGTGCCAGGCTGGGCAATTAGTTTATTATATCCTTGTAGTTTTTGAGTTATAAAATCTTTTTGAGGGTCATTGGTCGTCTGAGATCTTGGATGTAAATTCAAAAATGTTTGGGTTTTATAGATATTTTGGATGTATGCTCTGGAAATGTGGTTATATACTTGTTTATTTTGGTTTAGGCTTGCGGCATATGTGGATGTTTGTGGACTTGGTATAGTCGGATGTGATAGATTTATGGGTTGTTTATTTTTGGTAAAGGTTTTTGTAAACTGGCTATTTAAATTTTGGTTTTGTCTTTTTGTAGATTGACTGGTTGTATTTGAGCTGCTTGCTTCTGTAGATGCTTTTCCTGTAGCTGCATTAACAAACTTGTTATGAGTTTTATGGAGTTTCTCAACGTCTCCTTCTAGTTCTGGATTTTTAATGTCTTCCGATCGACATAGTTCAGCATATTTTGAGTCATGCGGCTGACTTGTAGCTCTTTCCTTCTTTAGCTCTTTTAATTCTAGCTCAAAACTGTCCACTTTTAAGCAAAGTGTAGTCATGGCTTTTAATAAAATATCCATTTGGCTATCTTGATCTGTCTGAGTAGCTTTGTCTTGATAAGTAGTCTGCAGTAACATTTTTGTTAGTACTGATCACTTCTATTGTAAATGTAAAATTTTGTATATTTAAGACAAGTCTTCGTATTTCTTTTGTTGTAACTGAGTCGTCTAATTTTCTTGTTAGCCACCATTTTACTTGTGTATTATCTGTTCTGACAATAAATTTGTTATAAACTATATATGGTTCGAATGCTAATAAACATTTATATAAGGCAAATAATTCTTTCCTATTTATTTCCCATTTATCTTGAGGTTCCGTATATGTTCCTGAGTGATATCGACAGTGATGTTCTGTTTTTGTATCAAGATACTTATATTTTAATACTCCACCGTAACTATGGTTACTTGAATCTGTTTCTACTATATATATAAATTCTTTTGTTATATCTGGAAAATATAATTTTGGTAACTTTTGACATAATTCTTTAACCTTTTGTATATATTTTTTATCTGTTTGGTCAAAATGATATTCAATATCCTTTTTTAATTTTTTATTTAATGGTTTTAAATATTCTGCTAACTTTGGTATATATTCTCTTACTTGGTTTACTAATCCTAAAAAGGATTGTAATTTTTTCTTTGTATCTAGTATTTCATTTGAATTTATAATTTTTTGTACTATATGTGTTTGCATTTTTACTCCGTTCTTATCTATTTGTATACCGAGAAATTCTATTTGGTTTTTCATTATTTCTGCCTTGCTTTTACTTAAACTAATTCCTGCTGTATCTATAATGTTGATAAATTTATTTAGTAATTGTATATGTTCGTCTTCTGTTCTTGAGTATAATAATATATCATCAATATATACAATACAATTCTCTAATTGTGTAAAATATGTATCCATAAAATGTTGATACCTACCTGGTGCATTTTTATATCCAAAGGGTAAAACATTCCATTCATAAAATCCTTGGGGTACTGTGAATGCTGTTAAATGTTTAGAGTTATCTTCTAATTTTAAATGATAAAATCCTGATTTGCAATCAAATTTGCTAAAGTAATTATATCCTTGGATTTGTCTAATTTTTAATATTTTATTTGGTATTGGGTAATTATAAGTTTTAGTTTTGGCATTTAGATTTCTATAATCAATAACCATTCTACTTTTTCCTCTTTTTTGTTCACTATGTTTGTTAACAATAAAGGCTGGACTAGTATGTTTACTATTACTAGCTTGAATGTAATTATTGTGAAGTAATTCATCTATGTGTAAGGTAAATTCTTTTAAATCATCAAAGTTATATTTTAATGGTTTTTGGGTTATTATACTATTTTGATCAATTAGTTCTATTGTAACTGTTGTTTTATGTTTATGCCATCCTTTAAGCGGATTGTCACTATATAAGGGTTCTAACTTATCATAGATTGGTTGTAACATGTTAATATTAAAGGTTATAATTTCTATTGCTTTCTCTGTTGTTGATTGATTTTCTAGTTTTTGTGTTATTTTTTCTGATCCTTTTATCCATGGTGTTGTTTTTCTAGGTTTATTTTGTACTCTTTTGGCTCCTATTTTTTGTTTACAAGGTGTTGTAAACCAACAGTGTGTTTTTGTTAGTATATGAGGGTATAGTTCATCTATAAAGGGCATTCCTAAAATTATATCTCTTGTTGTGAAATCATAGTTATACATCGTTTTTATTGTTAGTATTTTATCAAGTCGTAAAGTACACAGTGACTAGCACTATGCATTTACGCGTTTTTCCTTTATTACGCGGTTTCCACTATTGAGACGCGTTTTCTTGTAATATAAATAGAGACGAACAGATGAGAAAGAAGGCAAGCAATTTTTGCTAACCTACTCTCTCATGTGTTGAGACTCACCATAAATAAAAAATATTTTACATATATAGCATGGAGGAATCCAATATAGAAACATCTATATCACATACTACCGACGAGATAACACCAAAGGTATACTCATATTTACATATGTGTAACTAATCTATCATATTCCTAATAATCTCTATTAGCTTATTATTATTTATCATGTTATAGTTTGATTATGTTAACATTATCCTTATTAGTTTGCTATGGTTAGGAAGCTAAGAGTAAGTTAGACCCAGACTAAGCTTTTCCAAAATGGTTGAACCCAGAAAAAGGCTAAGAATGCCGTGAATAGGGTAGTAAACCAACTGAAGTAAGCAGTGTTAGGGTAAACTGATTAAAGCTGGAACCCATAGTAGTGACCAACCGGATAATTAAACATACTGGACTATTCGATGATAAAGGTAATAATATAAGCAGAGGTTAGAAGGAATAATTTGATTAAACACAGAAGTAAGAAATGACAGAATCTAGTTATATGAAACCCGATATAGCAGAAACTAGTAACCTTAAACAAACAGAAGATGTAGAAAAATATAAAACCCCAACACCTAAATATTTGATAAATGAAGACAAGGACTACAAAATATTAATCTTATATATATTAAAAACTTTAGATACAGAAATAATACAAAACATATATAATCTATTATTTACTCATGAACTTATAGACCTAATGAAAGAATCATGGTTAGATACAATATTAAACAATGATAGTGATGATGACTCTAGAAATAATGATATATACCTAGATATAGATACAGAAGGATATCTAGATTATTATTAAAATGAACCAACAACATTTAGAAAATTGGCAAAAAACTATAGATGAATTAAGAGAAAGAGAAACACTAATACAATTCAATCTAGACAGATATATACAAACACAAAATAGTGGTTATTTAGATCTAATAGTAAGAGATATCAATATCATATTAAGACTAATTAGAGAACGAGATAACTACTATAATTCCGCATTTAGCTAAAATGACCCAAGAAGTAAAAATAGCAGGACCAATAGGACCACCCCCACAATTGGTATCAGAGCAAAGGAATAAAGAGCATAGGAATAAAGAACATAGGAATAAAGAACATAGGAATAAAGAGTATAGGAATAAAGAGCATAGGAACAAAGAACATAGAAATAAAAAATATAAAAATAAAAAAGATGTCATACCAAATAAGATAAGTACCAACAATATTTATAAAAATAGAATAAGGAAACATAGTAAAAAACAATTTATAATGCAAACAGAAAACATGAAAGGAATTGAATATGGAGAAGATCTACCAGATGAACATCCTAGATGTATAAGATTAGATAAACAAATAAATATAGCAACTAAAATACAGAAACTACGACTAAATTTAGATAACTTATATGAAAAATACGAATACACAAAAATACCTGAATTAATAGATACAATTTCCTATACTGAATACGAATATATAAGACAACTCATAAAACAACAAGAATATAAATATGATGAATTATAATGTATAAACGACAACAATCAAAAGTAGTTAGAAAAATAAAAATACACTATTCAACAAAAAGAATTGAAAAACAGAGTAAAATAAAAAGTCAACAAAAATATAACCTACGAGAAGTTACACAAATAATTAAAGAAATAGATAACTTATATAAAGTAATGACAAGATTAGTCAAAGCATTAGATAAAATAACTATATCATTAAAACAAACTATAAATGGATAAACCAGAATCAAGTAACCCCGTATATATATATCCAGAAACACCAAAAATAATAAGAAAAATGGAATTATTAAGAAAATTTATTGACATTAAAGAAGAACTTAATATTAGAAAAGAAAGATTAAATTACAATATATTTGCAGGAGTAGCTAAGAAATCAATTGAAGCACAAAAACAAACTATACAAGAATTAGAATTACAAAAAGATATAATGGAAATTAAATATACTTATGAATAAAGAAGAATATCCAGTGGAAGAAAAAACATTTTTAGGAACAGATGGAACACAAATAACAATAACACACTCAAATTTAGGACGACGATATAGAAAAATAGGTACAAAATTACATTTAATGCCAGATCCAATATCAGCTAAATTAGAAGATAGTTTAACAGAAATGATAAGATTACAAAAGGAAAATACTGAAATAGATCAAAAATTAGAAATTGAAAAAATACGATTAGAAGCCAGAAAAGAAATCGAACAACTAAAAAACCAACCAATAAAACAAGACCATCCTCAAAAACCTATACCACCTCAAGAACCAATCCCGGAATATTTTGAACCAGAACCTGAAACATCCGAATCATCTACAAAAATACAAGAAATGGAAAGAGAATTAGCAATATTAAAACAAATCTATGCCCAGAAAGTACAAGCAAGATTAGCAAAACAAAAAGAAAAAATAAAAAAAGAAAAAGAAAAAAAATTAGCAATGGAATTAGAAAAGTTAAAAGAACAAATACACTTAGAAAGCTTAAACCCTGACGAAGAATCTCCAAATATAAGTATTGATAACATCACAATAGACAATTTAACCATAGATAATGTTACCATACACGAATCCGAATCCGAAATAAATTTAGCCAATAATGATAATAATGACGAAAACAGTGAAACATATACCCAAATAATGAACCAAATAACAGATTTAAATATAAATACAACAAATGCTAAACCAAATATAAATACCATAAAAAATGAACAAACAAGTACGAGTAGAACATATGATAAAAGAAGATATGACAACCCTAGAACAACCGGACCAACTTATTATACAGTAACAGATGACAATAGATACGAAGCAATATGGCAAAGTAGACTAAATAAATGGACACCAACTAAAACTCCAGAACATTCACAATTTTTAGATTTAGATTGTGTCACAGATGTAAATAAAACAATACAAGTATGGATAGGACAAATTGCAAAACAACTAATAGATAATAAAATATCAGTAGCAGATACACCAGGATATATAGAAAGAACACTAATAGGAACAGTAAAATTATGGCTACATAATATAACAGCTGGTGGTAGAGCAGCTTTAAGAAATAATAAAGATAGTAGTGGAACAATTACAACATCAAGCATAGCTATATTAGACAAATACGAATTTGGAATTAGAAATGAATTTGGAAGTATGACAACAGAATTAGCAGAACAAGAAAAAGATAAAAATCTAAATAGACAATTAATGAATAAATTATCAATATGCAATATGTGTTATATAGATGAATATACATGCGCTTTTAAAGATTACTATTATAGAGCAATATATACTCATGAAGAAGCTATAGCAGTTAGAAGAACATATTTTACAAAATTACCTGAACCATTTAGTACAAAAATTATAACAGCATGGGACGCAGCTAGTTTAACAGATACATTAGGAGCTAGAATAAAATATTTACAAACATGGTTTATAGGACTATGTGATGAATATAAAGATAAACAAAGATTAGATAAAGTATTAACAAAAAACATGTCGTGTTGTACACAAAAGATAGCACCACAATTTGGTTGTAAAACTAAGAAAAATAAGTTTAGATACAAAAAACGATTTAAAAAATATAAATCCTTTAAATCTAAATACAAGTATAAAAATCCAAGAAAACGATATTATATAAAAAATTACAAAAGAAAAAGACCTTATCGACCTAAGAAAAAATTATCAGAATGTAAATGTTACAACTGTGGAAAATTAGGACACTTAGCCAAAGATTGTAAAATACCTAAAGATATAAAGAAAAAACAAATTACCGAAGTCAGAATAGAAGAAAATATTTATACAGAATTACCATACATAGATTATGATTTAGAAAGTAACGATAGTATTTATGAACTAGATGAACTGCCAGATATAGAAATGAATAACTCAGACTTAGAAACTGATTTGAATAATGATGATATTAACAATATAAATCTATCAGATACAGAAACCGAAATTGATGACTGAATCAGGAATAATAGAAAAAGAAAATTACCAAACTGAAGATAGTAATAACCAGAAAATAATATTTGACTCAAATATATACAAGCAAATCACAAAACAAGAAATAACCTTAAAAATAGATAATGTATTAGATGTACCAATGGTAAGATATTGGTTCAAAAAACCAAAAGAAGAATATTATATAATAAGCCAAAAGGAACATACAGTAGACTGTAAATATGCGCAAGGTAGTGCAATGGTACCCATAATAAGTAAAAGAGAAATAACCAAAGAAATACAAACATTAAAACCAAAACCGAAAAACGAAATAACTCATGTACACTTAGGAGCAATACAGATATTAATAAAAGCATGTTTTAAGGAAGGAATAAATACACCTATAGAACTATACTTAGCAGATGATAGAATTAAGTACCCAATTGAACAGAGTATAATTAGTGCAGTAAAAGGAAATTTAATATACCAAAAATTTAAGTTTACAGTTAACCCAAATTATACAGTAGCAATAAAAGATAGAAATATAGATAAATCCCTAGTATTATATTGGAAGCTATCAGGAATAGAACTAACCCCTGGAAGTAAAATATTTACAGCAAGATGCAAAAATTTATATATTTTAACTACTAAACATATGGTACAAGCAACCAATAAAATTGATAAAATTAATATAGAATCCCCATTTGACAATATCTTAACAGTTATAGATAATAATGATTATAGTTATGATGATTTAAATATGAACCAAGAATTAGATATAGTAAAAGAAAGAATAGGAACGACATCAAAAAGACAAATAGATGCCCCCTCATCCTCATCAAGAATGAGCACATCTAGAAGAATAGAATATGAAATACCTAATGAAATAATACCAACACAACATCCCTATTATATAACAGGAATATTAAATCAACGAAAATATTTAATTTTAATCAACACTGGAGAACAAGATAATTGGATAACCAGAGAATTAATTACAGAAGATGATATTATAATACAAGAACAAGAAATACCCGATTTACCAATAGAATTAAAACAGACAAAGGAAATAACTATTCAAGAAGTAATTATAGGCGGAATACCTATAAATATACAATTTACAATAGGACAAATAAATCCAAATATAGTTTTAGGACTACAATGGCTAGAACAAGTAAAACCATATAAGTTAGAAGATAAAAGATTAATCATTCATTACCAAAATAAAAATGTAATAATCAATAGAACAAAATCAATACTATAAAAATACCTTAGCATGAAAGTATATATATTAGCAAAAATAATTGTGGAAGGATATAATAGTAGATATTATACACCAATGATAGACACAGGCGCAGAAGCAAATTTATGTAGATACAATTGTTTACCAGAATCCAAATGGCAAAAGATAAAAAATCCAACTGTATTCACCGGATTTAATGACGAAGGAAGTATGGTAAAATATTACGCAAAAGATGTAAAACTACAAATATATGATAAAATACTAACAATAAAAACGATGTATAACTATGATTTCACAACAAGAGATATAATTTTAGGAATGCCCTTTATAGATGAACTATACCCTCATATACTAACAAAAACACACTGTTGGTTTACAACACCTTGTAAACAAAAAATAGGAGCCAAAAGAGTACAAAATAAACCTAGAAAAACAACACCATGGATAAAAGGATCAGAAAAAATAACACAAAAACTAGAAAATCAATCAACAACAGAGAAAGCAATAGAAATTATAACCTTTAATATTAACATGTTACAACCAATCTATGATAAGTTAGAACCCTTATATAGTGACAATCCGCTTAAAGGATGGCATAAACATAAAACAACAGTTACAATAGAACTAATTGATCAAAATAGTATAATAACCCAAAAACCATTAAAATATAACTTTGATGATTTAAAAGAATTTACCTTACACATAGATGAATTACTTCACAATAATTACATTCAAGCTAGTAATAGTAAACATACTAGTCCAGCCTTTATTGTTAACAAACATAGTGAACAAAAAAGAGGAAAAAGTAGAATGGTTATTGATTATAGAAATCTAAATGCCAAAACTAAAACTTATAATTACCCAATACCAAATAAAATATTAAAAATTAGACAAATCCAAGGATATAATTACTTTAGCAAATTTGATTGCAAATCAGGATTTTATCATTTAAAATTAGAAGATAACTCTAAACATTTAACAGCATTCACAGTACCCCAAGGATTTTATGAATGGAATGTTTTACCCTTTGGATATAAAAATGCACCAGGTAGGTATCAACATTTTATGGATACATATTTTACACAATTAGAGAATTGTATTGTATATATTGATGATATATTATTATACTCAAGAACAGAAGACGAACATATACAATTACTAAATAAATTTATCAACATTATAGATACAGCAGGAATTAGTTTAAGTAAAAGCAAGGCAGAAATAATGAAAAACCAAATAGAATTTCTCGGTATACAAATAGATAAGAACGGAGTAAAAATGCAAACACATATAGTACAAAAAATTATAAATTCAAATGAAATACTAGATACAAAGAAAAAATTACAATCCTTTTTAGGATTAGTAAACCAAGTAAGAGAATATATACCAAAGTTAGCAGAATATTTAAAACCATTAAATAAAAAATTAAAAAAGGATATTGAATATCATTTTGACCAAACAGATAAAAAATATATACAAAAGGTTAAAGAATTATGTCAAAAGTTACCAAAATTATATTTTCCAGATATAACAAAAGAATTTATATATATAGTAGAAACAGATTCAAGTAACCATAGTTACGGTGGAGTATTAAAATATAAGTATCTTGATACAAAAACAGAACATCACTGTCGATATCACTCAGGAACATATACGGAACCTCAAGATAAATGGGAAATAAATAGGAAAGAATTATTTGCCTTATATAAATGTTTATTAGCATTCGAACCATATATAGTTTATAACAAATTTATTGTCAGAACAGATAATACACAAGTAAAATGGTGGCTAACAAGAAAATTAGACGACTCAGTTACAACAAAAGAAATACGAAGACTTGTCTTAAATATACAAAATTTTACATTTACAATAGAAGTGATCAGTACTAACAAAAATGTTACTGCAGACTACTTATAAAGACAAAGCTACTCAGACAGATCAAGATAGCCAAATGGATATTTTATTAAAAGCCATGACTACACTTTGCTTAAAAGTGGACAGTTTTGAGCTAGAATTAAAAGAGCTAAAGAAGGAAAGAGCTACAAGTCAGCCGCATGACTCAAAATATGCTGAACTATGTCGATCGGAAGACATTAAAAATCCAGAACTAGAAGGAGACGTTGAGAAACTCCATAAAACTCATAACAAGTTTGTTAATGCAGCTACAGGAAAAGCATCTACAGAAGCAAGCAGCTCAAATACAACCAGTCAATCTACAAAAAGACAAAACCAAAATTTAAATAGCCAGTTTACAAAAACCTTTACCAAAAATAAACAACCCATAAATCTATCACATCCGACTATACCAAGTCCACAAACATCCACATATGCCGCAAGCCTAAACCAAAATAAACAAGTATATAACCACATTTCCAGAGCATACATCCAAAATATCTATAAAACCCAAACATTTTTGAATTTACATCCAAGATCTCAGACGACCAATGACCCTCAAAAAGATTTTATAACTCAAAAACTACAAGGATATAATAAACTAATTGCCCAGCCTGGCACCAGTGCAAATTTAGTACGTACATGCTACGAATATGGACTACTTTCAACAGTATATACAGCAGATGGAGCAGAACTACAACAAATACCAGACTTATATAATGCTTTTACAATATACAAAAGAATTACAGACGGATCATTCTTTTACATACGATGTTATTCAGCACCAGCAGAGATATTATACAATGAGATAAAACCACTCATCCAAGTAGTAAAAATTGGACTTACCAGAGATATGATTATCCCAGAGGAAATAGAAAAACAACCAGAAATACCAGAAGTTGATATACCAACATTCTTTGCTACAAAAAGATTAATAGGACTACAAGTAATTATTCAAGAACTAGTCAACAACTACACCAATGGACATAATATATGGAAATATCATTGTAGAGACCATGCCATGATCTATGCAAATTCAAGAGTACTACGCCAAGAAGATATGGAAGAAGTACGTAGTTGGATATGGACATTATTAAGACCTGAAGATACCCCAACAACAAGAGCTATCAAAAAGGATTTTATTTCAGAAAATTTATTGGTTAAATACTGCCAGTATTTAGGACCGAAATACTCAGATCACCATTGCTCAAAATGCAGTGGAGGAAATACCACAACTATACCAGAAGTAAATCTAGAATGAAGACAAACGGACAAGCTACAAACAAAAAGAGCTACAGACAAAGACATAATCATAAATAGTTCCTAGTTTATTTTATTATGTAAATTATTGCAGAGGAATCTTTACTTTTTCTTTCTTCTTAGCATTAGTCAAAAAGTGGGAATAGTAAGAAACCCCACACGTTTTCTTTCAATAATGTAAAATAGTAGGACACGTTTTCTTTCTCTTTTTCAAATATTCCGGGATTGGTTCTTGAGGTGGTATAGGTTTTTGAGGATGGTCTTGTTTTATTGGTTGGTTTTTTAGTTGTTCGATTTCTTTTCTGGCTTCTAATCGTATTTTTTCAATTTCTAATTTTTGATCTATTTCAGTATTTTCCTTTTGTAATCTTATCATTTCTGTTAAACTATCTTCTAATTTAGCTGATATTGGATCTGGCATTAAATGTAATTTTGTACCTATTTTTCTATATCGTCGTCCTAAATTTGAGTGTGTTATTGTTATTTGTGTTCCATCTGTTCCTAAAAATGTTTTTTCTTCCACTGGATATTCTTCTTTATTCATAAGTATATTTAATTTCCATTATATCTTTTTGTAATTCTAATTCTTGTATAGTTTGTTTTTGTGCTTCAATTGATTTCTTAGCTACTCCTGCAAATATATTGTAATTTAATCTTTCTTTTCTAATATTAAGTTCTTCTTTAATGTCAATAAATTTTCTTAATAATTCCATTTTTCTTATTATTTTTGGTGTTTCTGGATATATATATACGGGGTTACTTGATTCTGGTTTATCCATTTATAGTTTGTTTTAATGATATAGTTATTTTATCTAATGCTTTGACTAATCTTGTCATTACTTTATATAAGTTATCTATTTCTTTAATTATTTGTGTAACTTCTCGTAGGTTATATTTTTGTTGACTTTTTATTTTACTCTGTTTTTCAATTCTTTTTGTTGAATAGTGTATTTTTATTTTTCTAACTACTTTTGATTGTTGTCGTTTATACATTATAATTCATCATATTTATATTCTTGTTGTTTTATGAGTTGTCTTATATATTCGTATTCAGTATAGGAAATTGTATCTATTAATTCAGGTATTTTTGTGTATTCGTATTTTTCATATAAGTTATCTAAATTTAGTCGTAGTTTCTGTATTTTAGTTGCTATATTTATTTGTTTATCTAATCTTATACATCTAGGATGTTCATCTGGTAGATCTTCTCCATATTCAATTCCTTTCATGTTTTCTGTTTGCATTATAAATTGTTTTTTACTATGTTTCCTTATTCTATTTTTATAAATATTGTTGGTACTTATCTTATTTGGTATGACATCTTTTTTATTTTTATATTTTTTATTTCTATGTTCTTTGTTCCTATGCTCTTTATTCCTATACTCTTTATTCCTATGTTCTTTATTCCTATGTTCTTTATTCCTATGCTCTTTATTCCTTTGCTCTGATACCAATTGTGGGGGTGGTCCTATTGGTCCTGCTATTTTTACTTCTTGGGTCATTTTAGCTAAATGCGGAATTATAGTAGTTATCTCGTTCTCTAATTAGTCTTAATATGATATTGATATCTCTTACTATTAGATCTAAATAACCACTATTTTGTGTTTGTATATATCTGTCTAGATTGAATTGTATTAGTGTTTCTCTTTCTCTTAATTCATCTATAGTTTTTTGCCAATTTTCTAAATGTTGTTGGTTCATTTTAATAATAATCTAGATATCCTTCTGTATCTATATCTAGGTATATATCATTATTTCTAGAGTCATCATCACTATCATTGTTTAATATTGTATCTAACCATGATTCTTTCATTAGGTCTATAAGTTCATGAGTAAATAATAGATTATATATGTTTTGTATTATTTCTGTATCTAAAGTTTTTAATATATATAAGATTAATATTTTGTAGTCCTTGTCTTCATTTATCAAATATTTAGGTGTTGGGGTTTTATATTTTTCTACATCTTCTGTTTGTTTAAGGTTACTAGTTTCTGCTATATCGGGTTTCATATAACTAGATTCTGTCATTTCTTACTTCTGTGTTTAATCAAATTATTCCTTCTAACCTCTGCTTATATTATTACCTTTATCATCGAATAGTCCAGTATGTTTAATTATCCGGTTGGTCACTACTATGGGTTCCAGCTTTAATCAGTTTACCCTAACACTGCTTACTTCAGTTGGTTTACTACCCTATTCACGGCATTCTTAGCCTTTTTCTGGGTTCAACCATTTTGGAAAAGCTTAGTCTGGGTCTAACTTACTCTTAGCTTCCTAACCATAGCAAACTAATAAGGATAATGTTAACATAATCAAACTATAACATGATAAATAATAATAAGCTAATAGAGATTATTAGGAATATGATAGATTAGTTACACATATGTAAATATGAGTATACCTTTGGTGTTATCTCGTCGGTAGTATGTGATATAGATGTTTCTATATTGGATTCCTCCATGCTATATATGTAAAATATTTTTTATTTATGGTGAGTCTCAACACATGAGAGAGTAGGTTAGCAAAAATTGCTTGCCTTCTTTCTCATCTGTTCGTCTCTATTTATATTACAAGAAAACGCGTCTCAATAGTGGAAACCGCGTAATAAAGGAAAAACGCGTAAATGCATAGTGCTAGTCACTGTGTACTTTACGACTTTTGAAAAAGAGAAAGAAAACGTGTCCTACTATTTTACATTATTGAAAGAAAACGTGTGGGGTTTCTTACTATTCCCACTTTTTGACTAATGCTAAGAAGAAAGAAAAAGTAAAGATTCCTCTGCAATAATTTACATAATAAAATAAACTAGGAACTATTTATGATTATGTCTTTGTCTGTAGCTCTTTTTGTTTGTAGCTTGTCCGTTTGTCTTCATTCTAGATTTACTTCTGGTATAGTTGTGGTATTTCCTCCACTGCATTTTGAGCAATGGTGATCTGAGTATTTCGGTCCTAAATACTGGCAGTATTTAACCAATAAATTTTCTGAAATAAAATCCTTTTTGATAGCTCTTGTTGTTGGGGTATCTTCAGGTCTTAATAATGTCCATATCCAACTACGTACTTCTTCCATATCTTCTTGGCGTAGTACTCTTGAATTTGCATAGATCATGGCATGGTCTCTACAATGATATTTCCATATATTATGTCCATTGGTGTAGTTGTTGACTAGTTCTTGAATAATTACTTGTAGTCCTATTAATCTTTTTGTAGCAAAGAATGTTGGTATATCAACTTCTGGTATTTCTGGTTGTTTTTCTATTTCCTCTGGGATAATCATATCTCTGGTAAGTCCAATTTTTACTACTTGGATGAGTGGTTTTATCTCATTGTATAATATCTCTGCTGGTGCTGAATAACATCGTATGTAAAAGAATGATCCGTCTGTAATTCTTTTGTATATTGTAAAAGCATTATATAAGTCTGGTATTTGTTGTAGTTCTGCTCCATCTGCTGTATATACTGTTGAAAGTAGTCCATATTCGTAGCATGTACGTACTAAATTTGCACTGGTGCCAGGCTGGGCAATTAGTTTATTATATCCTTGTAGTTTTTGAGTTATAAAATCTTTTTGAGGGTCATTGGTCGTCTGAGATCTTGGATGTAAATTCAAAAATGTTTGGGTTTTATAGATATTTTGGATGTATGCTCTGGAAATGTGGTTATATACTTGTTTATTTTGGTTTAGGCTTGCGGCATATGTGGATGTTTGTGGACTTGGTATAGTCGGATGTGATAGATTTATGGGTTGTTTATTTTTGGTAAAGGTTTTTGTAAACTGGCTATTTAAATTTTGGTTTTGTCTTTTTGTAGATTGACTGGTTGTATTTGAGCTGCTTGCTTCTGTAGATGCTTTTCCTGTAGCTGCATTAACAAACTTGTTATGAGTTTTATGGAGTTTCTCAACGTCTCCTTCTAGTTCTGGATTTTTAATGTCTTCCGATCGACATAGTTCAGCATATTTTGAGTCATGCGGCTGACTTGTAGCTCTTTCCTTCTTTAGCTCTTTTAATTCTAGCTCAAAACTGTCCACTTTTAAGCAAAGTGTAGTCATGGCTTTTAATAAAATATCCATTTGGCTATCTTGATCTGTCTGAGTAGCTTTGTCTTGATAAGTAGTCTGCAGTAACATTTTTGTTAGTACTGATCACTTCTATTGTAAATGTAAAATTTTGTATATTTAAGACAAGTCTTCGTATTTCTTTTGTTGTAACTGAGTCGTCTAATTTTCTTGTTAGCCACCATTTTACTTGTGTATTATCTGTTCTGACAATAAATTTGTTATAAACTATATATGGTTCGAATGCTAATAAACATTTATATAAGGCAAATAATTCTTTCCTATTTATTTCCCATTTATCTTGAGGTTCCGTATATGTTCCTGAGTGATATCGACAGTGATGTTCTGTTTTTGTATCAAGATACTTATATTTTAATACTCCACCGTAACTATGGTTACTTGAATCTGTTTCTACTATATATATAAATTCTTTTGTTATATCTGGAAAATATAATTTTGGTAACTTTTGACATAATTCTTTAACCTTTTGTATATATTTTTTATCTGTTTGGTCAAAATGATATTCAATATCCTTTTTTAATTTTTTATTTAATGGTTTTAAATATTCTGCTAACTTTGGTATATATTCTCTTACTTGGTTTACTAATCCTAAAAAGGATTATAATTTTTTCTTTGTATCTAGTATTTCATTTGAATTTATAATTTTTTGTACTATATGTGTTTGCATTTTTACTCCGTTCTTATCTATTTGTATACCGAGAAATTCTATTTGGTTTTTCATTATTTCTGCCTTGCTTTTACTTAAACTAATTCCTGCTGTATCTATAATGTTGATAAATTTATTTAGTAATTGTATATGTTCGTCTTCTGTTCTTGAGTATAATAATATATCATCAATATATACAATACAATTCTCTAATTGTGTAAAATATGTATCCATAAAATGTTGATACCTACCTGGTGCATTTTTATATCCAAAGGGTAAAACATTCCATTCATAAAATCCTTGGGGTACTGTGAATGCTGTTAAATGTTTAGAGTTATCTTCTAATTTTAAATGATAAAATCCTGATTTGCAATCAAATTTGCTAAAGTAATTATATCCTTGGATTTGTCTAATTTTTAATATTTTATTTGGTATTGGGTAATTATAAGTTTTAGTTTTGGCATTTAGATTTCTATAATCAATAACCATTCTACTTTTTCCTCTTTTTTGTTCACTATGTTTGTTAACAATAAAGGCTGGACTAGTATGTTTACTATTACTAGCTTGAATGTAATTATTGTGAAGTAATTCATCTATGTGTAAGGTAAATTCTTTTAAATCATCAAAGTTATATTTTAATGGTTTTTGGGTTATTATACTATTTTGATCAATTAGTTCTATTGTAACTGTTGTTTTATGTTTATGCCATCCTTTAAGCGGATTGTCACTATATAAGGGTTCTAACTTATCATAGATTGGTTGTAACATGTTAATATTAAAGGTTATAATTTCTATTGCTTTCTCTGTTGTTGATTGATTTTCTAGTTTTTGTGTTATTTTTTCTGATCCTTTTATCCATGGTGTTGTTTTTCTAGGTTTATTTTGTACTCTTTTGGCTCCTATTTTTTGTTTACAAGGTGTTGTAAACCAACAGTGTGTTTTTGTTAGTATATGAGGGTATAGTTCATCTATAAAGGGCATTCCTAAAATTATATCTCTTGTTGTGAAATCATAGTTATACATCGTTTTTATTGTTAGTATTTTATCATATATTTGTAGTTTTACATCTTTTGCGTAATATTTTACCATACTTCCTTCGTCATTAAATCCGGTGAATACAGTTGGATTTTTTATCTTTTGCCATTTGGATTCTGGTAAACAATTGTATCTACATAAATTTGCTTCTGCGCCTGTGTCTATCATTGGTGTATAATATCTACTATTATATCCTTCCACAATTATTTTTGCTAATATATATACTTTCATGCTAAGGTATTTTTATAGTATTGATTTTGTTCTATTGATTATTACATTTTTATTTTGGTAATGAATGATTAATCTTTTATCTTCTAACTTATATGGTTTTACTTGTTCTAGCCATTGTAGTCCTAAAACTATATTTGGATTTATTTGTCCTATTGTAAATTGTATATTTATAGGTATTCCGCCTATAATTACTTTTTGAATAGTTATTTCCTTTGTCTATTTTAATTCTATTGGTAAATCGGGTATTTCTTGTTCTTGTATTATAATATCATCTTCTGTAATTAATTCTCTGGTTATCCAATTATCTTGTTCTCCAGTGTTGATTAAAATTAAATATTTTCGTTGATTTAATATTCCTGTTATATAATAGGGATGTTGTGTTGGTATTATTTCATTAGGTATTTCATATTCTATTCTTCTAGATGTGCTCATTCTTGATGAGGATGAGGGGGCATCTATTTGTCTTTTTGATGTCGTTCCTATTCTTTCTTTTACTATATCTAATTCTTGGTTCATATTTAAATCATCATAACTATAATCATTATTATCTATAACTGTTAAGATATTGTCAAATGGGGATTCTATATTAATTTTATCAATTTTATTGGTTGCTTGTACCATATGTTTAGTAGTTAAAATATATAAATTTTTGCATCTTGCTGTAAATATTTTACTTCCAGGGGTTAGTTCTATTCCTGATAGCTTCCAATATAATACTAGGGATTTATCTATATTTCTATCTTTTATTGCTACTGTATAATTTGGGTTAACTGTAAACTTAAATTTTTGGTATATTAAATTTCCTTTTACTGCACTAATTATACTCTGTTCAATTGGGTACTTAATTCTATCATCTGCTAAGTATAGTTCTATAGGTGTATTTATTCCTTCCTTAAAACATGCTTTTATTAATATCTGTATTGCTCCTAAGTGTACATGAGTTATTTCGTTTTTCGGTTTTGGTTTTAATGTTTGTATTTCTTTGGTTATTTCTCTTTTACTTATTATGGGTACCATTGCACTACCTTGCGCATATTTACAGTCTACTGTATGTTCCTTTTGGCTTATTATATAATATTCTTCTTTTGGTTTTTTGAACCAATATCTTACCATTGGTACATCTAATACATTATCTATTTTTAAGGTTATTTCTTGTTTTGTGATTTGCTTGTATATATTTGAGTCAAATATTATTTTCTGGTTATTACTATCTTCAGTTTGGTAATTTTCTTTTTCTATTATTCCTGATTCAGTCATCAATTTCGGTTTCTGTATCTGATAGATTTATATTGTTAATATCATCATTATTCAAATCAGTTTCTAAGTCTGAGTTATTCATTTCTATATCTGGCAGTTCATCTAGTTCATAAATACTATCGTTACTTTCTAAATCATAATCTATGTATGGTAATTCTGTATAAATATTTTCTTCTATTCTGACTTCGGTAATTTGTTTTTTCTTTATATCTTTAGGTATTTTACAATCTTTGGCTAAGTGTCCTAATTTTCCACAGTTGTAACATTTACATTCTGATAATTTTTTCTTAGGTCGATAAGGTCTTTTTCTTTTGTAATTTTTTATATAATATCGTTTTCTTGGATTTTTATACTTGTATTTAGATTTAAAGGATTTATATTTTTTAAATCGTTTTTTGTATCTAAACTTATTTTTCTTAGTTTTACAACCAAATTGTGGTGCTATCTTTTGTGTACAACACGACATGTTTTTTGTTAATACTTTATCTAATCTTTGTTTATCTTTATATTCATCACATAGTCCTATAAACCATGTTTGTAAATATTTTATTCTAGCTCCTAATGTATCTGTTAAACTAGCTGCGTCCCATGCTGTTATAATTTTTGTACTAAATGGTTCAGGTAATTTTGTAAAATATGTTCTTCTAACTGCTATAGTTTCTTCATGAGTATATATTGCTCTATAATAGTAATCTTTAAAAGCGCATGTATATTCATCTATATAACACATATTGCATATTGATAATTTATTCATTAATTGTCTATTTAGATTTTTATCTTTTTCTTGTTCTGCTAATTCTGTTGTCATACTTCCAAATTCATTTCTAATTCCAAATTCGTATTTGTCTAATATAGCTATGCTTGATGTTGTAATTGTTCCACTACTATCTTTATTATTTCTTAAAGCTGCTCTACCATCAGCTGTTATATTATGTAGCCATAATTTTACTGTTCCTATTAGTGTTCTTTCTATATATCCTGGTGTATCTGCTACTGATATTTTATTATCTATTAGTTGTTTTGCAATTTGTCCTATCCATACTTGTATTGTTTTATTTACATCTGTGACACAATCTAAATCTAAAAATTGTGAATGTTCTGGAGTTTTAGTTGGTGTCCATTTATTTAGTCTACTTTGCCATATTGCTTCGTATCTATTGTCATCTGTTACTGTATAATAAGTTGGTCCGGTTGTTCTAGGGTTGTCATATCTTCTTTTATCATATGTTCTACTCGTACTTGTTTGTTCATTTTTTATGGTATTTATATTTGGTTTAGCATTTGTTGTATTTATATTTAAATCTGTTATTTGGTTCATTATTTGGGTATATGTTTCACTGTTTTCGTCATTATTATCATTTTGGCTAAATTTATTTCGGATTCGGATTCGTGTATGGTAACATTATCTATGGTTAAATTGTCTATTGTGATGTTATCAATACTTATATTTGGAGATTCTTCGTCAGGTTTTAAGCTATCTTTTTGAGGGTCATTGGTCGTCTGAGATCTTGGATGTAAATTCAAAAATGTTTGGGTTTTATAGATATTTTGGATGTATGCTCTGGAAATGTGGTTATATACTTGTTTATTTTGGTTTAGGCTTGCGGCATATGTGGATGTTTGTGGACTTGGTATAGTCGGATGTGATAGATTTATGGGTTGTTTATTTTTGGTAAAGGTTTTTGTAAACTGGCTATTTAAATTTTGGTTTTGTCTTTTTGTAGATTGACTGGTTGTATTTGAGCTGCTTGCTTCTGTAGATGCTTTTCCTGTAGCTGCATTAACAAACTTGTTATGAGTTTTATGGAGTTTCTCAACGTCTCCTTCTAGTTCTGGATTTTTAATGTCTTCCGATCGACATAGTTCAGCATATTTTGTGGAATTAGAAAAGTTAAAAGAACAAATACACTTAGAAAGCTTAAACCCTGACGAAGAATCTCCAAATATAAGTATTGATAACATCACAATAGACAATTTAACCATAGATAATGTTACCATACACGAATCCGAATCCGAAATAAATTTAGCCAATAATGATAATAATGACGAAAACAGTGAAACATATACCCAAATAATGAACCAAATAACAGATTTAAATATAAATACAACAAATGCTAAACCAAATATAAATACCATAAAAAATGAACAAACAAGTACGAGTAGAACATATGATAAAAGAAGATATGACAACCCTAGAACAACCGGACCAACTTATTATACAGTAACAGATGACAATAGATACGAAGCAATATGGCAAAGTAGACTAAATAAATGGACACCAACTAAAACTCCAGAACATTCACAATTTTTAGATTTAGATTGTGTCACAGATGTAAATAAAACAATACAAGTATGGATAGGACAAATTGCAAAACAACTAATAGATAATAAAATATCAGTAGCAGATACACCAGGATATATAGAAAGAACACTAATAGGAACAGTAAAATTATGGCTACATAATATAACAGCTGGTGGTAGAGCAGCTTTAAGAAATAATAAAGATAGTAGTGGAACAATTACAACATCAAGCATAGCTATATTAGACAAATACGAATTTGGAATTAGAAATGAATTTGGAAGTATGACAACAGAATTAGCAGAACAAGAAAAAGATAAAAATCTAAATAGACAATTAATGAATAAATTATCAATATGCAATATGTGTTATATAGATGAATATACATGCGCTTTTAAAGATTACTATTATAGAGCAATATATACTCATGAAGAAGCTATAGCAGTTAGAAGAACATATTTTACAAAATTACCTGAACCATTTAGTACAAAAATTATAACAGCATGGGACGCAGCTAGTTTAACAGATACATTAGGAGCTAGAATAAAATATTTACAAACATGGTTTATAGGACTATGTGATGAATATAAAGATAAACAAAGATTAGATAAAGTATTAACAAAAAACATGTCGTGTTGTACACAAAAGATAGCACCACAATTTGGTTGTAAAACTAAGAAAAATAAGTTTAGATACAAAAAACGATTTAAAAAATATAAATCCTTTAAATCTAAATACAAGTATAAAAATCCAAGAAAACGATATTATATAAAAAATTACAAAAGAAAAAGACCTTATCGACCTAAGAAAAAATTATCAGAATGTAAATGTTACAACTGTGGAAAATTAGGACACTTAGCCAAAGATTGTAAAATACCTAAAGATATAAAGAAAAAACAAATTACCGAAGTCAGAATAGAAGAAAATATTTATACAGAATTACCATACATAGATTATGATTTAGAAAGTAACGATAGTATTTATGAACTAGATGAACTGCCAGATATAGAAATGAATAACTCAGACTTAGAAACTGATTTGAATAATGATGATATTAACAATATAAATCTATCAGATACAGAAACCGAAATTGATGACTGAATCAGGAATAATAGAAAAAGAAAATTACCAAACTGAAGATAGTAATAACCAGAAAATAATATTTGACTCAAATATATACAAGCAAATCACAAAACAAGAAATAACCTTAAAAATAGATAATGTATTAGATGTACCAATGGTAAGATATTGGTTCAAAAAACCAAAAGAAGAATATTATATAATAAGCCAAAAGGAACATACAGTAGACTGTAAATATGCGCAAGGTAGTGCAATGGTACCCATAATAAGTAAAAGAGAAATAACCAAAGAAATACAAACATTAAAACCAAAACCGAAAAACGAAATAACTCATGTACACTTAGGAGCAATACAGATATTAATAAAAGCATGTTTTAAGGAAGGAATAAATACACCTATAGAACTATACTTAGCAGATGATAGAATTAAGTACCCAATTGAACAGAGTATAATTAGTGCAGTAAAAGGAAATTTAATATACCAAAAATTTAAGTTTACAGTTAACCCAAATTATACAGTAGCAATAAAAGATAGAAATATAGATAAATCCCTAGTATTATATTGGAAGCTATCAGGAATAGAACTAACCCCTGGAAGTAAAATATTTACAGCAAGATGCAAAAATTTATATATTTTAACTACTAAACATATGGTACAAGCAACCAATAAAATTGATAAAATTAATATAGAATCCCCATTTGACAATATCTTAACAGTTATAGATAATAATGATTATAGTTATGATGATTTAAATATGAACCAAGAATTAGATATAGTAAAAGAAAGAATAGGAACGACATCAAAAAGACAAATAGATGCCCCCTCATCCTCATCAAGAATGAGCACATCTAGAAGAATAGAATATGAAATACCTAATGAAATAATACCAACACAACATCCCTATTATATAACAGGAATATTAAATCAACGAAAATATTTAATTTTAATCAACACTGGAGAACAAGATAATTGGATAACCAGAGAATTAATTACAGAAGATGATATTATAATACAAGAACAAGAAATACCCGATTTACCAATAGAATTAAAACAGACAAAGGAAATAACTATTCAAGAAGTAATTATAGGCGGAATACCTATAAATATACAATTTACAATAGGACAAATAAATCCAAATATAGTTTTAGGACTACAATGGCTAGAACAAGTAAAACCATATAAGTTAGAAGATAAAAGATTAATCATTCATTACCAAAATAAAAATGTAATAATCAATAGAACAAAATCAATACTATAAAAATACCTTAGCATGAAAGTATATATATTAGCAAAAATAATTGTGGAAGGATATAATAGTAGATATTATACACCAATGATAGACACAGGCGCAGAAGCAAATTTATGTAGATACAATTGTTTACCAGAATCCAAATGGCAAAAGATAAAAAATCCAACTGTATTCACCGGATTTAATGACGAAGGAAGTATGGTAAAATATTACGCAAAAGATGTAAAACTACAAATATATGATAAAATACTAACAATAAAAACGATGTATAACTATGATTTCACAACAAGAGATATAATTTTAGGAATGCCCTTTATAGATGAACTATACCCTCATATACTAACAAAAACACACTGTTGGTTTACAACACCTTGTAAACAAAAAATAGGAGCCAAAAGAGTACAAAATAAACCTAGAAAAACAACACCATGGATAAAAGGATCAGAAAAAATAACACAAAAACTAGAAAATCAATCAACAACAGAGAAAGCAATAGAAATTATAACCTTTAATATTAACATGTTACAACCAATCTATGATAAGTTAGAACCCTTATATAGTGACAATCCGCTTAAAGGATGGCATAAACATAAAACAACAGTTACAATAGAACTAATTGATCAAAATAGTATAATAACCCAAAAACCATTAAAATATAACTTTGATGATTTAAAAGAATTTACCTTACACATAGATGAATTACTTCACAATAATTACATTCAAGCTAGTAATAGTAAACATACTAGTCCAGCCTTTATTGTTAACAAACATAGTGAACAAAAAAGAGGAAAAAGTAGAATGGTTATTGATTATAGAAATCTAAATGCCAAAACTAAAACTTATAATTACCCAATACCAAATAAAATATTAAAAATTAGACAAATCCAAGGATATAATTACTTTAGCAAATTTGATTGCAAATCAGGATTTTATCATTTAAAATTAGAAGATAACTCTAAACATTTAACAGCATTCACAGTACCCCAAGGATTTTATGAATGGAATGTTTTACCCTTTGGATATAAAAATGCACCAGGTAGGTATCAACATTTTATGGATACATATTTTACACAATTAGAGAATTGTATTGTATAAATTGATGATATATTATTATACTCAAGAACAGAAGACGAACATATACAATTACTAAATAAATTTATCAACATTATAGATACAGCAGGAATTAGTTTAAGTAAAAGCAAGGCAGAAATAATGAAAAACCAAATAGAATTTCTCGGTATACAAATAGATAAGAACGGAGTAAAAATGCAAACACATATAGTACAAAAAATTATAAATTCAAATGAAATACTAGATACAAAGAAAAAATTACAATCCTTTTTAGGATTAGTAAACCAAGTAAGAGAATATATACCAAAGTTAGCAGAATATTTAAAACCATTAAATAAAAAATTAAAAAAGGATATTGAATATCATTTTGACCAAACAGATAAAAAATATATACAAAAGGTTAAAGAATTATGTCAAAAGTTACCAAAATTATATTTTCCAGATATAACAAAAGAATTTATATATATAGTAGAAACAGATTCAAGTAACCATAGTTACGGTGGAGTATTAAAATATAAGTATCTTGATACAAAAACAGAACATCACTGTCGATATCACTCAGGAACATATACGGAACCTCAAGATAAATGGGAAATAAATAGGAAAGAATTATTTGCCTTATATAAATGTTTATTAGCATTCGAACCATATATAGTTTATAACAAATTTATTGTCAGAACAGATAATACACAAGTAAAATGGTGGCTAACAAGAAAATTAGACGACTCAGTTACAACAAAAGAAATACGAAGACTTGTCTTAAATATACAAAATTTTACATTTACAATAGAAGTGATCAGTACTAACAAAAATGTTACTGCAGACTACTTATAAAGACAAAGCTACTCAGACAGATCAAGATAGCCAAATGGATATTTTATTAAAAGCCATGACTACACTTTGCTTAAAAGTGGACAGTTTTGAGCTAGAATTAAAAGAGCTAAAGAAGGAAAGAGCTACAAGTCAGCCGCATGACTCAAAATATGCTGAACTATGTCGATCGGAAGACATTAAAAATCCAGAACTAGAAGGAGACGTTGAGAAACTCCATAAAACTCATAACAAGTTTGTTAATGCAGCTACAGGAAAAGCATCTACAGAAGCAAGCAGCTCAAATACAACCAGTCAATCTACAAAAAGACAAAACCAAAATTTAAATAGCCAGTTTACAAAAACCTTTACCAAAAATAAACAACCCATAAATCTATCACATCCGACTATACCAAGTCCACAAACATCCACATATGCCGCAAGCCTAAACCAAAATAAACAAGTATATAACCACATTTCCAGAGCATACATCCAAAATATCTATAAAACCCAAACATTTTTGAATTTACATCCAAGATCTCAGACGACCAATGACCCTCAAAAAGATTTTATAACTCAAAAACTACAAGGATATAATAAACTAATTGCCCAGCCTGGCACCAGTGCAAATTTAGTACGTACATGCTACGAATATGGACTACTTTCAACAGTATATACAGCAGATGGAGCAGAACTACAACAAATACCAGACTTATATAATGCTTTTACAATATACAAAAGAATTACAGACGGATCATTCTTTTACATACGATGTTATTCAGCACCAGCAGAGATATTATACAATGAGATAAAACCACTCATCCAAGTAGTAAAAATTGGACTTACCAGAGATATGATTATCCCAGAGGAAATAGAAAAACAACCAGAAATACCAGAAGTTGATATACCAACATTCTTTGCTACAAAAAGATTAATAGGACTACAAGTAATTATTCAAGAACTAGTCAACAACTACACCAATGGACATAATATATGGAAATATCATTGTAGAGACCATGCCATGATCTATGCAAATTCAAGAGTACTACGCCAAGAAGATATGGAAGAAGTACGTAGTTGGATATGGACATTATTAAGACCTGAAGATACCCCAACAACAAGAGCTATCAAAAAGGATTTTATTTCAGAAAATTTATTGGTTAAATACTGCCAGTATTTAGGACCGAAATACTCAGATCACCATTGCTCAAAATGCAGTGGAGGAAATACCACAACTATACCAGAAGTAAATCTAGAATGAAGACAAACGGACAAGCTACAAACAAAAAGAGCTACAGACAAAGACATAATCATAAATAGTTCCTAGTTTATTTTATTATGTAAATTATTGCAGAGGAATCTTTACTTTTTCTTTCTTCTTAGCATTAGTCAAAAAGTGGGAATAGTAAGAAACCCCACACGTTTTCTTTCAATAATGTAAAATAGTAGGACACGTTTTCTTTCTCTTTTTCAAAAGTCGTAAAGTACACAGTGACTAGCACTATGCATTTACGCGTTTTTCCTTTATTACGCGGTTTCCACTATTGAGACGCGTTTTCTTGTAATATAAATAGAGACGAACAGATGAGAAAGAAGGCAAGCAATTTTTGCTAACCTACTCTCTCATGTGTTGAGACTCACCATAAATAAAAAAATATTTTACATATATAGCATGGAGGAATCCAATATAGAAACATCTATATCACATACTACCGACGAGATAACACCAAAGGTATACTCATATTTACATATGTGTAACTAATCTATCATATTCCTAATAATCTCTATTAGCTTATTATTATTTATCATGTTATAGTTTGATTATGTTAACATTATCCTTATTAGTTTGCTATGGTTAGGAAGCTAAGAGTAAGTTAGACCCAGACTAAGCTTTTCCAAAATGGTTGAACCCAGAAAAAGGCTAAGAATGCCGTGAATAGGGTAGTAAACCAACTGAAGTAAGCAGTGTTAGGGTAAACTGATTAAAGCTGGAACCCATAGTAGTGACCAACCGGATAATTAAACATACTGGACTATTCGATGATAAAGGTAATAATATAAGCAGAGGTTAGAAGGAATAATTTGATTAAACACAGAAGTAAGAAATGACAGAATCTAGTTATATGAAACCCGATATAGCAGAAACTAGTAACCTTAAACAAACAGAAGATGTAGAAAAATATAAAACCCCAACACCTAAATATTTGATAAATGAAGACAAGGACTACAAAATATTAATCTTATATATATTAAAAACTTTAGATACAGAAATAATACAAAACATATATAATCTATTATTTACTCATGAACTTATAGACCTAATGAAAGAATCATGGTTAGATACAATATTAAACAATGATAGTGATGATGACTCTAGAAATAATGATATATACCTAGATATAGATACAGAAGGATATCTAGATTATTATTAAAATGAACCAACAACATTTAGAAAATTGGCAAAAAACTATAGATGAATTAAGAGAAAGAGAAACACTAATACAATTCAATCTAGACAGATATATACAAACACAAAATAGTGGTTATTTAGATCTAATAGTAAGAGATATCAATATCATATTAAGACTAATTAGAGAACGAGATAACTACTATAATTCCGCATTTAGCTAAAATGACCCAAGAAGTAAAAATAGCAGGACCAATAGGACCACCCCCACAATTGGTATCAGAGCAAAGGAATAAAGAGCATAGGAATAAAGAACATAGGAATAAAGAACATAGGAATAAAGAGTATAGGAATAAAGAGCATAGGAACAAAGAACATAGAAATAAAAAATATAAAAATAAAAAAGATGTCATACCAAATAAGATATTCCAAATAAGATAAGTACCAACAATATTTATAAAAATAGAATAAGGAAACATAGTAAAAAACAATTTATAATGCAAACAGAAAACATGAAAGGAATTGAATATGGAGAAGATCTACCAGATGAACATCCTAGATGTATAAGATTAGATAAACAAATAAATATAGCAACTAAAATACAGAAACTACGACTAAATTTAGATAACTTATATGAAAAATACGAATACACAAAAATACCTGAATTAATAGATACAATTTCCTATACTGAATACGAATATATAAGACAACTCATAAAACAACAAGAATATAAATATGATGAATTATAATGTATAAACGACAACAATCAAAAGTAGTTAGAAAAATAAAAATACAGTATTCAACAAAAAGAATTGAAAAACAGAGTAAAATAAAAAGTCAACAAAAATATAACCTACGAGAAGTTACACAAATAATTAAAGAAATAGATAACTTATATAAAGTAATGACAAGATTAGTCAAAGCATTAGATAAAATAACTATATCATTAAAACAAACTATAAATGGATAAACCAGAATCAAGTAACCCCGTATATATATATCCAGAAACACCAAAAATAATAAGAAAAATGGAATTATTAAGAAAATTTATTGACATTAAAGAAGAACTTAATATTAGAAAAGAAAGATTAAATTACAATATATTTGCAGGAGTAGCTAAGAAATCAATTGAAGCACAAAAACAAACTATACAAGAATTAGAATTACAAAAAGATATAATGGAAATTAAATATACTTATGAATAAAGAAGAATATCCAGTGGAAGAAAAAACATTTTTAGGAACAGATGGAACACAAATAACAATAACACACTCAAATTTAGGACGACGATATAGAAAAATAGGTACAAAATTACATTTAATGCTAGATCCAATATCAGCTAAATTAGAAGATAGTTTAACAGAAATGATAAGATTACAAAAGGAAAATACTGAAATAGATCAAAAATTAGAAATTGAAAAAATACGATTAGAAGCCAGAAAAGAAATCGAACAACTAAAAAACCAACCAATAAAACAAGACCATCCTCAAAAACCTATACCACCTCAAGAACCAATCCCGGAATATTTTGAACCAGAACCTGAAACATCCGAATCATCTACAAAAATACAAGAAATGGAAAGAGAATTAGCAATATTAAAACAAATCTATGCCCAGAAAGTACAAGCAAGATTAGCAAAACAAAAAGAAAAAATAAAAAAAGAAAAAGAAAAAAAATTAGCAATAGAAATTATAACCTTTAATATTAACATGTTACAACCAATCTATGATAAGTTAGAACCCTTATATAGTGACAATCCGCTTAAAGGATGGCATAAACATAAAACAACAGTTACAATAGAACTAATTGATCAAAATAGTATAATAACCCAAAAACCATTAAAATATAACTTTGATGATTTAAAAGAATTTACCTTACACATAGATGAATTACTTCACAATAATTACATTCAAGCTAGTAATAGTAAACATACTAGTCCAGCCTTTATTGTTAACAAACATAGTGAACAAAAAAGAGGAAAAAGTAGAATGGTTATTGATTATAGAAATCTAAATGCCAAAACTAAAACTTATAATTACCCAATACCAAATAAAATATTAAAAATTAGACAAATCCAAGGATATAATTACTTTAGCAAATTTGATTGCAAATCAGGATTTTATCATTTAAAATTAGAAGATAACTCTAAACATTTAACAGCATTCACAGTACCCCAAGGATTTTATGAATGGAATGTTTTACCCTTTGGATATAAAAATGCACCAGGTAGGTATCAACATTTTATGGATACATATTTTACACAATTAGAGAATTGTATTGTATATATTGATGATATATTATTATACTCAAGAACAGAAGACGAACATATACAATTACTAAATAAATTTATCAACATTATAGATACAGCAGGAATTAGTTTAAGTAAAAGCAAGGCAGAAATAATGAAAAACCAAATAGAATTTCTCGGTATACAAATAGATAAGAACGGAGTAAAAATGCAAACACATATAGTACAAAAAATTATAAATTCAAATGAAATACTAGATACAAAGAAAAAATTACAATCCTTTTTAGGATTAGTAAACCAAGTAAGAGAATATATACCAAAGTTAGCAGAATATTTAAAACCATTAAATAAAAAATTAAAAAAGGATATTGAATATCATTTTGACCAAACAGATAAAAAATATATACAAAAGGTTAAAGAATTATGTCAAAAGTTACCAAAATTATATTTTCCAGATATAACAAAAGAATTTATATATATAGTAGAAACAGATTCAAGTAACCATAGTTACGGTGGAGTATTAAAATATAAGTATCTTGATACAAAAACAGAACATCACTGTCGATATCACTCAGGAACATATACGGAACCTCAAGATAAATGGGAAATAAATAGGAAAGAATTATTTGCCTTATATAAATGTTTATTAGCATTCGAACCATATATAGTTTATAACAAATTTATTGTCAGAACAGATAATACACAAGTAAAATGGTGGCTAACAAGAAAATTAGACGACTCAGTTACAACAAAAGAAATACGAAGACTTGTCTTAAATATACAAAATTTTACATTTACAATAGAAGTGATCAGTACTAACAAAAATGTTACTGCAGACTACTTATCAAGACAAAGCTACTCAGACAGATCAAGATAGCCAAATGGATATTTTATTAAAAGCCATGACTACACTTTGCTTAAAAGTGGACAGTTTTGAGCTAGAATTAAAAGAGCTAAAGAAGGAAAGAGCTACAAGTCAGCCGCATGACTCAAAATATGCTGAACTATGTCGATCGGAAGACATTAAAAATCCAGAACTAGAAGGAGACGTTGAGAAACTCCATAAAACTCATAACAAGTTTGTTAATGCAGCTACAGGAAAAGCATCTACAGAAGCAAGCAGCTCAAATACAACCAGTCAATCTACAAAAAGACAAAACCAAAATTTAAATAGCCAGTTTACAAAAACCTTTACCAAAAATAAACAACCCATAAATCTATCACATCCGACTATACCAAGTCCACAAACATCCACATATGCCGCAAGCCTAAACCAAAATAAACAAGTATATAACCACATTTCCAGAGCATACATCCAAAATATCTATAAAACCCAAACATTTTTGAATTTACATCCAAGATCTCAGACGACCAATGACCCTCAAAAAGATTTTATAACTCAAAAACTACAAGGATATAATAAACTAATTGCCCAGCCTGGCACCAGTGCAAATTTAGTACGTACATGCTACGAATATGGACTACTTTCAACAGTATATACAGCAGATGGAGCAGAACTACAACAAATACCAGACTTATATAATGCTTTTACAATATACAAAAGAATTACAGACGGATCATTCTTTTACATACGATGTTATTCAGCACCAGCAGAGATATTATACAATGAGATAAAACCACTCATCCAAGTAGTAAAAATTGGACTTACCAGAGATATGATTATCCCAGAGGAAATAGAAAAACAACCAGAAATACCAGAAGTTGATATACCAACATTCTTTGCTACAAAAAGATTAATAGGACTACAAGTAATTATTCAAGAACTAGTCAACAACTACACCAATGGACATAATATATGGAAATATCATTATAGAGACCATGCCATGATCTATGCAAATTCAAGAGTACTACGCCAAGAAGATATGGAAGAAGTACGTAGTTGGATATGGACATTATTAAGACCTGAAGATACCCCAACAACAAGAGCTATCAAAAAGGATTTTATTTCAGAAAATTTATTGGTTAAATACTGCCAGTATTTAGGACCGAAATACTCAGATCACCATTGCTCAAAATGCAGTGGAGGAAATACCACAACTATACCAGAAGTAAATCTAGAATGAAGACAAACGGACAAGCTACAAACAAAAAGAGCTACAGACAAAGACATAATCATAAATAGTTCCTAGTTTATTTTATTATGTAAATTATTGCAGAGGAATCTTTACTTTTTCTTTCTTCTTAGCATTAGTCAAAAAGTGGGAATAGTAAGAAACCCCACACGTTTTCTTTCAATAATGTAAAATAGTAGGACACGTTTTCTTTCTCTTTTTCAAAAGTCGTAAAGTACACAGTGACTAGCACTATGCATTTACGCGTTTTTCCTTTATTACGCGGTTTCCACTATTGAGACGCGTTTTCTTGTAATATAAATAGAGACGAACAGATGAGAAAGAAGGCAAGCAATTTTTGCTAACCTACTCTCTCATGTGTTGAGACTCACCATAAATAAAAAATATTTTACATATATAGCATGGAGGAATCCAATATAGAAACATCTATATCACATACTACCGACGAGATAACACCAAAGGTATACTCATATTTACATATGTGTAACTAATCTATCATATTCCTAATAATCTCTATTAGCTTATTATTATTTATCATGTTATAGTTTGATTATGTTAACATTATCCTTATTAGTTTGCTATGGTTAGGAAGCTAAGAGTAAGTTAGACCCAGACTAAGCTTTTCCAAAATGGTTGAACCCAGAAAAAGGCTAAGAATGCCGTGAATAGGGTAGTAAACCAACTGAAGTAAGCAGTGTTAGGGTAAACTGATTAAAGCTGGAACCCATAGTAGTGACCAACCGGATAATTAAACATACTGGACTATTCGATGATAAAGGTAATAATATAAGCAGAGGTTAGAAGGAATAATTTGATTAAACACAGAAGTAAGAAATGACAGAATCTAGTTATATGAAACCCGATATAGCAGAAACTAGTAACCTTAAACAAACAGAAGATGTAGAAAAATATAAAACCCCAACACCTAAATATTTGATAAATGAAGACAAGGACTACAAAATATTAATCTTATATATATTAAAAACTTTAGATACAGAAATAATACAAAACATATATAATCTATTATTTACTCATGAACTTATAGACCTAATGAAAGAATCATGGTTAGATACAATATTAAACAATGATAGTGATGATGACTCTAGAAATAATGATATATACCTAGATATAGATACAGAAGGATATCTAGATTATTATTAAAATGAACCAACAACATTTAGAAAATTGGCAAAAAACTATAGATGAATTAAGAGAAAGAGAAACACTAATACAATTCAATCTAGACAGATATATACAAACACAAAATAGTGGTTATTTAGATCTAATAGTAAGAGATATCAATATCATATTAAGACTAATTAGAGAACGAGATAACTACTATAATTCCGCATTTAGCTAAAATGACCCAAGAAGTAAAAATAGCAGGACCAATAGGACCACCCCCACAATTGGTATCAGAGCAAAGGAATAAAGAGCATAGGAATAAAGAACATAGGAATAAAGAACATAGGAATAAAGAGTATAGGAATAAAGAGCATAGGAACAAAGAACATAGAAATAAAAAATATAAAAATAAAAAAGATGTCATACCAAATAAGATATTCCAAATAAGATAAGTACCAACAATATTTATAAAAATAGAATAAGGAAACATAGTAAAAAACAATTTATAATGCAAACAGAAAACATGAAAGGAATTGAATATGGAGAAGATCTACCAGATGAACATCCTAGATGTATAAGATTAGATAAACAAATAAATATAGCAACTAAAATACAGAAACTACGACTAAATTTAGATAACTTATATGAAAAATACGAATACACAAAAATACCTGAATTAATAGATACAATTTCCTATACTGAATACGAATATATAAGACAACTCATAAAACAACAAGAATATAAATATGATGAATTATAATGTATAAACGACAACAATCAAAAGTAGTTAGAAAAATAAAAATACACTATTCAACAAAAAGAATTGAAAAACAGAGTAAAATAAAAAGTCAACAAAAATATAACCTACGAGAAGTTACACAAATAATTAAAGAAATAGATAACTTATATAAAGTAATGACAAGATTAGTCAAAGCATTAGATAAAATAACTATATCATTAAAACAAACTATAAATGGATAAACCAGAATCAAGTAACCCCGTATATATATATCCAGAAACACCAAAAATAATAAGAAAAATGGAATTATTAAGAAAATTTATTGACATTAAAGAAGAACTTAATATTAGAAAAGAAAGATTAAATTACAATATATTTGCAGGAGTAGCTAAGAAATCAATTGAAGCACAAAAACAAACTATACAAGAATTAGAATTACAAAAAGATATAATGGAAATTAAATATACTTATGAATAAAGAAGAATATCCAGTGGAAGAAAAAACATTTTTAGGAACAGATGGAACACAAATAACAATAACACACTCAAATTTAGGACGACGATATAGAAAAATAGGTACAAAATTACATTTAATGCCAGATCCAATATCAGCTAAATTAGAAGATAGTTTAACAGAAATGATAAGATTACAAAAGGAAAATACTGAAATAGATCAAAAATTAGAAATTGAAAAAATACGATTAGAAGCCAGAAAAGAAATCGAACAACTAAAAAACCAACCAATAAAACAAGACCATCCTCAAAAACCTATACCACCTCAAGAACCAATCCCGGAATATTTTGAACCAGAACCTGAAACATCCGAATCATCTACAAAAATACAAGAAATGGAAAGAGAATTAGCAATATTAAAACAAATCTATGCCCAGAAAGTACAAGCAAGATTAGCAAAACAAAAAGAAAAAATAAAAAAAGAAAAAGAAAAAAAATTAGCAATGGAATTAGAAAAGTTAAAAGAACAAATACACTTAGAAAGCTTAAACCCTGACGAAGAATCTCCAAATATAAGTATTGATAACATCACAATAGACAATTTAACCATAGATAATGTTACCATACACGAATCCGAATCCGAAATAAATTTAGCCAATAATGATAATAATGACGAAAACAGTGAAACATATACCCAAATAATGAACCAAATAACAGATTTAAATATAAATACAACAAATGCTAAACCAAATATAAATACCATAAAAAATGAACAAACAAGTACGAGTAGAACATATGATAAAAGAAGATATGACAACCCTAGAACAACCGGACCAACTTATTATACAGTAACAGATGACAATAGATACGAAGCAATATGGCAAAGTAGACTAAATAAATGGACACCAACTAAAACTCCAGAACATTCACAATTTTTAGATTTAGATTGTGTCACAGATGTAAATAAAACAATACAAGTATGGATAGGACAAATTGCAAAACAACTAATAGATAATAAAATATCAGTAGCAGATACACCAGGATATATAGAAAGAACACTAATAGGAACAGTAAAATTATGGCTACATAATATAACAGCTGATGGTAGAGCAGCTTTAAGAAATAATAAAGATAGTAGTGGAACAATTACAACATCAAGCATAGCTATATTAGACAAATACGAATTTGGAATTAGAAATGAATTTGGAAGTATGACAACAGAATTAGCAGAACAAGAAAAAGATAAAAATCTAAATAGACAATTAATGAATAAATTATCAATATGCAATATGTGTTATATAGATGAATATACATGCGCTTTTAAAGATTACTATTATAGAGCAATATATACTCATGAAGAAGCTATAGCAGTTAGAAGAACATATTTTACAAAATTACCTGAACCATTTAGTACAAAAATTATAACAGCATGGGACGCAGCTAGTTTAACAGATACATTAGGAGCTAGAATAAAATATTTACAAACATGGTTTATAGGACTATGTGATGAATATAAAGATAAACAAAGATTAGATAAAGTATTAACAAAAAACATGTCGTGTTGTACACAAAAGATAGCACCACAATTTGGTTGTAAAACTAAGAAAAATAAGTTTAGATACAAAAAACGATTTAAAAAATATAAATCCTTTAAATCTAAATACAAGTATAAAAATCCAAGAAAACGATATTATATAAAAAATTACAAAAGAAAAAGACCTTATCGACCTAAGAAAAAATTATCAGAATGTAAATGTTACAACTGTGGAAAATTAGGACACTTAGCCAAAGATTGTAAAATACCTAAAGATATAAAGAAAAAACAAATTACCGAAGTCAGAATAGAAGAAAATATTTATACAGAATTACCATACATAGATTATGATTTAGAAAGTAACGATAGTATTTATGAACTAGATGAACTGCCAGATATAGAAATGAATAACTCAGACTTAGAAACTGATTTGAATAATGATGATATTAACAATATAAATCTATCAGATACAGAAACCGAAATTGATGACTGAATCAGGAATAATAGAAAAAGAAAATTACCAAACTGAAGATAGTAATAACCAGAAAATAATATTTGACTCAAATATATACAAGCAAATCACAAAACAAGAAATAACCTTAAAAATAGATAATGTATTAGATGTACCAATGGTAAGATATTGGTTCAAAAAACCAAAAGAAGAATATTATATAATAAGCCAAAAGGAACATACAGTAGACTGTAAATATGCGCAAGGTAGTGCAATGGTACCCATAATAAGTAAAAGAGAAATAACCAAAGAAATACAAACATTAAAACCAAAACCGAAAAACGAAATAACTCATGTACACTTAGGAGCAATACAGATATTAATAAAAGCATGTTTTAAGGAAGGAATAAATACACCTATAGAACTATACTTAGCAGATGATAGAATTAAGTACCCAATTGAACAGAGTATAATTAGTGCAGTAAAAGGAAATTTAATATACCAAAAATTTAAGTTTACAGTTAACCCAAATTATACAGTAGCAATAAAAGATAGAAATATAGATAAATCCCTAGTATTATATTGGAAGCTATCAGGAATAGAACTAACCCCTGGAAGTAAAATATTTACAGCAAGATGCAAAAATTTATATATTTTAACTACTAAACATATGGTACAAGCAACCAATAAAATTGATAAAATTAATATAGAATCCCCATTTGACAATATCTTAACAGTTATAGATAATAATGATTATAGTTATGATGATTTAAATATGAACCAAGAATTAGATATAGTAAAAGAAAGAATAGGAACGACATCAAAAAGACAAATAGATGCCCCCTCATCCTCATCAAGAATGAGCACATCTAGAAGAATAGAATATGAAATACCTAATGAAATAATACCAACACAACATCCCTATTATATAACAGGAATATTAAATCAACGAAAATATTTAATTTTAATCAACACTGGAGAACAAGATAATTGGATAACCAGAGAATTAATTACAGAAGATGATATTATAATACAAGAACAAGAAATACCCGATTTACCAATAGAATTAAAACAGACAAAGGAAATAACTATTCAAGAAGTAATTATAGGCGGAATACCTATAAATATACAATTTACAATAGGACAAATAAATCCAAATATAGTTTTAGGACTACAATGGCTAGAACAAGTAAAACCATATAAGTTAGAAGATAAAAGATTAATCATTCATTACCAAAATAAAAATGTAATAATCAATAGAACAAAATCAATACTATAAAAATACCTTAGCATGAAAGTATATATATTAGCAAAAATAATTGTGGAAGGATATAATAGTAGATATTATACACCAATGATAGACACAGGCGCAGAAGCAAATTTATGTAGATACAATTGTTTACCAGAATCCAAATGGCAAAAGATAAAAAATCCAACTGTATTCACCGGATTTAATGACGAAGGAAGTATGGTAAAATATTACGCAAAAGATGTAAAACTACAAATATATGATAAAATACTAACAATAAAAATGATGTATAACTATGATTTCAGAACAAGAGATATAATTTTAGGAATGCCCTTTATAGATGAACTATACCCTCATATACTAACAAAAACACACTGTTGGTTTACAACACCTTGTAAACAAAAAATAGGAGCCAAAAGAGTACAAAATAAACCTAGAAAAACAACACCATGGATAAAAGGATCAGAAAAAATAACACAAAAACTAGAAAATCAATCAACAACAAAGAAAGCAATAGAAATTATAACCATGATCTATGCAAATTCAAGAGTACTACGCCAAGAAGATATGGAAGAAGTACGTAGTTGGATATGGACATTATTAAGACCTGAAGATACCCCAACAACAAGAGCTATCAAAAAGGATTTTATTTCAGAAAATTTATTGGTTAAATACTGCCAGTATTTAGGACCGAAATACTCAGATCACCATTGCTCAAAATGCAGTGGAGGAAATACCACAACTATACCAGAAGTAAATCTAGAATGAAGACAAACGGACAAGCTACAAACAAAAAGAGCTACAGACAAAGACATAATCATAAATAGTTCCTAGTTTATTTTATTATGTAAATTATTGCAGAGGAATCTTTACTTTTTCTTTTGTCTATTGTGATGTTATCAATACTTATATTTGGAGATTCTTCGTCAGGGTTTAAGCTTTCTAAGTGTATTTGTTCTTTTAACTTTTCTAATTCCATTGCTAATTTTTTTTCTTTTTCTTTTTTTATTTTTTCTTTTTGTTTTGCTAATCTTGCTTGTACTTTCTGGGCATAGATTTGTTTTAATATTGCTAATTTTTGTTTTGCTAATCTTGCTTGTACTTTCTGGGCATAGATTTGTTTTAATATTGCTAATTCTCTTTCCATTTCTTGTATTTTTGTAGATGATTCGGATGTTTCAGGTTCTGGTTCAAAATATTCCGGGATTGGTTCTTGAGGTGGTATAGGTTTTTGAGGATGGTCTTGTTTTATTGGTTGGTTTTTTAGTTGTTCGATTTCTTTTCTGGCTTCTAATCGTATTTTTTCAATTTCTAATTTTTGATCTATTTCAGTATTTTCCTTTTGTAATCTTATCATTTCTGTTAAACTATCTTCTAATTTAGCTGATATTGGATCTGGCATTAAATGTAATTTTGTACCTATTTTTCTATATCGTCGTCCTAAATTTGAGTGTGTTATTGTTATTTGTGTTCCATCTGTTCCTAAAAATGTTTTTTCTTCCACTGGATATTCTTCTTTATTCATAAGTATATTTAATTTCCATTATATCTTTTTGTAATTCTAATTCTTGTATAGTTTGTTTTTGTGCTTCAATTGATTTCTTAGCTACTCCTGCAAATATATTGTAATTTAATCTTTCTTTTCTAATATTAAGTTCTTCTTTAATGTCAATAAATTTTCTTAATAATTCCATTTTTCTTATTATTTTTGGTGTTTCTGGATATATATATACGGGGTTACTTGATTCTGGTTTATCCATTTATAGTTTGTTTTAATGATATAGTTATTTTATCTAATGCTTTGACTAATCTTGTCATTACTTTATATAAGTTATCTATTTCTTTAATTATTTGTGTAACTTCTCGTAGGTTATATTTTTGTTGACTTTTTATTTTACTCTGTTTTTCAATTCTTTTTGTTGAATAGTGTATTTTTATTTTTCTAACTACTTTTGATTGTTGTCGTTTATACATTATAATTCATCATATTTATATTCTTGTTGTTTTATGAGTTGTCTTATATATTCGTATTCAGTATAGGAAATTGTATCTATTAATTCAGGTATTTTTGTGTATTCGTATTTTTCATATAAGTTATCTAAATTTAGTCGTAGTTTCTGTATTTTAGTTGCTATATTTATTTGTTTATCTAATCTTATACATCTAGGATGTTCATCTGGTAGATCTTCTCCATATTCAATTCCTTTCATGTTTTCTGTTTGCATTATAAATTGTTTTTTACTATGTTTCCTTATTCTATTTTTATAAATATTGTTGGTACTTATCTTATTTGGTATGACATCTTTTTTATTTTTATATTTTTTATTTCTATGTTCTTTGTTCCTATGCTCTTTATTCCTATACTCTTTATTCCTATGTTCTTTATTCCTATGTTCTTTATTCCTATGCTCTTTATTCCTTTGCTCTGATACCAATTGTGGGGGTGGTCCTATTGGTCCTGCTATTTTTACTTCTTGGGTCATTTTAGCTAAATGCGGAATTATAGTAGTTATCTCGTTCTCTAATTAGTCTTAATATGATATTGATATCTCTTACTATTAGATCTAAATAACCACTATTTTGTGTTTGTATATATCTGTCTAGATTGAATTGTATTAGTGTTTCTCTTTCTCTTAATTCATCTATAGTTTTTTGCCAATTTTCTAAATGTTGTTGGTTCATTTTAATAATAATCTAGATATCCTTCTGTATCTATATCTAGGTATATATCATTATTTCTAGAGTCATCATCACTATCATTGTTTAATATTGTATCTAACCATGATTCTTTCATTAGGTCTATAAGTTCATGAGTAAATAATAGATTATATATGTTTTGTATTATTTCTGTATCTAAAGTTTTTAATATATATAAGATTAATATTTTGTAGTCCTTGTCTTCATTTATCAAATATTTAGGTGTTGGGGTTTTATATTTTTCTACATCTTCTGTTTGTTTAAGGTTACTAGTTTCTGCTATATCGGGTTTCATATAACTAGATTCTGTCATTTCTTACTTCTGTGTTTAATCAAATTATTCCTTCTAACCTCTGCTTATATTATTACCTTTATCATCGAATAGTCCAGTATGTTTAATTATCCGGTTGGTCACTACTATGGGTTCCAGCTTTAATCAGTTTACCCTAACACTGCTTACTTCAGTTGGTTTACTACCCTATTCACGGCATTCTTAGCCTTTTTCTGGGTTCAACCATTTTGGAAAAGCTTAGTCTGGGTCTAACTTACTCTTAGCTTCCTAACCATAGCAAACTAATAAGGATAATGTTAACATAATCAAACTATAACATGATAAATAATAATAAGCTAATAGAGATTATTAGGAATATGATAGATTAGTTACACATATGTAAATATGAGTATACCTTTGGTGTTATCTCGTCGGTAGTATGTGATATAGATGTTTCTATATTGGATTCCTCCATGCTATATATGTAAAATATTTTTTATTTATGGTGAGTCTCAACACATGAGAGAGTAGGTTAGCAAAAATTGCTTGCCTTCTTTCTCATCTGTTCGTCTCTATTTATATTACAAGAAAACGCGTCTCAATAGTGGAAACCGCGTAATAAAGGAAAAACGCGTAAATGCATAGTGCTAGTCACTGTGTACTTTACGACTTTTGAAAAAGAGAAAGAAAACGTGTCCTACTATTTTACATTATTGAAAGAAAACGTGTGGGGTTTCTTACTATTCCCACTTTTTGACTAATGCTAAGAAGAAAGAAAAAGTAAAGATTCCTCTGCAATAATTTACATAATAAAATAAACTAGGAACTATTTATGATTATGTCTTTGTCTGTAGCTCTTTTTGTTTGTAGCTTGTCCGTTTGTCTTCATTCTAGATTTACTTCTGGTATAGTTGTGGTATTTCCTCCACTGCATTTTGAGCAATGGTGATCTGAGTATTTCGGTCCTAAATACTGGCAGTATTTAACCAATAAATTTTCTGAAATAAAATCCTTTTTGATAGCTCTTGTTGTTGGGGTATCTTCAGGTCTTAATAATGTCCATATCCAACTACGTACTTCTTCCATATCTTCTTGGCGTAGTACTCTTGAATTTGCATAGATCATGGCATGGTCTCTACAATGATATTTCCATATATTATGTCCATTGGTGTAGTTGTTGACTAGTTCTTGAATAATTACTTGTAGTCCTATTAATCTTTTTGTAGCAAAGAATGTTGGTATATCAACTTCTGGTATTTCTGGTTGTTTTTCTATTTCCTCTGGGATAATCATATCTCTGGTAAGTCCAATTTTTACTACTTGGATGAGTGGTTTTATCTCATTGTATAATGTCTCTGCTGGTGCTGAATAACATCGTATGTAAAAGAATGATCCGTCTGTAATTCTTTTGTATATTGTAAAAGCATTATATAAGTCTGGTATTTGTTGTAGTTCTGCTCCATCTGCTGTATATACTGTTGAAAGTAGTCCATATTCGTAGCATGTACGTACTAAATTTGCACTGGTGCCAGGCTGGGCAATTAGTTTATTATATCCTTGTAGTTTTTGAGTTATAAAATCTTTTTGAGGGTCATTGGTCGTCTGAGATCTTGGATGTAAATTCAAAAATGTTTGGGTTTTATAGATATTTTGGATGTATGCTCTGGAAATGTGGTTATATACTTGTTTATTTTGGTTTAGGCTTGCGGCATATGTGGATGTTTGTGGACTTGGTATAGTCGGATGTGATAGATTTATGGGTTGTTTATTTTTGGTAAAGGTTTTTGTAAACTGGCTATTTAAATTTTGGTTTTGTCTTTTTGTAGATTGACTGGTTGTATTTGAGCTGCTTGCTTCTGTAGATGCTTTTCCTGTAGCTGCATTAACAAACTTGTTATGAGTTTTATGGAGTTTCTCAACGTCTCCTTCTAGTTCTGGATTTTTAATGTCTTCCGATCGACATAGTTCAGCATATTTTGAGTCATGCGGCTGACTTGTAGCTCTTTCCTTCTTTAGCTCTTTTAATTCTAGCTCAAAACTGTCCACTTTTAAGCAAAGTGTAGTCATGGCTTTTAATAAAATATCCATTTGGCTATCTTGATCTGTCTGAGTAGCTTTGTCTTGATAAGTAGTCTGCAGTAACATTTTTGTTAGTACTGATCACTTCTATTGTAAATGTAAAATTTTGTATATTTAAGACAAGTCTTCGTATTTCTTTTGTTGTAACTGAGTCGTCTAATTTTCTTGTTAGCCACCATTTTACTTGTGTATTATCTGTTCTGACAATAAATTTGTTATAAACTATATATGGTTCGAATGCTAATAAACATTTATATAAGGCAAATAATTCTTTCCTATTTATTTCCCATTTATCTTGAGGTTCCGTATATGTTCCTGAGTGATATCGACAGTGATGTTCTGTTTTTGTATCAAGATACTTATATTTTAATACTCCACCGTAACTATGGTTACTTGAATCTGTTTCTACTATATATATAAATTCTTTTGTTATATCTGGAAAATATAATTTTGGTAACTTTTGACATAATTCTTTAACCTTTTGTATATATTTTTTATCTGTTTGGTCAAAATGATATTCAATATCCTTTTTTAATTTTTTATTTAATGGTTTTAAATATTCTGCTAACTTTGGTATATATTCTCTTACTTGGTTTACTAATCCTAAAAAGGATTGTAATTTTTTCTTTGTATCTAGTATTTCATTTGAATTTATAATTTTTTGTACTATATGTGTTTGCATTTTTACTCCGTTCTTATCTATTTGTATACCGAGAAATTCTATTTGGTTTTTCATTATTTCTGCCTTGCTTTTACTTAAACTAATTCCTGCTGTATCTATAATGTTGATAAATTTATTTAGTAATTGTATATGTTCGTCTTCTGTTCTTGAGTATAATAATATATCATCAATATATACAATACAATTCTCTAATTGTGTAAAATATGTATCCATAAAATGTTGATACCTACCTGGTGCATTTTTATATCCAAAGGGTAAAACATTCCATTCATAAAATCCTTGGGGTACTGTGAATGCTGTTAAATGTTTAGAGTTATCTTCTAATTTTAAATGATAAAATCCTGATTTGCAATCAAATTTGCTAAAGTAATTATATCCTTGGATTTGTCTAATTTTTAATATTTTATTTGGTATTGGGTAATTATAAGTTTTAGTTTTGGCATTTAGATTTCTATAATCAATAACCATTCTACTTTTTCCTCTTTTTTGTTCACTATGTTTGTTAACAATAAAGGCTGGACTAGTATGTTTACTATTACTAGCTTGAATGTAATTATTGTGAAGTAATTCATCTATGTGTAAGGTAAATTCTTTTAAATCATCAAAGTTATATTTTAATGGTTTTTGGGTTATTATACTATTTTGATCAATTAGTTCTATTGTAACTGTTGTTTTATGTTTATGCCATCCTTTAAGCGGATTGTCACTATATAAGGGTTCTAACTTATCATAGATTGGTTGTAACATGTTAATATTAAAGGTTATAATTTCTATTGCTTTCTCTGTTGTTGATTGATTTTCTAGTTTTTGTGTTATTTTTTCTGATCCTTTTATCCATGGTGTTGTTTTTCTAGGTTTATTTTGTACTCTTTTGGCTCCTATTTTTTGTTTACAAGGTGTTGTAAACCAACAGTGTGTTTTTGTTAGTATATGAGGGTATAGTTCATCTATAAAGGGCATTCCTAAAATTATATCTCTTGTTGTGAAATCATAGTTATACATCGTTTTTATTGTTAGTATTTTATCATATATTTGTAGTTTTACATCTTTTGCGTAATATTTTACCATACTTCCTTCGTCATTAAATCCGGTGAATACAGTTGGATTTTTTATCTTTTGCCATTTGGATTCTGGTAAACAATTGTATCTACATAAATTTGCTTCTGCGCCTGTGTCTATCATTGGTGTATAATATCTACTATTATATCCTTCCACAATTATTTTTGCTAATATATATACTTTCATGCTAAGGTATTTTTATAGTATTGATTTTGTTCTATTGATTATTACATTTTTATTTTGGTAATGAATGATTAATCTTTTATCTTCTAACTTATATGGTTTTACTTGTTCTAGCCATTGTAGTCCTAAAACTATATTTGGATTTATTTGTCCTATTGTAAATTGTATATTTATAGGTATTCCGCCTATAATTACTTCTTGAATAGTTATTTCCTTTGTCTGTTTTAATTCTATTGGTAAATCGGGTATTTCTTGTTCTTGTATTATAATATCATCTTCTGTAATTAATTCTCTGGTTATCCAATTATCTTGTTCTCCAGTGTTGATTAAAATTAAATATTTTCGTTGATTTAATATTCCTGTTATATAATAGGGATGTTGTGTTGGTATTATTTCATTAGGTATTTCATATTCTATTCTTCTAGATGTGCTCATTCTTGATGAGGATGAGGGGGCATCTATTTGTCTTTTTGATGTCGTTCCTATTCTTTCTTTTACTATATCTAATTCTTGGTTCATATTTAAATCATCATAACTATAATCATTATTATCTATAACTGTTAAGATATTGTCAAATGGGGATTCTATATTAATTTTATCAATTTTATTGGTTGCTTGTACCATATGTTTAGTAGTTAAAATATATAAATTTTTGCATCTTGCTGTAAATATTTTACTTCCAGGGGTTAGTTCTATTCCTGATAGCTTCCAATATAATACTAGGGATTTATTTATATTTCTATCTTTTATTGCTACTGTATAATTTGGGTTAACTGTAAACTTAAATTTTTGGTATATTAAATTTCCTTTTACTGCACTAATTATACTCTGTTCAATTGGGTACTTAATTCTATCATCTGCTAAGTATAGTTCTATAGGTGTATTTATTCCTTCCTTAAAACATGCTTTTATTAATATCTGTATTGCTCCTAAGTGTACATGAGTTATTTCGTTTTTCGGTTTTGGTTTTAATGTTTGTATTTCTTTGGTTATTTCTCTTTTACTTATTATGGGTACCATTGCACTACCTTGCGCATATTTACAGTCTACTGTATGTTCCTTTTGGCTTATTATATAATATTCTTCTTTTGGTTTTTTGAACCAATATCTTACCATTGGTACATCTAATACATTATCTATTTTTAAGGTTATTTCTTGTTTTGTGATTTGCTTGTATATATTTGAGTCAAATATTATTTTCTGGTTATTACTATCTTCAGTTTGGTAATTTTCTTTTTCTATTATTCCTGATTCAGTCATCAATTTCAGTTTCTGTATCTGATAGATTTATATTGTTAATATCATCATTATTCAAATCAGTTTCTAAGTCTGAGTTATTCATTTCTATATCTGGCAGTTCATCTAGTTCATAAATACTATCGTTACTTTCTAAATCATAATCTATGTATGGTAATTCTGTATAAATATTTTCTTCTATTCTGACTTCGGTAATTTGTTTTTTCTTTATATCTTTAGGTATTTTACAATCTTTGGCTAAGTGTCCTAATTTTCCACAGTTGTAACATTTACATTCTGATAATTTTTTCTTAGGTCGATAAGGTCTTTTTCTTTTGTAATTTTTTATATAATATCGTTTTCTTGGATTTTTATACTTGTATTTAGATTTAAAGGATTTATATTTTTTAAATCGTTTTTTGTATCTAAACTTATTTTTCTTAGTTTTACAACCAAATTGTGGTGCTATCTTTTGTGTACAACACGACATGTTTTTTGTTAATACTTTATCTAATCTTTGTTTATCTTTATATTCATCACATAGTCCTATAAACCATGTTTGTAAATATTTTATTCTAGCTCCTAATGTATCTGTTAAACTAGCTGCGTCCCATGCTGTTATAATTTTTGTACTAAATGGTTCAGGTAATTTTGTAAAATATGTTCTTCTAACTGCTATAGCTTCTTCATGAGTATATATTGCTCTATAATAGTAATCTTTAAAAGCGCATGTATATTCATCTATATAACACATATTGCATATTGATAATTTATTCATTAATTGTCTATTTAGATTTTTATCTTTTTCTTGTTCTGCTAATTCTGTTGTCATACTTCCAAATTCATTTCTAATTCCAAATTCGTATTTGTCTAATATAGCTATGCTTGATGTTGTAATTGTTCCACTACTATCTTTATTATTTCTTAAAGCTGCTCTACCATCAGCTGTTATATTATGTAGCCATAATTTTACTGTTCCTATTAGTGTTCTTTCTATATATCCTGGTGTATCTGCTACTGATATTTTATTATCTATTAGTTGTTTTGCAATTTGTCCTATCCATACTTGTATTGTTTTATTTACATCTGTGACACAATCTAAATCTAAAAATTGTGAATGTTCTGGAGTTTTAGTTGGTGTCCATTTATTTAGTCTACTTTGCCATATTGCTTCGTATCTATTGTCATCTGTTACTGTATAATAAGTTGGTCCGGTTGTTCTAGGGTTGTCATATCTTCTTTTATCATATGTTCTACTCGTACTTGTTTGTTCATTTTTTATGGTATTTATATTTGGTTTAGCATTTGTTGTATTTATATTTAAATCTGTTATTTGGTTCATTATTTGGGTATATGTTTCACTGTTTTCGTGATTATTATCATTATTGGCTAAATTTATTTCGGATTCGGATTCGTGTATGGTAACATTATCTATGGTTAAATTGTCTATTGTGATGTTATCAATACTTATATTTGGAGATTCTTCGTCAGGGTTTAAGCTTTCTAAGTGTATTTGTTCTTTTAACTTTTCTAATTCCATTCTAATTGTGAACTTGTTTCTTGAAATGGTTAAGTGTAGCAACTTCAAATTGTGAACTTGTTTCCTGAAAATGGTTGTGTAGTGACTTGAAATGTGAATTAGTGACTTTAAAAATGGTTAAGTATAGTGACTTGAAATTGTGAACTTGTTTATTGAAATGGTTAAATGTAGTGACTTGAAATTGTGAAGTTATTTCTTGAAAATGGTTAAGTGTAGCAACTTGAAATTGTGAACTTGTTTCCTGAAAATGGTTGTGTAGTGACTTGAAATGTGAATTAGTGACTTTAAAAATGGTTAAGTATAATGACTTGAAATTGTGAACTTCTTTATTGAAAAGGTTAAATGTAGTGACTTGAAATTGTGAACTTATTTCTTGAAAATGGTTAAAGGTAGTGACTTGAAATGTGAATTATTGACTTGAAAATGGTTAAGTGTAGTGACTTGAAATGTGAATTAGTGACTTGAAAATGGTTAAATATAGTGACTTGAAATTGTGAACTTGTTTATTGAACTGGTTAAATGTAGTGACTTGAAATTGTGAACTTGTTTCTTGAAAATGGTTAAGTTTAGTGACTTGAAATGCGAATTAGTGACTTAAAAATGGTTAATTGTAGTGACTTGAAATTCTGATCTTGTTTCTTGAAAATGGTTAAGTGTAGTGACTTGAAATGTGAATTACTGACTTGAAAATGGTTAAGTGTAGTTACTTGAAATGTGAATTAGTGACTTGAAATTGTGAACTTGTTTCTTGAAAATTGTTAAGTGTAGTGATTTGAAATGTGAATTAGTGACTTGCAAGTGGTTAAATGTAGTGACTTGAAATTGTGAACATGTTTCTTGAAAATTGTTAAGTGTAGTGACTTGAAATGTGAATTACTAACTTGAAAATGGTTAAGTGTAGTGACTTGAAATGTGAATTACTGACTTGAAAATGGTTAAGTGTAGTGACTTGAAAATGGTAAACTGTAGTGACTTGAAATGTGAACTAGTGACTTGAAATATTTAAATGTAGTGACATGAAATTGTGAACATGTTTCTTGAAAATGGTTAAGTGTAGTAACTTGAAATGTGAATTAGTGACTTTTAAATGGTTAAGTGTAGTGATTTGAAATTAAGAACTTGTTTCTTGAAAATGGATAAGTGTAGTGACTTACAATTGTGAACTTGTTTCTGTAAATGGTTAAGTGTAGCAACTTGAAATTGTGAACTTGTTTCCTGAAAATGGTTGTGTAGTGACTTGAAATGTGAATTAGTGACTTTAAAAATGGTTAAGTATAATGACTTGAAATTGTGAACTTCTTTATTGAAAAGGTTAAATGTAGTGACTTGAAATTGTGAACTTATTTCTTGAAAATGGTTAAAGGTAGTGACTTGAAATGTGAATTATTGACTTGAAAATGGTTAAGTGTAGTGACTTGAAATGTGAATTAGTGACTTGAAAATGGTTAAATATAGTGACTTGAAATTGTGAACTTGTTTATTGAACTGGTTAAATGTAGTGACTTGAAATTGTGAACTTGTTTCTTGAAAATGGTTAAGTTTAGTGACTTGAAATGCGAATTAGTGACTTAAAAATGGTTAATTGTAGTGACTTGAAATTCTGATCTTGTTTCTTGAAAATGGTTAAGTGTAGTGACTTGAAATGTGAATTACTGACTTGAAAATGGTTGAGTGTAGTGACTTGAAATGTGAATTAGTGACTTGAAAATGGTTAAGTGTAGTGACTTGAAATGTGAATTAGTGACTTGAAAATGGTTAAATATAGTGACTCGAAATTGTGAACTTGTTACTTGAAAATGGTTAAGTGTAGTGACTTGAAATATGAATTAGTGACTTGAAAATGGTTAAGTGTAGTGACTTGAAATTGTGAACTTGTTTATTGAACTGGTTAAATGTAGTGACTTGAAATTGTGAACTTGTTTCTTGAAAATGGTTAAGTGTAGTGACTTGAAATGTGAATTACTGACTTGAAAATTGTTAAGTGTAGTGACTTGAAATTGTGAAGTTGTTTCTTAAAAACGGTTAAGTGTAGTGATTTGAAATGTGAATTAGTGACTTGAAAATGGTTAAGTGTTGTGACTTGAAATTGTGAACTTGTTTCTTGAAAATGGTTAAGTGAAGTTACTTGAAATGTGAAATACTGACTTGAAAATGGTTAAGTGTAGTGACTTGAAAATGGTAAACTGTAGTGACTTGAAATGTGAACTAGTGACTTCATATGGTTAAATGTAGTGACATGAAATTGTGAACATGTTTATTGAAAATGGTTAAGTGTAGTTACTTGAAATGTGAATTAGTGACTTTTAAATGGATAAGTGTAGTGATTTGAAATTAAGAACTTGTTTCATGAAAATGGATAAGTGTAGTGACTAGAAATTGTGAACTTGTTTCTTGAAATGGTTAAGTGTAGCAACTTGAAATTGTGAACTTGTTTCCTAAAAATGTTGTGTAGTGACTTGAAATGTGAATTAGTGAATTTAAAAATGGTTAAGTATAGTGGCTTGAAATTGTGAACCTTTTTCTTGAAATGGTTAAGTGTAGTGACTTGAAATTGTGAACTTGTTTCTTGAAAATGGTTAGGTGTAGTGGCGTGAAATGTGAATTAGTGACATGAAAATGGTTAAGTGTAGTTACTTGAAATGTGAATTAGTGACTTTAAAAATGGTTAAGTATAAAGACTTTAAATTGTGAACTTGTTTATTGAAAATGGTTAAATGTAGTGATTTGAAATTAAGAACTTGTTTCTTGAAAACGGATAAGTGTAGTGAATTGAAATTGTGAACTTGTTTCTTGAAATGGTTAAGTGTAGCAACTTCAAATTGTGAACTTGTTTCCTGAAAATGGTTGTGTAGTGACTTGAAATGTGAATTAGTGACTTTAAAAATGGTTAAGTATAGTGACTTGAAATTGTGAACTTGTTTATTGAAATGGTTAAATGTAGTGACTTGAAATTGTGAAGTTATTTCTTGAAAATGGTTAAGTGTAGCAACTTGAAATTGTGAACTTGTTTCCTGAAAATGGTTGTGTAGTGACTTGAAATGTGAATTAGTGACTTTAAAAATGGTTAAGTATAATGACTTGAAATTGTGAACTTGAAATTGTGAACTTATTTCTTGAAAATGGTTAAAGGTAGTGACTTGAAATGTGAATTATTGACTTGAAAATGGTTAAGTGTAGTGACTTGAAATGTGAATTAGTGACTTGAAAATGGTTAAATATAGTGACTTGAAATTGTGAACTTGTTTATTGAACTGGTTAAATGTAGTGACTTGAAATTGTGAACTTGTTTCTTGAAAATGGTTAAGTTTAGTGACTTGAAATGCGAATTAGTGACTTAAAAATGGTTAATTGTAGTGACTTGAAATTCTGATCTTGTTTCTTGAAAATGGTTAAGTGTAGTGACTTGAAATGTGAATTACTGACTTGAAAATGGTTAAGTGTAGTTACTTGAAATGTGAATTAGTGACTTGAAATTGTGAACTTGTTTCTTGAAAATTGTTAAGTGTAGTGATTTGAAATGTGAATTAGTGACTTGCAAGTGGTTAAATGTAGTGACTTGAAATTGTGAACATGTTTCTTGAAAATTGTTAAGTGTAGTGACTTGAAATGTGAATTACTAACTTGAAAATGGTTAAGTGTAGTGACTTGAAATGTGAATTACTGACTTGAAAATGGTTAAGTGTAGTGACTTGAAAATGGTAAACTGTAGTGACTTGAAATGTGAACTAGTGACTTGAAATATTTAAATGTAGTGACATGAAATTGTGAACATGTTTCTTGAAAATGGTTAAGTGTAGTAACTTGAAATGTGAATTAGTGACTTTTAAATGGTTAAGTGTAGTGATTTGAAATTAAGAACTTGTTTCTTGAAAATGGATAAGTGTAGTGACTTACAATTGTGAACTTGTTTCTGTAAATGGTTAAGTGTAGCAACTTGAAATTGTGAACTTGTTTCCTGAAAATGGTTGTGTAGTGACTTGAAATGTGAATTAGTGACTTTAAAAATGGTTAAGTATAATGACTTGAAATTGTGAACTTCTTTATTGAAAAGGTTAAATGTAGTGACTTGAAATTGTGAACTTATTTCTTGAAAATGGTTAAAGGTAGTGACTTGAAATGTGAATTATTGACTTGAAAATGGTTAAGTGTAGTGACTTGAAATGTGAATTAGTGACTTGAAAATGGTTAAATATAGTGACTTGAAATTGTGAACTTGTTTATTGAACTGGTTAAATGTAGTGACTTGAAATTGTGAACTTGTTTCTTGAAAATGGTTAAGTTTAGTGACTTGAAATGCGAATTAGTGACTTAAAAATGGTTAATTGTAGTGACTTGAAATTCTGATCTTGTTTCTTGAAAATGGTTAAGTGTAGTGACTTGAAATGTGAATTACTGACTTGAAAATGGTTGAGTGTAGTGACTTGAAATGTGAATTAGTGACTTGAAAATGGTTAAGTGTAGTGACTTGAAATGTGAATTAGTGACTTGAAAATGGTTAAATATAGTGACTCGAAATTGTGAACTTGTTACTTGAAAATGGTTAAGTGTAGTGACTTGAAATATGAATTAGTGACTTGAAAATGGTTAAGTGTAGTGACTTGAAATTGTGAACTTGTTTATTGAACTGGTTAAATGTAGTGACTTGAAATTGTGAACTTGTTTCTTGAAAATGGTTAAGTTTAGTGACTTGAAATCCGAATTAGTGACTTAAAAATGGTTAATTGTAGTGACTTGAAATTCTGATCTTGTTTCTTGAAAATGGTTAAGTGTCGTGACTTGAAATATGAATTAGTGACTTGAAAATGGTAAAGTGTGGTGACTTAAAATTGTGAACTTGCTTCATGAAAATGGTTAAGTGTAGTGACTTAAAATGTGAACTTGTGACTTTAAAATGGTTAAATGTAGTGTCTTGAAATTGTTAATTTATTTCTTGAAAATGGTGAAGTGTAGTGACTTGAAATGTGAATTACTGACTTGAAAATTGTTAAGTGTAGTGACTTGAAATTGTGAAGTTGTTTCTTGAAAATGGTTAAGTGTAGTGACTTGAAATGCGAATTAGTGACTTAAAAATGGTTAAGTGTAGTGATTTGAAATTGTGAACTATTTTCTTGTAATGGTTAAGTGTATTGACTAGAAATTGTGAATTTGTTTCCTGAAAATGGTTAAGTGTAGTAACTTGAAATGAGAATTAGAGACTTGAAAATGGCTAAGTGTAGTGACTGTAAATTGTGAACTTTTTCATTAAATGGTTAAGTGTAGTGACTTGAAATATGAATTACTGACTTGAAAATGGTCAAGTGTAGTAATTTGAAATTATGAACTTGTTTCTTGAAAATTGTTAAGTGCAGTGACTTTAAAAGTGAATTAGTTATTTGAAAATGGTTAAGTATAGTGACTTGAAATTGTGAACTTGTTTCTAGAAATGGTTAAGTGTTGTGACTTGAAATTGTGAACTTGTTTCATAAAATGGTTAAGTGTAGTGACTTGAAATGTGAATTACTGACTTGAAAATTGGCAAGCATAGTGACTTGAAGTTGTGGAATTGTTTCTTTAAAATGGTTAAATGTAGTGATTTGAAATGTGAATTAGTGACATGAAAATGGTTAAGTGTAGTGACTTGAAATTGTGAACATGTTTCTTGAAAAAAGTTAAGTGTAGTGACTTGAAAATGGTAAACTGTAGTGACTTGAAATGTGAACTAGTTACTTAAAATGGTTAAATGTAGTGACATGAAATTGTGAACATGTTTCTTGAAAATGTTTAAGTGTAGTGACTTGAAATGTGAATTAGTGACTTTTAAATGGTTAAGTGTAGTGATTTGAAATTAAGAACTTCTTTCTTGAAAATGGATAAGTGTAGTGACTTTAAAATGTGAACTTGTTTATTGAAATGGTGAAATGGAGTGACTTGAAATTGTGAACTTATTTCTTGAAAATGGTTAAGTGTAGTGACTTGAAATTGTGAACTTGTTTTTTGAAAATGGTTGTGTAGTGCCTTGAAATGTGAATTAGTGACATGAAAATGGTTAAGTGTAGTGACTTGAAATGTGAATTAGTGACTTTAAAAATAGTTAAGTATAGTGACTTGAAATTGTGAACTTGTTTCTTGAAATGGTTAAGTGTAGTGACTTGAAATTGTGAACTTGTTTCTTTAAAATGGTTAGGTGTAGTGACTTGAAATGTGAATTAGTGACTTGAAATGTGAATTAGTTACTTGAAAATGGTTAAATATAGTGACTTGTAATTGCGAACTTGTTTCTTGAAAATGTTTAAGATTAGTGACTAGAAAATGGTTAAATGTAGAGACTTGAAATTGTGAACTTGTTTCTTGAAATGATTATGTATAGTGACTTGAAATTGTGAACTTGCTTCAAGGAAATGGTTAAGTGTAGTGACTTGAAATGTGAACTTGTAACTTTAAAATGGTTAAATGTAGTGTCTTGAAATTGTGAATTTATTTCTAGTAACTTGAAATGTAAATTAGTTACTTGAAAAAGGTTAACTGTAGTGACTTGAAATTGTGAACTATTTTCTTGAAATGGTTAAGTGTATTGACTAGAAATTGTGAATTTGTTTCCTGAAAATGGTTAAGTGTAGTAACTTCAAATCTGAGTTAGAGACTTGAAAATGGTTAAGTGTAGTAACTTGAAATGTGAATTAGAGACTTAAAAATGGCTAAGTGTAGTGACTTGAAATTGTGAACTTTATTCATGAAATGGTTAAGTGTAGTGACTTGAAATATGAATTAGTGACTTGAAAATGGTCAAGTGTAGTGATTTGAAATTATGAACTTGTTTCTTGAAAATTGTTAAGTGTAGTGACTTGAAAAGTGAATTAGTTATTTGAAAATGGTTAAGTGTAGTGACTTGAAATTTTGATCTTGTTTCTTGAAAATGGTTAAGTGTAGTGACTTGAAATGCTGATCTTGTTTCTTGAAAATAGTTAAGTGTAGTGACTAGAAATATGAATTAGTGACTTGAAAAGGGTTAATTGTAGTGACTTAAAATTGTGAACTTGCTTCATGAAAATGGTTAAGTGTAGTGACTTGAAATGTGAACTTGTGACTTTAAAATGGTTAAATGTAGCATCTTGAAATCGTGAATTTATTTCTTGAAAATGGTGAAGTGTAAATTAGTTACTTCAAAATTGTAAAGTTTAGTGACTTGAAATTGTGAACTTGTTTCTTGAAAATGGTTAAGTGTAGTGACTTAAAATGTGAATTACTGACTTGAAAATTGTTAAGTGTAGTGACTTGAAATTGTGAAATTGTTTCTTAAAAATGGTTAAGTGTAGTGATTTGAAATATGAATTAGTGACTTGAAAATGGTTAAGAGTAGTGACTTGAAATTGTGAACTTGTTTCTTGAAAATGGTTAAGTGAAGTTACTTGAAATGTGAATTACTGACTTAAAAATGGTTAAGTGTAGTGACTTGAAAATGGTAAACTGTAGTGACTTGAAATGTGAACTAGTGTCTTGAAAATGGTTAAATGTAGTGACTTGAAATTGTGAACTTTATTCATGAAATTGTTAAGTGTAGTGACTTGAACTATGAATTAGTGACTTGAAAATGGTCAAGTGTAGTGATTTGAAATTATGAACTTGTTTCTTGAAAATTGTTAAGTGATGTGACTTGAAAAGTGAATTAGTTATTTGAAAAGGGTTACGTGTAGTGACTTGAAATTCTGATCTTGTTTCTTGAAAATGGTTAATTGTAGTGACTTGAAATATGAATTAGAGACTTGAAAATGGTTAAGTGTAGTGACTTGAAATGTGAATTAGTGACTTCAAAAGGGTTAAATGTAGTGACTTGAGATTGTGAACTTGTTTCTTGAAAATGGTTAAGTATAGTGACTTCAAATGTGAAATTGTGACTTTAAAATGGTTAAATGTAGTGTCTTGAAATTGTGAATTTATTTCTTGAAAATGGTGAAGTGTAGTGACTTGAAATGTAAATTAGTTACTTGAAAATGGTAAAGTTTAGTGACTTGAAATTGTGAACTTGTTTTCTTGAAAATGGTTAAGTGTAATTACTTGAAATGTGAATTGCTGACTTGAAAATTGTTAAGCGTAGTGACTTGAAATTGTGAAATTGTTTTTAAAAATGGTTAAGTGTAGTGACTTGAAAATGGTAAACTGTAGTGACTAGAAATGTGAACTAGTGACTTCAATTGGTTAAATGTAGTGACATGAAATTGTGAACATGTTTATTGAAAATGGTTAAGTGTAGTTATTTGAAATGTGAATTAGTGACTTGAAAATGGTTAAGTGTAGTGTCTTGAAATTCTGATCTTGGTTCTTGAAAATGGTTAAGTGTAGTGACTTGAAATATGAATTAGCGACTTGAAAAGGGTTAAATGTTGTGACTTAAAATTGTGAACTTGCTTCATGAAAATTGTTTAGTGTAGTGACTTGAAATGTTAACTTGTGACTTTAAAATGGTTAAATGTAGTGTCTTGAAATTGTGAATTTATTTCTTGAAAATGGTGAATTGTAGTGACTTGAAATGTAAATTAGTTACTTAAAAATGGTTAGGTGTAGTGAATTGAAATTGTGAATTAGTGACTTGAAATGCGAATTAGTGACTTAAAAATGGTTAATTGTAGTGATTTGAAATTGTGAACTATTTTCTTGTAATGGTTAAGTGTATAGACTAGAAATTGTGAATTTGTTTCCTGAAAATGGTTAAGTGTAGTAACTTGAAATGAGAATTAGAGACTTGAAAATGGCTAAGTGTAGTGACTGTAAATTGTGAACTTTTTCATTAAATGGTTAAGTGTAGTGACTTGAAATATGAATTACTGACTTGAAAATGGTTAAGTGTAGTAATTTGAAATTATGAACTTGTTTCTTGAAAATTGCTAAGTGCAGTGACTTTAAAAGTGAATTAGTTATTTGAAAATGGATAAGTATAGTGACTTGAAATTGTGAACTTGTTTCTAGAAATGGTTAAGTGTTGTGACTTGAAATTGTGAACTTGTTTCTTGAAAATGGTTAAGTGTAGTGACTTGAAATGTGAATTAGTGACTTGAAAATTGGTAAGCATAGTGACTTGAAGTTGTGGAATTGTTTCTTTAAAATGGTTAAATGTAGTGATTTGAAATGTGAATTAGTGACATGAAAATGGTTAAGTGTAGTGACTTGAAATTATGAACATGTTTCTTGAAAAAAGTTAAGTGTAGTGACTTGAAAATGGTAAACTGTAGTGACTTGAAATGTGAACTAGTTACTTAAAATGGTTAAATGTAGTGACATGAAATTGTGAACATGTTTCTTGAAAATGTTTAAGTGTAGTGACTTGAAATGTGAATTAGTGACTTTTAAATGGTTAAGTGTAGTGATTTGAAATTAAGAACTTCTTTCTTGAAAATGGATAAGTGTAGTGACTTTAAAATCTGAACTTGCTTATTGAAATGGTGAAATGTAGAGACTTGAAATTGTGAACTTATTTCTTGAAAATGGTTAAGTGTAGTGACTTGAAATTGTGAACTTGTTTTTTGAAAATGGTTGTGTAGTGACTTGAAATGTGAATTAGTGAAAATGGTTAAGTGTAGTGAATTGAAATATGAATTAGTGACTTTAAAAATAGTTAAGTATAGTGACTTGAAATTGTGAACTTGTTTCTTGAAATGGTTAAGTGTAGTGACTTGAAATTGTGAACTTGTTTCTTTAAAATGGTTAGGTGTAGTGACTTAAAATGTGAATTAGTGTCTTTAAAATGGTTAGGTTTAGTTACTTTAAATGTGAACTTGTGACTTGAAAAATGTTTAAATGTAGTAACTTGAAACATGAACTTGTTTCTTAAAAATGGTTAAATGTAGTGACTTGAAATGTGAATTAGTGACTAGAAAATGGTTAAATGTAGTGACTTGAAATTGTGAACTTGTTTCTTGAAATGGTTAAGTATAGCGACTTGAAATTGGGAACTTGTTTCTTGATAATGGTTAAGTGTAGTGACTTGAAATATGAATTAATGACTTGAAAATAGTTAAGTGTAGTGACTTTAAATTGTGAACTTATTTATTGAAATGGTTAAATGTAGTGACTTGAAATTTTGAACTTGCTTCATGAAATTGGTTAAGTGTTGTGACTTGAAATGTCAACTTGTGATTTTAAAATGGATCAGTGTAGTGACTTGAAATGTGAATTAGTTACTTCAAAATGGTTAAATATAGTGACTTGAAATTGCGAACTTGTTTCTTGAAAATGTTTAAGATTAGAGACTTGAAATGTGAATTAAAGACTAGAAAATAGTTAAGTGTAGTGACTTGAAATTGTGAACTTGTTTATTGAAATGGTTAAATGTAGTGACTTGAAATTGTGAACTTGCTTCAAGGAAATGGTTAAGTGTAGTGACTTGAAATGTGAACTTGTAACTTTAAAATGGTTAAATGTAGTGTCTTGAAATTGTGAATTTATTTCTAGTGACTTGAAATGTAAATTAGTTACTTGAAAAAGGTTAACTGTAGTGACTTGAAATTGTGAACTATTTTCTTGAAATGGTTAAGTGTATTGACTAGAAATTGTGAATTTGTTTCCTGAAAATGGTTAAGTGTAGTAACTTCAAATCTGAGTTAGAGACTTGAAAATGGTTAAGTGTAGTAACTTGAAATGTGAATTAGAGACTTGAAAATGGCTAAGTGTAGTGACTTGAAATTGTGAACTTTATTCATGAAATGGTTAAGTGTAGTGACTTGAAATATGAATTAGTGACTTGAAAATGGTCAAGTGTAGTGATTTGAAATTATGAACTTGTTTCTTGAAAATTGTTAAAGTGTAGTGACTTGAAAAGTGAATTAGTTATTTGAAAATGGTTAAGTGTAGTGACTTGAAATTCTGATCTTGTTTCTTGAAAATGGTTAATTGTAGTGACTTGAAATATGAATTAGAGACTTGAAAATGGTTAAGTGTAGTGACTTGAAATGTGAATTAGTGACTTCAAAAGGGTTAAATGTAGTGACTTGAGATTGTGAACTTGTTTCTTGAAAATGGTTAAGTGTAGTGACTTCAAATGTGAAATTGTGACTTTAAAATGGTTAAATGTAGTGTCTTGAAATTGTGAATTTATTTCTTGAAAAAGGTGAAGTGTAGTGACTTGAAATGTAAATTAGTTACTTGAAAATGGTAAAGTTTAGTGACTTGAAATTGTGAACTTGTTTTCTTGAAAATGTTTAAGTGTAGTTACTTGAAATGTGAATTGCTGACTTGAAAATAGTTAAGCATAGTGACTTGAAATTGTGAAATTGTTTCTTAAAAATGGTTAAGTGTAGTGATTTGAAATGTGAATTAGTGACTTGAAGATGGTTAAGTGTAGTGACTTGAAATTGCGAACTTGTTTCTTGAAAATGGTTAAGTTAAGTTACTTGAAATGTGAATTACTGACTTGAAAATAGTTAAGTGTAGTGACTTGAAAATGGTAAACTGTAGTGACTTGAAATGTGAACTAGTGACTTGAAATGGTTAAATGTAGTGACTTGAAATTGTGAGCATGTTTCTTGAAAATGGTTAAGTGTAGTGACTTGAAATGTGAAATAGTGACTTTTAAATGGTTAAGTGTAGTGATTTGAAATTAAGAACTTGTTTCATGAAAATGTATAAGTGTAGTGACTAGAAATTGTGAACTTGTTTCTTGAAATAGTTAAGTGTAGCAACTTGAAATTGTGAACTTGTTTCCCGCAAAATGGTTGTGTAGTGACTTGAAATGTGAATTAGTGACTTTAAAAATGGTTAAGTATAGTGACTTGAAATTGTGAACTTGTTTCTTGAAATGGTTAAGTGTAGTGACTTGAAATTGTGAACTTGTTTCTTGAAAATGGTTAGGAGTAGTGACTTCAAATGTGAATTAGTGACTTGCAAATGGTTAAGTGTAGTGACTTGAAATGTGAATTAGTTACTTGAAAATGGTTAAATATAGTGACTTGAAATTGCGAACTTGTTTCTTGAAAATGCTTAAGATTAGTGACTTGAAAGGTGAATTAGTGACTAGAAAATGGTTAAGTGTAGTGACTTGAAATGTGAATTAGTGACTTGCAAGTGGTAAAGTTTAGTGACTTGAAATTGTGAACTTGTTTCTTGAAAAGGTGTAATGCCCTACTTTTAATAAGGATGTATTGTTTAGCAAAATAGTTAAAAGAAGCAATTTAATGAGAAAAAAAAAAACAAGAACAAAAAATCCATTGAAGTCTTTGGGCTAGGCCCAATAGGAAAACAACCTTGCAGCCACGTGATGAACAAAACAAAGTCACAAAGCAAAATATTAGAGGATTAGGACTTACGGGTACTGCAACAGAGTTCCAAAAAAAAAAATAGATACAGAGAAAGCGAAGAAAGGGGCGAAGGGTGAAACAAGGACAATATATACTTTGGAAAACAAAAGGGGATTCATCGGAGGTTATTGGACTAGAGGTAAGTCCTTTCCACAATCTAGCCATGAGTATTAGTCAGGTAATTTACAATGGATAGTGAAAGTTATTTTCCAGAAACAAGAATTATGGACAGTAGGGGCGGTTTTGGATTCAAAATTTGATAAATAAGCTATATAAATTAGTCGAAGTTAATTTATTATACACCAGTTACATTCTTCATAGCATAGGTGAATATATTTTGGCATAATCAAAGGCTAAACGTGATACTTCGGGAAAGGGTATTTTTGAATTAGTTATGAATTAATCTAAACGAAGGAATTAACACGAGTTCAATATGATATTATTATAGATTGACCGAAGGAAGTCATACAAAGTGCTTGAGGTGACGATTTTGGTACTTCGATACGAGTACTGTGAGTAGTAATCTTACCATAATTTGTGTTTCTTAACTTGCATAGTTTATACATGATTTTGATGAAAACAAGAGTTACTGAATGATTTGAAATTGTACGTGGGGCAAGTCTTTTACTTGATATGATATTGAAGTGGTTATTTGAGATGTTCTCACTGTTATAAGACTTGATTACCGTTATTTGAGACATAACTACTATTATTGTGAAGGTTTTTCATTTACTTGAGAAATAAGTATCTTGACATGTATTTTGTTAAAAATATATATGTAACATGATTTGATATGAACTCGAATTCCCTGAACTATTTTGAAAATGCTTTCATATGGGTACCTACTGTTTACAAAGAAAGTATAAATGGGAGTAGACCTTGATATGAATTCCGTAGCTAACGGCGGGTTCGTTAGATCTGGAGCACCTTGTATTTACAGATTACTGTTATAGCCCTCGCTAGTGGGAAGGTAGAACTAGCATACTGTTACTGATTTCCCTTGAGTAGGGACCTATTGATAAGATAATTGACTCAGTTTTGAGGGTTCACTGTTATTGGCTATTTCTTGAAGTAGAAAACCACACTGATTACATGATTCATTCTTGGAAACCTCCCAAAGGATAAAAACTTGATATGATAGTATTTGTTGGTTATACTAAATTGCTAAATTGATTTCTTATATGACGGTAAACATTTTCTGAAAGAGCATCATTTCATGATATTTTTTGATTATCATACTAGCATGTTTTATGACTTGTCCCCATTAAATCGGTTGTGGTTAAGTGTTATTACTTACTGAGCTAGCGTCTCACTCCTCGCTATTATTTTCCAGAGAATACAGGTGAAGGTGAGGATTTTGTTAGCTAGAGCATTTGAGTTGGCGTATTCCTGGTGAGCCCCACACTTGTTCGTGAGGGCAGCAAGTTTATTTATTTGTTATGGTCTTTCTTTGAAACTCTTAGAGTCGCTCCATAGTCATTTCATTTGAGTTTGAGTATCCTTTTGTTATTATGGACTTTTGAAGTATTTGACTTTTTCTCATATTTCGGAGAGGGATTTTGTATTGTTATTTTGTGGTTAATAGGTTGTTGATGATATTGGTGAATTATTTTGGTGAAGTTGGTTGTGGTGTTGTTGATTTGAGACAGGGAAATTTCTGATAGGCCCAAAAATAGGGGAAACTCTGCCCGATTTTTTGTAGAATATTGACGAGCCTTGCTTTGGAGTTCTAACCTCCTTAGCGCCTGTCGTGATCCTAATTTGGGTCGTGACAAAGATGGTATCAGAGCCTAGGTTATTTCTGTGACTATTGGAGCACACGGTAGTAGTAGAATCTCAATTATGGTTATGTTGCCGGCCATTCCTATAATCGAGATTCTGCGAGAGCGTGATAGGATGTGTCTTATCTTCTTTCTTATTCTTTCTTACGTGTGTGACGTTTAGGACCAATTAGATGAATCTAACCATATTTGTTTTGTTAATCAGATGGCTCGCACTCGAACAACTAATAGAAGAGCTACACCAGCTGCACCTCAGACAGCTAATGCCACTTTTGACAGGCAGCCAACTTCCACAACTAGGGGAAGAGGAGGAGCTCACAAAAAGGGTTGAGGTAGGGGCCGTGGTGCTACCACAGGGAATCACACTACCACTTCAAGAATTTCAAGGGAGCCCACTCCTGAAATGAGTGCTAGCCCACCTCCACTATGACATGAGGGTAATACTGCTGAGGCACTTGCTTCCATGCAAAGAGTCATACAGGGCTTGGCCGACCGAATGGATAGGCAGGAGAGGGTTGGTCAGCATAATACTGCACCTGCACAGCCACAGTTACAGGCACCTGCACAGACTTACAAGTTTGGAAACAAAGAGGTATCCTTGCAGGAGTTTCTGAAGTTGAAATCTCCAAGGTTCACTGGTTCAGATAGTTCAGCCGATCCTCAAAGCTTCTTAGATGGCACACTCAAGGCACTGCGTGCGCTAGGATGTTCTAGTGAGTGGGCTGTGGAGCTTGCATCGTACGAATTGGAGGATATGGCTAACACATGGTATGATACTTTATTGCTAGAAAGGCCTGCTGGGGCAGCACCACTGACATGGGATGAGTTCACTAAGTTCTTCATGGATAATTTTCTTCCTGACAGTCAGAGGCAAAAATATGCAGATCAGTTTGAGAAATTAATCCAGACTCCAGATATGGATGTGTCGAATTATAATACCAAATTCTGCAAGCTGGCTACATATGCTCCGTACTTGGTGTCCACAGAAGCAGCTTGAGTCTAGAGGTTTGTCAATGGGCTGGTTGCTCATCTCTATAATGCAGTAGCCCCACAGATGAAGGTTGTGACTTATTATGAGGCAGTTGATCTTGCTAGAAGAATTGAGGACAAGGGTCGTGCAGAACGTGCAGCTTATGATATTCGTAAGAAGGCTAAAATGGGGGGATCTTTCAGCGGTGACTTTAGTACAAATCGCAAAGTGGGAAATCAGGGAAAACAGTAGGGCCATCAAGCAGGGATAGATTCAGTCTCACAGTCTGCATATAAGCCACCTCCTAGACAGGGTACTCAGGGATCTTCAGTATCTTATGAAAATCATAGTTTTGGCCAGCTATATACCACTGCTCCATCCTGCCAGACTTGTGGCAAATCACATGTGGGCCAGTGTCGTGTTTTGACTGGAGAGTGTTTTCGGTGTGGCCAGTTGGGTCATCGCATTAGGGATTGCCCTCAACCTTCAAGAAATGTCAGTCAGGCTTCTGTTCAGTTTGCTGCACCTACTCAGAATACTCGTAATACTACAGGTATGGGAAATAGAGGTCGGGGTAATGAAGATCGTGTTGCTGGAAACCAGGGACAAGGAAATGTTGGTAGAGGCCAGTCGAGGGTCTTTGCACTTACCAGACAGGAAGTTCAGGCCTCGAATGTAGTGGTTACAGGTATTCTTCAGTCTGTTCATTTGATGCATATGCTTTGATTGATTCGGGTTCTACTCACTCTTATGTGTCCTCGTACTTTGCTGTGAGATTTGATAGAGAGCCAGAGATGTTAAATTGTCCTTTTCTTGTTGCTACTCCTGTGGGAGATTCTCTATTAGTTGAGTATGTGTATCGTGATTGCCAGATTATAGTGGAAGGTAGAAATACTCTTGCTGACTTGATTGTACTTGATATGATTGACTTTGATGTGTTGATGGGCATGGATTGGGTGTCTCCGTGCTATGCTACTGTAGATAGTCATGCAAAGATAGTTCGGTTTAAGATACCCAATGTACCTAGTTTTGTGTTAAAAGGGGTTCAAGTCCCAGAGGTTGGTAAAGTTATATCTTTTATGAAGGCTCAACGATTTGATTTTTGAAGAAAGGTTGCATGGGTCTCTTAGCTATGATAAGTGATGTTAGAGAATGAACACTTAGTTTGGAGAAGCTACCTGTGGTGAGGGAATTTTCTGATGTATTTCCTGAGGATTTGCTAGGATTACCTCCAGTACAAGAGATAGACTTCTGTATTGATTTGGCACCTGACATTATGCCAATATCTATACCCCCATATCGTATGGCACCTGCAGAGTTGAAAGACCTAAAATAGAAATTACAGGACTTGTTAGATAAGAGTTTCATCAGACCGAGTGTATCACCATAGGGTGCACCAGTTTTGTTCGTGAAGAAGAAAGATGGGTCTCTAAGAATGTGTATTGACTACAGGTAGCTGAACAAGGTAACGATACGCAATAAGTATCTGTTGCCTCATATAGGGGACCTGTTTGATCAGCTACAAGGGGATGTCCACTTTTCAAAGATTGATCTTCGGTCTGGTTATCATCAGCTTAGAATCAGGGAAGAAGATGTTTCCATGACAGCATTTAGAACTCGATACGGGCATTATGAGTTCCTTGTGATGCCTTTCAGGTTAACTAATGCTCCAGCTGCATTCATGGATTTGATGAATAGGGTGTTCAGGCCATTTTTGGACAAATTTGTGATAGTGTTTATTGATAATATTCTGATATATTCTCGTAGCCAAGAAGAACATGAGAATCATTTGATGACTGTATTATAGACACTGCGAGAACATAAGCTCTATGCTAAGTTCTCAAAGTTCGAATTTTGGCTAGACTCGGTATCATTTTTGGGGCATGTTGTTTCCAAGGATGGAATTACGCTAGATTCTAAAAAGACAGAATCGGTGCAGAAATGGCCTAAACCTACTTCGCCTATAGAGATCCGCAGCTTTGTGGGTTTGGCTAATTACTATAGGCGTTTCGTGCAGGATTTCTCTAAAATAGTAGCTCCATTAACCAAGTAGACACAGAAAAATGTGAAGTTCCAGTGGACGAAAGATTATGAGAGGAGCTTTCAAAAACTCAAAACATGTTTGACTACTGCACCAGTATTAGCCTTACCATCAGGTTCTGGAGGATTCAAGGTATTTTGTGATGCTTCGAGAGTGGGATTAGGATGTGTTCTCATGCAAAATGATCATGTTATAGCCTATGCTTCGAGACAGTTGAAGAAGCATGAACAAAACTATCCTACGCATGATTTAGAGATGGCCGCAGTGGTTTTTGCTCTTAAAATTTGGAGGCATTACTTATATGACAAAACTTACGAGATTTATACCGATCATAAGAGTTTGAAGTACATTTTCCAGCAGAGAGATCTAAATCTTCGACAACATCGGTGGATGGAACTACTCAAAGATTATGATTGTGCTATTTTGTATCATCCTGGAAAAGCCAATGTTGTGGCTGATGCTTTAAGCAAAAAATCTATGGGTAGTTTGGCACATATAGCTCTTGGAAAGAGACAATTGGCGAAGGATATACAAAAACTTGAAGGATCAGGCATCAGATTTTGTGTGGGAAATTCAGGGGCATTGTTGGCTTGTGTGCAAGCCAAATCTTCTTTGGTAGAGCGCATCAAGGCCACTCAATATGAGGATGTCCAGTTGTGTAAATATCGAGATGAGGTCTTAGCTGGTCAGAGTAAGATAATGAGTGTTGATTGTGATGGTATTCTCCGATTGGGTAACCGATTATGTGTACCAAATATAGAGGGGTTGAGACAAGCCATTCTTGAAGAAGCTCACAACTCCAGATATACCATACACCCTGGTTCCACTAAGATGTATCATGACCTGAAGTAATTGTATTGGTGGGAAGGTATGAAGAAAGATGTTGCTAACTTTTTTTCTAGTTATTTGACTTGTCAGCAGGTTAAAGCGGAGCATCAGCGACCCGCAGGATTACTGCAAGAGATCAGGATTCCAGATTGGAAATGGGAAAAAGTTACTATGGATTTTGTGGTCGGGCTACCACGAAATGTTAGAGGTTATGGCTTTGTATGGGTAATTGTAGACCGACTTACTAAATATGCACACTTCTTACCAGTAAAGACTACGTATAGTGGAGTGAAATATGCTCAGTTATTTATGGATGAAATTGTCCGACTTCATGGAGTTCCATTGTCCATCATTTCTGATAGAGGATCACAATTCACTTCACGCTTTTGGAGATCTTTCCAAGAAGCATTGGGTACCCGTGTAGGTCTTAGTACTGCATTTCATCCGCAGACAGATGGGCAGTCTGACCGTACTATACAAATTTTGGAGGATATGTTGAGAGCTTGCATTCTTGATTTCGAAGGTAGTTGGGATACTTACCTACCCTTATCTGAATTCGCTTATAATAACAGTTTTCAGTCAAGCATTCAGATGGCTCCATATGAAGCCTTGTATGGTAGGCGATGTCGTTCTCCTATCGGCTGGTTTGAAGTTGGAGAAGCTAAGGTTTTAGGACCAGACTTGATACAGGAAGCTACAAAAAAGGTCCAATTAATTAGACATAGGTTACTCACAGCTCAAGGCACACAAAAGTCTTATGCAGACAAGAGGAGAAGAGATTTAGTGTTCACAGTTGGGGACAAGGTTTTTCTACGAGTCTCCCCTATGAAAGGTGTGATGCACTTTGGGAAAAGAGGTAAATTGAGCCCGAGATATATAGGACCATATGAGATACTTGATCGAGTAGGAAGTGTGGTGTATCACTTGGTACTTTCTCCCAAGATTTCATTCATCCATCCAGTGTTTCATGTCTCTATGCTAAGGAAATGTATGTCAGACTCGTCTCGTGTGCTCGAAGCACCGACTTTGCAGCTTGATGAGAATTTAAGCTATGAGGAGGAACCGATAGCTATTATTGACAGGCAAGTAAGAAGGTTACGATCAAAGGAGATTGCATCCGTGAAAATCTTATGAAGAAATCATACCAAAGAAGAAGCTACTTGGGAGACGGAAAATGACATGCGAGTCAAGTATCCTTACTTGTTTCAGTCATCAGGTACACACTTATTTTAAATTCGGGGACCGAATTTCATAAGGTGGGGAGAATGTAATGCCCCACATTTAATAAGGATGTATTCTTTAGCAAAATAGTTAAAAGAAGCAATTTAATGAGAAAAAAAACAAACAAACAATCAATTTAAGTCTTTGGGCTAGGCCCAATAGGAAAACAACCTTGCAGCCACGTGATGAACAAAACAAAGTCACAAAGCAAAATATTAGAGGATTAGGACTTACGGGTACTGCAACAGAGTTCAAAAAAAAAATTAGATACAGAGAAAGAGAAGAAGTGTGAAACAAGGACAATATATACTTCGGAAAACAAAAGGGGATTCATCGGAGGTTATTGGACTAGAGTTAAGTCCTTTCCACAATCTAGCCATGAGTATTAGTCAGGTAATTTACAATGGATAGTGAAAATTATTTTCCAGAAACAAGAATTATGGACAGTAGGGGCGGTTTTGGATTCAAAATTTGATAAATAAGCTATATAAATTAGTCGAAGTTAATTTATTATACACCAGTTACATTCTTCATAGCATAGGTGAATATATTTTGGCATAATCAAAGGCTAAACGTTATACTTTGGGAAAGGGTATTTTTGAATTAGTTATGAATTAATCTAAACGAAGGAATTAACACGAGTTCAATATGATATTATTATAGATTGACCGAAGGAAGTCATACAAAGTGCTTGAGGTGACGATTTTGGTACTTCGATACGAGTACTGTGAGTAGTAATCTTACCATAATTTGTGTTTCTTAACTTGCATAGTTTATACATGATTTTGATGGAAACAAGAGTTACTGAATGATTTGAAATTGCACGTGGGGCAAGTCTTTTACTTGATATGATATTGAAGTGGTTATTTGAGATGTTCTCACTGTTATAAGACTTAATTACCGTTATTTGACACATAACTACTATTATTGTGAAGGTTTTTCATTTACTTGAGAAATAAGTATCTTGACATGTATTTTGTTAAAAATATATATGTAACATGATTTGATATGAACTCGAATTCCCTGAACTATTTTGAAAATGCTTTCATATGGGTACCTACTGTTTACAAAGAAAGTATAAATGGGAGTATACCTTGATATGAATTCCATAGCTAACGACGGGTTCGCTAGACCTGGTGCACCTTGTATTTATAGATTACTATTATAGCCCTCGCTAGTGGGAAGGTAGAACTAGCATACTGTTACTGATTTCCCTTGAGTAGGGACCTATTGATAAGATAATTGACTCCTTTTTGAGGGGTTCACTGTTATTGGCTATTTCTTGAAGTAGAATGCCACACTGATTACATGATTCATTCTTGGAAACCTCCCAAAGGATAAAAACTTGATATGATAGTATTTGTTGGTTATACTAAATTGCTAAATTGATTTCTTATATGACGGTAAATATTTTCTGAAAGAGCATCATTTCATGATATTTTCTGATTATCATACTAGCATGTTTTATGACTTGTCCCCATTAAATTGGTTGTGGTTAAGTGTTATTACTCACGGAGCTAGTGTCTCACTCCTCGCTATTTTTTCCAGAGAATACAGGTGAAGGTGAGGATTTCGTTAGCTAGAGCATTTGAGTTGGCGTATTCCTGGTGAGCCCCGCACTTGTTCGTGAGGGCAGCAAGTTTATTTATTTGTTATGGTCTTTCTTTGAAACCCTTAGAGTCGCTCCATAGTCATTTCATTTGAGTTTGAGTATCCTTTTGTTATTATGGACTTTTGAAGTATTTGACTTTTTCTCATATTTCGGAGAGGGATTTCGTATTGTTATTTTGTGGTGAATAGGTTATTGATGATATTGGTGAATTATTTTGGTGAAGTTGGTTGTGGTGTTGTTGATTTGAGACAGGGAAATTTCTGATAGGCCCAAAAATAGGGGAAACTTTGCCCGATTTTCTGTAGAATATTGACGAGGCTTGGTTTGGAGTTCTAACCTCCTTAGTGCCGGTCATGATCCTAATTTGGGTCGTGACAAAGGTTAAATGTAGTGACTTGAAATTGTGAACTTATTTCTTAAAAATGTTTAAGTGTAGTGACTTGAAATGTGAATTAGTGACTTGAAAATAGTTAAGTGTAGTGACTTGAAATGTGAATTAGTGACTTGAAAATGGTTAAATATAATGACTTGATATTGTGAACTTGTTACTTGAAAATGGTTAAGTGTAGTGACTTGAAATATGAATTAGTGACTTGAAATGTGAATTAGTGACTTGAAAATAGTTAAGTGTAGTGACTTTAAATTGTGAACTTCTTTATCGAACTGGTTAAATGTAGTGACTTGAAATTGTGAACTTGTTTCTTGAAAATCATCAAGTATAGTGACTTGAAATTCAAATTAGTGACTTAAAAATGGTTAAGTGTAGTGACTTGAAATTCTGATCTTGTTTCTTGAAAATGGTTAAGTGTAGTGACTTGAAATATGAATTAGTGACTTGCAATGTGAATTAGTGACTTGAAAATGGTTAAGTGTAGTGACTTGAAATTGTGAACTTGTTTCTTGAAATTGGTTAAGTGTAGTGATTTGAAATGAGAATTAGTAACTTGAAAATAGTAAAGTGTAATGACTTGAAATTGTGAAATTGTGTAATGAAATGGTTAAATGTTGTGACTTGAAATGTGAATTAGTGACTTGAAAATGGTTAAGTGTAGTGACTTGAAATTGTGAACATGTTTCTTGAAAATGGTTAAGTGTAGTGACTTGAAAATGGTAAACTGTAGTGACTTGAAATGTGAACTAGTTACTTAAAATGGTTAAATGTAGTGACATGAAATTGTGAACATGTTTCTTGAAAATGGTTACGTGTAGTGACTTGAAATGTGAATTAGTGAATTTTAAATGTTTAATTGTAGTGATTTTAAAGTAAGAACTTCTTTCTTGAAAATGGATAAGTGTAATGACTATAAATTGTGAACTCATTTCTTGAAATAGTTAAGTGTAGCGACTTGCAATTGTGAACTTGTTTCTTGAAAATGGTTGTGTAGTGATTTGAAATGAGAATTAGTAACTTGAAAATGGTAAAGTGTAATGACTTGAAATTGTGAAATTGTTTAATGAAATGGTTCAATGTTGTGACTTGAAATTGTGAACTTGTTTCTTGATAATGGTTAAGTGTAGTGACTTGAAATGCCAATTAGTGACTTAAAAATGGTTAAGTGTAGTGACTTGAAATTCTGATCTTGTTTCTTGAAAATGGTTTAGTGTAGTGACTTGAAATATGAATTAGTGACTTGAAAAGAGTTAAGTGTAGTGACTTATAATTGTGAACTTGCTTCATGAAAATGGTTTAGTATAGTGACTTGAAGTGTGAACTTGTGACTTTTAAATAGTTAAATATAGTGTATTGAAATTGTGAATTTATTTCTTGAAAATGGTGAAGTGTAGTGACTTGAAATGTAAATTAGTTACTTGAAAATGGTTAAATACAGTGACTTGAAATTGTGAACTATTTTCTTGAAATAGTTAAGTGTATTGACTTGAAATTGTGAATTTGTTTCCTGAAAATGGTTGTGTTGCGACTTAGATTGTGAATTAGTGACTTTAAAAATGGTTTTAAGTGTAGTGACTTGAAATTGTGAACTTGTTTCTTGAAATGGTTAAGTGTAGTGACTTGAAATTGTGAACTTTTTTCATGAAATGGTTAAGTATAGTAACTTGAAATTGTGAACTGGTTTTTTGAAAATGGTTAAGTGTAGTGACTTGAAAATGGTAAACTGTAGTGAGTTGAAATGTTAACTAGTGACTTAAATTGGTTAAATGTAGTGACATGAAATTGTGAACATGTTTCTTGAAAATGGTTAAGTGTAGTGACTTGAAATGTGAATTAGTGACTTTAAAAATGGTTAAGTGTAGTGATTTGAAATTAAGAACTTGTTTCTTGAAAATGGATAAGTGTAGAGACTAGAGATTGTGAACTTGTTTCTTGAAATGGTTAAGTGTAGCGACTTGAAATTGTGAACTTGTTTCTTGAAAATGGTTGTGTAGTGACTTGAAATGTGAATTAGTGACTTTAAAAATAGTTTAGTATAGTTACTTGAAATTGTGAACTTGTTTCTTGAAATGGTTAAGTGTAGTGACTTGAAATTGTGTACTTCTTTCTTGAAAATGGTTAGGTGTAGTGATTTGAAATGTGAATTAGTGACTTGAAAATTGTTAAGTTTAGAGACTTGAAATTTGAATTAGTTACTTGAAAATGGATAAACATAGTGACTTGAAATTGTGAACTTGTTTCTTGAAAATGTTTAAGATTAGTTACTTGAAATGTGAATTAGTAACTAGAAATTGGTTAAGCGTAGTGACTCAAAATTGTAAACTTGTTTAATGAAATAGTTAAATGTAGTGACTTGAAATTGTAAACTTGTTTCTTGAAAATGGTTAAGTGTAGTGACTTGAAATGTGAATTAGTGACTTGAAAATAGTTAAGTGTAGTGACTTTAGATTGTTAACTTGTTTATTGAAATGGTTAAATGTAGTGACTTGAAATTGTGAACTTATTTCTTGAAAATGGTTAAGTGTAGTGACTTGAAATGTGAATTAGTGACTTGAAAATGGTTAAGTGTAGTGACTTGAAATTGTGAACATGTTTCTTGAAAATGGTTAAGTGTAGTGACTTGAAAATGGTAAACTGTAGTGACTTGAAATGTGAACTAGTTACTTAAAATGGTTAAATGTAGTGACATGAAATTGTGAACATGTTTCTTGAAAATGGTTACGTGTAGTGACTTGAAATGTGAATTAGTGAATTTTAAATGTTTAATTGTAGTGATTTTAAAGTAAGAACTTCTTTCTTGAAAATGGATAAGTGTAATGACTATAAATTGTGAACTCATTTCTTGAAATAGTTAAGTGTAGCGACTTGCAATTGTGAACTTGTTTCTTGAAAATGGTTGTGTAGTGACTTGAAATGTCAATTATTGACTTTAAAAATGGTTAAGTGTAGTGATTTGAAATTAAGAACTTGTTTCTTGAAAATGGATAAGTGTAGAGACTAGAAATTGTGAACTTGTTTCTTGAAATGGTTAAGTGTAGCGACTTGAAATTGTGAACTTGTTTCTTTAAAATGGTTGTGTTGTGACTTTAAATGTGAATTAGTGACTTTAAAAATAGTTTATTATAGTGACTTGAAATTGTGAACTTGTTTCTTGAAATGGTTAAGTGTAGTGACTTGAAATTGTGAACTTCTTTCTTGAAAATGGTTAAGTGTAGTGATTTGAAATGTGAATTAGTGACTTGAAAATGGTTAAGTTTAGTGACTTGAAATTTGAATTAGTTACTTGAAAATGGATAAACATAGTGACTTGAAATTGCGAACTTGTTTCTTGAAAATGTTTAAGATTAGTTACTTGAAATGTGAATTAGTAACTAGAAATTGGTTAAGCGTAGTGACTCAAAATTGTAAACTTGTTTAATGAAATAGTTAAATGTAGTGACTTGAAATTGTAAACTTGTTTCTTGAAAATGGTTAAGTGTAGTGACTTGAAATGTGAATTAGTGACTTGAAAATAGTTAAGTGTAGTGACTTTAGATTGTTAACTTGTTTATTGAAATGGTTAAATGTAGTGACTTGAAATTGTGAACTTATTTCTTGAAAATGGTTAATGTAGTGACTTGAAATGTGAATTAGTGACTTGAAAATGGTTAAGTGTAGTGACTTGAAATTGTGAACTTGTTTCTTGAAATTGGTTAAGTGTAGTGATTTGAAATGAGAATTAGTAACTTGAAAATAGTAAAGTGTAATGACTTGTAATTGTGAAATTGTTTAATGAAATGGTTAAATGTTGTGACGTGAAATTGTGAACTTGTTTCTTGAAAATGGTTAAGTGTAGTGACTTGAAATGCCAATTAGTGACTTAAAAATGGTTAAGTGTAGTGACTTGAAATTCTGATCTTGTTTCTTGAAAATGGTTTAGAGTAGTGACTTGAAATATGAATTAGTGACTTGAAAAGAGTTAAGTGTAGTGACTTAAAATTGTGAACTTGCTTCATGAAAATGGTTAAGTGTAGTGACATGAAATGTGAATTAGTAACTTGAAAATAGTTAAGTGTAGTGACTTTAAATTATTAACTTGTTTATTGAAATGGTTAAATGTAGTGACTTGAAATTATGAACTTATTTCTTGAAAGTGGTTAAGTGTAGTGACTTGAAATGTGAATTAGTGACTTGAAAATGGTTAAGTCTAGTGACTTGAAATTGTGAACTTGTTTCTTGAAATTGGTTAAGTGTAGTGATTTGAAATGAGAATTAGTAACTTGAAAATGGTAAAGTGTAATGACTTGAAATTGTGAAATTGTTTAATGAAATGGTTCAATGTTGTGACTTGAAATTGTGAACTTGTTTCTTGATAATGGTTAAGTGTAGTGACTTGAAATGCCAATTAGTGACTTAAAAATGGTTAAGTGTAGTGACTTGAAATTCTGATCTTGTTTCTTGAAAATGGTTTAGTGTAGTGACTTGAAATATGAATTAGTGACTTGAAAAGAGTTAAGTGTAGTGACTTATAATTGTGAACTTGCTTCATGAAAATGGTTTAGTATAGTGACTTGAAGTGTGAACTTGTGACTTTTAAATAGTTAAATATAGTGTATTGAAATTGTGAATTTATTTCTTGAAAATGGTGAAGTGTAGTGACTTGAAATGTAAATTAGTTACTTGAAAATGGTTAAGTACAGTGACTTGAAATTGTGAACTATTTTCTTGAAATAGTTAAGTGTATTGACTTGAAATTGTGAATTTGTTTCCTGAAAATGGTTGTGTTGCGACTTAGATTGTGAATTAGTGACTTTAAAAATGGTTTTAAGTGTAGTGACTTGAAATTGTGAACTTGTTTCTTGAAATGGTTAAGTGTAGTGACTTGAAATTGTGAACTTTTTTCATGAAATGGTTAAGTATAGTAACTTGAAATTGTGAACTGGTTTTTTGAAAATGGTTAAGTGTAGTGACTTGAAAATGGTAAACTGTAGTGAGTTGAAATGTTAACTAGTGACTTAAATTGGTTAAATGTAGTGACATGAAATTGTGAACATGTTTCTTGAAAATGGTTAAGTGTAGTGACTTGAAATGTGAACTAGTGACTTTAAAAATGGTTAAGTGTAGTGATTTGAAATTAAGAACTTGTTTCTTGAAAATGGATAAGTGTAGAGACTAGAGATTGTGAACTTGTTTCTTGAAATGGTTAAGTGTAGCGACTTGAAATTGTGAACTTGTTTCTTGAAAATGGTTGTTTAGTGACTTGAAATGTGAATTAGTGACTTTAAAAATAGTTTAGTATAGTTACTTGAAATTGTGAACTTGTTTCTTGAAATGGTTAAGTGTAGTGACTTGAAATTGTGTACTTCTTTCTTGAAAATGGTTAGGTGTAGTGATTTGAAATGTGAATTAGTGACTTGAAAATTGTTAAGTTTAGAGACTTGAAATTTGAATTAGTTACTTGAAAATGGATAAACATAGTGACTTGAAATTGTGAACTTGTTTCTTGAAAATGTTTAAGATTAGTTACTTGAAATGTGAATTAGTAACTAGAAATTGGTTAAGCGTAGTGACTCAAAATTGTAAACTTGTTTAATGAAATAGTTAAATGTAGTGACTTGAAATTGTAAACTTGTTTCTTGAAAATGGTTAAGTGTAGTGACTTGAAATGTGCATTAGTGACTTGAAAATAGTTAAGTGTAGTGACTTTAGATTGTTAACTTGTTTATTGAAATGGTTAAATGTAGTGACTTGAAATTGTGAATTATTTCTTGAAAATGGTTAAGTGTAGTGACTTGAAATGTGAATTAGTGACTTGAAAATGGTTAAGTGTAGTGACTTGAAATTGTGAACTTGTTTCTTGAAATTGGTTAAGTGTAGTGATTTGAAATGAGAATTAGTAACTTGAAAATAGTAAAGTGTAATGACTTGTAATTGTGAAATTGTTTAATGAAATGGTTAAATGTTGTGACGTGAAATTGTGAACTTGTTTCTTGAAAATGGTTAAGTGTAGTGACTTGAAATGCCAATTAGTGACTTAAAAATGGTTAAGTGTAGTGACTTGAAATTCTGATCTTGTTTCTTGAAAATGGTTTAGAGTAGTGACTTGAAATATGAATTAGTGACTTGAAAAGAGTTAAGTGTAGTGACTTAAAATTGTGAACTTGCTTCATGAAAATGGTTAAGTGTAGTGACATGAAATGTGAATTAGTAACTTGAAAATAGTTAAGTGTATTGACTTTAAATTATTAACTTGTTTATTGAAATGGTTAAATGTAGTGACTTGAAATTATGAACTTATTTCTTGAAAGTGGTTAAGTGTAGTGACTTGAAATGTGAATTAGTGACTTGAAAATGGTTAAGTCTAGTGACTTGAAATTGTGAACTTGTTTCTTGAAATTGGTTAAGTGTAGTGATTTGAAATGAGAATTAGTAACTTGAAAATGGTAAAGTGTAATGACTTGAAATTGTGAAATTGTTTAATGAAATGGTTCAATGTTGTGATTTGAAATTGTGAACTTGTTTCTTGATAATGGTTAAGTGTAGTGACTTGAAATGCCAATTAGTGACTTAAAAATGGTTAAGTGTAGTGACTTGAAATTCTGATCTTGTTTCTTGAAAATGGTTTAGTGTAGTGACTTGAAATATGAATTAGTGACTTGAAAAGAGTTAAGTGTAGTGACTTATAATTGTGAACTTGCTTCATGAAAATGGTTTAGTATAGTGACTTGAAGTGTGAACTTGTGACTTTTTAATAGTTAAATATAGTGTATTGAAATTGTGAATTTATTTCTTGAAAATGGTGAAGTGTAGTGACTTGAAATGTAAATTAGTTACTTGAAAATGGTTAAGTACAGTGACTTGAAATTGTGAACTATTTTCTTGAAATAGTTAAGTGTATTGACTTGAAATTGTGAATTTGTTTCCTGAAAATGGTTGTGTTGCGACTTAGATTGTGAATTAGTGACTTTAAAAATGGTTTTAAGTGTAGTGACTTGAAATTGTGAACTTGTTTCTTGAAATGGTTAAGTGTAGTGACTTGAAATTGTGAACTTTTTTCATGAAATGGTTAAGTATAGTAACTTGAAATTGTGAACTGGTTTTTTGAAAATGGTTAAGTGTAGTGACTTGAAAATGGTAAACTGTAGTGAGTTGAAATGTTAACTAGTGACTTAAATTGGTTAAATGTAGTGACATGAAATTGTGAACATGTTTCTTGAAAATGGTTAAGTGTAGTGACTTGAAATGTGAACTAGTGACTTTAAAAATGGTTAAGTGTAGTGATTTGAAATTAAGAACTTGTTTCTTGAAAATGGATAAGTGTAGAGACTAGAGATTGTGAACTTGTTTCTTGAAATGGTTAAGTGTAGCGACTTGAAATTGTGAACTTGTTTCTTGAAAATGGTTGTTTAGTGACTTGAAATGTGAATTAGTGACTTTAAAAATAGTTTAGTATAGTTACTTGAAATTGTGAACTTGTTTCTTGAAATGGTTAAGTGTAGTGACTTGAAATTGTGTACTTCTTTCTTGAAAATGGTTAGGTGTAGTGATTTGAAATGTGAATTAGTGACTTGAAAATTGTTAAGTTTAGAGACTTGAAATTTGAATTAGTTACTTGAAAATGGATAAACATAGTGACTTGAAATTGTGAACTTGTTTCTTGAAAATGTTTAAGATTAGTTACTTGAAATGTGAATTAGTAACTAGAAATTGGTTAAGCGTAGTGACTCAAAATTGTAAACTTGTTTAATGAAATAGTTAAATGTAGTGACTTGAAATTGTAAACTTGTTTCTTGAAAATGGTTAAGTGTAGTGACTTGAAATGTGCATTAGTGACTTGAAAATAGTTAAGTGTAGTGACTTTAGATTGTTAACTTGTTTATTGAAATGGTTAAATGTAGTGACTTGAAATTGTGAATTATTTCTTGAAAATGGTTAAGTGTAGTGACTTGAAATGTGAATTAGTGACTTGAAAATGGTTAAGTGTAGTGACTTGAAATTGTGAACTTGTTTCTTGAAATTGGTTAAGTGTAGTGATTTGAAATGAGAATTAGTAACTTGAAAATAGTAAAGTGTAATGACTTGTAATTGTGAAATTGTTTAATGAAATGGTTAAATGTTGTGACGTGAAATTGTGAACTTGTTTCTTGAAAATGGTTAAGTGTAGTGACTTGAAATGCCAATTAGTGACTTAAAAATGGTTAAGTGTAGTGACTTGAAATTCTGATCTTGTTTCTTGAAAATGGTTTAGAGTAGTGACTTGAAATATGAATTAGTGACTTGAAAAGAGTTAAGTGTAGTGACTTAAAATTGTGAACTTGCTTCATGAAAATGGTTAAGTGTAGTGACATGAAATGTGAATTAGTAACTTGAAAATAGTTAAGTGTAGTGACTTTAAATTATTAACTTGTTTATTGAAATGGTTAAATGTAGTGACTTGAAATTATGAACTTATTTCTTGAAAGTGGTTAAGTGTAGTGACTTGAAATGTGAATTAGTGACTTGAAAATGGTTAAGTCTAGTGACTTGAAATTGTGAACTTGTTTCTTGAAATTGGTTAAGTGTAGTGATTTGAAATGAGAATTAGTAACTTGAAAATGGTAAAGTGTAATGACTTGAAATTGTGAAATTGTTTAATGAAATGGTTCAATGTTGTGATTTGAAATTGTGAACTTGTTTCTTGATAATGGTTAAGTGTAGTGACTTGAAATGCCAATTAGTGACTTAAAAATGGTTAAGTGTAGTGACTTGAAATTCTGATCTTGTTTCTTGAAAATGGTTTAGTGTAGTGACTTGAAATATGAATTAGTGACTTGAAAAGAGTTAAGTGTAGTGACTTATAATTGTGAACTTGCTTCATGAAAATGGTTTAGTATAGTGACTTGAAGTGTGAACTTGTGACTTTTTAATAGTTAAATATAGTGTATTGAAATTGTGAATTTATTTCTTGAAAATGGTGAAGTGTAGTGACTTGAAATGTAAATTAGTTACTTGAAAATGGTTAAGTACAGTGACTTGAAATTGTGAACTATTTTCTTGAAATAGTTAAGTGTATTGACTTGAAATTGTGAATTTGTTTCCTGAAAATGGTTGTGTTGCGACTTAGATTGTGAATTAGTGACTTTAAAAATGGTTTTAAGTGTAGTGACTTGAAATTGTGAACTTGTTTCTTGAAATGGTTAAGTGTAGTGACTTGAAATTGTGAACTTTTTTCATGAAATGGTTAAGTATAGTAACTTGAAATTGTGAACTGGTTTTTTGAAAATGGTTAAGTGTAGTGACTTGAAAATGGTAAACTGTAGTGAGTTGAAATGTTAACTAGTGACTTAAATTGGTTAAATGTAGTGACATGAAATTGTGAACATGTTTCTTGAAAATGGTTAAGTGTAGTGACTTGAAATGTGAACTAGTGACTTTAAAAATGGTTAAGTGTAGTGATTTGAAATTAAGAACTTGTTTCTTGAAAATGGATAAGTGTAGAGACTAGAGATTGTGAACTTGTTTCTTGAAATGGTTAAGTGTAGCGACTTGAAATTGTGAACTTGTTTCTTGAAAATGGTTGTTTAGTGACTTGAAATGTGAATTAGTGACTTTAAAAATAGTTTAGTATAGTTACTTGAAATTGTGAACTTGTTTCTTGAAATGGTTAAGTGTAGTGACTTGAAATTGTGTACTTCTTTCTTGAAAATGGTTAGGTGTAGTGATTTGAAATGTGAATTAGTGACTTGAAAATTGTTAAGTTTAGAGACTTGAAATTTGAATTAGTTACTTGAAAATGGATAAACATAGTGACTTGAAATTGTGAACTTGTTTCTTGAAAATGTTTAAGATTAGTTACTTGAAATGTGAATTAGTAACTAGAAATTGGTTAAGCGTAGTGACTCAAAATTGTAAACTTGTTTAATGAAATAGTTAAATGTAGTGACTTGAAATTGTAAACTTGTTTCTTGAAAATGGTTAAGTGTAGTGACTTGAAATGTGAATTAGTGACTTGAAAATAGTTAAGTGTAGTGACTTTAGATTGTTAACTTGTTTATTGAAATGGTTAAATGTAGTGACTTGAAATTGTGAATTATTTCTTGAAAATGGTTAAGTGTAGTGACTTAAAATGTGAATTAGTGACTTGAAATGTGAATTAGTGACTTGAAAATGGTTAAATGTAGTGACTTGAAATGGTGAACTTGTTTCGTGAAATTGGTTAAGTGTAGTGATTTGAAATGAGAATTAGTAACTTGAAAATGGTAAAGTAATGACTTGAAATTGTGAAATTTTTTAATTAAATGGTTAAATGTTGTGACTTGAAATTGTGAACTTGTTTCTTGAAAATGGTCAAGTGTAGTGACTTGAAATGCCAATTAGTGACTTAAAAATGGTTAAGTGTAGTGACTTGAAATTCTGATCTTGTTTCTTGAAAATGGTTTAGTGTAGTGACTTGAAATATGAATTAGTGACTTGAAAAGAGTTAAGTGTAGTGACTTATAATTGTGAACTTGCTTCATGAAAATGGTTTAGTATAGTGACTTGAAATGTGAACTTGTGACTTTTAAATAGTTAAATATAGTGTATTGAAATTGTGAATTTATTCCTTGAAAATGGTGAAGTGTAGTGATTTGAAATGTAAATTAGTTACTTGAAAATGGTTAAGTGCAGTGACTTGAAATTGTGAACTATTTTCTTGAAATGGTTAAGTGTATTGACTAGAAATTGTGAATTTGTTTCCTGAAAATTGGTGTGTAGTGACTTGAAATGTGAATTAGTGACTTTAAAAATGGTTAAGTGTAGTGACTTGAAATTGTGAACTTGTTTCTTGAAATGGTTAAGTGTAGTGACTTGAAATTTTAAACTTTTTTCATTTAATCGTTAAGTATAGTGACTTAAATTGGTTAAATGTAGTGACATGAAATTGTGAACATGTTTCTTGAAAATGGTTAAGTGTAGTGACTTGAAATGCCAATTAGTGACTTAAAAATGGTTAAGTGTAGTGACTTGAAATTCTCATCTTGTTTCTTGAAAATGGTTGAGTGTAGTGACTTGAAATATGAATTCGTGACTTGAAAAGAGTTAAGTGTAGTGACTTATAATTGTGAACTTGCTTCATGAAAATGGTTTAGTATAGTGACTTGAAATGTGAACTTGTGACTTTTAAATAGTTAAATATAGTGTATTGAAATTGTGAATTTATTCCTTGAAAATGGTGAAGTGTAGTGATTTGAAATGTAAATTAGTTACTTGAAAATGGTTAAGTGCAGTGACTTGAAATTGTGAACTATTTTCTTGAAATGGTTAAGTGTATTGACTAGAAATTGTGAATTTGTTTCCTGAAAATTGGTGTGTAGTGACTTGAAATGTGAATTAGTGACTTTAAAAATGGTTAAGTGTAGTGACTTGAAATTGTGAACTTGTTTCTTGAAATGGTTAAGTGTAGTGACTTGAAATTTTAAACTTTTTTCATTTAATCGTTAAGTATAGTGACTTAAATTGGTTAAATGTAGTGACATGAAATTGTGAACATGTTTCTTGAAAATGGTTAAGTGTAGTGACTTGAAATGCCAATTAGTGACTTAAAAATGGTTAAGTGTAGTGACTTGAAATTCTGATCTTGTTTCTTGAAAATGGTTTAGAGTAGTGACTTGAAATATGAATTAGTGACTTGAAAAGAGTTAAGTGTAGTGACTTAAAATTGTGAACTTGCTTCATGAAAATGGTTAAGTGTAGTGACATGAAATGTGAATTAGTAACTTGAAAATAGTTAAGTGTAGTGACTTTAAATTATTAACTTGTTTATTGAAATGGTTAAATGTAGTGACTTGAAATTATGAACTTATTTCTTGAAAGTGGTTAAGTGTAGTGACTTGAAATGTGAATTAGTGACTTGAAAATGGTTAAGTCTAGTGACTTGAAATTGTGAACTTGTTTCTTGAAATTGGTTAAGTGTAGTGATTTGAAATGAGAATTAGTAACTTGAAAATGGTAAAGTGTAATGACTTGAAATTGTGAAATTGTTTAATGAAATGGTTCAATGTTGTGACTTGAAATTGTGAACTTGTTTCTTGATAATGGTTAAGTGTAGTGACTTGAAATGCCAATTAGTGACTTAAAAATGGTTTAGTGACTTGAAATTCTGATCTTGTTTCTTGAAAATGGTTTAGTGTAGTGACTTGAAATATGAATTAGTGACTTGAAAAGAGTTAAGTGTAGTGACTTATAATTGTGAACTTGCTTCATGAAAATGGTTTAGTATAGTGACTTGAAGTGTGAACTTGTGACTTTTAAATAGTTAAATATAGTGTATTGAAATTGTGAATTTATTTCTTGAAAATGGTGAAGTGTAGTGACTTGAAATGTAAATTAGTTACTTGAAAATGGTTAAATACAGTGACTTGAAATTGTGAACTATTTTCTTGAAATAGTTAAGTGTATTGACTTGAAATTGTAAATTTGTTTCCTGAAAATGGTTGTGTTGCGACTTAGATTGTGAATTAGTGACTTTAAAAATGGTTTTAAGTGTAGTGACTTGAAATTGTGAACTTGTTTCTTGAAATGGTTAAGTGTAGTGACTTGAAATTGTGAACTTTTTTCATGAAATGGTTAAGTATAGTAACTTGAAATTGTGAACTGGTTTTTTGAAAATGGTTAAGTGTAGTGACTTGAAAATGGTAAACTGTAGTGAGTTGAAATGTTAACTAGTGACTTAAATTGGTTAAATGTAGTGACATGAAATTGTGAACATGTTTCTTGAAAATGGTTAAGTGTAGTGACTTGAAATGTGAATTAGTGACTTTAAAAATGGTTAAGTGTAGTGATTTGAAATTAAGAACTTGTTTCTTGAAAATGGATAAGTGTAGAGACTAGAGATTGTGAACTTGTTTCTTGAAATGGTTAAGTGTAGCGACTTGAAATTGTGAACTTGTTTCTTGAAAATGGTTGTGTAGTGACTTGAAATGTGAATTATTGACTTTAAAAATAGTTTAGTATAGTTACTTGAAATTGTGAACTTGTTTCTTGAAATGGTTAAGTGTAGTGACTTGAAATTGTGTACTTCTTTCTTGAAAATGGTTAGGTGTAGTGATTTGAAATGTGAATTAGTGACTTGAAAATTGTTAAGTTTGGAGACTTGAAATTTGAATTAGTTACTTGAAAATGGATAAACATAGTGACTTGAAATTGTGAACTTGTTTCTTGAAAATGTTTAAGATTAGTTACTTGAAATGTGAATTAGTAACTAGAAATTGGTTAAGCGTAGTGACTCAAAATTGTAAACTTGTTTAATGAAATAGTTAAATGTAGTGACTTGAAATTGTAAACTTGTTTCTTGAAAATGGTTAAGTGTAGTGACTTGAAATGTGAATTAGTGACTTGAAAATAGTTAAGTGTAGTGGCTTTAGATTGTTAACTTGTTTATTGAAATGGTTAAATGTAGTGACTTGAAATTGTGAATTATTTCTTGAAAATGGTTAAGTGTAGTGACTTGAAATGTGAATTAGTGACTTGAAAATGGTTAAGTGTAGTGACTTGAAATTGTGAACTTGTTTCTTGAAATTGGTTAAGTGTAGTGATTTGAAATGAGAATTAGTAACTTGAAAGTAGTAAAGTGTAATGACTTGAAATTGTGAAATTGTTTAATGAAATGGTTAAATGTTGTGACGTGAAATTGTGAACTTGTTTCTTGAAAATGGTTAAGTGTAGTGACTTGAAATGCCAATTAGTGACTTAAAAATGGTTAAGTGTAGTGACTTGAAATTCTGATCTTGTTTCTTGAAAATGGTTTAGAGTAGTGACTTGAAATATGAATTAGTGACTTGAAAAGAGTTAAGTGTAGTGACTTAAAATTGTGAACTTGCTTCATGAAAATGGTTAAGTGTAGTGACATGAAATGTGAATTAGTAACTTGAAAATAGTTAAGTGTAGTGACTTTAAATTATTAACTTGTTTATTGAAATGGTTAAATGTAGTGACTTGAAATTATGAACTTATTTCTTGAAAGTGGTTAAGTGTAGTGACTTGAAATGTGAATTAGTGACTTGAAAATGGTTAAGTCTAGTGACTTGAAATTGTGAACTTGTTTCTTGAAATTGGTTAAGTGTAGTGATTTGAAATGAGAATTAGTAACTTGAAAATGGCAAAGTGTAATGACTTGAAATTGTGAAATTGTTTAATGAAATGGTTCAATGTTGTGACTTGAAATTGTGAACTTGTTTCTTGATAATGGTTAAGTGTAGTGACTTGAAATGCCAATTAGTGACTTAAAAATGGTTAAGTGTAGTGACTTGAAATTCTGATCTTGTTTCTTGAAAATGGTTTAGTGTAGTGACTTGAAATATGAATTAGTGACTTGAAAAGAGTTAAGTGTAGTGACTTATAATTGTGAACTTGCTTCATGAAAATGGTTTAGTATAGTGACTTGAAGTGTGAACTTGTGACTTTTAAATAGTTAAATATAGTGTATTGAAATTGTGAATTTATTTCTTGAAAATGGTGAAGTGTAGTGACTTGAAATGTAAATTAGTTACTTGAAAATGGTTAAATACAGTGACTTGAAATTGTGAACTATTTTCTTGAAATAGTTAAGTGTATTGACTTGAAATTGTGAATTTGTTTCCTGAAAATGGTTGTGTTGCGACTTAGATTGTGAATTAGTGACTTTAAAAATGGTTTTAAGTGTAGTGACTTGAAATTGTGAACTTGTTTCTTGAAATGGTTAAGTGTAGTGACTTGAAATTGTGAACTTTTTTCATGAAATGGTTAAGTATAGTAACTTGAAATTGTGAACTGGTTTTTTGAAAATGGTTAAGTGTAGTGACTTGAAAATGGTAAACTGTAGTGAGTTGAAATGTTAACTAGTGACTTAAATTGGTTAAATGTAGTGACATGAAATTGTGAACATGTTTCTTGAAAATTGTTAAGTGTAGTGACTTGAAATGTGAACTAGTGACTTTAAAAATGGTTAAGTGTAGTGATTTGAAATTAAGAACTTGTTTCTTGAAAATGGATAAGTGTAGAGACTAGAGATTGTGAACTTGTTTCTTGAAATGGTTAAGTGTAGCGACTTGAAATTGTGAACTTGTTTCTTGAAAATGGTTGTTTAGTGACTTGAAATGTGAATTAGTGACTTTAAAAATAGTTTAGTATAGTTACTTGAAATTGTGAACTTGTTTCTTGAAATGGTTAAGTGTAGTGACTTGAAATTGTGTACTTCTTTCTTGAAAATGGTTAGGTGTAGTGATTTGAAATGTGAATTAGTGACTTGAAAATTGTTAAGTTTAGAGACTTGAAATTTGAATTAGTTACTTGAAAATGGATAAACATAGTGACTTGAAATTGTGAACTTGTTTCTTGAAAATGTTTAAGATTAGTTACTTGAAATGTGAATTAGTAACTAGAAATTGGTTAAGCGTAGTGACTCAAAATTGTAAACTTGTTTAATGAAATAGTTAAATGTAGTGACTTGAAATTGTAAACTTGTTTCTTGAAAATGGTTAAGTGTAGTGACTTGAAATGTGCATTAGTGACTTGAAAATAGTTAAGTGTAGTGACTTTAGATTGTTAACTTGTTTATTGAAATGGTTAAATGTAGTGACTTGAAATTGTGAATTATTTCTTGAAAATGGTTAAGTGTAGTGACTTGAAATGTGAATTAGTGACTTGAAAATGGTTAAGTGTAGTGACTTGAAATTGTGAACTTGTTTCTTGAAATTGGTTAAGTGTAGTGATTTGAAACGAGAATTAGTAACTTGAAAGTAGTAAAGTGTAATGACTTGAAATTGTGAAATGAAATGGTTAAATGTTGTGACGTGAAATTGTGAACTTGTTTCTTGAAAATGGTTAAGTGTAGTGACTTGAAATGCCAATTAGTGACTTAAAAATGGTTAAGTGTAGTGACTTGAAATTCTGATCTTGTTTCTTGAAAATGGTTTAGAGTAGTGACTTGAAATATGAATTAGTGACTTGAAAAGAGTTAAGTGTAGTGACTTAAAATTGTGAACTTGCTTCATGAAAATGGTTAAGTGTAGTGACATGAAATGTGAATTAGTAACTTGAAAATAGTTAAGTGTAGTGACTTTAAATTATTAACTTGTTTATTGAAATGGTTAAATGTAGTGACTTGAAATTATGAACTTATTTCTTGAAAGTGGTTAAGTGTAGTGACTTGAAATGTGAATTAGTGACTTGAAAATGGTTAAGTCTAGTGACTTGAAATTGTGAACTTGTTTCTTGAAATTGGTTAAGTGTAGTGATTTGAAATGAGAATTAGTAACTTGAAAATGGCAAAGTGTAATGACTTGAAATTGTGAAATTGTTTAATGAAATGGTTCAATGTTGTGACTTGAAATTGTGAACTTGTTTCTTGATAATGGTTAAGTGTAGTGACTTGAAATGCCAATTAGTGACTTAAAAATGGTTAAGTGTAGTGACTTGAAATTCTGATCTTGTTTCTTGAAAATGGTTTAGTGTAGTGACTTGAAATATGAATTAGTGACTTGAAAAGAGTTAAGTGTAGTGACTTATAATTGTGAACTTGCTTCATGAAAATGGTTTAGTATAGTGACTTGAAGTGTGAACTTGTGACTTTTAAATAGTTAAATATAGTGTATTGAAATTGTGAATTTATTTCTTGAAAATGGTGAAGTGTAGTGACTTGAAATGTAAATTAGTTACTTGAAAATGGTTAAATACAGTGACTTGAAATTGTGAACTATTTTCTTGAAATAGTTAAGTGTATTGACTTGAAATTGTGAATTTGTTTCCTGAAAATGGTTGTGTTGCGACTTAGATTGTGAATTAGTGACTTTAAAAATGGTTTTAAGTGTAGTGACTTGAAATTGTGAACTTGTTTCTTGAAATGGTTAAGTGTAGTGACTTGAAATTGTGAACTTTTTTCATGAAATGGTTAAGTATAGTAACTTGAAATTGTGAACTGGTTTTTTGAAAATGGTTAAGTGTAGTGACTTGAAAATGGTAAACTGTAGTGAGTTGAAATGTTAACTAGTGACTTAAATTGGTTAAATGTAGTGACATGAAATTGTGAACATGTTTCTTGAAAATGGTTAAGTGTAGTGACTTGAAATGTGAATTAGTGACTTTAAAAATGGTTAAGTGTAGTGATTTGAAATTAAGAACTTGTTTCTTGAAAATGGATAAGTGTAGAGACTAGAGATTGTGAACTTGTTTCTTGAAATGGTTAAGTGTAGCGACTTGAAATTGTGAACTTGTTTCTTGAAAATGGTTGTGTAGTGACTTGAAATGTGAATTAGTGACTTTAAAAATAGTTTAGTATAGTTACTTGAAATTGTGAACTTGTTTCTTGAAATGGTTAAGTGTAGTGACTTGAAATTGTGTACTTCTTTCTTGAAAATGGTTAGGTGTAGTGATTTGAAATGTGAATTAGTGACTTGAAAATTGTTAAGTTTAGAGACTTGAAATTTGAATTAGTTACTTGAAAATAGATAAACATAGTGACTTGAAATTGTGAACTTGTTTCTTGAAAATGTTTAGGATTAGTTACTTGAAATGTGAATTAGTAACTAGAAATTGGTTAAGCGTAGTGACTCAAAATTGTAAACTTGTTTAATGAAATAGTTAAATATAGTGACTTGAAATTGTAAACTTGTTTCTTGAAAATGGTTAAGTGTAGTGACTTGAAATGTGAATTAGTGACTTGAAAATAGTTAAGTGTAGTGACTTTAGATTGTTAACTTGTTTATTGAAATGGTTAAATGTAGTGACTTGAAATTGTGAATTATTTCTTGAAAATGGTTAAGTGTAGTGACTTAAAATGTGAATTAGTGACTTGAAATGTGAATTAGTGACTTGAAAATGGTTAAGTGTAGTGACTTGAAATGGTGAACTTGTTTCGGGAAATTGGTTAAGTGTAGTGATTTGAAATGAGAATTAGTAACTTGAAAATGGTAAAGTAATGACTTGAAATTGTGAAATTTTTTAATTAAATGGTTAAATGTTGTGACTTGAAATTGTGAACTTGTTTCTTGAAAATGGTCAAGTGAAGTGACTTGAAATGCCAATTAGTGACTTAAAAATGGTTAAGTGTAGTGACTTGAAATTCTGATCTTGTTTCTTGAAAATGGTTGAGTGTAGTGACTTGAAATATGAATTAGTGACTTGAAAAGAGTTAAGTGTAGTGACTTATAATTGTGAACTTGCTTCATGAAAATGGTTTAGTATAGTGACTTGAAATGTGAACTTGTGACTTTTAAATAGTTAAATATAGTGTATTGAAATTGTGAATTTATTCTTTGAAAATGGTGAAGTGTAGTGATTTGAAATGTAAATTAGTTACTTGAAAATGGTTAAGTGCAGTGACTTGACATTGTGAACTATTTGCTTGAAATGGTTAAGTGTATTGACCAGAAATTGTGAATTTGTTTCCTGAAAATTGGTGTGTAGTGACTTGAAATGTGAATTAGTGACTTTAAAAATGGTTAAGTGTAGTGACTTGAAATTGTGAACTTGTTTCTTGAAATGGTTAAGTGTAGTGACTTGAAATTTTGAACTTTTTTCATTTAATGGTTAAGTATAGTGACTTGAAATTGTGAACTGGTTTCTTTAAAATGGTTAAGTGTAGTGACTTGAAAATGGTAAACTGTAGTGAGTTGAAATGTGAACTAGTGACTTAAATGGTTAAATGTAGTGACATGAAATTGTGAACATTATTCTTAAAAATGGTTAAGTGTAGTGACTTGAAATGTGAATTAGTGACTTTAAAAATGGTTAAGTGTAGTGATTTGAAATTAAGAACTTGTTTCTTGAAATGGTTAAGTGTAGCGACTTGAAATTGTGAACTTGTTTCTTGAAAATGGTTGTGTAGTGACTTGAAATGTGAATTAGTGATTTTAAAAATGGTTTAGTATAGTGACTTGAAATTGTGAACTTTTTTAATGAAATGGTTAAATGTAGTGACTTGAAATTGTGAACTTGTTTCTTGAAAATGGTTAAGTGTAGTGACTTGAAATGTGAATTAGTGACTTGAAAATAGTTAAGTGTAGTGACTTTAAATTGTTAACTTGTTTATTGAAATGGTTAAATTTAGTGACTTGAAATTGTGAACTTATTTCTTGAAAATGGTTAAGTGTAGTGACTTGAAATGTGAATTAGTGACTTGAAATGTGAATTAGTGACTTGAAAATGGTTAAGTGTAGTGACTTGAAATTGTGAACTTGTTTCTTGAAATTGGTTAAGTGTAGTGATTTGAAATGAGAATTAGTAACTTGAAAATGGTAAAGTGTAATTACTTGAAATTGTGAAATTGTTTAATGAAATGGTTAAATGTTGTGACTTGAAATTGTGAACTTGTTTCTTGATAATGGTTAAGTGTAGTGACTTGAAATGCCAATTAGTGACTTAAAAATGGTTAAGTGTAGTGACTTGAAATTCTGATCTTGTTTCTTGAAAATGGTTTAGTGTAGTGACTTGAAATATGAATTAGTGACTTGAAAAGAGTTAAGTGTAGTGACTTATAATTGTGAACTTGCTTCATGAAAATGGTTTAGTATAGTGACTTGAAATGTGAACTTGTGACTTTTAAATAGTTAAATATAGTGTATTAAAATTGTGAATTTATTTCTTGAAAATGGTGAAGTGTAGTGACTTGAAATGTAAATTAGTTATTTGAAAATGGTTAAGTGCAGTGACTTGAAATTGTGAACTATTTTCTGGAAATGGTTAAGTGTATTGACTAGAAATTGTGAATTTGTTTCCTGAAAATTGGTGTGTAGTGACTTGAAATGTGAATTAGTGACTTTAAAAATGGTTAAGTGTAGTGACTTGAAGTTGTGAACTTGTTTCTTCAAAAGAATAAGTGTAGTGACTTGAAATTTTGAACTTTTTTCATTAAATGGTTAAGTATAGTGACTTGAAATTTTGAACTGGTTTCTTTAAAATGGTTAACTGGTTTCTTTAAAATGGTTAAGTGTAGTGACTTGAAAATGGTAAACTGTAGTGAGTTGAAATGTGAACTAGTGACTTAAATAGTTAAATGTAGTGACATGAAATTGTGAACATTATTCTTAAAAATGGTTAAGTGTAGTGACTTGAAATTGTGAACTTGTTTCTTGAAAATGGTTGTGTAGTGACTTGAAATGTGAATTAGTGATTTTAAAAATGGTTTAGTATAGTGACTTGAAATTGTGAACTTTTTTAATGAAATGGTTAAATGTAGTGACTGGAAATTGTGAACTTGTTTCTTGAAAATGGTTAAAAGTAGTGACTTGAAATGTGAATTAGTGACTTTAAATAGTTAAGTGTAGTGACTTTAAATTGTTAACTTGTTTATTGAAATGGTTAAATTTAGTGACTTGAAATTGTGAACTTATTTCTTGAAAATGGTTAAGTGTAGTGACTTGAAATGTGAATTAGTGACTTGAAATGTAAATTAGTTATTTGAAAATGGTTAAGTGTAGTGACTTGAAATTGTGAACTATTTTCTTGAAATAGTTAAGTGTATTGACTTGAAATTGTGAATTTTTTTCCTGAAAATGGTTGTGTTGTGACTTAGATTGTGAATTAGTGACTTTAAAAATGGTTAAGTGTAGTGACTTGAAATTGTGAACTTGTTTCTTGAAATGGTTAAGTGTAGTGACTTGAAATTGTAAACTTTTTTCATGAAATGGTTAAGTATAGTAACTTGAAATTGTGAACTGGTTTTTTGAAAATGGTTAAGTGTAGTGACTTGAAAATGGTAAACTGTAGTGAGTTGAAATGTTAACTAGTGACTTAAAATGGTTAAATGTAGTGACATGAAATTGTGAACATGTTTCTTGAAAATGGTTAAGTGTAGTGACTTGAAATGTGAATTAGTGACTTTAAAAATGGTTAAGTGTAGTGATTTGAAATTAAGAACTTGTTTCTTGAAAATGGATAAGTGTAGAGACTAGAAATTGTGAACTTGTTTCTTGAAATGGTTAAGTGTAGCGACTTGAAATTGTGAACTTGTTTCTTGAAAATAGTTGTGTAGTGACTTGAAATGTGAATTAGTGACTTTAAAAATAGTTTAGTATAGTTACTTGAAATTGTGAACTTGTTTCTTGAAATGGTTAAGTGTAGTGACTTGAAATTGTGTACTTCTTTCTTGAAAATGGTTAGGTGTAGTGATTTGAAATGTGAATTAGTGACTTGAAAATGGTTAAGTTTAGAGATTTGAAATTTGAATTAGTTACTTGAAAATGGATAAACATAGTGACTTGAAATTGCAAACTTGTTTCTTGAAAATGTTTAAGATTAGTTACTTTAAATGTGAATTAGTAACTAGAAATTGGTTAAGCGTAGTGACTCAAAATTGTAAACTTGTTTAATGAAATGGTTAAATGTAGTGACTTGAAATTGTAAACTTGTTTCTTGAAAATGGTTAAGTGTAGTGACTTGAAATGTGAATTAGTGACTTGAAAATAGTTAAGTGTAGTGACTTTAAATTGTTAACTTGTTTATTGAAATGGTTAATGTAGTGACATGAAATTGTGAACATTATTCTTAAAAATGGTTAAGTGTAGTGACTTGAAATGTGAATTAGTGACTTTAAAAATGGTTAAGTGTAGTGATTTGAAATTAAGAACTTGTTTCTTGAAATGGTTAAGTGTAGCGACTTGAAATTGTGAACTTGTTTCTTGAAAATGGTTGTGTAGTGACTTGAAATGTGAATTAGTGATTTTAAAAATGGTTTAGTATAATGACTTGAAATTGTGAACTTGTTTCTTGAAATGGTTAAGTGTAGTGACTTGAAATTGTGAACTTGTTTCTTGAAAATGGTTAGGTGTAGTGATTTTAAATGTGAATTAGTTACTTAAAAATGGTTAGGTTTAGTGACTTGAAATGTGAATTAGTTACTTGAAAATGGATAAATATAGTGATTTGAAATTGCGAACTTGTTTCTTGAAAATGTTTAAGATTAGTTACTTGAAATGTGAATTAGTGACTAGAAAATGGTTAAGTGTAGTGACTTGAAATTGTGAACTTGTTTAATGAAATGGTTAAATGTAGTGACTTGAAATTGTGAACTTGTTTCTTGAAAATGGTTAAGTGTAGTGACTTGAAATGTGAATTAGTGACTTTTAAATAGTTAAGTGTAGTGACTTTAAATTGTGAACTTGTTTATTGAAATGGTTAAATGTAGTGACTTGAAATTGTGAACTTAGTTCTTGAAAATGGTCAAGTGTAGTGACTTGAAATGTGAATTAGTGACTTTTAAATAGTTAAGTGTAGTGATTTGAAATTAACAACTTGTTTCTTGAAAATGGATAAGTGTAGTGACTAGAAATTGTGAACTCGTTTCTTGAAATGGTTAAGTGTAGCGACTTGAAATTGTGAACTTGTTTCTTGAAAATGGTTGTGTAGTGACTTGAAATGTGAATTAGTGACCTTAAAAATGAGAATGTGTAGTGATTTGAAATTAAGAAGTTGTTTCATGAAAATGCATAAGTGTACTGACTAGAAATTGTGAACTTGTTTCTTGAAATGGTTAAGTGTAGCGACTTGAAATTGTGAACTTGTTTCTTGAAAATGGTTGTGTAGTGACTTGAAATATGAATTAGTGACTTTAAAAATGGTTTAGTATAGTGACTTGAAACTGTAAACTTGTTTCTTGAAATGGTTAAGTGCAGTGACTTGAAATGTGAATTAGTGACTTGAAAATGGTTAAGTGTAGTGACTTGAAATGTGAATTAGTGACTCGAAAATGGTGAAGTGTAGTGACTTGAAATTGTGAGCTTGTTTATTGAACTGGTTAAATATAGTGACTTGAAATTGTGAACTTGTTTCTTGTAAAGGGTTTAGTGTTTTGACTTGAAATGCCAATTAGTGACTTAAAAATGGTTAAGCGTAGTGACTTGAAATTCTGATCTTGTTTCTTGAAAATGGTTAAGTGTAGTGACTTGAAATATGACTTGGTGACTTGAAAAGGGTTAAGTGTAGTGACTTATAATTGTGAACTTGCTTCATGAAAATGGTTAAGTATAGTGACTTGAAATGTGAACTTGTGACTTTAAAATGGTTAAATGTAGTGTATTGAAATTGTGAATTTATTTCTTGAAAATGGTAAAGTATAGTGACTTGAAATGTAAATTAGTTATTTGAAAATGGTTAAGTGTAGTGACTTGAAATTTAAAACTATTTTCTTGAAAGGTTAAGTGTATTGACTAGAAATTGTGAATTTGTTTCCTTAAAATGGTTGTGTAGTGACTTGAAATGTGAATTAGTAACTTTAAAAATGGTTAAGTATAGTGACTTGAAATTGTGAACTTGTTTCTTGAAATGGTTAAATGTAGTGACCTGATATGTGAATTACTGACTTGAAAATTGTTAAGCGTAGTGACTTGAAATGTGAATTAGTGACTAGAAAATGGTTAAGTGTAGTGACTTGAAATTGTGAACATTTTTCATGAAATGGTTAAATATAGTGACTTGAAATTGTGAACTTGTTTCTTGAAAATGGTTAAGTGTAGTGACTTGAAAATATTAAACTGTAGTGACTTGAAATGTGAACTAGTGACTTAAAATAGTTAAATGTAATGACATGAAATTGTGAACATGCTTGTTGAAAATGGTTAAGTGTAGTGACTTGAAATTGTGAACATTTTTCATGAAATGGTTAAGTATAATGACTTGAAATTGTGAACTTGTTTCTTGAAAATGGTTAAGTGTAGTGACTTGAAAATAGTAAACTGTAGTGACTTGAAATGTGAACTAGTGACTTAAAATAGTTAAATGTAATGACATGAAATTGTGAACATGTTTCTTGAAAATGGTTAAGTGTAGTGACTTGAAATGTGAATTAGTGACTTTTAAATAGTTAAGTGTAGTGATTTGAAATTAACAACTTGTTTCTTGAAAATGGATAAGTGTAATGACTAGAAATTGTGAACTCGTTTCTTGAAATGGTTAAGTGTAGCGACTTGAAATTGTGAACTTGTTTCTTGAAAATGGTTGTGTAGTGACTTTAAATATGAATTAGTGACCTTAAAAATGCGAACGTGTAGTGATTTGAAATTAAGAAGTTGTTTCATGAAAATGCATAAGTGTACTGACTAGAAATTGTGAACTTGTTTCTTGAAATGGTTAAGTGTAGCGACTTGAAATTGTGAACTTGTTTCTTGAAAATGGTTGTGTAGTGACTTGAAATATGAATTAGTGACTTTAAAAATGGTTTCGTATAGTGACTTGAAACTGTAAACTTGTTTCTTGAAATGGTTAAGTGTAGTGACTTTAAATTGTGAACTTATTTCTTGAAAATGGTTAGGTGTAGTGATTTGAAATGTGAATTAGTGACTTGAAAATGGTTAAGTTTAGTGACTTGAATTGTGAATTAGTTACTTGAAAATGGTTAAGTGTAGTGACTTGAAATTGTAATCATTTTTCATGAAATGGTTAATTATAGTGACTTGAAATTGTGAACTTGTTTCTTGAAAATGGTTAAGTGTAGTGACTTAAAAATGGTAAACTGTAGTGACTTTAAATGTGAGCTAGTGACTTAAAATAGTTAAATGTAATGACATGAAATTGTGAACATGTTTCTTGAAAATGGTTAAGTGTAGTGACTTGAAATTGTGAACATTTTTCATGAAATGGTTAAGTATAGTGACTTGAAATTGTGAACTTGTTTCTTGAAAATGGTTAAGTGTAGTGACTTGAAAATGGTAAACTGTAGTGACTTGAAATGTGAACTAGTTACTTAAAATAGTTAAATGTAATGACATGAAATTGTGAACATGTTTCTTGAAAATGGTTAAGTGTAGTGACTTGAAATTGTGAACTTATTTCTTGAAATATGAATTAGTGACTTTTAAATGGATAAGTGTAGTGATTTGAAATTAACAACTTGTTTCTTGAAAATGGATAAGTGTAGTGACTAGAATTTGTGAACTCGTTTCTTGAAATGGTTAAGTGTAGCGACTTGAAATTGTGAACTTGTTTCTTGAAAATGGTTGTGTAGTGACTTGAAATGTGAATTAGTGACCTTAAAAATGCGAACGTGTAGTGATTTGAAATTAAGAAGTTGTTTCATGAAAATGCATAAGTGTACTGACTAGAAATTGTGAACTTGTTTCTTGAAATGGTTAAGTGTAGCGACTTGAAATTGTGAACTTGTTCTTTGAAAATGGTTGTGTAGTGACTTGAAATATGAATTAGTGACTTTAAAAATGGTTTAGTATAGTGACTTGAAACTGTAAACTTGTTTCTTGAAATGGTTAAGTGTAGTGACTTTAAATTGTGAACTTATTTCTTGGAAATGGTTAGGTGTAGTGATTTGAAATGTGAATTAGTGACTTTAAAATGGTTAAGTTTAGTGACTTGAATTGTGAATTAGTTACTTGAAAATGGTTAAGTGTAGTGACTTGAAATTGTAATCATTTTTCATGAAATGGTTAATTATAGTGACTTGAAATTGTAAACTTGTTTCTTGAAAATGGTTAAGTGTAGTGACTTGAGAATGGTTAAGTGTAGTGACTTGAAATGTGAATTAGTGACTTTAAAAATGGTTAAGTGTAGTGATTTGAAATTAAGAACTTGTTTCTTGAAAATGGATAAGTGTAGAGACTAGAAATTGTGAACTTGTTTCTTGAAATGGTTAAGTGTAGCGACTTGAAATTGTGAACTTGTTTCTTGAAAATAGTTGTGTAGTGACTTGAAATGTGAATTAGTGACTTTAAAAATAGTTTAGTATAGTTACTTGAAATTGTGAACTTGTTTCTTGAAATGGTTAAGTGTAGTGACTTGAAATTGTGTACTTCTTTCTTGAAAATGGTTAGGTGTAGTGATTTGAAATGTGAATTAGTGACTTGAAAATGGTTAAGTTTAGAGATTTGAAATTTGAATTAGTTACTTGAAAATGGATAAACATAGTGACTTGAAATTGCAAACTTGTTTCTTGAAAATGTTTAAGATTAGTTACTTTAAATGTGAATTAGTAACTAGAAATTGGTTAAGCGTAGTGACTCAAAATTGTAAACTTGTTTAATGAAATGGTTAAATGTAGTGACTTGAAATTGTAAACTTGTTTCTTGAAAATGGTTAAGTGTAGTGACTTGAAATGTGAATTAGTGACTTGAAAATAGTTAAGTGTAGTGACTTTAAATTGTTAACTTGTTTATTGAAATGGTTAATGTAGTGACATGAAATTGTGAACATTATTCTTAAAAATGGTTAAGTGTAGTGACTTGAAATGTGAATTAGTGACTTTAAAAATGGTTAAGTGTAGTGATTTGAAATTAAGAACTTGTTTCTTGAAATGGTTAAGTGTAGCGACTTGAAATTGTGAACTTGTTTCTTGAAAATGGTTGTGTAGTGACTTGAAATGTGAATTAGTGATTTTAAAAATGGTTTAGTATAATGACTTGAAATTGTGAACTTGTTTCTTGAAATGGTTAAGTGTAGTGACTTGAAATTGTGAACTTGTTTCTTGAAAATGGTTAGGTGTAGTGATTTTAAATGTGAATTAGTTACTTAAAAATGGTTAGGTTTAGTGACTTGAAATGTGAATTAGTTACTTGAAAATGGATAAATATAGTGATTTGAAATTGCGAACTTGTTTCTTGAAAATGTTTAAGATTAGTTACTTGAAATGTGAATTAGTGACTAGAAAATGGTTAAGTGTAGTGACTTGAAATTGTGAACTTGTTTAATGAAATGGTTAAATGTAGTGACTTGAAATTGTGAACTTGTTTCTTGAAAATGGTTAAGTGTAGTGACTTGAAATGTGAATTAGTGACTTTTAAATAGTTAAGTGTAGTGACTTTAAATTGTGAACTTGTTTATTGAAATGGTTAAATGTAGTGACTTGAAATTGTGAACTTAGTTCTTGAAAATGGTCAAGTGTAGTGACTTGAAATGTGAATTAGTGACTTTTAAATAGTTAAGTGTAGTGATTTGAAATTAACAACTTGTTTCTTGAAAATGGATAAGTGTAGTGACTAGAAATTGTGAACTCGTTTCTTGAAATGGTTAAGTGTAGCGACTTGAAATTGTGAACTTGTTTCTTGAAAATGGTTGTGTAGTGACTTGAAATGTGAATTAGTGACCTTAAAAATGAGAATGTGTAGTGATTTGAAATTAAGAAGTTGTTTCATGAAAATGCATAAGTGTACTGACTAGAAATTGTGAACTTGTTTCTTGAAATGGTTAAGTGTAGCGACTTGAAATTGTGAACTTGTTTCTTGAAAATGGTTGTGTAGTGACTTGAAATATGAATTAGTGACTTTAAAAATGGTTTAGTATAGTGACTTGAAACTGTAAACTTGTTTCTTGAAATGGTTAAGTGCAGTGACTTGAAATGTGAATTAGTGACTTGAAAATGGTTAAGTGTAGTGACTTGAAATGTGAATTAGTGACTCGAAAATGGTGAAGTGTAGTGACTTGAAATTGTGAGCTTGTTTATTGAACTGGTTAAATATAGTGACTTGAAATTGTGAACTTGTTTCTTGTAAAGGGTTTAGTGTTTTGACTTGAAATGCCAATTAGTGACTTAAAAATGGTTAAGCGTAGTGACTTGAAATTCTGATCTTGTTTCTTGAAAATGGTTAAGTGTAGTGACTTGAAATATGACTTGGTGACTTGAAAAGGGTTAAGTGTAGTGACTTATAATTGTGAACTTGCTTCATGAAAATGGTTAAGTATAGTGACTTGAAATGTGAACTTGTGACTTTAAAATGGTTAAATGTAGTGTATTGAAATTGTGAATTTATTTCTTGAAAATGGTAAAGTATAGTGACTTGAAATGTAAATTAGTTATTTGAAAATGGTTAAGTGTAGTGACTTGAAATTTAAAACTATTTTCTTGAAAGGTTAAGTGTATTGACTAGAAATTGTGAATTTGTTTCCTTAAAATGGTTGTGTAGTGACTTGAAATGTGAATTAGTAACTTTAAAAATGGTTAAGTATAGTGACTTGAAATTGTGAACTTGTTTCTTGAAATGGTTAAATGTAGTGACCTGATATGTGAATTACTGACTTGAAAATTGTTAAGCGTAGTGACTTGAAATGTGAATTAGTGACTAGAAAATGGTTAAGTGTAGTGACTTGAAATTGTGAACATTTTTCATGAAATGGTTAAATATAGTGACTTGAAATTGTGAACTTGTTTCTTGAAAATGGTTAAGTGTAGTGACTTGAAAATATTAAACTGTAGTGACTTGAAATGTGAACTAGTGACTTAAAATAGTTAAATGTAATGACATGAAATTGTGAACATGCTTGTTGAAAATGGTTAAGTGTAGTGACTTGAAATTGTGAACATTTTTCATGAAATGGTTAAGTATAATGACTTGAAATTGTGAACTTGTTTCTTGAAAATGGTTAAGTGTAGTGACTTGAAAATAGTAAACTGTAGTGACTTGAAATGTGAACTAGTGACTTAAAATAGTTAAATGTAATGACATGAAATTGTGAACATGTTTCTTGAAAATGGTTAAGTGTAGTGACTTGAAATGTGAATTAGTGACTTTTAAATAGTTAAGTGTAGTGATTTGAAATTAACAACTTGTTTCTTGAAAATGGATAAGTGTAATGACTAGAAATTGTGAACTCGTTTCTTGAAATGGTTAAGTGTAGCGACTTGAAATTGTGAACTTGTTTCTTGAAAATGGTTGTGTAGTGACTTTAAATATGAATTAGTGACCTTAAAAATGCGAACGTGTAGTGATTTGAAATTAAGAAGTTGTTTCATGAAAATGCATAAGTGTACTGACTAGAAATTGTGAACTTGTTTCTTGAAATGGTTAAGTGTAGCGACTTGAAATTGTGAACTTGTTTCTTGAAAATGGTTGTGTAGTGACTTGAAATATGAATTAGTGACTTTAAAAATGGTTTCGTATAGTGACTTGAAACTGTAAACTTGTTTCTTGAAATGGTTAAGTGTAGTGACTTTAAATTGTGAACTTATTTCTTGAAAATGGTTAGGTGTAGTGATTTGAAATGTGAATTAGTGACTTGAAAATGGTTAAGTTTAGTGACTTGAATTGTGAATTAGTTACTTGAAAATGGTTAAGTGTAGTGACTTGAAATTGTAATCATTTTTCATGAAATGGTTAATTATAGTGACTTGAAATTGTGAACTTGTTTCTTGAAAATGGTTAAGTGTAGTGACTTAAAAATGGTAAACTGTAGTGACTTTAAATGTGAGCTAGTGACTTAAAATAGTTAAATGTAATGACATGAAATTGTGAACATGTTTCTTGAAAATGGTTAAGTGTAGTGACTTGAAATTGTGAACATTTTTCATGAAATGGTTAAGTATAGTGACTTGAAATTGTGAACTTGTTTCTTGAAAATGGTTAAGTGTAGTGACTTGAAAATGGTAAACTGTAGTGACTTGAAATGTGAACTAGTTACTTAAAATAGTTAAATGTAATGACATGAAATTGTGAACATGTTTCTTGAAAATGGTTAAGTGTAGTGACTTGAAATTGTGAACTTATTTCTTGAAATATGAATTAGTGACTTTTAAATGGATAAGTGTAGTGATTTGAAATTAACAACTTGTTTCTTGAAAATGGATAAGTGTAGTGACTAGAATTTGTGAACTCGTTTCTTGAAATGGTTAAGTGTAGCGACTTGAAATTGTGAACTTGTTTCTTGAAAATGGTTGTGTAGTGACTTGAAATGTGAATTAGTGACCTTAAAAATGCGAACGTGTAGTGATTTGAAATTAAGAAGTTGTTTCATGAAAATGCATAAGTGTACTGACTAGAAATTGTGAACTTGTTTCTTGAAATGGTTAAGTGTAGCGACTTGAAATTGTGAACTTGTTCTTTGAAAATGGTTGTGTAGTGACTTGAAATATGAATTAGTGACTTTAAAAATGGTTTAGTATAGTGACTTGAAACTGTAAACTTGTTTCTTGAAATGGTTAAGTGTAGTGACTTTAAATTGTGAACTTATTTCTTGGAAATGGTTAGGTGTAGTGATTTGAAATGTGAATTAGTGACTTTAAAATGGTTAAGTTTAGTGACTTGAATTGTGAATTAGTTACTTGAAAATGGTTAAGTGTAGTGACTTGAAATTGTAATCATTTTTCATGAAATGGTTAATTATAGTGACTTGAAATTGTAAACTTGTTTCTTGAAAATGGTTAAGTGTAGTGACTTGAGAATGGTTAAGTGTAGTGACTTGAAATGTGAATTAGTGACTTTAAAAATGGTTAAGTGTAGTGATTTGAAATTAAGAACTTGTTTCTTGAAAATGGATAAGTGTAGAGACTAGAAATTGTGAACTTGTTTCTTGAAATGGTTAAGTGTAGCGACTTGAAATTGTGAACTTGTTTCTTGAAAATAGTTGTGTAGTGACTTGAAATGTGAATTAGTGACTTTAAAAATAGTTTAGTATAGTTACTTGAAATTGTGAACTTGTTTCTTGAAATGGTTAAGTGTAGTGACTTGAAATTGTGTACTTCTTTCTTGAAAATGGTTAGGTGTAGTGATTTGAAATGTGAATTAGTGACTTGAAAATGGTTAAGTTTAGAGATTTGAAATTTGAATTAGTTACTTGAAAATGGATAAACATAGTGACTTGAAATTGCAAACTTGTTTCTTGAAAATGTTTAAGATTAGTTACTTTAAATGTGAATTAGTAACTAGAAATTGGTTAAGCGTAGTGACTCAAAATTGTAAACTTGTTTAATGAAATGGTTAAATGTAGTGACTTGAAATTGTAAACTTGTTTCTTGAAAATGGTTAAGTGTAGTGACTTGAAATGTGAATTAGTGACTTGAAAATAGTTAAGTGTAGTGACTTTAAATTGTTAACTTGTTTATTGAAATGGTTAATGTAGTGACATGAAATTGTGAACATTATTCTTAAAAATGGTTAAGTGTAGTGACTTGAAATGTGAATTAGTGACTTTAAAAATGGTTAAGTGTAGTGATTTGAAATTAAGAACTTGTTTCTTGAAATGGTTAAGTGTAGCGACTTGAAATTGTGAACTTGTTTCTTGAAAATGGTTGTGTAGTGACTTGAAATGTGAATTAGTGATTTTAAAAATGGTTTAGTATAATGACTTGAAATTGTGAACTTGTTTCTTGAAATGGTTAAGTGTAGTGACTTGAAATTGTGAACTTGTTTCTTGAAAATGGTTAGGTGTAGTGATTTTAAATGTGAATTAGTTACTTAAAAATGGTTAGGTTTAGTGACTTGAAATGTGAATTAGTTACTTGAAAATGGATAAATATAGTGATTTGAAATTGCGAACTTGTTTCTTGAAAATGTTTAAGATTAGTTACTTGAAATGTGAATTAGTGACTAGAAAATGGTTAAGTGTAGTGACTTGAAATTGTGAACTTGTTTAATGAAATGGTTAAATGTAGTGACTTGAAATTGTGAACTTGTTTCTTGAAAATGGTTAAGTGTAGTGACTTGAAATGTGAATTAGTGACTTTTAAATAGTTAAGTGTAGTGACTTTAAATTGTGAACTTGTTTATTGAAATGGTTAAATGTAGTGACTTGAAATTGTGAACTTAGTTCTTGAAAATGGTCAAGTGTAGTGACTTGAAATGTGAATTAGTGACTTTTAAATAGTTAAGTGTAGTGATTTGAAATTAACAACTTGTTTCTTGAAAATGGATAAGTGTAGTGACTAGAAATTGTGAACTCGTTTCTTGAAATGGTTAAGTGTAGCGACTTGAAATTGTGAACTTGTTTCTTGAAAATGGTTGTGTAGTGACTTGAAATGTGAATTAGTGACCTTAAAAATGAGAATGTGTAGTGATTTGAAATTAAGAAGTTGTTTCATGAAAATGCATAAGTGTACTGACTAGAAATTGTGAACTTGTTTCTTGAAATGGTTAAGTGTAGCGACTTGAAATTGTGAACTTGTTTCTTGAAAATGGTTGTGTAGTGACTTGAAATATGAATTAGTGACTTTAAAAATGGTTTAGTATAGTGACTTGAAACTGTAAACTTGTTTCTTGAAATGGTTAAGTGCAGTGACTTGAAATGTGAATTAGTGACTTGAAAATGGTTAAGTGTAGTGACTTGAAATGTGAATTAGTGACTCGAAAATGGTGAAGTGTAGTGACTTGAAATTGTGAGCTTGTTTATTGAACTGGTTAAATATAGTGACTTGAAATTGTGAACTTGTTTCTTGTAAAGGGTTTAGTGTTTTGACTTGAAATGCCAATTAGTGACTTAAAAATGGTTAAGCGTAGTGACTTGAAATTCTGATCTTGTTTCTTGAAAATGGTTAAGTGTAGTGACTTGAAATATGACTTGGTGACTTGAAAAGGGTTAAGTGTAGTGACTTATAATTGTGAACTTGCTTCATGAAAATGGTTAAGTATAGTGACTTGAAATGTGAACTTGTGACTTTAAAATGGTTAAATGTAGTGTATTGAAATTGTGAATTTATTTCTTGAAAATGGTAAAGTATAGTGACTTGAAATGTAAATTAGTTATTTGAAAATGGTTAAGTGTAGTGACTTGAAATTTAAAACTATTTTCTTGAAAGGTTAAGTGTATTGACTAGAAATTGTGAATTTGTTTCCTTAAAATGGTTGTGTAGTGACTTGAAATGTGAATTAGTAACTTTAAAAATGGTTAAGTATAGTGACTTGAAATTGTGAACTTGTTTCTTGAAATGGTTAAATGTAGTGACCTGATATGTGAATTACTGACTTGAAAATTGTTAAGCGTAGTGACTTGAAATGTGAATTAGTGACTAGAAAATGGTTAAGTGTAGTGACTTGAAATTGTGAACATTTTTCATGAAATGGTTAAATATAGTGACTTGAAATTGTGAACTTGTTTCTTGAAAATGGTTAAGTGTAGTGACTTGAAAATATTAAACTGTAGTGACTTGAAATGTGAACTAGTGACTTAAAATAGTTAAATGTAATGACATGAAATTGTGAACATGCTTGTTGAAAATGGTTAAGTGTAGTGACTTGAAATTGTGAACATTTTTCATGAAATGGTTAAGTATAATGACTTGAAATTGTGAACTTGTTTCTTGAAAATGGTTAAGTGTAGTGACTTGAAAATAGTAAACTGTAGTGACTTGAAATGTGAACTAGTGACTTAAAATAGTTAAATGTAATGACATGAAATTGTGAACATGTTTCTTGAAAATGGTTAAGTGTAGTGACTTGAAATGTGAATTAGTGACTTTTAAATAGTTAAGTGTAGTGATTTGAGATTAACAACTTGTTTCTTGAAAATGGATAAGTGTAGTGACTAGAAATTGTGAACTCGTTTCTTGAAATGGTTAAGTGTAGCGACTTGAAATTGTGAACTTGTTTCTTGAAAATGGTTGTGTAGTGACTTTAAATGTGAATTAGTGACCTTAAAAATGCGAACGTGTAGTGATTTGAAATTAAGAAGTTGTTTCATGAAAATGCATAAGTGTACTGACTAGAAATTGTGAACTTGTTTCTTGAAATGGTTAAGTGTAGCGACTTGAAATTGTGAACTTGTTTCTTGAAAATGGTTGTGTAGTGACTTGAAATATGAATTAGTGACTTTAAAAATGGTTTCGTATAGTGACTTGAAACTGTAAACTTGTTTCTTGAAATGGTTAAGTGTAGTGACTTTAAATTGTGAACTTATTTCTTGAAAATGGTTAGGTGTAGTGATTTGAAATGTGAATTAGTGTCTTGAAAATGGTTAAGTTTAGTGACTTGAATTGTGAATTAGTTACTTGAAAATGGTTAAGTGTAGTGACTTGAAATTGTAATCATTTTTCATGAAATGGTTAATTATAGTGACTTGAAATTGTGAACTTGTTTCTTGAAAATGGTTAAGTGTAGTGACTTGAAAATGGTAAACTGTAGTGACTTTAAATGTGAGCTAGTGACTTAAAATAGTTAAATGTAATGACATGAAATTGTGAACATGTTTCTTGAAAATGGTTAAGTGTAGTGACTTGAAATTGTGAACATTTTTCATGAAATGGTTAAGTATAGTGACTTGAAATTGTGAACTTGTTTCTTGAAAATGGTTAAGTGTAGTGACTTGAAAATGGTAAACTGTAGTGACTTGAAATGTGAACTAGTTACTTAAAATAGTTAAATGTAATGACATGAAATTGTGAACATGTTTCTTGAAAATGGTTAAGTGTAGTGACTTGAAATTGTGAACTTATTTCTTGAAATATGAATTAGTGACTTTTAAATGGATAAGTGTAGTGATTTGAAATTAACAACTTGTTTCTTGAAAATGGATAAGTGTAGTGACTAGAATTTGTGAACTCGTTTCTTGAAATGGTTAAGTGTAGCGACTTGAAATTGTGAACTTGTTTCTTGAAAATGGTTGTGTAGTGACTTGAAATGTGAATTAGTGACCTTAAAAATGCGAACGTGTAGTGATTTGAAATTAAGAAGTTGTTTCATGAAAATGCATAAGTGTACTGACTAGAAATTGTGAACTTGTTTCTTGAAATGGTTAAGTGTAGCGACTTGAAATTGTGAACTTGTTCTTTGAAAATGGTTGTGTAGTGACTTGAAATATGAATTAGTGACTTTAAAAATGGTTTAGTATAGTGACTTGAAACTGTAAACTTGTTTCTTGAAATGGTTAAGTGTAGTGACTTTAAATTGTGAACTTATTTCTTGAAAATGGTTAGGTGTAGTGATTTGAAATGTGAATTAGTGACTTTAAAATGGTTAAGTTTAGTGACTTGAATTGTGAATTAGTTACTTGAAAATGGTTAAGTGTAGTGACTTGAAATTGTAATGATTTTTCATGAAATGGTTAATTATAGTGACTTGAAATTGTAAACTTGTTTCTTGAAAATGGTTAAGTGTAGTGACTTGAAAATGGTAAACTGTAGTGACTTGAAATGTGAGCTAGTGACTTAAAATAGTTAAATGTAATGACATGAAATTGTGAACATGTTTCTTGAAAATGGTTAAGTGTAGTGACTTGAAATTGTGAACATTTTTCATGAAATGGTTAAGTATAGTGACTTGAAATTGTGAACTTGTTTCTTGAAAATGGTTAAGTGTAGTGACTTGAAAATGGTAAACTGTAGTGACTTTAAATGTGAGCTAGTGACTTAAAATAGTTAAATGTAATGACATGAAATTGTGAACATGTTTCTTGAAAATGGTTAAGTGTAGTGACTTGAAATTGTGAACATTTTTCATGAAATGGTTTAAATATAGTGACTCGAAATTCTGATCTTGTTTCTTGAAAATGGTTAAGTGTAGTGACTTGAAATATGAATTAGTGACTTGAAAAGGGTTAAGTGTAGTGACTTATAATTGTGAACTTGCTTCATGAAAATGGTTAAGTATAGTGACTTGAAATGTGAACTTGTGACTTTAAAATGGTTAAATGTAGTGTATTGAAATTGTGAATTTATTTCTTGAAAATGGTAAAGGGTAGTGACTTGAAATGTAAATTAGTTAATTGAAAATGGTTAAATGTAGTGACTTGAAATTTAAAACTATTTTCTTGAAAGGTTAAGTGTATTGACTAGAAATTGTGAATTTGTTTCCTGAAAATGGTTGTGTTGTGACTTGAAATGTGAATTAGTAACTTTAAAAATGGTTAAGTATAGTGACTTGAAATTGTAAACTTGTTTCTTGAAATGGTTAAGTGTAGTGACCTGATATGTGAATTACTGACTTGAAAATTGTTAAGCGTAGTGACTTGAAATGTGAATTAGTGACTAGAAAATGGTTAAGTGTAGTGACTTGAAATTGTGAACATTTTTCATGAAATGGTTAAATATAGTGACTTGAAATTGTGAACTTGTTTCTTGAAAATGGTTAAGTGTAGTGACTTGAAATATGAATTAGTGACTTGAAAAGGGTTAAGTGTAGTGACTTATAATTGTGAACTTGCTTCATGAAAATGGTTAAGTATAGTGACTTGAAATGTGAACTTGTGACTTTAAAATGGTTAAATGTAGTGTATTGAAATTGTGAATTTATTTCTTGAAAATGGTAAAGGGTAGTGACTTGAAATGTAAATTAGTTAATTGAAAATGGTTAAGTGTAGTGACTTGAAATTTAAAACTATTTTCTTGAAAGGTTAAGTGTATTGACTAGAAATTGTGAATTTGTTTCCTGAAAATGGTTGTGTAGTGACTTGAAATGTGAATTAGTAACTTTAAAAATGGTTAAGTATAGTGACTTGAAATTGTGAACTTGTTTCTTGAAATGGTTAAGTGTAGTGACCTGATATGTGAATTACTGACTTGAAAATTGTTAAGCGTAGTGACTTGAAATGTGAATTAGTGACTAGAAAATGGTTAAGTGTAGTGACTTGAAATTGTGAACATTTTTCATGAAATGGTTAAATATAGTGACTTGAAATTGTGAACTTGTTTCTTGAAAATGGTTAAGTGTAGTGACTTGAAAATGTTAAACTGTAGTGACTTGAAATGTGAACTAGTGACTTAAAATAGTTAAATGTAATGACATGAAATTGTGAACATGTTTCTTGAAAATGGTTAAGTGTAGTGACTTGAAATTGTGAACATTTTTCATGAAATGGTTTAAGTATAGTGACTTGAAATTCTGATCTTGTTTCTTGAAAATGGTTAAGTGTAGTGACTTGAAATATGAATTAGTGACTTGAAAAGGGTTAAGTGTAGTGACTTATAATTGTGAACTTGCTTCATGAAAATGGTTAAGTATAGTGACTTGAAATTGTGAATTTATTTCTTGAAAATGGTAAAGTGTAGTGACTTGAAATGTAAATTAGTTATTTGAAAATGGTTAAGTGTAGTGACTTGAAATTTAAAACTATTTTCTTGAAAGGTTAAGTGTATTGACTAGAAATTGTGAATTTGTTTCCTTAAAATGGTTGTGTAGTGACTTGAAATGTGAATTAGTAACTTTAAAAATGGTTAAGTATAGTGACTTGAAATTGTGAACTTGTTTCTTGAAATGGTTAAGTGTAGTGACCTGATATGTGAATTACTGACTTGAAAATTATTAAGCGTAGTGACTTGAAATGTGAATTAGTGACTAGAAAATGGTTAAGTGTAGTGACTTGAAATTGTGAACATTTTTCATGAAATGGTTAAATATAGTGACTTGAAATTGTGAACTTGTTTCTTGAAAATGGTTAAGTGTAGTGACTTGAAAATGTTAAACTGTAGTGACTTGAAATGTGAACTAGTGACTTAAAATAGTTAAATGTAATGACATGAAATTGTGAACATGTTTCTTGAAAATGGTTAAGTGTAGTGACTTGAAATTGTGAACATTTTTCATGAAATAGTTTAAGTATAGTGACTTGAAATTGTGAACTTGTTTCTTGAAAATGGTTAAGTGTAGTGACTTGAAAATAGTAAACTGTAGTGACTTGAAATGTGAACTAGTGACTTAAAATAGTTAAATGTAATGACATGAAGTTGTGAACATGTTTCTTGAAAATGGTTAAGTGTAGTGACTTGAAATGTGAATTAGTGACTTTTAAATAGTTAAGTGTAGTGATTTGAAATTAACAACTTGTTTCTTGAAAATGGATAAGTGTAGTGACTAGAAATTGTGAACTCGTTTCTTGAAATGGTTAAGTGTAGCGACTTGAAATTGTGAACTTGTTTCTTGAAAATGGTTGTGTAGTGACTTGAAATGTGAATTAGTGAACTTAAAAATGCGAACGTGTAGTGATTTGAAATTAAGAAGTTGTTTCATGAAAATGCATAAGTGTACTGACTAGAAATTGTGAACTTGTTTCTTGAAATGGTTAAGTGTAGCGACTTGAAATTGTGAACTTGTTTCTTGAAAATGGTTGTGTAGTGACTTGAAATATGAATTAGTGACTTTAAAAATGGTTTAGTATAGTGACTTGAAACTGTAAAACTTGTTTCTTGAAATGGTTAAGTGTAGTGACTTTAAATATTGAACTTATTTCTTGAAAATGGTTAGGTGTAGTGATTTGAAATGTGAATTAGTGACTTGAAAATGGTTAAGTTTAGTGACTTGAATTGTGAATTAGTTACTTGAAAATGGTTAAGTGTAGTGACTTCAAATTGTAATCATTTTTCATGAAATGGTTAATTATAGTGACTTAAAATTGTAAACTTGTTTCTTGAAAATGGTTAAGTGTAGTGACTTGAAAATGGTAAACTGTAGTGACTTGAAATGTGAGCTAGTGACTTAAAATAGTTAAATGTAATGACATGAAATTGTGAACATGTTTCTTGAAAATAGTAAACTGTAGTGACTTGAAATGTGAACTAGTGACTTAAAATAGTTAAATGTAATGACATGAAATTGTGAACATGTTTCTTGAAAATGGTTAAGTGTAGTGACTTGAAATTGTGAACTTATTTCTTGAAAATGGTCAAGTGTAGTGACTTGAAATGTGAATTACTGACTTGAAAATGGTTAAGTGTAGAGACTTGAAATTGTGAACTTGTTTCTTGAAAATGGTTTAGTGTAGTCACTTGAAATGTGAATTAGTGACTTGAAAATGGTAAAGTGTAGTGACTTGAAATTGTGAAATTGTTTAATGAAATGGTTAAATGTTGTGACTTGAAATTGTGTACTTGTTTCTTGAAAATGGTTAAGTGTAGTGACTTGAAATGTGAATTAGTGACTTGAAAATGGTGAAGTCTAGTGACTTGAAATTGTGAACTTGTTTATTGAACTGGTTAAATATAGTGACTTGAAATTGTGAACTTGTTTCTTGTAAAGGGTTTAGTGTAGTGACTTGAAATGCCAATTAGTGACGTAAAAATGGTTAAGCGTAGTGACTTGAAATTCTGATCTTGTTTCTTGAAAATGGTTAAGTGTAGTGACTTGAAATATGAATTAGTGACTTGAAAAGGGTTAAGTGTAGTGACTTATAATTGTGAACTTGCTTCATGAAAATGGTTAGGTATAGTGACTTGAAATGTGAACTTGTGACTTTAAAATGGTTAAATGTAGTGTATTGAAATTGTGAATTTATTTCTTGAAAATGGTAACGTGTAGTGACTTGAAATGTAAATTAGTTAATTGAAAATGGTTAAGTGTAGTGACTTGAAATTTAAAACTATTTTCTTGAAAGGTTAAGTGTATTGACTAGAAATTGTGAATTTGTTTCCTGAAAATGGTTGTGTAGTGACTTGAAATGTGAATTAGTAACTTTAAAAATGGTTAAGTATAGTGACTTGAAATTGTGAACTTGTTTCTTGAAATGGTTAAGTGTAGTGACCTGATATGTGAATTACTGACTTGAAAATTGTTAAGCGTAGTGACTTGAAATGTGAATTAGTGACTAGAAAATGGTTAAGTGTAGTGACTTGAAATTGTGAACATTTTTCATGAAATGGTTAAATATAGTGACTTGAAATTGTGAACTTGTTTCTTGAAAATGGTTAAGTGTAGTGACTTGAAAATGTTAAACTGTAGTGACTTGAAATGTGAACTAGTGACTTAAAATAGTTAAATGTAATGACATGAAATTGTGAACATGTTTCTTGAAAATGGTTAAGTGTAGTGACTTGAAATTGTGAACATTTTTCATGAAATGGTTTAAGTATAGTGACTTGAAATTGTGAACTTGTTTCTTGAAAATTGTTAAGTGTAGTGACTTGAAAATAGTAAACTGTAGTGACTTGAAATGTGAACTAGTGACTTAAAATAGTTAAATGTAATGACATGAAATTGTGAACATGTTTCTTGAAAATGGTTAAGTGTAGTGACTTGAAATGTGAATTAGTGACTTTTAAATAGTTAAGTGTAGTGATTTGAAATTAACAACTTGTTTCTTGAAAATGGTTAAGTTTAGTGACTTGAATTGTGAATTAGTTACTTGAAAATGGTTAAGTGTAGTGACTTCAAATTGTAATCATTTTTCATGAAATGGTTAATTATAGTGACTTAAAATTGTAAACTTGTTTCTTGAAAATGGTTAAGTGTAGTGACTTGAAAATGGTAAACTGTAGTGACTTGAAATGTGAGCTAGTGACTTAAAATAGTTAAATGTAATGACATGAAATTGTGAACATGTTTCTTGAAAATAGTAAACTGTAGTGACTTGAAATGTGAACTAGTGACTTAAAATAGTTAAATGTAATGACATGAAATTGTGAACATGTTTCTTGAAAATGGTTAAGTGTAGTGACTTGAAATTGTGAACTTATTTCTTGAAAATGGTCAAGTGTAGTGACTTGAAATGTGAATTACTGACTTGAAAATGGTTAAGTGTAGAGACTTGAAATTGTGAACTTGTTTCTTGAAAATGGTTTAGTGTAGTCACTTGAAATGTGAATTAGTGACTTGAAAATGGTAAAGTGTAGTGACTTGAAATTGTGAAATTGTTTAATGAAATGGTTAAATGTTGTGACTTGAAATTGTGTACTTGTTTCTTGAAAATGGTTAAGTGTAGTGACTTGAAATGTGAATTAGTGACTTGAAAATGGTGAAGTCTAGTGACTTGAAATTGTGAACTTGTTTATTGAACTGGTTAAATATAGTGACTTGAAATTGTGAACTTGTTTCTTGTAAAGGGTTTAGTGTAGTGACTTGAAATGCCAATTAGTGACGTAAAAATGGTTAAGCGTAGTGACTTGAAATTCTGATCTTGTTTCTTGAAAATGGTTAAGTGTAGTGACTTGAAATATGAATTAGTGACTTGAAAAGGGTTAAGTGTAGTGACTTATAATTGTGAACTTGCTTCATGAAAATGGTTAGGTATAGTGACTTGAAATGTGAACTTGTGACTTTAAAATGGTTAAATGTAGTGTATTGAAATTGTGAATTTATTTCTTGAAAATGGTAACGTGTAGTGACTTGAAATGTAAATTAGTTAATTGAAAATGGTTAAGTGTAGTGACTTGAAATTTAAAACTATTTTCTTGAAAGGTTAAGTGTATTGACTAGAAATTGTGAATTTGTTTCCTGAAAATGGTTGTGTAGTGACTTGAAATGTGAATTAGTAACTTTAAAAATGGTTAAGTATAGTGACTTGAAATTGTGAACTTGTTTCTTGAAATGGTTAAGTGTAGTGACCTGATATGTGAATTACTGACTTGAAAATTGTTAAGCGTAGTGACTTGAAATGTGAATTAGTGACTAGAAAATGGTTAAGTGTAGTGACTTGAAATTGTGAACATTTTTCATGAAATGGTTAAATATAGTGACTTGAAATTGTGAACTTGTTTCTTGAAAATGGTTAAGTGTAGTGACTTGAAAATGTTAAACTGTAGTGACTTGAAATGTGAACTAGTGACTTAAAATAGTTAAATGTAATGACATGAAATTGTGAACATGTTTCTTGAAAATGGTTAAGTGTAGTGACTTGAAATTGTGAACATTTTTCATGAAATGGTTTAAGTATAGTGACTTGAAATTGTGAACTTGTTTCTTGAAAATGGTTAAGTGTAGTGACTTGAAAATAGTAAACTGTAGTGACTTGAAATGTGAACTAGTGACTTAAAATAGTTAAATGTAATGACATGAAATTGTGAACATGTTTCTTGAAAATGGTTAAGTGTAGTGACTTGAAATGTGAATTAGTGACTTTTAAATAGTTAAGTGTAGTGATTTGAAATTAACAACTTGTTTCTTGAAAATAGTTAAGTTTAGTGACTTGAATTGTGAATTAGTTACTTGAAAATGGTTAAGTGTAGTGACTTCAAATTGTAATCATTTTTCATGAAATGGTTAATTATAGTGACTTAAAATTGTAAACTTGTTTCTTGAAAATGGTTAAGTGTAGTGACTTGAAAATGGTAAACTGTAGTGACTTGAAATGTGAGCTAGTGACTTAAAATAGTTAAATGTAATGACATGAAATTGTGAACATGTTTCTTGAAAATAGTAAACTGTAGTGACTTGAAATGTGAACTAGTGACTTAAAATAGTTAAATGTAATGACATGAAATTGTGAACATGTTTCTTGAAAATGGTTAAGTGTAGTGACTTGAAATTGTGAACTTATTTCTTGAAAATGGTCAAGTGTAGTGACTTGAAATGTGAATTACTGACTTGAAAATGGTTAAGTGTAGAGACTTGAAATTGTGAACTTGTTTCTTGAAAATGGTTTAGTGTAGTCACTTGAAATGTGAATTAGTGACTTGAAAATGGTAAAGTGTAGTGACTTGAAATTGTGAAATTGTTTAATGAAATGGTTAAATGTTGTGACTTGAAATTGTGTACTTGTTTCTTGAAAATGGTTAAGTGTAGTGACTTGAAATGTGAATTAGTGACTTGAAAATGGTGAAGTCTAGTGACTTGAAATTGTGAACTTGTTTATTGAACTGGTTAAATATAGTGATTTGAAATTGTGAACTTGTTTCTTGTAAAGGGTTTAGTGTAGTGACTTGAAATGCCAATTAGTGACGTAAAAATGGTTAAGCGTAGTGACTTGAAATTCTGATCTTGTTTCTTGAAAATGGTTAAGTGTAGTGACTTGAAATATGAATTAGTGACTTGAAAAGGGTTAAGTGTAGTGACTTATAATTGTGAACTTGCTTCATGAAAATGGTTAGGTATAGTGACTTGAAATGTGAACTTGTGACTTTAAAATGGTTAAATGTAGTGTATTGAAATTGTGAACTTATTTCTTGAAAATGGTCAAGTGTAGTGACTTGAAATGTGAATTACTGACTTGAAAATGGTTAAGTGTAGAGACTTGAAATTGTGAACTTGTTTCTTGAAAATGGTTTAGTTTAGTCACTTGAAATGTGAATTAGTGACTTGAAAATGGTAAAGTGTAGTGACTTGAAATTGTGAAATTGTTTAATGAAATGGTTAAATGTTGTGACTTGAAATTGTGTACTTGTTTCTTGAAAATGGTTAAGTGTAGTGACTTGAAATGTGAATTAGTAACTTGAAAATGGTGAAGTGTAGTGACTTGAAATTGTGAACTTGTTTTTTGAACTGGTTAAATATAGTGACTTGAAATTGTGAACTTGTTTCTTGTAAAGGGTTTAGTGTAGTGACTTGAAATGCCAATTAGTGACTTAAAAATGGTTAAGCGTAGTGACTTGAAATTCTGATCTTTTTTCTTGAAAATGGTTAAGTGTAGTGACTTGAAATATGAATTAGTGACTTGAAAAGGGTTAAGTGTAGTGACTTATAATTGTGAACTTGCTTCATGAAAATGGTTAAGTATAGTGACTTGAAATGTAAACTTGTGACTTTAAAATGGTTAAATGTAGTGTATTGAAATTGTGAATATATTTCTTGAAAATGGTAAAGTGTAGTGACTTGAAATGTAAATTAGTTAATTGAAAATGGTTAAGTGTAGTGACTTGAAATTTAAAACTATTTTCTTGAAAGGTTAAGTGTATTGACTAGAAATTGTGAATTTGTTTCCTGAAAATGGTTGTGTAGTGACTTGAAATGTGAATTAGTAACTTTAAAAATGGTTAAGTATAGTGACTTGAAATTGTGAACTTGTTTCTTGAAATGGTTAAGTGTAGTGACCTGATATGTGAATTACTGACTTGAAAATTGTTAAGCGTAGTGACTTGAAATGTGAATTAGTGACTAGAAAATGGTTAAGTGTAGTGACTTGAAATTGTGAACATTTTTCATGAAATGGTTAAATATAGTGACTTGAAATTGTGAACTTGTTTCTTGAAAATGGTTAAGTGTAGTGACTTGAAAATGTTAAACTGTAGTGACTTGAAATGTGAACTAGTGACTTAAAATAGTTAAATGTAATGACATGAAATTGTGAACATGTTTCTTGAAAATGGTTAAGTGTAGTGACTTGAAATTGTGAACATTTTTCATGAAATGGTTTAAGTATAGTGACTTGAAATTGTGAACTTGTTTCTTGAAAATGGTTAAGTGTAGTGACTTGAAAATAGTAAACTGTAGTGACTTGAAATGTGAACTAGTGACTTAAAATAGTTAAATGTAATGACATGAAATTGTGAACATGTTTCTTGAAAATGGTTAAGTGTAGTGACTTGAAATGTGAATTAGTGACTTTTAAATAGTTAAGTGTAGTGATTTGAAATTAACAACTTGTTTCTTGAAAATGGTTAAGTTTAGTGACTTGAATTGTGAATTAGTTACTTGAAAATGGTTAAGTGTAGTGACTTCAAATTGTAATCATTTTTCATGAAATGGTTAATTATAGTGACTTAAAATTGTAAACTTGTTTCTTGAAAATGGTTAAGTGTAGTGACTTGAAAATGGTAAACTGTAGTGACTTGAAATGTGAGCTAGTGACTTAAAATAGTTAAATGTAATGACATGAAATTGTGAACATGTTTCTTGAAAATAGTAAACTGTAGTGACTTGAAATGTGAACTAGTGACTTAAAATAGTTAAATGTAATGACATGAAATTGTGAACTTGTTTCTTGAAATGGTTAAGTGTAGTGACCTGATATGTGAATTACTGACTTGAAAATTGTTAAGCGTAGTGACTTGAAATGTGAATTAGTGACTAGAAAATGGTTAAGTGTAGTGACTTGAAATTGTGAACATTTTTCATGAAATGGTTAAATATAGTGACTTGAAATTGTGAACTTGTTTCTTGAAAATGGTTAAGTGTAGTGACTTGAAAATGTTAAACTGTAGTGACTTGAAATGTGAACTAGTGACTTAAAATAGTTAAATGTAATGACATGAAATTGTGAACATGTTTCTTGAAAATGGTTAAGTGTAGTGACTTGAAATTGTGAACATTTTTCATGAAATGGTTTAAGTATAGTGACTTGAAATTGTGAACTTGTTTCTTGTAAAGGGTTTAGTGTAGTGACTTGAAATGCCAATTAGTGACGTAAAAATGGTTAAGCGTAGTGACCTGAAATGTGAATTAGTTAATTGAAAATGGTTAAGTGTAGTGACTTGAAATTTAAAACTATTTTCTTGAAAGGTTAAGTGTATTGACTAGAAATTGTGAATTTGTTTCCTGAAAATGGTTGTGTAGTGACTTGAAATGTGAATTAGTAACTTTAAAAATGGTTAAGTATAGTGACTTGAAATTGTGAACTTGTTTCTTGAAATGGTTAAGTGTAGTGACCTGATATGTGAATTACTGACTTGAAAATTGTTAAGCGTAGTGACTTGAAATGTGAATTAGTGACTTGAAAATGGTAAACTGTAGTGACTTGAAATGTGAGCTAGTGACTTAAAATAGTTAAATGTAATGACATGAAATTGTGAACATGTTTCTTGAAAATAGTAAACTGTAGTGACTTGAAATGTGAACTAGTGACTTAAAATAGTTAAATGTAATGACATGAAATTGTGAACATGTTTCTTGAAAATGGTTAAGTGTAGTGACTTGAAATTGTGAACTTATTTCTTGAAAATGGTCAAGTGTAGTGACTTGAAATGTGAATTACTGACTTGAAAATGGTTAAGTGTAGAGACTTGAAATTGTGAACTTGTTTCTTGAAAATGGTTTAGTGTAGTCACTTGAAATGTGAATTAGTGACTTGAAAATGGTAAAGTGTAGTGACTTGAAATTGTGAAATTGTTTAATGAAATGGTTAAATGTTGTGACTTGAAATTGTGTACTTGTTTCTTGAAAATGGTTAAGTGTAGTGACTTGAAATGTGAATTAGTGACTTGAAAATGGTGAAGTCTAGTGACTTGAAATTGTGAACTTGTTTATTGAACTGGTTAAATATAGTGACTTGAAATTGTGAACTTGTTTCTTGTAAAGGGTTTAGTGTAGTGACTTGAAATGCCAATTAGTGACGTAAAAATGGTTAAGCGTAGTGACTTGAAATTCTGATCTTGTTTCTTGAAAATGGTTAAGTGTAGTGACTTGAAATATGAATTAGTGACTTGAAAAGGGTTAAGTGTAGTGACTTATAATTGTGAACTTGCTTCATGAAAATGGTTAGGTATAGTGACTTGAAATGTGAACTTGTGACTTTAAAATGGTTAAATGTAGTGTATTGAAATTGTGAATTTATTTCTTGAAAATGGTAACGTGTAGTGACTTGAAATGTAAATTAGTTAATTGAAAATGGTTAAGTGTAGTGACTTGAAATTTAAAACTATTTTCTTGAAAGGTTAAGTGTATTGACTAGAAATTGTGAATTTGTTTCCTGAAAATGGTTGTGTAGTGACTTGAAATGTGAATTAGTAACTTTAAAAATGGTTAAGTATAGTGACTTGAAATTGTGAACTTGTTTCTTGAAATGGTTAAGTGTAGTGACCTGATATGTGAATTACTGACTTGAAAATTGTTAAGCGTAGTGACTTGAAATGTGAATTAGTGACTAGAAAATGGTTAAGTGTAGTGACTTGAAATTGTGAACATTTTTCATGAAATGGTTAAATATAGTGACTTGAAATTGTGAACTTGTTTCTTGAAAATGGTTAAGTGTAGTGACTTGAAAATGTTAAACTGTAGTGACTTGAAATGTGAACTAGTGACTTAAAATAGTTAAATGTAATGACATGAAATTGTGAACATGTTTCTTGAAAATGGTTAAGTGTAGTGACTTGAAATTGTGAACATTTTTCATGAAATGGTTTAAGTATAGTGACTTGAAATTGTGAACTTGTTTCTTGAAAATGGTTAAGTGTAGTGACTTGAAAATAGTAAACTGTAGTGACTTGAAATGTGAACTAGTGACTTAAAATAGTTAAATGTAATGACATGAAATTGTGAACATGTTTCTTGAAAATGGTTAAGTGTAGTGACTTGAAATGTGAATTAGTGACTTTTAAATAGTTAAGTGTAGTGATTTGAAATTAACAACTTGTTTCTTGAAAATAGTTAAGTTTAGTGACTTGAATTGTGAATTAGTTACTTGAAAATGGTTAAGTGTAGTGACTTCAAATTGTAATCATTTTTCATGAAATGGTTAATTATAGTGACTTAAAATTGTAAACTTGTTTCTTGAAAATGGTTAAGTGTAGTGACTTGAAAATGGTAAACTGTAGTGACTTGAAATGTGAGCTAGTGACTTAAAATAGTTAAATGTAATGACATGAAATTGTGAACATGTTTCTTGAAAATAGTAAACTGTAGTGACTTGAAATGTGAACTAGTGACTTAAAATAGTTAAATGTAATGACATGAAATTGTGAACATGTTTCTTGAAAATGGTTAAGTGTAGTGACTTGAAATTGTGAACTTATTTCTTGAAAATGGTCAAGTGTAGTGACTTGAAATGTGAATTACTGACTTGAAAATGGTTAAGTGTAGAGACTTGAAATTGTGAACTTGTTTCTTGAAAATGGTTTAGTGTAGTCACTTGAAATGTGAATTAGTGACTTGAAAATGGTAAAGTGTAGTGACTTGAAATTGTGAAATTGTTTAATGAAATGGTTAAATGTTGTGACTTGAAATTGTGTACTTGTTTCTTGAAAATGGTTAAGTGTAGTGACTTGAAATGTGAATTAGTGACTTGAAAATGGTGAAGTCTAGTGACTTGAAATTGTGAACTTGTTTATTGAACTGGTTAAATATAGTGATTTGAAATTGTGAACTTGTTTCTTGTAAAGGGTTTAGTGTAGTGACTTGAAATGCCAATTAGTGACGTAAAAATGGTTAAGCGTAGTGACTTGAAATTCTGATCTTGTTTCTTGAAAATGGTTAAGTGTAGTGACTTGAAATATGAATTAGTGACTTGAAAAGGGTTAAGTGTAGTGACTTATAATTGTGAACTTGCTTCATGAAAATGGTTAGGTATAGTGACTTGAAATGTGAACTTGTGACTTTAAAATGGTTAAATGTAGTGTATTGAAATTGTGAACTTATTTCTTGAAAATGGTCAAGTGTAGTGACTTGAAATGTGAATTACTGACTTGAAAATGGTTAAGTGTAGAGACTTGAAATTGTGAACTTGTTTCTTGAAAATGGTTTAGTTTAGTCACTTGAAATGTGAATTAGTGACTTGAAAATGGTAAAGTGTAGTGACTTGAAATTGTGAAATTGTTTAATGAAATGGTTAAATGTTGTGACTTGAAATTGTGTACTTGTTTCTTGAAAATGGTTAAGTGTAGTGACTTGAAATGTGAATTAGTAACTTGAAAATGGTGAAGTGTAGTGACTTGAAATTGTGAACTTGTTTTTTGAACTGGTTAAATATAGTGACTTGAAATTGTGAACTTGTTTCTTGTAAAGGGTTTAGTGTAGTGACTTGAAATGCCAATTAGTGACTTAAAAATGGTTAAGCGTAGTGACTTGAAATTCTGATCTTTTTTCTTGAAAATGGTTAAGTGTAGTGACTTGAAATATGAATTAGTGACTTGAAAAGGGTTAAGTGTAGTGACTTATAATTGTGAACTTGCTTCATGAAAATGGTTAAGTATAGTGACTTGAAATGTAAACTTGTGACTTTAAAATGGTTAAATGTAGTGTATTGAAATTGTGAATATATTTCTTGAAAATGGTAAAGTGTAGTGACTTGAAATGTAAATTAGTTAATTGAAAATGGTTAAGTGTAGTGACTTGAAATTTAAAACTATTTTCTTGAAAGGTTAAGTGTATTGACTAGAAATTGTGAATTTGTTTCCTGAAAATGGTTGTGTAGTGACTTGAAATGTGAATTAGTAACTTTAAAAATGGTTAAGTATAGTGACTTGAAATTGTGAACTTGTTTCTTGAAATGGTTAAGTGTAGTGACCTGATATGTGAATTACTGACTTGAAAATTGTTAAGCGTAGTGACTTGAAATGTGAATTAGTGACTAGAAAATGGTTAAGTGTAGTGACTTGAAATTGTGAACATTTTTCATGAAATGGTTAAATATAGTGACTTGAAATTGTGAACTTGTTTCTTGAAAATGGTTAAGTGTAGTGACTTGAAAATGTTAAACTGTAGTGACTTGAAATGTGAACTAGTGACTTAAAATAGTTAAATGTAATGACATGAAATTGTGAACATGTTTCTTGAAAATGGTTAAGTGTAGTGACTTGAAATTGTGAACATTTTTCATGAAATGGTTTAAGTATAGTGACTTGAAATTGTGAACTTGTTTCTTGAAAATGGTTAAGTGTAGTGACTTGAAAATAGTAAACTGTAGTGACTTGAAATGTGAACTAGTGACTTAAAATAGTTAAATGTAATGACATGAAATTGTGAACATGTTTCTTGAAAATGGTTAAGTGTAGTGACTTGAAATGTGAATTAGTGACTTTTAAATAGTTAAGTGTAGTGATTTGAAATTAACAACTTGTTTCTTGAAAATGGTTAAGTTTAGTGACTTGAATTGTGAATTAGTTACTTGAAAATGGTTAAGTGTAGTGACTTCAAATTGTAATCATTTTTCATGAAATGGTTAATTATAGTGACTTAAAATTGTAAACTTGTTTCTTGAAAATGGTTAAGTGTAGTGACTTGAAAATGGTAAACTGTAGTGACTTGAAATGTGAGCTAGTGACTTAAAATAGTTAAATGTAATGACATGAAATTGTGAACATGTTTCTTGAAAATAGTAAACTGTAGTGACTTGAAATGTGAACTAGTGACTTAAAATAGTTAAATGTAATGACATGAAATTGTGAACATGTTTCTTGAAAATGGTTAAGTGTAGTGACTTGAAATTGTGAACTTATTTCTTGAAAATGGTCAAGTGTAGTGACTTGAAATGTGAATTACTGACTTGAAAATGGTTAAGTGTAGAGACTTGAAATTGTGAACTTGTTTCTTGAAAATGGTTTAGTGTAGTCACTTGAAATGTGAATTAGTGACTTGAAAATGGTAAAGTGTAGTGACTTGAAATTGTGAAATTGTTTAATGAAATGGTTAAATGTTGTGACTTGAAATTGTGTACTTGTTTCTTGAAAATGGTTAAGTGTAGTGACTTGAAATGTGAATTAGTGACTTGAAAATGGTGAAGTCTAGTGACTTGAAATTGTGAACTTGTTTATTGAACTGGTTAAATATAGTGACTTGAAATTGTGAACTTGTTTCTTGTAAAGGGTTTAGTGTAGTGACTTGAAATGCCAATTAGTGACGTAAAAATGGTTAAGCGTAGTGACTTGAAATTCTGATCTTGTTTCTTGAAAATGGTTAAGTGTAGTGACTTGAAATATGAATTAGTGACTTGAAAAGGGTTAAGTGTAGTGACTTATAATTGTGAACTTGCTTCATGAAAATGGTTAGGTATAGTGACTTGAAATGTGAACTTGTGACTTTAAAATGGTTAAATGTAGTGTATTGAAATTGTGAATTTATTTCTTGAAAATGGTAACGTGTAGTGACTTGAAATGTAAATTAGTTAATTGAAAATGGTTAAGTGTAGTGACTTGAAATTTAAAACTATTTTCTTGAAAGGTTAAGTGTATTGACTAGAAATTGTGAATTTGTTTCCTGAAAATGGTTGTGTAGTGACTTGAAATGTGAATTAGTAACTTTAAAAATGGTTAAGTATAGTGACTTGAAATTGTGAACTTGTTTCTTGAAATGGTTGAGTGTAGTGACCTGATATGTGAATTACTGACTTGAAAATTGTTAAGCGTAGTGACTTGAAATGTGAATTAGTGACTAGAAAATGGTTAAGTGTAGTGACTTGAAATTGTGAACATTTTTCATGAAATGGTTAAATATAGTGACTTGAAATTGTGAACTTGTTTCTTGAAAATGGTTAAGTGTAGTGACTTGAAAATGTTAAACTGTAGTGACTTGAAATGTGAACTAGTGACTTAAAATAGTTAAATGTAATGACATGAAATTGTGAACATGTTTCTTGAAAATGGTTAAGTGTAGTGACTTGAAATTGTGAACATTTTTCATGAAATGGTTTAAGTATAGTGACTTGAAATTGTGAACTTGTTTCTTGAAAATGGTTGAGTGTAGTGACTTGAAAATAGTAAACTGTAGTGACTTGAAATGTGAACTAGTGACTTAAAATAGTTAAATGTAATGACATGAAATTGTGAACATGTTTCTTGAAAATGGTTAAGTGTAGTGACTTGAAATGTGAATTAGTGACTTTTAAATAGTTAAGTGTAGTGATTTGAAATTAACAACTTGTTTCTTGAAAATGGTTAAGTTTGGTGACTTGAATTGTGAATTAGTTACTTGAAAATGGTTAAGTGTAGTGACTTCAAATTGTAATCATTTTTCATGAAATGGTTAATTATAGTGACTTAAAATTGTAAACTTGTTTCTTGAAAATGGTTAAGTGTAGTGACTTGAAAATGGTAAACTGTAGTGACTTGAAATGTGAGCTAGTGACTTAAAATAGTTAAATGTAATGACATGAAATTGTGAACATGTTTCTTGAAAATAGTAAACTGTAGTGACTTGAAATGTGAACTAGTGACTTAAAATAGTTAAATGTAATGACATGAAATTGTGAACATGTTTCTTGAAAATGGTTAAGTGTAGTGACTTGAAATTGTGAACTTATTTCTTGAAAATGGTCAAGTGTAGTGACTTGAAATGTGAATTACTGACTTGAAAATGGTTAAGTGTAGAGACTTGAAATTGTGAACTTGTTTCTTGAAAATGGTTTAGTGTAGTCACTTGAAATGTGAATTAGTGACTTGAAAATGGTAAAGTGTAGTGACTTGAAATTGTGAAATTGTTTAATGAAATGGTTAAATGTTGTGACTTGAAATTGTGTACTTGTTTCTTGAAAATGGTTAAGTGTAGTGACTTGAAATGTGAATTAGTGACTTGAAAATGGTGAAGTCTAGTGACTTGAAATTGTGAACTTGTTTATTGAACTGGTTAAATATAGTGACTTGAAATTGTGAACTTGTTTCTTGTAAAGGGTTTAGTGTAGTGACTTGAAATGCCAATTAGTGACGTAAAAATGGTTAAGCGTAGTGACTTGAAATTCTGATCTTGTTTCTTGAAAATGGTTAAGTGTAGTGACTTGAAATATGAATTAGTGACTTGAAAAGGGTTAAGTGTAGTGACTTATAATTGTGAACTTGCTTCATGAAAATGGTTAGGTATAGTGACTTGAAATGTGAACTTGTGACTTTAAAATGGTTAAATGTAGTGTATTGAAATTGTGAATTTATTTCTTGAAAATGGTAACGTGTAGTGACTTGAAATGTAAATTAGTTAATTGAAAATGGTTAAGTGTAGTGACTTGAAATTTAAAACTATTTTCTTGAAAGGTTAAGTGTATTGACTAGAAATTGTGAATTTGTTTCCTGAAAATGGTTGTGTAGTGACTTGAAATGTGAATTAGTAACTTTAAAAATGGTTAAGTATAGTGACTTGAAACTGTAAACTTGTTTCTTGAAATGGTTAAGTGTAGTGACTTTAAATTGTGAACTTATTTCTTGAAAATGGTTAGGTGTAGTGATTTGAAATGTGAATTAGTGACTTGAAAATGGTTAAGTTTAGTGACTTGAATTGTGAATTAGTTATTTGAAAATGGTTAAATGTAGTGACTTGAAATTGTAATCATTTTTCATGAAATGGTTAATTATAGTGACTTAAAATTGTAAACTTGTTTCTTGAAAATGGTTAAGTGTAGTGACTTGAAAATGGTAAACTGTAGTGACTTGAAATGTGAGCTAGTGACTTAAAATAGTTAAATGTAATGACATTAAATTGTGAACATGTTTCTTGAAAATAGTAAACTGTAGTGACTTGAAATGTGAACTAGTGACTTAAAATAGTTAAATGTAATGACATGAAATTGTGAACATGTTTCTTGAAAATGGTTAAGTGTAGTGACTTGAAATTGTGAAGTTATTTCTTGAAAATGGTCAAGTGTTGTGACTTGAAATGTGAATTACTGACTTGAAAATGGTTTAGTGTAGAGACTTGAAATTGTGAACTTGTTTCTTGAAAATGGTTTAGTTTAGTCACTTGAAATGTGAATTAGTGACTTGAAAATGGTAAAGTGTAGTGACTTGAAATTGTGAAATTGTTTAATGAAATGGTTAAATGTTGTGACTTGAAATTGTGTACTTGTTTCTTGAAAATGGTTAAGTGTAGTGACTTGAAATATGAATTAGTGACTTGAAAAGGGTTAAGTGTAGTGACTTATAATTGTGAACTTGCTTCATGAAAATGGTTAAGTATAGTGACTTGAAATGTGAACTTGTGACTTTAAAATGGTTAAATGTAGTGTATTGAAATTGTGAATTTATTTCTTGAAAATTGTAAAGGGTAGTGACTTGAAATGTAAATTAGTTAATTGAAAATGGTTAAGTGTAGTGACTTGAAATTTAAAACTATTTTCTTGAAAGGTTAAGTGTATTGACTAGAAATTGTGAATTTGTTTCCTGAAAATGGTTGTGTAGTGACTTGAAATGTGAATTAGTAACTTTAAAAATGGTTAAGTATATTGACTTGAAATTGTGAACTTGTTTCTTGAAATGGTTAAGTGTAGTGACCTGATATGTGAATTACTGACTTGAAAATTGTTAAGCGTAGTGACTTGAAATGTGAATTAGTGACTAGAAAATGGTTAAGTGTAGTGACTTGAAATTGTGAACATTTTTCATGAAATGGTTAAATATAGTGACTTGAAATTGTGAACTTGTTTCTTGAAAATGGTTAAGTGTAGTGACTTGAAATATGAATTAGTGACTTGAAAAGGGTTAAGTGTAGTGACTTATAATTGTGAACTTGCTTCATGAAAATGGTTAAGTATAGTGACTTGAAATGTGAACTTGTGACTTTAAAATGGTTAAATGTAGTGTATTGAAATTGTGAATTTATTTCTTGAAAATGGTAAAGTGTAGTGACTTGAAATGTAAATTAGTTAATTGAAAATGGTTAAGTGTAGTGACTTGAAATTTAAAACTATTTTCTTGAAAGGTTAAGTGTATTGACTAGAAATTGTGAATTTGTTTCCTGAAAATGATTGTGTAGTGACTTGAAATGTGAATTAGTAACTTTAAAAATGGTTAAGTATAGTGACTTGAAATTATGAACTTGTTTCTTGAAATGGTTAAGTGTAGTGACCTGATATGTGAATTACTGACTTGAAAATTGTTAAGCGTAGTGACTTGAAATGTGAATTAGTGACTTGAAAATGGTTAAGTGTAGTGACTTGAAATTGTGAACATTTTTCATGAAATGGTTAAATATAGTGACTTGAAATTGTGAACTTGTTTCTTGAAAATGGTTAAGTGTAGTGACTTGAAAATGTTAAACTGTAGTGACTTGAAATGTGAACTAGTGACTTAAAATAGTTAAATGTAATGACATGAAATTGTGAACATGTTTCTTGAAAATGGTTAAGTGTAGTGACTTGAAATTGTGAACATTTTTCATGAAATGGTTAAGTATAGTAACTTGAAATTGTGAACTTGTTTCTTGAAAATGGTTAAGTGTAGTGACTTGGAAATAGTAAACTGTAGTGACTTGAAATGTGAACTAGTGACTTAAAATAGTTAAATGTAATGACATGAAATTGTGAACTTGTTTCTTGAAAATGGTTAAGTGTAGGTGACTTGAAAATGTTAAACTGTAGTGACTTGAAATGTGAACTAGTGACTTAAAATAGTTAAATGTAATGACATGAAATTGTGAACATGTTTCTTGAAAATGGTTAAGTGTAGTGACTTGAAATTGTGAACATTTTTCATGAAATGGTTAAATATAGTGACTTGAAATTGTGAACTTGATTCTTGAAAATGGTTAAGTGTAGTGACTTGAAAATGTTAAACTGTAGTGACTTGAAATGGGAACTAGTGACTTAAAATAGTTAAATGTAATGACATGAAATTGTGAACATGTTTCTTGAAAATGGTTAAGTGTAGTGACTTGAAATTGTGAACATTTTTCATGAAATGGTTAAGTATATTGACTTGAAATTGTGAACTTGTTTCTTGAAAATGGTTAAGTGTAGTGACTTGAAAATAGTAAACTGTAGTGACTTGAAATGTGAACTAGTGACTTAAAATAGTTAAATGTAATGACATGAAATTGTGAACATGTTTCTTGAAAATGGTTAAGTGTAGTGATTTGAAATTAACAACTTGTTTCTTGAAAATGGATAAGTGTAGTGACTAGAAATTGTGAACTCGTTTCTTGAAATGGTTAAGTGTAGCGACTTGAAATTGTAAACTTGTTTCTTGAAATTGGTTGTGTAGTGACTTGAAATATGAATTAGTGACTTTAAAAATGGTTTAGTATAGTGACTTGAAACTGTAAACTTGTTTCTTGAAATGGTTAAGTGTAGTGACTTTAAATTGTGAACTTATTTCTTGAAAATGGTTAGGTGTAGTGATTTGAAATGTGAATTAGTGACTTGAAAATGGTTAAGTTTAGTGACTTGATTTGTGAATTAGTTACTTGAAAATGGTTAAGTGTAGTGACTTGAAATTGTAATCATTTTTCATGAAATGGTTAATTATAGTGACTTAAAATTGTAAACTTGTTTCTTGAAAATGGTTAAGTGTAGTGACTTGAAAATGGTAAACTGTAGTGACTTGAAATGTGAGCTAGTGACTTAAAATAGTTAAATGTAATGACATGAAATTGTGAACATGTTTCTTGAAAATGGTTAAGTGTAGTGACTTGAAATGTGAATTAGTGACTTGAAAATAGTTAAGTGTAGTGACTTTAAATTGTGAACTTGTTTATTGAAATGGTTAAATGTAGTGACTTGAAATTGTGAACTTATTTCTTGAAAATGGTCAAGTGTAGTGACTTGAAATGTGAATTACTGACTTGAAAATGATTAAGTGTAGTGACTTTAAATTGTGAACTTGTTTCTTGAAATGGTTAAGTGTAGTAACTTGAAATTGTGAACTTGTTTCTTGTAAAGGGTTTAGTGTAGTGACTTGAAATGCCAATTAGTGACTTAAAAATGGTTAAGCGTAGTGACTTGAAATTCTGATCTTGTTTCTTGAAAATGGTTAAGTGTAGTGACTTGAAATATGAATTAGTGACTTGAAAAGGGTTAAGTGTAGTGACTTATAATTGTGAACTTGCTTCATGAAAATGGTTAAGTATAGTGACTTGAAATGTGAACTTGTGACTTTAAAATGGTTAAATGTAGTGTATTGAAATTGTGAATTTATTTCTTGAAAATGGTAAAGTGTAGTGACTTGAAATGTAAATTAGTTAATTGAAAATGGTTAAGTGTAGTGACTTGAAATTTAAAACTATTTTCTTGAAAGGTTAAGTGTATTGACTAGAAATTGTGAATTTGTTTCTTGAAAATGGTTGTGTAGTGACTTGAAATGTGAATTAGTAACTTTAAAAATGGTTAAGTATAGTGACTTGAAATTGTGAACTTGTTTCTTGAAATGGTTAAGTGTAGTGACCTGATATGTGAATTACTGACTTGAAAATTGTTAAGCGTAGTGACTTGAAATGTGAATTAGTGACTAGAAAATGGTTAAGTGTAGTGACTTGAAATTGTGAACATTTTTCATGAAATGGTTAAATATAGTGACTTGAAATTGTGAACTTGTTTCTTGAAAATGGTTAAGTATAGTGACTTGAAAATGTTAAACTGTAGTGACTTGAAATGTGAACTAGTGACTTAAAATAGTTAAATGTAATGACATGAAATTGTGAACATGTTTCTTCAAAATGGTTAAGTGTAGTGACTTGAAATTGTGAACATTTTTCATGAAATGGTTAAGTATAGTGACTTGAAATTGTGAACTTGTTTCTTGAAAATGGTTAAGTGTAGTGACTTGAAAATGGTAAACTGTAGTGACTTGAAATGTGAACTAGTTACTTAAAATAGTTAAATGTAATGACATGAAATTGTGAACATGTTTCTTGAAAATGGTTAAGTGTAGTGACTTGAAATTGTGAACATTTTTCATGAAATGGTTAACTATAGTGACTTGAAATTGTGGACTTGTTTCTTGAAAATGGTTAAGTGTAGTGACTTGAAAATGGTAAACTGTAGTGACTTTAAATGTGAGCTAGTGACTTAAAATAGTTAAATGTAATGACATGAAATTGTGAACATGTTTCTTGAAAATGGTTAAGTGTAGTGACTTGAAATGTGAATTAGTGACTTGAAAATAGTTAAATGTAATGACATGAAATTGTGAACATGTTTCTTGAAAATGGTTAAGTGTAGTGACTTTAAATTGTGAACTTGTTTATTGAAATGGTTAAATGTAGTGACTTGAAATTGTGAACTTATTTTTTGAAAATGGTCAAGTGTAGTGACTTGATATGTGAATTACTGACTTGAAAATGGTTAAGTGTAGAGACTTGAAATTGTGAACTTGTTTCTTGAAAATGGTTTAGTTTAGTCACTTGAAATGTGAATTAGTGACTTGAAAATGGTAAAGTGTAGTGACTTGAAATTGTGAAATTGTTTAATGAAATGGTTAAACGTTGTGACTTGAAATTGTGTACTTGTTTCTTGAAAATGGTTAAGTGTAGTGACTTGAAATGTGAATTAGTGACTTGAAAATGGTGAAGTGTAGTGACTTGAAATTGTGAACTTGTTTTTTGAACTGGTTAAATATAGTGACTTGAAATTGTGAACTTGTTTCTTGTAAAGGGTTTAGTGTAGTGACTTGAAATGCCAATTAGTGACTTAAAAATGGTTAAGCGTAGTGACTTGAAATTCTGATCTTGTTTCTTGAAAATGGTTAAGTGTAGTGACTTGAAATATGAATTAGTGACTTGAAAAGGGTTAAGTGTAGTGACTTATAATTGTGAACTTGCTTCATGAAAATGGTTAAGTATAGTGACTTGAAATGTGAACTTGTGACTTTAAAATGGTTAAATGTAGTGTATTGAAATTGTGAATTTATTTCTTGAAAATGGTAAAGTGTAGTGACTTGAAATGTAAATTAGTTAATTGAAAATGGTTAAGTGTAGTGACTTGAAATTTAAAACTATTTTCTTGAAAGGTTAAGTGTATTGACTAGAAATTGTGAATTTGTTTCTTGAAAATGGTTGTGTAGTGACTTGAAATGTGAATTAGTAACTTTAAAAATGGTTAAGTATAGTGACTTGAAATTGTGAACTTGTTTCTTGAAATGGTTAAGTGTAGTGACCTGATATGTGAATTACTGACTTGAAAATTGTTAAGCGTAGTGACTTGAAATGTGAATTAGTGACTAGAAAATGGTTAAGTGTAGTGACTTGAAATTGTGAACATTTTTCATGAAATGGTTAAATATAGTGACTTGAAATTGTGAACTTGTTTCTTGAAAATGGTTAAGTATAGTGACTTGAAAATGTTAAACTGTAGTGACTTGAAATGTGAACTAGTGACTTAAAATAGTTAAATGTAATGACATGAAATTGTGAACATGTTTCTTCAAAATGGTTAAGTGTAGTGACTTGAAATTGTGAACATTTTTCATGAAATGGTTAAGTATAGTGACTTGAAATTGTGAACTTGTTTCTTGAAAATGGTTAAGTGTAGTGACTTGAAAATGGTAAACTGTAGTGACTTGAAATGTGAACTAGTTACTTAAAATAGTTAAATGTAATGACATGAAATTGTGAACATGTTTCTTGAAAATGGTTAAGTGTAGTGACTTGAAATTGTGAACATTTTTCATGAAATGGTTAACTATAGTGACTTGAAATTGTGGACTTGTTTCTTGAAAATGGTTAAGTGTAGTGACTTGAAAATGGTAAACTGTAGTGACTTTAAATGTGAGCTAGTGACTTAAAATAGTTAAATGTAATGACATGAAATTGTGAACATGTTTCTTGAAAATGGTTAAGTGTAGTGACTTGAAATGTGAATTAGTGACTTGAAAATAGTTAAATGTAATGACATGAAATTGTGAACATGTTTCTTCAAAATGGTTAAGTGTAGTGACTTTAAATTGTGAACTTGTTTATTGAAATGGTTAAATGTAGTGACTTGAAATTGTGAACTTATTTTTTGAAAATGGTCAAGTGTAGTGACTTGATATGTGAATTACTGACTTGAAAATGGTTAAGTGTAGAGACTTGAAATTGTGAACTTGTTTCTTGAAAATGGTTTAGTTTAGTCACTTGAAATGTGAATTAGTGACTTGAAAATGGTAAAGTGTAGTGACTTGAAATTGTGAAATTGTTTAATGAAATGGTTAAACGTTGTGACTTGAAATTGTGTACTTGTTTCTTGAAAATGGTTAAGTGTAGTGACTTGAAATGTGAATTAGTGACTTGAAAATGGTGAAGTGTAGTGACTTGAAATTGTGAACTTGTTTTTTGAACTGGTTAAATATAGTGACTTGAAATTGTGAACTTGTTTCTTGTAAAGGGTTTAGTGTAGTGACTTGAAATGCCAATTAGTGACTTAAAAATGGTTAAGCGTAGTGACTTGAAATTCTGATCTTTTTTCTTGAAAATGGTTAAGTGTAGTGACTTTAAATATGAATTAGTGACTTGAAAAGGGTTAAGTGTAGTGACTTATAATTGTGAACTTGCTTCATGAAAATGGTTAAGTATAGTGACTTGAAATGTGAACTTGTGACTTTAAAATGGTTAAATGTAGTGTATTGAAATTGTGAATTTATTTCTTGAAAATGGTAAAGTGTAGTGACTTGAAATGTAAATTAGTTAATTGAAAATGGTTAAGTGTAGTGACTTGAAATTTAAAACTATTTTCTTGAAAGGTTAAGTGTATTGACTAGAAATTGTGAATTTGTTTCTTGAAAATGGTTGTGTAGTGACTTGAAATGTGAATTAGTAACTTTAAAAATGGTTAAGTATAGTGACTTGAAATTGTGAACTTGTTTCTTGAAATGGTTAAGTGTAGTGACCTGATATGTGAATTACTGACTTGAAAATTGTTAAGCGTAGTGACTTGAAATGTGAATTAGTGACTAGAAAATGGTTAAGTGTAGTGACTTGAAATTGTGAACAGTTTTCATGAAATGGTTAAATATAGTGACTTGAAATTGTGAACTTGTTTCTTGAAAATTGTTAAGTATAGTGACTTGAAAATGTTAAACTGTAGTGACTTGAAATGTGAACTAGTGACTTAAAATAGTTAAATGTAATGACATGAAATTGTGAACATGTTTCTTCAAAATGGTTAAGTGTAGTGACTTGAAATTGTGAACATTTTTCATGAAATGGTTAAGTATAGTGACTTGAAATTGTGAACTTGTTTCTTGAAAATGGTTAAGTGTAGTGACTTGAAAATGGTAAACTGTAGTGACTTGAAATGTGAACTAGTTACTTAAAATAGTTAAATGTAATGACATGAAATTGTGAACATGTTTCTTGAAAATGGTTAAGTGTAGTGACTTGAAATTGTGAACATTTTTCATGAAATGGTTAACTATAGTGACTTGAAATTGTGGACTTGTTTCTTGAAAATGGTTAAGTGTAGTGACTTGAAAATGGTAAACTGTAGTGACTTTAAATGTGAGCTAGTGACATAAAATAGTTAAATGTAATGACATGAAATTGTGAACATGTTTCTTGAAAATGGTTAAGTGTAGTGACTTGAAATGTGAATTAGTGACTTGAAAATAGTTAAATGTAATGACATGAAATTGTGAACATGTTTCTTGAAAATGGTTAAGTGTAGTGACTTTAAATTGTGAACTTGTTTATTGAAATGGTTAAATGTAGTGACTTGAAATTGTGAACTTATTTTTTGAAAATGGTCAAGTGTAGTGACTTGATATGTGAATTACTGACTTGAAAATGGTTAAGTGTAGAGACTTGAAATTGTGAACTTGTTTCTTGAAAATGGTTTAGTTCAGTCACTTGAAATGTGAATTAGTGACTTGAAAATGGTAAAGTGTAGTGACTTGAAATTGTGAAATTGTTTAATGAAATGGTTAAACGTTGTGACTTGAAATTGTGTACTTGTTTCTTGAAAATGGTTAAGTGTAGTGACTTGAAATGTGAATTAGTGACTTGAAAATGGTGAAGTGTAGTGACTTGAAATTGTGAACTTGTTTCTTGTAAAGGGTTTAGTGTAGTGACTTGAAATGCCAATTAGTGACTTAAAAATGGTTAAGCGTAGTGACTTGAAATTCTGATCTTTTTTCTTGAAAATGGTTAAGTGTAGTGACTTTAAATATGAATTAGTGACTTGAAAAGGGTTAAGTGTAGTGACTTATAATTGTGAACTTGCTTCATGAAAATGGTTAAGTATAGTGACTTGAAATGTGAACTTGTGACTTTAAAATGGTTAAATGTAGTGTATTGAAATTGTGAATTAATTTCTTGAAAATGGTAAAGTGTAGTGACTTGAAATGTAAATTAGTTAATTGAAAAAATGGTTAAGTGTAGTGACTTGAAATTTAAAACTATTTTCTTGAAAGGTTAAGTGTATTGACTAGAAATTGTGAATTTGTTTCTTGAAAATGGTTGTGTAGTGATTTGAAATGTGAATTAGTAACTTTAAAAATGGTTAAGTATAGTGACTTGAAATTGTGAACTTGTTTCTTGAAATGGTTAAGTGTAGTGACCTGATATGTGAATTACTGACTTGAAAATTGTTAAGCGTAGTGACTTGAAATCTGAATTAGTGACTAGAAAATGGTTAAGTGTAGTGACTTGAAATTGTGAACATTTTTCATGAAATGGTTAAATATAGTGACTTGAAATTGTGAACTTGTTTCATGAAAATGGTTAAGTGTAGTGACTTGAAAATGTTAAACTGTAGTGACTTGAAATGTGAACTAGTGACTAAAAATAGTTAAATGTAATGACATGAAATTGTGAACATGTTTCTTGAAAATGGTTAAGTGTAGTGACTTGAAATTGTGAACATTTTTCATGAAATGGTTAAGTATAGTGACTTGAAATTGTGAACTTGTTTCTTGAAAATGGTTAAGTGTAGTGACTTGAAAATGGTAAACTGTAGTGACTTGAAATGTGAACTAGTTACTTAAAATAGTTAAATGTAATGACATGAAATTGTGAACATGTTTCTTGAAAATGGTTAAGTGTAGTGACTTTAAATTGTGAACTTGTTTATTGAAATGGTTAAATGTAGTGACTTGAAATTGTGAACTTATTTTTTGAAAATGGTCAAGTGTAGTGACTTGATATGTGAATTACTGACTTGAAAATGGTTAAGTGTAGAGACTTGAAATTGTGAACTTGTTTCTTGAAAATGGTTTAGTTTAGTCACTTGAAATGTGAATTAGTGACTTGAAAATGGTAAAGTGTAGTGACTTGAAATTGTGAAATTGTTTAATGAAATGGTTAAACGTTGTGACTTGAAATTGTGTACTTGTTTCTTGAAAATGGTTAAGTGTAGTGACTTGAAATGTGAATTAGTGACTTGAAAATGGTGAAGTGTAGTGACTTGAAATTGTGAAATTGTTTAATGAAATGGTTAAATGTTGTGACTTGAAATTGTGTACTTGTTTCTTGAAAATGGTTAAGTGTAGTGACTTGAAATGTGAATTAGTGACTTGAAAATGGTGAAGTGTAGTGACTTGAAATTGTGAACTTGTTTATTGAACTGGTTAAATATAGTGACTTGAAATTGTGAACTTGTTTCTTGTAAAGGGTTTAGTGTAGTGACTTGAAATGCCAATTAGTGACTTAAAAATGGTTAAGCGTAGTGACTTGAAATTCTGATCTTGTTTCTTGAAAATGGTTAAGTGTAGTGACTTGAAATATGAATTAGTGACTAGAAAATGGTTAAGTGTAGTGACTTGAAATTGTGAACATTTTTCATGAAATGGTTAAATATAGTGACTTGAAATTGTGAACTTGTTTCTTGAAAATGGTTAAGTGTAGTGACTTGAAAATGTTAATCTGTAGTGACTTGAAATGTGAACTAGTGACTAAAAATAGTTAAATGTAATGACATGAAATTGTGAACATGTTTCTTGAAAATAGTTAAGTGTAGTGACTTGAAATTGTGAACATTTTTCATGAAATGGTTAAGTATAGTGACTTGAAATTGTGAACTTATTACATGAAAATGGTTAAGTGTAGTGACTTGAAAATAGTAAACTGTAGTGACTTGAAATGTGAACTAGTGACTTAAAATAGTTAAATGTAATGACATGAAATTGTGAACATGTTTCTTGAAAATTGTTAAGCGTAGTGACTTGAAATGTGAATTAGTGACTAGAAAATGGTTAAGTGTAGTGACTTGAAAATGGTAAACTGTAGTGACTTGAAATGTGAACTAGTGACTTAAAATAGTTAAATGTAATGACATGAAATTGTGAACATGTTTCTTGAAAATGGTTAAGTGTAGTGACTTGAAATTGTGAACATTTTTCATGAAATGGTTAAGTATAGTGACTTGAAATTGTGAACTTGTTTCATGAAAATGGTTAAGTGTAGTGACTTGAAAATAGTAAACTGTAGTGACTTGAAATGTGAACTAGTGACTTAAAATAGTTAAATGTAATGACATGAAATTGTGAACATGTTTCTTGAAAATGGTTAAGTGTAGTGACTTGAAATGTGAATTAGTGACTTTTAAATAGTTAAGTGTAGAGATTTGAAATTAACAACTTGTTTCTTGAAAATGGATAAGTGTAGTGACTAGAAATTGTGAACTCGTTTCTTGAAATGGGTAAGTGTAGCGACTTGAAATTGTGAACTTGTTTCTTGAAAATGGTTGTGTAGTGACTTGAAATGTGAATTAGTGACCTTAAAAATGCGAACGTGTAGTGATTTGAAATTAAGAAGTTGTTTCATGAAAATGCATAAGTGTACTGACTATAAATTGTGAACTTGTTTCTTGAAATGGTTAAGTGTAGCGACTTGAAATTGTGAACTTGTTTCTTGAAAATGGTTGTGTAGTGACTTGAAATATGAATTAGTGACTTTAAAAATGGTTTAGTATAGTGACTTGAAACTGTAAACTTGTTTCTTGAAATGGTTAAGTGTAGTGACTTTAAATTGTGAACTTATTTCTTGAAAATGGTTAGGTGTAGTGATTTGAAATGTGAATTAGTGACTTGAAAATGGTTAAGTTTAGTGACTTGAATTGTGAATTAGTTACTTGAAAATGGTTAAGTGTAGTGACTTGAAATTGTAATCATTTTTCATGAAATGGTTAATTATAGTGACTTAAAATTGTAAACTTGTTTCTTGAAAATGGTTAAGTGTAGTGACTTGAACATGGTAAACTGTAGTGACTTGAAATGTGAGCTAGTGACTTAAAATAGTTAAATGTAATGACATGAAATTGTGAACATGTTTCTTGAAAATAGTAAACTGTAGTGACTTGAAATGTGAACTAGTGACTTAAAATAGTTAAATGTAATGACATGAAATTGTGAACATGTTTCTTGAAAATGGTTAAGTGTAGTGACTTGAAATTGTAATCATTTTTCATGAAATGGTTAATTATAGTGACTTAAAATTGTAAACTTGTATCTTGAAAATGGTTAAGTGTAGTGACTTGAAAATGGTAAACTGTAGTGACTTGAAATGTGAGCTAGTGACTTAAAATAGTTAAATGTAATGACATGAAATTGTGAACATGTTTCTTGAAAATAGTAAACTATAGTGACTTGAAATGTGAACTAGTGACTTAAAATAGTTAAATGTAATGACATGAAATTGTGAACATGTTTCTTGAAAATTGTTAAGTGTAGTGACTTGAAATTGTGAACTTATTTCTTGAAAATGGTCAAGTGTAGTGACTTGAAATGTGAATTACTGACTTGAAAATGGTTAAGTGTAGAGACTTGAAATTGTGAACTTGTTTCTTGAAAATGGTTTAGTGTAGTCACTTGAAATGTGAATTAGTGACTTGAAAATGGTAAAGTGTAGTGACTTGAAATTGTGACATTGTTTAATGAAATGGTTAAATGTTGTGACTTGAAATTGTGTACTTGTTTCTTGAAAATGGTTAAGTGTAGTGACTTGAAATGTGAATTAGTGACTTGAAAATGGTGAAGTGTAGTGACTTGAAATTGTGAACTTGTTTATTGAACTGGTTAAATATAGTGACTTGAAATTGTGAACTTGTTTCTTGTAAAGGGTTTAGTGTAGTGACTTGAAATGCCAATTAGTGACTTAAAAATGGTTAAGCGTAGTGACTTGAAATTCTGATCTTGTTTCTTGAAAATGGTTAAGTGTAGTGACTTGAAATATGAATTAGTGACTAGAAAATGGTTAGGTGTAGTGACTTGAAATTGTGAACATTTTTCATGAAATGGTTAAATATAGTGACTTGAAATTGTGAACTTGTTTCTTGAAAATGGTTAAGTGTAGTGACTTGAAAATGTTAAACTGTAGTGACTTGAAATGTGAACTAGTGACTAAAAATAGTTAAATGTAATGACATGAAATTGTGAACATGTTTCTTGAAAATGGTTAAGTGTAGTGACTTGAAATTGTGAACATTTTTCATGAAATGGTTAAGTATAGTGACTTGAAATTGTGAACTTATTACATGAAAATGGTTAAGTGTAGTGACTTGAAAATAGTAAACTGTAGTGACTTGAAATGTGAACTAGTGACTTAAAATAGTTAAATGTAATGACATGAAATTGTGAACATGTTTCTTGAAAATTGTTAAGCGTAGTGACTTGAAATGTGAATTAGTGACTAGAAAATGGTTAAGTGTAGTGACTTGAAAATGGTAAACTGTAGTGACTTGAAATGTGAACTAGTGACTTAAAATAGTTAAATGTAATGACATGAAATTGTGAACATGTTTCTTGAAAATGGTTAAGTGTAGTGACTAGAAATTGTGAACATTTTTCATGAAATGTTTAAGTCTAGTGACTTGAAATTGTGAACTTGTTTTTTGAAAATGGTTAAGTGTAGTGACTTGAAAATGGTTAACTGTAGTGACTTGAAATGTGAACTAGTGACTTAAAATAGTAAAATGTAATGACATGAAATTGTGAACATGTTTCTTGAAAATGGTTAAGTGTAGTGACTTGAAATGTGAATTAGTGACTTTTAAATAGTTAAGTGTAGTGATTTGAAATTAACAACTTGTTTCTTGAAAATGGATAAGTGTAGTGACTAGAATTTCTGAACTCGTTTCTTGAAATGGTTAAGTGTAGCGACTTGAAATTGTGAACTTGTTTCTTGAAAATGGTTGTGTAGTGACTTGAAATGTGAATTAGTGACCTTAAAAATGCGAACGTGTAGTGATTTGAAATTAAGAAGTTGTTTCATGAAAATGCATAAGTGTACTGACTAGAAATTGTGAACTTGTTTCTTGAAATGGTTAAGTGTAGCGACTTGAAATTGTGAACTTGTTCCTTGAAAATGGTTGTGTAGTGACTTGAAATATGAATTAGTGACTTTAAAAATGGTTTAGTATAGTGACTTGAAACTGTAAACTTGTTTCTTGAAATGGTTAAGTGTAGTGACTTTAAATATTGAACTTATTTCTTGAAAATGGTTAGGTGTAGTGATTTGAAATGTGAATTAGTGACTTGAAAATGGTTAAGTTTAGTGACTTGAATTGTGAATTAGTTACTTGAAAATGGTTAAGTGTAGTGACTTGAAATTGTAATCATTTTTCATGAAATGGTTAATTATAGTGACTTAAAATTGTAAACTTGTTTCTTGAAAATGGTTAAGTGTAGTGACTTGAAAATGGTAAACTGTAGTGACTTGAAATGTGAGCTAGTGACTTAAAATAGTTAAATGTAATGACATGAAATTGTGAACATGTTTCTTGAAAATGGTTAAGTGTAGTGACTTGAAATTGTGGACTTGTTTCTTGAAAATGGTTAAGTGTAGTGACTTGAAAATGGTAAACTGTAGTGACTTTAAATGTGAGCTAGTGACTTAAAATAGTTAAATGTAATGACATGAAATTGTGAACATGTTTCTTGAAAATGGTTAAGTGTAGTGACTTGAAATGTGAATTAGTGACTTGAAAATAGTTAAATGTAATGACATGAAATTGTGAACATGTTTCTTGAAAATGGTTAAGTGTAGTGACTTTAAATTGTGAACTTGTTTATTGAAATGGTTAAATGTAGTGACTTGAAATTGTGAACTTATTTCTTGAAAATGGTCAAGTGTAGTGACTTGAAATGTGAATTACTGACTTGAAAATGGTTAAGTGTAGAGACTTGAAATTGTGAACTTGTTTCTTGAAAATGGTTTAGTTTAGTCACTTGAAATGTGAATTAGTGACTTGAAAATGGTAAAGTGTAGTGACTTGAAATTGTGAAATTGTTTAATGAAATGGTTAAACGTTGTGACTTGAAATTGTGTACTTGTTTCTTGAAAATGGTTAAGTGTAGTGACTTGAAATGTGAATTAGTGACTTGAAAATGGTGAAGTGTAGTGACTTGAAATTGTGAACTTGTTTTTTGAACTGGTTAAATATAGTGACTTGAAATTGTGAACTTGTTTCTTGTAAAGGGTTTAGTGTAGTGACTTGAAATGCCAATTAGTGACTTAAAAATGGTTAAGCGTAGTGACTTGAAATTCTGATCTTGTTTCTTGAAAATGGTTAAGTGTAGTGACTTGAAATATGAATTAGTGACTTGAAAAGGGTTAAGTGTAGTGACTTATAATTGTGAACTTGCTTCATGAAAATGGTTAAGTATAGTGACTTGAAATGTGAACTTGTGACTTTAAAATGGTTAAATGTAGTGTATTGAAATTGTGAATTTATTTCTTGAAAATGGTAAAGTGTAGTGACTTGAAATGTAAATTAGTTAATTGAAAATGGTTAAGTGTAGTGACTTGAAATTTAAAACTATTTTCTTGAAACGTTAAGTGTATTGACTAGAAATTGTGAATTTGTTTCCTGAAAATGGTTGTGTAGTGACTTGAAATGTGAATTAGTAACTTTAAAAATGGTTAAGTATAGTGACTTGAAATTGTGAACTTGTTTCTTGAAATGGTTAAGTGTAGTGACCTGATATGTGAATTACTGACTTGAAAATTGTTAAGCGTAGTGACTTGAAATGTGAATTAGTGACTTGAAAATGGTTAAGTGTAGTGACTTGAAATTGTGAACATTTTTCATGAAATGGTTAAATATAGTGACTTGAAATTGTGAACTTGTTTCTTGAAAATGGTTAAGTGTAGTGACTTGAAAATGTTAAACTGTAGTGACTTGAAATGTGAACTAGTGACTTAAAATAGTTAAATGTAATGACATGAAATTGTGAACATGTTTCTTGAAAATGGTTAAGTGTAGTGACTTGAAATTGTGAACATTTTTCATGAAATGGTTAAGTATAGTGACTTGAAATTGTGAACTTGTTTCATGAAAATGGTTAAGTGTAGTGACTTGAAAATAGTAAACTGTAGTGACTTGAAATGTGAACTAGTGACTTAAAATAGTTAAATGTAATGACATGAAATTGTGAACATGTTTCTTGAAAATGGTTAAGTGTAGTGACTTGAAATGTGAATTAGTGACTTTTAAATAGTTAAGTGTAGTGATTTGAAATTAACAACTTGTTTCTTGAAAATGGATAAGTGTAGTGGCTAGAAATTGTAAACTCGTTTCTTGAAATGGGTAAGTGTAGCGACTTGAAATTGTGAACTTGTTTCTTGAAAATGGTTGTGTAGTGACTTGAAATGTGAATTAGTGACCTTAAAAATGCGAACGTGTAGTGATTTGAAATTAAGAAGTTGTTTCATGAAAATGCATAAGTGTACTGACTATAAATTGTGAACTTGTTTCTTGAAATGGTTAAGTGTAGCGACTTGAAATTGTGAACTTGTTTTTGAAAATGGTTGTGTAGTGACTTGAAATATGAATTAGTGACTTTAAAAATGGTTTAGTATAGTGACTTGAAACTGTAAACTTGTTTCTTGAAATGGTTAAGTGTAGTGACTTTAAATTGTGAACTTATTTCTTGAAAATGGTTAGGTGTAGTGATTTGAAATGTGAATTAGTGACTTGAAAATGGTTAAGTTTAGTGACTTGAATTGTGAATTAGTTACTTGAAAATGGTTAAGTGTAGTGACTTGAAATTGTAATCATTTTTCATGAAATGGTTAATTATAGTGACTTAAAATTGTAAACTTGTTTCTTGAAAATGGTTAACTGTAGTGACTTGAAAATGGTAAACTGTAGTGACTTGAAATGTGAGCTAGTGACTTAAAATAGTTAAATGTAATGACATGAAATTGTGAACATGTTTCTTGAAAATAGTAAACTGTAGTGACTTGAAATGTGAACTAGTGACTTAAAATAGTTAAATGTAATGACATGAAATTGTGAACATGTTTCTTGAAAATGGTTAAGTGTAGTGACTTTAAATTGTGAACTTATTTCTTGAAAATGGTCAAGTGTAGTGACTTGAAATGTGAATTACTGACTTGAAAATGGTTAAGTGTAGTGACTTGAAATTGTAATCATTTTTCATGAAATGGTTAATTATAGTGACTTAAAATTGTAAACTTGTATCTTGAAAATGGTTAAGTGTAGTGACTTGAAAATGGTAAACTGTAGTGACTTGAAATGTGAGCTAGTGACTTAAAATAGTTAAATGTAATGACATGAAATTGTGAACATGTTTCTTGAAAATGGTTAAGTGTAGTGACTAGAAATTGTGAACATTTTTCATGAAATGTTTAAGTCTAGTGACTTGAAATTGTGAACTTGTTTTTTGAAAATGGTTAAGTGTAGTGACTTGAAAATGGTAAACTGTAGTGACTTGAAATGTGAACTAGTGACTTAAAATAGTAAAATGTAATGACATGAAATTGTGAACATGTTTCTTGAAAATGGTTAAGTGTAGTGACTTGAAATGTGAATTAGTGACTTTTAAATAGTTAAGTGTAGTGATTTGAAATTAACAACTTGTTTCTTGAAAATGGATAAGTGTAGTGACTAGAATTTCTGAACTCGTTTCTTGAAATGGTTAAGTGTAGCGACTTGAAATTGTGAACTTGTTTCTTGAAAATGGTTGTGTAGTGACTTGAAATGTGAATTAGTGACCTTAAAAATGCGAACGTGTAGTGATTTGAAATTAAGAAGTTGTTTCATGAAAATGCATAAGTGTACTGACTATAAATTGTGAACTTGTTTCTTGAAATGGTTAAGTGTAGCGACTTGAAATTGTGAACTTGTTCCTTGAAAATGGTTGTGTAGTGACTTGAAATATGAATTAGTGACTTTAAAAATGGTTTAGTATAGTGACTTGAAACTGTAAACTTGTTTCTTGAAATGGTTAAGTGTAGTGACTTTAAATTGTGAACTTATTTCTTGAAAATGGTTAGGTGTAGTGATTTGAAATGTGAATTAGTGACTTGAAAATGGTTAAGTTTAGTGACTTGAATTGTGAATTAGTTACTTGAAAATGGTTAAGTGTAGTGACTTGAAATTGTGAACTTGTTTATTGAACTGGTTAAATATAGTGACTTGAAATTGTGAACTTGTTTCTTGTAAAGGGTTTAGTGTAGTGACTTGAAATGCCAATTAGTGACTTAAAAATGGTTAAGCGTAGTGACTTGAAATTCTGATCTTGTTTCTTGAAAATGGTTAAGTGTAGTGACTTGAAATATGAATTAGTGACTAGAAAATGGTTAAGTGTAGTGACTTGAAATTGTGAACATTTTTCATGAAATGGTTAAATATAGTGACTTGAAATTGTGAACTTGTTTCTTGAAAATGGTTAAGTGTAGTGACTTGAAAATGTTAAACTGTAGTGACTTGAAATGTGAACTAGTGACTAAAAATAGTTAAATGTAATGACATGAAATTGTGAACATGTTTCTTGAAAATGGTTAAGTGTAGTGACTTGAAATTGTGAACATTTTTCATGAAATGGTTAAGTCTAGTGACTTGAAATTGTGAACTTGTTTCATGAAAATGGTTAAGTGTAGTGACTTGAAAATAGTAAACTGTAGTGACTTGAAATGTGAACTAGTGACTTAAAATAGTTAAATGTAATGACATGAAATTGTGAACATGTTTCTTGAAAATTGTTAAGCGTAGTGACTTGAAATGTGAATTAGTGACTAGAAAATGGTTAAGTGTAGTGACTTGAAAATGGTAAACTGTAGTGACTTGAAATGTGAACTAGTGACTTAAAATAGTTAAATGTAATGACATGAAATTGTGAACATGTTTCTTGAAAATGGTTAAGTGTAGTGACTTGAAATTGTGAACATTTTTCATGAAATGTTTAAGTATAGTGACTTGAAATTGTGAACTTGTTTTTTGAAAATGGTTAAGTGTAGTGACTTGAAAATGGTAAACTGTAGTGACTTGAAATGTGAACTAGTGACTTAAAATAGTAAAATGTAATGACATGAAATTGTGAACATGTTTCTTGAAAATGGTTAAGTGTAGTGACTTGAAATGTGAATTAGTGACTTTTAAATAGTTAAGTGTAGTGATTTGAAATTAACAACTTGTTTCTTGAAAATGGATAAGTGTAGTGACTAGAATTTCTGAACTCGTTTCTTGAAATGGTTAAGTGTAGCGACTTGAAATTGTGAACTTGTTTCTTGAAAATGGTTGTGTAGTGACTTGAAATGTGAATTAGTGACCTTAAAAATGCGAACGTGTAGTGATTTGAAATTAAGAAGTTGTTTCATGAAAATGCATAAGTGTACTGACTAGAAATTGTGAACTTGTTTCTTGAAATGGTTAAGTGTAGCGACTTGAAATTGTGAACTTGTTCCTTGAAAATGGTTGTGTAGTGACTTGAAATATGAATTAGTGACTTTAAAAATGGTTTAGTATAGTGACTTGAAACTGTAAACTTGTTTCTTGAAATGGTTAAGTGTAGTGACTTTAAATATTGAACTTATTTCTTGAAAATGGTTAGGTGTAGTGATTTGAAATGTGAATTAGTGACTTGAAAATGGTTAAGTTTAGTGACTTGAATTGTGAATTAGTTACTTGAAAATGGTTAAGTGTAGTCACTTGAAATTGTAATCATTTTTCATGAAATGGTTAATTATAGTGACTTAAAATTGTAAACTTGTTTCTTGAAAATGGTTAAGTGTAGTGACTTGAAAATGGTAAACTGTAGTGACTTGAAATGTGAGCTAGTGACTTAAAATAGTTAAATGTAATGACATGAAATTGTGAACATGTTTCTTGAAAATAGTTAAGTGTAGTGACTTGAAATTGTGAACATTTTTCATGAAATGGTTAAGTATAGTGACTTGAAATTGTGAACTTGTTTCTTGAAAATGGTTAAGTGTAGTGACTTGAAAATGGTAAACTGTAGTGACTTGAAATGTCAACTAGTTACTTAAAATAGTTAAATGTAATGACATGAAATTGTGAACATGTTTCTTGAAAATGGTTAAGTGTAGTGACTTGAAATTGTGAACATTTTTCATGAAATGGTTAACTATAGTGACTTGAAATTGTGGACTTGTTTCTTGAAAATGGTTAAGTGTAGTGACTTGAAAATGGTAAACTGTAGTGACTTTAAATGTGAGCTAGTGACTTAAAATAGTTAAATGTAATGACATGAAATTGTGAACATGTATCTTGAAAATGGTTAAGTGTAGTGACTTGAAATGTGAATTAGTGACTTGAAAATAGTTAAATGTAATGACATGAAATTGTGAACATGTTTCTTGAAAATGGTTAAGTGTAGTGACTTTAAATTGTGAACTTGTTTATTGAAATGGTTAAATGTAGTGACTTGAAATTGTGAACTTATTTCTTGAAAATGGTCAAGTGTAGTGACTTGAAATGTGAATTACTGACTTGAAAATGGTTAAGTGTAGAGACTTGAAATTGTGAACTTGTTTCTTGAAAATGGTTTAGTTTAGTCACTTGAAATGTGAATTAGTGACTTGAAAATGGTAAAGTGTAGTGACTTGAAATTGTGAAATTGTTTAATGAAATGGTTAAATGTTGTGACTTGAAATTGTGTACTTGTTTCTTGAAAATGGTTAAGTGTAGTGACTTGAAATGTGAATTAGTAACTTGAAAATGGTGAAGTGTAGTGACTTGAAATTGTGAACTTGTTTTTTGAACTGGTTAAATATAGTGACTTGAAATTGTGAACTTGTTTCTTGTAAAGGGTTTAGTGTAGTGACTTGAAATGCCAATTAGTGACTTAAAAATGGTTAAGCGTAGTGACTTGAAATTCTGATCTTGTTTCTTGAAAATGGTTAAGTGTAGTGACTTGAAATATGAATTAGTGACTTGAAAAGGGTTAAGTGTAGTGACTTATAATTGTGAACTTGCTTCATGAAAATGGTTAAGTATAGTGACTTGAAATGTAAACTTGTGACTTTAAAATGGTTAAATGTAGTGTATTGAAATTGTGAATTTATTTCTTGAAAATGGTAAAGTGTAGTGACTTGAAATGTAAATTAGTTAATTGAAAATGGTTAAGTGTAGTGACTTGAATTTTAAACTATTTTCTTGAAAGGTTAAGTGTATTGACTAGAAATTGTGAATTTGTTTCCTGAAAATGGTTGTGTAGTGACTTGAAATGTGAATTAGTAACTTCAAAAATGGTTAAGTATAGTGACTTGAAATTGTGAACTTGTTTCTTGAAATGGTTAAGTGTAGTGACCTGATATCTGAATTACTGACTTGAAAATTGTTATGCGTAGTGACTTGAAATGTGAATTAGTGACTAGAAAATGGTTAAGTGTAGTGACTTGAAATTGTGAACATTTTTCATGAAATGGTTAAATATAGTGACTTGAAATTGTGAACTTGTTTCTTGAAAATGGTTAAGTGTAGTGACTTGAAAATGTTAAACTGTAGTGACTTGAAATGTGAACTAGTGACTTAAAATAGTTAAATGTAATGACATGAAATTGTGAACATGTTTCTTGAAAATGGTTAAGTGTAGTGACTTGAAATTGTGAACATTTTTCATGAAATGGTTAAGTATAGTGACTTGAAATTGTGAACTTGTTTCATGAAAATGGTTAAGTGTAGTGACTTGAAAATAGTAAACTGTAGTGACTTGAAATGTGAACTAGTGACTTAAAATAGTTAAATGTAATGACATGAAATTGTGAACATGTTTCTTGAAAATTGTTAAGCGTAGTGACTTGAAATGTGAATTAGTGACTAGAAAATGGTTAAGTGTAGTGACTTGAAAATGGTAAACTGTAGTGACTTGAAAATGGATAAGTGTAGTGACTAGAAATTGTGAACTCGTTTCTTGAAATGGGTAAGTGTAGCGACTTGAAATTGTGAACTTGTTTCTTGAAAATGGTTGTGTAGTGACTTGAAATGTGAATTAGTGACCTTAAAAATGCGAACGTGTAGTGATTTGAAATTAAGAAGTTGTTTCATGAAAATGCATAAGTGTACTGACTAGAAATTGTGAACTTGTTTCTTGAAATGGTTAAGTGTAGCGACTTGAAATTGTGAACTTGTTCCTTGAAAATGGTTGTGTAGTGACTTGAAATATGAATTAGTGACTTTAAAAATGGTTTAGTATAGTGACTTGAAACTGTAAACTTGTTTCTTGAAATGGTTAAGTGTAGTGACTTTAAATTGTGAACTTATTTCTTGAAAATGGTTAGGTGTAGTGATTTGAAATGTGAATTAGTGACTTGAAAATGGTTAAGTTTAGTGACTTGAATTGTGAATTAGTTACTTGAAAATGGTTAAGTGTAGTGACTTGAAATTGTAATCATTTTTCATGAAATGGTTAATTATAGTGACTTAAAATTGTAAACTTGTTTCTTGAAAATGGTTAAGTGTAGTGACTTGAAAATGGTAAACTGTAGTGACTTGAAATGTGAGCTAGTGACTTAAAATAGTTAAATGTAATGACATGAAATTGTGAACATGTTTCTTGAAAATAGTAAACTGTAGTGACTTGAAATGTGAACTAGTGACTTAAAATAGTTAAATGTAATGACATGAAATTGTGAACATGTTTCTTGAAAATTGTTAAGTGTAGTGACTTGAAATTGTGAACTTATTTCTTGAAAATGGTCAAGTGTAGTGACTTGAAATGTGAATTACTGACTTGAAAATGGTTAAGTGTAGAGACTTGAAATTGTGAACTTGTTTCTTGAAAATGGTTTAGTGTAGTCACTTGAAATGTGAATTAGTGACTTGAAAATGGTAAAGTGTAGTGACTTGAAATTGTGAAATTGTTTAATGAAATGGTTAAATGTTGTGACTTGAAATTGTGTACTTGTTTCTTGAAAATGGTTAAGTGTAGTGACTTGAAATGTGAATTAGTGACTTGAAAATGGTGAAGTGTAGTGACTTGAAATTGTGAACTTGTTTATTGAACTGGTTAAATATAGTGACTTGAAATTGTGAACTTGTTTCTTGTAAAGGGTTTAGTGTAGTGACTTGAAATGCCAATTAGTGACTTAAAAATGGTTAAGCGTAGTGACTTGAAATTCTGATCTTGTTTCTTGAAAATGGTTAAGTGTAGTGACTTGAAATATGAATTAGTGACTAGAAAATGGTTAAGTGTAGTGACTTGAAATTGTGAACATTTTTCATGAAATGGTTAAATATAGTGACTTGAAATTGTGAACTTGTTTCTTGAAAATGGTTAAGTGTAGTGACTTGAAAATGTTAAACTGTAGTGACTTGAAATGTGAACTAGTGACTAAAAATAGTTAAATGTAATGACATGAAATTGTGAACATGTTTCTTGAAAATGGTTAAGTGTAGTGACTTGAAATTGTGAACATTTTTCATGAAATGGTTAAGTCTAGTGACTTGAAATTGTGAACTTGTTTCATGAAAATGGTTAAGTGTAGTGACTTGAAAATAGTAAACTGTAGTGACTTGAAATGTGAACTAGTGACTTAAAATAGTTAAATGTAATGACATGAAATTGTGAACATGTTTCTTGAAAATTGTTAAGCGTAGTGACTTGAAATGTGAATTAGTGACTAGAAAATGGTTAAGTGTAGTGACTTGAAAATGGTAAACTGTAGTGACTTGAAATGTGAACTAGTGACTTAAAATAGTTAAATGTAATGACATGAAATTGTGAACATGTTTCTTGAAAATGGTTAAGTGTAGTGACTTGAAATTGTGAACATTTTTCATGAAATGTTTAAGTATAGTGACTTGAAATTGTGAACTTGTTTTTTGAAAATGGTTAAGTGTAGTGACTTGAAAATGGTAAACTGTAGTGACTTGAAATGTGAACTAGTGACTTAAAATAGTAAAATGTAATGACATGAAATTGTGAACATGTTTCTTGAAAATGGTTAAGTGTAGTGACTTGAAATGTGAATTAGTGACTTTTAAATAGTTAAGTGTAGTGATTTGAAATTAACAACTTGTTTCTTGAAAATGGATAAGTGTAGTGACTAGAATTTCTGAACTCGTTTCTTGAAATGGTTAAGTGTAGCGACTTGAAATTGTGAACTTGTTTCTTGAAAATGGTTGTGTAGTGACTTGAAATATGAATTAGTGACCTTAAAAATGCGAACGTGTAGTGATTTGAAATTAAGAAGTTGTTTCATGAAAATGCATAAGTGTACTGACTAGAAATTGTGAACTTGTTTCTTGAAATGGTTAAGTGTAGCGACTTGAAATTGTGAACTTGTTCCTTGAAAATGGTTGTGTAGTGACTTGAAATATGAATTAGTGACTTTAAAAATGGTTTAGTATAGTGACTTGAAACTGTAAACTTGTTTCTTGAAATGGTTAAGTGTAGTGACTTTAAATATTGAACTTATTTCTTGAAAATGGTTAGGTGTAGTGATTTGAAATGTGAATTAGTGACTTGAAAATGGTTAAGTTTAGTGACTTGAATTGTGAATTAGTTACTTGAAAATGGTTAAGTGTAGTGACTTGAAATTGTAATCATTTTTCATGAAATGGTTAATTATAGTGACTTAAAATTGTAAACTTGTTTCTTGAAAATGGTTAAGTGTAGTGACTTGAAAATGGTAAACTGTAGTGACTTGAAATGTGAGCTAGTGACTTAAAATAGTTAAATGTAATGACATGAAATTGTGAACATGTTTCTTGAAAATAGTTAAGTGTAGTGACTTGAAATTGTGAACATTTTTCATGAAATGGTTAAGTATAGTGACTTGAAATTGTGAACTTGTTTCTTGAAAATGGTTAAGTGTAGTGACTTGAAAATGGTAAACTGTAGTGACTTGAAATGTCAACTAGTTACTTAAAATAGTTAAATGTAATGACATGAAATTGTGAACATGTTTCTTGAAAATGGTTAAGTGTAGTGACTTGAAATTGTGAATTAGTGACTAGAAAATGGTTAAGTGTAGTGACTTGAAAATGGTAAACTGTAGTGACTTGAAATGTGAACTAGTGACTTAAAATAGTTAAATGTAATGACATGAAATTGTGAACATGTTTCTTGAAAATGGTTAAGTGTAGTGACTTGAAATTGTGAACATTTTTCATGAAATGTTTAAGTATAGTGACTTGAAATTGTGAACTTGTTTTTTGAAAATGGTTAAGTGTAGTGACTTGAAAATGGTAAACTGTAGTGACTTGAAATGTGAACTAGTGACTTAAAATAGTAAAATGTAATGACATGAAATTGTGAACATGTTTCTTGAAAATGGTTAAGTGTAGTGACTTGAAATGTGAATTAGTGACTTTTAAATAGTTAAGTGTTGTGATTTGAAATTAACAACTTGTTTCTTGAAAATGGATAAGTGTAGTGACTAGAATTTCTGAACTCGTTTCTTGAAATGGTTAAGTGTAGCGACTTGAAATTGTGAACTTGTTTCTTGAAAATGGTTAAGTGTAGTGACTTGAAATTGTGAACATTTTTCATGAAATGGTTAAGTATAGTGACTTGAAATTGTGAACTTGTTTCATGAAAATGGTTAAGTGTAGTGACTTGAAAATAGTAAACTGTAGTGACTTGAAATGTGAACTAGTGACTTAAAATAGTTAAATGTAATGACTTGAAATTGTGAACATGTTTCTTGAAAATTGTTAAGCGTAGTGACTTGAAATGTGAATTAGTGACTAGAAAATGGTTAAGTGTAGTGACTTGAAAATGGTAAACTGTAGTGACTTGAAAATGGATAAGTGTAGTGACTAGAAATTGTGAACTCGTTTCTTGAAATGGGTAAGTGTAGCGACTTGAAATTGTGAACTTGTTTCTTGAAAATGGTTGTGTAGTGACTTGAAATGTGAATTAGTGACCTTAAAAATGCGAACGTGTAGTTATTTGAAATTAAGAAGTTGTTTAATGAAAATGCATAAGTGTACTGACTAGAAATTGTGAACTTGTTTCTTGAAATGGTTAAGTGTAGCGACTTGAAATTGTGAACTTGTTCCTTGAAAATGGTTGTGTAGTGACTTGAAATATGAATTAGTGACTTTAAAAATGGTTTAGTATAGTGACTTGAAACTGTAAACTTGTTTCTTGAAATGGTTAAGTGTAGTGACTTTAAATTGTGAACTTATTTCTTGAAAATGGTTAGGTGTAGTGATTTGAAATGTGAATTAGTGACTTGAAAATGGTTAAGTTTAGTGACTTGAATTGTGAATTAGTTACTTGAAAATGGTTAAGTGTAGTGACTTGAAATTGTAATCATTTTTCATGAAATGGTTAATTATAGTGACTTAAAATTGTAAACTTGTTTCTTGAAAATGGTTAAGTGTAGTGACTTGAAAATGGTAAACTGTAGTGACTTGAAATGTGAGCTAGTGACTTAAAATAGTTAAATGTAATGACATGAAATTGTGAACATGTTTCTTGAAAATAGTAAACTGTAGTGACTTGAAATGTGAACTAGTGACTTAAAATAGTTAAATGTAATGACATGAAATTGTGAACATGTTTCTTGAAAATTGTTAAGTGTAGTGACTTGAAATTGTGAACTTATTTCTTGAAAATGGTCAAGTGTAGTGACTTGAAATGTGAATTACTGACTTGAAAATGGTTAAGTGTAGAGACTTGAAATTGTGAACTTGTTTCTTGAAAATGGTTTAGTGTAGTCACTTGAAATGTGAATTAGTGACTTGAAAATGGTAAAGTGTAGTGACTTGAAATTGTGAAATTGTTTAATGAAATGGTTAAATGTTGTGACTTGAAATTGTGTACTTGTTTCTTGAAAATGGTTAAGTGTAGTGACTTGAAATGTGAATTAGTGACTTGAAAATGGTGAAGTGTAGTGACTTGAAATTGTGAACTTGTTTATTGAACTGGTTAAATATAGTGACTTGAAATTGTGAACTTGTTTCTTGTAAAGGGTTTAGTGTAGTGACTTGAAATGCCAATTAGTGACTTAAAAATGGTTAAGCGTAGTGACTTGAAATTCTGATCTTGTTTCTTGAAAATGGTTAAGTGTAGTGACTTGAAATATGAATTAGTGACTAGAAAATGGTTAAGTGTAGTGACTTGAAATTGTGAACATTTTTCATGAAATGGTTAAATATAGTGACTTGAAATTGTGAACTTGTTTCTTGAAAATGGTTAAGTGTAGTGACTTGAAATTGTGAACTTGTTCCTTGAAAATGGTTGTGTAGTGACTTGAAATATGAATTAGTGACTTTAAAAATGGTTTAGTATAGTGACTTGAAACTGTAAACTTGTTTCTTGAAATGGTTAAGTGTAGTGACTTTAAATATTGAACTTATTTCTTGAAAATGGTTAGGTGTAGTGATTTGAAATGTGAATTAGTGACTTGAAAATGGTTAAGTTTAGTGACTTGAATTGTGAATTAGTTACTTGAAAATGGTTAAGTGTAGTGACTTGAAATTGTAATCATTTTTCATGAAATGGTTAATTATAGTGACTTAAAATTGTAAACTTGTTTCTTGAAAATGGTTAAGTGTAGTGACTTGAAAATGGTAAACTGTAGTGACTTGAAATGTGAGCTAGTGACTTAAAATAGTTAAATGTAATGACATGAAATTGTGAACATGTTTCTTGAAAATAGTTAAGTGTAGTGACTTGAAATTGTGAACATTTTTCATGAAATGGTTAAGTATAGTGACTTGAAATTGTGAACTTGTTTCTTGAAAATGGTTAAGTGTAGTGACTTGAAAATGGTAAACTGTAGTGACTTGAAATGTCAACTAGTTACTTAAAATAGTTAAATGTAATGACATGAAATTGTGAACATGTTTCTTGAAAATGGTTAAGTGTAGTGACTTGAAATTGTGAATTAGTGACTAGAAAATGGTTAAGTGTAGTGACTTGAAAATGGTAAACTGTAGTGACTTGAAATGTGAACTAGTGACTTAAAATAGTTAAATGTAATGACATGAAATTGTGAACATGTTTCTTGAAAATGGTTAAGTGTAGTGACTTGAAATTGTGAACATTTTTCATGAAATGTTTAAGTATAGTGACTTGAAATTGTGAACTTGTTTTTTGAAAATGGTTAAGTGTAGTGACTTGAAAATGGTAAACTGTAGTGACTTGAAATGTGAACTAGTGACTTAAAATAGTAAAATGTAATGACATGAAATTGTGAACATGTTTCTTGAAAATGGTTAAGTGTAGTGACTTGAAATGTGAATTAGTGACTTTTAAATAGTTAAGTGTAGTGATTTGAAATTAACAACTTGTTTCTTGAAAATGGATAAGTGTAGTGACTAGAATTTCTGAACTCGTTTCTTGAAATGGTTAAGTGTAGCGACTTGAAATTGTGAACTTGTTTCTTGAAAATGGTTGTGTAGTGACTTGAAATGTGAATTAGTGACCTTAAAAATGCGAACGTGTAGTGATTTGAAATTAAGAAGTTGTTTCATGAAAATGCATAAGTGTACTGACTAGAAATTGTGAACTTGTTTCTTGAAATGGTTAAGTGTAGCGACTTGAAATTGTGAACTTGTTCCTTGAAAATGGTTGTGTAGTGACTTGAAATATGAATTAGTGACTTTAAAAATGGTTTAGTATAGTGACTTGAAACTGTAAACTTGTTTCTTGAAATGGTTAAGTGTAGTGACTTTAAATATTGAACTTATTTCTTGAAAATGGTTAGGTGTAGTGATTTGAAATGTGAATTAGTGACTTGAAAATGGTTAAGTTTAGTGACTTGAATTGTGAATTAGTTACTTGAAAATGGTTAAGTGTAGTGACTTGAAATTGTAATCATTTTTCATGAAATGGTTAATTATAGTGACTTAAAATTGTAAACTTGTTTCTTGAAAATGGTTAAGTGTAGTGACTTGAAAATGGTAAACTGTAGTGACTTGAAATGTGAGCTAGTGACTTAAAATAGTTAAATGTAATGACATGAAATTGTGAACATGTTTCTTGAAAATAGTTAAGTGTAGTGACTTGAAATTGTGAACATTTTTCATGAAATGGTTAAGTATAGTGACTTGAAATTGTGAACTTGTTTCTTGAAAATGGTTAAGTGTAGTGACTTGAAAATGGTAAACTGTAGTGACTTGAAATGTCAACTAGTTACTTAAAATAGTTAAATGTAATGACATGAAATTGTGAACATGTTTCTTGAAAATGGTTAAGTGTAGTGACTTGAAATTGTGAATTAGTGACTAGAAAATGGTTAAGTGTAGTGACTTGAAAATGGTAAACTGTAGTGACTTGAAATGTGAACTAGTGACTTAAAATAGTTAAATGTAATGACATGAAATTGTGAACATGTTTCTTGAAAATGGTTAAGTGTAGTGACTTGAAATTGTGAACATTTTTCATGAAATATTTAAGTATAGTGACTTGAAATTGTGAACTTGTTTTTTGAAAATGGTTAAGTGTAGTGACTTGAAAATGGTAAACTGTAGTGACTTGAAATGTGAACTAGTGACTTAAAATAGTAAAATGTAATGACATGAAATTGTGAACATGTTTCTTGAAAATGGTTAAGTGTAGTGACTTGAAATGTGAATTAGTGACTTTTAAATAGTTAAGTGTAGTGATTTGAAATTAACAACTTGTTTCTTGAAAATGGATAAGTGTAGTGACTAGAATTTCTGAACTCGTTTCTTGAAATGGTTAAGTGTAGCGACTTGAAATTGTGAACTTGTTTCTTGAAAATGGTTGTGTAGTGACTTGAAATGTGAATTAGTGACCTTAAAAATGCGAACGTGTAGTGATTTGAAATTAAGAAGTTGTTTCATGAAAATGCATAAGTGTACTGACTAGAAATTGTGAACTTGTTTCTTGAAATGGTTAAGTGTAGCGACTTGAAATTGTGAACTTGTTCCTTGAAAATGGTTGTGTAGTGACTTGAAATATGAATTAGTGACTTTAAAAATGGTTTAGTATAGTGACTTGAAACTGTAAACTTGTTTCTTGAAATGGTTAAGTGTAGTGACTTTAAATATTGAACTTATTTCTTGAAAATGGTTAGGTGTAGTGATTTGAAATGTGAATTAGTGACTTGAAAATGGATAAGTTTAGTGACTTGAATTGTGAATTAGTTACTTGAAAATGGTTAAGTGTAGTGACTTGAAATTGTAATCATTTTTCATGAAATGGTTAATTATAGTGACTTAAAATTGTAAACTTGTTTCTTGAAAATGGTTAAGTGTAGTGACTTGAAAATGGTAAACTGTAGTGACTTGAAATGTGAGCTAGTGACTTAAAATAGTTAAATGTAATGACATGAAATTGTGAACATGTTTCTTGAAAATAGTTAAGTGTAGTGACTTGAAATTGTGAACATTTTTCATGAAATGGTTAAGTATAGTGACTTGAAATTGTGAACTTGTTTCTTGAAAATGGTTAAGTGTAGTGACTTGAAAATGGTAAACTGTAGTGACTTGAAATGTGAACTATTTACTTAAAATAGTTAAATGTAATGACATGAAATTGTGAACATGTTTCTTGAAAATGGTTAAGTGTAGTGACTTGAAATTGTGAACATTTTTCATGAAATGGTTAACTATAGTGACTTGAAATTGTGGACTTGTTTCTTGAAAATGGTTAAGTGTAGTGACTTGAAAATGGTAAACTGTAGTGACTTTAAATGTGAGCTAGTGACTTAAAATAGTTAAATGTAATGACATGAAATTGTGAACATGTTTCTTGAAAATGGTTAAGTGTAGTGACTTTAAATATGAATTAGTGACTTGAAAAGGGTTAAGTGTAGTGACTTATAATTGTGAACTTGCTTCATGAAAATGGTTAAGTATAGTGACTTGAAATGTGAACTTGTGACTTTAAAATGGTTAAATGTAGTGTATTGAAATTGTGAATTTATTTCTTGAAAATGGTAAAGTGTAGTGACTTGAAATGTAAATTAGTTAATTGAAAATGGTTAAGTGTAGTGACTTGAAATTTAAAACTATTTTCTTGAAAGGTTAAGTGTATTGACTAGAAATTGTGAATTTGTTTCCTGAAAATGGTTGTGTAGTGACTTGAAATGTGAATTAGTAACTTCAAAAATGGTTAAGTGTAGTGACTTTAAATTGTGAACTTATTTCTTGAAAATGGTTAGGTGTAGTGACCTGATATCTGAATTACTGACTTGAAAATTGTTAAGCGTAGTGACTTGAAATGTGAATTAGTGACTAGAAAATGGTTAAGTGTAGTGACTTGAAATTGTGAACATTTTTCATGAAATGGTTAAATATAGTGACTTGAAATTGTGAACTTGTTTCTTGAAAATGGTTAAGTGTAGTGACTTGAAAATGTTAAACTGTAGTGACTTGAAATGTGAACTAGTGACTTAAAATAGTTAAATGTAATGACATGAAATTGTGAACATGTTTCTTGAAAATGGTTAAGTGTAGTGACTTGAAATTGTGAACATTTTTCATGAAATGGTTAAGTATAGTGACTTGAAATTTTGAACTTGTTTCATGAAAATGGTTAAGTGTAGTGACTTGAAAATAGTAAACTGTAGTGACTTGAAATGTGAACTAGTGACTTAAAATAGTTAAATGTAATGACATGAAATTGTGAACATGTTTCTTGAAAATTGTTAAGCGTAGTGACTTGAAATGTGAATTAGTGACTAGAAAATGGTTAAGTGTAGTGACTTGAAAATGGTAAACTGTAGTGACTTGAAAATGGATAAGTGTAGTGACTAGAAATTGTGAACTCGTTTCTTGAAATGGGTAAGTGTAGCGACTTGAAATTGTGAACTTGTTTCTTGAAAATGGTTGTGTAGTGACTTGAAATGTGAATTAGTTACCTTAAAAATGCGAACGTGTAGTGATTTGAAATTAAGAAGTTGTTTCATGAAAATGCATAAGTGTACTGACTAGAAATTGTGAACTTGTTTCTTGAAATGGTTAAGTGTAGCGACTTGAAATTGTGAACTTGTTCCTTGAAAATGGTTGTGTAGTGACTTGAAATATGAATTAGTGACTTTAAAAATGGTTTAGTATAGTGACTTGAAACTGTAAACTTGTTTCTTGAAATGGTTAAGTGTAGTGACTTTAAATTGTGAACTTATTTCTTGAAAATGGTTAGGTGTAGTGATTTGAAATGTGAATTAGTGACTTGAAAATGGTTAAGTTTAGTGACTTGAATTGTGAATTAGTTACTTGAAAATGGTTAGGTGTAGTGACTTGAAATTGTAATCATTTTTCATGAAATGGTTAATTATAGTGACTTAAAATTGTAAACTTGTTTCTTGAAAATGGTTAAGTGTAGTGACTTGAAAATGGTAAACTGTAGTGACTTGAAATGTGAGCTAGTGACTTAAAATAGTTAAATGTAATGACATGAAATTGTGAACATGTTTCTTGAAAATAGTAAACTGTAGTGACTTGAAATGTGAACTAGTGACTTAAAATAGTTAAATGTAATGACATGAAATTGTGAACATGTTTCTTGAAAATTGTTAAGTGTAGTGACTTGAAATTGTGAACTTATTTCTTGAAAATGGTCAAGTGTAGTGACTTGAAATGTGAATTACTGACTTGAAAATGGTTAAGTGTAGAGACTTGAAATTGTGAACTTGTTTCTTGAAAATGGTTTAGTGTAGTCACTTGAAATGTGAATTAGTGACTTGAAAATGGTAAAGTGTAGTGACTTGAAATTGTGAAATTGTTTAATGAAATGGTTAAATGTTGTGACTTGAAATTGTGTACTTGTTTCTTGAAAATGGTTAAGTGTAGTGACTTGAAATGTGAATTAGTGACTTGAAAATGGTGAAGTGTAGTGACTTGAAATTGTGAACTTGTTTATTGAACTGGTTAAATATAGTGACTTGAAATTGTGAACTTGTTTCTTGTAAAGGGTTTAGTGTAGTGACTTGAAATGCCAATTAGTGACTTAAAAATGGTTAAGCGTAGTGACTTGAAATTCTGATCTTGTTTCTTGAAAATGGTTAAGTGTAGTGACTTGAAATATGAATTAGTGACTAGAAAATGGTTAAGTGTAGTGACTTGAAATTGTGAACATTTTTCATGAAATGGTTAAATATAGTGACTTGAAATTGTGAACTTGTTTCTTGAAAATGGTTAAGTGTAGTGACTTGAAAATGTTAAACTGTAGTGACTTGAAATGTGAACTAGTGACTAAAAATAGTTAAATGTAATGACATGAAATTGTGAACATGTTTCTTGAAAATGGTTAAGTGTAGTGACTTGAAATTGTGAACATTTTTCATGAAATGTTTAAGTATAGTGACTTGAAATTGTGAACTTGTTTGTTGAAAATGGTTAAGTGTAGTGACTTGAAAATGGTAAACTGTAGTGACTTGAAATGTGAACTAGTGACTTAAAATAGTAAAATGTAATGACATGAAATTGTGAACATGTTTCTTGAAAATGGTTAAGTGTAGTGACTTGAAATGTGAATTAGTGACTTTTAAATAGTTAAGTGTAGTGATTTGAAATTAACAGCTTGTTTCTTGAAAATGGATAAGTGTAGTGACTAGAATTTCTGAACTCGTTTCTTGAAATGGTTAAGTGTAGCGACTTGAAATTGTGAACTTGTTTCTTGAAAATGGTTGTGTAGTGACTTGAAATATGAATTAGTGACTTTAAAAATGGTTTAGTATAGTGACTTGAAACTGTAAACTTGTTTCTTGAAATGGTTAAGTGTAGTGACTTTAAATATTGAACTTATTTCTTGAAAATGGTTAGGTGTAGTGATTTGAAATGTGAATTAGTGACTTGAAAATGGTTAAGTTTAGTGACTTGAATTGTGAATTAGTTACTTGAAAATGGTTAAGTGTAGTGACTTGAAATTGTAATCATTTTTCATGAAATGGTTAATTATAGTGACTTAAAATTGTAAACTTGTTTCTTGAAAATGGTTAAGTGTAGTGACTTGAAAATGGTAAACTGTAGTGACTTGAAATGTGAGCTAGTGACTTAAAATAGTTAAATGTAATGACATGAAATTGTGAACATGTTTCTTGAAAATAGTTAAGTGTAGTGACTTGAAATTGTGAACATTTTTCATGAAATGGTTAAGTATAGTGACTTGAAATTGTGAACTTGTTTCTTGAAAATGGTTAAGTGTAGTGACTTGAAAATGGTAAACTGTAGTGACTTGAAATGTCAACTAGTTACTTAAAATAGTTAAATGTAATGACATGAAATTGTGAACATGTTTCTTGAAAATGGTTAAGTGTAGTGACTTGAAATTGTGAATTAGTGACTAGAAAATGGTTAAGTGTAGTGACTTGAAAATGGTAAACTGTAGTGACTTGAAATGTGAACTAGTGACTTAAAATAGTTAAATGTAATGACATGAAATTGTGAACATGTTTCTTGAAAATGGTTAAGTGTAGTGACTTGAAATTGTGAACATTTTTCATGAAATGTTTAAGTATAGTGACTTGAAATTGTGAACTTGTTTTTTGAAAATGGTTAAGTGTAGTGACTTGAAAATGGTAAACTGTAGTGACTTGAAATGTGAACTAGTGACTTAAAATAGTAAAATGTAATGACATGAAATTGTGAACATGTTTCTTGAAAATGGTTAAGTGTAGTGACTTGAAATGTGAATTAGTGACTTTTAAATAGTTAAGTGTAGTGATTTGAAATTAACAACTTGTTTCTTGAAAATGGATAAGTGAAGTGACTAGAATTTCTGAACTCGTTTCTTGAAATGGTTAAGTGTAGCGACTTGAAATTGTGAACTTGTTTCTTGAAAATGGTTAAGTGTAGTGACTTGAAATTGTGAACATTTTTCATGAAATGGTTAAGTATAGTGACTTGAAATTGTGAACTTGTTTCATGAAAATGGTTAAGTGTAGTGACTTGAAAATAGTAAACTGTAGTGACTTGAAATGTGAACTAGTGACTTAAAATAGTTAAATGTAATGACATGAAATTGTGAACATGTTTCTTGAAAATGGTTAAGTGTAGTGACTTGAAATGTGAATTAGTGACTTTTAAATAGTTAAGTGTAGTGATTTGAAATTAACAACTTGTTTCTTGAAAATGGATAAGTGAAGTGACTAGAATTTCTGAACTCGTTTCTTGAAATGGTTAAGTGTAGCGACTTGAAATTGTGAACTTGTTTCTTGAAAATGGTTAAGTGTAGTGACTTGAAATTGTGAACATTTTTCATGAAATGGTTAAGTATAGTGACTTGAAATTGTGAACTTGTTTCATGAAAATGGTTAAGTGTAGTGACTTGAAAATAGTAAACTGTAGTGACTTGAAATGTGAACTAGTGACTTAAAATAGTTAAATGTAATGACATGAAATTGTGAACATGTTTCTTGAAAATTGTTAAGCGTAGTGACTTGAAATGTGAATTAGTGACTAGAAAATGGTCAAGTGTAGTGACTTGAAAATGGTAAACTGTAGTGACTTGAAAATGGATAAGTGTAGTGACTAGAAATTGTGAACTCGTTTCTTGAAATGGGTAAGTGTAGCGACTTGAAATTGTGAACTTGTTTCTTGAAAATGGTTGTGTAGTGACTTGAAATGTGAATTAGTGACCTTAAAAATGCGAACGTGTAGTGATTTGAAATTAAGAAGTTGTTTCATGAAAATGCATAAGTGTACTGACTAGAAATTGTGAACTTGTTTCTTGAAATGGTTAAGTGTAGCGACTTGGAATTGTGAACTTGTTCCTTGAAAATGGTTGTGTAGTGACTTGAAATATGAATTAGTGACTTTAAAAATGGTTTAGTATAGTGACTTGAAACTGTAAACTTGTTTCTTGAAATGGTTAAGTGTAGTGACTTTAAATTGTGAACTTATTTCTTGAAAATGGTTAGGTGTAGTGATTTGAAATGTGAATTAGTGACTTGAAAATGGTTAAGTTTAGTGACTTGAATTGTGAATTAGTTACTTGAAAATGGTTAAGTGTAGTGACTTGAAATTGTAATCATTTTTCATGAAATGGTTAATTATAGTGACTTAAAATTGTAAACTTGTTTCTTGAAAATGGTTAAGTGTAGTGACTTGAAAATGGTAAACTGTAGTGACTTGAAATGTGAGCTAGTGACTTAAAATAGTTAAATGTAATGACATGAAATTGTGAACATGTTTCTTGAAAATAGTAAACTGTAGTGACTTGAAATGTGAACTAGTGACTTAAAATAGTTAAATGTAATGACATGAAATTGTGAACATGTTTCTTGAAAATTGTTAAGTGTAGTGACTTGAAATTGTGAACTTATTTCTTGAAAATGGTCAAGTGTAGTGACTTGAAATGTGAATTACTGACTTGAAAATGGTTAAGTGTAGAGACTTGAAATTGTGAACTTGTTTCTTGAAAATGGTTTAGTGTAGTCACTTGAAATGTGAATTAGTGACTTGAAAATGGTAAAGTGTAGTGACTTGAAATTGTGAAATTGTTTAATGAAATGGTTAAATGTTGTGACTTGAAATTGTGTACTTGTTTCTTGAAAATGGTTAAGTGTAGTGACTTGAAATGTGAATTAGTGACTTGAAAATGGTGAAGTGTAGTGACTTGAAATTGTGAACTTGTTTATTGAACTGGTTAAATATAGTGACTTGAAATTGTGAACTTGTTTCTTGTAAAGGGTTTAGTGTAGTGACTTGAAATGCCAATTAGTGACTTAAAAATGGTTAAGCGTAGTGACTTGAAATTCTGATCTTGTTTCTTGAAAATGGTTAAGTGTAGTGACTTGAAATATGAATTAGTGACTAGAAAATGGTTAAGTGTAGTGACTTGAAATTGTGAACATTTTTCATGAAATGGTTAAATATAGTGACTTGAAATTGTGAACTTGTTTCTTGAAAATGGTTAAGTGTAGTGACTTGAAAATGTTAAACTGTAGTGACTTGAAATGTGAACTAGTGACTAAAAATAGTTAAATGTAATGACATGAAATTGTGAACATGTTTCTTGAAAATGGTTAAGTGTAGTGACTTGAAATTGTGAACATTTTTCATGAAATGGTTAAGTCTAGTGACTTGAAATTGTGAACTTGTTTCATGAAAATGGTTAAGTGTAGTGACTTGAAAATAGTAAACTGTAGTGACTTGAAATGTGAACTAGTGACTTAAAATAGTTAAATGTAATGACATGAAATTGTGAACATGTTTCTTGAAAATTGTTAAGCGTAGTGACTTGAAATGTGAATTAGTGACTAGAAAATGGTTAAGTGTAGTGACTTGAAAATGGTAAACTGTAGTGACTTGAAATGTGAACTAGTGACTTAAAATAGTTAAATGTAATGACATGAAATTGTGAACATGTTTCTTGAAAATGGTTAAGTGTAGTGACTTGAAATTGTGAACATTTTTCATGAAATGTTTAAGTATAGTGACTTGAAATTGTGAACTTGTTTTTTGAAAATGGTTAAGTGTAGTGACTTGAAAATGGTAAACTGTAGTGACTTGAAATGTGAACTAGTGACTTAAAATAGTAAAATGTAATGACATGAAATTGTGAACATGTTTCTTGAAAATGGTTAAGTGTAGTGACTTGAAATGTGAATTAGTGACTTTTAAATAGTTAAGTGTAGTGATTTGAAATTAACAACTTGTTTCTTGAAAATGGATAAGTGTAGTGACTAGAATTTCTGAACTCGTTTCTTGAAATGGTTAAGTGTAGCGACTTGAAATTGTGAACTTGTTTCTTGAAAATGGTTGTGTAGTGACTTGAAATGTGAATTAGTGACCTTAAAAATGCGAACGTGTAGTGATTTGAAATTAAGAAGTTGTTTCATGAAAATGCATAAGTGTACTGACTAGAAATTGTGAACTTGTTTCTTGAAATGGTTAAGTGTAGCGACTTGAAATTGTGAACTTGTTCCTTGAAAATGGTTGTGTAGTGACTTGAAATATGAATTAGTGACTTTAAAAATGGTTTAGTATAGTGACTTGAAACTGTAAACTTGTTTCTTGAAATGGTTAAGTGTAGTGACTTTAAATATTGAACTTATTTCTTGAAAATGGTTAGGTGTAGTGATTTGAAATGTGAATTAGTGACTTGAAAATGGTTAAGTTTAGTGACTTGAATTGTGAATTAGTTACTTGAAAATGGTTAAGTGTAGTGACTTGAAATTGTAATCATTTTTCATGAAATGGTTAATTATAGTGACTTAAAATTGTAAACTTGTTTCTTGAAAATGGTTAAGTGTAGTGACTTGAAAATGGTAAACTGTAGTGACTTGAAATGTGAGCTAGTGACTTAAAATAGTTAAATGTAATGACATGAAATTGTGAACATGTTTCTTGAAAATAGTTAAGTGTAGTGACTTGAAATTGTGAACATTTTTCATGAAATGGTTAAGTATAGTGACTTGAAATTGTGAACTTGTTTCTTGAAAATGGTTAAGTGTAGTGACTTGAAAATGGTAAACTGTAGTGACTTGAAATGTCAACTAGTTACTTAAAATAGTTAAATGTAATGACATGAAATTGTGAACATGTTTCTTGAAAATGGTTAAGTGTAGTGACTTGAAATTGTGAATTAGTGACTAGAAAATGGTTAAGTGTAGTGACTTGAAAATGGTAAACTGTAGTGACTTGAAATGTGAACTAGTGACTTAAAATAGTTAAATGTAATGACATGAAATTGTGAACATGTTTCTTGAAAATGGTTAAGTGTAGTGACTTGAAATTGTGAACATTTTTCATGAAATGTTTAAGTATAGTGACTTGAAATTGTGAACTTGTTTTTTGAAAATGGTTAAGTGTAGTGACTTGAAAATGGTAAACTGTAGTGACTTGAAATGTGAATTACTGACTTGAAAATGGTTAAGTGTAGTGACTTGAAATTGTAATCATTTTTCATGAAATGGTTAATTATAGTGACTTAAAATTGTAAACTTGTATCTTGAAAATGGTTAAGTGTAGTGACTTGAAAATGGTAAACTGTAGTGTCTTGAAATGTGAGCTAGTGACTTAAAATAGTTAAATGTAATGACATGAAATTGTGAACATGTTTCTTGAAAATAGTAAACTGTAGTGACTTGAAATGTGAACTAGTGACTTAAAATAGTTAAATGTAATGACATGAAATTGTGAACATGTTTCTTGAAAATTGTTAAGTGTAGTGACTTGAAATTGTGAACTTATTTCTTGAAAATGGTCAAGTGTAGTGACTTGAAATGTGAATTACTGACTTGAAAATGGTTAAGTGTAGAGACTTGAAATTGTGAACTTGTTTCTTGAAAATGGTTTAGTGTAGTCACTTGAAATGTGAATTAGTGACTTGAAAATGGTAAAGTGTAGTGACTTGAAATTGTGAAATTGTTTAATGAAATGGTTAAATGTTGTGACTTGAAATTGTGTACTTGTTTCTTGAAAATGGTTAAGTGTAGTGACTTGAAATGTGAATTAGTGACTTGAAAATGGTGAAGTGTAGTGACTTGAAATTGTGAATTTGTTTATTGAACTGGTTAAATATAGTGACTTGAAATTGTGAACTTGTTTCTTGTAAAGGGTTTAGTGTAGTGACTTGAAATGCCAATTAGTGACTTAAAAATGGTTAAGCGTAGTGACTTGAAATTCTGATCTTGTTTCTTGAAAATGGTTAAGTGTAGTGACTTGAAATATGAATTAGTGACTAGAAAATGGTTAAGTGTAGTGACTTGAAATTGTGAACATTTTTCATGAAATGGTTAAATATAGTGACTTGAAATTGTGAACTTGTTTCTTGAAAATGGTTAAGTGTAGTGACTTGAAAATGTTAAACTGTAGTGACTTGAAATGTGAACTAGTGACTAAAAATAGTTAAATGTAATGACATGAAATTGTGAACATGTTTCTTGAAAATGGTTAAGTGTAGTGACTTGAAATTGTGAACATTTTTCATGAAATGGTTAAGTATAGTGACTTGAAATTGTGAACTTGTTTCATGAAAATGGTTAAGTGTAGTGACTTGAAAATAGTAAACTGTAGTGACTTGAAATGTGAACTAGTGACTTAAAATAGTTAAATGTAATGACATGAAATTGTGAACATGTTTCTTGAAAATTGTTAATCGTAGTGACTTGAAATGTGAATTAGTGACAAGAAAATGGTTAAGTGTAGTGACTTGAAAATGGTAAACTGTAGTGACTTGAAATGTGAACTAGTGACTTAAAATAGTTAAATGTAATGACATGAAATTGTGAACATGTTTCTTGAAAATGGTTAAGTGTAGTGACTTGAAATTGTGAACATTTTTCATGAAATGTTTAAGTATAGTGACTTGAAATTGTGAACTTGTTTTTTGAAAATGGTTAAGTGTAGTGACTTGAAAATGGTAAACTGTAGTGACTTGAAATGTGAACTAGTGACTTAAAATAGTAAAATGTAATGACATGAAATTGTGAACATGTTTCTTGAAAATGGTTAAGTGTAGTGACTTGAAATGTGAATTAGTGACTTTTAAATAGTTAAGTGTAGTGATTTGAAATTAACAACTTGTTTCTTGAAAATGGATAAGTGTAGTGACTAGAATTTCTGAACTCGTTTCTTGAAATGGTTAAGTGTAGCAACTTGAAATTGTGAACTTGTTTCTTGAAAATGGTTGTGTAGTGACTTGAAATGTGAATTAGTGACCTTAAAAATGCGAACGTGTAGTGATTTGAAATTAAGAAGTTGTTTCATGAAAATGCATAAGTGTACTGACTAGAAATTGTGAACTTGTTTCTTGAAATGGTTAAGTGTAGCGACTTGAAATTGTGAACTTGTTTCTTTAAAATGGTTGTGTAGTGACTTGAAATATGAATTAGTGACTTTAAAAATGGTTTAGTATAGTGACTTGAAACTGTAAACTTGTTTCTTGAAATGGTTAAGTGTAGTGACTTTAAATTGTGAACTTATTTCTTGAAAATGGTTAGGTGTAGTGATTTGAAATGTGAACTAGTGACTTGAAAATGGTTAAGTTTAGTGACTTGAATTGTGAATTAGTTACTTGAAAATGGTTAAGTGTAGTGACTTGAAATTGTAATCATTTTTCATGAAATGGTTAAATATAGTGACTTGAAATTGTGAACTTGTTTCTTGAAAATGGTTAAGTGTAGTGACTTGAAAATGTTAAACTGTAGTGACTTGAAATGTGAACTAGTGACTAAAAATAGTTAAATGTAATGACATGAAATTGTGAACATGTTTCTTGAAAATGGTTAAGTGTAGTGACTTGAAATTGTGAACATTTTTCATGAAATGGTTAAGTATAGTGACGTGAAATTGTGAACTTGTTTCATGAAAATGGTTAAGTGTAGTGACTTGAAAATAGTAAACTGTAGTGACTTGAAATGTGAACTAGTGACTTAAAATAGTTAAATGTAATGACATGAAATTGTGAACATGTTTCTTGAAAATTGTTAATCGTAGTGACTTGAAATGTGAATTAGTGACTAGAAAATGGTTAAGTGTAGTGACTTGAAAATGGTAAACTGTAGTGACTTGAAATGTGAACTAGTGACTTAAAATAGTTAAATGTAATGACATGAAATTGTGAACATGTTTCTTGAAAATGGTTAAGTGTAGTGACTTGAAATTGTGAACATTTTTCATGAAATGTTTAAGTATAGTGACTTGAAATTGTGAACTTGTTTTTTGAAAATGGTTAAGTGTAGTGACTTGAAAATGGTAAACTGTAGTGACTTGAAATGTGAACTAGTGACTTAAAATAGTAAAATGTAATGACATGAAATTGTGAACATGTTTCTTGAAAATGGTTAAGTGTAGTGACTTGAAATGTGAATTAGTGACTTTTAAATAGTTAAGTGTAGTGATTTGAAATTAACAGCTTGTTTCTTGAAAATGGATAAGTGTAGTGACTAGAATTTCTGAACTCGTTTCTTGAAATGGTTAAGTGTAGCGACTTGAAATTGTGAACTTGTTTCTTGAAAATGGTTGTGTAGTGACTTGAAATGTGAATTAGTGACCTTAAAAATGCTAACGTGTAGTGATTTGAAATTAAGAAGTTGTTTCATGAAAATGCATAAGTGTACTGACTAGAAATTGTGAACTTGTTTCTTGAAATGGTTAAGTGTAGCGACTTGAAATTGTGAACTTGTTCCTTGAAAATGGTTGTGTAGTGACTTGAAATATGAATTAGTGACTTTAAAAATGGTTTAGTATAGTGACTTGAAACTGTAAACTTGTTTCTTGAAATGGTTAAGTGTAGTGACTTTAAATATTGAACTTATTTCTTGAAAATGGTTAGGTGTAGTGATTTGAAATGTGAATTAGTGACTTGAAAATGGTTAAGTTTAGTGACTTGAATTGTGAATTAGTTACTTGAAAATGGTTAAGTGTAGTGACTTGAAATTGTAATCATTTTTCATGAAATGGTTAATTATAGTGACTTGAAATTGTGAACTTGTTTCTTGAAAATGGTTGTGTAGTGACTTGAAATGTGAATTAGTGACCTTAAAAATGCGAACGTGTAGTGATTTGAAATTAAGAAGTTGTTTCATGAAAATGCATAAGTGTACTGACTAGAAATTGTGAACTTGTTTCTTGAAATGGTTAAGTGTAGCGACTTGAAATTGTGAACTTGTTTCTTGAAAATGGTTGTGTAGTGACTTGAAATGTGAATTAGTGACCTTAAAAATGCGAACGTGTAGTGATTTGAAATTAAGAAGTTGTTTCATGAAAATGCATAAGTGTACTGACTAGAAATTGTAAACTTGTTTCTTGAAATGGTTAAGTGTAGTGACTTTAAATATTGAACTTATTTCTTGAAAATGGTTAGGTGTAGTGATTTGAAATGTGAATTAGTGACTTGAAAATGGTTAAGTTTAGTGACTTGAATTGTGAATTAGTTACTTGAAAATGGTTAAGTGTAGTCACTTGAAATTGTCATCATTTTTCATGAAATGGTTAATTATAGTGACTTAAAATTGTAAACTTGTTTCTTGAAAATGGTTAAGTGTAGTGACTTGAAAATGGTAAACTGTAGTGACTTGAAATGTGAGCTAGTGACTTAAAATAGTTAAATGTAATGACATGAAATTGTGAACATGTTTCTTGAAAATAGTTAAGTGTAGTGACTTGAAATTGTGAACATTTTTCATGAAATGGTTAAGTATAGTGACTTGAAATTGTGAACTTGTTTCTTGAAAATGGTTAAGTGTAGTGACTTGAAAATGGTAAACTGTAGTGACTTGAAATGTCAACTAGTTACTTAAAATAGTTAAATGTAATGACATGAAATTGTGAACATGTTTCTTGAAAATGGTTAAGTGTAGTGACTTGAAATTGTGAATTAGTGACTAGAAAATGGTTAAGTGTAGTGACTTGAAAATGGTAAACTGTAGTGACTTGAAATGTGAACTAGTGACTTAAAATAGTTAAATGTAATGACATGAAATTGTGAACATGTTTCTTGAAAATGGTTAAGTGTAGTGACTTGAAATTGTGAACATTTTTCATGAAATGTTTAAGTATAGTGACTTGAAATTGTGAACTTGTTTTTTGAAAATGGTTAAGTGTAGTGACTTGAAAATGGTAAACTGTAGTGACTTGAAATGTGAATTACTGACTTGAAAATGGTTAAGTGTAGTGACTTGAAATTGTAATCATTTTTCATGAAATGGTTAATTATAGTGACTTAAAATTGTAAACTTGTATCTTGAAAATGGTTAAGTGTAGTGACTTGAAAATGGTAAACTGTAGTGTCTTGAAATGTGAGCTAGTGACTTAAAATAGTTAAATGTAATGACATGAAATTGTGAACATGTTTCTTGAAAATAGTAAACTGTAGTGACTTGAAATGTGAACTAGTGACTTAAAATAGTCAAATGTAATGACATGAAATTGTGAACATGTTTCTTGAAAATTGTTAAGTGTAGTGACTTGAAATTGTGAACTTATTTCTTGAAAATGGTCAAGTGTAGTGACTTGAAATGTGAATTACTGACTTGAAAATGGTTAAGTGTAGAGACTTGAAATTGTGAACTTGTTTCTTGAAAATGGTTTAGTGTAGTCACTTGAAATGTGAATTAGTGACTTGAAAATGGTAAAGTGTAGTGACTTGAAATTGTGAAATTGTTTAATGAAATGGTTAAATGTTGTGACTTGAAATTGTGTACTTGTTTCTTGAAAATGGTTGTGTAGTGACTTGAAATGTGAATTAGTGACCTTAAAAATGCGAACGTGTAGTGATTTGAAATTAAGAAGTTGTTTCATGAAAATGCATAAGTGTACTGACTAGAAATTGTGAACTTGTTTCTTGAAATGGTTAAGTGTAGCGACTTGAAATTGTGAACTTGTTTCTTGAAAATGGTTGTGTAGTGACTTGAAATGTGAATTAGTGACCTTAAAATGCGAACGTGTAGTGATTTGAAATTAAGAAGTTGTTTCATGAAAATGCATAAGTGTACTGACTAGAAATTGTAAACTTGTTTCTTGAAATGGTTAAGTGTAGTGACTTTAAATATTGAACTTATTTCTTGAAAATGGTTAGGTGTAGTGATTTGAAATGTGAATTAGTGACTTGAAAATGGTTAAGTTTAGTGACTTGAATTGTGAATTACTTACTTGAAAATGGTTAAGTGTAGTCACTTGAAATTGTCATCATTTTTCATGAAATGGTTAATTATAGTGACTTAAAATTGTAAACTTGTTTCTTGAAAATGGTTAAGTGTAGTGACTTGAAAATGGTAAACTGTAGTGACTTGAAATGTGAGCTAGTGACTTAAAATAGTTAAATGTAATGAAATGAAATTGTGAACATGTTTCTTGAAAATAGTTAAGTGTAGTGACTTGAAATTGTGAACATTTTTCATGAAATGGTTAAGTATAGTGACTTGAAATTGTGAACTTGTTTCTTGAAAATGGTTAAGTGTAGTGACTTGAAAATGGTAAACTGTAGTGACTTGAAATGTCAACTAGTTACTTAAAATAGTTAAATGTAATGACATGAAATTGTGAACATGTTTCTTGAAAATGGTTAAGTGTAGTGACTTGAAATTGTGAATTAGTGACTAGAAAATGGTTAAGTGTAGTGACTTGAAAATGGTAAACTGTAGTGACTTGAAATGTGAACTAGTGACTTAAAATAGTTAAATGTAATGACATGAAATTGTGAACATGTTTCTTGAAAATGGTTAAGTGTAGTGACTTGAAATTGTGAACATTTTTCATGAAATGTTTAAGTATAGTGACTTGAAATTGTGAACTTGTTTTTTGAAAATGGTTAAGTGTAGTGACTTGAAAATGGTAAACTGTAGTGACTTGAAATGTGAATTACTGACTTGAAAATGGTTAAGTGTAGTGACTTGAAATTGTAATCATTTTTCATGAAATGGTTAATTATAGTGACTTAAAATTGTAAACTTGTATCTTGAAAATGGTTAAGTGTAGTGACTTGAAAATGGTAAACTGTAGTGTCTTGAAATGTGAGCTAGTGACTTAAAATAGTTAAATGTAATGACATGAAATTGTGAACATGTTTCTTGAAAATAGTAAACTGTAGTGACTTGAAATGTGAACTAGTGACTTAAAATAGTCAAATGTAATGACATGAAATTGTGAACATGTTTCTTGAAAATTGTTAAGTGTAGTGACTTGAAATTGTGAACTTATTTCTTGAAAATGGTCAAGTGTAGTGACTTGAAATGTGAATTACTGACTTGAAAATGGTTAAGTGTAGAGACTTGAAATTGTGAACTTGTTTCTTGAAAATGGTTTAGTGTAGTCACTTGAAATGTGAATTAGTGACTTGAAAATGGTAAAGTGTAGTGACTTGAAATTGTGAAATTGTTTAATGAAATGGTTAAATGTTGTGACTTGAAATTGTGTACTTGTTTCTTGAAAATGGTTAAGTGTAGTGACTTGAAATGTGAATTAGTGACTTGAAAATGGTGAAGTGTAGTGACTTGAAATTGTGAACTTGTTTATTGAACTGGTTAAATATAGTGACTTGAAATTATGAACTTGTTTCTTGTAAAGGGTTTAGTGTAGTGACTTGAAATGCCAATTAGTGACTTAAAAATGGTTAAGCGTAGTGACTTGAAATTCTGATCTTGTTTCTTGAAAATGGTTAAGTGTAGTGACTTGAAATATGAATTAGTGACTAGAAAATGGTTAAGTGTAGTGACTTGAAATTGTGAACATTTTTCATGAAATGGTTAAATATAGTGACGTGAAATTGTGAACTTGTTTCTTGAAAATGGTTAAGTGTAGTGACTTGAAAATGTTAAACTGTAGTGACTTGAAATGTGAACTAGTGACTAAAAATAGTTAAATGTAATGACATGAAATTGTGAACATGTTTCTTGAAAATGGTTAAGTGTAGTGACTTGAAATTGTGAACATTTTTCATGAAATGGTTAAGTATAGTGACTTGAAATTGTGAACTTGTTTCATGAAAATGGTTAAGTGTAGTGACTTGAAAATAGTAAACTGTAGTGACTTGAAATGTGAACTAGTGACTTAAAATAGTTAAATGTAATGACATGAAATTGTGAACATGTTTCTTGAAAATTGTTAATCGTAGTGACTTGAAATGTGAATTAGTGACAAGAAAATGGTTAAGTGTAGTGACTTGAAAATGGTAAACTGTAGTGACTTGAAATGTGAACTAGTGACTTAAAATAGTTAAATGTAATGACATGAAATTGTGAACATGTTTCTTGAAATTGGTTAAGTGTAGTGACTTGAAATTGTGAACATTTTTCATGAAATGTTTAAGTATAGTGACTTGAAATTGTGAACTTGTTTTTTGAAAATGGTTAAGTGTAGTGACTTGAAAATGGTAAACTGTAGTGACTTGAAATGTGAACTAGTGACTTAAAATAGTAAAATGTAATGACATGAAATTGTGAACATGTTTCTTGAAAATGGTTAAGTGTAGTGACTTGAAATGTGAATTAGTGACTTTTAAATAGTTAAGTGTAGTGATTTGAAATTAACAACTTGTTTCTTGAAAATGGATAAGTGTAGTGACTAGAATTTCTGAACTCGTTTCTTGAAATGGTTAAGTGTAGCAACTTGAAATTGTGAACTTGTTTCTTGAAAATGGTTGTGTAGTGACTTGAAATGTGAATTAGTGACCTTAAAAATGCGAACGTGTAGTGATTTGAAATTAAGAAGTTGTTTCATGAAAATGCATAAGTGTACTGACTAGAAATTGTGAACTTGTTTCTTGAAATGGTTAAGTGTAGCGACTTGAAATTGTGAACTTGTTTCTTGAAAATGGTTGTGTAGTGACTTGAAATATGAATTAGTGACTTTAAAAATGGTTTAGTATAGTGACTTGAAACTGTAAACTTGTTTCTTGAAATGGTTAAGTGTAGTGACTTTAAATTGTGAACTTATTTCTTGAAAATGGTTAGGTGTAGTGATTTGAAATGTGAACTAGTGACTTGAAAATGGTTAAGTTTAGTGACTTGAATTGTGAATTAGTTACTTGAAAATGGTTAAGTGTAGTGACTTGAAATTGTAATCATTTTTCATGAAATGGTTAATTATAGTGACTTAAAATTGTAAACTTGTTTCTTGAAAATGGTTAAGTGTAGTGACTTGAAAATGGTAAACTGTAGTGACTTGAAATGTGAGCTAGTGACTTAAAATAGTTAAATGTAATGACATGAAATTGTGAACATGTTTCTTGAAAATAGTAAACTGTAGTGACTTGAAATGTGAACTAGTGACTTAAAATAGTTAAATGTAATGACATGAAATTGTGAACATGTTTCTTGAAAATTGTTAAGTGTAGTGACTTGAAATTGTGAACTTATTTCTTGAAAATGGTCAAGTGTAGTGACTTGAAATGTGAATTACTGACTTGAAAATGGTTAAGTGTAGAGACTTGAAATTGTGAACTTGTTTCTTGAAAATGGTTTAGTGTAGTCACTTGAAATGTGAATTAGTGACTTGAAAATGGTAAAGTGTAGTGACTTGAAATTGTGAAATTGTTTAATGAAATGGTTAAATGTTGTGACTTGAAATTGTGTACTTGTTTCTTGAAAATGGTTAAGTGTAGTGACTTGAAATGTGAATTAGTGACTTGAAAATGGTGAAGTGTAGTGACTTGAAATTGTGAACTTGTTTATTGAACTGGTTAAATATAGTGACTTGAAATTGTGAACTTGTTTCTTGTAAAGGGTTTAGTGTAGTGACTTGAAATGCCAATTAGTGACTTAAAAATGGTTAAGCGTAGTGACTTGAAATTCTGATTGTTTCTTGAAAATGGTTAAGTGTAGTGACTTGAAATATGAATTAGTGACTAGAAAATGGTTAAGTGTAGTGACTTGAAATTGTGAACATTTTTCATGAAATGGTTAAATATAGTGACTTGAAATTGTGAACTTGTTTCTTGAAAATGGTTAAGTGTAGTGACTTGAAAATGTTAAACTGTAGTGACTTGAAATGTGAACTAGTGACTAAAAATAGTTAAATGTAATGACATGAAATTGTGAACATGTTTCTTGAAAATGGTTAAGTGTAGTGACTTGAAATTGTGAACATTTTTCATGAAATGGTTAAGTATAGTGACTTGAAATTGTGAACTTGTTTCTTGAAAATGGTTAAGTGTAGTGACTTGAAAATGGTAAACTGTAGTGACTTGAAATGTGAACTAGTTACTTAAAATAGTTAAATGTAATGACATGAAATTGTGAACATGTTTCTTGAAAATGGTTAAGTGTAGTGACTTGAAATTGTGAACATTTTTCATGAAATGGTTAACTATAGTGACTTGAAATTGTGGACTTGTTTCTTGAAAATGGTTAAGTGTAGTGACTTGAAAATGGTAAACTGTAGTGACTTTAAATGTGAGCTAGTGACTTAAAATAGTTAAATGTAATGACATGAAATTGTGAACATGTTTCTTGAAAATGGTTAAGTGTAGTGACTTGAAATGTGAATTAGTGACTTGAAAATAGTTAAATGTAATGACATGAAATTGTGAACATGTTTCTTGAAAATGGTTAAGTGTAGTGACTTTAAATTGTGAACTTGTTTATTGAAATGGTTAAATGTAGTGACTTGAAATTGTGAACTTATTTCTTGAAAATGGTCAAGTGTAGTGACTTGAAATGTGAATTACTGACTTGAAAATGGTTAAGTGTAGAGACTTGAAATTGTGAACTTGTTTCTTGAAAATGGTTTAGTTTAGTCACTTGAAATGTGAATTAGTGACTTGAAAATGGTAAAGTGTAGTGACTTGAAATTGTGAAATTGTTTAATGAAATGGTTAAATGTTGTGACTTGAAATTGTGTACTTGTTTCTTGAAAATGGTTAAGTGTAGTGACTTGAAATGTGAATTAGTAACTTGAAAATGGTGAAGTGTAGTGACTTGAAATTGTGAACTTGTTTATTGAACTGGTTAAATATAGTGACTTGAAATTGTGAACTTGTTTCTTGTAAAGGGTTTAGTGTAGTGACTTGAAATGCCAATTAGTGACTTAAAAATGGTTAAGCGTAGTGACTTGAAATTCTGATCTTGTTTCTTGAAAATGGTTAAGTGTAGTGACTTTAAATATGAATTAGTGACTTGAAAAGGATTAAGTGTAGTGACTTATAATTGTGAACTTGCTTCATGAAAATGGTTAAGTATAGTGACTTGAAATGTGAACTTGTGACTTTAAAATGGTTAAATGTAGTGTATTGAAATTGTGAATTTATTTCTTGAAAATGGTAAAGTGTAGTGACTTGAAATGTAAATTAGTTAATTGAAAATGGTTAAGTGTAGTGACTTTAAATTTAAAACTATTTTCTTGAAAGGTTAAGTGTATTGACTAGAAATTGTGAATTTGTTTCCTGAAAATGGTTGTGTAGTGACTTGAAATGTGAATTAGTAACTTTAAAAATGGTTAAGTATAGTGACTTGAAATTGTGAATTAGTGACTAGAAAATGGTTAAGTGTAGTGACTTGAAAATGGTAAACTGTAGTGACTTGAAATGTGAACTAGTGACTTAAAATAGTTAAATGTAATGACATGAAATTGTGAACATGTTTCTTGAAAATGGTTAAGTGTAGTGACTTGAAATTGTGAACATTTTTCATGAAATGTTTAAGTATAGTGACTTGAAATTGTGAACTTGTTTTTTGAAAATGGTTAAGTGTAGTGACTTGAAAATGGTAAACTGTAGTGACTTGAAATGTGAATTACTGACTTGAAAATGGTTAAGTGTAGTGACTTGAAATTGTAATCATTTTTCATGAAATGGTTAATTATAGTGACTTAAAATTGTAAACTTGTATCTTGAAAATGGTTAAGTGTAGTGACTTGAAAATGGTAAACTGTAGTGTCTTGAAATGTGAGCTAGTGACTTAAAATAGTTAAATGTAATGACATGAAATTGTGAACATGTTTCTTGAAAATAGTAAACTGTAGTGACTTGAAATGTGAACTAGTGACTTAAAATAGTTAAATGTAATGACATGAAATTGTGAACATGTTTCTTGAAAATTGTTAAGTGTAGTGACTTGAAATTGTGAACTTATTTCTTGAAAATGGTCAAGTGTAGTGACTTGAAATGTGAATTACTGACTTGAAAATGGTTAAGTGTAGAGACTTGAAATTGTGAACTTGTTTCTTGAAAATGGTTTAGTGTAGTCACTTGAAATGTGAATTAGTGACTTGAAAATGGTAAAGTGTAGTGACTTGAAATTGTGAAATTGTTTAATGAAATGGTTAAATGTTGTGACTTGAAATTGTGTACTTGTTTCTTGAAAATGGTTAAGTGTAGTGACTTGAAATGTGAATTAGTGACTTGAAAATGGTGAAGTGTAGTGACTTGAAATTGTGAACTTGTTTATTGAACTGGTTAAATATAGTGACTTGAAATTATGAACTTGTTTCTTGTAAAGTGTTTAGTGTAGTGACTTGAAATGCCAATTAGTGACTTAAAAATGGTTAAGCGTAGTGACTTGAAATTCTGATCTTGTTTCTTGAAAATGGTTAAGTGTAGTGACTTGAAATATGAATTAGTGACTAGAAAATGGTTAAGTGTAGTGACTTGAAATTGTGAACATTTTTCATGAAATGGTTAAATATAGTGACGTGAAATTGTGAACTTGTTTCTTGAAAATGGTTAAGTGTAGTGACTTGAAAATGTTAAACTGTAGTGACTTGAAATGTGAACTAGTGACTAAAAATAGTTAAATGTAATGACATGAAATTGTGAACATGTTTCTTGAAAATGGTTAAGTGTAGTGACTTGAAATTGTGAACATTTTTCATGAAATGGTTAAGTATAGTGACTTGAAATTGTGAACTTGTTTCATGAAAATGGTTAAGTGTAGTGACTTGAAAATAGTAAACTGTAGTGACTTGAAATGTGAACTAGTGACTTAAAATAGTTAAATGTAATGACATGAAATTGTGAACATGTTTCTTGAAAATTGTTAATCGTAGTGACTTGAAATGTGAATTAGTGACAAGAAAATGGTTAAGTGTAGTGACTTGAAAATGGTAAACTGTAGTGACTTGAAATGTGAACTAGTGACTTAAAATAGTTAAATGTAATGACATGAAATTGTGAACATGTTTCTTGAAATTGGTTAAGTGTAGTGACTTGAAATTGTGAACATTTTTCATGAAATGTTTAAGTATAGTGACTTGAAATTGTGAACTTGTTTTTTGAAAATGGTTAAGTGTAGTGACTTGAAAATGGTAAACTGTAGTGACTTGAAATGTGAACTAGTGACTTAAAATAGTAAAATGTAATGACATGAAATTGTGAACATGTTTCTTGAAAATGGTTAAGTGTAGTGACTTGAAATGTGAATTAGTGACTTTTAAATAGTTAAGTGTAGTGATTTGAAATTAACAACTTGTTTCTTGAAAATGGATAAGTGTAGTGACTAGAATTTCTGAACTCGTTTCTTGAAATGGTTAAGTGTAGCAACTTGAAATTGTGAACTTGTTTCTTGAAAATGGTTGTGTAGTGACTTGAAATGTGAATTAGTGACCTTAAAAATGCGAACGTGTAGTGATTTGAAATTAAGAAGTTGTTTCATGAAAATGCATAAGTGTACTGACTAGAAATTGTGAACTTGTTTCTTGAAATGGTTAAGTGTAGCGACTTGAAATTGTGAACTTGTTTCTTGAAAATGGTTGTGTAGTGACTTGAAATATGAATTAGTGACTTTAAAAATGGTTTAGTATAGTGACTTGAAACTGTAAACTTGTTTCTTGAAATGGTTAAGTGTAGTGACTTTAAATTGTGAACTTATTTCTTGAAAATGGTTAGGTGTAGTGATTTGAAATGTGAACTAGTGACTTGAAAATGGTTAAGTTTAGTGACTTGAATTGTGAATTAGTTACTTGAAAATGGTTAAGTGTAGTGACTTGAAATTGTAATCATTTTTCATGAAATGGTTAATTATAGTGACTTAAAATTGTAAACTTGTTTCTTGAAAATGGTTAAGTGTAGTGACTTGAAAATGGTAAACTGTAGTGACTTGAAATGTGAGCTAGTGACTTAAAATAGTTAAATGTAATGACATGAAATTGTGAACATGTTTCTTGAAAATAGTAAACTGTAGTGACTTGAAATGTGAACTAGTGACTTAAAATAGTTAAATGTAATGACATGAAATTGTGAACATGTTTCTTGAAAATTGTTAAGTGTAGTGACTTGAAATTGTGAACTTATTTCTTGAAAATGGTCAAGTGTAGTGACTTGAAATGTGAATTACTGACTTGAAAATGGTTAAGTGTAGAGACTTGAAATTGTGAACTTGTTTCTTGAAAATGGTTTAGTGTAGTCACTTGAAATGTGAATTAGTGACTTGAAAATGGTAAAGTGTAGTGACTTGAAATTGTGAAATTGTTTAATGAAATGGTTAAATGTTGTGACTTGAAATTGTGTACTTGTTTCTTGAAAATGGTTAAGTGTAGTGACTTGAAATGTGAATTAGTGACTTGAAAATGGTGAAGTGTAGTGACTTGAAATTGTGAACTTGTTTATTGAACTGGTTAAATATAGTGACTTGAAATTGTGAACTTGTTTCTTGTAAAGGGTTTAGTGTAGTGACTTGAAATGCCAATTAGTGACTTAAAAATGGTTAAGCGTAGTGACTTGAAATTCTGATTGTTTCTTGAAAATGGTTAAGTGTAGTGACTTGAAATATGAATTAGTGACTAGAAAATGGTTAAGTGTAGTGACTTGAAATTGTGAACATTTTTCATGAAATGGTTAAATATAGTGACTTGAAATTGTGAACTTGTTTCTTGAAAATGGTTAAGTGTAGTGACTTGAAAATGTTAAACTGTAGTGACTTGAAATGTGAACTAGTGACTAAAAATAGTTAAATGTAATGACATGAAATTGTGAACATGTTTCTTGAAAATGGTTAAGTGTAGTGACTTGAAATTGTGAACATTTTTCATGAAATGGTTAAGTATAGTGACTTGAAATTGTGAACTTGTTTCTTGAAAATGGTTAAGTGTAGTGACTTGAAAATGGTAAACTGTAGTGACTTGAAATGTGAACTAGTTACTTAAAATAGTTAAATGTAATGACATGAAATTGTGAACATGTTTCTTGAAAATGGTTAAGTGTAGTGACTTGAAATTGTGAACATTTTTCATGAAATGGTTAACTATAGTGACTTGAAATTGTGGACTTGTTTCTTGAAAATGGTTAAGTGTAGTGACTTGAAAATGGTAAACTGTAGTGACTTTAAATGTGAGCTAGTGACTTAAAATAGTTAAATGTAATGACATGAAATTGTGAACATGTTTCTTGAAAATGGTTAAGTGTAGTGACTTGAAATGTGAATTAGTGACTTGAAAATAGTTAAATGTAATGACATGAAATTGTGAACATGTTTCTTGAAAATGGTTAAGTGTAGTGACTTTAAATTGTGAACTTGTTTATTGAAATGGTTAAATGTAGTGACTTGAAATTGTGAACTTATTTCTTGAAAATGGTCAAGTGTAGTGACTTGAAATGTGAATTACTGACTTGAAAATGGTTAAGTGTAGAGACTTGAAATTGTGAACTTGTTTCTTGAAAATGGTTTAGTTTAGTCACTTGAAATGTGAATTAGTGACTTGAAAATGGTAAAGTGTAGTGACTTGAAATTGTGAAATTGTTTAATGAAATGGTTAAATGTTGTGACTTGAAATTGTGTACTTGTTTCTTGAAAATGGTTAAGTGTAGTGACTTGAAATGTGAATTAGTAACTTGAAAATGGTGAAGTGTAGTGACTTGAAATTGTGAACTTGTTTATTGAACTGGTTAAATATAGTGACTTGAAATTGTGAACTTGTTTCTTGTAAAGGGTTTAGTGTAGTGACTTGAAATGCCAATTAGTGACTTAAAAATGGTTAAGCGTAGTGACTTGAAATTCTGATCTTGTTTCTTGAAAATGGTTAAGTGTAGTGACTTTAAATATGAATTAGTGACTTGAAAAGGATTAAGTGTAGTGACTTATAATTGTGAACTTGCTTCATGAAAATGGTTAAGTATAGTGACTTGAAATGTGAACTTGTGACTTTAAAATGGTTAAATGTAGTGTATTGAAATTGTGAATTTATTTCTTGAAAATGGTAAAGTGTAGTGACTTGAAATGTAAATTAGTTAATTGAAAATGGTTAAGTGTAGTGACTTTAAATTTAAAACTATTTTCTTGAAAGGTTAAGTGTATTGACTAGAAATTGTGAATTTGTTTCCTGAAAATGGTTGTGTAGTGACTTGAAATGTGAATTAGTAACTTTAAAAATGGTTAAGTATAGTGACTTGAAATTGTGAACTTGTTTCTTGAAATGGTTAAGTGTAGTGACCTGATATCTGAATTACTGACTTGAAAATTGTTAAGCGTAGTGACTTGAAATGTGAATTAGTGACTAGAAAATGGTTAAGTGTAGTGACTTGAAATTGTGAACATTTTTCATGAAATGGTTAAATATAGTGACTTGAAATTGTGAACTTGTTTCTTGAAAATGGTTAAGTGTAGTGACTTGAAAATGTTAAACTGTAGTGACTTGAAATGTGAACTAGTGACTTAAAATAGTTAAATGTAATGACATGAAATTGTGAACATGTTTCTTGAAAATGGTTAAGTGTAGTGACTTGAAATTGTGAACATTTTTCATGAAATGGTTAAGGATAGTGACTTGAAATTGTGAACTTGTTTCATGAAAATGGTTAAGTATAGTGACTTGAAAATAGTAAACTGTAGTGACTTGAAATGTGAACTAGTGACTTAAAATAGTTAAATGTAATGACATGAAATTGTGAACATGTTTCTTGAAAATTGTTAAGCGTAGTGACTTGAAATGTGAATTAGTGACTAGAAAATGGTTAAGTGTAGTGACTTGAAAATGGTAAACTGTAGTGACTTGAAAATGGATAAGTGTAGTGACTAGAAATTGTGAACTCGTTTCTTGAAATGGGTAAGTGTAGCGACTTGAAATTGTGAACTTGTTTCTTGAAAATGGTTGTGTAGTGACTTGAAATGTGAATTAGTGACCTTAAAAATGCGAACGTGTAGTGATTTGAAATTAAGAAGTTGTTTCATGAAAATGCATAAGTGTACTGACTAGAAATTGTGAACTTGTTTCTTGAAATGGTTAAGTGTAGCTACTTGAAATTGTGATCTTGTTTCTTGAAAATGGTTGTGTAGTGACTTGAAATATGAATTAGTGACTTTAAAAATGGTTTAGTATAGTGACTTGAAACTGTAAACTTGTTTCTTGAAATGGTTAAGTGTAGTGACTTTAAATTGTGAACTTATTTCTTGAAAATGGTTAGGTGTAGTGATTTGAAATGTGAATTAGTGACTTGAAAATGGTTAAGTTTAGTGACTTGAATTGTGAATTAGTTACTTGAAAATGGTTAAGTGTAGTGACTTGAAATTGTAATCATTTTTCATGAAATGGTTAATTCTAGTGACTTAAAATTGTAAACTTGTTTCTTGAAAATGGTTAAGTGTAGTGACTTGAAAATGGTAAACTGTAGTGACTTGAAATGTGAGCTAGTGACTTAAAATAGTTAAATGTAATGACATGAAATTGTGAACATGTTTCTTGAAAATAGTAAACTGTAGTGACTTGAAATGTGAACTAGTGACTTAAAATAGTTAAATGTAATGACATGAAATTGTGAACATGTTTCTTGAAAATGGTTAAGTGTAGTGACTTGAAATTGTGAACTTATTTCTTGAAAATGGTCAAGTGTAGTGACTTGAAATGTGAATTACTGACTTGAAAATGGTTACGTGTAGAGACTTGAAATTGTGAACTTGTTTCTTGAAAATGGTTTAGTGTAGTCACTTGAAATGTGAATTAGTGACTTGAAAATGGTAAAGTGTAGTGACTTGAAATTGTGAAATTGTTTAATGAAATGGTTAAATGTTGTGACTTGAAATTGTGTACTTGTTTCTTGAAAATGGTTAAGTGTAGTGACTTGAAATGTGAATTAGTGACTTGAAAATGGTGAAGTGTAGTGACTTGAAATTGTGAACTTGTTTATTGAACTGGTTAAATATAGTGACTTGAAATTGTGAACTTGTTTCTTGTAAAGGGTTTAGTGTAGTGACTTGAAATGCCAATTAGTGACTTAAAAATGGTTAAGCGTAGTGACTTGAAATTCTGATCTTGTTTCTTGAAAATGGTTACGTGTAGTGACTTGAAATATGAATTAGTGACTAGAAAATGGTTAAGTGTAGTGACTTGAAATTGTGAACATTTTTCATGAAATGGTTAAATATAGTGACTTGAAATTGTGAACTTGTTTCTTGAAAATGGTTAAGTGTAGTGACTTGAAAATGTTAAATTGTAGTGACTTGAAATGTGAACTAGTGACTAAAAATAGTTAAATGTAATGACATGAAATTGTGAACATGTTTCTTGAAAATGGTTAAGTGTAGTGACTTGAAATTGTGAACATTTTTCATGAAATGGTTAAGTATAGTGACTTGAAATTGTGAACTTGTTTCATGAAAATGGTTAAGTGTAGTGACTTGAAAATAGTAAACTGTAGTGACTTGAAATGTGAACTAGTGACTTAAAATAGTTAAATGTAATGACATGAAATTGTGAACATGTTTCTTGAAAATGGTTAAGTGTAGTGACTTGAAATGTGAATTAGTGACTTTTAAATAGTTAAGTGTAGTGATTTGAAATTAACAACTTGTTTCTTGAAAATGGATAAGTGTAGTGACTAGAAATTGTGAACTCGTTTCTTGAAATGGGTAAGTGTAGCGACTTGAAATTGTGAACTTGTTTCTTGAAAATGGTTGTGTAGTGACTTGAAATGTGAATTAGTGACCTTAAAAATGCGAACGTGTAGTGATTTGAAATTAAGAAGTTGTTTCATGAAAATGCATAAGTGTACTGACTAGAAATTGTGAACTTGTTTCTTGAAATGGTTAAGTGTAGCGACTTGAAATTGTGAACATTTTTCATGAAATGGTTAAGTATAGTGACTTGAAATTGTGAACTTGTTTCATGAAAATGGTTAAGTGTAGTGACTTGAAAATAGTAAACTGTAGTGACTTGAAATGTGAACTAGTGACTTAAAATAGTTAAATGTAATGACATGAAATTGTGAACATGTTTCTTGAAAATGGTTAAGTGTAGTGACTTGAAATGTGAATTAGTGACTTTTAAATAGTTAAGTGTAGTGATTTGAAATTAACAACTTGTTTCTTGAAAATGGATAAGTGTAGTGACTAGAAATTGGGAACTCGTTTCTTGAAATGGGTAAGTGTAGCGACTTGAAATTGTGAAGTTGTTTCTTGAAAATGGTTGTGTAGTGACTTGAAATGTGAATTAGTGACCTTAAAAATGCGAATGTGTAGTGATTTGAAATTAAGAAGTTGTTTCATGAAAATGCATAAGTGTACTGACTAGAAATTGTGAACTTGTTTCTTGAAATGGTTAAGTGTAGCGACTTGAAATTGTGAACTTGTTTCTTGAAAATGGTTGTGTAGTGACTTGAAATATGAATTAGTGACTTTAAAAATGGTTTAGTATAGTGACTTGAAACTGTAAACTTGTTTCTTGAAATGGTTAAGTGTAGTGACTTTAAATTGTGAACTTATTTCTTGAAAATGGTTAGGTGTAGTGATTTGAAATGTGAATTAGTGACTTGAAAATGGTTAAGTTTAGTGACTTGAATTGTGAATTAGTTACTTGAAAATGGTTAAGTGTAGTGACTTGAAATTGTAATCATTTTTCATGAAATGGTTAATTATAGTGACTTAAAATTGTAAACTTGTTTCTTGAAAATGGTTAAGTGTAGTGACTTGAAAATGGTAAACTGTAGTGACTTGAAATGTGAGCTAGTGACTTAAAATAGTTAAATGTAATGACATGAAATTGTGAACATGTTTCTTGAAAATAGTAAACTGTAGTGACTTGAAATGTGAACTAGTGACTTAAAATAGTTAAATGTAATGACATGAAATTGTGAACATGTTTCTTGAAAATGGTTAAGTGTAGTGACTTGAAATTGTGAACTTATTTCTTGAAAATGGTCAAGTGTAGTGACTTGAAATGTGAATTACTGACTTGAAAATGGTTACGTGTAGAGACTTGAAATTGTGAACTTGTTTCTTGAAAATGGTTTAGTGTAGTCACTTGAAATGTGAATTAGTGACTTGAAAATGGTAAAGTGTAGTGACTTGAAATTGTGAAATTGTTTAATGAAATGGTTAAATGTTGTGACTTGAAATTGTGTACTTGTTTCTTGAAAATGGTTAAGTGTAGTGACTTGAAATGTGAATTAGTGACTTGAAAATGGTGAAGTGTAGTGACTTGAAATTGTGAACTTGTTTATTGAACTGGTTAAATATAGTGACTTGAAATTGTGAACTTGTTTCTTGTAAAGGGTTTAGTGTAGTGACTTGAAATGCCAATTAGTGACTTAAAAATGGTTAAGCGTAGTGACTTGAAATTCTGATCTTGTTTCTTGAAAATGGTTAAGTGTAGTGACTTGAAATATGAATTAGTGACTTGAAAATGGTTAAGTGTAGTGACTTATAATTGTGAACTTGCTTCATGAAAATGGTTAAGCATAGTGACTTGAAATTGTGAACTTGTTTCTTGAAAATGGTTAAGTGTAGTGACTTGAAAATGTTAAACTGTAGTGACTTGAAATGTGAACTAGTGACTAAAAATAGTTAAATGTAATGACATGAAATTGTGAACATGTTTCTTGAAAATGGTTAAGTGTAGTGACTTGAAATTGTGAACATTTTTCATGAAATGGTTAAGTATAGTGACTTGAAATTGTGAACTTGTTTCATGAAAATGGTTAAGTGTAGTGACTTGAAAATAGTAAACTGTAGTGACTTGAAATGTTAACTAGTGACTTAAAATAGTTAAATGTAATGACATGAAATTGTGAACATGTTTCTTGAAAATGGTTAAGTGTAGTGACTTGAAATGTGAATTAGTGACTTTTAAATAGTTAAGTGTAGTGATTTGAAATTAACAACTTGTTTCTTGAAAATGGATAAGTGTAGTGACTAGAAATTGTGAACTCGTTTCTTGAAATGGGTAAGTGTAGCGACTTGAAATTGTGAACTTGTTTCTTGAAAATGGTTGTGTAGTGACTTGAAATGTGAATTAGTGACCTTAAAAATGCGAATGTGTAGTGATTTGAAATTAAGAAGTTGTTTCATGAAAATGCATAAGTGTACTGACTAGAAATTGTGAACTTGTTTCTTGAAATGGTTAAGTGTAGCGACTTGAAATTGTGAACTTGTTTCTTGAAAATGGTTGTGTAGTGACTTGAAATATGAATTAGTGACTTTAAAAATGGTTAAGTATAGTGACTTGAAATTGTGAACTTGTTTCTTGAAATGGTTAAGTGTAGTGACCTGATATGTGAATTACTGACTTGAAAATTGTTAAGCGTAGTGACTTGAAATGTGAATTAGTGACTAGAAAATGGTTAAGTGTAGTGACATGAAATTGTGAACATTTTTCATGAAATGGTTAAATATAGTGACTTGAAATTGTGAACTTGTTTCTTGAAAATGGTTAAGTGTAGTGACTTGAAAATGTTAAACTGTAGTGACTTGAAATGTGAACTAGTGACTTAAAATAGTTAAATGTAATGACATGAAATTGTGAACATGTTTCTTGAAAATGGTTTAGTGTAGTGACTTGAAATTGTGAACATTTTTCATGAAATGGTTAAGTATAGTGACTTGAAATTGTGAACTTGTTTCATGAAAATGGTTAAGTGTAGTGACTTGAAAATAGTAAACTGTAGTGACTTGAAATGTGAACTAGTGACTTAAAATAGTTAAATGTAATGACATGAAATTGTGAACATGTTTCTTGAAAATGGTTAAGTGTAGTGACTTGAAATGTGAATTAGTGACTTTTAAATAGTTAAGTGTAGTGATTTGAAATTAACAACTTGTTTCTTGAAAATGGATAAGTGTAGTGACTAGAAATTGTGAACTCGTTTCTTGAAATGGGTAAGTGTAGCGACTTGAAATTGTGAACTTGTTTCTTGAAAATGGTTGTGTAGTGACTTGAAATGTGAATTAGTGACCTTAAAAATGCGAACGTGTAGTGATTTGAAATTAAGAAGTTGTTTCATGAAAATGCATAAGTGTACTGACTAGAAATTGTGAACTTGTTTCTTGAAATGGTTAAGTGTAGCTACTTGAAATTGTGATCTTGTTTCTTGAAAATGGTTGTGTAGTGACTTGAAATATGAATTAGTGACTTTAAAAATGGTTTAGTATAGTGACTTGAAACTGTAAACTTGTTTCTTGAAATGGTTAAGTGTAGTGACTTTAAATTGTGAACTTATTTCTTGAAAATGGTTAGGTGTAGTGATTTGAAATGTGAATTAGTGACTTGAAAATGGTTAAGTTTAGTGACTTGAATTGTGAATTAGTTACTTGAAAATGGTTAAGTGTAGTGACTTGAAATTGTAATCATTTTTCATGAAATGGTTAATTCTAGTGACTTAAAATTGTAAACTTGTTTCTTGAAAATGGTTAAGTGTAGTGACTTGAAAATGGTAAACTGTAGTGACTTGAAATGTGAGCTAGTGACTTAAAATAGTTAAATGTAATGACATGAAATTGTGAACATGTTTCTTGAAAATAGTAAACTGTAGTGACTTGAAATGTGAACTAGTGACTTAAAATAGTTAAATGTAATGACATGAAATTGTGAACATGTTTCTTGAAAATGGTTAAGTGTAGTGACTTGAAATTGTGAACTTATTTCTTGAAAATGGTCAAGTGTAGTGACTTGAAATGTGAATTACTGACTTGAAAATGGTTACGTGTAGAGACTTGAAATTGTGAACTTGTTTCTTGAAAATGGTTTAGTGTAGTCACTTGAAATGTGAATTAGTGACTTGAAAATGGTAAAGTGTAGTGACTTGAAATTGTGAAATTGTTTAATGAAATGGTTAAATGTTGTGACTTGAAATTGTGTACTTGTTTCTTGAAAATGGTTAAGTGTAGTGACTTGAAATGTGAATTAGTGACTTGAAAATGGTGAAGTGTAGTGACTTGAAATTGTGAACTTGTTTATTGAACTGGTTAAATATAGTGACTTGAAATTGTGAACTTGTTTCTTGTAAAGGGTTTAGTGTAGTGACTTGAAATGCCAATTAGTGACTTAAAAATGGTTAAGCGTAGTGACTTGAAATTCTGATCTTGTTTCTTGAAAATGGTTACGTGTAGTGACTTGAAATATGAATTAGTGACTAGAAAATGGTTAAGTGTAGTGACTTGAAATTGTGAACATTTTTCATGAAATGGTTAAATATAGTGACTTGAAATTGTGAACTTGTTTCTTGAAAATGGTTAAGTGTAGTGACTTGAAAATGTTAAATTGTAGTGACTTGAAATGTGAACTAGTGACTAAAAATAGTTAAATGTAATGACATGAAATTGTGAACATGTTTCTTGAAAATGGTTAAGTGTAGTGACTTGAAATTGTGAACATTTTTCATGAAATGGTTAAGTATAGTTACTTGAAATTGTGAACTTGTTTCATGAAAATGGTTAAGTGTAGTGACTTGAAAATAGTAAACTGTAGTGACTTGAAATGTGAACTAGTGACTTAAAATAGTTAAATGTAATGACATGAAATTGTGAACATGTTTCTTGAAAATGGTTAAGTGTAGTGACTTGAAATGTGAATTAGTGACTTTTAAATAGTTAAGTGTAGTGATTTGAAATTAACAACTTGTTTCTTGAAAATGGATAAGTGTAGTGACTAGAAATTGTGAACTCGTTTCTTGAAATGGGTAAGTGTAGCGACTTGAAATGTAGTGACTAGAAATTGTGAACTCGTTTCTTGAAATGGGTAAGTGTAGCGACTTGAAATTGTGAACTTGTTTCTTGAAAATGGTTGTGTAGTGACTTGAAATGTGAATTAGTGACCTTAAAAATGCGAACGTGTAGTGATTTGAAATTAAGAAGTTGTTTCATGAAAATGCATAAGTGTACTGACTAGAAATTGTGAACTTGTTTCTTGAAATGGTTAAGTGTAGCGACTTGAAATTGTGAACATTTTTCATGAAATGGTTAAGTATAGTGACTTGAAATTGTGAACTTGTTTCATGAAAATGGTTAAGTGTAGTGACTTGAAAATAGTAAACTGTAGTGACTTGAAATGTGAACTAGTGACTTAAAATAGTTAAATGTAATGACATGAAATTGTGAACATGTTTCTTGAAAATGGTTAAGTGTAGTGACTTGAAATGTGAATTAGTGACTTTTAAATAGTTAAGTGTAGTGATTTGAAATTAACAACTTGTTTCTTGAAAATGGATAAGTGTAGTGACTAGAAATTGGGAACTCGTTTCTTGAAATGGGTAAGTGTAGCGACTTGAAATTGTGAAGTTGTTTCTTGAAAATGGTTGTGTAGTGACTTGAAATGTGAATTAGTGACCTTAAAAATGCGAATGTGTAGTGATTTGAAATTAAGAAGTTGTTTCATGAAAATGCATAAGTGTACTGACTAGAAATTGTGAACTTGTTTCTTGAAATGGTTAAGTGTAGCGACTTGAAATTGTGAACTTGTTTCTTGAAAATGGTTGTGTAGTGACTTGAAATATGAATTAGTGACTTTAAAAATGGTTTAGTATAGTGACTTGAAACTGTAAACTTGTTTCTTGAAATGGTTAAGTGTAGTGACTTTAAATTGTGAACTTATTTCTTGAAAATGGTTAGGTGTAGTGATTTGAAATGTGAATTAGTGACTTGAAAATGGTTAAGTTTAGTGACTTGAATTGTGAATTAGTTACTTGAAAATGGTTAAGTGTAGTGACTTGAAATTGTAATCATTTTTCATGAAATGGTTAATTATAGTGACTTAAAATTGTAAACTTGTTTCTTGAAAATGGTTAAGTGTAGTGACTTGAAAATGGTAAACTGTAGTGACTTGAAATGTGAGCTAGTGACTTAAAATAGTTAAATGTAATGACATGAAATTGTGAACATGTTTCTTGAAAATAGTAAACTGTAGTGACTTGAAATGTGAACTAGTGACTTAAAATAGTTAAATGTAATGACATGAAATTGTGAACATGTTTCTTGAAAATGGTTAAGTGTAGTGACTTGAAATTGTGAACTTATTTCTTGAAAATGGTCAAGTGTAGTGACTTGAAATGTGAATTACTGACTTGAAAATGGTTACGTGTAGAGACTTGAAATTGTGAACTTGTTTCTTGAAAATGGTTTAGTGTAGTCACTTGAAATGTGAATTAGTGACTTGAAAATGGTAAAGTGTAGTGACTTGAAATTGTGAAATTGTTTAATGAAATGGTTAAATGTTGTGACTTGAAATTTTGTACTTGTTTCTTGAAAATGGTTAAGTGTAGTGACTTGAAATGTGAATTAGTGACTTGAAAATGGTGAAGTGTAGTGACTTGAAATTGTGAACTTGTTTATTGAACTGGTTAAATATAGTGACTTGAAATTGTGAACTTGTTTCTTGTAAAGGGTTTAGTGTAGTGACTTGAAATGCCAATTAGTGACTTAAAAATGGTTAAGCGTAGTGACTTGAAATTCTGATCTTGTTTCTTGAAAATGGTTAAGTGTAGTGACTTGAAATATGAATTAGTGACTTGAAAATGGTTAAGTGTAGTGACTTATAATTGTGAACTTGCTTCATGAAAATGGTTAAGCATAGTGACTTGAAATTGTGAACTTGTTTCTTGAAAATGGTTAAGTGTAGTGACTTGAAAATGTTAAACTGTAGTGACTTGAAATGTGAACTAGTGACTAAAAATAGTTAAATGTAATGACATGAAATTGTGAACATGTTTCTTGAAAATGGTTAAGTGTAGTGACTTGAAATTGTGAACATTTTTCATGAAATGGTTAAGTATAGTGACTTGAAATTGTGAACTTGTTTCATGAAAATGGTTAAGTGTAGTGACTTGAAAATAGTAAACTGTAGTGACTTGAAATGTTAACTAGTGACTTAAAATAGTTAAATGTAATGACATGAAATTGTGAACATGTTTCTTGAAAATGGTTAAGTGTAGTGACTTGAAATGTGAATTAGTGACTTTTAAATAGTTAAGTGTAGTGATTTGAAATTAACAACTTGTTTCTTGAAAATGGATAAGTGTAGTGACTAGAAATTGTGAACTCGTTTCTTGAAATGGGTAAGTGTAGCGACTTGAAATTGTGAACTTGTTTCTTGAAAATGGTTGTGTAGTGACTTGAAATGTGAATTAGTGACCTTAAAAATGCGAATGTGTAGTGATTTGAAATTAAGAAGTTGTTTCATGAAAATGCATAAGTGTACTGACTAGAAATTGTGAACTTGTTTCTTGAAATGGTTAAGTGTAGCGACTTGAAATTGTGAACTTGTTTCTTGAAAATGGTTGTGTAGTGACTTGAAATATGAATTAGTGACTTTAAAAATGGTTAAGTATAGTGACTTGAAATTGTGAACTTGTTTCTTGAAATGGTTAAGTGTAGTGACCTGATATGTGAATTACTGACTTGAAAATTGTTAAGCGTAGTGACTTGAAATGTGAATTAGTGACTAGAAAATGGTTAAGTGTAGTGACATGAAATTGTGAACATTTTTCATGAAATGGTTAAATATAGTGACTTGAAATTGTGAACTTGTTTCTTGAAAATGGTTAAGTGTAGTGACTTGAAAATGTTAAACTGTAGTGACTTGAAATGTGAACTAGTGACTTAAAATAGTTAAATGTAATGACATGAAATTGTGAACATGTTTCTTGAAAATGGTTTAGTGTAGTGACTTGAAATTGTGAACATTTTTCATGAAATGGTTAAGTATAGTGACTTGAAATTGTGAACTTGTTTCATGAAAATGGTTAAGTGTAGTGACTTGAAAATAGTAAACTGTAGTGACTTGAAATGTGAACTAGTGACTTAAAATAGTTAAATGTAATGACATGAAATTGTGAACATGTTTCTTGAAAATGGTTAAGTGTAGTGACTTGAAATGTGAATTAGTGACTTTTAAATAGTTAAGTGTAGTGATTTGAAATTAACAACTTGTTTCTTGAAAATGGATAAGTGTAGTGACTAGAAATTGTGAACTCGTTTCTTGAAATGGGTAAGTGTAGCGACTTGAAATTGTGAACTTGTTTCTTGAAAATGGTTGTGTAGTGACTTGAAATGTGAATTAGTGACCTTAAAAATGCGAACGTGTAGTGATTTGAAATTAAGAAGTTGTTTCATGAAAATGCATAAGTGTACTGACTAGAAATTGTGAACTTGTTTCTTGAAATGGTTAAGTGTAGCGACTTGAAATTGTGAACTTGTTTCTTGAAAATGGTTGTGTAGTGACTTGAAATATGAATTAGTGACTTTAAAAATGGTTTAGTATAGTGACTTGAAACTGTAAACTTGTTTCTTGAAATGGTTAAGTGTAGTTACTTTAAATTGTGAACTTATTTCTTGAAAATGGTTAGGTGTAGTGATTTGAAATGTGAATTAGTGACTTGAAAATGGTTAAGTTTAGTGACTTGAATTGTGAATTAGTTACTTGAAAATGGTTAAGTGTAGTGACTTGAAATTGTAATCATTTTTCATGAAATGGTTAATTATAGTGACTTAAAATTGTAAACTTGTTTCTTGAAAATGGTTAAGTGTAGTGACTTGAAAATGGTAAACTGTAGTGACTTGAAATGTGAGCTAGTGACTTAAAATAGTTAAATGTAATGACATGAAATTGTGAACATGTTTCTTGAAAATAGTAAACTGTAGTGACTTGAAATGTGAACTAGTGACTTAAAATAGTTAAATGTAATGACATGAAATTGTGAACATGTTTCTTGAAAATGGTTAAGTGTAGTGACTTGAAATTGTGAACTTATTTCTTGAAAATGGTCAAGTGTAGTGACTTGAAATGTGAATTACTGACTTGAAAATGGTTACGTGTAGAGACTTGAAATTGTGAACTTGTTTCTTGAAAATGGTTTAGTGTAGTCACTTGAAATGTGAATTAGTGACTTGAAAATGGTAAAGTGTAGTGACTTGAAATTGTGAAATTGTTTAATGAAATGGTTAAATGTTGTGACTTGAAATTGTGTACTTGTTTCTTGAAAATGGTTAAGTGTAGTGACTTGAAATGTGAATTAGTGACTTGAAAATGGTGAAGTGTAGTGACTTGAAATTGTGAACTTGTTTATTGAACTGGTTAAATATAGTGACTTGAAATTGTGAACTTGTTTCTTGTAAAGTGTTTAGTGTAGTGACTTGAAATGCCAATTAGTGACTTAAAAATGGTTAAGCGTAGTGACTTGAAATTCTGATCTTGTTTCTTGAAAATGGTTAAGTGTAGTGACTTGAAATATGAATTAGTGACTTGAAAATGGTTAAGTGTAGTGACTTATAATTGTGAACTTGCTTCATGAAAATGGTTAAGCATAGTGACTTGAAATTGTGAACTTGTTTCTTGAAATGGTTAAGTGTAGCGACTTGAAATTGTGAACATTTTTCATGAAATGGTTAAGTATAGTGACTTGAAATTGTGAACTTGTTTCATGAAAATGGTTAAGTGTAGTGACTTGAAAATAGTAAACTGTAGTGACTTGAAATGTTAACTAGTGACTTAAAATAGTTAAATGTAATGACATGAAATTGTGAACATGTTTCTTGAAAATGGTTAAGTGTAGTGACTTGAAATGTGAATTAGTGACTTTTAAATAGTTAAGTGTAGTGATTTGAAATTAACAACTTGTTTCTTGAAAATGGATAAGTGTAGTGACTAGAAATTGTGAACTCGTTTCTTGAAATGGGTAAGTGTAGCGACTTGAAATTGTGAACTTGTTTCTTGAAAATGGTTGTGTAGTGACTTGAAATGTGAATTAGTGACCTTAAAAATGCGAACGTGTAGTGATTTGAAATTAAGAAGTTGTTTCATGAAAATGCATAAGTGTACTGACTAGAAATTGTGAACTTGTTTCTTGAAATGGTTAAGTGTAGCGACTTGAAATTGTGAACTTGTTTCTTGAAAATGGTTGTGTAGTGACTTGAAATATGAATTAGTGACTTTAAAAATGGTTAAGTATAGTGACTTGAAATTGTGAACTTGTTTCTTGAAATGGTTAAGTGTAGTGACCTGATATGTGAATTACTGACTTGAAAATTGTTAAGCGTAGTGACTTGAAATGTGAATTAGTGACTAGAAAATGGTTAAGTGTAGTGACATGAAATTGTGAACATTTTTCATGAAATGGTTAAATATAGTGACTTGAAATTGTGAACTTGTTTCTTGAAAATGGTTAAGTGTAGTGACTTGAAAATGTTAAACTGTAGTGACTTGAAATGTGAACTAGTGACTTAAAATAGTTAAATGTAATGACATGAAATTGTGAACATGTTTCTTGAAAATGGTTTAGTGTAGTGACTTGAAATTGTGAACTTGTTTATTGAACTGGTTAAATATAGTGACTTGAAATTGTGAACTTGTTTCTTGTAAAGTGTTTAGTGTAGTGACTTGAAATGCCAATTAGTGACTTAAAAATGGTTAAGCGTAGTGACTTGAAATTCTGATCTTGTTTCTTGAAAATGGTTAAGTGTAGTGACTTGAAATATGAATTAGTGACTTGAAAATGGTTAAGTGTAGTGACTTATAATTGTGAACTTGCTTCATGAAAATGGTTAAGCATAGTGACTTGAAATTGTGAACTTGTTTCTTGAAATGGTTAAGTGTAGCGACTTGAAATTGTGAACATTTTTCATGAAATGGTTAAGTATAGTGACTTGAAATTGTGAACTTGTTTCATGAAAATGGTTAAGTGTAGTGACTTGAAAATAGTAAACTGTAGTGACTTGAAATGTTAACTAGTGACTTAAAATAGTTAAATGTAATGACATGAAATTGTGAACATGTTTCTTGAAAATGGTTAAGTGTAGTGACTTGAAATGTGAATTAGTGACTTTTAAATAGTTAAGTGTAGTGATTTGAAATTAACAACTTGTTTCTTGAAAATGGATAAGTGTAGTGACTAGAAATTGTGAACTCGTTTCTTGAAATGGGTAAGTGTAGCGACTTGAAATTGTGAACTTGTTTCTTGAAAATGGTTGTGTAGTGACTTGAAATGTGAATTAGTGACCTTAAAAATGCGAACGTGTAGTGATTTGAAATTAAGAAGTTGTTTCATGAAAATGCATAAGTGTACTGACTAGAAATTGTGAACTTGTTTCTTGAAATGGTTAAGTGTAGCGACTTGAAATTGTGAACTTGTTTCTTGAAAATGGTTGTGTAGTGACTTGAAATATGAATTAGTGACTTTAAAAATGGTTAAGTATAGTGACTTGAAATTGTGAACTTGTTTCTTGAAATGGTTAAGTGTAGTGACCTGATATGTGAATTACTGACTTGAAAATTGTTAAGCGTAGTGACTTGAAATGTGAATTAGTGACTAGAAAATGGTTAAGTGTAGTGACATGAAATTGTGAACATTTTTCATGAAATGGTTAAATATAGTGACTTGAAATTGTGAACTTGTTTCTTGAAAATGGTTAAGTGTAGTGACTTGAAAATGTTAAACTGTAGTGACTTGAAATGTGAACTAGTGACTTAAAATAGTTAAATGTAATGACATGAAATTGTGAACATGTTTCTTGAAAATGGTTTAGTGTAGTGACTTGAAATTGTGAACATTTTTCATGAAATGGTTAAGTATAGTGACTTGAAATTGTGAACTTGTTTCATGAAAATGGTTAAGTGTAGTGACTTGAAAATAGTAAACTGTAGTGACTTGAAATGTGAACTAGTGACTTAAAATAGTTAAATGTAATGACATGAAATTGTGAACATGTTTCTTGAAAATGGTTAAGTGTAGTGACTTGAAATGTGAATTAGTGACTTTTAAATAGTTAAGTGTAGTGATTTGAAATTAACAACTTGTTTCTTGAAAATGGATAAGTGTAGTGACTAGAAATTGTGAACTCGTTTCTTGAAATGGGTAAGTGTAGCGACTTGAAATTGTGAACTTGTTTCTTGAAAATGGTTGTGTAGTGACTTGAAATGTGAATTAGTGACCTTAAAAATGCGAACGTGTAGTGATTTGAAATTAAGAAGTTGTTTCATGAAAATGCATAAGTGTACTGACTAGAAATTGTGAACTTGTTTCTTGAAATGGTTAAGTGTAGCGACTTGAAATTGTGAACTTGTTTCTTGAAAATGGTTGTGTAGTGACTTGAAATATGAATTAGTGACTTTAAAAATGGTTTAGTATAGTGACTTGAAACTGTAAACTTGTTTCTTGAAATGGTTAAGTGTAGTGACTTTAAATTGTGAACTTATTTCTTGAAAATGGTTAGGTGTAGTGATTTGAAATGTGAATTAGTGACTTGAAAATGGTTAAGTTTAGTGACTTGAATTGTGAATTAGTTACTTGAAAATGGTTAAGTGTAGTGACTTGAAATTGTAATCATTTTTCATGAAATGGTTAATTATAGTGACTTAAAATTGTAAACTTGTTTCTTGAAAATGGTTAAGTGTAGTGACTTGAAAATGGTAAACTGTAGTGACTTGAAATGTGAGCTAGTGACTTAAAATAGTTAAATGTAATGACATGAAATTGTGAACATGTTTCTTGAAAATAGTAAACTGTAGTGACTTGAAATGTGAACTAGTGACTTAAAATAGTTAAATGTAATGACATGAAATTGTGAACATGTTTCTTGAAAATGGTTAAGTGTAGTGACTTGAAATTGTGAACTTATTTCTTGAAAATGGTCAAGTGTAGTGACTTGAAATGTGAATTACTGACTTGAAAATGGTTACGTGTAGAGACTTGAAATTGTGAACTTGTTTCTTGAAAATGGTTTAGTGTAGTCACTTGAAATGTGAATTAGTGACTTGAAAATGGTAAAGTGTAGTGACTTGAAATTGTGAAATTGTTTAATGAAATGGTTAAATGTTGTGACTTGAAATTGTGTACTTGTTTCTTGAAAATGGTTAAGTGTAGTGACTTGAAATGTGAATTAGTGACTTGAAAATGGTGAAGTGTAGTGACTTGAAATTGTGAACTTGTTTATTGAACTGGTTAAATATAGTGACTTGAAATTGTGAACTTGTTTCTTGTAAAGGGTTTAGTGTAGTGACTTGAAATGCCAATTAGTGACTTAAAAATGGTTAAGCGTAGTGACTTGAAATTCTGATCTTGTTTCTTGAAAATGGTTAAGTGTAGTGACTTGAAATATGAATTAGTGACTAGAAAATGGTTAAGTGTAGTGACTTGAAATTGTGAACATTTTTCATGAAATGGTTAAATATAGTGACTTGAAATTGTGAACTTGTTTCTTGAAAATGGTTAAGTGTAGTGACTTGAAAATGTTAAACTGTAGTGACTTGAAATGTGAACTAGTGACTAAAAATAGTTAAATGTAATGACATGAAATTGTGAACATGTTTCTTGAAAATGGTTAAGTGTAGTGACTTGAAATTGTGAACATTTTTCATGAAATGGTTAAGTATAGTGACTTGAAATTGTGAACTTGTTTCATGAAAATGGTTAAGTGTAGTGACTTGAAAATAGTAAACTGTAGTGACTTGAAATGTTAACTAGTGACTTAAAATAGTTAAATGTAATGACATGAAATTGTGAACATGTTTCTTGAAAATGGTTAAGTGTAGTGACTTGAAATGTGAATTAGTGACTTTTAAATAGTTAAGTGTAGTGATTTGAAATTAACAACTTGTTTCTTGAAAATGGATAAGTGTAGTGACTAGAAATTGTGAACTCGTTTCTTGAAATGGGTAAGTGTAGCGACTTGAAATTGTGAACTTGTTTCTTGAAAATGGTTGTGTAGTGACTTGAAATGTGAATTAGTGACCTTAAAAATGCGAACGTGTAGTGATTTGAAATTAAGAAGTTGTTTCATGAAAATGCATAAGTGTACTGACTAGAAATTGTGAACTTGTTTCTTGAAATAGTTAAGTGTAGCGACTTGAAATTGTGAACTTGTTTCTTGAAAATGGTTGTGTAGTGACTTGAAATATGAATTAGTGACTTTAAAAATGGTTTAGTATAGTGACTTGAAACTGTAAACTTGTTTCTTGAAATGGTTAAGTGTAGTGACTTTAAATTGTGAACTTATTTCTTGAAAATGGTTAGGTGTAGTGATTTGAAATGTGAATTAGTGACTTGAAAATGGTTAAGTTTAGTGACTTGAATTGTGAATTAGTTACTTGAAAATGGTTAAGTGTAGTGACTTGAAATTGTAATCATTTTTCATGAAATGGTTAATTATAGTGACTTAAAATTGTAAACTTGTATCTTGAAAATGGTTAAGTGTAGTGACTTGAAAATGGTAAACTGTAGTGACTTGAAATGTGAGCTAGTGACTTAAAATAGTTAAATGTAATGACATGAAATTGTGAACATGTTTCTTGAAAATAGTAAACTGTAGTGACTTGAAATGTGAACTAATGACTTAAAATAGTAAACTGTAGTGACTTGAAATGTGGACTAGTGACTTAAAATAGTTAAATGTAATGACATGAAATTGTGAACATGTTTCTTGAAAATGGTCAAGTGTAGTGACTTGAAATGTGAATTACTGACTTGAAAATGGTTAAGTGTAGAGACTTGAATTGTGAACTTGTTTCTTGAAAATGGTTTAGTGTAGTCACTTGAAATGTGAATTAGTGACTTGAAAATGGTAAAGTGTAGTGACTTGAAATTGTGAAATTGTTTAATGAAATGGTTAAATGTTGTGACTTGAAATTGTGTACTTGTTTCTTGAAAATGGTTAAGTGTAGTGACTTGAAATGTGAATTAGTGACTTGAAAATGGTGAAGTGTAGTGACTTGAAATTGTGAACTTGTTTATTGAACTAGTTAAATATAGTGACTTGAAATTGTGAACTAGTTTCTTGTAAAGGGTTTAGTGTAGTGACTTGAAATGCCAATTAGTGACTTAAAAATGGTTAAGCGTAGTGACTTGAAATTCTGATCTTGTTTCTTGAAAATGGTTAAGTGTAGTGACTTGAAATATGAATTAGTGACTTGAAAAGGGTTAAGTGTAGTGACTTATAATTGTGAACTTGCTTCATGAAAATGGTTAAGTATAGTGACTTGAAATGTGAACTTGTGACTTTAAAATGGTTAAATGTAGTGTATTGAAATTGTGAATTTATTTTTGAAAATGGTAAAGTGTAGTGACTTGAAATGTAAATTAGTTAATTGAAAATGGTTAAGTGTAGTGACTTGAAATTTAAAACTATTTTCTTGAAAGGTTAAGTGTATTGACTAGAAATTGTGAATTTGTTTCCTGAAAATGGTTGTGTAGTGACTTGAAATGTGAATTAGTAACTTTAAAAATGGTTAAGTATAGTGACTTGAAATTGTGAACTTGTTTCTTGAAATGGTTAAGTGTAGTGACCTGATATGTGAATTACTGACTTGAAAATTGTTAAGCGTAGTGACTTGAAATGTGAATTAGTGACTAGAAAATGGTTAAGTGTAGTGACTTGAAATTGTGAACATTTTTCATGAAATGGTTAAATATAGTGACTTGAAATTGTGAACTTGTTTCTTGAAAATGGTTAAGTGTAGTGACTTGAAAATGTTAAACTGTAGTGACTTGAAATGTGAACTAGTGACTTAAAATAGTTAAATGTAATGACATGAAATTGTGAACATGTTTCTTGAAAATGGTTAAGTGTAGTGACTTGAAATTCTGAACATTTTTCATGAAATGGTTAAGTATAGTGACTTGAAATTGTGAACTTGTTTCTTGAAAATGGTTAAGTGTAGTGACTTGAAAATAGTAAACTGTAGTGACTTGAAATGTGAACTAGTGACTTAAAATAGTTAAATGTAATGACATGAAATTGTGAACATGTTTCTTGAAAATGGTTAAGTGTAGTGACTTGAAATGTGAATTAGTGACTTTTAAATAGTTAAATGTAGTGATTTGAAATTAACAACTTGTTTCTTGAAAATGGATAAGTGTAGTGACTAGAAATTGTGAACTCGTTTCTTGAAATGGTTAAGTGTAGCGACTTGAAATTGTGAACTTGTTTCTTGAAAATGGTTGTGTAGTGACTTGAAATGTGAATTAGTGACCTTAAAAATGCGAACGTGTAGTGATTTGAAATTAAGAAGTTGTTTCATGAAAATGCATAAGTGTACTGACTAGAAATTGTGAACTTGTTTCTTGAAATGGTTAAGTGTAGCGACTTGAAATTGTGAACTTGTTTCTTGAAAATGGTTGTGTAGTGACTTGAAATATGAATTAGTGACTTTAAAAATGGTTTAGTATAGTGACTTGAAACTGTAAACTTGTTTCTTGAAATGGTTAAGTGTAGTGACTTTAAATTGTGAACTTATTTCTTGAAAATGGTTAGGTGTAGTGATTTGAAATGTGAATTAGTGACTTGAAAATGGTTAAGTTTAGTGACTTGAATTGTGAATTAGTTACTTGAAAATGGTTAAGTGTAGTGACTTGAAATTGTAATCATTTTTCATGAAATGGTTAATTATAGTGACTTAAAATTGTAAACTTGTATCTTGAAAATGGTTAAGTGTAGTGAGTTGAAAATGGTAAACTGTAGTGACTTGAAATGTGAGCTAGTGACTTAAAATAGTTAAATGTAATGACATGAAATTGTGAACATGTTTCTTGAAAATAGTAAACTGTAGTGACTTGAAATGTGAACTAGTGACTTAAAATAGTTAAATGTAATGACATGAAATTGTGAACATGTTTCTTGAAAATGGTTAAGTGTAGTGACTTGAAATTGTGAACTTATTTCTTGAAAATGGTCAAGTGTAGTGACTTGAAATGTGAATTACTGACTTGAAAATGGTTAAGTGTAGAGACTTGAAATTGTGAACTTGTTTCTTGAAAATGGTTTAGTGTAGTCACTTGAAATGTGAATTAGTTACTTGAAAATGGTTAAGTTTAGTGACTTGAATTGTGAATTAGTTACTTGAAAATGGTTAAGTGTAGTGACTTGAAATTGTAATCATTTTTCATGAAATGGTTAATTATAGTGACTTAAAATTGTAAACTTGTTTCTTGAAAATGGTTAAGTGTAGTGACTTGAAAATGGTAAACTGTAGTGACTTGAAATGTGAGCTAGTGACTTAAAATAGTTAAATGTAATGACATGAAATTGTGAACATGTTTCATGAAAATAGTAAACTGTAGTGACTTGAAATGTGAACTAGTGACTTAAAATAGTTAAATGCAATGAAATGAAATTGTGAACATGTTTCTTGAAAATGGTCAAGTGTAGTGACTTGAAATGTGAATTACTGACTTGAAAATGGTTAAGTGTAGAGACTTGAATTGTGAACTTGTTTCTTGAAAATGGTTTAGTGTAGTCACTTGAAATGTGAATTAGTGACTTGAAAATGGTAAAGTGTAGTGACTTGAAATTGTGAAATTGTTTAATGAAATGGTTAAATGTTGTGACTTGAAATTGTGTACTTGTTTCTTGAAAATGGTTAAGTGTAGTGACTTGAAATGTGAATTAGTGACTTGAAAATGGTGAAGTGTAGTGACTTGAAATTGTGAACTTGTTTATTGAACTGGTTAAATATAGTGACTTGAAATTGTGAACTAGTTTCTTGTAAAGGGTTTAGTGTAGTGACTTGAAATGCCAATTAGTGACTTAAAAATGGTTAGGCGTAGTGACTTGAAATTCTGATCTTGTTTCTTGAAAATGGTTAAGTGTAGTGACTTGAAATATGAATTAGTGACTTGAAAAGGGTTAAGTGTAGTGACTTATAATTGTGAACTTGCTTCATGAAAATGGTTAAGTATAGTGACTTGAAATGTGAACTTGTGACTTTAAAATGGTTAAATGTAGTGTATTGAAATTGTGAATTTATTTCTTGAAAATGGTAAAGTGTAGTGACTTGAAATGTAAATTAGTTAATTGAAAATGGTTAAGTGTAGTGACTTGAAATTTAAAACTATTTTCTTGAAAGGTTAAGTGTATTGACTAGAAATTGTGAATTTGTTTCCTGAAAATGGTTGTGTAGTGACTTGAAATGTGAATTAGTAACTTTAAAAATGGTTAAGTATAGTGACTTGAAATTGTGAACTTGTTTCTTGAAATGGTTAAGTGTAGTGACCTGATATGTGAATTACTGACTTGAAAATTGTTAAGCATAGTGACTTGAAATGTGAATTAGTGACTAGAAAATGGTTAAGTGTAGTGACTTGAAATTGTGAACATTTTTCATGAAATGGTTAAATATAGTGACTTGAAATTGTGAACTTGTTTCTTGAAAATGGTTAAGTGTAGTGACTTGAAAATGTTAAACTGTAGTGACTTGAAATGTGAACTAGTGACTTAAAATAGTTAAATGTAATGACATGAAATTGTGAACATGTTTCTTGAAAATGGTTAAGTGTAGTGACTTGAAATTGTGAACATTTTTCATGAAATGGTTAAGTATAGTGACTTGAAATTGTGAACTTGTTTCTTGAAAATGGTTAAGTGTAGTGACTTGAAAATAGTAAACTGTAGTGACTTGAAATGTGAACTAGTGACTTAAAATAGTTAAATGTAATGACATGAAATTGTGAACATGTTTCTTGAAAATGGTTAAGTGTAGTGACTTGAAATGTGTATTAGTGACTTTTAAATAGTTAAGTGTAGTGATTTGAAATTAACAACTTGTTTCTTGAAAATGGATAAGTGTAGTGACTAGAAATTGTGAACTCGTTTCTTGAAATGGGTAAGTGTAGCGACTTGAAATTGTGAACTTGTTTCTTGAAAATGGTTGTGTAGTGACTTGAAATGTGAATTAGTGACCTTAAAAATGCGAACGTGTAGTGATTTGAAATTAAGAAGTCGTTTCATGAAAATGCGTAAGTGTACTGACTAGAAATTGTGAACTTGTTTCTTGAAATGGTTAAGTGTAGCGACTTGAAATTGTGAACTTGTTTCTTGAAAATGGTTGTGTAGTGACTTGAAATATGAATTAGTGACTTTAAAAATGGTTTAGTATAGTGACTTGAAACTGTAAACTTGTTTCTTGAAATGGTTAAGTGTAGTGACTTTAAATTGTGAACTTATTTCTTGAAAATGGTTAGGTGTAGTGATTTGAAATGTGAATTAGTGACTTGAAAATGGTTAAGTTTAGTGACTTGAATTGTGAATTAGTTACTTGAAAATGGCTAAGTGTAGTGACTTGAAATTGTAATCATTTTTCATGAAATGGTTAATTATAGTGACTTAAAATTGTAAACTTGTTTCTTGAAAATGGTTAAGTGTAGTGACTTGAAAATGGTAAACTGTAGTGACTTGAAATGTGAGCTAGTGACTTAAAATAGTTAAATGTAATGACATGAAATTGTGAACATGTTTCTTGAAAATAGTAAACTGTAGTGACTTGAAATGTGAACTAGTGACTTAAAATAGTTAAATGTAATGACTTGAAATTGTGAACATGTTTCTTGAAAATGGTTAAGTGTAGTGACTTGAAATTGTGAACTTATTTCTTGAAAATGGTCAAGTGTAGAGACTTGAAATTGTGAACTTGTTTCTTGAAAATGGTTAAGTGTAGAGACTTGAAATTGTGAACTTGTTTCTTGAAAATGGTTTAGTGTAGTCACTTGAAATGTGAATTAGTGACTTGAAAATGGTAAAGTGTAGTGACTTGAAATTGTGAAATTGTTTAATGAAATGGTTAAATGTTGTGACTTGAAATTGTGTACTTGTTTCTTGTAAATGGTTAAGTGTAGTGACTTGAAATGTGAATTAGTGACTTGAAAATGGTGAAGTGTAGTGACTTGAAATTGTGAACTTGTTTATTGAACTGGTTAAATATAGTGACTTGAAATTGTGAACTTGTTTCTTGTAAAGTGTTTAGTGTAGTGACTTGAAATGCCAATTAGTGACTTAAAAATGGTTAAGCGTAGTGACTTGAAATTCTGATCTTGTTTCTTGAAAATGGTTAAGTGTAGTGACTTGAAATATGAATTAGTGACTTGAAAAGGGTTAAGTGTAGTGACTTATAATTGTGAACTTGCTTCATGAAAATGGTTAAGTATAGTGACTTGAAATGTGAACTTGTGACTTTAAAATGGTTAAATGTAGTGTATTGAAATTGTGAATTTATTTCTTGAAAATGGTAAAGTGTAGTGACTTGAAATGTAAATTAGTTAATTGAAAATGGTTAAGTGTAGTGACTTGAAATTTAAAACTATTTTCTTGAAAGGTTAAGTGTATTGACTAGAAATTGTGAATTTGTTTCCTGAAAATGGTTGTGTAGTGACTTGAAATGTGAATTAGTAACTTTAAAAATGGTTAAGTATAGTGACTTGAAATTGTGAACTTGTTTCTTGAAATGGTTAAGTGTAGTGACCTGATATGTGAATTACTGACTTGAAAATTGTGAAGCGTAGTGACTTGAAATGTGAATTAGTGACTAGAAAATGGTTAAGTGTAGTGACTTGAAATTGTGAACATTTTTCATGAAATGGTTAAATATAGTGACTTGAAATTGTGAACTTGATTCTTGAAAATGGTTAAGTGTAGTGACTTGAAAATGTTAAACTGTAGTGACTTGAAATGTGAACTAGTGACTTAAAATAGTTAAATGTAATGACATGAAATTGTGAACATGTTTCTTGAAAATGGTTAAGTGTAGTGACTTGAAATTGTGAACATTTTTCATGAAATGGTTAAGTATAGTGACTTGAAATTGTGAACTTGTTTCTTGAAAATGGTTAAGTGTAGTGACTTGAAAATAGTAAACTGTAGTGACTTGAAATGTGAACTAGTGACTTAAAATAGTTAAATGTAATGACATGAAATTGTGAGCATGTTTCTTGAAAATGGTTAAGTGTAGTGACTTGAAATGTGAATTAGTGACTTTTAAATAGTTAAGTGTAGTGACATGAAATTGTGAACATGTTTCTTGAAAATGGTTAAGTGTAGTGACTTGAAATTGTGAACTTATTTCTTGAAAATGGTCAAGTGTAGTGACTTGAAATGTGAATTACTGACTTGAAAATGGTTAAGTGTAGAGACTTGAAATTGTGAACTTGTTTCTTGAAAATGGTTTAGTGTAGTCACTTGAAATGTGAATTAGTTACTTGAAAATGGTTAAGTTTAGTGACTTGAATTGTGAATTAGTTACTTGAAAATGGTTAAGTGTAGTGACTTGAAATTGTAATCATTTTTCATGAAATGGTTAATTATAGTGACTTAAAATTGTAAACTTGTTTCTTGAAAATGGTTAAGTGTAGTGACTTGAAAATGGTAAACTGTAGTGACTTGAAATGTGAACTAGTGACTTAAAATAGTTAAATGTAATGACATGAAATTGTGAACATGTTTCTTGAAAATGGTTAAGTGTAGTGACTTGAAATTGTGAACATTTTTCATGAAATGGTTAAGTATAGTGACTTGAAATTGTGAACTTGTTTCTTGAAAATGGTTAAGTGTAGTGACTTGAAATTGTGAACTTATTTCTTTAAAATGGTCAAGTGTAGTGACTTGAAATGTGAATTACTGACTTGAAAATGGTTAAGTGTAGAGACTTGAAATTGTGAACTTGTTTCTTGAAAATGGTTTAGTGTAGTCACTTGAAATGTGAATTAGTTACTTGAAAATGGTTAAGTTTAGTGACTTGAATTGTGAATTAGTTACTTGAAAATGGTTAAGTGTAGTGACTTGAAATTGTAATCATTTTTCATGAAATGGTTAATTATAGTGACTTAAAATTGTAAACTTGTTTCTTGAAAATGGTTAAGTGTAGTGACTTGAAAATGGTAAACTGTAGTGACTTGAAATGTGAGCTAGTGACTTAAAATAGTTAAATGTAATGACATGAAATTGTGAACATGTTTCATGAAAATAGTAAACTGTAGTGACTTGAAATGTGAACTAGTGACTTAAAATAGTTAAATGTAATGACATGAAATTGTGAACATGTTTCTTGAAAATGGTCAAGTGTAGTGACTTGAAATGTGAATTACTGACTTGAAAATGGTTAAGTGTAGAGACTTGAATTGTGAACTTGTTTCTTGAAAATGGTTTAGTGTAGTCACTTGAAATGTGAATTAGTGACTTGAAAATGGTAAAGTGTAGTGACTTGAAATTGTGAAATTGTTTAATGAAATGGTTAAATGTTGTGACTTGAAATTGTGTACTTGTTTCTTGAAAATGGTTAAGTGTAGTGACTTGAAATGTGAATTAGTGACTTGAAAATGGTGAAGTGTAGTGACTTGAAATTGTGAACTTGTTTATTGAACTGGTTAAATATAGTGACTTGAAATTGTGAACTTGTTTCTTGTAAAGGGTTTAGTGTAGTGAGTTGAAATGCCAATTAGTGACTTAAAAATGGTTAAGCGTAGTGACTTGAAATTCTGATCTTGTTTCTTGAAAATGGTTAAGTGTAGTGACTTGAAATATGAATTAGTGACTTGAAAAGGGTTAAGTGTAGTGACTTATAATTGTGAACTTGCTTCATGAAAATGGTTAAGTATAGTGACTTGAAATGTGAACTTGTGACTTTAAAATGGTTAAATGTAGTGTATTGAAATTGTGAATTTATTTCTTGAAAATGGTAAAGTGTAGTGACTTGAAATGTAAATTAGTTACTTGAAAATGGTTAAGTGTAGTGACTTGAAATTTAAAACTATTTTCTTGAAAGGTTAACTGTATTGACTAGAAATTGTGAATTTGTTTCCTGAAAATGGTTGTGTAGTGACTTGAAATGTGAATTAGTAACTTTAAAAATGGTTAAGTATAGTGACTTGAAATTGTGAACTTGTTTCTTGAAATGGTTAAGTGTAGTGACCTGATATGTGAATTACTGACTTGAAAATTGTTAAGCGTAGTGACTTGAAATGTGAATTAGTGACTAGAAAATGGTTAAGTGTAGTGACTTGAAATTGTGAACATTTTTCATGAAATGGTTAAATATAGTGACTTGAAATTGTGAACTTGTTTCTTGAAAATGGTTAAGTGTAGTGACTTGAAAATGTTAAACTGTAGTGACTTGAAATGTGAACTAGTGACTTAAAATAGTTAAATGTAATGACATGAAATTGTGAACATGTTTCTTGAAAATGGTTAAGTGTAGTGACTTGAAATTGTGAACATTTTTCATGAAATGGTTAAGTATAGTGACTTGAAATTGTGAACTTGTTTCTTGAAAATGGTTAAGTGTAGTGACTTGAAATTGTGAACTTATTTCTTGAAAATGGTCAAGTGTAGTGACTTGAAAATAGTAAACTATAGTGACTTGAAATGTGAACTAGTGACTTAAAATAGTTAAATGTAATGACATGAAATTGTGAACATGTTTCTTGAAAATGGTTAAGTGTAGTGACTTGAAATGTGAATTAGTGACTTTTAAATAGTTAAGTGTAGTGATTTGAAATTAACAACTTGTTTCTTGAAAATGGATAAGTGTAGTGACTAGAAATTGTGAACTCGTTTCTTGAAATGGGTAAGTGTAGCGACTTGAAATTGTGAACTTGTTTCTTGAAAATGGTTGTGTAGTGACTTGAAATGTGAATTAGTGACCTTAAAAATGCGAACGTGTAGTGATTTGAAATTAAGAAGTTGTTTCATGAAAATGCGTAAGTGTACTGACTAGAAATTGTGAACTTGTTTCTTGAAATGGTTAAGTGTAGCGACTTGAAATTGTGAACTTGTTTCTTGAAAATGGTTGTGTAGTGACTTGAAATATGAATTAGTGACTTTAAAAATGGTTTAGTATAGTGACTTGAAACTGTAAACTTGTTTCTTGAAATGGTTAAGTGTAGTGACTTTAAATTGTGAACTTATTTCTTGAAAATGGTTAGGTGTAGTGATTTGAAATGTGAATTAGTGACTTGAAAATGGTTAAGTTTAGTGACTTGAATTGTGAATTAGTTACTTGAAAATGGTTAAGTGTAGTGACTTGAAATTGTAATCATTTTTCATGAAATGGTTAATTATAGTGACTTAAAATTGTAAACTTGTTTCTTGAAAATGGTTAAGTGTAGTGACTTGAAAATGGTAAACTGTAGTGACTTGAAATGTGAGCTAGTGACTTAAAATAGTTAAATGTAATGACATGAAATTGTGAACATGTTTCTTGAAAATAGTAAACTGTAGTGACTTGAAATGTGAACTAGTGACTTAAAATAGTTAAATGTAATGACTTGAAATTGTGAACATGTTTCTTGAAAATGGTTAAGTGTAGTGACTTGAAATTGTGAACTTATTTCTTGAAAATGGTCAAGTGTAGAGACTTGAAATTGTGAACTTGTTTCTTGAAAATGGTTAAGTGTAGAGACTTGAAATTGTGAACTTGTTTCTTGAAAATGGTTTAGTGTAGTCACTTGAAATGTGAATTAGTGACTTGAAAATGGTAAAGTGTAGTGACTTGAAATTGTGAAATTGTTTAATGAAATGGTTAAATGTTGTGACTTGAAATTGTGTACTTGTTTCTTGTAAATGGTTAAGTGTAGTGACTTGAAATGTGAATTAGTGACTTGAAAATGGTGAAGTGTAGTGACTTGAAATTGTGAACTTGTTTATTGAACTGGTTAAATATAGTGACTTGAAATTGTGAACTTGTTTCTTGTAAAGTGTTTAGTGTAGTGACTTGAAATGCCAATTAGTGACTTAAAAATGGTTAAGCGTAGTGACTTGAAATTCTGATCTTGTTTCTTGAAAATGGTTAAGTGTAGTGACTTGAAATATGAATTAGTGACTTGAAAAGGGTTAAGTGTAGTGACTTATAATTGTGAACTTGCTTCATGAAAATGGTTAAGTATAGTGACTTGAAATGTGAACTTGTGACTTTAAAATGGTTAAATGTAGTGTATTGAAATTGTGAATTTATTTCTTGAAAATGGTAAAGTGTAGTGACTTGAAATGTAAATTAGTTAATTGAAAATGGTTAAGTGTAGTGACTTGAAATTTAAAACTATTTTCTTGAAAGGTTAAGTGTATTGACTAGAAATTGTGAATTTGTTTCCTGAAAATGGTTGTGTAGTGACTTGAAATGTGAATTAGTAACTTTAAAAATGGTTAAGTATAGTGACTTGAAATTGTGAACTTGTTTCTTGAAATGGTTAAGTGTAGTGACCTGATATGTGAATTACTGACTTGAAAATTGTGAAGCGTAGTGACTTGAAATGTGAATTAGTGACTAGAAAATGGTTAAGTGTAGTGACTTGAAATTGTGAACATTTTTCATGAAATGGTTAAATATAGTGACTTGAAATTGTGAACTTGATTCTTGAAAATGGTTAAGTGTAGTGACTTGAAAATGTTAAACTGTAGTGACTTGAAATGTGAACTAGTGACTTAAAATAGTTAAATGTAATGACATGAAATTGTGAACATGTTTCTTGAAAATGGTTAAGTGTAGTGACTTGAAATTGTGAACATTTTTCATGAAATGGTTAAGTATAGTGACTTGAAATTGTGAACTTGTTTCTTGAAAATGGTTAAGTGTAGTGACTTGAAAATAGTAAACTGTAGTGACTTGAAATGTGAACTAGTGACTTAAAATAGTTAAATGTAATGACATGAAATTGTGAGCATGTTTCTTGAAAATGGTTAAGTGTAGTGACTTGAAATGTGAATTAGTGACTTTTAAATAGTTAAGTGTAGTGATTTGAAATTAACAACTTGTTTCTTGAAAATGGATAAGTGTAGTGACTAGAAATTGTGAACTCGTTTCTTGAAATGGTTAAGTGTAGCGACTTGAAATTGTGAACTTGTTTCTTGAAAATGGTTGTGTAGTGACTTGAAATGTGAATTAGTGACCTTAAAAATGCGAACGTGTAGTGATTTGAAATTAAGAAGTTGTTTCATGAAAATGCATAAGTGTACTGACTAGAAATTGTGAACTTGTTTCTTGAAATGGTTAAGTGTAGCGACTTGAAATTGTGAACTTGTTTCTTGAAAAGGTTGTGTAGTGACTTGAAATATGAATTAGTGACTTTAAAAATGGTTTAGTATAGTGACTTGAAACTGTAAACTTGTTTCTTGAAATGGTTAAGTGTAGTGACTTTAAATTGTGAACTTATTTCTTGAAAATGGTTAGGTGTAGTGATTTGAAATGTGAATTAGTGACTTGAAAATGGTTAAGTTTAGTGACTTGAATTGTGAATTAGTTACTTGAAAATGGTTAAGTGTAGTGACTTGAAATTGTAATCATTTTTCATGAAATGGTTAATTATAGTGACTTAAAATTGTAAACTTGTATCTTGAAAATGGTTAAGTGTAGTGACTTGAAAATGGTAAACTGTAGTGACTTGAAATGTGAGCTAGTGACTTAAAATAGTTAAATGTAATGACATGAAATTGTGAACATGTTTCTTGAAAATAGTAAACTGTAGTGACTTGAAATGTGAACTAGTGACTTAAAATAGTTAAATGTAATGACATGAAATTGTGAACATGTTTCTTGAAAATGGTTAAGTGTAGTGACTTGAAATTGTGAACTTATTTCTTGAAAATGGTCAAGTGTAGTGACTTGAAATGTGAATTACTGACTTGAAAATGGTTAAGTGTAGAGACTTGAAATTGTGAACTTGTTTCTTGAAAATGGTTTAGTGTAGTCACTTGAAATGTGAATTAGTTACTTGAAAATGGTTAAGTTTAGTGACTTGAATTGTGAATTAGTTACTTGAAAATGGTTAAGTGTAGTGACTTGAAATTGTAATCATTTTTCATGAAATGGTTAATTATAGTGACTTAAAATTGTAAACTTGTTTCTTGAAAATGGTTAAGTGTAGTGACTTGAAAATGGTAAACTGTAGTGACTTGAAATGTGAACTAGTGACTTAAAATAGTTAAATGTAATGACATGAAATTGTGAACATGTTTCTTGAAAATGGTTAAGTGTAGTGACTTGAAATTGTGAACATTTTTCATGAAATGGTTAAGTATAGTGACTTGAAATTGTGAACTTGTTTCTTGAAAATGGTTAAGTGTAGTGACTTGAAATTGTGAACTTATTTCTTTAAAATGGTCAAGTGTAGTGACTTGAAATGTGAATTACTGACTTGAAAATGGTTAAGTGTAGAGACTTGAAATTGTGAACTTGTTTCTTGAAAATGGTTTAGTGTAGTCACTTGAAATGTGAATTAGTTACTTGAAAATGGTTAAGTTTAGTGACTTGAATTGTGAATTAGTTACTTGAAAATGGTTAAGTGTAGTGACTTGAAATTGTAATCATTTTTCATGAAATGGTTAATTATAGTGACTTAAAATTGTAAACTTGTTTCTTGAAAATGGTTAAGTGTAGTGACTTGAAAATGGTAAACTGTAGTGACTTGAAATGTGAGCTAGTGACTTAAAATAGTTAAATGTAATGACATGAAATTGTGAACATGTTTCATGAAAATAGTAAACTGTAGTGACTTGAAATGTGAACTAGTGACTTAAAATAGTTAAATGTAATGACATGAAATTGTGAACATGTTTCTTGAAAATGGTCAAGTGTAGTGACTTGAAATGTGAATTACTGACTTGAAAATGGTTAAGTGTAGAGACTTGAATTGTGAACTTGTTTCTTGAAAATGGTTTAGTGTAGTCACTTGAAATGTGAATTAGTGACTTGAAAATGGTAAAGTGTAGTGACTTGAAATTGTGAAATTGTTTAATGAAATGGTTAAATGTTGTGACTTGAAATTGTGTACTTGTTTCTTGAAAATGGTTAAGTGTAGTGACTTGAAATGTGAATTAGTGACTTGAAAATGGTGAAGTGTAGTGACTTGAAATTGTGAACTTGTTTATTGAACTGGTTAAATATAGTGACTTGAAATTGTGAACTTGTTTCTTGAAAATGGTTAAGTGTAGTGACTTGAAATATGAATTAGTGACTTGAAAAGGGTTAAGTGTAGTGACTTATAATTGTGAACTTGCTTCATGAAAATGGTTAAGTATAGTGACTTGAAATGTGAACTTGTGACTTTAAAATGGTTAAATGTAGTGTATTGAAATTGTGAATTTATTTCTTGAAAATGGTAAAGTGTAGTGACTTGAAATGTAAATTAGTTACTTGAAAATGGTTAAGTGTAGTGACTTGAAATTTAAAACTATTTTCTTGAAAGGTTAAGTGTATTGACTAGAAATTGTGAATTTGTTTCCTGAAAATGGTTGTGTAGTGACTTGAAATGTGAATTAGTAACTTTAAAAATGGTTAAGTATAGTGACTTGAAATTGTGAACTTGTTTCTTGAAATGGTTAAGTGTAGTGACCTGATATGTGAATTACTGACTTGAAAATTGTTAAGCGTAGTGACTTGAAATGTGAATTAGTGACTAGAAAATGGTTAAGTGTAGTGACTTGAAATTGTGAACATTTTTCATGAAATGGTTAAATATAGTGACTTGAAATTGTGAACTTGTTTCTTGAAAATGGTTAAGTGTAGTGACTTGAAAATGTTAAACTGTAGTGACTTGAAATGTGAACTAGTGACTTAAAATAGTTAAATGTAATGACATGAAATTGTGAACATGTTTCTTGAAAATGGTTAAGTGTAGTGACTTGAAATTGTGAACATTTTTCATGAAATGGTTAAGTATAGTGACTTGAAATTGTGAACTTGTTACTTGAAAATGGTTAAGTGTAGTGACTTGAAAATAGTAAACTGTAGTGACTTGAAATGTGAACTAGTGACTTAAAATAGTTAAATGTAATGACATGAAATTGTGAACATGTTTCTTGAAAATGGTTAAGTGTAGTGACTTGAAATGTGAATTAGTGACTTTTAAATAGTTAAGTGTAGTGATTTGAAATTAACAACTTGTTTCTTGAAAATGGATAAGTGTAGTGACTAGAAATTGTGAACTCGTTTCTTGAAATGGGTAAGTGTAGCGACTTGAAATTGTGAACTTGTTTCTTGAAAATGGTTGTGTAGTGACTTGAAATGTGAATTAGTGACCTTAAAAATGCGAACGTGTAGTGATTTGAAATTAAGAAGTTGTTTCATGAAAATGCGTAAGTGTACTGACTAGAAATTGTGAACTTGTTTCTTGAAATGGTTAAGTGTAGCGACTTGAAATTGTGAACTTGTTTCTTGAAAATGGTTGTGTAGTGACTTGAAATATGAATTAGTGACTTTAAAAATGGTTTAGTATAGTGACTTGAAACTGTAAACTTGTTTCTTGAAATGGTTAAGTGTAGTGACTTTAAATTGTGAACTTATTTCTTGAAAATGGTTAGGTGTACTGATTTGAAATGTGAATTAGTGACTTGAAAATGGTTAAGTTTAGTGACTTGAATTGTGAATTAGTTACTTGAAAATGGTTAAGTGTAGTGACTTGAAATTGTAATCATTTTTCATGAAATGGTTAATTATAGTGACTTAAAATTGTAAACTTGTTTCTTGAAAATGGTTAAGTGTAGTGACTTGAAAATGGTAAACTGTAGTGACTTGAAATGTGAGCTAGTGACTTAAAATAGTTAAATGTAATGACATGAAATTGTGAACATGTTTCTTGAAAATAGTAAACTGTAGTGACTTGAAATGTGAACTAGTGACTTAAAATAGTTAAATGTAATGACTTGAAATTGTGAACATGTTTCTTGAAAATGGTTAAGTGTAGTGACTTGAAATTGTGAACTTATTTCTTGAAAATGGTCAAGTGTAGAGACTTGAAATTGTGAACATGTTTCTTGAAAATGGTTAAGTGTAGAGACTTGAAATTGTGAACTTGTTTCTTGAAAATGGTTTAGTGTAGTCACTTGAAATGTGAATTAGTGACTTGAAAATGGTAAAGTGTAGTGACTTGAAATTGTGAAATTGTTTAATGAAATGGTTAAATGTTGTGACTTGAAATTGTGTACTTGTTTCTTGTAAATGGTTAAGTGTAGTGACTTGAAATGTGAATTAGTGACTTGAAAATGGTGAAGTGTAGTGACTTGAAATTGTGAACTTGTTTATTGAACTGGTTAAATATAGTGACTTGAAATTGTGAACTTGTTTCTTGTAAAGTGTTTAGTGTAGTGACTTGAAATGCCAATTAGTGACTTAAAAATGGTTAAGCGTAGTGACTTGAAATTCTGATCTTGTTTCTTGAAAATGGTTAAGTGTAGTGACTTGAAATATGAATTAGTGACTTGAAAAGGGTTAAGTGTAGTGACTTATAATTGTGAACTTGCTTCATGAAAATGGTTAAGTATAGTGACTTGAAATGTGAACTTGTGACTTTAAAATGGTTAAATGTAGTGTATTGAAATTGTGAATTTATTTCTTGAAAATGGTAAAGTGTAGTGACTTGAAATGTAAATTAGTTACTTGAAAATGGTTAAGTGTAGTGACTTGAAATTTAAAACTATTTTCTTGAAAGGTTAAGTGTATTGACTAGAAATTGTGAATTTGTTTCCTGAAAATGGTTGTGTAGTGACTTGAAATGTGAATTAGTAACTTTAAAAATGGTTAAGTATAGTGACTTGAAATTGTGAACTTGTTTCTTGAAATGGTTAAGTGTAGTGACCTGATATGTGAATTACTGACTTGAAAATTGTGAAGCGTAGTGACTTGAAATGTGAATTAGTGACTAGAAAATGGTTAAGTGTAGTGACTTGAAATTGTGAACATTTTTCATGAAATGGTTAAATATAGTGACTTGAAATTGTGAACTTGATTCTTGAAAATGGTTAAGTGTAGTGACTTGAAAATGTTAAACTGTAGTGACTTGAAATGTGAACTAGTGACTTAAAATAGTTAAATGTAATGACATGAAATTGTGAACATGTTTCTTGAAAATGGTTAAGTGTAGTGACTTGAAATTGTGAACATTTTTCATGAAATGGTTAAGTATAGTGACTTGAAATTGTGAACTTGTTTCTTGAAAATGGTTAAGTGTAGTGACTTGAAAATAGTAAACTGTAGTGACTTGAAATGTGAACTAGTGACTTAAAATAGTTAAATGTAATGACATGAAATTGTGAGCATGTTTCTTGAAAATGGTTAAGTGTAGTGACTTGAAATGTGAATTAGTGACTTTTAAATAGTTAAGTGTAGTGATTTGAAATTAACAACTTGTTTCTTGAAAATGGATAAGTGTAGTGACTAGAAATTGTGAACTCGTTTCTTGAAATGGTTAAGTGTAGCGACTTGAAATTGTGAACTTGTTTCTTGAAAATGGTTGTGTAGTGACTTGAAATGTGAATTAGTGACCTTAAAAATGCGAACGTGTAGTGATTTGAAATTAAGAAGTTGTTTCATGAAAATGCATAAGTGTACTGACTAGAAATTGTGAACTTGTTTCTTGAAATGGTTAAGTGTAGCGACTTGAAATTGTGAACTTGTTTCTTGAAAAGGTTGTGTAGTGACTTGAAATATGAATTAGTGACTTTAAAAATGGTTTAGTATAGTGACTTGAAACTGTAAACTTGTTTCTTGAAATGGTTAAGTGTAGTGACTTTAAATTGTGAACTTATTTCTTGAAAATGGTTAGGTGTAGTGATTTGAAATGTGAATTAGTGACTTGAAAATGGTTAAGTTTAGTGACTTGAATTGTGAATTAGTTACTTGAAAATGGTTAAGTGTAGTGACTTGAAATTGTAATCATTTTTCATGAAATGGTTAATTATAGTGACTTAAAATTGTAAACTTGTATCTTGAAAATGGTTAAGTGTAGTGAGTTGAAAATGGTAAACTGTAGTGACTTGAAATGTGAGCTAGTGACTTAAAATAGTTAAATGTAATGACATGAAATTGTGAACATGTTTCTTGAAAATAGTAAACTGTAGTGACTTGAAATGTGAACTAGTGACTTAAAATAGTTAAATGTAATGACATGAAATTGTGAACATGTTTCTTGAAAATGGTTAAGTGTAGTGACTTGAAATTGTGAACTTATTTCTTGAAAATGGTCAAGTGTAGTGACTTGAAATGTGAATTACTGACTTGAAAATGGTTAAGTGTAGAGACTTGAAATTGTGAACTTGTTTCTTGAAAATGGTTTAGTGTAGTCACTTGAAATGTGAATTAGTTACTTGAAAATGGTTAAGTTTAGTGACTTGAATTGTGAATTAGTTACTTGAAAATGGTTAAGTGTAGTGACTTGAAATTGTAATCATTTTTCATGAAATGGTTAATTATAGTGACTTAAAATTGTAAACTTGTTTCTTGAAAATGGTTAAGTGTAGTGACTTGAAAATGGTAAACTGTAGTGACTTGAAATGTGAGCTAGTGACTTAAAATAGTTAAATGTAATGACATGAAATTGTGAACATGTTTCATGAAAATAGTAAACTGTAGTGACTTGAAATGTGAACTAGTGACTTAAAATAGTTAAATGTAATGACATGAAATTGTGAACATGTTTCTTGAAAATGGTCAAGTGTAGTGACTTGAAATGTGAATTACTGACTTGAAAATGGTTAAGTGTAGAGACTTGAATTGTGAACTTGTTTCTTGAAAATGGTTTAGTGTAGTCACTTGAAATGTGAATTAGTGACTTGAAAATGGTAAAGTGTAGTGACTTGAAATTGTGAAATTGTTTAATGAAATGGTTAAATGTTGTGACTTGAAATTGTGTACTTGTTTCTTGAAAATGGTTAAGTGTAGTGACTTGAAATGTGAATTAGTGACTTGAAAATGGTGAAGTGTAGTGACTTGAAATTGTGAACTTGTTTATTGAACTGGTTAAATATAGTGACTTGAAATTGTGAACTTGTTTCTTGTAAAGGGTTTAGTGTAGTGACTTTAAATATGAATTAGTGACTTGAAAAGGGTTAAGTGTAGTGACTTATAATTGTGAACTTGCTTCATGAAAATGGTTAAGTATAGTGACTTGAAATGTGAACTTGTGACTTTAAAATGGTTAAATGTAGTGTATTGAAATTGTGAATTTATTTCTTGAAAATGGTAAAGTGTAGTGACTTGAAATGTAAATTAGTTACTTGAAAATGGTTAAGTGTAGTGACTTGAAATTTAAAACTATTTTCTTGAAAGGTTAAGTGTATTGACTAGAAATTGTGAATTTGTTTCCTGAAAATGGTTGTGTAGTGACTTGAAATGTGAATTAGTAACTTTAAAAATGGTTAAGTATAGTGACTTGAAATTGTGAACTTGTTTCTTGAAATGGTTAAGTGTAGTGACCTGATATGTGAATTACTGACTTGAAAATTGTTAAGCGTAGTGACTTGAAATGTGAATTAGTGACTAGAAAATGGTTAAGTGTAGTGACTTGAAATTGTGAACATTTTTCATGAAATGGTTAAATATAGTGACTTGAAATTGTGAACTTGTTTCTTGAAAATGGTTAAGTGTAGTGACTTGAAAATGTTAAACTGTAGTGACTTGAAATGTGAACTAGTGACTTAAAATAGTTAAATGTAATGACATGAAATTGTGAACATGTTTCTTGAAAATGGTTAAGTGTAGTGACTTGAAATTGTGAACATTTTTCATGAAATGGTTAAGTATAGTGACTTGAAATTGTGAACTTGTTTCTTAAAAATGGTTAAGTGTAGTGACTTTAAAATAGTAAACTGTAGTGACTTGAAATGTGAACTAGTGACTTAAAATAGTTAAATGTAATGACATGAAATTGTGAACATGTTTCTTGAAAATGGTTAAGTGTAGTGACTTGAAATGTGAATTAGTGACTTTTAAATAGTTAAGTGTAGTGATTTGAAATTAACAACTTGTTTCTTGAAAATGGATAAGTGTAGTGACTAGAAATTGTGAACTCGTTTCTTGAAATGGGTAAGTGTAGCGACTTGAAATTGTGAACTTGTTTCTTGAAAATGGTTGTGTAGTGACTTGAAATGTGAATTAGTGACCTTAAAAATGCGAACGTGTAGTGATTTGAAATTAAGAAGTTGTTTCATGAAAATGCGTAAGTGTACTGACTAGAAATTGTGAACTTGTTTCTTGAAATGGTTAAGTGTAGCGACTTGAAATTGTGAACTTGTTTCTTGAAAATGGTTGTGTAGTGACTTGAAATATGAATTAGTGACTTTAAAAATGGTTTAGTATAGTGACTTGAAACTGTAAACTTGTTTCTTGAAATGGTTAAGTGTAGTGACTTTAAATTGTGAACTTATTTCTTGAAAATGGTTAGGTGTAGTGATTTGAAATGTGAATTAGTGACTTGAAAATGGTTAAGTTTAGTGACTTGAATTGTGAATTAGTTACTTGAAAATGGTTAAGTGTAGTGACTTGAAATTGTAATCATTTTTCATGAAATGGTTAATTATAGTGACTTAAAATTGTAAACTTGTTTCTTGAAAATGGTTAAGTGTAGTGACTTGAAAATGGTAAACTGTAGTGACTTGAAATGTGAGCTAGTGACTTAAAATAGTTAAATGTAATGACATGAAATTGTGAACATGTTTCTTGAAAATAGTAAACTGTAGTGACTTGAAATGTGAACTAGTGACTTAAAATAGTTAAATGTAATGACTTGAAATTGTGAACATGTTTCTTGAAAATGGTTAAGTGTAGTGACTTGAAATTGTGAACTTATTTCTTGAAAATGGTCAAGTGTAGATACTTGAAATTGTGAACTTGTTTCTTGAAAATGGTTAAGTGTAGAGACTTGAAATTGTGAACTTGTTTCTTGAAAATGGTTTAGTGTAGTCACTTGAAATGTGAATTAGTGACTTGAAAATGGTAAAGTGTAGTGACTTGAAATTGTGAAATTGTTTAATGAAATGGTTAAATGTTGTGACTTGGAATTGTGTACTTGTTTCTTGTAAATGGTTAAGTGTAGTGACTTGAAATGTGAATTAGTGACTTGAAAATGGTGAAGTGTAGTGACTTGAAATTGTGAACTTGTTTATTGAACTGGTTAAATATAGTGACTTGAAATTGTGAACTTGTTTCTTGTAAAGTGTTTAGTGTAGTGACTTGAAATGCCAATTAGTGACTTAAAAATGGTTAAGCGTAGTGACTTGAAATTCTGATCTTGTTTCTTGAAAATGGTTAAGTGTAGTGACTTGAAATATGAATTAGTGACTTGAAAAGGGTTAAGTGTAGTGACTTATAATTGTGAACTTGCTTCATGAAAATGGTTAAGTATAGTGACTTGAAATGTGAACTTGTGACTTTAAAATGGTTAAATGTAGTGTATTGAAATTGTGAATTTATTTCTTGAAAATGGTAAAGTGTAGTGACTTGAAATGTAAATTAGTTAATTGAAAATGGTTAAGTGTAGTGACTTGAAATTTAAAACTATTTTCTTGAAAGGTTAAGTGTATTGACTAGAAATTGTGAATTTGTTTCCTGAAAATGGTTGTGTAGTGACTTGAAATGTGAATTAGTAACTTTAAAAATGGTTAAGTATAGTGACTTGAAATTGTGAACTTGTTTCTTGAAATGGTTAAGTGTAGTGACCTGATATGTGAATTACTGACTTGAAAATTGTGAAGCGTAGTGACTTGAAATGTGAATTAGTGACTAGAAAATGGTTAAGTGTAGTGACTTGAAATTGTGAACATTTTTCATGAAATGGTTAAATATAGTGACTTGAAATTGTGAACTTGATTCTTGAAAATGGTTAAGTGTAGTGACTTGAAAATGTTAAACTGTAGTGACTTGAAATGTGAACTAGTGACTTAAAATAGTTAAATGTAATGACATGAAATTGTGAACATGTTTCTTGAAAATGGTTAAGTGTAGTGACTTGAAATTGTGAACATTTTTCATGAAATGGTTAAGTATAGTGACTTGAAATTGTGAACTTGTTTCTTGAAAATGGTTAAGTGTAGTGACTTGAAAATAGTAAACTGTAGTGACTTGAAATGTGAACTAGTGACTTAAAATAGTTAAATGTAATGACATGAAATTGTGAGCATGTTTCTTGAAAATGGTTAAGTGTAGTGACTTGAAATGTGAATTAGTGACTTTTAAATAGTTAAGTGTAGTGATTTGAAATTAACAACTTGTTTCTTGAAAATGGATAAGTGTAGTGACTAGAAATTGTGAACTCGTTTCTTGAAATGGTTAAGTGTAGCGACTTGAAATTGTGAACTTGTTTCTTGAAAATGGTTGTGTAGTGACTTGAAATGTGAATTAGTGACCTTAAAAATGCGAACGTGTAGTGATTTGAAATTAAGAAGTTGTTTCATGAAAATGCATAAGTGTACTGACTAGAAATTGTGAACTTGTTTCTTGAAATGGTTAAGTGTAGCGACTTGAAATTGTGAACTTGTTTCTTGAAAAGGTTGTGTAGTGACTTGAAATATGAATTAGTGACTTTAAAAATGGTTTAGTATAGTGACTTGAAACTGTAAACTTGTTTCTTGAAATGGTTAAGTGTAGTGACTTTAAATTGTGAACTTATTTCTTGAAAATGGTTAGGTGTAGTGATTTGAAATGTGAATTAGTGACTTGAAAATGGTTAAGTTTAGTGACTTGAATTGTGAATTAGTTACTTGAAAATGGTTAAGTGTAGTGACTTGAAATTGTAATCATTTTTCATGAAATGGTTAATTATAGTGACTTAAAATTGTAAACTTGTATCTTGAAAATGGTTAAGTGTAGTGAGTTGAAAATGGTAAACTGTAGTGACTTGAAATGTGAGCTAGTGACTTAAAATAGTTAAATGTAATGACATGAAATTGTGAACATGTTTCTTGAAAATAGTAAACTGTAGTGACTTGAAATGTGAACTAGTGACTTAAAATAGTTAAATGTAATGACATGAAATTGTGAACATGTTTCTTGAAAATGGTTAAGTGTAGTGACTTGAAATTGTGAACTTATTTCTTGAAAATGGTCAAGTGTAGTGACTTGAAATGTGAATTACTGACTTGAAAATGGTTAAGTGTAGAGACTTGAAATTGTGAACTTGTTTCTTGAAAATGGTTTAGTGTAGTCACTTGAAATGTGAATTAGTTACTTGAAAATGGTTAAGTTTAGTGACTTGAATTGTGAATTAGTTACTTGAAAATGGTTAAGTGTAGTGACTTGAAATTGTAATCATTTTTCATGAAATGGTTAATTATAGTGACTTAAAATTGTAAACTTGTTTCTTGAAAATGGTTAAGTGTAGTGACTTGAAAATGGTAAACTGTAGTGACTTGAAATGTGAGCTAGTGACTTAAAATAGTTAAATGTAATGACATGAAATTGTGAACATGTTTCATGAAAATAGTAAACTGTAGTGACTTGAAATGTGAACTAGTGACTTGAAATGTGAACTAGTGACTTAAAATAGTTAAATGTAATGACATGAAATTGTGAACATGTTTCTTGAAAATGGTCAAGTGTAGTGACTTGAAATGTGAATTACTGACTTGAAAATGGTTAAGTGTAGAGACTTGAAATTGTGAACTTGTTTCTTGAAAATGGTTGTGTAGTGACTTGAAATGTGAATTAGTGACCTTAAAAATGCGAACGTGTAGTGATTTGAAATTAAGAAGTTGTTTCATGAAAATGCGTAAGTGTACTGACTAGAAATTGTGAACTTGTTTCTTGAAATGGTTAAGTGTAGCGACTTGAAATTGTGAACTTGTTTCTTGAAAATGGTTGTGTAGTGACTTGAAATATGAATTAGTGACTTTAAAAATGGTTTAGTATAGTGACTTGAAACTGTAAACTTGTTTCTTGAAATGGTTAAGTGTAGTGACTTTAAATTGTGAACTTATTTCTTGAAAATGGTTAGGTGTAGTGATTTGAAATGTGAATTAGTGACTTGAAAATGGTTAAGTTTAGTGACTTGAATTGTGAATTAGTTACTTGAAAATGGTTAAGTGTAGTGACTTGAAATTGTAATCATTTTTCATGAAATGGTTAATTATAGTGACTTAAAATTGTAAACTTGTTTCTTGAAAATGGTTAAGTGTAGTGACTTGAAAATGGTAAACTGTAGTGACTTGAAATGTGAGCTAGTGACTTAAAATAGTTAAATGTAATGACATGAAATTGTGAACATGTTTCTTGAAAATAGTAAACTGTAGTGACTTGAAATGTGAACTAGTGACTTAAAATAGTTAAATGTAATGACTTGAAATTGTGAACATGTTTCTTGAAAATGGTTAAGTGTAGTGACTTGAAATTGTGAACTTATTTCTTGAAAATGGTCAAGTGTAGAGACTTGAAATTGTGAACTTGTTTCTTGAAAATGGTTAAGTGTAGAGACTTGAAATTGTGAACTTGTTTCTTGAAAATGGTTTAGTGTAGTCACTTGAAATGTGAATTAGTGACTTGAAAATGGTAAAGTGTAGTGACTTGAAATTGTGAAATTGTTTAATGAAATGGTTAAATGTTGTGACTTGGAATTGTGTACTTGTTTCTTGTAAATGGTTAAGTGTAGTGACTTGAAATGTGAATTAGTGACTTGAAAATGGTGAAGTGTAGTGACTTGAAATTGTGAACTTGTTTATTGAACTGGTTAAATATAGTGACTTGAAATTGTGAACTTGTTTCTTGTAAAGTGTTTAGTGTAGTGACTTGAAATGCCAATTAGTGACTTAAAAATGGTTAAGCGTAGTGACTTGAAATTCTGATCTTGTTTCTTGAAAATGGTTAAGTGTAGTGACTTGAAATATGAATTAGTGACTTGAAAAGGGTTAAGTGTAGTGACTTATAATTGTGAACTTGCTTCATGAAAATGGTTAAGTATAGTGACTTGAAATGTGAACTTGTGACTTTAAAATGGTTAAATGTAGTGTATTGAAATTGTGAATTTATTTCTTGAAAATGGTAAAGTGTAGTGACTTGAAATGTAAATTAGTTAATTGAAAATGGTTAAGTGTAGTGACTTGAAATTTAAAACTATTTTCTTGAAAGGTTAAGTGTATTGACTAGAAATTGTGAATTTGTTTCCTGAAAATGGTTGTGTAGTGACTTGAAATGTGAATTAGTAACTTTAAAAATGGTTAAGTATAGTGACTTGAAATTGTGAACTTGTTTCTTGAAATGGTTAAGTGTAGTGACCTGATATGTGAATTACTGACTTGAAAATTGTGAAGCGTAGTGACTTGAAATGTGAATTAGTGACTAGAAAATGGTTAAGTGTAGTGACTTGAAATTGTGAACATTTTTCATGAAATGGTTAAATATAGTGACTTGAAATTGTGAACTTGATTCTTGAAAATGGTTAAGTGTAGTGACTTGAAAATGTTAAACTGTAGTGACTTGAAATGTGAACTAGTGACTTAAAATAGTTAAATGTAATGACATGAAATTGTGAACATGTTTCTTGAAAATGGTTAAGTGTAGTGACTTGAAATTGTGAACATTTTTCATGAAATGGTTAAGTATAGTGACTTGAAATTGTGAACTTGTTTCTTGAAAATGGTTAAGTGTAGTGACTTGAAAATAGTAAACTGTAGTGACTTGAAATGTGAACTAGTGACTTAAAATAGTTAAATGTAATGACATGAAATTGTGAGCATGTTTCTTGAAAATGGTTAAGTGTAGTGACTTGAAATGTGAATTAGTGACTTTTAAATAGTTAAGTGTAGTGATTTGAAATTAACAACTTGTTTCTTGAAAATGGATAAGTGTAGTGACTAGAAATTGTGAACTCGTTTCTTGAAATGGTTAAGTGTAGCGACTTGAAATTGTGAACTTGTTTCTTGAAAATGGTTGTGTAGTGACTTGAAATGTGAATTAGTGACCTTAAAAATGCGAACGTGTAGTGATTTGAAATTAAGAAGTTGTTTCATGAAAATGCATAAGTGTACTGACTAGAAATTGTGAACTTGTTTCTTGAAATGGTTAAGTGTAGCGACTTGAAATTGTGAACTTGTTTCTTGAAAAGGTTGTGTAGTGACTTGAAATATGAATTAGTGACTTTAAAAATGGTTTAGTATAGTGACTTGAAACTGTAAACTTGTTTCTTGAAATGGTTAAGTGTAGTGACTTTAAATTGTGAACTTATTTCTTGAAAATGGTTAGGTGTAGTGATTTGAAATGTGAATTAGTGACTTGAAAATGGTTAAGTTTAGTGACTTGAATTGTGAATTAGTTACTTGAAAATGGTTAAGTGTAGTGACTTGAAATTGTAATCATTTTTCATGAAATGGTTAATTATAGTGACTTAAAATTGTAAACTTGTATCTTGAAAATGGTTAAGTGTAGTGAGTTGAAAATGGTAAACTGTAGTGACTTGAAATGTGAGCTAGTGACTTAAAATAGTTAAATGTAATGACATGAAATTGTGAACATGTTTCTTGAAAATAGTAAACTGTAGTGACTTGAAATGTGAACTAGTGACTTAAAATAGTTAAATGTAATGACATGAAATTGTGAACATGTTTCTTGAAAATGGTTAAGTGTAGTGACTTGAAATTGTGAACTTATTTCTTGAAAATGGTCAAGTGTAGTGACTTGAAATGTGAATTACTGACTTGAAAATGGTTAAGTGTAGAGACTTGAAATTGTGAACTTGTTTCTTGAAAATGGTTTAGTGTAGTCACTTGAAATGTGAATTAGTTACTTGAAAATGGTTAAGTTTAGTGACTTGAATTGTGAATTAGTTACTTGAAAATGGTTAAGTGTAGTGACTTGAAATTGTAATCATTTTTCATGAAATGGTTAATTATAGTGACTTAAAATTGTAAACTTGTTTCTTGAAAATGGTTAAGTGTAGTGACTTGAAAATGGTAAACTGTAGTGACTTGAAATGTGAGCTAGTGACTTAAAATAGTTAAATGTAATGACATGAAATTGTGAACATGTTTCATGAAAATAGTAAACTGTAGTGACTTGAAATGTGAACTAGTGACTTAAAATAGTTAAATGTAATGACATGAAATTGTGAACATGTTTCTTGAAAATGGTCAAGTGTAGTGTCTTGAAATGTGAATTACTGACTTGAAAATGGTTAAGTGTAGAGACTTGAATTGTGAACTTGTTTCTTGAAAATGGTTTAGTGTAGTCACTTGAAATGTGAATTAGTGACTTGAAAATGGTAAAGTGTAGTGACTTGAAATTGTGAAATTGTTTAATGAAATGGTTAAATGTTGTGACTTGAAATTGTGTACTTGTTTCTTGAAAATGGTTAAGTGTAGTGACTTGAAATGTGAATTAGTGACTTGAAAATGGTGAAGTGTAGTGACTTGAAATTGTGAACTTGTTTATTGAACTGGTTAAATATAGTGACTTGAAATTGTGAACTTGTTTCTTGTAAAGGGTTTAGTGTAGTGACTTTAAATATGAATTAGTGACTTGAAAAGGGTTAAGTGTAGTGACTTATAATTGTGAACTTGCTTCATGAAAATGGTTAAGTATAGTGACTTGAAATGTGAACTTGTGACTTTAAAATGGTTAAATGTAGTGTATTGAAATTGTGAATTTATTTCTTGAAAATGGTAAAGTGTAGTGACTTGAAATGTAAATTAGTTACTTGAAAATGGTTAAGTGTAGTGACTTGAAATTGTGAATTTATTTCTTGAAAATGGTAAAGTGTAGTGACTTGAAATGTAAATTAGTTAATTGAAAATGGTTAAGTGTAGTGACTTGAAATTTAAAACTATTTTCTTGAAAGGTTAAGTGTATTGACTAGAAATTGTGAATTTGTTTCCTGAAAATGGTTGTGTAGTGACTTGAAATGTGAATTAGTAACTTTAAAAATGGTTAAGTATAGTGACTTGAAATTGTGAACTTGTTTCTTGAAATGGTTAAGTGTAGTGACCTGATATGTGAATTACGGACTTGAAAATTGTTAAGCGTAGTGACTTGAAATGTGAATTAGTGACTAGAAAATGGTTAAGTGTAGTGACTTGAAATTGTGAACATTTTTCATGAAATGGTTAAGTATAGTGACTTGAAATTGTGAACTTGTTTCTTGAAAATGGTTAAGTGTAGTGACTTGAAAATGTTAAACTGTAGTGACTTGAAATGTGAACTAGTGACTTAAAATAGTTAAATGTAATGACATGAAATTGTGAACATGTTTCTTGAAAATGGTTAAGTGTAGTGACTTGAAATTGTGAACATTTTTCATGAAATGGTTAAGTATAGTGACTTGAAATTGTGAACTTGTTTCTTGAAAATGGTTAAGTGTAGTGACTTGAAAATGGTTAAGTGTAGTGACTTGAAATGTGAATTAGTGACTTTTAAATAGTTAAGTGTAGTGATTTGAAATTAACAACTTGTTTCTTGAAAATGGATAAGTGTAGTGACTTGAAATTGTGAACTTATTTCTTGAAAATGGTCAAGTGTAGTGACTTGAAATGTGAATTACTGACTTGAAAATGGTTAACTGTAGAGACTTGAAATTGTGAACTTGTTTCTTGAAAATGGTTTAGTGTAGTCACTTGAAATGTGAATTAGTGACTTGAAAATGGTAAAGTGTAGTGACTTGAAATTGTGAAATTGTTTAATGAAATGGTTAAATGTTGTGACTTGAAATTGTGTACTTGTTTCTTGAAAATGGTTAAGTGTAGTGACTTGAAATGTGAATTAGTGACTTGAAAATGGTGAAGTGTAGTGACTTGAAATTGTGAACTTGTTTATTGAACTGGTTAAATATAGTGACTTGAAATTGTGAACTTGTTTCTTTTAAAGGGTTTAGTGTGGTGACTTGAAATGCCAATTAGTGACTTAAAAATGGTTAAGCGTAGTGACTTGAAATTCTGATCTTGTTTCTTGAAAATGGTTAAGTGTAGTGACTTGAAATATGAATTAGTGACTTGAAAAGGGTTAAGTGTAGTGACTTATAATTGTGAACTTGCTTCATGAAAATGGTTAAGCATAGTGACTTGAAATGTGAACTTGTGACTTTAAAATGGTTAAATGTAGTGTATTGAAATTGTGAATTTATTTCTTGAAAATGGTAAAGTGTAGTGACTTGAAATGTAAATTAGTTAATTGATAATGGTTAAGTGTAGTGACTTGAAATTTAAAACTATTTTCTTGAAAGGTTAAGTGTATTGACTAGAAATTGTGAATTTGTTTCCTGAAAATGGTTGTGTAGTGACTTGAAATGTGAATTAGTAACTTTAAAAATGGTTAAGTATAGTGACTTGAAATTGTGAACTTGTTTCTTGAAATGGTTAAGTGTAGTGACCTGATATGTGAATTACTGACTTGAAAATTGTTAAGCGTAGTGACTTGAAATGTGAATTAGTGACTAGAAAATGGTTAAGTGTAGTGACTTGAAATTGTGAACATTTTTCATGAAATGGTTAAATATAGAGACTTGAAATTGTGAACTTGTTTCTTGAAAATGGTTAAGTGTAGTGACTTGAAAATGGTAAACTGTAGTGACTTGAAATGTGAGCTAGTGAATTAAAATAGTTAAATGTAATGACATGAAATTGTGAACATGTTTCTTGAAAATAGTAAACTGTAGTGACTTGAAATGTGAACTAGTGACTTAAAATAGTTAAATGTAATGACATGAAATTGTGAACATGTTTCTTGAAAATGGTTAAGTGTAGTGACTTGAAATTGTGAACTTATTTCTTGAAAATGGTTAAGTGTAGAGACTTGAAATTGTGAACTTGTTTCTTGAAAATGGTTTAGTGTAGTCACTTGAAATGTGAATTAGTGACTTGAAAATGGTAAAGTGTAGTGACTTGAAATTGTGAAATTGTTTAATGAAATGGTTAAATGTTGTGACTTGAAATTGTGTACTTGTTTCTTGAAAATGGTTAAGTGTAGTGACTTGAAATGTGAATTTGTGACTTGAAAATGGTGAAGTGTAGTGACTTGAAATTGTGAACTTGTTTATTGAACTGGTTAAATAAAGTGACTTGAAATTGTGAACTTGTTTCTTTTAAAGGGTTTAGTGTAGTGACTTGAAATGCCAATTAGTGACTTAAAAATGGTTAAGCGTAGTGACTTGAAATTCTCATCTTGTTTCTTGAAAATGGTTAAGTGTAGTGACTTGAAATATGAATTAGTGACTTGAAAAGGGTTAAGTGTAGTGACTTATAATTGTGAACTTGCTTCATGAAAATGGTTAAGCATAGTGACTTGAAATGTGAACTTGTGACTTTAAAATGGTTAAATGTAGTGTATTGAAATTGTGAATTTATTTCTTGAAAATGGTAAAGTGTAGTGACTTGAAATGTAAATTAGTTAATTGATAATGGTTAAGTGTAGTGACTTGAAATTTAAAACTATTTTCTTGAAAGGTTAAGTGTATTGACTAGAAATTGTGAATTTGTTTCCTGAAAATGGTTGTGTAGTGACTTGAAATGTGAATTAGTAACTTTAAAAATGGTTAAGTATAGTGACTTGAAATTGTGAACTTGTTTCTTGAAATGGTTAAGTGTAGTGACCTGATATGTGAATTGCTGACTTGAAAATTGTGAAGCGTAGTGACTTGAAATGTGAATTAGTGACTAGAAAATGGTTAAGTGTAGTGACTTGAAATTGTGAACATTTTTCATGAAATGGTTAAATATAGTGACTTGAAATTGTGAACTTGATTCTTGAAAATGGTTAAGTGTAGTGACTTGAAAATGTTAAACTGTAGTGACTTGAAATGTGAACTAGTGACTTAAAATAGTTAAATGTAATGACATGAAATTGTGAACATGTTTCTTGAAAATGGTTAAGTGTAGTGACTTTAAATTGTGAACATTTTTCATGAAATGGTAAAGTATAGTGACTTGAAATTGTGAACTTGTTTCTTGAAAATGGTTAAGTGTAGTGACTTGAAAATGGTTAAGTGTAGTGACTTGAAATGTGAACTAGTGACTTAAAATAGTTAAATGTAATGACATGAAATTGTGAGCATGTTTCTTGAAAATGGTTAAGTGTAGTGACTTGAAATGTGAATTAGTGACTTTTAAATAGTTAAGTGTAGTGATTTGAAATTAACAACTTGTTTCTTGAAAATGGATAAGTGTAGTGACTAGAAATTGTGAACTCGTTTCTTGAAATGGTTAAGTGTAGCGACTTGAAATTGTGAACTTGTTTCTTGAAAATGGTTGTGTAGTGACTTGAAATGTGAATTAGTGACCTTAAAAATGCGAACGTGTAGTGATTTGAAATTAAGAAGTTGTTTCATGAAAATGCATAAGTGTACTGACTAGAAATTGTGAACTTGTTTCTTGAAATGGTTAAGTGTAGCGACTTGAAATTGTGAACTTGTTTCTTGAAAAGGTTGTGTAGTGACTTGAAATATGAATTAGTGACTTTAAAAATGGTTTAGTATAGTGACTTGAAACTGTAAACTTGTTTCTTGAAATGGTTAAGTGTAGTGACTTTAAATTGTGAACTTATTTCTTGAAAATGGTTAGGTGTAGTGATTTGAAATGTGAATTAGTGACTTGAAAATGGTTAAGTTTAGTGACTTGAATTGTGAATTAGTTACTTGAAAATGGTTAAGTGTAGTGACTTGAAATTGTAATCATTTTTCATGAAATGGTTAATTATAGTGACTTAAAATTGTAAACTTGTATCTTGAAAATGGTTAAGTGTAGTGACTTGAAAATGGTAAACTGTAGTGACTTGAAATGTGAGCTAGTGACTTAAAATAGTTAAATGTAATGACATGAAATTGTGAACATGTTTCTTGAAAATAGTAAACTGTAGTGACTTGAAATGTGAACTAGTGACTTAAAATAGTTAAATGTAATGACATGAAATTGTGAACATGTTTCTTGAAAATGGTTAAGTGTAGTGACTTGAAATGCCAATTAGTGACTTAAAAATGGTTAAGCGTACTGACTTAAAATTCTTATCTTGTTTCTTGAAAATGGTTAAGTGTAGTGATTTGAAATATGAATTAGTGACTTGAAAAGGGTTAAGTGTAGTGACTTATAATTGTGAACTTGCTTCATGAAAATGGTTAAGTATAGTGACTTGAAATGTGAACTTGTGACTTTAAAATGGTTAAATGTAGTGTATTGAAATTGTGAATTTATTTCTTGAAAATGGTAAAGTGTAGTGACTTGAAATGTAAATTAGTTATTTGAAAATGGTTAAGTGTAGTGACTTGAAATTTAAAACTATTTTCTTGAAAGGTTAAGTGTATTGACTAGAAATTGTGAATTTGTTTCCTGAAAATGGTTGTTTAGTGACTTGAAATGGGAATTAGTAACTTTAAAAATGGTTAAGTATAGTGACTTGAAATTGTGAACTTGTTTCTTGAAATGGTTAAGTGTAGTGACCTGATATGTGAATTACTGACTTGAAAATTGTTAAGCGTAGTGACTTGAAATGTGAATTAGTGACTAGAAAATGGTTAAGTGTAGTGACTTGAAATTGTGAACATTTTTCATGAAATGGTTAAATATAGTGACTTGAAATTGTGAACTTGTTTCTTGAAAATGGTTAAGTGTAGTGACTTGAAAATGTTAAACTGTAGTGACTTGAAATGTGAACTAGTGACTTAAAATAGTTAAATGTAATGACATGAAATTGTGAACATGTTTCTTGAAAATGGTTAAGTGTAGTGACTTGAAATTGTGAACATTTTTCATGAAATGGTTAAGTATAGTGACTTGAAATTGTGAACTTGTTTCTTGAAAATGGTTAAGTGTAGTGACTTGAAAATAGTAAACTGTAGTGACTTGAAATGTGAACTAGTGACTTAAAATAGTTAAATGTAACGACATGAAATTGTGAACATGTTTCTTGAAAATGGTTAAGTGTAGTGACTTGAAATGTGAATTAGTGACTTTTAAATAGTTAAGTGTAGTGATTTGAAATTAACAACTTGTTTCTTGAAAATGGATAAGTGTAGTGACTAGAAATTGTGAACTCGTTTCTTGAAATGGTTAAGTGTAGCGACTTGAAATTGTGAACTTGTTTCTTGAAAATGGTTGTGTAGTGACTTGAAATGTGAATTAGTGACCTTAAAAAAGCGAACGTGTAGTGATTTGAAATTAAGAAGTTGTTTCATGAAAATGCATAAGTGTACTGACTAGAAATTGTGAACTTGTTTCTTGAAATGGTTAAGTGTAGCGACTTGAAATTGTGAACTTGTTTCTTGAAAATGGTTGTGTAGTGACTTGAAATATGAATTAGTGACTTTAAAAATGGTTTAGTATAGTGACTTGAAACTGTAAACTTGTTTCTTGAAATGGTTAAGTGTAGTGACTTTAAATTGTGAACTTATTTCTTGAAAATGGTTAGGTGTAGTGACTTGAAATGTGAATTAGTGACTTGAAAATGGTTAAGTTTAGTGACTTGAATTGTGAATTAGTTACTTGAAAATGGTTAAGTGTAGTGACTTGAAATTGTAATCATTTTTCATGAAATGGTTAATTATAGTGACTTAAAATTGTAAACTTGTTTCTTGAAAATGGTTAAGTGTAGTGACTTGAAAATGGTAAACTGTAGTGACTTGAAATGTGAGCTAGTGACTTAAAATAGTTAAATGTAATGACATGAAATTGTGAACATGTTTCTTGAAAATAGTAAACTGTAGTGACTTGAAATGTGAACTAGTGACTTAAAATAGTTAAATGTAATGACATGAAATTGTGAACATGTTTCTTGAAAATGGTTAAGTGTAGTGACTTGAAATTGTGAACTTGTTTCTTGAAAATGGTTAAGTGTAGTGACTTGAAAATAGTAAACTGTAGTGACTTGAAATGTGAACTAGTGACTTAAAATAGTTAAATGTAATGACATGAAATTGTGAACATGTTTCTTGAAAATGGTTAAGTGTAGTGACTTGAAATGTGAATTAGTGACTTTTAAATAGTTAAGTGTAGTGATTTGAAATTAACAACTTGTTTCTTGAAAATGGATAAGTGTAGTGACTAGAAATTGTGAACTCGTTTTTTGAAATGGTTAAGTGTAGCGACTTGAAATTGTGAACTTGTTTCTTGAAAATGGTTGTGTAGTGACTTGAAATGTGAATTAGTGACCTTAAAAATGCGAACGTGTAGTGATTTGAAATTAAGAAGTTGTTTCATGAAAATGCATAAGTGTACTGACTAGAAATTGTGAACTTGTTTCTTGAAATGGTTAAGTGTAGCGACTTGAAATTGTGAACTTGTTTCTTGAAAATGGTTGTGTAGTGACTTGAAATGTGAATTAGTGACCTTAAAAATGCGAACGTGTAGTGATTTGAAATTAAGAAGTTGTTTCATGAAAATGCATAAGTGTACTGACTAGAAATTGTGAACTTGTTTCTTGAAATGGTTAAGTGTAGCGACTTGAAATTGTGAACTTGTTTCTTGAAAATGGTTGTGTAGTGACTTGAAATGTGAATTAGTGACCTTAAAAATGCGAACGTGTAGTGATTTGAAATTAAGAAGTTGTTTCATGAAAATGCATAAGTGTACTGACTAGAAATTGTGAACTTGTTTCTTGAAATGGTTAAGTGTAGCGACTTGAAATTGTGAACTTGTTTCTTGAAAATGGTTGTGTAGTGACTTGAAATGTGAATTAGTGACCTTAAAAATGCGAACGTGTAGTGATTTGAAATTAAGAAGTTGTTTCATGAAAATGCATAAGTGTACTGACTAGAAATTGTGAACTTGTTTCTTGAAATGGTTAAGTGTAGCGACTTGAAATTGTGAACTTGTTTCTTGAAAATGGTTGTGTAGTGACTTGAAATATGAATTAGTGACTTTAAAAATGGTTTAGTATAGTGACTTGAAACTGTAAACTTGTTTCTTGAAATGGTTAAGTGTAGTGACTTTAAATTGTGAACTTATTTCTTGAAAATGGTTAGGTGTAGTGATTTGAAATGTGAATTAGTGACTTGAAAATGGTTAAGTTTAGTGACTTGAATTGTGAATTAGTTACTTGAAAATGGTTAAGTGTAGTGACTTGAAATTGTAATCATTTTTCATGAAATGGTTAATTATAGTGACTTAAAATTGTAAACTTGTTTCTTGAAAATGGTTAAGTGTAGTGACTTGAAAATGGTAAACTGTAGTGACTTGAAATGTGAGCTAGTGACTTAAAATAGTTAAATGTAATGACATGAAATTGTGAACATGTTTCTTGAAAATAGTAAACTGTAGTGACTTGAAATGTGAACTAGTGACTTAAAATAGTTAAATGTAATGACATGAAATTGTGAACATGTTTCTTGAAAATGGTTAAGTGTAGTGACTTGAAATTGTGAACTTGTTTCTTGAAAATGGTTAAGTGTAGTGACTTGAAAATAGTAAACTGTAGTGACTTGAAATGTGAACTAGTGACTTAAAATAGTTAAATGTAATGACATGAAATTGTGAACATGTTTCTTGAAAATGGTTAAGTGTAGTGACTTGAAATGTGAATTAGTGACTTTTAAATAGTTAAGTGTAGTGATTTGAAATTAACAACTTGTTTCTTGAAAATGGATAAGTGTAGTGACTAGAAATTGTGAACTCGTTTTTTGAAATGGTTAAGTGTAGCGACTTGAAATTGTGAACTTGTTTCTTGAAAATGGTTGTGTAGTGACTTGAAATGTGAATTAGTGACCTTAAAAATGCGAACGTGTAGTGATTTGAAATTAAGAAGTTGTTTCATGAAAATGCATAAGTGTACTGACTAGAAATTGTGAACTTGTTTCTTGAAATGGTTAAGTGTAGCGACTTGAAATTGTGAACTTGTTTCTTGAAAATGGTTGTGTAGTGACTTGAAATGTGAATTAGTGACCTTAAAAATGCGAACGTGTAGTGATTTGAAATTAAGAAGTTGTTTCATGAAAATGCATAAGTGTACTGACTAGAAATTGTGAACTTGTTTCTTGAAATGGTTAAGTGTAGCGACTTGAAATTGTGAACTTGTTTCTTGAAAATGGTTGTGTAGTGACTTGAAATGTGAATTAGTGACCTTAAAAATGCGAACGTGTAGTGATTTGAAATTAAGAAGTTGTTTCATGAAAATGCATAAGTGTACTGACTAGAAATTGTGAACTTGTTTCTTGAAATGGTTAAGTGTAGCGACTTGAAATTGTGAACTTGTTTCTTGAAAATGGTTGTGTAGTGACTTGAAATATGAATTAGTGACTTTAAAAATGGTTTAGTATAGTGACTTGAAACTGTAAACTTGTTTCTTGAAATGGTTAAGTGTAGTGACTTTAAATTGTGAACTTATTTCTTGAAAATGGTTAGGTGTAGTGATTTGAAATGTGAATTAGTGACTTGAAAATGGTTAAGTTTAGTGACTTGAATTGTGAATTAGTTACTTGAAAATGGTTAAGTGTAGTGACTTGAAATTGTAATCATTTTTCATGAAATGGTTAATTATAGTGACTTAAAATTGTAAACTTGTTTCTTGAAAATGGTTAAGTGTAGTGACTTGAAAATGGTAAACTGTAGTGACTTGAAATGTGAGCTAGTGACTTAAAATAGTTAAATGTAATGACATGAAATTGTGAACATGTTTCTTGAAAATAGTAAACTGTAGTGACTTGAAATGTGAACTAGTGACTTAAAATAGTTAAATGTAATGACATGAAATTGTGAACATGTTTCTTGAAAATGGTTAAGTGTAGTGACTTGAAATTGTGAACTTGTTTCTTGAAAATGGTTAAGTGTAGTGACTTGAAAATAGTAAACTGTAGTGACTTGAAATGTGAACTAGTGACTTAAAATAGTTAAATGTAATGACATGAAATTGTGAACATGTTTCTTGAAAATGGTTAAGTGTAGTGACTTGAAATGTGAATTAGTGACTTTTAAATAGTTAAGTGTAGTGATTTGAAATTAACAACTTGTTTCTTGAAAATGGATAAGTGTAGTGACTAGAAATTGTGAACTTGTTTCTTGAAAATGGTTGTGTAGTGACTTGAAATGTGAATTAGTGACCTTAAAAATGCGAACGTGTAGTGATTTGAAATTAAGAAGTTGTTTCATGAAAATGCATAAGTGTACTGACTAGAAATTGTGAACTTGTTTCTTGAAATGGTTAAGTGTAGCGACTTGAAATTGTGAACTTGTTTCTTGAAAATGGTTGTGTAGTGACTTGAAATATGAATTAGTGACTTTAAAAATGGTTTAGTATAGTGACTTGAAACTGTAAACTTGTTTCTTGAAATGGTTAAGTGTAGTGACTTTAAATTGTGAACTTATTTCTTGAAAATGGTTAGGTGTAGTGATTTGAAATGTGAATTAGTGACTTGAAAATGGTTAAGTTTAGTGACTTGAATTGTGAATTAGTTACTTGAAAATGGTTAAGTGTAGTGACTTGAAATTGTAATCATTTTTCATGAAATGGTTAATTATAGTGACTTAAAATTGTAAACTTGTATCTTGAAAATGGTTAAGTGTAGTGACTTGAAAATGGTAAACTGTAGTGACTTGAAATGTGAGCTAGTGACTTAAAATAGTTAAATGTAATGACATGAAATTGTGAACATGTTTCTTGAAAATAGTAAACTGTAGTGACTAGAAATGTGAACTAGTGACTTAAAATAGTTAAATGTAATGACATGAAATTGTGAACATGTTTCTTGAAAATGGTTAAGTGTAGTGACTTGAAATGCCAATTAGTGACTTAAAAATGGTTAAGCGTACTGACTTAAAATTCTGATCTTGTTTCTTGAAAATGGTTAAGTGTAGTGATTTGAAATATGAATTAGTGACTTGAAAAGGGTTAAGTGTAGTGACTTATAATTGTGAACTTGCTTCATGAAAATGGTTAAGTATAGTGACTTGAAATGTGAACTTGTGACTTTAAAATGGTTAAATGTAGTGTATTGAAATTGTGAATTTATTTCTTGAAAATGGTAAAGTGTAGTGACTTGAAATGTAAATTAGTTATTTGAAAATGGTTAAGTGTAGTGACTTGAAATTTAAAACTATTTTCTTGAAAGGTTAAGTGTATTGACTAGAAATTGTGAATTTGTTTCCTGAAAATGGTTGTTTAGTGACTTGAAATGGGAATTAGTAACTTTAAAAATGGTTAAGTATAGTGACTTGAAATTGTGAACTTGTTTCTTGAAATGGTTAAGTGTAGTGACCTGATATGTGAATTACTGACTTGAAAATTGTTAAGCGTAGTGACTTGAAATGTGAATTAGTGACTAGAAAATGGTTAAGTGTAGTGACTTGAAATTGTGAACATTTTTCATGAAATGGTTAAATATAGTGACTTGAAATTGTGAACTTGTTTCTTGAAAATGGTTAAGTGTAGTGACTTGAAAATGTTAAACTGTAGTGACTTGAAATGTGAACTAGTGACTTAAAATAGTTAAATGTAATGACATGAAATTGTGAACATGTTTCTTGAAAATGGTTAAGTGTAGTGACTTGAAATTGTGAACATTTTTCATGAAATGGTTAAGTATAGTGACTTGAAATTGTGAACTTGTTTCTTGAAAATGGTTAAGTGTAGTGACTTGAAAATAGTAAACTGTAGTGACTTGAAATGTGAACTAGTGACTTAAAATAGTTAAATGTAACGACATGAAATTGTGAACATGTTTCTTGAAAATGGTTAAGTGTAGTGACTTGAAATGTGAATTAGTGACTTTTAAATAGTTAAGTGTAGTGATTTGAAATTAACAACTTGTTTCTTGAAAATGGATAAGTGTAGTGACTAGAAATTGTGAACTCGTTTCTTGAAATGGTTAAGTGTAGCGACTTGAAATTGTGAACTTGTTTCTTGAAAATGGTTGTGTAGTGACTTGAAATGTGAATTAGTGACCTTAAAAATGCGAACGTGTAGTGATTTGAAATTAAGAAGTTGTTTCATGAAAATGCATAAGTGTACTGACTAGAAATTGTGAACTTGTTTCTTGAAATGGTTAAGTGTAGCGACTTGAAATTGTGAACTTGTTTCTTGAAAATGGTTGTGTAGTGACTTGAAATATGAATTAGTGACTTTAAAAATGGTTTAGTATAGTGACTTGAAACTGTAAACTTGTTTCTTGAAATGGTTAAGTGTAGTGACTTTAAATTGTGAACTTATTTCTTGAAAATGGTTAGGTGTAGTGATTTGAAATGTGAATTAGTGACTTGAAAATGGTTAAGTTTAGTGACTTGAATTGTGAATTAGTTACTTGAAAATGGTTAAGTGTAGTGACTTAAAATTGTAATCATTTTTCATGAAATGGTTAATTATAGTGACTTAAAATTGTAAACTTGTTTCTTGAAAATGGTTAAGTGTAGTGACTTGAAAATGGTAAACTGTAGTGACTTGAAATGTGAGCTAGTGACTTAAAATAGTTAAATGTAATGACATGAAATTGTGAACATGTTTCTTGAAAATAGTAAACTGTAGTGACTTGAAATGTGAACTAGTGACTTAAAATAGTTAAATGTAATGACATGAAATTGTGAACATGTTTCTTGAAAATGGTAGTTTCTTGAAAATGGTTAAGTGTAGTGACTTGAAATTGTGAACTTATTTCTTGAAAATGGTCAAGTGTAGTGACTTGAAATGTGAATTACTGACTTCAAAATGGTTACGTGTAGAGACTTGAAATTGTGAACTTGTTTCTTGAAAATGGTTTAGTGTAGTCACTTGAAATGTGAATTAGTGACTTGAAAATGGTAAAGTGTAGCGACTTGAAATTGTGAACTTGTTTCTTGAAAATGGTTGTGTAGTGACTTGAAATATGAATTAGTGACTTTAAAAATGGTTTAGTATGGTGACTTGAAACTGTAAACTTGTTTCTTGAAATGGTTAAGTGTAGTGACTTTAAATTGTGAACTTATTTCTTGAAAATGGTTAGGTGTAGTGATTTGAAATGTGAATTAGTGACTTGAAAATGGTTAAGTTTAGTGACTTGAATTGTGAATTAGTTACTTGAAAATGGTTAAGTGTAGTGACTTGAAATTGTAATCATTTTTCATGAAAGGGTTAAGTGTAGTGACTTATAATTGTGAACTTGTATCTTGAAAATGGTTAAGTGTAGTGACTTGAAAATGGTAAACTGTAGTGACTTGAAATGTGAGCTAGTGACTTAAAATAGTTAAATGTAATGACATGAAATTGTGAACATGTTTCTTGAAAATAGTAAACTGTAGTGACTAGAAATGTGAACTAGTGACTTAAAATAGTTAAATGTAATGACATGAAATTGTGAACATGTTTCTTGAAAATGGTTAAGTGTAGTGACTTGAAATGCCAATTAGTGACTTAAAAATGGTTAAGCGTACTGACTTAAAATTCTGATCTTGTTTCTTGAAAATGGTTAAGTGTAGTGATTTGAAATATGAATTAGTGACTTGAAAAGGGTTAAGTGTAGTGACTTATAATTGTGAACTTGCTTCATGAAAATGGTTAAGTATAGTGACTTGAAATGTGAACTTGTGACTTTAAAATGGTTAAATGTAGTGTATTGAAATTGTGAATTTATTTCTTGAAAATGGTAAAGTGTAGTGACTTGAAATGTAAATTAGTTATTTGAAAATGGTTAAGTGTAGTGACTTGAAATTTAAAACTATTTTCTTGAAAGGTTAAGTGTATTGACTAGAAATTGTGAATTTGTTTCCTGAAAATGGTTGTTTAGTGACTTGAAATGGGAATTAGTAACTTTAAAAATGGTTAAGTATAGTGACTTGAAATTGTGAACTTGTTTCTTGAAATGGTTAAGTGTAGTGACCTGATATGTGAATTACTGACTTGAAAATTGTTAAGCGTAGTGACTTGAAATGTGAATTAGTGACTAGAAAATGGTTAAGTGTAGTGACTTGAAATTGTGAACATTTTTCATGAAATGGTTAAATATAGTGACTTGAAATTGTGAACTTGTTTCTTGAAAATGGTTAAGTGTAGTGACTTGAAAATGTTAAACTGTAGTGACTTGAAATGTGAACTAGTGACTTAAAATAGTTAAATGTAATGACATGAAATTGTGAACATGTTTCTTGAAAATGGTTAAGTGTAGTGACTTGAAATTGTGAACATTTTTCATGAAATGGTTAAGTATAGTGACTTGAAATTGTGAACTTGTTTCTTGAAAATGGTTAAGTGTAGTGACTTGAAAATAGTAAACTGTAGTGACTTGAAATGTGAACTAGTGACTTAAAACAGTTAAATGTAATGACATGAAATTGTGAACATGTTTCTTGAAAATGGTTGTGTAGTGACTTGAAATGTGAACTAGTGACCTTAAAAATGTGAACGTGTAGTGATTTGAAATTAAGAAGTTGTTTCATGAAAATGGATAAGTGTACTGACTAGAAATTGTGAACTTGTTTCTTGAAATGGTTAAGTGTAGCAACTTGAAATTGTGAACTTGTTTCTTGAAAATGGTTGTGTAGTGACTTGAAATGTGAATTAGTGACCTTAAAAATGCGAACGTGTAGTGATTTGAAATTAAGAAGTTGTTTCATGAAAATGCATAAGTGTACTGATTAGAAATTGTGAACTTGTTTCTTGAAATGGTTAAGTGTAGCGACTTGAAATTGTGAACTTGTTTCTTGAAAATGGTTGTGTAGTGACTTGAAATATGAATTAGTGACTTTAAAAATGGTTTAGTATAGTGACTTGAAACTGTAAACTTGTTTCTTGAAATGGTTAAATGTAGTGACTTTAAATTGTGAACTTATTTCTTGAAAATGGTTAGGTGTAGTGATTTGAAATGTGAATTAGTGACTTGAAAATGGTTAAGTTTAGTGACTTGAATTGTGAATTAGTTACTTGAAAATGGTTTAGTGTAGTCACTTGAAATGTGAAATAGTGACTTGAAAATGGTAAAGTGTAGTGACTTGAAATTGTGAAATTGTTTAATGAAATGGTTAAATGTTGTGACTTGAAATTGTGTACTTGTTTCTTGAAAATGGTTAAGTGTAGTGACTTGAAATGTGAATTAGTGACTTGGAAATGGTTACGTTTAGTGACTTGAAATTGTGAATTAGTTACTTGAAAATGGTTAAGTGTAGTGACTTGAAATTGTAATCATTTTTCATGAAATGGTTAATTATAGTGACTTAAAATTGTAAACTTGTTTCTTGAAAATGGTTAAGTGTAGTGACTTGAAAATGGTAAACTGTAGTGACTTGAAATGTGAGCTAGTGACTTAAAATAGTTAAATGTAATGACATGAAATTGTGAACATGTTTCTTGAAAATAGTAAACTGTAGTGACTTGAAATGTGAACTAGTGACTTAAAATAGTTAAATGTAATGACATGAAATTGTGAACATGTTTCTTGAAAATGGTTAAGTGTAGTGACTTGAAATTGTGAACTTATTTCTTGAAAATGGTCAAGTGTAGTGACTTGAAATGTGAATTACTGACTTGAAAATGGTTAAGTGTAGAGACTTGAAATTGTGAACTAGTTTCTTGAAAATGGTTTAGTGTAGTCACTTGAAATGTGAATTAGTGACTTGAAAATGGTAAAGTGTAGTGACTTGAAATTGTGAAATTGTTTAATGAAATGGTTAAATGTTGTGACTTGAAATTGTGTACTTGTTTCTTGAAAATGGTTAAGTGTAGTGACTTGAAATGTGAATTAGTGACTTGAAAATGGTGAAGTGTAGTGACTTGAAATTGTGAACTTGTTTATTGAACTGGTTAAATATAGTGACTTGAAATTGTGAACTTGTTTCTTGTAAAGGGTTTAGTGTAGTGACTTGAAATGCCAATTAGTGACCTAAAAATGGTTAAGCGTAGTCACTTGAAATTCTGATCTTGTTTCTTGAAAATGGTTAAGTGTAGTGACTTGAAATATGAATTAGTGACTTGAAAAGGGTTAAGTGTAGTGACTTATAATTGTGAACTTGCTTCATGAAAATGGTTAAGTATAGTGACTTGAAATGTGAACTTTTGACTTTAAAATGGTTAAATGTAGTGTATTGAAATTGTGAATTTATTTCTTGAAAATGGTAAAGTGTAGTGACTTGAAATGTAAATTAGTTAATTGAAAATGGTTAAGTGTAGTGACTTGAATTGTGAATTAGTTACTTGAAAATGGTTAAGTGTAGTGACTTGAAATTGTAATCATTTTTCATGAAATGGTTAATTATAGTGACTTAAAATTGTAAACTTGTATCTTGAAAATGGTTAAGTGTAGTGACTTGAAAATGGTAAACTGTAGTGACTTGAAATGTGAGCTAGTGACTTAAAATAGTTAAATGTAATGACATGAAATTGTGAACATGTTTCTTGAAAATAGTAAACTGTAGTGACTTGAAATGTGAACTAGTGACTTAAAATAGTTAAATGTAATGACATGAAATTGTGAACATGTTTCTTGAAAATGGTTAAGTGTAGTGACTTGAAATTGTGAACTTATTTCTTGAAAATGGTCAAGTGTAGTGACTTGAAATGTGAATTACTGACTTGAAAATTGTTAAGTGTAGAGACTTGAAATTGTGAACTTGTTTCTTGAAAATGGTTTAGTGTAGTCACTTGAAATTGTGAAGTTGTTTAATGAAATGGTTAAATGTTGTGACTTGAAATTGTGTACTTGTTTCTTGAAAATGGTTAAGTGTAGTGACTTGAAATTGTGAACTTGTTTATTGAACTGGTTAAATATAGTGACTTGAAATTGTGAACTTGTTTCTTGTAAAGGGTTTAGTGTAGTGACTTGAAATGCCAATTAGTGACCTAAAAATGGTTAAGCGTAGTCACTTGAAATTCTGATCTTGTTTCTTGAAAATGGTTAAGTGTAGTGACTTGAAATATGAATTAGTGACTTGAAAAGGGTTAAGTGTAGTGACTTATAATTGTGAACTTGCTTCATGAAAATGGTTAAGTATAGTGACTTGAAATGTGAACTTGTGACTTTAAAATGGTTAAATGTAGTGTATTGAAATTGTGAATTTATTTCTTGAAAATGGTAAAGTGTAGTGACTTGAAATGTAAATTAGTTAATTGAAAATGGTTAAGTGTAGTGACTTGAAATTTAAAACTATTTTCTTGAAAGGTTAAGTGTATTGACTAGAAATTGTGAATTTATTTCCTGAAAATGTTTGTGTAGTAACTTGAAATGTGAATTAGTAACTTTAAAAATGGTTAAGTATAGTGACTTGAAATTGTGAACTTGTTTCTTGAAATGGTTAAGTGTAGTGACCTGATATGTGAATTGCTGACTTGAAAATTGTTAAGTGTAGTGACTTGAAATGTGAATTAGTGACTAGAAAATGGTTAAGTGTAGTGACTTGAAATTGTGAACATTTTTCATGAAATGGTTAAATATAGTGACTTGAAATTGTGAACTTGTTTCTTGAAAATGGTTAAGTGTAGTGACTTGAAAATGTTAAACTGTAGTGACTTGAAATGTGAACTAGTGACTTAAAATAGTTAAATGTAATGACATGAAATTGTGAACATGTTTCTTGAAAATGGTTAAGTGTAGTGACTTGAAATTGTGAACATTTTTCATGAAATGGTTAAGTATAGTGACTTGAAATTGTGAACTTGTTTCTTGAAAATGGTTAAGTGTAGTGACTTGAAAATAGTAAACTGTAGTGACTTGAAATGTGAACTAGTGACTTAAAATAGTTAAATGTAATGACATGAAATTGTGAACATGTTTCTTGAAAATGGTTAAGTGTAGTGACTTGAAATGTGAATTAGTGACTTTTAAATAGTTAAGTGTAGTGATTTGAAATTAACAACTTGTTTCTTGAAAATGGATAAGTGTAGTGACTAGAAATTGTGAACTCGTTTTTTGAAATGGTTAAGTGTAGCGACTTGAAATTGTGAACTTGTTTCTTGAAAATGGTTGTGTAGTGACTTGAAATGTGAATTAGTGACCTTAAAAATGCGAACGTGTAGTGATTTGAAATTAAGAACTTGTTTCATGAAAATGCATAAGTGTACTGACTAGAAATTGTGAACTTGTTTCTTGAAATGGTTAAGTGTAGCGACTTGAAATTGTGAACTTGTTTCTTGAAAATGGTTGTGTAGTGACTTGAAATGTGAATTAGTGACCTTAAAAATGCGAACGTGTAGTGATTTGAAATTAAGAAGTTGTTTCATGAAAATGCATAAGTGTACTGACTAGAAATTGTGAACTTGTTTCTTGAAATGGTTAAGTGTAGCGACTTGAAATTGTGAACTTGTTTCTTGAAAATGGTTGTGTAGTGACTTGAAATGTGAATTAGTGACCTTAAAAATGCGAACGTGTAGTGATTTGAAATTAAGAAGTTGTTTCATGAAAATGCATAAGTGTACTGACTAGAAATTGTGAACTTGTTTCTTGAAATGGTTAAGTGTAGCGACTTGAAATTGTGAACTTGTTTCTTGAAAATGGTTGTGTAGTGACTTGAAATATGAATTAGTGACTTTAAAAATGGTTTAGTATAGTGACTTGAAACTGTAAACTTGTTTCTTGAAATGGTTAAGTGTAGTGACTTTAAATTGTGAACTTATTTCTTGAAAATGGTTAGGTGTAGTGATTTGAAATGTGAATTAGTGACTTGAAAATGGTTAAGTTTAGTGACTTGAATTGTGAATTAGTTACTTGAAAATGGTTAAGTGTAGTGACTTGAAATTGTAATCATTTTTCATGAAATGGTTAATTATAGTGACTTAAAATTGTAAACTTGTTTCTTGAAAATGGTTAAGTGTAGTGACTTGAAAATGGTAAACTGTAGTGACTTGAAATGTGAGCTAGTGACTTAAAATAGTTAAATGTAATGACATGAAATTGTGAACATGTTTCTTGAAAATAGTAAACTGTAGAGACTTGAAATTGTGAACTTGTTTCTTGAAAATGGTTTAGTGTAGTCACTTGAAATGTGAATTAGTGACTTGAAAATGGTAAAGTGTAGTGACTTGAAATTGTGAAATTGTTTAATGAAATGGTTAAATGTTGTGACTTGAAATTGTGTACTTGTTTCTTGAAAATGGTTAAGTGTAGTGACTTGAAATGTGAATTAGTGACTTGAAAATGGTGAAGTGTAGTGACTTGAAATTGTGAACTTGTTTATTGAACTGGTTAAATATAGTGACTTGAAATTGTGAACTTGTTTCTTGTAAAGGGTTTAGTGTAGTGACTTGAAATGCCAATTAGTGACCTAAAAATGGTTAAGCGTAGTCACTTGAAATTCTGATCTTGTTTCTTGAAAATGGTTAAGTGTAGTGACTTGAAATATGAATTAGTGACTTGAAAAGGGTTAAGTGTAGTGACTTATAATTGTGAACTTGCTTCATGAAAATGGTTAAGTATAGTGACTTGAAATGTGAACTTGTGACTTTAAAATGGTTAAATGTAGTGTATTGAAATTGTGAATTTATTTCTTGAAAATGGTAAAGTGTAGTGACTTGAAATGTAAATTAGTTAATTGAAAATGGTTAAGTGTAGTGACTTGAAATTTAAAACTATTTTCTTGAAAGGTTAAGTGTATTGACTAGAAATTGTGAATTTATTTCCTGAAAATGTTTGTGCAGTAACTTGAAATGTGAATTAGTAACTTTAAAAATGGTTAAGTATAGTGACTTGAAATTGTGAACTTGTTTCTTGAAATGGTTAAGTGTAGTGACCTGATATGTGAATTGCTGACTTGAAAATTGTTAAGTGTAGTGACTTGAAATGTGAATTAGTGACTAGAAAATGGTTAAGTGTAGTGACTTGAAATTGTGAACATTTTTCATGAAATGGTTAAATATAGTGACTTGAAATTGTGAACTTGTTTCTTGAAAATGGTTAAGTGTAGTGACTTGAAAATGTTAAACTGTAGTGACTTGAAATGTGAACTAGTGACTTAAAATAGTTAAATGTAATGACATGAAATTGTGAACATGTTTCTTGAAAATGGTTAAGTGTAGTGACTTGAAATTGTGAACATTTTTCATGAAATGGTTAAGTATAGTGACTTGAAATTGTGAACTTGTTTCTTGAAAATGGTTAAGTGTAGTGACTTGAAAATAGTAAACTGTAGTGACTTGAAATGTGAACTAGTGACTTAAAATAGTTAAATGTAATGACATGAAATTGTGAACATGTTTCTTGAAAATGGTTGTGTAGTGACTTGAAATGTGAACTAGTGACCTTAAAAATGCGAACGTGTAGTGATTTGAAATTAAGATGTTGTTTCATGAAAATGGATAAGTGTACTGACTAGAAATTGTGAACTTGTTTCTTGAAATGGTTAAGTGTAGCAACTTGAAATTGTGAACTTGTTTCTTGAAAATGGTTGTGTAGTGACTTGAAATGTGAATTAGTGACCTTAAAAATGCGAACGTGTAGTGATTTGAAATTAAGAAGTTGTTTCATGAAAATGCATAAGTGTACTGACTAGAAATTGTGAACTTGTTTCTTGAAATGGTTAAGTGTAGCGACTTGAAATTGTGAACTTGTTTCTTGAAAATGGTTGTGTAGTGACTTGAAATATGAATTAGTGACTTTAAAAATGGTTTAGTATAGTGACTTGAAACTGTAAACTTGTTTCTTGAAATGGTTAAGTGTAGTGACTTTAAATTGTGAACTTATTTCTTGAAAATGGTTAGGTGTAGTGATTTGAAATGTGAATTAGTGACTTGAAAATGGTTAAGTTTAGTGACTTGAATTGTGAATTAGTTACTTGAAAATGGTTAAGTGTAGTGACTTGAAATTGTAATCATTTTTCATGAAATGGTTAATTATAGTGACTTAAAATTGTAAACTTGTTTCTTGAAAATGGTTAAGTGTAGTGACTTGAAAATGGTAAACTGTAGTGACTTGAAATGTGAGCTAGTGACTTAAAATAGTTAAATGTAATGACATGAAATTGTGAACATGTTTCTTGAAAATAGTAAACTGTAGTGACTTGAAATGTGAACTAGTGACTTAAAATAGTTAAATGTAATGACATGAAATTGTGAACATGTTTCTTGAAAATGGTTAAGTGTAGTGACTTGAAATTGTGAACTTATTTCTTGAAAATGGTCAAGTGTAGTGACTTGAAATGTGAATTACTGACTTGAAAATGGTTAAGTGTAGAGACTTGAAATTGTGAACTTGTTTCTTGAAAATGGTTTAGTGTAGTCACTTGAAATGTGAATTAGTGACTTGAAAATGGTAAAGTGTAGTGACTTGAAATTGTGAAATTGTTTAATGAAATGGTTAAATGTTGTGACTTGAAATTGTGTACTTGTTTCTTGAAAATGGTTAAGTGTAGTGACTTGAAATGTGAATTAGTGACTTGAAAATGGTGAAGTGTAGTGACTTGAAATTGTGAACTTGTTTATTGAACTGGTTAAATATAGTGACTTGAAATTGTGAACTTGTTTCTTGTAAAGGGTTTAGTGTAGTGACTTGAAATGCCAATTAGTGACTTAAAAATGGTTAAGCGTAGTCACTTGAAATTCTGATCTTGTTTCTTGAAAATGGTTAAGTGTAGTGACTTGAAATATGAATTAGTGACTTGAAAAGGGTTAAGTGTAGTGACTTATAATTGTGAACTTGCTTCATGAAAATGGTTAAGTATAGTGACTTGAAATGTGAACTTGTGACTTTAAAATGGTTAAATGTAGTGTATTGAAATTGTGAATTTATTTCTTGAAAATGGTAAAGTGTAGTGACTTGAAATGTAAATTAGTTAATTGAAAATGGTTAAGTGTAGTGACTTGAAATTTAAAACTATTTTCTTGAAAGGTTAAGTGTATTGACTAGAAATTGTGAATTTATTTCCTGAAAATGTTTGTGCAGTAACTTGAAATGTGAATTAGTAACTTTAAAAATGGTTAAGTATAGTGACTTGAAATTGTGAACTTGTTTCTTGAAATGGTTAAGTGTAGTGACCTGATATGTGAATTGCTGACTTGAAAATTGTTAAGTGTAGTGACTTGAAATGTGAATTAGTGACTAGAAAATGGTTAAGTGTAGTGACTTGAAATTGTGAACATTTTTCATGAAATGGTTAAATATAGTGACTTGAAATTGTGAACTTGTTTCTTGAAAATGGTTAAGTGTAGTGACTTGAAAATGTTAAACTGTAGTGACTTGAAATGTGAACTAGTGACTTAAAATAGTTAAATGTAATGACATGAAATTGTGAACATGTTTCTTGAAAATGGTTAAGTGTAGTGACTTGAAATTGTGAACATTTTTCATGAAATGGTTAAGTATAGTGACTTGAAATTGTGAACTTGTTTCTTGAAAATGGTTAAGTGTAGTGACTTGAAAATAGTAAACTGTAGTGACTTGAAATGTGAACTAGTGACTTAAAATAGTTAAATGTAATGACATGAAATTGTGAACATGTTTCTTGAAAATGGTTGTGTAGTGACTTGAAATGTGAACTAGTGACCTTAAAAATGCGAACGTGTAGTGATTTGAAATTAAGATGTTGTTTCATGAAAATGGATAAGTGTACTGACTAGAAATTGTGAACTTGTTTCTTGAAATGGTTAAGTGTAGCAACTTGAAATTGTGAACTTGTTTCTTGAAAATGGTTGTGTAGTGACTTGAAATGTGAATTAGTGACCTTAAAAATGCGAACGTGTAGTGATTTGAAATTAAGAAGTTGTTTCATGAAAATGCATAAGTGTACTGACTAGAAATTGTGAACTTGTTTCTTGAAATGGTTAAGTGTAGCGACTTGAAATTGTGAACTTGTTTCTTGAAAATGGTTGTGTAGTGACTTGAAATATGAATTAGTGACTTTAAAAATGGTTTAGTATAGTGACTTGAAACTGTAAACTTGTTTCTTGAAATGGTTAAGTGTAGTGACTTTAAATTGTGAACTTATTTCTTGAAAATGGTTAGGTGTAGTGATTTGAAATGTGAATTAGTGACTTGAAAATGGTTAAGTTTAGTGACTTGAATTGTGAATTAGTTACTTGAAAATGGTTAAGTGTAGTGACTTGAAATTGTAATCATTTTTCATGAAATGGTTAATTATAGTGACTTAAAATTGTAAACTTGTTTCTTGAAAATGGTTAAGTGTAGTGACTTGAAAATGGTAAACTGTAGTGACTTGAAATGTGAGCTAGTGACTTAAAATAGTTAAATGTAATGACATGAAATTGTGAACATGTTTCTTGAAAATAGTAAACTGTAGTGACTTGAAATGTGAACTAGTGACTTAAAATAGTTAAATGTAATGACATGAAATTGTGAACATGTTTCTTGAAAATGGTTAAGTGTAGTGACTTGAAATTGTGAACTTATTTCTTGAAAATGGTCAAGTGTAGTGACTTGAAATGTGAATTACTGACTTGAAAATGGTTAAGTGTAGAGACTTGAAATTGTGAACTTGTTTCTTGAAAATGGTTTAGTGTAGTCACTTGAAATGTGAATTAGTGACTTGAAAATGGTAAAGTGTAGTGACTTGAAATTGTGAAATTGTTTAATGAAATGGTTAAATGTTGTGACTTGAAATTGTGTACTTGTTTCTTGAAAATGGTTAAGTGTAGTGACTTGAAATGTGAATTAGTGACTTGAAAATGGTGAAGTGTAGTGACTTGAAATTGTGAACTTGTTTATTGAACTGGTTAAATATAGTGACTTGAAATTGTGAACTTGTTTCTTGTAAAGGGTTTAGTGTAGTGACTTGAAATGCCAATTAGTGACTTAAAAATGGTTAAGCGTAGTCACTTGAAATTCTGATCTTGTTTCTTGAAAATGGTTAAGTGTAGTGACTTGAAATATGAATTAGTGACTTGAAAAGGGTTAAGTGTAGTGACTTATAATTGTGAACTTGCTTCATGAAAATGGTTAAGTATAGTGACTTGAAATGTGAACTTGTGACTTTAAAATGGTTAAATGTAGTGTATTGAAATTGTGAATTTATTTCTTGAAAATGGTAAAGTGTAGTGACTTGAAATGTAAATTAGTTAATTGAAAATGGTTAAGTGTAGTGACTTGAAATTTAAAACTATTTTCTTGAAAGGTTAAGTATTGACTAGAAATTGTGAATTTATTTCCTGAAAATGTTTGTGTAGTAACTTGAAATGTGAATTAGTAACTTTAAAAATGGTTAAGTATAGTGACTTGAAATTGTGAACTTGTTTCTTGAAATGGTTAAGTGTAGTGACCTGATATGTGAATTGCTGACTTGAAAATTGTTAAGTGTAGTGACTTGAAATGTGAATTAGTGACTAGAAAATGGTTAAGTGTAGTGACTTGAAATTGTGAACATTTTTCATGAAATGGTTAAATATAGTGACTTGAAATTGTGAACTTGTTTCTTGAAAATGGTTAAGTGTAGTGACTTGAAAATGTTAAACTGTAGTGACTTGAAATGTGAACTAGTGACTTAAAATAGTTAAATGTAATGACATGAAATTGTGAACATGTTTCTTGAAAATGGTTAAGTGTAGTGACTTGAAATTGTGAACATTTTTCATGAAATGGTTAAGTATAGTGACTTGAAATTGTGAACTTGTTTCTTGAAAATGGTTAAGTGTAGTGACTTGAAAATAGTAAACTGTAGTGACTTGAAATGTGAACTAGTGACTTAAAATAGTTAAATGTAATGACATGAAATTGTGAACATGTTTCTTGAAAATGGTTAAGTGTAGTGACTTGAAATGTGAATTAGTGACTTTTAAATAGTTAAGTGTAGTGATTTGAAATTAACAACTTGTTTCTTGAAAATGGATAAGTGTAGTGACTAGAAATTGTGAACTCGTTTTTTGAAATGGTTAAGTGTAGCGACTTGAAATTGTGAACTTGTTTCTTGAAAATGGTTGTGTAGTGACTTGAAATGTGAATTAGTGACCTTAAAAATGCGAATGTGTAGTGATTTGAAATTAAGAAGTTGTTTCATGAAAATGCATAAGTGTACTGACTAGAAATTGTGAACTTGTTTCTTGAAATGGTTAAGTGTAGCGACTTGAAATTGTGAACTTGTTTCTTGAAAATGGTTGTGTAGTGACTTGAAATATGAATTAGTGACTTTAAAAATGGTTTAGTATAGTGACTTGAAACTGTAAACTTGTTTCTTGAAATGGTTAAGTGTAGTGACTTTAAATTGTGAACTTATTTCTTGAAAATGGTTAGGTGTAGTGATTTGAAATGTGAATTAGTGACATGAAAATGGTTAAGTTTAGTGACTTGAATTGTGAATTAGTTACTTGAAAATGGTTAAGTGTAGTGACTTGAAATTGTAATCATTTTTCATGAAATGGTTAATTATAGTGACTTGAAATTGTAAACTTGTTTCTTGAAAATGGTTAAGTGTAGTGACTTGAAAATGGTAAACTGTAGTGACTTGAAATGTGAGCTAGTGACTTAAAATAGTTAAATGTAATGACATGAAATTGTGAACATGTTTCTTGAAAATGGTTAAGTGTAGTGACTTGAAATTGTGAACATTTTTCATGAAATGGTTAAGTATAGTGACTTGAAATTGTGGACTTGTTTCTTGAAAATGGTTAAGTGTAGTGACTTGAAAATGGTAAACTGTAGTGACTTTAAATGTGAACTAGTGACGTAAAATAGTTAAATGTAATGACATGAAATTGTGAGCATGTTTCTTGAAAATGGTTAAGTGTAGTGACTTGAAATGTGACTTAGTGACTTTTAAATAGTTAAGTGTAGTGATTTGAAATTAAGAACTTGTTTCTTGAAAATGGATAAGTGTAGTGACTAGAAATTGTGAACTCGTTTCTTGAAATGGTTAAGTGCAGCGACTTGAAATTGTGAACTTGTTTCTTGAAAATGGTTGTGTAGTGACTTGAAATGTGAACTAGTGACCTTAAAAATGCGAACGTGTAGTGATTTGAAATTAAGAAGTTGTTTCATGAAAATGGATAAGTGTACTGACTAGAAATTGTGAACTTGTTTCTTGAAATGGTTAAGTGTAGCAACTTGAAATTGTGAACTTGTTTCTTGAAAATGGTTGTGTAGTGACTTGAAATGTGAATTAGTGACCTTAAAAATGCGAACGTGTAGTGATTTGAAATTAAGAAGTTGTTTCATGAAAATGCATAAGTGTACTGACTAGAAATTGTGAACTTGTTTCTTGAAATGGTTAAGTGTAGCGACTTGAAATTGTGAACTTGTTTCTTGAAAATGGTTGTGTAGTGACTTGAAATATGAATTAGTGACTTTAAAAATGGTTTAGTATAGTGACTTGAAACTGTAAACTTGTTTCTTGAAATGGTTAAGTGTAGTGACTTTAAATTGTGAACTTATTTCTTGAAAATGGTTAGGTGTAGTGATTTGAAATGTGAATTAGTGACTTGAAAATGGTTAAGTTTAGTGACTTGAATTGTGAATTAGTTACTTGAAAATGGTTAAGTGTAGTGACTTGAAATTGTGAATATTTTTCATGAAATGGTTAAGTATAGTGACTTGAAATTGTGGACTTGTTTCTTGAAAATGGTTAAGTGTAGTGACTTGAAAATGGTAAACTGTGGTGACTTGAAATGTGAACTAGTTACTTATAATAGTTAAATGTAATGACATGAAATTGTGAACATGTTTCTTGAAAATGTTTAAGTGTAGTGACTTGAAATTGTGAACATTTTTCATGAAATGGTTAAGTATAGTGACTTGAAATTGTGGACTTGTTTCTTGAAAATGGTTAAGTGTAGTGACTTGAAAATGGTAAACTGTAGTGACTTTAAATGTGAACTAGTGACGTAAAATAGTTAAATGTAATGACATGAAATTGTGAGCATGTTTCTTGAAAATGGTTAAGTTTAGTGACTTGAAATGTGAATTAGTGACTTTTAAATAGTTAAGTGTAGTGATTTGAAATTAAGAACTTGTTTCTTGAAAATGGTTAAGTGTAGTGACTTGAAATTGTGAACATTTTTCATGAAATGGTTAAGTATAGTGACTTGAAATTGTGGACTTGTTTCTTGAAAATGGTTAAGTGTAGTGACTTGAAAATGGTAAACTGTAGTGACTTTAAATGTGAACTAGTGACGTAAAATAGTTAAATGTAATGACATGAAATTGTGAGCATGTTTCTTGAAAATGGTTAAGTGTAGTGACTTGAAATGTGAATTAGTGACTTTTAAATAGTTAAGTGTAGTGATTTGAAATTAAGACCTTGTTTCTTGAAAATGGATAAGTGTAGTGACTAGAAATTGTGAACTCGTTTCTTGAAATGGTAAAGTGCAGCGACTTGAAATTGTGAACTTGTTTCTTGAAAATGGTTGTGTAGTGACTTAAAATGTGAACTAGTGACCTTAAAAATGCGAACGTGTAGTGATTTGAAATTAAGAAGTTGTTTCATGAAAATGGATAAGTGTACTGACTAGAAATTGTGAACTTGTTTCTTGAAATGGTTAAGTGTAGCAACTTGAAATTGTGAACTTGTTTCTTGAAAATGGTTGTGTAGTGACTTGAAATGTGAATTAGTGACCTTAAAAATGCGAACGTGTAGTGATTTGAAATTAAGAAGTTGTTTCATGAAAATGCATAAGTGTACTGACTAGAAATTGTGAACTTGTTTCTTGAAATGGTTAAGTGTAGCGACTTGAAATTGTGAACTTGTTTCTTGAAAATGGTTGTGTAGTGACTTGAAATATGAATTAGTGACTTTAAAAATGGTTTAGTATAGTGACTTGAAACTGTAAACTTGTTTCTTGAAATGGTTAAGTGTAGTTACTTTAAATTGTGAACTTATTTCTTGAAAATGGTTAGGTGTAGTGATTTGAAATGTGAATTAGTGACTTGAAAATGGTTAAGTATAGTGACTTGAAATTGTGGACTTGTTTCTTGAAAATGGTTAAGTGTAGTGATTTGAAAATGGTAAACTGTAGTGACTTTAAATGTGAACTAGTGACGTAAAATAGTTAAATGTAATAACATGAAATTGTGAGCATGTTTCTTGAAAATGGTTAAGTGTAGTGACTTGAAATGTGAATTAGTGACTTTTAAATAGTTAAGTGTAGTGATTTGAAATTAAGACCTTGTTTCTTGAAAATGGATAAGTGTAGTGACTAGAAATTGTGAACTCGTTTCTTGAAATGGTTAAGTGCAGCGACTTGAAATTGTGAACTTGTTTCTTGAAAATGGTTGTGTAGTGACTTGAAATGTGAACTAGTGACCTTAAAAATGCGAACGTGTAGTGATTTGAAATTAAGAAGTTGTTTCATGAAAATGGATAAGTGTACTGACTAGAAATTGTGAACTTGTTTCTTGAAATGGTTAAGTGTAGCAACTTGAAATTGTGAACTTGTTTCTTGAAAATGGTTGTGTAGTGACTTGAAATGTGAATTAGTGACCTTAAAAATGCGAACGTGTAGTGATTTGAAATTAAGAAGTTGTTTCATGAAAATGCATAAGTGTACTGACTAGAAATTGTGAACTTGTTTCTTGAAATGGTTAAGTGTAGCGACTTGAAATTGTGAACTTGTTTCTTGAAAATGGTTGTGTAGTGACTTGAAATATGAATTAGTGACTTTAAAAATGGTTTAGTATAGTGACTTGAAACTGTAAACTTGTTTCTTGAAATGGTTAAGTGTAGTGACTTTAAATTGTGAACTTATTTCTTGAAAATGGTTAGGTGTAGTGATTTGAAATGTGAATTAGTGACTTGAAAATGGTTAAGTTTAGTGACTTGAATTGTGAATTAGTTACTTGAAAATGGTTAAGTGTAGTGACTTGAAATTGTGAATATTTTTCATGAAATGGTTAAGTATAGTGACTTGAAATTGTGGACTTGTTTCTTGAAAATGGTTAAGTGTAGTGACTTGAAAATGGTAAACTGTGGTGACTTGAAATGTGAACTAGTTACTTAAAATAGTTAAATGTAATGACATGAAATTGTGAACATGTTTCTTGAAAATGTTTAAGTGTAGTGACTTGAAATTGTGAACATTTTTCATGAAATGGTTAAGTATAGTGACTTGAAATTGTGGACTTGTTTCTTGAAAATGGTTAAGTGTAGTGACTTGAAAATGGTAAACTGTAGTGACTTTAAATGTGAACTAGTGACGTAAAATAGTTAAATGTAATGACATGAAATTGTGAGCATGTTTCTTGAAAATGGTTAAGTGTAGTGACTTGAAATGTGAATTAGTGACTTTTAAATAGTTAAGTGTAGTGATTTGAAATTAAGAACTTGTTTCTTGAAAATGGATAAGTGTAGTGACTAGAAATTGTGAACTCGTTTCTTGAAATGGTTAAGTGCAGCGACTTGAAATTGTGAACTTGTTTCTTGAAAATGGTTGTGTAGTGACTTGAAATGTGAACTAGTGACCTTAAAAATGCGAACGTGTAGTGATTTGAAATTAAGAAGTTGTTTCATGAAAATGGATAAGTGTAGTGACTAGAAATTGTGAACTTGTTTCTTGAAATGGTTAAGTGTAGCAACTTGAAATTGTGAACTTGTTTCTTGAAAATGGTTGTGTAGTGACTTGAAATGTGAATTAGTGACCTTAAAAATGCGAACGTGTAGTGATTTGAAATTAAGAAGTTGTTTCATGAAAATGCATAAGTGTACTGACTAGAAATTGTGAACTTGTTTCTTGAAATGGTTAAGTGTAGCGACTTGAAATTGTGAACTTGTTTCTTGAAAATGGTTGTGTAGTGACTTGAAATATGAATTAGTGACTTTAAAAATGGTTTAGTATAGTGACTTGAAACTGTAAACTTGTTTCTTGAAATGGTTAAGTGTAGTGACTTTAAATTGTGAACTTATTTCTTGAAAATGGTTAGGTGTAGTGATTTGAAATGTGAATTAGTGACTTGAAAATGGTTAAGTTTAGTGACTTGAATTGTGAATTAGTTACTTGAAAATGGTTAAGTGTAGTGACTTGAAATTGTGAATATTTTTCATGAAATGGTTAAGTATAGTGACTTGAAATTGTGGACTTGTTTCTTGAAAATGGTTAAGTGTAGTGACTTGAAAATGGTAAACTGTGGTGACTTGAAATGTGAACTAGTTACTTATAATAGTTAAATGTAATGACATGAAATTGTGAACATGTTTCTTGAAAATGTTTAAGTGTAGTGACTTGAAATTGTGAACATTTTTCATGAAATGGTTAAGTATAGTGACTTGAAATTGTGGACTTGTTTCTTGAAAATGGTTAAGTGTAGTGACTTGAAAATGGTAAACTGTAGTGACTTTAAATGTGAACTAGTGACGTAAAATAGTTAAATGTAATGACATGAAATTGTGAGCATGTTTCTTGAAAATGGTTAAGTTTAGTGACTTGAAATGTGAATTAGTGACTTTTAAATAGTTAAGTGTAGTGATTTGAAATTAAGAACTTGTTTCTTGAAAATGGTTAAGTGTAGTGACTTGAAATTGTGAACATTTTTCATGAAATGGTTAAGTATAGTGACTTGAAATTGTGGACTTGTTTCTTGAAAATGGTTAAGTGTAGTGACTTGAAAATGGTAAACTGTAGTGACTTTAAATGTGAACTAGTGACGTAAAATAGTTAAATGTAATGACATGAAATTGTGAGCATGTTTCTTGAAAATGGTTAAGTGTAGTGACTTGAAATGTGAATTAGTGACTTTTAAATAGTTAAGTGTAGTGATTTGAAATTAAGAACTTGTTTCTTGAAAATGGATAAGTGTAGTGACTAGAAATTGTGAACTCGTTTCTTGAAATGGTAAAGTGCAGCGACTTGAAATTGTGAACTTGTTTCTTGAAAATGGTTGTGTAGTGACTTAAAATGTGAACTAGTGACCTTAAAAATGCGAACGTGTAGTGATTTGAAATTAAGAAGTTGTTTCATGAAAATGGATAAGTGTACTGACTAGAAATTGTGAACTTGTTTCTTGAAATGGTTAAGTGTAGCAACTTGAAATTGTGAACTTGTTTCTTGAAAATGGTTGTGTAGTGACTTGAAATGTGAATTAGTGACCTTAAAAATGCGAACGTGTAGTGATTTGAAATTAAGAAGTTGTTTCATGAAAATGCATAAGTGTACTGACTAGAAATTGTGAACTTGTTTCTTGAAATGGTTAAGTGTAGCGACTTGAAATTGTGAACTTGTTTCTTGAAAATGGTTGTGTAGTGACTTGAAATATGAATTAGTGACTTTAAAAATGGTTTAGTATAGTGACTTGAAACTGTAAACTTGTTTCTTGAAATGGTTAAGTGTAGTTACTTTAAATTGTGAACTTATTTCTTGAAAATGGTTAGGTGTAGTGATTTGAAATGTGAATTAGTGACTTGAAAATGGTTAAGTATAGTGACTTGAAATTGTGGACTTGTTTCTTGAAAATGGTTAAGTGTAGTGACTTGAAAATGGTAAACTGTAGTGACTTTAAATGTGAACTAGTGACGTAAAATAGTTAAATGTAATAACATGAAATTGTGAGCATGTTTCTTGAAAATGGTTAAGTGTAGTGACTTGAAATGTGAATTAGTGACTTTTAAATAGTTAAGTGTAGTGATTTGAAATTAAGACCTTGTTTCTTGAAAATGGATAAGTGTAGTGACTAGAAATTGTGAACTCGTTTCTTGAAATGGTTAAGTGCAGCGACTTGAAATTGTGAACTTGTTTCTTGAAAATGGTTGTGTAGTGACTTGAAATGTGAACTAGTGACTTTAAAAATGCGAACGTGTAGTGATTTGAAATTAAGAAGTTGTTTCATGAAAATGGATAAGTGTACTGACTAGAAATTGTGAACTCGTTTCTTGAAATGGTTAAGTGCAGCGACTTGAAATTGTGAACTTGTTTCTTGAAAATGGTTGTGTAGTGACTTGAAATGTGAACTAGTGACCTTAAAAATGCGAACGTGTAGTGATTTGAAATTAAGAAGTTGTTTCATGAAAATGCATAAGTGTACTGACTAGAAATTGTGAACTTGTTTCTTGAAATGGTTAAGTGTAGCGACTTGAAATTGTGAACTTGTTTCTTGAAAATGGTTGTGTAGTGACTTGAAATATGAATTAGTGACTTTAAAAATGGTTTAGTATAGTGACTTGAAACTGTAAACTTGTTTCTTGAAATGGTTAAGTGTAGTGACTTTAAATTGTGAACTTATTTCTTGAAAATGGTTAGGTGTAGTGATTTGAAATGTGAATTAGTGACTTGAAAATGGTTAAGTTTAGTGACTTGAATTGTGAATTAGTTACTTGAAAATGGTTAAGTGTAGTGACTTGAAATTGTGAATATTTTTCATGAAATGGTTAAGTATAGTGACTTGAAATTGTGGACTTGTTTCTTGAAAATGGTTAAGTGTAGTGACTTGAAAATGGTAAACTGTGGTGACTTGAAATGTGAACTAGTTACTTAAAATAGTTAAATGTAATGACATGAAATTGTGAACATGTTTCTTGAAAATGTTTAAGTGTAGTGACTTGAAATTGTGAACATTTTTCATGAAATGGTTAAGTATAGTGACTTGAAATTGTGGACTTGTTTCTTGAAAATGGTTAAGTGTAGTGACTTGAAAATGGTAAACTGTAGTGACTTTAAATGTGAACTAGTGACGTAAAATAGTTAAATGTAATGACATGAAATTGTGAGCATGTTTCTTGAAAATGGTTAAGTGTAGTGACTTGAAATGTGAATTAGTGACTTTTAAATAGTTAAGTGTAGTGATTTGAAATTAAGAACTTGTTTCTTGAAAATGGATAAGTGTAGTGACTAGAAATTGTGAACTCGTTTCTTGAAATGGTTAAGTGCAGCGACTTGAAATTGTGAACTTGTTTCTTGAAAATGGTTGTGTAGTGACTTGAAATGTGAACTAGTGACCTTAAAAATGCGAACGTGTAGTGATTTGAAATTAAGAAGTTGTTTCATGAAAATGGATAAGTGTAGTGACTAGAAATTGTGAACTTGTTTCTTGAAATGGTTAAGTGTAGCAACTTGAAATTGTGAACTTGTTTCTTGAAAATGGTTGTGTAGTGACTTGAAATGTGAATTAGTGACCTTAAAAATGCGAACGTGTAGTGATTTGAAATTAAGAAGTTGTTTCATGAAAATGCATAAGTGTACTGACTAGAAATTGTGAACTTGTTTCTTGAAATGGTTAAGTGTAGCGACTTGAAATTGTGAACTTGTTTCTTGAAAATGGTTGTGTAGTGACTTGAAATATGAATTAGTGACTTTAAAAATGGTTTAGTATAGTGACTTGAAACTGTAAACTTGTTTCTTGAAATGGTTAAGTGTAGTTACTTTAAATTGTGAACTTATTTCTTGAAAATGGTTAGGTGTAGTGATTTGAAATGTGAATTAGTGACTTGAAAATGGTTAAGTTTAGTGACTTGAATTATGAATTAGTTACTTGAAAATGGTTAAGTGTAGTGACTTGAAATTGTAATCATTTTTCATGAAATGGTTAATTATAGTGACTTGAAATTGTAAACTTGTTTCTTGAAAATGGTTAAGTGTAGTGACTTGAAAATGGTAAACTGTATTGACTTGAAATGTGAGCTAGTGACTTAAAATAGTTAAATGTAATGACATGAAATTGTGAACATGTTTCTTGAAAATGTTTAAGTGTAGTGACTTGAAATTGTGAACATTTTTCATGAAATGGTTAAGTATAGTGACTTGAAATTGTGAACTTGTTTCTTGAAAATGGTTAAGTGTAGTGACTTGAAACTGTAAACTTGTTTCTTGAAATGGTTAAGTGTAGTTACTTTAAATTGTGAACTTATTTCTTGAAAATGGTTAGGTGTAGTGATTTGAAATGTGAATTAGTGACTTGAAAATGGTTAAGTATAGTGACTTGAAATTGTGGACTTGTTTCTTGAAAATGGTTAAGTGTAGTGACTTGAAAATGGTAAACTGTAGTGACTTTAAATGTGAACTAGTGACGTAAAATAGTTAAATGTAATAACATGAAATTGTGAGCATGTTTCTTGAAAATGGTTAAGTGTAGTGACTTGAAATGTGAATTAGTGACTTTTAAATAGTTAAGTGTAGTGATTTGAAATTAAGACCTTGTTTCTTGAAAATGGATAAGTGTAGTGACTAGAAATTGTGAACTCGTTTCTTGAAATGGTTAAGTGCAGCGACTTGAAATTGTGAACTTGTTTCTTGAAAATGGTTGTGTAGTGACTTGAAATGTGAACTAGTGACTTTAAAAATGCGAACGTGTAGTGATTTGAAATTAAGAAGTTGTTTCATGAAAATGGATAAGTGTACTGACTAGAAATTGTGAACTCGTTTCTTGAAATGGTTAAGTGCAGCGACTTGAAATTGTGAACTTGTTTCTTGAAAATGGTTGTGTAGTGACTTGAAATGTGAACTAGTGACCTTAAAAATGCGAACGTGTAGTGATTTGAAATTAAGAAGTTGTTTCATGAAAATGCATAAGTGTACTGACTAGAAATTGTGAACTTGTTTCTTGAAATGGTTAAGTGTAGCGACTTGAAATTGTGAACTTGTTTCTTGAAAATGGTTGTGTAGTGACTTGAAATATGAATTAGTGACTTTAAAAATGGTTTAGTATAGTGACTTGAAACTGTAAACTTGTTTCTTGAAATGGTTAAGTGTAGTGACTTTAAATTGTGAACTTATTTCTTGAAAATGGTTAGGTGTAGTGATTTGAAATGTGAATTAGTGACTTGAAAATGGTTAAGTTTAGTGACTTGAATTGTGAATTAGTTACTTGAAAATGGTTAAGTGTAGTGACTTGAAATTGTGAATATTTTTCATGAAATGGTTAAGTATAGTGACTTGAAATTGTGGACTTGTTTCTTGAAAATGGTTAAGTGTAGTGACTTGAAAATGGTAAACTGTGGTGACTTGAAATGTGAACTAGTTACTTAAAATAGTTAAATGTAATGACATGAAATTGTGAACATGTTTCTTGAAAATGTTTAAGTGTAGTGACTTGAAATTGTGAACATTTTTCATGAAATGGTTAAGTATAGTGACTTGAAATTGTGGACTTGTTTCTTGAAAATGGTTAAGTGTAGTGACTTGAAAATGGTAAACTGTAGTGACTTTAAATGTGAACTAGTGACGTAAAATAGTTAAATGTAATGACATGAAATTGTGAGCATGTTTCTTGAAAATGGTTAAGTGTAGTGACTTGAAATGTGAATTAGTGACTTTTAAATAGTTAAGTGTAGTGATTTGAAATTAAGAACTTGTTTCTTGAAAATGGATAAGTGTAGTGACTAGAAATTGTGAACTCGTTTCTTGAAATGGTTAAGTGCAGCGACTTGAAATTGTGAACTTGTTTCTTGAAAATGGTTGTGTAGTGACTTGAAATGTGAACTAGTGACCTTAAAAATGCGAACGTGTAGTGATTTGAAATTAAGAAGTTGTTTCATGAAAATGGATAAGTGTAGTGACTAGAAATTGTGAACTTGTTTCTTGAAATGGTTAAGTGTAGCAACTTGAAATTGTGAACTTGTTTCTTGAAAATGGTTGTGTAGTGACTTGAAATGTGAATTAGTGACCTTAAAAATGCGAACGTGTAGTGATTTGAAATTAAGAAGTTGTTTCATGAAAATGCATAAGTGTACTGACTAGAAATTGTGAACTTGTTTCTTGAAATGGTTAAGTGTAGCGACTTGAAATTGTGAACTTGTTTCTTGAAAATGGTTGTGTAGTGACTTGAAATATGAATTAGTGACTTTAAAAATGGTTTAGTATAGTGACTTGAAACTGTAAACTTGTTTCTTGAAATGGTTAAGTGTAGTTACTTTAAATTGTGAACTTATTTCTTGAAAATGGTTAGGTGTAGTGATTTGAAATGTGAATTAGTGACTTGAAAATGGTTAAGTTTAGTGACTTGAATTATGAATTAGTTACTTGAAAATGGTTAAGTGTAGTGACTTGAAATTGTAATCATTTTTCATGAAATGGTTAATTATAGTGACTTGAAATTGTAAACTTGTTTCTTGAAAATGGTTAAGTGTAGTGACTTGAAAATGGTAAACTGTATTGACTTGAAATGTGAGCTAGTGACTTAAAATAGTTAAATGTAATGACATGAAATTGTGAACATGTTTCTTGAAAATGTTTAAGTGTAGTGACTTGAAATTGTGAACATTTTTCATGAAATGGTTAAGTATAGTGACTTGAAATTGTGAACTTGTTTCTTGAAAATGGTTAAGTGTAGTGACTTGAAAATGGTAAACTGTAGTGACTTGAAACGTGAACTAGTTACTTAAAATAGTTAAATGTAATGACATGAAATTGTGAACATGTTTCTTGAAAATGGTTAAGTGTAGTGACTTGAAATGTGAATTAGTGACTTTTAAATAGTTAAGTGTAGTGATTTGAAATTAAGAACTTGTTTCTTGAAAATGGATAAGTGTAGTGACTAGAAATTGTGAACTCGTTTCTTGAAATGGTTAAGTGCAGCGACTTGAAATTGTGAACTTGTTTCTTGAAAATGGTTGTGTAGTGACTTGAAATGTGAACTAGTGACCTTAAAAATGCGAACATGTAGTGATTTGAAATTAAGAAGTTGTTTCATGAAAATGGATAAGTGTACTGACTAGAAATTGTGAACTTGTTTCTTGAAATGGTTAAGTGTAGCAACTTGAAATTGTGAACTTGTTTCTTGAAAATGGTTGTGTAGTGACTTGAAATGTGAATTAGTGACCTTAAAAATGCGAACGTGTAGTGATTTGAAATTAAGAAGTTGTTTCATGAAAATGCATAAGTGTACTGACTAGAAATTGTGAACTTGTTTCTTGAAATGGTTAAGTGTAGCGACTTGAAATTGTGAACTTGTTTCTTGAAAATGGTTGTGTAGTGACTTGAAATATGAATTAGTGACTTTAAAAATGGTTTAGTATAGTGACTTGCAACTGTAAACTTGTTTCTTGAAATGGTTAAGTGTAGTTACTTTAAATTGTGAACTTATTTCTTGAAAATGGTTAGGTGTAGTGATTTGAAATGTGAATTAGTGACTTGAAAATGGTTAAGTTTAGTGACTTGAATTGTGAATTAGTTACTTGAAAATGGTTAAGTGTAGTGACTTGAAATTGTAATCATTTTTCATGAAATGGTTAATTATAGTGACTTGAAATTGTAAACTTGTTTCTTGAAAATGGTTAAGTGTAGTGACTTGAAAATGGTAAACTGTAGTGACTTGAAATGTGAGCTAGTGACTTAAAATAGTTAAATGTAATGACATGAAATTGTGAACATGTTTCTTGAAAATGGTTAAGTGTAGTGACTTGAAATTGTGAACATTTTTCATGAAATGGTTAAGTATAGTGACTTGAAATTGTGAACTTGTTTCTTGAAAATGGTTAAGTGTAGTGACTTGAAAATGGTAAACTGTAGTGACTTGAAACGTGAACTAGTTACTTAAAATAGTTAAATGTAATGACATGAAATTGTGAACATGTTTCTTGAAAATGTTTAAGTGTAGTGACTTGAAATTGTGAACATTTTTCATGAAATGGTTAAGTATAGTGACTTGAAATTGTGGACTTGTTTCTTGAAAATGGTTAAGTGTAGTGACTTGAAAATGGTAAACTGTAGTGACTTTAAATGTGAACTAGTGACGTAAAATAGTTAAATGTAATGACATGAAATTGTGAGCATGTTTCTTGAAAATGGTTAAGTGTAGTGACTTGAAATGTGAATTAGTGACTTTTAAATAGTTAAGTGTAGTGATTTGAAATTAAGACCTTGTTTCTTGAAAATGGATAAGTGTAGTGACTAGAAATTGTGAACTCGTTTCTTGAAATGGTTAAGTGCAGCGACTTGAAATTGTGAACTTGTTTCTTGAAAATGGTTGTGTAGTGACTTGAAATGTGAACTAGTGACCTTAAAAATGCGAACATGTAGTGATTTGAAATTAAGAAGTTGTTTCATGAAAATGGATAAGTGTACTGACTAGAAATTGTGAACTTGTTTCTTGAAATGGTTAAGTGTAGCAACTTGAAATTGTGAACTTGTTTCTTGAAAATGGTTGTGTAGTGACTTGAAATGTGAATTAGTGACCTTAAAAATGCGAACGTGTAGTGATTTGAAATTAAGAAGTTGTTTCATGAAAATGCATAAGTGTACTGACTAGAAATTGTGAACTTGTTTCTTGAAATGGTTAAGTGTAGCGACTTGAAATTGTGAACTTGTTTCTTGAAAATGGTTGTGTAGTGACTTGAAATATGAATTAGTGACTTTAAAAATGGTTTAGTATAGTGACTTGCAACTGTAAACTTGTTTCTTGAAATGGTTAAGTGTAGTTACTTTAAATTGTGAACTTATTTCTTGAAAATGGTTAGGTGTAGTGATTTGAAATGTGAATTAGTGACTTGAAAATGGTTAAGTTTAGTGACTTGAATTGTGAATTAGTTACTTGAAAATGGTTAGGTGTAGTGATTTGAAATGTGAATTAGTGACTTGAAAATGGTTAAGTTTAGTGACTTGAATTGTGAATTAGTTACTTGAAAATGGTTAAGTGTAGTGACTTGAAATTGTGAATATTTTTCATGAAATGGTTAAGTATAGTGACTTGAAATTGTGGACTTGTTTCTTGAAAATGGTTAAGTGTAGTGACTTGAAAATGGTAAACTGTGGTGACTTGAAACGTGAACTAGTTACTTAAAATAGTTAAATGTAATGACATGAAATTGTGAACATGTTTCTTGAAAATGTTTAAGTGTAGTGACTTGAAATTGTGAACATTTTTCATGAAATGGTTAAGTATAGTGACTTGAAATTGTGGACTTGTTTCTTGAAAATGGTTAAGTGTAGTGACTTGAAAATGGTAAACTGTAGTGACTTTAAATGTGAACTAGTGACGTAAAATAGTTAAATGTAATGACATGAAATTGTGAGCATGTTTCTTGAAAATGGTTAAGTGTAGTGACTTGAAATGTGAATTAGTGACTTTTAAATAGTTAAGTGTAGTGATTTGAAATTAAGACCTTGTTTCTTGAAAATGGATAAGTGTAGTGACTAGAAATTGTGAACTCGTTTCTTGAAATGGTTAAGTGCAGCGACTTGAAATTGTGAACTTGTTTCTTGAAAATGGTTGTGTAGTGACTTGAAATGTGAACTAGTGACCTTAAAAATGCGAACGTGTAGTGATTTGAAATTAAGAAGTTGTTTCATGAAAATGGATAAGTGTACTGACTAGAAATTGTGAACTTGTTTCTTGAAATGGTTAAGTGTAGCAACTTGAAATTGTGAACTTGTTTCTTGAAAATGGTTGTGTAGTGACTTGAAATGTGAATTAGTGACCTTAAAAATGCGAACGTGTAGTGATTTGAAATTAAGAAGTTGTTTCATGAAAATGCATAAGTGTACTGACTAGAAATTGTGAACTTGTTTCTTGAAATGGTTAAGTGTAGCGACTTGAAATTGTGAACTTGTTTCTTGAAAATGGTTGTGTAGTGACTTGAAATATGAATTAGTGACTTTAAAAATGGTTTAGTATAGTGACTTGAAACTGTAAACTTGTTTCTTGAAATGGTTAAGTGTAGTTACTTTAAATTGTGAACTTATTTCTTGAAAATGGTTAGGTGTAGTGATTTGAAATGTGAATTAGTGACTTGAAAATGGTTAAGTTTAGTGACTTGAATTGTGAATTAGTTACTTGAAAATGGTTAAGTGTAGTGACTTGAAAATGGTAAACTGTAGTGACTTTAAATGCGAACTAGTGACGTAAAATAGTTAAATGTAATGACATGAAATTGTGAGCATGTTTCTTGAAAATGGTTAAGTTTAGTGACTTGAAATGTGAATTAGTGACTTTTAAATAGTTAAGTGTAGTGATTTGAAATTAAGACCTTGTTTCTTGAAAATGGATAAGTGTAGTGACTAGAAATTGTGAACTCGTTTCTTGAAATGGTTAAGTGCAGCGACTTGAAATTGTGAACTTGTTTCTTGAAAATGGTTGTGTAGTGACTTGAAATGTGAACTAGTGACCTTAAAAATGCGAACGTGTAGTGATTTGAAATTAAGAAGTTGTTTCATGAAAATGGATAAGTGTACTGACTAGAAATTGTGAACTTGTTTCTTGAAATGGTTAAGTGTAGCAACTTGAAATTGTGAACTTGTTTCTTGAAAATGGTTGTGTAGTGACTTGAAATGTGAATTAGTGACCTTAAAAATGCGAACGTGTAGTGATTTGAAATTAAGAAGTTGTTTCATGAAAATGCATAAGTGTACTGACTAGAAATTGTGAACTTGTTTCTTGAAATGGTTAAGTGTAGCGACTTGAAATTGTGAACTTGTTTCTTGAAAATGGTTGTGTATTGACTTGAAATATGAATTAGTGACTTTAAAAATGGTTTAGTATAGTGACTTGAAACTGTAAACTTGTTTCTTGAAATGGTTAAGTGTAGTTACTTTAAATTGTGAACTTATTTCTTGAAAATGGTTAGGTGTAGTGATTTGAAATGTGAATTAGTGACTTGAAAATGGTTAAGTTTAGTGACTTGAATTGTGAATTAGTTACTTGAAAATGGTTAAGTGTAGTGACTTGAAATTGTAATCATTTTTCATGAAATGGTTAATTATAGTGACTTGAAATTGTAAACTTGTTTCTTGAAAATGGTTAAATGTAGTGACTTGAAAATGGTAAACTGTAGTGACTTGAAATGTGAGCTAGTGACTTAAAATAGTTAAATGTAATGACATGAAATTGTGAACATGTTTCTTGAAAATGGTTAAGTGTAGTGACTTGAAATTGTGAACATTTTTCATGAAATGGTTAAGTATAGTGACTTGAAATTGTGAACTTGTTTCTTGAAAATGGTTAAGTGTAGTGACTTGAAAATGGTAAACTGTAGTGACTTGAAACGTGAACTAGTTACTTAAAATAGTTAAATGTAATGACATGAAATTGTGAACATGTTTCTTGAAAATGGTTAAGTGTAGTGACTTGAAATTGTGAACATTTTTCATGAAATGGTTAAGTATAGTGACTTGAAATTGTGGACTTGTTTCTTGAAAATGGTTAAGTGTAGTGACTTGAAAATGGTAAACTGTAGTGACTTTAAATGTGAACTAGTGACGTAAAATAGTTAAATGTAATGACATGAAATTGTGAGCATGTTTCTTGAAAATGGTTAAGTGTAGTGACTTGAAATGTGAATTAGTGACTTTTAAATAGTTAAGTGTAGTGATTTGAAATTAAGACCTTGTTTCTTGAAAATGGATAAGTGTAGTGACTAGAAATTGTGAACTCGTTTCTTGAAATGGTTAAGTGCAGCGACTTGAAATTGTGAACTTGTTTCTTGAAAATGGTTGTGTAGTGACTTGAAATGTGAACTAGTGACCTTAAAAATGCGAACGTGTAGTGATTTGAAATTAAGAAGTTGTTTCATGAAAATGGATAAGTGTACTGACTAGAAATTGTGAACTTGTTTCTTGAAATGGTTAAGTGTAGCAACTTGAAATTGTGAACTTGTTTCTTGAAAATGGTTGTGTAGTGACTTGAAATGTGAATTAGTGACCTTAAAAATGCGAACGTGTAGTGATTTGAAATTAAGAAGTTGTTTCATGAAAATGCATAAGTGTACTGACTAGAAATTGTGAACTTGTTTCTTGAAATGGTTAAGTGTAGCGACTTGAAATTGTGAACTTGTTTCTTGAAAATGGTTGTGTAGTGACTTGAAATATGAATTAGTGACTTTAAAAATGGTTTAGTATAGTGACTTGAAACTGTAAACTTGTTTCTTGAAATGGTTAAGTGTAGTTACTTTAAATTGTGAACTTATTTCTTGAAAATGGTTAGGTGTAGTGATTTGAAATGTGAATTAGTGACTTGAAAATGGTTAAGTTTAGTGACTTGAATTGTGAATTAGTTACTTGAAAATGGTTAAGTGTAGTGACTTGAAAATGGTAAACTGTAGTGACTTTAAATGCGAACTAGTGACGTAAAATAGTTAAATGTAATGACATGAAATTGTGAGCATGTTTCTTGAAAATGGTTAAGTTTAGTGACTTGAAATGTGAATTAGTGACTTTTAAATAGTTAAGTGTAGTGATTTGAAATTAAGAACTTGTTTCTTGAAAATGGATAAGTGTAGTGACTAGAAATTGTGAACTCGTTTCTTGAAATGGTTAAGTGCAGCGACTTGAAATTGTGAACTTGTTTCTTGAAAATGGTTGTGTAGTGACTTGAAATGTGAACTAGTGACCTTAAAAATGCGAACGTGTAGTGATTTGAAATTAAGAAGTTGTTTCATGAAAATGGATAAGTGTACTGACTAGAAATTGTGAACTTGTTTCTTGAAATGGTTAAGTGTAGCAACTTGAAATTGTGAACTTGTTTCTTGAAAATGGTTGTGTAGTGACTTGAAATGTGAATTAGTGACCTTAAAAATGCGAACGTGTAGTGATTTGAAATTAAGAAGTTGTTTCATGAAAATGCATAAGTGTACTGACTAGAAATTGTGAACTTGTTTCTTGAAATGGTTAAGTGTAGCGACTTGAAATTGTGAACTTGTTTCTTGAAAATGGTTGTGTAGTGACTTGAAATATGAATTAGTGACTTTAAAAATGGTTTAGTATAGTGACTTGAAACTGTAAACTTGTTTCTTGAAATGGTTAAGTGTAGTGACTTTAAATTGTGAACTTATTTCTTGAAAATGGTTAGGTGTAGTGATTTGAAATGTGAATTAGTGACTTGAAAATGGTTAAGTTTAGTGACTTGAATTGTGAATTAGTTACTTGAAAATGGTTAAGTGTAGTGACTTGAAATTGTAATCATTTTTCATGAAATGGTTAATTATAGTGACTTGAAATTGTAAACTTGTTTCTTGAAAATGGTTAAGTGTAGTGACTTGAAAATGGTAAACTGTAGTGACTTGAAATGTGAGCTAGTGACTTAAAATAGTTAAATGTAATGACATGAAATTGTGAACATGTTTCTTGAAAATGGTTAAGTGTAGTGACTTGAAATTGTGAACATTTTTCATGAAATGGTTAAGTATAGTGACTTGAAATTGTGAACTTGTTTCTTGAAAATGGTTAAGTGTAGTGACTTGAAAATGGTAAACTGTAGTGACTTGAAACGTGAACTAGTTACTTAAAATAGTTAAATGTAATGACATGAAATTGTGAACATGTTTCTTGAAAATGGTTAAGTGTAGTGACTTGAAATTGTGAACATTTTTCATGAAATGGTTAAGTATAGTGACTTGAAATTGTGGACTTGTTTCTTGAAAATGGTTAAGTGTAGTGACTTGAAAATGGTAAACTGTAGTGACTTTAAATGTGAACTAGTGACGTAAAATAGTTAAATGTAATGACATGAAATTGTGAGCATGTTTCTTGAAAATGGTTAAGTGTAGTGACTTGAAATGTGAATTAGTGACTTTTAAATAGTTAAGTGTAGTGATTTGAAATTAAGACCTTGTTTCTTGAAAATGGATAAGTGTAGTGACTAGAAATTGTGAACTCGTTTCTTGAAATGGTTAAGTGCAGCGACTTGAAATTGTGAACTTGTTTCTTGAAAATGGTTGTGTAGTGACTTGAAATGTGAACTAGTGACCTTAAAAATGCGAACGTGTAGTGATTTGAAATTAAGAAGTTGTTTCATGAAAATGGATAAGTGTACTGACTAGAAATTGTGAACTTGTTTCTTGAAATGGTTAAGTGTAGCAACTTGAAATTGTGAACTTGTTTCTTGAAAATGGTTGTGTAGTGACTTGAAATGTGAATTAGTGACCTTAAAAATGCGAACGTGTAGTGATTTGAAATTAAGAAGTTGTTTCATGAAAATGCATAAGTGTACTGACTAGAAATTGTGAACTTGTTTCTTGAAATGGTTAAGTGTAGCGACTTGAAATTGTGAACTTGTTTCTTGAAAATGGTTGTGTAGTGACTTGAAATATGAATTAGTGACTTTAAAAATGGTTTAGTATAGTGACTTGAAACTGTAAACTTGTTTCTTGAAATGGTTAAGTGTAGTTACTTTAAATTGTGAACTTATTTCTTGAAAATGGTTAGGTGTAGTGATTTGAAATGTGAATTAGTGACTTGAAAATGGTTAAGTATAGTGACTTGAAATTGTGGACTTGTTTCTTGAAAATGGTTAAGTGTAGTGACTTGAAAATGGTAAACTGTAGTGACTTTAAATGTGAACTAGTGACGTAAAATAGTTAAATGTAATGACATGAAATTGTGAGCATGTTTCTTGAAAATGGTTAAGTGTAGTGACTTGAAATGTGAATTAGTGACTTTTAAATAGTTAAGTGTAGTGATTTGAAATTAAGAACTTGTTTCTTGAAAATGGATAAGTGTAGTGACTAGAAATTGTGAACTCGTTTCTTGAAATGGTTAAGTGCAGCGACTTGAAATTGTGAACTTGTTTCTTGAAAATGGTTGTGTAGTGACTTGAAATGTGAACTAGTGACCTTAAAAATGCGAACGTGTAGTGATTTGAAATTAAGAAGTTGTTTCATGAAAATGGATAAGTGTACTGACTAGAAATTGTGAACTTGTTTCTTGAAATGGTTAAGTGTAGCAACTTGAAATTGTGAACTTGTTTCTTGAAAATGGTTGTGTAGTGACTTGAAATGTGAATTAGTGACCTTAAAAATGCGAACGTGTAGTGATTTGAAATTAAGAAGTTGTTTCATGAAAATGCATAAGTGTACTGACTAGAAATTGTGAACTTGTTTCTTGAAATGGTTAAGTGTAGCGACTTGAAATTGTGAACTTGTTTCTTGAAAATGGTTGTGTATTGACTTGAAATATGAATTAGTGACTTTAAAAATGGTTTAGTATAGTGACTTGAAACTGTAAACTTGTTTCTTGAAATGGTTAAGTGTAGTTACTTTAAATTGTGAACTTATTTCTTGAAAATGGTTAGGTGTAGTGATTTGAAATGTGAATTAGTGACTTGAAAATGGTTAAGTTTAGTGACTTGAATTATGAATTAGTTACTTGAAAATGGTTAAGTGTAGTGACTTGAAATTGTAATCATTTTTCATGAAATGGTTAATTATAGTGACTTGAAATTGTAAACTTGTTTCTTGAAAATGGTTAAGTGTAGTGACTTGAAAATGGTAAACTGTAGTGACTTGAAATGTGAGCTAGTGACTTAAAATAGTTAAATGTAATGACATGAAATTGTGAACATGTTTCTTGAAAATGGTTAAGTGTAGTGACTTGAAATTGTGAACATTTTTCATGAAATGGTTAAGTATAGTGACTTGAAATTGTGAACTTGTTTCTTGAAAATGGTTAAGTGTAGTGACTTGAAAATGGTAAACTGTAGTGACTTGAAACGTGAACTAGTTACTTAAAATAGTTAAATGTAATGACATGAAATTGTGAACATGTTTCTTGAAAATGGTTAAGTGTAGTGACTTGAAATTGTGAACATTTTTCATGAAATGGTTAAGTATAGTGACTTGAAATTGTGGACTTGTTTCTTGAAAATGGTTAAGTGTAGTGACTTGAAAATGGTAAACTGTAGTGACTTTAAATGTGAACTAGTGACGTAAAATAGTTAAATGTAATGACATGAAATTGTGAGCATGTTTCTTGAAAATGGTTAAGTGTAGTGACTTGAAATGTGAATTAGTGACTTTTAAATAGTTAAGTGTAGTGATTTGAAATTAAGACCTTGTTTCTTGAAAATGGATAAGTGTAGTGACTAGAAATTGTGAACTCGTTTCTTGAAATGGTTAAGTGCAGCGACTTGAAATTGTGAACTTGTTTCTTGAAAATGGTTGTGTAGTGACTTGAAATGTGAACTAGTGACCTTAAAAATGCGAACGTGTAGTGATTTGAAATTAAGAAGTTGTTTCATGAAAATGGATAAGTGTACTGACTAGAAATTGTGAACTTGTTTCTTGAAATGGTTAAGTGTAGCAACTTGAAATTGTGAACTTGTTTCTTGAAAATGGTTGTGTAGTGACTTGAAATGTGAATTAGTGACCTTAAAAATGCGAACGTGTAGTGATTTGAAATTAAGAAGTTGTTTCATGAAAATGCATAAGTGTACTGACTAGAAATTGTGAACTTGTTTCTTGAAATGGTTAAGTGTAGCGACTTGAAATTGTGAACTTGTTTCTTGAAAATGGTTGTGTAGTGACTTGAAATATGAATTAGTGACTTTAAAAATGGTTTAGTATAGTGACTTGAAACTGTAAACTTGTTTCTTGAAATGGTTAAGTGTAGTTACTTTAAATTGTGAACTTATTTCTTGAAAATGGTTAGGTGTAGTGATTTGAAATGTGAATTAGTGACTTGAAAATGGTTAAGTTTAGTGACTTGAATTGTGAATTAGTTACTTGAAAATGGTTAAGTGTAGTGACTTGAAAATGGTAAACTGTAGTGACTTTAAATGCGAACTAGTGACGTAAAATAGTTAAATGTAATGACATGAAATTGTGAGCATGTTTCTTGAAAATGGTTAAGTTTAGTGACTTGAAATGTGAATTAGTGACTTTTAAATAGTTAAGTGTAGTGATTTGAAATTAAGAACTTGTTTCTTGAAAATGGATAAGTGTAGTGACTAGAAATTGTGAACTCGTTTCTTGAAATGGTTAAGTGCAGCGACTTGAAATTGTGAACTTGTTTCTTGAAAATGGTTGTGTAGTGACTTGAAATGTGAACTAGTGACCTTAAAAATGCGAACGTGTAGTGATTTGAAATTAAGAAGTTGTTTCATGAAAATGGATAAGTGTACTGACTAGAAATTGTGAACTTGTTTCTTGAAATGGTTAAGTGTAGCAACTTGAAATTGTGAACTTGTTTCTTGAAAATGGTTGTGTAGTGACTTGAAATGTGAATTAGTGACCTTAAAAATGCGAACGTGTAGTGATTTGAAATTAAGAAGTTGTTTCATGAAAATGCATAAGTGTACTGACTAGAAATTGTGAACTTGTTTCTTGAAATGGTTAAGTGTAGCGACTTGAAATTGTGAACTTGTTTCTTGAAAATGGTTGTGTAGTGACTTGAAATATGAATTAGTGACTTTAAAAATGGTTTAGTATAGTGACTTGAAACTGTAAACTTGTTTCTTGAAATGGTTAAGTGTAGTTACTTTAAATTGTGAACTTATTTCTTGAAAATGGTTAGGTGTAGTGATTTGAAATGTGAATTAGTGACTTGAAAATGGTTAAGTTTAGTGACTTGAATTGTGAATTAGTTACTTGAAAATGGTTAAGTGTAGTGACTTGAAATTGTAATCATTTTTCATGAAATGGTTAATTATAGTGACTTGAAATTGTAAACTTGTTTCTTGAAAATGGTTAAATGTAGTGACTTGAAAATGGTAAACTGTAGTGACTTGAAATGTGAGCTAGTGACTTAAAATAGTTAAATGTAATGACATGAAATTGTGAACATGTTTCTTGAAAATGGTTAAGTGTAGTGACTTGAAATTGTGAACATTTTTCATGAAATGGTTAAGTATAGTGACTTGAAATTGTGAACTTGTTTCTTGAAAATGGTTAAGTGTAGTGACTTGAAAATGGTAAACTGTAGTGACTTGAAACGTGAACTAGTTACTTAAAATAGTTAAATGTAATGACATGAAATTGTGAACATGTTTCTTGAAAATGGTTAAGTGTAGTGACTTGAAATTGTGAACATTTTTCATGAAATGGTTAAGTATAGTGACTTGAAATTGTGGACTTGTTTCTTGAAAATGGTTAAGTGTAGTGACTTGAAAATGGTAAACTGTAGTGACTTTAAATGTGAACTAGTGACGTAAAATAGTTAAATGTAATGACATGAAATTGTGAGCATGTTTCTTGAAAATGGTTAAGTGTAGTGACTTGAAATGTGAATTAGTGACTTTTAAATAGTTAAGTGTAGTGATTTGAAATTAAGACCTTGTTTCTTGAAAATGGATAAGTGTAGTGACTAGAAATTGTGAACTCGTTTCTTGAAATGGTTAAGTGCAGCGACTTGAAATTGTGAACTTGTTTCTTGAAAATGGTTGTGTAGTGACTTGAAATGTGAACTAGTGACCTTAAAAATGCGAACGTGTAGTGATTTGAAATTAAGAAGTTGTTTCATGAAAATGGATAAGTGTACTGACTAGAAATTGTGAACTTGTTTCTTGAAATGGTTAAGTGTAGCAACTTGAAATTGTGAACTTGTTTCTTGAAAATGGTTGTGTAGTGACTTGAAATGTGAATTAGTGACCTTAAAAATGCGAACGTGTAGTGATTTGAAATTAAGAAGTTGTTTCATGAAAATGCATAAGTGTACTGACTAGAAATTGTGAACTTGTTTCTTGAAATGGTTAAGTGTAGCGACTTGAAATTGTGAACTTGTTTCTTGAAAATGGTTGTGTAGTGACTTGAAATATGAATTAGTGACTTTAAAAATGGTTTAGTATAGTGACTTGAAACTGTAAACTTGTTTCTTGAAATGGTTAAGTATAGTTACTTTAAATTGTGAACTTATTTGTTGAAAATGGTTAGGTGTAGTGATTTGAAATGTGAATTAGTGACTTGAAAATGGTTAAGTTTAGTGACTTGAATTGTGAATTAGTTACTTGAAAATGGTTAAGTGTAGTGACTTGAAAATGGTAAACTGTAGTGACTTTAAATGTGAACTAGTGACGTAAAATAGTTAAATGTAATAACATGAAATTGTGAGCATGTTTCTTGAAAATGGTTAAGTTTAGTGACTTGAAATGTGAATTAGTGACTTTTAAATAGTTAAGTGTAGTGATTTGAAATTAAGAACTTGTTTCTTGAAAATGGTTAAGTGTAGTGACTTGAAATTGTGAACATTTTTCATGAAATGGTTAAGTATAGTGACTTGAAATTGTGGACTTGTTTCTTGAAAATGGTTAAATGTAGTGACTTGAAAATGGTAAACTGTAGTGACTTTAAATGTGAACTAGTGACGTAAAATAGTTAAATGTAATGACATGAAATTGTGAGCATGTTTCTTGAAAATGGTTAAGTGTAGTGACTTGAAATGTGAATTAGTGACTTTTAAATAGTTAAGTGTAGTGATTTGAAATTAAGACCTTGTTTCTTGAAAATGGATAAGTGTAGTGACTAGAAATTGTGAACTCGTTTCTTGAAATGGTTAAGTGCAGCGACTTGAAATTGTGAACTTGTTTCTTGAAAATGGTTGTGTAGTGACTTGAAATGTGAACTAGTGACCTTAAAAATGCGAACGTGTAGTGATTTGAAATTAAGAAGTTGTTTCATGAAAATGGATAAGTGTACTGACTAGAAATTGTGAACTTGTTTCTTGAAATGGTTAAGTGTAGCAACTTGAAATTGTGAACTTGTTTCTTGAAAATGGTTGTGTAGTGACTTGAAATGTGAATTAGTGACCTTAAAAATGCGAACGTGTAGTGATTTGAAATTAAGAAGTTGTTTCATGAAAATGCATAAGTGTACTGACTAGAAATTGTGAACTTGTTTCTTGAAATGGTTAAGTGTAGCGACTTGAAATTGTGAACTTGTTTCTTGAAAATGGTTGTGTAGTGACTTGAAATATGAATTAGTGACTTTAAAAATGGTTTAGTATAGTGACTTGAAACTGTAAACTTGTTTCTCGAAATGGTTAAGTGTAGTTACTTTAAATTGTGAACTTATTTCTTGAAAATGGTTAGGTGTAGTGATTTGAAATGTGAATTAGTGACTTGAAAATGGTTAAGTATAGTGACTTGAAATTGTGGACTTGTTTCTTGAAAATGGTTAAGTGTAGTGACTTGAAAATGGTAAACTGTAGTGACTTTAAATGTGAACTAGTGACGTAAAATAGTTAAATGTAATGACATGAAATTGTGAGCATGTTTCTTGAAAATGGTTAAGTGTAGTGACTTGAAATGTGAATTAGTGACTTTTAAATAGTTAAGTGTAGTGATTTGAAATTAAGAACTTGTTTCTTGAAAATGGATAAGTGTAGTGACTAGAAATTGTGAACTCGTTTCTTGAAATGGTTAAGTGCAGCGACTTGAAATTGTGAACTTGTTTCTTGAAAATGGTTGTGTAGTGACTTGAAATGTGAACTAGTGACCTTAAAAATGCGAACGTGTAGTGATTTGAAATTAAGAAGTTGTTTCATGAAAATGGATAAGTGTACTGACTAGAAATTGTGAACTTGTTTCTTGAAATGGTTAAGTGTAGGAACTTGAAATTGTGAACTTGTTTCTTGAAAATGGTTGTGTAGTGACTTGAAATGTGAATTAGTGACCTTAAAAATGCGAACGTGTAGTGATTTGAAATTAAGAAGTTGTTTCATGAAAATGCATAAGTGTACTGACTAGAAATTGTGAACTTGTTTCTTGAAATGGTTAAGTGTAGCGACTTGAAATTGTGAACTTGTTTCTTGAAAATGGTTGTGTAGTGACTTGAAATATGAATTAGTGACTTTAAAAATGGTTTAGTATAGTGACTTGAAACTGTAAACTTGTTTCTTGAAATGGTTAAGTGTAGTTACTTTAAATTGTGAACTTATTTGTTGAAAATGGTTAGGTGTAGTGATTTGAAATGTGAATTAGTGACTTGAAAATGGTTAAGTTTAGTGACTTGAATTGTGAATTAGTTACTTGAAAATGGTTAAGTGTAGTGACTTGAAATTGTAATCATTTTTCATGAAATGGTTAATTATAGTGACTTGAAATTGTAAACTTGTTTCTTGAAAATGGTTAAGTGTAGTGACTTGAAAATGGTAAACTGTAGTGACTTGAAATGTGAGCTAGTGACTTAAAATAGTTAAATGTAATGACATGAAATTGTGAACATGTTTCTTGAAAATGGTTAAGTGTAGTGACTTGAAATTGTGAACATTTTTCATGAAATGGTTAAGTATAGTGACTTGAAATTGTGAACTTGTTTCTTGAAAATGGTTAAGTGTAGTGACTTGAAAATGGTAAACTGTAGTGACTTGAAATATGAATTAGTGACTTTAAAAATGGTTTAGTATAGTGACTTGAAACTGTAAACTTGTTTCTTGAAATGGTTAAGTGTAGTTACTTTAAATTGTGAACTTATTTGTTGAAAATGGTTAGGTGTAGTGATTTGAAATGTGAATTAGTGACTTGAAAATGGTTAAGTTTAGTGACTTGAATTGTGAATTAGTTACTTGAAAATGGTTAAGTGTAGTGACTTGAAATTGTAATCATTTTTCATGAAATGGTTAATTATAGTGACTTGAAATTGTAAACTTGTTTCTTGAAAATGGTTAAGTGTAGTGACTTGAAAATGGTAAACTGTAGTGACTTGAAATGTGAGCTAGTGACTTAAAATAGTTAAATGTAATGACATGAAATTGTGAACATGTTTCTTGAAAATGGTTAAGTGTAGTGACTTGAAATTGTGAACATTTTTCATGAAATGGTTAAGTATAGTGACTTGAAATTGTGAACTTGTTTCTTGAAAATGGTTAAGTGTAGTGACTTGAAAATGGTAAACTGTAGTGACTTGAAACGTGAACTAGTTACTTAAAATAGTTAAATGTAATGACATGAAATTGTGAACATGTTTCTTGAAAATGGTTAAGTGTAGTGACTTGAAATTGTGAACATTTTTCATGAAATGGTTAAGTATAGTGACTTGAAATTGTGGACTTGTTTCTTGAAAATGGTTAAGTGTAGTGACTTGAAAATGGTAAACTGTAGTGACTTTAAATGTGAACTAGTGACGTAAAATAGTTAAATGTAATGACATGAAATTGTGAGCATGTTTCTTGAAAATGGTTAAGTGTAGTGACTTGAAATGTGAATTAGTGACTTTTAAATAGTTAAGTGTAGTGATTTGAAATTAAGAACTTGTTTCTTGAAAATGGATAAGTGTAGTGACTAGAAATTGTGAACTCGTTTCTTGAAATGGTTAAGTGCAGCGACTTGAAATTGTGAACTTGTTTCTTGAAAATGGTTGTGTAGTGACTTGAAATGTGAACTAGTGACCTTAAAAATGCGAACGTGTAGTGATTTGAAATTAAGAAGTTGTTTCATGAAAATGGATAAGTGTACTGACTAGAAATTGTGAACTTGTTTCTTGAAATGGTTAAGTGTAGCAACTTGAAATTGTGAACTTGTTTCTTGAAAATGGTTGTGTAGTGACTTGAAATGTGAATTAGTGACCTTAAAAATGCGAACGTGTAGTGATTTGAAATTAAGAAGTTGTTTCATGAAAATGCATAAGTGTACTGACTAGAAATTGTGAACTTGTTTCTTGAAATGGTTAAGTGTAGCGACTTGAAATTGTGAACTTGTTTCTTGAAAATGGTTGTGTAGTGACTTGAAATATGAATTAGTGACTTTAAAAATGGTTTAGTATAGTGACTTGAAACTGTAAACTTGTTTCTTGAAATGGTTAAGTATAGTTACTTTAAATTGTGAACTTATTTGTTGAAAATGGTTAGGTGTAGTGATTTGAAATGTGAATTAGTGACTTGAAAATGGTTAAGTTTAGTGACTTGAATTGTGAATTAGTTACTTGAAAATGGTTAAGTGTAGTGACTTGAAAATGGTAAACTGTAGTGACTTTAAATGTGAACTAGTGACGTAAAATAGTTAAATGTAATAACATGAAATTGTGAGCATGTTTCTTGAAAATGGTTAAGTTTAGTGACTTGAAATGTGAATTAGTGACTTTTAAATAGTTAAGTGTAGTGATTTGGAATTAAGAACTTGTTTCTTGAAAATGGTTAAGTGTAGTGACTTGAAATTGTGAACATTTTTCATGAAATGGTTAAGTATAGTGACTTGAAATTGTGGACTTGTTTCTTGAAAATGGTTAAATGTAGTGACTTGAAAATGGTAAACTGTAGTGACTTTAAATGTGAACTAGTGACGTAAAATAGTTAAATGTAATGACATGAAATTGTGAGCATGTTTCTTGAAAATGGTTAAGTGTAGTGACTTGAAATGTGAATTAGTGACTTTTAAATAGTTAAGTGTAGTGATTTGAAATTAAGACCTTGTTTCTTGAAAATGGATAAGTGTAGTGACTAGAAATTGTGAACTCGTTTCTTGAAATGGTTAAGTGCAGCGACTTGAAATTGTGAACTTGTTTCTTGAAAATGGTTGTGTAGTGACTTGAAATGTGAACTAGTGACCTTAAAAATGCGAACGTGTAGTGATTTGAAATTAAGAAGTTGTTTCATGAAAATGGATAAGTGTACTGACTAGAAATTGTGAACTTGTTTCTTGAAATGGTTAAGTGTAGCAACTTGAAATTGTGAACTTGTTTCTTGAAAATGGTTGTGTAGTGACTTGAAATGTGAATTAGTGACCTTAAAAATGCGAACGTGTAGTGATTTGAAATTAAGAAGTTGTTTCATGAAAATGCATAAGTGTACTGACTAGAAATTGTGAACTTGTTTCTTGAAATGGTTAAGTGTAGCGACTTGAAATTGTGAACTTGTTTCTTGAAAATGGTTGTGTAGTGACTTGAAATATGAATTAGTGACTTTAAAAATGGTTTAGTATAGTGACTTGAAACTGTAAACTTGTTTCTCGAAATGGTTAAGTGTAGTTACTTTAAATTGTGAACTTATTTCTTGAAAATGGTTAGGTGTAGTGATTTGAAATGTGAATTAGTGACTTGAAAATGGTTAAGTATAGTGACTTGAAATTGTGGACTCGTTTCTTGAAAATGGTTAAGTGTAGTGACTTGAAAATGGTAAACTGTAGTGACTTTAAATGTGAACTAGTGACGTAAAATAGTTAAATGTAATGACATGAAATTGTGAGCATGTTTCTTGAAAATGGTTAAGTGTAGTGACTTGAAATGTGAATTAGTGACTTTTAAATAGTTAAGTGTAGTGATTTGAAATTAAGAACTTGTTTCTTGAAAATGGATAAGTGTAGTGACTAGAAATTGTGAACTCGTTTCTTGAAATGGTTAAGTGCAGCGACTTGAAATTGTGAACTTGTTTCTTGAAAATGGTTGTGTAGTGACTTGAAATGTGAACTAGTGACCTTAAAAATGCGAACGTGTAGTGATTTGAAATTAAGAAGTTGTTTCATGAAAATGGATAAGTGTACTGACTAGAAATTGTGAACTTGTTTCTTGAAATGGTTAAGTGTAGGAACTTGAAATTGTGAACTTGTTTCTTGAAAATGGTTGTGTAGTGACTTGAAATGTGAATTAGTGACCTTAAAAATGCGAACGTGTAGTGATTTGAAATTAAGAAGTTGTTTCATGAAAATGCATAAGTGTACTGACTAGAAATTGTGAACTTGTTTCTTGAAATGGTTAAGTGTAGCGACTTGAAATTGTGAACTTGTTTCTTGAAAATGGTTGTGTAGTGACTTGAAATATGAATTAGTGACTTTAAAAATGGTTTAGTATAGTGACTTGAAACTGTAAACTTGTTTCTTGAAATGGTTAAGTGTAGTTACTTTAAATTGTGAACTTATTTGTTGAAAATGGTTAGGTGTAGTGATTTGAAATGTGAATTAGTGACTTGAAAATGGTTAAGTTTAGTGACTTGAATTGTGAATTAGTTACTTGAAAATGGTTAAGTGTAGTGACTTGAAATTGTAATCATTTTTCATGAAATGGTTAATTATAGTGACTTGAAATTGTAAACTTGTTTCTTGAAAATGGTTAAGTGTAGTGACTTGAAAATGGTAAACTGTATTGACTTGAAATGTGAGCTAGTGACTTAAAATAGTTAAATGTAATGACATGAAATTGTGAACATGTTTCTTGAAAATGGTTAAGTTTAGTGACTTGAAATTGTGAACATTTTTCATGAAATGGTTAAGTATAGTGACTTGAAATTGTGAACTTGTTTCTTGAAAATGGTTAAGTGTAGTGACTTGAAAATGGTAAACTGTAGTGACTTGAAACGTGAACTAGTTACTTAAAATAGTTAAATGTAATGACATGAAATTGTGAACATGTTTCTTGAAAATGGTTAAGTGTAGTGACTTGAAATGTGAATTAGTGACTTTTAAATAGTTAAGTGTAGTGATTTGAAATTAAGAACTTGTTTCTTGAAAATGGATAAGTGTAGTGACTAGAAATTGTGAACTCGTTTCTTGAAATGGTTAAGTGCAGCGACTTGAAATTGTGAACTTGTTTCTTGAAAATGGTTGTGTAGTGACTTGAAATGTGAACTAGTGACCTTAAAAATGCGAACATGTAGTGATTTGAAATTAAGAAGTTGTTTCATGAAAATGGATAAGTGTACTGACTAGAAATTGTGAACTTGTTTCTTGAAATGGTTAAGTGTAGCAACTTGAAATTGTGAACTTGTTTCTTGAAAATGGTTGTGTAGTGACTTGAAATGTGAATTAGTGACCTTAAAAATGCGAACGTGTAGTGATTTGAAATTAAGAAGTTGTTTCATGAAAATGCATAAGTGTACTGACTAGAAATTGTGAACTTGTTTCTTGAAATGGTTAAGTGTAGCGACTTGAAATTGTGAACTTGTTTCTTGAAAATGGTTGTGTAGTGACTTGAAATATGAATTAGTGACTTTAAAAATGGTTTAGTATAGTGACTTGAAACTGTAAACTTGTTTCTTGAAATGGTTAAGTGTAGTTACTTTAAATTGTGAACTTATTTCTTGAAAATGGTTAGGTGTAGTGATTTGAAATGTGAATTAGTGACTTGAAAATGGTTAAGTTTAGTGACTTGAATTGTGAATTAGTTACTTGAAAATGGTTAAGTGTAGTGACTTGAAATTGTAATCATTTTTCATGAAATGGTTAATTATAGTGACTTGAAATTGTAAACTTGTTTCTTGAAAATGGTTAAGTGTAGTGACTTGAAAATGGTAAACTGTATTGACTTGAAATGTGAGCTAGCGACTTAAAATAGTTAAATGTAATGACATGAAATTGTGAACATGTTTCTTGAAAATGGTTAAGTGTAGTGACTTGAAATTGTGAACATTTTTCATGAAATGGTTAAGTATAGTGACTTGAAATTGTGAACTTGTTTCTTGAAAATGGTTAAGTGTAGTGACTTGAAAATGGTAAACTGTAGTGACTTGAAACGTGAACTAGTTACTTAAAATAGTTAAATGTAATGACATGAAATTGTGAACATGTTTCTTGAAAATGGTTAAGTGTAGTGACTTGAAATTGTGAACATTTTTCATGAAATGGTTAAGTATAGTGACTTGAAATTGTGGACTTGTTTCTTGAAAATGGTTAAGTGTAGTGACTTGAAAATGGTAAACTGTAGTGACTTTAAATGTGAACTAGTGACGTAAAATTGTTAAATGTAATGACATGAAATTGTGAGCATGTTTCTTGAAAATGGTTAAGTGTAGTGACTTGAAATGTGAATTAGTGACTTTTAAATAGTTAAGTGTAGTGATTTGAAATTAAGACCTTGTTTCTTGAAAATGGATAAGTGTAGTGACTAGAAATTGTGAACTCGTTTCTTGAAATGGTTAAGTGCAGCGACTTGAAATTGTGAACTTGTTTCTTGAAAATGGTTGTGTAGTGACTTGAAATGTGAACTAGTGACCTTAAAAATGCGAACGTGTAGTGATTTGAAATTAAGAAGTTGTTTCATGAAAATGGATAAGTGTACTGACTAGAAATTGTGAACTTGTTTCTTGAAATGGTTAAGTGTAGCAACTTGAAATTGTGAACTTGTTTCTGGAAAATGGTTGTGTAGTGACTTGAAATGTGAATTAGTGACCTTAAAAATGCGAACGTGTAGTGATTTGAAATTAAGAAGTTGTTTCATGAAAATGCATAAGTGTACTGACTAGAAATTGTGAACTTGTTTCTTGAAATGGTTAAGTGTAGCGACTTGAAATTGTGAACTTGTTTCTTGAAAATGGTTGTGTAGTGACTTGAAATATGAATTAGTGACTTTAAAAATGGTTTAGTATAGTGACTTGAAACTGTAAACTTGTTTCTTGAAATGGTTAAGTATAGTTACTTTAAATTGTGAACTTATTTGTTGAAAATGGTTAGGTGTAGTGATTTGAAATGTGAATTAGTGACTTGAAAATGGTTAAGTTTAGTGACTTGAATTGTGAATTAGTTACTTGAAAATGGTTAAGTGTAGTGACTTGAAAATGGTAAACTGTAGTGACTTGAAATGTGAATTAGTGACTTTTAAATAGTTAAGTGTAGTGATTTGAAATTAAGAACTTGTTTCTTGAAAATGGTTAAGTGTAGTGACTTGAAATTGTGAACATTTTTCATGAAATGGTTAAGTATAGTGACTTGAAATTGTGGACTTGTTTCTTGAAAATGGTTAAGTGTAGTGACTTGAAAATGGTAAACTGTAGTGACTTTAAATGTGAACTAGTGACGTAAAATAGTTAAATGTAATGACATGAAATTGTGAGCATGTTTCTTGAAAATGGTTAAGTGTAGTGACTTGAAATGTGAATTAGTGACTTTTAAATAGTTAAGTGTAGTGATTTGAAATTAAGAACTTGTTTCTTGAAAATGGATAAGTGTAGTGACTAGAAATTGTGAACTCGTTTCTTGAAATGGTTAAGTGCAGCGACTTGAAATTGTGAACTTGTTTCTTGAAAATGGTTGTGTAGTGACTTGAAATGTGAACTAGTGACCTTAAAAATGCGAACGTGTAGTGATTTGAAATTAAGAAGTTGTTTCATGAAAATGGATAAGTGTACTGACTAGAAATTGTGAACTTGTTTCTTGAAATGGTTAAGTGTAGCAACTTGAAATTGTGAACTTGTTTCTTGAAAATGGTTGTGTAGTGACTTGAAATGTGAATTAGTGACCTTAAAAATGCGAACGTGTAGTGATTTGAAATTAAGAAGTTGTTTCATGAAAATGCATAAGTGTACTGACTAGAAATTGTGAACTTGTTTCTTGAAATGGTTAAGTGTAGCGACTTGAAATTGTGAACTTGTTTCTTGAAAATGGTTGTGTAGTGACTTGAAATATGAATTAGTGACTTTAAAAATGGTTTAGTATAGTGACTTGAAACTGTAAACTTGTTTCTTGAAATGGTTAAGTGTAGTTACTTTAAATTGTGAACTTATTTCTTGAAAATGGTTAGGTGTAGTGATTTGAAATGTGAATTAGTGACTTGAAAATGGTTAAGTATAGTGACTTGAAATTGTGGACTTGTTTCTTGAAAATGGTTAAGTGTAGTGACTTGAAAATGGTAAACTGTAGTGACTTTAAATGTGAACTAGTGACGTAAAATAGTTAAATGTAATGACATGAAATTGTGAGCATGTTTCTTGAAAATGGTTAAGTGTAGTGACTTGAAATGTGAATTAGTGACTTTTAAATAGTTAAGTGTAGTGATTTGAAATTAAGAACTTGTTTCTTGAAAATGGATAAGTGTAGTGACTAGAAATTGTGAACTCGTTTCTTGAAATGGTTAAGTGCAGCGACTTGAAATTGTGAACTTGTTTCTTGAAAATGGTTGTGTAGTGACTTGAAATGTGAACTAGTGACCTTAAAAATGCGAACGTGTAGTGATTTGAAATTAAGAAGTTGTTTCATGAAAATGGATAAGTGTACTGACTAGAAATTGTGAACTTGTTTCTTGAAATGGTTAAGTGTAGCAACTTGAAATTGTGAACTTGTTTCTTGAAAATGGTTGTGTAGTGACTTGAAATGTGAATTAGTGACCTTAAAAATGCGAACGTGTAGTGATTTGAAATTAAGAAGTTGTTTCATGAAAATGCATAAGTGTACTGACTAGAAATTGTGAACTTGTTTCTTGAAATGGTTAAGTGTAGCGACTTGAAATTGTGAACTTGTTTCTTGAAAATGGTTGTGTAGTGACTTGAAATATGAATTAGTGACTTTAAAAATGGTTTAGTATAGTGACTTGAAACTGTAAACTTGTTTCTTGAAATGGTTAAGTGTAGTTACTTTAAATTGTGAACTTATTTCTTGAAAATGGTTAGGTGTAGTGATTTGAAATGTGAATTAGTGACTTGAAAATGGTTAAGTTTAGAGACTTGAATAGTGAATTAGTTACTTGAAAATGGTTAAGTGTAGTGACTTGAAAATGGTAAACTGTAGTGACTTGAAATGTGAATTAGTGACTTTTAAATAGTTAAGTGTAGTGATTTGAAATTAAGAACTTGTTTCTTGAAAATGGTTAAGTGTAGTGACTTGAAATTGTGAACATTTTTCATGAAATGGATAAGTGTAGTGACTAGAAATTGTGAACTCGTTTCTTGAAATGGTTAAGTGCAGCGACTTGAAATTGTGAACTTGTTTCTTGAAAATGGTTGTGTAGTGACTTGAAATGTGAACTAGTGACCTTAAAAATGCGAACGTGTAGTGATTTGAAATTAAGAAGTTGTTTCATGAAAATGGATAAGTGTACTGACTAGAAATTGTGAACTTGTTTCTTGAAATGGTTAAGTGTAGCAACTTGAAATTGTGAACTTGTTTCTTGAAAATGGTTGTGTAGTGACTTGAAATGTGAATTAGTGACCTTAAAAATGCGAACGTGTAGTGATTTGAAATTAAGAAGTTGTTTCATGAAAATGCATAAGTGTACTGACTAGAAATTGTGAACTTGTTTCTTGAAATGGTTAAGTGTAGCGACTTGAAATTGTGAACTTGTTTCTTGAAAATGGTTGTGTAGTGACTTGAAATATGAATTAGTGACTTTAAAAATGGTTTAGTATAGTGACTTGAAACTGTAAACTTGTTTCTTGAAATGGTTAAGTGTAGTTACTTTAAATTGTGAACTTATTTCTTGAAAATGGTTAGGTGTAGTGATTTGAAATGTGAATTAGTGACTTGAAAATGGTTAAGTATAGTGACTTGAAATTGTGGACTTGTTTCTTGAAAATGGTTAAGTGTAGTGACTTGAAAATGGTAAACTGTAGTGACTTTAAATGTGAACTAGTGACGTAAAATAGTTAAATGTAATGACATGAAATTGTGAGCATGTTTCTTGAAAATGGTTAAGTGTAGTGACTTGAAATGTGAATTAGTGACTTTTAAATAGTTAAGTGTAGTGATTTGAAATTAAGAACTTGTTTCTTGAAAATGGATAAGTGTAGTGACTAGAAATTGTGAACTCGTTTCTTGAAATGGTTAAGTGCAGCGACTTGAAATTGTGAACTTGTTTCTTGAAAATGGTTGTGTAGTGACTTGAAATGTGAACTAGTGACCTTAAAAATGCGAACGTGTAGTGATTTGAAATTAAGAAGTTGTTTCATGAAAATGGATAAGTGTACTGACTAGAAATTGTGAACTTGTTTCTTGAAATGGTTAAGTGTAGCAACTTGAAATTGTGAACTTGTTTCTTGAAAATGGTTGTGTAGTGACTTGAAATGTGAATTAGTGACCTTAAAAATGCGAACGTGTAGTGATTTGAAATTAAGAAGTTGTTTCATGAAAATGCATAAGTGTACTGACTAGAAATTGTGAACTTGTTTCTTGAAATGGTTAAGTGTAGCGACTTGAAATTGTGAACTTGTTTCTTGAAAATGGTTGTGTAGTGACTTGAAATATGAATTAGTGACTTTAAAAATGGTTTAGTATAGTGACTTGAAACTGTAAACTTGTTTCTTGAAATGGTTAAGTGTAGTTACTTTAAATTGTGAACTTATTTCTTGAAAATGGTTAGGTGTAGTGATTTGAAATGTGAATTAGTGACTTGAAAATGGTTAAGTTTAGAGACTTGAATAGTGAATTAGTTACTTGAAAATGGTTAAGTGTAGTGACTTGAAAATGGTAAACTGTAGTGACTTGAAATGTGAATTAGTGACTTTTAAATAGTTAAGTGTAGTGATTTGAAATTAAGAACTTGTTTCTTGAAAATGGTTAAGTGTAGTGACTTGAAATTGTGAACATTTTTCATGAAATGGTTAAGTATAGTGACTTGAAATTGTGGACTTGTTTCTTGAAAATGGTTAAGTGTAGTGACTTGAAAATGGTAAACTGTAGTGACTTTAAATGTGAACTAGTGACGTAAAATAGTTAAATGTAATGACATGAAATTGTGAGCATGTTTCTTGAAAATGGTTAAGTGTAGTGACTTGAAATGTGAATTAGTGACTTTTAAATAGTTAAGTGTAGTGATTTGAAATTAAGACCTTGTTTCTTGAAAATGGATATGTGTAGTGACTAGAAATTGTGAACTCGTTTCTTGAAATGGTTAAGTGCAGCGACTTGAAATTGTGAACTTGTTTCTTGAAAATGGTTGTGTAGTGACTTGAAATGTGAACTAGTGACCTTAAAAATGCGAACGTGTAGTGATTTGAAATTAAGAAGTTGTTTCATGAAAATGGATAAGTGTACTGACTAGAAATTGTGAACTTGTTTCTTGAAATGGTTAAGTGTAGCAACTTGAAATTGTGAACTTGTTTCTTGAAAATGGTTGTGTAGTGACTTGAAATGTGAATTAGTGACCTTAAAAATGCGAACGTGTAGTGATTTGAAATTAAGAAGTTGTTTCATGAAAATGCATAAGTGTACTGACTAGAAATTGTGAACTTGTTTCTTGAAATGGTTAAGTGTAGCGACTTGAAATTGTGAACTTGTTTCTTGAAAATGGTTGTGTAGTGACTTGAAATATGAATTAGTGACTTTAAAAATGGTTTAGTATAGTGACTTGAAACTGTAAACTTGTTTCTTGAAATGGTTAAGTGTAGTTACTTTAAATTGTGAACTTATTTCTTGAAAATGGTTAGGTGTAGTGATTTGAAATGTGAATTAGTGACTTGAAAATGGTTAAGTATAGTGACTTGAAATTGTGGACTTGTTTCTTGAAAATGGTTAAGTGTAGTGACTTGAAAATGGTAAACTGTAGTGACTTTAAATGTGAACTAGTGACGTAAAATAGTTAAATGTAATGACATGAAATTGTGAGCATGTTTCTTGAAAATGGTTAAGTGTAGTGACTTGAAATGTGAATTAGTGACTTTTAAATAGTTAAGTGTAGTGATTTGAAATTAAGAACTTGTTTCTTGAAAATGGATAAGTGTAGTGACTAGAAATTGTGAACTCGTTTCTTGAAATGGTTAAGTGCAGCGACTTGAAATTGTGAACTTGTTTCTTGAAAATGGTTGTGTAGTGACTTGAAATGTGAACTAGTGACCTTAAAAATGCGAACGTGTAGTGATTTGAAATTAAGAAGTTGTTTCATGAAAATGGATAAGTGTACTGACTAGAAATTGTGAACTTGTTTCTTGAAATGGTTAAGTGTAGCAACTTGAAATTGTGAACTTGTTTCTTGAAAATGGTTGTGTAGTGACTTGAAATGTGAATTAGTGACCTTAAAAATGCGAACGTGTAGTGATTTGAAATTAAGAAGTTGTTTCATGAAAATGCATAAGTGTACTGACTAGAAATTGTGAAATTGTTTCTTGAAATGGTTAAGTGTAGCGACTTGAAATTGTGAACTTGTTTCTTGAAAATGGTTGTGTAGTGACTTGAAATATGAATTAGTGACTTTAAAAATGGTTTAGTATAGTGACTTGAAACTGTAAACTTGTTTCTTGAAATGGTTAAGTGTAGTTACTTTAAATTGTGAACTTATTTGTTGAAAATGGTTAGGTGTAGTGATTTGAAATGTGAATTAGTGACTTGAAAATGGTTAAGTTTAGTGACTTGAATTGTGAATTAGTTACTTGAAAATGGTTAAGTGTAGTGACTTGAAATTGTAATCATTTTTCATGAAATGGTTAATTATAGTGACTTGAAATTGTAAACTTGTTTCTTGAAAATGGTTAAGTGTAGTGACTTGAAAATGGTAAACTGTATTGACTTGAAATGTGAGCTAGTGACTTAAAATAGTTAAATGTAATGACATGAAATTGTGAACATGTTTCTTGAAAATGGTTAAGTGTAGTGACTTGAAATTGTGAACATTTTTCATGAAATGGTTAAGTATAGTGACTTGAAATTGTGAACTTGTTTCTTGAAAATGGTTAAGTGTAGTGACTTGAAAATGGTAAACTGTAGTGACTTGAAACGTGAACTAGTTACTTAAAATAGTTAAATGTAATGACATGAAATTGTGAATTAGTGACTTTTAAATAGTTAAGTGTAGTGATTTGAAATTAAGAACTTGTTTCTTGAAAATGGTTAAGTGTAGTGACTTGAAATTGTGAACATTTTTCATGAAATGGTTAAGTATAGTGACTTGAAATTGTGGACTTGTTTCTTGAAAATGGTTAAGGGTAGTGACTTGAAAATGGTAAACTGTAGTGACTTTAAATGTGAACTAGTGACGTAAAATAGTTAAATGTAATGACATGAAATTGTGAGCATGTTTCTTGAAAATGGTTAAGTGTAGTGACTTGAAATGTGAATTAGTGACTTTTAAATAGTTAAGTGTAGTGATTTGAAATTAAGACCTTGTTTCTTGAAAATGGATAAGTGTAGTGACTAGAAATTGTGAACTCGTTTCTTGAAATGGTTAAGTGCAGCGACTTGAAATTGTGAACTTGTTTCTTGAAAATGGTTGTGTAGTTACTTGAAATGTGAACTAGTGACCTTAAAAATGCGAACGTGTAGTGATTTGAAATTAAGAAGTTGTTTCATGAAAATGGATAAGTGTACTGACTAGAAATTGTGAACTTGTTTCTTGAAATGGTTAAGTGTAGCAACTTGAAATTGTGAACTTGTTTCTTGAAAATGGTTGTGTAGTGACTTGAAATGTGAATTAGTGACCTTAAAAATGCGAACGTGTAGTGATTTGAAATTAAGAAGTTGTTTCATGAAAATGCATAAGTGTACTGACTAGAAATTGTGAACTTGTTTCTTGAAATGGTTAAGTGTAGCGACTTGAAATTGTGAACTTGTTTCTTGAAAATGGTTGTGTAGTGACTTGAAATATGAATTAGTGACTTTAAAAATGGTTTAGTATAGTGACTTGAAACTGTAAACTTGTTTCTTGAAATGGTTAAGTGTAGTTACTTTAAATTGTGAACTTATTTCTTGAAAATGGTTAGGTGTAGTGATTTGAAATGTGAATTAGTGACTTGAAAATGGTTAAGTTTAGAGACTTGAATAGTGAATTAGTTACTTGAAAATGGTTAAGTGTAGTGACTTGAAAATGGTAAACTGTAGTGACTTTAAATGTGAACTAGTGACGTAAAATAGTTAAATGTAATAACATGAAATTGTGAGCATGTTTCTTGAAAATGGTTAAGTTTAGTGACTTGAAATGTGAATTAGTGACTTTTAAATAGTTAAGTGTAGTGATTTGAAATTAAGAACTTGTTTCTTGAAAATGGATAAGTGTAGTGACTAGAAATTGTGAACTCGTTTCTTGAAATGGTTAAGTGCAGCGACTTGAAATTGTGAACTTGTTTCTTGAAAATGGTTGTGTAGTGACTTGAAATGTGAACTAGTGACCTTAAAAATGCGAACGTGTAGTGATTTGAAATTAAGAAGTTGTTTCATGAAAATGGATAAGTGTACTGACTAGAAATTGTGAACTTGTTTCTTGAAATGGTTAAGTGTAGCAACTTGAAATTGTGAACTTGTTTCTTGAAAATGGTTGTGTAGTGACTTGAAATGTGAATTAGTGACCTTAAAAATGCGAACGTGTAGTGATTTGAAATTAAGAAGTTGTTTCATGAAAATGCATAAGTGTACTGACTAGAAATTGTGAACTTGTTTCTTGAAATGGTTAAGTGTAGCGACTTGAAATTGTGAACTTGTTTCTTGAAAATGGTTGTGTAGTGACTTGAAATATGAATTAGTGACTTTAAAAATGGTTTAGTATAGTGACTTGAAACTGTAAACTTGTTTCTTGAAATGGTTAAGTGTAGTTACTTTAAATTGTGAACTTATTTGTTGAAAATGGTTAGGTGTAGTGATTTGAAATGTGAATTAGTGACTTGAAAATGGTTAAGTTTAGTGACTTGAATTGTGAATTAGTTACTTGAAAATGGTTAAGTGTAGTGACTTGAAATTGTAATCATTTTTCATGAAATGGTTAATTATAGTGACTTGAAATTGTAAACTTGTTTCTTGAAAATGGTTAAGTGTAGTGACTTGAAAATGGTAAACTGTATTGACTTGAAATGTGAATTAGTGACTTTTAAATAGTTAAATGTAATGACATGAAATTGTGAACATGTTTCTTGAAAATGGTTAAGTATAGTGACTTGAAATTGTGGACTTGTTTCTTGAAAATGGTTAAGTGTAGTGACTTGAAAATGGTAAACTGTAGTGACTTTAAATGTGAACTAGTGACGTAAAATAGTTAAATGTAATGACATGAAATTGTGAGCATGTTTCTTGAAAATGGTTAAGTGTAGTGACTTGAAATGTGAATTAGTGACTTTTAAATAGTTAAGTGTAGTGATTTGAAATTAAGAACTTGTTTCTTGAAAATGGATAAGTGTAGTGACTAGAAATTGTGAACTCGTTTCTTGAAATGGTTAAGTGCAGCGACTTGAAATTGTGAACTTGTTTCTTGAAAATGGTTGTGTAGTGACTTGAAATGTGAACTAGTGACCTTAAAAATGCGAACGTGTAGTGATTTGAAATTAAGAAGTTGTTTCATGAAAATGGATAAGTGTACTGACTAGAAATTGTGAACTTGTTTCTTGAAATGGTTAAGTGTAGCAACTTGAAATTGTGAACTTGTTTCTTGAAAATGGTTGTGTAGTGACTTGAAATGTGAATTAGTGACCTTAAAAATGCGAACGTGTAGTGATTTGAAATTAAGAAGTTGTTTCATGAAAATGCATAAGTGTACTGACTAGAAATTGTGAAATTGTTTCTTGAAATGGTTAAGTGTAGCGACTTGAAATTGTGAACTTGTTTCTTGAAAATGGTTGTGTAGTGACTTGAAATATGAATTAGTGACTTTAAAAATGGTTTAGTATAGTGACTTGAAACTGTAAACTTGTTTCTTGAAATGGTTAAGTGTAGTTACTTTAAATTGTGAACTTATTTGTTGAAAATGGTTAGGTGTAGTGATTTGAAATGTGAATTAGTGACTTGAAAATGGTTAAGTTTAGTGACTTGAATTGTGAATTAGTTACTTGAAAATGGTTAAGTGTAGTGACTTGAAATTGTAATCATTTTTCATGAAATGGTTAATTATAGTGACTTGAAATTGTAAACTTGTTTCTTGAAAATGGTTAAGTGTAGTGACTTGAAAATGGTAAACTGTATTGACTTGAAATGTGAGCTAGTGACTTAAAATAGTTAAATGTAATGACATGAAATTGTGAACATGTTTCTTGAAAATGGTTAAGTGTAGTGACTTGAAATTGTGAACATTTTTCATGAAATGGTTAAGTATAGTGACTTGAAATTGTGAACTTGTTTCTTGAAAATGGTTAAGTGTAGTGACTTGAAAATGGTAAACTGTAGTGACTTGAAACGTGAACTAGTTACTTAAAATAGTTAAATGTAATGACATGAAATTGTGAATTAGTGACTTTTAAATAGTTAAGTGTAGTGATTTGAAATTAAGAACTTGTTTCTTGAAAATGGTTAAGTGTAGTGACTTGAAATTGTGAACATTTTTCATGAAATGGTTAAGTATAGTGACTTGAAATTGTGGACTTGTTTCTTGAAAATGGTTAAGGGTAGTGACTTGAAAATGGTAAACTGTAGTGACTTTAAATGTGAACTAGTGACGTAAAATAGTTAAATGTAATGACATGAAATTGTGAGCATGTTTCTTGAAAATGGTTAAGTGTAGTGACTTGAAATGTGAATTAGTGACTTTTAAATAGTTAAGTGTAGTGATTTGAAATTAAGACCTTGTTTCTTGAAAATGGATAAGTGTAGTGACTAGAAATTGTGAACTCGTTTCTTGAAATGGTTAAGTGCAGCGACTTGAAATTGTGAACTTGTTTCTTGAAAATGGTTGTGTAGTTACTTGAAATGTGAACTAGTGACCTTAAAAATGCGAACGTGTAGTGATTTGAAATTAAGAAGTTGTTTCATGAAAATGGATAAGTGTACTGACTAGAAATTGTGAACTTGTTTCTTGAAATGGTTAAGTGTAGCAACTTGAAATTGTGAACTTGTTTCTTGAAAATGGTTGTGTAGTGACTTGAAATGTGAATTAGTGACCTTAAAAATGCGAACGTGTAGTGATTTGAAATTAAGAAGTTGTTTCATGAAAATGCATAAGTGTACTGACTAGAAATTGTGAACTTGTTTCTTGAAATGGTTAAGTGTAGCGACTTGAAATTGTGAACTTGTTTCTTGAAAATGGTTGTGTAGTGACTTGAAATATGAATTAGTGACTTTAAAAATGGTTTAGTATAGTGACTTGAAACTGTAAACTTGTTTCTTGAAATGGTTAAGTGTAGTTACTTTAAATTGTGAACTTATTTCTTGAAAATGGTTAGGTGTAGTGATTTGAAATGTGAATTAGTGACTTGAAAATGGTTAAGTTTAGAGACTTGAATAGTGAATTAGTTACTTGAAAATGGTTAAGTGTAGTGACTTGAAAATGGTAAACTGTAGTGACTTTAAATGTGAACTAGTGACGTAAAATAGTTAAATGTAATAACATGAAATTGTGAGCATGTTTCTTGAAAATGGTTAAGTTTAGTGACTTGAAATGTGAATTAGTGACTTTTAAATAGTTAAGTGTAGTGATTTGAAATTAAGAACTTGTTTCTTGAAAATGGATAAGTGTAGTGACTAGAAATTGTGAACTCGTTTCTTGAAATGGTTAAGTGCAGCGACTTGAAATTGTGAACTTGTTTCTTGAAAATGGTTGTGTAGTGACTTGAAATGTGAACTAGTGACCTTAAAAATGCGAACGTGTAGTGATTTGAAATTAAGAAGTTGTTTCATGAAAATGGATAAGTGTACTGACTAGAAATTGTGAACTTGTTTCTTGAAATGGTTAAGTGTAGCAACTTGAAATTGTGAACTTGTTTCTTGAAAATGGTTGTGTAGTGACTTGAAATGTGAATTAGTGACCTTAAAAATGCGAACGTGTAGTGATTTGAAATTAAGAAGTTGTTTCATGAAAATGCATAAGTGTACTGACTAGAAATTGTGAACTTGTTTCTTGAAATGGTTAAGTGTAGCGACTTGAAATTGTGAACTTGTTTCTTGAAAATGGTTGTGTAGTGACTTGAAATATGAATTAGTGACTTTAAAAATGGTTTAGTATAGTGACTTGAAACTGTAAACTTGTTTCTTGAAATGGTTAAGTGTAGTTACTTTAAATTGTGAACTTATTTGTTGAAAATGGTTAGGTGTAGTGATTTGAAATGTGAATTAGTGACTTGAAAATGGTTAAGTTTAGTGACTTGAATTGTGAATTAGTTACTTGAAAATGGTTAAGTGTAGTGACTTGAAATTGTAATCATTTTTCATGAAATGGTTAATTATAGTGACTTGAAATTGTAAACTTGTTTCTTGAAAATGGTTAAGTGTAGTGACTTGAAAATGGTAAACTGTAGTGACTTGAAATGTGAGCTAGTGACTTAAAATAGTTAAATGTAATGACATGAAATTGTGAACATGTTTCTTGAAAATGGTTAAGTGTAGTGACTTGAAATTGTGAACATTTTTCATGAAATGGTTAAGTATAGTGACTTGAAATTGTGAACTTGTTTCTTGAAAATGGTTAAGTGTAGTGACTTGAAAATGGTAAACTGTAGTGACTTGAAACGTGAACTAGTTACTTAAAATAGTTAAATGTAATGACATGAAATTGTGAACATGTTTCTTGAAAATGGTTAAGTGTAGTGACTTGAAATTGTGAACATTTTTCATGAAATGGTTAAGTATAGTGACTTGAAATTGTGGACTTGTTTCTTGAAAATGGTTAAGTGTAGTGACTTGAAAATGGTAAACTGTAGTGACTTTAAATGTGAACTAGTGACGTAAAATAGTTAAATGTAATGACATGAAATTGTGAGCATGTTTCTTGAAAATGGTTAAGTGTAGTGACTTGAAATGTGAATTAGTGACTTTTAAATAGTTAAGTGTAGTGATTTGAAATTAAGACCTTGTTTCTTGAAAATGGATAAGTGTAGTGACTAGAAATTGTGAACTCGTTTCTTGAAATGGTTAAGTGCAGCGACTTGAAATTGTGAACTTGTTTCTTGAAAATGGTTGTGTAGTGACTTGAAATGTGAACTAGTGACCTTAAAAATGCGAACGTGTAGTGATTTGAAATTAAGAAGTTGTTTCATGAAAATGCATAAGTGTACTGACTAGAAATTGTGAACTTGTTTCTTGAAATGGTTAAGTGTAGCGACTTGAAATTGTGAACTTGTTTCTTGAAAATGGTTGTGTAGTGACTTGAAATATGAATTAGTGACTTTAAAAATGGTTTAGTATAGTGACTTGAAACTGTAAACTTGTTTCTTGAAATGGTTAAGTGTAGTTACTTTAAATTGTGAACTTATTTCTTGAAAATGGTTAGGTGTAGTGATTTGAAATGTGAATTAGTGACTTGAAAATGGTTAAGTTTAGAGACTTGAATAGTGAATTAGTTACTTGAAAATGGTTAAGTGTAGTGACTTGAAAATGGTAAACTGTAGTGACTTTAAATGTGAACTAGTGACGTAAAATAGTTAAATGTAATAACATGAAATTGTGAGCATGTTTCTTGAAAATGGTTAAGTTTAGTGACTTGAAATGTGAATTAGTGACTTTTAAATAGTTAAGTGTAGTGATTTGAAATTAAGAACTTGTTTCTTGAAAATGGATAAGTGTAGTGACTAGAAATTGTGAACTCGTTTCTTGAAATGGTTAAGTGCAGCGACTTGAAATTGTGAACTTGTTTCTTGAAAATGGTTGTGTAGTGACTTGAAATGTGAACTAGTGACCTTAAAAATGCGAACGTGTAGTGATTTGAAATTAAGAAGTTGTTTCATGAAAATGGATAAGTGTACTGACTAGAAATTGTGAACTTGTTTCTTGAAATGGTTAAGTGTAGCAACTTGAAATTGTGAACTTGTTTCTTGAAAATGGTTGTGTAGTGACTTGAAATGTGAATTAGTGACCTTAAAAATGCGAACGTGTAGTGATTTGAAATTAAGAAGTTGTTTCATGAAAATGCATAAGTGTACTGACTAGAAATTGTGAACTTGTTTCTTGAAATGGTTAAGTGTAGCGACTTGAAATTGTGAACTTGTTTCTTGAAAATGGTTGTGTAGTGACTTGAAATATGAATTAGTGACTTTAAAAATGGTTTAGTATAGTGACTTGAAACTGTAAACTTGTTTCTTGAAATGGTTAAGTGTAGTGACTTTAAATTGTGAACTTATTTGTTGAAAATGGTTAGGTGTAGTGATTTGAAATGTGAATTAGTGACTTGAAAATGGTTAAGTTTAGTGACTTGAATTGTGAATTAGTTACTTGAAAATGGTTAAGTGTAGTGACTTGAAATTGTAATCATTTTTCATGAAATGGTTAATTATAGTGACTTGAAATTGTAAACTTGTTTCTTGAAAATGGTTAAGTGTAGTGACTTGAAAATGGTAAACTGTAGTGACTTGAAATGTGAGCTAGTGACTTAAAATAGTTAAATGTAATGACATGAAATTGTGAACATGTTTCTTGAAAATGGTTAAGTGTAGTGACTTGAAATTGTGAACATTTTTCATGAAATGGTTAAGTATAGTGACTTGAAATTGTGAACTTGTTTCTTGAAAATGGTTAAGTGTAGTGACTTGAAAATGGTAAACTGTAGTGACTTGAAACGTGAACTAGTTACTTAAAATAGTTAAATGTAATGACATGAAATTGTGAACATGTTTCTTGAAAATGGTTAAGTGTAGTGACTTGAAATTGTGAACATTTTTCATGAAATGGTTAAGTATAGTGACTTGAAATTGTGGACTTGTTTCTTGAAAATGGTTAAGTGTAGTGACTTGAAAATGGTAAACTGTAGTGACTTTAAATGTGAACTAGTGACGTAAAATAGTTAAATGTAATGACATGAAATTGTGAGCATGTTTCTTGAAAATGGTTAAGTGTAGTGACTTGAAATGTGAATTAGTGACTTTTAAATAGTTAAGTGTAGTGATTTGAAATTAAGACCTTGTTTCTTGAAAATGGATAAGTGTAGTGACTAGAAATTGTGAACTCGTTTCTTGAAATGGTTAAGTGCAGCGACTTGAAATTGTGAACTTGTTTCTTGAAAATGGTTGTGTAGTGACTTGAAATGTGAACTAGTGACCTTAAAAATGCGAACGTGTAGTGATTTGAAATTAAGAAGTTGTTTCATGAAAATGGATAAGTGTACTGACTAGAAATTGTGAACTTGTTTCTTGAAATGGTTAAGTGTAGCAACTTGAAATTGTGAACTTGTTTCTTGAAAATGGTTGTGTAGTGACTTGAAATGTGAATTAGTGACCTTAAAAATGCGAACGTGTAGTGATTTGAAATTAAGAAGTTGTTTCATGAAAATGCATAAGTGTACTGACTAGAAATTGTGAACTTGTTTCTTGAAATGGTTAAGTGTAGCGACTTGAAATTGTGAACTTGTTTCTTGAAAATGGTTGTGTAGTGACTTGAAATATGAATTAGTGACTTTAAAAATGGTTTAGTATAGTGACTTGAAACTGTAAACTTGTTTCTTGAAATGGTTAAGTGTAGTTACTTTAAATTGTGAACTTATTTCTTGAAAATGGTTAGGTGTAGTGATTTGAAATGTGAATTAGTGACTTGAAAATGGTTAAGTTTAGTGACTTGAATTGTGAATTAGTTACTTGAAAATGGTTAAGTGTAGTGACTTGAAAATGGTAAACTGTAGTGACTTTAAATGCGAACTAGTGACGTAAAATAGTTAAATGTAATGACATGAAATTGTGAGCATGTTTCTTGAAAATGGTTAAGTTTAGTGACTTGAAATGTGAATTAGTGACTTTTAAATAGTTAAGTGTAGTGATTTGAAATTAAGAACTTGTTTCTTGAAAATGGATAAGTGTAGTGACTAGAAATTGTGAACTCGTTTCTTGAAATGGTTAAGTGCAGCGACTTGAAATTGTGAACTTGTTTCTTGAAAATGGTTGTGTAGTGACTTGAAATGTGAACTAGTGACCTTAAAAATGCGAACGTGTAGTGATTTGAAATTAAGAAGTTGTTTCATGAAAATGGATAAGTGTACTGACTAGAAATTGTGAACTTGTTTCTTGAAATGGTTAAGTGTAGCAACTTGAAATTGTGAACTTGTTTCTTGAAAATGGTTGTGTAGTGACTTGAAATGTGAATTAGTGACCTTAAAAATGCGAACGTGTAGTGATTTGAAATTAAGAAGTTGTTTCATGAAAATGCATAAGTGTACTGACTAGAAATTGTGAACTTGTTTCTTGAAATGGTTAAGTGTAGCGACTTGAAATTGTGAACTTGTTTCTTGAAAATGGTTGTGTAGTGACTTGAAATATGAATTAGTGACTTTAAAAATGGTTTAGTATAGTGACTTGAAACTGTAAACTTGTTTCTTGAAATGGTTAAGTGTAGTTACTTTAAATTGTGAACTTATTTCTTGAAAATGGTTAGGTGTAGTGATTTGAAATGTGAATTAGTGACTTGAAAATGGTTAAGTTTAGTGACTTGAATTGTGAATTAGTTACTTGAAAATGGTTAAGTGTAGTGACTTGAAAATGGTAAACTGTAGTGACTTTAAATGCGAACTAGTGACGTAAAATAGTTAAATGTAATGACATGAAATTGTGAGCATGTTTCTTGAAAATGGTTAAGTTTAGTGACTTGAAATGTGAATTAGTGACTTTTAAATAGTTAAGTGTAGTGATTTGAAATTAAGAACTTGTTTCTTGAAAATGGATAAGTGTAGTGACTAGAAATTGTGAACTCGTTTCTTGAAATGGTTAAGTGCAGCGACTTGAAATTGTGAACTTGTTTCTTGAAAATGGTTGTGTAGTGACTTGAAATGTGAACTAGTGACCTTAAAAATGCGAACGTGTAGTGATTTGAAATTAAGAAGTTGTTTCATGAAAATGGATAAGTGTACTGACTAGAAATTGTGAACTTGTTTCTTGAAATGGTTAAGTGTAGCGACTTGAAATTGTGAACTTGTTTCTTGAAAATGGTTGTGTAGTGACTTGAAATATGAATTAGTGACTTTAAAAATGGTTTAGTATAGTGACTTGAAACTGTAAACTTGTTTCTTGAAATGGTTAAGTGTAGTGACTTTAAATTGTGAACTTATTTGTTGAAAATGGTTAGGTGTAGTGATTTGAAATGTGAATTAGTGACTTGAAAATGGTTAAGTTTAGTGACTTGAATTGTGAATTAGTTACTTGAAAATGGTTAAGTGTAGTGACTTGAAATTGTAATCATTTTTCATGAATTGGTTAATTATAGTGACTTGAAATTGTAAACTTGTTTCTTGAAAATGGTTAAGTGTAGTGACTTGAAAATGGTAAACTGTAGTGACTTGAAATGTGAGCTAGTGACTTAAAATAGTTAAATGTAATGACATGAAATTGTGAACATGTTTCTTGAAAATGGTTAAGTGTAGTGACTTGAAATTGTGAACATTTTTCATGAAATGGTTAAGTATAGTGACTTGAAATTGTGAACTTGTTTCTTGAAAATGGTTAAGTGAAGTGACTTGAAAATGGTAAACTGTAGTGACTTGAAACGTGAACTAGTTACTTAAAATAGTTAAATGTAATGACATGAAATTGTGAACATGTTTCTTGAAAATGGTTAAGTGTAGTGACTTGAAATTGTGAACATTTTTCATGAAATGGTTAAGTATAGTGACTTGAAATTGTGGACTTGTTTCTTGAAAATGGTTAAGTGTAGTGACTTGAAAATGGTAAACTGTAGTGACTTTAAATGTGAACTAGTGACGTAAAATAGTTAAATGTAATGACATGAAATTGTGAGCATGTTTCTTGAAAATGGTTAAGTGTAGTGACTTGAAATGTGAATTAGTGACTTTTAAATAGTTAAGTGTAGTGATTTGAAATTAAGACCTTGTTTCTTGAAAATGGATAAGTGTAGTGACTAGAAATTGTGAACTCGTTTCTTGAAATGGTTAAGTGCAGCGACTTGAAATTGTGAACTTGTTTCTTGAAAATGGTTGTGTAGTGACTTGAAATGTGAACTAGTGACCTTAAAAATGCGAACGTGTAGTGATTTGAAATTAAGAAGTTGTTTCATGAAAATGGATAAGTGTACTGACTAGAAATTGTGAACTTGTTTCTTGAAATGGTTAAGTGTAGCAACTTGAAATTGTGAACTTGTTTCTTGAAAATGGTTGTGTAGTGACTTGAAATGTGAATTAGTGACCTTAAAAATGCGAACGTGTAATGATTTGAAATTAAGAAGTTGTTTCATGAAAATGCATAAGTGTACTGACTAGAAATTGTGAACTTGTTTCTTGAAATGGTTAAGTGTAGCGACTTGAAATTGTGAACTTGTTTCTTGAAAATGGTTGTGTAGTGACTTGAAATATGAATTAGTGACTTTAAAAATGGTTTAGTATAGTGACTTGAAACTGTAAACTTGTTTCTTGAAATGGTTAAGTGTAGTGACTTTAAATTGTGAACTTATTTGTTGAAAATGGTTAGGTGTAGTGATTTGAAATGTGAATTAGTGACTTGAAAATGGTTAAGTTTAGTGACTTGAATTGTGAATTAGTTACTTGAAAATGGTTAAGTGTAGTGACTTGAAATTGTAATCATTTTTCATGAATTGGTTAATTATAGTGACTTGAAATTGTAAACTTGTTTCTTGAAAATGGTTAAGTGTAGTGACTTGAAAATGGTAAACTGTAGTGACTTGAAATGTGAGCTAGTGACTTAAAATAGTTAAATGTAATGACATGAAATTGTGAACATGTTTCTTGAAAATGGTTAAGTGTAGTGACTTGAAATTGTGAACATTTTTCATGAAATGGTTAAGTATAGTGACTTGAAATTGTGAACTTGTTTCTTGAAAATGGTTAAGTGTAGTGACTTGAAAATGGTAAACTGTAGTGACTTGAAACGTGAACTAGTTACTTAAAATAGTTAAATGTAATGACATGAAATTGTGAACATGTTTCTTGAAAATGGTTAAGTGTAGTGACTTGAAATTGTGAACATTTTTCATGAAATGGTTAAGTATAGTGACTTGAAATTGTGGACTTGTTTCTTGAAAATGGTTAAGTGTAGTGACTTGAAAATGGTAAACTGTAGTGACTTTAAATGTGAACTAGTGACGTAAAATAGTTAAATGTAATGACATGAAATTGTGAGCATGTTTCTTGAAAATGGTTAAGTGTAGTGACTTGAAATGTGAATTAGTGACTTTTAAATAGTTAAGTGTAGTGATTTGAAATTAAGACCTTGTTTCTTAAAAATGGATAAGTGTAGTGACTAGAAATTGTGAACTCGTTTCTTGAAATGGTTAAGTGCAGCGACTTGAAATTGTGAACTTGTTTCTTGAAAATGGTTGTGTAGTGACTTGAAATGTGAACTAGTGACCTTAAAAATGCGAACGTGTAGTGACTAGAAATTGTGAACTTGTTTCTTGAAATGGTTAAGTGTAGCAACTTGAAATTGTGAACTTGTTTCTTGAAATGGTTAAGTGTAGCAACTTGAAATTGTGAACTTGTTTCTTGAAAATGGTTGTGTAGTGACTTGAAATGTGAATTAGTGACCTTAAAAATGCGAACGTGTAGTGATTTGAAATTAAGAAGTTGTTTCATGAAAATGCATAAGTGTACTGACTAGAAATTGTGAACTTGTTTCTTGAAATGGTTAAGTGTAGCGACTTGAAATTGTGAACTTGTTTCTTGAAAATGGTTGTGTAGTGACTTGAAATATGAATTAGTGACTTTAAAAATGGTTTAGTATAGTGACTTGAAACTGTAAACTTGTTTCTTGAAATGGTTAAGTGTAGTTACTTTAAATTGTGAACTTATTTCTTGAAAATGGTTAGGTGTAGTGATTTGAAATGTGAATTAGTGACTTGAAAATGGTTAAGTTTAGTGACTTGAATTGTGAATTAGTTACTTGAAAATGGTTAAGTGTAGTGACTTGAAAATGGTAAACTGTAGTGACTTTAAATGCGAACTAGTGACGTAAAATAGTTAAATGTAATGACACGAAATTGTGAGCATGTTTCTTGAAAATGGTTAAGTTTAGTGACTTGAAATGTGAATTAGTGACTTTTAAATAGTTAAGTGTAGTGATTTGAAATTAAGAACTTGTTTCTTGAAAATGGATAAGTGTAGTGACTAGAAATTGTGAACTCGTTTCTTGAAATGGTTAAGTGCAGCGACTTGAAATTGTGAACTTGTTTCTTGAAAATGGTTGTGTAGTGACTTGAAATGTGAACTAGTGACCTTAAAAATGCGAACGTGTAGTGATTTGAAATTAAGAAGTTGTTTCATGAAAATGGATAAGTGTACTGACTAGAAATTGTGAACTTGTTTCTTGAAATGGTTAAGTGTAGCAACTTGAAATTGTGAACTTGTTTCTTGAAAATGGTTGTGTAGTGACTTGAAATGTGAATTAGTGACCTTAAAAATGCGAACGTGTAGTGATTTGAAATTAAGAAGTTGTTTCATGAAAATGCATAAGTGTACTGACTAGAAATTGTGAACTTGTTTCTTGAAATGGTTAAGTGTAGCGACTTGAAATTGTGAACTTGTTTCTTGAAAATGGTTGTGTAGTGACTTGAAATATGAATTAGTGACTTTAAAAATGGTTTAGTATAGTGACTTGAAACTGTAAACTTGTTTCTTGAAATGGTTAAGTGTAGTTACTTTAAATTGTGAACTTATTTCTTGAAAATGGTTAGGTGTAGTGATTTGAAATGTGAATTAGTGACTTGAAAATGGTTAAGTTTAGTGACTTGAATTGTGAATTAGTTACTTGAAAATGGTTAAGTGTAGTGACTTGAAAATGGTAAACTGTAGTGACTTTAAATGCGAACTAGTGACGTAAAATAGTTAAATGTAATGACATGAAATTGTGAGCATGTTTCTTGAAAATGGTTAAGTTTAGTGACCTGAAATGTGAATTAGTTACTTTTAAATAGTTAAGTGTAGTGATTTGAAATTAAGAACTTGTTTCTTGAAAATGGATAAGTGTAGTGACTAGAAATTGTGAACTCGTTTCTTGAAATGGTTAAGTGCAGCGACTTGAAATTGTGAACTTGTTTCTTGAAAATGGTTGTGTAGTGACTTGAAATGTGAACTAGTGACCTTAAAAATGCGAACGTGTAGTGATTTGAAATTAAGAAGTTGTTTCATGAAAATGGATAAGTGTACTGACTAGAAATTGTGAACTTGTTTCTTGAAATGGTTAAGTGTAGCAACTTGAAATTGTGAACTTGTTTCTTGAAAATGGTTGTGTAGTGACTTGAAATGTGAATTAGTGACCTTAAAAATGCGAACGTGTAGTGATTTGAAATTAAGAAGTTGTTTCATGAAAATGCATAAGTGTACTGACTAGAAATTGTGAACTTGTTTCTTGAAATGGTTAAGTGTAGCGACTTGAAATTGTGAACTTGTTTCTTGAAAATGGTTGTGTAGTGACTTGAAATATGAATTAGTGACTTTAAAAATGGTTTAGTATAGTGACTTGAAACTGTAAACTTGTTTCTTGAAATGGTTAAGTGTAGTTACTTTAAATTGTGAACTTATTTCTTGAAAATGGTTAGGTGTAGTGATTTGAAATGTGAATTAGTGACTTGAAAATGGTTAAGTTTAGTGACTTGAATTGTGAATTAGTTACTTGAAAATGGTTAAGTGTAGTGACTTGAAAATGGTAAACTGTAGTGACTTTAAATGCGAACTAGTGACGTAAAATAGTTAAATGTAATGACACGAAATTGTGAGCATGTTTCTTGAAAATGGTTAAGTTTAGTGACTTGAAATGTGAATTAGTGACTTTTAAATAGTTAAGTGTAGTGATTTGAAATTAAGAACTTGTTTCTTGAAAATGGATAAGTGTAGTGACTAGAAATTGTGAACTCGTTTCTTGAAATGGTTAAGTGCAGCGACTTGAAATTGTGAACTTGTTTCTTGAAAATGGTTGTGTAGTGACTTGAAATGTGAACTAGTGACCTTAAAAATGCGAACGTGTAGTGATTTGAAATTAAGAAGTTGTTTCATGAAAATGGATAAGTGTACTGACTAGAAATTGTGAACTTGTTTCTTGAAATGGTTAAGTGTAGCAACTTGAAATTGTGAACTTGTTTCTTGAAAATGGTTGTGTAGTGACTTGAAATGTGAATTAGTGACCTTAAAAATGCGAACGTGTAGTGATTTGAAATTAAGAAGTTGTTTCATGAAAATGCATAAGTGTACTGACTAGAAATTGTGAACTTGTTTCTTGAAATGGTTAAGTGTAGCGACTTGAAATTGTGAACTTGTTTCTTGAAAATGGTTGTGTAGTGACTTGAAATATGAATTAGTGACTTTAAAAATGGTTTAGTATAGTGACTTGAAACTGTAAACTTGTTTCTTGAAATGGTTAAGTGTAGTTACTTTAAATTGTGAACTTATTTCTTGAAAATGGTTAGGTGTAGTGATTTGAAATGTGAATTAGTGACTTGAAAATGGTTAAGTTTAGTGACTTGAATTGTGAATTAGTTACTTGAAAATGGTTAAGTGTAGTGACTTGAAAATGGTAAACTGTAGTGACTTTAAATGCGAACTAGTGACGTAAAATAGTTAAATGTAATGACATGAAATTGTGAGCATGTTTCTTGAAAATGGTTAAGTTTAGTGACTTGAAATGTGAATTAGTGACTTTTAAATAGTTAAGTGTAGTGATTTGAAATTAAGAACTTGTTTCTTGAAAATGGATAAGTGTAGTGACTAGAAATTGTGAACTCGTTTCTTGAAATGGTTAAGTGCAGCGACTTGAAATTGTGAACTTGTTTCTTGAAAATGGTTGTGTAGTGACTTGAAATGTGAACTAGTGACCTTAAAAATGCGAACGTGTAGTGATTTGAAATTAAGAAGTTGTTTCATGAAAATGGATAAGTGTACTGACTAGAAATTGTGAACTTGTTTCTTGAAATGGTTAAGTGTAGCAACTTGAAATTGTGAACTTGTTTCTTGAAAATGGTTGTGTAGTGACTTGAAATGTGAATTAGTGACCTTAAAAATGCGAACGTGTAGTGATTTGAAATTAAGAAGTTGTTTCATGAAAATGCATAAGTGTACTGACTAGAAATTGTGAACTTGTTTCTTGAAATGGTTAAGTGTAGCGACTTGAAATTGTGAACTTGTTTCTTGAAAATGGTTGTGTAGTGACTTGAAATATGAATTAGTGACTTTAAAAATGGTTTAGTATAGTGACTTGAAACTGTAAACTTGTTTCTTGAAATGGTTAAGTGTAGTTACTTTAAATTGTGAACTTATTTGTTGAAAATGGTTAGGTGTAGTGATTTGAAATGTGAATTAGTGACTTGAAAATGGTTAAGTTTAGTGACTTGAATTGTGAATTAGTTACTTGAAAATGGTTAAGTGTAGTGACTTGAAATTGTAATCATTTTTCATGAAATGGTTAATTATAGTGACTTGAAATTGTAAACTTGTTTCTTGAAAATGGTTAAGTGTAGTGACTTGAAAATGGTAAACTGTAGTGACTTGAAATGTGAGCTAGTGACTTAAAATAGTTAAATGTAATGACATGAAATTGTGAACATGTTTCTTGAAAATGGTTAAGTGTAGTGACTTGAAATTGTGAACATTTTTCATGAAATGGTTAAGTATAGTGACTTGAAATTGTGAACTTGTTTCTTGAAAATGGTTAAGTGTAGTGACTTGAAAATGGTAAACTGTAGTGACTTGAAACGTGAACTAGTTACTTAAAATAGTTAAATGTAATGACATGAAATTGTGAACATGTTTCTTGAAAATGGTTAAGTGTAGTGACTTGAAATTGTGAACATTTTTCATGAAATGGTTAAGTATAGTGACTTGAAATTGTGGACTTGTTTCTTGAAAATGGTTAAGTGTAGTGACTTGAAAATGGTAAACTGTAGTGACTTTAAATGTGAACTAGTGACGTAAAATAGTTAAATGTAATGACATGAAATTGTGAGCATGTTTCTTGAAAATGGTTAAGTGTAGTGACTTGAAATGTGAATTAGTGACTTTTAAATAGTTAAGTGTAGTGATTTGAAATTAAGACCTTGTTTCTTGAAAATGGATAAGTGTAGTGACTAGAAATTGTGAACTCGTTTCTTGAAATGGTTAAGTGCAGCGACTTGAAATTGTGAACTTGTTTCTTGAAAATGGTTGTGTAGTGACTTGAAATGTGAACTAGTGACCTTAAAAATGCGAACGTGTAGTGATTTGAAATTAAGAAGTTGTTTCATGAAAATGGATAAGTGTACTGACTAGAAATTGTGAACTTGTTTCTTGAAATGGTTAAGTGTAGCAACTTGAAATTGTGAACTTGTTTCTTGAAAATGGTTGTGTAGTGACTTGAAATGTGAATTAGTGACCTTAAAAATGCGAACGTGTAGTGATTTGAAATTAAGAAGTTGTTTCATGAAAATGCATAAGTGTACTGACTAGAAATTGTGAACTTGTTTCTTGAAATGGTTAAGTGTAGCGACTTGAAATTGTGAACTTGTTTCTTGAAAATGGTTGTGTAGTGACTTGAAATATGAATTAGTGACTTTAAAAATGGTTTAGTATAGTGACTTGAAACTGTAAACTTGTTTCTTGAAATGGTTAAGTGTAGTTACTTTAAATTGTGAACTTATTTCTTGAAAATGGTTAGGTGTAGTGATTTGAAATGTGAATTAGTGACTTGAAAATGGTTAAGTTTAGTGACTTGAATTGTGAATTAGTTACTTGAAAATGGTTAAGTGTAGTGACTTGAAAATGGTAAACTGTAGTGACTTTAAATGCGAACTAGTGACGTAAAATAGTTAAATGTAATGACATGAAATTGTGAGCATGTTTCTTGAAAATGGTTAAGTTTAGTGATTTGAAATGTGAATTAGTGACTTTTAAATAGTTAAGTGTAGTGATTTGAAATTAAGAACTTGTTTCTTGAAAATGGATAAGTGTAGTGACTAGAAATTGTGAACTCGTTTCTTGAAATGGTTAAGTGCAGCGACTTGAAATTGTGAACTTGTTTCTTGAAAATGGTTGTGTAGTGACTTGAAATGTGAACTAGTGACCTTAAAAATGCGAACGTGTAGTGATTTGAAATTAAGAAGTTGTTTCATGAAAATGGATAAGTGTACTGACTAGAAATTGTGAACTTGTTTCTTGAAATGGTTAAGTGTAGCAACTTGAAATTGTGAACTTGTTTCTTGAAAATGGTTGTGTAGTGACTTGAAATGTGAATTAGTGACCTGAAAAATGCGAACGTGTAGTGATTTGAAATTAAGAAGTTGTTTCATGAAAATGCATAAGTGTACTGACTAGAAATTGTGAACTTGTTTCTTGAAATGGTTAAGTGTAGCGACTTGAAATTGTGAACTTGTTTCTTGAAAATGGTTGTGTAGTGACTTGAAATATGAATTAGTGACTTTAAAAATGGTTTAGTATAGTGATTTGAAACTGTAAACTTGTTTCTTGAAATGGTTAAGCGTAGTTACTTTAAATTGTGAACTTATTTGTTGAAAATGGTTAGGTGTAGTGATTTGAAATGTGAATTAGTGACTTGAAAATGGTTAAGTTTAGTGACTTGAATTGTGAATTAGTTACTTGAAAATGGTTAAGTGTAGTGACTTGAAATTGTAATCATTTTTCATGAAATGGTTAATTATAGTGACTTGAAATTGTAAACTTGTTTCTTGAAAATGGTTAAGTGTAGTGACTTGAAAATGGTAAACTGTAGTGACTTGAAATGTGAGCTAGTGACTTAAAATAGTTAAATGTAATGACATGAAATTGTGAACATGTTTCTTGAAAATGGTTAAGTGTAGTGACTTGAAATTGTGAACATTTTTCATGAAATGGTTAAGTATAGTGACTTGAAATTGTGAACTTGTTTCTTGAAAATGGTTAAGTGTACTGACTTGAAAATGGTAAACTGTAGTGACTTGAAACGTGAACTAGTTACTTAAAATAGTTAAATGTAATGACATGAAATTGTGAACATGTTTCTTGAAAATGGTTAAGTGTAGTGACTTGAAATTGTGAACATTTTTCATGAAATGGTTAAGTATAGTGACTTGAAATTGTGGACTTGTTTCTTGAAAATGGTTAAGTGTAGTGACTTGAAAATGGTAAACTGTAGTGACTTTAAATGTGAACTAGTGACGTAAAATAGTTAAATGTAATGACATGAAATTGTGAGCATGTTTCTTGAAAATGGTTAAGTGTAGTGACTTGAAATGTGAATTAGTGACTTTTAAATAGTTAAGTGTAGTGATTTGAAATTAAGACCTTGTTTCTTGAAAATGGATAAGTGTAGTGACTAGAAATTGTGAACTCGTTTCTTGAAATGGTTAAGTGCAGCGACTTGAAATTGTGAACTTGTTTCTTGAAAATGATTGTGTAGTGACTTGAAATGTGAACTAGTGACCTTAAAAATGCGAACGTGTAGTGATTTGAAATTAAGAAGTTGTTTCATGAAAATGGATAAGTGTACTGACTAGAAATTGTGAACTTGTTTCTTGAAATGGTTAAGTGTAGCAACTTGAAATTGTGAACTTGTTTCTTGAAAATGGTTGTGTAGTGACTTGAAATGTGAATTAGTGACCTTAAAAATGCGAACGTGTAGTGATTTGAAATTAAGAAGTTGTTTCATGAAAATGCATAAGTGTACTGACTAGAAATTGTGAACTTGTTTCTTGAAATGGTTAAGTGTAGCGACTTGAAATTGTGAACTTGTTTCTTGAAAATGGTTGTGTAGTGACTTGAAATATGAATTAGTGACTTTAAAAATGGTTTAGTATAGTGACTTGAAACTGTAAACTTGTTTCTTGAAATGGTTAAGTGTAGTTACTTTAAATTGTGAACTTATTTCTTGAAAATGGTTAGGTGTAGTGATTTGAAATGTGAATTAGTGACTTGAAAATGGTTAAGTTTAGTGACTTGAATTGTGAATTAGTTACTTGAAAATGGTTAAGTGAAGTGACTTGAAAATGGTAAACTGTAGTGACTTTAAATGCGAACTAGTGACGTAAAATAGTTAAATGTAATGACATGAAATTGTGAGCATGTTTCTTGAAAATGGTTAAGTTTAGTGACTTGAAATGTGAATTAGTGACTTTTAAATAGTTAAGTGTAGTGATTTGAAATTAAGAACTTGTTTCTTGAAAATGGATAAGTGTAGTGACTAGAAATTGTGAACTCGTTTCTTGAAATGGTTAAGTGCAGCGACTTGAAATTGTGAACTTGTTTCTTGAAAATGGTTGTGTAGTGACTTGAAATGTGAACTAGTGACCTTAAAAATGCGAACGTGTAGTGATTTGAAATTAAGAAGTTGTTTCATGAAAATGGATAAGTGTACTGACTAGAAATTGTGAACTTGTTTCTTGAAATGGTTAAGTGTAGCAACTTGAAATTGTGAACTTGTTTCTTGAAAATGGTTGTGTAGTGACTTGAAATGTGAATTAGTGACCTTAAAAATGCGAACGTGTAGTGATTTGAAATTAAGAAGTTGTTTCATGAAAATGCATAAGTGTACTGACTAGAAATTGTGAACTTGTTTCTTGAAATGGTTAAGTGTAGCGACTTGAAATTGTGAACTTGTTTCTTGAAAATGGTTGTGTAGTGACTTGAAATATGAATTAGTGACTTTAAAAATGGTTTAGTATAGTGACTTGAAACTGTAAACTTGTTTCTTGAAATGGTTAAGTGTAGTTACTTTAAATTGTGAACTTATTTCTTGAAAATGGTTAGGTGTAGTGATTTGAAATGTGAATTAGTGACTTGAAAATGGTTAAGTTTAGTGACTTGAATTGTGAATTAGTTACTTGAAAATGGTTAAGTGTAGTGACTTGAAATTGTAATCATTTTTCATGAAATGGTTAATTATAGTGACTTGAAATTGTAAACTTGTTTCTTGAAAATGGTTAAGTGTAGTGACTTGAAAATGGTAAACTGTAGTGACTTGAAATGTGAGCTAGTGACTTAAAATAGTTAAATGTAATGACATGAAATTGTGAACATGTTTCTTGAAAAAGGTTAAGTGTAGTGACTTGAAATTGTGAACATTTTTCATGAAATGGTTAAGTATAGTGACTTGAAATTGTGAACTTGTTTCTTGAAAATGGTTAAGTGTAGTGACTTGAAAATGGTAAACTGTAGTGACTTGAAACGTGAACTAGTTACTTAAAATAGTTAAATGTAATGACATGAAATTGTGAACATGTTTCTTGAAAATGGTTAAGTGTAGTGACTTGAAATTGTGAACATTTTTCATGAAATGGTTAAGTATAGTGACTTGAAATTGTGGACTTGTTTCTTGAAAATGGTTAAGTGTAGTGACTTGAAAATGGTAAACTGTAGTGACTTTAAATGTGAACTAGTGACGTAAAATAGTTAAATGTAATGACATGAAATTGTGAGCATGTTTCTTGAAAATGGTTAAGTGTAGTGACTTGAAATGTGAATTAGTGACTTTTAAATAGTTAAGTGTAGTGATTTGAAATTAAGACCTTGTTTCTTGAAAATGGATAAGTGTAGTGACTAGAAATTGTGAACTCGTTTCTTGAAATGGTTAAGTGCAGCGACTTGAAATTGTGAACTTGTTTCTTGAAAATGGTTGTGTAGTGACTTGAAATGTGAACTAGTGACCTTAAAAATGTGAACGTGTAGTGATTTGAAATTAAGAAGTTGTTTCATGAAAATGGATAAGTGTACTGACTAGAAATTGTGAACTTGTTTCTTGAATTGGTTAAGTGTAGCAACTTGAAATTGTGAACTTGTTTCTTGAAAATGGTTGTGTAGTGACTTGAAATGTGAATTAGTGACCTTAAAAATGCGAACGTATAGTGATTTGAAATTAAGAAGTTGTTTCATGAAAATGCATAAGTGTACTGACTAGAAATTGTTAACTTGTTTCTTGAAATGGTTAAGTGTAGCGACTTGAAATTGTGAACTTGTTTCTTGAAAATGGTTGTGTAGTGACTTGAAATATGAATTAGTGACTTTAAAAATGGTTTAGTATAGTGACTTGAAACTGTAAACTTGTTTCTTGAAATGGTTAAGTGTAGTGACTTTAAATTGTGAACTTATTTCTTGAAAATGGTTAGGTGTAGTGATTTGAAATGTGAATTAGTGACTTGAAAATGGTTAAGTTTAGTGACTTGAATTGTGAATTAGTTACTTGAAAATGAAAATGGTTAAGTGTAGTGACTTGAAATTGTAATCATTTTTCATGAAATGGTTAATTATAGTGACTTGAAATTGTAAACTTGTTTCTTGAAAATGGTTAAGTGTAGTGACTTGAAAATGGTAAACTGTAGTGACTTGAAATGTGAGCTAGTGACTTAAAATAGTTAAATGTAATGACATGAAATTGTGAACATGTTTCTTGAAAATTGTTAAGTGTAGTGACTTGAAATTATGAACATTTTTCATGAAATGGTTAAGTATAGTGACTTGAAATTGTGAACTTGTTCCTTGAAAATGGTTAACTGTAGTGACTTGAAAATGCTAAACTGTAGTGACTTGAAACGTGAACTAGTTACTTAAAATAGTTAAATGTAATGACATGAAATTGTGAACATGTTTCTTGAAAATGGTTAAGTGTAGTGACTTGAAATTGTGAACATTTTTCATGAAATGGTTAAGTATAGTGACTTGAAATTGTGGACTTGTTTCTTGAAAATGGTTAAGTGTAGTGACTTGAAAATGGTAAACTGTAGTGACTTTAAATGTGAACTAGTGAGGTAAAATAGTTAAATGTAATGACATGAAATTGTGAGCATATTTCTTGAAAATGGTTACGTGTAGTGACTTGAAATGTGAATTAGTGACTTTTAAATAGTTAAGTGTAGTGATTTGAAATTAAGAACTTGTTTCTTGAAAATGGATAAGTGTAGTGACTAGAAATTGTGAACTCGTTTCTTGAAATGGTTAAGTGCAGCGACTTGAAATTGTGAACTTGTTTCTTGAAAATGGTTGTGTAGTGACTTGAAATGTGAACTAGTGACCTTAAAAATGCGAACGTGTAGTGATTTGAAATTAAGAAGTTGTTTCATGAAAATGGATAAGTGTACTGACTAGAAATTGTGAACTTGTTTCTTGAAATGGTTAAGTGTTGCAACTTGAAATTGTGAACTTGTTTCTTGAAAATGGTTGTGTAGTGACTTGAAATGTGAATTAGTGACTTTAAAAATGGTTTAGTATAGTGACTTGAAACTGTAAAATTGTTTCTTGAAATGGTTAAGTGTAGTGACTTGAAATTGTGAACTTATTTCTTGAAAATGGTTAGGTGTAGTGATTTGAAATGTGAATTAGTGACTTGAAATTGGTTAAGTTTAGTGACTTGAATTGTGAATTAGTTACTTGAAAATGGTTAAGTGTAGTGACTTGAAATTGTAATCATTTTTCATGAAATGGTTAATTATAGTGACTTGAAATTGTGAACTTGTTTCTTGAAAATGGTTAAGTGTAGTGACTTGAAAATGGTAAACTGTAGTGACTTGAAATGTGAGCTAGTGACTTAAAATAGTTAAATGTAATGACATGAAATTGTGAACATGTTTCTTGAAAATGGTTAAGTGTAGTGACTTGAAATTGTGAACATTTTTCGTGAAATGGTTAAGTATAGTGACTTGAAATTGTGAACTTGTTTCTTGAAAATGGTTAAGTGTTGTGACTTGAAAATGGTAAACTGTAGTGACTTGAAATGTGAACTAGTGACTTAAAATAGTTAAATGTAATGACATGAAATTGTGAACATGTTTCTTGAAAATGGTTAAGTGTAGTGACTTGAAATTGTGAACATTTTTCATGAAATGGTTAAATATAGTGACTTGAAATTGTGGACTTGTTTCTTGAAAATGGTTAAGTGTAGTGACTTGAAAATGGTAAACTGTAGTAACTTGAAATGTGAGCTAGTGACTGAAAATAGTTAAATGTAATGACATGAAATTGTGAACATGTTTCTTGAAAATGGTTAAGTGTAGTGACTTGAAATTGTGAACATTTTTCATGAAATGGTTAAATATAGTGACTTGAAATTATGGACTTGTTTCTTGAAAATGGTTAAGTGTAGTGACTTGGAAATGGTAAACTGTAGTGACTTGAAATGTGAACTAGTGACGTAAAATAGTTAAATGTAATGACATGAAATTGTGAACATGTTTCTTGAAAATGGTTAAGTGTAGTGACTTGAAATGTGAACTAGTGACCTTAAAAATGCGAACGTGTAGTGATTTGAAATTAAGAAGTTGTTTCATGAAAATGGATAAGTGTACTGACTAGAAATTGTGAACTTGTTTCTTGAAATGGTTAAGTGTCGCAACTTGAAATTGTGAACTTGTTTCTTGAAAATGGTTGTGTAGTGACTTGAAATGTGAATTAGTGACTTTAAAAATGGTTTAGTATAGTGACTTGAAACTGTAAAATTGTTTCTTGAAATGGTTAAGTGTAGTGACTTGAAATTGTGAACTTATTTCTTGAAAATGGTTAGGTGTAGTGATTTGAAATGTGAATTAGTGACTTGAAATTGGTTAAGTTTAGTGACTTGAATTGTGAATTAGTTACTTGAAAATGGTTAAGTGTAGTGACTTGAAATTGTAATCATTTTTCATGAAATGGTTAATTATAGTGACTTGAAATTGTGAACTTGTTTCTTGAAAATGGTTAAGTGTAGTGACTTGAAAATGGTAAACTGTAGTGACTTGAAATGTGACCTAGTGACTTAAAATAGTTAAATGTAATGACATGAAATTGTGAACATGTTTCTTGAAAATGGTTAAGTGTAGTGACTTGAAATTGTGAACATTTTTCATGAAATGGTTAAGTATAGTGACTTGAAATTGTGAACTTGTTTCTTGAAAATGGTTAAGTGTAGTGACTTGAAAATGGTAAACTGTAGTGACTTGAAATGTGAACTAGTGACTTAAAATAGTTAAATGTAATGACATGAAATTGTGAACATGTTTCTTGAAAATGGTTAAGTGTAGTGACTTGAAATTGTGAACATTTTTCATGAAATGGTTAAATATAGTGACTTGAAATTGTGGACTTGTTTCTTGAAAATGGTTAAGTGTAGTGACTTGAAAATGGTAAACTGTAGTGACTTGAAATGTGAGCTAGTGACTTAAAATAGTTAAATGTAATGACATGAAATTGTGAACATGTTTCTTGAAAATGGTTAAGTGTAGTGACTTGAAATTGTGAACATTTTTCATGAAATGGTTAAATATAGTGACTTGAAATTGTGTACTTGTTTCTTGAAAATGGTTAAGTGTAGTGACTTGAAAATGGTAAACTGTAGTGACTTGAAATGTGAACTAGTGACGTAAAATAGTTAAATGTAATGACATGAAATTGTGAACATGTTTCTTGAAAATGGTTAAGTGTAGTTACTTGAAATGTGAATTAGTGACTTTTAAATAGTTAAGTGTAGTGATTTGAAATTAACAACTTGTTTCTTGAAAATGGATAAGTGTAGTGACTAGAAATTGTGAACTCATTTCTTGAAATGGTTAAGTGTAGCGACTTGAAATTGTGAACTTGTTTCTTGAAAATGGTTGTGTAGTGACTTGAAATGTGAATTAGTGACTTTAAAAATGTGAACGTGTAGTGATTTGAAATTAAGAACTTATTTCTTGAAAATGGATAAGTGTAGTGACTAGAAATTGTGAACTTGTTTCTTGAAATGGTTAAGTGCTGCGACTTGAAATTGTGAACTTGTTTCTTGAAAATGGTTGTGTAGTGACTTGAAATGTGAATTAGTGACTTTAAAAATGGTTTAGTATAGTTACTTGAAATTGTAAACTTGTTTCTTGAAATGGTTAAGTGTAGTGACTTGAAATTGTGAACTTATTTCTTGAAAATGGTTAGGTGTAGTGATTTGAAATGAGAATTAGTGACTTGAAAATGGTTAAGTTTAGTGACTTGAAATGTGAATTAGTTACTTGAAAATGGATAAATGTAGTGACTTGAAATTGCGAACTTGTTTCTTGAAAATGTTTGTCACGCCCCGAAATCCCATTCGGGCCAGACTGGCACCCAAAGCCGATAAGGCCTGAGAGAACCAATCTTTTCTTATGTTTGTTCATATGCATGCCATAAGAAATACCATCATCACGTAAGATCTTATCATTCTAATAATGGAATTCATGAAACATGTGCTAAATATATACATATGTGAAACTTGGCCGACAGGGCCATCAAGTCATCATGGACATACACCTCCTACATTTGTCTTCCCACAACTGTCTACAAAGCCTCTACAGGTACTTGACCATGTCTGTACAATATTTACATAATACCAAAACCTAGTGTTCACGTGTGACTTGGGAAGCCCCGAAACAACTGGAGCTCACCAAAGACCTGTATATGATCCGCAGCCTACTGAAGAGGTCTACTAATGCCTGCACCTACAACATGTAAGGTAATTCCCCCGAGGGGGTCCGTACGAAGAATGTACTGAGTATGTAAGGCTCATAAGAGATTCATCATACATAATAACAACAATAATGGAATCAATATAAAAGAATTAAAGAATGTGAATAAACTCTCTTTCCGTATGTGTGGAACCATGTACATTACGTTCTTTCTTTCTCTAGCCTTTACTTTACTTTATTTTTACATCACTCATATACTGTCTGGGCACTCATCATGCAGGTGTTCTTTTCACCCAATGGATAAAATATCATCATCATGCAGGTATTCTTGTCACCTCATGGATAAGATCATATCATCATGCGGGTGTTCTTGCACCCCATGGATAAATGAACATCATCATGCGGGTGTTTGCACCCCATGGATAAATTAACATCATTATGCAGGTATTTGTACCCCATGGATAACGCTCACGAACATAATCAATATGCATTACTGTATTCTTACATCATTTCTTAACTTTTGAGATTGATACCTTTACTTGTGAGAGATAGATACATTAACTTGTACATTACTTCTTTCATTATTTTTGAGAGATTGGTACATTCACTTGCCATAACCTTATTTGAAACACAACATCTTGGAACCATTGGAACAATAGTCAATGCATAAGAGACATGTGTATAACTCTATTGGAACTTTGGATCATGACATGATTGGAATAATGCTTATGCAAACTAAATAAGCCCTCTTTACCTCATTACTCTCGTTGAGATAGTTCTCTTAGAATTTACAACATTATGACAGCTTAGGAACTTCAGTCAATGAATAAGAGATAAGTAAATCGTAATTCATTTAGGAGTAGGACACTTGAGAATAACAATATATGTCTACCTTAGTTAAAATACTATAGGACCCCTTTGGAATGTAACACTTTTGGAACCTTAGGATAATGATCACTAAATACAATACATGTGGATATCAACCGTTCACCACCCTGAGATGCAATACCTTAGAACATTTGGAACTCTTGACATATTAGCCAATAAACGTGAGTCAACCAATGAACATGAGTCATATGATTCACCATTGACCAATGAGTAATAAACATATGAGTAACTCTAGTCAACTATTGGATACGGAATACCTTAGAGTATTTCGAAATCGAATGAGTATTATGGCAATGTGAACACCATATGTTGTAGAAGGATATAGAAGAGTAAGCTTACATACCTTTACTTCCAAGTATGAGTACACAAGTCTATATATGAACACAACAGTCCAGCTTCTTCCTTATGTTTCACTCTACAATACAAGTCCACAATGGAACTCTCGTTAACAATTATTTACCGTACAAGTGTACAAAACGACAATGAACCATATGACTGCCATATAATTCATTTCACTCCTTACAATACAACCAACTGAATTATCATACAAAAAACACCACAATCATGCCACACATTGACCAAGATATCATACATATATAGCATTTCACACCACACTTACCCTTTACACTTCCTCATTATCATTCCATCACAATTACCCTATCAACTTGCCTCATAACAACTTATGAACAATCATACATAAGTAAAATAGTCCAAAATGCCTCCATACGAAACTTTAAAGTCATTAAAACGACATCACAAGTTGATAGTTACATCCATGAAGGGTATAAGGGTTTCGGGGGGGAAAAGGGATGCAAAAACAATCAATTCGGAGTTCTAGGGCGATCCGATAAGCCACCTACGCCCGCAGGTGCTTCGTCTGCGAGGGTGGGTGCCCGTTTCGGCCAAAAAGGGTCTCTTTTGGGTCTTTTTATGCAATGAATGGTCCATGATCATAACTAAACTTATTTGAACATATTTTTGATCATCTTATATGCCAAAAATCATCCATGGTCTCACAACAAACATAAACATCACCAAAACGACACTTTACGGTCAATACGTCACCAAAACCATAACCAATTTCACAATAGAAATTCCAAACATTATACACCATGAAAAAACAAGGAACTTATATAATCACATATCACATGTAAATATTAGGTCCATCATGTTCACTTCCTTTAAGACCATAAGTCCATGTTCAAGTTTACAAGGCAAAATCATCCTCCGATTTAGCAAACACAAGTTGTTTTACACATAGTGAACTTCTCACACATCACCAACATAACCAACATGATATAAACCATCTCCCATGAATAAAATATATTAAACCATAATAATAAACACTTACCAATACTCACCAAGTGATGATCTTTGGCCAAAAGGATGAGAGCTTAGGGTTTGTGGAAATATTGAGAAAATTCTAGAAAGGCATGGGTGTACAAATAAATAAAATTCTGATTTTTGGCTCTATTTATAGCCCATTTAAGTCTCTCTTTATCCAAACACTTGGTCCAATAATAATGTAGGGACTTGTTCATGCAAGAATGGGTCATTATGCCCTTTTTGGGCCATGTCTTCATGCCAATTTTGGGCCTCATTTAACTAATTAACAATTTTTTAATTGAGCCCATCAATTGAATGAATAATACCTCATATATATATATATATATATATATATATATATATCCCTCAAGTCACTCTTATCCATCTCTTGGCATTAAATGCATGGTTGATTAGTCAAATGGAAGATTGGATCATGTTTTGCCCCATTGGGCCAAGTCTTTCTTATGATCTTTGGGCCTCATTTGGCCCAATGGCTCAAGACTCATATAAGCCCCAACAAATAATTGCATAATTCTTCAAATCTCTCATGGTTAATTAATTTCCTAAATGTACACGTAGTCGTATAGGTTCGACAACATACGGGGTGTTATACCTCCCACGAGGGTCTAATCCCATGTACTAGGCCCAATATCCATTACCTCATCAATAACATTACACAATACATACTTTTGGCTCTCGACACTTAAGTAACCATTGTTCAACGTCGTCGAATAGGGTTTGATAGGTACGGGGTGTTACATTCTCCCCCCTTAGTAACATTCGTCCTCGAATGTTGACATCTTCATCTCATGTGAAACAAATGCACTTCTATATTAGCATCTCTATACATATACTATCATAGATACTTGCTTATTCTTTCCCCACTTCCTTTTGGTGAACTTTCCTTCCATTTGAAACGAATATGGATACTAGGATTTCATCATTTCTTCAATTTCCCAAGTGACCTCTTCGACTTGTTGATCTAGAATGACAACAAGTAACTCTTCCTAGTGACACCCTCTGTAATTTGTATATTTTTAATGGGACCAACATGAAATAGAACTTTTTATGCACTTTCGGCAATTTCATATGGCATGCTGTATAGGGAAATTTCCCCTGTCTTTCCAAATCCCATTACCTCTTTTGTTAATCACACTCTTAAGAGTACTTAATTATCTATAATCACAAACACCTACTATACCATTACGATATGCCCTTTCAACTATAATAAAGTCACCAACTGATGTAAAGACATCATGTAACACCCCGTACATTTTGGAGTCTAGCTGACTACCGTAATATTTAGGGCAAAATGAAAACATGAGATAAGTGATGAATTATGTATCCATATGTGGGCATTTAAGAGCCTTGCATAAGTTGGGCACAAAAAGAAGCCCAAAATTATAAGAAAAACATGGCCCAACAAGACAATTTGACCCATTCTTCCAACATTGGTCCATATGACCAATTGACCATGCAATCAATGCCAAGGAATGGATAATGGAGACATGAGGGACTATATAAAGAGGGAAAATCAGATTTTATTCATTTGTTCCACCCATGCTATTTCTAGAATTTTCCCAATATTTCCACAAACCCTAAGCCTTCATCTTTTTGGCCAAGATCATCATCTTGCACACTTTGGTAAGTGTTTATGCTTATGATTTAATATATTATGTGCATGAGAGAGTGATTATATGATGTTGTTTATATTGGTGAAGTGTGAGAAGTTCACTATGTGTGTATGTGACATGTTTGTTAAATCGGAGGATGGTTTTGCCTTGTAAACTTGATTATGCACTTGTGGTCTTGAAGGAAGTGAACATGATGGAGTTAATATTGACATGTGAGATGTGATTATAGTTTTTCCTTGATGTGTCATTGTGCTACCATTTGGAATGATTATTGTGAAATTGGTTATGGTATTGGTGATATATTGGCCGTAAAGTGTCATTTTGGGTGTTGTATGTGTGTTGTGAGACCATGGATGATTGTTGGCATGTTAGATGATCAAAAATATGTTCAAATATGTTTGGTTATGATCATGGACCATTCATGGCATTAAAATACCCAAAAAGAAGCCATTTCGGACCAAACGGGCATCCGCCCCCGCAGACGGAGGCATCTGCGGGCGCAGATGCCAATGCAGATGCCACTAGCTGCTGCCAAGGAGCATCTGCGCGCGTACCTTGCCACCTGTGGGCGCAGGAGGCAGCGCAGGTCACTTCCAGATCTCAGTTTCGTATGTTTTCGTACCCAGTTGATCCCCGAAAGCCCCGATACCTTTTATGGATGTAAATAGCAACTTGTGATGTCGTTTTAATGACTTTAAAGTGTCGTATGAAGGCATTTTGGACTGTATTAGATGTGGATGGCTGTTCATATGTTGTTGTGAGTCAAATTGAGAAGCGTAAATGTGACAGAATGATAATGGGAAGGCATAAAGGGTAAGTGTGATGCGAAATGATATTGTTGAACAAAATCTTGGTCAATGAGTGGAATGTTATGGTAGTGTTGGCATGTTGATGCGATAAATGACATTATAATAAGGCGAAATGACGTTCTAAAGTAACTATGTGATTCACAGTCATCTTGTGCACTTGTAAGGTAGTTGATTGCTAATATAAGCTTCGCTATGTACTTATGATGTAGAGTGAGACGTAAAGGAAGAGCTGGAATGTTGTGTTCATAATTAGGCTTGTGTACTTGTACTTGGAAGCAAAGGTATGTAAGGTTACTTTTCTATTTTTCTTCTGCAACATATGGTGTTCACATTGTCATGGTACTCATTCGATTCCAAAATACTCTAAGGTATTCCGTATCCGATAGATGACTAGAGTTATTCATATGATCCTTACTCATTGGTCAATGGTGAATCATATGACTCATGTCCATTGGTTGATCCACGTTCATTGGCTAACATGTTAAGAGTTTCAAATGTCCTAAGGTATTGTTTTCTCAGGTTGGGGAACAGTTGATATCCACATGTAGTGTATGTAATGATCATTATTCTAAGGTCCCAAAAGTGTTCTATCCCAAAGGGGTTTAATAGTATTCCAACTACGGTTGATATATATATTGTTATTCACATGTGTTTTACTCCTAGACGAATTATGACCCACTTAGTTCTTACTTATGGGTGGAAGTTCTTAAGTTGTCATATGTCGTAGATCCTAAGAGAATTATCCCAACAAGAGCAATGAGGTAAAGAGAGCTTATTTAGTTAAATAGCATTGTTCTAATCATGTTATGAGTCCAAGTTCCAATAGAGTTATACACATGTCTCATATTCATTAGTAATTTCCCAAAAGTCCAATGAGGTTATGTTCCAAGGTTTCAATAGTAGTTATACTCATGTATCATATTCATCGATTATTGTCCAATGTTTCCAATAATGTTATGACTACAAATGCATAAATCTCTCATAAGCAAATGTACCAATCTCTCACAAGTGAATGAATCAATCTCTCACAAGTAAATGTACCAATCTCTTAAAGGTAATGAAAGAAGTAATGTGCAAGTTAATGTACGTATCCCTCACAAGTGAAGATGTCAATCTTACAAGAGCAAAGATGTGAAGTATTGTATGATTATGTTACAAGTTTCAATAATGTTTCCATCATCAAAGTATCATTCATTGAACAGAAGAAAGAGTAATCAAAGAAAGAAGCAATGTACAATTGATGACTATCATGGGTGGCATTCCAGGGGTTAAATACCTAGCATGGGTCGATCCCAATAATACGGGTGGCATCCCAGGGGCGATAAGCCTAGCATGGGTCGATCCCGATACATTGATACATTGATACATCCCAGGGGCAATAAGACTAGCATGGGTTATCACATGACATCCCAGGGACGACATGAAAGCCTAGCATGGGTTCGCATTGCATGACATCCCAGGGGCGATAAGGCTAGCATGGGTTCATATGACATCCCAGGGGTCCAAGTACCTAGCATGGGTTCATCTAATCATCTCATCCCAAGGGCTACAAAACAGCCTAGCATGGGTAGAACAATAAAGATGATTAATCACAGAAGCAAAGAAACAAAGAAAGTAATGAAAGCAAGAGACATGACTCCAAAAGTACAGATTGATGGTTTATCCATATTTACTATGTGTTACAGTTGTTTTCCATTGATGTTCATATGTATTTACCCCACCAATAGAGTGGAGGTACGTTATATTATTCACCCAAATCTCTAGAACCTCTTGAATAAAAGAATCTCTAGAATCTCTTAAGTGGAAGAATTCTTTGCATAGAAGAGTCTCTGAGAAGTAAGTCTTTTGAGTGGAGGTGGTTCTTTGGACTAAACGGGTATGTAAAGGATAGTATATGAATAATAAGGACATGTGAGAATACTCATAAGTGGTAATGATAGAAGAAATATAAGAGCATGGTTCATTACATCTAGAAAGAAAGTTTATTCACAATTGCTATTTCTCTAATATTGATTCCATAGTTGTTGTGATTACGTATAAATCATTGGAGATGATAACAGTGAAAGAAAGGTACATGGTTCCACCTACAGAGTTTCTCTTATAATTATTTCCATTAAAATTCTCATGTATTGATGCAGTTTTCTTATGGCCTTACATACTCAGTACATTCGTCGTACTGACCCCTCTTGGGGACTTACCTTACATGTTGCAGGTGTAGACATTAGTAGACCTCAACAGTAGGCTGCGGATTTTATACAGGTCTCTGGTGAGCTCCAGTTGCTTCGGGGCTTCCCAAGTCACATGTGAACACTAAGTTTTTGGTATTATGTAAATATTGTATAGACATGGTCATGTATCTGTAGAGGCTTTGTAGACAGTTGTGGGAAGACAAATGTAAGAGGTGTATGTCCATGATGACTTGATGGCCCTATCGGCCAAGTTTCACATATGTATATATATATTTAGCACATGTTTCATGAATGTCGTTATTAGCATGGTAAATTCTCACGTGGTAATGATATTTCTTATGGCATGCATATGAACGAACATAAGCAGAGATTGGTTCTCTCGGGCCTTATCAGCTTCGGGTGCCAATCACGCCTCATTGGGATTTGGGGTGTGACACATCAAAGGACTTGACTAGTAATTCTAGTGTCAGCTCCACCTTGACTAGCATGGTCAGGTGGTAATTTACTCATTCCTTCATCGGCAGGCATATCCACCTACTTACCTTTGCCTTTATCTCTTCTTTTCATAAACAGTTTACTATATCAAAGAAACCCAATCACCAATGGTTAGATACAATTCAACTTACAACACTGGCTCTATTGCACGATCTAGAATGAAGAAAAGAAACAACATCCTAAATATCCCGTAGCCTCCTACTTATAAATGTGGTGCACAACACATTGATAAGTCAGACTCTACTCAGACACGGCTTTGTAGACACCCTTAGAACGACCTGCTCTGATACCACTTTTGTCACACCCCAAAATCCCATTCGAGCCGGACTGGCACCCGAAGCCGATAAGGCCCGAGAGAACCAATCTTTGCTTATGTTTGTTCATATGCATGCCATAATAAATACCATCATCACGTAAGAACTTATCATGCTAATAACGGAATTAATGAAACATGTGTTAAATATATACATATGTGAAACTTTGCCGACAGGGCCATCAAGTCATCATGGACATACACCTCCTATATTTGTCTTCCCACAACTGTCTACAAAGCCTCTACAGATACATGACCATGTCTGTACAATATTTACATAATACCAAAACCTAGTGTTCACGTGTGACTTGGGAAGCCCCGAAGCAACTGGAGCTCACCAAAGACCTGTATATGATCCGAAGCCTACTGAAGAGGTCTACTAATGCCTGCATCTGCAACATGTAAGGTAAGTCCCCCGAGGGGGTCCGTACGAAGAATGTACTGAGTATGTAAGGCTCATAAGAGATTCATCATACATAATAACAACAATAATGGAATCAATATAAAAGAATTAAAGAATGTGAATAAACTCTCTTTCCGTATGTGTGGAACCATGTACATTACGTTCTTTCTTTCTCTTGCCTTTACTTTACTTTATTTTTACATCACTCATATACTGTCTGGGCACTCATCATGCAGGTGTTCTTTTCACCCCATGGATAAAATATCATCATCATGCAGGTATTCTTTTCACCTCATGGATAAGATCATATCATCATGCGGGTGTTCTTGCACCCCATGGATAAATGAACATCATCATGCGGGTGTTTGCACCCCATGGATAAATTAACATCATCATGCAGGTATTTGTACCCCATGGATAACGCCCACGAACACAATCAATATGCATTACTGTAGATTGATACCTTTACTTGTGAGAGATAGATACATTAACTTGCACATTACTTCTTTCAGTACATTTGAGAAATTGGTACATTCACTTGCCATAACATTATTTGAAACACAACATCTTGGAACCATTGGAACAATAGTCAATGCATAAGAGACATGTGTATAACTCTATTGGAACTTTGGATCATGACATGATTGGAATAATGCTTATGCAAACTAAACAAGCCCTCTTTACCTCATTACTCTCGTTGAGATAGTTCTCTTAGAATTTACAACATTATGACAGCTTAGGAACTTCAGTCAATGAATAAGAGATAAGTGAATCGTAATTCATTTAGGAGTAGGACACTTGTGAATAACAATATATGTCTACCTTAGTTAAAATACTATAGGACCCCTTTGGAATGTAACACTTTTGGAACCTTAGGATAATGATCACTAAATACAATACATGTGGATATCAATCGTTAACCACCCTGAGATGCAATACCTTAGAACATTTGGAACTCTTGACAGATTAGCCAATGAACGTGAGTCAACCAATGAACATGAGTCATATGATTCACCATTGACCAATGAGTAAGAAACATATGAGTAATTCTAGTCAACTATTGGATACGAAATACCTTAGAGTATTTTGGAATCGAATGAGTATTATGACAATGTGAACACCATATGTTGCAGAAGGATATATAAGAGTAACCTTACATACCTTTACTTACAAGTATGAGTACACAAGTCTATATATGAACACAACAGTCCAGCTTGTTCCTTATGTTTCACTCTACAATACAAGTCCACAATGGAACTCTCGTTAACAATTATTTACCGTACAAGTGTACAAAACGACAATGAACCATATGACTGCCATATAACTTCATTTCACTCCTTACAATACAAACCAATGCATTATCATACCAACAACACCATAATCATGCCACACATTGACCAAGATATCATACATCTATAGCATTTCACACCACACTTACCCTTTACGCTTCCTCATTATCATTCCGTCACAATTACCCTATCAACTTGCCTCATAACAACTTATGAACAATCATACATACTTAAAATATTCCAAAATACCTCCATATGACACTTTAAAGTCATTAAAACGACATCACAAGTTGATAGTTACATCCATGAAGGGTATAGGGGTTTCGGGGGGCCAAAGGGATGCAAAAACAAGCAATTCGGAGTTCTGGGCCGATCCACTAAGACACCTACACCCGCAGGTGGATGACCTACGTACACAGGTGACCTTTGGTAGTAGCCAGAGGCACCTACGTTGGCACCTGCGCCCGCAGAGGCTTCGTCTGTGAGGGCGGGTGCCCGTTTCGGCCAAAAAGGGTCTCTTTTGGGTCTTTTTATGCAATGAATGGTCCATGATCATAACTAAACTTATTTTAACATATTTTTGATCATATTATATGCCAACAATCATCCATGGTCTCACAACACACATAAATATCACCAAAATGACACTTTACGGTCAATACGTCACCAAAACCATAACCAATTTCACAATGGAAATTCCAAACATTATACACCATGAAAAAACAAGGAAATGCTATAATAACATCTCACATGTCAATATTATCTCCATAATTTTCACTTCCTTTAAGACCATAAGTCCATGTTCAAGTTTACAAGGCAAAATCATCCTCCGATTTAGCAAACACAAGTTGTTTTACACATAGTGAACTTCTCACACTTCACCAACATAACCAACATGATACAAACAATCTCCCATGCATAAAATATATTAAACCATAATAATAAAAACTTAACAATACTCACCAAGTGATGATCTTTGGCCAAAAGGATGAGAGCTTAGGGTTTGTGGAAATTTTGAGAAAATTCTAGAAAGGCAAGGGTGTCCAAATGAATAAAATTCTGATTTTTGGCTCTATTTATAGCCCCTTTAAGTCTCTGTTTATCCAAACACCTGGTCCAATAATAATGTAGGGACTTGTTCTTGCAAGAATGGGTCACTATGCCCTTTTTGGGCCATGTCTTCATGCCAATTTTGGGCCTCATTTTACTAATTAACAATTTGTTAATTGAGCCCACCAATTGAATGAATAATCCCTCATATATATATATATATATATATATATATATATATATATATATATCCCTCAAGTCACTCTTATCCATCTCTTGGTATTAAATGCATGGTTGATTAGTCAAATGGAAGATTAGATCATGTTTTGCCCCATTGGGCCAAGTCTTTCTTATGATCTTTGGGCCTCATTTGGCCCAATGGCTCAAGACTCATATAAGCCCCGACAAATAATTGCATAGTTCTTCAAATCTCTCATGGTTAATTAATTTCCTAAATGTACACGTAGTCGTATAGGTTCGACAACATACGGGGTGTTATACTTCCCACGAGGGTCTAATCCCATGTACTAGGCCCATTATCCATTACCTCATCAATAACATTACACAATACATACTTTGGCTCTCGATACTTAAGTAACCATTGTTCAACCTCGTCAAATAGGGTTTGATAGGTATGGGGTGTTACAATGTTTAAGATTAGTTACTTGAAATGTGAATTAGTGACTAGAAAATGGTTAAGTGTAGTGACTTGAAATTGTGAACTTGTTTAATGAAATGGTTAAATGTAGTGACTTGAAATTGTGAACTTGTTTCTTGAAAATGGTTAAGTGTAGTGACTTGAAATGTGAATTAGTAACTTGAAAATAGTTAAGTGTGGTGACTTTAAATTGTGAACTTGTTTCTTGAAATGGTTAAATGTAGTGACTTGAAATTGTGAACTTATTTCTTGAAAATGGTCAAGTGTAGTGACTTGAAATGTGAATTAGTGACTTGAAAATGGTTAAGTGTAGTGACTTGAAATTGTGAACTTGTTTCTTGAAAATGGTTAAGTGTAGCGACTTGAAATGTGAATTAGTGACTTGAAAATGGTGAAGTGTAGTGACTTGAAATTGTGTACTTGTTTCTTGAAAATGGTTAAGTGTAGTGACTTGGAATGTGAATTAGTGACTTGAAAATGGTTAAGTGTAGTGACTTGAAATTGTGAACTTATTTCTTGAAATGGTTAAATGTAGTGACTTGAAATTGTGAACTTATTTCTTGAAAATGGTCAAGTGTAGTGACTTGAAATGTGAATTAGTGACTTGAAAATGGTTAAGTGTAGTGACTTGAAATTGTGAACTTGTTTCTTGAAAATGGTTAAGTGTAGCGACTTGAAATGTGAATTAGTGACTTGAAAATGGTGAAGTGTAGTGACTTGAAATTGTGTACTTGTTTCTTGAAAATGGTTAAGTGTAGTGACTTGGAATGTGAATTAGTGACTTGAAAATGGTTAAGTGTAGTGACTTGAAATTGTGAACTTATTTCTTGAAAATGGTTAAGTGTAGTAACTTGAAATGTGAATTAGTGACTTGAAAATGGTTAAGTGTAGTGACTTGAAATTGTGAACTTGTTTCTTGAAAATGGTTAAGTGTAGTGACTTGAAATGTGAATTAGTGACTTGAAAATAGTTAAGTGTAGTGACTTTAAATTGTGAACTTGTTTATTGAAATGGTTAAATGTAGTGACTTGAAATTGTGAACTTATTTTTTGAAAATGGTTAAGTGTAGTGACTTGAAATGTGAATTAGTTACTTGAAATGTGAATTAGTGACTTGAAAATGGTTAAGTGTAGTGACTTGAAATTGTGATTATTTTTCATGAAATGGTTAAGTATAGTGACTTGAAATTGTGAACTTGTTTCTTGAAAATGGTTAAGTGTAGTGACTTGAAAATGGTAAACTGTAGTGACTTGAAATGTGAACTATTTGAAGATTCTTCCTCAAGAACATAATTTATGAAGAATACTATGAACAATGATGAACTTAAAAAATTCATAACTCACTCAATTTAACTCCGATCATCACGAAATCTTGAGCACGAGCTCCTTTCAACACCATGAATAAACTCCAATAATTTTTAGTCTTCAATTCCAAGTCAAAAATAAACTCATTCCCCCCATCTTCAAACTATGAAGAATATCATGAACATTTATGAACTTCAAAAATTCATAACTTCTTTGTTTTAGCTCCAAATTTCATGAAATTTTAATCACGTGCTTCTTTCAACACCACGAACAATCCCCAATAATTTGTAGCCTTCAATTCTAAGTCGAAAATAAACTCATTTTCTTCATCTTCAAGCTTTGAAGAACACCATGAACAACATGAACATTGATGAACTTTAAAAATTCATAACTCACTCGTTTTAGCTCCAATTTTCACAAAATTTGAGATTTAGGCTCCCCTTGCTAAGGAGAACAAACTCCGATGCTTTTCAAGCTCCAATTTAACCTTAAACAACAAACCCACTTCACCTTCTTCAAGCTTTTTTTCAAGCTCAACAATGGTGAAATTTCTAAACAACTTCAATCGAACCTCAAATCTAGACCCCTAAACACTAGAGAACACGAATCTAGTGTTGAAAACTCAAACAAAACATGAATTGCACGATATATTATTTTTTTTTTGATTTTTGAATTTTTGACCCAAAATTTTTTTGAAACAATTTTTAAATTTATGAACCTCGGATTAAGAATTATTAGAACAACTCTTTAGCCTAAGCTCTGATAACAAGATGATAACGATCCTAGTCGAAAACTAGGATCAAAATGCAAAAGATTGAACTAAAGAAAAGGATATGTGGAATTATCGAGATTCAAATGAATTTAAGACCAACAAAACACGTGATACCTTCACTTCTCGATTCAACCCAATCAAATAATAATAACATCGACTCAATCATAGATGAGACAACCAAATTATATCCACAAAAAGGGAGACTCGATGATTGATTAAGCGAAAGAAGTTAACACGAGCAATATTAGGTTGGTTGATCAACTCATGATCGACTGACTACTGATGATCTTCCTCTTACATCCATATGCCTATATATAGAAAATTAAAATGACTCTTAAGTCGAATATAATGTTTCTTTGTACTGTTAAGGATTTGTGGCAAGTTCCTACAAATATATTGTAGTTTAGTCTATCTTGTCTATGTTTTAATTCTTGTCGTTTTTCTATTATTGTTTCAAGAAGTTGTTGTCTGTATTCAATATTCATATTTTATTCTTAAGATATTGAATATATTTATATTCTGTTTTATATATTGTATCTATTAATTGAGATAATCTATCACTATCTGTTTTACTAGTAGTTAGATATTTATATTGTGGGTATAACTTTTTTAGTTTCTTTCTTATTTTCCTTAGGTTTTTATCTTTCCTAGCTTTTTTACTTGTATTTGATATTTCCGTGTCGCATTTAGATTCCATAATCATAATTAAAGGAAGTGACAAAATTACTCAGAAACTAGAAAATATAAAAACAAGTGACAATAAAATAGAAATAGTCATATTTTCAATAGATAAAATAAAAATACTTCAAGATAAATTAGAGTTACTATATAATGATAATCCCTTACAAGAATGGGAAAAACATAAGACAAAAGTAAAAATTGAACTAATAGATGAAAATAGTATAATAACGCAAAAACCTTTAAAATACAATTTTGATGATTTAACAGAATTCAAACTACATATAAAAGAATTACTTGACAATAATTATATACAAAAAAGCAATAGTAAACATACGACAATAAAATAGAAATAATCATATTTTCAATAGATAAAATAAAAATACTTCAAGATAAATTAGAGTTACTATATAATGATAATCCCTTACAAGGATGGAAAAAGCATAAGACAAAAGTAAAAATTGAACTAATAGATGAAAATAGTATAATAACGCAAAAACCCTTAAAATACAATTTTGATGATTTAACAGAATTCAAACTACATATAAAAGAATTACTTGACAAAATTACTCAGAAACTAGAAAATATAAAAACAAGTGACAATAAAATAGAAATAATCATATTTTTATCACTTTTCAAGACTTATGTCTGAATGTTATACAAAGTTTTCAAAGTGTGTATTTGTCAAACTCTCCCAAGTTGCATGGCAGAGTTGCACGTGGATATGTGTAAATGTAATGCCATAAAGTAATATATTTACTGAAATACCAGTGGTAGTTTCAAGGGCTTTCACTTATTAATTAGTAGTAATGAGGGTTCAGCGCCCATGCATTCATTCAATTTCATTGATTCTAGTGGATTACTTTTTCTAATTTAGATTAATGTGCTCTCTTTTCTTTTTTAGAGTTAAACGATGTAAACTTTGACCAACATTTTAAGATGCATTTCTTAATCAAATTGAAAAAGAAAAAAATGGAATTTATAGTACTTTTCATATAGTTTTTGAATATCTAGATTTTAATGTTAAAAAATTAAATTATTCTAATCTAATTTAGCTTTGAAACTTAGTCAAATTGACGCACAGAAAACAAAGAGAGCATATAAAAAGAAATGGACGGATTAGTTATTATCATTTATTATTGAGTTATCTTTATTCACATGCCACGGTCGTTCATACAAATACGTATTTTTACTTAAATTCATATCCCTAATTTTAAAACATGAATTAGGTAATAACTTTGGCAAATTGCGAGGACGAGAAATACTATTCCTAGTGATATCTCTTGGTTCGACGCTCCAATTCCTTGGACAATTTAGCCAATCCACTGATTCAATCAAACACTAAATACGTTCTTCTTTCCCAAGATAAAGCGTAAAGGCACAACCAAGCTTATACATCCACTCGATTAAAAAAATAAGCAAATATTAAATTAGAATAAATAAGAAACACTAATCATTTGGTTGAGTGCATTAAAAAAAATAATGCATGTATTAGTCTTGTGTACTACTAGTATCCTGTTTGGTACATTTTTTAAGGCTTTGTATAATTTATGCACTCTATTGTGTATTAAAGTGTGTAATACTAATACCTCAAAATCCATGATATTAGTAATGCAATGGATTCTAATGCATGCATTAGCATTATTAAAAACACAATTGCCCTTTAAAACCTTTTTCACATTCTTTCCACCATATTTGTGGAGGGTGTTTATGTAAATAAATTGATATTCTACATGCCCTACAGTTTTAGTGAATTGTAGATAATTATTTTCTTGTATAGATTGGGTTTCCTAACGTGTTCCACCGACGTGATAAAAAGTAGTAAACTTAAAAACACCCGGCTCATAATAGGTGTAAAAAACCATGATCTACACCTCTTTAGGATTTACCCCAAGTTCACCAAAACAATGAGTCACTCAAATAATTGATTACAAATACTGTAACCTAAGGAATTATATACTCTGATTCCTATCAACACACAAACCTACCTAGGCTTGTGATCCCAAGTCTTCAAGTTATTCCAACTTGATGACTAACTCCTATTCCAATATATAACATACTGGAACTCTGAAATCATAAACAATTATAACTCGAAGAACCTCCTAATACAATCAAGCAAAACTCTAGATAGACTCTTCTATGTATGGATCTGTTCCTTCTAGGAGTTCTTCACGCAACACCTGAATTAAAAATTTCTAAGTTTACCTTTGCTTGTTATAAGTGCACAAACGACTTTGTGGAAGCTCTTGGGTAGTTATAGATGTTGATACTTGCTTCCTTTAAGTCAGCTTGCTTTTCCTTCAAAGGAATCCCATTTTCTTTTCTTAACTTCTTTGTGGAATCCCATTCCTACTTGGACACCTTTGCCGCCTTCCTTTTTAATTCCTTTCCTTACATAGATCCACCTAATTTTGGTATTCTTTTATAAGAATGAATCCATGTCTTGATTCACCATCATGATCTCCTCAACTTGTGTTGCTTGTGTCATCAAAGTCAACGAACATCATCTCTTCAACTACAGGTTGAACTAGTGTTGATGGACTATGTGAGTCAACCTATTTCATGCATCTGTTCCACTGTACTGTACTATTTAATCTTTAATACTTCTTTTTTTTGATTCTGTGCTTTGTCATCATTTATACCACCACATTTGTCATCTTCAAAATGATCACATTTCAACAAGTTTCCCCTTTTTGATGATGACAAACAATTGTCATTGTGCATTCCATTTATAAGACATGAGTTAATTTACTAAGTACAAATGGCAAGAAACACTTTGATGGACCAGGTTAGTTAAGGGTTATAAATGCTGCACAATCCTATATCTTCCCCCTTTTGGATTCATCGAAAAGTTAAGCATATGAATTAGAATAAAACCAAAGTTAGATTATTCATGGCTACTGGGGCTATCACCAGAAAATCAATTGTGAGATCAACAACCCAAATAAAGTATAAAGAGAGCAAATACTGTAAGCAAAGTAGGCAAAGGACATGTACTTCTTTAATGTGAACCAAACATGCACTACAAGATGCCAACAATTATTGAAGAACAAGACAACTTGAGACACTTGAATACTGTAGGATGAGGCAAGGGATGTTGTGTTTTCAGACTGAAGAGAATGATGGAACAGGTGGGATGAATTGAGTCAACCTTGTCTTCTCATTGTTAATTTAGTCCCTCTCTCTTTCAAAGCTTAATTCAAGGATAATTTTTGTCAATTTTTGCAACTTTCAACTAGGCCTTCCTCAAGATATTTTACGTAGGTTTTAGACTTCCTTCAAATGCAGCCTAGCAAGTTTTTTCTTAGAGAGGAGAAGTAATGAAGCTTTGAGAGAGGTATTTGTATAGACATGATAACAGGAAGACTTTCAATGATTTGTGGTTGATGTGGTTCTTTGAACAAGAAAGGGTATTTGAAATATTTGGAGGTGACTGTTTAGGAATATGTGACAAGGAACAAGTGAGCACAAATGTTTCATCTTAGATAGTAATTACAGCATAATGTAGATACATACCTGAACTAAGATTTGAAGTCACCAATGCTAACTTACCCCTATTTTTCTGCTCAATTTAATACAAATTTAAGTTAATCATATCAAACAACTGGACTTGGGGCACATAACTAAATCTGCAAGACTGAACAAACAAACCATATAACTTTTATTTATATCAAATTAATGCATAGTCAGTTCTTGCCAATCATAGAGAGAGGAATCATGCAATCTTAAGCCCAAGTCTAACCTATTCTTTTCAAATTATTCCCTACTCAATGCTTTAGTAAAATTTTTAGCAATTTGTTCTTCAGTGAAGCAGAACATGATAGATGCATCACCCTTTTCTACATTGTCTCTGAGAAAGTGGTCTCTTATATCAATATTTTTGGTACGCTAGTGCTGAACTGGATTCTTGACAATATTGATGGAACTTGTGTTGTCACAAGAGATGGGAACACACCCTACATCCTTACCAAAATCTAGTAATTGTTGCTTAATCCACAGTAGTTGGGCATAACAAGAAACAACAATAACATACTCAGCTTCAATAGTTGATAGGACAACATAGTTTTGCTTCTCGGTGGACCAAGAGATCAGACATGATCCAAGGAAGTGTGCCATACCTGAGGTACTTTTCTATCTACAAGAAAACCAGCACAATTAGCATCTGAGTAACCCACAAGATCAAAGTTGCTCCCTCCCGTTAGGATACCATAGTCCAAGATCAGTTGTTCCTTTAAGATATCTCAAGATCCTCTCTACTACTTGAAGATGAGACTCCTTAGGTTTATCTTGAAATCTTGCACAAAGTCCAAAACTGAAAACTATGTCAGGTCTGCTAGCAGTAAGGTTCAAGAGTGAACCAATCATGTCTTTATACAGATTCTCCTCCATAGATGGACCTGTTTCATCAATGTCCAATTTTGTTGCAGTGGCAATAGGGGTATTGATCATTTTAGCTTCATCCATCTTGAACTTTTTGAGTAACTCCTTCACATACTTTTGTTGATGAATCATAATACCAATTGGAGTTTGCTTAGTTGAAGACCTAAAATGAAATTAAGCTCTCTCATCATGCTCGCCTCAAATTCTCCATTCATGAGTTTAGCAAATCATCTTTTGTCACGACCCAAAAGTCGAGGTCATGATGGCACCTACATCGGTCCAGCTTTGGTTGGTAAGTCGAAACCCAAAAGAAAAATGAAAGATAGAAATATAAATATAATAGTGCAAATATGAGACTTCTAGAATAAAGTCAGATCATAATATAAAACTTAGCAGAAATCTGAACAGAATATATAAAACCCCAGAATCTGCTATCATAAGTATAAAAGCATCTAAACATAATCGAATATCTAGTACATAATCTATCTCAAAACATAAGTAAAGATAATATAAGGACAAGAGGAGGTCCGGGATAAGCTCTGGACTCTGGAGCATGCCAGTACCTCGAATATCAGCTCTGAATAGCAAGAAGTCAGCTACCGCACCTCATACTCAAGCTAGGATCTGCACTAAAAAGGCACAATAGGGGGAGTACGGTTCACTTGTACTCAGTAAGTATCATAGGCAAACTGAGCAAAGTAGAAAACAAATACAAGTAAAGGATACTACTAGCACGTCACCTACAAACAAAAAAATTCCCTAATTGCTCACACCGTATCCACTAACAGTTCTATAATATAATATAAAAATGAATATCTATGCACAAACTATATAAGGAAACTAGTACACATCAAGGGTATGAAAAAAGAAACACAGAAGATGCAAACGCAATGCAATACAATGCATTGATGTAATGATAGATGGACTTACGTATACACCTTTCAAGCCTCAACAATTTAAGACAGGACCCATGGGGGGTTCGCAACCCATATACTTATTATAATCTCAATCAACCTTACCAGCACATCCTTCGGTATAAGTGTTTCATAATGTGTCTCATTTTCTTACAAAATTGGTACTTCTCATCAAACCTTACCGGTACATCCCTCGATATAGGTGATTTAAAAAATGTTTCATTTTCTGTCAAAATTAATATTTCTCAGTGGTACCAATCTCATGAATATGTATTAATGAAATGAGGATGTAATGCTCATAATCAATCAGTATGAAGATAATAATCAATTTAATACAGGTATAAATGAGCTCAGAATCAACTCAATATGCTTATAATTCATGATATCAGCCCCCGCTCAGCACCACTAGAAAGAATAGTCATGTAAGACATCAATAATGTTATTTTGAACACCTCACTCAGATATATAAATCATAATAGAGACAAATAATGCTCAAACAAGGCCCATAATATCTATTAAAGACTCCACACGGGCATCACAACAATAATTATGGCATTTAGTGCACAAAAAAGTCCTATGATGTCAAATAAAGCCCCTACGCGAGCAACACACAATATATGATATCTCAAGTCAATAATAATGTGCATATAAGCCCCTACACGGGGACATGTTAATAATAAAATTTTTGAACTATGATTTCACATGGCTAATTGCCCAACCCATGGCATGCTTTACATATACGTTAATTACCTAACCCAGTCTTAAGGAAGTTAAGCCATAACCTACCTCGAAGTGCCAAAATCCGAGCCTAGAACCTTCAACGCAGAGTCTTTTCTTTTTGAACGGTCTTGGAATGAGCTAAAACTATCAAATATACAATCTATGCATTAAAAGGAAGCTAATGATACCCATATCAACTATATTTAAGATGGGTCCAAAATGAATTCTAAAATGAAAGGGGTAAAATTGGTATTTTATTTTAGAAACATGTTCCCCATAACAATAGGAACCTATAGCTGAAAACCCACTTTCAAATAGAAGAAAAAGTATTCTAAGAGTTTATCGGCAAATCCCCCAAAAATCTAAATTGAAATCAAGGTTTTAAAGCTATTTTAAAGATAAAATGGATGGAAATTAATGGGAATAAGAGTTTGGAGCTTACCCAAGCTCAAATGGTGAAGTAGACCCTAAGAATCGCCCTTTCTCGAAGCTCCAAGGTCCAAAATGGTGAAAAATTGTGAAATGGAGTATTTATACTATTTTTTGAACAGTACCTCGCGATCGTGGTCAACACCTAACGATCGCGAGGGTCAACGATTAACCGTAAATTAAATGGTCATTTCAAATGTAGGAAAGGGGTCGCGATCGAGATGAAGGAGAAGTCAACCTTCACTAACGCAGTCCCACCACCATGTTTGCGATGAAGATTGTTTTCCTTCTCCGCGATTGCGACCTGGGCTCTCGAACGCGAAGAAGGCTTTTTGCCATGCACTAGATAGAACAATTCAGCTGAAGTGCAAGTTTCCAAATTCTCCAAACGTACCCTCGAGATTCATTTGGGACCCCATAGAACTAAAATATATATGCTACTAGGCTATTTTCGAGTTATGGACTCAATGACAACGCTTGATTTTTGAAAAGAGGTCATTTACAATAAATTATCCCTCGGGACCCCATTTAGGCATTTTCACTAGTTGTCGAAATAAAGTTGAAATGCAAAATAAAGCCAAACCTCAACCAACCCCGCTACTAAACCAAAATTGATATTTCGGATCTAATGGAACTGTCCAAATCATCATCCAACACTCGAAACACAAAATGTTGACCGAAGTCAAACTAATGGCTTTTAAAGCCTCTAAGAATCTCAAACTCTCGCAAATCATTCCCGATCGCAGACCATACCAACTATCCCCACACCTCATAACCAACATGTAACACATAAAAAAGGAAATTTTCACATTTAAGGTTGGTACATTATGAACCACTAAAATACTAGTTCTTCCTCAAACTAAAAAGCAAATAAGGTATTTAAAATGGTAAAAAGTTGGGGGTATCTACGATGTATGTCAAAATCGACCTCCCAAGTAGCTTCCTCAATAGGGCGATGTCTCAACTGGACCTTCACTGAATCAATACTCGTAGACCTCTACTTCCTACTCTGACTATCTAGGATAGCAATAGGGCTCCTCCTTAAAGGATAAATTAGGGTCTAACACAACAAAATCCCATCGAATCACATGGGCGTCATCTGGAGGTACCTCTTCAACATGGAGACATGAAACACAGGATGAACATCTGATAGATATAGAAGAAAAACTAGCCTATACGCCACATCACCATACTTCTCAAGAATCTCAAAAGGGCCAATGAATCTCACGCTGGGCCTTCATTTCTTCTCGAACCTCATCACATCCTTCATGGGTGAAACTTTCAACAAAACTCAATCTCCAATCATATATGATACATAGCGGGCTCGATAGTTGGCATAATTCTTCTGCCTACTCTTGGAAGCCAATAGCCTCTACAGAATAAGTCTCACACAATCCATCGAATCCCTCAACGAATTTGTACCCCAAGGTCTCACCTTAAACGAGTTGAACCATCCCACTGGGGATCCATACCTCCTCCTATACAAAGCCTTAAAAGACGCCATTTGAATGTTGGAATGATAACTGTTGTTGTAAGCGAACTCCACTAGGGAAAAGTACTGGTCCCAATGTCCTCCAAAGTCCATGGCACATGCTCGAAGCATGTCCTCCAGCACCTGAATAGTCCTCTCAGACTGAAAATCCATTCGAGGATGAAAAGTTATGCCCAAATCAAGATGAGTACCCAACTCACTCTGAATAGTTCTCCAAAAGCCCAAGGTAAATAGAGTACCTCTATCAAATTCAATGGAAAAAAGTACACCATGCAATCGAACAATCTTCTTAATGCAGATCTTGGCCAATTTCTCTGCATTATAATTTACCTCATAGGAATAAAATGGGCTGATTTGGTCAATCGATCTATAATCACCCAAACGGAGTCAAACTTCCCCAAGGTCAGGGGTAGGTTAACTATGAAATCCATGCTGATCCGCTCCCACTTCTACTTAGGAATGATCATCCTCTGCATCGTACCACTCGGTCGCTGATACTCATACTTTACCTGTTGGTAATTTAAACACTTAGCTACAAACTCCACAATATCCTTCTTCATACCACCCCACCAATAGTGCTGCTTTAGTTCATGGTACATTTTGGCCACCCCTGGGTGAATGGAATATCTAGAATAGTGAGCCTCCTTCAAGATCAATCTAACCCATCCACAAACTCGACCGCTAACCCTTAAAATGCCATCAGAATCAAGAGATGCCTCCTTTACCTCGCCACTCAACACTTGTCACGAATTACTCTCAATCTGTCATCATCAAACTAATGAGCTTGAATATGCTCCATCAAAGAAGATCTAGACTCTACAAAGGTCGATACATGCTCGGGTGTCAAAATATCAAGCCTAACCAACTGGTTAGCTAAAGACTGAACCTATTAGGCCAAAGGTTGCTCTTAAGTCAAGAGATGAGCTAAACTCCCAATACTAGTCGCCTTCTGGCTCAAGGTATCCATATCCACATTTGCCTTGCTCGAATAATAAAGATTAGTGAGATCATAGTCCTTAAGCAACTCAAGACAATGTCACTATCTCATATTAATATCTCGCTGAGTGAAGAAGTACTAAAGGCTAGGATGACCTGAGAAAATCGCACAATGGATCCCATACAAGTAATGCCTCTACAACTTCAACACAAAGAGGACTGTTGCCTACTCTAAGTCATGGGTAGGGTAATTATTCTCATAAGGCTTTAACTGACGAGAAGCATAAGCAATCACCTTACCCTTCTGTATCAACACAGTGCCCAATCCGTCTCTAGAAGTATCACAAAATATGGTAAATCCTATGCCCTCCTTAGGCAAAGTCAAGATAGGAGCCAGAGTCAACAACTCCTTGAGCTTTTAAAAGCTCACCTCACAAGCATCTGACCACTAAAAAACAATCTCCTTCTGAGTCAACTTGGTTAAAAGAGCCACAATAGAAGAGAAAACTTCTACAAAACACCGCTAATAACCCGCTAAACCAACAAAACTCTGAATCTCGATAGAAGAAGTAGGTTTAGCCCAATCACAAATCACCGCTATCTTGGTTCGATCAATTATAATGCCATCCTTGGTCACCATATAACCTAAGAAAGAAATAGAATCCAACCAAAACTTGCACTTGGAGAACTTGGCATATAACTTCTAATCTTGCAATCTATAAAGTACAGTCCTCAAGTGTCTCACATGATCGACCTCATTCTTGGAATAAACCAAGATATCATCCATAAATACGATCACAAAGGAGTCAAGATACGATTAAAATACTTGATTCATCAACTCTATGGATGCTGTTGGGGAATTGGTCAGTCCAAATGACAAGACTAAGAACTCATAATGACCGTATTGAGTCTGAAAAGTTGTCTTCAGAACGTCCAAAACTTTAATCTTCAACTGGTGATATACAGATCTCAAGTCAATCTTGGAAAACACCTAAGCACCCTGAAGCTAGTTGAATAGATCATCAATGTGAGGAAGAGGATACTTATTCTTGATCGTCACCTTATTAAATTGCCGATAATCAATACATATGTGCATAAATCCATCCTTCTTCTTCACAAACAAGACAGGAGCACCCCAAGAGGATACACTAGGTCTAATGAAACCCTTACCAGTATATCTTGTGACTGCTTTTTCAATTCCTTTAACTCAACCGAGGCCATCCTAAAAGGAAGAATAGAAATGGGCTTGGTACCCGGCTCAACATCAATAGCAAAATCAATATCATAGTCAAGAGGCATACTAGGTAAATCTATAAAAAATATATCCTTAAACTTGCGAGCAACACAAATGAAATCTAAAGGAGGCGGTGAGGTGAGGCAACACTAGTATTGCGGACATAGGCCAAATAAGACAAACACCCCTTTTTTACCATGCGACAAGAACATAGAAAAGAGATAATTCCCTTCGAACCCGAATTAAGAGTACCCTTCAAAGCTAACCTTGGCATACCCGGAGTAGCTATAGTCACAGTCTTGGTATAACAATCCAGAATAGCATGATAGGAAGTTAACCACTCCATACCCAAGATAACATCAAAATCAACCATATCAAGGATAATTAAGTCTACCCAGGTCTTACGCCTCGTAAAAGTCACAACATAGGATTGGTACACCTGATTTACCATTAAAGAATCCTCTATAGGGGTAGAAACACAAAAAGCCACAACAAGGGACTCATATGTAGCATCAAAACTAGTAGCAAAATATGTAGACACATAGGAGAATATAGACCTAGGGTCAAATATCATGGAAGCAAATTGGTAGCAAACTAGGACGATAACTATAATAACTATATTAGAGGCCTCTACCTGGGTCTCCCAGGTATAGCTTAATGTTTTCCATGTCTACTCTAGACTGAGCAACCCTGCGTCCACCACCACGAGTTACCCAAGCTCCTCCTCGAGCACTTCTAGTACCACCCTTGCCACTCTGTGAACCACCTCTAACTATAGATATAAGCGTAGGGTAAATCTGAAGCTGAGGACCCTATTGTACAGGACCCACTATACGCCGAGGAAAATCCCTTGCAATATGACCAGGCTCATCACAAATAAAGCATCCTCTGCTACCCAACTCATTCTAAGAAGGCCTAGAAGAGCCAGAATAACCTCCTTTTCTTGAAGAACCAAAACTGGAGCCTCTACTCCCATAACCTGAACCTTGACTACCTAAAGCCTCAGAAACCAAAGGCCTACCAACTGAACCTTATAAGGCTGCCTGAACTAGTCTACCATGATAATCATAAGCACTTATACTAGAAAAACCCCTGCTTTGAGTCGTATGTCCAATAAACTCATCCTGATGATGAATCTTCTTGGAACTGCCACCATCCTAGGCACCCTGATGAATCAACTCAATTATCTTGGTATGCTCAACTATGCTTTGGAAAGAAGCCCCTAGAACCACCATCTGAGTTATAACCAACTAATAAAAGCCCTCTAATCCCTTGACAAATTTCTAATCCTCCCTGACTCAGTAGAGATACTAGTAATGGATATGAAGCCCTACATCGGGTGATCAAACTCATCTCTCATCTGATCTTTCAAATTATAAGGCATGAACATCTCTAGAAAATTGAGTCTATGTCATAGTAGGTGAACCCAATGGTCTATAACTAGAAAGAGACCTCCACCGCTATCTGGATGAACCGAGGTTATGAAACCTCTCCTAACAGTCAAGAAAGAAATCATAGGCATTCTCTCTAATAGCACCACTAAACTTAGTAGGGGCCAAGTGAAGGAACCTCTCAAACCTCTTCTGATCATCTAAAGACGTCATTGGACCCAAAGTAACCAGGGGAACAGTAAGCCTGGTAGGCAGTAAATCAACACGTGGGGGGTACCACAAAAATATGGTTGTACCCCTGAAGTTGGAATACCACAAGTAGAAGCCGGTCCTAGCGGCTGAATACCTCATAAAGTCTGAGAAATACCTAGTACACTCAAGGGAACACCAACCTAGGGAAGACCATCTAGACGACTCAAGAGATAAACTAATAGATCCTGTAGCACTGGGGTATCCATTGAACCCTGTGGGAACTTTGCTAGCCCCGCACCCTCTGTCTAATAGTCATCCTAAGCATACTCAACCTAAGGCTCGAGAGAGGCCTCCCTAGCATGACCTCTGACTGGTAGAGCTTTTTGTGCTTGTCCTCTACCTCTGGGTCGGCCACAACCCCTACCTCACCCCCTAACTAGGGCTTCAACAGCAGGTGCTGGCTCATTATCCCTAGCATCTCTGGACCTAGTCCTTACCATCTACACATAAAAGAATAGAATACAAGTTTAGAATATTAGGTATGAACAACCCACACGATAAGGAATCAAATTATAAAAGTTTTTCCTATAGACATCCTTTATCCTCTCGAGGATAGATATGGACATCAATGTATCAATTCGTAAGACTCTATTAGACATCCTACCCTTACACTTATGGAACTGGTAAACCTAGTGCTCTGATACCACTTTGTCATGACCTAAAAGTCAAAGTCATGATGGCACCTACCTCGGCCCAGCTTTGGTAGGTAAGTCAAAACCCAAAAGAAAAATGAAAGACAGAAATATAAATATAACAGTGCAAATACGAGACTTCTAGAATGAAGATAGGCCATAATATAAAACTTAGCAGAAATCTGAACAGAATATATAAAACCCTAGAATCTGGTATCATAAGTATAAGAGCATCTAAACATAACTGAGTATCTAAGTACATAATCCATCTCAAAACATAAGTAAAGATAAGATAAGGACAAGAGGAGGTCCAACATAAGCTCTAGACTCTGGATCATGCCTATCAACTCTGAATAGCATGAATCAGCTGTCGCGCTTCGTCCTGTAGCTAGGATGTGCACTGAAAAGGCACAGTAGGGGTGAGTACGGTCCACTATACACTTGTACTCAGTAAGTATCATAGGCCGACTGAGGAAAGTAGAAAATACATACAAGTAAAAGATACTATGAGCACGTCACCTGCAAAGTGAAAAGTTTCCAACTGATAGATCACATCGTCTCCACTAACAATTCTATAATATAAGATAAAAAGGAATATTTACACACAAACTATATAAGGAAACTAGTACACATCAAGGGTATGTAAAAGGAAACAAAGAAGATGCAAATGCAATGCAGTGCATTGATGTAATAATAGTGGGACTTATGTATACACCTTCCAAGCCTCACTCTTTAGAACAGGACCCATGGGGGGTTCGACACCTATATACTTATTATACTCTCAATCTCGTGTTTCAATCAACCTTACCGGCTCATCCTTTAGTATATGTGTTTCATAAAGTGTCTTATTTTCTTACAAAATTAGTATTTCTCATCCAACCTTACTAGCACATCCCTCGATATAGGTGGTTTACAAAAATATATCATTTTCTCAGTGGTACCAATCTCATGAATATGTATAAATAAAATGAGGATGTAATGCTCATAACCAATCAGTATAAAGATAATAATTAATTCAATACAAGAATAAATGAGCCTAGAATCAACTTAATATGTCAATGATTCATGATATCAACCCTCGCTCTGCACTAATAGAAACAATAGTAATGTAAGACATCAATAATAACATTTCAAACCTCTTACTCGGGTATATAATTCATGATAGAGGAAAATAATGCTCAAACAAGGATTATAATATCTATACAAGCCCCTGCACGGGAATCACAACAACAATTATGGGATCTAATACATAAATAAGGCCTATGATGTCAAATAAAGCCCACACATGGTCAACACACAATATATGATATCTCAAGTCAACAACAACATGTATATAATCCCCCATATGGGCGCACAATAATAATAAAAACCTCAAAATATGATTTCCCATGGTTAATTCCCCAAACCATAGCATGCTTTACATATACGTTAACTACCCAACCCAGTCTGAAGGAAGTTAAGCCATAACCTACCTCAAAGTATCAAAATCCAAGCCTATAACCCTTAACGTGGAACCTTTCCTTTTTGAACGGTCTCAGAATAAGCTAAAACTATCAAATTTATAATCTATGTGTTAAAACGAAGCTAATGATACCCATATCTACTATCTTTTAAGATGGGTCCCAAATGGATTTGAAAACAAAAGGGTTAAAACTAGAATTTTATTTTAAAAGCATGTTCCCCATAATAATAGGAACCTAGAGCTGAAAACCCATTTGAAAATAAATTAAAATCGATGTTCAAATTGAAGAAAAACAATTCTAAGAGTTTACTGATAAAACCCCCAAAAATCCAATTTGAAATCAAGGTTTTGAAGTTATTTTAACGATAAAATCGATGGAAATTAATGGGAATAAGAGTTTTGAGCTTACCCAAGCTCAAATGGTGATAAAAACCCTAAGAATCGCCTTTTTCCGAAACTCCAATGTCCAAAAATGGAGAAAAAATATATGAAAATAAAGTACTTATACTATTTTTTGAAAAATACCTCATGATCACAATCAACACCACAGGATCGCGAGGGTCAACGACTAACCAAAAATTAAATAGTCATTGCGAACGCGGGCAAGGGGTCGTAATTGCAATGAGGAAGAAGCCAACCTTTCGTGAATGCGGTCCCACCATTGCATTCATAATGATGATTATTTTCCTTCTCCAAGATCATGACTTGGGGCTCATGAATGCGAAGAAGGCTTTTTCCTTGCACCAGATACAACAATTCAGCTGAAATGCATGTTTCCAAATTCTCCAAATGGAACCTCAGAATTTATTTGGGACTCCACAGAACTAAACCATATATTCTACTAGGCTATTTTTGATGTTTTGGAATCAATGACAATATCATATTTTCAAAAAAAGGTCGTTAACACCAAATTAGCCCCCAAGACCCCACTTAGGCATTTTTCTCTAGTTTTTGAAATAAGGATCAAAATGTAAAATAAAGTTTCTGAACCAAAACCAATCTCGCTACTAACCCAAAATCGACATTCTAGATCTAATGAAACTGTCCAAATCATCATCTGGTGCTTGAAACATGAAATGTTGACCGAAGTCAAACTAATAGCTTTTAAAAACTCTAAGAGTCTCAAACTCTCCCAAATCATTCTCAAATGCATTGGGGACTGTGCCAACCATCCCTACACCTCATAACTAGCATGTAAAAACTACAGAGAATGGTAAAATGTTCTAAATACATCAAAAAAGAAATTTTCACATTCAAGGTTTTTATATTTTTTTATTTGTGGAAGCAAAAATGATATCATCTGCATATACCTGAACAATCAGAAGATCCTTCTCATTAGTTTTCAAGAACAAGGTGTTGTAAATTTTACCTATTTTGTGCCCATATTCCAGAAGGAACTTTGATAGCCTTTCATACCAAGCTCTTGGAGCTTGCTTTAGTCCATAAAATGCTTTGTCTAACTTGTAGACTTGATCAGGAAACTCAGTATTCTCAAATCCAGGAAGCTATTTCACATAGACTTCTTTTTTTCAGATTCCCATTTAAAAATGAACTCTTCACATCCATCTGGTATAAGGTGAACTCCATAAAAGAAGCAAATGTAATAAGCAATCTAATAACTTTCAGCCTTGCTATAGGAGAAAATGTTTTATCTTAGTCATTTCCTTCTTCTTGATTGTACCCTTGGACCACCATCCTTTCCTTGTTTCTTGTAACTATACTATCCTCAACTAGCTTATTCCTTTAGATCCACTTTGTTCCAATTATAGTTCTATCTTTTAGAGGAGGAACCAGGTGCCACACCTTGCTTCTTCCAAAGTGATGTAACTCTTCTTGCATAGCTAGTATCCAATCTTCATCAATGAGAGCTTCCTTCACCTTTTTGGGTTCAATCAATGAAAAGATAGCACTGAATGCACATAGGTTCCTAAATCCTGATCTTGTAGTGATACTAGAGGTAAGTCTTGTAAGAACATTGTCAATTAGATGAGAACTCTTATACTTGTAATTCTTTACTGTTAGTTTTGTGAACTTCCTGCATTTTATTCAGTGGATGGACCTGGATTTTTAGTTAATTCACTTTCTTGTTCAACTATCCCTCGCTCAATATGCCCTTGATTTGTTCATCCAATGGATCAAGTATAGTAACCTATTCCTGTGCATGCTCTCTTGTTCCATCATCATCCTGAGGAGAAGGCTCAGATATTGTGTTCAATTCATCAAATACTACATGTACACTTTCTTCAACATAATTTGTTCATTTGTTCAGCACCCTGTAAGCTTTACTATATAGAGATTACCCAAGAAAAATCCCTTTATCACTTTTAGCATCAAATTTTCCTATATTGTCCTTTCTATTATTGTGAATGAATCATTTGTATCCAAAATCCTTGAGCTGGGAAATGTTAGGATTTCTTCCTTTTAGCAATTCATATGGAGTCTTCTCCAAGATAGGTCTGGTCATGCATCTATTAATAATTTAGCAAGCAGTACTCAAGGCCTCAGCGCACAGATTTTGAGCAAGGTTTCCAGCAATCATCATAGTCCTAGCTATGTCTTCTAAGGTTTTGTTCTTTCTTTTAACAAATCCATTTTGCTATGGAGTTCTAGGAGAAGAGAAGTTATAATCTAGTCTATTTATTGCATAGTATTCTTGAAATTTTGCATTCTCAAACTCTGTACCATGATTAGATCTGATTGAGACCTAGGAGTTGACAAGTTTCTTTTTCATCTTTTTGATAAATATGTAGAACACATCAAAAGCATCTTCTTTTAGAGCCAAGAAAAGAGTCCAGGTGAATCTTGAGTAGTCATCCACAAGCACATATACATACCTCATTCCTCCTTTGCTTTTTACTCTCATAGGTCCATAAAGATTCTTATGGATCAGCTCAAGGCACTTGGTTGTACTTACTAGATTCTTTGTCTTGAATGAAGTTCTCACCTGCTTCCCTTTTACATAAGCACTACATGTCTTGTCATCTTTTAGGTTATCTTTAAGAAGCCCAATGACCACGTGCTTTGAAGTAAGTTTGTTTATTTGTTGTATACTAGTATAACCAAGTCTTTTGTTCCACAGAAGAGAATCATGATCCATTACACTCATACATGAGAGGTTTGAGCTTGAAGATCCCAAGATGTCAGCTTTGTACACATTTTTGTTCCTTCTTGTATTGAGCACCACCTCTTTTGTATCAACCTTCTTGACTTTGCACTTTGCAGAGGTGAAGATCACCTTGTTCCCTTTATCACATAGTTGAGTGATGCTTAGAATATTGTGTTTCAATCCTTGTACATGGTAGACTCCTTCCAAGGCTTTTCCTTCTTCTATTCCAATCTTTCCTACTCCAGTATTGATCTCCTTTTTTCCACTCCAAATGATACATCTCCTCTTTTTAGTGATGTGAGTGAAAGGAACTTTTGTTTGTCTCCAGTCATATGTTTTTTGCAAGAACTATCCATGTACCAATGTTTCTTGCCCCCTTTCACTCTTTCCAGTAAAGAAATTTGGAGATTAATTTTAGGCACCCAGATGAGCTTGGGTCCTTTCTTATGAGCAAAGGGATGAAACAAGTTTCTTCTAGCCCATGCTGGTAACACATTGGTGAACCTATTTTTTTCAACAGATACAACCTCACTTTATTTTCCAGATGTGAACTTTTTTCTTTTGATAGGCATAAATCTTTTTCTTTCAATAAATTCTCTATTTTTGTTCATTACCTCATTGCTTTTGGGACACTCAGTGGTGGGATGTCCTAGTTTCCCACAAATGTAACATAGATCCTCTGTAGGTATAGTTTCTTTGTGGAATCCTAGTCCAGCCTTTCACTGTTAGTTCTGCTGTTTAGATGATGTATAATTATTGAGGATTGAGTCCACCAGTTAGCTCTTTCTAGATCATTCTTTATTTAGAGTTTTCTTGATTAAGATTTGTAATTTTCTCTCTCTCATTAATTAAATCTTCATTTTTTGTTTAGAGAAGACTCAATCCTTAGAAAATCACCACAAGCAGTCTTTTTCCCTTTATCAGTAATAGATAGGTTGAGTACTTCTGACTTAAGAGCTAGGGTGTTGCACCATGTTGGTTTACCTGTTCCTTCAGAGTATAATTTTATTTCTCAATAGTGCTCTTGGCCTTTTACATATCTATGAGTTCATACTTGATACTGTCAAGAGATTTGAGTTACTGATATCTGTTAGCTATTAACTCATAAAGTTCATCAATTAGATGAAACATTAAGGTGGATAGCTTTTTCGTAGAAAAAAGGTGAAGTTTATCTTTGAGTTCAAGTAACCTTACCTTAGATTTTCTTCCTTCTTCTTCTTGTTTATTAGAGTCTCCTATTTCCATGAATGCAGTATCATTGTCACGCCCCGAATCCCATCGGGACGTGATTGGCACCCGAAGCCGATATGGCCCGAGCGAACCAATCTTTGCTCATGAACCTTCACATGCATAGAAATCATAAACATGGAAACTTATGCCATAAACATATATATAAAACTTGGCCGTTGGAGCCATTACGTAGAACTGGACGTACACTTCTTTCATTCACATACCCACATAGGTCTACGAAAGCCTCTAACAAATACATGACCATGTTTATACAATATTTACAATAGCAAAACAATGTACACTATGACTCGGAAAGCCCCGAACCAAGTGGAGCTCACCAAAACTCTGCAAATGATCCCCAGTCTCCAGATGAGGTCTACTAATGTCCGCACCTACACATGTAAGGTAAGTCCCCCGAGGGGGTCAGTACGAGAATGTACTGAATATGTAAGGCTAGAGAAATTACATCATACATGAGAATGTCAATGAAATAAATAGGATAATGTCAATGAAATAAATAAGAGAGATTATGTAATATGGGTAAACCATCGTTCTAATTGGAAACTTGCATACTACTTTCGTTATGAACAATTTTGGACATTCATTTTATATCCTTACCAATCATAGAATATCTTTCATACGTATTTACACTCAAAAGATTCTTTTCAGCTTCTATGTTCATTATCACTATGGTTCTACTACTTGGTGAGTAAATTTCAAAAGAATAACATTCATTCATACACATCCACTCTCTTGGTGGATGAATAATATAACCTACAACCACTCTATGGTAGGGGTATCATACATCCACTCTACTTGCTTCTCTACCTTAGCTTACTTCACTCAATAACTTATTAATCATATACTGCCCGGGCCCAACTGATCAGTGGGAAATAACATAGAGAACCGCTATGCAGGTGTACATGTCACCCCATGGATAATATATAGAGAACCGTCATCCAGATGTACATGTCACCCCATGGATGATACAATAGTGAACCGTCATGCAGGTGTACATTGCACCCCATGGATGATATAATAGAGAACCGTCATGCAGGTGTTCATGGCACCCCATGGATGATATAATAGAGAACCGTCATGCAGGTGTCCATTGCACCCCATGGATGATATACATAAAGGACCGTCATGCAGGTGTTCATTGCACCCCATGGATGATATAATAGAGAACCGTCATGCAGGTGTCCATTGCACCCCATGGATGATACAATAGAGAACCGTCATGCAGGTGTCCATTTCACCCCATGGATGATATCATAATTATACCTCAACTCTTCTTAGATTGGTACAACCTAATAATAACCTTACTAGACTTTAGAACATCATATTCTCGGAACTTGGAGTTAGAATATATACACACTTGTATGATCTATCGAGGATCACAATGCTATTGGAAACACATACCTATATTCTATGCCTTGTTTCTCTACTCCCAAGAGATTAACCCCTTTACTACTTCTTATAAGATCTTCTATAACAAGAACTAACATAGCACACTATAGGGATGTTTTATATTAAACTTCTACCCCTTCAGAATGTGATCCATACTTAATGAAACATATAACAACCACGCACATTACTCCTTTACAATCTGCTACCCTTCACTAAGTTATGGGGATGACACGTTAAGGATCATGACATTAAGGCGCACACTTATACACATTTCACTTCACCCCCTTCGCTTCATGAGATCACTATCACACATCTTCTTATGAGAAAGATACATACTTCATCTATTGGGAATTTACATACTAAGGATCAAGACACTATTTGAAACACACCTATATCTATTACCTCACTTCTCTACGTCATGAGATTGATACCTTAACTTATGAGGGAGGGTTAAATTAGCTCACATCCTACTTTTTTCATTGCTCTTATAAGACTTCTACTTATGAAAGATGGGTACAAGAACAATAATCATCAAACTATGCGACTTTGGGATCATGACATATTTTGGACATGCTAAGCAAGCATTAATAGATTCTCGTTATACCTTACTCTCTCTTTAGATCGTCCTTTTAGGACTCACGACATTATGGCATCCTTGGGATTTCAGTCAATGAATAGCCAATGGATATGAGATAAGTAAATCATAGTTCATCTAAGAACAGGACATATATGGATAACAATGTATGTCAACCTGAATTGATATGCTTTATGCCTTTCGGAAGTGAAACATGACCAACGTCAATAGGAATAATATGATGTAGAAGGACATGGAAAGAGTAACCTTACATACCTGCACTTCCAAGTATGAATACACGAATCTATGTATGATTACAATGGTCCAGCTCCTTCTTTACTTCTTAGTCTACAATACAAGGTCATACCGGACTTACATTAGCAACTAGTCCCTATATAAGCGTACAAGACGACAATGAACTATGTGGCTACCATATAATGTCATGTCACCCCTTCCCAATACAATCCACTGCATTTCCATACCAACAACATCATGACATTACACACATTGACCAAAAGATCACACATCGATAGCATTTCACACCACACTTACCCTTTACGCTTTTCCCTTTATCATTCCATCGTAATTATGCCTTTAACAACATATAAACAACCATACATACTTAACATAGTCCAAAACACCTCCATACGACACTTCAAAGTCATTAGAATGACATTACAAGTTGATAATTACATCCCAAAAGGGTATCGGGGCTTTCGGGGATCAAAGGAATACGAAAGCAACCAAAATACATTTATGGACTGACCTGCGCATGCAGGTCAGTCACATGCGCACGTAGATGGCCATTGGCAGTAGCCAGTGCCATCTGCGTTGGCATCTGCGCCCGCAGATGCCCTCGTCTGTGGGGCGGATGCCCGTTTTGGCCCGAAATGGCTTCGTTTTGGGTCTTTTAATGCCATGAATGGTCCATGATCATAACCAACTTCATTTTAACATATTTTTGATCATTTAACATGTCAACCACCAGCCATGATTTCACAACACACATAACATCACCAAAACGACACTTTACGGCCAACATGCCATCAAAACCATAACCAATTTCTCAATAAAAATTTCCAAACACTATGCACAAGTATAGAACAAGTCAAGACTATAATCACATCTCATATATCCATATTGAATCCATCAAGTTCATTTTCATCAATATCACAAACCCATGTTCAAGTTTTCAAGCCATAAATCATCCTCCGATTTAGCAAACACAAATTGTTTTACACATAGGGAACTTCTCCCACTTCACCAACATAACCAAAATGATATAAACTATATTCCATGCATAATATATATTAAAACATGATAGTATATACTTACCAAGTCTTGCAAGATGATGCTTTGGTCCAAAAGATGAAGAGTTAGGATTTGTATTGTTGAAGGAAATGTTTGAGAAAATTCTAGAAATGGCATGGGTGGCACAAAATGAATAAAATCTGATGGTTACCCATATATATAGGTCCTCAAGTCTTGCTTATCCAATCTTTGGCATTAATGATCAAGTGGAATTGGTCAATGGGTCAAAAATGCAAGAATGGGTCAAAATTTTGTTTTGGGCCATGTCTTCCCATTATTTTTGGGTTCTAATTAAGGCCCAATGAATTAAGCCCAACATTTTAAATGCAAAAATCCCCAAAGTTCTCATGTTTCTTTATTTCCATAAATGCTATAGGCATTAATCCGACTCCGCAACTTACGGGGTGTTACATTCTTCCCCCCTTAGGAACATTCGTCCTCGAATGTTAACAACGTCGTCTTATGCGTAACAATGTATATAGATATTCACATAGTCTTCCTCCACTCCCGTTTTCTTGTTCCTCTGTATGAAGACGTATAGCCATGGTTACGTTCACTTGGGTTCCCAAAACCATTTCTATAACTGTGTTAACTTGGTAAGCCCATCAAGTATAACCCATGTGGCATCACATCTATGTCTAACTGAAACAGAATTTCTATATAATCTATAACCTTCTGATCCCAAACACTTTACCTTTACTGGTTATCACTTCTACTTCCGCATTATTCTTTTCATGTAATCTCATCAATAAATCGCTTCCAAATCATGGTACATATTGATTACTCCCCACTAAATAGTATATCGTGAATGATGTGCTTTACCATAATGCATTTCTTTAGCTCATATATATATCCGATACGTAAAATCTTCTTGACACTTCAATCCGTTGCCTATAATTAATGCACACTCTTGACGTGTCATCCCTCGTCGATACAATTTACACTGGGACACCCTACGGGTGTAGACTAGTATCTTTCACATTAGTAGCTTTAACTTTGGTATCACTCTGGCTAACGACGTATGTACCCTTCTATTCAAGAAAATTCTTTGTGGAAAGTGAAAATGTAATTTCTTTACTCAGCAATCTATTGTGGCCTAACAAAAAGCCGATCCAGTCATACCATGCATTAAGATCTATCAGATCCATCTCAGTCAAATTAGTCACTGTAACGTGATCACAACATGTACTATACAATTGCGACATACCCTTTTAACTAGACTAAATTCACCAACTGGTGGAAACTAATCGATGGAGTAGCATGTGATAAGGTAAAGCTTGGAACAATCAATACATATGCATCATGTGAAAATATGGTAAGGTACCTGTACCGTCATCAGGAGATGTTTCCTTATTCTGCCGACCCACTACTCTTCTCATATCTCTACCACGGCCAATAGGTTGAACGCCTCTACCTGGAAAAGGAACAGATGCTGATGATACCGCGGCTGATCCTGTAGGTCGTACTACACCACTCGCATTCCTTTGTGGGCATTCTCTTATTAAGTGCCCCTCTATGCCACACCAATAACAACTTGTAGTTCCCCGCCGGCATTCACCTGAATGAAATCGTCTACAATACGGACACAGCGGGCGAGAAGATCCTGTCATCTGTGAACCTGAACTACGATCCCCGCTACTTTGCCCGGCCTGATTTAAACCTCTAGACCCTCGAAAGTGAAAGGAAGTGTCTGCCGGGAAATGAGAAACTGAAGGCCTAGGCAGTCTATTCAAACTCCGAGGCCTAAACTCTGCTTGGGATGCCATAGACTGTCCCGTGGATCTAGCCCTCTTGGATGGCCCTTCTTCAAACTTTTGTGTTCTTCTCTGTTGCCTCTGATCTTCCATTTTCTGCGCAAAGGCCTGTATTCTAGCTATATCCATATCCCGATTTAGGGCAGCAATAGTGCAGTCTCGTACCAAATATGGTTCCAATCTGTCTACATACCGATGGACTCTATCGGCCATTGTAGCTACCACATTTGGAGCATATCGGGCCAAGGAATTAAACCGAAGACTATATTCTCGAACACTCATGTTCCCTTGACGTAGATGCAGAAACTGGTCTGCACGTGCCTCCCGAACCTCATATGGGAGGTAATGATCAAGAAAGGCTGTTTTAAATTCTTCCCAACTAGCTGGAAGTGCACCGGCACCCCTAGATCGTCTCCAATCCTCGTACCACAGTATAGCCTCGCCTTTTAGTCTATATGCTGCCAGCTCTACTGTTTCTATACCAGTTACGTGCATAACCTCTAAGGCCCTCTGAATTTGATCTATAAAGTCTTGCGGATCTTCATTAAGATCTGATCCAATAAATGTGGGAGGATCCAATTTCAGGAAATCCTGTGTCCGTCGACTAGCGATCCTAGTCGCACTGTCATCATTGATCGTTGGACCAGCTCATCCCTGAGTTTGTGCAGCCACTATTTGAGTCAACATATGCACTGCATTTTTCAATTCCTGTAACTCTTGTTTCATAACATTAACAGGTGATTTGGGAAACTCAGTTGCAGCCCCGCATTGACTAACTGGATCAGGTGGTGAGTTACTTGTTCTTTCCCCAGTAGGCATGTCTACCCCCTTTCCTTTATCCATGCCTCGTCTTGTAACCGGCATTTTACTATATCAAAGAAAACCAATTATGCTGGTCAGATATAATCCCACCTATGACAATGGCTCTATTGCACGATCTAGAATGAAGAAATGAAACAACTCCTAAATGTCCCGTAGCCTCCTACTTATAAATGTGGCGCGCAACACATCGATAAGTAAGACTCTACTCAGACACGGCTTTGTAGATACCCTTAGAACGAACTACTCTGATACCACTTTTGTCACGCCCCGAATCCCATCGGGACGTGATTGGCACCCGAAGCCGATATGGCCCGAGAGAACCAATCTTTGCTCATGAACCTTCACATGCATAGAAATCATAAACATGGAAACTTATGCCATAAACATATATATAAAACTTGGCCGTTGGAGCCATTACGTAGAACTGGACGTACACTTCTTTCATTCACATACCCACATAGGTCTACGAAAGCCTCTAACAAATACATGACCATGTTTATACAATATTTACAATAGCAAAACAATGTACACTATGACTCGGAAAGCCCCGAACCAAGTGGAGCTCACCAAAACTCTGCAAATGATCCCCAGTCTCCAGATGAGGTCTACTAATGTCCGCACCTGCACATGTAAGGTAAGTCCCCCGAGGGGGTCAGTACGAGAATGTACTGAATATGTAAGGCTAGAGAAATTACATCATACATGAGAATGTCAATGAAATAAATAGGATAATGTCAATGAAATAAATAAGAGAGATTATGTAATATGGGTAAACCATCGTTCTAATTGGAAACTTGCATACTACTTTCGTTATGAACAATTTCGGACATTCATTTTATATCCTTACCAATCATAGAATATCTTTCATACGTATTTACACTCAAGATATTCTTTTCAGCTTCTATGTTCATTATCACTATGGTTCTACTACTTGGTGAGTAAATTTCAAAAGAATAACATTCATTCATACACATCCACTCTCTTGGTGGATGAATAATATAACCTACAACAACTCTATGGTAGGGGTATCATACATCCACTCTACTTGCTTCTCTACCTTAGCTTACTTCACTCAATAACTTATTAATCATATACTGCCCGGGCCCAACTGATCAGTGGGAAATAACATAGAGAACCGTCATGCAGGTGTACATGTCACCCCATTGATGATATATAGAGAACCGTCATGCAGATGTACATGTCACCCCATGGATGATACAATAGAGAACCGTCATGCAGGTGTACATTGCACCCCATGGATGATATAATAGAGAACCGTCATGCAGGTGTTCATGGCACCCCATGGATGATATAATAGAGAACCGTCATGCAGGTGTCCATTGCACCCCATGGATGATATACATAAAGGACCGTCATGCAGGTGTTCATTGCACCCCATGGATGATATAATAGAGAACCGTCATGCAGGTGTCCATTGCACCCCATGGATGATACAATAGAGAACCGTCATGCAGGTGTCCATTGCACCCCATGGATGATATCATAATTATACCTCAACTCTTCTTAGATTGGTACAACCTAATCATAACCTTACTAGACTTTAGAACATCACATTCTCGAAACTTGGAGTTAGAATATATACACACTTGTATGACCTATCGAGGATCACAATTCTATTGGAAAGACATACCTATATTCTATGCCTTGTTTCTCTACTCCCAAGAGATTAACCCCTTTACTACTTCTTATAAGATCTTCTATAACAAGAACTAACATAGCACACTATAGGGATGTTTTATATTAAACTTCTACCCCTTCAGAATGTGATCCATACTTAATGAAACATATAACAACCACGCACATTACTCCTTTACAATTTGCTACCCTTCACTAAGTTATGGGGATAACACATTAAGGATCATGACATTAAGGCGCACACTTATACACATTTCACTTCACCCCCTTCGCTTCATGAGATCACTATCACACATCTTCTTATGAGAAAGATACATACTTCATCTATTGGGAATTTACATCCTAAGGATCAAGACACTATTTGAAACACACCTATATCTATTACCTCACTTCTCTACGTCATGAGATTGATACCTTAACTTATGAGGGAGGGTTAAATTAGCTCACATCCTACTTTTTTCATTGCTCTTATAAGACTTCTACTTATGAAAGATGGGTACAAGAACAATAATCATCAAACTATGCGACTTTGGGATCATGACATATTTTGGACATGCTAAGCAAGTATTAATAGATTCTCGTTATACCTTACTCTCTCTTTAGATCGTCCTTTTAGGACTCACGACATTATGGCATCCTTGGGATTTCAGTCAATGAATAGCCAATGGATATGAGATAAGTAAATCATTGTTCATCTAAGAACAGGACATATATGGATAACAATGTATGTCAACCTGAATTGACATGCTTTATGCCTTTCGGAAGTGAAACATGACCAATGTCAATAGGAACAATATGATGTAGAAGGACATGGAAAGAGTAACCTTACATACCTGCACTTCCAAGTATGAATACACGAATCTATGTATGATTACAATGGTCCAGCTCCTTCTTTACTTCTTAGTCTACAATACAAGGTCATATCGGACTTACATTAGCAACTAGTCCCTATATAAGCGTACAAGACGACAATGAACTATGTGGCTACCATATAATGTCATGTCACCCCTTCCCAATACAATCCACTGCATTTCCATACCAACAACATCATGACATTACACACATTGACCAAAAGATCACACATTGATAGCATTTCACACCACACTTACCCTTTACGCTTTTCCCTTTATCATTCCGTCGTAATTATGCCTTTAACAACATATAAACAACCATACATAATTAACATAGTCCAAAACACCTCCATACGACACTTCAAAGTCATTAGAATGACATTACAAGTTGATAATTACATCCCAAAAGGGTATCGGGGCTTTCGGGGATCAAAGGAATACGAAAGCAACCAAAATACATTTCTGGACTGACCTGCGCAGCCACCTGCGCATGTAGGTCAGTCACATGCGCACGCAGATGGCCATTGGCAGTAGCCAGTGCCATCTGCGTTGGCATCTGCGCCCGCAGATGCCCTCGTCTGCGGGGCGGATGCCCGTTTTGGTCCGAAATGGCTTCGTTTTGGGTCTTTTAATGCCATGAATGGTCCATGATCATAACCAACTTCATTTTAACATATTTTTGATCATTTAACATGTCAACCACCATCCATGATTTCACAACACACATAACATCACCAAAACGACACTTTACAGCCAACATGCCATCAAAACCATAACCAATTTCTCAATAAAAATTTCCAAACACTATGCACAAGTATAGAACAAGTCAAGACTATAATCACATCTCATATATCCATATTGAATCCATCAAGTTCATTTTCATCAAGATCACAAACCCATGTTCAAGTTTTCAAGCCATAAATCATCCTCCGATTTAGCAAACACAAATTGTTTTGCACATAGGGAACTTCTCCCACTTCACCAACATAACCAAAATGATATAAACTATATTCCATGCATAATATATATTAAAACATGATAGTATATACTTACCAAGTCTTGCAAGATGATGCTTTGGTCCAAAAGATGAAGAGTTAGGATTTGTATTGTTGAAGGAAATGTTTGAGAAAATTCTAGAAATGGCATGGGTGGCACAAAATGAATAAAATCTGATGGTTACCCATATATATAGGTCCTCAAGTCTTGCTTATCCAATCTTTGGCATTAATGATCAAGTGGAATTGGTCAATGGGTCAAAAATGCAAGAATGGGTCAAAATTTTGTTTTGGGCCATGTCTTCCCATTATTTTTGGGTTCTAATTAAGGCCCAATGAATTAAGCCCAACATTTTAAATGCAAAAATCCCCAAAGTTCTCATGTTTCTTTATTTCCATAAATGCTATAGGCATTAATCCAACTCCGCAACTTACGGGGTGTTACAATCATCAACATCACTATCAGATTTTTGAGGTCCCCAAGCAGCTACCATGACATGAGATTTCTTGGAGTCATTTTTGTCCTTGGATTTTTGTTCCTTCTCCATTCTATTTTCTATAGAGGACATTATTTGATCATGTAATCTGTTTTCTCACACTTAAAGCATCCACTTTATGATTTGTCATTAGATCAAAGTCTGCTACCTATTCCATTCCTGTCATTCCTGCTATATCTTTTGAAGAACTTTATGAAGTTCTTGGTAATAAAGTCCACATATTTTTCATCCAAATCTAAGTCATCACTCTCAGATGCTTTTAGAGTTAGTGACTTTTCCTTGGTTTCCACCTTTTTGGTGGTGGTCATATTCATCTCATAGGTCTTCATATTTCCTACCAATTCATCAAGAGTCATGGTGGTGAGATCCTTTGCATCCCTTATGGCAGTAACTTTGACATCCCTGTTTGCCTTTGAAAGGATTCTCAATACCTTGTTTACTTATTCTTCAGTGGTCAAGGTTTTTCGTAGGGATGAGAGTTCATTTACCAAGGTGGTGAGTCTATTAATCATCTCTTGTAGAGTTTCACCATCCTTCATCTTGAATGTCTCATATTCAGTGAATAACATAGCCACCATGAACTTTCTCACTTGACTAGTGCCCATCATGTGCATTGACCAAATCATCCCAGATCTATTTGGCAGTGGTGCAATTTGAAACTTTGTTGTACTCATCAGGACCAAGACCACTCACAAGTATATTTTTGGCCATGGCATTCTTCTTTAGGGCAGTAAGGTCATCAACAGTGAATTCAGTTCTTGCTTTACTTACTTGCTCTCCTTCCACAGTCTTCATAGGGATGGTGGACATAACAATTATTCAATCCCACAGCTCATAATCTTCAGCTTGAACGAAGTCTTCCATACGAGCCTTCCACCAAATAAAGTGAGACCCATTGAAAAGTGGGGGTCTGGTGGTGGATTGTCCTTCATAATGCCTAGTAGAAGGTGCAAAATTCATCATGATGTTATTTTAAGGTTTTAACCTTTTAATAAGATAACCTGCTCTGATACCAATAGATATTCTACACGCCCTACAATTTTAGTGAATTATACAATTATTTTCTTGTATGGATCAAGTTGTCTAACATGTTACACCGATGTAATAAAAAGCAGTAAACTTAAGAACACAAAGTTTCACATGGAAAACACCCCGTTCATAATAGGCGTAAAATACCACAACCTACACCTTTGTAGGATTTACCCCAACTCCACTAAAACAATGAGCCACTCAAACAATTAATTACAAACTCCGTAACCTAAGGAATAATAAACTCTAATTCCTATCAACACACAAACCTACCTAGGCTTGTGATCCCAAGTCTTCAAGTTATCTCAACTTGATAACTAACTCCTATTCCATTTTATAACACACTGGAAATATGAAATCATAAAAGATTACAACTCAAAGAACACTCCTAATACAATCAAGCTAAATACTAGCTAGACTCTTCTATGTATAGACCTATTCCTTCCAGGAGTTCTTCACGCAACACCTCTGTAATACCCCGTACTTTCCCAACCCAATGTGACGACATTAAACAATGGTTACTTAGGTGTCGAGATGCCATGAGTATGTAATTTGTAATGTTAGTGATGAGAAAAATTGAAATTTGGCTTTGGACATGTGATTAACCTTGCGTAGGAGGTGTTTTGCGATTTTCATGGAGAATTTGTGGGGTTCAAAATGAGTCTAAGAGGACCTCTAAACAAAGTATGTTAAGGGTAAGAATTAAGTTAAAGAATAGGACTTGAAGTGTCTAACCAAACCCGCGAAGAAAAGTCAAAAAACTAAATTTTCGAAAATTTTAAGTCTGGGGCGCGCTAGAGGGCGTGCCACGCCGCTCTGGGCTAAATTTTTAGTCCATAGGCAGCAAGCTGGCGCGCCCAAGGGCGTGCCACGCTGGTTTTGGCCAGTTTTTAAAGTTGGAATTTTTCTTAAGTCCCAAGGGTGCCCGAGAACGTATTGAGACGATTTTTGCCACATTTCTTCTACAACCATGAGAATATAAATGAAATGATTTCAGTATTATATTGGGATGATAAAATTACTCGAGAACGAATTTGGCATCAAAATGACGATTTACCCTTTTGGTCAAAATAGGCCATACGTGGCTAGAATTGCTTGTTTTTGGAATTGAGGCCGCGAGTCTGAATTGCATGAGTGGGAAATGGGATTGTAACTTGAATTATGACTTGTGGTCTTGATGAAAAAGCATGGTATGGATAAAATAACAACATGTATGGTGTTATTATGGTTCTAAACTTGTTATTTTTCTATAAGTGTAAATTATGGGAGTTTGGCCGATTTGTTGTTGTGAGGTGTATTGAAGTAAATTGATGGAATAATTGTGATGTGGTGGTGATGGAGAAGTGTAAAATATGAACTTGGTGTGAGATGCTATTGGTTATCATGTGTTGGTCAATGTATGGAATATTGTGGGATTATTGGTATGATGATTTCATAAATGGTATTGTCAAGGGGGAAATGACATGTTAAAGCTAAACATGTGACTTATTGTTATTGTATGCCATTGTAAGGTAATTGGTGGTTAATGTTGGTTTCGTTATGAACTTGTGTTGTAGAGAAAAAAAAAATGACGGAGCGGGACTATTGTATGAGCACTTAAGATTGTAGAATCGTATTGAGAATACAAGGTATGTAAGGTTACTCTTTCCATATCCTTCTACAACATATTGTTCCTATTGTTATTGGGCTTGTTTCAATTCTGAGAAGCTTGAAGTATATCAATTCAGGGTAACGTGTATTGTTATTCATATTCATCCTATTCTTAGAATACTTATGGTTCATTTATCTCTTGTTCATTGATTGAAGTTCCAAAGATGTCATAACGTTGAAAGTTCTAAAAGAACCATCTCAAAGAGAGTAAGGTTTAAGAGAATCTATTTATGCTTGAATAGCATTTTCCAATCATGTCATGATCCAACATCCAATAATATTATGATTATGTTTGTACCAATCTCTCACAAAAGTAATAGTACCAATCTCATAAGATCTCATAAGAGTAATAGGAGAGGTGACATGCACGTTAATATATATATCCCTCACAAGTGAAAGTGTCAATCTCATGAAGTAAAGGAGTGAAGTGAGATGTGTATATAAGTGTGTGCTTTAATGTCATGATCCTTAACGTGTCATTCTCATAACCTAGTAAAGGGGTATAAGATTGTAAAGAAGTAATGCACATGGTTACTAGACGTTTCATTGAGTATGGATCACACTCTAAAGGGTATAAGTTCAATATGGAATAATCCCAATATTATGCTATGTCATGTCTAACCCACCAAAGGTCGAGGCCCGGTATTATATATTATCATGATCCTTAATATATCAATCTCTCCCAAATCAAAAATGATGTATAATTGATGAGTAATCTCGGGTGGCAGCCCAGGGGTGAAAAGAACACCTAGCATGGGTCGATCCCATAATTTACCCACTAAAGCGTGGATGTAGTAATTTACCCACCAAAGCGTGGATGTAGTAATTTATCCACCGAAGAGTGGATGTAGTTAACTCACCAAAGAGTGGATGTAGTAATTCACCCCCCGAAGAGTGGATGTAGTTAACCCACCAAAGAGTGGATGTAGTTATCAACCCACCGAAGAGTGGATGTGGTTAACCAAGAAGATGAATAATAATGATGATGAGCGTAAAAGCAAGAAAAAATCTATTTGCATATAAAGAATCTCTTGAAGGCAAGTCTCTTGAGTAAAAGTAACTCTCTCTTGAATAAAGGGGTATATAGAGGATGGTAAATTACAATAACAATAGAAATACTCATGATTTCCTCACATACCAAAAAGAGAGTTTATTCACATTTCTATTTCCTTACATTGATTCCATTATTGTTGTTATTATGTATGATGAATTTCTTTTGAGCCTTACATACTCAGTACATTCTTCGTACTGACCCCCTCGGGGGAATTTCCTTACATGTTGCAGGTGCAGGCACTAGTAGACCTCCATTGTAGGTTGACATTGCGGATCTTTGGTGAGCTCCAGTTGCTTAGCGACTTTCCGAGTCATAGGTGTACAGTTATTTTGAAAAATGTTGTATAAAGCGGGGACTTGTCCCGACTATTAGTTGATCTTGTAAATGCATCTGTTAGAGGCTTTTGTAGACATGTGTGGGTTATGAATGTGAAAGATAAATGTCCGTTTTGACTTGATGGCTCCAACGGCCAAGTTTCCTAAATATGTATATAGCATATGTTTCCATGTTCATGTTTTCCGCATAGTTGCATAAGGTTTAATAAGGTTCATACGAAGATATGCATACGAATGTTCATGAGAAAAGATTGGTTCTCTCGAGCCATATCGACTTCGGGTGCCAGTCCGGCCAGAATGGGATTTCCGATTTTGACAAAAATGGTATCAGAGCAGGTCGATCTAAGGGTGTCTACAAAGCCGTGTCTGAGTAGAGTCTTACTTATCGATGTGTTGTGCACCACATTTATATGTAAGAGGCTACGGGACATTTAGGATGTTGTTTCATTTCTTCACTCCTAGATCGTGCAATAAAGCCAGTGTTGTAAGTGAATTGTATCTGACCATTGGAATTGATTTTCCCTTGTTATAGTAAAATGTCAATCACAAGAAGAGGTAAAGACAAAGGTAAGTAGGTGGATATGCCTGCTGAAGAAGGGATGAGTAGATGTTATGATCATAGATGAGTAGGTACTCTTGAAAGTGTCACCAATGAAAAGGGTAAGTATTGGAAAGAAAGGATGTGAAATTTGCCGGAGGCGCATACGAGTTTCATTTCATATTGTTCCCATTGAAATACTTATTGTTTTCTAGACCGACAAGTGAAAAAGGCTAATAAGTAAAGACGTAATTTTTGTAAGAGTTCTTTGGAGAAATCAACAAGTCGAAGAGATCGCATGAGAAGTTGGAAAAAAGAAGAAGATGAAATTGACGTACCCATAGTTGTTTCAAATGGAGGAAAAGGTTCAAAATGTGGAAGTGGACCAATACTAATTAAATATCCATGAGCCCTAAGTGTTTATGTGTACGTATGCTAATATAGAGATGCATTTGTTGTAATTAAAGTGACATCGTTAACATTCGAGGACGAATGTTTCTACGGGGGGGAGAATGTAACACCCCGTACTTTCCCAACCCAATGTGACGACATTGAACAATGGTTACTTAGGTGTCGAGATGCCATGAGTATGTAATTTGTAATGTTAGTGATGAGAAAAATTAAAATTTGGCTTTGGACAAGTGATTAACCTTGCGTAAGAGGTGTTTTGCGATTTTCATGGAGAATTTGTGGGTTTCAAAATGAGGATAAGAGAACCTCTAAACAAAGTATGTTAAGGGTAAGAAGTAAGTTAAAGAATAGGACTTGAAGTATCTAACCAAACCCGCGAAGAAAAGTCGAAAAATGAAATTTTCAAAAATTTTAAGTCTGGGACGCGCTAGAGGGCGTGCCACGCCGCTCTGGGCTAATATTTTTAGTCCAGAGGCAGCAAGATGGCACGCCCAAGGGCGTGCCACGCTGGTTTTGACCACTTTTCAAAGTTGGAATTTTTCTTAAGTCCCAAGGGTGCCCGAGAACGTATTGAGCCAATTTTTTCCACGTTTCTTATACAACCATGAGAATATAAATGAAATGATTTAAGTATTATATTGGGATGATAAAATTACTCGAGAACGAATTTGGCATCAAAATGACGATTTTACCCTTTTGGTCAAAATAGGCCATACGTGGCTAGAATTGCTTGTTTTTGGAATTGAGGCCGCGAGTATGAATTGCATGAGTGGGAATATTGTCGTAACATGTATGAAATGAATTAAACATGAGAAATTATTGATTTTATTGGGTTAAGTGAATTGGGCTCAAAAGGGCCCAAAATGTGAAAGAAAACATGGGCCAAGAATGGGTCAAATGACCCATTCTTCCATTGACTAATGCAACACATTGCATTAAATTCCAAGAGTGGCTAAGTATGAAAATGAAGGGCCTATATAAAGGGGCAAAATGCTTATTTTATTCTAGAGAAATACACATGCTTTTTCTATCTTTTTCTATAGAATTCTCAAGAAAGCTTCTTTGGCTCCCAAAACCCTAAGGCACTTCTTGGAGCAAGATCATCATCTTCCAAGCTTGGTTAAGTGATTATTATTGTACTTTAACATATTATAAGCATGAGATATTATGTATATCATGTTGGTTATGCTTGGAAGTGTTGGACATGGCACTTTTGGTTTTTGTTAAAAAGATGTGTTATCCATGGGATTGTAACTTGAATTATGACTTGTGGTCTTGATGAAAAAGCATGGTATGGATAAGATAACAACATGTATGGTGTTATTATGGTTCTAAACTTGTTATTTTTCTATAAGTGTAAATTATGGGAGTTTGGCCGATTTGTTGTTGTGAGGTGTATTGAAGTAAATTGATGGAATAATTGTGATGTGGTGGTGATGGAGAAGTGTAAAATATGAACTTGGTGTGACATGCTATTGGTTATCATGTGTTGGTCAATGTATGGAATATTGTGGGATTATTGGTATGATGATTTCATAAATGGTATTGTCAAGGGGGAAATGACATGTTAAAGCTAAACATGTGACTTATTGTTATTGTATGCCATTGTAAGGTAATTGGTGGTTAATGTTGGTTTTGTTATGAACTTGTGTTGTAGAGAGAAACACAAGGACGGAGCGGGACTATTGTATGAACACTTAAGATGGTAGAATCGTATTGAGAATACAAGGTATGTAAGGTTACTCTTTCCATATCCTTCTTCAACATATTGTTCCTATTGACATTGGGCTTGTTTCAATTCTGAGAGGCTTGAAGTATATCAATTCAGGGTAACGTATATTGTTATTCATATGTATCCTATTCTTAGATGAATTATGGTTCATTTATCTCTTGTTCATTTATTGAAGTTCCAAAGATGTCATAACGTTGAAAGTTCTAAAAGAACCATCTCAAAGAGAGTAAGTTGTAAGAGAATCTATTTATGCTTGAATAGCATTTTCCAATCATGTCATGATCCAACATCCAATAATATTATGATTATGTTTGTACCAATCTCTCACAAAAGTAATAGTACCAATCTCATAAGATCTCATAAGAGTAATAGGAGAGGTGACGTGCACGTTAATATATATATCCCTCACAAGTAAAAGTGTCAATCTCATGAAGTAAAGGAGTGAAGTGAGATGTGTATATAAGTGTGTGCTTTAATGTCATGATCCTTAACGTGTCATTCTCATAACCTAGTAAAGGGGTATAAGATTGTAAAGAAGTAATGCGCATGGTTACTATACGTTTCATTGAGTATGGATCACACTCTAGAGGGTATAAATTCAATATGGAATAATCCCAATATTATGCTATGTCATGTCTAACCCGCCAAAGGTGGAGGCCCAGTATTATATATTATCATGATCCTCAATAAATCAATCTCTCCTGAGTGAATGAATCAATCTCTCCCAAATCATAAATAATGTATAATCGATGAGTAATCTCGGGTGGCAGCCCAGGGGTGAAAAGAACACCTAGCATGGGTCGATCCCACAATTTACCCACTAAAGCGTGGATGTAGTAATTTACCCACCAAAGCGTGGATGTAGTAATTTACCCACCGAAGAGTGGATGTACTTAACCCACCAAAGAGTGGATGTAGTAATTCACCCACCGAAGAGTGGATGTAGTTAACCCACTAAAGAGTGGATGTAGTTATCAACCCACCGAAGAGTGGATGTAGTTAACCAAGAAGATGAATAATAATGATGATAAGCGTAAAATCAAGAAAAAATCTATTTGCATATAAAGAATCTCTTGAAGAGTGGTTGTTATTATGTATGATGAATTTCTTATGAGCCTTACATACTCAGTACATTCTTTGTACTGACCCCCTCGGGGGAATTACCTTACATGTTGCAGGTGCAGGCACTAGTAGACTGTCACACCCCGAATCCCTTCGAGACATGATTGGCACCCGTAGCCGATAAGGCCCGAGAGAACCAAGCTTTACCTATGTTCACCATATGCGTATCAAGCAATCCCATCATCACGTAACAATGTGAAAGACGAATAATGGAAAGCATGGAACATGTGACATTTATATATAAATATACATTTGAGAAACTTGGCCGTTGAGGCCATCAAAACAAGACTTCATGAGTCATCTTATATACATATACCCACATGCGTCTACAAAAGCCTCTAACAGATGCATTGACCAAAATAAAATAAAAGTCAGGACAAGTCCCCGCTTTATACACCATGTACAATACCAAAATACATATATAAGTGAGACTCGGAGAAGCCCCAAACTAACTGGAGCTCACCAACGATCTGCAACAACTGGCAACCTACCGCGGAGTCCTACTAGCACCTGCGCCTGCAGTAAGTAAGGTAAATTCCCCAAGAGGGGTCAGTATGAGGAATGCACTGAGTATGTAAGACTATAGGTAAACATCTGAGGTATAAGAGCTTTGATGAAAACAAGTACAAGTGAACATGTTACATGAACAAACTACTATAGTATACAAGTGTGGGATCATGTGCATTATTTTCTTTACTTCATTTCACCTTTCTTTACTCCTTCATCATTCATGTGATCATCAATCATATATGCCCGGGCCCAACTGATCAGTGGGAAATGACATTGGGATCGTCTCTAGCTAGGCTTATGCCCCTTTGAGCTGCCACCCATAAATCAATAAAGAAGGTTCGTCTCTAGCTAGGCTTATGCCCCTTTGAGCTACCCCCTGTATCCAATAATCATTCGGGATCGCCCCTAGCTAGGCTTATGCCCCTTTGGGTTTCCACCCGTTCTCAACAAGTGTTCATTACTTTAATTCTTTACTTTTGAGATTGATACTTTAACTTGTGAGAGATTGGTACTTTAGTGGTTACAATGTTATAGAAACTTTGGAACATTATTGGAACATTAATCAATGAACATGAGTCATGTGAATTACACTTGATCAATGTATAAAGAACATGTGTGTAACAATGATTAACAACCGGGAATGGAATACCTCAGGACATTTCGGAATGAAACATGTGTAAAGACAATGTGACACTATATACTGCAGAATGATATGGAAAGAGTAGCCTTACATACCTTCCCTTCCAAGTATGAATAATGCACAAGTCTATGTACGAACACAATAGTCCAGCTTCTTCCTTACGTCTTACTCTACAATACAAATCCATACCGGAACTTACATTACCAACTAGTCACTATAAAGGCGTACAAGACGATAATGAGCCATGCAATGACCATATAACGTCATGTCATCCCTTTACAACACAACCCATTGCATTTCCATATCGACAACACCATAACATCACCCATATTGACCAAAAGATCATGCCTCGTTAGCATTTCACACCACACTTACCCCTTACACTTTTCCTTTTATCATTCCGTCGTAATTATTCCTTTTTGACAACATATAAGAAATCATCCATACTGAATACAGTCCAACACACCTCCATACGATACTTTAAAGTCATTAAAAAAACACCACAAGTTGATAATTACATCCAAAAAGGGTATCGGGGCTTTCGGGGATCAACTAGAGACGGAAGCATACAAAATCAAAATCTGGAGTGACCTGCACTTCCACCTGCACCCGCAGGTGGCTGAAATATTCGAGAAGATGGCCTCTGGAAAATTCCAGGGCCTTCTGCATTGGCATCTGCGCCCGCAGATGCCCTCGTCTGCGGGGGCGAATGCCATTTTTGGTCCGAAATGACTTTTTTTGGGTCTTTTAAGGACATGAATGGTACATGATCACAATCAAACATATTTGAACATATTTTTGATCCTATTAAACATCAACATTCATCCATGGTCTCACAACACACATAACGACACCCAAAACCACATTTCACGGCCAATACGGCACCAAAACCATAACCAATTTCACAATATCAATTCCAAATGTTATGCACAAGAATAAAAAAAAGTAAGACTATAGTCACATCTCACATGTCAATATTTATTCCACCAAATTCATTCCCTTCAAAACCACAAGTCCATAGTCAAGTTTACAAGACAAAACACCCTTCAATTTAGCAAACATGTACACTTCACTTCTTGTGAACTTCTCAATGCTCCACCAACATAACCAACATAGCATACACCATGTATTATGAATAAAATATATTAATCCATCATAATAAACACTTAACAAGTCTTACCAATTGATGATCTTGGCCCAAAGGAGAACTTAGGGTTCTTGAGAGCAAAAGGGAATTTTGTGGAAAAATCTAGAAATGTTATGAGAGTTTAATGGAATAAAAATATGATTTTTCTCTATATATAGTCCCTCATGTCTCCCTTATCTTTTTCCTTAGCATTTAATGCCATGTTGATTGGTCAAATGGACCAAAATGGAAGAATGGGTCAAAAATAACCCTTTTGGGCCATGTATTTCTCCTTTAAATGCCCACCATTTAATACAAAATTCATCAATTCTCCCATGTCTTCATATTTCCATAAGTGTTACGGTTGTTAGCCAGACTTAGAAACGTACGGGGTGTTACATTCTCCCCCCCTTAGAAACATTCGTCCTCGAATGTTAGTGTTATCATCGCAATGATAAAGTAGACAATTAAAAGTTTAGGATCATTCTTCATGTCATCTTATAGATATACACTCAAAGCTTATAAATACTTACTTGTCATTCTTCTCTTTGAAACAGATGAGGGTACTTGGATTTCATTATTTCTTCAGCTTCCCAGGTGACCTCTTCTATTTGCTGATTTCTCCACAGTACCTTGACGGAAGCAACATCTTTATTTCTCAATCTCTTCACTTGTCTATCCAGAATGGTAATAGGTATTTCCTCGTAGGTAAGATTCTCTGTAACCTGTACATCATCGACATGAGTAAAACGAGATGGATCTCTTATGCACTTCCAAAGCATTGACACATGAAATACCGGATGAACTGTGGAGAGTTCCTGAGGTAGCGCTAACTCATATGCAACTTGCCCAAATCTTCTAATAATTTCATATGGGCCTATATACCGTGGACTCAGTTTCCCTTTCTTTTCGAATCGCATTACCCCTTTCATTGGTGATACTTTTAGAAATAGCCAATCACCTATGGTGAACTCAAGTCCTCTTCTTCTCACATCAGCATAGAACTTGTGTCGACTCTGGGCCGTTTGTAATCATTGTTGAATCACCTTAACCTTCTCCATAGCCTGATGAATAAGATCTGTCCCAAATAAAGCAGTCTCACCTGCTTCAAACCACCCAATTGGTGATCTACATTTTCGTCCGTATAACACTTCATAAGGTGCCATCTTTATACTTAAATGATAACTATTGTTGTATGCAAATTCAATAAGATGCAAATAGTCATCCTAATTGCCCTGAAAATCTAATGCACAAGCTCGTAGCATATCTTCAAGTGTCTAAATAGTATGTTCTGCTTGTCCATCAGTCTGAGGATGGAAAGCCGTACTCAGATTCACCTGTGTCCCCAAACTCTACTGAAAGGACCTCCAAAAGTGCATTGTGAACTGTGCTCCTCTGTCTGAGATAATAGAAAGTGGAATACCATGCAATCGTACTATTTCTTTCACATACAACTTTGCATAATCCTCAGCTGTATAGGTCATTGTGACCGGTAGAAAATGCGCTGACTTGGTAAGCCTGTCCACTATGACCCATATAGAATCAAACTTTCATAATGTACGAGGTAAACCCGTAATGAAATCCATATTAATCATATCCCTTTTCCAAACTGGAAGATTGATACATTGCATGTAACCTCCCAGTTTATGATGTTCCATTTTCACTTGTTGACAGTTCGGGCATTGAGCAATAAATTCCGCAATGTTCTTCTCATATTTCCCCACCAATACACTGTTTTTAAATCATGATACATTTTAGTAGCACCTGGATGAATAGAATAGCGCGAGTGATGCGCCTCAGTCATAATTTGCTTCCTCAATTCGTCTACATCCGGTACACATAACCTACCTTGGCATTGGAGCACCCCTTCCTGTGTGAGATCAAATGCCTTTGTCAAATTCTGCTGTACACTTTCCTTTTAACTGTAATAACACAGAATCTGCAAACTGCTTCTCTTTCACTTCAGTTATCAAGGAGGATTATGCTGCATTCTGCACACTAACTCTATCATCTGAGGATTCAATAAGGCGAACTCCAAGCTGGCTAACTGATATAGGTCTTTGATTATTTCTTTCTTTTCTGTCAGTTGACCACTAGTGTCTCCCATTGCCTTGCGACTCAATGCATCTGCTACCACATTTGCCTTCCCTGGATGGTATAAAATATCAATATCATAGTCTTTCAAAAGCTCTAACCATCTTCGTTGCCTCAAATTAAGCTCCTTCTGTTTAAAGATATATTGCAAGCTTTTGTGATCAGTGTAAATATCAACATAAACTCCATATAAATAATGACGCCATATCTTTAAAGCAAATACTACCGCTGCCAATTCAAGGTCATGGGTGGGATAGTTTCTCTCGTGTGGCCGCAGTTGCCGTGAGGCATAAGCTATTACCATTCTATGGTGCATCAATATACATCCAAAGCCAACCCCGAAAGCATCACAATACACTGCGTACCCTTCTGTACCTTCCGAAAGGACCAATACAGGGGTAGAAGTCAATTTATTTTTTAGCTCTTGGAAACTTTTTTCGCATGCATCATTCCACTGGAATTTAGTTGCCTTGTGGGTTAACTTTTTCAATGGTGCGGAAATAGAAGAGAACCCTTCAACAAATCTTCTATAATAACCGGCCAAACCAAGAAAACTACAAATTTCTGTAGGCGTCGTAGTTCTTGGCCAGTTATTCACCACCTCAATCTTCTGGGTATCAACCCGTATGCCTTCATCGGATACGATATGACTCAAAAATGCCACAAATTTCAACCAAAACTCACATTTAGAGAACTTTGCATACAATTTACAGTCACGAAGAATCTGTAACACTTGCCGCAAGTGATTAGCGTGGTCCTCTTGTGATCTCGAGTAAACCAAACTATCATCAATAAATACCATCACAAACACGTCGAGAAATGGCTTGAATACCCTATTCATTAAATCCATAAAAATTGCAGGTGCATTTGCTAGTCCAAATGACATGACTAAAAATTCATAATGTCCATACCGTGTTCGGAATGCTGTCTTGGGTATATCTTCTTCTCTAACCCTCACCTGGTGATAACCCGATCTCAAATCAATCTTTGAAAAACATTTCGCACCCTGTAATTGATCAAATAAATCATCAATCCTGGGGAGAGGATACTTTTTTTTGATTGTTACTTTGTTCAATTGCCGATAGTCAATACACATTCTCAATGTGCCATCTTTCTTCCGTACAAATAATACCAGCGCACCCCACGGGGACATACTAGGTCGGATAAAGCCCTTGTCCAGCAAATCTTTCAACTGCTCCTTCAATTCACGCAGTTCTGCTGGAGCCATTCTATATGGAGGAATAGAAATAGGCTGAGTGTGTGGAATCACATCAATGCCAAATTCCACTTCCCGTTCTGGAGGTAAACCTGGAAGATCTTCAGGAAATACAGCAAGAAATTCATTTATCACCGGAACGGACTCGAGAATTAGTGACTTCACTTCAGTATCATGCAATCTCACTAAGTGACATATATATCCCTTGGATATCATTTTCCTAGCCTTAAGATAGGAAATAAATTTGCCTCTCGGTGCTCCCACATTCCCTTTCCATTCGAAAACATCCTTTTGCGGAAAATAAAATTGTACTCTCTTAGGTCGGCAGTCTACCGTGGCATAGCAAGAGGCTAACCAATCCATTCCCATGATAACATCGAAATCTAGCATGTCTAGTTCAATAAGATCGGCCAATGTATCATAACCACAAACAGTAACTATACAATCACGATAAACTCTCTTTGCTATGATAGATTCACCAACTGGTGTCGTTACTTCAATTGACTTAACTAGTAATTCCGGAGTTCTTTTAAATTTTTCCGCAATCAAAGGAGTAACATATGATAATGTAGAACCCGGATCAATCAATGCATACATATTATGTGAAAATATGGACAAGATACCTGTGACCACATCAGGTGATGCCTCCGAATTTTGATGATCAGCTAGTGCATAAATACGATTCTGAGTTCCGCTGGAACTAGCTGCTCCTCTAGCACCTCTACCTCATCCCATAGGCTGTGCTCCTCTACCTAAGAAAGGCACGAATGATGATGATGCAACAGCTGACCCCGCAGGTCATGCTATACCACCCGTGCTCCTCTGTGGACACTCTCTCATCACGTGCCCTGGCTCACCGCAAAAATAACAAACATTCCTTCCAATTCAGCATTCACGTAAATGAAACTTCCTGCAGTACTGACATGGCTGGCGAGGAAATCCTGCTGTCTGTGGACCTCGAACCATACTGTTGCGCCCGACATAACTGCCTCTAGACCCTCAAAATTGAGATGGAGTGCCTGCCGTGGAATAAGAAAATTAGGGTCTCGGCGGCCTGTTGAAACTTCGAGGTCTAAAATCTCCTTGGGACTCCATAGACTGCGTAGATCTAGCCTTCTACGACGGCCCTTCGTCAAACCCTTGTGTTCTTCTTCATTGCCTTTGATCTTCCATTTTCTGTGCAAAGGCCTGTATTCTAGCTATGTCTATGTCCCTATTCAACGCAGCAATAGTGCAATCTCGAACCAAATATGGTTCCAATCTATCCACATACCGGTGAACTCTGTCAGTAATCGTAGCTACCATATTCGAAGCATACCGGGCCAAGGAATTAAACTTGAGGCTGTATTCTCTAACACTCATATTGCCTTGTCGCAAATTCAAAAGTTGGTCTGCACGAGCCTCTCAGACTTCATAGGGGAGATAGTGATCAAGGAATGCCAATTTAAATTCTTCCCAACTAGCGGGGAGTGCATCAATGCCCCTTGACCATTTCCATTATTTGTACCACAATATAGCTTCACCCTTTAATCGATAAGCCGCAAGCTCGACCGTTTCCACTCCGGACACGTGCATCACTTCCAAAGCCCTTTGGATTTGGTCTATATAATCCTGCGGATCTTCTTTCGGGTCTGATCCAGTGAATGTGGGAGGATCTAATTTCAAGAAGTCCTGTGTTCTGCGACTAGCTGCTCTTGCTGCGCTATCATCACCCATCACTGGACCACCCTGAACCTGTGCAGCAACTATTTGAGTCAGTATCTGCACTACATCCTTTAAGTCCTGATCAGTTGTACTATTTACTGGTGGATCTGCAGGTACTCTTCTCCTACTCGACTCTTCTGGAACAGAGGGAGTGGAGGAAGCTCGTGACATAAATTCATTCTCAGCATCACCCTGATTAACTTGATCATGTGGTGGTATACTGGTTCCTTCACCAACAATTCGATCTATCTTCTTACTTTTTCCTCGACCTCTTTTTGTCATTGGCATTTTAACTATAAAAACAATTATCATAATCAGATTCAATTCAACTTACAACACTGGCTCTATTGCACGATCTAGAATTGAAGAAGAGAAACAACATCCGAAATGTCCCGTAGCCTCCTACTTATAAATGTGGTGTACAACACATTGATAAGTAAGACTCTACTCAGACACGGCTTTGTAGACACCCTTAGAACGACCTGCTCTGATACCACTTTGTCACACCTCGAATCCCATCGAGACATGATTGGCACCCGTAGCCGATAAGGCCCGAGAGAACCAAGCTTTACCTATGTTCACCATATGCGTATCAAGCAACCCCATCATCACATAACAACGTGAAAGACGAATAATGGAAAGCATGAAACGTGTGACATTTATATATAAATATACATTTGAGAAACTTGGCCGTTGAGGCCATCAAAACAAGACTTCATGAGTCACCTTATATACATATACCCACATGCGTCTACAAAAGCCCCTAACAGATGCATTGACCAAAATAAAATAAAAGTCGGGACAAGTCCCCGCTTTATACACCATGTACAATACCAAAATACATATACAAGTGAGACTCGGAGAACCCCCGAACTAACTGGAGCTCACCAACGATCTGCAACAACTGGCAACCTACCGCGGAGGCCTACTAGCACCTGAGCCCGTAGGTGGCTGACATACGTGATCAGATGGCCTCTGGAAAATTCCAGGGCCTTCTGCGTTGGCATCTGCGCCCGCAGATGCCCTCGTCTGCGGGGGCGGATGCCCGTTTTGGTCCGAAATGACTTTTTTTGGGTCTTTTAAGGCCATGAATGGTCCATGATCACAATCAAACATATTTGAACATATTTTTGATCCTCTTAAACATCAACATTCATCCATGGTCTCACAACACACATAACGACACCCAAAACCACATTTCACGGCTAATACGACACCAAAACCATAACCAATTTCACAATATCAATTCCAAATGTTTGCACAAGAATAAAACAAAGTAATAATATAGTCACATCTCACATGTCAATATTTATTCCACCAAATTCATTCCCTTCAAAACCACAAGTCCATAGTCAAGTTTACAAGACAAAACACCCTTCAATTTAGCAAACATGTACACTTCACTTCTTGTGAACTTCTCAATGCTCCACCAACATAACCAACATAGCATACACCATATATTATGCATAAAATATATTAATCCATCATAATAAACACTTAACAAGTCTTACCAATTGATGATCATGGCCCAAAGGAGAACTTAGGGTTCTTGAGAGCAAAAGGGAATTTTGTGGAAAAATCTAGAAATGTTATGAGAGTTTAATGGAATAAAAGTCTAATTTTTCTCTATATATAGTCCCTCATGTCTCCCTTATCTTTTTCCTTAGCATTTAATGCCATGTTGATTGGTCAAATGGACCAAAATGGAAGAATGGGTCAAAAATAACCATTTTGGGCCATGTCTTTCTCATAATAATTGGGCCTCATTTAGGGCCCAATTGTGCAAGCCTTTAAATGCCCACCATTTAATACAAAATTCATCAATTCTACCATGTCGTCATATTTTCATAAGTGTTACGGTTGTTAGCCAGACTTAGAAACGTACGGGGTGTTACATAAACCTCCATTGTAGGTTGACATTGCGGATCTTTGGTGAGCTCCAGTTGCTTAGGGACTTTTCGAGTCATAGGTGTACAGTTGTGTTGAGGTTGTAAATGTTGTATAAAGCGGGGACTTGTCCCGACTGTTAGTTTATCTTGTAAATGCATCTGTTAGAGGCTTTTGTAGACATATGTGGGTTATGAATGTGAAAGATAAATGTCTGTTTTGACTTAATGGCTCCAACGGCCAAGTTTCCTAAATATGTATATAGCATATGTTTCCATGTTCATGTTTTCCGCATAGTTGCATAAGGTTTAATAAGGTTCATACGAATATATACATACGAATGTTCATGAGCAAAGATTGGTTCTCTCGAGCTATATCGGATTCGGGTGCCAGTCCGGCCCGAATGGGATTTCGGGTCGTGACAACCTCAATTCTTAATTTTTGATTTTGCCTTTGCTTGTTATGAGTGGACAAATGACTTTGTGGAAGCTCTTGGGTATTGATAGATATTGATACTTGCTTCTTTTAAATTGACTTGCTTTTCCTTCAAAGGAATCCCATTCCTTTTTGGAAACTTCTTTGAGGAATCTCATTCCTACTAGGACGCCTTTGTCGCCTTCCTTTTTAATTTTTTTCCTTACATGGATTCACCTAATTTTGATATCCTTTTTTAAGAAGGAATCCATGCCTTGATTTATCATTATGATCTCCTCAACTTGTGTTGCTTGTGTCATCAAAGTCTATGAATATCATCTCTTCAACTGCAGGTTGAACTAGTGTTCATAGACCATGTGAGTCAACCTATTTCTTGCATCTGTTCCACTATACTACACTATTTAATCTTTAATATTTCTTTCCTTGCATCTGTGCTTTGTCATCATTTATACCACCACATTTGTCATCTTCAAAACCATCATAATCCAACATAAATATATTTTTTTAAAAAGTATGCAATATATGTTATTTTTAATACAACGAGCCAAATACTGCATAAGAAAAATCTTAGTATAATTAATGCAAGCATAACTAATACTTGCATTATTCTAATACTTTAACAACAGTCGAATCAACAAACTAAACAAAATACATAGATCTGACTAAAGCCACTCATGCTAAGATCAATACAGATGTATAGACAAAATACATATCATAACGATTCCGAAAATAGAAGATAGAGTTTAGAAGGTGAATACACGTTGGATCCCTCTGAACTTGTGTTACTTTTCTTCACAATATTCTTTCAGTGTTGCTCTATTGTTTTTCCAAGCAAAAGATATGTAAAAACGATCTAAGTGTAAGTACTTATACAAGTGAACAAGCATTGGAATTCATTGACATAATTGTCCTATTTATGCTGACCCATAGATCCTTCTCTGCTAAGCACATAGATGTTTGTGGCGCACATTTGTCCATCTCATAGATGCATATTGGATGCATAGATGTCAGCTTGACATGCCACATGTGTAACACCCCGTACCTTCCTAACCCTACTTGACGATGTTGAGAAATGCTTACTTAGGTGTCGAGAGCCACACATACGTATTTTGTAATGCTATGGATGAGATAATTGACTTTTGGCCTCGTATATATGATTAAACCTTCATAGGAGGTGTTTTATGATTTTCGTGGAAAATTTGTGGGGTTCAAAACGAGGCTAAGAAGACCTCTAAACAAAGTATATTAAGGTTAAGAAGTAAGTTAAAGAATAGGACTTGAAGTATCTAACCAAACCCGCGAAGAGAAGTCGAAAAATGGAATTTTCCAAAAAACTAAGTAAGGGGCGCATTTGGGACCATGCCACGCCATTCTGGGCTAAAATTTTTAGCCCATAGGAAGCAAGTTGGCGCGCCCAGGGGTGTGCCACCTTGGTTTTTCCACTTTTTCGAAAGTTGGAAATTTCTAAGTCCCAAGGGTATCCGGGGTCGTACCGAGCCGATTTTTGCCACGTTTCTTCTACAACCACGAGTATATACATGAAATGAATGAAAAATTATATTGGTATGATAAAATTACTCGAGAATGAATTTGGGGTCAAAATGACAGTTTTGCCCTTAAGGCCAAAATAAGCCAAACGTGGCTAGAATCACTTGTTTTTGGGATTGAGGCTACGGATATGAATAATATGAGTGGGAATATTATTGTAATACGTATAAGATGACTTAAACACGAGAAATTATTGATTTTATTCGGTTAAATGATTTGGGCTCAAGAAAAGCCCAAAATAAGGCAAAATACATGGGTCACATGATCCAATCTTCTATTGACTAAGTCAAATGAAGCATTAACTACCAAGGATGACTATGGATATCCCCAAGGACTATAAATAGACCCAAAAATCATATTTTATTCACTTATAACTCTCATGTTCTTTGAGATATTTTCTCCAACCTTCTCCAACATTCTCTCAAACCCTAAAGAACTCAAAGGCAATTTTGGAGCAAGATCCTCACTTTCCAAGCTTGGGTAAGTGAATATTGTTATGGATTAATATATTATATGCATGAAAGAGTATGTAAATCATGTTGGTTGTGCTTGGAAATATTGGACATGGTACTTTGTGCTTTTGTATAAGATTTGTGATCCATGGGAGTCAAGCTTGAATTAGGACTTGTGCCTTTGATGAAAAAGCATGGTATGGACAAAATATGAACATGTATGGTGTTATTTTTGGTATTAAAGTTGTTATGGTGTATAAGTGTAAATTGTGGAATTTTGGCCGATATGTGTTATGAGGTGTATTAAGGTAATTTGATGGATTATTTGTGATGTAGTATGGATAAGAAAGTGTAAAGGAGAAGTGTTGTGGTGAAATGTATCAATTATCATGTATTGGTAAATGTTGGGAATATTATGGAATTTTTGGAATAATAATTTTGTCAATGGTTTTGTCAAGGGGAAATGACATGTTTAAAGGCAAACATGTAATCCATTGATGTTATATGCATGTGTAAAGTAGTTGATGGTTAATGTGAATCTTGTTATGTATTTGTGTTGTAGAGTGACACATAAAGAAGGAGCGGGACCATTGTATGCACATCTAGGATTGTATATCCGTATTGAGAGTACAAGGTATGTAAGGTTACTCTGTCCGTATCTTTCTGCGGCAAATAGTATCCACATTGCTATTTCACTAGTCCTATCCCGAAATGTGCTAAGTTATCCTATATTCGTTTATCAATAGTCATTTTCATTTATTTCCAACTCGTGGATCATTTGTGAGTCTCATGTCTCCTAATCATGGTTAATGTTCCAAAAGCTCAAACAAGGTTACGTTCCAATGTTCCAATAGTGATTATACTTATGTCTCTTGTTCATAGATTATTGTCCAATAGTTCCCATGGTGTTATCATTCTCATAATGTTATGTTGCCAAGTTATTCACATGTCTCTTACTCATTGGTTAATGATTCAAAGTTTCCATCAATGTTATGTTCCAAAGTTCAAAGTGATGTTATGACTATCCTAGTATCAATCTCAAAGTAATGAATAAAGTAATGCAAATGTGGTCAATGATGAAGTATGGGTGGCAAGTCTAGGGGCAAAAGCCTAGCTCGACTCGATCCCGATGTATTGATTTATGGGTGGAAAGTCTAGGGGCACAAGCCTAGCTCGACTCGATCCCGATTTATTAATTTATGGGTGGCAAGTCTAGGGGCGCATGCCTAGCTCGACTCAATCCCGATGCATTGATTTATGGGTGGCAGGTCTAGGGGCATAAGCCTAACTCGACCCGATCCCAACATGACGATATGTTATGTAAAGACCCACTGATCAGTAGGGGCCCGGGTACATTGTGACACATGTATTGACAAGTAAGCATTGAGATAAAGAAAGCAAAGAAAGTAATGAAAGCAATTCACATGGTTTCCCAAAATGCAAAATGGTGACTTACTCACATTGATTATTCACATGTACTGAGTTCATTGAAATATTCATGTATTGTACAGTTTCATCTGAGCCTTGCATTCTCAGTACTTATTTCGTACTAACCCCTCTCGGGGAATTTACCTTACTTGCTGCAGGCACAGGTACCACTAGGCCTCCCCAGTAGATTGCCAGTGTTAGCGGTTCTTTGGTGAGCTCCAGCTAATTCGGGGCTTCTCCGAGTCAGAGTGTATATATGTTTTGGTGATGTTCATGTGGTGTAAAGCGGGGACTCCTCCCGACTTTTGGTTTGTATTGGTCAATGTATCTGTTAGAGGCTTTTGTAGACGTACGTGGGTATATGTATATAAGGTGACTCATGAAGTCTTGTTTTGATGGCCTCGACGGCCAAGTTTCTCAAATGTCTTTATATCTGCCATGATTCCCAACATCCATGATTTCCAATACTAATGGTTCATGTTCTTATGTGATAGTGGTGTTTCCTATGGCATGCATATGAACGTATAGAAGCATAGCTTGGTTCTCTCGGGCCTTATCGGCTTCGGGTGCCAATCATGCCTCATTTGGATTCGGGGCTTGACAAAAGTGGTATCAGAGCCAGGTCGTTCTAAGGGTGTCTACAAAGCCGTGTCTGAGTAGAGTCTTACTTATCAATGTGTTGTGCACCACATTTTTAAGTAGGAGGCTATGAGACATTTAGGATGTTGTTTCTTTTCTTCATTCTAGATCGTGCAATAGAGCCAATGTTGTACGTTGCATTGTATCTGATCTTGGTAATTGTTTTTCTTTGGTATAGTCAAAATACCAAACACTAGAAGAGGAAGAGGTAAATGTAAGCGGATAGACAGAATTACTGGTGAAGGAACCAGTATACCACCACCTGATCAAGTTAATCAAGGTGAGACTGAGCATGAATTTGTGTCACGAGCTTCCTCCACTCCCTCTGTACCAGAAGAGTCGAGTAGGAGAAGCGTACCTGTAGAACCACCAGTCAATACTACGGACAAGGATCTTAGAAATGCTGTACATATGTTGACACAGTTAGTAGCAGCCCAGAGTCAAGGACGAGCTGGTCCAATGACACATGATGATGATGCGGCTAGGGTGGCAAGTATCAGAACGCAGGATTTCCTAAAAATTGTCCCTCCTATATTCACTGGGTCAGATTCAAAAGCAGATCCACAGGATTTTGTAGATCAAATTCAGAGGGCCTTGGAAGTTATGCATGTGACAGGGGTCGAAACAGTTAAACTTTCTACGTATAGGCTGAAAGGAGAGGCGATATTATGGTACGAGGATTGGAAGAAATCCCGTGATATTGGTGCAAATCCACCTACATGGGAAGAGTTTAAAGTGGCTTTCCTCGATCATTATCTTTCTTATGAGATCCGAGAGGCACGTGCGGATCAATTCGTAAATCTACGTCAGGAAAATTTGAGTGTCAGAGAATATAGCTTGCAATTTAATTCCTTGGCTCGATATGCGCCAAATGTTGTGGCTACGATGACAGATAGAGTCCATAGATATGTGGACAGACTAGAGCTATATTTGGTACGGGATTGTACTATTGCTGCCTTGAATAAAGATATGGATATAGCGAGAATTCAGGCCTTCGCCCAGAAAATGGAAGATCAAAGACAGATACGAAGGGTACATGAATTTGACAGGGGACATTCCAAATGGGCTAGACCTATGGGACCAACTATGATGTCCAAAGGAGGATCTAGGCCTCGTATGTTCCCCAGACCACCTAGACCATCGTTTTCTCATTCCATGGTAGGAGCTTATTCTCAGTTCCGAGGGTCTAGGGGTGGTCCATCGGGGCAGAGTAGCGGAGTTCATGGGTCACAGGCAGCAGGTTTTCCTCGTCATCAGTGTCAGCACTGCGGGCGTATGCACACAGGTACATGTCGGTCAGGGACGAATATCTGCTTTTGGTGTGGTATGCCGGGGCATATAGCGAGGGATTGTCCACAGCGGAGCATGGGTGGTATAGAACGACTGGCTGGGTCGGCTCTTATGTCATCAGTATCGGTTCCTTCACTGGGCCTAGGGGTGTAACCTATTGGCCGTGGTAGGGGTGCCAGAGGAGCAGCCAGTACTAGCGGGGTCCAGAATCGTACTTATGCTTTGGTGGACCGCCAGAATTCAGAGGCTTCCCCTGATGTTGTCATAGGTACATTATCCATATTCTCACATAATGTATATGCACTAATTGACCCAGGTTCTACATTTTCCTATGTTGCCCCATTGGTTGCTGCGAAATTTGCAAAGGCACCAGAATTATTAATTAAATCAATTGAAGTGTCTACATCGGTTGGTGAATATATTGTTGCAAAGAGAGTATATCGTAACTGTGTGGTAACTATGTGTGGTCATGATACATTGGACGATCTCATTGAATTAGATATGGTGGATTTTGATGTGATCATGGGCATGTATTGGTTGGCCTCTTATTATGCTACGGTAGATTGCCGGGCCAAGAGGGTACAATTTTGTTTTCCGCAGAAACATGTTCTAGAATGGCAGGGTAATGTGGGGGCACCACGAGGAAGATTTATTTCCTATTTGAAAGCCAGAAAAATGATTGCAAGAGGTTAGATATGTCATCTAGTATGAGTGAAAGATACCGAAGCGGAACCACTAACTCCGCAGTCGGTCCCAGTGGTCAATGAATTTCTAGATGTATTCCCAGAGGATCTTACAGGTTTACCCCCAGAACGAGAAGTAGAATTTGGCATTGATGTGATTCCAGGCACTCAACCTATCTCTATTCCCCCATATAGAATGGCTCCAGCAGAATTACATGAATTGAAGGAGCAATTGAAAGATTTGCTGGACAAGGGCTTCATTAGGCCTAGTATGTCCCCATGGGGTGCACCGGTATTATTTGTGCGAAAGAAAGATGGCACCTTAAGAATGTGCATTGACTATCAGCAATTGAATAAGGTAACGATCAAGAACAAATATCCCCTCCCTCGCATTGATGATTTGTTTGATCAGTTACAGGGTGCCAGGTGTTTTTCAAAGATCGACTTGAGGTCGGGTTACCATCAAGTCAGAGTTAGAGGAGAAGATGTACCCAAGACAGCTTTCCGAACACGGTATGGCCATTATGAATTTTTAGTTATGTCATTTGGATTAACAAATGCTCCAGCTGTGTTCATGGATTTGATGAATAGGGTGTTTAAGCCATTTTTGGACGTGTTGATTACGGTATTTATAGATGACATCCTAGTTTATTCAAGATCACCAGAGGACCATGCTAATCACTTACGACAAGTGTTACGGATTCTCCGTGAACGTAAGTTGTATGCAAAGTTCTCCAAATGTGAATTTTGGTTGAAATCAGTCGCGTTCTTGGGTCACATTGTATCAGATGAAGGCATACAGGTTGATACACAAAAGATTGAAGCCGTGAAAAATTGGCCAAGACCTACGACACCCACAAAAATTCATAGTTTTCTTGGACTGGCAAGGAATTACTGAAGGTTTGTGGAAGGTTTTTCCTCTATTGCAGCACCGTTAACAAAGCTTACACATAAGGCGGTAAAATTTTAGTGGAATGACGCATGTGAGAAAAGCTTCCAAAAGTTGAAAGATAAATTAACCTCCACACCAGTTTTAGTGCTTTCTGAAGGTACCGAAGGTTATGTAGTGTATTATGATGCTTCTGGGGTTGGCCTCAGATGTGTATTAATGCAACACGATAATGTCATAGCCTATACCTCACGACAGTTGCGGCCACACGAGAAAAACTATCCCACATATGATCTTGAATTGGCAGCGGTAGTTTTTGCTTTAAAGATATGTCGTCATTATTTATATGGGGTTCATGTTGACATCTATACAGATCACAAAAGCTTGCAAAATCTTTTTAAGCAGAAGGAACTCAATTTGAGGCAACGAAGGTGGTTGGAGCTTTTAAAAGATTATGACATTGATATTCCTTATCACCCAGGCAAAGCAAATGTAGTAGCTGATGCATTGAGCCGTAAGGCAGTAGAAAGCACTAGTGGTCAGTTGAATGAAAAGCGTGAGATAATCAAAGATTTGAATCAGTTAGCCAGATTGGGAGTTTGCCTTATTGAATCCTCATATGATAGAGTTATTATGCAGAATGCAGCAGAATCCTCCTTAATAACTGAAGTGAAAGAGAAGCAGTTTGCAGATTCTATGTTATTGCAGCCAAAGGAAAATGTACAACAAGATTTAACAAAGGCATTTGATATTACATAGGAAGGGGTACTTCAATGTCAAGGGAGATTATGCATACCGGATGTAGATGAGCTGAGGACACGAATTATGACAGAGGCACATCATTCGCACTATTCTATTCATCCGGGTGCTACTGAAATGTACCATGAATTGAAAGAAGTGTATTGGTGGGGAAATATGAAGAAGAACATTGCAGAGTTTGTTGCTCAATGCCCGAATTTTCAACAAGTGAAAGTAGAGCATCAGAAACCAGGAGGTTATATGCAATGTATCAATCTTCCAGTCTGGAAATGAGATATGATTAATATGGATTTCATTACGGGTTTGCCTCGTACATTGCGGAAGTTTGATTCTATATGGGCTATAGTGGACAGGCTTACCAAGTCAGCGCATTTTCTACCGGTCAAGACGACCTATACAGCTGAGGATTATGCGAAGTTGTATGTGAAAGAAGTAGTACGATTGCATGGTATTCCACTTTCCATTATATCAGACAGAGGAGCACAGTTCACAACACACTTTTGGAGGTCTTTCCAGCAGAGTTTGGGTACACGGGTGAATTTGAGTACGGCTTTCCATCCTCAGACTGATGGACAAGCAAAATGTACTATTCAGACGCTTGAAGATATGCTACGAGCTTGTACGTTAGATTTTTAAGGCAGTTGGGATGACCATTTGCCTCTTATTGAATTTGCGTATAACAATAGCTATCATTCAAGTATTAAAATGGCACCTTATGAAGCTTTGTACGGAAGGAAATGTAGATCACCAATAGGATGGTTTGAAGCAGGTGAAACTGCTTTACTTGGGCCAGATATCATTCATCAGGCAATGGAAAAGGTTAAGGTGATCCAACAGCGGTTACAAACGGTTCAAAGTCGTCATAAGTCATATGCGGATGTTAGAAGAAGAGGTCTTGAATTCTCCATAGGTGATTGGGTGTTTTTAAAGGTGTCACCGATGAAAGTGGTAATGCGGTTCGGAAAGAAAGGAAAATTGAGTCCATGTTACATCGGCCCATATGAAGTTATTAGAAGATTTGGGCAAGTTGCTTATGAAGTAGCACTACCGCAAGAACTTTCTTCAGTCCACCCCGTATTTCATGTTTTGATGCTGCGAAAATGCATAGGAGATCCATCTCATATTGTTCCCATTAAAGATGTTCAAGTTACAGAGGATCTTACTTATGAAGAGGTACCCATTTCTATCCTAGATCGACAAGTAAAGAGATTGAGAAATAAGGACATAGCTTCCGTAAAAGTCCTTTGGAGAAATCCACAAGTAGAGGAGATCACATGGGAAGCGGAAGAGATGATGAAATCTAACTATCCCCATCTATTTCAAATGGACCAAGACGTTCAAAGTGCGGAAGAGCAGCAATAACAAGTAAGTCTCCATGAGCCTTAAGTGTTTATGTATATGTATGCTAATGTAGAGATGCATTGATTGTAATTGAAACGATATTGTTAACATTTGAGGACGAAAGTTCCTAATAGGGGAAGAATGTAACACCCTGTACCTTCCTAACCCTACTTGACGATGTTGATCAATGCTTACTTAGGTGTCGAGAGCCACACATACGTATTTTGTAATGCTATGGATGAGATAATTGACTTTTGGCCTCGTATATATGATTAAACCTTCATAGTAGGTGTTTTATGATTTTTGTGGTACATTTGTGGGGTTCAAAACGGGGCTAAGAAGACCTCTAAACAAAGTATATTAAGGTTAAGAAGTAAGTTAAAGAATAGGACTTGAGTATCTAACCAAACCCGCGAAGAGAAGTCGAAAAATGGAATTTTTGAAAAAACTAAGTAAGGGGCGCATTTGGGTTCATGACAGGCCACTCTGGGCTAAAATTTTTAGCCTAGAGGCAGCAAGTTGGTGCGCCCAGGGGCTTGCCACCTTGGTTTTTCCACTTTTTCGAAAGTTGGAAATTTCTAAGTCCCAAGGGTATCTGGGGTCGTACCGAGCCAATTTTTTCCACGTTTCTTCTAAAACCACGAGTATATACATGAAATGAATGAAAAATTATATTGGTATGATAAAATTACTCGAGAACGAATTTGGGGTCAAATTGACAGTTTTGCCCTTAAGGCCAAAATAAGCCAAACGTGGCTAGAATCACTTGTTTTTGGGATTGAGGCTACGGATATGAATAGCATGAGTGGGAATATTATTGTAATACGTATAAGATGACTTAAACACAAGAAATTATTGATTTTATTGGGATAAATGATTTGGGCTCAAGAAAAGCCCAAAATAAGGCAAAATACATGGGTCACATGATCCAACCTTCTATTGACTAAGTCAAATGAAGCATTAAATACCAAGGATGACTAAGGATAGCCCCAAGTACTATAAATAGACACAAAAATCATATTTTATTCACTTATAACTCTCATGATCTTTGAGATAGTTTCTCCAACCTTCTCCAACATTCTCTCAAACCCTAAAGAACTCAAAGGCAATTTTGGAGCAAGATCCTCACTTTTCAAGCTTGGGTAAGTGAATATTGTTATGGATTAATATATTATATGCATGAAAGAGTATGTAAATCATGTTGGTTGTGCTTGGAAATGTTGGACATGGTACTTTGTGCTTTTGTATAAGATTTGTGATCCATGGGATTCAAGCTTGAATTAGGACTTGTGGCTTTGATGAAAAAGCATGGTATGGACAAAATATGAACATGTATGGTGTTATTTTTGGTATTAAACTTGTTATGGTATATAAGTGTAAATTGTGGGATTTTGGCCGATATGTGTTATGAGGTGTATTAAGGTAATTTGATGGATTATTTGTGATGTAGTATGGATAAGAAAGTGTAAAGGAGAAGTGTTATGGTGAAATGTATCAATTATCATGTATTGGTCAATGTTGGGAATATTATGGAATTTTTGGAATAATAATTTTGTCAATGGTTTTGTCAAGGGGAAATGACATGTTTAAAGGCAAACATGTAATCCATTGATGTCATATGCATGTGTAAAGTAGTTGATGGTTAATGTGAATCTCGTTATGTATTTGTGTAGTAGAGTGACACATAAAGAAGGAGTGGGACCATTGTATGCACATCTAGGATTGTATATCCGTATTGAGAGTACAAGGTATGTAAGGTTACTCTGTCCGTATCTTTCTATGGCAAATAGTATCCACATTGCTATTTCACTAGTCCTATCCCGAAATGTGCTAAGGTATCCTATATCCGTTTATCAATAGTCATTGTCATTTATTTCCTACTCATGGATCATTTGTGAGTCTCATGTCTCCTAATCATGGTTAATTTTCCAAAAGCTCAAACAAGGTTACGTTCCAATGTTCCAATAGTGATTATACTTATGTCTCTTGTTCATAGATTATTGTCCAATAGTTCCCATGGTGTTATGATTCTCATAATATTATGTTGCCAAGTTATTCACATGTCTCTTACTCATTGGTTAATGATTCAAAGTTTCCATCAATGTTATGTTCCAAAGTTCAAAGTGATGTTATGACTATCCTAGTATCAATCTCAAAGTAATGAATAAAGTAATGCAAATGTGGTCAATGATGAAGTATGGGTGGCAAGTCTAGGGGCACAAGCCTAGCTCTACTCGATCCCGATGTATTAATGTATGGGTGGCAAGTCTAGGGGTACAAGCCTAGCTCGACTCGATCCTGATGTATTGATTTATGGGTGGAAAGTCTAGGGGCGCATGCCTAGCTCGACTCGATCCCGATGCATTGATTTATGGGTGGGAGGTCTAGGGGCATAAGCCTAGCTCGACCCGATCCCAACATGACGATATGTTATGTAAAGACCTACTGATCAGTAGGGGCCCGGGTACATTGTGACACATGTATTGACAAGTAAGCATTGAGATAAAGAAAGCAAAGAAAGTAATGAAAGCAATTCACATGGTTTCCCAAAATGCAAAATGGTGACTTACTCACATTGATTATTCATATGTACTGAGTTCATTGAAATATTCATGTATTGTACAGTTTCATCTGAGCCTTGCATTCTCAGTACTTATTTCGTACTAACCCCTCTTGGGGAATTTACCTTACTTGCTGCAGGCACAGGTACCAGTAGGCCTCCCCAGTAGATTGCCAGTGTTAGCGGTTCTTTGGTGAGCTCCAGCTAATTCGGGGCTTCTCCAAGTCAGAGTGTATATATGTTTTGGTGATGTTCATGTGGTGTAAAGCGGGGACTTCTCCCGACTTTTGGTTTGTATTGGTCAATGTATCTGTTAGAGGCTTTTGTAGACATACGTGGGTATATGTATATAAGGTGACTCATGAAGTCTTGTTTTGATGGCCTCGACGGCCAAGTTTCTCAAATGCGTTTATATATGCCATGATTCCCAACATCCATGTATCCAATACTAATGTTTCATGTTCTTATGTGATAGTGGTGTTTCCTATGGCATGCATATGAACGTATAGAAGCATAGCTTGGTTCTCTCGGGCCTTATCGGCTTTGGGTGCCAATCATGCCTCGTTGGGATTCGGGGCGTGACAACATGGTCCTCCGACACGCCACTTATTTCACTTTTTTAATCCTTGAGTTCGATTTATTTTACAATTTTCATCATTTTTAGCCTCGGCCTCATCTATTGATCCACAAACCTGAAACATGAAAAATCTCATGCGATTAAGTATAAAAATTTACTAAAATACTATAAAAGTATCAGTAATTGACACTGAATAATTGGAAAAATTAATCATAAGTTTCTATATACCGATAGCTAATTTAGAAAAAACAGTAATGATCCGTTAAAATGTGTAACACTATAATGATACCGACATATTTTACATTGTTAATATGGCAGGTTGATATTTTACACACCTTCCTATCAGTCCCAGAAACAGGCCTTCAAACACGTTTTTATGGCCAATGCTGAGATTCTTTAGTTCGAAGACCCATGCTTTGTCTCGGAGTGCTAAGATTGAGAATACTCCCATCCCCGCAGCTCTTTGACTTTCTCTCTGTCCCAATTTATGTGACACCTTTTTACTTGGCATAAAGTTTTTTAAAAAAGGTAACTTTTGAAATTTGTAGCCTAAAACAAACTTTTGATATTTGTATGACTATAAATTATATTTCATTAAGGATACAAGGAAAATTTTAAAGTTAAAGTTATTTTTAATTACAAAAATATAGTATTCTTTTTGAAACATATTTAAAAGGAAAGGGTAAATTGGGATAAAGGAATTATCACGTAAATCCAAAAGGATGAAGATGAGTATTTGTGCTACTAATGAGACCACAATTATTTGGTCATGAGGCAACTCTTTTTTCTTTGGATGGACACTTAAAGAAAGAACACTTGTGTTACTAAATAACTTAAGCTTCAATTGAGCAAGTTTGACCTTGAAGGTATCTGCTAGGCCATGCCCAAAGTCATATTTTACCACTGTTGATCTTTCATTACTTGGGATAATTCAAAGAGATGTGTAAGAGGTCTAGAACAATGGGAGGTAATATTGGTTTGAAACTTTTACATATGACTCTAGTAAACATGTCTCAGGACCATTTCATGGTGATATGTATGGTCCGTAGTTAGATCTACAGTCCAATGTATGGTTGTAAGTTGGGGAAACAAATAGATGATCCAGGTAGGGGGTTGAGGGGCCGTAAATGGATTTACAATCCACTTACGGTAGTGGATCCAACTTAAACCCAAAAAGGATTCTTAAATTTCCACGATCCATATTTACGAACGTAAGTCCCATCCACAGTCGTATATAGTCTCGTATGCTAGGATCGAGTATTAATACCCAGTCGTATGTAGTCTCGTAACTAAAAATGACCCCTCATCTTTCTTGCACTATTCTCCTCCATATATACTCTCTCTCTCTCTCTCTCTCTCTCTCACACACACACACACACACACACACACACTAGGCTTGGCATCCTCCTCAAGCAGTATCTTATGCATGAAAAATAAACCATTGAATCCTCAAATATCTGCTATGCACTAACCAATGGCCTTAATTCTATCCCTAAGAACTATGAGCACTCTTTCAACCTGCACATCAGACAACAATGAAGAAAGTATTACGGGCAATGTGTCATTACTGTCCAAAAATGCATAAAATAAATGAGATGGCAAAGGTTTCATCTCAAGAATCGAAGCCTCCTCAATGGAAGGCTTTGGCTTCTTCCATGTCACCGATCTTTCAATCTATTCAAATGGGTATCTCCTCTCACATAAGCACAAGTATCATCAATGATATGAAGACATTTTTCCACTTCTTCATCTTCAATTAGCTTCTCATCGTATACCAAAGCTCTTTCTAACTGGTCCTTATAAGCGAGGAAGTAATAAAACTCTGCATCCATGATATGTTGTTCCACTATGGTGATAGCTTTTAACTCCTCATAATCGGCTGAAAGTTTTGTGGCTTTGAAAACATCGAACACAACCTCTTCACCATTTATAATCATAGACATCTTTCCTGCCTTGGCTCTAATCACAACATTCACAGTGGCTTAAAACCCCTCACCAAGAATAATAGGAAACTTTTTGTCGGCCTTACAATCAATAATAATGAAATAAACTAGAAGAATGAATGGTCCCACTTTTATCAACACGTCATCAATGATTCCATCTGGATATTCTAGAGATCTATCTGCTAGCTGCAGTGTCACAGTTGTCGGCCTTGGCTCACCAAAACCCAATGTTTTAAATACCAAAGTTGGCATCATATTTATGCTTGCAACCAAATCAGATAGAGCCAACCCAGCCTCTCTGTCACCAATGAAAATGTGTATGGTGAAGCTACTTGGATCTTTCATCTTTTGAGATATCTTGCTTTTCAACCTAAAAATGCACTCCTCAGTAAGTTCTATTGTTTCAAAATCTATCAAACGCCTTTTATTAGCCACAATATTGTTGAGATACTTAGTATACTTGGGGACTTTCTGAAATAACTCCACCAGTAGAATGTTAATATGTTCTTACTTCAAGACATTAAAAAAATTCCTACAGGCTGAGTTGGCTTTCTATTTTTGAAATCGCTGCCGAAATAGTGGAGGTGGCTTAGCTGCCACCACCTTATGTTGTTTTGTAACTTATTCATCGACCTTCTTTTCTGGCCTTGAGATCTGCTCAGGTGTGAAATCTGTATCCTTTCTTTTAGGCGGTACCGCCTCAAGTTTTGTTCTATTTCTCAAACTAACTGCACTAACATTCTATTTTGGGTTATTTTCAATGTTACTCGGGAGTGCCGTACGTGGCTTGGTGTTTTGTGATGCAGCTAGTTTTCCTACTTGTCACTCAAGCTCATGAATGGATTTTGTATTTTGTTAACAATCTAGTCTACTGCCCTATAAACTGTTTCAATGTCTCTTCTAAGAAATTGCTTGGCTGTGGAGCTTGAGGTTGTTGGAAGTTATATTATGGTATTTTTTGGTTACTACCCTAAGAGAAGTTAGGATGGTTTTTAAAATTTTGATTATAGTTATTCCCCAAAAGAAAAACCACCAAGATTCTGTTGGCCAACATAATGAATAGATTTACGGTTCAGAAGACATCCCAAATATGCATGGTTTCTCTGCAAGACTCACATACTGGTTGCATTAGCTGCACTTGCTGGACCTGTTGCGCCTGGATAACACTCTAGTTGGTGACCATATTTGCTTCTCATACACCTGAAGTTTTTTATGCAGCAAAGACCCGACTCTATTCCTGATAATCTCGATTACCTAATGACGTCAAATTAAGAAGCACCTCAATATCATTATAGCTGTTAGACAAAAAGTTTCCTTGAGCAGTGGCGTCCAACAATGCTTTAATATTTGGCTTTAATCTCTCTATAAAATTATGTCCGATGATCTCCTTTGGTTGCTTATGATGAGGGTAATCTCACAAATAGCCCTTATACCTCTCCCATACCTGAGGCAGTGATTTACCATCTGTGTATAAATTCAGATATCTTTCTTTTTAACTTATTTTTCCATCTAGATGATAAAAACTATAACACTCCAAAAATCCCAAGATAAGATTTGAACCATGCTTCATGTGCATGTAAATTTAAATTCATATTTCAGCTGCATTAGAAGTGATTTAGACATGTATTAAGGCTTCAAGTAACTCCTAGCTCATAGCCAAGTTGAAATCTTCCTTACCGGTTACTTTCTCGTGAAGAATCTTGCCATAGTCAACTTCAAATGATCATAAATCCTAGGTTCTGGGGTATTTTTGAGTTCAAGACCCACCAAATGATAGATATTTTAATTAACTTTCCAACGCATCCAAATTCACCTTAAAATCCGATGTCGGAGTTAAGATTTATGGCCATTTTAGTGAACCACTATCCAGAAGTGAGAACATACGAGCGTAGGTACGATCATGGTTACAATGTACGATCGTTAAATGCTCCCGTGTGATTGAAACAACCCTGAAAACCTAAAGTTTGACACGTATACCTTCCAACCACGAAAGGGAAGCACAACCGTGCTTTGAAACCACGATTAAAGGCACGATCATGACTTCGAAACTTGATATGACTTGAACTTCAAAGCTATGAACCAAGCACGATGTGAGTGGGTCGTACAATCATACCATGGATCGTATGATCATGTTCAGAGAACCCAAAATTCCATCCCATACCACGATCACAACCCACGATCGTAGGTAGGATCCACGATAATGGGAAGGTCTCGTGAGTTCCTCCCAACAGTTTTTCCATTATATTTTTATAAGAGTACCTCAGTCTTTTCCACCTCTTTTAACATCTAAACTAAGTCTTTTAAGTCCTCCCAAAGCTGATTATTAAGCTTAAATTTTTTCCTAATCCCTCATTTCTCAGAAAACAATCGACACTTAGCATTCACAATAGAAAAGAGGCAATTTCTCTCTTCTTCAGGAAATTAGGGTTCATCTTCTTCAAGCTTAAAATTCCAAAGATTTATCCAAGTATTTCATCTCCAGGTATGTGGATTTAATCAATGGGTTCCTTTCACCCATTTATTCCCACAGTTAACTCATATTTCTCAAGTTTAATTCACCTTTCAAGCTTAGGGTTTCGATGGAAAGTGTGAATTCCTTTGGTTTTCTGTTTCTTGCTTGCCTGAACCATGAATACATGTTATCCCATGAATTTGAGCACCTTTACATACTCATGATTATGAACTCTTATTATATTGAAGAATTCTTGATTTTGGGCTTGAGTTATGGAATTCCATATTATGGCCAGTTTATAGAATTGCCATTTGTAGTTGCATTCTTCTGATATGGCGGGTTATGAACACCCGATGACCTAGGATATCATGCATTTTCAATTGAGTGCACAATCATTCAATTTTCATGATTTAGAATTCTTTCAGATAAAATACTTATCTTTCAGTTTGAGAAAACCATTATTGTTGAGCATTTTAGTGTATCAGTTTACCTTAAGTTGGGAGTAGTAGTTAGCACCGAGAGGACACGGGTTCAAATAACCCAAGTTCCAGAACTACATTACCATCGTAGGTTAATATTATACTCCTTTTAGACATCAGTTAGTGGATCCACATCAGCCAGTGTTCGTACCCTTGGCAAGGTATCCAACTAGGGTTACTAGTTGGGCCATATTTAGTTTAGATGGGGTATGTAGGTTAATAGTAGCTCCCACAGTTTAGTTTCACTCCTCGCTTGACCATGTATTCAGTATTTCAGTTTATCTATCAGTACAAGTTTATTTCTTTATTTTGCATTAGTTTATTCATGCCATATGCATTATGTTCAGCCTACTTCAGTTATTTTCCTATCCCATATACTCAATACATTCAAAGTAATGATCGCATACTTTTCTTTATGCTATATTATCTTATAATATAGGTTCCTATGTTCCGTATATGGATCACGCCTAGTATGATCTCCTATCACATCAGGTGCAGTACTTTTGTAAGACCTCATCACTTGGTGACTAATTATCAGTATTTCATTTTATTCTATTTCAGTTTCAGATAGTTAGAGTTAGTTGGGGGCTTTTCCCAACAACTCATATGATTTAGAGGCTTTCCGACAGACAATTAGATTTTCAGCATATTATTTATTTCAGACAGTCAGTTAGACTATGTTGTCAGCTTTATGAGTTTTATTCAGATATTGTCACTTAGGCGTATTACCAAACTTATTATCCAGATTATTAACTTCCGTATAAGTGATTTCTAGATTGTTTTAGTATTTATAGTGTCATGCCAGGCCATGGGTTAGCTTGGGGTCACTTGTGGTTCTAAGTATTGTGTTTCGACCATGGGGTAGTCTCGGGTCATGACAAACTTGGTATCAGAGCATTAGGTTTAAAGTGTCCTAGGGTGTTAGAAAGCCACATTTAGTAGAGTCTTGTTCGTGGGTGTGAAGCGCACCACACTTATGAGTGAGAGACTATGAAATGTTTTAGGAAATAGTTTCACTTCTTTCATGTTCATATCATGCGATAGAGTGTGAAATCTACTAAAATCTTCTACTAACTCATGCTCTATGCATTTATAGAAATAACCTCCTAGAAGAGCCAACGAAAGGGGGAATAGAAATGTAGATAGTAACATGAATGGGAATCCGCAAGCACTACCAGTTCCCGCAAACCCTTTGAATGAACAAGTCTCGCATGCTAAATTCAGGGGTGGTTTCACGATGCTAGCTTAGGCCATGACTGTCCAGACTAATCAGCAAGTTGTTGCCCCAATCAAACCCACTACTACTATGGCAGTGGCTAGAGTCAGGGACTTTACTCGAATGAATCCTCCTGAGTTCCATGTTTTTAAGACTGAGGAAGATTCACAAGAGTTTCTTGATAACATTCAGAAGGTTACAAGTCTTTCATATTCATGTCTATACATTGTTAGATCCAAAGACCTATAACGAGTGCTGACTTGGCTGCTTATCAGTTGAAAGGAGTAGCTCACATTTGGTGTCAATAGTGGAAGAAGGATAGAAAAGCGAATGCAGGTCTATTTGAATGGGATGAGTTTGCTGTTGCATTTTTGGATAGGTTCTTCCCACTTGAACTAAGAGAAGCTAAGGTACAGGAATTCATTAATCTGAAGCAGGGCAGCATGAGAGTGAAAGAGTATTCTCTTAAGTTTACTTAGTTAGCAAAGTATGCTCCAGCTATGGTTGCTGACTCTAGGGCCAGAATGAGTTAGTTCCTGTCAGGTGTTTCTGAGGACGTGGTCAAGGAGTGTAGGACTGATATTTTGGTCAAAAAGATGGATATCTCCAGATTGATGGTTCATGCTTATCAAATTGAGAAAGAAATAGTCAATGAAAGAGAAAGAGATAGCAAGAGGGCTAGGACAGGTAGCTTTAATTTCTCTCAATAGAGGTCAGATGGTGGTAATCGTTCTTAGTTCTGCCAGAATACATCAGTTCCAGCCCCATGTTCTACTAGTACTCCAGTGCCCAAGTTCAGGCAGGATAATCGGGATAGAGCTCCAGACTCTAAATCCCAAGGCAGCATTACTAGTGGTCGTACTAACCCAATTGGCAAGAGGTGTGGTAAAAATCACCAAGGAGAGTGTATGGCCGGTAGTAGGAATTATTGGGTGCGACAAGACAAGGCATCATTTGAAGGAATACTCAGGTGTAAATTAAAAGGGTGGAGATACTCGTCAGCAGACTCAGTATAATACTTCAGCAGCTCCAGTAGCTCTCCTTACTCAGCATGGTGCCTCATCTAGTGCAGGTGGTATTCAAGGTCAGAACAGGTTTTATGCCTTTTAGACCCGATAGGATCATGAAGGTTCTCCTGATATGGTCACTGGTACGTTATAGTTCTTTCATATTCATTTTTATACATTGTTAGATCCCAGGTCCACACTTTCCTTTGTGACCCCCTATATAGCAGTAGACTTCGATGTCAGTCCCGAAACTCTTTCAGAACCTTTCTCAGTTTCTACTCCAGTTGGTGATTCAGTCATAGCTAGATGGGTATATAGAAATTACCCGATCACAATTTCTCAGAAAGTCACCTCAGCTGATCTTGTAGAGCTAGACATGCTAGATTTTGATGTTATTCTTGGCATGGATTGGATTCACTTTTGCTATGCCTCTATTGATTATAGAAATAGAGTAGTCCAGTTTTAGTTTCCAAATGATCCAGTCATAGAGTGGAAGGGTAATACTTCAGTGCCTATAGGTCGGCATGTCTCTTACATTAAGGCTAGAAAAATAATTTCAAAAGAGTGCATCTATTATCTTGTTCAGGTTAAGGATTCAAAGTCTGAGACCCCAACTCTTGAGTAGGTTCCAGTGGTTAATGAATTCTTAAAAGTGTTTCCTGATGATCTGCCCGGAGTTCCTCCCAATTGGGAAATTAACTTTGGAATAGATCTCCTCCCAGATACCTAGCCTATCTCAATTCCACCCTACCAAATGGCTCCAGCTGAGCTTAAAGAGTTAAAGGAGTAGCTAAATGATCTTTTAGACAAAAGTTTTATCAGTCCCATCATCTCTCCATGAGGTGCTCTAGTTCTTTTCGTGCAAAAAAAAGACGGTACTCTCAGAATGTGCATCGACTACTATCAATTGAACAAAGTCACAGTCAAGTATAAGTATCCCATTCTCAGGATTGATGACTTGTTTGACCAGCTTCAGGGAGAAAATTGCTTCTTTAAGATAGACCTCAGATATGGCTATCATCAGCTCAGAGTCAGAGAATGTGAGATTCTGAAAACAACCTTCAGAACTCGGTATGGTCACTTTAAATTTGTTGTTATATCTTTTGGACTAATGAATGCTCCTACAACTTTTATGGACTTGATGAAAAGGGTGTTCAAGCAGTACTTGGACATGTTCATCATTGTATTTATTGATGACATCCTCATTTATTCTCGGAGTGAGGATGAACATGTAGACCATTTAAGGATTGTTTTGCAGACTCTCAAAGATCGTCAGTTATTCACTAAGTTCAGCAAGTGTGAATTCTTGTTTAAATCAGTAGCATTCCTTTGTCATATTATTTTCAGTGAAGACATTAGCATTTATCCTCAAAAGACTGAAGCAGTGAGTAATTGACCTAGACCTATCTCTCCATCAGATATCAAGAGTTTCTTGGGTTTAGCCGGTTACTACAGAAAGTTTGTTGAGGGATTTTCCTCTATTGCTTCCCCCATGTCTAGATTGACTCAAATGAAAGTCAAGTTTCAGTGGTCCAATTCTTGTGAGATGAATTTTCAAAAGTTAAAGACTCGACTCACCTCCGTTCAATTTCTGATTCTGCCAGAGGGTTCAGATAGTTTTGTGACTTATTGCGATTCTTCCAGAGTTGTTCTTAGGTGTGTGTTGATGCAACATGGAAAGGTTATAGCATATGCCTCTAGACAGCTTAAGCAACATAAGAAGAATTACCCAACTCATGATCTTGAGTTGGCAGCTGTCTTTTTTTCCTTAAAGATTTAGAGGCATTATGTTTATGGGGTTTATGTTGATGTGTTCACTGATCACAAAAGCCTTTAGTATGTGTTCAGTCAAAAAGATCTAAATCTTTGTCAGAGGAGATGGCTAGAATTATTGAAGGACTATGATATGAATGTCTTATACCATTCAGGTAAAGCCAATGTTATGGTTAAAACTCTTAGTAGATTGTCTATGGGAAGCATTGCTCATATTGAGGATGAGAAGAAAGGGTTAGTTCATGAGGTTCACTAGCTTGCTAGATTGGGAGTTCAATTGGTTGATTCATCCGAAAGTAATGCCTTGATTCAGAATGGTTCAAAATCTTCCTTAATAGATGAGGTAATACAAAAGCAAGATAATGATCCCATTTTGCTTAAGTTGAAAGAAACAGTCCAGAGTCAGAAAGTTGAGGTTTTCTTCCAAGGGGGAGATGGTGTTCTTCATTGTCAGGGTAGACTATGTGTTCCATATGTAGATGAATTGAGACAGTGGATGGTAATAGAAGTTCAGAGTTCTCGATATTCTATTCACCCAGGAGCCACTAAAATGTACCGTGATCTACGGGAAGTCTATTGGTGGAATGGCATAAAGAAGGATATCGCGATATTTGTAGCTAAGTGTCTAAATTACCAGTAGGTTAAAGTTGAGCACCAAAGACCTGGTGGTAAGCTTCAGGATATCAGTGTGGTGAATATGGACTTCATTACAGGGTTGCCTTGTACTCACCGACAGTATGATTCCATTTGGGTCATTGTAGACCGAATGACTAAGTCAGCCCATTTTCTTCCAGTTAACACCTCAAACTCAATCGAGGATCATGCTAGACTCTATATTCGAGAATTGGTAAAGTTACATGGTATCCCCTTGACCATTATTTCAGATAGGGGTACTCTGTTTACCTCTCAATTTTGGAAGACATTCCAGAAGGGTCTTGGTACCCAAGTTTACCTTAGACCAACTTTTCACCCACAAAAAGATGGTTAGGTAGGGTGGACTATTCAAATGTTAGAGGATATATTGAGGGCATGTGTGATCGATTTCAAAGGTAGTTGGGATGATCATTTGCCTTTGATTGAATTTACTTATAATAACAGTTATCATTCTCGTATTCAGATGGCCCGTTTGAAGCACTTTATGGTAGGAGGTGTAGGTCTCCTATTGGTTGGTTTGAAGTTGGTGAAGCTACCTTGATAGGGCAAAATTCAGTCCATGAAGCTATGGAGAAAGTTAAGTTGATTAGAGAAAGACTGAAAACAGCTCAGAGTCATCAGAAGTCTTATACAGATGTGAGAAGAAGGGAACTTGAGTTTGCTATTAGTGATTTGGTTTGCTTGAAACTTTCACCCATGAAGGGGTCAACAGGTTTGGTAAGAAAGGAAAACTCAGTCCCCGCTATGTTGGTCCTAATAAGATTGTGGGTCATTTTGGCAATGTAGCCTATGAGTTGAATTTTCCCACAGACTTAGCATCAGTGCATCCAGTTTTTCATGTGTCTCAATTAAAAAAGAGCATTGGTGATCCTGCATCAGTTGTTCCTTTAGATAATATGGGTGTAAAGGATAGTCTCTCTTACACAGAGGTCCCTGTTGAGATTCTAGACCGTCAGATTCGTAAGTTGAGGAATAAAGAGGTCACTTCAGTAAAGGTTCTTTGGAGAAATCAACTAGTTGAGGGAGCTACTTGGGAATCAGAGGCGGATATGATGACCAAGTACCCTCATCTTTTCTCTTCGAACTCTACTCCTACTCAAGGTAATAGTTTCCTCTTAATTAATTCTTTCTATTCCATGTCACATAGTTACTCTCATGTCATGTCATGCATTCACGAGTTCAAATTCAGTCCATGTTTCAGTTATCATGTCAATATTCAGCACTTAGAAATTCAGTGTTGGAATTGCAGCTCTTTCCCTAACTCTTCAACTTAGTTACTTTATATTCGGGGATGAATGACACCAAGGGAGAGATATTGTAACACCCAAAAAATCCCAAGCTAAAATTTGAACCATGCTTCAAGTACATAAGAATTTAAACTTCATATTTCAGCTGCATTAGAAGTGATTTAGACATTTATTAAGGCATCATATAACTCCTAGCTCATAGCCAAGTTGAAATCTTCCTTACCGGTGGTTTTCTCGTGAAGAATCTTGCCATAGTCAACTTCAAGTGATCATAAATCTTAGGTTATGGGGTATTTTTGATCTCAAGACTCACCAAATGATAGATATTTGAATTAACTTTCCAACGCATCTATATTAACCTTAATCCAATGTCAGAGCTATAAGTTATGGTAATTTTAGTGAAGCACTGTCCAGCAGTGAGAACATACGAGTGTAGGTACGATTGTGGTTACAACGTATGATCATACCATGCTCCCGTCTGATCAAAACAGCCCCGAAAACCTGAAGGTTGACATGTATATCTTCCAACCATGAAAGGGAAGCACGACCGTGCTTTAAAACCACGATTAAAGGCACGATCGTGACTTCGAAACTTGATCCGGCTTGAACTTCCAAGCTAATAATCAAGACACGATCGTGAGTGAGTCCCATGATTGTACCATTGCTCGTATGATCATGTTTAGAGAACCCAAAAGTCCAGTCCATACCACGATCACAACCCACAATCGTGGGAAGGTCTCGTGAGTTCCTCCCAACAGTTTTTTCAATACATTTTTATAAGGGCACCTTAGTCTTTTCCCACTCTTTTAACATATAAGCTACATCATTTAAGTACTCCCAAACCTAATTATTAAGCCTAAAATTTTCCCTAATCCCTCAACATTCACAAGAGAAAAGAGGCGATTTCTCTCTTCTTCAGGCAACTAGGGTTCATCTTCTTCAAGCTTCCAATTCCAAAGATTTCTCCAAGCCTTTCATCTCCAGGTATGTGTGATTTAATCAATGGGTTTATTTCACCCATTGAGTCCCAAAGTTAACTCAAATTTCTCAAGTTTAATTCACCTTTCAAGCCTAGGATTTCCATGGAAAGTGTGAATTCCTTTAGTTTTCAGTTTCTTGCTTGACTGAACCATGGATATTTTTTATCCCATGAATTTGAGCACCTTTACATACTCATGATTGTGAAATCTCGTTATATTGAAGAATTCTTGATTTTAGGCTTGAGTTATGGAATTCCATATTGTGGCCAGTTTATAGAATCGCCATTTGTAGTTGCATTCTTCTGAGATAGAGGGTTATGAACACCCGATGACCTAGGATATCATGCATTTTTAGGTGAGTACTCAATTAATCAATTTTCATGATTTAGAATGCTTTCATATATAGCACTTATCTTTCAGTTTGAGAAAATCATTATTGTTGAGCATTTCAGTATATCAGTTTACCTTCAGCTGGGATTAGTACCTAGCACCGAGAGAATAGGAGTTCAGATAACCCAATTCCCAAAATTATGTTGCCACCGTAGATTAATATTATATTACTTTTGGACATAAGTTAGTAGATCCACAACAGCCAGTGTTCGTACCCTCGGCAAGGTATCCAACTGGGGTTACTAGTTGGGCCCTATTTAGCTCAGATGGGGTATGTCGGTTAATAGTAGCTCCCACAGTTTAGTCTCAGACCTCGCTTGACCATGTATTCAGTATTTCAGCTTATCTATCAGTACATGTTTATTTCGTGGTCTTGCATTAGTTTATTCATGCCACATGTATTATGTTCAGCCTACTTCAGTTATTTTCCTATCCCATATACTCAGTATATTCAAAGTACTGATCACATACTTTTCTTTACGCTACATTGTATTATTATATAGGTTTCGATGTTCCGCATATGGATCATACCTAGTATGATCTCCTATCTCATCAGCTGCAGTACTTTGGTAAGACCTCATCACTTGGTGACTAATTATCAGTATTTCATTTTATTTTATTTCAGTTTCAGACAGTTGGAGTTAGTTGAGGGCTTGTCCCAACAACTCATATGATTTAGAGGCTTTCAGACAGATAGTTAGATTTTCAGCATATTATTTATGTCAGACAGTCAGTTAGATTATGTTGTCAGCTCTATGAGTTTTATTCAGATATTGTCACTTGGGCGTATTACCAAACTTATTATCCAGATTATTAACTTTCGTACAAGTGATTTCTAGATTACTTCAGTATTTATAGTGTCATGCCAGGCCATAAGTTAGCTTGGGGTCACTTGTCGTTCTAAGCACCGTGTTACGAGGGGTAGTCTCGGATCGTGACAAAAACATATTAAAAAATTTATTTGACAAGATCTACCATAAAGTGATAGAATCCACAGGTTCGTTCTGCAACCATTCTTTAGTTTCACTAATTAAAGAAAATGAGAATAAGGCCAATTGCACATACTCGTACAAGACATTTTGATAATGGAAATTTTTGCTCAACTCAATGAATGTCATGAGGTTCTTATGTGGGTCTTCATAAGGTCTACCTTGATACTGGCACATATTCTGCACCAGTCACACTGTTCATTCTTTTAGCTCAAAATTCCCATTAATGTTTGGCTTCACAATAGCTTTTGATGCATTTTCTAGGCAGAGCCGGATAAAGTTCAACACTAGGACCCTTTTTGAGGTTGCTTCCCCCTCTCATCGAGCTTTCGCATTGCCGATGGGGTTATGATTAAGGTTGTAGTCACCCATTCATCTCCGTGCTCTAAATGTTCTTTCAATTTAGGGATCAAAATAAACCAAGGGATTGCCTTGACTCCTAGTAATTGGCATACACTATGCCTATCACCTAAGATGTACAGAAATAACAAAACCAATAAGATCTGAATAGTGTAAATATGGACCCAAATAAGAAAATAATTGTTCACATGTTCCCGAAATAGTGCCAAAAACTTGTTGCATCCAAATATGCACTCAAGTGCATATGGCCGTACAATTAGTATAGGACGTTAAGTCCAGATATCGTACCACAAGAGACTTGGAAGATCACTCGTCTAATTCAAATTTTTATTTCACTCTTTGAGAAAAGAAACAAGTAATTCTTTGAGATTTAACTATGCTACGATTAACTAGAAAGTGCTGAAAATATGGTTCAAGCTTTATAGATATTTTGGTTTCAAGATAATTTTTGAGAGAAGTCCAGGATCTTGGTGATTCCAAAAATCCGGTTGAGTCTTCCTACCGTTACGTCTATTGGTCTTTCAGAGTTATTAGTTGAAGGTTTAAATCCCTTATCGATCATTTTTCCAAAAACTTTAAAACTACTCAACTACCCCTAATGGCTATATTTCTATGGTTGTCGGTTAATAGTGAAGTGCATTAAGATGTCATTCATATCAACTAAGCTAGGTCACATGGTATATTTCTATCCTCAGTGAAAAATAAATTCCCCTTCCTTTTAAGGTTCAAGAACTATCCTTATTTCTTATTTTTACACTTGTAGTCCCCTTTTTCAAGTCCAACAAACAAGCCCTAGATAATATTAGTAAGGTAAACAAGCAAACGACTAATTCAAATCAAGAAGAAATTAATAACTCGAAGATTGAAAACTTAATATAGTTGAACAATATTTAGACTTCAACAATCATGCTTATGCCAAAACCCTAGAACTAAGTATTTTAGCTGCTCATGATTAGCAAAGATATCCAAAATTCATGAGAATTATAAAAGAAATTTAGAAGAATTTAAGAAAAGAAAATAAACCAGAAGAAAGAACTCTCTTGCCCTAGCTTCATGCTTCAAAATAATGTCTAGCTTATTTTTCACGCAAAAACTCTTATTTATAGAACTTAGGGTACGAGGAAATAAAACAAAGCCATCTCCTACTCGAACTAGGAAATCACTTTCTCGCGCTAGTGGTAAAAAGCAAGCCAGTGGCGCAATAGACATACTGAACGTATGAGAGTATTGGAAACTTATCCACTGCCTTAAAGTAAGGAGTGGCATAGCAAGTTCTGAGGCAGTGTGCAACTCACATCACTGCCTTAAAGCAAGGAGTGGTTTAGGGGTCTTTAGCAATATTTGGCAAGCATGTCTTCTCCACTCCTTATCTGCAAGGCGAGGCATTGGCACAGGACTTAGTATAGTATGGCCACTTCCTTGATTTCCCACATGATGATTTATGATGATCTTGCCTCTTTTACCATTGTTTATTCTCCAAGTCCCTCAATATCCTCCTACAAGCACAAAGCATCAAACACAAGTGTAATTCCCAGCATCTATGCTCAAAATGATACTAAAAGAAATTAAATGTGAGGTAAATGATTGTAAAATAGTATAACATTTAGCCTTGTATCAACAACCCATCTCAATGTGCTTCTTTCTTTCATGATACACAACATTAGAAGCAATATTTAGTGTAGCTTGGTTATCGCAAATCAATTTCATCGGTTTAACTCCTCATATATTCAATTCTTGGAGAAGTTATCTCAACTATATAAGCTCGCACGTAGCCAATGTCATAGCTTGATACTCTTTCTCTGCTCTTGATCTAGCCACAACATCTTACTATTTACTTTTCCATGATATTAGATTACCTCCCATTAAAACACTATAACCTGAATTGGACCTCTTAGTAAAAGGAGACCCAGCCTAATCTGCATCAGAATACCCAACAATGTGGGTGTATCCCTTATTTTCATACAATAAACCTTGTTCCAGAGAGCTTTTGATATACCGTAAAATGCAAATCACCACATTCTACTGACCATCACAAGGTGATTGCAGAAACTGGCTAAATACACTAACAACAAATGAGATGTATGATCCAATGATTGTAATGTAGTTGAGATTGCAAACAAGTCTCCGCTATCTACTGTGATCTTTTAAAGGCTCTCTATCTTGGAATAAGCTTAGTATTTGGTTCCATGAGAGTGTCGACATGTTTTCAATCCAACATACCATTGTCTTCTAAAATGCTTAAGAAATATTTTCTTTGTGTAATAGCAATACCATTGCCATACTATGCCACTTCAATTTCTAGAAAGTATTTCAGCTTGCTCAAATCCTTAGTCTGAAAGTGACTTGAAAGGTTTTATTTGAGTTGAAAAATACCTTCATGATCATCACATGGGTTAACAATATCATCAACATAGATAATTAAAAAGATACATTTGGCATGAGATGAATGCCTATAAAATATGAACTGATCCTCTTCTGTTCGAGTTATTCCAAACTCTTGGACAACAACTCCAAAATGACCAAGCCATGCTTAAGGAAATGGCTTGATACCATAAAGGGATTACGAAGTCTACATATAAATCCAGAATTGATACAAGATCAAGTCCACAACACAAGATTTCAGCAACAATAACCAAGAACAACAAGATGAACACAAATGCTAGTGAATCGAAAGAGCCCCACACGGCTTCACTAGACTTCAAGGTCACAAACGCAACAACAACAAGATAAATAAAAAGATAGTTAACTTGACATATGATATTCAAAAGGCTAAGAACCCTAACAACAAGAGAGGACCCTAAGACTATTAAATATGAACACCAAGATCTTACTTGGACCAAGAGGAACTCAAATGACCTCAAGACCCTAGTTTCTAGCCAAAACACAACACAAGCTTCACTCTTGTGAACCTTGGCAGATTATGCCTCCCAATGGAAGAGAGAGAGAGAGAGAAATATTACAAGTCTTTATCTTGAAATTACAATCAGAAAACTAAGCAAAATGACCCTAAGCTTGTCTATTTATATTACAAGCCAAAATGAACGCTAAAATGACAAGTTTAGCCCTTGGCAGCCGCCCCCTTGGAGTGTAAGCTTATTACACTTCAAGGTCCCACTTCACACTTAAAACATTTAGGTCCTTAGGTGGCTGACTCACCAACTCACACACGGCCATTTGCATGAACAAGGCTTGGAGTTTTTGTAACTCCCGAGCTTGGCTTCGTGTGAAAGGCCGTGCACTTGTGGATCTTGTCCCACCCGTATTATCCTCTCCATCTTGAGAGGAATTTGACCTCAAATTCAGCATTTGGTCATCTTCAACCACATCCACGAGAGAGAGGTCATCAATATTGAAAGTGTGGTGCACTTGATATTCCGGTGGAAGGTCAATCTTTTAGGCGTTGTCATTGATTCTCTCAAGTACTTGGAATGGACCATCACCCCTAGGCAGCAATTTGGACTTTCTTTGAGATGGAAATCGATCCTTTCGAAGATGTACCCACACCCAATCTCCGGGTTCAAGCACAAGCCTTCTTCGTCCTTTGTTTACCCTTTTTGCAACCTCTTGGTTCTTCCTTTCAAGCTTGATCCGCACCTTCTCATGACCTTTTTCATTGCCTCGGCTCTTTTGCATCCATCTAAACTTGTCATGAGATCACTAGACAAAGGAGTGAGATCTAAAGGGGTAAGGGGATTCAAGCCATAAACACACTCAAAGGGAGTCATTCCCGTACTTGAATGTATTACCCGATTGTATGCAAATTCCACCAAGGGTAGGTGATCCTCCCATGAAGTCAGCCTACCTTTAACCATAGAACGTAGCATAGACCCTAAGGTTCTATTTACTACCTCCGTTTGGCCATCGGTTTGTGGGTGGCAAGACGTGGAGAAAAGCAACTTCGTTCCAAGCCTACCCCACATGGACTTCCAAAAGAGACTTAGGAACTTTGAGTCCCTATCACTCACAATAGTCCTTGGGACTCCATGAAGCTTTACAACATGTTCAATAAATAATGAAGCTACACTAGGAGCATCTTCAGTTTTAGCACATGGAATGAAATGAGCCATTTTGGAGAATCTATCAACAACAACAAAAATGCTATCTCGACCCTTTCTAGTCCTTGGCAGCCCCAAAACAAAGTCCATCGAAATATCTAACCAAGGGCTAAGGGGAGTGGGAAGTGAGGTGTACAATCCTTGAGGTCGGAGGCGGGATTTTGCACACCGGCAATCCACACATTGGCCGCAAATTTTAGCAACATCCTTGCGAATTTTGGGCCAATAGAATTGTTCCTCTAAGATACCGAGGGTCTTGTCAACCCCAAAATGCCCCATGAGGCCACCATCATGTGCCTCTCTCACAAACAATTCCCTCCATGAACTATAAGGAACACACAACCTCCTCCCTTTGATCAAATAGCCATCAAATCGAGAGTAGGAGGAATTGCTATTCTCCTTAAGCCATCGGTCCCTTCCCCACTCTTCACATTCCCTAAAAATAGGAGCAAAGGTAGGATCCTCGGGATACAACATCCGCAAGCTCTCAAATCCCATTAACTTCGAAGACAAGGTAGCAACAAGCACATGCTTTCTAGACAACGCATCAGCCACAACATTTTCCTTCCCCCTTTTGTAATGAATTACATAAGGGAAGGTCTCAATAAACTCAATCCACTTAGCATGACGCCTATTCAACTTGTCTTGGCTCTTAAGGTGTTTCAACGATTCGTGGTCCGTTCGTATCACAAACTCCTTAGGCCACAAATAATGTTGCCAATTGCCGAAAGCTCTAACAAGGGCGTACAACTCCAAATCATAAGTCGAGTAATTAAGAGTTGCCCCTTTGAGCTTTTTACTCAAATAAGCAACGGGCTTGCCTTCTTGCATTAAAACAGCCCCGAGGCCAACCTTACTAGCATCACACTCTACTTCAAACATCTTATCAAAATTGGGCAATTGCAACAAAGGCGCCGAGATGAGCATAGCTTTCAAGGCTTCAAAAGCCTTAGCTTGCTCTCCCCCCCACTTAAAGTGTTGGTCCTTTCTAATAACCTCGGTCAAGGGTGCTGCTATGGAGCTGAAACCTTTGACAAACCTCCTATAAAAGTTCGCCAACCCATGGAAACTTCGAATTTCTCCAATAGTTTTAGGGGTCGGCCAACTTCGTATAGCGTCTATCTTGGATTCGTCCACTTCCACACCCCTTGAGATCACGACAAAACCCAAGAAAATCACTTTATCAACACCAAAAGAACACTTCTCTACGTTGGCATACAACTTCTCCTTTCGGAGCACGTCAAACACACACCTCAAATGCATCACATGATTATCAATAGATTTACTATATACCAACACATCATCAAAATACACCACCACAAACTTTCCAATATAAGGCTTCATTACATGATTCATTAGCCCCATAAAGGTGCTAGGAGCATTGGTAAGGCCAAAGGGCATGACCAGCCACTCATATAGACCAAATTTGGTCTTGAATGCGGTCTTCCACTCATCATCGGGTTGCATGCGAATTTGGTGGTAGCCACTCCTAAGATCCACTTTAGAAAACAAACAAGAACCATGGAGCTCATCTAACATATCATCTAGTCTAGGGATTGGATGACGATACCTTATAGTGATTTTGTTGATGGCTCTACAATCGACGCACATGCGCCAAGTTCCGTCTTTCTTTGGTACCAAAAGCACCGGGACAGCACACGGACTCATACTTTCCTTGATGTATCCCTTGTGGAGAAGCTCCTCAACTTATCTCTCAAGCTCCTTAGTGTCCATGGGATTGCTCCTATAGGCCGGTTTGTTTGGAAGTTGTGAACCCGACACCAAATCAATTTGGTGCTCAATTCCCCGAAGTGGGGGCAATCCTTGTGGAAGTTCTTGAGGAAATACGTCTTCATAATCCTGCAATACACAATAAATCAAAGGAGACATGGAAGGATTAGTGGGGTTAGTATTAAAATAATGAGCCAAGAGTAACATAGGCGTGCCCTCATCATGATCTATGAAAAGTTCCTTCTTCCTATCCAACATCACCATAGCCCCTCCCCCCGTTGCTGTTGGGGTAGCCTCCGATGTCCCTACTGCCCCACCTACGGAACTCCCTCTCTTTTCTCCCCTTTCGGGTTCCTTTCCCTTTTTCTTCAATTCTCTCATCCTTTGATGCCACTCATTTACTTGGGAAGGTGAAAGAGGATGAAGTGTGACCTTTCGGCCATCCTTCTCAAGTGTATAGCAATTGGACCTCCCATCGTGTTTGGTAGACCTATCATATTGCCAAGGCCTACCTAACAACAAGTGACATGCTTGCATTGGTATCACGTCACAAAGTACTTCATCGTGGTAGTTTCCCACCTTAAACCGTATCACACATTGCCTTGTGACCTTCAATTCACCACAATCATTCAGCCATTGTAACTTATAAGGACTAGAGTGTGGTGTAGTTGGTAACTTTAAGAAATTTACCAAAGCATGACTTGCGACATTTGTACAACTACCACCATCGATCACCAAGGTGCACACACTCCCCTTTACAAGACATTTAGTGTGGAATAGATTTTCCCTTTGGCTTGGGTCATCTACTGCCGTACTAATCATGACGCGCCTAACCACAAAGTTTGGAACCACACACTCCCCTTCTTGAGGATAAACATCTTCACCATCATCACCATCATCATCGTGTGGTCCATCATCGGTTTCCTCTCCATCTTGAGGCTCGGCCTCATCTTCTCCCTTTTCGGGACCCACCTCCTCACCAAGGTAATACACTCTCCCTTCCCTTAGGATAACATTGCGTCGGTTTGGACATTCATTGGCCTTATGTCCCCAACCTTGGCACTTGAAACATTGGAATCCCTTTGGGTTAGGATACTTGTGAGCCTCCGATTTTGGAGGAAATTTGGGGACTGTTTTGGACTCGGGCAGCCTTGTAGTGGCGGGTTGGTCCTTGTTTTTGGGCCAACCCGAGGGGGCTTGTCCCCTAACCTTGAAAGATGATCTCTCTTTAAGTTCCCTCTCAATTTCAAGAGCCGCTTGGAAAATGCCGTCAACGGTTTCAAACTTGTGAAGGGTTAAATGAGTGGATATCTCTTGTTCAACCCACACTTGAACCGGATAATGTCGTGGCTGATTTGCTCCCCACGATGATCAAGCTTCAACATGAGTTGTTGAAACTCATCAAAGTAGGCCATCACACTCTTGTTACCTTGACGCAAGCCATACAATCTAGCAAGCAACTCATGGCGATATCTCTCGGGAAGGTATCGTTGCCTCATCAAGTACCTCAACCGATACCAAGGTGGTGGCTGCCCATCCACTAGTTCATCACCAAACCGCTTGACGTACTCCCACCAAGTGTTAGCATAACCCTCAAAGTGAGCTATAGCATAACTTCCTTTCTTTTCTTCCGAGATATCATTAACTTGGAAGACTTTGTCACAAGCCGATTCCCAAGCTAAGTATGCCTCGGGGTCACTTTCACCCTTAAAGAAAGGTAGACTCAACTTTATGGTGTTGATGCCTACATCCCTCTCATGGTGTCGGTTTCCTCTTTCTTCATATCCACGGTATCTCCGTTGAACTCCTCTGCCCCCTCTCACCTCCTCCTCCCTCATGTAAGTATCATCAAAGGCCCCGTACCCTTCATACTCCTCCCTACCATACTCCTCAAGGTGGGCTGGTCGGTTTTGGATATTTGGAATTTGATTTGGGGGTATTGGATTTTGTGGAGGTGGTGGTCTTTGGTTTAATGGAGCTTGGAATGGAAGGTTCGGATTTAGTGGTGGAATTTGACGTCCAAATCCCTCATGCGGGACTTGGGGATTCTGGAAATGCGTTGGTCTATTGGGGCCACGGTTAGGAGGGAAAAAGGTGGTTTGGCTTGCGGCATTTAGTGGAGCTTGAGGTGCATTTAGCATTTGGTGGACTGTTTCGGGGGTGATGGTTGCGGAGGAAGTCCTATCATGCCCATTGGTAGAAACATGTAGAGGAGTAGAAGGACGAGAGTTCCTTTGACTCTCCACTAGTTCTAACCTCCCACTAATAGTCGACACCTCTCCCTTGATTGCTGCCAAGTCCCCTCTCACGGCCCCAAATTCTGAATTCAACCTTTCAAGTGTCTGGGTAACGGCCTCAAGAGTAACCCTCATAGAGTCAAGTGCATTAGTATCCATGTTATGGGACGTGGTCCCTTCCATTGTCAAGGTATTATACTCTTTAGATCACCACATGTTTGAGTTCCACAAGTGTTGTAAATTGGCTAGTAACCGTGAATCCTTTAAGGTATGAGTAAGCTCTTATCTGGAGTGGATTTTTGTTTGAAGACTCAAAGAATTCTTGTCGGACTAGAACCAAAAATAGCAACGTATTCAAAAGATAAAAAGGCACTCAAGTAATCATCGACACGAACAAACGGATTCAAAGGACTAATCGACAACCTAGTAGGAATGTACTAGTTTGTTAATTAGTTCTAGAACCAAGTAAAGGAAACCAAGAATCAACAATTAGCAACTAGAATAATATCCAAAGTTGAGCTTAGGGGTGACGTGGCAGCATGCAATTGGCCTTGGGCCCACACGGTTTGTATATATATAACTTCTATGTATATTTTTTTTTTTTTTTGTGTCTCAAATCTGAAATTTAATATTCATATAACTTGTGATGGATGACAATGTGTTTTGGAGGGAAAAATAATAGTCTTGTAGCCTTTTCAACCTTTCAAACTCAAAGGGTGATGTTTGACTAACTAGTCCCACAAAACAAGGCTCCTTGAATTAGGGAAGAGTGGTTGAGAAGACTAGGAAGTGATGGGTGCAAGTCTTTCACCAACAACTTTATGACTTGTGTTGCAACTTGAACACAACAAGATGAGCAAGATGAACAAGTTTAAAAGATGAACACCTTCATCAACTTCTTCAAGCACATAACACACAACCATCAATTTTTGTCATCAACAACATACAACTTTCAGCCACTTCAAGTCACCACAACAATGGTCAAGTTTTCAAGCTCAACTTTTAGATCTAGACACTTTAGTGTTGGTGGGAAAGAATCCAACACTAGAAACACACTAAACAAGCAAAATAACACCTAGATCTAAACATACAACAACATTCTCGGATTTGTCTTCAATGGACAGATTTCAGAATTATTATTATTTTATTTTTTTTTGTTTAATCCGAGAACAAGCCCAAGATGGGTTGTGTTGGAACACAACCGGTCTTGCTCTGATACCAAACGATACAAGATCAAGTCCACAACACAAGATTTCAGCAACAATAACCAAGAACAACAAGATGAACACAAATGCTAGTGAATCGAAAGAGCCCCACACGGCTTCACTAGACTTCAAGGTCACAAACGCAACAACAACAAGATAAATAAAAAGATAGTTAACTTGACATATAATATTCAAAAGGCTAAGAACCCTAACAACAAGAGAGGACCCTAAGACTATTGAATATGAACACCAATTTCTTACTTGGACCAAGAGGAACTCAAATGACCTCAAGACCCTAGTTTCTAGCCAAAACACAACACAAGCTTCACTCTTGTGAACCTTGGCAGATTTTGCCTCCCAATGGAAGAGAGAGAGAGAGAGAAATATTACAAGTCTTTATCTTGAAATTACAATCAGAAAACTAAGCAAAATGACCCTAAGCTTGTCTATTTATATTACAAGCCAAAATGAACGCTAAAATGACAAGTTTAGCCCTTGGCAGCCGCCCCCTTGGAGTGTAAGCTTATTACACTTCAAGGTCCCACTTCACACTTAAAACATTTAGGTCCTTAGGTGGCTGACTCACCAACTCACACACAACCATTTGTATGAACAAGGCTTGGAGTTTTTGTAACTCCCGAGCTTGGCTTCGTGTGAAAGGCCGTGCACTTGTGGATCTTGTCCCACCCGTATCAAGAATCCCACTGGGAAACAAATCATGTTGGTTGCTCCATATAAACCTTTTTAACAAGTTCTCTATGAAGGAATGCATTTTTATGTCTAGATGGAAAAGGGGTAATTGTTTCATTACCTCCATAGATATGAGGATACAAATAGAAGCCATCTTGTCAACTGGTGAGAAAGTATCTCCATAGTCAATGCCATAAATATGATATGTATCCCTTAGCAACCAGTCTCACTTTGAGACGATCAATAGTTCCATTTGAACCAAACTTAACTGTGAATATCCATGTAACACCCCAAAAATCAATGCTAAGATTAGAATTCTTCAAGAATATATAGAACCAAACTTAGTGATTTGGTAGTATGAGAAGTGATTTATACATGAAGTAAGGCCACAAGAAACTCCTAGCTTATAGCCAAGTTGAAAGCTTTCTTAACGATTGAATTCTTATATAGAATCTATCTATGGTCAACTTCAAATGAGTATAAATTTTAGATTCTGAGGAGTTTTGAAGATCAAGATGCACCAAATGAAAGGTATTACAATTCACCAATTTCTCGTTAATTCGGTATGGGAGTAAAATGTTATGACCATTTTAGTGAAGCACTTTCAAACTGTCTTTTGTCACGCCCCAAATCCCATTGAGGCGTGGGTGGCACCCATAGTCGATATGGCCCAAAAGAACCAATCTTTTCTTATGAACCTTCGTATACATATCCTCGCATGATTCTTATGATACCTTATGCAACTATGCGAAAAACATGAACAAGGAAACATACGCTATATAAATGTATTTAGGAAACTTGGCTGTTGGGGCCATCGAGTCAATCAGAACATTTGTCCCTCACATCCACAACCCACATTTGTCTAAAAGCCTCTAACCGATACATGAACACAACAACCCGTAGTCAGGACAAGTCCCCGCTTTGTACAATGAATACAAAACCAAAATAATATACACATGTGACTCGGAGAAGCCCCGAACTAACTGGAGCTCACCAATGATCTGCGGATGACTCGTGGCCTATTGTGGAGTTCTACTAACACCTGTGCCTACAACAAATAAAGTAAGTTCACAAAAGGGGTCAGTATGAAGAATGTACTGAGTATGTAAGGCTATAAGAAACTTCATGAAACTTAAATACTTCAATGAACTTGATTTCAGGAGAATATTCCATTTGGATCAATCATCTTTTAGTATGTGTGGGATTATGTACCTTACGTTCATTACCTTATCCTTTCTTTATGTCCATTACCATCAATATTCATAACCATCAATGGATAATCATTAATCATGCACAACCGTTAATCTGCAACCGTCAATATGCAATGCATCCGTTAATATGCATCCGTCGATATGCAATGTATCCATCAATATGCAACCATCAATATGCAATGCATCCGTCAATATGCAACCATCTCAAGTTTGGCATCAAGCTAGGCTTTTGCCCCACTGAGCTTTCCCCCTGCTACCACCCGAAAACCAAGGAAGCAGGTTCGGCATCAAGTTTGGCTTTTACCTCACTGAGCTTGCCCCTTGATCCAGTGAATATAATAAAGTTTGGCGTCAAGCTTGGCATCTACCCCACTGAGCTTTCCCCCTGCTACCACCCGAAAAACAAGGAAGCAGGTTCGGCATCAAGTTTGGCTTTTTCCCCCAAAGCTATCACCCGCACTCAAAGAACCATAAAGTAGTGATAAAGTAATTATAAAATAATGTTAAAGTAACCATAAGGAAAATTATAAAGTAACCATGAGGGAGTATATATAAAGTAACCATGAGGGAATATATATAAAGTAACCATGAGGTAATATATATAAAGTAACCATGAGGGAATATTTATATAAAGTAACCATGAGGGAATATGTATAAAGTAACCATGAGGGAAAATACTTCTTCCATTACTTCATTGCATTACTTCTCTCTTTTCCTTTTATGAGATTGATACACCCGGGGGGGGTGGGGTCATAGCCTTATTGGAAACACATAGATGCATTACTTCATTCTTTTATGTTCATGAGATTGATACTTGGCAGTAATTATAATGTTATGGAAGCTTTGGAATTTCGATCAATGATTAAGAGACATTTGAGTCATGACTGGTTCATGATTAAGAAACATGAGAGTAATAACATATGACAACCTGAAATGAGATACCTTTTAACATTTCAGAATGGAACAAGGACAATGACAACATGAACAATATGATGCAGGAGGATATGAAAAGAGTAACCTTACATACCTTTACTTCCAAGTACGAGTACACAAGTCTATATATGAACAAAACAGTCCAGCTTCTTCCTTATGTTTCACTCTACAATGCAAGTCCACAATGAAACTCTTGTTAACGATCATTTACTGTACAGGCGTACAAAATGACAATGAACTATATGACCACCATATAACTTCATTTAACTCCTTATAATACAACTCACTGCATTATCATACCAACAACACCTTAACATTACACGTATTGACCAAGATTTCGTATAACAATAGCATTTCGCATCACACTTACCCTTTATGCCTTCTCATTTCCATTCCGTCACATTTACGCTTATCACTTTGCCTCATAACAACATATGAACAACCATCCATAGTTAATACAGTCCAACATGCCTTCATACGACACTTTAAGGTCATTAAAACGACATCACAAGTTGATAATTACATCCATGAAGGGTACAGGGGTTTCAGGGGGCCAAAGGGATGCAAAAACAAGCAATTCGGAGTTCTGGGCTGATCTGCTAAGCCACCTGCGCCTGCAGGTGTATGAACTACGTCCGCAGGTGACCTTTGGCAGTAGCCAGAGGCACCTGCGTTGGCACCTGCGCCCGTAGGTGCTTCGTCTGCAAGGGCGGGTGCCCGTTTCGGCCAAAAAGGGTCTCTTTTGGGTCTTTTCATGCCATGAATGGTATTTTTGATCATCTTAAACACCAACATTCATCCATGGTCTCACAACACACATAACATCACCAAAACGACACTTTACGGTCAATATGTCACCAAAGCCATAACCAATTTCACAATAGAAATTCCAAACATTATACACCTTGACAAAAAAAGGAAATGCTATAATCACATCTCACATGTCAATATTAACTCCATCATGTTCATTTCCTTTATGACCACAAGTCCATGTTCAAGTTTACAAGGCAAAATCATCCTCCGATTTAGCAAACACAAGTTGTTTTACACATAGTGAACTTCTCACACTTCACCAACATAACCAACATGATATACACCATATATTATGCATGAAATAATTAATCCATCATAATAAACACTTACCAAGTCTTACCAATTGATTTTCTTGGCCAAAGGAGTGACTTAGGGTTCTTGAGAGCAAAGAAGATAATTTTTGGAAAAGTCTAGAAAAGGCATGAGAGTTCAATGGTATAAAAATCTGATTTTCTCTTTATATAGTCCCTCATGTCTCTCTTATATTCTCCTTAGCATTTAATGCAAGATTTGATTGGTCAAATGGACCAATATTGGAAGAATGGGTCAAATTCCATATTGGGCCATGTCTTCTTGTTTATTTTGGGCTTCATTTTTGGGCCCAATGGTGCAAGACTTATTAATGCCCACAAATTAATGTATAATTCATCAAATCTCTCATGTTTCATTATTTCCATTAAGTGTACACGTAGTCGTATAGGTTCGACAACATACAGGTATTTCACCTCCTACAAAGGTCTACTCTCATGTACTAGGCCCAATATCAATTATCTCATCAATAACCTTACAAAGTACACACTTTTCACTCTCGACACTCGAGTAACCATTGTTCAACATCGTCACATAGGGTTTAGTAGGTACGGGGTGTTACATTCTCCCCCCATAGGAACATTCGTCCTCGAATGTTAACAACATCATCTTATATACAACTGATGCATCTCTATACATACACACTTTAAATAAATCATTAGTTTTGGAAAGGGACTATTTATCCTCGATTGTCACCGTATTCAGTTGCCAATAATCCATGCACACTCTTAACGTGCCATCTTTCTTCCGTACACGTAAGTCTGGTGCATCCCTTACATCTTCATTCATGGACTTCTTAGCTCGGCAAGCCACCATAACATGCTCACAAATAGGTTCTATATAGGTACGATATAACCTCTTAACTATAGTGGATTCACCAACAGGCGTAAATACTCCAGATGGTCTAACTAATAATTCTAATGTTCTTTTAATTTTGTAGCGGTCAATGGAGTAACAGATGGTACTTGTAAGACCCAGATCAATCAATGCATATATAGATACATTATGAAAACAACAGATCATATACCTGTAGCTACATCAGGATGGGCCTCCATATTCTGCTGACCCGTTAGAGCATAAGTACGGTCCTGTATTCTGCTAACATTGGCTGCTCCTCTAGTACCGTTACCACGACCAGCTGGCTGTACATCCTGGCCTAAGAAAGGAACCGATGATAATGGTGCAATGGTTGACCCCGTAGGTCGCATAATAATGCTTCGGCCCCTTCTTGGGCAATCTCTCACCATATGCCCGGACATACCACACCAAAAACAAATATTGGTCCCAAGCCAGCATTCCTTTAAATAAAACTTTCCACAGTGTGGACACAACTGGCGAGGAAACCCCGATTGGTTCATACTTCCTTGCTCTTGATACGGATACCCCACTGGTTGTGGACCTTGAATTCCACTACTTTGTCCAATGTGATTACCTCCAAACCCTTGGAACTGGGGTTGATTGCCTGGTGTGGGATAAGAAAATGGTGGTCTCGACGGTCTACTAAAATCCCGAGGCCGAAATTCTCCTTAGGACACCATGTACTATCCCATAGGTCTAGCTTTCTTTGATGGCCCCTCTTCAGCTTTGTGTATCTTTCTTCTCTGCCTCTGATCCTCCATTTTCTGTGCAAAGGCCTGTATCCGGACTATATCCATATCTCTGTTCAGGGCAGCAATGGTACAGTCTCTGACCAATGATGGATCCAATCGACCCACATACCGATGAACTCTATCATCCATAGTGGCTACCATATGGGGAGCATATCTGGCCAAAGAATTAAATCGAAGACTGTACTACCGAACGCTCATATTCCCTTGATGAAGATTTAGAAATTGGTCTACGCGTGCCTCCCGAATATCATATGGAAGGTAGTGATCCAGGAATGCCATTTGAAATTCTTCCCAGCTAGCCGGGGGTACACCGACACCCCTGGATCATTTCCAATCTTCATACCATAATATCGCCTCCCCTTTCAGTCTATACGCCGTGAGTTCAACTGTTTCTACACCAAATATGTGCATAACATCCAAAGCCCTTTTGATTTGATCAATAAAATCTTGCGGGTCCTCATTAAGATCTGATCCGATGAATATAGGAGGGTCTAGTTTCAGGAAATCCTGCGTCCTTCGACTAGCTGCCCTCGTCTCACTATCATTACCTGTCATTGGACCAGCTTGTCCCTGATTCTGTGCCGCAACTATCTGAATCAACATACATACTGTATTTCTTAAATACTAGTCAATGACATTAACGGGTGGCTCAACAGGTTCTTCTCTCCTTCTCGGCTCTTCTGGAGCTGGAAAAGTAGAAGAAACCCGCGAGGTAAACACACTTTTAGCTTCATCTTGCTCAATCTGTTTAGGTGGTAAGTTACTAGTTCCTTCTCCGCCAATCCTGTCTAGCTTCTTAGTCTTAGCCTTGCCCCTTCTTGTAATCGACATTTCTTACTATACCAAAGAAAAACAATTCCCATTGTCAGATACAATTCAACTTACAACACTGGCTCTATCGCACGATCTAGAAGTGAAGAAATGAAACAACATCCTAAATGCCCCATAGCCTCCTACTCATAAATGTGGTGCACAACACATCCATGAACAAGACTCTACTCGGACACGGCTTTGTAGACACCCTTAGAACTAACTGCTCTGATACCACTTTTGTCACGCCCCAAATCCCATTGAGGTGTGAGTGGAACCCGAAGCCGATATGGCCCTAGATAACCAATCTTTGCTTATGAACCTTCGTATACATATCCTCGCATGATTCTTATGATACCTTATGAAACTATGAGGAAAACATGAACATGGAAACATACGCTATATAAATTTATTTAGGAAACTTGGCCTTTGGGGCCATCGAGTCAATCAGAACATTTGTCCCTCATCCATAACCCACATTTGTCTAACAAGCCTCTAACCGATACATGAACACAACAACCTGTAGTCGGGACAAGTCCCCCTTTTTATACAATGATTACAAAACCAAAACAATATACACATGTGACTCGGAGAAACCCCAAACTAACTGGAGCACTCGTGGCCTATTGTGGAGTTCTACTAACACCTGTGCCTACAGCAAATAAAGTAAGTTCCCCAAAGGGGTCAGTACAAAGAATGTACTGAGTATGTAAGGCTATAAGAAACTTCATAAAACTTAAACACTTCAATGATGTTGATTTCAGGAGAATATTCCATGTGGATCAATCATTTTTTAGTATGTGTGGGATTATGTACCTTACATTCATTACCTTCTTCTTTCTTTATGTCCATTAACATCAATATTCATAACCATCAATGGATAATCATTAATCATGCACAACCGTTAATATGCAACCGTCAATATGCAATGTATCCGTCAATATGCAACTGTCAATATGCAATGCATCCGTCAATATGTCGTCTCAAGTTTGGCATCAAGCTAGGCTTTTGCCCTACTGAGCTTCCCCCCTGCTACCATCCGAAAAACAAGGTAGCAGGTTCGGCATCAAGTTTGGCTTTTACCTCACTGAGCTTCCCCTTGATCCAGTGAATATAATAAAGTTCGGCGTCAAGCTTGGCTTCTGCCCCACTGAGCTTTCCCCCTGCTACCACCCAAAAAACAAGGAAGCAGGTTCGGCATCAAGTTTGGCTTTTTCCCCCAAAGCTATCACCCGCACTCAAAGAACCATAAAGTAGTGATAAAGTAATTATAAAATAATGTTAAAGTAACCATAAGGAAAATTATAAAGTAACCATGAGGGAGTATATATAAAGTAACCATGAGGGAATATATATAAAGTAACCATGAGGGAAAATACTTCTTCCATTACTTCATTGCATTACTTCTCTCTTTTCCTTTTATGAGATTGATACATTGGGGGGGTCATAGCCTTATTGGAAACACATAAATGCATTACTTCATTCTTTTATGTTCATGAGATTGATACTTGGTAGTAATTATAACATTATGGAAGCTTTGGAATTTCTATCAATGATTAAGAGACATTTGAGTCATGACTGGTCCATGATTAAGAAACATGAGAGTAATAACATATGACAACCTGAAATGAGATACCTTTTAACATTTCGGAATGGAACAAGGACAATGACAACATGAACAATATGCTGCAGGAGGATACGAAAAGAGTAACCTTACATACCTTTACTTCCAAGTACGAGTACACAAGTCTATATATGAACACAACAATCCAGCTTCTTCCTTATGTTTCACTCTACAATACAAGTCCACAATGAAACTCTTGTTAACGATCATTTTCCGTACAGGCGTACAAAACGACAATGAACGATATGACCGCCATATAACTTCTTCCACTCCTTACAATACAACTCACTGCATTATCATACCAACAACACCTTAACATTACACACATTGACCAAGATTTCGTATAACAATAGCATTTCGCATCACACTTACCCTTTATGCCTTCTCATTTCCATTCCGTCACATTTACGCTTATCACTTTGCCTCATAACAACATATGAACAACCATCCACAGTTAATACAGTCCAACATGGCTTCATACGACACTTTAAGGTCATTAAAATGACATCACAAGTTGATAATTACATCCATGAAGGGTATAGCGGTTTCGGGGGGCCAAAGGGATATAAAAACAAGCAATTCGGAGTTCTGGGCCGATACGCTAAGCCACCTACACCTGAAAGTGGATGAACTACATCCAAAGGTGACCTTTGGCAGTATCCAGAGGCACCCGCGTTGGCACCTGCGCCCGCAGGTGCTTCGTCTGCAAGGGCGGGTGCCCGTTTCGGCCAAAAAGGGTCTCTTTTGGGTCTTTTCATGCAATGAATGGTACATGATCATAACCAAACTTATTTTGACATATGTGTGATCATATTAAACAATAACACTCAGCCATGGTCTCATAACACACATAACAACACCAAAACGACACTTTACGGTCAATACGTCACCAAAACCATAACCAATTTCACAATAGAAATTCCAAACATTATACACCATGAAAAAACAAGGAAATGATATAATCACATCTCACATGTCAATATTAACTCCATCATGTTCATTTCATTTAAGACCACAAGTCCATGTTCAAGTTTACAAGGCAAAATCATCCTCCGATTTAGCAAACACGAGTTGTTTTACACATAGTGAACTTCTCACACTTCACCAACATAACCAACATGATATACACCATATATTATGCATGAAATATATTAATCCATCATAATAAACACTTACCAATTCTTACCAATTGATGATCTTGGCCAAAGGAGTGACTTAGGGTTCTTCAGAGCAAAGAAGATAATTTTTGGAAAAGTCTAGAAAAGGCATGAGAGTTCAATGGTATAAAAATCTAATTTTATCTTTATATAGTCCCTCATGTCTCTCTTATCTTCTCCTTAGCATTTAATGCAAGGGTTGATTGGTCAAATGGACCAATATTGGAAGAATGGGTCAAATTCCAAATTGGGCCATGTCTTCTTGTTTATTTTAGGCTTCATTTTTGGGCCCAATGGTGCAAGATGTATTAATGCCCACAAATTAATGTATAATTCATCAAATATCTCATGTTTCATTATTTCCATTAAGTGTAAACGTAGTCGTATTGGTTCGACAACAAACGGTTATTTCACCTCCTACAAAGGTCTACTCCCATGTACTAGGCCTAATATCAATTATCTCATCAATAACCTTACAAAGTACACACTTTTCACTCTCGACACTCGAGTAACCATTGTTCAACATCTTCACATAGGGTTTAGTAGGTACGGGGTGTTACACAGATTTGATGACCAATACTACGACCGGATCCCACGATCAAGGGTAGAACCTACAAATCATGGGATTGGCTTATCTGATAAACTTCAGATACATGAAAAGGCCTCCTATAACCCACAACTTGATCCCATGATCTTGGGAAGAAACCACGACCCTAGAATGGTCCGTCTGGCGCACAAAACCAGATTTTTCAGCAATATTTTTGAAAGGGTATTCTAGTCTTTTCCCATATTTTAACCTACTAATTTATGTTGTTAAAGCTATACTAAGGATGATTATAAATCTTGAAATACTCCTAATCCCACATTCACTTCAAAACACACGAAAATACTCAGAGAAACATGAGAAACAAGCGACCTCTCTTCTCCCAAAGCAAGAAATTAGGATTCTTAATCTTAAAGCTCAAATCCTCCAAAATTTAGCTCAGGAATCTTGAGTAATTAGGTATGTGGGTATTCATTAAGGTATTACTTTCACCCTTATTCCTAAAAACTAATTTTAAATTATGATTTTTAGTTACAATTTTTATGAACTCATGATCTAGGGTTCACACTCTATTATGCCAAATTCTTGAATTTCAATTGGATCATATTATTTTATTATAATGGTTCCTATTAAATGTTATTATGCATGATTTTCATGGCTTTAACTCATTTGTTTTAATACGTGAAGAATTATTCAGGTTTTATAGACTTCAACCTCTTTCAGAATGAATTATGCATGATTTGATGAGTTTCAGTCTATATTAATTTGACATGCCATGTTTTCCCATGAAATTTAGTATATTTTCATACCTGTGATTCATCATGACCCCTCAGTGTATTGAATAACTCATGATTTTGGACTTGTGTTAAGTAATTTCACATTTTATTTAGATTAAAGAATTGTCATGAGTAGTTGCATTCTTCAGAGATGGCAGGCTATGACACCCGATGACTTAGGATCTCATGCATTGTCAGTTGATTACTAAGTCCATCAATTTTCATGATTTAGAATTCTTTCAGATAAAGTACTTATCTTTCAGTCTCAGAACATCAATATTATTGATCTATTCAGTATATCAATTTATATTTAGTTGGGAGTAGTACTTAGCACTAAGCAAACACAGGGATGAAGGCTAACTCGTTAGTTAAGATGAGACATTTTGTAGAAGTTCCTATGTCCCAGAACTACGAGGCCACCATAGGTTCTAAAGGGTCATCCATCAGACCAGGATTGACACCTTAGTCCTTCTGGGCCCTTTTCGATGGGGATTATACATAAAACTCCATATTTTGCTCACATGGTTATATTTTGGTTAATAGTATCACCCATAATTTCAGACTCAGTATTTGTACACGACTCTCAGTTCAGTTTTACCTATTTTAAACTATGACTTTTCAGATTATCATCGCATTTTAGTACACGTGTATCCCATACAGGGTCATTGTACTCCAGTTTAGCTATTTCCATTTATTTAATATTTAGTACAGTTTTACAACATGTTCAACATTAGTTGTAAATCATATAAAGTTATTATGTTTCTATAGTTTTCCAGTCTCAATATTTTAGCTCATGATTTAGAGATTTCACTATGTCTCACAACTTTCCAGTACAAACATGATTTAAATGCATAATTCAAAAAATTGTTTATTTCCTCAATTTTAAAGTATGTTTTAAGTGTTATTCATGATTAGATCATATCTCAAATACTTAGTATATTCCAAAGTACTGAAGCATACCTCTTCTGCCAATTTTTTTCATGTGATGTAGATTTAGGTGCTTACTATCAGGATTATAGCCAAGCAGATCACATATTTCATCCAGTAGGTGATGAGTTCTCTTTATTCATGGACTCAAGTTAGTTTGTTGTTCCGATATTTTGTTTTCATTCATATGTATTGATTAGGGTTAGCTTGTGGTCATGTCCCGGCTACCTATAGTCAGTATTAGTAGAGGCTTCATAGATAGTCAGTCAGTGTTGTTGTATTCAGTTTCTCTTTCTTTTTAGATTACAGATGTTGTAAATAAACTTTCTAAAAGTAAATGCATTAAACCCATTTATTTCATGATTAGAATTTCACTCAGACAGTTTACCTCTTATACACATTTTAATTAGTTGCTCATGCATTATGCCAATACCATGGGTTAGCTTGGGATCACTTGTGGTTCTAAGTACCATGTTACGACTAGGGGGTAGTCACGGGTCGTGACAAACTTTGATCAAAGCACAAGGTTTAAGTGTCCTAGGGTGTCTTTGAAGTCGTGTCTAGTAGAGTCTTGAGGAATGGTACAGAGATGTCAATACTTTTCTTCGAGAGGCTACAATGCATTTAGGAAATGTTTCATTTCTTTCATATCTTATATTGTGCAGTAGAGATGTACTCTAAGGAATTTATACAGATCCAAGCATTGCTCCATTTCCACTAACTATGCCTCATATTCGAGATAATAGGAATAGTGAAACTTAAATTTATACTAGTAAAGTTTTCTCAGATAGTCCCTACAGACAGTTATAAGATTGCATACGGGCTTGAAAGGATCCCGTTAGTGCCTTTAAGTTTAAAATTTTGAAAGAGTTCACTCTTATTCTTGAAAATAGTGTGGTGAGTCAAAGTTAGATGTTCTCTCAAATCCCTTCTAAGAATCCTATGGCAGAATGACCCAGAGTTAGAAGAATGAGCCTAGAAGTGTAGTAGAAGTAGAGTGGGAATAGCGTTTATCTGGATTTAGTAGATGGGGGCTATGTATCCATTGAGACAGTAAGGTGTTGTGTTGACTTTATGTTAGCACTTTTAGAGAGATTTACCTGTTGAGGGGACGTAGAGTATGACAATGCTTTAGCAAGGATCAAGCTTAGGCAATGACAAGAAAGATAGAGAAGCCTGGTAAGGTTGAGTACGTTCATATGATTTTGAGTAGACTAGCATTCCCTAACTTCTCTCTAGTATTAGTAAGTTGGTATAATATATGAGAAATTATGTGGCTATCCATGTTGAGAGTTAGACCCCAAGTGTGGATTATGGATGATCAGGCTAATAGAGTGAAAAGTTTTGAATTTTAAAAGGAAAAGGTGTGTACTTAGGGTATTGTGAAACTTCAAAAGATTCTAAGTTATTAAGCTTTTAAGGTATAGTATGATGACTATTGAGGCAAGAGAAATTTAAGACTTGTATCTCAGAAGGAAGTACTAGCAGCGAATTTTACACTTTCAAATATAGTCTTTCAGGGGAGTTTAGTATTTATGCGTATATTTATACCCCAACCACTAGAGTGAAGTGATTACTATTTAGTTTAGAGTTTATTAAAAAAGTCAACAAACTTAGAATGATGGTTTAAATCTAAGGAGGAGATGATAGAACAAAGAACCAAGTCTCGTTTTGCGATTCTAGTAGTAATGCTAGTGAGTTCTAGAATATAGCTTGGGGAGGCATATACCCAAACCATTCTTGTCTTAGTATATTTCTTGTACATTATTCATTATGTCATTATACTCATGCCTTGCATGTCAGCGTCATGATCATAACTCATATTCATACAGCTCATACAGAGTTATTTCCATTCTACATTCCTAGTATAAGGAGTAATAGTTCACTCAGTAGTATGAATCATACTCTATGAATTTATGATTTTCAGTCCTATTTCATACAACTCATGACCCATGCACTCATGTTTTACAATATGCTCAGTTCCAGGTACTTATGTACATACTTAATGACTAGTGAGATCACACTACGTCATGTATATTCTCAGTTCAGATCTCTTGAACAAGTTTGTTCACATTATACTTTACCCCTCAGGCCCCAGTTGAGTGTCAAAGTTATGAAAATCTTTTAGCCAAGATTTTACAGTATCCCTTTTATTACAGATTCTCATGTTCAAGTTCTTCAGTGACCCTTCTTATGCTTTGATGGTGATGTTGATGGTAGTTGAGTGATAGGATTGAATGATTTGTTGATATACCTACATATAATGGCTTATGGTAGTTAGTAACTCTTTGAGTAGAACTTAAGGTTGATCATTTAAGGCGGTAAGAAGAAGTGTATCTTTGAGGGTGATATCTATAGGTAGATATAGAATATAGATTTCCATGGTAGAGACCAATGTAGTCATTTTAGAGGTAGTGCTTTATATCTCCGAGTTAAGATTGAACAGAGTAAGAGTATGCAGCTAGACTTATTCTTTGAAAGCCTAATGTAGTGTATCCCTAAGGGAGTTAGAAAATTTCAGCTAGCAAGTGTGGTATTTTCATACGAAGAAGCATAGTTGAGAAATGTTACTAAGTTACAGAGTTATCATTCACATTGCTTAAATGATATAAGTCCTATCCTTACTTTCGGCCTAAGATACTCTTGTTTCATAATAGGTAGTTTCAGACCAATGGTGTCTCATGTTCAAATCTATACCATTTTTATTCTCTGAACTTAGATCAGTAGACTAGGACACTCAGACCATGTTGGAATCCTAATTCATATATCTCACTCAGATCATGCCCAAAATTCCTCTCTCCAAATGTTATTAGAACCTCTAACAAGGAGAGTTGAACGTAACAAATATTCCTTTCTCTGTGACTCTAAGAAATTTCATGTCGTTATAGATCACTTTGCAGTTCTACATATATGTTTGTGATAGTGATACTTTATTTGAGTTCTAAACTCTCAGTATGAACCAGTATTTATAGCCATCATTTCAGTTCAGAGATCAGACAGACAATTCCAGTAGTTTCCTATCCTTCCTTTTAGTCATACTCCCTAGAGTCCACGTCTATACCTATTTCATGCAAGCTTTTATGTGTATTCGTATTGTGTGGAAATACAATCGAGTTTTATTCCCAGTGTAAAAATTAGATCAGATCAACAATCAGTTTAGTTCAGATCATGTTTCAGTTATAAATTCAGTTATCATGTCAGTATTCAACTCTTAGAAAATCATTGTTTAGATTGCAGCTCTTTCCCTATCCTTTCAACTTAATTACTCTTCATTCGAGGATGAATGATCCCAAGGGGAGATATTATAACACCCCAAAAATCCAAGCTAAGATTTGAATTCTTCAAGCATATATAGAACCAAACTTAGTGATTTGGTAGTAGGAGAAGTGATTTAGACATGAATTAAGGCCACAAGAAACTCCTAGCTCATAGCCAATTTAAAAGCTTTCTTAATGATTGAAGTCTTGTATAGAATCTATCTATAGTCAACTTCAAATGAGTATAAATCTTAGATTATGAGGAGTTTTAAAGCTCAAAACCCACCAAATGAAAGGTATTTGACTCTTCTTTCAAATGTTTCCAATTTCTTGTTAATCCGGTACGGGAGTAAAAAGGTTATGATCATTGTAGTGAATCACTTTCAAACTGTCAGATTTGATGACCCATACTACGACTGGATCCCACAATCGTGGGTAGAACCTGTGATTAATGGGATTGGCTCATCTAATGAAGTACAGAGACCTAAAAAGTCCTCCCAGAACCCACGATTGGATCCCATGATCTTGGGAAGAAACCACGACTGTAGGATGGTCCGTTCGATGCCTAAAACCAGATTTTTCAGCAACATTTTTAAAGGGGTATTGCAGTTTATCCCATCTTTTAACCTCTTAAACTATGTCGTTTAAGCTATCCTAAGATTGAATATAAATCCTAAACTACTCCTAATCCCTCATTCACTTCAAAACACATAAAAATACTCAGAGAAACATGAGAAACAAGCGACCTTTCTTCTCCCAAAGCAAGAAATTAGGGTTCTACAGCTTAAAGCTCAAATCCTCCAAACTTTAGCTCAAAAATCTTCAGTAATTAGGTATGTGGGTATTTAATAAGGTATTCCTTTCACCCTTATGACCAAAATATAGTTTTAAATTATGATTTTTAGTTACGATTTTTATGAACTCATGATCTAGGGTTCATACTTAATTATGCCAAATTCTTGAATTTCAATTACCTTATGTTATTTTATTATCATGGTTCCCATTCAATGTTATTATGCATGATTTTCATTGCTTTAACTTAGTTATTTTAATACGTGAAGAATTATGCATGTTTTATAAACTTCAACCTCTTTCAGAATGAATTATGCATGATTTGATGGATTTCAGTCTATATTAGTTTGACATGCGATGTTTTCCCATGAAATTTAGTATCTTTGCATACTTGTGATTCATGACCCCTCAATATATTGAATAACTCTTGAATTTGGACTTGTGTTAAGTAATTTTAGATTCTATTCATATTAAAGAATTGTCATGAGTAGTTGCATTCTTCAGAGATGGTGGGTTTTGAACACCCGATAACTTAGGATTTCATACATTGTCAGTTGATTACTCAGTCTATTAATTTTTATGATTTAGAATACTTTCAGATAAAGTACTTATCTTTCAGTCTCAGAACATTTATCAATTTATATTCAGTTGGGAGTAGTACTTAGCACCAAGATGATGCATGAATGAAAGCTCACTTGTTAGTTAGGTTGAGACCTTTAGTAGAAGTTCCTAAGTCCCAGAACTACCGCGCCACCATATGTAACACCCAGAAAATCCAAGCTAAGATTAGAACCATGCTCCAAGTACAAGTAAAATCAAACATCATATTTTTGTAGTATGAGACGTGAGTTAGACATGTATTAAGGACACAAGTAACTCCTAGCTTATATCCAAGTTGAAATCTTCTGTACTGGTGGTTTTCTTGTGAATTATCTTGATATAGTTAACTTCAAACATGTATAACTCCTAGATTCTAAAATTTTTTTGAGCTCAAAACCCACCAAATGATATATATATTTGATATATCTTTCAAATGCATAAAGTTTCACCTTAGTACAATGTTGGAGCTAAGAGTTATGACCATTTTAGTGAAGCACTGTCCAATAGTGATATAGTACCAGCACAACCCATGATCGTGGTTAGAACCCATGGCCGTACCATGCTCCCGCCTAATCAAAAAAGTCCCAAACATTTATGATTTGACAATTATACCTTCCAACCACGAGAGGGAACCACGACCATGGCTTGAAACCATGATCGTAGGTACAATCGTGACTCCTAAGGTTGATCCGGCTTGGATTTCCAACCTATGAACCAAGGCACGATCGTGAGTGGGTCCCATGATCATACCATGCCTCCTCTAATCATTTTCAAAGAACCTACAGTTCAGCCTCCCAACCAAGAACACCACCCACGATAGTAAGTGGGTCCCACGATCGTGGGATGAGTCGTACGTCCTTCCCTGCAGCTCTTTCAGTTACGAATTTAAAAGGGAACATCAATATTTTCCCACTCTTTTAATATCAAAACTATGTAGTTTAATCTATTTCAAGGATAATTATCAAGGTTAAAATTACCTAGGCCCTCATTATATAGAAAAACAATCGACACTTAGCTTTAACACAAAGGAAGAGGCGATTTTCTTTCCCTAAGGAAGAATTAGGGTTTTACAACTTAAAAGTTCTACTTTCAAGGATTTATTTAGGGTTTTCATCTTCAGGTATGAGGGATTTCATCAATGAGTCTCCTTTCACCCATTGAGTCCCAAAAGTTAACTCAATTTCTCAGTTTAATTCCTTCCTCAGAGCTTAGGGTTCTTGAGATGTGAATTTCTTGATATTCTAGTTCCTTGATCTCATTGAGTTATAAACCCATGTTTTAACATGAATTTTAGTACCATTACATGTTTAAAATTATAAACCCTAATTATATTGTGAAATCTATGATTTTTGGACTTGAGTTATTAAATTCCTTAATTCACTCAGTTTATGAAATTGTCATAATAGTTGCATTCTTCTGAGATGGTGGGCTATGAACACTCGATGACCAAGGATTTCATGCACATACTTCTGAGTATTATATTCTCCAGCTTAAATGTTTTGAATACTCTAAGATAATGCATTTATTTTAAGTCTTTATAATATTACTATTACTGAGCATTTCAGTTATTAGTGTCATTCAGTTGGGAGTAGTACTTAGCACTGAGTGGACGCAGTGATGATGGATCACCCATTAGTTAGGCTAATACCTTTAGTAGAAGTCCCTAAGTCCTAGAACTATGGTACCATCGTAGGATCTAAAGGGTTACCCGTCAGTCCAAGCTTGATACCATAGTCCTTTCAAACATCAGTTTAATAGATCCATACCAGTCAGTGTTTGTACCCTTGGCAAGGTTCTGAACAACCTTCCATCTAGGGTTACAGATTGGACCTCAGTTAGCTTAGATTGAGGTATGCCGATTACCAGTAGCTCCCATAATCCACAGTTTATAGTTTATATTCAAATACTTGTATGACCTTGTATTCAGTTGTTTAGTTTATCATATAGTACACATTTATTACTTGGTCTTGCATCAGTTTACCATGTCACATGCATCATGTTCAGTTTATATCAGTTATTTTCCATCTCATATACTCAGTACATTTAAAGTACTGATCGCATACTCTACTTTGCGCTATATTGTCTTATAATATAAGTTCTGACATTCAACATCTAGATCACGCTTAGTACGATTGCATATCATATCAGCAGCAGTGTTTGTTGAGTCCTTGTTCTTCGAGGACTAGTTATCATTATTTTATTTTATCTTATTTCAGTTTCAGACAGTTAGAGTTAGTTGAGGGCTTTTCCCAACAACTCATATGATTTAAAAGGTTTTAGACAGACAGTTAGATTTTTCAGCATGTTGATTATGTTAAACAGTCTTAGTTTTGACATTCAATATTGATTTTGGCTTTATTATAATTATGTCATTTTAGGTCAGCTTCTGCTATGTATTTATCAGTTTACCTTATTATTCTTAGTGACATGTCAGGCCATAGGTTAGCTTGGGGTTGCTTGTGACTCTAAGAACCATGTTACGACTTGAGGGTAGTCTCGGATCATGATAAACTTGGTATTTGAGCATCAGGTTTAAGTGTACCAGGGAGTCTGAAAGTTGCTTTAAGTATAGTCTTGTTCAAGGGTGTGAAGTGCGCCATACTTATGAGCGAGAGGCTATGAAACATTTTATGAAAAGTTTCACTTTTTTCATGTTCATATCGTGTGAATGAGTATGAACTCTACTAAAATCTTATTCTAACTTATGCTCTACATGTTTACAGAATATGCCTCCCAAGAGAGCTAACGGAAGGAGGAATGGCAATGACAACAAAAATGGAAATCTGCAAGCACCACTAGCTCCTACAAACCCTCTTAATGAACAAGTTTCCCATGCCAAATTTAGGGCTGCTTTCAAAGCGTTAGCCCAATCTATGACCACTCAAAATAACCAGTAGGCTATTGTACCAGGCAACCCGATATTTAATACTGCAGTAGCCAGAATCCTTCAGTATTCTTTAGATCTAAGTATGAAGAGGATCCACAGGAGTTCCTGGATAATATTCAGAAAGTTATTGAGATCATAGGTGTCACTCCAACTGAAAGTGCTGACTTGGCTGCTTATCAGTTGCAAGAAGTAGCTCACATTTAGTGTCAATAGTGGAAGAAGGATAGAGGTATTGATGCAGGTCCGGTAGAGTGGGATGAGTTTATTACTGCTTTTCTATATTGGTTCTTCCCAGTTGAGTTAAGGGAGGCCAAGGTGAAGGAATTCATCAATTTAAAGTAGTGAAACGTAAGTGTGAAGGAGTATTCTCTTAAGTTTACTAGTAGGCAAAGTTTAATCCAGCCATGGTTGCTAACTCTAGGGCCCACATAAGTAAGTTTTTGATAGGTGTTTCTAAGGATGTGATTAAAGAGCGTAGGACTCCAATGTTGGTTAAGGAGATGGACATCTATAGGTTAATGGTTCATGCTCAACAGATTGAAGAAGAGAAAATCAAAAAGAAGGAAAGGGAGAGAAAGAGGGCCAGAATAGGTAGCTTTAATTTCTCTCAGCAGAGGTCAGATGGTGGTAACCGTTCTCATTTCCACCAGAAATCTTCTGCTCCAGCCTCATCTTCTGCTAGTGCTCCAGTGCTTTAGTTCAGGCAGGATAATTGGGATAGGACACTAGGCTCTAAGTCCCACAAGGTTGAGTGTATGGCTGGTAGTGATGCTTGTTTGGGGTGTGGCAAGCCAGGCCATAGATTTAGAGAATGTCCAGTGCCTTCACAGAGAGGTAGAGATACCCGACTCAGCAGGGTGCCTTATTTAGTGCAGGTGGTGGACAATATCATGGTAGGTTCTATGCACTTTAGACTCGACAAAATCAGAAGTTTTCTCCTAATGTAGTCACTGGTACATTACAAGTCTTTCATAATCATGTCTACGTATTATTAGATCCCAAAGCCTCTCTCTCTTTTGTAACTCCCTATATAGCAGTAAACTTTAGCATCATTCCCAAAACACTCTTAGAACCTTTCTCAGTCTCTACTATAGTTGGTGATTCAGTCATAGCTAGACGGGTATACAGAAATTTCCAGTCATAATTTTTCAAAAAGTCACCTTAGTCGATTATGCAGAGTTAGGCATGACAGATTTTGATGTTATTCTTGGCATGGATTGGCTCCATTCTTACTATGCCTCTATTGATTGTAGAAATAGAGTAGTTCAGTTTCAGTTTCCAAATGAGCCAGTTGTAGAGTGGAAGGGTAATACCTCAATGCCTATAGGTTGGTTTGTCTCTTACCTTAAGGCTAGAAAAATGACTTCCAAAGGGTGCATCTATCATCTTGTTCAAGTTAACGATTCAAAGTCTGAGACCCCAACTCTTGAGTCAGTTCCAATGATTAGAGAGTTCCCAGAAGTGTTTCCCAAACATCTACCCGAAGGTCCTCCTAAACGAGAAATTGACTTTGAAATTGATCTCCTTCCAGATACCCAACCTATTTAAATTCCACCCCATAGAATGGCTCCAGCCAAGCTTAAGAAATTAAAGGAGCATTTGAAAGATCTCTTAGACAAAGGTTTTATCAGGCCTAGTATCTCGCCATAGGGTGCTTCAGTTCTTGTCATGAGAAAAAAAGATGGTTCTCTCAGAATGTGCATCGACTACCACCAGTTGAACAACATCCCAGTTAAAAATAAGTATCCTATTCCCAAGATTGATGACTTGTTTAACTTGCTTTAGGGTGCCAATTGCTTCTCTTAGATAGACCTCAGATTTGGTTATCATCAGCTCAGAGTCTGAGAACATGACATTCTGAAGATATCCTTTAGAACTCGGTATGGTTATTTTGAATTTGTTGTTATGTATTTTGGACTAACGATTGCTCCTGCAGCTTTTATGGACTTGGTGAATAGGGTGTTCAAGCAGTACTTGGACATGCTTGTTATAGTCTTCATAGATGACATCCTTATTTATTCTCCGAGTGAGGATGAAATTGCAGACCATTTGAGGATTGTTTTGCAGACTCTCAAAGATTGCCAGTTATTCTTTAAGTTTAGCAAGCATGAATTCTGGTTGAAATTAGTAGCATTTCTTGGTCACATCATTTTTGGTGAAGGCATTCGGGTTGATCCTCAAAAGATCGAAGCAGTTAGGAATTGGCCTAGACCCATCTCTCCATCAGATATCAGGAGTTTCTTATGTTTGGCTAGTTACTACATATGGTTTGTTGAAGGATTTTCCTCTATTGCTTCCCCCATGTCTAGATTGACTCAGAAGAAAGTCAAGTTTTAGTGGTCCGATTCTTGCGAGAAGAGTTTTTAGGAGTGGAAGACTCGACTCACCTTCGCTCTAGTTTCGACTCTGCCAGTGGGTTCAAATGGTTTTGTGGTTTATTGTGATTCTTACAGAGTTGGTCTTTGTTGTGTGTTGATGCAGTATGGCAAGGTTATAACATATACCTCTAGCCAACAAATGTTTCATGAAAAGAATTACCCGACTCATGATCTTGAGTTGGCAACAGTTGTGTTTTCCTTAAAGATTTGGAGGAATTATCTTTATGCGGTTCATGTTGATGTGTTCACTGATCACAAGAGCCTTCAGTATGTGTTTAGTTAGAAAGATCTAAATCTTTATCAGAGGAGATGGCTAGAGTTGATGAAGGACTATGATATGAGTATCTTGTACTATCCGGGTAAAGCCAATGTTGTGGCTGACACTCTTAGTAGATTGTCTATGGGAAGTGTTTAGTTTGTGAGGTTCACCTGCTTACTAGATTGGGAATTCGGTTGGTTGATTGAGCCAAAGATAATATTTTGGTTCAAAATGGTTCAGAATCCTTATTAATAGCTGAGGTAAAGGAAAAGCAAGATAATGATCCTATTTTTCTTAAGTTGAAAGAAGCGGTCTAGAGTCAGAAGATTGAGGTTTTCTCCCAAGGGGGAGATGGTATTCTTCGTTATCTAGGCAGACTATGTGTTCTAGATGTGGATGACTTAAGACTGCGGATGCTAACAAAAGCTCACAGTTCTTGGTATTCTTTTCACCCAGGAGTCACTAAGATGTACCGTGACCTACAGGAAGTCTATTAGTGGAATTGCATGAAAAAGGATATCGCAAAATTTATGGCTAAGTGTCCAAATTACCAGTAGGTTAAGGTTGAGCACCAGAGACCTGGTGGTAAGCTTCTGGATATTAATATTCTTACTTGGAAGTGGGAAGTGGTGAATATGGACTTCATTACAAGGTTGCCTCGTACTCGATGATAATATGATTCTATTTGGGTTATTGTAGACTGAATGACTAAGTCAGCCCATTTTCTGCCAGTTAACACTTCAGACTCAGCTGAGGATTTTGCTAGACTCTATCTTAGGGAGTTAGTAAAGTTACATGGAGTCCCTTTGACCATCATTTCAGATAGGGGTACTCATTTTGTCTCTTAGTTCTGAAAGACATTCCAGAAGGGTCTTGGTACTCAAGTTCATCTCAGTACAGCTTTTCACCCATAGACAGATGGTCAGGCAGCACGGACCATTCATACTTTAGAAGATATGTTGAGGGCATGTGTGATCAATTTCAAAGGTAGTTGGGATGACCATTTGCCTTTGATTGAGTTTGCTTATAATAACAATTACCACTTTAGTATTCAGATGGCCTCTTTCGAAGCAATTTATGGTAGGAGGTATAGATCTCCTATTGGTTAGTTTAAGGTTGGTAAAGTGACTTTGAGATGGTCTGATTCAGTCCATGAGGCAATGGAGAAGGTTCAGTTGATTAGAGAAAGATTAGAAACAACTCAAAGCCATCAAAAATCCTATGCTGATGTGAGGAGAAGGGAGCTTGAGTTTTTTATTGGTGATTTTGTCTACTTGAAAGTTTCACCCTTGAAAGGGGTGAAGATTTTTGGTAAGAAATGAAAACTCAGTCCCTGCTATGTTGGTCCTTATAATATTGTGGGTTTTGACAATGTAGCCTATGAGTTGGATTTACCCACAGACTTAGCATCAGTACATCCAGTTTTTCATGTGTCTCAGTTGAAGAAATGCATCGGTGATCCCACATCGGTTGTGCATTTAGATAGTGTGGGTGTGAAAGATAGCCTTTCTTATGAGGAGGTCCCAGTTGAGATCCTTGATCATAAGGTTCGTAAGTTAAACAATAAAGAGGTTGCTTCAATAAAGGTTCTATGGAAAATCAGCCAGTTGTGGGAGCTACTTGGGAAGCAGAGGTAGATATGATGACCAAGTACCCTCATCTTTTCTCTTTAAACTCTGTTACAACTTAAGGTAATACTTTCCCCTTAATTAATTCTTTCCGACTCATGTCACCCAGTTATTTTTATGTCATATTATGCATTCAGGAGTTCAAATCAATCCATGTATCAGTTATAAACTCAGTATCATGTCAGTATTCAGATCTTTGAGTTTCAATGTTGGGATTGCATCTCTTTCCCTAACTTTTCAGCGTAGTTAGTTTTCATTTGGGGACAAATGACCCCAAGGGGGAGATATTATAACACCCCAAAAATCCAAGATAATATTAGAACCATGCTCCAAGTAAAATTAAACATCATATTTTGGTAGTGTTGAAGTGAGTTAGACATGTATTAAGGCCACAAGTAACTCCTAGCTCATAGCCAAGTTGAAATCTTCCGTAATGGTGATTTTCTTGTGAAGAATATTTCTATAGTTAACTTCAAAAAAACATAACTCCAAATGATATATATTTGAAATATCTTTCCAACGCATCAAGTTTCGCCTTAATCCGATGTCGGAGCTAAGAGTTATGGCCATTTTAGTGAAGCACTGTCCAACAATGAGATAGTACGAGCACAAACCACGACCGTGGTTAGAAACCACGAACGTACCATACTCACATATTATCAAAACAGTCCCAAACATCTGCTAGTTAAATATTATACCTTCCAACTACGAGAGGGAACCACAACCATGGTTTGAAACCACGATCTTAGGAACGATCGTGACTCCTAAGGTTGATCCGAATTGGATTTCCAACCTATGAACCAAGGCACGATCATGAGTGGGTCCCAAAATTGTACCATGGCTCCTCTGATCATGTTCATAGAACCTCCAGTTCAGCCTCTCAACCACGAACACCACCCACGATCGTAGGTGGGTCTCACGATCGTGGGATGAGGTATACATCCTTCCCTGCAACTTTTTTAGTTACGAATTTAAAAGGGCACATCAGTCTTTTCCCACTCTTTTAACATCAAAACTACGTTGTTTAATCTATTTCAAGGATAATTATTAAGGTTAAAATTATCTAAGCCCTCATTACACATAAAAACAATCGACACTTAGCTTTAACACAAAGGAAGAGGTGATTTTCTTTCCCCAAGGCAGAGTTAGGGTTTTACAACTTTAAGCTTCTAATTTCAAGGTTTCTTCAAGGTTTTCATCTTCACGTATGTGGGATTTCATCAATGGGTCTCCTTTAACCCATTGAGTCCCAATGTTAACTCAATTACTCAGTTTAATTCTTTCCTCAGAGCTTAGGGTTCTTAAATGATGTGAATATCTTGATATTCTAGTTCCTTGATCTCATTGAGTAATAAACCCATGTTTAACATGAATTTTTGTACCATTACATGTTCAAAAGTATAAACCCTAATTATGTTGTGAAATCTATGATTTTGGAACTTGAGTTATTAAATTCCTTAATTCACCCAGTTTATGAAATTGTCATAATAGGTGCATTCTTCTAAGATGGTGGGTTATGAACACCCGATGACCAAGGATTTCATGCATAGTTTACATGTTTTGAATACTCTTAGATAATGCATTTATTTTAAGTTTTTAGAATATTACTATTATTAAGCATTACAGTTATCAGTGTCATTCAGTTAAGAGTATTACTTAGCACCAAGTGGACTCAGGGATGAAGTCTTACTCGTCAGTTAGGCTAAGTCCATTAGTAGAATTCCCTAAGTCCTAGAACTACGGCACCACCATAGGTTCTAAAGGGTCACTCATCAGACCAGGCTTAATAACTTAGTCCTTTTGGACATCAGTTTAGTGGATCTATGTCAGTCAGTGTTTATACCCTTGGTAAGGTACTGAACACCCTTCTAGTTGGGGCTAAAGATTGGAACCCGATTAGCTCAGATTGGGGTATGTCGGTTACCAATAGCCACAATCCATAGTTCATTGTTCATATTCAAATGCTTGCATGACCTTGTATTCAGTTGTTCATCTTATTAAATAATATACGTTTATTACTTTGTCTTGCATCAGTTTACCATGTCACATGCATCATGTTCAGCTTATATCAGTTATTTCCCATCTCATATACTTAGTACATTCAAAGTACTAATCACATACTTTTCTTTGTGCTATATTGTCTTATAATATAGGTTCTAACGTTCAGCATCCAGATCACGCTTTGTATAATTCCGTGTCATATCAGAAGCCCTCATCATTCGAGGACTAGTTATCAATATTTCATTTTATCTTATTTCAGTTTCAGATAGTTAGAGTTAGTTGGGGGCTTGTTCCAACAACTCATTTGATTTAGAAGCTTTCAGACAGATAGTTAAATTTTTCAGCATGTTGAGTCTTTCAGACAGTCTTAGTTTTGACATTCAGTATTGATTTTGCCTTCTATTATAATTATTTCATTTTAGTTCAGCTTCCGCTCAATATTTATCAGTTTACCTTATTATTCTTAGTATCATACCAGGCCATGGGTTTACTGGGGTTACTTGTGACTCTAAGCTTCGTGTTATGACTATGGGGTAGTCTCGGGTCGTGATACCATAGGTTATAAAGGGTCATCTATCAGATCAGGCTTGGCACCTTAGTCCTTCTGGACATCAGTTTAGTGGTACCACGCTAGATCAACCTTTATACCTTGATAAGGTATAGTGGGCCCTTTTCGATGGGGATTATACATCAAACTCCATATTTTGCTCACATGGTTACATGTCAGTTAATAGTATCTCCCACAGTTTCACACTCAGAATTTGTACACGACTCTTAGTTTAATTTTACTTGTTTTTAAACTATGACTTTTCAGATTATCATCGCAGTTTAGTACACGTGTATCCCATACAGATTCATTGTACTCTAGTTCAACTATTTGCATTCAGTTAGCATTTAGTATAGTTTTACAACATGTTCAACATTAGTTCTAAATCATATAGAGTAATTATGTTTCTAAAGTTTTCCAGTCTCAAAAATATTTTAGCTCATCATTCAGAGATTTAACTGTCTCACAGCTTTCCAGTACAAATATGATTTAAATACATATTTCAGGAAATGGTTTATGCCCTCAATTTTAAAGCATGTTTTAAGTGTTCTTCATGATTAGTGCATATCTCACATTCTCAGTACATTCCAATGTACTGAAGCATACCTCTTCTGCCTATATTTTTTATGCGATGTAGATTCAGGTGCTTACTATCAAGATCATAGCTAGGTAGATCACAAATTCCAACCAGTAGTTGATGAGTTCTCTTTATTGGAGGACTCAAGTCAGTTTACGATTCCAACATTTTATTTCTATTCTTATGTATTGATTAAGGTTAGCTGGTGGTCATGTCCCGGCTACCTATAGTCAGTATTAGTAGAGGCTTCATAGATTGTCAGTCAAAGTTGTTGTAATTAGTTTCTCTTTCTTTTTAGATTATAGATGTTGTGATTAAAATTTCTTATAGTAAATGTATTAAACCATTTTATTTCATGATTATGCTTCCACTTAGTCAGTTTAGCTCTTATACATGTTTTAATCAGTTGCTCATGTATTGTGCCAGTACCATAGGTTAGCTTGAGATAACTTATGGTTCTAAGCACAGTGTTATGACTAGAGGGTAGTCTCTAATGGTGACAACCCAACAACAACCAATAGTGGTTTTTGCTTTCGATAAAGGAACAAGCTCCCAAGTATCATTATCATGCAAATCAGTCATTTCTTCAATAATAGCCTATCGCCAACCTTGATGAACCAATGCTTCTACCACAGTCTTGGGAACTTTAACAGTGGATAAGCAAGTAATAAAGGCGTGATATGAAGGTGAAAAATTATGATAGCTTAAATAAGTATGAATGAGAGCTTGATTGATAATAGGTATAGTACCTTTGCAAGAGCAATGTAAATATAATTTAATGAGTGCTCAATTTGAGCAAGCGACATTGTTGGAGCAGGTAATGAGTCACCAAGAGTGCTTTGTGTATATGTATCAGAGTTAAAAATATAAATTGGATTGGCAGGCTTGAAAGGAGGCTGAGGTCGTCGGGAATAGACCTTAAGAGAAGGAGGTGAAGCTGGGGTGGAATAGTTGGAATTAGAAGGACTGTCGATATGGTCTTTTGATTTTCCATATTATGAGAAAAATATAGAAAAGACCCGAAAAAGGTAATATTTGTTGACATCAAGTACTGATTGTTAAAGGGGTAAAAGTATTTGTAACCTTTTTATATATGAGAATACCAAAAAAGATACATTTAAAAGCCTTATGCTGAAGTTTGTCTTTTCTAGTGGTTAGGTTATGACAAAACAGGTGAACCAAACACATGCGGAGGAAAGGGAAACAAATTATAGTCTGGATAGAGGATTGAGTGTGGACTCTTGTTCTAAAAAATAGAATAAGGCATACAATTGATTAAATAACAGGCATTAATAATAGAGTCACCATAAAAAATTAAAGAGATATGATTGTGAATGAGCAGTGTCCGAGCGGTTTTAATTAGATGTTTGTTCTTATGCTCAGAAACTCCATTTTGTTGAGGATTATGTGCACAAGAAGACAAGAGAAATATGCCATGAAATAACATAAAGATGATAAGGAGGTGGAGAAATACTCTTGGGCATTATCACTGATTTACTTCTCAATGGCAGTACCAAATTGACTGTGAATTTCAGCATAAAATTTCTAAAAGATAGAAATAACTCAAATCTGTGTTTCATTAAGAATAACCATGTGTATTAAGAATAGTCATCAATGAAAGTCACAAAATAATGAAAACCTAAGGAAGAACTGACGCTACTTGGACCCGATATGTCTGAATGAACAATTTCAAAATTAGAGGCGACACTATTATTGACATGCTTTGGAAAATAGGAATGAGTGTGTTGACCACGCTAAACAACTCACATTTTAACAAAGATAAACTAGAGAAATAAGGAACCATCTTTGGTAGTTTCAAGAAACTCAAATGACCCAGTTGATTATGTAGCAATTCAGACGACGTAGTATATGTGAAAGCAATATATGGTTGTGGGGTGTATAGAACGTACACTCCTTGTGACTCATGTCCTTCTCAAATTATTTGTCCTGTATTCTGATCCTACAGAAGAACAAAATCATTAAGGAAGGTTACAACACATTTCTATTTTCCGGTTAATTTGCTAATATAAATAAGATTGTATGGACATTTAGGTGCAAAAAAACCCATTTTAAAGGTATAGAAGGCAAGGCTGAGCTACACCTATCCCTTTTAAAACAGTCTTTAATCCATTAGCCAAAGTCATAGTAAAGAGGTTATAAGTGATAGTAAAAGTATAGAGAACATTTTTGTTACTAGAAATATGGTCAGAAGCACCAGAATCGAGAATCCATTATTCCTTATATGAAGACTGTGTGACATAAGTAAAGGAGTTATTAGGTTGCATTATGCAAGCAACTGATGAAGTTGATGATTGTTGCCTTGATGATTTGCACTGTAGGTAGTCAATATAGTTTGCTGCATTTAAAGTGATAGATATAGATGATCCATCTCTGAAATCAGGTGTGGCGAAAATATCATCTCCATTATGAGCCACATTTTTTGTGTATCTAGGGTGGTCATTATTGCGTGGAGGCATGATTTATCACCAAATATATGTAGAAACCAACTGAACAAAAACAAGAAAATTTGTTTTTGTTTCAGTTTTGCAAAATCTTTTTTTGTTTGGGTAAAAAAGGAAAATTAGAAAAAGGAGGGCTCTGATACCATGAAAATTAGGTTTGGCCCTAACTCACACCTCAAAAGCTAGGTCAAAGGAAGGAGTATTTCCCAAGCTTTATAAAGAGACCACACATCATATTAACCACCAATGTAAAACTTTTTTCTTTCTTGAATGCCCCACCTCACACCCAAAATTGGACATTTGGTGGATGGATAATTTTTAATTTGGGGCCCCAACATTGGGTGAAATGGGTCCTGCTCTGATACCATGATAAATTAGAAAGAGAAGAGAAGAGAATTTGGGAATTAGTGTCTTGATTATTTCCTCAAGCTAGTAGGATTAAATAGTGTTACAGAAAATATAAACAAGGAAGGAAACTAATAAGAATATTACACAATATTCTAAGTGCCAAATTAAGGGGATTTGGGGATATTCTCATATCTACACTATCTAATTATAGAGATATTATCATATATACAATATCTAATAATGATATCATATTTAAAAAAGTTCAAGCACATTTTAGGGGAATGAGAAATAATGTCAAGAACAAAAGTGGTCTTCTCCCTACTCCTTGATTTCAGAGTATACAAAGACCTCTTGATAGCATCCAAGTTTTCCTACTTGCATTAAAGTTGAAGGATTTCATTGAGAGATCAAGAAGATATTTATCATGGAAGAAAACCTCAAAATGAGCCCAAGAATCATGATGAGAGAGGTATAAGTGCTATACATATTTCATGGTCCAAATCCAAGTCAAGAAGAGGAAGATTGGGGCCAAATAGAGCCCAAGAGAATAGACCCACATGAAACCCCAAAAGAAGGCCACAAGGATCCAAGAGTGTTTGAATTACACATGAGAAGAATCAAGCCCAATAATACCGATTTGCATGCCGAATTGGATAGATTTATATGCCCCAAAAGTGCTGATTTATTGGTTCAAATTTTGATGCTTTTTCTCCTAATTTTTATTAGGTAGTTTTTTGGTGTTTTTCTAGCTTAAAAGTTACCTAGAGGAAGATTGGGGCCACATAGAGACCAATCGAATAGACCCACACGAAGCCCAAGAAGAAGGCCGCAAGGATCCGAAAATGTCTGAATTACACATGAGAAGAATCATGCCCAACAATGCCAATTTGTACGCTGAATTGGATAGGTTTACATGCCCCAAAAGTGCTGATTTTTTGGTTCAAATTTTGATGTTTTTCCCTTATTTTTTATTAGGTAGTTTTTTTGGTGTTTTTCTAGCTTAAAAGTTACCTAGTTTAAAAGTTTCTCAGATTAAAGGTTCCTAGTTAGGTTTTCCCATTTATTATTTTCATAAAAGTAGGATTCAAATCTCATGCTATTTGGGATAGGTTTTCCCTATATATAGGATGAATTTTGTTATTTTCAATTAGACATAATTAATATTATTTGAGAGGTTTCTCTTCTTTACACCTTTATGTTTAGTGACTATGGATTTATCTTGCAACCCTATAAGAACAATTCTTTAGGAGGTAAGATTAATTCTTAACTTGATATCTTTGGTTTCTATTATAATTAATTAAAGAAGGTGATTAGTCTTATACTAATTATTATCTTTAATTTCTTCGAAATAGGGGTATAGATCACTATTGATCTAAGTACTTTAATTTAGTCTATTAATATCATGATTAGTCTTAATCCACTAATTTTTAATACTAAGATCAATTAGGGTTCTTAGTACTTAATCTAGTAATAGGAGATTTTATTTTCAAATTTAGCCTAGCTTTAATTTTTTGTCTTTAATCTTAGTATTTTCTCTTCTCCATTATTTTCTTATTTATTCATGTAACTTGATTCTTATCAAGTGGTATTAGAGCAGTTCTATCAAGGTTTTGTTACTTATAATCTTGAGAGTTTCAAAATAAAAAAACTAAAATAAATTGTTTTTCATCTTTTATTGTGGTTGTTTAAAAGGTGAGCTACATAACAAAAAAAAGCAAAAAAAAAAAAAAAGAAAATTAAAAGAAAATAGAATAGGGAGAAAATTCAATTGCTTGAGGATTAAGGTATTTTCATGAAACTCCAGATTTGTTTTGATTCTCGCTTTTCTACGTCAAAGAGGGAAAATTTAGATTTTTTCAATTAAACACATTGATCTTTTTAATGTCTCGTCAATTCCAATTCATCTGGGTATTGATCAATTCTTTTTATTTCTACTTCTTACTTCTAAAAGATTGTTACTAGCATGGTTTATAGATAAGTCCTGAAGGGTCCTTCAACGAAAGGTAGTAATTTGAGTGGAAAAAGGAAAGAGAGAGTGAGATTAATAGAGTGGAAAAAAATCCAAAATTGAGGGATCTTTTTTTTTTTTTTTTTGATCTTATGTTTGAGATGTCTCAAACAAGTTGTGGTGATGAATAGAGAATTCATAGGGAGTCTGAATTAAGAGACCAAAGTGACACCAAGTTTGTTGAACCGATCACACTATTGGAAGATATAAATGTCACTGTGGTTGATTTAAGAAGGGATTTTTTTTCATACAAGACTTGGAATAAAGGGTAATTTTTGCTCTATGATTATTGATTGAAAGTGGTGCTAATGTGATAAGTTCATACGTTGTGGAGAAGTTGAAACTTACTTATATCAAAAACAATACTCCTTAAAAGAAGCAATGTTTGAATGATTTTGTTGAACCTAAGGTGACTAAGCAATGCATGATTCCTTTCTCCATTTGAAGGTATTTCAATAATATTCTTTGTGATGTGATTCCAATACAAGATTGTCATATCACGCTTGTGCGTCCATGGTAGTTTGATAGGAATGCAATTTATGATAGGAAAAATAATATAATTTCTCTTGAGCTAAACAAAATAAAATATAAACTTGCACCTCTAACTCCATTTCAAGTTTTTGAAGATCAAAAACGTGTGAAAGAAACAATGAAAAATTTTTAGAGAGAAAAAAAATGAGAGGCGTAAGGGAGTTCATATTGATATCCCAAAATAGGAAACATGAGAGGTTGTATAATGTGGAGAGAATGGGATATCAAGTGAGGAAAAAAGTGAGATCGAGAGAAAAGAAAATAGAGATGTAAAATAAGAGGGATGATCGTGAGGTAGAGAGAGAGAGAAAAAAAAAAAGAGTTTGAGTGATGTTATTTCTTATTCTGATTTTAACAGTCCTACTTCTTCTAGTTGTTTTGATTCTCCTGGATGCAATCATGGGAAAGTTTGCATGGAAAAACCATCATTGAATGTACTTGATCCTAAGGTGGTCAAAGCTATATGTTCCATGGAACAAGTGCATATTGGTGAGAACCATAAAAGTAAAGATAATTATTTTGGGCCTGCTCGACATAAGACTCATGACAAGAAGTCCAATAAGGAAGTTGTGAATCTAACAATCATGCAAAAGAAATGTTGAGGTGATGTTGTTCATTTGTTACATAAGACCAAGTACGCTATGTGTGATTGCTTTATTCACATTCTTCAAATTCCTAGAACACCTAAGATCTTTTTGAAGGTTAGGAATTACACTCTTAATTCTTATGTTGGTGACTTTGTTAAGATTGAGGATGATGGTATTTTTCTCTATAATAAGTCATTAATTGTAACCTCTAAGTTCAACTATAAGAGTAATTAATTCTCTTTTGAAATTGAGCATGACGTAGTTGATTGTAGATTCTCACTTGTTGAAAACAAGCATGGTGTTTGTGGGAGGTGGATTGAGAACAAGTTAGAGTTTAAGGGTTCTTCTATCTTTTTTTTGAAAATTCAAGTGTTTATATGACTTGCGTGTATGAGAAGGACTCTGGGAGAGGAGTAATTGAGGATGCTTGGCTATATCATAAAAGAGTTCAATTTGATGCATATTCTAGAGATTGTATGTCATCTTTATTAAGCCTATTGGAGTACTTTATTGATAGAGCTAAATTGGAGAGGAACATATCATTCCCTGCATCATCAATACATAATTTTTGTTGTGCTTATATAAGTAGGAGAATTTTCTATTGGGATGATGATGTTCATATGCTTTATAAGGGTATATTTTTATATGCTAGGATTAATTAGGTTAAGTGGGCACTTGATCACTATCTTATTTTGTTCCTAACAATGTTGCTTTCGAGTAATGGATGTTTTTTACTCATGCATGTCTTGATTTTTTGAGAAACAAATTTGTGGATGAATTGTTTTCAAGAAGAGAGGAATGATAGCATCCATGTTAACCTACATGCATTAAAGTTGAAGGACTTCATTGAGAGATTAAGAAGATATGTATCGTGGAAGAAAAGCTCAAACAATGAGCCTAAGAATTATGATGAGAGAGGACTAAGTGCTACACATATTTCATGGTCCAAATCCAAGTCAAGAAGAGGAAGATTGAGGCCACATAGTCAAAGAGAATAGGCCCACACGAAGCCCAAGAAGAAGGCCTCAAGGAGCAAGGAATGGCTGAATTACACATGAGAAGAATCAAGCCCAATAATGCCACTTTGCACGCCAAATTGGGCAGCAGATTTCATGTCCCATAAGTGTTGATTTTTTGGTTCAAATTTGGGTGCTTTTTCCCATATTTTTATGGAATACTTTAAAATATATATAAAAGAGTAATTAGTTTACAACAAATATAGCCATGTTTAAAATTACAAAAAAAAGCCAAAAAAGTTTTAAAAACTCGCGTTTTAGTCAAGATCGAACCGTGGCTCAATGGCTCTTTTTTTTGGTAACTAATGATTTTACTAACCACTGAGGGAAATTTAAATATAACTTCTCGAACGTTGTACATGCAAGGTATATTTAATGTATTGGTATTATATAAATAGTTATGTAGCATATATGTAATGTATCGATATTGTATAAATGGTGTATAAACATAGATCAATATTGTATAAATGGTATATGAACATGTATATATGATGTATAAATAGCTATGCAATGTATAAATGGTATATTGTATAAGTATTTATGTAGTGTATATGTAAAATATCGATATTTTATATAATTGTAATGGTGTAAAAATGTGTATCGATATTGTATAAAAGTTATGTAATGTATCGATATTGCATACATGGTGTATAAACGTGTATCGATATTGTATAAATAGTGTATAAATGTGTATCGATATTGTATAAATAATTATGTAATGTATCGATATCCATATTTATTTGACTACCATGTATTCCAGCCTAATAAATAAAAGTATAAACAAAACATAATAAAACAACATAAAAATTCTGTTTTTCCATAAAAAAGTGAAACAATTAGAAGCACCAAAAAGGTTTTCAAAAAGAGCAACAATTTTTTTTCAAAAAATGAGGAAGCAGCGAAAAAAGTTCTAGAAAAACAATGAAAAGTTTTGTCACGACCCAAACTAACAGGATCATGAGGGCATCTTCTCTAATCCACTTAGATAGGAGAGCCTTTACCAACCACTTAGAAACATGCGGAAGTCATAAAAGGAAATATTAAAACTTCATTTATTTCAATAATTAGGTATAAATCTTCAATTACTCAATGAAAACTCTATCCCAAGGATATAGTCTAGACAGATACAAGAGCTACTACAAGAAAATTCAAAATACAATTGACTCAACTTACATCGTAAGAAGCAAGAGATAGAAACTGCTGGAGATCTCTACCGCATCAATGAAGAAACCTCAACTGATCCTGCAATCAAACTAAACGCCAAAAAGAGTATAACAAGAGTAGCATCAGTGAAACCACACATATTGATAAGCATCATCGGCTGACCCAAATTAGAACCCTTAAACACAACATAAATATCTGAAAGGACACATGCACTTGAATAATTCATTAGCTAAACAACCTTCATAGCATTAACTCATCACCTCCCTAATTTTATACACTTTTTATTGGAACCTGACTTATCCATTAATAAATTACACTAATCCATAAGTCAACCACCACATCTCATTCAACTATAGGCATCACCTCCTAGGGCTTCCGTCACCTCTAGTTATGTATTTAACACTCACTTAATTAAGGACTCAATAACAAGGACCATGATAAACCTCAACCCTTAGTACCCATTCAATTGTCCTCAACAATTATCATGCTTTCCGGGAATTACCTACCTTTGGAGACAACCATGCATCATAGGAAAACATAACCAACTAATTTCAAGCCAATACCACTAAGTAACACTTCGCATGGACATTTTTAATTTATTTTTCTCAATAATATCAACAAATCAGAAGAATATAATTTAATACAAGAATCTAACAAGACAACACCATGTCTAACGATAATAACCAGAAATCCAGACAAGTATAAGTCACTACAGAAAATTCTCCAAGTCAAGACCCTAACTAACAATAATAGACCAAGTCAACAAAACCGTGACCAACAACAATAAGTTCAACCTTGTCACAATTATTCTTTTAATAGACCTCGATAGAAATTATACAATTCAATTATACCAATAGTCGGGACCACTAAAGGATCCAAATAACAATTCTAAGGTCATTTGTTCACTCAAGGAACCAAATATATCAACAACAACAAAACCTGATCCATTTTGGGAACTGTCAAACTCATAAATACCGTGTACACATATGTTAAGGGTCTTATGGTTGCCCACTAGCCATGACCTGCAGGGGACAAACTTAATCCATATACCAAATATCCCAGATATCTAGTGTCTGTCACCATTATCCCAAACCAATATTATGCCACCCTTATTACAACATCCCTATTCTTATACTCTCGAAATTCCACCAATTCCGTGATGATGACCTTTACCAGTTCATCTCACAATATAATCCATGTCACAGCATAGAAAATCATAATATGAGATAACACAACCACACTTTCATTTCAAATAAGTCCTTTTACACAATCTCATTTTAGGTGATTAAACAACTTGTAATACTATCCAACAAGTTAATATACACATCATGCATTGCAACAAGCAGACAAACACTTGGTCAAACTCAAGTTCATCATTTTATGTAAATAACAATTATTCTTTAATGCAGGAAATCACAAGTATGCCCGAAGGCCAACCAACAACTTATAACTCAGGCCTTATTAATTCATATTCATCAAATTCAAGTATTCATTTTAGGAGTGCTTATTCAACCAATTGGAATCTAAAATCTAGTTCAACAAGTCCAATCACACATCTTTGATACAACCTCATTAGATGTTATTAGACACTTAAAATATCTTTCAATAATTAAACCTTTAAGCATGCATTGCAACAAGTACACAAAGAGACAGTTTCTATATATACATAAACTAAACTAATTTTTCAACAACATTTAACCATCACCTACAAGGTCGTGTGTAGCACAAAATCTACATATCATTTTAGAACTTATCTAGAACTTCCAATATCTAAATACACGTTTGACCATTCTACTCACAATTTAACACATCTAACCTTCCATCTTAACCCTATTTTATAACCATGATTACTCCACTATCTAATAATCTCACTTAACTTGCATTATGTCACCAATTAACCATAAATCACTATTTATTAGTTTAACAACAACTTTCGAGCTTATCATTATGATGTAATCTACAAATTGATTTAGCATTAAGAACTAATACATACCAGCTCTAACCAAAATTCAATATTGCACACAAACACAATTCATATTCATACATTCAAAGTTACTCTTTTTATCCAACCCATCACGGTGCCCCCAGACCTAAGCATGGAATCTCACATTGATCTATGTGTTCATATATTTTCTAACCCAGGTCTTATGCTACTTAATTAAACCTAACCTACTTGGGCTCCAAGTAAATGCTATGGAGGCAATAACTCAAACTCTTGGCTTTGCTCTAATGATTACCACTGTGGAATTCATAAGGAAATGTTAGGTTTTTGTCACGACCCAAGACTAACCCCTAGTCGTAACACGGTGCTAGAATCATAAGTAACCTCAAGCTAACCCATGTCCTAGCATGGCACTAAGAATACTGTATAGATATTAAATAAATAATGAGTGGAAGCTAACAATCTGAATAATGTAATAATAATCCAAAACTGAAGATAATAAGGAAACTTACTAAAAAAAATCATAAAGTTGAAAACACTAGTCTGTTTGTCTGAAAGCCTCTAATAAGATGAATTGTTAGGACAAGTCCCCAGCTAACTCTAATTGTCTGAAAATATAAATAACTAAAATAAAGGAATAAGTCTAGTCTTTAAAAGATAAGGACTCACTAACTCTGCTACTGAGATGAGTACGGGATCATGCTAACCACGAGCTGGATGCTGAGCATCTGAACCTATATTATAACACAATATAGCACAAAAAAAGTATGTAGTTAGTACTTTGAATGTATTGAGCATGTGCGATATGCACTACATAATATACAATGAACATGCTAAATATAAGAAACTAAATTAAACATGGAACTGAGGAATGCAAACTAATACATTGACCAAGTAAATAAGCATGTAACTGATCAATACTATATTGAAGAAACTGAATGCTGGGTCAATGTAAGATCTAAGTCTGAAATATGGGAGATACTATTAACCGACATATAACCATGCGAGCTAAACATGAAGTGTTATGTATAGTCCCCATCGGTAGGGCAAATATACTTAGCCAGGGTATAAAGACTGATCTAATTTGGCATGGTACCATTAAACTAAAATAATATGCCTACTGGGAGGGTTAAATAAACCTATGATGACATGGAGTTTTGGGAATTGGGCTAAAGTTATGCTCAGTTTACCAGAAGGTGTCTATCTCCAAGAATGTGATAATTCAGGTGATGAACCATCAAAACATGAACAAATTTTAGTGTTATTATTTAAGCCTGATGATTTTCCCTAACAGACCATCACAAGTATGATGGTTTATCACACCAAACCATCACACTCTGGAAGAAAGACACCTTCTAGTAAACTGAGCATAAATTTTTACTCTGATAATAGATTAACGAACGATCTGTGTTATTAGAAAGAAGACTCAAAGACCTTTTATTTGGAGGTTCTTGAGCTATAAAACTATTTATATTCCAGGTGTATTCCCCTTTTAAGTTGACCATAATAAAATCTTATACAGAAACTCAATTGGTAAGGAAGCTTTCAATTTATCTTTCTGCGATATGACCTTAATTTATAACCAAAGCCCTTCCCAGACTAAGGAATTTGTCTTAGCACCTATGTAGCATTAGAAATCATCGGGTTTAGGTCTATACATATTTGGAAAATGATTTGGATCTTAGTTCATAAGCTTGGGGTGTTACAGTTACGTATGGCCTTAATTTATAGCTAAAGCACCTCTCATACTACCAAATCATTGAGTTTGGTTTTATGCACACTTTAAGAATGGTTCTGACCTTAGCTTGGATTTTTTAGGGTGTTACAATATCTCTCCTTTGGGATTATTCATCCTCGAATGAAGACTAACCAAGCTAAAAGGATAGGGAAAGAGCTGCAATCCCAACAGTGAGTTCCAAGAGATGAATACTTACATAATAACTGAACCTCTAACTAAAGCATAGACCAAACTAAACTCATGAATGCATACTAAGACACGTGAACAACTTGGTGACATGAGTCTAAGAGGAGTAGTAAGGAGGGAACTATTACGTTGAACTGACATTAGGCTGGGAATAAGACTTGAATCTATCTACACACAACACTAATGCATATAAGAACTTGCATGTAATAGGCACAGACATGGACTCTAGAGAGTACGACTAGCAAGAAAGAGAGAAAGTCACTAGTATTATCTTTTTGATCTTTGAAATGAACTGTTGGCTATTCAAACTGATCCATACTAAGAGTTTAGAACTCCACTAAAGTATTCATGACTGAAACGTCTGCATTGAACTACGAAGCAATGGATAATAGTATGAAATTTTTAATAGTCATTGAGAAAGGAACTTTGTTACTTCTGACGCTCCGCGTTAGAAATTCTAGTTGCATTTATGGGAAGGAATCATGGGCATGATCTAAGCGATCCATCTGACTTGGGGAATTTTAAAATGGACTGAGCATCCTGGTTCGCTGATCTGAGTTCATAGAAAAATGAATGGTATACATTTAAGCATGAGACACCCTTACTCTAAAATTTTGTCAGCATGAATAAAGAGTATCCTGGGCCAAAAGAATTAATAGGAATACTACGTTTTTAGCAAAATGACTGATAACTTTTAAATTAGCATTACTTCTCCACTATGCTCCTCCCTATGAAACACTACACCTTACAAGTCTCACTTTAAATTCTCGTAATGGTACACTACCCAAGGATGCTAAAGGCTAAGTCTATCAGCATGCACTTATCATGTTAGAGCCTAATTCAACGCACTAGGTATTGCTCATAAAATTAATGCACTAGTCTTAACTATGGGAATAAAAATTCTATACCTATTTAGTTCAAACTTTACATAACCAACCCTGAGTTTTATTCAAGGGTTTATGATCCACCCAACACCAAAATCTATAAGGTACATCTATGAAGCATCTAAGTCTACCACTCAGCTTTAACGAACCCTACTACTATAGCATAATAAAAGTCACACAAGGACTCTACCTGGAAGATCTAGAGTAAAAGAGGTACTATGGAATCAAGACCTTAAGACTTCCATAACCTTGGAAACTAAATGAGGGTCTGAGGAGTACAATACAGTATAAATAAGCTTGTTCAAGAAGTTTGATATGAGAATATACTTGACGTATTGTGGTTTAATTAATCATTGAGAATATATTATAAGTACACAGGACTGAGCATACTGAGAAATTATGGGTGCATGGATCATGGGCTATATGGTGTGAGACTAATATTCATAGGTTCATAGAGCATGATTTGGATTTTTGAGCGAGACTATTACTCCATCTACTTAAAACTGAGAATAGACATACATCTAAATGAAGTGTGTACAAAGAGAAGATGTAAGGCAGGGGTAAAGTGTCGTAATGATGTAAGTTTACTGAATAGTCTAGGATATAAATGGGTCACTACCTTTACCTAGATCTGTTTTAGAACCTGCTAACATTACTACCTAAGCCTCTAAAACCAGGTGTCACGCCTCAAATTCCAACGGGGCGGACTGGCACCCAAAGCCGATAAGGCTCGAGAGAACCAACCTTCATACATGTATACTCGTATGCATATCACTAAATGAACAACACTCTCCCATATATGGCTACAAGATACCAATGGCGGAAGTCATGGAAAAACATTCAATGGATATGAAACTTGGCCGTTAGGGCCATCTCATCAAAAGTATACATTCCACACATTCCTTCATTCATCCCACAATGTCTATAAAAGCCTCTAACAGATACATAACCAATCCTAAAGTCGGGACAAGTCCAGACTTTATACAACATTTGTTACACAGTACCAAAATAATTTAGACATGACTCAAAAAGCCCCGAATCGAACTAGAGCTCACCAATAATCCATAGATGATCCACAGCCTACTGTGGAGATCTACTAGCTCTTGTGCTTGCAGCAAGTAAGTTAAGTCCCCCAAGGGACGTCAGTACGAATAAATGTACTGAGTATATAAGGCTATGAGAAACTGCATGAAACATAGGATCTCAAATGGAATCAAATACAAGTGAATAAACATTTTGGATAAACCACCATTCTGTATGTGTGGAACCATGTATATTACATTCATTACTTTCTTTGTTTTTACGTTCATTATCATTATCATTCATCCATCTGATCAGTGGGTCATAACATAATCATCCACCTTATCGGTGGGTCATAACATAATCATCCACCTTATCGGTGGTTCATAACATAACATTAGGATCAGCTCGAGCTAGGCTTATGTGCCCCTTTGAACTGTCCATTGATCCAATAATCTCGGGATCGGTTCTAGCTAGACTTATGTGCCCCTTTGAGCCATCTCAATTCTCAAATAATAAACCATGTATGCATTGCTTTATTCCTTTACTTTTGTGGGATTGATACATTGGTGGTTATAACATTATTGGAGCTTTGAAACATTAGTCAATGAATAAGAGACAGGTGAATCACATTTGGTCAATGAATAAGAAATATGTGAATAACAATATATGACAATCTAAAATGAGATACTTTTGAACATTTCGGAATGAAACAAGTACGGTAACAATGAGAACAATAGGTGCTGCCAAAGGATACGAAAAGGGTAACCTTACATACCTTATCCTTCAAACGTATGACTACACAATCCTATATGTGAATACAATAATCTAGCTTCTTCCTTAAGTTTTACTCTACACATAAGTAAATAAAGGAACTCACGTTAACAACTAACTACATTACAAGTGCATAAAATGACAATGAACTACATGACTGCCATATAACTTCATTTCACCCTTCATAATACCATTCACTGTGCATAAAACGACAATGAACTACATGACTGCCATATATCGTCATTTCGCCCTTCACAATACCATTCACTGCATTACTATACCAACAACACCACAACATGCCACACATCAAACAAGACATCATAAACCAATAGCATTTCATACCAAGTTTATACTTTACACTTCCTCTTCAATACATTGTCACATTTACCTCACTACGTCACATAAACACCTTTCACAACAACACATTAAATACAATCCATAACTGATACCATTCAAAATACCTCCAGTCTACTCCTTTAAATTCATTCAAAAGGTACCATAAGTTGATAATTGCATCCAAGAAGGGTATAGGGGTTTTGGGGATCAAAGAGAGACAAAAACATAGAAAATGGGATCCTGAAGGGACCTATGGGGTCACTTGCGCCCGTAGGTGGGTGAAATGCGGCTGCAAGTACCCATATGGCCCTTTTAAGGGCCACCTGCATTGGCATCTGCGCCGCAGGTGCCCTGCCCGCGAGGGCGGGTGCCCATTTCAGCCTCCAAGGGTCATTTTCGGGTCCTTTTTCGCAATAAATGGTCCATGGTTATAAGTGAACTTCTCTTTTAATATTTTAGGTCAAATTTATACTAATGAACACCCATGGTTTCAACATGCACATGAACATCACCAAAACTACATTTTCCTTTCAATACGTCACCCATTCCATGCATAATTTCTTAACAACAATTCCAAATGTCAAACACAAAGAGAAAGCAAGTTTGGGACATAAACACATCACACATGTTGACATTAAATCCATCAAATTCACTTCCTTCAAGACCATAAGTCCACTTTCAAGTTTAGAAGACAAAACCCTTTACCGATTAAGCAAAAGTAGACTTCTTCACACATAGTGGACTGCTCAACGCTTTGCCAACATAACCAACATGATTTATACACCCTATCATGCATATAATATATTAATACATAAAAGTAAACACTTACCAAAGCTTTCAAGAGGATGATCTTGTCCAAAAGGAATAGTTGCTTAGGGTTTTGATGAAGAGAAAATATCTTGTGAAAATTTTAGAAATTGCATGTTTGTCTCAATGAATAAAATATGATTTTTTTGTGCTTTATATAGTCCTTTGTAGTCATCCTTAGCCACACTTATTCAATAATTGAGGGTTTACTTGGTCAAAGGAGGAATGGATCATTTTCCCATTTTGGGCCATGTCTTTTGCTCAATTTTTGGGCCTTTATTGAGCCCATTAGCATATAGTGATTCAGCCCAAAAAAATTAATTCATAATCCACCAACCATATCATGTTTAAATAATTCCATAAATGTTAAGAAAATCAATTAGGGTTGGAAATGTAAGGGGTGTTACATCCTTCCCCCCTTAAGAACATTCGTCCTCGAATGTTAGTAACATTCTTCATGTTATCATGTACACATAATTCTTGTAAATACTTGCTTGTTATTGCTTCGATTCCATACCTTGAACTTTTTCTTCCATTTGAAACAAATACGGGTACTTCGACTTCATCATTTCTTCGGCTCCCCATGTGATTTCTTCTACTTGTTGATTCCTCCAAAGTGCCTTTACAGAAACTACTTCTTTATTCCTTAATCTCTTAACTTGTTGATACAGGATAACAATAGGTATCTCTTCATAGGTGAGATCTTCCATAATTTGTACATCTTCAATGGGAGCAATACGAGATGGATCTCCTATGCACTTTCGAAGCATCGAAACATGAAATACTGGATGAACTGTGGAGAGTTCTTGGGGTATTTCAAATTCATACGCGACTTGACCAAATCTTTGAACAATCTTATATGGCACGCTATATAAGGCTAACTTTCCTTTCTTTCCAAATCTCATTACCTCTTTCATTGGTGACACTTCCAAGAATACCCAATCACATATGGAAAATTCTAATTCCCTTCTTCTAACATCGGCATATGACTTGTGTCAACTTTGGGCCGTTTGTAGCCTCTGTTGTACCACTTTAACGTTCTCCATAGCTTGATGAACAAGATCTGGCACAAGTAAGGCAGTTTCACCCACTTCAAACCATCCGATTAGTGATCTACACTTCCTTCCATATAAAGCTTCGTAAGGTGCCATCTTGATACGTGAATGATAGCTATTATTGTAGGCAAATTCAATAAGAGGTAAATGACAATCCCAACTATCTTTAAAGTCCAATGTGCAAGCTCGTAGCATATATTCAAGTGTTTGGATGGTATGTTCTACTTGTCCATCTGTCTGAGGATGAAAAGTCGTACTCAGATTCATTTGGGTTCCCAAACTCTTCTGAAAAGATTTCCAAAAGTGTACAGTAAATTGAGTTCCTCTTTCTGATATAACAGAGATTGGAATCCCATGTAGTCGCACTATCTCTTTAACATACAATCATGCATAATCTTTCGTTGTATAAGTGGTCTTGACTAGTAGGAAATGCGCTGACTTGGTAAGCCTGTCAACTATTACCCATATGGAATCAAATTTCCATAGTGTATGAGGAAAACCTGTGATGAAATCCATGTTAATCATTTCCCACTTCCAAATTGTAAGATTTATACATTTGCATATAACCTTCAGGTTTCTGATGTTCGACTTTTACATGTTGACAATTCGGACAATGAGCTACAAATTCTGCAATGTTCTTTTCATGTAACCTTACCAAGACATCTCGTCCAAATCATGGTACATTTTGGTTGCTCCAGATGAATAGAATATCTTGAATGATATGTCTTCGTCATAATTCGTTTTCTTATCTCATCCATATCAAGTACACACAATCTATTCTGACACTGACGCACTCCCCCTGGTGTAAGGTCAAATACCTTTGTCGAACCTTACTGTACATTCTTTTTCAGTTGCAATAAAATAGGATTCACATATTGCTTTTACTTCACCTCAGCTATAAATGAAGACTCTGCAAAATTTACACTATTATTCCTTCATCTGCAGTTTCAAGAAGACGAACTCCCAACTGGCTAGTTGATGTAGATCCTTAGCTATATCTTGCTTTTCTATCAACTGGCTATTAGTGCTTCCTATTGCTTTGCGGCTTAATGCATCAGCTACCACATTTTCTTTCCCTAGATTATATAAGATATCAATGTCATAATCTTTTAGGAGTTCTAGCCACCTCTGCTGCCTCAAATTTAGGTCCTTCTGCTTAGAAATATAGTGCAAACTTTTATAATCAGTATAATGGCTCCATATCCTTAAAGCAAATATCACAGCTGCTAGCTCAAGATCATGTGTAGGATAATTCCTTTCATATGGTTACAACTTTCGTGAGGCATACACTATTACATTACTGTGTTGCATCAATACACATCCTAAACCAACTCCTGAAGCATCACAATAAACTGCATATACCCCTTTGTGCCTTTTGAAAGTACCATTGTGGGAGTAGAAGTCAAGTTATTCTTCAGATCTTGAAAACCCTTCTCACATGCATCATTCTATTGAAACTTGGTTGCTTTATGTGTTAGCTTTGTTAAAGGCGCTGCAATAGAAGAAAACCCTTCAACAAATCTTCTATAATAACTTGCCAATCCAAGAAAACTACGAATCTCTGTAGGCGTCGTAGGTCTTGGCCAATTCTGCACCGCTTTTATCTCCTGGGTATTAACCCGTATTCCTTCATCCTATACAATGTGACCCAAGAATGCTACGAATTCTAACCAAACTCACATTTAGAGACCTTTGCATATATCTTACGGTCACGAAGAATCCGTAACACCTGTCGTCAGTGATTAGCATGGTCCTCTTGTGATCTTGAATAAACTAGAATATCATCTATAAACACGGTCACAAACACATTTAAAAATGGCTTGAACACCATATCCATCAAATCCATAAAAACTGCAGGTGTATTTGTTAGCCCAAATGATGTAACTAGAAATTCATAATGACCATACCATGTTCGGAAAATGGTCTTGGGTATATCCTTCTCCCTAACCCGTACTTAATAAGAACCCAATTTCAAGTGGATCTTTGAGAAACCTTTGGCACCTTGTAATTGCTCAAATAAATCATCAATTCTGGGGAGGGAATCTTTATCCTTTACTGTCACCTTATTCAGTTGCCGATAATCAATACACATTCTCAATATTCCATCTTTCTTTCATACAAATAACACTGGTGCACCCTAAGGGGACATACTAGGCCTTATGAATCCCCTTGGATATCATTTTCCTTGCCTTAAGATAGGAAATAAATTTACCCCTCGGTACTCCAATATTACTCCTCCATTCAAGGACGGTCTTTTGTAGAAAATAAAAATGTACCTTCTTAGCTCGGCAATCCACAGTGGCATAATAAGAAGCCAACCAATCCATACCCATTATAACATCAAAATCTACCATTTCCATCTCAATAAGATCAGCCAACGTAATATGATCACAAACAATTACTATACAATTACGATATACTCTCTTAACTATAATAGATTCACCAACAGGTGTAGATACTTCAAGTGGCTTAACTAATAATTCCGGTGTTCTTTTGAATTTTTTTCAGCAATCAATGGTGTAACATATGATAAGGTAGAACCAGGATCAATCAATGCATATACATTATGTGAAAAGACGGATAATGTACCTGTCACTACATCAGGAGAAGTCGCCAAATTCTGTCGATCCGCAAAGGCATAGGTACAGTTCTGTATTCCACTAGAACTGGCTGCTCCTCTCGCACCTCTACCACGACCAGCAAGATGCACACCTCAGCCTAAGAAAGGAACCGATGATGATGATGTAATGGTTGATCCAGTAGGTCGCGTCATACTACCCGTTCCCCCTTGTAGACACTCTCTCATCAGTTGTCCCGACATACCGCACCAAAAGCAAACATTCGGTCCAAACCAGCATTCACCTGAATGAAACTTCTCGCTGTACTGGCACAACTAACGAGAAAATCCCACTATCTGCGAACCCCATATTCCACTACTCTGCCCAACCTGAATGCCTCTAAACCCTTAAAATTGGGATGGAGTACCTGCTGTAGGATAAGAAAGTGATGATCTAGGCGGTCTAGGAAAAACCCGAGGCCTAAATTTTCCTTGGGATGCCATGAATGGTCCCATAGGTCTAGCCCTCTTTGACGGTCCTCTTTCAAATTCTTGCGCCCTTCTCCTTTGCCTCTGATCCTCCATCTTCTATGCAAAAACTTGTATTCTGGCTATATCTATATCTCTGTTCAATGCAGCAATAGTACAATCTCTCACCAGATATGGTTCCAATATGTCCACATACCGATGGACTCTGTCGTCCATAGTGGCTACTACATTTGGAGCATACCTAGCCAAAGAGTTAAATCGAAGACTGTACTCTCTGACGCTCATGTTACCTTGCCACAAATTTAAAAACTGGTCCGCACGAGCCTCTCGGATCTCATATGGAAGATAGTGATCAAGGAGTGCCACCTTGAATTCCTCCCAACTAGCAGGAAGTGCACCAACACCCCATGATCATTTCCAATCTTCGTACAATAATATAGCCTCTCCTTTCAATCTATAGGCTGCAAGCTCAACTGTTTCTATCCAGTTACATGCATGACATCCAAATCCTTTTGGATTTGATCTATAAAGTCTTGCGGATCTTCATTAAGATCTGATCCGAAGAACGTAGGAGGATCTAATTTCAGGAAATCTTGTGTCCTTCGACTAGCTACCCTATCCGCACCGTCATTACTTATAGTTAGACCAACTTGTCCTTGAGTTGTGCAGCAACTATACGAGTCAACATTTTCACCGCATTTCTGAGCTCTTGCTCAGTAGCATTAACAGGTGGTTAGGCAGGTTCTTCTCTCCTTCTTGGCTCTTCTGGAGCTAGAAAACTAGAAGAAGCCCACGATGCAAGCTTAGTGTCAGCCCCACCTTGACTAGCTTGGTCAAGTGTTGATTTACTCGTTCCTTCTCCATCAAGAATGTCTACTTTCTTACCTTTACCCTTGTCTCTACTTGTAAATGGCATTTTACTATAACATAGGAAAACAATTGCAATGGTCAGATATGATTCCACCTAAAACTTTGGCTCTACTGCACGATCAAAGAAATGAAGAAAAGAAACAACTCCTAAATTTCCCGTAGCCTCCTACTTATAAATGTGGCGCCCAAATCATCCATAAGCAAGACTCTACTCAGATACGGCTTTGTAGACACCCTTAGAACAACCCACTCTAATACCACTTTTGTCACACCTCAAATTCTAATGGGGCGGACTCGCACCCGAAGCCGATAAGGCCCGAGAGAACCAACCTTCATTCATGTACACTCGTATGCATGCCATTAAATGAACAACACTCTCTCACATATGGCTACAAGATACCAATGGCGGAAGTCATGGAAAAACATTCAATGGATATGAAACTTGGCCATTAGGGCCATCTCATCAAAAGCATACATTCTCATATTCCATCATTCATCCCACAACGTCTATAAAAGCCTCTAACGGATACATAACCAATCCTAAAGTCGGGACAAGTCCCCGCTTTATACAACATTTGTTACACCGTACCAAAATAATGTACACATGACTCAAAAAGCCTTGAACCAAAATGGAGCTCACCAATAATCCGTAGATGATCCTCAGCCTACTGTGGAGGTCTACTAGTTCCTGTGTCTGCAACAAGTAAGGTAAGTCCCCGAAGGGACGTCAGTACTAATGAATGTACTGAGTATATAAGGCTATGGGTAATTGCATGAAACATAGGATCTCAAATGGAATCAAATACAAGTGAATAAACATTTTGGATAAACCACCATTCTGTATGTGTGGAACCATGTATATTACATTCATTACTTTCTTTGCTTTTACGTTCGTCATCATTATTATTCATCCATCTGATCAGTGGGTCATAACATAATTTTCCACCTTATCGGTGGGTCATAACATAATCATCCACCTTATCGGTGGGTCATAACATAACATTAGGATCAGCTCGAGCTAGGCTTATGTGCCCCTTTGAACTGTCCCTTGATCCAATAATCTCGGGATCGGTTCTAGCTAGACTTATGTGCCTCTTTGAGCCATCCCGGTTCTCAAACAATAAACTATATATGCATTGCTCTATTCCTTTACTTTTGTGGGATTGACACATTGGTGGTTATAACATTATTAGAGTTTTGAAACATTAGTCAATGAATAAGAGACAGGTGAATCACATTTGGTCAATGAATAAGAAAAATGTGAATAACAATATATGACAACCTAAAATGAGATACTTTTGAACATTTTGGAATGGAACAAGTACGGTAACAATGAGAACAATAGGTGTTGCTAATGGATACAATAAAGGTAACCTTACATACCTTATCCTTACAACGTATGACTACACAATCCTATATGTGAATACAATAATCCAGCTCCTTCCTTACGTTTTACTCTACACACAAGTACATAACGAAACTCACGTTAAGAACTAACTACATTACAAGTGTATAAAATGACAATGAACTACATGACTGCCATATAACGTCATTTCGCCCTTCACAATACCATGCACTATGCATAAAATGACAATGAACTACATGACTGCCATATAATGTCATTTCTCCCTTCACAATACCATTAACTGCATTACTATACCAACAACACCACAACATGCCACACATCAACCAAGACATCATAAACCAATAGCATTTCATACCAAGTTTATACTTTACACTTCCTCTTCAATACAATGTCACATTTACCTCACTACGTCACATAAACACCTTTCACAACAACATATTAAAGACAATCCATAATTTATACCATTCAAAATACCTCCGGTATACTCCTTTAAAGTCATTCAAAAGGTACCATAAGTTGATAATTGCATCCAAGAAGGGTATAGGGGTTTCGGGGATCAAAGAGAGACAAAAACATATAAGACGGGGTCCTGGAGGGACCTGTGGGGTCACTTGAGCCCACAAGAGCCCATCTGGACCTATCTAGGGCCACCTGCATTGGCATCTGCATCCGCAGGTGTCCTGCCCGCGAGGGCGGGTGCCCATTTCAGCCTCCAGGGGTCATTTTTGGGTCCTTTTTCATAATGAATAGTCCATGATCATAAGTGAGCTTATATTTTAATATTTTAGGTCAAATTGATGCTAATGAACACCCATGGTTTCAACATGCACATGAACATTACCAAAACCACATTTTCCTTTCAATACGTCACCCATTCCATGCACAATTTCTCAACAACAATTCCAAATGTCAAACACAAAGAGAAAGCAAGTTTGGGACATAACCACATCATACATGTTGACATTCAATCCATCAAATTCACTTCCTTCAAAACCACAAGTCCACTTTCAAGTTTAGAAGACAAAACCCTTTACTGATTAAGCAAAAGTAGACTGCTCAATGCTTTGCCAACATAACCAACATGATTTATACACTCTCTCATGCATATAATATATTAAACCATAAAATTAAACACTTACCAAAGCTTGCAAGAGGATGATCTTAACCAAAGGGAATAGTTGCTTAGGGTTTGGATGAAGAGAAAATATCTTGTGAAAATTCTAGAAATTGCATGTGTGTCTCAATGAATAAAATCTGATTTTTTTGTGCTTTATATAGTCCTTTGTAGTCATACTTAGCCACACTTAGTCAATAATTGAGGGTTTACTTGGTCAAAGGAGGAATGGATCATTTTCCCATTTTGGGCCATGTCTTTTGCTCAATTTTTGGGCCTCTATTGAGCCCATTAGCATATAGTGATTCAGCCCAACAAAATTAATGCATAATCCACCAACCATCTCATGTTTAAATAATTCCATAATGTTAATACAATCAATTAGGGTCGAAAATGTACGGGGTGTTACACCAGGCTGGTTCTACACTCTAACATCTTCCCCTTATATCTAAGTCACCACACTAAGTCTGCGAGTCTTCTTTTCACTACTCTCTAAACTAAACTCACTCGAATGATCAGGGCATACCACTTTAGGATCTATTTTGATTAGATACTTCTTTATCAAGCCTAAGAATATCTCTCATCTACAAGTCTTGATATTAATCTTTCTATTTCATCTAAGGGCTGAAGTAGACTACATATATAGTTTTCCACCTATCCATTATAATAACCTACCAAACCTATGAGGATCTACTTCCCAAAACTCTATTTTTCTATTGTTAGACATACTACTACTCTCCAATGTCACTTCTCTTTTCTGAATTATGACTATTCACCACTATGGGAGAATAAAGGCGTGAGGACTATAAATGTATGAATAAGAAAATATGGAAACATACCTGACTCGGCTATAGGAGAACCATTCTGACCCAGTTGACAAGAAGATGATCGGGATTGATTTAAATGCTGACCACAACCTGTGCTAGGAGAGGCACCTTACTGATTTGGGCGACCTGGAGGGGATGTTGAGTAAGTAGGATGAGCCTACTAGCAAACCTCCATGCCCTTAACTAAAGCTACCGGACACTCTCTCAACCTGTGGCTAGCTTACCACAGCCAAAACAACCTTCAAGGCCCACCATACCCTCCCTTATATGGTTCTTGCCACACTTGTTACAAGTGGGGTGGGATTTTCCCCTTTCAACATTTATCTAAGGATGAGAGTTGGATAATTCCCTTTCTGATCATAACGACGCTTGGGCACTATAGATAAAGTACTAACTGATGATAACACTGACCTTATTGACCTTTGCAGAAAAAAAGATCAGTTTCCACTAGAAATCTTGTGATGGTTAGAGTTACTATTCCCTAAAATAACCCTGTTGCTCTCCTTTCTTCCTTTCTTACCAAGAGAATTTGTAGGGAATTCTACTTGTTCATTTAATTAGGTAGTCACAGCTTAAGACAATACTTGGATGGCATCATGAAACTCTATAATAAAAATATCAGCACTTGTAGACTGACCGAGTGGTGCAAAAAGGTTACCATTCTGATCACTTTCCTGACTGATTTCTTTTTGAGGAGAAATATTCTGAAATACGTAAGGAATGAGTTAGAAGGAGGTTAGATAGTGTTCACACTCTATTGCATGATATGAACATCAAAAAAGTGAAACTTTTGCCAAAATATTTCATTGTCTCTCATTCATAAATATGGTATGGTTCAATCCATAAATTAGAACATAAAGCTGAAAACACTAGTCTGTCTATCTAAAACCCTCTACTAAGACAAGTTGCTAGGAAAAGTCCCTATCTAACTCTAACTAATTAAAAGTACAAATAAATAAAATAAAGGAATAAGTCTAGTCATTGAAAGATGAGGATTGACCAACTCTGATGTCGAGATAAGTACGGGATTGTGCTAACCGCAAGCTCGATGCTGAGCGTCTAAATCTATACTATAACACAATATAGCACAAAGAAATTATGTGGTCAGTATTGTAAATGTACTGAGCATGTGAGATATGCACTATACTATATATATTGAACAGGCTTAATATAAAAGACTAAACTGAATTGTGGAACTGAAGAGTGTAAACTGATGCATTAACCAAGTAAATAAGCATGTAACTGATCAATACTGTAATGGATAAACTTAATGCAGGGTCAATGCAAGATTTAAGTCTAAAACATGGGAGATACTATTAAATGATATATACCCATGCAAGCTAAACATGAAGTTAGATGTATATTCCTTATTAGTGGTGCCCAATATACCTTGCTAGGGTATAAATGTTGATCTGATCTGGCGTGGTACTATTAAACAAAAAGAATGTGCCCACTAGGAGGGCTAAATAGTCCTATGATAGTACGTAGTTCTAGGACTTGGGTATACTGAATCCTAGTTCAACTCAGTGATAAGTTCTACTCCTAACTGAATATAACTGATAGGTATTGAGAATATTGTCCATAATCATAAATGACATACCTTACTACCATACTACTAGTGAACTTTATTTTTGTGAGAATGTTGATCCACAATCATTGATGGCATTCCTGATACCATGCTAATCGTGAAACTTACTTTTTGGGAAAAACTATTCAAAAGCATTAATGGCATATCTTGATGTCAATCAGCTTACAGTTATGAGCCAAAGATCCTGATTGTGATATGGGTACGTATATATAAATCATATATTTCTAAATCATGAGACTAGTAAGTTTATGGGAGACATGATATGGCTAGAGTAAAATGCATGAAAGAAATATTTGAGGACTGAGATCTGGAAGGAGCCTATAAGGCTGGAACTGGACCCTAAATCTTGACTCATTAAGATGCTAATAGTCTAAGAGTATTGTAATGACCTTCCCGGTCATTTACCTCCTTTTCGTGCGTTCTCAGCGTTTAGAGCTTTTCTATAACTGCTCCAAGTTATTTATGACTTGCTGGGACTGACAGTTCGGTTCCCGAGAAGTTCGTTTGAGAATATTATTTAGACCGAGCACGTTGTAAAATGTTAAATTAAATTAGAATTTGATAAAATGACATAGTTAATTACCTTTAAAAAATATTTATGATATTTATAAAATTCTTTAGTTATGATGTGTCTATATTACTTTAATAATAAGTTTATAATTTAGTAATATTTTTAAATGGAGATAGTAAATCTAATTTTGTTGATATAATATTTATTTTTATTTTATAGAGGTTTTGTTCAAAATAATTTTCTATTCATAATGGTATATTTAAAATATTATATTTATTTTACCACGAGCCTATGCAGTATCCGAATATATATATACGGAGAGCAAAATAAGGGATAAGGCCATGTGCATGTCACATTAATTAGTATTGGACTACAAGATTGCTTTCTTTTGGGGACTTTGTACGTGTAGTGTATAATATATATATACTCTAATATTAATTCCTTTTCTTATTTTGTCTTGTTTAAAGAAAAAAAAACTACATATATTCCACCATTTTTTTTTAGCACTTTAAGCTCAACTTTAAACATTTCTAGAGAGATTCAAGGTTAGGGGTTGGTATATTTGAGTTCGTGGACTCGTTCTCGTCATTTCTACGGTACGTTTTCTTATTTTTACGGTAGTTTTAGTTACGGTGGTTGTTGGAATTGGTGTTGATATTTGAGCTAGATATTGAGCTCAAATTGAGCGGTGTTAGTTGTGACTATTGGTCACGGGGTGATTTGGGACGCTGTGACGGTTTCGATTTTTCGATTCCGCAAGTGGGCCCCACATGGACCGTTTGGATATTTTTTTGAACTAATGCAATATGGGTATCAAAATTCATGTTTTGACATGTAGTTTATTATTTTGCTAGCGTGGCAGCAATCGGAGGTCTCTCGAAAGGGAAAGACTCCTATTTAGCAAGCTTTGGCAGGCGTTTGGCGGCGTCCAGGTAGGCTAGGCTTACCATATACCTAGACTGAGTTTGTTTATAGTATTTGCATATTATTATGCTAGTGTTTGGGCTGGTAGTTGTAGATTGGCATTGGCTTGCTATGATTAGGCCTTTTGGGCCGGTTAGGGCCTTGTTCGGATGTGTTTCGGGCCTGTTATCCTCGTGGTGTGCCAGATATTACTTTTATAGGGTTGGTTAATGTTGTACCGCTGTTAGTAGGGGTTTGGGGAACCTTAGCCCAGACTTGGTTCCGGGACCCCGTAGTGGGCCCCGCTACTCTTCACAGTCGGTGTAGTTAGCTTTAAACCTTATTAGGCTTAGTTAATCCCCGAGATGATCTTTTAGGATAAAATTTGTATTAAATTACCCTATTTATGCCCTTTTGACCTATTTAGCCTTGTTAGTCCCTAATAGCACCGTATTTGACCGGGGTCGGCTAGTTTGATTTAGGATGCGGAACCGCCTTGCCATGACTTAGAATGTATACCCAGACTTGTATATACATATTGTTTATGGTAGATAGTTGACCTGGAAGGATCCCGAGATTGACTTGTAGTACGTGGTGGGTTAGCTCCTTTACTTATGTTTCGAGTTTATTTTGGGGCTGGTATGTCCCCGTTTACTTGTATTTGTGTGGATTCTGGCACTACTATGACACTTGGTTACTGATTATTATGAGTTCCGGTTCGAGTCCGGCCACTGATTATTATGAGTTCCGGTTCGAGTCCGGCATCTGGTTATGATATGATTGGAGAGTTTTGGTACTGAGTTCCGGTTCGAGTCCGGCGGTTATGATATATGTGGCCTATTGTTATTATCCACTATGTCCGGTTCGATTCCGGTGTCTGGCCTCTTGTTATTACCCATTGGTGCCGGTTCAAGCCCGGTGCACCCTTGTTGGTTATTCTGGTTACTGGATACTGATACAGCTTCGAGATACTGGTGACTATGCATTTACTATTCTTGTGTGTCCCGCCGGTTTATGGGGGCCAGGCTGGGTTATTGTTTTCTTTCGTGTGCCTATCGGGTTTATGGGGGCCCAGATAGGTTATGTTTGACTTGAGTGCTTACTTATGCATTTATTTACTCTTTACTCAGTATCGTATTTATTTATCTCCTGAGCATATCTACACGCCTCGGCAGTAGTGTATTTACTTATTATTTATACCCCGGACCTAGTATGCACCCTCGCATTTTAGCTTTCTTATATTATATTGAGCTCAGTCGGCCGATGATGCCTACTGAGTACCCGTTGCCCCGGTACTCATACTGCACTTCTGCATCTTTTTCCCCGATGCAGATCCGGGCACTAGTCGACGGTTTTGACGTGACTCTCTTTCCAGCACTGACTCTGGAGCAGGGTGAGCTTACTGACGTCCGAGGCAGATCCTACTCCATCTCTATTGTATAGTCTTTTGCTCTCGAGACTGTAGTACTTGTTTTATATATTTGGTTTCTGTCTTTTTTTTTTTTTTTGACATGTCTAGTAGTGGCTCTTGTACCGACTTCACCAGGTCTTGGGAGGGGTTCTCACCTGTATATATTGTCCTCTTCCTTCTCAGTCTTGGTATGGATATATATTTTGATTTTGTTTTTTTTTGTATTTCTAGCATGTTTATTAGTATGGTTACTTCCACTTCATCTCTGTTTCCTGAGATTCCACCCGTTAGCCTGTCGTTTGTCGCTCCGGGCTAGGGTTTGGCTTGCCTATTGGTGGGTTACGATAGGCGCCATCAGGACTCGAAAAATCGGGTCGTGACAGCTTGGTATCAGAGCCTAGGTTTTACTGGTATTGTTGGTGCATGAGCCGATGTTTAGTAGAGTCTCGCGGATCGGTACGGAGACGTCCGTATCCTATCTTCGGGAGGCTACCGAGCATGTTTAGGGTAAATCTTATTTCTTTGATTCGCCTCAATGCGTTGGTGTCTCTGTTGGTTTCTAATCTCTATTTGGTTCATTCTTTACGCAGATGGTTAGGACGCATAATACGAGAGCCGGGGGTCGGGCCCCCGAGCCTGCAGCGAGGGCTCCAGTTAGGGGTCGAGGTCGACCTAGAGGTCGAAGGCAGGGCAGAGTAGCAGCCCCAGGACCAGATCGTGCTAGGGATCCTTCACCCGATCCCGTTATAGTTCCAGATGTTTCCCCGCCACAGCAGCAGGTGGGCCAGGGGGCAGCCCAGGCTCCACCTGGATTTATTGATGCTTCTTTGCTCCGAGGTACATTGCTTCAGTTGTTGGAATTAGTTGGAGGTCCGCCTGCTGCGGGAGTACAGCCAGCCGTATAGAGAGTTGGTGCTGGGGCGCAGCCTGTAGCTGTGGCACCGAGAGTTGAGGTTCTACCTGTACCAGTAGCTCCACAGCCAGTTATAGATCAGCCAGTTATGTCTGCCGAGGAGCAGAAGATGTTGGGTCGCTTCCTGAGATTAGCTCCACTGAGATTTGCTGGTACTCCGGGTGAGGATGCATATGAGTTCTTGTCCAGCTGCGAGGATAGACTTAGGAATTTGGGATTGGTACAGTCTCGTGGTGTTGATTTCGTGGCATATCAGTTCGATACTGCAGCGAGGAGATGGTGGAGGGGATATCTTGATTCCAGGCCAGTGGGATCTCCACCGATTACCTGGACCCAGTTCTCCGAGATTTTCTTGGGAAAGTATATGCCCCGTACTATGCGGGAGCGACTCAGGGATGAGTTCTCCAGGTTGACTCAGGGTTCATTATCTGTCGCCGAGTATGAGGCGAGATTTCATGATCTTGCTAGGCACGCTACTTCTATTTTGCCTGATGAGTACGAGAGAGTTAGATGTTTTGTCAGGGGACTGAGATTGCCACTCCGCAGGGCTACCCAGAGTTTAGTGACTTCAGGGAAGTCATTCGCAGAGATTATTGAGCATGTATACTCTATTGAGGAGATGGATCGCGAGGCCCAAGGGGGCAGCGATAAGAGACCTCGTGTCCAGGGTAGTTTCAGTGGGAGCCATAGTGGTTCGCAGTTCAGAGGTCGTGGTTTCCAGTTTCAGGGTAGGTACCCTCATCAGCAGCAGCAGTCTTTCCAGCGACAGGGTCAGCCTAGTAGGCCCGTACAGTCAGCTTTGCAGATATCTGATAGGGGTCAGCCCACCTATAGTGGTTCTGTTAGCCAGCCTCAGGGGCGTGGTCAACCCAGTTCATCTGCTAGAGGTGGTCATATTGGATCTTCTAGGCCGAGCAGGGAGCCAGGAGCATGTTATACTTGTGGGGTTTTCGGTCATTTCGCGCGTGAGTGTCCTCAGCGCAGGGCTATTGAGCCTTCAGTTCAGACAGCACAGCCCATCAGATCTGTACCGCCAATAGGCAGAGGTGGTGCACAAGGTCGTCGGGGTGGTCCCCAAGGTTCTCGAGGTGGAGCACAGGGAGGTCGGACTGGTAGTCAGGTTGGTACTCAGACTAGTGGTAGCCAGCGTCAGTTGTATGCCGTGCCAGCTAGGCCAGAGGCTGAGGCTTCGGATGCGGTGATTACAGGTATGATTTCCGTATGCCGTCAGCCAGCTTCTGCATTATTTGATCCCGGATCCACATTTTCTTATGTATCTACTTATTATGCACCACGGTTGGGTTTATGTTCTGAGTTATTATCTGTGCCCTTACGTGTATCTACCCCCGTTGGTGATTCTTTAGTAGTGGATCGGGTATATAGATCATGTCTGGTGACTATTCAGGAGTTTGAGACTCAGGTTGATTTTATTGTATTGGCCATGGTAGATTTTGATGTGATTCTGGGCATGGACTGGTTGTCTTTTCATCATGCAGTCTTGGATTGCTTTGCCAAGACCGTGACCTTAGCCATGCCTGGTGTACCCCCGGTAGTGTGGCAGGGTTCTGTTAGCCGCACACCGACGGGGATTATTTCATATGTTCGGGCTCGTAGATTGATGGTGAGGGGTTGTGATTCATTCCTTGCTTATGTTTGGGATGCTAGCATTGAGAGTCCGTCACTTGACTCTGTCCTTATTATTCATGAGTTTCCTGATGTATTCCCGACTGACCTACCTGGCCTTCCTCCTGAGCGTGATATAGAGTTTATTATTGACCTCGAGCCGGGCACCCGACCTATTTCTATGGCTCCGTATCGTATGGCTCCTGCTGAGTTGAGGGAGCTGAGTATTCAGCTTAAGGATCTTTTGGGGAAGGGTTTTATTCGTCCGAGTGTATCGCCGTGGGGTGCTCCAGTTCTTTTTGTAAAGAAGAAGGATGGGTCTATGCGAATGTGTATTGATTACAGGCAGCTAAATAAGGTGACAGTAAAGAATAAGTATCCGATGCCTCGTATTGACGATTTGTTTGATCAGCTTCAGGGTGCCGCGGTGTTCTCAAAGATAGATTTGAGATCTGGATATCATCAGTTGAGAGTTAGGGCTGAGGACATCCCAAAAACAGCCTTCAGGACTCGGTACGGCCATTATGAGTTCCTGGTGATGTCTTTTGGATTGACTAATGCCCCTGCAGCTTTCATGGATTTGATGAATCGGGTATTCAGGCCATACTTGGACTCCTTTGTCATTGTGTTTATTGACGACATCTTAGTGTATTCGAGGAGTAGCGAGGAGCACGAGCAGCATTTGAGGACTGTGCTCCACACTTTGAGAGATCATCGGCTTTATGCCAAATTCTCAAAGTGTGAGTTCTGGCTTGAGTCTGTAGCTTTCTTGGGGCATGTTGTATCCAGACAGGGTATCATGGTAGACCCAGCGAAGATTGAGGCTATTCAAGGTTGGGCTAGGCCCACGTCGCCTACTGAGGTTCGCAGTTTTGTTGGGTTGGCAGGTTATTACAGACGGTTTGTTGAGGGCTTCTCGTCTATTGCATCTCCTATGACCAGACTGACCAGGAAGGAGGTTCCGTTTCAGTGGTCCGAGGATTGTGAGGCAAGCTTCCTGAAGCTCAAGGATCGACTTACTTCTGCCCCTGTGTTGACTCTTCCAGTTGAGGGCGAGGGTTTCACCGTGTATTGTGATGCGTCTGGTATCGGTTTGGGGTGTGTTCTGATGCAGCGGGGTCGTGTTATTGCTTATGCATCAAGACAACTGAAGGTGCACGAACGTAATTACCCCACTCATGACTTGGAATTAGCAGCGGTAGTATTTGCACTGCGGATTTGGAGGCATTATCTATACGGTGTGCATTGTGAGATCTTTACAGACCACCGCAGTCTTCAGCATATTATGACTCAGAGAGATCTTAATTCGAGGCAGCGCAGGTGGATTGAGTTGCTGAAGGACTATGATATCTCTATTCTCTATCATCCGGGCAAGGCAAATGTGGTAGCGGACGCCTTAAGCCGAAAGACAGTGAGTATGGGTAGCTTAGCCTTCATTCCAGTCTCTCAGCGGCCATTAGCTTTGGACATTCAGTCCTTAGCTAACTCGATGGTTCGATTGGATATTTCTGACCCCAGGAGGATTGTTGCTTGTGTTGAGGCTAGATCTACTTTGCTGGAGCAGATTCAGGGTTGTCAGTTTGAGGATAGCGGTCTCTGTAGCATTCGAGATCAGGTATTGAGGGGTGAGTCTGAGAGAGCTACCTTGGGTTCTGATGGTGTTCTGAGGTTTGACGGTCGTATTTGTGTCCCGATGGTTGGAGATTTGATTCAGTTGATTCTGCACGAGGCACACAGTTCCAGATATTCTATTCACCCTGGGACAGCTAAGATGTATCAGGATTTGAGGCAGCACTATTGGTGGAGTGGTATGCGGAGAGACATAGCAGGGTTTGTAGCTCGATGCCTTTGTTGTCAGCAGGTAAAGGCCGAGCACCAGAGACCTGGTGGTCTACTTCATCCGTTACCCATTCCTGAGTGGAAGTGGGAGCGGATCACGATGGATTTCGTTGGTAGGTTACCTCGCACCTCTCGTGGCTTGATAGTATTTGGGTTGTTGTAGATCGGTTGGCTAAGTCCGCGCACTTTATCCCTGTTCGAACTTCCTACAGTGCTGAGAAGTTAGCTCGTGTATATATTCAGGAGGTAGTTCGCCTACACGGAGTGCCGGTGTCTATTATCTCAGACAGAGGGCCTCAGTTTACCTCCAGTTTCTGGCAGGCTTTCCAGGAGGAGTTGGGTACTCAAGTGGACCTCAGTACTGCGTTTCATCCTCAGACCGACGGGCAGTCAGAGCGGACTATTCAGGTGTTAGAGGATATGCTCCGTGCTTGTGTGTTAGACTTTGGGGGTCAGTGGGATCAATTCTTGCCTTTGGCGGAATTCGCGTATAATAATAGCTTCTACTCCAGCATTCAGATGGCTCCGTTCGAGGCTTTATATGGCAGACGGTGTCGGTCTCCAGTTGGTTGGTTCGAAACTTCGGAGGTCAGTCCTCGTGGCACAGATTTGCTCCGAGAGTCTTTGGACCGAGTTCGGGTGATTCAGGACAAGCTGCGGACAGCGCAGAGTAGACAGAGGAGTTATGCTGACCGTAGACGTCGTCCGTTGAGATTCAGAGTTGGTGATAGGGTCTTCTTACGAGTATCGCCAATGAAGGGCGTGATGCGATTCGGGAGGAGGGGCAAGCTTAGCCCCAGGTATATTGGACCCTTTGAGATTCTTCGGACAATCGGGGAGGTAGCATATGTACTGGCCTTACCTCCGAACTTTTCAGCTATCCACCCAGTATTTCATGTTTCTATGCTGCGACAATATATCCCGGATGAGTCGCATGTGCTTCAGTGGGAATCGGTTCAGTTAGACGAGAAGTTAGCATTTGTTGAGGAGCCTGTGTCCATTTTAGCCAGAGATGTCAGACGGTTACGCTCCCGGGAAATTCCAGTGGTTAAGGTACAATGGCGTCACCGTCCAGTTGAGGAGGCTACTTGGGAGCTTGAACGTGACATGCGAGCCCAGTATCCCTACTTGTTTACGTCTTCAGGTATATGCTTATTCTTGACTTTCGCGGACGAAAGTCCTTTTAGTAGTGGATATTGTAATGACCTTCCCGGTCATTTACCTCCTTTTCGTGCGTTCTCAGCGTTTAGAGCTTTTCTATAACTGCTCCAAGTTATTTATGACTTGCTGGGACTGACAGTTCGGTTCCCGGGCAGTTCGTTTGAGAATATTATTTAGACCGAGCACGTTGTAAAATGTTAAATTAAATTAGAATTTGATAAAATGACATAGTTAATTACCTTTAAAAAATATTTATGATATTTATAAAATTCTTTAGTTATGATGTGTCTATATTACTTTAATAATAAGTTTATAATTTAGTAATATTTTTAAATGGAGATAGTAAATCTAATTTTGTTGATATAATATTTATTTTTATTTTATAGAGGTTTTGTTCAAAATAATTTTCTATTCATAATGGTATATTTAAAATATTATATTTATTTTACCACGAGCCTATGCAGTATCCGAATATATATATACGGAGAGCAAAATAAGGGATAAGGCCATGTGCATGTCACATTAATTAGTATTGGACTACAAGATTGCTTTCTTTTGGGGACTTTGTACGTGTAGTGTATAATATATATATACTCTAATATTAATTCCTTTTCTTATTTTGTCTTGTTTAAAGAAAAAAAAACTACATATATTCCACCATTTTTTTTTAGCACTTTAAGCTCAACTTTAAACATTTCTAGAGAGATTCAAGGTTAGGGGTTGGTATATTTGAGTTCGTGGACTCGTTCTCGTCATTTCTACGGTACGTTTTCTTATTTTTACGGTAGTTTTAGTTACGGTGGTTGTTGGAATTGGTGTTGATATTTGAGCTAGATATTGAGCTCAAATTGAGCGGTGTTAGTTGTGACTATTGGTCACGGGGTGATTTGGGACGCTGTGACGGTTTCGGTTTTTCGATTCCGCAAGTGGGCCCCACATGGACCGTTTGGATATTTTTTTGAACTAATGCAATATGGGTATCAAAATTCATGTTTTGACATGTAGTTTATTATTTTGCTAGCGTGGCAGCAATCGGAGGTCTCTCGAAAGGGAAAGACTCCTATTTAGCAAGCTTTGGCAGGCGTTTGGCGGCGTCCAGGTAGGCTAGGCTTACCATATACCTAGACTGAGTTTGTTTATAGTATTTGCATATTATTATGCTAGTGTTTGGGCTGGTAGTTGTAGATTGGCATTGGCTTGCTATGATTAGGCCTTTTGGGCCGGTTAGGGCCTTGTTCGGATGTGTTTCGGGCCTGTTATCCTCGTGGTGTGCCAGATATTACTTTTATAGGGTTGGTTAATGTTGTACCGCTGTTAGTAGGGGTTTGGGGAACCTTAGCCCAGACTTGGTTCCGGGACCCCATAGTGGGCCCCGCTACTCTTCACAGTCGGTGTAGTTAGCTTTAAACCTTATTAGGCTTAGTTAATCCCCGAGATGATCTTTTAGGATAAAATTTGTATTAAATTACCCTATTTATGCCCTTTTGACCTGTTTAGCCTTGTTAGTCCCTAATAGCACCGTATTTGACCGGGGTCGGCTAGTTTGATTTAGGATGCGGAACCGCCTTGCCATGACTTAGAATGTATACCCAGACTTGTATATACATATTGTTTATGGTAGATAGTTGACCTGGAAGGATCCCGAGATTGACTTGTAGTACGTGGTGGGTTAGCTCCTTTACTTATGTTTCGAGTTTATTTTGGGGCTGGTATGTCCCCGTTTACTTGTATTTGTGTGGATTCTGGCACTACTATGACACTTGGTTACTGATTATTATGAGTTCCGGTTCGAGCCCGGCCACTGATTATTATGAGTTCCGGTTCGAGTCCGGCATCTGGTTATGATATGATTGGAGAGTTTTGGTACTGAGTTCCGGTTCGAGTCCGGCGGTTATGATATATGTGGCCTATTGTTTTTATCCACTATGTCCGGTTCGATTCCGGTGTCTGGCCTCTTGTTATTACCCATTGGTGCCGGTTCAAGCCCGGTGCACCCTTGTTGGTTATTCTGGTTACTGGATACTGATACAGCTTCGAGACACTGGTGACTATGCATTTACTATTCTTGTGTGTCCCGCCGGTTTATGGGGGCCAGGCTGGGTTATTGTTTTCTTTCGTGTGCCTATCGGGTTTATGGGGGCCCAGATAGGTTATGTTTGACTTGAGTGCTTACTTATGCATTTATTTACTCTTTACTCAGTATCGTATTTATTTATCTCCTGAGCATATCTACACGCCTCGGCAGTAGTGTATTTACTTATTATTTATACCCCAGACCTAGTATGCACCCTCGCATTTTAGCTTGCTTATATTATATTGAGCTCAGTCGGCCGATGATGCCTACTGAGTACCCGTTGCCCCGGTACTCATACTGCACTTCTGCATCTTTTTCCCCGATGCAGATCCGGGCACTAGTCGACGGTTTTGACGTGACTCTCTTTCCAGCACTGACTCCGGAGCAGGGTGAGCTTACTGACGTCCGAGGCAGATCCTACTCCATCTCTATTGTATAGTCTTTTGCTCTCGAGACTGTAGTACTTGTTTTATATATTTGGTTTCTGTCTTTTTTTTTTTTTTGACATGTCTAGTAGTGGCTCTTGTACCGACTTCACCAGGTCTTGGGAGGGGTTCTCACCTGTATATATTGTCCTCTTCCTTCTCAGTCTTGGTATGGATATATATTTTGATTTTGTTTTTTTTTGTATTTCTAGCATGTTTATTAGTATGGTTACTTCCACTTCATCTCTGTTTCCTGAGATTCCACCCGTTAGCCTGTCGTTTGTCGCTCCGGGCTAGGGTTTGGCTTGCCTATTGGTGGGTTACGGTAGGCGCCATCAGGACTCGAAAAATCGGGTCGTGACAAGTATGTATTATCTTAAAATACTATTTAGAATATACTATATCTAGAATAATTCTAAAGGTCTGCAAAATAAGTAATGCTGATGTTTGAGACTAAGTGATATACACTTTATCTAAAAGATTCCTAAACATGTTGGACTGAAGGACTGAGTGTTGAACTATCAATTTCATGGAATACTAAGTTATTGGGTGTTCATAACCCGCCATCTCTGAAGAATGCAATTACTCATGAGAGTTTCTATGATCTCAATATAATATGATTTATACAACACATGAACAATACATAAATTATCTATATACTGAGGGTTCATGAAATTTAACTATATAAAGGAACTAATATTAATGGGAAAATATGTATTCATGGACTATAATGACGAGGAACTAAAATATAAAGAAACTTATACTTTTCATGAAAACCCTAAGCTCTGAAGATTGAATTAAACTCAGGAATTGGGTTTACTCAGGGACTCAATGGGTGAAAGGGAACCCATTGATGAAATCCCACATACTTGATGTGTCGTAGATTTATGGAACTTGAGACACTTACAACGAGGGATATTTTCAAGTTTAAGGGTACCTTTTATGGATTTAATGGATTTGTTGAGTGTTTGCAGGCCTTAAGGACTTAGAGAAGAATAATGTGAAAACTAGACTTAAAGGGGCTTCAGACGAGCCATGCTACTATCGTGGGTTCAAACCACGATCATGGGTAGGCTATCAGTTAATTCAGAGATGCCATACTTAAGAGTCTATCAGACGACTGGATTATATGACCATAGGACCATGTCACGATCATACTTTGAGATCATGACATGTCAGAAAAGTTCAACCTACAGGAGTCAAGTGTAGCAGGATCAAACGATGGATCCCATGATCGTGAGTTGATGGCTCGATCATACTATGTGGTCATAGGAGAAAGATCAATTTTGAAGAAGTGCAAGAGTTTTAGCATAAGGATCAGATGACAGGCCAAGCATAATCGTGGGATCAACCCACAATCGTTTGTTCTTCTGGTCCGAGGCAGCCGATACCAATTTTTTATTTTGTTTAGGATAGGATTTTTTGAGTCTATAAATATTATTTTAGGGTTATTTTTATAGATTAGACATTATTATTATTCTATAACACAATTTTGTGGGATTCCAATGCACTTTCTTGGGTTTTATGAATATTGATTTTTACGATTTTAATTAAAGTTGAGATTTCGGAGTGTATTCATTCTTGTATGCTTCAATTAATGTTTTCATCCATGAATTCTTATTTTGTTTACACAATAATGAGTAACTAGACCCCATAGCTAGGGTTGTGGGAACCATAACAGATTAACGAAGTAGATTTCGAAGTATAAGGTGTTTCTCGAAGGGTATTAGGGCAAGTGTTATTGTTTCTTCTAAATCGATTGCTTTTTGATGAGTGCACGGGTTGTTACTCATACTATCTCTACCTTATACTATAGCAAGGGTAATAGGATATGACTAGGGGCGTAACATAGTCAGTTAGATGATACTTAACCTATCGATTCTGCTTATCGTATACCTGAAGAGATCATTGAGTGCGGGGAACTTATGGAGTTATGAAGTTAATGGTGAATAACGATGGAGTTCAAGATCCCACAGTTGTGGGTGACATTCATAATCATCCACCACTTAATTCGAATAATCATGAGATTGTGGAATAAATAACTGCTAGGTTGATGACTGATGAGAATGCAAGACAAATAACTTCTAGACAAGCAGACAGAGACCATCGAGCAATGCAAGAGGCAGCACAACATCTTCCTACACTTGAGGAAAGATAGAGAAGACCTAAAGTGCAAAAACCCCTGATCTATGAGGAGCTAAAAGAAGATTTAGCCTATTTGGAGCCGATAGAGACTGGTGTCATTATCCCACCCGAACTGCCTAAAGGAACTAAGTTTGATATTACGAGTGCTATGATTTACCTCTTGAACTTAAAAGGGGTGTTTGCTGGCCTCCCTAATTATGATGCAAACATGCATGTGATGAATTTCATAGGAATCTGCACTTCGTACAATCTTCCTGAAGTGAGTCAAGAGAAAATTCGATTGAGGCTACTTCCATTCTCTCTTACAGGGGAAACAACTTTATAGTTGGCTAAATTACCACGAGGTTCTATTACCAATTGTAAAGAGTTGAGAAATTAGTTTATGGAACAATTTTATCCACCTTCTAGGATGTTGCCATTGAAAGATGAGATCTATAACTTCATACAACTACATTCAGAGGCACTTTATGAAGCATGGTTGAGGTTCAAGAAGAAGTTGCATAATGTTCCAAACCATAGGATGAGTGGTAGGAATCTACTTGAGATCTTCTACAGAGTTTTGAATGCAAATACTAAGGCTGTAGCAGACACTATCACTGGAGGTGCATTTATGAGTTTGCGCTGGGAGCACACATTGGAGATTCTAGATCAGATCACTAAAACCAACTGAGGTTGACATACTCGGGAAGCAGACAAGCCTACGGGTACATATGTTATTGGATCTTCAGCAGAACAAAAGGCTTTGGATGAATCTAAGGCTCAAGAGGTAGCATAATTGAGAATGAAAATTGGCTTACTAGCCAAATAGATTACAGCTGGAGGTGCAAAAAAGGTTAATATTGTAGGTGCACAAGGCAGAGCACCAAGGTATGAGGAATCTGATTCTAAAGAGGATGCTAAGTACTTGGATAGAAAAGTGGCAGGTTTTTGAGACAAAGGCCAAAGGTCTAATCAAGACAATTGGAACTCGAGGCAATGGAATCAAGGTTAAACTATTACAAAGACAACTATAACAAGTTCGGGTGTAGAGACAGAGACAGGGATCGTGATGGTGATTGGAGGTGAAAGGATGATTATAAGGACAAGAGTAGTTTTTATGTTCAACCGGGGAACCGTGATGTTGACTTTAGAAATTCAAGGATGGAAGCCATGCTTGCAAATTTTATTTAGGGTCGGAGAGTCAAGAAAATTACCTTAAAGATATTAGAGCAGACATTTCAGAGATAAACCAAAAGGTGGAATCTCATATAACTGACATTAAATAATTGGAGCAACAATTTAGGCAGATGTCTACCACATTGAATCAGCATCAACCAGGAACTCTTCCAAGTAACACCATCTAAAATCCCAAAAATGATGGTCATTGCTTAGCTATAACTACTCGAAGTGGTAAGAGTACTGTTGATCCACCTATGCCAGTAGTACTTGATGATGAGCCCATAGTACTTGATGACGAGAATGAGAATGAAACTGAAAACTTGGTGGTTGAAGACAAGGAAGCTCAAGAATTGAGTTGCTGAAAAGGAGGTTAAGTCTGATAAAGGAAAGGTGAAAGAGGACTCTTAAGTATTAAATCCTATTCCATGACTTCCTCCTCCCTTTCCATAAATGTTGAAGAAGACAGCCAAAGAGGAAAATTATCAAAAATTTCTTTCATTGTTGAACGAATTATCGGTGAATATCCCTCTTGTTGAGGCTTTGGAGAAAATGCTAGTTTACGCAAAATTTATGAAAGATTTGGTTACGAAGAAGAGGACTGTCAATTTTGAGCTTGCTGATAACCTACATCAATATAGTGCAATCGCTTCCCATTCCCTTATTGAGAAAAAAAAAACCTGGGAGCATTCACGATTCCTTGTTCTATCGGGTCCAATAATTTTACAAAGGATCTATGTGATTTGGGTGCTAACATTAACTTGATACCACTAGTAGTTTTCAAGTAGCTGGGGTTGGGGTCGCCTAAGCGGACTTCTATGAGACTTTTCATGGCGGATCAAACTGTGAAGAATTAAGTGGTAATTTTATATGATGTGTTGGTAAAGGTGGAATCTTTTATTTTTTGGCTAATTTTGTAATTCTATACTATGAGGTGGATTTCGAGGTTCCCATCATCTTAGGAAGACCATTCCTTGCGACTATCCATGCTTTAGTTGATTTCGAATCTGGGCAGATGAAGTTTTGATTGAATGATGAGCATGTTACTTTTAATGTCTGCAAATTGATGAAGCAGTCAAAAGAGAAGAGTGTGGTGTTGGTCATTGATACTATTGATGAGGAGGAACTTATGGATCCATTTAAAGAGAGACTAGGAGTCGAGGCACTTGTGGTAGTTATCATGAATTTTGAGAGTGATGGTATCAATGAGTACGATGAGATGGTAAAAGCACTTATTGGTAGGGGTTCCTACACGTATGTTCCAAAGAAGATTGATCTTGATCTGAAAAATAGAGTGACCCCACCGGTTCGTCTTTCTATAGAGGAGCCTCCCATCTTAGAACTTAAGGTTCTTTCTTCCCATCTCTGTTATGCTTTCTTGGGGGCCAATAACACGTTGCCGGTTATTATTTCAGCAGAATTGTTAGAATGGAAAGTTGAGGCCTTGGTTTCTGTGTTGCAGAGATTCAAGCGAGAAATTGTTGGACTATTAGTGATATTATTGAGATTTCACCTAAAATTTACACACATAAAATCCAGCTTGAGCTGGACTGTATACCTAGCATCGAGCATCAACGTCATCTTAATCCACCCATACAAGAGGGTGTGAAGAAAGAAATCATTAAGTAGTTAGATACAGGTGTGGTTTACCCTATTACAAATTTCAAATGGGTGAGCCCGGTCCAATGTGTACCAAAAAAGGGTGGGATTACTATGGTTCCAAACGAGAAAAATGAGTTGATCCTAATGAGGCCAGTTATCAGATGGAGAGTTTACATGGATTATCGAAAGCTAAATTCTTGGACCAGAAAGGACCATTTTCTTATGCTTTTTATGGACCAGATGTTAGACTGTCTTGCTGGTAGAGGATGGTATTATTTTCATGATGATTATTCAGGGTACAATAAGATTTCCATAGCCTCTAAAGACTAATAAAAGACCACTTTCACTTGTCCATATGGGACTTTTACATTCAAGAGGATGTCATTTGGTCTATGCAATGCACTGACAACTTTTCAACATTACATGATATCTATATTCTCCGACATGGTAGAAGACACTATTGAGGTATTTATGGATGATTTTTCTGTTGTGAGTGACTCATTCAATGAATGCTTAGCACACCTTGCTAATGTTTTGGAAGGATGTGAAAAATGCAATTTAGTGTTGAACTGGGAAAAGTGCCATTTTATGGTAAAAAAAGGCATAGTGATGGGACACCAGATTTTGAAAAAGGGAATTGAAGTCGATAAAGCGAAGATTGAGGTAATTAAAAAGTTACCACTGTCTATTTCTGTGAAAGGTATTCCTAGTTTTTTAGGCTATGCGGGATTCAGTAGAAGGTTCATCAAGGATTTTTCTAGGATTGCAAATCCATTGTGCAAGCTCTTAGAGAAAGAGGTGAAGTTTGTGTTTAATAATGCATGCCTAAAGGCATTCGACTATCTAAAAGAGAAGTTGATTTTAGCTCCCATCATTGTGTTTTCGGATTGGACCTTACCGTTTGAGGTTATGTATGATGCTAGTAGGGTGTCCTTGGATACAGTCCTTGACCAAAGGTGAGAGAAAATTTTGCATCCTATTTACTATGCCAGTAAAGCACTTAATCTAGCCTAGAAGAATTATACTGTGACTGAGAAAGAGATACTTGATAGTCTTTGCATTCGAGAAATTTCGGTCTTACTTGATTGGCACGAAGGTGATTGTGCATACTGATCATGCAACTATCTTATGGAAAAGAAGGATACCAAGCCAAGGTTGATTAGATGGGCACTCCTATTGCAAGAGTTTGATTTTGAGGTGAAGGACCAAAAAGGGACAGAGAATCAGGTTGCCAACCATTTATCACTCCTTGAAGAGGAGGCCATGCTGAAACTGAGGGATGATCTTGAAATTGATGATACTCTTTTGGACGAGCAAGTGTTGGCAGCATCACATAACTTAATCCCGTGGTTTGCAGATTTTGTCAATTTTTTGATAAGTGATCAAGTTGAGAAGATTTGACTTATCAGCAGTGAAAGAAGTTCATGAATGAGGTGAGAAAATTCTTTTGGGATGAGCCTTATTTGTTTAGGGTATGTGCAAATGGTGTGATTCGAAGGTGTATTCCTAGGTCGAGATGATGAGTATATTGGAAGCATGTCATTCGTCTCCAGTTGGGGGTCACCATGGAGGTGTGCAGACTGCACATAAGATCTTGCAATGTGGTTAATATTGGCCTACCATTCATAAGGATGCTCATGATTATGCTAGGGCATGTGATCAATGCCAAAGGCCTAGAAATATCTCAGGACGATATGAACTCTCAATGAATGCGATCCTTGAGCTCGAATTATTTGATGTATGGGGTTTTGATTTTATGGGTTGAGCTGTTGACTATGTATCGAAGTGGGTGGAGGTAATTGCACTTCCCAATAATGAAGGTAAGAGTGTTATGTCTTTCTCAAAAAAGAATATATTCTCACGTTTTGGAATACCTTGGATTATCATTAGTGATAGAGGATCCCATTTTTACAATCGATTGTTCAAAGCCCTACTTGAGAAATATGGTATAAACATAAGGTGGAAACACCATACCATCCTCAGACCAGCGGTCAAGTTGAGGTCTTAAATCATTAGATTAAGTCTATTTTGGCGAAGCCTGTGAATGCCAATAGGACTTATTGGGCAAGGAAATTAGATTATGCACTATAGAATACCAGACCGCGTTCAAGACACCAATTGTGCATCTCCATATCAGATTATTTATGGAAAAGCTTGCCATCTGCCAGTTAAACTTGAACATAAGGTATTATGGGCATTGAAGTGGTTGAATCTAGAATGGCAAGATGCAGCGAAGTTGAGACTGGAGAAGATGAATGAGATGGATGAGTTTCGTCCTTGCGTGTATGAAAGTTCTGCCTTCTACAAGGAGAAGAAGAAATTATATCATGATCACAAGATTGACAAAAAAGAATTTGCTGCAGGCGACATGGTGCTATTATTTTATTCAAGGTTGAAGCATTTTCCTGGCAAATTGAGATCAAAATGGAATGGAGCATACAGTGTGGTCACGGTGTTCCCCTATGGTGCAATTGAATTGGAGAACAAGGATGGAAAGAAATTTAAAGTCAATGGCTAAAGGGTGAAACACTATATGGGTGAAGGAAAAGAGGCCCAAATGATTTGTGATGTGGACTTGAACGAGGCTTGACTAATCAAGCAGACATGAGTCGTGCCGCGATGTTAAATTAGGCACTTCATGGGAGGCAACCCATGGGCTTATTGGTGAAATCTAAGTAACCAACATAGCCACGCCGTGTTGCGATGTTAAATCAAGCGCATTATGGGAGGCAACCCATGTTTTGTACTTTAAATTTTATAGAATAACGTGTGTTTGGTGCAGGTAACCATAGAAGAAAATTGATGTTGAACTGAACTCTAGACTGAACCTACGACAGGGATTTTACGATCTGAACTTGAGCATACTATCATGGGTTCAGTCATCTGATGGGAGTTCTGTAAAGTGACAAATTGAGGAGTCATCCCACGATTGGGTATGAAGATCATAACTTGAATGTACGATCGTGGTCTAAATCGTCTGATGGTACTCCAGGAAACCTTCAAAATAGGGCATCAAACATATGACCTTTAGTCACGATCATGAATACAACCCATGATCGTACTTAAGGATCATATGCTCTTAGGTAAGTTTTCTAGTTTAATCAATGTACAAAAGGAATGTACGATCGTGGAATCCAACCATGATCATACAATACCTTCGTCTAAAAGGCCTAGCAGTTTTTAAAAATCCAGACCCGGTCCGACCCAAATTTAAAACTAAAGCTATAAAAATATCTTGAAACCGTCCCCATGCCTCTTCTGATGATTTCAAATCATTTTCTTAAGCAAAATAGCAAAACCTTACATATTTCAAAGGCTAAAGACAAGATTTACCTTCTCTTTTGAGTGGGATCTTATCAGGTCTACCATTTTCATCACGTCTACTTCAAATCGTAAGTTTACATTACTCTTTAACATAAATTTTTTGGGTTTTTTCTCTAATTTTGTTGATGGATTTGCTTAAGATTAAAGTAGGAAGGACTGAAAAGGGGTGTGCATGGTTTCAACAACACAAGGGAAGTCTGAGTACCCAATAGTGTTTACGTAATTTGAAATTTAGTCAAAAGTGGGGTCAAAAAGGGTAAAAACGGGGGTCAAACTGTAATGGGTCACATCTGATAAGTGTTTGGGATTCCACGACACAACCTACAATCATAGATTCAACCTACGCTAGTAAGTTAGATTGTTGTGGGATGATAGAGGTCAAGTCTCAGGAGCTCATCAAACGAACACATCCCATGATCGTGATATCAATATACAATCATGGTATGTGGTTGTCTAATATGACATAAGTTTACAGGTTTCAGGGATCCAACCTACGATTTGATGGTACGATCATACCAGCATTGCACAATCGTAGGTTATGATCGTCTGATAGATATACTGTAGGTCAAATTTTACTGGACCAACCTACGATCGGAAGGTACGATTGTACCTTCATTGCACGATCATAGGTTGGGTCATCTGTCTATAAACCTGAACCTGTGCATATACTGAATTGTGATCTAACTTGTTTTGCAAATACAGATACCATGGCTCCCAAGTCCAAGGCTACTTCCGACAATGCTCTCCGAGAACAAATTTCAAAGAAGAGGGCCACACCAAGTACCTCAGAGAGTGGGTAAAGTGTGAGTGGGTAGGAGGAGGAGTATGAAATTAGCTCCTCCAATGACCAAGTCACTAACAGGGAGACCAGGAACCAGAAAAAGGCCAAGGAGGCTACAACCTCCAAGGCCATTATTGAAGCAACCACTCCCATCAATGTTCCCAGACTGAAAAAGGAATGGAAGACACCCAACAAGGCATGAGTGAGGATGATGATGATGAGTCCCAATCTATGAAGGATGCCAAGGAGACAGACTCGGCACCTTCAAACGATGATCCTCTAATAGAAGCTAGTCAGAGGGGGATCGATCCACGATGTTGGCTTGTTCCAAACTCTCGCCAATACTTTGTGGTCTGGATCGCTTTCAAAGATAATAGGAACCAACAAAGGAACATCCAATAAGAGCCACACATATTGAATGAGTCTCTACAGAGGATGTTGGAGGTGGTGTAGATTTTTAGCGGTACCAATAGGGGTGGATTACAAGGCCACTCCATCTTTATAGTAGAGAGATCATGAGGGAGTTCTACGAGAACTATGCCATGACCCTCAAGAATATGACTCCCCCTGGCAAGGAAAGGAATATGAAGAAGCAGTGCCACTTGGACATGATAATTGTGCAAGAAAAGAAAGTTGATAATTCTGTTGAGGCTATTTCTAGGGTCTTATTCAGAGATGATTTTACACCACCTGCAGAGACTCTGGAGTATGGTTACCAGATGTCGGAATTGAATAAGGCTAAATAGTTATCCTTTGAGGATAAGATGATGCACTTCACTTGGCTAGCGGGACATATTATTGAGGCTGACATAAATGCCTTATGGGTAAACGGATCATACATTAAAAAGAAGAGTCTCTAGTTTGCCGCCAAGGTATGGTGGTCCATTATGAGGCACCCAATAGCACCCACAGCAAATGATAACACGTTGGGTGTGACTAATGCCTGCCTGGTAGACTCATTTGTAGCAGAATTAGAGCTGAACATTCCATGTATTATCACGTAAGAGATCAGAGAACTAGACTTAGAGAGGAGTGGCTCCACCCTTTCGTTCCCATGTTTGGTTACTCAGCTGATGCAAAATACAGAGGTGCCATATATTCCGATAGTGGACAAATTTCTTCAACCCATTAAGACTACGGACCTGGACATGATAAAAGACATGTACGACCTAGAATGCCTCGGTTTGAGGTTTGGGGATCCTGAAGGTAGGTGGGGATGCCTCGAGTGGTTATATACCATCAGCTTTTGATGCGGGTGCTTCACATTCTTTTGTACCAGCAGTTTCTCAGCCTACGACATTGGTTCAGGCAGGCTACACATTGATTTCATCCAATTTGTTAGAGGAGATTCTTCAGAACCAAGTCTTACATGATGCCCAGATCTGGAACTTAGAAGTAGGGGTAAAGTCCCAAGTTGATGATGATATTCAGGCAGCTGTACGATTGGTGTAGACACAGATGGACAGTATGAAGGGTATGCTCATGACTTGCATTGGAAAGGTCCAACCACCTGACATGGTTTCAATCCAAACAGAGTTAACTGAGTTGAAGAAAGCAGTCCAGGCCTTAGCTGCGTGACATGACATGGAACCTCCACCTCTACCACCACCTATTCCTTTCATGGCATCTATTCAGGTGGATATTTCCTCACTTGTCACCACGTTCTACATTTCTCCCACTACGCAGATTGAGCTGGATGATGATGAGAAGAAGGACGAAGGTCTTGAGCCTAGAAAGAAGCCAAGTGAGGATGTGTTTGGCCTGGGTAAGAGGAGAGAGAGATCTAGAAAAAAGATAAGAAGGAAGGAGAGAGCTACTTATAAGACCTTCAAGGGAGTTATTTTGGAGGGTGTGACTAGGAGAGGAAGTTCAGAGATGACCCTTGTATTTTTTCCTTTGAGTTCTCCTGCCATCATTGGGGCCCACGACACTATGAGTTCTACGGCCATAACCACGACTACTACTGCAGATGTCACTATATGGGACCCAGCCGCATCCCCACATGACTCGAGTTTCACCTTTTCCTAGAGCACCCAGGTATGCCCTTTACCCTAGTTTTTATTTTTTTATGTGATTTCATGCAATAGGGACATTGCATGATTTCAAAGTTGGGGGTGGGGGTATACCACAGCTGAGGGTTTTTGTTGTTGTGTTTCTTTTCCCTCGGCTGCGCTATCTTAGTTAGAACCAGCATGTTTACATATTTTTGTGGTTTTATTTGTTATTGTGTTGTGTTTAGTCATTGTAGTGTAAATTTGAGTAGTAAAATAAAACTTGGGGTAATCTAGTTTAATTAAGCATGCTTACCTATTTTGAATCAGATTTAAATGATACCCCTCCAAAAATATGTTTTGTGATGTAGTATGTGCATAGACTGTACTGAAAATGGTGTTAGGATCTAGATATGGCATTAGGATTGTAAATTTTACAACTTGACTGACCTTGCATGAACTGAATAGGTAACAATATAGATAAAATCCCTAAGCCATGAATGAGTGAGATGTTTTACTTACCTAGTCGGTGTGTGTGTGCGATCTAGAACTTGCCCTATTAGTCTCGATAAAAGATATAGGATTAAAGTATAGGAAAGGATCATAGGTTGTAATTGATTTAGACCACTTTAGCCTAAATGACCTACCAAATACCATTGTATCCCTTGAATCCGAACTTTGAGCCTTAGCCTATTTCTTGAAACTACCCATAACACCTTCCCATTTTGTGATGAACTTTCTTTGGCCCTGGTCACTCCTTAGACATTGTATACCTCCACTCAGGTAAATCTCCTAAGTTTAGGGTGGCTATTATGTAGGGGTGCGTAAAAATTGGGTATAAATCTCAGGTAGTAAAAAGAAAGAAAAAGAAAGTGGGTGCACTAAGAAAAAAAAAAAGAGAAAAAAAGAAAAAACATTTAGTAGTGAAATATGTGAAAGTAAAGCCGCACCTGAGGACCTACAAGAAGATGGTATAACTTGATAAAAGGGAGGAAAATAAAGAAGAATAGGAAAAATGGAGCCAAAAAGAGTGTAGTGCCAAGGAAGAATAAGTCACTGTACCCAAATGTACCACACGTGTCCCCGAGCCTACATTACAAGCTGAGGAAGACCTAAAGTGATCCTAAACCAACAATTTGAAAGCCGAAGTATAGAAAATAAGGGCAAGCCTATGGTATCAAACGAACACAACCAGACTTTTTTATGAGAGTGAGAAATTTGGTTAAGTCCCGGTGTTAGATTTCAATGATATTCTGAGAGATTCAGGATTTCTTTGTGTGAGGGCATAAAGGTTGTAGTCCACTTGTTGCTTGATTAGGTAGTGTATTGGTCAATGTGTTGGATTGCCTAGTTACTATGTACTGCCATATCCTGATCCCGTTACGTGTTAGTACTTGTATAGCATATGCACTGCATTGGTTCTTTTTGATAAGAATGGATGGTGTTGAATACACGTAGTGGTTTGCATGCATGTTTTGAAAAAGTTGACTGCTATAGTGACCTCTATTGTACTCTAGGTTAAGCGTCTTAGATTATCTATGATTTTGTTTGCCCGAGGACATGCAAACATTTTAAGTTGAGGGTCTTGATGTACCACATATTTGCGGCACTTGAGATGATTTAAATGAGGGATGTTTACAAGTTTAAGGGTAATTTTTGTGGATTCAATATGTTTGATGAGTGTTTGCAGGCCTTGAGGAGTCGGAGAAGAATAATGTGAAAACTGTACAAAAAAGGGCATAAAACAAGCCATGCTACGATCGTGGGTTCAAACCACAACCATGGGTGGGCTATCGTAGGCTGATTTAGAGATTCCATACTCAAGAGTCTATCAGACGACTGGATTATATGACCGTAGGGCCATTTCACGATCGTACCTTGAGATTTCACCAAGTGTAGCAGGATCAAATGATGGATCCCATGATCTGAGTGGATGAAAAGATCGTACCATGTGGTTGTGGGAGGAAGATCAGTTTTGAATAAGTGTAGGAGTTTTAGCACAAGGATCAGACGACAGGCCAAGCACGATCATGGGTTCAACCCACGATCGTATGTTCTTCTCGTCCGAGGCAGCCATTGCTAATTTCCTGTTTTGTTTAGGATTGGATTTGTTGAGTCTATAAATACTCTTTTAGGGTTATTTACATAAATTGGACATTATTAATATTCAATAACACTATTTTGTGCGATTCCAAGGCACTTTTTTAGGATTTTATGAATATTGGTTTTTATGGTTTTAATTAAAGTTGACATTTCGGAGTTTATTCATTCTTGTATGATTCAATTAATGTTTTCATCCGTGAATTCTTATTTTGTATACACAATAATAAGTAACTAGACCCTATGGCTAGGGTTGTGGGAACCATAGCAGTTTAACGAAGTAGAGTTCAAAGTACAAGGTATTTCTCAAAGGGTATTAGGGAAAGTATTGTTGTTTCTTCTAAATCGATTGCTTTTTGACGAGTTCATGCATTGGGACTCATCCTGTATCTACCCTAGATTGTATCATGGGTAATAGTATATGACTAGCAATTCAACAACAAGACTCGAATTTATCTTTGTTTAATCAGCCTTGAGCCGTGATACGAGAAAGGCTGTAGTGGGATCGTAGATAGGGGGCAACATAGCAATACTCATGATGCATTAACCTTTCTGCTTGAGGATAATTGTCTACAAGGGGCATAACATAGTCGGTTAGATGATACGTAACCTATCAATACTGCTTGCTGGATAACTGAAGAGATCACTGAGTGCTAAGAACCTATGGAGTTATGAAGTTATTGGGGAACACAGTCCTAGTGCTTTTCTCATCTTGATTTCAACTTCAACAAACAATTACTAGTTTACTTTATTAAACCCCCCTTTTTACTTATTTTCTTAATTACCAAGTAACTCAAACAAACAAAGTTGATTGGATTTTGACCTATTCCTCGTGGGATCGACCCCAACCTCAGTTGGGTTCTATATTTGAACAACGACTGCTTTATACTTTCTTAGATGTGTAATTTGGGTGACATCAATACCTGAAAGCAAAACCCATGGTTAAATATTCTCGTCTGACAGTTCAAGTGATGAACCGTCAAACCCTTGATGAACCGTCACTCCAAACCATCAAAACATGATCAAATTTTGATCTTACTGGTTATGCCTGATGGGTTTCGTTGATGGTTTATCACAAGTGTTACAGTTCGTCACATCGAGCCATCATACTCTGGCAAACAGACACCTTCAAGAAAATAGAGCATAACATTTTACTCTGGTATTGGATTGACAAACAGTTTGCGGCGTTGGAAAGAAGACTCGAAGACCATTCATTTGATGGGTCTTGAGATACAAAACTATTTATATAAAAGAAGTTATTCCCCCTTTAATTTGACACTAGTAAAATATTATATGGTAACTCAATGAGTAATAAAGATTTCAATTTAACTTGGTGCTAGAGGTTCCTTATGACCTTAATTCATAACCAAAGCCCTTCCCATGCTAAGGAATGGATCTTAGCACCTATGTACCATTAGAAATCATCGGGTTCGTATCTATACAATTTTTAAAAAAAAATTAGATCTTAGTTCTGATGCTTGGGTGTTACAGCTACTTATGGCCTTAATTCATAACTAAAGCAGCTCTCATACTACCAAATCATTGAGTTTGGTTCTATACACGCTTAGAGAATGGTTCTGATCTTAGCTTGGATATTTGGGGTGTTATAATATCTCTCCATTGGGATCATTTATCGTCGAATAAAGACTAACCAAGCTGAAAGGATAAGGAAACAGTTGCAATCCCAGCACTGAGTTTCGAGAGCAGAATACTGACATGATAACTAAACCTCTAACAGAAACCTAGACTGAATTAAGACACATGAAAAACTTAGTGACGTGAGGCTAAAAGGAGTAGTAAAGATAGAACTGTTACCTTGAACTAAGTTTAGGTTGGGAATAAGACTTGACTGTATCTATTAATAGAACAAATGCATATAAGAGCTGGCATGTATTAGGCACAGGCATTGACTCATGAGAGTATGATTAGAAGAAAAGAGAGGAAGTCACTAGTATTATTTGTTTGATCTCTGAACTGAACTATTGGCTATTAAGACTGACCCATATTGAGAGTTTAGAACTTAAATGAAGTATTTATGACTTAAACTTATGCATGGAACATTGAATCAATAGACACTGGTATGAAATTTCTGATAGTCATTGAGAAAGGAACTTTGTTTCTTACGACGCTCCTCGTTAGAAATTCTAGTTACATTTATGGGAACGAATCACGGGAATGATCTAAGTGATACATCCATCTTGGGTAATTTTAACATGGTCTGAGCATCTTGGTTCACTGATCTGAGTTCATAGAAAAAGGAACGGTATAGATTTAACCATGAGACACCCTTACTATGAAATTCTATAGCATAAAACAAGAGATAATTGTGGTCCAAAAGACTTAATAGGAATACTACGCTTTTAGAAAAACAACTGATAACTTCTAAATTAGCATCACTTCTCCACTATGCTCCTCCCTATAAAACACTACACCTTACAATACCCAATGATGATAAAGTCTAAGTCTATCAGCATGCTCTTTTCATGTTAGAGCATAATTTAAAGCACTAGGTATTGCTCATAAAAATGAATGCGCTAGTCTTAACTGTGGGAATTGTAATTCTATACCCATTAGGTTCAAACTTTACACAACCAACCCTGAGTTCTATTCAAGGGTTTATTATCCACCCAACAACAAAATCTACAAGGTACATCTATGAAGCATTTAAGCCAACCACTCAGCTGTCACCAACCCCACTACCATAGCATAATAAAAGTCACACAAGGACTCTACCAAGAAGATCTAAAGTATGAGGGGTACTGTAAAATCATGAATTTAAGACTTCCATAACCTTGGGAACTCAAAGGTGGTCTGAGGAGTAAAATATAGTATTGTAACACCCCCCGAAAATCTGAGCTAAGATTAGAACCATGCTTCAAGTACTTGTAGAATCAAACATCATATTTTTGTAGTATGAGAAGTGATTTAGACTTGGATTAAGTCCACAAGTAACTCCTAACTCCTAACCAAGTTGAAATCTTTCTTACTGGAGGTTTTCTTATAAACAATCTTGATATATTCAACTTAAAATGTGCATAAATACTAGGTTATGAAGTATTTGTGAGCTCAATACCAAAAAAATGATATATATTTAATTATCTTTCCAATGCATCCAGTGTCGCCTTAATCCGAGTCCGGAGCTAAGAGTTATGGCCATTTTAGTAAAGCATTGTGTCCAGGAGAACCTACGAACAGAATCCCCGTTTATGGTTAGAAACCACGACTGTACAATGGTCTCTTCTGCATGAATATATTCCCAAAAACCTTAGGGTTGTAAAGAGCGTACCACGATCTTGGTTAGAAACCACGATCTTGGGTATGATCTTGACTCTTAAGGTTGATCCGGCCTGGACTTCTGACCTACAATCCAAGGCACAATTGTGAGATGGTCCCACAATCATACCATGTCTCATCTGATCATGTTAAGAGAACCTCCATTCCAGCCTCGCAACCACGAGCACCACCCACGACTGTAGGTAGGTCCCTCGATCGTGGGATAGCCTGTACGTTTCTTTCTGCCGCTTTTTCAGTTACATTGTATAAGGGGCATTCCAATATTTTCCACTCATTAGACCCATAAACTACATCATTTAAGCTATCCCAAAGTTGAATTATAATCCTAAGTTTACCCTAAGTCCCTCATTACTCAAAAATTAAGTCGAGACTTAAGGAGAAAACAAGAAAAAAGGCGATTTCTCTTCTCCAAGGAATAACTAGGGTTCATCTTCTTCAAGCTCAAAATTCAAGGGTTTCACCAAGATTTTCATCTCTTGTTATGTGGGATTTCATAAATGGGTATCCTTACACCCATTGACTCCCGAAATACATTCAGTTCCTCAGTTAATGCATGATCTCAAAATTAGGGTTTTTATTACAACCATGATTCATCTTGTACTTCAATTCCACATTAGTAAACTATAAATACATGTTTCTCTATGAAATTTAGTACGTTGATAGTATCATGTCCACGAACTCTCAGCATAATTATATTCTATGATTTTTGGGCTTGTATTATGTAATCTCATATTCCATTTATATCATAGAAGCTGTCATGAATAGTTGCATTCTTTAGAGTTGGCGGGTTATGAACACCCAAATACCTAGGATCCAAAGCATTATTAATTTAATACTCGTTCCTTCAAGTTTACATGTTTTAGGGTACTTTCAGATAAAGGGTCTGTTACATAGTCTTAGTTTATCCGTACCCTCAGTGTTACTGACCTATAAAGTGTTTTAAGATAAAGTATATTCTAAATGGTGTTTTTAGATAAATTCACCCTACTAGACTATTAACATCTCCAAGAGTCAGAATTCAGACTCTGGTCCAACTTTAAAATTTCCTTCCAAATCTCAATCCCCATATGTTTCTTTTATGCATTTATTCCAGCCATCTCATATCCCCCATAAAATGTTCATATCTCATAATTCAGAAATACATGATCTCTCTCTCTCTCTCTCTCTCTATATATATATATATATATATATATATATATATATATATGTACTAATATCATAGTTAGGAGCTTCGTCTCATATTATTAAAACACATGATATGTATGACATCCAGACATGCCACCAATGCTCTTTAACACTTTTCTAAAAAGTAAGTTCCTAATTTTTATGGTATACGGAATACCATTAATAATATGGATCAATTTTCTTATAAAAATAGAGTTCACTAGGAGTATGGTAGTCAGGTATGGCATCCATGATCATCTCAGGTTGACATCTATATATGTCATCTCAGGTTGACATCCAAGTATGTAATTTCATTGAGCTACCAATTATGTTCAGTTGGGAGTAGTATTTAGCATCGAGTTAGACTAGGGTTTAGCAAGCAAAACCCTCATCCCAGAACTACGTGCCACCATAGGTTTATTTATACCACATCAGATCATCTCAACCTTTATACCCTGGAAAAGTATATTGGGCCCTCTTCGATAGGGATTATATATCAAACACCATGTTTAGCTCACATAATTATATGTAGGTTAGTAGTATATCCCACAGTCTCACACTTTGGTATTTGCATGTTTCTCAGTTCGGCCTATTTCACATTATCTTATTATATTGGAATATTTATGAAATCAGTACTTGTGATTATCCAGGTGGGTCCTTGCATTTTAGTATACCTTAGTAATAGGTAATTGATTAAAATATTATATCATTAATATGTCAGTTTGTATACCTCTTATGATATTCATAATGTCCTTGTACTCATATAGTTTGGACTTAGATATTACATTACCTTATACTCAGTTTACTCAGCCTATTACTACTATTTAGTTACATGTTCATCCACTTGGACATTGCATCAGTTTACATTCCTCATTCCATCTTTAGTTCAATTTCTCATGATCAGCTTATATAGTGTAGTGCATATCTCATATGCTCAGTACATTTAAATACTGATTACATACTTTGCTTTGTGCTATATTATCTTATAATATAGGTTCTGACATTCAGCATCCAGATCCCACTTAGTACGACTCTGTATCATATTAGCAGTAGTATTTGGTGAGTCCTCACCATTTGAGGACTAGTTATCAGTATCTTTTATTTATGTCCTTTTTAGTTTTCAAACAGTTAGAGTTAGCTAAGGGCTTGTCCCAGTAACTCATCTTAGTAGAGGCTTTCAGACATACAGTTAGTTTCTTAGCTTTGTGATTTTATACTCAAATATTGTTATTGGTTTTGATTATTATTTTATCACTCAGTTCAGCTTTCGAATAATGTTTTTATCAATTGCTTTAATATTTCTACTGTCTTGCCAGGCCACGAGTTAGCTTGGGGTCTGTTGTCACTCAAAACACCATGTTACTAATCAGAGGTAGTTTTGGGTAGTGACAAACTTGGTATCAGAGCATCAGGTTTAAAGTGTCCTAGGGTATATGAAATCCTCGTTAAGTAGAGTCTTATTCATGGGTGTGAAGCATGCCACACTTATGAGTGAAAGGCTGTGAAACATTTTAGGAAAATTTCACTACTTTCATATTCATGTCGTGCGATACAATGTGAACTTTAGTAAAATCTTCTTCTAATTCATGGTCTCCACGTTTACAGAAAATGCCTTCTAGAATAGCCAACGGAAGGAGAAATAGAAATGTAAATAGTAACCCTTTTGCACCAGTCGATCAGTTTGCAAGTGCTGATATTTCTAATACAGAGTTTCATGTTGCCATCCAATTATTAGCTCGATCTATAACCGGTCAATTAAATCATCAGGTAGCATTCCCAACAAATTTTGTTGGTAAAAAGAGAAGAAGGGAGACAAAAAAAGGTCATCCAGGGAAGAGTAACTCTAATCGCCAGAAGATTGCTAGTTAGAACTGATATTCTTTTCCTCAAAGGTCATTAGGGCTGACCCTTTAATCATCTAGTATTTCATCTCTATCCCCTAGGCCTCATTATGATCAGAAAAGGGGAGCATCTGGCTCTCATCCTCAGAAAAATATGGTAAGGGAAAATCCCACCCCACTTGCAACAAGTGTGAAAAGAGGCACATAAGGGAATTTATGGCAGTCCATGAGGCTTTTTTTGGCTGTGGTAATCTAGGCCATAGGTTGAGAGATTGTCTAGTAGCTTCAACAAACGGTAGAGAGGCTCGTCAGCAGGCTCAGCTTTCTTCCTTCACTGCCCCTCTAGGTCACCCAAATCAGAAGGGTAGCTCTCCTAGCATAGGTTGTGATCAACACTTAACTCATTTTGATCAACACTTAACTCAATCCCATTCATCTTCTATCTAGCCAAATTAGAATGGTTCACGAGTTGGGTGTATTTCCATATTTTCTCCTTCATTCATTTATAGTCCTCATACCCTTACCCTTTCAAAATGGTGAATAGTTATAGTTTAGAACAAAGTTGTGATGGTGCAGAGTAGTATTAAGGCAGACTATATAAAGAGAGATATTCTTAGTCGGTATAAGGAAGTGTATAATCAAAATAGATCCTAAAGTGGTATGTCTTGATCATTTAAGTGAGTTTAGTTAGAGAGTAGTGAGAAAGAAGACTTGCAAACTCAATGTGGTGACTTTGATATAAGGGGGAGATACCAGTGTGTAGAACCCATCAGGATTTGGAGAATTAAGTAGTAGTGTTAGCAAGTTCTAAAGCAAAGTTAGTTGGAGGTAGAGACCCATTCTTATTCTAGCCTATTCAACATACTTATGTCATCATGACACTTTACTCCTGCCTGTCATTATTCTGATGTACGCACTTTATTCAGATGTATGTCTATTCTCAGTTGATAGTATACAGAGTAATAGTCTCTCTCAAAAATCCAAATCATGCACTATGAAACCATGAACATTAGTCTCATACCATATAGCTCATGACTCATGCACCCATTATTTCCCAGCATGCTAAATCCCGCGTATTCATAATACGTTCTCGATGATTAGTTAAATCACCTTATGTCAGGTATATTCTCATACCAAACTTCATATTATAATGTACTCCTCATACCCATATTAAGTGTCAAGGGTTATGGAAATCTTCAAGTCATGATTCTGTAGTACCCCTCTTACTCTAGATCTTCCTAGTAGAGTCTCTGTGACTTTTAGTATACTTTGGTAGTGGGGTTGGTGACAGACCAATTTTGAAGCTATCAGTCGTGTTTCTAAAAACACAGTATTCCTATCATTTCTTTTAGCCTAGGATACTATTGCTTCATGCTATAAAATTTTAGGGAAAAGGTGTCTCATGGTTAAATTTATACAATTCTCTTTTCTTATAAACTCAGATCAACAGACCAGGATGCTCAAATCATGTCAAAACTTTCCCAATTGGATGTAAAGCTAAGACCATACTCATGATTCCTTTCCCTAGACATAACTAGAATTCCTAACGAAGAGAGTTGGAAGGGACAAAGCTCTTTTCTTAATAACTATCAGAAATTTCATATCAGAATCCATTGCCTCATAGTTCCATGCATATGTTTCAGTCATGAATACTTCAATGAGTTCTAAATTCTTAGTATGGATCAGTTCATTAAGCTAATGGTTCAGTTCAGAGTCAGGCGAATAATACTAGTGACTTTCTCTTTTTCCATCCAGTTATACTCTTCTAAGTCCATGCCTGTGCCTGTTCCATGCGAGATTATAAGTTCTTTAAGACGTGTGTAAATACAGTTGAGTCTTATTCTCAGCCTAAAGTCAGTTCAAGGTAGCATTTTCCTCTTTATAACTTTCGTCACTCTCATGTCCCCTAGTAACTTCCATGTCATAGCATACATTTATGAGTCCAGTTCAGTCCATATTTCATTAAAAAATTAGTTATCATATTAGTATTGAGCTCCAACAGACTTAGTGTTAGGATTGTATCTTATTCCCTATTCTCGCAGCCAAGTAGTGTTCATTCGGGGATAATTAATCTTAGGGGGAGATATTGTAACACATCAAAAATTTGAGCTAAGCTTAGAACCATGCTTCAAGTACTTGTAGAATCAAACATCATATTTTGGTATTATGAGAAGTGATTTAGACTTGGATTAAGGCTATAAGTAACTCCTAGCTCATAATCAAGTTGAAATCTTTCTTACCGATGGTTTTATTGTTAAAAATCTTGCTATAATCACCTTAAAACAAGCATAAATCCTAGGTTATGAAGTATTTTTAAGCTTAAGACCCAAAAAATGATAGATATTTTAATTATTTTCCAATGCATCTAGTTTTTCCTTAATCCGAGTCCAGAGCTAAGAGTTATGGCCATTTTAGTGAAGCACTGTCCAACAGTGAGAACCTATGAACAGAAACCATGACCGTACAATGGTCTTCGCCTGTATGAAAACAGCCCCAAAAACCTGAGGGTTGTCAAGAATACCTCCCAACCACAATAGGGTACCACAATCTTGGTTAGAAACCAAGATCTTGGGAATGATCTTGGTTAAAAACCATGATCTTGGGCCCTATCTTGACTCCTAAGGTTAATTCGGCTTGGATTTCCAACCTACGACCCAAGGAACAATCATGAGTGGGTCCCACAATTATATCGTGGCTCATTTGATCATGTTCAGAGAAGCTCCAGTTCAACCTCCCTACCACGAGCACCACCCACAATCATGGGATAGCCCGTGCATCTCTTTCTGTAGCTTTTTTAGTTACATTTTATAAGGGGCATTCCCAAACCTGAATTATAAGCCTAAATTAAGTCAAAAATTAAATCGACACTTAAGGAGAAAACAAGAAAATAGGAGATTTCTCTTCTCTAAGGCATAACTAAGGTTCATCTTCTTCAAGCTCTAAATTCCAGGGTTTAACCAAGGTTTTAATCTCCAGGTTTATGGGATTTCATCAGTAGGTATCCTTTCACCCATTGAGTTCCAAAATACATTCAGTTCCTCAGTTAATTCATGATATCAAAATTAGGGTTTTTATTATAACCATGATTCGTCTTGTACTTGAATTCCCCATAACTAGTAAACTATAACTACATGTTTCTCCATGAAATTCAGTACGTTGATAGTATCATGTCTATGAGCTCTAAGTATAATGATATTCCATAATTTTTGGTCTTGTATTATGTAATCCCATATTCTATTCATATCATAGAAGCTGTCATGAATAGTTGTATTCTTCAGAGATGGCGGGTTATGAACACCTGATGACCTAGGATCCCAGGCATTACTAATTTAAATACTTGTCCCTTCATGTTTACATGTTTTGGGGTACTTTCAGATAGAGGGTCTCTAACTCAGTCTTAGTTTATCCGTACCCTCAGTGTTACTGACCTGCAAAGTGTTTTCAGATGAAGTATATTCTAAAGGGTGTTTTCAGATAAATTTACCCTACTAGACTATTAACATCTCCATGAGTCAGAATTCAGGGCTTAGTTCTAACTTTAAAATTTCCTTATGTTTCTTTTATGCATTTACTCCAGCCATCTCATATCCCTCATAAAATGTGCTGGTCTCATAATGTAGATATAGATGATCAATATATATATATATATATATATATATATATATGTACTCAAATCATAGTGAGGAGCTTCGGCTCATACAGTAAAACACATGATAATTATGACATCCAGATGTGCCACCAATGCTCTTTAACACCTTTTCTCAAAATTAAGTTCTCGATTTGTATGGTATCCAGAAGGGCATTAATGATCGTGGATTGGTTTTCTTATAAAAATAGAGTTCACTAGTAAAATGGCAGTTAAGTATGGCACCCCTGATCATCTTAAGTTGACATCTATATATGTCATCTCAGGTTGATATCCAAGTATGTCATCTCATCGAGCTACCAATTACATTTAATTGGGAGTAGTACTTAGCACCGAGTTGGACTAGGGTTCATTAAGTAAAAACCCTTGTCCCAGAACTACGTGCCACCATAGGTTTGTTTAAACCACATCAGATCAGCTCAGCCTTTATAACCTGGCAAAGTATATTGGGCCCACTTTGATGGGAATTATATGTCGAAATTCATGTTTAGCTCACATGATTATATGTAGGTTAGTAGTATCTCCCATAGTCTCACACTTTAGTATTTGCATGACCCTCAGTTTAGTCTATTTCACAGTAGCTCAGTTATATCAGAATATTTATGAAATCAGTACTTGTGATTATCCAAGTTGGTCTTTTCATCTTAGTATACCTCAGTAATAGGTAATTGATTTAAATATTCTATAATCAGAATGTCAGTTTGTATACCTTTTATGATATTCAGAATGTTCTTGTACTCCTATAGTTTGGACTTAGCTATTGTATAACCTTGTACTCAGTTTACTTAGCATATTACTATTGTTTAGTTACATGTTTATCTACTTGGACATTGCATCAGTTTACGTTCCTTATTTCATGTTTAGTTTATTTTCTCATGATCAACATATATAGTATAGTGCATAACTCATATACTTAGTACATTCAATGTACTGATCGCATACTTTCTTTTGCGCTATATTGTCTTATAATATAGGCTCTCATATTCAGCACCTAGATCACGCTTAGTATATCTCTATATCATATCAGCAACAGTATTTTTTGAGTCCTCACAATTCGAGAACTAGTTATCTGTATCTTTTATTTATGTCCTTTTTAGCTTTCAAACAGTTAGAGTTAGCAGGGCGCTTGTCTTAGTCACTTGTTTTAGTAGAGGCTTTCAGACATACAGTTAGTTGTTCATCTTTGTGGTTTTAGACTCAGATATTGTTATTAGTTTTTATTAATATTTTATCAGTCAGTTCAGCTTCCACACAGTGTTTTTATCAGTTGCTTTAGTATTACTAGTGTCATGCCAGGCCATGGGTTAGCTTGGGTTCACTTATGACTCGAAGCACCATGTTAAGACTAGGGGGCAGTCGCGGGTCATGACAAGTACGAATGAGCTTGTTCATGAAGTTTGGCCTAATAATATACTTGACGTATTATGGTTTCATTAAGCAACAAGAATGTATTATGAGTATGTAGGACTGAGCATGCAGAGAAATTGTGGGTGCATGGGTCATGAGTTGTATAGTGTGAGACTGATATACATGGGTTCACAGATAATGATTTAGATGTTTGAGTGAGACTATTTCTCCATATACTAGGAACTAGGAACAAACATACATCAGAATAAATTGCGTACATCGAAAGGACATAAGGCAGGAGTAAAGTGTCGTAATGATGTAAGTTTACTGAATAGGCTAGGATACGAATTGGTCTATACCTTTACCTAGCTCTATTCTAGAATCTCCTAACATTGCTACTTAAGTCTCTAAAACCAATCTGGTACTACAATCTAACATCTTCCCCTTATATCTAAGTCACCATACTATGTCTGTGAGTTTTCTTTTCACTACTCTCTAAATTGAACTCACTCAAATGATCAGGGCATACCACTTTAGGATCTATTCTGATTATACAGCACTTTTTAAAGGCTAAGAATATCTCTTGTCTACAAGTCTCAGTCTTTATCTTCCTATTATATCTAAGGGCGGAAGTAGGATACATTCATGGTCTTCCACCTATCCATTTTAATAACCTTTTAAACCTACAAGGATCTACTTCCCACAACTCTCTCTTTCTATTATCCGCCTTACTACTACTACTCTCTAATGTCACTACACTATTCTAAATTATAAATATCCACCACTATGGAGAATAAAGGCAAGGGGTTTATAAATGCATAAAGAAAAAAATCTAGAAATATACTTAACTCAGCTTTAGGTGAATCGTCCTAACCTGGATGGTCGAAAGATGATCGGTATTGATTTAAGCGCTGACCATAGCTTGTACTAGGAGAGGCACCCTACTAATTTGGGTGACCTTTAGGGGATATTGAGAAAGTAGGCTGAGCCTACTTGCGAAACTCCCTTCCCTTCACTGAAGCTACCAGACACTCTCTCAACCTGTGGCCTAGCTTACTACAGCCAAAACAACCTTCACAGCCTACCATAAACTCCCTTACTTTGTTCTTGACACACTTGTTACAAGTGGTGTAGGATTTTCCCCGTACAATATTTTTGTAAGGACAAGAGTTGGATACTCCCCTTTATAATTATAACGAGGTCTGGGAGATAGAGACAAAGTATTAGATGATTATAGCACTAACCCTATTAACCTCTGCAGAAAAGAAGTTTAGTTCCTACTAGCAATCTTCTGAAGATTAGAGCTACTATTACCTGAAATAACCCTCCTGCTCTCCCTTCTTCTCTTCTTACCAGAAGGATTTTCAGGGACTGCTACTTGTTGATTCAATTGGGCAGGCACATCTTGAGCCAATAGTTTGATGGGATCATGAAACTCGATATTAGAAATATCAACACTTATAGGCTAACCAACTAGTGCAGAAGAGTTAACATTTCAATCACTTTCCTTATAAATTTTTTTGGAGAAGACATATTTTGAAACATATAAGGCACGAGTTAGAAGGATTTTAAATAGAGTTCACACTCTAGCACATGATATAAACATGAAAGAAGTGAAACTTTTCCAAAATATTTCATAAACTCTCATTCATAAATGTGGCTTGCTTCACATTCATGAACAAGACTTTACTTAACATAGCTTTCAGACACCCTAGGAAACTTTAGACCTGATGCTTTGATACCAAGTTTGTCATGACCCAAGACTACCCCTTAGTCGTAACACGATGCTTAGAATCACAAGTGACCCCTAGATAACCCGTGGCCTGGCATGACACTAAGAATAATGTATAAATATCAAATGAATACAGAGAGAAAGCTAACAATATGAATAGTGTAATAATAATTCAAAACTGAAGATAATATGAAAACTTACTAAACAAAGCCATAAAGTTGAAACACTAGTGTGTCTGTCTGAAAGCCCTACTAGGACGAGTTGCTGGGATAAGTCCCTAGCTAACTCTAATTGTCTGAAAGTATAATAACTTAAATAAAGAAATAAGTCTTATCCTCAAAAGATAAGGACTTACCAATTTTGCTGCTAATATGAGTACGGGATCATGCTAACTGTGAGCTGGATGCTGAGCATCTAAACCTATATTATAACACAATATAGTGCAAAGAAAGTATGTGTAACACCCCGTACATTTCTGAACTCACGCGACTACCCTAATGTTCATAGAATTAATTAAGTTGTGATAGATGGTATATTATTCATGGAAGTTATTGGGCTAAACTAATCATGTGTTAATGAGCTCAATAAAGACCCAATAATTGAGCAAAAGACATGGCCCAAAAGGGGTAAATGATCCATTCTTGCTTTGACCAAAGTAAACCCTCAATTATTGACCAAAATTTGGATAAGGATGACTTAAAGGGCCTATATAAAGGCACAAAAATCAGATTTTAATCCACAAAACACACATACGATTTTTAGATTTTTCCACAATATTCTCTGATCTCATAAACCCTAAGCAACTATCTCTTTGGACAAGATCACTCCTTGGAAAGCTTTGGTAAGTGTTTACTATCATGGGTTGGTATATTATATTCTTAAGATGGTGTATAAATCTTGTTGGTTATGTTGGCAAAGTGTTGGAAAGTTCACTATGTGTAAAACAGTCTATGTTTGCTTAATCGATAAAGGGTTTTGCCTTATAAACTTGAAAGTGAACTTGTGGTCTTGAAGGAAGTGAATTTTATGGATTAAATATCAACATTTAAGATGTGTTTATTTCCTTAACTTGCTTTTTCCTTGTATATAACATTTGGAATTCTTGTTGTGAAATTGTGCATGGAATTGGTGACGTATTGAAAGGAAATGCAGTTTCGGTGATGTTTATATGTGTTGTGAAACTATGATTGTTCATTGGCATCCAAGTTGACCTAAAATATGAAGAGATAAGCTTAATTATGGCCATGGACCATTTATTACAAAAAAGGACCCTAAAATGACCCCTGGAGGCTGAAATGGGCACCCGCCCTGGCGTCTGGAGCACCTGTGGGCGCAGATACCAACGCAGGTGGCTCTGGACAAAGCCAGAGGGGAACCTGGTGCAACATTTCATCCACCTGTGGGATCAGGTGTCCCCACATCCCAATCCAGAATTTCATTTTGTATGTTTTTGCTTCTCTTTGACCCCCCAAGGCCTCTATACCCTTTTTGGATGCAATTATCAACTTATGGTACCTTTTGAATGGCTTTAAGGGGTCGTTCAGAGGCATGTTGGATCATATAAATTATGGATTATTGTTAATATGTTGTTATAAAAGGTATTGAGGTAATTGATGGAGTAATTATTATGTAGTGTTAATGAGAAAGCGTAAAGGATAAACTTGGCGTGAAATGCTATTGGTTTATGATATCTTGGACAATGTGTGGAATGTTATGGTGTTATTAGTATGGTAATGCATTGAATTTTATTGTAAAGGGTGAAATGACGTTATAGGGCAGTCATGTAGCTCATTGTCGTCTTATGCACTTGTAAGGTAGTTAGTTGTTAACGTGAGCTCCGTTATGTACTTGTGTTGTAGAGTAAAATGTAAGGAAGGAGCTGGATTATTGTATTCACATATAGGACTGTGTATTTATATTGGAAAGATAAGGTATGTAAGGTTACTCTTTCCGTATCCTTCTGCAGTACATAGTGTTCACATTTTCATTGTACTTGTTCCATTCCGAAATGTTCTAAGGTATCTCATTTTAGGTTGTCATCTATTGTTATTCACATGTTCCTTATTCATTGATCAATTTTTATTCATGTGTCACATAATTGTGGACATGGTTCTAAAGTTTCAATAATGTTATGTTCCAAAGTTCCAATAATGTTATGGCCACCAATGTGTCAATCTCACACAAGCAAATGTATCAATCTCACACAAGTAAAGGTATCAATCTCTCACAAGTAAGGAATGAAGTAAGGTATATATATATATATATATATATATTATGGCCCACCGCTAAGGTGGATGATTGTTGATATAATACATTATATTATATTATGGCCCACCAATGAGGTGGATAATTTTTGATATAATACATTATATTATATTATGGCCCACTGATGAGGTCGATGATTGTTGATATAATACATTATACTATGTTATGGCCCACCGAGAAGGTGGATAATTGTACTATAGCCCATTGATCAGCTGGATGAATGGTAATAAGAATGAATGTAAAAGCAAAGAAAGTATATCACTTGAATGAAAGTATATATGAATGATAATGATATGAATGAATGATCGAAAATGAAAATAACGAAAGCAATGTACATGGTTCCACATATACAGAACAGAGGTTTATCCATATCAAATACTCACTTGTACTTGATATCATTGAAGTACTTATGTATCATGCAGTTTCTTACAGCTTTACATACTCAGTACATTCTTCGTACTGACGTCCCTTGGGGGACTTACCTTACTTGATGCAGGGACAGGTGCTAGTAGACCTCCACAGTAGGCTGCGGGTCATCTACGGATTATTGGTGAGCTCCAGTTTGGTTTGGGGCTTATCGAGTCACATGTGTATACTTGTTTTGGTATTATGTAAATGTTTTATAAAGCGGGGACTTGTCCCGACTTGAGGTTTGTTATGTCTATGTATCTGTAGAGGCTTTGTAGACGTACGTTGTGGGATAAATGAAGGAAAGTAAGGAATGTATGCTTTTGACTTGATGGCCCTAACAACCAAGTTTTGTATCTATTGAATGTTATTCCATGACTTCCGCCATTGGTATCTTGTAGCCATATGTGATAGAGTGTTGTTCATTTAATGACATGAATACGAGTGTACATAAATGAAGATTGGTTCTCTCGGGCCTTATCGACTTTGGGTGCCAGTCCGCCCCATAAGAATTTGAGGCGTGACAATATGCATTCAGTACTTTGAATATACTATGAATGTGCGATATGCACTACACTATATACACATGATCTTAGGCATATTTATGCTCTTAAGTGTGTTTTGAGGATAACTTGGGGTACTTAATGAAGTTAATAGTGTTTTTGTGTGTTTATGTGCTAAGTTGCATGTTTAGAGTGTTTAAACGTAATTTGAAACAAGTCAAGAGTCAAAATTATCAAATAGCGCTTAGATGAGAAAACTACTGTTTCTAGTTTGAGCTACGCTTGTTCTAGTGTACTTTGATGAGCTTTATTATGTTATATGCACTAATGTTTGTTATAAGATGTTGTAGGAGATCATTATAAGATCTACGGGAGATAAATAAAGCCTAAAAACAAGGCACAAGAAGTAGGGAATCAAGGAATAAGTGCACGAGGAGAAGAGAGCAAAAATCGAATGAACCCTCAAGCTTTTGAGGGGACCTTGAGACGCACCCCACATACCATGGGAGGGGGCCATGCGCTGCACCTCCCAAAGCATGGAAATGGGTATGCATCACACCCTCCTTGTTGAGGGGTTACTGGTTTGGGCATGCATTAGCCGTGCGCTGCACCTCCCTTGGCGTGCGATGAGCCACGCGGCACCCCACCTCCCCCCCAATTACGTCCCAAATTTGGTTTTTCACTTGTTTAAATTGGAGGCATGTTGGTAAATGTGTATGTTTCGATTGGGGAAGCCTATGTACGACCTAAAACATTATATAAGGATTAATTATCCATATTTACGCAGAAGCTTTAGAACAACACAAGATTGGAGAGAGGAGAAGGCATCAAAGGCTCTATTCTAGGGTTTTGTTCTTTCAACTTTAGTTTTCTTGTAGTTTTTACTTATGAGTTCATTAATGGTGATTCTTTGTATGACTATGAGTGGATAATAACCCTCTTTCTAGGGTTTATGATAAAATATGATTGCTTAATTATGGTTTTATAGTTGGTTTATATGTTTATCATGTCATGTGATTATTCTTGCGTTCTTGTTTTACAATTCTTAATCGTCATAAACTTTATGATAAATCTAAGTCTAACAAATTGACCATAGGAGTGGAGAGATGTAATGAAGAATGTAGTTAGTGTGGATCATGTCATTAATTGTTATATACTAATTGTTAAAGGATGATTTTTGATTAGGATAGATAAATACCTAAATGCCTCACTTGGTTAATGAAATGGGAAGATAGTTTAATGCATCTGAATTTGAGACTCACATCCCACTCAACGATATAGTTGTGAGATTAATTTGGGTAGGTGACATATAGGATGGCCATTCAAAAGTTGTAATATCAAATCCGTAAATCAATAATCACGATAAACACTACCACCGTCTAGAAACCATAGTTATGCATGAATGTGAAGTAAATGCTTCAAACCTAGAACTCTTCATCCATTATTTACAATCTGAATTTCATACCATTGTTATTTTTGCTCTTTAGTTATAAAAAAAAACTCAATCTCTTTGGTTACAAATCAGACTTGCTTAATTTGAATTGTAATAGTTGAATTGGATCATCTACTAAACACTAAGTCCCTGTGGGATCGATATTTGGCTTGCAAGATCCACTTTATTACTTACACGACCACGTACACTTGCATGTGCATTTGGACGCAACAAGTTTTTGGTGCCATTTTCAGGGACTTGAAAAATTAGTAACCTTCTAATTTATAGTTTTACAATTTTGTTTGTTAAGGGCTGACAACTTGGTCTTAGCTAATTAATTTATAGGTACAAGTTTGAATCTTAAGCAAGCTAGCAAGGGAGAGGGAATTGGTTGAACCATATCCCAAACTTGAGCAATGCTTGCATTGATTGAGGAGAGAAGCATCACTTCACTATCAAATCCTATAAGTTCAAGAGGACAAGACTATTCCTGCAGTAATGGGTGATGAATAACCACCCCACAGAATAGTGCACGAAGTGGAAATCCCAATCACAACTAATATGACCTCCAGTATCCAAAAACTAGATGCAAAAGGAAAATTTGAGCTTAAATAGAACATGGTGAAATTGTTGTACATGAGAGGGAAGTTTATAGGCTTGTCACATAAGGAACCACAGGTCCATCTTTAGAATTTTCTCATAATCAGTGACACATTCATTCCCACAGGAGTCTCCACGAATTATGTGAGGCTCACTCTTTCCCCATTCTCACTTTTGGGAGAAGTAAAGAAATGGTTGAAGGCAGAACCTTCAAATTCAATCACAACTTGGGATGACTTGGCAAAGAAGTTCCTCATTCGATTCTTTCCTTCTGACAAAATTGTAAAGTTAAGGAGTTAAATCTTAAGTTTCAAGCAGAAGTTAGATGAAAACCTCTATCATTCAAGGGAAAGATTCAAGTCTCTTCTCAGATATTGCCCACATCACTAATAGACAAATGAGGTATTAGCTCATACTTTTGTTGAAATTATCGACCATAGCATAAATATTTTGCTAGATTCAGTAGCAGGTGGTCAGGCTTTGGAGAAAACCTATGATGAGTTGTATGCTCTCCTTAATCGCATTGCATAAGGTAATCTAGAGTGGAAGAGTGATGTATCTAGAAGTATGGTGAAGAAGCCTGCAGGTATGCTTGAGGTAGATAGTGTCATAATATTGGCTTCACAGTTGGCCACTTTTCAGAACCAAATGATGACACAATTCAATAAGTTGAGTACGGCTCAACCTCAGGCTCTGGTTAATGCATTGCAATAGGTTTAGGCTTGGTGTGAAACTTGTGGTAATTGTGGTCATTCTACAAGCTTATGTGCAGCAAATCTGGAGTTTGTAAATTTTGTGGGCAATACACAAAAAGGTAACCTAAATTCGTAACTGACAAAGTCAGATCAACTACTCATTGGGGCAATAACCAGGGGCAAGCTAAGCAATTTCAACAGCAGCAAGGTATTCAAAACAACACACAGGCCAATAATATAGAAAAGACTTTGAAAAAGATTTTGGCCAATCAAGAACAAATGGCTGTAGAGATAAAAAATCAGCAATTGGCTCAAAAGAATTTAGAGACGCAGATGGGTCAATTAGCTCAGGCATAAAACACAAGAGCTCAAGGGGGTTTGCCTAGTAATACAAATCAAAATCCAAAGCAAGTTATGGCAATCACCTTGAGGAGTGGTAGAGATTTGATTGATGCACCCCCTAAAAAAAATATGAGGTGCAAGCAGAGTTGATCACACCTTAGCAGAAAGAAAAGCAAGATGAGTCCAAAGAATTTGAAAAAAAGGGGAAGTCTGAGTACCCTAATTAGAAGTCGGTTGAGCAACCTCAAAATAGACCACCAGCACCGTTCCCTCAAAAGCTTAAGAAAGCCAAAGAGGATGCTTGTTTTAAAAAGTTCTTTGACACATTTCGAGAACTTCACATTAACCTCCCACTTGTAGATGTTTTTTAGGGAATACCAAAGTATGCTAAGTACTTGAAGGACATTGTGATAATTAAAAGGAGGCTTGGTGATATTGAGACTATAGCACTTACTGAAGAGTGTTGTTTTATAGTGATGAGCAAGATTTCTAAAAAGCTTAAGGACCCTGGGAGTTTCACCTTCCCCATACAAATTGGTGAAAGTGATGTGGTTCATGCTTTGAGTGATTAGGGGTAGATAACAACTTGATGCGCCTTTCTGTATTTAATACTCTTGGGCTAGGAAAGCCAAGGCCTACATCAGTTGTGCTCTAACTGGCAGACAGAACTAGAGTGGTTCCCAAAGGAATTATTGACGATGTTCTCTTTAAGGTTTGTAAGCTCATTTTTTCTACTGATTTTATTTTTCTTGATTATAATGCATATGATAGGGTACCAATCATATTGGGACATCCATTCTTGGATACTGGTGGAGCCGTTGATAAATGCGAGAGAAAGCACACTCAAGATGAGATTAAATGATGAAGAGGTGGTTTTCAGAGTGTACAAATCAATCAACACACCCTCACACTATAGAGATCTATGCATATAACATTCATGGAAGTGGATGAGTGTGGAGTGGAGGAGAGGAAACCTCTCATTTCCTCTTTGGACTTTCTCATAGAGTTGCCCGAATTGATAAATAAGCCTGAGCAGGAAAAACTTGAAGGGAATCCTGAAAAGATGAGTGCAAGAAAAGCTGCAGACTTCAAGTGTAAGCACTTGATATGTCAGAAAAGGAGAAGAAGATCGGCTCTGAGTATGAGAAAAAGAATGATATAATTTGGATGATAGTTGTGATGTGAGTCATCCCGCGACAATAAATCAGGCTGTGCTTGAGAGGCAACCCAATTTACGATAGTTATTTTTATTTTGTATTTTTCCTTTAGTATCAACTTTGGTCTTTGTTTTTGTGTTGTGTTGACTGGTTGAAGGGAAGTCTGAGTACTTTAAATCTAAGATAAGGATCATGATGAAAGTACAAGTGTGGGTCCTAACCCATTAATAGAGATAATGCTACTAGCTAGGCCTAGAGGTCTCAGGGAGTATTTCTATCCTTACTTTGGTTTATAATTTGGGGACAAAGTGTGATCTTAAGTGTGGGGTTGGGAATCTTCTGATTTGTTTAGGGTGAAGTGCGCTATAGGATTTTTACTTTTATTTATTTGCAAGTTTCGATTAAATTCAGATAAAAATTAAAAAAAGATTTTATCTTTGTTTGTTTTTAGATTTTATTATTTTTTTCATTTAGTAGAAGCACACTTCATCCACCCCTCGATTTTTCTTTTCAGTTCATTTCTGAGGGGAAACCCTTTGAACCCAGTATCCTTTTTGATTTTTAGGAGTAATTTTAAAATTTTTTGTCTCTAGGAATAAATGGAGTTGCTCTTGCTAGGTTCTACACATGATAACTTGATGAAAGTTAGGATTGAATTCTAAGGCATGTTGTGAAAAATTGAATGACTTCTGTGAGACACTTAGGCTCTTTTATTTGACTCTTGTGTGATGTTGGCTTAATTTTAAATTCTTGCAATTGCTTGGTTGAGAGTCTATAGAGATCCTTATCGATTGGAACATGTGCCAAGTGTGAGTGAGGTTTTTGTTATATTCCATGTTTGCATGTTGATGTATAGAACTTGCTCGGTGTGTGTGCAAAGCAAAATAAAGAATGATGAGTTTGGGAGATGATATAGGCATTTCTTTGATAGATGTTTTACACCTGCTTTATCTAACTTTTATGTATTACCGTAGTTAGCCTAGTTGAGCCTTTAGCCTATTCTTTGGTAGCCTCATATGTAGCTTATTCCCTTTCTTTCAATTGACCATAATTTGATCCAAAACTCCTAAGCGCTTTAGGTGGAAAAGTAAGATGTTAAGGAGTGGAAAAATGAAGAAGAAAAAAAACTGAAAGTGTAGTCCCGAAATAATAGATATTGGTGTTTTGAAAAAGTTTATGTGTTGTTGGAGGTAATGTAAGGAAAAGAAAAATTGATCAAAAGTGAATCATTTGTTGATAGCAAATACTCCTTTCTAATGATGTGTAAGTTAGCTTAAAGAGATGGGGCAAAACAAAAGAGAGACGGGAAGATAAAAGTGGTGAAAAAATATGTTGGTTTGAGATGAGCTTAATGGACAATGTGATGTAGTAAAGCACTTGGGAAAGTAAGTCACTATTCTGACCAAAACAGTTCCTACAGTCCCTTAGCCTACATTACAACCCATAAAGTCCAACTTGATCTTAAGCTTTGATATTCTGATATTAGTAGAGCACTACACGAAGGGAAAGATTATGGTTCATCTTATGTGACATGTGAATTCTTTGTGAGAGTGAGCAAAATTTGATTCTTACACCCATTCTTGTAATAAATTGCATTATTGTGAGTGAATATGGGTAACTCTCTTGTGGTGAGGGTGCATGTTTAATTATGGATAGGTGACTTATATGATCTCTTCGTTGAGTAATATGCATGAGTTTCCCAACTTGGTAGAGTCAATTCTTGAGGCTAGGAAGTCTTGAAGTAGTATTCTTGTAGGGTCAATTGTAATATGCCATGATTAAAGTAGAACTTGCTATTCATGTAGTCATTGTAGTTATGGCTTGAGTGTCTTATTTAAAGTAGTAATGTTAGAGTCTTCCTTGATTATAAATAGTTGTTGAGGACGAACAAGGCTGTAAGTATGGGGTGATGATCTTAGGCGTATTTATACTCCTAAGTGTCATTATCTACATGCGTTTAGCTTAGTTTTGAGGATAACTTGGTATGATTAATAAAGTTAATAGTGTTATTTGTGTATTTTTGTGCTAAGTTACATGTTTAGAGTGTTTAAAATGTATTTGAAAAAACTCAAGAGTCAAAATTATCAAACAGAGCGTAGACGAGAAAACTAGTGTTGCTAGCTTGAGCTATGGTTGTTCTAGTGTACTTTGATGAGCTTTATTGTGTTGTATAGACTAATGTTTGTTATGAGATGTTATAGGAGACCATTGGAGGATATATGAGAGATAAATTAAGCCTACAAACAAGCCACAAGAAGTGGGGAATCAAGGAAAAGTACACAAGGAGAAGAGAACAAAAATTGAATCACCCTCACGCTTTGGAAGGGGCCATGAGTCGCACCCCCCATAGCATGGGAGGGGGCCATACACCGCACCTCCCAAAACATGGGAATCAGCATAAATTGAACCCTCCATCGTGAGGGTATACTGGTTTGGGAATGCATTGTCCATGCGCCGCACCTCCCTTGGCAAGCGATGAGCCATGTTGCACCCCCCCCCCCCCAAATGACGTCCCAAAGTTGGTTTTTCACTTGTTTAAGTTGGAGGAAAGTTGGTAAATATATATGTTTTGGTTGGAGAAGCCTATAGAATACCTAAAATACTATATAAGTAGTACTTATCCACATTTATACAGAAGCTTCGGAACAACACAACATTGGCGAGAGGAGAAGGCATCTAAGGCTCTATTCTAGGGTTTTTCTACTTTCAACTTTAGTTTTCTTGTAGTTTTTACTTATGAATTCATTAATGGTGATTCTTTGTATGACTATGAGTGGATGAACACCCTTTTTCTAGCATTGAGGCTACAACATGATTTCTTAATTATTGTTTTATAGTTGGTTTATATGTTTATCATGTCATGTGATTATTCTTGCGTTCTTATTTTACTATTCTAAAGCGTCATGAACTTTAGGATAAAACTAAGTCTTGAAACGAATTAACCATAGGAGTGGAGAGATGGAATGAAGAATGAAGGGAGTGTGGATCATGTCTTTAATTGTTATATACTAATTGTTAAAGAATGATTTCCAGATAGGATAGAGATATACCTAAACGCCTCACTTGGTTAATGAAATGGGAAGATAGTTTAATGCTTCCAAATTAGATACTCACATCCCCACTCATTAGTTTTGAGATTAATTTGGGAAGATTACTTAGAGGATGACCATTCAAAAGTTTTAATATCAACCCCGTCAATCAATAATCACGATAAACACCAACACTGGCTAGAAACCATAGCTATGCATGAATGTGAAATAAATGCCTCAACCCTGGAACTCTCCATTTATTGTTTACAATCCAAATTTCATACCGTTGTTATTTCTGTTCTTTAGTTATAAAAACAAACTAAATCTCTTTTGTTAAAAATCACACTTGTTTTATTTGAATAGTAATATTTAAATTGGATCGTCAGCTAAACACCAAGTCCCTGTGGGATCGATATTCAGCTAGCAAGAACCACTTTATTATTTGCTAGACCATGAACACTTGCATGTGTGTTTGGACGTAACAACACTAAACAGGTTGAATATACAAAACTAAACTAAACTTGGAACATAGGAATGTAAACAGATGCATTGACTAGGTAAATAAGAAAGTAACTAATCAATACTTGGCTGAATAAATTGAATGCAGGATCAATGCAAAATCAGATTGTGAAACGTGGGAGATATTATTAACCAACATATAACCATTCAAGCTAAACATGGAGTTATTTGTATAATCCCCATCGCTTGGGCAGAATATACTTTGCCCATAAAGGTTGATCTGATATGGCATGGTACCATTAAACTGAAAGAATGTGCCCACTGGGAGGGCTAAATAAAACTATGATGGCACGTACTTCTAGGACTTGGGTATACTGAACCCTAGTCCAACTCAGTGTTAAGTACTACTCCTAACTGAATATAAATAATATCTCTTGAGAATATTATCCGTAATCATGGATGCCATAACTGACTACCGTACTACTAGTGACCTTTGTTTTTATAACAAAGCTGATCCACAATCATTAATGGTATTTCAGAAACCATGCTAATCATGAAAATTACTTCTAGGAAAAATATGTTCAAAGCATTGATAACATATCTTGAAGTCATGCATGTCATGCATCTTACTATTATAAGTCGAAGCACAAATAAACTTTTGAAGACGTGTTAACAGTGCAGGACATTCCTTTCTGACGGTTCAGGGATGAACCGTCTAATTTTTGATGAACTGTTACTCCAAACCTTTAAAAAATGATCGAATTTGGTCTTACTAGTTAAGCTTGATGGTTTTTCTTGATGGACCATCTCAAGTGTGATGGTTTGTCACACCGATTTGTCACACTCTTGTGGATAGACACCTTCTAGTAAACTAGGCATAACTTTTTACTCTGGTATTGGATTAATGAACGGTCAACCGTATTGAAAAGAAAACTCAAAGAACTTATAGTTGGTGTGTCTTGAGCTACATAAAGCTTTATATGCTAGGATTTATACCCCTTTTAAGTTGACCTTAGTAAAATCTTATACGGAAATTCAATTAGTAAGAAAGCTTTAAATATAACTTTTGTGCTAGAGGATTCTTATGACATTAATTCATAACGAAAGCCCTTCCTATACTAAGGAATTGGTCTTAATAGCTATGTAATATTAGAAATCATCAGGTTCGGGTCTATACACATTGGAAAAACAATTCAGATTTTAGTTCCGAAGCTTGGGGTGTTACAGTTACTTATGGCCTTAATTCATATATAAAACACCTCTCAAACTACCAAATCATATTTCATATCTAAAGCACCTTTCATACTGTCAAATTATTGAGTTTTGTTCTATACACACTTGAAAAAAGGTTCTGATTTTAGCTCATATTTTTTGGGGTGTTACAGTCTTATCCCCCCTTTATGCGTTGTCCTTCCTCCCCATTACTCCAGAACTTTAAGGCAATCCTAAAGGTTCTCTTTGGAATAAGCCCCATCTGATTTTACAACTGAGGAGGAAAAAGAGAACTTAAAAATTTTGGTGGACTATTCCTTGGCGTCCCACTATAGCGGCCGGTAGGCCACTACCACGGTGCCACTATAGTTGGAAAATTTCCGCTATAGCGGAATGAAGTCAGCCCACCCCAAAATTCAAATTCTGAAATTTTTCAACGAAGTATATTATGCAACTAGATCTTGGATACTTACAAAAATTCCCGTTCACCATGCCCTTTAGATGAGGTAATTTTTATAACAAAGGAATGAGTCGTTACATCAGATACAAATTTACCCATCATTCATCCCTGATTGATAATCATAGGAAAAATTACAGAACAAAATGTACTCAACTATTAATGTCTACTCATTGATTATGAAAACATAATACTCACCTTGCTCACCGAATTCACAAAATATCTCTCTAAATTTAAACCACATTTTTTACTATTTCACTCCTTTCCGTAAATGAATTTCATAATTGTAAATTATGCGAGATCATTTGGACAAAATTTTTTTTTCGAGTACCTAAGATAACTAGGGCATCACCAATATACCAGGAGATAAAATAAATTCAAGAATACAACAAATGAAAATTTCCTACCCCCGAATGAACTGTGTTCCGCTATAGCGACACCGCTATGACAAGCTGTTTGCCACTATAGTATGACAAAATAGTTTAAAGTATTGAGAAATGGGTTTCATGCCCATTTCTCAAACTATACACACAAAAACTCCCCTCCCCTATCCGATCACTTGGCTCTCGACGTTAGAAACAAGGTAACTATCACTATAACTCCGCCTCCCTTACCTTTTTACCCTTATTATTATAGGTAATCTTTTGAAATTGTAGAACTAAACTAAGTTTTAGGTTTATTTTTGAAATCAAAACTTCAGTTTGATTTGGATGAATTTTAGAAGCATGGTTGCTTCTCTTACATTTACAACGCTCCTATGGCGTTCTATGCGTAAGAATTACAGAATTCATGGCCAATTTAGTATTGAAAAAGTGTGGAATAAGAAGGTTTTTTTTTGAGTTTGTCCTTAATGATTTGGGCATGTTTAGGAATTTAAACGCCTGGTTTTTTGCATATACTAGTCCTAGAATACTTCCCCCACCCTGATCTGTTCTTAAAATGTTGAAAATGGACAAATTTTACAAAAGATTCCATTGAATTTGTTTGAGAATAGGGGAAGATGAACGCCGCTATAGAAACCTCATCCTTCTATGGTGGACCCACTATAGCGGTCTCGTGGTAGCTGGATGCAACCCTCTGTAGCGGGAGGCAGGCAGACAGTAGCCTTCTAATTTTTCTTGGCTTGACTTTTTCTGAAACTGGAATTCTTTAGATACTTCTATGAGTTCTAACTCACTTTTTCATGATTTTTGCATGATTATTATCTCCATGGCTGATAATCAAGAAAATATAAGCCTTCAAAAGATTCCCCGAAGAAAATTATCGGGATCGATTTCGAAAATACTAGAGGATGGGATTATTCTATAAAAAGGGATTCATCATGAGGGGTGTGGCAGAGGCTGTGCCATAGTGCTATAGTCGGATTTAGAAGTTCAGTTGTATATCACTTGTAGAGGCTCTTCAGGATGGGGTCTTGAGCTAAGTCAGTGAGTTCTATGCTATTCTCCCGATCATGCGTTGGGAAGACCCCAACCTTACCATCCGCATTCAGGGAGTGGATGTCTCAGTGGATGCTGCTATGATAAATGAGGTGTTAGGGTTTCCAAAAATCTCCATTGCAGCATATGGGGGTACAAATTGTGATTGAATAGAAGGACTTCTACTGGGGCAACAAAGAGGCTCCCTACATTCCTATCCTGACTCAAGTTGTGCAGGCTTGTGGGGATTCCAAGAGAGGATGCTGACAGGGACATAGAGAGTGACCTTCCCTTCTATCCTCTCAAGGTGAAGGGTGCCCCATCTCAAAGCACAAAGAAGAAGAAGATGGGTGATGGTGTGAGTAGCATGTGAGTAGAGAAAGATGACTAAGATAAGGATGTCCCTACTACCCAGCCTCCAATCTCCTATGAGTGGATTGAGGAAGAGATGGTTGTAGTTAGGATCTTCTTAGAGCAGTCCCACCTACCTCTCCAGGATACATCCCCTTCTAGTACCACAGCACCAACTCCCTTTGCACAGGACTAAGCGAAGCTCTGAAAAGAACTTGATGAAGAGAAAGGAAAGAGGCACACCCTGGATCACATGTTTTTTTGGATATAGAAGATCGTCAAGGTCATATTAAATTGTGTTGTCCCTGACAAAGAGCTTCCCCAGCTAGAGTCAGAGCATGTGCAGGAGTTCTTATTCTGAAATGGCTTGGGAGGATAAATCCCTGACCCTGCAACCCCTAGATATGATGAGGCAACAGTCTAGGTCCCAAGTGCACATCCGCATATTACCCCCCTCCCCTCTTATTTTACTAACTATGGATTTGGGTTGCCCCATATGGGGCATATGCAAACAATTCTATTTCCTTTATTTTTATTTCACACATGCATGCTAGTTTTTATTAAACTAGTTGTGAATGCATATTGTTTACCTTATACTATGCGATTTTCATCGATCATCTGTTAGCTTATAATACCCCGTACATTTCGAACCTAGTTAATTACCGTAATATTTATGGAATTATTTAAACATGAGATTGTTGGGGTATTACACATTAAATTTGGTAGGCTGAATTAGTCTTGTGCCATTGGGCTCAATTGAGGCCCAAAAATGGAGCAAAAGACATGGCCCAAAAAAGGAAAATGATCCATTCTAGTGTTGACCAAGTAAACATTACATTTATTGGCCATAGTGTGGCTAAGGATGACCATTACGTACTATATAAGGCAAATAAAATCAGATTTTATTAAAGAAAAGACACATGCCTCATTCTAGACATTTCCAAAGATATTTCTCATGTCACAAACCCTAAACAATTATCTCCTTGGACAAGATCACTCTTTTGCAAGCTTTGGTAAGTGTTTACTTTTATGGTTTAATATATTATGTGCATGAGAGGGTGTATAAATCATGTTGGTTATGTTGGCAAAGTGTTGGACAGTTCACTATGTGTAAAACAGTCTACTTTTGCTTAATCGGTGAAGGGTTTTGCCTTCTAAACTTGAAAGCGAACTTGTGGTCTTGAAGGAAGTGAATTTGATGGATTAAATGTCAACATATATGATATGGTTATGTAACTAACTTGCTTTTTCTATGTGTGTAACTTGTGGGATTGTTGTTATGAAATTGGGTATGGAATTGGTAGTGTATTGAAAGGAGAATATAGTTTTAGTGATGTTCATGTGTGTTGTGAAACCACCTGTGGGATTGTTGTTATGAAATTAGGTATGGAATTGGTGGTGTATTGAAAGGAGAATGTAGTTTTGGTGATGTTCACGTGTGTTGTGAAACCATGGTTGTTCGTTGGCATCCAAGTTGACCTAAAACATGTAAAGAGAAGCTTAGTTATGGCCATGGACCATATATTACAAAAAAAAGACCCTAAAATAACCCCTGGAGGCTTAAACGAGCACCCTCCCTCGCAGACAGGGCACCTGCGGGCGCAGATGCGAATGCAGGTGGCCTTGGATAGGCCAAGGGTCACCTGCGGCTGCACCTCAACCACCTGCGGGTGCAGGTGGCTTCGCAGGTTAGTCCGGAACTCAGTTTCGATTGTTTTTTCTTCTCTTTGACCCCCCAAGGCCGCCCCTATACCCTTTCTGGATGCAATTATCAACTTATGTTACCTTTTGAATGGCTTTAAGGGGTCGTTCAAAGGCATGTTAGATTATATCAATTATGGATTGTTGTTAATATGTTGTTATGAAAGGTATTGAGGTAACTTGATGGAGTAATTGTGACGTAGTGTTAATGAGGAAGCGTAAAGGATAAACTTGGTGTGAAATGCTATTGGTTTATGATGTCTTGGTCAATGTGTGGAATGTTATGGTGTTGTTGGTGTGGTAATGCAGTGAATTGTATTGTAAAGGGTGAAATGACATTATAGGGCAGTCATTTAGCTCATTGTCGTCTTATGCACTTGTAAGGTAGTTAGTTGTTAACGTGAGCTCTGTTATGTACTTGTGTTGTAGAGTAAAATGTAAGGAAGAAGCTGGATTATTGTATTCACATATAGGACTGTGTATTCATATTGGGAAGATAAGGTATGTAAGGTTACTCTTTTCGTATCCTTCTGCAGCACATAATGTTCACATTGTCATTGTACTTGTTCCATTCCGAAATGTTCTAAGGTATCTCATTTTAGGTTGTCATCTATTGTTATTCACATGTTCCTTATTCATTGATCAATTGTTTTTCATGTGTCACATAATTATGGACATGGTTCCAAAGTTCCAATAATGTTACGTTCTAAAGTTCCAATAATGTTATGACTACCAATGTATCAATCTCACAGAAGTAAAGAAACGAAGTAATGTATAATTGTTTGAGTATTCTGGGGTGGCATCCCAGGGGTGGAAGAAACACCTGCATGGGTCAATCCTAATATCATGGTTGGCATCCCAGGGGTTAAAATACCTAGCGTGGATCGATCCCAATATCATGGGTGGTATCCCATTGGCGACAGAAAAGCCTAGCAAGGGTCGATACCAATATCACAGTAGCATCCCAGGGGCGACAGAAAAGCCTAGCATGGATCAAACCCAATTTGTATATGTATGAGGATCGCATCCCAGGGGTTAAAATACCTAGCATGGGTTATCCTCTTTTACCACTGATCAGTTGGTCACTTGTTTATCACATGCTTTACTATTTCTTAATGCAAAGAAGGATAAAGTAAGGTAATGAATGAAAATGATGACGAACGTAAAGGCAATAAAGTAATGAATGTAACATACATGGTTCCATATATACAGACGGAGCTTTATCCATATTGATTACTCACTTGTTTTGATTCCATTAAAGTACTTATGTATCATGCAGTTTCTTATATCCTTACATACTCAGTACATTCTTCGTACTAACGTCCCTTGAGGGACATACCTTACTTGTTGTAGGAACAGGTGCTAGTAGACCTCCCCAGTAGGTTGCAGGTCATCTAAGGATTATTGGTGAGCTCCAGATCAGTTCGAGGCTTTTTGAGTCACTATGTACATTTGTTTTTGGTATTGTATAAATGTTGTATAAAGCGGGGATGTGTCCCAACTGTAGGCTTAGATCTGTATCTATTAGAGGCTTTGTAGATATTGTGGGACAAATGAAGGAAATGTAAGGAATGTATGCTTTTGACGTAGTGGCCCTAACGGCCAAGTTTCATATATATCATATGTTCTCCATGACTTCCACCATTGGCATTTTGTATCTATATGTTATAGAGTGTTGTTCATTTAGTGACATGCATATGAGTATACATGAATAAAGATTGATTCTCTCGGTCCTTAACGGCTTCAGGTGCCAGTCCGCCCTGTTGGAATTCGAGGCTTGACAAAAGTGGTATCAAAGTACGTCGTCCTAGGGTGTCTACAAAGCCGTGTCTAGGTAAAGTCTTACTTATGGATATGTTGTGAACCATATTTATAAGTAGGAGGCTACGGTACATTTAGGAGTTGTTTCTTTTCTTCATTTCTAGATTGTGCAATAGAGCCAATATTGTAGTTGGAATCATATCTGACCATTGTAATTGGTTTTCTTTGTTATAGTAAAATGTCGATGATAAGACGAGGTAGGGACAAAGGTAAGCAGGTAGATATGCTTACCGAAGAAGGAACGAGTAGATCATCACCTGACCAAGCTAGTCAAGGTGGGGTTGACATTGGATTTGCATCGCGGGCTTCTTCTACTTTTCCAGCTCCAGAAGAGCCGAGAAGGAGAGAAGAACCTGCTGAACCACCTGTTAATGCTACTGACCAGGATCTAAGAAATGTGGTGCAAATGTTGACCCGTATAATTGTTGCACAAACTCAAGGACAAGTTGGTCCAATGACAATTGAGGATGGTGCGGCTAGAGTAGCTAGTCGGCGGACACAGGATTTTCTGAAATTAGACCCTCCCACGTTCACCGGGTCAGATCCGAAGGCAGACCCACAAGACTTCGTGGACCAAATCCAAAGGGCTCTAGATGTTATATATGTGACTGGTGTAGAAACAGTTGAGCTTGTAGCCTATAGATTGAAAGGAGAAGCTATATTGTGGTATGAAGATTGGAAACGATCGAGGGGTATTGGTGCACTTCCAGTTGGTTGGAAGGAATTCAAAATGGCATTCCTTGATCATTACCTTCCATATGAGATCCGGGAGGCACGTGCAGACCAGTTTCTAAATCTTCATTAAGGAAATATGAGTGTCTGAGAGTACAGTCTTTGGTTTAACTCTTTGGCTCGATATGCTCCGAATGTAGTAGCCACAATGGAAGACAGAGTCCATTGATATGTGGATAGATTGGAGCCAAATTTGGTAAGGGACTGCACCATTGCTGCTTTGAACAGAGATATGGATATAGCCAGAATACAGGCGTTTGCACAGAAGATGGAGGATCAGAGGCAAAGAAAAAGGGTACACAAATTTAAAAGAGGGTCGTCAAAGAGGGCTAGACCTATGGGACAGTCTATGGTGTCCCTAGGAGAATCTAGGCCTCGAATTTTTCCTAGACCGTCTATACCATCATTTTCTTCCCCTACAGTAGGTATTTCATCCTAATTTCGGGGATTTAGAGGCAGCCATTTTGGGCAGAGTAGTGGGCTTCAAGGTTCACAGACAGCAGGATTTTCTCATCTGCCGTGTCAGCGCTGTGGAAGGTATCATTTAGGTGAATGCCGGTTGGGGACGAATGTTTGTTTTTGGTATGGAATAATAGGGTACATAATGAGAGAATGCCCACAAAGGGGCACGGGTGGTATAGCACGACCTACGGGATCAACCGTTGCATTATCATCATCGGTTCCTTCCCTAGGCAGAGGTGTACAATGTGCTAGTTGTAGTAGAGGTGCCAGAGGAGCAGCCAGTTCCAGTGGAGCCCAGAATCGCACCTATGCTTTAGTGGACCGACAGAATTCGGTGGCTTCTCCTAATGTAGTCACAGTTACATTATCCATACTTTCGTATAATGTATATGCATTGATTGATCTGGGTTCTACATTATCATATGTTACTCTGTTGATTATTGCAAAATTTGAAAGAACACCAGAATTATCAATTAAGTCATTTGAAGTATCTACACCAGTTGGTGAATCTATTATTGCAAAAAGGGCGTATCGTAATTGTGTAGTAACTGTGTGTGATCATGATACGTTGGTTGACCTTATTGAACTGGAAATGGTAGATTTTGATGTTATAATGGGTATGGATTGGTTAGCTTCTTGTTATGCCACAATAGATTGTCGAGCGAAGAAGGTACATTTTCATTTTCCACAAAAAAATGTTCTTGAATGGAAGGGTAATGTAGGGGCACCGAGAGGAAAATTTATTTTCTATCTTAAGACAAAGAAAATGATATCGAAGGGGTACATATGTCACTTAGTAAGAGTGAAAGATACCGACGTGAAGACACAAACCCCTTAATCAGTTCTGGTGGTCAATGAATTCCTTGATGTATTTCCTGAAGATCTTCCAGGTTTACCTCCAAAACGGGAAGTGAAGTTTGGTATTGATGTGATTCCAGGCACTCAGCCTATCTCTATTCCTCCGTATAGAATGGCTCCAGCAGAATTACGAGAATTGAAGGAGCAATTAAATGACTTGCTGGACAAGGGATTCATAAGGCCTAGTATGTCCCTGTGGGGTGCACCAGTATTATTTGTACGGAAGAAAAATGGCACGTTGAGAATGTTTATTGACTATCGGCAATTGAATAAGGTAACGATCAAGAAAAAATACCCCCTCCCCAGAATTGATGATTTGTTTGATCAGTTACAGGGTGCCAGATATTTTTCAGAGATTGACTTGAGATCGGGTTACCATCAAGTCTGGCTTAGAGAAAAAGATATACCCAAGACAGCTTTCCGAACACGGTATGGCCATTATGAATTTTTAGTTATGTCGTTTAGACTGACAAATGCACCAGCTATTTTTATGGATCTGATGAATAAGGTGTTCAAGCCATTCTTGGATGTATTCATGACCGTATTTATAGATGATATTCTGGTTTATTCAAGATCACCAGAGGACCATGCTAATCACTTACGACAGGTGTTACAGATTCTTCATGATCGTAAGTTATATGCAAAGTTCTCTAAGTGTGAATTTTGGTTAAAATCTGTAGTATTCTTGGGTCATATTGTGCTGGATGATGGAATAAGGGTTGATACTCAAAAGATAGAAGCTGTAAAGAATTGGCCAAGGCCTACGACGCCTACAGAGATTTTTAGTTTCCTTGGGTTGGCAGGTTATTATAGAAGATTTATCGAAGGGTTTTCTTCCATTGCAGCGCCTTTAACAAAGCTAACCCATAAAGAAACCAAGTTTCAGTGGAATGATGCATGTGAGACAAGTTTCCAAGAGCTGAAGGACAAATTGATGACTACACCCGTATTGGTGCTTTCGGAAGGCACAGAAGGGTATGCAGTATATTGTGATGCTTCAGGAGTTGGCTTAGGATGTGTATTGATGTAGAATGGTAATGTAATAGCTTATGCCTCTTGACAGTTGCGACCACATGAGAGGAATTATCCCACGCATGATCTTGAGTTAGCAGCTGTGGTATTTGCTTTAAAGATATGGCGCCACTATTTGTATGGGGTTCATTTTGACATCTATACTGACCACAAGAGTTTGTAATATATCTTTAAGCAAAAGGTCTTAAATCTGAGGCAGCGGAGGTGGATTGAACTATTAAAAGATTATGATATTGATATCTTATATCATTCGGGGAAAGTGAATGTGGTAGCCGATGCATTAAGCTGCAAAGCAGTAGAAAGCACTAGTGGCCAGTTGGCAGAAAAGCAAGATATAGTCAAAGATCTGCATCAACTAGCCAGCTTGGGAGTTCACCTTCTTGAATCTCCAGATGAAGGGGTTATTGTGGAAAATGCGGCAGAATCTTCATAAGTAGCTGAGGTGAAAGAGAAGTAGTATGCAGATCCTATGTTATTGCATCTGAAAGAGAATGTACAACAAGGATTGGCAAAGGCCTTTGATCTTACGCAAGAAGAAGTGCTTCAGTGCCAAAGCAGATTATGTGTACCTGATGTAGATGAATTAAGGAGTCGAATTATGACAAAGGCACATCATTCACGGTATTCTATTTACCCGGGAGCAACAAAAATGTATCATGATTTGAAATAAATGTATTGGTGGAGAAACATGAAGAAGAACATTGTAGAATTTGTAGCTCAATGCCCAAATTGTCAACAAGTAAAAGTAGAGCATCAGAAACCTAGAGGTTATATGCAATGTATCAATCTTGTAGTCTAGAAGTGGGATATGATTAACATGGATTTCATCACAGGTTTGCCTCGTACACTACAGAAATTTGATTCCATATGGACAATAGTTGATAGGCTTACCAAGTTAGCGCACTTCCTACCGGTCAAGACCACCTATACAGCTGAAGAGTATGCACGGTTGTATGTTAAAGAGATAGTACGATTACATGGGATTCCAATCTCTATTATATCAGACAGAGGAACTTAATTTACTACACATTTTGGAGATCTTTTCAGAGGAGTTTGGGAACCCAAGTGAATTTGAGTACGGCTTGTCATCCTCAGACAAACGGACAAGCAGAATGTACTATCCAAACACTTGAAGATATGCTACGAGCTTGCACGTTATATTTTAAAGGCAGTTGGGATGATCATTTACCTCTTATTGAATTTGCCTACAATAATAGCTATCATTCAAGTATCAAAATGATACCTTACGAAGTTTTATATGGAAGGAAGTGTAGATCACCAATTGGATGGTTTGAAGCGGGTGAAACTGCTTTACTTGGGCCAGATCTTGTTCATCAAGCTATAGAGAAAGTTAAGGTGATACAACAGCAACTACAAACAGCCCAAAGTCGACACAAGTCATATCTTGATGTTAGAAGAAGAGGGCTCAAATTTGTAATAGGTGATTGGGTATTCTTGAAGGTGTCACCAATGAAAGGGGTAATGAGATTTGGAAAGAAAGGAAAGTTGAGTCCACGTTATATAGGGCCATATAAAATTTTTCGAAGATTTGGGCAAGTTGCGTACGAATTGGACCTACCCCAAGAACTCTCCACAGTTCATCCAGTATTTCACGTTTCAATGCTTCAAAAGTGCATAGGAGATCCATCTCATATTTCTCCCATTGAAGATGTACAAGTTACGGAGGATCTCACCTATGAAGAGATACCTATTTCTATTCTCGATCGACAAGTGAAGAGGTTAAGGAATAAGGAAGTAGCTTTCATAAAAGTGCTTTGGAGAAATTAACAAGTAGAAGAAATCACATAGGAAGCCGAGGACATGATGAAATCTAAGTACCCGCATCTATTTCAAATGGAAGAACAAGTGCATGATACGGAATCGGAGCAATAACAAGTAAGTATCTATAAGCATTATGTATATATATATGATAACATGAAGAATGATCCTAGACTTGCATTTTTTTAAATTGGATAATGTCACTAACATTCGAGGATGAATGTTTCTAAGGGGGGAAGAATGTAACACCCCATACATTTCCGAACCTAGTTGATTACCATAAAATTTATGGAATTATTTAAACATGAGATTATTGGGGTATTACACATTGAATTTGGTGGGCTGAATTAGTCTTTTGCCATTAAGCTCAATTAAGGCCCAAAAATGGAGCAAAAGATATGGCCCAAAAAGGGAAAATGATCCATTCTAGTGTTGACCAAGTAAACATAACATTTATTGGCCATAGTGTGGCTAAGGATGACCATTAAGGACTATATACGGCAAATAAAATGAGATTTTATTCAACAAAAGACACATGCCTCATTCTAGACATTTCCAAAGATATTTCTCATGTCACAAACCCTAAACAATTATCTCCTTGGACAAGATCACTCTTTTGCAAGCTTTGTTAAGTGTTTACTTTTATGGTTTAATATATTATGTGCATGAGAGGGTGTACAAATCATGTTGTTTATGTTGGAAAAGTGTTGGACAGTTCACTATGTGTAAAATAGTTTACTTTTGCTTAATCGGTGAAGGGTTTTGCCTTCTAAACTTGAAAAGGGACTTGTAGTCTTGAAGGAAGTGAATTTGACGGATTAAATGTCAACATGTATGATATGGTTATGTCCTTAACTTGCTTTTTCTATGTGTGTAACTTTTGGGATTGTTGTTATGAAATTGGGTATGGAATTGGTGGTGTATTGAAAGGAGAATGGAGTTTTGGTGATGATCATGTGTGTTGTGAAACCACCTGTGGGATTGTTGTTATGAAATTGGGCATGGAATTGGTGGTGTATTGAAAGGAGAATGTAGTTTTGGTTATGTTCATGTGTGTTGCGAAACCATGGTTGTTCGTTGGCATCCAAGTTGACCTAAAACATGTAAAGAGAAGCTTAGTTATGGCCAAGGAACATTTATTACAAAAAAAGGACCCTAAAATGACCTTTGGAGGCTGAAACGGGCACCCACCCTCGCATACAGGGCACCTGCGGGCGTAGATGCCAATACAGGTGGCCCTAGACAGGGCCAAGGGTCACCTGCGGCCGCACCTCAACCACCTGCGGGCGTAGGTGGATTCACAGGTCAGTTCAGAACTCCATTTCGATTGTTTTTGCTTCTCTTTGACCCCTAAGGCCCCTATACCCTTTTTGGATGCAATTATAAACTTATGGTACCTTTTGAATGGATTTAAGGGGTCGTTCAAGGGCATGTTAGATTATATCAATTATGGATTGTTGTTAATATGTTGTTATGAAAGGTATTGAGGTAACTTGATGGAGTAATTGTGACGTAGCGTTAATGAGGAAGCGTAAAGGATAAACTTGGTGTGAAATGCTATTGTTTTATGATGTCTTGGTCAATATGTGGAATATTATAGTGTTGTTGGTATGGTAACGCATTTAATTGTATTGTAAAGGGTGAAATTACGTAATTGGGCAGTCATGTAGCTCATTGTCGTCTTATGCACTTGTAAGGTAGTTAGTTGTTAACATGAGCTCCGTTATGTACTTTTGTTGTAGGGTAAAACGTAAGGAAGGAGCTGGATTATTGTATTCACATATAGGACTGTGTATTCATATTGGGAAGATAAGGTATGTAAGGTTACTCTTTTCGTATCCTTCTGCAACACATAGTGTTCACATTGTCATTGTACTTGTTCCATTCCGAAATATTCTAAGGTATCTCATTTCAGGTTGTCATCTATTGTTATTCACATGTTCTTTATTCATTGATCAATTGTTATTCATGTGTCACATAATTGTGGACATGGTTCCAAAGTTTCAATAATGTTACGTTCTAAAGTTCCAATAATGTTATGACTACCAATATATCAATCTCACAGAAGTAAAGAAATGAAGTGATGTATAATTACTTGAGTATTCTTGGGTGGCATCCCAGGGGTGGAAGAAACACCTGCATGGGTCAATCCTAGTATCATGGGTGGCATCCCAGGGGTTAAAATACCTAGCATGGCTCAATCCCAATATCATGGGTGGTATCCCAGGGGCAACAAAAAAGCCTAGGAAGGGTTGATCACAATATCACAGTAGCATCCCTAGGGCGACAAAAAAGCCTAGCATGGGTCAATCCCAATTTGTATATGTATGAGGACCGCATCCCAGGGGTTAAAATACCTAGCATGGGTTACCCTCTTTTACCACTGATCAGTTGGTCACTTGTTTATCACATGCTTTACTATTTCTTAATGCAAAGAAGGATAAAGTAAGGTAATGAATGAAAATGATGACGAACGTAAAGGCAATAAAGTAATGAATGTAACGTACATGGTTCCATATATACAGACGGAGGTTTAGCAATATTGATTACTCACTTGTTTTGATTCCATTAAAGTACTTATGTATCATGCAGTTTCTTATAGCCTTACATACTCAGTACATTCTTCATACTGACGTCCTTTGGGGGACTTACCTTACTTGCTGCAGGCACAAGTGCTAGTAGACCTCCACAGTAGGTTGCGGGTCATCTAAGGATTATTGGTGAGCTCCAGATCAGTTCGGGGCTTTTCGAGTCACTATGTACATTTGTTTTTGGTATTGTATAAATGTGGTATAAAGCGGGGATGTGTCCCGACTGTAGGTTTGGGTCTGTATCTGTTAGTTGCTTTGTAGACGTTGTGGGACAAATGAAGAAAATGTAAGCACTGTATGCTTTTGACGTGGTGGCCTTAACGGCGAAGTTTCATATATATCATATGTTCTCCATGACTTCCGTCGCTGGCATCTTGTATCTATATGTGATAGAGTTTTGTTCATTTAGTGACATGCATATGAGTGTACATAAATGAAGATTGGTTCTCTCGGGCCTTAACGGCTTCGGGTGCCAGTCCGCCCCATTGGAATTCGAGGCGTGACATAGCTGGTAGCCTAAAATAATGTCTAGGATAGGTTGGGGTAGAAATGCAAAATAGGGGGAAATAGGGCAGGAATTCTATCCAAGCCCATCCCGCAATAGCAGCCTGCATGCTGCTACCTCGGTATCGCTATATCGGGAATATTCCTGCTATAGGGGCCTCGCAGTAGTGGGAAAGTGACCGCTATAGTTACCCAACAGTTGTAGCCCAGGAAATTTCCAATTTTCTATAATTTCCCTCACTCTTATTCCCTTCCACGACATATAAATTCTAAATCACACAATGGTTGAATCATAAACCCAAGATCGAACCCAACAAATTAAAAGGATTATCAATTAAGAGAAACACCACTTTTTATACCATGATTATAGATAACAAACTAGAATCGATTGTCACAACAACTTCCACTAATATTCAACGTTTGCCATCTTTATTACATTCTACACATCAACCGCTTGAAGCATGAAATTTCATAACCACTAACCATTTACTCTACCACTTTTACATATATCAACACCATGATTAGCATTTATCGTCCAGTTTTCCACTCAAACCACACAACACATAATTTCTCAACCAACAACACATAAATAATTTACAACCACTTAACTCAACATAGATTCACAGTTATCCAAGCAGTTACAATTCACACAAATATCAACTCAAATGATTTTATTAATAAAATAAGTCATTTTTCTTATTTCTCTAAACGTGTCTTTTTCTCACATCCTTGACGACCACTAATTGATCATCCAGAAGTTACATATGGCCTTTATGACTAGATACCAATTCGAACCTTCCAGATTCCAATTCGATTGCTTGTGTTATTCTAAATGAAGTTAAGTGACCTCCATTCATTTCGTTAGAGATACCAATTAGACTCAACCCATACAAACAATCATACAGACCACACGGGAGGAAAGAAACAAGTGGAATAATTTCCTAGAATGCCTCATAGCTTCTCAAAGATTTGATGTGGACTTCAACACATCAATCCGTAGGACTCTACTAAATATTTGCTCTTGTACTGGGAGATCGATAACATAGTGCTCTAATACCAAATGCCATGACCCAAACTAACCATATCATAAGGGCACCTACTCTAATCCACCTAGATAGGAGAAACCTTACCACCCATTTAGAAACATGCGAGAGTCATAAAAGGAAACATTAAAATTTTATTTATTTCAATAACTAATTACAATCTTCAATTACACGATGAAAACTTTATTACAATTATCTAGTCTAGATAGGCACAAGAGCTACTACAAGAAAATCCAAAATACAATTGACTCAGCTTCCACTGTAAGAGATAAGAGATAAGAGTTGTTGGAGATCTCTACAACATCAATCAAGAAACGTCAACTGATTCTACAACCAAACTATACCCCTAAAAGGGTATAGCAAGAGTAGTATCAATGCAACCACACATACTGGTAAGGCTCACCAACCTACCCAAATTAGATCACATAAACACAACATAAATATCTGAAAGGGAGCATGCACTTGAATAATTTATTATCTAAACAACCTTCATACCATTAATTCTTCACCTCCTGAATTTTATACACTTTTTATTGGACCCTCACTTATCCTTTAACAAACTATACTAATCCACATGTCAACCACCATACTTTATTTAACTCTAGGTAACAACTCCCAGGGCTTCCATCACCTCTAGTTAAGCATTTAATACTCACATAATTAAGGACTCAATAATAAGGACCATGACGAACCCCATCCCTTAGTACCCATTCAATTGGCCTCGAAAATTATCATGCTTTTTGGGAATTACCTGCCCGTGGAGACAACCATGCATCCAAAACCACCATGTATCATTTTGCATGCTCATTTTTCATCCATTTTTCTTAATAATATCAACAAATTAGTCAAATACAATTTAATACGAGAATCCTAAAAGACAACACCATGTCTAACGATAATAACCAGAAATCCAGACAAGTATAACTCACTACAAACTATTCACTAAGTCAAGACCCAGACTAACAATAATAGACCAAGTCAACAAAACCGTTACCAACAACAATAAGTTCAACCTGGTTACAATTACTCTTTTACTAAACATCGATAGAAATTATACAATAATGTCACCCAATTTACTCAAGGAACCAATTATATCAACAACAACATAACCTGGTGCACTCAAGAAACTGTCAAACACACCAATACTATGTATACACATGCTAAGGGTCTTATGGTTTCCCTCTAGCCATGACCTATAGGGGACAAGCTCAGTCCATGTCCCAGATATCTAGTGTCTGCGACCTTTATTCCAAACCAATGTTATGTCACCCTTATTATAATATCCCCACCCTTATACTCCATGAATTCCACCTATCCGATGATGATGACCTTTAGCAGTTCATCTCACAATAGAAATCCATGTCATAGCATATACAATCACTATATGAGATAACACAACCACACTTGCATTTCAAACATCTCCTTTTATACAATCTAAATTTAGGTGATTAAACCACTTGTAATACTATCCAACAAGTTAATATACATATCATACATTGCAACAAGTTGACAAATACTCCAAACACTTGGTCAAACACAAGTTTATCATTATATGTAAGCAATAATTATTCTTCAATGTATGAAATCATAAGTATACCCAAAGGCCAGCCAACAACTTAAAATCCAGGCCCTTTCAATTCATATTTATCAGATTCAAGTATTCATTTTACGACTGCATATTCAATCAAATGGAGTCAAAACCCTAGTTCAACAAGTACAATCACAAATCTTTTATCCAACCTCATTATATGTGATTAGACACTTAGAATATCATTCAATAATTCAAACTTTAAGCATGCATTGTAACAAGTACACAAAGAGATAGTTAATATGCACACATAAACTAAACTGAGTTTTTAACTACATTTAACCATCACCTACTAAGTCGTGTGTCGCACAAACATCCACATATTATCTTAGAACATATCTAGAAATTCCAATATATAAATACACCTCTAACCATTCTACTAACAATTTAACATATCCAACCTTCCACCTTAACTCTAAGTTATTATCATGATTACTCCACCATCTAATATTCTCACTTAACTTGCGCTATGCCACAAATTAACCCTAAATCACTATTCATTAGTTTCACAACAACTTCCAAGCTTACCATCATCACGATTATCTAAAAATTAATTAGCATTAACAAATAATACACACTAGCTCTAACCACAGTTCAACATTGCACGCAAACACAATTCTGATTCATACATTCAAAGTTACTCCTTTTATCAAACCCAACACCATGATCGCAAGTCGGAGCATGGAATCTCCCATCAATATATGTGTGTATATGTTTTCTAACCCAGTTTTTATGCTACTCAATTCAACCTAGCCTACTTGGGGACCAAGCAGCTGCTACAGAGGTAAGAACTCTAACTCCTGGCTCTGCTCTAGTGATTTCCACCACAAAATTCATGAGGAAACATCATGTTTTATCCTTTATTTATGCATTCTCCTTCCTCTCTATTGAGGCAACCCTAAGGGGATTTTAGAATAATCTTCATCTGATTTTACAATTGAGAAGGAAAAAAAGAACTTAAAAATACGGGTGGACTATTTGTTGGTGTCCCACTATAGTGGCCGATAGGCCGCTACCATGGCGCCACTATAGCGAGAAAATTCCCTCTATAGCTGGATGACGTCCGTCCACCCCAAATTTCAAATTCTAAAATTTTTCAACGAAGTCTCTTATGCAACTAATTCAAGAATGCATACAAAATTTTTTGTACCCGGTGACCTTTGAACGAGGTGATTTTAGTAAATATGGAATGGTTTGTTACAAGTTTTTCTAAATAAAATAACGGAGAAAAAAGAAACCAACTACTCTTTTAAAAACTAACACAACAAGAAAAAAAGAGTCGAATGACCAATAAATGATGATGCCAATGTAAAGAATGGTTGCCGACCAATTCTGTTTTAAATAAAATGGCTGAGTGTCCATTTTGTATAATTATCCCTAGTTTTATTAGGTAGTTTTTTTGTATTTTGGTAGTTTAAAAGTTACCTAGTTTAAAGGTTTCCTAGATTAAAGTTTCCTAGTTAGGTTTTCCCTTTTATTATTTCCATAAAAGCAGGATTCAAATCCCATGCTATTTGGGATAGCTTTTTCCTAAATATAGGAATTGATTTTTTTATTTTCAATTAGACATGATTAATATTATTTGAGAGGTTTCTCTTATTTACACCTTGGTGTGTGGTTACTATGAATTTATCATGCAACCCTATAAGAACGATTCTTTAGGAGGTAAGATTTATTCATAACTTGATATCCTTGGTTTCTATTAAAGTTAATTAAAGAAGGTGAATAGTCTTATACTAAATGTTGTATTTAATTTCTTCAAAATAGGGGTCTAGATCACTTTTGATCTAACTTCTTGAATTGACTCTATTACCATCATAAGTAGTCTTAATCTGCTAAATAGGGGTCTAGATCTAGATCACTTTTGATCTAACTTCTTGAATTGACTCTATTAGCATCATAAGTAGTCTTAATCCGCTAATTTTTAAAAAGATCAATTACGGTTCTTAGTACTTGATACACCTTATTACACCTCGAATAGAACTATAAAGCGGTCACTGTCAAATATAGGATCCAACTTGGTTGGTATCGAATCCCAGAGGGAATAAGGTGTAAACTATGCCTTATGCGGTTAAGTTGACTACTAGTCGATTATTTCCATAAATTGGGGTTTGTAAAGAGTGTTTGGTATTCAATTTCCAACTATGATCAAGTATCAATAGTGAAGTTTCAGTAAATGCAATCACTTATAGAGAGAATCAGGTTTGTGTTTATCATGGTTTGATAAAACAATCGGGTCACTAACGGTAGTAGACTCTTTTAGTGCAAAGCATGCAATATCATCGATTACTTAAATATGTCTAAACATTTCTAAACCTATTTAGATGATTTTCACTAGAATTCTCTCAAACTAAGAGTGATGAAAATATGAAACTTGATAATTGCCCCTAGTTGGCTAATCTTTTTAGAACATTAGCCATTGATGAGGGTTGGAAAACCTGAATCCTTGTTATTAATTCTTTTTCCTTGTTTTAACCTCTTTACTCAAGCAAGTTAAACCTAAGGCATGTTCTTATATTTGTGTCATGACCCGAGTCTACACCCTAGACAAAAAATGGTGCTTAGAGCTACTAGTGACCCCAAGCTAACCCATGACATGACATAATACTAATAACAGTGAATCAGATGAATAACTAATGCAGAAGCTAACTTAATTTAAGAATAATTATCTGAAATAAATTAAAGTCTGAATAAACCCAAGAAATAAATACTAAGTCTGACACGATCTAAAATGCTAAAATTTCTAACTATATGTCTGAAATCCTCTACTAACGATGAGTTGCTAAGAAAAGCCCCCAGTTAACTCTAAATATTAGAAACTAGAAGTAATACTGACAGATATAAATCATAAACTCTCATCCTCGGATGATGAGTACTTACAACTTACAGTTGCTGAGATGGTACTGGAGCATACTAACCATGGGGATGATGCTGATTGTCCTAACCTATATCATAATACATATCTCAAAGAGAAAGTATGTGAATAGTACTTTAAATGTACTGAGCATGTGAGATATGCAACTAGAAAATAAACTAAACATGATGAAAATATAGATATACTATACTGAATGCAAAACTAAATGGAAAAGTTGAACTGAGTACAATGACCCTATGTGTAATACATATATAATGATATGCAATGATAATCTGAAAAGTCAAAGTTTAAAAGCAAGTAAAACTAAACTAAGGGTCATGTATAAATATTGAGTCTGAGCCTGTTAGAGAGCCTACTAACTGAAATAAATCACGCGAGCTAAATATGGAGTTCAATGTATATGCCCCATCAAGAGGACCCAATATACCTTTCTAGGGTATAAAGGCATGACTGGTAAGATCACTAAACTGATGCCAAACTGGGAGGGTAAAATAAACCTATAACGGCTCGTAGTTTTGGTACTTTGTGTAAAACTAAGGCCCTAGTCTAACTCGATGCTAAATACTATACCCATTCTAATTATATACTAATAGCTCATCAAAAATTGAGGCTTTGCGTCTGGGGTCAGAACCTATTTAAAATGGAAAATATTTTGAAGGGATGTATATCGAAACTAATCATGTTTATTCATGCTAAAATCAAGAATACAAGGATCGTGTATTCATGACACTCCAAACTTTTGGAATGAAAACTAATCCATGGGAAAATACTGTAAAATCAAGCTAATTATCAACTCATGAAATTCTAGGTTATGCAAGATACCCTAAAATCATAATATCTGAATTTGATGTTTAGCTAAAGCTTTTTGGAACACTAGGGTGAAAGGGAAGCCTTGCTGAAATCCCACATACTTGGATGGTGAAATCTTACTAAGAACATGAACCTTAAAGCCTTTGGAGAAGAACCCTAGTTTTCTTCTACTTTAAGGAGATAAATTACTTTTTTATTCTATTTTCTAAGTAATTCTGATGGTATGGGGAAAGAAAATAGTTAAGTACCTTTAACCCCTTCCTAATAGGCCTTGAAATAACGTATTTTAGGTATAGTAAATAAGGAAAGAATGGAGACGCCCTTTTAAAAACATAATTGATTTGCAGAAAAACAATCATCACGAGACTAGGTTTAACGCATTCCCTAAGATAACAAGTTTTCCCCTGACTTATGGCCTCTGGATAAATTTTTGGCTTGGGCACAACTTGGGTTCCCACAACTCATGGAGTCTAGTAATGATTTATAGTTGGGACTTGTTAATTTTAGGTTAATATACTAACACTCAGGTTACTCATTAGAATAAGTCACCTGGTCATTTTCTATGACAACGACTCATTGTTTGAGAGTCCTGGTCACTTTGCAAATCTGTCATATTTCAAAACTTTTGGCTTGACACTCAAGATAGTTGACATAACGAGTCATCCGCTTTGATAATAACTCATGCAATGTGTCATTCCTACTGGCTAAGGCTGGAGTAAATGCTACTTGAAGCTTGGTTTAGGAAAGTGATCTTAAAGGTAAAATCTCTCTCTCTTGATGAACTTAGTATTTTGATTGACTTGTTTATGGGGTCTTCCCAAGGGAGGATTATTGAGGAGAATTGACATTGGAGAGGACCTCATGGAGCATTAATTTGGTATGAAGTTATATATTACACTCTCTTCAATAAAGGTATATATTTGTGGCTCATGCTTATTCTTGGGATTTCTAAAGCCATGGAGCTAAAGTTCTTGTGTGGTGAGTGTAGTAGTAACACTTTCTTACATTCATGTGATATTTTCATATTGTTATTACTAGATTTCATATTGCACTTAAAGGCTTAATGTTTGCCAGTTTGTATGGGGGATACCTCCGTATTTGACCCCAGTGATGAATTAGGAGTAATCCCATTCTTGAAAATGGCTAGTGCATTGGGTGGTGTCTTAACTTGGGATAATCTTGTTCATGACATTTCACTTTGCCATCGGGATAATTATTTGTTACTTGACTTAAAGGGGGATATGTGCTTCTTGAATGGTGGAACCTATGAATACTTGCATGTGTTGTTACCTACATGCCACAGTTCTTTTGAGTTTTTCCTTTGTCAAGGTCTCTTGTGTATCCATGTGCCAATAATTTTATGTGAGTATATGTAACTATCTGTTCCATCATTACTGAAATCAACTTGCCTAAAGGCATGGGGTATGGGAAATTGGTAACTATCCTTGAAATAATTGCATAGGAGACTTAGCTTAATCATTGCAGAATTTAAAATTTTGGGCAGGCAGACATCATCTCGCTATAGTGGCGTCGTGGTAGCAGCCTACCGACTACTACAGTAGGACACCAAGGAACAAAAATAGTCCCCTAATTTCTTTATTTTTCCTTCTCTTTTTAGTTGTAAATAGGATAAGGTTTATTTCCAAAACTCTCCTAGGGTGGCCTCAGAGCTCTAGAGCAATAGAAAAGAAGGGGTATGCTTGGACGGGGTAAAACCTATAGTTTTTACGCATATTCCATGCTAGAAATCATTAGTACAGAGTTAGAAGTTCATGTTCATGCCTCCATAGCAGCTACTTGGCATCCAGGTAGACCAGGTTTAATCAAGCAGTATAAGAACATATAGACTGATGGGAGATTCCATGGTTAGGACTTTAGGCACGGTTAGATATGAATAATAACTATTGACACGTGAATAACAATTATGTTTTCTCACCATGTTGAATTGTTATTAGTGTTGGTGTGTATTATTTTTAATGCTAAATCAATTTATGGATAATCATCGTGATGATAAGCTCAAAAGTTGTGGTTAAACTAATGGATATTAATTTAGGGTTGATTGGTGGCATAGTGCAAGTTAAGTGAGAATATTAGATGGTAGAGTAATCATGGAGATAACCTAGGATTAATATAGAAGGCTGGATGTGTTGAATTATGAGTAGAAGGGTCGGGCATGTATTTAGATATTTAAGGTCCTAAATGATACGTGGATATTGTTGTACACATGACCTGGTAGGTGATGGTTAATGTAGTTGAAAGCTCAGTTTAGTTATGTATCAATATTAACTATCTTTTGTGTACTTGTTACAATGCATGCTTAAAAGGTTGAATGGCTTAATGATATTCTCAGTGTCTAATCACATCCAATGATGTTGTATAAATGATTTTTGATTGTACTTGTTGAACTAGTGTTTTGATTCCATTTGGTTGAATATACAGTCCTAAAATGAATACTTGAATTTGATAAATATGAATTAAAAGGGCCTGGATTATGAGTTGTTGGTTGGCCTTTGGGTATACTTGTGATTTCATGCATTAAAGAATAATTGTCGTTTAAATGTAATGATAAACTTGTGTTTAACCAAGTGTTTGGAGTATTTGTCTACTTGTTACAATGTATGATGTGTGTATTAACTTGTTGGATAGTATTACAAGTGGTCTAATCACCTGAAATGAGCTTGTGTAGAAGGACTTATTTGAAATGCAAGTGTGGTTATGTTATCTCATATTGTGATTGTATATGTTGTGACATAGATTTATATTATTAGATGAACCAGTATAGGTCATTATCACGAGATTTGTGGAATTTAGGGAGGATAAGGGTGGGGACGTTGGAATAAGGGTGGCATAACATTAGTTTGGGATAAGGTAAAGTTAATAGATGTCTAGGTTATTTGGTACATGGACTAAGCTCGTCCCCTGCAGGTCATGGCTAGTAGGTAAGCATAAGACCCTTAGCATGTGTGTACATAGTATCAAAGAGTTTGATGGTTCCTGGAGTGGACCAGGTTATGTATTGTTGATATATTTGGTTCCTTAAGTGAACTGGGTTATGTGTTGTTGATATATTTTTCTCCTTGAGTGGATCGGGTTATGTTTTGTTGATATATTTGTTTCCTTGAGTAGACTGGGTTATATATTATTGATATATTTGGTTCTTTGAGTGGATCAGGGTATGCGTTGTTGATATATTTGGTTCCTTGAGTGGACCAGGTTTTGTTTTTGTTGATATAATTAGGTTTCTTGAGTGAACCAGTTGATTTCATTATGCTTATTTGGATCCATGAGTGGTCTGAGCTATTGACATAATTGCTGAAATCTGTTGAAATGAGTAAATGTGGAAAGGTTGAGCTTACTGTTATTGGTCATGGCTTGATTGGTTATGGTTGTTAGATATAGTGTTGTCTTGGTGGATTTTGGTGTTGATTTATATTAGTCTAAATTGTTGATATTGTTGAGCAAGATTAAGTAAAGTGTATTTGCTAAGTGTTACATGGTCACAATGTTTACAATTAGTTGGTTACGTGTTCCTATGATGCATAAGTGTCTCTACAAATAGGTATCTCCTAAATAGCATGATAATTGTTAAGGCTAATTGAATGGGTATTATCTATTAGGATTTATCATGGTCATTATTGTTGAGTCCTTAATTAGTTGAGTATTAATACATAGCCAGAGGTAACAGAAGCCCTGAGAGGTGATGCTTAGAGTTGAATGTTGAGTGTTTATTGACTTGTGGATTACTGTCAACTCTATGGGGATGAGTAAGGTTTCTAATAAAGAATGTGTAAAATCAGAAGGTTGCACGTATTAACATGAGAGTTCAATGTAATTACTGTATTAATTAAATGTTTGTTTTATTTCAGATATTTATGTTATAATCATGTGATTTAACTTGGATCGGGTGATGATGCCTACTAGTATGTGTGGTTGTACTGATGCTACTCTTACTATACCCTTTTCTGAGGTATAGTCTGGTTGCAGGATCAGTTGAGGTTTCTTGATTGATGCGGTAGAGATCACCTGCAGCATCTTTCTCTTGCCTCTTATGGTGGAAGCTGAGTCATTTGTATTTGAAATTTTTTGTAGTGGATCTAATACCTGTCTAGACTACGCCTTTCGAATAGGTTTCTTTTGTATTGAAGGTTGTTATTTGTTTTTATTGTAACATAATAAAGGTGTAATATTTTTCTCTATAAATTCTATATGTTTTATAAATGGGTGGTAAGGGTTCTTCTATCTAGGTGAATTACAGTAGGTACCCTCATGATCCAGTTAGTTGGGTCATTATAATAAATTATTTCTATATATCATGTTGATACTTGCATATATCATAAAAGTGAAAAATTTATGGTGTGGGTTATATGCTATTATTGCTTTAGGTCTTATCATAACCCCTATGATGGTCATCTTTTTTAGAGTGGGCGCAACCTTGTATTCATTCTCTTTCGTGGTTTGTAGGGTGTAGATTCAAGGACGAATCCTTTTCAAGAAGTGGAGAATGATTCAATCCATATTCTGTCAAAGCCTTACACATACAACCAAGCTAAGGAGTTGGTAGACTTGACATCTATTCATTACTTTGGAAGCTTGGTGATTGCTCATAGTAAAGGATGGAAGCTCAAACACGCTTGAAAGAAGCTCCCAATTGAACAGTATTATGTTTGGATGATAGCTTGAAACATGGGAGATCAAGCAGGGCCCCTTGGGAGATGGAAGGCAACTCTATGGCGCATCATCCTAGAGTCTGGCGAGCTCAAGCAACACTTTGGTGAGTTCAAGCCATGTTGAGAAATCAAGGATACACTTTGGTGACCAAGACAAGATCAAGCACACATTGGAGAGGTCGTGACCAATTTGGCGAAGCTACCCTCATGTTGGGTGATGGGGCTCCCTATCGCCAAAATAGACAGCCTTTTTTTTGGTTACTTTTAGGCCCATTGTGCAAAAAAGTGCACAAGACTATAAATATTTCATCTTTTCAATCATTAGGTAGACTATTTCAATGTCAATGGTCATATAGCTAAACTGAATCCCACTAGAGCACGTGAGACTCACCAAGAATATATCATCGAAGCATTGATATGTGGACAGATATACTTGGGGCTAAGCTTGCACCTCTTTCCTAACCTTATCACACCCTTCATGGGCGACACTCGAAAAAACACTCGGTCACCAGCTCTAAACGTTAATGCTTGGAGTATACAGTCATCATAACTCTTCAGCCTACTCTGAGCTACTTGTAGTCTATCCTGAATCACCCCAACCATATCCAACGAAACTTGCAATAGATCAGTACCTCGTAGCCTAGCATCAAAGGCATCAAACCACCCAAGTGGATATCTACACCGCCTACCATACAATGCCTCAAACGAATTACCCAAGAACTGAACTAACTATCTCAACAAGTCATAAATAAATTTTAGCAACTATACAAAAACTCAAAACACAAAAAACACTGACCCTCTAGGTTATATTGTCTATTTTCTTGCGTTTTCTACATTTTGAGTTTTTCTATTGTTGCTACAAGTCATTTATGACTTGATGGGAAAGTTGGTTTTGTAGATTCATTCACCTTATTTACAATTGTTATACTTGCATAATCCTGCTATATGAGTGACTTGGTAAATATGTTGTTTTTAGTTTAAAATGGGACTTGAAGAGCTTTTTATCAGATTTTGAATTTTAAAAAGGTAAAAAGGACTATTTTAGCCCCTTTTATATTTGGGGCACCTGATACTACTAATTATCACTCGAAAGCCCTGGTTTGAGTCAGAGCAATGTATACGAATATCGCGAGTCCCCCATGGTTCCTTCCTTTTTGAGCCATAGATGTTGGAGGAGGAGTATATAATATTGTTGGGCATGAAATTCATCTCATATTTCATTTCATGGTATTGATTCATTCTTATTTATTCGTATGTACTTATTGTATTTAGTATTTCTTGTTGTTTATACCCCCATGTTTATGGGGCCCGATTGGGTTATTTTAACTGTTGTTTGTGCCTTCTGGGTTTATGGGGGCCTAGTTAGATTGCAAATTGAATATTTGGTTTGGTTGTAGATAGAATATTTTTATGCACTTTGAGGTAGCCTACTCACTTATATCTCTCCCGATTATATAGATTGCCCTATTATTGTCTTTCTAGACTTATTATGCTTAACCTTAGCTTATAATTGCATTTTATTATATTTATATATTATTTGAGCTAAGTGGGCTAGTGATGCCTGCTGAGTATCGTGTGTTTTGGTACACATACTACACTTCTACATCTTTTTCCCTGATGGAGATTTTAGTATGATTCATTGCCGCTGATGCCTACCTCGTGCAGAGCATTTTGACTAGAGACTTAGGTTGACCTCTTGGTGACCGAAGTTCATCCATCTCCCTCTACTTTTGGACTAGTTTATACTTTGTATATTCAGAGACAGTTTTGTATATATTGTATCTATTCTGTACTCCTTCAATTTGTAGTAGTTCTTGTACCGACTGTTACCAGGTCTTGGGGGTTATTATGTATATTTTGTTCCTTTATGTTTTTATTATACTATTTCTTTTATTCTCTATTGCTGTGTTATTACTTTTTCTTTGTTGTTTTTATATTTTTGTTATACTGTTAATTGTCCTGAGCCGAGGGTCTATCAAAAACAACCTCTCTACTTTGTCCGAGGTAGTGGTATGGACTGCGTACATCTTACCCTCCTCAGACCCCACTTTGTGAGAATACACTGGGTATGTTGTTGTTGTTGTTATTTTTTCTATACTTTGCCAATATATCTCAAGTAAGCCTTTTTCTCTTATTATCCCGTTACTTATTTTTTCGGGCTATGGGTTTTGCTTATCTACTGGTGGGTTATAGTAGCTGTCATCATGGCCTGAATTTTAGAGTCGTAACACAGAGGTTGTGCTCTACGAAAACAAAATTTTAATTTCTTATTCAATTCAAAATTTAAATTGAATTATGATACTTTTCTAATATCTGATAATTGTATATCGAAAACATATATAAATAATATATATCCATCTAACAATTTCTCTTAGGAGTTTACACAAACTCATAATTGTTGTTATAATTGTGAAGAATAATTATAGTTTATAAGGATTTTTTGATTGGAAAAATCCATACTGATTAGTTATATATCAAGTTGTATTTTCTTTTTTATCATTAGGAAAAAAATGGTGATTCAAATCCAAGAATAATTCATGCATTCTAAATCAATTGTTAATGGTTCCTCTTTTTATAAAGTTAAATTTTGGATTTTACGACTAAAAATTCACAGTTGATTTTTCAATAAAAAGGTAAGAGAAAGTTTTGAACATTATGAATTCTAAGATAGACTCAATCAAAATTGAAAGGATGAATCAAACCCAATCAAAAGAGAAGAAGGATTAGTATTTTTTTGACTCTTAGGAAAAATGAACTCAAGGTACAAGTACGATAAAAGAGCAGTTCAGTAATCTGGAAAAAATTTCATTTAATTTGTATTTGTAGCATTTTGGAAACATGGTCGAGTGGTAAGGTAGGGGACTACGAATCCTTTTTTCACCTAGTCAAATCCGAGTGTCACCTTCTAAAAAAACAACAAGAAATCTCTTCTTTTATTCTGTTGATATACCCGCTGAATGATTCCCCAGCAGAAGCAAAGAAGACGTTTTGTTGATACTTGTTCGACTCTAAACATCTGGTCTGGTTTTTTTTTTTAAAAAGTATAAATATCCTTGCATTGTATATTTAGGCTTAGGCTACAAGAAAATATTTGAATGCCAGAGGGGCTATCAAGACTTCACAATTACCTTCTACTATAAATATAATTTTTAAATTAATAATCCACTGTATAATGATTGGACTTTGGATTAGGTTTGAGAGCATGATTGGAAATATAAATAGTTATGGAAGGGGGCAAAAGATACTTTATTATATACAAGGAACTCACAAAAATCTCTGAGTGCTCAAACATCTAATCAATTGAAATGAGGGTCAACGAAAAACAAATAATACATATCGTTCCTACATGTTCCATCAGTAATATTCCCTTGAGATGTTACTGGAAAATTTGCATGTGATTTTTGTCACGAACCAAAATTTTGGTCATGTTGGTACCTACAAAAACCCACAGATAGAAAAACCAGTCCCATGTCCCAAATTAGCGAGTAACGAGCTTTTGAAATGAAAGAACAAATCCAAGAAATAGTTGGGCCAAAACATGAAGAAACACAAGTAATAGGGCTATAAAATATGCAAAGAGGGAAAGATGAAAATATACATGAAACATCCCCAAATCCTGGTACATGTCGGTACAAAAGTTGCTAGATACATAAGGAGTGTTACATATACAACACAAGTGCAAATTGTCTCCAAATATCCAAAAAAAGGATCAGTTAGATACATAGGGAGGTGGAATAACTATGGTTGTCACAAACTAACCCCAAATCTCCAATCCAAGATACCCCACAGGAGGTAACGTCAACGGCGAGATCTTGTACTAGGTTCTGCATCAGGGAAAAAGATGTAGAAGTGTAGTTTGAGTACCAAAACACACGGTAACAAGTTTGTATCATAGGCCGACTGGGCATGAAAAAGATATCAATACAATAAAAATGTGAATATAAAGTAGACTATTAGCTAGGGACGGGATATCCAATATCATAGGCCATCTCAATCAACACAGATCGGGACTCAAGACGAGAAAAAATCCACCCAATGCCAGAAATATTAAGTCGAAGCTACCTATTAGCTAGGGATTGGATATCAAAAGTCATAGGCCATCTCAGAACTACAAGAAAAGCTAAACTCCCTATTGTCACGACCTTCTGGTTCAAGGCATCTGCTACCATGTTTGCCTTTCCTGGATGGTACAAAATGGTAATATCATAATCCTTTAGTAACTCCAGCCACCTGCACTGCCTCAAATTAAGATCCTCTTTAATGTTAATGTACTGTAGTCTATGATGGTTGGTGAATATCTCACAATGAACCGAAAAAAGATTATTCTTCTAAATCTTAAGAACGAAAACTATTACTGCTAGCTCCAAGTCATGAGTAGGGTAGGTGCACTCGTGTACCTTCAGCTGCCTGGAAGTATATTCTATCACTCTACTAAGCTACAACAGAAAACAACCTAAGCTGACTCTGAAACCATCACAATAAAGAATAAACCCTCTTTTTTCCTATTTTCTTTATTCTTTCATGTCGAGCTTTCGAAAGCCACTGGGGAGGGAGAATGAACGATCGACTGCTAAAGATCTTGAATAAAGCATTGATAGCTTTGCAGAGGAGAAAAACTTTGATTCTTCTCGAAGGTGTTCCTTGCATGCTGAAGTGAACAGGGGCGGTGGGATGTGAGAGAAAGTCTTACGATCCAACTATCTCTTGTACCCCCTAATTGGCGCTGAGGAGTCTTCATCTTGGCATCCATCGCAACTCTTGGACCTTAACTGGAAGTGTAAGAATCAGAGCTAAAGTCAGTAAGGCCTTGAGCCTTAGAAAGCTCAACTCACACTCATTAGACAACCAAAATGGTACATCCTTCCTGGTCAATCTGGTCAATGGTGCTACAATAGTAGAAACTCCCCCAATAATTTTTTTGTATTACCCAGCTAAGCCAATGAAACTACGAACCTCAGAAGGAGAAGTGGGTCTAGCCTAATCATGAACTGCCTCAATCTTTACCTAGTCTACCATAATCCTTTCCTTGGACACTACATGCCCCAAGAATGCCACAAACTCAGGCCAGAAATCACTTTGAGAACTTGGCATAAAGTCGCTCATCTCTCTAAGTCCGGAGCACAATCCTCAAATATTGCCCATGATCCTCTCTACTTCTAAAATAGAATAGGATGTCACGAACACAATCATGAAAAATTCCAAATACAGTCTGAATACACAGTTCAACAAGTCCATGAATGTTGTTGGGGAATTGGTCAACCTAAATGACATCGCTAGGAACTTGTAATGGTCGATGTGAGTCTTAAGGCTGTCTTGGGGATGTCTAATGCCCTTATACTAAATTGATAGTAGTAGATATTAGGTCAATCTAAGAAAACATGGTTGCACCCTCAAGATGGTCAAATAGATCATTGATATACGATATTAGATATCTATTTGTTTTAGTCTTCTTATTCAATTACCAGTAATCAGCGCACATAGAACCATCCTTCTTCTTTACAAACAAAATAGGAGAACCCATAGAGAAACTCTTGGCCTGATGAAACCCTTACTCAGAAGATCCTAGAGATGCACCTTCAGCTCCTTCAGCTCAGCAGGAGTCATAGAGTAGGGTGAAATAGAAATGGGCTGATTGCCTAGCTCAACCTCAATAAGAAAATCAATATCATGCTCAGGAGGAAGACCAGGTAAATCAGTAGGAAAGATATAAGAAAACATATGGACCACATGAATAGAATTAAGGGAATGAGTGTCAACACTAGTACTATGGACATAATCAAGATAGGCTAAACAACCCTTTATCACCATCCTCCTAGCCTAAATATAAGAAATAATCCCTGTCGGTGCATAACTATTAAGACCCTAATACACGACCAGAGGAATGCTAGGCATAGCTAAGGTAACAGTCTTGGTGAAGCAATCCAAGACTGCATGATAAGAAGATAACCACTCCATGCCCAGAATAACATCAAAATAAACCATATCAAGCATAATAAGATCAGACCAAGAGTCATACTCCACAATAGCCACCAAACAGGATCTCAGTACCCAACCTACTACTAAAGAATCTCCTATGGGAGTAGCTATATGCATAGGCACAAGAAAAGTCTCACTAACCAATCCTAATAGGGAATCAAAATACACCAACACATAAGAATAAGTGGAACATGGATCAAATAACACAGAAGATGACTGTTAATAGACTGAAATCATACCTATGATCATAGAATCTCATGCCTCTGCCTTTGTCCTACACAGAAAGGCATGCAACTATCTACGCCTACCACCGAACTGAGAACCTGACCGACCACCTATCCTTCCTGACTAAGCACCTCAAGGAGAACCCTGAGAACTACCCCTATCACTCAATAAACCCCTTCTGGCTGGTGGCGCCACTGTCTTGAAAGGCTATTTTGGTTGCTTAATCATCCCCTGTTGATGTTAGGCCGAAATTACATTATTTAGTCATTATTTGGCTCACATTTAGTATTTTTATTTATCCTTTTTTATCATTGATTTTATGGATTATACCTAATATTATATTTTGATGTGTAGGATTAAAATGGTGTGAAGATTAAAGAGTTGGAGTCAAAATAAATTAAAAGCAAAAAATTATAGAAGGAAATCAAGTAGGCAACTTAACAGATTGAAATAAATATAATATAATATAATCTAAATATGCATGAATTGAAATTGTGAAAGGAGAAAGAGACAAACCTGCACGTGTAAAACACTGATGATACCATAGAAAAATTGAGGAGAAAGAGGTGTGCAGTGCACTGCCAAAGCCTAAAAGCGGCGCATGTTCAAATCTCAGCCTTGAGTCTTGCGCGTGGAGGAAAGCCAATTCCGTAATTGATTTTTCTCGATCTATTTTGGACTGAGTTATTTTATTTGGGGCTTTTTCCTACATCTATAAATATTTTAGAAAATCAGTTTTTAAAAAACTTTTGACCTAGAGAGAGCTAGAAGCCTCCGTGGAGGCCGGAGAATTTATGTTTCATCTTTTCTTCTCCATATTTATTTATTTTTACATTAATTCTTTGGATGATTTGTTATAATTTCTCCATGTCTATGTGGAGTTAAACTTTCCGTTCTAGGATTATGATAGCTAATAAAGTAATTGTTTAGTAAATCTTGATTTGATTTATTTGATTAACATAATAGTTGTTCATATATTCTTGCTTTTACTATTTTAAGGATTCACGACCTTTAAAATAAATCTTTGAGCTCGAAGTGAACTGACCAAGGGAATGGAGGGTTAGAACGAAGGATATAAGGAGTAAGATCTCTTCTTTGGTAAAATAAGGAATTGATTTGTGGCTAGGATAGGAATATACCTTGGTCACATTACTTCGTTACAAAATGGAAAGACATATAAATATGTTTGAATTAACTTCTCACATCCCCACTGAATGATATAGCTATGATACTAGTTTGAATAGACGATTAGAGGATGACCATTCCCGAATCATAAAATAAACCCTATAAATCAACAACTAGATAATCAAATAAGTTGATGAAATTGATACTACACATTATTGTTAGCAAAATCATAATCCTAGATTGATTCCTCACAATGATTACGTAAAAATCTGCTCTTTATTTGGTTAATCGTTTATTAATTATTTATTTTTATTTTTATTTTTATTTTTAGTTTAGTTAATTTATAAATATATCTTGAAATTCACCGCTTGAATAAATAATAAGCATTAGTATAATTTTGTAAAATAGTTAATCAATAAGTCCTAGTGGGTACGATATTCAGACTTGAAAATCCTATATTACTTGTAAGACCGTGTACAATTGCGTATGCATTTGGACGCAATAAGTTTTTGACGTCGTTCCCCGGGACTTCGGTGTTAATTATTTATCTAGATTTGACTTTTTCTTTTTATTTGTTTGAGTTGTATATAGTTTATTTTTGTACAAAGTTTTGATTTACTTTTCTATCACTCTTCTTGATATGTCAGCCTGGGATAAATGGTGATTGAATGATGACAATTCTTGTTGTTTTTGTAGAGGACCACACTTGGATGGTAATTTTCATGATGTTAAAGAGAGAGGGTTGTGTGCACCTACCCAATCTTTTGGATTGAATATATGTGGTGGACAGGATGACCATTGGAATGGTTTGTCCTAACTTTTATGCCCCTCCACTGAACCCCTATTATGATCAGTTTGTTATTTGTGATGTTGGAAGGAATGATATAGATGAGAAAGGAGACGATGATTGGCTAAAGGAAAGAGATAAACAATTCATATATTACGAGTTTCTTCGTGATAGTCTCACAATCATAGTGACCTAGATGAAGAAGGGGAGAGATGAGCTCATACAAGAGATAGAGCAATTTGACTCAGATGTCCGTGACATTGAGGCCCAATTGAATCAAAAGATTGAGACCTATGATATGAAATCTCCTATAGTTGTGGATACTATCCAGTCTATGATGAGGGACGAAGAATTTCAACCACTCAACCATCATCTTTTACTTGAGTCTGACATTGAGAAGGTGTGTAAAGTGAGCATGTTGTGATTGATATAAGTTTGAAAGTGGGATGCGTTGGGTATCATTCACAACAGTTTTATACATTGTGTTTAGATGATGACATGTCTTTTAAGTCATCTGAACTAATGGAGGAGTGTATAAATGAGGAACAAGAATCCTACATTCTTAAATTTGCACCAGACAAGCAACAGAACAACAAGTCTCACCTCGGGCCCAAGTGGTTTAACATGCACCATACATTACTTGGTTCCTTAATCATTGTACCACCACTTTATTAGAAAAGTAAAAAGATGGATGCAATGTTGGGGCTGAAATTCATATTCTCAGGGTGGAGAAAAAAGTTGACGGGTCGTGCCGCGACGTTAAATCAGGCGCTAGTTGGGAGGCAAACTAACATGTAGTAAGTATTTTTTATTTTTTATTTTTTATTTTTATTTTAGCATCACCTTTGCTTTGTTGTTGTTGATTTTGCATGTTTGGGAAAGTCTGAGTACCCACAAGCTGAGCTAAGGAGCACGGTAAAAGCTAAGTATGGGGTCCTCTTGACTCCTTGATGGAAAAATAAAAATTGACATGCTTCTAGCTAGCCCTAGAGGGCCTCAAGGAGTATCTTTAATCAATATTTTTCTTTATTTATTGCATTGGGACAAAGAATTATTTTAAGTGTGGGGTGGGATGTCTTTCAATATTTATTTAGGGTAAAGTATGCTATAGGATGTGTTTATTTGTTTGCTTCTCGCTTAAAACAAAAAAAAATTGAAAAAGCTTAAAAACACAAAAAGATTTTTATTTTATTATTTATATTAGAGATTAGATTAGTTTTTGTTGGATTTTCGCTTTTGAGTCTTTATTAGAGCATACTTTGCCCACCCCTTGGTTTTTCTTTTTTGTTCTTTTTTGAGGGGGGGTCCTTTTTTTTGGGGGGGGGGGGGGTCCTTTTGAACTGAGTATCTTTTATTTTTTTAGTAGTTTTTTAAAAAAAAAAAATTTGGGAGAGAAAAGAAAAGACCATATTTTTTACTTGTATTATACTAGCAATTTAGGCATGATTTTGAGTAGTATTTTCTGTGATTGCTTGGGTATTGATATAATTGCAGACTTTCTGACACCTAGGCTCATGGTTGTGACTCTATATATAGCTTTTTCATATTTTATAGTTTGCTATGATCCCGTCTGTCTTAGAATTCGAATTGATCCATATTGATTAATACTTGTTCCATGTGTGGTGAGGTTTTGCATATTCCATGTTTTGTATCTTAGTCTAGAACTTACCCTGCATGTTATTGGAGCGAAATAAAAAGTGTTGCTCTGTTTAGAAGATGTTATAGACTTTCTTTGATCTATTTTGAAAATTTTAGCCTTTTTAGATATTATACCACTAGTTAGTCCCTTTGAGTCTGTAGTCTTTTATTGGTAGCCATATTTTTGCCTTGACACTTTTGTTAAATCCCTAGTATTTGCACCTTGCTTCCTTGAGCATTGTAGCATAGACTGTGGTATAATTGTAAAATCTAAAGAAAAGGGATGATTGAGTAGTAAAGGTGACCAATGATAACTAAAAAATGATAAAAATGCCCTTTTTTAAAGATTGTGATATGAAAAAAAAATTATTTGAGAGAGAAACGATTAAAGTATTTTTGCTATGATGAGAATACTAGTGAAAATAATTGATGAAGAGAGGGCTGAAAATAAAGTGAAGAAAATAATTGGTGATGAAGTCTAAAAGTGTAAAGTGCTTATGGAAGTGTAAGTCACTATTATATAGTTTTCCTACCCATCCCCTAGCCAACATTACAACCTGATAAACTCCTATTTGATTCTATTCGAGCATTCTTAATTAGTAGAGATGTACATAATTTGCAAGCCTATGGTTCTTTATGCATACATGTGAATTCTTTGTGAGTGCGAGAGTTCTCCTTTAATACTAAGTCCTTAAATTATGTTCAATTCATTGACTTGAGTGTATGGACTATTTCTTCTTGTGAGGGCACTTGTTTCATGATAGATAGGTGATGTTATTAGCTTTCTTTAACAAGAGTAGGTGAGAGAGCTTAAATTTGATGAGTTAGAGTCTGTATTTGAGGTTAGGATGTTAGAAGTGTGTTATTTATTTGTATTTCTTGGATAATGATTGGGAAGTGTACTTAATATTTGAATTTCTATATGGTCTAATTGCTTGTATTAATCAAAGTGGTGGTGTTCCTAGCCAGATTTATTGCGATGAGCTAAAATTCTTGCTCGAGGATGAGCAAGAGTCTAAGTGTGAGATGGTGATGTGAGGCCAAAATTACATTATTTAGTCATTATTTGGCTCACATTTAGTATTTTTATTTATCCTTTTTTATCACTGATTTTATGGATTATACCTAATATTATATTTTGATGTGTAGGATTAAAATGGTGTGAAGATGAAACGAGTTGGAGCCAAAACAAATTAAAAGCAAAAGATTATAGAAGGAAATCTAGCAGGCAGCTTAATGGATTGAAATTAATATAATATAATATAATATAATCTATATATGCAAGAATTGAAATTGTGAAAGGAGAAAGAGACAAAATTGCACGTGTAAATAACTGAAGACACCATACATAAATTGAGGAGAAAGAGGCATGCAGTGCACTGCCAGAGCCTAAAAGGGGCGTACGTTCAAATCTCAGCCTTGAGTACTCGCGGCATGGAGGCAAGCCAAGTCCGTAATGGATTTTGCTCTGTCTATTTTGGACTGAGTTATTTTATCTGGGGCTTTTTCCTACATCTATTAATATTTCAGAAAATGAGTTTTTAAAAGACTTTTGACCTAGGGAGAACTAGAAGCTGCCTTGGAGGTCGGAGAATTTCAGTTTTATCTTTACTTCTCCATATTTATTTATTTTTACGTTAATTCTTTGGATAATATTTTGTAATTGCTCCATGTCTATGTGGAGTTAAACTTCTCATTCTAGGATTATGGTAGCAAATAAAGTGATTGTTTAGTAAATCTTGATTTGATTTATTTGATTAACATAATAGTTTTTCTTATATTCTTGCTTTTACAATTTTAAAGATTTGCTACCTTTAAAATATATCTTTGAGCCCGAAGTGAACTTACAAAGGGAACGGAGGGTTAGAACGAAGGATATAGGGAGTAAAATATCTTCTTTAGTAAAATAAGGAATTGATTTGTGGCTAGGATAGGAATATACCTAGGTCACCTTGCTAGGTTAAAAAATGGGAAGATAAATAAATGCGTTTGAATTAGCTTCTCACATCCCCGCTCAACGATGTAGTTGTTAGACTAGTTCGAATAGACGATTAGAGGATGACCATTCACGAATCATATAATCAACTCCATAAATCAACAACTAGATAATCAAATAAGTTGATGAAATTGATACTTAACATGATTGTTAGCGAATCCATAATCGTAAATCTATTCCTTACATTGATTACTTAAAAATATGCTCTTTATTTGGTTAATTGTTCATTAGTTATTTCTTTTTATTTTTAGTTTAATTAATTCATAAATATATCTTTAAATTCACCGCTTAAACAAATAATAAGCATTAGTCTAATTTAGTAAAATAGTTAATTGACAAGTCCCTGTGGGTATGATATTTGGACTTAAAAATCCTATATTACTTATACGTCTGCATATACTTGCATGTACGTTTGGACACAATACCTACTGGAGGTACTCTATCAAATAATGACCGACCTTCTAGCAATCATAACAAGCCCCAAATGCCCTGACCTAATGAAGAGTATCAACTAACTCAAACCATCCTCTATGGCCTAAAGACTCAGGATGAGAACCCCGAGAAGATTGTCTGGTGCTCTTGCCACTATAACAAGTAGGACATATCTGACCCCATCTATAATCTGAAGAACTTCCTAAACATGCCAACCAGGTTGACCATACTGCTGCTGACCCCTGCTAGAATACCCTCTGCTGCTAGATCAAGAACCCCTGAAACTACCCTAGTTGTGGGGTCTCTTATCGCTGACACCACGAGCCTTCTGATGCAAATGCTCAATAGTCCATGCATCATCAACAACCTCCAAGAATGTACGTCTAGATAATACCTTATGCTATGTAACAGATGGAGCTAAATCCTCAAGCCTCTGACAAACAGGCACACCCTCTCATTCTCCGTAGGAATAATCATCATAGTATGTCTCACTAACTCATTAAAATTGGGCCTCATACTCAGATACAATCATGGAACCCCTCTCCAATATTGTGAAGTCATCCCTCAACTATTTGTACATGTTACAAGGGATATAGTTTTCAAAGAAGGCCTCAAAGAACTGTAACTAGGTCAAAGAATGGGATCCTGCTGGTCTATACTCCAAATATGCCTTTAACCATTGTCTTGCCCGGCCATCTAGCTAAAAGGTAGTGTAATCCACTCCATCAGACCCCACAAGTTTAAAGTTATGCATCCTATCTTGAAAACTAACAAGAAACTCATAAGAATCCTTCCCTTTTCATGCCTAAAAACCTCGGTGGACATAATCTAATAAATCGACCCAGAATCCTCTGCTCCTCAGAAGTCATGGCTGGTCGGGCCTCCATCTACAGGGCAAGCATTGGTACTGGCAAAATCTTTACATGGGGAGCCACAACAGTAGTCTACACTTTTATACCCTGTCCACCCTGTGCTTCCCTTTAGAGGGATGTCAGGTCCACACCAATCGACTAAACTTTAATAATACCCAAGAAAGTGAACTAGAGAATCCTGTAGAACTGATGTGGCTACAAATTTAGGTGGAGCCTGCGCTTGTCCCAAGCCCACCTACTGCTGTGGTGGCAGATTTGCCAGTGCCGGTTGCAGATCTATAGCTGGCTCTGGCATAATATATGGGTCTAGTACGGATGCTTTGTCCGACTAGAAATGACCTCTAGCAAGGACCCTAGTTGTAGGTATAGGGGCCTTGCCCTTGCCGGCGGTAGTCTTTGTCCTAACTATTTGCTACAGAGTGAAACAAATGAGATTCCAAAAACTAGCATGAACACAAACACATAATAAGGAATCAAAAGGTTGAATTTTTCCTAGAAAATGTCCCATGGCCTCTAGAAGATACGATATAGACTTCACCATATTGATCTGCAGGACTCTACTAGATATCAACTATACCCGTGAACCTACATAAGTTATCAACCCAAAATTTTAGGTCATGGTAGCACCTACCAAAACCCCTCAATAGGTTAGCTACATCTCATGTTATGGAATAACAAGTAATAGGCTATTGAAAAGAAAGAACAAATCCAAGAAATAGTCGGGCCAAAACATGAAGAAACACAAGTAATAGGGCCCATAAAATATGCAAAGAGAAAGAAGGCTTAGAATATACAAGATAAAACCCCAAAACCTTCTATCTATTAGTACAAATGCTGCTAGATACATATAGAGTACTGATATACAATATAAGTGCAGACAGTCTTTGAATAACCAAAATAAAGATTAATAAGATACAGAGAGAGGTAGAGTAACTTTGATTGTCAGAAGCCTACCCAAAATATTTGGTCTAAGATGCTCTACATGAGGTAGTGTCAATAGCGAGAACTCGTACTGGTATTATTAGGGAAAAAAATGTAGAAGTGTAGTATGAGTACCAAAACATGCAGTACATAGAGATATCATAGACCGACAAGACATAAAAGAGATATAAATACAATAAAGATGCGAATATAAAGTAAACTAGGCATAATATGACTAAAAAGAGTATAGACAGGGCATGTATAAGCAAAAGAAATGACAAGAAAGAAATAACGACTCCAAACAACATAATAGGACCTAACTAAGACTTAGTCAGACCCCTATAAGGACAAAAGGCATAAACAACATAAAATATAACCCAACCAGCCACTAAACATATGGCGAGTGTTAACAACAACTAAGAAAAGTTATAACCAATCATATGAAAGTATCAACTCGAGGTTTTTTTTACTTTTATCAAATGGTATCAGAGCCACTCATCACCCACCATGCTTACCATGCCATGGAGGCGACTGGGCACCTGACTCGTAAAGGGATACTTAGGAAAGAGCTACCTATATAAGAAAAGCTACCTAGAGTGAAGCCGTAGAGGATGTAGATATGGTGTATGGCGTGGAGGTTTGTTATGATCCCATTGCAAGGTAAGGGACTTGAGTCCCACATCGATTAAATGAGATGCTGATTTTGGGCCTCTTATAACTTTAGGATCTCCACATTAATAGATAGATTTTGGGCTTGTAGTTCTCCTAAGGTTGTATCAATTGATGCATGGAGAAGAACTAGATTTAATCAAAATTAATTTAGGAGGAGAACTTTAATTAAGATGACCACTAATTTAGGGTATAACCGAGATACTAGTTGAATTATAATGATAGAAATAGAATAGAGAAATTTGTATTATCATAGAATGAATTTTTCAGTAGCTTTACATCTCTATTTTTACAATACAATTGCCAATGCAAGCCATAACTAACAAACTTTAAAAACTAGCTGCCTAACTAATAAATGAACAGTAACAACTAATTCTCTGAACTGTGAATAGTGTTACCTAACTTTAAATTCCACTAAGAATTATTTCTTTCTTTCTCGATTAACCTTCGTCTCTCAGTATAATATTAATACCCCTTAATTAAAGGCACCATTGTCCTTAAAGGGTGAAGGTTGGAAACTATGATGGAACTCAGATAGAAACCCCCAAGTAGCTTGAGCAGCTTCAAGACCAGACTATTTAACCAAGACTTGAAATACAACTTTATTACCCATTTTCACCATTGTTCTCTCAATGATAGACTCATGTGTAGGGCAGTAAAGAGTTGGAAGATGTACCACTTGAGGGTGATTATATACCCTAGGAACTTTATAAGACTTCTTTAGTTGAGAGACATGATACACAAGGTGAATAAGTATGTCAACAAGAAGAAGCAACATGTATGATACTGTTCTAATCATCGTAACAACCATATGAGGACAAAAATATTTTTTGCAGTTAACTTTTTGAAAGGCCTAGAGGCTACTAAGACCTGCCTATATGGTTGCATCTTCAAGTAGACCCAATCCCCTTCATTGAACTGCTTCTTAGATCTATATTTATTAGTTATATCTTTCATTCTTTGTTGTGATCTAGACAAATAGAACCTGAGTAAAGCTATCACAACCTCTCTAGCCTTCAAAGATCTATCGACCATGTCAAAGGAGGCTTCAACAGCTAAGTATGGAAAGTGATTAGGTGGCTTTTCACCATACAAAATATCATAGGATGTACATTTAATAGAAGCTGCATTTCATGTAAGTTGAGGACATTAGGTAAAAAACAATGAGCTACAGATTCAGCTATATAAGGATGTGACATCCCAATGAAATGACCATATTTACTAAGCCTATCTACCATAACCAGCATGACATCCTTCCCTTGTTTAGGAATAGTTTTAATGAAATCTAAACTTCTATCAATCCATACACCTTTAGGAATAAGCAGTGGTTGTAACAAACCAGGATAAGCAGCTGGATTATACATATGCCTTTGAAAAATATCATATTTGTGAATAAAAGTCCTAATATCAATAACTAATGATTTCCAATAAATGAGAGATTGTAACCTCTTAATATTTGAGTCAATGCCTGTATGGCCACCCTAAGGTGTTGAGTGCTATAATTGGATGATAGTTTGTCTCAACTATAAATAAAGTCCCAGCACAAGTCTACCTTTCCACCTTGATTAAGAACTAATCCATGTGTAGAACTTACAAGGTTGTGCCTGCAGCTTAAGAATCATAGCTTCCAACTCAAGATCAGATGCCCAAGTCATCCTAATCTTTTCAAGGAGTATCTCATTAGGAGTTATTAGTGAAACAACCAGTAGTTTAGCACTTCCATTCGTAGACAAGGCATCAACAACCTTGTTATCACTTCTCTTCTGAAATTCAATAGAGATATCAAAAGTTATTAATTTGTAAATACCAAAAACCTAAAAATCAATATGAATGTTCTGCTCAAGTAGGTGTTTCAATGCCTTTTGATTAGTTCTCATAGTAAAATGCCTTCCCAATAGATAATGTGACCACTTATTAACTGCAAATATTATAGCCAACAACTCCCTATCATACACACATGGCTTGGCGATTAGGGATAATAATTTACAAATGTAGGCAATTAGATGCCCCTGCTGCATCAAGACAACACTAGTTCCTGATCCACTTGTATTAGTCTCAATGATGAAAGGTTTATAGGTATGCTTCCTTAAGAATGTTGAAAGACAGTAGCACCATCACTCCAAGAAAACTTATCTTTATTTAATAATTCAGTAAGAGGTTTTGTAATGGATCCAAAATTCTTGAAAAATTCTTTATAATACCCTACTAGACAAAAGAATTGTCTCAATTGTTTGATATTAGTAGGAACATACCATGCTTGTACTACTAAAATCTTATTAGGATCAGTAGCTAATCCTTTAGAACTTATGAAATGATCCAAATATTGTACTTCAGATACCCCAAAGGCATACTCAGATCGTTTGGCAAACGGTTGGTGTTGCTTCATCAACTTAAATACTGAATGTAAGTAGTTCATATGAGTAGACATATCTTACTGTAAATCGATATGTCATCAAAGAAAACCAACACTGACTTCAAAAAAAAAGGTTTAAAGACAACATTCATGAGGCTTTAAAATGAAGAAGGTGCATTGGTAAGCAAAAATGGCATAACCAAGAATTCTTAGCATCCTTCATGCGGTTTAAATAATGTTTTATATATATTATTCCTACATTCTCAATAGGTGATAACCCTTTAAGTTCAATCATAGAGAATATTTTAGCTCTTCCCAATTCATCTAACAGATCCTTAATTATTGGGATAGGGAATTTGTCCTTTATAATCAGTTGAATTAGATCTCTATAGTTAACAAAAAGCCTCCAACTTCCATCCTTTTTACAAACCAACACCACAGGTGAAGCACATGGAAAAGAACTACATTGTGTCACCCCTTGATCGAACATCTCATGTACTAATTTTTAATAATGTCCTTCTTCATTCAAAGATACCTATATGATCTTTTGTTAACAGGTGTATCTGAATCTATGAGTGGTATCTTATGATCAAAGAGGCCTATATATGGGGTAGTATGGTAGGAATTTCAAAGATACACTTGTACTGGTCCTATTAAAATAGTTAATTTAGGATGAAATTTAGTACCTTCAGTGACTTGGATACTATTGCATTGCTATGTAGGAATTGTATTTGATACCAAGGTGAGCATAAAAATTTAAACCGGATCATCACTCTTCTTGTTCAAGGATTGAGCCTTTGTTATTTTGATCTGACTGTCGGCCTCTCATAAAACATGTTTTCTACCCTAATGCATAAACTCAATAGTTCTGGTTCTGAAATAAAATAAAATCCTTCCTAATGTATTCAACCACTGGAAATAGAAGACTATATAAATGTTTTATAATGGTAACAATAGGAAATTAGATGAGAAGGTATTACCCTATAATACCCATTGTAGATTCTTACAAATTATAGCCGTTGGGACTTTTCTACCATTTGCTACACTCACTGATTGCTCCATTATACGTAAAGCTTTGCACCCTATCTTCTTTGCTACTGACTCATCAATGAAATTATAAGAGCTTCTCGTGTTAATGAGCACATGTAATGGTTGTTTTTCATGGTACCTGGTGACACTAATGTTCTGATAACATGTATGTGAGAAATATTGGAGAAAAATATTATGGAATTGTGTATCTAGATAATTACATCAATACCTTATTTATAGATACTATATTATAATCCTTTTCCAAGTAGGATTCCATATACTATTCCAATTCTAACACTCCCTCTCAAGCTGGTGCATATAAGTCATATGTATGATTAATACGAGGACTAGTAAGGGTCTTGGTGAAGATATCTACAATTTGATAACTTGACTTCACAAATTTTGCAACAATATTTTGTGAGAGTATCTTTTCTCCAAAAAAGTGACACTAAATTTTAATGTGCTTAGTTATTTCATGACACCCTGGGATTTGATGCCATATGAAGGGCTGCTTAATTATCACCCAAGTTCCATCTTACCTATTTCTCCAAATTTAAGTTCTCTCAGCAACTGTTTGATCTAAACTAGCTCACAAGTTGCTACATGCATTGCTCGATATTTTTCTCTTGCACTAGATTGAGAACCCACACTCTATTTCTTACTCTTCCAGGAAACTAAATCACCTTCTACTAAAACATAATATTTGGATGTAGAACGCCTATCAGAGAGTGATGTTGCCCAATCAGCATTTGTATTTTCAATGATATGATGATGGCCTCAATCCTCAAAGAGTAGTCCTTTACCTGGAGTTGACTTTATGTATCAAAGAATACGAACAACTACATACTAATGACTATCATGGGGGAATTTATAAACTCACTTACAACATTCATATGAAAAGAGATGTCAGGTCTAGTCACTGTGATAATTTAGCTTTCAAACTAGCCGCCCATACCTTCTAGGATCACTTAATAGATCCCCCTTTCCTGGTAGAAGTTTAGCATTTGGATCCATATGAGTGTCAATGAGTCTACATCCCATTATTCCTATCTCTTCACAAATATTTTAGGTATACTTTTGTTGAGAAATAACAGTACCTGATCTGGACTGAGCTACCTTAGTACCTAGAAAATACTTTTGTCTGCCGAGGCCTTTAGTCTGGAAATATTGAAAGAGATGTTGCTTTAAATTAGTGATACCATTTTCATCATTGCAGGTGATAAGTTTATCATAACCATAAACCACCAAATAAATACACAGATTTGGTGTAGAATGACAATAAAACACTGAACAATTAGATCCGCTACAAATCCTAAATTCCTGTGCTGAACTTCCCTAACCTGGCTCGAGGGGACTATGTCAGACCATAGAGTGACATGCACAATCCACATATGAGGCTACTAGACTCACACTAAGCAACAAAACTAGGTGGCTGCTCCATATAAACTTCTTCCTCTAGATCACCGTGTAGAAAATCATTCTTAATGCCCAACTGATAAAGAGGCCAGTGACAAATGACAACCATAGATAGAAAAAGTTGCATAAATGTTATTGTAACTATGAGAGAGAAAGTTTCACTATAATGTAGCTCAAATATCTGACTATAACCTTTGTCAACAAAGCAAGCCTTAAGCTGATCAACCTGACCGTCTGGACCAACTTTGACTCTATAAACCCAATATCAACAAATAGTAGATTTATCTAAAGGAAAGGAAACAAGCTCCCAAGTACCACTCATATGTAAAGTAGACATCTCATCAATCATAGCCTCCTTCCATCCTGGATGAGAAAGTGTTTCACTTGTAGTCTTAGGGATAGAAATTAAGGACAAAGATGACATAAATGCATAATAGGGAGATGATAGATGATGATAACTCAAGAAAGTATAGTGTGGGTTCGACTTTTGAGTGGATTATATACCTTTTTGAAATGCACCCAATTGGTTAGGAGAAGGCAAGTCTAAAGTTAGAGTAGTGTCCGGTGCATGATATGAATCATCTGAGACTAATGCTAGACATAGACGATGATGATAAGTCAAAAGTGGTGGTACTACATCTGGAGATATAGAAGTAATAGTAATTTCTTAAAAAGTTTATGCAGGTAATATTGGAGGTATGAGTAAGACCTCAGAGATATCAGGTTGATCAGAAGATGTATAGTAAGGTTTAGATTTAAAAAATGAGACATCAGTAGACATAAGGTAGCGACAAGATCTGGTGAAAAGCAATGATACCCATTATGAACTCGAGTGTAACCAAGGAAGACATATTTGAGAGCTTGAGGGGTTAATTTATCTTTTCCTGGGGCTAAGTTATGAACAAAGAATGTGCTCCCAAAGACACGATAGGGGATATAGTAGAGATGCGATTAAGTAAATAGTAAGGAATGGGGAACCTGATTCTAAATAAAGATGAGGGCATTCTATTAATTAACTATCAAGATGTGAGGAATACATCGCCCTAAAAACACAGTGGTACATGGGATTCAATGAGAAAAGTGAGAGCAATATTAGTGAAATGAAATGCCTTTTCTTTCTTTCTGCTATACTATTCTGCTGAGGAGTATACCTACAAATGTCTGGAGAATAATTCCTTGGTTAGTCATAAACTCCTGACACTGACAGGATAAGTATTCTAAGGCATTATCACTATGAAAAGTATGAATAGAAACACCAAATTGGTTTTTTCTTTCAACACAAAAACTTTTTGATATAGAAAATAACTTAGAAGATCTTTCATTGAGAAACCCAAGTACATCATGAAAAATCATCAAAGAAACTAACAAAATAATGAATCTGAAGGGAGAACTGACTCTACTAGGACCCCAAATTTCAAAATAAACTAATGAAAAAATAGACTCTGAATGACTCTCAGCACTATCTAAAAATGTAGCGCGTGTGTGTGTTCAGAGTTGACACTACTCACAATCTAATTTGGATAAACTAGACAAACTAGGCACCATTTTCTGTAGCTTGGATAGTCTCCACAAATCGTGGCCTCACTGTACGGTTCACACAGTGAGTCTTCCTGATGAAATTTTTCATGTCTCCCAACTAGTTTACTATGACGAGTTTGAGATATGATCTTAGGGTCTTTTAAAGTGTTACAATATCCCCTATATGGGAAAATCATTCCTCGAATGAAGACTAACTAGGTAGAAAAGGGTTGGGCAAGAGTTGCAATCCCAAACTTTAGTTCTAAATGCTGAATACTGACATAGCAACTGATTTTTGACTAAAATATAGGCTGAACTAAATTCATGAAATATCCATGCATACTATGACATAGAAGCAACGGAGAGGCCTAAAAATGAATAGAATGCTAAGGAGAAAACTGTTACCTCAAGCTGGAACTGAACTAGAAGGAAAAGGTGAGGTTACATGGTTATCATATCTACTTGTGATTCCCAGGTAGCTCCCTCGACTAGCGGATATATCCAAAGAACTTTTACTAAAGTGACTTCTTTGTTTCTTAACTTACGAACCTGACAGTCAAGAATCTCAACTGGTACCTCTTCATAATAGTGAATATTCTTTACACACACTCTGTAATAGCACAATTGAGGCTAGATCACCAATGCACTTCATCAACAAAGACACACAAAAGACTTGATGCACTAATGTTAAGTCTGCGGGAAAATCTAACTCATAGGCCACATTACCTATGTACTTCAAAATCCTATAATATCTAACACATCAGGGGCTTATTTAACACCTCAGAAGTTCCTAAGAACATACTTTTGACTTTACATAGATATCCAATTGAAACCGGTATAATTTTTTAGAGAAAAACTTAGGCAATGAGTCGTCTTAGTACCATCGACTCATTGGGTGAGCCATCCTGAGTGTTAGCCAAAAAGTCCTAAGATTGATTTTCTTCCTAGTGGAAATGACTCCAGGGAATGAGTCATCGCCAGTCAAAATGAACAGTCATGTAACTCGTTCTAAGTGAATTTTCCCTAAATCCTGAAAGTTGAAAACCTGGCCTAGTGGTGATGACTCTAGAAGACGAGTTATTGTCACATCAGAGGAATTATTGGCTCACTTGTCCTGACATGAACCTGAGGTTTGATAGGGTGGGTTCCTAGGCTATGAGTCAATGCAATGACCCATCACTAGTGACAATGAGTTATTTTGTCCTAGTCATCACCAGATCTAGCAAATCTTACCCAGTCACAATGAGCCCAATGATGAGTTATATTAGACATAACAACTCTCATGTGTCCCTTGATGACTAAGTACAGTAAAAATAATAACATTTTAATAGGGGTATTTTCATACTTTTTCTATTTCTTAGACCTATACTACAATATTTTAAGGGTATTTTGAGAGGGTTTACAAGGGGTTAGGTGATCCTTTCCTCTCTTTCTCACCAAAACACTCAAAAACCAAATGGAAGTGTGATTTTTTTCTCTCAAGTCCCAAGAATCTAGGGTTCTTCTCCAAAAGCTCCAAATCCAAGTTCTTAGCATAAATTCTTTAAATTCTAGGTATATGGATATTCAATGGAGGCCTCCTTTTGTCCTCTGGCCCAAAGATCTTTTCAAGTATAGTTTTTAAGAAATCCATGAATTAGGGAAAGGTCTCAAGTATCTCAATTTTATGATTTCATTCAATAATTGTGTATCTAAATATCCCATGATCATTAATATCAGTTTATGCATGATTTTAAATAAACTTTTGTATATGTTGGTGTTTTATGAACACAACATCCCAGATTTTTTAATAATTAGCATGAAACATCTAATCCTAGCATAATTTCAGACAAGTATTCAGTATACCATATTTATCATGATTTTTAGAGATAATAAATTGCATATATCTAGTTCCATGATTTCAATCATCTTCAGTTACAGTAAATTAAACTAGTTTATGTATTTTACTTATCTTTTAGTATAATTATGAGCATATGTATATGATTATGGAAGTAGAACTTAGGATTGAGAAGACACGAGTTTGGACAACCCATGTCCCAAACTATGTGCCACTCAGTAAAAGGGTCCTTGCCAGTTGAGAGTGTCTCCATTATCCCGAATGGGCTCATGAGTGAATTCACACCACTCGTGGTTCTTACCCTTTGTAAGGTACAGAACACCCTGCTAATTTGGGTTATAGGTTGGATTTCATGTTTGCTCACATGGTTTACGTCATTTACAAGAACCTTCCACAGTTGCAGACTCAATATATGACCCTTGATTCAGTTGTAATTGTTTAAACTTATGAATTTTCAAAAAATTATTTCATATTAGTGCTTATGTGTATATTTATGCATCTCAGACAAGGTCTCTGTAATTCAATTCAATTTTATATCTCAGCAGATTATTTTAGTATTTATTAGCATATTTCATAGTTGTATAACTCACATGCTTAGTACATTGAAAATACTAATCGTATACCTTTTCTTGCACTGTATCATATCATGATATAGGTTTGAAAACTCAACATGAGTCCCATGGTCGATAGATTCCATTGCCTTTCCAGCAGCTGCCAGTGGTAAGTCCTTATCTTCCAAGGACGACAATCTATGTTATATTTCAGTATTTCTTTCTAGTTTTTAGATGGTTTAGAGTTAGATTTGTACTTGTCCCAACAACTCATCATCAGTAGAGGCTTTTAGATAGACAATTAGATTTTTAACTTTATGGTTATGTCTGACATTTTTAGTTTTAAAATTTAGTATTGGTATTGGTTTTGACTATTATTATTAAGTCTAAGTTTTATCTTCCGCTCGGTATAATTTAGTTAAGTTTTGTATTCTTAGTGTCATGACATGACATGGGTTAGCTTGGGGTCACTTATGGCTCTAAGCACTGGGTTACGACTAGGGTGTAGTTTTGGGTTGTGATAAACTTGGTATCAGAGCATTAGGCTTAAAGTGTCCTAGGGTGTATAAAGGCTGCATTAAGTAGAGTCTCATTCATAGGTGTGAAGCGTGCCACACTTATGAGTGAGATGCAATGAAACATTTTAGGAAAGTCTCACTTCTTTCATGTTCAAATTGTGCAATAGAGTGTGAACTTTATTTAATCTTCTTTTAATTCGTGCTCTACACATTTACAAAAAATGCCTCCCAAAAGAGTCAATCGAAGAATGAAAAACAATAGAAACCAGTAGGCTCCACAAGCTCCAGTATATCACCTAAATGAGCAAGTCTTTCATGTCAAGTTTAGGGCTATGACCAACTTGGTCAATCAACAGGCTGCTGCACCAGCAAACCCAAATGGAAATACAATAGCTATAAGTGTGCTGAACTTTATTTGGTTGAATCCTCTAGAGTTCTATGGTTTGAAGATGGATGAGGATCTAGAAGATTAAATAGGTGAAATTTAGAAGATCGCTTGGATCATTAGCATTACTCCATTTGAGAGTGCCGACTTAGCAACTTATCAGTTGAAAAAATGGCTTAGACTTTGTGCACAGTGGAAAGAGAGTAGGCGTGTGGATGAAGGCTCAGTTGATTGGGATGAGATCTTTACTACTTTTTTGGAAAATATCTTTCCTCATAAGTTAAGGGAAGCTAAGGTTGAGGAGTTCATAAAGTTGAAATAGGGCAACATGTCAGTGAATGAGTACTCTTTAAAGTTTACTAAGTTCTCCAATTATGTTCCGGAGATGGTTGCTGAGCCAAGGGCTCACATGAGTAAGTTCATTTCAGTTAGTGGTCAAGGAGTGTAGGACCACTATGCTGATTGGAGAAATGGATATCTCTAGACTTAGGACTCATGCTCAACAGATTGAGGAAGAAAACATAAAGGACAAGGAAAGGGAGATTAAGAGATCTAGAACATCCAACTTTGACTATTCTAAGTAAAAGTTAGGTGGTGGTAATCACTCTCAATTTCAGTAGAGATCTTTAGTTCCAACACTCGCATTTACTAGTTTTCCATCTCCTAGACCTAGGCATGATAAAAAAGGTAGAGCACCAGGCTTTAAGTCTTGTTAGTTCTTCCAGTGTTCGTACTTTCCCAACTTGTATGAAGTGTAGGAAAAACCACCCTAGAGAATATTTGATATGTAGCGATGGATTCTTTGGTTGTGAATATATAGGATATAAACTTTGATACTATCAATTTGCCAAGAGTAGTGATATCAACAGTCGTACTCAGTCTACCTTCTCAGAAGCTCAAACAAGTAGAACAATTTAGTTGAGTGCCTTATCAAGTAAAGGTGGCAGTTAGCATCAGAACATATTCTATGATTTACAAAATCGACAGGACTAGGAGGGTTCCCTTGATATAATCACTGGTACATTATGAGTCTTCCATATTGATGTGTATTACTTGTTAGATCCCGGAGCCACACTTTCCTTCGTGACTCCTTATATTGTAGTAGATTTTGGTGTTAGTCTGGAGACCCTTTTAAAACCCTTCTCAGTCTCTACTCAGTTATAGCAAAATTGTTATACAGAAATTACCTAGTCATATTTTCCTAGAAAATCACCACAATTGATCAAGTAGAGTTAGATATGACTGATTTTAGCATCATTCTTGGCATCGATTAGCTACAATCTTGTTATGCCTCAATCAACAGTATAAATAGAGTTATTTAGTTTCAGTTTCCAAATAAAGTAGTCTTAGAATTGAAGATAGTATTTCAGCGCCCATTGGTCGGTTTGTCTCTTACCTTAAGGCAATAAAAATAATCTCTAAGGGTTGTATCTATCATCTAGTTTGGGTTGAGGATTCCAAGTCCAAAACCCCAGCTCTTCAGTTAGTTCAAGTTGTGAATGAGTTTCTAGATGTGTTTCTTGATGATCTCCTTGGAGTCCCTCCCTAGCGGGATATAGACTTTTGAATAGATTTTCTTTTATATACCTAGCCTATCTAAATTCCTCCATACAAAATGACTCCATCTAAGCTTAAGGAATTAAATGAATAGTTAAATGAACTATTGTAGAAAGATTTCATTAGACCCAACATCTCTCTATGGGGTGCTCTTGTTCCCTTCATGCATAAGAAAGATAATTCTCTCAGAATATGCATCCATGTCCATTAGTTGAACAAAGTTACAATCAAGAATAAGTATCCCATTCCTTGGATTTATGACTTCTTTGATCAACTTTAGGTTGTTTGTTATTTTTCAAAGATAGACCTCAGATCCAACTATCATCTTCTAAGAGTTAGAGAGCGAGATACTTCAAAGACAACCTTCAAAACTCGGTATGGACCTTATGAATTAGTTGTTATGCCTTTTGGAAAAATGAATGCTCCTGGAGCTTTTATGGACTTGATGAACATAGTTTTCAAGCAGTACTTGGACATGTTGATCATTGTCTTTATAGATGACATCCTTATTTATTTTGTGGAATGAAGATGAACATGTAGACCATTTGAGGATTGTCTTGCAGACTCTTAAAGATCGGCAGTTATTTGGTAAGTTTAGCAAGTGTGAATTTTGGTTGAAATCAGTAGCATTCCTTGGTTACATAATTTATGGTGAGGATATTTAGGATGATCCTCAAAAGACCGAAGCATTAAGGAACTGTCCTAGACCCATCTCTCTATCATACATTAGGAGTTTTTTTGGTATAGCCGATTACTAGAGATGATTTATTAAAGCATTTTCATTTATTGCTTTTCCTATGTCTAGATTAACTTAGAAAAAAGTCAACTTTCAGTGGTTCAATGCTTGCGAGAAAAGTTTTCAAGAATGCTTTCAGATTTAGCCTCAGATGTGTGTTGATGTAGCATGGAAAGGTCATAGCTTATGGATCTAGACAGTTCAAACCTCATGAGAAGAAGTACCCCACTTATGATCTTGAGTTGGCAGCAATTATTTTTGCCTTAAATATTTAGAGGAACTATCATTATGGAGTTCATGTAGATGTTTGAAAGTGTAAAAAAGGGGGTGGGGTGGGGTTAATTGCTCTTTTTTATTTTTTATCTCTTAGTTGACTAACTAGATTTGTAAGTCGACTTGTTAAAGCTATAAATAAATTGCAAAATATAAAGAGCAGGAAAGTAAACTTGACATAAGATGTTTTATATTTGTTGGGATCCCTAATGGATCTTACTCCAGTCCCCTTGGGTTGCAAGGGTGTTCTATTAGTCTTTTTCAAAGGGTGGTTTAGTTCAATGATTGCTATGAAAAGCAATACCTAAGTATACTCTCAATATTTTTTTTCCTCTCATATCTTTTGACACTATATCCTCACCAACAAAATTTTTTCTCTCCTCTTCAGTTTTCTGTTACACAGTAAATCTCATAGAAATACAATGCTTGTGAAAAGTAGAGCAAAGAATAGTAAATGATAAAGACTAGCAACGTCTGTTTTTCTTCCTTCAAGGCCCTTTAAATAGAGTGGGATATGGCCATTGAAGCTGATGCAAACCAAGAGATTTGATCCTTGGAAAAGATAATGAATATCCATTTCTAAGAATAAGGGAGAGTCATTAATGACTTTATTCCATCCAGCCACTTCCTTTGGTGTGTTTATTACTTCCTTCCATATCTTAGGCAGTTTTGAATTTGCCAATATGGTAGGTAATCTTCTTCATTCCATAGAGTTGTTTGAGAAGGATTTCTCCTTGACTTAAGGATAGTTTTCCTTAAGGGATTTTATTAGATTCCTTCTTTTTTACCCATATCATTCTTCTATTCTTTTGCACCCATATCATTCTTCTACTTTATTTTCCTTACGCTGATATCTCCTCACGGTATTCTTTCTTGCCTATGTTCCTTATTTTGTTTTTCTAGCTTTCTTCCTTTTGTGTCTTTCTTATTTTCATGAAAACACAGTTGTCAATCATTAAAACTAACATTTCAGTCAAAACACTAACAATCTCTCCCTTTTTGCTGATGATGACAACAAAAGAGGGAATGTAGTCAAATTCCCTGTTAATAGTGAATATCCTTGAGTTATTCCTCCTGACTAGTTGACTCATCACTTGCTATTTTCCTTGCTCCCCCTTACTATTTGACTCATTTCCTATTAAAAATAACATCCTTTTCTCCCCTTTTGACATCAATCAAAAAGAAAAATAAAGAAACAAGAGTATATTGAACAGAAACATGCAATCGTGCAAGTTAAAACTAGTGTGAACATGCCTAGTAGTTAGTTACAAGCCCAAAAATAAAAATATAAAAGCATTGTTCATATAGAGCAAACAAGAATCAGGGCTGAGAATTGTGAATATTAAATAGATAGAATATAGTGTTGACAGTGGACTCTTTGAGGTTATCGAACTTGGCATTCAAGGATTCAACAATACGATATCCACTTGTTTGAATTCTGGCAGCAACTTTAGAAGCTTCTTGAATGATCTTGCCTAGACCGAGGATATGTTTAGCAACATCACTACCTATTTTCTTTGAAACTTCACTAATACGATCAATCTGAAATTGATTAGAGAGGAGCATATTCTTGATAGTGTCAAGCTTATCATTAATCTCAGAAAGCCCTGCAAGAATATCATTCAAACTATCAGATGAGGTATTAATAGGGTAGGAGGAAGATGGAACTGAATTTTGAATGGAAGGGGTAGGAGCAAGAGCCTCATCTCAGTTTTAAGAACCCATGATTCACCAACACGAGTATATACCATACTCCCAAAAGCTCTTAAGTTATAACTTTGATGAATAGTGATAGAGAGGACCTCCTTCAGATTGAGATAACTGGCTTCTCGAATACAAGAGATAAATATGCCATAAGGAAGACTAAGGGGATTAGAGTCATATTTAATCATGTTATTGAGCATAATATAGGAGAGCTTGAACTGACGCTTAGAAACAATACAATAAGTGAGAAGAGTATCACAAAGGGATAGAGTTGAAAGAGAACCACACAAGGCTTGGGGCCACCCAAGGCTATAACTTGGTTAGCCTTATCATAAGTAACTTCAAGGTTAGAGGGCCACACACTCTTTGTGGGAATAGAAATTCCTAAACACTAGATGCGTAAGATGCGATCAAAAATCGCATAATCAATGAAAATTCTCTTTCCCATGATAAGAGTTTCAAGTTCATTCGGCTTGGAAGAATAGAGATTTGCATAGAACATGCAGACAAGGGGTTCATAAATGACTTCAGAGGATGTGTAAAAGAAATTAGCCCATCCTTGAAATTTGAACAAGGCTTTAAGATTATAGTGGAGAGAAAACAAAAGGACAAGATCAACTATACTCCTTGAACTAGGGTTTTCTCTTTGAGAGAGTAAAATATTTTTTCATGAGATGGACCCCTGAAAGCTACTTTACTGTCAAGAGAACTTTGAAAATAAAACCAACATTTCTTTTTGGAGCAAGAGATGTCTTCATCATCCAGAGAGTATTTAAAAATTTGGAAGACAAATGGTAAGACATGGTGTGAACAAAAGCCTTAGAGTTGAGATTTACTAGCGAGTAGGCTTTTACTTTTCCTTTGTTCCTAGAAAATTTCCATACAAGACATGGGGAGGATTTTTTATTTTTAGCCATGGAGAGAAGATGTGAGGAAGTTGGATGAAAAAGATGAGAGGAGAAGAGAAATAAAAAGAGTAGAGAAAGAAATCAAAGGGCAAGAGTTTTATAAGATTGAGTGAAGATACATGAATGAAAGATGAAAAGGTGTAATAATGAACCGAAAAAGAAGAGAAAAGGCGGCAATGAATGACACTGAACATTGTAAATAATTAATGTACTCAGACAATAATTATGGAAAGAAATTTAAATAAAATATTTTACACATTTCACAAAGATTTTAAAGGATTTTTAACCATACCAAGATATTTTCGAAGGAAACAAAATCTTTCCTCAAGAACAGGCTTTGTAAAGAAATCAGCCATTTGAAAATCAGTACTCACAAAAGCTAATTCAATGTCAACTTTTTGTATATGATCACAAATAAAATGATGCTTAATATCTCTATGCTTAGCCCTAGAATGATGCACATAATTTTTGGTTAAACATATAGCACTCGAATTATCATAAAAAAAGTTCACAGGTTTAAAAGATAGATCATAGTCACTCAATTGATGAACCATCAAGAGAATTTGAGCACATCATTGCCTGATTGGAATATATTTAGCTTCTGTGGTTGAAAGAGATACACAACCCTATTTTTTGTTGTTTAAAGATATTAATGATTTTTCCAATAGCTGACAAGTGTGACTTGTGCTTTTCGTATCATTTTTATCACCTGCATAGTCTGCATCACAAAAAGCTTCAAGTGTAAAATCTTTTCTTTTTTCTTACCATAATCCAAAATCGGTAGTACCTACAAGGTATCTAATAATCCATTTTACAATAGTAAGATGAGATTCTCTTGGATCAGATTTAAATCGACCACATTTACACATGTTAAACATAATATTTGGTCGATTGACAATAAGATAAAGTAATGAGCCAATCATTCCATGATATTTCATTTCCTCAACCTTTTTACCTGTCTCATTGACATCAGGAGAGAAAGTAGAGCTCATGGGTGTACCCATAGCTTTTGCCTCACTCATTCCAAACTTTTGAATGAGTTTCTTTGTACATTTGCTCTGACAGATGAAGGTTCTTCCATTTGATTGTGTATCTTTCAATCCTATAAAGAAAGTTAGCTCCCCCACCATACTCATTTCAAATTCTCCTTGCATAAGTGTAGAGAATTCCTTGCATAGAAGAGAGTTAGTATTACCAAATTTAATAAGAACCAGACTTTCAGAATTTGACTTTTTAATGAAAAGAGTAGTATTAATTTTTCATCTTGAAATATTGTGACTTGTCAAAAAAGTGCTCAATCGATCATATCAGGCTCTTGGATCTTGTTTAAGTCCATAAAAAGCTTTTAAAAGTTTGAAAATATGAAAAGAAAATTTTGAGTGTTCAAACCCAAGAGGTTGTTTTGCAAACAATTCTTCTTCAATATAACCATTTAAAAAGGCACTTTTAACATCCATATGATATAATTTAAAACCTTTAAGAGATGCATAAGCAAGTAAGATATGAATTGACCATGCAATAGGATTGAAATTTTCATCATAGTGGATTCTTTCTTGCTGAGAGTAGCCTTAAGCTACTAAACAAGCTTTGTTTCTCACCACTACTACAACATCATTCATTTTATTTCTAAATACCCACTTAGTTCCAATAACAGAAGCCTTTTATGGTCTTGGTACTAAGGTCTATACCATGCTTTTTCCTTGATGATCTTGTTTCCATTCCAACCTTTGGATCTCTAATAATTAACTTCTATGGATAATTAGGTTCACTTCTCCATTCGATTGGAATAACAACTTCTTGAATAGTTAACTCTTTGGAGCTTTCAGTTGACTCATTAGATGGAAATTGTTCTCTTGAGGTAGCTATAATTACTTGGTAATTTTTATATTCATCATCATCTAAACCTTTATCACATCTTGGATAAAACTTACCAAGATTGTCCATACTATTGTTGTGCACAAAACACTTACACCCAAAAGGATGACAGTATTTTATATTTGGTTTCTTTCCATTTCGGAGCTCATACAGAGTTTTCTTGAGAATAAGTCTTATAATACGTCTATGCAATATATGGAAGGTTGTACTTATTGCTTCTGTCCAAAATTGATGGGGCAAGGAATATTCCACAATCATGGTTATTGCCATATCCTGAAGTGTCCTAGTCTTTCGTTCCATAACACAATTTTGTTGGACAGATCTGGGAGTAGAGAAATTGTGAGAGTATCCTTGTTCATCATAGAATTTCTCAAAAGCATTATTTTCAAATTCTCCTGCATGATCACTTTTCATTGAGGAAATGTAGTTAGCCCTATCTCTTTGAACTTTTTCATAGAAAAACTCAAAAAAATTTATAGTATCATCTTTATTTACCAAAATATAACACAAGTAAAATGTCAATAAATATCAATGATTATGAAAGCATACCTTTTACCACCTATGCTTGTTGTTATAGTGGGACCAAATAGGTCCATGTGTTGAAGTTGCACAGGTTTTGAGAAGAATACACATTCTTTTGTTTTAAAAGAACTTCGAGTCTGCTTACCCATTTGACAGACATCACATATGTGATCTTTGGTATAATCCAAGTTTGGTAGTCCACGTACTAGTTTATGCTTGGCAACCTTCTCTATGAGACACATGCTGGCATGTGCAGGCTTTTTGTACCAGATCCATGAATTTTCAGATATAGAAGCTAGACATATGTGCTCATCAGAATTCTTTACAAAATCTAGAATATACACATTTTTGTCTCTGCTTCCGTGTAACAAAAATTTTCCAGAGTAATCTTCTATGGTGAAACCATTTATTTTGAATTGAACTTCTAGCTGTGAGTCATAGAGTTGACTGATACTCACTAGATTAAATTTCAAACCCTTCACAAGATAAACATTAGTAATCTTCATGTCAACCAAAGGTACCTCAATCACCCCATCATCCATAACATCTATCACGGAGACAACATTCATATCCTTCGGTTGCTTCATGGTCTGATAAATATTGAATATAGCCTCTTTTTGTTCAACCTGAACTTCAATTCATTAATCTGCATGTCAACCAAAGCTCTACTAGGTGCTAAGAAGGGTCTTCCTAAAATTATAGGAACTTCAAATCTACTTTGCAATACAAGATCATGAAATTAGAAAGAAAGATAAAGCTTTCGACCTTCACTATCACACCACATTAGATCTCAACAAGATTCTTAACCGACTCATCAGCACCCCCAACTTTAATCTTTGCTCGTCCTTAAGTAAATCAATGCACACACAACAAAATCAACAATGCCTACAAATGGTACTACTTGGGAGCTTAGACACATGCTTTTTTTGTGTAAACACTTTGCCCTCATGATTTTAAAATGGCCCAAGTTTCACCTATCAAGCACTCAATTTATGAACAAGAAGCATCAAATGCTTACTTAATGTTACCAAGCCAAGCATATGTTCATAGACCTTGACTAAGATTAAAGAATACTCAGGCATTGCAATCAAGCACCATCACACAAAGAAGTCCCTTCCCTCAAGAAATGTTTAGCATTAAAATAAGGAACTACCATGAATCGGTCACACTCCAAAAGATGACCATGAACATGTGTACTACACCATGAGCTTGCCTATAAGCTCCATTTCACCATATACAAACATGCTACTTTGGAGATCACTAATGTCTTAGTTTTGCTTGTAGCGTAGGCATCGGGCAAGGTAGGGAAGATTAAGGTTATAGCAAATCTACCCCCTCAAAAGGTCTAGAGAGACCTAAATTATTCTTTTTCCCAAGCTTACTTCTTATACCACTTCACGGACCAATTTTCTCAAACTTTTAAGCTATCTTCCTATTCACATTCTTTCAAAAATTTAACAACTTTGAATATTTACAACTAAAAAAAAAACTATATCTCTTTTTTTCAGTTATTTTTAATCTTTTTCTATTTTTTTATATATCTACAAAGGATACGAGGATAATTGGAAGAGGAATTGAATGGTCCCCATTTTATGAACTTCCGAATCACAATACTAACCCCAAAGGCTCCTCCACCCCCAACATAGACTTTTGGCTAAGTTGGTCTTTAGCCTCACCTAAACACTTCAAGAAGGATTTGGTTCAGTAGAGAGATATGAGGAAAAATGGTTTTGGCTTGTAATAAGGTTATCCAAGAAAAGGGATTCCAAGGCTCAATTTTGGAAAAAAATTGGTCCTTAACTCACCACGGGATGACTAATTTGGTCAAATTGGTGTTTCACTCTTGATCAATGGCCTAAGATCACTTCTCTAATATTGTGCTTTAGAATTAGAGCAATCAAGCAAGTTCTAGGTGGACTCAATAAACTAGATCGAGTCGAGTCCTCATCCATACATGGCACTCAAATGCATACTCGAAACACCTTTCCTGAATTGATGTACCATATCCATAACACATATTGAAGAAGGTACACAAGTAGTCAAAATAAGATACAGGTGTTCACAAATAATGAAAGCCTAACTAGCTTAACTAGACCAAGGATTTTTTTTTAAAATGGGCATATTTTTGAAAAATGGACAATTCTATCATTTCAAGAGTTGCACATGTTAAAAACCTCCCCAAAAGTACCATTTGAGTCAAAGTCTTTTATTGCTAGTACACTTTTCTATTAAGTACTCATGCCAAATAGAATTTTATTTTCAACTAAGCTATGAACTACTAAACTAAAGTGAAAAGTAAGGAAATGAAAATGAAAATCCACACACCACACTCAAAGAAATCCAAAAACCATATCTAAAATATTACAACCCAAACGAAAAATATCCATATATCAACCAAATCAGAACCACACACCAAAATAAAGCAGAATATCCAAAATAGAGTATCGTGATCAAATATCAGAACCAAATATTATAGATCCGAACAAAATAAATACCCCACCCTAACTCTAATGTATGCATTGTCCTCGATGTAATAGGGCTACGATAAATAAAAGAGAGTGAGAATAAGGGTCCCCTTGAACATGGCTAAGCCTGTGGCAGTGACTTGTTAGTAGAAGTGGCCTCTATTTGGGCATCATTTCCCAGCTCAATCCCAAGAGTGGAAACTATGGCACAACCTATCCTTACTCTTCTATGTACCCCTCAATCTCAGCCTCATCAATTTTCTTATCTGAAGGTAGATCATCCTTATCCTCTTCCTCAGCTACTGGGTCATCCTCATAATTAGGTGCTGAAGCCAGTGTCTCATATGAAGCTCCCCATAAATGTTTCAAGATAGGAAACCATATCTCATCTACATACTTTTGTAAAAAATCTAGCTCATCCTGCATCTTCTTTAGTGTCTCGGGTATAGCTTGCTACTGATGAGCACTCAAATCCTTACAAAAAATCTACAAACTCTCGCAAATACCCCATAACTCCTTATGAACCAAATCTAAAGTAGTCTTATAGCATCAACAATCAACTTAGAAATATTATCCTCTAATCTAAATGACCACATTGTATCCCCTAAATAAGCTAGCAAGTCCATCCGAATAATGTAAGCCAGAGTGAGAGGGGCCTTCAAAAAATCTAGAATAGTAAAAAGTGGAGGACTAAGGGCACTAGGCCGAGGTGGCTATGATGATGGACCTAGTGTAGTAGGAGTTGTGGATAAACTAAGAGAAGTAGGGGTTTTCCTAGTAGGAGTGGGATAGTTGGAACTGCTATCAATAGAACCAATATCAATTATCGAAGAAACATCCACCCAGACTTTCGTCGTCTTTACCTTTTGTACAAACTCAAGTATGGTGATGTCAATAGTGGAAGTAGGAGTATACTCAAAATCCTATTTCTTATTGAAGGAAACTTTGGCATGACCATATAGCTCAGTGATCAAGCATGGGAAAGCAACGAGATTTGCTTTTTTTGTGCCCTGCAAGCAATGTCTGGGGCAATGATTGAAGCCATGTTAAACCTCTCCTTAGCAATAATTGTGCCAGCAAGCACTTCCAGAGGGTGTTCAAGGATCTATTAGTTTTTTGAAGGCAACAAATTAATAGACACGAAGCTCAACCAATACCGAGCTTCCAAATGGATATCCCCTTTTTGAATTTGAACCTCCAGTGCAAGCAAGAAGGTGGGCCATCACTTAGCAAAGGGGATAGCAAACCCGCATTCCACCATAAGGTTCCCAGCTTTATTGTTGAAGTAGTGAATGTTCAGTGTTTTGTTCCCATATATTTCATTTATAATCATTTAGTCAAAATGCACATCCACACCACACACCCAAAAACATTTCTTGTTTTTTGTGACCCACTAATGAATCGGAAAATTGTGACTCATTTACCCTAAAAATAGGGGAAAAATATGTGGCCAATGCTAAATTAAAGTGCTTTTTATGTTGATCTGGTTTGATTTCAGGGTAATGGCCTAGAAGTAACAAAAATAGCAAAAAAGAGTGAAAAGAGTTAAAATGATGAAAGATTGAAGTAAAAAGTGCACAAAGGAACAAAAGGTACACTTTCGCGCATTGCTAAAGTGGTCGGAGTATCGGCGAAAGAGAACCTCCACAGAAAAAGTTGAAAAAAAGGCCAAGAAAATCGCAAGTGACAAATTGGCATATCGCCGAACCGATAGGTGCATCGAGTCCTACATCGCCAAAAGAATCAAAAGTCAACCCTTGGAGCTTATCTTATGAATAATCAGCGCAGCTAGGTTCCTATTCGGTGCAGTACCGACCTAATCAGTGAAGGACTGTGCTCAGCCAAATTGTCAAGCGATGGCATTTCTATAATTATGTGGCTCATTTTCCCTGATGCTATTTAAGCCTTTTTAGTTATTAGAAAGAGTATCTTTTGTCAATTTTGCTTATGCTTGAGCTTGTAATCAAATCCTAATCTTGGGATTTACTACTTTTATCTTGGATTTAGAGTCTTATTGTGGAAACATTTGGATCCTTTAGCTAATATGGAAGAAAAAAATGGTATAATTTCTTTTTCCTGCGTTATGAGTACCTAATTTCCCATACTTGGGGTTATGCATGATTGAGTATTGATTATGTGTGGGTAGTGTCTATTCACCTTTGCATTATATTGTATGTTATGATTTAGCTAAATCTCTATGTGTTAATTTATAGATTAAGGTTGCAAACTTAGTCTATGCTTGGATTTCTTGTATTGCTTGAAAAAGGGTACAAGAGATGAGATTTAGCTAACAAAACTTGAGTTATACTCATTTAAGTGGTAACTCTAGTGATAGAGTACCCATTTCGAGGTGTATGGTTGTTTGGTAGTGTAGGCACATGGGTATTCGGGAGAAACCCATGTGAAATTTTGGTGTGGATTGAGAAATCACATCCAATAACTAGAACCATGCCTAATAATGACTAATAATCAAAGCTTAGGTGTATTCTAACTCACCCATGCATAAAATCAATCTCATAAAGGCATAACCCCAAGTGCTTTAATTCACTTGATTACAACTTTGTTACCTATAGTTTTGACAAATCAATCGTTGACATTATTAAATTATTAGTAAGAGTTGTACAAATATAACCCCCCCTCCCCAATTTTACTTTCATGTTTAATTTTAACATTACATGTTAATCTAGAGTAGCTTGTGATACTTGAGAGTGACGCTATATCTCTCATTCCCTGTGGATTTAACCCCAAATCTTGTTGGGTAAAATATATTGCTAATGACCGCGTACATTCAAATTCAAGATAGTATTTGACCATTATCAAAATGGCGTCGTTGACGAGGAATGAAATGTAGTGTTCATTCTTTTTAGTGTTATAAGTTACTTTGAGTTGGCCATAGTGTAATTTTTTACTTTGTTTGCTGTTTTTGTTTTCTTCAGGTTATAACAGAAGTGTTCACGATTCAATGAGACAAAACGGTAGCAATACTAGTTCTTTCGATGGAATTCTTGTGGATGAAGACCAAATGAGACACACTGGGAGAACTAGACCCACGGAAGGAAATGGAGTGTTCCATATTACTAGTATAATGCTTCATCTTCATCAAATGAAGGGATTGTTTGGGGGTCAAGCACATGAAGACACCAACCTTCATTTGACAAATTTCATTGATGTGTTCATTTCGTCTGATATCACCTACATATCACAAGAGTCCATCCGATTGAAACTCTTCCTCTTTTCATTGATGGGAAAAGCCTTATTGTGGTTGAGACAATTGCCCGCGGGTTTGATAACTGCATGGGTGGAATTGATGGAAGCATTCTTAGATAGATTCTTTCCACCATTTCAGATGTTACAATTGAGAGATAAGATTATTAACTTCCGCCAATTTAATGGCGAACCATTACATGAGGCTTGGTAAAGGTTTAACAAGAAGTTGATGCAATGTCCAACTTATGAGGTTCCAGATAATATACTCCTCCAAATCTTTTATCAAGAATTAGATCAATTGATCAAAGTGGTTATGGAAAATACGGTCGAAGGATCTTTTGTGAAACAAACTTATGGTGTTGCAATGACATTATTGGACCAAGTCACTAAACAAAGTTGAGGTTGGCATATAAGAGATTCTAAGGTTGTTATGGGGGCTCCCTCTGCATCTTTTGTGAGCCAAGAGTAAAGAAACAAGGATAAGGAGAGAGATGAGAATATGGCAAAGGTCATGACGTAACTAGACCTCCTCACCAAACATATAATGCATTCAACACCAAAGTCTATTAACGCCATTGCATCTAAGGGTGCAAAGACCTATGATGATGATAAAATGAAAGCTCTTGATGAAGAAATCTAGTTTATGTCAAATCAAATAGGGGTTCCTGACCTACCTATCAAAGGCAAGGCGGAAATAAAGGTTTGAAGGATAGAGACCGCAATTAGAAAGATCGGGAGTGGAAGGATCGTGATAGAGATCGAGACTTGGGGGATAATGAAAGAGATAAAGACCTTGATTGGTGAGATAAAGATCAGTACTATGATAGGTATATTCATCCACATGATCGGACCAAGGGTAAGGAAGCAACCTCCATTGATCCAAAAAAAATTAAGAATGAAGATATGCTTGCTCGTATCCTTTTAAGTGTTGAAGGAAGTGATAAGATGCTTCGAGAAATGAAAGGTGATTTTTCACAACTCAACCAAATCATGACCTTACACTTAGCCTCGATAAAACAACTTGAAACCCAATTGGGTCAAATTTCTTCACAATTGAATGCAAGGCAAAAAGGAGGCATCCTTAGTGATACGGAAATCCTATTCTTATAAATTTCATGATCAATGGAGGTAGATTTTCTTAACTTTTTTCCTATCATGTGAGGTGATGTATCTATCATGTTCACGCTCTTTGTCTCTCCAATCATGATCCCTATCTCTCTCCTTATCCCTCCAATGTCTATCACGGTCATGGTCCCTCCAATCTCTATCCCTTTTCTTCCATCCTTGATTCCTGCTGTGACTTACATAGATAGGTGTGGAACCCCCCATTTTATTTGATAGGTAATAGAGCTCCTCATCAAGTTTTTTGTCCTCTTCATTTTCATAAGCCCTACTACTCCTTGAATCTATGACATTAACAGCCTTGGGGTTAACACCATGACATGCTTGGCTAGGAGATCTATTTACGTCATGATTTTAGCCATATTCTCATCTCTCTCTTAGTCCTTATTTATTTTTTCTTGGATCACATAAGACATAGAGGGAGCCCCCACAGCCACCTCGGTATCTTGTATGTTCCATGCTCTATTTTGCTTGGTCCTTGTGTTCGACAATCCATAAGCCACCCTAAAAATTTGATTAATCAAACACCCACCGGCCAAATTTTCAGCCACGGTTTTGTTCAATTAGTCCAATGGACTATAAAAAAATTTAAGTAGCATGTTGTCCGGAAATTCGTGTTTAGCGCAATCTAGCAATTTTTTGTTGAACCTCAATCATGCTTCATGTTATGGCTCCCCACTTATTTGCCTAAAGTTCATGATCTAATCTCTCAATTGAAGCATGTGGGATGGCGGAAAGAATCAATCTAGGAAGGCCTCCATCAATCAACCCATGATGTAATAGAGCCTTTGGGAAACTTTTGTAACCACAACACTACTTCATCCATTAATGAAAATAGGAACAAACTCAAATGAATGGAATATTAGCAATGTCAAATGGGTTGCAAACTTCTATAAAATTCTTTAAATGAATTTTTGCATCCTCGTGAGATTTTACTCTGAATAGTACCTTTATTTGGAGAACTTGAAGCATAACACTTTTGATGTGGAAGACTGCATTGCCCACCATAGGTAGTATGCAAATTGTACTTGACCTTTTAGCATCACCCAATTGATTCAAGTTTCCCATCAAAGGTAGCGCTATCACTACCATGTTGACTCATCGTGCCTTGTAGGTCTATGTTATCACATAAACAAGAAAAAAAAACAAATAATGTAAACTTTACACTACGTCTAATAAAAGTAAGTTATAACACTATAATGAATGAACGCTACGTTTCATTCCCTGACAATGACGCCATTTTGATAACAGGATCTATGTGGTGACAGGTACATTGCCCATCATTTTAAATATTATGTATACAATAATTGATCCAGGATCTATGTTATCATATGTCACTCTATTAATCACTGCAAAGTTTAAAAGAACACCGAAATCATGGGTTAAGTCATTTGAAGTGTCTACACTGATTAGTGAGTCTATTATAGCTTGAAGAGTTTATTGTTATTGCATAGTAACTATTTGGGATCGTGATATGTTGACTACCCTTGTTGAGCTAGAAATGGTAGGTTTTGATGTTATAATGGGTATGGATCGGCTGACTTCTTGTTATACCATTGTATATTGCCGAGCTAAGATGTGCAATTCTTTGTTCAAAAGAGGCATATTGGGGCACCAAGGGGTAGGTTTAGTTCTTATCTTAAGGCAAAAAAGATGATGTCCAAAGGGAACATATGCCATCTAGTGAGGGTGAAGGATATAGATGTGGAGCCACCGATTCTTCAATTTGTTCCAGTGGTAAATGAATTTCCTGAAGATCTTCTAATTTTTCCTCAGGAATGAGAAGTGGATTTTTGTATTGACATGATTCCAGGTAATCAACTTATATCCATACCTCCATATAGAATAGCCCCGGTAGAATTATGGGAGTTGAAGGAGACATTAAAAGACTTGTTAGAAAAGGAATTCATAAGGCCTAGTATGTCCCCTTGGTGAGCACCAGTTTAGTTTTTTCATAAGTAAGATGGATCATTGAGAATGTGTATTGACTACTGGCAGTGGAGTAAGGTGACTATTAAGAATAAGTATCCCCTCCCTTGAAGTGATGATTTGTTTGATCAATTACAAGGTTCTAAGTGTTTCTCAAAGATTGACTTGAGGTCGATTATCACTAATTGAGGGTTAAAGAGAATGACATATCCAAGACAACTTCTTCAACACTATATGGCCATTATGAGTTTTTAGTTATGTCGTTTGGACTAACAAATGCACCAGCAACTTTCATGGATTTGATGAATAGAGTGTTCAAGCCATTCTTGGATGTGTTTGTAATGGTATTTATAGATGATATTCTTATGTATTCAAGATCGAAAGAGGACCATACTAATCACTTGTGACAGGTGTTAAAAATTCTTCATTATTGTAAGTTATACGCAAAGTTCTCTAAATATGAGTTTGGTTAAATCAGTGGAAATCTTAGGGAATATTATATTCGATGAAGAAATAAGTGTTCATTCTCAAAAGATAGCTGTGAAGAACTGGCCAAGACCTATGACACCTTTGAAAAATTGTAGTTTCTTTGGGTTGGCAGGTTATTATAGGAGGTTTGTTGAAGGATTTTCTTCCATTTCTTCACCTTTGACAAAGCTAACGCATAAAAGAGTCAAGTTTCAATGGAATTATGCCTGTGAAAGAAGCTTCCAAGAGTTTAAGAATAAGTTAACTTCCACACCTGTATTGGTACTTCCAGAAGGCACAGAGGGGTATGCAGTGTATTGTGATACTTTGAGAATAGGTCTAGGATGTGTGTTGATGCTGTATGGTAAGGTATCTTGAGCTACCAGCGATTGTATTTGGTTTAAGGCTATGGAACCACTACTTGTATAGGGTTTATGTTGACATATATACCGACCATAAGAGTTTGTGATATATCATTAAGAAGAAGGACCTAAATCAGAGGCAGCGGAGGTGGCTTGAGATATTAAAAGATTGTGACATTGAAATTTTGTATCATCCGGGGAAAGTAAACATAGTAGCTAATGCGTTAAGTCATAAGGTAACGGAGAGAACTTTTGGGCAATCTATGGAAAGACAAGGGCTAACTAAAGATCTATGACAACTAGCTAGATTGGGGGTTTGCCTTCTTGAATCTCCAGACACAGAGTCATTGTGCAAAATGCGGCATAATCCTCATTAGTAGCTTAAGTGAAAAAAAACCAGTATGCGGATCTTATTCTATTACACCTTAAGGAGAATGTACAACAAGGTATGTATACCTTGTACAAATTGTAGCTAAACACTTGATTGGAAGCAATCCCATCCAACCCAAAATACTTGGCAAACTATCACACTCTTCCTCAATAATTCAATACAACTCTATTCAACCATCTTATAAAGTCACCCACTGCCTCCGAACAATAATACATCAAAAATAGCCCTTAAGCAGTTCCAAAATTCTATTACACAACACGCACTTAAATACATGACTTCCAATCATCATATAGTGAATACCTAATATAAACACATCTAGAATCCATCACCAAGTTTCTTATATAAGGAGGGATAAAATAAGACAGAACCCTTACCTCAAATTCTAAAATATTTATCCTCTTATCTTGCAGTCCTTAAAGGACTTGAATTATCCTCCAAACGTAAACCAAAGAAGAAGATAAATCTCTTTGAAGTCTAAAGAAAAGAGGGACTGCCAAGCTTAGAGAAAGTTGTCCCATGCTTTAAATATGAAGAACATAATTAGAATAGTATTCTTAAACTAAAATCGTAATTTATTCACTTACCTTATCTTGGAAAGAAATGAAATCCCAAGAACCCTAATGGAATTTTAGGGTTGTTGTAGAAGCTTGGAGAGAGCAAGAGAGAAATCTCTAGAAAGCTGATTTTTTGTCAAAGTTGAAATGAATAAAATGAGTTGTTTTCAATATCTTTAAAGGTACCAGATCTTGGCCGACTTTCTTGCCCATTTTTGGCCATAAAATACCAAGTAGATGATACACCTTCTTGGCCATTTAACTTGGGCCTTGATGGACTCAAACTTGGTGGGCCTTGGTTGCCTATTCTTCTTATATTCTATCATTTAGTTTGGGCCAGCATTAATTCAAATAGGTGTGTACATAGACTAGTAAGCGGTAAAAGGAGTCTTAGTAGGTGATGCACTTACTTGGTTATTAGGTTGGTCAATAAGTCAAAGTAGGTGATGCACCTACTATCTTAATTTAAATCAAGCAAGCAACTCACTTATTTTAGTCCATATTCCAAATCTTATTCTCTTTACTTTAACACTTATATCTACTTGGACACTTAAAACCCTAAGGTAGAATATCATCTCACTATATCACATTTAAATACAACCGTAAGGGTTAAATTGACCATACACATGATGAAATGATTGGGGTAATATAGTACTGTCCAAACCTATATTCACCATCAATACAGGCATAAGAAATTTAGTCCATTACTTATATAACAAGGCTATATCAAGTGTCATATAAATAGAATAAGTACAGGCAAAATATGAGGTGTTACGTCCTCCTCCACTTAGGATAATTCGTCCTCAATTGTTAGCATGATTAGCTTGCCTAAACAAGTTCAAGACCAAGTTCAATCTTCCTGTTACCACATAACTATTACACAGACATACTTACTTTTTAATTCTCTAAGTTAGCATCTTGGACATTCACTTCAGACTCGAATAAATGAGGGTACTTGGATTTTATCGCTTTCTCAGCTTCCCATGTGATCTCTTCTACTTGTTGACTCCTCCAAAGTACTTTTACAGAAGCTACTTCTTTATTTCTTAACTTCTTAACTTGTCAATCTAGAATAGAAATAGGTACTTCTTCATAAGTTACATCTTCCATAACTTTTACATCTTCAGTAGGAGTAATATGAGATGGATCTCCTATGCACTTTCGAAGCATTGAGACGTGAACATTGGATGTACTGTTGAAAGCTCTTGGGGTAGCTCTAACTCAAATGTAACTTGGAAAAATCTTTGAATAATCTTATATGGCCCTATATAGCATGAACTTAGTTTTCCTTTTTTACCAAACTTATTACCCCTTTCATTGGTGACACCTTTAAGAATACCCAATCTCCACTAGCAAACTCTAGCCCTCTTCTTCTAATATCTTCGTATGATTTGTGTCGACTTTGAGGTGTCAATAGCTGTTGTTGTATCACCTTAACTTTTCTCATAGCTTGATGAATAATATTTGGCCCAAATAAGGTAGTTTCACCCGCTTCAAACCACCCGATTGGTGATCTATATTTTCTCTCATATACAGCTTCATAAGGTGCCATTTTGATACTCGGGTGATAGCTACTGTTGTATGAAAACTTAATAAGTGACAAATGAACATCTCAACTACCTTTGAAATCCAATATATAAGATTGCACCATATCCTCAAGAGTTTGTATTGTACGTTCTACCTGATCATCTGTTTGAGGGTGAAAAGTTATACTTAAACTAACTTGCATCCCCAAACTCTTTTGTGATGACTTCTAAAAGTTTTTAGTAAATTCAGTTCTCCTATCGGATATAATAGAGATTGGGAATCCATGTAGCCGAACTATATCTTTAATATACAACCCTACATACTCTTCCGCTGTATAAGTGGTCTTAACTAGTAGAAAGTATGTTGATTTTGTGAGTCTATCAACTATTACCCATATGGAATCAAATTTCCAAGAGGAGCGAGGAAAACCAGTGATGAAATCCATGTTGATCATGTCCCACTTCCAAATTAGGAGCTGCAAATACAAAATATAACCTCCTAGGTTTTGATGCTCTACTTTAACTTATTGACAATTTAGACATTAGGCTATAAATTCTGCAATGTTCTTCTTCATACCTCCCCACCAATACATTTCCTTCAAGTCATGACACATTTTTGTTGACCCCGGATGGATAAAATATCTTGAATGGTGTGATTCCACCATAATCCTCTTGTTTAGTCCATCAATATTAGGTACACACAATCTGTTTATGCACCAAAGTACTCTCTCTTGCGTAAGCACAAATGCCTTTGTCATACCTTGTAGTACATTCTCTTTAAGTTGTAATAAAATAGGATCTGCATACTTCTTTTCTTTCACTTCAGTTACTAATGAGGATTCTGTCGTATTTTGTACAATAACTCCTTCGTCTGGAGATTCAAGAAGGCAAACCCCCAAGCTAGCTAGCTGGTGTAGATCTTTAGTTATCCCTTGTATTTCCGTGGACTTTCCATAAGTCCTTGGCACTGTCTCATGACTTAAAGTATCGGCTACCACGTTTGCTTTCCCCGGATGATATAAGATTTCAACGTCATAGTCCTTTAATTGCTGAAGCCATCTTCATTGCCTTAGATTCAAGTGCTTCTACTTAAAGATATATTATAAACTTTTATGGTCACTATATATATCAACATAAACCCCATACAAATAATGATGCCATATCTTTAAAGCAAATATAACTGCTACTAGCTCAATATCATGTGTTGGATAATACTTCATATATGGATGTAACTTTCTTGAGGCATAGGCTATTACCTTATCATGCTGCATCAATACACATCCTAGGCCCACTACCAAAGCATCACAATACACAGTATAGCCCTCTATACCTTCTGGAAGTACTAATACAGGTGTGGAAGTTATCTTATTCTTCAACTCTTAGAAGCTTCTTTCACAAGCATGATTCCATTAAAACTTGGCTGCTTTGTGTGTTAACTTGGTTATTAGAAATTGAAGAAAACCCCTCAGTGAACCTTCGATAATAACCTGCCAAGCATAGGAAACTATGAACCTTTGTCGGCGTTGTGGGTCTTGGCCAGTTCTTCACATCTTCTATCTTTTGAGAATCAACCCTTATTCGTTCATCAAATACATATGCCCTAAGATTGCCACTAAATTTAACCAAAACTCACATTCAGAGAATTTTGCATATAACTTACGGTCACGAAGAATCTGTAATACTTGCGGCAAATGGTTAGCATGGTCCTCTTTCTATCATGAATACACCAAAATATCCTCTGTAAATACTATCACAATCACATCCAAGAATGGCTTGAACACTATTCATTAGATCCATGAAAGTTGCTGGTGCATTTGTTTCCCAGACTGACATGACTAAAATCTCAAAATGACCATACCATGTTCAAAAAGTTGTTTTGGGTATATCTTTCTCCTTCACTCTAACTTGGTGATAACCTGACCTCAAGTCGATCTTTGAGAAACACTTAGCACCTTGTAACTGATCAAACAAATCAGTGATTCTATGGAGGGGATATTTGTTCTTAATTGTCACCTCAAATTCCATTAATATGGATAGGCACCCAGCACATTAAGGACTCGAGAGAACAAACTTTTAACCTTAATGTCCATCTAAATAACTATGATAGTAATGAAGCTTTGAAAAATATATATATAAGTTATAGCGATGATAAAAGATAAACATAAAGTTAGGCCCAAAACATATATACATGACTTGCCCAGTGAGGCAACAACTGTGAAGGAACCAAACATAACTATACTTTATAAACTAGTTTACAAAGAATTATAAGATCGACAAACCTGGTCTAATCGGGACAGGCCCCGCCTTACCCTTAACTTCTATATAATACCAAAATATATACTAAAGACTCGGGAAATCTCCCAATCAACCTGGAGATCACTAACCTCAGTTGAGTGTCTTATGCTCCTATTGAGGAGGTATGCTAGCTGGAGTACTTTTACCTTTGGCATGCAACATAGTGTCCCCCGTGAGGGACTTCAGCAAGAAAGAATGTACTGAGTATGTAAAGCATAAATTGACCATAGGTAAAATAAGGGTTTAATGAAATCTAGTATCAATATACAACTGTATAAATAATGATAAAAGACCACCTTTGCTTACACCTGTGAGATCATGTACATTACATTCTTTTCTTTACTTCTACCTTCTTTACTTTATAAACTTTATAAGGCTTATGTTATAAACGACCAGCTGATCTGTGGTACAAGAAGATGACCCATGCTAGGCATTTAGCCCCTGGGATATGGTCCTCATAAAAATGTAAATCAGGATCAACCCATGGTAGTCTTTCCTTTATCCACTTGGATACCTCCCATAATATATGGATTGGGATTGACCCATGCTATGCATTGGCCCCTGGGATACCACCCATCAATACATAAATTCACTTTACTTTGTCCCTTTAAGATTTGAGATTGTTCTTTAAGTGGTCGTAACCTTTTCGAGCTTTGGAACTATCGATATGTGAACAACATACTTGGGGAAGTGATAATGATGTAGACAACAAATATAACATCAATGTAGTAATTAAGAACTCATATAACACCATGAACCTCACTTAACTAAGGGAATAACTCATAGGACTTGTTATTAGAATAACTTTGTTACACAAGTACTTGGAAGAATAAATGGACAGATATTGCATAATGAACATATATGAAAGTACTCCAAGACACTTTAAAGACCATGGGCAGTAAGATATAGAGGTCACAAAGATTTGGACATCATATCACTTAGGCAACTAAATTTATAGGTATACTAGTGTGAGACTCTATGCCAAGGAAGAGGAAATTGAATAGCCTTACATACTTTGTTAATTTTTTTCGTCCAATACAAGTACCACGATTCAGCTTCCCCTTTTTAAGGTGTTGATCAAGCCCATCAAAACCAAAATACTCGGTAAACTATCACACTCTTCCTCAATAATTCAAAACAACTCTATTCAACTATCTTACAAAGTCACCTACTGCTTCCGAACACTAATACATTAAAAATAGCCCTTAAGCAGTTCCAAAATTCAGTTACACAATAGACACTTAAATTCATGGCTTCCAATCATCATCTAATGAATTCCCAATAAAAACATAACTAGAATCCATCACAAAGTTTCATATATAAGGAGAGATGAAATAGGACAGAACCCTTACCTCAAATTCTAAAAATTTTATCCTCTTAACTTGCAGTCCTTAAATGACTTGAATTATCCCCCAAACGTAAAACAAAGAAGAAGAAAATCTCTTAGAATTTCAAAGAAAATTATGACTGCAATCTTAGAGAAACTTCTCCCATGCTTTAAATATAAAGAACATAATTCCAATAGTCTTCTCAAAATAAGCTCATAATTTATTCACTTACCTTATCTTGGAAAGAAAGGCAATCCCAAGAACACTAATGGAATGCTAGGGTTGTTGTAGAAGCTTAGAGAGAACAAGAGAGAAATCTCTAGAAAGATGATTTTTTTTCAAGTTAAATTGAATAAAATGAGTTGTTTTCAATCCCTTTAAAGGGAAGAGCTCATGGCCGACTTTCTTGCCAATTTTTAGCCATAAAATACCAAGTAGGTGATGCACCTACTTGTCCATTTAACTTGGGCCTTGATGGGCTCAAACTTGTTGGGCCTTGTAGCCCATTCTTCTCATATTCTTTCATTTAGTTTGGGTCAGAATTAATTCAAGTAGGTGGCAATGTACATGGACAAATAAGCTTGTCAAACAAGTCTCAGTAGGTGATGCACCTACTTGGTTCTTAGGTAGGTCAATAAGTCAAAGTAGTTGATGCACCTTCTAGCTTAATTTAAGTCAAGCAAGTAGCTCACTAATTTTATTCCATATTCTAAATCTTGTTCTCTTTAGTTTAACTCATATATATTCTTGGATACTTTAAACCATAAGATAGAATACCATCTTACAAAATCACCTTTAAATACTTCCGTCGGGGTTAAATTTGCCATACACATGCTGAAATAGATGGGGTATCATAATATTGTCCAAACTTATATCTCCATCAATACTCACATAAGAAATCTAGCCCATTACGTATACCATAAAGCTATAGCAAGTGTCGTATAAATAGAATAAGTACATGCAAAATACGAGGTGTTACAGTAAAGAAATAAAGAAGTAGCTTCCGTAAAAGTACTATGGAGAAACCAACAAGTAGAAGAGGTTACCTGTGAAGTAGAAGAGACAATGAAGTCCAAGTACCCTCATTTATTCCAATCTGAAGAAGGAAATCAAAGTGTCAATTAAGGTATTAACAAGTAAGTATAAGCTTATATGTATTATGTGGCTAGTAAAAAACCTTAACTTAGGCTTGAACTTGCTTTAGCTGGTTAATCATGCTTACATTTGAGGACGAATGTTCCTAGGGGGGAGGATGTAAAACCTCTTATTCTACTTATACTAGTTCAATTTATATGTAACTTGATGAAGCTCTCTTACATATGTAAGGGACCAATTTTCTTAGATGTGTAGTGATGGTTTAAAATAGATTTTGACAGTACCATTATAACCCTATGCATTTTAGCATATATACAACTAATTTAAGCCGATGGAAGTATTTTAAGGTGATATTGTAAGGTGGTATCCTACTATAGAATTTAAAGCAGCCAAGTGTATAGAAGTGTTAAAGTAAAGATATTTAAGGGTTAGAATATGGAATAAATAAGTGAGATGCTTGCTTGACTTAAGCTAAACTTGTAGGTGACAAGTAGGTGCATCACATACTTTGACTTATTGACCAACCTATGAACAAAGTAGGTGCATCACCTACTAAGACTCCTTTGATCAGCTTATTGGGCCAAGTATACCACAACCTACCTGAATTAATTCTTTCCCAAACTAAGTGAAAGAATAGAAGGAGAATGGGCAGCCAAAGCCCAACAAGTTTGAGTCCATCAAGGCCCAAGTTAAATGGACAAATAGGTTCATCACCTACTTGATATTTTGAGACTAAAAATGGGCAAATAGGCCGTCCAAAGTAGGTCTCTTTTAAAGGGTTTAGGATCTGATAATTTAGTCCATTTTCACTTGGAAAAAAAAAACCAGATTCTAGATTTTTCTCTCTTGCTATCTCTTAGCTTCTACAACATCTCCAAAATTCCATTAGGGTTCTTGGGATTTCCCTTCCTTCCAAGCTAAAGTTAAGTTAACAAATCATAAGCTTAACTTAAGAACACTATGGGAATTATGTTCTTCATGTTTAAATTATAGGATAGCCCTTTATAAGTTTGGTAGTCCCATTTTTCTTGGTTATTAAGAGATTTTTCTCTTCTCCTTTGGTTTGTGTATGAAGGAATCAAGATCTTGAAGAGATACAAGTTAAGAGAATAAACTATCACAAAAACTAAGGTAAGGCTACTTCCCATTTTAGCCCCTTCCTATAAACATCTTTTGGTGGAGAATTGTGTGTGTATTGTTGTCAAAAACTCATGGAATGGTGATTGGAATATTCTCCTATTATGCTAAAGTGTTTTGGGACTGAACAGGGACTATTCTATATGTATTGTTGTTGGGAGGAATTGGCTAATATTATAGAATGTTTGTGTGTAGTTGTTTTTAAGTGCAAAAGAAAGATGTGCTGACACACAACTTAATTGGATGTTACATGAGCTTACTGCCCGTCACACAGTTGTATATTAAATTATATATGTTATGCAGCTCGTGGAGTGTTGGGGAGGACTTTATAAGAGAGTTGTATACTATATAGATGCGAGTAAAGTAAAAGGGGAGAAAAGAACACCTTGATTTGATAAATTATGGGTTTACTGTTAGAAAACTGTTTTAGTGATATCAAATAGCCTAAATTGGTTATTTAGCTATTAATAAAAGCTTTTCCACTTATTTCATTATAGATTAATAATTCAAAGGGGAGAAGGTTAAGCTATTGTAATGTCTGAGTTGGAAAGCAAGGTATGTAAGGCTATTCTATTTCATATTCCTTTGCATGAAGTCTCACACTAGTGTACCAATAAAGTTAGCTGCCTATTTGATATGATGTACAATTTCTTGTGTAGCTACTAACCTTTATCCTACTGCCTATGGTCTCTAAAGTGTGTTAAAGTAATTCATATGTGTTTATCACTCTATATTTGTCTATCTATTCTTCCAAGTACTTGTATGAAAAAGTTATTCTAAACAACAAGTTCTATGAGTTATTCCCTAGGTCAAATGATGTTTATTGTGTCATATGAGTTCTTAATTGCTATTTTGATGTTACATTTGTTTCCTATGTCATGGTTACTGCTCCAAGTATGTTGTTAACATATCTATAGTTCAAAATCTAAAATATGTTATGACCACCACAAGAACAATCACAAAGATTAAAGAAACAAAGTAAAGTAAATTTATTTTTTGATGGGTGGTATCCCAGGGGTAAATACCTACCATGGGTCAATCCCAATTTATATGTTATGGGTGGTATCCCAGGGGAGAAAGGAAAGACTAGCATGGGTCGATCCTAATTTATGTATTTATGAGGACTGTATCCCAAGGATTAAAATGCCTACCATGGATCATCCTCTTTTACCGCTAATCAACTAGTCATTTGTATCATTATAATATGCCTTACAAAGTTTATAAATCAATGAAGAGAAAATTAAAAAAAAGAATGTAATGTATGTGATCCCATAAGTGCAAACAAGTGTGGTCTTTTATCCTTATCTATACAATTATATATTGATACCTGGTTTCATTAAGTTCTTGTTTTACCTATGGTCACTTTATGCCTTACTTACTCAATACATTCTTTCGTACTGACATCCCTCATAGGGGACACTGTGTTTCATGTCGCAAGTACCGTTACTTTAGCTAGTAGACCTCCTTAGTAGGAGCACATGACACTCAGTTGAGATTGGTGAGCTCCGGGTTTATTAAGAGACTTACCGTGTCTTAGGAATATATTTTGGTATTGCATAGTATTTAAGGGTAAGCCGGGGCCTGTCCCAACTGAGACCAAGTTTGTTAATCTTATAGAGGCTTTGTAGACTAATGTATAAAGTGCATTTTAGTTTGGTTCCTTAATAATTGTCGTCTCAACGGCTTAGTCATGTATATATGTTTTGGGCTAATCTCTATGTTAGTCTTTTATCATTACTATTTCTTATTTATATTTGTCAAAGCTCCATTACTATCATAGCTATTCGTGTGGAAATTAGGTCTATAAGTTGGTTCTCTTGAATCTTTAGGGCGTCGAGTGCCTGTCTATCTCAATGGAACTTGAGGTGAGACACTCAACTAAAGCCTTTTCATAAGAGAGACTATTTTTCATGCCCACACTTTCTAAAGACACAACTGAAGTTGGATCACTAATGGATTTCTCGAAAAGAGACACATGGAAAACTGGATGCACTTATGGTATGTGTACATGTAAGTCTAATTCATAGGCCACATTGCCAATGCGCCTTAAAATCCTATAAGGAATAATATAGCGGGGACTGAGTTTCCCTTACTTACAAAATCTCTTCACCCCTTTTATGGGCAAAACTTTCAAGTAGACCAAATCACCAATCACGAACTCAAGCTTTTTTTTCCTCACATCTACAAAGGATTTTTGTTGACTCTGAGTTGTTTTCAACCTCTCTCAAATCATCTAGATTTCTCCATAGCCTTATGTAATAAATTGGGCCCTATCTGAGTAGCTTTATTCACCTTAAACCAACTAATAGGAGTTTACACCTTCTACTATAAACCACCTCAAATAGAGCCATCAAAATACTTGAGTGATAACTGTTATTATAGGATAACTCAATAAAAGGCAAGTGATCATCCCAACTACCCTTGAAATTTATCTTGAAAGCTCTCAACATGTCCTCTAAAGTATGAGTGGCCTGCTCAGCCTGACCATCTGTCTACGGGTGCAAAGCTGTGTTGAGATGAACTTGGGTACCAAAACCCTTCTTAAATGACTTCCAAAACTGAGAAGTAAACTGAGTACTCCTATCTGAGATGATAGTCAGAGGGACTCCATGCAACTTTACCAACTCCCTAAGGTAAAGTTTGGCATAATCCTCGACTGAATCTAAAGTACGAACTTGATGGAAATGTGAAAATTTAGTCATTTGGTCCATAATAACACAAATAGAATCATGCTATTGTCAAGTACAAGGCAACCCTGTTATGAAATCCATATTCACCACTTCCCACTTCCTGGTAGGAATACTGATATTTTAAGTCATACCACTGGTCTTTGGTGCTCAACCTTAACCTACTGGCGATGTGGACACTTAGCCATAAACTCCACGATATCCTTCTTCATACCATTCCACTAATATACTTCATGTAGGTCACCGTACATCTTAGTGTCTCCTAGGCAAATAAAATATTGAGAACTGTGAGAAACTGTAAGCATCTGCTTTCTCAAGTCATCCACATCTGGAACACATAGTATGCCCTGAAAACAAAGCAGACTATCTCCTTTTTGGGAGAAAATCTCAACCTTCTAACCCTGGACTACTTCTTTCAACTAATGCAAAATAGGATTTCTATCTTGCTTTTCCATCACCTCGGCTACTAAGAAAGATTATGAACCATTCTGAACCAGAATACTACCTTTGGCTGAATCAACAAACCAAACTCCTAATCTACTAAGCCTATGTACATCCTGAACCAATTCATTTTTCCCATCCTCTACATGAGCACCACAACCCATAAAAATCCATCTAAGAGCATCAACCACTACAATGGCTTTATCCGGATGGTACAGGACACTCATAGCATAATCTTTCAACAGTTCTAGCCATCTCCTCTGACAAAGATTTAGATCTTTTTGACTAAACACATACTGATGGCTCTTGTGATCCATGATCGCATCCATATGAAGTCTATAAATATAGTGCCTCTAAATCTTAAAGGAAAAAACAATTGCTGCCAACTAAAGATCATGAGATGAGTAATTATTCTTATGAGGTTTAAGTTGTCTAGAGGCATACGCTATAACCTTACCATGCTGCATCAACGCACAACTGAGGTTAACTCCTAAAGTATCACAATAAACTACAAAACCATTTGAACACTCTAGTAGAGTCAAAACTAGAACGGAGATGAGTCGATTATCAACTCTTCAAAACTCTTCTCACAAGTGTTGAACCACTAAAATTTTACATTTTTATGAGTCAATTTAGACATAGGAGAAGTATTAGATGAAAATACTTTAACAAACCGTCTGTAGTAACCGACTAAATCCAAGAAACTCCTAATCTCTGATGGAGAGATCAACTTGAATGCCCTCACCAAAAATGATGTGACCAAGGAATGCCACTGCTTTCAACCAAAATTCACATTTCTTGAACTTAGCTAATAACTAGCAATCTTTAAGATTCTGCAAAACAATCCTCAAATTGTCTACATATTCACTCTCACTCTGAGACTATACGAGGATGTCATCTGTAAAAATAATGATGAACATGTCCATGTACTATTTGAACACCCTGTTCATCAAGTCAATAAAAATTATAGGAGCATTTGTTAGTCCAAAAAGCATAAAAAAAATTCATAGTGACCATACCGAGTTCTAAAGGTTGTCTTTGAAATGTCACATTCTCTCACTCTAAGCTGATCATAGTCAGATCGGAGGTATATGTTTAAGAATTAGTTGGTGCCCTGAAGCTGGTCTAACAAGTCAACGATGATAGGAATGGGATACTTATTCTTGATTGTGACCTTGTTCAACAAACGATAATCAATGAATATTCTTAGGGAACTATCTTTCTAATGCACAAAAAGAATTGAAGCCCCAAGGTGAGATGCTGGGCTAGATAAAACTTTTGTCGAAGGATCTTTAAACTGGTACTTCAATTCCTTAATCTCAGTTGGAGCCATTTTGTAAGGAGGAAATGAAATAGGTTGGGTCTCTTGAAGGAGCTCTATTCTGAAGTTTATTTCGTGCTTGGGAGGAACTCCAGGAAGATCTTTTGGAAACACTTCTAGGAATTCATTAACCCCTATAATTAATTAAAGGGTTAGGGTTTTAGACTTTAAATCCTTAACCAGAACTAGATGATAGCTGCACCCTTTTGAAATAATTTTTCTAGCCTTAAGGAAAGAGACAAACCGACCAATAGGCACAGAAGATCTACCCTTCGATACTAAGACTGGCTTATTTAGAAATGAAAATTGGACTACTCTATTTATACAATCGATTGAGGTATAATAGAAATGTAACCAATCTATGCCAAAATGATGTCAAAATCAGTCATATCTAACTCTACGAGATCTTATGAGGTTACTTTATGAGAAACTATGACTGGTAATTTCTTTATACCCGTCTAGCTATGACTGAGTTACCGACAGGAGTAGAGACTAAGAAAGGTTGTGAAAGGATTTTTTGATTGATATCGAAGTCTACTATTGTATAAGGAGTCACGAAAGATTGTGTGGATCTAGGATCTAACAAACCATAAACATCAATATTAAAAAAGGGTAACATTCTAAAGACTACATCAGGGGAACCCTCCTAATCCTATAAAGTCTGCAATGCATATAATCTGTTCTGACGCTGACCACCATCTGTACTAGATGAGGCACCCTGTTGAATAGGGCAAGCTGTTGGGGCTGTTGAAGAGGTAGGTGAGTACGACCACTGATATCACCCCTATTAAATGAAGGAAGATCTTAAAGCTTATGAACTAACTTTCCACAACCAAAGCATCCATCCTTACCTATCAAACATTCTCGGGGATGGTTTTTCCCACACTTCTTAAAAGTTGGGAAAGTACAATCACTGGAAACACTATAATGACACTTAGAGCCTGATGCTCTACCTTTTTTTATCTTGCGAGGGCCTAGCTGATGAAATAATGGAAGATATGGTGATAGGGCTGAAGATCTCTACTTAAGCTGAGAGTGATTACCACCGGCCAATTTTTATTGAGAATACTCAAAATTTCCTTTTTCTTTCTCTCTTATTCATATTCTCCCTTTCCTTTTCATTAGTCTTCTCTTTCTCAATTTGTTGATCATGAGTCATAAGCCTTGATATGTCCATCTCCTTGACTTGTATAGCGGTCCTACACTACTTTACCATTGTCTTAGAGACACCTAAAATGAACTATCTCATACGGGCCCTTGAATTGGCCATCATTGTTGGAGCAAAGTTAAAGAGCTGAGTAAACTTCAGAAAACACTCTTTTACGATCTTGTTACCCTGCTTTAGATTGGTGAGTTAATGAACCTGGGCTTCCCTTAACTCTAGTGGGAAAAACCTGTTCAGAAATATAGTCATGAAATCAACCCAATCCAGTGGACGTACATCTACACCTCTATTTTCCAATCACTATTTGCACCAAGTCTGAGCCACTCTCTTCAACTAATAGGTGGCTAAGTCTTCATTCTCAACTAGAGTGATACCCATAATCTGAGTGACTTTCTGAATCTCATCAATAAACTCCTGCAGATCCTCCTCAACTTTAGAACCATGGAACTCTAGAGTATTCATCTGAGTAAAGTCCCAGACTCTCATCATTGACAAATTTCCATTTGGATTAACAGGAGCAACAACCTACTGATTGAACTGAAAGGTCGTTGCTTGAGCATACACCAGAAAGGCAGCCCTGAATGCGACATGCGCAACTTGCTCATTCAAGGGGCCAACTAGAGCTGGTGGTGTTTTTGGTTTTTGTTGCCATTTCTCTTTTTGTTTTCTCTTCTGGGAGTCATTTTCACTGTAAATGCATCGACCATGAATTAGAAGGAGATTAAATAGAGTTCACACTCTATCGCACAACATGAACATGAAAGAAATGAAACTTTACTGAATGTTTCATAACATCTCCCTCATAAATATGGCATGCTTCACACCCATGAACGAGACTCTACTTAATGCGGCTTTAGACATCCTCGAACACTTTAAAAATAATGTTTTGATACCAAGTTTGTCATAAGCCTATTGTCACGCCCCGAATCCAATCGAGACATGATTGGCACCCATAGCCGATAAGGCCCGAGAGAACCAACCTTTGCCTATGTTCAATCATATGCATGCCATAAGAAACCCATAAACACATAACAGCTATAGAGACCAACAATGGAAATCATGGAACATGATATATATATACATACGCGAACCTGGGCCGTTGAGGCCACCGAGTCAAGTACGACATTTCCCTTTTACATTTATACACCCACACCTGTCTACAAAAGCCTCTAGCAAAGCATTGACCAAAATGAACTAAAAGTCGGGACAAGTCCCCGCTTTATACAACATGTACAATACCAAAACATATATACACTCTGACTCGGAGAAGCCCCGAATTAGCTAGAGCTCACCAATGATCTGCAACAACTGGTAACCTACTGTGGAGGACTACTAGTACCTGCGCCTGCAGCAAGTAAGGTAAACTTCCCAAGGGGGTCAGTACGAAATAAGTACTGAGTATGCAAGGCTCAGATGAAACTGTACAACACATGAATATTTCAATGAACTCAAATACATATGACTAATCACTGTGAGTAAGTCACCATGTTGCATTTTGGGAACCATGTGGATTTCTTACATTACTTTCATTACTTTCTTTACATTCAATACTCACTTGTCATTACATGTGTCACAATGTACCCGGGCCCCTACTGATCAGTGGGTCTTTTCATATCATATCATCATGTTGGGATCGAGTCGAGCTAGGCTTATGCCCCTAGACTTGCCACCCATACATCAATGCATCAGGATCGGGTCGAGCTAGGCTTATGCCCCTAGACCTACCACCCATAAATCCATACCTCGGGATCGAGTCGAGCTAGGCTTACGCCCCTAGACTTGCCACCCGTACTTGATCATTGACCACATATGCATTACTTTGTTCAATACTTTGAGATTGATACTTTGATAGTCATAACATCACTTGAACTTTGGAACATAACATTGTTGGAAGCTTTGAATCATTAACCAATGAGTGAGAGACATGTGAATAAACATCATGAGAAATATAACATTACTAGCACCTTAACACCATTGGAACCATTGGACAAGAATCCATGAACAAGGGACATAAGTATAATCACTCTTGGAACTTTGGGACATTTACCATGATTATAGGACATGAGACTTACAATTGATCAATGAGTAGGAAATGTATAACAATGACCATTTCTAACCGGATATGGAATACCTTAGCACATTTCGGGATAGGACTAGTGACATGTCAATGTGAACACTATTTGCCGCAGAAAGATACGGACAAAGTAACCTTACATACCTTGGATTCGCAATACGAATATATAATCCTAGAGGTGCGTACAATAGTCCCGCTCCTTCTTTATGTGTCACTCTACAACACAAATACAATACGTAATTCACATTAACCACCAACTACTCTTCAAATGCACATAACATCAATGAGTCACATATTTGCCCTTAAACATGCCACTTCCCCTTGACAAAACCATTGATAAAATTATTATTACAAAAATCCCCCAATATTCCATACATTGACCAATACATGAAAATCAATACATTTCACCACAACACTTCTCCTTTACACTTTCTTATCCATACCACATCACAAATAATCCATCAATTTACCTTAATACAACTCATAACACATATCGGCCAAAATCCCACAATTTCCACTTATAGACAAGAACAAGTTTAATACCAAAAATATCACCATACATGTTCATATTTTGTCCATACCATGCTTTTTCATCAAAGGCACAAGTCCTAATTCAAGTTCAAATCACCAAGATAGCACATTTTTCACCAAAAGCAAAAATACACTATTCACCATCTTGCCAACACAACTATCATAATATACATAATCTCCCATGCATATAATATGTTAATACATGAGGAGAAATACTTACCAAGGCTTGGAATATGTTGATCTTGTCCAAGGAGTCCAAAGGAATATTTTGCTTTAGGGTTTGGAGCTTAAAGAAATATTTGAGAAAATATCACAAAGGCATGAGAGCTTTTGGATAATAAAAATCTGATCTTGGGGCCTTTATATAGACCCTAAGTCAATCTTAGCCATTCCTTGGCATTAAATGTGGTCAAAGTGAAAGAATGGGTCATTTTGCCCTTGGGCCATGTCTTTTACATTCCATTTTGGGCCTAACTTTGGGCCCAATAACACATATCCATGTAATCCATCACATTTCCTGTATTATTCACCATATATATCATGTTTACGTAATTCCATAATGTCACGACCTTATTCTCTTACGAGATTCTCATTCGTCGCCTCGATCGCAAAAATAGGAATTGTAGTCGCCCTTGGCTTCATTGGACATTTTAGATCACTATTCACATTTCATGATTTGATCATGTGGGAGTATGTAGGAGTGTATTGAAGTTTTTGAATCTTTAACAATGTTCAAAGAACTCCAAAGAACCAAAATAAACCATCCAAGAAGCGTCGTAGAATTGCGTTACAAAACGGGTCCGGAAAGGCACAAGATTTGTGCCTTGCGCCACTAGCTGCAAAGCTGGCTGTGGCGCAAGATCCCAGCCTTCTCTGAAGTTTCAGAATGCAGGTGGCTTGCGCCACACCCCTGAAACAGGGTAGTGGCGCAAGTTTCAGCACCTTGCTGAATTTTTCGGCCACTTCTCCGATACTTGCATATCGTCCAATACCTTATCAAAACACTACAAAATACTTACTTAGTGATCTTAACCATCAAGTAAACATGACTCCAAGTCACCGAATGAGGTTAGAATGTGTACGGGGTATTACCCAAATGCTTCAAGAAATCACAAAACACCTTCTACAAGGTCTAATCGCACATATTAGGTCCGATATCAAATGTTTCACCAATGACACTATAAAACACATACTCTTGGCATTTCAACACCTAGGTAGATATAACCCCAAGGTATCAAGTGAGATAATAAAAATACGGGGTGTTACATTCCTCCCCCCTTAGAAACATTCATCCTCGAATGAAACAACATTGTCTTATATACAACAAATGCACCTTTACTTTAACAACCTATACCCATTCACATAATGCTCTTAAATACTTACTTGTTATTGTTCCACCTATGCACTGTGAACTTCTTGGTCCATTTTAAATAGATGGGGATACTTGGATTTCATCATTTCTTCCGCTTCCCATGTGATCTCCTCTACGTGTTGGTTTCTCCAAAGGACTTTTACGAATGCTATGTCTTTATTTCTCAATCTCTTCCCTTGTCGATCTAGGATAGCAATGGGCACCTCGTCATAAGTGAGATCCTCTGTAACTTGAATATCTTCTATGGGAATAATACAAGAAGGATCTTCTATGCATTTTTGAAGCATCGAAACATGAAATACCGGATGGACTGAGGAAAGTTCCTGGGGTAGTTCCAACTCATACGCGACTTGCCCAAATCGTCTAATGATTTCATATGGGCCTATGTAGCGTGGACTCAATTTCCCTTTCTTTTCGAACCGCATTAACCCTTTCATCGGTGACACCTTTAAAAATACCCAATCACCTATGGCGAATTCAAGCCCTCTTCTTCGAACATCGGCATATGACTTGTGACGACTTTGAGCCGTTTGTAACCTCTGTTGGATGACTTTAACTTTCTCCATAGCCTGATGAACAATATCTGGCCCAAGTAAAGCAGTTTCACCTGCTTCAAACCATCCAATTGGTGATCTACATTTCCTTCCGTGCAAAGCTTCATAAGGTGCCATTTTAATACTTGAATGATAGCTATTGTTGTAAGCAAATTCAATAAGAGGCAAATGGTCATCCCAACTGCCTTGAAAATCTAATGCGCAAGCTCGCAGCATATCTTCAAGTGTCTGAATAGTACGTTCTGCTTGTCCATCAGTCTGGGGATGGAAAGCCGTACTCAAATTCACCCGTGTACCCAAACTCTGCTGAAAAGATTTCCAAAAGTGTGCTGTGAACTGTGCTCCTCTATCTGATATAATAGAAAGTGGAATACCATGCAATCGTACAATCTCTTTCACATACAACTTCGTATAATCCTCAGTTGTATAGGTCGTCTTGACCAGTAAAAAATGCGCTGATTTAGTAAGTCGGTCCACTATGACCCATATGGAATCAAACTTCTGCAATGTACGAGGCAAACCCGTAATGAAATCCATATTAATAATATCCCACTTCTATACTGGAAGATTGATACATTGCATGTAACCTCCCGTTTTCTGATGTTCCACTTTCACTTGTTGACAATTTGGGCACTGCGCGACAAATTCTGCAATGTTCTTTTTCATGTTTCCCCACCAATACACTTCTTTCAATTCATGGTACATTTTAGTAGCACCCAGGTGAATGGAATAGCGCGAATGGTGCGCCTCTGTCATTATTCGTGTCCTTAGCTCATCTAAGTCCGGTACACATAATCTCCCTTGACATTGGAGTACCCCTTCCGGTGAAACATCAAATGCCTTGGTTAAATTCTGCTGCACATTTTTCTTTAGCTGTAATAAAATAGAATCCGTAAATTGCTTCTCTTTCACTTTAGCTATCAAGGAGGATTTCGCTGCATTCTGCACAATAACTCTATCATCGGAGGATTCAATAAGGCGAACTCCCAAGCTGGCTAGTTGATTCAAATCTTTGATTATCTCATGCTTTTCATTCAACTGACCACTAGTTCTCTCTACTGCCTTACGGTTCAATGCATCAGCTACTACATTTGCTTTGCCTGGGTGATAAGGAATATCAATGTCATAGTCTTTTAAAAGTTCTAACCACCTTCGTTGCCTTAAATTGAGTTCCTTCTGCTTAAAAAGATATTGCAAGCTTTTGTGATCCGTATAGATGTCAACATGAACCCCATATAAATAATGACGCCATATCTTTAAAGCAAAAACTACCGCTGCCAATTCGAGATCATGTGTGGGATAGTTTTTCTCATGTGGTCGCAACTGTCGTGAAGCATATGCTATGACATTACCGTGTTGCATCAACACACATCCGAGGCCAACCCCGGAAGCATCACAATACACTACATAACCTTCAGTACCCTTGGGAAGCACTAAAACTGGTGTGGAGGTTAATTTATCCTTCAACCTTTGGAAGCTTTTCTCACATGCGTCATTCCATTGAAATTTTACTGCCTTATGTGTAAGCTTTGTTAATGGTGCAGCAATAGAGGAAAAACCTTCCACAAATCTTCTGTAATAACCTGTCAGTCCAAGAAAACTATGAATCTCTGTAGGTGTCGTAGGTCTTGGCCAATTTTTCACTGCTTCAATCTTCTGTGTATCAACTTGTATACCTTCATCTGACACAATGTGGCCCAAGAACGCAACTAATTTCAACCAAAACTCACACTTAGAGAATTTGGCATACAACTTACGCTCACGGAGAATTTGCAACACTTGCCATAAATGATTAGCGTGGTCTTCTGGTGATCTTGAATAAACAAGGATATCATCTATAAATACTATCACGAACACGTCTAAGAATGGCTTAAATACCCTATTCATCAAATCCATAAACACAGCCGGTGCATTTGTTAGTCCAAATGACATAACTAAAAATTCATAATGGCCATACCGTGTTCGAAAAGCTGTCTTGGGCACATCTTCTTCTCCAACTCTGACTTGATGGTAACCCGACCTCAAGTCAATCTTTGAAAAACACTTGGCACCCTGTAACTGATAAACAAATCATCAATTCGAGGGAGAGGAAATTTGTTCTTGATTGTTACTTTATTCAGTTGCCTATAGTCGATGCACATTCTCAAGGTGCCATCTTTCTTTCGCACAAATAATACTGGCGCGCCCCACGGGGACATACTAGGCCTAATGAAGCTCTTGTCCAGCAAAGCTTTCAACTGCTCCTTCAATTCACGCAGTTCCGTCGGAGCCATTCTATATGGAGGGATAGAAATAGGGTGAGTGCCTGGAATCACATCAATGCCGAATTCCACTTCCCGTTCTGGGGGTAAACCTAGAAGATCCTCTGGAAATACATCTAGAAATTCATTAACCACCGGGACTGACTGCGGAGTTAGTGGTTCCACTTCGGTATCTTTCACCCGTACTAGATGACATATGTATCCTTTAGCAATCATTTTTCTGGCTTTCAAATAGGAAATAAATCTTCCTCGTGGTGCCCCTACATTACCTTGCCATTCAAGAACATTTTCTTGTGGAAAACAAAATTGCACCTTCTTGGCCTGGCAATCTACCGTAGCATAACAAGAAGCCAACCAATCCATTCCCATAATTACATCAAAATCCACCATGTCCAATTCAATGAGATCGGCCAACGTATCATCACCACACACTGTTACCACACAGTTATGATATACTCTCTTTGCAATAATATATTCACCAACCGGTGTAGACACTTCAATGGATTTAATTAATAATTCCGGTGCCTTTGTAAATTTTGCAGCAACCAATGGAGTAACATAGGAAAATGTAGAACCTGGGTCAATTAGTGCATATACATTATGTGAGAATATGGATAATGTACCTGTGACAACATCAGGGGAAGCCTCTGAATTCTGGCGGTCCACCAAAGCATAAGTGTGATTCTGGACCCCGCTAGTGCTGGCTGCTCCTCTGGCACCTCTACCACGGCCAACAGGCTGCACACCTCTGCCCAATGAAGGGACCGATGCTGATGATGCAACAGTCGACCCAGCCGGTCGTGCTATACCACTCATGCTCCGTTGTGGACAATCTCTCACTATATGTCCCGGCATACCACACCAAAAGCAGACATTCGTCCCTGACCGAAATGTGCCTGAATGAATACGCCCGCAATGCTGACACTGCTGACGAGGGAAACCTGCTGCCTGTGATCCATGAACCCCACTACTCTGCCCAGGTGAACCACCTCTAAACCCTCGAGACTGAGAATAAGCACCCCCTGTGGAATAAAAGAATGACGGTCCAGGTGGTCTAAGAAACATGCGGGGCCTAGATCCTCCTTGGGACATCATAGGTGGTCCCATAGGTCTAGCCCTTTTGGACTGTCCCCTATCAAATTCATGTACCCTTCGTCTCTGTCTTTGATCTTTCATTTTCTGGGCGAAGGCTTGTATTCGAGCAATGTCCATGTCCCTATTCAAGGCCGCAATAGTGCAATCTCTTACCAAATATGGCTCTAGTCTGTCCACGTATCTATGGACCTTGTCTGTCATCGTAGCCACAACATTTGGCGCATATCGAGCCAAGGAATTAAATTGCAAGATATATTCCCTGACGCTTAGATTTCCCTGATGAAGATTTAGGAATTGATCCGCACGTGCCTCACAGATCTCATAGGGAAAGTAATGATCAAGAAAAGCCACTTTAAACTCTTCCCACGTAGGTGGGGTTGCATTAATATCACGGGATTTCTTCCAATCCTCGTACCACAATATTGCCTCTCCTTTCAACCTGTACGCAGCAAGTTCCACTGTTTCTACCCCTGTCACATGCATAACTTCTAAGGCCCTCTGAATTTGATCCACGAAGTCCTGTGGATCTGCTTTTGGATCTGCCCCTGTGAAGATAGGAGGGTCCAATTTGAGGAAATCCTGTGTTCTGCGACTTGCTACTCTAGCCGCATCATCATCATGTGTCATTGGACCAGCTCTTCCTTAACTCTGGGCTGCCACTAACTGTGTTAACATCTGAACTGCATTTTTAAGATCCTGATCTGTAGTATTGACTGGTGGTTCTACAGGTACGCTTCTCCTACTTGAATCTTCTGGTACAGAGAGAGTGGAGGAAGCTCGTGACACAAATTCAGGCTCAGTATCCCCTTGATGAACTTGATCAGGTGGTGGTATATAGTTCCTTCACCAGCAATTCTATCTATTCGCTTACTTTTACCTTTTCCTTTTCCTCTTCTAGTGTTTGGCATTTTGACTATACCAAAGAAAAACAATTACCAAGATCAGATACAATGCAACTTACAACATTGGCTCTATTGCACGATCTAGAATGAAAAAAAGAAACAACATCTTAAATGTCCCGTAGCCTCCTACTTATAAATGTGGTGCACAACACATCGATAAGTAAGACTCTACTCAGACACGGCTTTGTAGACATCCTTAGACCGACCTGCTCTGATACCACTTTTTTCACGCCCCGAATCCAATCGAGACATGATTGGCACCCGTAGCCGATAAGGCCCGAGAGAACCAACCTTTGCCTATGTTCAATCATATGCATGCCATAACAAACCCATAAGCACATAACAACTATAGAGACCAACAATGGAAGTCATGGAACATGATATATATATACATACGCGAAACTGGATCGTTGAGGCCACCGAGTCAAGTACGACATTTCCCTTTTACATTTATACACCCACACTTGTCTACAAAAGCCTCTAGCAAAGCATTGACCAAAATGAACTAAAAGTTGAGACAAGTCCCCGCTTTATACAACATGTACAATACCAAAACATATATACACTCTGACTACAAGAAGCCCCGAATTAGCTGGATCTCACCAATGATCTGCAACGACTGGTAACCTACTGTGGAGGCCTACTAGTACCTGCGCCTGCAGCAAGTAAGGTAAATTTCCCAAGAGGGGTCAGTACGAAATAATTACTGAGTATGCAAGGCTCAGATGAAACTGTACAACACATGAATATTTCAATGAACTCAAATACATATGACTAATCACTGTGAGTAAGTCACCATGTTGAATTTTGGGAACCATGTGGATTGCTTACATTACTTTCATTACTTTCTTTACATTCAATACTTACTTGTCATTACATGTGTCACAATCTACCCAGGCCCCTACTGATCAGTGGGTCTTTTCATATCATATCATCATGTTGGGATCGAGTCGAGCTAGGCTTATGCCCCTAGACTTGCCACCCATACATCAATGCATCGGGCTCGGGTCGAGCTAGGCTTATACCCCTAGACCTACCACCCATAAATCCATACCTCGGGATCGAGTCGAGCTAGGCTTACGCCCCTAGACTTGCCACCCGTACTTGATCATTGACCACATATGCATTACTTTGTTCATTACTTTGAGATTGATACTTTGATAGTCATAACATCACTTGAACTTTGGAACATAACATTGTTGGAAGTTTTGAATCATTAACCAATGAGTGAGAGACATGTGAATAAACATCATGAGAAATATAACATTACTAGCACCTTAACACCATTGGAACCATTGGACAAGAATCCATGAACAAGGGACATAAGTATAATCACTCTTGGAACTTTGGGACATTTACTATGATTATAGGACATGAGACTTACAATTGATCAATGAGTAGGAAATGTATAACAATGACCATTGCTAACCGAATATGGAATACCTTAGCACATTTCGGGATAGGACTAGTGACATGTCAATGTGAACACTATTTGCCGCAGAAAGATACGGACAAAGTAACCTTACATACCTTGGATTCGCAATACGAATATATAATCCTAGAGGTGCGTACAATAGTCCCGCTCCTTCTTTATATGTCACTCTACAACACAAATACAATACGGAATTCACATTAACCACCAACTACTCTTCAAATGCATATAACATCAATGAGTCACATATTTGCCCTTAAACATGCCACTTCCCCTTGACAAAACCATTGATAAAATTATTATTCCAAAAATCCCCCAATATTCCATACATTGACCAATACATGAAAATCAATACATTTCACCACAACACTTCTCTTTTACACTTTCTTATCCATACCACATCACAAATAATCCATCAATTTACCTTAATACAACTCATAACACATATCGGCCAAAATCCCACAATTTCCACTTATAGATAAGAACAAGTTTAATACCAAAAATATCACCATACATGTTCATATTTTGTCAATACCATGCTTTTTCATCAAAGGCACAAGTCCTAATTCAAGTTCAAATCACCAAGATAGCACATCTTTCACCAAAAGCAAAAATACACTATTCACCATCTTGCCAACACAACTATCATAATATACATAATCTCCCATGCATATAATATGTTAATACATGAGGAGAAATACTTACCAAGGCTTGGAATATGTTGATCTTGTCCAAGGAGTCCAAAGGAATATTTTGCTTTAGGGTTTGGAGCTTAAAGAAATATTTGAGAAAATATCACAAAGGCATGAGAGCTTTTGGATAATAAAAATCTGATCTTGGGGCCTTTATATAGACCCCAAGTCAAACTTAGCCATTCCTTGGCATTAAATGTGGTCAAAGTGGAAGAATGGGTCATTTTGCCCTTGGGCCATGTCTTTTACATTCCATTTTGGGCCTAAATTTGGGCCCAATAACACATATCCATGTAATCCATCACATTTCATGTATTATTCACCATATATATCATGTTTACGTAATTCTATAATGTCACGACCTTATTCTCTTACGAGATTCTCATTCGTCGCCTCGATCGCAAAAATAGGAATTGTAGTCACCCTTGGCTTCATTGGACATTTTAGATCACTATTCACATTTCATGATTCGATCATGTGGGAGTATGTAGGAGTGTATTGAAGTGTTTGAATCTTTAACAATGTTCAAAGAACTCCAAAGAACCAAAATAAACCATCCAAGAAGCGTCGTAGAATTGCGTTACAAAACGGGTCCGGAAAGGCACAAGATTTGTGCCTTGCGCCACTAGCTGCAAAGCAGGCTGTGGCGCAAGATCCCAGCCTTCTCTGAAGTTTTAGAACGCAGGTGGCTTGCGCCACACTCCTGAAACAGGGTAGTGGCGCAAGTTTCAGCACCTTGCTGAATTTTTCGGCCACTTCTCTGATACTTGCATATCGTCCAATAGCTTATCAAAACACTACAAAATACTTACTTAGTGATCTTTACCATCAAGTAAACATGACTCCAAGTCACCAAATGAGGTTAGAATGTGTACGGGGTATTACCCAAATGCTTCAAGAAATCACAAAACACCTCCTACAAGGTCTAATTGCACATATTAGGTCCGATATCAAGTGTTTCACCAATGACACTATAAAACACATACTCTTGGCATTTCAACACCTAGGTAGATATTACCCCAAGGTATCAAGTGAGATAAGAAAAGTACGGGGTGTTACACCTATACTAACCCCTAGTCGCAAAATGGTGATTAGATCTACAAGTAAGCCCAAGCTAACCCATGGCCTGGCATGACACTAAGAAATTGGATATAACTTAAATATATTGAGCAGAAGAAAAAATTTATGTGATATAATAATAATCAAAACCAATACCAATGCTGAAATGTCAAAACTAGAACTGTCTGACATATCCATAGAGCTAAAAATCAAACAGTCTGTTTGAAAGAATCTACTAATGATAAGTTGCTAGGATAAGCCCCCAACTATCTCTAAACTATCTAAAAACTAGAAAGAAATACTAAAATAAAAGATAGACGCTCATTCTTAGATGATGAGGACTCACCACTATCAGCTATTGGAAAGGCATTGGAATGTATCAACTGTAGGACTAATGTTGAGCGTCTGAACCTATATCGCAATATAATACATCAGAAGAAAAGGTAACTGATTAGTACTTTGAATGTACTGAGAATGTGAGATATGCAAGTATAAAATATGTTGATAAATAATGAACTAAATATGATAATCTGAAAGTCATAGGTTAAGCATGTACAAACATAAATAAGGGACCTGTACTATACTGAGTCTGAATCTGTAACCGACATAGCCCATGTGAGCAACATGGAATCTAACATGTTACCCAAGTTGGGAGGGTATTCTATACTTTTCCAAGGATAAGAACCATGGTTGGCGTGAATTCACTCATGAGCCCATTCGAGTAAGGGAGAAACTCTTAACTGGCGAGGACCCCTTAAACTTACGGTGGCACGTAGTTTGGGACTTGGGTTGCAATAAACCATAGCCACTCGGTGCTAAGTACTACTCCCATTATCATATACATATGCGAATAATCATATTGAAAACTGAGTAAAATAAACTAGTTCAATTTACTATATCTAACATATGCAAAAGCCTTATTTAAAACATGTACAAACTGCTATTAATGATCATAAGATGTTTAGGAACACAATTTACTAAAAAAAAATCATAAATTGAGATAATAGGGTTCTTGTACTAATTCATGTTTTTACATAAAAACTAAACTCGAAAATATATTTTCCTATCCTAAAAAAGCTTGTAATTTCTTCTTTGTATCTAATAATTCTTCTGCAACACACATAGTAGAAAAAATACTTGCTTCAGAAGAATTATTAGATACAAAGAAGAAATTACAATCTTTTTTAGGATTAGTTAATCAAGTACGTGACTATATACCTAAATTAGCAACACACCTAAAACCCTTACAAAAGAAATTAAAAAAGGATGTAGAATACAATTTTGATGAACAAGATAAAACTCATATACAACATATCAAAATATTATGCAAAAAATTACCAAAACTATATTTCCCGGATGAAAAAAGAGAATTCATATACATAGTAGAAATAGATTCAAGCGAACATAGCTATGGCGGAGTATTAAAATATAAATACGTGAATGAAACAACAGAACACCACTGCAGATATTATTCAGGATCATATACGGAACCACAGGTAAAATGGGAGATAAATCGAAAAGAACTATTTGCTTTATATAAATGTTTATTAGCTTTCGAACCATATATTGTTTACAACAAATTTATTGTGAGAACAGATAATACACAAGTAAAATGGTGGCTAACAAGGAAAATACAAGACTCAGTTACAACAAAGGAAATACGAAGACTTGTATTAAACATACAGAACTTCACATTCAATATTGAAGTAATTCGAACTAACAAAAACGTTGTTGCAGATCACCTATGAAGACAAAGCTACACAGACAGAGCCAGATAAAATAATGGAAGATATGCTAAAAGCTATTACTACACTTTGCCAAAAAGTGGATAGTATGGACATAGAAATACAAAAGCTAAAGGTTGATGAAGTTATACTGAAACCTAAAGCTACTGTAAGTCAGCCGCATGACTCTAAAAATGCTGAGCTACGTCGATCGGAAGACGGTAAAAATCCAGAACTAGAAGGAGACGTTGAGACACTCTTAAAAACTCATAACAATTTAGTTAATGCAGTTGCAGGAACAAGTAGCGCAGGACCAAGCAAAACAGCTAGTAAAAGGCCAGCTAACAGCAATTTAAATAGTTTGTTTAACAAACCATTTGTCCAAAAAATACCACAAATAAATATACCAACCCCACAAACCGCATCATACGCAGCCAGTCTAAACCAAGACAAACAGATATATGACCATATTTCCAATTCATATATCAGAAATTTACACAAAATCCAAACATACCTAAACCTTCAACCAAGATCTACCACTACCACAAATCCAGAAACAGATTATATTACCCAAAAGTTCCAGGGATATAATAAGCTAATCGCACAACCTGGAACAAATGTCAATCTAGTCAAAACATGTTATGACTTCGGACTATTAAACAGAGTCTACACAACTACAGGAAATGAATTACAAAAGATACCCGAATTATATTCAGCATTCACTACCTACATGAGAATTACTAGAGGAACATTCTTTTATGTTAAATGTTATACAGCCCCAGTAGAGATACTATACACAGGAATTAAACCAGTTATACAAGTTGTAAAAATAGGATTAACTAGAGAAATGATACTACCAGAAGAAATTAGTCCTCAACCAGAGATAAAGGAAGAAGATATACCCAGTTTCTATGCAAATAAAAGACTAATAGGAATAAATACTATTATCCAAGAGCTAATGCATAACTACACTAATGGCAAGGCCATATGGAAATATTCAGCTAGAAACCAAGTTATGATATATTCAAACTCAAGAGAACTACGATCAGCAGATATGGAGAAAGTCCGACATTGGATTCTTTCATTGTTAAAACAAGAAGAACTACCTATGACAAGAGCTTTGAAAAAGGACTTTATTTCGGAAGAACTACTAACAAGATACTGCCAGATGATAGGACCAAAATACATAGATCATCAATGTTCAAAATGTAACGGCGGAGATACAGTACATATCCCAGATGTTCAGCTAGAGTAAAAGAAAAGACCCAGTCAGCAGACAAGCTACCAACAGGAGAAGATAAGAAAAAGAAAAAGATGTAATTATTATATTCTTTTACTTTTCTTTTTTGTTTTTTAGTGAATAAGTCAAAAAGTACACAGTAACTTTACTGTACACCTCTTACTTTTTTGAAAGGGCAAAAGTCCCTATCATAGAATAGTAATTGGCCTTTCGGATTAGCCGACAGCCAATCCTTATGTATATATATATATGTGTGTAACTCTTATGAGGAAGGCAAGCTTTGAGATATTCTCTCTCAGCAAACTCTTCTCTCTTCCCCGTTTATGTGCTGAGCATTTCTTATCAATAAATAAGATATTTTAAACAGGTACTCTCATGGAAAATTCAGATAATCCAGATATACACACCTCTGTATCACATACCACAGAAAACATAACAGCTAAGGTACACTCATGCCTATCTATGTGTAACTAAATCTCATATTCCTAATAATCTCTAGATTATTATTAATGTTTATCATATAGTAGTATGATTATGCTAAACTGCTTAAGTAAGTTTGCTATGTTAGGTAAGCCACGAGTAGGTAAGCCCAGACTAAGCCATCCTAAGGGTCGAAACCAAAGAAAGGCGAAGAAAACCGTAAAAGAGGGTAGTAGACCAAAGTCGAGGCATTGTTAGGGTAACTGATTAAGGCCGAAACCCATAGTAGTGACACAACAGGCATGTTAAGCATACTGTATTACTAGATGATAGATATAATAATACAATAGAGGTTAGAAGGAATAATGATTTAAACACACAAATAGAAATTATGGATAATTACCAACTAGGAACAAATAATTATTTAATAAATGAAGACAAAAATTATAAGATATTACTTCTATATACACTTAGAAGATTAGATACAGATAGTACTAGAAAAATCTATGACTTGTTAATGACCTATGAAGTTATAGAATTAATGCAAAACTGTTTTGTAGAATTTATTATGTCAGATAATGATAATATTTATCTAGAAGATGATTATTTAGATTACCCAGATACTGATTAAAATGAACCAAGAACAGTTTGAAAACTGGAGACAGACAGTAGATGAGATAGGAGAAACAGCGACCCTAATACAACACAACCTAGACCTATTCAATAGAACTCAAGATACAACATACTTACAAAGGATACTAGAAAATATAACCCATATGCTGATATTGATTCCGCTACGCAATAGATATTTTGAAGCAACATTTAGATAAAATGGACACAATCACCAAAAATACTCTGTTAGGACCCACACCCCCAAGAATGGTATCAGAGCATAGGAATAAAAAACATACTACAAAAACCAGAATATTAGAATATGGAGAAGAATAATCACCTAAAGATGAACGATATAAACAACTTCTAAAAACAATACGAGTAGATAAAAATATACAGCGAATGAAAAAGAAATTAGCAAAATTATACCCAGAATATAGGGAGCTAACAAAAACTAAATCACATCTAGATAGATTATCCCAGTTAATAAATGTAATATCAAAAACAGAATATAAATATATACAATATCTTAAAAGGAAAGTATGAATAAACACAACATTTGCAGAATAACTATAAAAAATGATACAGAAACAAGTACTAGTATAAATCCCAATTACAAACCCTTAACAAAAAATCAAATAGAATTACTTAAACAACTTACGGATCTAAGAGAAGAATTAAAACAGAGGAAAGATAGATTGCAAACTAATATATTTGCAGGAGTTAACTATAAGTCTATATTAGCACAAAAGCAGATAATATTAGACATAGAATTAAAAGAACAACATTTAAATTTAAAATACAAACACGACTTGAAATGAATAAGGAAGAATACCCTGTAGAAGAAAAAACATTTATAGGATCAGAAGGTATAACAATAACAATAATTCACTCGAATCTAGGACGAAGATATAAAAAATTAGGTAACATATTGCACCTAATGCCAGATCAAAATTCGGCAAAATTAGAAGATAGTTTAACAGCAATGGTAAGATTAACAAAAGAAAATAAAGAGATAGATCAAAAATTAGAAATAGAAAAAATCCGTGAACAAGCTAAAAAAGAAATCGAGCAACTAAAAACTATACAAATAAAGCAACCAGAACAATTAGGAAAAACTGAAGAAGAAAATCCGCTACCAGAATCACCTAACAGCTTATCCAAAATTAAAGAATTAGAAAAAGAATTAGAACTTCTCAAGCAGATATATGCGAAAAAATTACAAGAAAAGGAAGAACGTCAGAAAATCAATAAAGAAAAACAATTAGCAGAAGAAGTAGAAAAACTAAAAGAAAAAATACAAACTGAAGAAAATACAATTTACTTAAATGAAGAATTTACTAATCTTAGCATAGGTAACATAAATGAAGATACAGACGAAACAATAATAGAAGACCAAGACAGTGAAACATACACAGAAATATTAGACCAAATCAACCAAACAACACAAACAAACACTATACCAGAAATAAATAAAACAAATGCTAAACCAAAAGAAGTAAATCCAAATATGAAATATGAACCGAGTACATCATCAACACCAAATAATAGAACACATACTAACCCTACTAGTCAAAGAACTTCAAACTTTACACCTAGTTATACAATGGGGACAAGATATTATACAAGATGGACGCCAAATAAAACACCAGAACAATCTAGTTTCTTAGACTTAGATTGTGTTAAAGATATAAATAAAGTGATACAATTATGGTTAGGAAATATAGCAAAACAGTTAGTTGATAATAAGATATCAATAACAGAAACACCAGGATATATAGAGAGAACATTAATAGGAACAACAAAACTATGGTTACATAATCTAGCAACAGAAAGTTTAGCTACACTAAGAAATAATAAAAATTCAGAAGGAACGATAACTACATCAAATATAGATATACTATATAAATATGAATTAGGAATAAGGAATGAATTTGGAAGTATGACTACAGAAATACAAGAACAAAACAAAGATAAAAATCTAAATAGACAATTAATGAATAAACTGTCTATATGTAATATGTGTTATCTAGATGAATATACATGTGCATTTAAAGAATATTATTATAAAGGATTATATGACAGTAATGAAAGTACAGAAATTAGAAAATTATATTTTACAAAACTACCAGAACCATTTAGTACAAGAATAACTGAAAGTTGGGATACTGCCAGCTTGACAGATACAGTAGGATCTAGAATAAAATTCTTACAAGATTGGTTTATAGATCTATGTGATAAACATAAAGAGACACAAAAACTAGATAAAGTACTAAATAAAAATATGACTTGTTGTACAAATAAATCAGCACCTCAATTTGGATGTAAAATACCAAATAAATATAAATATAAGAAACGACCAAAAATATATAAGACTCATAAATCAAGTTATAAATATAAACAACCAAGAAAACAGTATTATATAAAGAATTATAAACAGAAAAAACCATATAGAACTAAAAAGAAAATAGCAAAATGTAAATGCTATAATTACGGGAAATTAGGACACCTAGCAAAAAATTGTACTATACCCAAAGACCGTCAGAAAAAAAAAATAAGTGAAATACAAATACAAGAAGATTTATATACAGAATTACCTTTCGTGAGTTACGAAATAGAAAGTGATGATAGTAAATACAACTTAGAATTAGAAAACGAATATAGTACTGAAGAAGAAGATCTAGCCGAAGAAAATCTAGAAAGAAATTTAGAAAATTATGACTGAAAATAGTATAAAAATAATTAGTCGAGAAGATCACCAAGATGAAGAATCTACAAGCCAGAAAATAATATTTGACACAAATATATTTGCCCAAATTAAAAAACAAGAAACACCATTAAGAATAGATAAAATATTAGAAGTACCAACAGTAAAAAATTGGTTTAAAAAAGAAAAAGAAGAATACTATGTCATAAGCCAAAAATAACACACAATTGATTGTAAATATGCTAAAGGAAAAGCTATGGTACCTATTATAAACAAAAAAGAACTAAACAAAGAAATACAGAAACTAAAAACTAAAAGTAATATAACATATGTTCACTTAGGAGCAATAGAAATATTAATAAAAGCATGTTTTAGAGAAGGAATAGATACACCAATAGAACTTTATTTAGCAGATGACAGAATAATACACCCAATAGAAAAAAGTATAATAAGTGCAGTAAAAGGAAATCTAATATATCAAAAAAATTCATTTATAGTAAGCCCTAACTACTCAGTAGCGATACACGATAAAAACATAGATAAATCATTAGTATTATATTGGAAAATGACAGGAATAGAACTAGCACCAGGAAGTAAAATATTTACAGCAAGATGGAAAAACTTATATGTATTAACCACACAACATACTGTAAAAGCAGTAAATAAAATAAATAAAATAAAAATAGATAACCCATTTAATAATATAGTAACTGCTATCGATAATAATGATTATAGTTATAAAGAATTAGATATTGAGACTGATTTAGAAATAGTACAAGAAAGAATGAGAAGCTCTTCCAAAAGAATAATGGATACCCCATCAACATCATCTAAAATGAGCACATCTAGAAGAATAGAAAAAATACCAATGGAAATACATGCATACCAATATTATATAACAGGAATATTAAATCAAAGAAAATACTTAATACTAATAGACACTGGAGAACAAGAAAACTATATTACAAAAGAACTAGTGCCAGAAGATGAAATTAGACATCAAGAACAACTATGTCTAGACCTACCAAGAGAATTACAACACACACAAGAAATAACAAATCAAGAATTAATTATAGAAGGAATACCAATTAATATACAATTTATAATAACACAAGAACAAACAAATGAAAATATTGTTTTAGGATTAACATGGTTAGAACAAGTTAAACCTTATAACCTAGAAGACAAACAATTAGTTATCTATTACAATAACAAAAAAGTCATTATTAGTAGAACCTAGAATAATAATGTAATGACAAAGGTATATATACTTGTTAAAGTAATAGTAGATGGATATAATAGTAGTTACTACACACCTATGATAGAAACAGGAGCAGAAGCTAATCTATGTAGATATAATTGTTTACCAGAGAGTAAATGGGAAAAAGTAAAATACCCATTTTACTAGGTGTAATAAATACAACAAATGCTAAACCAAAAGAAGTAAATACAAATATGAAATATGAACCGAGTACATCATCAACACCAAATAATAGAACACATACTAACCCTACTAGTCAAAGAACTTCAAACTTTACACCTAGTTATACAATGGGGACAAGATATTATACAAGATGGACGCCAAATATAAAACACCAGAACAATCTAGTTTCTTAGACTTAGATTGTGTTAAAGATATAAATAAAGTGATACAATTATGGTTAGGAAATATAGCAAAACATTTAGTTGATAATAAGATATCAATAGCAGAAACACTAGGATATAGAGAGAGAACATTAATAGGAACAACAAAACTATGGTTACATAATCTAGCAACAGAAAGTTTAGCTACACTAAGAAATAATAAAAATTCAGAAGGAACGATAACTACATCAAATATAGATATACTATATAAATATGAATTAGGAATAAGGAATGAATTTGGAAGTATGACTACAGAAATACAAGAACAAAACAAAGATAAAAATCTGAATAGACAATTAATGAATAAACTGTCTATATGTAATATGTGTTATCTAGATGAATATACATGTGCATTTAAAGAATATTATTATAAAGGATTATATGACAGTAATGAAAGTACAGATATTAGAAAATTATATTTTACAAAACTACCAGAACCATTTAGTACAAGAATAACTGAAAGTTGGGATACTGCCAGCTTGACAGATACATTAAAATTCTTACAAGATTGGTTTATAGATCTATGTGATAAACATAAAGAGACACAAAAACTAGATAAAGTACTAAATAAAAATATGACTTGTTGTACAAATAAATCAGCACCTCAATTTGGATGTAAAATACCAAATAAATATAAATATAAGAAACGACCAAAAATATATAAGACTCATAAATCAAGTTATAAATATAAACAACCAAGAAAACAGTATTATATAAAGAATTATAAACAGAAAAAACCATATAGACCTAAAAAGAAAATAGCAAAATGTAAATGCTATAATTACGGGAAATTAGGACACCTAGCAAAAAATTGTACTATACCCAAAGACCGTCAGAAAAAACAAATAACTGAAATACAAATACAAGAAGATTTATATACAGAATTACCTTTCGTGAGTTACGAAATAGAAAGTGATGATAGTAGATACAACTTAGAATTAGAAAACGAATATAGTACTGAAGAAGAAGATCTAGCCGAAGAAAATCTAGAAACAAATTTAGAAAATTATGACTGAAAATAGCATAAAAATAATTAGTCGAGAAGATCACCAAGATGAAGAATCTACAAGCCAGAAAATAATATTTGACACAAATATATTCGCCCAAATTAAAAAACAAGAAACACCACTAAGAATAGATAAAATATTAGAAGTACCAACAGTAAAAAATTGGTTTAAAAAAGAAAAAGAAGAATACTATGTCATAAGCCAAAAATAACACACAATTGATTGTAAATATGCTAAAGGAAAAGCTATGGTACCTATTATAAACAAAAAAGAACTAAACAAAGAAATACAGAAACTAAAAACTAAAAGTAATATAACATATGTTCACTTAGGAGCAATAGAAATATTAATAAAAGCATGTTTTAGAGAAAGAATAGATACACCAATAGAACTTTATTTAGCAGATGACATAATAATACACCCAATAGAAAAAAGTATAATAAGTGCAGTAAAAGGAAATCTAATATATCAAAAAATTTCATTTATAGTAAGCCCTAACTACTCAGTAGCTATACACGATAAAAACATAGATAAATCATTAGTATTATATTGGAAAATGACCGGAATAGAACTAGCACCAGGAAGTAAAATATTTACAGCAAGATGCAAAAACTTATATGTATTAACCACACAACATACTGTAAAAGCAGTAAATAAAATAAATAAAATAAAAATAGATAACCCATTTGATAATATAGTAACAGCTATCGATAATAATGAGTATAGTTATAAAGAATTAGATATTGAGACTGATTTAGAAATAGTACAAGAAAGAATGAGAAGCTCTTCCAAAAGAATAATGAGCACATCTAGAAGAATAGAAAAAATACCAATGGAAATACAGGCATACCAATATTATATAACAGGAATATTAAATCAAAGAAAATACTTAATACTAATAGACACTGGAGAACAAGAAAACTATATTACAAAAGAACTAGTGCCAGAAGATGAAATTAGACATCAAGAACAACTATGTCTAGACCTACCAAGAGAATTACAACAAACACAAGAAATAACAAATCAAGAATTAATTATAGGAGGAATACCAATTAATATACAATTTATAATAACACAAGAACAAACAAATGAAAATATTGTTTTAGGATTAACATGGTTAGAACAAGTTAAACCTTATAACCTAGAAGACAAACAATTAGTTATCTATTACAATAACAAAAAAGTCATTATTAGTAGAACCTAGAATAATAATGTAATGACAAAGGTATATATACTTGTTAAAGTAATAGTAGATGGATATAATAGTAGATACTACACACCTATGATAGATACAGGAGCAGAAGCTAATCTATGTAGATATAATTGTTTACTAGAGAGTAAATGGGAAAAAGTAAAATACCCCATAGTAGTAACAGGATTTAATAATGAAGGAAGTATGATCACATATATAGCCAAAGATGTTAAAATACAAATATGGAATAAAATACTGACAATAAAATTAATGTACAATTATGAATTTACAACAAGAGGTATGTTATTAGGAATGTCCTTCTTAGATAACCTATATCCACATGTATTAACTAAAACATATTGGTGGTTTACCACACCATGTAAAGAAAAACTAGGAGCTAAAAGAGTATACAATAAAAATAGAAAAACAACACCATGGATAAAAGGAAGCGAACAGATAACACAAAAATTAGAAAATACTCATACAAAAGATACATTAGTAGAAATTATAAAATTTTCAATTAACACCATAAAACCTATACAAGATAAGTTTGAGACATTATACAGTGAAAATCCTCTCCAAGGTTGGAACAAACATAAAACATTAGTAACAATTGAACTAATAAACCCTGATAGTATAATTACCCAAAAACCTTTGAAATATAACTTTGCAGATCTTACAGAATTTAAACTACATATCACTGAACTATTAGCAAATAATTATATACAACCAAGCAATAGTAAACATACTAGTCCGGCTTTTATTGTTAACAAACATAGTGAACAAAAACGAGGGAAAAGTAGGTTGGTTATTGATTATAGAAATCTAAATGCAAAAACAAAAACCTACAATTACCCAATACACTTCACCATTTTCAAGTCACTAGTTCACATTTTCAAGTCACTACACTTCACCATTTTCAAGTCAATAGTTCTAATTTTCAAGTCAATAGTTCACATTTCAAGTCACTATACTTAATAATTTTCAAGTAACTAGTTCACATTTTCAAGTCACTACACTTTACCATTTTCTAGTCACTAGTTCACATATTCAAGTCACTACACTTAACCATTTTCTTGTCACTAGTTCAAATTTTCAAAGACTTTACCATTTTCAAGTCACAAGTTCACATTTTCAAGTCACTACACTTAACCATTTTCAAGTCACTAGTTCACATTTTAAAGTCGCTACACTTCACCATTTTCAATTCAATAGTTCTAATTTTCAAGTCAATAGTTCACATTTCAAGTCACTATACTTATAAATTTTCAAGTAACTAGTTCACATTTTCAAATCACTACACTTTACCATTTTCTAGTCACTAGTTCACATATTCAAGTCACTACACTTAACCATTTTCTTGTCACTAGTTCAAATTTTCAAAGACTTTACCATTTTCAAGTCACAAGTTCACATTTTCAAGTCACTACACTTAACCATTTTCAAGTCACTAGTTCACATTTTAAAGTCACTACACTTCACCATTTTAAAGTCAATAGACTTAACCATTTTCAAGTCACTACACTTTACCATTTTAAAGTCACTAGTTCACATTTTCAAGTCACACACTTCACCATTTTCAAGTCAATAGTTCTAATTTTCAAGTAAATAGTTCACATTTCAAGTCACTATACTTAACAATTTTCAATTAACTAGTTCACATTTTCAAGTCACTACACTTTACCATTTTCTAGTCACTAGTTCACATATTCAAGTCACTACACTTAACCATTTTCTTGTTACTAGTTTAAATTTTAAAAGACTTTACCATTTTCAAGTCACAAGTTCACATTTTCAAGTGACTACACATAACCATTTTCAGGTCGCTAGTTCACATTTTCAAGCCACTACACTCAACCATTTTCTTGTCAATAGTTCACATTTACAAACAATCTGCCATGATCAAGTCAGCAGTTCACATTTTCAAGTTACTATACTTAACATTTACTTGTCACTAGTTCAAATTTTCAAACACTTTACCATTTTCAAGTCACTAGTTCACATTTTCAAGTCACTACAGTTAACCATTTTCAAGTTACTACTTCATATTTAATGTCACTACACTTAACCATTTTCAAGTCACTAGTTCACATTTTCAAGTCACTACACTTCACCATTTTCAAGACAACAGTTCTAATTTTCAAGTCACTAAACTTAACCATTTTCAAGTCACTAGTTCATATTTCAAGTCACTACACTTAACCATTTTCAAGTCACTAGTTCACATTTTCAAGTCACAACACTTCACCATTTTCAAGTCAATAGTTCTAATTTTCAAGTCACTACACTTAACCATTTTCAAGTCACTAGTTCACATTTTCAAGTCACTACACTTCACCATTTTCAAGTCAATAGTTCTAATTTTCAAGTCAATAGTTCACATTTCAAGTGACTATACTTAACAATTTTCAAATAACTAGTTCACATTTTCAAGTCACTACAGTTTACCATTTTCTAGTCACTAGTTCACATATTCAAGTCACTACACTTAACCATTTTCTTGTCACTAGTTCAAATTTTCAAAGACTTTACCATTTTCAAGTCACAAGTTCACATTTTCAAGTGACTACACATAACCATTTTCAGGTCGCTAGTTCACATTTTCAAGCCACTACACTCAACCATTTTCTTGTCAATAGTTCACATTTACAAACAATCTGCCATGATCAAGTCAGCAGTTCACATTTTCAAGTTACTATACTTAACATTTACTTGTCACTAGTTCAAATTTTCAAACACTTTACCATTTTCAAGTCACTAGTTCACATTTTCAAGTCACTACAGTTAACCATTTTCAAGTTACTACTTCATATTTAATGTCACTACACTTAACCATTTTCAAGTCACTAGTTCACATTTTCAAGTCACTACACTTCACCATTTTCAAGACAACAGTTCTAATTTTCAAGTCACTAAACTTAACCATTTTCAAGTCACTAGTTCATATTTCAAGTCACTACACTTAACCATTTTCAAGTCACTAGTTCACATTTTCAAGTCACAACACTTCACCATTTTCAAGTCAATAGTTCTAATTTTCAAGTCACTACACTTAACCATTTTCAAGTCACTAGTTCACATTTTCAAGTCACTACACTTCACCATTTTCAAGTCAATAGTTCTAATTTTCAAGTCAATAGTTCACATTTCAAGTGACTATACTTAACAATTTTCAAATAACTAGTTCACATTTTCAAGTCACTACAGTTTACCATTTTCTAGTCACTAGTTCACATATTCAAGTCACTACACTTAACCATTTTCTTGTCACTAGTTCAAATTTTCAAAGACTTTACCATTTTCAAGTCACAAGTTCACATTTTCAAGTCACTACACTTAACCATTTTCAAGTGACTAGTTCACATTTTAAAGTCACTACACTTCACCAATTTTAAGTCACTATACTTAACCATTTTCAAGTCACTACACTCTACCATTTTCAAGTCACTAGTTCACATTTTCAAGTCATTGCACTTAACCATTTTCAAGTCACTAGTTCTTATTTCATGTCACTACACTTAACCATTTTCAAGTCACTAGTTCACATTTTCAAGTCACTACACTTCACCATTTTCAAGTCAATAGTTCTAATTTTCAAGTCAATATTTCACATTTCAAGTCACTATAATTAATAATTTTAAGTAACTAGTTCACATTTTCAAGTCACTACACTTTTGTAACACCCTGTACATTTTTTAACCTAGTTGATTACCGTAACATTCATGGAATTATTTAAACATGGGAGTTTTGAGGAATTATACATCAAATGTAATGGGCCAAATTAATCTTGAGCCATTGGGCTCAATTAAGGCCCAAAAAGAGACACAAAAGACATGGCCCAAAAAGGGGTATTTGACCCATTCTTGTGAGACCAAGTCAATATATTAGGATTGGACCAAGTGTTTGGTTACAAAGAACCATTAGGGGAATATATAAGGTGTAAAAAATCAGATTTTATTCATTTGAGACACCCATGCCAAGTCTAGAAATTTCTACAAGATTATTCTCTCAACTCAAACCCTAAGCCACCTTCCTCTTTGGACAAGGTCATCATTTTGCAAGCCTTGGTAAGTTTTTATATTTATGGTTTAATATATTATATGCATGTAAGATGGTGTATATCACGTTGGTTATGTTGGTGAAGTGTGAGAAGTTCACTATGTGTGAAACAAGTTATGTTTGCTTAATTGGTGAAGGTTTTTGCCTTGTAAACTTGAAAATGGACTTGTGGTCTTGAAGGAAGTGAACTTGATGGGTTAAATATTGACATGTGATATGTGATTATAGACTTAACTTGTTTTATTCTTGTACATAATGTTTGGAATTGTTATTGCAAAATTGTGCATGGATTTGGTGGTGTATTGAAGGAAAAGTGTGGTTTTGGTGATGTTCATGTGTGTTGTGAAACCATGGATGATTTTTGGCATCCTATATGATCTAAAATATGTCAAGATAAGTTTAGTTATGATCATGGACCATTCATTGCATAAAAAGACCTAAAAGAGACTTTTTTTGCCGAAACGGGCACCCGCCCTCACAGACGAAGCACCTGCGAGCGCAGGTGACTTCACAGGTGCCTCTGGATACTACCAAAGGTCACCTGAGGGTGCACCTCAGCCACCTTCAGGCGTAGGTGGCTTCGCAGGTCAGCCCAGAACCCCAAATTGCTTGTTTTTGCATCCCTTTGACCCCCCGAAGCCCCTATACCCTTCATGGATGCAATTATCAACTTATAGTACCTTTTAAATGACTATAAAGGAGTATCCCAGAGGTATTTTGAATGATATAAAATATGGATTGTTGTTAATGTGTTATTGTGAAAGCTATCGAGTGACTTGACGGAGAAAAGGTAACGTAGTGTTAATGAGGAAGTGTAAAGGGTAAACTTGGTGTGAAATGTTATTGTTTTATGATGTCTTGGTCAATGTGTGGAATGTTATGGTATTTTTGGTATGGTGATGCAATAAATGGTATCGTAAGAGGGCGAAATGACGTTATACGATAGTCACGTAATTCATTGTCGTCGTATGCACTTGTAAGGTAGTTGGTTGTTAACATGAGCTTCGTTATGAACTTGTGTTATAGAGTGACATGTAAGGAAGGAACTGGATTGTTTTATTCACATCTAGGATGGTATATTCATATTGAGATCATAAGGTATGTAAGGTTACTCTTTTCGTATCCTTCTGCAGCATGTATGTTCACATTGTAATTGTACTTGTCCCATCCTGAAATGTTCCAAAGTATCGCATTCAGGTTTGATCTATCTATTGTTGTCCATATATTTCCTATTCATTGACCAATTGTCATTCATATGCCTCTTAATCCTTGGCAAAGTGTTCCAAAGCTTCCATAATGTTGTAACAATCAAAGTATCAATCTCATGAAGTAAAGGAGTGAACTAATGCATATATGTGTGCTTCCAATAATGTCATGATCCTCAATGCATCAATCTCTCACAAGTAAAGGAAATGAAGTAATGTATATATATGTTCCCAATAATGTTTCAATAACCAAGGTATCACTCTCATAACAAATGTAAAGGAATGAAGTATGCAAATAAGTAATGCACACATGGTTACCTTATGTTTCATTGAGTATGGATCACAAATCTAAGGGCATAAGCTCGGATGGAACAATCCCAATATTATGTTATATTATATTATAGCCCACCAAAGGTGGATGACTATTATTATATTATAGCCCACCAAAGGTGGATGACTGTTATTATATTATAGCCCACCAAAGGTGGATGACTGTTATTATATTATGACCTACGAATAAGAGGAGGAATGATAATAATGATGAGCGTAATGCCAAAGGAAGCATGTCAAGTAATTAAAAGTATGAAGGAAAGTTATATTATGAAAGATAATGATAAGAAGGAATGATCAAGCAGTAATGGTAATGAAAGTAATGTACATGGTTCCATATTCAGAATGGTGACTGATCTAAAATGTTTATTTCACATATATTAGATCCCATTTGAGATTCTATTCTTATAGCCTTACATACTCAGTACATTCTTCGTACTGACCTCCCTTGGGGGGGCTTACCTTACTTGATGCAGGCACAGGTGCTAATAGACCTCCACAGTAGGTTGCAGATCATTTGCGGATCATTGGTGAGCTCCAGTTGCTTTGGGGCTTTTCGAGTCATTATGCACATTTGTTGATATTGTATATGTGTATAGAGTGGGGTGTTGTCCCGACTCTAGGTTTGTCATGGTTATGTATCTATAGAGGCTTTGTAGACTTATGTGGGAGACTGATTGTAAGAGATGTGTGTCCATTTTGACGTGATGGCCCTAACGGCCAAGTTTCATATATATATATATAGCACATGTTTCCATAACTTCTGCTATTAGCATCTAGTATGTATATGTGATGATGATGTTTGTCGAATGACATACATATGAATCAACATGAGCAAAGATTGGTTCTCTCGGGCCTTCTCGACTTCGGGTACCAGTCCACCTCAATGGGATTTGGGGCGTGACAACTTTACCATTTTCTAGGCACTAGTTCACATATTCAAGTCACTACACTCAACCGTATTCTTGTCACTAGTTAAAATTTTCAAAGACTTTACCATTTTCAAGTCACAAGTTCACATTTTCAAGTGACTAGACTTAACCATTTTCATGTCACTAGTTCATATTTTCAAGTCACTACACTTCACCATTTTCTTGTCAATAGTTCACATTTACAAACACTCTACCATGATCAAGTCACTAGTTCACATTTTCAAGTCACTAGTTCAAATTTTCAAACACATTACCATTTTCAAGTCACTAGTTCACATTTTCAAGTCACTGCACTTAACCATTTTAAAGTCACTAGTTCTTATTTCATGTCACTACACAACCATTTTCAAGTCACTAGTTCACATTTTCAAGTCACTACACTTCACCATTTTCAAGTCAATAATTCTAATTTTCAAGTCACTAGTTCACATTTCAAGTCACTATACTTAACAATTTTCAAGTAACTAGTTCACATTTTCAAATCACTACACTTTACCATTTTCTAGTCTCTAGTTCACATATTCAAGTCACTACACTTAACCATATTCTTGTCACTAGTTCATTGAGTATTAAAATGGTTAAATGTAGTGACTTGATATTGTGAACTTGTTTCTTGAAAATGGTTAAGTATAGTGACTTGAAATGTGAATTACTAACTTGAAAATAGTTAAATGTTGTAACACCCTGTACGTTCCCAACCCTACTTGACGACATTAAATAATATGTACGTAGGTATCGAGAGCTATGAGTATGCATTTGGTAAGGCTATTGATGAGATAATTGAATTTTGGCTCTTGTTATATGGTTAAACTTGCATGGAAGGTGTTTTAAAATTTTCATTGCACATTTGTGGGGTTCAAAATGAGGCTAAGAAGACCTCTAAACAAAGTATAATAAGGTTAAGAAGTGAGTTAAAGAATAGGACTTGAAGTATTTAACCAAACCCGCGAAGAGAAGTCGAAAAATGGAATTTTCGGAAAAAAATGAAAGAGGGGCGCATTTGGCACCGTGCCACGCCGCTCTGGGCTAAAATTTTTAGCCCAGAGGCAGCAAGTTGGCGCGCCCAGGAGCGTGCCACCTTGGGTTTTCCACTTTTTCGAAAGTTGGAAATTTCTAAGTCCCAAGGGTATCCGGGGACGTACCGAGCCAATTTTTGCTACGTTTCTTCTACAACCAAGAGTATATACATGAAATGAATGACATATTGCATCGGTATGATAAAATTACTCGAGAACGAATTTGGGGTCAAAATGACAGTTTTGCCCCTAAGGTCAAAATAAGCCAAACATGGCTAGAATCACTTGTTTTTGGGACCGAAGCTACAGATATGAATACTATGAGTGGGAATATTATTGTAATACGTCTAAAGATGAGAAATTATTGATTTTATTGGGTTAAGTGATTTGGGCTCAATAAAAGCCCAAAAATGTGATAAAAGGCATGGGTCACATGACCCAATCTTCTATTGACTTAGTCAATTAAGGCATTAAATATCAAGAAAGGCTAAGGATGACCCAAGGACTATAAATAGACCCACAAAATGAGATTTTTATTCATTTAACCTCTCATGCTTTCTACACATTTTCTCAAACATTCTACACTATTCTCTCAAGAACCCTAAAGACTCAAAAGGCAATTTTGGAGCAAAATCATCCCTTTACAAGTTTGGGGTAAGTGAATATTATTATGGATTCATATATTATATGCATGAAAGAGTATGTAAATCATGTTGGTTGTGCTTGGAAATGTTGGATATGGTATTTTGTGCTTTTGTATAAGATGTGTGATCCATGGGGTTTGAACTTGAATTAGGACTTGTGCCTTTGATGAAAAATCATGGTATGGATAAAATATGAACATCTATGGAGTTATTTTTGTTGTTAAACTTGTTCTTGTCTATAAGTGTAAATTGTGGGAATTTGGCCGATATGTGCTATGAAGTGTATTAAGGTGAATTGATGGATTGTTTGTGATGTGGTATGGATAAGGAGGTGTAAAAGAGATTTGTTATGATGAAATGCAATGATTATTATGTATTGGTCAATGTTGAGAATATTGGAGGATTTTTGGAATAATGATGCTATAAATGGTTTTGTCAAGGGGAAATGACATGTTTTAAAGCAAACATGTACCCCATTGACGTTATATGCATTTGTGAAGTAGTTGTGGTTAATGTGAATTCCGTTATGTATTTGTGTTGTAGAGTGACACATAAAGAAGGAGCGGGACTATTGTATGCACATCTAGGATTGTATATCCGTATTGAGAGTACAAGGTATGTAAGGTTACTCTGTCCGTATCTTTTTGCGGCCAAACGTACCCACATTGCGATTTCACTAGTCTTACCTCGAAATGTACTAAGGTATTCCATATGCACTTATCCATGGTCATTGTCATACATTTCCTACTCATTGAACAATTGTGAATCCCATTTCTCATATTCATGGTTAATGGTCCAAAAGCTCAAATAACGTTATGTTCCAATGTTTCAATAGTGCCGATACTTGTGTCTCTTGTTCATGGATTATTGTCCACTGGTTCCAATGGTATCATGGTGCTAGTAATGTTATATTTTGCATTGATATTTATTCACATGTCCTTCACTCATTGGTCAATGATTCAAAGTTTCCAACAATGTTATGTTCCAAAGTTCAAAGTGATGTTATGACTATCAAATAGCAATCTCAAAGTAAAGATAAAAGTAATACAAATGTGGTCAATGATCAAGTATGGGTGGCAAGTCTAGGGGCATAAGCCTAGCTCGACTCGATCCCGATGTGTTGATTTATGGGTGGCAAGTCTAGGGGCATAAGCCTAGCTCGACTCGATCCCGATGTATTGATTGATGGGTGGCAAGTCTAGGGGCATAAGCCTAGCTCGACTCGATCCCGATGCAGTGCTTTATGGGTGGCAGGTCTTAGGGGCATAAGCCTAGCTCGACCTGATCCCAACATGACGATAAGTCATGGAAAGACCCACTGATCAGTAGGGGCCCGGGTACATTGTGACACATGTATGACAAGCAAGCATTGAATATAAAAGAAAGTAATGGAAATAATGAAGGCAATTCACATGGTTCCCAAAATGCAACATGGTGACTTATTCACATTGTCTAGTCATTTGTATTGAGTTCATTGGTATGTTCATGTGTTTCAAAGTTTCATTTGAGCCTTACATACTCAGTACTTATTTCGTATTGACCCCTCTCGGGGAATTTACCTTACTTGCTGCAGGCGCAGGTCCCAGTAGGCCTCCTCAATAGATTGCCAGTGTTAGCGGTTCCTTGGTGAGCTCCAGTTAATTCGGGGTTTCTCCGAGTCAGAGTAGCTATATGTTTTGATGATGTACATGTTGTATAAAGCGGGGACTTGTCCCGACTTTTGGTTTGTATTGGTCAATGCTCTTGTTAGAGGCTTTTGTAGACGTATGTGGGTGTATTAGTGTAAAAGACATATGTTATTTTGACTGGATGGCCTCGACGGCCAAGTTTCATGTACATGTATAATTATGTCCCATGTTTTCCTTTCTTCGTCTTGCATGTTCTTACACAGTGGTGGTTATGATTATGATATGCATTTGATTGAACATAGGCAAAGGTTGGTTCTCTCGGGCCTTATCGGCTACGGGTGCCAATCATGTCCCGATGGGATTCGGGGCGTGACAAAAGTGGTATCAGAGCAGGTCGTTCTAAGGGTGTCTACAAAGCCGTGTCTGAGTAGAGTCTTACTTATCGATGTGTTGTGCACCACATTTATAAGTAGGAGGCTACGGGACATTTAGGATGTTGTTTCTGTTCTTCACTTCTAGATCGTGCAATAGAGCCAGTGTTGTCAGTTAAAGTTTGTCTGATCATGGTATTTTGTTTTTCTTTGGTATAGTCAAGATGCCAATCACGAGAGGTAGAGGTAAAGGGAAGCAGGTAGATATGCCTGCTGGAGAAGGAATGAGCAGGTTACCACCTGACCAAGCTAGTCAAGGTGGAGCAAATGCTGAAATATCATCGCAGTCTTCATCTACCCTCCCAGTTTCGAAAGAGCCAATTGGTAGAAAAGTACCTGTAGAGCCACCGATGAATGCCACGGATCAGGATCTTAGGAATGCTGTACATATGTTGACACAGTTAGTAGCGGCACAAAGCCAGGGATGAGCTGGTGTAGTGACACATGATGATGATGCGGCTAGAATGGCGAGTCGCAGGACACAGGATTTCTTGAAACTTGACCCTCCTATTTTCACTGGGTCAGATCCAAAAGCAGATCCACAAGACTTTGTGGATCAAATTCAGAGGGCCTTGGAAGTTATGCATGTGACAGGAGTTGAAACAGTGGAACTTGCTGCATATAGGCTGAAAGGAGAAGCAATATTATGGTACAAGGATTGGAAGAAATCCCGTGATATTGGTGCAACTCCACCTACGTGGGAAGAGTTTAAAATTGCTTTCCTTGATCATTACTTGCCCTATGAGATCCGTGAGGCACGTGCGGATCAATTTTTAAATCTCCGTCAAGGAAATTTGAGCATGAGGGAATATAGCTTGCAATTTAATTCCTTGGCTCGATATGCGCCAAATGTTGTGGCTACGATGACAGACAGGGTCCATAGATATGTGGACAGACTAGAGCCATATTTGGTACGGGATTGCACTATTGCTGCCTTGAATAAGGACATGGACATTGCTCGAATACAAGCCTTCGCTCAGAAAATGGAAGACCAACGACAGAGAAGAAGAGTGCATGAATTTGATAGGGGACAGTACAAAAAGGCTAGACCTATGGGACCACCTATGATGTCCCATGGAGGATCTAGGTCCCGCATGTTTCCTAGACCACCTAGACCGTCGTTCTCTTATTCCACAGGGGGTGCTCATTCACAGTTTTGAGGGTCTAGGGGTGGTCCATCAGGGCAGAGTAGCGGAGTTCATGGGTCTCAGACAACAGGTTTTCCTCGTCAGCAGTGTCAGCACTGCGGGCGTATGCACACAGGTACATGTCGGTCAGGGATGAATGTCTGCTTTTGGTGTGGTATGCCGGGGCATATAGCGAGAGAGTGTCCACAGCGGAGCATGGGTGGTATAGCACGACCAGCTGGGTCGGCTGTTGCGTCATCAGCATCGGTTCCTTCACAGGGACGAGGGGTACAGCCTATTGGCCGTGGTAGAGGTGCCAGAGGAGCAGCCAGTACTAGCGGGGTCCAGAATCGTACTTACACTTTAGTGGACCGCCAGAATTCAGAGGCTTCCCCTGATGTTGTCACAGGTACATTATCCATATTCTCACATAATGTATATGCATTAATTGATCCAGGTTCTACATTTTCCTATGTTACCCCATTGATTGCTGTGAAAATTGCAAAGGCACCAGAATTATTAATTAAATCAATTGAAGTGTCTACACCGGTTGGTGAATATATTATTGCAAAGAGAGTGTATCGTAACTGCGTGGTAACTGTGTGTGGTCATGATACCTTGGCCGATCTCATTGAACTGGACATGGTGGATTTTGATGTGATCATGGGAATGGATTGGTTGGCCTCTTGTTATGCTACGGTAGATTGCCGGGACAAGAAAGTACATTTTGGTTTTCCGCAAGAAAATGGTCTTGAATGGCAGGGTAATGTAGGGGCACCACAAGGAAGGTTTATTTCCTATTTGAAAGCCAGAAAAATGATTGCTAAAGGTTATATATGTCATCTAGTATGGGTGAAAGATACCGAAGCGGAACCGTTAACTCCGCAGTCGGTCCTAGTGGTCAATGAATTTCTAGATGTATTCCCAGAGGATCTTTTAGGTTTACCCCCAGAACGGGAAGTAGAGTTTGGCATTGATGTGATTCCAGGCACTCAGCCTATTTCTATTCCTCCGTATAGGATGGCTCCAGCCGAACTGCGTGAATTAAAGGAGCAATTGAAGGATTTGCTAGATAAGGGCTTCATTAGGCCTAGTATGTCCCCGTGGGGTGCACCGGTCTTATTTGTGCGAAAGAAAGATGGCACCTTGAGAATGTGCATTGACTATCGGCAATTGAATAAGGTAACGATCAAGAACAAATATCCCCTCCCTCGGATTGATGATTTGTTTGATCAGTTACAGGGTGCCAGGTGTTTTTCAAAAATTGACTTGAGGTCGGGATACCATTAAGTCAGAGTTAGAGAAGAAGATGTACCCAAGATAGCTTTCCGAACACGGTATGGCCATTATGAATTTTTAGTTATGTCATTTGGACTAACAAATGCTCCAGCTGTGTTCATGGATTTGATGAATAGGGTGTTTAAGCCATTCTTAGACGTGTTCGTGATGGTATTTATATATGATATCCTTGTTTATTCAAGGTCACCAGAAGACCACGCTAATCATTTACGGCAAGTGTTGCAAATCCTCCGTGAACGTAAGCTATATGCAAAATTCTCAAAGTGTGAGTTTTGGTTGAAATCAGTCGCATTTTTGGGTCACATTGTATCAGATGAAGGCATACAAGTTGACACCCAAAAGATTGAAGCGGTGAAAAACTGGCCAAGACCTACGACACCCACAAAGATTCGCAGTTTTCTGGGTTTGGCAGGTTATTACCGGAGATTTGTAGAAGGTTTTTCCTCTATTGCAGCTCCGTTGACAAAGCTTACACATAAGGCGGTAAAATTTCAGTGGAATGACGCATGTGAGAAAAGCTTCCAAAAGTTGAAAGATAAATTAACCTCCACACCAGTTTTAGTGCTTCCCGAAGGTTATGTGGTGTATTGTGATGCTTTCGGGGTTGGCCTCGGATGTGTGTTGATGCAACATGGGAATGTCATAGCATATGCCTCACGACAGTTGCGGCCACACGAGAAAAACTATCCCACACATGATCTTGAATTGGCAGCGGTAGTTTTTACTTTAAAGATATGGCGTCATTATTTATATGGGGTTCATGTTGACATCTATACGGATCACAAAAGTTTGCAATATCTTTTTAAGCAGAAGGAACTCAATTTGAGGCAACGAAGGTGGTTGGAGCTTTTAAAAGATTATGACATTGATATTCTTTATCACCCAGGCAAGGCAAATGTAGTAGCTGATGCTTTGAGCCGTAAGGCAGGAGAAAACACTAGTGGTCAGTTGAATGAAAAGCATGAGATAGTCAAAGATTTGAATCAATTAGCCAGCTTGGGAGTTCACCTTATTGAAACCTCAGATGATAGAGTTATGGTGCAGAATGCAGCAGAATCCTCCTTAATAGCTGAAGTGAAAGAGAAGCAATTTGCGGATTCTATTTTGTTGCAGCTAAAGATAAATGTGCAGCAGAATTTGACCAAGGCATTTGATATTACACCGGAAGGGGTGCTTCAATGTCAAGGGAGACTATGCGTACCGGACGTAGATGAGCTGAGGATACGAATAATGACAGAGGCACACCATTCGCGCTATTCTATTCATCCGGGTGCTACTAAAATGTACCATGAATTGAAAGAAGTGTATTGGTGGGCCAACATGAAAAAGAACATTGCAGAATTTGTCGCACAATGCCCAAATTGTCAACAAGTGAAAGTGGAACATCAGAAACCAGGAGGTTACATGCAATGTATCAATCTTCCAGTCTGTAAATGGGATATGATTAACATGGATTTCATTACGGGTTTGCCTCGTACATTGCGGAAGTTTGATTCTATATGGGTTATAGTGGACAGGCTTACCAAGTTAGCGCATTTTCTACCGGTCAAGATGACCTATACAGCTGAGGATTATGCAAAGTTGTATGTGAAAGAGATAGTACGATTGCATGGTATTCCACTTTCCATTATATCAGACAGAGAAGCATAGTTCACAGCGCACTTTTGGAGGTCTTTCCAGCAGAGTTTGGGTACACGGGTGAATTTGAGTACAGCTTTCCATCCGCAGACTGATGGACAAGCAGAACGTACTATTTAGACACTTGAAGATATGCTACGAGCTTGTACGTTAGATTTTCAAGGCAGTTGGGATGACCATTTGCCTCTTATTGAATTTGCGTATAACAATAGCTATCATTCGAGTATTAAAATGGCACCTTATGAAGCTTTGTACGGAAGGAAATGTAGATCACCAATAGGATGGTTTGAAGCAGGTGAAACTGCCTTACTTGGGCCAGACATTGTTCATCAGGCTATGAAAAAGGTTAAGGTGATCCAACAGCGGTTACAAACGGCTCAAAGTCGTCATAAGTCATATGTGGATGTTAGAAGAAGAGGTCTTGAATTCGCAATAGGTAATTGGGTGTTTTTAAAGGTGTCACCAATGAAAGGGGTAATGCGGTTCGGAAAGAAAGGGAAATTGAGTCCACGTTACATAGGCCCATATGAAGTTATTAGAAGATTTGGGCAAGTTGCTTATGAATTAGCACTACCTCAAGAACTTTCTTCAGTCCATCCGGTATTTCATGTTTCCATGCTCTGAAAATGCATAGGAGATCCAACTCGTATTGTTCCCATTGAAGATGTTCAAGTTACAGAGGATCTTACTTATGAAGAGGTACCCATTGTTATCCTAGATCGACAAGTAAAAAGATTGAGGAATAAAGACGTAGCTTCCGTGAAAGTTCTTTGGCGAAATCAACAAGTAGAGGAGGTCACATGGGAAGCGGAAGAGATGATGAAATCCAAATATCCCCATCTATTCCAAATGGATCAAGAAGTTCAAAGTACGGGGGTGGAGCAATAACAAGTAAGTCTCCACGAGCCTTAGAAGTTTATGTATATGTATGCTAATGTAGAAATGCATTGATAGTAATGAAACGGTATTATTAACATTCGAGGACGAATGTTCCTAAGGGGGGAAGAATGTAACACCCTGTACGTTCCCAACCCTACTTGACGACATTAAATAATATGTACGTAGGTATCGAGAGCTATGAGTATGCATTTGGTAAGGCTATTGATGAGATAATTGAATTTTGGCTCTTGTTATGTGGTTAAACTTGCATGGAAGGTGTTTTAAAATTTTCATTGCGCATTTGTGGGGTTCAAAATGAGGCTAAGAAGACCTCTAAACAAAGTATAATAAGGTTAAGAAGTGAGTTAAAGAATAGGACTTGAAGTATTTAACCAAACCCGCGAAGAGAAGTCGAAAAATGGAATTTTCGGAAAAAAATGAAAGAGGGGCGCGTTTGGCACCGTGCCACGCCTCTCTGGGCTAAAATTCTTAGCCCATAGGCAGCAAGTTGGCACGCCCAGGAGCGTGCCACCTTGGGTTTTCCACTTTTTCAAAAGTTGGAAATTTCTAAGTCCCAAGGGTATCCGGGGACGTACCGAGCCAATTTTTGCTACGTTTCTTCTACAACCAAGAGTATATACATGAAATGAATGACATATTGCATCGGTATGATAAAATTACTCGAGAACGAATTTGGGGTCAAAATGACAGTTTTGCCCCTAAGGTCAAAATAAGCCAAACATGGCTAGAATCACTTGTTTTTGGGACCGAAGCTACGGATATGAATATTATGAGTGGGAATATTATTGTAATACGTCTAAAGACGAGAAATTATTGATTTTATTGGGTTAAGTGATTTGGGCTCAATAAAAGCCCAAAAATGTGATAAAAGGCATGGGTCACATGACCCAATCTTCTATTGACTTAGTCAATTAAGGCATTAAATATCAAGAAAGGCTAAGGATGACCCAAGGACTATAAATAGACCCACAAAATGAGATTTTTATTCATTTAACCTCTCATGCTTTCTACACATTTTCTCAAACATTCTACACTATTCTCTCAAGAACCCTAAAGACTCAAAAGGCAATTTTGGAGCAAAATCATCCCTTTACAAGTTTGGGGTAAGTGAATATTATTATGGATTCATATATTATATGCATGAAAGAGTATGTAAATCATGTTGGTTGTGCTTGGAAATGTTGGATATGGTATTTTGTGCTTTTGTATAAGATGTGTGATCCATGGGGTTTGAACTTGAATTAGGACTTGTGCCTTTGATGAAAAATCATGGTATGGATAAAATATGAACATCTATGGAGTTATTTTTGTTGTTAAACTTGTTCTTTTCTATAAGTGTAAATTATGGGAATTTGGCCGATATGTGCTATGAAGTGTATTAAGGTGAATTGATGAATTGTTTGTGATGTGGTATGGATAAGGAGGTGTAAAAGAGATTTGTTATGATGAAATGCAATGATTATTATGTATTGGTCAATGTTGAGAATATTGGAGGATTTTTGGAATAATGATGCTATAAATGGTTTTGTCAAGGGGAAATGACATGTTTTAAAGCAAACATGTACCCCATTGACGTTATATGCATTTGTGAAGTAGTTGTGGTTAATGTGAATTCCGTTATGTATTTGTGTTGTAGAGTGACACATAAAGAAGGAGCGGGACTATTGTATGCACATCTAGGATTGTATATCCGTATTGAGAGTACAAGGTATGTAAGGTTACTCTGTCCGTATCTTTTTACGGCCAAACGTACCCACATTGCGATTTCACTAGTCTTACCTCGAAATGTACTAAGGTATTCCATATGCACTTATCCATGGTCATTGTCATACATTTCCTACTTACTGAACAATTGTGAATCCCATTTCTCATATTCATGGTTAATGGTCCAAAAGCTCAAATAACGTTATGTTCCAATGTTTCAATAGTGCCGATACTTGTGTCTCTTGTTCATGGATTATTGTCCACTAGTTCCAATGGTATCATGGTGCTAGTAATGTTATATTTTGCATTGATATTTATTCACATGTCCTTCACTCATTGGTCAATGATTCAAAGTTTCCAACAATGTTATGTTCCAAAGTTCAAAGTGATGTTATGACTATCAAATAGCAATCTCAAAGTAAAGATCAAAGTAATACAAATGTGGTCAATGATCAAGTATGGGTGGCAAGTCTAGGGGCATAAGCCTAGCTCGACTCGATCCCGATGTGTTGATTTATGGGTGGCAAGTCTAGGGGCATAAGCCTAGCTCGACTCGATCCCGATGTATTGATTGATGGGTGGCAAGTCTAGGGGCATAAGCCTAGCTCGACTCGATCCCGATGCAGTGCTTTATGGGTGGCAGGTCTTAGGGGCATAAGCCTAGCTCGACCCGATCCCAACATGATGATAAGTCATGGAAAGACCCACTGATCAGTAGGGGCCCGGGTACATTGTGACACATGTATGACAAGCAAGCATTGAATATAAAAAAATGTAATGGAAATAATGAAGGCAATTCACATGGTTCCCAAAATGCAACATGGTGACTTATTCACATTGTCTAGTCATTTGTATTGAGTTCATTGGTATGTTCATATGTTTCAAAGTTTCATTTGAGCCTTACATACTCAGTACTTATTTCGTACTGATCCCTCTCGGGGAATTTACCTTACTTGCTGTAGGCGCAGGTCCCAGTAGGCCTCCTCAATAGATTGCCAGTGTTAGCGGTTCCTTGGTGAGCTCCAGTTAATTTGGGGTTTCTCCGAGTCAGAGTAGCTATATGTTTTGATGATGTACATGTTGTATAAAGCGGGGACTTGTCTCGACTTTTGGTTTGTATTGGTCAATGCTCTTTTTAGAGACTTTTGTAGACGTATGTGGGTGTATTAGTGTAAAAGACATATGTTATTTTGACTGGATGGCCTCGACGGCCAAGTTTCATGTACATGTATAATTATGTCCCATGTTTTCCTTTCTTCGTCTTGCATGTTCTTACACAGTGGTGGTTATGATTATGATATGCATTTGATTGAACATAGGCAAAGGTTGGTTCTCTCGGGCCTTATCGGCTACGGGTGCCAATCATGTCCCGATGGGATTCGGGGCGTGACAAATGTAGTGACTTGAAATTATGAACTTGTTTCATGAAAATGGTTAAGTGTAGTGAATTGAAATGTGAACTAGTCACTTGAAAATGGTTAAGTGTAGTGACTTGAAATTGTGAACTTGTTTCTTGAAAATGGTTAAGTGAAGTTACTTGAAATGTGAATTAATGAGTTGAAAATGGTTAAGCGTAGTGACTTGAAATTTGAATTAGTGACTTGAAAATGTTAAATTGTAGTGACTTGAAATGTGAACTAGTGACTTGAAATGGTTAAATGTAGTGACGTGAAATTGTGAACATGTTTCTTGAAAATGGTTAAGTGTAGTGACAAGAAATGTGAACTTGTGACTTGAAATGGTTAAATGTAGTGTACTGAAATTGTGATTTTGTTTCTTGAAAATGGTTATGTGTAGTGAATTGAAATGTGAATTAGTGACTTGAAAATGGTTAAATATAGTGACTTGAAATTGTGAACTTCTTACTTAAAAATGGTTAAGTGTAGTGACTTGAAATGTGAAGTAGTGATTTGAAAATGGTTAAGTGTAGTGACTTGAAATGGTTAAATGTGACTTGAAAATGGTTAAGTGTAGTGAATTCAAATGTGAATTAGTGGCTTGTAAATGGTTAAATAGTGTGACTTAAAATTGTGAACTTCTTACTTGAAAATTGTTTAAGTGTAGTGACTTGAAATGTGAATCAGTGACTTGAAAATGGTAAAGTGTAGTGACTTGAAATATGAATTAGTGACTTGAAATTGTGTACTTGTTTCTTGAAAATGGTTAAGTATAGTGACTTGAAATGTTAATTAGTGACTTGAAAATAGTTAAATGTAGTGACTTGAAATTATGAACTTGTTTCTTGAAAATGGTTAAGTATAGTGAATTGAAATGTGAATTATTGACTTGAAAATGGTTAAGTGTAGTGACTTGAAATTGTGAACTTGTTTCTTGAAAATGGTTAAGTGAAGTTTCTTGAAATGTGAATTAATGACTTGAAAATGGTAAATTGTAGTGACTTGAAATGTGAACTAGTGACTTGAAATGGTTAAATGCAGTGACGTGAAATTGTGAACATGTTTTTCAAAATGGTTAAGTGTAGTGACTTGTAATGTAAATTAGTGACTTGAAAATGGTTAAGTGTAGTGACTTGAAATGTGAATTAGTGACTTGAAAATGGTAAAGTGTAGTTACTTCAAATTTTGAAATTGTTTAATGAAATGGTTAAATGCAGTGACTTGAAATTGTGAACTTGTTTCTTGAAAATGGTTAAGTGTAGTGACTAGAAAATAGTTAAATGTAGTGACTTGAAATTATGAACTTGTTTCATGAAAATGGTTAAGTGTAGTGAATTTAAATGTGAATTAGTGACATAAAAATGGTTAAGTTTAGTGACTTGAAATTGTGAACTTCTTACTTGAAAATGGTTTAGTGTAGTGACTTGAAATGTGAATTAGTGACTTGAAAATGGTAGAGTGTATTGACTTGAAATTGTGAAATTGTTTAATGAAATGGTTAAATGTAGTGACTTCAAATTGTGAAGATGTTTCTTGAAAATGGTTAAGTGTAGTGACTTGAAATGTGAATTAGTGACTTGAAAATGGTTAAGTGTAGTGACTTGAAATTGTGAACTTGTTTCTTGAAATAGTTAAGTATATTGACTTGAAATTGTGAATTTGTTTCCTGAAAATGGTTAAGTGTAGTGAGTTGAAATTGTGAACTTGTTTCTTGAAAATGGATGAGTGTAGTGACTTGAAATTTTGAATAAGTGACTTTAAAATGGTTAAGTTTAGTGATTTGAAAGTGTGAACTTGTTTCTGGAAAATAGTTTAGTGACATGAAATGTGAATTATTGACTTGAAAATGGTAAATTGTAGTGACTTAAAATCTGAACTAGTGACTTGAAATGGTTAAATGTAGTGACGTGAAATTGTGAACATGTTTCATGAAAATGTTTAAGTGTAGTGACTTGAAATTGTGAAATTGTTGAATGAATTGGTTAAATGTAGTGACTTGAAATTGTGAACATGTTAATTGAAATGGTTAAATGTAGTGACTTGAAATTTTGAACTTATTTCTTGAAAATGGTAAAGTGTAGTGACTTGAAATATGAACTAGTGACTTGAAATGGTTAAATGTAGTGTCGTGAAATTATGAACATGTTTCTAGAAAAATTTTAAGTGTAATGACTTATAATGTGAATTAGTGATTTGAAAATGGTTAAGTGCAGTGACTTGAAATGGTTAAATGTGACTTTAAAATGGTTAAGTGTAGTGAATAGAAATGTTAATTAGTGACTTGAAAATGGTTAAATATAGTGACTTGAAATTGTGAACTTCTTACTTGAAAATGGTTAAGTGTAGTGACTTGAAATGTGAATTAGTGACATGAAAATGGTAAAGTGTAGTGACTTGACATTGTGAAATTATTTAATGAAATGGTTAAATGTAGTGACTTGAAACTGTGAACTTGTTTCTTGAAAATGGTTAAGTGTAGTGATTTGAAATTGTAACTAAGTGACTTGAAAATAGTTAAATGTAGTGACTTGAAATTATGAACTTGTTTCATGAAAATGGTTAAGTGTAGTGAATTGAAATGTGAATTAGTGACTTGAAAATGGTTAAGTGTAGTCACTTGAAATTGTGAACTTGTTTCTTGAAAATGGTTAAGTGGAGTTACTTGAAATGTGAATTAGTGACTTGAAAATGGTTAAGTGTAGTGACTTGAAATGTGAATTAGTGACTTGAAAATGTTAAATTGTAGTGACTTGAAATGTGAACTAATGTCTTGAAATGGTTAAATGTAGTGACGTGAAATTGTGAACATGTTTCTTGAAAATGGTTAAGTGTAGTGACAAGAAATGTGAACTTGTGACTTGAAATGGTTAAATGTAGTGTACTGGAATTGTGATTTTGTTTCTTGAAAATGGTTATGTGTAGTGAATTGAAATGTGAATTAGTGACTTGAAAATGGTTAAATATAGCGACTTGAAATTGTGAACTTCTTACTTGAAAATGGTTAAGTGTAGTGACTTGAAATGTGAATTAGTGACTTGAAAATGGTTAAGTATAGTGAATTTAAATGTGAATTAGTGACATAAAAATGGTTAAGTTTAGTGACTTGAAATTGTGAACTTCTTACTTGAAAATGGTTTAGTGTAGTGACTTGAAATGTGAATTAGTGACTTGAAAATGGTAGAGTGTATTGACTTGAAATTGTGAAATTGTTTAATGAAATGGTTAAATGTAGTGACTTCAAATTGTGAAGATGTTTCTTGAAAATGGTTAAGTGTAGTGACTTGAAATGTGAATTAGTGACTTGAAAATGGTTAAGTGTAGTGACTTGAAATTGTGAACTTGTTTCTTGAAATAGTTAAGTATATTGACTTGAAATTGTGAATTTGTTTCCTGAAAATGGTTAAGTGTAGTGAGTTGAAATTGTGAACTTGTTTCTTGAAAATGGATGAGTGTAGTGACTTGAAATTTTGAATAAGTGACTTGAAAATGGTTAAGTTTAGTGATTTGAAAGTGTGAACTTGTTTCTGGAAAATAGTTTAGTGACATGAAATGTGAATTATTGACTTGAAAATGGTAAATTGTAGTGACTTAAAATCTGAACTAGTGACTTGAAATGGTTAAATGTAGTGACGTGAAATTGTGAACATGTTTCATGAAAATGTTTAAGTGTAGTGACTTGAAATTGTGAAATTGTTGAATGAATTGGTTAAATGTAGTGACTTGAAATTGTGAACATGTTAATTGAAATGGTTAAATGTAGTGACTTGAAATTTTGAACTTATTTCTTGAAAATGGTAAAGTGTAGTGACTTGAAATATAAACTAGTGACTTGAAATGGTTAAATGTAGTGTCGTGAAATTATGAACATGTTTCTAGAAAAATTTTAAGTGTAATGACTTATAATGTGAATTAGTGATTTGAAAATGGTTAAGTGCAGTGACTTGAAATGGTTAAATGTGACTTTAAAATGGTTAAGTGTAGTGAATAGAAATGTTAATTAGTGACTTGAAAATGGTTAAATATAGTGACTTGAAATTGTGAACTTCTTACTTGAAAATGGTTAAGTGTAGTGACTTGAAATGTGAATTAGTGACATGAAAATGGTAAAGTGTAGTGACTTGACATTGTGAAATTATTTAATGAAATGGTTAAATGTAGTGACTTGAAACTGTGAACTTGTTTCTTGAAAATGGTTAAGTGTAGTGATTTGAAATTGTAACTAAGTGACTTGAAAATAGTTAAATGTAGTGACTTGAAATTATGAACTTGTTTCATGAAAATGGTTAAGTGTAGTGAATTGAAATGTGAATTAGTGACTTGAAAATGGTTAAGTGTAGTCACTTGAAATTGTGAACTTGTTTCTTGAAAATGGTTAAGTGGAGTTACTTGAAATGTGAATTAGTGACTTGAAAATGGTTAAGTGTAGTGACTTGAAATGTGAATTAGTGACTTGAAAATGTTAAATTGTAGTGACTTGAAATGTGAACTAATGTCTTGAAATGGTTAAATGTAGTGACGTGAAATTGTGAACATGTTTCTTGAAAATGGTTAAGTGTAGTGACAAGAAATGTGAACTTGTGACTTGAAATGGTTAAATGTAGTGTACTGGAATTGTGATTTTGTTTCTTGAAAATGGTTATGTGTAGTGAATTGAAATGTGAATTAGTGACTTGAAAATAGTTAAATGTAGTGACTTGAAATTATGAACTTGTTTCATGAAAATGGTTAAGTGTAGTTAATTGAAATGTGAATTAGTGACTTGAAAATGGTTAAGTGTAGTGACTTGAAATTGTGAACTTGTTTCTTGAAAATGGTTAAGTGAAGTTAATTGAAATGTTAATTAGTGACTTGAAAATGGTTAAGTGTAGTGACTTGAAATGTGAATTAGTGACTTGAAAATGTTAAATTGTAGTGACTTGAAATGTGAACTAATGTCTTGAAATGGTTAAATGTAGTGACGTGAAATTGTGAACATGTTTCTTGAAAATGGTTAAGTGTAGTGACAAGAAATGTGAACTTGTGACTTGAAATGGTTAAATGTAGTGTACTGGAATTGTGATTTTGTTTCTTGAAAATGGTTATGTGTAGTGAATTGAAATGTGAATTAGTGACTTGAAAATGGTTAAATATAGCGACTTGAAATTGTGAACTTCTTACTTGAAAATGGTTAAGTGTAGTGACTTGAAATGTGAATTAGTGACTTGAAAATGGTTAAGTATAGTGAATTGAAATGTGAATTAGTGACTTGAAAATGGTTAAATATAGTGACTTGAAATTGTGAACTTCTTACTTGAAAATGTTTAAGTGTAGTGACTTGTAATGTGAATTATTGATTTGAAAATGGTGAAGTGTAGTGACTTGAAATGGTTAAATGTGACTTGAAAATGGTTAAGTGTAGTGAATTCAAATGTGAATTAGTGGCTTGTAAATGGTTAAATATAGTGACTTAAAATTGTGAACTTCTTACATGAAAATGGTTAAGTGTAGTGACATGAAATGTGAATTAGTGACATGAAAATGGTAAAGTTTAGTGACTTGACATTGTGAAATTACTTAATGAAATGGTTAAATGTATTGACTTGAAATTGTGAACTTGTTTCTTGAAAATGGTTTAGTGTAGTGACTTGAAATGTGAATTAGAGACTTGAAAATAGTTAAATGTAGTGACTTGAAATTATGAACTTGTTTCATGAAAATGGTTAAGTGTAGTGAATTGAAATGTGAATTAGTGACTTGAAAATGGTTAAATGTAGTGACTTGAAATTGTGAACTTGTTTCTTGAAAATGGTTAAGTGAAGTTAATTTAAATGTGAATTATTGACTTGAAATGTGAATTAGAGACTTGAAAATAGTTAAATGTAGTGACTTGAAATTATGAACTTGTTTCATGAAAATGGTTAAGTGTAGTTAATTGAAATGTGAATTAGTGACTTGAAAATGGTTAAGTGTAGTGACTTGAAATTGTGAACTTGTTTCTTGAAAATGGTTAAGTGAAGTTAATTGAAATGTTAATTAGTGACTTGAAAATGGTTAAGTGTAGTGACTTGAAATGTGAATTAGTGACTTGAAAATGTTAAATTGTAGTGACTTGAAATGTGAACTAATGTCTTGAAATGGTTAAATGTAGTGACGTGAAATTGTGAACATGTTTCTTGAAAATGGTTAAGTGTAGTGACAAGAAATGTGAACTTGTGACTTGAAATGGTTAAATGTAGTGTACTGGAATTGTGATTTTGTTTCTTGAAAATGGTTATGTGTAGTGAATTGAAATGTGAATTAGTGACTTGAAAATGGTTAAATATAGCGACTTGAAATTGTGAACTTCTTACTTGAAAATGGTTAAGTGTAGTGACTTGAAATGTGAATTAGTGACTTGAAAATGGTTAAGTATAGTGAATTGAAATGTGAATTAGTGACTTGAAAATGGTTAAATATAGTGACTTGAAATTGTGAACTTCTTACTTGAAAATGTTTAAGTGTAGTGACTTGTAATGTGAATTATTGATTTGAAAATGGTGAAGTGTAGTGACTTGAAATGGTTAAATGTGACTTGAAAATGGTTAAGTGTAGTGAATTCAAATGTGAATTAGTGGCTTGTAAATGGTTAAATATAGTGACTTAAAATTGTGAACTTCTTACATGAAAATGGTTAAGTGTAGTGACATGAAATGTGAATTAGTGACATGAAAATGGTAAAGTGTAGTGACTTGACATTGTGAAATTACTTAATGAAATGGTTAAATGTATTGACTTGAAATTGTGAACTTGTTTCTTGAAAATGGTTTAGTGTAGTGACTTGAAATGTGAATTAGAGACTTGAAAATAGTTAAATGTAGTGACTTGAAATTATGAACTTGTTTCATGAAAATGGTTAAGTGTAGTGAATTGAAATGTGAATTAGTGACTTGAAAATGGTTAAATGTAGTGACTTGAAATTGTGAACTTGTTTCTTGAAAATGGTTAAGTGAAGTTAATTTAAATGTGAATTAGTGACTTGAAAATGGTTATGTGTAGTGACTTGAAATGTGAATTAGAGACTTGAAAATAGTTAAATGTAGTGACTTGAAATTATGAACTTGTTTCATGAAAATGGTTAAGTGTAGTTAATTGAAATGTGAATTAGTGACTTGAAAATGGTTAAGTGTAGTGACTTGAAATTGTGAACTTGTTTCTTGAAAATGGTTAAGTGAAGTTAATTGAAATGTTAATTAGTGACTAGAAAATGGTTAAGTGTAGTGACTCGAAATGTGAATTAGAGACTTGAAAATAGTTAAATGTAGTGACTTGAAATTATGAACTTGTTTCATGAAAATGGTTAAGTGTAGTGAATTGAAATGTGAATTAGTGACTTGAAAATGGTTAAGTGTAGTGACTTGAAATGTGAATTAGTGACTTGAAAATGGTTAAGTGTAGTGACTTGAAATTGTGAAATTGTTTCTTGAAATAGTTAAGTATATTGACTTGAAATTGTGAATTTTTTTCCTGAAAATGGTTAAGTGTAGTGAGTTGAAATTGTGAACTTGTTTCTTGAAAATGGATGAGTGTAGTGACTTGAAATTTTGAATAAGTGACTTGAAAATGGTTAAGTTTATTGACTTGAAATTGTGGACTTGTTTCTTGAAAATGGTTAAGTGTAGTGACTTGAAATGTGAATTAGAGACTTGAAAATAGTTAAATGTAGTGACTTGAAATTATGAACTTGTTTCATGAAAATGGTTAAGTGTAGTGAATTGAAATGTGAATTAGTGACTTGAAAATGGTTAAGTGTAGTGACTTGAAATTGTGAACTTGTTTCTTGAAAATGGTTAAGTGAAGTTAATTGAAATGTGAATTAGTGACTAGAAAATGGTTAAGTGTAGTGACTCAAAATGTGAATTAGTGACTTGAAAATGTTAAATTGTAGTGACTTGAAATGTGAAATAGTGAATTGAAATGGTTAAATGTAGTGACGTGAAATTGTGAACATGTTTCTTGAAAATGGTTAAGTGTAGTGACAAGAAATGAAAACTTGTGACTTGAAATGGTTAAATGTAGTGTACTGAAATTGTGATTTTGTTTCTTGAAAATGGTTATGTGTAGTGAATTGAAATGTGAATTAGTGACTTGAAAATTGTTAAATATAGCGACTTGAAATTGTGAACTTCTTACTTGAAAATGGTTAAGTGTAGTGACTTTCAATGTGAAATAGTGACTTGAAAATGGTAAATTATAGTGACTTGAAATTGTGAAATTTTTAATGTAATGTTAAATGTAGTGACTTGATAGTGTGAACTTGTTTCTTGAAATGGTTAAGTGTAGTGACTTGAAATGTGAATTAGTGAATTGAAAATGGTAAATTTTAGTGATTTGAAATGTGAACTAGTGACTTGAAATGGTCAAATGTAGTGACGTGAAATTGTGAACATGTTTCTTGAAAATGGTTAAGTGTAGTGACTTGTAATGTGAATCAGTGACTTGAAAATGGTTAAGTGTAGTGACTTGAAATGGTTAAATGTGACTTCAAAATGGTTAAGTGTAGTGAATTGAAATGTGAATTAATGACTTGAAAATGGTTAAATATAGTGACTTGAAACTGTGAACTTCTTACTTGAAAATGGTTAAGTGTAGTGACTTGAAATGTGAATTAGTGACTTGAAAATGGTAAAGTGTAGTGACTTGAAATTGTGAAATTGTTTAATGAAATGGTTAAATATAGTGACTTGAAATTGTGAACTTGTTTGTTGAAAATGGTTAAGTGTAGTGACTTGAAATGTGAATTAGTGACTTGAAAATGGTTAATGTAGTGACTTGAAATTGTCAACTTGTTTCTTGAAAATGGTTAAGTGAAGTTACTTGAAATGTGAATTAGTGACTTGAAAATGGTTAAGTGTAGTGACTTAAAATGTGAATTAGTGACTTGAAAATGGTAAATTGTAGTGACGTGAAATGTGAACTAGTGACTTGAAATGGTTAAATGTAGTGACGTGAAATTGTGAACATTCTTCTTGAAAATGGTTAAGTGCAGTGGCAAGAAATGTGAACTTGTGACTTGAAATGGTTGAATGTAGTGTACTGAAATTGTGAATTTGTTTCTTTAAATTGGTTAAGTGTAGTGACTTGAAATTCTGAACAATATTCTTGAAATGGTTAAGTATATTGGCTTGAAATTGTGAATTTCTTTCTTGATAATGGTTAAGTGTAGTGACTTGATATTGTGAACTTGTTTCTTGAATTGTTGAGTGTAGTGACTTGAAACTTTGAATTAGTGACTTGAAAATGGTAAAGTGTAGTGATTTGAAATTGTGAACTTGTTTCTTGAAAATGGTTAAGTGTAATGACTTGAAATGTGAATTAGTGACTTGAAAATAGTAAATTGTAGTGACTTGAAATGTGAACTAGTGACTTGAAATGGTTAAATGTAGTGACGTGAAATTGTGAACATGTGACTTGAAAATTGTGAAGTGTAGTGACTTGTAATGTGAATTAGTGACTTGAAAATGGTTAAGTGTAGTGACTTGAAATGGTTAAATGTGACTTCAAAATTGTTAAGTGTAGTGAATTGAAATGTGAATTAGTGACTTGAAAATGCTTAAATATAGTGACTTGAAATTGTGAACTTCTAACTTGAAAATGGTTAAGTGTAGTGACTTGAAATGTGAAATAGTGACTTGAAAATGGTAAATTATAGTGAATTGAAATTGTGAAATTTTTAATGTAATGTTAAATGTAGTGACTTGATATTGTGAACTTGTTTCTTGAAAATGATTAAGTGAAGTTACTTGAAATGTGAATTAGTGACTTGAAAATGGTAAATTGTAGTGACTTGAAATGTGAACTTGTGACTTGAAATGGTTAAATGTAGTGACATGAAATTATGAACATGTTTCTTGAAAAATTTTAAGTGTAGTGAATAGAAATGTGAATTAGTGACTTGAAAATGGTAAATTGTAGTGACGTGAAATGTGAACTAGTGACTTTAAATTGTGTACTTGTTTCTTGAAAATGGTTAAGTATAGTGAATTGAATTGTTAATTAGTGACTTGAAAATGGTAAAGTGTAGTGACTTGAAATATGAATTAGTGACTTGAAATTGTGTACTTGTTTCTTTAAAATGGTTAAGTATAGTGACTTGAAATGTTAATTAGTGACTTGAAAATAGTTAAATGTAGTGACTTGAAATTATGAACTTGTTTCTTGAAAATGGTTTCGTGAATTGAAATGTGAATTATTGACTTGAAAATGGTTAAGTGTAGTGACTTGAAATTGTGAACTTGTTTCTTGAAAATGATTAAGTGAAGTTACTTGAAATGTGAATTAGTGACTTGAAAATGGTAAATTGTAGTGACTTGAAATGTGAACTTGTGACTTGAAATGGTTAAATGTAGTGACATGAAATTATGAACATGTTTCTTGAAAAATTTTAAGTGTAGTGAATAGAAATGTGAATTAGTGACTTGAAAATGGTTAAATAAAGTGACTTGAAATTGTGAACTTCTTACTGGAAAATGGTTAAGTGTAGTGACTTGAAATGTGAATTAGTGACTTGAAAATGGTTAAGTGTAGTGACTTGAAATTGTGAACTTGTTTCTTGAAAATGGTTAAGTGAAGTTACTTGAAATGTGAATTAGTGATTGAAAATGGTTAAGTGTAGTGCCTTGAAATGTGAATTAGTGACTTGAAAATGTTAAATTGTAGTGACTTGAAATGTGAACTAGTGACTTGAAATGGTTAAATGTAGTGACGTGAAATTGTGAACATGTTTCTTGAAAATGGTTAAGTGTAGTGACAAGAAATGTGAACTTGTGACTTGAAATGGTTAACAGTAGTGAAGTGAAATTGTGATTTTGTTTCTTGAAAATGGTTATGTGTAGTGAATTGAAATGTGAATTAGTGACTTGAAAATGGTTAAATATAGTGACTTGAAATTGTGAACTTTTTACTTGAAAATGGTTAAGTGTAGTGACTTGAAATGTGAAGTAGTGACTTGAAAATGGTAAAGTGTAGTGACTTGAAATTGTGAAATTGTTTAATGAAATGGTTAATTGTAGTGACTTTATATTGTGAACTTGTTTCTTGAAAATGGTTAAGTGTAGTGACTTGAAATGTGTATTAGTGACTGGAAAATGGTTAAGTGTAGAGACTTTAAATGGTTAAATGAGACTTGAAAATGGTTAAGTGTAGTGAATTGAAATGTGAATTAGTGACTTGAAAATGGTTAAATATAGTTACTTGAAATTGTGAACTTCTTATTTGAAAATGGTTAAGTGCAGTGAGTTGAAATGTGAATTAGTGACTTGAAAATGGTAAACTGTAGTGACTTGAAATGTGAATTAGTGACTTGAAAATGGTTAAGTGTAGTGACTTGAAATGGTTAAATGTGACTTCAAAATTGTTAAGTGTAGTGAATTGAAATGTGAATTAGTGACTTGAAAATGCTTAAATATAGTGACTTGAAATTGTGAACTTCTAACTTGAAAATGGTTAAGTGTAGTGACTTGAAATGTGAAATAGTGACTTGAAAATGGTAAATTATAGTGAATTGAAATTGTGAAATTTTTAATGTAATGTTAAATGTAGTGACTTGATATTGTGAACTTGTTTCTTGAAAATGATTAAGTGAAGTTACTTGAAATGTGAATTAGTGACTTGAAAATGGTAAATTGTAGTGACTTGAAATGTGAACTTGTGACTTGAAATGGTTAAATGTAGTGACATGAAATTATGAACATGTTTCTTGAAAAATTTTAAGTGTAGTGAATAGAAATGTGAATTAGTGACTTGAAAATGGTAAATTGTAGTGACGTGAAATGTGAACTAGTGACTTGAAATTGTGTACTTGTTTCTTGAAAATGGTTAAGTATAGTGAATTGAATTGTTAATTAGTGACTTGAAAATGGTAAAGTGTAGTGACTTGAAATATGAATTAGTGACTTGAAATTGTGTACTTGTTTCTTTAAAATGGTTAAGTATAGTGACTTGAAATGTTAATTAGTGACTTGAAAATAGTTAAATGTAGTGACTTGAAATTATGAACTTGTTTCTTGAAAATGGTTTCGTGAATTGAAATGTGAATTATTGACTTGAAAATGGTTAAGTGTAGTGACTTGAAATTGTGAACTTGTTTCTTGAAAATGATTAAGTGAAGTTACTTGAAATGTGAATTAGTGACTTGAAAATGGTAAATTGTAGTGACTTGAAATGTGAACTTGTGACTTGAAATGGTTAAATGTAGTGACATGAAATTATGAACATGTTTCTTGAAAAATTTTAAGTGTAGTGAATAGAAATGTGAATTAGTGACTTGAAAATGGTTAAATATAGTGACTTGAAATTGTAAACTTCTTACTTGAAAATGGTTAAGTGTAGTGACTTGAAATGTGAATTAGTGACTTGAAAATGGTAAAGTGTAGTGACTTGAAATTGTGAAATTGTTTAATGAAATGGTTAAATGCAGTGACTTGAAATTGTGAACTTGTTTGTTGAAAATGGTTAAGTGTAGTGACTAGAAAATAGTTAAATGTAGTGACTTGAAATTATGAACTTGTTTCATAAAAATGGTTAAGTGTAGTGAATTTAAATGTGAATTAGTGACATGAAAATTTTTAAGTTTAGTGACTTGAAATTGTGAACTTCGTACTTGAAAACGGTTTAGTGTAGTGACTTGAAATGTGAATTAGTGACTTGAAAATGGTTAAGTGTAGTGACTTGAAATTGTGAACTTGTTTCTTGAAATGGTTAAGTATATTGACTTGAAATTGTGAATTTGTTTCCTGAAAATGGTTAAGTGTAGTGACTTGAAATTGTGAACTTGTTTCTTGAAAATGGATGAGTGTAGTGACTTTAAGTTTTGAATAAGTTACTTGAAAATGGTTAAGTTTAGTGATTTGAAATTGTGAACTTATTTCTGGAAAATGGTTAAGTGTAGTGACATAAAATGTGAATTAATGACTTGAAAATGGTAAATTGTAGTGACTTAAAATGTGAACTAGTGACTTGAAATGGTTAAAAGTAGTGACGTGAAATTGTGAACAAGTTTCAGGAAAATGTTAGAGTGTAGTGACTTGAAATTGTGAAATTGTTGAATGAAATGGTTAAATGTAGTGACTTGATATTCTGAATTTGTTTCTTGAAAATGGTTAAGTGTAGTGACTTGAAATGTGAATTAGTGACTTGAAAATGGTAAAGTGTAGTGACTTGATATGTGAACTAGTGACTTGAAATGGTTAAATGTAGTGACGCGAAATTATGAACATGTTTCTTGAAAAATTTTAAGTGTAGTGACTTGTAATGTGAATTAGTGACTTGAAAATGGTTAACTGTAGAGACTTTAAATGGTTAAATGAGACTTGAAAATGGTTAAGTGTAGTGAATTTAAATGTGAATTAGTGACTTGAAAATGGTTAAATATAGTTACTTGAAATTGTGAACTTCTTACTTGAAAATGGTTAAGTGCAGTGACTTGAAATGTGAATTAGTGACTTGAAAATGGTAAACTGTAGTGACTTGAAATGTGAATTAGTGACTTGAAAATGGTTAAATGTAGTGTACTGAAATTGTGGTTTTGTTTTCTTGAAAATGGTTATGTGTAGTGAATTGAAATGTGAATTAGTGACTTGAAAATGGTTAAATATAGTGACTATTGTGAACTTCTTACTTGAAAATGGTTAAGTGTAGTGACTTGAAATGTGAATTAGTGACTTGAAAATGGTAAAGTGTAGTGACTTGAAATATGAATTAGTGACTTGAAATTGTGTACTTGTTTCATGAAAATGGTTAAGTATAGTGACTTGAAATGTTAATTAGTGACTTGAAATTATGAACTTGTTTCTTGAAAATGGTTAAGTGTAGTGAATTGAAATGTGAATTAGTGACTTGAAAATGGAAGTGTAGTGACTTGAGATTGTGAACTTGTTTCCTGAAAATGGTTAAGTGTAGTGACTTGAAATTGTGAACTTGTTTCTTGAAAATGGATGAGTGTAGTGACTTGAAGTTTTGAATAAGTGACTTGAAAATGGTTAAGTTTAGTGATTTGAAATTGTGAACTTATTTCTGGAAAATGGTTAAGTGTAGTGAAATGAAATGTGAATTAATGACTTGAAAATGGTAAATTGTAGGGACTTAAAATGTGAACTAGTGACTTGAAATGGTCAAAAGTAGTGACGTGAAATTGTGAACATGTTTCATGAAAATGTTAGAGTGTAGTGACTTTAAATTGTGAAATTGTTGAATGAAATGGTTAAATGTAGTGACTTGATATTCTGAATTTGTTTCTTGAAAATGGTTAAGTGTAGTGACTTTAAATGTGAATTAGTGACTTGAAAATGGTAAAGTGTAGTGACTTGAAATGTGAACTAGTTACTTGAAATGGTTAAATGTAGTGATGCGAAATTATGAACATGTTTCTTGAAAAATTTTAAGTGTAGTGACTTGTAATGTGAATTAGTGACTTGAAAATGGTTAACTGTAGAGACTTTGAATGGTGAAATGAGACTTGAAAATGGTTAAGTGTAGTGAATTGAAATGTGAATTAGTGACTTGAAAATGGTTAAATATAGTTACTTGAAATTGTGAACTTCTTACTTGATAATGGTTAAGTGCAGTGACTTGAAATGTGAATTAGTGACTTGAAAATGGTAAACTGTAGTGACTTGAAATGTGAATTAGTGACTTGAAAATGGTTAAATATAGTGACTTGAAACTGTGAACTTCTTACTTGAAACTGGTTAAGTGTAGTGACTTGAAATGTGAATTAGTGACTTGAAAATTTTAAATTGTAGTGACTTGAAATGTGAACTAGTGACTTGAAATGGTTAAATCTAGTGACGTGAAATTGTGAACATGTTTCTTGAAAATGTTTAAGTGTAGTGACAAGAAATGTGAACTTGTGAACTTGTGACTTGAAATGGTTAAATGTAGTGTACTGAAATGGTTAAATGTAGTGAATTGGAATGTGAATTAGTGTCTTGAAAAAGGTTAAGTGTAGAGACTTTAAGTGGTTAAATGAGACTTGAAAATGGTTAAGTGTAGTGAATTTTAATGTGAATTAGTGACTTGAAAATGGTTAAATATAGTGACTTGAAATTGTGAACTTCTTACTTGAAAATGGTTAAATATATTGACTTGAAATGTGAATTAGTGACTTGAAAATGGTAAACTGTAGTGACTTGAAAATTGTGAAATTGTTTAATTAAAATGGTTAAATGTAGTGATTTGATATTGTGAACTTGTTTCTTGAAAATGGTTAAGTGTAGTGACTTGAAATGTGAATTAGTGACTTGAAAATGGTAAAGTGTAGTGAGTTGAAATGTGAACTAGTGACTTGAAATGGTTAAATGTAGTGACGTGAAATTATGAACATGTTTCTTGAAAAATTTTAAGTGTAGTGACTTGTAATGTGAATTAGTGATTTGAAAATGGTTAAGTGTAGTGACTTGAAATGGTTAAATGTGACTTTAAAATGGTTAAGTGTAGTGAATTGAAATGTGAATTAGTGACTTGAAAATTGTTAAGTATAGTGACTTGAAATTGTGAACTTCTTACTTGAAAATGTTTAAGTGTAGTGACTTGAAATGTGAATTAGTGACTTGAAAATGGTAAAGTGTTGTGACTTGACATTGTGAAATTATTTAACGAAATGGTTTAATGTAGTGACTTGAAATTGTGAACTTGTTTCTTTAAAATGGTTAAGTGTAGTGACTTTAAATGTGAATTAGTGACTTGAAAATAGTTAATTGTAGTGACTTGAAATTAGGAACTTGTTTCTTGAAAATGGTTAAGTGTAGTGAATTGAAATGTGAATTAGTGACTTTAAAATGGAAGTGTAGTGACTTGAGATTGTGAACTTGTTTCTTGAAAATGGTTAAGTGGAGTTACTTGAAATGTGAATTAGTGACTTGAAAATGGTTAAGTGTAGTGACTTGAAATGTGAATTAGTGACTTGAAAATGGTTAAGTGTAGTGACTTGAAATGTGAATTAGTGACTTGAAAATGTTAAATTGTAGTGACTTGAAATGTGAATTACTGACTTGAAAATGGTTAAGTGTAGAGACTTGAATTGTGAACTTGTTTCTTGAAAATGGTTTAGTGTAGTGACTTGAAATGTGAATTAGTGACTTGAAAATGTTAAATTGTAGTGACTTGAAATGTGAACTAGTGACATGAAATGGTTAAATGTAGTGACGTGAAATTGTGAACATGTTTCTTTAAAATGGTTAAGTGTATTGACAAGAAATGTGAACTTGTGACTTGAAATGGTTAAATGTAGTGTACTGTAATTGTGATTTTGTTTCTTGAAAATTGTTATGTGTAGTGAATTGAAATGTGAATTAGTGACTTGAAAATGGTTAAATATAGTGACTTGAAATTGTGAACTTCTTACTTGAAAATGGTTAAGTGTAGCGACTTGAAATGTGAATTAGTGACTTGAAAATGGTAAAGTGTAGTGACTTGAAATTGTGAAATTGTTTAATGAAATGGTTAAATGCAGTGACTTGAAATTGTGAACTTGTTTGTTGAAAATGGTTAAGTGTAGTGACTAGAAAATAGTTAAATTTAGTGACTTGAAATTATGAACTTGTTTCATAAAAATGGTTAAGTGTAGTGACTTGAAATGTGAATTAGTGACATGAAAATTCTTAAGTTTAGTGACTTGAAATTGTGAACTTCTTACTTGAAAATGGTTTAGTGTAGTGACTTGAAATTTGAATTAGTGACTTGAAATGGTTAAGTGTAGTGACTTGAAATTGTGAACTTGTTTCTTGAAATGGTTAAGTATATTGACTTGAAATTGTGAATTTGTTTCCTGAAAATGGTTAAGTGTAGTGACTAGAAATTGTGAACTTGTTTCTTGAAAATGGATGAGTTTAGTGACTTGAAGTTTTGAATAAGTGACTTGAAAATGGTTAAGTTTAGTGATTTGAAATTGTGAACTTATTTCTGGAAAATGGTTAAGTGTAGTGACATGAAATGTGAATTAATGACTTGAAAATGGTAAATTGTAGTGTCTTAAAATGTGAACTAGTGACTTGAAATGGTTAAATGTAGTGACGTGAAATTGTGAACATGTTTCATGAAAATGTTAGATTGTAGTGACTTGAAATTGTGAAATTGTTGAATGAAATGGTTAAATGTAGTGACTTGCTATTCTGAACTTGTTTCTTGAAAATGTGAATTAGTGACTTGAAAATGGTTAAGTGTAGTGACTTGAAATGTGAACTAGTGACTTGAAATGGTTAAATGTAGTGACGTGAAATTGTGAACATGTTTCTTGAAAATGGTTAAGTGTAGTGACAAGAAATGTGAACTTGTGACTTGAAATGGTTAAATGTAGTGTACTGAAATTGTGGTTTTGTTTTCTTGAAAATGGTTATGTGTAGTGAATTGAAATGTGAATTAGTGACTTGAAAATGGTTAAATATAGTGACTATTGTGAACTTCTTACTTGAAAATGGTTAAGTGTAGTGACTTGAAATGTGAATTAGTGACTTGAAAATGGTAAAGTGTAGTGACTTGAAATATGAATTAGTGACTTGAAATTGTGTACTTGTTTCATGAAAATGGTTAAGTATAGTGACTTGAAATGTTAATTAGTGACTTGAAATTATGAACTTGTTTCTTGAAAATGGTTAAGTGTAGTGAATTGAAATGTGAATTAGTGACTTGAAAATGGAAGTGTAGTGACTTGAGATTGTGAACTTGTTTCCTGAAAATGGTTAAGTGTAGTGACTTGAAATTGTGAACTTGTTTCTTGAAAATGGATGAGTGTAGTGACTTGAAGTTTTGAATAAGTGACTTGAAAATGGTTAAGTTTAGTGATTTGAAATTGTGAACTTATTTCTGGAAAATGGTTAAGTGTAGTGAAATGAAATGTGAATTAATGACTTGAAAATGGTAAATTGTAGTGACTTAAAATGTGAACTAGTGACTTGAAATGGTTAAAAGTAGTGACGTTAAATTGTGAACATGTTTCATGAAAATGTTAGAGTGTAGTGACTTTAAATTGTGAAATTGTTGAATGAAATGGTAAAATGTAGTGACTTGATATTCTGAATTTGTTTCTTGAAAATGGTTAAGTGTAGTGACTTTAAATGTGAATTAGTGACTTGAAAATGGTAAAGTGTAGTGACTTGAAATGTGAACTAGTTACTTGAAATGGTTAAATGTAGTGATGCGAAATTATGAACATGTTTCTTGAAAAATTTTAAGTGTAGTGACTTGTAATGTGAATTAGTGACTTGAAAATGGTTAACTGTAGAGACTTTGAATGGTGAAATGAGACTTGAAAATGGTTAAGTGTAGTGAATTGAAATGTGAATTAGTGACTTGAAAATGGTTAAATATAGTTACTTGAAATTGTGAAATTCTTACTTGATAATGGTTAAGTGCAGTGACTTGAAATGTGAATTAGTGACTTGAAAATGGTAAACTGTAGTGACTTGAAATGTGAATTAGTGACTTGAAAATGGTTAAATATAGTGACTTGAAACTGTGAACTTCTTACTTGAAACTGGTTAAGTGTAGTGACTTGAAATGTGAATTAGTGACTTGAAAATTTTAAATTGTAGTGACTTGAAATGTGAACTAGTGACTTGAAATGGTTAAATCTAGTGACGTGAAATTGTGAACATGTTTCTTGAAAATGTTTAAGTGTAGTGACAAGAAATGTGAACTTGTGACTTGAAATGGTTAAATGTAGTGTACTGAAATTGTGATTTTGTTTCTTGAAAATGGTTATGTGTAGTGAATTGAAATGTGAATTAGTGACTTGAAAATGTTAAATATAGTGACTTGAAATTGTAAACCTCTTACTTGAAAATGGTTAAGTGTAGTGACTTGAAATGTGAATTAGTGACTTGAAAATGGTAAAGTGTAGTGACTTGAAATATGAATTAGTGACTTGAAATTGTGTACTTGTTTCTTGAAAATGGTTAAGTATAGTGACTTGAAATGTTAATTAGTGACTTGAAATTATGAACTTGTTTCTTGAAAATGGTTAAGTGTAGTGAATTGAAATGTGAATTAGTGACTTGAAAATGGAAGTGTAGTGACTTGAGATTGTGAACTTGTTTCTTGAAAATGGTTAAGTGGAGTTACTTGAAATGTGAATTAGTGACTTGAAAATGGTTAAGTGTAGTGACTTGAAATTGTGAACTTCTTACTTGAAAATGGTTAAGTATATTGACTTGAAATGTGAATTAGTGACTTGAAAATGGTAAACTGTAGTGACTTGAAAATTGTGAAATTGTTTAATTAAAATGGTTAAATGTACTGATTTGATATTGTGAACTTGTTTCTTGAAAATGGTTAAGTGTAGTGACTTGAAATGTGAATTAGTGACTTGAAAATGGTAAAGTGTAGTGAGTTGAAATGTGAACTAGTGACTTGAAATGGTTAAATGTAGTGACGTGAAATTATGAACATGTTTCTTGAAAAATTTTAAGTGTAGTGACTTGTAATGTGAATTAGTGATTTGAAAATGGTTAAGTGTAGTGACTTGAAATGGTTAAATGTGACTTTAAAATGGTTAAGTGTAGTGAATTGAAATGTGAATTAGTGACTTGAAAATTGTTAAGTATAGTGACTTGAAATTGTGAACTTCTTACTTGAAAATGTTTAAGTGTAGTGACTTGAAATGTGAATTAGTGACTTGAAAATGGTAAAGTGTTGTGACTTGACATTGTGAAATTATTTAACGAAATGGTTTAATGTAGTGACTTGAAATTGTGAACTTGTTTCTTTAAAATGGTTAAGTGTAGTGACTTTAAATGTGAATTAGTGACTTGAAAATAGTTAATTGTAGTGACTTGAAATTAGGAACTTGTTTCTTGAAAATGGTTAAGTGTAGTGAATTGAAATGTGAATTAGTGACTTTAAAATGGAAGTGTAGTGACTTGAGATTGTGAACTTGTTTCTTGAAAATGGTTAAGTGGAGTTACTTGAAATGTGAATTAGTGACTTGAAAATGGTTAAGTGTAGTGACTTGAAATGTGAATTAGTGACTTGAAAATGGTTAAGTGTAGTGACTTGTAATGTGAATTAGTGACTTGAAAATGTTAAATTGTAGTGACTTGAAATGTGAACTAGTGACATGAAATGGTTAAATGTAGTGACGTGAAATTGTGAACATGTTTCTTTAAAATGGTTAAGTGTAGTGACAAGAAATGTGAACTTGTGACTTGAAATGGTTAAATGTAGTGTACTGTAATTGTGATTTTGTTTCTTGAAAATTGTTATGTGTAGTGAATTGAAATGTGAATTAGTGACTTGAAAATGGTTAAATATAGTGACTTGAAATTGGGAACTTCTTACTTGAAAATGGTTAAGTGTAGCGACTTGAAATGTGAATTAGTGACTTGAAAATGGTAAAGTGTAGTGACTTGAAATTGTGAAATTGTTTAATGAAATGGTTAAATGCAGTGACTTGAAATTGTGAACTTGTTTGTTGAAAATGGTTAAGTGTAGTGACTTGAAATGTGAATTAGTGACATGAAAATTCTTAAGTTTAGTGACTTGAAATTGTGAACTTCTTACTTGAAAATGGTTTAGTGTAGTGACTTGAAATGTGAATTAGTGACTTGAAATAGTTAAGTGTAGTGACTTGAAATTGTGAACTTGTTTCTTGAAATGGTTAAGTATATTGACTTGAAATTGTGAATTTGTTTCCTGAAAATGGTTAAATGTAGTGACTAGAAATTGTGAACTTGTTTCTTGAAAATGGATGAGTTTAGTGACTTGAAGTTTTGAATAAGTGACTTGAAAATGGTTAAGTTTAGTGATTTGAAATTGTGAACTTATTTCTGGAAAATGGTTAAGTGTAGTGACATGAAATGTGAATTAATGACTTGAAAATTGTAAATTGTAGTGTCTTAAAATGTGAACTAGTGACTTGAAATGGTTAAATGTAGTGACGTGAAATTGTGAACATGTTTCATGAAAATGTTAGATTGTAGTGACTTGAAATTGTGAAATTGTTGAATGAAATGGTTAAATGTAGTGACTTACTATTCTGAACTTGTTTCTTGAAAATGGTTAAGTGTAGTGACTTGAAATGTGAATTAGTGACTTGAAAATGGTAAAGTGTAGTGACTTGAAATGGTTAAATGTAGTGACGCGAAATTATGAACATGTTTCTTGAAAAATTTTAAGTGTAGTGACTTGTAATGTGAATTAGTGATTCGAAAATGGTTAAGTGTAGTGACTTGAAATGGTTAAATATAGTGACTTGAAATTGTGAACTTCTTACTTGAAAATGGTTAAGTGTAGTGACTTGAAATGTGAATTAGTGACTTGAAAATGGTAAAGTGGAGTGACTTGACATTGTAAAATTATTTAATGAAATGGTTTAATGTAGTGACTTGAAATTGTGGACTTGTTTCTTTAAAATGGTTAAGTGTAGTGACTTGAAATGTGAATTAGTGCCTTGAAAATAGTTAATTGTAGTGACTTGAAATTATGAACTTGTTTCATGAAAATGGCTAAGTGTAGTGAACTGAAATGTGAATTAGTGACTTGAAAATAGTTAAGTGTAGTGACTTGAAATTGTGAACTTGTTTCTTGAAAATGGTTCAGTGGAGTTACTTGAAATGTGAATTAGTGACTTGAAAATGGTTAAGTATGGTGACTTGAAATGTGAATTAGTGAATTGAAAATATTAAATTGTAGGGACTTGAAATGTGAACTAGTGACTTGAAATGGTTAAATGTAGTGACGTGAAATTGTGAACATGTTTCTTGAAAATGGTTAAATGTAGTGACAAGAAATGTGTACTTGTGACTTGAAATGGTCAAATGTAATGTACTGAAATTGTGATTTTGTTTCTTGAAAATTGTTAAATGTAGTGACGTGAAATTGTGAACATGTTTCTTGAAAATGGTTAAGTGTAGTGACAAGAAATTTGAACTTGTGACTTGAAATGGTTCAATGTAGTGTACTGAAATTGTGATTTTGTTTCATAAAAATGGTTATGTGTAGTGAATTGAAATGTGAATTAGTGACTTGAAAATTGTTAAATATAGTCACTTGAAATTGTGAACTTCTTACTTGAAAATGGTTAAGTGTAGTGACTTGAAATGTGAATTAGTGACTTGAAAATGGTAAAGTGTAGTGACTTGACATTGTGAAATTATTTAATGAAATGGTTTAATGTAGTGACTTGAAATTGTGAACTTGTTTCTTTAAAATGATTAAGTGTAGTGACTTGAAATGTGAATTAGTGACTTGAAAATAGTTCAATGTAGTGACTTGAAATTATGAACTTGTTTCATGAAAATGGCTACGTGTAGTGAATTGAAATGTGAATTAGTGACTTGAAAATGGTTAAGTGTAGTGACTTGAAATTGTGAACTTGTTTCTTGAAAATGGTTTAGTGGAGTTACTTGAAATGTGAATTAGTGACTTGAAAATGGTAAAGTGTAGTGACTTAAAATGTGAACTAGTGACTTGAAATGGTTAAATGTAGTGACGTGAAATTATGAACATGTTTCTTGAAAAATTTTAAGTGTGGTGACTTGTAATGTGAATTAGTGATTTGAAAATGGTTAAGTGTAGTGACTTGAAATGGTTAAATGTGACTTTAAAATGGTTAAGTGTAGTGACTTGAAATGTGAATTAGTGACTTGAAAATGGTTAAATATAGTGACTTAAAATTGTGAACTTCTTACTTGAAAATGTTTAAGTGTAGGGACTTGAAATGTGAATTAGTGACTTGAAAATGGTAAAGTGTAGTGACTTGACACTGTGAAATTATTTAATGAAATGGTTTAATGTAGTGACTTGAAATTGTGAACTTGTTTCTTGAAAATGGTTAAGTGAAGTTACTTGAAATGTGAATTAGTGACTTGAAAATGGTTAAGTGTATTGACTTGAAATGTGAATTAGTGACTTGAAATGTTAAATTGTAGTGAATTCAAATGTGAATTAGTGACTTGAAAATGGTTAAATATAGTGACTTGAAATTGTGAACTTCTTACTTGAAAATGGTTAAGTGTAGTGACTTGAAATGTGAAGTAGTGACTTGAAAATGGTAAAGTGTAGTGACTTGAAATTGTGAAATTGTTTAATGAAATGGTTAATTGTTGTGTCTTGATATTGTGAACTTGTTCCTTGAAAATGGTTAAGTGTAGTGACTCGAAATGTGAATTAGTGACTTGAAAATGGTTAAGTGTAGAGACTTTAAATGGTTAAATGAGACTTGAAAATGGTTAAGTGTAGTGAATTGAAATATGAATTAGTGACTTGAAAATGGTTAAGTGTAGTGACTTGAAATGTGAATTAGTGACTTGAAAATGTTAAAATGTAGTGACTTGAAATGTAAACTAGTGACTTTAAATGGTTAAATGTAGTGACGTGAAATTGTGAACATGTTTCTTGAAAATGGTTAAGTGTTGTGACAAGAAATGTGAACTTGTGACTTGAAATGGTTAAATGTACTGTACTGAAATTGTGATTTTGTTTCTTGAAAATGGTTAAGTGTAGTGAATTGAAATGTGAATTAGTGACTTGAAAATGGTTAAATATAGTGACTTGAAATTGTGAACTTCTTACTTGAAAATGGTTAAGTGTAGTGACTTGAAATGTAAAGTAGTGACTTGAAAATGGTAAAGTGTAGTGACTTGAAATTGTGAAATTGTTTAATGAAATGGTTAATTGTTGTGACTTGATATTGTGTACTTGTTTCTTGAAAATGGTTAAGTGTAGTGACTTGGAATGTGAATTAGTGACTTGAAAATCCTTAAGTGTTGAGACTTTAAATGGTTAAATGAGAATTGAAAATGGTTAAGTGTAGTGAATTTTAATGTGAATCAGTGACTTGAAAATGGTTAAATATAGTGACTTGAAATTGTGAACTTCTTACTTGAAAATGGTTAAGTATATTGACTTGAAATGTGAATTAGTGACTTGAAAATGGTAAACTGTAGTGACTTGAAAATTGTGAAATTGTTTAATTAAAATGGTTAAATGTAGTGATTTGATATTGTGAACTTGTTTCTTGAAAATGGTTAAGTGTAGTGACTTGAAATGTGAATTAGTGACTTGAAAATGGTAAAGTGTAGTGACTTGAAATGTGAACTAGTGACTTGAAATGGTTAAATGTAGTGACGTGAAATTATGAACATGTTTCTTGAAAAATTTTAAGTGTAGTGACTTGTAATGTGAATTAGTGATTTGAAAATGGTTAAGTGTAGTGACTTGAAATGGTTAAATGTGACTTTAAAAAGGTTAAGTGTAGTGAATTGAAATGTGAATTAGTGACTTGAAAATTGTTAAATATAGTGACTTGAAATTGTGAACTTCTTACTTGAAAATGTTTAAGTGTAGTGACTTGAAATGTGAATTAGTGACTTGAAAATGGTAAAGTGTTGTGACTTGACATTGTGAAATTATTTAACGAAATGGTTTAATGTAGTGACTTGAAATTGTGAACTTGTTTCTTTAAAATGGTTAAGTGTAGTGACTTGAAATGTGAATTAGTGACTTGAAAATAGTTAATTGTAGTGACTTGAAATTATGAACTTGTTTCATGAAAATGGTTAAGTGTAGTGAATTGAAATGTGAATTAGTGACTTGAAAAAAGTTAAGTGTAGTGACTTGAAATTGTGAACTTGTTTCTTGAAAATGGTTCAGTGGAGTTACTTGAAATGTGAATTAGTGACTTGAAAATGGTTAAGTATAGTGACTTGAAATGTGAATTAGTGACTTGAAAATGTTAAATTGTAGGGACTTGAAATGTGAACTAGTGACTTGAAATGGTTAAATGTAGTGACGTGAAATTGTGAACATGTTTCTTGAAAATGGTTAAGTGTAGTGACAAGAAATGTGAACTTGTGACTTGAAATGGTCAAATGTAATGTACTGAAATTGTGATTTTGTTTCTTGAAAATGGTTAAATGTAGTGACGTGAAATTATGAACATGTTTCTTGAAAATGGTTAAGTGTAGTGACAAGAAATTTGAACTTGTGACTTGAAATGGTTAAATGTAGTGTACTGAAATTGTGATTTTTTTTCATAAAAATGGTTATGTGTAGTGAATTGAAATGTGAATTAGTGACTTGAAAATTGTTAAATATAGTGACTTGAAATTGTGAACTTCCTTCTTGAAAATGGTTAAGTGTAGTGACTTGAAATGTGAAGTAGTGACTTGAAAATGGTAAAGTGTAGTGACTTGAAATGTGAAGTAGTGACTAGAAAATGGTAAAGTGTAGTGACTTGAAATTGTGAAATTGTTTAATGAAATGGTTAATTGTTGTGACTTGATATTGTGTACTTGTTTCTATAAAATGGTTAAGTGTAGTGACTTGGTATGTGAATTAGTGACTTGAAAATGGTTAAGTGTAGAGGCTTTAAATGGTTAAATGAGACTTGAAAATGGTTAAGTGTAGTGACTTGAAATGTGAATTAGTGACTTGAAAATGGTAAAGTGTAGTGACTTGACATTGTGAAATTATTTAATGAAATGGTTTAATGTAGTTACTTGAAATTGTAAACTTGTTTCTTTAAAATGGTTAAGTGTAGTGACTTGAAATGTGAATTAGTGACTTGAAAATAGTTCAATGTAGTGACTTGAAATTATGAACTTGTTTCATGAAAATGGCTAAGTGTAGTGAATTGAAATGTGAATTAGTGACTTGAAAATGGTTAAGTGTAGTGACTTGAAATTGTGAACTTCTTACTTGAAAATGTTTAAGTGTAGTGACTTGAAATGTGAATTAGTGACTTGAAAATGGTAAAGTGTTGTGACTTGACATTGTGAAATTATTTAACGAAATGGTTTAATGTAGTGACTTGAAATTGTGAACTTGTTTCTTTAAAATGGTTAAGTGTAGTGACTTGAAATGTGAATTAGTGACTTGAAAATAGTTAAATGTAGTGACTTGAAATTATGAACTTGTTTCATGAAAATGTTTAAGTGTAGTGAATTGAAATGTGAATTAGTGACTTGAAAATGGTTAAGTGTAGTGACTTGAAATTGTGAACTTGTTTCTTGAAAATGGTTAAGTGAAGTTACTTGAAATGTGAATTAGTGACTTGAAAATGGTTAAGTGTATTGACTTGAAAAGTGAATTAGTGACTTGAAAATGTTAAATTGTAGTGACTTGAAATGTGAACTAGTGACCTGAAATGGTTTAATGTAGTGACGTGAAATTGTGAACATGTTTCTTGAAAATGGTTAAGTGTAGTGACAAGAAATGTGAAACTGTGACTTGAAATGGTTAAATGTACTGTACTGAAATTGTGATTTTGTTTCTTGAAAATGGTTATGTGTAGTAAATTGAAATGTGAATTAGTGACTTGAAAATGGTTAAATATAGTGACTTGAAATTGTGAACTTCTTACTTGAAAATGGTTAAGTGTAGTGACTTGAAATGTGAAATAGTGACTTGAAAATGGTGAAGTGTAGTGACTTGAAATTGTGAAGTTGTTTAATGAAATGATTAAATGTAGTGACTTGATATTGTGAACTTGTTTCTTAAAAATGGTTAAGTGTAGTGAATTGAAATGTGAATTAGTGACTTGAAATGGTTAAAGGTAGTGTACTGAAATTGTGATTTTGTTTCTTGAAAATGGTTATGTGTAGTGAATTGAAATGTGAATTAGTGACTTGAAAATGGTTAAATATTGTGACTTGAAATTGTGAACTTCTTACTTGAAAATGGTTAAGTGTAGTGACTTGAAATGTGAAGTAGTGACTTGAAAATGGTAAAGTGTAGTGACTTGAAATTGTGAAATTGTTTAATGAAATGGTTAAATGTAATGACTTGATATTCTGAACTTGTTTCTAGAAAATGGTTAAGTGTAGTGACTTGGAATGTGAATTAGAGACTTGAAAATCCTTAAGTGTAGAGACTTTAAATGGTTAAATGAGAATTGAAAATGGTTAAGTGTAGTGAATTTTAATGTGAATCAGTGACTTGAAAATAGTTAAATATAGTGACTTGAAAATGGTTAAGTGTAGAGACTTTAAATAGTTAAATGAGACTTGAAAATGGTTAAGTGTAGTGAATTGAAATGTGAATTAGTGACTTGAAATGGTTAAATGTAGTGTACTGAAATTGTGATTTTGTTTCTTGAAAATGGTTATGTGTAGTGAATTGAAATGTGAATTAGTGACTTGAAAATGGTTAAATATTGTGACTTGAAATTGTGAACTTCTTACTTGAAAATGGTTAAGTGTAGTGACTTTAAATGTGAATTAGTGACTTGAAAATGGTAAACTGTAGTGACTTGAAATTGTGAAATTGTTTAATTAAAATGGTTAAATGTAGTGATTTGATATTGTGAACTTGTTTCTTGAAAATGGTTAAGTGTAGTGACTTGAAATGTGAATTAGTGACTTGAAAATGGTAAAGTGTAGTGACTTGAAATGTGAACTAGTGACTTGAAATGGTTAAATGTAGTGACGTGAAATTATGAACATGTTTCTTGAAAAATTTTAAGTGTAGTGACTTGTAATGTGAATTAGTGATTTGAAAATGGTTAAGTGTAGTGACTTGAAATGGTTAAATGTGACTTTAAAAAGGTTAAGTGTAGTGAATTGAAATGTGAATTAGTGACTTGAAAATTGTTAAATATAGTGACTTGAAATTGTGAACTTCTTACTTGAAAATGTTTAAGTGTAGTGACTTGAAATGTGAATTAGTGACTTGAAAATGGTAAAGTGTTGTGACTTGACATTGTGAAATTATTTAACGAAATGGTTTAATGTAGTGACTTGAAATTGTGAACTTGTTTCTTTAAAATGGTTAAGTGTAGTGACTTGAAATGTGAATTAGTGACTTGAAAATAGTTAATTGTAGTGACTTGAAATTATGAACTTGTTTCATGAAAATGGTTAAGTGTAGTGAATTGAAATGTGAATTAGTGACTTGAAAAAAGTTAAGTGTAGTGACTTGAAATTGTGAACTTGTTTCTTGAAAATGGTTCAGTGGAGTTACTTGAAATGTGAATTAGTGACTTGAAAATGGTTAAGTATAGTGACTTGAAATGTGAATTAGTGACTTGAAAATGTTAAATTGTAGGGACTTGAAATGTGAACTAGTGACTTGAAATGGTTAAATGTAGTGACGTGAAATTGTGAACATGTTTCTTGAAAATGGTTAAGTGTAGTGACAAGAAATGTGAACTTGTGACTTGAAATGGTCAAATGTAATGTACTGAAATTGTGATTTTGTTTCTTGAAAATGGTTAAATGTAGTGACGTGAAATTATGAACATGTTTCTTGAAAATGGTTAAGTGTAGTGACAAGAAATTTGAACTTGTGACTTGAAATGGTTAAATGTAGTGTACTGAAATTGTGATTTTTTTTCATAAAAATGGTTATGTGTAGTGAATTGAAATGTGAATTAGTGACTTGAAAATTGTTAAATATAGTGACTTGAAATTGTGAACTTCCTTCTTGAAAATGGTTAAGTGTAGTGACTTGAAATGTGAAGTAGTGACTTGAAAATGGTAAAGTGTAGTGACTTGAAATGTGAAGTAGTGACTTGAAAATGGTAAAGTGTAGTGACTTGAAATTGTGAAATTGTTTAATGAAATGGTTAATTGTTGTGACTTGATATTGTGTACTTGTTTCTATAAAATGGTTAAGTGTAGTGACTTGGTATGTGAATTAGTGACTTGAAAATGGTTAAGTGTAGAGGCTTTAAATGGTTAAATGAGACTTGAAAATGGTTAAGTGTAGTGACTTGAAATGTGAATTAGTGACTTGAAAATGGTAAAGTGTAGTGACTTGACATTGTGAAATTATTTAATGAAATGGTTTAATGTAGTTACTTGAAATTGTGAACTTGTTTCTTTAAAATGGTTAAGTGTAGTGACTTGAAATGTGAATTAGTGACTTGAAAATAGTTCAATGTAGTGACTTGAAATTATGAACTTGTTTCATGAAAATGGCTAAGTGTAGTGAATTGAAATGTGAATTAGTGACTTGAAAATGGTTAAGTGTAGTGACTTGAAATTGTGAACTTCTTACTTGAAAATGTTTAAGTGTAGTGACTTGAAATGTGAATTAGTGACTTGAAAATGGTAAAGTGTTGTGACTTGACATTGTGAAATTATTTAACGAAATGGTTTAATGTAGTGACTTGAAATTGTGAACTTGTTTCTTTAAAATGGTTAAGTGTAGTGACTTGAAATGTGAATTAGTGACTTGAAAATAGTTAAATGTAGTGACTTGAAATTATGAACTTGTTTCATGAAAATGTTTAAGTGTAGTGAATTGAAATGTGAATTAGTGACTTGAAAATGGTTAAGTGTAGTGACTTGAAATTGTGAACTTGTTTCTTGAAAATGGTTAAGTGAAGTTACTTGAAATGTGAATTAGTGACTTGAAAATGGTTAAGTGTATTGACTTGAAATGTGAATTAGTGACTTGAAAATGTTAAATTGTAGTGACTTGAAATGTGAACTAGTGACCTGAAATGGTTTAATGTAGTGACGTGAAATTGTGAACATGTTTCTTGAAAATGGTTAAGTGTAGTGACAAGAAATGTGAAACTGTGACTTGAAATGGTTAAATGTACTGTACTGAAATTGTGATTTTGTTTCTTGAAAATGGTTATGTGTAGTAAATTGAAATGTGAATTAGTGACTTGAAAATGGTTAAATATAGTGACTTGAAATTGTGAACTTCTTACTTGAAAATGGTTAAGTGTAGTGACTTGAAATGTGAAATAGTGACTTGAAAATGGTGAAGTGTAGTGACTTGAAATTGTGAAGTTGTTTAATGAAATGATTAAATGTAGTGACTTGATATTGTGAACTTGTTTCTTAAAAATGGTTAAGTGTAGTGAATTGAAATGTGAATTAGTGACTTGAAATGGTTAAAGGTAGTGTACTGAAATTGTGATTTTGTTTCTTGAAAATGGTTATGTGTAGTGAATTGAAATGTGAATTAGTGACTTGAAAATGGTTAAATATTGTGACTTGAAATTGTGAACTTCTTACTTGAAAATGGTTAAGTGTAGTGACTTGAAATGTGAAGTAGTGACTTGAAAATGGTAAAGTGTAGTGACTTGAAATTGTGAAATTGTTTAATGAAATGGTTAAATGTAATGACTTGATATTCTGAACTTGTTTCTAGAAAATGGTTAAGTGTAGTGACTTGGAATGTGAATTAGTGACTTGAAAATCCTTAAGTGTAGAGACTTTAAATGGTTAAATGAGAATTGAAAATGGTTAAGTGTAGTGAATTTTAATGTGAATCAGTGACTTGAAAATAGTTAAATATAGTGACTTGAAAATGGTTAAGTGTAGAGACTTTAAATAGTTAAATGAGACTTGAAAATGGTTAAGTGTAGTGAATTGAAATGAGAATTAGTGACTTGAAATGGTTAAATGTAGTGTACTGAAATTGTGATTTTGTTTCTTGAAAATGGTTATGTGTAGTGACTTTAAATGTGAATTAGTGACTTGAAAATGGTAAACTGTAGTGACTTGAAATTGTGAAATTGTTTAATTAAAATGGTTAAATGTAATGACTTGATATTGTGAACTTGTTTCTTGAAAATGGTTAAGTGTAGTAACTTGAAATGTGAATTAGTGACTTGAAAATGGTAAAGTGTAGTGACTTGAAATGTGAACTAGTGACTTGAAATGGTTAAATGTAGTGACGTGAAATTATGAACATGTTTCCTGAAAAATTTTAAGTGTAATGACTTGTAATGTGAATTAGTGATTTTAAAATGGTTAAGTGTAGTGACTTGAAATGTGAATTAGTGACTTCAAAATGGTTAAATATAGTGACTTAAAATTGTGAACTTCTTACTTGAAAATGTTTAAGTGTAGGGACTTGAAATGTGAATTAGTGACTTGAAAATGGTAAAGTGTAGTGACTTGACACTGTGAATTTATTTAATGAAATGGTTTAATGTAGTGACTTGAAATTGTGAACTTGTTTCTTGACAATGGTTAAGTGTAGTGACTTGAAATGTGAATTAGTGACTTGAAAATAGTTAAATGTAGTGACTTGAAATTATGAACTTGTTTCATGAAAATGGTTAAGTGTAGTGAATTGAAATGTGCATTAGTCACTTGAATATGGTTAAGTGTAGTGACTTGAAATTGTGAACTTGTTTCTTGAAAATGGTTAAGTGAAGTTACTTGAAATGTGAATTAGTGACTTGAAAATGGTTAAGTGTATTGACTTGAAATGTGAATTAGTGACTTGAAAATGTTAAATTGTAGTGAATTGAAATGTGAATTAGTGACTTGAAAATGTTAAATTGTAGTGACTTGAAATGTGAACTAGTGACTTGAATTGGTTAAATGTAGTGATGTGAAATTGTGAACATGTTTCTTGAAAATGGTTAAGTGTAGTGACAAGAAATGTGAACTTGTGACTTGAAATGGTTAAATGTGTTGAACTGAAATTGTGATTTTGTTTCTTGAAAATGGTTATGTGTAGTGAATTGAAATGTGAATTAGTGACTTGAAAATGGTTAAATCTAGTGACTTGAAATTGTGAACTTCATACTTGAAAATGGTTAAGTGTAGTGACTTGAAATGTGAAGTAGTAACTTGAAAATGGTAAAGTTTAGTGACTTTAAATTTTGAAATTGTTTAATGAAATGGTTAAATGTAGTGACTTGATACTGTGAACTTGTTTCTTGAAAATGGTTGAGTGTAGTGACTTAAAATGTGAATTAGTGACTTGAAAATGGTTAAGTGTACAGACTTTAAATGGTTAAATGAGACTTGAAAATGGTTAAGTGTAGTGACTTGAAATGTGAATTAGTGACTTGAAAATGGTAAAGTGTAGTGACTTGACATTGTGAAATTATTTAATGAAATGGTAAAGTGTAGTGACTTGACATTGTGAAATTATTTAATGAAAGGGTTAAATGTAGTGACTTGAAATTGTGAACTTGTTTCTTGAAAATGGTTAAGTGTAGTGACTTGAAATGTGAATTAGTGACTTGAAATGTGAATTAGTGACTTGAAAATAGTTAAATGTAGTGACTTGAAATTATGAACTTGCTTCATGAAAATGGTTAAGTGTAGTGAATTGAAATGTGAATTAGTGACTTGAAAATGGAAGTGTAGTGACTTGAAATTGTGAACTTGTTTCTTGAAAATGATTAAGTGGAGTTACTTGAAATGTAAATTAGTGACTTGAAAATGGTTAAGTGTAGTGACTCGAAATGTGAAATAGTGACTTGAAAATGTTAAATTGTAGTGACTTGAATTGTGAACTAGTGACTTGAAATGGTTAAATGTAGTGATGTGAAATTGTGAACATGTTTCTTTAAAATGGTTCAGTGTAGTGACTTGTAATGTAAATTAGTGACTTGAAAATGGTTAAGTGTAGTGACTTAAAATGGTTAAATGTAACTTGAAAAGGGTTAAGTGTAGTGAATTGAAATATGAATTAGTGACTTGAAAATGGTTAAATATAGTGACTTGAAATTGTGAACTTCTTACTTGAAAATGGTTTAGTGTAGTGACTTGAAATGTGAATTAGTGACTTGAAAATGCTTAAGTGTAGTGACTTGAAATGTGAACTAGTGACTTGAAATGGTTAAATGTATTGACGTGAAATTATGAACATGTTTCTTGAAAATTTTTAAGTGTAGTGACTTGTAATGTGAATTAGTGATTTGAAAATGGTTAAGTGTAGTGACTTGAAATGGTTAAATGTGACTTTAAAATGGTTAAGTGTAGTGAATAGAAATGTGAATTACTGACTTGAAAATGGTTAAATATAGTGACTTGAAATTGTGAACTTCTTACTTGAAAATGGCTAAGTGTAGTGACTTGTAATTTGAATTAGGGACTTGAAAATTGTAAAGTGTAGTGACTTGAAATTGTGATATTGTTTAATTAAAATGGTTAAATGTAATGACTTGATATTGTGAACTTGTTTCTTGAAAATGGTTAAGTGTAGTGACTTGAAATGTGCATTAGTGACTTGAAAATGGTAAAGTGTAGTGACTTGAAATGTGAACTAGTGACTTGAATTGGTTAAATGCAGTGACGTGAAATTGTGAATATGTTTCTTCAAAATGATTAAGTGTAGTGACTTGTAATGTAAATTAGTGACTTGAAAATAGATAAATGTAGTGACTTGAAATGATTAAATGTGACTTGAAAATGGTTAAGTGTAGTGACTTGAAATTGTGAACTTGTTTCTTGAAAATGGTTAAGTGAAGTTACTTGAATTGTGAATTAGTGACTTGAAAATGGTAAATTGTAGTGACTTGAAATGTAAACTAGTGACTTGAAATGGTTAAATGCAGTGACGTGAAATTGTGAATATGTTTCTTCAAAATGATTAAGTGTAGTGACTTGTAATGTAAATTAGTGACTTGAAAATAGTTAAGTGTAGTGACTTAAAATGGTTAAGGGTAGTGAATTGAAATTTGAATTAGTGACTTGAAAAAGGTTAAATATAGTGACTTGAAATTGTGAACTTCTTACTTGATAATGGTTAAGTGTAGTGACTTGAAATGTGAATTAGTGACTTGAAAATGGTAAAGTGTAGTGACTTGAAATTGTGAAATTGTTTAATGAAATGGTTAAATGCAGTGACTTGAAATTGTGAACTTGTTTCTTGAAAATAGGTAAGTGTAGTGACTAGAAAATAGTTAAATGTAGTGACTTGAAATTATGAACTTGTTTTATGAAAATGGTTAAGTGTAGTGAATTTAAATGTGAATTAGTGACATGAAAATGGTTAAGTTTAGTGACTTAATATTGTGAACTTCTTACTTGAAAATGGTTTAGTGTAGTGACTTGAAATATGAATTAGTGACTTGAAAATGGTAAAGTTTAGTGACTTGAAATTGTGAAATTGTTTAATGAAATGGTTAAATGTAGTGACTTCAAATTGTGAACTTGTTTCTTGAAAATGGTTAAGTGTAGTGACTTGAACTGTGAATTAGTGACTTGAAAATGGTTAAGTGTAGTGACTTGAAATTGTGAACTTGTTTCTTGAAATGGTTAAGTATATTGACTTGAAATTGTGAATTTGTTACCTGAAATTGGTTAAGTGTAGTGACTTGAAATTGTGAACTTGTTTCTTGAAAATGGATGAGTGTAGTGACTAGAAATTTTGAATAAGTGACTTGAAAATGGTTAAGTGTAGTGACTTAAAATGGTTAAATGTGACTTGAAAATGGTTAAGTGTAGTGAATTGAAATGTGAATAAGTGACTTGAAATTGGGAACTTCTTACTTGAAAATGGTTAAGTGTAGTGACTTGAAATGTGAATTAGTGACTAAAATGGTAAAGTGTAGTGACTTGAAATTGTGAAATTGTTTAATGAAATGGTTAAATGCAGTGACTTGAAAATGGTAAAGTGTAGTGACTTGAAATTGTGAAATCGTTTAATGAAATGGTTAAATGCAGTGACTTGATATTGTGAACTTGTTTCTTGAAAATGGTTAAGTGTAGTAACTTGAAATGTGAATTAGTGACTTGAAAATGGTAAAGTGTAGTGACTTGAAATGTGAACTACTGACTTGAAATGGTTAAATGTAGTGACGTGAAATTATGAACATGTTTCCTGAAAAATTTTAAGTGTAATGACTTGTAATGTGAATTAGTGATTTTAAAATGGTTAAGTGTAGTGACTTCAAATGGTTAAATGTGACTTTAAAATGGTTAAGTGTAGTGAATTGAAATGTGAATTAGTGACTTGAAAATGGTTAAATATAGTGACTTAAAATTGTGAACTTCTTACTTGAAAATGTTTAAGTGTAGGGACTTGAAATGTGAATTAGTGACTTGAAAATGGTTAAGTGTAGTGACTTGAAATTGTGAACTTGTTTCTTGAAATGGTTAAGTATATTGACTTGAAATTGTGAATTTGTTACCTGAAATTGGTTAAGTGTAGTGACTTGAAATTGTGAACTTGTTTCTTGAAAATGGATGAGTGTAGTGACTAGAAATTTTGAATAAGTGACTTGAAAATGGTTAAGTGTAGTGACTTAAAATGGTTAAATGTGACTTGAAAATGGTTAAGTGTAGTGAATTGAAATGTGAATTAGTGACTTGAAATTGGTTAAATATAGTGACTTGAAATTGGGAACTTCTTACTTGAAAATGGTTAAGTGTAGTGACTTGAAATGTGAATTAGTGACTTGAAAATGGTAAAGTGTAGTGACTTGAAATTGTGAAATTGTTTAATGAAATGGTTAAATGCAGTGACTTGAAAATGGTAAAGTGTAGTGACTTGAAATTGTGAAATCGTTTAATGAAATGGTTAAATGCAGTGACTTGATATTGTGAACTTGTTTCTTGAAAATGGTTAAGTGTAGTAACTTGAAATGTGAATTAGTGACTTGAAAATGGTAAAGTGTAGTGACTTGAAATGTGAACTAGTGACTTGAAATGGTTAAATGTAGTGACTTGATATTATTAACTTGTTTCTTGAAAATGGTCAAGTGTATTGACTTGAAATGTGAATTAGTGACTTGAAAATGGTAAAGTGTAGTGACTTGAAATGTGAACTAGTGACTTGAAATGGTTAAATGTATTGACGTGAAATTATGAACATGTTTCTTGAAAATTTTTAAGTGTAGTGACTTGTAATGTGAATTAGTGATTTGAAAATGGTTAAGTGTAGTGACTTGAAATGGTTAAATGTGACTTTAAAATGGTTAAGTGTAGTGAATAGAAATGTGAATTACTGACTTGAAAATGGTTAAATATAGTGACTTGAAATTGGGAACTTCTTACTTGAAAATGGTTAAGTGTAGTGACTTGAAATGTGAATTAGTGACTTGAAAATGGTAAAGTGTAGTGACTTGAAATTGTGAAATTGTTTAATGAAATGGTTAAATGCAGTGACTTGAAAATGGTAAAGTGTAGTGACTTGAAATTGTGAAATCGTTTAATGAAATGGTTAAATGCAGTGACTTGATATTGTGAACTTGTTTCTTGAGAATGGTTAAGTGTAGTAACTTGAAATGTGAATTAGTGACTTGAAAATGGTAAAGTGTAGTGACTTGAAATGTGAACTAGTGACTTGAAATGGTTAAATGTAGTGACTTGATATTATTAACTTGTTTCTTGAAAATGGTCAAGTGTAGTGACTTGAAATGTGAATTAGTGACTTGAAAATGGTAAAGTGTAGTGACTTGAAATGTGAACTAGTGACTTGAAATGGTTAAATGTATTGACGTGAAATTATGAACATGTTTCTTGAAAATTTTTAAGTGTAGTGACTTGTAATGTGAATTAGTGATTTGAAAATGGTTAAGTGTAGTGACTTGAAATGGTTAAATGTGACTTTAAAATGGTTAAGTGTAGTGAATAGAAATGTGAATTACTGACTTGAAAATGGTTAAATATAGTGACTTGAAATTGTGAACTTCTTACTTGAAAATGGCTAAGTGTAGTGACTTGTAATTTGAATTAGTGACTTGAAAATTGTAAAGTGTAGTGACTTGAAATTGTGATATTGTTTAATTAAAATGGTTAAATGTAATGACTTGATATTGTGAACTTGTTTCTTGAAAATGGTTAAGTGTAGTGACTTGAAATGTGCATTAGTGACTTGAAAATGGTAAAGTGTAGTGACTTGAAATGTGAACTAGTGACTTGAATTGGTTAAATGCAGTGACGTGAAATTGTGAATATGTTTCTTCAAAATGATTAAGTGTAGTGACTTGTAATGTAAATTAGTGACTTGAAAATAGATAAATGTAGTGACTTGAAATGATTAAATGTGACTTGAAAATGGTTAAGTGTAGTGACTTGAAATTGTGAACTTGTTTCTTGAAAATGGTTAAGTGAAGTTACTTGAATTGTGAATTAGTGACTTGAAAATGGTAAATTGTAGTGACTTGAAATGTAAACTAGTGACTTGAAATGGTTAAATGCAGTGACGTGAAATTGTGAATATGTTTCTTCAAAATGATTAAGTGTAGTGACTTGTAATGTAAATTAGTGACTTGAAAATAGTTAAGTGTAGTGACTTAAAATGGTTAAGTGTAGTGAATTGAAATTTGAATTAGTGACTTGAAAAAGGTTAAATATAGTGACTTGAAATTGTGAACTTCTTACTTGATAATGGTTAAGTGTAGTGACTTGAAATGTGAATTAGTGACTTGAAAATGGTAAAGTGTAGTGACTTGAAATTGTGAAATTGTTTAATGAAATGGTTAAATGCAGTGACTTGAAATTGTGAACTTGTTTCTTGAAAATAGGTAAGTGTAGTGACTAGAAAATAGTTAAATGTAGTGACTTGAAATTATGAACTTGTTTTATGAAAATGGTTAAGTGTAGTGAATTTAAATGTGAATTTGTGACATGAAAATGGTTAAGTTTAGTGACTTAATATTGTGAACTTCTTACTTGAAAATGGTTTAGTGTAGTGACTTGAAATATGAATTAGTGACTTGAAAATGGTAAAGTTTAGTGACTTGAAATTGTGAAATTGTTTAATGAAATGATTAAATGTAGTGACTTCAAATTGTGAACTTGTTTCTTGAAAATGGTTAAGTGTAGTGACTTGAAGTGTGAATTAGTGACTTGAAAATGGTTAAGTGTAGTGACTTGAAATTGTGAACTTGTTTCTTGAAATGGTTAAGTATATTGACTTGAAATTGTGAATTTGTTACCTGAAATTGGTTAAGTGTAGTGACTTGAAATTGTGAACTTGTTTCTTGAAATGGTTAAATGCAGTGACTTGAAAATGGTAAAGTGTAGTGACTTGAAATTGTGAAATCGTTTAATGAAATGGTTAAATGCAGTGACTTGATATTGTGAACTTGTTTCTTGAGAATGGTTAAGTGTAGTAACTTGAAATTGTGAAATCGTTTAATGAAATGGTTAAATGCAGTGACTTGATATTGTGAACTTGTTTCTTGAGAATGGTTAAGTGTAGTAACTTGAAATGTGAATTAGTGACTTGAAAATGGTAAAGTGTAGTGACTTGAAATGTGAACTAGTGACTTGAAATGGTTAAATGTAGTGACTTGATATTATTAACTTGTTTCTTGAAAATGGTCAAGTGTAGTGACTTGAAATGTGAATTAGTGACTTGAAAATGGTAAAGTGTAGTGACTTGAAATGTGAACTAGTGACTTGAAATGGTTAAATGTATTGACGTGAAATTATGAACATGTTTCTTGAAAATTTTTAAGTGTAGTGACTTGTAATGTGAATTAGTGATTTGAAAATGGTTAAGTGTAGTGACTTGAAATGGTTAAATGTGACTTTAAAATGGTTAAGTGTAGTGAATAGAAATGTGAATTACTGACTTGAAAATGGTTAAATATAGTGACTTGAAATTGGGAACTTCTTACTTGAAAATGGTTAAGTGTAGTGACTTGAAATGTGAATTAGTGACTTGAAAATGGTAAAGTGTAGTGACTTGAAATTGTGAAATTGTTTAATGAAATGGTTAAATGCAGTGACTTGAAAATGGTAAAGTGTAGTGACTTGAAATTGTGAAATCGTTTAATGAAATGGTTAAATGCAGTGACTTGATATTGTGAACTTGTTTCTTGAGAATGGTTAAGTGTAGTAACTTGAAATGTGAATTAGTGACTTGAAAATGGTAAAGTGTAGTGACTTGAAATGTGAACTAGTGACTTGAAATGGTTAAATGTAGTGACTTGATATTATTAACTTGTTTCTTGAAAATGGTCAAGTGTAGTGACTTGAAATGTGAATTAGTGACTTGAAAATGGTAAAGTGTAGTGACTTGAAATGTGAACTAGTGACTTGAAATGGTTAAATGTATTGACGTGAAATTATGAACATGTTTCTTGAAAATTTTTAAGTGTAGTGACTTGTAATGTGAATTAGTGATTTGAAAATGGTTAAGTGTAGTGACTTGAAATGGTTAAATGTGACTTTAAAATGGTTAAGTGTAGTGAATAGAAATGTGAATTACTGACTTGAAAATGGTTAAATATAGTGACTTGAAATTGTGAACTTCTTACTTGAAAATGGCTAAGTGTAGTGACTTGTAATTTGAATTAGTGACTTGAAAATTGTAAAGTGTAGTGACTTGAAATTGTGATATTGTTTAATTAAAATGGTTAAATGTAATGACTTGATATTGTGAACTTGTTTCTTGAAAATGGTTAAGTGTAGTGACTTGAAATGTGCATTAGTGACTTGAAAATGGTAAAGTGTAGTGACTTGAAATGTGAACTAGTGACTTGAATTGGTTAAATGCAGTGACGTGAAATTGTGAATATGTTTCTTCAAAATGATTAAGTGTAGTGACTTGTAATGTAAATTAGTGACTTGAAAATAGATAAATGTAGTGACTTGAAATGATTAAATGTGACTTGAAAATGGTTAAGTGTAGTGACTTGAAATTGTGAACTTGTTTCTTGAAAATGGTTAAGTGAAGTTACTTGAATTGTGAATTAGTGACTTGAAAATGGTAAATTGTAGTGACTTGAAATGTAAACTAGTGACTTGAAATGGTTAAATGCAGTGACGTGAAATTGTGAATATGTTTCTTCAAAATGATTAAGTGTAGTGACTTGTAATGTAAATTAGTGACTTGAAAATAGTTAAGTGTAGTGACTTAAAATGGTTAAGGGTAGTGAATTGAAATTTGAATTAGTGACTTGAAAAAGGTTAAATATAGTGACTTGAAATTGTGAACTTCTTACTTGATAATGGTTAAGTGTAGTGACTTGAAATGTGAATTAGTGACTTGAAAATGGTAAAGTGTAGTGACTTGAAATTGTGAAATTGTTTAATGAAATGGTTAAATGCAGTGACTTGAAATTGTGAACTTGTTTCTTGAAAATAGGTAAGTGTAGTGACTAGAAAATAGTTAAATGTAGTGACTTGAAATTATGAACTTGTTTTATGAAAATGGTTAAGTGTAGTGAATTTAAATGTGAATTAGTGACATGAAAATGGTTAAGTTTAGTGACTTAATATTGTGAACTTCTTACTTGAAAATGGTTTAGTGTAGTGACTTGAAATATGAATTAGTGACTTGAAAATGGTAAAGTTTAGTGACTTGAAATTGTGAAATTGTTTAATGAAATGGTTAAATGTAGTGACTTCAAATTGTGAACTTGTTTCTTGAAAATGGTTAAGTGTAGTGACTTGAACTGTGAATTAGTGACTTGAAAATGGTTAAGTGTAGTGACTTGAAATTGTGAACTTGTTTCTTGAAATGGTTAAGTATATTGACTTGAAATTGTGAATTTGTTACCTGAAATTGGTTAAGTGTAGTGACTTGAAATTGTGAACTTGTTTCTTGAAATGGTTAAATGCAGTGACTTGAAAATGGTAAAGTGTAGTGACTTGAAATTGTGAAATCGTTTAATGAAATGGTTAAATGCAGTGACTTGATATTGTGAACTTGTTTCTTGAGAATGGTTAAGTGTAGTAACTTGAAATGTGAATTAGTGACTTGAAAATGGTAAAGTGTAGTGACTTGAAATGTGAACTAGTGACTTGAAATGGTTAAATGTAGTGACTTGATATTATTAACTTGTTTCTTGAAAATGGTCAAGTGTAGTGACTTGAAATGTGAATTAGTGACTTGAAAATGGTAAAGTGTAGTGACTTGAAATGTGAACTAGTGACTTGATATGGTTAAATGTATTGACGTGAAATTATGAACATGTTTCTTGAAAAATTTTAAGTGTAGTGACTTGTAATGTGAATTAGTGATTCGAAAATGGTTAAGTGTAGTGACTTGAAATGGTTAAATGTGACTTTAAAATGGTTAAGTGCAGTGAATAGAAATGTGAATTACTGACTTGAAAATGGTTAAATATAGTGACTTGAAATTGGGAACTTCTTACTTGAAAATGGTTAAGTGTAGTGACTTGAAATGTGAAGTAGTGACTTGAAATGTAAACTAGTGACTTGAATTGGTTAAATGTAGTGATGTGAAATTGTGAACATGTTTCTTGAAAATGGTTAAGTGTAGTGACAAGAAATGTGAACTTGTGACAAGAAATGGTTAAATGTGTTGAACTGAAATTGTGATTTTGTTTCTTGAAAATGGTTATGTGTAGTGAATTGAAATGTGAATTAGTGACTTGAAAATGGTTAAATCTAGTGACTTGAAATTGTGAACTTCATACTTGAAAATGGTTAAGTGTAGTGACTTGAAATGTGAAGTAGTAACTTGAAAATGGTAAAGTTTAGTGACTTTAAATTTTGAAATTGTTTAATGAAATGGTTAAATGTAGTGACTTGATACTGTGAACTTGTTTCTTGAAAATGGTTTAGTGTAGTGACTTAAAATGTGAATTAGTGACTTGAAAATGGTTAAGTGTACAGACTTTAAATGGTTAAATGAGACTTGAAAATGGTTAAGTGTAGTGACTTGAAATGTGAATTAGTGACTTGAAAATGGTAAAGTGTAGTGACTTGACATTGTGAAATTATTTAATGAAATGGTAAAGTGTAGTGACTTGACATTGTGAAATTATTTAATGAAAGGGTTAAATGTAGTGACTTGAAATTGTGAACTTGTTTCTTGAAAATGGTTAAGTGTAGTGACTTGAAATGTGAATTAGTGACTTGAAATGTGAATTAGTGACTTGAAAATAGTTAAATGTAGTGACTTGAAATTATGAACTTGCTTCATGAAAATGGTTAAGTGTAGTGAATTGAAATGTGAATTAGTGACTTGAAAATGGAAGTGTAGTGACTTGAAATTGTGAACTTGTTTCTTGAAAATGATTAAGTGGAGTTACTTGAAATGTAAATTAGTGACTTGAAAATGGTTAAGTGTAGTGACTCGAAATGTGAAATAGTGACTTGAAAATGTTAAATTGTAGTGACTTGAAATGTGAACTAGTGACTTGAAATGGTTAAATGTAGTGATGTGAAATTGTGAACATGTTTCTTTAAAATGGTTCAGTGTAGTGACTTGTAATGTAAATTAGTGACTTGAAAATGGTTAAGTGTAGTGACTTAAAATGGTTAAATGTAACTTGAAAAGGGTTAAGTGTAGTGAATTGAAATATGAATTAGTGACTTGAAAATGGTTAAATATAGTGACTTGAAATTGTGAACTTCTTACTTGAAAATGGTTTAGTGTAGTGACTTGAAATGTGAATTAGTGACTTGAAAATGCTTAAGTGTAGTGACTTGAAATGTGAACTAGTGACTTGAAATGGTTAAATGTATTGACGTGAAATTATGAACATGTTTCTTGAAAATTTTTAAGTGTAGTGACTTGTAATGTGAATTAGTGATTTGAAAATGGTTAAGTGTAGTGACTTGAAATGGTTAAATGTGACTTTAAAATGGTTAAGTGTAGTGAATAGAAATGTGAATTACTGACTTGAAAATGGTTAAATATAGTGACTTGAAATTGTGAACTTCTTACTTGAAAATGGCTAAGTGTAGTGACTTGTAATTTGAATTAGTGACTTGAAAATTGTAAAGTGTAGTGACTTGAAATTGTGATATTGTTTAATTAAAATGGTTAAATGTAATGACTTGATATTGTGAACTTGTTTCTTGAAAATGGTTAAGTGTAGTGACTTGAAATGTGCATTAGTGACTTGAAAATGGTAAAGTGTAGTGACTTGAAATGTGAACTAGTGACTTGAATTGGTTAAATGCAGTGACGTGAAATTGTGAATATGTTTCTTCAAAATGATTAAGTGTAGTGACTTGTAATGTAAATTAGTGACTTGAAAATAGATAAATGTAGTGACTTGAAATGATTAAATGTGACTTGAAAATGGTTAAGTGTAGTGACTTGAAATTGTGAACTTGTTTCTTGAAAATGGTTAAGTGAAGTTACTTGAATTGTGAATTAGTGACTTGAAAATGGTAAATTGTAGTGACTTGAAATGTAAACTAGTGACTTGAAATGGTTAAATGCAGTGACGTGAAATTGTGAATATGTTTCTTCAAAATGATTAAGTGTAGTGACTTGTAATGTAAATTAGTGACTTGAAAATAGTTAAGTGTAGTGACTTAAAATGGTTAAGGGTAGTGAATTGAAATTTGAATTAGTGACTTGAAAAAGGTTAAATATAGTGACTTGAAATTGTGAACTTCTTACTTGATAATGGTTAAGTGTAGTGACTTGAAATGTGAATTAGTGACTTGAAAATGGTAAAGTGTAGTGACTTGAAATTGTGAAATTGTTTAATGAAATGGTTAAATGCAGTGACTTGAAATTGTGAACTTGTTTCTTGAAAATAGGTAAGTGTAGTGACTAGAAAATAGTTAAATGTAGTGACTTGAAATTATGAACTTGTTTTATGAAAATGGTTAAGTGTAGTGAATTTAAATGTGAATTAGTGACATGAAAATGGATAAGTTTAGTGACTTAATATTGTGAACTTCTTACTTGAAAATGGTTTAGTGTAGTGACTTGAAATATGAATTAGTGACTTGAAAATGGTAAAGTTTAGTGACTTGAAATTGTGAAATTGTTTAATGAAATGGTTAAATGTAGTGACTTCAAATTGTGAACTTGTTTCTTGAAAATGGTTAAGTGTAGTGACTTGAACTGTGAATTAGTGACTTGAAAATGGTTAAGTGTAGTGACTTGAAATTGTGAACTTGTTTCTTGAAATGGTTAAGTATATTGACTTGAAATTGTGAATTTGTTACCTGAAATTGGTTAAGTGTAGTGACTTGAAATTGTGAACTTGTTTCTTGAAAATGGATGAGTGTAGTGACTAGAAATTTTGAATAAGTGACTTGAAAATGGTTAAGTGTAGTGACTTAAAATGGTTAAATGTGACTTGAAAATGGTTAAGTGTAGTGAATTGAAATGTGAATTAGTGACTTGAAATTGGTTAAATATAGTGACTTGAAATTGGGAACTTCTTACTTGAAAATGGTTAAGTGTAGTGACTTGAAATGTGCATTAGTGACTTGAAAATGGTAAAGTGTAGTGACTTGAAATGTGAACTAGTGACTTGAAATGGTTAAATGTAGTGATGTGAAATTGTGAACATGTTTCTTTAAAATGGTTCAGTGTAGTGACTTGTAATGTAAATTAGTGACTTGAAAATGGTTAAGTGTAGTGACTTGAAATTGTGAACTTGTTTCTTGAAAATGGTTAAGTGAAGTTACTTGAATTGTGAATTAGTGACTTGAAAATGGTAAATTGTAGTGACTTGAAATGTAAACTAGTGACTTGAAATGGTTAAATGCAGTGACGTGAAATTGTGAATATGTTTCTTCAAAATGATTAAGTGTAGTGACTTGTAATGTAAATTAGTGACTTGAAAATAGTTAAGTGTAGTGACTTAAAATGGTTAAGGGTAGTGAATTGAAATTTGAATTAGTGACTTGAAAAAGGTTAAATATAGTGACTTGAAATTGTGAACTTCTTACTTGATAATGGTTAAGTGTAGTGACTTGAAATGTGAATTAGTGACTTGAAAATGGTAAAGTGTAGTGACTTGAAATTGTGAAATTGTTTAATGAAATGGTTAAATGCAGTGACTTGAAATTGTGAACTTGTTTCTTGAAAATAGGTAAGTGTAGTGACTAGAAAATAGTTAAATGTAGTGACTTGAAATTATGAACTTGTTTTATGAAAATGGTTAAGTGTAGTGAATTTAAATGTGAATTAGTGACATGAAAATGGATAAGTTTAGTGACTTAATATTGTGAACTTCTTACTTGAAAATGGTTTAGTGTAGTGACTTGAAATATGAATTAGTGACTTGAAAATGGTAAAGTTTAGTGACTTGAAATTGTGAAATTGTTTAATGAAATGGTTAAATGTAGTGACTTCAAATTGTGAACTTGTTTCTTGAAAATGGTTAAGTGTAGTGACTTGAACTGTGAATTAGTGACTTGAAAATGGTTAAGTGTAGTGACTTGAAATTGTGAACTTGTTTCTTGAAATGGTTAAGTATATTGACTTGAAATTGTGAATTTGTTACCTGAAATTGGTTAAGTGTAGTGACTTGAAATTGTGAACTTGTTTCTTGAAAATGGATGAGTGTAGTGACTAGAAATTTTGAATAAGTGACTTGAAAATGGTTAAGTGTAGTGACTTAAAATGGTTAAATGTGACTTGAAAATGGTTAAGTGTAGTGAATTGAAATGTGAATTAGTGACTTGAAATTGGTTAAATATAGTGACTTGAAATTGGGAACTTCTTACTTGAAAATGGTTAAGTGTAGTGACTTGAAATGTGCATTAGTGACTTGAAAATGGTAAAGTGTAGTGACTTGAAATGTGAACTAGTGACTTGAAATGGTTAAATGTAGTGATGTGAAATTGTGAACATTTTTCTTTAAAATGGTTCAGTGTAGTGACTTGTAATGTAAATTAGTGACTTGAAAATGGTTAAGTGTAGTGACTTAAAATGGTTAAATGTAACTTGAAAAGGGTTAAGTGTAGTGAATTGAAATATGAATTAGTGACTTGAAAATGGTTAAATATAGTGACTTGAAATTGTGAACTTCTTACTTGAAAATGGTTTAGTGTAGTGACTTGAAATGTGAATTAGTGACTTGAAAATGCTTAAGTGTGGTGACTTGAAATGTGAACTAGTGACTTGAAATGGTTAAATGTATTGACGTGAAATTATGAACATGTTTCTTGAAAAATTTTAAGTGTAGTGACTTGTAATGTGAATTAGTGATTTGAAAATGGTTAAGTGTAGTGACTTGAAATGGTTAAATGTGACTTTAAAATGGTTAAGTGTAGTGAATAGAAATGTGAATTACTGACTTGAAAATGGTTAAATATAGTGACTTGAAATTGTGAACTTCTTACTTGAAAATGGCTAAGTGTAGTGACTTGTAATTTGAATTAGTGACTTGAAAATTGTAAAGTGTAGTGACTTGAAATTGTGATATTGTTTAATTAAAATGGTTAAATGTAATGACTTGATATTGTGAACTTGTTTCTTGAAAATGGTTAAGTGTAGTGACTTGAAATGTGCATTAGTGACTTGAAAATGGTAAAGTGTAGTGACTTGAAATGTGAACTAGTGACTTGAATTGGTTAAATGCAGTGACGTGAAATTGTGAATATGTTTCTTCAAAATGATTAAGTGTAGTGACTTGTAATGTAAATTAGTGACTTGAAAATAGATAAATGTAGTGACTTGAAATGATTAAATGTGACTTGAAAATGGTTAAGTGTAGTGACTTGAAATTGTGAACTTGTTTCTTGAAAATGGTTAAGTGAAGTTACTTGAATTGTGAATTAGTGACTTGAAAATGGTAAATTGTAGTGACTTGAAATGTAAACTAGTGACTTGAAATGGTTAAATGCAGTGACGTGAAATTGTGAATATGTTTCTTCAAAATGATTAAGTGTAGTGACTTGTAATGTAAATTAGTGACTTGAAAATAGTTAAGTGTAGTGACTTAAAATGGTTAAGGGTAGTGAATTGAAATTTGAATTAGTGACTTGAAAAAGGTTAAATATAGTGACTTGAAATTGTGAACTTCTTACTTGATAATGGTTAAGTGTAGTGACTTGAAATGTGAATTAGTGACTTGAAAATGGTAAAGTGTAGTGACTTGAAATTGTGAAATTGTTTAATGAAATGGTTAAATGCAGTGACTTGAAATTGTGAACTTGTTTCTTGAAAATAGGTAAGTGTAGTGACTAGAAAATAGTTAAATGTAGTGACTTGAAATTATGAACTTGTTTTATGAAAATGGTTAAGTGTAGTGAATTTAAATGTGAATTAGTGACATGAAAATGGATAAGTTTAGTGACTTAATATTGTGAACTTCTTACTTGAAAATGGTTTAGTGTAGTGACTTGAACTATGAATTAGTGACTTGAAAATGGTAAAGTTTAGTGACTTGAAATTGTGAAATTGTTTAATGAAATGGTTAAATGTAGTGACTTCAAATTGTGAACTTGTTTCTTGAAAATGGTTAAGTGTAGTGACTTGAACTGTGAATTAGTGACTTGAAAATGGTTAAGTGTAGTGACTTGAAATTGTGAACTTGTTACTTGAAAATGGTTAAGTGTAGTAACTTGAAATGTGAATTAGTGACTTGAAAATGGTTAAGTGTAGTGACTTGAAATGTGAACTAGTGACTTGAAATGGTTAAATGTAGTGATGTGAAATTGTGAACATGTTTCTTTAAAATGGTTCAGTGTAGTGACTTGTAATGTAAATTAGTGACTTGAAAATGGTTAAGTGTAGTGACTTAAAATGGTTAAATGTAACTTGAAAAGGGTTAAGTGTAGTGAATTGAAATATGAATTAGTGACTTGAAAATGGTTAAATATAGTGACTTGAAATTGTGAACTTCTTACTTGAAAATGGTTAAGTGTAGTGACTTGAAATGTGCATTAGTGACTTGAAAATGGTAAAGTGTAGTGACTTGAAATGTGAATTAGTGACTTGAAAATGCTTAAGTGTGGTGACTTGAAATGTTAACTAGTGACTTGAAATGGTTAAATGTATTGACGTGAAATTATGAACATGTTTCTTGAAAATTTTTAAGTGTAGTGACTTGTAATGTGAATTAGTGATTTGAAAATGGTTAAGTGTAGTGACTTGAAATGGTTAAATGTGACTTTAAAATGGTTAAGTGTAGTGAATAGAAATGTGAATTACTGACTTGAAAATGGTTAAATATAGTGACTTGAAATTGTGAACTTCTTACTTGAAAATGGCTAAGTGTAGTGACTTGTAATTTGAATTAGTGACTTGAAAATTGTAAAGTGTAGTGACTTGAAATTGTGATATTGTTTAATTAAAATGGTTAAATGTAATGACTTGATATTGTGAACTTGTTTCTTGAAAATGGTTAAGTGTAGTGACTTGAAATGTGCATTAGTGACTTGAAAATGGTAAAGTGTAGTGACTTGAAATGTGAACTAGTGACTTGAATTGGTTAAATGCAGTGACGTGAAATTGTGAATATGTTTCTTCAAAATGATTAAGTGTAGTGACTTGTAATGTAAATTAGTGACTTGAAAATAGATAAATGTAGTGACTTGAAATGATTAAATGTGACTTGAAAATGGTTAAGTGTAGTGACTTGAAATTGTGAACTTGTTTCTTGAAAATGGTTAAGTGAAGTTACTTGAATTGTGAATTAGTGACTTGAAAATGGTAAATTGTAGTGACTTGAAATGTAAACTAGTGACTTGAAATGGTTAAATGCAGTGACGTGAAATTGTGAATATGTTTCTTCAAAATGATTAAGTGTAGTGACTTGTAATGTAAATTAGTGACTTGAAAATAGTTAAGTGTAGTGACTTAAAATGGTTAAGGGTAGTGAATTGAAATTTGAATTAGTGACTTGAAAAAGGTTAAATATAGTGACTTGAAATTGTGAACTTCTTACTTGATAATGGTTAAGTGTAGTGACTTGAAATGTGAATTAGTGACTTGAAAATGGTAAAGTGTAGTGACTTGAAATTGTGAAATTGTTTAATGAAATGGTTAAATGCAGTGACTTGAAATTGTGAACTTGTTTCTTGAAAATAGGTAAGTGTAGTGACTAGAAAATAGTTAAATGTAGTGACTTGAAATTATGAACTTGTTTTATGAAAATGGTTAAGTGTAGTGAATTTAAATGTGAATTAGTGACATGAAAATGGTTAAGTTTAGTGACTTAATATTGTGAACTTCTTACTTGAAAATGGTTTAGTGTAGTGACTTGAAATATGAATTAGTGACTTGAAAATGGTAAAGTTTAGTGACTTGAAATTGTGAAATTGTTTAATGAAATGGTTAAATGTAGTGACTTCAAATTGTGAACTTGTTTCTTGAAAATGGTTAAGTGTAGTGACTTGAACTGTGAATTAGTGACTTGAAAATGGTTAAGTGTAGTGACTTGAAATTGTGAACTTGTTTCTTGAAATGGTTAAGTATATTGACTTGAAATTGTGAATTTGTTACCTGAAATTGGTTAAGTGTAGTGACTTGAAATTGTGAACTTGTTTCTTGAAAATGGATGAGTGTAGTGACTAGAAATTTTGAATAAGTGACTTGAAAATGGTTAAGTGTAGTGACTTAAAATGGTTAAATGTGACTTGAAAATGGTTAAGTGTAGTGAATTGAAATGTGAATTAGTGACTTGAAATTGGTTAAATATAGTGACTTGAAATTGGGAACTTCTTACTTGAAAATGGTTAAGTGTAGTGACTTGAAATGTGAATTAGTGACTTGAAAATGGTAAAGTGTAGTGACTTGAAATTGTGAAATTGTTTAATGAAATGGTTAAATGCAGTGACTTGAAAATGGTAAAGTGTAGTGACTTGAAATTGTGAAATCGTTTAATGAAATGGTTAAATGCAGTGACTTGATATTGTGAACTTGTTTCTTGAAAATGGTTAAGTGTAGTAACTTGAAATGTGAATTAGTGACTTGAAAATGGTTAAGTGTAGTGACTTGAAATGTGAACTAGTGACTTGAAATGGTTAAATGTAGTGACGTGAAATTATGAACATGTTTCCTGAACAATTTTAAGTGTAATGACTTGTAATGTGAATTAGTGATTTTAAAATGGTTAAGTGTAGTGACTTCAAATGGTTAAATGTGACTTTAAAATGGCTAAGTGTAGTGAATTGAAATGTGAATTAGTGACTTGAAAATGGTTAAATATAGTGACTTAAAATTGTGAACTTCTTACTTGAAAATGTTTTAGTGTAGGGACTTGAAATGTGAATTAGTGACTTGAAAATGGTAAAGTGTAGTGACTTGAAATTGTGAACTTGTTTCTTGAAATGGTTAAGTATATTGACTTGAAATTGTGAATTTGTTACCTGAAATTGGTTAAGTGTAGTGACTTGAAATTGTGAACTTGTTTCTTGAAAATGGATGAGTGTAGTGACTAGAAATTTTGAATAAGTGACTTGAAAATGGTTAAGTGTAGTGACTTAAAATGGTTAAATGTGACTTGAAAATGGTTAAGTGTAGTGAATTGAAATGTGAATTAGTGACTTGAAATTGGTTAAATATAGTGACTTGAAATTGGGAACTTCTTACTTGAAAATGGTTAAGTGTAGTGACTTGAAATGTGAATTAGTGACTTGAAAAGGGTAAAGTGTAGTGACTTGAAATTGTGAAATTGTTTAATGAAATGGTTAAATGCAGTGACTTGAAAATGGTAAAGTGTAGTGACTTAAAATTGTGAAATCGTTTAATGAAATGGTTAAATGCAGTGACTTGATATTGTGAACTTGTTTCTTGAAAATGGTTAAGTGTAGTAACTTGAAATGTGAATTAGTGACTTGAAAATGGTAAAGTGTAGTGACTTGAAATGTGAACTAGTGACTTGAAATGGTTAAATGTAGTGACGTGAAATTATGAACATGTTTCCTGAACAATTTTAAGTGTAATGACTTGTAATGTGAATTAGTGATTTTAAAATGGTTAAGTGTAGTGACTTCAAATGGTTAAATGTGACTTTAAAATGGCTAAGTGTAGTGAATTGAAATGTGAATTAGTGACTTGAAAATGGTTAAATATAGTGACTTAAAATTGTGAACTTCTTACTTGAAAATGTTTTAGTGTAGGGACTTGAAATGTGAATTAGTGACTTGAAAATGGTAAAGTGTAGTGACTTGAAATTGTGAACTTGTTTCTTGAAATGGTTAAGTATATTGACTTGAAATTGTGAATTTGTTACCTGAAATTGGTTAAGTGTAGTGACTTGAAATTGTGAACTTGTTTCTTGAAAATGGATGAGTGTAGTGACTAGAAATTTTGAATAAGTGACTTGAAAATGGTTAAGTGTAGTGACTTAAAATGGTTAAATGTGACTTGAAAATGGTTAAGTGTAGTGAATTGAAATGTGAATTAGTGACTTGAAATTGGTTAAATATAGTGACTTGAAATTGGGAACTTCTTACTTGAAAATGGTTAAGTGTAGTGACTTGAAATGTGAATTAGTGACTTGAAAAGGGTAAAGTGTAGTGACTTGAAATTGTGAAATTGTTTAATGAAATGGTTAAATGCAGTGACTTGAAAATGGTAAAGTGTAGTGACTTAAAATTGTGAAATCGTTTAATGAAATGGTTAAATGCAGTGACTTGATATTGTGAACTTGTTTCTTGAAAATGGTTAAGTGTAGTAACTTGAAATGTGAATTAGTGACTTGAAAATGGTAAAGTGTAGTGACTTGAAATGTGAACTAGTGACTTGAAATGGTTAAATGTAGTGACGTGAAATTATGAACATGTTTCCTGAAAAATTTTAAGTGTAATGACTTGTAATGTGAATTAGTGATTTTAAAATGGTTAAGTGTAGTGACTTCAAATGGTTAAATGTGACTTTAAAATGGCTAAGTGTAGTGAATTGAAATGTGAATTAGTGACTTGAAAATGGTTAAATATAGTGACTTAAAATTGTGAACTTCTTACTTGAAAATGTTTTAGTGTAGGGACTTGAAATGTGAATTAGTGACTTGAAAATGGTAAAGTGTAGTGACTTGAAATTGTGAACTTGTTTCTTGAAATGGTTAAGTATATTGACTTGAAATTGTGAATTTGTTACCTGAAATTGGTTAAGTGTAGTGACTTGAAATTGTGAACTTGTTTCTTGAAAATGGATGAGTGTAGTGACTAGAAATTTTGAATAAGTGACTTGAAAATGGTTAAGTGTAGTGACTTAAAATGGTTAAATGTGACTTGAAAATGGTTAAGTGTAGTGAATTGAAATGTGAATTAGTGACTTGAAATTGGTTAAATATAGTGACTTGAAATTGGGAACTTCTTACTTGAAAATGGTTAAGTGTAGTGACTTGAACTGTGAATTAGTGACTTGAAAAGGGTAAAGTGTAGTGACTTGAAATTGTGAAATTGTTTAATGAAATGGTTAAATGCAGTGACTTGAAAATGGTAAAGTGTAGTGACTTAAAATTGTGAAATCGTTTAATGAAATGGTTAAATGCAGTGACTTGATATTGTGAACTTGTTTCTTGAAAATGGTTAAGTGTAGTAACTTGAAATGTGAATTAGTGACTTGAAAATGGTAAAGTGTAGTGACTTGAAATGTGAACTAGTGACTTGAAATGGTTAAATGTAGTGACGTGAAATTATGAACATGTTTCCTGAAAAATTTTAAGTGTAATGACTTGTAATGTGAATTAGTGATTTTAAAATGGTTAAGTGTAGTGACTTCAAATGGTTAAATGTGACTTTAAAATGGCTAAGTGTAGTGAATTGAAATGTGAATTAGTGACTTGAAAATGGTTAAATATAGTGACTTAAAATTGTGAACTTCTTACTTGAAAATGTTTTAGTGTAGGGACTTGAAATGTGAATTAGTGACTTGAAAATGGTAAAGTGTAGTGACTTGAAATTGTGAACTTGTTTCTTGAAATGGTTAAGTATATTGACTTGAAATTGTGAATTTGTTACCTGAAATTGGTTAAGTGTAGTGACTTGAAATTGTGAACTTGTTTCTTGAAAATGGATGAGTGTAGTGACTAGAAATTTTGAATAAGTGACTTGAAAATGGTTAAGTGTAGTGACTTAAAATGGTTAAATGTGACTTGAAAATGGTTAAGTGTAGTGAATTGAAATGTGAATTAGTGACTTGAAATTGGTTAAATATAGTGACTTGAAATTGGGAACTTCTTACTTGAAAATGGTTAAGTGTAGTGACTTGAAATGTGAATTAGTGACTTGAAAATGGTAAAGTGTAGTGACTTGAAATTGTGAAATTGTTTAATGAAATGGTTAAATGCAGTGACTTGAAAATGGTAAAGTGTAGTGACTTGAAATTGTGAAATCGTTTAATGAAATGGTTAAATGCAGTGACTTGATATTGTGAACTTGTTTCTTGAGAATGGTTAAGTGTAGTAACTTGAAATGTGAATTAGTGACTTGAAAATGGTAAAGTGTAGTGACTTGAAATGTGAACTAGTGACTTGAAATGGTTAAATGTAGTGACTTGATATTATTAACTTGTTTCTTGAAAATGGTCAAGTGTAGTGACTTGAAATGTGAATTAGTGACTTGAAAATGGTAAAGTGTAGTGACTTGAAATGTGAACTAGTGACTTGAAATGGTTAAATGTATTGACGTGAAATTATGAACATGTTTCTTGAAAATTTTTAAGTGTAGTGACTTGTAATGTGAATTAGTGATTTGAAAATGGTTAAGTGTAGTGACTTGAAATGGTTAAATGTGACTTTAAAATGGTTAAGTGTAGTGAATAGAAATGTGAATTACTGACTTGAAAATGGTTAAATATAGTGACTTGAAATTGTGAACTTCTTACTTGAAAATGGCTAAGTGTAGTGACTTGTAATTTGAATTAGTGACTTGAAAATTGTAAAGTGTAGTGACTTGAAATTGTGATATTGTTTAATTAAAATGGTTAAATGTAATGACTTGATATTGTGAACTTGTTTCTTGAAAATGGTTAAGTGTAGTGACTTGAAATGTGCATTAGTGACTTGAAAATGGTAAAGTGTAGTGACTTGAAATGTGAACTAGTGACTTGAATTGGTTAAATGCAGTGACGTGAAATTGTGAATATGTTTCTTCAAAATGATTAAGTGTAGTGACTTGTAATGTAAATTAGTGACTTGAAAATAGATAAATGTAGTGACTTGAAATGATTAAATGTGACTTGAAAATGGTTAAGTGTAGTGACTTGAAATTGTGAACTTGTTTCTTGAAAATGGTTAAGTGAAGTTACTTGAATTGTGAATTAGTGACTTGAAAATGGTAAATTGTAGTGACTTGAAATGTAAACTAGTGACTTGAAATGGTTAAATGCAGTGACGTGAAATTGTGAATATGTTTCTTCAAAATGATTAAGTGTAGTGACTTGTAATGTAAATTAGTGACTTGAAAATAGTTAAGTGTAGTGACTTAAAATGGTTAAGGGTAGTGAATTGAAATTTGAATTAGTGACTTGAAAAAGGTTAAATATAGTGACTTGAAATTGTGAACTTCTTACTTGATAATGGTTAAGTGTAGTGACTTGAAATGTGAATTAGTGACTTGAAAATGGTAAAGTGTAGTGACTTGAAATTGTGAAATTGTTTAATGAAATGGTTAAATGCAGTGACTTGAAATTGTGAACTTGTTTCTTGAAAATAGGTAAGTGTAGTGACTAGAAAATAGTTAAATGTAGTGACTTGAAATTATGAACTTGTTTTATGAAAATGGTTAAGTGTAGTGAATTTAAATGTGAATTAGTGACATGAAAATGGTTAAGTTTAGTGACTTAATATTGTGAACTTCTTACTTGAAAATGGTTTAGTGTAGTGACTTGAAATATGAATTAGTGACTTGAAAATGGTAAAGTTTAGTGACTTGAAATTGTGAAATTGTTTAATGAAATGGTTAAATGTAGTGACTTCAAATTGTGAACTTGTTTCTTGAAAATGGTTAAGTGTAGTGACTTGAACTGTGAATTAGTGACTTGAAAATGGTTAAGTGTAGTGACTTGAAATTGTGAACTTGTTTCTTGAAATGGTTAAGTATATTGACTTGAAATTGTGAATTTGTTACCTGAAATTGGTTAAGTGTAGTGACTTGAAATTGTGAACTTGTTTCTTGAAAATGGATGAGTGTAGTGACTAGAAATTTTGAATAAGTGACTTGAAAATGGTTAAGTGTAGTGACTTAAAATGGTTAAATGTGACTTGAAAATAGTTAAGTGTAGTGAATTGAAATGTGAATTAGTGACTTGAAATTGGTTAAATATAGTGACTTGAAATTGGGAACTTCTTACTTGAAAATGGTTAAGTGTAGTGACTTGAAATGTGCATTAGTGACTTGAAAATGGTAAAGTGTAGTGACTTGAAATGTGAACTAGTGACTTGAAATGGTTAAATGTAGTGATGTGAAATTGTGAACATGTTTCTTTAAAATGGTTCAGTGTAGTGACTTGTAATGTAAATTAGTGACTTGAAAATGGTTAAGTGTAGTGACTTAAAATGGTTAAATGTAACTTGAAAAGGTTTAAGTGTAGTGAATTGAAATATGAATTAGTGACTTGAAAATGGTTAAATATAGTGACTTGAAATTGTGAACTTCTTACTTGAAAATGGTTTAGTGTAGTGACTTGAAATGTGAATTAGTGACTTGAAAATGCTTAAGTGTAGTGACTTGAAATGTGAACTAGTGACTTGAAATGGTTAAATGTATTGACGTGAAATTATGAACATGTTTCTTGAAAAATTTTAAGTGTAGTGACTTGTAATGTGAATTAGTGATTTGAAAATGGTTAAGTGTAGTGACTTGAAATGGTTAAATGTGACTTTAAAATGGTTAAGTGTAGTGAATAGAAATGTGAATTACTGACTTGAAAATGGTTAAATATAGTGACTTGAAATTGTGAACTTCTTACTTGAAAATGGCTAAGTGTAGTGACTTGTAATTTGAATTAGTGACTTGAAAATTGTAAAGTGTAGTGACTTGAAATTGTGATATTGTTTAATTAAAATGGTTAAATGTAATGACTTGATATTGTGAACTTGTTTCTTGAAAATGGTTAAGTGTAGTGACTTGAAATGTGCATTAGTGACTTGAAAATGGTAAAGTGTAGTGACTTGAAATGTGAACTAGTGACTTGAATTGGTTAAATGCAGTGACGTGAAATTGTGAATATGTTTCTTCAAAATGATTAAGTGTAGTGACTTGTAATGTAAATTAGTGACTTGAAAATAGATAAATGTAGTGACTTGAAATGATTAAATGTGACTTGAAAATGGTTAAGTGTAGTTACTTGAAATTGTGAACTTGTTTCTTGAAAATGGTTAAGTGAAGTTACTTGAATTGTGAATTAGTGACTTGAAAATGGTAAATTGTAGTGACTTGAAATGTAAACTAGTGACTTGAAATGGTTAAATGCAGTGACGTGAAATTGTGAATATGTTTCTTCAAAATGATTAAGTGTAGTGACTTGTAATGTAAATGTAGTGACTTAAAATGGTTAAGTGTAGTGAATTGAAATTTGAATTAGTGACTTGAAAAAGGTTAAATATAGTGACTTGAAATTGTGAACTTCTTACTTGATAATGGTTAAGTGTAATGACTTGAAATGTGAATTAGTGACTTGAAAATGGTAAAGTGTAGTGACTTGAAATTGTGAAATTGTTTAATGAAATGGTTAAATGCAGTGACTTGAAATTGTGAACTTGTTTCTTGAAAATAGGTAAGTGTAGTGACTAGAAAATAGTTAAATGTAGTGACTTGAAATTATGAACTTGTTTTATGAAAATGGTTAAGTGTAGTGAATTTAAATGTGAATTAGTGACATGAAAATGGTTAAGTTTAGTGACTTAATATTGTGAACTTCTTACTTGAAAATGGTTTAGTGTAGTGACTTGAAATATGAATTAGTGACTAGAAAATGGTAAAGTTTAGTGACTTGAAATTGTGAAATTGTTTAATGAAATGGTTAAATGTAGTGACTTCAAATTGTGAACTTGTTTCTTGAAAATGGTTAAGTGTAGTGACTTGAACTGTGAATTAGTGACTTGAAAATGGTTAAGTGTAGTGACTTGAAATTGTGAACTTGTTTCTTGAAATGGTTAAGTATATTGACTTGAAATTGTGAATTTGTTACCTGAAATTGGTTAAGTGTAGTGACTTGAAATTGTGAACTTGTTTCTTGAAAATGGATGAGTGTAGTGACTAGAAATTTTGAATAAGTGACTTGAAAATTGTTAAGTGTAGTGACTTAAAATGGTTAAATGTGACTTGAAAATGGTTAAGTGTAGTGAATTGAAATGTGAATTAGTGAATTGAAATTGGTTAAATGTAGTGACTTCAAATTGTGAACTTGTTTCTTGAAAATGGTTAAGTGTAGTGACTTGAAATGTGAATTAGTGACTTGAAAATGGTAAAGTGTAGTGACTTGAAATTGTGAAATTGTTTAATGAAATGGTTAAATGCAGTGACTTGAAAATGGTAAAGTGTAGTGACTTGAAATTGTGAAATCGTTTAATGAAATGGTTAAATGCAGTGACTTGATATTGTGAACTTGTTTCTTGAAAATGGTTAAGTGTAGTAACTTGAAATGTGAATTAGTGACTTGAAAATGGTAAAGTGTAGTGACTTGAAATGTGAACTAGTGACTTGAAATGGTTAAATGTAGTGACGTGAAATTATGAACATGTTTCCTGAAAAATTTTAAGTGTAATGACTTGTAATGTGAATTAGTGATTTTAAAATGGTTAAGTGTAGTGACTTCAAATGGTTAAATGTGACTTTAAAATGGTTAAGTGTAGTGAATTGAAATGTGAATTAGTGACTTGAAAATGGTTAAATATAGTGACTTAAAATTGTGAACTTCTTACTTGAAAATGTTTAAGTGTAGGGACTTGAAATGTGAATTAGTGACTTGAAAATGGTTAAGTGTAGTGACTTGAAATTGTGAACTTGTTTCTTGAAATGGTTAAGTATATTGACTTGAAATTGTGAATTTGTTACCTGAAATTGGTTAAGTGTAGTGACTTGAAATTGTGAACTTGTTTCTTGAAAATGGATGAGTGTAGTGACTAGAAATTTTGAATAAGTGACTTGAAAATGGTTAAGTGTAGTGACTTAAAATGGTTAAATGTGACTTGAAAATGGTTAAGTGTAGTGAATTGAAATGTGAATTAGTGACTTGAAATTGGTTAAATATAGTGACTTGAAATTGGGAACTTCTTACTTGAAAATGGTTAAGTGTAGTGACTTGAAATGTGAATTAGTGACTTGAAAATGGTAAAGTGTAGTGACTTGAAATTGTGAAATTGTTTAATGAAATGGTTAAATGCAGTGACTTGAAAATGGTAAAGTGTAGTGACTTGAAATTGTGAAATCGTTTAATGAAATGGTTAAATGCAGTGACTTGATATTGTGAACTTGTTTCTTGAAAATGGTTAAGTGTAGTAACTTGAAATGTGAATTAGTGACTTGAAAATGGTAAAGTGTAGTGACTTGAAATGTGAACTAGTGACTTGAAATGGTTAAATGTAGTGACGTGAAATTATGAACATGTTTCCTGAAAAATTTTAAGTGTAATGACTTGTAATGTGAATTAGTGATTTTAAAATGGTTAAGTGTAGTGACTTCAAATGGTTAAATGTGACTTTAAAATGGCTAAGTGTAGTGAATTAAATGTGAATTAGTGACTTGAAAATGGTTAAATATAGTGACTTAAAATTGTGAACTTCTTACTTGAAAATGTTTTAGTGTAGGGACTTGAAATGTGAATTAGTGACTTGAAAATGGTAAAGTGTAGTGACTTGACACTGTGAAATTATTTAATGAAATGGTTTAATGTAGTGACTTGAAATTATGAACTTGTTTCTTGACAATGGTTAAGTGTAGTGACTTGAAATGTGAATTAGTGACTTGAAAATAGTTAAATGTTGTGACTTGAAATTATGAACTTGTTTCATGAAAATGGTTAAGTGTAGTGAATTGAAATGTGCATTAGTCACTTGAAAATGGTTAAGTGTAGTGACTTGAAATTGTGAACTTGTTTCTTGAAAATGGTTAAGTGAAGTTACTTGAAATGTGAATTAGTGACTTGAAAATGGTTAAGTGTATTGACTTGAAATGTGAATTAGTGACTTGAAAATGTTAAATTATAGTGAATTGAAATGTGAATTAGTGACTTGAAAATGTTAAATTGTAGTGACTTGAAATGTAAACTAGTGACTTGAATTGGTTAAATGTAGTGATGTGAAATTGTGAACATGTTTCTTGAAAATGGTTAAGTGTAGTGACAACAAATGTGAATTTGTGACTTGAAATGGTTAAATGTGGTGAACTGAAATTGTGATTTTGTTTCTTGAAAATGGTTATGTGTAGTGAATTGAAATGTGAATTAGTGACTTGAAAATGGTTAAATCTAGTGACTTGAAATTGTGAACTTCATACTTGAAAATGGTTAAGTGTAGTGACTTGAAATGTGAAGTAGTAACTTGAAAATGTTTGAGTGTAGTGACTTGAAATTGTGAAATTCTTGAATGAAATGGTTAAATGTAGTGACTTGATATTATGAACTTGTTTCATGAAAAATGGTTAAGTGTAGTGACTTGAAATGTGAATTAGTGACTTGAAAATGGTAAAGTGTAGTGACTTGAAATGTGAACTAATGACTTGAAATGGTTAAATGTATTGACGTGAAATTATGAACATGTTTCTTGAAAAATTTTAAGTGTAGTGACTTGTAATGTGAATTAGTGATTTGAAAATGGTTAAGTGTAGTGACTTGAAATGGTTAAATGTGACTTTAAAATGGTTAAGTGTAGTGAATAGAAATGTGAATTAGTGACTTGAAATTGGTTAAATATAGTGACTTGAAATTGGGAACTTCTTACTTGAAAATGGTTAAGTGTAGTGACTTGAAATGTGAATTAGTGACTTGAAAATGGTAAAGTGTAGTGACTTGAAATTGTGAAATTGTTTAATGAAATGGTTAAATGCAGTGACTTGAAAATGGTAAAGTGTAGTGACTTGAAATTGTGAAATCGTTTAATGAAATGGTTAAATGCAGTGACTTGATATTGTGAACTTGTTTCTTGAAAATGGTTAAGTGTAGTAACTTGAAATGTGAATTAGTGACTTGAAAATGGTAAAGTGTAGTGACTTGAAATTTGAACTAGTGACTTGAAATGGTTAAATGTAGTGACGTGAAATTATGAACATGTTTCCTGAAAAATTTTAAGTGTAATGACTTGTAATGTGAATTAGTGATTTTAAAATGGTTAAGTGTAGTGACTTCAAATGGTTAAATGTGACTTTAAAATGGTTAAGTGTAGTGAATTGAAATGTGAATTAGTGACTTGAAAATGGTTAAATATAGTGACTTAAAATTGTGAACTTCTTACTTGAAAATGTTTAAGTGTAGGGACTTGAAATGTGAATTAGTGACTTGAAAATGGTAAAGTGTAGTGACTTGACACTGTGAAATTATTTAATGAAATGGTTTAATGTAGTGACTTGAAATTGTGAACTTGTTTCTTGACAATGGTTAAGTGTAGTGACTTGAAATGTGAATTAGTGACTTGAAAATAGTTAAATGTAGTGACTTGAAATTATGAACTTGTTTCATGAAAATGGTTAAGTGTAGTGAATTGAAATGTGCATTAGTCACTTGAAAATGGTTAAGTGTAGTGACTTGAAATTGTGAACTTGTTTCTTGAAAATGGTTAAGTGAAGTTACTTGAAATGTGAATTAGTGACTTGAAAATGGTTAAGTGTATTGACTTGAAATGTGAATTAGTGACTTGAAAATGTTAAATTGTAGTGAACTGAAATGTGAATTAGTGACTTGAAAATGTTAAATTGTAGTGACTTGAAATGTGAACTAGTGACTTGAATTGGTTAAATGTAGTGATGTGACATTGTGAACATGTTTCTTGAAAATGGTTAAGTGTAGTGACAAGAAATGTGAACTTGTGACTTGAAATGGTTAAATGTGTTGAACTGAAATTGTGATTTTGTTTCTTGAAAATGGTTATGTGTAGTGAATTGAAATGGTTCAGTATAGTGACTTGTAATGTAAATTAGTGACTTGAAAATGGTTAAGTGTAGTGACTTGTAATGTAAATTAGTGACTTGAAAATGGTTAAGTGTAGTGACTTAAAATGGTTAAATGTAACTTGAAAAGGGTTAAGTGTAGTGAATTGAAATGTGAATTAGTGACTTGAAAATGGTTAAATCTAGTGACTTGAAATTGTGAACTTCATACTTGAAAATGGTTAAGTGTAGTGACTTGAAATGTGAAGTAGTAACTTGAAAATGGTAAAGTTTAGTGACTTTAAATTTTGAAATTGTTTAATGAAATGGTTAAATGTAGTGACTTGATACTGTGAACTTGTTTCTTGAAAATGGTTGAGTGTAGTGACTTAAAATATGAATTAGTGACTTGAAAATGGTTAAGTGTACAGACTTTAAATGGTTAAATGAGACTTGAAAATGGTTAAGTGTAGTGACTTGAAATGTGAATTAGTGACTTGAAAATGGTAAAGTGTAGTGACTTGACATTGTGAAATTATTTAATGAAAGGGTTAAATGTAGTGACTTGAAATTGTGAACTTGTTTCTTGAAAATGGTTAAGTGTAGTGACTTGAAATGTGAATTAGTGACTTGAAATGTGAATTAGTGACTTGAAAATAGTTAAATGTAGTGACTTGAAATTATGAACTTGCTTCATGAAAATGGTTAAGTGTAGTGAATTGAAATGTGAATTAGTGACTTGAAAATGGAAGTGTAGTGACTTGAAATTGTGAACTTGTTTCTTGAAAATGATTAAGTGGAGTTACTTGAAATGTAAATTAGTGACTTGAAAATGGTTAAGTGTAGTGACTCGAAATGTGAAATAGTGACTTGAAAATGTTAAATTGTAGTGACTTGAAATGTGAACTAGTGACTTGAAATGGTTAAATGTAGTGATGTGAAATTGTGAACATGTTTCTTTAAAATGGTTCAGTGTAGTGACTTGTAATGTAAATTAGTGACTTGAAAATGGTTAAGTGTAGTGACTTAAAATGGTTAAATGTAACTTGAAAAGGGTTAAGTGTAGTGAATTGAAATATGAATTAGTGACTTGAAAATGGTTAAATATAGTGACTTGAAATTGTGAACTTCTTACTTGAAAATGGTTTAGTGTAGTGACTTGAAATGTGAATTAGTGACTTGAAAATGCTTAAGTGTAGTGACTTGAAATTGTGAACTTGTTTCTTGAAATGGTTAAGTATATTGACTTGAAATTGTGAATTTGTTTCCTGAAAATGGTTTAAGTGTAGTGACTTGAAATTGTGAACTTGTTTCTTGAAAATGGATGAGTGTAGTGACTTGAAATTTTGAATAAGTGACTTGAAAATGGCTAAGTTTAGTGATTTGAAATAGTGAACTTATTTCTGGAAATGGTTAAGTGTAGTGACTTGAAATGCGAATTAATGACTTGAAAATGGTAAATTGTAGTGACTTAAAATGTGAACTAGTGACTTGAAATGGTTAAATGTAGTGACGTGAAATTGTTAACATGTTTCATGAAAATGTTTGAGTGTAGTGACTTGAAATTGTGAAATTCTTGAATGAAATGGTTAAATGTAGTGACTTGATATTATGAACTTGTTTCGTGAAAAATGGTTAAGTGTAGTGACTTGAAATGTGAATTAGTGACTTGAAAATGGTAAAGTGTAGTGACTTGAAATGTGAACTAGTGACTTGAAATGGTTAAATGTATTGACGTGAAATTATGAACATGTTTCTTGAAAAATTTTAAGTGTAGTGACTTGTAATGTGAATTAGTGATTTGAAAATGGTTAAGTGTAGTGACTTGAAATGGTTAAATGTGACTTTAAAATGGTTAAGTGTAGTGAATAGAAATGTGAATTAGTGACTTGAAAATGGTTAAATATAGTAACTTGAAATTGTGAACTTCTTACTTGAAAATGGTTAAGTGTAGTGACTTGTAATGTGAATTAGTGACTTGAAAATGGTTAAGTGTAGTGACTTGAAATGATTAAATGTGACTTGAAAATGGTTAAGTGTAGTGACTCGAAATGTGAAATAGTGACTTGAAAATGTTAAATTGTAGTGACTTGAAATGTGAACTAGTGACTTGAAATGGTTAAATGTAGTGATGTGAAATTGTGAACATGTTTCTTTAAAATGGTTCAGTGTAGTGACTTGTAATGTAAATTAGTGACTTGAAAATGGTTAAGTGTAGTGACTTAAAATGGTTAAATGTAACTTGAAAAGGGTTAAGTGTAGTGAATTGAAATATGAATTAGTGACTTGAAAATGGTTAAATATAGTGACTTGAAATTGTGAACTTCTTACTTGAAAATGGTTTAGTGTAGTGACTTGAAATGTGAATTAGTGACTTGAAAATGCTTAAGTGTAGTGACTTGAAATTGTGAACTTGTTTCTTGAAATGGTTAAGTATATTGACTTGAAATTGTGAATTTGTTTCCTGAAAATGGTTTAAGTGTAGTGACTTGAAATTGTGAACTTGTTTCTTGAAAATGGATGAGTGTAGTGACTTGAAATTTTGAATAAGTGACTTGAAAATGGCTAAGTTTAGTGATTTGAAATAGTGAACTTATTTCTGGAAATGGTTAAGTGTAGTGACTTGAAATGCGAATTAATGACTTGAAAATGGTAAATTGTAGTGACTTAAAATGTGAACTAGTGACTTGAAATGGTTAAATGTAGTGACGTGAAATTGTTAACATGTTTCATGAAAATGTTTGAGTGTAGTGACTTGAAATTGTGAAATTCTTGAATGAAATGGTTAAATGTAGTGACTTGATATTATGAACTTGTTTCGTGAAAAATGGTTAAGTGTAGTGACTTGAAATGTGAATTAGTGACTTGAAAATGGTAAAGTGTAGTGACTTGAAATGTGAACTAGTGACTTGAAATGGTTAAATGTATTGACGTGAAATTATGAACATGTTTCTTGAAAAATTTTAAGTGTAGTGACTTGTAATGTGAATTAGTGATTTGAAAATGGTTAAGTGTAGTGACTTGAAATGGTTAAATGTGACTTTAAAATGGTTAAGTGTAGTGAATAGAAATGTGAATTAGTGACTTGAAAATGGTTAAATATAGTAACTTGAAATTGTGAACTTCTTACTTGAAAATGGTTAAGTGTAGTGACTTGTAATGTGAATTAGTGACTTGAAAATGGTTAAGTGTAGTGACTTGAAATGATTAAATGTGACTTGAAAATGGTTAAGTGTAGTGAATTGAAATGTGAATTATTGACTTGAAAATCGTTAAGTGTAGTGACTTGAAATTGTGAACTTGTTTCTAGAAAATGGTTAAGTGAAGTTACTTGAATTATGAATTAGTGATTTGAAAATGGTAAATTGTAGTGACTTGAAATGTAAACTAGTGACTTGAAATGGTTAAATGCAGTGACGTGAAATTGCGAATATGTTTCTTCAAAATGATTAAGTGTAGTGACTTGTAATGTAAATTAGTGACTTTAAAATGGTTAAGTGTAGTGACTTAAAATGGATAAATGTGACTTGAAAATGGTTAAGTGTAGTGAATTGAAATGTGAATTAGTGACTTGAAACTGGTAAAATATAGTGACTTGAAATTGGGAACTTCTTACTTGAAAATGGTTGTGTAGTGACTTGAACTGTGAATTAGTTACTTGAAAATGGTTAAGTGTAGTGACTTGAAATGATTAAATGTGACTTGAAAATGGTTAAGTGTAGTGACTTGAACTGTTAATTAGTGTCTTGAAAATGGTTAAGTGTAGTGACTTGAAATTGTGAACTTGTTTCTTGGAAATGGTTAAGTGAAGTTACTTGAATTGTGAATTAGTGACTTGAAAATGGTAAATTGTAGTGACTTGAAATGTAAACTAGTGACTTGAAATGGTTAAATGCAGTGACGTGAAATTGTGAATATGTTTCTTCAAAATGATTAAGTGTAGTGACTTGTAATGTAAATTAGTGACTTGAAAATGGTTAAGTGTAGTGACTTAAAATGGTTAAATGTGACTTGAAAATGGTTAAGTGTAGTGAATTGAAATGTGAATTAGTGACTTGAAACTGGTTAAATATAGTGATTTCAAATTGGGAACTTCTTACTCGAAAATGGTTAAGTGTAGTGACTTGAAATGTGAATTAGTGATTTGAAAATGGTAAAGTGTAGTGACTTGAAATTGTGAAATTGTTTAATGAAATGGTTAAATGCAGTGACTTGAAAATGGTAAAGTGTAGTGACTTGAAATTGTGAAATCGTTTAATGAAATGGTTAAATGCAGTGAGTTGAAATTGTGAACTTGTTTTTTGAAAATGGTTAAGTGTAGTGACTAGAAAATAGTTAAATGTAGTGACTTGAAATTATGAACTTGTTTCATAAAAATGGTTAAGTGTAGTGAATTTAAATGTGAATTAGTGACTTTAAAATGGTTAAATATAGTGACTTGAAATTGTGAACTTCTTACTTGAAAATGGTTGTGTAGTGACTTGAACTGTGAATTAGTGACTTGAAAATGGTTAAGTGTAGTGACTTGAAATGATTAAATGTGACTTGAAAATGGTTAAGTGTAGTGAATTGAAATGTGAATTATTTACTTGAATATCGTTAAGTGTAGTGACTTGAAATGGTTAAATGTGACTTGAAAATGGTTAAGTGTAGTGAATTGAAATGTGAATTATTTACTTGAAAATCGTTAAGTGTAGTGACTTGAAATTGTGAACTTGTTTCTTGAAAATGGTTAAGTGAAGTTACTTGAATTGTGAATTAGTGACCTGAAAATGGTAAATTGTAGTGACTTGAAATGTAAACTAGTGACTTTAAATGGTTAAATGCAGTGACGTGAAATTGTGAATATGTTTCTTCAAAATGATTAAGTGTAGTGACTTGTAATGTAAATTAGTGACTTGAAAATGGTTAAGTGTTGTGACTTAAAATGGTTAAATGTGACTTGAAAATGGTTAAGTGTAGTGAATTGAAATGTGAATTAGTGACTTGAAACTGGTTAAATATAGTGACTTGAAATTGGGAACTTCTTACTTGAAAATGGTTAAGTGTAGTGACTTGAAATGTGAATTAGTGACTTGAAAATGGTAAAGTGTAGTGACTTAAAATTGTGAAATTGTTTAATGAAATTGTTGAATGCAGTGAGTTGAAATTGTGAACTTGTTTTTTGAAAATGGTTAAGTGTAGTGACTAGAAAATAGTTAAATGTAGTGACTTGAAATTATGAACTTCTTACTTGATAATGGTTAAGTGTAGTGACTTGAAATGTGAATTAGTGACTTGAAAATGGTAAAGTGTAGTGACTTGAAATTGTGAAATTGTTTAATGAAATTGTTAAATGCAGTGAGTTGAAATTGTGAACTTGTTTTTTGAAAATGCTTAAGTGTAGTGACTAGAAAATAGTTAAATGTAGTGACTTGAAATTATGAACTTGCTTCATAAAAATGGTTAAGTGTAGTGAATTTAAATGTGAATTAGTGACTTGAAAATGGTTAAATATAGTGACTTGAAATTGAGAACTTCTTACTTGAAAATGGTTGTGTAGTGACTTGAACTGTTAATTAGTGTCTTGAAAATGGTTAAGTGTAGTGACTTGAAATGATTAAATGTGACTTGAAAATGGTTAAGTGAAGTTACTTTAAAATGGTTAAGTGTAGTGAATAGAAATGTGAATTAGTGACTTGAAATGGTTAAATATAGTGACTTGAAATTGTGAACTTCTTACTTGAAAATGGTTAAGTGTAGTGACTTGTAATGTGAATTAGTTACTTGAAAATGGTTAAGTGTAGTGACTTGAAATGATTAAATGTGAATTGAAAATGGTTAAGTGTAGTGAATTAAAATGTGAATTATTGACTTGAAAATCGTTAAGTGTAGTGACTTGAAATTGTGAACTTGTTTCTTGAAAATGGTTAAGTGAAGTTATTTGAATTGTGAATTAGTGACTTGAAAATGGAAAATTGTAGTGACTTGAAATGGTTAAATGCAGTGACGTGAAATTGTGAATATGTTTCTTAAAAATGATTAAGTGTAGTGACTTGTAATGTAAATTAGTGACTTGAAAATGGTTAAGTGTAGTGACTTAAAATGGTTAAATGTGACTTGAAAATGGTTAAGTGTAGTGAATTGAAATGTGAATTAGTGACTTGAAACTGGTTAAATATAGTGACTTGAAATTGGGAACTTCTTACTTGAAAATGGTTAAGTGTAGTGACTTGAAATGTGAATTAGTGACTTGAAAATGGTAAAGTGTAGTGACTTGAAATTGTGAAATTGTTTAATGAAATGGTTAAATGCAGTGACTTGAAAATGGTAAAGTGTAGTGACTTGAAATTGTGAAATCGTTTAATGAAATGGTTAAATGCAGTGAGTTGAAATTGTGAACTTGTTTTTTGAAAATGGTTAAGTGTAGTGACTAGAAAATAGTTAAATGTAGTGACTTGAAATTATGAACTTGTTTCATAAAAATGGTTAAGTGTAGTGAATTTAAATGTGAATTAGTGACATGAAAATGGTTAAGTTTAGTGACTTGAAATTGTGAACTTCTTACTTGAAAATTGTTAAGTGTAGTGAATTGAAATGTGAATTATTGACTTGAAAAGTGTTAAGTGTAGTGACTTGAAATTGTGAACTTGTTTCTTGAAAATGGTTAAGTGAAGTTACTTTAAAATGGTTAAGTGTAGTGAATAGAAATGTGAATTAGTGACTTGAACTGGTTAAATATAGTGACTTGAAATTGTGAACTTTTTACTTGAAAATGGTTAAGTGTAGTGACTTGTAATGTGAATTAGTGACTTGAAAATGGATAAGTGTAGTGACTTGAAATGATTAAATGTGAATTGAAAATGGTTAAGTGCAGTGAATTGAAATGTGAATTATTTACTTGAAAATCGTTAAGTGTAGTGACTTGAAATTGTGAACTTGTTTCTTGAAAATGGTTAAGTGAAGTTACTTGAATTGTGAATTAGTGACTTGAAAATGGTAAATTGTAGTGACTTGAAATGTAAACTAGTGACTTGAAATGGTTAAATGCAGTGACGTGAAATTGTGAATATGTTTCTTCAAAATGATTAAGTGTAGTGACTTGTAATGTAAATTAGTGACTTGAAAATAGTTAAGTGTAGTGACTTAAAATGGTTAAGTGTAGTGAATTGAAATTTGAATTAGTGTCTTGAAAAAGGTTAAATATAGTGACTTGAAATTGTGAACTTCTTACTTGATAATGGTTAAGTGTAGTGACTTGAAATGTGAATTAGTTACTTGAAAATGGTTAAGTGTAGTGACTTGAAATGATTAAATGTGAATTGAAAATGGTAAAGTGTAGTGAATTAAAATGTGAATTATTGACTTGAAAATCGTTAAGTGTAGTGACTTGAAATTGTGAACTTGTTTCTTGAAAATGGTTAAGTGAAGTTATTTGAATTGTGAATTAGTGACTTGAAAATGGAAAATTGTAGTGACTTGAAATGGTTAAATGCAGTGACGTGAAATTGTGAATATGTTTCTTCAAAATGATTAAGTGTAGTGACTTGTAATGTAAATTAGTGACTTGAAAATGGTTAAGTGTAGTGACTTAAAATGGTTAAATGTGACTTGAAAATGGTTAAGTGTAGTGAATTGAAATGTGAATTAGTGACTTGAAACTGGTTAAATATAGTGACTTGAAATTGGGAACTTCTTACTTGAAAATGGTTAAGTGTAGTGACTTGAAATGTGAATTAGTGACTTGAAAATGGTAAAGTGTAGTGACTTGAAATTGTGAAATTGTTTAATGAAATGGTTAAATGCAGTGACTTGAAAATGGTAAAGTGTAGTGACTTGAAATTGTGAAATCGTTTAATGAAATGGTTAAATGCAGTGAGTTGAAATTGTGAACTTGTTTTTTGAAAATGGTTAAGTGTAGTGACTAGAAAATAGTTAAATGTAGTGACTTGAAATTATGAACTTGTTTCATAAAAATGGTTAAGTGTAGTGAATTTAAATGTGAATTAGTGACATGAAAATGGTTAAGTTTAGTGACTTGAAATTGTGAACTTCTTACTTGAAAATTGTTAAGTGTAGTGAATTGAAATGTGAATTATTGACTTGAAAAGTGTTAAGTGTAGTGACTTGAAATTGTGAACTTGTTTCTTGAAAATGGTTAAGTGAAGTTACTTTAAAATGGTTAAGTGTAGTGAATAGAAATGTGAATTAGTGACTTGAACTGGTTAAATATAGTGACTTGAAATTGTGAACTTTTTACTTGAAAATGGTTAAGTGTAGTGACTTGTAATGTGAATTAGTGACTTGAAAATGGATAAGTGTAGTGACTTGAAATGATTAAATGTGAATTGAAAATGGTTAAGTGCAGTGAATTGAAATGTGAATTATTTACTTGAAAATCGTTAAGTGTAGTGACTTGAAATTGTGAACTTGTTTCTTGAAAATGGTTAAGTGAAGTTACTTGAATTGTGAATTAGTGACTTGAAAATGGTAAATTGTAGTGACTTGAAATGTAAACTAGTGACTTGAAATGGTTAAATGCAGTGACGTGAAATTGTGAATATGTTTCTTCAAAATGATTAAGTGTAGTGACTTGTAATGTAAATTAGTGACTTGAAAATAGTTAAGTGTAGTGACTTAAAATGGTTAAGTGTAGTGAATTGAAATTTGAATTAGTGTCTTGAAAAAGGTTAAATATAGTGACTTGAAATTGTGAACTTCTTACTTGATAATGGTTAAGTGTAGTGACTTGAAATGTGAATTAGTGACTTGAAAATGGTAAAGTGTAGTGACTTGAAATTGTGAAATTGTTTAATGAAATGGTTAAATGCAGTGACTTGAAATTGTGAACTTGTTCTTGAAAATAGGTAAGTGTAGTGACTAGAAAATAGTTAAATGTAGTGACTTGAAATTATGAACTTGTTTTATGAAAATGGTTAAGTGTAGTGAATTTAAATGTGAATTAGTGACATGAAAATGGTTATGTTTAGTGACTTAATATTGTGAACTTCTTACTTGAAAATGGTTTAGTGTAGTGACTTGAAATATGAATCAGTGACTTGAAAATGGTAAAGTTTAGTGACTTGAAATTATGAAATTGTTTAATTAAAGGTTAAATGGAGTGACTTCAAATTGTGAACTTGTTTCTTGAAAATGGTTAAGTGTAGTGACTTGAACTGTGAATTAGTGACTTGAAAATGGTTAAGTGTAGTGACTTGAAATTGTGAACTTGTTTCTTGAAATGGTTAAGTATATTGACTTGAAATTGTGAATTTGTTACCTGAAAATGGTTAAGTGTAGTGACTTGAAATTGTGAACTTGTTTCTTGAAAATGGATGAGTGTAGTGACTAGAAATTTTGAAGAAGTGACTTGAAAATGGTTAAGTTTAGTGATTTGAAATTGTGAACTTGTTTCTGGAAAATGGTTAAGTGTAGTGACATGAAATGTGAATTAATGACTTGAAAATGGTAAATTGTAGTGACTTAAAATGTGAACTAGTAACTTGAAATGGTTAAATGTAGTGACATGAAATTGTGAACATGTTTCATGAAAATGTTTAAGTGTAGTGACTTGAAATTGTGAAATTTTTTAATGAAATGGTTAAATGCAGTGACTTGAAAATGGTAAAGTGTAGTGACTTGAAATTGTGAAATCGTTTAATGAAATGGTTAAATACAGTGAGTTGAAATTGTGAACTTGTTTTTTGAAAATGGTTAAGTGTAGTGACTAGAAAATAGTTAAATTTAGTGACTTGAAATTATGAACTTGTTTCATAAAAATGGTTAAGTGTAGTGAATTTAAATGTGAATTAGTGACATGAAAATGGTTAAGTTTAGTGACTTGAAATTGTGAACTTCTTACTTGAAAATTGTTAAGTGTAGTGAATTGAAATGTGAATTATTGACTTGAAAAGTGTTAAGTGTAGTGACTTGAAATTGTGAACTTGTTTCTTGAAAATGGTTAAGTGAAGTTACTTTAAAATGGTTAAGTGTAGTGAATAGAAATGTGAATTAGTGACTTGAACTGGTTAAATATAGTGACTTGAAATTGTGAACTTTTTACTTGAAAATGGTTAAGTGTAGTGACTTGTAATGTGAATTAGTGACTTGAAAATGGATAACTGTAGTGACTTGAAATGATTAAATGTGAATTGAAAATGGTTAAGTGTAGTGAATTGAAATGTGAATTATTGACTTGAAAATCGTTAAGTGTAGTGACTTGAAATTGTGAACTTGTTTCTTGAAAATGGTTAAGTGAAGTTACTTGAATTGTGAATTAGTGACTTGAAAATGGTAAATTGTAGTGACTTGAAATGTAAACTAGTGACTTGAAATGGTTAAATGCAGTGATGTGAAATTGTGAATATGTTTCTTCAAAATGATTAAGTGTAGTGACTTGTAATGTAAATTAGTGACTTGAAAATGGTTAAGTGTAGTGACTTAAAATGGTAAAGTGTAGTGAATTGAAATTTGAATTAGTGACTTGAAAATGGTTTAATATAGTGACTTGAAAATATGAACTTCTTACTTTATAATGGTTAAGTGTAGTGACTTGAAATGTGAATTAGTGACTTGAAAATGGTAAAGTGTAGTGACTTGAAATTGTGAAATTATTTAATGAAATGGTTAAATGCAGTGACTTGAAATTGTGAACTTGTTTCTTGAAAATAGGTAAGTGTAGTGACTAGAAAATAGTTAAATGTAGTGACTTGAAATTATGAACTTGTTTCATGAAAATGGTTAAGTGTAGTGAATTTAAATGTCAATTAGTGACATGAAAATGGTTAAGTTTAGTGACTTAATATTGTGAACTTCTTACTTGAAAATGGTTTAATGTAGTGACTTGAAATATGAATTAGTGACTTGAAAATGGTAAAGTTTAGTGACTTGAAATTGTGAAATTGTTTAATGAAATGGTTAAATGTAGTGACTTCAAATTGTGAAATTGTTTCTTGAAAATGGTTAAGTGTAGTGACTTGAACTGTGAATTAGTGACTTGAAAATGGTTAAGTGTAGTGACTTGAAATGGTTAAATGTGAATTTAAAATGGTTAAGTGTAGTGAATAGAAATGTGAATTAGTGACTTGAAAATGGTTAAATATAGTAACTTGAAATTGTGAACTTCTTACTTGAAAATGGTTAAGTGTAGTGACTTGAACTGTGAATTAGTGACTTGAAAATGGTTAAGTGTAGTGACTTGAAATGGTTAAATGTGAATTTAAAATGGTTAAGTGTAGTGAATAGAAATGTGAATTAGTGACTTGAAAATGGTTAAATATACTGACTTGAAATTGTGAACTTCTTACTTGAAAATGGTTAAGTGTAGTGACTTGAAATGTGAAGTAGTGACTTGAAAATGGTAAAGTGTAGTGACTTGAAATTGTGAAATTGTTTAATGAAATGGTTAAATGTAGTGACTTGAAATTGTGAACTTGTTTCTTGAAAATGGTTAAGTGAAGTTACTTGAATTGTGAATTAGTGACTTGAAAATGGTAAATTGTAGTGACTTGAAATGTAAACTAGTGACTTGAAATGGTTAAATGCAGTGACGTGAAATTGTGAATATGTTTCTTCAAAATGATTAAGTGTAGTGACTTGTAATGTAAATTAGTGACTTGAAAATAGTTAAGTGTAGTGACTTAAAATGGTTAAGTGTAGTGAATTGAAATTTGAATTAGTGTCTTGAAAAAGGTTAAATATAGTGACTTGAAATTGTGAACTTCTTACTTGATAATGGTTAAGTGTAGTGACTTGAAATGTGAATTAGTTACTTGAAAATGGTTAAGTGTAGTGACTTGAAATGATTAAATGTGAATTGAAAATGGTTAAGTGTAGTGAATTAAAATGTGAATTATTGACTTGAAAATCGTTAAGTGTAGTGACTTGAAATTGTGAACTTGTTTCTTGAAAATGGTTAAGTGAAGTTATTTGAATTGTGAATTAGTGACTTGAAAATGGAAAATTGTAGTGACTTGAAATGGTTAAATGCAGTGACGTGAAATTGTGAATATGTTTCTTCAAAATGATTAAGTGTAGTGACTTGTAATGTAAATTAGTGACTTGAAAATGGTTAAGTGTAGTGACTTAAAATGGTTAAATGTGACTTGAAAATGGTTAAGTGTAGTGAATTGAAATGTGAATTAGTGACTTGAAACTGGTTAAATATAGTGACTTGAAATTGGGAACTTCTTACTTGAAAATGGTTAAGTGTAGTGACTTGAAATGTGAATTAGTGACTTGAAAATGGTAAAGTGTAGTGACTTGAAATATTGAAATTGTTTAATGAAATGGTTAAATGCAGTGACTTGAAAATGGTAAAGTGTAGTGACTTGAAATTGTGAAATCGTTTAATGAAATGGTTAAATGCAGTGAGTTGAAATTGTGAACTTGTTTTTTGAAAATGGTTAAGTGTAGTGACTAGAAAATAGTTAAATGTAGTGACTTGAAATTATGAACTTGTTTCATAAAAATGGTTAAGTGTAGTGAATTTAAATGTGAATTAGTGACATGAAAATGGTTAAGTTTAGTGACTTGAAATTGTGAACTTCTTACTTGAAAATTGTTAAGTGTAGTGAATTGAAATGTGAATTATTGACTTGAAAAGTGTTAAGTGTAGTGACTTGAAATTGTGAACTTGTTTCTTGAAAATGGTTAAGTGAAGTTACTTTAAAATGGTTAAGTGTAGTGAATAGAAATGTGAATTAGTGACTTGAACTGGTTAAATATAGTGACTTGAAATTGTGAACTTTTTACTTGAAAATGGTTAAGTGTAGTGACTTGTAATGTGAATTAGTGACTTGAAAATGGATAAGTGTAGTGACTTGAAATGATTAAATGTGAATTGAAAATGGTTAAGTGCAGTGAATTGAAATGTGAATTATTTACTTGAAAATCGTTAAGTGTAGTGACTTGAAATTGTGAACTTGTTTCTTGAAAATGGTTAAGTGAAGTTACTTGAATTGTGAATTAGTGACTTGAAAATGGTAAATTGTAGTGACTTGAAATGTAAACTAGTGACTTGAAATGGTTAAATGCAGTGACGTGAAATTGTGAATATGTTTCTTCAAAATGATTAAGTGTAGTGACTTGTAATGTAAATTAGTGACTTGAAAATAGTTAAGTGTAGTGACTTAAAATGGTTAAGTGTAGTGAATTGAAATTTGAATTAGTGTCTTGAAAAAGGTTAAATATAGTGACTTGAAATTGTGAACTTCTTACTTGATAATGGTTAAGTGTAGTGACTTGAAATGTGAATTAGTGACTTGAAAATGGTAAAGTGTAGTGACTTGAAATTGTGAAATTGTTTAATGAAATGGTTAAATGCAGTGACTTGAAATTGTGAACTTGTTCTTGAAAATAGGTAAGTGTAGTGACTAGAAAATAGTTAAATGTAGTGACTTGAAATTATGAACTTGTTTTATGAAAATGGTTAAGTGTAGTGAATTTAAATGTGAATTAGTGACATGAAAATGGTTATGTTTAGTGACTTAATATTGTGAACTTCTTACTTGAAAATGGTTTAGTGTAGTGACTTGAAATATGAATCAGTGACTTGAAAATGGTAAAGTTTAGTGACTTGAAATTATGAAATTGTTTAATTAAAGGTTAAATGGAGTGACTTCAAATTGTGAACTTGTTTCTTGAAAATGGTTAAGTGTAGTGACTTGAACTGTGAATTAGTGACTTGAAAATGGTTAAGTGTAGTGACTTGAAATTGTGAACTTGTTTCTTGAAATGGTTAAGTATATTGACTTGAAATTGTGAATTTGTTACCTGAAAATGGTTAAGTGTAGTGACTTGAAATTGTGAACTTGTTTCTTGAAAATGGATGAGTGTAGTGACTAGAAATTTTGAAGAAGTGACTTGAAAATGGTTAAGTTTAGTGATTTGAAATTGTGAACTTGTTTCTGGAAAATGGTTAAGTGTAGTGACATGAAATGTGAATTAATGACTTGAAAATGGTAAATTGTAGTGACTTAAAATGTGAACTAGTAACTTGAAATGGTTAAATGTAGTGACATGAAATTGTGAACATGTTTCATGAAAATGTTTAAGTGTAGTGACTTGAAATTGTGAAATTTTTTAATGAAATGGTTAAATGCAGTGACTTGAAAATGGTAAAGTGTAGTGACTTGAAATTGTGAAATCGTTTAATGAAATGGTTAAATACAGTGAGTTGAAATTGTGAACTTGTTTTTTGAAAATGGTTAAGTGTAGTGACTAGAAAATAGTTAAATTTAGTGACTTGAAATTATGAACTTGTTTCATAAAAATGGTTAAGTGTAGTGAATTTAAATGTGAATTAGTGACATGAAAATGGTTAAGTTTAGTGACTTGAAATTGTGAACTTCTTACTTGAAAATTGTTAAGTGTAGTGAATTGAAATGTGAATTATTGACTTGAAAAGTGTTAAGTGTAGTGACTTGAAATTGTGAACTTGTTTCTTGAAAATGGTTAAGTGAAGTTACTTTAAAATGGTTAAGTGTAGTGAATAGAAATGTGAATTAGTGACTTGAACTGGTTAAATATAGTGACTTGAAATTGTGAACTTTTTACTTGAAAATGGTTAAGTGTAGTGACTTGTAATGTGAATTAGTGACTTGAAAATGGATAACTGTAGTGACTTGAAATGATTAAATGTGAATTGAAAATGGTTAAGTGTAGTGAATTGAAATGTGAATTATTGACTTGAAAATCGTTAAGTGTAGTGACTTGAAATTGTGAACTTGTTTCTTGAAAATGGTTAAGTGAAGTTACTTGAATTGTGAATTAGTGACTTGAAAATGGTAAATTGTAGTGACTTGAAATGTAAACTAGTGACTTGAAATGGTTAAATGCAGTGATGTGAAATTGTGAATATGTTTCTTCAAAATGATTAAGTGTAGTGACTTGTAATGTAAATTAGTGACTTGAAAATGGTTAAGTGTAGTGACTTAAAATGGTAAAGTGTAGTGAATTGAAATTTGAATTAGTGACTTGAAAATGGTTTAATATAGTGACTTGAAAATATGAACTTCTTACTTTATAATGGTTAAGTGTAGTGACTTGAAATGTGAATTAGTGACTTGAAAATGGTAAAGTGTAGTGACTTGAAATTGTGAAATTATTTAATGAAATGGTTAAATGCAGTGACTTGAAATTGTGAACTTGTTTCTTGAAAATAGGTAAGTGTAGTGACTAGAAAATAGTTAAATGTAGTGACTTGAAATTATGAACTTGTTTCATGAAAATGGTTAAGTGTAGTGAATTTAAATGTCAATTAGTGACATGAAAATGGTTAAGTTTAGTGACTTAATATTGTGAACTTCTTACTTGAAAATGGTTTAATGTAGTGACTTGAAATATGAATTAGTGACTTGAAAATGGTAAAGTTTAGTGACTTGAAATTGTGAAATTGTTTAATGAAATGGTTAAATGTAGTGACTTCAAATTGTGAACTTGTTTCTTGAAAATGGTTAAGTGTAGTGACTTGAACTGTGAATTAGTGACTTGAAAATGGTTAAGTGTAGTGACTTGAAATGGTTAAATGTGAATTTAAAATGGTTAAGTGTAGTGAATAGAAATGTGAATTAGTGACTTGAAAATGGTTAAATATAGTAACTTGAAATTGTGAACTTCTTACTTGAAAATGGTTAAGTGTAGTGACTTGAACTGTGAATTAGTGACTTGAAAATGGTTAAGTGTAGTGACTTGAAATGGTTAAATGTGAATTTAAAATGGTTAAGTGTAGTGAATAGAAATGTGAATTAGTGACTTGAAAATGGTTAAATATACTGACTTGAAATTGTGAACTTCTTACTTGAAAATGGTTAAGTGTAGTGACTTGAAATGTGAAGTAGTGACTTGAAAATGGTAAAGTGTAGTGACTTGAAATTGTGAAATTGTTTAATGAAATGGTTAAATGTAGTGACTTGAAATTGTGAACTTGTTTCTTGAAAATGGTTAAGTGTAGTGACTTGAAATGTGAATTAGTGACTTGAAAATAGTTAAATGTAGTGACTTGAAATTATGAACTTGTTTCATGAAAATGGTTAAGTTTAGTGACTTGAAATTTTGAACTTCTTATTTGAAAATGGTTTTGTGTAGTGACTTGAAATGTGAATTAGTGACTTGAAAATGCTTAAGTGTAGTGACTTGAAATTGTGAACTTGTTTCTTGAAATGGTTAAGTATATTGACTTGAAATTGTGAATTTGTTACCTGAAAATGGTTAAGTGTAGTGACTTGAAATGCGAATTAGTGACTTGAAAAGAGTTAAGTGTAGTGACTTGAAATGTGAATTAGTGACTTTAAAAATGGTTAAGTATATTGACTTGAAATTGTGAATTTGTTTCCTGAAAATTGTTTAAGTGTAGTGACTTGAAATGGTGAACTTGTTTCTTGAAAATGGATGAGTGTAGTGACTTGAAATTTTGAATAAGTGACTTGAAAATGGTTAAGTTTAGTGATTTGAAATTGTGAACTTATTTCTGGAAAATGGTTAAGTGTAGTGACTTGAAATACGAATTAATGAATTGAAAATGGTAAATTGTAGTGACTTAAAATGTGAACTAGTGACTTGAAATGGTTAAATGTAGTGACCTGAAATTGTGAACTTGTTTCATGAAAATGTTTGAGTGTAGTGACTTGAAATTGTGAAATTATTGAATGAAATGGTTAAATGTAGTGACTTGATATTATTAACTTGTTTCTTGAAAATGGTCAAGTGTAGTGACTTGAAATGTGAATTAGTGACTTGAAAATGGTAAAGTGTAGTGACTTTAAATGTGAACTAGTGACTTGAAATGGTTAAATGTATTGACGTGAAATTATGAACATGTTTCTTGAAAAATTTTATGTGTAGTGACTTGTAATGTGAATTAGTGATTTGAAAATGGTTAAGTGTAGTGACTTGAAATGGTTAAATGTGACTTTAAAATGGTTAAGTGTAGTGAATAGAAATGTGAATTACTGACTTGAAAATGGTTAAATATAGTGACTTGAAATTGTGAACTTCTTACTTGAAAATGGTTAAGTGTAGTGACTTGTAATGTGAATTAGTGACTTGAAAATTGTAAAGTGTAGTGACTTGAAATTGTGAAATTGTTTAATTAAAATGGTTAAATGTAATGACTTGATATTGTGAACTTGTTTCTTGAAAATGGTTAAGTGTAGTGACTTGAAATGTGCATTAGTGACTTGAAAATGGTAAAGTGTAGTGACTTGAAATGTGAACTAGTGACTTGAAATGGTTAAATGCAGTGACGTGAAATTGTGAATATGTTTCTTCAAAATGATTAAGTGTAGTGACTTGTAATGTAAATTAGTGACTTGAAAATAGATAAATGTAGTGACATGAAATGATTAAATGTGACTTGAAAATGGTTAAGTGTAGTGACTTGAAATTGTGAACTTGTTTCTTGAAAATGGTTAAGTGAAGTTACTTGAATTGTGAATTAGTGACTTGAAAATGGTAAATTGTAGTGACTTGAAATGTAAACTAGTGACTTGAAATGGTTAAATGCAGTGACGTGAAATTGTGAATATGTTTCTTCAAAATGATTAAGTGTAGTGACTTGTAATGTAAATTAGTGACTTGAAAATAGATAAATGTAGTGACTTGAAATGATTAAATGTGACTTGAAAATGGTTAAGTGTAGTGACTTGAAATTGTATACTTGTTTCTTGAAAATGGTTAAGTGAAGTTACTTGAATTGTGAATTAGTGACTTGAAAATGGTAAATTGTGGTGACTTGAAATGTAAACTAGTGACTTGAAATGGTTAAATGCAGTGACGTGAAATTGTGAATATGTTTCTTCAAAATGATTAAGTGTAGTGACTTGTAATGTAAATTAGTGACTTGATAATGGTTAAGTGTAGTGACTTAAAATGGTTAAATGCGACTTTAAAATGGTTAAGTGGAGTGAATTGAAATTTGAATTAGTGACTTGAAAATGGTTAAATATAGTGACTTGAAATTGTGAACTTCTTACTTGATAATGGTTAAGTGTAGTGACTTGAAACGTGAATTAGTGACTTGAAAATGGTAAAGTGTAGTGAATTTAAATGTGAATTAGTGACATGAAAATGGTTAAGTTTAGTGACTTAATATTGTGAACTTCTTACTTGAAAATGGTTTAGTGTAGTGACTTGAAATATGAATCAGTGACTTGAAAATGGTAAAGTTTAGTGACTTGAAATTGTGAAATTGTTTAATGAAAGGTTAAATGGAGTGACTTCAAATTGTGAACTTGTTTCTTGAAAATGGTTAAGTGTAGTGACTTGAACTGTGAATTAGTGACTTGAAAATGGTTAAGTGTAGTGACTTGAAATTGTGAACTTGTTTCTTGAAATGGTTAAGTATATTGACTTGAAATTGTGAATTTGTTACCTGAAAATGGTTAAGTGTAGTGACTTGAAATTGTGAACTTGTTTCTTGAAAATGGATGAGTGTAGTGACTAGAAATTTTGAAGAAGTGACTTGAAAATGGTTAAGTTTAGTGATTTGAAATTGTGAACTTGTTTCTGGAAAATGGTTAAGTGTAGTGACATGAAATGTGAATTAATGACTTGAAAATGGTAAATTGTAGTGACTTAAAATGTGAACTAGTAACTTGAAATGGTTAAATGTAGTGACATGAAATTGTGAACATGTTTCATGAAAATGTTTAAGTGTAGTGACTTGAAATTGTGAAATTGTTGAATGAAATGGTTAAATGTAGTGACATGATATTGTGAACTTGTTTCTTGAAAATAGTTAAGTGTAGTGACTTGAAATGTGAATTAGTGACTTGAAAATGGTAAAGTGTTGTGACTTGAAATGTGAACTAGTGACTTGAAATGGTTAAATGTAGTGACGTGAAATTATGAACATGTTTATTGAAAAATTTTAAGTGTAGTGACTTGTAATGTGAATTAGTGATTTGAAAATGGTTAAGTGTAGTGACTTGAAATGGTTAAATGTGACTTTAAAATGGTTAAGTGTAGTGAATAGAAATGTGAATTAGTGACTTGAAAATGGTTAAATATACTGACTTGAAATTGTGAACTTCTTATTTGAAAATGGTTAAGTGTAGTGACTTGAAATGTGAATTAGTGACTTGAAAATGGTAAAGGGTAGTGACTTGACACTGTGAAATTATTTAATGAAATGGTTAAATGTAGTGACTTGAAATTGTGAACTTGTTTCTTTAAAATGGTTAAGTGTAGTGACTTGAAATGTGAATTAGTGACTTTAAAATAATTAAATGTAGTGACTTGAAATTATGAACTTGTTTCATGAAAATGATTAAGTGTAGTGAATTGAAATGTGAATTATTGACTTGAAAATCGTTAAGTGTAGTGACTTGAAATTGTGAACTTGTTTCTTGAAAATGGTTAAGTGAAGTTACTTGAATTGTGAATTAGTGACTTGAAAATGGTAAATTGTAGTGACTTGAAATGGTTAAATGCAGTGACGTGAAATTGTGAACATGTTTCTTCAAAATGATTAAGTGTAGTGACTTGTAATGAAAATTAGTGACTTGAAAATGGTTAAGTGTAGTGACTTAAAATGGTTAAATGTGACTTGAAAATGGTTAAGTGTAGTGAATTGTAATGTGAATTAGTGACTTGAAAATGGTTAAATATAGTGACTTGAAATATGAATTAGTGACTTGAAAATGCTAAAGTTTAGTGACTTGAAATTGTGAAATTGTTTAATGAAATGGTTAAATGTAGTGACTTCAAATTATGAACTTGTTTCTTGAAAATGGTTGAGAGTAGCGATTTGAAATGTGAATTAGTGACTTGAAAATGGTAAACTGTAGTGACTTGAAATTGTGAAATTGTTTAATTAAAATGGTTAAATGTAATATCTTGATATTGTGAACTTGTTTCTTGAAAATGGTTAAATGTAGTGAATTGAAATGTGAATTAGTGACTTGAAAATGGTAAAGTGTAGTGACTTGAAATGTGAACTAGTGACTTGAAATGGTTAAATGTAGTGACGTGAAATTATGAACATGTTTCTTGAAAATTTTTAAGTGTAGTGACTTGTAATGTGAATTAGTGATTTTAAAATGGTTAAGTGTAGTGACTTCAAATGGTTAAATGTGACTTTAAAATGGTTAAGTGTGGTGAATTGAAATGTGAATTAGTGACTTGAAAATGGTTAAATATAGTGACTTAAAATTGTGAACTTCTTACTTGAAAATGTTTAAGTGTGGTGACTTGAAATGTGAATTAGTGACTTGAAAATGGTAAAGTATAGTGACTTGACATTGTGAAAATATTTAACGAAATGGTTTAATGTAGTGACTTGAAATTGGGAACTTGTTTCTTGAAAATGGTTAAGTGTAGTGACTTGAAATGTGAATTAGTAACTTGAAAATTGTTAAATGTAGTGACTTGAAATTATGAACTTGTTTCATGAAAATGGTTAAGTGTAGTTAATTGAAATGTGAATTAGTGACTTGAAAATGGTTAAGTGTAGTGACTTGAAATTGTGAACTTGTTTCTTGAAAATGGTTAAATGAAGTTACTTGAAATGTGAATTAGTGACTTGAAAATGGTTAAGTGTAGTGACTTGAAATGTGAATTAGTGACTTGAAAATGTTAAATTGTAGTGACTTGAAATGTGAACTAGTGACTTGAATTGGTTAAATGTAGTGACGTGAAATTGTGAACATGTTTCTTGAAAATGGTTAAGTGTAGTGACAAGAAATGTGAACTTGTGACTTGAAATGGTTAAATGTGGTGTACTGAAATTGTGATTTTGTTTCTTGAAAATGGTTATGTGTAGTGAATTGAAATGTGAATTAGTGACTTGAAAATGGTTAAATCTATTGACTTGAAATTGTGAACTTCTTACTTGAAAATGCTTAAGTGTAGTGACTTGAAATGTGAAGTAGTAACTTGAAAATGGTAAAGTGTAGTGACTTTAAATTTTGAAATTGTTTAATGAAATGGTTAAATGTAGTGACTTGATACTGTGAACTTGTTCTTGAAAATGGTTGAGGGTAGTGACTTAAAATGTGAATTAGTGACTTGAAAATGGTTAAGTGTACAGATTTTAAATTGTTAAATGAGACTTGAAAATGGTTATGTGTAGTGACTTGAAATGTGAATTAGTGACTTGAAAATTGTAAAGTGTAGTGACTTGACTTTGTGAAATTATTTAATGAAATGGTTAAATGTAGTGACTTGAAATTGTGAACTTGTTTCTTGAAAATGGTTAAGTGTAGTGACTTGAAATGTGAATTAGTGACTTGAAAATAGTTAAATGTAGTGACTTGAAATTATGAACTTGTTTCATGAAAATGGTTAAGTGTAGTGAATTGAAATGTGAATTAGTGACTTGAAAATGGAAGTGTAGTGACTTGAAATTGTGAACTTGTTTCTTGAAAATAATTAAGTGGAGTTACTTGAAATGTAAATTAGTGACTTGAAAATGGTTAAGTGTGGTGACTTGAAATGTGAAATAGTGACTTGAAAATGTTAAATTGTAGTGACTTGAAATGTGAACTTGTGACTTGAAATGGTTAAATGTAGTGACGTGAAATTGAGAACATGTTTCTTTAAAATGGTTAAGTGTAGTGACTTGTAATGTAAATTAGTGACTTGAAAATGGTTAAGTGTAGTGACTTAAAATGGTTAAATGTGACTTGAAAATGGTTAAGTGTAGTGAATTGAAATGTGAATTAGAGACTTGAAAATGGTTAAATATAGTGACTTGAAAATGGTTAAGTGTAGTGACTTTAAATGTTTATTAGTGACTTGAAAATGGTAAAGTGTAGTGACTTGAAATTGTGAAATTGTTTAATGAAATGGTTAAATGCAGTGACTTGAAATTGTGAACTTGTTTTTTGAAAATGGTTAAGTGTAGTGACTAGAAAATAGTTAAATGTAGTGACTTGAAATTATGAACTTGTTTCATAAAAATGGTTAAGTGTAGTCAATTTAAATGTGAATTAGTGACATGAAAATGGTTAAGTTTAGTGACTTGAAATTGTGAACTTCTTACTTGAAAATGGTTAAGTGTAGTGACTTGTAATGTGAATTAGTGACTTGAGAATGGTTAAGTGTAGTGACTTGAAATGATTAAATGTGAATTGAAAATGGTTAAGTGTAGTGAATTGAAATGTGAATTATTGACTTGAAAATCGTTAAGTGTAGTGACTTGAAATTGTGAACTTGTTTCTTGAAAATGGTTAAGTGAAGTTACTTGAATTGTGAATTAGTGACTTGAAAATGGTAAATTGTAGTGACTTGAAATGTAAACTAGTGACTTGAAATGGTTAAATGAAGTGACGTGAAATTGTGAATATGTTTCTTCAAAATGATTAAGTGTAGTGACTTGTAATGTAAATTAGTGACTTGAAAATGGTTAAGTGTAGTGACTTAAAATGGTTAAATGTGACTTGAAAATGGTTAAGTGTAGTGAATTGAAACGTGAATTAGTGACTTGAAACAGGTTAAATATAGTGACTTGAAATTGGGAACTTCTTACTTGAAAATGGTTAAGTGTAGTGACTTGAAATGTGAATTAGTGACTTGAAAATGGTAAAGTGTAGTGACTTGAAATTGTGAAATTGTTTAATGAAATGGTTAAATGCAGTGACTTGAAAATGGTAAAGTGTAGTGACTTGAAATTGTGAAATCGTTTAATGAAATGGTTAAATGCAGTGACTTGAAATTGTGAACTTGTTTTTTGAAAATTGTTAAGTGTAGTGACTAGAAAATAGTTAAATGTAGTGACTTGAAATTATGAACTTGTTTCATAAAAATGGTTAAGTGAGTGAATTTAAATGTGAATTAGTGACACAAAAATGGTTAAGTGTAGTGAATTGAAATGTGAATTAGTGACTTGAAAATGGTTAAATATAGTGACTTGAAATTGTGAACTTGTTACTTGAAAATGGTAAAGTGTAGTGACTTGAAATTGTGAAATTGTTTAATGAAATGGTTAAATGCAGTGACTTGAAATTGTGAACTTGTTTTTTGAAAATGGTTAAGTGTAGTGACTAGAAAATAGTTAAATGTAGTGACTTGAAATTATGAACTTGTTTCATAAAAATGGTTAAGTGTAGTGAATTTAAATGTGAATTAGTGACATGAAAATGGTTATGTTTAGTAACTTGAAATTTTGAACTTCTTACTTGAAAATGGTTTAGTGTAGTGACTTGAAATGTGAATTAGTGACTTGAAAATGCTTAACTGTAATGACTTGAAATTGTGAACTTGTTTCTTGAAATGGTTAAGTGTATTGACTGTAAATTGTGAATTTGTTTCCTGAAAATGGTTTAAGTGTAGTGACTTGAAATTGTGAACTTGTTTCTTGAAAATGGATGAGTGTAGTGACCTGAAATTTTGAATAAGTGACTTGAAAATGGTTAAGTTTAGTGATTTGAAATTGTGAACTTATTTCTGGAAATGGTTAAGTGTAGTGACTTGAAATGCGAATTAATGACTTGAAAATGGTAAATTGTAGTGACTTAAAATGTGAACTAGTGACTTGAAATGGTTAAATGTAGTGACGTGAAATTGTGAACATGTTTCATGAAAATGTTTCAGTGTAGTGACTTGAAATTGTGAAATTGTTGAATGAAATGGTTAAATGTAGTGACTTGATATTATGAACTTGTTTCTTGAAAATGGTTAAGTGTAGTTACTTGAAATGTGAATTAGTGACTTGAAAATGGTAAAGTGTGGTGACTTTAAATGTGAACTAGTGACTAGAAATGGTTAAATGTATTGACGTGAAATTATGAACATGTTTCTTGAAAAATTTTAAGTTTAGTGACTTGTAATGTGAATTAGTGATTTGAAAATGGTTAAGTGTAGTGACTTGAAATGGTTAAATGTGACTTTAAAATGGTTAAGTGTAGTTAATAGAAATGTGAATTAGTGACTTGAAAATGGTTAAATATAGTGACTTGAAAATGTGAACTTCTTATTTGAAAATGGTTAAGTGTAGTGACTTGTAATGTGAATTAGTGATTTGAAAATGGTTAAGTGTAGTGACTTGAAATGATTAAATGTGACTTGAAAATGGTTAAGTGTAGTGAATTGAAATGTGAATTATTGACTTGAAAATCGTTAAGTGTGGTGACTTGAAATTGTGAACTTGTTTCTTGAAAATGGTTAAGTGAAGTTACTTGAATTGTGAATTAGTGACTTGAAAATGGTAAATTGTAGTGACTGGAAATGTAAACTAGTGACTTGAAATGGTTAAATTCAGTGACGTGAAATTGTGAATATGTTTCTTCAAAATGATTAAGTGTAGTGACTTGTAATGTAAATTAGTGACTTGAAAATGGTTAAGTGTAGTGACTTAAAATGGTTAAATGTGACTTGAAAATGGTTAAGTGTAGTGAATTAAAATGTGAATTAGTGACTTGAAAATGGTAAAGTGTAGTGACTTGAAATTGGGAACTTCTTACTTGAAAATGGTTAAGTGTAGTGACTTGAAATGTGAATTAGTGACTTGAAAATGGTAAAGTGTAGTGACTTGAAATTGTGAAATTTTTTAATGAAATGGTTAAATGCAGTGACTTGAAAATGGTAAAGTGTAGTGACTTGAAATTGTGAAATCGTTTAATGAAATGGTTAAATGCAGTGACTTGAAATTGTGAACTTGTTTTTTGAAAATGGTTAAGCGTAGTGACTAGAAAATAGTTAAATGTAGTGACTTGAAATTATGAACTTGTTTCATAAAAATGGTTAAGTGAGTGAATTTAAATGTGAATTAGTGACATAAAAATGGTTAAGTTTAGTGACTTGAAATTGTGAACTTCTTACTTGAAAATGGTTAAGTGTAGTGAATTGAAATGTGAATTATTGACTTGAAAATGGTTAAGTGTAGTGACTTGAAATTGTGAACTTGTTTCTTGAAAATGGTTAAGTGAAGTTACTTGAATTGTGAATTAGTGACTTGAAAATGGTAAATTGTAGTGACTTGAAATGTAAACTAGTTACTTGAAATGGTTAAATGCAGTGACGTGAAATTGTGAATATGTTTCTTCAAAATGATTTAGTGTAGTGACTTGTAATGTAAATTAGTGACTTGAAAATTGTTAAGTGTAGTGACTTAAAATGGTTAAATGTGACTTGAAAATGGGTAAGTGTAGTGAATTGAAATTTGAATTAGTGACTTGAAAATGGTTAAATATAGTGACTTGAAATTGTGAACTTCTTACTTTATAATGGTTGAGTGTAGTGACTTGAAATGTGAATTAGTGACTTGAAAATGGTAAAGTGTAGTGACTTGAAATTGTGAAATTGTTTAATGAAATGGTTAAATGCAGTGACTTGAAATTGTGAACTTGTTTCTTGAAAATAGGTAAGTGTAGTGACTAGAAAATAGTTAAATGTAGTGACTTGAAATTATGAACTTGTTTCATGAAAATGGTTAAGTGTAGTGAATTTAAATGTGAATTAGTGACATGAAAATGGTTAAGTTTAGTGACTTAAAATTGTGAACTTCTTACTTGAAAATGGTTTAGTGTAGTGACTTGAAATATGAATTAGTGACTTGAAAATGGTAAAGTGTAGTGACTTTAAATTTTGAAATTGTTTAATGAAATGGTTAAATGTAGTGACTTGACACTGTGAACTTGTTCTTGAAAATGGTTAAGTGTAGTGACTTGAAATGTGAATTAGTAACTTGAAAATGGTTAAGTGTTGTGACTTGAAATTGTGAACTTGTTTCTTGAAAATAATTAAGTGGAGTTACTTGAAATGTAAATTAGTGACTTGAAAATGGTTAAGTGTGGTGACTTGAAATGTGAAATAGTGACTTGAAAATGTTAAATTGTAGTGACTTGAAATGTGAACTTGTGACTTGAAATGGTTAAATGTAGTGACGTGAAATTGTGAACATGTTTCTTTAAAATGGTTAAGTGTAGTGACTTGTAATGTAAATTAGTGACTTGAAAATGGTTAAGTGTAGTGACTTAAAATGGTTAAATGTGACTTGAAAATGGTTAAGTGTAGTGAATTGAAATGTGAATTAGAGACTTGAAAATGGTTAAATATAGTGACTTGAAAATGGTTAAGTGTAGTGACTTTAAATGTTTATTAGTGACTTGAAAATGGTAAAGTGTAGTGACTTGAAATTGTGAAATTGTTTAATGAAATGGTTAAATGCAGTGACTTGAAATTGTGAACTTGTTTTTTGAAAATGGTTAAGTGTAGTGACTAGAAAATAGTTAAATGTAGTGACTTGAAATTATGAACTTGTTTCATAAAAATGGTTAAGTGTAGTCAATTTAAATGTGAATTAGTGACATGAAAATGGTTAAGTTTAGTGACTTGAAATTGTGAACTTCTTACTTGAAAATGGTTAAGTGTAGTGACTTGTAATGTGAATTAGTGACTTGAGAATGGTTAAGTGTAGTGACTTGAAATGATTAAATGTGAATTGAAAATGGTTAAGTGTAGTGAATTGAAATGTGAATTATTGACTTGAAAATCGTTAAGTGTAGTGACTTGAAATTGTGAACTTGTTTCTTGAAAATGGTTAAGTGAAGTTACTTGAATTGTGAATTAGTGACTTGAAAATGGTAAATTGTAGTGACTTGAAATGTAAACTAGTGACTTGAAATGGTTAAATGCAGTGACGTGAAATTGTGAATATGTTTCTTCAAAATGATTTAGTGTAGTGACTTGTAATGTAAATTAGTGACTTGAAAATTGTTAAGTGTAGTGACTTAAAATGGTTAAATGTGACTTGAAAATGGGTAAGTGTAGTGAATTGAAATTTGAATTAGTGACTTGAAAATGGTTAAATATAGTGACTTGAAATTGTGAACTTCTTACTTTATAATGGTTGAGTGTAGTGACTTGAAATTTGAATTAGTGACTTGAAAATGGTAAAGTGTAGTGACTTGAAATTGTGAAATTGTTTAATGAAATGGTTAAATGCAGTGACTTGAAATTGTGAACTTGTTTCTTGAAAATAGGTAAGTGTAGTGACTAGAAAATAGTTAAATGTAGTGACTTGAAATTATGAACTTGTTTCATGAAAATGGTTAAGTGTAGTGAATTTAAATGTGAATTAGTGACATGAAAATGGTTAAGTTTAGTGACTTAATATTGTGAACTTCTTACTTGAAAATGGTTTAGTGTAGTGACTTGAAATATGAATTAGTGACTTGAAAATGGTAAAGTTTAGTGACTTGAAATTGTGAAATTGTTTAATGAAATGGTTAAATGTGAATTGAAAATGGTTAAATGTAGTGACTTGAAATTATGAACTTGTTTCATGAAAATGGTTAAGGTTAGTGACTTGAAATGATTAAATGTGAATTGAAAATGGTTAAGTGTAGTGAATTGAAATGTGAATTATTGACTTGAAAATCGTTAAGTGTAGTGACTTTAAATTGTGAACTTGTTTGTTGGAAATGGTTAAGTGAAGTTACTTGAATTGTGAATTAGTGACTTGAAAATGGTAAATTGTAGTGACTTGAAATGTAAACTAGTGACTTGAAATGGTTAAATGCAGTGACGTGAAATTGTGAACATGTTTCTTCAAAATGAATAAGTGTAGTGACTTGTAATGTAAATTAGTGACTTGAAAATGGTTAAGTGTAGTGACTTAAAATGGTTAAATATGACTTGAAAATGGTTAAGTGTAGTGAATTGTAATGTGAATTAGTGACTTGAAAATGGTTAAATATAGTGATTTGATATTGTGAACTTCTTACTTGAAAATGGTTAAGTGTAGTGACTTGAAATGTGAATTAGTGACTTGAAAATGGTAAAGTGTAGTGACTTGAAATTGTGAAATTGTTTAATGAAATGGTTAAATGCAGTGACTAGAAATTATGAACTTGTTTCTTGAAAATAGTTAAGTGTAGTGACTAGAAAATAGTTAAATGTAGTGACTTGAAATTATGAACTTGTTTCATGAAAATGGTTAAGTGTAGTAAATTTAAATGTGAATTAGTGACATGAAAATGGTTAAGTTTAGTGACTTAAAATTGTGAACTTCTTACTTGAAAATGGTTTAGTGTAGTGACTTGAAATATGAATTAGTGACTTGAAAATGGTAAAGTTTAGTGACTTGAAATTGTGAAATTGTTTAATGAAATGGTTAAATGTAGTGACTTCAAATTGTGAACTTGTTTCTTGAAAATGGTTAAGTGTAGTGACTTGAAATGTGAATTAGTGACTTGAAAATGGTAAACTGTAGTGACTTGAAATTGTGAACTTGTTTCTTGAAATAGTTACGTATATTGACTTGAAATTGTGAATTTGTTTCCTGAAAATGGTTAAGTGTAGTGACTTGAAATTCTGAACTTGTTTCTTGAAAATGGATGAGTGTAGTGACTAGAAATTTTGAATAACTGACTTGAAAATGGTTAAGTTTAGTGATTTGAAATTGTGAACTTGTTTCTGGAAAATGGTTAAGTGTAGTGACATGAAATGTGAATTAATGACTTGAAAATGGTAAATTGTAGTGACTTAAAATGTGAACTAGTGACTTGAATTGGTTAAATGTAGTGACATGAAATTGTGAACATGTTTCATGAAAATGTTTAAGTGTAGTGACTTGTAATGTAAATTAGTGACTTGAAAATGGTTAAGTGTAGAGATTTTAAATGGTTAAATGTGACTTGAAAATGGTTAAGTGTAGTGAATTGAAATATGAATTAGTGACTTGAAAATGGTTAAATATAGTGACTTGAAATTGTGAACTTCTTACTTGAAAATGGTTAAGTGTAGTGACGTGAAATGTGAATTAGTGACTTGAAAATGGTAAAGTGTAGTGACTTGAAATTGTGAACTAGTTACTTGAAATGGTTAAATGTAGTGACTTCAAATTGTGAACTGGTTTCTTGAAAATGGTTAAGTGTAGTGACCTGAAATGTGAATTAGTGACTTGAAAATGGTAAACTGTAGTGACTTGAAATTGTGAAATTGTTTAATTAAAATGGTTAAATGTAATGACTTGATATTGTGAACTTGTTTCTTGAAAATGGTTAAGTGTAGTGACTTGAAATGTGAATTAGTGACTTGAAAATGGTAAAGTGTAGTGACTTTAAATGTGAACTAGTGACTTGAAATGGTTAAATGTAGTGAAGTGAAATTATGAACATGTTTCTTGAAAAATTTTAAGTGTAGTGACTTGTAATGTGAATTAGTGATTTTAAAATTGTTAAGTGTAGTGACTTCAAATGGTTAAATGTGACTTTAAAATGGTTAAGTGTAGTGACAAGAAATGTGAACTTGTGACTTGAAATGGTTAAATGTGGTGTACTGAAATTGTGATTTTGTTTCTTGAAAATGGTTATGTGTAGTGAATTGAAATGTGAATTAGTGACTTGAAAATGGTAAAGTGTAGTGACTTGACATTGTGAAAATATTTAACGAAATGGTTTAATGTAATGACTTGAAATTGGGAACTTGTTTCTTGAAATGGTTAAGTGTAGTGACTTGAAATGTGAATTAGTGACTTGAAAATAGTTAAATGTAGTGACTTGAAATTATTAACTTGTTTCATGAAAATGGTTAAATGAAGTTACTTGAAATGTGAATTAGTGACTTGAAAATGGTTAAGTGTAGTGGCTTGAAATGTGAATTAGTGACTTGAAAATGTTAAATTGTAGTGACTTGAATTAGTTAAATGTAGTGACGTGAAATTGTGAACATGTTTCTTGAAAATGGTTAAGTGTAGTGACAAGAAATGTGAACTTGTGACTTGAAATAGTTAAATGTGGTGTACTGAAATTGTGATTTTATTTCTTGAAAATGGTTATGTGTAGTGAATTGAAATGTGAATTAGTGACTTGAAAATGGTTAAATCTAGTGAATTGAAATTGTGAACTTCTTACTTGAAAATGCTTAAGTCTAGTGACTTGAAATGTGAAGTAGTAACTTGAAAATGGTAAAGTGTAGTGACTTTAAATTTTGAAATTGTTTAATGAAATGGTTAAATGTAGTGACTTGATACTGTGAACTTGTTCTTGAAAATGGTTGAGTGTAGTGACTTGAAATGTGAATTAGTGACTTGAAAATGGTTAAGTGTACAGACTTTAAATGGTTAAATGAGACTTGAAAATGGTTAAGTGTAGTGACTTGAAATGTGAATTAGTGACTTGAAAATGGTAAAGTGTAGTGACTTGACATTGTGAAATTATTTAATGAAATGGTTAAATGTCGTGACTTGAAATTGTGAACTTGTTTCTTGAAAATGGTTAAGTGAAGTTACTTGAATTGTGAATTAGTGACTTGAAAATGGTAAATTGTAGTGACTTGAAATGTAAACTAGTGACTTGAAATGGTTAAATGCAGTGACGTGAAATTGTGAACATGTTTCTTCAAAATGAATAAGTGTAGTGACTTGTAATGTAAATTAGTGACTTGAAAATGGTTAAGTGTAGTGACTTAAAATGGTTAAATATGACTTGAAAATGGTTAAGTGTAGTGAATTGTAATGTGAATTAGTGACTTGAAAATGGTTAAATATAGTGATTTGAAATTGTGAACTTCTTACTTGAAAATGGTTAAGTGTAGTGACTTGAAATGTGAATTAGTGACTTGAAAATGGTAAAGTGTAGTGACTTGAAATTGTGAAATTGTTTAATGAAATGGTTAAATGCAGTGACTAGAAATTATGAACTTGTTTCTTGAAAATAGTTAAGTGTAGTGACTAGAAAATAGTTAAATGTAGTGACTTGAAATTTTGAACTTGTTTCATGAAAATGGTTAAGTGTAGTGAATTTAAATGTGAATTAGTGACATGAAAATGGTTAAGTTTAGTGACTTAAAATTGTGAACTTCTTACTTGAAAATGGTTTAGTGTAGTGACTTGAAATATGAATTAGTGACTTGAAAATGGTAAAGTTTAGTGACTTCAAATTGTGAAATTGTTTAATGAAATGGTTAAATGTAGTGACTTCAAATTGTGAACTTGTTTCTTGAAAATGGTTAAGTGTAGTGACTTGAAATGTGAATTAGTGACTTGAAAATTGTTAAATATAGTGACTTGAAATTGTGAACTTGTTTCTTGAAAATGATTAAGTGGAGTTACTTGAAATGTAAATTAGTGACTTGAAAATGGTTAAATATAGTGACTTGAAATTCTGAACTTCTTACTTGAAAATGGTTTAGTGTAGTGACTTGAAAATATGAATTAGTGACTTGAAAATGGTAAAGTTTAGTGACTTGAAATTGTGAAATTGTTTAATAAAATGGTTAAATGTAGTGACTTCAAATTGTGAACTGGTTTCTTGAAAATGGTTAAGTGTAGTGACCTGAAATGTGAATTAGTGACTTGAAAATGGTAAACTGTAGTGACTTGAAATTGTGAAATTGTTTAATTAAAATGGTTAAATGTAATGACTTGATATTGTGAACTTGTTTCTTGAAAATGGTTAAGGGTAGTGACTTGAAATGTGAATTAGTGACTTGAAAATGGTAAAGTGTAGTGACTTTAAATGTGAACTAGTTACTTGAAATGGTTAAATGTAGTGAAGTGAAATTATGAACATGTTTCTTGAAAAATTTTAAGTGTAGTGACTTGTAATGTGAATTAGTGATTTTAAAATTGTTAAGTGTAGTGACTTCAAATGGTTAAATGTGACTTTAAAATGGTTAAGTGTAGCGAATTGAAATGTGAATTAGTGACTTGAAAATGGTTAAATATAGTGACTTGAAATTGTGAACTTCTTACTTGAAAATGTTTAAGTGTAGTGACTTGAAATGTGAATTAGTGACTTGAAAATGGTAAAGTGTAGTGACTTGACATTGTGAAAATATTTAACGAAATGGTTTAATGTAGTGACTTGAAATTGGGAACTTGTTTCTTGAAATGGTTAAGTGTAGTGACTTGAAATGTGAATTAGTGACTTGAAAATAGTTAAATGTAGTGACTTGAAATTATGAACTTGTTTCATGAAAATGGTTAAATGAAGTTACTTGAAATGTGAATTAGTGACTTGAAAATGGTTAAGTGTAGTGACTTGAAATGTGAATTAGTGACTTAAAAATGTTAAATTGTAGTGACTTGAAATGTGAACTAGTGACTTGAATTAGTTAAATGTAGTGACGTGAAATTGTGAATATGTTTCTTGAAAATGGTTAAGCGTAGTGACAAGGAATGTGAACTTGTGACTTGAAATGGTTAAATGTGGTGTACTGAAATTGTGATTTTGTTTCTTGAAAATGGTTATGTGTAGTGAATTGAAATGTGAATTAGTGACTTGAAAATGGTTAAATCTAGTGACTTGAAATTGTGAACTTCTTACTTGAAAATGCTTAAGTGTAGTGACTTGAAATGTGAAGTAGTAACTTGAAAATGGTTAAGTGTAGTGACTTGAAATGTGAATTAGTGACTTGAAAATGGTAAAGTGTAGTGACTTTAAATGTGAACTAGTTACTTGAAATGGTTAAATGTAGTGAAGTGAAATTATGAACATGTTTCTTGAAAAATTTTAAGTGTAGTGACTTGTAATGTGAATTAGTGATTTTAAAATTGTTAAGTGTAGTGACTTCAAATGGTTAAATGTGACTTTAAAATGGTTAAGTGTAGCGAATTGAAATGTGAATTAGTGACTTGAAAATGGTTAAATATAGTGACTTGAAATTGTGAACTTCTTACTTGAAAATGTTTAAGTGTAGTGACTTGAAATGTGAATTAGTGACTTGAAAATGGTAAAGTGTAGTGACTTGACATTGTGAAAATATTTAACGAAATGGTTTAATGTAGTGACTTTAAATTGGGAACTTGTTTCTTGAAATGGTTAAGTGTAGTGACTTGAAATGTGAATTAGTGACTTGAAAATAGTTAAATGTAGTGACTTGAAATTATGAACTTGTTTCATGAAAATGGTTAAATGAAGTTACTTGAAATGTGAATTAGTGACTTGAAAATGGTTAAGTGTAGTGACTTGAAATGTGAATTAGTGACTTGAAAATGTTAAATTGTAGTGACTTGAAATGTGAACTAGTGACTTGAATTAGTTAAATGTAGTGACGTGAAATTGTGAATATGTTTCTTGAAAATGGTTAAGCGTAGTGACAAGGAATGTGAACTTGTGACTTGAAATGGTTAAATGTGGTGTACTGAAATTGTGATTTTGTTTCTTGAAAATGGTTATGTGTAGTGAATTGAAATGTGAATTAGTGACTTGAAAATGGTTAAATCTAGTGACTTGAAATTGTGAACTTCTTACTTGAAAATGCTTAAGTGTAGTGACTTGAAATGTGAAGTAGTAACCTGAAAATGGTAAAGTGTAGTGACTTTAAATTTTGAAATTGTTTAATGAAATGGTTAAATGTAGTGACTTGATACTGTGAACTTGTTCTTGAAAATGGTTGAGTGTAGTGACTTGAAATGTGAATTAGTGATTTGAAAATGGTTAAGTGTATAGACTTTAAATGGTTAAATGAGACTTGAAAATGGTTAAGTGTAGTGACTTGAAATGTGAATTAGTGACTTGAAAATGGTAAAGTGTAGTGACTTGACATTGTGAAATTATTTAATAAAATGGTTAATGTAGTGACTTTAAATTGTGAACTTGTTTCTTGAAAATGGTTAAGTGAAGTTACTTGAATTGTGAATTAGTGACTTGAAAATGGTAAATTGTAGTGACTTGAAATGTAAACTAGTGATTTGAAATGGTTAAATGCAGTGACGTGAAATTGTGAACATGTTTCTTCAAAATGAATAAGTGTAGTGACTTGTAATGTAAATTAGTGACTTGAAAATGGTTAAGTGTAGTGACTTAAAATGGTTAAATGTGACTTGAAAATGGTTAAGTGTAGTGAATTGTAATGTGAATTAGTGACTTCAAAATGGTTAAATATAGTGATTTGAAATTGTGAACTTCTTACTTGAAAATGGTTAAGTGTAGTGACTTGAAATGTGAATTAGTGACTTGAAAATGGTAAAGTGTAGTGACTTGAAATTGTGAAATTGTTTAATGAAATGGTTAAATGCAGTGACTAGAAATTATGAACTTGTTTCTTGAAAATAGTTAGGTGTAGTGACTAGAAAATAGTTAAATGTAGTGACTTGAAATTATGAACTTGTTTCATGAAAATGGTTAAGTGTAGTGAATTTAAATGTGAATTAGTGACATGAAAATGGTTAAGTTTAGTGACTTAAAATTGTCAACTTCTTACTTGAAAATGGTTTAGTGTAGTGACTTGAAATATGAATTAGTGACTTGAAAATGGTAAAGTTTAGTGACTTGAAATTGTGAAATTGTTTAATGAAATGGTTAAATGTAGTGACTTCAAATTGTGAACTGGTTTCTTGAAAATGGTTAAGTGTAGTGACCTGAAATGTGAATTAGTGACTTGAAAATGGTAAACTGTAGTGACTTGAAATTGTGAAATTGTTTAATTAAAATGGTTAAATGTAATGACTTGATATTGTGAACTTGTTTCTTGAAAATGGTTAAGTGTAGTGACTTGAAATGTGAATTAGTGACTTGAAAATGGTAAAGTGTAGTGACTTGAAATGTGAACTAGTGACTTGAAATGGTTAAATGTAGTGAAGTGAAATTATGAACATGTTTCTTGAAAAATTTTAAGTGTAGTGACTTGTAATGTGAATTAGTGATTTTAAAATTGTTAAGTGTAGTGACTTCAAATGGTTAAATGTGACTTTAAAATGGTTAAGTGTAGCGAATTAAAATGTGAATTAGTGACTTGAAAATGGTTAAATATAGTGACTTGAAATTGTGAACTTCTTACTTTAAAATGTTTAAGTGTAGTGACTTGAAATGTGAATTAGTGACTTGAAAATGGTAAAGTGTAGTGACTTGACATTGTGAAAATATTTAACGAAATGGTTTAATGTAATGACTTGAAATTGGGAACTTGTTTCTTGAAATGGTTAAGTGTAGTGACTTGAAATGTGAATTAGTGACTTGAAAATAGTTAAATGTAGTGACTTGAAATTATGAACTTGTTTCATGAAAATGGTTAAATGAAGTTACTTGAAATGTGAATTAGTGACTTGAAAATGGTTAAGTGTAGTGACTTGAAATGTGAATTAGTGACTTGAAAATGTTAAATTGTAGTGACTTGAAATGTGAACTAGTGACTTGAATTAGTTAAATGTAGTGACGTGAAATTGTGAACATGTTTCTTGAAAATGGTTAAGTGCAGTGACAAGAAATGTGAACTTGTGACTTGAAATGGTTAAATGTGGTGTACTGAAATTGTGATTTTGTTTCTTGAAAATGGTTAAATCTAGTGACTTGAAATTGTGAACTTCTTACTTGAAAATGCTTAAGTGTAGTGACTTAAAATGTGAAGTAGTAACTTGAAAATTGTAAAGTGTAGTGACTTTAAATTTTGAAATTGTTTAATGAAATGGTTAAATGTAGTGACTTGATACTATGAACTTGTTCTTGAAAATGGTTGAGTGTAGTGACTTGAAATGTGAATTAGTGACTTGAAAATGGTTAAGTGTACAGACTTTAAATGGTTAAATGAGACTTGAAAATGGTTAAGTGTAGTGACTTGAAATGTGAATTAGTGACTTGAAAATGGTAAAGTGTAGTGACTTGACATTGTGAAATTATTTAATGAAATGGTTAAATGTAGTGACTTGAAATTGTGAACTTGTTTCTTTAAAATGGTTAAGTGTAGTGACTTGAAATGTGAATTAGTGACTTGAAAATAGTTAAATGTAGTGACTTGAAATTATGAACTTGTTTCATGAAAATGGTTAAGTGTAGTGAATTGAAATGTGAATTAGTGACTTGAAAATGGAAGTGTAGTGACTTGAAATTGTGAACTTGTTTCTTGAAAATGATTAAGTGGAGTTACTTGAAATGTAAATTAGTGACTTGAAAATGGTTAAATATAGTGACTTGAAATTGTGAACTTCTTATTTGAAAATGGTTTAGTGTAGTGACTTGAAATATGAATTAGTGACTTGAAAATGGTAAAGTTTAGTGACTTGAAATTGTGAAATTGTTTAATGAAATGGTTAAATGTAGTGACTTCAAATTGTGAACTTGTTTCTTGAAAATGGTTAAGTGTAGTGACTTGAAATGTGAATTAGTGACTTGAAAATGGTAAACTGTAGTGACTTGAAATTGTGAAAATGTTTAATTAAAATGGTTAAATGTAATGACTTGATATTGTGAACTTGTTTCTTGAAAATGGTTAAGTGTAGTGACTTGAAATGTGAATTAGTGACTTGAAAATGGTAAAGTGTAGTGACTTTAAATGTGAACTAGTTACTTGAAATGGTTAAATGTAGTGAAGTGAAATTATGAACATGTTTCTTGAAAAATTTTAAGTGTAGTGACTTGTAATGTGAATTAGTGATTTTAAAATTGTTAAGTGTAGTGACTTCAAATGGTTAAATGTGACTGTAAAATGGTTAAGTGTAGCGAATTGAAATGTGAATTAGTGACTTGAAAATGGTTAAATATAGTGACTTGAAATTGTGAACTTCTTACTTGAAAATGTTTAAGTGTAGTGACTTGAAATGTGAATTAGTGACTTGAAAATAGTTAAATGTAGTGACTTGAAATTATGAACTTGTTTCATGAAAATGGTTAAATGAAGTTACTTGAAATGTGAATTAGTGACTTGAAAATGGTTAAGTGTAGTGACTTGAAATGTGAATTAGTGACTTGAAAATGTTAAATTGTAGTGACTTGAAATGTGAACTAGTGACTTGAATTAGTTAAATGTAGTGACGTGAAATTGTGAATATATTTCTTGAAAATGGTTAAGCGTAGTGACAAGAAATGTGAACTTGTGACTTGAAATGGTTAAATGTGGTGTACTGAAATTGTGATTTTGTTTCTTGAAAATGGTTATGTGTAGTGAATTGAAATGTGAATTAGTGACTTGAAAATGGTTAAATCTAGTGACTTGAAATTGTGAACTTCTTACTTGAAAATGCTTAAGTGTAGTGACTTGAAATGTGAAGTAGTAACTTGAAAATGGTAAAGTGTAGTGACTTTAAATTTTGAAATTGTTTAATGAAATGGTTAAATGTAGTGACTTGATACTGTGAACTTGTTCTTGAAAATGGTTGAGTGTAGTGACTTGAAATGTGAATTAGTGACTTGAAAATGGTTAAGTGTATAGACTTTAAATGGTTAAATGAGACTTGAAAATGGTTAAGTGTAGTGACTTGAAATGTGAATTAGTTACTTGAAAATGGTAAAGTGTAGTGACTTGACATTGTGAAATTATTTAATGAAATGGTTAATGTAGTGACTTGAAATTGTGAAACTTGTTTCTTGAAAATGGTTAAGTGTAGTGACTTGAAATGTGAATTAGTGACTTGAAAATAGTTAAATGTAGTGACTTGAAATTATGAACTTGTTTCATGAAAATGGTTAAGTGTAGTGAATTGAAATGTGAATTAGTGACTTGAAAATGGAAGTGTAGTGACTTGAAATTGTGAACTTGTTTCTTGAAAATGATTAAGTGGAGTTACTTGAAATGTAAATTAGTGACTTGAAAATGGTTAAATATAGTGACTTGAAATTGTGAACTTCTTACTTGAAAATGGTTTAGTGTAGTGACTTGAAATATGAATTAGTGACTTGAAAATGGTAAAGTGTAGTGACTTTAAATTTTGAAATTGTTTAATGAAATGGTTAAATGTAGTGACTTGACACTGTGAACTTGTTCTTGAAAATGGTTAAGTGTAGTGACTTGAAATGTGAATTAGTGACTTGAAAATGGTTAAGTGTACAGACTTTAAATGGTTTAATGAGACTTGAAAATGGTTAAGTGTAGTGACTTGAAATGTGAATTAGTGACTTGAAAATGGTAAAGTGTAGTGACTTGACATTGTGAAATTATTTAATGAAATGGTTAAATGTAGTGACTTGAAATTGTGAACTTGTTTCTTGAAAATGGTTAAGTGTAGTGACTTGAAATGTGAATTAGTGACTTGAAAATGGTAAAGTGTAGTGACTTTAAATGGTTAAATGAGACTTGAAAATGGTTAAGTGTAGTGACTTGAAATATGAATTAGTGACTTGAAAATGGTAAAGTGTAGTGACTTTAAATTTTGAAATTGTTTAATGAAATGGTTAAATGTAGTGACTTGACACTGTGAACTTGTTCTTGAAAATGGTTGAGTGTAGTGACTTGAAATGTGAATTAGTGACTTGAAAATGGTTAAGTGTACAGACTTTAAATGGTTTAATGAGACTTGAAAATGGTTAAGTGTAGTGACTTGAAATGTGAATTAGTGACTTGAAAATGGTAAAGTGTAGTGACTTGACATTGTGAAATTATTTAATGAAATGGTTAAATGTAGTGACTTGAAATTGTGAACTTGTTCTTGAAAATGGTTGAGTGTAGTGACTTGAAATGTGAATTAGTGACTTGAAAATGGTTAAGTGTATAGACTTTAAATGGTTAAATGAGACTTGAAAATGGTTAAGTGTAGTGACTTGAAATGTGAATTAGTGACTTGAAAATGGTAAAGTGTAGTGACTTGACATTGTGAAATTATTTAATGAAATGGTTAAATGTAGTGACTTGACACTACGAACTTGTTCTTGAAAATGGTTGAGTGTAGTGACTTGAAATGTGAATTAGTGACTTGAAAATGGTTAAGTGTACAGACTTTAAATGGTTTAATGAGACTTGAAAATGGTTAAGTGTAGTGACTTGAAATGTGAATTAGTGACTTGAAAATGGTAAAGTGTAGTGACTTGACATTGTGAAATTATTTAATGAAATGGTTAAATGTCGTGACTTGAAATTGTGAACTTGTTTCTTGAAAATGGTTAAGTGTAGTGACTTGAAATGTGAATTAGTGACTTGAAAATATTTAAATGTAGTGACTTGAAATTATGAACTTGTTTCATGAAAATGGTTATGTGTAGTGAATTGAAATGTGAATTAGTGACTTGAAAATGGAAGTGTAGTGACTTGAAATTGTGAACTTGTTTCTTGAAAATGGTTAAGTGAAGTTACTTGAATTGTGAATTAGTGACTTGAAAATGGTAAAGTGTAGTGACTTGACATTGTGAAATTATTTAATGAAATGGTTAATGTAGTGACTTGAAATTGTGAAACTTGTTTCTTGAAAATGGTTAAGTGTAGTGACTTGAAATGTGAATTAGTGACTTGAAAATAGTTAAATGTAGTGACTTGAAATTATGAACTTGTTTCATGAAAATGGTTAAGTGTAGTGAATTGAAATGTGAATTAGTGACTTGAAAATGGAAGTGTAGTGACTTGAAATTGTGAACTTGTTTCTTGAAAATGATTAAGTGGAGTTACTTGAAATGTAAATTAGTGACTTGAAAATGGTTAAATATAGTGACTTGAAATTGTGAACTTCTTACTTGAAAATGGTTTAGTGTAGTGACTTGAAATATGAATTAGTGACTTGAAAATGGTAAAGTGTAGTGACTTTAAATTTTGAAATTGTTTAATGAAATGGTTAAATGTAGTGACTTGACACTGTGAACTTGTTCTTGAAAATGGTTAAGTGTAGTGACTTGAAATGTGAATTAGTGACTTGAAAATGGTTAAGTGTACAGACTTTAAATGGTTTAATGAGACTTGAAAATGGTTAAGTGTAGTGACTTGAAATGTGAATTAGTGACTTGAAAATGGTAAAGTGTAGTGACTTGACATTGTGAAATTATTTAATGAAATGGTTAAATGTAGTGACTTGAAATTGTGAACTTGTTTCTTGAAAATGGTTAAGTGTAGTGACTTGAAATGTGAATTAGTGACTTGAAAATGGTAAAGTGTAGTGACTTTAAATGGTTAAATGAGACTTGAAAATGGTTAAGTGTAGTGACTTGAAATATGAATTAGTGACTTGAAAATGGTAAAGTGTAGTGACTTTAAATTTTGAAATTGTTTAATGAAATGGTTAAATGTAGTGACTTGACACTGTGAACTTGTTCTTGAAAATGGTTGAGTGTAGTGACTTGAAATGTGAATTAGTGACTTGAAAATGGTTAAGTGTACAGACTTTAAATGGTTTAATGAGACTTGAAAATGGTTAAGTGTAGTGACTTGAAATGTGAATTAGTGACTTGAAAATGGTAAAGTGTAGTGACTTGACATTGTGAAATTATTTAATGAAATGGTTAAATGTAGTGACTTGAAATTGTGAACTTGTTCTTGAAAATGGTTGAGTGTAGTGACTTGAAATGTGAATTAGTGACTTGAAAATGGTTAAGTGTATAGACTTTAAATGGTTAAATGAGACTTGAAAATGGTTAAGTGTAGTGACTTGAAATGTGAATTAGTGACTTGAAAATGGTAAAGTGTAGTGACTTGACATTGTGAAATTATTTAATGAAATGGTTAAATGTAGTGACTTGACACTGCGAACTTGTTCTTGAAAATGGTTGAGTGTAGTGACTTGAAATGTGAATTAGTGACTTGAAAATGGTTAAGTGTACAGACTTTAAATGGTTTAATGAGACTTGAAAATGGTTAAGTGTAGTGACTTGAAATGTGAATTAGTGACTTGAAAATGGTAAAGTGTAGTGACTTGACATTGTGAAATTATTTAATGAAATGGTTAAATGTCGTGACTTGAAATTGTGAACTTGTTTCTTGAAAATGGTTAAGTGTAGTGACTTGAAATGTGAATTAGTGACTTGAAAATATTTAAATGTAGTGACTTGAAATTATGAACTTGTTTCATGAAAATGGTTATGTGTAGTGAATTGAAATGTGAATTAGTGACTTGAAAATGGAAGTGTAGTGACTTGAAATTGTGAACTTGTTTCTTGAAAATGGTTAAGTGAAGTTACTTGAATTGTGAATTAGTGACTTGAAAATGGTAAAGTGTAGTGACTTGACATTGTGAAATTATTTAATGAAATGGTTAATGTAGTGACTTGAAATTGTGAAACTTGTTTCTTGAAAATGGTTAAGTGTAGTGACTTGAAATGTGAATTAGTGACTTGAAAATAGTTAAATGTAGTGACTTGAAATTATGAACTTGTTTCATGAAAATGGTTAAGTGTAGTGAATTGAAATGTGAATTAGTGACTTGAAAATGGAAGTGTAGTGACTTGAAATTGTGAACTTGTTTCTTGAAAATGATTAAGTGGAGTTACTTGAAATGTAAATTAGTGACTTGAAAATGGTTAAATATAGTGACTTGAAATTGTGAACTTCTTACTTGAAAATGGTTTAGTGTAGTGACTTGAAATATGAATTAGTGACTTGAAAATGGTAAAGTGTAGTGACTTTAAATTTTGAAATTGTTTAATGAAATGGTTAAATGTAGTGACTTGACACTGTGAACTTGTTCTTGAAAATGGTTAAGTGTAGTGACTTGAAATGTGAATTAGTGACTTGAAAATGGTTAAGTGTACAGACTTTAAATGGTTTAATGAGACTTGAAAATGGTTAAGTGTAGTGACTTGAAATGTGAATTAGTGACTTGAAAATGGTAAAGTGTAGTGACTTGACATTGTGAAATTATTTAATGAAATGGTTAAATGTAGTGACTTGAAATTGTGAACTTGTTTCTTGAAAATGGTTAAGTGTAGTGACTTGAAATGTGAATTAGTGACTTGAAAATGGTAAAGTGTAGTGACTTTAAATGGTTAAATGAGACTTGAAAATGGTTAAGTGTAGTGACTTGAAATATGAATTAGTGACTTGAAAATGGTAAAGTGTAGTGACTTTAAATTTTGAAATTGTTTAATGAAATGGTTAAATGTAGTGACTTGACACTGTGAACTTGTTCTTGAAAATGGTTGAGTGTAGTGACTTGAAATGTGAATTAGTGACTTGAAAATGGTTAAGTGTACAGACTTTAAATGGTTTAATGAGACTTGAAAATGGTTAAGTGTAGTGACTTGAAATGTGAATTAGTGACTTGAAAATGGTAAAGTGTAGTGACTTGACATTGTGAAATTATTTAATGAAATGGTTAAATGTAGTGACTTGAAATTGTGAACTTGTTCTTGAAAATGGTTGAGTGTAGTGACTTGAAATGTGAATTAGTGACTTGAAAATGGTTAAGTGTATAGACTTTAAATGGTTAAATGAGACTTGAAAATGGTTAAGTGTAGTGACTTGAAATGTGAATTAGTGACTTGAAAATGGTAAAGTGTAGTGACTTGACATTGTGAAATTATTTAATGAAATGGTTAAATGTAGTGACTTGACACTGCGAACTTGTTCTTGAAAATGGTTGAGTGTAGTGACTTGAAATGTGAATTAGTGACTTGAAAATGGTTAAGTGTACAGACTTTAAATGGTTTAATGAGACTTGAAAATGGTTAAGTGTAGTGACTTGAAATGTGAATTAGTGACTTGAAAATGGTAAAGTGTAGTGACTTGACATTGTGAAATTATTTAATGAAATGGTTAAATGTCGTGACTTGAAATTGTGAACTTGTTTCTTGAAAATGGTTAAGTGTAGTGACTTGAAATGTGAATTAGTGACTTGAAAATATTTAAATGTAGTGACTTGAAATTATGAACTTGTTTCATGAAAATGGTTATGTGTAGTGAATTGAAATGTGAATTAGTGACTTGAAAATGGAAGTGTAGTGACTTGAAATTGTGAACTTGTTTCTTGAAAATGGTTAAGTGAAGTTACTTGAATTGTGAATTAGTGACTTGAAAATGGTAAAGTGTAGTGACTTGACATTGTGAAATTATTTAATGAAATGGTTAATGTAGTGACTTGAAATTGTGAAACTTGTTTCTTGAAAATGGTTAAGTGTAGTGACTTGAAATGTGAATTAGTGACTTGAAAATAGTTAAATGTAGTGACTTGAAATTATGAACTTGTTTCATGAAAATGGTTAAGTGTAGTGAATTGAAATGTGAATTAGTGACTTGAAAATGGAAGTGTAGTGACTTGAAATTGTGAACTTGTTTCTTGAAAATGATTAAGTGGAGTTACTTGAAATGTAAATTAGTGACTTGAAAATGGTTAAATATAGTGACTTGAAATTGTGAACTTCTTACTTGAAAATGGTTTAGTGTAGTGACTTGAAATATGAATTAGTGACTTGAAAATGGTAAAGTGTAGTGACTTTAAATTTTGAAATTGTTTAATGAAATGGTTAAATGTAGTGACTTGACACTGTGAACTTGTTCTTGAAAATGGTTAAGTGTAGTGACTTGAAATGTGAATTAGTGACTTGAAAATGGTTAAGTGTACAGACTTTAAATGGTTTAATGAGACTTGAAAATGGTTAAGTGTAGTGACTTGAAATGTGAATTAGTGACTTGAAAATGGTAAAGTGTAGTGACTTGACATTGTGAAATTATTTAATGAAATGGTTAAATGTAGTGACTTGAAATTGTGAACTTGTTTCTTGAAAATGGTTAAGTGTAGTGACTTGAAATGTGAATTAGTGACTTGAAAATGGTAAAGTGTAGTGACTTTAAATGGTTAAATGAGACTTGAAAATGGTTAAGTGTAGTGACTTGAAATATGAATTAGTGACTTGAAAATGGTAAAGTGTAGTGACTTTAAATTTTGAAATTGTTTAATGAAATGGTTAAATGTAGTGACTTGACACTGTGAACTTGTTCTTGAAAATGGTTGAGTGTAGTGACTTGAAATGTGAATTAGTGACTTGAAAATGGTTAAGTGTACAGACTTTAAATGGTTTAATGAGACTTGAAAATGGTTAAGTGTAGTGACTTGAAATGTGAATTAGTGACTTGAAAATGGTAAAGTGTAGTGACTTGACATTGTGAAATTATTTAATGAAATGGTTAAATGTAGTGACTTGAAATTGTGAACTTGTTCTTGAAAATGGTTGAGTGTAGTGACTTGAAATGTGAATTAGTGACTTGAAAATGGTTAAGTGTATAGACTTTAAATGGTTAAATGAGACTTGAAAATGGTTAAGTGTAGTGACTTGAAATGTGAATTAGTGACTTGAAAATGGTAAAGTGTAGTGACTTGACATTGTGAAATTATTTAATGAAATGGTTAAATGTAGTGACTTGACACTGCGAACTTGTTCTTGAAAATGGTTGAGTGTAGTGACTTGAAATGTGAATTAGTGACTTGAAAATGGTTAAGTGTACAGACTTTAAATGGTTTAATGAGACTTGAAAATGGTTAAGTGTAGTGACTTGAAATGTGAATTAGTGACTTGAAAATGGTAAAGTGTAGTGACTTGACATTGTGAAATTATTTAATGAAATGGTTAAATGTCGTGACTTGAAATTGTGAACTTGTTTCTTGAAAATGGTTAAGTGTAGTGACTTGAAATGTGAATTAGTGACTTGAAAATATTTAAATGTAGTGACTTGAAATTATGAACTTGTTTCATGAAAATGGTTATGTGTAGTGAATTGAAATGTGAATTAGTGACTTGAAAATGGAAGTGTAGTGACTTGAAATTGTGAACTTGTTTCTTGAAAATGGTTAAGTGAAGTTACTTGAATTGTGAATTAGTGACTTGAAAATGGTAAAGTGTAGTGACTTGACATTGTGAAATTATTTAATGAAATGGTTAATGTAGTGACTTGAAATTGTGAAACTTGTTTCTTGAAAATGGTTAAGTGTAGTGACTTGAAATGTGAATTAGTGACTTGAAAATAGTTAAATGTAGTGACTTGAAATTATGAACTTGTTTCATGAAAATGGTTAAGTGTAGTGAATTGAAATGTGAATTAGTGACTTGAAAATGGAAGTGTAGTGACTTGAAATTGTGAACTTGTTTCTTGAAAATGATTAAGTGGAGTTACTTGAAATGTAAATTAGTGACTTGAAAATGGTTAAATATAGTGACTTGAAATTGTGAACTTCTTACTTGAAAATGGTTTAGTGTAGTGACTTGAAATATGAATTAGTGACTTGAAAATGGTAAAGTGTAGTGACTTTAAATTTTGAAATTGTTTAATGAAATGGTTAAATGTAGTGACTTGACACTGTGAACTTGTTCTTGAAAATGGTTAAGTGTAGTGACTTGAAATGTGAATTAGTGACTTGAAAATGGTTAAGTGTACAGACTTTAAATGGTTTAATGAGACTTGAAAATGGTTAAGTGTAGTGACTTGAAATGTGAATTAGTGACTTGAAAATGGTAAAGTGTAGTGACTTGACATTGTGAAATTATTTAATGAAATGGTTAAATGTAGTGACTTGAAATTGTGAACTTGTTTCTTGAAAATGGTTAAGTGTAGTGACTTGAAATGTGAATTAGTGACTTGAAAATGGTAAAGTGTAGTGACTTTAAATGGTTAAATGAGACTTGAAAATGGTTAAGTGTAGTGACTTGAAATATGAATTAGTGACTTGAAAATGGTAAAGTGTAGTGACTTTAAATTTTGAAATTGTTTAATGAAATGGTTAAATGTAGTGACTTGACACTGTGAACTTGTTCTTGAAAATGGTTGAGTGTAGTGACTTGAAATGTGAATTAGTGACTTGAAAATGGTTAAGTGTACAGACTTTAAATGGTTTAATGAGACTTGAAAATGGTTAAGTGTAGTGACTTGAAATGTGAATTAGTGACTTGAAAATGGTAAAGTGTAGTGACTTGACATTGTGAAATTATTTAATGAAATGGTTAAATGTAGTGACTTGAAATTGTGAACTTGTTCTTGAAAATGGTTGAGTGTAGTGACTTGAAATGTGAATTAGTGACTTGAAAATGGTTAAGTGTATAGACTTTAAATGGTTAAATGAGACTTGAAAATGGTTAAGTGTAGTGACTTGAAATGTGAATTAGTGACTTGAAAATGGTAAAGTGTAGTGACTTGACATTGTGAAATTATTTAATGAAATGGTTAAATGTAGTGACTTGACACTGCGAACTTGTTCTTGAAAATGGTTGAGTGTAGTGACTTGAAATGTGAATTAGTGACTTGAAAATGGTTAAGTGTACAGACTTTAAATGGTTTAATGAGACTTGAAAATGGTTAAGTGTAGTGACTTGAAATGTGAATTAGTGACTTGAAAATGGTAAAGTGTAGTGACTTGACATTGTGAAATTATTTAATGAAATGGTTAAATGTCGTGACTTGAAATTGTGAACTTGTTTCTTGAAAATGGTTAAGTGTAGTGACTTGAAATGTGAATTAGTGACTTGAAAATATTTAAATGTAGTGACTTGAAATTATGAACTTGTTTCATGAAAATGGTTATGTGTAGTGAATTGAAATGTGAATTAGTGACTTGAAAATGGAAGTGTAGTGACTTGAAATTGTGAACTTGTTTCTTGAAAATGGTTAAGTGAAGTTACTTGAATTGTGAATTAGTGACTTGAAAATGGTAAAGTGTAGTGACTTGACATTGTGAAATTATTTAATGAAATGGTTAATGTAGTGACTTGAAATTGTGAAACTTGTTTCTTGAAAATGGTTAAGTGTAGTGACTTGAAATGTGAATTAGTGACTTGAAAATAGTTAAATGTAGTGACTTGAAATTATGAACTTGTTTAATGAAAATGGTTAAGTGTAGTGAATTGAAATGTGAATTAGTGACTTGAAAATGGAAGTGTAGTGACTTGAAATTGTGAACTTGTTTCTTGAAAATGATTAAGTGGAGTTACTTGAAATGTAAATTAGTGACTTGAAAATGGTTAAATATAGTGACTTGAAATTGTGAACTTCTTACTTGAAAATGGTTTAGTGTAGTGACTTGAAATATGAATTAGTGACTTGAAAATGGTAAAGTGTAGTGACTTTAAATTTTGAAATTGTTTAATGAAATGGTTAAATGTAGTGACTTGACACTGTGAACTTGTTCTTGAAAATGGTTAAGTGTAGTGACTTGAAATGTGAATTAGTGACTTGAAAATGGTTAAGTGTACAGACTTTAAATGGTTTAATGAGACTTGAAAATGGTTAAGTGTAGTGACTTGAAATGTGAATTAGTGACTTGAAAATGGTAAAGTGTAGTGACTTGACATTGTGAAATTATTTAATGAAATGGTTAAATGTAGTGACTTGAAATTGTGAACTTGTTTCTTGAAAATGGTTAAGTGTAGTGACTTGAAATGTGAATTAGTGACTTGAAAATGGTAAAGTGTAGTGACTTTAAATGGTTAAATGAGACTTGAAAATGGTTAAGTGTAGTGACTTGAAATATGAATTAGTGACTTGAAAATGGTAAAGTGTAGTGACTTTAAATTTTGAAATTGTTTAATGAAATGGTTAAATGTAGTGACTTGACACTGTGAACTTGTTCTTGAAAATGGTTGAGTGTAGTGACTTGAAATGTGAATTAGTGACTTGAAAATGGTTAAGTGTACAGACTTTAAATGGTTTAATGAGACTTGAAAATGGTTAAGTGTAGTGACTTGAAATGTGAATTAGTGACTTGAAAATGGTAAAGTGTAGTGACTTGACATTGTGAAATTATTTAATGAAATGGTTAAATGTAGTGACTTGAAATTGTGAACTTGTTCTTGAAAATGGTTGAGTGTAGTGACTTGAAATGTGAATTAGTGACTTGAAAATGGTTAAGTGTATAGACTTTAAATGGTTAAATGAGACTTGAAAATGGTTAAGTGTAGTGACTTGAAATGTGAATTAGTGACTTGAAAATGGTAAAGTGTAGTGACTTGACATTGTGAAATTATTTAATGAAATGGTTAAATGTAGTGACTTGACACTGCGAACTTGTTCTTGAAAATGGTTGAGTGTAGTGACTTGAAATGTGAATTAGTGACTTGAAAATGGTTAAGTGTACAGACTTTAAATGGTTTAATGAGACTTGAAAATGGTTAAGTGTAGTGACTTGAAATGTGAATTAGTGACTTGAAAATGGTAAAGTGTAGTGACTTGACATTGTGAAATTATTTAATGAAATGGTTAAATGTCGTGACTTGAAATTGTGAACTTGTTTCTTGAAAATGGTTAAGTGTAGTGACTTGAAATGTGAATTAGTGACTTGAAAATATTTAAATGTAGTGACTTGAAATTATGAACTTGTTTCATGAAAATGGTTATGTGTAGTGAATTGAAATGTGAATTAGTGACTTGAAAATGGAAGTGTAGTGACTTGAAATTGTGAACTTGTTTCTTGAAAATGGTTAAGTGAAGTTACTTGAATTGTGAATTAGTGACTTGAAAATGGTAAAGTGTAGTGACTTGACATTGTGAAATTATTTAATGAAATGGTTAATGTAGTGACTTGAAATTGTGAAACTTGTTTCTTGAAAATGGTTAAGTGTAGTGACTTGAAATGTGAATTAGTGACTTGAAAATAGTTAAATGTAGTGACTTGAAATTATGAACTTGTTTCATGAAAATGGTTAAGTGTAGTGAATTGAAATGTGAATTAGTGACTTGAAAATGGAAGTGTAGTGACTTGAAATTGTGAACTTGTTTCTTGAAAATGATTAAGTGGAGTTACTTGAAATGTAAATTAGTGACTTGAAAATGGTTAAATATAGTGACTTGAAATTGTGAACTTCTTACTTGAAAATGGTTTAGTGTAGTGACTTGAAATATGAATTAGTGACTTGAAAATGGTAAAGTGTAGTGACTTTAAATTTTGAAATTGTTTAATGAAATGGTTAAATGTAGTGACTTGACACTGTGAACTTGTTCTTGAAAATGGTTAAGTGTAGTGACTTGAAATGTGAATTAGTGACTTGAAAATGGTTAAGTGTACAGACTTTAAATGGTTTAATGAGACTTGAAAATGGTTAAGTGTAGTGACTTGAAATGTGAATTAGTGACTTGAAAATGGTAAAGTGTAGTGACTTGACATTGTGAAATTATTTAATGAAATGGTTAAATGTAGTGACTTGAAATTGTGAACTTGTTTCTTGAAAATGGTTAAGTGTAGTGACTTGAAATGTGAATTAGTGACTTGAAAATGGTAAAGTGTAGTGACTTTAAATGGTTAAATGAGACTTGAAAATGGTTAAGTGTAGTGACTTGAAATATGAATTAGTGACTTGAAAATGGTAAAGTGTAGTGACTTTAAATTTTGAAATTGTTTAATGAAATGGTTAAATGTAGTGACTTGACACTATGAACTTGTTCTTGAAAATGGTTGAGTGTAGTGACTTGAAATGTGAATTAGTGACTTGAAAATGGTTAAGTGTACAGACTTTAAATGGTTTAATGAGACTTGAAAATGGTTAAGTGTAGTGACTTGAAATGTGAATTAGTGACTTGAAAATGGTAAAGTGTAGTGACTTGACATTGTGAAATTATTTAATGAAATGGTTAAATGTAGTGACTTGACACTGCGAACTTGTTCTTGAAAATGGTTGAGTGTAGTGACTTGAAATTGTGAAACTTGTTTCTTGAAAATGGTTAAGTGTAGTGACTTGAAATGTGAATTAGTGACTTGAAAATAGTTAAATGTAGTGACTTGAAATTATGAACTTGTTTCATGAAAATGGTTAAGTGTAGTGAATTGAAATGTGAATTAGTGACTTGAAAATGGAAGTGTAGTGACTTGAAATTGTGAACTTGTTTCTTGAAAATGATTAAGTGGAGTTACTTGAAATGTAAATTAGTGACTTGAAAATGGTTAAATATAGTGACTTGAAATTGTGAACTTCTTACTTGAAAATGGTTTAGTGTAGTGACTTGAAATATGAATTAGTGACTTGAAAATGGTAAAGTGTAGTGACTTTAAATTTTGAAATTGTTTAATGAAATGGTTAAATGTAGTGACTTGACACTGTGAACTTGTTCTTGAAAATGGTTAAGTGTAGTGACTTGAAATGTGAATTAGTGACTTGAAAATGGTTAAGTGTAAAGACTTTAAATGGTTTAATGAGACTTGAAAATGGTTAAGTGTAGTGACTTGAAATGTGAATTAGTGACTTGAAAATGGTAAAGTGTAGTGACTTGACATTGTGAAATTATTTAATGAAATGGTTAAATGTAGTGACTTGAAATTGTGAACTTGTTCTTGAAAATGGTTGAGTGTAGTGACTTGAAATGTGAATTAGTGACTTGAAAATGGTTAAGTGTATAGACTTTAAATGGTTAAATGAGACTTGAAAATTGTTAAGTGTAGTGACTTGAAATGTGAATTAGTGACTTGAAAATGGTAAAGTGTAGTGACTTGACATTGTGAAATTATTTAATGAAATGGTTAAATGTAGTGACTTGACACTGCGAACTTGTTCTTGAAAATGGTTGAGTGTAGTGACTTGAAATGTGAATTAGTGACTTGAAAATGGTTAAGTGTACAGACTTTAAATGGTTTAATGAGACTTGAAAATGGTTAAGTGTAGTGACTTGAAATGTGAATTAGTGACTTGAAAATGGTAAAGTGTAGTGACTTGACATTGTGAAATTATTTAATGAAATGGTTAAATGTAGTGACTTGAAATTGTGAACTTGTTTCTTGAAAATGGTTAAGTGTAGTGACTTGAAATGTGAATTAGTGACTTGAAAATATTTAAATGTAGTGACTTGAAATTATGAACTTGTTTCATGAAAATGGTTAAGTGTAGTGAAATGAAATGTGAATTAGTGACTTGAAAATGGAAGTGTAGTGACTTGAAATTGTGAACTTGTTTCTTGAAAATGGTTAAGTGAAGTTACTTGAATTGTGAATTAGTGACTTGAAAATGGTAAACTGTAGTGACTTGACATTGTGAAATTATTTAATGAAATGGTTAATGTAGTGACTTGAAATTGTGAAACTTGTTTCTTGAAAATGGTTAAGTGTAGTGACTTGAAATGTGAATTAGTGACTTGAAAATAGTTAAATGTAGTGACTTGAAATTATGAACTTGTTTCATGAAAATGGTTAAGTGTAGTGAATTGAAATGTGAATTAGTGACTTGAAAATGGAAGTGTAGTGACTTGAAATTGTGAACTTGTTTCTTGAAAATGATTAAGTGGAGTTACTTGAAATGTAAATTAGTGACTTGAAAATGGTTAAATATAGTGACTTGAAATTGTGAACTTCTTACTTGAAAATGGTTTAGTGTAGTGACTTGAAATATGAATTAGTGACTTGAAAATGGTAAAGTGTAGTGACTTTAAATTTTGAAATTGTTTAATGAAATGGTTAAATGTAGTGACTTGACACTGTGAACTTGTTCTTGAAAATGGTTAAGTGTAGTGACTTGAAATGTGAATTAGTGACTTGAAAATGGTTAAGTGTACAGACTTTAAATGGTTTAATGAGACTTGAAAATGGTTAAGTGTAGTGACTTGAAATGTGAATTAGTGACTTGAAAATGGTAAAGTGTAGTGACTTGACATTGTGAAATTATTTAATGAAATGGTTAAATGTAGTGACTTGAAATTGTGAACTTGTTTCTTGAAAATGGTTAAGTGTAGTGACTTGAAATGTGAATTAGTGACTTGAAAATGGTAAAGTGTAGTGACTTTAAATGGTTAAATGAGACTTGAAAATGGTTAAGTGTAGTGACTTGAAATATGAATTAGTGACTTGAAAATGGTAAAGTGTAGTGACTTTAAATTTTGAAATTGTTTAATGAAATGGTTAAATGTAGTGACTTGACACTGTGAACTTGTTCTTGAAAATGGTTGAGTGTAGTGACTTGAAATGTGAATTAGTGACTTGAAAATGGTTAAGTGTACAGACTTTAAATGGTTTAATGAGACTTGAAAATGGTTAAGTGTAGTGACTTGAAATGTGAATTAGTGACTTGAAAATGGTAAAGTGTAGTGACTTGACATTGTGAAATTATTTAATGAAATGGTTAAATGTAGTGACTTGAAATTGTGAACTTGTTCTTGAAAATGGTTGAGTGTAGTGACTTGAAATGTGAATTAGTGACTTGAAAATGGTTAAGTGTATAGACTTTAAATGGTTAAATGAGACTTGAAAATGGTTAAGTGTAGTGACTTGAAATGTGAATTAGTGACTTGAAAATGGTATAGTGTAGTGACTTGACATTGTGAAATTATTTAATGAAATGGTTAAATGTAGTGACTTGACACTGCGAACTTGTTCTTGAAAATGGTTGAGTGTAGTGACTTGAAATGTGAATTAGTGACTTGAAAATGGTTAAGTGTACAGACTTTAAATGGTTTAATGAGACTTGAAAATGGTTAAGTGTAGTGACTTGAAATGTGAATTAGTGACTTGAAAATGGTAAAGTGTAGTGACTTGACATTGTGAAATTATTTAATGAAATGGTTAAATGTAGTGACTTGAAATTGTGAACTTGTTTCTTGAAAATGGTTAAGTGTAGTGACTTGAAATGTGAATTAGTGACTTGAAAATATTTAAATGTAGTGACTTGAAATTATGAACTTGTTTCATGAAAATGGTTAAGTGTAGTGAATTGAAATGTGAATTAGTGACTTGAAAATGGAAGTGTAGTGACTTGAAATTGTGAACTTGTTTCTTGAAAATGGTTAAGTGAAGTTACTTGAATTGTGAATTAGTGACTTGAAAATGGTAAACTGTAGTGACTTGAAATTGTGAAAATGTTTAATTAAAATGGTTAAATGTAATGACTTGATGTTGTGAACTTGTTTCTTGAAAATGGTTAAGTGTAGTGACTTGAAATGTGAATTAGTGACTTGAAAATGGTAAAGTGTAGTGACTTTAAATGTGAACTAGTTACTTGAAATGGTTAAATGTAGTGAAGTGAAATTATGAACATGTTTCTTGAAAAATTTTAAGTGTAGTGACTTGTAATGTGAATTAGTGATTTTAAAATTGTTAAGTGTAGTGACTTCAAATGGTTAAATGTGACTTTAAAATGGTTAAGTGTAGCGAATTGAAATGTGAATTAGTGACTTGAAAATGGTTAAATATAGTGACTTGAAATTGTGAACTTCTTACTTGAAAATGTTTAAGTGTAGTGACTTGAAATGTGAATTAGTGACTTGAAAATGGTAAAGTGTAGTGACTTGACATTGTGAAAATATTTAACGAAATGGTTTTATGTAGTGACTTGAAATTGGGAACTTGTTTCTTGAAATGGTTAAGTGTAGTGACTTGAAATGTGAATTAGTGACTTGAAAATAGTTGAATGTAGTGACTTGAAATTATGAACTTGTTTCATGAAAATGGTTAAATGAAGTTACTTGAAATGTGAATTAGTGACTTGAAAATGGTTAAGTGTAGTGACTTGAAATGTGAATTAGTGACTTGAAAATGTTAAATTGTAGTGACTTGAAATGTGAACTAGTGACTTGAATTAGTTAAATGTAGTGACGTGAAATTGTGAATATGTTTCTTGAAAATGGTTAAGCGTAGTGACAAGAAATGTGAACTTGTGACTTGAAATGGTTAAATGTGGTGTACTGAAATTGTGATTTTGTTTCTTGAAAATGGTTATGTGTAGTGAATTGAAATGTGAATTAGTGACTTGAAAATGGTTAAATCTAGTGACTTGAAATTGTGAACTTCTTACTTGAAAATGCTTAAGTGTAGTGACTTGAAATGTGAAGTAGTAACTTGAAAATGGTAAAGTGTAGTGACTTTAAATTTTGAAATTGTTTAATGAAATGGTTAAATGTAGTGACTTGATACTGTGAACTTGTTCTTGAAAATGGTTGAGTGTAGTGACTTGAAATGTGAATTAGTGACTTGAAAATGGTTAAGTGTATAGACTTTAAATGTTTAAATGAGACTTGAAAATGGTTAAGTGTAGTGACTTGAAATGTGAATTAGTGACTTGAAAATGGTAAAGTGTAGTGACTTGACATTGTGAAATTATTTAATGAAATGGTTAATGTAGTGACTTGAAATTGTGAACTTGTTTCTTGAAAATGGTTAAGTGTAGTGACTTGAAATGTGAATTAGTGACTTGAAAATAGTTAAATGTAGTGACTTGAAATTATGAACTTGTTTCATGAAAATGGTTAAGTGTAGTGAATTGAAATGTGAATTAGTGACTTGAAAATGGAAGTGTAGTGACTTGAAATTGTGAACTTGTTTCTTGAAAATGATTAAGTGGAGTTACTTGAAATGTAAATTAGTGACTTGAAAATGGTTAAATAGAGTGACTTGAAATTGTGAACTTCTTACTTGAAAATGGTTTAGTGTAGTGACTTGAAATATGAATTAGTGACTTGAAAATGGTAAAGTGTAGTGACTTTAAATTTTGAAATTGTTTAATGAAATGGTTAAATGTAGTGACTTGACACTGTGAACTTGTTCTTGAAAATGGTTGAGTGTAGTGACTTGAAATGTGAATTAGTGACTTGAAAATGGTTAAGTGTACAGACTTTAAATGGTTTAATGAGACTTGAAAATGGTTAAGTGTAGTGACTCGAAATGTGAATTAGTGACTTGAAAATGGTAAAGTGTAGTGACTTGACATTGTGAAATTATTTAATGAAATGGTTAAATGTAGTGACTTGAAATTGTGAACTTGTTTCTTGAAAATGGTTAAGTGTAGTGACTTGAAATGTGAATTAGTGACTTGAAAATGGTAAAGTGTAGTGACTTGAAATGGTTAAATGAGACTTGAAAATGGTTAAGTGTTGTGACTTGAAATATGAATTAGTGACTTGAAAATGGTAAAGTGTAGTGACTTTAAATTTTGAAATTGTTTAATGAAATGGTTAAATGTAGTGACTTGACACTGTGAACTTGTTCTTGAAAATGGTTGAGTGTAGTGACTTGAAATGTGAATTAGTGACTTGAAAATGGTTAAGTGTACAGACTTTAAATGGTTTAATGAGACTTGAAAATGGTTAAGTGTAGTGACTTGAAATGTGAATTAGTGACTTGAAAATGGTAAAGTGTAGTGACTTGACAGTGTGAAATTATTTAATGAAATGGTTAAATGTAGTGACTTGAAATTGTGAACTTGTTCTTGAAAATGGTTGAGTGTAGTGACTTGAAATGTGAATTAGTGACTTGAAAATGGTTAAGTGTATAGACTTTAAATGGTTAAATGAGACTTGAAAATGGTTAAGTGTAGTGACTTGAAATGTGAATTAGTGACTTGAAAATGGTAAAGTGTAGTGACTTGACATTGTGAAATTATTTAATGAAATGGTTAATGTAGTGACTTGAAATTGTGAACTTGTTTCTTGAAAATGGTTAAGTGTAGTGACTTGAAATGTTAATTAGTGACTTGAAAATATTTAAATGTAGTGACTTGAAATTATGAACTTGTTTCATGAAAATGGTTAAGTGTAGTGAATTGAAATGTGAATTAGTGACTTGAAAATGGAAGTGTAGTGACTTGAAATTGTGAACTTGTTTATAGAAAATGATTAAGTGGAGTTACTTGAAATGTAAATTAGTGACTTGAAAATGGTTAAATATAGTGACTTGAAATTGTGAACTTCTTACTTGAAAATGGTTTAGTGTAGTGACTTGAAATATGAATTAGTGACTTGAAAATGGTAAAGTGTAGTGACTTTAAATTTTGAAATTGTTTAATGAAATGGTTAAATGTAGTGACTTGACACTGTGAACTTGTTCTTGAAAATGGTTGAGTGTAGTGACTTGAAATGTGAATTAGTGACTTGAAAATGGTTAAGTGTACAGACTTTAAATGGTTTAATGAGACTTGAAAATGGTTAAGTGTAGTGACTTGAAATGTGAATTAGTGACTTGAAAATGGTAAAGTGTAGTGACTTGACATTGTGAAATTATTTAATGAAATGGTTAAATGTAGTGACTTGAAATTGTGAACTTGTTTCTTGAAAATGGTTAAGTGTAGTGACTTGAAATGTGAATTAGTGACTTGAAAATATTTAAATGTAGTGACTTGAAATTATGAACTTGTTTCATGAAAATGGTTAAGTGTAGTGAATTGAAATGTGAATTAGTGACTTGAAAATGGAAGTGTAGTGACTTGAAATTGTGAACTTGTTCTTGAAAATGATTAAGTGGAGTTACTTGAAATGTAAATTAGTGACTTGAAAATGGTTAAGTGTAGTGACTTGAAATGTGAAATAGTGACTTGAAAATGTTAAATTGTAGTGACTTGAAATGTGAACTAGTGACTTGAAAATAGTTAAATGTAGTGACTTGAAATTATGAACTTGTTTCATGAAAATTGTTAAGTGTAGTTAATTGAAATGTGAATTAGTGACATGATAATGGTTAAGTGTAGTGACTTGAAATTGTGAACTTGTTTCTTGAAAATGGTTAAATGAAGTTACTTGAAATGTGAATTAGTGACTTGAAAATGGTTAGGTGTAGTGACTTGAAATGTGAATTAGTGACTTGAAAATGTTAAATTGTAGTGACTTGAAATGTGAACTAGTGACTTGAATTAGTTAAATGTAGTGACGTGAAATTGTGAACATGTTTCTCGAAAATGGTTAAGTGTAGTTACAAGAAATGTGAACTTGTGACTTGAAATAGTTAAATGTGGTGTACTGAAATTGTGATTTTGTTTCTTGAAAATGGTTATGTGTAGTGAATTGAAATGTGAATTAGTGACTTGAAAATGGTTAAATCTAGTGACTTGAAATTGTGAACTTCTTACTTGAAAATGCTTAAGTGTAGTGACTTGAAATGTGAAGTAGTAACTTGAAAATGGTAAAGTGTAGTGACTTTAAATTTTGAAATTGTTTAATGAAATGGTTAAATGTAGTGACTTGATACTGTGAACTTGTTCTTGAAAATGGTTGAGTGTAGTGACTTGAAATGTGAATTAGTGACTTGAAAATGGTTAAGTGTACAGACTTTAAATGGTTAAATGAGACTTGAAAATGGTTAAGTGTAGTGACTTGAAATGTGAATTAGTGACTTGAAAATGGTAAAGTGTAGTGACTTGACATTGTGAAATTATTTAATGAAATTGTTAAATGTAGTGACTTGAAATTGTGAACTTGTTTCTTGAAAATGGTTAAGTGTAGTGACTTGAAATGTGAATTAGTGACTTGAAAATAGTTAAATGTAGTGACTTGAAATTATGAACTTGTTTCATGAAAATGGTTAAGTGTAGTGAATTAGTGACTTGAAAATGGAAGTGTAGTGACTTGAAATTGTGAACTTGTTTCTTGAAAATGATTAAGTGGAGTTACTTGAAATGTAAATTAGTGACTTGAAAATGGTTAAGTGTAGTGACTTGAAATGTGAAATAGTGACTTGAAAATGTTAAATTGTAGTGACTTGAAATGTGAACTAGTGACTTGAAATGGTTAAATGTAGTGACGTGAAATTGTGAACATGTTTCTTTAAAATGGTTAAGTGTAGTGACTTGTAATGTAAATTAGTGACTTGAAAATGGAAGTGTAGTGACTTGAAATTGTGAACTTGTTTCTTGAAAATGGTTAAGTGAAGTTACTTGAATTGTGAATTAGTGACTTGAAAATGGTAAAGTGTAGTGACTTGACATTGTGAAATTATTTAATGAAATGGTTAATGTAGTGACTTGAAATTGTGAAACTTGTTTCTTGAAAATGGTTAAGTGTAGTGACTTGAAATGTTAATTAGTGACTTGAAAATAGTTAAATGTAGTGACTTGAAATTATGAACTTGTTTCATGAAAATGGTTAAGTGTAGTGAATTGAAATGTGAATTAGTGACTTGAAAATGGAAGTGTAGTGACTTGAAATTGTGAACTTGTTTCTTGAAAATGATTAAGTGGAGTTACTTGAAATGTAAATTAGTGACTTGAAAATGGTTAAATATAGTGACTTGAAATTGTGAACTTCTTACTTGAAAATGGTTTAGTGTAGTGACTTGAAATATGAATTAGTGACTTGAAAATGGTAAAGTGTAGTGACTTTAAATTTTGAAATTGTTTAATGAAATGGTTAAATGTAGTGACTTGACACTGTGAACTTGTTCTTGAAAATGGTTAAGTGTAGTGACTTGAAATGTGAATTAGTGACTTGAAAATGGTTAAGTGTACAGACTTTAAATGGTTTAATGAGACTTGAAAATGGTTAAGTGTAGTGACTTGAAATGTGAATTAGTGACTTGAAAATGGTAAAGTGTAGTGACTTGACATTGTGAAATTATTTAATGAAATGGTTAAATGTAGTGACTTGAAATTGTGAACTTGTTTCTTGAAAATGGTTAAGTGTAGTGACTTGAAATGTGAATTAGTGACTTGAAAATATTTAAATGTAGTGACTTGAAATTATGAACTTGTTTCATGAAAATGGTTAAGTGTAGTGAATTGAAATGTGAATTAGTGACTTGAAAATGGAAGTGTAGTGACTTGAAATTGTGAACTTGTTTCTTGAAAATGGTTAAGTGAAGTTACTTGAATTGTGAATTAGTGACTTGAAAATGGTAAAGTGTAGTGACTTGACATTGTGAAATTATTTAATGAAATGGTTAATGTAGTGACTTGAAATTGTGAAACTTGTTTCTTGAAAATGGTTAAGTGTAGTGACTTGAAATGTGAATTAGTGACTTGAAAATAGTTAAATGTAGTGACTTGAAATTATGAACTTGTTTCATGAAAATGGTTAAGTGTAGTGAATTGAAATGTGAATTAGTGACTTGAAAATGGAAGTGTAGTGACTTGAAATTGTGAACTTGTTTCTTGAAAATGATTGAGTGGAGTTACTTGAAATGTAAATTAGTGACTTGAAAATGGTTAAATATAGTGACTTGAAATTGTGAACTTCTTACTTGAAAATGGTTTAGTGTAGTGACTTGAAATATGAATTAGTGACTTGAAAATGGTAAAGTGTAGTGACTTTAAATTTTGAAATTGTTTAATGAAATGGTTAAATGTAGTGACTTGACACTGTGAACTTGTTCTTGAAAATGGTTAAGTGTAGTGACTTGAAATGTGAATTAGTGACTTGAAAATGGTTAAGTGTACAGACTTTAAATGGTTTAATGAGACTTAAAAATGGTTAAGTGTAGTGACTTGAAATGTGAATTAGTGACTTGAAAATGGTAAAGTGTAGTGACTTGACATTGTGAAATTATTTAATGAAATGGTTAAATGTAGTGACTTGAAATTGTGAACTTGTTTCTTGAAAATGGTTAAGTGTAGTGACTTGAAATGTGAATTAGTGACTTGAAAATGGTAAAGTGTAGTGACTTTAAATGGTTAAATGAGACTTGAAAATGGTTAAGTGTAGTGACTTGAAATATGAATTAGTGACTTGAAAATGGTAAAGTGTAGTGACTTTAAATTTTGAAATTGTTTAATGAAATGGTTAAATGTAGTGACTTGACACTGTGAACTTGTTCTTGAAAATGGTTGAGTGTAGTGACTTGAAATGTGAATTAGTGACTTGAAAATGGTTAAGTGTACAGACTTTAAATGGTTTAATGAGACTTGAAAATGGTTAAGTGTAGTGACTTGAAATGTGAATTAGTGACTTGAAAATGGTAAAGTGTAGTGACTTGACATTGTGAAATTATTTAATGAAATGGTTAAATGTAGTGACTTGAAATTGTGAACTTGTTCTTGAAAATGGTTGAGTGTAGTGACTTGAAATGTGAATTAGTGACTTGAAAATGGTTAAGTGTATAGACTTTAAATGGTTAAATGAGACTTGAAAATGGTTAAGTGTAGTGACTTGAAATGTGAATTAGTGACTTGAAAATGGTAAAGTGTAGTGACTTGACATTGTGAAATTATTTAATGAAATGGTTAAATGTAGTGACTTGACACTGCGAACTTGTTCTTGAAAATGGTTGAGTGTAGTGACTTGAAATGTGAATTAGTGACTTGAAAATGGTTAAGTGTAGTGACTTGAAATGTGAATTAGTGACTTGAAAATGGTAAAGTGTAGTGACTTGACATTGTGAAATTATTTAATGAAATGGTTAAATGTAGTGACTTGAAATTGTGAACTTGTTTCTTGAAAATGGTTAAGTGTAGTGACTTGAAATGTGAATTAGTGACTTGAAAATATTTAAATGTAGTGACTTGAAATTATGAACTTGTTTCATGAAAATGGTTAAGTGTAGTGAATTGAAATGTGAATTAGTGACTTGAAAATGGAAGTGTAGTGACTTGAAATTGTGAACTTGTTTCTTGAAAATGGTTAAGTGAAGTTACTTGAATTGTGAATTAGTGACTTGAAAATGGTAAACTGTAGTGACTTGAAATTGTGAAAATGTTTAATTAAAATGGTTAAATGTAATGACTTGATGTTGTGAACTTGTTTCTTGAAAATGGTTAAGTGTAGTGACTTGAAATGTGAATTAGTGACTTGAAAATGGTAAAGTGTAGTGACTTTAAATGTGAAATAGTTACTTGAAATGGTTAAATGTAGTGAAGTGAAATTATGAACATGTTTCTTGAAAAATTTTAAGTGTAGTGACTTGTAATGTGAATTAGTGATTTTAAAATTGTTAAGTGTAGTGACTTCAAATGGTTAAATGTGACTGTAAAATGGTTAAGTGTAGCGAATTGAAATGTGAATTAGTGACTTGAAAATGGTTAAATATAGTGACTTGAAATTGTGAACTTCTTACTTGAAAATGTTTAAGTGTAGTGACTTGAAATGTGAATTAGTGACTTGAAAATGGTAAAGTGTAGTGACTTGACATTGTGAAAATATTTAACGAAATGGTTTAATGTAGTGACTTGAAATTGGGAACTTGTTTCTTGAAATGGTTAAGTGTAGTGACTTGAAATGTGAATTAGTGACTTGAAAATAGTTAAATGTAGTGACTTGAAATTATGAACTTGTTTCATGAAAATGGTTAAATGAAGTTACTTGAAATGTGAATTAGTGACTTGAAAATGGTTAAGTGTAGTGACTTGAAATGTGAATTAGTGACTTGAAAATGTTAAATTGTAGTGACTTGAAATGTGAACTAGTGACTTGAATTAGTTAAATGTAGTGACGTGAAATTGTGAATATGTTTCTTGAAAATGGTTAAGCGTAGTGACAAGAAATGTGAACTTGTGACTTGAAATGGTTAAATGTGGTGTACTGAAATTGTGATTTTGTTTCTTGAAAATGGTTATGTGTAGTGAATTGAAATGTGAATTAGTGACTTGAAAATGGTTAAATCTAGTGACTTGAAATTGTGAACTTCTTACTTGAAAATGCTTAAGTGTAGTGACTTGAAATGTGAAGTAGTAACTTGAAAATGGTAAAGTGTAGTGACTTTAAATTTTGAAATTGTTTAATGAAATGGTTAAATGTAGTGACTTGATACTGTGAACTTGTTCTTGAAAATGGTTGAGTGTAGTGACTTGAAATTTGAATTAGTGACTTGAAAATGGTTAAGTGTATAGACTTTAAATGGTTAAATGAGACTTGAAAATGGTTAAGTGTAGTGACTTGAAATGTGAATTAGTGACTTGAAAATGGTAAAGTGTAGTGACTTGACATTGTGAAATTATTTAATGAAATGGTTAATGTAGTGACTTGAAATTGTGAACTTGTTTCTTGAAAATGGTTAAGTGTAGTGACTTGAAATGTGAATTAGTGACTTGAAAATAGTTAAATGTAGTGACTTGAAATTATGAACTTGTTTCATGAAAATGGTTAAGTGTAGTGAATTGAAATGTGAATTAGTGACTTGAAAATGGAAGTGTAGTGACTTGAAATTGTGAACTTGTTTCTTGAAAATGATTAAGTGGAGTTACTTGAAATGTAAATTAGTGACTTGAAAATGGTTAAATATAGTGACTTGAAATTGTGAACTTCTTACTTGAAAATGGTTTAGTGTAGTGACTTGAAATATGAATTAGTGACTTGAAAATGGTAAAGTGTAGTGACTTTAAATTTTGAAATTGTTTAATGAAATGGCTAAATGTAGTGACTTGACACTGTGAACTTGTTCTTGAAAATGGTTGAGTGTAGTGACTTGAAATGTGAATTAGTGACTTGAAAATGGTTAAGTGTACAGACTTTAAATGGTTTAATGAGACTTGAAAATGGTTAAGTGTAGTGACTTGAAATGTGAATTAGTGACTTGAAAATGGTAAAGTGTAGTGACTTGACATTGTGAAATTATTTAATGAAATGGTTAAATGTAGTGACTTGAAATTGTGAACTTGTTTCTTGAAAATGGTTAAGTGTAGTGACTTGAAATGTGAATTAGTGACTTGAAAATGGTAAAGTGTAGTGACTTGAAATGGTTAAATGAGACTTGAAAATGGTTAAGTGTTGTGACTTGAAATATGAATTAGTGACTTGAAAATGGTAAAGTGTAGTGACTTTAAATTTTGAAATTGTTTAATGAAATGGTTAAATGTAGTGACTTGACACTGTGAACTTGTTCTTGAAAATGGTTGAGTGTAGTGACTTGAAATGTGAATTAGTGACTTGAAAATGGTTAAGTGTACAGACTTTAAATGGTTTAATGAGACTTGAAAATGGTTAAGTGTAGTGACTTGAAATGTGAATTAGTGACTTGAAAATGGTAAAGTGTAGTGACTTGACAGTGTGAAATTATTTAATGAAATGGTTAAATGTAGTGACTTGAAATTGTGAACTTGTTCTTGAAAATGGTTGAGTGTAGTGACTTGAAATGTGAATTAGTAACTTGAAAATGGTTAAGTGTATAGACTTTAAATGGTTAAATGAGACTTGAAAATGGTTAAGTGTAGTGACTTGAAATGGGAATTAGTGACTTGAAAATGGTAAAGTGTAGTGACTTGACATTGTGAAATTATTTAATGAAATGGTTAATGTAGTGACTTGAAATTGTGAACTTGTTTCTTGAAAATGGTTAAGTGTAGTGACTTGAAATGTGAATTAGTGACTTGAAAATAGTTAAATGTAGTGACTTGAAATTATGAACTTGTTTCATGAAAATGGTTAAGTGTAGTGAATTGAAATGTGAATTAGTGACTTGAAAATGGAAGTGTAGTGACTTGAAATTGTGAACTTGTTTATAGAAAATGATTAAGTGGAGTTACTTGAAATGTAAATTAGTGACTTGAAAATGGTTAAATATAGTGACTTGAAATTGTGAACTTCTTACTTGAAAATGGTTTAGTGTAGTGACTTGAAATATGAATTAGTGACTTGAAAATGGTAAAGTGTAGTGACTTTAAATTTTGAAATTGTTTAATGAAATGGTTAAATGTAGTGACTTGACACTGTGAACTTGTTCTTGAAAATGGTTGAGTGTAGTGACTTGAAATGTGAATTAGTGACTTGAAAATGGTTAAGTGTACAGACTTTAAATGGTTTAATGAGACTTGAAAATGGTTAAGTGTAGTGACTTGAAATGTGAATTAGTGACTTGAAAATGGTAAAGTGTAGTGACTTGACATTGTGAAATTATTTAATGAAATGGTTAAATGTAGTGACTTGAAATTGTGAACTTGTTTCTTGAAAATGGTTAAGTGTAGTGACTTGAAATGTGAATTAATGACTTGAAAATATTTAAATGTAGTGACTTGAAATTATGAACTTGTTTCATGAAAATGGTTAAGTGTAGTGAATTGAAATGTGAATTAGTGACTTGAAAATGGAAGTGTAGTGACTTGAAATTGTGAACTTGTTCTTGAAAATGATTAAGTGGAGTTACTTGAAATGTAAATTAGTGACTTGAAAATGGTTAAGTGTAGTGACTTGAAATGTGAAATAGTGACTTGAAAATGTTAAATTGTAGTGACTTGAAATGTGAACTAGTGACTTGAAAATAGTTAAATGTAGTGACTTGAAATTATGAACTTGTTTCATGAAAATGGTTAAGTGTAGTTAATTGAAATGTGAATTAGTGACATGATAATGGTTAAGTGTAGTGACTTGAAATTGTGAACTTGTTTCTTGAAAATGGTTAAATGAAGTTACTTGAAATGTGAATTAGTGACTTGAAAATGGTTAGGTGTAGTGACTTGAAATGTGAATTAGTGACTTGAAAATGTTAAATTGTAGTGACTTGAAATGTGAACTAGTGACTTGAATTAGTTAAATGTAGTGACGTGAAATTGTGAACATGTTTCTTGAAAATGGTTAAGTGTAGTTACAAGAAATGTGAACTTGTGACTTGAAATAGTTAAATGTGGTGTACTGAAATTGTGATTTTGTTTCTTGAAAATGGTTATGTGTAGTGAATTGAAATGTGAATTAGTGACTTGAAAATGGTTAAATCTAGTGACTTGAAATTGTGAACTTCTTACTTGAAAATGCTTAAGTGTAGTGACTTGAAATGTGAAGTAGTAACTTGAAAATGGTAAAGTGTAGTGACTTTAAATTTTGAAATTGTTTAATGAAATGGTTAAATGTAGTGACTTGATACTGTGAACTTGTTCTTGAAAATGGTTGAGTGTAGTGACTTGAAATGTGAATTAGTGACTTGAAAATGGTTAAGTGTACAGACTTTAAATGGTTAAATGAGACTTGAAAATGGTTAAGTGTAGTGACTTGAAATGTGAATTAGTGACTTGAAAATGGTAAAGTGTAGTGACTTGACATTGTGAAATTATTTAATGAAATTGTTAAATGTAGTGACTTGAAATTGTGAACTTGTTTCTTGAAAATGGTTAAGTGTAGTGACTTGAAATGTGAATTAGTGACTTGAAAATAGTTAAATGTAGTGACTTGAAATTATGAACTTGTTTCATGAAAATGGTTAAGTGTAGTGAATTAGTGACTTGAAAATGGAAGTGTAGTGACTTGAAATTGTGAACTTGTTTCTTGAAAATGATTAAGTGGAGTTACTTGAAATGTAAATTAGTGACTTGAAAATGGTTAAGTGTAGTGACTTGAAATGTGAAATAGTGACTTGAAAATGTTAAATTGTAGTGACTTGAAATGTGAACTAGTGACTTGAAATGGTTAAATGTAGTGACGTGAAATTGTGAACATGTTTCTTTAAAATGGTTAAGTGTAGTGACTTGTAATGTAAATTAGTGACTTGAAAATGGTTAAGTGTAGTGACTTAAAATGGTTAAATGTGACTTGAAAATGGTTAAGTGTAGTGAATTTAAATGTGAATTAGTGACTTGAAAATGGTTAAATATAGTGACTTGAAATTGTGAACTTGTTACTTGAAAATGGTTAAGTGTAGTGACATTAAATGTGAATTAGTGACTTGAAAATGGTAAAGTGTAGTGACTTGAAATTGTGAAACTGTTTAATGAAATGGTTAAATGCAGTGACTTGAAATTGTGAACTTGTTTTTTGAAAATGGTTAAGTGTAGTGACTAGAAAATAGTTAAATGTAGTGATTTGAAATTATGAACTTGTTTCATAAAAATGGTTAAGTGTAATGAATTTAAATGTGAATTAGTGACATGAAAATGGTTAAGTTTAGTGACTTGAAATTTTGAACTTCTTACTTGAAAATGGTTTAGTGTAGTGACTTGAAATGTGAATTTGTGACTTGAAAATGCTTAAGTGTAGTGACTTGTAAATGTGAACTTGTTTCTTGAAATGGTTAAGTATATTGACTTGAAATTGTGAATTTGTTTCCTGAAAATGGTTTAAGTGTAGTGACTTGAAATTGTGAACTTGTTTCTTGAAAATGGATGAGTGTCGCGACTTGAAATTTTGAATAAGTGACTTGAAAATGGTTAAGTTTAGTGATTTGAAATTGTGAACTTATTTCTGGAAAATGGTTAAGTGTAGTGACTTGAAATGCGAATTAGTGACTTGAAAATGGTAAAGTGTAGTGACTTGACAGTGTGAAATTATTTAATGAAATGGTTAAATGTAGTGACTTGAAATTGTGAACTTGTTCTTGAAAATGGTTGAGTGTAGTGACTTGAAATGTGAATTAGTAACTTGAAAATGGTTAAGTGTATAGACTTTAAATGGTTAAATGAGACTTGAAAATGGTTAAGTGTAGTGACTTGAAATGGGAATTAGTGACTTGAAAATGGTAAAGTGTAGTGACTTGACATTGTGAAATTATTTAATGAAATGGTTAATGTAGTGACTTGAAATTGTGAACTTGTTTCTTGAAAATGGTTAAGTGTAGTGACTTGAAATGTGAATTAGTGACTTGAAAATAGTTAAATGTAGTGACTTGAAATTATGAACTTGTTTCATGAAAATGGTTAAGTGTAGTGAATTGAAATGTGAATTAGTGACTTGAAAATGGAAGTGTAGTGACTTGAAATTGTGAACTTGTTTATAGAAAATGATTAAGTGGAGTTACTTGAAATGTAAATTAGTGACTTGAAAATGGTTAAATATAGTGACTTGAAATTGTGAACTTCTTACTTGAAAATGGTTTAGTGTAGTGACTTGAAATATGAATTAGTGACTTGAAAATGGTAAAGTGTAGTGACTTTAAATTTTGAAATTGTTTAATGAAATGGTTAAATGTAGTGACTTGACACTGTGAACTTGTTCTTGAAAATGGTTGAGTGTAGTGACTTGAAATGTGAATTAGTGACTTGAAAATGGTTAAGTGTACAGACTTTAAATGGTTTAATGAGACTTGAAAATGGTTAAGTGTAGTGACTTGAAATGTGAATTAGTGACTTGAAAATGGTAAAGTGTAGTGACTTGACATTGTGAAATTATTTAATGAAATGGTTAAATGTAGTGACTTGAAATTGTGAACTTGTTTCTTGAAAATGGTTAAGTGTAGTGACTTGAAATGTGAATTAATGACTTGAAAATATTTAAATGTAGTGACTTGAAATTATGAACTTGTTTCATGAAAATGGTTAAGTGTAGTGAATTGAAATGTGAATTAGTGACTTGAAAATGGAAGTGTAGTGACTTGAAATTGTGAACTTGTTCTTGAAAATGATTAAGTGGAGTTACTTGAAATGTAAATTAGTGACTTGAAAATGGTTAAGTGTAGTGACTTGAAATGTGAAATAGTGACTTGAAAATGTTAAATTGTAGTGACTTGAAATGTGAACTAGTGACTTGAAAATAGTTAAATGTAGTGACTTGAAATTATGAACTTGTTTCATGAAAATGGTTAAGTGTAGTTAATTGAAATGTGAATTAGTGACATGATAATGGTTAAGTGTAGTGACTTGAAATTGTGAACTTGTTTCTTGAAAATGGTTAAATGAAGTTACTTGAAATGTGAATTAGTGACTTGAAAATGGTTAGGTGTAGTGACTTGAAATGTGAATTAGTGACTTGAAAATGTTAAATTGTAGTGACTTGAAATGTGAACTAGTGACTTGAATTAGTTAAATGTAGTGACGTGAAATTGTGAACATGTTTCTTGAAAATGGTTAAGTGTAGTTACAAGAAATGTGAACTTGTGACTTGAAATAGTTAAATGTGGTGTACTGAAATTGTGATTTTGTTTCTTGAAAATGGTTATGTGTAGTGAATTGAAATGTGAATTAGTGACTTGAAAATGGTTAAATCTAGTGACTTGAAATTGTGAACTTCTTACTTGAAAATGCTTAAGTGTAGTGACTTGAAATGTGAAGTAGTAACTTGAAAATGGTAAAGTGTAGTGACTTTAAATTTTGAAATTGTTTAATGAAATGGTTAAATGTAGTGACTTGATACTGTGAACTTGTTCTTGAAAATGGTTGAGTGTAGTGACTTGAAATGTGAATTAGTGACTTGAAAATGGTTAAGTGTACAGACTTTAAATGGTTAAATGAGACTTGAAAATGGTTAAGTGTAGTGACTTGAAATGTGAATTAGTGACTTGAAAATGGTAAAGTGTAGTGACTTGACATTGTGAAATTATTTAATGAAATTGTTAAATGTAGTGACTTGAAATTGTGAACTTGTTTCTTGAAAATGGTTAAGTGTAGTGACTTGAAATGTGAATTAGTGACTTGAAAATAGTTAAATGTAGTGACTTGAAATTATGAACTTGTTTCATGAAAATGGTTAAGTGTAGTGAATTAGTGACTTGAAAATGGAAGTGTAGTGACTTGAAATTGTGAACTTGTTTCTTGAAAATGATTAAGTGGAGTTACTTGAAATGTAAATTAGTGACTTGAAAATGGTTAAGTGTAGTGACTTGAAATGTGAAATAGTGACTTGAAAATGTTAAATTGTAGTGACTTGAAATGTGAACTAGTGACTTGAAATGGTTAAATGTAGTGACGTGAAATTGTGAACATGTTTCTTTAAAATGGTTAAGTGTAGTGACTTGTAATGTAAATTAGTGACTTGAAAATGGTTAAGTGTAGTGACTTAAAATGGTTAAATGTGACTTGAAAATGGTTAAGTGTAGTGAATTTAAATGTGAATTAGTGACTTGAAAATGGTTAAATATAGTGACTTGAAATTGTGAACTTGTTACTTGAAAATGGTTAAGTGTAGTGACATTAAATGTGAATTAGTGACTTGAAAATGGTAAAGTGTAGTGACTTGAAATTGTGAAACTGTTTAATGAAATGGTTAAATGCAGTGACTTGAAATTGTGAACTTGTTTTTTGAAAATGGTTAAGTGTAGTGACTAGAAAATAGTTAAATGTAGTGATTTGAAATTATGAACTTGTTTCATAAAAATGGTTAAGTGTAATGAATTTAAATGTGAATTAGTGACATGAAAATGGTTAAGTTTAGTGACTTGAAATTTTGAACTTCTTACTTGAAAATGGTTTAGTGTAGTGACTTGAAATGTGAATTTGTGACTTGAAAATGCTTAAGTGTAGTGACTTGTAAATGTGAACTTGTTTCTTGAAATGGTTAAGTATATTGACTTGAAATTGTGAATTTGTTTCCTGAAAATGGTTTAAGTGTAGTGACTTGAAATTGTGAACTTGTTTCTTGAAAATGGATGAGTGTCGCGACTTGAAATTTTGAATAAGTGACTTGAAAATGGTTAAGTTTAGTGATTTGAAATTGTGAACTTATTTCTGGAAAATGGTTAAGTGTAGTGACTTGAAATGCGAATTAATGACTTGAAAATGGTAAATTGTAGTGACTTAAAATGTGAACTAGTGACTTGAAATGGTTAAATGTAGTGACGTGAAATTGTGAACATGTTTCATGAAAATGTTTGAGTGTAGTGACTTGAAATTGTGAAATTGTTGAATGAAATGGTTAAATGTAGTGACTTGATAGTATGAACTTGTTTCTTGAAAATGGTTAAGTGTAGTGACTTGAAATGTGAATTAGTGACTTGAAAATGGTAGAGTGTAGTGACTTGAAATGTGAACTAGTGACTTGAAATGGTTAAATGTATTGACGTGAAATAATGAACATGTTTCTTGAAAAATTTTAAGTTTAGTGACTTGTAATGTGAATTAGTGATTTGAAAATGGTTAAGTGTAGTGATTTGAAATGGTTAAATGTGACTTTAAAATGGTTAAGTGTAGTGAATAGAAATGTGAATTAGTGACTTGAAAATGGTTAAATATAGTGACTTGAAATTGTGAACTTCTTATTTGAAAATGGTTAAGTGTAGTGACTTGTAATGTGAATTAGTGACTTGAAAATGGTTAAGTGTAGTGACTTGAAATGATTAAATGTGACTTGAAAATGGTTAAGTGTAGTGAATTTAAATGTGAATTATTGACTTGAAAATCGTTAAGTGTAGTTACTTGAAATTGTGAACTTGTTTCTTGAAAATGGTTAAGTGAAGTTGCTTGAATTGTAAACTAGTGACTTGAAATGGTTAAATGCAGTGACGTGAAATTGTGAATATGTTTCTTCAAAATGATTAAGTGTAGTGACTTGTAATGTAAATTAGTGACTTGAAAATGGTTAAGTGTAGTGACTTAAAATGGTTAAATGTGACTTGAAAATGGTTAAGTGTAGTGAATTGAAATGTGAATTAGTGACTTGAAAATGGTAAAGTGTAGTGACTTGAAATTGTGAAATTGTTTAATGAAATGGTTAAATGCAGTGACTTGAAAATGGTTAAGTGTAGTGACTTAAAATGGTTAAATGTGACTTGAAAATGGTTAAGTGTAGTGAATTGAAATGTGAATTAGTGACTTGAAAATGGTTAAATTTAGTGACTTGAAATTGTGAACGTCTTACTTGAAAATGGTTGTGTAGTGACTTGAACTGTGAATTAGTGACTTGAAAATGGTTAAGTGTAGTGACTTGAATTGATTAAATGTGACTTGAAAATGGTTAAGTGTAGTGAATTGAAATGTGAATTATTGACTTGAAAATCGTTAAGTGTAGTTACTTGAAATTGTGAACTTGTTTCTTGAAAATGGTTAAGTGAAGTTACTTGAATTGTGAATTAGTGACTTGAAAATGGTAAATTGTAGTGACTTGAAATTTAAGCTAGTGACTTGAAATGGTTAAATGCAGTGACGTGAAATTGTGAATATGTTTCTTCAAAATGATTAAGTGTAGTGACTTGTAATATAAATTAGTGGCTTGAAAATGGTTAAGTGTAGTGACTTAAAATGGTTAAATGTGACTTGAAAATGGTTAAGTGTAGTGAATTGAAATGTGAATTAGTTACTTGAAAATGGTTAAATATAGTGACTTGAAATTGTTAAATTGTTTAATGAAATGGTTAAATGCAGTGACTTGAAAATGGTAAAGTGTAGTGACTTGAAATTGTGAAATTGTTTAATGAAGTGGTTAAATGCAGTGACTTGAAATTGTGAACTTGTTTTTTGAAAATGGTTAAATGTAGTGACTAGAAAATAGTTAAATGTAGTGACTTGAAATTATGAACTTGTTTCATAAAAATGGTTTAGTGTAGTGAATTTAAATGTGAATTAGTGACATAAAAATGGTTAAGTTTAGTGACTTGAAATTGTGAACTTCTTACTTGAAAATGGTTAAGTGTAGTGAATTGAAATGTGAATTATTGACTTGAAAATGGTTAAGTGTAGTGACTTGAAATTGTGAATTTGTTTCTTGAAAATGGTTAAGTGAAGTTACTTTAAAATAGTTAAGTGTAGTGAATAGAAATGTGAATTAGTGACTTGAAATGGTTAAATATAGTGACTTGAAATTGTGAACTTCTTACTTGAAAATGGTTAAGTGTAGTGACTTGTAATGTGAATTAGTGACTTGAAAATGGTTAAGTGTAGTGACTTGAAATGATTAAATGTGAATTGAAAATGGTTAAGTGTAGTGAATTGAAATGTGAATTATTGACTTGAAAATCGTTAAGTGTAGTGACTTGAAATTGTGAACTTGTTTTTTGAAAATGGTTAAGTGAAGTTACTTGAATTGTGAATTAGTGACTTGAAAATGGTAAATTGTAGTGACTTGAAATGTAAACTAGTGACTTGAAATGGTTAAATGCAGTGACGTGAAATTGTGAATATGTTTCTTCAAAATGATTAAGTGTAGTGACTTGTAATGTAAATTAGTTACTTGAAAATGGTTAAGTGTAGTGACTTAAAATGGTTAAATGTGACTTGAAATGGTTAAGTGTAGTGACTTGGAATTGGGAACTTCTTACTTGAAAATGGTTAAGTGTAGTGACTTGAAATGTGAATTAGTGACTTGAAAATGGTAAGTGTAGTGACTTGAAATTGTGAAATTGTTTAATGAAATGGTTAAATGCAGTGACTTGAAAATGGTAAAGTATAGTGACTTGAAATTGTGAAATCGTTTAATGAAATGGTTAAATGCAGTGACTTGAAATTGTGTACTTGTTTTTTGAAAATGGTTAAGTGTAGTGACTAGAAAATAGTTAAATGTAGTGACTTGAAATTATGAACTTGTTTCATAAAAATGGTTAAGTGTAGTGAATTTAAATGTGAATTAGTGACATAAAAATGGTTAAGTTTAGTGACTTGAAATTGTGAACTTCTTACTTGAAAATGGTTAAGTGTAGTGAATTGAAATGTGAATTATTGACTTGAAAATGGTTAAGTGTAGTGACTTGAAATTGTGAACTTGTTTCTTGAAAATGGTTAAGTGAAGTTACTTTAAAATGGTTAAGTGTAGTGAATAGAAATGTGAATTAGTGACTTGAAATGGTTAAATATAGTGACTTGAAATTGTGAACTTCTTACTTGAAAATGGTTAAGTGTAGTGACTTGTAATGTGAATTAGTGACTTTAAAATGGTTAAGTGTAGTGACTTGAAATGATTAAATGTGAATTGAAAATGGTTAAGTGTAGTGAATTGAAATGTGAATTATTGACTTGAAAATCGTTAAGTGTAGTGACTTGAAATTGTGAACTTGTTTCTTGAAAATGGTTAAGTGAAGTTACTTGAATTGTGAATTAGTGACTTGAAAATGGTAAATTGTAGTGACTTGAAATGTAAACTAGTGACTTGAAATGGTTAAATGCAGTGACGTGAAATTGTGAATATGTTTCTTCAAAATGATTAAGTGTAGTGACTTGTAATGTAAATTAGTGACTTGAAAATGGTTAAGTGTAGTGACTTAAAATGGTTAAATGTGACTTGAAAATGGTTAAGTGTAGTGAATTGAAATGTGAATTAGTTACTTGAAAATGGTTAAATATAGTGACTTGAAATTGTTAAATTGTTTAATGAAATGGTTAAATGCAGTGACTTGAAAATGGTAAAGTGTAGTGACTTGAAATTGTGAAATTGTTTAATGAAGTGGTTAAATGCAGTGACTTGAAATTGTGAACTTGTTTTTTGAAAATGGTTAAATGTAGTGACTAGAAAATAGTTAAATGTAGTGACTTGAAATTATGAACTTGTTTCATAAAAATGGTTAAGTGTAGTGAATTTAAATGTGAATTAGTGACATAAAAATGGTTAAGTTTAGTGACTTGAAATTGTGAACTTCTTACTTGAAAATGGTTAAGTGTAGTGAATTGAAATGTGAATTATTGACTTGAAAATGGTTAAGTGTAGTGACTTAAAATTGTGAATTTGTTTCTTGAAAATGGTTAAGTGAAGTTACTTTAAAATGGTTAAGTGTAGTGAATAGAAATGTGAATTAGTGACTTGAAATGGTTAAATATAGTGACTTGAAATTGTGAACTTCTTACTTGAAAATGGTTAAGTGTAGTGACTTGTAATGTGAATTAGTGACTTGAAAATGGTTAAGTGTAGTGACTTGAAATGATTAAATGTGAATTGAAAATGGTTAAGTGTAGTGAATTGAAATGTGAATTATTGACTTGAAAATCGTTAAGTGTAGTGACTTGAAATTGTGAACTTGTTTTTTGAAAATGGTTAAGTGAAGTTACTTGAATTGTGAATTAGTGACTTGAAAATGGTAAATTGTAGTGACTTGAAATGTAAACTAGTGACTTGAAATGGTTAAATGCAGTGACGTGAAATTGTGAATATGTTTCTTCAAAATGATTAAGTGTAGTGACTTGTAATGTAAATTAGTGACTTGAAAATGGTTAAGTGTAGTGACTTAAAATGGTTAAATGTGACTTGAAATGGTTAAGTGTAGTGACTTGAAACTGGTTAAATATAGTGACTTGGAATTGGGAACTTCTTACTTGAAAATGGTTAAGTGTAGTGACTTGAAATGTGAATTAGTGACTTGAAAATGGTAAGTGTAGTGACTTGAAATTGTGAAATTGTTTATTGAAATGGTTAAATGCAGTGACTTGAAAATGGTAAAGTATAGTGACTTGAAATTGTGAAATCGTTTAATGAAATGGTTAAATGCAGTGACTTGAAATTGTGTACTTGTTTTTTGAAAATGGTTAAGTGTAGTGACTAGAAAATAGTTAAATGTAGTGACTTGAAATTATGAACTTGTTTCATAAAAATGGTTAAGTGTAGTGAATTTAAATGTGAATTAGTGACATAAAAATGGTTAAGTTTAGTGACTTGAAATTGTGAACTTCTTACTTGAAAATGGTTAAGTGTAGTGAATTGAAATGTGAATTATTGACTTGAAAATGGTTAAGTGTAGTGACTTGAAATTGTGAATTTGTTTCTTGAAAATGGTTAAGTGAAGTTACTTTAAAATGGTTAAGTGTAGTGAATAGAAATGTGAATTAGTGACTTGAAATGGTTAAATATAGTGACTTGAAATTGTGAACTTCTTACTTGAAAATGGTTAAGTGTAGTGACTTGTAATGTGAATTAGTGACTTGAAAATGGTTAAGTGTAGTGACTTGAAATGATTAAATGTGAATTGAAAATGGTTAAGTGTAGTGAATTGAAATGTGAATTATTGACTTGAAAATCGTTAAGTGTAGTGACTTGAAATTGTGAACTTGTTTTTTGAAAATGGTTAAGTGAAGTTACTTGAATTGTGAATTAGTGACTTGAAAATGGTAAATTGTAGTGACTTGAAATGTAAACTAGTGACTTGAAATGGTTAAATGCAGTGACGTGAAATTGTGAATATGTTTCTTCAAAATGATTAAGTGTAGTGACTTGTAATGTAAATTAGTGACTTGAAAATGGTTAAGTGTAGTGACTTAAAATGGTTAAATGTGACTTGAAATGGTTAAGTGTAGTGACTTGGAATTGGGAACTTCTTACTTGAAAATGGTTAAGTGTAGTGACTTGAAATGTGAATTAGTGACTTGAAAATGGTAAAGTGTAGTGACTTTAAATGTGAACTAGTTACTTGAAATGGTTAAATGTAGTGAAGTGAAATTATGAACATGTTTCTTGAAAAATTTTAAGTGTAGTGACTTGTAATGTGAATTAGTGATTTTAAAATTGTTAAGTGTAGTGACTTGAAATTGTGAAATTGTTTAATGAAATGGTTAAATGCAGTGACTTGAAAATGGTAAAGTATAGTGACTTGAAATTGTGAAATCGTTTAATGAAATGGTTAAATGCAGTGACTTGAAATTGTGTACTTGTTTTTTGAAAATGGTTAAGTGTAGTGACTAGAAAATAGTTAAATGTAGTGACTTGAAATTATGAACTTGTTTCATAAAAATGGTTAAGTGTAGTGAATTTAAATGTGAATTAGTGACATAAAAATGGTTAAGTTTAGTGACTTGAAATTGTGAACTTCTTACTTGAAAATGGTTAAGTGTAGTGAATTGAAATGTGAATTATTGACTTGAAAATGGTTAAGTGTAGTGACTTGAAATTGTGAACTTGTTTCTTGAAAATGGTTAAGTGAAGTTACTTTAAAATGGTTAAGTGTAGTGAATAGAAATGTGAATTAGTGACTTGAAATGGTTAAATATAGTGACTTGAAATTGTGAACTTCTTACTTGAAAATGGTTAAGTGTAGTGACTTGTAATGTGAATTAGTGACTTTAAAATGGTTAAGTGTAGTGACTTGAAATGATTAAATGTGAATTGAAAATGGTTAAGTGTAGTGAATTGAAATGTGAATTATTGACTTGAAAATCGTTAAGTGTAGTGACTTGAAATTGTGAACTTGTTTCTTGAAAATGGTTAAGTGAAGTTACTTGAATTGTGAATTAGTGACTTGAAAATGGTAAATTGTAGTGACTTGAAATGTAAACTAGTGACTTGAAATGGTTAAATGCAGTGACGTGAAATTGTGAATATGTTTCTTCAAAATGATTAAGTGTAGTGACTTGTAATGTAAATTAGTGACTTGAAAATGGTTAAGTGTAGTGACTTAAAATGGTTAAATGTGACTTGAAAATGGTTAAGTGTAGTGAATTGAAATGTGAATTAGTTACTTGAAAATGGTTAAATATAGTGACTTGAAATTGTTAAATTGTTTAATGAAATGGTTAAATGCAGTGACTTGAAAATGGTAAAGTGTAGTGACTTGAAATTGTGAAATTGTTTAATGAAGTGGTTAAATGCAGTGACTTGAAATTGTGAACTTGTTTTTTGAAAATGGTTAAATGTAGTGACTAGAAAATAGTTAAATGTAGTGACTTGAAATTATGAACTTGTTTCATAAAAATGGTTAAGTGTAGTGAATTTAAATGTGAATTAGTGACATAAAAATGGTTAAGTTTAGTGACTTGAAATTGTGAACTTCTTACTTGAAAATGGTTAAGTGTAGTGAATTGAAATGTGAATTATTGACTTGAAAATGGTTAAGTGTAGTGACTTAAAATTGTGAATTTGTTTCTTGAAAATGGTTAAGTGAAGTTACTTTAAAATGGTTAAGTGTAGTGAATAGAAATGTGAATTAGTGACTTGAAATGGTTAAATATAGTGACTTGAAATTGTGAACTTCTTACTTGAAAATGGTTAAGTGTAGTGAATAGAAATGTGAATTAGTGACTTGAAAATGGTTAAGTGTAGTGACTTGAAATGATTAAATGTGAATTGAAAATGGTTAAGTGTAGTGAATTGAAATGTGAATTATTGACTTGAAAATCGTTAAGTGTAGTGACTTGAAATTGTGAACTTGTTTTTTGAAAATGGTTAAGTGAAGTTACTTGAATTGTGAATTAGTGACTTGAAAATGGTAAATTGTAGTGACTTGAAATGTAAACTAGTGACTTGAAATGGTTAAATGCAGTGACGTGAAATTGTGAATATGTTTCTTCAAAATGATTAAGTGTAGTGACTTGTAATGTAAATTAGTGACTTGAAAATGGTTAAGTGTAGTGACTTAAAATGGTTAAATGTGACTTGAAATGGTTAAGTGTAGTGACTTGAAACTGGTTAAATATAGTGACTTGGAATTGGGAACTTCTTACTTGAAAATGGTTAAGTGTAGTGACTTGAAATGTGAATTAGTGACTTGAAAATGGTAAGTGTAGTGACTTGAAATTGTGAAATTGTTTATTGAAATGGTTAAATGCAGTGACTTGAAAATGGTAAAGTATAGTGACTTGAAATTGTGAAATCGTTTAATGAAATGGTTAAATGCAGTGACTTGAAATTGTGTACTTGTTTTTTGAAAATGGTTAAGTGTAGTGACTAGAAAATAGTTAAATGTAGTGACTTGTAATTATGAACTTGTTTCATAAAAATGGTTAAGTGTAGTGAATTTAAATGTGAATTAGTGACATAAAAATGGTTAAGTTTAGTGACTTGAAATTGTGAACTTCTTACTTGAAAATGGTTAAGTGTAGTGAATTGAAATGTGAATTATTGACTTGAAAATGGTTAAGTGTAGTGACTTGAAATTGTGAATTTGTTTCTTGAAAATGGTTAAGTGAAGTTACTTTAAAATGGTTAAGTGTAGTGAATAGAAATGTGAATTAGTGACTTGAAATGGTTAAATATAGTGACTTGAAATTGTGAACTTCTTACTTGAAAATGGTTAAGTGTAGTGACTTGTAATGTGAATTAGTGACTTGAAAATGGTTAAGTGTAGTGACTTGAAATGATTAAATGTGAATTGAAAATGGTTAAGTGTAGTGAATTGAAATGTGAATTATTGACTTGAAAATCGTTAAGTGTAGTGACTTGAAATTGTGAACTTGTTTTTTGAAAATGGTTAAGTGAAGTTACTTGAATTGTGAATTAGTGACTTGAAAATGGTAAATTGTAGTGACTTGAAATGTAAACTAGTGACTTGAAATGGTTAAATGCAGTGACGTGAAATTGTGAATATGTTTCTTCAAAATGATTAAGTGTAGTGACTTGTAATGTAAATTAGTGACTTGAAAATGGTTAAGTGTAGTGACTTAAAATGGTTAAATGTGACTTGAAATGGTTAAGTGTAGTGACTTGGAATTGGGAACTTCTTACTTGAAAATGGTTAAGTGTAGTGACTTGAAATGTGAATTAGTGACTTGAAAATGGTAAGTGTAGTGACTTGAAATTGTGAAATTGTTTAATGAAATGGTTAAATGCAGTGACTTGAAAATGGTAAAGTATAGTGACTTGAAATTGTGAAATCGTTTAATGAAATGGTTAAATGCAGTGACTTGAAATTGTGTACTTGTTTTTTGAAAATGGTTAAGTGTAGTGACTAGAAAATAGTTAAATGTAGTGACTTGAAATTATGAACTTGTTTCATAAAAATGGTTAAGTGTAGTGAATTTAAATGTGAATTAGTGACATAAAAATGGTTAAGTTTAGTGACTTGAAATTGTGAACTTCTTACTTGAAAATGGTTAAGTGTAGTGAATTGAAATGTGAATTATTGACTTGAAAATGGTTAAGTGTAGTGACTTGAAATTGTGAACTTGTTTCTTGAAAATGGTTAAGTGAAGTTACTTTAAAATGGTTAAGTGTAGTGAATAGAAATGTGAATTAGTGACTTGAAATGGTTAAATATAGTGACTTGAAATTGTGAACTTCTTACTTGAAAATGGTTAAGTGTAGTGACTTGTAATGTGAATTAGTGACTTTAAAATGGTTAAGTGTAGTGACTTGAAATGATTAAATGTGAATTGAAAATGGTTAAGTGTAGTGAATTGAAATGTGAATTATTGACTTGAAAATCGTTAAGTGTAGTGACTTGAAATTGTGAACTTGTTTCTTGAAAATGGTTAAGTGAAGTTACTTGAATTGTGAATTAGTGACTTGAAAATGGTAAATTGTAGTGACTTGAAATGTAAACTAGTGACTTGAAATGGTTAAATGCAGTGACGTGAAATTGTGAATATGTTTCTTCAAAATGATTAAGTGTAGTGACTTGTAATGTAAATTAGTGACTTGAAAATGGTTAAGTGTAGTGACTTAAAATGGTTAAATGTGACTTGAAAATGGTTAAGTGTAGTGAATTGAAATGTGAATTAGTTACTTGAAAATGGTTAAATATAGTGACTTGAAATTGTTAAATTGTTTAATGAAATGGTTAAATGCAGTGACTTGAAAATGGTAAAGTGTAGTGACTTGAAATTGTGAAATTGTTTAATGAAGTGGTTAAATGCAGTGACTTGAAATTGTGAACTTGTTTTTTAAAAATGGTTAAATGTAGTGACTAGAAAATAGTTAAATGTAGTGACTTGAAATTATGAACTTGTTTCATAAAAATGGTTAAGTGTAGTGAATTTAAATGTGAATTAGTGACATAAAAATGGTTAAGTTTAGTGACTTGAAATTGTGAACTTCTTACTTGAAAATGGTTAAGTGTAGTGAATTGAAATGTGAATTATTGACTTGAAAATGGTTAAGTGTAGTGACTTAAAATTGTGAATTTGTTTCTTGAAAATGGTTAAGTGAAGTTACTTTAAAATGGTTAAGTGTAGTGAATAGAAATGTGAATTAGTGACTTGAAATGGTTAAATATAGTGACTTGAAATTGTGAACTTCTTACTTGAAAATGGTTAAGTGTAGTGACTTGTAATGTGAATTAGTGACTTGAAAATGGTTAAGTGTAGTGACTTGAAATGATTAAATGTGAATTGAAAATGGTTAAGTGTAGTGAATTGAAATGTGAATTATTGACTTGAAAATCGTTAAGTGTAGTGACTTGAAATTGTGAACTTGTTTTTTGAAAATGGTTAAGTGAAGTTACTTGAATTGTGAATTAGTGACTTGAAAATGGTAAATTGTAGTGACTTGAAATGTAAACTAGTGACTTGAAATGGTTAAATGCAGTGACGTGAAATTGTGAATATGTTTCTTCAAAATGATTAAGTGTAGTGACTTGTAATGTAAATTAGTGACTTGAAAATGGTTAAGTGTAGTGACTTAAAATGGTTAAATGTGACTTGAAATGGTTAAGTGTAGTGACTTGGAATTGGGAACTTCTTACTTGAAAATGGTTAAGTGTAGTGACTTGAAATGTGAATTAGTGACTTGAAAATGGTAAGTGTAGTGACTTGAAATTGTGAAATTGTTTAATGAAATGGTTAAATGCAGTGACTTGAAAATGGTAAAGTATAGTGACTTGAAATTGTGAAATCGTTTAATGAAATGGTTAAATGCAGTGACTTGAAATTGTGTACTTGTTTTTTGAAAATGGTTAAGTGTAGTGACTAGAAAATAGTTAAATGTAGTGACTTGAAATTATGAACTTGTTTCATAAAAATGGTTAAGTGTAGTGAATTTAAATGTGAATTAGTGACATAAAAATGGTTAAGTTTAGTGACTTGAAATTGTGAACTTCTTACTTGAAAATGGTTAAGTGTAGTGAATTGAAATGTGAATTATTGACTTGAAAATGGTTAAGTGTAGTGACTTGAAATTGTGAACTTGTTTCTTGAAAATGGTTAAGTGAAGTTACTTTAAAATGGTTAAGTGTAGTGAATAGAAATGTGAATTAGTGACTTGAAATGGTTAAATATAGTGACTTGAAATTGTGAACTTCTTACTTGAAAATGGTTAAGTGTAGTGACTTGTAATGTGAATTAGTGACTTTAAAATGGTTAAGTGTAGTGACTTGAAATGATTAAATGTGAATTGAAAATGGTTAAGTGTAGTGAATTGAAATGTGAATTATTGACTTGAAAATCGTTAAGTGTAGTGACTTGAAATTGTGAACTTGTTTCTTGAAAATGGTTAAGTGAAGTTACTTGAATTGTGAATTAGTGACTTGAAAATGGTAAATTGTAGTGACTTGAAATGTAAACTAGTGACTTGAAATGGTTAAATGCAGTGACGTGAAATTGTGAATATGTTTCTTCAAAATGATTAAGTGTAGTGACTTGTAATGTAAATTAGTGACTTGAAAATGGTTAAGTGTAGTGACTTAAAATGGTTAAATGTGACTTGAAAATGGTTAAGTGTAGTGAATTGAAATGTGAATTAGTGACTTGAAACTGGTTAAATATAGTGACTTGGAATTGGGAACTTCTTACTTGAAAATGGTTAAGTGTAGTGACTTGAAATGTGAATTAGTGACTTGAAAATGGTAAGTGTAGTGACTTGAAATTGTGAAATTGTTTAATGAAATGGTTATATGCAGTGACTTGAAATTGTGAACTTGTTTCTTGAAAATAGGTAAGTGTAGTGACTAGAAAATAGTTAAATGTAGTGACTTGAAATTATGAACTTGTTTCATGAAAATGGTTAAGTGTAGTGAATTTAAATGTGAATTAGTGACATGAAAATGGTTAAGTTTAGTGACTTAATATTGTGAACTTCTTACTTGAAAATGGTTTAGTGTAGTGACTTGAAATATGAATTAGTGACTTGAAAATGGTAAAGTTTAGTGACTTGAAATTGTGAAATTGTTTAATGAAATGGTTAAGTGTAGTGACTTCAAATTATGAACTTGTTTCTTGAAAATGGTTAAGTGTAGTGACTTGAACTGTGAATTAGTGACTTGAAAATGGTTAAATGTAGTGACTTGAAATTGTGAACTTGTTTCTTGAAAATGGTTAAGTGTAGTGACTTGAACTGTGAATTAGTGACTTGAAAATGGTTAAATGTAGTGACTTGAAATTGTGAACTTGTTTCTTGAAATGGTTAAGTATATTGACTTGAAATTGTGAATTTGTTTCCTGAAAATGGTTAAGTGTAGTGACTTGAAATTGTGAACTTGTTTCTTGAAAATGGATGAGTGTAGTGACTAGAAATTTTGAATAAGTGACTTGAAAATGGTTAAGTTTAGTGATTTGAAATTGTGAACTTGTTTCTGGAAAATGGTTAAGTGTAGTGACATGAAATGTGAATTAATGACTTGAAAATGGTAAATTGTAGTGACTTAAAATGTGAACTAGTGACTTGAAATGGTTAAATGTAGTGACATGAAATTGTGAACATGTTTCATGAAAATGTTTAAGTGTAGTGACTTGAAATTGTGAAATTGTTGAATGAAATGGTTAAATGTAGTGACTTGATATTGTGAACTTGTTTCTTGAAAATGGTTAAGTGTAGTGACTTGAAATGTGAATTAGTGAATTGATAATGGTAAAGTGTTGTGACTTGAAATGTGAACTAGTGACTTGAAATGGTTAAATGTAGTGACGTAAAATTATGAACATGTTTATTGAAAAATTTTAAGTGTAGTGACTTGTAATGTGAATTAGTGATTTGAAAATGGTTAAGTGTAGTGACTTTAAATGGTTAAATGTGACTTTAAAATGGTTAAGTGTAGTGAATAGAAATGTGAATTAGTGACTTGAAAATGGTTAAATATACTGACTTGAAATTGTGAACTTCTTACTTGAAAATGGTTAAGTATAGTGACTTGAAATGTGAATTAGTTACTTGAAAATGGTTAATGAAGTGACTTGAAATTGTCAACTTGTTTCTTGAAAATGGTTAAGTGAAGTTATTTGAAATGTGAATTAGTGACTTGAAAATGGTTAAGTGTAGTGACTTTAAATGTGAATTAGTGACTTGAAAATGGTAAATTGTAGTGACTTGAAATGGATAAATGTAGTGACGTGAAATTGTGAACTAGTGACTTGAAATGGTTAAATGTAGTGACGTGAAATTGTGAACATGCTTCTTGAAAATGGTTAAGTGTAGTGGAAGGAAATGTGAACTTGTGACTTGAAATGGTTAAATTTAGTGTCCTGAAATTGTAAATTTGTTTCTTGAAATTGGTTAAGTGTAGTGACTTGAATTTCTGAACTATATTCTTGAAATGGTTAAGTATATTTACTTGAAATTGTGAACTTGTTTCTTGAAAATGGTTGAGTGTAGTGAGTTGAAAGTTTGAATTAGTGACTTGAAAATGGTTCAGTGTAGAGATTTGAAATTGTGAACTTGTTTCTTGAAAATGGTTAAGTGTAATGACTTGAAATGTGAATTAGTGAATTGAAAATGGTAAATTGTAGTGACTTGAAATGTGAACTAGTGAATTGAAATAGTTAAATGTAGTGACGTGAAATTGTGAACATGTGACTTGAAAATGGTTAAATGTAGTGACTTGTAATGTGAATTAGTGACTTGAAAATGGTTAAGTGTAGTGACTTGAAATGGTTAAATGTGACTTGAAAATGGTTAAGTGTAGTGAATTGAAATGTGAATTAGTGACTTGAAAATGGTTAAATATAGTGACTTGAAATTGTGAACTTCTTACTTCAAAATGGTTAAGTGTAGTGACTTGAAATGTGAATTAGTGACTTGAAAATGGTAAAGTGTAGTGACTTGAAATTGTGAAATTGTTTAATGAAATGGTTAAATGCAGTGACTTGAAATTGTGAACTTGTTTCTTGGAAATGGTTAAGTGTAGTGACTTGAAATTGTGAACTTGTTTAATGAAATGGTTAAATGTAGTGACTTGAAATTGTGAACTTGTTTCTTGAAAATGGTTAAGTGTAGTGACTTGAAATGTGAATTAGTGACTTGAAAATGGTTAAGTGTAGTGACTTAAAATGTGAACTAGTGACTTGAAATGGTTAAATGTAGTGACTTGAAATTGTGAACTTGTTTCTTGAAAATGGTTAAGTGTAGTGACTTGAAATTTGAATTAGAGACTTGAAAATGGTTAATTGTAGTGACTTAAAATGTGAACTAGTGACTTGAAATGGTTAAATGTAGTGACGTGAAATTGTGAACATGTTTCATGAAAATGTTTAAGTGTAGTGACTTGTAATGTGAATTAGTGACTTGAAAATGGTGAAGTGTAGAGACTTTAAATGGTTAAATGTGACTTGAAATTGGTTAGGTGTAGTGAATTGAAATGTGAATAAGTGACTTGAAAATGGTTAAATATAGTGACTTGAAATTGTGAACTTCTTATTTGAAAATGGTTAAGTGTAATGACTTGAAATGTGTATTAGTGACTTGAAAATGGTAAACTGTAGTGACTTGAAATGTGAATTAGTCACTTCAAATTGTGAACTTGTTTCTTGAAAATGGTTAAGTGTAGTGACTTGAAATTGGGAACTTGTTTAATGAAATAGTTAAATGTAGTGACTTGAAATTGTGAACTTGTTTTTTGAAAATGGTTAAGTGTAGTGAATTGAAATGTGAATTATTGACTTGAAAATCGTTAAGTGTAGTGACTTGAAATTAAGAACTTGTTTCTTGAAAATGGTTAAGTGAAGTTACTTGAAATGTGAATTAGTGACTTGAAAATGGTAAATTGTAGTGACTTGAAATGTGAACTAGTGACTTGAAATGGTTAAATGTAGTGACGTGAAATTGTGAACATGTTTCTTTAAAATGGTTAAGTGTAGTGACTTGTAATGTGAATTAGTGACTTGAAAATGGTTAAGTGTAGTGACTTGAAATGGTTAAATGTGACTTGAAAATGGTTAAGTGTAGTGAATTGAAATGTGAATTAGTGACTTGAAAATGGTTAAATATAATGACTTGAAATTGTGAACTTCTTACTTGAAAATGGTTAAGTGTAGTGACTTGAAATGTGAATTAGTGACTTGAAAATGGTTAAGTGTAGTGACTTGAAACATTGAAATTGTTTAATGAGATGGTTAAATGCAGTGACTTGAAATTGTGATCTTTTTTCTTGAAAATGGTTAAGTGTAGTAACTAGAAAATAGTTAAATGTAGTGACTTGAAATTGTGAAATTGTTTAATGAAATAGTTAAATATGGTGACTTGAAATTGTGAACTTGTTTCTTGAAAATGGTTAAGTGTAGTGACTTGAAATGCGAATTAGTGACTTGAAAATGGTTTAGTGTAGTGACTTGAAATTGTGAACTTGTTTCTTGAAATGGTTAAGTATATTGACTTGAAATTGTGAATTTGTTTCCTGAAAATGGCTAAGTGTAGTGACTTGAAATTGTCAACTTGTTTCTTGAAAATGGATGAGTGTAGTGACTTGAAATTTTGAATAAGTGACTTGAAAATGGTTAAGTTTAGTGATTTGAAATTGTGAACTTGTTTCTGGAAAATGGTTAAGTTTAGTGACATGAAATGTGAATTAATGACTTGAAAATGGTAAATTGTAGTGACTTAAAATGTAAACTAGTGACTTGAAATGGTTAAATGTATTGACGTGAAATTGTGAACATGTTTCATGAAAATGTTTTAGTGTAGTGACTTGTAATGTGAATTAGTGACTTGAAAATGGTTAAGTGTAGAGACTTTATGTAACGACCCATTTTGTCGTTACTAAATTATCCATTCCTCAATATTAACTTGAGTCCAAAATAGCCATTATTTTGTTCATTGTGTCACCTCAAGCTTTTTGGCGAAGATTTTAGCCTTTCGATGTGTCTAGATAGACTCAAGCCTGATGAATTTAATTATTCATGAATACTAATATCAATCCTTTAATTTGGAAGTTCTTTAGATATGAATTAAGGCATAACAATATCCCTAGCACAAAGTTAAGTTGAAAACATTTTTAACCAATAGAGTTTCGATATGGGTTTCTATTAGGGCCAAATTCAAACGATCATATGTCATAGAATATAAGGATTTAGGGGGTTCAATACCCACCAAATCAAAGATCTCTGAGTCTTCTTTCCAACGCAATAAACCGTTCTTCAATCCGAGTTCATAGTAAAAAGTTATGACCGTTTTACCAAACACTGTCCGAACTGAGACGGGAATTTCGCTGTAGCGAGAATTTTAGTGGTATTTAAATCGCTTTTAGCTGATTTTCAGGTCCAAAACCCCAAAACATCATTCCCCAACCCTAGAGAGGTGATTTTTCAAGGTTTAGGGTGAAAGTCTTTCGTGGAGGTAAGTTTTTCCATCATCTTCTTCGTCTTTTAATCCTTTAACATCCTAGAATTATTAGAAAGACCTTCAATGGTGAAATTTTGGATTAGAACTTTTAATGGTGGATTTTTGGAAAAAACTTATGGGTGTTCTTAATATCACGTAGAACTAATTCTAGATTATAAATTAATGATTTCTAGCATGAACTTGGTAAACTAGATTATGTATTTTGTTGGTTGGAAATCTTGAATTCCATAAAGATGAGACCCTTAGCATAAAAACTCCATTAATGGAGATGGGTTAAGCTTGAAAGAACTAGTTAATGGTTAATTGACCTTGGGGAATGATATATACCTTGAATTAGGGTAGAATTTGTGGGTTTGAATTTCCAAAGATATTTATTTGAAGAGTAATTGATTAATTACTCTTATGATTGATTGATTTTTAGATGATTGATAATTGCGAAGCATGAAGAAAGGGAATGAGCATCCTTGACATGACTTGTTGATTCAAAAAGCTTGGCGTCCAGGTAGGCTAGGTTAATGAGTAGAAGACTGTGTTATTTCATATTTCCATAATTTATAATTGATGGGAGAAAGCATGTTTAGGCCTGCAGACATGAAGTTGAGGTGGATAAAGACATAAGAACTTTACTTTAATCTCGAAAACTATGTTATTGATTTATTATGTGATATTTATGATATTATGTGTTATGTGCCCGAAAGGGGATTGTTGTGAATGAAGTATGTGGACATGAGTTGTTCTAGTGATGAACCTAATTGAGTTATAAAGGTATAAGTTGCATATTGTGCCATGATAATGGTGAGGCCTAAGGGATAGATGACTTGAATCATTGTATGCATTATATTATGCGGAGAGAGGTAGAGAATAATGATAAGGTTGAATGTGCTACTTATGGGGGGTGATGTTAGAACCCAAGTTGTGGTATTTGAGTAGGTTATGGTTTAATTGGAGTTTAGACTCAATTTAATTGTGTGTATGCTCCTAAATTGGATGCTTGTTGATTGGTCTTCCGACATACTTGAATTGATGATATTTGGATTGTTGATACTTGCATGAATAATTATGAAAAATCAAACTTGATCGAATTGCTTTATGATTATAAGTGTACTTGTAAATTTAGTACGCCGTGTTGTATCCTGAGAGATAGTATGAAGTTGATAAAATATACATAATATGGTTATGGAGGATCGGTTACCATACCGGTACAGATATGGATGTTGATATTACTTATTTATGGAGGATCGGGTACCATGCCGGTACGGTACATGGACTTAGATTGTGCCCTGCAGGTCATGACTAGTTGGCCAGAAATAAGTCCCTTAGCATGTGTGTACAGACTATTGTTGATAAATGAAAAATCTTGATTCATAATGATAATGTGATTGAAAAGAATGCCTTGAGTAAAGAAGGCTTGTGATATACCTTCATATAGGTTGAAAAGTGAATGATGAATATTTATTAAGAACAGAAAAGTGGAAAGATTGTTAGTAGCAATGTGGCCGACGTTAAATTTCGGTATTGCTGTAAGATGTGATTGGATCGGGTGCCACGAGCTGGCATGGTAATATTAATAATAAAGGAATTGATAATGAAGTGATCTAAAGTGATGAATCCAATGAATAATCTCAAAGAAATGATCCCAAAGTTTCAATAATTGAATTAATCCTTCTCCAAGAGTATCTATAAGGTTTGCAAATGAAACTTGAGTTCTCTTGTGTGTTTTACTGGGATGTGAGTTGATTTGTATTCCCTATTTGATTGTATCCTTGAGATTGATTGTGTGACATGTACTTGGAAAAGTGAAACACTGTGCTTACTTACTATATGTTGGTCGACTTACTTTATTTATACTTGGTGTAATCGTGGCTTATCCGATTGGCTAGTTATTATTCTTTAATATTATAATAGAGTGTTTGGTTGTTAGCCCGAGAGTTTAGTGTGAGTTGTCTATAATTACTGGGTAGATCCTATAGATGTGGGTAATGGAAATGGCAATGCGAATAAATGGGTGATAGTGATGGTTTAGTGTTGGATTGTGGTGGATGGTATGAATTAATGAGGTTAGAATATGCTAGTGGTGAATATAATCTCGTTAATAGAGTTGGAGAATTGTAAATTACATTGGCAAAGTGTTATAATGATATTACATCCTTAGTTGAATTATACTCTATTTAAGATGTCATGATTTCTTTTCTTTGATTCTATTTTATGATTATGTGGACTAACATTGGTCGGCCGATGATGCCTACCAGTACGTATGTTTGTACTGACCCTACACTTCTACATCCCTTCTTGGGGTGTAGACTAGATGCAGGTTATTTTGCAGTTACTAGATCAATGGCGATATTCAGCACTAACTTCTGTACTTCCTTCCTGGCAGATGTTAGAGTCTTTGTGTTATTTATTTTATTGTCAGTCTATTTTGTAATAGGTAGCTCTTGTACATGTTTGACCAGGTTTTGGGGAAGTGAAGGACAGTTGTAAGAAGTTTTTGAAAAGTTTATTTATTGCTATTTAATTTACTTTGTTATATATAATTCAGTATTCTCTTAAAAACAGAAGTCTTTCGCATATTTTTGGTTGGGTAATAAGGGTTCTCCTAGCCACTTAGAATAGCGTAGGTGCCTGCACAGTCCATTAGTTTGGGTCATGACACTTTAAATGGTTAAATGTGTCTTGAAAATGGTTAAGTGTAGTGAATTGAATTGTGAATTAGTGACTTGAAAATGGTTAAATATAGTGACTTGAAATTGTGAAATTCTTACTTGAAAATGGTTAATTGTAGTGACTTGAAATTGAATTAGTGACTTGAAAATGGTTAAGTGTAGAGACTTTAAATGGTAAAATGTGACTTGAAAATGATTAAGTGTAGTGAATTAAATGTGAATTAGTGACTTGAAAATGCTTAAATATAGTGACTTGAAATTGTGAACTTCTTACTTGAAAATGGTTAAGTGTAGTGACTTGAAATGTGAATTAGTGACTTGAAAATGGTAAACTGTAGTGGCTTGAAATTGTGAAATTGTTTAATGAAAGGGTTAAATGTAGTGACTTGATAGTGTGAACTTGTTTCTTGAAAATGGTTTAGTGTAGTGACTTGAAATGTGAATTAGTGACTTGAAATTGTGAACTTGTTCTTGAAAATGGTTAAGTGTAGTGACTTGAAATGTGAATTAGTGACTAGAAAATAGTTAAATGTAGTGACTTGAAATTATGAACTTGTTTCATGAAAATGGTTAAGTGTAGTGAATTGACATGTGAATTAGTGACATGAAAATTGTTAAGTTTAGTGACTTGAAATTGTGAACTTCTTACTTGAAAATGGTTTAGTGTAGTGACTTGAAATGTGAAACAGTGACTTGAAAATGGTAAAATGTAGTGACTTGAAATTGTGAAATTGTTTAATGAAATGGTTAAATGTATTGACTTCAAATTGTGAACTTGTTTCTTGAAATGGTTAGGTATATTGACTTGAAATTGTGAATTTGTTTCCTGAAAATGGTTAAGTGTAGTGACTTTAAATGGTTAAATGTTTCTTGAAAATGGTTAATTGTAGTGACTTGAAATTGTGAACTTGTTTCTTGAAAATGGATGAGTGTAGTGACTTGAAATTTTGAATAAGTTACTTGAAAATGGTTAAGTTTAGTGATTTGAAATTGTGAACTTGTTTCTGGAAAATGGTTAAGTGTAGTGACATGAAATTTGAATTAATGACTTGAAAATGGTAAATTGTAGTGACTTAAAATGTGAACTAGTGACTTGAAATAGTTAAATGTAGTGACGTGAAATTGTGAACATGTTTCATGAAAATGTTTAAGTGTAGTGACTTGTAATGTGAATTAGTGACTTGAAAATGGTTAAGTGTAGAGACTTTAAATGGTTAAATGTGACTTGAAAATGGTTAAGTGTAGTGATTTGAAATGTGAATTAGTGACTTGAAAATGGTTAAATATAGTGACTTGAAATTGTGAAATTCTTACTTGAAAATGGTAAACTGTAGTGACTTAAAATTGTGAAATTGTTTAATGAAATGGTTAAATGTAGTGACTTGATATTGTGAACTTGTTTATTGAAAATGGTTAAGTGTAGTGACTTGAAATGTGAATTAGTGACTTGAAATTGTGAACTTGTTTCTTGAAAATGGTTAAGTGTAGTGACTTGAATTGTGAATTAGTGACTTGAAAATAGTTAAATGTAGTGACTTGAAATTATGAACTTGTTTCATTAAAATGGTTAAGTGTAGTGAATTTAAATGTGAATTATTGACTTGAAAATCGTTAAGTGTAGTGACTTGAAATTGTGAACATGTTTCTTCAAAATGGTTAAGTGTAGTGACTTGTAATGCGAATTAGTGACTTGAAAATAGTTAACTGTAGTGACTTAAAATGGTTAAATGTGACTTGAAAATGGTTAAGTGTAGTGAATTGAAATGTGAATTAGTGACTTGAAAATGGTTAAATATAGTGACTTTAAATTGTGAACTTCTTACTTCAAAATGGTTAAGTGTAGTGACTTAAAATGTGAATTAGTGACTTGAAAATGATAAAGTGTAGTGACTTGAAATTGTGAAATTGTTTAATGAAATGGTTATGCGGTGACTTGAAGTTGTGAATTTGTTTCCTGAAAATGGTTAAGTGTAGTGACTTGAAATTGTGAACTTGTTTCTTGAAAATGGATGAGTGTAGTGACTTGAAATTTTGAATAAGTGACTTGAAAATGGTTAAGTTTAGTGATTTGAAATTGTGAACTTGTTTTTGGAAAATGGTTAAGTGTAGTGACTTGAAATATGAATAAGTGACTTGAAAATGGTAAACTGTAGTGACTTGAAATTGTGAAATTGTTTAATGAAATGGTTAAATGTAGTGACTTGATATTGTGAACTTGTTTATTGAAAATGGTTAAGTGTAGTGACTTGAAATGTGAATTAGTGACTTGAAATTGTGAACTTATTTCTTGAAAATGGTTAAGTGTAGTGACTTGAAAATAGTTAAATGTAGTGACTTGAAATTATGAACTTGTTTCATGAAAATGGTTAAGTGTAGTGAATTGAAATGTGAATTAGTGATATGAAAATTGTTAAGTTTAGTGACTTGAAATTGTGAACTTCTTAATTGAAAATGGTTTAGTGAAGTGACTTGAAATGTGAATTAGTTACTTGAAAATGGTAAAGTGTAGTGACTTGAAATTGTGAACTTGTTTCTTTAAATGGTTAAGTGTAGTGACTTGAAATTGTGAACTTGTTTCTTGAAAATGGTTAATTGTAGTGACTTGAAATTGTGAACTTGTTTCTTGAAAATGGTTTAGTGTAGTGACTTGAAATTTTTAATTAGTAACTTGAAAATGGTTAAGTTTAGTGATTTGAAATTGTGAACTTGTTTCTTGAAAATGGTTGAGTGTAGTGACTTGAAATTTTTAATTAGTCACTTGAAAATGGTTAAGTTTAGTGAGTTGAAATTGTGAACTTGTTTCTTGAAAATGGTTAAGTGTAGTGACTTGAAATGTGAATTAATGATTTGAAAATGGTAAATTGTAGTGACTTAAAATATGACTAGTGACTTGAAATGGTTAAATGTAGTGACGTGAAATTGTGAACATGTTTCTTCAAAATGGTTAAGTGTAGTGACTTGTAATGTGAATTAGTGACTTGAAAATGGTTGAGTGTAGTGACTTGAAATTGTGAACTTGTTTCTTTAAATGGTTAAGTGTTGTGACTTGAAATTGTGAACTTGTTTCTTGAAAATGGTTAATTGTAGTGACTTGAAATTGTGAACTTGTTTGTTGAAAATGGTTGAGTGTAGTGACTTGAAATTTTGAATTAGTGACTTGAAATTGGTTAAGTTTAGTGATTTGAAATTGTGAACTTGTTTCTTGAAAATGGTTGAGTGTAGTGACATGAAATTTTTAATTAGTGACTTGAAAATGGTTAAGTTTAGTGATTTGAAATTGTGAACTTGTTTCTTGAAAATGGTTAAGTGTAGTGACTTGAAATGTGAATTAATGATTTGAAAATGGTAAATTATAGTGACTTAAAATGTGAACTAGTGACTTGAAATGGTTAAATGTAGTGACGTGAAATTGTGAACATGTTTCTTCAAAATGGTTAAGTGTAGTGACTTGAAAATGGTTAAGTGTAGTGACTTGAAATGGTTAAATGTGACTTGAAAATGGTTAAGTATAGTGAATTGAAATGTGAATTAGTGACTTGAAAATGGTTAAATATAGTGACTTGAAATTGTGAACTTCTTACTTGAAAATGGTTAAGTGTAGTGACATGAAATGTGAATTAATGACTTGAAAATGGTAAATTTTAGTGACTTAAAATGTGAACTAGTGACTTGAAGTGGTTAAATGTAGTGACGTGAAATTGTGAACATGTTTCATGAAAATGTTTAAGTGTAGTGACTTGTAATGTGAATTAGTGACTTGAAAATGGTTAAGTGTAGAGACTTTAAATGGTTAAATATGACTTGAAAATGGTTAAGTGAAAATGGTTAAAATTGCGAACTTGTTTCTTGAAAATGTTTAAGATTAGTGACTTGAAAATTGTTAAATATAGTGACTTGAAATTGTGAACTTCTTACTTGAAAATGGTTAAGTGTAGTGACTTGAAATGTGAATTAGTGACTTGAAAATGGTAAACTGTAGTGACTTGAAAATGGTTAAGTGAAAATGGTTAAAATTGCGAACTTGTTTCTTGAAAATGTTTAAGATTAGTGACTTGAAATGTGAATTAGTGACTAGAAAATGGTTAAGTGTAGTGACTTGTAATTGTGAACTTGTTTAATGAAATGGTTAAATGTAGTGACTTGAAATATGAATTAGTGACTTGAAAATTCTTAAGTGTAGTGACTTGAAATTGTTAACTTATTTCATGAAAATGGTTAAGTGTAGTGAGTTGAAATGTGAATTAGTGACTTCAAAATGGTTAAGTGTAGTGAATTGAAATGTGAATTAGTAACTTGAAAATGGTTAAATTTAGTGACTTAAAATTGTGAACATGTTTCTTGAAAATTGTTAAGTGTAGTGACTTGAAATACGAATTAGTGACTTGAAAAGAGTTAAGTGTAGTGACTTTAAATTGTGAATTAGTGACTTTAAAAATGGTTAAGTATAGTGACTTGAAAGTGTGAACTTGTTTCTTGAAATGGTTAAGTGTAGTGACTTGAAATTGTGAACTTGTTTTTTTAAAATGGTTAGGTGTAGTGACTTGAAATGTGAATTAGTGACTTGAAAAATGGTTAAGTGTAGTGACTTGAAATGTGAATTAGTTACTTGAAAATGGTTAAATATAGTGACTTGAAATTGCAAAGTTGTTTCTTGAAAATGTTTAAGATTTGTGACTTGAAATGTGAATTAGTGACTTGAAAATGGTTAAGTCTAGTGACTTGAAATGTGAATTAGTTATTTGAAAATGGTTAAATATAGTGACTTAAAATTGCGAACTTGTTTCTTGAAAATGTTTAAAATTAGTGACTTGAAATGTGAATTAGTGACTAGAAAATGGTTAAGTGTAGTGACTTGAAATTGTGAACCTTTTTAATGAAATAGTTAAATGTAGTGACTTGAAATTTTGATCTCGTTTCTTGAAAATGGTTTAGTGTAGTGACTTGAAATGTGAATTAGTGACTTGAAAATAGTTAAGTGCAGTTATTTGAATTGTGAATTAGTGACTTTAAAAATGGTTAAGTATGGTGACTTAAAATTGTGAACTTGTTTATTGAAATTGTTAAGTGTAGTGACTTGAAATTGTGAATTAGTGACTTTAAAAATGGTTAAGTATAGTGACTAGAAATTGTGAACTTGTTTCTTGAAATGGTTAAGTGTAGTAACTTGAAATGTAAAATAGTGACTTGAAAATGGTTAGGTGTAGTGACTTGAATTGTGAATTAGTTACTTGAAAATGGTTAAATATAATGACTTGAAATTGCGAACTTGTTTCTTGAAAATATTTAAGATTAGTCACTTGAAATGTGAATTAGTGACTAGAAAATGGTTAAGTTTAGTGACTTGAAATTGTGAACTTGATTCTTTAAAATGGTTAAGTGTAGTGAATTGAAATATGAATTAGTGACTTGAAAATGGTTAAATGAAGTGACTTGAAATTTTTATCTTGTTCTTGAAAATGGTTTAGTGTAGTGACTTGAAAATAGTTAAGTGCAGTTACATTAATTGTGAATTAGTGACTTTAAGAATGGTTAAGTGTAGTGACTTGAAATTGTGAATTAGTGATTTTAAAAATGGTTAAGTATAGTGATTTAAAATTGTGAACTTGTTTCTTGAAAAGGTTAAGTGTAGTGACTTGAAATGTGAATTAGTGACTTTAAAATGGTTAGGTGTAGTGACTTGAATTGTGAATTAGTTACTTGAAAATGGTGAAATGTAATGACTTGAAATTGCGAACTTGTTTCTTGAAAATATTTAAGATTAGTCACTTGAAATGTGAATTAGTGACTAGAAAATGGTTAAGTTTAGTGACTTGAAATTGTGAACTTGTTTAATGAAATGGTTAAATCTAGTGACTTGAAATTGTGAACTTGATTCTTTAAAATGGTTAAGTGTAGTGAATTGAAATATGAATTAGTGACTTGAAAATGGTTAAATGAAGTGACTTGAAATTTTTATCTTGTTCTTGAAAATGGTTTAGTGTAGTGACTTGAAATGTGAATTAGTGACTTGAAAATAGTTAAGTGCAGTTACATGAATTGTGAATTAGTGACTTTAAGAATGGTTAAGTATAGTGACTTGAAATTGTTAAGTGTAGTGACTTGAAATTGTGAATTAGTGACTTTAAAAATGGTTAAGTATAGTGATTTGAAATTGTGAACTTGTTTCTTGAAAAGGTTAAGTGTAGTGACTTGAAATGTGAATTAGTGACTTGAAAATGGTTAGGTGTAGTGACTTGAATTGTGAATTAGTTACTTGAAAATGGTGAAATGTAATGACTTGAAATTGCGAACTTGTTTCTTGAAAATATTTAAGATTAGTCACTTGAAATGTGAATTAGTGACTAGAAAATGGTTTAAGTTTAGTGACTTGAAATTGTGAATTTGTTTAATGAAATGGTTAAATCTAGTGACTTGAAATTGTGAACTTGATTCTTTAAAATGGTTAAGTGTAGTGAATTGAAATATGAATTAGTGACTTGATAATGGTTAAATGAAGTGACTTGAAATTTTTATCTTGTTCTTGAAAATGGTTAAGTGTAGTGACTTGAAATTGTGAATGAGTGACTTTAAAAATGGTTAAGTATAGTGACTAGAAATTGTGAACTTGTTTCTTGAAATGGTTAAGTGTAGTGACTTGAAATGTGAATTAGTGACTTGAAAATGGTTAGGTGTAGTGACTTGAATTGTGAATTAGTTACTTGAAAATGGTTAAATATAATGACTTGAAATTGCGAACTTGTTTCTTGAAAATATTTAAGATTAGTCACTTGAAATGTGAATTAGTGACAAGAAAATGGTTAAGTTTAGTGACTTGAAATTGTGAACTTGATTCTTTAAAATGGTTAAGTGTAGTGAATTGAAATATGAATTAGTGACTTGAAAATGGTTAAATGAAGTGACTTGAAATTTTTATCTTGTTCTTGAAAATGGTTTAGTGTAGTGACTTGAAATGTGAATTAGTGACTTGAAAATAGTTAAGTGCAGTTACATGAATTGTGAATTAGTGACTTTAAGAATGGTTAAGTATAGTGACTTGAAATTGTTAAGTGTAGTGACTTGAAATTGTGAATTAGTGATTTTAAAAATGGTTAAGTATAGTGATTTGAAATTGTGAACTTGTTTCTTGAAAAGGTTAAGTGTAGTGACTTGAAATGTGAATTAGTGACTTTAAAATGGTTAGGTGTAGTGACTTGAATTGTGAATTAGTTACTTGAAAATGGTGAAATGTAATGACTTGAAATTACGAACTTGTTTCTTGAAAATATTTAAGATTAGTCACTTCAAATGTGAATTAGTGACTAGAAAATGGTTAAGTTTAGTGACTTGAAATTGTGAACTTGTTTAATGAAATGGTTAAATCTAGTGACTTGAAATTGTGAACTTGATTCTTTAAAATGGTTAAGTGTAGTGAATTGAAATATGAATTAGTGACTTGAAAATGATTAAATGAAGTGACTTGAAATTTTTATCTTGTTCTTGAAAATGGTTTAGTGTAGTGACTTGAAATGTGAATTAGTGACTTGAAAATAGTTAAGTGCAGTTACATGAATTGTGAATTAGTGACTTTAAGAATGGTTAAGTATAGTGACTTGAAATTGTTAAGTGTAGTGACTTGAAATTGTGAATTAGTGACTTTAAAAATGGTTAAGTATAGTGATTTGAAATTGTGAACTTGTTTCTTGAAAAGGTTAAGTGTAGTGACTTGAAATGTGAATTAGTGACTTGAAAATAGTTAGGTGTAGTGACTTGAATTGTGAATTAGTTACTTGAAAATGGTGAAATGTAATTACTTGAAATTGCGAACTTGTTTTTTGAAAATATTTAAGATTAGTCACTTGAAATGTGAATTAGTGACTAGAAAATGGTTAAGTTTAGTGACTTGAAATTGTGAATTTGTTTAATGAAATGGTTAAATCTAGTGACTTGAAATTGTGAACTTGATTCTTTAAAATGGTTAAGTGTAGTTAATTGAAATATGAATTAGTGACTTGAAAATAGTTAAGTGCAGTTACATGAATTGTGAATTAGTGACTTTAAGAATGGTTAAGTATAGTGACTTGAAATTGTGAATTAGTGACTTTAAAAATGGTTAAGTATAGTGATTTGAAATTGTGAACTTGTTTCTTGAAAAGGTTAAGTGTAGTGACTTGAAATGTGAATTAGTGACTTGAAAATAGTTAGGTGTAGTGACTTGAATTGTGAATTAGTTACTTGAAAATGGTGAAATGTAATTACTTGAAATTGCGAACTTGTTTTTTGAAAATATTTAAGATTAGTCACTTGAAATGTGAATTAGCGACTAGAAAATGGTTAAGTTTAGTGACTTGAAATTGTGAATTTGTTTAACGAAATGGTTAAATCTAGTGACTTGAAATTGTGAACTTGATTCTTTAAAATGGTTAAGTGTAGTTAATTGAAATATGAATTAGTGACTTGATAATGGTTAAATAAAGTGACTTGAAATTTTTATCTTGTTCTTAAAAATGGTTTAGTGTAGTGACTTGAAATGTGAATTAGTGACTTGAAAATAGTTAAGTGCAGTTACATGAATTGTGAATTAGTGACTTTAAGAATGGTTAAGTATAGTGACTTGAAATTGTGAATTAGTGACTTTAAAAATGGTTAAGTATAGTGATTTGAAATTGTGAACTTGTTTCTTGAAAAGGTTAAGTGTAGTGACTTGAAATGTGAATTAGTGACTTGAAAATGGTTAGGTGTAGTGACTTGAATTGTGAATTAGTTACTTGAAAATGGTTAAATGTAATTACTTGAAATTGCGAACTTGTTTCTTGAAAATATTTAAGATTAGTCACTTGAAATGTGAATTAGTGACTAGAAAATGGTTTAAGTTTAGTGACTTGAAATTGTGAATTTGTTTAATGAAATGGTTAAATCTAGTGACTTGAAATTGTGAACTTGATTCTTTAAAATGGTTATGTGTAGTGAATTGAAATATGAATTAGTGACTTGATAATGGTTAAATGAAGTGACTTGAAATTTTTATCTTGTTCTTGAAAATGGTTTAGTGTAGTGACTTGAAATGTGAATTAGTGACTTGAAAATAGTTAAGTGCAGTTACATGAATTGTGAATTAGTGACTTTAAGAATGGTTAAGTATAGTGACTTGAAATTGTTAAGTGTAGTGACCTGAAAATGTGAATTAGTGACTTGAAGATGGTAAAGTGTAGTGACTTGAAATATGAATTAGTTACTTGAAAATGGTTAAATATAGTGACTTAAAATTGCAAACTTCTTTCTCAAAAATATTTAAGATTAGTGACTTGAAATGTGAATTAGTGACTAGAAAATGGTTAAGTGTAGTGACTTGAAATTGTGAACTTGTTTCTTGAAATGGTTAAATGTAGTGACTTGAAATTGTGAACTTGTTTCTTGAAAATGGTTAGGTGTAGTGACTTGAAATGTGAATTAGTGACTTGAAAATGGTTAAGTGGAGTGACTTGAAATGTGAAATAGTTACTTGAAAATGGTTAAATATAGTGACTCTAAATTGCAAACTTGTTTCTTGAAAATGTTTAAGATTAGTGACTTGAAATGTGAATTAGTGACTAGAAAATGGTTAAGTGTAGTGACTTGAAATTGTGAACTTGTTTAATGAAATGGTTAAATGTAGTGACTTGAAATTTTGATCTTGTTTCTTGAAAATGGTTAAGTGTAGTGACTTGAAATATGAATTAGTGACTTGAAAATGGTTAAGTGTAGTGACTAGAAATTGTTAACTTGTTTCATGAAAATGGTTAAGTGTAGTGACTTGAAATGTGAATTAGTGATTTCAAAATGGTTAAGTGTAGTGAATTGAAATGTGAATTTGTAACTTGAAAATGGTTAAATGTAGTGACTTAAAATTGTGAACATGTTTCTTTAAAATTGTTAAGTGTAGTAACTTGAAATACGAATTAGTGACTTGAAAAGAGTTAAGTGTAGTGACTTTAAATTGTGAATTAGTGACTTTAAAAATGGTTAAGTATAGTGACTTGAAAGTGTGAACTTGTTTCTTGAAATGGTTAAGTGTAGTGACTTTAAATTGTGAACTTGTTTTTTGAAAATGGTTAGGTGTAGTGACTTGAAATGTGAATTAGTGACTTGAAAAATGGTTAAGTGTAGTGATTTGAAATGTGAATCAGTTACTTGAAAATGGTTAAATATAGTGACTTGAAATTGCAAAGTTGTTTCTTGAAAATGTTTAAGATTTGTGACTTGAAATGTGAATTAGTGACTTGAAAATGGTTAAGTCTAGTGACTTGAAATGTGAATTAGTTATTTGAAAATGGTTAAATATAGTGACTTAAAATTGCGAACTTGTTTCTTGAAAATGTTTAAAATTAGTGACTGGAAATGTGAATTAGTGACTAGAAAATGGTTAAGTGTAGTGACTTGAAATTTTGCACTTGTTTAATGAAATGGTTAAATGTAGTGACTTGAAATTTTGATCTTTTTTCTTGAAAATGGTTTAGTGTAGTGACTTGAAAATAGTTAAGTGCAGTTACTTGAATTGTGAATTAGTGACTTTAAAAATGGTTAAGTATAGTGACTTGAAATTGTAAACTTGTTCCTTGAAATGGTTAAGTGTAGTGACTTGAAATTGTGAATTAGTGACTTTAAAAATGGTTAAGTATAGTGACTTGAAATTGTTAAATTGTTTCTTGAAATGGTTAAATGTTGAAATTGTGAACTTGTTTCTTGAAAATGGTTAGGTGTAGTGACTTGAAATGTGAATTAGTGACTTGAAAATGGTTAAGTGTAGTTACTTGAAAATGGTTAAATATAGTAGCTTAAAATTGCGAACTTGTTTCTTGAAAATATTTAAGATTAGTCACTTGAAATGTGAATTAGTGAGTAGAAAATGGTTAAGTTTAGTGACTTGAAATTGTGAACTTGTTTAGTGAAATGGTTAAATCTAGTGACTTGAAATTGTGAACTTGATTCTTTAAAATGGTTAAGTGTAGTGAATTGAAATGTGAATTAGTGACTTGAAAATGGTTAATTGTAGTGACTTGATATTTTGATCTTGTTTCTTGAAAATGGTTTAGTGTAGTGACTTGAAATGTGAATTAGTGACTTGAAAATAGTTAAGTGTAGTTATTTGAATTGTGAATTAGTGACTTTCAAAATGGTTAAGTATAGTGACTTGAAATTGTGAACTTGTTTATTGAAATTGTTAAGTGTAGTGACTTGAAATTGTGAATTAGTGACTTTAAAAATGGTTAAGTATAGTGACTTGAAATTGTGAACTTGTTTCTTGAAATGGTTAAGTGTAGTGACTTGAAATGTGAATTAGTGACTTGAAAATGGTTAGGTGTAGTGACTTGAATTGTGAATTAGTTACTTGAAAATGGTTAAATATAATGACTTGAAATTACGAACTTGTTTCTTGAAAATATTTAAGATTAGTCACTTGAAATGTGAATTAGTGACTAGAAAATGGTTAAGTTTAGTGACTTGAAATTGTGAACTTGTTTAGTGAAATGGTTAAATCTAGTGACTTGAAATTGTAAACTTGATTCTTTAAAATGGTTAAGTGTAGTGAATTGAAATATGAATTAGTGACTTGAAAATGGTGAAATGAAGTGACTTGAAATTTTTATCTTGTTCTTGAAAATGGTTTAGTGTAGTGACTTGAAATGTGAATTAGTGACTTGAAAATAGTTAAGTGCAGTTACATGAATTGTGAATTAGTGACTTTAAGAATGGTTAAGTATAGTGACTTGAAATTGTGAATTAGTGACTTTAAAAATGGTTAAGTATAGTGACTTGAAATTGTGAACTTGTTTATTGAAATTGTTAAGTGTAGTGACTTGAAATTGTGAATTAGTGACTTTAAAAATGGTTAAGTATAGTGACTTGAAATTGTGAACTTGTTTCTTGAAATGGTTAAGTGTAGTGACTTGAAATGTGAATTAGTGACTTGAAAATGGTTAGGTGTAGTGACTTGAATTGTGAATTAGTTACTTGAAAATGGTTAAATATAATGACTTGAAATTACGAACTTGTTTCTTGAAAATATTTAAGATTAGTCACTTGAAATGTGAATTAGTGACTAGAAAATGGTTTAAGTTTAGTGACTTGAAATTGTGAATTTGTTTAATGAAATGGTTAAATCTAGTGACTTGAAATTGTGAACTTGATTCTTTAAAATGGTTATGTGTAGTGAATTGAAATATGAATTAGTGACTTGATAATGGTTAAATGAAGTGACTTGAAATTTTTATCTTGTTCTTGAAAATGGTTTAGTGTAGTGACTTGAAATGTGAATTAGTGACTTGAAAATAGTTAAGTGCAGTTACATGAATTGTGAATTAGTGACTTTAAGAATGGTTAAGTATAGTGACTTGAAATTGTTAAGTGTAGTGACCTGAAAATGTGAATTAGTGACTTGAAGATGGTAAAGTGTAGTGACTTGAAATATGAATTAGTTACTTGAAAATGGTTAAATATAGTGACTTAAAATTGCAAACTTCTTTCTCAAAAATATTTAAGATTAGTGACTTGAAATGTGAATTAGTGACTAGAAAATGGTTAAGTGTAGTGACTTGAAATTGTGAACTTGTTTCTTGAAATGGTTAAATGTAGTGACTTGAAATTGTGAACTTGTTTCTTGAAAATGGTTAGGTGTAGTGACTTGAAATGTGAATTAGTGACTTGAAAATGGTTAAGTGGAGTGACTTGAAATGTGAAATAGTTACTTGAAAATGGTTAAATATAGTGACTCTAAATTGCAAACTTGTTTCTTGAAAATGTTTAAGATTAGTGACTTGAAATGTGAATTAGTGACTAGAAAATGGTTAAGTGTAGTGACTTGAAATTGTGAACTTGTTTAATGAAATGGTTAAATGTAGTGACTTGAAATTTTGATCTTGTTTCTTGAAAATGGTTAAGTGTAGTGACTTGAAATATGAATTAGTGACTTGAAAATGGTTAAGTGTAGTGACTAGAAATTGTTAACTTGTTTCATGAAAATGGTTAAGTGTAGTGACTTGAAATGTGAATTAGTGATTTCAAAATGGTTAAGTGTAGTGAATTGAAATGTGAATTTGTAACTTGAAAATGGTTAAATGTAGTGACTTAAAATTGTGAACATGTTTCTTTAAAATTGTTAAGTGTAGTAACTTGAAATACGAATTAGTGACTTGAAAAGAGTTAAGTGTAGTGACTTTAAATTGTGAATTAGTGACTTTAAAAATGGTTAAGTATAGTGACTTGAAAGTGTGAACTTGTTTCTTGAAATGGTTAAGTGTAGTGACTTTAAATTGTGAACTTGTTTTTTGAAAATGGTTAGGTGTAGTGACTTGAAATGTGAATTAGTGACTTGAAAAATGGTTAAGTGTAGTGATTTGAAATGTGAATCAGTTACTTGAAAATGGTTAAATATAGTGACTTGAAATTGCAAAGTTGTTTCTTGAAAATGTTTAAGATTTGTGACTTGAAATGTGAATTAGTGACTTGAAAATGGTTAAGTCTAGTGACTTGAAATGTGAATTAGTTATTTGAAAATGGTTAAATATAGTGACTTAAAATTGCGAACTTGTTTCTTGAAAATGTTTAAAATTAGTGACTGGAAATGTGAATTAGTGACTAGAAAATGGTTAAGTGTAGTGACTTGAAATTTTGCACTTGTTTAATGAAATGGTTAAATGTAGTGACTTGAAATTTTGATCTTTTTTCTTGAAAATGGTTTAGTGTAGTGACTTGAAAATAGTTAAGTGCAGTTACTTGAATTGTGAATTAGTGACTTTAAAAATGGTTAAGTATAGTGACTTGAAATTGTAAACTTGTTCCTTGAAATGGTTAAGTGTAGTGACTTGAAATTGTGAATTAGTGACTTTAAAAATGGTTAAGTATAGTGACTTGAAATTGTTAAATTGTTTCTTGAAATGGTTAAATGTTGAAATTGTGAACTTGTTTCTTGAAAATGGTTAGGTGTAGTGACTTGAAATGTGAATTAGTGACTTGAAAATGGTTAAGTGTAGTTACTTGAAAATGGTTAAATATAGTAGCTTAAAATTGCGAACTTGTTTCTTGAAAATATTTAAGATTAGTCACTTGAAATGTGAATTAGTGAGTAGAAAATGGTTAAGTTTAGTGACTTGAAATTGTGAACTTGTTTAGTGAAATGGTTAAATCTAGTGACTTGAAATTGTGAACTTGATTCTTTAAAATGGTTAAGTGTAGTGAATTGAAATGTGAATTAGTGACTTGAAAATGGTTAATTGTAGTGACTTGATATTTTGATCTTGTTTCTTGAAAATGGTTTAGTGTAGTGACTTGAAATGTGAATTAGTGACTTGAAAATAGTTAAGTGTAGTTATTTGAATTGTGAATTAGTGACTTTCAAAATGGTTAAGTATAGTGACTTGAAATTGTGAACTTGTTTATTGAAATTGTTAAGTGTAGTGACTTGAAATTGTGAATTAGTGACTTTAAAAATGGTTAAGTATAGTGACTTGAAATTGTGAACTTGTTTCTTGAAATGGTTAAGTGTAGTGACTTGAAATGTGAATTAGTGACTTGAAAATGGTTAGGTGTAGTGACTTGAATTGTGAATTAGTTACTTGAAAATGGTTAAATATAATGACTTGAAATTACGAACTTGTTTCTTGAAAATATTTAAGATTAGTCACTTGAAATGTGAATTAGTGACTAGAAAATGGTTAAGTTTAGTGACTTGAAATTGTGAACTTGTTTAGTGAAATGGTTAAATCTAGTGACTTGAAATTGTAAACTTGATTCTTTAAAATGGTTAAGTGTAGTGAATTGAAATATGAATTAGTGACTTGAAAATGGTGAAATGAAGTGACTTGAAATTTTTATCTTGTTCTTGAAAATGGTTTAGTGTAGTGACTTGAAATGTGAATTAGTGACTTGAAAATAGTTAAGTGCAGTTACATGAATTGTGAATTAGTGACTTTAAGAATGGTTAAGTATAGTGACTTGAAATTGTGAATTAGTGACTTTAAAAATGGTTAAGTATAGTGATTTGAAATTGTGAACTTGTTTCTTGAAAAGGTTAAGTGTAGTGACTTGAAATGTGAATTAGTGACTTTAAAATGGTTAGGTGTAGTGACTTGAATTGTGAATTAGTTACTTGAAAATGGTGAAATGTAATGACTTGAAATTACGAACTTGTTTCTTGAAAATATTTAAGATTAGTCACTTGAAATGTGAATTAGTGACTAGAAAATGGTTAAGTTTAGTGACTTGAAATTGTGAACTTGTTTAATGAAATGGTTAAATCTAGTGACTTGAAATTGTGAACTTGATTCTTTAAAATGGTTAAGTGTAGTGAATTGAAATATGAATTAGTGACTTGAAAATGATTAAATGAAGTGACTTGAAATTTTTATCTTGTTCTTGAAAATGGTTTAGTGTAGTGACTTGAAATGTGAATTAGTGACTTGAAAATAGTTAAGTGCAGTTACTTGAATTGTGAATTAGTGACTTTAAAAATGGTTAAGTATAGTGACTTGAAATTGTAAACTTGTTCCTTGAAATGGTTAAGTGTAGTGACTTGAAATTGTGAATTAGTGACTTTAAAAATGGTTAAGTATAGTGACTTGAAATTGTTAAATTGTTTCTTGAAATGGTTAAATGTTGAAATTGTGAACTTGTTTCTTGAAAATGGTTAGGTGTAGTGACTTGAAATGTGAATTAGTGACTTGAAAATGGTTAAGTGTAGTTACTTGAAAATGGTTAAATATAGTAGCTTAAAATTGCGAACTTGTTTCTTGAAAATATTTAAGATTAGTCACTTGAAATGTGAATTAGTGAGTAGAAAATGGTTAAGTTTAGTGACTTGAAATTGTGAACTTGTTTAGTGAAATGGTTAAATCTAGTGACTTGAAATTGTGAACTTGATTCTTTAAAATGGTTAGGTGTAGTGAATTGAAATGTGAATTAGTGACTTGAAAATGGTTAATTGTAGTGACTTGATATTTTGATCTTGTTTCTTGAAAATGGTTTAGTGTAGTGACTTGAAATGTGAATTAGTGACTTGAAAATAGTTAAGTGTAGTTATTTGAATTGTGAATTAGTGACTTTCAAAATGGTTAAGTATAGTGACTTGAAATTGTGAACTTGTTTATTGAAATTGTTAAGTGTGGTGACTTGAAATTGTGAATTAGTGACTTTAAAAATGGTTAAGTATAGTGACTTGAAATTGTGAACTTGTTTCTTGAAATGGTTAAGTGTAGTGACTTGAAATGTGAATTAGTGACTTGAAAATGGTTAGGTGTAGTGACTTGAATTGTGATTTAGTTACTTGAAAATGGTTAAATATAATGACTTGAAATTACGAACTTGTTTCTTGAAAATATTTAAGATTAGTCACTTGAAATGTGAATTAGTGACTAGAAAATGGTTAAGTTTAGTGACTTGAAATTGTGAACTTGTTTAGTGAAATGGTTAAATCTAGTGACTTGAAATTGTAAACTTGATTCTTTAAAATGGTTAAGTGTAGTGAATTGAAATATGAATTAGTGACTTGAAAATGGTGAAATGAAGTGACTTGAAATTTTTATCTTGTTCTTGAAAATGGTTTAGTGTAGTGACTTGAAATGTGAATTAGTGACTTGAAAATAGTTAAGTGCAGTTACATGAATTGTGAATTAGTGACTTTAAGAATGGTTAAGTATAGTGACTTGAAATTGTGAATTAGTGACTTTAAAAATGGTTAAGTATAGTGATTTGAAATTGTGAACTTGTTTCTTGAAAAGGTTAAGTGTAGTGACTTGAAATGTGAATTAGTGACTTTAAAATGGTTAGGTGTAGTGACTTGAATTGTGAATTAGTTACTTGAAAATGGTGAAATGTAATGACTTGAAATTACGAACTTGTTTCTTGAAAATATTTAAGATTAGTCACTTGAAATGTGAATTAGTGACTAGAAAATGGTTAAGTTTAGTGACTTGAAATTGTGAACTTGTTTAATGAAATGGTTAAATCTAGTGACTTGAAATTGTGAACTTGTTTTTTGAAAATGGTTAGGTGTAGTGACTTGAAATGTGAATTAGTGACTTGAAAAATGGTTAAGTGTAGTGATTTGAAATGTGAATTAGTTACTTGAAAATGGTTAAATATAGTGACTTGAAATTGCAAAGTTGTTTCTTGAAAATGTTTAAGATTTGTGACTTGAAATGTGAATTAGTGACTTGAAAATGGTTAAGTCTAGTGACTTGAAATGTGAATTAGTTATTTGAAAATGGTTAAATATAGTGACTTAAAATTGCGAACTTGTTTCTTGAAAATGTTTAAAATTAGTGACTGGAAATGTGAATTAGTGACTAGAAAATGGTTAAGTGTAGTGACTTGAAATTTTGCACTTGTTTAATGAAATGGTTAAATGTAGTGACTTGAAATTTTGATCTTTTTTCTTGAAAATGGTTTAGTGTAGTGACTTGAAAATAGTTAAGTGCAGTTACTTGAATTGTGAATTAGTGACTTTAAAAATGGTTAAGTATAGTGACTTGAAATTGTAAACTTGTTCCTTGAAATGGTTAAGTGTAGTGACTTGAAATTGTGAATTAGTGACTTTAAAAATGGTTAAGTATAGTGACTTGAAATTGTTAAATTGTTTCTTGAAATGGTTAAATGTTGAAATTGTGAACTTGTTTCTTGAAAATGGTTAGGTGTAGTGACTTGAAATGTGAATTAGTGACTTGAAAATGGTTAAGTGTAGTTACTTGAAAATGGTTAAATATAGTAGCTTAAAATTGCGAACTTGTTTCTTGAAAATATTTAAGATTAGTCACTTGAAATGTGAATTAGTGAGTAGAAAATGGTTAAGTTTAGTGACTTGAAATTGTGAACTTGTTTAGTGAAATGGTTAAATCTAGTGACTTGAAATTGTGAACTTGATTCTTTAAAATGGTTAAGTGTAGTGAATTGAAATGTGAATTAGTGACTTGAAAATGGTTAATTGTAGTGACTTGATATTTTGATCTTGTTTCTTGAAAATGGTTTAGTGTAGTGACTTGAAATGTGAATTAGTGACTTGAAAATAGTTAAGTGTAGTTATTTGAATTGTGAATTAGTGACTTTCAAAATGGTTAAGTATAGTGACTTGAAATTGTGAACTTGTTTATTGAAATTGTTAAGTGTAGTGACTTGAAATTGTGAATTAGTGACTTTAAAAATGGTTAAGTATAGTGACTTGAAATTGTGAACTTGTTTCTTGAAATGGTTAAGTGTAGTGACTTGAAATGTGAATTAGTGACTTGAAAATGGTTAGGTGTAGTGACTTGAATTGTGAATTAGTTACTTGAAAATGGTTAAATATAATGACTTGAAATTGCGAACTAGTTTCTTGAAAATATTTAAGATTAGTCACTTGAAATGTGAATTAGTGACTAGAAAATGGTTAAGTTTAGTGACTTGAAATTGTGAACTTGTTTAGTGAAATGGTTAAATCTAGTGACTTGAAATTGTGAACTTGATTCTTTAAAATGGTTAGGTGTAGTGAATTGAAATGTGAATTAGTGACTTGAAAATGGTTAATTGTAGTGACTTGATATTTTGATCTTGTTTCTTGAAAATGGTTTAGTGTAGTGACTTGAAATGTGAATTAGTGACTTGAAAATAGTTAAGTGTAGTTATTTGAATTGTGAATTAGTGACTTTCAAAATGGTTAAGTATAGTGACTTGAAATTGTGAACTTGTTTATTGAAATTGTTAAGTGTGGTGACTTGAAATTGTGAATTAGTGACTTTAAAAATGGTTAAGTATAGTGACTTGAAATTGTGAACTTGTTTCTTGAAATGGTTAAGTGTAGTGACTTGAAATGTGAATTAGTGACTTGAAAATGGTTAGGTGTAGTGACTTGAATTGTGATTTAGTTACTTGAAAATGGTTAAATATAATGACTTGAAATTACGAACTTGTTTCTTGAAAATATTTAAGATTAGTCACTTGAAATGTGAATTAGTGACTAGAAAATGGTTAAGTTTAGTGACTTGAAATTGTGAACTTGTTTAGTGAAATGGTTAAATCTAGTGACTTGAAATTGTAAACTTGATTCTTTAAAATGGTTAAGTGTAGTGAATTGAAATATGAATTAGTGACTTGAAAATGGTGAAATGAAGTGACTTGAAATTTTTATCTTGTTCTTGAAAATGGTTTAGTGTAGTGACTTGAAATGTGAATTAGTGACTTGAAAATAGTTAAGTGCAGTTACATGAATTGTGAATTAGTGACTTTAAGAATGGTTAAGTATAGTGACTTGAAATTGTGAATTAGTGACTTTAAAAATGGTTAAGTATAGTGATTTGAAATTGTGAACTTGTTTCTTGAAAAGGTTAAGTGTAGTGACTTGAAATGTGAATTAGTGACTTTAAAATGGTTAGGTGTAGTGACTTGAATTGTGAATTAGTTACTTGAAAATGGTGAAATGTAATGACTTGAAATTACGAACTTGTTTCTTGAAAATATTTAAGATTAGTCACTTGAAATGTGAATTAGTGACTAGAAAATGGTTAAGTTTAGTGACTTGAAATTGTGAACTTGTTTAATGAAATGGTTAAATCTAGTGACTTGAAATTGTGAACTTGTTTTTTGAAAATGGTTAGGTGTAGTGACTTGAAATGTGAATTAGTGACTTGAAAAATGGTTAAGTGTAGTGATTTGAAATGTGAATTAGTTACTTGAAAATGGTTAAATATAGTGACTTGAAATTGCAAAGTTGTTTCTTGAAAATGTTTAAGATTTGTGACTTGAAATGTGAATTAGTGACTTGAAAATGGTTAAGTCTAGTGACTTGAAATGTGAATTAGTTATTTGAAAATGGTTAAATATAGTGACTTAAAATTGCGAACTTGTTTCTTGAAAATGTTTAAAATTAGTGACTGGAAATGTGAATTAGTGACTAGAAAATGGTTAAGTGTAGTGACTTGAAATTTTGCACTTGTTTAATGAAATGGTTAAATGTAGTGACTTGAAATTTTGATCTTTTTTCTTGAAAATGGTTTAGTGTAGTGACTTGAAAATAGTTAAGTGCAGTTACTTGAATTGTGAATTAGTGACTTTAAAAATGGTTAAGTATAGTGACTTGAAATTGTAAACTTGTTCCTTGAAATGGTTAAGTGTAGTGACTTGAAATTGTGAATTAGTGACTTTAAAAATGGTTAAGTATAGTGACTTGAAATTGTTAAATTGTTTCTTGAAATGGTTAAATGTTGAAATTGTGAACTTGTTTCTTGAAAATGGTTAGGTGTAGTGACTTGAAATGTGAATTAGTGACTTGAAAATGGTTAAGTGTAGTTACTTGAAAATGGTTAAATATAGTAGCTTAAAATTGCGAACTTGTTTCTTGAAAATATTTAAGATTAGTCACTTGAAATGTGAATTAGTGAGTAGAAAATGGTTAAGTTTAGTGACTTGAAATTGTGAACTTGTTTAGTGAAATGGTTAAATCTAGTGACTTGAAATTGTGAACTTGATTCTTTAAAATGGTTAAGTGTAGTGAATTGAAATGTGAATTAGTGACTTGAAAATGGTTAATTGTAGTGACTTGATATTTTGATCTTGTTTCTTGAAAATGGTTTAGTGTAGTGACTTGAAATGTGAATTAGTGACTTGAAAATAGTTAAGTGTAGTTATTTGAATTGTGAATTAGTGACTTTCAAAATGGTTAAGTATAGTGACTTGAAATTGTGAACTTGTTTATTGAAATTGTTAAGTGTAGTGACTTGAAATTGTGAATTAGTGACTTTAAAAATGGTTAAGTATAGTGACTTGAAATTGTGAACTTGTTTCTTGAAATGGTTAAGTGTAGTGACTTGAAATGTGAATTAGTGACTTGAAAATGGTTAGGTGTAGTGACTTGAATTGTGAATTAGTTACTTGAAAATGGTTAAATATAATGACTTGAAATTGCGAACTAGTTTCTTGAAAATATTTAAGATTAGTCACTTGAAATGTGAATTAGTGACTAGAAAATGGTTAAGTTTAGTGACTTGAAATTGTGAACTTGTTTAGTGAAATGGTTAAATCTAGTGACTTGAAATTGTAAACTTGATTCTTTAAAATGGTTAAGTGTAGTGAATTGAAATATGAATTAGTGACTTGAAAATGGTGAAATGAAGTGACTTGAAATTTTTATCTTGTTCTTGAAAATGGTTTAGTGTAGTGACTTGAAATGTGAATTAGTGACTTGAAAATAGTTAAGTTCAGTTACATGAATTGTGAATTAGTGACTTTAAGAATGGTTAAGTATAGTGACTTGAAATTGTGAATTAGTGACTTTAAAAATGGTTAAGTATAGTGATTTGAAATTGTGAACTTGTTTCTTGAAAAGGTTAAGTGTAGTGACTTGAAATGTGAATTAGTGACTTTAAAATGGTTAGGTGTAGTGACTTGAATTGTGAATTAGTTACTTGAAAATGGTGAAATGTAATGACTTGAAATTACGAACTTGTTTCTTGAAAATATTTAAGATTAGTCACTTGAAATGTGAATTAGTGACTAGAAAATGGTTAAGTTTAGTGACTTGAAATTGTGAACTTGTTTAATGAAATGGTTAAATCTAGTGACTTGAAATTGTAAACTTGATTCTTTAAAATGGTTAAGTGTAGTTAATTGAAATATGAATTAGTGACTTGATAATGGTTAAATAAAGTGACTTGAAATTTTTATCTTCTTCTTAAAAATGGTTTAGTGTAGTGACTTGAAATGTGAATTAGTGACTTGAAAATAGTTAAGTGCAGTTACATGAATTGTGAATTAGTGACTTTAAGAATGGTTAAGTATAGTGACTTGAAATTGTGAATTAGTGACTTTAAAAATGGTTAAGTATAGTGATTTGAAATTGTGAACTTGTTTCTTGAAAAGGTTAAGTGTAGTGACTTGAAATGTGAATTAGTGACTTGAAAATGGTTAGGTGTAGTGACTTGAATTGTGAATTAGTTACTTGAAAATGGTTAAATGTAATGACTTGAAATTGCGAACTTGTTTCTTGAAAATATTTAAGATTAGTCACTTGAAATGTGAATTAGTGACTAGAAAATGGTTAAGTTTAGTGACTTGAAATTGTGAACTTGTTTAATGAAATGGTTAAATCTAGTGACTTGAAATTGTGAACTTGATTCTTTAAAATGGTTAAGTGTAGTGAATTGAAATATGAATTAGTGACTTGAAAATGGTTAAATGAAGTGACTTGAAATTTTTATCTTGTTCTTGAAAATGGTTTAGTGTAGTGACTTGAAATGTGAATTAGTGACTTGAAAATAGTTAAGTGCAGTTACATGAATTGTGAATTAGTGACTTTAAGAATGGTTAAGTATAGTGACTTGAAATTGTTAAGTGTAGTGACTTGAAATTGTGAATTAGTGACTTTAAAAATGGTTAAGTATAGTGATTTGAAATTGTGAACTTGTTTCTTGAAAAGGTTAAGTGTAGTGACTTGAAATGTGAATTAGTGACTTGAAAATAGTTAGGTGTAGTGACTTGAATTGTGAATTAGTTACTTGAAAATGGTGAAATGTAATTACTTGAAATTGCGAACTTGTTTTTTGAAAATATTTAAGATTAGTCAATTGAAATGTGAATTAGTGACTAAAAAATGGTTAAGTTTAGTGACTTGAAATTGTGAATTTGTTTAATGAAATGGTTAAATCTAGTGACTTGAAATTGTGAACTTGATTCTTTAAAATGGTTAAGTGTAGTTAATTGAAATATGAATTAGTGACTTGATAATGGTTAAATAAAGTGACTTGAAATTTTTATCTTGTTCTTAAAAATGGTTTAGTGTAGTGACTTGAAATGTGAATTAGTGACTTGAAAATAGTTAAGTGCAGTTACATGAATTGTGAATTAGTGACTTTAAGAATGGTTAAGTATAGTGACTTGAAATTGTGAATTAGTGACTTTAAAAATGGTTAAGTATAGTGATTTGAAATTGTGAACTTGTTTCTTGAAAAGGTTAAGTATAGTGACTTGAAATTGTGAATTAGTGACTTTAAAAATGGTTAAGTATAGTGATTTGAAATTGTGAACTTGTTTCTTGAAAAGGTTAAGTGTAGTGACTTGAAATGTGAATTAGTGACTTTAAAATGGTTAGGTGTAGTGACTTGAATTGTGAATTAGTTACTTGAAAATGGTGAAATGTAATGACTTGAAATTGCGAACTTGTTTTTTGAAAATATTTAAGATTAGTCACTTGAAATGTGAATTAGTGACTAGAAAATGGTTAAGTTTAGTGACTTGAAATTGTGAATTTGTTTAATGAAATGGTTAAATCTAGTTACTTGAAATTGTGAACTTGATTCTTTAAAATGGTTAAGTGTAGTGAATTGAAATATGAATTAGTGACTTGAAAATGATTAAATGAAGTGACTTGAAATTTTTATCTTGTTCTTGAAAATGGTTTAGTGTAGTGACTTGAAATGTGAATTAGTGACTTGAAAATAGTTAAGTGCAGTTACATGAATTGTGAATTAGTGACTTTAAGAATGGTTAAGTATAGTGACTTGAAATTGTGAATTAGTGACTTTAAATATGGTTAAGTATAGTGATTTGAAATTGTGAACTTGTTTCTTGAAAAGGTTAAGTGTAGTGACTTGAAATGTGAATTAGTGACTTTAAAATGGTTAGGTGTAGTAATGGGGGGGGTGGTCCTTTGATCTTCTCTTCTTGGGTCATTTTATCTAAATGCGGAATTATAGTAGTTATCTCGTTCTCTAATTAGTCTTAATATAATATTGATATCTCTTACTATTAGATCTAAATAACCACTATTTTGGGTTTGTATATATCTGTCTAGATTGAATTGTATTAATGTTTCTCTTTCTCTTAGTTCATCTATAGTTCGCTGCCAATTTTCTAAATTATTTTGGTCCATTTTAATAAAAATCTAGATATCCTTCTGTATCTATATCAAGGTATATATCATTATCTCTAGAGTCATCATCACTATCATTGTTTAATATTGTGTCTATCCATAATTCTTTCATTAAGTCTATGATTTCGTGGTTAAATAGTAGGTTATATATTCTTTGTGTGATATCTGTATCTAAATTTTTTAATATATATAAGACTAATATTTTATAGTCTTTATCTCCATTTATAAGATACTTAGGTATTGGTGTTTTATATCTTTCTATATCTTCTGTTTGTTTAGGGTTACTAGTTTCTGCTATCTCGAGTTTCATATAACTAGGTTCTGTCATTTCTTACTTCTGTGTTTTAATCAATTATTCCTTCTAACCTCTGCTTATATTATTACCTTTATCATCTAATAGTCCAGTATGTTTAATTATCCGGTTGGTCACTACTATGGGTTCCAGCTTTAATCAGTTTACCCTAACCCTGCTTACTTCAGTTGGTTTACTACCCTATTCACGGCTTCCTCGCCTTTTCTGGGTTCAACCATTTTGGAAAAGCTTAGTCTGGGTCTAACTTACTCTCAGCTTCCTAACCATAGCAAACTAATAAGGATAATGTTAACATAATCAGACTATAACATGATAAATAATAATAAGCTAATCAGAGATTATTAGGAATATGATAGATTAGTTACACATATGTAAATATGAGTATACCTTTGTTGTTATCTCGTCGGTAGTATGTGGCATAGATGTTTCTATGTTGGATTCCTCCATAGCAAATATCTGAAATATATTTTTGAGTAATATCTTTTATTGAGTTCTCAACACATGAGAGGTTATAGGTAAGCAGAATTGCTTTCTCTGTTGTTACTTGATTTTCTAGTTTTTGTGTTATCTTTTCTGATCCTTTTATCCATGGTGTTGTTTTTCTAGGTTTATTTTGTACTCGTTTGGCTCCTATTTTTTGTTTACAAGGTGTTGTAAACCAGCAGTGTGTTTTTGTTAGTATATGAGGGTATAGTTCATCGATAAAGGGCATTCCTAAAATTATATCTCTTGTTGTGAAATCATAGTTATACATTGTTTTTATTGTTAGTATTTTATCATATATTTGTAATTTGACATCTTTTGCATAATATTTTATTATACTTCCTTCGTCATTAAATCCTGAAAATACAGTTGGATTTTTTATCTTTTGCCACTTAGTTTCTGGTAAACAATTGTATCTACATAAATTTGCTTCTGCACCGGTATCTATCATTGGTGTGTAATATCTACTATTGTATCCTTCTACAATTATTTTTGCTAATATATATACTTTCATTTTAAAGTATTTTTATAATATTGATTTTGTCCTATTGATTATTACATTTTTATTTTGGTAATGAATGATCAATCTTTTATCTTCTAACTTATATGGTTTTACTTGTTCTAGCCATTGTAGTCCTAAAACTATATTTGGATTTATTTGTCCTATTGTAAATTGTATATTTATAGGTATTCCGCCTATAATTACTTCTTGAATAGTTATTTCCTTTGTCTGTTTTAATTCTATTGGTAGATCGGGTATTTCTTGTTCTTGTATTATAATATCATCTTCTGTAATTAATTCTCTAGTTATCCAATTATCTTGTTCTCCTGTGTTGATTAAGATTAAATATTTTCGTTGATTTAATATTCCTGTTATATAATAGGGATGTTGTGTTGGTATTATTTCATTGGGTATTTCATATTCTATTCTTCTGGATGTACTCATTCTTGATGAGGATGAGGGGGCATCTATTTGTCTTTTTGGTGTCATTCCTATTCTTTCTTTTATTATATCTAATTCTTGATTCATATTTAATTCATCATAACTATAATCATTATTATCTATGACCGTTAATATATTGTCGAATGGGGATTCTATATTGATTTTATCAATTTTGTTAGTTGCTTGTACCATATGTTTAGTAGTTAAAATATATAAATTTTTGCATCTTGCTGTAAATATTTTACTTCCAGGGGTTAATTCTATTCCTGATAGTTTCCAATATAATACTAGGGATTTATCTATATTTCTATCTTTTATTGCTACTGTATAATTTGGGTTAACTGTAAACTTAAATTTTTGGTATATTAGATTTCCTTTTACTGCACTAATTATACTTTGTTCAATTGGGTACTTAATTCTATCATCTGCTAAGTATAGTTCTATGGGTGTATTTATTCCTTCCTTAAAACATGCTTTTATTAATATCTGTATTGCTCCTAAGTGTACATGAGTTATTTCGTTTTTCGGTTTTGGTTTTAATGCTTGTATTTCTTTGGTTATTTCTCTTTTACTTATTATGGGTACCATTGCACTACCTTGTGCATATTTACAGTCTACTGTATGTTCTTTTTGGCTTATTATATAATATTCTTCTTTAGGTTTTTTAAACCAATATTTTACCATTGGTACATCTAATACATTATCTATTTTTAAGGTTATTTCTTGTTTCGTAATTTGCTTGTATATATTTGAGTCAAATATTATTTTTTGGTTATTACTATCTTCAGTTTGGTAATTTTCTTTTTCTATTATTCCTGATTCAGTCATCAATTTCGTTTTCTATATCTGATAGATTTATATCGCTATCATCATTATTTAGGTCAGTTTCTAAATCTGCGTCATTTATCTCTATATCTGGTAATTCATCTAGTTCATAAATACTATCGTTACTTTCTAAATCATAATCTATGTATGGTAATTCCGTATAAATATTTTCTTCTATTCTTACTTCGGTAATTTGTTTTTTCTTAATATCTTTAGGTATTTTACAATCTTTAGCTAAGTGTCCTAATTTTCCACAGTTATAGCATTTGCATTCTGATAATTTTTTCTTAGGTCGATAAGGTCTTTTTCTCTTGTAATTTTTTATATAATATCTTTTTCTTGGATTTTTATGCTTATATTTAGATTTAAAAGATTTATATTTTTTAAATCGTTTTTTGTATCTAAACTTATTTTTCTTAGTTTTACAACCAAATTGTGGTGCTATCTTTTGTGTACAACACGACATATTTCTTGTTAATACTTTATCTAATTTTTGTTTATCTTTATATTCATCACACAGTCCTATAAACCATGTTTGTAAATATTTTATTCTAGCTCCTAATGTATCTGTCAAACTAGCTGCATCCCATGCTGTTATTATTTTTGTACTAAATGGTTCAGGTAACTTTGTAAAATATGTTCTTCTAACTGTTATAGCTTCTTCATGAGTATATATTGCTCTATAATAGTAATCTTTAAAAGCGCATGTATATTCATCTATATAACACATATTGCATATTGATAATTTATTCATTAATTGTCTATTTAGATTCTTATCTTTTTCTTGTTCTGCTAATTCTGTTGTCATACTTCCAAATTCATTTCTAATTCCAAATTCGTATTTGTCTAATATAGCTATGCTTGATGTTGTAATTGTTCCACTACTATCTTTATTATTTCTTAATGTTGCTCTACCGTCAGCTGTTATGTTATGTAGCCATAATTTTACTGTTCCTATTAATGTTCTTTCTATATATCCTGGTGTATCTGCTACTGATATTTTATTATCTATTAGTTGCTTTGCAATTTGTCCTATCCATACTTGTATTGTTTTATTTATATCTGTGACACAATCTAAATCTAAAAATTGTGAATGTTCTGGAGTTTTAGTTGGTGTCCATTTATTTAATCTACTTTGCCATATTGCTTCATATCTATTATCATCTGTTACTGTATAATAAGTTGGTTCTCTAGTTCGTGGGTTATCATATCTTCTTTTCTCATATGTTCTACTTGTACTTGGTTGTTCATTTTTTATAGTATGTATATTTGGTTCAGCATTTGTTGTATTTATATTTAAATCTGTTATTTGGTTTATTATTTGGGTATATGTTTCACTGTTATCGTCATTATCGTCTTCATTGTTATTATTGTCTGAATGTATTTCTGATTCGGTTTCGTTTATGGTTACATTATCTATGGTTAAATTGTCTATTGTGATGTTATCAATACTTATGTTTGGAGATTCTTCGTCAGGGTTTAAGCTTTCTAAGTGTATTTGTTCTTTTAACTGTTCTAATTCCATTGCTAACTTTTTTTCTTTTTCTTTTTTTATTTTTTCATTTTGTTTGGCTAATCTGGCTTGTACTTTCTGGGCATATATTTGTTTTAATATTGCTAATTCTTTTTCCATTTCTTGTATTTTTGTAGATGATTCGGATGTTTCTGGTTCTGGTTCAAAATATTCAGGGATTGGTTCTTGAGGTGGTATAGGTTTTTGAGGAGGGGTTTGTTTTATTTGTTGGGTTTTTAGTTGTTCGATTTCTTTTTTGGCTTCTAATCGTATTTTTTCTATTTCTAGTTTTTGATCTATTTCAGTATTTTCTTTTTGTAATCTTATCATTTCTGTTAGACTATCTTCTAATTTAGCTGATATTGGATCCGGCATTAAATATAATTTTGTACCTATTTTTCTATATCGTCGTCCTAAATTTGAGTTAGAACAACAGAAAGCAATAGAAATTATAACCTTTAATATCAATATGTTACAATCAATCTATGATAAGTTAGAACCCTTATATAGTGACAATCCGCTTAAAGGATGGCATAAACATAAAACAACAGTTACAATAGAACTAATAAATCAGAATAGTATAATAACCCAAAAACCATTAAAATATAACTTTGATGACTTAAAAGAATTTACCTTACACATAGATGAATTACTTCAAAATAATTACATCCAAGCTAGTAACAGTAAACATACTAGTCCCGCCTTTATTGTTAACAAACATAGTGAACAAAAAAGAGGGAAGAGTAGGATGGTTATTGATTATAGAAATCTAAATGCCAAAACTAAAACTTATAATTACCCAATACCAAACAAAATATTAAAAATTAGACAAATCCAAGGATATAATTACTTTAGCAAATTTGATTGCAAATCAGGATTTTATCATTTAAAAAAGAGAAGATCAAAGGACCACCCCCCCCCATTGGTATCAGAGCATAGGAATAAAAAAGATAAGATAACAGAGCATAGGATGAACGAAAATAAAATAAACGAGCATAGGAATAAAAAATATAGTACCAACAATATTTACAAAAATAGAATAAAGAAACAAAGTAAAAAACAATTTATAATACAAACAGAAAACATGAAAGGAATTGAATATGGAGAAGATTTACCAGATAAACACCCTAGATGTATAAGATTGGATAAACAAATAAATATAGCAACTAAAGTACAGAAACTAAGACTAAATTTAGATAAATTATATGAAAGATACGAATACACAAAAATACCTGAATTAATCGACACAATTTCCTATACAGAATACGAATATATTAGACAACTTATAAAACAACAAGAATATAAATATGATGAATTATAATGTATAAGCGACAACAACCAAAAGTAGTCAGAAAAATAAAAATACACTATTTAACAAGAAGAATTGAAAAACAGAGTAAAATAAAAAGACAGCAAAAATATAAGCTAAAAGAAATTACACAAATAATCAAGGAAATAAATAACTTCACTAAAAGAATAACACATTTTATTATAGCAATAACTAAAATAAGAGAATCATTAGTAAATGGATAAACCAGAGCCGAGCAACCCAGTATATATATATCCAGAAACACCAAAAATAATAAGAAAAATGGAATTATTAAGAAAATTAAATGATATACACGAAGAACTTAAAATTAGAAAAGAAAGATTAAATTATAATATATTTGCAGGAGTAGCTAAAAAATCAATCGAAGCACAAAAACAAACCATACAAGAATTAGAATTACAAAAAGATATATTAGAAATAAAATATTGTTTATGAATAAAGAAGAATATCCAGTAGAAGAAAAAACATTTTTAGGAACAGATGGAACACAAATAACAATAACACACTCAAATTTAGGACGACGATATAGAAAAATAGGTACAAAATTATATTTAATGCCGGATCCAATATCAGCTAAATTAGAAGATAGTCTAACAGAAATGATAAGATTACAAAAAGAAAATACTGAAATAGATCAAAAACTAGAAATAGAAAAAATACGATTAGAAGCCAAAAAAGAAATCGAACAACTAAAAACCCAACAAATAAAACAAACCCCTCCTCAAAAACCTATACCACCTCAAGAACCAATCCCTGAATATTTTGAACCAGAACCAGAAACATCCGAATCATCTACAAAAATACAAGAAATGGAAAAAGAATTAGCAATATTAAAACAAATATATGCCCAGAAAGTACAAGCCAGATTAGCCAAACAAAATGAAAAAATAAAAAAAGAAAAAGAAAAAAAGTTAGCAATGGAATTAGAACAGTTAAAAGAACAAATACACTTAGAAAGCTTAAACCCTGACGAAGAATCTCCAAACATAAGTATTGATAACATCACAATAGACAATTTAACCATAGATAATGTAACCATAAACGAAACCGAATCAGAAATACATTCAGACAATAATAACAATGAAGACGATAATGACGATAACAGTGAAACATATACCCAAATAATGAACCAAATAACAGATTTAAATATAAATACAACAAATGCTGAACCAAATATACATACTATAAAAAATGAACAACCAAGTACAAGTAGAACATATGAGAAAAGAAGATATGATAACCCACGAACTAGAGAACCAACTTATTATACAGTAACAGATGATAATAGATATGAAGCAATATGGCAAAGTAGATTAAATAAATGGACACCAACTAAAACTCCAGAACATTCACAATTTTTAGATTTAGATTGTGTCACAGATATAAATAAAACAATACAAGTATGGATAGGACAAATTGCAAAGCAACTAATAGATAATAAAATATCAGTAGCAGATACACCAGGATATATAGAAAGAACATTAATAGGAACAGTAAAATTATGGCTACATAACATAACAGCTGACGGTAGAGCAACATTAAGAAATAATAAAGATAGTAGTGGAACAATTACAACATCAAGCATAGCTATATTAGACAAATACGAATTTGGAATTAGAAATGAATTTGGAAGTATGACAACAGAATTAGCAGAACAAGAAAAAGATAAGAATCTAAATAGACAATTAATGAATAAATTATCAATATGCAATATGTGTTATATAGATGAATATACATGCGCTTTTAAAGATTACTATTATAGAGCAATATATACTCATGAAGAAGCTATAGCAGTTAGAAGAACATATTTTACAAAGTTACCTGAACCATTTAGTACAAAAATAATAACAGCATGGGATGCAGCTAGTTTGACAGATACATTAGGAGCTAGAATAAAATATTTACAAACATGGTTTATAGGACTGTGTGATGAATATAAAGATAAACAAAAATTAGATAAAGTATTAACAAAAAATATGTCGTGTTGTACACAAAAGATAGCACCACAATTTGGTTGTAAAACTAAGAAAAATAAGTTTAGATACAAAAAACGATTTAAAAAATATAAATCTTTTAAATCTAAATATAAGCATAAAAATCCAAGAAAAAGATATTATATAAAAAATTACAAGAGAAAAAGACCTTATCGACCTAAGAAAAAATTATCAGAATGCAAATGCTATAACTGTGGAAAATTAGGACACTTAGCTAAAGATTGTAAAATACCTAAAGATATTAAGAAAAAACAAATTACCGAAGTAAGAATAGAAGAAAATATTTATACGGAATTACCATACATAGATTATGATTTAGAAAGTAACGATAGTATTTATGAACTAGATGAATTACCAGATATAGAGATAAATGACGCAGATTTAGAAACTGACCTAAATAATGATGATAGCGATATAAATCTATCAGATATAGAAAACGAAATTGATGACTGAATCAGGAATAATAGAAAAAGAAAATTACCAAACTGAAGATAGTAATAACCAAAAAATAATATTTGACTCAAATATATACAAGCAAATTACGAAACAAGAAATAACCTTAAAAATAGATAATGTATTAGATGTACCAATGGTAAAATATTGGTTTAAAAAACCTAAAGAAGAATATTATATAATAAGCCAAAAAGAACATACAGTAGACTGTAAATATGCACAAGGTAGTGCAATGGTACCCATAATAAGTAAAAGAGAAATAACCAAAGAAATACAAGCATTAAAACCAAAACCGAAAAACGAAATAACTCATGTACACTTAGGAGCAATACAGATATTAATAAAAGCATGTTTTAAGGAAGGAATAAATACACCCATAGAACTATACTTAGCAGATGATAGAATTAAGTACCCAATTGAACAAAGTATAATTAGTGCAGTAAAAGGAAATCTAATATACCAAAAATTTAAGTTTACAGTTAACCCAAATTATACAGTAGCAATAAAAGATAGAAATATAGATAAATCCCTAGTATTATATTGGAAACTATCAGGAATAGAATTAACCCCTGGAAGTAAAATATTTACAGCAAGATGCAAAAATTTATATATTTTAACTACTAAACATATGGTACAAGCAACTAACAAAATTGATAAAATCAATATAGAATCCCCATTCGACAATATATTAACGGTCATAGATAATAATGATTATAGTTATGATGAATTAAATATGAATCAAGAATTAGATATAGTAAAAGAAAGAATAGGAATGACACCAAAAAGACAAATAGATGCCCCCTCATCCTTATCAAGAATGAGTACATCCAGAAGAATAGAATATGAAATACCCAATGAAATAATACCAACACAACATCCCTATTATATAACAGGAATATTAAATCAACGAAAATATTTAATCTTAATCAACACAGGAGAACAAGATAATTGGATAACTAGAGAATTAATTACAGAAGATGATATTATAATACAAGAACAAGAAATACCCGATCTACCAATAGAATTAAAACAGACAAAGGAAATAACTATTCAAGAAGTAATTATAGGCGGAATACCTATAAATATACAATTTACAATAGGACAAATAAATCCAAATATAGTTTTAGGACTACAATGGCTAGAACAAGTAAAACCATATAAGTTAGAAGATAAAAGATTGATCATTCATTACCAAAATAAAAATGTAATAATCAATAGGACAAAATCAATATTATAAAAATACTTTAAAATGAAAGTATATATATTAGCAAAAATAATTGTAGAAGGATACAATAGTAGATATTACACACCAATGATAGATACCGGTGCAGAAGCAAATTTATGTAGATACAATTGTTTACCAGAAACTAAGTGGCAAAAGATAAAAAATCCAACTGTATTTTCAGGATTTAATGACGAAGGAAGTATAATAAAATATTATGCAAAAGATGTCAAATTACAAATATATGATAAAATACTAACAATAAAAACAATGTATAACTATGATTTCACAACAAGAGATATAATTTTAGGAATGCCCTTTATCGATGAACTATACCCTCATATACTAACAAAAACACACTGCTGGTTTACAACACCTTGTAAACAAAAAATAGGAGCCAAACGAGTACAAAATAAACCTAGAAAAACAACACCATGGATAAAAGGATCAGAAAAGATAACACAAAAACTAGAAAATCAAGTGACAACAGAAAAAGCAATTCTGCTTACCTATAACCTCTCATGTGTTGAGAACTCAATAAAAGATATTACTCAAAAATATATTTCAGATATTTGCTATGGAGGAATCCAACATAGAAACATCTATGCCACATACTACCGACGAGATAACAACAAAGGTATACTCATATTTACATATGTGTAACTAATCTATCATATTCCTAATAATCTCTGATTAGCTTATTATTATTTATCATGTTATAGTCTGATTATGTTAACATTATCCTTATTAGTTTGCTATGGTTAGGAAGCTGAGAGTAAGTTAGACCCAGACTAAGCTTTTCCAAAATGGTTGAACCCAGAAAAGGCGAGGAAGCCGTGAATAGGGTAGTAAACCAACTGAAGTAAGCAGGGTTAGGGTAAACTGATTAAAGCTGGAACCCATAGTAGTGACCAACCGGATAATTAAACATACTGGACTATTAGATGATAAAGGTAATAATATAAGCAGAGGTTAGAAGGAATAATTGATTAAAACACAGAAGTAAGAAATGACAGAACCTAGTTATATGAAACTCGAGATAGCAGAAACTAGTAACCCTAAACAAACAGAAGATATAGAAAGATATAAAACACCAATACCTAAGTATCTTATAAATGGAGATAAAGACTATAAAATATTAGTCTTATATATATTAAAAAATTTAGATACAGATATCACACAAAGAATATATAACCTACTATTTAACCACGAAATCATAGACTTAATGAAAGAATTATGGATAGACACAATATTAAACAATGATAGTGATGATGACTCTAGAGATAATGATATATACCTTGATATAGATACAGAAGGATATCTAGATTTTTATTAAAATGGACCAAAATAATTTAGAAAATTGGCAGCGAACTATAGATGAACTAAGAGAAAGAGAAACATTAATACAATTCAATCTAGACAGATATATACAAACCCAAAATAGTGGTTATTTAGATCTAATAGTAAGAGATATCAATATTATATTAAGACTAATTAGAGAACGAGATAACTACTATAATTCCGCATTTAGATAAAATGACCCAAGAAGAGAAGATCAAAGGACCACCCCCCCCATTAATGTGGGGGGTGGTCCTTTGATCTTCTCTTCTTGGGTCATTTTATCTAAATGCGGAATTATAGTAGTTATCTCGTTCTCTAATTAGTCTTAATATAATATTGATATCTCTTACTATTAGATCTAAATAACCACTATTTTGGGTTTGTATAGGGTTACTAGTTTCTGCTATCTCGAGTTTCATATAACTAGGTTCTGTCATTTCTTACTTCTGTGTTTTAATCAAACTATTCCTTCTAACCTCTGCTTATATTATTACCTTTATCATCTAATAGTCCAGTATGTTTAATTATCCGGTTGGTCACTACTATGGGTTCCAGCTTTAATCAGTTTACCCTAACCCTGCTTACTTCAGTTGGTTTACTACCCTATTCACGGCTTCCTCGCCTTTTCTGGGTTCAACCATTTTGGAAAAGCTTAGTCTGGGTCTAACTTACTCTCAGCTTCCTAACCATAGCAAACTAATAAGGATAATGTTAACATAATCAGACTATAACATGATAAATAATAATAAGCTAATCAGAGATTATTAGGAATATGATAGATTAGTTACACATATGTAAATATGAGTATACCTTTGTTGTTATCTCGTCGGTAGTATGTGGCATAGATGTTTCTATGTTGGATTCCTCCATAGCAAATATCTGAAATATATTTTTGAGTAATATCTTTTATTGAGTTCTCAACACATGAGAGGTTATAGGTAAGCAGAATTGCTTGCCTTCCTTCTCATCTGTTCGTCTCTATTTATACATAAGAGGCAAGTGCCTCAATAATTCACATAAACGTTTCCAAATAGTGGAAAACGCGTAAAAGAAAAGTAAAACGCGTGAACAGTGCTAGTCACTGTGCACTTTACGACTTTTTACATCTTTTTTACAATTTTTTCAAAAAGTAAACAGTAACATTACTGTGTACTTTCTGACTTATTTGCACAAAGAAAAACGTGTGGGGTTTAGTGTTTCCCACTAAAAAAAGTAAAAAGATTCTCAATAATTTACATAATAAGACAAACTAAAAATATCTGCGGGTCTTCCCATTAGCTTTTGTCTGTAGCTCTTCTGTCCTGCTGTCATCATTCTAGATTTACTTCTGGTATAGTTGTAGTATTTCCTCCACTGCACTTTGAACAATGGTGATCTGGGTATTTTGGTCCTAAATACTGGCAATATTTAACCAATAAATTTTCTGAAATAAAATCTTTTTTGATAGCTCTTGTTGTTGGGGTATCTTCGGGTCTTAGTAATGTCCATATCCAACTACGTACTTCTTCCATATCTTCTTGTCGTAGTACTCTTGCATTTGCATAGATCATGGCATGGTCTCTACAATGATATTTCCATATGTTATGTCCATTGGTGTAATTGTTGACTAGTTCTTGAATAATTACTTGCAGTCCTATTAATCTTTTTGTAGCAAAGAATGTTGGTATATCAACTTCTGGTATTTCTGGTTGCTTTTCTATGTCCTCTGGGATAATCATAGCTCTGGTTAGTCCAATTTTTACTACTTGGATGAGTGGTTTTATCTCATTGTATAATATTTCGGCTGGTGCTGAATAACATCTTATATAAAAGAATGATCCGTCTGTAATTCTTTTGTATATGGAAAAGGCATTATATAAGTCTGGTATTTGTTGTAGTTCTGCTCCATCGGCTGTATATACTGTTGCGAGTAGTCCATATTCATAGCATGTACGTACTAAATTTGCACTGGTGCCAGGCTGGGCTATTAGTTTATTGTATCCTTGTAGTTTCTGAGTTATAAAATCTTTTTGAGGGTCAGTGGTTGTCTGAGATCTTGGATGTAAATTCAAAAAGGTTTGGGTTTTATACATATTTTGGATGTATGCTCTGGAAATGTGGTTATATACTTGTTTATTTTGGTTTAGACTTGCGGCATATGTGGATGTTTGTGGACTTGGTATAGTCGGATGTGATAGGTTTATGGGTTGTTTATTCCTGATAGAGGTTTTTGTAAACTGGTTATTTAAATTTTGGTTTTGTCTTTTTGTAGGTTGACTGGTTGGATTTGAGCTGCTTGCTCCTGTAGATGCTTTTCCTGTAGCTGCATTAACAAACTTGTTATGAGTTTTATGGAGTTTCTCAACGTCTCCTTCTAGTTCTGGAATTTTTATGTCTTCCGATTGACATAGTTCAGCATATTTTGAGTCATGCGGTTGACTTGTAGCTTTGTCCTTCTTTAGCTCTTTTAGTTCTAGCTCAAAACTGTCCACTTTTAAGCAAAGTGTAGTCATGGCTTTTAACAAAATATTCATTTGGCTATCTTGATCTGTCTGGGTAGCTTTGTCTTGATAAGTAGTCTGCAGTGACATTTTTGTTAGTACTGATCACTTCTATTGTAAATGTAAAATTTTGTATATTTAAGACAAGTCTTCGTATTTCTTTTGTTGTAACTGAGTCGTCTAATTTTCTTGTTAGCCACCATTTTACTTGTGTATTATCTGTTCTGACAATAAATTTGTTATAAACAATATATGGTTCGAATGCTAATAAACATTTATATAAGGCAAATAATTCTTTCCTATTTATTTCCCATTTATCTTGAGGTTCCGTATATGTTCCTGAGTGATATCTACAGTGATGTTCTGTTTTTGTATCAATATACTTATATTTTAATACTCCACCGTAACTATGGTTACTTGAATCTGTTTCTACTATATATATAAATTCTTTTGTTATATCTGGAAAATATAATTTTGGTAACTTTTGACATAATTCTTTAACCTTTTGTATATGTTTTCTATCTGTTTGGTCAAAATGATATTCAATATCCTTTTTTAATTTTTTATTTAATGGTTTTAAATATTCTGCTAATTTTGGTATATATTCTCTTACTTGATTTACTAATCCTAAAAAGGATTGTAATTTTTTCTTCGTATCTAGTATTTCATCTGAATTTATAATTTTTTGTACTATATGTGTTTGCATTTTTACTCCATTCTTATCTATTTGTATACCAAGAAATTCTATTTGTTTTTTCATTATTTCTGCCTTGCTTTTACTTAAACTAATTCCTGCTGTATCTATAATGTTAATAAATTTATTTAGTAATTGTATGTGTTCGTCTTCTGTTCTTGAATATAACAATATATCATCAATATATACAATACAATTTTCTAATTGTGTAAAGTAAGTATCCATAAAATGTTGATACCTACCTGGTGCATTTTTATATCCAAAGGGTAAAACATTCCATTCATAAAATCCTTGGGGTACTGTGAATGCTGTTAAATGTTTAGAGTTATCTTCTAATTTTAAATGATAAAATCCTGATTTGCAATCAAATTTGCTAAAGTAATTATATCCTTGGATTTGTCTAATTTTTAATATTTTATTTGGTATTGGGTAATTATAAGTTTTAGTTTTGGCATTTAGATTTCTATAATCAATAAATATCGTATTTTTTCTATTTCTAGTTTTTGATCTATTTCAGTATTTTCTTTTTGTAATCTTATCATTTCTGTTAGACTATCTTCTAATTTAGCTGATATTGGATCCGGCATTAAATATAATTTTGTACCTATTTTTCTATATCGTCGTCCTAAATTTGAGTGTGTTATTGTTATTTGTGTTCCATCTGTTCCTAAAAATGTTTTTTCTTCTACTGGATATTCTTCTTTATTCATAAACAATATTTTATTTCTAATATATCTTTTTGTAATTCTAATTCTTGTATGGTTTGTTTTTGTGCTTCGATTGATTTTTTAGCTACTCCTGCAAATATATTATAATTTAATCTTTCTTTTCTAATTTTAAGTTCTTCGTGTATATCATTTAATTTTCTTAATAATTCCATTTTTCTTATTATTTTTGGTGTTTCTGGATATATATATACTGGGTTGCTCGGCTCTGGTTTATCCATTTACTAATGATTCTCTTATTTTAGTTATTGCTATAATAAAATGTGTTATTCTTTTAGTGAAGTTATTTATTTCCTTGATTATTTGTGTAATTTCTTTTAGCTTATATTTTTGCTGTCTTTTTATTTTACTCTGTTTTTCAATTCTTCTTGTTAAATAGTGTATTTTTATTTTTCTGACTACTTTTGGTTGTTGTCGCTTATACATTATAATTCATCATATTTATATTCTTGTTGTTTTATAAGTTGTCTAATATATTCGTATTCTGTATAGGAAATTGTGTCGATTAATTCAGGTATTTTTGTGTATTCGTATCTTTCATATAATTTATCTAAATTTAGTCTTAGTTTCTGTACTTTAGTTGCTATATTTATTTGTTTATCCAATCTTATACATCTAGGGTGTTTATCTGGTAAATCTTCTCCATATTCAATTCCTTTCATGTTTTCTGTTTGTATTATAAATTGTTTTTTACTTTGTTTCTTTATTCTATTTTTGTAAATATTGTTGGTACTATATTTTTTATTCCTATGCTCGTTTATTTTATTTTTGTTCATCCTATGCTCTGTTATCTTATCTTTTTTATTCCTATGCTCTGATACCAATGGGGGGGGTGGTCCTTTGATCTTCTAACTTATATGGTTTTACTTGTTCTAGCCATTGTAGTCCTAAAACTGGTTTATTTTGTACTCGTTTGGCTCCTATTTTTTGTTTACAAGGTGTTGTAAACCAGCAGTGTGTTTTTGTTAGTATATGAGGGTATAGTTCATCGATAAAGGGCATTCCTAAAATTATATCTCTTGTTGTGAAATCATAGTTATACATTGTTTTTATTGTTAGTATTTTATCATATATTTGTAATTTGACATCTTTTGCATAATATTTTATTATACTTCCTTCGTCATTAAATCCTGAAAATACAGTTGGATTTTTTATCTTTTGCCACTTAGTTTCTGGTAAACAATTGTATCTACATAAATTTGCTTCTGCACCGGTATCTATCATTGGTGTGTAATATCTACTATTGTATCCTTCTACAATTATTTTTGCTAATATATATACTTTCATTTTAAAGTATTTTTATAATATTGATTTTGTCCTATTGATTATTACATTTTTATTTTGGTAATGAATGATCAATCTTTTATCTTCTAACTTATATGGTTTTACTTGTTCTAGCCATTGTAGTCCTAAAACTATATTTGGATTTATTTGTCCTATTGTAAATTGTATATTTATAGGTATTCCGCCTATAATTACTTCTTGAATAGTTATTTCCTTTGTCTGTTTTAATTCTATTGGTAGATCGGGTATTTCTTGTTCTTGTATTATAATATCATCTTCTGTAATTAATTCTCTAGTTATCCAATTATCTTGTTCTCCTGTGTTGATTAAGATTAAATATTTTCGTTGATTTAATATTCCTGTTATATAATAGGGATGTTGTGTTGGTATTATTTCATTGGGTATTTCATATTCTATTCTTCTGGATGTACTCATTCTTGATAAGGATGAGGGGGCATCTATTTGTCTTTTTGGTGTCATTCCTATTCTTTCTTTTATTATATCTAATTCTTGATTCATATTTAATTCATCATAACTATAATCATTATTATCTATGACCGTTAATATATTGTCGAATGGGGATTCTATATTGATTTTATCAATTTTGTTAGTTGCTTGTACCATATGTTTAGTAGTTAAAATATATAAATTTTTGCATCTTGCTGTAAATATTTTACTTCCAGGGGTTAATTCTATTCCTGATAGTTTCCAATATAATACTAGGGATTTATCTATATTTCTATCTTTTATTGCTACTGTATAATTTGGGTTAACTGTAAACTTAAATTTTTGGTATATTAGATTTCCTTTTACTGCACTAATTATACTTTGTTCAATTGGGTACTTAATTCTATCATCTGCTAAGTATAGTTCTATGGGTGTATTTATTCCTTCCTTAAAACATGCTTTTATTAATATCTGTATTGCTCCTAAGTGTACATGAGTTATTTCGTTTTTCGGTTTTGGTTTTAATGCTTGTATTTCTTTGGTTATTTCTCTTTTACTTATTATGGGTACCATTGCACTACCTTGTGCATATTTACAGTCTACTGTATGTTCTTTTTGGCTTATTATATAATATTCTTCTTTAGGTTTTTTAAACCAATATTTTACCATTGGTACATCTAATACATTATCTATTTTTAAGGTTATTTCTTGTTTCGTAATTTGCTTGTATATATTTGAGTCAAATATTATTTTTTGGTTATTACTATCTTCAGTTTGGTAATTTTCTTTTTCTATTATTCCTGATTCAGTCATCAATTTCGTTTTCTATATCTGATAGATTTATATCGCTATCATCATTATTTAGGTCAGTTTCTAAATCTGCGTCATTTATCTCTATATCTGGTAATTCATCTAGTTCATAAATACTATCGTTACTTTCTAAATCATAATCTATGTATGGTAATTCCGTATAAATATTTTCTTCTATTCTTACTTCGGTAATTTGTTTTTTCTTAATATCTTTAGGTATTTTACAATCTTTAGCTAAGTGTCCTAATTTTCCACAGTTATAGCATTTGCATTCTGATAATTTTTTCTTAGGTCGATAAGGTCTTTTTCTCTTGTAATTTTTTATATAATATCTTTTTCTTGGATTTTTATGCTTATATTTAGATTTAAAAGATTTATATTTTTTAAATCGTTTTTTATATCTAAACTTATTTTTCTTAGTTTTACAACCAAATTGTGGTGCTATCTTTTGTGTACAACACGACATATTTTTTGTTAATACTTTATCTAATTTTTGTTTATCTTTATATTCATCACACAGTCCTATAAACCATGTTTGTAAATATTTTATTCTAGCTCCTAATGTATCTGTCAAACTAGCTGCATCCCATGCTGTTATTATTTTTGTACTAAATGGTTCAGGTAACTTTGTAAAATATGTTCTTCTAACTGCTATAGCTTCTTCATGAGTATATATTGCTCTATAATAGTAATCTTTAAAAGCGCATGTATATTCATCTATATAACACATATTGCATATTGATAATTTATTCATTAATTGTCTATTTAGATTCTTATCTTTTTCTTGTTCTGCTAATTCTGTTGTCATACTTCCAAATTCATTTCTAATTCCAAATTCGTATTTGTCTAATATAGCTATGCTTGATGTTGTAATTGTTCCACTACTATCTTTATTATTTCTTAATGTTGCTCTACCGTCAGCTGTTATGTTATGTAGCCATAATTTTACTGTTCCTATTAATGTTCTTTCTATATATCCTGGTGTATCTGCTACTGATATTTTATTATCTATTAGTTGCTTTGCAATTTGTCCTATCCATACTTGTATTGTTTTATTTATATCTGTGACACAATCTAAATCTAAAAATTGTGAATGTTCTGGAGTTTTAGTTGGTGTCCATTTATTTAATCTACTTTGCCATATTGCTTCATATCTATTATCATCTGTTACTGTATAATAAGTTGGTTCTCTAGTTCGTGGGTTATCATATCTTCTTTTCTCATATGTTCTACTTGTACTTGGTTGTTCATTTTTTATAGTATGTATATTTGGTTCAGCATTTGTTGTATTTATATTTAAATCTGTTATTTGGTTTATTATTTGGGTATATGTTTCACTGTTATCGTCATTATCGTCTTCATTGTTATTATTGTCTGAATGTATTTCTGATTCGGTTTCGTTTATGGTTACATTATCTATGGTTAAATTGTCTATTGTGATGTTATCAATACTTATGTTTGGAGATTCTTCGTCAGGGTTTAAGCTTTCTAAGTGTATTTGTTCTTTTAACTGTTCTAATTCCATTGCTAACTTTTTTTCTTTTTCTTTTTTTATTTTTTCATTTTGTTTGGCTAATCTGGCTTGTACTTTCTGGGCATATATTTGTTTTAATATTGCTAATTCTTTTTCCATTTCTTGTATTTTTGTAGATGATTCGGATGTTTCTGGTTCTGGTTCAAAATATTCAGGGATTGGTTCTTGAGGTGGTATAGGTTTTTGAGGAGGGGTTTGTTTTATTTGTTGGGTTTTTAGTTGTTCGATTTCTTTTTTGGCTTCTAATCGTATTTTTTCTATTTCTAGTTTTTGATCTATTTCAGTATTTTCTTTTTGTAATCTTATCATTTCTGTTAGACTATCTTCTAATTTAGCTGATATTGGATCCGGCATTAAATATAATTTTGTACCTATTTTTCTATATCGTCGTCCTAAATTTGAGTGTGTTATTGTTATTTGTGTTCCATCTGTTCCTAAAAATGTTTTTTCTTCTACTGGATATTCTTCTTTATTCATAAACAATATTTTATTTCTAATATATCTTTTTGTAATTCTAATTCTTGTATGGTTTGTTTTTGTGCTTCGATTGATTTTTTAGCTACTCCTGCAAATATATTATAATTTAATCTTTCTTTTCTAATTTTAAGTTCTTCGTGTATATCATTTAATTTTCTTAATAATTCCATTTTTCTTATTATTTTTGGTGTTTCTGGATATATATATACTGGGTTGCTCGGCTCTGGTTTATCCATTTACTAATGATTCTCTTATTTTAGTTATTGCTATAATAAAATGTGTTATTCTTTTAGTGAAGTTATTTATTTCCTTGATTATTTGTGTAATTTCTTTTAGCTTATATTTTTGCTGTCTTTTTATTTTACTCTGTTTTTCAATTCTTCTTGTTAAATAGTGTATTTTTATTTTTCTGACTACTTTTGGTTGTTGTCGCTTATACATTATAATTCATCATATTTATATTCTTGTTGTTTTATAAGTTGTCTAATATATTCGTATTCTGTATAGGAAATTGTGTCGATTAATTCAGGTATTTTTGTGTATTCGTATCTTTCATATAATTTATCTAAATTTAGTCTTAGTTTCTGTACTTTAGTTGCTATATTTATTTGTTTATCCAATCTTATACATCTAGGGTGTTTATCTGGTAAATCTTCTCCATATTCAATTCCTTTCATGTTTTCTGTTTGTATTATAAATTGTTTTTTACTTTGTTTCTTTATTCTATTTTTGTAAATATTGTTGGTACTATATTTTTTATTCCTATGCTCGTTTATTTTATTTTCGTTCATCCTATGCTCTGATATCTTATCTTTTTTATTCCTATGCTCTGATACCAAAATAATTACTTCAAAATAATTACATCCAAGCTAGTAACAGTAAACATACTAGTCCCGCCTTTATTGTTAACAAACATAGTGAACAAAAAAGAGGGAAGAGTAGGATGGTTATTGATTATAGAAATCTAAATGCCAAAACTAAAACTTATAATTACCCAATACCAAACAAAATATTAAAAATTAGACAAATCCAAGGATATAATTACTTTAGCAAATTTGATTGCAAATCAGGATTTTATCATTTAAAATTAGAAGATAACTCTAAACATTTAACAGCATTCACAGTACCCCAAGGATTTTATGAATGGAATGTTTTACCCTTTGGATATAAAAATGCACCAGGTAGGTATCAACATTTTATGGATACTTACTTTACACAATTAGAAAACTGTATTGTATATATTGATGATATATTGTTATATTCAAGAACAGAAGACGAACACATACAATTACTAAATAAATTTATTAACATTATAGATACAGCAGGAATTAGTTTAAGTAAAAGCAAGGCAGAAATAATGAAAAAACAAATAGAATTTCTTGGTATACAAATAGATAAGAATGGAGTAAAAATGCAAACACATATAGTACAAAAAATTATAAATTCAGATGAAATACTAGATACGAAGAAAAAATTACAATCCTTTTTAGGATTAGTAAATCAAGTAAGAGAATATATACCAAAATTAGCAGAATATTTAAAACCATTAAATAAAAAATTAAAAAAGGATATTGAATATCATTTTGACCAAACAGATAGAAAACATATACAAAAGGTTAAAGAATTATGTCAAAAGTTACCAAAATTATATTTTCCAGATATAACAAAAGAATTTATATATATAGTAGAAACAGATTCAAGTAACCATAGTTACGGTGGAGTATTAAAATATAAGTATATTGATACAAAAACAGAACATCACTGTAGATATCACTCAGGAACATATACGGAACCTCAAGATAAATGGGAAATAAATAGGAAAGAATTATTTGCCTTATATAAATGTTTATTAGCATTCGAACCATATATTGTTTATAACAAATTTATTGTCAGAACAGATAATACACAAGTAAAATGGTGGCTAACAAGAAAATTAGACGACTCAGTTACAACAAAAGAAATACGAAGACTTGTCTTAAATATACAAAATTTTACATTTACAATAGAAGTGATCAGTACTAACAAAAATGTCACTGCAGACTACTTATCAAGACAAAGCTACCCAGACAGATCAAGATAGCCAAATGGATATTTTGTTAAAAGCCATGACTACACTTTGCTTAAAAGTGGACAGTTTTGAGCTAGAACTAAAAGAGCTAAAGAAGGACAAAGCTACAAGTCAACCGCATGACTCAAAATATGCTGAACTATGTCAATCGGAAGACATAAAAATTCCAGAACTAGAAGGAGACGTTGAGAAACTCCATAAAACTCATAACAAGTTTGTTAATGCAGCTACAGGAAAAGCATCTACAGGAGCAAGCAGCTCAAATCCAACCAGTCAACCTACAAAAAGACAAAACCAAAATTTAAATAACCAGTTTACAAAAACCTCTATCAGGAATAAACAACCCATAAACCTATCACATCCGACTATACCAAGTCCACAAACATCCACATATGCCGCAAGTCTAAACCAAAATAAACAAGTATATAACCACATTTCCAGAGCATACATCCAAAATATGTATAAAACCCAAACCTTTTTGAATTTACATCCAAGATCTCAGACAACCACTGACCCTCAAAAAGATTTTATAACTCAGAAACTACAAGGATACAATAAACTAATAGCCCAGCCTGGCACCAGTGCAAATTTAGTACGTACATGCTATGAATATGGACTACTCGCAACAGTATATACAGCCGATGGAGCAGAACTACAACAAATACCAGACTTATATAATGCCTTTTCCATATACAAAAGAATTACAGACGGATCATTCTTTTATATAAGATGTTATTCAGCACCAGCCGAAATATTATACAATGAGATAAAACCACTCATCCAAGTAGTAAAAATTGGACTAACCAGAGATATGATTATCCCAGAGGACATAGAAAAGCAACCAGAAATACCAGAAGTTGATATACCAACATTCTTTGCTACAAAAAGATTAATAGGACTGCAAGTAATTATTCAAGAACTAGTCAACAATTACACCAATGGACATAACATATGGAAATATCATTGTAGAGACCATGCCATGATCTATGCAAATGCAAGAGTACTACGACAAGAAGATATGGAAGAAGTACGTAGTTGGATATGGACATTACTAAGACCCGAAGATACCCCAACAACAAGAGCTATCAAAAAAGATTTTATTTCAGAAAATTTATTGGTTAAATATTGCCAGTATTTAGGACCAAAATACCCAGATCACCATTGTTCAAAGTGCAGTGGAGGAAATACTACAACTATACCAGAAGTAAATCTAGAATGATGACAGCAGGACAGAAGAGCTACAGACAAAAGCTAATGGGAAGACCCGCAGATATTTTTAGTTTGTCTTATTATGTAAATTATTGAGAATCTTTTTACTTTTTTTAGTGGGAAACACTAAACCCCACACGTTTTCCTTTGTGCAAATAAGTCAGAAAGTACACAGTAATGTTACTGTTTACTTTTTGAAAAAATTGTAAAAAAGATGTAAAAAGTCGTAAAGTGCACAGTGACTAGCACTGTTCACGCGTTTTACTTTTCTTTTACGCGTTTTCCACTATTTGGAAACGTTTATGTGAATTATTGAGGCACTTGCCTCTTATGTATAAATAGAGACGAACAGATGAGAAGGAAGGCAAGCAATTCTGCTTACCTATAACCTCTCATGTGTTGAGAACTCAATAAAAAATATTACTCAAAAATATATTTCAGATATTTGCTATGGAGGAATCCAACATAGAAACATCTATGCCACATACTACCGACGAGATAACAACAAAGGTATACTCATATTTACATATGTGTAACTAATCTATCATATTCCTAATAATCTCTGATTAGCTTATTATTATTTATCATGTTATAGTCTGATTATGTTAACATTATCCTTATTAGTTTGCTATGGTTAGGAAGCTGAGAGTAAGTTAGACCCAGACTAAGCTTTTCCAAAATGGTTGAACCCAGAAAAGGCGAGGAAGCCGTGAATAGGGTAGTAAACCAACTGAAGTAAGCAGGGTTAGGGTAAACTGATTAAAGCTGGAACCCATAGTAGTGACCAACCGGATAATTAAACATACTGGACTATTAGATGATAAAGGTAATAATATAAGCAGAGGTTAGAAGGAATAATTGATTAAAACACAGAAGTAAGAAATGACAGAACCTAGTTATATGAAACTCGAGATAGCAGAAACTAGTAACCCTAAACAAACAGAAGATATAGAAAGATATAAAACACCAATACCTAAGTATCTTATAAATGGAGATAAAGACTATAAAATATTAGTCTTATATATATTAAAAAATTTAGATACAGATATCACACAAAGAATATATAACCTACTATTTAACCACGAAATCATAGACTTAATGAAAGAATTATGGATAGACACAATATTAAACAATGATAGTGATGATGACTCTAGAGATAATGATATATACCTTGATATAGATACAGAAGGATATCTAGATTTTTATTAAAATGGACCAAAATAATTTAGAAAATTGGCAGCAAACTATAGATGAACTAAGAGAAAGAGAAACATTAATACAATTCAATCTAGACAAATATATACAAACCCAAAATAGTGGTTATTTAGATCTAATAGTAAGAGATATCAATATTATATTAAGACTAATTAGAGAACGAGATAACTACTATAATTCCGCATTTAGATAAAATGACCCAAGAAGAGAAGATCAAAGGACCACCCCCCCCATTGGTATCAGAGCATAGGAATAAAAAAGATAAGATAACAGAGCATAGGATGAACGAAAATAAAATAAACGAGCATAGGAATAAAAAATATAGTACCAACAATATTTACAAAAATAGAATAAAGAAACAAAGTAAAAAACAATTTATAATACAAACAGAAAACATGAAAGGAATTGAATATGGAGAAGATTTACCAGATAAACACCCTAGATGTATAAGATTGGATAAACAAATAAATATAGCAACTAAAGTACAGAAACTAAGACTAAATTTAGATAAATTATATGAAAGATACGAATACACAAAAATACCTGAATTAATCGACACAATTTCCTATACAGAATACGAATATATTAGACAACTTATAAAACAACAAGAATATAAATATGATGAATTATAATGTATAAGCGACAACAACCAAAAGTAGTCAGAAAAATAAAAATACACTATTTAACAAGAAGAATTGAAAAACAGAGTAAAATAAAAAGACAGCAAAAATATAAGCTAAAAGAAATTACACAAATAATCAAGGAAATAAATAACTTCACTAAAAGAATAACACATTTTATTATAGCAATAACTAAAATAAGAGAATCATTAGTAAATGGATAAACCAGAGCCGAGCAACCCAGTATATATATATCCAGAAACACCAAAAATAATAAGAAAAATGGAATTATTAAGAAAATTAAATGATATACACGAAGAACTTAAAATTAGAAAAGAAAGATTAAATTATAATATATTTGCAGGAGTAGCTAAAAAATCAATCGAAGCACAAAAACAAACCATACAAGAATTAGAATTACAAAAAGATATATTAGAAATAAAATATTGTTTATGAATAAAGAAGAATATCCAGTAGAAGAAAAAACATTTTTAGGAACAGATGGAACACAAATAACAATAACACACTCAAATTTAGGACGACGATATAGAAAAATAGGTACAAAATTATATTTAATGCCGGATCCAATATCAGCTAAATTAGAAGATAGTCTAACAGAAATGATAAGATTACAAAAAGAAAATACTGAAATAGATCAAAAACTAGAAATAGAAAAAATACGATTAGAAGCCAAAAAAGAAATCGAACAACTAAAAACCCAACAAATAAAACAAACCCCTCCTCAAAAACCTATACCACCTCAAGAACCAATCCCTGAATATTTTGAACCAGAACCAGAAACATCCGAATCATCTACAAAAATACAAGAAATGGAAAAAGAATTAGCAATATTAAAACAAATATATGCCCAGAAAGTACAAGCCAGATTAGCCAAACAAAATGAAAAAATAAAAAAAGAAAAAGAAAAAAAGTTAGCAATGGAATTAGAACAGTTAAAAGAACAAATACACTTAGAAAGCTTAAACCCTGACGAAGAATCTCCAAACATAAGTATTGATAACATCACAATAGACAATTTAACCATAGATAATGTAACCATAATGATGATAGCGATATAAATCTATCAGATATAGAAAACGAAATTGATGACTGAATCAGGAATAATAGAAAAAGAAAATTACCAAACTGAAGATAGTAATAACCAAAAAATAATATTTGACTCAAATATATACAAGCAAATTACGAAACAAGAAATAACCTTAAAAATAGATAATGTATTAGATGTACCAATGGTAAAATATTGGTTTAAAAAACCTAAAGAAGAATATTATATAATAAGCCAAAAAGAACATACAGTAGACTGTAAATATGCACAAGGTAGTGCAATGGTACCCATAATAAGTAAAAGAGAAATAACCAAAGAAATACAAGCATTAAAACCAAAACCGAAAAACGAAATAACTCATGTACACTTAGGAGCAATACAGATATTAATAAAAGCATGTTTTAAGGAAGGAATAAATACACCCATAGAACTATACTTAGCAGATGATAGAATTAAGTACCCAATTGAACAAAGTATAATTAGTGCAGTAAAAGGAAATCTAATATACCAAAAATTTAAGTTTACAGTTAACCCAAATTATACAGTAGCAATAAAAGATAGAAATATAGATAAATCCCTAGTATTATATTGGAAACTATCAGGAATAGAATTAACCCCTGGAAGTAAAATATTTACAGCAAGATGCAAAAATTTATATATTTTAACTACTAAACATATGGTACAAGCAACTAACAAAATTGATAAAATCAATATAGAATCCCCATTCGACAATATATTAACGGTCATAGATAATAATGATTATAGTTATGATGAATTAAATATGAATCAAGAATTAGATATAGTAAAAGAAAGAATAGGAATGACACCAAAAAGACAAATAGATGCCCCCTCATCCTTATCAAGAATGAGTACATCCAGAAGAATAGAATATGAAATACCCAATGAAATAATACCAACACAACATCCCTATTATATAACAGGAATATTAAATCAACGAAAATATTTAATCTTAATCAACACAGGAGAACAAGATAATTGGATAACTAGAGAATTAATTACAGAAGATGATATTATAATACAAGAACAAGAAATACCCGATCTACCAATAGAATTAAAACAGACAAAGGAAATAACTATTCAAGAAGTAATTATAGGCGGAATACCTATAAATATACAATTTACAATAGGACAAATAAATCCAAATATAGTTTTAGGACTACAATGGCTAGAACAAGTAAAACCATATAAGTTAGAAGATAAAAGATTGATCATTCATTACCAAAATAAAAATGTAATAATCAATAGGACAAAATCAATATTATAAAAATACTTTAAAATGAAAGTATATATATTAGCAAAAATAATTGTAGAAGGATACAATAGTAGATATTACACACCAATGATAGATACCGGTGCAGAAGCAAATTTATGTAGATACAATTGTTTACCAGAAACTAAGTGGCAAAAGATAAAAAATCCAACTGTATTTTCAGGATTTAATGACGAAGGAAGTATAATAAAATATTATGCAAAAGATGTCAAATTACAAATATATGATAAAATACTAACAATAAAAACAATGTATAACTATGATTTCACAACAAGAGATATAATTTTAGGAATGCCCTTTATCGATGAACTATACCCTCATATACTAACAAAAACACACTGCTGGTTTACAACACCTTGTAAACAAAAAATAGGAGCCAAACGAGTACAAAATAAACCTAGAAAAACAACACCATGGATAAAAGGATCAGAAAAGATAACACAAAAACTAGAAAATCAAGTGACAACAGAGAAAGCAATAGAAATTATAACCTTTAATATCAATATGTTACAATCAATCTATGATAAGTTAGAACCCTTATATAGTGACAATCCGCTTAAAGGATGGCATAAACATAAAACAACAGTTACAATAGAACTAATAAATCAGAATAGTATAATAACCCAAAAACCATTAAAATATAACTTTGATGACTTAAAAGAATTTACCTTACACATAGATGAATTACTTCAAAATAATTACATCCAAGCTAGTAACAGTAAACATACTAGTCCCGCCTTTATTGTTAACAAACATAGTGAACAAAAAAGAGGGAAGAGTAGGATGGTTATTGATTATAGAAATCTAAATGCCAAAACTAAAACTTATAATTACCCAATACCAAATAAAATATTAAAAATTAGACAAATCCAAGGATATAATTACTTTAGCAAATTTGATTGCAAATCAGGATTTTATCATTTAAAATTAGAAGATAACTCTAAACATTTAACAGCATTCACAGTACCCCAAGGATTTTATGAATGGAATGTTTTACCCTTTGGATATAAAAATGCACCAGGTAGGTATCAACATTTTATGGATACTTACTTTACACAATTAGAAAACTGTATTGTATATATTGATGATATATTGTTATATTCAAGAACAGAAGACGAACACATACAATTACTAAATAAATTTATTAACATTATAGATACAGCAGGAATTAGTTTAAGTAAAAGCAAGGCAGAAATAATGAAAAAACAAATAGAATTTCTTGGTATACAAATAGATAAGAATGGAGTAAAAATGCAAACACATATAGTACAAAAAATTATAAATTCAGATGAAATACTAGATACGAAGAAAAAATTACAATCCTTTTTAGGATTAGTAAATCAAGTAAGAGAATATATACCAAAATTAGCAGAATATTTAAAACCATTAAATAAAAAATTAAAAAAGGATATTGAATATCATTTTGACCAAACAGATAGAAAACATATACAAAAGGTTAAAGAATTATGTCAAAAGTTACCAAAATTATATTTTCCAGATATAACAAAAGAATTTATATATATAGTAGAAACAGATTCAAGTAACCATAGTTACGGTGGAGTATTAAAATATAAGTATATTGATACAAAAACAGAACATCACTGTAGATATCACTCAGGAACATATACGGAACCTCAAGATAAATGGGAAATAAATAGGAAAGAATTATTTGCCTTATATAAATGTTTATTAGCATTCGAACCATATATTGTTTATAACAAATTTATTGTCAGAACAGATAATACACAAGTAAAATGGTGGCTAACAAGAAAATTAGACGACTCAGTTACAACAAAAGAAATACGAAGACTTGTCTTAAATATACAAAATTTTACATTTACAATAGAAGTGATCAGTACTAACAAAAATGTCACTGCAGACTACTTATCAAGACAAAGCTACCCAGACAGATCAAGATAGCCAAATGGATATTTTGTTAAAAGCCATGACTACACTTTGCTTAAAAGTGGACAGTTTTGAGCTAGAACTAAAAGAGCTAAAGAAGGACAAAGCTACAAGTCAACCGCATGACTCAAAATATGCTGAACTATGTCAATCGGAAGACATAAAAATTCCAGAACTAGAAGGAGACGTTGAGAAACTCCATAAAACTCATAACAAGTTTGTTAATGCAGCTACAGGAAAAGCATCTACAGGAGCAAGCAGCTCAAATCCAACCAGTCAACCTACAAAAAGACAAAACCAAAATTTAAATAACCAGTTTACAAAAACCTCTATCAGAAATAAACAACCCATAAACCTATCACATCCGACTATACCGAGTCCACAAACATCCACATATGCCGCAAGTCTAAACCAAAATAAACAAGTATATAACCACATTTCCAGAGCATACATCCAAAATATGTATAAAACCCAAACCTTTTTGAATTTACATCCAAGATCTCAGACAACCACTGACCCTCAAAAAGATTTTATAACTCAGAAACTACAAGGATACAATAAACTAATAGCCCAGCCTGGCACCAGTGCAAATTTAGTACGTACATGCTATGAATATGGACTACTCGCAACAGTATATACAGCCGATGGAGCAGAACTACAACAAATACCAGACTTATATAATGCCTTTTCCATATACAAAAGAATTACAGACGGATCATTCTTTTATATAAGATGTTATTCAGCACCAGCCGAAATATTATACAATGAGATAAAACCACTCATCCAAGTAGTAAAAATTGGACTAACCAGAGATATGATTATCCCAGAGGACATAGAAAAGCAACCAGAAATACCAGAAGTTGATATACCAACATTCTTTGCTACAAAAAGATTAATAGGACTGCAAGTAATTATTCAAGAACTAGTCAACAATTACACCAATGGACATAACATATGGAAATATCATTGTAGAGACCATGCCATGATCTATGCAAATGCAAGAGTACTACGACAAGAAGATATGGAAGAAGTACGTAGTTGGATATGGACATTACTAAGACCCGAAGATACCCCAACAACAAGAGCTATCAAAAAAGATTTTATTTCAGAAAATTTATTGGTTAAATATTGCCAGTATTTAGGACCAAAATACCCAGATCACCATTGTTCAAAGTGCAGTGGAGGAAATACTACAACTATACCAGAAGTAAATCTAGAATGATGACAGCAGGACAGAAGAGCTACAGACAAAAGCTAATGGGAAGACCCGCAGATATTATTTTAGTTTGTCTTATTATGTAAATTATTGAGAATCTTTTTACTTTTTTTAGTGGGAAACACTAAACCCCACACGTTTTCCTTTGTGCAAATAAGTCAGAAAGTACACAGTAATGTTACTGTTTACTTTTTGAAAAAATTGTAAAAAAGATGTAAAAAGTCGTAAAGTGCACAGTGACTAGCACTGTTCACGCGTTTTACTTTTCTTTTACGCGTTTTCCACTATTTGGAAACGATTATGTGAATTATTGAGGCACTTGCCTCTTATGTATAAATAGAGACGACAGATGAGAAAGAAGGCAAGCAATTCTGCTTACCTATAACCTCTCATGTGTTGAGAACTCAATAAAAGATATTACTCAAAAATATATTTCAGATATTTGCTATGGAGGAATCCAACATAGAAACATCTATGCCACATACTACCGACGAGATAACAACAAAGGTATACTCATATTTACATATGTGTAACTAATCTATCATATTCCTAATAATCTCTGATTAGCTTATTATTATTTATCATGTTATAGTCTGATTATGTTAACATTATCCTTATTAGTTTGCTATGGTTAGGAAGCTGAGAGTAAGTTAGACCCAGACTAAGCTTTTCCAAAATGGTTGAACCCAGAAAAGGCGAGGAAGCCGTGAATAGGGTAGTAAACCAACTGAAGTAAGCAGGGTTAGGGTAAACTGATTAAAGCTGGAACCCATAGTAGTGACCAACCGGATAATTAAACATACTGGACTATTAGATGATAAAGGTAATAATATAAGCAGAGGTTAGAAGGAATAATTGATTAAAACACAGAAGTAAGAAATGACAGAACCTAGTTATATGAAACTCGAGATAGCAGAAACTAGTAACCCTAAACAAACAGAAGATATAGAAAGATATAAAACACCAATACCTAAGTATCTTATAAATGGAGATAAAGACTATAAAATATTAGTCTTATATATATTAAAAAATTTAGATACAGATATCACACAAAGAATATATAACCTACTATTTAACCACGAAATCATAGACTTAATGAAAGAATTATGGATAGACACAATATTAAACAATGATAGTGATGATGACTCTAGAGATAATGATATATACCTTGATATAGATACAGAAGGATATCTAGATTTTTATTAAAATGGACCAAAATAATTTAGAAAATTGGCAGCGAACTATAGATGAACTAAGAGAAAGAGAAACATTAATACAATTCAATCTAGACAGATATATACAAACCCAAAATAGTGGTTATTTAGATCTAATAGTAAGAGATATCAATATTATATTAAGACTAATTAGAGAACGAGATAACTACTATAATTCCGCATTTAGATAAAATGACCCAAGAAGAGAAGATCAAAGGACCACCCCCCACATTGGTATCAGAGCATAGGAATAAAAAAGATAAGATAACAGAGCATAGGATGAACAAAAATAAAATAAACGAGCATAGGAATAAAAAATATAGTACCAACAATATTTACAAAAATAGAATAAAGAAACAAAGTAAAAAACAATTTATAATACAAACAGAAAACATGAAAGGAATTGAATATGGAGAAGATTTACCAGATAAACACCCTAGATGTATAAGATTGGATAAACAAATAAATATAGCAACTAAAGTACAGAAACTAAGACTAAATTTAGATAAATTATATGAAAGATACGAATACACAAAAATACCTGAATTAATCGACACAATTTCCTATACAGAATACGAATATATTAGACAACTTATAAAACAACAAGAATATAAATATGATGAATTATAATGTATAAGCGACAACAACCAAAAGTAGTCAGAAAAATAAAAATACACTATTTAACAAGAAGAATTGAAAAACAGAGTAAAATAAAAAGACAGCAAAAATATAAGCTAAAAGAAATTACACAAATAATCAAGGAAATAAATAACTTCACTAAAAGAATAACACATTTTATTATAGCAATAACTAAAATAAGAGAATCATTAGTAAATGGATAAACCAGAGCCGAGCAACCCAGTATATATATATCCAGAAACACCAAAAATAATAAGAAAAATGGAATTATTAAGAAAATTAAATGATATACACGAAGAACTTAAAATTAGAAAAGAAAGATTAAATTATAATATATTTGCAGGAGTAGCTAAAAAATCAATCGAAGCACAAAAACAAACCATACAAGAATTAGAATTACAAAAAGATATATTAGAAATAAAATATTGTTTATGAATAAAGAAGAATATCCAGTAGAAGAAAAAACATTTTTAGGAACAGATGGAACACAAATAACAATAACACACTCAAATTTAGGACGACGATATAGAAAAATAGGTACAAAATTATATTTAATGCCGGATCCAATATCAGCTAAATTAGAAGATAGTCTAACAGAAATGATAAGATTACAAAAAGAAAATACTGAAATAGATCAAAAACTAGAAATAGAAAAAATACGATTAGAAGCCAAAAAAGAAATCGAACAACTAAAAACCCAACAAATAAAACAAACCCCTCCTCAAAAACCTATACCACCTCAAGAACCAATCCCTGAATATTTTGAACCAGAACCAGAAACATCCGAATCATCTACAAAAATACAAGAAATGGAAAAAGAATTAGCAATATTAAAACAAATATATGCCCAGAAAGTACAAGCCAGATTAGCCAAACAAAATGAAAAAATAAAAAAAGAAAAAGAAAAAAAGTTAGCAATGGAATTAGAACAGTTAAAAGAACAAATACACTTAGAAAGCTTAAACCCTGACGAAGAATCTCCAAACATAAGTATTGATAACATCACAATAGACAATTTAACCATAGATAATGTAACCATAAACGAAACCGAATCAGAAATACATTCAGACAATAATAACAATGAAGACGATAATGACGATAACAGTGAAACATATACCCAAATAATGTGGGGGGTGGTCCTTTGATCTTCTCTTCTTGGGTCATTTTATCTAAATGCGGAATTATAGTAGTTATCTCGTTCTCTAATTAGTCTTAATATAATATTGATATCTCTTACTATTAGATCTAAATAACCACTATTTTGGGTTTGTATAGGGTTACTAGTTTCTGCTATCTCGAGTTTCATATAACTAGGTTCTGTCATTTCTTACTTCTGTGTTTTAATCAAACTATTCCTTCTAACCTCTGCTTATATTATTACCTTTATCATCTAATAGTCCAGTATGTTTAATTATCCGGTTGGTCACTACTATGGGTTCCAGCTTTAATCAGTTTACCCTAACCCTGCTTACTTCAGTTGGTTTACTACCCTATTCACGGCTTCCTCGCCTTTTCTGGGTTCAACCATTTTGGAAAAGCTTAGTCTGGGTCTAACTTACTCTCAGCTTCCTAACCATAGCAAACTAATAAGGATAATGTTAACATAATCAGACTATAACATGATAAATAATAATAAGCTAATCAGAGATTATTAGGAATATGATAGATTAGTTACACATATGTAAATATGAGTATACCTTTGTTGTTATCTCGTCGATAGTATGTGGCATAGATGTTTCTATGTTGGATTCCTCCATAGCAAATATCTGAAATATATTTTTGAGTAATATCTTTTATTGAGTTCTCAACACATGAGAGGTTATAGGTAAGCAGAATTGCTTGCCTTCCTTCTCATCTGTTCGTCTCTATTTATACATAAGAGGCAAGTGCCTCAATAATTCACATAAACGTTTCCAAATAGTGGAAAACGCGTAAAAGGAAAGTAAAACGCGTGAACAGTGCTAGTCACTGTGCACTTTACGACTTTTTACATCTTTTTTACAATTTTTTCAAAAAGTAAACAGTAACATTACTGTGTACTTTCTGACTTATTTGCACAAAGAAAAACGTGTGGGGTTTAGTGTTTCCCACTAAAAAAAGTAAAAAGATTCTCAATAATTTACATAATAAGACAAACTAAAAATATCTGCGGGTCTTCCCATTAGCTTTTGTCTGTAGCTCTTCTGTCCTGCTGTCATCATTCTAGATTTACTTCTGGTATAGTTGTAGTATTTCCTCCACTGCACTTTGAACAATGGTGATCTGGGTATTTTGGTCCTAAATACTGGCAATATTTAACCAATAAATTTTCTGAAATAAAATCTTTTTTGATAGCTCTTGTTGTTGGGGTATCTTCGGGTCTTAGTAATGTCCATATCCAACTACGTACTTCTTCCATATCTTCTTGTCGTAGTACTCTTGCATTTGCATAGATCATGGCATGGTCTCTACAATGATATTTCCATATGTTATGTCCATTGGTGTAATTGTTGACTAGTTCTTGAATAATTACTTGCAGTCCTATTAATCTTTTTGTAGCAAAGAATGTCGGTATATCAACTTCTGGTATTTCTGGTTGCTTTTCTATATCCTCTGGGATAATCATATCTCTGGTTAGTCCAATTTTTACTACTTGGATGAGTGGTTTTATCTCATTGTATAATATTTCGGCTGGTGCTGAATAACATCTTATATAAAAGAATGATCCGTCTGTAATTCTTTTGTATATGGAAAAGGCATTATATAAGTCTGGTATTTGTTGTAGTTCTGCTCCATCGGCTGTATATACTGTTGCGAGTAGTCCATATTCATAGCATGTACGTACTAAATTTGCACTGGTGCCAGGCTGGGCTATTAGTTTATTGTATCCTTGTAGTTTCTGAGTTATAAAATCTTTTTGAGGGTCAGTGGTTGTCTGAGATCTTGGATGTAAATTCAAAAAGGTTTGGGTTTTATACATATTTTGGATGTATGCTCTGGAAATGTGGTTATATACTTGTTTATTTTGGTTTAGACTTGCGGCATATGTGGATGTTTGTGGACTTGGTATAGTCGGATGTGATAGGTTTATGGGTTGTTTATTTCTGATAGAGGTTTTTGTAAACTGGTTATTTAAATTTTGGTTTTGTCTTTTTGTAGGTTGACTGGTTGGATTTGAGCTGCTTGCTCCTGTAGATGCTTTTCCTGTAGCTGCATTAACAAACTTGTTATGAGTTTTATGGAGTTTCTCAACGTCTCCTTCTAGTTCTGGAATTTTTATGTCTTCCGATTGACATAGTTCAGCATATTTTGAGTCATGCGGTTGACTTGTAGCTTTGTCCTTCTTTAGCTCTTTTAGTTCTAGCTCAAAACTGTCCACTTTTAAGCAAAGTGTAGTCATGGCTTTTAACAAAATATCCATTTGGCTATCTTGATCTGTCTGGGTAGCTTTGTCTTGATAAGTAGTCTGCAGTGACATTTTTGTTAGTACTGATCACTTCTATTGTAAATGTAAAATTTTGTATATTTAAGACAAGTCTTCGTATTTCTTTTGTTGTAACTGAGTCGTCTAATTTTCTTGTTAGCCACCATTTTACTTGTGTATTATCTGTTCTGACAATAAATTTGTTATAAACAATATATGGTTCGAATGCTAATAAACATTTATATAAGGCAAATAATTCTTTCCTATTTATTTCCCATTTATCTTGAGGTTCCGTATATGTTCCTGAGTGATATCTACAGTGATGTTCTGTTTTTGTATCAATATACTTATATTTTAATACTCCACCGTAACTATGGTTACTTGAATCTGTTTCTACTATATATATAAATTCTTTTGTTATATCTGGAAAATATAATTTTGGTAACTTTTGACATAATTCTTTAACCTTTTGTATATGTTTTCTATCTGTTTGGTCAAAATGATATTCAATATCCTTTTTTAATTTTTTATTTAATGGTTTTAAATATTCTGCTAATTTTGGTATATATTCTCTTACTTGATTTACTAATCCTAAAAAGGATTGTAATTTTTTCTTCGTATCTAGTATTTCATCTGAATTTATAATTTTTTGTACTATATGTGTTTGCATTTTTACTCCATTCTTATCTATTTGTATACCAAGAAATTCTATTTGTTTTTTCATTATTTCTGCCTTGCTTTTACTTAAACTAATTCCTGCTGTATCTATAATGTTAATAAATTTATTTAGTAATTGTATGTGTTCGTCTTCTGTTCTTGAATATAACAATATATCATCAATATATACAATACAATTTTCTAATTGTGTAAAGTAAGTATCCATAAAATGTTGATACCTACCTGGTGCATTTTTATATCCAAAGGGTAAAACATTCCATTCATAAAATCCTTGGGGTACTGTGAATGCTGTTAAATGTTTAGAGTTATCTTCTAATTTTAAATGATAAAATCCTGATTTGCAATCAAATTTGCTAAAGTAATTATATCCTTGGATTTGTCTAATTTTTAATATTTTATTTGGTATTGGGTAATTATAAGTTTTAGTTTTGGCATTTAGATTTCTATAATCAATAACCAAAATAAACAAGTATACAACCATATTTCTAGAGCTTATATACAAAATATGTATAAAACCCAAACCTTTTTGAATTTACATCCAAGATCTCAGACAACCACTGACCCTCAAAAAGATTTTATAACTCAGAAACTACAAGGATACAATAAACTAATAGCCCAGCCTGGCACCAGTGCAAATTTAGTACGTACATGCTATGAATATGGACTACTCGCAACGGTATATACAGCCGATGGAGCAGAACTACAACAAATACCAGACTTATATAATGCCTTTTCCATATACAAAAGAATTACAGACGGATCATTCTTTTATATAAGATGTTATTCAGCACCAGCCGAAATATTATACAATGAGATAAAACCACTCATCCAAGTAGTAAAAATTGGACTAACCAGAGATATGATTATCCCAGAGGACATAGAAAAGCAACCAGAAATACCAGAAGTTGATATACCAACATTCTTTGCTACAAAAAGATTAATAGGACTGCAAGTAATTATTCAAGAACTAGTCAACAATTATACCAATGGACATAACATATGGAAATATCATTGTAGAGACCATGCCATGATCTATGCAAATGCAAGAGTACTACGACAAGAAGATATGGAAGAAGTACGTAGTTGGATATGGACATTACTAAGACCCGAAGATACCCCAACAACAAGAGCTATCAAAAAAGATTTTATTTCAGAAAATTTATTGGTTAAATATTGCCAGTATTTAGGACCAAAATACCCAGATCACCATTGTTCAAAGTGCAGTGGAGGAAATACTACAACTATACCAGAAGTAAATCTAGAATGATGACAGCAGGACAGAAGAGCTACAGACAAAAGCTAATGGGAAGACCCGCAGATATTTTTAGTTTGTCTTATTATGTAAATTATTGAGAATCTTTTTACTTTTTTTAGTGGGAAACACTAAACCCCACACGTTTTCCTTTGTGCAAATAAGTCAGAAAGTACACAGTAATGTTACTGTTTACTTTTTGAAAAAATTGTAAAAAAGATGTAAAAAGTCGTAAAGTGCACAGTGACTAGCACTGTTCACGCGTTTTACTTTTCTTTTACGCGTTTTCCACTATTTGGAAACGATTATGTGAATTATTGAGGCACTTGCCTCTTATGTATAAATAGAGACGACAGATGAGAAAGAAGGCAAGCAATTCTGCTTACCTATAACCTCTCATGTGTTGAGAACTCAATAAAAAATATTACTCAAAAATATATTTCAGATATTTGCTATGGAGGAATCCAACATAGAAACATCTATGCCACATACTACCGACGAGATAACAACAAAGGTATACTCATATTTACATATGTGTAACTAATCTATCATATTCCTAATAATCTCTGATTAGCTTATTATTATTTATCATGTTATAGTCTGATTATGTTAACATTATCCTTATTAGTTTGCTATGGTTAGGAAGCTGAGAGTAAGTTAGACCCAGACTAAGCTTTTCCAAAATGGTTGAACCCAGAAAAGGCGAGGAAGCCGTGAATAGGGTAGTAAACCAACTGAAGTAAGCAGGGTTAGGGTAAACTGATTAAAGCTGGAACCCATAGTAGTGACCAACCGGATAATTAAACATACTGGACTATTAGATGATAAAGGTAATAATATAAGCAGAGGTTAGAAGGAATAATTGATTAAAACACAGAAGTAAGAAATGACAGAACCTAGTTATATGAAACTCGAGATAGCAGAAACTAGTAACCCTAAACAAACAGAAGATATAGAAAGATATAAAACACCAATACCTAAGTATCTTATAAATGGAGATAAAGACTATAAAATATTAGTCTTATATATATTAAAAAATTTAGATACAGATATCACACAAAGAATATATAACCTACTATTTAACCACGAAATCATAGACTTAATGAAAGAATTATGGATAGACACAATATTAAACAATGATAGTGATAATGACTCTAGAGATAATGATATATACCTTGATATAGATACAGAAGGATATCTAGATTTTTATTAAAATGGACCAAAATAATTTAGAAAATTGGCAGCGAACTATAGATGAACTAAGAGAAAGAGAAACATTAATACAATTCAATCTAGACAGATATATACAAACCCAAAATAGTGGTTATTTAGATCTAATAGTAAGAGATATCAATATTATATTAAGACTAATTAGAGAACGAGATAACTACTATAATTCCGCATTTAGATAAAATGACCTTCCACAAAAACGAAATAATATTTGAAGAATATTTTTGATCTAGAATGATGACAATATATATTAAAACAACAGTTACAATAGAACTAATAAATCAGAATAGTATAATAACCCAAAAACCATTAAAATATAACTTTGATGACTTAAAAGAATTTACCTTACACATAGATGAATTACTTCAAAATAATTACATCCAAGCTAGTAACAGTAAACATACTAGTCCCGCCTTTATTGTTAACAAACATAGTGAACAAAAAAGAGGGAAGAGTAGGATGGTTATTGATTATAGAAATCTAAATGCCAAAACTAAAACTTATAATTACCCAATACCAAATAAAATATTAAAAATTAGACAAATCCAAGGATATAATTACTTTAGCAAATTTGATTGCAAATCAGGATTTTATCATTTAAAATTAGAAGATAACTCTAAACATTTAACAGCATTCACAGTACCCCAAGGATTTTATGAATGGAATGTTTTACCCTTTGGATATAAAAATGCACCAGGTAGGTATCAACATTTTATGGATACTTACTTTACACAATTAGAAAATTGTATTGTATATATTGATGATATATTGTTATATTCAAGAACAGAAGACGAACACATACAATTACTAAATAAATTTATTAACATTATAGATACAGCAGGAATTAGTTTAAGTAAAAGCAAGGCAGAAATAATGAAAAAACAAATAGAATTTCTTGGTATACAAATAGATAAGAATGGAGTAAAAATGCAAACACATATAGTACAAAAAATTATAAATTCAGATGAAATACTAGATACGAAGAAAAAATTACAATCCTTTTTAGGATTAGTAAATCAAGTAAGAGAATATATACCAAAATTAGCAGAATATTTAAAACCATTAAATAAAAAATTAAAAAAGGATATTGAATATCATTTTGACCAAACAGATAGAAAACATATACAAAAGGTTAAAGAATTATGTCAAAAGTTACCAAAATTATATTTTCCAGATATAACAAAAGAATTTATATATATAGTAGAAACAGATTCAAGTAACCATAGTTACGGTGGAGTATTAAAATATAAGTATATTGATACAAAAACAGAACATCACTGTAGATATCACTCAGGAACATATACGGAACCTCAAGATAAATGGGAAATAAATAGGAAAGAATTATTTGCCTTATATAAATGTTTATTAGCATTCGAACCATATATTGTTTATAACAAATTTATTGTCAGAACAGATAATACACAAGTAAAATGGTGGCTAACAAGAAAATTAGACGACTCAGTTACAACAAAAGAAATACGAAGACTTGTCTTAAATATACAAAATTTTACATTTACAATAGAAGTGATCAGTACTAACAAAAATGTCACTGCAGACTACTTATCAAGACAAAGCTACCCAGACAGATCAAGATAGCCAAATGGATATTTTGTTAAAAGCCATGACTACACTTTGCTTAAAAGTGGACAGTTTTGAGCTAGAACTAAAAGAGCTAAAGAAGGACAAAGCTACAAGTCAACCGCATGACTCAAAATATGCTGAACTATGTCAATCGGAAGACATAAAAATTCCAGAACTAGAAGGAGACGTTGAGAAACTCCATAAAACTCATAACAAGTTTGTTAATGCAGCTACAGGAAAAGCATCTACAGGAGCAAGCAGCTCAAATCCAACCAGTCAACCTACAAAAAGACAAAACCAAAATTTAAATAACCAGTTTACAAAAACCTCTATCAGAAATAAACAACCCATAAACCTATCACATCCGACTATACCAAGTCCACAAACATCCACATATACCGCAAGCCTAAACCAAAATAAACAAGTATACAACCATATTTCCAGAGCATACATCCAAAATATGTATAAAACCCAAACCTTTTTGAATTTACATCCAAGATCTCAGACAACCACTGACCCTCAAAAAGATTTTATAACTCAGAAACTACAAGGATACAATAAACTAATAGCCCAGCCTGGCACCAGTGCAAATTTAGTACGTACATGCTATGAATATGGACTACTCGCAACAGTATATACAGCCGATGGAGCAGAACTACAACAAATACCAGACTTATATAATGCCTTTTCCATATACAAAAGAATTACAGACGGATCATTCTTTTATATAAGATGTTATTCAGCACCAGCCGAAATATTATACAATGAGATAAAACCACTCATCCAAGTAGTAAAAATTGGACTAACCAGAGATATGATTATCCCAGAGGACATAGAAAAGCAACCAGAAATACCAGAAGTTGATATACCAACATTCTTTGCTACAAAAAGATTAATAGGACTGCAAGTAATTATTCAAGAACTAGTCAACAATTACACCAATGGACATAACATATGGAAATATCATTGTAGAGACCATGCCATGATCTATGCAAATGCAAGAGTACTACGACAAGAAGATATGGAAGAAGTACGTAGTTGGATATGGACATTACTAAAACCCGAAGATACCCCAACAACAAGAGCTATCAAAAAAGATTTTATTTCAGAAAATTTATTGATTAAATATTGCCAGTATTTAGGACCAAAATACCCAGATCACCATTGTTCAAAGTGCAGTGGAGGAAATACTACAACTATACCAGAAGTAAATCTAGAATGATGACAGCAGGACAGAAGAGCTACAGACAAAAGCTAATGGGAAGACCCGCAGATATTTTTAGTTTGTCTTATTATGTAAATTATTGAGAATCTTTTTACTTTTTTTAGTGGGAAACACTAAACCCCACACGTTTTCCTTTGTGCAAATAAGTCAGAAAGTACACAGTAATGTTACTGTTTACTTTTTGAAAAAATTGTAAAAAAGATGTAAAAAGTCGTAAAGTGCACAGTGACTAGCACTGTTCACGCGTTTTACTTTTCTTTTACGCGTTTTCCACTATTTGGAAACGATTATGTGAATTATTGAGGCACTTGCCTCTTATGTATAAATAGAGACGACAGATGAGAAAGAAGGCAAGCAATTCTGCTTACCTATAACCTCTCATGTGTTGAGAACTCAATAAAAGATATTACTCAAAAATATATTTCAGATATTTGCTATGGAGGAATCCAACATAGAAACATCTATGCCACATACTACCGACGAGATAACAACAAAGGTATACTCATATTTACATATGTGTAACTAATCTATCATATTCCTAATAATCTCTGATTAGCTTATTATTATTTATCATGTTATAGTCTGATTATGTTAACATTATCCTTATTAGTTTGCTATGGTTAGGAAGCTGAGAGTAAGTTAGACCCAGACTAAGCTTTTCCAAAATGGTTGAACCCAGAAAAGGCGAGGAAGCCGTGAATAGGGTAGTAAACCAACTGAAGTAAGCAGGGTTAGGGTAAACTGATTAAAGCTGGAACCCATAGTAGTGACCAACCGGATAATTAAACATACTGGACTATTAGATGATAAAGGTAATAATATAAGCAGAGGTTAGAAGGAATAATTGATTAAAACACAGAAGTAAGAAATGACAGAACCTAGTTATATGAAACTCGAGATAGCAGAAACTAGTAACCCTAAACAAACAGAAGATATAGAAAGATATAAAACACCAATACCTAAGTATCTTATAAATGGAGATAAAGACTATAAAATATTAGTCTTATATATATTAAAAAATTTAGATACAGATATCACACAAAGAATATATAACCTACTATTTAACCACGAAATCATAGACTTAATGAAAGAATTATGGATAGACACAATATTAAACAATGATAGTGATGATGACTCTAGAGATAATGATATATACCTTGATATAGATACAGAAGGATATCTAGATTTTTATTAAAATGGACCAAAATAATTTAGAAAATTGGCAGCGAACTATAGATGAACTAAGAGAAAGAGAAACATTAATACAATTCAATCTAGACAGATATATACAAACCCAAAATAGTGGTTATTTAGATCTAATAGTAAGAGATATCAATATTATATTAAGACTAATTAGAGAACGAGATAACTACTATAATTCCGCATTTAGATAAAATGACCCAAGAAGAGAAGATCAAAGGACCACCCCCCACATTGGTATCAGAGCATAGGAATAAAAAAGATAAGATAACAGAGCATAGGATGAACAAAAATAAAATAAACGAGCATAGGAATAAAAAATATAGTACCAACAATATTTACAAAAATAGAATAAAGAAACAAAGTAAAAAACAATTTATAATACAAACAGAAAACATGAAAGGAATTGAATATGGAGAAGATTTACCAGATAAACACCCTAGATGTATAAGATTGGATAAACAAATAAATATAGCAACTAAAGTACAGAAACTAAGACTAAATTTAGATAAATTATATGAAAGATACGAATACACAAAAATACCTGAATTAATCGACACAATTTCCTATACAGAATACGAATATATTAGACAACTTATAAAACAACAAGAATATAAATATGATGAATTATAATGTATAAGCGACAACAACCAAAAGTAGTCAGAAAAATAAAAATACACTATTTAACAAGAAGAATTGAAAAACAGAGTAAAATAAAAAGACAGCAAAAATATAAGCTAAAAGAAATTACACAAATAATCAAGGAAATAAATAACTTCACTAAAAGAATAACACATTTTATTATAGCAATAACTAAAATAAGAGAATCATTAGTAAATGGATAAACCAGAGCCGAGCAACCCAGTATATATATATCCAGAAACACCAAAAATAATAAGAAAAATGGAATTATTAAGAAAATTAAATGATATACACGAAGAACTTAAAATTAGAAAAGAAAGATTAAATTATAATATATTTGCAGGAGTAGCTAAAAAATCAATCGAAGCACAAAAACAAACCATACAAGAATTAGAATTACAAAAAGATATATTAGAAATAAAATATTGTTTATGAATAAAGAAGAATATCCAGTAGAAGAAAAAACATTTTTAGGAACAGATGGAACACAAATAACAATAACACACTCAAATTTAGGACGACGATATAGAAAAATAGGTACAAAATTATATTTAATGCCGGATCCAATATCAGCTAAATTAGAAGATAGTCTAACAGAAATGATAAGATTACAAAAAGAAAATACTGAAATAGATCAAAAACTAGAAATAGAAAAAATACGATTAGAAGCCAAAAAAGAAATCGAACAACTAAAAACCCAACAAATAAAACAAACCCCTCCTCAAAAACCTATACCACCTCAAGAACCAATCCCTGAATATTTTGAACCAGAACCAGAAACATCCGAATCATCTACAAAAATACAAGAAATGGAAAAAGAATTAGCAATATTAAAACAAATATATGCCCAGAAAGTACAAGCCAGATTAGCCAAACAAAATGAAAAAATAAAAAAAGAAAAAGAAAAAAAGTTAGCAATGGAATTAGAACAGTTAAAAGAACAAATACACTTAGAAAGCTTAAACCCTGACGAAGAATCTCCAAACATAAGTATTGATAACATCACAATAGACAATTTAACCATAGATAATGTAACCATAAACGAAACCGAATCAGAAATACATTCAGACAATAATAACAATGAAGACGATAATGACGATAACAGTGAAACATATACCCAAATAATGAACCAAATAACAGATTTAAATATAAATACAACAAATGCTGAACCAAATATACATACTATAAAAAATGAACAACCAAGTACAAGTAGAACATATGAGAAAAGAAGATATGATAACCCACGAACTAGAGAACCAACTTATTATACAGTAACAGATGATAATAGATATGAAGCAATATGGCAAAGTAGATTAAATAAATGGACACCAACTAAAACTCCAGAACATTCACAATTTTTAGATTTAGATTGTGTCACAGATATAAATAAAACAATACAAGTATGGATAGGACAAATTGCAAAGCAACTAATAGATAATAAAATATCAGTAGCAGATACACCAGGATATATAGAAAGAACATTAATAGGAACAGTAAAATTATGGCTACATAACATAACAGCTGACGGTAGAGCAACATTAAGAAATAATAAAGATAGTAGTGGAACAATTACAACATCAAGCATAGCTATATTAGACAAATACGAATTTGGAATTAGAAATGAATTTGGAAGTATGACAACAGAATTAGCAGAACAAGAAAAAGATAAGAATCTAAATAGACAATTAATGAATAAATTATCAATATGCAATATGTGTTATATAGATGAATATACATGCGCTTTTAAAGATTACTATTATAGAGCAATATATACTCATGAAGAAGCTATAACAGTTAGAAGAACATATTTTACAAAGTTACCTGAACCATTTAGTACAAAAATAATAACAGCATGGGATGCAGCTAGTTTGACAGATACATTAGGAGCTAGAATAAAATATTTACAAACATGGTTTATAGGACTGTGTGATGAATATAAAGATAAACAAAAATTAGATAAAGTATTAACAAGAAATATGTCGTGTTGTACACAAAAGATAGCACCACAATTTGGTTGTAAAACTAAGAAAAATAAGTTTAGATACAAAAAACGATTTAAAAAATATAAATCTTTTAAATCTAAATATAAGCATAAAAATCCAAGAAAAAGATATTATATAAAAAATTACAAGAGAAAAAGACCTTATCGACCTAAGAAAAAATTATCAGAATGCAAATGCTATAACTGTGGAAAATTAGGACACTTAGCTAAAGATTGTAAAATACCTAAAGATATTAAGAAAAAACAAATTACCGAAGTAAGAATAGAAGAAAATATTTATACGGAATTACCATACATAGATTATGATTTAGAAAGTAACGATAGTATTTATGAACTAGATGAATTACCAGATATAGAGATAAATGACGCAGATTTAGAAACTGACCTAAATAATGATGATAGCGATATAAATCTATCAGATATAGAAAACGAAATTGATGACTGAATCAGGAATAATAGAAAAAGAAAATTACCAAACTGAAGATAGTAATAACCAAAAAATAATATTTGACTCAAATATATACAAGCAAATTACGAAACAAGAAATAACCTTAAAAATAGATAATGTATTAGATGTACCAATGGTAAAATATTGGTTTAAAAAACCTAAAGAAGAATATTATATAATAAGCCAAAAAGAACATACAGTAGACTGTAAATATGCACAAGGTAGTGCAATGGTACCCATAATAAGTAAAAGAGAAATAACCAAAGAAATACAAGCATTAAAACCAAAACCGAAAAACGAAATAACTCATGTACACTTAGGAGCAATACAGATATTAATAAAAGCATGTTTTAAGGAAGGAATAAATACACCCATAGAACTATACTTAGCAGATGATAGAATTAAGTACCCAATTGAACAAAGTATAATTAGTGCAGTAAAAGGAAATCTAATATACCAAAAATTTAAGTTTACAGTTAACCCAAATTATACAGTAGCAATAAAAGATAGAAATATAGATAAATCCCTAGTATTATATTGGAAACTATCAGGAATAGAATTAACCCCTGGAAGTAAAATATTTACAGCAAGATGCAAAAATTTATATATTTTAACTACTAAACATATGGTACAAGCAACTAACAAAATTGATAAAATCAATATAGAATCCCCATTCGACAATATATTAACGGTCATAGATAATAATGATTATAGTTATGATGAATTAAATATGAATCAAGAATTAGATATAGTAAAAGAAAGAATAGGAATGACACCAAAAAGACAAATAGATGCCCCCTCATCCTTATCAAGAATGAGTACATCCAGAAGAATAGAATATGAAATACCCAATGAAATAATACCAACACAACATCCCTATTATATAACAGGAATATTAAATCAACGAAAATATTTAATCTTAATCAACACAGGAGAACAAGATAATTGGATAACTAGAGAATTAATTACAGAAGATGATATTATAATACAAGAACAAGAAATACCCGATCTACCAATAGAATTAAAACAGACAAAGGAAATAACTATTCAAGAAGTAATTATAGGCGGAATACCTATAAATATACAATTTACAATAGGACAAATAAATCCAAATATAGTTTTAGGACTACAATGGCTAGAACAAGTAAAACCATATAAGTTAGAAGATAAAAGATTGATCATTCATTACCAAAATAAAAATGTAATAATCAATAGGACAAAATCAATATTATAAAAATACTTTAAAATGAAAGTATATATATTAGCAAAAATAATTGTAGAAGGATACAATAGTAGATATTACACACCAATGATAGATACCGGTGCAGAAGCAAATTTATGTAGATACAATTGTTTACCAGAAACTAAGTGGCAAAAGATAAAAAATCCAACTGTATTTTCAGGATTTAATGACGAAGGAAGTATAATAAAATATTATGCAAAAGATGTCAAATTACAAATATATGATAAAATACTAACAATAAAAACAATGTATAACTATGATTTCACAACAAGAGATATAATTTTAGGAATGCCCTTTATCGATGAACTATACCCTCATATACTAACAAAAACACACTGCTGGTTTACAACACCTTGTAAACAAAAAATAGGAGCCAAACGAGTACAAAATAAACCTAGAAAAACAACACCATGGATAAAAGGATCAGAAAAGATAACACAAAAACTAGAAAATCAAGTGACAACAGAGAAAGCAATAGAAATTATAACCTTTAATATCAATATGTTACAATCAATCTATGATAAGTTAGAACCCTTATATAGTGACAATCCGCTTAAAGGATGGCATAAACATAAAACAACAGTTACAATAGAACTAATAAATCAGAATAGTATAATAACCCAAAAACCATTAAAATATAACTTTGATGACTTAAAAGAATTTACCTTACACATAGATGAATTACTTCAAAATAATTACATCCAAGCTAGTAACAGTAAACATACTAGTCCCGCCTTTATTGTTAACAAACATAGTGAACAAAAAAGAGGGAAGAGTAGGATGGTTATTGATTATAGAAATCTAAATGCCAAAACTAAAACTTATAATTACCCAATACCAAATAAAATATTAAAAATTAGACAAATCCAAGGATATAATTACTTTAGCAAATTTGATTGCAAATCAGGATTTTATCATTTAAAATTAGAAGATAACTCTAAACATTTAACAGCATTCACAGTACCCCAAGGATTTTATGAATGGAATGTTTTACCCTTTGGATATAAAAATGCACCAGGTAGGTATCAACATTTTATGGATACTTACTTTACACAATTAGAAAATTGTATTGTATATATTGATGATATATTGTTATATTCAAGAACAGAAGACGAACACATACAATTACTAAATAAATTTATTAACATTATAGATACAGCAGGAATTAGTTTAAGTAAAAGCAAGGCAGAAATAATGAAAAAACAAATAGAATTTCTTGGTATACAAATAGATAAGAATGGAGTAAAAATGCAAACACATATAGTACAAAAAATTATAAATTCAGATGAAATACTAGATACGAAGAAAAAATTACAATCCTTTTTAGGATTAGTAAATCAAGTAAGAGAATATATACCAAAATTAGCAGAATATTTAAAACCATTAAATAAAAAATTAAAAAAGGATATTGAATATCATTTTGACCAAACAGATAGAAAACATATACAAAAGGTTAAAGAATTATGTCAAAAGTTACCAAAATTATATTTTCCAGATATAACAAAAGAATTTATATATATAGTAGAAACAGATTCAAGTAACCATAGTTACGGTGGAGTATTAAAATATAAGTATATTGATACAAAAACAGAACATCACTGTAGATATCACTCAGGAACATATACGGAACCTCAAGATAAATGGGAAATAAATAGGAAAGAATTATTTGCCTTATATAAATGTTTATTAGCATTCGAACCATATATTGTTTATAACAAATTTATTGTCAGAACAGATAATACACAAGTAAAATGGTGGCTAACAAGAAAATTAGACGACTCAGTTATAACAAAAGAAATACGAAGACTTGTCTTAAATATACAAAATTTTACATTTACAATAGAAGTGATCAGTACTAACAAAAATGTCACTGCAGACTACTTATCAAGACAAAGCTACCCAGACTAAGCTTTTCCAAAATGGTTGAACCCAGAAAAGGCGAGGAAGCCGTGAATAGGGTAGTAAACCAACTGAAGTAAGCAGGGTTAGGGTAAACTGATTAAAGCTGGAACCCATAGTAGTGACCAACCGGATAATTAAACATACTGGACTATTAGATGATAAAGGTAATAATATAAGCAGAGGTTAGAAGGAATAATTGATTAAAACACAGAAGTAAGAAATGACAGAACCTAGTTATATGAAACTCGAGATAGCAGAAACTAGTAACCCTAAACAAACAGAAGATATAGAAAGATATAAAACACCAATAAATGGAGATAAAGACTATAAAATATTAGTCTTATATATATTAAAAAATTTAGATACAGATATCACACAAAGAATATATAACCTACTATTTAACCACGAAATCATAGACTTAATGAAAGAATTATGGATAGACACAATATTAAACAATGATAGTGATAATGACTCTAGAGATAATGATATATACCTTGATATAGATACAGAAGGATATCTAGATTTTTATTAAAATGGACCAAAATAATTTAGAAAATTGGCAGCGAACTATAGATGAACTAAGAGAAAGAGAAACATTAATACAATTCAATCTAGACAGATATATACAAACCCAAAATAGTGGTTATTTAGATCTAATAGTAAGAGATATCAATATTATATTAAGACTAATTAGAGAACGAGATAACTACTATAATTCCGCATTTAGATAAAATGACCCAAGAAGAGAAGATCAAAGGACCACCCCCCACATTGGTATCAATGTGGGGGGTGGTCCTTTGATCTTCTCTTCTTGGGTCATTTTATCTAAATGCGGAATTATAGTAGTTATCTCGTTCTCTAATTAGTCTTAATATAATATTGATATCTCTTACTATTAGATCTAAATAACCACTATTTTGGGTTTGTATATATCTGTCTAGATTGAATTGTATTAATGTTTCTCTTTCTCTTAGTTCATCTATAGTTCGCTGCCAATTTTCTAAATTATTTTGGTCCATTTTAATAAAAATCTAGATATCCTTCTGTATCTATATCAAGGTATATATCATTATCTCTAGAGTCATCATCACTATCATTGTTTAATATTGTGTCTATCCATAATTCTTTCATTAAGTCTATGATTTCGTGGTTAAATAGTAGGTTATATATTCTTTGTGTGATATCTTATCTAAATTTTTTAATATATATAAGACTAATATTTTATAGTCTTTATCTCCATTTATAAGATACTTAGGTATTGGTGTTTTATATCTTTCTATATCTTCTGTTTGTTTAGGGTTACTAGTTTCTGCTATCTCGAGTTTCATATAACTAGGTTCTGTCATTTCTTACTTCTGTGTTTTAATCAATTATTCCTTCTAACCTCTGCTTATATTATTACCTTTATCATCTAATAGTCCAGTATGTTTAATTATCCGGTTGGTCACTACTATGGGTTCCAGCTTTAATCAGTTTACCCTAACCCTGCTTACTTCAGTTGGTTTACTACCCTATTCACGGCTTCCTCGCCTTTTCTGGGTTCAACCATTTTGGAAAAGCTTAGTCTGGGTCTAACTTACTCTCAGCTTCCTAACCATAGCAAACTAATAAGGATAATGTTAACATAATCAGACTATAACATGATAAATAATAATAAGCTAATCAGAGATTATTAGGAATATGATAGATTAGTTACACATATGTAAATATGAGTATACCTTTGTTGTTATCTCGTCGGTAGTATGTGGCATAGATGTTTCTATGTTGGATTCCTCCATAGCAAATATCTGAAATATATTTTTGAGTAATATCTTTTATTGAGTTCTCAACACATGAGAGGTTATAGGTAAGCAGAATTGCTTGCCTTCTTTCTCATCTGTCGTCTCTATTTATACATAAGAGGCAAGTGCCTCAATAATTCACATAATCGTTTCCAAATAGTGGAAAACGCGTAAAAGAAAAGTAAAACGCGTGAACAGTGCTAGTCACTGTGCACTTTACGACTTTTTACATCTTTTTTACAATTTTTTCAAAAAGTAAACAGTAACATTACTGTGTACTTTCTGACTTATTTGCACAAAGGAAAACGTGTGGGGTTTAGTGTTTCCCACTAAAAAAAGTAAAAAGATTCTCAATAATTTACATAATAAGACAAACTAAAATAATATCTGCGGGTCTTCCCATTAGCTTTTGTCTGTAGCTCTTCTGTCCTGCTGTCATCATTCTAGATTTACTTCTGGTATAGTTGTAGTATTTCCTCCACTGCACTTTGAACAATGGTGATCTGGGTATTTTGGTCCTAAATACTGGCAATATTTAACCAATAAATTTTCTGAAATAAAATCTTTTTTGATAGCTCTTGTTGTTGGGGTATCTTCGGGTCTTAGTAATGTCCATATCCAACTACGTACTTCTTCCATATCTTCTTGTCGTAGTACTCTTGCATTTGCATAGATCATGGCATGGTCTCTACAATGATATTTCCATATGTTATGTCCATTGGTGTAATTGTTGACTAGTTCTTGAATAATTACTTGCAGTCCTATTAATCTTTTTGTAGCAAAGAATGTCGGTATATCAACTTCTGGTATTTCTGGTTGCTTTTCTATATCCTCTGGGATAATCATATCTCTGGTTAGTCCAATTTTTACTACTTGGATGAGTGGTTTTATCTCATTGTATAATATTTCGGCTGGTGCTGAATAACATCTTATATAAAAGAATGATCCGTCTGTAATTCTTTTGTATATGGAAAAGGCATTATATAAGTCTGGTATTTGTTGTAGTTCTGCTCCATCGGCTGTATATACTGTTGCGAGTAGTCCATATTCATAGCATGTACGTACTAAATTTGCACTGGTGCCAGGCTGGGCTATTAGTTTATTGTATCCTTGTAGTTTCTGAGTTATAAAATCTTTTTGAGGGTCAGTGGTTGTCTGAGATCTTGGATGTAAATTCAAAAAGGTTTGGGTTTTATACATATTTTGGATGTATGCTCTGGAAATGTGGTTATATACTTGTTTATTTTGGTTTAGACTTGCGGCATATGTGGATGTTTGTGGACTTGGTATAGTCGGATGTGATAGGTTTATGGGTTGTTTATTTCTGATAGAGGTTTTTGTAAACTGGTTATTTAAATTTTGGTTTTGTCTTTTTGTAGGTTGACTGGTTGGATTTGAGCTGCTTGCTCCTGTAGATGCTTTTCCTGTAGCTGCATTAACAAACTTGTTATGAGTTTTATGGAGTTTCTCAACGTCTCCTTCTAGTTCTGGAATTTTTATGTCTTCCGATTGACATAGTTCAGCATATTTTGAGTCATGCGGTTGACTTGTAGCTTTGTCCTTCTTTAGCTCTTTTAGTTCTAGCTCAAAACTGTCCACTTTTAAGCAAAGTGTAGTCATGGCTTTTAACAAAATATCCATTTGGCTATCTTGATCTGTCTGGGTAGCTTTGTCTTGATAAGTAGTCTGCAGTGACATTTTTGTTAGTACTGATCACTTCTATTGTAAATGTAAAATTTTGTATATTTAAGACAAGTCTTCGTATTTCTTTTGTTGTAACTGAGTCGTCTAATTTTCTTGTTAGCCACCATTTTACTTGTGTATTATCTGTTCTGACAATAAATTTGTTATAAACAATATATGGTTCGAATGCTAATAAACATTTATATAAGGCAAATAATTCTTTCCTATTTATTTCCCATTTATCTTGAGGTTCCGTATATGTTCCTGAGTGATATCTACAGTGATGTTCTGTTTTTGTATCAATATACTTATATTTTAATACTCCACCGTAACTATGGTTACTTGAATCTGTTTCTACTATATATATAAATTCTTTTGTTATATCTGGAAAATATAATTTTGGTAACTTTTGACATAATTCTTTAACCTTTTGTATATGTTTTCTATCTGTTTGGTCAAAATGATATTCAATATCCTTTTTTAATTTTTTATTTAATGGTTTTAAATATTCTGCTAATTTTGGTATATATTCTCTTACTTGATTTACTAATCCTAAAAAGGATTGTAATTTTTTCTTCGTATCTAGTATTTCATCTGAATTTATAATTTTTTGTACTATATGTGTTTGCATTTTTACTCCATTCTTATCTATTTGTATACCAAGAAATTCTATTTGTTTTTTCATTATTTCTGCCTTGCTTTTACTTAAACTAATTCCTGCTGTATCTATAATGTTAATAAATTTATTTAGTAATTGTATGTGTTCGTCTTCTGTTCTTGAATATAACAATATATCATCAATATATACAATACAGTTTTCTAATTGTGTAAAGTAAGTATCCATAAAATGTTGATACCTACCTGGTGCATTTTTATATCCAAAGGGTAAAACATTCCATTCATAAAATCCTTGGGGTACTGTGAATGCTGTTAAATGTTTAGAGTTATCTTCTAATTTTAAATGATAAAATCCTGATTTGCAATCAAATTTGCTAAAGTAATTATATCCTTGGATTTGTCTAATTTTTAATATTTTATTTGGTATTGGGTAATTATAAGTTTTAGTTTTGGCATTTAGATTTCTATAATCAATAACCATCCTACTCTTCCCTCTTTTTTGTTCACTATGTTTGTTAACAATAAAGGCGGGACTAGTATGTTTACTGTTACTAGCTTGGATGTAATTATTTTGAAGTAATTCATCTATGTGTAAGGTAAATTCTTTTAAGTCATCAAAGTTATATTTTAATGGTTTTACTTGTTCTAGCCATTGTAGTCCTAAAACTATATTTGGATTTATTTGTCCTATTGTAAATTGTATATTTATAGGTATTCCGCCTATAATTACTTCTTGAATAGTTATTTCCTTTGTCTGTTTTAATTCTATTGGTAGATCGGGTATTTCTTGTTCTTGTATTATAATATCATCTTCTGTAATTAATTCTCTAGTTATCCAATTATCTTGTTCTCCTGTGTTGATTAAGATTAAATATTTTCGTTGATTTAATATTCCTGTTATATAATAGGGATGTTGTGTTGGTATTATTTCATTGGGTATTTCATATTCTATTCTTCTGGATGTACTCATTCTTGATGAGGATGAGGGGGCATCTATTTGTCTTTTTGGTGTCATTCCTATTCTTTCTTTTACTATATCTAATTCTTGATTCATATTTAATTCATCATAACTATAATCATTATTATCTATGACCGTTAATATATTGTCGAATGGGGATTCTATATTGATTTTATCAATTTTGTTAGTTGCTTGTACCATATGTTTAGTAGTTAAAATATATAAATTTTTTGCATCTTGCTGTAAATATTTTACTTCCAGGGGTTAATTCTATTCCTGATAGTTTCCAATATAATACTAGGGATTTATCTATATTTCTATCTTTTATTGCTACTGTATAATTTGGGTTAACTGTAAACTTAAATTTTTGGTATATTAGATTTCCTTTTACTGCACTAATTATACTTTGTTCAATTGGGTACTTAATTCTATCATCTGCTAAGTATAGTTCTATGGGTGTATTTATTCCTTCCTTAAAACATGCTTTTATTAATATCTGTATTGCTCCTAAGTGTACATGAGTTATTTCGTTTTTCGGTTTTGGTTTTAATACTTGTATTTCTTTGGTTATTTCTCTTTTACTTATTATGGGTACCATTGCACTACCTTGTGCATATTTACAGTCTACTGTATGTTCTTTTTGGCTTATTATATAATATTCTTCTTTAGGTTTTTTAAACCAATATTTTACCATTGGTACATCTAATACATTATCTATTTTTAAGGTTATTTCTTGTTTCGTAATTTGCTTGTATATATTTGAGTCAAATATTATTTTTTGGTTATTACTATCTTCAGTTTGGTAATTTTCTTTTTCTATTATTCCTGATTCAGTCATCAATTTCGTTTTCTATATCTGATAGATTTATATCGCTATCATCATTATTTAGGTCAGTTTCTAAATCTGCGTCATTTATCTCTATATCTGGTAATTCATCTAGTTCATAAATACTATCGTTACTTTCTAAATCATAATCTATGTATGGTAATTCCGTATAAATATTTTCTTCTATTCTTACTTCGGTAATTTGTTTTTTCTTAATATCTTTAGGTATTTTACAATCTTTAGCTAAGTGTCCTAATTTTCCACAGTTATAGCATTTGCATTCTGATAATTTTTTCTTAGGTCGATAAGGTCTTTTTCTCTTGTAATTTTTTATATAATATCTTTTTCTTGGATTTTTATGCTTATATTTAGATTTAAAAGATTTATATTTTTTAAATCGTTTTTTGTATCTAAACTTATTTTTCTTAGTTTTACAACCAAATTGTGGTGCTATCTTTTGTGTACAACACGACATATTTTTTGTTAATACTTTATCTAATTTTTGTTTATCTTTATATTCATCACACAGTCCTATAAACCATGTTTGTAAATATTTTATTCTAGCTCCTAATGTATCTGTCAAACTAGCTGCATCCCATGCTGTTATTATTTTTGTACTAAATGGTTCAGGTAACTTTGTAAAATATGTTCTTCTAACTGCTATAGCTTCTTCATGAGTATATATTGCTCTATAATAGTAATCTTTAAAAGCGCATGTATATTCATCTATATAACACATATTGCATATTGATAATTTATTCATTAATTGTCTATTTAGATTCTTATCTTTTTCTTGTTCTGCTAATTCTGTTGTCATACTTCCAAATTCATTTCTAATTCCAAATTCGTATTTGTCTAATATAGCTATGCTTGATGTTGTAATTGTTCCACTACTATCTTTATTATTTCTTAATGTTGCTCTACCGTCAGCTGTTATGTTATGTAGCCATAATTTTACTGTTCCTATTAATGTTCTTTCTATATATCCTGGTGTATCTGCTACTGATATTTTATTATCTATTAGTTGCTTTGCAATTTGTCCTATCCATACTTGTATTGTTTTATTTATATCTGTGACACAATCTAAATCTAAAAATTGTGAATGTTCTGGAGTTTTAGTTGGTGTCCATTTATTTAATCTACTTTGCCATATTGCTTCATATCTATTATCATCTGTTACTGTATAATAAGTTGGTTCTCTAGTTCGTGGGTTATCATATCTTCTTTTCTCATATGTTCTACTTGTACTTGGTTGTTCATTTTTTATAGTATGTATATTTGGTTCAGCATTTGTTGTATTTATATTTAAATCTGTTATTTGGTTCATTATTTGGGTATATGTTTCACTGTTATCGTCATTATCGTCTTCATTGTTATTATTGTCTGAATGTATTTCTGATTCGGTTTCGTTTATGGTTACATTATCTATGGTTAAATTGTCTATTGTGATGTTATCAATACTTATGTTTGGAGATTCTTCGTCAGGGTTTAAGCTTTCTAAGTGTATTTGTTCTTTTAACTGTTCTAATTCCATTGCTAACTTTTTTTCTTTTTCTTTTTTTATTTTTTCATTTTGTTTGGCTAATCTGGCTTGTACTTTCTGGGCATATATTTGTTTTAATATTGCTAATTCTTTTTCCATTTCTTGTATTTTTGTAGATGATTCGGATGTTTCTGGTTCTGGTTCAAAATATTCAGGGATTGGTTCTTGAGGTGGTATAGGTTTTTGAGGAGGGGTTTGTTTTATTTGTTGGGTTTTTAGTTGTTCGATTTCTTTTTTGGCTTCTAATCGTATTTTTTCTATTTCTAGTTTTTGATCTATTTCAGTATTTTCTTTTTGTAATCTTATCATTTCTGTTAGACTATCTTCTAATTTAGCTGATATTGGATCCGGCATTAAATATAATTTTGTACCTATTTTTCTATATCGTCGTCCTAAATTTGAGTGTGTTATTGTTATTTGTGTTCCATCTGTTCCTAAAAATGTTTTTTCTTCTACTGGATATTCTTCTTTATTCATAAACAATATTTTATTTCTAATATATCTTTTTGTAATTCTAATTCTTGTATGGTTTGTTTTTGTGCTTCGATTGATTTTTTAGCTACTCCTGCAAATATATTATAATTTAATCTTTCTTTTCTAATTTTAAGTTCTTCGTGTATATCATTTAATTTTCTTAATAATTCCATTTTTCTTATTATTTTTGGTGTTTCTGGATATATATATACTGGGTTGCTCGGCTCTGGTTTATCCATTTACTAATGATTCTCTTATTTTAGTTATTGCTATAATAAAATGTGTTATTCTTTTAGTGAAGTTATTTATTTCCTTGATTATTTGTGTAATTTCTTTTAGCTTATATTTTTGCTGTCTTTTTATTTTACTCTGTTTTTCAAACATTTATATAAAATTAGAAGATAACTCTAAACATTTAACAGCATTCACAGTACCCCAAGGATTTTATGAATGGAATGTTTTACCCTTTGGATATAAAAATGCACCAGGTAGGTATCAACATTTTATGGATACTTACTTTACACAATTAGAAAATTGTATTGTATATATTGATGATATATTGTTATATTCAAGAACAGAAGACGAACACATACAATTACTAAATAAATTTATTAACATTATAGATACAGCAGGAATTAGTTTAAGTAAAAGCAAGGCAGAAATAATGAAAAAACAAATAGAATTTCTTGGTATACAAATAGATAAGAATGGAGTAAAAATGCAAACACATATAGTACAAAAAATTATAAATTCAGATGAAATACTAGATACGAAGAAAAAATTACAATCCTTTTTAGGATTAGTAAATCAAGTAAGAGAATATATACCAAAATTAGCAGAATATTTAAAACCATTAAATAAAAAATTAAAAAAGGATATTGAATATCATTTTGACCAAACAGATAGAAAACATATACAAAAGGTTAAAGAATTATGTCAAAAGTTACCAAAATTATATTTTCCAGATATAACAAAAGAATTTATATATATAGTAGAAACAGATTCAAGTAACCATAGTTACGGTGGAGTATTAAAATATAAGTATATTGATACAAAAACAGAACATCACTGTAGATATCACTCAGGAACATATACGGAACCTCAAGATAAATGGGAAATAAATAGGAAAGAATTATTTGCCTTATATAAATGTTTATTAGCATTCGAACCATATATTGTTTATAACAAATTTATTGTCAGAACAGATAATACACAAGTAAAATGGTGGCTAACAAGAAAATTAGACGACTCAGTTACAACAAAAGAAATACGAAGACTTGTCTTAAATATACAAAATTTTACATTTACAATAGAAGTGATCAGTACTAACAAAAATGTCACTGCAGACTACTTATCAAGACAAAGCTACCCAGACAGATCAAGATAGCCAAATGGATATTTTGTTAAAAGCCATGACTACACTTTGCTTAAAAGTGGACAGTTTTGAGCTAGAACTAAAAGAGCTAAAGAAGGACAAAGCTACAAGTCAACCGCATGACTCAAAATATGCTGAACTATGTCAATCGGAAGACATAAAAATTCCAGAACTAGAAGGAGACGTTGAGAAACTCCATAAAACTCATAACAAGTTTGTTAATGCAGCTACAGGAAAAGCATCTACAGGAGCAAGCAGCTCAAATCCAACCAGTCAACCTACAAAAAGACAAAACCAAAATTTAAATAACCAGTTTACAAAAACCTCTATCAGAAATAAACAACCCATAAACCTATCACATCCGACTATACCAAGTCCACAAACATCCACATATGCCGCAAGTCTAAACCAAAATAAACAAGTATATAACCACATTTCCAGAGCATACATCCAAAATATGTATAAAACCCAAACCTTTTTGAATTTACATCCAAGATCTCAGACAACCACTGACCCTCAAAAAGATTTTATAACTCAGAAACTACAAGGATACAATAAACTAATAGCCCAGCCTGGCACCAGTACAAATTTAGTACGTACATGCTATGAATATGGACTACTCGCAACAGTATATACAGCCGATGGAGCAGAACTACAACAAATACCAGACTTATATAATGCCTTTTCCATATACAAAAGAATTACAGACGGATCATTCTTTTATATAAGATGTTATTCAGCACCAGCCGAAATATTATACAATGAGATAAAACCACTCATCCAAGTAGTAAAAATTGGACTAACCAGAGATATGATTATCCCAGAGGACATAGAAAAGCAACCAGAAATACCAGAAGTTGATATACCAACATTCTTTGCTACAAAAAGATTAATAGGACTGCAAGTAATTATTCAAGAACTAGTCAACAATTACACCAATGGACATAACATATGGAAATATCATTGTAGAGACCATGCCATGATCTATGCAAATGCAAGAGTACTACGACAAGAAGATATGGAAGAAGTACGTAGTTGGATATGGACATTACTAAGACCCGAAGATACCCCAACAACAAGAGCTATCAAAAAAGATTTTATTTCAGAAAATTTATTGATTAAATATTGCCAGTATTTAGGACCAAAATACCCAGATCACCATTGTTCAAAGTGCAGTGGAGGAAATACTACAACTATACCAGAAGTAAATCTAGAATGATGACAGCAGGACAGAAGAGCTACAGACAAAAGCTAATGGGAAGACCCGCAGATATTTTTAGTTTGTCTTATTATGTAAATTATTGAGAATCTTTTTACTTTTTTTAGTGGGAAACACTAAACCCCACACGTTTTTCTTTGTGCAAATAAGTCAGAAAGTACACAGTAATGTTACTGTTTACTTTTTGAAAAAATTGTAAAAAAGATGTAAAAAGTCGTAAAGTGCACAGTGACTAGCACTGTTCACGCGTTTTACTTTTCTTTTACGCGTTTTCCACTATTTGGAAACGTTTATGTGAATTATTGAGGCACTTGCCTCTTATGTATAAATAGAGACGGACAGATGAGAAAGAAGGCAAGCAATTCTGCTTACCTATAACCTCTCATGTGTTGAGAACTCAATAAAAGATATTACTCAAAAATATATTTCAGATATTTGCTATGGAGGAATCCAACATAGAAACATCTATGCCACATACTACCGACGAGATAACAACAAAGGTATACTCATATTTACATATGTGTAACTAATCTATCATATTCCTAATAATCTCTGATTAGCTTATTATTATTTATCATGTTATAGTCTGATTATGTTAACATTATCCTTATTAGTTTGCTATGGTTAGGAAGCTGAGAGTAAGTTAGACCCAGACTAAGCTTTTCCAAAATGGTTGAACCCAGAAAAGGCGAGGAAGCCGTGAATAGGGTAGTAAACCAACTGAAGTAAGCAGGGTTAGGGTAAACTGATTAAAGCTGGAACCCATAGTAGTGACCAACCGGATAATTAAACATACTGGACTATTAGATGATAAAGGTAATAATATAAGCAGAGGTTAGAAGGAATAATTGATTAAAACACAGAAGTAAGAAATGACAGAACCTAGTTATATGAAACTCGAGATAGCAGAAACTAGTAACCCTAAACAAACAGAAGATATAGAAAGATATAAAACACCAATACCTAAGTATCTTATAAATGGAGATAAAGACTATAAAATATTAGTCTTATATATATTAAAAAATTTAGATACAGATATCACACAAAGAATATATAACCTACTATTTAACCACGAAATCATAGACTTAATGAAAGAATTATGGATAGACACAATATTAAACAATGATAGTGATGATGACTCTAGAGATAATGATATATACCTTGATATAGATACAGAAGGATATCTAGATTTTTATTAAAATGGACCAAAATAATTTAGAAAATTGGCAGCGAACTATAGATGAACTAAGAGAAAGAGAAACATTAATACAATTCAATCTAGACAGATATATACAAACCCAAAATAGTGGTTATTTAGATCTAATAGTAAGAGATATCAATATTATATTAAGACTAATTAGAGAACGAGATAACTACTATAATTCCGCATTTAGATAAAATGACCCAAGAAGAGAAGATCAAAGGACCACCCCCCCCATTGGTATCAGAGCATAGGAATAAAAAAGATAAGATAACAGAGCATAGGATGAACAAAAATAAAATAAACGAGCATAGGAATAAAAAATATAGTACCAACAATATTTACAAAAATAGAATAAAGAAACAAAGTAAAAAACAATTTATAATACAAACAGAAAACATGAAAGGAATTGAATATGGAGAAGATTTACCAGATAAACACCCTAGATGTATAAGATTGGATAAACAAATAAATATAGCAACTAAAGTACAGAAACTAAGACTAAATTTAGATAAATTATATGAAAGATACGAATACACAAAAATACCTGAATTAATCGACACAATTTCCTATACAGAATACGAATATATTAGACAACTTATAAAACAACAAGAATATAAATATGATGAATTATAATGTATAAGCGACAACAACCAAAAGTAGTCAGAAAAATAAAAATACACTATTTAACAAGAAGAATTGAAAAACAGAGTAAAATAAAAAGACAGCAAAAATATAAGCTAAAAGAAATTACACAAATAATCAAGGAAATAAATAACTTCACTAAAAGAATAACACATTTTATTATAGCAATAACTAAAATAAGAGAATCATTAGTAAATGGATAAACCAGAGCCGAGCAACCCAGTATATATATATCCAGAAACACCAAAAATAATAAGAAAAATGGAATTATTAAGAAAATTAAATGATATACACGAAGAACTTAAAATTAGAAAAGAAAGATTAAATTATAATATATTTGCAGGAGTAGCTAAAAAATCAATCGAAGCACAAAAACAAACCATACAAGAATTAGAATTACAAAAAGATATATTAGAAATAAAATATTGTTTATGAATAAAGAAGAATATCCAGTAGAAGAAAAAACATTTTTAGGAACAGATGGAACACAAATAACAATAACACACTCAAATTTAGGACGACGATATAGAAAAATAGGTACAAAATTATATTTAATGCCGGATCCAATATCAGCTAAATTAGAAGATAGTCTAACAGAAATGATAAGATTACAAAAAGAAAATACTGAAATAGATCAAAAACTAGAAATAGAAAAAATACGATTAGAAGCCAAAAAAGAAATCGAACAACTAAAAACCCAACAAATAAAACAAACCCCTCCTCAAAAACCTATACCACCTCAAGAACCAATCCCTGAATATTTTGAACCAGAACCAGAAACATCCGAATCATCTACAAAAATACAAGAAATGGAAAAAGAATTAGCAATATTAAAACAAATATATGCCCAGAAAGTACAAGCCAGATTAGCCAAACAAAATGAAAAAATAAAAAAAGAAAAAGAAAAAAAGTTAGCAATGGAATTAGAACAGTTAAAAGAACAAATACACTTAGAAAGCTTAAACCCTGACGAAGAATCTCCAAACATAAGTATTGATAACATCACAATAGACAATTTAACCATAGATAATGTAACCATAAACGAAACCGAATCAGAAATACATTCAGACAATAATAACAATGAAGACGATAATGACGATAACAGTGAAACATATACCCAAATAATGAACCAAATAACAGATTTAAATATAAATACAACAAATGCTGAACCAAATATACATACTATAAAAAATGAACAACCAAGTACAAGTAGAACATATGAGAAAAGAAGATATGATAACCCACGAACTAGAGAACCAACTTATTATACAGTAACAGATGATAATAGATATGAAGCAATATGGCAAAGTAGATTAAATAAATGGACACCAACTAAAACTCCAGAACATTCACAATTTTTAGATTTAGATTGTGTCACAGATATAAATAAAACAATACAAGTATGGATAGGACAAATTGCAAAGCAACTAATAGATAATAAAATATCAGTAGCAGATACACCAGGATATATAGAAAGAACATTAATAGGAACAGTAAAATTATGGCTACATAACATAACAGCTGACGGTAGAGCAACATTAAGAAATAATAAAGATAGTAGTGGAACAATTACAACATCAAGCATAGCTATATTAGACAAATACGAATTTGGAATTAGAAATGAATTTGGAAGTATGACAACAGAATTAGCAGAACAAGAAAAAGATAAGAATCTAAATAGACAATTAATGAATAAATTATCAATATGCAATATGTGTTATATAGATGAATATACATGCGCTTTTAAAGATTACTATTATAGAGCAATATATACTCATGAAGAAGCTATAACAGTTAGAAGAACATATTTTACAAAGTTACCTGAACCATTTAGTACAAAAATAATAACAGCATGGGATGCAGCTAGTTTGACAGATACATTAGGAGCTAGAATAAAATATTTACAAACATGGTTTATAGGACTGTGTGATGAATATATATAAGACTAATATTTTATAGTCTTTATCTCCATTTATTGGTGTTTTATATCTTTCTATATCTTCTGTTTGTTTAGGGTTACTAGTTTCTGCTATCTCGAGTTTCATATAACTAGGTTCTGTCATTTCTTACTTCTGTGTTTTAATCAATTATTCCTTCTAACCTCTGCTTATATTATTACCTTTATCATCTAATAGTCCAGTATATACTGGGATAATCACGCGTTTTACTTTTCTTTTACGCGTTTTCCACTATTTGGAAACGTTTATGTGAATTATTGAGGCACTTGCCTCTTATGTATAAATAGAGACGAACAGATGAGAAGGAAGGCAAGCAATTCTGCTTACCTATAACCTCTCATGTGTTGAGAACTCAATAAAAGATATTACTCAAAAATATATTTCAGATATTTGCTATGGAGGAATCCAACATAGAAACATCTATGCCACATACTACCGACGAGATAACAACAAAGGTATACTCATATTTACATATGTGTAACTAATCTATCATATTCCTAATAATCTCTGATTAGCTTATTATTATTTATCATGTTATAGTCTGATTATGTTAACATTATCCTTATTAGTTTGCTATGGTTAGGAAGCTGAGAGTAAGTTAGACCCAGACTAAGCTTTTCCAAAATGGTTGAACCCAGAAAAGGCGAGGAAGCCGTGAATAGGGTAGTAAACCAACTGAAGTAAGCAGGGTTAGGGTAAACTGATTAAAGCTGGAACCCATAGTAGTGACCAACCGGATAATTAAACATACTGGACTATTAGATGATAAAGGTAATAATATAAGCAGAGGTTAGAAGGAATAATTGATTAAAACACAGAAGTAAGAAATGACAGAACCTAGTTATATGAAACTCGAGATAGCAGAAACTAGTAACCCTAAACAAACAGAAGATATAGAAAGATATAAAACACCAATACCTAAGTATCTTATAAATGGAGATAAAGACTATAAAATATTAGTCTTATATATATTAAAAAATTTAGATACAGATATCACACAAAGAATATATAACCTACTATTTAACCACGAAATCATAGACTTAATGAAAGAATTATGGATAGACACAATATTAAACAATGATAGTGATGATGACTCTAGAGATAATGATATATACCTTGATATAGATACAGAAGGATATCTAGATTTTTATTAAAATGGACCAAAATAATTTAGAAAATTGGCAGCGAACTATAGATGAACTAAGAGAAAGAGAAACATTAATACAATTCAATCTAGACAGATATATACAAACCCAAAATAGTGGTTATTTAGATCTAATAGTAAGAGATATCAATATTATATTAAGACTAATTAGAGAACGAGATAACTACTATAATTCCGCATTTAGATAAAATGACCCAAGAAGAGAAGATCAAAGGACCACCCCCCACCTAACAATAAAAACAATGTATAACTATGATTTCACAACAAGAGATATAATTTTAGGAATGCCCTTTATCGATGAACTATACCCTCATATACTAACAAAAACACACTGCTGGTTTACAACACCTTGTAAACAAAAAATAGGAGCCAAACGAGTACAAAATAAACCTAGAAAAACAACACCATGGATAAAAGGATCAGAAAAGATAACACAAAAACTAGAAAATCAAGTGACAACAGAGAAAGCAATAGAAATTATAACCTTTAATATCAATATGTTACAATCAATCTATGATAAGTTAGAACCCTTATATAGTGACAATCCGCTTAAAGGATGGCATAAACATAAAACAACAGTTACAATAGAACTAATAAATCAGAATAGTATAATAACCCAAAAACCATTAAAATATAACTTTGATGACTTAAAAGAATTTACCTTACACATAGATGAATTACTTCAAAATAATTACATCCAAGCTAGTAACAGTAAACATACTAGTCCCGCCTTTATTGTTAACAAACATAGTGAACAAAAAAGAGGGAAGAGTAGGATGGTTATTGATTATAGAAATCTAAATGCCAAAACTAAAACTTATAATTACCCAATACCAAACAAAATATTAAAAATTAGACAAATCCAAGGATATAAAGTACACAGTAATGTTACTGTTTACTTTTTGAAAAAATTGTAAAAAAGATGTAAAAAGTCGTAAAGTGCACAGTGACTAGCACTGTTCACGCGTTTTACTTTTCTTTTACGCGTTTTCCACTATTTGGAAACGATTATGTGAATTATTGAGGCACTTGCCTCTTATGTATAAATAGAGACGACAGATGAGAAAGAAGGCAAGCAATTCTGCTTACCTATAACCTCTCATGTGTTGAGAACTCAATAAAAAATATTACTCAAAAATATATTTCAGATATTTGCTATGGAGGAATCCAACATAGAAACATCTATGCCACATACTACCGACGAGATAACAACAAAGGTATACTCATATTTACATATGTGTAACTAATCTATCATATTCCTAATAATCTCTGATTAGCTTATTATTATTTATCATGTTATAGTCTGATTATGTTAACATTATCCTTATTAGTTTGCTATGGTTAGGAAGCTGAGAGTAAGTTAGACCCAGACTAATATGATAGATTAGTTACACATATGTAAATATGAGTATACCTTTGTTGTTATCTCGTCGGTAGTATGTGGCATAGATGTTTCTATGTTGGATTCCTCCATAGCAAATATCTGAAATATATTTTTGAGTAATATCTTTTATTGAGTTCTCAACACATGAGAGGTTATAGGTAAGCAGAATTGCTTGCCTTCTTTCTCATCTGTCCGTCTCTATTTATACATAAGAGGCAAGTGCCTCAATAATTCACATAAACGTTTCCAAATAGTGGAAAACGCGTAAAAGAAAAGTAAAACGCGTGAACAGTGCTAGTCACTGTGCACTTTACGACTTTTTACATCTTTTTTACAATTTTTTCAAAAAGTAAACAGTAACATTACTGTGTACTTTCTGACTTATTTGCACAAAGAAAAACGTGTGGGGTTTAGTGTTTCCCACTAAAAAAAGTAAAAAGATTCTCAATAATTTACATAATAAGACAAACTAAAAATATCTGCGGGTCTTCCCATTAGCTTTTGTCTGTAGCTCTTCTGTCCTGCTGTCATCATTCTAGATTTACTTCTGGTATAGTTGTAGTATTTCCTCCACTGCACTTTGAACAATGGTGATCTGGGTATTTTGGTCCTAAATACTGGCAATATTTAATCAATAAATTTTCTGAAATAAAATCTTTTTTGATAGCTCTTGTTGTTGGGGTATCTTCGGGTTTTAGTAATGTCCATATCCAACTACGTACTTCTTCCATATCTTCTTGTCGTAGTACTCTTGCATTTGCATAGATCATGGCATGGTCTCTACAATGATATTTCCATATGTTATGTCCATTGGTGTAATTGTTGACTAGTTCTTGAATAATTACTTGCAGTCCTATTAATCTTTTTGTAGCAAAGAATGTTGGTATATCAACTTCTGGTATTTCTGGTTGCTTTTCTATGTCCTCTGGGATAATCATATCTCTGGTTAGTCCAATTTTTACTACTTGGATGAGTGGTTTTATCTCATTGTATAATATTTCGGCTGGTGCTGAATAACATCTTATATAAAAGAATGATCCGTCTGTAATTCTTTTGTATATGGAAAAGGCATTATATAAGTCTGGTATTTGTTGTAGTTCTGCTCCATCGGCTGTATATACTGTTGCGAGTAGTCCATATTCATAGCATGTACGTACTAAATTTGTACTGGTGCCAGGCTGGGCTATTAGTTTATTGTATCCTTGTAGTTTCTGAGTTATAAAATCTTTTTGAGGGTCAGTGGTTGTCTGAGATCTTGGATGTAAATTCAAAAAGGTTTGGGTTTTATACATATTTTGGATGTATGCTCTGGAAATGTGGTTATATACTTGTTTATTTTGGTTTAGACTTGCGGCATATGTGGATGTTTGTGGACTTGGTATAGTCGGATGTGATAGGTTTATGGGTTGTTTATTTCTGATAGAGGTTTTTGTAAACTGGTTATTTAAATTTTGGTTTTGTCTTTTTGTAGGTTGACTGGTTGGATTTGAGCTGCTTGCTCCTGTAGATGCTTTTCCTGTAGCTGCATTAACAAACTTGTTATGAGTTTTATGGAGTTTCTCAACGTCTCCTTCTAGTTCTGGAATTTTTATGTCTTCCGATTGACATAGTTCAGCATATTTTGAGTCATGCGGTTGACTTGTAGCTTTGTCCTTCTTTAGCTCTTTTAGTTCTAGCTCAAAACTGTCCACTTTTAAGCAAAGTGTAGTCATGGCTTTTAACAAAATATCCATTTGGCTATCTTGATCTGTCTGGGTAGCTTTGTCTTGATAAGTAGTCTGCAGTGACATTTTTGTTAGTACTGATCACTTCTATTGTAAATGTAAAATTTTGTATATTTAAGACAAGTCTTCGTATTTCTTTTGTTGTAACTGAGTCGTCTAATTTTCTTGTTAGCCACCATTTTACTTGTGTATTATCTGTTCTGACAATAAATTTGTTATAAACAATATATGGTTCGAATGCTAATAAACATTTATATAAGGCAAATAATTCTTTCCTATTTATTTCCCATTTATCTTGAGGTTCCGTATATGTTCCTGAGTGATATCTACAGTGATGTTCTGTTTTTGTATCAATATACTTATATTTTAATACTCCACCGTAACTATGGTTACTTGAATCTGTTTCTACTATATATATAAATTCTTTTGTTATATCTGGAAAATATAATTTTGGTAACTTTTGACATAATTCTTTAACCTTTTGTATATGTTTTCTATCTGTTTGGTCAAAATGATATTCAATATCCTTTTTTAATTTTTTATTTAATGGTTTTAAATATTCTGCTAATTTTGGTATATATTCTCTTACTTGATTTACTAATCCTAAAAAGGATTGTAATTTTTTCTTCGTATCTAGTATTTCATCTGAATTTATAATTTTTTGTACTATATGTGTTTGCATTTTTACTCCATTCTTATCTATTTGTATACCAAGAAATTCTATTTGTTTTTTCATTATTTCTGCCTTGCTTTTACTTAAACTAATTCCTGCTGTATCTATAATGTTAATAAATTTATTTAGTAATTGTATGTGTTCGTCTTCTGTTCTTGAATATAACAATATATCATCAATATATACAATACAGTTTTCTAATTGTGTAAAGTAAGTATCCATAAAATGTTGATACCTACCTGGTGCATTTTTATATCCAAAGGGTAAAACATTCCATTCATAAAATCCTTGGGGTACTGTGAATGCTGTTAAATGTTTAGAGTTATCTTCTAATTTTAAATGATAAAATCCTGATTTGCAATCAAATTTGCTAAAGTAATTATATCCTTGGATTTGTCTAATTTTTAATATTTTGTTTGGTATTGGGTAATTATAAGTTTTAGTTTTGGCATTTAGATTTCTATAATCAATAACCATCCTACTCTTCCCTCTTTTTTGTTCACTATGTTTGTTAACAATAAAGGCGGGACTAGTATGTTTACTGTTACTAGCTTGGATGTAATTATTTTGAAGTAATTCATCTATGTGTAAGGTAAATTCTTTTAAGTCATCAAAGTTATATTTTAATGGTTTTTGGGTTATTATACTATTCTGATTTATTAGTTCTATTGTAACTGTTGTTTTATGTTTATGCCATCCTTTAAGCGGATTGTCACTATAGTATAATAACCCAAAAACCATTAAAATATAACTTTGATGACTTAAAAGAATTTACCTTACACATAGATGAATTACTTCAAAATAATTACATCCAAGCTAGTAACAGTAAACATACTAGTCCCGCCTTTATTGTTAACAAACATAGTGAACAAAAAAGAGGGAAGAGTAGGATGGTTATTGATTATAGAAATCTAAATGCCAAAACTAAAACTTATAATTACCCAATACCAAATAAAATATTAAAAATTAGACAAATCCAAGGATATAATTACTTTAGCAAATTTGATTGCAAATCAGGATTTTATCATTTAAAATTAGAAGATAACTCTAAACATTTAACAGCATTCACAGTACCCCAAGGATTTTATGAATGGAATGTTTTACCCTTTGGATATAAAAATGCACCAGGTAGGTATCAACATTTTATGGATACTTACTTTACACAATTAGAAAATTGTATTGTATATATTGATGATATATTGTTATATTCAAGAACAGAAGACGAACACATACAATTACTAAATAAATTTATTAACATTATAGATACAGCAGGAATTAGTTTAAGTAAAAGCAAGGCAGAAATAATGAAAAAACAAATAGAATTTCTTGGTATACAAATAGATAAGAATGGAGTAAAAATGCAAACACATATAGTACAAAAAATTATAAATTCAGATGAAATACTAGATACGAAGAAAAAATTACAATCCTTTTTAGGATTAGTAAATCAAGTAAGAGAATATATACCAAAATTAGCAGAATATTTAAAACCATTAAATAAAAAATTAAAAAAGGATATTGAATATCATTTTGACCAAACAGATAGAAAACATATACAAAAGGTTAAAGAATTATGTCAAAAGTTACCAAAATTATATTTTCCAGATATAACAAAAGAATTTATATATATAGTAGAAACAGATTCAAGTAACCATAGTTACGGTGGAGTATTAAAATATAAGTATATTGATACAAAAACAGAACATCACTGTAGATATCACTCAGGAACATATACGGAACCTCAAGATAAATGGGAAATAAATAGGAAAGAATTATTTGCCTTATATAAATGTTTATTAGCATTCGAACCATATATTGTTTATAACAAATTTATTGTCAGAACAGATAATACACAAGTAAAATGGTGGCTAACAAGAAAATTAGACGACTCAGTTACAACAAAAGAAATACGAAGACTTGTCTTAAATATACAAAATTTTACATTTACAATAGAAGTGATCAGTACTAACAAAAATGTCACTGCAGACTACTTATCAAGACAAAGCTACCCAGACAGATCAAGATAGCCAAATGAATATTTTGTTAAAAGCCATGACTACACTTTGCTTAAAAGTGGACAGTTTTGAGCTAGAACTAAAAGAGCTAAAGAAGGACAAAGCTACAAGTCAACCGCATGACTCAAAATATGCTGAACTATGTCAATCGGAAGACATAAAAATTCCAGAACTAGAAGGAGACGTTGAGAAACTCCATAAAACTCATAACAAGTTTGTTAATGCAGCTACAGGAAAAGCATCTACAGGAGCAAGCAGCTCAAATCCAACCAGTCAACCTACAAAAAGACAAAACCAAAATTTAAATAACCAGTTTACAAAAACCTCTATCAGAAATAAACAACCCATAAACCTATCACATCCGACTATACCAAGTCCACAAACATCCACATATGCCGCAAGTCTAAACCAAAATAAACAAGTATATAACCACATTTCCAGAGCATACATCCAAAATATGTATAAAACCCAAACCTTTTTGAATTTACATCCAAGATCTCAGACAACCACTGACCCTCAAAAAGATTTTATAACTCAGAAACTACAAGGATACAATAAACTAATAGCCCAGCCTGGCACCAGTACAAATTTAGTACGTACATGCTATGAATATGGACTACTCGCAACAGTATATACAGCCGATGGAGCAGAACTACAACAAATACCAGACTTATATAATGCCTTTTCCATATACAAAAGAATTACAGACGGATCATTCTTTTATATAAGATGTTATTCAGCACCAGCCGAAATATTATACAATGAGATAAAACCACTCATCCAAGTAGTAAAAATTGGACTAACCAGAGATATGATTATCCCAGAGGATATAGAAAAGCAACCAGAAATACCAGAAGTTGATATACCGACATTCTTTGCTACAAAAAGATTAATAGGACTGCAAGTAATTATTCAAGAACTAGTCAACAATTACACCAATGGACATAACATATGGAAATATCATTGTAGAGACCATGCCATGATCTATGCAAATGCAAGAGTACTACGACAAGAAGATATGGAAGAAGTACGTAGTTGGATATGGACATTACTAAGACCCGAAGATACCCCAACAACAAGAGCTATCAAAAAAGATTTTATTTCAGAAAATTTATTGGTTAAATATTGCCAGTATTTAGGACCAAAATACCCAGATCACCATTGTTCAAAGTGCAGTGGAGGAAATACTACAACTATACCAGAAGTAAATCTAGAATGATGACAGCAGGACAGAAGAGCTACAGACAAAAGCTAATGGGAAGACCCGCAGATATTTTTAGTTTGTCTTATTATGTAAATTATTGAGAATCTTTTTACTTTTTTTTTAGTGGGAAACACTAAACCCCACACGTTTTTCTTTGTGCAAATAAGTCAGAAAGTACACAGTAATGTTACTGTTTACTTTTTGAAAAAATTGTAAAAAAGATGTAAAAAGTCGTAAAGTGCACAGTGACTAGCACTGTTCACGCGTTTTACTTTCCTTTTACGCGTTTTCCACTATTTGGAAACGTTTATGTGAATTATTGAGGCACTTGCCTCTTATGTATAAATAGAGACGAACAGATGAGAAGGAAGGCAAGCAATTCTGCTTACCTATAACCTCTCATGTGTTGAGAACTCAATAAAAGATATTACTCAAAAATATATTTCAGATATTTGCTATGGAGGAATCCAACATAGAAACATCTATGCCACATACTACCGACGAGATAACAACAAAGGTATACTCATATTTACATATGTGTAACTAATCTATCATATTCCTAATAATCTCTGATTAGCTTATTATTATTTATCATGTTATAGTCTGATTATGTTAACATTATCCTTATTAGTTTGCTATGGTTAGGAAGCTGAGAGTAAGTTAGACCCAGACTAAGCTTTTCCAAAATGGTTGAACCCAGAAAAGGCGAGGAAGCCGTGAATAGGGTAGTAAACCAACTGAAGTAAGCAGGGTTAGGGTAAACTGATTAAAGCTGGAACCCATAGTAGTGACCAACCGGATAATTAAACATACTGGACTATTAGATGATAAAGGTAATAATATAAGCAGAGGTTAGAAGGAATAATTGATTAAAACACAGAAGTAAGAAATGACAGAACCTAGTTATATGAAACTCGAGATAGCAGAAACTAGTAACCCTAAACAAACAGAAGATATAGAAAGATATAAAACACCAATACCTAAGTATCTTATAAATGGAGATAAAGACTATAAAATATTAGTCTTATATATATTAAAAAATTTAGATACAGATATCACACAAAGAATATATAACCTACTATTTAACCACGAAATCATAGACTTAATGAAAGAATTATGGATAGACACAATATTAAACAATGATAGTGATGATGACTCTAGAGATAATGATATATACCTTGATATAGATACAGAAGGATATCTAGATTTTTATTAAAATGGACCAAAATAATTTAGAAAATTGGCAGCGAACTATAGATGAACTAAGAGAAAGAGAAACATTAATACAATTCAATCTAGACAGATATATACAAACCCAAAATAGTGGTTATTTAGATCTAATAGTAAGAGATATCAATATTATATTAAGACTAATTAGAGAACGAGATAACTACTATAATTCCGCATTTAGATAAAATGACCCAAGAAGAGAAGATCAAAGGACCACCCCCCCACATTGGTATCAAAGCATAGGAATAAAAAAGATAAGATAACAGAGCATAGGATGAACAAAAATAAAATAAACGAGCATAGGAATAAAAAATATAGTACCAACAATATTTACAAAAATAGAATAAAGAAACAAAGTAAAAAACAATTTATAATACAAACAGAAAACATGAAAGGAATTGAATATGGAGAAGATTTACCAGATAAACACCCTAGATGTATAAGATTGGATAAACAAATAAATATAGCAACTAAAGTACAGAAACTAAGACTAAATTTAGATAAATTATATGAAAGATACGAATACACAAAAATACCTGAATTAATCGACACAATTTCCTATACAGAATACGAATATATTAGACAACTTATAAAACAACAAGAATATAAATATGATGAATTATAATGTATAAGCGACAACAACCAAAAGTAGTCAGAAAAATAAAAATACACTATTTAACAAGAAGAATTGAAAAACAGAGTAAAATAAAAAGACAGCAAAAATATAAGCTAAAAGAAATTACACAAATAATCAAGGAAATAAATAACTTCACTAAAAGAATAACACATTTTATTATAGCAATAACTAAAATAAGAGAATCATTAGTAAATGGATAAACCAGAGCCGAGCAACCCAGTATATATATATCCAGAAACACCAAAAATAATAAGAAAAATGGAATTATTAAGAAAATTAAATGATATACACGAAGAACTTAAAATTAGAAAAGAAAGATTAAATTATAATATATTTGCAGGAGTAGCTAAAAAATCAATCGAAGCACAAAAACAAACCATACAAGAATTAGAATTACAAAAAGATATATTAGAAATAAAATATTGTTTATGAATAAAGAAGAATATCCAGTAGAAGAAAAAACATTTTTAGGAACAGATGGAACACAAATAACAATAACACACTCAAATTTAGGACGACGATATAGAAAAATAGGTACAAAATTATATTTAATGCCGGATCCAATATCAGCTAAATTAGAAGATAGTCTAACAGAAATGATAAGATTACAAAAAGAAAATACTGAAATAGATCAAAAACTAGAAATAGAAAAAATACGATTAGAAGCCAAAAAAGAAATCGAACAACTAAAAACCCAACAAATAAAACAAACCCCTCCTCAAAAACCTATACCACCTCAAGAACCAATCCCTGAATATTTTGAACCAGAACCAGAAACATCCGAATCATCTACAAAAATACAAGAAATGGAAAAAGAATTAGCAATATTAAAACAAATATATGCCCAGAAAGTACAAGCCAGATTAGCCAAACAAAATGAAAAAATAAAAAAAGAAAAAGAAAAAAAGTTAGCAATGGAATTAGAACAGTTAAAAGAACAAATACACTTAGAAAGCTTAAACCCTGACGAAGAATCTCCAAACATAAGTATTGATAACATCACAATAGACAATTTAACCATAGATAATGTAACCATAAACGAAACCGAATCAGAAATACATTCAGACAATAATAACAATGAAGACGATAATGACGATAACAGTGAAACATATACCCAAATAATGAACCAAATAACAGATTTAAATATAAATACAACAAATACTGAACCAAATATACATACTATAAAAAATGAACAACCAAGTACAAGTAGAACATATGAGAAAAGAAGATATGATAACCCACGAACTAGAGAACCAACTTATTATACAGTAACAGATGATAATAGATATGAAGCAATATGGCAAAGTAGATTAAATAAATGGACACCAACTAAAACTCCAGAACATTCACAATTTTTAGATTTAGATTGTGTCACAGATATAAATAAAACAATACAAGTATGGATAGGACAAATTGCAAAGCAACTAATAGATAATAAAATATCAGTAGCAGATACACCAGGATATATAGAAAGAACATTAATAGGAACAGTAAAATTATGGCTACATAACATAACAGCTGACGGTAGAGCAACATTAAGAAATAATAAAGATAGTAGTGGAACAATTACAACATCAAGCATAGCTATATTAGACAAATACGAATTTGGAATTAGAAATGAATTTGGAAGTATGACAACAGAATTAGCAGAACAAGAAAAAGATAAGAATCTAAATAGACAATTAATGAATAAATTATCAATATGCAATATGTGTTATATAGATGAATATACATGCGCTTTTAAAGATTACTATTATAGAGCAATATATACTCATGAAGAAGCTATAGCAGTTAGAAGAACATATTTTACAAAGTTACCTGAACCATTTAGTACAAAAATAATAACAGCATGGGATGCAGCTAGTTTGACAGATACATTAGGAGCTAGAATAAAATATTTACAAACATGGTTTATAGGACTGTGTGATGAATATAAAGATAAACAAAAATTAGATAAAGTATTAACAAAAAATATGTCGTGTTGTACACAAAAGATAGCACCACAATTTGGTTGTAAAACTAAGAAAAATAAGTTTAGATACAAAAAACGATTTAAAAAATATAAATCTTTTAAATCTAAATATAAGCATAAAAATCCAAGAAAAAGATATTATATAAAAAATTACAAGAGAAAAAGACCTTATCGACCTAAGAAAAAATTATCAGAATGCAAATGCTATAACTGTGGAAAATTAGGACACTTAGCTAAAGATTGTAAAATACCTAAAGATATTAAGAAAAAACAAATTACCGAAGTAAGAATAGAAGAAAATATTTATACGGAATTACCATACATAGATTATGATTTAGAAAGTAACGATAGTATTTATGAACTAGATGAATTACCAGATATAGAGATAAATGACGCAGATTTAGAAACTGACCTAAATAATGATGATAGCGATATAAATCTATCAGATATAGAAAACGAAATTGATGACTGAATCAGGAATAATAGAAAAAGAAAATTACCAAACTGAAGATAGTAATAACCAAAAAATAATATTTGACTCAAATATATACAAGCAAATTACGAAACAAATAACTCTAAACATTTAACAGCATTCACAGTACCCCAAGGATTTTATGAATGGAATGTTTTACCCTTTGGATATAAAAATGCACCAGGTAGGTATCAACATTTTATGGATACTTACTTTACACAATTAGAAAACTGTATTGTATATATTGATGATATATTGTTATATTCAAGAACAGAAGACGAACACATACAATTACTAAATAAATTTATTAACATTATAGATACAGCAGGAATTAGTTTAAGTAAAAGCAAGGCAGAAATAATGAAAAAACAAATAGAATTTCTTGGTATACAAATAGATAAGAATGGAGTAAAAATGCAAACACATATAGTACAAAAAATTATAAATTCAGATGAAATACTAGATACGAAGAAAAAATTACAATCCTTTTTAGGATTAGTAAATCAAGTAAGAGAATATATACCAAAATTAGCAGAATATTTAAAACCATTAAATAAAAAATTAAAAAAGGATATTGAATATCATTTTGACCAAACAGATAGAAAACATATACAAAAGGTTAAAGAATTATGTCAAAAGTTACCAAAATTATATTTTCCAGATATAACAAAAGAATTTATATATATAGTAGAAACAGATTCAAGTAACCATAGTTACGGTGGAATATTAAAATATAAGTATATTGATACAAAAACAGAACATCACTGTAGATATCACTCAGGAACATATACGGAACCTCAAGATAAATGGGAAATAAATAGGAAAGAATTATTTGCCTTATATAAATGTTTATTAGCATTCGAACCATATATTGTTTATAACAAATTTATTGTCAGAACAGATAATACACAAGTAAAATGGTGGCTAACAAGAAAATTAGACGACTCAGTTACAACAAAAGAAATACGAAGACTTGTCTTAAATATACAAAATTTTACATTTACAATAGAAGTGATCAGTACTAACAAAAATGTCACTGCAGACTACTTATCAAGACAAAGCTACCCAGACAGATCAAGATAGCCAAATGGATATTTTGTTAAAAGCCATGACTACACTTTGCTTAAAAGTGGACAGTTTTGAGCTAGAACTAAAAGAGCTAAAGAAGGACAAAGCTACAAGTCAACCGCATGACTCAAAATATGCTGAACTATGTCAATCGGAAGACATAAAAATTCCAGAACTAGAAGGAGACGTTGAGAAACTCCATAAAACTCATAACAAGTTTGTTAATGCAGCTACAGGAAAAGCATCTACAGGAGCAAGCAGCTCAAATCCAACCAGTCAACCTACAAAAAGACAAAACCAAAATTTAAATAACCAGTTTACAAAAACCTCTATCAGAAATAAACAACCCATAAACCTATCACATCCGACTATACCAAGTCCACAAACATCCACATATGCCGCAAGTCTAAACCAAAATAAACAAGTATATAACCACATTTCCAGAGCATACATCCAAAATATGTATAAAACCCAAACCTTTTTGAATTTACATCCAAGATCTCAGACAACCACTGACCCTCAAAAAGATTTTATAACTCAGAAACTACAAGGATACAATAAACTAATAGCCCAGCCTGGCACCAGTACAAATTTAGTACGTACATGCTATGAATATGGACTACTCGCAACAGTATATACAGCCGATGGAGCAGAACTACAACAAATACCAGACTTATATAATATTGGTATAATATTATATACCATATAGAGCAATATATACTCATGAAGAAGCTATAACAGTTAGAAGAACATATTTTACAAAGTTACCTGAACCATTTAGTACAAAAATAATAACAGCATGGGATGCAGCTAGTTTGACAGATACATTAGGAGCTAGAATAAAATATTTACAAACATGGTTTATAGGACTGTGTGATGAATATAAAGATAAACAAAAATTAGATAAAGTATTAACAAAAAATATGTCGTGTTGTACACAAAAGATAGCACCACAATTTGGTTGTAAAACTAAGAAAAATAAGTTTAGATACAAAAAACGATTTAAAAAATATAAATCTTTTAAATCTAAATATAAGCATAAAAATCCAAGAAAAAGATATTATATAAAAAATTACAAGAGAAAAAGACCTTATCGACCTAAGAAAAAATTATCAGAATGCAAATGCTATAACTGTGGAAAATTAGGACACTTAGCTAAAGATTGTAAAATACCTAAAGATATTAAGAAAAAACAAATTACCGAAGTAAGAATAGAAGAAAATATTTATACGGAATTACCATACATAGATTATGATTTAGAAAGTAACGATAGTATTTATGAACTAGATGAATTACCAGATATAGAGATAAATGACGCAGATTTAGAAACTGACCTAAATAATGATGATAGCGATATAAATCTATCAGATATAGAAAACGAAATTGATGACTGAATCAGGAATAATAGAAAAAGAAAATTACCAAACTGAAGATAGTAATAACCAAAAAATAATATTTGACTCAAATATATACAAGCAAATTACGAAACAAGAAATAACCTTAAAAATAGATAATGTATTAGATGTACCAATGGTAAAATATTGGTTTAAAAAACCCAGTATATATATATCCAGAAACACCAAAAATAATAAGAAAAATGGAATTATTAAGAAAATTAAATGATATACACGAAGAACTTAAAATTAGAAAAGAAAGATTAAATTATAATATATTTGCAGGAGTAGCTAAAAAATCAATCGAAGCACAAAAACAAACCATACAAGAATTAGAATTACAAAAAGATATATTAGAAATAAAATATTGTTTATGAATAAAGAAGAATATCCAGTAGAAGAAAAAACATTTTTAGGAACAGATGGAACACAAATAACAATAACACACTCAAATTTAGGACGACGATATAGAAAAATAGGTACAAAATTATATTTAATGCCGGATCCAATATCAGCTAAATTAGAAGATAGTCTAACAGAAATGATAAGATTACAAAAAGAAAATACTGAAATAGATCAAAAACTAGAAATAGAAAAAATACGATTAGAAGCCAAAAAAGAAATCGAACAACTAAAAACCCAACAAATAAAACAAACCCCTCCTCAAAAACCTATACCACCTCAAGAACCAATCCCTGAATATTTTGAACCAGAACCAGAAACATCCGAATCATCTACAAAAATACAAGAAATGGAAAAAGAATTAGCAATATTAAAACAAATATATGCCCAGAAAGTACAAGCCAGATTAGCCAAACAAAATGAAAAAATAAAAAAAGAAAAAGAAAAAAAGTTAGCAATGGAATTAGAACAGTTAAAAGAACAAATACACTTAGAAAGCTTAAACCCTGACGAAGAATCTCCAAACATAAGTATTGATAACATCACAATAGACAATTTAACCATAGATAATGTAACCATAAACGAAACCGAATCAGAAATACATTCAGACAATAATAACAATGAAGACGATAATGACGATAACAGTGAAACATATACCCAAATAATGAACCAAATAACAGATTTAAATATAAATACAACAAATGCTGAACCAAATATACATACTATAAAAAATGAACAACCAAGTACAAGTAGAACATATGAGAAAAGAAGATATGATAACCCACGAACTAGAGAACCAACTTATTATACAGTAACAGATGATAATAGATATGAAGCAATATGGCAAAGTAGATTAAATAAATGGACACCAACTAAAACTCCAGAACATTCACAATTTTTAGATTTAGATTGTGTCACAGATATAAATAAAACAATACAAGTATGGATAGGACAAATTGCAAAGCAACTAATAGATAATAAAATATCAGTAGCAGATACACCAGGATATATAGAAAGAACATTAATAGGAACAGTAAAATTATGGCTACATAACATAACAGCTGACGGTAGAGCAACATTAAGAAATAATAAAGATAGTAGTGGAACAATTACAACATCAAGCATAGCTATATTAGACAAATACGAATTTGGAATTAGAAATGAATTTGGAAGTATGACAACAGAATTAGCAGAACAAGAAAAAGATAAGAATCTAAATAGACAATTAATGAATAAATTATCAATATGCAATATGTGTTATATAGATGAATATACATGCGCTTTTAAAGATTACTATTATAGAGCAATATATACTCATGAAGAAGCTATAGCAGTTAGAAGAACATATTTTACAAAGTTACCTGAACCATTTAGTACAAAAATAATAACAGCATGGGATGCAGCTAGTTTGACAGATACATTAGGAGCTAGAATAAAATATTTACAAACATGGTTTATAGGACTGTGTGATGAATATAAAGATAAACAAAAATTAGATAAAGTATTAACAAGAAATATGTCGTGTTGTACACAAAAGATAGCACCACAATTTGGTTGTAAAACTAAGAAAAATAAGTTTAGATACAAAAAACGATTTAAAAAATATAAATCTTTTAAATCTAAATATAAGCATAAAAATCCAAGAAAAAGATATTATATAAAAAATTACAAGAGAAAAAGACCTTATCGACCTAAGAAAAAATTATCAGAATGCAAATGCTATAACTGTGGAAAATTAGGACACTTAGCTAAAGATTGTAAAATACCTAAAGATATTAAGAAAAAACAAATTACCGAAGTAAGAATAGAAGAAAATATTTATACGGAATTACCATACATAGATTATGATTTAGAAAGTAACGATAGTATTTATGAACTAGATGAATTACCAGATATAGAGATAAATGACGCAGATTTAGAAACTGACCTAAATAATGATGATAGCGATATAAATCTATCAGATATAGAAAACGAAATTGATGACTGAATCAGGAATAATAGAAAAAGAAAATTACCAAACTGAAGATAGTAATAACCAAAAAATAATATTTGACTCAAATATATACAAGCAAATTACGAAACAAGAAATAACCTTAAAAATAGATAATGTATTAGATGTACCAATGGTAAAATATTGGTTTAAAAAACCTAAAGAAGAATATTATATAATAAGCCAAAAAGAACATACAGTAGACTGTAAATATGCACAAGGTAGTGCAATGGTACCCATAATAAGTAAAAGAGAAATAACCAAAGAAATACAAGCATTAAAACCAAAACCGAAAAACGAAATAACTCATGTACACTTAGGAGCAATACAGATATTAATAAAAGCATGTTTTAAGGAAGGAATAAATACACCCATAGAACTATACTTAGCAGATGATAGAATTAAGTACCCAATTGAACAAAGTATAATTAGTGCAGTAAAAGGAAATCTAATATACCAAAAATTTAAGTTTACAGTTAACCCAAATTATACAGTAGCAATAAAAGATAGAAATATAGATAAATCCCTAGTATTATATTGGAAACTATCAGGAATAGAATTAACCCCTGGAAGTAAAATATTTACAGCAAGATGCAAAAATTTATATATTTTAACTACTAAACATATGGTACAAGCAACTAACAAAATTGATAAAATCAATATAGAATCCCCATTCGACAATATATTAACGGTCATAGATAATAATGATTATAGTTATGATGAATTAAATATGAATCAAGAATTAGATATAGTAAAAGAAAGAATAGGAATGACACCAAAAAGACAAATAGATGCCCCCTCATCCTTATCAAGAATGAGTACATCCAGAAGAATAGAATATGAAATACCCAATGAAATAATACCAACACAACATCCCTATTATATAACAGGAATATTAAATCAACGAAAATATTTAATCTTAATCAACACAGGAGAACAAGATAATTGGATAACTAGAGAATTAATTACAGAAGATGATATTATAATACAAGAACAAGAAATACCCGATCTACCAATAGAATTAAAACAGACAAAGGAAATAACTATTCAAGAAGTAATTATAGGCGGAATACCTATAAATATACAATTTACAATAGGACAAATAAATCCAAATATAGTTTTAGGACTACAATGGCTAGAACAAGTAAAACCATATAAGTTAGAAGATAAAAGATTGATCATTCATTACCAAAATAAAAATGTAATAATCAATAGGACAAAATCAATATTATAAAAATACTTTAAAATGAAAGTATATATATTAGCAAAAATAATTGTAGAAGGATACAATAGTAGATATTACACACCAATGATAGATACCGGTGCAGAAGCAAATTTATGTAGATACAATTGTTTACCAGAAACTAAGTGGCAAAAGATAAAAAATCCAACTGTATTTTCAGGATTTAATGACGAAGGAAGTATAATAAAATATTATGCAAAAGATGTCAAATTACAAATATATGATAAAATACTAACAATAAAAACAATGTATAACTATGATTTCACAACAAGAGATATAATTTTAGGAATGCCCTTTATCGATGAACTATACCCTCATATACTAACAAAAACACACTGCTGGTTTACAACACCTTGTAAACAAAAAATAGGAGCCAAACGAGTACAAAATAAACCTAGAAAAACAACACCATGGATAAAAGGATCAGAAAAGATAACACAAAAACTAGAAAATCAAGTGACAACAGAGAAAGCAATAGAAATTATAACCTTTAATATCAATATGTTACAATCAATCTATGATAAGTTAGAACCCTTATATAGTGACAATCCGCTTAAAGGATGGCATAAACATAAAACAACAGTTACAATAGAACTAATAAATCAGAATAGTATAATAACCCAAAAACCATTAAAATATAACTTTGATGACTTAAAAGAATTTACCTTACACATAGATGAATTACTTCAAAATAATTACATCCAAGCTAGTAACAGTAAACATACTAGTCCCGCCTTTATTGTTAACAAACATAGTGAACAAAAAAGAGGGAAGAGTAGGATGGTTATTGATTATAGAAATCTAAATGCCAAAACTAAAACTTATAATTACCCAATACCAAATAAAATATTAAAAATTAGACAAATCCAAGGATATAATTACTTTAGCAAATTTGATTGCAAATCAGGATTTTATCATTTAAAATTAGAAGATAACTCTAAACATTTAACAGCATTCACAGTACCCCAAGGATTTTATGAATGGAATGTTTTACCCTTTGGATATAAAAATGCACCAGGTAGGTATCAACATTTTATGGATACTTACTTTACACAATTAGAAAACTGTATTGTATATATTGATGATATATTGTTATATTCAAGAACAGAAGACGAACACATACAATTACTAAATAAATTTATTAACATTATAGATACAGCAGGAATTAGTTTAAGTAAAAGCAAGGCAGAAATAATGAAAAAACAAATAGAATTTCTTGGTATACAAATAGATAAGAATGGAGTAAAAATGCAAACACATATAGTACAAAAAATTATAAATTCAGATGAAATACTAGATACGAAGAAAAAATTACAATCCTTTTTAGGATTAGTAAATCAAGTAAGAGAATATATACCAAAATTAGCAGAATATTTAAAACCATTAAATAAAAAATTAAAAAAGGATATTGAATATCATTTTGACCAAACAGATAGAAAACATATACAAAAGGTTAAAGAATTATGTCAAAAGTTACCAAAATTATATTTTCCAGATATAACAAAAGAATTTATATATATAGTAGAAACAGATTCAAGTAACCATAGTTACGGTGGAGTATTAAAATATAAGTATATTGATACAAAAACAGAACATCACTGTAGATATCACTCAGGAACATATACGGAACCTCAAGATAAATGGGAAATAAATAGGAAAGAATTATTTGCCTTATATAAATGTTTATTAGCATTCGAACCATATATTGTTTATAACAAATTTATTGTCAGAACAGATAATACACAAGTAAAATGGTGGCTAACAAGAAAATTAGACGACTCAGTTACAACAAAAGAAATACGAAGACTTGTCTTAAATATACAAAATTTTACATTTACAATAGAAGTGATCAGTACTAACAAAAATGTCACTGCAGACTACTTATCAAGACAAAGCTACCCAGACAGATCAAGATAGCCAAATGGATATTTTGTTAAAAGCCATGACTACACTTTGCTTAAAAGTGGACAGTTTTGAGCTAGAACTAAAAGAGCTAAAGAAGGACAAAGCTACAAGTCAACCGCATGACTCAAAATATGCTGAACTATGTCAATCGGAAAACATAAAAATTCCAGAACTAGAAGGAGACGTTGAGAAACTCCATAAAACTCATAACAAGTTTGTTAATGCAGCTACAGGAAAAGCATCTACAGGAGCAAGCAGCTCAAATCCAACCAGTCAACCTACAAAAAGACAAAACCAAAATTTAAATAACCAGTTTACAAAAACCTCTATCAGAAATAAACAACCCATAAACCTATCACATCCGACTATACCAAGTCCACAAACATCCACATATGCCGCAAGCCTAAACCAAAATAAACAAGTATACAACCATATTTCTAGAGCTTATATACAAAATATGTATAAAACCCAAACCTTTTTGAATTTACATCCAAGATCTCAGACAACCACTGACCCTCAAAAAGATTTTATAACTCAGAAACTACAAGGATACAATAAACTAATAGCCCAGCCTGGCACCAGTGCAAATTTAGTACGTACATGCTATGAATATGGACTACTCGCAACAGTATATACAGCCGATGGAGCAGAACTACAACAAATACCAGACTTATATAATGCCTTTTCCATATACAAAAGAATTACAGACGGATCATTCTTTTATATAAGATGTTATTCAGCACCAGCCGAAATATTATACAATGAGATAAAACCACTCATCCAAGTAGTAAAAATTGGACTAACCAGAGATATGATTATCCCAGAGGACATAGAAAAGCAACCAGAAATACCAGAAGTTGATATACCAACATTCTTTGCTACAAAAAGATTAATAGGACTGCAAGTAATTATTCAAGAACTAGTCAACAATTACACCAATGGACATAACATATGGAAATATCATTGTAGAGACCATGCCATGATCTATGCAAATGCAAGAGTACTACGACAAGAAGATATGGAAGAAGTACGTAGTTGGATATGGACATTACTAAGACCCGAAGATACCCCAACAACAAGAGCTATCAAAAAAGATTTTATTTCAGAAAATTTATTGGTTAAATATTGCCAGTATTTAGGACCAAAATACCCAGATCACCATTGTTCAAAGTGCAGTGGAGGAAATACTACAACTATACCAGAAGTAAATCTAGAATGATGACAGCAGGACAGAAGAGCTACAGACAAAAGCTAATGGGAAGACCCGCAGATATTTTTAGTTTGTCTTATTATGTAAATTATTGAGAATCTTTTTACTTTTTTTAGTGGGAAACACTAAACCCCACACGTTTTCCTTTGTGCAAATAAGTCAGAAAGTACACAGTAATGTTACTGTTTACTTTTTGAAAAAATTGTAAAAAAGATGTAAAAAGTCGTAAAGTGCACAGTGACTAGCACTGTTCACGCGTTTTACTTTTCTTTTACGCGTTTTCCACTATTTGGAAACGATTATGTGAATTATTGAGGCACTTGCCTCTTATGTATAAATAGAGACGACAGATGAGAAAGAAGGCAAGCAATTCTGCTTACCTATAACCTCTCATGTGTTGAGAACTCAATAAAAAATATTACTCAAAAATATATTTCAGATATTTGCTATGGAGGAATCCAACATAGAAACATCTATGCCACATACTACCGACGAGATAACAACAAAGGTATACTCATATTTACATATGTGTAACTAATCTATCATATTCCTAATAATCTCTGATTAGCTTATTATTATTTATCATGTTATAGTCTGATTATGTTAACATTATCCTTATTAGTTTGCTATGGTTAGGAAGCTGAGAGTAAGTTAGACCCAGACTAAGCTTTTCCAAAATGGTTGAACCCAGAAAAGGCGAGGAAGCCGTGAATAGGGTAGTAAACCAACTGAAGTAAGCAGGGTTAGGGTAAACTGATTAAAGCTGGAACCCATAGTAGTGACCAACCGGATAATTAAACATACTGGACTATTAGATGATAAAGGTAATAATATAAGCAGAGGTTAGAAGGAATAATTGATTAAAACACAGAAGTAAGAAATGACAGAACCTAGTTATATGAAACTCGAGATAGCAGAAACTAGTAACCCTAAACAAACAGAAGATATAGAAAGATATAAAACACCAATACCTAAGTATCTTATAAATGGAGATAAAGACTATAAAATATTAGTCTTATATATATTAAAAAATTTAGATACAGATATCACACAAAGAATATATAACCTACTATTTAACCACGAAATCATAGACTTAATGAAAGAATTATGGATAGACACAATATTAAACAATGATAGTGATGATGACTCTAGAGATAATGATATATACCTTGATATAGATACAGAAGGATATCTAGATTTTTATTAAAATGGACCAAAATAATTTAGAAAATTGGCAGCGAACTATAGATGAACTAAGAGAAAGAGAAACATTAATACAATTCAATCTAGACAGATATATACAAACCCAAAATAGTGGTTATTTAGATCTAATAGTAAGAGATATCAATATTATATTAAGACTAATTAGAGAACGAGATAACTACTATAATTCCGCATTTAGATAAAATGACCCAAGAAGAGAAGATCAAAGGACCACCCCCCACATTGGTATCAGAGCATAGGAATAAAAAAGATAAGATAACAGAGCATAGGATGAACGAAAATAAAATAAACGAGCATAGGAATAAAAAATATAGTACCAACAATATTTACAAAAATAGAATAAAGAAACAAAGTAAAAAACAATTTATAATACAAACAGAAAACATGAAAGGAATTGAATATGGAGAAGATTTACCAGATAAACACCCTAGATGTATAAGATTGGATAAACAAATAAATATAGCAACTAAAGTACAGAAACTAAGACTAAATTTAGATAAATTATATGAAAGATACGAATACACAAAAATACCTGAATTAATCGACACAATTTCCTATACAGAATACGAATATATTAGACAACTTATAAAACAACAAGAATATAAATATGATGAATTATAATGTATAAGCGACAACAACCAAAAGTAGTCAGAAAAATAAAAATACACTATTTAACAAGAAGAATTGAAAAACAGAGTAAAATAAAAAGACAGCAAAAATATAAGCTAAAAGAAATTACACAAATAATCAAGGAAATAAATAACTTCACTAAAAGAATAACACATTTTATTATAGCAATAACTAAAATAAGAGAATCATTAGTAAATGGATAAACCAGAGCCGTAGAACAGTTAAAAGAACAAATACACTTAGAAAGCTTAAACCCTGACGAAGAATCTCCAAACATAAGTATTGATAACATCACAATAGACAATTTAACCATAGATAATGTAACCATAAACGAAACCGAATCAGAAATACATTCAGACAATAATAACAATGAAGACGATAATGACGATAACAGTGAAACATATACCCAAATAATGAACCAAATAACAGATTTAAATATAAATACAACAAATGCTGAACCAAATATACATACTATAAAAAATGAACAACCAAGTACAAGTAGAACATATGAGAAAAGAAGATATGATAACCCACGAACTAGAGAACCAACTTATTATACAGTAACAGATGATAATAGATATGAAGCAATATGGCAAAGTAGATTAAATAAATGGACACCAACTAAAACTCCAGAACATTCACAATTTTTAGATTTAGATTGTGTCACAGATATAAATAAAACAATACAAGTATGGATAGGACAAATTGCAAAGCAACTAATAGATAATAAAATATCAGTAGCAGATACACCAGGATATATAGAAAGAACATTAATAGGAACAGTAAAATTATGGCTACATAACATAACAGCTGACGGTAGAGCAACATTAAGAAATAATAAAGATAGTAGTGGAACAATTACAACATCAAGCATAGCTATATTAGACAAATACGAATTTGGAATTAGAAATGAATTTGGAAGTATGACAACAGAATTAGCAGAACAAGAAAAAGATAAGAATCTAAATAGACAATTAATGAATAAATTATCAATATGCAATATGTGTTATATAGATGAATATACATGCGCTTTTAAAGATTACTATTATAGAGCAATATATACTCATGAAGAAGCTATAGCAGTTAGAAGAACATATTTTACAAAGTTACCTGAACCATTTAGTACAAAAATAATAACAGCATGGGATGCAACTAGTTTGACAGATACATTAGGAGCTAGAATAAAATATTTACAAACATGGTTTATAGGACTGTGTGATGAATATAAAGATAAACAAAAATTAGATAAAGTATTAACAAAAAATATGTCGTGTTGTACACAAAAGATAGCACCACAATTTGGTTGTAAAACTAAGAAAAATAAGTTTAGATACAAAAAACGATTTAAAAAATATAAATCTTTTAAATCTAAATATAAGCATAAAAATCCAAGAAAAAGATATTATATAAAAAATTACAAGAGAAAAAGACCTTATCGACCTAAGAAAAAATTATCAGAATGCAAATGCTATAACTGTGGAAAATTAGGACACTTAGCTAAAGATTGTAAAATACCTAAAGATATTAAGAAAAAACAAATTACCGAAGTAAGAATAGAAGAAAATATTTATACGGAATTACCATACATAGATTATGATTTAGAAAGTAACGATAGTATTTATGAACTAGATGAATTACCAGATATAGAGATAAATGACGCAGATTTAGAAACTGACCTAAATAATGATGATAGCGATATAAATCTATCAGATATAGAAAACGAAATTGATGACTGAATCAGGAATAATAGAAAAAGAAAATTACCAAACTGAAGATAGTAATAACCAAAAAATAATATTTGACTCAAATATATACAAGCAAATTACGAAACAAGAAATAACCTTAAAAATAGATAATGTATTAGATGTACCAATGGTAAAATATTGGTTTAAAAAACCTAAAGAAGAATATTATATAATAAGCCAAAAAGAACATACAGTAGACTGTAAATATGCACAAGGTAGTGCAATGGTACCCATAATAAGTAAAAGAGAAATAACCAAAGAAATACAAGCATTAAAACCAAAACCGAAAAACGAAATAACTCATGTACACTTAGGAGCAATACAGATATTAATAAAAGCATGTTTTAAGGAAGGAATAAATACACCCATAGAACTATACTTAGCAGATGATAGAATTAAGTACCCAATTGAACAAAGTATAATTAGTGCAGTAAAAGGAAATCTAATATACCAAAAATTTAAGTTTACAGTTAACCCAAATTATACAGTAGCAATAAAAGATAGAAATATAGATAAATCCCTAGTATTATATTGGAAACTATCAGGAATAGAATTAACCCCTGGAAGTAAAATATTTACAGCAAGATGCAAAAATTTATATATTTTAACTACTAAACATATGGTACAAGCAACTAACAAAATTGATAAAATCAATATAGAATCCCCATTCGACAATATATTAACGGTCATAGATAATAATTGATTAAAACACAGAAGTAAGAAATGACAGAACCTAGTTATATGAAACCCGAAATAGCAGAAACTAGTAACCCTAAACAAACAGAAGATATAGAAAGATATAAAACACCAATACCTAAGTATCTTATAAATGGAGATAAAGACTATAAAATATTAATCTTATATATATTAAAAAATTTAGATACAGATATCACACAAAGAATATATAACCTACTATTTAACCACGAAATTATAGACTTAATGAAAGAATTATGGCTAGACACAATATTAAACAATGATAGTGATGATGACTCTAGAGATAATGATATATACCTTGATATAGATACAGAAGGATATCTAGATTTTTATTAAAATGGACCAAAATAATTTAGAAAATTGGCAGCGAACTATAGATGAACTAAGAGAAAGAGAAACATTAATACAATTCAATCTAGACAGATATATACAAACCCAAAATAGTGGTTATTTAGATCTAATAGTAAGAGATATCAATATTATATTAAGACTAATTAGAGAACGAGATAACTACTATAATTCCGCATTTAGATAAAATGACCCAAGAAGAGAAGATCAAAGGACCACCCCCCCCATTGGTATCAGAGCATAGGAATAAAAAAGATAAGATAACAGAGCATAGGATGAACGAAAATAAAATAAACGAGCATAGGAATAAAAAATATAGTACCAACAATATTTACAAAAATAGAATAAAGAAACAAAGTAAAAAACAATTTATAATACAAACAGAAAACATGAAAGGAATTGAATATGGAGAAGATTTACCAGATAAACACCCTAGATGTATAAGATTGGATAAACAAATAAATATAGCAACTAAAGTACAGAAACTAAGACTAAATTTAGATAAATTATATGAAAGATACGAATACACAAAAATACCTGAATTAATCGACACAATTTCCTATACAGAATACGAATATATTAGACAACTTATAAAACAACAAGAATATAAATATGATGAATTATAATGTATAAGCGACAACAACCAAAAGTAGTCAGAAAAATAAAAATACACTATTTAACAAGAAGAATTGAAAAACAGAGTAAAATAAAAAGACAGCAAAAATATAAGCTAAAAGAAATTACACAAATAATCAAGGAAATAAATAACTTCACTAAAAGAATAACACATTTTATTATAGCAATAACTAAAATAAGAGAATCATTAGTAAATGGATAAACCAGAGCCGAGCAACCCAGTATATATATATCCAGAAACACCAAAAATAATAAGAAAAATGGAATTATTAAGAAAATTAAATGATATACACGAAGAACTTAAAATTAGAAAAGAAAGATTAAATTATAATATATTTGCAGGAGTAGCTAAAAAATCAATCGAAGCACAAAAACAAACCATACAAGAATTAGAATTACAAAAAGATATATTAGAAATAAAATATTGTTTATGAATAAAGAAGAATATCCAGTAGAAGAAAAAACATTTTTAGGAACAGATGGAACACAAATAACAATAACACACTCAAATTTAGGACGACGATATAGAAAAATAGGTACAAAATTATATTTAATGCCGGATCCAATATCAGCTAAATTAGAAGATAGTCTAACAGAAATGATAAGATTACAAAAAGAAAATACTGAAATAGATCAAAAACTAGAAATAGAAAAAATACGATTAGAAGCCAAAAAAGAAATCGAACAACTAAAAACCCAACAAATAAAACAAACCCCTCCTCAAAAACCTATACCACCTCAAGAACCAATCCCTGAATATTTTGAACCAGAACCAGAAACATCCGAATCATCTACAAAAATACAAGAAATGGAAAAAGAATTAGCAATATTAAAACAAATATATGCCCAGAAAGTACAAGCCAGATTAGCCAAACAAAATGAAAAAATAAAAAAAGAAAAAGAAAAAAAGTTAGCAATGGAATTAGAACAGTTAAAAGAACAAATACACTTAGAAAGCTTAAACCCTGACGAAGAGACTAATTAGAGAACGAGATAACTACTATAATTCCGCATTTAGATAAAATGACCCAAGAAGAGAAGATCAAAGGACCACCCCCCACATTGGTATCAGAGCATAGGAATAAAAAAGATAAGATAACAGAGCATAGGATGAACGAAAATAAAATAAACGAGCATAGGAATAAAAAATATAGTACCAACAATATTTACAAAAATAGAATAAAGAAACAAAGTAAAAAACAATTTATAATACAAACAGAAAACATGAAAGGAATTGAATATGGAGAAGATTTACCAGATAAACACCCTAGATGTATAAGATTGGATAAACAAATAAATATAGCAACTAAAGTACAGAAACTAAGACTAAATTTAGATAAATTATATGAAAGATACGAATACACAAAAATACCTGAATTAATCGACACAATTTCCTATACAGAATACGAATATATTAGACAACTTATAAAACAACAAGAATATAAATATGATGAATTATAATGTATAAGCGACAACAACCAAAAGTAGTCAGAAATACATTCAGACAATAATAACAATGAAGACGATAATGACGATAACAGTGAAACATATACCCAAATAATGAACCAAATAACAGATTTAAATATAAATACAACAAATACTGAACCAAATATACATACTATAAAAAATGAACAACCAAGTACAAGTAGAACATATGAGAAAAGAAGATATGATAACCCACGAACTAGAGAACCAACTTATTATACAGTAACAGATGATAATAGATATGAAGCAATATGGCAAAGTAGATTAAATAAATGGACACCAACTAAAACTCCAGAACATTCACAATTTTTAGATTTAGATTGTGTCACAGATATAAATAAAACAATACAAGTATGGATAGGACAAATTGCAAAGCAACTAATAGATAATAAAATATCAGTAGCAGATACACCAGGATATATAGAAAGAACATTAATAGGAACAGTAAAATTATGGCTACATAACATAACAGCTGACGGTAGAGCAACATTAAGAAATAATAAAGATAGTAGTGGAACAATTACAACATCAAGCATAGCTATATTAGACAAATACGAATTTGGAATTAGAAATGAATTTGGAAGTATGACAACAGAATTAGCAGAACAAGAAAAAGATAAGAATCTAAATAGACAATTAATGAATAAATTATCAATATGCAATATGTGTTATATAGATGAATATACATGCGCTTTTAAAGATTACTATTATAGAGCAATATATACTCATGAAGAAGCTATAGCAGTTAGAAGAACATATTTTACAAAGTTACCTGAACCATTTAGTACAAAAATAATAACAGCATGGGATGCAGCTAGTTTGACAGATACATTAGGAGCTAGAATAAAATATTTACAAACATGGTTTATAGGACTGTGTGATGAATATAAAGATAAACAAAAATTAGATAAAGTATTAACAAAAAATATGTCGTGTTGTACACAAAAGATAGCACCACAATTTGGTTGTAAAACTAAGAAAAATAAGTTTAGATACAAAAAACGATTTAAAAAATATAAATCTTTTAAATCTAAATATAAGCATAAAAATCCAAGAAAAAGATATTATATAAAAAATTACAAGAGAAAAAGACCTTATCGACCTAAGAAAAAATTATCAGAATGCAAATGCTATAACTGTGGAAAATTAGGACACTTAGCTAAAGATTGTAAAATACCTAAAGATATTAAGAAAAAACAAATTACCGAAGTAAGAATAGAAGAAAATATTTATACGGAATTACCATACATAGATTATGATTTAGAAAGTAACGATAGTATTTATGAACTAGATGAATTACCAGATATAGAGATAAATGATGCAGATTTAGAAACTGACCTAAATAATGATGATAGCGATATAAATCTATCAGATATAGAAAACGAAATTGATGACTGAATCAGGAATAATAGAAAAAGAAAATTACCAAACTGAAGATAGTAATAACCAAAAAATAATATTTGACCCAAATATATACAAGCAAATTACGAAACAAGAAATAACCTTAAAAATAGATAATGTATTAGATGTACCAATGGTAAAATATTGGTTTAAAAAACCTAAAGAAGAATATTATATAATAAGCCAAAAAGAACATACAGTAGACTGTAAATATGCACAAGGTAGTGCAATGGTACCCATAATAAGTAAAAGAGAAATAACCAAAGAAATACAAGCATTAAAACCAAAACCGAAAAACGAAATAACTCATGTACACTTAGGAGCAATACAGATATTAATAAAAGCATGTTTTAAGGAAGGAATAAATACACCCATAGAACTATACTTAGCAGATGATAGAATTAAGTACCCAATTGAACAAAGTATAATTAGTGCAGTAAAAGGAAATCTAATATACCAAAAATTTAAGTTTACAGTTAACCCAAATTATACAGTAGCAATAAAAGATAGAAATATAGATAAATCCCTAGTATTATATTGGAAACTATCAGGAATAGAATTAACCCCTGGAAGTAAAATATTTACAGCAAGATGCAAAAATTTATATATTTTAACTACTAAACATATGGTACAAGCAACTAACAAAATTGATAAAATCAATATAGAATCCCCATTCGACAATATATTAACGGTCATAGATAATAATGATTATAGTTATGATGAATTAAATATGAATCAAGAATTAGATATAATAAAAGAAAGAATAGGAATGACACCAAAAAGACAAATAGATGCCCCCTCATCCTCATCAAGAATGAGTACATCCAGAAGAATAGAATATGAAATACCCAATGAAATAATACCAACACAACATCCCTATTATATAACAGGAATATTAAATCAACGAAAATATTTAATCTTAATCAACACAGGAGAACAAGATAATTGGATAACTAGAGAATTAATTACAGAAGATGATATTATAATACAAGAACAAGAAATACCCGATCTACCAATAGAATTAAAACAGACAAAGGAAATAACTATTCAAGAAGTAATTATAGGCGGAATACCTATAAATATACAATTTACAATAGGACAAATAAATCCAAATATAGTTTTAGGACTACAATGGCTAGAACAAGTAAAACCATATAAGTTAGAAGATAAAAGATTGATCATTCATTACCAAAATAAAAATGTAATAATCAATAGGACAAAATCAATATTATAAAAATACTTTAAAATGAAAGTATATATATTAGCAAAAATAATTGTAGAAGGATACAATAGTAGATATTACACACCAATGATAGATACCGGTGCAGAAGCAAATTTATGTAGATACAATTGTTTACCAGAAACTAAGTGGCAAAAGATAAAAAATCCAACTGTATTTTCAGGATTTAATGACGAAGGAAGTATAATAAAATATTATGCAAAAGATGTCAAATTACAAATATATGATAAAATACTAACAATAAAAACAATGTATAACTATGATTTCACAACAAGAGATATAATTTTAGGAATGCCCTTTATCGATGAACTATACCCTCATATACTAACAAAAACACACTGCTGGTTTACAACACCTTGTAAACAAAAAATAGGAGCCAAACGAGTACAAAATAAACCTAGAAAAACAACACCATGGATAAAAGGATCAGAAAAGATAACACAAAAACTAGAAAATCAAGTGACAACAGAGAAAGCAATAGAAATTATAACCTTTAATATCAATATGTTACAATCAATCTATGATAAGTTAGAACCCTTATATAGTGACAATCCGCTTAAAGGATGGCATAAACATAAAACAACAGTTACAATAGAACTAATAAATCAGAATAGTATAATAACCCAAAAACCATTAAAATATAACTTTGATGACTTAAAAGAATTTACCTTACACATAGATGAATTACTTCAAAATAATTACATCCAAGCTAGTAACAGTAAACATACTAGTCCCGCCTTTATTGTTAACAAACATAGTGAACAAAAAAGAGGGAAGAGTAGGATGGTTATTGATTATAGAAATCTAAATGCCAAAACTAAAACTTATAATTACCCAATACCAAATAAAATATTAAAAATTAGACAAATCCAAGGATATAATTACTTTAGCAAATTTGATTGCAAATCAGGATTTTATCATTTAAAATTAGAAGATAACTCTAAACATTTAACAGCATTCACAGTACCCCAAGGATTTTATGAATGGAATGTTTTACCCTTTGGATATAAAAATGCACCAGGTAGGTATCAACATTTTATGGATACTTACTTTACACAATTAGAAAACTGTATTGTATATATTGATGATATATTGTTATATTCAAGAACAGAAGACGAACACATACAATTACTAAATAAATTTATTAACATTATAGATACAGCAGGAATTAGTTTAAGTAAAAGCAAGGCAGAAATAATGAAAAAACAAATAGAATTTCTTGGTATACAAATAGATAAGAATGGAGTAAAAATGCAAACACATATAGTACAAAAAATTATAAATTCAGATGAAATACTAGATACGAAGAAAAAATTACAATCCTTTTTAGGATTAGTAAATCAAGTAAGAGAATATATACCAAAATTAGCAGAATATTTAAAACCATTAAATAAAAAATTAAAAAAGGATATTGAATATCATTTTGACCAAACAGATAGAAAACATATACAAAAGGTTAAAGAATTATGTCAAAAGTTACCAAAATTATATTTTCCAGATATAACAAAAGAATTTATATATATAGTAGAAACAGATTCAAGTAACCATAGTTACGGTGGAGTATTAAAATATAAGTATATTGATACAAAAACAGAACATCACTGTAGATATCACTCAGGAACATATACGGAACCTCAAGATAAATGGGAAATAAATAGGAAAGAATTATTTGCCTTATATAAATGTTTATTAGCATTCGAACCATATATTGTTTATAACAAATTTATTGTCAGAACAGATAATACACAAGTAAAATGGTGGCTAACAAGAAAATTAGACGACTCAGTTACAACAAAAGAAATACGAAGACTTGTCTTAAATATACAAAATTTTACATTTACAATAGAAGTGATCAGTACTAACAAAAATGTCACTGCAGACTACTTATCAAGACAAAGCTACCCAGACAGATCAAGATAGCCAAATGGATATTTTGTTAAAAGCCATGACTACACTTTGCTTAAAAGTGGACAGTTTTGAGCTAGAACTAAAAGAGCTAAAGAAGGACAAAGCTACAAGTCAACCGCATGACTCAAAATATGCTGAACTATGTCAATCGGAAGACATAAAAATTCCAGAACTAGAAGGAGACGTTGAGAAACTCCATAAAACTCATAACAAGTTTGTTAATGCAGCTACAGGAAAAGCATCTACAGGAGCAAGCAGCTCAAATCCAACCAGTCAACCTACAAAAAGACAAAACCAAAATTTAAATAACCAGTTTACAAAAACCTCTATCAGAAATAAACAACCCATAAACCTATCACATCCGACTATACCAAGTCCACAAACATCCACATATGCCGCAAGTCTAAACCAAAATAAACAAGTATATAACCACATTTCCAGAGCATACATCCAAAATATGTATAAAACCCAAACCTTTTTGAATTTACATCCAAGATCTCAGACAACCACTGACCCTCAAAAAGATTTTATAACTCAGAAACTACAAGGATACAATAAACTAATAGCCCAGCCTGGCACCAGTGCAAATTTAGTACGTACATGCTATGAATATGGACTACTCGCAACAGTATATACAGCCGATGGAGCAGAACTACAACAAATACCAGACTTATATAATGCCTTTTCCATATACAAAAGAATTACAGACGGATCATTCTTTTATATAAGATGTTATTCAGCACCAGCCGAAATATTATACAATGAGATAAAACCACTCATCCAAGTAGTAAAAATTGGACTAACCAGAGATATGATTATCCCAGAGGATATAGAAAAGCAACCAGAAATACCAGAAGTTGATATACCAACATTCTTTGCTACAAAAAGATTAATAGGACTGCAAGTAATTATTCAAGAACTAGTCAACAATTACACCAATGGACATAACATATGGAAATATCATTGTAGAGACCATGCCATGATCTATGCAAATGCAAGAGTACTACGACAAGAAGATATGGAAGAAGTACGTAGTTGGATATGGACATTACTAAGACCCGAAGATACCCCAACAACAAGAGCTATCAAAAAAGATTTTATTTCAGAAAATTTATTGGTTAAATATTGCCAGTATTTAGGACCAAAATACCCAGATCACCATTGTTCAAAGTGCAGTGGAGGAAATACTACAACTATACCAGAAGTAAATCTAGAATGATGACAGCAGGACAGAAGAGCTACAGACAAAAGCTAATGGGAAGACCCGCAGATATTTTTAGTTTGTCTTATTATGTAAATTATTGAGAATCTTTTTACTTTTTTTAGTGGGAAACACTAAACCCCACACGTTTTTCTTTGTGCAAATAAGTCAGAAAGTACACAGTAATGTTACTGTTTACTTTTTGAAAAAATTGTAAAAAAGATGTAAAAAGTCGTAAAGTGCACAGTGACTAGCACTGTTCACGCGTTTTACTTTCCTTTTACGCGTTTTCCACTATTTGGAAACGTTTATGTGAATTATTGAGGCACTTGCCTCTTATGTGTATAAATAGAGACGAACAGATGAGAAGGAAGGCAAGCAATTCTGCTTACCTATAACCTCTCATGTGTTGAGAACTCAATAAAAGATATTACTCAAAAATATATTTCAGATATTTGCTATGGAGGAATCCAACATAGAAACATCTATGCCACATACTACCGACGAGATAACAACAAAGGTATACTCATATTTACATATGTGTAACTAATCTATCATATTCCTAATAATCTCTGATTAGCTTATTATTATTTATCATGTTATAGTCTGATTATGTTAACATTATCCTTATTAGTTTGCTATGGTTAGGAAGCTGAGAGTAAGTTAGACCCAGACTAAGCTTTTCCAAAATGGTTGAACCCAGAAAAGGCGAGGAAGCCGTGAATAGGGTAGTAAACCAACTGAAGTAAGCAGGGTTAGGGTAAACTGATTAAAGCTGGAACCCATAGTAGTGACCAACCGGATAATTAAACATACTGGACTATTAGATGATAAAGGTAATAATATAAGCAGAGGTTAGAAGGAATAATTGATTAAAACACAGAAGTAAGAAATGACAGAACCTAGTTATATGAAACTCGAGATAGCAGAAACTAGTAACCCTAAACAAACAGAAGATATAGAAAGATATAAAACACCAATAAATGGAGATAAAGACTATAAAATATTAGTCTTATATATATTAAAAAATTTAGATACAGATATCACACAAAGAATATATAACCTACTATTTAACCACGAAATCATAGACTTAATGAAAGAATTATGGATAGACACAATATTAAACAATGATAGTGATAATGACTCTAGAGATAATGATATATACCTTGATATAGATACAGAAGGATATCTAGATTTTTATTAAAATGGACCAAAATAATTTAGAAAATTGGCAGCGAACTATAGATGAACTAAGAGAAAGAGAAACATTAATACAATTCAATCTAGACAGATATATACAAACCCAAAATAGTGGTTATTTAGATCTAATAGTAAGAGATATCAATATTATATTAAGACTAATTAGAGAACGAGATAACTACTATAATTCCGCATTTAGATAAAATGACCCAAGAAGAGAAGATCAAAGGACCACCCCCCACATTAGATTACAAAAAGAAAATACTGAAATAGATCAAAAACTAGAAATAGAAAAAATACGATTAGAAGCCAAAAAAGAAATCGAACAACTAAAAACCCAACAAATAAAACAAACCCCTCCTCAAAAACCTATACCACCTCAAGAACCAATCCCTGAATATTTTGAACCAGAGCCAGAAACATCCGAATCATCTACAAAAATACAAGAAATGGAAAAAGAATTAGCAATATTAAAACAAATATATGCCCAGAAAGTACAAGCCAGATTAGCCAAACAAAATGAAAAAATAAAAAAAGAAAAAGAAAAAAAGTTAGCAATGGAATTAGAACAGTTAAAAGAACAAATACACTTAGAAAGCTTAAACCCTGACGAAGAATCTCCAAACATAAGTATTGATAACATCACAATAGACAATTTAACCATAGATAATGTAACCATAAACGAAACCGAATCAGAAATACATTCAGACAATAATAACAATGAAGACGATAATGACGATAACAGTGAAACATATACCCAAATAATGAACCAAATAACAGATTTAAATATAAATACAACAAATACTGAACCAAATATACATACTATAAAAAATGAACAACCAAGTACAAGTAGAACATATGAGAAAAGAAGATATGATAACCCACGAACTAGAGAACCAACTTATTATACAGTAACAGATGATAATAGATATGAAGCAATATGGCAAAGTAGATTAAATAAATGGACACCAACTAAAACTCCAGAACATTCACAATTTTTAGATTTAGATTGTGTCACAGATATAAATAAAACAATACAAGTATGGATAGGACAAATTGCAAAGCAACTAATAGATAATAAAATATCAGTAGCAGATACACCAGGATATATAGAAAGAACATTAATAGGAACAGTAAAATTATGGCTACATAACATAACAGCTGACGGTAGAGCAACATTAAGAAATAATAAAGATAGTAGTGGAACAATTACAACATCAAGCATAGCTATATTAGACAAATACGAATTTGGAATTAGAAATGAATTTGGAAGTATGACAACAGAATTAGCAGAACAAGAAAAAGATAAGAATCTAAATAGACAATTAATGAATAAATTATCAATATGCAATATGTGTTATATAGATGAATATACATGCGCTTTTAAAGATTACTATTATAGAGCAATATATACTCATGAAGAAGCTATAGCAGTTAGAAGAACATATTTTACAAAGTTACCTGAACCATTTAGTACAAAAATAATAACAGCATGGGATGCAGCTAGTTTGACAGATACATTAGGAGCTAGAATAAAATATTTACAAACATGGTTTATAGGACTGTGTGATGAATATAAAGATAAACAAAAATTAGATAAAGTATTAACAAAAAATATGTCGTGTTGTACACAAAAGATAGCACCACAATTTGGTTGTAAAACTAAGAAAAATAAGTTTAGATACAAAAAACGATTTAAAAAATATAAATCTTTTAAATCTAAATATAAGCATAAAAATCCAAGAAAAAGATATTATATAAAAAATTACAAGAGAAAAAGACCTTATCGACCTAAGAAAAAATTATCAGAATGCAAATGCTATAACTGTGGAAAATTAGGACACTTAGCTAAAGATTGTAAAATACCTAAAGATATTAAGAAAAAACAAATTACCGAAGTAAGAATAGAAGAAAATATTTATACGGAATTACCATACATAGATTATGATTTAGAAAGTAACGATAGTATTTATGAACTAGATGAATTACCAGATATAGAGATAAATGACGCAGATTTAGAAACTGACCTAAATAATGATGATAGCGATATAAATCTATCAGATATAGAAAACGAAATTGATGACTGAATCAGGAATAATAGAAAAAGAAAATTACCAAACTGAAGATAGTAATAACCAAAAAATAATATTTGACTCAAATATATACAAGCAAATTACGAAACAAGAAATAACCTTAAAAATAGATAATGTATTAGATGTACCAATGGTAAAATATTGGTTTAAAAAACCTAAAGAAGAATATTATATAATAAGCCAAAAAGAACATACAGTAGACTGTAAATATGCACAAGGTAGTGCAATGGTACCCATAATAAGTAAAAGAGAAATAACCAAAGAAATACAAGCATTAAAACCAAAACCGAAAAACGAAATAACTCATGTACACTTAGGAGCAATACAGATATTAATAAAAGCATGTTTTAAGGAAGGAATAAATACACCCATAGAACTATACTTAGCAGATGATAGAATTAAGTACCCAATTGAACAAAGTATAATTAGTGCAGTAAAAGGAAATCTAATATACCAAAAATTTAAGTTTACAGTTAACCCAAATTATACAGTAGCAATAAAAGATAGAAATATAGATAAATCCCTAGTATTATATTGGAAACTATCAGGAATAGAATTAACCCCTGGAAGTAAAATATTTACAGCAAGATGCAAAAATTTATATATTTTAACTACTAAACATATGGTACAAGCAACTAACAAAATTGATAAAATCAATATAGAATCCCCATTCGACAATATATTAACGGTCATAGATAATAATGATTATAGTTATGATGAATTAAATATGAATCAAGAATTAGATATAGTAAAAGAAAGAATAGGAATGACACCAAAAAGACAAATAGATGCCCCCTCATCCTCATCAAGAATGAGTACATCCAGAAGAATAGAATATGAAATACCCAATGAAATAATACCAACACAACATCCCTATTATATAACAGGAATATTAAATCAACGAAAATATTTAATCTTAATCAACACAGGAGAACAAGATAATTGGATAACTAGAGAATTAATTACAGAAGATGATATTATAATACAAGAACAAGAAATACCCGATCTACCAATAGAATTAAAACAGACAAAGGAAATAACTATTCAAGAAGTAATTATAGGCGGAATACCTATAAATATACAATTTACAATAGGACAAATAAATCCAAATATAGTTTTAGGACTACAATGGCTAGAACAAGTAAAACCATATAAGTTAGAAGATAAAAGATTGATCATTCATTACCAAAATAAAAATGTAATAATCAATAGGACAAAATCAATATTATAAAAATACTTTAAAATGAAAGTATATATATTAGCAAAAATAATTGTAGAAGGATACAATAGTAGATATTACACACCAATGATAGATACCGGTGCAGAAGCAAATTTATGTAGATACAATTGTTTACCAGAAACTAAGTGGCAAAAGATAAAAAATCCAACTGTATTTTCAGGATTTAATGACGAAGGAAGTATAATAAAATATTATGCAAAAGATGTCAAATTACAAATATATGATAAAATACTAACAATAAAAACAATGTATAACTATGATTTCACAACAAGAGATATAATTTTAGGAATGCCCTTTATCGATGAACTATACCCTCATATACTAACAAAAACACACTGCTGGTTTACAACACCTTGTAAACAAAAAATAGGAGCCAAACGAGTACAAAATAAACCTAGAAAAACAACACCATGGATAAAAGGATCAGAAAAGATAACACAAAAACTAGAAAATCAAGTGACAACAGAGAAAGCAATAGAAATTATAACCTTTAATATCAATATGTTACAATCAATCTATGATAAGTTAGAACCCTTATATAGTGACAATCCGCTTAAAGGATGGCATAAACATAAAACAACAGTTACAATAGAACTAATAAATCAGAATAGTATAATAACCCAAAAACCATTAAAATATAACTTTGATGACTTAAAAGAATTTACCTTACACATAGATGAATTACTTCAAAATAATTACATCCAAGCTAGTAACAGTAAACATACTAGTCCCGCCTTTATTGTTAACAAACATAGTGAACAAAAAAGAGGGAAGAGTAGGATGGTTATTGATTATAGAAATCTAAATGCCAAAACTAAAACTTATAATTACCCAATACCAAATAAAATATTAAAAATTAGACAAATCCAAGGATATAATTACTTTAGCAAATTTGATTGCAAATCAGGATTTTATCATTTAAAATTAGAAGATAACTCTAAACATTTAACAGCATTCACAGTACCCCAAGGATTTTATGAATGGAATGTTTTACCCTTTGGATATAAAAATGCACCAGGTAGGTATCAACATTTTATGGATACTTACTTTACACAATTAGAAAACTGTATTGTATATATTGATGATATATTGTTATATTCAAGAACAGAAGACGAACACATACAATTACTAAATAAATTTATTAACATTATAGATACAGCAGGAATTAGTTTAAGTAAAAGCAAGGCAGAAATAATGAAAAAACAAATAGAATTTCTTGGTATACAAATAGATAAGAATGGAGTAAAAATGCAAACACATATAGTACAAAAAATTATAAATTCAGATGAAATACTAGATACGAAGAAAAAATTACAATCCTTTTTAGGATTAGTAAATCAAGTAAGAGAATATATACCAAAATTAGCAGAATATTTAAAACCATTAAATAAAAAATTAAAAAAGGATATTGAATATCATTTTGACCAAACAGATAGAAAACATATACAAAAGGTTAAAGAATTATGTCAAAAGTTACCAAAATTATATTTTCCAGATATAACAAAAGAATTTATATATATAGTAGAAACAGATTCAAGTAACCATAGTTACGGTGGAGTATTAAAATATAAGTATATTGATACAAAAACAGAACATCACTGTAGATATCACTCAGGAACATATACGGAACCTCAAGATAAATGGGAAATAAATAGGAAAGAATTATTTGCCTTATATAAATGTTTATTAGCATTCGAACCATATATTGTTTATAACAAATTTATTGTCAGAACAGATAATACACAAGTAAAATGGTGGCTAACAAGAAAATTAGACGACTCAGTTACAACAAAAGAAATACGAAGACTTGTCTTAAATATACAAAATTTTACATTTACAATAGAAGTGATCAGTACTAACAAAAATGTCACTGCAGACTACTTATCAAGACAAAGCTACCCAGACAGATCAAGATAGCCAAATGAATATTTTGTTAAAAGCCATGACTACACTTTGCTTAAAAGTGGACAGTTTTGAGCTAGAACTAAAAGAGCTAAAGAAGGACAAAGCTACAAGTCAACCGCATGACTCAAAATATGCTGAACTATGTCAATCGGAAGACATAAAAATTCCAGAACTAGAAGGAGACGTTGAGAAACTCCATAAAACTCATAACAAGTTTGTTAATGCAGCTACAGGAAAAGCATCTACAGGAGCAAGCAGCTCAAATCCAACCAGTCAACCTACAAAAAGACAAAACCAAAATTTAAATAACCAGTTTACAAAAACCTCTATCAGGAATAAACAACCCATAAACCTATCACATCCGACTATACCAAGTCCACAAACATCCACATATGCCGCAAGTCTAAACCAAAATAAACAAGTATATAACCACATTTCCAGAGCATACATCCAAAATATGTATAAAACCCAAACCTTTTTGAATTTACATCCAAGATCTCAGACAACCACTGACCCTCAAAAAGATTTTATAACTCAGAAACTACAAGGATACAATAAACTAATAGCCCAGCCTGGCACCAGTGCAAATTTAGTACGTACATGCTATGAATATGGACTACTCGCAACAGTATATACAGCCGATGGAGCAGAACTACAACAAATACCAGACTTATATAATGCCTTTTCCATATACAAAAGAATTACAGACGGATCATTCTTTTATATAAGATGTTATTCAGCACCAGCCGAAATATTATACAATGAGATAAAACCACTCATCCAAGTAGTAAAAATTGGACTAACCAGAGATATGATTATCCCAGAGGACATAGAAAAGCAACCAGAAATACCAGAAGTTGATATACCAACATTCTTTGCTACAAAAAGATTAATAGGACTGCAAGTAATTATTCAAGAACTAGTCAACAATTACACCAATGGACATAACATATGGAAATATCATTGTAGAGACCATGCCATGATCTATGCAAATGCAAGAGTACTACGACAAGAAGATATGGAAGAAGTACGTAGTTGGATATGGACATTACTAAGACCCGAAGATACCCCAACAACAAGAGCTATCAAAAAAGATTTTATTTCAGAAAATTTATTGGTTAAATATTGCCAGTATTTAGGACCAAAATACCCAGATCACCATTGTTCAAAGTGCAGTGGAGGAAATACTACAACTATACCAGAAGTAAATCTAGAATGATGACAGCAAGACAGAAGAACTACAGACAAAAGCTAATGGGAAGACCCGCAGATATTTTTAGTTTGTCTTATTATGTAAATTATTGAGAATCTTTTTACTTTTTTTAGTGGGAAACACTAAACCCCACACGTTTTTCTTTGTGCAAATAAGTCAGAAAGTACACAGTAATGTTACTGTTTACTTTTTGAAAAAATTGTAAAAAAGATGTAAAAAGTCGTAAAGTGCACAGTGACTAGCACTGTTCACGCGTTTTACTTTTCTTTTACGCGTTTTCCACTATTTGGAAACGTTTATGTGAATTATTGAGGCACTTGCCTCTTATGTATAAATAGAGACGAACAGATGAGAAGGAAGGCAAGCAATTCTGCTTACCTATAACCTCTCATGTGTTGAGAACTCAATAAAAGATATTACTCAAAAATATATTTCAGATATTTGCTATGGAGGAATCCAACATAGAAACATCTATGCCATATACTACCGACGAGATAACAACAAAGGTATACTCATATTTACATATGTGTAACTAATCTATCATATTCCTAATAATCTCTGATTAGCTTATTATTATTTATCATGTTATAGTCTGATTATGTTAACATTATCCTTATTAGTTTGCTATGGTTAGGAAGCTGAGAGTAAGTTAGACCCAGACTAAGCTTTTCCAAAATGGTTGAACCCAGAAAAGGCGAGGAAGCCGTGAATAGGGTAGTAAACCAACTGAAGTAAGCAGGGTTAGGGTAAACTGATTAAAGCTGGAACCCATAGTAGTGACCAACCGGATAATTAAACATACTGGACTATTAGATGATAAAGGTAATAATATAAGCAGAGGTTAGAAGGAATAATTGATTAAAACACAGAAGTAAGAAATGACAGAACCTAGTTATATGAAACTCGAGATAGCAGAAACTAGTAACCCTAAACAAACAGAAGATATAGAAAGATATAAAACACCAATACCTAAGTATCTTATAAATGGAGATAAAGACTATAAAATATTAGTCTTATATATATTAAAAAATTTAGATACAGATATCACACAAAGAATATATAACCTACTATTTAACCACGAAATCATAGACTTAATGAAAGAATTATGGATAGACACAATATTAAACAATGATAGTGATGATGACTCTAGAGATAATGATATATACCTTGATATAGATACAGAAGGATATCTAGATTTTTATTAAAATGGACCAAAATAATTTAGAAAATTGGCAGCGAACTATAGATGAACTAAGAGAAAGAGAAACATTAATACAATTCAATCTAGACAGATATATACAAACCCAAAATAGTGGTTATTTAGATCTAATAGTAAGAGATATCAATATTATATTAAGACTAATTAGAGAACGAGATAACTACTATAATTCCGCATTTAGATAAAATGACCCAAGAAGAGAAGATCAAAGGACCACCCCCCCATTGGTATCAGAGCATAGGAATAAAAAAGATAAGATAACAGAGCATAGGATGAACGAAAATAAAATAAACGAGCATAGGAATAAAAAATATAGTACCAACAATATTTACAAAAATAGAATAAAGAAACAAAGTAAAAAACAATTTATAATACAAACAGAAAACATGAAAGGAATTGAATATGGAGAAGATTTACCAGATAAACACCCTAGATGTATAAGATTGGATAAACAAATAAATATAGCAACTAAAGTACAGAAACTAAGACTAAATTTAGATAAATTATATGAAAGATACGAATACACAAAAATACCTGAATTAATCGACACAATTTCCTATACAGAATACGAATATATTAGACAACTTATAAAACAACAAGAATATAAATATGATGAATTATAATGTATAAGCGACAACAACCAAAAGTAGTCAGAAAAATAAAAATACACTATTTAACAAGAAGAATTGAAAAACAGAGTAAAATAAAAAGACAGCAAAAATATAAGCTAAAAGAAATTACACAAATAATCAAGGAAATAAATAACTTCACTAAAAGAATAACACATTTTATTATAGCAATAACTAAAATAAGAGAATCATTAGTAAATGGATAAACCAGAGCCGAGCAACCCAGTATATATATATCCAGAAACACCAAAAATAATAAGAAAAATGGAATTATTAAGAAAATTAAATGATATACACGAAGAACTTAAAATTAGAAAAGAAAGATTAAATTATAATATATTTGCAGGAGTAGCTAAAAAATCAATCGAAGCACAAAAACAAACCATACAAGAATTAGAATTACAAAAAGATATATTAGAAATAAAATATTGTTTATGAATAAAGAAGAATATCCAGTAGAAGAAAAAACATTTTTAGGAACAGATGGAACACAAATAACAATAACACACTCAAATTTAGGACGACGATATAGAAAAATAGGTACAAAATTATATTTAATGCCGGATCCAATATCAACTAAATTAGAAGATAGTCTAACAGAAATGATAAGATTACAAAAAGAAAATACTGAAATAGATCAAAAACTAGAAATAGAAAAAATACGATTAGAAGCCAAAAAAGAAATCGAACAACTAAAAACCCAACAAATAAAACAAACCCCTCCTCAAAAACCTATACCACCTCAAGAACCAATCCCTGAATATTTTGAACCAGAACCAGAAACATCCGAATCATCTACAAAAATACAAGAAATGGAAAAAGAATTAGCAATATTAAAACAAATATATGCCCAGAAAGTACAAGCCAGATTAGCCAAACAAAATGAAAAAATAAAAAAAGAAAAAGAAAAAAAGTTAGCAATGGAATTAGAACAGTTAAAAGAACAAATACACTTAGAAAGCTTAAACCCTGACGAAGAATCTCCAAACATAAGTATTGATAACATCACAATAGACAATTTAACCATAGATAATGTAACCATAAACGAAACCGAATCAGAAATACATTCAGACAATAATAACAATGAAGACGATAATGACGATAACAGTGAAACATATACCCAAATAATGAACCAAATAACAGATTTAAATATAAATACAACAAATGCTGAACCAAATATACATACTATAAAAAATGAACAACCAAGTACAAGTAGAACATATGAGAAAAGAAGATATGATAACCCACGAACTAGAGAACCAACTTATTATACAGTAACAGATGATAATAGATATGAAGCAATATGGCAAAGTAGATTAAATAAATGGACACCAACTAAAACTCCAGAACATTCACAATTTTTAGATTTAGATTGTGTCACAGATATAAATAAAACAATACAAGTATGGATAGGACAAATTGCAAAGCAACTAATAGATAATAAAATATCAGTAGCAGATACACCAGGATATATAGAAAGAACATTAATAGGAACAGTAAAATTATGGCTACATAACATAACAGCTGACGGTAGAGCAACATTAAGAAATAATAAAGATAGTAGTGGAACAATTACAACATCAAGCATAGCTATATTAGACAAATACGAATTTGGAATTAGAAATGAATTTGGAAGTATGACAACAGAATTAGCAGAACAAAAAAAAGATAAGATAACAGAGCATAGGATGAACGAAAATAAAATAAACGAGCATAGGAATAAAAAATATAGTACCAACAATATTTACAAAAATAGAATAAAGAAACAAAGTAAAAAACAATTTATAATACAAACAGAAAACATGAAAGGAATTGAATATGGAGAAGATTTACCAGATATAGAGATAAATGACGCAGATTTAGAAACTGACCTAAATAATGATGATAGCGATATAAATCTATCAGATATAGAAAACGAAATTGATGACTGAATCAGGAATAATAGAAAAAGAAAGTTACCAAACTGAAGATAGTAATAACCAAAAAATAATATTTGACTCAAATATATACAAGCAAATTACGAAACAAGAAATAACCTTAAAAATAGATAATGTATTAGATGTACCAATGGTAAAATATTGGTTTAAAAAACCTAAAGAAGAATATTATATAATAAGCCAAAAAGAACATACAGTAGCAATAAAAGAAAGAAATATAGATAAATCCCTAGTATTATATTGGAAACTATCAGGAATAGAATTAACCCCTGGAAGTAAAATATTTACAGCAAGATGCAAAAATTTATATATTTTAACTACTAAACATATGGTACAAGCAACTAACAAAATTGATAAAATCAATATAGAATCCCCATTCGACAATATATTAACGGTCATAGATAATAATGATTATAGTTATGATGAATTAAATATGAATCAAGAATTAGATATAGTAAAAGAAAGAATAGGAATGACACCAAAAAGACAAATAGATGCCCCCTCATCCTCATCAAGAATGAGTACATCCAGAAGAATAGAATATGAAATACCCAATGAAATAATACCAACACAACATCCCTATTATATAACAGGAATATTAAATCAACGAAAATATTTAATCTTAATCAACACAGGAGAACAAGATAATTGGATAACTAGAGAATTAATTACAGAAGATGATATTATAATACAAGAACAAGAAATACCCGATCTACCAATAGAATTAAAACAGACAAAGGAAATAACTATTCAAGAAGTAATTATAGGCGGAATACCTATAAATATACAATTTACAATAGGACAAATAAATCCAAATATAGTTTTAGGACTACAATGGCTAGAACAAGTAAAACCATATAAGTTAGAAGATAAAAGATTGATCATTCATTACCAAAATAAAAATGTAATAATCAATAGGACAAAATCAATATTATAAAAATACTTTAAAATGAAAGTATATATATTAGCAAAAATAATTGTAGAAGGATACAATAGTAGATATTACACACCAATGATAGATACCGGTGCAGAAGCAAATTTATGTAGATACAATTGTTTACCAGAAACTAAGTGGCAAAAGATAAAAAATCCAACTGTATTTTCAGGATTTAATGACGAAGGAAGTATAATAAAATATTATGCAAAAGATGTCAAATTACAAATATATGATAAAATACTAACAATAAAAACAATGTATAACTATGATTTCACAACAAGAGATATAATTTTAGGAATGCCCTTTATCGATGAACTATACCCTCATATACTAACAAAAACACACTGCTGGTTTACAACACCTTGTAAACAAAAAATAGGAGCCAAACGAGTACAAAATAAACCTAGAAAAACAACACCATGGATAAAAGGATCAGAAAAGATAACACAAAAACTAGAAAATCAAGTGACAACAGAGAAAGCAATAGAAATTATAACCTTTAATATCAATATGTTACAATCAATCTATGATAAGTTAGAACCCTTATATAGTGACAATCCGCTTAAAGGATGGCATAAACATAAAACAACAGTTACAATAGAACTAATAAATCAGAATAGTATAATAACCCAAAAACCATTAAAATATAACTTTGATGACTTAAAAGAATTTACCTTACACATAGATGAATTACTTCAAAATAATTACATCCAAGCTAGTAACAGTAAACATACTAGTCCCGCCTTTATTGTTAACAAACATAGTGAACAAAAAAGAGGGAAGAGTAGGATGGTTATTGATTATAGAAATCTAAATGCCAAAACTAAAACTTATAATTACCCAATACCAAATAAAATATTAAAAATTAGACAAATCCAAGGATATAATTACTTTAGCAAATTTGATTGCAAATCAGGATTTTATCATTTAAAATTAGAAGATAACTCTAAACATTTAACAGCATTCACAGTACCCCAAGGATTTTATGAATGGAATGTTTTACCCTTTGGATATAAAAATGCACCAGGTAGGTATCAACATTTTATGGATACTTACTTTACACAATTAGAAAACTGTATTGTATATATTGATGATATATTGTTATATTCAAGAACAGAAGACGAACACATACAATTACTAAATAAATTTATTAACATTATAGATACAGCAGGAATTAGTTTAAGTAAAAGCAAGGCAGAAATAATGAAAAAACAAATAGAATTTCTTGGTATACAAATAGATAAGAATGGAGTAAAAATGCAAACACATATAGTACAAAAAATTATAAATTCAGATGAAATACTAGATACGAAGAAAAAATTACAATCCTTTTTAGGATTAGTAAATCAAGTAAGAGAATATATACCAAAATTAGCAGAATATTTAAAACCATTAAATAAAAAATTAAAAAAGGATATTGAATATCATTTTGACCAAACAGATAGAAAACATATACAAAAGGTTAAAGAATTATGTCAAAAGTTACCAAAATTATATTTTCCAGATATAACAAAAGAATTTATATATATAGTAGAAACAGATTCAAGTAACCATAGTTACGGTGGAGTATTAAAATATAAGTATATTGATACAAAAACAGAACATCACTGTAGATATCACTCAGGAACATATACGGAACCTCAAGATAAATGGGAAATAAATAGGAAAGAATTATTTGCCTTATATAAATGTTTATTAGCATTCGAACCATATATTGTTTATAACAAATTTATTGTCAGAACAGATAATACACAAGTAAAATGGTGGCTAACAAGAAAATTAGACGACTCAGTTACAACAAAAGAAATACGAAGACTTGTCTTAAATATACAAAATTTTACATTTACAATAGAAGTGATCAGTACTAACAAAAATGTCACTGCAGACTACTTATCAAGACAAAGCTACCCAGACAGATCAAGATAGCCAAATGAATATTTTGTTAAAAGCCATGACTACACTTTGCTTAAAAGTGGACAGTTTTGAGCTAGAACTAAAAGAGCTAAAGAAGGACAAAGCTACAAGTCAACCGCATGACTCAAAATATGCTGAACTATGTCAATCGGAAGACATAAAAATTCCAGAACTAGAAGGAGACGTTGAGAAACTCCATAAAACTCATAACAAGTTTGTTAATGCAGCTACAGGAAAAGCATCTACAGGAGCAAGCAGCTCAAATCCAACCAGTCAACCTACAAAAAGACAAAACCAAAATTTAAATAACCAGTTTACAAAAACCTCTATCAGGAATAAACAACCCATAAACCTATCACATCCGACTATACCAAGTCCACAAACATCCACATATGCCGCAAGTCTAAACCAAAATAAACAAGTATATAACCACATTTCCAGAGCATACATCCAAAATATGTATAAAACCCAAACCTTTTTGAATTTACATCCAAGATCTCAGACAACCACTGACCCTCAAAAAGATTTTATAACTCAGAAACTACAAGGATACAATAAACTAATAGCCCAGCCTGGCACCAGTGCAAATTTAGTACGTACATGCTATGAATATGGACTACTCGCAACAGTATATACAGCCGATGGAGCAGAACTACAACAAATACCAGACTTATATAATGCCTTTTCCATATACAAAAGAATTACAGACGGATCATTCTTTTATATAAGATGTTATTCAGCACCAGCCGAAATATTATACAATGAGATAAAACCACTCATCCAAGTAGTAAAAATTGGACTAACCAGAGATATGATTATCCCAGAGGACATAGAAAAGCAACCAGAAATACCAGAAGTTGATATACCAACATTCTTTGCTACAAAAAGATTAATAGGACTGCAAGTAATTATTCAAGAACTAGTCAACAATTACACCAATGGACATAACATATGGAAATATCATTGTAGAGACCATGCCATGATCTATGCAAATGCAAGAGTACTACGACAAGAAGATATGGAAGAAGTACGTAGTTGGATATGGACATTACTAAGACCCGAAGATACCCCAACAACAAGAGCTATCAAAAAAGATTTTATTTCAGAAAATTTATTGGTTAAATATTGCCAGTATTTAGGACCAAAATACCCAGATCACCATTGTTCAAAGTGCAGTGGAGGAAATACTACAACTATACCAGAAGTAAATCTAGAATGATGACAGCAAGACAGAAGAACTACAGACAAAAGCTAATGGGAAGACCCGCAGATATTTTTAGTTTGTCTTATTATGTAAATTATTGAGAATCTTTTTACTTTTTTTAGTGGGAAACACTAAACCCCACACGTTTTTCTTTGTGCAAATAAGTCAGAAAGTACACAGTAATGTTACTGTTTACTTTTTGAAAAAATTGTAAAAAAGATGTAAAAAGTCGTAAAGTGCACAGTGACTAGCACTGTTCACGCGTTTTACTTTTCTTTTACGCGTTTTCCACTATTTGGAAACGTTTATGTGAATTATTGAGGCACTTGCCTCTTATGTATAAATAGAGACGAACAGATGAGAAGGAAGGCAAGCAATTCTGCTTACCTATAACCTCTCATGTGTTGAGAACTCAATAAAAGATATTACTCAAAAATATATTTCAGATATTTGCTATGGAGGAATCCAACATAGAAACATCTATGCCATATACTACCGACGAGATAACAACAAAGGTATACTCATATTTACATATGTGTAACTAATCTATCATATTCCTAATAATCTCTGATTAGCTTATTATTATTTATCATGTTATAGTCTGATTATGTTAACATTATCCTTATTAGTTTGCTATGGTTAGGAAGCTGAGAGTAAGTTAGACCCAGACTAAGCTTTTCCAAAATGGTTGAACCCAGAAAAGGCGAGGAAGCCGTGAATAGGGTAGTAAACCAACTGAAGTAAGCAGGGTTAGGGTAAACTGATTAAAGCTGGAACCCATAGTAGTGACCAACCGGATAATTAAACATACTGGACTATTAGATGATAAAGGTAATAATATAAGCAGAGGTTAGAAGGAATAATTGATTAAAACACAGAAGTAAGAAATGACAGAACCTAGTTATATGAAACTCGAGATAGCAGAAACTAGTAACCCTAAACAAACAGAAGATATAGAAAGATATAAAACACCAATACCTAAGTATCTTATAAATGGAGATAAAGACTATAAAATATTAGTCTTATATATATTAAAAAATTTAGATACAGATATCACACAAAGAATATATAACCTACTATTTAACCACGAAATCATAGACTTAATGAAAGAATTATGGATAGACACAATATTAAACAATGATAGTGATGATGACTCTAGAGATAATGATATATACCTTGATATAGATACAGAAGGATATCTAGATTTTTATTAAAATGGACCAAAATAATTTAGAAAATTGGCAGCGAACTATAGATGAACTAAGAGAAAGAGAAACATTAATACAATTCAATCTAGACAGATATATACAAACCCAAAATAGTGGTTATTTAGATCTAATAGTAAGAGATATCAATATTATATTAAGACTAATTAGAGAACGAGATAACTACTATAATTCCGCATTTAGATAAAATGACCCAAGAAGAGAAGATCAAAGGACCACCCCCCCATTGGTATCAGAGCATAGGAATAAAAAAGATAAGATAACAGAGCATAGGATGAACGAAAATAAAATAAACGAGCATAGGAATAAAAAATATAGTACCAACAATATTTACAAAAATAGAATAAAGAAACAAAGTAAAAAACAATTTATAATACAAACAGAAAACATGAAAGGAATTGAATATGGAGAAGATTTACCAGATAAACACCCTAGATGTATAAGATTGGATAAACAAATAAATATAGCAACTAAAGTACAGAAACTAAGACTAAATTTAGATAAATTATATGAAAGATACGAATACACAAAAATACCTGAATTAATCGACACAATTTCCTATACAGAATACGAATATATTAGACAACTTATAAAACAACAAGAATATAAATATGATGAATTATAATGTATAAGCGACAACAACCAAAAGTAGTCAGAAAAATAAAAATACACTATTTAACAAGAAGAATTGAAAAACAGAGTAAAATAAAAAGACAGCAAAAATATAAGCTAAAAGAAATTACACAAATAATCAAGGAAATAAATAACTTCACTAAAAGAATAACACATTTTATTATAGCAATAACTAAAATAAGAGAATCATTAGTAAATGGATAAACCAGAGCCGAGCAACCCAGTATATATATATCCAGAAACACCAAAAATAATAAGAAAAATGGAATTATTAAGAAAATTAAATGATATACACGAAGAACTTAAAATTAGAAAAGAAAGATTAAATTATAATATATTTGCAGGAGTAGCTAAAAAATCAATCGAAGCACAAAAACAAACCATACAAGAATTAGAATTACAAAAAGATATATTAGAAATAAAATATTGTTTATGAATAAAGAAGAATATCCAGTAGAAGAAAAAACATTTTTAGGAACAGATGGAACACAAATAACAATAACACACTCAAATTTAGGACGACGATATAGAAAAATAGGTACAAAATTATATTTAATGCCGGATCCAATATCAACTAAATTAGAAGATAGTCTAACAGAAATGATAAGATTACAAAAAGAAAATACTGAAATAGATCAAAAACTAGAAATAGAAAAAATACGATTAGAAGCCAAAAAAGAAATCGAACAACTAAAAACCCAACAAATAAAACAAACCCCTCCTCAAAAACCTATACCACCTCAAGAACCAATCCCTGAATATTTTGAACCAGAACCAGAAACATCCGAATCATCTACAAAAATACAAGAAATGGAAAAAGAATTAGCAATATTAAAACAAATATATGCCCAGAAAGTACAAGCCAGATTAGCCAAACAAAATGAAAAAATAAAAAAAGAAAAAGAAAAAAAGTTAGCAATGGAATTAGAACAGTTAAAAGAACAAATACACTTAGAAAGCTTAAACCCTGACGAAGAATCTCCAAACATAAGTATTGATAACATCACAATAGACAATTTAACCATAGATAATGTAACCATAAACGAAACCGAATCAGAAATACATTCAGACAATAATAACAATGAAGACGATAATGACGATAACAGTGAAACATATACCCAAATAATGAACCAAATAACAGATTTAAATATAAATACAACAAATGCTGAACCAAATATACATACTATAAAAAATGAACAACCAAGTACAAGTAGAACATATGAGAAAAGAAGATATGATAACCCACGAACTAGAGAACCAACTTATTATACAGTAACAGATGATAATAGATATGAAGCAATATGGCAAAGTAGATTAAATAAATGGACACCAACTAAAACTCCAGAACATTCACAATTTTTAGATTTAGATTGTGTCACAGATATAAATAAAACAATACAAGTATGGATAGGACAAATTGCAAAGCAACTAATAGATAATAAAATATCAGTAGCAGATACACCAGGATATATAGAAAGAACATTAATAGGAACAGTAAAATTATGGCTACATAACATAACAGCTGACGGTAGAGCAACATTAAGAAATAATAAAGATAGTAGTGGAACAATTACAACATCAAGCATAGCTATATTAGACAAATACGAATTTGGAATTAGAAATGAATTTGGAAGTATGACAACAGAATTAGCAGAACAAAAAAAAGATAAGATAACAGAGCATAGGATGAACGAAAATAAAATAAACGAGCATAGGAATAAAAAATATAGTACCAACAATATTTACAAAAATAGAATAAAGAAACAAAGTAAAAAACAATTTATAATACAAACAGAAAACATGAAAGGAATTGAATATGGAGAAGATTTACCAGATATAGAGATAAATGACGCAGATTTAGAAACTGACCTAAATAATGATGATAGCGATATAAATCTATCAGATATAGAAAACGAAATTGATGACTGAATCAGGAATAATAGAAAAAGAAAGTTACCAAACTGAAGATAGTAATAACCAAAAAATAATATTTGACTCAAATATATACAAGCAAATTACGAAACAAGAAATAACCTTAAAAATAGATAATGTATTAGATGTACCAATGGTAAAATATTGGTTTAAAAAACCTAAAGAAGAATATTATATAATAAGCCAAAAAGAACATACAGTAGCAATAAAAGAAAGAAATATAGATAAATCCCTAGTATTATATTGGAAACTATCAGGAATAGAATTAACCCCTGGAAGTAAAATATTTACAGCAAGATGCAAAAATTTATATATTTTAACTACTAAACATATGGTACAAGCAACTAACAAAATTGATAAAATCAATATAGAATCCCCATTCGACAATATATTAACGGTCATAGATAATAATGATTATAGTTATGATGAATTAAATATGAATCAAGAATTAGATATAGTAAAAGAAAGAATAGGAATGACACCAAAAAGACAAATAGATGCCCCCTCATCCTCATCAAGAATGAGTACATCCAGAAGAATAGAATATGAAATACCCAATGAAATAATACCAACACAACATCCCTATTATATAACAGGAATATTAAATCAACGAAAATATTTAATCTTAATCAACACAGGAGAACAAGATAATTGGATAACTAGAGAATTAATTACAGAAGATGATATTATAATACAAGAACAAGAAATACCCGATCTACCAATAGAATTAAAACAGACAAAGGAAATAACTATTCAAGAAGTAATTATAGGCGGAATACCTATAAATATACAATTTACAATAGGACAAATAAATCCAAATATAGTTTTAGGACTACAATGGCTAGAACAAGTAAAACCATATAAGTTAGAAGATAAAAGATTGATCATTCATTACCAAAATAAAAATGTAATAATCAATAGGACAAAATCAATATTATAAAAATACTTTAAAATGAAAGTATATATATTAGCAAAAATAATTGTAGAAGGATACAATAGTAGATATTACACACCAATGATAGATACCGGTGCAGAAGCAAATTTATGTAGATACAATTGTTTACCAGAAACTAAGTGGCAAAAGATAAAAAATCCAACTGTATTTTCAGGATTTAATGACGAAGGAAGTATAATAAAATATTATGCAAAAGATGTCAAATTACAAATATATGATAAAATACTAACAATAAAAACAATGTATAACTATGATTTCACAACAAGAGATATAATTTTAGGAATGCCCTTTATCGATGAACTATACCCTCATATACTAACAAAAACACACTGCTGGTTTACAACACCTTGTAAACAAAAAATAGGAGCCAAACGAGTACAAAATAAACCTAGAAAAACAACACCATGGATAAAAGGATCAGAAAAGATAACACAAAAACTAGAAAATCAAGTGACAACAGAGAAAGCAATAGAAATTATAACCTTTAATATCAATATGTTACAATCAATCTATGATAAGTTAGAACCCTTATATAGTGACAATCCGCTTAAAGGATGGCATAAACATAAAACAACAGTTACAATAGAACTAATAAATCAGAATAGTATAATAACCCAAAAACCATTAAAATACAACTTTGATGACTTAAAAGAATTTACCTTACACATAGATGAATTACTTCAAAATAATTACATCCAAGCTAGTAACAGTAAACATACTAGTCCCGCCTTTATTGTTAACAAACATAGTGAACAAAAAAGAGGGAAGAGTAGGATGGTTATTGATTATAGAAATCTAAATGCCAAAACTAAAACTTATAATTACCCAATACCAAATAAAATATTAAAAATTAGACAAATCCAAGGATATAATTACTTTAGCAAATTTGATTGCAAATCAGGATTTTATCATTTAAAATTAGAAGATAACTCTAAACATTTAACAGCATTCACAGTACCCCAAGGATTTTATGAATGGAATGTTTTACCCTTTGGATATAAAAATGCACCAGGTAGGTATCAACATTTTATGGATACTTACTTTACACAATTAGAAAATTGTATTGTATATATTGATGATATATTGTTATATTCAAGAACAGAAGACGAACACATACAATTACTAAATAAATTTATTAACATTATAGATACAGCAGGAATTAGTTTAAGTAAAAGCAAGGCAGAAATAATGAAAAAACAAATAGAATTTCTTGGTATACAAATAGATAAGAATGGAGTAAAAATGCAAACACATATAGTACAAAAAATTATAAATTCAAATGAAATACTAGATACGAAGAAAAAATTACAATCCTTTTTAGGATTAGTAAATCAAGTAAGAGAATATATACCAAAATTAGCAGAATATTTAAAACCATTAAATAAAAAATTAAAAAAGGATATTGAATATCATTTTGACCAAACAGATAGAAAACATATACAAAAGGTTAAAGAATTATGTCAAAAGTTACCAAAATTATATTTTCCAGATATAACAAAAGAATTTATATATATAGTAGAAACAGATTCAAGTAACCATAGTTACGGTGGAGTATTAAAATATAAGTATATTGATACAAAAACAGAACATCACTGTAGATATCACTCAGGAACATATACGGAACCTCAAGATAAATGGGAAATAAATAGGAAAGAATTATTTGCCTTATATAAATGTTTATTAGCATTCGAACCATATATTGTTTATAACAAATTTATTGTCAGAACAGATAATACACAAGTAAAATGGTGGCTAACAAGAAAATTAGACGACTCAGTTACAACAAAAGAAATACGAAGACTTGTCTTAAATATACAAAATTTTACATTTACAATAGAAGTGATCAGTACTAACAAAAATGTCACTGCAGACTACTTATCAAGACAAAGCTACCCAGACAGATCAAGATAGCCAAATGGATATTTTGTTAAAAGCCATGACTACACTTTGCTTAAAAGTGGACAGTTTTGAGCTAGAACTAAAAGAGCTAAAGAAGGACAAAGCTACAAGTCAACCGCATGACTCAAAATATGCTGAACTATGTCAATCGGAAGACATAAAAATTCCAGAACTAGAAGGAGACGTTGAGAAACTCCATAAAACTCATAACAAGTTTGTTAATGCAGCTACAGGAAAAGCATCTACAGGAGCAAGCAGCTCAAATCCAACCAGTCAACCTACAAAAAGACAAAACCAAAATTTAAATAACCAGTTTACAAAAACCTCTATCAGAAATAAACAACCCATAAACCTATCACATCCGACTATACCAAGTCCACAAACATCCACATATGCCGCAAGCCTAAACCAAAATAAACAAGTATACAACCATATTTCTAGAGCTTATATACAAAATATGTATAAAACCCAAACCTTTTTGAATTTACATCCAAGATCTCAGACAACCACTGACCCTCAAAAAGATTTTATAACTCAGAAACTACAAGGATACAATAAACTAATAGCCCAGCCTGGCACCAGTGCAAATTTAGTACGTACATGCTATGAATATGGACTACTCACGGTATATACAGCCGATGGAGCAGAACTACAACAAATACCAGACTTATATAATGCCTTTTCCATATACAAAAGAATTACAGACGGATCATTCTTTTATATAAGATGTTATTCAGCACCAGCCGAAATATTATACAATGAGATAAAACCACTCATCCAAGTAGTAAAAATTGGACTAACCAGAGATATGATTATCCCAGAGGACATAGAAAAGCAACCAGAAATACCAGAAGTTGATATACCAACATTCTTTGCTACAAAAAGATTAATAGGACTGCAAGTAATTATTCAAGAACTAGTCAACAATTATACCAATGGACATAACATATGGAAATATCATTGTAGAGACCATGCCATGATCTATGCAAATGCAAGAGTACTACGACAAGAAGATATGGAAGAAGTACGTAGTTGGATATGGACATTACTAAGACCCGAAGATACCCCAACAACAAGAGCTATCAAAAAAGATTTTATTTCAGAAAATTTATTGGTTAAATATTGCCAGTATTTAGGACCAAAATACCCAGATCACCATTGTTCAAAGTGCAGTGGAGGAAATACTACAACTATACCAGAAGTAAATCTAGAATGATGACAGCAGGACAGAAGAGCTACAGACAAAAGCTAATGGGAAGACCCGCAGATATTTTTAGTTTGTCTTATTATGTAAATTATTGAGAATCTTTTTACTTTTTTTAGTGGGAAACACTAAACCCCACACGTTTTTCTTTGTGCAAATAAGTCAGAAAGTACACAGTAATGTTACTGTTTACTTTTTGAAAAAATTGTAAAAAAGATGTAAAAAGTCGTAAAGTGCACAGTGACTAGCACTGTTCACGCGTTTTACTTTTCTTTTACGCGTTTTCCACTATTTGGAAACGATTATGTGAATTATTGAGGCACTTGCCTCTTATGTATAAATAGAGACGACAGATGAGAAAGAAGGCAAGCAATTCTGCTTACCTATAACCTCTCATGTGTTGAGAACTCAATAAAAGATATTACTCAAAAATATATTTCAGATATTTGCTATGGAGGAATCCAACATAGAAACATCTATGCCACATACTACCGACGAGATAACAACAAAGGTATACTCATATTTACATATGTGTAACTAATCTATCATATTCCTAATAATCTCTGATTAGCTTATTATTATTTATCATGTTATAGTCTGATTATGTTAACATTATCCTTATTAGTTTGCTATGGTTAGGAAGCTGAGAGTAAGTTAGACCCAGACTAAGCTTTTCCAAAATGGTTGAACCCAGAAAAGGCGAGGAAGCCGTGAATAGGGTAGTAAACCAACTGAAGTAAGCAGGGTTAGGGTAAACTGATTAAAGCTGGAACCCATAGTAGTGACCAACCGGATAATTAAACATACTGGACTATTAGATGATAAAGGTAATAATATAAGCAGAGGTTAGAAGGAATAATTGATTAAAACACAGAAGTAAGAAATGACAGAACCTAGTTATATGAAACTCGAGATAGCAGAAACTAGTAACCCTAAACAAACAGAAGATATAGAAAGATATAAAACACCAATAAATGGAGATAAAGACTATAAAATATTAGTCTTATATATATTAAAAAATTTAGATACAGATATCACACAAAGAATATATAACCTACTATTTAACCACGAAATCATAGACTTAATGAAAGAATTATGGATAGACACAATATTAAACAATGATAGTGATAATGACTCTAGAGATAATGATATATACCTTGATATAGATACAGAAGGATATCTAGATTTTTATTAAAATGGACCAAAATAATTTAGAAAATTGGCAGCGAACTATAGATGAACTAAGAGAAAGAGAAACATTAATACAATTCAATCTAGACAGATATATACAAACCCAAAATAGTGGTTATTTAGATCTAATAGTAAGAGATATCAATATTATATTAAGACTAATTAGAGAACGAGATAACTACTATAATTCCGCATTTAGATAAAATGACCCAAGAAGAGAAGATCAAAGGACCACCCCCCCCATGGTTTTTGTAAACTGGTTATTTAAATTTTGGTTTTGTCTTTTTGTAGGTTGACTGGTTGGATTTGAGCTGCTTGCTCCTGTAGATGCTTTTCCTGTAGCTGCATTAACAAACTTGTTATGAGTTTTATGGAGTTTCTCAACGTCTCCTTCTAGTTCTGGAATTTTTATGTCTTCCGATTGACATAGTTCAGCATATTTTGAGTCATGCGGTTGACTTGTAGCTTTGTCCTTCTTTAGCTCTTTTAGTTCTAGCTCAAAACTGTCCACTTTTAAGCAAAGTGTAGTCATGGCTTTTAACAAAATATTCATTTGGCTATCTTGATCTGTCTGGGTAGCTTTGTCTTGATAAGTAGTCTGCAGTGACATTTTTGTTAGTACTGATCACTTCTATTGTAAATGTAAAATTTTGTATATTTAAGACAAGTCTTCGTATTTCTTTTGTTGTAACTGAGTCGTCTAATTTTCTTGTTAGCCACCATTTTACTTGTGTATTATCTGTTCTGACAATAAATTTGTTATAAACAATATATGGTTCGAATGCTAATAAACATTTATATAAGGCAAATAATTCTTTCCTATTTATTTCCCATTTATCTTGAGGTTCCGTATATGTTCCTGAGTGATATCTACAGTGATGTTCTGTTTTTGTATCAATATACTTATATTTTAATACTCCACCGTAACTATGGTTACTTGAATCTGTTTCTACTATATATATAAATTCTTTTGTTATATCTGGAAAATATAATTTTGGTAACTTTTGACATAATTCTTTAACCTTTTGTATATGTTTTCTATCTGTTTGGTCAAAATGATATTCAATATCCTTTTTTAATTTTTTATTTAATGGTTTTAAATATTCTGCTAATTTTGGTATATATTCTCTTACTTGATTTACTAATCCTAAAAAGGATTGTAATTTTTTCTTCGTATCTAGTATTTCATCTGAATTTATAATTTTTTGTACTATATGTGTTTGCATTTTTACTCCATTCTTATCTATTTGTATACCAAGAAATTCTATTTGTTTTTTCATTATTTCTGCCTTGCTTTTACTTAAACTAATTCCTGCTGTATCTATAATGTTAATAAATTTATTTAGTAATTGTATGTGTTCGTCTTCTGTTCTTGAATATAACAATATATCATCAATATATACAATACAGTTTTCTAATTGTGTAAAGTAAGTATCCATAAAATGTTGATACCTACCTGGTGCATTTTTATATCCAAAGGGTAAAACATTCCATTCATAAAATCCTTGGGGTACTGTGAATGCTGTTAAATGTTTAGAGTTATCTTCTAATTTTAAATGATAAAATCCTGATTTGCAATCAAATTTGCTAAAGTAATTATATCCTTGGATTTGTCTAATTTTTAATATTTTATTTGGTATTGGGTAATTATAAGTTTTAGTTTTGGCATTTAGATTTCTATAATCAATAACCATCCTACTCTTCCCTCTTTTTTGTTCACTATGTTTGTTAACAATAAAGGCGGGACTAGTATGTTTACTGTTACTAGCTTGGATGTAATTATTTTGAAGTAATTCATCTATGTGTAAGGTAAATTCTTTTAAGTCATCAAAGTTATATTTTAATGGTTTTTGGGTTATTATACTATTCTGATTTATTAGTTCTATTGTAACTGTTGTTTTATGTTTATGCCATCCTTTAAGCGGATTGTCACTATATAAGGGTTCTAACTTATCATAGATTGATTGTAACATATTGATATTAAAGGTTATAATTTCTATTGCTTTCTCTGTTGTTACTTGATTTTCTAGTTTTTGTGTTATCTTTTCTGATCCTTTTATCCATGGTGTTGTTTTTCTAGGTTTATTTTGTACTCGTTTGGCTCCTATTTTTTGTTTACAAGGTGTTGTAAACCAGCAGTGTGTTTTTGTTAGTATATGAGGGTATAGTTCATCGATAAAGGGCATTCCTAAAATTATATCTCTTGTTGTGAAATCATAGTTATACATTGTTTTTATTGTTAGTATTTTATCATATATTTGTAATTTGACATCTTTTGCATAATATTTTATTATACTTCCTTCGTCATTAAATCCTGAAAATACAGTTGGATTTTTTATCTTTTGCCACTTAGTTTCTGGTAAACAATTGTATCTACATAAATTTGCTTCTGCACCGGTATCTATCATTGGTGTGTAATATCTACTATTGTATCCTTCTACAATTATTTTTGCTAATATATATACTTTCATTTTAAAGTATTTTTATAATATTGATTTTGTCCTATTGATTATTACATTTTTATTTTGGTAATGAATGATCAATCTTTTATCTTCTAACTTATATGGTTTTACTTGTTCTAGCCATTGTAGTCCTAAAACTATATTTGGATTTATTTGTCCTATTGTAAATTGTATATTTATAGGTATTCCGCCTATAATTACTTCTTGAATAGTTATTTCCTTTGTCTGTTTTAATTCTATTGGTAGATCGGGTATTTCTTGTTCTTGTATTATAATATCATCTTCTGTAATTAATTCTCTAGTTATCCAATTATCTTGTTCTCCTGTGTTGATTAAGATTAAATATTTTCGTTGATTTAATATTCCTGTTATATAATAGGGATGTTGTGTTGGTATTATTTCATTGGGTATTTCATATTCTATTCTTCTGGATGTAATGTGGGGGGTGGTCCTTTGATCTTCTCTTCTTGGGTCATTTTATCTAAATGCGGAATTATAGTAGTTATCTCGTTCTCTAATTAGTCTTAATATAATATTGATATCTCTTACTATTAGATCTAAATAACCACTATTTTGGATTTGTATATATCTGTCTAGATTGAATTGTATTAATGTTTCTCTTTCTCTTAGTTCATCTATAGTTCGCTGCCAATTTTCTAAATTATTTTGGTCCATTTTAATAAAAATCTAGATATCCTTCTGTATCTATATCAAGGTATATATCATTATCTCTAGAGTCATCATCACTATCATTGTTTAATATTGTGTCTATCCATAATTCTTTCATTAAGTCTATGATTTCGTGGTTAAATAGTAGGTTATATATTCTTTGTGTGATATCTGTATCTAAATTTTTTAATATATATAAGACTAATATTTTATAGTCTTTATCTCCATTTATAAGATACTTAGGTATTGGTGTTTTATATCTTTCTATATCTTCTGTTTGTTTAGGGTTACTAGTTTCTGCTATCTCGAGTTTCATATAACTAGGTTCTGTCATTTCTTACTTCTGTGTTTTAATCAATTATTCCTTCTAACCTCTGCTTATATTATTACCTTTATCATCTAATAGTCCAGTATGTTTAATTATCCGGTTGGTCACTACTATGGGTTCCAGCTTTAATCAGTTTACCCTAACCCTGCTTACTTCAGTTGGTTTACTACCCTATTCACGGCTTCCTCGCCTTTTCTGGGTTCAACCATTTTGGAAAAGCTTAGTCTGGGTCTAACTTACTCTCAGCTTCCTAACCATAGCAAACTAATAAGGATAATGTTAACATAATCAGACTATAACATGATAAATAATAATAAGCTAATCAGAGATTATTAGGAATATGATAGATTAGTTACACATATGTAAATATGAGTATACCTTTGTTGTTATCTCGTCGGTAGTATGTGGCATAGATGTTTCTATGTTGGATTCCTCCATAGCAAATATCTGAAATATATTTTTGAGTAATATCTTTTATTGAGTTCTCAACACATGAGAGGTTATAGGTAACAAATATATGCCCAGAAAGTACAAGCCAGATTAGCCAAACAAAATGAAAAAATAAAAAAAGAAAAAGAAAAAAAGTTAGCAATGGAATTAGAACAGTTAAAAGAACAAATACACTTAGAAAGCTTAAACCCTGACGAAGAATCTCCAAACATAAGTATTGATAACATCACAATAGACAAATACGAATTTGGAATTAGAAATGAATTTGGAAGTATGACAACAGAATTAGCAGAACAAGAAAAAGATAAGAATCTAAATAGACAATTAATGAATAAATTATCAATATGCAATATGTGTTATATAGATGAATATACATGCGCTTTTAAAGATTACTATTATAGAGCAATATATACTCATGAAGAAGCTATAGCAGTTAGAAGAACATATTTTACAAAGTTACCTGAACCATTTAGTACAAAAATAATAACAGCATGGGATGCAGCTAGTTTGACAGATACATTAGGAGCTAGAATAAAATATTTACAAACATGGTTTATAGGACTGTGTGATGAATATAAAGATAAACAAAAATTAGATAAAGTATTAACAAGAAATATGTCGTGTTGTACACAAAAGATAGCACCACAATTTGGTTGTAAAACTAAGAAAAATAAGTTTAGATACAAAAAACGATTTAAAAAATATAAATCTTTTAAATCTAAATATAAGCATAAAAATCCAAGAAAAAGATATTATATAAAAAATTACAAGAGAAAAAGACCTTATCGACCTAAGAAAAAATTATCAGAATGCAAATGCTATAACTGTGGAAAATTAGGACACTTAGCTAAAGATTGTAAAATACCTAAAGATATTAAGAAAAAACAAATTACCGAAGTAAGAATAGAAGAAAATATTTATACGAAATTACCATACATAGATTATGATTTAGAAAGTAACGATAGTATTTATGAACTAGATGAATTACCAGATATAGAGATAAATGACGCAGATTTAGAAACTGACCTAAATAATGATGATAGCGATATAAATCTATCAGATATAGAAAACGAAATTGATGACTGAATCAGGAATAATAGAAAAAGAAAATTACCAAACTGAAGATAGTAATAACCAAAAAATAATATTTGACTCAAATATATACAAGCAAATTACGAAACAAGAAATAACCTTAAAAATAGATAATGTATTAGATGTACCAATGGTAAAATATTGGTTTAAAAAACCTAAAGAAGAATATTATATAATAAGCCAAAAAGAACATACAGTAGACTGTAAATATGCACAAGGTAGTGCAATGGTACCCATAATAAGTAAAAGAGAAATAACCAAAGAAATACAAGCATTAAAACCAAAACCGAAAAACGAAATAACTCATGTACACTTAGGAGCAATACAGATATTAATAAAAGCATGTTTTAAGGAAGGAATAAATACACCCATAGAACTATACTTAGCAGATGATAGAATTAAGTACCCAATTGAACAAAGTATAATTAGTGCAGTAAAAGGAAATCTAATATACCAAAAATTTAAGTTTACAGTTAACCCAAATTATACAGTAGCAATAAAAGATAGAAATATAGATAAATCCCTAGTATTATATTGGAAACTATCAGGAATAGAATTAACCCCTGGAAGTAAAATATTTACAGCAAGATGCAAAAATTTATATATTTTAACTACTAAACATATGGTACAAGCAACTAACAAAATTGATAAAATCAATATAGAATCCCCATTCGACAATATATTAACGGTCATAGATAATAATGATTATAGTTATGATGAATTAAATATGAATCAAGAATTAGATATAGTAAAAGAAAGAATAGGAATGACACCAAAAAGACAAATAGATGCCCCCTCATCCTTATCAAGAATGAGTACATCCAGAAGAATAGAATATGAAATACCCAATGAAATAATACCAACACAACATCCCTATTATATAACAGGAATATTAAATCAACGAAAATATTTAATCTTAATCAACACAGGAGAACAAGATAATTGGATAACTAGAGAATTAATTACAGAAGATGATATTATAATACAAGAACAAGAAATACCCGATCTACCAATAGAATTAAAACAGACAAAGGAAATAACTATTCAAGAAGTAATTATAGGCGGAATACCTATAAATATACAATTTACAATAGGACAAATAAATCCAAATATAGTTTTAGGACTACAATGGCTAGAACAAGTAAAACCATATAAGTTAGAAGATAAAAGATTGATCATTCATTACCAAAATAAAAATGTAATAATCAATAGGACAAAATCAATATTATAAAAATACTTTAAAATGAAAGTATATATATTAGCAAAAATAATTGTAGAAGGATACAATAGTAGATATTACACACCAATGATAGATACCGGTGCAGAAGCAAATTTATGTAGATACAATTGTTTACCAGAAACTAAGTGGCAAAAGATAAAAAATCCAACTGTATTTTCAGGATTTAATGACGAAGGAAGTATAATAAAATATTATGCAAAAGATGTCAAATTACAAATATATGATAAAATACTAACAATAAAAACAATGTATAACTATGATTTCACAACAAGAGATATAATTTTAGGAATGCCCTTTATCGATGAACTATACCCTCATATACTAACAAAAACACACTGCTGGTTTACAACACCTTGTAAACAAAAAATAGGAGCCAAACGAGTACAAAATAAACCTAGAAAAACAACACCATGGATAAAAGGATCAGAAAAGATAACACAAAAACTAGAAAATCAAGTGACAACAGAGAAAGCAATAGAAATTATAACCTTTAATATCAATATGTTACAATCAATCTATGATAAGTTAGAACCCTTATATAGTGACAATCCGCTTAAAGGATGGCATAAACATAAAACAACAGTTACAATAGAACTAATAAATCAGAATAGTATAATAACCCAAAAACCATTAAAATATAACTTTGATGACTTAAAAGAATTTACCTTACACATAGATGAATTACTTCAAAATAATTACATCCAAGCTAGTAACAGTAAACATACTAGTCCCGCCTTTATTGTTAACAAACATAGTGAACAAAAAAGAGGGAAGAGTAGGATGGTTATTTAAATTTTGGTTTTGTCTTTTTGTAGGTTGACTGGTTGGATTTGAGCTGCTTACCTATAACCTCTCATGTGTTGAGAACTCAATAAAAGATATTACTCAAAAATATATTTCAGATATTTGCTATGGAGGAATCCAACATAGAAACATCTATGCCACATACTACCGACGAGATAACAACAAAGGTATACTCATATTTACATATGTGTAACTAATCTATCATATTCCTAATAATCTCTGATTAGCTTATTATTATTTATCATGTTATAGTCTGATTATGTTAACATTATCCTTATTAGTTTGCTATGGTTAGGAAGCTGAGAGTAAGTTAGACCCAGACTAAGCTTTTCCAAAATGGTTGAACCCAGAAAAGGCGAGGAAGCCGTGAATAGGGTAGTAAACCAACTGAAGTAAGCAGGGTTAGGGTAAACTGATTAAAGCTGGAACCCATAGTAGTGACCAACCGGATAATTAAACATACTGGACTATTAGATGATAAAGGTAATAATATAAGCAGAGGTTAGAAGGAATAATTGATTAAAACACAGAAGTAAGAAATGACAGAACCTAGTTATATGAAACTCGAGATAGCAGAAACTAGTAACCCTAAACAAACAGAAGATATAGAAAGATATAAAACACCAATAAATGGAGATAAAGACTATAAAATATTAGTCTTATATATATTAAAAAATTTAGATACAGATATCACACAAAGAATATATAACCTACTATTTAACCACGAAATCATAGACTTAATGAAAGAATTATGGATAGACACAATATTAAACAATGATAGTGATAATGACTCTAGAGATAATGATATATACCTTGATATAGATACAGAAGGATATCTAGATTTTTATTAAAATGGACCAAAATAATTTAGAAAATTGGCAGCGAACTATAGATGAACTAAGAGAAAGAGAAACATTAATACAATTCAATCTAGACAGATATATACAAACCCAAAATAGTGGTTATTTAGATCTAATAGTAAGAGATATCAATATTATATTAAGACTAATTAGAGAACGAGATAACTACTATAATTCCGCATTTAGATAAAATGACCCAAGAAGAGAAGATCAAAGGACCACCCCCCACATTGATACCAATGTGGGGGGTGGTCCTTTGATCTTCTCTTCTTGGGTCATTTTATCTAAATGCGGAATTATAGTAGTTATCTCGTTCTCTAATTAGTCTTAATATAATATTGATATCTCTTACTATTAGATCTAAATAACCACTATTTTGGGTTTGTATATATCTGTCTAGATTGAATTGTATTAATGTTTCTCTTTCTCTTAGTTCATCTATAGTTCGCTGCCAATTTTCTAAATTATTTTGGTCCATTTTAATAAAAATCTAGATATCCTTCTGTATCTATATCAAGGTATATATCATTATCTCTAGAGTCATCATCACTATCATTGTTTAATATTGTGTCTATCCATAATTCTTTCATTAAGTCTATGATTTCGTGGTTAAATAGTAGGTTATATATTCTTTGTGTGATATCTGTATCTAAATTTTTTAATATATATAAGACTAATATTTTATAGTCTTTATCTCCATTTATAAGATACTTAGGTATTGGTGTTTTATATCTTTCTATATCTTCTGTTTGTTTAGGGTTACTAGTTTCTGCTATCTCGAGTTTCATATAACTAGGTTCTGTCATTTCTTACTTCTGTGTTTTAATCAATTATTCCTTCTAACCTCTGCTTATATTATTACCTTTATCATCTAATAGTCCAGTATGTTTAATTATCCGGTTGGTCACTACTATGGGTTCCAGCTTTAATCAGTTTACCCTAACCCTGCTTACTTCAGTTGGTTTACTACCCTATTCACGGCTTCCTCGCCTTTTCTGGGTTCAACCATTTTGGAAAAGCTTAGTCTGGGTCTAACTTACTCTCAGCTTCCTAACCATAGCAAACTAATAAGGATAATGTTAACATAATCAGACTATAACATGATAAATAATAATAAGCTAATCAGAGATTATTAGGAATATGATAGATTAGTTACACATATGTAAATATGAGTATACCTTTGTTGTTATCTCGTCGGTAGTATGTGGCATAGATGTTTCTATGTTGGATTCCTCCATAGCAAATATCTGAAATATATTTTTGAGTAATATCTTTTATTGAGTTCTCAACACATGAGAGGTTATAGGTAAGCAGAATTGCTTGCCTTCTTTCTCATCTGTCGTCTCTATTTATACATAAGAGGCAAGTGCCTCAATAATTCACATAATCGTTTCCAAATAGTGGAAAACGCGTAAAAGAAAAGTAAAACGCGTGAACAGTGCTAGTCACTGTGCACTTTACGACTTTTTACATCTTTTTTACAATTTTTTCAAAAAGTAAACAGTAACATTACTGTGTACTTTCTGACTTATTTGCACAAAGGAAAACGTGTGGGGTTTAGTGTTTCCCACTAAAAAAAGTAAAAAGATTCTCAATAATTTACATAATAAGACAAACTAAAATAATATCTGCGGGTCTTCCCATTAGCTTTTGTCTGTAGCTCTTCTGTCCTGCTGTCATCATTCTAGATTTACTTCTGGTATAGTTGTAGTATTTCCTCCACTGCACTTTGAACAATGGTGATCTGGGTATTTTGGTCCTAAATACTGGCAATATTTAACCAATAAATTTTCTGAAATAAAATCTTTTTTGATAGCTCTTGTTGTTGGGGTATCTTCGGGTCTTAGTAATGTCCATATCCAACTACGTACTTCTTCCATATCTTCTTGTCGTAGTACTCTTGCATTTGCATAGATCATGGCATGGTCTCTACAATGATATTTCCATATGTTATGTCCATTGGTATAATTGTTGACTAGTTCTTGAATAATTACTTGCAGTCCTATTAATCTTTTTGTAGCAAAGAATGTTGGTATATCAACTTCTGGTATTTCTGGTTGCTTTTCTATGTCCTCTGGGATAATCATATCTCTGGTTAGTCCAATTTTTACTACTTGGATGAGTGGTTTTATCTCATTGTATAATATTTCGGCTGGTGCTGAATAACATCTTATATAAAAGAATGATCCATCTGTAATTCTTTTGTATATGAAAAAGGCATTATATAAGTCTGGTATTTGTTGTAGTTCTGCTCCATCGGCTGTATATACTGTTGCGAGTAATCCATATTCATAGCATGTACGTACTAAATTTGCACTGGTGCCAGGCTGGGCTATTAGTTTATTGTATCCTTGTAGTTTCTGAGTTATAAAATCTTTTTGAGGGTCAGTGGTTGTCTGAGATCTTGGATGTAAATTCAAAAAGGTTTGGGTTTTATACATATTTTGGATGTATGCTCTGGAAATGTGGTTATATACTTGTTTATTTTGGTTTAGACTTGCGGCATATGTGGATGTTTGTGGACTTGGTATAGTCGGATGTGATAGGTTTATGGGTTGTTTATTCCTGATAGAGGTTTTTGTAAACTGGTTATTTAAATTTTGGTTTTGTCTTTTTGTAGGTTGACTGGTTGGATTTGAGCTGCTTGCTCCTGTAGATGCTTTTCCTGTAGCTGCATTAACAAACTTGTTATGAGTTTTATGGAGTTTCTCAACGTCTCCTTCTAGTTCTGGAATTTTTATGTCTTCCGATTGACATAGTTCAGCATATTTTGAGTCATGCGGTTGACTTGTAGCTTTGTCCTTCTTTAGCTCTTTTAGTTCTAGCTCAAAACTGTCCACTTTTAAGCAAAGTGTAGTCATGGCTTTTAACAAAATATCCATTTGGCTATCTTGATCTGTCTGGGTAGCTTTGTCTTGATAAGTAGTCTGCAGTGACATTTTTGTTAGTACTGATCACTTCTATTGTAAATGTAAAATTTTGTATATTTAAGACAAGTCTTCGTATTTCTTTTGTTGTAACTGAGTCGTCTAATTTTCTTGTTAGCCACCATTTTACTTGTGTATTATCTGTTCTGACAATAAATTTGTTATAAACAATATATGGTTCGAATGCTAATAAACATTTATATAAGGCAAATAATTCTTTCCTATTTATTTCCCATTTATCTTGAGGTTCCGTATATGTTCCTGAGTGATATCTACAGTGATGTTCTGTTTTTGTATCAATATACTTATATTTTAATACTCCACCGTAACTATGGTTACTTGAATCTGTTTCTACTATATATATAAATTCTTTTGTTATATCTGGAAAATATAATTTTGGTAACTTTTGACATAATTCTTTAACCTTTTGTATATGTTTTCTATCTGTTTGGTCAAAATGATATTCAATATCCTTTTTTAATTTTTTATTTAATGGTTTTAAATATTCTGCTAATTTTGGTATATATTCTCTTACTTGATTTACTAATCCTAAAAAGGATTGTAATTTTTTCTTCGTATCTAGTATTTCATCTGAATTTATAATTTTTTGTACTATATGTGTTTGCATTTTTACTCCATTCTTATCTATTTGTATACCAAGAAATTCTATTTGTTTTTTCATTATTTCTGCCTTGCTTTTACTTAAACTAATTCCTGCTGTATCTATAATGTTAATAAATTTATTTAGTAATTGTATGTGTTCGTCTTCTGTTCTTGAATATAACAATATATCATCAATATATACAATACAATTTTCTAATTGTGTAAAGTAAGTATCCATAAAATGTTGATACCTACCTGGTGCATTTTTATATCCAAAGGGTAAAACATTCCATTCATAAAATCCTTGGGGTACTGTGAATGCTGTTAAATGTTTAGAGTTATCTTCTAATTTTAAATGATAAAATCCTGATTTGCAATCAAATTTGCTAAAGTAATTATATCCTTGGATTTGTCTAATTTTTAATATTTTATTTGGTATTGGGTAATTATAAGTTTTAGTTTTGGCATTTAGATTTCTATAATCAATAACCATCCTACTCTTCCCTCTTTTTTGTTCACTATGTTTGTTAACAATAAAGGCGGGACTAGTATGTTTACTGTTACTAGCTTGGATGTAATTATTTTGAAGTAATTCATCTATGTGTAAGGTAAATTCTTTTAAGTCATCAAAGTTATATTTTAATGGTTTTTTGGGTTATTATACTATTCTGATTTATTAGTTCTATTGTAACTGTTGTTTTATGTTTATGCCATCCTTTAAGCGGATTGTCACTATATAAGGGTTCTAACTTATCATAGATTGATTGTAACATATTGATATTAAAGGTTATAATTTCTATTGCTTTCTCTGTTGTCACTTGATTTTCTAGTTTTTGTGTTATCTTTTCTGATCCTTTTATCCATGGTGTTGTTTTTCTAGGTTTATTTTGTACTCGTTTGGCTCCTATTTTTTGTTTACAAGGTGTTGTAAACCAGCAGTGTGTTTTTGTTAGTATATGAGGGTATAGTTCATCGATAAAGGGCATTCCTAAAATTATATCTCTTGTTGTGAAATCATAGTTATACATTGTTTTTATTGTTAGTATTTTATCATATATTTGTAATTTGACATCTTTTGCATAATATTTTATTATACTTCCTTCGTCATTAAATCCTGAAAATACAGTTGGATTTTTTATCTTTTGCCACTTAGTTTCTGGTAAACAATTGTATCTACATAAATTTGCTTCTGCACCGGTATCTATCATTGGTGTGTAATATCTACTATTGTATCCTTAATTATTTTTGCTAATATATATACTTTCATTTTAAAGTATTTTTATAATATTGATTTTGTCCTATTGATTATTACATTTTTATTTTGGTAATGAATGATCAATCTTTTATCTTCTAACTTATATGGTTTTACTTGTTCTAGCCATTGTAGTCCTAAAACTATATTTGGATTTATTTGTCCTATTGTAAATTGTATATTTATAGGTATTCCGCCTATAATTACTTCTTGAATAGTTATTTCCTTTGTCTGTTTTAATTCTATTGGTAGATCGGGTATTTCTTGTTCTTGTATTATAATATCATCTTCTGTAATTAATTCTCTAGTTATCCAATTATCTTGTTCTCCTGTGTTGATTAAGATTAAATATTTTCGTTGATTTAATATTCCTGTTATATAATAGGGATGTTGTGTTGGTATTATTTCATTGGGTATTTCATATTCTATTCTTCTGGATGTACTCATTCTTGATAAGGATGAGGGGGCATCTATTTGTCTTTTTGGTGTCATTCCTATTCTTTCTTTTACTATATCTAATTCTTGATTCATATTTAATTCATCATAACTATAATCATTATTATCTATGACCGTTAATATATTGTCGAATGGGGATTCTATATTGATTTTATCAATTTTGTTAGTTGCTTGTACCATATGTTTAGTAGTTAAAATATATAAATTTTTGCATCTTGCTGTAAATATTTTACTTCCAGGGGTTAATTCTATTCCTGATAGTTTCCAATATAATACTAGGGATTTATCTATATTTCTATCTTTTATTGCTACTGTATAATTTGGGTTAACTGTAAACTTAAATTTTTGGTATATTAGATTTCCTTTTACTGCACTAATTATACTTTGTTCAATTGGGTACTTAATTCTATCATCTGCTAAGTATAGTTCTATGGGTGTATTTATTCCTTCCTTAAAACATGCTTTTATTAATATTTGTATTGCTCCTAAGTGTACATGAGTTATTTCGTTTTTCGGTTTTGGTTTTAATGCTTGTATTTCTTTGGTTATTTCTCTTTTACTTATTATGGGTACCATTGCACTACCTTGTGCATATTTACAGTCTACTGTATGTTCTTTTTGGCTTATTATATAATATTCTTCTTTAGGTTTTTTAAACCAATATTTTACCATTGGTACATCTAATACATTATCTATTTTTAAGGTTATTTCTTGTTTCGTAATTTGCTTGTATATATTTGAGTCAAATATTATTTTTTGGTTATTACTATCTTCAGTTTGGTAATTTTCTTTTTCTATTATTCCTGATTCAGTCATCAATTTCGTTTTCTATATCTGATAGATTTATATCGCTATCATCATTATTTAGGTCAGTTTCTAAATCTGCGTCATTTATCTCTATATCTGGTAATTCATCTAGTTCATAAATACTATCGTTACTTTCTAAATCATAATCTATGTATGGTAATTCCGTATAAATATTTTCTTCTATTCTTACTTCGGTAATTTGTTTTTTCTTAATATCTTTAGGTATTTTACAATCTTTAGCTAAGTGTCCTAATTTTCCACAGTTATAGCATTTGCATTCTGATAATTTTTTCTTAGGTCGATAAGGTCTTTTTCTCTTGTAATTTTTTATATAATATCTTTTTCTTGGATTTTTATGCTTATATTTAGATTTAAAAGATTTATATTTTTTAAATCGTTTTTTGTATCTAAACTTATTTTTCTTAGTTTTACAACCAAATTGTGGTGCTATCTTTTGTGTACAACACGACATATTTCTTGTTAATACTTTATCTAATTTTTGTTTATCTTTATATTCATCACACAGTCCTATAAACCATGTTTGTAAATATTTTATTCTAGCTCCTAATGTATCTGTCAAACTAGCTGCATCCCATGCTGTTATTATTTTTGTACTAAATGGTTCAGGTAACTTTGTAAAATATGTTCTTCTAACTGCTATAGCTTCTTCATGAGTATATATTGCTCTATAATAGTAATCTTTAAAAGCGCATGTATATTCATCTATATAACACATATTGCATATTGATAATTTATTCATTAATTGTCTATTTAGATTCTTATCTTTTTCTTGTTCTGCTAATTCTGTTGTCATACTTCCAAATTCATTTCTAATTCCAAATTCGTATTTGTCTAATATAGCTATGCTTGATGTTGTAATTGTTCCACTACTATCTTTATTATTTCTTAATGTTGCTCTACCGTCAGCTGTTATGTTATGTAGCCATAATTTTACTGTTCCTATTAATGTTCTTTCTATATATCCTGGTGTATCTGCTACTGATATTTTATTATCTATTAGTTGCTTTGCAATTTGTCCTATCCATACTTGTATTGTTTTATTTATATCTGTGACACAATCTAAATCTAAAAATTGTGAATGTTCTGGAGTTTTAGTTGGTGTCCATTTATTTAATCTACTTTGCCATATTGCTTCATATCTATTATCATCTGTTACTGTATAATAAGTTGGTTCTCTAGTTCGTGGGTTATCATATCTTCTTTTCTCATATGTTCTACTTGTACTTGGTTGTTCATTTTTTATAGTATGTATATTTGGTTCAGCATTTGTTGTATTTATATTTAAATCTGTTATTTGGTTCATTATTTGGGTATATGTTTCACTGTTATCGTCATTATCGTCTTCATTGTTATTATTGTCTGAATGTATTTCTGATTCGGTTTCGTTTATGGTTACATTATCTATGGTTAAATTGTCTATTGTGATGTTATCAATACTTATGTTTGGAGATTCTTCGTCAGGGTTTAAGCTTTCTAAGTGTATTTGTTCTTTTAACTGTTCTAATTCCATTGCTAACTTTTTTTCTTTTTCTTTTTTTATTTTTTCATTTTGTTTGGCTAATCTGGCTTGTACTTTCTGGGCATATATTTGTTTTAATATTGCTAATTCTTTTTCCATTTCTTGTATTTTTGTAGATGATTCGGATGTTTCTGGCTCTGGTTCAAAATATTCAGGGATTGGTTCTTGAGGTGGTATAGGTTTTTGAGGAGGGGTTTGTTTTATTTGTTGGGTTTTTAGTTGTTCGATTTCTTTTTTGGCTTCTAATCGTATTTTTTCTATTTCTAGTTTTTGATCTATTTCAGTATTTTCTTTTTGTAATCTTATCATTTCTGTTAGACTATCTTCTAATTTAGCTGATATTGGATCCGGCATTAAATATAATTTTGTACCTATTTTTCTATATCGTCGTCCTAAATTATGCTCTGATAATATAATATTCTTCTTTAGGTTTTTTAAACCAATATTTTACCATTGGTACATCTAATACATTATCTATTTTTAAGGTTATTTCTTGTTTCGTAATTTGCTTGTATATATTTGAGTCAAATATTATTTTTTGGTTATTACTATCTTCAGTTTGGTAATTTTCTTTTTCTATTATTCCTGATTCAGTCATCAATTTCGTTTTCTATATCTGATAGATTTATATCGCTATCATCATTATTTAGGTCAGTTTCTAAATCTGCGTCATTTATCTCTATATCTGGTAATTCATCTAGTTCATAAATACTATCGTTACTTTCTAAATCATAATCTATGTATGGTAATTCCGTATAAATATTTTCTTCTATTCTTACTTCGGTAATTTGTTTTTTCTTAATATCTTTAGGTATTTTACAATCTTTAGCTAAGTGTCCTAATTTTCCACAGTTATAGCATTTGCATTCTGATAATTTTTTCTTAGGTCGATAAGGTCTTTTTCTCTTGTAATTTTTTATATAATATCTTTTTCTTGGATTTTTATGCTTATATTTAGATTTAAAAGATTTATATTTTTTAAATCGTTTTTTGTATCTAAACTTATTTTTCTTAGTTTTACAACCAAATTGTGGTGCTATCTTTTGTGTACAACACGACATATTTTTTGTTAATACTTTATCTAATTTTTGTTTATCTTTATATTCATCACACAGTCCTATAAACCATGTTTGTAAATATTTTATTCTAGCTCCTAATGTATCTGTCAAACTAGCTGCATCCCATGCTGTTATTATTTTTGTACTAAATGGTTCAGGTAACTTTGTAAAATATGTTCTTCTAACTGTTATAGCTTCTTCATGAGTATATATTGCTCTATAATAGTAATCTTTAAAAGCGCATGTATATTCATCTATATAACACATATTGCATATTGATAATTTATTCATTAATTGTCTATTTAGATTCTTATCTTTTTCTTGTTCTGCTAATTCTGTTGTCATACTTCCAAATTCATTTCTAATTCCAAATTCGTATTTGTCTAATATAGCTATGCTTGATGTTGTAATTGTTCCACTACTATCTTTATTATTTCTTAATGTTGCTCTACCGTCAGCTGTTATGTTATGTAGCCATAATTTTACTGTTCCTATTAATGTTCTTTCTATATATCCTGGTGTATCTGCTACTGATATTTTATTATCTATTAGTTGCTTTGCAATTTGTCCTATCCATACTTGTATTGTTTTATTTATATCTGTGACACAATCTAAATCTAAAAATTGTGAATGTTCTGGAGTTTTAGTTGGTGTCCATTTATTTAATCTACTTTGCCATATTGCTTCATATCTATTATCATCTGTTACTGTATAATAAGTTGGTTCTCTAGTTCGTGGGTTATCATATCTTCTTTTCTCATATGTTCTACTTGTACTTGGTTGTTCATTTTTTATAGTATGTATATTTGGTTCAGCATTTGTTGTATTTATATTTAAATCTGTTATTTGGTTCATTATTTGGGTATATGTTTCACTGTTATCGTCATTATCGTCTTCATTGTTATTATTGTCTGAATGTATTTCTGATTCGGTTTCGTTTATGGTTACATTATCTATGGTTAAATTGTCTATTGTGATGTTATCAATACTTATGTTTGGAGATTCTTCGTCAGGGTTTAAGCTTTCTAAGTGTATTTGTTCTTTTAACTGTTCTAATTCCATTGCTAACTTTTTTTCTTTTTCTTTTTTTATTTTTTCATTTTGTTTGGCTAATCTGGCTTGTACTTTCTGGGCATATATTTGTTTTAATATTGCTAATTCTTTTTCCATTTCTTGTATTTTTGTAGATGATTCGGATGTTTCTGGTTCTGGTTCAAAATATTCAGGGATTGGTTCTTGAGGTGGTATAGGTTTTTGAGGAGGGGTTTGTTTTATTTGTTGGGTTTTTAGTTGTTCGATTTCTTTTTTGGCTTCTAATCGTATTTTTTCTATTTCTAGTTTTTGATCTATTTCAGTATTTTCTTTTTGTAATCTTATCATTTCTGTTAGACTATCTTCTAATTTAGCTGATATTGGATCCGGCATTAAATATAATTTTGTACCTATTTTTCTATATCGTCGTCCTAAATTTGAGTGTGTTATTGTTATTTGTGTTCCATCTGTTCCTAAAAATGTTTTTTCTTCTACTGGATATTCTTCTTTATTCATAAACAATATTTTATTTCTAATATATCTTTTTGTAATTCTAATTCTTGTATGGTTTGTTTTTGTGCTTCGATTGATTTTTTAGCTACTCCTGCAAATATATTATAATTTAATCTTTCTTTTCTAATTTTAAGTTCTTCGTGTATATCATTTAATTTTCTTAATAATTCCATTTTTCTTATTATTTTTGGTGTTTCTGGATATATATATACTGGGTTGCTCGGCTCTGGTTTATCCATTTACTAATGATTCTCTTATTTTAGTTATTGCTATAATAAAATGTGTTATTCTTTTAGTGAAGTTATTTATTTCCTTGATTATTTGTGTAATTTCTTTTAGCTTATATTTTTGCTGTCTTTTTATTTTACTCTGTTTTTCAATTCTTCTTGTTAAATAGTGTATTTTTATTTTTCTGACTACTTTTGGTTGTTGTCGCTTATACATTATAATTCATCATATTTATATTCTTGTTGTTTTATAAGTTGTCTAATATATTCGTATTCTGTATAGGAAATTGTGTCGATTAATTCAGGTATTTTTGTGTATTCGTATCTTTCATATAATTTATCTAAATTTAGTCTTAGTTTCTGTACTTTAGTTGCTATATTTATTTGTTTATCCAATCTTATACATCTAGGGTGTTTATCTGGTAAATCTTCTCCATATTCAATTCCTTTCATGTTTTCTGTTTGTATTATAAATTGATTTTTACTTTGTTTCTTTATTCTATTTTTGTAAATATTGTTGGTACTATATTTTTTATTCCTATGCTCGTTTATTTTATTTTCGTTCATCCTATGCTCTGTTATCTTATCTTTTTTATTCCTATGCTCTGATACCAATGGGGGGGGGGGTCCTTTGATCTTCTCTTGTTGGGTCATTTTATCTAAATGCGGAATTATAGTAGTTATCTCGTTCTCTAATTAGTCTTAATATAATATTGATATCTCTTACTATTAGATCTAAATAACCACTATTTTGGGTTTGTATATATCTGTCTAGATTGAATTGTATTAATGTTTCTCTTTCTCTTAGTTCATCTATAGTTCGCTGCCAATTTTCTAAATTATTTTGGTCCATTTTAATAAAAATCTAGATATCCTTCTGTATCTATATCAAGGTATATATCATTATCTCTAGAGTCATCATCACTATCATTGTTTAATATTGTGTCTATCCATAATTCTTTCATTAAGTCTATGATTTCGTGGTTAAATAGTAGGTTATATATTCTTTGTGTGATATCTGTATCTAAATTTTTTAATATATATAAGACTAATATTTTATAGTCTTTATCTCCATTTATAAGATACTTAGGTATTGGTGTTTTATATCTTTCTATATCTTCTGTTTGTTTAGGGTTACTAGTTTCTGCTATCTCGAGTTTCATATAACTAGGTTCTGTCATTTCTTACTTCTGTGTTTTAATCAATTATTCCTTCTAACCTCTGCTTATATTATTACCTTTATCATCTAATAGTCCAGTATGTTTAATTATCCGGTTGGTCACTACTATGGGTTCCAGCTTTAATCAGTTTACCCTAACCCTGCTTACTTCAGTTGGTTTACTACCCTATTCACGGCTTCCTCGCCTTTTCTGGGTTCAACCATTTTGGAAAAGCTTAGTCTGGGTCTAACTTACTCTCAGCTTCCTAACCATAGCAAACTAATAAGGATAATGTTAACATAATCAGACTATAACATGATAAATAATAATAAGCTAATCAGAGATTATTAGGAATATGATAGATTAGTTACACATATGTAAATATGAGTATACCTTTGTTGTTATCTCGTCGGTAGTATGTGGCATAGATGTTTCTATGTTGGATTCCTCCATAGCAAATATCTGAAATATATTTTTGAGTAATATTTTTTATTGAGTTCTCAACACATGAGAGGTTATAGGTAAGCAGAATTGCTTGCCTTCCTTCTCATCTGTTCGTCTCTATTTATACATAAGAGGCAAGTGCCTCAATAATTCACATAAACGTTTCCAAATAGTGGAAAACGCGTAAAAGGAAAGTAAAACGCGTGAACAGTGCTAGTCACTGTGCACTTTACGACTTTTTACATCTTTTTTACAATTTTTTCAAAAAGTAAACAGTAACATTACTGTGTACTTTCTGACTTATTTGCACAAAGAAAAACGTGTGGGGTTTAGTGTTTCCCACTAAAAAAAAAGTAAAAAGATTCTCAATAATTTACATAATAAGACAAACTAAAAATATCTGCGGGTCTTCCCATTAGCTTTTGTCTGTAGCTCTTCTGTCCTGCTGTCATCATTCTAGATTTACTTCTGGTATAGTTGTAGTATTTCCTCCACTGCACTTTGAACAATGGTGATCTGGGTATTTTGGTCCTAAATACTGGCAATATTTAACCAATAAATTTTCTGAAATAAAATCTTTTTTGATAGCTCTTGTTGTTGGGGTATCTTCGGGTCTTAGTAATGTCCATATCCAACTACGTACTTCTTCCATATCTTCTTGTCGTAGTACTCTTGCATTTGCATAGATCATGGCATGGTCTCTACAATGATATTTCCATATGTTATGTCCATTGGTGTAATTGTTGACTAGTTCTTGAATAATTACTTGCAGTCCTATTAATCTTTTTGTAGCAAAGAATGTCGGTATATCAACTTCTGGTATTTCTGGTTGCTTTTCTATATCCTCTGGGATAATCATATCTCTGGTTAGTCCAATTTTTACTACTTGGATGAGTGGTTTTATCTCATTGTATAATATTTCGGCTGGTGCTGAATAACATCTTATATAAAAGAATGATCCGTCTGTAATTCTTTTGTATATGGAAAAGGCATTATATAAGTCTGGTATTTGTTGTAGTTCTGCTCCATCGGCTGTATATACTGTTGCGAGTAGTCCATATTCATAGCATGTACGTACTAAATTTGTACTGGTGCCAGGCTGGGCTATTAGTTTATTGTGTCCTTGTAGTTTCTGAGTTATAAAATCTTTTTGAGGGTCAGTGGTTGTCTGAGATCTTGGATGTAAATTCAAAAAGGTTTGGGTTTTATACATATTTTGGATGTATGCTCTGGAAATGTGGTTATATACTTGTTTATTTTGGTTTAGACTTGCGGCATATGTGGATGTTTGTGGACTTGGTATAGTCGGATGTGATAGGTTTATGGGTTGTTTATTTCTGATAGAGGTTTTTGTAAACTGGTTATTTAAATTTTGGTTTTGTCTTTTTGTAGGTTGACTGGTTGGATTTGAGCTGCTTGCTCCTGTAGATGCTTTTCCTGTAGCTGCATTAACAAACTTGTTATGAGTTTTATGGAGTTTCTCAACGTCTCCTTCTAGTTCTGGAATTTTTATGTCTTCCGATTGACATAGTTCAGCATATTTTGAGTCATGCGGTTGACTTGTAGCTTTGTCCTTCTTTAGCTCTTTTAGTTCTAGCTCAAAACTGTTGGACATTACTAAGACCCGAAGATACCCCAACAACAAGAGCTATCAAAAAAGATTTTATTTCAGAAAATTTATTGGTTAAATATTGCCAGTATTTAGGACCAAAATACCCAGATCACCATTGTTCAAAGTGCAGTGGAGGAAATACTACAACTATACCAGAAGTAAATCTAGAATGATGACAGCAGGACAAAAGAGCTACAGACAAAAGCTAATGGGAAGACCCGCAGATATTTTTAGTTTGTCTTATTATGTAAATTATTGAGAATCTTTTTACTTTTTTTAGTGGGAAACACTAAACCCCACACGTTTTTCTTTGTGCAAATAAGTCAGAAAGTACACAGTAATGTTACTGTTTACTTTTTGAAAAAATTGTAAAAAAGATGTAAAAAGTCGTAAAGTGCACAGTGACTAGCACTGTTCACGCGTTTTACTTTCCTTTTACGCGTTTTCCACTATTTGGAAACGTTTATGTGAATTATTGAGGCACTTGCCTCTTATGTATAAATAGAGACGAACAGATGAGAAGGAAGGCAAGCAATTCTGCTTACCTATAACCTCTCATGTGTTGAGAACTCAATAAAAAATATTACTCAAAAATATATTTCAGATATTTGCTATGGAGGAATCCAACATAGAAACATCTATGCCACATACTACCGACGAGATAACAACAAAGGTATACTCATATTTACATATGTGTAACTAATCTATCATATTCCTAATAATCTCTGATTAGCTTATTATTATTTATCATGTTATAGTCTGATTATGTTAACATTATCCTTATTAGTTTGCTATGGTTAGGAAGCTGAGAGTAAGTTAGACCCAGACTAAGCTTTTCCAAAATGGTTGAACCCAGAAAAGGCGAGGAAGCCGTGAATAGGGTAGTAAACCAACTGAAGTAAGCAGGGTTAGGGTAAACTGATTAAAGCTGGAACCCATAGTAGTGACCAACCGGATAATTAAACATACTGGACTATTAGATGATAAAGGTAATAATATAAGCAGAGGTTAGAAGGAATAATTGATTAAAACACAGAAGTAAGAAATGACAGAACCTAGTTATATGAAACTCGAGATAGCAGAAACTAGTAACCCTAAACAAACAGAAGATATAGAAAGATATAAAACACCAATAAATGGAGATAAAGACTATAAAATATTAGTCTTATATATATTAAAAAATTTAGATACAGATATCACACAAAGAATATATAACCTACTATTTAACCACGAAATCATAGACTTAATGAAAGAATTATGGATAGACACAATATTAAACAATGATAGTGATAATGACTCTAGAGATAATGATATATACCTTGATATAGATACAGAAGGATATCTAGATTTTTATTAAAATGGACCAAAATAATTTAGAAAATTGGCAGCGAACTATAGATGAACTAAGAGAAAGAGAAACATTAATACAATTCAATCTAGACAGATATATACAAACCCAAAATAGTGGTTATTTAGATCTAATAGTAAGAGATATCAATATTATATTAAGACTAATTAGAGAACGAGATAACTACTATAATTCCGCATTTAGATAAAATGACCCAACAAGAGAAGATCAAAGGACCACCCCCCCCATTGGTATCAGAGCATAGGAATAAAAAAGATAAGATAACAGAGCATAGGATGAACGAAAATAAAATAAACGAGCATAGGAATAAAAAATATAGTACCAACAATATTTACAAAAATAGAATAAAGAAACAAAGTAAAAATCAATTTATAATACAAACAGAAAACATGAAAGGAATTGAATATGGAGAAGATTTACCAGATAAACACCCTAGATGTATAAGATTGGATAAACAAATAAATATAGCAACTAAAGTACAGAAACTAAGACTAAATTTAGATAAATTATATGAAAGATACGAATACACAAAAATACCTGAATTAATCGACACAATTTCCTATACAGAATACGAATATATTAGACAACTTATAAAACAACAAGAATATAAATATGATGAATTATAATGTATAAGCGACAACAACCAAAAGTAGTCAGAAAAATAAAAATACACTATTTAACAAGAAGAATTGAAAAACAGAGTAAAATAAAAAGACAGCAAAAATATAAGCTAAAAGAAATTACACAAATAATCAAGGAAATAAATAACTTCACTAAAAGAATAACACATTTTATTATAGCAATAACTAAAATAAGAGAATCATTAGTAAATGGATAAACCAGAGCCGAGCAACCCAGTATATATATATCCAGAAACACCAAAAATAATAAGAAAAATGGAATTATTAAGAAAATTAAATGATATACACGAAGAACTTAAAATTAGAAAAGAAAGATTAAATTATAATATATTTGCAGGAGTAGCTAAAAAATCAATCGAAGCACAAAAACAAACCATACAAGAATTAGAATTACAAAAAGATATATTAGAAATAAAATATTGTTTATGAATAAAGAAGAATATCCAGTAGAAGAAAAAACATTTTTAGGAACAGATGGAACACAAATAACAATAACACACTCAAATTTAGGACGACGATATAGAAAAATAGGTACAAAATTATATTTAATGCCGGATCCAATATCAGCTAAATTAGAAGATAGTCTAACAGAAATGATAAGATTACAAAAAGAAAATACTGAAATAGATCAAAAACTAGAAATAGAAAAAATACGATTAGAAGCCAAAAAAGAAATCGAACAACTAAAAACCCAACAAATAAAACAAACCCCTCCTCAAAAACCTATACCACCTCAAGAACCAATCCCTGAATATTTTGAACCAGAACCAGAAACATCCGAATCATCTACAAAAATACAAGAAATGGAAAAAGAATTAGCAATATTAAAACAAATATATGCCCAGAAAGTACAAGCCAGATTAGCCAAACAAAATGAAAAAATAAAAAAAGAAAAAGAAAAAAAGTTAGCAATGGAATTAGAACAGTTAAAAGAACAAATACACTTAGAAAGCTTAAACCCTGACGAAGAATCTCCAAACATAAGTATTGATAACATCACAATAGACAATTTAACCATAGATAATGTAACCATAAACGAAACCGAATCAGAAATACATTCAGACAATAATAACAATGAAGACGATAATGACGATAACAGTGAAACATATACCCAAATAATGAACCAAATAACAGATTTAAATATAAATACAACAAATGCTGAACCAAATATACATACTATAAAAAATGAACAACCAAGTACAAGTAGAACATATGAGAAAAGAAGATATGATAACCCACGAACTAGAGAACCAACTTATTATACAGTAACAGATGATAATAGATATGAAGCAATATGGCAAAGTAGATTAAATAAATGGACACCAACTAAAACTCCAGAACATTCACAATTTTTAGATTTAGATTGTGTCACAGATATAAATAAAACAATACAAGTATGGATAGGACAAATTGCAAAGCAACTAATAGATAATAAAATATCAGTAGCAGATACACCAGGATATATAGAAAGAACATTAATAGGAACAGTAAAATTATGGCTACATAACATAACAGCTGACGGTAGAGCAACATTAAGAAATAATAAAGATAGTAGTGGAACAATTACAACATCAAGCATAGCTATATTAGACAAATACGAATTTGGAATTAGAAATGAATTTGGAAGTATGACAACAGAATTAGCAGAACAAGAAAAAGATAAGAATCTAAATAGACAATTAATGAATAAATTATCAATATGCAATATGTGTTATATAGATGAATATACATGCGCTTTTAAAGATTACTATTATAGAGCAATATATACTCATGAAGAAGCTATAACAGTTAGAAGAACATATTTTACAAAGTTACCTGAACCATTTAGTACAAAAATAATAACAGCATGGGATGCAGCTAGTTTGACAGATACATTAGGAGCTAGAATAAAATATTTACAAACATGGTTTATAGGACTGTGTGATGAATATAAAGATAAACAAAAATTAGATAAAGTATTAACAAAAAATATGTCGTGTTGTACACAAAAGATAGCACCACAATTTGGTTGTAAAACTAAGAAAAATAAGTTTAGATACAAAAAACGATTTAAAAAATATAAATCTTTTAAAACATCACTGTAGATATCACTCAGGAACATATACGGAACCTCAAGATAAATGGGAAATAAATAGGAAAGAATTATTTGCCTTATATAAATGTTTATTAGCATTCGAACCATATATTGTTTATAACAAATTTATTGTCAGAACAGATAATACACAAGTAAAATGGTGGCTAACAAGAAAATTAGACGACTCAGTTACAACAAAAGAAATACGAAGACTTGTCTTAAATATACAAAATTTTACATTTACAATAGAAGTGATCAGTACTAACAAAAATGTCACTGCAGACTACTTATCAAGACAAAGCTACCCAGACAGATCAAGATAGCCAAATGGATATTTTGTTAAAAGCCATGACTACACTTTGCTTAAAAGTGGACAGTTTTGAGCTAGAACTAAAAGAGCTAAAGAAGGACAAAGCTACAAGTCAACCGCATGACTCAAAATATGCTGAACTATGTCAATCGGAAGACATAAAAATTCCAGAACTAGAAGGAGACGTTGAGAAACTCCATAAAACTCATAACAAGTTTGTTAATGCAGCTACAGGAAAAGCATCTACAGGAGCAAGCAGCTCAAATCCAACCAGTCAACCTACAAAAAGACAAAACCAAAATTTAAATAACCAGTTTACAAAAACCTCTATCAGAAATAAACAACCCATAAACCTATCACATCCGACTATACCAAGTCCACAAACATCCACATATGCCGCAAGTCTAAACCAAAATAAACAAGTATATAACCACATTTCCAGAGCATACATCCAAAATATGTATAAAACCCAAACCTTTTTGAATTTACATCCAAGATCTCAGACAACCACTGACCCTCAAAAAGATTTTATAACTCAGAAACTACAAGGATACAATAAACTAATAGCCCAGCCTGGCACCAGTACAAATTTAGTACGTACATGCTATGAATATGGACTACTCGCAACAGTATATACAGCCGATGGAGCAGAACTACAACAAATACCAGACTTATATAATGCCTTTTCCATATACAAAAGAATTACAGACGGATCATTCTTTTATATAAGATGTTATTCAGCACCAGCCGAAATATTATACAATGAGATAAAACCACTCATCCAAGTAGTAAAAATTGGACTAACCAGAGATATGATTATCCCAGAGGATATAGAAAAGCAACCAGAAATACCAGAAGTTGATATACCGACATTCTTTGCTACAAAAAGATTAATAGGACTGCAAGTAATTATTCAAGAACTAGTCAACAATTACACCAATGGACATAACATATGGAAATATCATTGTAGAGACCATGCCATGATCTATGCAAATGCAAGAGTACTACGACAAGAAGATATGGAAGAAGTACGTAGTTGGATATGGACATTACTAAGACCCGAAGATACCCCAACAACAAGAGCTATCAAAAAAGATTTTATTTCAGAAAATTTATTGGTTAAATATTGCCAGTATTTAGGACCAAAATACCCAGATCACCATTGTTCAAAGTGCAGTGGAGGAAATACTACAACTATACCAGAAGTAAATCTAGAATGATGACAGCAGGACAGAAGAGCTACAGACAAAAGCTAATGGGAAGACCCGCAGATATTTTTAGTTTGTCTTATTATGTAAATTATTGAGAATCTTTTTACTTTTTTTTTAGTGGGAAACACTAAACCCCACACGTTTTTCTTTGTGCAAATAAGTCAGAAAGTACACAGTAATGTTACTGTTTACTTTTTGAAAAAATTGTAAAAAAGATGTAAAAAGTCGTAAAGTGCACAGTGACTAGCACTGTTCACGCGTTTTACTTTCCTTTTACGCGTTTTCCACTATTTGGAAACGTTTATGTGAATTATTGAGGCACTTGCCTCTTATGTATAAATAGAGACGAACAGATGAGAAGGAAGGCAAGCAATTCTGCTTACCTATAACCTCTCATGTGTTGAGAACTCAATAAAAAATATTACTCAAAAATATATTTCAGATATTTGCTATGGAGGAATCCAACATAGAAACATCTATGCCACATACTACCGACGAGATAACAACAAAGGTATACTCATATTTACATATGTGTAACTAATCTATCATATTCCTAATAATCTCTGATTAGCTTATTATTATTTATCATGTTATAGTCTGATTATGTTAACATTATCCTTATTAGTTTGCTATGGTTAGGAAGCTGAGAGTAAGTTAGACCCAGACTAAGCTTTTCCAAAATGGTTGAACCCAGAAAAGGCGAGGAAGCCGTGAATAGGGTAGTAAACCAACTGAAGTAAGCAGGGTTAGGGTAAACTGATTAAAGCTGGAACCCATAGTAGTGACCAACCGGATAATTAAACATACTGGACTATTAGATGATAAAGGTAATAATATAAGCAGAGGTTAGAAGGAATAATTGATTAAAACACAGAAGTAAGAAATGACAGAACCTAGTTATATGAAACTCGAGATAGCAGAAACTAGTAACCCTAAACAAACAGAAGATATAGAAAGATATAAAACACCAATACCTAAGTATCTTATAAATGGAGATAAAGACTATAAAATATTAGTCTTATATATATTAAAAAATTTAGATACAGATATCACACAAAGAATATATAACCTACTATTTAACCACGAAATCATAGACTTAATGAAAGAATTATGGATAGACACAATATTAAACAATGATAGTGATGATGACTCTAGAGATAATGATATATACCTTGATATAGATACAGAAGGATATCTAGATTTTTATTAAAATGGACCAAAATAATTTAGAAAATTGGCAGCGAACTATAGATGAACTAAGAGAAAGAGAAACATTAATACAATTCAATCTAGACAGATATATACAAACCCAAAATAGTGGTTATTTAGATCTAATAGTAAGAGATATCAATATTATATTAAGACTAATTAGAGAACGAGATAACTACTATAATTCCGCATTTAGATAAAATGACCCAAGAAGAGAAGATCAAAGGACCACCCCCCCCATTGGTATCAGAGCATAGGAATAAAAAAGATAAGATAACAGAGCATAGGATGAACGAAAATAAAATAAACGAGCATAGGAATAAAAAATATAGTACCAACAATATTTACAAAAATAGAATAAAGAAACAAAGTAAAAAACAATTTATAATACAAACAGAAAACATGAAAGGAATTGAATATGGAGAAGATTTACCAGATAAACACCCTAGATGTATAAGATTGGATAAACAAATAAATATAGCAACTAAAGTACAGAAACTAAGACTAAATTTAGATAAATTATATGAAAGATACGAATACACAAAAATACCTGAATTAATCGACACAATTTCCTATACAGAATACGAATATATTAGACAACTTATAAAACAACAAGAATATAAATATGATGAATTATAATGTATAAGCGACAACAACCAAAAGTAGTCAGAAAAATAAAAATACACTATTTAACAAGAAGAATTGAAAAACAGAGTAAAATAAAAAGACAGCAAAAATATAAGCTAAAAGAAATTACACAAATAATCAAGGAAATAAATAACTTCACTAAAAGAATAACACATTTTATTATAGCAATAACTAAAATAAGAGAATCATTAGTAAATGGATAAACCAGAGCCGAGCAACCCAGTATATATATATCCAGAAACACCAAAAATAATAAGAAAAATGGAATTATTAAGAAAATTAAATGATATACACGAAGAACTTAAAATTAGAAAAGAAAGATTAAATTATAATATATTTGCAGGAGTAGCTAAAAAATCAATCGAAGCACAAAAACAAACCATACAAGAATTAGAATTACAAAAAGATATATTAGAAATAAAATATTGTTTATGAATAAAGAAGAATATCCAGTAGAAGAAAAAACATTTTTAGGAACAGATGGAACACAAATAACAATAACACACTCAAATTTAGGACGACGATATAGAAAAATAGGTACAAAATTATATTTAATGCCGGATCCAATATCAGCTAAATTAGAAGATAGTCTAACAGAAATGATAAGATTACAAAAAGAAAATACTGAAATAGATCAAAAACTAGAAATAGAAAAAATACGATTAGAAGCCAAAAAAGAAATCGAACAACTAAAAACCCAACAAATAAAACAAACCCCTCCTCAAAAACCTATACCACCTCAAGAACCAATCCCTGAATATTTTGAACCAGAACCAGAAACATCCGAATCATCTACAAAAATACAAGAAATGGAAAAAGAATTAGCAATATTAAAACAAATATATGCCCAGAAAGTACAAGCCAGATTAGCCAAACAAAATGAAAAAATAAAAAAAGAAAAAGAAAAAAAGTTAGCAATGGAATTAGAACAGTTAAAAGAACAAATACACTTAGAAAGCTTAAACCCTGACGAAGAATCTCCAAACATAAGTATTGATAACATCACAATAGACAATTTAACCATAGATAATGTAACCATAAACGAAACCGAATCAGAAATACATTCAGACAATAATAACAATGAAGACGATAATGACGATAACAGTGAAACATATACCCAAATAATGAACCAAATAACAGATTTAAATATAAATACAACAAATGCTGAACCAAATATACATACTATAAAAAATGAACAACCAAGTACAAGTAGAACATATGAGAAAAGAAGATATGATAACCCACGAACTAGAGAACCAACTTATTATACAGTAACAGATGATAATAGATATGAAGCAATATGGCAAAGTAGATTAAATAAATGGACACCAACTAAAACTCCAGAACATTCACAATTTTTAGATTTAGATTGTGTCACAGATATAAATAAAACAATACAAGTATGGATAGGACAAATTGCAAAGCAACTAATAGATAATAAAATATCAGTAGCAGATACACCAGGATATATAGAAAGAACATTAATAGGAACAGTAAAATTATGGCTACATAACATAACAGCTGACGGTAGAGCAACATTAAGAAATAATAAAGATAGTAGTGGAACAATTACAACATCAAGCATAGCTATATTAGACAAATACGAATTTGGAATTAGAAATGAATTTGGAAGTATGACAACAGAATTAGCAGAACAAGAAAAAGATAAGAATCTAAATAGACAATTAATGAATAAATTATCAATATGCAATATGTGTTATATAGATGAATATACATGCGCTTTTAAAGATTACTATTATAGAGCAATATATACTCATGAAGAAGCTATAGCAGTTAGAAGAACATATTTTACAAAGTTACCTGAACCATTTAGTACAAAAATAATAACAGCATGGGATGCAGCTAGTTTGACAGATACATTAGGAGCTAGAATAAAATATTTACAAACATGGTTTATAGGACTGTGTGATGAATATAAAGATAAACAAAAATTAGATAAAGTATTAACAAAAAATATGTCGTGTTGTACACAAAAGATAGCACCACAATTTGGTTGTAAAACTAAGAAAAATAAGTTTAGATACAAAAAACGATTTAAAAAATATAAATCTTTTAAATCTAAATATAAGCATAAAAATCCAAGAAAAAGATATTATATAAAAAATTACAAGAGAAAAAGACCTTATCGACCTAAGAAAAAATTATCAGAATGCAAATGCTATAACTGTGGAAAATTAGGACACTTAGCTAAAGATTGTAAAATACCTAAAGATATTAAGAAAAAATAAATTACCGAAGTAAGAATAGAAGAAAATATTTATACGGAATTACCATACATAGATTATGATTTAGAAAGTAACGATAGTATTTATGAACTAGATGAATTACCAGATATAGAGATAAATGACGCAGATTTAGAAACTGACCTAAATAATGATGATAGCGATATAAATCTATCAGATATAGAAAACGAAATTGATGACTGAATCAGGAATAATAGAAAAAGAAAATTACCAAACTGAAGATAGTAATAACCAAAAAATAATATTTGACTCAAATATATACAAGCAAATTACGAAACAAGAAATAACCTTAAAAATAGATAATGTATTAGATGTACCAATGGTAAAATATTGGTTTAAAAAACCTAAAGAAGAATATTATATAATAAGCCAAAAAGAACATACAGTAGACTGTAAATATGCACAAGGTAGTGCAATGGTACCCATAATAAGTAAAAGAGAAATAACCAAAGAAATACAAGCATTAAAACCAAAACCGAAAAACGAAATAACTCATGTACACTTAGGAGCAATACAGATATTAATAAAAGCATGTTTTAAGGAAGGAATAAATACACCCATAGAACTATACTTAGCAGATGATAGAATTAAGTACCCAATTGAACAAAGTATAATTAGTGCAGTAAAAGGAAATCTAATATACCAAAAATTTAAGTTTACAGTTAACCCAAATTATACAGTAGCAATAAAAGATAGAAATATAGATAAATCCCTAGTATTATAGATAAAATCAATAAGTTTAGATACAAAAAACGATTTAAAAAATATAAATCTTTTAAATCTAAATATAAGCATAAAAATCCAAGAAAAAGATATTATATAAAAAATTACAAGAGAAAAAGACCTTATCGACCTAAGAAAAAATTATCAGAATGCAAATGCTATAACTGTGGAAAATTAGGACACTTAGCTAAAGATTGTAAAATACCTAAAGATATTAAGAAAAAACAAATTACCGAAGTAAGAATAGAAGAAAATATTTATACGGAATTACCATACATAGATTATGATTTAGAAAGTAACGATAGTATTTATGAACTAGATGAATTACCAGATATAGAGATAAATGACGCAGATTTAGAAACTGACCTAAATAATGATGATAGCGATATAAATCTATCAGATATAGAAAACGAAATTGATGACTGAATCAGGAATAATAGAAAAAGAAAATTACCAAACTGAAGATAGTAATAACCAAAAAATAATATTTGACTCAAATATATACAAGCAAATTACGAAACAAGAAATAACCTTAAAAATAGATAATGTATTAGATGTACCAATGGTAAAATATTGGTTTAAAAAACCTAAAGAAGAATATTATATAATAAGCCAAAAAGAACATACAGTAGACTGTAAATATGCACAAGGTAGTGCAATGGTACCCATAATAAGTAAAAGAGAAATAACCAAAGAAATACAAGCATTAAAACCAAAACCGAAAAACGAAATAACTCATGTACACTTAGGAGCAATACAGATATTAATAAAAGCATGTTTTAAGGAAGGAATAAATACACCCATAGAACTATACTTAGCAGATGATAGAATTAAGTACCCAATTGAACAAAGTATAATTAGTGCAGTAAAAGGAAATCTAATATACCAAAAATTTAAGTTTACAGTTAACCCAAATTATACAGTAGCAATAAAAGATAGAAATATAGATAAATCCCTAGTATTATATTGGAAACTATCAGGAATAGAATTAACCCCTGGAAGTAAAATATTTACAGCAAGATGCAAAAATTTATATATTTTAACTACTAAACATATGGTACAAGCAACTAACAAAATTGATAAAATCAATATAGAATCCCCATTCGACAATATATTAACGGTCATAGATAATAATGATTATAGTTATGATGAATTAAATATGAATCAAGAATTAGATATAGTAAAAGAAAGAATAGGAATGACACCAAAAAGACAAATAGATGCCCCCTCATCCTCATCAAGAATGAGTACATCCAGAAGAATAGAATATGAAATACCCAATGAAATAATACCAACACAACATCCCTATTATATAACAGGAATATTAAATCAACGAAAATATTTAATCTTAATCAACACAGGAGAACAAGATAATTGGATAACTAGAGAATTAATTACAGAAGATGATATTATAATACAAGAACAAGAAATACCCGATCTACCAATAGAATTAAAACAGACAAAGGAAATAACTATTCAAGAAGTAATTATAGGCGGAATACCTATAAATATACAATTTACAATAGGACAAATAAATCCAAATATAGTTTTAGGACTACAATGGCTAGAACAAGTAAAACCATATAAGTTAGAAGATAAAAGATTGATCATTCATTACCAAAATAAAAATGTAATAATCAATAGGACAAAATCAATATTATAAAAATACTTTAAAATGAAAGTATATATATTAGCAAAAATAATTGTAGAAGGATACAATAGTAGATATTACACACCAATGATAGATACCGGTGCAGAAGCAAATTTATGTAGATACAATTGTTTACCAGAAACTAAGTGGCAAAAGATAAAAAATCCAACTGTATTTTCAGGATTTAATGACGAAGGAAGTATAATAAAATATTATGCAAAAGATGTCAAATTACAAATATATGATAAAATACTAACAATAAAAACAATGTATAACTATGATTTCACAACAAGACATATAATTTTAGGAATGCCCTTTATCGATGAACTATACCCTCATATACTAACAAAAACACACTGCTGGTTTACAACACCTTGTAAACAAAAAATAGGAGCCAAACGAGTACAAAATAAACCTAGAAAAACAACACCATGGATAAAAGGATCAGAAAAGATAACACAAAAACTAGAAAATCAAGTGACAACAGAGAAAGCAATAGAAATTATAACCTTTAATATCAATATGTTACAATCAATCTATGATAAGTTAGAACCCTTATATAGTGACAATCCGCTTAAAGGATGGCATAAACATAAAACAACAGTTACAATAGAACTAATAAATCAGAATAGTATAATAACCCAAAAACCATTAAAATATAACTTTGATGACTTAAAAGAATTTACCTTACACATAGATGAATTACTTCAAAATAATTACATCCAAGCTAGTAACAGTAAACATACTAGTCCCGCCTTTATTGTTAACAAACATAGTGAACAAAAAAGAGGGAAGAGTAGGATGGTTATTGATTATAGAAATCTAAATGCCAAAACTAAAACTTATAATTACCCAATACCAAATAAAATATTAAAAATTAGACAAATCCAAGGATATAATTACTTTAGCAAATTTGATTGCAAATCAGGATTTTATCATTTAAAATTAGAAGATAACTCTAAACATTTAACAGCATTCACAGTACCCCAAGGATTTTATGAATGGAATGTTTTACCCTTTGGATATAAAAATGCACCAGGTAGGTATCAACATTTTATGGATACTTACTTTACACAATTAGAAAATTGTATTGTATATATTGATGATATATTGTTATATTCAAGAACAGAAGACGAACACATACAATTACTAAATAAATTTATTAACATTATAGATACAGCAGGAATTAGTTTAAGTAAAAGCAAGGCAGAAATAATGAAAAAACAAATAGAATTTCTTGGTATACAAATAGATAAGAATGGAGTAAAAATGCAAACACATATAGTACAAAAAATTATAAATTCAGATGAAATACTAGATACGAAGAAAAAATTACAATCCTTTTTAGGATTAGTAAATCAAGTAAGAGAATATATACCAAAATTAGCAGAATATTTAAAACCATTAAATAAAAAATTAAAAAAGGATATTGAATATCATTTTGACCAAACAGATAGAAAACATATACAAAAGGTTAAAGAATTATGTCAAAAGTTACCAAAATTATATTTTCCAGATATAACAAAAGAATTTATATATATAGTAGAAACAGATTCAAGTAACCATAGTTACGGTGGAGTATTAAAATATAAGTATATTGATACAAAAACAGAACATCACTGTAGATATCACTCAGGAACATATACGGAACCTCAAGATAAATGGGAAATAAATAGGAAAGAATTATTTGCCTTATATAAATGTTTATTAGCATTCGAACCATATATTGTTTATAACAAATTTATTGTCAGAACAGATAATACACAAGTAAAATGGTGGCTAACAAGAAAATTAGACGACTCAGTTACAACAAAAGAAATACGAAGACTTGTCTTAAATATACAAAATTTTACATTTACAATAGAAGTGATCAGTACTAACAAAAATGTCACTGCAGACTACTTATCAAGACAAAGCTACCCAGACAGATCAAGATAGCCAAATGGATATTTTGTTAAAAGCCATGACTACACTTTGCTTAAAAGTGGACAGTTTTGAGCTAGAACTAAAAGAGCTAAAGAAGGACAAAGCTACAAGTTCTATATTTTGAGTCATGCGGTTGACTTGTAGCTTTGTCCTTCTTTAGCTCTTTTAGTTCTAGCTCAAAACTGTCCACTTTTAAGCAAAGTGTAGTCATGGCTTTTAACAAAATATCCATTTGGCTATCTTGATCTGTCTGGGTAGCTTTGTCTTGATAAGTAGTCTGCAGTGACATTTTTGTTAGTACTGATCACTTCTATTGTAAATGTAAAATTTTGTATATTTAAGACAAGTCTTCGTATTTCTTTTGTTGTAACTGAGTCGTCTAATTTTCTTGTTAGCCACCATTTTACTTGTGTATTATCTGTTCTGACAATAAATTTGTTATAAACAATATATGGTTCGAATGCTAATAAACATTTATATAAGGCAAATAATTCTTTCCTATTTATTTCCCATTTATCTTGAGGTTCCGTATATGTTCCTGAGTGATATCTACAGTGATGTTCTGTTTTTGTATCAATATACTTATATTTTAATACTCCACCGTAACTATGGTTACTTGAATCTGTTTCTACTATATATATAAATTCTTTTGTTATATCTGGAAAATATAATTTTGGTAACTTTTGACATAATTCTTTAACCTTTTGTATATGTTTTCTATCTGTTTGGTCAAAATGATATTCAATATCCTTTTTTAATTTTTTATTTAATGGTTTTAAATATTCTGCTAATTTTGGTATATATTCTCTTACTTGATTTACTAATCCTAAAAAGGATTGTAATTTTTTCTTCGTATCTAGTATTTCATCTGAATTTATAATTTTTTGTACTATATGTGTTTGCATTTTTACTCCATTCTTATCTATTTGTATACCAAGAAATTCTATTTGTTTTTTCATTATTTCTGCCTTGCTTTTACTTAAACTAATTCCTGCTGTATCTATAATGTTAATAAATTTATTTAGTAATTGTATGTGTTCGTCTTCTGTTCTTGAATATAACAATATATCATCAATATATACAATACAATTTTCTAATTGTGTAAAGTAAGTATCCATAAAATGTTGATACCTACCTGGTGCATTTTTATATCCAAAGGGTAAAACATTCCATTCATAAAATCCTTGGGGTACTGTGAATGCTGTTAAATGTTTAGAGTTATCTTCTAATTTTAAATGATAAAATCCTGATTTGCAATCAAATTTGCTAAAGTAATTATATCCTTGGATTTGTCTAATTTTTAATATTTTATTTGGTATTGGGTAATTATAAGTTTTAGTTTTGGCATTTAGATTTCTATAATCAATAACCATCCTACTCTTCCCTCTTTTTTGTTCACTATGTTTGTTAACAATAAAGGCGGGACTAGTATGTTTACTGTTACTAGCTTGGATGTAATTATTTTGAAGTAATTCATCTATGTGTAAGGTAAATTCTTTTAAGTCATCAAAGTTATATTTTAATGGTTTTTGGGTTATTATACTATTCTGATTTATTAGTTCTATTGTAACTGTTGTTTTATGTTTATGCCATCCTTTAAGCGGATTGTCACTATATAAGGGTTCTAACTTATCATAGATTGATTGTAACATATTGATATTAAAGGTTATAATTTCTATTGCTTTCTCTGTTGTCACTTGATTTTCTAGTTTTTGTGTTATCTTTTCTGATCCTTTTATCCATGGTGTTGTTTTTCTAGGTTTATTTTGTACTCGTTTGGCTCCTATTTTTTGTTTACAAGGTGTTGTAAACCAGCAGTGTGTTTTTGTTAGTATATGAGGGTATAGTTCATCGATAAAGGGCATTCCTAAAATTATATGTCTTGTTGTGAAATCATAGTTATACATTGTTTTTATTGTTAGTATTTTATCATATATTTGTAATTTGACATCTTTTGCATAATATTTTATTATACTTCCTTCGTCATTAAATCCTGAAAATACAGTTGGATTTTTTATCTTTTGCCACTTAGTTTCTGGTAAACAATTGTATCTACATAAATTTGCTTCTGCACCGGTATCTATCATTGGTGTGTAATATCTACTATTGTATCCTTCTACAATTATTTTTGCTAATATATATACTTTCATTTTAAAGTATTTTTATAATATTGATTTTGTCCTATTGATTATTACATTTTTATTTTGGTAATGAATGATCAATCTTTTATCTTCTAACTTATATGGTTTTACTTGTTCTAGCCATTGTAGTCCTAAAACTATATTTGGATTTATTTGTCCTATTGTAAATTGTATATTTATAGGTATTCCGCCTATAATTACTTCTTGAATAGTTATTTCCTTTGTCTGTTTTAATTCTATTGGTAGATCGGGTATTTCTTGTTCTTGTATTATAATATCATCTTCTGTAATTAATTCTCTAGTTATCCAATTATCTTGTTCTCCTGTGTTGATTAAGATTAAATATTTTCGTTGATTTAATATTCCTGTTATATAATAGGGATGTTGTGTTGGTATTATTTCATTGGGTATTTCATATTCTATTCTTCTGGATGTACTCATTCTTGATAAGGATGAGGGGGCATCTATTTGTCTTTTTGGTGTCATTCCTATTCTTTCTTTTACTATATCTAATTCTTGATTCATATTTAATTCATCATAACTATAATCATTATTATCTATGACCGTTAATATATTGTCGAATGGGGATTCTATATTGATTTTATCAATTTTGTTAGTTGCTTGTACCATATGTTTAGTAGTTAAAATATATAAATTTTTGCATCTTGCTGTAAATATTTTACTTCCAGGGGTTAATTCTATTCCTGATAGTTTCCAATATAATACTAGGGATTTATCTATATTTCTATCTTTTATTGCTACTGTATAATTTGGGTTAACTGTAAACTTAAATTTTTGGTATATTAGATTTCCTTTTACTGCACTAATTATACTTTGTTCAATTGGGTACTTAATTCTATCATCTGCTAAGTATAGTTCTATGGGTGTATTTATTCCTTCCTTAAAACATGCTTTTATTAATATCTGTATTGCTCCTAAGTGTACATGAGTTATTTCGTTTTTCGGTTTTGGTTTTAATGCTTGTATTTCTTTGGTTATTTCTCTTTTACTTATTATGGGTACCATTGCACTACCTTGTGCATATTTACAGTCTACTGTATGTTCTTTTTGGCTTATTATATAATATTCTTCTTTAGGTTTTTTAAACCAATATTTTACCATTGGTACATCTAATACATTATCTATTTTTAAGGTTATTTCTTGTTTCGTAATTTGCTTGTATATATTTGAGTCAAATATTATTTTTTGGTTATTACTATCTTCAGTTTGGTGATTCTCTTATTTTAGTTATTGCTATAATAAAATGTGTTATTCTTTTAGTGAAGTTATTTATTTCCTTGATTATTTGTGTAATTTCTTTTAGCTTATATTTTTGCTGTCTTTTTATTTTACTCTGTTTTTCAATTCTTCTTGTTAAATAGTGTATTTTTATTTTTCTGACTACCAATGTGGGGGGTGGTCCTTTGATCTTCTCTTGTTGGGTCATTTTATCTAAATGCGGAATTATAGTAGTTATCTCGTTCTCTAATTAGTCTTAATATAATATTGATATCTCTTACTATTAGATCTAAATAACCACTATTTTGGGTTTGTATATATTTGTCTAGATTGAATTGTATTAATGTTTCTCTTTCTCTTAGTTCATCTATAGTTCGCTGCCAATTTTCTAAATTATTTTGGTCCATTTTAATAAAAATCTAGATATCCTTCTGTATCTATATCAAGGTATATATCATTATCTCTAGAGTCATCATCACTATCATTGTTTAATATTGTGTCTATCCATAATTCTTTCATTAAGTCTATGATTTCGTGGTTAAATAGTAGGTTATATATTCTTTGTGTGATATCTGTATCTAAATTTTTTAATATATATAAGACTAATATTTTATAGTCTTTATCTCCATTTATAAGATACTTAGGTATTGGTGTTTTATATCTTTCTATATCTTCTGTTTGTTTAGGGTTACTAGTTTCTGCTATCTCGAGTTTCATATAACTAGGTTCTGTCATTTCTTACTTCTGTGTTTTAATCAATTATTCCTTCTAACCTCTGCTTATATTATTACCTTTATCATCTAATAGTCCAGTATGTTTAATTATCCGGTTGGTCACTACTATGGGTTCCAGCTTTAATCAGTTTACCCTAACCCTGCTTACTTCAGTTGGTTTACTACCCTATTCACGGCTTCCTCGCCTTTTCTGGGTTCAACCATTTTGGAAAAGCTTAGTCTGGGTCTAACTTACTCTCAGCTTCCTAACCATAGCAAACTAATAAGGATAATGTTAACATAATCAGACTATAACATGATAAATAATAATAAGCTAATCAGAGATTATTAGGAATATGATAGATTAGTTACACATATGTAAATATGAGTATACCTTTGTTGTTATCTCGTCGGTAGTATGTGGCATAGATGTTTCTATGTTGGATTCCTCCATAGCAAATATCTGAAATATATTTTTGAGTAATATTTTTTATTGAGTTCTCAACACATGAGAGGTTATAGGTAAGCAGAATTGCTTGCCTTCTTTCTCATCTGTCGTCTCTATTTATACATAAGAGGCAAGTGCCTCAATAATTCACATAATCGTTTCCAAATAGTGGAAAACGCGTAAAAGAAAAGTAAAACGCGTGAACAGTGCTAGTCACTGTGCACTTTACGACTTTTTACATCTTTTTTACAATTTTTTCAAAAAGTAAACAGTAACATTACTGTGTACTTTCTGACTTATTTGCACAAAGGAAAACGTGTGGGGTTTAGTGTTTCCCACTAAAAAAAGTAAAAAGATTCTCAATAATTTACATAATAAGACAAACTAAAAATATCTGCGGGTCTTCCCATTAGCTTTTGTCTGTAGCTCTTCTGTCCTGCTGTCATCATTCTAGATTTACTTCTGGTATAGTTGTAGTATTTCCTCCACTGCACTTTGAACAATGGTGATCTGGGTATTTTGGTCCTAAATACTGGCAATATTTAACCAATAAATTTTCTGAAATAAAATCTTTTTTGATAGCTCTTGTTGTTGGGGTATCTTCGGGTCTTAGTAATGTCCATATCCAACTACGTACTTCTTCCATATCTTCTTGTCGTAGTACTCTTGCATTTGCATAGATCATGGCATGGTCTCTACAATGATATTTCCATATGTTATGTCCATTGGTGTAATTGTTGACTAGTTCTTGAATAATTACTTGCAGTCCTATTAATCTTTTTGTAGCAAAGAATGTTGGTATATCAACTTCTGGTATTTCTGGTTGCTTTTCTATGTCCTCTGGGATAATCATATCTCTGGTTAGTCCAATTTTTACTACTTGGATGAGTGGTTTTATCTCATTGTATAATATTTCGGCTGGTGCTGAATAACATCTTATATAAAAGAATGATCCGTCTGTAATTCTTTTGTATATGGAAAAGGCATTATATAAGTCTGGTATTTGTTGTAGTTCTGCTCCATCGGCTGTATATACTGTTGCGAGTAGTCCATATTCATAGCATGTACGTACTAAATTTGCACTGGTGCCAGGCTGGGCTATTAGTTTATTGTATCCTTGTAGTTTCTGAGTTATAAAATCTTTTTGAGGGTCAGTGGTTGTCTGAGATCTTGGATGTAAATTCAAAAAGGTTTGGGTTTTATACATATTTTGTATATAAGCTCTAGAAATATGGTTGTATACTTGTTTATTTTGGTTTAGGCTTGCGGCATATGTGGATGTTTGTGGACTTGGTATAGTCGGATGTGATAGGTTTATGGGTTGTTTATTTCTGATAGAGGTTTTTGTAAACTGGTTATTTAAATTTTGGTTTTGTCTTTTTGTAGGTTGACTGGTTGGATTTGAGCTGCTTGCTCCTGTAGATGCTTTTCCTGTAGCTGCATTAACAAACTTGTTATGAGTTTTATGGAGTTTCTCAACGTCTCCTTCTAGTTCTGGAATTTTTATGTCTTCCGATTGACATAGTTCAGCATATTTTGAGTCATGCGGTTGACTTGTAGCTTTGTCCTTCTTTAGCTCTTTTAGTTCTAGCTCAAAACTGTCCACTTTTAAGCAAAGTGTAGTCATGGCTTTTAACAAAATATCCATTTGGCTATCTTGATCTGTCTGGGTAGCTTTGTCTTGATAAGTAGTCTGCAGTGACATTTTTGTTAGTACTGATCACTTCTATTGTAAATGTAAAATTTTGTATATTTAAGACAAGTCTTCGTATTTCTTTTGTTGTAACTGAGTCGTCTAATTTTCTTGTTAGCCACCATTTTACTTGTGTATTATCTGTTCTGACAATAAATTTGTTATAAACAATATATGGTTCGAATGCTAATAAACATTTATATAAGGCAAATAATTCTTTCCTATTTATTTCCCATTTATCTTGAGGTTCCGTATATGTTCCTGAGTGATATCTACAGTGATGTTCTGTTTTTGTATCAATATACTTATATTTTAATACTCCACCATAACTATGGTTACTTGAATCTGTTTCTACTATATATATAAATTCTTTTGTTATATCTGGAAAATATAATTTTGGTAACTTTTGACATAATTCTTTAACCTTTTGTATATGTTTTCTATCTGTTTGGTCAAAATGATATTCAATATCCTTTTTTAATTTTTTATTTAATGGTTTTAAATATTCTGCTAATTTTGGTATATATTCTCTTACTTGATTTACTAATCCTAAAAAGGATTGTAATTTTTTCTTCGTATCTAGTATTTCATCTGAATTTATAATTTTTTGTACTATATGTGTTTGCATTTTTACTCCATTCTTATCTATTTGTATACCAAGAAATTCTATTTGTTTTTTCATTATTTCTGCCTTGCTTTTACTTAAACTAATTCCTGCTGTATCTATAATGTTAATAAATTTATTTAGTAATTGTATGTGTTCGTCTTCTGTTCTTGAATATAACAATATATCATCAATATATACAATACAATTTTCTAATTGTGTAAAGTAAGTATCCATAAAATGTTGATACCTACCTGGTGCATTTTTATATCCAAAGGGTAAAACATTCCATTCATAAAATCCTTGGGGTACTGTGAATGCTGTTAAATGTTTAGAGTTATCTTCTAATTTTAAATGATAAAATCCTGATTTGCAATCAAATTTGCTAAAGTAATTATATCCTTGGATTTGTCTAATTTTTAATATTTTATTTGGTATTGGGTAATTATAAGTTTTAGTTTTGGCATTTAGATTTCTATAATCAATAACCATCCTACTCTTCCCTCTTTTTTGTTCACTATGTTTGTTAACAATAAAGGCGGGACTAGTATGTTTACTGTTACTAGCTTGGATGTAATTATTTTGAAGTAATTCATCTATGTGTAAGGTAAATTCTTTTAAGTCATCAAAGTTATATTTTAATGGTTTTTGGGTTATTATACTATTCTGATTTATTAGTTCTATTGTAACTGTTGTTTTATGTTTATGCCATCCTTTAAGCGGATTGTCACTATATAAGGGTTCTAACTTATCATAGATTGATTGTAACATATTGATATTAAAGGTTATAATTTCTATTGCTTTCTCTGTTGTCACTTGATTTTCTAGTTTTTGTGTTATCTTTTCTGATCCTTTTATCCATGGTGTTGTTTTTCTAGGTTTATTTTGTACTCGTTTGGCTCCTATTTTTTGTTTACAAGGTGTTGTAAACCAGCAGTGTGTTTTTGTTAGTATATGAGGGTATAGTTCATCGATAAAGGGCATTCCTAAAATTATATCTCTTGTTGTGAAATCATAGTTATACATTGTTTTTATTGTTAGTATTTTATCATATATTTGTAATTTGACATCTTTTGCATAATATTTTATTATACTTCCTTCGTCATTAAATCCTGAAAATACAGTTGGATTTTTTATCTTTTGCCACTTAGTTTCTGGTAAACAATTGTATCTACATAAATTTGCTTCTGCACCGGTATCTATCATTGGTGTGTAATATCTACTATTGTATCCTTCTACAATTATTTTTGCTAATATATATACTTTCATTTTAAAGTATTTTTATAATATTGATTTTGTCCTATTGATTATTACATTTTTATTTTGGTAATGAATGATCAATCTTTTATCTTCTAACTTATATGGTTTTACTTGTTCTAGCCATTGTAGTCCTAAAACTATATTTGGATTTATTTGTCCTATTGTAAATTGTATATTTATAGGTATTCCGCCTATAATTACTTCTTGAATAGTTATTTCCTTTGTCTGTTTTAATTCTATTGGTAGATCGGGTATTTCTTGTTCTTGTATTATAATATCATCTTCTGTAATTAATTCTCTAGTTATCCAATTATCTTGTTCTCCTGTGTTGATTAAGATTAAATATTTTCGTTGATTTAATATTCCTGTTATATAATAGGGATGTTGTGTTGGTATTATTTCATTGGGTATTTCATATTCTATTCTTCTGGATGTACTCATTCTTGATGAGGATGAGGGGGCATCTATTTGTCTTTTTGGTGTCATTCCTATTCTTTCTTTTACTATATCTAATTCTTGATTCATATTTAATTCATCATAACTATAATCATTATTATCTATGACCGTTAATATATTGTCGAATGGGGATTCTATATTGATTTTATCAATTTTGTTAGTTGCTTGTACCATATGTTTAGTAGTTAAAATATATAAATTTTTGCATCTTGCTGTAAATATTTTACTTCCAGGGGTTAATTCTATTCCTGATAGTTTCCAATATAATACTAGGGATTTATCTATATTTCTATCTTTTATTGCTACTGTATAATTTGGGTTAACTGTAAACTTAAATTTTTGGTATATTAGATTTCCTTTTACTGCACTAATTATACTTTGTTCAATTGGGTACTTAATTCTATCATCTGCTAAGTATAGTTCTATGGGTGTATTTATTCCTTCCTTAAAACATGCTTTTATTAATATCTGTATTGCTCCTAAGTGTACATGAGTTATTTCGTTTTTCGGTTTTGGTTTTAATGCTTGTATTTCTTTGGTTATTTCTCTTTTACTTATTATGGGTACCATTGCACTACCTTGTGCATATTTACAGTCTACTGTATGTTCTTTTTGGCTTATTATATAATATTCTTCTTTAGGTTTTTTAAACCAATATTTTACCATTGGTACATCTAATACATTATCTATTTTTAAGGTTATTTCTTGTTTCGTAATTTGCTTGTATATATTTGAGTCAAATATTATTTTTTGGTTATTACTATCTTCAGTTTGGTAATTTTCTTTTTCTATTATTCCTGATTCAGTCATCAATTTCGTTTTCTATATCTGATAGATTTATATCGCTATCATCATTATTTAGGTCAGTTTCTAAATCTGCGTCATTTATCTCTATATCTGGTAATTCATCTAGTTCATAAATACTATCGTTACTTTCTAAATCATAATCTATGTATGGTAATTCCGTATAAATATTTTCTTCTATTCTTACTTCGGTAATTTGTTTTTTCTTAATATCTTTAGGTATTTTACAATCTTTAGCTAAGTGTCCTAATTTTCCACAGTTATAGCATTTGCATTCTGATAATTTTTTCTTAGGTCGATAAGGTCTTTTTCTCTTGTAATTTTTTATATAATATCTTTTTCTTGGATTTTTATGCTTATATTTAGATTTAAAAGATTTATATTTTTTAAATCGTTTTTTGTATCTAAACTTATTTTTCTTAGTTTTACAACCAAATTGTGGTGCTATCTTTTGTGTACAACACGACATATTTTTTGTTAATACTTTATCTAATTTTTGTTTATCTTTATATTCATCACACAGTCCTATAAACCATGTTTGTAAATATTTTATTCTAGCTCCTAATGTATCTGTCAAACTAGCTGCATCCCATGCTGTTATTATTTTTGTACTAAATGGTTCAGGTAACTTTGTAAAATATGTTCTTCTAACTGCTATAGCTTCTTCATGAGTATATATTGCTCTATAATAGTAATCTTTAAAAGCGCATGTATATTCATCTATATAACACATATTGCATATTGATAATTTATTCATTAATTGTCTATTTAGATTCTTATCTTTTTCTTGTTCTGCTAATTCTGTTGTCATACTTCCAAATTCATTTCTAATTCCAAATTCGTATTTGTCTAATATAGCTATGCTTGATGTTGTAATTGTTCCACTACTATCTTTATTATTTCTTAATGTTGCTCTACCGTCAGCTGTTATGTTATGTAGCCATAATTTTACTGTTCCTATTAATGTTCTTTCTATATATCCTGGTGTATCTGCTACTGATATTTTATTATCTATTAGTTGCTTTGCAATTTGTCCTATCCATACTTGTATTGTTTTATTTATATCTGTGACACAATCTAAATCTAAAAATTGTGAATGTTCTGGAGTTTTAGTTGGTGTCCATTTATTTAATCTACTTTGCCATATTGCTTCATATCTATTATCATCTGTTACTGTATAATAAGTTGGTTCTCTAGTTCGTGGGTTATCATATCTTCTTTTCTCATATGTTCTACTTGTACTTGGTTGTTCATTTTTTATAGTATGTATATTTGGTTCAGTATTTGTTGTATTTATATTTAAATCTGTTATTTGGTTCATTATTTGGGTATATGTTTCACTGTTATCGTCATTATCGTCTTCATTGTTATTATTGTCTGAATGTATTTCTGATTCGGTTTCGTTTATGGTTACATTATCTATGGTTAAATTGTCTATTGTGATGTTATCAATACTTATGTTTGGAGATTCTTCGTCAGGGTTTAAGCTTTCTAAGTGTATTTGTTCTTTTAACTGTTCTAATTCCATTGCTAACTTTTTTTCTTTTTCTTTTTTTATTTTTTCATTTTGTTTGGCTAATCTGGCTTGTACTTTCTGGGCATATATTTGTTTTAATATTGCTAATTCTTTTTCCATTTCTTGTATTTTTGTAGATGATTCGGATGTTTCTGGTTCTGGTTCAAAATATTCAGGGATTGGTTCTTGAGGTGGTATAGGTTTTTGAGGAGGGGTTTGTTTTATTTGTTGGGTTTTTAGTTGTTCGATTTCTTTTTTGGCTTCTAATCGTATTTTTTCTATTTCTAGTTTTTGATCTATTTCAGTATTTTCTTTTTGTAATCTTATCATTTCTGTTAGACTATCTTCTAATTTAGCTGATATTGGATCCGGCATTAAATATAATTTTGTACCTATTTTTCTATATCGTCGTCCTAAATTTGAGTGTGTTATTGTTATTTGTGTTCCATCTGTTCCTAAAAATGTTTTTTCTTCTACTGGATATTCTTCTTTATTCATAAACAATATTTTATTTCTAATATATCTTTTTGTAATTCTAATTCTTGTATGGTTTGTTTTTGTGCTTCGATTGATTTTTTAGCTACTCCTGCAAATATATTATAATTTAATCTTTCTTTTCTAATTTTAAGTTCTTCGTGTATATCATTTAATTTTCTTAATAATTCCATTTTTCTTATTATTTTTGGTGTTTCTGGATATATATATACTGGGTTGCTCGGCTCTGGTTTATCCATTTACTAATGATTCTCTTATTTTAGTTATTGCTATAATAAAATGTGTTATTCTTTTAGTGAAGTTATTTATTTCCTTGATTATTTGTGTAATTTCTTTTAGCTTATATTTTTGCTGTCTTTTTATTTTACTCTGTTTTTCAATTCTTCTTGTTAAATAGTGTATTTTTATTTTTCTGACTACTTTTGGTTGTTGTCGCTTAGACATTATAATTCATCATATTTATATTCTTGTTATTTTATAAGTTGTCTAATATATTCGTATTCTGTATAGGAAATTGTGTCGATTAATTCAGGTATTTTTGTGTATTCGTATCTTTCATATAATTTATCTAAATTTAGTCTTAGTTTCTGTACTTTAGTTGCTATATTTATTTGTTTATCCAATCTTATACATCTAGGGTGTTTATCTGGTAAATCTTCTCCATATTCAATTCCTTTCATGTTTTCTGTTTGTATTATAAATTGTTTTTTACTTTGTTTCTTTATTCTATTTTTGTAAATATTGTTGGTACTATATTTTTTATTCCTATGCTCGTTTATTTTATTTTCGTTCATCCTATGCTCTGTTATCTTATCTTTTTTATTCCTATGCTCTGATACCAATGTGGGGGGTGGTCCTTTGATCTTCTAATTGAAAAACAGAGTAAAATAAAAAGACAGCAAAAATATAAGCTAAAAGAAATTACACAAATAATCAAGGAAATAAATAACTTCACTAAAAGAATAACACATTTTATTATAGCAATAACTAAAATAAGAGAATCATTAGTAAATGAATATAACAATATATCATCAATATATACAATACAATTTTCTAATTGTGTAAAGTAAGTATCCATAAAATGTTGATACCTACCTGGTGCATTTTTATATCCAAAGGGTAAAACATTCCATTCATAAAATCCTTGGGGTACTGTGAATGCTGTTAAATGTTTAGAGTTATCTTCTAATTTTAAATGATAAAATCCTGATTTGCAATCAAATTTGCTAAAGTAATTATATCCTTGGATTTGTCTAATTTTTAATATTTTGTTTGGTATTGGGTAATTATAAGTTTTAGTTTTGGCATTTAGATTTCTATAATCAATAACCATCCTACTCTTCCCTCTTTTTTGTTCACTATGTTTGTTAACAATAAAGGCGGGACTAGTATGTTTACTGTTACTAGCTTGGATGTAATTATTTTGAAGTAATTCATCTATGTGTAAGGTAAATTCTTTTAAGTCATCAAAGTTATATTTTAATGGTTTTTGGGTTATTATACTATTCTGATTTATTAGTTCTATTGTAACTGTTGTTTTATGTTTATGCCATCCTTTAAGCGGATTGTCACTATATAAGGGTTCTAACTTATCATAGATTGATTGTAACATATTGATATTAAAGGTTATAATTTCTATTGCTTTCTCTGTTGTCACTTGATTTTTTAGTTTTTGTGTTATCTTTTCTGATCCTTTTATCCATGGTGTTGTTTTTCTAGGTTTATTTTGTACTCGTTTGGCTCCTATTTTTTGTTTACAAGGTGTTGTAAACCAGCAGTGTGTTTTTGTTAGTATATGAGGGTATAGTTCATCGATAAAGGGCATTCCTAAAATTATATCTCTTGTTGTGAAATCATAGTTATACATTGTTTTTATTGTTAGTATTTTATCATATATTTGTAATTTGACATCTTTTGCATAATATTTTATTATACTTCCTTCGTCATTAAATCCTGAAAATACAGTTGGATTTTTTATCTTTTGCCACTTAGTTTCTGGTAAACAATTGTATCTACATAAATTTGCTTCTGCACCGGTATCTATCATTGGTGTGTAATATCTACTATTGTATCCTTCTACAATTATTTTTGCTAATATATATACTTTCATTTTAAAGTATTTTTATAATATTGATTTTGTCCTATTGATTATTACATTTTTATTTTGGTAATGAATGATCAATCTTTTATCTTCTAACTTATATGGTTTTACTTGTTCTAGCCATTGTAGTCCTAAAACTATATTTGGATTTATTTGTCCTATTGTAAATTGTATATTTATAGGTATTCCGCCTATAATTACTTCTTGAATAGTTATTTCCTTTGTCTGTTTTAATTCTATTGGTAGATCGGGTATTTCTTGTTCTTGTATTATAATATCATCTTCTGTAATTAATTCTCTAGTTATCCAATTATCTTGTTCTCCTGTGTTGATTAAGATTAAATATTTTCGTTGATTTAATATTCCTGTTATATAATAGGGATGTTGTGTTGGTATTATTTCATTGGGTATTTCATATTCTATTCTTCTGGATGTACTCATTCTTGATGAGGATGAGGGGGCATCTATTTGTCTTTTTGGTGTCATTCCTATTCTTTCTTTTACTATATCTAATTCTTGATTCATATTTAATTCATCATAACTATAATCATTATTATCTATGACCGTTAATATATTGTCGAATGGGGATTCTATATTGATTTTATCAATTTTGTTAGTTGCTTGTACCATATGTTTAGTAGTTATAACTCAGAAACTACAAGGATACAATAAACTAATAGCCCAGCCTGGCACCAGTGCAAATTTAGTACGTACATGCTATGAATATGGACTACTCGCAACAGTATATACAGCCGATGGAGCAGAACTACAACAAATACCAGACTTATATAATGCCTTTTCCATATACAAAAGAATTACAGACGGATCATTCTTTTATATAAGATGTTATTCAGCACCAGCCGAAATATTATACAATGAGATAAAACCACTCATCCAAGTAGTAAAAATTGGACTAACCAGAGATATGATTATCCCAGAGGATATAGAAAAGCAACCAGAAATACCAGAAGTTGATATACCAACATTCTTTGCTACAAAAAGATTAATAGGACTGCAAGTAATTATTCAAGAACTAGTCAACAATTACACCAATGGACATAACATATGGAAATATCATTGTAGAGACCATGCCATGATCTATGCAAATGCAAGAGTACTACGACAAGAAGATATGGAAGAAGTACGTAGTTGGATATGGACATTACTAAGACCCGAAGATACCCCAACAACAAGAGCTATCAAAAAAGATTTTATTTCAGAAAATTTATCATTATTTGGGTATATGTGTTAAGGAAGTAAAAACGAAATAACTCATGTACACTTAGGAGCAATACAGATATTAATAAAAGCATGTTTTAAGGAAGGAATAAATACACCCATAGAACTATACTTAGCAGATGATAGAATTAAGTACCCAATTGAACAAAGTATAATTAGTGCAGTAAAAGGAAATCTAATATACCAAAAATTTAAGTTTACAGTTAACCCAAATTATACAGTAGCAATAAAAGATAGAAATATAGATAAATCCCTAGTATTATATTGGAAACTATCAGGAATAGAATTAACCCCTGGAAGTAAAATATTTACAGCAAGATGCAAAAATTTATATATTTTAACAACTAAACATATGGTACAAGCAACTAACAAAATTGATAAAATCAATATAGAATCCCCATTCGACAATATATTAACGGTCATAGATAATAATGATTATAGTTATGATGAATTAAATATGAATCAAGAATTAGATATAATAAAAGAAAGAATAGGAATGACACCAAAAAGACAAATAGATGCCCCCTCATCCTCATCAAGAATGAGTACATCCAGAAGAATAGAATATGAAATACCCAATGAAATAATACCAACACAACATCCCTATTATATAACAGGAATATTAAATCAACGAAAATATTTAATCTTAATCAACACAGGAGAACAAGATAATTGGATAACTAGAGAATTAATTACAGAAGATGATATTATAATACAAGAACAAGAAATACCCGATCTACCAATAGAATTAAAACAGACAAAGGAAATAACTATTCAAGAAGTAATTATAGGCGGAATACCTATAAATATACAATTTACAATAGGACAAATAAATCCAAATATAGTTTTAGGACTACAATGGCTAGAACAAGTAAAACCATATAAGTTAGAAGATAAAAGATTGATCATTCATTACCAAAATAAAAATGTAATAATCAATAGGACAAAATCAATATTATAAAAATACTTTAAAATGAAAGTATATATATTAGCAAAAATAATTGTAGAAGGATACAATAGTAGATATTACACACCAATGATAGATACCGGTGCAGAAGCAAATTTATGTAGATACAATTGTTTACCAGAAACTAAGTGGCAAAAGATAAAAAATCCAACTGTATTTTCAGGATTTAATGACGAAGGAAGTATAATAAAATATTATGCAAAAGATGTCAAATTACAAATATATGATAAAATACTAACAATAAAAACAATGTATAACTATGATTTCACAACAAGAGATATAATTTTAGGAATGCCCTTTATCGATGAACTATACCCTCATATACTAACAAAAACACACTGCTGGTTTACAACACCTTGTAAACAAAAAATAGGAGCCAAACGAGTACAAAAAAAACCATTAAAATATAACTTTGATGACTTAAAAGAATTTACCTTACACATAGATGAATTACTTCAAAATAATTACATCCAAGCTAGTAACAGTAAACATACTAGTCCCGCCTTTATTGTTAACAAACATAGTGAACAAAAAAGAGGGAAGAGTAGGATGGTTATTGATTATAGAAATCTAAATGCCAAAACTAAAACTTATAATTACCCAATACCAAATAAAATATTAAAAATTAGACAAATCCAAGGATATAATTACTTTAGCAAATTTGATTGCAAATCAGGATTTTATCATTTAAAATTAGAAGATAACTCTAAACATTTAACAGCATTCACAGTACCCCAAGGATTTTATGAATGGAATGTTTTACCCTTTGGATATAAAAATGCACCAGGTAGGTATCAACATTTTATGGATACTTACTTTACACAATTAGAAAATTGTATTGTATATATTGATGATATATTGTTATATTCAAGAACAGAAGACGAACACATACAATTACTAAATAAATTTATTAACATTATAGATACAGCAGGAATTAGTTTAAGTAAAAGCAAGGCAGAAATAATGAAAAAACAAATAGAATTTCTTGGTATACAAATAGATAAGAATGGAGTAAAAATGCAAACACATATAGTACAAAAAATTATAAATTCAGATGAAATACTAGATACGAAGAAAAAATTACAATCCTTTTTAGGATTAGTAAATCAAGTAAGAGAATATATACCAAAATTAGCAGAATATTTAAAACCATTAAATAAAAAATTAAAAAAGGATATTGAATATCATTTTGACCAAACAGATAGAAAACATATACAAAAGGTTAAAGAATTATGTCAAAAGTTACCAAAATTATATTTTCCAGATATAACAAAAGAATTTATATATATAGTAGAAACAGATTCAAGTAACCATAGTTACGGTGGAGTATTAAAATATAAGTATATTGATACAAAAACAGAACATCACTGTAGATATCACTCAGGAACATATACGGAACCTCAAGATAAATGGGAAATAAATAGGAAAGAATTATTTGCCTTATATAAATGTTTATTAGCATTCGAACCATATATTGTTTATAACAAATTTATTGTCAGAACAGATAATACACAAGTAAAATGGTGGCTAACAAGAAAATTAGACGACTCAGTTACAACAAAAGAAATACGAAGACTTGTCTTAAATATACAAAATTTTACATTTACAATAGAAGTGATCAGTACTAACAAAAATGTCACTGCAGACTACTTATCAAGACAAAGCTACCCAGACAGATCAAGATAGCCAAATGGATATTTTGTTAAAAGCCATGACTACACTTTGCTTAAAAGTGGACAGTTTTGAGCTAGAACTAAAAGAGCTAAAGAAGGACAAAGCTACAAGTCAACCGCATGACTCAAAATATGCTGAACTATGTCAATCGGAAGACATAAAAATTCCAGAACTAGAAGGAGACGTTGAGAAACTCCATAAAACTCATAACAAGTTTGTTAATGCAGCTACAGGAAAAGCATCTACAGGAGCAAGCAGCTCAAATCCAACCAGTCAACCTACAAAAAGACAAAACCAAAATTTAAATAACCAGTTTACAAAAACCTCTATCAGAAATAAACAACCCATAAACCTATCACATCCGACTATACCAAGTCCACAAACATCCACATATGCCGCAAGTCTAAACCAAAATAAACAAGTATATAACCACATTTCCAGAGCATACATCCAAAATATGTATAAAACCCAAACCTTTTTGAATTTACATCCAAGATCTCAGACAACCACTGACCCTCAAAAAGATTTTATAACTCAGAAACTACAAGGATACAATAAACTAATAGCCCAGCCTGGCACCAGTGCAAATTTAGTACGTACATGCTATGAATATGGACTACTCGCAACAGTATATACAGCCGATGGAGCAGAACTACAACAAATACCAGACTTATATAATGCCTTTTCCATATACAAAAGAATTACAGACGGATCATTCTTTTATATAAGATGTTATTCAGCACCAGCCGAAATATTATACAATGAGATAAAACCACTCATCCAAGTAGTAAAAATTGGACTAACCAGAGATATGATTATCCCAGAGGATATAGAAAAGCAACCAGAAATACCAGAAGTTGATATACCAACATTCTTTGCTACAAAAAGATTAATAGGACTGCAAGTAATTATTCAAGAACTAGTCAACAATTACACCAATGGACATAACATATGGAAATATCATTGTAGAGACCATGCCATGATCTATGCAAATGCAAGAGTACTACGACAAGAAGATATGGAAGAAGTACGTAGTTGGATATGGACATTACTAAGACCTAACTTATCATAGATTGATTGTAACATATTGATATTAAAGGTTATAATTTCTATTGCTTTCTCTGTTGTCACTTGATTTTCTAGTTTTTGTGTTATCTTTTCTGATCCTTTTATCCATGGTGTTGTTTTTCTAGGTTTATTTTGTACTCGTTTGGCTCCTATTTTTTGTTTACAAGGTGTTGTAAACCAGCAGTGTGTTTTTGTTAGTATATGAGGGTATAGTTCATCGATAAAGGGCATTCCTAAAATTATATCTCTTGTTGTGAAATCATAGTTATACATTGTTTTTATTGTTAGTATTTTATCATATATTTGTAATTTGACATCTTTTGCATAATATTTTATTATACTTCCTTCGTCATTAAATCCTGAAAATACAGTTGGATTTTTTATCTTTTGCCACTTAGTTTCTGGTAAACAATTGTATCTACATAAATTTGCTTCTGCACCGGTATCTATCATTGGTGTGTAATATCTACTATTGTATCCTTCTACAATTATTTTTGCTAATATATATACTTTCATTTTAAAGTATTTTTATAATATTGATTTTGTCCTATTGATTATTACATTTTTATTTTGGTAATGAATGATCAATCTTTTATCTTCTAACTTATATGGTTTTACTTGTTCTAGCCATTGTAGTCCTAAAACTATATTTGGATTTATTTGTCCTATTGTAAATTGTATATTTATAGGTATTCCGCCTATAATTACTTCTTGAATAGTTATTTCCTTTGTCTGTTTTAATTCTATTGGTAGATCGGGTATTTCTTGTTCTTGTATTATAATATCATCTTCTGTAATTAATTCTCTAGTTATCCAATTATCTTGTTCTCCTGTGTTGATTAAGATCAAAAGTAGTCAGAAAAATAAAAATACACTATTTAACAAGAAGAATTGAAAAACAGAGTAAAATAAAAAGACAGCAAAAATATAAGCTAAAAGAAATTACACAAATAATCAAGGAAATAAATAACTTCACTAAAAGAATAACACATTTTATTATAGCAATAACTAAAATAAGAGAATCATTAGTAAATGGATAAACCAGAGCCGAGCAACCCAGTATATATATATCCAGAAACACCAAAAATAATAAGAAAAATGGAATTATTAAGAAAATTAAATGATATACACGAAGAACTTAAAATTAGAAAAGAAAGATTAAATTATAATATATTTGCAGGAGTAGCTAAAAAATCAATCGAAGCACAAAAACAAACCATACAAGAATTAGAATTACAAAAAGATATATTAGAAATAAAATATTGTTTATGAATAAAGAAGAATATCCAGTAGAAGAAAAAACATTTTTAGGAACAGATGGAACACAAATAACAATAACACACTCAAAGGATGGCATAAACATAAAACAACAGTTACAATAGAACTAATAAATCAGAATAGTATAATAACCGATTTAGAAAGTAACGATAGTATTTATGAACTAGATGAATTACCAGATATAGAGATAAATGACGCAGATTTAGAAACTGACCTAAATAATGATGATAGCGATATAAATCTATCAGATATAGAAAACGAAATTGATGACTGAATCAGGAATAATAGAAAAAGAAAATTACCAAACTGAAGATAGTAATAACCAAAAAATAATATTTGACTCAAATATATACAAGCAAATTACGAAACAAGAAATAACCTTAAAAATAGATAATGTATTAGATGTACCAATGGTAAAATATTGGTTTAAAAAACCTAAAGAAGAATATTATATAATAAGCCAAAAAGAACATACAGTAGACTGTAAATATGCACAAGGTAGTGCAATGGTACCCATAATAAGTAAAAGAGAAATAACCAAAGAAATACAAGCATTAAAACCAAAACCGAAAAACGAAATAACTCATGTACACTTAGGAGCAATACAGATATTAATAAAAGCATGTTTTAAGGAAGGAATAAATACACCCATAGAACTATACTTAGCAGATGATAGAATTAAGTACCCAATTGAACAAAGTATAATTAGTGCAGTAAAAGGAAATCTAATATACCAAAAATTTAAGTTTACAGTTAACCCAAATTATACAGTAGCAATAAAAGATAGAAATATAGATAAATCCCTAGTATTATATTGGAAACTATCAGGAATAGAATTAACCCCTGGAAGTAAAATATTTACAGCAAGATGCAAAAATTTATATATTTTAACTACTAAACATATGGTACAAGCAACTAACAAAATTGATAAAATCAATATAGAATCCCCATTCGACAATATATTAACGGTCATAGATAATAATGATTATAGTTATGATGAATTAAATATGAATCAAGAATTAGATATAGTAAAAGAAAGAATAGGAATGACACCAAAAAGACAAATAGATGCCCCCTCATCCTTATCAAGAATGAGTACATCCAGAAGAATAGAATATGAAATACCCAATGAAATAATACCAACACAACATCCCTATTATATAACAGGAATATTAAATCAACGAAAATATTTAATCTTAATCAACACAGGAGAACAAGATAATTGGATAACTAGAGAATTAATTACAGAAGATGATATTATAATACAAGAACAAGAAATACCCGATCTACCAATAGAATTAAAACAGACAAAGGAAATAACTATTCAAGAAGTAATTATAGGCGGAATACCTATAAATATACAATTTACAATAGGACAAATAAATCCAAATATAGTTTTAGGACTACAATGGCTAGAACAAGTAAAACCATATAAGTTAGAAGATAAAAGATTGATCATTCATTACCAAAATAAAAATGTAATAATCAATAGGACAAAATCAATATTATAAAAATACTTTAAAATGAAAGTATATATATTAGCAAAAATAATTGTAGAAGGATACAATAGTAGATATTACACACCAATGATAGATACCGGTGCAGAAGCAAATTTATGTAGATACAATTGTTTACCAGAAACTAAGTGGCAAAAGATAAAAAATCCAACTGTATTTTCAGGATTTAATGACGAAGGAAGTATAATAAAATATTATGCAAAAGATGTCAAATTACAAATATATGATAAAATACTAACAATAAAAACAATGTATAACTATGATTTCACAACAAGAGATATAATTTTAGGAATGCCCTTTATCGATGAACTATACCCTCATATACTAACAAAAACACACTGCTGGTTTACAACACCTTGTAAACAAAAAATAGGAGCCAAACGAGTACAAAATAAACCTAGAAAAACAACACCATGGATAAAAGGATCAGAAAAGATAACACAAAAACTAGAAAATCAAGTGACAACAGAGAAAGCAATAGAAATTATAACCTTTAATATCAATATGTTACAATCAATCTATGATAAGTTAGAACCCTTATATAGTGACAATCCGCTTAAAGGATGGCATAAACATAAAACAACAGTTACAATAGAACTAATAAATCAGAATAGTATAATAACCCAAAAACCATTAAAATATAACTTTGATGACTTAAAAGAATTTACCTTACACATAGATGAATTACTTCAAAATAATTACATCCAAGCTAGTAACAGTAAACATACTAGTCCCGCCTTTATTGTTAACAAACATAGTGAACAAAAAAGAGGGAAGAGTAGGATGGTTATTGATTATAGAAATCTAAATGCCAAAACTAAAACTTATAATTACCCAATACCAAATAAAATATTAAAAATTAGACAAATCCAAGGATATAATTACTTTAGCAAATTTGATTGCAAATCAGGATTTTATCATTTAAAATTAGAAGATAACTCTAAACATTTAACAGCATTCACAGTACCCCAAGGATTTTATGAATGGAATGTTTTACCCTTTGGATATAAAAATGCACCAGGTAGGTATCAACATTTTATGGATACTTACTTTACACAATTAGAAAACTGTATTGTATATATTGATGATATATTGTTATATTCAAGAACAGAAGACGAACACATACAATTACTAAATAAATTTATTAACATTATAGATACAGCAGGAATTAGTTTAAGTAAAAGCAAGGCAGAAATAATGAAAAAATAAATAGAATTTCTTGGTATACAAATAGATAAGAATGGAGTAAAAATGCAAACACATATAGTACAAAAAATTATAAATTCAGATGAAATACTAGATACGAAGAAAAAATTACAATCCTTTTTAGGATTAGTAAATCAAGTAAGAGAATATATACCAAAATTAGCAGAATATTTAAAACCATTAAATAAAAAATTAAAAAAGGATATTGAATATCATTTTGACCAAACAGATAGAAAACATATACAAAAGGTTAAAGAATTATGTCAAAAGTTACCAAAATTATATTTTCCAGATATAACAAAAGAATTTATATATATAGTAGAAACAGATTCAAGTAACCATAGTTACGGTGGAGTATTAAAATATAAGTATATTGATACAAAAACAGAACATCACTGTAGATATCACTCAGGAACATATACGGAACCTCAAGATAAATGGGAAATAAATAGGAAAGAATTATTTGCCTTATATAAATGTTTATTAGCATTCGAACCATATATTGTTTATAACAAATTTATTGTCAGAACAGATAATACACAAGTAAAATGGTGGCTAACAAGAAAATTAGACGACTCAGTTACAACAAAAGAAATACGAAGACTTGTCTTAAATATACAAAATTTTACATTTACAATAGAAGTGATCAGTACTAACAAAAATGTCACTGCAGACTATTTATCAAGACAAAGCTACCCAGACAGATCAAGATAGCCAAATGGATATTTTGTTAAAAGCCATGACTACACTTTGCTTAAAAGTGGACAGTTTTGAGCTAGAACTAAAAGAGCTAAAGAAGGACAAAGCTACAAGTCAACCGCATGACTCAAAATATGCTGAACTATGTCAATCGGAAGACATAAAAATTCCAGAACTAGAAGGAGACGTTGAGAAACTCCATAAAACTCATAACAAGTTTGTTAATGCAGCTACAGGAAAAGCATCTACAGGAGCAAGCAGCTCAAATCCAACCAGTCAACCTACAAAAAGACAAAACCAAAATTTAAATAACCAGTTTACAAAAACCTCTATCAGGAATAAACAACCCATAAACCTATCACATCCGACTATACCAAGTCCACAAACATCCACATATGCCGCAAGTCTAAACCAAAATAAACAAGTATATAACCACATTTCCAGAGCATACATCCAAAATATGTATAAAACCCAAACCTTTTTGAATTTACATCCAAGATCTCAGACAACCACTGACCCTCAAAAAGATTTTATAACTCAGAAACTACAAGGATACAATAAACTAATAGCCCAGCCTGGCACCAGTGCAAATTTAGTACGTACATGCTATGAATATGGACTACTCGCAACAGTATATACAGCCGATGGAGCAGAACTACAACAAATACCAGACTTATATAATGCCTTTTCCATATACAAAAGAATTACAGACGGATCATTCTTTTATATAAGATGTTATTCAGCACCAGCCGAAATATTATACAATGAGATAAAACCACTCATCCAAGTAGTAAAAATTGGACTAACCAGAGATATGATTATCCCAGAGGACATAGAAAAGCAACCAGAAATACCAGAAGTTGATATACCAACATTCTTTGCTACAAAAAGATTAATAGGACTGCAAGTAATTATTCAAGAACTAGTCAACAATTACACCAATGGACATAACATATGGAAATATCATTGTAGAGACCATGCCATGATCTATGCAAATGCAAGAGTACTACGACAAGAAGATATGGAAGAAGTACGTAGTTGGATATGGACATTACTAAGACCCGAAGATACCCCAACAACAAGAGCTATCAAAAAAGATTTTATTTCAGAAAATTTATTGGTTAAATATTGCCAGTATTTAGGACCAAAATACCCAGATCACCATTGTTCAAAGTGCAGTGGAGGAAATACTACAACTATACCAGAAGTAAATCTAGAATGATGACAGCAGGACAGAAGAGCTACAGACAAAAGCTAATGGGAAGACCCGCAGATATTATTTTAGTTTGTCTTATTATGTAAATTATTGAGAATCTTTTTACTTTTTTTAGTGGGAAACACTAAACCCCACACGTTTTCCTTTGTGCAAATAAGTCAGAAAGTACACAGTAATGTTACTGTTTACTTTTTGAAAAAATTGTAAAAAAGATGTAAAAAGTCGTAAAGTGCACAGTGACTAGCACTGTTCACGCGTTTTACTTTTCTTTTACGCGTTTTCCACTATTTGGAAACGATTATGTGAATTATTGAGGCACTTGCCTCTTATGTATAAATAGAGACGACAGATGAGAAAGAAGGCAAGCAATTCTGCTTACCTATAACCTCTCATGTGTTGAGAACTCAATAAAAGATATTACTCAAAAATATATTTCAGATATTTGCTATGGAGGAATCCAACATAGAAACATCTATGCCACATACTACCGACGAGATAACAACAAAGGTATACTCATATTTACATATGTGTAACTAATCTATCATATTCCTAATAATCTCTGATTAGCTTATTATTATTTATCATGTTATAGTCTGATTATGTTAACATTATCCTTATTAGTTTGCTATGGTTAGGAAGCTGAGAGTAAGTTAGACCCAGACTAAGCTTTTCCAAAATGGTTGAACCCAGAAAAGGCGAGGAAGCCGTGAATAGGGTAGTAAACCAACTGAAGTAAGCAGGGTTAGGGTAAACTGATTAAAGCTGGAACCCATAGTAGTGACCAACCGGATAATTAAACATACTGGACTATTAGATGATAAAGGTAATAATATAAGCAGAGGTTAGAAGGAATAATTGATTAAAACACAGAAGTAAGAAATGACAGAACCTAGTTATATGAAACTCGAGATAGCAGAAACTAGTAACCCTAAACAAACAGAAGATATAGAAAGATATAAAACACCAATACCTAAGTATCTTATAAATGGAGATAAAGACTATAAAATATTAGTCTTATATATATTAAAAAATTTAGATACAGATATCACACAAAGAATATATAACCTACTATTTAACCACGAAATCATAGACTTAATGAAAGAATTATGGATAGACACAATATTAAACAATGATAGTGATGATGACTCTAGAGATAATGATATATACCTTGATATAGATACAGAAGGATATCTAGATTTTTATTAAAATGGACCAAAATAATTTAGAAAATTGGCAGCGAACTATAGATGAACTAAGAGAAAGAGAAACATTAATACAATTCAATCTAGACAGATATATACAAACCCAAAATAGTGGTTATTTAGATCTAATAGTAAGAGATATCAATATTATATTAAGACTAATTAGAGAACGAGATAACTACTATAATTCCGCATTTAGATAAAATGACCCAAGAAGAGAAGATCAAAGGACCACCCCCCCCATTGGTATCAGAGCATAGGAATAAAAAAGATAAGATAACAGAGCATAGGATGAACGAAAATAAAATAAACGAGCATAGGAATAAAAAATATAGTACCAACAATATTTACAAAAATAGAATAAAGAAACAAAGTAAAAAACAATTTATAATACAAACAGAAAACATGAAAGGAATTGAATATGGAGAAGATTTACCAGATAAACACCCTAGATGTATAAGATTGGATAAACAAATAAATATAGCAACTAAAGTACAGAAACTAAGACTAAATTTAGATAAATTATATGAAAGATACGAATACACAAAAATACCTGAATTAATCGACACAATTTCCTATACAGAATACGAATATATTAGACAACTTATAAAACAACAAGAATATAAATATGATGAATTATAATGTATAAGCGACAACAACCAAAAGTAGTCAGAAAAATAAAAATACACTATTTAACAAGAAGAATTGAAAAACAGAGTAAAATAAAAAGACAGCAAAAATATAAGCTAAAAGAAATTACACAAATAATCAAGGAAATAAATAACTTCACTAAAAGAATAACACATTTTATTATAGCAATAACTAAAATAAGAGAATCATTAGTAAATGGATAAACCAGAGCCGAGCAACCCAGTATATATATATCCAGAAACACCAAAAATAATAAGAAAAATGGAATTATTAAGAAAATTAAATGATATACACGAAGAACTTAAAATTAGAAAAGAAAGATTAAATTATAATATATTTGCAGGAGTAGCTAAAAAATCAATCGAAGCACAAAAACAAACCATACAAGAATTAGAATTACAAAAAGATATATTAGAAATAAAATATTGTTTATGAATAAAGAAGAATATCCAGTAGAAGAAAAAACATTTTTAGGAACAGATGGAACACAAATAACAATAACACACTCAAATTTAGGACGACGATATAGAAAAATAGGTACAAAATTATATTTAATGCCGGATCCAATATCAGCTAAATTAGAAGATAGTCTAACAGAAATGATAAGATTACAAAAAGAAAATACTGAAATAGATCAAAAACTAGAAATAGAAAAAATACGATTAGAAGCCAAAAAAGAAATCGAACAACTAAAAACCCAACAAATAAAACAAACCCCTCCTCAAAAACCTATACCACCTCAAGAACCAATCCCTGAATATTTTGAACCAGAACCAGAAACATCCGAATCATCTACAAAAATACAAGAAATGGAAAAAGAATTAGCAATATTAAAACAAATATATGCCCAGAAAGTACAAGCCAGATTAGCCAAACAAAATGAAAAAATAAAAAAAGAAAAAGAAAAAAAGTTAGCAATGGAATTAGAACAGTTAAAAGAACAAATACACTTAGAAAGCTTAAACCCTGACGAAGAATCTCCAAACATAAGTATTGATAACATCACAATAGACAATTTAACCATAGATAATGTAACCATAAACGAAACCGAATCAGAAATACATTCAGACAATAATAACAATGAAGACGATAATGACGATAACAGTGAAACATATACCCAAATAATGAACCAAATAACAGAATTAAATATAAATACAACAAATGCTGAACCAAATATACATACTATAAAAAATGAACAACCAAGTACAAGTAGAACATATGAGAAAAGAAGATATGATAACCCACGAACTAGAGAACCAACTTATTATACAGTAACAGATGATAATAGATATGAAGCAATATGGCAAAGTAGATTAAATAAATGGACACCAACTAAAACTCCAGAACATTCACAATTTTTAGATTTAGATTGTGTCACAGATATAAATAAAACAATACAAGTATGGATAGGACAAATTGCAAAGCAACTAATAGATAATAAAATATCAGTAGCAGATACACCAGGATATATAGAAAGAACATTAATAGGAACAGTAAAATTATGGCTACATAACATAACAGCTGACGGTAGAGCAACATTAAGAAATAATAAAGATAGTAGTGGAACAATTACAACATCAAGCATAGCTATATTAGACAAATACGAATTTGGAATTAGAAATGAATTTGGAAGTATGACAACAGAATTAGCAGAACAAGAAAAAGATAAGAATCTAAATAGACAATTAATGAATAAATTATCAATATGCAATATGTGTTATATAGATGAATATACATGCGCTTTTAAAGATTACTATTATAGAGCAATATATACTCATGAAGAAGCTATAGCAGTTAGAAGAACATATTTTACAAAGTTACCTGAACCATTTAGTACAAAAATAATAACAGCATGGGATGCAGCTAGTTTGACAGATACATTAGGAGCTAGAATAAAATATTTACAAACATGGTTTATAGGACTGTGTGATGAATATAAAGATAAACAAAAATTAGATAAAGTATTAACAAGAAATATGTCGTGTTGTACACAAAAGATAGCACCACAATTTGGTTGTAAAACTAAGAAAAATAAGTTTAGATACAAAAAACGATTTAAAAAATATAAATCTTTTAAATCTAAATATAAGCATAAAAATCCAAGAAAAAGATATTATATAAAAAATTACAAGAGAAAAAGACCTTATCGACCTAAGAAAAAATTATCAGAATGCAAATGCTATAACTGTGGAAAATTAGGACACTTAGCTAAAGATTGTAAAATACCTAAAGATATTAAGAAAAAACAAATTACCGAAGTAAGAATAGAAGAAAATATTTATACGGAATTACCATACATAGATTATAGATGTACCAATGGTAAAATATTGGTTTAAAAAACCTAAAGAAGAATATTATATAATAAGCCAAAAAGAACATACAGTAGACTGTAAATATGCACAAGGTAGTGCAATGGTACCCATAATAAGTAAAAGAGAAATAACCAAAGAAATACAAGCATTAAAACCAAAACCGAAAAACGAAATAACTCATGTACACTTAGGAGCAATACAGATATTAATAAAAGCATGTTTTAAGGAAGGAATAAATACACCCATAGAACTATACTTAGCAGATGATAGAATTAAGTACCCAATTGAACAAAGTATAATTAGTGCAGTAAAAGGAAATCTAATATACCAAAAATTTAAGTTTACAGTTAACCCAAATTATACAGTAGCAATAAAAGATAGAAATATAGATAAATCCCTAGTATTATATTGGAAACTATCAGGAATAGAATTAACCCCTGGAAGTAAAATATTTACAGCAAGATGCAAAAATTTATATATTTTAACTACTAAACATATGGTACAAGCAACTAACAAAATTGATAAAATCAATATAGAATCCCCATTCGACAATATATTAACGGTCATAGATAATAATGATTATAGTTATGATGAATTAAATATGAATCAAGAATTAGATATAGTAAAAGAAAGAATAGGAATGACACCAAAAAGACAAATAGATGCCCCCTCATCCTCATCAAGAATGAGTACATCCAGAAGAATAGAATATGAAATACCCAATGAAATAATACCAACACAACATCCCTATTATATAACAGGAATATTAAATCAACGAAAATATTTAATCTTAATCAACACAGGAGAACAAGATAATTGGATAACTAGAGAATTAATTACAGAAGATGATATTATAATACAAGAACAAGAAATACCCGATCTACCAATAGAATTAAAACAGACAAAGGAAATAACTATTCAAGAAGTAATTATAGGCGGAATACCTATAAATATACAATTTACAATAGGACAAATAAATCCAAATATAGTTTTAGGACTACAATGGCTAGAACAAGTAAAACCATATAAGTTAGAAGATAAAAGATTGATCATTCATTACCAAAATAAAAATGTAATAATCAATAGGACAAAATCAATATTATAAAAATACTTTAAAATGAAAGTATATATATTAGCAAAAATAATTGTAGAAGGATACAATAGTAGATATTACACACCAATGATAGATACCGGTGCAGAAGCAAATTTATGTAGATACAATTGTTTACCAGAAACTAAGTGGCAAAAGATAAAAAATCCAACTGTATTTTCAGGATTTAATGACGAAGGAAGTATAATAAAATATTATGCAAAAGATGTCAAATTACAAATATATGATAAAATACTAACAATAAAAACAATGTATAACTATGATTTCACAACAAGAGATATAATTTTAGGAATGCCCTTTATCGATGAACTATACCCTCATATACTAACAAAAACACACTGCTGGTTTACAACACCTTGTAAACAAAAAATAGGAGCCAAACGAGTACAAAATAAACCTAGAAAAACAACACCATGGATAAAAGGATCAGAAAAGATAACACAAAAACTAGAAAATCAAGTGACAACAGAGAAAGCAATAGAAATTATAACCTTTAATATCAATATGTTACAATCAATCTATGATAAGTTAGAACCCTTATATAGTGACAATCCGCTTAAAGGATGGCATAAACATAAAACAACAGTTACAATAGAACTAATAAATCAGAATAGTATAATAACCCAAAAACCATTAAAATATAACTTTGATGACTTAAAAGAATTTACCTTACACATAGATGAATTACTTCAAAATAATTACATCCAAGCTAGTAACAGTAAACATACTAGTCCCGCCTTTATTGTTAACAAACATAGTGAACAAAAAAGAGGGAAGAGTAGGATGGTTATTGATTATAGAAATCTAAATGCCAAAACTAAAACTTATAATTACCCAATACCAAACAAAATATTAAAAATTAGACAAATCCAAGGATATAATTACTTTAGCAAATTTGATTGCAAATCAGGATTTTATCATTTAAAATTAGAAGATAACTCTAAACATTTAACAGCATTCACAGTACCCCAAGGATTTTATGAATGGAATGTTTTACCCTTTGGATATAAAAATGCACCAGGTAGGTATCAACATTTTATGGATACTTACTTTACACAATTAGAAAATTGTATTGTATATATTGATGATATATTGTTATATTCAAGAACAGAAGACGAACACATACAATTACTAAATAAATTTATTAACATTATAGATACAGCAGGAATTAGTTTAAGTAAAAGCAAGGCAGAAATAATGAAAAAACAAATAGAATTTCTTGGTATACAAATAGATAAGAATGGAGTAAAAATGCAAACACATATAGTACAAAAAATTATAAATTCAAATGAAATACTAGATACGAAGAAAAAATTACAATCCTTTTTAGGATTAGTAAATCAAGTAAGAGAATATATACCAAAATTAGCAGAATATTTAAAACCATTAAATAAAAAATTAAAAAAGGATATTGAATATCATTTTGACCAAACAGATAGAAAACATATACAAAAGGTTAAAGAATTATGTCAAAAGTTACCAAAATTATATTTTCCAGATATAACAAAAGAATTTATATATATAGTAGAAACAGATTCAAGTAACCATAGTTATGGTGGAGTATTAAAATATAAGTATATTGATACAAAAACAGAACATCACTGTAGATATCACTCAGGAACATATACGGAACCTCAAGATAAATGGGAAATAAATAGGAAAGAATTATTTGCCTTATATAAATGTTTATTAGCATTCGAACCATATATTGTTTATAACAAATTTATTGTCAGAACAGATAATACACAAGTAAAATGGTGGCTAACAAGAAAATTAGACGACTCAGTTACAACAAAAGAAATACGAAGACTTGTCTTAAATATACAAAATTTTACATTTACAATAGAAGTGATCAGTACTAACAAAAATGTCACTGCAGACTACTTATCAAGACAAAGCTACCCAGACAGATCAAGATAGCCAAATGGATAATTTGTTAAAAGCCATGACTACACTTTGCTTAAAAGTGGACAGTTTTGAGCTAGAACTAAAAGAGCTAAAGAAGGACAAAGCTACAAGTCAACCGCATGACTCAAAATATGCTGAACTATGTCAATCGGAAGACATAAAAATTCCAGAACTAGAAGGAGACGTTGAGAAACTCCATAAAACTCATAACAAGTTTGTTAATGCAGCTACAGGAAAAGCATCTACAGGAGCAAGCAGCTCAAATCCAACCAGTCAACCTACAAAAAGACAAAACCAAAATTTAAATAACCAGTTTACAAAAACCTCTATCAGAAATAAACAACCCATAAACCTATCACATCCGACTATACCAAGTCCACAAACATCCACATATGCCGCAAGCCTAAACCAAAATAAACAAGTATACAACCATATTTCTAGAGCTTATATACAAAATATGTATAAAACCCAAACCTTTTTGAATTTACATCCAAGATCTCAGACAACCACTGACCCTCAAAAAGATTTTATAACTCAGAAACTACAAGGATACAATAAACTAATAGCCCAGCCTGGCACCAGTGCAAATTTAGTACGTACATGCTATGAATATGGACTACTCACGGTATATACAGCCGATGGAGCAGAACTACAACAAATACCAGACTTATATAATGCCTTTTCCATATACAAAAGAATTACAGACGGATCATTCTTTTATATAAGATGTTATTCAGCACCAGCCGAAATATTATACAATGAGATAAAACCACTCATCCAAGTAGTAAAAATTGGACTAACCAGAGATATGATTATCCCAGAGGACATAGAAAAGCAACCAGAAATATCAGAAGTTGATATACCAACATTCTTTGCTACAAAAAGATTAATAGGACTGCAAGTAATTATTCAAGAACTAGTCAACAATTATACCAATGGACATAACATATGGAAATATCATTGTAGAGACCATGCCATGATCTATGCAAATGCAAGAGTACTACGACAAGAAGATATGGAAGAAGTACGTAGTTGGATATGGACATTACTAAGACCCGAAGATACCCCAACAACAAGAGCTATCAAAAAAGATTTTATTTCAGAAAATTTATTGGTTAAATATTGCCAGTATTTAGGACCAAAATACCCAGATCACCATTGTTCAAAGTACAGTGGAGGAAATACTACAACTATACCAGAAGTAAATCTAGAATGATCACTATTTATTCCTTCCTTAAAACATGCTTTTATTAATATCTATATTGCTCCTAAGTGTACATGAATTAGAAATGAATTTGGAAGTATGACAACAGAATTAGCAGAACAAGAAAAAGATAAGAATCTAAATAGACAATTAATGAATAAATTATCAATATGCAATATGTGTTATATAGATGAATATACATGCGCTTTTAAAGATTACTATTATAGAGCAATATATACTCATGAAGAAGCTATAGCAGTTAGAAGAACATATTTTACAAAGTTACCTGAACCATTTAGTACAAAAATAATAACAGCATGGGATGCAGCTAGTTTGACAGATACATTAGGAGCTAGAATAAAATATTTACAAACATGGTTTATAGGACTGTGTGATGAATATAAAGATAAACAAAAATTAGATAAAGTATTAACAAAAAATATGTCGTGTTGTACACAAAAGATAGCACCACAATTTGGTTGTAAAACTAAGAAAAATAAGTTTAGATACAAAAAACGATTTAAAAAATATAAATCTTTTAAATCTAAATATAAGCATAAAAATCCAAGAAAAAGATATTATATAAAAAATTACAAGAGAAAAAGACCTTATCGACCTAAGAAAAAATTATCAGAATGCAAATGCTATAACTGTGGAAAATTAGGACACTTAGCTAAAGATTGTAAAATACCTAAAGATATTAAGAAAAAACAAATTACCGAAGTAAGAATAGAAGAAAATATTTATACGGAATTACCATACATAGATTATGATTTAGAAAGTAACGATAGTATTTATGAACTAGATGAATTACCAGATATAGAAATATAGATAAATCCCTAGTATTATATTGGAAACTATCAGGAATAGAATTAACCCCTGGAAGTAAAATATTTACAGCAAGATGCAAAAATTTATATATTTTAACTACTAAACATATGGTACAAGCAACTAACAAAATTGATAAAATCAATATAGAATCCCCATTCGACAATATATTAACGGTCATAGATAATAATGATTATAGTTATGATGAATTAAATATGAATCAAGAATTAGATATAGTAAAAGAAAGAATAGGAATGACACCAAAAAGACAAATAGATGCCCCCTCATCCTCATCAAGAATGAGTACATCCAGAAGAATAGAATATGAAATACCCAATGAAATAATACCAACACAACATCCCTATTATATAACAGGAATATTAAATCAACGAAAATATTTAATCTTAATCAACACAGGAGAACAAGATAATTGGATAACTAGAGAATTAATTACAGAAGATGATATTATAATACAAGAACAAGAAATACCCGATCTACCAATAGAATTAAAACAGACAAAGGAAATAACTATTCAAGAAGTAATTATAGGCGGAATACCTATAAATATACAATTTACAATAGGACAAATAAATCCAAATATAGTTTTAGGACTACAATGGCTAGAACAAGTAAAACCATATAAGTTAGAAGATAAAAGATTGATCATTCATTACCAAAATAAAAATGTAATAATCAATAGGACAAAATCAATATTATAAAAATACTTTAAAATGAAAGTATATATATTAGCAAAAATAATTGTAGAAGGATACAATAGTAGATATTACACACCAATGATAGATACCGGTGCAGAAGCAAATTTATGTAGATACAATTGTTTACCAGAAACTAAGTGGCAAAAGATAAAAAATCCAACTGTATTTTCAGGATTTAATGACGAAGGAAGTATAATAAAATATTATGCAAAAGATGTCAAATTACAAATATATGATAAATTACTAACAATAAAAACAATGTATAACTATGATTTCACAACAAGAGATATAATTTTAGGAATGCCCTTTATCGATGAACTATACCCTCATATACTAACAAAAACACACTGCTGGTTTACAACACCTTGTAAACAAAAAATAGGAGCCAAACGAGTACAAAATAAACCTAGAAAAACAACACCATGGATAAAAGGATCAGAAAAGATAACACAAAAACTAGAAAATCAAGTGACAACAGAGAAAGCAATAGAAATTATAACCTTTAATATCAATATGTTACAATCAATCTATGATAAGTTAGAACCCTTATATAGTGACAATCCGCTTAAAGGATGGCATAAACATAAAACAACAGTTACAATAGAACTAATAAATCAGAATAGTATAATAACCCAAAAACCATTAAAATATAACTTTGATGACTTAAAAGAATTTACCTTACACATAGATGAATTACTTCAAAATAATTACATCCAAGCTAGTAACAGTAAACATACTAGTCCCGCCTTTATTGTTAACAAACATAGTGAACAAAAAAGAGGGAAGAGTAGGATGGTTATTGATTATAGAAATCTAAATGCCAAAACAGGATACAATAGTAGATATTACACACCAATGATAGATACCGGTGCAGAAGCAAATTTATGTAGATACAATTGTTTACCAGAAACTAAGTGGCAAAAGATAAAAAATCCAACTGTATTTTCAGGATTTAATGACGAAGGAAGTATAATAAAATATTATATAATAAGCCAAAAAGAACATACAGTAGACTGTAAATATGCACAAGGTAGTGCAATGGTACCCATAATAAGTAAAAGAGAAATAACCAAAGAAATACAAGCATTAAAACCAAAACCGAAAAACGAAATAACTCATGTACACTTAGGAGCAATACAGATATTAATAAAAGCATGTTTTAAGGAAGGAATAAATACACCCATAGAACTATACTTAGCAGATGATAGAATTAAGTACCCAATTGAACAAAGTATAATTAGTGCAGTAAAAGGAAATCTAATATACCAAAAATTTAAGTTTACAGTTAACCCAAATTATACAGTAGCAATAAAAGATAGAAATATAGATAAATCCCTAGTATTATATTGGAAACTATCAGGAATAGAATTAACCCCTGGAAGTAAAATATTTACAGCAAGATGCAAAAATTTATATATTTTAACTACTAAACATATGGTACAAGCAACTAACAAAATTGATAAAATCAATATAGAATCCCCATTCGACAATATATTAACGGTCATAGATAATAATGATTATAGTTATGATGAATTAAATATGAATCAAGAATTAGATATAGTAAAAGAAAGAATAGGAATGACACCAAAAAGACAAATAGATGCCCCCTCATCCTTATCAAGAATGAGTACATCCAGAAGAATAGAATATGAAATACCCAATGAAATAATACCAACACAACATCCCTATTATATAACAGGAATATTAAATCAACGAAAATATTTAATCTTAATCAACACAGGAGAACAAGATAATTGGATAACTAGAGAATTAATTACAGAAGATGATATTATAATACAAGAACAAGAAATACCCGATCTACCAATAGAATTAAAACAGACAAAGGAAATAACTATTCAAGAAGTAATTATAGGCGGAATACCTATAAATATACAATTTACAATAGGACAAATAAATCCAAATATAGTTTTAGGACTACAATGGCTAGAACAAGTAAAACCATATAAGTTAGAAGATAAAAGATTGATCATTCATTACCAAAATAAAAATGTAATAATCAATAGGACAAAATCAATATTATAAAAATACTTTAAAATGAAAGTATATATATTAGCAAAAATAATTGTAGAAGGATACAATAGTAGATATTACACACCAATGATAGATACCGGTGCAGAAGCAAATTTATGTAGATACAATTGTTTACCAGAAACTAAGTGGCAAAAGATAAAAAATCCAACTGTATTTTCAGGATTTAATGACGAAGGAAGTATAATAAAATATTATGCAAAAGATGTCAAATTACAAATATATGATAAAATACTAACAATAAAAACAATGTATAACTATGATTTCACAACAAGAGATATAATTTTAGGAATGCCCTTTATCGATGAACTATACCCTCATATACTAACAAAAACACACTGCTGGTTTACAACACCTTGTAAACAAAAAATAGGAGCCAAACGAGTACAAAATAAACCTAGAAAAACAACACCATGGATAAAAGGATCAGAAAAGATAACACAAAAACTAGAAAATCAAGTGACAACAGAGAAAGCAATAGAAATTATAACCTTTAATATCAATATGTTACAATCAATCTATGATAAGTTAGAACCCTAATGTGGGGGGTGGTCCTTTGATCTTCTCTTCTTGGGTCATTTTATCTAAATGCGGAATTATAGTAGTTATCTCGTTCTCTAATTAGTCTTAATATAATATTGATATCTCTTACTATTAGATCTAAATAACCACTATTTTGGGTTTGTATATATCTGTCTAGATTGAATTGTATTAATGTTTCTCTTTCTCTTAGTTCATCTATAGTTCGCTGCCAATTTTCTAAATTATTTTGGTCCATTTTAATAAAAATCTAGATATCCTTCTGTATCTATATCAAGGTATATATCATTATCTCTAGAGTCATCATCACTATCATTGTTTAATATTGTGTCTATCCATAATTCTTTCATTAAGTCTATGATTTCGTGGTTAAATAGTAGGTTATATATTCTTTGTGTGATATCTGTATCTAAATTTTTTAATATATATAAGACTAATATTTTATAGTCTTTATCTCCATTTATAAGATACTTAGGTATTGGTGTTTTATATCTTTCTATATCTTCTGTTTGTTTAGGGTTACTAGTTTCTGCTATCTCGAGTTTCATATAACTAGGTTCTGTCATTTCTTACTTCTGTGTTTTAATCAATTATTCCTTCTAACCTCTGCTTATATTATTACCTTTATCATCTAATAGTCCAGTATGTTTAATTATCCGGTTGGTCACTACTATGGGTTCCAGCTTTAATCAGTTTACCCTAACCCTGCTTACTTCAGTTGGTTTACTACCCTATTCACGGCTTCCTCGCCTTTTCTGGGTTCAACCATTTTGGAAAAGCTTAGTCTGGGTCTAACTTACTCTCAGCTTCCTAACCATAGCAAACTAATAAGGATAATGTTAACATAATCAGACTATAACATGATAAATAATAATAAGCTAATCAGAGATTATTAGGAATATGATAGATTAGTTACACATATGTAAATATGAGTATACCTTTGTTGTTATCTCGTCGGTAGTATGTGGCATAGATGTTTCTATGTTGGATTCCTCCATAGCAAATATCTGAAATATATTTTTGAGTAATATTTTTTATTGAGTTCTCAACACATGAGAGGTTATAGGTAAGCAGAATTGCTTGCCTTCCTTCTCATCTGTTCGTCTCTATTTATACATAAGAGGCAAGTGCCTCAATAATTCACATAAACGTTTCCAAATAGTGGAAAACGCGTAAAAGGAAAGTAAAACGCGTGAACAGTGCTAGTCACTGTGCACTTTACGACTTTTTACATCTTTTTTACAATTTTTTCAAAAAGTAAACAGTAATATTACTGTGTACTTTCTGACTTATTTGCACAAAGAAAAACGTGTGGGGTTTAGTGTTTCCCACTAAAAAAAGTAAAAAGATTCTCAATAATTTACATAATAAGACAAACTAAAAATATCTGCGGGTCTTCCCATTAGCTTTTGTCTGTAGCTCTTCTGTCCTGCTGTCATCATTCTAGATTTACTTCTGGTATAGTTGTAGTATTTCCTCCACTGCACTTTGAACAATGGTGATCTGGGTATTTTGGTCCTAAATACTGGCAATATTTAACCAATAAATTTTCTGAAATAAAATCTTTTTTGATAGCTCTTGTTGTTGGGGTATCTTCGGGTCTTAGTAATGTCCATATCCAACTACGTACTTCTTCCATATCTTCTTGTCGTAGTACTCTTGCATTTGCATAGATCATGGCATGGTCTCTACAATGATATTTCCATATGTTATGTCCATTGGTGTAATTGTTGACTAGTTCTTGAATAATTACTTGCAGTTCTATTAATCTTTTTGTAGCAAAGAATGTTGGTATATCAACTTCTGATATTTCTGGTTGCTTTTCTATGTCCTCTGGGATAATCATATCTCTGGTTAGTCCAATTTTTACTACTTGGATGAGTGGTTTTATCTCATTGTATAATATTTCGGCTGGTGCTGAATAACATCTTATATAAAAGAATGATCCGTCTGTAATTCTTTTGTATATGGAAAAGGCATTATATAAGTCTGGTATTTGTTGTAGTTCTGCTCCATCGGCTGTATATACTGTTGCGAGTAGTCCATATTCATAGCATGTACGTACTAAATTTGCACTGGTGCCAGGCTGGGCTATTAGTTTATTGTATCCTTGTAGTTTCTGAGTTATAAAATCTTTTTGAGGGTCAGTGGTTGTCTGAGATCTTGGATGTAAATTCAAAAATGTTTGGGTTTTATACATATTTTGTATATAAGCTCTAGAAATATGGTTGTATACTTGTTTATTTTGGTTTAGGCTTGCGGCATATGTGGATGTTTGTGGACTTGGTATAGTCGGATGTGATAGGTTTATGGGTTGTTTATTCCTGATAGAGGTTTTTGTAAACTGGTTATTTAAATTTTGGTTTTGTCTTTTTGTAGGTTGACTGGTTGGATTTGAGCTGCTTGCTCCTGTAGATGCTTTTCCTGTAGCTGCATTAACAAACTTGTTATGAGTTTTATGGAGTTTCTCAACGTCTCCTTCTAGTTCTGGAATTTTTATGTCTTCCGATTGACATAGTTCAGCATATTTTGAGTCATGCGGTTGACTTGTAGCTTTGTCCTTCTTTAGCTCTTTTAGTTCTAGCTCAAAACTGTCCACTTTTAAGCAAAGTGTAGTCATGGCTTTTAACAAAATATCCATTTGGCTATCTTGATCTGTCTGGGTAGCTTTGTCTTGATAAGTAGTCTGCAGTGACATTTTTGTTAGTACTGATCACTTCTATTGTAAATGTAAAATTTTGTATATTTAAGACAAGTCCTCGTATTTCTTTTGTTGTAACTGAGTCGTCTAATTTTCTTGTTAGCCACCATTTTACTTGTGTATTATCTGTTCTGACAATAAATTTGTTATAAACAATATATGGTTCGAATGCTAATAAACATTTATATAAGGCAAATAATTCTTTCCTATTTATTTCCCATTTATCTTGATGTTCCGTATATGTTCCTGAGTGATATCTACAGTGATGTTCTGTTTTTGTATCAATATACTTATATTTTAATACTCCACCGTAACTATGGTTACTTGAATCTGTTTCTACTATATATATAAATTCTTTTGTTATATCTGGAAAATATAATTTTGGTAACTTTTGACATAATTCTTTAACCTTTTGTATATGTTTTCTATCTGTTTGGTCAAAATGATATTCAATATCCTTTTTTAATTTTTTATTTAATGGTTTTAAATATTCTGCTAATTTTGGTATATATTCTCTTACTTGATTTACTAATCCTAAAAAGGATTGTAATTTTTTCTTCGTATCTAGTATTTCATCTGAATTTATAATTTTTTGTACTATATGTGTTTGCATTTTTACTCCATTCTTATCTATTTGTATACCAAGAAATTCTATTTGTTTTTTCATTATTTCTGCCTTGCTTTTACTTAAACTAATTCCTGCTGTATCTATAATGTTAATAAATTTATTTAGTAATTGTATGTGTTCGTCTTCTGTTCTTGAATATAACAATATATCATCAATATATACAATACAGTTTTCTAATTGTGTAAAGTAAGTATCCATAAAATGTTGATACCTACCTGGTGCATTTTTATATCCAAAGGGTAAAACATTCCATTCATAAAATCCTTGGGGTACTGTGAATGCTGTTAAATGTTTAGAGTTATCTTCTAATTTTAAATGATAAAATCCTGATTTGCAATCAAATTTGCTAAAGTAATTATATCCTTGGATTTGTCTAATTTTTAATATTTTGTTTGGTATTGGGTAATTATAAGTTTTAGTTTTGGCATTTAGATTTCTATAATCAATAACCATCCTACTCTTCCCTCTTTTTTGTTCACTATGTTTGTTAACAATAAAGGCGGGACTAGTATGTTTACTGTTACTAGCTTGGATGTAATTATTTTGAAGTAATTCATCTATGTGTAAGGTAAATTCTTTTAAGTCATCAAAGTTATATTTTAATGGTTTTTGGGTTATTATACTATTCTGATTTATTAGTTCTATTGTAACTGTTGTTTTATGTTTATGCCATCCTTTAATACCCCAACAACAAGAGCTATCAAAAAAGATTTTATTTCAGAAAATTTATTGGTTAAATATTGCCAGTATTTAGGACCAAAATACCCAGATCACCATTGTTCAAAGTGCAGTGGAGGAAATACTACAACTATACCAGAAGTAAATCTAGAATGATGACAGCAGGACAGAAGAACTACAGACAAAAGCTAATGGGAAGACGCGCAGATATTTTTAGTTTGTCTTATTATGTAAATTATTGAGAATCTTTTTACTTTTTTTAGTGGGAAACACTAAACCCCACACGGGCGGGACTAGTATGTTTACTGTTACTAGCTTGGATGTAATTATTTTGAAGTAATTCATCTATGTGTAAGGTAAATTCTTTTAAGTCATCAAAGTTATATTTTAATGGTTTTTGGGTTATTATACTATTCTGATTTATTAGTTCTATTGTAACTGTTGTTTTATGTTTATGCCATCCTTTAAGCGGATTGTCACTATATAAGGGTTCTAACTTATCATAGATTGATTGTAACATATTGATATTAAAGGTTATAATTTCTATTGCTTTCTCTGTTGTCACTTGATTTTCTAGTTTTTGTGTTATCTTTTCTGATCCTTTTATCCATGGTGTTGTTTTTCTAGGTTTATTTTGTACTCGTTTGGCTCCTATTTTTTGTTTACAAGGTGTTGTAAACCAGCAGTGTGTTTTTGTTAGTATATGAGGGTATAGTTCATCGATAAAGGGCATTCCTAAAATTATATCTCTTGTTGTGAAATCATAGTTATACATTGTTTTTATTGTTAGTATTTTATCATATATTTGTAATTTGACATCTTTTGCATAATATTTTATTATACTTCCTTCGTCATTAAATCCTGAAAATACAGTTGGATTTTTTATCTTTTGCCACTTAGTTTCTGGTAAACAATTGTATCTACATAAATTTGCTTCTGCACCGGTATCTATCATTGGTGTGTAATATCTACTATTGTATCCTTCTACAATTATTTTTGCTAATATATATACTTTCATTTTAAAGTATTTTTATAATATTGATTTTGTCCTATTGATTATTACATTTTTATTTTGGTAATGAATGATCAATCTTTTATCTTCTAACTTATATGGTTTTACTTGTTCTAGCCATTGTAGTCCTAAAACTATATTTGGATTTATTTGTCCTATTGTAAATTGTATATTTATAGGTATTCCGCCTATAATTACTTCTTGAATAGTTATTTCCTTTGTCTGTTTTAATTCTATTGGTAGATCGGGTATTTCTTGTTCTTGTATTATAATATCATCTTCTGTAATTAATTCTCTAGTTATCCAATTATCTTGTTCTCCTGTGTTGATTAAGATTAAATATTTTCGTTGATTTAATATTCCTGTTATATAATAGGGATGTTGTGTTGGTATTATTTCATTGGGTATTTCATATTCTATTCTTCTGGATGTACTCATTCTTGATGAGGATGAGGGGGCATCTATTTGTCTTTTTGGTGTCATTCCTATTCTTTCTTTTACTATATCTAATTCTTGATTCATATTTAATTCATCATAACTATAATCATTATTATCTATGACCGTTAATATATTGTCGAATGGGGATTCTATATTGATTTTATCAATTTTGTTAGTTGCTTGTACCATATGTTTAGTAGTTAAAATATATAAATTTTTGCATCTTGCTGTAAATATTTTACTTCCAGGGGTTAATTCTATTCCTGATAGTTTCCAATATAATACTAGGGATTTATCTATATTTCTATCTTTTATTGCTACTGTATAATTTGGGTTAACTGTAAACTTAAATTTTTGGTATATTAGATTTCCTTTTACTGCACTAATTATACTTTGTTCAATTGGGTACTTAATTCTATCATCTGCTAAGTATAGTTCTATGGGTGTATTTATTCCTTCCTTAAAACATGCTTTTATTAATATCTGTATTGCTCCTAAGTGTACATGAGTTATTTCGTTTTTCGGTTTTGGTTTTAATGCTTGTATTTCTTTGGTTATTTCTCTTTTACTTATTATGGGTACCATTGCACTACCTTGTGCATATTTACAGTCTACTGTATGTTCTTTTTGGCTTATTATATAATATTCTTCTTTAGGTTTTTTAAACCAATATTTTACCATTGGTACATCTAATACATTATCTATTTTTAAGGTTATTTCTTGTTTCGTAATTTGCTTGTATATATTTGAGTCAAATATTATTTTTTGGTTATTACTATCTTCAGTTTGGTAATTTTCTTTTTCTATTATTCCTGATTCAGTCATCAATTTCGTTTTCTATATCTGATAGATTTATATCGCTATCATCATTATTTAGGTCAGTTTCTAAATCTGCGTCATTTATCTCTATATCTGGTAATTCATCTAGTTCATAAATACTATCGTTACTTTCTAAATCATAATCTATGTATGGTAATTCCGTATAAATATTTTCTTCTATTCTTACTTCGGTAATTTGTTTTTTCTTAATATCTTTAGGTATTTTACAATCTTTAGCTAAGTGTCCTAATTTTCCACAGTTATAGCATTTGCATTCTGATAATTTTTTCTTAGGTCGATAAGGTCTTTTTCTCTTGTAATTTTTTATATAATATCTTTTTCTTGGATTTTTATGCTTATATTTAGATTTAAAAGATTTATATTTTTTAAATCGTTTTTTGTATCTAAACTTATTTTTCTTAGTTTTACAACCAAATTGTGGTGCTATCTTTTGTGTACAACACGACATATTTCTTGTTAATACTTTATCTAATTTTTGTTTATCTTTATATTCATCACACAGTCCTATAAACCATGTTTGTAAATATTTTATTCTAGCTCCTAATGTATCTGTCAAACTAGCTGCATCCCATGCTGTTATTATTTTTGTACTAAATGGTTCAGGTAACTTTGTAAAATATGTTCTTCTAACTGTTATAGCTTCTTCATGAGTATATATTGCTCTATAATAGTAATCTTTAAAAGCGCATGTATATTCATCTATATAACACATATTGCATATTGATAATTTATTCATTAATTGTCTATTTAGATTCTTATCTTTTTCTTGTTCTGCTAATTCTGTTGTCATACTTCCAAATTCATTTCTAATTCCAAATTCGTATTTGTCTAATATAGCTATGCTTGATGTTGTAATTGTTCCACTACTATCTTTATTATTTCTTAATGTTGCTCTACCGTCAGCTGTTATGTTATGTAGCCATAATTTTACTGGTCCTATTAATGTTCTTTCTATATATCCTGGTGTATCTGCTACTGATATTTTATTATCTATTAGTTGCTTTGCAATTTGTCCTATCCATACTTGTATTGTTTTATTTATATCTGTGACACAATCTAAATCTAAAAATTGTGAATGTTCTGGAGTTTTAGTTGGTGTCCATTTATTTAATCTACTTTGCCATATTGCTTCATATCTATTATCATCTGTTACTGTATAATAAGTTGGTTCTCTAGTTCGTGGGTTATCATATCTTCTTTTCTCATATGTTCTACTTGTACTTGGTTGTTCATTTTTTATAGTATGTATATTTGGTTCAGTATTTGTTGTATTTATATTTAAATCTGTTATTTGGTTCATTATTTGGGTATATGTTTCACTGTTATCGTCATTATCGTCTTCATTGTTATTATTGTCTGAATGTATTTCTGATTCGGTTTCGTTTATGGTTACATTATCTATGGTTAAATTGTCTATTGTGATGTTATCAATACTTATGTTTGGAGATTCTTCGTCAGGGTTTAAGCTTTCTAAGTGTATTTGTTCTTTTAACTGTTCTAATTCCATTGCTAACTTTTTTTCTTTTTCTTTTTTTATTTTTTCATTTTGTTTGGCTAATCTGGCTTGTACTTTCTGGGCATATATTTGTTTTAATATTGCTAATTCTTTTTCCATTTCTTGTATTTTTGTAGATGATTCGGATGTTTCTGGTTCTGGTTCAAAATATTCAGGGATTGGTTCTTGAGGTGGTATAGGTTTTTGAGGAGGGGTTTGTTTTATTTGTTGGGTTTTTAGTTGTTCGATTTCTTTTTTGGCTTCTAATCGTATTTTTTCTATTTCTAGTTTTTGATCTATTTCAGTATTTTCTTTTTGTAATCTTATCATTTCTGTTAGACTATCTTCTAATTTAGCTGATATTGGATCCGGCATTAAATATAATTTTGTACCTATTTTTCTATATCGTCGTCCTAAATTTGAGTGTGTTATTGTTATTTGTGTTCCATCTGTTCCTAAAAATGTTTTTTCTTCTACTGGATATTCTTCTTTATTCATAAACAATATTTTATTTCTAATATATCTTTTTGTAATTCTAATTCTTGTATGGTTTGTTTTTGTGCTTCGATTGATTTTTTAGCTACTCCTGCAAATATATTATAATTTAATCTTTCTTTTCTAATTTTAAGTTCTTCGTGTATATCATTTAATTTTCTTAATAATTCCATTTTTCTTATTATTTTTGGTGTTTCTGGATATATATATACTGGGTTGCTCGGCATATAATTTATACTTTCTAGGTTTATTTTGTACTCGTTTGGCTCCTATTTTTTGTTTACAAGGTGTTGTAAACCAGCTGTGTGTTTTTGTTAGTATATGAGGGTATAGTTCATCGATAAAGGGCATTCCTAAAATTATATCTCTTGTTGTGAAATCATAGTTATACATCAATATGTTTAATTATCCGGTTGGTCACTACTATGGGTTCCAGCTTTAATCAGTTTACCCTAACCCTGCTTACTTCAGTTGGTTTACTACCCTATTCACGGCTTCCTCGCCTTTTCTGGGTTCAACCATTTTGGAAAAGCTTAGTCTGGGTCTAACTTACTCTCAGCTTCCTAACCATAGCAAACTAATAAGGATAATGTTAACATAATCAGACTATAACATGATAAATAATAATAAGCTAATCAGAGATTATTAGGAATATGATAGATTAGTTACACATATGTAAATATGAGTATACCTTTGTTGTTATCTCGTCGGTAGTATGTGGCATAGATGTTTCTATGTTGGATTCCTCCATAGCAAATATCTGAAATATATTTTTGAGTAATATCTTTTATTGAGTTCTCAACACATGAGAGGTTATAGGTAAGCAGAATTGCTTGCCTTCTTTCTCATCTGTCGTCTCTATTTATACATAAGAGGCAAGTGCCTCAATAATTCACATAATCGTTTCCAAATAGTGGAAAACGCGTAAAAGAAAAGTAAAACGCGTGAACAGTGCTAGTCACTGTGCACTTTACGACTTTTTACATCTTTTTTACAATTTTTTCAAAAAGTAAACAGTAACATTACTGTGTACTTTCTGACTTATTTGCACAAAGGAAAACGTGTGGGGTTTAGTGTTTCCCACTAAAAAAAGTAAAAAGATTCTCAATAATTTACATAATAAGACAAACTAAAATAATATCTGCGGGTCTTCCCATTAGCTTTTGTCTGTAGCTCTTCTGTCCTGCTGTCATCATTCTAGATTTACTTCTGGTATAGTTGTAGTATTTCCTCCACTGCACTTTGAACAATGGTGATCTGGGTATTTTGGTCCTAAATACTGGCAATATTTAACCAATAAATTTTCTGAAATAAAATCTTTTTTGATAGCTCTTGTTGTTGGGGTATCTTCGGGTCTTAGTAATGTCCATATCCAACTACGTACTTCTTCCATATCTTCTTGTCGTAGTACTCTTGCATTTGCATAGATCATGGCATGGTCTCTACAATGATATTTCCATATGTTATGTCCATTGGTATAATTGTTGACTAGTTCTTGAATAATTACTTGCAGTCCTATTAATCTTTTTGTAGCAAAGAATGTTGGTATATCAACTTCTGGTATTTCTGGTTGCTTTTCTATGTCCTCTGGGATAATCATATCTCTGGTTAGTCCAATTTTTACTACTTGGATGAGTGGTTTTATCTCATTGTATAATATTTCGGCTGGTGCTGAATAACATCTTATATAAAAGAATGATCCGTCTGTAATTCTTTTGTATATGGAAAAGGCATTATATAAGTCTGGTATTTGTTGTAGTTCTGCTCCATCGGCTGTATATACTGTTGCGAGTAATCCATATTCATAGCATGTACGTACTAAATTTGCACTGGTGCCAGGCTGGGCTATTAGTTTATTGTATCCTTGTAGTTTCTGAGTTATAAAATCTTTTTGAGGGTCAGTGGTTGTCTGAGATCTTGGATGTAAATTCAAAAAGGTTTGGGTTTTATACATATTTTGGATGTATGCTCTGGAAATGTGGTTATATACTTGTTTATTTTGGTTTAGACTTGCGGCATATGTGGATGTTTGTGGACTTGGTATAGTCGGATGTGATAGGTTTATGGGTTGTTTATTTCTGATAGAGGTTTTTGTAAACTGGTTATTTAAATTTTGGTTTTGTCTTTTTGTAGGTTGACTGGTTGGATTTGAGCTGCTTGCTCCTGTAGATGCTTTTCCTGTAGCTGCATTAACAAACTTGTTATGAGTTTTATGGAGTTTCTCAACGTCTCCTTCTAGTTCTGGAATTTTTATGTCTTCCGATTGACATAGTTCAGCATATTTTGAGTCATGCGGTTGACTTGTAGCTTTGTCCTTCTTTAGCTCTTTTAGTTCTAGCTCAAAACTGTCCACTTTTAAGCAAAGTGTAGTCATGGCTTTTAACAAAATATCCATTTGGCTATCTTGATCTGTCTGGGTAGCTTTGTCTTGATAAGTAGTCTGCAGTGACATTTTTGTTAGTACTGATCACTTCTATTGTAAATGTAAAATTTTGTATATTTAAGACAAGTCCTCGTATTTCTTTTGTTGTAACTGAGTCGTCTAATTTTCTTGTTAGCCACCATTTTACTTGTGTATTATCTGTTCTGACAATAAATTTGTTATAAACAATATATGGTTCGAATGCTAATAAACATTTATATAAGGCAAATAATTTTTTCCTATTTATTTCCCATTTATCTTGATGTTCCGTATATGTTCCTGAGTGATATCTACAGTGATGTTCTGTTTTTGTATCAATATACTTATATTTTAATACTCCACCGTAACTATGGTTACTTGAATCTGTTTCTACTATATATATAAATTCTTTTGTTATATCTGGAAAATATAATTTTGGTAACTTTTGACATAATTCTTTAACCTTTTGTATATGTTTTCTATCTGTTTGGTCAAAATGATATTCAATATCCTTTTTTAATTTTTTATTTAATGGTTTTAAATATTCTGCTAATTTTGGTATATATTCTCTTACTTGATTTACTAATCCTAAAAAGGATTGTAATTTTTTCTTCGTATCTAGTATTTCATCTGAATTTATAATTTTTTGTACTATATGTGTTTGCATTTTTACTCCATTCTTATCTATTTGTATACCAAGAAATTCTATTTGTTTTTTCATTATTTCTGCCTTGCTTTTACTTAAACTAATTCCTGCTGTATCTATAATGTTAATAAATTTATTTAGTAATTGTATGTGTTCGTCTTCTGTTCTTGAATATAACAATATATCATCAATATATACAATACAGTTTTCTAATTGTGTAAAGTAAGTATCCATAAAATGTTGATACCTACCTGGTGCATTTTTATATCCAAAGGGTAAAACATTCCATTCATAAAATCCTTGGGGTACTGTGAATGCTGTTAAATGTTTAGAGTTATCTTCTAATTTTAAATGATAAAATCCTGATTTGCAATCAAATTTGCTAAAGTAATTATATCCTTGGATTTGTCTAATTTTTAATATTTTGTTTGGTATTGGGTAATTATAAGTTTTAGTTTTGGCATTTAGATTTCTATAATCAATAACCATCCTACTCTTCCCTCTTTTTTGTTCACTATGTTTGTTAACAATAAAGGCGGGACTAGTATGTTTACTGTTACTAGCTTGGATGTAATTATTTTGAAGTAATTCATCTATGTGTAAGGTAAATTCTTTTAAGTCATCAAAGTTATATTTTAATGGTTTTTGGGTTATTATACTATTCTGATTTATTAGTTCTATTGTAACTGTTGTTTTATGTTTATGCCATCCTTTAATACCCCAACAACAAGAGCTATCAAAAAAGATTTTATTTCAGAAAATTTATTGGTTAAATATTGCCAGTATTTAGGACCAAAATACCCAGATCACCATTGTTCAAAGTGCAGTGGAGGAAATACTACAACTATACCAGAAGTAAATCTAGAATGATGACAGCAGGACAGAAGAACTACAGACAAAAGCTAATGGGAAGACCCGCAGATATTTTTAGTTTGTCTTATTATGTAAATTATTGAGAATCTTTTTACTTTTTTTAGTGGGAAACACTAAACCCCACACGGGCGGGACTAGTATGTTTACTGTTACTAGCTTGGATGTAATTATTTTGAAGTAATTCATCTATGTGTAAGGTAAATTCTTTTAAGTCATCAAAGTTATATTTTAATGGTTTTTGGGTTATTATACTATTCTGATTTATTAGTTCTATTGTAACTGTTGTTTTATGTTTATGCCATCCTTTAAGCGGATTGTCACTATATAAGGGTTCTAACTTATCATAGATTGATTGTAACATATTGATATTAAAGGTTATAATTTCTATTGCTTTCTCTGTTGTCACTTGATTTTCTAGTTTTTGTGTTATCTTTTCTGATCCTTTTATCCATGGTGTTGTTTTTCTAGGTTTATTTTGTACTCGTTTGGCTCCTATTTTTTGTTTACAAGGTGTTGTAAACCAGCAGTGTGTTTTTGTTAGTATATGAGGGTATAGTTCATCGATAAAGGGCATTCCTAAAATTATATCTCTTGTTGTGAAATCATAGTTATACATTGTTTTTATTGTTAGTATTTTATCATATATTTGTAATTTGACATCTTTTGCATAATATTTTATTATACTTCCTTCGTCATTAAATCCTGAAAATACAGTTGGATTTTTTATCTTTTGCCACTTAGTTTCTGGTAAACAATTGTATCTACATAAATTTGCTTCTGCACCGGTATCTATCATTGGTGTGTAATATCTACTATTGTATCCTTCTACAATTATTTTTGCTAATATATATACTTTCATTTTAAAGTATTTTTATAATATTGATTTTGTCCTATTGATTATTACATTTTTATTTTGGTAATGAATGATCAATCTTTTATCTTCTAACTTATATGGTTTTACTTGTTCTAGCCATTGTAGTCCTAAAACTATATTTGGATTTATTTGTCCTATTGTAAATTGTATATTTATAGGTATTCCGCCTATAATTACTTCTTGAATAGTTATTTCCTTTGTCTGTTTTAATTCTATTGGTAGATCGGGTATTTCTTGTTCTTGTATTATAATATCATCTTCTGTAATTAATTCTCTAGTTATCCAATTATCTTGTTCTCCTGTGTTGATTAAGATTAAATATTTTCGTTGATTTAATATTCCTGTTATATAATAGGGATGTTGTGTTGGTATTATTTCATTGGGTATTTCATATTCTATTCTTCTGGATGTACTCATTCTTGATGAGGATGAGGGGGCATCTATTTGTCTTTTTGGTGTCATTCCTATTCTTTCTTTTACTATATCTAATTCTTGATTCATATTTAATTCATCATAACTATAATCATTATTATCTATGACCGTTAATATATTGTCGAATGGGGATTCTATATTGATTTTATCAATTTTGTTAGTTGCTTGTACCATATGTTTAGTAGTTAAAATATATAAATTTTTGCATCTTGCTGTAAATATTTTACTTCCAGGGGTTAATTCTATTCCTGATAGTTTCCAATATAATACTAGGGATTTATCTATATTTCTATCTTTTATTGCTACTGTATAATTTGGGTTAACTGTAAACTTAAATTTTTGGTATATTAGATTTCCTTTTACTGCACTAATTATACTTTGTTCAATTGGGTACTTAATTCTATCATCTGCTAAGTATAGTTCTATGGGTGTATTTATTCCTTCCTTAAAACATGCTTTTATTAATATCTGTATTGCTCCTAAGTGTACATGAGTTATTTCGTTTTTCGGTTTTGGTTTTAATGCTTGTATTTCTTTGGTTATTTCTCTTTTACTTATTATGGGTACCATTGCACTACCTTGTGCATATTTACAGTCTACTGTATGTTCTTTTTGGCTTATTATATAATATTCTTCTTTAGGTTTTTTAAACCAATATTTTACCATTGGTACATCTAATACATTATCTATTTTTAAGGTTATTTCTTGTTTCGTAATTTGCTTGTATATATTTGAGTCAAATATTATTTTTTGGTTATTACTATCTTCAGTTTGGTAATTTTCTTTTTCTATTATTCCTGATTCAGTCATCAATTTCGTTTTCTATATCTGATAGATTTATATCGCTATCATCATTATTTAGGTCAGTTTCTAAATCTGCGTCATTTATCTCTATATCTGGTAATTCATCTAGTTCATAAATACTATCGTTACTTTCTAAATCATAATCTATGTATGGTAATTCCGTATAAATATTTTCTTCTATTCTTACTTCGGTAATTTGTTTTTTCTTAATATCTTTAGGTATTTTACAATCTTTAGCTAAGTGTCCTAATTTTCCACAGTTATAGCATTTGCATTCTGATAATTTTTTCTTAGGTCGATAAGGTCTTTTTCTCTTGTAATTTTTTATATAATATCTTTTTCTTGGATTTTTATGCTTATATTTAGATTTAAAAGATTTATATTTTTTAAATCGTTTTTTGTATCTAAACTTATTTTTCTTAGTTTTACAACCAAATTGTGGTGCTATCTTTTGTGTACAACACGACATATTTTTTGTTAATACTTTATCTAATTTTTGTTTATCTTTATATTCATCACACAGTCCTATAAACCATGTTTGTAAATATTTTATTCTAGCTCCTAATGTATCTGTCAAACTAGCTGCATCCCATGCTGTTATTATTTTTGTACTAAATGGTTCAGGTAACTTTGTAAAATATGTTCTTCTAACTGCTATAGCTTCTTCATGAGTATATATTGCTCTATAATAGTAATCTTTAAAAGCGCATGTATATTCATCTATATAACACATATTGCATATTGATAATTTATTCATTAATTGTCTATTTAGATTCTTATCTTTTTCTTGTTCTGCTAATTCTGTTGTCATACTTCCAAATTCATTTCTAATTCCAAATTCGTATTTGTCTAATATAGCTATGCTTGATGTTGTAATTGTTCCACTACTATCTTTATTATTTCTTAATGTTGCTCTACCGTCAGCTGTTATGTTATGTAGCCATAATTTTACTGTTCCTATTAATGTTCTTTCTATATATCCTGGTGTATCTGCTACTGATATTTTATTATCTATTAGTTGCTTTGCAATTTGTCCTATCCATACTTGTATTGTTTTATTTATATCTGTGACACAATCTAAATCTAAAAATTGTGAATGTTCTGGAGTTTTAGTTGGTGTCCATTTATTTAATCTACTTTGCCATATTGCTTCATATCTATTATCATCTGTTACTGTATAATAAGTTGGTTCTCTAGTTCGTGGGTTATCATATCTTCTTTTCTCATATGTTCTACTTGTACTTGGTTGTTCATTTTTTATAGTATGTATATTTGGTTCAGTATTTGTTGTATTTATATTTAAATCTGTTATTTGGTTCATTATTTGGGTATATGTTTCACTGTTATCGTCATTATCGTCTTCATTGTTATTATTGTCTGAATGTATTTCTGATTCGGTTTCGTTTATGGTTACATTATCTATGGTTAAATTGTCTATTGTGATGTTATCAATACTTATGTTTGGAGATTCTTCGTCAGGGTTTAAGCTTTCTAAGTGTATTTGTTCTTTTAACTGTTCTAATTCCATTGCTAACTTTTTTTCTTTTTCTTTTTTTATTTTTTCATTTTGTTTGGCTAATCTGGCTTGTACTTTCTGGGCATATATTTGTTTTAATATTGCTAATTCTTTTTCCATTTCTTGTATTTTTGTAGATGATTCGGATGTTTCTGGTTCTGGTTCAAAATATTCAGGGATTGGTTCTTGAGGTGGTATAGGTTTTTGAGGAGGGGTTTGTTTTATTTGTTGGGTTTTTAGTTGTTCGATTTCTTTTTTGGCTTCTAATCGTATTTTTTCTATTTCTAGTTTTTGATCTATTTCAGTATTTTCTTTTTGTAATCTTATCATTTCTGTTAGACTATCTTCTAATTTAGCTGATATTGGATCCGGCATTAAATATAATTTTGTACCTATTTTTCTATATCGTCGTCCTAAATTTGAGTGTGTTATTGTTATTTGTGTTCCATCTGTTCCTAAAAATGTTTTTTCTTTTACTGGATATTCTTCTTTATTCATAAACAATATTTTATTTCTAATATATCTTTTTGTAATTCTAATTCTTGTATGGTTTGTTTTTGTGCTTCGATTGATTTTTTAGCTACTCCTGCAAATATATTATAATTTAATCTTTCTTTTCTAATTTTAAGTTCTTCGTGTATATCATTTAATTTTCTTAATAATTCCATTTTTCTTATTATTTTTGGTGTTTCTGGATATATATATACTGGGTTGCTCGGCTCTGGTTTATCCATTTACTAATGATTCTCTTATTTTAGTTATTGCTATAATAAAATGTGTTATTCTTTTAGTGAAGTTATTTATTTCCTTGATTATTTGTGTAATTTCTTTTAGCTTATATTTTTGCTGTCTTTTTATTTTACTCTGTTTTTCAATTCTTCTTGTTAAATAGTGTATTTTTATTTTTCTGACTACTTTTGGTTGTTGTCGCTTATACATTATAATTCATCATATTTATATTCTTGTTGTTTTATAAGTTGTCTAATATATTCGTATTCTGTATAGGAAATTGTGTCGATTAATTCAGGTATTTTTGTGTATTCGTATCTTTCATATAATTTATCTAAATTTAGTCTTAGTTTCTGTACTTTAGTTGCTATATTTATTTGTTTATCCAATCTTATACATCTAGGGTGTTTATCTGGTAAATCTTCTCCATATTCAATTCCTTTCATGTTTTCTGTTTGTATTATAAATTGTTTTTTACTTTGTTTCTTTATTCTATTTTTGTAAATATTGTTGGTACTATATTTTTTATTCCTATGCTCGTTTATTTTATTTTCGTTCATCCTATGCTCTGTTATCTTATCTTTTTTATTCCTATGCTCTGATACCAATGGGGGGGGTGGTCCTTTGATCTTCTCTTCTTGGGTCATTTTATCTAAATGCGGAATTATAGTAGTTATCTCGTTCTCTAATTAGTCTTAATATAATATTGATATCTCTTACTATTAGATCTAAATAACCACTATTTTGGGTTTGTATATATCTGTCTAGATTGAATTGTATTAATGTTTCTCTTTCTCTTAGTTCATCTATAGTTCGCTGCCAATTTTCTAAATTATTTTGGTCCATTTTAATAAAAATCTAGATATCCTTCTGTATCTATATCAAGGTATATATCATTATCTCTAGAGTCATCATCACTATCATTGTTTAATATTGTGTCTATCCATAATTCTTTCATTAAGTCTATGATTTCGTGGTTAAATAGTAGGTTATATATTCTTTGTGTGATATCTGTATCTAAATTTTTTAATATATATAAGACTAATATTTTATAGTCTTTATCTCCATTTATAAGATACTTAGGTATTGGTGTTTTATATCTTTCTATATCTTCTGTTTGTTTAGGGTTACTAGTTTCTGCTATCTCGAGTTTCATATAACTAGGTTCTGTCATTTCTTACTTCTGTGTTTTAATCAAACTATTCCTTCTAACCTCTGCTTATATTATTACCTTTATCATCTAATAGTCCAGTATGTTTAATTATCCGGTTGGTCACTACTATGGGTTCCAGCTTTAATCAGTTTACCCTAACCCTGCTTACTTCAGTTGGTTTACTACCCTATTCACGGCTTCCTCGCCTTTTCTGGGTTCAACCATTTTGGAAAAGCTTAGTCTGGGTCTAACTTACTCTCAGCTTCCTAACCATAGCAAACTAATAAGGATAATGTTAACATAATCAGACTATAACATGATAAATAATAATAAGCTAATCAGAGATTATTAGGAATATGATAGATTAGTTACACATATGTAAATATGAGTATACCTTTGTTGTTATCTCGTCGGTAGTATGTGGCATAGATGTTTCTATGTTGGATTCCTCCATAGCAAATATCTGAAATATATTTTTGAGTAATATCTTTTATTGAGTTCTCAACACATGAGAGGTTATAGGTAAGCAGAATTGCTTGCCTTCCTTCTCATCTGTTCGTCTCTATTTATACATAAGAGGCAAGTGCCTCAATAATTCACATAAACGTTTCCAAATAGTGGAAAACGCGTAAAAGGAAAGTAAAACGCGTGAACAGTGCTAGTCACTGTGCACTTTACGACTTTTTACATCTTTTTTACAATTTTTTCAAAAAGTAAACAGTAACATTACTGTGTACTTTCTGACTTATTTGCACAAAGAAAAACGTGTGGGGTTTAGTGTTTCCCACTAAAAAAAAGTAAAAAGATTCTCAATAATTTACATAATAAGACAAACTAAAAATATCTGCGGGTCTTCCCATTAGCTTTTGTCTGTAGCTCTTCTGTCCTGCTGTCATCATTCTAGATTTACTTCTGGTATAGTTGTAGTATTTCCTCCACTGCACTTTGAACAATGGTGATCTGGGTATTTTGGTCCTAAATACTGGCAATATTTAACCAATAAATTTTCTGAAATAAAATCTTTTTTGATAGCTCTTGTTGTTGGGGTATCTTCGGGTCTTAGTAATGTCCATATCCAACTACGTACTTCTTCCATATCTTCTTGTCGTAGTACTCTTGCATTTGCATAGATCATGGCATGGTCTCTACAATGATATTTCCATATGTTATGTCCATTGGTGTAATTGTTGACTAGTTCTTGAATAATTACTTGCAGTCCTATTAATCTTTTTGTAGCAAAGAATGTTGGTATATCAACTTCTGGTATTTCTGGTTGCTTTTCTATATCCTCTGGGATAATCATATCTCTGGTTAGTCCAATTTTTACTACTTGGATGAGTGGTTTTATCTCATTGTATAATATTTCGGCTGGTGCTGAATAACATCTTATATAAAAGAATGATCCGTCTGTAATTCTTTTGTATATGGAAAAGGCATTATATAAGTCTGGTATTTGTTGTAGTTCTGCTCCATCGGCTGTATATACTGTTGCGAGTAGTCCATATTCATAGCATGTACGTACTAAATTTGCACTGGTGCCAGGCTGGGCTATTAGTTTATTGTATCCTTGTAGTTTCTGAGTTATAAAATCTTTTTGAGGGTCAGTGGTTGTCTGAGATCTTGGATGTAAATTCAAAAAGGTTTGGGTTTTATACATATTTTGGATGTATGCTCTGGAAATGTGGTTATATACTTGTTTATTTTGGTTTAGACTTGCGGCATATGTGGATGTTTGTGGACTTGGTATAGTCGGATGTGATAGGTTTATGGGTTGTTTATTTCTGATAGAGGTTTTTGTAAACTGGTTATTTAAATTTTGGTTTTGTCTTTTTGTAGGTTGACTGGTTGGATTTGAGCTGCTTGCTCCTGTAGATGCTTTTCCTGTAGCTGCATTAACAAACTTGTTATGAGTTTTATGGAGTTTCTCAACGTCTCCTTCTAGTTCTGGAATTTTTATGTCTTCCGATTGACATAGTTCAGCATATTTTGAGTCATGCGGTTGACTTGTAGCTTTGTCCTTCTTTAGCTCTTTTAGTTCTAGCTCAAAACTGTCCACTTTTAAGCAAAGTGTAGTCATGGCTTTTAACAAAATATCCATTTGGCTATCTTGATCTGTCTGGGTAGCTTTGTCTTGATAAGTAGTCTGCAGTGACATTTTTGTTAGTACTGATCACTTCTATTGTAAATGTAAAATTTTGTATATTTAAGACAAGTCTTCGTATTTCTTTTGTTGTAACTGAGTCGTCTAATTTTCTTGTTAGCCACCATTTTACTTGTGTATTATCTGTTCTGACAATAAATTTGTTATAAACAATATATGGTTCGAATGCTAATAAACATTTATATAAGGCAAATAATTCTTTCCTATTTATTTCCCATTTATCTTGAGGTTCCGTATATGTTCCTGAGTGATATCTACAGTGATGTTCTGTTTTTGTATCAATATACTTATATTTTAATACTCCACCGTAACTATGGTTACTTGAATCTGTTTCTACTATATATATAAATTCTTTTGTTATATCTGGAAAATATAATTTTGGTAACTTTTGACATAATTCTTTAACCTTTTGTATATGTTTTCTATCTGTTTGGTCAAAATGATATTCAATATCCTTTTTTAATTTTTTATTTAATGGTTTTAAATATTCTGCTAATTTTGGTATATATTCTCTTACTTGATTTACTAATCCTAAAAAGGATTGTAATTTTTTCTTCGTATCTAGTATTTCATCTGAATTTATAATTTTTTGTACTATATGTGTTTGCATTTTTACTCCATTCTTATCTATTTGTATACCAAGAAATTCTATTTGTTTTTTCATTATTTCTGCCTTGCTTTTACTTAAACTAATTCCTGCTGTATCTATAATGTTAATAAATTTATTTAGTAATTGTATGTGTTCGTCTTCTGTTCTTGAATATAACAATATATCATCAATATATACAATACAATTTTCTAATTGTGTAAAGTAAGTATCCATAAAATGTTGATACCTACCTGGTGCATTTTTATATCCAAAGGGTAAAACATTCCATTCATAAAATCCTTGGGGTACTGTGAATGCTGTTAAATGTTTAGAGTTATCTTCTAATTTTAAATGATAAAATCCTGATTTGCAATCAAATTTGCTAAAGTAATTATATCCTTGGATTTGTCTAATTTTTAATATTTTATTTGGTATTGGGTAATTATAAGTTTTAGTTTTGGCATTTAGATTTCTATAATCAATAACCATCCTACTCTTCCCTCTTTTTTGTTCACTATGTTTGTTAACAATAAAGGCGGGACTAGTATGTTTACTGTTACTAGCTTGGATGTAATTATTTTGAAGTAATTCATCTATGTGTAAGGTAAATTCTTTTAAGTCATCAAAGTTATATTTTAATGGTTTTTGGGTTATTATACTATTCTGATTTATTAGTTCTATTGTAACTGTTGTTTTATGTTTATGCCATCCTTTAAGCGGATTGTCACTATATAAGGGTTCTAACTTATCATAGATTGATTGTAACATATTGATATTAAAGGTTATAATTTCTATTGCTTTCTCTGGATGGTTATTGATTATAGAAATCTAAATGCCAAAACTAAAACTTATAATTACCCAATACCAAATAAAATATTAAAAATTAGACAAATCCAAGGATATAATTACTTTAGCAAATTTGATTGCAAATCAGGATTTTATCATTTAAAATTAGAAGATAACTCTAAACATTTAACAGCATTCACAGTACCCCAAGGATTTTATGAATGGAATGTTTTACCCTTTGGATATAAAAATGCACCAGGTAGGTATCAACATTTTATGGATACTTACTTTACACAATTAGAAAATTGTATTGTATATATTGATGATATATTGTTATATTCAAGAACAGAAGACGAACACATACAATTACTAAATAAATTTATTAACATTATAGATACAGCAGGAATTAGTTTAAGTAAAAGCAAGGCAGAAATAATGAAAAAACAAATAGAATTTCTTGGTATACAAATAGATAAGAATGGAGTAAAAATGCAAACACATATAGTACAAAAAATTATAAATTCAGATGAAATACTAGATACGAAGAAAAAATTACAATCCTTTTTAGGATTAGTAAATCAAGTAAGAGAATATATACCAAAATTAGCAGAATATTTAAAACCATTAGATAAAAAATTAAAAAAGGATATTGAATATCATTTTGACCAAACAGATAGAAAACATATACAAAAGGTTAAAGAATTATGTCAAAAGTTACCAAAATTATATTTTCCAGATATAACAAAAGAATTTATATATATAGTAGAAACAGATTCAAGTAACCATAGTTACGGTGGAGTATTAAAATATAAGTATATTGATACAAAAACAGAACATCACTGTAGATATCACTCAGGAACATATACGGAACCTCAAGATAAATGGGAAATAAATAGGAAAGAATTATTTGCCTTATATAAATGTTTATTAGCATTCGAACCATATATTGTTTATAACAAATTTATTGTCAGAACAGATAATACACAAGTAAAATGGTGGCTAACAAGAAAATTAGACGACTCAGTTACAACAAAAGAAATACGAAGACTTGTCTTAAATATACAAAATTTTACATTTACAATAGAAGTGATCAGTACTAACAAAAATGTCACTGCAGACTACTTATCAAGACAAAGCTACCCAGACAGATCAAGATAGCCAAATGGATATTTTGTTAAAAGCCATGACTACACTTTGCTTAAAAGTGGACAGTTTTGAGCTAGAACTAAAAGAGCTAAAGAAGGACAAAGCTACAAGTCAACCGCATGACTCAAAATATGCTGAACTATGTCAATCGGAAGACATAAAAATTCCAGAACTAGAAGGAGACGTTGAGAAACTCCATAAAACTCATAACAAGTTTGTTAATGCAGCTACAGGAAAAGCATCTACAGGAGCAAGCAGCTCAAATCCAACCAGTCAACCTACAAAAAGACAAAACCAAAATTTAAATAACCAGTTTACAAAAACCTCTATCAGAAATAAACAACCCATAAACCTATCACATCCGACCATACCAAGTCCACAAACATCCACATATGCCGCAAGTCTAAACCAAAATAAACAAGTATATAACCACATTTCCAGAGCATACATCTTTAAAAGCGCATGTATATTCATCTATATAACACATATTGCATATTGATAATTTATTCATTAATTGTCTATTTAGATTCTTATCTTTTTCTTGTTCTGCTAATTCTGTTGTCATACTTCCAAATTCATTTCTAATTCCAAATTCATATTTGTCTAATATAGCTATGCTTGATGTTGTAATTGTTCCACTACTATCTTTATTATTTCTTAATGTTGCTCTACCGTCAGCTGTTATGTTATGTAGCCATAATTTTACTGTTCCTATTAATGTTCTTTCTATATATCCTGGTGTATCTGCTACTGATATTTTATTATCTATTAGTTGCTTTGCAATTTGTCCTATCCATACTTGTATTGTTTTATTTATATCTGTGACACAATCTAAATCTAAAAATTGTGAATGTTCTGGAGTTTTAGTTGGTGTCCATTTATTTAATCTACTTTGCCATATTGCTTCATATCTATTATCATCTGTTACTGTATAATAAGTTGGTTCTCTAGTTCGTGGGTTATCATATCTTCTTTTCTCATATGTTCTACTTGTACTTGGTTGTTCATTTTTTATAGTATGTATATTTGGTTCAGTATTTGTTGTATTTATATTTAAATCTGTTATTTGGTTCATTATTTGGGTATATGTTTCACTGTTATCGTCATTATCGTCTTCATTGTTATTATTGTCTGAATGTATTTCTGATTCGGTTTCGTTTATGGTTACATTATCTATGGTTAAATTGTCTATTGTGATGTTATCAATACTTATGTTTGGAGATTCTTCGTCAGGGTTTAAGCTTTCTAAGTGTATTTGTTCTTTTAACTGTTCTAATTCCATTGCTAACTTTTTTTCTTTTTCTTTTTTTATTTTTTCATTTTGTTTGGCTAATCTGGCTTGTACTTTCTGGGCATATATTTGTTTTAATATTGCTAATTCTTTTTCCATTTCTTGTATTTTTGTAGATGATTCGGATGTTTCTGGTTCTGGTTCAAAATATTCAGGGATTGGTTCTTGAGGTGGTATAGGTTTTTGAGGAGGGGTTTGTTTTATTTGTTGGGTTTTTAGTTGTTCGATTTCTTTTTTGGCTTCTAATCGTATTTTTTCTATTTCTAGTTTTTGATCTATTTCAGTATTTTCTTTTTGTAATCTTATCATTTCTGTTAGACTATCTTCTAATTTAGCTGATATTGGATCCGGCATTAAATATAATTTTGTACCTATTTTTCTATATCGTCGTCCTAAATTTGAGTGTGTTATTGTTATTTGTGTTCCATCTGTTCCTAAAAATGTTTTTTCTTCTACTGGATATTCTTCTTTATTCATAAACAATATTTTATTTCTAATATATCTTTTTGTAATTCTAATTCTTGTATGGTTTGTTTTTGTGCTTCGATTGATTTTTTAGCTACTCCTGCAAATATATTATAATTTAATCTTTCTTTTCTAATTTTAAGTTCTTCGTGTATATCATTTAATTTTCTTAATAATTCCATTTTTCTTATTATTTTTGGTGTTTCTGGATATATATATACTGGGTTGCTCGGCTCTGGTTTATCCATTTACTAATGATTCTCTTATTTTAGTTATTGCTATAATAAAATGTGTTATTCTTTTAGTGAAGTTATTTATTTCCTTGATTATTTGTGTAATTTCTTTTAGCTTATATTTTTGCTGTCTTTTTATTTTACTCTGTTTTTCAATTCTTCTTGTTAAATAGTGTATTTTTATTTTTCTGACTACTTTTGGTTGTTGTCGCTTATACATTATAATTCATCATATTCATATTCTTGTTGTTTTATAAGTTGTCTAATATATTCGTATTCTGTATAGGAAATTGTGTCGATTAATTCAGGTATTTTTGTGTATTCGTATCTTTCATATAATTTATCTAAATTTAGTCTTAGTTTCTGTACTTTAGTTGCTATATTTATTTGTTTATCCAATCTTATACATCTAGGGTGTTTATCTGGTAAATCTTCTCCATATTCAATTCCTTTCATGTTTTCTGTTTGTATTATAAATTGTTTTTTACTTTGTTTCTTTATTCTATTTTTGTAAATATTGTTGGTACTATATTTTTTATTCCTATGCTCGTTTATTTTATTTTCGTTCATCCTATGCTCTGTTATCTTATCTTTTTTATTCCTATGCTCTGATACCAATGTGGGGGGTGGTCCTTTGATCTTCTCTTCTTGGGTCATTTTATCTAAATGCGGAATTATAGTAGTTATCTCGTTCTCTAATTAGTCTTAATATAATATTGATATCTCTTACTATTAGATCTAAATAACCACTATTTTGGGTTTGTATATATCTGTCTAGATTGAATTGTATTAATGTTTCTCTTTCTCTTAGTTCATCTATAGTTCGCTGCCAATTTTCTAAATTATTTTGGTCCATTTTAATAAAAATCTAGATATCCTTCTGTATCTATATCAAGGTATATATCATTATCTCTAGAGTCATCATCACTATCATTGTTTAATATTGTGTCTATCCATAATTCTTTCATTAAGTCTATGATTTCGTGGTTAAATAGTAGGTTATATATTCTTTGTGTGATATCTGTATCTAAATTTTTTAATATATATAAGACTAATATTTTATAGTCTTTATCTCCATTTATAAGATACTTAGGTATTGGTGTTTTATATCTTTCTATATCTTCTGTTTGTTTAGGGTTACTAGTTTCTGCTATCTCGAGTTTCATATAACTAGGTTCTGTCATTTCTTACTTCTGTGTTTTAATCAATTATTCCTTCTAACCTCTGCTTATATTATTACCTTTATCATCTAATAGTCCAGTATGTTTAATTATCCGGTTGGTCACTACTATGGGTTCCAGCTTTAATCAGTTTACCCTAACCCTGCTTACTTCAGTTGGTTTACTACCCTATTCACGGCTTCCTCGCCTTTTCTGGGTTCAACCATTTTGGAAAAGCTTAGTCTGGGTCTAACTTACTCTCAGCTTCCTAACCATAGCAAACTAATAAGGATAATGTTAACATAATCAGACTATAACATGATAAATAATAATAAGCTAATCAGAGATTATTAGGAATATGATAGATTAGTTACACATATGTAAATATGAGTATACCTTTGTTGTTATCTCGTCGGTAGTATGTGGCATAGATGTTTCTATGTTGGATTCCTCCATAGCAAATATCTGAAATATATTTTTGAGTAATATTTTTTATTGAGTTCTCAACACATGAGAGGTTATAGGTAAGCAGAATTGCTTGCCTTCCTTTTCATCTGTTCGTCTCTATTTATACATAAGAGGCAAGTGCCTCAATAATTCACATAAACGTTTCCAAATAGTGGAAAACGCGTAAAAGGAAAGTAAAACGCGTGAACAGTGCTAGTCACTGTGCACTTTACGACTTTTTACATCTTTTTTACAATTTTTTCAAAAAGTAAACAGTAACATTACTGTGTACTTTCTGACTTATTTGCACAAAGAAAAACGTGTGGGGTTTAGTGTTTCCCACTAAAAAAAGTAAAAAGATTCTCAATAATTTACATAATAAGACAAACTAAAAATATCTGCGGGTCTTCCCATTAGCTTTTGTCTGTAGCTTTATCTGGTAAATCTTCTCCATATTCAATTCCTTTCATGTTTTCTGTTTGTATTATAAATTGTTTTTTACTTTGTTTCTTTATTCTATTTTTGTAAATATTGTTGGTACTATATTTTTTATTCCTATGCTCGTTTATTTTATTTTCGTTCATCCTATGCTCTGTTATCTTATCTTTTTTATTCCTATGCTCTGATACCAATGTGGGGGGGGGTCCTTTGATCTTCTCTTCTTGGGTCATTTTATCTAAATGCGGAATTATAGTAGTTATCTCGTTCTCTAATTAGTCTTAATATAATATTGATATCTCTTACTATTAGATCTAAATAACCACTATTTTGGGTTTGTATATATCTGTCTAGATTGAATTGTATTAATGTTTCTCTTTCTCTTAGTTCATCTATAGTTCGCTGCCAATTTTCTAAATTATTTTGGTCCATTTTAATAAAAATCTAGATATCCTTCTGTATCTATATCAAGGTATATATCATTATCTCTAGAGTCATCATCACTATCATTGTTTAATATTGTGTCTATTCATAATTCTTTCATTAAGTCTATGATTTCGTGGTTAAATAGTAGGTTATATATTCTTTGTGTGATATCTGTATCTAAATTTTTTAATATATATAAGACTAATATTTTATAGTCTTTATCTCCATTTATAAGATACTTAGGTATTGGTGTTTTATATCTTTCTATATCTTCTGTTTGTTTAGGGTTACTAGTTTCTGCTATCTCGAGTTTCATATAACTAGGTTCTGTCATTTCTTACTTCTGTGTTTTAATCAATTATTCCTTCTAACCTCTGCTTATATTATTACCTTTATCATCTAATAGTCCAGTATGTTTAATTATCCGGTTGGTCACTACTATGGGTTCCAGCTTTAATCAGTTTACCCTAACCCTGCTTACTTCAGTTGGTTTACTACCCTATTCACGGCTTCCTCGCCTTTTCTGGGTTCAACCATTTTGGAAAAGCTTAGTCTGGGTCTAACTTACTCTCAGCTTCCTAACCATAGCAAACTAATAAGGATAATGTTAACATAATCAGACTATAACATGATAAATAATAATAAGCTAATCAGAGATTATTAGGAATATGATAGATTAGTTACACATATGTAAATATGAGTATACCTTTGTTGTTATCTCGTCGGTAGTATGTGGCATAGATGTTTCTATGTTGGATTCCTCCATAGCAAATATCTGAAATATATTTTTGAGTAATATCTTTTATTGAGTTCTCAACACATGAGAGGTTATAGGTAAGCAGAATTGCTTGCCTTCTTTCTCATCTGTCGTCTCTATTTATACATAAGAGGCAAGTGCCTCAATAATTCACATAATCGTTTCCAAATAGTGGAAAACGCGTAAAAGAAAAGTAAAACGCGTGAACAGTGCTAGTCACTGTGCACTTTACGACTTTTTACATCTTTTTTACAATTTTTTCAAAAAGTAAACAGTAACATTACTGTGTACTTTCTGACTTATTTGCACAAAGGAAAACGTGTGGGGTTTAGTGTTTCCCACTAAAAAAAGTAAAAAGATTCTCAATAATTTACATAATAAGACAAACTAAAATAATATCTGCGGGTCTTCCCATTAGCTTTTGTCTGTAGCTCTTCTGTCCTGCTGTCATCATTCTAGATTTACTTCTGGTATAGTTGTAGTATTTCCTCCACTGCACTTTGAACAATGGTGATCTGGGTATTTTGGTCCTAAATACTGGCAATATTTAACCAATAAATTTTCTGAAATAAAATCTTTTTTGATAGCTCTTGTTGTTGGGGTATCTTCGGGTCTTAGTAATGTCCATATCCAACTACGTACTTCTTCCATATCTTCTTGTCGTAGTACTCTTGCATTTGCATAGATCATGGCATGGTCTCTACAATGATATTTCCATATGTTATGTCCATTGGTGTAATTGTTGACTAGTTCTTGAATAATTACTTGCAGTCCTATTAATCTTTTTGTAGCAAAGAATGTCGGTATATCAACTTCTGGTATTTCTGGTTGCTTTTCTATATCCTCTGGGATAATCATATCTCTGGTTAGTCCAATTTTTACTACTTGGATGAGTGGTTTTATCTCATTGTATAATATTTCGGCTGGTGCTGAATAACATCTTATATAAAAGAATGATCCGTCTGTAATTCTTTTGTATATGGAAAAGGCATTATATAAGTCTGGTATTTGTTGTAGTTCTGCTCCATCGGCTGTATATACTGTTGCGAGTAGTCCATATTCATAGCATGTACGTACTAAATTTGTACTGGTGCCAGGCTGGGCTATTAGTTTATTGTATCCTTGTAGTTTCTGAGTTATAAAATCTTTTTGAGGGTCAGTGGTTGTCTGAGATCTTGGATGTAAATTCAAAAAGGTTTGGGTTTTATACATATTTTGGATGTATGCTCTGGAAATGTGGTTATATACTTGTTTATTTTGGTTTAGACTTGCGGCATATGTGGATGTTTGTGGACTTGGTATAGTCGGATGTGATAGGTTTATGGGTTGTTTATTTCTGATAGAGGTTTTTGTAAACTGGTTATTTAAATTTTGGTTTTGTCTTTTTGTAGGTTGACTGGTTGGATTTGAGCTGCTTGCTCCTGTAGATGCTTTTCCTGTAGCTGCATTAACAAACTTGTTATGAGTTTTATGGAGTTTCTCAACGTCTCCTTCTAGTTCTGGAATTTTTATGTCTTCCGATTGACATAGTTCAGCATATTTTGAGTCATGCGGTTGACTTGTAGCTTTGTCCTTCTTTAGCTCTTTTAGTTCTAGCTCAAAACTGTCCACTTTTAAGCAAAGTGTAGTCATGGCTTTTAACAAAATATCCATTTGGCTATCTTGATCTGTCTGGGTAGCTTTGTCTTGATAAGTAGTCTGCAGTGACATTTTTGTTAGTACTGATCACTTCTATTGTAAATGTAAAATTTTGTATATTTAAGACAAGTCTTCGTATTTCTTTTGTTGTAACTGAGTCGTCTAATTTTCTTGTTAGCCACCATTTTACTTGTGTATTATCTGTTCTGACAATAAATTTGTTATAAACAATATATGGTTCGAATGCTAATAAACATTTATATAAGGCAAATAATTCTTTCCTATTTATTTCCCATTTATCTTGAGGTTCCGTATATGTTCCTGAGTGATATCTACAGTGATGTTCTGTTTTTGTATCAATATACTTATATTTTAATACTCCACCGTAACTATGGTTACTTGAATCTGTTTCTACTATATATATAAATTCTTTTGTTATATCTGGAAAATATAATTTTGGTAACTTTTGACATAATTCTTTAACCTTTTGTATATGTTTTCTATCTGTTTGGTCAAAATGATATTCAATATCCTTTTTTAATTTTTTATTTAATGGTTTTAAATATTCTGCTAATTTTGGTATATATTCTCTTACTTGATTTACTAATCCTAAAAAGGATTGTAATTTTTTCTTCGTATCTAGTATTTCATCTGAATTTATAATTTTTTGTACTATATGTGTTTGCATTTTTACTCCATTCTTATCTATTTGTATACCAAGAAATTCTATTTGTTTTTTCATTATTTCTGCCTTGCTTTTACTTAAACTAATTCCTGCTGTATCTATAATGTTAATAAATTTATTTAGTAATTGTATGTGTTCGTCTTCTGTTCTTGAATATAACAATATATCATCAATATATACAATACAATTTTCTAATTGTGTAAAGTAAGTATCCATAAAATGTTGATACCTACCTGGTGCATTTTTATATCCAAAGGGTAAAACATTCCATTCATAAAATCCTTGGGGTACTGTGAATGCTGTTAAATGTTTAGAGTTATCTTCTAATTTTAAATGATAAAATCCTGATTTGCAATCAAATTTGCTAAAGTAATTATATCCTTGGATTTGTCTAATTTTTAATATTTTATTTGGTATTGGGTAATTATAAGTTTTAGTTTTGGCATTTAGATTTCTATAATCAATAACCATCCTACTCTTCCCTCTTTTTTGTTCACTATGTTTGTTAACAATAAAGGCGGGACTAGTATGTTTACTGTTACTAGCTTGGATGTAATTATTTTGAAGTAATTCATCTATGTGTAAGGTAAATTCTTTTAAGTCATCAAAGTTATATTTTAATGGTTTTTGGGTTATTATACTATTCTGATTTATTAGTTCTATTGTAACTGTTGTTTTATGTTTATGCCATCCTTTAAGCGGATTGTCACTATATAAGGGTTCTAACTTATCATAGATTGATTGTAACATATTGATATTAAAGGTTATAATTTCTATTGCTTTCTCTGTTGTCACTTGATTTTCTAGTTTTTGTGTTATCTTTTCTGATCCTTTTATCCATGGTGTTGTTTTTCTAGGTTTATTTTGTACTCGTTTGGCTCCTATTTTTTGTTTACAAGGTGTTGTAAACCAGCAGTGTGTTTTTGTTAGTATATGAGGGTATAGTTCATCGATAAAGGGCATTCCTAAAATTATATCTCTTGTTGTGAAATCATAGTTATACATTGTTTTTATTGTTAGTATTTTATCATATATTTGTAATTTGACATCTTTTGCATAATATTTTATTATACTTCCTTCGTCATTAAATCCTGAAAATACAGTTGGATTTTTTATCTTTTGCCACTTAGTTTCTGGTAAACAATTGTATCTACATAAATTTGCTTCTGCACCGGTATCTATCATTGGTGTGTAATATCTACTATTGTATCCTTCTACAATTATTTTTGCTAATATATATACTTTCATTTTAAAGTATTTTTATAATATTGATTTTGTCCTATTGATTATTACATTTTTATTTTGGTAATGAATGATCAATCTTTTATCTTCTAACTTATATGGTTTTACTTGTTCTAGCCATTGTAGTCCTAAAACTATATTTGGATTTATTTGTCCTATTGTAAATTGTATATTTATAGGTATTCCGCCTATAATTACTTCTTGAATAGTTATTTCCTTTGTCTGTTTTAATTCTATTGGTAGATCGGGTATTTCTTGTTCTTGTATTATAATATCATCTTCTGTAATTAATTCTCTAGTTATCCAATTATCTTGTTCTCCTGTGTTGATTAAGATTAAATATTTTCGTTGATTTAATATTCCTGTTATATAATAGGGATGTTGTGTTGGTATTATTTCATTGGGTATTTCATATTCTATTCTTCTGGATGTACTCATTCTTGATAAGGATGAGGGGGCATCTATTTGTCTTTTTGGTGTCATTCCTATTCTTTCTTTTACTATATCTAATTCTTGATTCATATTTAATTCATCATAACTATAATCATTATTATCTATGACCGTTAATATATTGTCGAATGGGGATTCTATATTGATTTTATCAATTTTGTTAGTTGCTTGTACCATATGTTTAGTAGTTAAAATATATAAATTTTTGCATCTTGCTGTAAATATTTTACTTCCAGGGGTTAATTCTATTCCTGATAGTTTCCAATATAATACTAGGGATTTATCTATATTTCTATCTTTTATTGCTACTGTATAATTTGGGTTAACTGTAAACTTAAATTTTTGGTATATTAGATTTCCTTTTACTGCACTAATTATACTTTGTTCAATTGGGTACTTAATTCTATCATCTGCTAAGTATAGTTCTATGGGTGTATTTATTCCTTCCTTAAAACATGCTTTTATTAATATCTGTATTGCTCCTAAGTGTACATGAGTTATTTCGTTTTTCGGTTTTGGTTTTAATGCTTGTATTTCTTTGGTTATTTCTCTTTTACTTATTATGGGTACCATTGCACTACCTTGTGCATATTTACAGTCTACTGTATGTTCTTTTTGGCTTATTATATAATATTCTTCTTTAGGTTTTTTAAACCAATATTTTACCATTGGTACATCTAATACATTATCTATTTTTAAGGTTATTTCTTGTTTCGTAATTTGCTTGTATATATTTGAGTCAAATATTATTTTTTGGTTATTACTATCTTCAGTTTGGTAATTTTCTTTTTCTATTATTCCTGATTCAGTCATCAATTTCGTTTTCTATATCTGATAGATTTATATCGCTATCATCATTATTTAGGTCAGTTTCTAAATCTGCGTCATTTATCTCTATATCTGGTAATTCATCTAGTTCATAAATACTATCGTTACTTTCTAAATCATAATCTATGTATGGTAATTTCGTATAAATATTTTCTTCTATTCTTACTTCGGTAATTTGTTTTTTCTTAATATCTTTAGGTATTTTACAATCTTTAGCTAAGTGTCCTAATTTTCCACAGTTATAGCATTTGCATTCTGATAATTTTTTCTTAGGTCGATAAGGTCTTTTTCTCTTGTAATTTTTTATATAATATCTTTTTCTTGGATTTTTATGCTTATATTTAGATTTAAAAGATTTATATTTTTTAAATCGTTTTTTGTATCTAAACTTATTTTTCTTAGTTTTACAACCAAATTGTGGTGCTATCTTTTGTGTACAACACGACATATTTCTTGTTAATACTTTATCTAATTTTTGTTTATCTTTATATTCATCACACAGTCCTATAAACCATGTTTGTAAATATTTTATTCTAGCTCCTAATGTATCTGTCAAACTAGCTGCATCCCATGCTGTTATTATTTTTGTACTAAATGGTTCAGGTAACTTTGTAAAATATGTTCTTCTAACTGCTATAGCTTCTTCATGAGTATATATTGCTCTATAATAGTAATCTTTAAAAGCGCATGTATATTCATCTATATAACACATATTGCATATTGATAATTTATTCATTAATTGTCTATTTAGATTCTTATCTTTTTCTTGTTCTGCTAATTCTGTTGTCATACTTCCAAATTCATTTCTAATTCCAAATTCGTATTTGTCTAATATAGCTATGCTTGATGTTGTAATTGTTCCACTACTATCTTTATTATTTCTTAATGTTGCTCTACCGTCAGCTGTTATGTTATGTAGCCATAATTTTACTGGTCCTATTAATGTTCTTTCTATATATCCTGGTGTATCTGCTACTGATATTTTATTATCTATTAGTTGCTTTGCAATTTGTCCTATCCATACTTGTATTGTTTTATTTATATCTGTGACACAATCTAAATCTAAAAATTGTGAATGTTCTGGAGTTTTAGTTGGTGTCCATTTATTTAATCTACTTTGCCATATTGCTTCATATCTATTATCATCTGTTACTGTATAATAAGTTGGTTCTCTAGTTCGTGGGTTATCATATCTTCTTTTCTCATATGTTCTACTTGTACTTGGTTGTTCATTTTTTATAGTATGTATATTTGGTTCAGCATTTGTTGTATTTATATTTAATTCTGTTATTTGGTTCATTATTTGGGTATATGTTTCACTGTTATCATCATTATCGTCTTCATTGTTATTATTGTCTGAATGTATTTCTGATTCGGTTTCGTTTATGGTTACATTATCTATGGTTAAATTGTCTATTGTGATGTTATCAATACTTATGTTTGGAGATTCTTCGTCAGGGTTTAAGCTTTCTAAGTGTATTTGTTCTTTTAACTGTTCTAATTCCATTGCTAACTTTTTTTCTTTTTCTTTTTTTATTTTTTCATTTTGTTTGGCTAATCTGGCTTGTACTTTCTGGGCATATATTTGTTTTAATATTGCTAATTCTTTTTCCATTTCTTGTATTTTTGTAGATGATTCGGATGTTTCTGGCTCTGGTTCAAAATATTCAGGGATTGGTTCTTGAGGTGGTATAGGTTTTTGAGGAGGGGTTTGTTTTATTTGTTGGGTTTTTAGTTGTTCGATTTCTTTTTTGGCTTCTAATCGTATTTTTTCTATTTCTAGTTTTTGATCTATTTCAGTATTTTCTTTTTGTAATCTTATCATTTCTGTTAGACTATCTTCTAATTTAGCTGATATTGGATCCGGCATTAAATATAATTTTGTACCTATTTTTCTATATCGTCGTCCTAAATTTGAGTGTGTTATTGTTATTTGTGTTCCATCTGTTCCTAAAAATGTTTTTTCTTCTACTGGATATTCTTCTTTATTCATAAACAATATTTTATTTCTAATATATCTTTTTGTAATTCTAATTCTTGTATGGTTTGTTTTTGTGCTTCGATTGATTTTTTAGCTACTCCTGCAAATATATTATAATTTAATCTTTCTTTTCTAATTTTAAGTTCTTCGTGTATATCATTTAATTTTCTTAATAATTCCATTTTTCTTATTATTTTTGGTGTTTCTGGATATATATATACTGGGTTGCTCGGCTCTGGTTTATCCATTTACTAATGATTCTCTTATTTTAGTTATTGCTATAATAAAATGTGTTATTCTTTTAGTGAAGTTATTTATTTCCTTGATTATTTGTGTAATTTCTTTTAGCTTATATTTTTGCTGTCTTTTTATTTTACTCTGTTTTTCAATTCTTCTTGTTAAATAGTGTATTTTTATTTTTCTGACTACTTTTGGTTGTTGTCGCTTATACATTATAATTCATCATATTTATATTCTTGTTGTTTTATAAGTTGTCTAATATATTCGTATTCTGTATAGGAAATTGTGTCGATTAATTCAGGTATTTTTGTGTATTCGTATCTTTCATATAATTTATCTAAATTTAGTCTTAGTTTCTGTACTTTAGTTGCTATATTTATTTGTTTATCCAATCTTACTATTTTGGGTTTGTATATATCTGTCTAGATTGAATTGTATTAATGTTTCTCTTTCTCTTAGTTCATCTATAGTTCGCTGCCAATTTTCTAAATTATTTTGGTCCATTTTAATAAAAATCTAGATATCCTTCTGTATCTATATCAAGGTATATATCATTATCTCTAGAGTCATTATCACTATCATTGTTTAATATTGTGTCTATCCATAATTCTTTCATTAAGTCTATGATTTCGTGGTTAAATAGTAGGTTATATATTCTTTGTGTGATATCTGTATCTAAATTTTTTAATATATATAAGACTAATATTTTATAGTCTTTATCTCCATTTATTGGTGTTTTATATCTTTCTATATCTTCTGTTTGTTTAGGGTTACTAGTTTCTGCTATCTCGAGTTTCATATAACTAGGTTCTGTCATTTCTTACTTCTGTGTTTTAATCAATTATTCCTTCTAACCTCTGCTTATATTATTACCTTTATCATCTAATAGTCCAGTATGTTTAATTATCCGGTTGGTCACTACTATGGGTTCCAGCTTTAATCAGTTTACCCTAACCCTGCTTACTTCAGTTGGTTTACTACCCTATTCACGGCTTCCTCGCCTTTTCTGGGTTCAACCATTTTGGAAAAGCTTAGTCTGGGTCTAACTTACTCTCAGCTTCCTAACCATAGCAAACTAATAAGGATAATGTTAACATAATCAGACTATAACATGATAAATAATAATAAGCTAATCAGAGATTATTAGGAATATGATAGATTAGTTACACATATGTAAATATGAGTATACCTTTGTTGTTATCTCGTCGGTAGTATGTGGCATAGATGTTTCTATGTTGGATTCCTCCATAGCAAATATCTGAAATATATTTTTGAGTAATATCTTTTATTGAGTTCTCAACACATGAGAGGTTATAGGTAAGCAGAATTGCTTGCCTTCCTTCTCATCTGTTCGTCTCTATTTATACATAAGAGGCAAGTGCCTCAATAATTCACATAAACGTTTCCAAATAGTGGAAAACGCGTAAAAGAAAAGTAAAACGCGTGAACAGTGCTAGTCACTGTGCACTTTACGACTTTTTACATCTTTTTTACAATTTTTTCAAAAAGTAAACAGTAACATTACTGTGTACTTTCTGACTTATTTGCACAAAGAAAAACGTGTGGGGTTTAGTGTTTCCCACTAAAAAAAGTAAAAAGATTCTCAATAATTTACATAATAAGACAAACTAAAAATATCTGCGGGTCTTCCCATTAGCTTTTGTCTGTAGCTCTTCTGTCCTGCTGTCATCATTCTAGATTTACTTCTGGTATAGTTGTAGTATTTCCTCCACTGCACTTTGAACAATGGTGATCTGGGTATTTTGGTCCTAAATACTGGCAATATTTAACCAATAAATTTTCTGAAATAAAATCTTTTTTGATAGCTCTTGTTGTTGGGGTATCTTCGGGTCTTAGTAATGTCCATATCCAACTACGTACTTCTTCCATATCTTCTTGTCGTAGTACTCTTGCATTTGCATAGATCATGGCATGGTCTCTACAATGATATTTCCATATGTTATGTCCATTGGTGTAATTGTTGACTAGTTCTTGAATAATTACTTGCAGTCCTATTAATCTTTTTGTAGCAAAGAATGTTGGTATATCAACTTCTGGTATTTCTGGTTGCTTTTCTATATCCTCTGGGATAATCATATCTCTGGTTAGTCCAATTTTTACTACTTGGATGAGTGGTTTTATCTCATTGTATAATATTTCGGCTGGTGCTGAATAACATCTTATATAAAAGAATGATCCGTCTGTAATTCTTTTGTATATGGAAAAGGCATTATATAAGTCTGGTATTTGTTGTAGTTCTGCTCCATCGGCTGTATATACTGTTGCGAGTAGTCCATATTCATAGCATGTACGTACTAAATTTGCACTGGTGCCAGGCTGGGCTATTAGTTTATTGTATCCTTGTAGTTTCTGAGTTATAAAATCTTTTTGAGGGTCAGTGGTTGTCTGAGATCTTGGATGTAAATTCAAAAAGGTTTGGGTTTTATACATATTTTGGATGTATGCTCTGGAAATGTGGTTATATACTTGTTTATTTTGGTTTAGACTTGCGGCATATGTGGATGTTTGTGGACTTGGTATAGTCGGATGTGATAGGTTTATGGGTTGTTTATTTCTGATAGAGGTTTTTGTAAACTGGTTATTTAAATTTTGGTTTTGTCTTTTTGTAGGTTGACTGGTTGGATTTGAGCTGCTTGCTCCTGTAGATGCTTTTCCTGTAGCTGCATTAACAAACTTGTTATGAGTTTTATGGAGTTTCTCAACGTCTCCTTCTAGTTCTGGAATTTTTATGTCTTCCGATTGACATAGTTCAGCATATTTTGAGTCATGCGGTTGACTTGTAGCTTTGTCCTTCTTTAGCTCTTTTAGTTCTAGCTCAAAACTGTCCACTTTTAAGCAAAGTGTAGTCATGGCTTTTAACAAAATATCCATTTGGCTATCTTGATCTGTCTGGGTAGCTTTGTCTTGATAAGTAGTCTGCAGTGACATTTTTGTTAGTACTGATCACTTCTATTGTAAATGTAAAATTTTGTATATTTAAGACAAGTCTTCGTATTTCTTTTGTTGTAACTGAGTCGTCTAATTTTCTTGTTAGCCACCATTTTACTTGTGTATTATCTGTTCTGACAATAAATTTGTTATAAACAATATATGGTTCGAATGCTAATAAACATTTATATAAGGCAAATAATTCTTTCCTATTTATTTCCCATTTATCTTGAGGTTCCGTATATGTTCCTGAGTGATATCTACAGTGATGTTCTGTTTTTGTATCAATATACTTATATTTTAATACTCCACCGTAACTATGGTTACTTGAATCTGTTTCTACTATATATATAAATTCTTTTGTTATATCTGGAAAATATAATTTTGGTAACTTTTGACATAATTCTTTAACCTTTTGTATATGTTTTCTATCTGTTTGGTCAAAATGATATTCAATATCCTTTTTTAATTTTTTATTTAATGGTTTTAAATATTCTGCTAATTTTGGTATATATTCTCTTACTTGATTTACTAATCCTAAAAAGGATTGTAATTTTTTCTTCGTATCTAGTATTTCATCTGAATTTATAATTTTTTGTACTATATGTGTTTGCATTTTTACTCCATTCTTATCTATTTGTATACCAAGAAATTCTATTTGTTTTTTCATTATTTCTGCCTTGCTTTTACTTAAACTAATTCCTGCTGTATCTATAATGTTAATAAATTTATTTAGTAATTGTATGTGTTCGTCTTCTGTTCTTGAATATAACAATATATCATCAATATATACAATACAATTTTCTAATTGTGTAAAGTAAGTATCCATAAAATGTTGATACCTACCTGGTGCATTTTTATATCCAAAGGGTAAAACATTCCATTCATAAAATCCTTGGGGTACTGTGAATGCTGTTAAATGTTTAGAGTTATCTTCTAATTTTAAATGATAAAATCCTGATTTGCAATCAAATTTGCTAAAGTAATTATATCCTTGGATTTGTCTAATTTTTAATATTTTATTTGGTATTGGGTAATTATAAGTTTTAGTTTTGGCATTTAGATTTCTATAATCAATAACCATCCTACTCTTCCCTCTTTTTTGTTCACTATGTTTGTTAACAATAAAGGCGGGACTAGTATGTTTACTGTTACTAGCTTGGATGTAATTATTTTGAAGTAATTCATCTATGTGTAAGGTAAATTCTTTTAAGTCATCAAAGTTATATTTTAATGGTTTTTGGGTTATTATACTATTCTGATTTATTAGTTCTATTGTAACTGTTGTTTTATGTTTATGCCATCCTTTAAGCGGATTGTCACTATATAAGGGTTCTAACTTATCATAGATTGATTGTAACATATTGATATTAAAGGTTATAATTTCTATTGCTTTCTCTGTTGTCACTTGATTTTCTAGTTTTTGTGTTATCTTTTCTGATCCTTTTATCCATGGTGTTGTTTTTCTAGGTTTATTTTGTACGTTTACTGTTACTAGCTTGGATGTAATTATTTTGAAGTAATTCATCTATGTGTAAGGTAAATTCTTTTAAGTCATCAAAGTTATATTTTAATGGTTTTTGGGTTATTATACTATATAAAAAATTACAAGAGAAAAAGACCTTATCGACCTAAGAAAAAATTATTTGATCTTCTCTTCTTGGGTCATTTTATCTAAATGCGGAATTATAGCAGTTAGAAGAACATATTTTACAAAGTTACCTGAACCATTTAGTACAAAAATAATAACAGCATGGGATGCAGCTAGTTTGACAGATACATTAGGAGCTAGAATAAAATATTTACAAACATGGTTTATAGGACTGTGTGATGAATATAAAGATAAACAAAAATTAGATAAAGTATTAACAAAAAATATGTCGTGTTGTACACAAAAGATAGCACCACAATTTGGTTGTAAAACTAAGAAAAATAAGTTTAGATACAAAAAACGATTTAAAAAATATAAATCTTTTAAATCTAAATATAAGCATAAAAATCCAAGAAAAAGATATTATATAAAAAATTACAAGAGAAAAAGACCTTATCGACCTAAGAAAAAATTATCAGAATGCAAATGCTATAACTGTGGAAAATTAGGACACTTAGCTAAAGATTGTAAAATACCTAAAGATATTAAGAAAAAACAAATTACCGAAGTAAGAATAGAAGAAAATATTTATACGGAATTACCATACATAGATTATGATTTAGAAAGTAACGATAGTATTTATGAACTAGATGAATTACCAGATATAGAGATAAATGACGCAGATTTAGAAACTGACCTAAATAATGATGATAGCGATATAAATCTATCAGATATAGAAAACGAAATTGATGACTGAATCAGGAATAATAGAAAAAGAAAGTTACCAAACTGAAGATAGTAATAACCAAAAAATAATATTTGACTCAAATATATACAAGCAAATTACGAAACAAGAAATAACCTTAAAAATAGATAATGTATTAGATGTACCAATGGTAAAATATTGGTTTAAAAAACCTAAAGAAGAATATTATATAATAAGCCAAAAAGAACATACAGTAGACTGTAAATATGCACAAGGTAGTGCAATGGTACCCATAATAAGTAAAAGAGAAATAACCAAAGAAATACAAGCATTAAAACCAAAACCGAAAAACGAAATAACTCATGTACACTTAGGAGCAATACAGATATTAATAAAAGCATGTTTTAAGGAAGGAATAAATACACCCATAGAACTATACTTAGCAGATGATAGAATTAAGTACCCTATCTCGTTCTCTAATTAGTCTTAATATAATATTGATATCTCTTACTATTAGATCTAAATAACCACTATTTTGGGTTTGTATAGGGTTACTAGTTTCTGCTATCTCGAGTTTCATATAACTAGGTTCTGTCATTTCTTACTTCTGTGTTTTAATCAAACTATTCCTTCTAACCTCTGCTTATATTATTACCTTTATCATCTAATAGTCCAGTATGTTTAATTATCCGGTTGGTCACTACTATGGGTTCCAGCTTTAATCAGTTTACCCTAACCCTGCTTACTTCAGTTGGTTTACTACCCTATTCACGGCTTCCTCGCCTTTTCTGGGTTCAACCATTTTGGAAAAGCTTAGTCTGGGTCTAACTTAATGTGGGGGGGTGGTCCTTTGATCTTCTCTTCTTGGGTCATTTTATCTAAATGCGGAATTATAGTAGTTATCTCGTTCTCTAATTAGTCTTAATATAATATTGATATCTCTTACTATTAGATCTAAATAACCACTATTTTGGGTTTGTATATATCTGTCTAGATTGAATTGTATTAATGTTTCTCTTTCTCTTAGTTCATCTATAGTTCGCTGCCAATTTTCTAAATTATTTTGGTCCATTTTAATAAAAATCTAGATATCCTTCTGTATCTATATCAAGGTATATATCATTATCTCTAGAGTCATCATCACTATCATTGTTTAATATTGTGTCTATCCATAATTCTTTCATTAAGTCTATGATTTCGTGGTTAAATAGTAGGTTATATATTCTTTGTGTGATATCTGTATCTAAATTTTTTAATATATATAAGACTAATATTTTATAGTCTTTATCTCCATTTATAAGATACTTAGGTATTGGTGTTTTATATCTTTCTATATCTTCTGTTTGTTTAGGGTTACTAGTTTCTGCTATCTCGAGTTTCATATAACTAGGTTCTGTCATTTCTTACTTCTGTGTTTTAATCAATTATTCCTTCTAACCTCTGCTTATATTATTACCTTTATCATCTAATAGTCCAGTATGTTTAATTATCCGGTTGGTCACTACTATGGGTTCCAGCTTTAATCAGTTTACCCTAACCCTGCTTACTTCAGTTGGTTTACTACCCTATTCACGGCTTCCTCGCCTTTTCTGGGTTCAACCATTTTGGAAAAGCTTAGTCTGGGTCTAACTTACTCTCAGCTTCCTAACCATAGCAAACTAATAAGGATAATGTTAACATAATCAGACTATAACATGATAAATAATAATAAGCTAATCAGAGATTATTAGGAATATGATAGATTAGTTACACATATGTAAATATGAGTATACCTTTGTTGTTATCTCGTCGGTAGTATGTGGCATAGATGTTTCTATGTTGGATTCCTCCATAGCAAATATCTGAAATATATTTTTGAGTAATATCTTTTATTGAGTTCTCAACACATGAGAGGTTATAGGTAAGCAGAATTGCTTGCCTTCCTTCTCATCTGTTCGTCTCTATTTATACATAAGAGGCAAGTGCCTCAATAATTCACATAAACGTTTCCAAATAGTGGAAAACGCGTAAAAGAAAAGTAAAACGCGTGAACAGTGCTAGTCACTGTGCACTTTACGACTTTTTACATCTTTTTTACAATTTTTTCAAAAAGTAAACAGTAACATTACTGTGTACTTTCTGACTTATTTGCACAAAGAAAAACGTGTGGGGTTTAGTGTTTCCCACTAAAAAAAGTAAAAAGATTCTCAATAATTTACATAATAAGACAAACTAAAAATATCTGCGGGTCTTCCCATTAGCTTTTGTCTGTAGCTCTTCTGTCCTGCTGTCATCATTCTAGATTTACTTCTGGTATAGTTGTAGTATTTCCTCCACTGCACTTTGAACAATGGTGATCTGGGTATTTTGGTCCTAAATACTGGCAATATTTAACCAATAAATTTTCTGAAATAAAATCTTTTTTGATAGCTCTTGTTGTTGGGGTATCTTCGGGTCTTAGTAATGTCCATATCCAACTACGTACTTCTTCCATATCTTCTTGTCGTAGTACTCTTGCATTTGCATAGATCATGGCATGGTCTCTACAATGATATTTCCATATGTTATGTCCATTGGTGTAATTGTTGACTAGTTCTTGAATAATTACTTGCAGTCCTATTAATCTTTTTGTAGCAAAGAATGTTGGTATATCAACTTCTGGTATTTCTGGTTGCTTTTCTATATCCTCTGGGATAATCATATCTCTGGTTAGTCCAATTTTTACTACTTGGATGAGTGGTTTTATCTCATTGTATAATATTTCGGCTGGTGCTGAATAACATCTTATATAAAAGAATGATCCGTCTGTAATTCTTTTGTATATGGAAAAGGCATTATATAAGTCTGGTATTTGTTGTAGTTCTGCTCCATCGGCTGTATATACTGTTGCGAGTAGTCCATATTCATAGCATGTACGTACTAAATTTGCACTGGTGCCAGGCTGGGCTATTAGTTTATTGTATCCTTGTAGTTTCTGAGTTATAAAATCTTTTTGAGGGTCAGTGGTTGTCTGAGATCTTGGATGTAAATTCAAAAAGGTTTGGGTTTTATACATATTTTGGATGTATGCTCTGGAAATGTGGTTATATACTTGTTTATTTTGGTTTAGACTTGCGGCATATGTGGATGTTTGTGGACTTGGTATAGTCGGATGTGATAGGTTTATGGGTTGTTTATTTCTGATAGAGGTTTTTGTAAACTGGTTATTTAAATTTTGGTTTTGTCTTTTTGTAGGTTGACTGGTTGGATTTGAGCTGCTTGCTCCTGTAGATGCTTTTCCTGTAGCTGCATTAACAAACTTGTTATGAGTTTTATGGAGTTTCTCAACGTCTCCTTCTAGTTCTGGAATTTTTATGTCTTCCGATTGACATAGTTCAGCATATTTTGAGTCATGCGGTTGACTTGTAGCTTTGTCCTTCTTTAGCTCTTTTAGTTCTAGCTCAAAACTGTCCACTTTTAAGCAAAGTGTAGTCATGGCTTTTAACAAAATATTCATTTGGCTATCTTGATCTGTCTGGGTAGCTTTGTCTTGATAAGTAGTCTGCAGTGACATTTTTGTTAGTACTGATCACTTCTATTGTAAATGTAAAATTTTGTATATTTAAGACAAGTCTTCGTATTTCTTTTGTTGTAACTGAGTCGTCTAATTTTCTTGTTAGCCACCATTTTACTTGTGTATTATCTGTTCTGACAATAAATTTGTTATAAACAATATATGGTTCGAATGCTAATAAACATTTATATAAGGCAAATAATTCTTTCCTATTTATTTCCCATTTATCTTGAGGTTCCGTATATGTTCCTGAGTGATATCTACAGTGATGTTCTGTTTTTGTATCAATATACTTATATTTTAATACTCCACCGTAACTATGGTTACTTGAATCTGTTTCTACTATATATATAAATTCTTTTGTTATATCTGGAAAATATAATTTTGGTAACTTTTGACATAATTCTTTAACCTTTTGTATATGTTTTCTATCTGTTTGGTCAAAATGATATTCAATATCCTTTTTTAATTTTTTATTTAATGGTTTTAAATATTCTGCTAATTTTGGTATATATTCTCTTACTTGATTTACTAATCCTAAAAAGGATTGTAATTTTTTCTTTGTATCTAGTATTTCATCTAGTTCATAAATACTATCGTTACTTTCTAAATCATAATCTATGTATGGTAATTCCGTATAAATATTTTCTTCTATTCTTACTTCGGTAATTTGTTTTTTCTTAATATCTTTAGGTATTTTACAATCTTTAGCTAAGTGTCCTAATTTTCCACAGTTATAGCATTTGCATTCTGATAATTTTTTTCTTAGGTCGATAAGGTCTTTTTCTCTTGTAATTTTTTATATAATATCTTTTTCTTGGATTTTTATGCTTATATTTAGATTTAAAAGATTTATATTTTTTAAATCGTTTTTTGTATCTAAACTTATTTTTCTTAGTTTTACAACCAAATTGTGGTGCTATCTTTTGTGTACAACACGACATATTTTTTGTTAATACTTTATCTAATTTTTGTTTATCTTTATATTCATCACACAGTCCTATAAACCATGTTTGTAAATATTTTATTCTAGCTCCTAATGTATCTGTCAAACTAGCTGCATCCCATGCTGTTATTATTTTTGTACTAAATGGTTCAGGTAACTTTGTAAAATATGTTCTTCTAACTGCTATAGCTTCTTCATGAGTATATATTGCTCTATAATAGTAATCTTTAAAAGCGCATGTATATTCATCTATATAACACATATTGCATATTGATAATTTATTCATTAATTGTCTATTTAGATTCTTATCTTTTTCTTGTTCTGCTAATTCTGTTGTCATACTTCCAAATTCATTTCTAATTCCAAATTCGTATTTGTCTAATATAGCTATGCTTGATGTTGTAATTGTTCCACTACTATCTTTATTATTTCTTAATGTTGCTCTACCGTCAGCTGTTATGTTATGTAGCCATAATTTTACTGTTCCTATTAATGTTCTTTCTATATATCCTGGTGTATCTGCTACTGATATTTTATTATCTATTAGTTGCTTTGCAATTTGTCCTATCCATACTTGTATTGTTTTATTTATATCTGTGACACAATCTAAATCTAAAAATTGTGAATGTTCTGGAGTTTTAGTTGGTGTCCATTTATTTAATCTACTTTGCCATATTGCTTCATATCTATTATCATCTGTTACTGTATAATAAGTTGGTTCTCTAGTTCGTGGGTTATCATATCTTCTTTTCTCATATGTTCTACTTGTACTTGGTTGTTCATTTTTTATAGTATGTATATTTGGTTCAGCATTTGTTGTATTTATATTTAAATCTGTTATTTGGTTCATTATTTGGGTATATGTTTCACTGTTATCGTCATTATCGTCTTCATTGTTATTATTGTCTGAATGTATTTCTGATTCGGTTTCGTTTATGGTTACATTATCTATGGTTAAATTGTCTATTGTGATGTTATCAATACTTATGTTTGGAGATTCTTCGTCAGGGTTTAAGCTTTCTAAGTGTATTTGTTCTTTTAACTGTTCTAATTCCATTGCTAACTTTTTTTCTTTTTCTTTTTTTATTTTTTCATTTTGTTTGGCTAATCTGGCTTGTACTTTCTGGGCATATATTTGTTTTAATATTGCTAATTCTTTTTCCATTTCTTGTATTTTTGTAGATGATTCGGATGTTTCTGGTTCTGGTTCAAAATATTCAGGGATTGGTTCTTGAGGTGGTATAGGTTTTTGAGGAGGGGTTTGTTTTATTTGTTGGGTTTTTAGTTGTTCGATTTCTTTTTTGGCTTCTAATCGTATTTTTTCTATTTCTAGTTTTTGATCTATTTCAGTATTTTCTTTTTGTAATTCTAATTCTTGTATGGTTTGTTTTTGTGCTTCGATTGATTTTTTAGCTACTCCTGCAAATATATTATAATTTAATCTTTCTTTTCTAATTTTAAGTTCTTCGTGTATATCATTTAATTTTCTTAATAAATCCATTTTTCTTATTATTTTTGGTGTTTCTGGATATATATATACTGGGTTGCTCGGCTCTGGTTTATCATATACTGGGTTATAGATTTATATCGCTATCATCATTATTTAGGTCAGTTTCTAAATCTGCGTACTACTTATCAAGACAAAGCTACCCAGACAGATCAAGATAGCCAAATGGATATTTTGTTAAAAGCCATGACTACACTTTGCTTAAAAGTGGACAGTTTTGAGCTAGAACTAAAAGAGCTAAAGAAGGACAAAGCTACAAGTCAACCGCATGACTCAAAATATGCTGAACTATGTCAATCGGAAGACATAAAAATTCCAGAACTAGAAGGAGACGTTGAGAAACTCCATAAAACTCATAACAAGTTTGTTAATGCAGCTACAGGAAAAGCATCTACAGGAGCAAGCAGCTCAAATCCAACCAGTCAACCTACAAAAAGACAAAACCAAAATTTAAATAACCAGTTTACAAAAACCTCTATCAGAAATAAACAACCCATAAACCTATCACATCCGACTATACCAAGTCCACAAACATCCACATATGCCGCAAGTCTAAACCAAAATAAACAAGTATATAACCACATTTCCAGAGCATACATCCAAAATATGTATAAAACCCAAACCTTTTTGAATTTACATCCAAGATCTCAGACAACCACTGACCCTCAAAAAGATTTTATAACTCAGAAACTACAAGGATACAATAAACTAATAGCCCAGCCTGGCACCAGTGCAAATTTAGTACGTACATGCTATGAATATGGACTACTCGCAACAGTATATACAGCCGATGGAGCAGAACTACAACAAATACCAGACTTATATAATGCCTTTTCCATATACAAAAGAATTACAGACGGATCATTCTTTTATATAAGATGTTATTCAGCACCAGCCGAAATATTATACAATGAGATAAAACCACTCATCCAAGTAGTAAAAATTGGACTAACCAGAGATATGATTATCCCAGAGGATATAGAAAAGCAACCAGAAATACCAGAAGTTGATATACCAACATTCTTTGCTACAAAAAGATTAATAGGACTGCAAGTAATTATTCAAGAACTAGTCAACAATTACACCAATGGACATAACATATGGAAATATCATTGTAGAGACCATGCCATGATCTATGCAAATGCAAGAGTACTACGACAAGAAGATATGGAAGAAGTACGTAGTTGGATATGGACATTACTAAGACCCGAAGATACCCCAACAACAAGAGCTATCAAAAAAGATTTTATTTCAGAAAATTTATTGATTAAATATTGCCAGTATTTAGGACCAAAATACCCAGATCACCATTGTTCAAAGTGCAGTGGAGGAAATACTACAACTATACCAGAAGTAAATCTAGAATGATGACAGCAGGACAGAAGAGCTACAGACAAAAGCTAATGGGAAGACCCGCAGATATTTTTAGTTTGTCTTATTATGTAAATTATTGAGAATCTTTTTACTTTTTTTAGTGGGAAACACTAAACCCCACACGTTTTTCTTTGTGCAAATAAGTCAGAAAGTACACAGTAATGTTACTGTTTACTTTTTGAAAAAATTGTAAAAAAGATGTAAAAAGTCGTAAAGTGCACAGTGACTAGCACTGTTCACGCGTTTTACTTTCCTTTTACGCGTTTTCCACTATTTGGAAACGTTTATGTGAATTATTGAGGCACTTGCCTCTTATGTATAAATAGAGACGAACAGATGAGAAGGAAGGCAAGCAATTCTGCTTACCTATAACCTCTCATGTGTTGAGAACTCAATAAAAGATATTACTCAAAAATATATTTCAGATATTTGCTATGGAGGAATCCAACATAGAAACATCTATGCCACATACTACCGACGAGATAACAACAAAGGTATACTCATATTTACATATGTGTAACTAATCTATCATATTCCCATTTACTAATGATTCTCTTATTTTAGTTATTGCTATAATAAAATGTGTTATTCTTTTAGTGAAGTTATTTATTTCCTTGATTATTTGTGTAATTTCTTTTAGCTTATATTTTTGCTGTCTTTTTATTTTACTCTGTTTTTCAATTCTTCTTGTTAAATAGTGTATTTTTATTTTTCTGACTACTTTTGGTTGTTGTCGCTTATACATTATAATTCATCATATTTATATTCTTGTTGTTTTATAAGTTGTCTAATATATTCGTATTCTGTATAGGAAATTGTGTCGATTAATTCAGGTATTTTTGTGTATTCGTATCTTTCATATAATTTATCTAAATTTAGTCTTAGTTTCTGTACTTTAGTTGCTATATTTATTTGTTTATCCAATCTTATACATCTAGGGTGTTTATCTGGTAAATCTTCTCCATATTCAATTCCTTTCATGTTTTCTGTTTGTATTATAAATTGTTTTTTACTTTGTTTCTTTATTTTATTTTTGTAAATATTGTTGGTACTATATTTTTTATTCCTATGCTCGTTTATTTTATTTTCGTTCATCCTATGCTCTGTTATCTTATCTTTTTTATTCCTATGCTCTGATACCAATGGGGGGGGTGGTCCTTTGATCTTCTCTTCTTGGGTCATTTTATCTAAATGCGGAATTATAGTAGTTATCTCGTTCTCTAATTAGTCTTAATATAATATTGATATCTCTTACTATTAGATCTAAATAACCACTATTTTGGGTTTGTATATATCTGTCTAGATTGAATTGTATTAATGTTTCTCTTTCTCTTAGTTCATCTATAGTTCGCTGCCAATTTTCTAAATTATTTTGGTCCATTTTAATAAAAATCTAGATATCCTTCTGTATCTATATCAAGGTATATATCATTATCTCTAGAGTCATCATCACTATCATTGTTTAATATTGTGTCTATCCATAATTCTTTCATTAAGTCTATGATTTCGTGGTTAAATAGTAGGTTATATATTCTTTGTGTGATATCTGTATCTAAATTTTTTAATATATATAAGACTAATATTTTATAGTCTTTATCTCCATTTATAAGATACTTAGGTATTGGTGTTTTATATCTTTCTATATCTTCTGTTTGTTTAGGGTTACTAGTTTCTGCTATCTCGAGTTTCATATAACTAGGTTCTGTCATTTCTTACTTCTGTGTTTTAATCAATTATTCCTTCTAACCTCTGCTTATATTATTACCTTTATCATCTAATAGTCCAGTATGTTTAATTATCCGGTTGGTCACTACTATGGGTTCCAGCTTTAATCAGTTTACCCTAACCCTGCTTACTTCAGTTGGTTTACTACCCTATTCACGACTTCCTCGCCTTTTCTGGGTTCAACCATTTTGGAAAAGCTTAGTCTGGGTCTAACTTACTCTCAGCTTCCTAACCATAGCAAACTAATAAGGATAATGTTAACATAATCAGATAACCCAAAAACCATTAAAATATAACTTTGATGACTTAAAAGAATTTACCTTACACATAGATGAATTACTTCAAAATAATTACATCCAAGCTAGTAACAGTAAACATACTAGTCCCGCCTTTATTGTTAACAAACATAGTGAACAAAAAAGAGGGAAGAGTAGGATGGTTATTGATTATAGAAATCTAAATGCCAAAACTAAAACTTATAATTACCCAATACCAAATAAAATATTAAAAATTAGACAAATCCAAGGATATAATTACTTTAGCAAATTTGATTGCAAATCAGGATTTTATCATTTAAAATTAGAAGATAACTCTAAACATTTAACAGCATTCACAGTACCCCAAGGATTTTATGAATGGAATGTTTTACCCTTTGGATATAAAAATGCACCAGGTAGGTATCAACATTTTATGGATACTTACTTTACACAATTAGAAAATTGTATTGTATATATTGATGATATATTGTTATATTCAAGAACAGAAGACGAACACATACAATTACTAAATAAATTTATTAACATTATAGATACAGCAGGAATTAGTTTAAGTAAAAGCAAGGCAGAAATAATGAAAAAACAAATAGAATTTCTTGGTATACAAATAGATAAGAATGGAGTAAAAATGCAAACACATATAGTACAAAAAATTATAAATTCAGATGAAATACTAGATACGAAGAAAAAATTACAATCCTTTTTAGGATTAGTAAATCAAGTAAGAGAATATATACCAAAATTAGCAGAATATTTAAAACCATTAAATAAAAAATTAAAAAAGGATATTGAATATCATTTTGACCAAACAGATAGAAAACATATACAAAAGGTTAAAGAATTATGTCAAAAGTTACCAAAATTATATTTTCCAGATATAACAAAAGAATTTATATATATAGTAGAAACAGATTCAAGTAACCATAGTTACGGTGGAGTATTAAAATATAAGTATATTGATACAAAAACAGAACATCACTGTAGATATCACTCAGGAACATATACGGAACCTCAAGATAAATGGGAAATAAATAGGAAAGAATTATTTGCCTTATATAAATGTTTATTAGCATTCGAACCATATATTGTTTATAACAAATTTATTGTCAGAACAGATAATACACAAGTAAAATGGTGGCTAACAAGAAAATTAGACGACTCAGTTACAACAAAAGAAATACGAAGACTTGTCTTAAATATACAAAATTTTACATTTACAATAGAAGTGATCAGTACTAACAAAAATGTCACTGCAGACTACTTATCAAGACAAAGCTACCCAGACAGATCAAGATAGCCAAATGGATATTTTGTTAAAAGCCATGACTACACTTTGCTTAAAAGTGGACAGTTTTGAGCTAGAACTAAAAGAGCTAAAGAAGGACAAAGCTACAAGTCAACCGCATGACTCAAAATATGCTGAACTATGTCAATCGGAAGACATAAAAATTCCAGAACTAGAAGGAGACGTTGAGAAACTCCATAAAACTCATAACAAGTTTGTTAATGCAGCTACAGGAAAAGCATCTACAGGAGCAAGCAGCTCAAATCCAACCAGTCAACCTACAAAAAGACAAAACCAAAATTTAAATAACCAGTTTACAAAAACCTCTATCAGAAATAAACAACCCATAAACCTATCACATCCGACTATACCAAGTCCACAAACATCCACATATGCCGCAAGTCTAAACCAAAATAAACAAGTATATAACCACATTTCCAGAGCATACATCCAAAATATGTATAAAACCCAAACCTTTTTGAATTTACATCAAAGATCTCAGACAACCACTGACCCTCAAAAAGATTTTATAACTCAGAAACTACAAGGATACAATAAACTAATAGCCCAGCCTGGCACCAGTGCAAATTTAGTACGTACATGCTATGAATATGGACTACTCGCAACAGTATATACAGCCGATGGAGCAGAACTACAACAAATACCAGACTTATATAATGCCTTTTCCATATACAAAAGAATTACAGACGGATCATTCTTTTATATAAGATGTTATTCAGCACCAGCCGAAATATTATACAATGAGATAAAACCACTCATCCAAGTAGTAAAAATTGGACTAACCAGAGATATGATTATCCCAGAGGATATAGAAAAGCAACCAGAAATACCAGAAGTTGATATACCAACATTCTTTGCTACAAAAAGATTAATAGGACTGCAAGTAATTATTCAAGAACTAGTCAACAATTACACCAATGGACATAACATATGGAAATATCATTGTAGAGACCATGCCATGATCTATGCAAATGCAAGAGTACTACGACAAGAAGATATGGAAGAAGTACGTAGTTGGATATGGACATTACTAAGACCCGAAGATACCCCAACAACAAGAGCTATCAAAAAAGATTTTATTTCAGAAAATTTATTGGTTAAATATTGCCAGTATTTAGGACCAAAATACCCAGATCACCATTGTTCAAAGTGCAGTGGAGGAAATACTACAACTATACCAGAAGTAAATCTAGAATGATGACAGCAGGACAGAAGAGCTACAGACAAAAGCTAATGGGAAGACCCGCAGATATTTTTAGTTTGTCTTATTATGTAAATTATTGAGAATCTTTTTACTTTTTTTAGTGGGAAACACTAAACCCCACACGTTTTTCTTTGTGCAAATAAGTCAGAAAGTACACAGTAATGTTACTGTTTACTTTTTGAAAAAATTGTAAAAAAGATGTAAAAAGTCGTAAAGTGCACAGTGACTAGCACTGTTCACGCGTTTTACTTTCCTTTTACGCGTTTTCCACTATTTGGAAACGTTTATGTGAATTATTGAGGCACTTGCCTCTTATGTATAAATAGAGACGAACAGATGAGAAGGAAGGCAAGCAATTCTGCTTACCTATAACCTCTCATGTGTTGAGAACTCAATAAAAGATATTACTCAAAAATATATTTCAGATATTTGCTATGGAGGAATCCAACATAGAAACATCTATGCCACATACTACCGACGAGATAACAACAAAGGTATACTCATATTTACATATGTGTAACTAATCTATCATATTCCTAATAATCTCTGATTAGCTTATTATTATTTATCATGTTATAGTCTGATTATGTTAACATTATCCTTATTAGTTTGCTATGGTTAGGAAGCTGAGAGTAAGTTAGACCCAGACTAAGCTTTTCCAAAATGGTTGAACCCAGAAAAGGCGAGGAAGCCGTGAATAGGGTAGTAAACCAACTGAAGTAAGCAGGGTTAGGGTAAACTGATTAAAGCTGGAACCCATAGTAGTGACCAACCGGATAATTAAACATACTGGACTATTAGATGATAAAGGTAATAATATAAGCAGAGGTTAGAAGGAATAATTGATTAAAACACAGAAGTAAGAAATGACAGAACCTAGTTATATGAAACTCGAGATAGCAGAAACTAGTAACCCTAAACAAACAGAAGATATAGAAAGATATAAAACACCAATACCTAAGTATCTTATAAATGGAGATAAAGACTATAAAATATTAGTCTTATATATATTAAAAAATTTAGATACAGATATCACACAAAGAATATATAACCTACTATTTAACCACGAAATCATAGACTTAATGAAAGAATTATGGATAGACACAATATTAAACAATGATAGTGATGATGACTCTAGAGATAATGATATATACCTTGATATAGATACAGAAGGATATCTAGATTTTTATTAAAATGGACCAAAATAATTTAGAAAATTGGCAGCGAACTATAGATGAACTAAGAGAAAGAGAAACATTAATACAATTCAATCTAGACAGATATATACAAACCCAAAATAGTGGTTATTTAGATCTAATAGTAAGAGATATCAATATTATATTAAGACTAATTAGAGAACGAGATAACTACTATAATTCCGCATTTAGATAAAATGACCCAAGAAGAGAAGATCAAAGGACCACCCCCCACATTGGTATCAGAGCATAGGAATAAAAAAGATAAGATAACAGAGCATAGGATGAACAAAAATAAAATAAACGAGCATAGGAATAAAAAATATAGTACCAACAATATTTACAAAAATAGAATAAAGAAACAAAGTAAAAAACAATTTATAATACAAACAGAAAACATGAAAGGAATTGAATATGGAGAAGATTTACCAGATAAACACCCTAGATGTATAAGATTGGATAAACAAATAAATATAGCAACTAAAGTACAGAAACTAAGACTAAATTTAGATAAATTATATGAAAGATACGAATACACAAAAATACCTGAATTAATCGACACAATTTCCTATACAGAATACGAATATATTAGACAACTTATAAAACAACAAGAATATAAATATGATGAATTATAATGTATAAGCGACAACAACCAAAAGTAGTCAGAAAAATAAAAATACACTATTTAACAAGAAGAATTGAAAAACAGAGTAAAATAAAAAGACAGCAAAAATATAAGCTAAAAGAAATTACACAAATAATCAAGGAAATAAATAACTTCACTAAAAGAATAACACATTTTATTATAGCAATAACTAAAATAAGAGAATCATTAGTAAATGGATAAACCAGAGCCGAGCAACCCAGTATATATATATCCAGAAACACCAAAAATAATAAGAAAAATGGAATTATTAAGAAAATTAAATGATATACACGAAGAACTTAAAATTAGAAAAGAAAGATTAAATTATAATATATTTGCAGGAGTAGCTAAAAAATCAATCGAAGCACAAAAACAAACCATACAAGAATTAGAATTACAAAAAGATATATTAGAAATAAAATATTGTTTATGAATAAAGAAGAATATCCAGTAGAAGAAAAAACATTTTTAGGAACAGATGGAACACAAATAACAATAACACACTCAAATTTAGGACGACGATATAGAAAAATAGGTACAAAATTATATTTAATGCCGGATCCAATATCAGCTAAATTAGAAGATAGTCTAACAGAAATGATAAGATTACAAAAAGAAAATACTGAAATAGATCAAAAACTAGAAATAGAAAAAATACGATTAGAAGCCAAAAAAGAAATCGAACAACTAAAAACCCAACAAATAAAACAAACCCCCCCATTGGTATCTGATACCAATGTGGGGGGTGGTCCTTTGATCTTCTCTTCTTGGGTCATTTTATCTAAATGCGGAATTATAGTAGTTATCTCGTTCTCTAATTAGTCTTAATATAATATTGATATCTCTTACTATTAGATCTAAATAACCACTATTTTGGGTTTGTATATATCTGTCTAGATTGAATTGTATTAATGTTTCTCTTTCTCTTAGTTCATCTATAGTTCGCTGCCAATTTTCTAAATTATTTTGGTCCATTTTAATAAAAATCTAGATATCCTTCTGTATCTATATCAAGGTATATATCATTATCTCTAGAGTCATTATCACTATCATTGTTTAATATTGTGTCTATCCATAATTCTTTCATTAAGTCTATGATTTCGTGGTTAAATAGTAGGTTATATATTCTTTGTGTGATATCTGTATCTAAATTTTTTAATATATATAAGACTAATATTTTATAGTCTTTATCTCCATTTATTGGTGTTTTATATCTTTCTATATCTTCTGTTTGTTTAGGGTTACTAGTTTCTGCTATCTCGAGTTTCATATAACTAGGTTCTGTCATTTCTTACTTCTGTGTTTTAATCAATTATTCCTTCTAACCTCTGCTTATATTATTACCTTTATCATCTAATAGTCCAGTATGTTTAATTATCCGGTTGGTCACTACTATGGGTTCCAGCTTTAATCAGTTTACCCTAACCCTGCTTACTTCAGTTGGTTTACTACCCTATTCACGGCTTCCTCGCCTTTTCTGGGTTCAACCATTTTGGAAAAGCTTAGTCTGGGTCTAACTTACTCTCAGCTTCCTAACCATAGCAAACTAATAAGGATAATGTTAACATAATCAGACTATAACATGATAAATAATAATAAGCTAATCAGAGATTATTAGGAATATGATAGATTAGTTACACATATGTAAATATGAGTATACCTTTGTTGTTATCTCGTCGGTAGTATGTGGCATAGATGTTTCTATGTTGGATTCCTCCATAGCAAATATCTGAAATATATTTTTGAGTAATATCTTTTATTGAGTTCTCAACACATGAGAGGTTATAGGTAAGCAGAATTGCTTGCCTTCCTTCTCATCTGTTCGTCTCTATTTATACATAAGAGGCAAGTGCCTCAATAATTCACATAAACGTTTCCAAATAGTGGAAAACGCGTAAAAGGAAAGTAAAACGCGTGAACAGTGCTAGTCACTGTGCACTTTACGACTTTTTACATCTTTTTTACAATTTTTTCAAAAAGTAAACAGTAACATTACTGTGTACTTTCTGACTTATTTGCACAAAGAAAAACGTGTGGGGTTTAGTGTTTCCCACTAAAAAAAGTAAAAAGATTCTCAATAATTTACATAATAAGACAAACTAAAAATATCTGCGGGTCTTCCCATTAGCTTTTGTCTGTAGCTCTTCTGTCCTGCTGTCATCATTCTAGATTTACTTCTGGTATAGTTGTAGTATTTCCTCCACTGCACTTTGAACAATGGTGATCTGGGTATTTTGGTCCTAAATACTGGCAATATTTAACCAATAAATTTTCTGAAATAAAATCTTTTTTGATAGCTCTTGTTGTTGGGGTATCTTCGGGTCTTAGTAATGTCCATATCCAACTACGTACTTCTTCCATATCTTCTTGTCGTAGTACTCTTGCATTTGCATAGATCATGGCATGGTCTCTACAATGATATTTCCATATGTTATGTCCATTGGTGTAATTGTTGACTAGTTCTTGAATAATTACTTGCAGTCCTATTAATCTTTTTGTAGCAAAGAATGTTGGTATATCAACTTCTGGTATTTCTGGTTGCTTTTCTATGTCCTCTGGGATAATCATATCTCTGGTTAGTCCAATTTTTACTACTTGGATGAGTGGTTTTATCTCATTGTATAATATTTCGGCTGGTGCTGAATAACATCTTATATAAAAGAATGATCCGTCTGTAATTCTTTTGTATATGGAAAAGGCATTATATAAGTCTGGTATTTGTTGTAGTTCTGCTCCATCGGCTGTATATACTGTTGCGAGTAGTCCATATTCATAGCATGTACGTACTAAATTTGCACTGGTGCCAGGCTGGGCTATTAGTTTATTGTATCCTTGTAGTTTCTGAGTTATAAAATCTTTTTGAGGGTCAGTGGTTGTCTGAGATCTTGGATGTAAATTCAAAAAGGTTTGGGTTTTATACATATTTTGGATGTATGCTCTGGAAATGTGGTTATATACTTGTTTATTTTGGTTTAGACTTGCGGCATATGTGGATGTTTGTGGACTTGGTATAGTCGAATGTGATAGGTTTATGGGTTGTTTATTTCTGATAGAGGTTTTTGTAAACTGGTTATTTAAATTTTGGTTTTGTCTTTTTGTAGGTTGACTGGTTGGATTTGAGCTGCTTGCTCCTGTAGATGCTTTTCCTGTAGCTGCATTAACAAACTTGTTATGAGTTTTATGGAGTTTCTCAACGTCTCCTTCTAGTTCTGGAATTTTTATGTCTTCCGATTGACATAGTTCAGCATATTTTGAGTCATGCGGTTGACTTGTAGCTTTGTCCTTCTTTAGCTCTTTTAGTTCTAGCTCAAAACTGTCCACTTTTAAGCAAAGTGTAGTCATGGCTTTTAACAAAATATCCATTTGGCTATCTTGATCTGTCTGGGTAGCTTTGTCTTGATAAGTAGTCTGCAGTGACATTTTTGTTAGTACTGATCACTTCTATTGTAAATGTAAAATTTTGTATATTTAAGACAAGTCTTCGTATTTCTTTTGTTGTAACTGAGTCGTCTAATTTTCTTGTTAGCCACCATTTTACTTGTGTATTATCTGTTCTGACAATAAATTTGTTATAAACAATATATGGTTCGAATGCTAATAAACATTTATATAAGGCAAATAATTCTTTCCTATTTATTTCCCATTTATCTTGAGGTTCCGTATATGTTCCTGAGTGATATCTACAGTGATGTTCTGTTTTTGTATCAATATACTTATATTTTAATACTCCACCGTAACTATGGTTACTTGAATCTGTTTCTACTATATATATAAATTCTTTTGTTATATCTGGAAAATATAATTTTGGTAACTTTTGACATAATTCTTTAACCTTTTGTATATGTTTTCTATCTGTTTGGTCAAAATGATATTCAATATCCTTTTTTAATTTTTTATTTAATGGTTTTAAATATTCTGCTAATTTTGGTATATATTCTCTTACTTGATTTACTAATCCTAAAAAGGATTGTAATTTTTTCTTCGTATCTAGTATTTCATCTGAATTTATAATTTTTTGTACTATATGTGTTTGCATTTTTACTCCATTCTTATCTATTTGTATACCAAGAAATTCTATTTGTTTTTTCATTATTTCTGCCTTGCTTTTACTTAAACTAATTCCTGCTGTATCTATAATGTTAATAAATTTATTTAGTAATTGTATGTGTTCGTCTTCTGTTCTTGAATATAACAATATATCATCAATATATACAATACAATTTTCTAATTGTGTAAAGTAAGTATCCATAAAATGTTGATACCTACCTGGTGCATTTTTATATCCAAAGGGTAAAACATTTCATTCATAAAATCCTTGGGGTACTGTGAATGCTGTTAAATGTTTAGAGTTATCTTCTAATTTTAAATGATAAAATCCTGATTTGCAATCAAATTTGCTAAAGTAATTATATCCTTGGATTTGTCTAATTTTTAATATTTTATTTGGTATTGGGTAATTATAAGTTTTAGTTTTGGCATTTAGATTTCTATAATCAATAACCATCCTACTCTTCCCTCTTTTTTGTTCACTATGTTTGTTAACAATAAAGGCGGGACTAGTATGTTTACTGTTACTAGCTTGGATGTAATTATTTTGAAGTAATTCATCTATGTGTAAGGTAAATTCTTTTAAGTCATCAAAGTTATATTTTAATGGTTTTTGGGTTATTATACTATTCTGATTTATTAGTTCTATTGTAACTGTTGTTTTATGTTTATGCCATCCTTTAAGCGGATTGTCACTATATAAGGGTTCTAACTTATCATAGATTGATTGTAACATATTGATATTAAAGGTTATAATTTCTATTGCTTTCTCTGTTGTCACTTGATTTTCTAGTTTTTGTGTTATCTTTTCTGATCCTTTTATCCATGGTGTTGTTTTTCTAGGTTTATTTTGTACTCGTTTGGCTCCTATTTTTTGTTTACAAGGTGTTGTAAACCAGCAGTGTGTTTTTGTTAGTATATGAGGGTATAGTTCATCGATAAAGGGCATTCCTAAAATTATATCTCTTGTTGTGAAATCATAGTTATACATTGTTTTTATTGTTAGTATTTTATCATATATTTGTAATTTGACATCTTTTGCATAATATTTTATTATACTTCCTTCGTCATTAAATCCTGAAAATACAGTTGGATTTTTTATCTTTTGCCACTTAGTTTCTGGTAAACAATTGTATCTACATAAATTTGCTTCTGCACCGGTATCTATCATTGGTGTGTAATATCTACTATTGTATCCTTCTACAATTATTTTTGCTAATATATATACTTTCATTTTAAAGTATTTTTATAATATTGATTTTGTCCTATTGATTATTACATTTTTATTTTGGTAATGAATGATCAATCTTTTATCTTCTAACTTATATGGTTTTACTTGTTCTAGCCATTGTAGTCCTAAAACTATATTTGGATTTATTTGTCCTATTGTAAATTGTATATTTATAGGTATTCCGCCTATAATTACTTCTTGAATAGTTATTTCCTTTGTCTGTTTTAATTCTATTGGTAGATCGGGTATTTCTTGTTCTTGTATTATAATATCATCTTCTGTAATTAATTCTCTAGTTATCCAATTATCTTGTTCTCCTGTGTTGATTAAGATTAAATATTTTCGTTGATTTAATATTCCTGTTATATAATAGGGATGTTGTGTTGGTATTATTTCATTGGGTATTTCATATTCTATTCTTCTGGATGTACTCATTCTTGATGAGGATGAGGGGGCATCTATTTGTCTTTTTGGTGTCATTCCTATTCTTTCTTTTACTATATCTAATTCTTGATTCATATTTAATTCATCATAACTATAATCATTATTATCTATGACCGTTAATATATTGTCGAATGGGGATTCTATATTGATTTTATCAATTTTGTTAGTTGCTTGTACCATATGTTTAGTAGTTAAAATATATAAATTTTTGCATCTTGCTGTAAATATTTTACTTCCAGGGGTTAATTCTATTCCTGATAGTTTCCAATATAATACTAGGGATTTATCTATATTTCTATCTTTTATTGCTACTGTATAATTTGGGTTAACTGTAAACTTAAATTTTTGGTATATTAGATTTCCTTTTACTGCACTAATTATACTTTGTTCAATTGGGTACTTAATTCTATCATCTGCTAAGTATAGTTCTATGGGTGTATTTATTCCTTCCTTAAAACATGCTTTTATTAATATCTGTATTGCTCCTAAGTGTACATGAGTTATTTCGTTTTTCGGTTTTGGTTTTAATGCTTGTATTTCTTTGGTTATTTCTCTTTTACTTATTATGGGTACCATTGCACTACCTTGTGCATATTTACAGTCTACTGTATGTTCTTTTTGGCTTATTATATAATATTCTTCTTTAGGTTTTTTAAACCAATATTTTACCATTGGTACATCTAATACATTATCTATTTTTAAGGTTATTTCTTGTTTCGTAATTTGCTTGTATATATTTGAGTCAAATATTATTTTTTGGTTATTACTATCTTCAGTTTGGTAATTTTCTTTTTCTATTATTCCTGATTCAGTCATCAATTTCGTTTTCTATATCTGATAGATTTATATCGCTATCATCATTATTTAGGTCAGTTTCTAAATCTGCGTCATTTATCTCTATATCTGGTAATTCATCTAGTTCATAAATACTATCGTTACTTTCTAAATCATAATCTATGTATGGTAATTCCGTATAAATATTTTCTTCTATTCTTACTTCGGTAATTTGTTTTTTCTTAATATCTTTAGGTATTTTACAATCTTTAGCTAAGTGTCCTAATTTTCCACAGTTATAGCATTTGCATTCTGATAATTTTTTCTTAGGTCGATAAGGTCTTTTTCTCTTGTAATTTTTTATATAATATCTTTTTCTTGGATTTTTATGCTTATATTTAGATTTAAAAGATTTATATTTTTTAAATCGTTTTTTGTATCTAAACTTATTTTTCTTAGTTTTACAACCAAATTGTGGTGCTATCTTTTGTGTACAACACGACATATTTCTTGTTAATACTTTATCTAATTTTTGTTTATCTTTATATTCATCACACAGTCTTATAAACCATGTTTGTAAATATTTTATTCTAGCTCCTAATGTATCTGTCAAACTAGCTGCATCCCATGCTGTTATTATTTTTGTACTAAATGGTTCAGGTAACTTTGTAAAATATGTTCTTCTAACTGCTATAGCTTCTTCATGAGTATATATTGCTCTATAATAGTAATCTTTAAAAGCGCATGTATATTCATCTATATAACACATATTGCATATTGATAATTTATTCATTAATTGTCTATTTAGATTCTTATCTTTTTCTTGTTCTGCTAATTCTGTTGTCATACTTCCAAATTCATTTCTAATTCCAAATTCGTATTTGTCTAATATAGCTATGCTTGATGTTGTAATTGTTCCACTACTATCTTTATTATTTCTTAATGTTGCTCTACCGTCAGCTGTTATGTTATGTAGCCATAATTTTACTGTTCCTATTAATGTTCTTTCTATATATCCTGGTGTATCTGCTACTGATATTTTATTATCTATTAGTTGCTTTGCAATTTGTCCTATCCATACTTGTATTGTTTTATTTATATCTGTGACACAATCTAAATCTAAAAATTGTGAATGTTCTGGAGTTTTAGTTGGTGTCCATTTATTTAATCTACTTTGCCATATTGCTTCATATCTATTATCATCTGTTACTGTATAATAAGTTGGTTCTCTAGTTCGTGGGTTATCATATCTTCTTTTCTCATATGTTCTACTTGTACTTGGTTGTTCATTTTTTATAGTATGTATATTTGGTTCAGCATTTGTTGTATTTATATTTAATTCTGTTATTTGGTTCATTATTTGGGTATATGTTTCACTGTTATCGTCATTATCGTCTTCATTGTTATTATTGTCTGAATGTATTTCTGATTCGGTTTCGTTTATGGTTACATTATCTATGGTTAAATTGTCTATTGTGATGTTATCAATACTTATGTTTGGAGATTCTTCGTCAGGGTTTAAGCTTTCTAAGTGTATTTGTTCTTTTAACTGTTCTAATTCCATTGCTAACTTTTTTTCTTTTTCTTTTTTTATTTTTTCATTTTGTTTGGCTAATCTGGCTTGTACTTTCTGGGCATATATTTGTTTTAATATTGCTAATTCTTTTTCCATTTCTTGTATTTTTGTAGATGATTCGGATGTTTCTGGTTCTGGTTCAAAATATTCAGGGATTGGTTCTTGAGGTGGTATAGGTTTGTATCAATATACTTATATTTTAATACTCCACCGTAACTATGGTTACTTGAATCTGTTTCTACTATATATATAAATTCTTTTGTTATATCTGGAAAATATAATTTTGGTAACTTTTGACATAATTCTTTAACCTTTTGTATATGTTTTCTATCTGTTTGGTCAAAATGATATTCAATATCCTTTTTTAATTTTTTATTTAATGGTTTTAAATATTCTGCTAATTTTGGTATATATTCTCTTACTTGATTTACTAATCCTAAAAAGGATTGTAATTTTTTCTTCGTATCTAGTATTTCATCTGAATTTATAATTTTTTGTACTATATGTGTTTGCATTTTTACTCCATTCTTATCTATTTGTATACCAAGAAATTCTATTTGTTTTTTCATTATTTCTGCCTTGCTTTTACTTAAACTAATTCCTGCTGTATCTATAATGTTAATAAATTTATTTAGTAATTGTATGTGTTCGTCTTCTGTTCTTGAATATAACAATATATCATCAATATATACAATACAATTTTCTAATTGTGTAAAGTAAGTATCCATAAAATGTTGATACCTACCTGGTGCATTTTTATATCCAAAGGGTAAAACATTCCATTCATAAAATCCTTGGGGTACTGTGAATGCTGTTAAATGTTTAGAGTTATCTTCTAATTTTAAATGATAAAATCCTGATTTGCAATCAAATTTGCTAAAGTAATTATATCCTTGGATTTGTCTAATTTTTAATATTTTATTTGGTATTGGGTAATTATAAGTTTTAGTTTTGGCATTTAGATTTCTATAATCAATAACCATCCTACTCTTCCCTCTTTTTTGTTCACTATGTTTGTTAACAATAAAGGCGGGACTAGTATGTTTACTGTTACTAGCTTGGATGTAATTATTTTGAAGTAATTCATCTATGTGTAAGGTAAATTCTTTTAAGTCATCAAAGTTATATTTTAATGGTTTTTGGGTTATTATACTATTCTGATTTATTAGTTCTATTGTAACTGTTGTTTTATGTTTATGCCATCCTTTAAGCGGATTGTCACTATATAAGGGTTCTAACTTATCATAGATTGATTGTAACATATTGATATTAAAGGTTATAATTTCTATTGCTTTCTCTGTTGTCACTTGATTTTCTAGTTTTTGTGTTATCTTTTCTGATCCTTTTATCCATGGTGTTGTTTTTCTAGGTTTATTTTGTACTCGTTTGGCTCCTATTTTTTGTTTACAAGGTGTTGTAAACCAGCAGTGTGTTTTTGTTAGTATATGAGGGTATAGTTCATCGATAAAGGGCATTCCTAAAATTATATCTCTTGTTGTGAAATCATAGTTATACATTGTTTTTATTGTTAGTATTTTATCATATATTTGTAATTTGACATCTTTTGCATAATATTTTATTATACTTCCTTCGTCATTAAATCCTGAAAATACAGTTGGATTTTTTATCTTTTGCCACTTAGTTTCTGGTAAACAATTGTATCTACATAAATTTGCTTCTGCACCGGTATCTATCATTGGTGTGTAATATCTACTATTGTATCCTTCTACAATTATTTTTGCTAATATATATACTTTCATTTTAAAGTATTTTTATAATATTGATTTTGTCCTATTGATTATTACATTTTTATTTTGGTAATGAATGATCAATCTTTTATCTTCTAACTTATATGGTTTTACTTGTTCTAGCCATTGTAGTCCTAAAACTATATTTGGATTTATTTGTCCTATTGTAAATTGTATATTTATAGGTATTCCGCCTATAATTACTTCTTGAATAGTTATTTCCTTTGTCTGTTTTAATTCTATTGGTAGATCGGGTATTTCTTGTTCTTGTATTATAATATCATCTTCTGTAATTAATTCTCTAGTTATCCAATTATCTTGTTCTCCTGTGTTGATTAAGATTAAATATTTTCGTTGATTTAATATTCCTGTTATATAATAGGGATGTTGTGTTGGTATTATTTCATTGGGTATTTCATATTCTATTCTTCTGGATGTACTCATTCTTGATGAGGATGAGGGGGCATCTATTTGTCTTTTTGGTGTCATTCCTATTCTTTCTTTTACTATATCTAATTCTTGATTCATATTTAATTCATCATAACTATAATCATTATTATCTATGACCGTTAATATATTGTCGAATGGGGATTCTATATTGATTTTATCAATTTTGTTAGTTGCTTGTACCATATGTTTAGTAGTTAAAATATATAAATTTTTGCATCTTGCTGTAAATATTTTACTTCCAGGGGTTAATTCTATTCCTGATAGTTTCAACCCTTATATAGTGACAATCCGCTTAAAGGATGGCATAAACATAAAACAACAGTTACAATAGAACTAATAAATCAGAATAGTATAATAACCCAAAAACCATTAAAATATAACTTTGATGACTTAAAAGAATTTACCTTACACATAGATGAATTACTTCAAAATAATTACATCCAAGCTAGTAACAGTAAACATACTAGTCCCGCCTTTATTGTTAACAAACATAGTGAACAAAAAAGAGGGAAGAGTAGGATGGTTATTGATTATAGAAATCTAAATGCCAAAACTAAAACTTATAATTACCCAATACCAAATAAAATATTAAAAATTAGACAAATCCAAGGATATAATTACTTTAGCAAATTTGATTGCAAATCAGGATTTTATCATTTAAAATTAGAAGATAACTCTAAACATTTAACAGCATTCACAGTACCCCAAGGATTTTATGAATGGAATGTTTTACCCTTTGGATATAAAAATGCACCAGGTAGGTATCAACATTTTATGGATACTTACTTTACACAATTAGAAAACTGTATTGTATATATTGATGATATATTGTTATATTCAAGAACAGAAGACGAACACATACAATTACTAAATAAATTTATTAACATTATAGATACAGCAGGAATTAGTTTAAGTAAAAGCAAGGCAGAAATAATGAAAAAACAAATAGAATTTCTTGGTATACAAATAGATACAAATAGATAAGAATGGAGTAAAAATGCAAACACATATAGTACAAAAAATTATAAATTCAGATGAAATACTAGATACGAAGAAAAAATTACAATCCTTTTTAGGATTAGTAAATCAAGTAAGAGAATATATACCAAAATTAGCAGAATATTTAAAACCATTAAATAAAAAATTAAAAAAGGATATTGAATATCATTTTGACCAAACAGATAGAAAACATATACAAAAGGTTAAAGAATTATGTCAAAAGTTACCAAAATTATATTTTCCAGATATAACAAAAGAATTTATATATATAGTAGAAACAGATTCAAGTAACCATAGTTACGGTGGAGTATTAAAATATAAGTATATTGATACAAAAACAGAACATCACTGTAGATATCACTCAGGAACATATACGGAACCTCAAGATAAATGGGAAATAAATAGGAAAGAATTATTTGCCTTATATAAATGTTTATTAGCATTCGAACCATATATTGTTTATAACAAATTTATTGTCAGAACAGATAATACACAAGTAAAATGGTGGCTAACAAGAAAATTAGACGACTCAGTTACAACAAAAGAAATACGAAGACTTGTCTTAAATATACAAAATTTTACATTTACAATAGAAGTGATCAGTACTAACAAATATGTCACTGCAGACTATTTATCAAGACAAAGCTACCCAGACAGATCAAGATAGCCAAATGGATATTTTGTTAAAAGCCATGACTACACTTTGCTTAAAAGTGGACAGTTTTGAGCTAGAACTAAAAGAGCTAAAGAAGGACAAAGCTACAAGTCAACCGCATGACTCAAAATATGCTGAACTATGTCAATCGGAAGACATAAAAATTCCAGAACTAGAAGGAGACGTTGAGAAACTCCATAAAACTCATAACAAGTTTGTTAATGCAGCTACAGGAAAAGCATCTACAGGAGCAAGCAGCTCAAATCCAACCAGTCAACCTACAAAAAGACAAAACCAAAATTTAAATAACCAGTTTACAAAAACCTCTATCAGAAATAAACAACCCATAAACCTATCACATCCGACTATACCAAGTCCACAAACATCCACATATGCCGCAAGTCTAAACCAAAATAAACAAGTATATAACCACATTTCCAGAGCATACATCCAAAATATGTATAAAACCCAAACCTTTTTGAATTTACATCCAAGATCTCAGACAACCACTGACCCTCAAAAAGATTTTATAACTCAGAAACTACAAGGATACAATAAACTAATAGCCCAGCCTGGCACCAGTGCAAATTTAGTACGTACATGCTATGAATATGGATTACTCGCAACAGTATATACAGCCGATGGAGCAGAACTACAACAAATACCAGACTTATATAATGCCTTTTCCATATACAAAAGAATTACAGACGGATCATTCTTTTATATAAGATGTTATTCAGCACCAGCCGAAATATTATACAATGAGATAAAACCACTCATCCAAGTAGTAAAAATTGGACTAACCAGAGATATGATTATCCCAGAGGACATAGAAAAGCAACCAGAAATACCAGAAGTTGATATACCAACATTCTTTGCTACAAAAAGATTAATAGGACTGCAAGTAATTATTCAAGAACTAGTCAACAATTATACCAATGGACATAACATATGGAAATATCATTGTAGAGACCATGCCATGATCTATGCAAATGCAAGAGTACTACGACAAGAAGATATGGAAGAAGTACGTAGTTGGATATGGACATTACTAAGACCCGAAGATACCCCAACAACAAGAGCTATCAAAAAAGATTTTATTTCAGAAAATTTATTGGTTAAATATTGCCAGTATTTAGGACCAAAATACCCAGATCACCATTGTTCAAAGTGCAGTGGAGGAAATACTACAACTATACCAGAAGTAAATCTAGAATGATGACAGCAGGACAGAAGAGCTACAGACAAAAGCTAATGGGAAGACCCGCAGATATTATTTTAGTTTGTCTTATTATGTAAATTATTGAGAATCTTTTTACTTTTTTTAGTGGGAAACACTAAACCCCACACGTTTTTCTTTGTGCAAATAAGTCAGAAAGTACACAGTAATGTTACTGTTTACTTTTTGAAAAAATTGTAAAAAAGATGTAAAAAGTCGTAAAGTGCACAGTGACTAGCACTGTTCACGCGTTTTACTTTTCTTTTACGCGTTTTCCACTATTTGGAAACGATTATGTGAATTATTGAGGCACTTGCCTCTTATGTATAAATAGAGACGACAGATGAGAAAGAAGGCAAGCAATTCTGCTTACCTATAACCTCTCATGTGTTGAGAACTCAATAAAAAATATTACTCAAAAATATATTTCAGATATTTGCTATGGAGGAATCCAACATAGAAACATCTATGCCACATACTACCGACGAGATAACAACAAAGGTATACTCATATTTACATATGTGTAACTAATCTATCATATTCCTAATAATCTCTGATTAGCTTATTATTATTTATCATGTTATAGTCTGATTATGTTAACATTATCCTTATTAGTTTGCTATGGTTAGGAAGCTGAGAGTAAGTTAGACCCAGACTAAGCTTTTCCAAAATGGTTGAACCCAGAAAAGGCGAGGAAGCCGTGAATAGGGTAGTAAACCAACTGAAGTAAGCAGGGTTAGGGTAAACTGATTAAAGCTGGAACCCATAGTAGTGACCAACCGGATAATTAAACATACTGGACTATTAGATGATAAAGGTAATAATATAAGCAGAGGTTAGAAGGAATAATTGATTAAAACACAGAAGTAAGAAATGACAGAACCTAGTTATATGAAACTCGAGATAGCAGAAACTAGTAACCCTAAACAAACAGAAGATATAGAAAGATATAAAACACCAATACCTAAGTATCTTATAAATGGAGATAAAGACTATAAAATATTAGTCTTATATATATTAAAAAATTTAGATACAGATATCACACAAAGAATATATAACCTACTATTTAACCACGAAATCATAGACTTAATGAAAGAATTATGGATAGACACAATATTAAACAATGATAGTGATGATGACTCTAGAGATAATGATATATACCTTGATATAGATACAGAAGGATATCTAGATTTTTATTAAAATGGACCAAAATAATTTAGAAAATTGGCAGCGAACTATAGATGAACTAAGAGAAAGAGAAACATTAATACAATTCAATCTAGACAGATATATACAAACCCAAAATAGTGGTTATTTAGATCTAATAGTAAGAGATATCAATATTATATTAAGACTAATTAGAGAACGAGATAACTACTATAATTCCGCATTTAGATAAAATGACCCAAGAAGAGAAGATCAAAGGACCACCCCCCCCATTGGTATCAGAGCATAGGAATAAAAAAGATAAGATAACAGAGCATAGGATGAACGAAAATAAAATAAACGAGCATAGGAATAAAAAATATAGTACCAACAATATTTACAAAAATAGAATAAAGAAACAAAGTAAAAAACAATTTATAATACAAACAGAAAACATGAAAGGAATTGAATATGGAGAAGATTTACCAGATAAACACCCTAGATGTATAAGATTGGATAAACAAATAAATATAGCAACTAAAGTACAGAAACTAAGACTAAATTTAGATAAATTATATGAAAGATACGAATACACAAAAATACCTGAATTAATCGACACAATTTCCTATACAGAATACGAATATATTAGACAACTTATAAAACAACAAGAATATAAATATGATGAATTATAATGTATAAGCGACAACAACCAAAAGTAGTCAGAAAAATAAAAATACACTATTTAACAAGAAGAATTGAAAAACAGAGTAAAATAAAAAGACAGCAAAAATATAAGCTAAAAGAAATTACACAAATAATCAAGGAAATAAATAACTTCACTAAAAGAATAACACATTTTATTATAGCAATAACTAAAATAAGAGAATCATTAGTAAATGGATAAACCAGAGCCGAGCAACCCAGTATATATATATCCAGAAACACCAAAAATAATAAGAAAAATGGAATTATTAAGAAAATTAAATGATATACACGAAGAACTTAAAATTAGAAAAGAAAGATTAAATTATAATATATTTGCAGGAGTAGCTAAAAAATCAATCGAAGCACAAAAACAAACCATACAAGAATTAGAATTACAAAAAGATATATTAGAAATAAAATATTGTTTATGAATAAAGAAGAATATCCAGTAGAAGAAAAAACATTTTTAGGAACAGATGGAACACAAATAACAATAACACACTCAAATTTAGGACGACGATATAGAAAAATAGGTACAAAATTATATTTAATGCCGGATCCAATATCAGCTAAATTAGAAGATAGTCTAACAGAAATGATAAGATTACAAAAAGAAAATACTGAAATAGATCAAAAACTAGAAATAGAAAAAATACGATTAGAAGCCAAAAAAGAAATCGAACAACTAAAAACCCAACAAATAAAACAAACCCCTCCTCAAAAACCTATACCACCTCAAGAACCAATCCCTGAATATTTTGAACCAGAACCAGAAACATCCGAATCATCTACAAAAATACAAGAAATGGAAAAAGAATTAGCAATATTAAAACAAATATATGCCCAGAAAGTACAAGCCAGATTAGCCAAACAAAATGAAAAAATAAAAAAAGAAAAAGAAAAAAAGTTAGCAATGGAATTAGAACAGTTGGTTCTAACTTATCATAGATTGATTGTAACATATTGATATTAAAGGTTATAATTTCTATTGCTTTCTCTGTTGTCACTTGATTTTCTAGTTTTTGTGTTATCTTTTCTGATCCTTTTATCCATGGTGTTGTTTTTCTAGGTTTATTTTGTACTCGTTTGGCTCCTATTTTTTGTTTACAAGGTGTTGTAAACCAGCAGTGTGTTTTTGTTAGTATATGAGGGTATAGTTCATCGATAAAGGGCATTCCTAAAATTATATCTCTTGTTGTGAAATCATAGTTATACATTGTTTTTATTGTTAGTATTTTATCATATATTTGTAATTTGACATCTTTTGCATAATATTTTATTATACTTCCTTCGTCATTAAATCCTGAAAATACAGTTGGATTTTTTATCTTTTGCCACTTAGTTTCTGGTAAACAATTGTATCTACATAAATTTGCTTCTGCACCGGTATCTATCATTGGTGTGTAATATCTACTATTGTATCCTTCTACAATTATTTTTGCTAATATATATACTTTCATTTTAAAGTATTTTTATAATATTGATTTTGTCCTATTGATTATTACATTTTTATTTTGGTAATGAATGATCAATCTTTTATCTTCTAACTTATATGGTTTTACTTGTTCTAGCCATTGTAGTCCTAAAACTATATTTGGATTTATTTGTCCTATTGTAAATTGTATATTTATAGGTATTCCGCCTATAATTACTTCTTGAATAGTTATTTCCTTTGTCTGTTTTAATTCTATTGGTAGATCGGGTATTTCTTGTTCTTGTATTATAATATCATCTTCTGTAATTAATTCTCTAGTTATCCAATTATCTTGTTCTCCTGTGTTGATTAAGATTAAATATTTTTGTTGATTTAATATTCCTGTTATATAATAGGGATGTTGTGTTGGTATTATTTCATTGGGTATTTCATATTCTATTCTTCTGGATGTACTCATTCTTGATGAGGATGAGGGGGCATCTATTTGTCTTTTTGGTGTCATTCCTATTCTTTCTTTTACTATATCTAATTCTTGATTCATATTTAATTCATCATAACTATAATCATTATTATCTATGACCGTTAATATATTGTCGAATGGGGATTCTATATTGATTTTATCAATTTTGTTAGTTGCTTGTACCATATGTTTAGTAGTTAAAATATATAAATTTTTGCATCTTGCTGTAAATATTTTACTTCCAGGGGTTAATTCTATTCCTGATAGTTTCCAATATAATACTAGGGATTTATCTATATTTCTATCTTTTATTGCTACTGTATAATTTGGGTTAACTGTAAACTTAAATTTTTGGTATATTAGATTTCCTTTTACTGCACTAATTATACTTTGTTCAATTGGGTACTTAATTCTATCATCTGCTAAGTATAGTTCTATGGGTGTATTTATTCCTTCCTTAAAACATGCTTTTATTAATATCTGTATTGCTCCTAAGTGTACATGAGTTATTTCGTTTTTCGGTTTTGGTTTTAATGCTTGTATTTCTTTGGTTATTTCTCTTTTACTTATTATGGGTACCATTGCACTACCTTGTGCATATTTACAGTCTACTGTATGTTCTTTTTGGCTTATTATATAATATTCTTCTTTAGGTTTTTTAAACCAATATTTTACCATTGGTACATCTAATACATTATCTATTTTTAAGGTTATTTCTTGTTTCGTAATTTGCTTGTATATATTTGAGTCAAATATTATTTTTTGGTTATTACTATCTTCAGTTTGGTAATTTTCTTTTTCTATTATTCCTGATTCAGTCATCAATTTCGTTTTCTATATCTGATAGATTTATATCGCTATCATCATTATTTAGGTCAGTTTCTAAATCTGCGTCATTTATCTCTATATCTGGTAATTCATCTAGTTCATAAATACTATCGTTACTTTCTAAATCATAATCTATGTATGGTAATTCCGTATAAATATTTTCTTCTATTCTTACTTCGGTAATTTGTTTTTTCTTAATATCTTTAGGTATTTTACAATCTTTAGCTAAGTGTCCTAATTTTCCACAGTTATAGCATTTGCATTCTGATAATTTTTTCTTAGGTCGATAAGGTCTTTTTCTCTTGTAATTTTTTATATAATATCTTTTTCTTGGATTTTTATGCTTATATTTAGATTTAAAAGATTTATATTTTTTAAATCGTTTTTTATATCTAAACTTATTTTTCTTAGTTTTACAACCAAATTGTGGTGCTATCTTTTGTGTACAACACGACATATTTTTTGTTAATACTTTATCTAATTTTTGTTTATCTTTATATTCATCACACAGTCCTATAAACCATGTTTGTAAATATTTTATTCTAGCTCCTAATGTATCTGTCAAACTAGCTGCATCCCATGCTGTTATTATTTTTGTACTAAATGGTTCAGGTAACTTTGTAAAATATGTTCTTCTAACTGCTATAGCTTCTTCATGAGTATATATTGCTCTATAATAGTAATCTTTAAAAGCGCATGTATATTCATCTATATAACACATATTGCATATTGATAATTTATTCATTAATTGTCTATTTAGATTCTTATCTTTTTCTTGTTCTGCTAATTCTGTTGTCATACTTCCAAATTCATTTCTAATTCCAAATTCGTATTTGTCTAATATAGCTATGCTTGATGTTGTAATTGTTCCACTACTATCTTTATTATTTCTTAATGTTGCTCTACCGTCAGCTGTTATGTTATGTAGCCATAATTTTACTGTTCCTATTAATGTTCTTTCTATATATCCTGGTGTATCTGCTACTGATATTTTATTATCTATTAGTTGCTTTGCAATTTGTCCTATCCATACTTGTATTGTTTTATTTATATCTGTGACACAATCTAAATCTAAAAATTGTGAATGTTCTGGAGTTTTAGTTGGTGTCCATTTATTTAATCTACTTTGCCATATTGCTTCATATCTATTATCATCTGTTACTGTATAATAAGTTGGTTCTCTAGTTCGTGGGTTATCATATCTTCTTTTCTCATATGTTCTACTTGTACTTGGTTGTTCATTTTTTATAGTATGTATATTTGGTTCAGCATTTGTTGTATTTATATTTAAATCTGTTATTTGGTTCATTATTTGGGTATATGTTTCACTGTTATCGTCATTATCGTCTTCATTGTTATTATTGTCTGAATGTATTTCTGATTCGGTTTCGTTTATGGTTACATTATCTATGGTTAAATTGTCTATTGTGATGTTATCAATACTTATGTTTGGAGATTCTTCGTCAGGGTTTAAGCTTTCTAAGTGTATTTGTTCTTTTAACTGTTCTAATTACCCTTTGGATATAAAAATGCACCAGGTAGGTATCAACATTTTATGGATACTTACTTTACACAATTAGAAAATTGTATTGTATATATTGATGATATATTGTTATATTCAAGAACAGAAGACGAACACATACAATTACTAAATAAATTTATTAACATTATAGATACAGCAGGAATTAGTTTAAGTAAAAGCAAGGCAGAAATAATGAAAAAACAAATAGAATTTCTTGGTATACAAATAGATAAGAATGGAGTAAAAATGCAAACACATATAGTACAAAAAATTATAAATTCAAATGAAATACTAGATACGAAGAAAAAATTACAATCCTTTTTAGGATTAGTAAATCAAGTAAGAGAATATATACCAAAATTAGCAGAATATTTAAAACCATTAAATAAAAAATTAAAAAAGGATATTGAATATCATTTTGACCAAACAGATAGAAAACATATACAAAAGGTTAAAGAATTATGTCAAAAGTTACCAAAATTATATTTTCCAGATATAACAAAAGAATTTATATATATAGTAGAAACAGATTCAAGTAACCATAGTTACGGTGGAGTATTAAAATATAACCTTTAATATCAATATGTTACAATCAATCTATGATAAGTTAGAACCCTTATATAGTGACAATCCGCTTAAAGGATGGCATAAACATAAAACAACAGTTACAATAGAACTAATAAATCAGAATAGTATAATAACCCAAAAACCATTAAAATATAACTTTGATGACTTAAAAGAATTTACCTTACACATAGATGAATTACTTCAAAATAATTACATCCAAGCTAGTAACAGTAAACATACTAGTCCCGCCTTTATTGTTAACAAACATAGTGAACAAAAAAGAGGGAAGAGTAGGATGGTTATTGATTATAGAAATCTAAATGCCAAAACTAAAACTTATAATTACCCAATACCAAATAAAATATTAAAAATTAGACAAATCCAAGGATATAATTACTTTAGCAAATTTGATTGCAAATCAGGATTTTATCATTTAAAATTAGAAGATAACTCTAAACATTTAACAGCATTCACAGTACCCCAAGGATTTTATGAATGGAATGTTTTACCCTTTGGATATAAAAATGCACCAGGTAGGTATCAACATTTTATGGATACTTACTTTACACAATTAGAAAATTGTATTGTATATATTGATGATATATTGTTATATTCAAGAACAGAAGACGAACACATACAATTACTAAATAAATTTATTAACATTATAGATACAGCAGGAATTAGTTTAAGTAAAAGCAAGGCAGAAATAATGAAAAAACAAATAGAATTTCTTGGTATACAAATAGATAAGAATGGAGTAAAAATGCAAACACATATAGTACAAAAAATTATAAATTCAGATGAAATACTAGATACGAAGAAAAAATTACAATCCTTTTTAGGATTAGTAAATCAAGTAAGAGAATATATACCAAAATTAGCAGAATATTTAAAACCATTAAATAAAAAATTAAAAAAGGATATTGAATATCATTTTGACCAAACAGATAGAAAACATATACAAAAGGTTAAAGAATTATGTCAAAAGTTACCAAAATTATATTTTCCAGATATAACAAAAGAATTTATATATATAGTAGAAACAGATTCAAGTAACCATAGTTACGGTGGAGTATTAAAATATAAGTATATTGATACAAAAACAGAACATCACTGTAGATATCACTCAGGAACATATACGGAACCTCAAGATAAATGGGAAATAAATAGGAAAGAATTATTTGCCTTATATAAATGTTTATTAGCATTCGAACCATATATTGTTTATAACAAATTTATTGTCAGAACAGATAATACACAAGTAAAATGGTGGCTAACAAGAAAATTAGACGACTCAGTTACAACAAAAGAAATACGAAGACTTGTCTTAAATATACAAAATTTTACATTTACAATAGAAGTGATCAGTACTAACAAAAATGTCACTGCAGACTACTTATCAAGACAAAGCTACCCAGACAGATCAAGATAGCCAAATGGATATTTTGTTAAAAGCCATGACTACACTTTGCTTAAAAGTGGACAGTTTTGAGCTAGAACTAAAAGAGCTAAAGAAGGACCACCCCCCACATTGGTATCAGAGCATAGGAATAAAAAAGATAAGATAACAGAGCATAGGATGAACGAAAATAAAATAAACGAGCATAGGAATAAAAAATATAGTACCAACAATATTTACAAAAATAGAATAAAGAAACAAAGTAAAAAACAATTTATAATACAAACAGAAAACATGAAAGGAATTGAATATGGAGAAGATTTACCAGATAAACACCCTAGATGTATAAGATTGGATAAACAAATAAATATAGCAACTAAAGTACAGAAACTAAGACTAAATTTAGATAAATTATATGAAAGATACGAATACACAAAAATACCTGAATTAATCGACACAATTTCCTATACAGAATACGAATATATTAGACAATTTATAAAACAACAAGAATATAAATATGATGAATTATAATGTATAAGCGACAACAACCAAAAGTAGTCAGAAAAATAAAAATACACTATTTAACAAGAAGAATTGAAAAACAGAGTAAAATAAAAAGACAGCAAAAATATAAGCTAAAAGAAATTACACAAATAATCAAGGAAATAAATAACTTCACTAAAAGAATAACACATTTTATTATAGCAATAACTAAAATAAGAGAATCATTAGTAAATGGATAAACCAGAGCCGAGCAACCCAGTATATATATATCCAGAAACACCAAAAATAATAAGAAAAATGGAATTATTAAGAAAATTAAATGATATACACGAAGAACTTAAAATTAGAAAAGAAAGATTAAATTATAATATATTTGCAGGAGTAGCTAAAAAATCAATCGAAGCACAAAAACAAACCATACAAGAATTAGAATTACAAAAAGATATATTAGAAATAAAATATTGTTTATGAATAAAGAAGAATATCCAGTAGAAGAAAAAACATTTTTAGGAACAGATGGAACACAAATAACAATAACACACTCAAATTTAGGACGACGATATAGAAAAATAGGTACAAAATTATATTTAATGCCGGATCCAATATCAGCTAAATTAGAAGATAGTCTAACAGAAATGATAAGATTACAAAAAGAAAATACTGAAATAGATCAAAAACTAGAAATAGAAAAAATACGATTAGAAGCCAAAAAAGAAATCGAACAACTAAAAACCCAACAAATAAAACAAACCCCTCCTCAAAAACCTATACCACCTCAAGAACCAATCCCTGAATATTTTGAACCAGAGCCAGAAACATCCGAATCATCTACAAAAATACAAGAAATGGAAAAAGAATTAGCAATATTAAAACAAATATATGCCCAGAAAGTACAAGCCAGATTAGCCAAACAAAATGAAAAAATAAAAAAAGAAAAAGAAAAAAAGTTAGCAATGGAATTAGAACAGTTAAAAGAACAAATACACTTAGAAAGCTTAAACCCTGACGAAGAATCTCCAAACATAAGTATTGATAACATCACAATAGACAATTTAACCATAGATAATGTAACCATAAAAGAAACCGAATCAGAAATACATTCAGACAATAATAACAATGAAGACGATAATGACGATAACAGTGAAACATATACCCAAATAATGAACCAAATAACAGAATTAAATATAAATACAACAAATGCTGAACCAAATATACATACTATAAAAAATGAACAACCAAGTACAAGTAGAACATATGAGAAAAGAAGATATGATAACCCACGAACTAGAGAACCAACTTATTATACAGTAACAGATGATAATAGATATGAAGCAATATGGCAAAGTAGATTAAATAAATGGACACCAACTAAAACTCCAGAACATTCACAATTTTTAGATTTAGATTGTGTCACAGATATAAATAAAACAATACAAGTATGGATAGGACAAATTGCAAAGCAACTAATAGATAATAAAATATCAGTAGCAGATACACCAGGATATATAGAAAGAACATTAATAGGAACAGTAAAATTATGGCTACATAACATAACAGCTGACGGTAGAGCAACATTAAGAAATAATAAAGATAGTAGTGGAACAATTACAACATCAAGCATAGCTATATTAGACAAATACGAATTTGGAATTAGAAATGAATTTGGAAGTATGACAACAGAATTAGCAGAACAAGAAAAAGATAAGAATCTAAATAGACAATTAATGAATAAATTATCAATATGCAATATGTGTTATATAGATGAATATACATGCGCTTTTAAAGATTACTATTATAGAGCAATATATACTCATGAAGAAGCTATAGCAGTTAGAAGAACATATTTTACAAAGTTACCTGAACCATTTAGTACAAAAATAATAACAGCATGGGATGCAGCTAGTTTGACAGATACATTAGGAGCTAGAATAAAATATTTACAAACATGGTTTATAGGACTGTGTGATGAATATAAAGATAAACAAAAATTAGATAAAGTATTAACAAAAAATATGTCGTGTTGTACACAAAAGATAGCACCACAATTTGGTTGTAAAACTAAGAAAAATAAGTTTAGATACAAAAAACGATTTAAAAAATATAAATCTTTTAAATCTAAATATAAGCATAAAAATCCAAGAAAAAGATATTATATAAAAAATTACAAGAGAAAAAGACCTTATCGACCTAAGAAAAAATTATCAGAATGCAAATGCTATAACTGTGGAAAATTAGGACACTTAGCTAAAGATTGTAAAATACCTAAAGATATTAAGAAAAAACAAATTACCGAAGTAAGAATAGAAGAAAATATTTATACGGAATTACCATACATAGATTATGATTTAGAAAGTAACGATAGTATTTATGAACTAGATGAATTACCAGATATAGAGATAAATGACGCAGATTTAGAAACTGACCTAAATAATGATGATAGCGATATAAATCTATCAGATATAGAAAACGAAATTGATGACTGAATCAGGAATAATAGAAAAAGAAAATTACCAAACTGAAGATAGTAATAACCAAAAAATAATATTTGACTCAAATATATACAAGCAAATTACGAAACAAGAAATAACCTTAAAAATAGATAATGTATTAGATGTACCAATGGTAAAATATTGGTTTAAAAAACCTAAAGAAGAATATTATATAATAAGCCAAAAAGAACATACAGTAGACTGTAAATATGCACAAGGTAGTGCAATGGTACCCATAATAAGTAAAAGAGAAATAACCAAAGAAATACAAGCATTAAAACCAAAACCGAAAAACGAAATAACTCATGTACACTTAGGAGCAATACAGATATTAATAAAAGCATGTTTTAAGGAAGGAATAAATACACCCATAGAACTATACTTAGCAGATGATAGAATTAAGTACCCAATTGAACAAAGTATAATTAGTGCAGTAAAAGGAAATCTAATATACCAAAAATTTAAGTTTACAGTTAACCCAAATTATACAGTAGCAATAAAAGATAGAAATATAGATAAATCCCTAGTATTATATTGGAAACTATCAGGAATAGAATTAACCCCTGGAAGTAAAATATTTACAGCAAGATGCAAAAATTTATATATTTTAACTACTAAACATATGGTACAAGCAACTAACAAAATTGATAAAATCAATATAGAATCCCCATTCGACAATATATTAACGGTCATAGATAATAATGATTATAGTTATGATGAATTAAATATGAATCAAGAATTAGATATAGTAAAAGAAAGAATAGGAATGACACCAAAAAGACAAATAGATGCCCCCTCATCCTCATCAAGAATGAGTACATCCAGAAGAATAGAATATGAAATACCCAATGAAATAATACCAACACAACATCCCTATTATATAACAGGAATATTAAATCAACGAAAATATTTAATCTTAATCAACACAGGAGAACAAGATAATTGGATAACTAGAGAATTAATTACAGAAGATGATATTATAATACAAGAACAAGAAATACCCGATCTACCAATAGAATTAAAACAGACAAAGGAAATAACTATTCAAGAAGTAATTATAGGCGGAATACCTATAAACATACAATTTATAATAGGACAAATAAATCCAAATATAGTTTTAGGACTACAATGGCTAGAACAAGTAAAACCATATAAGTTAGAAGATAAAAGATTGATCATTCATTACCAAAATAAAAATGTAATAATCAATAGGACAAAATCAATATTATAAAAATACTTTAAAATGAAAGTATATATATTAGCAAAAATAATTGTAGAAGGATACAATAGTAGATATTACACACCAATGATAGATACCGGTGCAGAAGCAAATTTATGTAGATACAATTGTTTACCAGAAACTAAGTGGCAAAAGATAAAAAATCCAACTGTATTTTCAGGATTTAATGACGAAGGAAGTATAATAAAATATTATGCAAAAGATGTCAAATTACAAATATATGATAAAATACTAACAATAAAAACAATGTATAACTATGATTTCACAACAAGAGATATAATTTTAGGAATGCCCTTTATCGATGAACTATACCCTCATATACTAACAAAAACACACTGCTGGTTTACAACACCTTGTAAACAAAAAATAGGAGCCAAACGAGTACAAAATAAACCTAGAAAAACAACACCATGGATAAAAGGATCAGAAAAGATAACACAAAAACTAGAAAATCAAGTGACAACAGAGAAAGCAATTCTGCTTACCTATAACCTCTCATGTGTTGAGAACTCAATAAAAGATATTACTCAAAAATATATTTCAGATATTTGCTATGGAGGAATCCAACATAGAAACATCTATGCCACATACTACCGACGAGATAACAACAAAGGTATACTCATATTTACATATGTGTAACTAATCTATCATATTCCTAATAATCTCTGATTAGCTTATTATTATTTATCATGTTATAGTCTGATTATGTTAACATTATCCTTATTAGTTTGCTATGGTTAGGAAGCTGAGAGTAAGTTAGACCCAGACTAAGCTTTTCCAAAATGGTTGAACCCAGAAAAGGCGAGGAAGCCGTGAATAGGGTAGTAAACCAACTGAAGTAAGCAGGGTTAGGGTAAACTGATTAAAGCTGGAACCCATAGTAGTGACCAACCGGATAATTAAACATACTGGACTATTAGATGATAAAGGTAATAATATAAGCAGAGGTTAGAAGGAATAATTGATTAAAACACAGAAGTAAGAAATGACAGAACCTAGTTATATGAAACTCGAGATAGCAGAAACTAGTAACCCTAAACAAACAGAAGATATAGAAAGATATAAAACACCAATAAATGGAGATAAAGACTATAAAATATTAGTCTTATATATATTAAAAAATTTAGATACAGATATCACACAAAGAATATATAACCTACTATTTAACCACGAAATCATAGACTTAATGAAAGAATTATGGATAGACACAATATTAAACAATGATAGTGATAATGACTCTAGAGATAATGATATATACCTTGATATAGATACAGAAGGATATCTAGATTTTTATTAAAATGGACCAAAATAATTTAGAAAATTGGCAGCGAACTATAGATGAACTAAGAGAAAGAGAAACATTAATACAATTCAATCTAGACAGATATATACAAACCCAAAATAGTGGTTATTTAGATCTAATAGTAAGAGATATCAATATTATATTAAGACTAATTAGAGAACGAGATAACTACTATAATTCCGCATTTAGATAAAATGACCCAAGAAGAGAAGATCAAAGGACCACCCCCCACATTGGTATCAGAGCATAGGAATAAAAAAGATAAGATATCAGAGCATAGGATGAACGAAAATAAAATAAACGAGCATAGGAATAAAAAATATAGTACCAACAATATTTACAAAAATAGAATAAAGAAACAAAGTAAAAAACAATTTATAATACAAACAGAAAACATGAAAGGAATTGAATATGGAGAAGATTTACCAGATAAACACCCTAGATGTATAAGATTGGATAAACAAATAAATATAGCAACTAAAGTACAGAAACTAAGACTAAATTTAGATAAATTATATGAAAGATACGAATACACAAAAATACCTGAATTAATCGACACAATTTCCTATACAGAATACGAATATATTAGACAACTTATAAAACAACAAGAATATAAATATGATGAATTATAATGTATAAGCGACAACAACCAAAAGTAGTCAGAAAAATAAAAATACACTATTTAACAAGAAGAATTGAAAAACAGAGTAAAATAAAAAGACAGCAAAAATATAAGCTAAAAGAAATTACACAAATAATCAAGGAAATAAATAACTTCACTAAAAGAATAACACATTTTATTATAGCAATAACTAAAATAAGAGAATCATTAGTAAATGGATAAACCAGAGCCGAGCAACCCAGTATATATATATCCAGAAACACCAAAAATAATAAGAAAAATGGAATTATTAAGAAAATTAAATGATATACACGAAGAACTTAAAATTAGAAAAGAAAGATTAAATTATAATATATTTGCAGGAGTAGCTAAAAAATCAATCGAAGCACAAAAACAAACCATACAAGAATTAGAATTACAAAAAGATATATTAGAAATAAAATATTGTTTATGAATAAAGAAGAATATCCAGTAGAAGAAAAAACATTTTTAGGAACAGATGGAACACAAATAACAATAACACACTCAAATTTAGGACGACGATATAGAAAAATAGGTACAAAATTATATTTAATGCCGGATCCAATATCAGCTAAATTAGAAGATAGTCTAACAGAAATGATAAGATTACAAAAAGAAAATACTGAAATAGATCAAAAACTAGAAATAGAAAAAATACGATTAGAAGCCAAAAAAGAAATCGAACAACTAAAAACCCAACAAATAAAACAAACCCCTCCTCAAAAACCTATACCACCTCAAGAACCAATCCCTGAATATTTTGAACCAGAACCAGAAACATCCGAATCATCTACAAAAATACAAGAAATGGAAAAAGAATTAGCAATATTAAAACAAATATATGCCCAGAAAGTACAAGCCAGATTAGCCAAACAAAATGAAAAAATAAAAAAAGAAAAAGAAAAAAAGTTAGCAATGGAATTAGAACAGTTAAAAGAACAAATACACTTAGAAAGCTTAAACCCTGACGAAGAATCTCCAAACATAAGTATTGATAACATCACAATAGACAATTTAACCATAGATAATGTAACCATAAACGAAACCGAATCAGAAATACATTCAGACAATAATAACAATGAAGACGATAATGACGATAACAGTGAAACATATACCCAAATAATGAACCAAATAACAGATTTAAATATAAATACAACAAATGCTGAACCAAATATACATACTATAAAAAATGAACAACCAAGTACAAGTAGAACATATGAGAAAAGAAGATATGATAACCCACGAACTAGAGAACCAACTTATTATACAGTAACAGATGATAATAGATATGAAGCAATATGGCAAAGTAGATTAAATAAATGGACACCAACTAAAACTCCAGAACATTCACAATTTTTAGATTTAGATTGTGTCACAGCTATAAATAAAACAATACAAGTATGGATAGGACAAATTGCAAAGCAACTAATAGATAATAAAATATCAGTAGCAGATACACCAGGATATATAGAAAGAACATTAATAGGAACAGTAAAATTATGGCTACATAACATAACAGCTGACGGTAGAGCAACATTAAGAAATAATAAAGATAGTAGTGGAACAATTACAACATCAAGCATAGCAATATTAGACAAATACGAATTTGGAATTAGAAATGAATTTGGAAGTATGACAACAGAATTAGCAGAACAAGAAAAAGATAAGAATCTAAATAGACAATTAATGAATAAATTATCAATATGCAATATGTGTTATATAGATGAATATACATGCGCTTTTAAAGATTACTATTATAGAGCAATATATACTCATGAAGAAGCTATAGCAGTTAGAAGAACATATTTTACAAAGTTACCTGAACCATTTAGTACAAAAATAATAACAGCATGGGATGCAGCTAGTTTGACAGATACATTAGGAGCTAGAATAAAATATTTACAAACATGGTTTATAGGACTGTGTGATGAATATAAAGATAAACAAAAATTAGATAAAGTATTAACAAAAAATATGTCGTGTTGTACACAAAAGATAGCACCACAATTTGGTTGTAAAACTAAGAAAAATAAGTTTAGATACAAAAAACGATTTAAAAAATATAAATCTTTTAAATCTAAATATAAGCATAAAAATCCAAGAAAAAGATATTATATAAAAAATTACAAGAGAAAAAGACCTTATCGACCTAAGAAAAAATTATCAGAATGCAAATGCTATAACTGTGGAAAATTAGGACACTTAGCTAAAGATTGTAAAATACCTAAAGATATTAAGAAAAAACAAATTACCGAAGTAAGAATAGAAGAAAATATTTATACGGAATTACCATACATAGATTATGATTTAGAAAGTAACGATAGTATTTATGAACTAGATGAATTACCAGATATAGAGATAAATGACGCAGATTTAGAAACTGACCTAAATAATGATGATAGCGATATAAATCTATCAGATATAGAAAACGAAATTGATGACTGAATCAGGAATAATAGAAAAAGAAAATTACCAAACTGAAGATAGTAATAACCAAAAAATAATATTTGACTCAAATATATACAAGCAAATTACGAAACAAGAAATAACCTTAAAAATAGATAATGTATTAGATGTACCAATGGTAAAATATTGGTTTAAAAAACCTAAAGAAGAATATTATATAATAAGCCAAAAAGAACATACAGTAGACTGTAAATATGCACAAGGTAGTGCAATGGTACCCATAATAAGTAAAAGAGAAATAACCAAAGAAATACAAGCATTAAAACCAAAACCGAAAAACGAAATAACTCATGTACACTTAGGAGCAATACAGATATTAATAAAAGCATGTTTTAAGGAAGGAATAAATACACCCATAGAACTATACTTAGCAGATGATAGAATTAAGTACCCAATTGAACAAAGTATAATTAGTGCAGTAAAAGGAAATCTAATATACCAAAAATTTAAGTTTACAGTTAACCCAAATTATACAGTAGCAATAAAAGATAGAAATATAGATAAATCCCTAGTATTATATTGGAAACTATCAGGAATAGAATTAACCCCTGGAAGTAAAATATTTACAGCAAGATGCAAAAATTTATATATTTTAACTACTAAACATATGGTACAAGCAACTAACAAAATTGATAAAATCAATATAGAATCCCCATTCGACAATATATTAACGGTCATAGATAATAATGATTATAGTTATGATGAATTAAATATGAATCAAGAATTAGATATAGTAAAAGAAAGAATAGGAATGACACCAAAAAGACAAATAGATGCCCCCTCATCCTCATCAAGAATGAGTACATCCAGAAGAATAGAATATGAAATACCCAATGAAATAATACCAACACAACATCCCTATTATATAACAGGAATATTAAATCAACGAAAATATTTAATCTTAATCAACACAGGAGAACAAGATAATTGGATAACTAGAGAATTAATTACAGAAGATGATATTATAATACAAGAACAAGAAATACCCGATCTACCAATAGAATTAAAACAGACAAAGGAAATAACTATTCAAGAAGTAATTATAGGCGGAATACCTATAAATATACAATTTACAATAGGACAAATAAATCCAAATATAGTTTTAGGACTACAATGGCTAGAACAAGTAAAACCATATAAGTTAGAAGATAAAAGATTGATCATTCATTACCAAAATAAAAATGTAATAATCAATAGGACAAAATCAATATTATAAAAATACTTTAAAATGAAAGTATATATATTAGCAAAAATAATTGTAGAAGGATACAATAGTAGATATTACACACCAATGATAGATACCGGTGCAGAAGCAAATTTATGTAGATACAATTGTTTACCAGAAACTAAGTGGCAAAAGATAAAAAATCCAACTGTATTTTCAGGATTTAATGACGAAGGAAGTATAATAAAATATTATGCAAAAGATGTCAAATTACAAATATATGATAAAATACTAACAATAAAAACAATGTATAACTATGATTTCACAACAAGAGATATAATTTTAGGAATGCCCTTTATCGATGAACTATACCCTCATATACTAACAAAAACACACTGCTGGTTTACAACACCTTGTAAACAAAAAATAGGAGCCAAACGAGTACAAAATAAACCTAGAAAAACAACACCATGGATAAAAGGATCAGAAAAGATAACACAAAAACTAGAAAATCAAGTGACAACAGAGAAAGCAATAGAAATTATAACCTTTAATATCAATATGTTACAATCAATCTATGATAAGTTAGAACCCTTATATAGTGACAATCCGCTTAAAGGATGGCATAAACATAAAACAACAGTTACAATAGAACTAATAAATCAGAATAGTATAATAACCCAAAAACCATTAAAATATAACTTTGATGACTTAAAAGAATTTACCTTACACATAGATGAATTACTTCAAAATAATTACATCCAAGCTAGTAACAGTAAACATACTAGTCCCGCCTTTATTGTTAACAAACATAGTGAACAAAAAAGAGGGAAGAGTAGGATGGTTATTGATTATAGAAATCTAAATGCCAAAACTAAAACTTATAATTACCCAATACCAAATAAAATATTAAAAATTAGACAAATCCAAGGATATAATTACTTTAGCAAATTTGATTGCAAATCAGGATTTTATCATTTAAAATTAGAAGATAACTCTAAACATTTAACAGCATTCACAGTACCCCAAGGATTTTATGAATGGAATGTTTTACCCTTTGGATATAAAAATGCACCAGGTAGGTATCAACATTTTATGGATACTTACTTTACACAATTAGAAAATTGTATTGTATATATTGATGATATATTGTTATATTCAAGAACAGAAGACGAACACATACAATTACTAAATAAATTTATTAACATTATAGATACAGCAGGAATTAGTTTAAGTAAAAGCAAGGCAGAAATAATGAAAAAACAAATAGAATTTCTTGGTATACAAATAGATAAGAATGGAGTAAAAATGCAAACACATATAGTACAAAAAATTATAAATTCAGATGAAATACTAGATACGAAGAAAAAATTACAATCCTTTTTAGGATTAGTAAATCAAGTAAGAGAATATATACCAAAATTAGCAGAATATTTAAAACCATTAAATAAAAAATTAAAAAAGGATATTGAATATCATTTTGACCAAACAGATAGAAAACATATACAAAAGGTTAAAGAATTATGTCAAAAGTTACCAAAATTATATTTTCCAGATATAACAAAAGAATTTATATATATAGTAGAAACAGATTCAAGTAACCATAGTTACGGTGGAGTATTAAAATATAAGTATATTGATACAAAAACAGAACATCACTGTAGATATCACTCAGGAACATATACGGAACCTCAAGATAAATGGGAAATAAATAGGAAAGAATTATTTGCCTTATATAAATGTTTATTAGCATTCGAACCATATATTGTTTATAACAAATTTATTGTCAGAACAGATAATACACAAGTAAAATGGTGGCTAACAAGAAAATTAGACGACTCAGTTACAACAAAAGAAATACGAAGACTTGTCTTAAATATACAAAATTTTACATTTACAATAGAAGTGATCAGTACTAACAAAAATGTCACTGCAGACTACTTATCAAGACAAAGCTACCCAGACAGATCAAGATAGCCAAATGGATATTTTGTTAAAAGCCATGACTACACTTTGCTTAAAAGTGGACAGTTTTGAGCTAGAACTAAAAGAGCTAAAGAAGGACAAAGCTACAAGTCAACCGCATGACTCAAAATATGCTGAACTATGTCAATCGGAAGACATAAAAATTCCAGAACTAGAAGGAGACGTTGAGAAACTCCATAAAACTCATAACAAGTTTGTTAATGCAGCTACAGGAAAAGCATCTACAGGAGCAAGCAGCTCAAATCCAACCAGTCAACCTACAAAAAGACAAAACCAAAATTTAAATAACCAGTTTACAAAAACCTCTATCAGAAATAAACAACCCATAAACCTATCACATCCGACTATACCAAGTCCACAAACATCCACATATGCCGCAAGTCTAAACCAAAATAAACAAGTATATAACCACATTTCCAGAGCATACATCCAAAATATGTATAAAACCCAAACCTTTTTGAATTTACATCCAAGATCTCAGACAACCACTGACCCTCAAAAAGATTTTATAACTCAGAAACTACAAGGATACAATAAACTAATAGCCCAGCCTGGCACCAGTGCAAATTTAGTACGTACATGCTATGAATATGGACTACTCGCAATAGTATATACAGCCGATGGAGCAGAACTACAACAAATACCAGACTTATATAATGCCTTTTCCATATACAAAAGAATTACAGACGGATCATTCTTTTATATAAGATGTTATTCAGCACCAGCCGAAATATTATACAATGAGATAAAACCACTCATCCAAGTAGTAAAAATTGGACTAACCAGAGATATGATTATCCCAGAGGATATAGAAAAGCAACCAGAAATACCAGAAGTTGATATACCAACATTCTTTGCTACAAAAAGATTAATAGGACTGCAAGTAATTATTCAAGAACTAGTCAACAATTACACCAATGGACATAACATATGGAAATATCATTGTAGAGACCATGCCATGATCTATGCAAATACAAGAGTACTACGACAAGAAGATATGGAAGAAGTACGTAGTTGGATATGGACATTACTAAGACCCGAAGATACCCCAACAACAAGAGCTATCAAAAAAGATTTTATTTCAGAAAATTTATTGGTTAAATATTGCCAGTATTTAGGACCAAAATACCCAGATCACCATTGTTCAAAGTGCAGTGGAGGAAATACTACAACTATACCAGAAGTAAATCTAGAATGAAGAACAGCAAGACAAAAAGATACATGGGAAGACCCGCAGATATTATTTTAGTTTGTCTTATTATGTAAATTATTGTACTACTTTTTTTAGTGGGAAACACTAAACCCCACACGTTTTTCTTTGTGCAAATAAGTCAGAAAGTACACAGTAATGTTACTGTTTACTTTTTGAAAAAATTGTATGTAAAAAGTCGTAAAGTGCACAGTGACTAGCACTGTTCACGCGTTTTACTTTCCTTTTACGCGTTTTCCACTATTTGGAAACGTTTATGTGAATTATTGAGGCACTTGCCTCTTATGTGTATAAATAGAGACGAACAGATGAGAAGGAAGGCAAGCAATTCTGCTTACCTATAACCTCTCATGTGTTGAGAACTCAATAAAAGATATTACTCAAAAATATATTTCAGATATTTGCTATGGAGGAATCCAACATAGAAACATCTATGCCACATACTACCGACGAGATAACAACAAAGGTATACTCATATTTACATATGTGTAACTAATCTATCATATTCCTAATAATCTCTGATTAGCTTATTATTATTTATCATGTTATAGTCTGATTATGTTAACATTATCCTTATTAGTTTGCTATGGTTAGGAAGCTGAGAGTAAGTTAGACCCAGACTAAGCTTTTCCAAAATGGTTGAACCCAGAAAAGGCGAGGAAGCCGTGAATAGGGTAGTAAACCAACTGAAGTAAGCAGGGTTAGGGTAAACTGATTAAAGCTGGAACCCATAGTAGTGACCAACCGGATAATTAAACATACTGGACTATTAGATGATAAAGGTAATAATATAAGCAGAGGTTAGAAGGAATAGTTTGATTAAAACACAGAAGTAAGAAATGACAGAACCTAGTTATATGAAACTCGAGATAGCAGAAACTAGTAACCCTATACAAACCCAAAATAGTGGTTATTTAGATCTAATAGTAAGAGATATCAATATTATATTAAGACTAATTAGAGAACGAGATAACTACTATAATTCCGCATTTAGATAAAATGACCCAAGAAGAGAAGATCAAAGGACCACCCCCCACATTGGTATCAGAGCATAGGATGAACGAAAATAAAATAAACGAGCATAGGAATAAAAAATATAGTACCAACAATATTTAATATAGTACCAATGGGGGGGGTGGTCCTTTGATCTATTTCAGTATTTTCTTTTTGTAATCTTATCATTTCTGTTAGACTATCTTCTAATTTAGCTGATATTGGATCCGGCATTAAATATAATTTTGTACCTATTTTTCTATATCGTCGTCCTAAATTTGAGTGTGTTATTGTTATTTGTGTTCCATCTGTTCCTAAAAATGTTTTTTCTTCTACTGGATATTCTTCTTTATTCATAAACAATATTTTATTTCTAATATATCTTTTTGTAATTCTAATTCTTGTATGGTTTGTTTTTGTGCTTCGATTGATTTTTTAGCTACTCCTGCAAATATATTATAATTTAATCTTTCTTTTCTAATTTTAAGTTCTTCGTGTATATCATTTAATTTTCTTAATAATTCCATTTTTCTTATTATTTTTGGTGTTTCTGGATATATATATACTGGGTTGCTCGGCTCTGGTTTATCCATTTACTAATGATTCTCTTATTTTAGTTATTGCTATAATAAAATGTGTTATTCTTTTAGTGAAGTTATTTATTTCCTTGATTATTTGTGTAATTTCTTTTAGCTTATATTTTTGCTGTCTTTTTATTTTACTCTGTTTTTCAATTCTTCTTGTTAAATAGTGTATTTTTATTTTTCTGACTACTTTTGGTTGTTGTCGCTTATACATTATAATTCATCATATTTATATTCTTGTTGTTTTATAAGTTGTCTAATATATTCGTATTCTGTATAGGAAATTGTGTCGATTAATTCAGGTATTTTTGTGTATTCGTATCTTTCATATAATTTATCTAAATTTAGTCTTAGTTTCTGTACTTTAGTTGCTATATTTATTTGTTTATCCAATCTTATACATCTAGGGTGTTTATCTGGTAAATCTTCTCCATATTCAATTCCTTTCATGTTTTCTGTTTGTATTATAAATTGTTTTTTACTTTGTTTCTTTATTCTATTTTTGTAAATATTGTTGGTACTATATTTTTTATTCCTATGCTCGTTTATTTTATTTTCGTTCATCCTATGCTCTGTTATCTTATCTTTTTTATTCCTATGCTTTGATACCAATGTGGGGGGTGGTCCTTTGATCTTCTCTTCTTGGGTCATTTTATCTAAATGCGGAATTATAGTAGTTATCTCGTTCTCTAATTAGTCTTAATATAATATTGATATCTCTTACTATTAGATCTAAATAACCACTATTTTGGGTTTGTATATATCTGTCTAGATTGAATTGTATTAATGTTTCTCTTTCTCTTAGTTCATCTATAGTTCGCTGCCAATTTTCTAAATTATTTTGGTCCATTTTAATAAAAATCTAGATATCCTTCTGTATCTATATCAAGGTATATATCATTATCTCTAGAGTCATTATCACTATCATTGTTTAATATTGTGTCTATCCATAATTCTTTCATTAAGTCTATGATTTCGTGGTTAAATAGTAGGTTATATATTCTTTGTGTGATATCTGTATCTAAATTTTTTAATATATATAAGACTAATATTTTATAGTCTTTATCTCCATTTATTGGTGTTTTATATCTTTCTATATCTTCTGTTTGTTTAGGGTTACTAGTTTCTGCTATCTCGAGTTTCATATAACTAGGTTCTGTCATTTCTTACTTCTGTGTTTTAATCAATTATTCCTTCTAACCTCTGCTTATATTATTACCTTTATCATCTAATAGTCCAGTATGTTTAATTATCCGGTTGGTCACTACTATGGGTTCCAGCTTTAATCAGTTTACCCTAACCCTGCTTACTTCAGTTGGTTTACTACCCTATTCACGGCTTCCTCGCCTTTTCTGGGTTCAACCATTTTGGAAAAGCTTAGTCTGGGTCTAACTTACTCTCAGCTTCCTAACCATAGCAAACTAATAAGGATAATGTTAACATAATCAGACTATAACATGATAAATAATAATAAGCTAATCAGAGATTATTAGGAATATGATAGATTAGTTACACATATGTAAATATGAGTATACCTTTGTTGTTATCTCGTCGGTAGTATGTGGCATAGATGTTTCTATGTTGGATTCCTCCATAGCAAATATCTGAAATATATTTTTGAGTAATATTTTTTATTGAGTTCTCAACACATGAGAGGTTATAGGTAAGCAGAATTGCTTGCCTTCCTTCTCATCTGTTCGTCTCTATTTATACATAAGAGGCAAGTGCCTCAATAATTCACATAAACGTTTCCAAATAGTGGAAAACGCGTAAAAGGAAAGTAAAACGCGTGAACAGTGCTAGTCACTGTGCACTTTACGACTTTTTACATCTTTTTTACAATTTTTTCAAAAAGTAAACAGTAACATTACTGTGTACTTTCTGACTTATTTGCACAAAGAAAAACGTGTGGGGTTTAGTGTTTCCCACTAAAAAAAAAGTAAAAAGATTCTCAATAATTTACATAATAAGACAAACTAAAAATATCTGCGGGTCTTCCCATTAGCTTTTGTCTGTAGCTCTTCTGTCCTGCTGTCATCATTCTAGATTTACTTCTGGTATAGTTGTAGTATTTCCTCCACTGCACTTTGAACAATGGTGATCTGGGTATTTTGGTCCTAAATACTGGCAATATTTAACCAATAAATTTTCTGAAATAAAATCTTTTTTGATAGCTCTTGTTGTTGGGGTATCTTCGGGTCTTAGTAATGTCCATATCCAACTACGTACTTCTTCCATATCTTCTTGTCGTAGTACTCTTGCATTTGCATAGATCATGGCATGGTCTCTACAATGATATTTCCATATGTTATGTCCATTGGTGTAATTGTTGACTAGTTCTTGAATAATTACTTGCAGTCCTATTAATCTTTTTGTAGCAAAGAATGTCGGTATATCAACTTCTGGTATTTCTGGTTGCTTTTCTATATCCTCTGGGATAATCATATCTCTGGTTAGTCCAATTTTTACTACTTGGATGAGTGGTTTTATCTCATTGTATAATATTTCGGCTGGTGCTGAATAACATCTTATATAAAAGAATGATCCGTCTGTAATTCTTTTGTATATGGAAAAGGCATTATATAAGTCTGGTATTTGTTGTAGTTCTGCTCCATCGGCTGTATATACTGTTGCGAGTAGTCCATATTCATAGCATGTACGTACTAAATTTGTACTGGTGCCAGGCTGGGCTATTAGTTTATTGTATCCTTGTAGTTTCTGAGTTATAAAATCTTTTTGAGGGTCAGTGGTTGTCTGAGATCTTGGATGTAAATTCAAAAAGGTTTGGGTTTTATACATATTTTGGATGTATGCTCTGGAAATGTGGTTATATACTTGTTTATTTTGGTTTAGACTTGCGGCATATGTGGATGTTTGTGGACTTGGTATAGTCGGATGTGATAGGTTTATGGGTTGTTTATTTCTGATAGAGGTTTTTGTAAACTGGTTATTTAAATTTTGGTTTTGTCTTTTTGTAGGTTGACTGGTTGGATTTGAGCTGCTTGCTCCTGTAGATGCTTTTCCTGTAGCTGCATTAACAAACTTGTTATGAGTTTTATGGAGTTTCTCAACGTCTCCTTCTAGTTCTGGAATTTTTATGTCTTCCGATTGACATAGTTCAGCATATTTTGAGTCATGCGGTTGACTTGTAGCTTTGTCCTTCTTTAGCTCTTTTAGTTCTAGCTCAAAACTGTCCACTTTTAAGCAAAGTGTAGTCATGGCTTTTAACAAAATATCCATTTGGCTATCTTGATCTGTCTGGGTAGCTTTGTCTTGATAAGTAGTCTGCAGTGACATTTTTGTTAGTACTGATCACTTCTATTGTAAATGTAAAATTTTGTATATTTAAGACAAGTCTTCGTATTTCTTTTGTTGTAACTGAGTCGTCTAATTTTCTTGTTAGCCACCATTTTACTTGTGTATTATCTGTTCTGACAATAAATTTGTTATAAACAATATATGGTTCGAATGCTAATAAACATTTATATAAGGCAAATAATTCTTTCCTATTTATTTCCCATTTATCTTGAGGTTCCGTATATGTTCCTGAGTGATATCTACAGTGATGTTCTGTTTTTGTATCAATATACTTATATTTTAATACTCCACCGTAACTATGGTTACTTGAATCTGTTTCTACTATATATATAAATTCTTTTGTTATATCTGGAAAATATAATTTTGGTAACTTTTGACATAATTCTTTAACCTTTTGTATATGTTTTCTATCTGTTTGGTCAAAATGATATTCAATATCCTTTTTTAATTTTTTATTTAATGGTTTTAAATATTCTGCTAATTTTGGTATATATTCTCTTACTTGATTTACTAATCCTAAAAAGGATTGTAATTTTTTCTTCGTATCTAGTATTTCATTTGAATTTATAATTTTTTGTACTATATGTGTTTGCATTTTTACTCCATTCTTATCTATTTGTATACCAAGAAATTCTATTTGTTTTTTCATTATTTCTGCCTTGCTTTTACTTAAACTAATTCCTGCTGTATCTATAATGTTAATAAATTTATTTAGTAATTGTATGTGTTCGTCTTCTGTTCTTGAATATAACAATATATCATCAATATATACAATACAATTTTCTAATTGTGTAAAGTAAGTATCCATAAAATGTTGATACCTACCTGGTGCATTTTTATATCCAAAGGGTAAAACATTCCATTCATAAAATCCTTGGGGTACTGTGAATGCTGTTAAATGTTTAGAGTTATCTTCTAATTTTAAATGATAAAATCCTGATTTGCAATCAAATTTGCTAAAGTAATTATATCCTTGGATTTGTCTAATTTTTAATATTTTATTTGGTATTGGGTAATTATAAGTTTTAGTTTTGGCATTTAGATTTCTATAATCAATAACCATCCTACTCTTCCCTCTTTTTTGTTCACTATGTTTGTTAACAATAAAGGCGGGACTAGTATGTTTACTGTTACTAGCTTGGATGTAATTATTTTGAAGTAATTCATCTATGTGTAAGGTAAATTCTTTTAAGTCATCAAAGTTATATTTTAATGGTTTTTGGGTTATTATACTATTCTGATTTATTAGTTCTATTGTAACTGTTGTTTTATGTTTATGCCATCCTTTAAGCGGATTGTCACTATATAAGGGTTCTAACTTATCATAGATTGATTGTAACATATTGATATTAAAGGTTATAATTTCTATTGCTTTCTCTGTTGTCACTTGATTTTCTAGTTTTTGTGTTATCTTTTCTGATCCTTTTATCCATGGTGTTGTTTTTCTAGGTTTATTTTGTACTCGTTTGGCTCCTATTTTTTGTTTACAAGGTGTTGTAAACCAGCAGTGTGTTTTTGTTAGTATATGAGGGTATAGTTCATCGATAAAGGGCATTCCTAAAATTATATCTCTTGTTGTGAAATCATAGTTATACATTGTTTTTATTGTTAGTATTTTATCATATATTTGTAATTTGACATCTTTTGCATAATATTTTATTATACTTCCTTCGTCATTAAATCCTGAAAATACAGTTGGATTTTTTATCTTTTGCCACTTAGTTTCTGGTAAACAATTGTATCTACATAAATTTGCTTCTGCACCGGTATCTATCATTGGTGTGTAATATCTACTATTGTATCCTTCTACAATTATTTTTGCTAATATATATACTTTCATTTTAAAGTATTTTTATAATATTGATTTTGTCCTATTGATTATTACATTTTTATTTTGGTAATGAATGATCAATCTTTTATCTTCTAACTTATATGGTTTTACTTGTTCTAGCCATTGTAGTCCTAAAACTATATTTGGATTTATTTGTCCTATTGTAAATTGTATATTTATAGGTATTCCGCCTATAATTACTTCTTGAATAGTTATTTCCTTTGTCTGTTTTAATTCTATTGGTAGATCGGGTATTTCTTGTTCTTGTATTATAATATCATCTTCTGTAATTAATTCTCTAGTTATCCAATTATCTTGTTCTCCTGTGTTGATTAAGATTAAATATTTTCGTTGATTTAATATTCCTGTTATATAATAGGGATGTTGTGTTGGTATTATTTCATTGGGTATTTCATATTCTATTCTTCTGGATGTACTCATTCTTGATGAGGATGAGGGGGCATCTATTTGTCTTTTTGGTGTCATTCCTATTCTTTCTTTTACTATATCTAATTCTTGATTCATATTTAATTCATCATAACTATAATCATTATTATCTATGACCGTTAATATATTGTCGAATGGGGATTCTATATTGATTTTATCAATTTTGTTAGTTGCTTGTACCATATGTTTAGTAGTTAAAATATATAAATTTTTGCATCTTGCTGTAAATATTTTACTTCCAGGGGTTAATTCTATTCCTGATAGTTTCCAATATAATACTAGGGATTTATCTATATTTCTATCTTTTATTGCTACTGTATAATTTGGGTTAACTGTAAACTTAAATTTTTGGTATATTAGATTTCCTTTTACTGCACTAATTATACTTTGTTCAATTGGGTACTTAATTCTATCATCTGCTAAGTATAGTTCTATGGGTGTATTTATTCCTTCCTTAAAACATGCTTTTATTAATATCTGTATTGCTCCTAAGTGTACATGAGTTATTTCGTTTTTCGGTTTTGGTTTTAATGCTTGTATTTCTTTGGTTATTTCTCTTTTACTTATTATGGGTACCATTGCACTACCTTGTGCATATTTACAGTCTACTGTATGTTCTTTTTGGCTTATTATATAATATTCTTCTTTAGGTTTTTTAAACCAATATTTTACCATTGGTACATCTAATACATTATCTATTTTTAAGGTTATTTCTTGTTTCGTAATTTGCTTGTATATATTTGAGTCAAATATTATTTTTTGGTTATTACTATCTTCAGTTTGGTAATTTTCTTTTTCTATTATTCCTGATTCAGTCATCAATTTCGTTTTCTATATCTGATAGATTTATATCGCTATCATCATTATTTAGGTCAGTTTCTAAATCTGCGTCATTTATCTCTATATCTGGTAATTCATCTAGTTCATAAATACTATCGTTACTTTCTAAATCATAATCTATGTATGGTAATTTCGTATAAATATTTTCTTCTATTCTTACTTCGGTAATTTGTTTTTTCTTAATATCTTTAGGTATTTTACAATCTTTAGCTAAGTGTCCTAATTTTCCACAGTTATAGCATTTGCATTCTGATAATTTTTTCTTAGGTCGATAAGGTCTTTTTCTCTTGTAATTTTTTATATAATATCTTTTTCTTGGATTTTTATGCTTATATTTAGATTTAAAAGATTTATATTTTTTAAATCGTTTTTTGTATCTAAACTTATTTTTCTTAGTTTTACAACCAAATTGTGGTGCTATCTTTTGTGTACAACACGACATATTTTTTGTTAATACTTTATCTAATTTTTGTTTATCTTTATATTCATCACACAGTCCTATAAACCATGTTTGTAAATATTTTATTCTAGCTCCTAATGTATCTGTCAAACTAGCTGCATCCCATGCTGTTATTATTTTTGTACTAAATGGTTCAGGTAACTTTGTAAAATATGTTCTTCTAACTGCTATAGCTTCTTCATGAGTATATATTGCTCTATAATAGTAATCTTTAAAAGCGCATGTATATTCATCTATATAACACATATTGCATATTGATAATTTATTCATTAATTGTCTATTTAGATTCTTATCTTTTTCTTGTTCTGCTAATTCTGTTGTCATACTTCCAAATTCATTTCTAATTCCAAATTCGTATTTGTCTAATATAGCTATGCTTGATGTTGTAATTGTTCCACTACTATCTTTATTATTTCTTAATGTTGCTCTACCGTCAGCTGTTATGTTATGTAGCCATAATTTTACTGTTCCTATTAATGTTCTTTCTATATATCCTGGTGTATCTGCTACTGATATTTTATTATCTATTAGTTGCTTTGCAATTTGTCCTATCCATACTTGTATTGTTTTATTTATATCTGTGACACAATCTAAATCTAAAAATTGTGAATGTTCTGGAGTTTTAGTTGGTGTCCATTTATTTAATCTACTTTGCCATATTGCTTCATATCTATTATCATCTGTTACTGTATAATAAGTTGGTTCTCTAGTTCGTGGGTTATCATATCTTCTTTTCTCATATGTTCTACTTGTACTTGGTTGTTCATTTTTTATAGTATGTATATTTGGTTCAGCATTTGTTGTATTTATATTTAAATCTGTTATTTGGTTCATTATTTGGGTATATGTTTCACTGTTATCGTCATTATCGTCTTCATTGTTATTATTGTCTGAATGTATTTCTGATTCGGTTTCGTTTATGGTTACATTATCTATGGTTAAATTGTCTATTGTGATGTTATCAATACTTATGTTTGGAGATTCTTCGTCAGGGTTTAAGCTTTCTAAGTGTATTTGTTCTTTTAACTGTTCTAATTCCATTGCTAACTTTTTTTCTTTTTCTTTTTTTATTTTTTCATTTTGTTTGGCTAATCTGGCTTGTACTTTCTGGGCATATATTTGTTTTAATATTGCTAATTCTTTTTCCATTTCTTGTATTTTTGTAGATGATTCGGATGTTTCTGGTTCTGGTTCAAAATATTCAGGGATTGGTTCTTGAGGTGGTATAGGTTTTTGAGGAGGGGTTTGTTTTATTTGTTGGGTTTTTAGTTGTTCGATTTCTTTTTTGGCTTCTAATCGTATTTTTTCTATACTTAGCAGATGATAGAATTAAGTACCCAATTGAACAAAGTATAATTAGTGCAGTAAAAGGAAATCTAATATACCAAAAATTTAAGTTTACAGTTAACCCAAATTATACAGTAGCAATAAAAGATAGAAATATAGATAAATCCCTAGTATTATATTGGAAACTATCAGGAATAGAATTAACCCCTGGAAGTAAAATATTTACAGCAAGATGCAAAAATTTATATATTTTAACTACTAAACATATGGTACAAGCAACTAACAAAATTGATAAAATCAATATAGAATCCCCATTCGACAATATATTAACGGTCATAGATAATAATGATTATAGTTATGATGAATTAAATATGAATCAAGAATTAGATATAGTAAAAGAAAGAATAGGACTGACACCAAAAAGACAAATAGATGCCCCCTCATCCTCATCAAGAATGAGTACATCCAGAAGAATAGAATATGAAATACCCAATGAAATAATACCAACACAACATCCCTATTATATAACAGGAATATTAAATCAACGAAAATATTTAATCTTAATCAACACAGGAGAACAAGATAATTGGATAACTAGAGAATTAATTACAGAAGATGATATTATAATACAAGAACAAGAAATACCCGATTTACCAATAGAATTAAAACAGACAAAGGAAATAACTATTCAAGAAGTAATTATAGGCGGAATACCTATAAATATACAATTTACAATAGGACAAATAAATCCAAATATAGTTTTAGGACTACAATGGCTAGAACAAGTAAAACCATATAAGTTAGAAGATAAAAGATTGATCATTCATTACCAAAATAAAAATGTAATAATCAATAGGACAAAATCAATATTATAAAAATACTTTAAAATGAAAGTATATATATTAGCAAAAATAATTGTAGAAGGATACAATAGTAGATATTACACACCAATGATAGATACCGGTGCAGAAGCAAATTTATGTAGATACAATTGTTTACCAGAAACTAAGTGGCAAAAGATAAAAAATCCAACTGTATTTTCAGGATTTAATGACGAAGGAAGTATAATAAAATATTATGCAAAAGATGTCAAATTACAAATATATGATAAAATACTAACAATAAAAACAATGTATAACTATGATTTCACAACAAGAGATATAATTTTAGGAATGCCCTTTATCGATGAACTATACCCTCATATACTAACAAAAACACACTGCTGGTTTACAACACCTTGTAAACAAAAAATAGGAGCCAAACGAGTACAAAATAAACCTAGAAAAACAACACCATGGATAAAAGGATCAGAAAAGATAACACAAAAACTAGAAAATCAAGTGACAACAGAGAAAGCAATAGAAATTATAACCTTTAATATCAATATGTTACAATCAATCTATGATAAGTTAGAACCCTTATATAGTGACAATCCGCTTAAAGGATGGCATAAACATAAAACAACAGTTACAATAGAACTAATAAATCAGAATAGTATAATAACCCAAAAACCATTAAAATATAACTTTGATGACTTAAAAGAATTTACCTTACACATAGATGAATTACTTCAAAATAATTACATCCAAGCTAGTAACAGTAAACATACTAGTCCCGCCTTTATTGTTAACAAACATAGTGAACAAAAAAGAGGGAAGAGTAGGATGGTTATTGATTATAGAAATCTAAATGCCAAAACTAAAACTTATAATTACCCAATACCAAACAAAATATTAAAAATTAGACAAATCCAAGGATATAATTACTTTAGCAAATTTGATTGCAAATCAGGATTTTATCATTTAAAATTAGAAGATAACTCTAAACATTTAACAGCATTCACAGTACCCCAAGGATTTTATGAATGGAATGTTTTACCCTTTGGATATAAAAATGCACCAGGTAGGTATCAACATTTTATGGATACTTACTTTACACAATTAGAAAATTGTATTGTATATATTGATGATATATTGTTATATTCAAGAACAGAAGACGAACACATACAATTACTAAATAAATTTATTAACATTATAGATACAGCAGGAATTAGTTTAAGTAAAAGCAAGGCAGAAATAATGAAAAAACAAATAGAATTTCTTGGTATACAAATAGATAAGAATGGAGTAAAAATGCAAACACATATAGTACAAAAAATTATAAATTCAGATGAAATACTAGATACGAAGAAAAAATTACAATCCTTTTTAGGATTAGTAAATCAAGTAAGAGAATATATACCAAAATTAGCAGAATATTTAAAACCATTAAATAAAAAATTAAAAAAGGATATTGAATATCATTTTGACCAAACAGATAGAAAACATATACAAAAGGTTAAAGAATTATGTCAAAAGTTACCAAAATTATATTTTCCAGATATAACAAAAGAATTTATATATATAGTAGAAACAGATTCAAGTAACCATAGTTACGGTGGAGTATTAAAATATAAGTATATTGATACAAAAACAGAACATCACTGTAGATATCACTCAGGAACATATACGGAACCTCAAGATAAATGGGAAATAAATAGGAAAGAATTATTTGCCTTATATAAATGTTTATTAGCATTCGAACCATATATTGTTTATAACAAATTTATTGTCAGAACAGATAATACACAAGTAAAATGGTGGCTAACAAGAAAATTAGACGACTCAGTTACAACAAAAGAAATACGAAGACTTGTCTTAAATATACAAAATTTTACATTTACAATAGAAGTGATCAGTACTAACAAAAATGTCACTGCAGACTATTTATCAAGACAAAGCTACCCAGACAGATCAAGATAGCCAAATGGATATTTTGTTAAAAGCCATGACTACACTTTGCTTAAAAGTGGACAGTTTTGAGCTAGAACTAAAAGAGCTAAAGAAGGACAAAGCTACAAGTCAACCGCATGACTCAAAATATGCTGAACTATGTCAATCGGAAGACATAAAAATTCCAGAACTAGAAGGAGACGTTGAGAAACTCCATAAAACTCATAACAAGTTTGTTAATGCAGCTACAGGAAAAGCATCTACAGGAGCAAGCAGCTCAAATCCAACCAGTCAACCTACAAAAAGACAAAACCAAAATTTAAATAACCAGTTTACAAAAACCTCTATCAGAAATAAACAACCCATAAACCTATCACATCCGACTATACCAAGTCCACAAACATCCACATATGCCGCAAGCCTAAACCAAAATAAACAAGTATACAACCATATTTCTAGAGCTTATATACAAAATATGTATAAAACCCAAACCTTTTTGAATTTACATCCAAGATCTCAGACAACCACTGACCCTCAAAAAGATTTTATAACTCAGAAACTACAAGGATACAATAAACTAATAGCCCAGCCTGGCACCAGTGCAAATTTAGTACGTACATGCTATGAATATGGACTACTCGCAACGGTATATACAGCCGATGGAGCAGAACTACAACAAATACCAGACTTATATAATGCCTTTTCCATATACAAAAGAATTACAGACGGATCATTCTTTTATATAAGATGTTATTCAGCACCAGCCGAAATATTATACAATGAGATAAAACCACTCATCCAAGTAGTAAAAATTGGACTAACCAGAGATATGATTATCCCAGAGGACATAGAAAAGCAACCAGAAATACCAGAAGTTGATATACCAACATTCTTTGCTACAAAAAGATTAATAGGACTGCAAGTAATTATTCAAGAACTAGTCAACAATTATACCAATGGACATAACATATGGAAATATCATTGTAGAGACCATGCCATGATCTATGCAAATGCAAGAGTACTACGACAAGAAGATATGGAAGAAGTACGTAGTTGGATATGGACATTACTAAGACCCGAAGATACCCCAACAACAAGAGCTATCAAAAAAGATTTTATTTCAGAAAATTTATTGGTTAAATATTGCCAGTATTTAGGACCAAAATACCCAGATCACCATTGTTCAAAGTGCAGTGGAGGAAATACTACAACTATACCAGAAGTAAATCTAGAATGATGACAGCAGGACAGAAGAGCTACAGACAAAAGCTAATGGGAAGACCCGCAGATATTTTTAGTTTGTCTTATTATGTAAATTATTGAGAATCTTTTTACTTTTTTTAGTGGGAAACACTAAACCCCACACGTTTTCCTTTGTGCAAATAAGTCAGAAAGTACACAGTAATGTTACTGTTTACTTTTTGAAAAAATTGTAAAAAAGATGTAAAAAGTCGTAAAGTGCACAGTGACTAGCACTGTTCACGCGTTTTACTTTTCTTTTACGCGTTTTCCACTATTTGGAAACGTTTATGTGAATTATTGAGGCACTTGCCTCTTATGTATAAATAGAGACGGACAGATGAGAAAGAAGGCAAGCAATTCTGCTTACCTATAACCTCTCATGTGTTGAGAACTCAATAAAAAATATTACTCAAAAATATATTTCAGATATTTGCTATGGAGGAATCCAACATAGAAACATCTATGCCACATACTACCGACGAGATAACAACAAAGGTATACTCATATTTACATATGTGTAACTAATCTATCATATTCCTAATAATCTCTGATTAGCTTATTATTATTTATCATGTTATAGTCTGATTATGTTAACATTATCCTTATTAGTTTGCTATGGTTAGGAAGCTGAGAGTAAGTTAGACCCAGACTAAGCTTTTCCAAAATGGTTGAACCCAGAAAAGGCGAGGAAGCCGTGAATAGGGTAGTAAACCAACTGAAGTAAGCAGGGTTAGGGTAAACTGATTAAAGCTGGAACCCATAGTAGTGACCAACCGGATAATTAAACATACTGGACTATTAGATGATAAAGGTAATAATATAAGCAGAGGTTAGAAGGAATAATTGATTAAAACACAGAAGTAAGAAATGACAGAACCTAGTTATATGAAACTCGAGATAGCAGAAACTAGTAACCCTAAACAAACAGAAGATATAGAAAGATATAAAACACCAATAAATGGAGATAAAGACTATAAAATATTAGTCTTATATATATTAAAAAATTTAGATACAGATATCACACAAAGAATATATAACCTACTATTTAACCACGAAATCATAGACTTAATGAAAGAATTATGGATAGACACAATATTAAACAATGATAGTGATAATGACTCTAGAGATAATGATATATACCTTGATATAGATACAGAAGGATATCTAGATTTTTATTAAAATGGACCAAAATAATTTAGAAAATTGGCAGCGAACTATAGATGAACTAAGAGAAAGAGAAACATTAATACAATTCAATCTAGACAGATATATACAAACCCAAAATAGTGGTTATTTAGATCTAATAGTAAGAGATATCAATATTATATTAAGACTAATTAGAGAACGAGATAACTACTATAATTCCGCATTTAGATAAAATGACCCAAGAAGAGAAGATCAAAGGACCACCCCCCCCATTGAGATATCAATATTATATTAAGACTAATTAGAGAACGAGATAACTACTATAATTCCGCATTTAGATAAAATGACCCAAGAAGAGAAGATCAAAGGACCACCCCCCCCATTGGTATCAATGTGGGGGGTGGTCCTTTGATCTTCTCTTCTTGGGTCATTTTATCTAAATGCGGAATTATAGTAGTTATCTCGTTCTCTAATTAGTCTTAATATAATATTGATATCTCTTACTATTAGATCTAAATAACCACTATTTTGGGTTTGTATATATCTGTCTAGATTGAATTGTATTAATGTTTCTCTTTCTCTTAGTTCATCTATAGTTCGCTGCCAATTTTCTAAATTATTTTGGTCCATTTTAATAAAAATCTAGATATCCTTCTGTATCTATATCAAGGTATATATCATTATCTCTAGAGTCATCATCACTATCATTGTTTAATATTGTGTCTATCCATAATTCTTTCATTAAGTCTATGATTTCGTGGTTAAATAGTAGGTTATATATTCTTTGTGTGATATCTGTATCTAAATTTTTTAATATATATAAGACTAATATTTTATAGTCTTTATCTCCATTTATAAGATACTTAGGTATTGGTGTTTTATATCTTTCTATATCTTCTGTTTGTTTAGGGTTACTAGTTTCTGCTATCTCGAGTTTCATATAACTAGGTTCTGTCATTTCTTACTTCTGTGTTTTAATCAATTATTCCTTCTAACCTCTGCTTATATTATTACCTTTATCATCTAATAGTCCAGTATGTTTAATTATCCGGTTGGTCACTACTATGGGTTCCAGCTTTAATCAGTTTACCCTAACCCTGCTTACTTCAGTTGGTTTACTACCCTATTCACGGCTTCCTCGCCTTTTCTGGGTTCAACCATTTTGGAAAAGCTTAGTCTGGGTCTAACTTACTCTCAGCTTCCTAACCATAGCAAACTAATAAGGATAATGTTAACATAATCAGACTATAACATGATAAATAATAATAAGCTAATCAGAGATTATTAGGAATATGATAGATTAGTTACACATATGTAAATATGAGTATACCTTTGTTGTTATCTCGTCGGTAGTATGTGGCATAGATGTTTCTATGTTGGATTCCTCCATAGCAAATATCTGAAATATATTTTTGAGTAATATCTTTTATTGAGTTCTCAACACATGAGAGGTTATAGGTAAGCAGAATTGCTTTCTCTGTTGTTACTTGATTTTCTAGTTTTTGTGTTATCTTTTCTGATCCTTTTATCCATGGTGTTGTTTTTCTAGGTTTATTTTGTACTCGTTTGGCTCCTATTTTTTGTTTACAAGGTGTTGTAAACCAGCAGTGTGTTTTTGTTAGTATATGAGGGTATAGTTCATCGATAAAGGGCATTCCTAAAATTATATCTCTTGTTGTGAAATCATAGTTATACATTGTTTTTATTGTTAGTATTTTATCATATATTTGTAATTTGACATCTTTTGCATAATATTTTATTATACTTCCTTCGTCATTAAATCCTGAAAATACAGTTGGATTTTTTATCTTTTGCCACTTAGTTTCTGGTAAACAATTGTATCTACATAAATTTGCTTCTGCACCGGTATCTATCATTGGTGTGTAATATCTACTATTGTATCCTTCTACAATTATTTTTGCTAATATATATACTTTCATTTTAAAGTATTTTTATAATATTGATTTTGTCCTATTGATTATTACATTTTTATTTTGGTAATGAATGATCAATCTTTTATCTTCTAACTTATATGGTTTTACTTGTTCTAGCCATTGTAGTCCTAAAACTATATTTGGATTTATTTGTCCTATTGTAAATTGTATATTTATAGGTATTCCGCCTATAATTACTTCTTGAATAGTTATTTCCTTTGTCTGTTTTAATTCTATTGGTAGATCGGGTATTTCTTGTTCTTGTATTATAATATCATCTTCTGTAATTAATTCTCTAGTTATCCAATTATCTTGTTCTCCTGTGTTGATTAAGATTAAATATTTTCGTTGATTTAATATTCCTGTTATATAATAGGGATGTTGTGTTGGTATTATTTCATTGGGTATTTCATATTCTATTCTTCTGGATGTACTCATTCTTGATGAGGATGAGGGGGCATCTATTTGTCTTTTTGGTGTCATTCCTATTCTTTCTTTTATTATATCTAATTCTTGATTCATATTTAATTCATCATAACTATAATCATTATTATCTATGACCGTTAATATATTGTCGAATGGGGATTCTATATTGATTTTATCAATTTTGTTAGTTGCTTGTACCATATGTTTAGTAGTTAAAATATATAAATTTTTGCATCTTGCTGTAAATATTTTACTTCCAGGGGTTAATTCTATTCCTGATAGTTTCCAATATAATACTAGGGATTTATCTATATTTCTATCTTTTATTGCTACTGTATAATTTGGGTTAACTGTAAACTTAAATTTTTGGTATATTAGATTTCCTTTTACTGCACTAATTATACTTTGTTCAATTGGGTACTTAATTCTATCATCTGCTAAGTATAGTTCTATGGGTGTATTTATTCCTTCCTTAAAACATGCTTTTATTAATATCTGTATTGCTCCTAAGTGTACATGAGTTATTTCGTTTTTCGGTTTTGGTTTTAATGCTTGTATTTCTTTGGTTATTTCTCTTTTACTTATTATGGGTACCATTGCACTACCTTGTGCATATTTACAGTCTACTGTATGTTCTTTTTGGCTTATTATATAATATTCTTCTTTAGGTTTTTTAAACCAATATTTTACCATTGGTACATCTAATACATTATCTATTTTTAAGGTTATTTCTTGTTTCGTAATTTGCTTGTATATATTTGAGTCAAATATTATTTTTTGGTTATTACTATCTTCAGTTTGGTAATTTTCTTTTTCTATTATTCCTGATTCAGTCATCAATTTCGTTTTCTATATCTGATAGATTTATATCGCTATCATCATTATTTAGGTCAGTTTCTAAATCTGCGTCATTTATCTCTATATCTGGTAATTCATCTAGTTCATAAATACTATCGTTACTTTCTAAATCATAATCTATGTATGGTAATTCCGTATAAATATTTTCTTCTATTCTTACTTCGGTAATTTGTTTTTTCTTAATATCTTTAGGTATTTTACAATCTTTAGCTAAGTGTCCTAATTTTCCACAGTTATAGCATTTGCATTCTGATAATTTTTTCTTAGGTCGATAAGGTCTTTTTCTCTTGTAATTTTTTATATAATATCTTTTTCTTGGATTTTTATGCTTATATTTAGATTTAAAAGATTTATATTTTTTAAATCGTTTTTTGTATCTAAACTTATTTTTCTTAGTTTTACAACCAAATTGTGGTGCTATCTTTTGTGTACAACACGACATATTTTTTGTTAATACTTTATCTAATTTTTGTTTATCTTTATATTCATCACACAGTCCTATAAACCATGTTTGTAAATATTTTATTCTAGCTCCTAATGTATCTGTCAAACTAGCTGCATCCCATGCTGTTATTATTTTTGTACTAAATGGTTCAGGTAACTTTGTAAAATATGTTCTTCTAACTGTTATAGCTTCTTCATGAGTATATATTGCTCTATAATAGTAATCTTTAAAAGCGCATGTATATTCATCTATATAACACATATTGCATATTGATAATTTATTCATTAATTGTCTATTTAGATTCTTATCTTTTTCTTGTTCTGCTAATTCTGTTGTCATACTTCCAAATTCATTTCTAATTCCAAATTCGTATTTGTCTAATATAGCTATGCTTGATGTTGTAATTGTTCCACTACTATCTTTATTATTTCTTAATGTTGCTCTACCGTCAGCTGTTATGTTATGTAGCCATAATTTTACTGTTCCTATTAATGTTCTTTCTATATATCCTGGTGTATCTGCTACTGATATTTTATTATCTATTAGTTGCTTTGCAATTTGTCCTATCCATACTTGTATTGTTTTATTTATATCTGTGACACAATCTAAATCTAAAAATTGTGAATGTTCTGGAGTTTTAGTTGGTGTCCATTTATTTAATCTACTTTGCCATATTGCTTCATATCTATTATCATCTGTTACTGTATAATAAGTTGGTTCTCTAGTTCGTGGGTTATCATATCTTCTTTTCTCATATGTTCTACTTGTACTTGGTTGTTCATTTTTTATAGTATGTATATTTGGTTCAGCATTTGTTGTATTTATATTTAAATCTGTTATTTGGTTCATTATTTGGGTATATGTTTCACTGTTATCGTCATTATCGTCTTCATTGTTATTATTGTCTGAATGTATTTCTGATTCGGTTTCGTTTATGGTTACATTATCTATGGTTAAATTGTCTATTGTGATGTTATCAATACTTATGTTTGGAGATTCTTCGTCAGGGTTTAAGCTTTCTAAGTGTATTTGTTCTTTTAACTGTTCTAATTCCATTGCTAACTTTTTTTCTTTTTCTTTTTTTCTTTTTTCATTTTGTTTGGCTAATCTGGCTTGTACTTTCTGGGCATATATTTGTTTTAATATTGCTAATTCTTTTTCCATTTCTTGTATTTTTGTAGATGATTCGGATGTTTCTGGTTCTGGTTCAAAATATTCAGGGATTGGTTCTTGAGGTGGTATAGGTTTTTGAGGAGGGGTTTGTTTTATTTGTTGGGTTTTTAGTTGTTCGATTTCTTTTTTGGCTTCTAATCGTATTTTTTCTATTTCTAGTTTTTGATCTATTTCAGTATTTTCTTTTTGTAATCTTATCATTTCTGTTAGACTATCTTCTAATTTAGCTGATATTGGATCCGGCATTAAATATAATTTTGTACCTATTTTTCTATATCGTCGTCCTAAATTTGAGTGTGTTATTGTTATTTGTGTTCCATCTGTTCCTAAAAATGTTTTTTCTTCTACTGGATATTCTTCTTTATTCATAAACAATATTTTATTTCTAATATATCTTTTTGTAATTCTAATTCTTGTATGGTTTGTTTTTGTGCTTCGATTGATTTTTTAGCTACTCCTGCAAATATATTATAATTTAATCTTTCTTTTCTAATTTTAAGTTCTTCGTGTATATCATTTAATTTTCTTAATAATTCCATTTTTCTTATTATTTTTGGTGTTTCTGGATATATATATACTGGGTTGCTCGGCTCTGGTTTATCCATTTACTAATGATTCTCTTATTTTAGTTATTGCTATAATAAAATGTGTTATTCTTTTAGTGAAGTTATTTATTTCCTTGATTATTTGTGTAATTTCTTTTAGCTTATATTTTTGCTGTCTTTTTATTTTACTCTGTTTTTCAATTCTTCTTGTTAAATAGTGTATTTTTATTTTTCTGACTACTTTTGGTTGTTGTCGCTTATACATTATAATTCATCATATTTATATTCTTGTTGTTTTATAAGTTGTCTAATATATTCGTATTCTGTATAGGAAATTGTGTCGATTAATTCAGGTATTTTTGTGTATTCGTATCTTTCATATAATTTATCTAAATTTAGTCTTAGTTTCTGTACTTTAGTTGCTATATTTATTTGTTTATCCAATCTTATACATCTAGGGTGTTTATCTGGTAAATCTTCTCCATATTCAATTCCTTTCATGTTTTCTGTTTGTATTATAAATTGTTTTTTACTTTGTTTCTTTATTCTATTTTTGTAAATATTGTTGGTACTATATTTTTTATTCCTATGCTCGTTTATTTTATTTTCGTTCATCCTATGCTCTGTTATCTTATCTTTTTTATTCCTATGCTCTGATACCAATGTGGTTATATACTTGTTTATTTTGGTTTAGACTTGCGGCATATGTGGATGTTTGTGGACTTGGTATAGTCGGATGTGATAGGTTTATGGGTTGTTTATTTCTGATAGAGGTTTTTGTAAACTGGTTATTTAAATTTTGGTTTTGTCTTTTTGTAGGTTGACTGGTTGGATTTGAGCTGCTTGCTCCTGTAGATGCTTTTCCTGTAGCTGCATTAACAAACTTGTTATGAGTTTTATGGAGTTTCTCAACGTCTCCTTCTAGTTCTGGAATTTTTATGTCTTCCGATTGACATAGTTCAGCATATTTTGAGTCATGCGGTTGACTTGTAGCTTTGTCCTTCTTTAGCTCTTTTAGTTCTAGCTCAAAACTGTCCACTTTTAAGCAAAGTGTAGTCATGGCTTTTAACAAAATATTCATTTGGCTATCTTGATCTGTCTGGGTAGCTTTGTCTTGATAAGTAGTCTGCAGTGACATTTTTGTTAGTACTGATCACTTCTATTGTAAATGTAAAATTTTGTATATTTAAGACAAGTCTTCGTATTTCTTTTGTTGTAACTGAGTCGTCTAATTTTCTTGTTAGCCACCATTTTACTTGTGTATTATCTGTTCTGACAATAAATTTGTTATAAACAATATATGGTTCGAATGCTAATAAACATTTATATAAGGCAAATAATTCTTTCCTATTTATTTCCCATTTATCTTGAGGTTCCGTATATGTTCCTGAGTGATATCTACAGTGATGTTCTGTTTTTGTATCAATATACTTATATTTTAATACTCCACCGTAACTATGGTTACTTGAATCTGTTTCTACTATATATATAAATTCTTTTGTTATATCTGGAAAATATAATTTTGGTAACTTTTGACATAATTCTTTAACCTTTTGTATATGTTTTCTATCTGTTTGGTCAAAATGATATTCAATATCCTTTTTTAATTTTTTATTTAATGGTTTTAAATATTCTGCTAATTTTGGTATATATTCTCTTACTTGATTTACTAATCCTAAAAAGGATTGTAATTTTTTCTTCGTATCTAGTATTTCATCTGAATTTATAATTTTTTGTACTATATGTGTTTGCATTTTTACTCCATTCTTATCTATTTGTATACCAAGAAATTCTATTTGTTTTTTCATTATTTCTGCCTTGCTTTTACTTAAACTAATTCCTGCTGTATCTATAATGTTAATAAATTTATTTAGTAATTGTATGTGTTCGTCTTCTGTTCTTGAATATAACAATATATCATCAATATATACAATACAATTTTCTAATTGTGTAAAGTAAGTATCCATAAAATGTTGATACCTACCTGGTGCATTTTTATATCCAAAGGGTAAAACATTCCATTCATAAAATCCTTGGGGTACTGTGAATGCTGTTAAATGTTTAGAGTTATCTTCTAATTTTAAATGATAAAATCCTGATTTGCAATCAAATTTGCTAAAGTAATTATATCCTTGGATTTGTCTAATTTTTAATATTTTGTTTGGTATTGGGTAATTATAAGTTTTAGTTTTGGCATTTAGATTTCTATAATCAATAACCATCCTACTCTTCCCTCTTTTTTGTTCACTATGTTTGTTAACAATAAAGGCGGGACTAGTATGTTTACTGTTACTAGCTTGGATGTAATTATTTTGAAGTAATTCATCTATGTGTAAGGTAAATTCTTTTAAGTCATCAAAGTTATATTTTAATGGTTTTTGGGTTATTATACTATTCTGATTTATTAGTTCTATTGTAACTGTTGTTTTATGTTTATGCCATCCTTTAAGCGGATTGTCACTATATAAGGGTTCTAACTTATCATAGATTGATTGTAACATATTGATATTAAAGGTTATAATTTCTATTATATAATATTCCTATTATATAACAGGAATATTAAATCAACGAAAATATTTAATCTTAATCAACACAGGAGAACAAGATAATTGGATAACTAGAGAATTAATTACAGAAGATGATATTATAATACAAGAATAAGAAATACCCGATCTACCAATAGAATTAAAACAGACAAAGGAAATAACTATTCAAGAAGTAATTATAGGCGGAATACCTATAAATATACAATTTACAATAGGACAAATAAATCCAAATATAGTTTTAGGACTACAATGGCTAGAACAAGTAAAACCATATAAGTTAGAAGATAAAAGATTGATCATTCATTACCAAAATAAAAATGTAATAATCAATAGGACAAAATCAATATTATAAAAATACTTTAAAATGAAAGTATATATATTAGCAAAAATAATTGTAGAAGGATACAATAGTAGATATTACACACCAATGATAGATACCGGTGCAGAAGCAAATTTATGTAGATACAATTGTTTACCAGAAACTAAGTGGCAAAAGATAAAAAATCCAACTGTATTTTCAGGATTTAATGACGAAGGAAGTATAATAAAATATTATGCAAAAGATGTCAAATTACAAATATATGATAAAATACTAACAATAAAAACAATGTATAACTATGATTTCACAACAAGAGATATAATTTTAGGAATGCCCTTTATCGATGAACTATACCCTCATATACTAACAAAAACACACTGCTGGTTTACAACACCTTGTAAACAAAAAATAGGAGCCAAACGAGTACAAAATAAACCTAGAAAAACAACACCATGGATAAAAGGATCAGAAAAGATAACACAAAAACTAGAAAATCAAGTGACAACAGAGAAAGCAATAGAAATTATAACCTTTAATATCAATATGTTACAATCAATCTATGATAAGTTAGAACCCTTATATAGTGACAATCCGCTTAAAGGATGGCATAAACATAAAACAACAGTTACAATAGAACTAATAAATCAGAATAGTATAATAACCCAAAAACCATTAAAATATAACTTTGATGACTTAAAAGAATTTACCTTACACATAGATGAATTACTTCAAAATAATTACATCCAAGCTAGTAACAGTAAACATACTAGTCCCGCCTTTATTGTTAACAAACATAGTGAACAAAAAAGAGGGAAGAGTAGGATGGTTATTGATTATAGAAATCTAAATGCCAAAACTAAAACTTATAATTACCCAATACCAAACAAAATATTAAAAATTAGACAAATCCAAGGATATAATTACTTTAGCAAATTTGATTGCAAATCAGGATTTTATCATTTAAAATTAGAAGATAACTCTAAACATTTAACAGCATTCACAGTACCCCAAGGATTTTATGAATGGAATGTTTTACCCTTTGGATATAAAAATGCACCAGGTAGGTATCAACATTTTATGGATACTTACTTTACACAATTAGAAAATTGTATTGTATATATTGATGATATATTGTTATATTCAAGAACAGAAGACGAACACATACAATTACTAAATAAATTTATTAACATTATAGATACAGCAGGAATTAGTTTAAGTAAAAGCAAGGCAGAAATAATGAAAAAACAAATAGAATTTCTTGGTATACAAATAGATAAGAATGGAGTAAAAATGCAAACACATATAGTACAAAAAATTATAAATTCAAATGAAATACTAGATACGAAGAAAAAATTACAATCCTTTTTAGGATTAGTAAATCAAGTAAGAGAATATATACCAAAATTAGCAGAATATTTAAAACCATTAAATAAAAAATTAAAAAAGGATATTGAATATCATTTTGACCAAACAGATAGAAAACATATACAAAAGGTTAAAGAATTATGTCAAAAGTTACCAAAATTATATTTTCCAGATATAACAAAAGAATTTATATATATAGTAGAAACAGATTCAAGTAACCATAGTTATGGTGGAGTATTAAAATATAAGTATATTGATACAAAAACAGAACATCACTGTAGATATCACTCAGGAACATATACGGAACCTCAAGATAAATGGGAAATAAATAGGAAAGAATTATTTGCCTTATATAAATGTTTATTAGCATTCGAACCATATATTGTTTATAACAAATTTATTGTCAGAACAGATAATACACAAGTAAAATGGTGGCTAACAAGAAAATTAGACGACTCAGTTACAACAAAAGAAATACGAAGACTTGTCTTAAATATACAAAATTTTACATTTACAATAGAAGTGATCAGTACTAACAAAAATGTCACTGCAGACTACTTATCAAGACAAAGCTACCCAGACAGATCAAGATAGCCAAATGGATATTTTGTTAAAAGCCATGACTACACTTTGCTTAAAAGTGGACAGTTTTGAGCTAGAACTAAAAGAGCTAAAGAAGGACAAAGCTACAAGTCAACCGCATGACTCAAAATATGCTGAACTATGTCAATCGGAAGACATAAAAATTCCAGAACTAGAAGGAGACGTTGAGAAACTCCATAAAACTCATAACAAGTTTGTTAATGCAGCTACAGGAAAAGCATCTACAGGAGCAAGCAGCTCAAATCCAACCAGTCAACCTACAAAAAGACAAAACCAAAATTTAAATAACCAGTTTACAAAAACCTCTATCAGAAATAAACAACCCATAAACCTATCACATCCGACTATACCAAGTCCACAAACATCCACATATGCCGCAAGCCTAAACCAAAATAAACAAGTATACAACCATATTTCTAGAGCTTATATACAAAATATGTATAAAACCCAAACCTTTTTGAATTTACATCCAAGATCTCAGACAACCACTGACCCTCAAAAAGATTTTATAACTCAGAAACTACAAGGATACAATAAACTAATAGCCCAGCCTGGCACCAGTGCAAATTTAGTACGTACATGCTATGAATATGGACTACTCGCAACGGTATATACAGCCGATGGAGCAGAACTACAACAAATACCAGACTTATATAATGCCTTTTCCATATACAAAAGAATTACAGACGGATCATTCTTTTATATAAGATGTTATTCAGCACCAGCCGAAATATTATACAATGAGATAAAACCACTCATCCAAGTAGTAAAAATTGGACTAACCAGAGATATGATTATCCCAGAGGACATAGAAAAGCAACCAGAAATACCAGAAGTTGATATACCAACATTCTTTGCTACAAAAAGATTAATAGGACTGCAAGTAATTATTCAAGAACTAGTCAACAATTACACCAATGGACATAACATATGGAAATATCATTGTAGAGACCATGCCATGATCTATGCAAATGCAAGAGTACTACGACAAGAAGATATGGAAGAAGTACGTAGTTGGATATGGACATTACTAAGACCCGAAGATACCCCAACAACAAGAGCTATCAAAAAAGATTTTATTTCAGAAAATTTATTGGTTAAATATTGCCAGTATTTAGGACCAAAATACCCAGATCACCATTGTTCAAAGTGCAGTGGAGGAAATACTACAACTATACCAGAAGTAAATCTAGAATGATGACAGCAGGACAGAAGAGCTACAGACAAAAGCTAATGGGAAGACCCGCAGATATTTTTAGTTTGTCTTATTATGTAAATTATTGAGAATCTTTTTACTTTTTTTAGTGGGAAACACTAAACCCCACACGTTTTTCTTTGTGCAAATAAGTCAGAAAGTACACAGTAATGTTACTGTTTACTTTTTGAAAAAATTGTAAAAAAGATGTAAAAAGTCGTAAAGTGCACAGTGACTAGCACTGTTCACGCGTTTTACTTTTCTTTTACGCGTTTTCCACTATTTGGAAACGTTTATGTGAATTATTGAATAACTAGAGAATTTAATATTCTAGCAATATTAAAACAAATATATGCCCAGAAAGTACAAGCCAGATTAGCCAAACAAAATGAAAAAATAAAAAAAGAAAAAGAAAAAAAGTTAGCAATGGAATTAGAACAGTTAAAAGAACAAATACACTTAGAAAGCTTAAACCCTGACGAAGAATCTCCAAACATAAGTATTGATAACATCACAATAGACAATTTAACCATAGATAATGTAACCATAAACGAAACCGAATCAGAAATACATTCAGACAATAATAACAATGAAGACGATAATGACGATAACAGTGAAACATATACCCAAATAATGAACCAAATAACAGATTTAAATATAAATACAACAAATGCTGAACCAAATATACATACTATAAAAAATGAACAACCAAGTACAAGTAGAACATATGAGAAAAGAAGATATGATAACCCACGAACTAGAGAACCAACTTATTATACAGTAACAGATGATAATAGATATGAAGCAATATGGCAAAGTAGATTAAATAAATGGACACCAACTAAAACTCCAGAACATTCACAATTTTTAGATTTAGATTGTGTCACAGATATAAATAAAACAATACAAGTATGGATAGGACAAATTGCAAAGCAACTAATAGATAATAAAATATCAGTAGCAGATACACCAGGATATATAGAAAGAACATTAATAGGACCAGTAAAATTATGGCTACATAACATAACAGCTGACGGTAGAGTAACATTAAGAAATAATAAAGATAGTAGTGGAACAATTACAACATCAAGCATAGCTATATTAGACAAATACGAATTTGGAATTAGAAATGAATTTGGAAGTATGACAACAGAATTAGCAGAACAAGAAAAAGATAAGAATCTAAATAGACAATTAATGAATAAATTATCAATATGCAATATGTGTTATATAGATGAATATACATGCGCTTTTAAAGATTACTATTATAGAGCAATATATACTCATGAAGAAGCTATAGCAGTTAGAAGAACATATTTTACAAAGTTACCTGAACCATTTAGTACAAAAATAATAACAGCATGGGATGCAGCTAGTTTGACAGATACATTAGGAGCTAGAATAAAATATTTACAAACATGGTTTATAGGACTGTGTGATGAATATAAAGATAAACAAAAATTAGATAAAGTATTAACAAAAAATATGTCGTGTTGTACACAAAAGATAGCACCACAATTTGGTTGTAAAACTAAGAAAAATAAGTTTAGATACAAAAAACGATTTAAAAAATATAAATCTTTTAAATCTAAATATAAGCATAAAAATCCAAGAAAAAGATATTATATAAAAAATTACAAGAGAAAAAGACCTTATCGACCTAAGAAAAAATTATCAGAATGCAAATGCTATAACTGTGGAAAATTAGGACACTTAGCTAAAGATTGTAAAATACCTAAAGATATTAAGAAAAAACAAATTACCGAAGTAAGAATAGAAGAAAATATTTATACGGAATTACCATACATAGATTATGATTTAGAAAGTAACGATAGTATTTATGAACTAGATGAATTACCAGATATAGAGATAAATGACGCAGATTTAGAAACTGACCTAAATAATGATGATAGCGATATAAATCTATCAGATATAGAAAACGAAATTGATGACTGAATCAGGAATAATAGAAAAAGAAAATTACCAAACTGAAGATAGTAATAACCAAAAAATAATATTTGACTCAAATATATACAAGCAAATTACGAAACAAGAAATAACCTTAAAAATAGATAATGTATTAGATGTACCAATGGTAAAATATTGGTTTAAAAAACCTAAAGAAGAATATTATATAATAAGCCAAAAAGAACATACAGTAGACTGTAAATATGCACAAGGTAGTGCAATGGTACCCATAATAAGTAAAAGAGAAATAACCAAAGAAATACAAGCATTAAAACCAAAACCGAAAAACGAAATAACTCATGTACACTTAGGAGCAATACAGATATTAATAAAAGCATGTTTTAAGGAAGGAATAAATACACCCATAGAACTATACTTAGCAGATGATAGAATTAAGTACCCAATTGAACAAAGTATAATTAGTGCAGTAAAAGGAAATCTAATATACCAAAAATTTAAGTTTACAGTTAACCCAAATTATACAGTAGCAATAAAAGATAGAAATATAGATAAATCCCTAGTATTATATTGGAAACTATCAGGAATAGAATTAACCCCTGGAAGTAAAATATTTACAGCAAGATGCAAAAATTTATATATTTTAACTACTAAACATATGGTACAAGCAACTAACAAAATTGATAAAATCAATATAGAATCCCCATTCGACAATATATTAACGGTCATAGATAATAATGATTATAGTTATGATGAATTAAATATGAATCAAGAATTAGATATAATAAAAGAAAGAATAGGAATGACACCAAAAAGACAAATAGATGCCCCCTCATCCTCATCAAGAATGAGTACATCCAGAAGAATAGAATATGAAATACCCAATGAAATAATACCAACACAACATCCCTATTATATAACAGGAATATTAAATCAACGAAAATATTTAATCTTAATCAACACAGGAGAACAAGATAATTGGATAACTAGAGAATTAATTACAGAAGATGATATTATAATACAAGAACAAGAAATACCCGATCTACCAATAGAATTAAAACAGACAAAGGAAATAACTATTCAAGAAGTAATTATAGGCGGAATACCTATAAATATACAATTTACAATAGGACAAATAAATCCAAATATAGTTTTAGGACTACAATGGCTAGAACAAGTAAAACCATATAAGTTAGAAGATAAAAGATTGATCATTCATTACCAAAATAAAAATGTAATAATCAATAGGACAAAATCAATATTATAAAAATACTTTAAAATGAAAGTATATATATTAGCAAAAATAATTGTAGAAGGATACAATAGTAGATATTACACACCAATGATAGATACCGGTGCAGAAGCAAATTTATGTAGATACAATTGTTTACCAGAAACTAAGTGGCAAAAGATAAAAAATCCAACTGTATTTTCAGGATTTAATGACGAAGGAAGTATAATAAAATATTATGCAAAAGATGTCAAATTACAAATATATGATAAAATACTAACAATAAAAACAATGTATAACTATGATTTCACAACAAGAGATATAATTTTAGGAATGCCCTTTATCGATGAACTATACCCTCATATACTAACAAAAACACACTGCTGGTTTACAACACCTTGTAAACAAAAAATAGGAGCCAAACGAGTACAAAATAAACCTAGAAAAACAACACCATGGATAAAAGGATCAGAAAAGATAACACAAAAACTAGAAAATCAAGTGACAACAGAGAAAGCAATAGAAATTATAACCTTTAATATCAATATGTTACAATCAATCTATGATAAGTTAGAACCCTTATATAGTGACAATCCGCTTAAAGGATGGCATAAACATAAAACAACAGTTACAATAGAACTAATAAATCAGAATAGTATAATAACCCAAAAACCATTAAAATATAACTTTGATGACTTAAAAGAATTTACCTTACACATAGATGAATTACTTCAAAATAATTACATCCAAGCTAGTAACAGTAAACATACTAGTCCCGCCTTTATTGTTAACAAACATAGTGAACAAAAAAGAGGGAAGAGTAGGATGGTTATTGATTATAGAAATCTAAATGCCAAAACTAAAACTTATAATTACCCAATACCAAATAAAATATTAAAAATTAGACAAATCCAAGGATATAATTACTTTAGCAAATTTGATTGCAAATCAGGATTTTATCATTTAAAATTAGAAGATAACTCTAAACATTTAACAGCATTCACAGTACCCCAAGGATTTTATGAATGGAATGTTTTACCCTTTGGATATAAAAATGCACCAGGTAGGTATCAACATTTTATGGATACTTACTTTACACAATTAGAAAACTGTATTGTATATATTGATGATATATTGTTATATTCAAGAACAGAAGACGAACACATACAATTACTAAATAAATTTATTAACATTATAGATACAGCAGGAATTAGTTTAAGTAAAAGCAAGGCAGAAATAATGAAAAAACAAATAGAATTTCTTGGTATACAAATAGATAAGAATGGAGTAAAAATGCAAACACATATAGTACAAAAAATTATAAATTCAGATGAAATACTAGATACGAAGAAAAAATTACAATCCTTTTTAGGATTAGTAAATCAAGTAAGAGAATATATACCAAAATTAGCAGAATATTTAAAACCATTAAATAAAAAATTAAAAAAGGATATTGAATATCATTTTGACCAAACAGATAGAAAACATATACAAAAGGTTAAAGAATTATGTCAAAAGTTACCAAAATTATATTTTCCAGATATAACAAAAGAATTTATATATATAGTAGAAACAGATTCAAGTAACCATAGTTACGGTGGAGTATTAAAATATAAGTATATTGATACAAAAACAGAACATCACTGTAGATATCACTCAGGAACATATACGGAACCTCAAGATAAATGGGAAATAAATAGGAAAGAATTATTTGCCTTATATAAATGTTTATTAGCATTCGAACCATATATTGTTTATAACAAATTTATTGTCAGAACAGATAATACACAAGTAAAATGGTGGCTAACAAGAAAATTAGACGACTCAGTTACAACAAAAGAAATACGAAGACTTGTCTTAAATATACAAAATTTTACATTTACAATAGAAGTGATCAGTACTAACAAAAATGTCACTGCAGACTACTTATCAAGACAAAGCTACCCAGACAGATCAAGATAGCCAAATGGATATTTTGTTAAAAGCCATGACTACACTTTGCTTAAAAGTGGACAGTTTTGAGCTAGAACTAAAAGAGCTAAAGAAGGACAAAGCTACAAGTCAACCGCATGACTCAAAATATGCTGAACTATGTCAATCGGAAGACATAAAAATTCCAGAACTAGAAGGAGACGTTGAGAAACTCCATAAAACTCATAACAAGTTTGTTAATGCAGCTACAGGAAAAGCATCTACAGGAGCAAGCAGCTCAAATCCAACCAGTCAACCTACAAAAAGACAAAACCAAAATTTAAATAACCAGTTTACAAAAACCTCTATCAGAAATAAACAACCCATAAACCTATCACATCCGACTATACCAAGTCCACAAACATCCACATATGCCGCAAGTCTAAACCAAAATAAACAAGTATATAACCACATTTCCAGAGCATACATCCAAAATATGTATAAAACCCAAACCTTTTTGAATTTACATCCAAGATCTCAGACAACCACTGACCCTCAAAAAGATTTTATAACTCAGAAACTACAAGGATACAATAAACTAATAGCCCAGCCTGGCACCAGTGCAAATTTAGTACGTACATGCTATGAATATGGACTACTCGCAACAGTATATACAGCCGATGGAGCAGAACTACAACAAATACCAGACTTATATAATGCCTTTTCCATATACAAAAGAATTACAGACGGATCATTCTTTTATATAAGATGTTATTCAGCACCAGCCGAAATATTATACAATGAGATAAAACCACTCATCCAAGTAGTAAAAATTGGACTAACCAGAGATATGATTATCCCAGAGGATATAGAAAAGCAACCAGAAATACCAGAAGTTGATATACCAACATTCTTTGCTACAAAAAGATTAATAGGACTGCAAGTAATTATTCAAGAACTAGTCAACAATTACACCAATGGACATAACATATGGAAATATCATTGTAGAGACCATGCCATGATCTATGCAAATGCAAGAGTACTACGACAAGAAGATATGGAAGAAGTACGTAGTTGGATATGGACATTACTAAGACCCGAAGATACCCCAACAACAAGAGCTATCAAAAAAGATTTTATTTCAGAAAATTTATTGGTTAAATATTGCCAGTATTTAGGACCAAAATACCCAGATCACCATTGTTCAAAGTGCAGTGGAGGAAATACTACAACTATACCAGAAGTAAATCTAGAATGATGACAGCAGGACAGAAGAGCTACAGACAAAAGCTAATGGGAAGACCCGCAGATATTTTTAGTTTGTCTTATTATGTAAATTATTGAGAATCTTTTTACTTTTTTTAGTGGGAAACACTAAACCCCACACGTTTTTCTTTGTGCAAATAAGTCAGAAAGTACACAGTAATGTTACTGTTTACTTTTTGAAAAAATTGTAAAAAAGATGTAAAAAGTCGTAAAGTGCACAGTGACTAGCACTGTTCACGCGTTTTACTTTCCTTTTACGCGTTTTCCACTATTTGGAAACGTTTATGTGAATTATTGAGGCACTTGCCTCTTATGTGTATAAATAGAGACGAACAGATGAGAAGGAAGGCAAGCAATTCTGCTTACCTATAACCTCTCATGTGTTGAGAACTCAATAAAAGATATTACTCAAAAATATATTTCAGATATTTGCTATGGAGGAATCCAACATAGAAACATCTATGCCACATACTACCGACGAGATAACAACAAAGGTATACTCATATTTACATATGTGTAACTAATCTATCATATTCCTAATAATCTCTGATTAGCTTATTATTATTTATCATGTTATAGTCTGATTATGTTAACATTATCCTTATTAGTTTGCTATGGTTAGGAAGCTGAGAGTAAGTTAGACCCAGACTAAGCTTTTCCAAAATGGTTGAACCCAGAAAAGGCGAGGAAGCCGTGAATAGGGTAGTAAACCAACTGAAGTAAGCAGGGTTAGGGTAAACTGATTAAAGCTGGAACCCATAGTAGTGACCAACCGGATAATTAAACATACTGGACTATTAGATGATAAAGGTAATAATATAAGCAGAGGTTAGAAGGAATAATTGATTAAAACACAGAAGTAAAAAATGACAGAACCTAGTTATATGAAACTCGAGATAGCAGAAACTAGTAACCCTAAACAAACAGAAGATATAGAAAGATATAAAACACCAATACCTAAGTATCTTATAAATGGAGATAAAGACTATAAAATATTAGTCTTATATATATTAAAAAATTTAGATACAGATATCACACAAAGAATATATAACCTACTATTTAACCACGAAATCATAGACTTAATGAAAGAATTATGGATAGACACAATATTAAACAATGATAGTGATGATGACTTTAGAGATAATGATATATACCTTGATATAGATACAGAAGGATATCTAGATTTTTATTAAAATGGACCAAAATAATTTAGAAAATTGGCAGCGAACTATAGATGAACTAAGAGAAAGAGAAACATTAATACAATTCAATCTAGACAGATATATACAAACCCAAAATAGTGGTTATTTAGATCTAATAGTAAGAGATATCAATATTATATTAAGACTAATTAGAGAACGAGATAACTACTATAATTCCGCATTTAGATAAAATGACCCAAGAAGAGAAGATCAAAGGACCACCCCCCCCATTGGTAAAAGCGCATGTATATTCATCTATATAACACATATTGCATATTGATAATTTATTCATTAATTGTCTATTTAGATTCTTATCTTTTTCTTGTTCTGCTAATTCTGTTGTCATACTTCCAAATTCATTTCTAATTCCAAATTCGTATTTGTCTAATATAGCTATGCTTGATGTTGTAATTGTTCCACTACTATCTTTATTATTTCTTAATGTTGCTCTACCGTCAGCTGTTATGTTATGTAGCCATAATTTTACTGTTCCTATTAATGTTCTTTCTATATATCCTGGTGTATCTGCTACTGATATTTTATTATCTATTAGTTGCTTTGCAATTTGTCCTATCCATACTTGTATTGTTTTATTTATATCTGTGACACAATCTAAATCTAAAAATTGTGAATGTTCTGGAGTTTTAGTTGGTGTCCATTTATTTAATCTACTTTGCCATATTGCTTCATATCTATTATCATCTGTTACTGTATAATAAGTTGGTTCTCTAGTTCGTGGGTTATCATATCTTCTTTTCTCATATGTTCTACTTGTACTTGGTTGTTCATTTTTTATAGTATGTATATTTGGTTCAGCATTTGTTGTATTTATATTTAAATCTGTTATTTGGTTCATTATTTGGGTATATGTTTCACTGTTATCGTCATTATCGTCTTCATTGTTATTATTGTCTGAATGTATTTCTGATTCGGTTTCGTTTATGGTTACATTATCTATGGTTAAATTGTCTATTGTGATGTTATCAATACTTATGTTTGGAGATTCTTCGTCAGGGTTTAAGCTTTCTAAGTGTATTTGTTCTTTTAACTGTTCTAATTCCATTGCTAACTTTTTTTCTTTTTCTTTTTTTCTTTTTTCATTTTGTTTGGCTAATCTGGCTTGTACTTTCTGGGCATATATTTGTTTTAATATTGCTAATTCTTTTTCCATTTCTTGTATTTTTGTAGATGATTCGGATGTTTCTGGTTCTGGTTCAAAATATTCAGGGATTGGTTCTTGAGGTGGTATAGGTTTTTGAGGAGGGGTTTGTTTTATTTGTTGGGTTTTTAGTTGTTCGATTTCCACTATTTGGAAACGTTTATGTGAATTATTGAGGCACTTGCCTCTTATGTATAAATAGAGACGAACAGATGAGAAGGAAGGCAAGCAATTCTGCTTACCTATAACCTCTCATGTGTTGAGAACTCAATAAAAAATATTACTCAAAAATATATTTCAGATATTTGCTATGGAGGAATCCAACATAGAAACATCTATGCCACATACTACCGACGAGATAACAACAAAGGTATACTCATATTTACATATGTGTAACTAATCTATCATATTCCTAATAATCTCTGATTAGCTTATTATTATTTATCATGTTATAGTCTGATTATGTTAACATTATCCTTATTAGTTTGCTATGGTTAGGAAGCTGAGAGTAAGTTAGACCCAGACTAAGCTTTTCCAAAATGGTTGAACCCAGAAAAGGCGAGGAAGCCGTGAATAGGGTAGTAAACCAACTGAAGTAAGCAGGGTTAGGGTAAACTGATTAAAGCTGGAACCCATAGTAGTGACCAACCGGATAATTAAACATACTGGACTATTAGATGATAAAGGTAATAATATAAGCAGAGGTTAGAAGGAATAATTGATTAAAACACAGAAGTAAGAAATGACAGAACCTAGTTATATGAAACTCGAGATAGCAGAAACTAGTAACCCTAAACAAACAGAAGATATAGAAAGATATAAAACACCAATACCTAAGTATCTTATAAATGGAGATAAAGACTATAAAATATTAGTCTTATATATATTAAAAAATTTAGATACAGATATCACACAAAGAATATATAACCTACTATTTAACCACGAAATCATAGACTTAATGAAAGAATTATGGATAGACACAATATTAAACAATGATAGTGATGATGACTCTAGAGATAATGATATATACCTTGATATAGATACAGAAGGATATCTAGATTTTTATTAAAATGGACCAAAATAATTTAGAAAATTGGCAGCGAACTATAGATGAACTAAGAGAAAGAGAAACATTAATACAATTCAATCTAGACAGATATATACAAACCCAAAATAGTGGTTATTTAGATCTAATAGTAAGAGATATCAATATTATATTAAGACTAATTAGAGAACGAGATAACTACTATAATTCCGCATTTAGATAAAATGACCCAAGAAGAGAAGATCAAAGGACCACCCCCCACATTGGTATCAGAGCATAGGAATAAAAAAGATAAGATAACAGAGCATAGGATGAACAAAAATAAAATAAACGAGCATAGGAATAAAAAATATAGTACCAACAATATTTACAAAAATAGAATAAAGAAACAAAGTAAAAAACAATTTATAATACAAACAGAAAACATGAAAGGAATTGAATATGGAGAAGATTTACCAGATAAACACCCTTGTACAATTTCAATTCACTACACTTAACCATTTTCAAGAAATAAGTTCACAATGTCAAGTCACTACATTTAACCATTTTCTAGAAACAAGTTCAAATGTCAAGTCACTACATTTAACCATTTTCAAGTCACAAGTTCACAATTTCAAGTCACTACACTTAACCATTTTAAAGAAATAAGTTCTCAATTTCAAGTTACTACACTTAACCATTTTCAAGTCAATAATTCACATTTCAAGTCACTACACTTGACCATTTTCAAGAAATAAGTTCACAATTTCAAGTCACTACACTTAACCATTTTCAAGTCAATAATTCACATTTAAAGTCACTACACTTAACCATTTTCAAGACACAAATTTACATTTCGAGTCAATACACGTAACCATTTTCAAGACACTAGATCACATTTCAAGTAACTACACTTAAACATTTTCAAGAAACAAGTTCACAACGTCAAGTCACCATATTTAACCTTTTTCAAGCCACAAGTTCCCAATTTCAAGTCACTACACTTAACCATTTTCAAGAAATAAGTTCTCAATTTCAAGTCACTACACTTAACCATTTGCAAGGCAATAATTCACATTTCAATTCACTACACTTAACCATTTTCAAAAAACAAGTTCAGAATTTCAATTCACTACACTTAAAAACAAATATATGCCCAGAAAGTACAAGCCAGATTAGCCAAACAAAATGAAAAAATAAAAAAAGAAAAAGAAAAAAAGTTAGCAATGGAATTAGAACAGTTAAAAGAACAAATACACTTAGAAAGCTTAAACCCTGACGAAGAATCTCCAAACATAAGTATTGATAACATCACAATAGACAATTTAACCATAGATAATGTAACCATAAACGAAACCGAATCAGACATACATTCAGACAATAATAACAATGAAGACGATAATGACGATAACAGTGAAACATATACCCAAATAATGAACCAAATAACAGATTTAAATATAAATACAACAAATGCTGAACCAAATATACATACTATAAAAAATGAACAACCAAGTACAAGTAGAACATATGAGAAAAGAAGATATGATAACCCACGAACTAGAGAACCAACTTATTATACAGTAACAGATGATAATAGATATGAAGCAATATGGCAAAGTAGATTAAATAAATGGACAGACTTGAATTGTGAATTAGTTACTTGAAAATGGTGAAATGTAATGACTTGAAATTACGAACTTGTTTCTTGAAAATATTTAAGATTAGTCACTTGAAATGTGAATTAGTGACTAGAAAATGGTTAAGTTTAGTGACTTGAAATTGTGAACTTGTTTAATGAAATGGTTAAATCTAGTGACTTGAAATTGTGAACTTGATTCTTTAAAATGGTTAAGTGTAGTGAATTGAAATATGAATTAGTGACTTGAAAATGATTAAATGAAGTGACTTGAAATTTTTATCTTGTTCTTGAAAATGGTTTAGTGTAGTGACTTGAAATGTGAATTAGTGACTTGAAAATAGTTAAGTGCAGTTACATGAATTGTGAATTAGTGACTTTAAGAATGGTTAAGTATAGTGACTTGAAATTGTTAAGTGTAGTGACTTGAAATTGTGAATTAGTGACTTTAAAAATGGTTAAGTATAGTGATGTGAAATTGTGAACTTGTTTCTTGAAAAGGTTAAGTGTAGTGACTTGAAATGTGAATTAGTGACTTGAAAATAGTTAGGTGTAGTGACTTGAATTGTGAATTAGTTACTTGAAAATGGTGAAATGTAATTACTTGAAATTGCGAACTTGTTTTTTGAAAATATTTAAGATTAGTCACTTGAAATGTGAATTAGTGACTAGAAAATGGTTAAGTTTAGTGACTTGAAATTGTGAATTTGTTTAATGAAATGGTTAAATCTAGTGACTTGAAATTGTGAACTTGATTCTTTAAAATGGTTAAGTGTAGTTAATTGAAATATGAATTAGTGACTTGATAATGGTTAAATAAAGTGACTTGAAATTTTTATCTTCTTCTTAAAAATGGTTTAGTGTAGTGACTTGAAATGTGAATTAGTGACTTGAAAATAGTTAAGTGCAGTTACATGAATTGTGAATTAGTGACTTTAAGAATGGTTAAGTATAGTGACTTGAAATTGTGAATTAGTGACTTTAAAAATGGTTAAGTATAGTGATTTGAAATTGTGAACTTGTTTCTTGAAAAGGTTAAGTGTAGTGACTTGAAATGTGAATTAGTGACTTGAAAATGGTTAGGTGTAGTGACTTGAATTGTGAATTAGTTACTTGAAAATGGTTAAATGTAATGACTTGAAATTGTGAACTTGTTTCTTGAAAATGGTTAGGTGTAGTGACTTGAAATGTGAATTAGTGACTTGAAAATGGTTAAGTGTAGTTACTTGAAAATGGTTAAATATAGTAGCTTAAAATTCCGAACTTGTTTCTTGAAAATATTTAAGATTAGTCACTTGAAATGTGAATTAGTGAGTAGAAAATGGTTAAGTTTAGTGACTTGAAATTGTGAACTTGTTTAGTGAAATGGTTAAATCTAGTGACTTGAAATTGTGAACTTGATTCTTTAAAATGGTTAAGTGTAGTGAATTGAAATGTGAATTAGTGACTTGAAAATGGTTAATTGTAGTGACTTGATATTTTGATCTTGTTTCTTGAAAATGGTTTAGTGTAGTGACTTGAAATGTGAATTAGTGACTTGAAAATAGTTAAGTGTAGTTATTTGAATTGTGAATTAGTGACTTTCAAAATGGTTAAGTATAGTGACTTGAAATTGTGAACTTGTTTATTGAAATTGTTAAGTGTAGTGACTTGAAATTGTGAATTAGTGACTTTAAAAATGGTTAAGTATAGTGACTTGAAATTGTGAACTTGTTTCTTGAAATGGTTAAGTGTAGTGACTTGAAATGTGAATTAGTGACTTGAAAATGGTTAGGTGTAGTGACTTGAATTGTGAATTAGTTACTTGAAAATGGTTAAATATAATGACTTGAAATTGCGAACTTGTTTCTTGAAAATATTTAAGATTAGTCACTTGAAATGTGAATTAGTGACTAGAAAATGGTTAAGTTTAGTGACTTGAAATTGTGAACTTGTTTAGTGAAATGGTTAAATCTAGTGACTTGAAATTGTAAACTTGATTCTTTAAAATGGTTAAGTGTAGTGAATTGAAATATGAATTAGTGACTTGAAAATGGTGAAATGAAGTGACTTGAAATTTTTATCTTGTTCTTGAAAATGGTTTAGTGTAGTGACTTGAAATGTGAATTTGTGACTTGAAAATAGTTAAGTGCAGTTACATGAATTGTGAATTAGTGACTTGAAAATGTGCACTTGTGACTTTTAAATGGTTAAATTAGTGATTTGAAATTGTGAATTAGTGACTTTAAAATAGTTAAATATAGTGACTTGAAATTGTGAACTTGTTACTTGAAAATGGTTAAGTGTAGTGACTTGAAATGTGAATTAGTGACTTGAAAATGATTAAGTGTAGTGACTTCAAATTGTGAACTTGTTTATTGAACTGGTTAAATGTAGTGACTTGAAATATGAATTAGTGACTTGAAAGTGGTTAAGTGTAGTGACTTGAAATTGTTAACTTGTTTCATGAAAATGGTTAAGTGTAGTGAGTTGAAATGTGATTTAGTGACTTGAAAATGGTTAAGTGTAGTGAATTGAAATGTGAATTAGTGACTTGAAAATGGTTAAATGTAGTGACTTAAAATTGTGAACATGTTTCTTGAAAATTGTTAAGTGTAGTGCCTTGAAATGTGAATTAGTGACTTGAAAAGAGTTAAGTGTAGTGACTTTAAATTGTGAATTAGTGACTTTAAAAATGGTTAAGTATAGTGACTTGAAATTGTGAACTTGTTTCTTGAAATGGTTAAGTGTAGTGACTTGAAATTGTGAACATGTTTCTTGAAAATGGTTAGGTGTAGTGACTTGAAATGTGAATTAGTGACTTGAAAATGGTTAAGTGTAGTGACTTGAAATGTGAATTAGTTACTTGAAAATGGTTAAATATAGTGACTTGAAATTGCGAACTTGTTTCTTGAAAATGTTTAAGATTAGTGACTTGAAAATGGTTAAGTCTAGTGACTTGAAATGTGAATTAGTTATATGAAAATGGTTAAATATAGTGACTTAAAATTGCGAACTTGTTTCTTGAAAATGTTTAAGATTAGTGACTTGAAATGTGAATTTGTGACTAGAAAATGATTAAGTGTAGTGACTTGAAATTGTGAACTTGTTTAATGAAATGGTTAAATGTAGTGACTTGAAATTTTGATCTTGTTTCTTGAAAATGGTTTAGTGTAGCGACTTGAAATGTGAATTAGTGACTTGAAAATAGTTAAGTGCAGTTACTTGAATTGTGAATTAGTGACTTTAAAAATGGTTAAATATAGTGACTTGAAATTGTGAACTTGTTTCTTGAAATGGTTAAGTGTAGTGACTTGAAATTGTGAATTAGTGACTTTAAAAATGGTTAAGTATAATGACTTGAAATTGTGAACTTGTTTCTGGAAATTTTTAAGTGTAGTGACTTGAAATTGTGAACTTGTTTATTGAAAAAGGTTAGGTGTAGTGACTTGAAATGTGAGTTAGTGACTTGAAAATGGTTAAGTGTAGTTACTTGAAAATGGTTAGATATAGTAACTTGAAATTGCGAACTTGTTTCTTGAAAATATTTAAGATTAGTCACTTGAAATGTGAATTAGTGACTAGAAAATGGTTAAGTTTAGTGACTTGAAATTGTGAACTTGTTTTGTGAAATGGTTAAATCTAGTGACTTGAAATTGTGAACTTGATTCTAGAAAATGGTTAGGTGTAGTGACTTGAAATGTGAATTAGTGACTTGAAAATGGTTAAGTCTAGTGACTTGAAATGTGAATTAGTTATTTGAAAATGTTTAAATATAGTGACTTAAAATTGCGAACTTGTTTCTTGAAAATGTTTAAGATTAGCGACTTGAAATGTGAATTAGTGACTAGAAAATGGTTAACTGTAGTGACTTGAAATTGTGAACTTGTTTAATGAAATGGTTAAATGTAGTGACTTGAAATTTTGATCTTGTTTCTTGAAAATGGTTAAGTTTAGTGACTTGAAATATGAATTAGTGACTTGAAAATGGTTAAGTGTAGTGACTTGAAATTGCTAACTTGTTTCATGAAAATGTTAAGTGTAGTGAGTTGAAATGTGAATTAGTGAAAAAATGGTTAAGTGTAGTGAATTGAAATGTGAATTAGTGACTTGAAAATGGTTAAATGTAGTGACTTAAAATTGTGAACATGTTTCTTGAAAATTGTTAAGTGTAGTGACTTGAAAAGTGAATTACTGACTTGAAAATGGTTATGTGTAGTGAGTTAAAATTGTGAACTTGCTTCATGAAAATGGTTTAGCGTAGTGACCTGAAATGTGAACTTGTGACTTTAAAATGGTTAAATGTAGTGTCTTGAAATTGTGAATTTATTTCTTGAAAATGGTGAAGTGTAGTGACTTGAAATGTAAATTAGTTACTTGAAAATGGTTAAGTGTAGTGACTTGAAATTGTGAACTATTTTTTTGAAATGTTTAAGTGTATTGACTAGAAATTGTGAATTTGTTTCCTGAAAATGGTTAAGTGTAGTAACTTGAATTGTGAATTAGAGACTTGAAAATGGCTAAGTGTAGTGACTTGAAATTGTGTACTTTTTTCATAAAATGGTTAAGTGTAGTGACTTGAAATATGAATTAGTGACTTGAAAATGGTTAAATATAGTGACTTGAAATTGCAAAATTGTTTCTTGAAAATGTTAAAGATTAGTGACTTGAATTGTGAATTAGTGACTAGAAAATAGTTAAGTGTAGTGACTTGAAGTTGTAACTGGTTTAATGAAATGGTTAAATCTAGTGACTTGAAATTGTGAACTTGATTCTTTAAAATGGTTAAGTGTAGTGACTTTAAAATGTTTAAGATTAGTGACTTGAAATGTGAATTAGTGACTTGAAAATGGTTAAGTCTAGTGACTTGAAATGTGAATTAGTTATTTGAAAATGGTTAAATATAGTGACTTAAAATTGCGAACTTGTTTCTTGAAAATGTTTAAGATTAGTGACTTGAAATGTGAATTAGTGACTTGAAAATGGTTAAGTGTAGTGAATTGAAATGTGAATTACTGACTTGAAAATGGTTAAATGTAGTGACTTAAAATTTTTAACATGTTTCTTGAAAATTGTTAAGTGTAGTGACTTGAAAATTGTTAAGTGTAGTGACTTGAAATGCGAATTAGTGACTTGAAAATGGTTAAGTGTAGTGACTTGAAATGTGAATTGGTGACTTGAAAATGGTTCAGTGTAGTGACTTTAAATTGTGAATTAGTGACTTTAAAATTGTTAAGTATAGTGACTTGAAATTGTGAACTTGTTTCTTGAAATGGTTAAGTGTAGTGACTTGAAATTGTGAACTTGTTTCTTGAAAATGGTTAGGTGTAGTGACTTGAAATGTGAATTAGTGACTTGAAAATGGTTAAGTGTAGTGACTTGAAAATGGTTTAGTGTAGTGACTTGAAATGTGAATTAGTTACTTGAAAATGCTTAAATATAGTGACTTGAAATGTGCACTTGTGACTTTTAAATGGTTAAATTAGTGATTTGAAATTGTGAATTAGTGACTTGAAAATAGTTAAATATAGTGACTTGAAATTGTGAACTTGTTTCTTGAAAATGGTTAAGTATAGTGACTTGAAATGTGAATTAGTGACTTGAAAATGGTTTAAGTGTAGTGACTTAAAATTGTGAACTTGTTTATTGAACTGGTTAAATGTAGTGACTGGAAATTGTGAACTTGTTTCTTGAAAATGGTTAAGTGTAGTGACTTGAAATGCGAATTAGTGACTACAAAATGGTTAACTGTAGTGACTTGAAATTGTGAACTTGTTTCTTGAAATGGTTAAGTGTAGCGACTTGAAATTGTGAACTTGTTTCTTGAAAATGGTTGTGTAGTGACTTGAAATGTGAATTAGTGTCACGATCCAATATTTGGGTCATGATGACGCCTACCGGGCTAACGGGCAAAATCTCATAAAACCAAGAAGAAGTGGAAGTAACCATATGTATAAACATGCTATAACGCTAAAGACAGAATCAGAATATGTATATATGCCAAGACTGAGAAGGAAGAGGACAGTATATAAAGTCAAGAACCCTCCCCAAGACCTGGTGAGGTAGGCACAAGAGCCACTAATAGACATGTCCAAAATACAAAACAGAAACCAAACATATACAACAAGTAATACAGTCTCGAGAGCAAAAGACTATACAGTAGAAGATGGAGTAGGATCTGCCTCGAACGTCAGTAAGCTCACCCTGCTCCTGAGTCAATGCTAAAAAAAGGGGTCACGTCACCACCGTCGACTAGTGCCTGGATCTGCATCGGGGAAAAAAGATGCAGAAGTACAGTATGAGTACCGGGGCAACGGGTACTCAGTAGGCATCATCGGCCGACTGAGCTCAAAGTAATATAAGCAAGCTAAAATGCGAGGGTGCATGCGAAGTCCGGGGTATAAGTAATAAATGCATAAGTAACTGCCGAGGCGTGTAGATATGCTTAGGAAATAAATAAATGTGATACTGAATAATTGAGTAAATAAATGCGTATGTAAACACACAAGTCAAACATAACCTATTTGGCCCCCCATAAACCCGATAGGCACACGGAAGAAAACAATAACCCAGCCTGGCCCCCATAAACCGGCGGAACACACAAAAATAGTAAATGCATAGTCACCTGTGTCTCGAAGCTGTATTAGTATCCAGTAACCACAATAACCAACAAGAGTGCACCGGGCTTGAACCGGCACCAATGGGTAATAACAAGAGGCCAGACGTCGGAGTCAAACCGGAAGCAGTGGGTAATAACAAGAGGCCACATATATCATATCTGCCGGACTCGAATCGGAACTCATAGAACAACAGTATCATAATCACGGTACCCAGTACCAAAACTCTCCAATCATATCATAATCAGATGCCGTACTCGAATAGGAACTCATAATAATCAGTGGCCGAACTCGAACCGGAACTCATAGTGTACCACAATTCGGGGCCAGACTCAAACCGGAACACCTAATAGTCAATAACCAAAATCATCATACCTGAATCAGTAACCGGACTCGAATTGAAACTCATCATAGCTAGTAACCAGAACAGAATCAAAGGTCATATCATATCAAATAAACGGGGAACGCCCTAGTGCCAAGTCAATACTATTATATAGGTACAGAAGCTAACTCTACAACATGCTACAAGTCAATCTCGGGGTCCTTATAGGTCAACTACCTACTATAAAAATATGTATATACAAGTCTTGGTATACATTACAAGTCATGGAAAGGCGGTTCAGCGTTTTAAGTCAAATTAGCCGCCAATCAAATACGGTGCTATCATGGACGAACAAAGCTAAACAGGCCAACCGAGTATAATTGGGGTGACTAAATCCCGTCATAACCCTAATAGTCATATAGGGCTTATCTAAGCCCAAAGATGTCAAAGTTTTGATAAGTCGACAAAAAGGGTAACGGGGCCCGCTATCGGGTCCCGAAAACCAGGTCTGGTTATACTTGTCTAAGTCTGGGCTAAGTCAGTCTAAGCTTGGACTAAGGTCCAACAATAACATTCCCTTACTAGAAAAAACAACAACAATACTATCCGACCCCAAATAGGTCATCCGTGGGGTACCACGAGGATAACGGGCCTGGAATATATCCGAATAGCCCTATCCGGCCTAGAAGGCCTAAATCACAGCAAACCACCATCACCAAGTCTATAATAACAGCCCACAATACCAGAAAAATAGCATACATATATCACACATAAGCCCAGTCTAAGTGTAAAGGAAGGTAAACCTAGCCTATCTGGACGCCTGCCGCAAGCCTGCCAAGAAAACCAGCTAAATAGGAGCCTTCCCCTTTCGAGAGGCCTCCGACTGTTGCCAAGCTACCAAAATAATAAACTACATGTCAAAATATGACTATTGATACCCATATTGCATTAGTTCAGAAAATGCCCGAAAATCCCACGTGGGGCCCGCTTGCAAAATCGCAAAATCGAAACCGTCACAGCGTCCCAAATTACTCCGTGACCAATAGTCACAACTAACACTCCTCAATTTGTGCTCAAAATATAGCTCAAACATTAATACCAACGGATAGGAAAACTACCGTAAATACAATAAAACTTACCAAAATAATTACACGTCCACAAATATTTTCCCACTCAATTTCAACCTTCCCTCACTAGAACTCGAGCTTGAATAACTTGATGTAGAGAATAGGTGAGCAAAAGGAGCCGTTATATAGTAGCTTATATGCATATATATATGTATAGGAAGTAATTGAACTGATAGTTTGTTGAAGTTGGACAACACGTCAACAAGTAAAATGTTGAATTTGCCTAACTTGTGGTATTTATCCTAAGTGTGAAATGTGTGCCAGTGTGCCACCTATAAGTATATATACATAATAATATAAGGGGCTGCAAGGAGCATTTGCTGGACACTACCTCCACTTACACGTGGAGTGTAGATGTCCATACAAGACTAAATTTCCCATTATGTATATACTCGGATATTGCATAGACTCGTGGTAAAATAAATACAACTTTTTGAATATATCATAGTTAATAGAAAATTATTTCTAACAAAACCTCTATAAAATAAAAATATTATTTTAACATATTTAGATTTACTATCTCCACTTAAAATATTAATAAATTATAAAACTAGTATTAAAGTAATATAGATATATCATAACTAAAGAATTTTATAAATATCATAAATATTTTCGAAAGGTAATTAACTATGTCATTTTACCAAATTCTAATTTAATTTAATATTTTACAATGTACTCGGTCTAAATAATATTCTCCAACGAACTGCCCGGGAACCGAACTGTCAGTCCCAGCAAGTCATAAATAACTTGGGGCGGTTATAGAAAAGCTCTAAACACTGACAACACACGAAAACGAGGAAAATGACCGGGAAGCACATAAGCCACCTCTCCAACTGTCCGCAAAATCTCAAAGGGTCCAATATATCTAGGGCTAAGCTTACCTTTCCTACCAAATCGCATCACACCCTTCGTGGGAGATACTCGTAAGAAGACCCTATCACCCACCCTGAATTTCAACGGACGACGTCTACGATCAGCATAACTCCTCTGTTTACTCTGAGCTGTCCGCAGCCTATCTTGAATCACTCGAACTCGATCCAAAGATTCTCGGAGTAAATCTGTGCCACGAGGACTGACTTATGAAGTTTCGAACCAGCCAACTGGAGATCGACACCGTCTGCCATATAAAGCCTCAAACGGAGCCATTTGAATGCTGGAATGAAAGCTATTATTATACGCGAACTCTGTTAAAGGCAAAAATTGATCCCATTGACCCCCAAAGTCTAACACACAAGCGCGGAACATATCCTCTAATACCTGAATAGTTCGTTCAGACTGACCATTGGTTTGAGGATGAAATACAGTGCTGAGGTCCACTTGGGTACCCAACTCTTCCTGGAAAGTCTGCCAGAAATTGGAGGTAAACTGAGACCCTTGGTCTGAGATAATAGATATTGGCACTCCATGTAGGCGAACCATCTCCTGAATATATACACGAGCTAATCTCTCAGCACTGTAGGAAACTTGAACAGGGATAAAGTGTGCAGACTTAGTCAACCGATCTACAATAACCCAAATACTATCAAAACCACGGGAGGTGCGAGGCAATCCAACAATGAAATCCATAGTGACCTACTCCCATTTCCACTCGGGGATGGGTAATTGCTGAAGTAAACCACCGGGTCTCTGATGTTCGGCCTTTACCTGCTGACAACAAAGGCATCGAGCTACAAACCCTGCTATATCTCTCCGCATACCACTCCACCAATAGTGCTACCTCAGATCCCGATACATCTTAGCTGTCCCAGGGTGAATAGAATATCTAGAACTGTACGCCTCGTGCAAAATCAACTGAATCAAATCTCCAACCCTCGGAACACAAATACGGTCGTCAAACCTCAAAACACCATCAGAACCCAAGGTAGCTCTCTCTGACCTACCCTTCAATACCTGGTCTTGAATGCTACAGAGATTGCTATTCTCAAACTGACGACTTTGAATCTGCTCCAGCAAAGTAGATCTCGCACCAACACAAGCGATAACCCTTTTGGGGTTAGAAATATCCAAACGCACCATCGAGTTAGATAAGGACTGAATATCTAAAGCCAATTGCCGCTGAGCGACTGGAATGAAGGCTAAGCTATCCATACTCATTGTCTTCTGACTTAAGGCGTCTGCTACCACATTTGCCTTGCCCGGATGATAGAGAATAGAGATATCATAGTCTTTTAGCAACTCAATCCACCTGCGCTGCCTCGAATTGAGATCCCTCTGAGTCATAATATGCTGAAGACTACGGTGATCTGTAAAGATCTCACAATGAACACCGTAGAGATAATGCCTCCAAATCCGTAATGCAAACACAACCGTTGCTAACTCTAAATCATGAGTGGGATAGTTACGCTCGTGCACCTTTAGCTGCCTCGATGCATAAGCAATAACATGACCCTGCTGCATCAGAACACATCCCAAACCAATACCAGACGTATCGTAATACATGGTAAAACCCTCGCCCTCAACTGGAAGAGTCAACACAGGGGCAGAAGTAAGTCGATCCTTGAGCTTCAGAAAGCTCACCTCGCAATCCTCAAACCATTGAAACAGAACCTCCTTCCTGGTTAGTCTGGTCATAGGAGATGCAATAGACAAGAAGCCCTCAACAAAGCGCCTGTAGTATCCTGCCAACCCAATAAAACTGCGAACCTCGGTAGGTGACGTGGGCCTAGCCCAACCTTGAATAGCCTCAATCTTCGCTGGGTCTACCATGATACCGTATCTGGACACAACATGCCCTAAGAAAGCTACAGACTCAAGCCAGAACTCACATTTTGAGAACTTGGCATAAAGTCGATGATCTCTCAAAGTGTGGAGCACAATCCTCAAACATTGCTCATGCTCCTCGTTACTCCTCGAATAAACCAAGATGTCGTCAATAAACACAATCACAAAGGAATCCAAGTTTGGCCTGAATACACGATTCATCAGATCCATGAAAGCTGTTGGGGCATTAGTCAACCCAAAAGACATCACCAGGAACTCATAATGGCCGTATCGAGTCCTGAAGGCTGTCTTTGGGATGTCCTCAGCCCTAACTCTCAACTGATGGTATCCAGATCTCAAATCTATTTTTGAGAATACCACTGCACCTTGAAGTTGATCAAACAAATCATTGATACGAGGCATATGATACTTATTCTTCACAGTTACCTTATTCAACTGCCTGTAATCAATACACATGCGCATAGATCCATCCTTCTTTTTTACAAATAGAACTGGAGCACCCCACGGAGACACACTCGGCCTGATAAAACCCTTCTCCAGAAGGTCCTGGAGTTGAGTACTCAACTCTCTCAACTGAGTAGGAGCCATACGATAAGGAGCCATAGAAATAGGTCGGGTGCCCGGTTCAAGGTCAATAATGAACAATATATCACGCTCAGGAGGAAGGCCAGGTAGGTCAGTCGGGAATACATCAGAAAACTCACGAACAACAGGGACAGAGTCAAGCGATGAACTCTCAATACTAGCATCCCGAACATAAGCAAGGAATGAATCACATCCCCTCGATATTAATCTACGAGCTCGAACATATGAAATAATCCCTGTCGGTGTACGGCTAACAGAACCCTGCCACACCATCGGGGGTACGCCAGGCATGGCTAAGGTCACGGTCTTGGCAAAGCAATCCAAGACTACATGATGAAAAGACAACCAGTCCATGCCCAGAATCACATCAAAGTCTACCATGGCTAATACAATAAAATCAACCTGAGTCTCAAACTCCTGAATAGACACCAGGCATGATCTATATACCCGATCCACTACTAAGGAATCACCAACGGGGGTAGATACACGTAAGGGTACAGATAATAACTCAGAACATAAACCCAACCGTGGTGCATAATAAGTAGATACATAAGAAAACGTGGATCCAGGATCAAATAATGCAGAAGCTGGCTGATGGCATACGAAAATCATACTTGTAACCACCACATCCGAAGCCTCAGCCTTCGGTCTACCCGGCACGGCATACAACTGATGCTGGCTACCACTAGTCTGCGCACCGCCCTGACCACCAGTCCGACCTCCCTGCGCTCTACCTCGAGAACCCTGGGGACCACCCCGACGACCCTGTGCACCACCTCTACCTGCTGGAGGTATAGATCTGAGGGGCTGTGCTATCTGAACTGAAGGCTCAATCGCCATGCGCTGAGGACACTCACGCGCAAAATGACCAACAACCCCACAAGTGTAGCATGCTCCTGGCTCCCTGCTCGGCCTAGAAGGTCCGGCTGATCCGGTATGACCCCCTCTAGTCGATGAACTAGACTGACCACGTCCCTGAGGCTGTCCAACAGAACCACTATAGTCGGGCTGACCTCTATCAGATATTTGCAAAGCTGACTTTACGGGCCTACTGGGCTGACCCTGTCGCTGAAAAGACTGTTGCTGCTGCTGAGGGTACCTAACCTGAAACTGGAAACCACGACCTCTGAACTACGAACCACTATGGCTCCCACTATAACTACCCTGAACACGAGGTCTCTTATCGCTGCCCCCTTAGGCCTCGCGATCCATCTCCTCAATAGAGTATACATGCTCAATAATCTCTGCGAATGACTTCCCTGAAGTCACTAAACTCTGGGTAGCCCTGCGGAGTGGCAATCTCAATCCCCTGACAAAACATCTAACCCTCTCATACTCATTAGGCAAAATAGAAGTAGCATGCCTAGCAAGATCATGAAACCTCGCCTCATACTCGGTGACAGATAATGAACCCTGAGTCAATCTGGAGAACTCATCCCTGAGTTGCTCCCGCATAGTACGAGGCATATACTTTCCCAAGAAGATCTCAGAGAACTGGGTCCAGGTAACCGGTGGAGATCCTACTGGCCTGGAATCAAGATATCCCCTCCACCATCTCCTCGCTGCAGTATCAAACTGATATGCCATGAAATCAACACCACAAGACTGTACCAATCCCAAATTCCTCAGTCTATCCTCGCAGCTGGACAAGAACTCATATGCATCCTCACCCGGAGTACCAGCAAATCTCGATGGAGTCAACCTCAACAAACGCCCCAACATCTTCTGCTCATCGACAGACATAGCAGGCTGATCTATAACCGGCTGTGGAGCTACCGGCGCTGGCGAAATCTCAACTCTGGGTGCTGCAGCTGCAGGCTGCGCCCCAACATCAACTCCATGAACTGCTGGTTGGGCTCCCTTGGCTGACGGACCTCCAACTATCCCCAACAACTGAAGTAATGTACCTCGGAGCAAAGAAGCATCTATAAATCCAGGTGGAGCCTGGGCTGCTCCCTGGCCCACCGGCTGCTGTGGAGGTGGAACATCTGGAGCTATAACGGGATCGGGTAACTGATCCCCAGCATGATCTCGGCCTGGGGCTGCTGCTCTGCCCTGCCCCTGACCTCTGGGTCAAACTCGACCCCTAACAGAAGCCCTCGCTGCAGGCTCAGGGTCCCGACCCTCGGCTCTTGCACCATGCGTCCTAACCATCTGCGTAAAGAGTAAACCAAATGAAAATCAGAAACCAACATAGACTTAACGCACGGAAATGAGTCAAGAAAATGAGAGACTCCCCTAAGAATGCTCCGTAGCCTCCCGAGGATAGGATACAGGCGTCCCCGCACCGATCCGCAAGACTCTATTACACACTGACTCATGTACCGACACTACCCGTACAACCTAGGATCTGATACCAAGCTGTCACGATCCAATATTTGGGTCATGATGGCGCCTATCGTAACCCACCAATAGGCAAGCCAAACCCTATCCCAGAGCGACAAGCGACGGGCTAACGGGTGGAATCTCATAAAATCGAGAAGAAGTGGAAGTAACCATATGTATAAACATGCTGTAACGCTAAAGAAAGAATCAGAATATGTATATATGCCAAGACTGAGAAGGAAGAGGACAGTATATAAAGTCAAGAACCCTCCCCAAGACCTAGTGAGGTCGGCACAAGAGCCACTACTAGACATGTCCAAAATACAAAAAAGAAACCAAATATATACAAAAAGTAATACTGTCTTGAGAGCAAAAGACTATACAGTAGAAGATGGAGTAGGATCTGCCTCGAACGTCAGTAAGCTCACCCTGCTTCGGAGTCAATGCTCAAAAAAAAGGTCACGTCACCACCGTCGACTAGTGCCTGGATCTGCATCAGGGAAAAAGATGCAGAAGTGCAGTATGAGTACCGGGGCAACGAGTACTCAGTAGGCATCATCGGCCGACTGAGCTCAAAGTAATATATGCAAGCTAAAATGCGAGGGTGCATGCTAAGTCTGGGGTATAAGTAATAAATACATAAGTAACTGTCGAGGCGTGTAGATATGCTTAGGAAATAAATAAATGTAATACCGAATAATTGAGTAAATAAATGCGTATGTAAACACACAAGTCAAACATAACCTATCTGGGCCCCCATAAACCCAATAGGCACACGAAAGAAAACAATAACCCAGCCTGGCCCCCATAAACCGGCGGAACATACAAAAATAGTAAATGCATAGTCACCAGTGTCTCGAAGCTGTATAAGTATCCAGTAACCACAATAACCAACAGGAGTGCACCGGGCTTGAACTGGCACCAATGGGTAATAACAAGAGGCCAGACGCCGGAGTCGAACCGAAAGCAGTGGGTAATAACAAGAGGCCACATATATCATATCTGCCGGACTCGAACCAAAACTCATAGAACAACAGTATCATGATCACGGTACCCAGTACCAAAACTCTCCAATCATATCATAATCAGATGCAGGACTCAAACCGGAACTCATAATAATCAGTGGCCGGAGTCAAATCGGAACTCATAGTGTACCACAATCCGGGGCCGGACTCGAACCGGAACACCCAATAGTCAATAACCAAAATCATCATACCTAAATCAGTAACCGGACTCGAATCGGAACTCATCATAGCTAGTAACCAGAACAGAATCAAAGGTCATATCATATCAAATAAACGGGGAACGCCCTAATGCCAAGTCAATACTATTGTATAGGTACAGAAGCTAACTCTACAACATGCTACAAGTCAATCTTGGGGTCCTTCTAGGTCAACTACCTACTATAAAAATATGTATATACAAGTCTGGGTATACATTACAAGTCATGGAAAGGCGATTCAGCGTTCTAAGTCAAACTAGCCGACCCCAATCAAATACGGTGCTATCAGGGATGAACAAAGCTAAATAGGCCAACCGGGTATAATCGGGGTGACTCAATCTCATCATAACCCTAATAGTCATATAGGGCTTATCTAAGCCCAAAGATGTCAAAGTTTCGACAAGTTGACAAAAAGGGTAACGGGCCCGCTACCGGGTCCCGAAAACTAGGTCTGGATACTTGTCTAAGTCTGGGCTAAGTCAGTCTAAGCCTGGACTAAGGTCCAACAATAACATTCCCAGACTAGCAACAACAACAACAATACTATCCGACCCCAAATAGGTCATCTGTGGGTACCACGAGGATAACGGGCCTGGAATATATCCGAATAGCCCTATCCGGCCTAGAAGGCCTAAATCACAGCAAAACACCATCACCAAGTCTATAATACCAGCCCACAATTCCAGCACAATAGCATACATATATCACTCATAAGCCCAGACTAAGTGTAAAGGAAGGTAAACCTAGCATATCTGGATGCCTGCCGCAAGCCTGCTAAGAAAACCAGCTAAATAGGAGCCTTCCCCTTTCGAGAGGCCTCCGACTGTTGCCAAGCTACCAAAATAATAAACTACATGTCAAAATATGACTATTGATACCCATATTGCATTAGTTCAAAAATTGCCCGAAAATCCCACGTGGGGCCCGCTTGCGAAATCGCAAAATCGAAACCATCACAGCGTCCCAAATTACTCCGTGACCAATAGTCACAACTAACACTCCTCAATTTGAGCTCAAAATATAGCTCAAACATCAATACCAACGTATAGGAAAACTACCGTAAATACAATAAAACTTACCAAAATAATTACACGTCCACAAATATTTTCCCACTCAATTTCAACCTTCCCTCACTAGAACTCGAGCCTGAATAACTTGATGTAGAGAATAGGTGAGCATAAGGAGCCGTTATATAGTAGCTTATATGCATATATATATGTACAGGTAGTAATTGAACTGATAGTTTGTTGAAGTTGGACAACACGTCAACAAGTAAAATGTTGAATTTGCCTACCTTGTGGTATTTATCCTAAGTGTGAAATGTGTGCCAGTGTGCCACCTATAAGTATATATACATAATAATATAAGGGGCTGCAAGGAGCATTTGCTGGACACTACCTCCACTTACACGTGGAGTGTAGGTGTCCATACAAGACTAAATTTCCCATTATGTATATACTCGGATATTGCATAGACTCGTGGTAAAATAAATACAACTTTTTGAATATATCATAATTAATAGAAAATTATTTCTAACAAAACCTCTATAAAATAAAAAATTTATTTTAACATATTTAGATTTACTATCTCCACTTAAAATAGTAATAAATTATAAAACTAGTATTAAAGTAATATAGATATATCATAACTAAAGAATTTTATAAATATCATAAATATTTTCGAAAGGTAATTAACTATGTCATTTTACCAAATTCTAATTTAATTTAATATTTTACAACGTACTCGGTCTAAATAATATTCTCCAACGAACTGCCCGGGAACCGAACTGTCAGTCCCAGCAAGTCATAAATAACTTGGGGCAGTTATAGAAAAGCTTTAAACGCTGAAAACACATGAAAATGAGGAAAATGACCGGGAAGGTCATTACAATATCAACTACTAAAAGGACTTTCGTCCGCGAAAGTCAAGAAGAAGCACATACCTGAAGACGTGAACAAGTAGGGATACTGGGCTCGCATATCACGTTCAAGCTCCCAAGTAGCCTCTTCAATCGGAAGGTGACGCCACTGTACCTTAACCACTGGAATGTCCCGAGAGCGTAACCGTCTGACATCTCTGGCTAAAATAGACACAGGCTCCTCCTCAAATGTTAGTTTCTCGTCTAACTGAACTGAGTCCCACTGAAGCACATGCGACTCATCTGGAATATATTGTCGTAGCATAGAAACATGAAACACTGGGTGGATAGCTGAAAATGTCGGAGGTAAAGCTAGCACATAAGCCACCTCTCCAACTGTCCGCAAAATCTCAAAGGGTCCAATATATCTAGGGCTAAGCTTACCTTTCCTACCAAACCGCATCACACCCTTCGTGGGAGATACTCGTAAGAAGACCCTATCACCCACCCTGAATTTCAACGAACGACGTCTATGATTAGCATAACTCCTCTGTCTACTCTGAGCTGTCCGCAGCCTATCTTGAATCACTCGAACTCGGTCCAAAGATTCTCGGAGTAAATCTGTGCCACGAGGACTGACTTCTGAAGTTTCGAACCAGCCAACTGGAGATCGACACCGTCTGCCATATAAAGCCTCAAACGGAGCCATTTGAATGCTGGAATGAAAGCTATTATTATACGCGAACTCTGCTAAAGGCAAAAATTGATCCCATTGACCCCCAAAGTCTAACACACAAGCGCGGAGCATATCCTCTAATACCTGAATAGTTCGTTCAGACTGACCATCAGTTTGAGGATGAAATACAGTGCTGAAGTCCACCTGGGTGCCCAACTCTTCCTGGAAAGTCTGCCAGAAATTGGAGGTAAACTGAGACCCTCGATCTGAGATAATAGATATTGGCACTCCATGTAGGCGAACCACCTCCTGAATATATACACGAGCTAATCTCTCAGCACTGTATGAAACTCGAACAGGGATAAAGTGTGCAGACTTAGTCAACCGATCTACAATAACCCAAATACTATCAAAACCACGGGAGGTGCGAGGCAATCAACCAATGAAATCCATAGTGACCCACTTCCATTTCCACTCGGGGATGGGTAATTGCTGAAGTAAACCATCGGGTCTCTGATGTTCGGCCTTTACCTGCTGACAACAAAGGCATCGAGCTACAAACCCTGCTATATCTCTCCGCATACCACTCCACCAATAGTGCTGCCTCAGATCCCAATACATCTTAGTTGTCCCAGGGTGAATAGAATATCTAGAACTGTGCGTCTCATGCAAAATCAACTGAATCAAATCTCCAACCCTCAGAACACAAATACGGTCGTCAAACCTCAAAACACCATCAGAACCCAAGGTAGCTCTCTCAGACCTACCCTTCAATACCTGGTCTCGAATGCTACGGAGATCGCTATTCTCAAACTGACGACTCTGAATCTGCTCCAGCAAAGTAGATCTCGCACCAACACAAGCGATAACCCTTCCGGGGTCAGAAATATCCAGACACACCATCGAGTTAGCTAAGGACTGAATGTCCAAAGCCAACTGCCGCTGAGCGATTGGAATGAAGGCTAAGCTACCCATACTCATTGTCTTCCGACTCAAGGCGTCCGCTACCACATTCGTCTTGCCCGGATGATAGAGAATAGAGATATCATAGTCTTTTAGCAACTCAATCCACCTGCGCTGCCTCAAATTGAGATCCCTCTGAGTCATAATATGCTGAAGACTATGGTGATCTGTAAAGATCTCACAATGAACACCGTAGAGATAATGCCTCCAAATCCGTAATGCAAACACAACCGCTGCTAACTCTAAATCATGAGTGGGATAGTTACGCTCGTGCACCTTCAGCTGCCTTGATACATAAGCAATAACACGACCCTGCTGCATTAAAACACATCCCAAACCAATACCAGACGTATCACAATACACGATAAAAACCTCGCCCTCAACTAGAAGAGTCAACACAGGGGCAGAAGTAAGTCAATCCTTGAGCTTCAAAAAGCTTTCCTCGTAATCCTCAGACCATTGAAATAGAACCTCCTTCCTGGTTAGTCTGGTCATAGGAGATGCAATAGACGAGAAGCCCTCAATAAAGCGCCTGTAGTATCCTGCCAACCCAACAAAACTGCGAACCTCGGTAGGTGACGTGGGCCTAGCCCAACCTCGAATAGCCTCAATCTTCGCTGGGTCTACCATGATACCGTATCTGGAAACAACATGCCCTAAGAAAGCTACAGACTCAAGCCAGAACTCACATTTTAAGAACTTGGCATAAAGTCGATGATCTCTCAAAGTGTGGAGCACAATCCTCAAATGTTGCTCATGCTCCTCGTTACTCCTCGAATAAACCAAGATGCCGTCAATAAACACAATAACAAAGGAATCCAAGTATGGCCTGAATACACGATTCATCAGATCCATGAAAGCTGCTGGGGCATTAGTCAACCCAAAAGACATCACCAGGAACTCATAATGGTCGTATCGAGTCCTGAAGGCTGTCTTTGGGATGTCCTCAGCCCTAACTCTCAACTGATGGTATCCAGATCTCAAATCTATTTTTGAGAATACCGCTGCACCCTGAAGTTGATCAAACAAATCATTGATACGAGGCATAGGATACTTATTCTTCACAGTTACCTTATTCAACTGCCTGTAATCAATACACATGCGCATAGATCCATCCTTCTTCTTTACAAACAGAACTGGAGCACCCCACGGAGACACACTCGGCCTGATAAAACCCTTCTCCAGAAGGTCCTGGAGCTGAGTACTCAACTCTCTCAACTCAGCAGGAGCCATACGATAAGGAGCCATAGAAATAGGTCGGGTGCCCGGTTCAAGGTCAATAATGAACTCTATATCACGCTCAGGAGGAAGGCCAGGTAGGTTAGTCGGGAATACATCAGAAAACTCACGAACAACAGGGACGGAGTCAAGCGATGGACTCTCAATACTAGCATCCCGAACATAAGTAAGGAATGAATCACATCCCCTCGATATCAATCTACGAGCTCGAACATATGAAATAATCCCTGTCGGTGTGCGGCTAACAGAACCCTGCCACACCACCGGGGGTACACTAGGCATGGCTAAGGTCACGGTCTTGGCAAAGCAATCCAAGACTACATGATGAAAAGACAACCAGTCCATGCCCAGAATCACATCAAAGTCTACCATGGACAATACAATAAAATCAACCTGAGTCTCAAACTCCTGAATAGTCACCAGACATGATCTATATACCCGATCCACTACTAAGGAATCACCAACGGGGATAGATACACGTAAGGGTACAGATAATAACTCAGAACATAAACCCAACCGTGGTGCATAATAAGTAGATACATAAGAAAACGTGAATCCAAGATCAAATAATACAGAAGCTGGCTGATGACATACGAAAATCATAACTGTAATCATCGCATCTGAAGCCTCAGCCTCCGGTCTACCCGGTATGGCATACAACTGACGCTGGCTACCACTAGTCTGAGCACCGCCCTGACCACTAGTCCGACCTCTCTGCGCTCTACCTCGAGAACCCTGGGGACCACCCCGATGATCCTGTGCACCACCTCTACCTGCTGGAGGTATAGATCTGAGGGGCTGTGCTATCTAAACTGAAGGCTCAATCGCCATGCGCTAAGGACACTCACGTGTGAAATGACCGACAAGCCCACAAGTGTAGCATGCTCCTGGCTCCCTGCTCGGCCTAGAAGGTCCGGCTGATCCGGTATGACCCCCTCTAGTCGATGAACTGGACTGACCACGTCCGTGAGGCTGTCCAACATAACCACTATAGGCGGGCTGACCTCTATCAGATATTTGCAAAGCTGACTTTACGGGCCTACTGGGCTGACCCTGTCGCTGAAAAGACTGTTGCTGCTGCTGAGGGTACCTAACCTGAAACTGGAAACCACGACCTCTGAACTACGAACCACTATGGCTCCCACTATAACTACCCTGAACACGAGGTCTCTTATCGCTGCCCCCTTAGGCCTCGCGATCCATCTCCTCAATAGAGTATACATGCTTAATAATCTCTGTGAATGACTTCCCTGAAGTCACTAAACTCTGGGTAGCCCTGCGGAGTGGCAATCTCAGTCCCCTGATAAAACATCTAACCCTCTCATACTCGGTGACAGATAATGAACCCTGAGTCAATCTGGAGAACCCATCCCTGAGTCGCTCCCGCATAGTACGAGGCATATACTTTCCCAAGAAGATCTCAAAGAACTGGGTCCAGGTAACCGGTGGAGATCCTGTTGGCCTGGAATCAAGATATCCCCTCCACCATCTCCTCGCTGCAGTATCAAACTGATATGCCACGAAATCAACACCACGATACTGTACCAATCCCAAATTCCTCAGTCTATCCTCGCAGCTGGACAAGAACTCATATGCATCCTCACCCGGAGTACCAGCAAATCTTGGTGGAGTCAACCTCAAAAAATGCCCCAACATCTTCTGCTCATCGACAGACATAGCAGGCTGATCTATAACCGACTGTGGAGCTACCGGCGCTGGCGAAATCTCAACTCTGGGTGCTGCAGCTGCAGGCTGCACCCCAACATCAACTCCATGTACAACTAGTTGGGCTCCCTCGGCTGAGGGACCCCCAACTATCCACAATAACTGAAGTAATGTACCTCGGAGCAAAGAAGCATCTATAAATCAAGGTGGAGCCTGGGCTGCTCCCTGGCCCACCGGCTGTAGTGACTTTAAAAATGGTTAAGTATAGTGACTTGAAATTTTGAACATGTTTCTTGAAATGGTTAAGTGTAGTGACTTGAAATTGTGAACTTGTTTCTTGAAAATGGTTAGGTGTAGTGACTTGAAATTAGAATTAGTGACTTGAAAAATGGTTAAGTGTAGTGATTTGAAATGTGATTTAGTTACTTGAAAATGGTTAAATATAGTGACTTGAAATTGCGAACTTATTTCTTCAAAATGTTTAAGATTAGTGACTTGAAATGTGAATTAGTGACTTGAAAATGGTTAAGTCTAGTGACTTGAAATGTGTATTAGTTATTTGAAAATGGTTAAATATAGTGACTTGAAATTGCGAACTTGTTTCTTGAAAATTTTTAAGATTAGTGACTTGAATGTGAATTAGTGTCTTGAAAAGAGTTAAGTGTAGTGACTTTAAATTGTGAATTAGTGAATTTAAAAATGGTTAAGTATAGTGACATGAAATTTTGAACATGTTTCTTGAAATGGTTAAGTGTAGTGACTTGAAATTGTGAACTTGTTTCTTGAAAATGGTTAGGTGTAGTGACTTGAAATTAGAATTAGTGACTTGAAAAATGGTTAAGTGTAGTGATTTGAAATGTGATTTAGTTACTTGAAAATGGTTAAATATAGTGACTTGAAATTGCGAACTTATTTCTTCAAAATGTTTAAGATTAGTGACTTGAAATGTGAATTAGTGACTTGAAAATGGTTAAGTCTAGTGACTTGAAATGTGTATTAGTTATTTGAAAATGGTTAAATATAGTGACTTGAAATTGCGAACTTGTTTCTTGAAAATTTTTAAGATTAGTGACTTGAATGTGAATTAGTGTCTTGAAAAGAGTTAAGTGTAGTGACTTTAAATTGTGAATTAGTGAATTTAAAAATGGTTAAGTATAGTGACTTGAAATTTTGAACTTGTTTCTTGAAATGGTTAAGTGTAGCGACTTGAAATTGTGAACTTGTTTTTTGAAATGGTTAAATGTAGTGACTTGAAATTTTGATCTTGTTTCTTGAAAATGGTTAAGTGTAGTGACTTGAAATATGAATTAGTGACTTAAAAATGGTTAAGTGTAGTGACACGAAATTGTTAACTTGTTTCATGAATATGGTTAAGTGTAGTGAGTTGAAATGTGAATTAGTGACTTGAAAATGGTTAAGTGTAGCGGATTGAATTTTGAATTAGTGACTTGAAATTGGTTAAATGTAGTGACTTAAAATTGTGAACATGTTTCTTGAAAATTGTTAAGTGTAGTGACTTGAAATACGAATTAGTGACTTGAAAAGAGTTAAGTGTAGTGACTTTAAATTGTGAATTAGTGACTTCAAAAATGGTTAAGTATAGTGACTTGAAATTTTGAACTTGTTTCTTGAAATGGTTAAGTGTAGTGACTTGAAATTGTGAACTTGTTTCTTGAAAATGGTTAGGTGTAGTGACTTGAAATGTGAATTAGTGACTTGAAAAATGGTTAAGTGTAGTGACTTGAAATGTGAATTAGTTACTTGAAAATGGTTAAATATAGTGACTTGAAATTGCTAACTTATTTCTTGAATATGTTTAAGATTAGTGACTTGAAATATGAATTAGCGACTTGAAAATGGTTAAGTCTAGTGACTTAAATGTGAATTAGTTATTTGAAAATGGTTAAATATAGTGACTTGAAATTGCGAACTTGTTTCTTGAAAATTTTTAAGATTAGTGACTTGAAATGTAAATTAGTGACTTGAAAAGAGTTAAGTGTAGTGACTTTAAATTGTGAATTAGTGACTTTAAAAATGGTTAAGTATAGTGACTTGAAATTTTGAACTTGTTTCTTGAAATGGTTAAGTGTAGCGACTTGAAATTGTGAACTTGTTTTTTGAAATGGTCAAATGTAGTGACTTGAAATTTTGATCTTGTTTCTTGAAAATTGTTAAGTGTAGTGACTTGAAATATGAATTAGTGACTTGAAAATGGTTAAGTGTAGTGACACGAAATTTTTAACTTGTTTCATGAAAATGGTTAAATGTGAATTAGTGACTTGAAAATGGTTAAGTGTAGCGAATTGAATTGTGAATTAGTGACTTGAAAATGGCTAAATGTAGTGACTTAAAATTGTGAACATGTTTCTTGAAAATTGTTAAGTGTAGTGACTTGAAATGAGAATTAGTGACTTGAAAAGAGTTAAGTGTAGTGACTTTAAATTGTAAATTAGTGACTTCAAAAATGGTTAAGTATAGTGACTTGAAATTTTGAACTTGTTTCTTGAAATGGTTAAGTGTAGTGACTTGAAATTGTGAACTTGTTTCTTGAAAATGGTTTGGTATAGTGACTTGAAATGTGAATTAGTGACTTGAAAAATGGTTAAGTGTAGTGACTTGAAATGTGAATTAGTTACTTGAAAATGGTTAAATATAGTGACTTGAAATTGCTAACTTATTTCTTGAAAATGTTTAAGATTAGTGACTTGAAATATGAATTAGTGACTTGAAATGTGAATTAGTTATTTGAAAATGGTTAAATATAGTGACTTGAAATTGCGAACTTGTGTCTTGAAAATGTTTAAGATTAGTGACTTGAAATATGAATTAGTGACTTGAAAAGAGTTAAGTGTAGTGACTTTAAATTGTGAATTAGTGACTTTAAAAATGGTTAAGTATAGTGACTTGAAATTTAGAACTTGTTTCTTGAAATGGTTATGTGTAGCGACTTGAAATTGTGAACTTGTTTTTTGAAAATGGTTAAGTGTAGTGACTTGAAATGTGAATAAGTGACTTGAAAATAGTTAAGTGTAGTGACTTTAAATTGTGAAATTTTTTATTGAAATGGTTAAATATTGTGACTTGAAATTGTGAACTTGCTACATGAAAATTGTTAAGTGCAGTGACTTGAAATAGTGAACTTGTTTCTTGAAAATGGTTAAGTGTAGTGACTTGAAATGCGAATTAGTGACTTGAAAAGAGTTAAGTGTAGTGACTTTAAATTGTGAATTAGTGACTTTAAAAATGGTTAAGTATAGTGACTTGAAATTGTGAACTTGTTTCTTGAAATGGTTAAGTGTAGTGACTTGAAATAGTGAACTTGTTTCTTGAAAATGGTTAGGTGTAGTGACTTGAAATGTGATTTAGTGACTTTAAAAATGGTTAAGTGTAGGGACTTGAAATATGAATTAGTTACTTGAAAATGGTTAAATATATTGACTTGAAATTGCGAACTTGTTTCTTGAAAATGTTTAAGATTAGTGACTTGAAATGTGAATTAGTGACTTGAAAATGGTTAAGTCTAGTGACTTGAAATGTGAATTAGTTATTTGAAAATGGTTAAATATAGTGACTTAAAATTGCGAACTTGTTTCTTGAAAATGTTTAAGATTAGTGACTTGAAATCTGAATTAGGGACTAGAAAATGGTTAAGTGTAGTGACTTAAAATTGTGAACTTGTTTAATGGAATGGTTAAATGTAGTGACTTGAAATTTTGATCTTGTTTCTAGAAAATGGTTTAAGTGTAGTGACTTGAAATATGAATTAGTGACTTTAACATGGTTAAGTGTAGTGACTTGAAATTGTTAACTTGTTTCATGAAAATGGTTAAGTGTAGTGAGTTGAAATGTGATTTAGTGACTTGAAAATGGTTAAGTGTAGTGAATTGAAATGTGAATTAGTGACTTGAAAATGGTTAAATATAGTGACTTAAAATTGTGAACATGTTTCTTGAAAATTGTTAAGTGTAGTGACTTGAAAAGTGAATTACTGACTTGAAAATGGTTATGTGTAGTGACTTAAAATTGTGAACTTGCTTCATGAAAATGGTTTAGTGTAGTGACCTGAAATTTGAACTTGTGACTTTAAAATGGTTAAATGTAGTGATTTGAAATTGTGAATTTATTTCTTAAAAATGGTGAATTGTAGTGACTTGAAATTGTGAACTATTTTCTTAAAACGGTTAAGTGTATTGACTAGAAATTGTGAATTTGTTTCCTGAAAATGGTTAAGTGTAGTAACTTGTATTGTGAATGAGAGACTTGAAAATTGTAACTTGTGTAATGAAATGGTTAAATCTAGTGACTTGAAATTGTGAACTTGATTCTTTAAAATGGTTAAGTGTAGTGACTTTAAAATGTTTAAGATTAGTGACTTGGAATTTGAATTAGTGACTTGAAAATAGTTAAGTCTAGTGACTTGAAATGTGAATTAGTTATTTGAAAATGGTTAAATATAGTGACTCAAAATTGCGAACTTGTTTCTTGAAAATGTTTAAGATTAGTGACTTGAAATGTGAATTAGTGACTAGAAAATGGTTAAGTGTACTGACTTAAAATTGTGAACTTGTTTAATGAAATGGTTAAATGTAGTGCCTTGAAATTTCGATCTTGTTTCTTGAAAATGGTTAAGTGTAGTGACTTGAAATATGAATGAGTGACTTGAAAATGGTTAAGTGTAGTGACTTGAAATTGTTAACTTGTTTCATGAAAATGGTTAAGTGTAGTGAGTTGAAATGTGAATTAGTGACTTGAAAATGGTTAAGTGTAGTGAATTGAATTGTGAATTAGTGACTTGAAAATGGTTAAATGTAGTGACTTAAAATTGTGAACATGTTTTTTTAAAATAGTTAAGTGTAGTGACTTGAAATGCGAATTAGTGACTTGAAAAGAGTTAAGTGTAGTGACTTTAAAAATGGTTAAGTATAGTGACTTGAAATTTTGAACATGTTTCTTGAAATGGTTAAGTGTAGTGACTTGAAATTGTGAACTTGTTTCTTGAAAATGGTTAGGTGTAGTGACTTGAAATTAGAATTAGTGACTTGAAAAATGGTTAAGTGTAGTGATTTGAAATGTGATTTAGTTACTTGAAAATGGTTAAATATAGTGACTTGAAATTGCGAACTTATTTCTTCAAAATGTTTAAGATTAGTGACTTGAAATGTGAATTAGTGACTTGAAAATGGTTAAGTCTAGTGACTTGAAATGTGTATTAGTTATTTGAAAATGGTTAAATATAGTGACTTGAAATTGCGAACTTGTTTCTTGAAAATTTTTAAGATTAGTGACTTGAATGTGAATTAGTGTCTTGAAAAGAGTTAAGTGTAGTGACTTTAAATTGTGAATTAGTGAATTTAAAAATGGTTAAGTATAGTGACTTGAAATTTTGAACTTGTTTCTTGAAATGGTTAAGTGTAGCGACTTGAAATTGTGAACTTGTTTTTTGAAATGGTTAAATGTAGTGACTTGAAATTTTGATCTTGTTTCTTGAAAATGGTTAAGTGTAGTGACTTGAAATATGAATTAGTGACTTGAAAATGGTTAAGTGTAGTGACACGAAATTGTTAACTTGTTTCATGAATATGGTTAAGTGTAGTGAGTTGAAATGTGAATTAGTGACTTGAAAATGGTTAAGTCTAGTGACTTGAAATGTGTATTAGTTATTTGAAAATGGTTAAATATAGTGACTTGAAATTGCGAACTTGTTTCTTGAAAATTTTTAAGATTAGTGACTTGAATGTGAATTAGTGTCTTGAAAAGAGTTAAGTGTAGTGACTTTAAATTGTGAATTAGTGAATTTAAAAATGGTTAAGTATAGTGACTTGAAATTTTGAACTTGTTTCTTGAAATGGTTAAGTGTAGCGACTTGAAATTGTGAACTTGTTTTTTGAAATGGTTAAATGTAGTGACTTGAAATTTTGATCTTGTTTCTTGAAAATGGTTAAGTGTAGTGACTTGAAATATGAATTAGTGACTTGAAAATGGTTAAGTGTAGTGACACGAAATTGTTAACTTGTTTCATGAATATGGTTAAGTGTAGTGAGTTGAAATGTGAATTAGTGACTTGAAAATGGTTAAGTCTAGTGACTTGAAATGTGTATTAGTTATTTGAAAATGGTTAAATATAGTGACTTGAAATTGCGAACTTGTTTCTTGAAAATTTTTAAGATTAGTGACTTGAATGTGAATTAGTGTCTTGAAAAGAGTTAAGTGTAGTGACTTGAAATTGTGAACTTGTTTTTTGAAATGGTTAAATGTAGTGACTTGAAATTTTGATCTTGTTTCTTGAAAATGGTTAAGTGTAGTGACTTGAAATATGAATTAGTGACTTGAAAATGGTTAAGTGTAGTGACACGAAATTGTTAACTTGTTTCATGAATATGGTTAAGTGTAGTGAGTTGAAATGTGAATTAGTGACTTGAAAATGGTTAAGTCTAGTGACTTGAAATGTGTATTAGTTATTTGAAAATGGTTAAATATAGTGACTTGAAATTGCGAACTTGTTTCTTGAAAATTTTTAAGATTAGTGACTTGAATGTGAATTAGTGTCTTGAAAAGAGTTAAGTGTAGTGACTTTAAATTGTGAATTAGTGAATTTAAAAATGGTTAAGTATAGTGACTTGAAATTTTGAACTTGTTTCTTGAAATGGTTAAGTGTAGCGACTTGAAATTGTGAACTTGTTTTTTGAAATGGTTAAATGTAGTGACTTGAAATTTTGATCTTGTTTCTTGAAAATGGTTAAGTGTAGTGACTTGAAATATGAATTAGTGACTTGAAAATGGTTAAGTGTAGTGACACGAAATTGTTAACTTGTTTCATGAATATGGTTAAGTGTAGTGAGTTGAAATGTGAATTAGTGACTTGAAAATGGTTAAGTCTAGTGACTTGAAATGTGTATTAGTTATTTGAAAATGGTTAAATATAGTGACTTGAAATTGCGAACTTGTTTCTTGAAAATTTTTAAGATTAGTGACTTGAATGTGAATTAGTGTCTTGAAAAGAGTTAAGTGTAGTGACTTTAAATTGTGAATTAGTGAATTTAAAAATGGTTAAGTATAGTGACTTGAAATTTTGAACTTGTTTCTTGAAATGGTTAAGTGTAGCGACTTGAAATTGTGAACTTGTTTTTTGAAATGGTTAAATGTAGTGACTTGAAATTTTGATCTTGTTTCTTGAAAATGGTTAAGTGTAGTGACTTGAAATATGAATTAGTGACTTGAAAATGGTTAAGTGTAGTGACACGAAATTGTTAACTTGTTTCATGAATATGGTTAAGTGTAGTGAGTTGAAATGTGAATTAGTGACTTGAAAATGGTTAAGTGTAGCGGATTGAATTTTGAATTAGTGACTTGAAATTGGTTAAATGTAGTGACTTAAAATTGTGAACATGTTTCTTGAAAATTGTTAAGTGTAGTGACTTGAAATACGAATTAGTGACTTGAAAAGAGTTAAGTGTAGTGACTTTAAATTGTGAATTAGTGACTTCAAAAATGGTTAAGTATAGTGACTTGAAATTTTGAACTTGTTTCTTGAAATGGTTAAGTGTAGTGACTTGAAATTGTGAACTTGTTTCTTGAAAATGGTTAGGTGTAGTGACTTGAAATGTGAATTAGTGACTTGAAAAATGGTTAAGTGTAGTGACTTGAAATGTGAATTAGTTACTTGAAAATGGTTAAATATAGTGACTTGAAATTGCTAACTTATTTCTTGAATATGTTTAAGATTAGTGACTTGAAATATGAATTAGCGACTTGAAAATGGTTAAGTCTAGTGACTTAAATGTGAATTAGTTATTTGAAAATGGTTAAATATAATGACTTGAAATTACAAACTTGTTTCTTGAAAATATTTAAGATTAGTCACTTGAAATGTGAATTAGTGACTAGAAAATGGTTAAGTTTAGTGACTTGAAATTGTGAACTTGTTTAGTGAAATGGATAAATCTAGTGACTTGAAATTGTAAACTTGATTCTTTAAAATGGTTAAGTGTAGTGAATTGAAATATGAATTAGTGACTTGAAAATGGTGAAATGAAGTGACTTGAAATTTTTATCTTGTTCTTGAAAATGGTTTAGTGTAGTGACTTGAAATGTGAATTAGTGACTTGAAAATAGTTAAGTGCAGTTACATGAATTGTGAATTAGTGACTTTAAGAATGGTTAAGTATAGTGACTTGAAATTGTGAATTAGTGACTTTAAAAATGGTTAAGTATAGTGATTTGAAATTGTGAACTTGTTTCTTGAAAAGGTTAAGTGTAGTGACTTGAAATGTGAATTAGTGACTTTAAAATGGTTAGGTGTAGTGACTTGAATTGTGAATTAGTTACTTGAAAATGGTGAAATGTAATGACTTGAAATTACGAACTTGTTTCTTGAAAATATTTAAGATTAGTCACTTGAAATGTGAATTAGTGACTAGAAAATGGTTAAGTTTAGTGACTCGAAATTGTGAACTTGTTTAATGAAATGGTTAAATCTAGTGACTTGAAATTGTGAACTTGTTTTTTGAAAATGGTTAGGTGTAGTGACTTGAAATGTGAATTAGTGACTTGAAAAATGGTTAAGTGTAGTGATTTGAAATGTGAATTAGTTACTTGAAAATGGTTAAATATAGTGACTTGAAATTGCAAAGTTGTTTCTTGAAAATGTTTAAGATTTGTGACTTGAAATGTGAATTAGTGACTTGAAAATGGTTAAGTCTAGTGACTTGAAATGTGAATTAGTTATTTGAAAATGGTTAAATATAGTGACTTAAAATTGCGAACTTGTTTCTTGAAAATGTTTAAAATTAGTGACTGGAAATGTGAATTAGTGACTAGAAAATGGTTAAGTGTAGTGACTTGAAATTTTGCACTTGTTTAATGAAATGGTTAAATGTAGTGACTTGAAATTTTGATCTTTTTTCTTGAAAATGGTTTAGTGTAGTGACTTGAAAATAGTTAAGTGCAGTTACTTGAATTGTGAATTAGTGACTTTAAAAATGGTTAAGTATAGTGACTTGAAATTGTAAACTTGTTCCTTGAAATGGTTAAGTGTAGTGACTTGAAATTGTGAATTAGTGACTTTAAAAATGGTTAAGTATAGTGACTTGAAATTGTTAAATTGTTTCTTGAAATGGTTAAATGTTGAAATTGTGAACTTGTTTCTTGAAAATGGTTAGGTGTAGTGACTTGAAATGTGAATTAGTGACTTGAAAATGGTTAAGTGTAGTTACTTGAAAATGGTTAAATATAGTAGCTTAAAATTGCGAACTTGTTTCTTGAAAATATTTAAGATTAGTCACTTGAAATGTGAATTAGTGAGTAGAAAATGGTTAAGTTTAGTGACTTGAAATTGTGAACTTGGTTAGTGAAATGGTTAAATCTAGTGACTTGAAATTGTGAACTTGATTCTTTAAAATGGTTAAGTGTAGTGAATTGAAATGTGAATTAGTGACTTGAAAATGGTTAATTGTAGTGACTTGATATTTTGATCTTGTTTCTTGAAAATGGTTTAGTGTAGTGACTTGAAATGTGAATTAGTGACTTGAAAATAGTTAAGTGTAGTTATTTGAATTGTGAATTAGTGACTTTCAAAATGGTTAAGTATAGTGACTTGAAATTGTGAACTTGTTTATTGAAATTGTTAAGTGTAGTGACTTGAAATTGTGAATTAGTGACTTTAAAAATGGTTAAGTATAGTGACTTGAAATTGTGAACTTGTTTCTTGAAATGGTTAAGTGTAGTGACTTGAAATGTGAATTAGTGACTTGAAAATGGTTAGGTGTAGTGACTTGAATTGTGAATTAGTTACTTGAAAATGGTGAAATGTAATTACTTGAAATTGCGAACTTGTTTTTTGAAAATATTTAAGATTAGTCACTTGAAATGTGAATTAGTGACTAGAAAATGGTTAAGTTTAGTGACTTGAAATTGTGAATTTGTTTAATGAAATGGTTAAATCTAGTGACTTGAAATTGTGAACTTGATTCTTTAAAATGGTTAAGTGTAGTTAATTGAAATATGAATTAGTGACTTGATAATGGTTAAATAAAGTGACTTGAAATTTTTATCTTGTTCTTAAAAATGGTTTAGTGTAGTGACTTGAAATGTGAATTAGTGACTTGAAAATAGTTAAGTGCAGTTACATGAATTGTGAATTAGTGACTTTAAGAATGGTTAAGTATAGTGACTTGAAATTGTGAATTAGTGACTTTAAAAATGGTTAAGTATAGTGATTTGAAATTGTGAACTTGTTTCTTGAAAAGGTTAAGTGTAGTGACTTGAAATGTGAATTAGTGACTTGAAAATGGTTAGGTGTAGTGACTTGAATTGTGAATTAGTTACTTGAAAATGGTTAAATGTAATGACTTGAAATTGCGAACTTGTTTCGTGAAAATATTTAAGATTAGTCACTTGAAATGTGAATTAGTGACTAGAAAATGGTTTAAGTTTAGTGACTTGAAATTGTGAATTTGTTTAATGAAATGGTTAAATCTAGTGACTTGAAATTGTGAACTTGATTCTTTAAAATGGTTAAGTGTAGTGAATTGAAATATGAATTAGTGACTTGAAAATGATTAAATGAAGTGACTTGAAATTTTTATCTTGTTCTTGAAAATGGTTTAGTGTAGTGACTTGAAATGTGAATTAGTGACTTGAAAATAGTTAAGTGCAGTTACATGAATTGTGAATTAGTGACTTTAAGAATGGTTAAGTATAGTGACTTGAAATTGTGAATTAGTGACTTTAAAAATGGTTAAGTATAGTGATTTGAAATTGTGAACTTGTTTCTTGAAAAGGTTAAGTGTAGTGACTTGAAATGTGAATTAGTGACTTTAAAATGGTTAGGTGTAGTGACTTGAATTGTGAATTAGTTACTTGAAAATGGTGAAATGTAATGACTTGAAATTACGAACTTGTTTCTTGAAAATATTTAAGATTAGTCACTTGAAATGTGAATTAGTGACTAGAAAATGGTTAAGTTTAGTGACTTGAAATTGTGAACTTGTTTAATGAAATGGTTAAATCTAGTGACTTGAAATTGTGAACTTGATTCTTTAAAATGGTTAAGTGTAGTGAATTGAAATATGAATTAGTGACTTGAAAATGATTAAATGAAGTGACTTGAAATTTTTATCTTGTTCTTGAAAATGGTTTAGTGTAGTGACTTGAAATGTGAATTAGTGACTTGAAAATAGTTAAGTGCAGTTACATGAATTGTGAATTAGTGACTTTAAGAATGGTTAAGTATAGTGACTTGAAATTGTTAAGTGTAGTGACTTGAAATTGTGAATTAGTGACTTTAAAAATGGTTAAGTATAGTGATTTGAAATTGTGAACTTGTTTCTTGAAAAGGTTAAGTGTAGTGACTTGAAATGTGAATTAGTGACTTGAAAATAGTTAGGTGTAGTGACTTGAATTGTGAATTAGTTACTTGAAAATGGTGAAATGTAATTACTTGAAATTGCGAACTTGTTTTTTGAAAATATTTAAGATTAGTCACTTGAAATGTGAATTAGTGACTAGAAAATGGTTAAGTTTAGTGACTTGAAATTGTGAATTTGTTTAATGAAATGGTTAAATCTAGTGACTTGAAATTGTGAACTTGATTCTTTAAAATGGTTAAGTGTAGTTAATTGAAATATGAATTAGTGACTTGATAATGGTTAAATAAAGTGACTTGAAATTTTTATCTTCTTCTTAAAAATGGTTTAGTGTAGTGACTTGAAATGTGAATTAGTGACTTGAAAATAGTTAAGTGCAGTTACATGAATTGTGAATTAGTGACTTTAAGAATGGTTAAGTATAGTGACTTGAAATTGTGAATTAGTGACTTTAAAAATGGTTAAGTATAGTGATTTGAAATTGTGAACTTGTTTCTTGAAAAGGTTAAGTGTAGTGACTTGAAATGTGAATTAGTGACTTGAAAATGGTTAGGTGTAGTGACTTGAATTGTGAATTAGTTACTTGAAAATGGTTAAATGTAATGACTTGAAATTGTGAACTTGTTTCTTGAAAATGGTTAGGTGTAGTGACTTGAAATGTGAATTAGTGACTTGAAAATGGTTAAGTGTAGTTACTTGAAAATGGTTAAATATAGTAGCTTAAAATTGCGAACTTGTTTCTTGAAAATATTTAAGATTAGTCACTTGAAATGTGAATTAGTGAGTAGAAAATGGTTAAGTTTAGTGACTTGAAATTGTGAACTTGTTTAGTGAAATGGTTAAATCTAGTGACTTGAAATTGTGAACTTGATTCTTTAAAATGGTTAAGTGTAGTGAATTGAAATGTGAATTAGTGACTTGAAAATGGTTAATTGTAGTGACTTGATATTTTGATCTTGTTTCTTGAAAATGGTTTAGTGTAGTGACTTGAAATGTGAATTAGTGACTTGAAAATAGTTAAGTGTAGTTATTTGAATTGTGAATTAGTGACTTTCAAAATGGTTAAGTATAGTGACTTGAAATTGTGAACTTGTTTATTGAAATTATTAAGTGTAGTGACTTGAAATTGTGAATTAGTGACTTTAAAAATGGTTAAGTATAGTGACTTGAAATTGTGAACTTGTTTCTTGAAATGGTTAAGTGTAGTGACTTGAAATGTGAATTAGTGACTTGAAAATGGTTAGGTGTAGTGACTTGAATTGTGAATTAGTTACTTGAAAATGGTTAAATATAATGACTTGAAATTGCGAACTTGTTTCTTGAAAATATTTAAGATTAGTCACTTGAAATGTGAATTAGTGACTAGAAAATGGTTAAGTTTAGTGACTTGAAATTGTGAACTTGTTTAGTGAAATGGTTAAATCTAGTGACTTGAAATTGTAAACTTGATTCTTTAAAATGGTTAAGTGTAGTGAATTGAAATATGAATTAGTGACTTGAAAATGGTGAAATGAAGTGACTTGAAATTTTTATCTTGTTCTTGAAAATGGTTTAGTGTAGTGACTTGAAATGTGAATTTGTGACTTGAAAATAGTTAAGTGCAGTTACATGAATTGTGAATTAGTGACTTGAAAATGTGCACTTGTGACTTTTAAATGGTTAAATTAGTGATTTGAAATTGTGAATTAGTGACTTTAAAATAGTTAAATATAGTGACTTGAAATTGTGAACTTGTTACTTGAAAATGGTTAAGTGTAGTGACTTGAAATGTGAATTAGTGACTTGAAAATGATTAAGTGTAGTGACTTCAAATTGTGAACTTGTTTATTGAACTGGTTAAATGTAGTGACTTGAAATATGAATTAGTGACTTGAAAGTGGTTAAGTGTAGTGACTTGAAATTGTTAACTTGTTTCATGAAAATGGTTAAGTGTAGTGAGTTGAAATGTGATTTAGTGACTTGAAAATGGTTAAGTGTAGTGAATTGAATTGTGAATTAGTGACTTGAAAATGGTTAAATGTAGTGACTTAAAATTGTGAACATGTTTCTTGAAAATTGTTAAGTGTAGTGCCTTGAAATGTGAATTAGTGACTTGAAAAGAGTTAAGTGTAGTGACTTTAAATTGTGAAATAGTGACTTTAAAAATGGTTTAAGTATAGTGACTTGAAATTGTGAACTTGTTTCTTGAAATGGTTAAGGGTAGTGACTTGAAATTGTGAACATGTTTCTTGAAAATGGTTAGGTGTAGTGACTTGAAATGTGAATTAGTGACTTGAAAATGGTTAAGTGTAGTGACTTGAAATGTGAATTAGTTACTTGAAAATGGTTAAATATAGTGACTTGAAATTGCGAACTTGTTTCTTGAAAATGTTTAAGATTAGTGACTTGAAAATGGTTAAGTCTAGTGACTTGAAATGTGAATTAGTTATATGAAAATGGTTAAATATAGTGACTTAAAATTGCGAACTTGTTTCTTGAAAATGTTTAAGATTAGTGACTTGAAATGAGAATTTGTGACTTGAAAATGATTAAGTGTAGTGACTTGAAATTGTGAACTTGTTTAATGAAATGGTTAAATGTAGTGACTTGAAATTTTGATCTTGTTTCTTGAAAATGGTTTAGTGTAGCGACTTGAAATGTGAATTAGTGACTTGAAAATAGTTAAGTGCAGTTACTTGTATTGTGAATTAGTGACTTTAAAAATGGTTAAGCATAGTGACTTGAAATTGTGAACTTTTTTCTTGAAATGGTTAAGTGTAGTGACTTGAAATTGTGAATTAGTGACTTTAAAAATGGTTAAGTATAATGACTTGAAATTGTGAACTTGTTTCTGGAAATTGTTAAGTGTAGTGACTTGAAATTGTGAACTTGTTTATTGAAAAAGGTTAGGTGTAGTGACTTGAAATGTGAGTTAGTGACTTGAAAATGGTTAAGTGTAGTTACTTGAAAATGGTTAGATATAGTAACTTGAAATTGCGAACTTGTTTCTTGAAAATAGTTAAGTGCAGTTACTTGAATTGTGAATTAGTGACTTTCAAAATGGTTAAGTATAGTGACTTGAAATTGTGAACTTGTTTATTGAAATTGTTAAGTGTAGTGACTTGAAATTGTGAATTAGTGACTTTAAAAATGGTTAAGTATAGTGACTTGAAATTGTGAACTTGTTTCTTGAAATGGTTAAGTGTAGTGACTTGAAATGTGAATTAGTGACTTGAAAATGGTTAGGTGTAGTGACTTGAATTGTGAATTAGTTACTTGAAAATGGTTAAATATAATGACTTGAAATTGCGAACTTGTTTCTTGAAAATATTTAAGATTAGTCACTTGAAATGTGAATTAGTGACTAGAAAATGGTTAAGTTTAGTGACTTGAAATTGTGAACTTGTTTAGTGAAATGGTTAAATCTAGTGACTTGAAATTGTAAACTTGATTCTTTAAAATGGTTAAGTGTAGTGAATTGAAATATGAATTAGTGACTTGAAAATGGTGAAATGAAGTGACTTGAAATTTTTATCTTGTTCTTGAAAATGGTTTAGTGTAGTGACTTGAAATGTGAATTTGTGACTTGAAAATAGTTAAAGTGCAGTTACATGAATTGTGAATTAGTGACTTGAAAATGTGCACTTGTGACTTTTAAATGGTTAAATTAGTGATTTGAAATTGTGAATTAGTGACTTTAAAATAGTTAAATATAGTGACTTGAAATTGTGAACTTGTTACTTGAAAATGGTTAAGTGTAGTGACTTGAAATGTGAATTAGTGACTTGAAAATGATTAAGTGTAGTGACTTCAAATTGTGAACTTGTTTATTGAACTGGTTAAATGTAGTGACTTGAAATATGAATTAGTGACTTGAAAGTGGTTAAGTGTAGTGACTTGAAATTGTTAACTTGTTTCATGAAAATGGTTAAGTGTAGTGAGTTGAAATGTGATTTAGTGACTTGAAAATGGTTAAGTGTAGTGAATTGAAATGTGAATTAGTGACTTGAAAATGGTTAAATGTAGTGACTTAAAATTGTGAACATGTTTCTTGAAAATTGTTAAGTGTAGTGCCTTGAAATGTGAATTAGTGACTTGAAAAGAGTTAAGTGTAGTGACTTTAAATTGTGAATTAGTGACTTTAAAAATGGTTAAGTATAGTGACTTGAAATTGTGAACTTGTTTCTTGAAATGGTTAAGTGTAGTGACTTGAAATTGTGAACATGTTTCTTGAAAATGGTTAGGTGTAGTGACTTGAAATGTGAATTAGTGACTTGAAAATGGTTAAGTGTAGTGACTTGAAATGTGAATTAGTTACTTGAAAATGGTTAAATATAGTGACTTGAAATTTCGAACTTGTTTCTTGAAAATGTTTAAGATTAGTGACTTGAAAATGGTTAAGTCTAGTGACTTGAAATGTGAATTAGTTATATGAAAATGGTTAAATATAGTGACTTAAAATTGCGAACTTGTTTCTTGAAAATGTTTAAGATTAGTGACTTGAAATGTGAATTTGTGACTAGAAAATGATTAAGTGTAGTGACTTGAAATTGTGAACTTGTTTAATGAAATGGTTAAATGTAGTGACTTGAAATTTTGATCTTGTTTCTTGAAAATGGTTTAGTGTAGCGACTTGAAATGTGAATTAGTGACTTGAAAATAGTTAAGTGCAGTTACTTGAATTGTGAATTAGTGACTTTAAAAATGGTTAAGTATAGTGACTTGAAATTGTGAACTTGTTTCTTGAAATGGTTAAGTGTAGTGACTTGAAATTGTGAATTAGTGACTTTAAAAATGGTTAAGTATAATGACTTGAAATTGTGAACTTGTTTCTGGAAATTTTTGAGTGTAGTGACTTGAAATTGTGAACTTGTTTATTGAAAAAGGTTAGGTGTAGTGACTTGAAATGTGAGTTAGTGACTTGAAAATGGTTAAGTGTAGTTACTTGAAAATGGTTAGATATAGTAACTTGAAATTGCGAACTTGTTTCTTGAAAATATTTAAGATTAGTCACTTGAAATGTGAATTAGTGACTAGAAAATGGTTAAGTTTAGTGACTTGAAATTGTGAACTTGTTTTGTGAAATGGTTAAATCTAGTGACTTGAAATTGTGAACTTGATTCTGGAAAATGGTTAGGTGTAGTGACTTGAAATGTGAATTAGTGACTTGAAAATGGTTAAGTCTAGTGACTTGAAATGTGAATTAGTTATTTGAAAATGTTTAAATATAGTGACTTAAAATTGCGAACTTGTTTCTTGAAAATGTTTAAGATTAGCGACTTGAAATGTGAATTAGTGACTAGAAAATGGTTAACTGTAGTGACTTGAAATTGTGAACTTGTTTAATGAAATGGTTAAATGTAGTGACTTGAAATTTTGATCTTGTTTCTTGAAAATGGTTAAGTTTAGTGACTTGAAATATGAATTAGTGACTTGAAAATGGTTAAGTGTAGTGACTTGAAATTGCTAACTTGTTTCATGAAAATGTTAAGTGTAGTGAGTTGAAATGTGAATTAGTGAAAAAATGGTTAAGTGTAGTGAATTGAAATGTGAATTAGTGACTTGAAAATGGTTAAATGTAGTGACTTAAAATTGTGAACATGTTTCTTGAAAATTGTTAAGTGTAGTGACTTGAAAAGTGAATTACTGACTTGAAAATGGTTATGTGTAGTGAGTTAAAATTGTGAACTTCCTTCATGAAAATGGTTTAGCGTAGTGACCTGAAATGTGAACTTGTGACTTTAAAATGGTTAAATGTAGTGTCTTGAAATTGTGAATTTATTTCTTGAAAATGGTGAAGTGTAGTGACTTGAAATGTAAATTAGTTACTTGAAAATGGTTAAGTGTAGTGACTTGAAATTGTGAACTATTTTTTTGAAATGTTTAAGTGTATTGACTAGAAATTGTGAATTTGTTTCCTGAAAATGGTTAAGTGTAGTAACTTGAATTGTGAATTAGAGACTTGAAAATGGCTAAGTGTAGTGACTTGAAATTGTGTACTTTTTTCATAAAATGGTTAAGTGTAGTGACTTGAAATATGAATTAGTGACTTGAAAATGGTTAAATATAGTGACTTGAAATTGCAAAATTGTTTCTTGAAAATGTTAAAGATTAGTGACTTGAATTGTGAATTAGTGACTAGAAAATAGTTAAGTGTAGTGACTTGAAGTTGTAACTGGTTTAATGAAATGGTTAAATCTAGTGACTTGAAATTGTGAACTTGATTCTTTAAAATGGTTAAGTGTAGTGACTTTAAATTGTTTAAGATTAGTGACTTGAAATGTGAATTAGTGACTTGAAAATGGTTAAGTCTAGTGACTTGAAATGTGAATTAGTTATTTGAAAATGGTTAAATATAGTGACTTAAAATTGCGAACTTGTTTCTTGAAAATGTTTAAGATTAGTGACTTGAAATGTGAATTAGTGACTTGAAAATGGTTAAGTGTAGTGAATTGAAATGTGAATTACTGACTTGAAAATGGTTAAATGTAGTGACTTAAAATTTTTAACATGTTTCTTGAAAATTGTTAAGTGTAGTGACTTGAAAATTGTTAAGTGTAGTGACTTGAAATGCGAATTAGTGACTTGAAAATGGTTAAGTGTAGTGACTTGAAATGTGAATTGGTGACTTGAAAATGGTTCAGTGTAGTGACTTTAAATTGTGAATTAGTGACTTTAAAATTGTTAAGTATAGTGACTTGAAATTGTGAACTTGTTTCTTGAAATGGTTAAGTGTAGTGACTTGAAATTGTGAACTTGTTTCTTGAAAATGGTTAGGTGTAGTGACTTGAAATGTGAATTAGTGACTTGAAAATGGTTAAGTGTAGTGACTTGAAAATGGTTTAGTGTAGTGACTTGAAATGTGAATTAGTTACTTGAAAATGCTTAAATATAGTGACTTGAAATGTGCACTTGTGACTTTTAAATGGTTAAATTAGTGATTTGAAATTGTGAATTAGTGACTTGAAAATAGTTAAATATAGTGACTTGAAATTGTGAACTTGTTTCTTGAAAATGGTTAAGTATAGTGACTTGAAATGTGAATTAGTGACTTGAAAATGGTTTAAGTGTAGTGACTTAAAATTGTGAACTTGTTTATTGAACTGGTTAAATGTAGTGACTGGAAATTGTGAACTTGTTTCTTGAAAATGGTTAAGTGTAGTGACTTGAAATGCGAATTAGTGACTACAAAATGGTTAACTGTAGTGACTTGAAATTGTAAACTTGTTTCTTGAAATGGTTAAGTGTAGCGACTTGAAATTGTGAACTTGTTTCTTGAAAATGGTTGTGTAGTGACTTGAAATGTGAATTAGTGTCACGATCCAATATTTGGGTCATGATGACGCCTACCGGGCTAACGGGCAAAATCTCATAAAACCAAGAAGAAGTGGAAGTAACCATATGTATAAACATGCTATAACGCTAAAGACAGAATCAGAATATGTATATATGCCAAGACTGAGAAGGAAGAGGACAGTATATAAAGTCAAGAACCCTCCCCAAGACCTGGTGAGGTAGGCACAAGAGCCACTACTAGACATGTCCAAAATACAAAACAGAAACCAAACATATACAACAAGTAATACAGTCTCGAGAGCAAAAGACTATACAGTAGAAGATGGAGTAGGATCTGCCTCGAACGTCAGTAAGCTCACCCTGCTCCAGAGTCAATGCTAAAAAAAGGGGTCACGTCACCACCGTCGACTAGTGCCTGGATCTGCATCGGGGAAAAAGATGCAGAAGTACAGTATGAGTACCGGGGCAATGGGTACTCAGTAGGCATCATCGGCCGACTGAGCTCAAAGTAATATAAGCAAGCTAAAATGCGAGGGTGCATGCGAAGTCCGGGGTATAAGTAATAAATGCATAAGTAACTGCCGAGGCGTGTAGATATGCTTAGGAAATAAATAAATGTGATACTGAATAATTGAGTAAATAAATGCGTATGTAAACACACAAGTCAAACATAACCTATTTGGCCCCCCATAAACCCGATAGGCACACGGAAGAAAACAATAACCCAGCCTGGCCCCCATAAACCGGCGGAACACACAAAAATAGTAAATGCATAGTCACCTGTGTCTCGAAGCTGTATTAGTATCCAGTAACCACAATAACCAACAAGAGTGCACCGGGCTTGAACCGGCACCAATGGGTAATAACAAGAGGCCAGACGTCGGAGTCAAACCGGAAGCAGTGGGTAATAACAAGAGGCCACATATATCATATCTGCCGGACTCGAATCGGAACTCATAGAACAACAGTATCATAATCACGGTACCCAGTACCAAAACTCTCCAATCATATCATAATCAGATGCCGTACTCGAATAGGAACTCATAATAATCAGTGGCCGGACTCGAACCGGAACTCATAGTGTACCACAATTCGGGGCCAGACTCAAACCGGAACACCCAATAGTCAATAACCAAAATCATCATACCTGAATCAGTAACCGGACTCGAATTGAAACTCATCATAGCTAGTAACCAGAACAGAATCAAAGGTCATATCATATCAAATAAACGGGGAACGCCCTAGTGCCAAGTCAATACTATTATATAGGTACAGAAGCTAACTCTACAACATGCTACAAGTCAATCTCGGGGTCCTTATAGGTCAACTACCTACTATAAAAATATGTATATACAAGTCTTGGTATACATTACAAGTCATGGAAAGGCGGTTCAGCGTTCTAAGTCAAATTAGCCGCCAATCAAATACGGTGCTATCATGGACGAACAAAGCTAAACAGGCCAACCGAGTATAATTGGGGTGACTAAATCCCGTCATAACCCTAATAGTCATATAGGGCTTATCTAAGCCCAAAGATGTCAAAGTTTTGATAAGTCGACAAAAAGGGTAATGGGGCCCGCTATCGGGTCCCGAAAACCAGGTCTGGTTATACTTGTCTAAGTCTGGGCTAAGTCAGTCTAAGCTTGGACTAAGGTCCAACAATAACATTCCCTTACTAGAAAAAACAACAACAATACTATCCGACCCCAAATAGGTCATCCGTGGGGTACCACGAGGATAACGGGCCTGGAATATATCCGAATAGCCCTATCCGGCCTAGAAGGCCTAAATCACAGCAAACCACCATCACCAAGTCTATAATAACAGCCCACAATACCAGAAAAATAGCATACATATATCACACATAAGCCCAGTCTAAGTGTAAAGGAAGGTAAACCTAGCCTATCTGGACGCCTGCCGCAAGCCTGCCAAGAAAACCAGCTAAATAGGAGCCTTCCCCTTTCGAGAGGCCTCCGACTGTTGCCAAGCTACCAAAATAATAAACTACATGTCAAAATATGACTATTGATACCCATATTGCATTAGTTCAGAAAATGCCCGAAAATCCCACGTGGGGCCCGCTTGCAAAATCGCAAAATCGAAACCGTCACAGCGTCCCAAATTACTCCGTGACCAATAGTCACAACTAACACTCCTCAATTTGTGCTCAAAATATAGCTCAAACATTAATACCAACGGATAGGAAAACTACCGTAAATACAATAAAACTTACCAAAATAATTACACGTCCACAAATATTTTCCCACTCAATTTCAACCTTCCCTCACTAGAACTCGAGCTTGAATAACTTGATGTAGAGAATAGGTGAGCAAAAGGAGCCGTTATATAGTAGCTTATATGCATATATATATGTACAGGAAGTAATTGAACTGATAGTTTGTTGAAGTTGGACAACACGTCAACAAGTAAAATGTTGAATTTGCCTACCTTGTGGTATTTATCCTAAGTGTAAAATTTGTGCCAGTGTGCCACCTATAAGTATATATACATAATAATATAAGGGGCTGCAAGGAGCATTTGCTGGACACTACCTCCACTTACACGTGGAGTGTAGATGTCCATACAAGACTAAATTTCCCATTATGTATATACTCGGATATTGCATAGACTCGTGGTAAAATAAATACAACTTTTTGAATATATCATAGTTAATAGAAAATTATTTCTAACAAAACCTCTATAAAATAAAAATATTATTTTAACATATTTAGATTTACTATCTCCACTTAAAATATTAATAAATTATAAAACTAGTATTAAAGTAATATAGATATATCATAACTAAAGAATTTTATAAATATCATAAATATTTTCGAAAGGTAATTAACTATGTCATTTTACCAAATTCTAATTTAATTTAATATTTTACAATGTACTCGGTCTAAATAATATTCTCCAACGAACTGCCCGGGAACCGAACTGTCAGTCCCAGCAAGTCATAAATAACTTGGGGCGGTTATAGAAAAGCTCTAAACACTGACAACACACGAAAACGAGGAAAATGACCGGGAAGCACATAAGCCACCTCTCCAACTGTCCGCAAAATCTCAAAGGGTCCAATATATCTAGGGCTAAGCTTACCTTTCCTACCAAATCGCATCACACCCTTCGTGGGAGATACTCGTAAGAAGACCCTATCACCCACCCTGAATTTCAACGGACGACGTCTACGATCAGCATAACTCCTCTGTTTACTCTGAGCTGTCCGCAGCCTATCTTGAATCACTCGAACTCGATCCAAAGATTCTCGGAGTAAATCTGTGCCACGAGGACTGACTTATGAAGTTTCGAACCAGCCAACTGGAGATCGACACCGTCTGCCATATAAAGCCTCAAACGGAGCCATTTGAATGCTGGAATGAAAGCTATTATTATACGCGAACTCTGTTAAAGGCAAAAATTGATCCCATTGACCCCCAAAGTCTAACACACAAGCGCGGAACATATCCTCTAATACCTGAATAGTTCGTTCAGACTGACTATTGGTTTGAGGATGAAATACAGTGCTGAGGTCCACTTGGGTACCCAACTCTTCCTGGAAAGTCTGCCAGAAATTGGAGGTAAACTGAGACCCTTGGTCTGAGATAATAGATATTGGCACTCCATGTAGGCGAACCATCTCCTGAATATATACACGAGCTAATCTCTCAGCACTGTAGGAAACTTGAACAGGGATAAAGTGTGCAGACTTAGTCAACCGATCTACAATAACCCAAATACTATCAAAACCACGGGAGGTGCGAGGCAATCCAACAATGAAATCCATAGTGACCTACTCCCATTTCCACTCGGGGATGGGTAATTGCTGAAGTAAACCACCGGGTCTCTGATGTTCGGCCTTTACCTGCTGACAACAAAGGCATCGAGCTACAAACCCTGCTATATCTCTCCGCATACCACTCCACCAATAGTGCTACCTCAGATCCCGATACATCTTAGCTGTCCCAGGGTGAATAGAATATCTAGAACTGTACGCCTCGTGCAAAATCAACTGAATCAAATCTCCAACCCTCGGAACACAAATACGGTCGTCAAACCTCAAAACACCATCAGAACCCAAGGTAGCTCTCTCTGACCTACCCTTCAATACCTGGTCTTGAATGCTACAGAGATTGCTATTCTCAAACTGACGACTTTGAATCTGCTCCAGCAAAGTAGATCTCGCACCAACACAAGCGATAACCCTTTTGGGGTTAGAAATATCCAAACGCACCATCGAGTTAGATAAGGACTGAATATCTAAAGCCAATTGCCACTGAGCGACTGGAATGAAGGCTAAGCTATCCATACTCATTGTCTTCCGACTTAAGGCGTCTGCTACCACATTTGCCTTGCCCGGATGATAGAGAATAGAGATATCATAGTCTTTTAGCAACTCAATCCACCTGCGCTGCCTCGAATTGAGATCCCTCTGAGTCATAATATGCTGAAGACTACGGTGATCTGTAAAGATCTCACAATGAACACCGTAGAGATAATGCCTCCAAATCCGTAATGCAAACACAACCGTTGCTAACTCTAAATCATGAGTGGGATAGTTACGCTCGTGCACCTTTAGCTGCCTCGATGCATAAGCAATAACATGACCCTGCTGCATCAGAACACATCCCAAACCAATACCAGACGCATCGTAATACATGGTAAAACCCTCGCCCTCAACTGGAAGAGTCAACACAGGGGCAGAAGTAAGTCGATCCTTGAGCTTCAGAAAGCTCGCCTCGCAATCCTCAAACCATTGAAACAGAACCTCCTTCCTGGTTAGTCTGGTCATAGGAGATGCAATAGACAAGAAGCCCTCAACAAAGCACCTGTAGTATCCTGCCAACCCAACAAAACTGCGAACCTCGGTAGGTGACGTGGGCCTAGCCCAACCTTGAATAGCCTCAATCTTCGCTGGGTCTACCATGATACCGTATCTGGACACAACATGCCCTAAGAAAGCTACAGACTCAAGCCAGAACTCACATTTTGAGAACTTGGCATAAAGTCGATGATCTCTCAAAGTGTGGAGCACAATCCTCAAACATTGCTCATGCTCCTCGTTACTCCTCGAATAAACCAAGATGTCGTCAATAAACACAATCACAAAGGAATCCAAGTATGGCCTGAATACACGATTCATCAGATCCATGAAAGCTGTTGGGGCATTAGTCAACCCAAAAGACATCACCAGGAACTCATAATGGCCGTATCGAGTCCTGAAGGCTGTCTTTGGGATGTCCTCAGCCCTAACTCTCAACTGATGGTATCCAGATCTCAAATCTATTTTTGAGAATACCACTGCACCTTGAAGTTGATCAAACAAATCATTGATACGAGGCATAGGATACTTATTCTTCACAGTTACCTTATTCAACTGCCTGTAATCAATACACATGCGCATAGATCCATCCTTCTTTTTTACAAATAGAACTGGAGCACCCCACGGAGACACACTCGGCCTGATAAAACCCTTCTCCAGAAGGTCCTGGAGTTGAGTACTCAACTCTCTCAACTGAGTAGGAGCCATACGATAAGGAGCCATAGAAATAGGTCGGGTGCCCGGTTCAAGGTCAATAATGAACAATATATCACGCTCAGGAGGAAGGCCAGGTAGGTCAGTCGGGAATACATCAGAAAACTCACGAACAACAGGGATGGAGTCAAGCGATGGACTCTCAATACTAGCATCCCGAACATAAGCAAGGAATGAACCACATCCCCTCGATATTAATCTACGAGCTCAAACATATGAAATAATCCCTGTCGGTGTACGGCTAACAGAACCCTGCCACACCACCGGGGGTACGCCAGGCATGGCTAAGGTCACGGTCTTGGCAAAGCAATCCAAGACTACATGATGAAAAGACAACCAGTCCATGCCCAGAATCACATCAAAGTCTACCATGGCTAATACAATAAAATCAACCTGAGTCTCAAACTCCTGAATAGACACCAGGCATGATCTATATACCCGATCCACTACTAAGGAATCACCAACGGGGGTAGATACACGTAAGGGTACAGATAATAACTCAGAACATAAACCCAACCGTGGTGCATAATAAGTAGATACATAAGAAAACGTGGATCCAGGATCAAATAATGCAGAAGCTGGCTGATGGCATACGAAAATCATACTTGTAACCACCACATCCGAAGCCTCAGCCTTCGGTCTACCCGGCACGGCATACAACTGATGCTGGCTACCACTAGTCTGCGCACCGCCCTGACCACCAGTCCGACCTCCCTGCGCTCTACCTCGAGAACCCTGGGGACCACCTCGACGACCCTGTGCACCACCTCTACCTGCTGGAGGTATAGATCTGAGGGGCTGTGCTATCTGAACTGAAGGCTCAATCGCCATGCGCTGAGGACACTCACGCGCAAAATGACCGACAACCCCACAAGTGTAGCATGCTCCTGGCTCCCTGCTCGGCCTAGAAGGTCCGGCTGATCCGGTATGACCCCCTCTAGTCGATGAACTAGACTGACCACGTCCCTGAGGCTGTCCAACAGAACCACTATAGTCGGGCTGACCTCTATCAGATATTTGCAAAGCTGACTTTACGGGCCTACTGGGCTGACCCTGTCGCTGAAAAGACTGTTGCTGCTGCTGAGGGTACCTAACCTGAAACTGGAAACCACGACCTCTGAACTACGAACCACTATGGCTCCCACTATAACTACCCTGAACACGAGGTCTCTTATCGCTGCCCCCTTAGGCCTCGCGATCCATCTCCTCAATAGAGTATACATGCTCAATAATCTCTGCGAATGACTTCCCTGAAGTCACTAAACTCTGGGTAGCCCTGCGGAGTGGCAATCTCAATCCCCTGACAAAACATCTAACCCTCTCATACTCATTAGGCAAAATAGAAGTAGCATGCCTAGCAAGATCATGAAACCTCGCCTCATACTCGGTGACAGATAATGAACCCTGAGTCAATCTGGAGAACTCATCCCTGAGTTGCTCCCGCATAGTACGAGGCATATACTTTCCCAAGAAGATCTCAGAGAACTGGGTCCAGGTAACCGGTGGAGATCCTACTGGCCTGGAATCAAGATATCCCCTCCACCATCTCCTCGCTGCAGTATCAAACTGATATGCCATGAAATCAACACCACAAGACTGTACCAATCCCAAATTCCTCAGTCTATCCTCGCAGCTGGACAAGAACTCATATGCATCCTCACCCGGAGTACCAGCAAATCTCGATGGAGTCAACCTCAACAAACGCCCCAACATCTTCTGCTCATCGACAGACATAGCAGGCTGATCTATAACCGGCTGTGGAGCTACCGGCGCTGGCGAAATCTCAACTCTGGGTGCTGCAGCTGCAGGCTGCGCCCCAACATCAACTCCATAAACTGCTGGTTGGGCTCCCTCGGCTGACGGACCTCCAACTATCCCCAACAACTGAAGTAATGTACCTCGGAGCAAAGAAGCATCTATAAATCCAGGTGGAGCCTGGGCTGCTCCCTGGCCCACCGGCTGCTGTGGAGGTGGAACATCTGGAGCTATAACGGGATCGGGTAACTGATCCCCAGCATGATCTCGGCCTGGGGCTGCTGCTCTGCCCTGCCCCTGACCTCTGGGTCAAACTCGACCCCTAACAGAAGCCCTCGCTGCAGGCTCAGGGTCCCGACCCTCGGCTCTCGCACCATGCGTCCTAACCATCTGCGTAAAGAGTAAACCAAATGAAAATCAGAAACCAACATAGACTTAACGCACGGACATGAGTCAAGAAAATGAGAGACTCCCCTAAGAATGCTCCGTAGCCTCCCGAGGATAGGATACAGGCGTCCCCGCACCGATCCGCAAGACTCTATTACACACTGACTCATGTACCGACACTACCCGTACAACCTAGGATCTGATACCAAGCTGTCACGATCCAATATTTGGGTCATGATGGCGCCTATCGTAACCCACCAATAGGCAAGCCAAACCCTATCCCAGAGCGACAAGCGACGGGCTAACGGGTGGAATCTCATAAAATCGAGAAGAAGTGGAAGTAACCATATGTATAAACATGCTGTAACGCTAAAGAAAGAATCAGAATATGTATATATGCCAAGACTGAGAAGGAAGAGGACAGTATATAAAGTCAAGAACCCTCCCCAAGACCTAGTGAGGTCGGCACAAGAGCCACTACTAGACATGTCCAAAATACAAAACAGAAACCAAATATATACAAAAAGTAATACTGTCTTGAGAGCAAAAGACTATACAGTAGAAGATGGAGTAGGATCTGCCTCGAACGTCAGTAAGCTCACCCTGCTTCGGAGTCAATGCTCAAAAAAAAGGTCACGTCACCACCGTCGACTAGTGCCTGGATCTGCATCAGGGAAAAAGATGCAGAAGTGCAGTATGAGTACCGGGGCAACGAGTACTCAGTAGGCATCATCGGCCGACTGAGCTCAAAGTAATATATGCAAGCTAAAATGCGAGGGTGCATGCTAAGTCTGGGGTATAAGTAATAAATACATAAGTAACTGTCGAGGCGTGTAGATATGCTTAGGAAATAAATAAATGTGATACCGAATAATTGAGTAAATAAATGCGTATGTAAACACACAAGTCAAACATAACCTATCTGGGCCCCCATAAACCCAATAGGCACACGAAAGAAAACAATAACCCAGCCTGGCCCCCATAAACCGGCGGAACATACAAAAATAGTAAATGCATAGTCACCAGTGTCTCGAAGCTGTATAAGTATCCAGTAACCACAATAACCAACAGGAGTGCACCGGGCTTGAACTGGCACCAATGGGTAATAACAAGAGGCCAGACGCCGGAGTCGAACCGAAAGCAGTGGGTAATAACAAGAGGCCACATATATCATATCTGCCGGACTCGAACCGAAACTCATAGAACAACAGTATCATGATCACGGTACCCAGTACCAAAACTCTCCAATCATATCATAATCAGATGCAGGACTCAAACCGGAACTCATAATAATCAGTGGCCGGAGTCAAATCGGAACTCATAGTGTACCACAATCCGGGGCCGGACTCGAACCGGAACACCCAATAGTCAATAACCAAAATCATCATACCTAAATCAGTAACCGGACTCGAATCGGAACTCATCATAGCTAGTAACCAGAACAGAATCAAAGGTCATATCATATCAAATAAACGGGGAACGCCCTAATGCCAAGTCAATACTATTATATAGGTACAGAAGCTAACTCTACAACATGCTACAAGTCAATCTTGGGGTCCTTCTAGGTCAACTACCTACTATAAAAATATGTATATACAAGTCTGGGTATACATTACAAGTCATGGAAAGGCGATTCAGCGTTCTAAGTCAAACTAGCCGACCCCAATCAAATACGGTGCTATCAGGGATGAACAAAGCTAAATAGGCCAACCGGGTATAATCGGGGTGACTCAATCTCATCATAACCCTAATAGTCATATAGGGCTTATCTAAGCCCAAAGATGTCAAAGTTTCGACAAGTTGACAAAAAGGGTAACGGGCCCGCTACCGGGTCCCGAAAACTAGGTCTGGATACTTGTCTAAGTCTGGGCTAAGTCAGTCTAAGCCTGGACTAAGGTCCAACAATAACATTCCCAGACTAGCAACAACAACAACAATACTATCCGACCCCAAATAGGTCATCTGTGGGTACCACGAGGATAACGGGCCTGGAATATATCCGAATAGCCCTATCCGGCCTAGAAGGCCTAAATCACAGCAAAACACCATCACCAAGTCTATAATACCATCCCACAATTCCAGCACAATAGCATACATATATCACTCATAAGCCCAGACTAAGTGTAAAGGAAGGTAAACCTAGCATATCTGGATGCCTGCCGCAAGCCTGCTAAGAAAACCAGCTAAATAGGAGCCTTCCCCTTTCGAGAGGCCTCCGACTGTTGCCAAGCTACCAAAATAATAAACTACATGTCAAAATATGACTATTGATACCCATATTGCATTAGTTCAAAAATTGCCCGAAAATCCCACGTGGGGCCCGCTTGCGAAATCGCAAAATCGAAACCATCACAGCGTCCCAAATTACTCCGTGACCAATAGTCACAACTAACACTCCTCAATTTGAGCTCAAAATATAGCTCAAACATCAATACCAACGTATAGGAAAACTACCGTAAATACAATAAAACTTACCAAAATAATTACACGTCCACAAATATTTTCCCACTCAATTTCAACCTTCCCTCACTAGAACTCGAGCCTGAATAACTTGATGTAGAGAATAGGTGAGCATAAGGAGCCGTTATATAGTAGCTTATATGCATATATATATGTACAGGTAGTAATTGAACTGATAGTTTGTTGAAGTTGGACAACACGTCAACAAGTAAAATGTTGAATTTGCCTACCTTGTGGTATTTATCCTAAGTGTGAAATGTGTGCCAGTGTGCCACCTATAAGTATATATACATAATAATATAAGGGGCTGCAAGGAGCATTTGCTGGACACTACCTCCACTTACACGTGGAGTGTAGGTGTCCATACAAGACTAAATTTCCCATTATGTATATACTCGGATATTGCATAGACTCGTGGTAAAATAAATACAACTTTTTGAATATATCATAATTAATAGAAAATTATTTCTAACAAAACCTCTATAAAATAAAAAATTTATTTTAACATATTTAGCTTTACTATCTCCACTTAAAATAGTAATAAATTATAAAACTAGTATTAAAGTAATATAGATATATCATAACTAAAGAATTTTATAAATATCATAAATATTTTCGAAAGGTAATTAACTATGTCATTTTACCAAATTCTAATTTAATTTAATATTTTACAACGTACTCGGTCTAAATAATATTCTCCAACGAACTGCCCGGGAACCGAACTGTCAGTCCCAGCAAGTCATAAATAACTTGGGGCAGTTATAGAAAAGCTTTAAACGCTGAAAACACATGAAAATGAGGAAAATGACCGGGAAGGTCATTACAATATCAACTACTAAAAGGACTTTCGTCCGCGAAAGTCAAGAAGAAGCACATACCTGAAGACGTGAACAAGTAGGGATACTGGGCTCGCATATCACGTTCAAGCTCCCAAGTAGCCTCTTCAATCGGAAGGTGACGCCACTGTACCTTAACCACTGGAATGTCCCGAGAGCGTAACCGTCTGACATCTCTGGCTAAAATGGACACAGGCTCCTCCTCAAATGTTAGTTTCTCGTCTAACTGAACCGAGTCCCACTGAAGCACATGCGACTCATCTGGAATATATTGTCGTAGCATAGAAACATGAAACACTGGGTGGATAGCTGAAAATGTCGGAGGTAAAGCTAGCACATAAGCCACCTCTCCAACTGTCCGCAAAATCTCAAAGGGTCCAATATATCTAGGGCTAAGCTTACCTTTCCTACCAAACCGCATCACACCCTTCGTGGGAGATACTCGTAAGAAGACCCTATCACCCACCCTGAATTTCAACGAACGACGTCTATGATTAGCATAACTCCTCTGTCTACTCTGAGCTGTCCGCAGCCTATCTTGAATCACTCGAACTCGATCCAAAGATTCTCGGAGTAAATCTGTGCCACGAGGACTGACTTCTGAAGTTTCGAACCAGCCAACTGGAGATCGACACCGTCTGCCATATAAAGCCTCAAACGGAGCCATTTGAATGCTGGAATGAAAGCTATTATTATACGCGAACTCTGCTAAAGGCAAAAATTGATCCCATTGACCCCCAAAGTCTAACACACAAGCGCGGAGCATATCCTCTAATACCTGAATAGTTCGTTCAGACTGACCATCAGTTTGAGGATGAAATACAGTGCTGAAGTCCACCTGGGTGCCCAACTCTTCCTGGAAAGTCTGCCAGAAATTGGAGGTAAACTGAGACCCTCGATCTGAGATAATAGATATTGGCACTCCATGTAGGCGAACCACCTCCTGAATATATACACGAGCTAATCTCTCAGCACTGTATGAAACTCGAACAGGGATAAAGTGTGCAGACTTAGTCAACCGATCTACAATAACCCAAATACTATCAAAACCACGGGAGGTGCGAGGCAATCAACCAATGAAATCCATAGTGACCCACTTCCATTTCCACTCGGGGATGGGTAATTGCTGAAGTAAACCATCGGGTCTCTGATGTTCGGCCTTTACCTGCTGACAACAAAGGCATCGAGCTACAAACCCTGCTATATCTCTCCGCATACCACTCCACCAATAGTGCTGCCTCAGATCCCAATACATCTTAGTTGTCCCAGGGTGAATAGAATATCTAGAACTGTGCGTCTCATGCAAAATCAACTGAATCAAATCTCCAACCCTCGGAACACAAATACGGTCGTCAAACCTCAAAACACCATCAGAACCCAAGGTAGCTCTCTCAGACCTACCCTTCAATACCTTGTCTCGAATGCTACGGAGATCGCTATTCTCAAACTGACGACTCTGAATCTGCTCCAGCAAAGTAGATCTCGCACCAACACAAGCGATAACCCTTCCGGGGTCAGAAATATCCAGACACACCATCGAGTTAGCTAAGGACTGAATGTCCAAAGCCAACTGCCGCTGAGCGATTGGAATGAAGGCTAAGCTACCCATACTCACTGTCTTCCGACTCAAGGCGTCCGCTACCACATTCGTCTTGCCCGGATGATAGAGAATAGAGATATCATAGTCTTTTAGCAACTCAATCCACCTGCGCTGCCTCAAATTGAGATCCCTCTGAGTCATAATATGCTGAAGACTATGGTGATCTGTAAAGATCTCACAATGAACACCGTAGAGATAATGCCTCCAAATCCGTAATGCAAACACAACCGCTGCTAACTCTAAATCATGAGTGGGATAGTTACGCTCGTGCACCTTCAGCTGCCTTGATACATAAGCAATAACACGACCCTGCTGCATTAAAACACATCCCAAACCAATACCAGACGTATCACAATACACGATAAAAACCTCGCCCTCAACTAGAAGAGTCAACACAGGGGCAGAAGTAAGTCAATCCTTGAGCTTCAAAAAGCTTGCCTCGTAATCCTCAGACCATTGAAATAGAACCTCCTTCCTGGTTAGTCTGGTCATAGGAGATGCAATAGACGAGAAGCCCTCAATAAAGCGCCTGTAGTATCCTGCCAACCCAATAAAACTGCGAACCTCGGTAGGTGACGTGGGCCTAGCCCAACCTCGAATAGCCTCAATCTTCGCTGGGTCTACCATGATACCGTATCTGGAAACAACATGCCCTAAGAAAGCTACAGACTCAAGCCAGAACTCACATTTTAAGAACTTGGCATAAAGTCGATGATCTCTCAAAGTGTGGAGCACAATCCTCAAATGTTGCTCATGCTCCTCGTTACTCCTCGAATAAACCAAGATGCCGTCAATAAACACAATAACAAAGGAATCCAAGTATGGCCTGAATACACGATTCATCAGATCCATGAAAGCTGCTGGGGCATTAGTCAACCCAAAAGACATCACCAGGAACTCATAATGGTCGTATCGAGTCCTGAAGGCTGTCTTTGGGATGTCCTCAGCCCTAACTCTCAACTGATGGTATCCAGATCTCAAATCTATTTTTGAGAATACCGCTGCACCCTGAAGTTGATCAAACAAATCATTGATACGAGGCATAGGATACTTATTCTTCACAGTTACCTTATTCAACTGCCTGTAATCAATACACATGCGCATAGATCCATCCTTCTTCTTTACAAACAGAACTGGAGCACCCCACGGAGACACACTCGGCCTGATAAAACCCTTCTCCAGAAGGTCCTGGAGCTGAGTACTCAACTCTCTCAACTCAGCAGGAGCCATACGATAAGGAGCCATAGAAATAGGTCGGGTGCCCGGTTCAAGGTCAATAATGAACTCTATATCACGCTCAGGAGGAAGGCCAGGTAGGTTAGTCGGGAATACATCAGAAAACTCACGAACAACAGGGACGGAGTCAAGCGATGGACTCTCAATACTAGCATCCCGAACATAAGTAAGGAATGAATCACATCCCCTCGATATCAATCTACGAGCTCGAACATATGAAATAATCCCTGTCGGTGTGCGGCTAACAGAACCCTGCCACACCACCGGGGGTACACTAGGCATGGCTAAGGTCACGGTCTTGGCAAAGCAATCCAAGACTACATGATGAAAAGACAACCAGTCCATGCCCAGAATCACATCAAAGTCTACCATGGACAATACAATAAAATCAACCTGAGTCTCAAACTCCTGAATAGTCACCAGACATGATCTATATACCCGATCCACTACTAAGGAATCACCAACGGGGATAGATACACGTAAGGGTACAGATAATAACTCAGAACATAAACCCAACCGTGGTGCATAATAATTAGATACATAAGAAAACGTGAATCCAAGATCAAATAATACAGAAGCTGGCTGATGACATACGAAAATCATAACTGTAATCATCGCATCTGAAGCCTCAGCCTCCGGTCTACCCGGTACGGCATACAACTAACGCTGGCTACCACTAGTCTGAGCACTGCCCTGACCACTAGTCCGACCTCTCTGCGCTCTACCTCGAGAACCCTGGGGACCACCCCGATGATCCTGTGCACCACCTCTACCTGCTGGAGGTATAGATCTGAGGGGCTGTGCTATCTAAACTGAAGGCTCAATCGCCATGCGCTAAGGACACTCACGTGTGAAATGACCGATAAGCCCACAAGTGTAGCATGCTCCTGGCTCCCTGCTCGGCCTAGAAGGTCCGGCTGATCCGGTATGACCCCCTCTAGTCGATGAACTGGACTGACCACGTCCGTGAGGCTGTCCAACATAACCACTATAGGCGGGCTGACCTCTATCAGATATTTGCAAAGCTGACTTTACGGGCCTACTGGGCTGACCCTGTCGCTGAAAAGACTGTTGCTGCTGCTGAGGGTACCTAACCTGAAACTGGAAACCACGACCTCTGAACTACGAACCACTATGGCTCCCACTATAACTACCCTGAACACGAGGTCTCTTATCGCTGCCCCCTTAGGCCTCGCGATCCATCTCCTCAATAGAGTATACATGCTCAATAATCTCTGTGAATGACTTCCCTGAAGTCACTAAACTCTGGGTAGCCCTGCGGAGTGGCAATCTCAGTCCCCTGACAAAACATCTAACCCTCTCATACTCGGTGACAGATAATGAACCCTGAGTCAATCTGGAGAACCCATCCCTGAGTCGCTCCCGCATAGTACGAGGCATATACTTTCCCAAGAAGATCTCAAAGAACTGGATCCAGGTAACCGGTGGAGATCCTGTTGGCCTGGAATCAAGATATCCCCTCCACCATCTCCTCGCTGCAGTATCAAACTGATATGCCACGAAATCAACACCACGAGACTGTACCAATCCCAAATTCCTCAGTCTATCCTCGCAGCTGGACAAGAACTCATATGCATCCTCACCCGGAGTACCAGCAAATCTTGGTGGAGTCAACCTCAAGAAATGCCCCAACATCTTCTGCTCATCGACAGACATAGCAGGCTGATCTATAACCGACTGTGGAGCTACCGGCGCTGGCGAAATCTCAACTCTGGGTGCTGCAGCTGCAGGCTGCACCCCAACATCAACTCCATGTACAACTAGTTGGGCTCCCTCGGCTGAGGGACCCCCAACTATCCACAATAACTGAAGTAATGTACCTCGGAGCAAAGAAGCATCTATAAATCAAGGTGGAGCCTGGGCTGCTCCCTGGCCCACCGGCTGCTGTGGAGGCGGAACATCTGGAGCTATAACAGGATCGGGTAACTGATCCCCAGCATGATCTCGGCCTGGGGCTGCTGCTCTGCCCTGCCCCTGACCTCTGGGTCGACCTCGGCCCCTAACAGGAGCCCTCGCTGCAGGCTCGGGGTCCCGACCCTCGGCTCTCGCACCATGCGTCCTAACCATCTGCGTAAAGAGTAAACCAAATGAAAATCAGAAACCAACATAGACTTAACGCACGGACATGAGTCAAGAAAATGAGAGACTCCCCTAAGAATGCTCCGTAGCCTCTGAGGATAGGATACAGGCGTCCCCGCACTGATCCGCAAGACTCTACTACACACTGGCTCATGTACCGACACTACCCGTACAACCTAGGATCTGATACCAAGCTGTCACAATCCAATATTTGGGTCATGATGGCGCCTACCGTAACCCACCAATAGGCAAACCAAACCCTAGCCCGGAGCGACAAGCGACGGGCTAACGGGCGGAATCTCATAAAACCGAGAAGAAGTGGAAGTAACCATATGTATAAACATGTTATAACGCTAAAGACAGAATCAAAATATGTATATATGCCAAGACTGAGAAGGAAGAGGACAGTATATAAAGTCAAGAACCCTCCCCAAGACCTGGTGAGGTCGGCACAAGAGCCACTACTAGACATGTCTAAAATACAAAACAGAAACCAAATATATACAACAAGTAATACAGTCTCGAGAGCAAAAGACTATGCAGTAGAAGAAGGAGTGGGATCTGCCTCGAACGTCAGTAAGCTCACCCTGCTCCAGAGTCAATGCTAAAAAAAAGGGGTCACGTCACCACCGTCGACTGTGCCTGGATCTGCATCAGGGAAAAAGATGCAGAAGTGCAGTATGAGTACCGGGGCAACGAGTACTCAGTAGGCATCATCGGCCGACTGAGCTCAAAGTAATATAAGCAAGCTAAAATGCGAGGGTGCATGCTAAGTCCAGGGTATAAGTAATAAATACATAAGTAACTGCCGAGGCGTGTAGATATGCTTAGGAAATAAATAAATGTGATACCGAATAATTGAGTAAATTAATGCGTATGTAAACACACAAGTCAAACATAACCTATCTGGGCCCCCATAAACCCAATAGGCACACGAAAGAAAACAATAACCCAGCCTGGCCCCCATAAACCGGCGGAACACACAAAAATAGTAAATACATAGTCACCAGTGTCTCGAAGCTGTATCAGTATCCAGTAACCACAATAACCAATAGGAGTGCACCAGGCTTGAACCGGCACCAATGGGTAATAACAAGAGGCCAGACGCCGGAGTCGAACCAGAAGCAGTGGGTAATAACAAGAGGCCACATATATCATATCTGCCGGACTCGAACAGGAACTCATAGAACAACAGTATCATGATCACGGTACCCAGTACCAAAACTCTCCAATCATATCATAATCAGATGCCGGACTCAAACCGGAACTCATAATAATCAGTGGCCGGACTCAAACCGGAACTCATAGTGTACCACAATCCGAGGCCGGACTCGAACCGGAACACCCAATAGTCAATAACCAAAATCATCATACTTGAATCAGTAACCGGACTCGAATCGGAACTCATCATAGCTAGTAACCAGAACAGAATCAAAGGTCATATCATATCAAATAAACGGGGAACGCCCTAATGCCAAGTCAATACTATTATATAGGTACAGAAGCTAACTCTACAACATGCTACAAGTCAATCTTGTGGTCCTTCTCGGTCAACTACCTACTATAAAAATATGTATATACAAGTCTGGGTATACATTACAAGTCATGGAAAGGCGGTTCAGCGTTCTAAGTCAGACTAGCCGACCCCAATCAAATACGGTGCTATCAGGGACGAACAAAGCTAAACAGGCCAATCGGGTATAATCGGGGTGACTCAATCCCATCATAACCCTAATAGTCATATAGGGCTTATCTAATCCCAAAAATGTCAAAGCTTCGATAAGTCGACAAAAAAGGTAATGGGCCCGCTATCGGGTCCCAAAAACTAGGTCTGGTTATACTTGTCTAAGTCTAGGCTAAGTCAGTCTAAGCCTGGACTAAGGTCCAACAATAACATTCCCAGACTAGCAACAACAACAACAATACTAGCCGACCCCAAATAGGTCATCTGTGGGGTACCACGAGGATAACGGGCCTAAAATATATCCGAATAGCCCTATCCGACCTAGAAGGCCTAAATCACAGCAAACCACCATCACCAAGTCTATAATACCAGCCCACAATACCAGCACAATAGCATACATATATCACACATAAGCCCAGTCTAAGTGTAAAGCAAGGTAAACCTAGCCTATCTGGATGCCTGCCGCAAGCCTACCAAGAAAACCAGCTAAATAGGAGCCTTTCCCTTTCGAGAGGCCTCCGACGGTTGCCAAGCTACCAAAATAATAAACTACATGTCAAAATATGACTATTGATACCCATATTGCATTAGTTCAAAAAATGCCCGAAAATCCCACGTGGGGCCCGCTTGCAAAATCACAAAACCAAAACCGTCACAGCGTCCCAAATTACTCCGTGACCAATAGTCACAACTAACACTCCTCAATTTGAGCTCAAAATATAGCTCAAACATCAAAACCAACGTATAGGAAAACTACCGTAAATACAATAAAACTTACCAAAATAATTACACGTCCACAAATATTTTCCCACTCAATTTCAATCTTCCCTCACTAGAACTCGAGCTTGAATAACTTGATGTAGAGAATAGGTGAGCAAAAGGAGCCGTTATATAGTAGCTTATATGCATATATATATGTACAGGAAGTAATTGAACTGATAGTTTGTTGAAGTTAGACAACACGTCAACAAGTAAAATGTTGAATTTGCCTACCTTGTGGTATTTATCCTAAGTGTGAAATGTATGCCAGTGTGCCACCTATAAGTATATATACATAATAATATAAGGGGCTGCAAGGAGCATTTGCTGGACACTACCTCCACTTACACGTGGAGTGTAGGTGTCCATACAAGACAAAATTTCCCATTATGTATATACTCGGATATTGCATAGACTCGTGGTAAAATAAATACAACTTTTTGAATATATCATAATTAATAGAAAATTATTTCTAACAAAACCTCTATAAAATAAAAATATTATTTTAACATATTTAGATTTACTATCTCCACTTAAAATAGTAATAAATTATAAAACTAGTATTAAAGTAATATAGATATATCATAACTAAAGAATTTTATAAATATCATAAATATTTTCGAAAGGTAATTAACTATGTCATTTTACCAAATTCTAATTTAATTTAATATTTTACGATGTACTCGGTCTAAATAATATTCTCCAACGAACAGCCCGGGAATCGATCTGTCAGTCCCAAAAAGTCATAAATAACTTGGGGCAGTTATAGAAAAGCTCTAAACGCTGACAACACACGAAAACGAGGGAAATGACCGGGAAGGTCATTACAATTAGTGTCTTTAAAAATGGTTAAGTATAGTGACTTGAAATTGTGAACTTGTTGTGACTTGAAATGTGAATTAGTGACTTGAAAATGGTTAAGTGTAGTGACTTGAAATGTGAATTAGTTAGTTGAAAATGGTTAAATATAGTGACTTGAAATTGCGAACTTGTTTCTTTAAAATGTTTAAGATTAGTGACTTGAAATGTGAATTAGTGACTTGAAAATGGTTAAGTCTAGTGACTTGAAATGTGAATTAGTTATTTGAAAATGGTTAAATATAGTGACTTAAAATTGCGAACTTGTTTCTTGAAAATGTTTAAGATTAGTGACTTGAAATGTGAATTAGTGACTAGAAAATGGTTAAGTGTAGTGACTTGAAATTGTGAACTTGTTTAATGAAATGGTTAAATGTAGTGACTTGAAATTTTGATCTTGTTTCTTGAAAATGGTTAAGTTTAGAGACTTGAAATATGAATTAGTGACTTGAAAATGGTTAAGTGTAGTTACTTGAAATTGTTAACTTGTTTCAAGAAAATGGTTAAGTGTAGTGAGTTGAAATGTGAATTAGTGACTTGAAAATGGTTAAGTGTAGTGAATTGAAATGTGAATTAGTGACTTGGAAATGGATAAATGTAGTGACTTAAAATTGTGAACATGTTTCTTAAAAATTGTTAAGTGTAGTGACTTGAAAAGTGAATTACTGACTTGAAAATGGTTATGTGTAGTGACTTAAAATTGTGAACTTGCTTCATGAAAATGGTTTAGTGTAATGACCTGAAATGTGAACTTGTGACTTTAAAATGGCTAAATGTAGTGTCTTGAAATTGTGAATTTATTTCTTAAAAATGGTGAAGTGTAGTGACTTGAAATGTAAATTAGTTACTTGAAAATGGTTAAGTGTGGTGACTTGAAATTGTGAACTATTTTCTTGAAATGGTTAAGTGTAGTGACTAGAAATTGTGAAATTGTTTCCTGAAAATGGTTAAGTGTAGTAACTTGAATTGTGAATTAGAGACTTGAAAATGCCTAAGTGTAGTGACTTGAAATTGTGAACTTTTTTAATGAAATGGTTAAGTGTAGTGACTTGAAATATGAATTAGTGACTTGAAAATAGTTAAATATAATGACTTGAAATTGCAAATTTGTTTCTTGAAAATGTTAAAGATTAGTGACTTGAAATGTGAATTAGTGACTAGAAAATAGTTAAGTGTAGTGACTTGAAATTGTAACTTGTTTAATGAAATGGTTAAATCTAGTGACTTGAAATTGTGAACTTGATTCTTTAAAATGGGTAAGTGTAGTGACTTGAAATGTGTATTAGTTACTTGAAAATTGTTAAATATAGTGACTTGAAATTACGAACTTGTTTCTTGAAAATGTTTAAGATTAGTGACTTGAAATGTGAATTAGTGACTTGAAAATGGTTAAGTCTAGTGACTTGAAATGTGAATTAGTTATTTGAAAATTGTTAAATATAGTGACTTAAAATTGCGAACTTGTTTCTTGAAAATGTTTAATATTAGTGACTTGAAATGTGAATTAGTGACTAGAAAATGGTTAAGTGTAGTGACTTGAAATTGTGAACTTGTTTAATGAAATGGTTAAATGTAGTGACTTGAAATTTTGATCTTGTTTCTTGAAAATGGTTAAGTGTAGTGACTTGAAATATGAATTAGTGACTTGAAAATGGTTAAGTGTAGTGACTTGAAATTGTTAACTTGTTTCATGAAAATGGTTAAGTGTAGTGAGTTGAAATGTGAATTAGTGACTTGAAGATGGTTACGTGTAGTGAATTGAAATGTGAATTAGTGACTCTAAAATGGTTAAATGTAGTGACTTAAAATTGTGAACATGTTTCTTGAAAATTGTTAAGTGTAGTGACTTGAAAAGTGAATTACTGACTTGAAAATGGTTATGTGTAGTGACTTAAAATTGTGAACTTGCTTCATGAAAATGGTTTAGTTTAGTGACCTGAAATGTGAACTTGTGACTTAAAATGGTTAAATGTAGTGTCTTGAAATTGTGAATTTATTTCTTAAAAATGGTGAAGTGTAGTGACTTGAAATGTAAATTAGTTACTTGAAAATGGTTAAGTGTAGTGACTTGAAATTGTGAACTATTTTCTTGAAATGGCTAAGTGTATTGACTAGAATTTGTGAATTTGTTTCCTAAAAATGGTTGAGTGTAGTAACTTGAATTGTGAATTAGAGACTTGAAATTGTAACTTGTTTAATGAAATGGTTAAATCTAGTGACTTGAAATTGTGAATTTGATTCTTTAAAATGGTTGAGTGTAGTGACATTAAAATGTTTAAGATTAGTGACTTGAAATGTGAATTAGTGACTTGAAAATGGTTAAGTCTAGTGACTTGAAATTTTGAACTTGTTTAATGAAATGGTTAAATGTAGTGTCTTGAAATTGTGAACTTGTTTTTTGAAATAGTTAAGTGTAGTGACTTGAAATTGTTAACTTGTTTCATGAAAATGGTTAAGTGTAGTGAGTTGAAATGTGAATTAGTGACTTGAAAATGGTTAAGTGTAGTGAATTGAAATGTGAATTAGTGACTTGAAAATGGTTAAATGTAGTGACTTAAATTTGTGAACATGTTTCTTGAAAATTGTAAAGTGCAATGACTTGAAAAGTGAATTACTGACTTGAAAATGGTTGTGTAGTGACTTAAAATTGTGAACATGTTTCTTGAAAATTGTCAAGTGTAGTGACTTGAAATGCGAATTAGTAACTTGAAAAGAGTTAAGTGTAGTGACTTTAAATTGTGAATTAGTGACTTTAAAAATGGTTAAGTATAGTGATTTGAAATTTTGAACTTGTTTATTGAAATGATTAAGTGTAGTGACCTGAAATTGTGAACTTGTTTCTTGAAAATGGTTAGGTGTAGTGACTTGAAATGTGAATTAGTGACTTGAAAAATGGTTGTGTAGTGACTTGAAATGTGAATTAGCTACTTGAAAATGGTTAAATATAGTGACTTGAAATTGCAAACTTATTTCTTGAAAATGTTTAAGATTAGTGACTTGAAATGTGAATTAGTGACTTGAAAATGGTTAAGTCTAGTGACTTGAAAGGTGAATTAGTTATTTGAAAATGGTTAAATATAGTGACTTGAAATTGCGAACTTGTTTCTTGAAAATGTTTAAGATTAGTGACTTGAAATATGAATTAGTGACTTGAAAAGAGTTAAGAGTAGTGACTTTAAATTGTGAATTAGTGACTTTAAAAATGGTTAAGTATAGTGACTTGAAATTGTGAACTTGTTTCTTGAAATGGTTAAGTGTAGCGACTTGAAATTGTGAACTTGTTTTTTGAAAATGGTTAAGTGTTGTGACTTGAAAAGTGAATAAGTGACTTGAAAATAGTTAAGTGTAATGACTTTAAATTGTGAACTTATATATTGAAATGGTTAAATGTAGTGACTTGAAATTGTGAACTTGCTTCATGAAACTTGATAAGTGTAGTGACTTGAAATGTGAATTAGTGACTTAAAAATGCTTAAGTGTAGTGACTTGAAATTGTGAACTTGTTTCTTGAAAATGGTTAAGTGTAGTGACTTGAAATTGTGAACTTGTTTCCTGAAAATGGTTAGGTGTAGTGACTTGAAATTGTGAACTTGTTTCTTGAAAATGGTTAGGTGTAGTGACTTGAAATGTGAATTATTGACTTGAAAAATGGTTAAGTGTAGTGACTTGAAATGTGAATTAGTTACTTGAAAATGGTTAAATATAGTGACTTGAAATTGCGAACTTGTTTCTTGAAAATATTTAAGATTAGTGACTTGAAATGTGAATTAGTGACTTGAAAATGGTGAAGTCTAGTTACTTGAAATGTGAATTAGTTATTTGAAAATGGTTAAATATAGTGACTTAAAATTGCGAACTTGTTTCTTGAAAATGTTTAAGATTAGTGACTTGAAATGTGAATTATTGACTAGAAAATGGTTAAGTGTAGTGACTTGAAATTGTGAACTTGTTTAATGAAATGGTTAAATGTAGTGACTTGAAATTTTGATCTTGTTTCTTGAAAATGGTTAAGTGTAGTGACTTGAAATATGAATTAGTGACTTGAAAATGGTTAAGTGTAGTGACTTGAAATTGTTAACTTGTTTCATGAAAATGGTTAAGTGTAGTGAGTTGAAATGTGATCTAGTGACTTGAAAATGATTAAGTGTAGTGAATTGAAATGTGAATTAGTGACTTGAAAATGGTTTAATGTAGTGACTTAAAATTGTGAACATGTTTCTTGAAAATTGTTAAGTGTAATGACTTGAAAAGTGAATTACTGACTTGAAAATGGTTATGTGTAGTGACTTAAAATTGTGAACTTGCTTCATGAAAATGGTTTAGTGTAGTGACCCTAAATGTGAACTTGTGACTTTAAAATGGTTAAATGTAGTGTCTTGAAATTGTGAATTTATTTCTTAAAAATGGTGAATTGTAGTGACTTGAAATTGTGAACTATTTTCTTGAAATGGTTAAGTGTATTGACTAGAAATTGTGAATTTGTTTCCTGAAAATGGTTAAGTGTAGTAACTTGAATTGTGAATTAGAGACTTGAAAATGCCTAAGTGTAGTGACTTGAAATTGTGAACTTTTTTCACGAAATGGTTAAGTGTAGTGACTTGAAATATGAATTTGTGACTTGAAAATGGTTAAATATAATGACTTGAAATTGCAAACTTGTTTCTTGAAAATGTTAAAGATTAGTGACTTGAAATGTGAATTAGTGACTAGAAAATAGTTAAGTGTAGTGACTTGAAATTGTAACTTGTTTAATGAAATGGTTAAATCTAGTGACTTGAAATTGTGAACTTGATTCTTTAAAATGGGTAAGTGTAGTGACTTGAAATGTGTATTAGTTACTTGAAAATGGTTAAATATAGTGACTTGAAATTACGAACTTGTTTCTTGAAAATGTTTAAGATTAGTGACTTGAAATGTGAATTAGTGACTTGAAAATGGTTAAGTCTAGTGACTTGAAATGTGAATTAGTTATTTGAAAATTGTTAAATATAGTGACTTAAAATTACGAACTTGTTTCTTGAAAATGTTTAATATTAGTGACTTGAAATGTGAATTAGTGACTAGAAAATGGTTAAGTGTAGTGACTTGAAATTGTGAACTTGTTTAATGAAATGGTTAAATGTAGTGACTTGAAATTTTGATCTTGTTTCTTGAAAATGGTTAAGTGTAGTGACTTGAAATATGAATTAGTGACTTGAAAATGGTTAAGTGTAGTGACTTGAAATTGTTAACTTGTTTCATGAAAATGGTTAAGTGTAGTGAGTTGAAATGTGAATTAGTGACTTGAAGATGGTTACGTGTAGTGAATTGAAATGTGAATTAGTGACTCTAAAATGGTTAAATGTAGTGACTTAAAATTGTGAACATGTTTCTTGAAAATTGTTAAGTGTAGTGACTTGAAAAGTGAATTACTGACTTGAAAATGGTTATGTGTAGTGACTTAAAATTGTGAACTTGCTTCATGAAAATGGTTTAGTTTAGTGACCTGAAATGTGAACTTGTGACTTAAAATGGTTAAATGTAGTGTCTTGAAATTGTGAATTTATTTCTTAAAAATGGTGAAGTGTAGTGACTTGAAATGTAAATTAGTTACTTGAAAATGGTTAAGTGTAGTGACTTGAAATTGTGAACTATTTTCTTGAAATGGCTAAGTGTATTGACTAGAATTTGTGAATTTGTTTCCTAAAAATGGTTGAGTGTAGTAACTTGAATTGTGAATTAGAGACTTGAAATTGTAACTTGTTTAATGAAATGGTTAAATCTAGTGACTTGAAATTGTGAATTTGACTCTTTAAAATGGTTGAGTGTAGTGACATTAAAATGTTTGGGTTATCACTTGTAGGAATGACAAAATGCTAATCCATGTTCCACATGGCCAAGAGTGACTTGAAATGTGAATTAGTGACTTGAAAATGGTTAAGTCTAGTGACTTGAAATGTGAATTAATTATTTGAAAATGGTTAAATATAGTGACTTAAAATTGTGAACTTGTTTCTTGAAAATGTTTAAGATTAGTGACTTGCAATGTGAATTAGTGACTAGAAAATGGTTAAGTGTACTGACTTGAAATTGTGAACTTGTTTAATGCAATGGTAAAATGTAGTGTCTTGAAATTGTGAACTTGTTTCTTGAAATGGTTAAGTGTAGTGACTTGAAATTGTTAACTTGTTTCATGAAAATGGTTAAGTGTAGTGAGTTGAAATGTGAATTAGTGACTTGAAAATTGTTAAGTGTAGTGAATTGAAATGTGAATTAGTGACTTGAAAATGGTTAAATGTAGTGACTTAAAATTTTGAACATGTTTCTTGAAAATTGTTAAGTGCAGTGACTTGAAAAGTGAATTACTGACTTGAAAATGGCTATGTGTAGTGACTTAAAATTGTGAACTTGCTTCATGAAAATGGTTTAGTGTAGTGACCTGAAATGTGAACTTGTGACTTTAAAATGGTTAAATGTAGTGTCTTGAAATTGTGAATTTATTTCTTAAAAATGTTGAAGTGTAGTGACTTGAAATGTAAATTAGTTACTTGAAAATGGTTAAGTGTAGTGACTTGAAATTGTGAACTATTTTCTTGAAATGGTTAAGTGTATTGACTAGAAATTGTGAATTTGTTTCCTGAAAATGGTTAAGTGTAGTAACTTGAATTGTGAATTAGAGACTTGAAAATGGTTAAGTGTAGTGACTTGAAATTGTGAACTTTTTTCATGAAATGGTTAGGTGTAGTGACTTGAAATATGAATTAGTGACTTGAAAATGGTTAAATATAGGGACTTGAAATTGCAAACTTGTTTCTTGAAAATGTTAAAGATTAGTGACTTGAAATGTGAATTAGTGACTAGAAAATAGTTAAGTGTAGTGACTTGAAATTGTGAACTTGTTTAATGAAATGGTTAAATGTAGTGACTTGAAATTTTGATCTTGTTTCTTGAAATTGTTAAGTGTAGTGACTTGAAATATGAATTAGTGACTTGAAAATGGTTAAGTGTAGTGACACGAAATTGTTAACTTGTTTCATGAAAATGGTTAAGTGTAGTGAGTTGAAATGTGAATTAGTGACTTGAAAATGGTTAAGTGTAGCGAATTGAATTGTGAATTAGTGACTAGAAAATGGTTAAGTGTACTGACTTAAAATTGTGAACTTGTTTAATGAAATGGTTAAATGTAGTGACTTGAAATTTCGATCTTGTTTCTTGAAAATGGTTAAGTGTAGTGACTTGAAATATGAATTAGTGACTTGAAAATGGTTAAGTGTAGTGACACGAAATTGTTAACTTGTTTCATGAAAATGGTTAAGTGTAGTGAGTTGAAATGTGAATTAGTGACTTGAAAATGGTTAAGTGTAGTGACTTGAAATGTGAATTAGTTACTAGAAAATGGTTAAATATAGTGACTTGAAATTGCTAACTTATTTCTTGAAAATGTTTAAGATTAGTGACTTGAAATATGAATTAGCGACTTGAAAATGGTTAAGTCTAGTGACTTGAAATGTGAATTATTTATTTGAAAATGGTTAAATATAGTGACTTGAAATTGCGAACTTGTTTCTTGAAAATGTTTAAGATTAGTGACTTGAAATATGAATTAGTGACTTGAAAAGAGTTAAGTGTAGTGACTTTAAATTGTGAATTAGTGACTTTAAAAATGGTTAAGTATAGTGACTTGAAATTTAGAACTTGTTTCTTGAAATGGTTAAGTGTAGCGACTTGAAATTGTGAACTTGTTTTTTGAAAATGGTTAAGTGTAGTGACTTGAAATGTTAATAAGTGACTTGAAAATAGTTATGTGTAGTGACTTTAAATTGTGAACTTTTTTATTGAAATGGTTAAATGTAGCGACTTGAAATTGTGAACTTGTTTTTTGAAAATGGTTTAGTGTAGTGACTTGAAATGTGAATAAGTGACTTGAAAATAGTTAAGTGTAGTGACTTTAAATTGTGAACTTTTTTATTGAAATGGTTAAATGTAGTGACTTGAAATTGTGAACTTGCTACATGAAAATTGTTAAGTGCAGTGACTTGAAATGTGAATTAGTGACTTAAAAATGGTTAAGTGTAGTGACTTGAAATTGTGAACTTGTTTCTTGAAAATGGTTGTGTAGTGACTTGAAATGTGAATTAGTGTCTTTAAAAATGGTTAAGTAGAGTGACTTGAAATTGTGAACTTGTTTCTTGAAATGGTTAAGTGTAGTGACTTGAAATAGTGAACTTGTTTCTTGAAAATGGTTAGGTGTGGTGACTTGAAATGTGATTTAGTGACTTTAAAAATGGTTAAGTGTAGGGACTTGAAATATGAATTAGTTACTTGAAAATGGTTAAATATATTGACTTGAAATTGCGAACTTGTTTCTTGAAAATGTTTAAGATTAGTGACTTGAAATGTGAATTAATGACTTGAAAATGGTTAGGTCTAGTGACTTGAAATGTGAATTAGTTATTTGAAAATGGTTAAAAATAGTGACTTAAAATTGCGAACTTGTTTCTTAAAAATGTTTAAGATTAGTGACTTGAAATCTGAATTAGTGACTAGAAAATGGTTAAGTGTATTGACTTAAAATTGGGAACTTGTTTAATGGAATGGTTAAATGTAGTGACTTGAAATTTTGATCTTGTTTCTTGAAAATGGTTTAAGTGTAGTGACTTGAAATATGAATTAGTGACTTTAAAATGGTTAAGTGTAGTGACTTGAAATTGTTAACTTGTTTCATGAAAATGGTTAAGTGTAGTGAGTTGAAATGCGATTTAGTGACTTGAAAATGGTTAAGTGTAGTGAATTGAAATGTGAATTAGTGACTTGAAAATGGTTAAATATAGTGACTTAAAATTGTGAACATGTTTCTTGAAAATTGTTAAGTGTAGTGACTTGAAAAGTGAATTACTGACTTGAAAATTGTTATGTGTAGTGACTTAAATTTGTGAACTTGCTTCATGAAAATGGTTTAGTGTAGTGACCTGAAATTTGAACTTGTGACTTTAAAATGGTTAAATGTAGTGTCTTGAAATTGTGAATTTATTTCTTAAAAATGGTGAATTGTAGTGACTTAAAATTGTGAACTATTTTCTTGAAACGGTTAAGTGTATTGACTAGAAATTGTGAATTTGTTTCCTGAAAATGGTTAAGTGTAGTAACTTGTATTGTGAATTAGAGACTTGAAAATTGTAACTTGTTTAATGAAATGGTTAAATCTAGTGACTTGAAATTTTGAACTTGATTCTTTAAAATGGTTAAGTGTAGTGACTTTAAAATGTTTAAGATTAGTGACTTGGAATTTGAATTAGTGACTTGAAAATGGTTAAGTCTAGTGACTTGAAATGTGAATTAGTTATTTGAAAATGGTTAAATATAGTGAATCAAAATTGCGAACTTGTTTCTTGAAAATGTTTAAGATTAGTGACTTGAAATGTGAATTAGTGACTAGAAAATGGTTAAATGTAGTGTCTTGAAATTGTGAACTTGTTTAATGAAATGGTTAAATGTAGTGCCTTGAAATTTCGATCTTGTTTCTTGAAAATGGTTAAGTGTAGTGACTTGAAATATGAATTAGTGACTTGAAAATGGTTAAGTGTAGTGACTTGAAATTGTTAACTTGTTTCATGAAAATGGTTAAGTGTAGTGAGTTGAAATGTGAATTAGTGACTTTAAAATGGTTCAGTGTAGTGACTTTAAAATGTTTAAGATTAGTAACTTGGAATTTGAATTAGTGACTTGAAAATGGTTAAGTCTAGTGACTTGAAATGTGAATTAGTTATTTGAAAATGGTTAAATATAGTGACTCAAAATTGCGAACTTGTTTCTTGAAAATGTTTAGGATTAGTGACTTGAAATGTGAATTAGTGACTAGAAAATGGTTAAGTGTACTGACTTAAAATTGTGAACTTGTTTAATGAAATGGTTAAATGTAGTGACTTGAAATTTCGATCTTGTTTCTTGAAAATGGTTAAGTGTAGTGACTTGAAATATGAATTAGTGACTTGAAAATGGTTAAGTGTAGTGACTTGAAATTGTTAACTTGTTTCATGAAAATGATTAAGTGTAGTGAGTTGAAATGTGAATTAGTGACTTGAAAATGGTTAAGTGTAGTGAGTTGAAATGTGAATTAGTGACTTGAAAATGGTTAAGTGTAGCGAATTGAATTGTGAATTAGTGACTTGAAAATGGCTAAATGTAGTGACTTAAAATTGTGAACATGTTTCTTGAAAATAGTTAAGTATAGTGACTTGAAATGCGAATTAGTGACTTGAAAAGAGTTAAGTGTAGTGACTTTAAATTGTGAATTAGTGACTTTAAAAATGGTTAAGTATAGTGACTTGAAATTTTGAACATGTTTCTTGAAATGGTTAAGTGTAGTGACTTGAAATTGTGAATTTGTTTCTTGAAACGGTTAAGTGTATTGACTAGAAATTGTGAATTTGTTTCCTGAAAATGGTTAAGTGTAGTAACTTGTATTGTGAATTAGAGACTTGAAAATTGTAACTTGTTTAATGAAATGGTTAAATCTAGTGACTTGAAATTTTGAACTTGATTCTTTAAAATGGTTAAGTGTAGTGACTTTGAAATGTTTAAGATTAGTGACTTGGAATTTGAATTAGTGACTTGAAAATGGTTAAGTCTAGTGACTTGAAATGTGAATTAGTTATTTGAAAATGGTTAAATATAGTGAATCAAAATTGCGAACTTGTTTCTTGAAAATGTTTAGGATTAGTGACTTGAAATGTGAATTAGTGACTAGAAAATGGTTAAGTGTACTGACTTAAAATTGTGAACTTGTTTAATGAAATGGTTAAATGTAGTGACTTGAAATTTCGATCTTGTTTCTTGAAAATGGTTAAGTGTAGTGACTTGAAATATGAATTAGTGACTTGAAAATGGTTAAGTGTAGTGACTTGAAATTGTTAACTTGTTTCATGAAAATGATTAAGTGTAGTGAGTTGAAATGTGAATTAGTGACTTGAAAATTGTTAAGTGTAGTGACTTGAAATATGAATTAGTGACTTGAAAATGGTTAAGTGTAGTGACACGAAATTGTTAACTTGTTTCATGAAAATGGTTAAGTGTAGTGAGTTGAAATGTGAATTAGTGACTTGAAAATGGTTAAGTGTAGTGACTTGAAATGTGAATTAGTTACTAGAAAATGGTTAAATATAGTGACTTGAAATTGCTAACTTATTTCTTGAAAATGTTTAAGATTAGTGACTTGAAATATGAATTAGCGACTTGAAAATGGTTAAGTCTAGTGACTTGAAATGTGAATTATTTATTTGAAAATGGTTAAATATAGTGACTTGAAATTGCGAACTTGTTTCTTGAAAATGTTTAAGATTAGTGACTTGAAATATGAATTAGTGACTTGAAAAGAGTTAAGTGTAGTGACTTTAAATTGTGAATTAGTGACTTTAAAAATGGTTAAGTATAGTGACTTGAAATTTAGAACTTGTTTCTTGAAATGGTTAAGTGTAGCGACTTGAAATTGTGAACTTGTTTTTTGAAAATGGTTAAGTGTAGTGACTTGAAATGTTAATAAGTGACTTGAAAATAGTTATGTGTAGTGACTTTAAATTGTGAACTTTTTTATTGAAATGGTTAAATGTAGCGACTTGAAATTGTGAACTTGTTTTTTGAAAATGGTTTAGTGTAGTGACTTGAAATGTGAATAAGTGACTTGAAAATAGTTAAGTGTAGTGACTTTAAATTGTGAACTTTTTTATTGAAATGGTTAAATGTAGTGACTTGAAATTGTGAACTTGCTACATGAAAATTGTTAAGTGCAGTGACTTGAAATGTGAATTAGTGACTTAAAAATGGTTAAGTGTAGTGACTTGAAATTGTGAACTTGTTTCTTGAAAATGGTTGTGTAGTGACTTGAAATGTGAATTAGTGTCTTTAAAAATGGTTAAGTAGAGTGACTTGAAATTGTGAACTTGTTTCTTGAAATGGTTAAGTGTAGTGACTTGAAATAGTGAACTTGTTTCTTGAAAATGGTTAGGTGTGGTGACTTGAAATGTGATTTAGTGACTTTAAAAATGGTTAAGTGTAGGGACTTGAAATATGAATTAGTTACTTGAAAATGGTTAAATATATTGACTTGAAATTGCGAACTTGTTTCTTGAAAATGTTTAAGATTAGTGACTTGAAATGTGAATTAATGACTTGAAAATGGTTAGGTCTAGTGACTTGAAATGTGAATTAGTTATTTGAAAATGGTTAAAAATAGTGACTTAAAATTGCGAACTTGTTTCTTAAAAATGTTTAAGATTAGTGACTTGAAATCTGAATTAGTGACTAGAAAATGGTTAAGTGTATTGACTTAAAATTGGGAACTTGTTTAATGGAATGGTTAAATGTAGTGACTTGAAATTTTGATCTTGTTTCTTGAAAATGGTTTAAGTGTAGTGACTTGAAATATGAATTAGTGACTTTAAAATGGTTAAGTGTAGTGACTTGAAATTGTTAACTTGTTTCATGAAAATGGTTAAGTGTAGTGAGTTGAAATGCGATTTAGTGACTTGAAAATGGTTAAGTGTAGTGAATTGAAATGTGAATTAGTGACTTGAAAATGGTTAAATATAGTGACTTAAAATTGTGAACATGTTTCTTGAAAATTGTTAAGTGTAGTGACTTGAAAAGTGAATTACTGACTTGAAAATTGTTATGTGTAGTGACTTAAATTTGTGAACTTGCTTCATGAAAATGGTTTAGTGTAGTGACCTGAAATTTGAACTTGTGACTTTAAAATGGTTAAATGTAGTGTCTTGAAATTGTGAATTTATTTCTTAAAAATGGTGAATTGTAGTGACTTAAAATTGTGAACTATTTTCTTGAAACGGTTAAGTGTATTGACTAGAAATTGTGAATTTGTTTCCTGAAAATGGTTAAGTGTAGTAACTTGTATTGTGAATTAGAGACTTGAAAATTGTAACTTGTTTAATGAAATGGTTAAATCTAGTGACTTGAAATTTTGAACTTGATTCTTTAAAATGGTTAAGTGTAGTGACTTTAAAATGTTTAAGATTAGTGACTTGGAATTTGAATTAGTGACTTGAAAATGGTTAAGTCTAGTGACTTGAAATGTGAATTAGTTATTTGAAAATGGTTAAATATAGTGAATCAAAATTGCGAACTTGTTTCTTGAAAATGTTTAAGATTAGTGACTTGAAATGTGAATTAGTGACTAGAAAATGGTTAAATGTAGTGTCTTGAAATTGTGAACTTGTTTAATGAAATGGTTAAATGTAGTGCCTTGAAATTTCGATCTTGTTTCTTGAAAATGGTTAAGTGTAGTGACTTGAAATATGAATTAGTGACTTGAAAATGGTTAAGTGTAGTGACTTGAAATTGTTAACTTGTTTCATGAAAATGGTTAAGTGTAGTGAGTTGAAATGTGAATTAGTGACTTTAAAATGGTTCAGTGTAGTGACTTTAAAATGTTTAAGATTAGTAACTTGGAATTTGAATTAGTGACTTGAAAATGGTTAAGTCTAGTGACTTGAAATGTGAATTAGTTATTTGAAAATGGTTAAATATAGTGACTCAAAATTGCGAACTTGTTTCTTGAAAATGTTTAGGATTAGTGACTTGAAATGTGAATTAGTGACTAGAAAATGGTTAAGTGTACTGACTTAAAATTGTGAACTTGTTTAATGAAATGGTTAAATGTAGTGACTTGAAATTTCGATCTTGTTTCTTGAAAATGGTTAAGTGTAGTGACTTGAAATATGAATTAGTGACTTGAAAATGGTTAAGTGTAGTGACTTGAAATTGTTAACTTGTTTCATGAAAATGATTAAGTGTAGTGAGTTGAAATGTGAATTAGTGACTTGAAAATGGTTAAGTGTAGTGAGTTGAAATGTGAATTAGTGACTTGAAAATGGTTAAGTGTAGCGAATTGAATTGTGAATTAGTGACTTGAAAATGGCTAAATGTAGTGACTTAAAATTGTGAACATGTTTCTTGAAAATAGTTAAGTATAGTGACTTGAAATGCGAATTAGTGACTTGAAAAGAGTTAAGTGTAGTGACTTTAAATTGTGAATTAGTGACTTTAAAAATGGTTAAGTATAGTGACTTGAAATTTTGAACATGTTTCTTGAAATGGTTAAGTGTAGTGACTTGAAATTGTGAATTTGTTTCTTGAAACGGTTAAGTGTATTGACTAGAAATTGTGAATTTGTTTCCTGAAAATGGTTAAGTGTAGTAACTTGTATTGTGAATTAGAGACTTGAAAATTGTAACTTGTTTAATGAAATGGTTAAATCTAGTGACTTGAAATTTTGAACTTGATTCTTTAAAATGGTTAAGTGTAGTGACTTTGAAATGTTTAAGATTAGTGACTTGGAATTTGAATTAGTGACTTGAAAATGGTTAAGTCTAGTGACTTGAAATGTGAATTAGTTATTTGAAAATGGTTAAATATAGTGAATCAAAATTGCGAACTTGTTTCTTGAAAATGTTTAAGATTAGTGACTTGAAATGTGAATTAGTGACTAGAAAATGGTTAAGTGTACTGACTTAAAATTGTGAACTTGTTTAATGAAATGGTTAAATGTAGTGCCTTGAAATTTCGATCTTGTTTCTTGAAAATGGTTAAGTGTAGTGACTTGAAATATGAATTAGTGACTTGAAAATGGTTAAGTGTAGTGACTTGAAATTGTTAACTTGTTTCATGAAAATGATTAAGTGTAGTGAGTTGAAATGTGAATTAGTGACTTTAAAATGGTTCAGTGTAGTGACTTTAAAATGTTTAAGATTAGTGACTTGGAATTTGAATTAGTGACTTGAAAATGGTTAAGTCTAGTGACTTGAAATGTGAATTAGTTATTTGAAAATGGTTAAATATAGTGACTCAAAATTGCGAACTTGTTTCTTGAAAATGTTTAAGATTAGTGACTTGAAATGTGAATTAGTGACTAGAAAATGGTTAAGTGTACTGACTTAAAATTGTGAACTTGTTTAATGAAATGGTTAAATGTAGTGACTTGAAATTTCGATCTTGTTTCTTGAAAATGGTTAAGTGTAGTGACTTGAAATATGAATTAGTGACTTGAAAATGGTTAAGTGTAGTGACTTGAAATTGTTAACTTGTTTCATGAAAATGGTTAAGTGTAGTGAGTTGAAATGTGAATTAGTGACTTGAAAATGGTTAAGTGTAGTGAGTTGAAATGTGAATTAGTGACTTGAAAATGGTTAAGTGTAGCGAATTGAATTGTGAATTAGTGACTTGAAAATGGCTAAATGTAGTGACTTAAAATTGTGAACATGTTTCTTGAAAATAGTTAAGTGTAGTGACTTGAAATGCGAATTAGTGACTTGAAAAGAGTTAAGTGTAGTGACTTTAAATTGTGAATTAGTGACTTTAAAAATGGTTAAGTATAGTGACTTGAAATTTTGAACATGTTTCTTGAAATGGTTAAGTGTAGTGACTTGAAATTGTGAACTTGTTTCTTGAAAATGGTTATTTGTAGTGACTTGAAATTAGAATTAGTGACTTGAAAAATGGTTAAGTGTAGTGATTTGAAATGTGATTTAGTTACTTGAAAATGGTTAAATATAGTGACTTGAAATTGCGAACTTATTTGTTCAAAATGTTTAAGATTAGTGACTTGAAATGTGAATTAGTTATTTGAAAATGGTTAAATATAGTGACTTGAAATTGCGAACTTGTTTCTTGAAAATTTTTAAGATTAGTGACTTGAAATGTGAATTAGTGACTTGAAAAGAGTTAAGTGTAGTGACTTTAAATTGTGAATTAGTGACTTTAAAAATGGTTAAGTATAGTGACTTGAAATTTTGAACTTGTTTCTTGAAATGGTTAAGTGTAGCGACTTGAAATTGTGAACTTGTTTTTTGAAATGGTTAAATGTAGTGACTTGAAATTTTGATCTTGTTTCTTGAAAATGGTTAAGTGTAGTGACTTGAAATATGAATTAGTGACTTGAAAATGGTTAAGTGTAGTGACACGAAATTGTTAACTTGTTTCATGAAAATGGTTAAGTGTAGTGAATTGAAATGTGAATTAGTGACTTGAAAATGGTTAAGTGTAGCGAATTGAATTGTGAATTAGTGACTTGAAAAATGGTTAAATGTAGTGACTTAAAATTGTGAACATGTTTCTTGAAAATTGTTAAGTGTAGTGACTTGAAATGTGAATTAGTGACATGAAAAGAGTTAAGTGTAGTGACTTTAAATTGTGAATTAGTGACTTCAAAAATGGTTAAGTATAGTGATTTGAAATTTTCAACTTGTTTCTTGAAATGGTTAAGTGTAGTGACTTGAAATTGTGAACTTGTTTCTTGAAAATGGTTAGGTGTAGTGACTTGAAATGTGAATTAGTGACTTGAAAAATGGTTAAGTGTAGTGACTTGAAATGTGAATTAGTTACTTGAAAATGGTTAAATATAGTGACTTGAAATTGCTAACTTATTTCTTGAATATGTTTAAGATTAGTGACTTGAAATGTGAATTAGTGACTTGAAAATGGTTAAGTCTAGTGACTTGAAATGTGAATTAGTTATTTGAAAATGGTTAAATATAGTGACTTGAAATTGCGAACTTGTTTCTTGAAAATTTTTAAGATTAGTGACTTGAAATGTGAATTAGTGACTTGAAAAGAGTTAAGTGTAGTGACTTTAAATTGTGAATTAGTGACTTTAAAAATGGTTAAGTATAGTGACTTGAAATTTTGAACTTGTTTCTTGAAATGGTTAAGTGTAGCGACTTGAAATTGTGAACTTGTTTTTTGAAAATGGTTAAGTGTAGTGACTTGAAATGTGAATAAGTGACTTGAAAATAGTTAAGTGTAGTGACTTTAAATTGTGAAATTTTTTATTGAAATGGTTAAATGTAGTGACTTGAAATTGTGAACTTGCTACATGAAAATTGTTAAGTGCAGTGACTTGAAATGTGAATTAGTGACTTAAAAATGGTTAAATGTAGTGACTTGAAATTTTGAACTTGTTTCTTGAAAATGGTTAAGTGTAGTGACTTGAAATATGAATTAGTGACTTGAAAATGGTTAAGTGTAGTGACTTGAAATTGTTAACTTGTTTCATGAAAATGGTTAAGTGTAGTGAGTTGAAATGTGAATTAGTGACTTGAAAATGGTTAAATATATTGACTTGAAATTGCGAACTTGTTTCTTGAAAATGTTTAAGATTAGTGACTTGAAATGTGAATTAGTGACTTGAAAATGGTTAAGTGTAGTGTATTGAAATGTGAATTAGTGACTTGAAAATGGTTAAATATAGTGACTTAAAATTGTGAACATGTTTCTTGAAAATTGTTAAGTGGAGTGACTTGAAAAGTGAATTACTGACTTGAAAATGGTTATGTGTAGTGACTTAAAATTGTGAACTTGCTTCATGAAAATGGTTTAGTGTAGTGACCTGAAATTTGAACTTGTGACTTTAAAATGGTTAAATGTAGTGATTTGAAATTGTGAATTTATTTCTTAAAAATGGTGAATTATAGTGACTTGATATTGTGAACTATTTTCTTGAAACGGTTAAGTTTATTGACTAGAAATTGTGAATTTGTTTCCTGAAAATGGTTAAGTGTGGTAACTTGTATTGTGAATTAGAGACTTGAAAATTGTAACTTGTGTAATGAAATGGTTAAATCTAGTGACTTGAAATTGTGAACTTGATTCTTTACAATGGTTAAGTGTAGTGACTCTAAAATGTTTAAGATTAGTGACTTGGAATTTGAATTAGTGACTTGAAAATGGTTAAGTCTAGTGACTTGAAATGTGAATTAGTTATTTGAAAATGGTTAAATATAGTAACTCAAAATTGCGAACTTGTTTCTTGAAAATGTTTAAGATTAGTAACTTGAAATGTGAATTAGTGACTAGAAAATGGTTAAGTGTACTGACTTAAAATTGTGAACTTGTTTAATGAAATGGTTAAATGTAGTGACTTGAAATTTCGATCTTGTTTCTTGAAAATGGTTAAGTGTAGTGACTTGAAATATGAATTAGTGACTTGAAAATGGTAAGTGTAGTGACTTGAAATTGTTAACTTGTTTCATGAAAATGGTTAAGTGTAGTGAGTTGAAATGTGAATTAGTGACTTGAAAATGGTTAAGTGTAGGGAATTGAATTGTGAATTAGTGACTTGAAAATGGTTAAATGTAGTGACTTAAAATTGTGAACATGTTTCTTGAAAATTGTTAAGTGTAGTGACTTGAAATGCGAATTAGTGACTTTAAAATGGTTAAGTGTAGTGACTAGAAATTGTGAACATGTTTCTTGAAAATGGTTTAAGTGTAGTGACTTGAAATATGAATTAGTGACTTGAAAATGGTTAAGTGTAGTGACTTGAAATTGTTAACTTGTTTCATGAAAATGGTTAAGTGTAGTGAGTTGAAACGTGAACATGTTTCTTGAAAATAGTTAAGTGTAGTGACTTGAAATGCGAATTAGTGACTTGAAAAGAGTTAAGTGTAGTGAGTTTAAATTGTGAATTAGTGACTTTAAAAATGGTTAAGTGTAGTGTCACGCCCCGACTTCCAACGGGATGTGATTGGCACCCGAAGCCGATATGGCCCGAGAGAACCAATCTTTGCTCATGAACCTTCGTATGCATATTCTCGTATGGATCTCATTAAACCTTATGCACCTATGCGGAAGACATGATCATGGAACATATGCTATATATATATATATTAATGAAACTTGGCCGTTGGGGCCATTAAGTCAAAACGAACATTTATCTCTTACATCCACATACCCACATATGTCTACAAAAGCCTCTAATAGATGCATTTACTAAACCAACTAACAGTCGGGACAAGTCCCCGCTTTATACAATATTTACAATATCAAAACAAATATACAACTATGACTCAGGAGGCTCCGAACCAACTGGAGCTCACCAAAACTCTGCAAATGATCCACAGTCTACTGAGGAGGTCTACTAATGCCTACACCTGCAACATGTAAGGTAAGTCCCCCGAGGGGGTCAGTACGAAGAATGTACTGAGTATGCAAGGCTCATAATAAATAGCATCATACATGAGAATGTCAATAGAATAAAATATGAGAGAATAATTAGTGTGGATCAAGATCATGTTATGTAACATCTTTTATAATTATAGTCCTTCAAGGAATTTACCTTCACTCAAGGGACTTGCCTCTAATAGGTTCTTCTATACCCAAGAGATTCGTTCTTGCTTCTCTATTCATTACCGCTATTGTTCATCTACTTGGTTAGAATACTATATCATACATCTCTTCTATTGGTGTACATCCACTCTCTTAATTGTTTAACCTACATCCACTCTCATGGTGGGAGAACATGCATCTATTCTTTCAACGTACCTCCACGCTATTGGTGGTTTATCCTACATCCACTCTCTTAATTGTTTAACCTACATCCACTCTCATGGTGGGAGAACATGCATCTATTCTTTCAACGTACCTCCACGCTAGTGGTGGTTTATCCTACATCCACTCTCATGGTGGGAGAATCATACATCCACTCTCATGGTGGGACAACATACATCCACTCTCATGGTGGGAGAATCATACATCCATTCTCATGATGGGGTAACATACATCCACTCTCATGGTGGGGCCACATACATCCACTCTATTGTGGGAGAACATACATCCACTCTCATGGTGGGGCAACATACATCCACTCTCATGGTGGGGTAACATACATCCACTCTCATGGTGGGAGAAATTGGTATATCAACTTATGAAAGATTAACACATTAAGGATCATGATACTAATTGAAATACACAACTATGCTTTACCTTACTCTTAAGCTTCATGAGATTAACACCTTAACTTATGAGGGATAGATACATCAACTCGCACTTTACCTCCTTCACTATTCTTATGAGATCTTATGTAAGTAGGTACATGATACCGGGCCTCCACCTTTTGTGGGCTATAATAGATAACAAAGCATAACATTGGGACTATTCCATATTGAACTTATACCCTCTATAATGTAATCCATACTCCATGAAACATAAAGCAACCATGCCCATTACCTCTTTACAATCTTATACCTTGCATTTAGTTATGAGAGTGACACCTTAAAGATCATAAGGCTAAGCACACACTTATATACACGTCTCATTTCACCCCTTTTTCCTCATGAGATTGACATCTTCACTTATAAGGCATAATTTTACTAACTTGCACATCACCTCTCTTATTACTCTTATGAGATTGGTACTTCTACTTATGAATGATTGGTACAAAGATAATCATCATACTATAGGACTTTGGAACAAGACATGATTGGAATAATGTTATTCAAACTATACAAGCTCTCTTTACCTCATTACTCTCGTTGAGATAGTTCTCTTAGAATTGACAATGTTATGACATCTTTGGAAATTCCAATCAATGACTAAGAGATAAGTGAATCATCATTCATCTAAGAATAGGATACGTATGAATAACAATATACGTCAACCTGAATTGATATACTTCAAGCCTCTCGGAATTGAAACAAGTCCAGTGTCAATGTGAACAACATGTTACAGAAGGATATGGAAAAAGGAACCTTACATACCTTGTCTTCTTAATACGAAGACACAATTTTAGACGCGTGTACAATAGTCCCGCTCCTCCTTTATGTTTTCACTCTACAACACGAGTTCATAACGAACCAACATTAACCACCAATTACCTTATAATGGCATACAATAACAATAAATCACATGTTTAGCTTCAACATGTCATTTCCCCCTTGACAATATCACTTATGAAATCATTATACCAATAATACCACAATATTCCATACATTGACCAACACATGATAACCAATAGCATGCCACACCAAGTTCATACTTTACACTTCTCCAGCATCACAACATCACAATTATGCCATCACTTTACTTCAATACACCTCACAACAACAAATCGGCCAAAATCCCATAATTTACACTTTTATGAAAATAACAAGTTTAGGACCATAATAACACCATACATGTTGTTATTTCATCCATACCATGCTTTTTCATCAAGACCACAAGTCATAAATCAAGTTACAATCCCATGGATTTCACATCTTTTAACACAAAATAAAAGTGCCATGTCCAACACTTCCAACCACAACCAACATGATATACATGATAACTCATGCTTATAATATGTTAATCCATAATAATAATCACTTACCTAGGCTTTAAAGATGATGATATTGCTCCAAAAGTAGCTTAGGGTTTGAAGAACCAAAGAAGCTTTCTTGAGACTTTTCTAGAAAAAGATAGAAAAAGCATGTGTGTTTCCCTTGAATAAAAATCTGATTTTTGGGGCCTTTATATAGACTCTCTTGGTCATCCTTAGCCACTAATAATGCATGTAACACTAGGTCTATAAGGTCAATGGAAGAATGGGTCAATTTGACCCATTTTGGCCCATGTCTTCTTCTCATTTTGGGCCTCTTTTGAGCCCAATTCACTTGATCCAACAAAATCCATAATTTCTTATGTTTAATTCATTTCATACGCGTTACGACAATATTCCCACTCATGCAATTCATACTCGTAGCCTCAAGTCCAAAACAAGCGATTCTAGCCACGTATGGCCTATTTTGACTACAGGGGCAAAACGGTCATTTTGACCCCGAATTCGTCCTCGAGTAATTTTATCGTACCAATATAATATTTCACTCATTTCATGTATATTCTCATGATTGTAGAAGAAACGTAACAATAATCGGCTCAATACGTCCCCGGATACCCTTGGGACTTAAGAAAAATTTCAACTTTTGAAAGGTGGCCAATCCCAGCGTGGCACGCTACCTGGCGTGCCCCCTTGCTGCCTCTGGGCTGAAAATTTCAGCCCAGAGCGGCGTGGCACGCCCCTGGGCGCGCCTAGCCCAATTTTTTTTTTTTTTTTTTTTTTTGGACGTTAATACAATAGCAATAGTCCATCAAAACCAATACAAAATATACACTTATTGCTCTCAAAACCAAGTTAGATATGGTTCAAATATGACATATATATCACCAAGCAAATAGGGTCAAAAAGGTACGGGGTGTTATATATAGTGACTTGAAATTTTGAACATGTTTCTTGAAATGGTTAAGTGTAGTGACATGAAATTGTGAACTTGTTTCTTGAAAATGGTTAGGTGTAGTGACTTGAAATTAGAATTAGTGACTTGAAAAATGGTTAAGTGTAGTGATTGGAAATGTGATTTAGTTACTTGAAATTGCGAACTTATTTCTTCAAAATGTTTAAGATTAGTGACTTGAAATGTGAATTAGTGACTTGAAAATGGTTAAGTCTAGTGACTTGAAATGTGAATTAGTTATTAGAAAATGGTTAAATATAGTGACTTGAAATATCGAACTTGTTTCTTGAAAATTTTTAAGATTAGTGACTTGAAATGTGAATTAGTGACTTGAAAAGAGTTAAGTGTAGTGACTTTAAATTGTGAATTAGTGACTTTAAAAATGGTTAAGTATAGTGACTTGAAATTTTGAACTTGTTTCTTGAAATGGTTAAGTGTAGCGACTTGAAATTGTGAACTTGTTTTTTGAAATGGTCAAATGTAGTGACTTGAAATTTTGATCTTGTTTCTTGAAAATGGTTAAGTGTAGTGACTTGAAATATGAATTAGTGACTTGAAAATGGTTAAGTGTAGTGACACGAAATTTTTAACTTGTTTCATGAAAATGGTTAAGTGTAGTGAGTTGAAATGTGAATTAGTGACTTGAAAATGGTTAAGTGTAGCGAATTGAATTGTGAATTAGTGACTTGAAAATGGCTAAATGTAGTGACTTAAAATTGTGAACATGTTTCTTGAAAATTGTTAAGTGTAGTGACTTGAAATGAGAATTAGTGACTTGAAAAGAGTTAAGTGTAGTGACTTTAAATTGTAAATTAGTGACTTCAAAAATGGTTAAGTATAGTGACTTGAAATTTTGAACTTGTTTCTTGAAATGGTTAAGTGTAGTGACTTGAAATTGTGAACTTGTTTCTTGAAAATGGTTTGGTATAGTGACTTGAAATGTGAATTAGTGACTTGAAAAATGGTTAAGTGTAGTGACTTGAAATGTGAATTAGTTACTTGAAAATGGTTAAATATAGTGACTTGAAATTGCTAACTTATTTCTTGAAAATATTTAAGATTAGTGACTTGAAATATGAATTAGCGACTTGAAATGTGAATTAGTTATTTGAAAATGGTTAAATATAGTGACTTGAAATTGCGAACTTGTGTCTTGAAAATGTTTAAGATTAGTGACTTGAAATATGAATTAGTGACTTGAAAAGAGTTAAGTGTAGTGACTTTAAATTGTGAATTAGTGACTTTAAAAATGGTTAAGTATAGTGACTTGAAATTTAGAACTTGTTTCTTGAAATGGTTATGTGTAGCGACTTGAAATTGTGAACTTGTTTTTTGAAAATGGTTAAGTGTAGTGACTTGAAATGTGAATAAGTGACTTGAAAATAGTTAAGTGTAGTGACTTTAAATTGTGAAATTTTTTATTGAAATGGTTAAATGTAGTGACTTGAAATTGTGAACTTGCTACATGAAAATTGTTAAGTGCAGTGACTTGAAATAGTGAACTTGTTTCTTGAAAATGGTTAAGTGTAGTGACTTGAAATGCGAATTAGTGACTTGAAAAGAGTTAAGTGTAGTGACTTTAAATTGTGAATTAGTGACTTTAAAAATGGTTAAGTATAGTGACTTGAAATTGTGAACTTGTTTCTTGAAATGGTTAAGTGTAGTGACTTGAAATAGTGAACTTGTTTCTTGAAAATGGTTAGGTGTAGTGACTTGAAATGTGATTTAGTGACTTTAAAAATGGTTAAGTGTAGGGACTTGAAATATGAATTAGTTACTTGAAAATGGTTAAATATATTGACTTGAAATTGCGAACTTGTTTCTTGAAAATGTTTAAGATTAGTGACTTGAAATGTGAATTAGTGACTTGAAAATGGTTAAGTCTAGTGACTTGAAATGTGAATTAGTTATTTGAAAATGGTTAAATATAGTGACTTAAAATTGCGAACTTGTTTCTTGAAAATGTTTAAGATTAGTGACTTGAAATCTGAATTAGTGACTAGAAAATGGTTAAGTGTAGTGACTTAAAATTGTGAACTTGTTTAATGGAATGGTTAAATGTAGTGACTTGAAATTTTGATCTTGTTTCTAGAAAATGGTTTAAGTGTAGTGACTTGAAATATGAATTAGTGACTTTAACATGGTTAAGTGTAGTGACTTGAAATTGTTAACTTGTTTCATGAAAATGGTTAAGTGTAGTGAGTTGAAATGTGATTTAGTGACTTGAAAATGGTTAAGTGTAGTGAATTGAAATGTGAATTAGTGACTTGAAAATGGTTAAATATAGTGACTTAAAATTGTGAACATGTTTCTTGAAAATTGTTAAGTGTAGTGACTTGAAAAGTGAATTACTGACTTGAAAATGGTTATGTGTAGTGACTTAAAATTGTGAACTTGCTTCATGAAAATGGTTTAGTGTAGTGACCTGAAATTTGAACTTGTGACTTTAAAATGGTTAAATGTAGTGATTTGAAATTGTGAATTTATTTCTTAAAAATGGTGAATTGTAGTGACTTGAAATTGTGAACTATTTTCTTAAAACGGTTAAGTGTATTGACTAGAAATTGTGAATTTGTTTCCTGAAAATGGTTAAGTGTAGTAACTTGTATTGTGAATGAGAGACTTGAAAATTGTAACTTGTGTAATGAAATGGTTAAATCTAGTGACTTGAAATTGTGAACTTGATTCTTTAAAATGGTTAAGTGTAGTGACTTTAAAATGTTTAAGATTAGTGACTTGGAATTTGAATTAGTGACTTGAAAATAGTTAAGTCTAGTGACTTGAAATGTGAATTAGTTATTTGAAAATGGTTAAATATAGTGACTCAAAATTGCGAACTTGTTTCTTGAAAATGTTTAAGATTAGTGACTTGAAATGTGAATTAGTGACTAGAAGATGGTTAAGTGTACTGACTTAAAATTGTGAACTTGTTTAATGAAATGGTTAAATGTAGTGACTTGAAATTTCGATCTTGTTTCTTGAAAATGGTTAAGTGTAGTGACTTGAAATATGAATGAGTGACTTGAAAATGGTTAAGTGTAGTGACTTGAAATTGTTAACTTGTTTCATGAAAATGGTTAAGTGTAGTGAGTTGAAATGTGAATTAGTGACTTGAAAATGGTTAAGTGTAGTGAATTGAATTGTGAATTAGTGACTTGAAAATGGTTAAATGTAGTGACTTAAAATTGTGAACATGTTTTTTGAAAATAGTTAAGTGTAGTGACTTGAAATGCGAATTAGTGACTTGAAAAGAGTTAAGTGTAGTGACTTTAAAAATGGTTAAGTATAGTGACTTGAAATTTTGAACATGTTTCTTGAAATGGTTAAGTGTAGTGACTTGAAATTGTGAACTTGTTTCTTGAAAATGGTTAGGTGTAGTGACTTGAAATTAGAATTAGTGACTTGAAAAATGGTTAAGTGTAGTGATTTGAAATGTGATTTAGTTACTTGAAAATGGTTAAATATAGTGACTTGAAATTGCGAACTTATTTCTTCAAAATGTTTAAGATTAGTGACTTGAAATGTGAATTAGTGACTTGAAAATGGTTAAGTCTAGTGACTTGAAATGTGTATTAGTTATTTGAAAATGGTTAAATATAGTGACTTGAAATTGCGAACTTGTTTCTTGAAAATTTTTAAGATTAGTGACTTGAATGTGAATTAGTGTCTTGAAAAGAGTTAAGTGTAGTGACTTTAAATTGTGAATTAGTGAATTTAAAAATGGTTAAGTATAGTGACATGAAATTTTGAACACGTTTCTTGAAATGGTTAAGTGTAGTGACTTGAAATTGTGAACTTGTTTCTTGAAAATGGTTAGGTGTAGTGACTTGAAATTAGAATTAGTGACTTGAAAAATGGTTAAGTGTAGTGATTTGAAATGTGATTTAGTTACTTGAAAAAGGTTAAATATAGTGACTTGAAATTGCGAACTTATTTCTTCAAAATGTTTAAGATTAGTGACTTGAAATGTGAATTAGTGACTTGAAAATGGTTAAGTCTAGTGACTTGAAATGTGTATTAGTTATTTGAAAATGGTTAAATATAGTGACTTGAAATTGCGAACTTGTTTCTTGAAAATTTTTAAGATTAGTGACTTGAATGTGAATTAGTGTCTTGAAAAGAGTTAAGTGTAGTGACTTTAAATTGTGAATTAGTGAATTTAAAAATGGTTAAGTATAGTGACTTGAAATTTTGAACTTGTTTCTTGAAATGGTTAAGTGTAGCGACTTGAAATTGTGAACTTGTTTTTTGAAATGGTTAAATGTAGTGACTTGAAATTTTGATCTTGTTTCTTGAAAATGGTTAAGTGTAGTGACTTGAAATATGAATTAGTGACTTGAAAATGGTTAAGTGTAGTGACACGAAATTGTTAACTTGTTTCAGGAATATGGTTAAGTGTAGTGAGTTGAAATGTGAATTAGTGACTTGAAAATGGTTAAGTGTAGCGGATTGAATTTTGAATTAGTGACTTGAAATTGGTTAAATGTAGTGACTTAAAATTGTGAACATATTTCTTGAAAATTGTTAAGTGTAGTGACTTGAAATACGAATTAGTGACTTGAAAAGAGTTAAGTGTAGTGACTTTAAATTGTGAATTAGTGACTTCAAAAATGGTTAAGTATAGTGACTTGAAATTTTGAACTTGTTTCTTGAAATGGTTAAGTGTAGTGACTTGAAATTGTGAACTTGTTTCTTGAAAATGGTTAGGTGTAGTGACTTGAAATGTGAATTAGTGACTTGAAAAATGGTTAAGTGTAGTGACTTGAAATGTGAATTAGTTACTTGAAAATGGTTAAATATAGTGACTTGAAATTGCTAACTTATTTCTTGAATATGTTTAAGATTAGTGACTTGAAATATGAATTAGCGACTTGAAAATGGTTAAGTCTAGTGACTTAAATGTGAATTAGTTATTTGAAAATGGTTAAATATAGTGACTTGAAATTGCGAACTTGTTTCTTGAAAATTTTTAAGATTAGTGACTTGAAATGTGAATTAGTGACTTGAAAAGAGTTAAGTGTAGTGACTTTAAATTGTGAATTAGTGACTTTAAAAATGGTTAAGTATAGTGACTTGAAATTTTGAACTTGTTTCTTGAAATGGTTAAGTGTAGCGACTTGAAATTGTGAACTTGTTTTTTGAAATGGTCAAATGTAGTGACTTGAAATTTTGATCTTGTTTCTTGAAAATGGTTAAGTGTAGTGACTTGAAATATGAATTAGTGACTTGAAAATGGTTAAGTGTAGTGACACGAAATTTTTAACTTGTTTCATGAAAATGGTTAAATGTGAATTAGTGACTTGAAAATGGTTAAGTGTAGCGAATTGAATTGTGAATTAGTGACTTGAAAATGGCTAAATGTAGTGACTTAAAATGGTGAACATGTTTCTTGAAAATTGTTAAGTGTAGTGACTTGAAATGAGAATTAGTGACTTGAAAAGAGTTAAGTGTAGTGACTTTAAATTGTAAATTAGTGACTTCAAAAATGGTTAAGTATAGTGACTTGAAATTTTGAACTTGTTTCTTGAAATGGTTAAGTGTAGTGACTTGAAATTGTGAACTTGTTTCTTGAAAATGGTTTGGTATAGTGACTTGAAATGTGAATTAGTGACTTGAAAAATGGTTAAGTGTAGTGACTTGAAATGTGAATTAGTTACTTGAAAATGGTTAAATATAGTGACTTGAAATTGCTAACTTATTTCTTGAAAATGTTTAAGATTAGTGACTTGAAATGTGAATTAGTTATTTGAAAATGGTTAAATATAGTGACTTGAAATTGCGAACTTGTGTCTTGAAAATGTTTAAGATTAGTGACTAGAAATATGAATTAGTGACTTGAAAAGAGTTAAGTGTAGTGACTTTAAATTGTGAATTAGTGACTTTAAAAATGGTTAAGTATAGTGACTTGAAATTTAGAACTTGTTTCTTGAAATGGTTATGTGTAGCGACTTGAAATTGTGAACTTGTTTTTTGAAAATGGTTAAGTGTAGTGACTTGAAATGTGAATAAGTGACTTGAAAATAGTTAAGTGTAGTGACTTTAAATTGTGAAATTTTTTATTGAAATGGTTAAATGTAGTGACTTGAAATTGTGAACTTGCTACATGAAAATTGTTAAGTGCAGTGACTTGAAATAGTGAACTTGTTTCTTGAAAATGGTTAAGTGTAGTGACTTGAAATGCGAATTAGTGACTTGAAAAGAGTTAAGTGTAGTGACTTTAAATTGTGAATTAGTGACTTTAAAAATGGTTAAGTATAGTGACTTGAAATTTTGAACTTGTTTCTTGAAATGGTTAAGTGTAGTGACTTGAAATAGTGAACTTGTTTCTTGAAAATGGTTAGGTGTAGTGACTTGAAATGTGATTTAGTGACTTTAAAAATGGTTAAGTGTAGGGACTTGAAATATGAATTAGTTACTTGAAAATGGTTAAATATATTGACTTGAAATTGCGAACTTGTTTCTTGAAAATGTTTAAGATTAGTGACTTGAAATGTGAATTAGTGACTTGAAAATGGTTAAGTCTAGTGACTTGAAATGTGAATTAGTTATTTGAAAATGGTTAAATATAGTGACTTAAAATTGCGAACTTGTTTCTTGAAAATGTTTAAGATTAGTGACTTGAAATCTGAATTAGTGACTAGAAAATGGTTAAGTGTAGTGACTTAAAATTGTGAACTTGTTTAATGGAATGGTTAAATGTAGTGACTTGAAATTTTGATCTTGTTTCTAGAAAATGGTTTAAGTGTAGTGACTTGAAATATGAATTAGTGACTTTAACATGGTTAAGTGTAGTGACTTGAAATTGTTAACTTGTTTCATGAAAATGGTTAAGTGTAGTGAGTTGAAATGTGATTTAGTGACTTGAAAATGGTTAAGTGTAGTGAATTGAAATGTGAATTAGTGACTTGAAAATGGTTAAATATAGTGACTTAAAATTGTGAACATGTTTCTTGAAAATTGTTAAGTGTAGTGATTTGAAAAGTGAATTACTGACTTGAAAATGGTTATGTGTAGTGACTTAAAATTGTGAACTTGCTTCATGAAAATGGTTTAGTGTAGTGACCTGAAATTTGAACTTGTGACTTTAAAATGTTTAAATGTAGTGATTTGAAATTGTGAATTTATTTCTTAAAAATGGTGAATTGTAGTGACTTGAAATTGTGAACTATTTTCTTAAAACGGTTATGTGTATTGACTAGAAATTGTGAATTTGTTTCCTGAAAATGGTTAAGTGTAGTAACTTGTATTGTGAATGAGAGACTTGAAAATTGTAACTTGTGTAATGAAATGGTTAAATCTAGTGACTTGAAATTGTGAACTTGATTCTTTAAAATGGTTAAGTGTAGTGACTTTAAAATGTTTAAGATTAGTGACTTGGAATTTGAATTAGTGACTTGAAAATAGTTAAGTCTAGTGACTTGAAATGTGAATTAGTTATTTGAAAATGGTTAAATATAGTGACTCAAAATTGCGAACTTGTTTCTTGAAAATGTTTAAGATTAGTGACTTGAAATGTGAATTAGTGACTAGAAAATGGTTTAGTGTAGTGACTTAAAATTGTGAACTTGTTTAATGAAATGGTTAAATGTAGTGACTTGAAATTTCGATCTTGTTTCTTGAAAATGGTTAAGTGTAGTGACTTGAAATATGAATGAGTGACTTGAAAATGGTTAAGTGTAGTGACTTGAAATTGTTAACTTGTTTCATGAAAATGGTTAAGTGTAGTGAGTTGAAATGTGAATTAGTGACTTGAAAATGGTTAAGTGTAGTGAATTGAATTGTGAATTAGTGACTTGAAAATGGTTAAATGTAGTGACTTAAAATTGTGAACATGTTTTTTGAAATTAGTTAAGTGTAGTGACTTGAAATGCGAATTAGTGACTTGAAAAGAGTTAAGTGTAGTGACTTTAAAAATGGTTAAGTATAGTGACTTGAAATTTTGAACATGTTTCTTGAAATGGTTAAGTGTAGTGACTTGAAATTGTGAACTTGTTTCTTGAAAATGGTTAGGTGTAGTGACTTGAAATTAGAATTAGTGACTTGAAAAATGGTTAAGTGTAGTGATTTGAAATGTGATTTAGTTACTTGAAAATGGTTAAATATAGTGACTTGAAATTGCGAACTTATTTCTTCAAAATGTTTAAGATTAGTGACTTGAAATGTGAATTAGTGACTTGAAAATGGTTAAGTCTAGTGACTTGAAATGTGTATTAGTTATTTGAAAATGGTTAAATATAGTGACTTGAAATTGCGAACTTGTTTCTTGAAAATTTTTAAGATTAGTGACTTGAATGTGAATTAGTGTCTTGAAAAGAGTTAAGTGTAGTGACTTTAAATTGTGAATTAGTGAATTTAAAAATGGTTAAGTATAGTGACATGAAATTTTGAACATGTTTCTTGAAATGGTTAAGTGTAGTGACTTGAAATTGTGAACTTGTTTCTTGAAAATGGTTAGGTGTAGTGACTTGAAATTAGAATTAGTGACTTGAAAAATGGTTAAGTGTAGTGATTTGAAATGTGATTTAGTTACTTGAAAATGGTTAAATATAGTGACTTGAAATTGCGAACTTATTTCTTCAAAATGTTTAAGATTAGTGACTTGAAATGTGAATTAGTGACTTAAAAATGGTTAAGTCTAGTGACTTGAAATGTGTATTAGTTATTTGAAAATGGTTAAATATAGTGACTTGAAATTGCGAACTTGTTTCTTGAAAATTTTTAAGATTAGTGACTTGAATGTGAATTAGTGTCTTGAAAAGAGTTAAGTGTAGTGACTTTAAATTGTGAATTAGTGAATTTAAAAATGGTTAAGTATAGTGACTTGAAATTTTGAACTTGTTTCTTGAAATGGTTAAGTGTAGCGACTTGAAATTGTGAACTTGTTTTTTGAAATGGTTAAGTGTAGTGACTTGAAATATGAATTAGTGACTTGAAAATGGTTAAGTGTAGTGACACGAAATTTTTAACTTGTTTCATGAAAATGGTTAAATGTGAATTAGTGACTTGAAAATGGTTAAGTGTAGCGAATTGAATTGTGAATTAGTGACTTGAAAATGGCTAAATGTAGTGACTTAAAATGGTGAACATGTTTCTTGAAAATTGTTAAGTGTAGTGACTTGAAATGAGAATTAGTGACTTGAAAAGAGTTAAGTGTAGTGACTTTAAATTGTAAATTAGTGACTTCAAAAATGGTTAAGTATAGTGACTTGAAATTTTGAACTTGTTTCTTGAAATGGTTAAGTGTAGTGACTTGAAATTGTGAACTTGTTTCTTGAAAATGGTTTGGTATAGTGACTTGAAATGTGAATTAGTGACTTGAAAAATGGTTAAGTGTAGTGACTTAAAATTGTGAACTTTCTTCATGAAAATGGTTTAGTGTAGTGACCTGAAATTTGAACTTGTGACTTTAAAATGGTTAAATGTAGTGATTTGAAATTGTGAATTTATTTCTTAAAAATGGTGAATTGTAGTGACTTGAAATTGTGAACTATTTTCTTAAAACGGTTAAGTGTATTGACTAGAAATTGTGAATTTGTTTCCTGAAAATGGTTAAGTGTAGTAACTTGTATTGTGAATGAGAGACTTGAAAATTGTAACTTGTGTAATGAAATGGTTAAATCTAGTGACTTGAAATTGTGAACTTGATTCTTTAAAATGGTTAAGTGTAGTGACTTTAAAATGTTTAAGATTAGTGACTTGGAATTTGAATTAGTGACTTGAAAATAGTTAAGTCTAGTGACTTGAAATGTGAATTAGTTATTTGAAAATGGTTAAATATAGTGACTCAAAATTGCGAACTTGTTTCTTGAAAATGTTTAAGATTAGTGACTTGAAATGTGAATTAGTGACTAGAAAATGGTTAAGTGTAGTGACTTAAAATTGTGAACTTGTTTAATGAAATGGTTAAATGTAGTGACTTGAAATTTCGATCTTGTTTCTTGAAAATGGTTAAGTGTAGTGACTTGAAATATGAATGAGTGACTTGAAAATGGTTAAGTGTAGTGACTTGAAATTGTTAACTTGTTTCATGAAAATGGTTAAGTGTAGTGAGTTGAAATGTGAATTAGTGACTTGAAAATGGTTAAGTGTAGTGAATTGAATTGTGAATTAGTGACTTGAAAATGGTTAAATGTAGTGACTTAAAATTGTGAACATGTTTTTTGAAAATAGTTAAGTGTAGTGACTTGAAATGCGAATTAGTGACTTGAAAAGAGTTAAGTGTAGTGACTTTAAAAATGGTTAAGTATAGTGACTTGAAATTTTGAACATGTTTCTTGAAATGGTTAAGTGTAGTGACTTGAAATTGTGAACTTGTTTCTTGAAAATGGTTAGGTGTAGTGACTTGAAATTAGAATTAGTGACTTGAAAAATGGTTAAGTGTAGTGATTTGAAATGTGATTTAGTTACTTGAAAATGGTTAAATATAGTGACTTGAAATTGCGAACTTATTTCTTCAAAATGTTTAAGATTAGTGACTTGAAATGTGAATTAGTGATTTGAAAATGGTTAAGTCTAGTGACTTGAAATGTGTATTAGTTATTTGAAAATGGTTAAATATAGTGACTTGAAATTGCGAACTTGTTTCTTGAAAATTTTTAAGATTAGTGACTTGAATATGAATTAGTGTCTTGAAAAGAGTTAAGTGTAGTGACTTTAAATTGTGAATTAGTGAATTTAAAAATGGTTAAGTATAGTGACATGAAATTTTGAACATGTTTTTCTTGAAATGGTTAAGTGTAGTGACTTGAAATTGTGAACTTGTTTCTTGAAAATGGTTAGGTGTAGTGACTTGAAATTAGAATTAGTGACTTGAAAAATGGTTAAGTGTAGTGATTTGAAATGTGATTTAGTTACTTGAAAATGGTTAAATATAGTGACTTGAAATTGCGAACTTATTTCTTCAAAATGTTTAAGATTAGTGACTTGAAATGTGAATTAGTGACTTGAAAATGGTTAAGTCTAGTGACTTGAAATGTGTATTAGTTATTTGAAAATGGTTAAATATAGTGACTTGAAATTGCGAACTTGTTTCTTGAAAATTTTTAAGATTAGTGACTTGAATGTGAATTAGTGTCTTGAAAAGAGTTAAGTGTAGTGACTTTAAATTGTGAATTAGTGAATTTAAAAATGGTTAAGTATAGTGACTTGAAATTTTGAACTTGTTTCTTGAAATGGTTAAGTGTAGCGACTTGAAATTGTGAACTTGTTTTTTGAAATGGTTAAATGTAGTGACTTGAAATTTTGATCTTGTTTCTTGAAAATGGTTAAGTGTAGTGACTTGAAATATGAATTAGTGACTTGAAAATGGTTAAGCGTAGTGACACGAAAGTGTTAACTTGTTTCAGGATTTTGGTTAAGTGTAGTGAGTTGAAATGTGAATTAGTGACTTGAAAATGGTTAAGTGTAGCGGATTGAATTTTGAATTAGTGACTTGAATTGCGAACTTGTTTCTTGAAAATGTTTAAGATTACTGACTTGAAATATGAATTAGTGACTTCAAAAGAGTTAAGTGTAGTGACTTTAAATTGTGAATTAGTGACTTTAAACTTGTTTCTTGAAATGGTTAAGTGTAGCGACTTGAAATTGTGAACTTTTTTTTTGAAAATGGTTAAGTGTAGTGACTTGAAATGTGAATAAGTGACTGGAAAATAGTTAAGTGTAGTGACTTTAAATTTTGAACTTTTTTATTGAAATGGTTAAATGTAGTGACTTGAAATTGTGAACTTGCTACATGAAAATTGTTAAGTGCAGTGACTTGAAATGTGAATTAGTGACTTAAAATTGGTTAAGTGTAGTGACTTGAAATTGTGAACTTGTTTCTTGAAAATGGTTGTGTAGTTTCTTGAAATGTGAATTAGTGTCTTTAAAAATGGTTAAGTATAGTGACTTGAAATTGTGAACTTGTTTCTTGAAATGGTTAAGTGTAGTGACTTGAAATAGTGAACTTGTTTCTTGAAAATGGTTAAATGTAGTGACTTGAAATGCGAATTAGTGACTTGAAAAGAGTTAAGTGTAGTGACTTTAAATTGTGAATTAGTGACTTTAAAAATGGTTAAGTATAGTGACTTGAAATTGTGAACTTGTTTCTTGAAATGGTTAAGTGTAGTGACTTGAAATAGTGAACTTGTTTCTTGAAAATGGTTAGGTGTAGTGACTTGAAATGTGATTTAGTGACTTTAAAAATGGTTAAGTGTAGGGACTTGAAATATGAATTAGTTACTTGAAAATGGTTAAATATATTGACTTGAAATTGCGAACTTGTTTCTTGAAAATGTTTAAGATTAGTGACTTGAAATGTGAATTAGTGACTTGAAAATGGTTAAGTCTAGTGACTTGAAATGTGAATTAGTTATTTGAAAATGGTTAAATATAGTGACTTAAAATTGCGAACTTGTTTCTTGAAAATGTTTAAGATTACTGACTTGAAATCTGAATTAGTGACTAGAAAATGGTTAAGTGTAGTGACTTAAAATTGTGAACTTGTTTAATGGAATGGTTAAATGTAGTGACTTGAAATTTTGATCTTGTCTCTTGAAAATGGTTTAAGTGTAGTGACTTGAAATATGAATTAGTGACTTTAAAATGGTTAAGTGTAGTGACTTGAAATTGTTAACTTGTTTCATGAAAATGGTTAAGTGTAGTGAGTTGAAATGTGATTTAGTGACTTGAAAATGGTTAAGTGTAGTGAATTGAAATGTGAATTAGTGACTTGAAAATGGTTAAATATAGTGACTTAAAATTGTGAACATGTTTCTTGAAAATTGTTAAGTGTAGTGACTTGAAAAGTGAATTACTGACTTGAAAATGGTTATGTGTAGTGACTTAAAATTGTGAACTTGCTTCATGAAAATGGTTTAGTGTAGTGACCTGAAATTTGAACTTGTGACTTTAAAATGGTTAAATGTAGTGATTTGAAATTGTGAATTTATTTCTTAAAAATGGTGAATTGTAGTGACTTGAAATTGTGAACTATTTTCTTAAAACGGTTAAGTGTATTGACTAGAAATTGTGAATTTGTTTCCTGAAAATGGTTAAGTGTAGTAACTTGTATTGTGAATGAGAGACTTGAAAATTGTAACTTGTGTAATGAAATGGTTAAATCTAGTGACTTGAAATTGTGAACTTGATTCTTTAAAATGGTTAAGTGTAGTGACTTTAAAATGTTTAAGATTAGTGACTTGGAATTTGAATTAGTGACTTGAAAATAGTTAAGTCTAGTGACTTGAAATGTGAATTAGTTATTTGAAAATGGTTAAATATAGTGACTCAAAATTGCGAACTTGTTTCTTGAAAATGTTTAAGATTAGTGACTTGAAATGTGAATTAGTGACTAGAAAATGGTTAAGTGTACTGACTTAAAATTGTGAACTTGTTTAATGAAATGGTTAAATGTAGTGACTTGAAATTTCGATCTTGTTTCTTGAAAATGGTTAAGTGTAGTGACTTGAAATATGAATGAGTGACTTGAAAATGGTTAAGTGTAGTGACTTGAAATTGTTAACTTGTTTCATGAAAATGGTTAAGTGTAGTGAGTTGAAATGTGAATTAGTGACTTGAAAATGGTTAAGTGTAGTGAATTGAATTGTGAATTAGTGACTTGAAAATGGTTAAATGTAGTGACTTAAAATTGTGAACATGTTTTTTGAAAATAGTTAAGTGTAGTGACTTGAAATGCGAATTAGTGACTTGAAAAGAGTTAAGTGTAGTGACTTTAAAAATGGTTAAGTATAGTGACTTGAAATTTTGAACATGTTTCTTGAAATGGTTAAGTGTAGTGACTTGAAATTGTGAACTTGTTTCTTGAAAATGGTTAGGTGTAGTGACTTGAAATTAGAATTAGTGACTTGAAAAATGGTTAAGTGTAGTGATTTGAAATGTGATTTAGTTACTTGAAAATGGTTAAATATAGTGACTTGAAATTGCGAACTTATTTCTTCAAAATGATTAAGATTAGTGACTTGAAATGTGAATTAGTGACTTGAAAATGGTTAAGTCTAGTGACTTGAAATGTGTATTAGTTATTTGAAAATGGTTAAATATAGTGACTTGAAATTGCGAACTTGTTTCTTGAAAATTTTTAAGATTAGTGACTTGAATGTGAATTAGTGTCTTGAAAAGAGTTAAGTGTAGCGACTTTAAATTGTGAATTAGTGAATTTAAAAATGGTTAAGTATAGTGACATGAAATTTTGAACATGTTTCTTGAAATGGTTAAGTGTAGTGACTTGAAATTGTGAACTTGTTTCTTGAAAATGGTTAGGTGTAGTGACTTGAAATTAGAATTAGTGACTTGAAAAATGGTTAAGTGTAGTGATTTGAAATGTGATTTAGTTACTTGAAAATGGTTAAATATAGTGACTTGAAATTGCGAACTTATTTCTTCAAAATGTTTAAGATTAGTGACTTGAAATGTGAATTAGTGACTTGAAAATGGTTAAGTCTAGTGACTTGAAATGTGTATTAGTTATTTGAAAATGGTTAAATATAGTGACTTGAAATTGCGAACTTGTTTCTTGAAAATTTTTAAGATTAGTGACTTGAATGTGAATTAGTGTCTTGAAAAGAGTTAAGTGTAGTGACTTTAAATTGTGAATTAGTGAATTTAAAAATGGTTAAGTATAGTGACTTGAAATTTTGAACTTGTTTCTTGAAATGGTTAAGTGTAGCGACTTGAAATTGTGAAATTGTTTTTTGAAATGGTTAAATGTAGTGACTTGAAATTTTGATCTTGTTTCTTGAAAATGGTTAAGTGTAGTGACTTGAAATATGAATTAGTGACTTGAAAATGGTTAAGTGTAGTGACACGAAATTATTAACTTGTTTCATGAATATGGTTAAGTGTAGTGAGTTGAAATGTGAATTAGTGACTTGAAAATGGTTAAGTGTAGCGGATTGAATTTTGAATTAGTGACTTGAAATTGGTTAAATGTAGTGACTTAAAATTGTGAACATGTTTCTTGAAAATTGGTAAGTGTAGTGACTTGAAATACGAATTAGTGACTTGAAAAGAGTTAAGTGTAGTGACTTTAAATTGTGAATTAGTGACTTCAAAAATGGTTAAGTATAGTGACTTGAAATTTTGAACTTGTTTCTTGAAATGGTTAAGTGTAGTGACTTGAAATTGTGAACTTGTTTCTTGAAAATGGTTAGGTGTAGTGACTTGAAATGTGAATTAGTGACTTGAAAAATGGTTAAGTGTAGTGACTTGAAATGTGAATTAGTTACTTGAAAATGGTTAAATATAGTGACTTGAAATTGCTAACTTATTTCTTGAATATGTTTAAGATTAGTGACTTGAAATATGAATTAGCGACTTGAAAATGGTTAAGTCTAGTGAATTAAATGTGAATTAGTTATTTGAAAATGGTTAAATATAGTGACTTGAAATTGCGAACTTGTTTCTTGAAAATGTTTAAGATTACTGACTTGAAATATGAATTAGTGACTTCAAAAGAGTTAAGTGTAGTGACTTTAAATTGTGAATTAGTGACTTTAAAAATGGTTAAGTATAGTGACTTGAAATTTAGAACTTGTTTCTTGAAATGGTTAAGTGTAGCGACTTGAAATTGTGAACTTTTTTTTTGAAAATGGTTAAGTGTAGTGACTTGAAATGTGAATAAGTGACTGGAAAATAGTTAAGTGTAGTGACTTTAAATTTTGAACTTTTTTATTGAAATGGTTAAATGTAGTGACTTGAAATTGTGAACTTGCTACATGAAAATTGTTAAGTGCAGTGACTTGAAATGTGAATTAGTGACTTAAAAATGGTTAAGTGTAGTGACTTGAAATTGTGAACTTGTTTCTTGAAAATGGTTGTGTAGTTTCTTGAAATGTGAATTAGTGTCTTTAAAAATGGTTAAGTATAGTGACTTGAAATTGTGAACTTGTTTCTTGAAATGGTTAAGTGTAGTGACTTGAAATAGTGAACTTGTTTCTTGAAAATGGTTAAGTGTAGTGACTTGAAATGCGAATTAGTGACTTGAAAAGAGTTAAGTGTAGTGACTTTAAATTGTGAATTAGTGACTTTAAAAATGGTTAAGTATAGTGACTTGAAATTTAGAACTTGTTTCTTGAAATGGTTAAGTGTAGTGACTTGAAATTGTGAACTTGTTTTTTGAAAATGGTTAAGTGTAGTGACTTGAAATGTGAATAAGTGACTTGAAAATAGTTAAGTGTAGTGACTTGAAATTGTGAACTTTTTTATTGAAATGGTTAAATGTAGTGACTTGAAATTGCGAACTTATTTCTTCAAAATGTTTAAGTTTAGTGACTTGAAATGTGAATTAGTGATTTGAAAATGGTTAAGTCTAGTGACTTGAAATGTGAATTAGTTATTTGAAAATGGTTAAATACAGTGACTTGAAATTGCGAACTTGTTTCTTCAAAATATTTAAGATTAGTGACTTGAAATGTGAATTAGTGACTTGAAAAGAGTTAAGTGTAGTGACTTTAAATTGTGAATTAGTGACTTTAAAAATGGTTAAGTATAGTGACTTGAAATTTTGAACTTGTTTCTTGAAATGGTTAAGTGTTGCGACTTGAAATTGTTTTTTGAAAATGGTTAAGTGTAGTGACTTGAAAATAGTTAAGTGTAGTGACTTTAAATTGTGAACTTATTTATTGAAATGGTTAAATGTAGTGACTTGAAATTGTGAACTTGCTTCATGAAAATTGTTAAGTGTAGTTACTTGAAATGTGAATTAGTGACTTAAAAATGGTTAAGTATATTGACTTGAAATTTTGAACTTGTTTCTTGAAATGGTTAAGTGTAGTGACTTGAAATTGTGAACTTGTTTCTTGAAAATGGTTAGGTGTAGTGACTTGAAATGTCAATTAGTTACTTGAAAAATGGTTAAGTGTAGTGACTTGAAATGTGAATTAGTTACTTGAAAATGGTTAAATATAGCGACTTAAAATTGCGAACTTGTTTCTTGAAAATGTTTAATATTAGTGACTAGAAAATGGTTGAGTGTAGTGATTTGAAATTGTGAACTTGTTTAATGAAATGGTTAAATGTAGTTACTTGAATTTGTGAACTTGTTTCTTGAAATAGTTAAGTGTAGTGACTTGAAATTCTTAACTTGTTTCATGAAAATGGTTAAATGTAGTGAGTTGAATTGTGAATTAGTGACTTGAAAATGGTTAAGTGTAGTGAATTGAAATGTGAATTAGTGACTTGAAAATGGTTAAATGTAGTGACTTAAAATTATGAACATGTTTTTGAAAATTGTTAAGTGTAGTGACTTGAAAAGTGAATTACTGACTTGAAGATGGTTATGTGTAGTGACTTGAAATTGTGAACTTGCTTCATGAAAATGGTTTAGTGTAGTGACCTGAAATGTGAACTTGTGACTTTAAATTGGTTAAATGTAGTGTCTTGAAATTGTGAATTTATTTCTTAAAAATGGTGAAGTGTAGTGACTTGAAATGTAAATTAGTTACTTGAAAATGGTTAAGTGTAGTGACTTGAAATTGTGAACTATTTTCTTGAAATGGTTAAGTTTATTGACTAGAAATTGTGAATTTTTTTCCTGAAAATGGTTTAGTGTAGTAACTTGAATTGTGAATTAGAGACTTGAAAATGGCTAAGTGTAGTGACTTGAAATTGTGAACTTTTTTCATGAAATGGTTAAGTGGAGTGACTTGAAATATGAATTAGTGACTTGAAAATGGTTAAATATAGCGACTTGAAATTGGAAACTTGTTTCTTGAAAATGTTAAAAATTAGTGACTTGAAATGTGAATTAGTGACTAGAAAATAGTTAAGTGTAGTGAATTGAAATTGTAACTTGTTTAATGAAATGGTTAAATCTAGTGACTTGAAATTGTGAACTTGATTCTTTAAAATGGTTAAGTGTAGTGACTTTAAAATGTTTAAGATTAGTGACTCTAGTGACTTGAAATGTGAATTAGTTATTTGAAAGTGGTTAAATATAGTGACTTAAAATTGCGAACTGATTTCTTGAAAATGTTTAAGATTAGTGACTTGAAATGTGAATTATTGACTTGAAAAATTGTCAAGTGTAGTGACTTGAAATTGTGAACTTGTTTAATGAAATGGCTAAGTGTAGTGACTTGAAATTGTGAACTTTTTTCATGAAATGCTTAAGTGTAGTGACTTGAAATGTGAATTTGTGACTAGAAAATGGTTCAGTCTAGTGACTTGATATGTGAATTAGTTATTTGAAAATGGTTAAATATAGTGACTTAAAATTTCAAACTTGTTTCTTGAAAATGTTTAAGATTAGTGACTTGAAATGTGAATTAGTGACTAGAAAATGATTAAGTGTAGTGACTTGAAATTGTGAACTTGTTTAATGAAATGGTTAAATGTAGTGACTTGAAATTTTGATCTTGTTTCTTCAAAATGGTTAAGTATAGTGATTTGAAATATGAATTAGTGACTTGAAGATGGTTAAATGTAGTGACTTGAAATTTTGATCTTGTTTCTTGAAAATGGTTAAGTGTAGTGACTTGAAATATGAATTAGTGACTTGAAAATGGTTAAATGTAGTGACTTGAAATTTTGAGCTTGTTTCTTGAAAATGGTTAAGTGTAGTGACTTGAAATATGAATTAGTGACTTGAAAATGGTTAAGTGTAGTGACTTGAAATTGTTAACTTGTTTCATGAAAATGGTTAAGTGTTGTGAGTTGAAATGTGAATTAGTAACTTGAAAATGGTTAAGTGTAGTGAATTGAAATGTGAATTAGTGACTTGAAAATGGTTAAATGTAGTGAGTTAAAATTGTGAACATGTTTCTTGAAAATTGTTAAGTGTAGTGACTTGAAAATTGAATTACTAACTTGAAAATGGTTATGTAGAGCGACTTAAATTTGTGAACTTGCTTCATGAAAATGGTTTAGTGTAGTGACCTGAAATGTGAACTTGCGACTTTAAATTGGTTAAATATAGTGTCTTGAAATTGTGAACTATTTTCTTGATATGGTTAAGTGTATTGACTGGAAATTGTGAATTATTTTCCTGAAAATGGTTAAGTGTAGTGACTTGAAATTGTGAACTATTTTCTTGAAAATGGTTAAGTGTAATGACTAGAAATTGTGAATTTGTTTCCTGAAAATGGTTAAGTGTAGTAACTTGAATTGTGAATTAGAGACTTGAAAATGGCTAAGTGTAGCGACTTGAAATTGTGAACTTTTTTCATGAAATGGTTAAGTGTAGCGACCTGAAATGTGAACTTGTGACTTTAAAATGGTTAAATGTGGTGTCTTGAAATTGTGAACTATTTTCTTGAAATGGTTATGTGTATTGACTAGAAATTGTGAATTTGTTTCCTGAAAATGGTTAAGTGTAATAACTTGAATTGTGAATTAGAGACTTGAAAATGGCTAAATGTAGTGACTTGAAATATGAATTAGTGACTTGAAAATGGTTAAATATAGTGACTTGAAATTGCAAACTTGTTTCTTGAAAATGTTTAAGATTAGTGACTTGAAATGTGAATTAGTGACTAGAAAATGATTAAGTGTAGTGACTTGAAATTGTGAACATGTTTAATGAAATGGTTAAATTTAGTGACTTGAAATTTTGATCTTGTTTCTTGAAAATGGTTAAGTATAGTGATTTGAAATATGAATTAGTGACTTGAAAATGGTTAAATGCAGTGACTTGAAATTTTGATCTTGTTTCATGAAAATGGTTAAGTGTAGTGACTTGAAATATGAATTAGTGACTTGAAATGGTTAAATGTAGTGACTTGAAATTTTGATCTTGTTTTGTTGAAAATGGTTAAGTGTAGTGACTTGAAATATGAATTAGTGACTTGAAAATGGTTAAGTGTAGTGACTTGAAATTGTTAACTTGTTTCATGGATGTGGTTAAGTGTAGTAAGTTGAAATGTGAATTAGTGACTTGAAAATTGTTAAGTGTAGTGAATTGAAATGTGAATTAGTGACTTGAAAATGGTTAAATGTAGTGACTTAAAATTGTGAACATGTTTCTTGAAAATTGTTAAGTGTAGTGACTTGAAAAGTGAATTACTAACTTGAAAATGGTTATATGTAGTGACTTAAAATTGTGAACTTGCTTCATGAAAATGGTTTAGTGTAGTGACCTGAAATGTGAACTTGTGACTTTAAAATGGTTAAATGTAGTTTCTTGAAATTGTGAATTTATTTCTTTAAAATGGTGAAGTGTAGTGACTTGAAATGTAAATTAGTTACTTGGAAGTGGTTAAGTGTAGTGACTTGAAATTGTGAACTATTTTCTTGAAATGGTTAAGTGTATTGATTAGTAATTGTGAATTTGTTTCCTGAAAATGGTTAAGTGTAGTAACTTGAAATGTGAATTAGAGACTTGAAAATGGCTAAGTGTAGTGACTTGAAATTGTGAACTTTTTTCATGAAATGCTTAAGTGTAGTGACTTGAAATGTGAATTTGTGACTAGAAAATGGTTAAGTGTAGTGACTTGAAATGTGAATTAGTGACTTGAAAATGGTTAAGTGTAGTGACTTGAAATGTGAATTAGTTACTTGAAAATGGTTAAATATAGTTATTTGAAATTGCAAACTTGTTTCTTGAAAAATGTTTAAGATTAGTGACTTGAAATGTGAATTAGTGACTTGAAATGTGAATTAGTGACCTAAAAATGGTTAAGTGTAGTGACTTGAAATTCTGGTCTTGTTTCTTTTAAATGGTTAAGTGTAGTGACTTGAAATATAAATGAGTGACTTGAAAATGGTTAAGCATAGTGACTTGAAATTGTTAACTTGTTTCATGAAAATGGTTAAGTGTAGTGAGTTGAAAAGTGATTTAGTGACCTTAAAATGTTTAAGTGTAGTGAATTGAAATGTGAATTAGTGACTTGAAAATGGTTAAATGTAGTGACTTGAAATTGTGCACATGTTTCTTGAAAATTGTTAAGTGTATTGACTTGAAATGTGAATTACTGACTTGAAAATGGTTAAGTGTAGTGACTTAAAATTGAGAACTTGCTTCATGAAAATGGTTAAGTGTAGCGACTTGAAATGTGTACTTGTGACTTTAAAATGGTTAAATGTAGTGTCTTGAAATTGTGAATTTATTTCTTGAAAATGGTGAAGTGTAGTGACTTGAAATGTAAATTAGTTACTTGAAAATGGTTAAATGTAGTGACTTGAAATTGTGAACTATTTTCTTGAAATGGTTAAGTGTATTGATTAGTAATTGTGAATTTGTTTCCTGAAAATGGTTAAGTGTAGTAACTTGAAATGTGAATTAGAGACTTGAAAATGGCTAAGTGTAGTGACTTGAAATATGAATTAGTGACTTGAAAATGGTCAAGTGTAGTGATTTTAAATTATGAACTTGTTTCTTGAAAATTATTAAGTGCAGTGACTTGAAAAGTGATTTAGTTACATGAAAATAGTTAAGTATAGTGACTTAAAATTATGAACTTGTTCCTTGGAAATGTTTAAGATTAGTGACTTGAAATGTGAATTAGTGACTAGAAAATGGTTATAAGTATAGTGATTTGAATTGTGAATTAGAGACTTGAAAATGGCTAAGTGTAGTGACTTGAAATTGTGAACTTTTTTCATGAAATGGTTAAGTGTAGTGACTTGAAATATGAATTAGTGACTTGAAAATGGTTAAATAGAGTGACTTGAAATTGCAAACTTGTTTCTTGAAAATGTTTAAGATTAGTGACTTGAAATGTGAATTAGTGACTAGAAAATAGTCAAGTGTAGTGATTTAAAATTATGAACTTGTTTAATGAAAATTATTAAGTACAGTGACTTCAAAAGTGATTTAGTTACATGAAAATGGTTAAGTATAGTGACTTGAAATTGTGAACTTGTTTCTTGGAAATGTTTAAGATTAGTGACTTGAAATGTGAATTTGTGACTAGAAAATGGTTAAGTGTAGTGACTTGAAATTGTGAACTTGTTTAATGAAATGGTTAAATGTAGTGACTTGAAATTGTGAACTTGATTCTTAAAAATGGTTAAGTGTAGTGACGTGAAATGTTAATTTGTGACTTGAAAATTGTTAAGTGTAGTGACTTGAAATGCGAATTAGTGACTTGGAAAGATTTAAGTGTAGTGACTTTAAATTGTGAATTAGTGACTTTAAAAATGGTTAAGTATAGTGACTTGAAATTGTGAACTTATTTCTTGAAATGGTTAAGTGTAGTGTCTTGAAATTGTGAACTTGTTTCTTGAAAATGGTTAGGTGTAGTGACTTGAAATGTGAATTAGTGACTTGAAAATGGTTAAGTGTAATGACTTGAAATGTGAATTAGTTACTTGAAAATGGTTAAAAATAGTGACTTGAAATCGCGAACTTGTTTCTTGAAAATGGTTAAGATTAGTGACTTGAAATGTGCACTTGTAGTTTAAAATGGTTAAATTAGTGAATTGAAATTGTCAATTAGTGACTTGAAAATGGTTAAATATAGTGACTTGAAATTAGGAACTTGTTACTTGAAAATGGTTAAGTGTAGTGACTTGAAATTGTTAACTTGTTTCATGAAAATGGTTAATTGTAGTGAGTTGAAATGTGAATTAGTGACTTGAAAATGGTTAAGTGTAGTGAATTGAAATGTGAATTAGTGACTTGAAAATGGTTAAATTCAGTGACTTAAAATTGTGAACATGTTTTTTGATGTAGTGAATTGAAATGTGAATTAATGACTTGAAAATGGTTAAATGTAGTGACTTAAAATTGTGAACATGTTTTTTGAAAATTGTTAAGTGTAGTGACTTGAAAAGTGAATTACTGACTTGTAAATGGTTATGTGTAGTGACTTAAAATTGTGAACTTGCTTCATGAAAATGGTTTAGTGTAGTGACCTGAAATGTGAACTTGTGACTTTAAAATGGTGAAATGTAGTGTCTTGAAATTGTGAATTTATTTCTTAAAAATGGCGAAGTGTAGTGACTTGAAATATAATTAGTTACTTCAAAATGGTTAAGTGTAGTGACTTGAAAATGGTTAAGTGTAGTGACTTTAAATTGTGAACTTTTTTATTGAACTGGTTAAATGTAGTGACTTGAAATTGTGAACTTGTTTGGTGAATTGGTTAAGTGTAGCGACTTGAAATTGTGAACTTGTTTCTTGAAAATGGTTAAGTGTAGTGACTTGAAATTGAGAACTTGTTTTATGAAATGGTTAAATGTAGTGACTTGAAATTGTGAACTTGTTTCTTGAAAATGGTTAAGTGTAGTGACTTGAAATGCGAATTAGTGACTTTAATAATAGTTAAGTTTAATGACTTGAAAGTGTGAACTTATTTCTTGAAATGGTTAAGTATAGTGACTTGAAATTGTGAACTTGTTTCTTGGAAATGTTTAAGATTAGTGACTTGAAATGTGAATTAGTGACTTGAAAATGGTTAAGTGTAGTGACTTGAATTGTGAATTAGAGACTTGAAAATGGCTAAGTGTAGTGACTTGAAATTGTGAACATGTTTTTTGATATAGTGATTTGAAATTGTGAATTAGTGACTTGAAAATGGTTAAATATAGTGACTTGAAATTGTGAACTTGTTACTTGAAAATGGTTAAGTGTAGTGACTTGAAATGTGAATTAGTGACTTTAAATTGGTTAAGTGTAGTGACTTTAAATTGTGAACTTGTTTATTGAATTTGTTAAATGTAGTGACTTGAAATTGTAAACTTGTTTCTTGAAAATGGTTAAGTATAGTGACTTGAAAATGGTTAAGTGTAGTGACTTGAAATTGTTTACTTGTTTCATGAAAATGGTTAAGTGTAGTGAGTTGAAATGTGAATTAGTGACTTGAAAATGGTTAAGTGTAGTAAATTGAAATGTGAATTAGTGACTTGAAAATGGTTAAATGTAGTGACTTAAAATTGTGAACGTGTTTTTTGATTTAGTGAATTGAAATGTTAATTTGTGACTTTAAAATGGTTAAATGTAGTGACTTAAAATTGTGAACATGTATTTTGGAAATTGTTAAGTTTAGTTATATGAAAAGTGAATTACTGACTTGTAAATGGTTATGTGTAGTGACCTGAAATGTGAACTTGTGACTTTAAAATGGTTAAATGTAGTGTCTTGAAATTGTGAATCTATTTCTTGAAAATGGTGAAGTGTAGTGACTTGAAATGTAAATTAGTTACTTGAAAATGGTTAAGTGTGTTGACTTGACATGCGAATTAGTGACTTGAAAAGAGTTAAGTTTAGTGACTTTAAATTGTGAATTAGTGACTTTAATAATGGTTAAGTATAGTGACTTGAAATTCTAAACTTGTTTCTTGAAATGGTTAAGTGTAGTGACTTGAAATTGTGAACTTGTTTTTGAAAATGGTCAGGTGTAGTGACTTGAAATGTGAATTAGTGTCTTGAAAATGGTTTAAGTATAGTGACTTGAAATGTGAATTAGTTACTTGAAAATGGTTAAATTTAGTGACTTGAAATTGCGAACTTGTTTCATGAAAATGGTTAAGATTAGTGACCTGAAATGTGCACTTGTGACTTTAAAATGGTTAAATTAGTGATTTGAAATTGTGAATTAGTGACTTGAAAATGGTTAAATATAGTGACTTGAAATTGTGAACTTTTTACTTGAAAATGGTTAAATGTAGGGAATTGAAATTGTGAACTTGTTTCTTGAAAAAGGTTAAAGTGTAGTTACTTGAAATATGAATTAGTGACTTGAAAATGGTGAAGTGTAGAGAATTGAAATTGTGAACTTGTTTCTTGAAAATGATTAAGTGTAGTAACTTGAAATTCTGATCTTGTTTCTTGAAAATGGTTAAGTGTAGTGACTTGAAATATGAATTAGTGACTTGAAATTGGTTAAGTATAGTGATTTGAAATTGTTAACTTATTTCATGAAAATGGTTAAGTGTAGTGAGTTGAAATGTGATTTAGTGACTTGAAAATGGTTAAGTTTAGTGAATTGAAATGCGAATTAGTGACTTGAAAATGGTTAAATGTAGTGACTTGAAATTGTGAACATGTTTCTTGAAAATTGTTAAGTGTAGTTATTTGTAATGTGAATTACTGACTTGAAAATAGTTAAGTGTAGTGTCATAAAATTGTGAACTTGCTTCATGAAAATGGTTAAGTGTAGCGACTTGAAATGTGTACTTGTGACTTTAAAATGGTTAAATGTAGTGTCTTGAAATTGTGAATTTATTTCTTGAAAATGGTGAAGTGTAGAGACTTGAAATGTAAATTAGTTACTTGAAAATGGTTAAGTGTAGTGACTTGAAATTATGAACTATTTTCTTGAAATGGTTAAGTGTAGTGACTTGAAATTGTGAACTTGTTTCTTGAAAATGGTTAGGTGTAGTGACTTGAAATGTGAATTAGTGACTAGAAAATGGTTAAGTGTAGTGACTTGAAATGTGAAATAGTTACTTGAAAATGGTTAAATATAGTGACTTGAAATTGCGAACTTGTTTCTTGAAAATGTTTAAGATTAGTGACTTGAAATGTGAATTTGTGACTTGAAAATGGTTAAGTGTAGTGACTTGAAATGTGAATTAGTGACTTGAAAATGGTTAAGTGTAGTGACTTGAAATGTGAATTAGTTACTTGAAAATGGTTAAATATAGTGACTTGAAATTGTGAACTTGTTTCTTGAAAATGTTTAAGATTAGTGACTTGAAATTTGAATTAGTGACTTGAAAATTGAATTAGTGACTTGAAAATGGTTAAGTGTAGTGACTTAAAATGTGAATTATTTATTTGAAAATGGTTAAATATAGTGACTTAAAATTGCGAACTTGTTTCTTGAAAATGTTTAAGATTAGTGACTTGAAATGTGAATTAGTGACTAGAAAATGGTTAAGTGTAGTGACTTGAAATTGTGAACTTGTTTAATGCAATGGTTAAATGTAGTGACTTGAAATTTTGTTCTTGTTTCTTGAAAATGGTTAAGTGTAGTGCCTTGAAATATGAATTAGTGACTTGAAAAATGTTTAGTGTAGTGACTTGAAATTGTAAACTTGTTTCATGAAAATGGTTAAGTGTAGTGAGTTGAAATGTGAATTAGTGACTTGAAAATGGTTAAGTGTAGTGAATTGAAATATGAATTAGTGACTTGAAAATGGTTTAATGTAGTGACTTAAAATTGTGAACATGTTTTTTGATGTAGTGACTTGAAAATGGTTAAGTGTAGTGAATTGAAATGTGAATTAGTGACTTGATAATGGTTAAATGTAGTGACTTGATATTGTGCACATGTTTCTTGAAAATTGTTAAGTGTAGTGAGTTGAAATTGTAACTTTTTTAATGAATTGGTTAAATCTAGTGACTTGAAATTGTGAACTTGATTCTTTAAAATGGTTAAGTGTAGTGACGTGAAATGTGAATTTGTGACTTGAAAATGGTTAAGTTTCGTGACTTTAAATTGTGAACTTGTTTATTGAAATGGTTAAGTGTAGTGACTTGAAATTGTGAACTTGTTTCTTGAAAATGGTCAGGTGTAGTGACTTGAAATGTGAATTAGTGTCTTGAAAATGGTTTAAGTATAGTGACTTGAAATGTGAATTAGTTATTTGAAAATGGTTAAATTAGTGATTTGAAATTGTGAAGTCTACTTGTACCTGCGCCTGCAGCAAGTAAGGTAAATTCCCCAAGAGGGGTCAGTACGAAATAAGTATTGAGTATGTAAGGCTCAAATGAAACTTTGTAACACATGAACATACTAATGAACTCAATACAAATGAATAGACAATGTGAGTAAGTCACCATGTTGCATTTTGGGAACCATGTGGATTACTTTCATTACTTTCATTGCTTTCTTTACATTCAAGACTCATTTGTCATTACATATCACAATGTACCCGGGCCCCGACTGATCAGTGGGTCTTTCATATCATCATATAGGGATCGAGTCGAGCTAGGCTTATGCCCCTAGACTTGCCACCCTCGGGATTGAGTCGAGCTAGGCTTACGCCCCTAGACTTGCCACCCATAAATCCATATCTCGGGATCGAGTCGAGCTAGGCTTACGCCCCTAGACTTGCCACCTGTACTTGATCATTGACCATATTTGCATTACTTTGTTCATTACTTTGAGATTGATACTTTGATAGTCATAACATCACTTTGGAACTTTGGAACACAACATTGTTGGAAGCTTTGAATCATTGACCAATGAGTGAGAGACATGTGAATAACTTGGCAACATAACCTTAATAGACACAGAGCACTACGGGAACCTTTGGACATTAATCTATGAACAAGAGGCATAAGTAATATCACTATTGAAACATTGGAACACAACCTTATTTGAGCTTTTGGAACATTAACCATGAATATGAGACATGAGATTTACCAATGATCAACGAGTGAAAATTATATGACAATTACCATGGATACGCGGATAGGGGATACCTTGGTACATTTCGGGATAGGACTAGTGAACTATCGATGTGAATACTAATTGTCGTAGAAAGATGCGGACAGGATAACCTTACATACCTTTGTTTCCAAGTATGGATACGTTATTCTATGTAGGAATACAGTGGTCCAGCTCCTGTTTTACGTCTTACTCTACAAGACAAGTTCATACCGGAACTTACATTAGCAACTAGCTACCATGTAGGCGTACACGACGTCAATGAACTATACGACTGCCGTACAATGTCATGTTACCCCTTACAAGACAATTCAAGGCCTTATCATATCAACAACACCACAACACTATGCACATTGACCAAGAAATCCTATATCGATAGCATTTTATACCTCACTTACCTTTTACGCGTTTCTCTTTATCATTCCGTCACATTTATGTCATTATAACAACATGTGAACAACCTTTCATACTTCATACAGTCCCAACCACCTTCATACGATACTTTAAAGTCATTTAAACGACATCACAAGTTGATATTTATATCCAAAAAGGGTATCGGGGCTTTCGGGGATCAATCAGTGACGGAAACACACAAAACGAAATCTGGAGGTGACATGCGCTGCCACCTGCGCACGCAGGTGTCTGGATGCGCATGCAGGTGGCTTCCTGGAAAATTCCAGAGCCATCTGCGTTGGCATCTGCGCGCGCAGATGCCTCGTCTGAGGGGGCGGATGCCCGTTTTTGGTCCGAAATGACTTTTCTTGGGTCTTTTAATGCCATGAATGATCCATGATCACAATCAAACATTTTTGAACATATTCTTGATCAGATTAAACATCAACAATCAGCCATGGCCTCACAACACACATAACGACACTCAAAATCTCATTTCACGGCCCATACGGCCCAATAACCACAAACGATTTCCCCATAACCATTCCATATGTTATGCACATAACTCAAACAAGGTAAGACCATAATAACATCTCACATGTCAATATTTACTCCACCAAGTTCACTCTCTTCAAAACCACAAGTCCGAAATCAAGTTTACAAGACAAACCACCCTTCAATTTAGCAAACATGAACACTTCACCTTATGTGAATTTCTCAATATTCTATCAACATAACCAACACAATATACACCATATAATATGCATAATACATATCACTCCAACATAATAAACACTTAACAAGACTTACCAATGGATGATTTTGGCCAAAAGAGTGACTTGGGACTCTTGAGAGCAAAAGAGAAATTGTTGGAAATTTCTAGAGATGTGATGAGTGTTAAAGGGAATAAAAATCTGATTTATTTCCTTATATAGTACCTCATGTCCCTCTTATCTTTTCCTTAGCATTAAATGCCATTTGATTTAGTCAAATGGATCAAGAAATGGAAGAATGGGTCAAAATAACCCTTTCTGGGCCATGTCTTCTTCCTTTGGGCTTCATTTAAGGGCCCAATAAACTTAGCCTTGTACATGCCCATAATTCCATACAAAATTCATCAAGTCTCTCATGTTTCATTATTTCCATGAATGTTTCGGTCGTTAACTAATTTTTCAAAACATACGGGGTGTTACAATTAGTGACTTGAAATGTGAATTTGTGACTTGAAAATGGTTAAGTGTAGTGACTTGAAATGTGAATTAGTGACTTGAAAATGGTTAAGTGTAGTGACTTGAAATGTGAATTAGTTACTTGAAAATGGTTAAATATAGTGACTTGAAATTGCGAACTTGTTTCTTGAAAATGTTTAAGATTAGTGACTTGAAATTTGAATTAGTGACTTGAAAATGGTTAAGTGTAGTGACTTGAAATGTGAATTAGTTATTTGAAAATGGTTAAATATAGTGACTTAAAATTGCGAACTTGTTTCTTGAAAATGTTTAAGATTAGTGACTTGAAATGTGAATTAGAGACTAGAAAATGGTAAAGTGTAGTGACTTGAAATTGTGAACTTGTTTAATGAAATGGTTAAATGTAGTGACTTGAAATTTTGTTCTTGTTTCTTGAAAATGGTTAAGTGTAGTGCCTTGAAATATGAATTAGTGACTTGAAAATGGTTCAGTGTAGTGACTTGAAATTGTTAACTTGTTTCATGAAAATGGTTAAGTGTAGTGAGTTGAAATGTGAATTAGTGACTTGAAAATGGTTAAGTGTAGTGAATTGAAATGTGAATTAGTGACTTGAATATGGTTAAATGTAGTGAATTGAAATGTGAATTAGTGACTTGAAAATGGTTAAATGTAGTGACTTCAAATTGTGAACATTTTTTTTGATGTAGTGAATTGAAATGTGAATTAGTGACTTGAAAATGGTTAAATGTAGTGACTTAAAATTGTGAACATGTTTTTTGAAAATTGTTAAGTGTAGTGACTTGAAAAGTGAATTACTGACTTGTAAATGGTTATGTGTAATGATTAAAATTGTGAACTTGCTTCATGAAAATGGTTAAGTGTAGTGAGTTGAAATGTGAATTAGTGACTTGAAAATGGTTAAGTGTAGTGAATTGAAATGTGAATTAGTGACTTGAAAATGGTTAAATGTAGTGACTTAAAATTGTGAACATGTTTTTTGATGTAGTGAATTGAAATGTGAATTAGTGACTTGAAAATGGTTAAATGTAGTGACTTAAAATTGTGAACATGTTTTTTGAAAATTGTTAAGTGTAGTGACTTGAAAAGTGAATTACTGACTTGTAAATGGTTATGTGTAGTGACTTAAAATTGTGAACTTGCTTCATGAAAATGGTTTAGTGTAGTGACTTGAAAAGTGAATTACTGACTTGTAAATGGTGTGTTGTGATTAAAATTGTGAACTTGCTTCATGAAAATGGTTAAATATAGTGTCTTGAAATTGTGAATTTATTTCTTGAAAATGGTGAAGTATAGTGACTTGAAATATAAATTAGTTACTTGAAAATGGTTAAGTGTAGTGACTTGAAAATGGTTAAGTGTAGTGACTTTAAATTGTGAACTTGTTTATTGAACTGGTTAAATGTAGTGACTTGAAATTGTGAACTTGTTTCTTGAATTGGTCAAGTGTAGCGACTTGAAATTGTGAACTTGTTTCTTGAAATGGTTAAGTGTAGTGACTTGAAATTGTGAATTAGTGACTTGAAAATGGTTAAGTATAATGACTTGAAATTTGAATTAGTTACTTGAAAATGGTTAAATTTAGTGACTTGAAATTGCGAACTTGTTTCTTGAAAATGGTTAAGATTAGTGACTTGAAATGTGTACTTGTAACTTTAAAATGGTTAAATTAGTGATTTGAAATTGTGAATTAGTGAATTGAAATTTTTTAGGTGTAATGAATTGAAATGTGAATTAGTGACTTGAAAATCGTTAAGTATTGTGACTTGAAATGTGAATTAGTTACTTGAAAATGGTTAAATTTAGTGACTTGAAATTGCGGACTTGTTTCTTGAAAATTGTTAAGATTAGTGACTTGAAATGTGCACTTGTGACTTTAAAATGGTTAAATTAGTGATTTGAAATTGTGAATTAGTGAATTGAAAATGGTTAAATATAGTGACTTGAAATTGTGAACTGGTTACTTGAAAATGGTTAAGTGTAGTGACTTTAAGTTGTGAACTTGTTTATTGAACTTGTTAAATGCAGTGACTTGATATTGTAAACTTGTTTCTTGAAAATGGTTAAGTGTAGTGACTTGAAATGTGAATTAGTGACTTGAAAATGGTTAAGTGTAGTGACTTGAAATGTGAATTAGTTATTTGAAAATGGTTAAATATAGTGACTTGAAATTGCAACCTTGTTTTTTGAAAATGTTTAAGATTAGTGATTTGAAAGTTGAATTAGTGACTAGAAAATGGTTAAGTGTAGTGACTTGAAATTGTGAACTTGTTTAATGAAATGGTTAAACGTAGTGAATTGAAATTGTGAACTAGTTTCTTGAAAATAGTTAAGTGTAGTGATTTGAAATGCGAATTAGTGACTTGAAAAGAGTTAAGTGTAGTGACTTTAAATTGTGAATTAGTGACTTTAAAAATGGTTAAGTGTAGTGTGTTGAAATGTGAATTAGTGACCTAAAAATGGTTAAGTGTAGTGACTTGAAATTCTGGTCTTGTTTCTTTTAAATGGTTAAGTGTAGTGACTTGAAATATAAATGAGTGACTTGAAAATGGTTAAGCATAGTGACTTGAAATTGTTAACTTGTTTCATGAAAATGGTTAAGTGTAGTGTGTTGAAAAGTGATTTAGTGACCTTAAAATGTTTAAGTGTAGTGAATTGAAATGTGAATTAGTGACTTGAAAATGGTTAAATGTAGTGACTTGAAATTGTGCACATGTTTCTTGAAAATTGTTAAGTGTATTGACTTGAAATGTGAATTACTGACTTGAAAATGGTTAAGTGTAGTGACTTAAAATTGAGAACTTGCTTCATGAAAATGGTTAAGTGTAGTGACTTGAAATGTGTACTTGTGACTTTAAAATGGTTAAATGTAGTGTCTTGAAATTGTGAATTTATTTCTTGAAAATGGTGAAGTGTAGTGACTTGAAATGTAAATTAGTTACTTGAAAATGGTTAAGTGTAGTGACTTGAAAATGGTTAAGTGTAGTGACTTTAAATTGTGAACTTGTTTATTGAACTGGTTAAATGTAGTGACTTGAAATTGTGAACTTGTTTCTTGAATTGGTCAAGTGTAGCGACTTGAAATTGTGAACTTGTTTCTTGAAATGGTTAAGTGTAGTGACTTGAAATTGTGAATTAGTGACTTGAAAATGGTTAAGTATAATGACTTGAAATTTGAATTAGTTACTTGAAAATGGTTAAATTTAGTGACTTGAAATTGCGAACTTGTTTCTTGAAAATGGTTAAGATTAGTGACTTGAAATGTGTACTTGTGACTTTAAAATGGTTAAATTAGTGATTTGAAATTGTGAATTAGTGAATTGAAATTTTTTAGGTGTAATGAATTGAAATGTGAATTAGTGACTTGAAAATCGTTAAGTATTGTGACTTGAAATGTGAATTAGTTACTTGAAAAGAGTTAAGTGTAGTGACTTTAAATTGTGAATTAGTGACTTTAAAAATGGTTAAGTGTAGTGTGTTGAAATGTGAATTAGTGACCTAAAAATGGTTAAGTGTAGTGACTTGAAATTCTGGTCTTGTTTCTTTTAAATGGTTAAGTGTAGTGACTTGAAATATAAATGAGTGACTTGAAAATGGTTAAGCATAGTGACTTGAAATTGTTAACTTGTTTCATGAAAATGGTTAAGTGTAGTGAGTTGAAAAGTGATTTAGTGACCTTAAAATGTTTAAGTGTAGTGAATTGAAATGTGAATTAGTGACTTGAAAATGGTTAAATGTAGTGACTTGAAATTGTGCACATGTATCTTGAAAATTGTTAAGTGTATTGACTTGAAATGTGAATTACTGACTTGAAAATGGTTAAGTGTAGTGACTTAAAATTGAGAACTTGCTTCATGAAAATGGTTAAGTGTAGCGACTTGAAATGTGTACTTGTGACTTTAAAATGGTTAAATGTAGTGTCTTGAAATTGTGAATTTATTTCTTGAAAATGGTGAAGTGTAGTGACTTGAAATGTAAATTAGTTACTTGAAAATGGTTAAATGTAGTGACTTGAAATTGTGAACTATTTTCTTGAAATGGTTAAGTGTATTGATTAGTAATTGTGAATTTGTTTCCTGAAAATGGTTAAGTGTAGTAACTTGAAATGTGAATTAGAGACTTGAAAATGGCTAAGTGTAGTGACTTGAAATTGTGAACTTTTTTCATGAAATGCTTAAGTGTAGTGACTTGAAATATGAATTAGTGACTTGAAAATGGTCAAGTGTAGTGATTTTAAATTATGAACTTGTTTCTTGAAAATTATTAAGTGCAGTGACTTGAAAAGTGATTTAGTTACATGAAAATAGTTAAGTATAGTGACTTAAAATAATGAACTTGTTCCTTGGAAATGTTTAAGATTAGTGACTTGAAATGTGAATTAGTGACTAGAAAATGGTTATAAGTATAGTGATTTGAATTGTGAATTAGAGACTTGAAAATGGCAAAGTGTAGTGACTTGAAATTGTGAACTTTTTTCATGAAATGATTAAGTGTAGTGACTTGAAATGTGAATTAGTGACTTGAAAATGGTTAAATAGAGTGACTTGAAATTGCAAACTTGTTTCTTGAAAATGTTTAAGATTAGTGACTTGAAATGTGAATTAGTGACTAGAAAATAGTTAAGTGTAGTGACTTGAAATTGTGAACTTGTTTAATGAAATGGTTAAATGTAGTGACTTGAAATTTTGTTCTTGTTTCTTGAAAATGGTTAAGTGTAGTGCCTTGAAATATGAATTAGTGACTTGAAAATGGTTCAGTGTAGTGACTTGAAATTGTTAACTTGTTTCATGAAAATGGTTAAGTGTAGTGAGTTGAAATGTGAATTAGTGACTTGAAAATGGTTAAGTGTAGTGAATTGAAATGTGAATTAGTGACTTGAAAATGGTTAAATGTAGTGACTTAAAATTGTGAACATGTTTTTTGATGTAGTGAAATGAAATGTGAATTAGTGACTTGAAAATGGTTAAATGTAGTGACTTAAAATTGTGAACATGTTTTTTGAAAATTGTTAAGTGTAGTGACTTGAAAAGTGAATTACTGACTTGTAAATGGTTATGTGTAGTGACTTAAAATTGTGAACTTGCTTCATGAAAATGGTTTAGTGTAGTGACCTGAAAAGTGAACTTGTGACTTTGAAATGGTTAAATGTAGTGTCTTGAAATTTTGAATTTATTTCTTGAAAATGGTGAAGTGTAGTGACTTGAAATGTAAATTAGTTACTTGAAAATGGTTAAGTGTAATGACATTAAAATGGTTAAGTGTAGTGACTTTAAATTGTGAAATTTTATATTGAACTGGTTAAATGTAGTGACTTGAAATTGTGAACTTGTTTCTTCAATTGGTTAAGTGTAGCGACTTGAAATTGTGAACTTGTTTCTTCAATTGGTTAAGTGTATCGACTTGAAATTGTGAACTTGTTTCTTGAAAATGGTTAAGTGTAGTGACTTGAAATTGTGAACTTGTTTAATGAAATGGTCAAATGTAGTGACTTGAAATTGTGAACTTGTTTCTTGAAAATGGTTAAGTGTAGTGAATTGAAATGTGAATTAGTGACTTGAAAATGGTTAAATGTAGTGACTTTAAATTGTGAACATGTTTTTTGATGTAGTGAATTGAAATGTGAATTAGTGACTTGAAAATGGTTAAATGTAGTGACTTAAAATTGTAAACATGTTTTTTGAAAATTGTTAAGTGTAGTGACTTGAAAAGTGAATTACTGACTTGTAAATGGTGTGTAGTGATTAAAATTGTGAACTTGCTTCATGAAAATGGTTAAATATAGTGTCTTGAAATTGTGAATTTATTTCTTGAAAATGGTGAAGTATAGTGACTTGAAATATAAATTAGTTACTTGAAAATAGTTAAGTGTAGTGACTTGAAAATGATTAAGTGTAGTGACTTTAAATTGTGAACTTGTTTATTGAACTGGTTAAATGTAGTGACTTGAAATTGTGAACTTGTTTCTTGAATTGGTCAAGTGTAGCGACTTGAAATTGTGAACTTGTTTCTTGAAATGGTTAAGTGTAGTGACTTGAAATTGTGAACTTGTTTCTTGAAAATGGTTAGGTGTAGTGACTTGAAATTGTGAACTATTTTCTTGAAATGGTTAAGTGTATTGATTAGTAATTGTGAATTTGTTTCCTGAAAATGGTTAAGTGTAGTAACTTGAAATGTGAATTAGAGACTTGAAAATGGCTAAGTGTAGTGACTTGAAATTGTGAACTTTTTTCATGAAATGCTTAAGTGTAGTGACTTGAAATATGAATTAGTGACTTGAAAATGGTCAAGTGTAGTGATTTTAAATTATGAACTTGTTTCTTTAAAATTATTAAGTGCAGTGACTTGAAAAGTGATTTAGTTACATGAAAATAGTTAAGTATAGTGACTTAAAATTATGAACTTGTTCCTTGGAAATGTTTAAGATTAGTGACTTGAAATGTGAATTAGTGACTAGAAAATGGTTATAAGTATAGTGATTTGAATTGTGAATTAGAGACTTGAAAATGGCAAAGTGTAGTGACTTGAAATTGTGAACTTTTTTCATGAAATGATTAAGTGTAGTGACTTGAAATGTGAATTAGTGACTTGAAAATGGTTAAATAGAGTGACTTGAAATTGCAAACTTGTTTCTTGAAAATGTTTAAGATTAGTGACTTGAAATGTGAATTAGTGACTAGAAAATAGTTAAGTGTAGTGACTTGAAATTGTGAACTTGTTTAATGAAATGGTTAAATGTAGTGACTTGAAATTTTGAACTAGTTTCTTGAAAATAGTTAAGTGTAGTGATTTGAAATGCGAATTAGTGACTTGAAAAGAGTTAAGTGTAGTGACTTTAAATTGTGAATTAGTGACTTTAAAAATGGTTAAGTGTAGTGTGTTGAAATGTGAATTAGTGACCTAAAAATGGTTAAGTGTAGTGACTTGAAATTCTGGTCTTGTTTCTTTTAAATGGTTAAGTGTAGTGACTTGAAATATAAATGAGTGACTTGAAAATGGTTAAGCATAGTGACTTGAAATTGTTAACTTGTTTCATGAAAATGGTTAAGTGTAGTGAGTTGAAAAGTGATTTAGTGACCTTAAAATGTTTAAGTGTAGTGAATTGAAATGTGAATTAGTGACTTGAAAATGGTTAAATGTAGTGACTTGAAATTGTGCACATGTATCTTGAAAATTGTTAAGTGTATTGACTTGAAATGTGAATTACTGACTTGAAAATGGTTAAGTGTAGTGACTTAAAATTGAGAACTTGCTTCATGAAAATGGTTAAGTGTAGCGACTTGAAATGTGTACTTGTGACTTTAAAATGGTTAAATGTAGTGTCTTGAAATTGTGAATTTATTTCTTGAAAATGGTGAAGTGTAGTGACTTGAAATGTAAATTAGTTACTTGAAAATGGTTAAATGTAGTGACTTGAAATTGTGAACTATTTTCTTGAAATGGTTAAGTGTATTGATTAGTAATTGTGAATTTGTTTCCTGAAAATGGTTAAGTGTAGTAACTTGAAATGTGAATTAGAGACTTGAAAATGGCTAAGTGTAGTGACTTGAAATTGTGAACTTTTTTCATGAAATGCTTAAGTGTAGTGACTTGAAATATGAATTAGTGACTTGAAAATGGTCAAGTGTAGTGATTTTAAATTATGAACTTGTTTCTTGAAAATTATTAAGTGCAGTGACTTGAAAAGTGATTTAGTTACATGAAAATAGTTAAGTATAGTGACTTAAAATAATGAACTTGTTCCTTGGAAATGTTTAAGATTAGTGACTTGAAATGTGAATTAGTGACTAGAAAATGGTTATAAGTATAGTGATTTGAATTGTGAATTAGAGACTTGAAAATGGCAAAGTGTAGTGACTTGAAATTGTGAACTTTTTTCATGAAATGATTAAGTGTAGTGACTTGAAATGTGAATTAGTGACTTGAAAATGGTTAAATAGAGTGACTTGAAATTGCAAACTTGTTTCTTGAAAATGTTTAAGATTAGTGACTTGAAATGTGAATTAGTGACTAGAAAATAGTTAAGTGTAGTGACTTGAAATTGTGAACTTGTTTAATGAAATGGTTAAATGTAGTGACTTGAAATTTTGTTCTTGTTTCTTGAAAATGGTTAAGTGTAGTGCCTTGAAATATGAATTAGTGACTTGAAAATGGTTCAGTGTAGTGACTTGAAATTGTTAACTTGTTTCATGAAAATGGTTAAGTGTAGTGAGTTGAAATGTGAATTAGTGACTTGAAAATGGTTAAGTGTAGTGAATTGAAATGTGAATTAGTGACTTGAAGATGGTTAAATGTAGTGAATTGAAATGTGAAATAGTGAATTGAAAATGGTTAAATGTAGTGACTTCAAATTGTGAACATTTTTTTTGATGTAGTGAATTGAAATGTGAATTAGTGACTTGAAAATGGTTAAATGTAGTGACTTAAAATTGTGAACATGTTTTTTGAAAATTGTTAAGTGTAGTGACTTGAAAAGTGAATTACTGACTTGTAAATGGTTATGTGTAATGATTAAAATTGTGAACTTGCTTCATGAAAATGGTTAAGTGTAGTGAGTTGAAATGTGAATTAGTGACTTGAAAATGGTTAAGTGTAGTGAATTGAAATGTGAATTAGTGACTTGAAAATGGTTAAATGTAGTGACTTAAAATTGTGAACATGTTTTTTGATGTAGTGAAATGAAATGTGAATTAGTGACTTGAAAATGGTTAAATGTAGTGACTTAAAATTGTGAACATGTTTTTTGAAAATTGTTAAGTGTAGTGACTTGAAAAGTGAATTACTGACTTGTAAATGGTTATGTGTAGTGACTTAAAATTGTGAACTTGCTTCATGAAAATGGTTTAGTGTAGTGACCTGAAAAGTGAACTTGTGACTTTAAAATGGTTAAATGTAGTGTCTTGAAATTTTGAATTTATTTCTTGAAAATGGTGAAGTGTAGTGACTTGAAATGTAAATTAGTTACTTGAAAATGGTTAAGTGTAATGACATTAAAATGGTTAAGTGTAGTGACTTTAAATTGTGAAATTTTATATTGAACTGGTTAAATGTAGTGACTTGAAATTGTGAACTTGTTTCTTCAATTGGTTAAGTGTAGCGACTTGAAATTGTGAACTTGTTTCTTCAATTGGTTAAGTGTATCGACTTGAAATTGTGAACTTGTTTCTTGAAAATGGTTAAGTGTAGTGACTTGAAATTGTGAACTTGTTTAATGAAATGGTCAAATGTAGTGACTTGAAATTGTGAACTTGTTTCTTGAAAATGGTTAAGTGTAGTGAATTGAAATGTGAATTAGTGACTTGAAAATGGTTAAATGTAGTGACTTTAAATTGTGAACATGTTTTTTGATGTAGTGAATTGAAATGTGAATTAGTGACTTGAAAATGGTTAAATGTAGTGACTTAAAATTGTAAACATGTTTTTTGAAAATTGTTAAGTGTAGTGACTTGAAAAGTGAATTACTGACTTGTAAATGGTGTGTAGTGATTAAAATTGTGAACTTGCTTCATGAAAATGGTTAAATATAGTGTCTTGAAATTGTGAATTTATTTCTTGAAAATGGTGAAGTATAGTGACTTGAAATATAAATTAGTTACTTGAAAATAGTTAAGTGTAGTGACTTGAAAATGGTTAAGTGTAGTGACTTTAAATTGTGAACTTGTTTATTGAACTGGTTAAATGTAGTGACTTGAAATTGTGAACTTGTTTCTTGAATTGGTCAAGTGTAGCGACTTGAAATTGTGAACTTGTTTCTTGAAATGGTTAAGTGTAGTGACTTGAAATTGTGAACTTGTTTCTTGAAAATGGTTAGGTGTAGTGACTTGAAATGTGAATTAGTGACTTGAAAATGGTTAAGTATAATGACTTGAAATGTGAATTAGTTACTTGAAAATGGTTAAATTTAGTGACTTGAAATTGCGAACTTGTTTCTTGAAAATGGTTAAGATTAGTGACTTGAAATGTGTACTTGTGACTTTAAAATGGTTAAATTAGTGATTTGAAATTGTGAATTAGTGAATTGAAATTTTTTAGGTGTAATGAATTGAAATGTGAATTAGTGACTTGAAAATCGTTAAGTATTGTGACTTGAAATGTGAATTAGTTACTTGAAAATGGTTAAATTTAGTGACTTGAAATTGCGGACTTGTTTCTTGAAAATTGTTAAGATTAGTGACTTGAAATGTGCACTTGTGACTTTAACATGGTTAAATTAGTGATTTGAAATTGTGAATTAGTGACTTTAAAATGGTTAAATATAGTGACTTGAAATTGTGAACTGGTTACTTGAAAATGGTTAAGTGTAGTGACTTGAAATGTGAATTAGTGACTTGAAAATGGTTAAGTGTAGTGACTTTAAGTTGTGAACTTGTTTATTGAACTTGTTAAATGCAGTGACTTGAAATTGTAAACTTGTTTCTTGAAAATGGTTAAGTGTAGTGACTTGAAATGCGAATTAGTGACTTAAAAATGGTTAAGGGTAGTGACTTGAAATTTTGATCTTATTTCTTGAAAATGGTTAAGTGTAGTGACTTGAAATATGAATTAGTGACTTGAAAATGGTTAAGTATAGTGATTTGAAATTGTTAACTTATTTCATTAAAATGGTTAAGTGTAGTGAGTTGAAATGTGATTTAGTGACTTGAAAATGGTTAAGTGTAGTGACTTGAAATTGTGAACTGGTTACTTGAAAATGGTTAAGTGTAGTGACTTGAAATGTGCACTTGTGACTTTAAAATGGTTAAATTAGTGATTTGAAATTGTGAATTAGTGACTTTAAAATGGTTAAATATAGTGACTTGAAATTGTGAACTGGTTACTTGAAAATGGTTAAGTGTAGTGACTTGAAATGTGAATTAGTGACTTGACAATGGTTAAGTGTAGTGACTTTAAGTTGTGAACTTGTTTATTGAACTTGTTAAATGTAGTGACTTGAAATTGTAAACTTGTTTCTTGAAAATGGTTAAGTGTAGTGACTTGAAATATGAATTAGTGACTTGAAAATGGTTAAGTATAGTGATTTGAAATTGTTAACTTATTTCATTAAAATGGTTAAGTGTAGTGAGTTGAAATGTGAATTAGTGACTTGAAAATTGTTAAATGTAGTGACTTGAAATTGTTAACATGTTTCTTGAAAATTATTAAGTGTAGTTGCTTGAAATGTGAATTACTGACTTGCAAATGGTTAAGTGTAGTGTCTTGAAATTGTGAATTTATTTCTTGAAAATGGTGAAGTGTAGTGACTTGAAATGTAAATTAGTTACTTGAAAATGGTTAAGTGTAGTGACTTGAAATTGTGAACTATTTTCTTGAAATGGTTAAGTGTAGTGACTTGAAATTCTGAACTTGTTTCTTGAAAATGGTTAGGTGTAGTGACTTGAAATGTGAATTAGTGACTAGAAAATGGTTAAGTGTACTGACTTGAAATGTGAATTAGTTACTTGAAAATGGTTAAATATAGTGACTTGAAATTGCGAACTTGTTTCTTGAAAATGTTTAAGATTAGTGACTTGAAATGTGCATTTGTGACTTGAAAATGGTTAAGTGTAGTGACTTGAAATGTGAATTAGTGACTTGAAAATGGTTAAGTGTAGTGACTTGAAATTTGAATTAGTTATTTGAAAATGGTTAAATATAGTGACTTCAAATTGCGAACTTGTTTCTTGAAAATGTTTAAGATTAGTGACTTGAAATTTGAATTAGTGACTAGAAAATGGTTAAGTGTAGTTACTTGAAATTGTGAACTTGTTTAATGAAATGGTTAAATGTAGTGACTTGAAATTTTGTTCTTGTTTCTTGAAAATGGTTAAGTGTAGTGCCTTGAAATATGAATTAGTGACTTTTGAAATGGTTAAGTCTAGTGACTTGAAATTGCAAACTTGTTTCTTGAAAATGTTTAAGATTAGTGACTTGAAATGTGAATTAGTGACTTGAAAATGGTTAAGTCTAGTGACTTGAAATGTGAATTAGTTATTTGAAAATGGTTAAATATAGTGACTTAAAATTGGAAACTTGTTTCTTGAAAATGTTTAAGATTAGTGATTTGAAATGTGAATTAGTGACTAGAAAATGGTTAAGTGTAGTGACTTGAAATTGTGAACTTGTTTAATGAAATGGTTAAATGTAGTGATTTGAAATTTTGATCTTGTTTCTTGAAACTGGTTAAGTGTAGTACCTTGAAATATGAATTAGTGACTTGAAAATGGTTAGATGTAGTGACTTGAAATTGTCAACTTGTTTCATGAAAATGGTTAAGTGTAGTGAGTTGAAATGTGAATTAGTGACTTGAAAATGGTTAAGTGTAGTGACTTGAAATGTGAATTAGTGACTTGAAAATGGTTAAGTGTAGTGACTTGAAATGTGAATTAGTTATTTGAAAATGGTTAAATATAGTGACTTGAAATTGCAACCTTGTTTTTTGAAAATGTTTAAGATTAGTGATTTGAAATTTGAATTAGTGACTAGAAAATGGTTAAGTGTAGTGACTTGAAATTGTGAACTTGTTTAATGAAATGGTTAAACGTAGTGAATTGAAATTGTGAACTAGTTTCTTGAAAATAGTTAAGTGTAGTGATTTGAAATGCGAATTAGTGACTTGAAAAGAGTTAAGTGTAGTGACTTTAAATTGTGAATTAGTGACTTTAAAAATGGTTAAGTGTAGTGTGTTGAAATGTGAATTAGTGACCTAAAAATGGTTAAGTGTAGTGACTTGAAATTCTGGTCTTGTTTCTTTTAAATGGTTAAGTGTAGTGACTTGAAATATAAATGAGTGACTTGAAAATGGTTAAGCATAGTGACTTGAAATTGTTAACTTGTTTCATGAAAATTGTTAAGTGTAGTGAGTTGAAAAGTGATTTAGTGACCTTAAAATGTTTAAGTGTAGTGAATTGAAATGTGAATTAGTGACTTGAAAATGGTTAAATGTAGTGACTTGAAATTGTGCACATGTTTCTTGAAAATTGTTAAGTGTATTGACTTGAAATGTGAATTACTGACTTGAAAATGGTTAAGTGTAGTGACTTAAAATTGAGAACTTGCTTCATGAAAATGGTTAAGTGTAGTGACTTGAAATGTGTACTTGTGACTTTAAAATGGTTAAATGTAGTGTCTTGAAATTGTGAATTTATTTCTTGAAAATGGTGAAGTGTAGTGACTTGAAATGTAAATTAGTTACTTGAAAATGGTTAAATGTAGTGACTTGAAATTGTGAACTATTTTCTTGAAATGGTTAAGTGTATTGATTAGTAATTGTGAATTTGTTTCCTGAAAATGGTTAAGTGTAGTAACTTGAAATGTGAATTAGAGACTTGAAAATGGCTAAGTGTAGTGACTTGAAATTGTGAACTTTTTTCATGAAATGCTTAAGTGTAGTGACTTGAAATATGAATTAGTGACTTGAAAATGGTCAAGTGTAGTGATTTTAAATTATGAACTTGTTTCTTGAAAATTATTAAGTGCAGTGACTTGAAAAGTGATTTAGTTACATGAAAATAGTTAAGTATAGTGACTTAAAATTATGAACTTGTTCCTTGGAAATGTTTAAGATTAGTGACTTGAAATGTGAATTAGTGACTAGAAAATGGTTATAAGTATAGTGATTTGAATTGTGAATTAGAGACTTGAAAATGGCAAAGTGTAGTGACTTGAAATTGTGAACTTTTTTCATGAAATGATTAAGTGTAGTGACTTGAAATGTGAATTAGTGACTTGAAAATGGTTAAATAGAGTGACTTGAAATTGCAAACTTGTTTCTTGAAAATGTTTAAGATTAGTGACTTGAAATGTGAATTAGTGACTAGAAAATAGTTAAGTGTAGTGACTTGAAATTGTGAACTTGTTTAATGAAATGGTTAAATGTAGTGACTTGAAATTTTGAACTAGTTTCTTGAAAATAGTTAAGTGTAGTGATTTGAAATGCGAATTAGTGACTTGAAAAGAGTTAAGTGTAGTGACTTTAAATTGTGAATTAGTGACTTTAAAAATGGTTAAGTGTAGTGTGTTGAAATGTGAATTAGTGACCTAAAAATGGTTAAGTGTAGTGACTTGAAATTCTGGTCTTGTTTCTTTTAAATGGTTAAGTGTAGTGACTTGAAATATAAATGAGTGACTTGAAAATGGTTAAGCATAGTGACTTGAAATTGTTAACTTGTTTCATGAAAATGGTTAAGTGTAGTGAGTTGAAAAGTGATTTAGTGACCTTAAAATGTTTAAGTGTAGTGAATTGAAATGTGAATTAGTGACTTGAAAATGGTTAAATGTAGTGACTTGAAATTGTGCACATGTTTCTTGAAAATTGTTAAGTGTATTGACTTGAAATGTGAATTACTGACTTGAAAATGGTTAAGTGTAGTGACTTAAAATTGAGAACTTGCTTCATGAAAATGGTTAAGTGTAGCGACTTGAAATGTGTACTTGTGACTTTAAAATGGTTAAATGTAGTGTCTTGAAATTGTGAATTTATTTCTTGAAAATGGTGAAGTGTAGTGACTTGAAATGTAAATTAGTTACTTGAAAATGGTTAAATGTAGTGACTTGAAATTGTGAACTATTTTCTTGAAATGGTTAAGTGTATTGATTAGTAATTGTGAATTTGTTTCCTGAAAATGGTTAAGTGTAGTAACTTGAAATGTGAATTAGAGACTTGAAAATGGCTAAGTGTAGTGACTTGAAATTGTGAACTTTTTTCATGAAATGCTTAAGTGTAGTGACTTGAAATATGAATTAGTGACTTGAAAATGGTCAAGTGTAGTGATTTTAAATTATGAACTTGTTTCTTGAAAATTATTAAGTGCAGTGACTTGAAAAGTGATTTAGTTACATGAAAATAGTTAAGTATAGTGACTTAAAATAATGAACTTGTTCCTTGGAAATGTTTAAGATTAGTGACTTGAAATGTGAATTAGTGACTAGAAAATGGTTATAAGTATAGTGATTTGAATTGTGAATTAGAGACTTGAAAATGGCAAAGTGTAGTGACTTGAAATTGTGAACTTTTTTCATGAAATGATTAAGTGTAGTGACTTGAAATGTGAATTAGTGACTTGAAAATGGTTAAATAGAGTGACTTGAAATTGCAAACTTGTTTCTTGAAAATGTTTAAGATTAGTGACTTGAAATGTGAATTAGTGACTAGAAAATAGTTAAGTGTAGTGACTTGAAATTGTGAACTTGTTTAATGAAATGGTTAAATGTAGTGACTTGAAATTTTGTTCTTGTTTCTTGAAAATGGTTAAGTGTAGTGCCTTGAAATATGAATTAGTGACTTGAAAATGGTTCAGTGTAGTGACTTGAAATTGTTAACTTGTTTCATGAAAATGGTTAAGTGTAGTGAGTTGAAATGTGAATTAGTGACTTGAAAATGGTTAAGTGTAGTGAATTGAAATGTGAATTAGTGACTTGAAGATGGTTAAATGTAGTGAATTGAAATGTGAAATAGTGAATTGAAAATGGTTAAATGTAGTGACTTCAAATTGTGAACATTTTTTTTGATGTAGTGAATTGAAATGTGAATTAGTGACTTGAAAATGGTTAAATGTAGTGACTTAAAATTGTGAACATGTTTTTTGAAAATTGTTAAGTGTAGTGACTTGAAAAGTGAATTACTGACTTGTAAATGGTTATGTGTAATGATTAAAATTGTGAACTTGCTTCATGAAAATGGTTAAGTGTAGTGAGTTGAAATGTGAATTAGTGACTTGAAAATGGTTAAGTGTAGTGAATTGAAATGTGAATTAGTGACTTGAAAATGGTTAAATGTAGTGACTTAAAATTGTGAACATGTTTTTTGATGTAGTGAAATGAAATGTGAATTAGTGACTTGAAAATGGTTAAATGTAGTGACTTAAAATTGTGAACATGTTTTTTGAAAATTGTTAAGTGTAGTGACTTGAAAAGTGAATTACTGACTTGTAAATGGTTATGTGTAGTGACTTAAAATTGTGAACTTGCTTCATGAAAATGGTTTAGTGTAGTGACCTGAAAAGTGAACTTGTGACTTTAAAATGGTTAAATGTAGTGTCTTGAAATTTTGAATTTATTTCTTGAAAATGGTGAAGTGTAGTGACTTGAAATGTAAATTAGTTACTTGAAAATGGTTAAGTGTAATGACATTAAAATGGTTAAGTGTAGTGACTTTAAATTGTGAAATTTTATATTGAACTGGTTAAATGTAGTGACTTGAAATTGTGAACTTGTTTCTTCAATTGGTTAAGTGTAGCGACTTGAAATTGTGAACTTGTTTCTTCAATTGGTTAAGTGTATCGACTTGAAATTGTGAACTTGTTTCTTGAAAATGGTTAAGTGTAGTGACTTGAAATTGTGAACTTGTTTAATGAAATGGTCAAATGTAGTGACTTGAAATTGTGAACTTGTTTCTTGAAAATGGTTAAGTGTAGTGAATTGAAATGTGAATTAGTGACTTGAAAATGGTTAAATGTAGTGACTTTAAATTGTGAACATGTTTTTTGATGTAGTGAATTGAAATGTGAATTAGTGACTTGAAAATGGTTAAATGTAGTGACTTAAAATTGTAAACATGTTTTTTGAAAATTGTTAAGTGTAGTGACTTGAAAAGTGAATTACTGACTTGTAAATGGTGTGTAGTGATTAAAATTGTGAACTTGCTTCATGAAAATGGTTAAATATAGTGTCTTGAAATTGTGAATTTATTTCTTGAAAATGGTGAAGTATAGTGACTTGAAATATAAATTAGTTACTTGAAAATAGTTAAGTGTAGTGACTTGAAAATGGTTAAGTGTAGTGACTTTAAATTGTGAACTTGTTTATTGAACTGGTTAAATGTAGTGACTTGAAATTGTGAACTTGTTTCTTGAATTGGTCAAGTGTAGCGACTTGAAATTGTGAACTTGTTTCTTGAAATGGTTAAGTGTAGTGACTTGAAATTGTGAACTTGTTTCTTGAAAATGGTTAGGTGTAGTGACTTGAAATGTGAATTAGTGACTTGAAAATGGTTAAGTATAATGACTTGAAATGTGAATTAGTTACTTGAAAATGGTTAAATTTAGTGACTTGAAATTGCGAACTTGTTTCTTGAAAATGGTTAAGATTAGTGACTTGAAATGTGTACTTGTGACTTTAAAATGGTTAAATTAGTGATTTGAAATTGTGAATTAGTGAATTGAAATTTTTTAGGTGTAATGAATTGAAATGTGAATTAGTGACTTGAAAATCGTTAAGTATTGTGACTTGAAATGTGAATTAGTTACTTGAAAATGGTTAAATTTAGTGACTTGAAATTGCGGACTTGTTTCTTGAAAATTGTTAAGATTAGTGACTTGAAATGTGCACTTGTGACTTTAACATGGTTAAATTAGTGATTTGAAATTGTGAATTAGTGACTTTAAAATGGTTAAATATAGTGACTTGAAATTGTGAACTGGTTACTTGAAAATGGTTAAGTGTAGTGACTTGAAATGTGAATTAGTGACTTGAAAATGGTTAAGTGTAGTGACTTTAAGTTGTGAACTTGTTTATTGAACTTGTTAAATGCAGTGACTTGAAATTGTAAACTTGTTTCTTGAATTGGTCAAGTGTAGCGACTTGAAATTGTGAACTTGTTTCTTGAAATGGTTAAGTGTAGTGACTTGAAATTGTGAACTTGTTTCTTGAAAATGGTTAGGTGTAGTGACTTGAAATGTGAATTAGTGACTTGAAAATGGTTAAGTATAATGACTTGAAATGTGAATTAGTTACTTGAAAATGGTTAAATTTAGTGACTTGAAATTGTGAACTTGTTTCTTGAAAATGGTTAGGTGTAGTGACTTGAAATGTGAATTAGTGACTTGAAAATGGTTAAGTATAATGACTTGAAATGTGAATTAGTTACTTGAAAATGGTTAAGTGTAGTGACTTGAAATGCGAATTAGTGACTTAAAAATGGTTAAGGGTAGTGACTTGAAATTCTGATCTTGTTTCTTGAAAATGGTTAAGTGTAGTGACTTGAAATATGAATTAGTGACTTGAAAATGGTTAAGTATAGTGATTTGAAATTGTTAACTTATTTCATTAAAATGGTTAAGTGTAGTGAGTTGAAATGTGATTTAGTGACTTGAAAATGGTTAAGTGTAGTGACTTGAAATTGTGAACTGGTTACTTGAAAATGGTTAAGTGTAGTGACTTGAAATGTGCACTTGTGACTTTAAAATGGTTAAATTAGTGATTTGAAATTGTGAATTAGTGACTTTAAAATGGTTAAATATAGTGACTTGAAATTGTGAACTGGTTACTTGAAAATGGTTAAGTGTAGTGACTTAAATGTGAATTAGTGACTTGACAATGGTTAAGTGTAGTGACTTTAAGTTGTGAACTTGTTTATTGAACTTGTTAAATGTAGTGACTTGAAATTGTAAACTTGTTTCTTGAAAATGGTTAAGTGTAGTGACTTGAAATATGAATTAGTGACTTGAAAATGGTTAAGTATAGTGATTTGAAATTGTTAACTTATTTCATTAAAATGGTTAAGTGTAGTGAGTTGAAATGTGAATTAGTGACTTGAAAATTGTTAAATGTAGTGACTTGAAATTGTTAACATGTTTCTTGAAAATTATTAAGTGTAGTTGCTTGAAATGTGAATTACTGACTTGCAAATGGTTAAGTGTAGTGTCTTGAAATTGTGAATTTATTTCTTGAAAATGATGAAGTGTAGTGACTTGAAATGTAAATTAGTTACTTGAAAATGGTTAAGTGTAGTGACTTGAAATTGTGAACTATTTTCTTGAAATGGTTAAGTGTAGTGACTTGAAATTCTGAACTTGTTTCTTGAAAATGGTTAGGTGTAGTGACTTGAAATGTGAATTAGTGACTAGAAAATGGTTAAGTGTACTGACTTGAAATGTGAATTAGTTACTTGAAAATGGTTAAATATAGTGACTTGAAATTGCGAACTTGTTTCTTGAAAATGTTTAAGATTAGTGACTTGAAATGTGCATTTGTGACTTGAAAATGGTTAAGTGTAGTGACTTGAAATGTGAATTAGTGACTTGAAAATGGTTAAGTGTAGTGACTTGAAATTTGAATTAGTTATTTGAAAATGGTTAAATATAGTGACTTCAAATTGCGAACTTGTTTCTTGAAAATGTTTAAGATTAGTGACTTGAAATTTGAATTAGTGACTAGAAAATGGTTAAGTGTAGTTACTTGAAATTGTGAACTTGTTTAATGAAATGGTTAAATGTAGTGACTTGAAATTTTGTTCTTGTTTCTTGAAAATGGTTAAGTGTAGTGCCTTGAAATATGAATTAGTGACTTTTGAAATGGTTAAGTCTAGTGACTTGAAATTGCAAACTTGTTTCTTGAAAATGTTTAAGATTAGTGACTTGAAATGTGAATTAGTGACTTGAAAATGGTTAAGTCTAGTGACTTGAAATGTGAATTAGTTATTTGAAAATGGTTAAATATAGTGACTTAAAATTGGAAACTTGTTTCTTGAAAATGTTTAAGATTAGTGATTTGAAATGTGAATTAGTGACTAGAAAATGGTTAAGTGTAGTGACTTGAAATTGTGAACTTGTTTAATGAAATGGTTAAATGTAGTGATTTGAAATTTTGATCTTGTTTCTTGAAACTGGTTAAGTGTAGTACCTTGAAATATGAATTAGTGACTTGAAAATGGTTAGATGTAGTGACTTGAAATTGTCAACTTGTTTCATGAAAATGGTTAAGTGTAGTGAGTTGAAATGTGAATTAGTGACTTGAAAATGGTTAAGTGTAGTGAATTGAAATGTGAATTAGTGACTTGAAAATGGTTAAATGTAGTGACTTAAAATTGTGAACATGTTTTTTGATATAGTGAATTGAAATGTGAATTAGTGACTTGAAAATGGTTAAATGTAGTGACTTAAAATTGTAAACATGTTTTTTGAAAATTTTTAAGTGTAGTGACTCGAAAGTGAATTACTGACTTGTAAATGGTGTGTAGTGATTAAAATTGTGAACTTGCTTCATGAAAATGGTTTAGTTTAGTGACCTGAAATGTGAACTTGTGACTTTAAAATTGTTAAATGTAGTGTCTTGAAATTGTGAATTTATTTCTTGAAAATGGTGAAGTATAGTGACTTGAAATGTAAATTAGTTACTTGAAAATGGTTAAGTGTAGTGACTTGAAAATGGTTAAGTGTAGTGACTTTAAATTGTGAACTTGTTTATTGAACTGGTTAAATGTAGTGACTTGAAATTGTGAACTTGTTTCTTGAATTGGTCAAGTGTAGAGACTTGAAATTGTGAACTTGTTTCTTGAAAATGGTTCGGTGTAGTGACTTGAAATGTGAATTAGTGACTTGAAAATGGTTAAGTATAGTGACTTGAAATGTGAATTAGTTACTTGAAAATGGTTAAGATTAGTGACTAGAAATGTGCACTTGTGACTTTAAAATGGTTAAATTAGTGATTTGAAATTGTGAATTAGTGACTTGAAAATGGTTAACTGTAGTGACTTGAAATTGTGAACTTGTTACTTGAAAATGGTTAAGTGTAGTGACTTGAAATGTGAATTATTGCCTAGAAAATGGTTAAGTGTAGTGACTTTAAATTGTGAACTTGTTTATTGAACTTGTTAAATGTAGTGATTTGAAATTGTAAACTTGTTTCTTGAAAATGGTTAAGTGTATTGACTTGAAATGCGAATTAGTGACTTAAAAATGGTTAAGGGTAGTGACTTGAAATTCCTATCTTGTTTCTTAAAATGGTTAAGTGTAGTGACTTGAAATATGAATTAGTGACTTGAAAATGGTTAAGTATAGTGATTTGAAATTGTTAACTTATTTCATTTAAATGGTTAAGTGTAGTGAGTTGAAATGTGATTTAGTGACTTGAAAATGGTTAAGTGTAGTGAATTGAAATGTGAATTAGTGACTTGAAAATTGTTAAATGTAGTGACTTGAACTTGTTAACATGTTTCTTGAAAATTATTAAGTGTAGTTACTTGAAATGTGAATTACTGACTTGAAAATTGTTAAGTGTAGTTTCTTGAAATTGTGAATTTATTTCTTGAAAATGGTGAAGTGTAGTGACTTGAAATGTAAATTAGTCACTTGAAAATGGTTAAGTGTAGTGACTTGAAATTGTGAACTATTTTCTTGAAATGGTTAAGTGTTGTGACTTGAAATTGTGAACTTGTTTCTTTAAAATGGTTAGGTGTAGTGACTTGAAATGTGAATTAGTGACTAGAAAATGGTTAAGTGTAGTGACTTGAAAAGTGAATTACTGACTTGTAAATGGTTATGTGTAGTGACTTAAAATTGTGAACATGTATTTTGATGTAGTGAATTGAAATGTGAATTAGTGACTTGAAAATGGTTAAGTGTAGTGAATTGAAATGTTAATTAGTGACTTGAAAATGGTTAAATGTAGTGACTTGAACTTGTTAACATGTTTCTTGAAAATTATGAAGTGTAGTTACTTGAAATGTGAATTACTGACTTGAAAATGGTTAAGTGTAGTGTCTTGAAATTGTGAATTTATTTCTCGAAAATGGTGAAGTGTAGTGACTTGAAATTGTGAACTATTTTCTTGAAATGGTTAAGTGTAGTGACTTGAACTTGTGAACTTGTTTCTTGAATGGTTAGGTGTAGTGACTTGAAATGTGAATTAGTGACTAGAAAATGGTTAAGTGTAGTGACTCTAATTGTGAATTAGTTACTTGAAAATGGTTAAATATAGTGACTTGAAATTGCGAACTTGTTTCTTGAAAATGTTTAAGATTAGTGACTTGAAATGTGAATTTGTGACTTGAAAAATGGTTAAGTGTAGTGACTTGAAATGTGAATTAGCGACTTGAAAATGGTTAAGTGTAGTGACTTTAAATGTGAATTAGTTACGTGAAAATGGTTAAATATAGTGACTTAAAATTGCGAACTTGTTTCTTGAAAATGTTTAAGATTAGTGACTTGAAATTTGAATTAGTGACTTGAAAATGGTTAAGTTTAGTGACTTGAAATGTGAATTAGTTATTTGAAAATGGTTAAATATAGTGACTTAAAATTGCGAACTTATTTCTTGAAAATGTTTAAGATTAGTGACTTGAAATGTGAATTAGTGACTAGAAAATGGTTAAGTGTAGTGACTTGAAATTGTGAACTTGTTTAATGAAATGGTTAAATGTAGTGACTTGAAATTTTGTTCTTGTTTCTTTAAAATGGTTAAGTGTAGTTCCTTTAAATATGAATTATTGACTTGAAAATGGTTAAGTGTAGTGAGTTGAAATGTGAATTAGTGACTTGAAAATGGTTAAGTGTAGTGAATTGAAATGTGAATTAGTGACTTGAAAATGGTTAAATGTGGTGACTTAAAATTGTGAACATGTTTTTTGATGTAGTGAATTGAAATGTGAATTAGTGACTTGAAAGTGGTTAAATGTAGTGACTTAAAATTGTGAACATGTTTTTTGAAAATTGTTAAGTGTAGTGACTTGAAAAGTGAATTACTGACTTGTAAATGGTTATGTGTAGTGACTTAAAATTGTGAATTTGCTTCATGAAAATGGTTTAGTGTAGTGACCTGAAATGTGAACTTGTGACTTTAAAATGGTTAAATGTAGTGTCTTGAAATTTTGAATTTATTTCTTGAAAATGGTGAAGTGTAGTGACTTGAAATGTAAATTAGTTACTTGAAAATGGTTAAGTGTAATGACTTGAAAATGGTTAAGTGTAGTGACTTTAAATTGTGAACTTTTTTATTGAACTGGTTAAATGTAGTGACTTGAAATTGTGAACTTGTTTCTTCAATTGGTTAAGTGTAGCGACTTGAAATTGTGAACTTGTTTCTTCAATTGGTTAAGTGTAGCGACTTGAAATTGTGAACTTGTTTCTTGAAAATGGTTAAATGTAGTGACTTGAAATTGCGAACTTGTTTAATGAAATGGTCAAATGTAGTGACTTGAAATTGTGAACTTGTGTCTTGAAAAGGGTTAAATGTAGTGACTTGAAATGCGAATTAGTGACTTGAAAAGAGTTAAGTTCAGTGACTTTAAATTGTGAATTAGTGACTTTAATAATTGTTAAGTATAGTGACTTGAAATTGTGAACTTATTTCTTGAAATGGTTAAGTGTAGTGACTTGAAATTGTGAACTTGTTTTTTGAAAATGGTTAGGTGTAGTGACTTGAAATGTGAATTAGTGGCTTGAAAATGGTTAGGCGTAGTGACTTGAAATTCAGATCTTGTTTCTTGAAAATGGTTAAATGTAGTGACTTGAAATATGAATTAGTGACTTGAAAATGGTTAAGTATAGTGATTTGAAATTGTTAAATTATTTAATGAAAATGGTTAAGTGTAGTGAGTTGAAATGTGATTTAGTGACTTGAAAATGGTTAAGTGTAGTGAATTGAAATGTGAATTAGTGACTTGAAAATTGTTAAATGTAGTGACTTGAAATTGTTAGCATGTTTCTTGAAAATTATTATGTGTAGTTACTTGAAATGTGAATTACTGACTTGAAAATGGTTAAGTGTAGTTACTTAAAATTGTGAACTTGCTTCATGAAAATGGTTAAGTGTAGCGACTTGAAATGTGTACTTGTGACTTTAAAATGGTTAAATGTAGTGTCTTGAAATTGTGTAGTGACTTTAAATTGTGAACTATTTTCTTGAAATGCTTAAGTGTAGTAATTTTGAAATTGTGAACTTGTTTCGTGAAAATTGTTAGGTGTAGAGACTTGAAATGTAAATTAGTGACTTGAAAATAGTTAAGTGTAGTGACTTGAAATGTGAATTAGTTACTTGAAAATGGTTAAATATAGTGACTTGAAATTGCGAACTTGTTTCTTGAAAATGCTTAAGATTAGTGACTTGAAATGTGAATTTGTGACTTGAAAATGGTTAAGTGTAGTGACTTGAAATGTGAATTAGTGACTTGAAAATGGTTAAGTGTAGTGACTTGAAATGTGAATTAGTTACTTGAAAATGGTTAAATATAGTGACTTGAAATTGCGAACTTGTTTCTTGAAAATGTTTAAGATTAGTGACTTTAAATTTGAATTAGTGACTTGAAAATGGTTAAGTCTAGTGACTTGAAATGTGAATTAGTTATTTGAAAATGGTTAAATATAGTGACTTAAAATTGCGAACTTGTTTCTTGAAAATGTTTAAGATTAGTGACTTGAAATGTGAATTAGTGACCAGAAAATGGTTAAGTGTAGTGACTTGAAATTGTGAACTTGTTTAATGAAATGGTTAAATGTAGTGACTTGAAATTGTGCACATGTTTCTTGAAAATTGTTAAGTGTAGTGACTTGAAAGAGTAACTTGTTTAATGAATTGGTTAAATCTAGTGACTTGAAATTGTGAACTTGATTCTTTAAAATGGTTAAGTGTAGTGACGTGAAATGTGAATTTGTGACTTGAAAATGGTTAAGTTTCGTGACTTTAAATTGTGAACTTGTTTATTGAACTAGTTAAATGTATTTACTTGAAATTGTGAACTTATTTCTTGAAAATGGTTAAGTGTACTGACTTGAAATGCGAATTAGTGACTTAAAAATGGTTAAGTGTAGTGACTTGAAAGTCTGATCTTGTTTCTTGAAAATGGTTAAGTGTAGTGACTTGAAATATGAATTAGTGACTTTTGAAATGGTTAAGTCTAGTGACTTGAAATTGCAAACTTGTTTCTTGAAAATGTTTAAGATTAGTGACTTGAAATATGAATTAGTAACTTGAAAATGGTTAAGTCTAGTGACTTGAAATGTGAATTAGTTATTTGAAAATGGTTAAATATAGTGACTTAAAATTGCAAACTTGTTTCTTGAAAATGTTTAAGATTAGTGATTTGAAATGTGAATTAGTGACTAGAAAATGGTTAAGTGTAGTGACTTGAAATTGTGAACTATTTTCTTGAAATGGTTAAGTGTTGTGACTTGAAATTGTGAACTTGTTTTTTGAAAATGGTTAGGTGTAGTGACTTGAAATGTGAATTAGTGACTAGAAATTGGTTAAGTGTAGTGACTTGAAAAGTGAATTACTGACTTGTAAATGGTTATGTGTAGTGACTTAAAATTGTGAACATGTATTTTGATGTAGTGAATTGAAATGTGAATTAGTGACTTGAAAATGGTTAAGTGTAGTGAATTGAAATGTTAATTAGTGACTTGAAAATGGTTAAATGTAGTGACTTGAACTTGTTAACATGTTTCTTGAAAATTATTAAGTGTAGTTACTTGAAATGTGAATTACTGACTTGAAAATTGTTAAGTGTAGTTTCTTGAAATTGTGAATTTATTTCTTGAAAATGGTGAAGTGTAGTGACTTGAAATGTAAATTAGTCACTTGAAAATGGTTAAGTGTAGTGACTTGAAATTGTGAACTATTTTCTTGAAATGGTTAAGTGTTGTGACTTGAAATTGTGAACTTGTTTCTTGAAAATGGTTAGGTGTAGTGACTTGAAATGTGAATTAGTGACTAGAAAATGGTTAAGTGTAGTGACTTGAAAAGTGAATTACTGACTTGTAAATGGTTATGTGTAGTGACTTAAAATTGTGAACATGTATTTTGATGTAGTGAATTGAAATGTGAATTAGTGACTTGAAAATGGTTAAGTGTAGTGAATTGAAATGTTAATTAGTGACTTCAAAATGGTTAAATGTAGTGACTTGAACTTGTTAACATGTTTCTTGAAAATTATGAAGTGTAGTTACTTGAAATGTGAATTACTGACTTGAAAATGGTTAAGTGTAGTGTCTTGAAATTGTGAATTTATTTCTTGAAAATGGTGAAGTGTAGTGACTTGAAATTGTGAACTATTTTCTTGAAATGGTTAAGTGTAGTGACTTGAACTTGTGAACTTGTTTCTTGAAAAAGGTTAGGTGTAGTGACTTGAAATGTGAATTAGTGACTAGAAAATGGTTAAGTGTAGTGACTCTAATTGTGAATTAGTTACTTGAAAATGGTTAAATATAGTGACTTGAAATTGCGAACTTGTTTCTTGAAAATGTTTAAGATTAGTGACTTGAAATGTGAATTTGTGACTTGAAAAATGGTTAAGTGTAGTGTCTTGAAATTTTGAATTTATTTCTTGAAAATGGTGAAGTGTAGTGACTTTAAATGTGAATTAGTTACGTGAAAATGGTTAAATATAGTGACTTAAAATTGCGAACTTGTTTCTTGAAAATGTTTAAGATTAGTGACTTGAAATTTGAATTAGTGACTTGAAAATGGTTAAGTTTAGTGACTTGAAATGTGAATTAGTTATTTGAAAATGGTTAAATATAGTGACTTAAAATTGCGAACTTATTTCTTGAAAATGTTTAAGATTAGTGACTTGAAATGTGAATTAGTGACTAGAAAATGGTTAAGTGTAGTGACTTGAAATTGTGAACTTGTTTAATGAAATGGTTAAATGTAGTGACTTGAAATTTTGTTCTTGTTTCTTTAAAATGGTTAAGTGTAGTTCCTTTAAATATGAATTATTGACTTGAAAATGGTTAAGTGTAGTGAGTTGAAATGTGAATTAGTGACTTGAAAATGGTTAAGTGTAGTGAATTGAAATGTGAATTAGTGACTTGAAAATGGTTAAATGTAGTGACTTAAAATTGTGAACATGTTTTTTGATGTAGTGAATTGAAATGTGAATTAGTGACTTGAAAGTGGTTAAATGTAGTGACTTAAAATTGTGAACATGTTTTTTGGAAATTGTTAAGTGTAGTGACTTGAAAAGTGAATTACTGACTTGTAAATGGTTATGTGTAGTGACTTAAAATTGTGAATTTGCTTCATGAAAATGGTTTAGTGTAGTGACCTGAAATGTGAATTAGTGACTTGAAAATTGTTAAATGTAGTGACTTGAAATTGTTAGCATGTTTCTTGAAAATTATTATGTGTAGTTACTTGAAATGTGAATTACTGACTTGAAAATGGTTAAGTGTAGTTACTTAAAATTGTGAACTTGCTTCATGAAAATGGTTAAGTGTAGCGACTTGAAATGTGTACTTGTGACTTTAAAATGGTTAAATGTAGTGTCTTGAAATTGTGTAGTGACTTTAAATTGTGAACTATTTTCTTGAAATGCTTAAGTGTAGTAATTTTGAAATTGTGAACTTGTTTCGTGAAAATTGTTAGGTGTAGAGACTTGAAATGTAAATTAGTGACTTGAAAATAGTTAAGTGTAGTGACTTGAAATGTGAATTAGTTACTTGAAAATGGTTAAATATAGTGACTTGAAATTGCGAACTTGTTTCTTGAAAATGCTTAAGATTAGTGACTTGAAATGTCAATTTGTGACTTGAAAATGGTTAAGTGTAGTGACTTGAAATGTGAATTAGTGACTTGAAAATGGTTAAGTGTAGTGACTTGAAATGTGAATTAGTTACTTGAAAATGGTTAAATATAGTGACTTGAAATTGCGAACTTGTTTCTTGAAAATGTTTAAGATTAGTGACTTTAAATTTGAATTAGTGACTTGAAAATGGTTAAGTCTAGTGACTTGAAATGTGAATTAGTTATTTGAAAATGGTTAAATATAGTGACTTAAAATTGCGAACTTGTTTCTTGAAAATGTTTAAGATTAGTGACTTGAAATGTGAATTAGTGACCAGAAAATGGTTAAGTGTAGTGACTTGAAATTGTGAACTTGTTTAATGAAATGGTTAAATGTAGTGACTTGAAATTGAGCACATGTTTCTTGAAAATTGTTAAGTGTAGTGACTTGAAAGAGTAACTTGTTTAATGAATTGGTTAAATCTAGTGACTTGAAATTGTGAACTTGATTCTTTAAAATGGTTAAGTGTAGTGACGTGAAATGTGAATTTGTGACTTGAAAATGGTTAAGTTTCGTGACTTTAAATTGTGAACTTGTTTATTGAACTAGTTAAATGTATTTACTTGAAATTGTGAACTTGTTTCTTGAAAATGGTTAAGTGTACTGACTTGAAATGCGAATTAGTGACTTAAAAATGGTTAAGTGTAGTGACTTGAAAGTCTGATCTTGTTTCTTGAAAATGGTTAAGTGTAGTGACTTGAAATATGAATTAGTGACTTTTGAAATGGTTAAGTCTAGTGACATGAAATTGCAAACTTGTTTCTTGAAAATGTTTAAGATTAGTGACTTGAAATGTGAATTAGTGACTTGAAAATGGTTAAGTCTAGTGACTTGAAATGTGAATTAGTTATTTGAAAATGGTTAAATATAGTGACTTAAAATTGCAAACTTGTTTCTTGAAAATGTTTAAGATTAGTGATTTGAAATGTGAATTAGTGACTAGAAAATGGTTAAGTGTAGTGACTTGAAATTGTGAACTTGTTTAATGAAATGGTTAAATTTAGTGACTTGATATTTTGATCTTGTTTCTTGAAAATGGTTAAGTGTAGTGACTTGAAAATGGCTAAGTGTAGTGACTTTAAATTGTGAACTTGTTTATTGAACTGGTTAAATGTAGTGACTTGAAATTGTGAACTTGTTTCTTGAATTGGTCAAGTGTAGCGACTTGAAATTGTGAACTTGTTTCTTGAAATGGTTAAGTGTAGTGACTTGAAATTGTGAACTTGTTTCTTGAAAATGGTTCGGTGTAGTGACTTGAAATGTGAATTAGTGACTTGAAAATGGTTAAGTATAGTGACTTGAAATTTGAATTAGTTACTTGAAAATGGTTAAGTCTAGTGACTTGAAATGTGAATTAGTTATTTGAAAATGGTTAAATATAGTGACTTAAAATTGCGAACTTGTTTCTTGAAAATGTTTAAGATTAGTGACTTGAAATGTGAATTAGTGACCAGAAAATGGTTAAGTGTAGTGACTTGAAATTGTGAACTTGTTTAATGAAATGGTTAAATGTAGTGACTTGAAATTGTGCACATGTTTCTTGAAAATTGTTAAGTGTAGTGACTTGAAAGAGTAACTTGTTTAATGAATTGGTTAAATCTAGTGACTTGAAATTGTGAACTTGATTCTTTAAAATGGTTAAGTGTAGTGACGTGAAATGTGAATTTGTGACTTGAAAATGGTTAAGTTTCGTGACTTTAAATTGTGAACTTGTTTATTGAACTAGTTAAATGTATTTACTTGAAATTGTGAACTTGTTTCTTGAAAATGGTTAAGTGTACTGACTTGAAATGCGAATTAGTGACTTAAAAATGGTTAAGTGTAGTGACTTGAAAGTCTGATCTTGTTTCTTGAAAATGGTTAAGTGTAGTGACTTGAAATATGAATTAGTGACTTTTGAAATGGTTAAGTCTAGTGACATGAAATTGCAAACTTGTTTCTTGAAAATGTTTAAGATTAGTGACTTGAAATGTGAATTAGTGACTTGAAAATGGTTAAGTCTAGTGACTTGAAATGTGAATTAGTTATTTGAAAATGGTTAAATATAGTGACTTAAAATTGCAAACTTGTTTCTTGAAAATGTTTAAGATTAGTGATTTGAAATGTGAATTAGTGACTAGAAAATGGTTAAGTGTAGTGACTTGAAATTGTGAACTTGTTTAATGAAATGGTTAAATTTAGTGACTTGATATTTTGATCTTGTTTCTTGAAAATGGTTAAGTGTAGTGACTTGAAAATGGCTAAGTGTAGTGACTTTAAATTGTGAACTTGTTTATTGAACTGGTTAAATGTAGTGACTTGAAATTGTGAACTTGTTTCTTGAATTGGTCAAGTGTAGCGACTTGAAATTGTGAACTTGTTTCTTGAAATGGTTAAGTGTAGTGACTTGAAATTGTGAACTTGTTTCTTGAAAATGGTTCGGTGTAGTGACTTGAAATGTGAATTAGTGACTTGAAAATGGTTAAGTATAGTGACTTGAAATTTGAATTAGTTACTTGAAAATGGTTAAGATTAGTGACTAGAAATGTGCACTTGTGACTTTAAAATGGTTAAATTAGTGATTTGAAATTGTGAATTAGTGACTTGAAAATGGTTAACTGTAGTGACTTGAAATTATGAACTTGTTACTTGAAAATGGTTAAGTTTAGTGACTTGAAATGTGAATTATTGCCTAGAAAATGGTTAAATGTAGTGACTTTAAATTGTGAACTTGTTTATTGAACTTGTTAAATGTAGTGATTTGAAATTGTAAACTTGTTTCTTGAAAATGGTTAAGTGTAGTGAGTTGAAATGTGATTTAGTGACTTGAAAATGGTTAAGTGTAGTGAATTGAAATGTGAATTAGTGACTTGAAAATTATTAAATGTAGTGACTTGAAATTGTTAACATGTTTCTTGAAAATTATTATGTGTAGTTACTTGAAATGTGAATTACTGACTTGAAAATGGTTAAGTGTAGTTACTTAAAATTGTGAACTTGCTTCATGAAAATGGTTAAGTGTAGCGACTTGAAATGTGTACTTGTGACTTTAAAATGGTTAAATGTAGTGTCTTGAAATTGTGTAGTGACTTTAAATTGTGAACTATTTTCTTGAAATGCTTAAGTGTAGTGACTTGAAATTGTGAACTTGTTTCTTGAAAATGGTTAGGTGTAGAGACTTGAAATGTGAATTAGTGACTTGAAAATAGTTAAGTGTAGTGACTTGAAAGGTGAATTAGTTACTTGAAAATGGTTAAATATAGTGACTTGAAATTGCGAACTTGTTTCTTGAAAATGCTTAAGATTAGTGACTTGAAATGTGAATTTGTGACTTTTTAATGGTTAAGTGTAGTGACTTGAAATGTGAATTAGTGACTTGAAAATGGTTAAATGTAGTGACTTAAAATTGTGAACTTGTTTTTTGAAAATGGTTAGGTGTAGTGACTTGAAATTTGAATTAGTGACATGAAAATGGTTAAGTGTAGTGACTTGAAATGCGAATTAGTGACTTGAAAAGTGTTAAGTGTAGTGACTTTAAATTGTGAATTAGTGACTTTAAAAATGGTTAAGTATAGTGACTTGAAATTGTGAACTTGTTTCTTGAAATGGTTAAGTGTAGTGACTTGAAATTGTGAACTTGTTTCTTGAAAATGGTTAGGTGTAGTGACTTGAAATGTGAATTAGTGACTTGAAAATGGTTAAGTATAGTGACTTGAAATGTGAATTAGTTACTTGAAAATGGTTAAATATAGTGACTTGAAATCGCGAACTTGTTTCTTGAAAATGGTTAAAATTAGTGACTTGTGACTTTAAAATGGTTAAATTAGTGATTTGAAATTGTGAATTAGTGACTTGAAAATGGTTAAATAGAGTGACTTGAAATTGTGAACTTGTTACTTGAAAATGGTTAAGTGTAGTGACTTGAAATGTGAATTAGCGACTAGAAAATGGTTAAGTGTAGTGACTTTAAATTGTGAACTTGTTTATTAAACTGGTTAAATGTAGTGATTTGAAATTGTGAACTTGTTTCTTGAAAATGGTTAAGTGTAGTGACTTGAAATGCGAATTAGTGACTACAAAATGGTTAACTGTAGTTACTTGAAACTGTGAACTTGTTTCTTGAAATGGTTAAGTGTAGTGAGTTGAAAAGTGAATTAGTGACTAGAAAATGGTTAAGTGTAGTGACTTGAATTGTGAATTAGTTACTTGAAAATGGTTAAATATAGTGACTTGAAATTGCGAACTTGTTTCTTGAAAATGTTTAAGATTAGTGACTTGAAATGTGAATTTGTAACTTGAAAATGGTTAAGTGTAGTGACTTGAAATTTGAATTAGTGACTTGAAAATGGTTAAGTGTAGTGACTTTAAATGTGAATTAGTTACGTGAAAATGTTTAAATATAGTGACTTGAAATTGCGAACTTGTTTCTTGAAAATATTTAAGATTAGTGACTTGAAATTTGAATTAGTGACTTGAAAATGGTTAAGTTTAGTGACTTGAAATGTGAATTAGTTATTTGAAAATGGTTAAATATAGTGACTTAAAATTGCGAACTTGTTTCTTGAAAATGTTTCAGATTAGTGACTTGAAATGTGAATTAGTGACTAGAAAATGGTTAAGTGTAGTGATTTAAAATTGTGAACTTGTTTAATGAAATGGTTAAATGTAGTGACTTGAAATTTTGTTCTTGTTTCTTTAAAATGGTTAAGTGTAGTGAGTTGAAATGTGAATTAGTGACTTGAAAATGGTTAAGTGTAGTGAATTGAAATGTGAATTAGTGACTTGAAAATGGTTAAATGTAGTGACTTAAAATTGTGAAAATGTTTTTTGATGTAGTGAATTGAAATGTGAATTAGTTACTTGAAAATGCTTAAATATAGTGACTTAAAATTGTGAACATGTTTTTTGAAAATTGTTAAGTGTAGTGACTTGAAAAGTGAATTACTGACTTGTAAATGGTTATGTGTAGTGACTTAAAATTGTGAACTTGCTTCATGAAAATGGTTTAGTGTAGTGACCTGAAATGTGAACTTGTGACTTTAAAATGGTTAAATGTAGTGTCTTGAAATTTTGAATTTATTTCTTGAAAATGGTGAAGTGTAGTGACTTGAAATGTAAATTAGTTACTTGAAAATGGTTAAGTGTAATGACTTGAAAATGGTTAAGTGTAGTGACTTTAAATTGTGAACTTTTTTATTGAACTGGTTAAATGTAGTGACTTGAAATTGTGAACTTGTTTCTTCAATTGGTTAAGTGTAGCGACTTGAAATTGTGAACTTGTTTCTTCAATTGGTTAAGTGTAGCGACTTGAAATTGTGAACTTGTTTCTTGAAAATGGTTAAGTGTAGTGATTGAAATTGTTAACTTGTTTAATGAAATGGTCAAATGTAGTGACTTGAAATTGTGAACTTGTTTCTTGAAAATGGTTAAGTGTAGTGACTTGAAATGCGAATTAGTGATTTGAAAAGAGTTAAGTTTAGTGACTTTAAATTGTGAATTAGTGACTTTAATAATGGTTAAGTATAGTGACTTGAAATTGTGAACTTATTTCTTGAAATGGTTTTGTGTAGTGACTTGAAATTGTGAACTTGTTTCTTGAAATGTCAATTAGTGACTTGAAATTGCGAACTTGTTTCTTGAAAATGGTTAAGATTAGTGACTTGAAATGTGCACTTGTGACTTTAAAATGGTTAAATTAGTGATTTGAAATTGTGAATTAGTGACTTGAAAATGGTTAAATATAGTGACTTGAAATTGTGAACTTGTTACTTGAAAATGGTTAAGTGTAGTGACTTGAAATGCGAATTAGTGATTTGAAAAGAGTTAAGTTTAGTGACTTTAAATTGTGAATTAGTGACTTTAATAATGGTTAAGTATAGTGACTTGAAATTGTGAACTTATTTCTTGAAATGGTTTTGTGTAGTGACTTGAAATTGTGAACTTGTTTCTTGAAATGTCAATTAGTGACTTGAAATTGCGAACTTGTTTCTTGAAAATGGTTAAGATTAGTGACTTGAAATGTGCACTTGTGACTTTAAAATGGTTAAATTAGTGATTTGAAATTGTGAATTAGTGACTTGAAAATGGTTAAATATAGTGACTTGAAATTGTGAACTTGTTACTTGAAAATGGTTAAGTGTAGTGACTTGAAATGTGAATTAGCGACTTGAAAATGGTTTAGTGACTTTATATTGTGAACTTGTTTATTGAAAATGGTTAAGTGTAGTGACTTGAAATGCGAATTAGTGACTTAAAAATGGTTAGGTGTAGTGACTTGAAATTCAGATCTTGTTTCTTGAAAATGGTTAAATGTAGTGACTTGAAATATGAATTAGTGACTTGAAAATGGTTAAGTATAGTGATTTGAAATTGTTAACTTATTTAATGAAAATGGTTAAGTGTAGTTAGTTGAAATGTGATTTAGTGACTTGAAAATGGTTAAGTGTAGTGAATTGAAATGTGAATTAGTGACTTGAAAATTGTTAAATGTAGTGACTTGAAATTGTTAACATGTTTCTTGAAAATTATTATGTGTAGTTACTTGAAATGTGAATTACTGACTTGAAAATGGTTAAGTGTAGTTACTTAAAATTTTGAACTTGCTTCATGAAAATGGTTAAGTGTAGCGACTTGAAATGTGTACTTGTGACTTTAAAATGGTTAAATGTAGTGTCTTGAAATTGTGTAGTGACTTTAAATTGTGAACTATTTTCTTGAAATGCTTAAGTGTAGTGGCTTGAAATGGTGAACTTGTTTCTTGAAAATGGTTAGGTGTAGAGACTTGAAATGTGAATTAGTGACTTGAAAATAGTTAAGTGTAGTGACTTGAAATGTGAATTAGTTACTTGAAAATGGTTAAATATAGTGACTTGAAATTGCGAATTTGTTTCTTGAAAATGCTTAAGATTAGTGACTTGAAATGTGAATTTGTGACTTGAAAATGGTTAAGTGTAGTGACTTGAAATGTGAATTAGTGACTTGAAAATGGTTAAATATAGTGACTTGAAATTGCGAACTTGTTTCTTGAAAATGGTTAAGTCTAGTAACTTTAAATGTGAATTAGTTATTTGAAAATGGTTAAATATAGTGACTTAAAATTGCGAACTTGTTTCTTGAAAATGTTTAAGATTAGTGACTTGAAATGTGAATTAGTGACTAGAAAATGGTTAAGTGTAGTGACTTGAAATTGTGAACTTGTTTAATGAAATGGTTAAATGTAGTGACTTGAAATTTTGATCTTGTTTCTTCAAAATGGTTAAGTGTAGTGCCTTGAATATGAATTAGTGACTTGAAAATAGTTAAGTGTAGTGAGTTGAAATGTGAATTAGTGACTTGAAAATGGTTAAGTGTAGTGAATTGAAATGTGAATTAGTGACTTGAAAATGGTTAAATGTAGTGACTTAAAATTTTGAACATGTTTTTTGATGTAGTGAATTGAAATGTTAATTAGTGACTTGAAAATGGTTAAATATAGTGACTTAAAATTGTGAACATGTTTTTTGAAAATTGTTAAGTGTAGTGACTTGAAAAGTGAATTACTGACTTGTAAATGGTTATGTGTAGTGACTTATAATTGTGAACCTGCTTCATGAAAATGGTTTAATGTAGTGACCTAAAATGTGAACTTGTGACTTTAAAATGGTTAAATCTAGTGTCTTGAAATTGTGAATTTATTTCTTGAAAATGGTGAAGTATAGTGACTTGAAATGTAAATTAGTTACTTGAAAATGGTTAAGTGTAGTGACTTGAAAATGGTTAAGTGTAGTGACTTTAAATTGTGAACTTGTATGTTGAACTGGTTAAATGTAGTGACTAAAGATTGTGAACTTGTTTCTTGAAAATGGTTAAGTGTAGTGACTTGAAATGGGAATTAGTGACTAGAAAATGGTTAAGTGTAGTGAATTGAAATATGAATTAGTGACTTGAAAATGGTTAAATGTAGTGACTGGAAATTGTGAACATATTTCTTGAAAATTGTTAAGTGTAGTTACTTGAAATGTGAATTACTGACTAAAAAATGGTTAAGTGTAGTGACTTGAAATTGTGAACTTGTTTAATGAAATGGTTAAATGTAGTGACTTGAAATTGTGAACTTGTTTCTTGAAAATGGTTAAGTGTAGTGACTTGAAATGCGAATTAGTGACTTGAAAAGTGTTAAGTGTAGTGACTTTAAATTGTGAATTAGTGACTTTAAAACTAATAAGTATAGTGACTTGAAATTGTGAACTTGTTTCTTGAAATGGTTAAGTGTAATGACTTGAAATTGTGAACTTGTTTCTTGAAAATGGTTAGGTGTAGTGACTTGAAATGTGAATTAGTGACTTGAAAATGGTTAAGTGTAGTGACTTGAAATGTGAATTAAGGACTTGAAAATTGTTAAGTGTAGTGACTTGAAATGTGAATTAGTTACTGGAAAATGGTTAAATATAGTGACTGGAAATTGCGAACTTGTTTCTTGAAAATGGTTAAGATTAGTGATTTGAAATGTGAATTAGTGACTAGAAAATGGTTAAGTGAAGTGACTTTAAATGTGAATTAGTTATTTGAAAATGGTTAAATATAGTGACTTGAAATTGCGAACTTTTTTCTTCAAAATGTTTAAGATTAGTGACTTGAAATTTGAATTAGTGACTAGAAAATTGTTAAGTGTAGTGACTTGAAATTGTGAACTTGTTTAATGAAATGGTTAAGTGTAGTGAATTGAAATGTGAATTAGTTACTTGAAAATGGTTAAATTTAGTGACTTGAAATGCGATTTAGTGACTTGAAAAGTGTTAAGTGTAGTGACTTTAAATTGTGAATTAGTGACTTTAAAAATGGTTAAGATTAGTGACTTGTAATGCGAATTAGTGACTTAAAAAGTGTTAAGTGTAGTGACTTGAAATGTGAATTTGTGACTTGAAAATGCTTAAGTATAGTGACTTGAAATGTGAATTAGTGACTTGAAAATGGTTAAGTGTAGTGACTTGAAATGTGAATTAGTTACTTGAAAATGGTTAAATATAGTGACTTGAAATTGCAAACTTGTTTCTTGAAAATGTTTAAGATTAGTGACTTGAAATGTGAATTAGTGACTAGAAAATGGTTAAGTGTAGTGACTTGAAATTGTGAACTTGTTTAATGAAATGGTTAATTGTAGTGACTTGAAATTTTGATCTTGTTTCTTGAAAATGGTTAAGTGTAGTGCCTTGAATATGAATTAGTGACTTGAAAATGGTTAAGTGTAGTGAGTTGAAATGTGAATTAGTGACTTGAAAATGGTTAAGTGTAGTGAGTTGAAATGTGAATTAGTGACTTGAAAATGGTTAAGTGTAGTGAATTGAAATGTGAATTAGTGACTTGAAAATGGTTAAATGTAGTGATTTAAAATTTTGTACATGTTTTTTGATGTAGTGAATTGAAATGTGAATTAGTTACTTGAAAATGCTTAAATATAGTGACTTAAAATTGTGAACATGTTTTTTGAAAATTGTTAAGTGTAGTGACTTGAAAAGTGAATTACTGACTTGTAAATGGTTATGTGTAGTGACTTAAAATTGTGTACCTGCTTCATGAAAATGGCTTAGTGTAGTGACCTGAAATGTGAACTTGTGACTTTAAAATGGTTAAGTGTAGTGTCTTGAAATTTTGAATTTATTTCTTGAAAATGGTGAAGTGTAGTGACTTGAAATGTAAATTAGTTACTTGAAAATGGTTAAGTGTAGTGACTTGAAAATGGTTAAGTGTAGTGATTTTAAATTGTGAACTTGTATGTTGAACTGGTTAAATGTAGTGACTTAAAATTGTGAACTTGTTTCTTGAATTGGTTAAGTGTAGCGACTTGAAATTGTGAACTTGTTTAATGAAATGGTTAAATGTAGTGACTTGAAATTGTGAACTTGTTTCTTGAAAATGGTTAAGTGTAGTGATTTGAAATGCGAATTAGTGACTAGAAAATGGTTAAGTGTAGTGAATTGAAATGTGAATTAGTTACTTGAAAATGGTTAAATTTAGTGACTTGAAATGCGATTTAGTGACTTGAAAAGTGTTAAGTGTAGTGACTTTAAATTGTGAATTAGTGACTTTAAAAATGGTTATGATTAGTGACTTGTAATGCGAATTAGTGACTTGAAAAGTGTTAAGTGTAGTGACTTGAAATGTGAATTTGTGACTTGAAAATGCTTAAGTGTAGTGACTTGAAATGTGAATTAGTGACTTGAAAATGGTTAAGTGTAGTGACTTGAAATGTGAATTAGTTACTTGAAAATGGTTAAATATAGTGACTTGAAATTGCAAACTTGTTTCTTGAAAATGTTTAAGATTAGTGACTTGAAATTGAATTAGTGACTAGAAAATTGTGAACTTGTTTAATGAAATGGTTAAATGTAGTGACTTGAAATTTTGATCTTGTTTCTTGAAAATGGTTAAGTGTAGTGCCTTGAATATGAATTAGTGACTTGAAAATGGTTAAGTGTAGTGAGTTGAAATGTGAATTAGTGACTTGAAAATGGTTAAGTGTAGTGAGTTGAAATGTGAATTAGTGACTTGAAAATGGTTAAGTGTAGTGAATTGAAATGTGAATTAGTGACTTGAAAATGGTTAAATGCAGTGACTTAAAATTTTGAACATGTTTTTTGATGTAGTGAATTGAAATGTGAATTAGTGACTTGAAAATGCTTAAATATAGTGACTTAAAATTGTGAACATGTTTTTTGAAAATTGTTAAGTGTAGTGACTTGAAAAGTGAATTACTGACTTGTAAATGGTTATGTGTAGTGACTTAAAATTGTGAACCTGCTTCATGAAAATGGTTTAGTGTAGTGACCTGAAATGTGAACTTGTGACTTTAAAATGGTTAAATGTAGTGTCTTGAAATTCTGAATTTATTTCTTGAAAATGGTGAAGTGTAGTGACTTGAAATGTAAATTAGTTACTTGAAAATGGTTAAGTGTAATGACTTGAAAATGGTTAAGTGTAGTGACTTTAAATTGTGAACTTGTATGTTGAACTGGTTAAATGTTGTGACTTAAAATTGTGAATTTGTTTCTTGAATTGGTTAAGTGTAGCGACTTGAAATTGTGAACTTGTTTAATGAAATGGTTAAATGTAGTGACTTGAAATTGTGAACTTGTTTCTTGAAAATGGTTAAGTGTAGTGATTTGAAATGCGAATTAGTGACTAGAAAATGGTTAAGTGTAGTGAATTGAAATGTGAATTAGTTACTTGAAAATGGTTAAATTTAGTGACTTGAAATTGCGAACTTATTTCTTGAAAATGGTTAAGATTAGTGACTTGAAATGTGCACTTGTGACTTAAAATGGTTATATTAGTGATTTGAAATTCTGAATTAGTGACTCTAAAATGGTTAAATATAGTGACTTGAAATTGTGAACTTGATACTTGAAAATGGTTAAGTGTAGTGACTTGAAATGTGAATTAGTGACTTGAAAATGATTAAGTATAGTGACTTTAAATTGTGAACTTGTTTATTGAACTTGTTAAATGTAGTGATTTGAAATTGTAAACTTGTTTCTTGAAAATGGTTAAGTGTAGTGACTTGAAATGCGAATTAGTGACTTAAAAATGGTTAAGTGTAGTGACTTGAAATTCTGATCTTGTTTCTTGAAAACGAATAACTGTAATGACTTGAAATATGAATTTGTGACTGGAAAATGGTTAAGTATAGTGAGTTGAAATGTGATTTAGTTATTTGAAAATGGTTAAGTGTAGTGAATTGAAATGTGAATTCGTTACTTGAAAATGGTTAAATGTAGTGACTTGAAATTGTGAACATGTTTCTTGAAAATTCTTAAGTGTAGTTACTTGAAATGTGAATTAGTGACTTGAAAATGGTTAAGTATAGTGACTTGAAATGTGAATTAGTTACTTGAAAATGGTTAAATATAGTGACTTGAAATCGCGAACTTGTTTCTTGAAAATGGTTAAAATTAGTGACTTGAAATGTGCACTTGTGACTTTAAAATGGTTAAATTAGTGATTTGAAATTGTGAATTAGTGAATTGAAATTGTGAACTTGTTACTTGAAAATGGTTAAGTGTAGGGACTTGAAATGTGAATTAGTGACTTGAAAATGGTTAAGTTTAGTGATTTGAAATTGTGAATTAGTGACTTGAAAATGGTTAAATATAGTGACTTGAAATTGTGAACTTGTTTCTTGAAAATGGTTAAGTGTACTGACTTGAAATGCGAATTAGTGACTACAAAATGGTTAACTGTAGTGACTTGAAATCGTGAACTTGTTTCTTGAAATGGTTAAGTGTAACGACTTGAAATTGTGAACTTGTTTCTGGATAATGGTTGTGTAGTGACTTGAAATGTGAATTAGTGTCTTTAAAAATGGTTAAGTATAGTGACTTGAAATTGTGAACTTGTTTCTTGAAATTGTTAAGTGTAGTGACTTCAAATGTGAATTAGTTACTTGAAAATGGTTAAATATAGTGACTTGAAATTGCAAACTTGTTTCTTGAAAATGGTTAAGATTAGTGACTTGAAATGTGAATTAGTTATTTGAAAATGGTTAAATATAGTGACTTGAAATTACGAACTTGTTTCTTGAAAATGGTTAAGATTAGTGACTTGAAATGTGAATTTGTGACCTAAAAATGGTTAAGTGTAGTGACTTGAAATGTGAATTACTGACTAGAAAATGGTTAAGTGTAGTGATTTGAAATTGTGAACTTGTTTAATAAAATTGTTAAATGTAGTGACGTGAAATTGTGAACTTGTTTCTTGAAAATGGTTAGGTGTAGTGACTTGAAATGTGAATTACTGACTTGAAAATGGTTAAGTGTAGTGACTTGAAATTGTGAACTTGTTTAATAAAATGGTTAAATGTAGTGACTTGAAATTGTGAACTTGTTTCTTGAAAATGGTTAAGATTATTGACTTGAAATGCGAATTAGTGACTTGAAAAGTGTTAAGTGTAGTGACTTTAACTTGTGAATTAGTGACTTTAAAAATGGTTAAGTATAGTGGCTTAAAATTGTGAACTTGTTTCTTGAAATGGTTAAGTGTAGTGACTTGAAATTGTGAACTTGTTTTTGAAAATGGTTAGGTGTAGTGACTTGAAATGTGAATTGGTGACTTGAAAATGGTTAAGTGTAGTGACTTTAACTGGTGAATTAGTGACTTTAAAAATGGTTAAATGTAGTGACTTAAAATTGTGAACTTGTTTCTTGAAATGGTTAAGTGTAGTGACTTGAAATTGTGAACTTGTTTCTTGAAAATGGTTAGGTGTAGTGACTTGAAATGTGAATTAGTGACTTGAAAATGGTTAAGTGTGGTGACTTGAAATGTGAATTAGTTACTTGAAAATGGTTAAATATAGTGACTTGAAATTGCGAACTTGTTTTTTGAAAATGGTTAAGATTAGTGACTTGAAATGTGAATTAGTGACTAAAAAATGGTTAAGTGTAGTGACTTGAAATTGTGAACTTGTTTTTGAAAATGGTTAGGTGTAGTGACTTGAAATGTGAATTGGTGACTTGAAAATGGTTAAGTGTAGTGACTTTAACTGGTGAATTAGTGACTTTAAAAATGGTTAAATGTAGTGACTTAAAATTGTGAACTTGTTTCTTGAAATGGTTAAGTGTAGTGACTTGAAATTGTGAACTTGTTTCTTGAAAATGGTTAGGTGTAGTGACTTGAAATGTGAATTAGTGACTTGAAAATGGTTAAGTGTAGTGACTTGAAATGTGAATTAGTTACTTGAAAATGGTTCAATATAGTGACTTGAAATTGCGAACTTGTTTCTTGAAAATGGTTAAGATTAGTGACTTGAAATGTGAATTAGTGACTAAAAAATGGTTAAGTGTAGTGACTTGAAATTGTGAACTTGTTTTTGAAAATGGTTAGGTGTAGTGACTTGAAATGTGAATTGGTGACTTGAAAATGGTTAAGTGTAGTGACTTTAACTGGTGAATTAGTGACTTTAAAAATGGTTAAATGTAGTGACTTAAAATTGTGAACTTGTTTCTTGAAATGGTTAAGTGTAGTGACTTGAAATTGTGAACTTGTTTCTTGAAAATGGTTAGGTGTAGTGACTTGAAATGTGAATTAGTGACTTGAAAATGGTTAAGTGTAGTGACTTGAAATGTGAATTAGTTACTTGAAAATGGTTAAATATAGTGACTTGAAATTGCGAACTTGTTTCTTGAAAATGGTTAAGATTAGTGACTTAAAATGTGAATTAGTGACTAAAAAATGGTTAAGTGTAGTGACTTGAAATGTGAATTAGTTATTTGAAAATGGTTAAATATAGTGACTTGAAATTGCGAACTTGTTTCTTGAAAATGTTTAAGATTAGTGACTTGAAATTTGAATTAGTGACTAGAAAATGGTTAAGTGTAGTGACTTGAAATTGTGAACTTGTTTAACGAAATGGTTAAATGTAGTGACTTGAAATTGTGAACTTGTTTCTTGAAAATGGTTAGGTGTAGTGACTTGAAATGTGAATTAGTGACTTGAAAATGGTTAAGTGTAGTGACTTGAAATGTGAATTAGTTACTTGAAAATGGTTAAATATAGTGACTTGAAATTGCGAACTTGTTTCTTGAAAATGGTTAAGATTAGTGACTTGAAATGTGAATTAGTGACTAAAAAATGGTTAAGTGTAGTGACTTGAAATGTGAATTAGTTATTTGAAAATGGTTAAATATAGTGACTTGAAATTGCGAACTTGTTTCTTGAAAATGTTTAAGATTAGTGACTTGAAATTTGAATTAGTGACTAGAAAATGGTTAAGTGTAGTGACTTGAAATTGTGAACTTGTTTAATGAAATGGTTAAATGTAGTGACTTGAAATTGTGAACTTGTTTCTTGAAAATGGTTAAGTGTAGTGACTTGAAATGCGAATTAGTGACTTGAAAAGTGTTAAGTGTAGTGACTTTAAATTTTGAATTAGTGACTTTAAAAATGGTTAAGTATAGTGACTTGAAATTGTGAACTTGTTTCTTGAAATGGTTAAGTGTAGTGACTTGAAATTGTGAACTTGTTTCTTGAAAATGGTTAGGTGTAGTGACTTGAAATGTGAATTAGTGGCTTGAAAATGGTTAAGTGTAGTGACTTGAAATGTGAATTAGTTACTTGAAAATGGTTAAATATAGTGACTTGAAATCGCGAACTTGTTTCTTGAAAATGGTTAGGTGTAGTGACTTGAAATGTGAATTACTGACTTGAAAATGGTTAAGTGTAGTGACTTGAAATTGTGAACTTGTTTAATAAAATGGTTAAATGTAGTGACTTGAAATTGTGAACTTGTTTCTTGAAAATGGTTAAGATTAATGACTTGAAATGCGAATTAGTGACTACAAAATGGTTAAGTGTAGTGACTTTAAATTGTGAATTAGTGACTTTAAAAATGGTTAAGTGTAGTGACTTGAAATGTGAATTAGTTACTTGAAAATGGTTAAATATAGTGACTTGAAATCGCGAACTTGTTTCTTGAAAATGGTTAAGATTTGTGACTTGAAATGTGCACTTGTGAGTTTAAAATGGTTAAATTAGTGATTTGAAATTGTGAATTAGTGACTTGAAATTGTGAACTTGTTACTTGTAAAATGGTTAAGTTTAGTGATTTGAAATTGTGAATTAGTGACTTGAAAATGGTTAAATATAGTGACTTGAAATTGTGAACTTGTTTCTTGAAAATGGTTAAGTGTAGTGACTTGAAATGCAAATTAGTGACTACAAAATGGTTAACTGTAGTGACTTGAAATGGTGAACTTGTTTCTTGAAATGGTTAAGTGTAACGACTTGAAATTGTGAACTTGTTTCTTGAAAATGGTTGTGTAGTGACTTGAAATGTGAATTAGTGTCTTTAAAAATGGTTAAGTATAGTGACTTGAAATTGTGAACTTGTTTCTTGAAATGTTTAAGTGGAGTGACTTGAAATTGTGAACTTGTTTCTTGAAAATGGTTAGGTGTAGTGACTTGAAATGTGAATTACTGACTTGAAAATGGTTAAGTGTAGTGACTTGAAATTGTGAACTTGTTTAATAAAATGGTTAAATATAGTGACTTGAAATTGTGAACTTGTTTCTTGAAAATGGTTAAGATTAGTGACTTGAAATGCAAATTAGTGACTTGAAAAGTGTTAAGTGTAGTGACTTTAACTTGTGAATTAGTGACTTTAAATATGGGGAAGTATAGTGACTTAAAATTGTGAACTTGTTTCTTGAAATGGTTAAGTGTAGTGACTTGAAATTGTGAACTTGTTTCTTGAAAATGGTTAAGATTAGTGACTTGAAATGTGAATTACTGACTAGAAAATGGTTAAGTGTAGTGACTTGAAATTGTGAACTTGTTTAATAAAATTGTTAAATGTAGTGACTTGAAATTGTGAACTTGTTTCTTGAAAATGGTTAAGATTAGTGACTTGTAATGCGAATTAGTGACTTGAAAAGTGTTAAGTGTAGTGACTTGAAATGTGAATTACTGACTAGAAAATGGTTAAGTGTAGTGACTTGAAATTGTGAACTTGTTTAATAAAATTGTTAAATGTAGTGACTTGAAATTGTGAACTTGTTTCTAGAAAATGGTTAAGATTAGTGACTTATAATGCGAATTAGTGACTTGAAAAGTGTTAAGTGTAGTGACTTTAAATTGTGAACTTGTTTCTTGAAAATGGTTAGGTGTAGTGACTTGAAATGTGAATTACTGACTTGAAAATGGTTAAGTGTAGTGACTTGAAATTGTGAACTTGTTTAATAAAATGGTTAAATGTAGTGACTTGAAATTGTGAACTTGTTTCTTGAAAATGGTTAAGATTAGTGACTTGAAATGCGAATTAGTGACTTGAAAAGTGTTTAAGTGTAGTGACTTTAAATTGTGAATTAGTGACTTTAAAAATGGTTAAGTATAGTGACTTAAAATTGTTAACTTGTTTCTTGAAATGGTTAAGTTTAGTGACTTGAAATTGTGAACTTGTTTCTTGAAAATGGTTAAGTGTAGTGACTTGAAATGCGAATTAGTGACTACAAAATGGTTAACTGTAGTGACTTGAAATGGTGAACTTGTTTCTTGAAATGGTAAAGTGTAACGACTTGAAATTGTGAACTTGTTTCTTGAAAATGGTTGTGTAGTGACTTGAAATGTGAATTAGTGTCTTTAAAAATGGTTAAGTATAGTGACTTGAAATTGTGAACTTGTTTCTTGAAATGTTTAAGTGTAGTGACTTGAAATTGTGAACTTGTGTCTTGAAAATGGTTAGGTATAGTGACTTGAAATGTGAATTACTGACTTGAAAATGGTTAAGTGTAGTGACTTGAAATTGTGAACTTGTTTAATAAAATGGTTAAATGTAGTGACTTGAAATTGTGAACTTGTTTCTTGAAAATGGTTAAGATTAGTGACTTGAAATGCGAATTAGTGACTTGAAAAGTGTTAAGTGTAGTGACTTTAACTTGTGAATTAGTGACTTTAAATATGGTGAAGTATAGTGACTTAAAATTGTGAACTTGTTTCTTGAAATGGTTAAGTGTAGTGACTTGAAATTGCGAACTTGTTTCTTGAAAATGCTTAAGATTAGTGACTTGAAATGTGAATTTGTGACTTTTTAATGGTTAAGTGTAGTGACTTGAAATGTGAATTAGTGACTTGAAAATGGTTAAATGTAGTGACTTAAAATTGTGAACTTGTTTTTTGAAAATGGTTAGGTGTAGTGACTTGAAATTTGAATTAGTGACATGAAAATGGTTAAGTGTAGTGACTTGAAATGCGAATTAGTGACTTGAAAAGTGTTAAGTGTAGTGACTTTAAATTGTGAATTAGTGACTTTAAAAATGGTTAAGTATAGTGACTTGAAATTGTGAACTTGTTTCTTGAAATGGTTAAGTGTAGTGACTTGAAATTGTGAACTTGTTTCTTGATAATGGTTAGGTGTAGTGACTTGAAATGTGAATTAGTGACTTGAAAATGGTTAAGTATAGTGACTTGAAATGTGAATTAGTTACTTGAAAATGGTTAAATATAGTGACTTGAAATCGCGAACTTGTTTCTTGAAAATGGTTAAAATTAGTGACTTGTGACTTTAAAATGGTTAAATTAGTGATTTGAAATTGTGAATTAGTGACTTGAAAATGGTTAAATAGAGTGACTTGAAATTGTGAACTTGTTACTTGAAAATGGTTAAGTGTAGTGACTTGAAATGTGAATTAGCGACTAGAAAATGGTTAAGTGTAGTGACTTTAAATTATGAACTTGTTTATTAAACTGGTTAAATGTAGTGATTTGAAATTGTGAACTTGTTTCTTGAAAATGGTTAAGTGTAGTGACTTGAAATGCGAATTAGTGACTACAAAATGGTTAACTGTAGTTACTTGAAACTGTGAACTTGTTTCTTGAAATGGTTAAGTGTAGTGAGTTGAAAAGTGAATTAGTGACTAGAAAATGGTTAAGTGTAGTGACTTGAATTGTGAATTAGTTACTTGAAAATGGTTAAGATTAGTGACTTGAAATTTGAATTAGTGACTTGAAAATGGTTAAGTGTAGTGACTTTAAATGTGAATTAGTTACGTGAAAATGTTTAAATATAGTGACTTGAAATTGCGAACTTGTTTCTTGAAAATATTTAAGATTAGTGACTTGAAATTTGAATTAGTGACTTGAAAATGGTTAAGTTTAGTGACTTGAAATGTGAATTAGTTATTTGAAAATGGTTAAATATAGTGACTTAAAATTGCGAACTTGTTTCTTGAAAATGTTTCAGATTAGTGACTTGAAATGTGAATTAGTGACTAGAAAATGGTTAAGTGTAGTGATTTAAAATTGTGAACTTGTTTAATGAAATGGTTAAATGTAGTGACTTGAAATTTTGTTCTTGTTTCTTTAAAATGGTTAAGTGTAGTGAGTTGAAATGTGAATTAGTGACTTGAAAATGGTTAAGTGTAGTGAATTGAAATGTGAATTAGTGACTTGAAAATGGTTAAATGTAGTGACTTAAAATTGTGAAAATGTTTTTTGATGTAGTGAATTGAAATGTGAATTAGTTACTTGAAAATGCTTAAATATAGTGACTTAAAATTGTGAACATGTTTTTTGAAAATTGTTAAGTGTAGTGACTTGAAAAGTGAATTACTGACTTGTAAATGGTTATGTGTAGTGACTTAAAATTGTGAACTTGCTTCATGAAAATGGTTTAGTGTAGTGACCTGAAATGTGAACTTGTGACTTTAAAATGGTTAAATGTAGTGTCTTGAAATTTTGAATTTATTTCTTGAAAATGGTGAAGTGTAGTGACTTGAAATGTAAATTAGTTACTTGAAAATGGTTAAGTGTAATGACTTGAAAATGGTTAAGTGTAGTGACTTTAAATTGTGAACTTTTTTATTGAACTGGTTAAATGTAGTGACTTGAAATTGTGAACTTGTTTCTTCAATTGGTTAAGTGTAGCGACTTGAAATTGTGAACTTGTTTCTTCAATTGGTTAAGTGTAGCGACTTGAAATTGTGAACTTGTTTCTTGAAAATGGTTAAGTGTAGTGATTGAAATTGTTAACTTGTTTAATGAAATGGTCAAATGTAGTGACTTGAAATTGTGAACTTGTTTCTTGAAAATGGTTAAGTGTAGTGACTTGAAATGCGAATTAGTGATTTGAAAAGAGTTAAGTTTAGTGACTTTAAATTGTGAATTAGTGACTTTAATAATGGTTAAGTATAGTGACTTGAAATTGTGAACTTATTTCTTGAAATGGTTTTGTGTAGTGACTTGAAATTGTGAACTTGTTTCTTGAAATGTCAATTAGTGACTTGAAATTGCGAACTTGTTTCTTGAAAATGGTTAAGATTAGTGACTTGAAATGTGCACTTGTGACTTTAAAATGGTTAAATTAGTGATTTGAAATTGTGAATTAGTGACTTGAAAATGGTTAAATATAGTGACTTGAAATTGTGAACTTGTTACTTGAAAATGGTTAAGTGTAGTGACTTGAAATGTGAATTAGCGACTTGAAAATGGTTTAGTGACTTTATATTGTGAACTTGTTTATTGAACTTGTTAAATGTAGTGACTTGAAATTGTAAACTTGTTTCTTGAAAATGGTCAAGTGTAGTGACTTGAAATGCGAATTAGTGACTTAAAAATGGTTAGGTGTAGTGACTTGAAATTCAGATCTTGTTTCTTGAAAATGGTTAAATGTAGTGACTTGAAATATGAATTAGTGACTTGAAAATGGTTAAGTATAGTGATTTGAAATTGTTAACTTATTTAATGAAAATGGTTAAGTGTAGTTAGTTGAAATGTGATTTAGTGACTTGAAAATGGTTAAGTGTAGTGAATTGAAATGTGAATTAGTGACTTGAAAATTGTTAAATGTAGTGACTTGAAATTGTTAACATGTTTCTTGAAAATTATTATGTGTAGTTACTTGAAATGTGAATTACTGACTTGAAAATGGTTAAGTGTAGTTACTTAAAATTTTGAACTTGCTTCATGAAAATGGTTAAGTGTAGCGACTTGAAATGTGTACTTGTGACTTTAAAATGGTTAAATGTAGTGTCTTGAAATTGTGTAGTGACTTTAAATTGTGAACTATTTTCTTGAAATGCTTAAGTGTAGTGGCTTGAAATGGTGAACTTGTTTCTTGAAAATGGTTAGGTGTAGAGACTTGAAATGTGAATTAGTGACTTGAAAATAGTTAAGTGTAGTGACTTGAAAGGTGAATTAGTTACTTGAAAATGGTTAAATATAGTGACTTGAAATTGCGAACTTGTTTCTTGAAAATGCTTAAGATTAGTGACTTGAAATGCGAATTTGTGACTTGAAAATGGTTAAGTGTAGTGACTTGAAATGTGAATTAGTGACTTGAAAATGGTTAAGTGTAGTGACTTGAAATGTGAATTAGTGACTTGAAAATGGTTAAGTATAGTGATTTGAAATTGTTAACTTATTTAATGAAAATGGTTAAGTGTAGTTAGTTGAAATGTGATTTAGTGACTTGAAAATGGTTAAGTGTAGTGAATTGAAATGTGAATTAGTGACTTGAAAATTGTTAAATATAGTGACTTGAAATTGTTAACATGTTTCTTGAAAATTATTATGTGTAGTTACTTGAAATGTGAATTACTGACTTGAAAATGGTTAAGTGTAGTTACTTAAAATTGTGAACTTGCTTCATGAAAATGGTTAAGTGTAGCGACTTGAAATGTGTACTTGTGACTTTAAAATGGTTAAATGTAGTGTCTTGAAATTGTGTAGTGACTTTAAATTGTGAACTATTTTCTTGAAATGCTTAAGTGTAGTGGCTTGAAATGGTGAACTTGTTTCTTGAAAATGGTTAGGTGTAGAGACTTGAAATGTGAATTAGTGACTTGAAAATAGTTAAGTGTAGTGACTTGAAATGTGAATTAGTTACTTGAAAATGGTTAAATATAGTGACTTGAAATTGCGAATTTGTTTCTTGAAAATGCTTAAGATTAGTGACTTGAAATGTGAATTTGTGACTTGAAAATGGTTAAGTGTAGTGACCTGAAATGTGAATTAGTGACTTGAAAATGGTTAAATATAGTGACTTGAAATTGCGAACTTGTTTCTTGAAATGTTTAAGTGGAGTGACTTGAAATTGTGAACTTGTTTCTTGAAAATGGTTAGGTGTAGTGACTTGAAATGTGAATTACTGACTTGAAAATGGTTAAGTGTAGTGAATTGAAATGTGAATTAGTGACTAGAAAATGGTTAAGTGTAGTGACTTGAAATTGTGAACTTGTTTAATGAAATGGTTAAATGTAGTGACTTGAAATTTTGATCTTGTTTCTTCAAAATGGTTAAGTGTAGTGCCTTGAATATGAATTAGTGACTTGAAAATAGTTAAGTGTAGTGAGTTGAAATGTGAATTAGTGACTTGAAAATGGTTAAGTGTAGTGAATTGAAATGTGAATTAGTGACTTGAAAATGGTTAAATGTAGTGACTTAAAATTTTGAACATGTTTTTTGATGTAGTGAATTGAAATGTTAATTAGTGACTTGAAAATGGTTAAATATAGTGACTTAAAATTGTGAACATGTTTTTTGAAAATTGTTAAGTGTAGTGACTTGAAAAGTGAATTACTGACTTGTAAATGGTTATGTGTAGTGACTTATAATTGTGAACCTGCTTCATGAAAATGGTTTAATGTAGTGACCTAAAATGTGAACTTGTGACTTTAAAATGGTTAAATCTAGTGTCTTGAAATTGTGAATTTATTTCTTGAAAATGGTGAAGTATAGTGACTTGAAATGTAAATTAGTTACTTGAAAATGGTTAAGTGTAGTGACTTGAAAATGGTTAAGTGTAGTGACTTTAAATTGTGAACTTGTATGTTGAACTGGTTAAATGTAGTGACTAAAAATTGTGAACTTGTTTCTTGAAAATGGTTAAGTGTAGTGACTTGAAATGGGAATTAGTGACTAGAAAATGGTTAAGTGTAGTGAATTGAAATATGAATTAGTGACTTGAAAATGGTTAAATGTAGTGACTGGAAATTGTGAACATATTTCTTGAAAATTGTTAAGTGTAGTTACTTGAAATGTGAATTACTGACTAAAAAATGGTTAAGTGTAGTGACTTGAAATTGTGAACTTGTTTAATGAAATGGTTAAATGTAGTGACTTGAAATTGTGAACTTGTTTCTTGAAAATGGTTAAGTGTAGTGACTTGAAATGCGAATTAGTGACTTGAAAAGTGTTAAGTGTAGTGACTTTAAATTGTGAATTAGTGACTTTAAAACTGATAAGTATAGTGACTTGAAATTGTGAACTTGTTTCTTGAAATGGTTAAGTGTAATGACTTGAAATTGTGAACTTGTTTCTTGAAAATGGTTAGGTGTAGTGACTTGAAATGTGAATTAGTGACTTGAAAATGGTTAAGTGTAGTGACTTGAAATGTGAATTAAGGACTTGAAAATTGTTAAGTGTAGTGACTTGAAATGTGAATTAGTTACTGGAAAATGGTTAAATATAGTGACTGGAAATTGCGAACTTGTTTCTTGAAAATGGTTAAGATTAGTGATTTGAAATGTGAATTAGTGACTAGAAAATGGTTAAGTGAAGTGACTTTAAATGTGAATTAGTTATTTGAAAATGGTTAAATATAGTGACTTGAAATTGCGAACTTTTTTCTTCAAAATGTTTAAGATTAGTGACTTGAAATTTGAATTAGTGACTAGAAAATTGTTAAGTGTAGTGACTTGAAATTGTGAACTTGTTTAATGAAATGGTTAAGTGTAGTGAATTGAAATGTGAATTAGTTACTTGAAAATGGTTAAATTTAGTGACTTGAAATGCGATTTAGTGACTTGAAAAGTGTTAAGTGTAGTGACTTTAAATTGTGAATTAGTGACTTTAAAAATGGTTAAGATTAGTGACTTGTAATGCGAATTAGTGACTTAAAAAGTGTTAAGTGTAGTGACTTGAAATGTGAATTTGTGACTTGAAAATGCTTAAGTATAGTGACTTGAAATGTGAATTAGTGACTTGAAAATGGTTAAGTGTAGTGACTTGAAATGTGAATTAGTTACTTGAAAATGGTTAAATATAGTGACTTGAAATTGCAAACTTGTTTCTTGAAAATGTTTAAGATTAGTGACTTGAAATGTGAATTAGTGACTAGAAAATGGTTAAGTGTAGTGACTTGAAATTGTGAACTTGTTTAATGAAATGGTTAATTGTAGTGACTTGAAATTTTGATCTTGTTTCTTGAAAATGGTTAAGTGTAGTGCCTTGAATATGAATTAGTGACTTGAAAATGGTTAAGTGTAGTGAGTTGAAATGTGAATTAGTGACTTGAAAATGGTTAAGTGTAGTGAGTTGAAATGTGAATTAGTGACTTGAAAATGGTTAAGTGTAGTGAATTGAAATGTGAATTAGTGACTTGAAAATGGTTAAATGTAGTGATTTAAAATTTTGTACATGTTTTTTGATGTAGTGAATTGAAATGTGAATTAGTTACTTGAAAATGCTTAAATATAGTGACTTAAAATTGTGAAAATGTTTTTTGAAAATTGTTAAGTGTAGTGACTTGAAAAGTGAATTACTGACTTGTAAATGGTTATGTGTAGTGACTTAAAATTGTGTACCTGCTTCATGAAAATGGTTTAGTGTAGTGACCTGAAATGTGAACTTGTGACTTTAAAATGGTTAAGTGTAGTGTCTTGAAATTTTGAATTTATTTCTTGAAAATGGTGAAGTGTAGTGACTTGAAATGTAAATTAGTTACTTGAAAATGGTTAAGTGTAGTGACTTGAAAATGGTTAAGTGTAGTGATTTTAAATTGTGAACTTGTATGTTGAACTGGTTAAATGTAGTGACTTAAAATTGTGAACTTGTTTCTTGAATTGGTTAAGTGTAGCGACTTGAAATTGTGAACTTGTTTAATGAAATGGTTAAATGTAGTGACTTGAAATTGTGAACTTGTTTCTTGAAAATGGTTAAGTGTAGTGATTTGAAATGCGAATTAGTGACTAGAAAAGTGTTAAGTGTAGTGACTTTAAATTGTGAACTTGTTTCTTGAAAATGGTTAAGTGTAGTGATTTGAAATGCGAATTAGTGACTAGAAAATGGTTAAGTGTAGTGAATTGAAATGTGAATTAGTTACTTGAAAATGGTTAAATTTAGTGACTTGAAATGCGATTTAGTGACTTGAAAAGTGTTAAGTGTAGTGACTTTAAATTGTGAATTAGTGACTTTAAAAATGGTTAAGATTAGTGACTTGTAATGCGAATTAGTGACTTGAAAAGTGTTAAGTGTAGTGACTTGAAATGCGAATTTGTGACTTGAAAATGCTTAAGTGTAGTGACTTGAAATGTGAATTAGTGACTTGAAAATGGTTAAGTGTAGTGACTTGAAATGTGAATTAGTTACTTGAAAATGGTTAAATATAGTGACTTGAAATTGCAAACTTGTTTCTTGAAAATGTTTAAGATTAGTGACTTGAAATTGAATTAGTGACTAGAAAATTGTGAACTTGTTTAATGAAATGGTTAAATGTAGTGACTTGAAATTTTGATCTTGTTTCTTGAAAATGGTTAAGTGTAGTGCCTTGAATATGAATTAGTGACTTGAAAATGGTTAAGTGTAGTGAGTTGAAATGTGAATTAGTGACTTGAAAATGGTTAAGTGTAGTGAGTTGAAATGTGAATTAGTGACTTGAAAATGGTTAAGTGTAGTGAATTGAAATGTGAATTAGTGACTTGAAAATGGTTAAATGCAGTGACTTAAAATTTTGAACATGTTTTTTGATGTAGTGAATTGAAATGTGAATTAGTGACTTGAAAATGCTTAAATATAGTGACTTAAAATTGTGAACATGTTTTTTGAAAATTGTTAAGTGTAGTGACTTGAAAAGTGAATTACTGACTTGTAAATGGTTATGTGTAGTGACTTAAAATTGTGAACCTGCTTCATGAAAATGGTTTAGTGTAGTGACCTGAAATGTGAACTTGTGACTTTAAAATGGTTAAATGTAGTGTCTTGAAATTCTGAATTTATTTCTTGAAAATGGTGAAGTGTAGTGACTTGAAATGTAAATTAGTTACTTGAAAATGGTTAAGTGTAATGACTTGAAAATGGTTAAGTGTAGTGACTTTAAATTGTGAACTTGTATGTTGAACTGGTTAAATGTTGTGACTTAAAATTGTGAATTTGTTTCTTGAATTGGTTAAGTGTAGCGACTTGAAATTGTGAACTTGTTTAATGAAATGGTTAAATGTAGTGACTTGAAATTGTGAACTTGTTTCTTGAAAATGGTTAAGTGTAGTGATTTGAAATGCGAATTAGTGACTAGAAAATGGTTAAGTGTAGTGAATTGAAATGTGAATTAGTTACTTGAAAATGGTTAAATTTAGTGACTTGAAATTGCGAACTTATTTCTTGAAAATGGTTAAGATTAGTGACTTGAAATGTGCACTTGTGACTTAAAATGGTTATATTAGTGATTTGAAATTCTGAATTAGTGACTCTAAAATGGTTAAATATAGTGACTTGAAATTGTGAACTTGATACTTGAAAATGGTTAAGTGTAGTGACTTGAAATGTGAATTAGTGACTTGAAAATGATTAAGTATAGTGACTTTAAATTGTGAACTTGTTTATTGAACTTGTTAAATGTAGTGATTTGAAATTGTAAACTTGTTTCTTGAAAATGGTTAAGTGTAGTGACTTGAAATGCGAATTAGTGACTTAAAAATGGTTAAGTGTAGTGACTTGAAATTCTGATCTTGTTTCTTGAAAACGAATAACTGTAATGACTTGAAATATGAATTTGTGACTGGAAAATGGTTAAGTATAGTGAGTTGAAATGTGATTTAGTTATTTGAAAATGGTTAAGTGTAGTGAATTGAAATGTGAATTCGTTACTTGAAAATAGTTAAATGTAGTGACTTGAAATTGTGAACATGTTTCTTGAAAATTCTTAAGTGTAGTTACTTGAAATGTGAATTAGTGACTTGAAAATGGTTAAGTATAGTGACTTGAAATGTGAATTAGTTACTTGAAAATGGTTAAATATAGTGACTTGAAATCGCGAACTTGTTTCTTGAAAATGGTTAAAATTAGTGACTTGAAATGTGCACTTGTGACTTTAAAATGGTTAAATTAGTGATTTGAAATTGTGAATTAGTGAATTGAAATTGTGAACTTGTTACTTGAAAATGGTTAAGTGTAGGGACTTGAAATGTGAATTAGTGACTTGAAAATGGTTAAGTTTAGTGATTTGAAATTGTGAATTAGTGACTTGAAAATGGTTAAATATAGTGACTTGAAATTGTGAACTTGTTTCTTGAAAATGGTTAAGTGTACTGACTTGAAATGCGAATTAGTGACTACAAAATGGTTAACTGTAGTGACTTGAAATCGTGAACTTGTTTCTTGAAATGGTTAAGTGTAACGACTTGAAATTGTGAACTTGTTTCTGGATAATGGTTGTGTAGTGACTTGAAATGTGAATTAGTGTCTTTAAAAATGGTTAAGTATAGTGACTTGAAATTGTGAACTTGTTTCTTGAAATTGTTAAGTGTAGTGACTTCAAATGTGAATTAGTTACTTGAAAATGGTTAAATATAGTGACTTGAAATTGCAAACTTGTTTCTTGAAAATGGTTAAGATTAGTGACTTGAAATGTGAATTAGTTATTTGAAAATGGTTAAATATAGTGACTTGAAATTACGAACTTGTTTCTTGAAAATGGTTAAGATTAGTGACTTGAAATGTGAATTTGTGACCTAAAAATGGTTAAGTGTAGTGACTTGAAATGTGAATTACTGACTAGAAAATGGTTAAGTGTAGTGATTTGAAATTGTGAACTTGTTTAATAAAATTGTTAAATGTAGTGACGTGAAATTGTGAACTTGTTTCTTGAAAATGGTTAGGTGTAGTGACTTGAAATGTGAATTACTGACTTGAAAATGGTTAAGTGTAGTGACTTGAAATTGTGAACTTGTTTAATAAAATGGTTAAATGTAGTGACTTGAAATTGTGAACTTGTTTCTTGAAAATGGTTAAGATTAGTGACTTGAAATGCGAATTAGTGACTTGAAAAGTGTTAAGTGTAGTGACTTTAACTTGTGAATTAGTGACTTTAAAAATGGTTAAGTATAGTGGCTTAAAATTGTGAACTTGTTTCTTGAAATGGTTAAGTGTAGTGACTTGAAATTGTGAACTTGTTTTTGAAAATGGTTAGGTGTAGTGACTTGAAATGTGAATTGGTGACTTGAAAATGGTTAAGTGTAGTGACTTTAACTGGTGAATTAGTGACTTTAAAAATGGTTAAATGTAGTGACTTAAAATTGTGAACTTGTTTCTTGAAATGGTTAAGTGTAGTGACTTGAAATTGTGAACTTGTTTCTTGAAAATGGTTAGGTGTAGTGACTTGAAATGTGAATTAGTGACTTGAAAATGGTTAAGTGTGGTGACTTGAAATGTGAATTAGTTACTTGAAAATGGTTAAATATAGTGACTTGAAATTGCGAACTTGTTTCTTGAAAATGGTTAAGATTAGTGACTTAAAATGTGAATTAGTGACTAAAAAATGGTTAAGTGTAGTGACTTGAAATGTGAATTAGTTATTTGAAAATGGTTAAATATAGTGACTTGAAATTGCGAACTTGTTTCTTGAAAATGTTTAAGATTAGTGACTTGAAATTTGAATTAGTGACTAGAAAATGGTTAAGTGTAGTGACTTGAAATTGTGAACTTGTTTAATGAAATGGTTAAATGTAGTGACCTGAAATTGTGAACTTGTTTCTTGAAAATGGTTAGGTGTAGTGACTTGAAATGTGAATTAGTGACTTGAAAATGGTTAAGTGTAGTGACTTGAAATGTGAATTAGTTACTTGAAAATGGTTAAATATAGTGACTTGAAATTGCGAACTTGTTTCTTGAAAATGGTTAAGATTAGTGACTTGAAATGTGAATTAGTGACTAAAAAATGGTTAAGTGTAGTGACTTGAAATGTGAATTAGTTATTTGAAAATGGTTAAATATAGTGACTTGAAATTGCGAACTTGTTTCTTGAAAATGTTTAAGATTAGTGACTTGAAATTTGAATTAGTGACTAGAAAATGGTTAAGTGTAGTGACTTGAAATTGTGAACTTGTTTAATGAAATGGTTAAATGTAGTGACTTGAAATTGTGAACTTGTTTCTTGAAAATGGTTAAGTGTAGTGACTTGAAATGCGAATTAGTGACTTGAAAAGTGTTAAGTGTAGTGACTTTAAATTTTGAATTAGTGACTTTAAAAATGGTTAAGTATAGTGACTTGAAATTGTGAACTTGTTTCTTGAAATGGTTAAGTGTAGTGACTTGAAATTGTGAACTTGTTTCTTGAAAATGGTTAGGTGTAGTGACTTGAAATGTGAATTAGTGGCTTGAAAATGGTTAAGTGTAGTGACTTGAAATGTGAATTAGTTACTTGAAAATGGTTAAATATAGTGACTTGAAATCGCGAACTTGTTTCTTGAAAATGGTTAGGTGTAGTGACTTGAAATGTGAATTACTGACTTGAAAATGGTTAAGTGTAGTGACTTGAAATTGTGAACTTGTTTAATAAAATGGTTAAATGTAGTGACTTGAAATTGTGAACTTGTTTCTTGAAAATGGTTAAGATTAGTGACTTGAAATGCGAATTAGTGACTACAAAATGGTTAAGTGTAGTGACTTTAAATTGTGAATTAGTGACTTTAAAAATGGTTAAGTGTAGTGACTTGAAATGTGAATTAGTTACTTGAAAATGGTTAAATATAGTGACTTGAAATCGCGAACTTGTTTCTTGAAAATGATTAAGATTTGTGACTTGAAATGTGCACTTGTGAGTTTAAAATGGTTAAATTAGTGATTTGAAATTGTGAATTAGTGACTTGAAATTGTGAACTTGTTACTTGTAAAATGGTTAAGTTTAGTGATTTGAAATTGTGAATTAGTGACTTGAAAATGGTTAAATATAGTGACTTGAAATTGTGAACTTGTTTCTTGAAAATGGTTAAGTGTAGTGACTTGAAATGCGAATTAGTGACTACAAAATGGTTAACTGTAGTGACTTGACATGGTGAACTTGTTTCTTGAAATGGTTAAGTGTAACGACTTGAAATTGTGAACTTGTTTCTTGAAAATGGTTGTGTAGTGACTTGAAATGTGAATTAGTGTCTTTAAAAATGGTTAAGTATAGTGACTTGAAATTGTGAACTTGTTTCTTGAAATGTTTAAGTGGAGTGACTTGAAATTGTGAACTTGTTTCTTGAAAATGGTTAGGTGTAGTGACTTGAAATGTGAATTACTGACTTGAAAATGGTTAAGTGTAGTGAATTGAAATTGTGAACTTGTTTAATAAAATGGTTAAATGTAGTGACTTGAAATTGTGAACTTGTTTCTTGAAAATGGTTAAGATTAGTGACTTGAAATGCAAATTAGTGACTTGAAAAGTGTTAAGTGTAGTGACTTTAACTTGTGAATTAGTGACTTTAAATATGGGGAAGTATAGTGACTTAAAATTGTGAACTTGTTTCTTGAAATGGTTAAGTGTAGTGACTTGAAATTGTGAACTTGATTTTGAAAATGGTTAGGTGTAGTGACTTGAAATGTGAATTACTGACTAGAAAATGGTTAAGTGTAGTGACTTGAAATTGTGAACTTGTTTAATAAAATTGTTAAATGTAGTGACTTGAAATTGTGAACTTGTTTCTTGAAAATGGTTAAGATTAGTGACTTGTAATGCGAATTAGTGACTTGAAAAGTGTTAAGTGTAGTGACTTGAAATGTGAATTACTGACTAGAAAATGGTTAAGTGTAGTGACTTGAAATTGTGAACTTGTTTAATAAAATTGTTAAATGTAGTAACTTGAAATTGTGAACTTGTTTCAAGAAAATGGTTAAGATTAGTGACTTATAATGCGAATTAGTGACTTGAAAAGTGTTAAGTGTAGTGACTTTAAATTGTGAACTTGTTTCTTGAAAATGGTTAGGTGTAGTGACTTGAAATGTGAATTACTGACTTGAAAATGGTTAAGTGTAGTGACTTGAAATTGTGAACTTGTTTAATAAAATGGTTAAATGTAGTGACTTTAAATTGTGAACTTGTTTCTTGAAAATGGTTAAGATTAGTGACTTGAAATGCGAATTAGTGACTTGAAAAGTGTTAAGTGTAGTGACTTTAACTTGTGAATTATTGACTTTAAAAATGGTTAAGTATAGTGGCTTAAAATTGTGAACTTGTTTCTTGAAATGGTTAAGTGTAGTGACTTGAAATTGTGAACTTGTTTTTGAAAATGGTTAGGTGTAGTGACTTGAAATGTGAATTGGTGACTGGAAAATGGTTAAGTGTAGTGACTTTAACTGGTGAATTAGTGACTTTAAAAATGGTTAAATGTAGTGACTTAAAATTGTGAACTTGTTTCTTGAAATGGTTAAGTGTAGTGACTTGAAATTGTGAACTTGTTTCTTGAAAATGGTTAGGTGTAGTGACTTGAAATGTGAATTAGTGACTTGAAAATGGTTAAGTGTAGTGACTTGAAATGTGAATTAGTTACTTGAAAATGGTTAAATATAATGACTTGAAATTGCGAACTTATTTCTTGAAAATGGTTAAGATTAGTGACTTGAAATGTGAATTAGTGACTAAAAAATGGTTAAGTGTAGTGACTTGAAATGTGAATTAGTTATTTGAAAATGGTTAAATATAGTGACTTGAAATTGCGAACTTGTTTCTTGAAAATGTTTAAGATTAGTGACTTGAAATTTGAATTAGTGACTAGAAAATGGTTAAGTGTAGTGACTTGAAATTGTGAACTTGTTTAATGAAATGGTTAAATGTAGTGACTTGAAATTGTGAACTTTGTTTCTTGAAAATGGTTAAGTGTAGTGACTTGAAATGCGAATTAGTGACTTGAAAAGTGTTAAGTGTAGTGACTTTAAATTTTGAATTAGTGACTTTAAAAATGGTTAAGTATAGTGACTTGAAATTGTGAACTTGTTTCTTGAAATGGTTAAGTGTAGTGACTTGAAATTGTGAACTTGTTTCTTGAAAATGGTTAGGTGTAGTGACTTGAAATGTGAATTAGTGGCTTGAAAATGGTTAAGTGTAGCGACTTGAAATGTGAATTAGTTACTTGAAAATGGTTAAATATAGTGACTTGAAATCGCGAACTTGTTTCTTGAAAATGGTTAGGTGTAGTGACTTGAAATGTGAATTACTGACTTGAAAATGGTTAAGTGTAGTGACTTGAAATTGTGAACTTGTTTAATAAAATGGTTAAATGTAGTGACTTGAAATTGTGAACTTCTTTCTTGAAAATGGTTAAGATTAGTGACTTGAAATGCGAATTAGTGACTACAAAATGGTTAAGTGTAGTGACTTTAAATTGTGAATTAGTGACTTTAAAAATGGTTAAGTGTAGTGACTTGAAATGTGAATTAGTTACTTGAAAATGGTTAAATATAGTGACTTGAAATCGCGAACTTGTTTCTTGAAAATGGTTAAGATTTGTGACTTGAAATGTGCACTTGTGAGTTTAAAATGGTTAAATTAGTGATTTGAAATTGTAAATTAGTGACTTGAAATTGTGAACTTGTTACTTGTAAATGGTTAAGTTTAGTGATTTGAAATTGTGAATTAGTGACTTGAAAATGGTTAAATATAGTGACTTGAAATTGTGAACTTGTTTCTTGAAAATGGTTAAGTGTAGTGACTTTAACTTGTGAATTAGTGACTTTAAATATGGTGAAGTATAGTGACTTAAAATTGTGAACTTGTTTCTTGAAATGGTTAAGTGTAGTGACTTGAAATTGTGAACTTGTTTCTTGAAAATGGTTAAGATTAGTGACTTGAAATGTGAATTAGTGACTAAAAAATGGTTAAGTGTAGTGGCTTGAAATGTGAATTAGTTATTTGAAAATGGTTAAATATAGTGACTTGAAATTGCGAACTTGTTTCTTGAAAATGGTTAAGATTAGTGACTTGAAATGTGAATTTGTGACTTAAAAATGGTTAAGTGTAGTGACTTGAAATGTGAATTACTGACTAGAAAATGGTTAAGTGTAGTGACTTGAAATTGTGAACTTGTTTAATATAATTGTTAAATGTAGTGACTTGAAATTGTGAACTTGTTTCTTGAAAATGGTTAAGATTAGTGACTTGTAATGCGAATTAGTGACTTGAAAAGTGTTAAGTGTAGTGACTTGAAATGTGAATTACTGACTAGAAAATGGTTAAGTGTAGTGACTTGAAATTGTGAACTTGTTTAATAAAATTGTTAAATGTAGTGACTTGAAATTGTGAACTTGTTTCTTGAAAATGGTTAAGATTAGTGACTTGTAATGCGAATTAGTGACTTGAAAAGTGTTAAGTGTAGTGACTTTAAATTGTGAACTTGTTTCTTGAAAATGGTTAGGTGTAGTGACTTGAAATGTGAATTACTGACTTGAAAATGGTTAAGTGTAGTGACTTGAAATTGTGAACTTGTTTCTTGAAAATGGTTAAGTGTAGTGACTTGAAATGTATACTTGTGACTTGAAATATGAATTAGTGACTTAAAAATGGTTAAGTGTAGTGACTTGAAATTGTGAACTAGTTTCTTGAAAATGGTTAAATGTAGTGACCTGAAATGTTAATTAGTGGCTTAAAATTGTGAACTTGTTTCTTGAAATGGTTAAGTGTACTGACTTGAAATTGTGAACTTGTTTTTGAAAATGGTTAGGTGTAGTGACTTGAAATGTGAATTGGTGACTTGAAAATGGTTAAGTGTAGTGACTTTAACTGGTGAATTAGTGACTTTAAAAATGGTTAAATGTAGTGACTTAAAATTGTGAACTTGTTTCTTGAAATGGTTAAGTGTAGTGACTTGAAATTGTGAACTTGTTTCTTGAAAATGGTTAGGTGTAGTGACTTGAAATGTGAATTAGTGACTTGAAAATGGTTAAGTGTAGTGACTTGAAATGTGAATTAGTTACTTGAAAATGGTTAAATATAGTGACTTGAAATTGCGAACTTGTTTCTTGAAAATGGTTAAGATTAGTGACTTGAAATGTGAATTAGTGACTAAAAAATGGTTAAGTGTAGTGACTTGAAATGTGAATTAGTTATTTGAAAATGGTTAAATATAGTGACTTGAAATTGCGAACTTGTTTCTCGAAAATGTTTAAGATTAGTGACTTGAAATTTGAATTAGTGACTAGAAAATGGTTAAGTGTAGTGACTTGAAATTGTGAACTTGTTTAATGAAATGGTTAAATGTAGTGACTTGAAATTGTGAACTTTGTTTCTTGAAAATGGTTAAGTGTAGTGACTTGAAATGCGAATTAGTGACTTGAAAAGTGTTAAGTGTAGTGACTTTAAATTTTGAATTAGTGACTTTAAAAATGGTTAAGTATAGTGACTTGAAATTGTGAACTTGTTTCTTGAAATGGTTAAGTGTAGTGACTTGAAATTGTGAACTTGTTTTTTGAAAATGGTTAGGTGTAGTGACTTGAAATGTGAATTAGTGGCTTTAAAATGGTTAAGTGTAGTGACTTGAAATGTGAATTAGTTACTTGAAAATGGTTAAATATAGTGACTTGAAATCGCGAACTTGTTTCTTGAAAATGGTTAGGTGTAGTGACTTGAAATGTGAATTACTGACTTGAAAATGGTTAAGTGTAGTGACTTGAAATTGTGAACTTGTTTAATAAAATGGTTAAATGTAGTGACTTGAAATTGTGAACTTGTTTCTTGAAAATGGTTAAGATTAGTGACTTGAAATGCGAATTAGTGACTTGAAAAGTGTTTAAGTGTAGTGACTTTAAATTGTGAATTAGTGACTTTAAAAATGGTTAAGTATAGTGACTTAAAATTGTTAACTTGTTTCTTGAAATGGTTAAGTTTAGTGACTTGAAATTGTGAACTTGTTTCTTGAAAATGGTTAAGTGTAGTGACTTGAAATGCGAATTAGTGACTACAAAATGGTTAACTGTAGTGACTTGAAATGGTGAACTTGTTTCTTGAAATGGTAAAGTGTAACGACTTGAAATTGTGAACTTGTTTCTTGAAAATGGTTGTGTAGTGACTTGAAATGTGAATTAGTGTCTTTAAAAATGGTTAAGTATAGTGACTTGAAATTGTGAACTTTTTCTTGAAATGTTTAAGTGTAGTGACTTGAAATTGTGAACTTGTGTCTTGAAAATGGTTAGGTGTAGTGAATGTGAATTACTGACTTGAAAATGGTTAAGTGTAGTGACTTGAAATTGTGAACTTGTTTAATAAAATGGTTAAATGTAGTGACTTGAAATTGTGAACTTGTTTCTTGAAAATGGTTAAGATTAGTGACTTGAAATGCGAATTAGTGACTTGAAAAGTGTTAAGTGTAGTGACTTTAACTTGTGAATTAGTGACTTTAAATATGGTGAAGTATAGTGACTTAAAATTGTGAACTTGTTTCTTGAAATGGTTAAGTGTAGTGACTTGAAATTGTGAACTTGTTTCTTGAAAATGGTTAAGATTAGTGACTTGAAATGTGAATTAGTGACTAAAAAATGGTTAAGTGTAGTGGCTTGAAATGAGAATTAGTTATTTGAAAATGGTTAAATATAGTGACTTGAAATTGCGAACTTGTTTCTTGAAAATGGTTAAGATTAGTGACTTGAAATGTGAATTTGTGACTTAAAAATGGTTAAGTGTAGTGACTTGAAATGTGAATTACTGACTAGAAAATGGTTAAGTGTAGTGACTTGAAATTGTGAACTTGTTTAATAAAATTGTTAAATGTAGTGACTTGAAATTGTGAACTTGTTTCTTGAAAATGGTTAAGATTAGTGACTTGTAATGCGAATTAGTGACTTGAAAAGTGTTAAGTGTAGTGACTTGAAATGTGAATTACTGACTAGAAAATGGTTAAGTGTAGTGACTTGAAATTGTGAACTTGTTTAATAAAATTGTTAAATGTAGTGACTTGAAATTGTGAACTTGTTTCTTGAAAATGGTTAAGATTAGTGACTTGTAATGCGAATTAGTGACTTGAAAAGTGTTAAGTGTAGTGACTTTAAATTGTGAACTTGTTTCTTGAAAATGGTTAGGTGTAGTGACTTGAAATGTGAATTACTGACTTGAAAATGGTTAAGTGTAGTGACTTGAAATTGTGAACTTGTTTAATAAAATGGTTAAATGTAGTGACTTGAAATTGTGAACTTGTTTCTTGAAAATGGTTAAGATTAGTGACTTGAAATGCGAATTAGTTACTTGAAAAGTGTTAAGTGTAGTGACTTTAACTTGTGAATTAGTGACTTTAAAAATGGTTAAGTATAGTGGCTTAAAATTGTGAACTTGTTTCTTGAAATGGTTAAGTGTAGTGACTTGAAATTGTGAACTTGTTTTTGAAAATGGTTAGGTGTAGTGACTTGAAATGTGAATTGGTGACTTGAAAATGGTTAAGTGTAGTGACTTTAACTGGTGAATTAGTGACTTTAAAAATGGTTAAATGTAGTGACTTAAAATTGTGAACTTGTTTCTTGAAATGGTTAAGTGTAGTGACTTGAAATTGTGAACTTGTTTCTTGAAAATGGTTAGGTGTAGTGACTTGAAATGTGAATTAGTGACTTGAAAATGGTTAAGTGTAGTGACTTGAAATGTGAATTAGTTACTTGAAAATGGTTAAATATAGTGACTTGAAATTGCGAACTTGTTTCTTGAAAATGGTTAAGATTAGTGACTTGAAATGTGAATTAGTGACTAAAAAATGGTTAAGTGTAGTGACTTGAAATGTGAATTAGTTATTTGAAAATGGTTAAATATAGTGACTTGAAATTGCGAACTTGTTTCTTGAAAATGTTTAAGATTAGTGACTTGAAATTTGAATTAGTGACTAGAAAATGGTTAAGTGTAGTGACTTGAAATTGTGAACTTGTTTAATGAAATGGTTAAATGTAGTGACTTGAAATTGTGAACTTTGTTTCTTGAAAATGGTTAAGTGTAGTGACTTGAAATGCGAATTAGTGACTTGAAAAGTGTTAAGTGTAGTGACTTTAAATTTTGAATTAGTGGCTTGAAAATGGTTAAGTGTAGTGACTTGAAATGTGAATTAGTTACTTGAAAATGGTTAAATATAGTGACTTGAAATCGCGAACTTGTTTCTTGAAAATGGTTAGGTGTAGTGACTTGAAATGTGAATTACTGACTTGAAAATGGTTAAGTGTAGTGACTTGAAATTGTGAACTTGTTTAATAAAATGGTTAAATGTAGTGACTTGAAATTGTGAACTTGTTTCTTGAAAATGGTTAAGATTAGTGACTTGAAATGCGAATTAGTGACTACAAAATGGTTAAGTGTAGTGACTTTAAATTGTGAATTAGTGACTTTAAAAATGGTTAAGTGTAGTGACTTGAAATGTGAATTAGTTACTTGAAAATGGTTAAATATAGTGACTTGAAATCGCGAACTTGTTTCTTGATAATGGTTAAGATTTGTGACTTGAAATGTGCACTTGTGAGTTTAAAATGGTTAAATTAGTGATTTGAAATTGTGAATTAGTGACTTGAAATTGTGAACTTGTTACTTGTAAAATGGTTAAGTTTAGTGATTTGAAATTGTGAATTAGTGACTTGAAAATGGTTAAATATAGTGACTTGAAATTGTGAACTTGTTTCTTGAAAATGGTTAAGTGTAGTGACTTGAAATGCGAATTAGTGACTACAAAATGGTTAACTGTAGTGACTTGACATGGTGAACTTGTTTCTTGAAATGGTTAAGTGTAACGACTTGAAATTGTGAACTTGTTTCTTGAAAATGGTTGTGTAGTGACTTGAAATGTGAATTAGTGTCTTTAAAAATGGTTAAGTATAGTGACTTGAAATTGTGAACTTGTTTCTTGAAATGTTTAAGTGGAGTGACTTGAAATTGTGAACTTGTTTCTTGAAAATGGTTAGGTGTAGTGACTTGAAATGTGAATTACTGACTTGAAAATGGTTAAGTGTAGTGAATTGAAATTGTGAACTTGTTTAATAAAATGGTTAAATGTAGTGACTTGAAATTGTGAACTTGTTTCTTGAAAATGGTTAAGATTAGTGACTTGAAATGCAAATTAGTGACTTGAAAAGTGTTAAGTGTAGTGACTTTAACTTGTGAATTAGTGACTTTAAATATGGGGAAGTATAGTGACTTAAAATTGTGAACTTGTTTCTTGAAATGGTTAAGTGTAGTGACTTGAAATTGTGAACTTGTTTCTTGAAAATGGTTAAGATTAGTGACTTGAAATGTGAATTACTGACTAGAAAATGGTTAAGTGTAGTGACTTGAAATTGTGAACTTGTTTAATAAAATTGTTAAATGTAGTGACTTGAAATTGTGAACTTGTTTCTTGAAAATGGTTAAGATTAGTGACTTGTAATGCGAATTAGTGACTTGAAAAGTGTTAAGTGTAGTGACTTGAAATGTGAATTACTGACTAGAAAATGGTTAAGTGTAGTGACTTGAAATTGTGAACTTGTTTCTTGAAAATGGTTAGGTGTAGTGACTTGAAATGTGAATTAGTGGCTTGAAAATGGTTAAGTGTAGTGACTTGAAATGTGAATTAGTTACTTGAAAATGGTTAAATATAGTGACTTGAAATCGCGAACTTGTTTCTTGAAAATGGTTAGGTGTAGTGACTTGAAATGTGAATTACTGACTTGAAAATGGTTAAGTGTAGTGACTTGAAATTGTGAACTTGTTTAATAAAATGGTTAAATGTAGTGACTTTAAATTGTGAACTTGTTTCTTGAAAATGGTTAAGATTAGTGACTTGAAATGCAAATTAGTGACTTGAAAAGTGTTAAGTGTAGTGACTTTAACTTGTGAATTAGTGACTTTAAATATGGGGAAGTATAGTGACTTAAAATTGTGAACTTGTTTCTTGAAATGGTTAAGTGTAGTGACTTGAAATTGTGAACTTGTTTCTTGAAAATGGTTAAGATTAGTGACTTGAAATGTGAATTACTGACTAGAAAATGGTTAAGTGTAGTGACTTGAAATTGTGAACTTGTTTAATAAAATTGTTAAATGTAGTGACTTGAAATTGTGAACTTGTTTCTTGAAAATGGTTAAGATTAGTGACTTGTAATGCGAATTAGTGACTTGAAAAGTGTTAAGTGTAGTGACTTGAAATGTGAATTACTGACTAGAAAATGGTTAAGTGTAGTGACTTGAAATTGTGAACTTGTTTCTTGAAAATGGTTAGGTGTAGTGACTTGAAATGTGAATTAGTGGCTTGAAAATGGTTAAGTGTAGTGACTTGAAATGTGAATTAGTTACTTGAAAATGGTTAAATATAGTGACTTGAAATCGCGAACTTGTTTCTTGAAAATGGTTAGGTGTAGTGACTTGAAATGTGAATTACTGACTTGAAAATGGTTAAGTGTAGTGACTTGAAATTGTGAACTTGTTTAATAAAATGGTTAAATGTAGTGACTTTAAATTGTGAACTTGTTTCTTGAAAATGGTTAAGATTAGTGACTTGAAATGCGAATTAGTGACTTGAAAAGTGTTAAGTGTAGTGACTTTAACTTGTGAATTATTGACTTTAAAAATGGTTAAGTATAGTGGCTTAAAATTGTGAACTTGTTTCTTGAAATGGTTAAGTGTAGTGACTTGAAATTGTGAACTTGTTTTTGAAAATGGTTAGGTGTAGTGACTTGAAATGTGAATTGGTGACTGGAAAATGGTTAAGTGTAGTGACTTTAACTGGTGAATTAGTGACTTTAAAAATGGTTAAATGTAGTGACTTAAAATTTTGAACTTGTTTCTTGAAATGGTTAAGTGTAGTGACTTGAAATTGTGAACTTGTTTCTTGAAAATGGTTAGGTGTAGTGACTTGAAATGTGAATTAGTGACTTGAAAATGGTTAAGTGTAGTGACTTGAAATGTGAATTAGTTACTTGAAAATGGTTAAATATAATGACTTGAAATTGCGAACTTATTTCTTGAAAATGGTTAAGATTAGTGACTTGAAATGTGAATTAGTGACTAAAAAATGGTTAAGTGTAGTGACTTGAAATGTGAATTAGTTATTTGAAAATGGTTAAATATAGTGACTTGAAATTGCGAACTTGTTTCTTGAAAATGTTTAAGATTAGTGACTTGAAATTTGAATTAGTGACTAGAAAATGGTTAAGTGTAGTGACTTGAAATTGTGAACTTGTTTAATGAAATGGTTAAATGTAGTGACTTGAAATTGTGAACTTTGTTTCTTGAAAATGGTTAAGTGTAGTGACTTGAAATGCGAATTAGTGACTTGAAAAGTGTTAAGTGTAGTGACTTTAAATTTTGAATTAGTGACTTTAAAAATGGTTAAGTATAGTGACTTGAAATTGTGAACTTGTTTCTTGAAATGGTTAAGTGTAGTGACTTGAAATTGTGAACTTGTTTCTTGAAAATGGTTAGGTGTAGTGACTTGAAATGTGAATTAGTGGCTTGAAAATGGTTAAGTGTAGCGACTTGAAATGTGAATTAGTTACTTGAAAATGGTTAAATATAGTGACTTGAAATCGCGAACTTGTTTCTTGAAAATGGTTAGGTGTAGTGACTTGAAATGTGAATTACTGACTTGAAAATGGTTAAGTGTAGTGACTTTAAATTGTGAACTTGTTTAATAAAATGGTTAAATGTAGTGACTTGAAATGCGAATTAGTGACTACAAAATGGTTAAGTGTAGTGACTTTAAATTGTGAATTAGTGACTTTAAAAATGGTTAAGTGTAGTGACTTGAAATGTGAATTAGTTACTTGAAAATGGTTAAATATAGTGACTTGAAATCGCGAACTTGTTTCTTGAAAATGGTTAAGATTTGTGACTTGAAATGTGCACTTGTGAGTTTAAAATGGTTAAATTAGTGATTTAAAATTGTAAATTAGTGACTTGAAATTGTGAACTTGTTACTTGTAAATGGTTAAGTTTAGTGATTTGAAATTGTGAATTAGTGACTTGAAAATGGTTAAATATAGTGACTTGAAATTGTGAACTTGTTTCTTGAAAATGGTTAAGTGTAGTGACTTGAAATGCGAATTAGTGACTACAAAATGGTTAACTGTAGTGACTTGAAATGGTGAACTTGTTTCTTGAAATGGTTAAGTGTAACGACTTGAAATTGTGAACTTGTTTCTTGAAAATGGTTGTGTAGTGACTTGAAATGTGAATTAGTGTCTTTAAAAATGGTTAAGTATAGTGACTTGAAATTGTGAACTTGTTTCTTGAAATGTTTAAGTGTAGTGACTTGAAATTGTGAACTTGTTTCTTGAAAATGGTTAGGTGTAGTGACTTGAAATGTGAATTACTGACTTGAAAATGGTTAAGTGTAGAGACTTGAAATTGTGAACTTGTTTAATAAAATGGTTAAATGTAGTGACTTGAAATTGTGAACTTGTTTCTTGAAAATGGTTAAGATTAGTGACTTGAAATGCGAATTAGTGACTTGAAAAGTGTTAAGTGTAGTGACTTTAACTTGTGAATTAGTGACTTTAAATATGGTGAAGTATAGTGACTTAAAATTGTGAACTTGTTTCTTGAAATGGTTAAGTGTAGTGACTTGAAATTGTGAACTTGTTTCTTGAAAATGGTTAAGATTAGTGACTTGAAATGTGAATTAGTGACTAAAAAATGGTTAAGTGTAGTGGCTTGAAATGTGAATTAGTTATTTGAAAATGGTTAAATATAGTGACTTGAAATTGCGAACTTGTTTCTTGAAAATGGTTAAGATTAGTGACTTGAAATGTGAATTTGTGACTTAAAAATGGTTAAGTGTAGTGACTTGAAATGTGAATTACTGACTTGAAAATGGTTAAGTGTAGTGAATTGAAATTGTGAACTTGTTTAATAAAATGGTTAAATGTAGTGACTTGAAATTGTGAACTTGTTTCTTGAAAATGGTTAAGATTAGTGACTTGAAATGCAAATTAGTGACTTGAAAAGTGTTAAGTGTAGTGACTTTAACTTGTGAATTAGTGACTTTAAATATGGGGAAGTATAGTGACTTAAAATTGTGAACTTGTTTCTTGAAATGGTTAAGTGTAGTGACTTGAAATTGTGAACTTGTTTCTTGAAAATGGTTAAGATTAGTGACTTGAAATGTGAATTACTGACTAGAAAATGGTTAAGTGTAGTGACTTGAAATTGTGAACTTGTTTAATAAAATTGTTAAATGTAGTGACTTGAAATTGTGAACTTGTTTCTTGAAAATGGTTAAGATTAGTGACTTGTAATGCGAATTAGTGACTTGAAAAGTGTTAAGTGTAGTGACTTGAAATGTGAATTACTGACTAGAAAATGGTTAAGTGTAGTGACTTGAAATTGTGAACTTGTTTCTTGAAAATGGTTAGGTGTAGTGACTTGAAATGTGAATTAGTGGCTTGAAAATGGTTAAGTGTAGTGACTTGAAATGTGAATTAGTTACTTGAAAATGGTTAAATATAGTGACTTGAAATCGCGAACTTGTTTCTTGAAAATGGTTAGGTGTAGTGACTTGAAATGTGAATTACTGACTTGAAAATGGTTAAGTGTAGTGACTTGAAATTGTGAACTTGTTTAATAAAATGGTTAAATGTAGTGACTTTAAATTGTGAACTTGTTTCTTGAAAATGGTTAAGATTAGTGACTTGAAATGCAAATTAGTGACTTGAAAAGTGTTAAGTGTAGTGACTTTAACTTGTGAATTAGTGACTTTAAATATGGGGAAGTATAGTGACTTAAAATTGTGAACTTGTTTCTTGAAATGGTTAAGTGTAGTGACTTGAAATTGTGAACTTGTTTCTTGAAAATGGTTAAGATTAGTGACTTGAAATGTGAATTACTGACTAGAAAATGGTTAAGTGTAGTGACTTGAAATTGTGAACTTGTTTAATAAAATTGTTAAATGTAGTGACTTGAAATTGTGAACTTGTTTCTTGAAAATGGTTAAGATTAGTGACTTGTAATGCGAATTAGTGACTTGAAAAGTGTTAAGTGTAGTGACTTGAAATGTGAATTACTGACTAGAAAATGGTTAAGTGTAGTGACTTGAAATTGTGAACTTGTTTCTTGAAAATGGTTAGGTGTAGTGACTTGAAATGTGAATTAGTGGCTTGAAAATGGTTAAGTGTAGTGACTTGAAATGTGAATTAGTTACTTGAAAATGGTTAAATATAGTGACTTGAAATCGCGAACTTGTTTCTTGAAAATGGTTAGGTGTAGTGACTTGAAATGTGAATTACTGACTTGAAAATGGTTAAGTGTAGTGACTTGAAATTGTGAACTTGTTTAATAAAATGGTTAAATGTAGTGACTTTAAATTGTGAACTTGTTTCTTGAAAATGGTTAAGATTAGTGACTTGAAATGCGAATTAGTGACTTGAAAAGTGTTAAGTGTAGTGACTTTAACTTGTGAATTATTGACTTTAAAAATGGTTAAGTATAGTGGCTTAAAATTGTGAACTTGTTTCTTGAAATGGTTAAGTGTAGTGACTTGAAATTGTGAACTTGTTTTTGAAAATGGTTAGGTGTAGTGACTTGAAATGTGAATTGGTGACTGGAAAATGGTTAAGTGTAGTGACTTTAACTGGTGAATTAGTGACTTTAAAAATGGTTAAATGTAGTGACTTAAAATTTTGAACTTGTTTCTTGAAATGGTTAAGTGTAGTGACTTGAAATTGTGAACTTGTTTCTTGAAAATGGTTAGGTGTAGTGACTTGAAATGTGAATTAGTGACTTGAAAATGGTTAAGTGTAGTGACTTGAAATGTGAATTAGTTACTTGAAAATGGTTAAATATAATGACTTGAAATTGCGAACTTATTTCTTGAAAATGGTTAAGATTAGTGACTTGAAATGTGAATTAGTGACTAAAAAATGGTTAAGTGTAGTGACTTGAAATGTGAATTAGTTATTTGAAAATGGTTAAATATAGTGACTTGAAATTGCGAACTTGTTTCTTGAAAATGTTTAAGATTAGTGACTTGAAATTTGAATTAGTGACTAGAAAATGGTTAAGTGTAGTGACTTGAAATTGTGAACTTGTTTAATGAAATGGTTAAATGTAGTGACTTGAAATTGTGAACTTTGTTTCTTGAAAATGGTTAAGTGTAGTGACTTGAAATGCGAATTAGTGACTTGAAAAGTGTTAAGTGTAGTGACTTTAAATTTTGAATTAGTGACTTTAAAAATGGTTAAGTATAGTGACTTGAAATTGTGAACTTGTTTCTTGAAATGGTTAAGTGTAGTGACTTGAAATTGTGAACTTGTTTCTTGAAAATGGTTAGGTGTAGTGACTTGAAATGTGAATTAGTGGCTTGAAAATGGTTAAGTGTAGCGACTTGAAATGTGAATTAGTTACTTGAAAATGGTTAAATATAGTGACTTGAAATCGCGAACTTGTTTCTTGAAAATGGTTAGGTGTAGTGACTTGAAATGTGAATTACTGACTTGAAAATGGTTAAGTGTAGTGACTTTAAATTGTGAACTTGTTTAATAAAATGGTTAAATGTAGTGACTTGAAATGCGAATTAGTGACTACAAAATGGTTAAGTGTAGTGACTTTAAATTGTGAATTAGTGACTTTAAAAATGGTTAAGTGTAGTGACTTGAAATGTGAATTAGTTACTTGAAAATGGTTAAATATAGTGACTTGAAATCGCGAACTTGTTTCTTGAAAATGGTTAAGATTTGTGACTTGAAATGTGCACTTGTGAGTTTAAAATGGTTAAATTAGTGATTTAAAATTGTAAATTAGTGACTTGAAATTGTGAACTTGTTACTTGTAAATGGTTAAGTTTAGTGATTTGAAATTGTGAATTAGTGACTTGAAAATGGTTAAATATAGTGACTTGAAATTGTGAACTTGTTTCTTGAAAATGGTTAAGTGTAGTGACTTGAAATGCGAATTAGTGACTACAAAATGGTTAACTGTAGTGACTTGAAATGGTGAACTTGTTTCTTGAAATGGTTAAGTGTAACGACTTGAAATTGTGAACTTGTTTCTTGAAAATGGTTGTGTAGTGACTTGAAATGTGAATTAGTGTCTTTAAAAATGGTTAAGTATAGTGACTTGAAATTGTGAACTTGTTTCTTGAAATGTTTAAGTGTAGTGACTTGAAATTGTGAACTTGTTTCTTGAAAATGGTTAGGTGTAGTGACTTGAAATGTGAATTACTGACTTGAAAATGGTTAAGTGTAGAGACTTGAAATTGTGAACTTGTTTAATAAAATGGTTAAATGTAGTGACTTGAAATTGTGAACTTGTTTCTTGAAAATGGTTAAGATTAGTGACTTGAAATGCGAATTAGTGACTTGAAAAGTGTTAAGTGTAGTGACTTTAACTTGTGAATTAGTGACTTTAAATATGGTGAAGTATAGTGACTTAAAATTGTGAACTTGTTTCTTGAAATGGTTAAGTGTAGTGACTTGAAATTGTGAACTTGTTTCTTGAAAATGGTTAAGATTAGTGACTTGAAATGTGAATTAGTGACTAAAAAATGGTTAAGTGTAGTGGCTTGAAATGTGAATTAGTTATTTGAAAATGGTTAAATATAGTGACTTGAAATTGCGAACTTGTTTCTTGAAAATGGTTAAGATTAGTGACTTGAAATGTGAATTTGTGACTTAAAAATGGTTAAGTGTAGTGACTTGAAATGTGAATTACTGACTAGAAAATGGTTAAGTGTAGTGACTTGAAATTGTGAACTTGTTTAATATAATTGTTAAATGTAGTGACTTGAAATTGTGAACTTGTTTCTTGAAAATGGTTAAGATTAGTGACTTGTAATGCGAATTAGTGACTTGAAAAGTGTTAAGTGTAGTGACTTGAAATGTGAATTACTGACTAGAAAATGGTTAAGTGTAGTGACTTGAAATTGTGAACTTGTTTAATAAAATTGTTAAATGTAGTGACTTGGAATTGTGAACTTGTTTCTTGAAAATGGTTAAGATTAGTGACTTGTAATGCGAATTAGTGACTTGAAAAGTGTTAAGTATAGTGACTTTAAATTGTGAACTTGTTTCTTGAAAATGGTTAGGTGTAGTGACTTGAAATGTGAATTACTGACTTGAAAATGGTTAAGTGTAGTGACTTGAAATTGTGAACTTGTTTAATAAAATGGTTAAATGTAGTGACTTGAAATTGTGAACTTGTTTCTTGAAAATGGTTAAGATTAGTGACTTGAAATGCGAATTAGTTACTTGAAAAGTGTTAAGTGTAGTGACTTTAACTTGTGAATTAGTGACTTTAAAAATGGTTAAGTATAGTGGCTTAAAATTGTGAACTTGTTTCTTGAAATGGTTAAGTGTAGTGACTTGAAATTGTGAACTTGTTTTTGAAAATGGTTAGGTGTAGTGACTTGAAATGTGAATTGGTGACTTGAAAATGGTTAAGTGTAGTGACTTTAACTGGTGAATTAGTGACTTTAAAAATGGTTAAATGTAGTGACTTAAAATTGTGAACTTGTTTCTTGAAATGGTTAAGTGTAGTGACTTGAAATTGTGAACTTGTTTCTTGAAAATGGTTAGGTGTAGTGACTTGAAATGTGAATTAGTGACTTGAAAATGGTTAAGTGTAGTGACTTGAAATGTGAATTAGTTACTTGAAAATGGTTAAATATAGTGACTTGAAATTGCGAACTTGTTTCTTGAAAATGGTTAAGATTAGTGACTTGAAATGTGAATTAGTGACTAAAAAATGGTTAAGTGTAGTGACTTGAAATGTGAATTAGTTATTTGAAAATGGTTAAATATAGTGACTTGAAATTGCGAACTTGTTTCTTGAAAATGTTTAAGATTAGTGACTTGAAATTTGAATTAGTGACTAGAAAATGGTTAAGTGTAGTGACTTGAAATTGTGAACTTGTTTAATGAAATGGTTAAATGTAGTGACTTGAAATTGTGAACTTTGTTTCTTGAAAATGGATAAGTGTAGTGACTTGAAATGCGAATTAGTGACTTGAAAAGTGTTAAGTGTAGTGACTTTAAATTTTGAATTAGTGACTTTAAAAATGGTTAAGTATAGTGACTTGAAATTGTGAACTTGTTTCTTGAAATGGTTAAGTGTAGTGACTTGAAATTGTGAACTTGTTTCTTGAAAATGGTTAGGTGTAGTGACTTGAAATGTGAATTAGTGGCTTGAAAATGGTTAAGTGTAGTGACTTGAAATGTGAATTAGTTACTTGAAAATGGTTAAATATAGTGACTTGAAATCGCGAACTTGTTTCTTGAAAATGGTTAGGCGTAGTGACTTGAAATGTGAATTACTGACTTGAAAATGGTTAAGTGTAGTGATTTGAAATTGTGAACTTGTTTAATAAAATGGTTAAATGTAGTGACTTGAAATTGTGAACTTGTTTCTTGAAAATGGTTAAGATTAGTGACTTGAAATGCGAATTAGTGACTTGAAAAGTGTTAACTGTAGTGACTTTAAATTGTGAATTAGTGACTTTAAAAATGGTTAAGTATAGTGACTTGAAATTGTGAACTTGTTTCTTGAGAATGGTTAGGTGTAGTGACTTGAAATGTGAATTACTGACTAGAAAATAGTTAAGTGTAGTGACTTGAAATTGTGAACTTGTTTAATAAAATGGTTAAATGTAGTGACTTGAAATTGTGAACTTATTTCTTGAAAATGGTTAAGATTAGTGACTTGTAATGCGAATTAGTGACTTGAAAAGTGTTAAGTGTAGTGACTTTAAATTATGAATTAGTGACTTTAAAAATGGTTAAGTATAGTGACTTAAAATTGTGAACTTGTTTCTTGAAATGGTTAAGTTTAGTGACTTGAAATTGTGAACTTGTTTCTTGAAAATGGTTAGATGTAGTGACTTGAAATGTGAATTAGTGGCTTGAATATGGTTAAGTGTAGTGACTTGAAATGTGAATTAGTTACTTGAAAATGGTTAAATATAGTGACTTGAAATCGCGAACTTGTTTCTTGAAAATGGTTAAGATTTGTGACTTGAAATATGCACTTGTGACTTTAAAATGTTTAAATTAGTGATTTGAAATTGTGAATTAGTGACTTGAAATTGTGAACTTGTTACTTGTAAATGGTTAAGTGTAGTGACTTGAAATGTGAATTAGTGACTTGAAAATGGTTAAGTTTAGTGATTTGAAATTGTGAATTAGTGACTTGAAAATGATTAAATATAGTGACTTGAAATTGTGAACTTGTTTCTTTAAAATGGTTAAGTGTAGTGACTTGAAATGCGAATTAGTGACTACAAAATGGTTAACTGTAGTGACTTGAAATCGTGAACTTGTTTCTTGAAATGGTTTAGTGTGACGACTTGAAATTGTGAACTTGTTTCTTGAAAATGGTTGTGTAGTGACTTGAAATGTGAATTAGTGTCTTTAAAAATGGTTAAGTATAGTGACTTGAAATTGTGAACTTGTTTCTTGAAATGGTTAAGTGTAGTGACTTGAAATTGTGAACTTGTTTCTTGAAAATGGTTAGGTGTAGTGACTTGAAATGTGAATTACTGACTAGAAAATGGTTAAGTGTAGTGACTTGAAATTGTGAACTTGTTTAATAAAATGGTTAACTGTAGTGACTTGAAATCGTGAACTTGTTTCTTGAAATGGTTAAGTGTAACGACTTGAAATTGTGAACTTGTTTCTTGAAAATGGTTGTGTAGTGACTTGAAAATGGTTAAGTGTAGTGACTTGAAATTGTGAACTTGTTTAATAAAATGGTTAAATGTAGTGACTTGAAATTGTGAACTTGTTTCTTGAAAATGGTTAAGATTAGTGACTTGAAATGCGAATTAGTGACTTGAAAAGTGTTTAAGTGTAGTGACTTTAAATTGTGAATTAGTGACTTTAAAAATGGTTAAGTATAGTGACTTAAAATTGTTAACTTGTTTCTTGAACTGGTTAAGTTTAGTGACTTGAAATTGTGAACTTGTTTTTGAAAATGGTTAGGTGTAGTGACTTGAAATGTGAATTGGTGACTTGAAAATGGTTAAGTGTAGTGACTTTAACTTGTGAATTAGTGACTTTAAAAATGGTTAAGTATAGTGACTTAAAATTGTGAACTTGTTTCTTGAAATGGTTAAGTGTAGTGACTTGAAATTGTGAACTTGTTTCTTGAAAATGGTTAGGTGTAGTGACTTGAAATGTGAATTAGTGACTTGAAAATGGTTAAGTGTAGTGACTTTAACTTGTGAATTAGTGACTTTAAAAATGGTTAAATGTAGTGACTTAAAATTGTGAACTTGTTTCTTGAAATGGTTAAGTGTAGTGACTTGAAATTGTGAACTTGTTTCTTGAAAATGGTTAGGTGTAGTGACTTGAAATGTGAATTAGTGACTTGAAAATGGTTAAATGTAGTTACTTGAAATGTGAATTAGTTTCTTGAAAATAGTTAAAAATAGTGACTTGAAATTGCGAACTTGTTTCTTGAAAATGGTTAAGATTAGTGACTTGAAATTGTGAACTTGTTTCTTGAAATGGTTAAGTGTAGTGACTTGAAATTGTGAACTTGTTTCTTGAAAATGGTTAGGTGTAGTGACTTGAAATGTGAATTAGTGGCTTGAAAATGGTTAAGTGTAGTGACTTGAAATGTGAATTAGTTACTTGAAAATGGTTAAATATAGTGACTTGAAATCGCGAACTTGTTTCTTGAAAATGGTTAGGTGTAGTGACTTGAAATGTGAATTACTGACTTGAAAATGGTTAAGTGTAGTGACTTGAAATTGTGAACTTGTTTAATAAAATGGTTAAATGTAGTGACTTGAAATTGTGAACTTGTTTCTTGAAAATGGTTAAGATTAGTGACTTGAAATGCGAATTAGTGACTTGAAAAGTGTTAAGTGTAGTGACTTTAAATTGTGAATTAGTGACTTTAAAAATGGTTAAGTATAGTGACTTGAAATTGTGAACTTGTTTCTTGAGAATGGTTAGGTGTAGTGACTTGAAATGTGAATTACTGACTAGAAAATAGTTAAGTGTAGTGACTTGAAATTGTGAACTTGTTTAATAGAATGGTTAAATGTAGTGACTTGAAATTGTGAACTTATTTCTGGAAAATGGTTAAGATTAGTGACTTGTAATGCGAATTAGTGACTTGAAAAGTGTTAAGTGTAGTGACTTTAAATTATGAATTAGTGACTTTAAAAATGGTTAAGTATAGTGACTTAAAATTGTGAACTTGTTTCTTGAAATGGTTAAGTTTAGTGACTTGAAATTGTGAACTTGTTTCTTGAAAATGGTTAGATGTAGTGACTTGAAATGTGAATTAGTGGCTTGAATATGGTTAAGTGTAGTGACTTGAAATGTGAATTAGTTACTTGAAAATGGTTAAATATAGTGACTTGAAATCGCGAACTTGTTTCTTGAAAATGGTTAAGATTTGTGACTTGAAATATGCACTTGTGACTTTAAAATGGTTAAATTAGTGATTTGAAATTGTGAATTAGTGACTTGAAATTGTGAACTTGTTACTTGTAAATGGTTAAGTGTAGTGACTTGAAATGTGAATTAGTGACTTGAAAATGGTTAAGTTTAGTGATTTGAAATTGTGAATTAGTGACTTGAAAATGATTAAATATAGTGACTTGAAATTGTGAACTTGTTTCTTTAAAATGGTTAAGTGTAGTGACTTGAAATGCGAATTAGTGACTACAAAATGGTTAACTGTAGTGACTTGAAATCGTGAACTTGTTTCTTGAAATGGTTTAGTGTAACGACTTGAAATTGTGAACTTGTTTCTTGAAAATGGTTGTGTAGTGACTTGAAATGTGAATTAGTGTCTTTAAAAATGGTTAAGTATAGTGACTTGAAATTGTGAATTTGTTTCTTGAAATGGTTAAGTGTAGTGACTTGAAATTGTGAACTTGTTTCTTGAAAATGGTTAGGTGTAGTGACTTGAAATGTGAATTACTGACTAGAAAATGGTTAAGTGTAGTGACTTGAAATTGTGAACTTGTTTAATAAAATGGTTAACTGTAGTGACTTGAAATCGTGAACTTGTTTCTTGAAATGGTTAAGTGTAACGACTTGAAATTGTGAACTTGTTTCTTGAAAATGGTTGTGTAGTGACTTGAAAATGGTTAAGTGTAGTGACTTGAAATTGTGAACTTGTTTAATAAAATGGTTAAATGTAGTGACTTGAAATTGTGAACTTGTTTCTTGAAAATGGTTAAGATTAGTGACTTGAAATGCGAATTAGTGACTTGAAAAGTGTTTAAGTGTAGTGACTTTAAATTGTGAATTAGTGACTTTAAAAATGGTTAAGTATAGTGACTTAAAATTGTTAACTTGTTTCTTGAAATGGTTAAGTTTAGTGACTTGAAATTGTGAACTTGTTTTTGAAAATGGTTAGGTGTAGTGACTTGAAATGTGAATTGGTGACTTGAAAATGGTTAAGTGTAGTGACTTTAACTTGTGAATTAGTGACTTTAAAAATGGTTAAGTATAGTGACTTAAAATTGTGAACTTGTTTCTTGAAATGGTTAAGTGTAGTGACTTGAAATTGTGAACTTGTTTCTTGAAAATGGTTAGGTGTAGTGACTTGAAATGTGAATTAGTGACTTGAAAATGGTTAAGTGTAGTGACTTTAACTTGTGAATTAGTGACTTTAAAAATGGTTAAATGTAGTGACTTAAAATTGTGAACTTGTTTCTTGAAATGGTTAAGTGTAGTGACTTGAAATTGTGAACTTGTTTCTTGAAAATGGTTAGGTGTAGTGACTTGAAATGTGAATTAGTGACTTGAAAATGGTTAAATGTAGTTACTTGAAATGTGAATTAGTTTCTTGAAAATAGTTAAAAATAGTGACTTGAATTAGTGACTTTAAAAATGGTTAAGTATAGTGACTTGAAATTGTGAACATGTTTCTTGAAATGGTTAAGTGTAGTGACTTGAAATTGTGAACTTGTTTCTTGAAAATGGTTAGGTGTAGTGACTTGAAATGTGAATTAGTGGCTTGAAAATGGTTAAGTGTAGTGACTTGAAATGTGAATTAGTTACTTGAAAATGGTTAAATATAGTGACTTGAAATCGCGAACTTGTTTCTTGAAAATGGTTAGGTGTAGTGACTTGAAATGTGAATTACTGACTTGAAAATGGTTAAGTGTAGTGACTTGAAATTGTGAACTTGTTTAATAAAATGGTTAAATGTAGTGACTTGAAATTGTGAACTTGTTTCTTGAAAATGGTTTAGATTAGTGACTTGAAATGCGAATTAGTGACTTGAAAAGTGTTAAGTGTAGTGACTTGAAATTTGAATTAGCGACTAGAAAATGGTTAAGTGTAGTGACTTTAAATTGTGAACTTGTTTATTGAACTAGTTAAATGTAGTGACTTGAAATTGTGAACTTGTTTCTTTAAATGGTTAAGTGTAGTGACTTGAAATGTGCACTTGTGACTTTAAAATGGTTAAATTAGTGATTTGAAATTGTGAATTAGTGACTTGAAATTGTGAACTTGTTACTTGTAAATGGTTAAGTGTAGTGACTTGAAATGTGAATTAGTGACTTGAAAAGTGTTAAGTGTAGTGACTTGAAATGTGAATTAGTGACTTGAAAATTGTTAAGTGTAGTGACTTGAAATGTGAATTAGTGACTTGAAAATGGTTAAGTGTAGTGACTTGAAATGTGAATTAGTGGCTTGAAAATGGTTAAGTGTAGTGACTTGAAATGTGAATTAGTTACTTGAAAATGGTTAAATATAGTGACTTGAAATCGCGAACTTGTTTCTTGAAAATGGTTAGGTGTAGTGACTTGAAATGTGAATTACTGACTTGAAAATGGTTAAGTGTAGTGACTTGAAATTGTGAACTTGTTTAATAAAATGGTTAAATGTAGTGACTTGAAATTGTGAACTTGTTTCTTGAAAATGGTTTAGATTAGTGACTTGTAATGCGAATTAGTGACTTGAAAAGTGTTAAGTGTAGTGACTTGAAATTTGAATTAGCGACTAGAAAATGGTTAAGTGTAGTGACTTTAAATTGTGAACTTGTTTATTGAACTAGTTAAATGTAGTGACTTGAAATTGTGAACTTGTTTCTTTAAATGGTTAAGTGTAGTGACTTGAAATGTGCACTTGTGACTTTAAAATGGTTAAATTAGTGATTTGAAATTGTGAATTAGTGACTTGAAATTGTGAACTTGTTACTTGTAAATGGTTAAGTGTAGTGACTTGAAATGTGAATTAGTGACTTGAAAAGTGTTAAGTGTAGTGACTTAAAATGGGAATTAGTGACTTGAAAATTGTTAAGTGTAGTGACTTGAAATGTGAATTAGTGACTTGAAAATGGTTAAGTGTAGTGACTTGAAATGTGAATTAGTTACTTGAAAATGGTTAAATATAGTGACTTGAAATCGCGAACTTGTTTCTTGAAAATGGTTAAGATTTGTGACTTGAAATCTGCACTTGTGAATTTAAAATGGTTAAATTAGTGATTTGAAATTGTTAATTAGTGACTTGAAATGTGAATTAGTGTCTTTAAAAATGGTTAAGTATAGTGACTTGAAATTGTGAACTTGTTTCTTGAAAATGGTTAGGTATAGTGACTTCAAATGTGAATTAGTGGCTTGAATATGGATAAGTGTAGTGACTTGAAATGTGAATTAGTTACTTGAAAATGGTTAAATATAGTGACTTGAAATTGTGAACTTGTTTAATAAAATGGTTAAATGTAGTGACATGAAATTGTGAACTTGTTTCTTGAAAATGGTTAAGATTAGTGACTTGAAATGCGAATTAGTGACTTGAAAAGTGTTAAGTGTAGTGACTTTAACTTGTGAATTAGTGACTTTAAAAATGGTTAAGTATAGTGACTTAAAATTGTGAACTTGTTTCTTGAAATGGTTAAGTGTAGTGACTTGAAATTGTGAACTTGTTTCTTGAAAATGGTTAGGTGTAGTGACTTGAAATGTGAATTAGTGACTTGAAAATGGTTAAGTGTAGTGACTTTAACTTGTGAATTAGTGACTTTAAAAATGGTTAAATGTAGTGACTTAAAATTGTGAACTTGTTTCTTGAAATGGTTAAGTGTAGTGACTTGAAATTGTGAACTTGTTTCTTGAAAATGGTTAGGTGTAGTGACTTGAAATGTGAATTAGTGACTTGAAAATGGTTAAGTGTAGTGACTTGAAATGTGAATTAGTTACTTGAAAATGGTTAAATATAGTGACTTGAAATTGCGAACTTGTTTCTTGAAAATGGTTAAGATTAGTGACTTGAAATGTGAATTAGTGACTAAAAAATGGTTAAGTGTAGTGACTTGAAATGTGAATTAGTTATTTGAAAATGGTTAAATATAGTGACTTGAAATTGTGAACTTGTTACTTGAAAATGGTTAAGTGTAGTGACTTGAAATGTGAATTAGCGACTAGAAAATGGTTAAGTGTAGTGACTTGAAATTGTGAACTTGTTTAATGAAATGGTTAAATGTAGTGACTTGAAATTGTGAACTTGTTTCTTGAAAATGGTTAAGTGTAGTGACTTGAAATGTGAATTAGTGACTTGAAAAGTGTTAAGTGTAGTGACTTTAAATTTTGAATTAGTGACTTTAAAAATGGTTAAGTATAGTGACTTGAAATTGTGAACTTGTTTCTTGAAATGGTTAAGTGTAGTGACTTGAAATTGTGAACTTGTTTCTTGAAAATGGTTAGGTGTAGTGACTTGAAATGTGAATTAGTGGCTTGAAAATGGTTAAGTGTAGTGACTTGAAATGTGAATTAGTTACTTGAAAATGGTTAAATATAGTGACTTGAAATCGCGAACTTGTTTCTTGAAAATGGTTAGGTGTAGTGACTTGAAATGTGAATTACTGACTTGAAAATGGTTAAGTGTAGTGACTTGAAATTGTGAACTTGTTTAATAAAATGGTTAAATGTAGTGACTTGAAATTGTGAACTTGTTTCTTGAAAATGGTTAAGATTAGTGACTTGAAATGCGAATTAGTGACTTGAAAAGTGTTAAGTGTAGTGACTTGAAATTTGAATTAGCGACTAGAAAATGGTTAAGTGTAGTGACTTTAAATTGTGAACTTGTTTATTGAACTAGTTAAATGTAGTGACTTGAAATTGTGAACTTGTTTCTTTAAATGGTTAGGTGTAGTGACTTGAAATGTGAATTACTGACTAGAAAATAGTTAAGTGTAGTGACTTGAAATTGTGAACTTGTTTAATAGAATGGTTAAATGTAGTGACTTGAAATTGTGAACTTATTTCTGGAAAATGGTTAAGATTAGTGACTTGTAATGCGAATTAGTGACTTGAAAAGTGTTAAGTGTAGTGACTTTAAATTATGAATTAGTGACTTTAAAAATGGTTAAGTATAGTGACTTGAAATTGTGAACTTGTTTCTTGAGAATGGTTAGGTGTAGTGACTTGAAATGTGAATTACTGACTAGAAAATAGTTAAGTGTAGTGACTTGAAATTGTGAACTTGTTTAATAGAATGGTTAAATGTAGTGACTTGAAATTGTGAACTTATTTCTGGAAAATGGTTAAGATTAGTGACTTGAAATGCGAATTAGTGACTTGAAAAGTGTTAAGTGTAGTGACTTGAAATTTGAATTAGCGACTAGAAAATGGTTAAGTGTAGTGACTTTAAATTGTGAACTTGTTTATTGAACTAGTTAAATGTAGTGACTTGAAATTGTGAACTTGTTTCTTTAAATGGTTAGGTGTAGTGACTTGAAATGTGAATTACTGACTAGAAAATAGTTAAGTGTAGTGACTTTAAATTATGAATTAGTGACTTTAAAAATGGTTAAGTATAGTGACTTGAAATTGTGAACTTGTTTCTTGAGAATGGTTAAGTGTAGTGACTTGAAATTGTGAACTTGTTTAATAAAATGGTTAAATGTAGTGACTTGAAATTGTGAACTTGTTTCTTGAAAATGGTTAAGATTAGTGACTTGAAATGCGAATTAGTGACTTGAAAAGTGTTAAGTGTAGTGACTTGAAATTTGAATTAGCGACTAGAAAATGGTTAAGTGTAGTGACTTTAAATTGTGAACTTGTTTATTGAACTAGTTAAATGTAGTGACTTGAAATTGTGAACTTGTTTCTTTAAATGGTTAGGTGTAGTGACTTGAAATGTGAATTACTGACTAGAAAATAGTTAAGTGTAGTGACTTGAAATTGTGAACTTGTTTAATAGAATGGTTAAATGTAGTGACTTGAAATTGTGAACTTATTTCTGGAAAATGGTTAAGATTAGTGACTTGTAATGCGAATTAGTGACTTGAAAAGTGTTAAGTGTAGTGACTTTAAATTATGAATTAGTGACTTTAAAAATGGTTAAGTATAGTGACTTGAAATTGTGAACTTGTTTCTTGAGAATGGTTAGGTGTAGTGACTTGAAATGTGAATTACTGACTAGAAAATAGTTAAGTGTAGTGACTTGAAATTGTGAACTTGTTTAATAGAATGGTTAAATGTAGTGACTTGAAATTGTGAACTTATTTCTGGAAAATGGTTAAGATTAGTGACTTGAAATGCGAATTAGTGACTTGAAAAGTGTTAAGTGTAGTGACTTGAAATTTGAATTAGCGACTAGAAAATGGTTAAGTGTAGTGACTTTAAATTGTGAACTTGTTTATTGAACTAGTTAAATGTAGTGACTTGAAATTGTGAACTTGTTTCTTTAAATGGTTAGGTGTAGTGACTTGAAATGTGAATTACTGACTAGAAAATAGTTAAGTGTAGTGACTTGAAATTGTGAACTTGTTTAATAGAATGGTTAAATGTAGTGACTTGAAATTGTGAACTTATTTCTGGAAAATGGTTAAGATTAGTGACTTGTAATGCGAATTAGTGACTTGAAAAGTGTTAAGTGTAGTGACTTTAAATTATGAATTAGTGACTTTAAAAATGGTTAAGTATAGTGACTTGAAATTGTGAACTTGTTTCTTGAGAATGGTTAGGTGTAGTGACTTGAAATGTGAATTACTGACTAGAAAATAGTTAAGTGTAGTGACTTGAAATTGTGAACTTGTTTAATAGAATGGTTAAATGTAGTGACTTGAAATTGTGAACTTATTTCTTGAAAATGGTTAAGATTAGTGACTTGAAATGCGAATTAGTGACTTGAAAAGTGTTAAGTGTAGTGACTTGAAATTTGAATTAGCGACTAGAAAATGGTTAAGTGTAGTGACTTTAAATTGTGAACTTGTTTATTGAACTAGTTAAATGTAGTGACTTGAAATTGTGAACTTGTTTCTTTAAATGGTTAGGTGTAGTGACTTGAAATGTGAATTACTGACTAGAAAATAGTTAAGTGTAGTGACTTTAAATTATGAATTAGTGACTTTAAAAATGGTTAAGTATAGTGACTTGAAATTGTGAACTTGTTTCTTGAGAATGGTTAGGTGTAGTGACTTGAAATGTGAATTACTGACTAGAAAATAGTTAAGTGTAGTGACTTGAAATTGTGAACTTGTTTAATAGAATGGTTAAATGTAGTGACTTGAAATTGTGAACTTATTTCTGGAAAATGGTTAAGATTAGTGACTTGTAATGCGAATTAGTGACTTGAAAAGTGTTAAGTGTAGTGACTTTAAATTATGAATTAGTGACTTTAAAAATGGTTAAGTATAGTGACTTAAAATTGTGAACTTGTTTCTTGAAATGGTTAAGTTTAGTGACTTGAAATTGTGAACTTGTTTCTTGAAAATGGTTAGATGTAGTGACTTGAAATGTGAATTAGTGGCTTGAATATGGTTAAGTGTAGTGACTTGAAATGTGAATTAGTTACTTGAAAATGGTTAAATATAGTGACTTGAAATCGCGAACTTGTTTCTTGAAAATGGTTAAGATTTGTGACTTGAAATATGCACTTGTGACTTTAAAATGGTTAAATTAGTGATTTGAAATTGTGAATTAGTGACTTGAAATTGTGAACTTGTTACTTGTAAATGGTTAAGTGTAGTGACTTGAAATGTGAATTAGTGACTTGAAAATGGTTAAGTTTAGTGATTTGAAATTGTGAATTAGTGACTTGAAAATGATTAAATATAGTGACTTGAAATTGTGAACTTGTTTCTTTAAAATGGTTAAGTGTAGTGACTTGAAATGCGAATTAGTGACTACAAAATGGTTAACTGTAGTGACTTGAAATCGTGAACTTGTTTCTTGAAATGGTTTAGTGTAACGACTTGAAATTGTGAACTTGTTTCTTGAAAATGGTTGTGTAGTGACTTGAAATGTGAATTAGTGTCTTTAAAAATGGTTAAGTATAGTGACTTGAAATTGTGAATTTGTTTCTTGAAATGGTTAAGTGTAGTGACTTGAAATTGTGAACTTGTTTCTTGAAAATGGTTAGGTGTAGTGACTTGAAATGTGAATTACTGACTAGAAAATGGTTAAGTGTAGTGACTTGAAATTGTGAACTTGTTTAATAAAATGGTTAACTGTAGTGACTTGAAATCGTGAACTTGTTTCTTGAAATGGTTAAGTGTAACGACTTGAAATTGTGAACTTGTTTCTTGAAAATGGTTGTGTAGTGACTTGAAAATGGTTAAGTGTAGTGACTTGAAATTGTGAACTTGTTTAATAAAATGGTTAAATGTAGTGACTTGAAATTGTGAACTTGTTTCTTGAAAATGGTTAAGATTAGTGACTTGAAATGCGAATTAGTGACTTGAAAAGTGTTTAAGTGTAGTGACTTTAAATTGTGAATTAGTGACTTTAAAAATGGTTAAGTATAGTGACTTAAAATTGTTAACTTGTTTCTTGAAATGGTTAAGTTTAGTGACTTGAAATTGTGAACTTGTTTTTGAAAATGGTTAGGTGTAGTGACTTGAAATGTGAATTGGTGACTTGAAAATGGTTAAGTGTAGTGACTTTAACTTGTGAATTAGTGACTTTAAAAATGGTTAAGTATAGTGACTTAAAATTGTGAACTTGTTTCTTGAAATGGTTAAGTGTAGTGACTTGAAATTGTGAACTTGTTTCTTGAAAATGGTTAGGTGTAGTGACTTGAAATGTGAATTAGTGACTTGAAAATGGTTAAGTGTAGTGACTTTAACTTGTGAATTAGTGACTTTAAAAATGGTTAAATGTAGTGACTTAAAATTGTGAACTTGTTTCTTGAAATGGTTAAGTGTAGTGACTTGAAATTGTGAACTTGTTTCTTGAAAATGGTTAGGTGTAGTGACTTGAAATGTGAATTAGTGACTTGAAAATGGTTAAATGTAGTTACTTGAAATGTGAATTAGTTTCTTGAAAATAGTTAAAAATAGTGACTTGAATTAGTGACTTTAAAAATGGTTAAGTATAGTGACTTGAAATTGTGAACATGTTTCTTGAAATGGTTAAGTGTAGTGACTTGAAATTGTGAACTTGTTTCTTGAAAATGGTTAGGTGTAGTGACTTGAAATGTGAATTAGTGGCTTGAAAATGGTTAAGTGTAGTGACTTGAAATGTGAATTAGTTACTTGAAAATGGTTAAATATAGTGACTTGAAATCGCGAACTTGTTTCTTGAAAATGGTTAGGTGTAGTGACTTGAAATGTGAATTACTGACTTGAAAATGGTTAAGTGTAGTGACTTGAAATTGTGAACTTGTTTAATAAAATGGTTAAATGTAGTGACTTGAAATTGTGAACTTGTTTCTTGAAAATGGTTTAGATTAGTGACTTGAAATGCGAATTAGTGACTTGAAAAGTGTTAAGTGTAGTGACTTGAAATTTGAATTAGCGACTAGAAAATGGTTAAGTGTAGTGACTTTAAATTGTGAACTTGTTTATTGAACTAGTTAAATGTAGTGACTTGAAATTGTGAACTTGTTTCTTTAAATGGTTAAGTGTAGTGACTTGAAATGTGCACTTGTGACTTTAAAATGGTTAAATTAGTGATTTGAAATTGTGAATTAGTGACTTGAAATTGTGAACTTGTTACTTGTAAATGGTTAAGTGTAGTGACTTGAAATGTGAATTAGTGACTTGAAAAGTGTTAAGTGTAGTGACTTGAAATGTGAATTAGTGACTTGAAAATTGTTAAGTGTAGTGACTTGAAATGTGAATTAGTGACTTGAAAATGGTTAAGTGTAGTGACTTGAAATGTGAATTAGTGGCTTGAAAATGGTTAAGTGTAGTGACTTGAAATGTGAATTAGTTACTTGAAAATGGTTAAATATAGTGACTTGAAATCGCGAACTTGTTTCTTGAAAATGGTTAGGTGTAGTGACTTGAAATGTGAATTACTGACTTGAAAATGGTTAAGTGTAGTGACTTGAAATTGTGAACTTGTTTAATAAAATGGTTAAATGTAGTGACTTGAAATTGTGAACTTGTTTCTTGAAAATGGTTTAGATTAGTGACTTGAAATGCGAATTAGTGACTTGAAAAGTGTTAAGTGTAGTGACTTGAAATTTGAATTAGCGACTAGAAAATGGTTAAGTGTAGTGACTTTAAATTGTGAACTTGTTTATTGAACTAGTTAAATGTAGTGACTTGAAATTGTGAACTTGTTTCTTTAAATGGTTAAGTGTAGTGACTTGAAATGTGCACTTGTGACTTTAAAATGGTTAAATTAGTGATTTGAAATTGTGAATTAGTGACTTGAAATTGTGAACTTGTTACTTGTAAATGGTTAAGTGTAGTGACTTGAAATGTGAATTAGTGACTTGAAAAGTGTTAAGTGTAGTGACTTAAAATGGGAATTAGTGACTTGAAAATTGTTAAGTGTAGTGACTTGAAATGTGAATTAGTGACTTGAAAATGGTTAAGTGTAGTGACTTGAAATGTGAATTAGTTACTTGAAAATGGTTAAATATAGTGACTTGAAATCGCGAACTTGTTTCTTGAAAATGGTTAAGATTTGTGACTTGAAATCTGCACTTGTGAATTTAAAATGGTTAAATTAGTGATTTGAAATTGTTAATTAGTGACTTGAAATGTGAATTAGTGTCTTTAAAAATGGTTAAGTATAGTGACTTGAAATTGTGAACTTGTTTCTTGAAAATGGTTAGGTATAGTGACTTCAAATGTGAATTAGTGGCTTGAATATGGTTAAGTGTAGTGACTTGAAATGTGAATTAGTTACTTGAAAATGGTTAAATATAGTGACTTGAAATTGTGAACTTGTTTAATAAAATGGTTAAATGTAGTGACATGAAATTGTGAACTTGTTTCTTGAAAATGGTTAAGATTAGTGACTTGAAATGCGAATTAGTGACTTGAAAAGTGTTAAGTGTAGTGACTTTAACTTGTGAATTAGTGACTTTAAAAATGGTTAAGTATAGTGACTTAAAATTGTGAACTTGTTTCTTGAAATGGTTAAGTGTAGTGACTTGAAATTGTGAACTTGTTTCTTGAAAATGGTTAGGTGTAGTGACTTGAAATGTGAATTAGTGACTTGAAAATGGTTAAGTGTAGTGACTTTAACTTGTGAATTAGTGACTTTAAAAATGGTTAAATGTAGTGACTTAAAATTGTGAACTTGTTTCTTGAAATGGTTAAGTGTAGTGACTTGAAATTGTGAACTTGTTTCTTGAAAATGGTTAGGTGTAGTGACTTGAAATGTGAATTAGTGACTTGAAAATGGTTAAGTGTAGTGACTTGAAATGTGAATTAGTTACTTGAAAATGGTTAAATATAGTGACTTGAAATTGCGAACTTGTTTCTTGAAAATGGTTAAGATTAGTGACTTGAAATGTGAATTAGTGACTAAAAAATGGTTAAGTGTAGTGACTTGAAATGTGAATTAGTTATTTGAAAATGGTTAAATATAGTGACTTGAAATTGTGAACTTGTTACTTGAAAATGGTTAAGTGTAGTGACTTGAAATGTGAATTAGCGACTAGAAAATGGTTAAGTGTAGTGACTTGAAATTGTGAACTTGTTTAATGAAATGGTTAAATGTAGTGACTTGAAATTGTGAACTTGTTTCTTGAAAATGGTTAAGTGTAGTGACTTGAAATGTGAATTAGTGACTTGAAAAGTGTTAAGTGTAGTGACTTTAAATTTTGAATTAGTGACTTTAAAAATGGTTAAGTATAGTGACTTGAAATTGTGAACTTGTTTCTTGAAATGGTTAAGTGTAGTGACTTGAAATTGTGAACTTGTTTCTTGAAAATGGTTAGGTGTAGTGACTTGAAATGTGAATTAGTGGCTTGAAAATGGTTAAGTGTAGTGACTTGAAATGTGAATTAGTTACTTGAAAATGGTTAAATATAGTGACTTGAAATCGCGAACTTGTTTCTTGAAAATGGTTAGGTGTAGTGACTTGAAATGTGAATTACTGACTTGAAAATGGTTAAGTGTAGTGACTTGAAATTGTGAACTTGTTTAATAAAATGGTTAAATGTAGTGACTTGAAATTGTGAACTTGTTTCTTGAAAATGGTTAAGATTAGTGACTTGAAATGCGAATTAGTGACTTGAAAAGTGTTAAGTGTAGTGACTTGAAATTTGAATTAGCGACTAGAAAATGGTTAAGTGTAGTGACTTTAAATTGTGAACTTGTTTATTGAACTAGTTAAATGTAGTGACTTGAAATTGTGAACTTGTTTCTTTAAATGGTTAAGTGTAGTGACTTGAAATGTGCACTTGTGACTTTAAAATGGTTAAATTAGTGATTTGAAATTGTGAATTAGTGACTTGAAATTGTGAACTTGTTACTTGTAAATGGTTAAGTGTAGTGACTTGAAATGTGAATTAGTGACTTGAAAAGTGTTAAGTGTAGTGACTTTAAATTTTGAATTAGTGACTTTAAAAATGGTTAAGTATAGTGACTTGAAATTGTGAACTTGTTTCTTGAAATGGTTAAGTGTAGTGACTTGAAATTGTGAACTTGTTTCTTGAAAATGGCTAGGTGTAGTGACTTGAAATTTGAATTAGTGTCTTGAAAATGGTTAAGTGTAGTGACTTGAAATGTGATTAGTTACTTGAAAATGGTTAAATATAGTGACTTGAAATCGCGAACTTGTTTCTTGAAAATGGTTAAGATTTGTGACTTGAAATGTGCACTTGTGAATTTAAAGTGGTTAAATTAGTGATTTGAAATTGTTAATTAGTGACTTGAAATGTGAATTAGTGTCTTTAAAAATGGTTAAGTATAGTGACTTGAAATTGTGAACTTGTTTCTTGAAAATGGTTAGGTATAGTGACTTGAAATGTGAATTAGTGGCTTGAATATGGTTAAGTGTAGTGACTTGAAATGTGAATTAGTTACTTGAAAATGGTTAAATATAGTGACTTGAAATCGCGAACTTGTTTCTTGAAAATGGTTAAGATTTGTGACTTGAAATGTGCACTTGTGACTTTAAAATGGTTAACTTAGTGATTTGAAATTGTGAATTAGTGACTTTAAAAATGATTAAGTGTAGTGACTTAAAATTGTGAACTTGTTTCTTGAAATGGTTAAGTTTAGTGATTTGAAATTGTGAACTTGTTTCTTGAAAATGGTTAGGTGTAGTGACTTGAAATGTGAATTAGTGGCTTGAATATGGTTAAGTGTAGTGACTTGAAATGTGAATTAGTGACTTGAAAATGGTTAAATATAGTGACTTTAAATTGTGAACTTGTTTCATTAAAATGGTTAAGTGTAGTGACTTGAAATGCGAATTAGTGACTACAAAATGATTAACTGTAGTGACTTGAAATCGTGAACTTGTTTCTTGAAATGGTTAAGTGTAACGACTTGAAATTGTGAACTTGTTTCTTGAAAATGGTTGTGTAGTGACTTGAAATGTGAATTAGTGTCTTTAAAAATGGTTAAGTATAGTGACTTGAAATTGTGAACTTGTTTCTTGAAATGGTTAAGTGTAGTGACTTGAAATTGTGAACTTGTTTCTTGAAAATGGTTAGGTGTAGTGACTTAAAATGTGAATTACTGACTAGAAAATGGTTAAGTGTAGTGACTTGAAATTGTGAACTTGTTTAATAAAATGGTTAAATGTAGTGACTTGAAATCGTGAACTTGTTTCTTGAAATGGTTAAGTGTAACGACTTGAAATTGTGAACTTGTTTCTTGAAAATGGTTGTGTAGTGACTTGAAATGTGAATTAGTGTCTTTAAAAATTGTTAAGTATAGTGACTTGAAATTGTGAACTTGTTTCTTGAAAATGGTTAGGTGTAGTGACTTGAAATGTGAATTAGTGACTTGAAAATGGTTAAGTGTAGTGACTTTAACTTGTGAATTAGTGACTTTAAAAATGGTTAAATGTAGTGACTTAAAATTGTGAACTTGTTTCTTGAAATGGTTAAGTGTAGTGACTTGAAATTGTGAACTTGTTTCTTGAAAATGGTTAGGTGTAGTGACTTGAAATGTGAATTAATGACTTGAAAATGGTTAAGTGTAGTGACTTGAAATGTGAATTAGTTACTTGAAAATGGTTAAATATAGTGACTTGAAATTGCGAACTTGTTTCTTGAAAATGGTTAAGATTAGTGACTTGAAATGTGAATTAGTGACTAAAAAATGGTTAAGTGTAGTGACTTGAAATGTGAATTAGTTATTTGAAAATGGTTAAATATAGTGACTTGAAATTGTGAACTTGTTACTTGAAAATGGTTAAGTGTAGTGACTTGAAATGTGAATTAGCGACTAGAAAATGGTTAAGTGTAGTGACTTGAAATTGTGAACTTGTTTAATGAAATGGTTAAATGTAGTGACTTGAAATTGTGAACTTGTTTCTTGAAAATGGTTAAGTGTAGTGACTTGAAATGTGAATTAGTGACTTGAAAAGTGTTAAGTGTAGTGACTTTAAATTTTGAATTAGTGACTTTAAAAATGGTTAAGTATAGTGACTTGAAATTGTGAACTTGTTTCTTGAAATGGTTAAGTGTAGTGACTTGAAATTGTGAACTTGTTTCTTGAAAATGGTTAGGTGTAGTGACTTGAAATGTGAATTAGTGGCTTGAAAATGGTTAAGTGTAGTGACTTGAAATGTGAATTAGTTACTTGAAAATGGTTAAATATAGTGACTTGAAATCGCGAACTTGTTTCTTGAAAATGGTTAGGTGTAGTGACTTGAAATGTGAATTACTGACTTGAAAATGGTTAAGTGTAGTGACTTGAAATTGTGAACTTGTTTAATAAAATGGTTAAATGTAGTGACTTGAAATTGTGAACTTGTTTCTTGAAAATGGTTAAGATTAGTGACTTGAAATGCGAATTAGTGACTTGAAAAGTGTTAAGTGTAGTGACTTGAAATTTGAATTAGCGACTAGAAAATGGTTAAGTGTAGTGACTTTAAATTGTGAACTTGTTTATTGAACTAGTTAAATGTAGTGACTTGAAATTGTGAACTTGTTTCTTTAAATGGTTAAGTGTAGTGACTTGAAATGTGCACTTGTGACTTTAAAATGGTTAAATTAGTGATTTGAAATTGTGAATTAGTGACTTGAAATTGTGAACTTGTTACTTGTAAATGGTTAAGTGTAGTGACTTGAAATGTGAATTTGTGACTTGAAAAGTGTTAAGTGTAGTGACTTTAAATTTTGAATTAGTGACTTTAAAAATGGTTAAGTATAGTGACTTGAAATTGTGAACTTGTTTCTTGAAATGGTTAAGTGTAGTGACTTGAAATTGTGAACTTGTTTCTTGAAAATGGCTAGGTGTAGTGACTTGAAATTTGAATTAGTGTCTTGAAAATGGTTAAGTGTAGTGACTTGAAATGTGATTAGTTACTTGAAAATGGTTAAATATAGTGACTTGAAATCGCGAACTTGTTTCTTGAAAATGGTTAAGATTTGTGACTTGAAATGTGCACTTGTGAATTTAAAGTGGTTAAATTAGTGATTTGAAATTGTTAATTAGTGACTTGAAATGTGAATTAGTGTCTTTAAAAATGGTTAAGTATAGTGACTTGAAATTGTGAACTTGTTTCTTGAAAATGGTTAGGTATAGTGACTTGAAATGTGAATTAGTGGCTTGAATATGGTTAAGTGTAGTGACTTGAAATGTGAATTAGTTACTTGAAAATGGTTAAATATAGTGACTTGAAATCGCGAACTTGTTTCTTGAAAATGGTTAAGATTTGTGACTTGAAATGTGCACTTGTGACTTTAAAATGGTTAACTTAGTGATTTGAAATTGTGAATTAGTGACTTTAAAAATGATTAAGTGTAGTGACTTAAAATTGTGAACTTGTTTCTTGAAATGGTTAAGTTTAGTGATTTGAAATTGTGAACTTGTTTCTTGAAAATGGTTAGGTGTAGTGACTTGAAATGTGAATTAGTGGCTTGAATATGGTTAAGTGTAGTGACTTGAAATGTGAATTAGTGACTTGAAAATGGTTAAATATAGTGACTTTAAATTGTGAACTTGTTTCATTAAAATGGTTAAGTGTAGTGACTTGAAATGCGAATTAGTGACTACAAAATGATTAACTGTAGTGACTTGAAATCGTGAACTTGTTTCTTGAAATGGTTAAGTGTAACGACTTGAAATTGTGAACTTGTTTCTTGAAAATGGTTGTGTAGTGACTTGAAATGTGAATTAGTGTCTTTAAAAATGGTTAAGTATAGTGACTTGAAATTGTGAACTTGTTTCTTGAAATGGTTAAGTGTAGTGACTTGAAATTGTGAACTTGTTTCTTGAAAATGGTTAGGTGTAGTGACTTAAAATGTGAATTACTGACTAGAAAATGGTTAAGTGTAGTGACTTGAAATTGTGAACTTGTTTAATAAAATGGTTAAATGTAGTGACTTGAAATCGTGAACTTGTTTCTTGAAATGGTTAAGTGTAACGACTTGAAATTGTGAACTTGTTTCTTGAAAATGGTTGTGTAGTGACTTGAAATGTGAATTAGTGTCTTTAAAAATTGTTAAGTATAGTGACTTGAAATTGTGAACTTGTTTCTTGAAAATGGTTAGGTGTAGTGACTTGAAATGTGAATTAGTGACTTGAAAATGGTTAAGTGTAGTGACTTTAACTTGTGAATTAGTGACTTTAAAAATGGTTAAATGTAGTGACTTAAAATTGTGAACTTGTTTCTTGAAATGGTTAAGTGTAGTGACTTGAAATTGTGAACTTGTTTCTTGAAAATGGTTAGGTGTAGTGACTTGAAATGTGAATTAGTGACTTGAAAATGGTTAAGTGTAGTGACTTGAAATGTGAATTAGTTACTTGAAAATGGTTAAATATAGTGACTTGAAATTGCGAACTTGTTTCTTGAAAATGGTTAAGATTAGTGACTTGAAATGTGAATTAGTGACTAAAAAATGGTTAAGTGTAGTGACTTGAAATGTGAATTAGTTATTTGAAAATGGTTAAATATAGTGACTTGAAATTGTGAACTTGTTTCTTGAAAATGGTTAGGTGTAGTGACTTGAAATGTGAATTAGTGACTTGAAAATGGTTAAGTGTAGTGACTTTAACTTGTGAATTAGTGACTTTAAAAATGGTTAAATGTAGTGACTTAAAATTGTGAACTTGTTTCTTGAAATGGTTAAGTGTAGTGACTTGAAATTGTGAACTTGTTTCTTGAAAATGGTTAGGTGTAGTGACTTGAAATGTGAATTAGTGACTTGAAAATGGTTAAGTGTAGTGACTTGAAATGTGAATTAGTTACTTGAAAATGGTTAAATATAGTGACTTGAAATTGCGAACTTGTTTCTTGAAAATGGTTAAGATTAGTGACTTGAAATGTGAATTAGTGACTAAAAAATGGTTAAGTGTAGTGACTTGAAATGTGAATTAGTTATTTGAAAATGGTTAAATATAGTGACTTGAAATTGTGAACTTGTTACTTGAAAATGGTTAAGTGTAGTGACTTGAAATGTGAATTAGCGACTAGAAAATGGTTAAGTGTAGTGACTTGAAATTGTGAACTTGTTTAATGAAATGGTTAAATGTAGTGACTTGAAATTGTGAACTTGTTTCTTGAAAATGGTTAAGTGTAGTGACTTGAAATGTGAATTAGTGACTTGAAAAGTGTTAAGTGTAGTGACTTTAAATTTTGAATTAGTGACTTTAAAAATGGTTAAGTATAGTGACTTGAAATTGTGAACTTGTTTCTTGAAATGGTTAAGTGTAGTGACTTGAAATTGTGAACTTGTTTCTTGAAAATGGTTAGGTGTAGTGACTTGAAATGTGAATTAGTGGCTTGAAAATGGTTAAGTGTAGTGACTTGAAATGTGAATTAGTTACTTGAAAATGGTTAAATATAGTGACTTGAAATCGCGAACTTGTTTCTTGAAAATGGTTAGGTGTAGTGACTTGAAATGTGAATTACTGACTTGAAAATGGTTAAGTGTAGTGACTTGAAATTGTGAACTTGTTTAATAAAATGGTTAAATGTAGTGACTTGAAATTGTGAACTTGTTTCTTGAAAATGGTTAAGATTAGTGACTTGAAATGCGAATTAGTGACTTGAAAAGTGTTAAGTGTAGTGACTTGAAATTTGAATTAGCGACTAGAAAATGGTTAAGTGTAGTGACTTTAAATTGTGAACTTGTTTATTGAACTAGTTAAATGTAGTGACTTGAAATTGTGAACTTGTTTCTTTAAATGGTTAAGTGTAGTGACTTGAAATGTGCACTTGTGACTTTAAAATGGTTAAATTAGTGATTTGAAATTGTGAATTAGTGACTTGAAATTGTGAACTTGTTACTTGTAAATGGTTAAGTGTAGTGACTTGAAATGTGAATTAGTGACTTGAAAAGTGTTAAGTGTAGTGACTTTAAATTTTGAATTAGTGACTTTAAAAATGGTTAAGTATAGTGACTTGAAATTGTGAACTTGTTTCTTGAAATGGTTAAGTGTAGTGACTTGAAATTGTGAACTTGTTTCTTGAAAATGGCTAGGTGTAGTGACTTGAAATTTGAATTAGTGTCTTGAAAATGGTTAAGTGTAGTGACTTGAAATGTGATTAGTTACTTGAAAATGGTTAAATATAGTGACTTGAAATCGCGAACTTGTTTCTTGAAAATGGTTAAGATTTGTGACTTGAAATGTGCACTTGTGAATTTAAAGTGGTTAAATTAGTGATTTGAAATTGTTAATTAGTGACTTGAAATGTGAATTAGTGTCTTTAAAAATGGTTAAGTATAGTGACTTGAAATTGTGAACTTGTTTCTTGAAAATGGTTAGGTATAGTGACTTGAAATGTGAATTAGTGGCTTGAATATGGTTAAGTGTAGTGACTTGAAATGTGAATTAGTTACTTGAAAATGGTTAAATATAGTGACTTGAAATCGCGAACTTGTTTCTTGAAAATGGTTAAGATTTGTGACTTGAAATGTGCACTTGTGACTTTAAAATGGTTAACTTAGTGATTTGAAATTGTGAATTAGTGACTTTAAAAATGATTAAGTGTAGTGACTTAAAATTGTGAACTTGTTTCTTGAAATGGTTAAGTTTAGTGATTTGAAATTGTGAACTTGTTTCTTGAAAATGGTTAGGTGTAGTGACTTGAAATGTGAATTAGTGGCTTGAATATGGTTAAGTGTAGTGACTTGAAATGTGAATTAGTGACTTGAAAATGGTTAAATATAGTGACTTTAAATTGTGAACTTGTTTCATTAAAATGGTTAAGTGTAGTGACTTGAAATGCGAATTAGTGACTACAAAATGATTAACTGTAGTGACTTGAAATCGTGAACTTGTTTCTTGAAATGGTTAAGTGTAACGACTTGAAATTGTGAACTTGTTTCTTGAAAATGGTTGTGTAGTGACTTGAAATGTGAATTAGTGTCTTTAAAAATGGTTAAGTATAGTGACTTGAAATTGTGAACTTGTTTCTTGAAATGGTTAAGTGTAGTGACTTGAAATTGTGAACTTGTTTCTTGAAAATGGTTAGGTGTAGTGACTTAAAATGTGAATTACTGACTAGAAAATGGTTAAGTGTAGTGACTTGAAATTGTGAACTTGTTTAATAAAATGGTTAAATGTAGTGACTTGAAATCGTGAACTTGTTTCTTGAAATGGTTAAGTGTAACGACTTGAAATTGTGAACTTGTTTCTTGAAAATGGTTGTGTAGTGACTTGAAATGTGAATTAGTGTCTTTAAAAATTGTTAAGTATAGTGACTTGAAATTGTGAACTTGTTTCTTGAAAATGGTTAGGTGTAGTGACTTGAAATGTGAATTAGTGACTTGAAAATGGTTAAGTGTAGTGACTTTAACTTGTGAATTAGTGACTTTAAAAATGGTTAAATGTAGTGACTTAAAATTGTGAACTTGTTTCTTGAAATGGTTAAGTGTAGTGACTTGAAATTGTGAACTTGTTTCTTGAAAATGGTTAGGTGTAGTGACTTGAAATGTGAATTAGTGACTTGAAAATGGTTAAGTGTAGTGACTTGAAATGTGAATTAGTTACTTGAAAATGGTTAAATATAGTGACTTGAAATTGCGAACTTGTTTCTTGAAAATGGTTAAGATTAGTGACTTGAAATGTGAATTAGTGACTAAAAAATGGTTAAGTGTAGTGACTTGAAATGTGAATTAGTTATTTGAAAATGGTTAAATATAGTGACTTGAAATTGTGAACTTGTTACTTGAAAATGGTTAAGTGTAGTGACTTGAAATGTGAATTAGCGACTAGAAAATGGTTAAGTGTAGTGACTTGAAATTGTGAACTTGTTTAATGAAATGGTTAAATGTAGTGACTTGAAATTGTGAACTTGTTTCTTGAAAATGGTTAAGTGTAGTGACTTGAAATGTGAATTAGTGACTTGAAAAGTGTTAAGTGTAGTGACTTTAAATTTTGAATTAGTGACTTTAAAAATGGTTAAGTATAGTGACTTGAAATTGTGAACTTGTTTCTTGAAATGGTTAAGTGTAGTGACTTGAAATTGTGAACTTGTTTCTTGAAAATGGTTAGGTGTAGTGACTTGAAATGTGAATTAGTGGCTTGAAAATGGTTAAGTGTAGTGACTTGAAATGTGAATTAGTTACTTGAAAATGGTTAAATATAGTGACTTGAAATCGCGAACTTGTTTCTTGAAAATGGTTAGGTGTAGTGACTTGAAATGTGAATTACTGACTTGAAAATGGTTAAGTGTAGTGACTTGAAATTGTGAACTTGTTTAATAAAATGGTTAAATGTAGTGACTTGAAATTGTGAACTTGTTTCTTGAAAATGGTTAAGATTAGTGACTTGAAATGCGAATTAGTGACTTGAAAAGTGTTAAGTGTAGTGACTTGAAATTTGAATTAGCGACTAGAAAATGGTTAAGTGTAGTGACTTTAAATTGTGAACTTGTTTATTGAACTAGTTAAATGTAGTGACTTGAAATTGTGAACTTGTTTCTTTAAATGGTTAAGTGTAGTGACTTGAAATGTGCACTTGTGACTTTAAAATGGTTAAATTAGTGATTTGAAATTGTGAATTAGTGACTTGAAATTGTGAACTTGTTACTTGTAAATGGTTAAGTGTAGTGACTTGAAATGTGAATTAGTGACTTGAAAAGTGTTAAGTGTAGTGACTTTAAATTTTGAATTAGTGACTTTAAAAATGGTTAAGTATAGTGACTTGAAATTGTGAACTTGTTTCTTGAAATGGTTAAGTGTAGTGACTTGAAATTGTGAACTTGTTTCTTGAAAATGGCTAGGTGTAGTGACTTGAAATTTGAATTAGTGTCTTGAAAATGGTTAAGTGTAGTGACTTGAAATGTGATTAGTTACTTGAAAATGGTTAAATATAGTGACTTGAAATCGCGAACTTGTTTCTTGAAAATGGTTAAGATTTGTGACTTGAAATGTGCACTTGTGAATTTAAAGTGGTTAAATTAGTGATTTGAAATTGTTAATTAGTGACTTGAAATGTGAATTAGTGTCTTTAAAAATGGTTAAGTATAGTGACTTGAAATTGTGAACTTGTTTCTTGAAAATGGTTAGGTATAGTGACTTGAAATGTGAATTAGTGGCTTGAATATGGTTAAGTGTAGTGACTTGAAATGTGAATTAGTTACTTGAAAATGGTTAAATATAGTGACTTGAAATCGCGAACTTGTTTCTTGAAAATGGTTAAGATTTGTGACTTGAAATGTGCACTTGTGACTTTAAAATGGTTAACTTAGTGATTTGAAATTGTGAATTAGTGACTTTAAAAATGATTAAGTGTAGTGACTTAAAATTGTGAACTTGTTTCTTGAAATGGTTAAGTTTAGTGATTTGAAATTGTGAACTTGTTTCTTGAAAATGGTTAGGTGTAGTGACTTGAAATGTGAATTAGTGGCTTGAATATGGTTAAGTGTAGTGACTTGAAATGTGAATTAGTGACTTGAAAATGGTTAAATATAGTGACTTTAAATTGTGAACTTGTTTCATTAAAATGGTTAAGTGTAGTGACTTGAAATGCGAATTAGTGACTACAAAATGATTAACTGTAGTGACTTGAAATCGTGAACTTGTTTCTTGAAATGGTTAAGTGTAACGACTTGAAATTGTGAACTTGTTTCTTGAAAATGGTTGTGTAGTGACTTGAAATGTGAATTAGTGTCTTTAAAAATGGTTAAGTATAGTGACTTGAAATTGTGAACTTGTTTCTTGAAATGGTTAAGTGTAGTGACTTGAAATTGTGAACTTGTTTCTTGAAAATGGTTAGGTGTAGTGACTTAAAATGTGAATTACTGACTAGAAAATGGTTAAGTGTAGTGACTTGAAATTGTGAACTTGTTTAATAAAATGGTTAAATGTAGTGACTTGAAATCGTGAACTTGTTTCTTGAAATGGTTAAGTGTAACGACTTGAAATTGTGAACTTGTTTCTTGAAAATGGTTGTGTAGTGACTTGAAATGTGAATTAGTGTCTTTAAAAATTGTTAAGTATAGTGACTTGAAATTGTGAACTTGTTTCTTGAAAATGGTTAGGTGTAGTGACTTGAAATGTGAATTACTGACTTGAAAATGGTTAAGTGTAGTGACTTGAAATTGTGAACTTGTTTAATAAAATGGTTAAATGTAGTGACTTGAAATTGCGAACTTGTTTCTTGAAAATGGTTAAGATTAGTGACTTGAAATGCGAATTAGTGACTTGAAAAGTGTTAAGTGTAGTGACTTTAATTTGTGAATTAGTGACTTTAAAAATGGTTAAGTATAGTGACTTAAAATTGTGAACTTGTTTCTTGAAATGGTTAAGTGTAGTGACTTGAAATTGTGAACTTGTTTCTTGAAAATTGTTAGGTGTAGTGACTTGAAATGTGAATTAGTGACTTGAAAATGGTTAAGTGTAGTGACTTTAACTTGTGAATTAGTGACTTTAAAAATGGTTAAATGTAGTGACTTAAAATTGTGAACTTGTTTCTTGAAGTGGTTAAGTGTAGTGACTTGAAATTGTGAACTTGTTTCTTCAAAATGGTTAGGTGTAGTGACTTGAAATGTGAAATAGTGACTTGAAAATGGTTAAGTGTAGTGACTTGAAATGTGAATTAGTTACTTGAAAATGGTTAAATATAGTGACTTGAAATTGCGAACTTGTTTCTTGAAAATGGTTAAGATTAGTGACTTGAAATGTGAATTAGTGACTAAAAAATGGTTAAGTGTAGTGACTTGAAATGTGAATTAGTTATTTGAAAATGGTTAAATATAGTGACTTGAAATTGCGAACTTGTTTCTTGAAAATGTTTAAGATTAGTGACTTGAAATTTGAATTAGTGACTAGAAAATGGTTAAGTGTAGTGACTTGAAATTGTGAACTTGTTTAATTAAATGGTTAAATGTCGTGACTTGAAATTGTGAACTTGTTTCTTGAAATGGTTAAGTGTAGTGACTTGAAATGCGAATTAGTGACTTGAAAAGTGTTAAGTGTAGTGACTTTAAATTGTGAATTAGTGACTTTAAAAATTGTTAAGTATAGTGACTTGAAATTGTGAACTTGTTTCTTGAAATGGTTAAGTGTAGTGACTTGAAATTGTGAACTTGTTTCTTGAAAATGGATAGGTGTAGTGACTTGAAATGTGAATTAGTGGCTTGAAAATGGTTAAGTGTAGTGACTTGAAATGTGAATTAGTTACTTGAAAATGGTTAAATATAGTGACTTGAAATCGCGAACTTGTTTCTTGAAAATGGTTAAGATTTGTGACTTGAAATGTGCACTTGTGACTTTAAAATGGTTAAATTAGTAATTTGAAATTGTGAATTTGTGACTTGAAATTGTGAACTTGTTACTTGTAAATGGTTAAGTGTAGTGACTTGAAATGTGAATTAGTGACTTGAAAAGTGTTAAGTGTAGTGACTTTAAATTTTGAATTAGTGACTTAAAAATGGTTAAATATAGTGACTTTAAATTGTGAACTTGTTTCATTAAAATGGTTAAGTGTAGTGACTTGAAATTGTGAACTTGTTACTTGAAAATGGTTAAGTGTAGTGACTTGAAATTTGAATTAGCGACTAGAAAATGGTTAAGTGTAGTGACTTTAAATTGTGAACTTGTTTATTGAACTGGTTAAGTGTAGTGACTTGAAATGTGAATTAGTGACTTGAAAATGGTTAAATATAGTGAACTTGTTTCTTGAAATGGTTAAGTGTAGTGAGTTGAAATGTGAATTAGTGACTAGAAAATGGTTAAGTGTAGTGACTTGAAATGTGAATTAGTTACTAGAAAATGGTTAAATATAATGACTTAAAATCGCGAACTTGTTTCTTGAAAATGGTTAAGATTAGTGACTTGAAATGTGCACTTGTAACTTTAAAATGGTTAAATTAGTGATTTGAAATTGTGAATTAGTGACTTGAAAATGGTTAAATATAGTGACTTGAAATTGTGAACTTGTTACTTGAAAATGTTTAAGTGTAGTGACTTGAAATGCGAATTAGTGACTACAAAATGGTTAACTGTAGTGACTTGAAATTGTGAACTTGTTTCATGAAATGGTTAAGTGTAGTGAGTTGAAATGTGAATTAGTGACTAGAAAATGGTTAAGTGTAGTGACCTGAAATTGCGAACTTGTTTCTTGAAAATGTTTAAGATTAGTGACTTGAAATGTGAATTTGTGACTTGAAAATGGTTAAGTGTAGTGACTTGAAATGTGAATTAGTGACTACAAAATGGTTAACTGTAGTGACTTGAAATTGTGAACTTGTTTCATGAAATGGTTAAGTGTAGTGAGTTGAAATGTGAATTAGTGACTAGAAAATGGTTAAGTGTAGTGACTTGAAATTGCGAACTTGTTTCTTGAAAATGTTTAAGATTAGTGACTTGAAATGTGAATTTGTGACTTGAAAATGGTTAAGTGTACTGACTTGAAATGTGAATTAGTGACTTGAAAATTGTTAAATATAGTGACTTGAAATTGTGAACTTGTTTCTTGAAATGGTTAAGTGTAGTGAGTTGAAATGTGAATTAGTGACTAGAAAATGGTTAAGTGTAGTGACTTGAAATGTGAATTAGTTACTTGAAAATGGTTAAATATAGTGACTTGAAATCATAAACTTGTTTCTTGAAAATGGTAAAGATTAGTGACTTGAAATGTGCACTTGTGACTTTAAAATGGTTAAATTAGTGATTTGAAATTGTGAATTAGTGACTTGAAAATGGTTAAATATAGTGACTTGAAATTGTGAACTTGTTACTTGAAAATGGTTAAGTGTAGTGACTTGAAATTTTAATTTGCGACTAGAAAATGGTTAAGTGTAGTGGCTTGAAATTGTGAACTTGTTTATTGAACTGGTTAAATGTAGTGACTTGAAATTGTCAACTTGTTTCTTGAAATGGTTAAGTGTAGTGACTTGAAATTGTGAACTTGTTTCTTGAAATGGTTAAGTGTAGTGAGTTGAAATGTGAATTAGTGACTAGAAAATGGTTAAGTGTAGTGACTTTAAATTGTGAACTTGTTTATTGAACTGGTTAAGTGTAGTGACTTGAAATGTGAATTAGTGACTTGAAAATGGTTAAATATAGTGAACTTGTTTCTTGAAATGGTTAAGTGTAGTGAGTTGAAATGTGAATTAGTGACTAGAAAATGGTTAAGTGTAGTGACTTGAAATGTGAATTAGTTACTAGAAAATGGTTAAATATAATGACTTAAAATCGCGAACTTGTTTCTTGAAAATGGTTAAGATTAGTGACTTGAAATGTGCACTTGTAACTTTAAAATGGTTAAATTAGTGATTTGAAATTGTGAATTAGTGACTTGAAAATGGTTAAATATAGTGACTTGAAATTGTGAACTTGTTACTTGAAAATGGTTAAGTGTAGTGACTTGAAATGCGAATTAGTGACTACAAAATGGTTAACTGTAGTGACTTGAAATTGTGAACTTGTTTCATGAAATGGTTAAGTGTAGTGAGTTGAAATGTGAATTAGTGACTAGAAAATGGTTAAGTGTAGTGACCTGAAATTGCGAACTTGTTTCTTGAAAATGTTTAAGATTAGTGACTTGAAATGTGAATTTGTGACTTGAAAATGGTTAAGTGTAGTGACTTGAAATGTGAATTAGTGACTACAAAATGGTTAACTGTAGTGACTTGAAATTGTGAACTTGTTTCATGAAATGGTTAAGTGTAGTGAGTTGAAATGTGAATTAGTGACTAGAAAATGGTTAAGTGTAGTGACTTGAAATTGCGAACTTGTTTCTTGAAAATGTTTAAGATTAGTGACTTGAAATGTGAATTTGTGACTTGAAAATGGTTAAGTGTACTGACTTGAAATGTGAATTAGTGACTTGAAAATTGTTAAATATAGTGACTTGAAATTGAGAACTTGTTTCTTGAAATGGTTAAGTGTAGTGAGTTGAAATGTGAATTAGTGACTAGAAAATGGTTAAGTGTAGTGACTTGAAATGTGAATTAGTTACTTGAAAATGGTTAAATATAGTGACTTGAAATCATAAACTTGTTTCTTGAAAATGGTAAAGATTAGTGACTTGAAATGTGCACTTGTGACTTTAAAATGGTTAAATTAGTGATTTGAAATTGTGAATTGGTGACTTGAAAATGGTTAAATATAGTGACTTGAAATTGTGAACTTGTTACTTGAAAATGGTTAAGTGTAGTGACTTGAAATTTTAATTAGCGACTAGAAAATGGTTAAGTGTAGTGGCTTGAAATTGTGAACTTGTTTATTGAACTGGTTAAATGTAGTGACTTGAAATTGTCAACTTGTTTATTGAAATGGTTAAGTGTAGTGACTTGAAATTGTGAACTTGTTTCTTGAAATGGTTAAGTGTAGTGAGTTGAAATGTGAATTAGTGACTAGAAAATGGTTAAGTGTAGTGACTTGAAATGTGAATTAGTTACTTGAAAATGGTTAAATATAATGACTTGAAATTGCGAACTTGTTTCTTGAAAATGTTTAAGATTAGTGACTTGAAATGTGAATTTGTGACTTAAAAATGGTTAAGTGTAGTGACTTGAAATGTGAATTAGTGACTTGAAAATGGTTAAATGTAGTGACTTAAAATTGTGAACTTGTTTTTTGAAAATGGTTTGGTGTAGTGACTTGAAATTTGAATTAGTGACATGAAAATGGTTAAGTGTAGTGACTTGAAATGCGAATTAGTGACTTGAAAAGTGTTAAGTGTAGTGACTTGAAATTTGAATTAGCGACTAGAAAATGGTTAAGTGTAGTGACTTTAAATTGTGAACTTGTTTATTGAACTAGTTAAATGTAGTGACTTGAAATTGTGAACTTGTTTCTTGAAATGGTTAAGTGTAGTGACTTGAAATTGTGAACTTGTTTCTTGAAATGGTTAAATGTAGTGAGTTGAAATGTGAATTAGTTACTTGAAAATGGTTAAATATAGTGACTTGAAATCGCAAACTTGTTTCTTGAAAATGGTTAAGATTAGTGACTTGAAATGTGCACTTGTGACTTTAAAATGGTTAAATTTGTGATTTGAAATTGTGAATTAGTGACTTGAAAATGGTTAAACATAGTGACTTGAAATTGTGAACTTGTTAAAATGGTTAAGTGTAGTGACTTGAAATGTGAATTAGCGACTAGAAAATGGTTAAGTGTAGTGACTTTAAATTGTGAACTTGTTTATTGAACTGGTTAAATGTAGTGACTTGAAATTGTGAACTTGTTTCTTGAAAATGGTTAAGTGTAGTGACTTGAAATGCGAATTAGTGACTACAAAATGGTTAACTGTAGTGACTTGAAATTGTGAACTGGTTTCATGAAATGGTTAAGTGTAGTGAGTTGAAATGTGAATTAGTGACTAGAAAATGGTGAAGTGTAGTGACTTGAAATTGCAAACTTGTTTCTTGAAAATGTTTAAGATTAGTGACTTGAAATGTGAATTTGTGACTTGAAAATGGTTAAGTGTAGTGACTTGAAATGTGAATTAGTGACTTGAAAATGGTTAAATATAGTGACTTGAAATCGCGAACTTGTTTCTTGAAAATGGTTAAGATTTGTGACTTGAAATGTGCACTTGTGACTTTAAAATGGTTAAATTAGTGATTTGAAATTGTGAATTAGTGACTTTAAAAATGGTTAAGTGTAGTGACTTAAAATTGTGAACTTGTTTCTTGAAATGGTTAAGTTTAGTGACTTGAAATTGTGAACTTGTTTCTTGAAAATGGTTAGGTGTAGTGACTTGAAATGTGAATTAGTGGCTTGAATATGGTTAAGTGTAGTGAGTTGAAATGTGAATTAGTGACTAGAAAATGGTTAAGTGTAGTGACTTGAAATGTGAACTTGTTTCTTGACAATGGTTAAGTGTAGTGACTTGAAATGTGAATTAGTTACTAGAAAATGGTTAAATATAATGACTTAAAATCGCGAACTTGTTTCTTGAAAATGGTTAAGATTAGTGACTTGAAATGTGCACTTGTAACTTTAAAATGGTTAAATTAGTGATTTGAAATTGTGAATTAGTGACTTGAAAATGGTTAAATATAGTGACTTGAAATTGTGAACTTGTTACTTGAAAATGGTTAAGTGTAGTGACTTGAAATGCGAATTAGTGACTACAAAATGGTTAACTGTAGTGACTTGAAATTGTGAACTTGTTTCATGAAATGGTTAAGTGTAGTGAGTTGAAATGTGAATTAGTGACTAGAAAATGGTTAAGTGTAGTGACCTGAAATTGCGAACTTGTTTCTTGAAAATGTTTAAGATTAGTGACTTGAAATGTGAATTTGTGACTTGAAAATGGTTAAGTGTAGTGACTTGAAATGTGAATTAGTGACTACAAAATGGTTAACTGTAGTGACTTGAAATTGTGAACTTGTTTCATGAAATGGTTAAGTGTAGTGAGTTGAAATGTGAATTAGTGACTAGAAAATGGTTAAGTGTAGTGACTTGAAATTGCGAACTTGTTTCTTGAAAATGTTTAAGATTAGTGACTTGAAATGTGAATTTGTGACTTGAAAATGGTTAAGTGTACTGACTTGAAATGTGAATTAGTGACTTGAAAATTGTTAAATATAGTGACTTGAAATTGAGAACTTGTTTCTTGAAATGGTTAAGTGTAGTGAGTTGAAATGTGAATTAGTGACTAGAAAATGGTTAAGTGTAGTGACTTGAAATGTGAATTAGTTACTTGAAAATGGTTAAATATAGTGACTTGAAATCATAAACTTGTTTCTTGAAAATGGTAAAGATTAGTGACTTGAAATGTGCACTTGTGACTTTAAAATGGTTAAATTAGTGATTTGAAATTGTGAATTGGTGACTTGAAAATGGTTAAATATAGTGACTTGAAATTGTGAACTTGTTACTTGAAAATGGTTAAGTGTAGTGACTTGAAATTTTAATTAGCGACTAGAAAATGGTTAAGTGTAGTGGCTTGAAATTGTGAACTTGTTTATTGAACTGGTTAAATGTAGTGACTTGAAATTGTCAACTTGTTTCTTGAAATGGTTAAGTGTAGTGACTTGAAATTGTGAACTTGTTTCTTGAAATGGTTAAGTGTAGTGAGTTGAAATGTGAATTAGTGACTAGAAAATGGTTAAGTGTAGTGACTTGAAATGTGAATTAGTTACTTGAAAATGGTTAAATATAATGACTTGAAATTGCGAACTTGTTTCTTGAAAATGTTTAAGATTAGTGACTTGAAATGTGAATTTGTGACTTAAAAATGGTTAAGTGTAGTGACTTGAAATGTGAATTAGTGACTTGAAAATGGTTAAATGTAGTGACTTAAAATTGTGAACTTGTTTTTTGAAAATGGTTAGGTGTAGTGACTTGAAATGTGAATTAGTGGCTTGAATATGGTTAAGTGTAGTGAGTTGAAATGTGAATTAGTGACTAGAAAATGGTTAAGTGTAGTGACTTGAAATTGTGAACTTGTTTCTTGACAATGGTTAAGTGTAGTGACTTGAAATGTGAATTAGTTACTAGAAAATGGTTAAATATAATGACTTAAAATCGCGAACTTGTTTCTTGAAAATGGTTAAGATTAGTGACTTGAAATGTGCACTTGTAACTTTAAAATGGTTAAATTAGTGATTTGAAATTGTGAATTAGTGACTTGAAAATGGTTAAATATAGTGACTTGAAATTGTGAACTTGTTACTTGAAAATGTTTAAGTGTAGTGACTTGAAATGCGAATTAGTGACTACAAAATGGTTAACTGTAGTGACTTGAAATTGTGAACTTGTTTCATGAAATGGTTAAGTGTAGTGAGTTGAAATGTGAATTAGTGACTAGAAAATGGTTAAGTGTAGTGACCTGAAATTGCGAACTTGTTTCTTGAAAATGTTTAAGATTAGTGACTTGAAATGTGAATTTGTGACTTGAAAATGGTTAAGTGTAGTGACTTGAAATGTGAATTAGTGACTACAAAATGGTTAACTGTAGTGACTTGAAATTGTGAACTTGTTTCATGAAATGGTTAAGTGTAGTGAGTTGAAATGTGAATTAGTGACTAGAAAATGGTTAAGTGTAGTGACTTGAAATTGCGAACTTGTTTCTTGAAAATGTTTAAGATTAGTGACTTGAAATGTGAATTTGTGACTTGAAAATGGTTAAGTGTACTGACTTGAAATGTGAATTAGTGACTTGAAAATTGTTAAATATAGTGACTTGAAATTGAGAACTTGTTTCTTGAAATGGTTAAGTGTAGTGAGTTGAAATGTGAATTAGTGACTAGAAAATGGTTAAGTGTAGTGACTTGAAATGTGAATTAGTTACTTGAAAATGGTTAAATATAGTGACTTGAAATCATAAACTTGTTTCTGGAAAATGGTAAAGATTAGTGACTTGAAATGTGCACTTGTGACTTTAAAATGGTTAAATTAGTGATTTGAAATTGTGAATTGGTGACTTGAAAATGGTTAAATATAGTGACTTGAAATTGTGAACTTGTTACTTGAAAATGGTTAAGTGTAGTGACTTGAAATTTTAATTAGCGACTAGAAAATGGTTAAGTGTAGTGGCTTGAAATTGTGAACTTGTTTATTGAACTGGTTAAATGTAGTGACTTGAAATTGTCAACTTGTTTCTTGAAATGGTTAAGTGTAGTGACTTGAAATTGTGAACTTGTTTCTTGAAATGGTTAAGTGTAGTGAGTTGAAATGTGAATTAGTGACTAGAAAATGGTTAAGTGTAGTGACTTGAAATGTGAATTAGTTACTTGAAAATGGTTAAATATAATGACTTGAAATTGCGAACTTGTTTCTTGAAAATGTTTAAGATTAGTGACTTGAAATGTGAATTTGTGACTTAAAAATGGTTAAGTGTAGTGACTTGAAATGTGAATTAGTGACTTGAAAATGGTTAAATGTAGTGACTTAAAATTGTGAACTTGTTTTTTGAAAATGGTTAGGTGTAGTGACTTGAAATTTGAATTAGTGACATGAAAATGGTTAAGTGTAGTGACTTGAAATGCGAATTAGTGACTTGAAAAGTGTTAAGTGTAGTGACTTGAAATTTGAATTAGCGACTAGAAAATGGTTAAGTGTAGTGACTTTAAATTGTGAACTTGTTTATTGAACTAGTTAAATGTAGTGACTTGAAATTGTGAACTTGTTTATTGAACTGGTTAAATGTAGTGACTTGAAATTGTCAACTTGTTTATTGAAATGGTTAAGTGTAGTGACTTGAAATTGTGAACTTGTTTCTTGAAATGGTTAAGTGTAGTGAGTTGAAATGTGAATTAGTGACTAGAAAATGGTTAAGTGTAGTGACTTGAAATGTGAATTAGTTACTTGAAAATGGTTAAATATAATGACTTGAAATTGCGAACTTGTTTCTTGAAAATGTTTAAGATTAGTGACTTGAAATGTGAATTTGTGACTTAAAAATGGTTAAGTGTAGTGACTTGAAATGTGAATTAGTGACTTGAAAATGGTTAAATGTAGTGACTTAAAATTGTGAACTTGTTTTTTGAAAATGGTTTGGTGTAGTGACTTGAAATTTGAATTAGTGACATGAAAATGGTTAAGTGTAGTGACTTGAAATGCGAATTAGTGACTTGAAAAGTGTTAAGTGTAGTGACTTGAAATTTGAATTAGCGACTAGAAAATGGTTAAGTGTAGTGACTTTAAATTGTGAACTTGTTTATTGAACTAGTTAAATGTAGTGACTTGAAATTGTGAACTTGTTTCTTGAAATGGTTAAGTGTAGTGACTTGAAATTGTGAACTTGTTTCTTGAAATGGTTAAATGTAGTGAGTTGAAATGTGAATTAGTTACTTGAAAATGGTTAAATATAGTGACTTGAAATCGCAAACTTGTTTCTTGAAAATGGTTAAGATTAGTGACTTGAAATGTGCACTTGTGACTTTAAAATGGTTAAATTTGTGATTTGAAATTGTGAATTAGTGACTTGAAAATGGTTAAACATAGTGACTTGAAATTGTGAACTTGTTAAAATGGTTAAGTGTAGTGACTTGAAATGTGAATTAGCGACTAGAAAATGGTTAAGTGTAGTGACTTTAAATTGTGAACTTGTTTATTGAACTGGTTAAATGTAGTGACTTGAAATTGTGAACTTGTTTCTTGAAAATGGTTAAGTGTAGTGACTTGAAATGCGAATTAGTGACTACAAAATGGTTAACTGTAGTGACTTGAAATTGTGAATTGGTTTCATGAAATGGTTAAGTGTAGTGAGTTGAAATGTGAATTAGTGACTAGAAAATGGTGAAGTGTAGTGACTTGAAATTGCAAACTTGTTTCTTGAAAATGTTTAAGATTAGTGACTTGAAATGTGAATTTGTGACTTGAAAATGGTTAAGTGTAGTGACTTGAAATGTGAATTAGTGACTTGAAAATGGTTAAATATAGTGACTTGAAATCGCGAACTTGTTTCTTGAAAATGGTTAAGATTTGTGACTTGAAATGTGCACTTGTGACTTTAAAATGGTTAAATTAGTGATTTGAAATTGTGAATTAGTGACTTTAAAAATGGTTAAGTGTAGTGACTTAAAATTGTGAACTTGTTTCTTGAAATGGTTAAGTTTAGTGACTTGAAATTGTGAACTTGTTTCTTGAAAATGGTTAGGTGTAGTGACTTGAAATGTGAATTAGTGGCTTGAATATGGTTAAGTGTAGTGAGTTGAAATGTGAATTAGTGACTAGAAAATGGTTAAGTGTAGTGACTTGAAATGTGAACTTGTTTCTTGACAATGGTTAAGTGTAGTGACTTGAAATGTGAATTAGTTACTAGAAAATGGTTAAATATAATGACTTAAAATCGCGAACTTGTTTCTTGAAAATGGTTAAGATTAGTGACTTGAAATGTGCACTTGTAACTTTAAAATGGTTAAATTAGTGATTTGAAATTGTGAATTAGTGACTTGAAAATGGTTAAATATAGTGACTTGAAATTGTGAACTTGTTACTTGAAAATGGTTAAGTGTAGTGACTTGAAATGCGAATTAGTGACTACAAAATGGTTAACTGTAGTGACTTGAAATTGTGAACTTGTTTCATGAAATGGTTAAGTGTAGTGAGTTGAAATGTGAATTAGTGACTAGAAAATGGTTAAGTGTAGTGACCTGAAATTGCGAACTTGTTTCTTGAAAATGTTTAAGATTAGTGACTTGAAATGTGAATTTGTGACTTGAAAATGGTTAAGTGTAGTGACTTGAAATGTGAATTAGTGACTACAAAATGGTTAACTGTAGTGACTTGAAATTGTGAACTTGTTTCATGAAATGGTTAAGTGTAGTGAGTTGAAATGTGAATTAGTGACTAGAAAATGGTTAAGTGTAGTGACTTGAAATGCGAATTAGTGACTACAAAATGATTAACTGTAGTGACTTGAAATCGTGAACTTGTTTCTTGAAATGGTTAAGTGTAACGACTTGAAATTGTGAACTTGTTTCTTGAAAATGGTTGTGTAGTGACTTGAAATGTGAATTAGTGTCTTTAAAAATGGTTAAGTATAGTGACTTGAAATTGTGAACTTGTTTCTTGAAATGGTTAAGTGTAGTGACTTGAAATTGTGAACTTGTTTCTTGAAAATGGTTAGGTGTAGTGACTTAAAATGTGAATTACTGACTAGAAAATGGTTAAGTGTAGTGACTTGAAATTGTGAACTTGTTTAATAAAATGGTTAAATGTAGTGACTTGAAATCGTGAACTTGTTTCTTGAAATGGTTAAGTGTAACGACTTGAAATTGTGAACTTGTTTCTTGAAAATGGTTGTGTAGTGACTTGAAATGTGAATTAGTGTCTTTAAAAATTGTTAAGTATAGTGACTTGAAATTGTGAACTTGTTTCTTGAAAATGGTTAGGTGTAGTGACTTGAAATGTGAATTACTGACTTGAAAATGGTTAAGTGTAGTGACTTGAAATTGTGAACTTGTTTAATAAAATGGTTAAATGTAGTGACTTGAAATTGCGAACTTGTTTCTTGAAAATGGTTAAGATTAGTGACTTGAAATGCGAATTAGTGACTTGAAAAGTGTTAAGTGTAGTGACTTTAATTTGTGAATTAGTGACTTTAAAAATGGTTAAGTATAGTGACTTAAAATTGTGAACTTGTTTCTTGAAATGGTTAAGTGTAGTGACTTGAAATTGTGAACTTGTTTCTTGAAAATTGTTAGGTGTAGTGACTTGAAATGTGAATTAGTGACTTGAAAATGGTTAAGTGTAGTGACTTTAACTTGTGAATTAGTGACTTTAAAAATGGTTAAATGTAGTGACTTAAAATTGTGAACTTGTTTCTTGAAGTGGTTAAGTGTAGTGACTTGAAATTGTGAACTTGTTTCTTCAAAATGGTTAGGTGTAGTGACTTGAAATGTGAAATAGTGACTTGAAAATGGTTAAGTGTAGTGACTTGAAATGTGAATTAGTTACTTGAAAATGGTTAAATATAGTGACTTGAAATTGCGAACTTGTTTCTTGAAAATGGTTAAGATTAGTGACTTGAAATGTGAATTAGTGACTAAAAAATGGTTAAGTGTAGTGACTTGAAATGTGAATTAGTTATTTGAAAATGGTTAAATATAGTGACTTGAAATTGCGAACTTGTTTCTTGAAAATGTTTAAGATTAGTGACTTGAAATTTGAATTAGTGACTAGAAAATGGTTAAGTGTAGTGACTTGAAATTGTGAACTTGTTTAATTAAATGGTTAAATGTCGTGACTTGAAATTGTGAACTTGTTTCTTGAAATGGTTAAGTGTAGTGACTTGAAATGCGAATTAGTGACTTGAAAAGTGTTAAGTGTAGTGACTTTAAATTGTGAATTAGTGACTTTAAAAATTGTTAAGTATAGTGACTTGAAATTGTGAACTTGTTTCTTGAAATGGTTAAGTGTAGTGACTTGAAATTGTGAACTTGTTTCTTGAAAATGGATAGGTGTAGTGACTTGAAATGTGAATTAGTGGCTTGAAAATGGTTAAGTGTAGTGACTTGAAATGTGAATTAGTTACTTGAAAATGGTTAAATATAGTGACTTGAAATCGCGAACTTGTTTCTTGAAAATGGTTAAGATTTGTGACTTGAAATGTGCACTTGTGACTTTAAAATGGTTAAATTAGTAATTTGAAATTGTGAATTTGTGACTTGAAATTGTGAACTTGTTACTTGTAAATGGTTAAGTGTAGTGACTTGAAATGTGAATTAGTGACTTGAAAAGTGTTAAGTGTAGTGACTTTAAATTTTGAATTAGTGACTTAAAAATGGTTAAATATAGTGACTTTAAATTGTGAACTTGTTTCATTAAAATGGTTAAGTGTAGTGACTTGAAATTGTGAACTTGTTACTTGAAAATGGTTAAGTGTAGTGACTTGAAATTTGAATTAGCGACTAGAAAATGGTTAAGTGTAGTGACTTTAAATTGTGAACTTGTTTATTGAACTGGTTAAGTGTAGTGACTTGAAATGTGAATTAGTGACTTGAAAATGGTTAAATATAGTGAACTTGTTTCTTGAAATGGTTAAGTGTAGTGAGTTGAAATGTGAATTAGTGACTAGAAAATGGTTAAGTGTAGTGACTTGAAATGTGAATTAGTTACTAGAAAATGGTTAAATATAATGACTTAAAATCGCGAACTTGTTTCTTGAAAATGGTTAAGATTAGTGACTTGAAATGTGCACTTGTAACTTTAAAATGGTTAAATTAGTGATTTGAAATTGTGAATTAGTGACTTGAAAATGGTTAAATATAGTGACTTGAAATTGTGAACTTGTTACTTGAAAATGTTTAAGTGTAGTGACTTGAAATGCGAATTAGTGACTACAAAATGGTTAACTGTAGTGACTTGAAATTGTGAACTTGTTTCATGAAATGGTTAAGTGTAGTGAGTTGAAATGTGAATTAGTGACTAGAAAATGGTTAAGTGTAGTGACCTGAAATTGCGAACTTGTTTCTTGAAAATGTTTAAGATTAGTGACTTGAAATGTGAATTTGTGACTTGAAAATGGTTAAGTGTAGTGACTTGAAATGTGAATTAGTGACTACAAAATGGTTAACTGTAGTGACTTGAAATTGTGAACTTGTTTCATGAAATGGTTAAGTGTAGTGAGTTGAAATGTGAATTAGTGACTAGAAAATGGTTAAGTGTAGTGACTTGAAATTGCGAACTTGTTTCTTGAAAATGTTTAAGATTAGTGACTTGAAATGTGAATTTGTGACTTGAAAATGGTTAAGTGTACTGACTTGAAATGTGAATTAGTGACTTGAAAATTGTTAAATATAGTGACTTGAAATTGTGAACTTGTTTCTTGAAATGGTTAAGTGTAGTGAGTTGAAATGTGAATTAGTGACTAGAAAATGGTTAAGTGTAGTGACTTGAAATGTGAATTAGTTACTTGAAAATGGTTAAATATAGTGACTTGAAATCATAAACTTGTTTCTTGAAAATGGTAAAGATTAGTGACTTGAAATGTGCACTTGTGACTTTAAAATGGTTAAATTAGTGATTTGAAATTGTGAATTAGTGACTTGAAAATGGTTAAATATAGTGACTTGAAATTGTGAACTTGTTACTTGAAAATGGTTAAGTGTAGTGACTTGAAATTTTAATTTGCGACTAGAAAATGGTTAAGTGTAGTGGCTTGAAATTGTGAACTTGTTTATTGAACTGGTTAAATGTAGTGACTTGAAATTGTCAACTTGTTTCTTGAAATGGTTAAGTGTAGTGACTTGAAATTGTGAACTTGTTTCTTGAAATGGTTAAGTGTAGTGAGTTGAAATGTGAATTAGTGACTAGAAAATGGTTAAGTGTAGTGACTTTAAATTGTGAACTTGTTTATTGAACTGGTTAAGTGTAGTGACTTGAAATGTGAATTAGTGACTTGAAAATGGTTAAATATAGTGAACTTGTTTCTTGAAATGGTTAAGTGTAGTGAGTTGAAATGTGAATTAGTGACTAGAAAATGGTTAAGTGTAGTGACTTGAAATGTGAATTAGTTACTAGAAAATGGTTAAATATAATGACTTAAAATAGCGAACTTGTTTCTTGAAAATGGTTAAGATTAGTGACTTGAAATGTGCACTTGTAACTTTAAAATGGTTAAATTAGTGATTTGAAATTGTGAATTAGTGACTTGAAAATGGTTAAATATAGTGACTTGAAATTGTGAACTTGTTACTTGAAAATGGTTAAGTGTAGTGACTTGAAATGCGAATTAGTGACTACAAAATGGTTAACTGTAGTGACTTGAAATTGTGAACTTGTTTCATGAAATGGTTAAGTGTAGTGAGTTGAAATGTGAATTAGTGACTAGAAAATGGTTAAGTGTAGTGACCTGAAATTGCGAACTTGTTTCTTGAAAATGTTTAAGATTAGTGACTTGAAATGTGAATTTGTGACTTGAAAATGGTTAAGTGTAGTGACTTGAAATGTGAATTAGTGACTACAAAATGGTTAACTGTAGTGACTTGAAATTGTGAACTTGTTTCATGAAATGGTTAAGTGTAGTGAGTTGAAATGTGAATTAGTGACTAGAAAATGGTTAAGTGTAGTGACTTGAAATTGCGAACTTGTTTCTTGAAAATGTTTAAGATTAGTGACTTGAAATGTGAATTTGTGACTTGAAAATGGTTAAGTGTACTGACTTGAAATGTGAATTAGTGACTTGAAAATTGTTAAATATAGTGACTTGAAATTGAGAACTTGTTTCTTGAAATGGTTAAGTGTAGTGAGTTGAAATGTGAATTAGTGACTAGAAAATGGTTAAGTGTAGTGACTTGAAATGTGAATTAGTTACTTGAAAATGGTTAAATATAGTGACTTGAAATCATAAACTTGTTTCTTGAAAATGGTAAAGATTAGTGACTTGAAATGTGCACTTGTGACTTTAAAATGGTTAAATTAGTGATTTGAAATTGTGAATTGGTGACTTGAAAATGGTTAAATATAGTGACTTGAAATTGTGAACTTGTTACTTGAAAATGGTTAAGTGTAGTGACTTGAAATTTTAATTAGCGACTAGAAAATGGTTAAGTGTAGTGGCTTGAAATTGTGAACTTGTTTATTGAACTGGTTAAATGTAGTGACTTGAAATTGTCAACTTGTTTATTGAAATGGTTAAGTGTAGTGACTTGAAATTGTGAACTTGTTTCTTGAAATGGTTAAGTGTAGTGAGTTGAAATGTGAATTAGTGACTAGAAAATGGTTAAGTGTAGTGACTTGAAATGTGAATTAGTTACTTGAAAATGGTTAAATATAATGACTTGAAATTGCGAACTTGTTTCTTGAAAATGTTTAAGATTAGTGACTTGAAATGTGAATTTGTGACTTAAAAATGGTTAAGTGTAGTGACTTGAAATGTGAATTAGTGACTTGAAAATGGTTAAATGTAGTGACTTAAAATTGTGAACTTGTTTTTTGAAAATGGTTTGGTGTAGTGACTTGAAATTTGAATTAGTGACATGAAAATGGTTAAGTGTAGTGACTTGAAATGCGAATTAGTGACTTGAAAAGTGTTAAGTGTAGTGACTTGAAATTTGAATTAGCGACTAGAAAATGGTTAAGTGTAGTGACTTTAAATTGTGAACTTGTTTATTGAACTAGTTAAATGTAGTGACTTGAAATTGTGAACTTGTTTCTTGAAATGGTTAAGTGTAGTGACTTGAAATTGTGAACTTGTTTCTTGAAATGGTTAAATGTAGTGAGTTGAAATGTGAATTAGTTACTTGAAAATGGTTAAATATAGTGACTTGAAATCGCAAACTTGTTTCTTGAAAATGGTTAAGATTAGTGACTTGAAATGTGCACTTGTGACTTTAAAATGGTTAAATTTGTGATTTGAAATTGTGAATTAGTGACTTGAAAATGGTTAAACATAGTGACTTGAAATTGTGAACTTGTTAAAATGGTTAAGTGTAGTGACTTGAAATGTGAATTAGCGACTAGAAAATGGTTAAGTGTAGTGACTTTAAATTGTGAACTTGTTTATTGAACTGGTTAAATGTAGTGACTTGAAATTGTGAACTTGTTTCTTGAAAATGGTTAAGTGTAGTGACTTGAAATGCGAATTAGTGACTACAAAATGGTTAACTGTAGTGACTTGAAATTGTGAACTGGTTTCATGAAATGGTTAAGTGTAGTGAGTTGAAATGTGAATTAGTGACTAGAAAATGGTGAAGTGTAGTGACTTGAAATTGCAAACTTGTTTCTTGAAAATGTTTAAGATTAGTGACTTGAAATGTGAATTTGTGACTTGAAAATGGTTAAGTGTAGTGACTTGAAATGTGAATTAGTGACTTGAAAATGGTTAAATATAGTGACTTGAAATCGCGAACTTGTTTCTTGAAAATGGTTAAGATTTGTGACTTGAAATGTGCACTTGTGACTTTAAAATGGTTAAATTAGTGATTTGAAATTGTGAATTAGTGACTTTAAAAATGGTTAAGTGTAGTGACTTAAAATTGTGAACTTGTTTCTTGAAATGGTTAAGTTTAGTGACTTGAAATTGTGAACTTGTTTCTTGAAAATGGTTAGGTGTAGTGACTTGAAATGTGAATTAGTGGCTTGAATATGGTTAAGTGTAGTGAGTTGAAATGTGAATTAGTGACTAGAAAATGGTTAAGTGTAGTGACTTGAAATGTGAACTTGTTTCTTGACAATGGTTAAGTGTAGTGACTTGAAATGTGAATTAGTTACTAGAAAATGGTTAAATATAATGACTTAAAATCGCGAACTTGTTTCTTGAAAATGGTTAAGATTAGTGACTTGAAATGTGCACTTGTAACTTTAAAATGGTTAAATTAGTGATTTGAAATTGTGAATTAGTGACTTGAAAATGGTTAAATATAGTGACTTGAAATTGTGAACTTGTTACTTGAAAATGGTTAAGTGTAGTGACTTGAAATGCGAATTAGTGACTACAAAATGGTTAACTGTAGTGACTTGAAATTGTGAACTTGTTTCATGAAATGGTTAAGTGTAGTGAGTTGAAATGTGAATTAGTGACTAGAAAATGGTTAAGTGTAGTGACCTGAAATTGCGAACTTGTTTCTTGAAAATGTTTAAGATTAGTGACTTGAAATGTGAATTTGTGACTTGAAAATGGTTAAGTGTAGTGACTTGAAATGTGAATTAGTGACTACAAAATGGTTAACTGTAGTGACTTGAAATTGTGAACTTGTTTCATGAAATGGTTAAGTGTAGTGAGTTGAAATGTGAATTAGTGACTAGAAAATGGTTAAGTGTAGTGACTTGAAATTGCGAACTTGTTTCTTGAAAATGTTTAAGATTAGTGACTTGAAATGTGAATTTGTGACTTGAAAATGGTTAAGTGTACTGACTTGAAATGTGAATTAGTGACTTGAAAATTGTTAAATATAGTGACTTGAAATTGAGAACTTGTTTCTTGAAATGGTTAAGTGTAGTGAGTTGAAATGTGAATTAGTGACTAGAAAATGGTTAAGTGTAGTGACTTGAAATGTGAATTAGTTACTTGAAAATGGTTAAATATAGTGACTTGAAATCATAAACTTGTTTCTTGAAAATGGTAAAGATTAGTGACTTGAAATGTGCACTTGTGACTTTAAAATGGTTAAATTAGTGATTTGAAATTGTGAATTGGTGACTTGAAAATGGTTAAATATAGTGACTTGAAATTGTGAACTTGTTACTTGAAAATGGTTAAGTGTAGTGACTTGAAATTTTAATTAGCGACTAGAAAATGGTTAAGTGTAGTGGCTTGAAATTGTGAACTTGTTTATTGAACTGGTTAAATGTAGTGACTTGAAATTGTCAACTTGTTTCTTGAAATGGTTAAGTGTAGTGACTTGAAATTGTGAACTTGTTTCTTGAAATGGTTAAGTGTAGTGAGTTGAAATGTGAATTAGTGACTAGAAAATGGTTAAGTGTAGTGACTTGAAATGTGAATTAGTTACTTGAAAATGGTTAAATATAATGACTTGAAATTGCGAACTTGTTTCTTGAAAATGTTTAAGATTAGTGACTTGAAATGTGAATTTGTGACTTAAAAATGGTTAAGTGTAGTGACTTGAAATGTGAATTAGTGACTTGAAAATGGTTAAATGTAGTGACTTAAAATTGTGAACTTGTTTTTTGAAAATGGTTAGGTGTAGTGACTTGAAATGTGAATTAGTGGCTTGAATATGGTTAAGTGTAGTGAGTTGAAATGTGAATTAGTGACTAGAAAATGGTTAAGTGTAGTGACTTGAAATTGTGAACTTGTTTCTTGACAATGGTTAAGTGTAGTGACTTGAAATGTGAATTAGTTACTAGAAAATGGTTAAATATAATGACTTAAAATCGCGAACTTGTTTCTTGAAAATGGTTAAGATTAGTGACTTGAAATGTGCACTTGTAACTTTAAAATGGTTAAATTAGTGATTTGAAATTGTGAATTAGTGACTTGAAAATGGTTAAATATAGTGACTTGAAATTGTGAACTTGTTACTTGAAAATGTTTAAGTGTAGTGACTTGAAATGCGAATTAGTGACTACAAAATGGTTAACTGTAGTGACTTGAAATTGTGAACTTGTTTCATGAAATGGTTAAGTGTAGTGAGTTGAAATGTGAATTAGTGACTAGAAAATGGTTAAGTGTAGTGACCTGAAATTGCGAACTTGTTTCTTGAAAATGTTTAAGATTAGTGACTTGAAATGTGAATTTGTGACTTGAAAATGGTTAAGTGTAGTGACTTGAAATGTGAATTAGTGACTACAAAATGGTTAACTGTAGTGACTTGAAATTGTGAACTTGTTTCATGAAATGGTTAAGTGTAGTGAGTTGAAATGTGAATTAGTGACTAGAAAATGGTTAAGTGTAGTGACTTGAAATTGCGAACTTGTTTCTTGAAAATGTTTAAGATTAGTGACTTGAAATGTGAATTTGTGACTTGAAAATGGTTAAGTGTACTGACTTGAAATGTGAATTAGTGACTTGAAAATTGTTAAATATAGTGACTTGAAATTGAGAACTTGTTTCTTGAAATGGTTAAGTGTAGTGAGTTGAAATGTGAATTAGTGACTAGAAAATGGTTAAGTGTAGTGACTTGAAATGTGAATTAGTTACTTGAAAATGGTTAAATATAGTGACTTGAAATCATAAACTTGTTTCTGGAAAATGGTAAAGATTAGTGACTTGAAATGTGCACTTGTGACTTTAAAATGGTTAAATTAGTGATTTGAAATTGTGAATTGGTGACTTGAAAATGGTTAAATATAGTGACTTGAAATTGTGAACTTGTTACTTGAAAATGGTTAAGTGTAGTGACTTGAAATTTTAATTAGCGACTAGAAAATGGTTAAGTGTAGTGGCTTGAAATTGTGAACTTGTTTATTGAACTGGTTAAATGTAGTGACTTGAAATTGTCAACTTGTTTCTTGAAATGGTTAAGTGTAGTGACTTGAAATTGTGAACTTGTTTCTTGAAATGGTTAAGTGTAGTGAGTTGAAATGTGAATTAGTGACTAGAAAATGGTTAAGTGTAGTGACTTGAAATGTGAATTAGTTACTTGAAAATGGTTAAATATAATGACTTGAAATTGCGAACTTGTTTCTTGAAAATGTTTAAGATTAGTGACTTGAAATGTGAATTTGTGACTTAAAAATGGTTAAGTGTAGTGACTTGAAATGTGAATTAGTGACTTGAAAATGGTTAAATGTAGTGACTTAAAATTGTGAACTTGTTTTTTGAAAATGGTTAGGTGTAGTGACTTGAAATTTGAATTAGTGACATGAAAATGGTTAAGTGTAGTGACTTGAAATGCGAATTAGTGACTTGAAAAGTGTTAAGTGTAGTGACTTGAAATTTGAATTAGCGACTAGAAAATGGTTAAGTGTAGTGACTTTAAATTGTGAACTTGTTTATTGAACTAGTTAAATGTAGTGACTTGAAATTGTGAACTTGTTTATTGAACTGGTTAAATGTAGTGACTTGAAATTGTCAACTTGTTTATTGAAATGGTTAAGTGTAGTGACTTGAAATTGTGAACTTGTTTCTTGAAATGGTTAAGTGTAGTGAGTTGAAATGTGAATTAGTGACTAGAAAATGGTTAAGTGTAGTGACTTGAAATGTGAATTAGTTACTTGAAAATGGTTAAATATAATGACTTGAAATTGCGAACTTGTTTCTTGAAAATGTTTAAGATTAGTGACTTGAAATGTGAATTTGTGACTTAAAAATGGTTAAGTGTAGTGACTTGAAATGTGAATTAGTGACTTGAAAATGGTTAAATGTAGTGACTTAAAATTGTGAACTTGTTTTTTGAAAATGGTTTGGTGTAGTGACTTGAAATTTGAATTAGTGACATGAAAATGGTTAAGTGTAGTGACTTGAAATGCGAATTAGTGACTTGAAAAGTGTTAAGTGTAGTGACTTGAAATTTGAATTAGCGACTAGAAAATGGTTAAGTGTAGTGACTTTAAATTGTGAACTTGTTTATTGAACTAGTTAAATGTAGTGACTTGAAATTGTGAACTTGTTTCTTGAAATGGTTAAGTGTAGTGACTTGAAATTGTGAACTTGTTTCTTGAAATGGTTAAATGTAGTGAGTTGAAATGTGAATTAGTTACTTGAAAATGGTTAAATATAGTGACTTGAAATCGCAAACTTGTTTCTTGAAAATGGTTAAGATTAGTGACTTGAAATGTGCACTTGTGACTTTAAAATGGTTAAATTTGTGATTTGAAATTGTGAATTAGTGACTTGAAAATGGTTAAACATAGTGACTTGAAATTGTGAACTTGTTAAAATGGTTAAGTGTAGTGACTTGAAATGTGAATTAGCGACTAGAAAATGGTTAAGTGTAGTGACTTTAAATTGTGAACTTGTTTATTGAACTGGTTAAATGTAGTGACTTGAAATTGTGAACTTGTTTCTTGAAAATGGTTAAGTGTAGTGACTTGAAATGCGAATTAGTGACTACAAAATGGTTAACTGTAGTGACTTGAAATTGTGAACTGGTTTCATGAAATGGTTAAGTGTAGTGAGTTGAAATGTGAATTAGTGACTAGAAAATGGTGAAGTGTAGTGACTTGAAATTGCAAACTTGTTTCTTGAAAATGTTTAAGATTAGTGACTTGAAATGTGAATTTGTGACTTGAAAATGGTTAAGTGTAGTGACTTGAAATGTGAATTAGTGACTTGAAAATGGTTAAATATAGTGACTTGAAATCGCGAACTTGTTTCTTGAAAATGGTTAAGATTTGTGACTTGAAATGTGCACTTGTGACTTTAAAATGGTTAAATTAGTGATTTGAAATTGTGAATTAGTGACTTTAAAAATGGTTAAGTGTAGTGACTTAAAATTGTGAACTTGTTTCTTGAAATGGTTAAGTTTAGTGACTTGAAATTGTGAACTTGTTTCTTGAAAATGGTTAGGTGTAGTGACTTGAAATGTGAATTAGTGGCTTGAATATGGTTAAGTGTAGTGAGTTGAAATGTGAATTAGTGACTAGAAAATGGTTAAGTGTAGTGACTTGAAATGTGAACTTGTTTCTTGACAATGGTTAAGTGTAGTGACTTGAAATGTGAATTAGTTACTAGAAAATGGTTAAATATAATGACTTAAAATCGCGAACTTGTTTCTTGAAAATGGTTAAGATTAGTGACTTGAAATGTGCACTTGTAACTTTAAAATGGTTAAATTAGTGATTTGAAATTGTGAATTAGTGACTTGAAAATGGTTAAATATAGTGACTTGAAATTGTGAACTTGTTACTTGAAAATGGTTAAGTGTAGTGACTTGAAATGCGAATTAGTGACTACAAAATGGTTAACTGTAGTGACTTGAAATTGTGAACTTGTTTCATGAAATGGTTAAGTGTAGTGAGTTGAAATGTGAATTAGTGACTAGAAAATGGTTAAGTGTAGTGACCTGAAATTGCGAACTTGTTTCTTGAAAATGTTTAAGATTAGTGACTTGAAATGTGAATTTGTGACTTGAAAATGGTTAAGTGTAGTGACTTGAAATGTGAATTAGTGACTACAAAATGGTTAACTGTAGTGACTTGAAATTGTGAACTTGTTTCATGAAATGGTTAAGTGTAGTGAGTTGAAATGTGAATTAGTGACTAGAAAATGGTTAAGTGTAGTGACTTGAAATTGCGAACTTGTTTCTTGAAAATGTTTAAGATTAGTGACTTGAAATGTGAATTTGTGACTTGAAAATGGTTAAGTGTACTGACTTGAAATGTGAATTAGTGACTTGAAAATTGTTAAATATAGTGACTTGAAATTGAGAACTTGTTTCTTGAAATGGTTAAGTGTAGTGAGTTGAAATGTGAATTAGTGACTAGAAAATGGTTAAGTGTAGTGACTTGAAATGTGAATTAGTTACTTGAAAATGGTTAAATATAGTGACTTGAAATCATAAACTTGTTTCTGGAAAATGGTAAAGATTAGTGACTTGAAATGTGCACTTGTGACTTTAAAATGGTTAAATTAGTGATTTGAAATTGTGAATTGGTGACTTGAAAATGGTTAAATATAGTGACTTGAAATTGTGAACTTGTTACTTGAAAATGGTTAAGTGTAGTGACTTGAAATTTTAATTAGCGACTAGAAAATGGTTAAGTGTAGTGGCTTGAAATTGTGAACTTGTTTATTGAACTGGTTAAATGTAGTGACTTGAAATTGTCAACTTGTTTCTTGAAATGGTTAAGTGTAGTGACTTGAAATTGTGAACTTGTTTCTTGAAATGGTTAAGTGTAGTGAGTTGAAATGTGAATTAGTGACTAGAAAATGGTTAAGTGTAGTGACTTGAAATGTGAATTAGTTACTTGAAAATGGTTAAATATAATGACTTGAAATTGCGAACTTGTTTCTTGAAAATGTTTAAGATTAGTGACTTGAAATGTGAATTTGTGACTTAAAAATGGTTAAGTGTAGTGACTTGAAATGTGAATTAGTGACTTGAAAATGGTTAAATGTAGTGACTTAAAATTGTGAACTTGTTTTTTGAAAATGGTTAGGTGTAGTGACTTGAAATGTGAATTAGTGGCTTGAATATGGTTAAGTGTAGTGAGTTGAAATGTGAATTAGTGACTAGAAAATGGTTAAGTGTAGTGACTTGAAATTGTGAACTTGTTTCTTGACAATGGTTAAGTGTAGTGACTTGAAATGTGAATTAGTTACTAGAAAATGGTTAAATATAATGACTTAAAATCGCGAACTTGTTTCTTGAAAATGGTTAAGATTAGTGACTTGAAATGTGCACTTGTAACTTTAAAATGGTTAAATTAGTGATTTGAAATTGTGAATTAGTGACTTGAAAATGGTTAAATATAGTGACTTGAAATTGTGAACTTGTTACTTGAAAATGTTTAAGTGTAGTGACTTGAAATGCGAATTAGTGACTACAAAATGGTTAACTGTAGTGACTTGAAATTGTGAACTTGTTTCATGAAATGGTTAAGTGTAGTGAGTTGAAATGTGAATTAGTGACTAGAAAATGGTTAAGTGTAGTGACCTGAAATTGCGAACTTGTTTCTTGAAAATGTTTAAGATTAGTGACTTGAAATGTGAATTTGTGACTTGAAAATGGTTAAGTGTAGTGACTTGAAATGTGAATTAGTGACTACAAAATGGTTAACTGTAGTGACTTGAAATTGTGAACTTGTTTCATGAAATGGTTAAGTGTAGTGAGTTGAAATGTGAATTAGTGACTAGAAAATGGTTAAGTGTAGTGACTTGAAATTGCGAACTTGTTTCTTGAAAATGTTTAAGATTAGTGACTTGAAATGTGAATTTGTGACTTGAAAATGGTTAAGTGTACTGACTTGAAATGTGAATTAGTGACTTGAAAATTGTTAAATATAGTGACTTGAAATTGAGAACTTGTTTCTTGAAATGGTTAAGTGTAGTGAGTTGAAATGTGAATTAGTGACTAGAAAATGGTTAAGTGTAGTGACTTGAAATGTGAATTAGTTACTTGAAAATGGTTAAATATAGTGACTTGAAATCATAAACTTGTTTCTGGAAAATGGTAAAGATTAGTGACTTGAAATGTGCACTTGTGACTTTAAAATGGTTAAATTAGTGATTTGAAATTGTGAATTGGTGACTTGAAAATGGTTAAATATAGTGACTTGAAATTGTGAACTTGTTACTTGAAAATGGTTAAGTGTAGTGACTTGAAATTTTAATTAGCGACTAGAAAATGGTTAAGTGTAGTGGCTTGAAATTGTGAACTTGTTTATTGAACTGGTTAAATGTAGTGACTTGAAATTGTCAACTTGTTTCTTGAAATGGTTAAGTGTAGTGACTTGAAATTGTGAACTTGTTTCTTGAAATGGTTAAGTGTAGTGAGTTGAAATGTGAATTAGTGACTAGAAAATGGTTAAGTGTAGTGACTTGAAATGTGAATTAGTTACTTGAAAATGGTTAAATATAATGACTTGAAATTGCGAACTTGTTTCTTGAAAATGTTTAAGATTAGTGACTTGAAATGTGAATTTGTGACTTAAAAATGGTTAAGTGTAGTGACTTGAAATGTGAATTAGTGACTTGAAAATGGTTAAATGTAGTGACTTAAAATTGTGAACTTGTTTTTTGAAAATGGTTAGGTGTAGTGACTTGAAATTTGAATTAGTGACATGAAAATGGTTAAGTGTAGTGACTTGAAATGCGAATTAGTGACTTGAAAAGTGTTAAGTGTAGTGACTTGAAATTTGAATTAGCGACTAGAAAATGGTTAAGTGTAGTGACTTTAAATTGTGAACTTGTTTATTGAACTAGTTAAATGTAGTGACTTGAAATTGTGAACTTGTTTCTTGAAATGGTTAAGTGTAGTGACTTGAAATTGTGAACTTGTTTCTTGAAATGGTTAAATGTAGTGAGTTGAAATGTGAATTAGTTACTTGAAAATGGTTAAATATAGTGACTTGAAATCGCAAACTTGTTTCTTGAAAATGGTTAAGATTAGTGACTTGAAATGTGCACTTGTGACTTTAAAATGGTTAAATTAGTGATTTGAAATTGTGAATTAGTGACTTGAAAATGGTTAAACATAGTGACTTGAAATTGTGAACTTGTTAAAATGGTTAAGTGTAGTGACTTGAAATGTGAATTAGCGACTAGAAAATGGTTAAGTGTAGTGACTTTAAATTGTGAACTTGTTTATTGAACTGGTTAAATGTAGTGACTTGAAATTGTGAACTTGTTTCTTGAAAATGGTTAAGTGTAGTGACTTGAAATGCGAATTAGTGACTACAAAATGGTTAACTGTAGTGACTTGAAATTGTGAACTGGTTTCATGAAATGGTTAAGTGTAGTGAGTTGAAATGTGAATTAGTGACTAGAAAATGGTGAAGTGTAGTGACTTGAAATTGCAAACTTGTTTCTTGAAAATGTTTAAGATTAGTGACTTGAAATGTGAATTTGTGACTTGAAAATGGTTAAGTGTAGTGACTTGAAATGTGAATTAGTGACTTGAAAATGGTTAAATATAGTGACTTGAAATCGCGAACTTGTTTCTTGAAAATGGTTAAGATTTGTGACTTGAAATGTGCACTTGTGACTTTAAAATGGTTAAATTAGTGATTTGAAATTGTGAATTAGTGACTTTAAAAATGGTTAAGTGTAGTGACTTAAAATTGTGAACTTGTTTCTTGAAATGGTTAAGTTTAGTGACTTGAAATTGTGAACTTGTTTCTTGAAAATGGTTAGGTGTAGTGACTTGAAATGTGAATTAGTGGCTTGAATATGGTTAAGTGTAGTGAGTTGAAATGTGAATTAGTGACTAGAAAATGGTTAAGTGTAGTGACTTGAAATGTGAATTAGTTATTTGAAAATGGTTAAATATAGTGACTTGAAATCGCAAACTTGTTTCTTGAAAATGGTTAAGATTAGTGACTTGAAATGTGCACTTGTGACTTTAAAATGGTTAAATTAGTGACTTGAAATTGTGAATTAGTGACTTGAAAATGGTTAAATATAGTGACTTGAAATTGTGAACTTGTTACTTGAAAATGGTTAAGTGTAGTGACTTGAAATTTGAATTAGTGACTAGAAAATGGTTAAGTGTAGTGACTTTAAATTGTGAACTTGTTTCATGAAAATGTTTAAGATTAGTTACTTGAAATGTGAATTTGTGACTTGAAAATGGTTAAGTGTAGTGACTTGAATTGTGAATTAGTGACTTGAAAATGGTTAAATATAGTGACTTGAAATTGCGAACTTGTTTCTTGAAAATGGTTAAGATTAGTGACTTGAAATGTGCACTTGTGACTTTAAAATGGTTAAATTAGTGATTTGAAATTGTGAATTAGTGACTTGAAAATGGTTAAATATAGTGACTTGAAATTGTGAACTTGTTACTTGAAAATGGTTAAGTGTAGTGACTTGAAATTTGAATTAGCGACTAGAAAATGGTTAAGTGTAGTGACTTTAAATTGTGAACTTGTTTATTGAACTGGTTAAATGTAGTGACTTGAAATTGTGAACTTGTTTCTTGAAATGGTTAAGTGTAGTGACTTGAAATTGTGAACTTGTTTCTTGAAATGGTTAAGTGTAGTGAGTTGAAATGTGAATTAGTGACTACAAAATGGTTAACTGTAGTGACTTGAAATTGTGAACTTGTTTCATGAAATGGTTAAGTGTAGTGAGTTGAAATGTGAATTAGTGACTAGAAAATGGATAAGTGTAGTGACTTGAAATTGCGAACTTGTTTCTTGAAAATGTTTAAGATTAGTGACTTGAAATGTGAATTTGTGACTTGAAAATGGTTAAGTGTAGTGAGTTGAAATGTGAATTAGTGACTAGAAAATGGTTAAGTGTAGTGACTTGAAATTGCGAACTTGTTTCTTGAAAATGTTTAAGATTAGTGACTTGAAATGTGAATTTGTGACTTAAAAATGGTTAAGTGTAGTGACTTGAAATGCGAATTAGTGACTTGAAAATGGTTAAATATAGTGACTTGAAATTGTGAACTTGTTTGTTGAAATGGTTAAGTGTAGTGAGTTGAAATGTGAATTAGTGACTAGAAAATGGTTAAGTGTAGTGACTTGAAATGTGAATTAGTTACTTGAAAATGGTTAAATATAATGACTTGAAATTGCGAACTTGTTTCTTGAAAATGTTTAAGATTAGTGACTTGAAATGTGAATTTGTGACTTAAAAATGGTTAAGTGTAGTGACTTGAAATGTGAATTAGTGACTTGAAAATGGTTAAATGTAGTGACTTAAAATTGTGAACTTGTTTTTTGAAAATGGTTAGGTGTAGTGAGTTGAAATGTGAATTAGTGACTAGAAAATGGTTAAGTGTAGTGACTTGAAATGTGAATTAGTTACTTGAAAATGGTTAAATATAATGACTTGAAATTGCGAACTTGTTTCTTGAAAATGTTTAAGATTAGTGACTTGAAATGTGAATTTGTGACTTAAAAATGGTTAAGTGTAGTGACTTGAAATGTGAATTAGTGACTTGAAAATGGTTAAATGTAGTGACTTAAAATTGTGAACTTGTTTTTGGAAAATGGTTAGGTGTAGTGACTTGAAATTTGAATTAGTGACATGAAAATGGTTAAGTGTAGTGACTTGAAATGCGAATTAGTGACTTGAAAAGTGTTAAGTGTAGTGACTTTAAATTGTGAATTAGTGACTTTAAAAATGGTTAAGTATAGTGAATTGAAATTGTGAACTTGTTTTTTGAAATGGTTAAGTGTAGTGACTTGAAATTGTGAACTTGTTTCTTGAAAATGGTTAGGTGTAGTGACTTGAAATGTGAATTAGTGACTTGAAAATGGTTAAGTATAGTGACTTGAAATGTGAATTAGTTACTTGAAAATGGTTAAATATAGTGACTTGAAATCGCGAACTTGTTTCTTGAAAATTGTTAAGATTAGTGACTTGAAATGTGCACTTGTGACTTTAAAATGGTTAAATTAGTGATTTGAAATTGTGAATTAGTGACTTGAAAATGGTTAAATATAGTGACTTGAAATTGTGAACTTGTTACTTGAAAATGGTTAAGCGTAGTGACTTGAAATGTGAATTAGCGACTAGAAAATGGTTAAGTGTTGTGACTTTAAATTGTGAACTTGTTTATTGAACTGGTTAAATGTAGTGACTTGAAATTGTGAACTTGTTTCTTGAAAATGGTTAAGTGTAGTGACTTGAAATGCGAATTAGTGACTACAAAATGGTTAAGTGTAGTAACTTGAAATGTGAATTAGTTACTTGAAAATGGTTAAATATAGTGACTTGAAATCGCGAACTTGTTTCTTGAAAATGGTTAAGATTAGTGACTTGAAATGTGCACTTGTGACTTTAAAATGGTTAAATTAGTGATTTGAAATTGTGAATTAGTGACTTGAAAATGGTTAAATATAGTGACTTGAAATTGTGAACTTGTTACTTGAAAATGGTTAAGTGTAGTGACTTGAAATGAGAATTAGCGACTAGAAAATTGTTAAGTTTAGTGACTTTAAATTGTGAACTTTTTATTGAACTGGTTAAATGTAGTGACTTGAAATTGTGAACTTGTTTCTTGAAAATGGTTAAGTGTAGTGACTTGAAATGTGAATTAGTGACTACAAAATGGCTAACTGTAGTGACTTGAAATTGTGAACTTGTTTCATGAAATGGTTAAGTGTAGTGAGTTGAAATGTGAATTAGTGACTAGAAAATGGTTAAGTGTAGTGACTTGAAATTGCGAACTTGTTTCTTAAGATTAGTGACTTGAAATGTGAATTTTTGACTTGAAAATGGTTAAGTGTAGTGACTTGAAATGTGAATTAGTGACTTGAAAATGGTTAAATATAGTGACTTGAAATTGTGAACTTGTTTCTTGAAATGGTTAAGTGTAGTGAGTTGAAATGTGAATTAGTGACTAGAAAATGGTTAAGTGTAGTGACTTGAATTGTGAATTAGTTACTTGAAAATGGTTAAATTTAATGACTTAAAATCGCGAACTTGTTTCTTGAAAATGGTTAAGATTAGTGACTTGAAATGTGCACTTGTGACTTTAAAATGGTTAAATTAGTGATTTGAAATTGTGAATTAGTAACTTGAAAATGGTTAAATATAGTGACTTGAAATTGTGAACTTGTTACTTGAAAATGGTTAAGTGTAGTGACTTGAAATGTGAATTAGCGACTAGAAAATGGTTAAGTGTAGTGACTTTAAATTGTGAACTTGTTTATTGAACTAGTTAAATGTAGTGACTTGAAATTGTGAACTTGTTTCATGAAATGGTTAAGTGTAGTGAGTTGAAATGTGAATTAGTGACTAGAAAATGGTTAAGTGTAGTGACTTGAAATTGCAAACTTGTTTCTTGAAAATGTTTAAGATTAGTGACTGGAAATGTGAATTTTTGACTTGAAAATGGTTAAGTGTAGTGACTTGAAATGTGAATTAGTGACTTGAAAATGGTTAAATATAGTGACTTGAAATTGTGAACTTGTTTCTTGAAATGGTTAAGTGTAGTGAGTTGAAATGTGAATTAGTGACTAGAAAATGGTTAAGTGTAGTGACTTGAATTGTGAATTAGTTACTTTAAAATGGTTAAATATAATGACTTAAAATCGCGAACTTGTTTCTTGAAAATGGTTAAGATTAGTGACTTGAAAATGGTTAAATATAGTGATTTGAAATTGTAAACTTGTTACTTGAAAATGGTTAAGTGTAGTGACTTGAAATGTGAATTAGCGACTAGAAAATGGTTAAGTGTAGTGACTTTAAATTGTGTACTTTTTATTGAACTGGTTAAATGTAGTGACTTGAAATTGTGAACTTGTTTCTTGAAAATGGTTAAGTATAGTGACTTGAAATGTGAATTAGTGACTACAAAATGGTTAACTGTAGTGACTTGAAATTGTGAACTTGTTTCATGAAATGGTTAAGTGTAGTGAGTTGAAATGTGAATTAGTGACTAGAAAATGGTTAAGTGTAGTGACTTGAAATTGCGAACTTGTTTCTTGAAAATGTTTAAGATTAGTGACTTGAAATGTGAATTTGTGACTTGAAAATGGTTAAGTGTAGTGACTTGAAATGTGAATTAGTGACTTGAAAATGGTTAAATATAGTGACTTGAAATTGTGAACTTGTTTGTTGAAATGGTTAAGTGTAGTGAGTTGAAATGTGAATTAGTGACTAGAAAATGGTTAAGTGTAGTGACTTGAAATGTGAATTAGTTACTTGAAAATGGTTAAATATAATGACTTGAAATTGCGAACTTGTTTCTTGAAAATGTTTAAGATTAGTGACTTGAAATGTGAATTTGTGACTTAAAAATGGTTAAGTGTAGTGACTTGAAATGTGAATTAGTGACTTGAAAATGATTAAATGTAGTGACTTAAAATTGTGAACTTGTTTTTTGAAAATGGTTAGGTGTAGTGACTTGAAATTTGAATTAGTGACATGAAAATGGTTAAGTGTAGTGACTTGAAATGCGAATTAGTGACTTGAAAAGTGTTAAGTGTAGTGACTTTAAATTGTGAATTAGTGACTTTAAAAATGGTTAAGTATAGTGACTTGAAATTGTGAACTTGTTTCTTGAAATGGTTAAGTGTACTGACTTGAAATTGTGAACTTGTTTCTTGAAAATGGTTAGGTGTAGTGACTTGAAATGTGAATTAGTGACTTGAAAATGGTTAAGTATAGTGACTTGAAATGTGAATTAGTTACTAGAAAATGGTTAAATATAGTGACTTGAAATCGCAAACTTGTTTATTGAAAATGGTTAGGATTAGTTACTTTAAATGTGCACTTGTGACTTTAAAATGGTTAAATTAGTGATTTGAAATTGTGAATTAGTGACTTGAAAATGGTTAAATATAGTGACTTGAAATTGTGAACTTGTTACTTGAAAATGGTTAAGTGTAGTGACTTGAAATGTGAATTAGCGACTAGAAAATGGTTAAGTGTACTGACTTTAAATTGTGAACTTGTTTATTGAACTGGTTAAATGTAGTGACTTGAAATTGTGAACTTGTTTCTTGAAAATGGTTAAGTGTAGTGACTTGAAATGCGAATTAGTGACTACAAAATGGTTAAGTGTAGTGACTTGAAATGTGAATTAGTTACTTGAAAATGGTTAAATCTAGTGACTTGAAATCGCGAACTTGTTTCTTGAAAATGGTTAAGATTAGTGACTTGAAATGTGCACTTGTGACTTTAAAATGGTTAAATTAGTGATTAGAAATTGTGAATTAGTGACTTGAAAATGGTTAAATATAGTGACTTGAAATTGTGAACTTGTTACTTGAAAATGGTTAAGTGCAGTGACTTGAAATTTGAATTAGTGACATGAAAATGGTTAAGTGTAGTGACTTTAAATTGTGAATTAGTGACTTTAAAAATGGTTAAGTATAGTGACTTGAAATTGTGAACTTGTTTCTTGAAATGGTTAAGTGTACTGACTTGAAATTGTAAACTTGTTTCTTCAAAATGGTTAGGTGTAGTGACTTGAAATGTGAATTAGTGACTTGAAAATGGTTAAGTATAGTGACTTGAAATTGTGAACTTGTTTCTTGAAATGGTTAAGTGTAGTGAGTTGAAATGTGAATTAGTGACTAGAAAATGGTTAAGTGTAGTGACTTGAATTGTGAATTAGTTACTTGAAAATGGTTAAATATAATGACTTAAAATCGCGAACTTGTTTCTTGAAAATGGTTAAGATTAGTGACTTGAAATGTGCACTTGTGACTTTAAAATGGTTAAATTAGTGATTTGAAATTGTGAATTAGTGACCTGAAAATGGTTAAATATAGTGATTTGAAATTGTGAACTTGTTACTTGAAAATGGTTAAGTGTAGTGACTTGAAATGTGAATTAGCGACTAGAAAATGGTTAAGTGTAGTGACTTTAAATTGTGAACTTGTTTATTGAACTGGTTAAATGTAGTGACTTGAAATTGTGAACTTGTTTCTTGAAAATGGTTAAGTATAGTGACTTGAAATGTGAATTAGTGACTACAAAATGGTTAACTGTAGTGACTTGAAATTGTGAACTTGTTTCATGAAATGGTTAAGTGTAGTGAGTTGAAATGTGAATTAGTGACTAGAAAATGGTTAAGTGTAGTGACTTGAAATTGCGAACTTGTTTCTTGAAAATGTTTAAGATTAGTGACTTTAAATGTGAATTTGTGACTTGAAAATGGTTAAGTGTAGTGACTTGAAATGTGAATTAGTGACTTGAAAATGGTTAAATATAGTGACTTGAAATTGTGAACTTGTTTGTTGAAATGGTTAAGTGTAGTGAGTTGAAATGTAAATTAGTGACTAGAAAATGGTTAAGTGTAGTGACTTGAAATGTGAATTAGTTACTTGAAAATGGTTAAATATAATGACTTGAAATTGCGAACTTGTTTCTTGAAAATGTCTAAGATTAGTGACTTGAAATGTGAATTTGTGACTTAAAAATGGTTAAGTGTAGTGACTTGAAATGTGAATTAGTGACTTGAAAATGGTTAAATGTAGTGACTTAAAATTGTGAACTTGTTTTTTGAAAATGGTTAGTTGTAGTGACTTGAAATTTGAATTAGTGACATGAAAATGGTTAAGTGTAGTGACTTGAAATGCGAATTAGTGACTTGAAAAGTGTTAAGTGTAGTGACTTTAAATTGTGAATTAGTGACTTTAAAAATGGTTAAGTATAGTGACTTGAAATTGTGAACTTGTTTCTTGAAATGGTTAAGTGTACTGACTTGAAATTGTGAACTTGTTTCTTGAAAATGGTTAGGTGTAGTGACTTGAAATGTGAATTAGTGACTTGAAAATGGTTAAGTATAGTGACTTGAAATGTGAATTAGTTACTTGAAAATGGTTAAATATAGTGACTTGAAATCGCAAACTTGTTTCTTGAAAATGGTTAGGATTAGTGACTTTAAATGTGCACTTGTGACTTTAAAATGGTTAAATTAGTGATTTGAAATTGTGAATTAGTGACTTGAAAATGGTTAAATATAGTGACTTGAAATTGTGAACTTGTTACTTGAAAATGGTTAAGTGTAGTGACTTGAAATGTGAATTAGCGACTAGAAAATGGTTAAGTGTACTGACTTTAAATTGTGAACTTGTTTATTGAACTGGTTAAATGTAGTGACTTGAAATTGTGAACTTGTTTCTTGAAAATGGTTAAGTGTAGTGACTTGAAATGCGAATTAGTGACTACAAAATGGTTAAGTGTAGTGACTTGAAATGTGAATTAGTTACTTGAAAATGGTTAAATATAGTGACTTGAAATCGCGAACTTGTTTCTTGAAAATGGTTAAGATTAGTGACTTGAAATGTGCACTTGTGACTTTAAAATGGTTAAATTAGTGATTAGAAATTGTGAATTAGTGACTTGAAAATGGTTAAATATAGTGACTTGAAATTGTGAACTTGTTACTTGAAAATGGTTAAGTGTAGTGACTTGAAATTTGAATTAGTGACATGAAAATGGTTAAGTGTAGTGACTTTAAATTGTGAATTAGTGACTTTAAAAATGGTTAAGTATAGTGACTTGAAATTGTGAACTTGTTTCTTGAAATGGTTAAGTGTACTGACTTGAAATTGTGAACTTGTTTCTTGAAAATGGTTAGGTGTAGTGACTTGAAATGTGAATTAGTGACTTGAAAATGGTTAAGTATAGTGACTTGAAATTGTGAACTTGTTTCTTGAAATGGCTAAGTGTAGTGAGTTGAAATGTGAATTAGTGACTAGAAAATGGTTAAGTGTAGTGACTTGAATTGTGAATTAGTTACTTGAAAATGGTTAAATATAATGACTTAAAATCGCGAACTTGTTTCTTGAAAATGGTTAAGATTAGTGACTTGAAATGTGCACTTGTGACTTTAAAATGGTTAAATTAGTGATTTGAAATTGTGAATTAGTGACTTGAAAATGGTTAAATATAGTGACTTGAAATTGTGAACTTGTTACTTGAAAATGGTTAAGTGTAGTGACTTGAAATGTGAATTAGCGACTAGAAAATGGTTAAGTGTAGTGACTTTAAATTGTGAACTTGTTTATTGAACTGGTTAAATGTAGTGACTTGAAATTGTGAACTTGTTTCTTGAAAATGGTTAAGTGTAGTGACTTGAAATGTGAATTAGTGACTACAAAATGGTTAACTGTAGTGACTTGAAATTGTGAACTTGTTTCATGAAATGGTTAAGTGTAGTGAGTTGAAATGTGAATTAGTGACTAGAAAATGGTTAAGTGTAGTGACTTGAAATTGCGAACTTGTTTCTTGAAAATGTTTAAGATTAGTGACTTGAACTGTGAATTTGTGACTTGAAAATGGTTAAGTGTAGTGACTTGAAATGTGAATTAGTGACTTGAAAATGGTTAAATATAGTGACTTGAAATTGTGAACTTGTTTGTTGAAATGGTTAAGTGTAGTGAGTTGAAATGTGAATTAGTGACTAGAAAATGGTTAAGTGTAGTGACTTGAAATGTGAATTAGTTACTTGAAAATGGTTAAATATAATGACTTGAAATTGCGAACTTGTTTCTTGAAAATGTTTAAGATTAGTGACTTGAAATGTGAATTTGTGACTTAAAAATGGTTAAATATAGTGACTTGAAATTGTGAACTTGTTTGTTGAAATGGTTAAGTGTAGTGAGTTGAAATGTGAATTAGTGACTAGAAAATGGTTAAGTGTAGTGACTTGAAATGTGAATTAGTTACTTGAAAATGGTTAAATATAATGACTTGAAATTGCGAACTTGTTTCTTGAAAATGTTTAAGATTAGTGACTTGAAATGTGAATTTGTGACTTAAAAATGGTTAAGTGTAGTGACTTGAAATGTGAATTAGTGACTTGAAAATGATTAAATGTAGTGACTTAAAATTGTGAACTTGTTTTTTGAAAATGGTTAGGTGTAGTGACTTGAAATTTGAATTAGTGACATGAAAATGGTTAAGTGTAGTGACTTGAAATGCGAATTAGTGACTTGAAAAGTGTTAAGTGTAGTGACTTTAAATTGTGAATTAGTGACTTTAAAAATGGTTAAGTATAGTGACTTGAAATTGTGAACTTGTTTCTTGAAATGGTTAAGTGTACTGACTTGAAATTGTGAACTTGTTTCTTGAAAATGGTTAGGTGTAGTGACTTGAAATGTGAATTAGTGACTTGAAAATGGTTAAGTATAGTGACTTGAAATTGTGAACTTGTTTCTTGAAATGGCTAAGTGTAGTGAGTTGAAATGTGAATTAGTGACTAGAAAATGGTTAAGTGTAGTGACTTGAATTGTGAATTAGTTACTTGAAAATGGTTAAATATAATGACTTAAAATCGCGAACTTGTTTCTTGAAAATGGTTAAGATTAGTGACTTGAAATGTGCACTTGTGACTTTAAAATGGTTAAATTAGTGATTTGAAATTGTGAATTAGTGACTTGAAAATGGTTAAATATAGTGACTTGAAATTGTGAACTTGTTACTTGAAAATGGTTAAGTGTAGTGACTTTAAATTGTGAACTTGTTTATTGAACTGGTTAAATGTAGTGACTTGAAATTGTGAACTTGTTTCTTGAAAATGGTTAAGTGTAGTGACTTGAAATGTGAATTAGTGACTACAAAATGGTTAACTGTAGTGACTTGAAATTGTGAACTTGTTTCATGAAATGGTTAAGTGTAGTGAGTTGAAATGTGAATTAGTGACTAGAAAATGGTTAAGTGTAGTGACTTGAAATTGCGAACTTGTTTCTTGAAAATGTTTAAGATTAGTGACTTTAAATGTGAATTTGTGACTTGAAAATGGTTAAGTGTAGTGACTTGAAATGTGAATTAGTGACTTGAAAATGGTTAAATATAGTGACTTGAAATCGCGAACTTGTTTCTTGAAAATGGTTAAGATTAGTGACTTGAAATGTGCACTTGTGACTTTAAAATGGTTAAATTAGTGATTTGAAATTGTGAATTAGTGACTTGAAAATGGTTAAATATAGTGACTTGAAATTGTGAACTTGTTACTTGAAAATGGTTAAGTGTAGTGACTTGAAATGAGAATTAGCGACTAGAAAATTGTTAAGTTTAGTGACTTTAAATTGTGAACTTTTTATTGACCTGGTTAAATGTAGTGACTTGAAATTGTGAACTTGTTTCTTGAAAATGGTTAAGTGTAGTGACTTGAAATGTGAATTAGTGACTACAAAATGGTTAACTGTAGTGACTTGAAATTGTGAACTTGTTTCATGAAATGGTTAAGTGTAGTGAGTTGAAATGTGAATTAGTGACTAGAAAATGGTTAAGTGTAGTGACTTGAAATTGCGAACTTGTTTCTTGAAAATGTTTAAGATTAGTGACTTTAAATGTGAATTTTTGACTTGAAAATGGTTAAGTGTAGTGACTTGAAATGTGAATTAGTGACTTGAAAATGGTTAAATATAGTGACTTGAAATTGTGAACTTGTTTCTTGAAATGGTTAAGTGTAGTGAGTTGAAATGTGAATTAGTGACTAGAAAATGGTTAAGTGTAGTGACTTGAATTGTGAACTTGTTTCTTGAAATGGCTAAGTGTAGTGAGTTGAAATGTGAATTAGTGACTAGAAAATGGTTAAGTGTAGTGACTTGAATTGTGAATTAGTTACTTGAAAATGGTTAAATATAATGACTTAAAATCGCGAACTTGTTTCTTGAAAATGGTTAAGATTAGTGACTTGAAATGTGCACTTGTGACTTTAAAATGGTTAAATTAGTGATTTGAAATTGTGAATTAGTGACTTGAAAATGGTTAAATATAGTGACTTGAAATTGTGAACTTGTTACTTGAAAATGGTTAAGTGTAGTGACTTGAAATGTGAATTAGCGACTAGAAAATGGTTAAGTGTAGTGACTTTAAATTGTGAACTTGTTTATTGAACTGGTTAAATGTAGTGACTTGAAATTGTGAACTTGTTTCTTGAAAATGGTTAAGTGTAGTGACTTGAAATGTGAATTAGTGACTACAAAATGGTTAACTGTAGTGACTTGAAATTGTGAACTTGTTTCATGAAATGGTTAAGTGTAGTGAGTTGAAATGTGAATTAGTGACTAGAAAATGGTTAAGTGTAGTGACTTGAAATTGCGAACTTGTTTCTTGAAAATGTTTAAGATTAGTGACTTTAAATGTGAATTAGTGACTTGAAAATGGTTAAGTATAGTGACTTGAAATTGTGAACTTGTTTCTTGAAATGGTTAAGTGTAGTGAGTTGAAATGTGAATTAGTGACTAGAAAATGGTTAAGTGTAGTGACTTGAAATGTGAATTAGTTACTTGAAAATGGTTAAATATAATGACTTGAAATTGCGAACTTGTTTCTTGAAAATGTTTAAGATTAGTGACTTGAAATGTGAATTTGTGACTTAAAAATGGTTAAGTGTAGTGACTTGAAATGTGAATTAGTGACTTGAAAATGGTTAAATGTAGTGACTTAAAATTGTGAACTTGTTTTTTGAAAATGGTTAGTTGTAGTGACTTGAAATTTGAATTAGTGACATGAAAATGGTTAAGTGTAGTGACTTGAAATGCGAATTAGTGACTTGAAAAGTGTTAAGTGTAGTGACTTTAAATTGTGAATTAGTGACTTTAAAAATGGTTAAGTATAGTGACTTGAAATTGTGAACTTGTTTCTTGAAATGGTTAAGTGTACTGACTTGAAATTGTGAACTTGTTTCTTGAAAATGGTTAGGTGTAGTGACTTGAAATGTGAATTAGTGACTTGAAAATGGTTAAGTATAGTGACTTGAAATTGTGAACTTGTTTCTTGAAATGGCTAAGTGTAGTGAGTTGAAATGTGAATTAGTGACTAGAAAATGGTTAAGTGTAGTGACTTGAATTGTGAATTAGTTACTTGAAAATGGTTAAATATAATGACTTAAAATCGCGAACTTGTTTCTTGAAAATGGTTAAGATTAGTGACTTGAAATGTGCACTTGTGACTTTAAAATGGTTAAATTAGTGATTTGAAATTGTGAATTAGTGACTTGAAAATGGTTAAATATAGTGACTTGAAATTGTGAACTTGTTACTTGAAAATGGTTAAGTGTAGTGACTTTAAATTGTGAACTTGTTTATTGAACTGGTTAAATGTAGTGACTTGAAATTGTGAACTTGTTTCTTGAAAATGGTTAAGTGTAGTGACTTGAAATGTGAATTAGTGACTACAAAATGGTTAACTGTAGTGACTTGAAATTGTGAACTTGTTTCATGAAATGGTTAAGTGTAGTGAGTTGAAATGTGAATTAGTGACTAGAAAATGGTTAAGTGTAGTGACTTGAAATTGCGAACTTGTTTCTTGAAAATGTTTAAGATTAGTGACTTGAAATGTGAATTTGTGACTTGAAAATGGTTAAGTGTAGTGACTTGAAATGTGAATTAGTGACTTGAAAATGGTTAAATATAGTGACTTGAAATCGCGAACTTGTTTCTTGAAAATGGTTAAGATTAGTGACTTGAAATGTGCACTTGTGACTTTAAAATGGTTAAATTAGTGATTTGAAATTGTGAATTAGTGACTTGAAAATGGTTAAATATAGTGACTTGAAATTGTGAACTTGTTACTTGAAAATGGTTAAGTGTAGTGACTTGAAATGAGAATTAGCGACTAGAAAATTGTTAAGTTTAGTGACTTTAAATTTTGAACTTTTTATTGACCTGGTTAAATGTAGTGACTTGAAATTGTGAACTTGTTTCTTGAAAATGGTTAAGTGTAGTGACTTGAAATGTGAATTAGTGACTACAAAATGGTTAACTGTAGTGACTTGAAATTGTGAACTTGTTTCATGAAATGGTTAAGTGTAGTGAGTTGAAATGTGAATTAGTGACTAGAAAATGGTTAAGTGTAGTGACTTGAAATTGCGAACTTGTTTCTTGAAAATGTTTAAGATTAGTGACTTTAAATGTGAATTTTTGACTTGAAAATGGTTAAGTGTAGTGACTTGAAATGTGAATTAGTGACTTGAAAATGGTTAAATATAGTGACTTGAAATTGTGAACTTGTTTCTTGAAATGGTTAAGTGTAGTGAGTTGAAATGTGAATTAGTGACTAGAAAATGGTTAAGTGTAGTGACTTGAATTGTGAATTAGTTACTTGAAAATGGTTAAATATAATGACTTAAAATCGCGAACTTGTTTCTTGAAAATGGTTAAGATTAGTGACTTGAAATGTGCACTTGTGACTTTAAAATGGTTAAATTAGTGATTTGAAATTGTGAATTAGTGACTTGAAAATGGTTAAATATAGTGACTTGAAATTGTGAACTTGTTACTTGAAAATGGTTAAGTGTAGTGACTTGAAATGTGAATTAGCGACTAGAAAATGGTTAAGTGTAGTGACTTTAAATTGTGAACTTGTTTATTGAACTGGTTAAATGTAGTGACTTGAAATTGTGAACTTGTTTCTTGAAAATGGTTAAGTGTAGTGACTTGAAATGTGAATTAGTGACTACAAAATGGTTAACTGTAGTAACTTGAAATTGTGAACTTGTTTCATGAAATGGTTAAGTGTAGTGAGTTGAAATGTGAATTACTGACTAGAAAATGGTTAAGTGTAGTGACTTGAAATTGCGAACTTGTTTCCTGAAAATGTTTAAGATTAGTGACTTGAAATGTGAATTTGTGACTTGAAAATGGTTAAGTGTAGTGACTTGAAATGTGAATTAGTGACTTGAAAATGGTTAAATATAGTGACTTGAAATTGTGAACTTGTTTGTTGAAATGGTTAAGTGTAGTGAGTTGAAATGTGAATTAGTGACTAGAAAATGGTTAAGTGTAGTGACTTGAAATTGCGAACTTGTTTCTTGAAAATGTTTAAGATTAGTGACTTGAAATGTGAATTTGTGACTTGAAAATGGTTAAGTGTAGTGACTTGAAATGTGAATTAGTGACTTGAAAATGGTTAAATATAGTGACTTGAAATTGTGAACTTGTTTGTTGAAATGGTTAAGTGTAGTGAGTTGAAATGTGAATTAGTGACTAGAAAATGGTTAAGTGTAGTGACTTGAAATGTGAATTAGTTACTTGAAAATGGTTAAATATAATGACTTGAAATTGCGAACTTGTTTCTTGAAAATGTTTAAGATTAGTGACTTGAAATGTGAATTTGTGACTTAAAAATGGTTAAGTGTAGTGACTTGAAATGTGAATTAGTGACTTGAAAATGGTTAAATGTAGTGACTTAAAATTGTGAACTTGTTTTTTGAAAATGGTTAGGTGTAGTGACTTGAAATTTGAATTAGTGACATGAAAATGGTTAAGTGTAGTGACTTGAAATGCGAATTAGTGACTTGAAAAGTGTTAAGTGTAGTGACTTTAAATTGTGAATTAGTGACTTTAAAAATGGTTAAGTATAGTGACTTGAAATTGTGAACTTGTTTCTTGAAATGGTTAAGTGTACTGACTTGAAATTGTGAACTTGTTTCTTGAAAATGGTTAGGTGTAGTGACTTGAAATGTGAATTAGTGACTTGAAAATGCTTAAGTATAGTGACTTGAAATGTGAATTAGTTACTTGAAAATGGTTAAATATAGTGACTTGAAATCGCGAACTTGTTTCTTGAAAATGGTTAAGATTAGTGACTTGAAATGTGCACTTTTGACTTTAAAATGGTTAAATTAGTGATTTGAAATTGTGAATTAGTGACTTGAAAATGGTTAAATATAGTGACTTGAAATTGTGAACTTGTTACTTGAAAATGGTTAAGTGTAGTGACTTGAAATGAGAATTAGCGACTAGAAAATTGTTAAGTTTAGTGACTTTAAATTGTGAACTTTTTATTGACCTGGTTAAATGTAGTGACTTGAAATTGTGAACTTGTTTCTTGAAAATGGTTAAGTGTAGTGACTTGAAATGTGAATTAGTGACTACAAAATGGTTAACTGTAGTGACTTGAAATTGCGAACTTGTTTCTTGAAAATGTTTAAGATTAATGACTTGAAATGTGAATTTGTGACTTGAAAATGGTTAAGTGTAGTGACTTGAAATGTGAATTAATGACTTGAAAATGGTTAAATATAGTGACTTGAAATTGTGAACTTGTTTGTTGAAATGGTTAAGTGTAGTGAGTTGAAATGTGAATTAGTGACTACAAAATGGTTAACTGTAGTGACTTGAAATTGTGAACTTGTTTCATGAAATGGTTAAGTGTAGTGAGTTGAAATGTGAATTAGTGACTAGAAAATGGTTAAGTGTAGTGACTTGAAATTGCGAACTTGTTTCTTGAAAATGTTTAAGATTAGTGACTTGAAATGTGAATTTGTGACTTGAAAATGGTTAAGTGTAGTGACTTGAAATGTGAATTAGTGACTTGAAAATGGTTAAATATAGTGACTTGAAATCGCGAACTTGTTTCTTGAAAATGGTTAAGATTAGTGACTTGAAATGTGCACTTGTGACTTTAAAATGGTTAAATTAGTGATTTGAAATTGTGAATTAGTGACTTGAAAATGGTTAAATATAGTGACTTGAAATTGTGAACTTGTTACTTGAAAATGGTTAAGTGTAGTGACTTGAAATGAGAATTAGCGACTAGAAAATTGTTAAGTTTAGTGACTTTAAATTGTGAACTTTTTATTGACCTGGTTAAATGTAGTGACTTGAAATTGTGAACTTGTTTCTTGAAAATGGTTAAGTGTAGTGACTTGAAATGTGAATTAGTGACTACAAAATGGTTAACTGTAGTGACTTGAAATTGTGAACTTGTTTCATGAAATGGTTAAGTGTAGTGAGTTGAAATGTGAATTAGTGACTAGAAAATGGTTAAGTGTAGTGACTTGAAATTGCGAACTTGTTTCTTGAAAATGTTTAAGATTAGTGACTTTAAATGTGAATTTTTGACTTGAAAATGGTTAAGTGTAGTGACTTGAAATGTGAATTAGTGACTTGAAAATGGTTAAATATAGTGACTTGAAATTGTGAACTTGTTTCTTGAAATGGTTAAGTGTAGTGAGTTGAAATGTGAATTAGTGACTAGAAAATGGTTAAGTGTAGTGACTTGAATTGTGAATTAGTTACTTGAAAATGGTTAAATATAATGACTTAAAATCGCGAACTTGTTTCTTGAAAATGGTTAAGATTAGTGACTTGAAATGTGCACTTGTGACTTTAAAATGGTTAAATTAGTGATTTGAAATTGTGAATTAGTGACTTGAAAATGGTTAAATATAGTGACTTGAAATTGTGAACTTGTTACTTGAAAATGGTTAAGTGTAGTGACTTGAAATTGTGAACTTGTTTATTGAACTGGTTAAATGTAGTGACTTGAAATTATGAACTTGTTTCTTGAAAATGGTTAAGTGTAGTGACTTGAAATGTGAATTAGTGACTACAAAATGGTTAACTGTAGTAACTTGAAATTGTGAACTTGTTTCATGAAATGGTTAAGTGTAGTGAGTTGAAATGTGAATTACTGACTAGAAAATGGTTAAGTGTAGTGACTTGAAATTGCGAACTTGTTTCCTGAAAATGTTTAAGATTAGTGACTTGAAATGTGAATTTGTGACTTGAAAATGGTTAAGTGTAGTGACTTGAAATGTGAATTAGTGACTTGAAAATGGTTAAATATAGTGACTTGAAATTGTGAACTTGTTTGTTGAAATGGTTAAGTGTAGTGAGTTGAAATGTGAATTAGTGACTAGAAAATGGTTAAGTGTAGTGACTTGAAATTGCGAACTTGTTTCTTAAAAATGTTTAAGATTAGTGACTTGAAATGTGAATTTGTGACTTGAAAATGGTTAAGTGTAGTGACTTGAAATGTGAATTAGTGACTTGAAAATGGTTAAATATAGTGACTTGAAATTGTGAACTTGTTTGTTGAAATGGTTAAGTGTAGTGAGTTGAAATGTGAATTAGTGACTAGAAAATGGTTAAGTGTAGTGACTTGAAATGTGAATTAGTTACTTGAAAATGGTTAAATATAATGACTTGAAATTGCGAACTTGTTTCTTGAAAATGTTTAAGATTAGTGACTTGAAATGTGAATTTGTGACTTAAAAATGGTTAAGTGTAGTGACTTGAAATGTGAATTAGTGACTTGAAAATGGTTAAATGTAGTGACTTAAAATTGTGAACTTGTTTTTTGAAAATGGTTAGGTGTAGTGACTTGAAATTTGAATTAGTGACATGAAAATGGTTAAGTGTAGTGACTTGAAATGCGAATTAGTGACTTGAAAAGTGTTAAGTGTAGTGACTTTAAATTGTGAATTAGTGACTTTAAAAATGGTTAAGTATAGTGACTTGAAATTGTGAACTTGTTTCTTGAAATGGTTAAGTGTACTGACTTGAAATTGTGAACTTGTTTCTTGAAAATGGTTAGGTGTAGTGACTTGAAATGTGAATTAGTGACTTGAAAATGCTTAAGTATAGTGACTTGAAATGTGAATTAGTTACTTGAAAATGGTTAAATATAGTGACTTGAAATCGCGAACTTGTTTCTTGAAAATGGTTAAGATTAGTGACTTGAAATGTGCACTTGTGACTTTAAAATGGTTAAATTAGTGATTTGAAATTGTGAATTAGTGACTTGAAAATGGTTAAATATAGTGACTTGAAATTGTGAACTTGTTACTTGAAAATGGTTAAGTGTAGTGACTTGAAATGAGAATTAGCGACTAGAAAATTGTTAAGTTTAGTGACTTTAAATTGTGAACTTTTTATTGACCTGGTTAAATGTAGTGACTTGAAATTGTGAACTTGTTTCTTGAAAATGGTTAAGTGTAGTGACTTGAAATGTGAATTAGTGACTACAAAATGGTTAACTGTAGTGACTTGAAATTGCGAACTTGTTTCTTGAAAATGTTTAAGATTAGTGACTTGAAATGTGAATTTGTGACTTGAAAATGGTTAAGTGTAGTGACTTGAAATGTGAATTAATGACTTGAAAATGGTTAAATATAGTGACTTGAAATTGTGAACTTGTTTGTTGAAATGGTTAAGTGTAGTGAGTTGAAATGTGAATTAGTGACTACAAAATGGTTAACTGTAGTGACTTGAAATTGTGAACTTGTTTCATGAAATGGTTAAGTGTAGTGAGTTGAAATGTGAATTAGTGACTAGAAAATGGTTAAGTGTAGTGACTTGAAATTGCGAACTTGTTTCTTGAAAATGTTTAAGATTAGTGACTTGAAATGTGAATTTGTGACTTGAAAATGGTTAAGTGTAGTGACTTGAAATGTGAATTAGTGACTTGAAAATGGTTAAATATAGTGACTTGAAATCGCGAACTTGTTTCTTGAAAATGGTTAAGATTAGTGACTTGAAATGTGCACTTGTGACTTTAAAATGGTTAAATTAGTGATTTGAAATTGTGAATTAGTGACTTGAAAATGGTTAAATATAGTGACTTGAAATTGTGAACTTGTTACTTGAAAATGGTTAAGTGTAGTGACTTGAAATGAGAATTAGCGACTAGAAAATTGTTAAGTTTAGTGACTTTAAATTGTGAACTTTTTATTGACCTGGTTAAATGTAGTGACTTGAAATTGTGAACTTGTTTCTTGAAAATGGTTAAGTGTAGTGACTTGAAATGTGAATTAGTGACTACAAAATGGTTAACTGTAGTGACTTGAAATTGTGAACTTGTTTCATGAAATGGTTAAGTGTAGTGAGTTGAAATGTGAATTAGTGACTAGAAAATGGTTAAGTGTAGTGAGTTGAAATGTGAATTAGTGACTAGAAAATGGTTAAGTGTAGTGACTTGAATTGTGAATTAGTTACTTGAAAATGGTTAAATATAATGACTTAAAATCGCGAACTTGTTTCTTGAAAATGGTTAAGATTAGCGACTTGAAATGTGCACTTGTGACTTTAAAATGGTTAAATTAGTGATTTGAAATTGTGAATTAGTGACTTGAAAATGGTTAAATATAGTGACTTGAAATTGTGAACTTGTTACTTGAAAATGGTTAAGTGTAGTGACTTGAAATGTGAATTAGCGACTAGAAAATGGTTAAGTGTAGTGACTTTAAATTGTGAACTTGTTTATTGAACTGGTTAAATGTAGTGACTTGAAATTGTGAACTTGTTTCTTGAAAATGGTTAAGTGTAGTGACTTGAAATGTGAATTAGTGACTACAAAATGGTTAACTGTAGTAACTTGAAATTGTGAACTTGTTTCATGAAATGGTTAAGTGTAGTGACTTGAAATTGCGAACTTGTTTCCTGAAAATGTTTAAGATTAGTGACTTGAAATGTGAATTTGTGACTTGAAAATGGTTAAGTGTAGTGACTTGAAATGTGAATTAGTGACTTGAAAATGGTTAAATATAGTGACTTGAAATTGTGAACTTGTTTGTTGAAATGGTTAAGTGTAGTGAGTTGAAATGTGAATTAGTGACTAGAAAATGGTTAAGTGTAGTGACTTGAAATTGCGAACTTGTTTCTTGAAAATGTTTAAGATTAGTGACTTGAAATGTGAATTTGTGACTTGAAAATGGTTAAGTGTAGTGACTTGAAATGTGAATTAGTGACTTGAAAATGGTTAAATATAGTGACTTGAAATTGTGAACTTGTTTGTTGAAATGGTTAAGTGTAGTGAGTTGAAATGTGAATTAGTGACTAGAAAATGGTTAAGTGTAGTGACTTGAAATGTGAATTAGTTACTTGAAAATGGTTAAATATAATGACTTGAAATTGCGAACTTGTTTCTTGAAAATGTTTAAGATTAGTGACTTGAAATGTGAATTTGTGACTTAAAAATGGTTAAGTGTAGTGACTTGAAATGTGAATTAGCGACTAGAAAATGGTTAAGTGTAGTGACTTTAAATTGTGAACTTGTTTATTGAACTGGTTAAATGTAGTGACTTGAAATTGTGAACTTGTTTCTTGAAAATGGTTAAGTGTAGTGACTTGAAATGTGAATTAGTGACTACAAAATGGTTAACTGTAGTAACTTGAAATTGTGAACTTGTTTCATGAAATGGTTAAGTGTAGTGAGTTGAAATGTGAATTACTGACTAGAAAATGGTTAAGTGTAGTGACTTGAAATTGCGAACTTGTTTCCTGAAAATGTTTAAGATTAGTGACTTGAAATGTGAATTTGTGACTTGAAAATGGTTAAGTGTAGTGACTTGAAATGTGAATTAGTGACTTGAAAATGGTTAAATATAGTGACTTGAAATTGTGAACTTGTTTGTTGAAATGGTTAAGTGTAGTGAGTTGAAATGTGAATTAGTGACTAGAAAATGGTTAAGTGTAGTGACTTGAAATTGCGAACTTGTTTCTTGAAAATGTTTAAGATTAGTGACTTGAAATGTGAATTTGTGACTTGAAAATGGTTAAGTGTAGTGACTTGAAATGTGAATTAGTGACTTGAAAATGGTTAAATATAGTGACTTGAAATTGTGAACTTGTTTGTTGAAATGGTTAAGTGTAGTGAGTTGAAATGTGAATTAGTGACTAGAAAATGGTTAAGTGTAGTGACTTGAAATGTGAATTAGTTACTTGAAAATGGTTAAATATAATGACTTGAAATTGCGAACTTGTTTCTTGAAAATGTTTAAGATTAGTGACTTGAAATGTGAATTTGTGACTTAAAAATGGTTAAGTGTAGTGACTTGAAATGTGAATTAGTGACTTGAAAATGGTTAAATGTAGTGACTTAAAATTGTGAACTTGTTTTTTGAAAATGGTTAGGTGTAGTGACTTGAAATTTGAATTAGTGACATGAAAATGGTTAAGTGTAGTGACTTGAAATGCGAATTAGTGACTTGAAAAGTGTTAAGTGTAGTGACTTTAAATTGTGAATGAGTGACTTTAAAAATGGTTAAGTATAGTGACTTGAAATTGTGAACTTGTTTCTTGAAATGGTTAAGTGTACTGACTTGAAATTGTGAACTTGTTTCTTGAAAATGGTTAGGTGTAGTGACTTGAAATGTGAATTAGTGACTTGAAAATGCTTAAGTATAGTGACTTGAAATGTGAATTAGTTACTTGAAAATGGTTAAATATAGTGACTTGAAATCGCGAACTTGTTTCTTGAAAATGGTTAAGATTAGTGACTTGAAATGTGCACTTGTGACTTTAAAATGGTTAAATTAGTGATTTGAAATTGTGAATTAGTGACTTGAAAATGGTTAAATATAGTGACTTGAAATTGTGAACTTGTTACTTGAAAATGGTTAAGTGTAGTGACTTGAAATGAGAATTAGCGACTAGAAAATTGTTAAGTTTAGTGACTTGAAATTGTGAATTAGTTACTTGAAAATGGTTAAATATAATGACTTGAAATTGCGAACTTGTTTCTTGAAAATGTTTAAGATTAGTGACTTGAAATGTGAATTTTTGACTTAAAAATGGTTAAGTGTAGTGACTTGAAATGTGAATTAGTGACTTGAAAATGGTTAAATATAGTGACTTGAAATTGTGAACTTGTTTCTTGAAATGGTTAAGTGTAGTGAGTTGAAATGTGAATTAGTGACTAGAAAATGGTTAAGTGTAGTGACTTGAATTGTGAATTAGTTACTTGAAAATGGTTAAATATAATGACTTAAAATCGCGAACTTGTTTCTTGAAAATGGTTAAGATTAGTGACTTGAAATGTGCACTTGTGACTTTAAAATGGTTAAATTAGTGATTTGAAATTGTGAATTAGTGACTTGAAAATGGTTAAATATAGTGACTTGAAATTGTGAACTTGTTACTTGAAAATGGTTAAGTGTAGTGACTTGAAATGTGAATTAGCGACTAGAAAATGGTTAAGTGTAGTGACTTTAAATTGTGAACTTGTTTATTGAACTGGTTAAATGTAGTGACTTGAAATTGTGAACTTGTTTCTTGAAAATGGTTAAGTGTAGTGACTTGAAATGTGAATTAGTGACTACAAAATGGTTAACTGTAGTGACTTGAAATTGCGAACTTGTTTCTTGAAAATGTTTAAAATTAGTGACTTGAAATGTGAATTTGTGACTTGAAAATGGTTAAGTGTAGTGACTTGAAATGTGAATTAATGACTTGAAAATGGTTAAATATAGTGACTTGAAATTGTGAACTTGTTTGTTGAAATGGTTAAGTGTAGTGAGTTGAAATGTGAATTAGTGACTACAAAATGGTTAACTGTAGTGACTTGAAATTGTGAACTTGTTTCATGAAATGGTTAAGTGTAGTGAGTTGAAATGTGAATTAGTGACTAGAAAATGGTTAAGTGTAGTGACTTGAAATTGCGAACTTGTTTCTTGAAAATGTTTAAGATTAGTGACTTGAAATGTGAATTTGTGACTTGAAAATGGTTAAGTGTAGTGACTTGAAATGTGAATTAGTGACTTGAAAATGGTTAAATATAGTGACTTGAAATCGCGAACTTGTTTCTTGAAAATGGTTAGGATTAGTGACTTGAAATTGTGAACTTGTTTCTTGAAATGGTTAAGTGTAGTGAGTTGAAATGTGAATTAGTGACTAGAAAATGGTTAAGTATAGTGACTTGAATTGTGAATTAGTTACTTGAAAATGGTTAAATATAATGACTTAAAATCGCGAACTTGTTTCTTGAAAATGGTTAAGATTAGTGACTTGAAATGTGCACTTGTGACTTTAAAATGGTTAAATTAGTGATTTGAAATTGTGAATTAGTGACTTGAAAATGGTTAAATATAGTGACTTGAAATTGTGAACTTGTTACTTGAAAATGGTTAAGTGTAGTGACTTGAAATGTGAATTAGCGACTTGAAAATGGTTAAATATAGTGACTTGAAATTGTGAACTTGTTTGTTGAAATGGTTAAGTGTAGTGAGTTGAAATGTGAATTAGTGACTACAAAATGGTTAACTGTAGTGACTTGAAATTGTGAACTTGTTTCATGAAATGGTTAAGTGTAGTGAGTTGAAATGTGAATTAGTGACTAGAAAATGGTTAAGTGTAGTGACTTGAAATTGCGAACTTGTTTCTTGAAAATGTTTAAGATTAGTGACTTGAAATGTGAATTTTTGACTTGAAAATGGTTAAGTGTAGTGACTTGAAATGTGAATTAGTGACTTGAAAATGGTTAAATATAGTGACTTGAAATTGTGAACTTGTTTCTTGAAATGGTTAAGTGTAGTGAGTTGAAATGTGAATTAGTGACTAGAAAATGGTTAAGTGTAGTGACTTGAATTGTGAATTAGTTACTTGAAAATGGTTAAATATAATGACTTAAAATCGCGAACTTGTTTCTTGAAAATGGTTAAGATTAGTGACTTGAAATGTGCACTTGTGACTTTAAAATGGTTAAATTAGTGATTTGAAATTGTGAATTAGTGACTTGAAAATGGTTAAATATAGTGACTTGAAATTGTGAACTTGTTACTTGAAAATGGTTAAGTGTAGTGACTTGAAATGTGAATTAGCGACTAGAAAATGGTTAAGTGTAGTGACTTTAAATTGTGAACTTGTTTATTGAACTGGTTAAATGTAGTGACTTGAAATTGTGAACTTGTTTCTTGAAAATGGTTAAGTGTAGTGACTTGAAATGTGAATTAGTGACTACAAAATGGTTAACTGTAGTGACTTGAAATTGCGAACTTGTTTCTTGAAAATGTTTAAGATTAGTGACTTGAAATGTGAATTTGTGACTTGAAAATGGTTAAGTGTAGTGACTTGAAATGTGAATTAGTGACTTGAAAATGGTTAAATATAGTGACTTGAAATTGTGAACTTGTTTGTTGAAATGGTTAAGTGTAGTGAGTTGAAATGTGAATTAGTGACTACAAAATGGTTAACTGTAGTGACTTGAAATTGTGAACTTGTTTCATGAAATGGTTAAGTGTAGTGAGTTGAAATGTGAATTAGTGACTAGAAAATGGTTAAGTGTAGTGACTTGAAATTGCGAACTTGTTTCTTGAAAATGTTTAAGATTAGTGACTTGAAATGTGAATTAGTGACTTGAAAATGGTTAAATATAGTGACTTGAAATTGTGAACTTGTTTGTTGAAATGGTTAAGTGTAGTGACTTGAAATGTGAATTAGTGACTTGAAAATGGTTAAATATAGTGACTTGAAATTGTGAACTTGTTTCTTGAAATGGTTAAGTGTAGTGAGTTGAAATGTGAATTAGTGACTAGAAAATGGTTAAGTATAGTGACTTGAATTGTGAATTAGTTACTTGAAAATGGTTAAATATAATGACTTAAAATCGCGAACTTGTTTCTTGAAAATGGTTGAGATTAGTGACTTGAAATGTGCACTTGTGACTTTAAAATGGTTAAATTAGTGATTTGAAATTGTGAATTAGTGACTTGAAAATGGTTAAATATAGTGACTTGAAATTGTGAACTTGTTACTTGAAAATGGTTAGGTGTAGTGACTTGAAATGTGAATTAGCGACTAGAAAATGGTTAAGTGTAGTGACTTTAAATTGTGAACTTGTTTATTGAACTGGTTAAATGTAGTGACTTGAAATTGTGAACTTGTTTCTTGAAAATGGTTAAGTGTAGTGACTTGAAATGTGAATTAGTGACTACAAAATGGTTAACTGTAGTGACTTGAAATTGTGAACTTGTTTCATGAAATGGTTAAGTGTAGTGAGTTGAAATGTGAATTACTGACTAGAAAATGGTTAAGTGTAGTGACTTGAAATTGCGAACTTGTTTCTTGAAAATGTTTAAGATTAGTGACTGGAAATGTGAATTTTTGACTTGAAAATGGTTAAGTGTAGTGACTTGAAATGTGAATTAGTGACTTGAAAATGGTTAAATATAGTGACTTGAAATTGTGAACTTGTTTCTTGAAATGGTTAAGTGTAGTGAGTTGAAATGTGAATTAGTGACTAGAAAATGGTTAAGTGTAGTGACTTGAATTGTGAATTAGTTACTTGAAAATGGTTAAATATAATGACTTAAAATCGCGAACTTGTTTCTTGAAAATGGTTAAGATTAGTGACTTGAAATGTGCACTTGTGACTTTAAAATGGTTAAATTAGTGATTTGAAATTGTGAATTAGTGACTTGAAAATGGTTAAATATAGTGACTTGAAATTGTGAACTTGTTACTTGAAAATGGTTAAGTGTAGTGACTTGAAATGTGAATTAGCGACTAGAAAATGGTTAAGTGTAGTGACTTTAAATTGTGAACTTGTTTATTGAACTGGTTAAATGTAGTGACTTGAAATTGTGAACTTGTTTCTTGAAAATGGTTAAGTGTAGTGACTTGAAATGTGAATTAGTGACTACAAAATGGTTAACTGTAGTAACTTGAAATTGTGAACTTGTTTCATGAAATGGTTAAGTGTAGTGAGTTGAAATGTGAATTAGTGACTAGAAAATGGTTAAGTGTAGTGACTTGAAATTGCGAACTTGTTTCTTGAAAATGTTTAAGATTAGTGACTTGAAATGTGAATTTTTGACTTGAAAATGGTTAAGTGTAGTGACTTGAAATGTGAATTAGTGACTTGAAAATGGTTAAATATAGTGACTTGAAATTGTGAACTTGTTTCTTGAAATGGTTAAGTGTAGTGAGTTGAAATGTGAATTAGTGACTAGAAAATGGTTAAGTGTAGTGACTTGAATTGTGAATTAGTTACTTGAAAATGGTTAAATATAATGACTTAAAATCGCGAACTTGTTTCTTGAAAATGGTTAAGATTAGTGACTTGAAATGTGCACTTGTGACTTTAAAATGGTTAAATTAGTGATTTGAAATTGTGAATTAGTGACTTGAAAATGGTTAAATATAGTGACTTGAAATTGTGAACTTGTTACTTGAAAATGGTTAAGTGTAGTGACTTGAAATGTGAATTAGCGACTAGAAAATGGTTAAGTGTAGTGACTTTAAATTGTGAACTTGTTTATTGAACTGGTTAAATGTAGTGACTTGAAATTGTGAACTTGTTTCTTGAAAATGGTTAAGTGTAGTGACTTGAAATGTGAATTAGTGACTACAAAATGGTTAACTGTAGTGACTTGAAATTGCGAACTTGTTTCTTGAAAATGTTTAAGATTAGTGACTTGAAATGTGAATTTGTGACTTGAAAATGGTTAAGTGTAGTGACTTGAAATGTGAATTAGTGACTTGAAAATGGTTAAATATAGTGACTTGAAATTGTGAACTTGTTTGTTGAAATGGTTAAGTGTAGTGAGTTGAAATGTGAATTAGTGACTACAAAATGGTTAACTGTAGTGACTTGAAATTGTGAACTTGTTTCATGAAATGGTTAAGTGTAGTGAGTTGAAATGTGAATTAGTGACTAGAAAATGGTTAAGTGTAGTGACTTGAAATTGCGAACTTGTTTCTTGAAAATGTTTAAGATTAGTGACTTGAAATGTGAATTAGTGACTTGAAAATGGTTAAATATAGTGACTTGAAATTGTGAACTTGTTTGTTGAAATGGTTAAGTGTAGTGACTTGAAATGTGAATTAGTGACTTGAAAATGGTTAAATATAGTGACTTGAAATTGTGAACTTGTTTCTTGAAATGGTTAAGTGTAGTGAGTTGAAATGTGAATTAGTGACTAGAAAATGGTTAAGTATAGTGACTTGAATTGTGAATTAGTTACTTGAAAATGGTTAAATATAATGACTTAAAATCGCGAACTTGTTTCTTGAAAATGGTTGAGATTAGTGACTTGAAATGTGCACTTGTGACTTTAAAATGGTTAAATTAGTGATTTGAAATTGTGAATTAGTGACTTGAAAATGGTTAAATATAGTGACTTGAAATTGTGAACTTGTTACTTGAAAATGGTTAAGATTAGTGACTTGAAATGTGAATTTGTGACTTGAAAATGGTTAAGTGTAGTGACTTGAAATGTGAATTAGTGACTTGAAAATGGTTAAATATAGTGACTTGAAATTGTGAACTTGTTTGTTGAAATGGTTAAGTGTAGTGAGTTGAAATGTGAATTAGTGACTACAAAATGGTTAACTGTAGTGACTTGAAATTGTGAACTTGTTTCATGAAATGGTTAAGTGTAGTGAGTTGAAATGTGAATTACTGACTAGAAAATGGTTAAGTGTAGTGACTTGAAATTGCGAACTTGTTTCTTGAAAATGTTTAAGATTAGTGACTGGAAATGTGAATTTTTGACTTGAAAATGGTTAAGTGTAGTGACTTGAAATGTGAATTAGTGACTTGAAAATGGTTAAATATAGTGACTTGAAATTGTGAACTTGTTTCTTGAAATGGTTAAGTGTAGTGAGTTGAAATGTGAATTAGTGACTAGAAAATGGTTAAGTGTAGTGACTTGAATTGTGAATTAGTTACTTGAAAATGGTTAAATATAATGACTTAAAATCGCGAACTTGTTTCTTGAAAATGGTTAAGATTAGTGACTTGAAATGTGCACTTGTGACTTTAAAATGGTTAAATTAGTGATTTGAAATTGTGAATTAGTGACTTGAAAATGGTTAAATATAGTGACTTGAAATTGTGAACTTGATACTTGAAAATGGTTAAGTGTAGTGACTTGAAATGTGAATTAGCGACTAGAAAATGGTTAAGTGTAGTGACTTTAAATTGTGAACTTGTTTATTGAACTGGTTAAATGTAGTGACTTGAAATTGTGAACTTGTTTCTTGAAAATGGTTAAGTGTAGTGACTTGAAATGTGAATTAGTGACTACAAAATGGTTAACTGTAGTAACTTGAAATTGTGAACTTGTTTCATGAAATGGTTAAGTGTAGTGAGTTGAAATGTGAATTAGTGACTAGAAAATGGTTAAGTGTAGTGACTTGAAATTGCGAACTTGTTTCTTGAAAATGTTTAAGATTAGTGACTTGAAATGTGAATTTTTGACTTGAAAATGGTTAAGTGTAGTGACTTGAAATGTGAATTAGTGACTTGAAAATGGTTAAATATAGTGACTTGAAATTGTGAACTTGTTTCTTGAAATGGTTAAGTGTAGTGAGTTGAAATGTGAATTAGTGACTAGAAAATGGTTAAGTGTAGTGACTTGAATTGTGAATTAGTTACTTGAAAATGGTTAAATATAATGACTTAAAATCGCGAACTTGTTTCTTGAAAATGGTTAAGATTAGTGACTTGAAATGTGCACTTGTGACTTTAAAATGGTTAAATTAGTGATTTGAAATTGTGAATTAGTGACTTGAAAATGGTTAAATATACTGACTTGAAATTGTGAACTTGTTACTTGAAAATGGTTAAGTGTAGTGACTTGAAATGTGAATTAGCGACTAGAAAATGGTTAAGTGTAGTGACTTTAAATTGTGAACTTGTTTATTGAACTGGTTAAATGTAGTGACTTGAAATTGTGAACTTGTTTCTTGAAAATGGTTAAGTGTAAATGTGAATTAGTGACTACAAAATGGTTAACTGTAGTGACTTGAAATTGCGAACTTGTTTCTTGAAAATGTTTAAGATTAGTGACTTGAAATGTGAATTTGTGACTTGAAAATGGTTAAGTGTAGTGACTTGAAATGTGAATTAGTGACTTGAAAATGGTTAAATATAGTGACTTGAAATTGTGAACTTGTTTCTTGAAATGGTTAAGTGTAGTGAGTTGAAATGTGAATTAGTGACTAGAAAATGGTTAAGTGTAGTGACTTGAATTGTGAATTAGTTACTTGAAAATGGTTAAATATAATGACTTAAAATCGCGAACTTGTTTCTTGAAAATGGTTAAGATTAGTGACTTGAAATGTGCACTTGTGACTTTAAAATGGTTAAATATAGTGACTTGAAATTGTGAACTTGTTTGTTGAAATGGTTAAGTGTAGTGAGTTGAAATGTGAATTAGTGACTAGAAAATGGTTAAGTGTAGTGACTTGAAATGTGAATTAGTTACTTGAAAATGGTTAAATATAATGACTTGAAATTGCGAACTTGTTTCTTGAAAATGTTTAAGATTAGTGACTTGAAATGTGAATTTGTGACTTAAAAATGGTTAAGTGTAGTGACTTGAAATGTGAATTAGTGACTTGAAAATGGTTAAATGTAGTGACTTAAAATTGTGAACTTGTTTTTTGAAAATGGTTTGGTGTAGTGACTTGAAATTTGAATTAGTGACATGAAAATGGTTAAGTGTAGTGACTTGAAATGCGAATTAGTGACTTGAAAAGTGTTAAGTGTAGTGACTTTAAATTGTGAATTAGTGACTTTAAAAATGGTTAAGTATAGTGACTTGAAATTGTGAACTTGTTTCTTGAAATGGTTAAGTGTACTGACTTGAAATTGTGAACTTGTTTCTTGAAAATGGTTAGGTGTAGTGACTTGAAATGTGAATTAGTGACTTGAAAATGGTTAAGTATAGTGACTTGAAATGTGAATTAGTTACTTGAAAATGGTTAAATATAATGACTTAAAATCGCGAACTTGTTTCTTGAAAATGGTTAAGATTAGTGACTTGAAATGTGCACTTGTGACTTTAAAATGGTTAAATTAGTGATTTGAAATTGTGAATTAGTGACTTGAAAATGGTTAAATATAGTGACTTGAAATTGTGAACTTGTTACTTGAAAATGGTTAAGTGTAGTGACTTGAAATGAGAATTAGCGACTAGAAAATTGTTAAGTTTAGTGACTTTAAATTGTGAACTTTTTATTGACCTGGTTAAATGTAGTGACTTGAAATTGTGAACTTGTTTATTGAACTGGTTAAATGTAGTGACTTGAAATTGTGAACTTGTTTCTTGAAAATGGTTAAGTGTAGTGACTTGAAATGTGAATGAGTGACTACAAAATAGTTAACTGTAGTAACTTGAAATTGTGAACTTGTTTCATGAAATGGTTAAGTGTAGTGAGTTGAAATGTGAATTAGTGACTAGAAAATGGTTAAGTGTAGTGACTTGAAATTGCGAACTTGTTTCTTGAAAATGTTTAAGATTAGTGACTTGAAATGTGAATTTTTGACTTGAAAATGGTTAAGTGTAGTGACTTGAAATGTGAATTAGTGACTTGAAAATGGTTAAATATAGTGACTTGAAATTGTGAACTTGTTTCTTGAAATGGTTAAGTGTAGTGAGTTGAAATGTGAATTAGTGACTAGAAAATGGTTAAGTATAGTGACTTGAATTGTGAATTAGTTACTTGAAAATGGTTAAATATAATGACTTAAAATCGCGAACTTGTTTCTTGAAAATGGTTAAGATTAGTGACTTGAAATGTACACTTGTGACTTTAAAATGGTTAAATTAGTGATTTGAAATTGTGAATTAGTGACTTGAAAATGGTTAAATATAGTGACTTGAAATTGTGAACTTGTTACTTGAAAATGGTTAAGTGTAGTGACTTGAAATGTGAATTAGCGACTAGAAAATGGTTAAGTGTAGTGACTTTAAATTGTGAACTTGTTTATTGAACTGGTTAAATGTAGTGACTTGAAATTGTGAACTTGTTTCTTGAAAATGGTTAAGTGTAGTGACTTGAAATGTGAATTAGTGACTACAAAATGGTTAACTGTAGTGACTTGAAATTGTGAACTTGTTTCATGAAATGGTTAAGTGTAGTGAGTTGAAATGTGAATTAGTGACTAGAAAATGGTTAAGTGTAGTGACTTGAAATTGCGAACTTGTTTCTTGAAAATGTTTAAGATTAGTGACTTGAAATGTGAATTTGTGACTTGAAAATGGTTAAGTGTAGTGACTTGAAATGTGAATTAGTGACTTGAAAATGGTTAAATATAGTGACTTGAAATTGTGAACTTGTTTGTTGAAATGGTTAAGTGTAGTGAGTTGAAATGTGAATTAGTGACTACAAAATGGTTAACTGTAGTGACTTGAAATTGTGAACTTGTTTCATGAAATGGTTAAGTGTAGTGAGTTGAAATGTGAATTAGTGACTAGAAAATGGTTAAGTGTAGTGACTTGAAATTGCGAACTTGTTTCTTGAAAATGTTTAAGATTAGTGACTTGAAATGTGAATTTTTGACTTGAAAATGGTTAAGTGTAGTGACTTGAAATGTGAATTAGTGACTTGAAAATGGTTAAATATAGTGACTTGAAATTGTCAACTTGTTTCTTGAAATGGTTAAGTGTAGTGAGTTGAAATGTGAATTAGTGACTAGAAAATGGTTAAGTGTAGTGACTTGAATTGTGAATTAGTTACTTGAAAATGGTTAAATATAATGACTTAAAATCGCGAACTTGTTTCTTGAAAATGGTTAAGATTAGTGACTTGAAATGTGCACTTGTGACTTTAAAATGGTTAAATTAGTGATTTAAAATTGTGAATTAGTGACTTGAAAATGGTTAAATATAGTGACTTGAAATTGTGAACTTGTTACTTGAAAATGGTTAAGTGTAGTGACTTGAAATGTGAATTAGCGACTAGAAAATGGTTAAGTGTAGTGACTTTAAATTGTGAACTTTTTATTGACCTGGTTAAATGTAGTGACTTGAAATTGTGAACTTGTTACTTGAAAATGGTTAAGTGTAGTGACTTGAAATGTGAATTAGCGACTAGAAAATGGTTAAGTGTAGTGACTTTAAATTGTGAACTTGTTTATTGAACTGGTTAAATGTAGTGACTTGAAATTGTGAACTTGTTTCTTGAAAATGGTTAAGTGTAGTGACTTGAAATGTGAATGAGTGACTACAAAATAGTTAACTGTAGTAACTTGAAATTGTGAACTTGTTTCATGAAATGGTTAAGTGTAGTGAGTTGAAATGTGAATTAGTGACTAGAAAATGGTTAAGTGTAGTGACTTGAAATTGCGAACTTGTTTCTTGAAAATGTTTAAGATTAGTGACTTGAAATGTGAATTTTTGACTTGAAAATGGTTAAGTGTAGTGACTTGAAATGTGAATTAGTGACTTGAAAATGGTTAAATATAGTGACTTGAAATTGTGAACTTGTTTCTTGAAATGGTTAAGTGTAGTGAGTTGAAATGTGAATTAGTGACTAGAAAATGGTTAAGTATAGTGACTTGAATTGTGAATTAGTTACTTGAAAATGGTTAAATATAATGACTTAAAATCGCGAACTTGTTTCTTGAAAATGGTTAAGATTAGTGACTTGAAATGTACACTTGTGACTTTAAAATGGTTAAATTAGTGATTTGAAATTGTGAATTAGTGACTTGAAAATGGTTAAATATAGTGACTTGAAATTGTGAACTTGTTACTTGAAAATGGTTAAGTGTAGTGACTTGAAATGTGAATTAGCGACTAGAAAATGGTTAAGTGTAGTGACTTTAAATTGTGAACTTGTTTATTGAACTGGTTAAATGTAGTGACTTGAAATTGTGAACTTGTTTCTTGAAAATGGTTAAGTGTAGTGACTTGAAATGTGAATTAGTGACTACAAAATGGTTAACTGTAGTGACTTGAAATTGTGAACTTGTTTCATGAAATGGTTAAGTGTAGTGAGTTGAAATGTGAATTAGTGACTAGAAAATGGTTAAGTGTAGTGACTTGAAATTGCGAACTTGTTTCTTGAAAATGTTTAAGATTAGTGACTTGAAATGTGAATTTGTGACTTGAAAATGGTTAAGTGTAGTGACTTGAAATGTGAATTAGTGACTTGAAAATGGTTAAATATAGTGACTTGAAATTGTGAACTTGTTTGTTGAAATGGTTAAGTGTAGTGAGTTGAAATGTGAATTAGTGACTACAAAATGGTTAACTGTAGTGACTTGAAATTGTGAACTTGTTTCATGAAATGGTTAAGTGTAGTGAGTTGAAATGTGAATTAGTGACTAGAAAATGGTTAAGTGTAGTGACTTGAAATTGCGAACTTGTTTCTTGAAAATGTTTAAGATTAGTGACTTGAAATGTGAATTTTTGACTTGAAAATGGTTAAGTGTAGTGACTTGAAATGTGAATTAGTGACTTGAAAATGGTTAAATATAGTGACTTGAAATTGTCAACTTGTTTCTTGAAATGGTTAAGTGTAGTGAGTTGAAATGTGAATTAGTGACTAGAAAATGGTTAAGTGTAGTGACTTGAATTGTGAATTAGTTACTTGAAAATGGTTAAATATAATGACTTAAAATCGCGAACTTGTTTCTTGAAAATGGTTAAGATTAGTGACTTGAAATGTGCACTTGTGACTTTAAAATGGTTAAATTAGTGATTTGAAATTGTGAATTAGTGACTTGAAAATGGTTAAATATAGTGACTTGAAATTGTGAACTTGTTACTTGAAAATGGTTAAGTGTAGTGACTTGAAATGTGAATTAGCGACTAGAAAATGGTTAAGTGTAGTGACTTTAAATTGTGAACTTGTTTATTGAACTGGTTAAATGTAGTGACTTGAAATTGTGAACTTGTTTCTTGAATATGGTTAAGTGTAGTGACTTGAAATGTGAATTAGTGACTACAAAATGGTTAACTGTAGTGACTTGAAATTGCGAACTTGTTTCTTGAAAATGTTTAAGATTAGTGACTTGAAATGTGAATTTGTGACTTGAAAATGGTTAAGTGTAGTGACTTGAAATGTGAATTAGTGACTTGAAAATGGTTAAATATAGTGACTTGAAATTGTGAACTTGTTTGTTGAAATGGTTAAGTGTAGTGAGTTGAAATGTGAATTAGTGACTACAAAATGGTTAACTGTAGTGACTTGAAATTGTGAACTTGTTTCATGAAATGGTTAAGTGTAGTGAGTTGAAATGTGAATTAGTGACTAGAAAATGGTTAAGTGTAGTGACTTGAAATTGCGAACTTGTTTCTTGAAAATGTTTAAGATTAGTGACTTGAAATGTGAATTAGTGACTTGAAAATGGTTAAATATAGTGACTTGAAATTGTGAACTTGTTTGTTGAAATGGTTAAGTGTAGTGACTTGAAATGTGAATTAGTGACTTGAAAATGGTTAAATATAGTGACTTGAAATTGTGAACTTGTTTCTTGAAATGGTTAAGTGTAGTGAGTTGAAATGTGAATTAGTGACTAGAAAATGGTTAAGTGTAGTGACTTGAATTGTGAATTAGTTACTTGAAAATGGTTAAATATAATGACTTAAAATCGCGAACTTGTTTCTTGAAAATGGTTAAGATTAGTGACTTGAAATGTGCACTTGTGACTTTAAAATGGTTAAATTAGTGATTTGAAATTGTGAATTAGTGACTTGAAAATGGTTAAATATAGTGACTTGAAATTGTGAACTTGTTACTTGAAAATGGTTAAGTGTAGTGACTTGAAATGTGAATTAGCGACTAGAAAATGGTTAAGTGTAGTGACTTTAAATTGTGAACTTGTTTATTGAACTGGTTAAATGTAGTGACTTGAAATTGTGAACTTGTTTCTTGAAAATGGTTAAGTGTAGTGACTTGAAATGTGAATTAGTGACTACAAAATGGTTAACTGTAGTAACTTGAAATTGTGAACTTGTTTCATGAAATGGTTAAGTGTAGTGAGTTGAAATGTGAATTAGTGACTAGAAAATGGTTAAGTGTAGTGACTTGAAATTGCGAACTTGTTTCTTGAAAATGTTTAAGATTAGTGACTTGAAATGTGAATTTTTGACTTGAAAATGGTTAAGTGTAGTGACTTGAAATGTGAATTAGTGACTTGAAAATGGTTAAATATAGTGACTTGAAATTGTGAACTTGTTTCTTGAAATGGTTAAGTGTAGTGAGTTGAAATGTGAATTAGTGACTAGAAAATGGTTAAGTATAGTGACTTGAATTGTGAATTAGTTACTTGAAAATGGTTAAATATAATGACTTAAAATCGCGAACTTGTTTCTTGAAAATGGTTAAGATTAGTGACTTGAAATGTACACTTGTGACTTTAAAATGGTTAAATTAGTGATTTGTAATTGTGAATTAGTGACTTGAAAATGGTTAAATATAGTGACTTGAAATTGTGAACTTGTTACTTGAAAATGGTTAAGTGTAGTGACTTGAAATGTGAATTAGCGACTAGAAAATGGTTAAGTGTAGTGACTTTAAATTGTGAACTTGTTTATTGAACTGGTTAAATGTAGTGACTTGAAATTGTGAACTTGTTTCTTGAAAATGGTTAAGTGTAGTGACTTGAAATGTGAATTAGTGACTACAAAATGGTTAACTGTAGTGACTTGAAATTGTGAACTTGTTTCATGAAATGGTTAAGTGTACTGAGTTGAAATGTGAATTAGTGACTAGAAAATGGTTAAGTGTAGTGACTTGAAATTGCGAACTTGTTTCTTGAAAATGTTTAAGATTAGTGACTTGAAATGTGAATTTGTGACTTGAAAATGGTTAAGTGTAGTGACTTGAAATGTGAATTAGTGACTTGAAAATGGTTAAATATAGTGACTTGAAATTGTGAACTTGTTTGTTGAAATGGTTAAGTGTAGTGAGTTGAAATGTGAATTAGTGACTACAAAATGGTTAACTGTAGTGACTTGAAATTGTGAACTTGTTTCATGAAATGGTTAAGTGTAGTGAGTTGAAATGTGAATTAGTGACTAGAAAATGGTTAAGTGTAGTGACTTGAAATTGCGAACTTGTTTCTTGAAAATGTTTAAGATTAGTGACTTGAAATGTGAATTTTTGACTTGAAAATGGTTAAGTGTAGTGACTTGAAATGTGAATTAGTGACTTGAAAATGGTTAAATATAGTGACTTGAAATTGTCAACTTGTTTCTTGAAATGGTTAAGTGTAGTGAGTTGAAATGTGAATTAGTGACTAGAAAATGGTTAAGTGTAGTGACTTGAATTGTGAATTAGTTACTTGAAAATGGTTAAATATAATGACTTAAAATCGCGAACTTGTTTCTTGAAAATGGTTAAGATTAGTGACTTGAAATGTGCACTTGTGACTTTAAAATGGTTAAATTAGTGATTTGAAATTGTGAATTAGTGACTTGAAAATGGTTAAATATAGTGACTTGAAATTGTGAACTTGTTACTTGAAAATGGTTAAGTGTAGTGACTTGAAATGTGAATTAGCGACTAGAAAATGGTTAAGTGTAGTGACTTTAAATTGTGAACTTTTTATTGACCTGGTTAAATGTAGTGACTTGAAATTCTGAACTTGTTTCTTGAAAATGGTTAAGTGTAGTGACTTGAAATGTGAATTAGTGACTACAAAATGGTTAACTGTAGTGACTTGAAATTGTGAACTTGTTTCATGAAATGGTTAAGTGTAGTGAGTTGAAATGTGAATTAGTGACTAGAAAATGGTTAAGTGTAGTGACTTGAAATTGCGAACTTGTTTCTTGAAAATGTTTAAGATTAGTGACTGGAAATGTGAATTTTTGACTTGAAAATGGTTAAGTGTAGTGACTTGAAATGTGAATTAGTGACTTTAAAATGGTTAAATGTAGTGACTTAATATTGTGAACTTGTTTTTTGAAAATGGTTAGGTGTAGTGACTTGAAATTTGAATTAGTGACATGAAAATGGTTAAGTGTAGTGACTTGAAATGCGAATTAGTGACTTGAAAAGTATTAAGTGTAGTGACTTTAAATTGTGAATTAGTGACTTTAAAAATGGTTAAGTATAGTGACTTGAAATTGTGAACTTGTTTCTTGAAATGGTTAAGTGTACTGACTTGAAATTGTGAACTTGTTTCTTGAAAATGGTTAGGTGTAGTGACTTGAAATGTGAATTAGTGACTTGAAAATGGTTAAGTATAGTGACTTGAAATGTGAATTAGTTACTTGAAAATGGTTAAATATAGTGACTTGAAATCGCGAACTTGTTTCTTGAAAATGGTTAAGATTAGTGACTTGAAATGTGCACTTGTGACTTTAAAATGGTTAAATTAGTGATTTGAAATTGTGAATTAGTGACTTGAAAATGGTTAAATATAGTGACTTGAAATTGTGAACTTGTTACTTGAAAATGGTTAAGTGTAGTGACTTGAAATGAGAATTAGCGACTAGAAAATTGTTAAGTTTAGTGACTTTAAATTGTGAACTTTTTATTGACCTGGTTAAATGTAGTGACTTGAAATTGTGAACTTGTTTCTTGAAAATGGTTAAGTGTAGTGACTTGAAATGTGAATTAATGACTACAAAATGGTTAACTGTAGTGACTTGAAATTGTGAACTTGTTTGTTGAAATGGTTAAGTGTAGTGAGTTGAAATGTGAATTAGTGACTAGAAAATGGTTAAGTGTAGTGACTTGAAATTGCGAACTTGTTTCTTGAAAATGTTTAAGATTAGTGACTTGAAATGTGAATTTGTGACTTGAAAATGGTTAAGTGTAGTGACTTGAAATGTGAATTAGTGACTTGAAAATGGTTAAATATAGTGACTTGAAATTGTCAACTTGTTTCTTGAAATGGTTAAGTGTAGTGAGTTGAAATGTGAATTAGTGACTAGAAAATGGTTAAGTGTAGTGACTTGAATTGTGAATTAGTTACTTGAAAATGGTTAAATATAATGACTTAAAATCGCGAACTTGTTTCTTGAAAATGGTTAAGATTAGTGACTTGAAATGTGCACTTGTGACTTTAAAATGGTTAAATTAGTGATTTGAAATTGTGAATTAGTGACTTGAAAATGGTTAAATATAGTGACTTGAAATTGTGAACTTGTTACTTGAAAATGGTTAAGTGTAGTGACTTGAAATGTGAATTAGCGACTAGAAAATGGTTAAGTGTAGTGACTTTAAATTGTGAACTTGTTTATTGAACTGGTTAAATGTAGTGACTTGAAATTGTGAACTTGTTTCTTGAAAATGGTTAAGTGTAGTGACTTGAAATGTGAATTAGTGACTACAAAATGGTTAACTGTAGTAACTTGAAATTGTGAACTTGTTTCATGAAATGGTTAAGTGTAGTGAGTTGAAATGTGAATTAGTGACTAGAAAATGGTTAAGTGTAGTGACTTGAAATTGCGAACTTGTTTCTTGAAAATGTTTAAGATTAGTGACTTGAAATGTGAATTTGTGACTTGAAAATGGTTAAGTGTAGTGACTTGAAATGTGAATTAGTGACTTGAAAATGGTTAAATATAGTGACTTGAAATTGTGAACTTGTTTGTTGAAATGGTTAAGTGTAGTGAGTTGAAATGTGAATTAGTGACTAGAAAATGGTTAAGTGTAGTGACTTGAAATGTGAATTAGTTACTTGAAAATGGTTAAATATAATGACTTGAAATTGCGAACTTGTTTCTTGAAAATGGTTTAGTGTAGTGACTTGAAATGTGAATTAGTGACTACAAAATGGTTAACTGTAGTGACTTGAAATTGTGAACTTGTTTCATGAAATGGTTAAGTGTAGTGAGTTGAAATGTGAATTAGTGACTAGAAAATGGTTAAGTGTAGTGACTTGAAATTGCGAACTTGTTTCTTGAAAATGTTTAAGATTAGTGACTTGAAATGTGAATTTGTGACTTAAAAATGGTTAAGTGTAGTGACTTGAAATGTGAATTAGTGACTTGAAAATGGTTAAATGTAGTGATATGAAATTGTGAACATGTTTCTTGAAAATGGTTAAGTGTAGTGACTTGAAGTTGAGAAATTGTTTCTTGAAAATGTTTCAGATTAGATATTTGAAATGTGAATTAGTTACTAGAAAATGGTTAAGTGTAGTGACTTGAAATTGAGAACTTGTTTCTTGAAAATGTTTAAGATTAGTGACTTAAAATGTGAATTAGTGACTAGAAAATGGTTTAGTGTAGTGACTTGAAATGTTAATTAGTGACTTAAAAATGGTTAAGTGTAGTTACTTGAAATGTGGATTAGTGACTTGAAAATGGTAAAGTGAAGTGACTTGAAATTGTTAAATTGTTTAATGAAATGGTTGAATGTAGTGACTTGAAATTGTGAACTTGTTTCTTGAAAATGGTTGAGTGTAGTGACTTGAAATGTGAATTAGTTACTTGAAAATAGTTAAGTGTAGTGACTTTAAATTGTGAACTTGTTTATTGAAATGGTTTTATGTAGTGACTTGAAATTGTGAACTTATTTCTTGAAAATGGTCCAGTGTAGTGACTTGAAATTTGAATTAGTGACTTGAAAATGGTTAAGTGTAGTGACTTGAAATTGTGAACTTGTTTCTTGAAAATATTTAAGTGTAGTGACTTGAAATGTGAATTAGTGACTTGCAAATGGTAAAGTGTAGTTACTTGAAATTGTGAAATTGTTTAATGAAATTGTTAAATGTAGTGACTTGAAATTGTGAACTTGTTTCTTGAAAATGGTTAGGAGTCATGATTTCAAATGTGAATTAGTGACTTGAAAAAGGTTAAGTTTAGTGACTTGAAATGTGAATTAGTGACCTGAAAATGGATAAATATAGTGACTTGAAATTGCGAACTTGTTTCTAGAAAATGTTTAAGATTAGTTACTTGAAATGTGAATTAGTGACTAGAAAATGGTTAAGTGTAGTGACTTGAAATTGTGAACTTGTTTAATGAAAAGGTTAAATGTAGTGACTTGAAATTGTGAACTTGTTTATTGAAAAGGTTAAGTGTAGTGACTTGAAATGTGATTAGTGACTTGAAAATAGTTAAGTGTAGTGACTTGAAATTGTGAACTTGTTTATTGAAATGGTTAAATGTAGTGACTTGAAATGTGAATTAGTGACTTGAAAATGGCTAAGTGTTGTGACTTGAAATTGTGAACTTGTTTAATGAAATGGTTAAATGTAGTGACTTGAAAATGTGAACTTGTTTCTTGAAAATGGTTAAGCGTAGTGACTTGAAATGTGAATTAGTGACTTGAAAATAGTTAAGTGTAGTGACTTTAAATTGTGAACTTGTTTATTGAAATGGTTAAATGTAGTGACTTGAAATTGTGAACTTATTTCTTGAAAATGGTCAAGTATAGTGACTTGAAATGTGAATTAGTGACTTGAAAATGGTTAAGCGTAGTGACTTGAAATTTGAATTAGTGACCTGAAAATGGATAAATAGAGTGACTTGAAATTGTGAACTTATTTATTGAAAATGGTTAAGTCTAGTGACTTGAAATGTGAATTAGTGACTTGAAAGTAGTTAAGTGTAGTGACTTTAAATTGTGAACTTGTTTAATGGAATGGTTAAATGTAGTGACTTGAAATTGTGAACTTGTTTCTTGAAAATGGTTAAGTGTAGTGACTAGAAATGTGATTAGTGACTTGGAAATAGTTAAGTGTAGTGACTTGAAATTGTGAATTTGTTTATTGAAATGGTTAAATGTAGTGACTTGAAATGTGAATTAGTGACTTGAAAATGGTTAAGTGCAGTGACTTGATATTGTGAACTTGTTTAATGAAATGGTTAAATGTTCTGACTTGAAATTGTGAACTTGTTTAATGAAATGGTTAAATGTAGTGACTTGAAATTGTGAACTTGTTTCTTGTAAATGGTTAAGTGTAGTGACTTGAAAAGTGAATTAGTGACTTGAAAATGGTTAAGTGTAGTGACTTGAAATGTGAATTAGTGACTTGAAGATGGTTAAGCGTAGTGACTTGAAATGTGAATTAGTGACTTGAAATGTGAATTAGTGACTTGAAAATGGTTAAATATAGTGACTTGAAACTGTGAACTTGTTACTTGAAATTTGAATAAGTAACTTGAAATGGTTAAATGTAGTGACATGAAATTGTGAACATGTTTCTTGAAAATGGTTAAGTGTAGTGATTTGAAGTTGAGAACTTGTTTCTTGAAAATGTTTCAGATTATATATTTGAAATGTGAATTAGTGACTAGAAAATGGTTAAGTGTAATGACTTGAAATTGAGAACTTGTTTCTTGAAAAGGTTTAAGATCAGTGACTTAAAATGTGAATTAGTGACTTGAAAATAGTTAAGTGTAGTGACTTTAAATTGTGAACTTGTTTATTGAAATGGTTATTTGTAGTGACTTGAAATTGTGAACTTATTTCTTGAAAATGGTCAACTATAGTGACTTGAAATGTGAATTAGTGACTTGAAAATGGTTAAGCGTAGTGACTTGAAATGTGAAATAGTGACCTGAAAATGGATAAATATAGTGACTTGAAATTGCGAACTTGTTTCTAGAAAATGTTTAAGATTAGTTACTTGAAATGTGAATTAGTGACTAGAAAATGGTTAAGTGTAGTGACTTGAAATTGTGAACTTGTTTAATGGAAAGGTTAAATGTAGTGACTTGAAATTGTGAACTTGTTTTTTAAAAAGGTTAAGTGTAGTGACTAGAAATGTGATTAGTGACTTGAAAATAGTTAAGTGTAGTGACTTGAAATTGTGAACTTGTTTCTTGAAAATTGTTAAGTGTAGTGACTTGAAATGTGAATTAGTGACTTGAAGATGGTTAAGCGTAGTGACTTGAAATGTGAATTAGTGACTTGAAAATGGTTAAATATAGTGACTTGAAACTGTGAACTTGTTACTTGAAATTTGAACAAGTAACTTGAAATGGTTAAATGTAGTGAAATGAAATTGTGAACATGTTTCTTGAAAATGGTTAAGTGTAGTGATTTGAAGTTGAGAACTTGTTTCTTGAAAATGCTTCAGATTATATATTTGAAATTTGAATTAGTGACTAAAAAATGGTTAAGTGTAATGACTTGAAATTGAGAACTTGTTTCTTGAAAATGTTTAAGATCAGTGACTTAAAATGTGAATTAGTGACTTGAAAATAGTTAAGTGTAGTGACTTTAAATTGTGAACTTGTTTATTGAAATGGTTATATGTAGTGACTTGAAATTGTGAACTTATTTCTTGAAAATGGTCAAGTATAGTGACTTGAAATGTGAATTAGTGACTTGAAAATGGTTAAGCGTAGTGACTTGAAATGTGAATTAGTGACCTGAAAATGGATAAATATAGTGACTTGAAATTGCGAACTTGTTTCTAGAAAATGTTTAAGATTAGTTACTTGAAATGTGAATTAGTGACTAGAAAATGGTTAAGTGTAGTGACTTGAAATTGTGAACTTGTTTAATGGAAAGGTTAAATGTAGTGACTTGAAATTGTGAACTTGTTTTTTGAAAAGGTTAAGTGTAGTGACTAGAAATGTGATTAGTGACTTGAAAATAGTTAAGTGTAGTGACTTGAAATTGTGAATTTGTTTATTGAAATGGTTAAATGTAGTGACTTGAAATGTGAATTAGTGACTTGAAAATGGTTAAGTGTAGTGACTTGAAATTGTGAATTTGTTTATTGAAATGGTTAAATGTAGTGACTTGAAATGTGAATTAGTGACTTGAAAATGGTTAAGTGTAGTGACTTGAAATTGTGAACATGTTTATTGAAATGGTTAAATGTAGTGACTTGAAATGTGAATTAGTGACTAGAAAATGGTTAAGTGTAGTGACTTGATATTGTGAACTTGTTTAATGAAATGGTTAAATGTTGTGACTTGAAATTGTGAACTTGTTTCTTGAAAAGGTTAAGTGTAGTGACTTGAAATTGTAAACTTATTTAATGAAATGGTTAAATGTAGTGACTTGAAATTGTGAACTTGTTTCTTGTAAATGGTTAAGTGTAGTGACTTGAAATTGTGAACTTGTTTAATGGAAAGGTTAAATGTAGTGACTTGAAATTGTGAACTTGTTTTTTGAAAAGGTTAAGTGTAGTGACTAGAAATGTGATTAGTGACTTGAAAATAGTTAAGTGTAGTGACTTGAAATTGTGAATTTGTTTATTGAAATGGTTAAATGTAGTGACTTGAAATGTGAATTAGTGACTTGAAAATGGTTAAGTGTAGTGACTTGAAATTGTGAACATGTTTATTGAAATGGTTAAATGTAGTGACTTGAAATGTGAATTAGTGACTAGAAAATGGTTAAGTGTAGTGACTTGATATTGTGAACTTGTTTAATGAAATGGTTAAATGTTGTGACTTGAAATTGTGAACTTGTTTCTTGAAAAGGTTAAGTGTAGTGACTTGAAATTGTAAACTTATTTAATGAAATGGTTAAATGTAGTGACTTGAAATTGTGAACTTGTTTCTTGTAAATGGTTAAGTGTAGTGACTTGAAAAGTGAATTAGTGACTTGAAAATGGTTAAGTGTAGTGACTTTAAATTGTGAACTTGTTTATTGAAATTGTTAAATGTAGTGACTTGAAATTGTGAACTTATTTATTGAAAATGGTTAAGTCTAGTGACTTGAAATTGTGAACTTATTTATTGAAAATGGTTAAGTCTAGTGATTTGAAATGTGAATTAGTGACTTGAAAGTAGTTAAGTGTAGTGACTTGAAATTGTGAACTTGTTTCTTGAAAATGGTTAAGTGTAGTGACTTGAAATGTGAATTAGTGACTTGAAGATGGTTAAGCGTAGTGACTTGAAATGTGAATTAGTGACTTGAAAATGGTTAAATATAGTGACTTGAAACTGTGAACTTGTTACTTGAAATTTGAACAAGTAACTTGAAATGGTTAAATGTAGTGACATGAAATTGTGAACATGTTTCTTGAAAATGGTTAAGTGTAGTGATTTGAAGTTGAGAACTTGTTTCTTGAAAATGTTTCAGATTATATATTTGAAATTTGAATTAGTGACTAGAAAATGGTTAAGTGTAATGACTTGAAATTGAGAACTTGTTTCTTGAAAATGTTTAAGATCAGTGACTTAAAATGTGAATTAGTGACTTGAAAATAGTTAAGTGTAGTGACTTTAAATTGTGAACTTGTTTATTGAAATGGTTATATGTAGTGACTTGAAATTGTGAACTTATTTCTTGAAAATGGTCAACTATAGTGACTTGAAATGTGAATTAGTGACTTGAAAATGGTTAAGCGTAGTGACTTGAAATGTGAATTAGTGACTTGAAGATGGTTAAGCGTAGTGACTTGAAATGTGAATTAGTGACTTGAAAATTGTTAAATATAGTGACTTGAAACTGTGAACTTGTTACTTGAAATTTGAATAAGTAACTTGAAATGGTTAAATGTAGTGACATGAAATTGTGAACATGTTTCTTGAAAATGGTTAAGTGTAGTGATTTGAAGTTGAGAACTTGTTTCTTGAAAATGTTTCAGATTATATATTTGAAATTTGAATTAGTGACTAGAAAATGGTTAAGTGTAATGACTTGAAATTGAGAACTTGTTTCTTGAAAATGTTTAAGATTAGTGACTTAAAATGTGAATTAGTGACTCGAAAATAGTTAAGTGTAGTGACTTTAAATTGTGAACTTGTTTATTGAAATGGTTATATGTAGTGACTTTAAATTGTGAACTTATTTCTTGAAAATGGTCAAGTATAGTGACTTGAAATGTGAATTAGGGACTTGAAAATGGTTAAGCGTAGTGACTTGAAATGTGAATTAGTGACCTGAAAATGGATAAATATAGTGACTTGAAATTGCGAACTTGTTTCTAGAAAATGTTTAAGATTAGTTACTTGAAATGTGAATTAGTGACTAGAAAATGGTTAAGTGTAGTGACTTGAAATTGTGAACTTGTTTAATGGAAAGGTTAAATGTAGTGACTTGAAATTGTGAACTTGTTTTTTGAAAAGGTTAAGTGTAGTGACTAGAAATGTGATTAGTGACTTGAAAATAGTTAAGTGTAGTGACTTGAAATTGTGAATTTGTTTATTGAAATGGTTAAATGTAGTGACTTGAAATGTGAATTAGTGACTTGAAAATGGTTAAGTGTAGTGACTTGAAATTGTGAACATGTTTATTGAAATGGTTAAATGTAGTGACTTGAAATGTGAATTAGTGACTAGAAAATGGTTAAGTGTAGTGACTTGATATTGTGAACTTGTTTAATGAAATGGTTAAATGTTGTGACTTGAAATTGTGAACTTGTTTCTTGAAAAGGTTAAGTGTAGTGACTTGAAATTGTAAACTTATTTAATGAAATGGTTAAATGTAGTGACTTGAAATTGTGAACTTGTTTCTTGTAAATGGTTAAGTGTAGTGACTTGAAAAGTGAATTAGTGACTTGAAAATGGTTAAGTATAGTGACTTTAAATTGTGAACTTGTTTATTGAAATTGTTAAATGTAGTGACTTGAAATTGTGAACTTATTTATTGAAAATGGTTAAGTCTAGTGACTTGAAATTGTGAACTTATTTATTGAAAATGGTTAAGTCTAGTGACTTGATATGTGAATTAGTGACTTGAAAGTAGTTAAGTGTAGTGACTTGAAATTGTGAACTTGTTTCTTGAAAATGGTTAAGTGTAGTGACTTGAAATGTGAATTAGTGACTTGAAGATGGTTAAGCGTAGTGACTTGAAATGTGAATTAGTGACTTGAAAATGGTTAAATATAGTGACTTGAAACTGTGAACTTGTTACTTGAAATTTGAACAAGTAACTTGAAATGGTTAAATGTAGTGACATGAAATTGTGAACATGTTTCTTGAAAATGGTTAAGTGTAGTGATTTGAAGTTGAGAACTTGTTTCTTGAAAATGTTTCAGATTATATATTTGAAATTTGAATTAGCGACTAGAAAATGGTTAAGTGTAATGACTTGAAATTGAGAACTTGTTTCTTGAAAATGTTTAAGATCAGTGACTTAAAATGTGAATTAGTGACTTGAAAATAGTTAAGTGTAGTGACTTTAAATTGTGAACTTGTTTATTGAAATGGTTATATGTAGTGACTTGAAATTGTGAACTTATTTCTTGAAAATGGTCAACTATAGTGACTTGAAATGTGAATTAGTGACTTGAAAATGGTTAAGCGTAGTGACTTGAAATGTGAATTAGTGACTTGAAGATGGTTAAGCGTAGTGACTTGAAATGTGAATTAGTGACTTGAAAATGGTTAAATATAGTGACTTCAAACTATGAACTTGTTACTTGAAATTTGAATAAGTAACTTGAAATGGTTAAATGTAGTGACATGAAATTGTGAACATGTTTCTTGAAAATGGTTAAGTGTAGTGATTTGAAGTTGAGAATTGTTTCTTGAAAATGTTTCAGATTATATATTTGAAATTTGAATTAGTGACTAGAAAATGGTTAAGTGTAATGACTTGAAATTGAGAACTTGTTTCTTGAAAATGTTTAAGATTAGTGACTTAAAATGTGAATTAGTGACTTGAAAATAGTTAAGTGTAGTGACTTTAAATTGTGAACTTGTTTATTGAAATGGTTATATGTAGTGACTTGAAATTGTGAACTTATTTCTTGAAAATGGTCAAGTATAGTGACTTGAAATGTGAATTAGGGACTTGAAAATGGTTAAGCGTAGTGACTTGAAATTTGAATTAGTGACCTGAAAATGGATAAATATAGTGACTTGAAATTGCGAACTTGTTTCTAGAAAATGTTTAAGATTAGTTACTTGAAATGTGAATTAGTGACTAGAAAATGGTTAAGTGTAGTGACTTGAAATTGTGAACTTGTTTAATGGAAAGGTTAAATGTAGTGACTTGAAATTGTGAACTTGTTTTTTGAAAAGGTTAAGTGTAGTGACTAGAAATGTGATTAGTGACTTGAAAATAGTTAAGTGTAGTGACTTGAAATTGTGAATTTGTTTATTGAAATGGTTAAATGTAGTGACTTGAAATGTGAATTAGTGACTTGAAAATGGTTAAGTGTAGTGACTTGAAATTGTGAACATGTTTATTGAAATGGTTAAATGTAGTGACTTGAAATGTGAATTAGTGACTAGAAAATGGTTAAGTGTAGTGACTTGATATTGTGAACTTGTTTAATGAAATGGTTAAATGTTGTGACTTGAAATTGTGAACTTGTTTCTTGAAAAGGTTAAGTGTAGTGACTTGAAATTGTAAACTTATTTAATGAAATGGTTAAATGTAGTGACTTGAAATTGTGAACTTGTTTCTTGTAAATGGTTAAGTGTAGTGACTTGAAAAGTGAATTAGTGACTTGAAAATGGTTAAGTGTAGTGACTTTAAATTGTGAACTTGTTTATTGAAATTGTTAAATGTAGTGACTTGAAATTGTGAACTTATTTATTGAAAATGGTTAAGTCTAGTGACTTGAAATGTGAATTAGTGACTTGAAAGTAGTTAAGTGTAGTGACTTTAAATTGTGAACTTGTTTATTGAAATGGTTAAATGTAGTGACTTGAAATTGTGAACTTGTTTCTTGAAAATGGTTAAGTGTAGTGACTTGAAATGTGAATTAGTGACTTGAAGATGGTTAAGCGTAGTGACTTGAAATGTGAATTAGTGACTTGAAAATGGTTAAATATAGTGACTTGAAACTGTGAACTTGTTACTTGAAATTTGAACAAGTAACTTGAAATGGTTAAATGTAGTGACATGAAATTGTGAACATGTTTCTTGAAAATGGTTAAGTGTAGTGATTTGAAGTTGAGAACTTGTTTCTTGAAAATGTTTCAGATTATATATTTGAAATTTAAATTAGTGACTAGAAAATGGTTAAGTGTAATGACTTGAAATTGAGAACTTGTTTCTTGAAAATGTTTAAGATCAGTGACTTAAAATGTGAATTAGTGACTTGAAAATAGTTAAGTGTAGTGACTTTAAATTGTGAACTTGTTTATTGAAATGGTTATATGTAGTGACTTGAAATTGTGAACTTATTTCTTGAAAATGGTCAACTATAGTGACTTGAAATGTGAATTAGTGACTTGAAAATGGTTAAGCGTAGTGACTTGAAATGTGAATTAGTGACTTGAAGATGGTTAAGCGTAGTGACTTGAAATGTGAATTAGTGACATGAAAATGGTTAAATATAGTGACTTGAAACTGTGAACTTGTTACTTGAAATTTGAATAAGTAACTTGAAATGGTTAAATGTAGTGACATGAAATTGTGAACATGTTTCTTGAAAATGGTTAAGTGTAGTGATTTGAAGTTGAGAACTTGTTTCTTGAAAATGATTAAGATTAGTGACTTAAAATGTGAATTAGTGACTCGAAAATAGTTAAGTGTAGTGACTTTAAATTGTGAACTTGTTTATTGAAATGGTTATATGTAGTGACTTGAAATTGTGAACTTATTTCTTGAAAATGGTCAAGTATAGTGACTTGAAATGTGAATTAGGGACTTGAAAATGGTTAAGCGTAGTGACTTGAAATGTGAATTAGTGACCTGAAAATGGATAAATATAGTGACTTGAAATTGCGAACTTGTTTCTAGAAAATGTTTAAGATTAGTTACTTGAAATGTGAATTAGTGACTAGAAAATGGTTAAGTGTAGTGACTTGAAATTGTGAACTTGTTTAATGGAAAGGTTAAATGTAGTGACTTGAAATTGTGAACTTGTTTTTTGAAAAGGTTAAGTGTAGTGACTAGAAATGTGATTAGTGACTTGAAAATAGTTAAGTGTAGTGACTTGAAATTGTGAATTTGTTTATTGAAATGGTTAAATGTAGTGACTTGAAATGTGAATTAGTGACTTGAAAATGGTTAAGTGTAGTGACTTGAAATTGTGAACATGTTTATTGAAATGGTTAAATGTAGTGACTTGAAATGTGAATTAGTGACTAGAAAATGGTTAAGTGTAGTGACTTGATATTGTGAACTTGTTTAATGAAATGGTTAAATGTTGTGACTTGAAATTGTGAACTTGTTTCTTGAAAAGGTTAAGTGTAGTGACTTGAAATTGTAAACTTATTTAATGAAATGGTTAAATGTAGTGACTTGAAATTGTGAACTTGTTTCTTGTAAATGGTTAAGTGTAGTGACTTGAAAAGTGAATTAGTGACTTGAAAATGGTTAAGTGTAGTGACTTTAAATTGTGAACTTGTTTATTGAAATTGTTAAATGTAGTGACTTGAAATTGTGAACTTATTTATTGAAAATGGTTAAGTCTAGTGACTTGAAATTGTGAACTTATTTATTGAAAATGGTTAAGTCTAGTGACTTGAAATGTGAATTAGTGACTTGAAAGTAGTTAAGTGTAGTGACTTGAAATTGTGAACTTGTTTCTTGAAAATGGTTAAGTGTAGTGACTTGAAATGTGAATTAGTGACTTGAAGATGGTTAAGCGTAGTGACTTGAAATGTGAATTAGTGACTTGAAAATGGTTAAATATAGTGACTTGAAACTGTGAACTTGTTACTTGAAATTTGAACAAGTAACTTGAAATGGTTAAATGTAGTGACATGAAATTGTGAACATGTTTCTTGAAAATGGTTAAGTGTAGTGATTTGAAGTTGAGAACTTGTTTCTTGAAAATGTTTCAGATTATATATTTGAAATTTGAATTAGCGACTAGAAAATGGTTAAGTGTAATGACTTGAAATTGAGAACTTGTTTCTTGAAAATGTTTAAGATCAGTGACTTAAAATGTGAATTAGTGACTTGAAAATAGTTAAGTGTAGTGACTTTAAATTGTGAACTTGTTTATTGAAATGGTTATATGTAGTGACTTGAAATTGTGAACTTATTTCTTGAAAATGGTCAACTATAGTGACTTGAAATGTGAATTAGTGACTTGAAAATGGTTAAGCGTAGTGACTTGAAATGTGAATTAGTGACTTGAAGATGGTTAAGCGTAGTGACTTGAAATGTGAATTAGTGACTTGAAAATGGTTAAATATAGTGACTTGAAACTATGAACTTGTTACTTGAAATTTGAATAAGTAACTTGAAATGGTTAAATGTAGTGACATGAAATTGTGAACATGTTTCTTGAAAATGGTTAAGTGTAGTGATTTGAAGTTGAGAATTGTTTCTTGAAAATGTTTCAGATTATATATTTGAAATTTGAATTAGTGACTAGAAAATGGTTAAGTGTAATGACTTGAAATTGAGAACTTGTTTCTTGAAAATGTTTAAGATTAGTGACTTAAAATGTGAATTAGTGACTTGAAAATAGTTAAGTGTAGTGACTTTAAATTGTGAACTTGTTTATTGAAATGGTTATATGTAGTGACTTGAAATTGTGAACTTATTTCTTGAAAATGGTCAAGTATAGTGACTTGAAATGTGAATTAGGGACTTGAAAATGGTTAAGCGTAGTGACTTGAAATTTGAATTAGTGACCTGAAAATGGATAAATATAGTGACTTGAAATTGCGAACTTGTTTCTAGAAAATGTTTAAGATTAGTTACTTGAAATGTGAATTAGTGACTAGAAAATGGTTAAGTGTAGTGACTTGAAATTGTGAACTTGTTTAATGGAAAGGTTAAATGTAGTGACTTGAAATTGTGAACTTGTTTTTTGAAAAGGTTAAGTGTAGTGACTAGAAATGTGATTAGTGACTTGAAAATAGTTAAGTGTAGTGACTTGAAATTGTGAATTTGTTTATTGAAATGGTTAAATGTAGTGACTTGAAATGTGAATTAGTGACTTGAAAATGGTTAAGTGTAGTGACTTGAAATTGTGAACATGTTTATTGAAATGGTTAAATGTAGTGACTTGAAATGTGAATTAGTGACTAGAAAATGGTTAAGTGTAGTGACTTGATATTGTGAACTTGTTTAATGAAATGGTTAAATGTTGTGACTTGAAATTGTGAACTTGTTTCTTGAAAAGGTTAAGTGTAGTGACTTGAAATTGTAAACTTATTTAATGAAATGGTTAAATGTAGTGACTTGAAATTGTGAACTTGTTTCTTGTAAATGGTTAAGTGTAGTGACTTGAAAAGTGAATTAGTGACTTGAAAATGGTTAAGTGTAGTGACTTTAAATTGTGAACTTGTTTATTGAAATTGTTAAATGTAGTGACTTGAAATTGTGAACTTATTTATTGAAAATGGTTAAGTCTAGTGACTTGAAATGTGAATTAGTGACTTGAAAGTAGTTAAGTGTAGTGACTTTAAATTGTGAACTTGTTTATTGAAATGGTTAAATGTAGTGACTTGAAATTGTGAACTTGTTTCTTGAAAATGGTTAAGTGTAGTGACTTGAAATGTGAATTAGTGACTTGAAGATGGTTAAGCGTAGTGACTTGAAATGTGAATTAGTGACTTGAAAATGGTTAAATATAGTGACTTGAAACTGTGAACTTGTTACTTGAAATTTGAACAAGTAACTTGAAATGGTTAAATGTAGTGACATGAAATTGTGAACATGTTTCTTGAAAATGGTTAAGTGTAGTGATTTGAAGTTGAGAACTTGTTTCTTGAAAATGTTTCAGATTATATATTTGAAATTTAAATTAGTGACTAGAAAATGGTTAAGTGTAATGACTTGAAATTGAGAACTTGTTTCTTGAAAATGTTTAAGATCAGTGACTTAAAATGTGAATTAGTGACTTGAAAATAGTTAAGTGTAGTGACTTTAAATTGTGAACTTGTTTATTGAAATGGTTATATGTAGTGACTTGAAATTGTGAACTTATTTCTTGAAAATGGTCAACTATAGTGACTTGAAATGTGAATTAGTGACTTGAAAATGGTTAAGCGTAGTGACTTGAAATGTGAATTAGTGACTTGAAGATGGTTAAGCGTAGTGACTTGAAATGTGAATTAGTGACATGAAAATGGTTAAATATAGTGACTTGAAACTGTGAACTTGTTACTTGAAATTTGAATAAGTAACTTGAAATGGTTAAATGTAGTGACATGAAATTGTGAACATGTTTCTTGAAAATGGTTAAGTGTAGTGATTTGAAGTTGAGAACTTGTTTCTTGAAAATGTTTAAGATTAGTGACTTAAAATGTGAATTAGTGACTCGAAAATAGTTAAGTGTAGTGACTTTAAATTGTGAACTTGTTTATTGAAATGGTTATATGTAGTGACTTGAAATTGTGAACTTATTTCTTGAAAATGGTCAAGTATAGTGACTTGAAATGTGAATTAGGGACTTGAAAATGGTTAAGCGTAGTGACTTGAAATGTGAATTAGTGACCTGAAAATGGATAAATATAGTGACTTGAAATTGCGAACTTGTTTCTAGAAAATGTTTAAGATTAGTTACTTGAAATGTGAATTAGTGACTAGAAAATGGTTAAGTGTAGTGACTTGAAATTGTGAACTTGTTTAATGGAAAGGTTAAATGTAGTGACTTGAAATTGTGAACTTGTTTTTTGAAAAGGTTAAGTGTAGTGACTAGAAATGTGATTAGTGACTTGAAAATAGTTAAGTGTAGTGACTTGAAATTGTGAATTTGTTTATTGAAATGGTTAAATGTAGTGACTTGAAATGTGAATTAGTGACTTGAAAATGGTTAAGTGTAGTGACTTGAAATTGTGAACATGTTTATTGAAATGGTTAAATGTAGTGACTTGAAATGTGAATTAGTGACTAGAAAATGGTTAAGTGTAGTGACTTGATATTGTGAACTTGTTTAATGAAATGGTTAAATGTTGTGACTTGAAATTGTGAACTTGTTTCTTGAAAAGGTTAAGTGTAGTGACTTGAAATTGTAAACTTATTTAATGAAATGGTTAAATGTAGTGACTTGAAATTGTGAACTTGTTTCTTGTAAATGGTTAAGTGTAGTGACTTGAAAAGTGAATTAGTGACTTGAAAATGGTTAAGTGTAGTGACTTTAAATTGTGAACTTGTTTATTGAAATTGTTAAATGTAGTGACTTGAAATTGTGAACTTATTTATTGAAAATGGTTAAGTCTAGTGACTTGAAATTGTGAACTTATTTATTGAAAATGGTTAAGTCTAGTGACTTGAAATGTGAATTAGTGACTTGAAAGTAGTTAAGTGTAGTGACTTGAAATTGTGAACTTGTTTCTTGAAAATGGTTAAGTGTAGTGACTTGAAATGTGAATTAGTGACTTGAAGATGGTTAAGCGTAGTGACTTGAAATGTGAATTAGTGACTTGAAAATGGTTAAATATAGTGACTTGAAACTGTGAACTTGTTACTTGAAATTTGAACAAGTAACTTGAAATGGTTAAATGTAGTGACATGAAATTGTGAACATGTTTCTTGAAAATGGTTAAGTGTAGTGATTTGAAGTTGAGAACTTGTTTCTTGAAAATGTTTCAGATTATATATTTGAAATTTGAATTAGCGACTAGAAAATGGTTAAGTGTAATGACTTGAAATTGAGAACTTGTTTCTTGAAAATGTTTAAGATCAGTGACTTAAAATGTGAATTAGTGACTTGAAAATAGTTAAGTGTAGTGACTTTAAATTGTGAACTTGTTTATTGAAATGGTTATATGTAGTGACTTGAAATTGTGAACTTATTTCTTGAAAATGGTCAACTATAGTGACTTGAAATGTGAATTAGAGACTTGAAAATGGTTAAGCGTAGTGACTTGAAATGTGAATTAGTGACTTGAAGATGGTTAAGCGTAGTGACTTGAAATGTGAATTAGTGACTTGAAAATGGTTAAATATAGTGACTTGAAACTATGAACTTGTTACTTGAAATTTGAATAAGTAACTTGAAATGGTTAAATGTAGTGACATGAAATTGTGAACATGTTTCTTGAAAATGGTTAAGTGTAGTGATTTGAAGTTGAGAACTTGTTTCTTGAAAATGTTTCAGATTATATATTTGAAATTTGAATTAGTGACTAGAAAATGGTTAAGTGTAATGACTTGAAATTGAGAACTTGTTTCTTGAAAATGTTTAAGATTAGTGACTTAAAATGTGAATTAGTGACTTGAAAATAGTTAAGTGTAGTGACTTTAAATTGTGAACTTGTTTATTGAAATGGTTATATGTAGTGACTTGAAATTGTGAACTTATTTCTTGAAAATGGTCAAGTATAGTGACTTGAAATGTGAATTAGGGACTTGAAAATGGTTAAGCGTAGTGACTTGAAATTTGAATTAGTGACCTGAAAATGGATAAATATAGTGACTTGAAATTGCGAACTTGTTTCTAGAAAATGTTTAAGATTAGTTACTTGAAATGTGAATTAGTGACTAGAAAATGGTTAAGTGTAGTGACTTGAAATTGTGAACTTGTTTAATGGAAAGGTTAAATGTAGTGACTTGAAATTGTGAACTTGTTTTTTGAAAAGGTTAAGTGTAGTGACTAGAAATGTGATTAGTGACTTGAAAATAGTTAAGTGTAGTGACTTGAAATTGTGAATTTGTTTATTGAAATGGTTAAATGTAGTGACTTGAAATGTGAATTAGTGACTTGAAAATGGTTAAGTGTAGTGACTTGAAATTGTGAACATGTTTATTGAAATGGTTAAATGTAGTGACTTGAAATGTGAATTAGTGACTAGAAAATGGTTAAGTGTAGTGACTTGATATTGTGAACTTGTTTAATGAAATGGTTAAATGTTGTGACTTGAAATTGTGAACTTGTTTCTTGAAAAGGTTAAGTGTAGTGACTTGAAATTGTAAACTTATTTAATGAAATGGTTAAATGTAGTGACTTGAAATTGTGAACTTGTTTCTTGTAAATGGTTAAGTGTAGTGACTTGAAAAGTGAATTAGTGACTTGAAAATGGTTAAGTGTAGTGACTTTAAATTGTGAACTTGTTTATTGAAATTGTTAAATGTAGTGACTTGAAATTGTGAACTTATTTATTGAAAATGGTTAAGTCTAGTGACTTGAAATGTGAATTAGTGACTTGAAAGTAGTTAAGTGTAGTGACTTTAAATTGTGAACTTGTTTATTGAAATGGTTAAATGTAGTGACTTGAAATTGTGAACTTGTTTCTTGAAAATGGTTAAGTGTAGTGACTTGAAATGTGAATTAGTGACTTGAAGATGGTTAAGCGTAGTGACTTGAAATGTGAATTAGTGACTTGAAAATGGTTAAATATAGTGACTTGAAACTGTGAACTTGTTACTTGAAATTTGAACAAGTAACTTGAAATGGTTAAATGTAGTGACATGAAATTGTGAACATGTTTCTTGAAAATGGTTAAGTGTAGTGATTTGAAGTTGAGAACTTGTTTCTTGAAAATGTTTCAGATTATATATTTGAAATTTAAATTAGTGACTAGAAAATGGTTAAGTGTAATGACTTGAAATTGAGAACTTGTTTCTTGAAAATGTTTAAGATCAGTGACTTAAAATGTGAATTAGTGACTTGAAAATAGTTAAGTGTAGTGACTTTAAATTGTGAACTTGTTTATTGAAATGGTTATATGTAGTGACTTGAAATTGTGAACTTATTTCTTGAAAATGGTCAACTATAGTGACTTGAAATGTGAATTAGTGACTTGAAAATGGTTAAGCGTAGTGACTTGAAATGTGAATTAGTGACTTGAAGATGGTTAAGCGTAGTGACTTGAAATGTGAATTAGTGACATGAAAATGGTTAAATATAGTGACTTGAAACTGTGAACTTGTTACTTGAAATTTGAATAAGTAACTTGAAATGGTTAAATGTAGTGACATGAAATTGTGAACATGTTTCTTGAAAATGGTTAAGTGTAGTGATTTGAAGTTGAGAACTTGTTTCTTGAAAATGTTTCAGATTATATATTTGAAATTTGAATTAGTGACTAGAAAATGGTTAAGTGTAATGACTTGAAATTGAGAACTTGTTTCTTGAAAATGTTTAAGATTAGTGACTTAAAATGTGAATTAGTGACTTGAAAATAGTTAAGTGTAGTGACTTTAAATTGTGAACTTGTTTATTGAAATGGTTATATGTAGTGACTTGAAATTGTGAACTTATTTCTTGAAAATGGTCAAGTATAGTGACTTGAAATGTGAATTAGGGACTTGAAAATGGTTAAGCGTAGTGACTTGAAATTTGAATTAGTGACCTGAAAATGGATAAATATAGTGACTTGAAATTGCGAACTTGTTTCTAGAAAATGTTTAAGATTAGTTACTTGAAATGTGAATTAGTGACTAGAAAATGGTTAAGTGTAGTGACTTGAAATTGTGAACTTGTTTAATGGAAAGGTTAAATGTAGTGACTTGAAATTGTGAACTTGTTTCTTGTAAATGGTTAAGTGTAGTGACTTGAAAAGTGAATTAGTGACTTGAAAATGGTTAAGTGTAGTGACTTTAAATTGTGAACTTGTTTATTGAAATTGTTAAATGTAGTGACTTGAAATTGTGAACTTATTTATTGAAAATGGTTAAGTCTAGTGACTTGAAATGTGAATTAGTGACTTGAAAGTAGTTAAGTGTAGTGACTTTAAATTGTGAACTTGTTTATTGAAATGGTTAAATGTAGTGACTTGAAATTGTGAACTTGTTTCTTGAAAATGGTTAAGTGTAGTGACTTGAAATGTGAATTAGTGACTTGAAAATGGTTAAGTGTGAATTAGTGACTTGAAAATGGTTAAATATAGTGACTTGAAACTGTGAACTTGTTACTTGAAATTTGAACAAGTAAGTTTAAATGGTTAAATGTAGTGACATGAAATTGTGAACATGTTTCTTGAAAATGGTTAAGTGTAGTGATTTGAAGTTGAGAACTTGTTTCTTGAAAATGTTTCAGATTAGTGACTTAAAATGTGAATTAGTGACTTGAAAATAGTTAAGTGTAGTGACTTTATATTGTGAACTTGTTTATTGAAATGGTTATATGTAGTGACTTGAAATTTTGAACTCATTTCTTGAAAATGGTCCACTGTAGTGACTTGAAATTGTGAACTTGTTTCTTGAAAATGGTTAAGTGTAGTGACTTGAAATGTGAATTAGTGACTTGAAAATGGTAAAGTGTAGTGACTTGATATTGTGAACTTGTTTAATGAAATGGTTAAATGTTGTGACTTGAAATTGTGAACTTGTTTCTTGAAAAGGTTAAGTGTAGTGACTTGAAATTGTAAACTTACTTAATGAAATGGTTAAATGTAGTGACTTGAAATTGTGAACTTGTTTCTTGTAAATGGTTAAGTGTAGTGACTTGAAAAGTGAATTAGTGACTTGAAAATGGTTAAGTGTAGTGACTTTAAATTGTGAAGTTGTTTATTGAAATTGTTAAATGTAGTGACTTGAAATTGTGAACTTATTTATTGAAAATGGTTAAGTCTAGTGACTTGAAATTGTGAACTTATTTATTGAAAATGGTTAAGTCTAGTGACTTGAAATGTGAATTAGTGACTTGAAAGTAGTTAAGTGTAGTGACTTGAAATTGTGAACTTGTTTCTTGAAAATGGTTAAGTGTAGTGACTTGAAATGTGAATTAGTGACTTGAAGATGGTTAAGCGTAGTGACTTGAAATGTGAATTAGTGACTTGAAAATGGTTAAATATAGTGACTTGAAACTGTGAACTTGTTACTTGAAATTTGAACAAGTAACTTGAAATGGTTAAATGTAGTGACATGAAATTGTGAACATGTTTCTTGAAAATGGTTAAGTGTAGTGATTTGAAGTTGAGAACTTGTTTCTTGAAAATGTTTCAGATTATATATTTGAAATTTGAATTAGTGACTAGAAAATGGTTAAGTGTAATGACTTGAAATTGAGAACTTGTTTCTTGAAAATGTTTAAGATCAGTGACTTAAAATGTGAATTAGTGACTTGAAACTAGTTATGTGTAGTGACTTTAAATTGTGAACTTGTTTATTGAAATGGTTATATGTAGTGACTTGAAATTGTGAACTTATTTCTTGAAAATGGTCAACTATAGTGACTTGAAATGTGAATTAGTGACTTGAAAATGATTAAGCGTAGTGACTTGAAATGTGAATTAGTGACCTGAAGATGGATAAATATAGTGACTTGAAATTGCGAACTTGTTTCTAGAAAATGTTTAAGATTAGTTACTTGAAATGTGAATTAGTGACTAGAAAATGGTTAAGTGTAGTGACTTGAAATTGTGAACTTGTTTAATGGAAAGGTTAAATGTAGTGACTTGAAATTGTGAACTTGTTTTTTGAAAAGGTTAAGTGTAGTGACTAGAAATGTGATTAGTGACTTGAAAATAGTTAAGTGTAGTGACTTGAAATTGTGAATTTGTTTATTGAAATGGTTAAATGTAGTGACTTGAAATGTGAATTAGTGACTTGAAAATGGTTAAGTGTAGTGACTTGAAATTGTGAACATGTTTATTGAAATGGTTAAATGTAGTGACTTGAAATGTGAATTAGTGACTAGAAAATGGTTAAGTGTAGTGACTTGATATTGTGAACTTGTTTAATGAAATGGTTAAATGTTGTGACTTGAAATTGTGAACTTGTTTCTTGAAAAGGTTAAGTGTAGTGACTTGAAATTGTAAACTTATTTAATGAAATGGTTAAATGTAGTGACTTGAAATTGTGAACTTGTTTCTTGTAAATGGTTAAGTGTAGTGACTTGAAAAGTGAATTAGTGACTTGAAAATGGTTAAGTGTAGTGACTTTAAATTGTGAACTTGTTTATTGAAATTGTTAAATGTAGTGACTTGAAATTGTGAACTTATTTATTGAAAATGGTTAAGTCTAGTGACTTGAAATGTGAATTAGTGACTTGAAAGTAGTTAAGTGTAGTGACTTTAAATTGTGAACTTGTTTATTGAAATGGTTAAATGTAGTGACTTGAAATTGTGAACTTTTTTCTTGAAAATGGTTAAGTGTAGTGACTTGAAATGTGAATTAGTGACTTGAAAATGGTTAAGTGTGAATTAGTGACTTGAAAATGGTTAAATATAGTGACTTGAAACTGTGAACTTGTTACTTGAAATTTGAACAAGTAAGTTTAAATGGTTAAATGTAGTGACATTAAATTGTGAACATGTTTCTTGAAAATGGTTAAGTGTAGTGATTTGAAGTTGAGAACTTGTTTCTTGAAAATGTTTCAGATTAGTGACTTAAAATGTGAATTAGTGACTTGAAAATAGTTAAGTGTAGTGACTTTATATTGTGAACTTGTTTATTGAAATGGTTATATGTAGTGACTTGAAATTTTGAACTCATTTCTTGAAAATGGTCCACTGTAGTGACTTGAAATTGTGAACTTGTTTCTTGAAAATGGTTAAGTGTAGTGACTTGAAATGTGAATTAGTGACTTGAAAATGGTTAAGTGTAGTGACTTGAAATTGTGAACTTGTTTCTTGATAATGGTTAAGTGTAGTGACTTGAAATGTGAATTAGTGACTTGCAAATGGTAAAGTGTAGTTACTTGAAATTGTGAAATTGTTGAATGAAATGGTAAAATGTTGTGACTTGAAATTGTGAACTTGTTTCTTGACAATGGTTAAGTGTAGTGACTTGAAATGTGAATTAGTGACTTGAAAATGGTTAAGTATAGTGACTTGAAATTGTGAACTTGTTTATTGAAATGGTTAAATGTAGTGACTTGAAATGTGAATTAGTGACTAGAAAATGGTTAAGTGTAGTGACTTGAAATTGTGAACTTGTTTAATGAAATGGTTAAATGTAGTAATTTGAAATTGTTAACTTATTTCTTGAAAAGGTTAAGTGTAGTGACTTGAAATTGTGAACTTGTTTAATGAAATGGTTAAATGTAGTGACTTGAAATTGTGAACTTGTTTCTTGTAAATGGTTAAGTGTAGTGCCTTGAAAAGTGAATTAGTGACTCGAAAATAGTTAAGTGTAGTGACTTTAAATTGTGAACTTGTTTATTGAAATGGTTAAATGTAGTGACTTGAAATTGTGAACTTATTTCTTGAAAATGGTTAAGTGTAGTGACTTGAAATGTGAATTAGTGACTTGAAAATGGTAAAGTGAAGTGACTTGAAATTGTGAAATTGTTTAATGAAATGGTTAAATGTAGTGACTTGAAATTGTGAACTTGTTTTTTGAAAATGGTTGAGTGTAGTGACTTGATATTGTGAACTTGTTTAATGAAATGGTTAAATGTTGTGACTTGAAATTGTGAACTTGTTTCTTGAAAAGGTTAAGTGTAGTGACTTGAAATTGTAAACTTACTTAATGAAATGGTTAAATGTAGTGACTTGAAATTGTGAACTTGTTTCTTGTAAATGGTTAAGTGTAGTGACTTGAAAAGTGAATTAGTGACTTGAAAATGGTTAAGTGTAGTGACTTTAAATTGTGAAGTTGTTTATTGAAATTGTTAAATGTAGTGACTTGAAATTGTGAACTTATTTATTGAAAATGGTTAAGTCTAGTGACTTGAAATTGTGAACTTATTTATTGAAAATGGTTAAGTCTAGTGACTTGAAATGTGAATTAGTGACTTGAAAGTAGTTAAGTGTAGTGACTTGAAATTGTGAACTTGTTTCTTGAAAATGGTTAAGTGTAGTGACTTGAAATGTGAATTAGTGACTTGAAGATGGTTAAGCGTAGTGACTTGAAATGTGAATTAGTGACTTGAAAATGGTTAAATATAGTGACTTGAAACTGTGAACTTGTTACTTGAAATTTGAACAAGTAACTTGAAATGGTTAAATGTAGTGACATGAAATTGTGAACATGTTTCTTGAAAATGGTTAAGTGTAGTGATTTGAAGTTGAGAACTTGTTTCTTGAAAATTTCAGATTATATATTTGAAATTTGAATTAGTGACTAGAAAATGGTTAAGTGTAATGACTTGAAATTGAGAACTTGTTTCTTGAAAATGTTTAAGATCAGTGACTTAAAATGTGAATTAGTGACTTGAAAATAGTTATGTGTAGTGACTTTAAATTGTGAACTTGTTTATTGAAATGGTTATATGTAGTGACATGAAATTGTGAACTTATTTCTTGAAAATGGTCAACTATAGTGACTTGAAATGTGAATTAGTGACTTGAAAATGATTAAGCGTAGTGACTTGAAATGTGAATTAGTGACCTGAAGATGGATAAATATAGTGACTTGAAATTGCGAACTTGTTTCTAGAAAATGTTTAAGATTAGTTACTTGAAATGTGAATTAGTGACTAGAAAATGGTTAAGTGTAGTGACTTGAAATTGTGAACTTGTTTAATGGAAAGGTTAAATGTAGTGACTTGAAATTATGAACTTGTTTTTTGAAAAGGTTAAGTGTAGTGACTAGAAATGTGATTAGTGACTTGAAAATAGTTAAGTGTAGTGACTTGAAATTGTGAATTTGTTTATTGAAATGGTTAAATGTAGTGACTTGAAATGTGAATTAGTGACTTGAAAATGGTTAAGTGTAGTGACTTGAAATTGTGAACATGTTTATTGAAATGGTTAAATGTAGTGACTTGAAATGTGAATTAGTGACTAGAAAATGGTTAAGTGTAGTGACTTGATATTGTGAACTTGTTTAATGAAATGGTTAAATGTTGTGACTTGAAATTGTGAACTTGTTTCTTGAAAAGGTTAAGTGTAGTGACTTGAAATTGTAAACTTATTTAATGAAATGGTTAAATGTAGTGACTTGAAATTGTGAACTTGTTTCTTGTAAATGGTTAAGTGTAGTGACTTGAAAAGTGAATTAGTGACTTGAAAATGGTTAAGTGTAGTGACTTTAAATTGTGAACTTGTTTATTGAAATTGTTAAATGTAGTGACTTGAAATTGTGAACTTATTTATTGAAAATGGTTAAGTCTAGTGACTTGAAATGTGAATTAGTGACTTGAAAGTAGTTAAGTGTAGTGACTTTAAATTGTGAACTTGTTTATTGAAATGGTTAAATGTAGTGACTTGAAATTGTGAACTTGTTTCTTGAAAATGGTTAAGTGTAGTGACTTGAAATGTGAATTAGTGACTTGAAAATGGTTAAGTGTGAATTAGTGACTTGAAAATGGTTAAATATAGTGACTTGAAACTGTGAACTTGTTACTTGAAATTTGAACAAGTAAGTTTAAATGGTTAAATGTAGTGACATTAAATTGTGAACATGTTTCTTGAAAATGGTTAAGTGTAGTGATTTGAAGTTGAGAACTTGTTTCTTGAAAATGTTTCAGATTAGTGACTTAAAATGTGAATTAGTGACTTGAAAATAGTTAAGTGTAGTGACTTTATATTGTGAACTTGTTTATTGAAATGGTTATATGTAGTGACTTGAAATTTTGAACTCATTTCTTGAAAATGGTCCACTGTAGTGACTTGAAATTGTGAACTTGTTTCTTGAAAATGGTTAAGTGTAGTGACTTGAAATGTGAATTAGTGACTTGAAAATGGTTAAGTGTAGTGACTTGAAATTGTGAACTTGTTTCTTGATAATGGTTAAGTGTAGTGACTTGAAATGTGAATTAGTGACTTGCAAATGGTAAAGTGTAGTTACTTGAAATTGTGAAATTGTTGAATGAAATGGTAAAATGTTGTGACTTGAAATTGTGAACTTGTTTCTTGACAATGGTTAAGTGTAGTGACTTGAAATGTGAATTAGTGACTTGAAAATGGTTAAGTATAGTGACTTGAAATTGTGAACTTGTTTATTGAAATGGTTAAATGTAGTGACTTGAAATGTGAATTAGTGACTAGAAAATGGTTAAGTGTAGTGACTTGAAATTGTGAACTTGTTTAATGAAATGGTTAAATGTAGTAATTTGAAATTGTTAACTTATTTCTTGAAAAGGTTAAGTGTAGTGACTTGAAATTGTGAACTTGTTTAATGAAATGGTTAAATGTAGTGACTTGAAATTGTGAACTTGTTTCTTGTAAATGGTTAAGTGTAGTGCCTTGAAAAGTGAATTAGTGACTCGAAAATAGTTAAGTGTAGTGACTTTAAATTGTGAACTTGTTTATTGAAATGGTTAAATGTAGTGACTTGAAATTGTGAACTTATTTCTTGAAAATGGTTAAGTGTAGTGACTTGAAATGTGAATTAGTCACTTGAAAATGGTAAAGTGAAGTGACTTGAAATTGTGAAATTGTTTAATGAAATGGTTAAATGTAGTGACTTGAAATTGTGAACTTGTTTTTTGAAAATGGTTGAGTGTAGTGACTTGATATTGTGAACTTGTTTAATGAAATGGTTAAATGTTGTGACTTGAAATTGTGAACTTGTTTCTTGAAAAGGTTAAGTGTAGTGACTTGAAATTGTAAACTTACTTAATGAAATGGTTAAATGTAGTGACTTGAAATTGTGAACTTGTTTCTTGTAAATGGTTAAGTGTAGTGACTTGAAAAGTGAATTAGTGACTTGAAAATGGTTAAGTGTAGTGACTTTAAATTGTGAAGTTGTTTATTGAAATTGTTAAATGTAGTGACTTGAAATTGTGAACTTATTTATTGAAAATGGTTAAGTCTAGTGACTTGAAATTGTGAACTTATTTATTGAAAATGGTTAAGTCTAGTGACTTGAAATGTGAATTAGTGACTTGAAAGTAGTTAAGTGTAGTGACTTGAAATTGTGAACTTGTTTCTTGAAAATGGTTAAGTGTAGTGACTTGAAATGTGAATTAGTGACTTGAAGATGGTTAAGCGTAGTGACTTGAAATGTGAATTAGTGACTTGAAAATGGTTAAATATAGTGACTTGAAACTGTGAACTTGTTACTTGAAATTTGAACAAGTAACTTGAAATGGTTAAATGTAGTGACATGAAATTGTGAACATGTTTCTTGAAAATGGTTAAGTGTAGTGATTTGAAGTTGAGAACTTGTTTCTTGAAAATGTTTCAGATTATATATTTGAAATTTGAATTAGTGACTAGAAAATGGTTAAGTGTAATGACTTGAAATTGAGAACTTGTTTCTTGAAAATGTTTAAGATCAGTGACTTAAAATGTGAATTAGTGACTTGAAAATAGTTATGTGTAGTGACTTTAAATTGTGAACTTGTTTATTGAAATGGTTATATGTAGTGACTTGAAATTGTGAACTTATTTCTTGAAAATGGTCAACTATAGTGACTTGAAATGTGAATTAGTGACTTGAAAATGATTAAGCGTAGTGACTTGAAATGTGAATTAGTGACCTGAAGATGGATAAATATAGTGACTTGAAATTGCGAACTTGTTTCTAGAGAATGTTTAAGATTAGTTACTTGAAATGTGAATTAGTGACTAGAAAATGGTTAAGTGTAGTGACTTGAAATTGTGAACTTGTTTAATGGAAAGGTTAAATGTAGTGACTTGAAATTGTGAACTTGTTTTTTGAAAAGGTTAAGTGTAGTGACTAGAAATGTGATTAGTGACTTGAAAATAGTTAAGTGTAGTGACTTGAAATTGTGAATTTGTTTATTGAAATGGTTAAATGTAGTGACTTGAAATGTGAATTAGTGACTTGAAAATGGTTAAGTGTAGTGACTTGAAATTGTGAACATGTTTATTGAAATGGTTAAATGTAGTGACTTGAAATGTGAATTAGTGACTAGAAAATGGTTAAGTGTAGTGACTTGATATTGTGAACTTGTTTAATGAAATGGTTAAATGTTGTGACTTGAAATTGTGAACTTGTTTCTTGAAAAGGTTAAGTGTAGTGACTTGAAATTGTAAACTTATTTAATGAAATGGTTAAATGTAGTGACTTGAAATTGTGAACTTGTTTCTTGTAAATGGTTAAGTGTAGTGACTTGAAAAGTGGATTAGTGACTTGAAAATGGTTAAGTGTAGTGACTTTAAATTGTGAACTTGTTTATTGAAATTGTTAAATGTAGTGACTTGAAATTGTGAACTTATTTATTGAAAATGGTTAAGTCTAGTGACTTGAAATGTGAATTAGTGACTTGAAAGTAGTTAAGTGTAGTGACTTTAAATTGTGAACTTGTTTATTGAAATGGTTAAATGTAGTGACTTGAAATTGTGAACTTGTTTCTTGAAAATGGTTAAGTGTAGTGACTTGAAATGTGAATTAGTGACTTGAAAATGGTTAAGTGTGAATTAGTGACTTGAAAATGGTTAAATATAGTGACTTGAAACTGTGAACTTGTTACTTGAAATTTGAACAAGTAAGTTTAAATGGTTAAATGTAGTGACATTAAATTGTGAACATGTTTCTTGAAAATGGTTAAGTGTAGTGATTTGAAGTTGAGAACTTGTTTCTTGAAAATGTTTCAGATTAGTGACTTAAAATGTGAATTAGTGACTTGAAAATAGTTAAGTGTAGTGACTTTATATTGTGAACTTGTTTATTGAAATGGTTATATGTAGTGACTTGAAATTTTGAACTCATTTCTTGAAAATGGTCCACTGTAGTGACTTGAAATTGTGAACTTGTTTCTTGAAAATGGTTAAGTGTAGTGACTTGAAATGTGAATTAGTGACTTGAAAATGGTTAAGTGTAGTGACTTGAAATTGTGAACTTGTTTCTTGATAATGGTTAAGTGTAGTGACTTGAAATGTGAATTAGTGACTTGCAAATGGTAAAGTGTAGTTACTTGAAATTGTGAAATTGTTGAATGAAATGGTAAAATGTTGTGACTTGAAATTGTGAACTTGTTTCTTGACAATGGTTAAGTGTAGTGACTTGAAATGTGAATTAGTGACTTGAAAATGGTTAAGTATAGTGACTTGAAATTGTGAACTTCTTTATTGAAATGGTTAAATGTAGTGACTTGAAATTTGAATTAGTGACTAGAAAATGGTTAAGTGTAGTGACTTGAAATTGTGAACTTGTTTAATGAAATGGTTAAATGTAGTAATTTGAAATTGTTAACTTATTTCTTGAAAAGGTTAAGTGTAGTGACTTGAAATTGTGAACTTGTTTAATGAAATGGTTAAATGTAGTGACTTGAAATTGTGAACTTGTTTCTTGTAAATGGTTAAGTGTAGTGCCTTGAAAAGTGAATTAGTGACTCGAAAATAGTTAAGTGTAGTGACTTTAAATTGTGAACTTGTTTATTGAAATGGTTAAATGTAGTGACTTGAAATTGTGAACTTATTTCTTGAAAATGGTTAAGTGTAGTGACTTGAAATGTGAATTAGTGACTTGAAAATGGTAAAGTGAAGTGACTTGAAATTGTGAAATTGTTTAATGAAATGGTTAAATGTAGTGACTTGAAATTGTGAACTTGTTTTTTGAAAATGGTTGAGTGTAGTGACTTGAAATGTGAATTAGTGACTAGAAAATGGTTAAGTGTAGTGACTTGAAATTGTGAACTTGTTTTTTGAAAATGGTTGAGTGTAGTGACTTGAAATGTGAATTAGTGACTTAAAAATAGTTAAGTGTAGTGACTTTAAATTGTGAACTTGTTTATTGAAATGGTTAAATGTAGTGACTTGAAATTGTGAACTTGTTTCTTGAAAATGGTTAAGTGTAGTGACTTGAAATGTGAATTAGTGACTTGAAAGTAGTTAAGTGTAGTGACTTTAAATTGTGAACTTGTTTATTGAAATGGTTTAATGTAGTGACTTGAAATTGTGAACTTGTTTAATGAAAAGGTTAAATGTAGTGACTTGAAATTGTGAACTTGTTTTTTGAAAAGGTTAAGTGTAGTGACTTGAAATGTGATTAGTGACTTCAAAATAGTTAAGTTTAGTGACTTGAAATTGTGAACTTGTTTATTGAAATGGTTAAATGTAGTGACTTGAAATGTGAATTAGTGACTTGAAAATGGTTAAGTGTAGTGACTTGAAAGTGTGAACTTGTTTAATGAAATGGTTAAATGTAGTGACTTGAAATCGTGAACTTGTTTCTTGAAAATGGTTAAGTGTAGTGACTTGAAATGTGAATTAGTGACTTGAAAGTAGTTAAGTGTAGTGACTTTAAATTGTGAACTTGTTTATTGAAATGGTTAAATGTAGTGACTTGAAATTGTGAACTTGTTTCTTGAAAATGGTTAAGTGTAGTGACTTGAAATGTGAATTAGTGACTTGAAAATGGTTAAGCGTAGTGACTTGAAATGTGAATTAGTGACTTGAAAATGGTTAAATATAGTGACTTGAAACTGTGAACTTGTTACTTGAAATTTGAACAAGTAACTTGAAATGGTTAAATGTAGTGACATGAAATTGTGAACATGTTTCTTGAAAATGGTTAAGTGTAGTGAGTTGAAGTTGAGAACTTGTTTCTTGAAAATGTTTCAGATTATATATTTGAAATTTGAATTAGTGACTAGAAAATGGTTAAGTGTAATGACTTGAAATTGAGAACTTTTTTCTTGAAAATGTTTAAGATTAGTGACTTAAAATGTGAATTAGTGACTTGAAAATAGTTAAGTGTAGTGACTTTAAATTGTGAACTTGTTTATTGAAATGGTTATATGTAGTGACTTGAAATTGTGAACTTATTTCTTGAAAATGGTCCAGTGTCGTGACTTGAAATGTGAATTAGTAACTTGAAAATGGTTAAGTGTAGTGACTTGAAATTGTGAAACTTGTTTCTTGAAAATGGTTAAGTGTAGTGACTTGAAATGTGAATTAGTGACTTGAAAATGGTTAAGTGTAATGACTTGAAATTGTGTACTTGTTTCTTGAAAATGGTTAAGTGTAGTGACTTGAAATGTGAATTAGTGACTTGAAAATGGTTAAGTGTAGTGATTTGAAATTGTGAACTTGTTTCTTGAAAATGGTTAAGTGTAGTGACTTGAAATGTGAATTAGTGACTTGAAAATGGTAAAGTGTAGTTACTTGAAATTGTGAAATTGTTGAATGAAATGGTTAAATGTTGTGACTTGAAATTGTGAACTTGTTTCTTGACAATGGTTAAGTGTAGTGACTTGAAATTTGAATTAGTGACTTGAAAATGGTTAAGTATAGTGACTTGAAATTGTGAACTTGTTTATTGAAATGGTTAAATGTGTGTGACTTGAAATGTGAATTAGTGACTAGAAAATGGTTAAGTGTAGTGACTTGAAATTGTGAACTTGTTTAATGAAATGGTTAAATGTAGTAACTTGAAATTGTGAACTTATTTCTTGAAAAGGTTAAGTATAGTGACTTGAAATTGTGAACTTGTTTAATGAAATGGTTAAATGTAGTGACTTGAAATTGTGAACTTGATTCTTGTAAATGGTTAAGTGTAGTGCCTTGAAAAGTGAATTAGTGACTTGAAAATAGTTAAGTGTAGTGACTTTAAATTGTGAACTTGTTTATTGAAATGGTTAAGTGTAGTGACTTGAAATGTGAATTAGTGACTTGAAAATGGATATGTGTAGTTACTTGAAATGTGAATTAGTGACTTGAAAATGGTAAAGTGAAGTGACTTGAAATTGTGAAATTGTTTAATGAAATGGTTAAATGTAGTGACTTGAAATTGTGAACTTGTTTCTTGAAAATGGTTGAGTGTAGTGACTTGAAATGTGAATTAGTGACTTGAAAATAGTTAAGTGTAGTGACTTTAAATTGTGAACTTGTTTATTGAAATGGTTAAATGTAGTGACTTGAAATTGTGAACTAATTTCTTGAAAATGGTCAAGTGTAGTGAATTGAAATGTGAATTAGTGACTTGAAAATGGTTAAGCGTAGTGACTTGAAATGTGAATTAGTGACTTGAAAATGGTTAAATATAGTGACTTGAAACTGTGAACTTGTTACTTGAAATTTGAACAAGTAACTTGAAATGGTTAAATGTAGTGACATGAAATTGTGAACATGTTTCTTGAAAATGGTTAAGTGTAGTGACTTGAAGTTGAGAACTTGTTTCTTGAAAATGTTTCAGATTAGATATTTGAAATATGAATTAGTGACTAGAAAATGGTTAAGTGTAGTGACTTGAAATTGAGAACTTGTTTCTTGAAAATGTTTAAGATTAGTGACTTAAAATGTGAATTAGTGACTAGAAAATGGTTAAGTGTAGTGACTTGAAATGTGAATTAGTGACTTGAAAATGGATAAGTGTAGTTACTTGAAATGTGAATTAGTGACTTGAAAATGGTAAAGTGAAGTGACTTGAAATTGTGAAATTGTTTAATGAAATGGTTAAATGTAGTGACTTGAAATTGTGAACTTGTTTATTGAAATGGTTAAATGTAATGACTGGAAATGTGAATTAGTGATTTGAAAATGGTTAAGTGTAGTGACTTGAAATGTGAATTAGTGACTTGAAAGTAGTTAAGTGTAGTGACTTGAAATTGTGAACTTGTTTATTGAAAATGGTCAAGTGTAGTGAATTGAAATGTGAATTAGTGACTTGCAAATGGTTAAGCGTAGTGACTTGAAATGTGAATTAGTGACTTGAAAATGGTTAAATATAGTGACTTGAAACTGTGAACTTGTTACTTGAAATTTGAACAAGTAACTTGAAATGGTTAAATGTAGTGACATGAAATTGTGAACATGTTTCTTGAAAATGGTTAAGTGTAGTGACTTGAAGTTGAGAACTTGTTTCTTGAAAATGTTTCAGATTAGATATTTGAAATGTGAATTAGTGACTAGAAAATGGTTAAGTGTAGTGACTTGAAATTGAGAACTTGTTTCTTGAAAATGTTTAAGATTAGTGACATAAAATGTGAATTAGTGACTAGAAAATGGTTAAGTGTAGTGACTTGAAATGTGAATTAGTGACTTAAAAATGGATAAGTGTAGTTACTTGAAATGTGAATTAGTGACTTGAAAATGGTAAAGTGAAGTGACTTGAAATTGTGAACTTGTTTCTTGAAAATGGTTAAGTGTAGTGACTTGAAATGTGAATTAGTGACTTGAAAATGGTTAAGCGTAGTGACTTGAAATGTGAATTAGTGACTTGAAAATAGTTAAGTGTAGTGACTTTAAATTGTGAACTTGTTTATTGAAATGGTTAAACGTAGTGACTTGAAATTGTGAACTAATTTCTTGAAAATGGTCAAGTGTAGTGAATTGAAATGTGAATTAGTGACTTGCAAATGGTTAAGCGTAGTGACTTGAAATGTGAATTAGTGACTTGAAAATGGTTAAATATAGTGACTTGAAACTGTGAACTTGTTACTTGAAATTTGAACAAGTAACTTGAAATGGTTAAGTGTAGTGACATGAAATTGTGAACATGTTTCTTGAAAATGGTTAAGTGTAGTGACTTGAAGTTGAGAACTTGTTTCTTGAAAATGTTTCAGATTAGATATTTGAAATGTGAATTAGTGACTAGAAAATGGTTAAGTGTAGTGACTTGAAATTGAGAACTTGTTTAATGAAATGGTTAAATGTAGTAACTTGAAATTGTGAACTTATTTCTTGAAAAGGTTAAGTATAGTGACTTGAAATTGTGAACTTGTTTAATGAAATGGTTAAATGTAGTGACTTGAAATTGTGAACTTGATTCTTGTAAATGGTTAAGTGTAGTGCCTTGAAAAGTGAATTAGTGACTTGAAAATAGTTAAGTGTAGTGACTTTAAATTGTGAACTTGTTTATTGAAATGGTTAAGTGTAGTGACTTGAAATGTGAATTAGTGACTTGAAAATGGATATGTGTAGTTACTTGAAATGTGAATTAGTGACTTGAAAATGGTAAAGTGAAGTGACTTGAAATTGTGAAATTGTTTAATGAAATGGTTAAATGTAGTGACTTGAAATTGTGAACTTGTTTCTTGAAAATGGTTGAGTGTAGTGACTTGAAATGTGAATTAGTGACTTGAAAATAGTTAAGTGTAGTGACTTTAAATTGTGAACTTGTTTATTGAAATGGTTAAATGTAGTGACTTGAAATGTGAAGTAGTGACTTGAAAATGGATATGTGTAGTTACTTGAAATGTGAATTAGTGACTTGAAAATGGTAAAGTGAAGTGACTTGAAATTGTGAAATTGTTTAATGAAATGGTTAAATGTAGTGACTTGAAATTGTGAACTTGTTTCTTGAAAATGGTTGAGTGTAGTGACTTGAAATGTGAATTAGTGACTTGAAAATAGTTAAGTGTAGTGACTTTAAATTGTGAACTTGTTTATTGAAATGGTTAAATGTAGTGACTTGAAATTGTGAACTAATTTCTTGAAAATGGTCAAGTGTAGTGAATTGAAATGTGAATTAGTGACTTGAAAATGGTTAAGCGTAGTGACTTGAAATGTGAATTAGTGACTTGAAAATGGTTAAATATAGTGACTTGAAACTGTGAACTTGTTACTTGAAATTTGAACAAGTAACTTGAAATGGTTAAATGTAGTGACATGAAATTGTGAACATGTTTCTTGAAAATGGTTAAGTGTAGTGACTTGAAGTTGAGAACTTGTTTCTTGAAAATGTTTCAGATTAGATATTTGAAATATGAATTAGTGACTAGAAAATGGTTAAGTGTAGTGACTTGAAATTGAGAACTTGTTTCTTGAAAATGTTTAAGATTAGTGACTTAAAATGTGAATTAGTGACTAGAAAATGGTTAAGTGTAGTGACTTGAAATGTGAATTAGTGACTTGAAAATGGATAAGTGTAGTTACTTGAAATGTGAATTAGTGACTTGAAAATGGTAAAGTGAAGTGACTTGAAATTGTGAAATTGTTTAATGAAATGGTTAAATGTAGTGACTTGAAATTGTGAACTTGTTTCTTGAAAATGGTTGAGTGTGGTGACTTGAAATGTGAATTAGTGACTTGAAAATAGTTAAGTGTAGTGACTTTAAATTGTGAACTTGTTTATTGAAATGGTTAAACGTAGTGACTTGAAATTGTGAACTAATTTCTTGAAAATGGTCAAGTGTAGTGAATTGAAATGTGAATTAGTGACTTGCAAATGGTTAAGCGTAGTGACTTGAAATGTGAATTAGTGACTTGAAAATGGTTAAATATAGTGACTTGAAACTGTGAACTTGTTACTTGAAATTTGAACAAGTAACTTGAAATGGTTAAATGTAGTGACATGAAATTGTGAACATGTTTCTTGAAAATGGTTAAGTGTAGTGACTTGAAGTTGAGAACTTGTTTCTTGAAAATGTTTCAGATTAGATATTTGAAATGTGAATTAGTGACTAGAAAATGGTTAAGTGTAGTGACTTGAAATTGAGAACTTGTTTCTTGAAAATGTTTAAGATCAGTGACTTAAAATGTGAATTAGTGACTTGAAAATAGTTAAGTGTAGTGACTTGAAATGTGAATTAGTGACTTGGAAATGGTTAAGTATAGTTACTTGAAATGTGGATTAGTGACTTGAAAATGGTAAAGTGAGGTGACTTGAAATTGTGAAATTGTTTAATGAAATGGTTAAATGTAGTGACTTGAAATTGTGAACTTGTTTCTTAAAAATGGTTGAGTGTAGTGACTTGAAATGTGAATTAGTGACTTGAAAATAGTTAAGTGTAGTGACTTTAAATTGTGAACTTGTTTATTGAAATGGTTATATGTAGTGACTTGAAATTGTGAACTTGTTTCTTGAAAATGGTTGAGTGTAGTGACTTGAAATGTGAATTAGTGAGTTGAAAATAGTTAAGTGTAGTGACTTTAAATTGTGAACTTGTTTATTGAAATAGTTATATGTAGTGACTTGAAATTGTGAACTTATTTCTTGAAAATGGTCCAGTGTAGTGACTTGAAATGTTAATTAGTGACTTGAAAATAGCTAAGTGTAGTGACTTTAAATTGTGAACTTGTTAATTGAAATGGTTAAATGTAGTGACTTGAAATTGTGAACTTGTTTCTTGAAAATGGTTAAGTGTAGTGACTTGAAATGTGAATTAGTGACTTGAAAGTAGTTAAGTGTAGTGACTTTAAATTGTGAACTTGTTTATTGAAATGGTTAAATGTAGTGACTTGAAATTGTGAACTTGTTTAATGAAAAGGTTAAATGTAGTGACTTGAAATTGTGAACTTGTTTTTTGAAAAGGTTAAGTGTAGTGACTTGAAATGTGATTAGTGACTTGAAAATAGTTAAGTGTAGTGACTTGAAATTGTGAACTTGTTTATTGAAATGGTTAAATGTAATGACTGGAAATGTGAATTAGTGATTTGAAAATGGTTAAGTGTAGTGACTTGAAATTGTGAACTTGTTTAATGAAATGGTTAAATGTAGTGACTTAAATTGTGAACTTATTTCTTGAAAATGGTTAAGTGTAGTGACTTGAAATGTAAATTAGTGACTTGAAAGTAGTTAAGTGTAGTGACTTGAAATTGTGAACTTGTTTATTGAAAATGGTCAAGTGTAGTGACTTGAAATGTGATTAGTGACTTGAAAATAGTTAAGTGTAGTGACTTGAAATTGTGAACTTGTTTATTGAAATGGTTAAATGTAATGACTGGAAATGTGAATTAGTGATTTGAAAATGGTTAAGTGTAGTGACTTGAAATTGTGAACTTGTTTAATGAAATGGTTAAATGTAGTGACTTGAAATTGTGAACTTGTTTCTTGAAAATGGTTAAGTGTAGTGATTTGAAAATGGTTAAGTGTAGTGACTTGAAATGTGAATTAGTGACTTGAAAATGGATATGTGTAGTTACTTGAAATGTGAATTAGTGACTTGAAAATGGTAAAGTGAAGTGACTTGAAATTGTGAAATTGTTTAATGAAATGGTTAAATGTAATGACTTGAAATTGTGAACTTATTTCTTGAAAATGGTTGAGTGTAGTGACTTGAAATGTGAATTAGTGACTTGAAAATAGTTAAGTGTAGTGACTTTAAATTGTGAACTTGTTTATTGAAATGGTTAAATGTAGTGACTTGAAATTGTGAACTAATTTCTTGAAAATGGTCAAGTGTAGTGAATTGAAATGTGAATTAGTGACTTGAAAATGGTTAAGCGTAGTGACTTGAAATGTGAATTAGTGACTTGAAAATGGTTAAATATAGTGACTTGAAACTGTGAACTTGTTACTTGAAATTTGAACAAGTAACTTGAAATGGTTAAATGTAGTGACATGAAATTGTGAACATGTTTCTTGAAAATGGTTAAGTGTAGTGACTTGAAATGTGAATTAGTGACTTGAAAGTAGTTAAGTGTAGTGACTTTAAATTGTGAACTTGTTTATTGAAATGGTTAAATCTAGTGACTTGAAATTGTGAACTTGTTTCTTGAAAATGGTTAAGTGTAGTGACTTGAAATGTGAATTAGTGACTTGAAAATGGTTAAGCGTAGTGACTTGAAATGTGAATTAGTGACTTGAAAATGGTTAAATATAGTGACTTGAAACTGTGAACTTGTTACTTGAAATTTGAACAAGTAACTTGAAATGGTTAAATGTAGTGACATGAAATTGTGAACATGTTTCTTGAAAATGGTTAAGTGTAGTGAGTTGAAGTTGAGAACTTGTTTCTTGAAAATGTTTCAGATTATATATTTGAAATTTGAATTAGTGACTAGAAAATGGTTAAGTGTAATGACTTGAAATTGAGAACTTTTTTCTTGAAAATGTTTAAGATTAGTGACTTAAAATGTGAATTAGTGACTTGAAAATAGTTAAGTGTAGTGACTTTAAATTGTGAACTTGTTTATTGAAATGGTTATATGTAGTGACTTGAAATTGTGAACTTATTTCTTGAAAATGGTCCAGTGTCGTGACTTGAAATGTGAATTAGTAACTTGAAAATGGTTAAGTGTAGTGACTTGAAATTGTGAAACTTGTTTCTTGAAAATGGTTAAGTGTAGTGACTTGAAATGTGAATTAGTGACTTGAAAATGGTTAAGTGTAATGACTTGAAATTGTGTACTTGTTTCTTGAAAATAGTTAAGTGTAGTGACTTGAAATGTGAATTAGTGACTTGAAAATGGTTAAGTGTAGTGATTTGAAATTGTGAACTTGTTTCTTGAAAATGGTTAAGTGTAGTGACTTGAAATGTGAATTAGTGAGTTGAAAATGGTAAAGTGTAGTTACTTGAAATTGTGAAATTGTTGAATGAAATGGTTAAATGTTGTGACTTGAAATTGTGAACTTGTTTCTTGACAATGGTTAAGTGTAGTGACTTGAAATTTGAATTAGTGACTTGAAAATGGTTAAGTATAGTGACTTGAAATTGTGAACTTGTTTATTGAAATGGTTAAATGTGTGTGACTTGAAATGTGAATTAGTGACTAGAAAATGGTTAAGTGTAGTGACTTGAAATTGTGAACTTGTTTAATGAAATGGTTAAATGTAGTAACTTGAAATTGTGAACTTATTTCTTGAAAAGGTTAAGTATAGTGACTTGAAATTGTGAACTTGTTTAATGAAATGGTTAACTGTAGTGACTTGAAATTGTGAACTTGATTCTTGTAAATGGTTAAGTGTAGTGCCTTGAAAAGTGAATTAGTGACTTGAAAATAGTTAAGTGTAGTGACTTTAAATTGTGAACTTGTTTATTGAAATGGTTAAGTGTAGTGACTTGAAATGTGAATTAGTGACTTGAAAATGGATATGTGTAGTTACTTGAAATGTGAATTAGTGACTTGAAAATGGTAAAGTGAAGTGACTTGAAATTGTGAAATTGTTTAATGAAATGGTTAAATGTAGTGACTTGAAATTGTGAACTTGTTTCTTGAAAATGGTTGAGTGTAGTGACTTGAAATGTGAATTAGTGACTTGAAAATAGTTAAGTGTAGTGACTTTAAATTGTGAACTTGTTTATTGAAATGGTTAAATGTAGTGACTTGAAATTGTGAACTAATTTCTTGAAAATGGTCAAGTGTAGTGAATTGAAATGTGAATTAGTGACTTGAAAATGGTTAAGCGTAGTGACTTGAAATGTGAATTAGTGACTTGAAAATGATTAAATATAGTGACTTGAAACTGTGAACTTGTTACTTGAAATTTGAACAAGTAACTTGAAATGGTTAAATGTAGTGACATGAAATTGTGAACATGTTTCTTGAAAATGGTTAAGTGTAGTGACTTGAAGTTGAGAACTTGTTTCTTGAAAATGTTTCAGATTAGATATTTGAAATGTGAATTAGTGACTAGAAAATGGTTAAGTGTAGTGACTTGAAATTGAGAACTTGTTTCTTGAAAATGTTTAAGATTAGTGACATAAAATGTGAATTAGTGACTAGAAAATGGTTAAGTGTAGTGACTTGAAATGTGAATTAGTGACTTGAAAATGGATAAGTGTAGTTACTTGAAATGTGAATTAGTGACTTGAAAATGGTAAAGTGAAGTGACTTGAAATTGTGAACTTGTTTCTTGAAAATGGTTAAGTGTAGTGACTTGAAATGTGAATTAGTGACTTGAAAATGGTTAAGCGTAGTGACTTGAAATGTGAATTAGTGACTTGAAAATGGTTAAATATAGTGACTTGAAACTGTGAACTTGTTACTTGAAATTTGAACAAGTAACTTGAAATGGTTAAATGTAGTGACATGAAATTGTGAACATGTTTCTTGAAAATGTTTAAGATTAGTGACTTAAAATGTGAATTAGTGACTTGAAAATAGTTAAGTGTTGTGACTTTAAATTGTGAACTTGTTTATTGAAATGGTTATATGTAGTGACTTGAAATTGTGAACTTATTTCTTGAAAATGGTCCAGTGTCGTGACTTGAAATGTGAATTAGTAACTTGAAAATGGTTAAGTGTAGTGACTTGAAATTGTGAAACTTGTTTCTTGAAAATGGTTAAGTGTAGTGACTTGAAATGTGAATTAGTGACTTGAAAATGGTTAAGTGTAATGACTTGAAATTGTGTACTTGTTTCTTGAAAATGGTTAAGTGTAGTGACTTGAAATGTGAATTAGTGACTTGAAAATGGTTAAGTGTAGTGATTTGAAATTGTGAACTTGTTTCTTGAAAATGGTTAAGTGTAGTGACTTGAAATGTGAATTAGTGAGTTGAAAATGGTAAAGTGTAGTTACTTGAAATTGTGAAATTGTTGAATGAAATGGTTAAATGTTGTGACTTGAAATTGTGAACTTGTTTCTTGACAATGGTTAAGTGTAGTGACTTGAAATTTGAATTAGTGACTTGAAAATGGTTAAGTATAGTGACTTGAAATTGTGAACTTGTTTATTGAAATGGTTAAATGTGTGTGACTTGAAATGTGAATTAGTGACTAGAAAATGGTTAAGTGTAGTGACTTGAAATTGTGAACTTGTTTAATGAAATGGTTAAATGTAGTAACTTGAAATTGTGAACTTATTTCTTGAAAAGGTTAAGTATAGTGACTTGAAATTGTGAACTTGTTTAATGAAATGGTTAAATGTAGTGACTTGAAATTGTGAACTTGATTCTTGTAAATGGTTAAGTGTAGTGCCTTGAAAAGTGAATTAGTGACTTGAAAATAGTTAAGTGTAGTGACTTTAAATTGTGAACTTGTTTATTGAAATGGTTAAGTGTAGTGACTTGAAATGTGAATTAGTGACTTGAAAATGGATATGTGTAGTTACTTGAAATGTGAATTAGTGACTTGAAAATGGTAAAGTGAAGTGACTTGAAATTGTGAAATTGTTTAATGAAATGGTTAAATGTAGTGACTTGAAATTGTGAACTTGTTTCTTGAAAATGGTTGAGTGTAGTGACTTGAAATGTGAATTAGTGACTTGAAAATAGTTAAGTGTAGTGACTTTAAATTGTGAACTTGTTTATTGAAATGGTTAAATGTAGTGACTTGAAATTGTGAACTAATTTCTTGAAAATGGTCAAGTGTAGTGAATTGAAATGTGAATTAGTGACTTGAAAATGGTTAAGCGTAGTGACTTGAAATGTGAATTAGTGACTTGAAAATGGTTAAATATAGTGACTTGAAACTGTGAACTTGTTACTTGAAATTTGAACAAGTAACTTGAAATGGTTAAATGTAGTGACATGAAATTGTGAACATGTTTCTTGAAAATGGTTAAGTGTAGTGACTTGAAGTTGAGAACTTGTTTCTTGAAAATGTTTCAGATTAGATATTTGAAATATGAATTAGTGACTAGAAAATGGTTAAGTGTAGTGACTTGAAATTGAGAACTTGTTTCTTGAAAATGTTTAAGATTAGTGACTTAAAATGTGAATTAGTGACTAGAAAATGGTTAAGTGTAGTGACTTGAAATGTGAATTAGTGACTTGAAAATGGATAAGTGTAGTTACTTGAAATGTGAATTAGTGACTTGAAAATGGTAAAGTGAAGTGACTTGAAATTGTGAAATTGTTTAATGAAATGGTTAAATGTAGTGACTTGAAATTGTGAACTTGTTTATTGAAATGGTTAAATGTAATGACTGGAAATGTGAATTAGTGATTTGAAAATGGTTAAGTGTAGTGACTTGAAATTTGAATTAGTGACTTGAAAGTAGTTAAGTGTAGTGACTTGAAATTGTGAACTTGTTTATTGAAAATGGTCAAGTGTAGTGAATTGAAATGTGAATTAGTGACTTGCAAATGGTTAAGCGTAGTGACTTGAAATGTGAATTAGTGACTTGAAAATGGTTAAATATAGTGACTTGAAACTGTGAACTTGTTACTTGAAATTTGAACAAGTAACTTGAAATGGTTAAATGTAGTGACATGAAATTGTGAACATGTTTCTTGAAAATGGTTAAGTGTAGTGACTTGAAGTTGAGAACTTGTTTCTTGAAAATGTTTCAGATTAGATATTTGAAATGTGAATTAGTGACTAGAAAATGGTTAAGTGTAGTGACTTGAAATTGAGAACTTGTTTCTTGAAAATGTTTAAGATCAGTGACTTAAAATGTGAATTAGTGACTTGAAAATAGTTAAGTGTAGTGACTTGAAATGTGAATTAGTGACTTGGAAATGGTTAAGTATAGTTACTTGAAATGTGGATTAGTGACTTGAAAATGGTAAAGTGAGGTGACTTGAAATTGTGAAATTGTTTAATGAAATGGTTAAATGTAGTGACTTGAAATTGTGAACTTGTTTCTTGAAAATGGTTGAGTGTAGTGACTTGAAATGTGAATTAGTGACTTGAAAATAGTTAAGTGTAGTGACTTTAAATTGTGAACTTGTTTATTGAAATGGTTATATGTAGTGACTTGAAATTGTGAACTTGTTTCTTGAAAATGGTTGAGTGTAGTGACTTGAAATGTGAATTAGTGAGTTGAAAATAGTTAAGTGTAGTGACTTTAAATTGTGAACTTGTTTATTGAAATGGTTATATGTAGTGACTTGAAATTGTGAACTTATTTCTTGAAAATGGTCCAGTGTAGTGACTTGAAATGTTAATTAGTGACTTGAAAATAGTTAAGTGTAGTGACTTTAAATTGTGAACTTGTTTATTGAAATGGTTAAATGTAGTGACTTGAAATTGTGAACTTGTTTCTTGAAAATGGTTAAGTGTAGTGACTTGAAATGTGAATTAGTGACTTGAAAGTAGTTAAGTGTAGTGACTTTAAATTGTGAACTTGTTTATTGAAATGGTTAAATGTAGTGACTTGAAATTGTGAACTTGTTTAATGAAAAGGTTAAATGTAGTGACTTGAAATTGTGAACTTGTTTTTTGAAAAGGTTAAGTGTAGTGACTTGAAATGTGATTAGTGACTTGAAAATAGTTAAGTGTAGTGACTTGAAATTGTGAACTTGTTTATTGAAATGGTTAAATGTAATGACTGGAAATGTGAATTAGTGATTTGAAAATGGTTAAGTGTAGTGACTTGAAATTGTGAACTTGTTTAATGAAATGGTTAAATGTAGTGACTTGAAATTGTGAACTTGTTTCTTGAAAATGGTTAAGTGTAGTGACTTGAAATGTGAATTAGTGACTTGAAAGTAGTTAAGTGTAGTGACTTGAAATTGTGAACTTGTTTATTGAAAATGGTCAAGTGTAGTGACTTGAAATGTGAATTAGTGACTTGAAAATGGTTAAGAGTAGTGATTTGAAAATGGTTAAATATAGTGACTTGAAACTGTGAACTTGTTACTTGAAATTTGAACAAGTAACTTGAAATGGTTAAATGTAGTGACATGAAATTGTGAACATGTTTCTTGAAAATGGTTAAGTGTAGTGACTTGAAGTTGAGAACTTATTTCTTGAAAATGTTTCAGATTAGATATTTGAAATGTGAATTAGTGACTAGAAAATGGTTAAGTGTAGTGACTTGAAATTGAGAACTTGTTTCTTGAAAATGTTTAAGATTAGTGACTTAAAATGTGAATTAGTGACTAGAAAATGGTTAAGTGTAGTGACTTGAAATGTGAATTAGTGACTTGAAAATGGATAAGTGTAGTTACTTGAAATGTGAATTAGTGACTTGAAAATGGTAAGTGAAGTGACTTGAAATTGTGAAATTGTTTAATGAAATGGTTAAATGTAGTGACTTGAAATTGTGAACTTGTTTATTGAAATGGTTAATGTAATGACTGGAAATGTGAATTAGTGATTTGAAAATGGTTAAGTGTAGTGACTTGAAATGTGAATTAGTGACTTGAAAGTAGTTAAGTGTAGTGACTTGAAATTGTGAACTTGTTTATTGAAAATGGTCAAGTGTAGTGAATTGAAATGTGAATTAGTGACTTGCAAATGGTTAAGCGTAGTGACTTGAAATGTGAATTAGTGACTTGAAAATGGTTAAATATAGTGACTTGAAACTGTGAACTTGTTACTTGAAATTTGAACAAGTAACTTGAAATGGTTAAATGTAGTGACATGAAATTGTGAACATGTTTCTTGAAAATGGTTAAGTGTAGTGACTTGAAGTTGAGAACTTGTTTCTTGAAAATGTTTCAGATTAGATATTTGAAATGTGAATTAGTGACTAGAAAATGGTTAAGTGTAGTGACTTGAAATTGAGAACTTGTTTCTTGAAAATGTTTAAGATCAGTGACTTAAAATGTGAATTAGTGACTTGAAAATAGTTATGTGTAGTGACTTGAAATGTGAATTAGTGACTTGGAAATGGTTAAGTATAGTTACTTGAAATGTGGATTAGTGACTTGAAAATGGTAAAGTGAGGTGACTTGAAATTGTGAAATTGTTTAATGAAATGGTTAAATGTAGTGACTTGAAATTGTGAACTTGTTTCTTGAAAATGGTTGAGTGTAGTGACTTGAAATGTGAATTAGTGACTTGAAAATAGTTAAGTGTAGTGACTTTAAATTGTGAACTTGTTTATTGAAATGGTTATATGTAGTGACTTGAAATTGTGAACTTGTTTCTTGAAAATGGTTGAGTGTAGTGACTTGAAATGTGAATTAGTGAGTTGAAAATAGTTAAGTGTAGTGACTTTAAATTGTGAACTTGTTTATTGAAATGGTTATATGTAGTGACTTGAAATTGTGAACTTATTTCTTGAAAATGGTCCAGTGTAGTGACTTGAAATGTTAATTAGTGACTTGAAAATAGTTAAGTGTAGTGACTTTAAATTGTGAACTTGTTTATTGAAATGGTTAAATGTAGTGACTTGAAATTGTGAACTTGTTTCTTGAAAATGGTTAAGTGTAGTGACTTGAAATGTGAATTAGTGACTTGAAAGTAGTTAAGTGTAGTGACTTTAAATTGTGAACTTGTTTATTGAAATGGTTAAATGTATTGACTTGAAATTGTGAACTTGTTTAATGAAAAGGTTAAATGTAGTGACTTGAAATTGTGAACTTGTTTTTTGAAAAGGTTAAGTGTAGTGACTTGAAATGTGATTAGTGACTTGAAAATAGTTAAGTGTAGTGACTTGAAATTGTGAACTTGTTTATTGAAATGGTTAAATGTAATGACTGGAAATGTGAATTAGTGATTTGAAAATGGTTAAGTGTAGTGACTTGAAATTGTGAACTTGTTTAATGAAATGGTTAAATGTAGTGACTTAAATTGTGAACTTATTTCTTGAAAATGGTTAAGTGTAGTGACTTGAAATGTGAATTAGTGACTTGAAAGTAGTTAAGTGTAGTGACTTGAAATTGTGAACTTGTTTATTGAAAATGGTCAAGTGTAGTGACTTAAAATGTGATTAGTGACTTGAAAATAGTTAAGTGTAGTGACTTGAAATTGTGAACTTGTTTAATGAAAAGGTTAAATGTAGTGACTTGAAATTGTGAACTTGTTTTTTGAAAAGGTTAAGTGTAGTGACTTGAAATGTGATTAGTGACTTGAAAATAGTTAAGTGTAGTGACTTGAAATTGTGAACTTGTTTATTGAAATGGTTAAATGTAATGACTGAAAATGTGAATTAGTGATTTGAAAATGGTTAAGTGTAGTGACTTGAAATTGAGAACTTGTTTATTGAAATGGTTAAATGTAATGACTGGAAATGTGAATTAGTGATTTGAAAATGGTTAAGTGTAGTGACTTGAAATTGTGAACTTGTTTAATGAAATGGTTAAATGTAGTGACTTGAAATTGTGAACTTGTTTCTTGAAAATGGTTAAGTGTAGTGACTTGAAATGTGAATTAGTGACTTGAAAGTAGTTAAGTGTAGTGACTTGAAATTGTGAACTTGTTTTTTGAAAAGGTTAAGTGTAGTGACTTGAAATGTGATTAGTGACTTGAAAATAGTTAAGTGTAGTGACTTGAAATTGTGAACTTGTTTATTGAAATGGTTAAATGTAATGACTGGAAAAGTGAATTAGTGATTTGAAAATGGTTAAGTGTAGTGACTTGAAATTGTGAACTTGTTTAATGAAATGGTTAAATGTAGTGACTTGAAATTGTGAACTTGTTTCTTGAAAATGGTTAAGTGTAGTGACTTGAAATGTGAATTAGTGACTTGAAAGTAGTTAAGTGTAGTGACTTGAAATTGTGAACTTGTTTTTTGAAAAGGTTAAGTGTAGTGACTTGAAATGTGATTAGTGACTTGAAAATAGTTAAGTGTAGTGACTTGAAATTGTGAACTTGTTTATTGAAATGGTTAAATGTAATGACTGGAAATGTGAATTAGTGATTTGACAATGGTTAAGTGTAGTGACTTGAAATTGTGAACTTGTTTAATGAAATGGTTAAATGTAGTGACTTGAAATTGTGAACTTGTTTCTTGAAAATGGTTAAGTGTAGTGACTTGAAATGTGAATTAGTGACTTGAAAGTAGTTAAGTGTAGTGACTTAAGTGTAGTGACTTGAAATGTGATTAGTGACTTGAAAATAGTTAAGTGTAGTGACTTGAAATTGTGAACTTGTTTATTGAAATGGTTAAATGTAATGACTGGAAATGTGAATTAGTGATTTGAAAATGGTTAAGTGTAGTGACTTGAAATTGTGAAATTGTTTAATGAAATGGTTAAATGTAGTGACTTGAAATTGTGAACTTGTTTCTTGAAAATGGTTGAGTGTGGTGACTTGAAATGTGAATTAGTGACTTGAAAATAGTTAAGTGTAGTGACTTTAAATTGTGAACTTGTTTATTGAAATGGTTAAATGTAGTGACTTGAAATTGTGAACTAATTTCTTGAAAGTGGTCAAGTGTAGTGAATTGAAATGTGAATTAGTGACTTGCAAATGGTTAAGCGTAGTGACTTGAAATGTGAATTAGTGACTTGAAAATGGTTAAATATAGTGACTTGAAACTGTGAACTTGTTACTTGAAATTTGAACAAGTAACTTGAAATGGTTAAATGTAGTGACATGAAATTGTGAACATGTTTCTTGAAAATGGTTAAGTGTAGTGACTTGAAGTTGAGAACTTGTTTCTTGAAAATGTTTCAGATTAGATATTTGAAATGTGAATTAGTGACTAGAAAATGGTTAAGTGTAGTGACTTGAAATTGAGAACTTGTTTCTTGAAAATGTTTAAGATCAGTGACTTAAAATGTGAATTAGTGACTTGAAAATAGTTAAGTGTAGTGACTTGAAATGTGAATTAGTGACTTGGAAATGGTTAAGTATAGTTACTTGAAATGTGGATTAGTGACTTGAAAATGGTAAAGTGAGGTGACTTGAAAGTGTGAAATTGTTTAATGAAATGGTTAAATGTAGTGACTTGAAATTGTGAACTTGTGTCTTGAAAATGGTTGAGTGTAGTGACTTGAAATGTGAATTAGTGACTTGAAAATAGTTAAGTGTAGTGACTTTAAATTGTGAACTTGTTTATTGAAATGGTTATATGTAGTGACTTGAAATTGTGAACTTGTTTCTTGAAAATGGTTGAGTGTAGTGACTTGAAATGTGAATTAGTGAGTTGAAAATAGTTAAGTGTAGTGACTTTAAATTGTGAACTTGTTTATTGAAATGGTTATATGTAGTGACTTGAAATTGTGAACTTATTTCTTGAAAATGGTCCAGTGTAGTGACTTGAAATGTGAATTAGTGACTTGAAAATAGTTAAGTGTAGTGACTTTAAATTGTGAACTTGTTTATTGAAATGGTTAAATGTAGTGACTTGAAATTGTGAACTTGTTTCTTGAAAATGGTTAAGTGTAGTGACTTGAAATGTGAATTAGTGACTTGAAAGTAGTTAAGTGTAGTGACTTTAAATTGTGAACTTGTTTATTGAAATGGTTAAATGTAGTGACTTGAAATTGTGAACTTGTTTAATGAAAAGGTTAAATGTAGTGACTTGAAATTGTGAACTTGTTTTTTAAAAAGGTTAAGTGTAGTGACTTGAAATGTGATTAGTGACTTGAAAATAGTTAAGTGTAGTGACTTGAAATTGTGAACTTGTTTATTGAAATGGTTAAATGTAATGACTGGAAATGTGAATTAGTGATTTGAAAATGGTTAAGTGTAGTGACTTGAAATTGTGAACTTGTTTAATGAAATGGTTAAATGTAGTGACTTAAATTGTGAACTTGTTTCTTGAAAATGGTTAAGTGTAGTGACTTGAAATGTGAATTAGTGACTTGAAAGTAGTTAAGTGTAGTGACTTGAAATTGTGAACTTGTTTATTGAAAATGGTCAAGTGTAGTGACTTGAAATGTGATTAGTGACTTGAAAATAGTTAAGTGTAGTGACTTGAAATTGTGAACTTGTTTATTGAAATGGTTAAATGTAATGACTGGAAATGTGAATTAGTGATTTGAAAATGGTTAAGTGTAGTGACTTGAAATTGTGAACATGTTTCTTGAAAATGGTTAAGTGTAGTGACTTGAAGTTGAGAACTTGTTTCTTGAAAATGTTTCAGATTAGATATTTGAAATGTGAATTAGTGACTAGAAAATGGTTAAGTGTAGTGACTTGAAATTGAGAACTTGTTTCTTTAAAATGTTTAAGATTAGTGACTTAAAATGTGAATTAGTGACTAGAAAATGGTTAAGTGTAGTGACTTGAAATGTGAATTAGTGACTTGAAAATGGATAAGTGTAGTTACTTGAAATGTAAATTAGTGATTTGAAAATGGTTAAGTGTAGTGACTTGAAATTGTGAACTTGTTTAATGAAATGGTTAAATGTAGTGACTTGAAATTGTGAACTTGTTTCTTGAAAATGGTTAAGTGTAGTGACTTGAAATGTGAATTAGTGACTTGAAAGTAGTTAAGTGTAGTGACTTGAAATTGTGAACTTGTTTATTGAAAATGGTCAAGTGTAGTGACTTGAAATGTGAATTAGTGACTTGAAAATGGTTAAGCGTAGTGATTTGAAAATGGTTAAATATAGTGACTTGAAACTGTGAACTTGTTACGCGAAATTTGAACAAGTAACTTGAAATGGTTAAATGTAGTGACATGAAATTGTGAACATGTTTCTTGAAAATGGTTAAGTGTAGTGACTTGAAGTTGAGAACTTGTTTCTTGAAAATGTTTCAGATTAGATATTTGAAATGTGAATTAGTGACTAGAAAATGGTTAAGTGTAGTGACTTGAAATTGAGAACTTGTTTCTTTAAAATGTTTAAGATTAGTGACTTGAAATGTGAATTAGTGACTAGAAAATGGTTAAGTGTAGTGACTTGAAATGTGAATTAGTGACTTGAAAATGGATAAGTGTAGTTACTTGAAATGTGAATTAGTGATTTGAAAATGGTAAAGTGAAGTGACTTGAAATTGTGAAATTGTTTAATGAAATGGTTAAATGTAGTGACTTGAAATTGTGAACTTGTTTCTTGAAAATGGTTGAGTGTGGTGACTTGAAATGTGAATTAGTGACTTGAAAATAGTTAAGTGTAGTGACTTTAAATTGTGAACTTGTTTATTGAAATGGTTAAATGTAGTGACTTGAAATTGTGAACTAATTTCTTGAAAATGGTCAAGTGTAGTGAATTGAAATGTGAATTAGTGACTTGAAAATGGTTAAGCGTAGTGACTTGAAATGTGAATTAGTGACTTGAAAATGGTTAAATATAGTGACTTGAAACTGTGAACTTGTTACTTGAAATTTGAACAAGTAACTTGAAATGGTTAAATGTAGTGACATGAAATTGTGAACATGTTTCTTGAAAATGGTTAAGTGTAGTGACTTGAAGTTGAGAACTTGTTTCTTGAAAATGTTTCAGATTAGATATTTGAAATGTGAATTAGTGACTAGAAAATGGTTAAGTGTAGTGGCTTGAAATTGAGAACTTTTTTCTTGAAAATGTTTAAGATCAGTGACTTAAAATGTGAATTAGTGACTTGAAAATAGTTAAGTGTAGTGACTTGAAATGTGAATTAGTGACTTGGAAATGGTTAAGTATAGTTACTTGAAATGTGGATTAGTGACTTGAAAATGGTAAAGTGAGGTGACTTGAAATTGTGAAATTGTTTAATGAAATGGTTAAATGTAGTGACTTGAAATTGTGAACTTGTTTCTTGAAAATGGTTAAGTGTAGTGACTTGAAATGTGAATTAGTGACTTGAAAGTAGTTAAGTGTAGTGACTTGAAATTGTGAACTTGTTTATTGAAAATGGTCAAGTGTAGTGATTTGAAATGTGAATTAGTGACTTGAAAATGGTTAAGCGTAGTGATTTGAAAATGGTTAAATATAGTGACTTGAAACTGTGAACTTGTTACTTGAAATTTGAACAAGTAACTTGAAATGGTTAAATGTAGTGACATGAAATTGTGAACATGTTTCTTGAAAATGGTTAAGTGTAGTGACTTGAAGTTGAGAACTTGTTTCTTGAAAATGTTTCAGATTAGATATTTGAAATGTGAATTAGTGACTAGAAAATGGTTAAGTGTAGTGACTTGAAATTGAGAACTTGTTTCTTTAAAATGTTTAAGATTAGTGACTTAAAATGTGAATTAGTGACTAGAAAATGGTTAAGTGTAGTGACTTGAAATGTGAATTAGTGACTTGAAAATGGATAAGTGTAGTTACTTGAAATGTGAATTAGTGACTTGAAAATGGTAAAGTGAAGTGACTTGAAATTGTGAAATTGTTTAATGAAATGGTTAAATGTAGTGACTTGAAATTGTGAACTTGTTTCTTGAAAATGGTTGAGTGTGGTGACTTGAAATGTGAATTAGTGACTTGAAAATAGTTAAGTGTAGTGACTTTAAATTGTGAACTTGTTTATTGAAATGGTTAAATGTAGTGACTTGAAATTGTGAACTAATTTCTTGAAAATGGTCAAGTGTAGTGAATTGAAATGTGAATTAGTGACTTGAAAATGGTTAAGCGTAGTGACTTGAAATGTGAATTAGTGACTTGAAAATGGTTAAATATAGTGACTTGAAACTGTGAACTTGTTACTTGAAATTTGAACAAGTAACTTGAAATGGTTAAATGTAGTGACATGAAATTGTGAACATGTTTCTTGAAAATGGTTAAGTGTAGTGACTTGAAGTTGAGAACTTGTTTCTTGAAAATGTTTCAGATTAGATATTTGAAATGTGAATTAGTGACTAGAAAATGGTTAAGTGTAGTGACTTGAAATGTGAATTAGTGACTTGAAAGTAGTTAAGTGTAGTGACTTGAAATTGTGAACATGTTTATTGAAAATGGTCAAGTGTAGTGACTTGAAATGTGATTAGTGACTTGAAAATAGTTAAGTGTAGTGACTTGAAATTGTGAACTTGTTTATTGAAATGGTTAAATGTAATGACTGGAAATGTGAATTAGTGATTTGAAAATGGTTAAGTGTAGTGACTTGAAATTGTGAACATGTTTCTTGAAAATGGTTAAGTGTAGTGACTTGAAGTTGAGAACTTGTTTCTTGAAAATGTTTCAGATTAGATATTTGAAATGTGAATTAGTGACTAGAAAATGGTTAAGTGTAGTGACTTGAAATTGAGAACATGTTTCTTGAAAATGTTTAAGATTAGTGACTTAAAATGTGAATTAGTGACTAGAAAATGGTTAAGTGTAGTGACTTGAAATGTGAATTAGTGACTTGAAAATGGATTAGTGTAGTTACTTGAAATGTGAATTAGTGACATGAAAATGGTAAAGTGAAGTGACTTGAAATTGTGAAATTGTTTAATGAAATGGTTAAATGTAGTGACTTGAAATTGTGAACTTGTTTCTTGAAAATGGTTGAGTGTAGTGACTTGAAATGTGAATTAGTGACTTGAAAATAGTTAAGTGTAGTGACTTTAAATTGTGACCTTGTTTATTGAAATGGTTAAATGTAGTGACTTGAAATTGTGAACTAATTTCTTGAAAATGGTCAAGTGTAGTGAATTGAAATGTGAATTAGTGACTTGAAAATGGTTAAATATAGTGACTTGAAACTGTGAACTTGTTACTTGAAATTTGAACAAGTAACTTGAAATGGTTAAATGTAGTGACATGAAATTGTGAACATGTTTCTTGAAAATGGTTAAGTGTAGTGACTTGAAGTTGAGAACTTGTGTCTTGAAAATGTTTCAGATTAGATATTTGAAATGTGAATTAGTGACTAAAAAATGGTTAAGTGTAGTGACTTGAAATTGAGAACTTGTTTCTTGAAAATGTTTAAGATCAATGACTTAAAATGTGAATTAGTGACTTGAAAATAGTTAAGTGTAGTGACTTGAAATGTGAATTAGTGACTTGGAAATGGTTAAGTATAGTTACTTGAAATGTGGATTAGTGACTTGAAAATGGTAAAGTGAGGTGACTTGAAATTGTGAAATTGTTTAATGAAATGGTTAAATGTAGTGACTTGAAATTGTGAACTTGTTTCTTGAAAATGGTTGACTGTAGTGACTTGAAATGTGAATTAGTGACTTGAAAATAGTTAAGTGTAGTGACTTTAAATTGTGAACTTGTTTATTGAAATGGTTATATGTAGTGACTTGAAATTGTGAACTTGTTTCTTGAAAATGGTTGAGTGTAGTGACTTGAAATGTGAATTAGTGAGTTGAAAATAGTTAAGTGTAGTGACTTTAAATTGTGAACTTGTTTATTGAAATGGTTATATGTAGTGACTTGAAATTGTGAACTTATTTCTTGAAAATGGTCCAGTGTAGTGACTTGAAATGTGAATTAGTGACTTGAAAATAGTTAAGTGTAGTGACTTGAAATTGTGAACTTGTTTATTGAAATGGTTAAATGTAGTGACTTGAAATTGTGAACTTGTTTCTTGAAAATGGTTAAGTGTAGTGACTTGAAATGTGAATTAGTGACTTGAAAGTAGTTAAGTGTAGTGACTTTAAATTGTGAACTTGTTTATTGAAATGGTTAAATGTAGTGACTTGAAATTGTGAACTTGTTTAATGAAAAGGTTAAATGTAGTGACTTGAAATTGTGAACTTGTTTTTTGAAAAGGTTAAGTGTAGTGACTTGAAATGTGATTAGTGACTTGAAAATAGTTAAGTGTAGTGACTTGAAATTGTGAACTTGTTTATTGAAATGGTTAAATGTAATGACTGGAAATGTGAATTAGTGATTTGAAAATGGTTAAGTGTAGTGACTTGAAATTGTGAACTTGTTTAATGAAATGGTTAAATGTAGTGACTTAAATTGTGAACTTGTTTCTTGAAAATGGTTAAGTGTAGTGACTTGAAATGTGAATTAGTGACTGGAAAGTAGTTAAGTGTAGTGACTTGAAATTGTGAACATGTTTATTGAAAATGGTCAAGTGTAGTGACTTGAAATGTGATTAGTGACTTGAAAATAGTTAAGTGTAGTGACTTGAAATTGTGAACTTGTTTATTGAAATGGTTAAATGTAATGACTGGAAATGTGAATTAGTGATTTGAAAATGGTTAAGTGTAGTGACTTGAAATTGTGAACATGTTTCTTGAAAATGGTTAAGTGTAGTGACTTGAAGTTGAGAACTTGTTTCTTGAAAATGTTTCAGATTAGATATTTGAAATGTGAATTAGTGACTAGAAAATGGTTAAGTGTAGTGACTTGAAATTGAGAACTTGTTTCTTGAAAATGTTTAAGATTAGTGACTTAAAATGTGAATTAGTGACTAGAAAATGGTTAAGTGTAGTGACTTGAAATTGTGAAATTGTTTAATGAAATGGTTAAATGTAGTGACTTGAAATTGTGAACTTGTTTCTTGAAAATGGTTGAGTGTAGTGACTTGAAATGTGAATTAGTGACTTGAAAATAGTTAAGTGTAGTGACTTTAAATTGTGACCTTGTTTATTGAAATGGTTAAATGTAGTGACTTGAAATTGTGAACTAATTTCTTGAAAATGGTCAAGTGTAGTGAATTGAAATGTGAATTAGTGACTTGAAAATGGTTAAGCGTAGTGACTTGAAATGTGAATTAGTGACTTGAAAATGGTTAAATATAGTGACTTGAAACTGTGAACTTGTTACTTGAAATTTGAACAAGTAACTTGAAATGGTTAAATGTAGTGACATGAAATTGTGAACATGTTTCTTGAAAATGGTTAAGTGTAGTGACTTGAAGTTGAGAACTTGTTTCTTGAAAATGTTTCAGATTAGATATTTGAAATGTGAATTAGTGACTAGAAAAAGGGTTAAGTGTAGTGACTTGAAATTGAGAACTTGTTTCTTGAAAATGTTTAAGATTAGTGACTTAAAATGTGAATTAGTGACTAGAAAATGGTTAAGTGTAGTGACTTGAAATGTGAATTAGTGACTTGGAAATGGTTAAGTATAGTTACTTGAAATGTGGTTTAGTGACTTGAAAATGGTAAAGTGAGGTGACTTGAAATTGTGAAATTGTTTAATGAAATTGTTAAATGTAGTGACTTGAAATTGTGAACTTGTTTATTGAAAATGGTTGAGTGTAGTGACTTGAAATGTGAATTAGTGACTTGAAAATAGTTAAGTGTAGTGACTTTAAATTGTGAACTTGTTTATTGAAATGGCTATATGTAGTGACTTGAAATTGTGAACTTGTTTCTTGAAAATGGTTGAGTGTAGTGACTTGAAATGTGAATTAATGAGTTGAAAATAGTTAAGTGTAGTGACTTTAAATTGTGAACTTGTTTATTGAAATGGTTATATGTAGTGACTTGAAATTGTGAACTTATTTCTTGAAAATGGTCCAGTGTAGTGACTTGAAAAGTGAATTAGTGACTTGAAAATGGTTAAGTGTAGTGACTTGAAATTGTGAACTTGTTTCTTGAAAATGGTTAAGTGTAGTGACTTGAAATGTGAATTAGTGACTTGAAAATGGTGAAGTGTAGTTATTTGAAATTGTGAAATTGTTTAATGAAATGGTTAAATATAGTGACTTGAAATTGTGAACTTGTTTCTTGAAAATGGTTAGGTGTCGTGATTTGAAATGTGAATTAGTGACTTGAAAAAGGTTAAGTTTAGTGACTTGAAATGTGATTTAGTGACCTGACTATGGATAAATATGTTGACTTGGCGAACTTGTTTCTAGAAAATGTTTAAGATTAGTTACTTGAAATGTGAATTAGTGACTAGAAAATGGTTAAGTATAGTGACTTGAAATTGTGAACTTGTTTGATGAACAGGTTAAATGTAGTGACTTGAAATTGTGAACTTGTTTTTTGAAAAGGTTTAGTGTAATGACTTGAAATGTGATTAGTGACTTGAAAATAGTTAAGTGTAGTGACTTGAATCTGTGAACTTGTTTATTGAAATGGTTAAATGTAGTGACTTGAAATGTGAATTAGTGACTTGAAAATGGTTAAGTGTAGTGACTTGAAATTAGGAACTTGTTTAATGAAATGGTTAAATGTAGTGACTTGAAAATGTGAACTTGTTTCATGAAAATGGTTAAGTGTAGTGACTTGAAATGTGAATTAGTGACTTGAAAATAGTTAAGTGTAGTGACTTTAAATTGTGAACTTGTTTATTGAAATGGTTAAATGTAGTGACTTGAAATTGTGAACTTATTTCTTGAAAATGGTCAAGTATAGTGACTTGAAATGTGAATTAGTGACTTGAAAATGGTTAAGCTTAGTGACTTGAAATGTGAATTAGTGACTTGAAAATGGTTAAGTGTAGTGGCTTTAAATTGTGAACTTGTTTATTGAAATGGTTAAATGTAGTGACTTGAAATTGTGAACTTGTTTCTTGACAATGGTTAAGTGTAGTGACTTGAAATTGTAAACTTGTTTCTTGAAAATGATTAAGTGTAGTTGCTTGAAATGTGAATTAGTGACTTGAAAATGGTAAAGTGAACTGACTTGAAATTGTGAAATTGTTTAATGAAATGGTTAAATGTAGTGACTTGAAATTGTGAACTTGTTTCTTGAAAATGGTTGAGTGTAGTGACTTGAAATGTGAATTAGTGACTAGAAAATGGTTAAGTGTAGTGACTTGAAATTGTGAACTTGTTTAATGAAATGGTTAAATGTAGTGACTTGAAATTGTGAACTTGTTTCTTGAAAAGGTTAAGTGTAGTGACTTGAAATGTGAATTAGTGACTTGAAAATGGTTAAGTTTAGTGACTTGAAATGTGAATTAGTGACTTGAAAATGGATAAATATAGTGACTTGAAATTGCGAACTTGTTTCTAGAAAATGTTTAAGGTTAGTTACTTGAAATGTGAATTAGTGACTAGAAAATGGTTAAGTATAGTGACTTGAAATTGTGAACTTGTTTGATGAAAAGGTTAAGTGTAGTGACTTGAAATTGTGAACTTGTTTTTTGAAAAGGTTAAGTGTAGTGACTTGAAATGTGATTAGTGACTTGAAAATAGTTAAGTGTAGTGATTTGAAAATGTGAACTTGTTTATTGAAATGGTTAAATGTAGTGACTTGAAATGTGAATTAGTGACTTGAAAATGGTTAAGTGTAGTGACTTGAAATTGTGAACTTGTTTAATGAAATGGTTATATGTAGTGACTTGAAAATGTGAACTTGTTTCTTGAAAATGGTTAAGTGTAGTGACTTGAAATGTGAATTGGTGACTTGAAAATAGTTAAATGTAGTGACTTTAAATTGTGAACTTGTTTATTGAAATGGTTAAATGTAGTGACTTGAAATTGTGAACTTATTTCTTGAAAATGGTCAAGTGTAGTGACTTCAAAATATGAATTAGTGACTTTAAAATGGTTAAGCGTCGTGACTTGAAATGTGAATTAGTGACTTGAAAATGGTTAAATATAGTGACTTGAAACTGTGAACTTGTTACATGAAATTTGAACTAGTAACTTGAAATGGTTAAATGTAGTGACATGAAATTGTGAACATGTTTCTTGAAAATGGTTAAGTGTAGTGACTTGAAGTTGAGAACTTGTTTCTTGAAAATATTTCAGATTAGATATTTGAAATGTGAATTAGTGACTAGAAAATGGTTAAGTGTAGTGACTTGAAATTGAGAACTTGTTTCTTGAAGTGTTTAAGATTAGTAATTTAAAATGTGAATTAGTGACTAGAAAATTGTTAAGTGTAGTGACTTGAAATGTGAATTAGTGACTTGAAAATGGTTAGGTGTCGTGATTTGAAATGTGAATTAGTGACTTGAAATGGTTAAGTGTAGTGACTTGAAATGTGAATTAGTGACTTGAAAATGGTTAAGTGAAGTGACTTGAAATGTGAATTAGTGACTTGAAAATGGTTAAGTGTAGTTACTTGAAATGTGAATTAGTGACTTGAAAATGGTTAAGTATAGTGACTTGAAATTGTGAACTTGTTTGATGAACAGGTTAAATGTAGTGACTTGAAATTGTGAACTTGTTTTTTGAAAAGGTTTAGTGTAATGACTTGAAATGTGATTAGTGACTTGAAAATAGTTAAGTGTAGTGACTTGAATCTGTGAACTTGTTTATTGAAATGGTTAAATGTAGTGACTTGAAATGTGAATTAGTGACTTGAAAATGGTTAAGTGTAGTGACTTGAAATTAGGAACTTGTTTAATGAAATGGTTAAATGTAGTGACTTGAAAATGTGAACTTGTTTCATGAAAATGGTTAAGTGTAGTGACTTGAAATGTGAATTAGTGACTTGAAAATAGTTAAGTGTAGTGACTTTAAATTGTGAACTTGTTTATTGAAATGGTTAAATGTAGTGACTTGAAATTGTGAACTTATTTCTTGAAAATGGTCAAGTATAGTGACTTGAAATGTGAATTAGTGACTTGAAAATGGTTAAGCTTAGTGACTTGAAATGTGAATTAGTGACTTGAAAATGGTTAAGTGTAGTGGCTTTAAATTGTGAACTTGTTTATTGAAATGGTTAAATGTAGTGACTTGAAATTGTGAACTTGTTTCTTGACAATGGTTAAGTGTAGTGACTTGAAATTGTAAACTTGTTTCTTGAAAATGATTAAGTGTAGTTGCTTGAAATGTGAATTAGTGACTTGAAAATGGTAAAGTGAACTGACTTGAAATTGTGAAATTGTTTAATGAAATGGTTAAATGTAGTGACTTGAAATTGTGAACTTGTTTCTTGAAAATGGTTGAGTGTAGTGACTTGAAATGTGAATTAGTGACTAGAAAATGGTTAAGTGTAGTGACTTGAAATTGTGAACTTGTTTAATGAAATGGTTAAATGTAGTGACTTGAAATTGTGAACTTGTTTCTTGAAAAGGTTAAGTGTAGTGACTTGAAATGTGAATTAGTGACTTGAAAATGGTTAAGTTTAGTGACTTGAAATGTGAATTAGTGACTTGAAAATGGATAAATATAGTGACTTGAAATTGCGAACTTGTTTCTAGAAAATGTTTAAGGTTAGTTACTTGAAATGTGAATTAGTGACTAGAAAATGGTTAAGTATAGTGACTTGAAATTGTGAACTTGTTTGATGAAAAGGTTAAGTGTAGTGACTTGAAATTGTGAACTTGTTTTTTGAAAAGGTTAAGTGTAGTGACTTGAAATGTGATTAGTGACTTGAAAATAGTTAAGTGTAGTGATTTGAAAATGTGAACTTGTTTATTGAAATGGTTAAATGTAGTGACTTGAAATGTGAATTAGTGACTTGAAAATGGTTAAGTGTAGTGACTTGAAATTGTGAACTTGTTTAATGAAATGGTTATATGTAGTGACTTGAAAATGTGAACTTGTTTCTTGAAAATGGTTAAGTGTAGTGACTTGAAATGTGAATTGGTGACTTGAAAATAGTTAATTGTAGTGACTTTAAATTGTGAACTTGTTTATTGAAATGGTTAAATGTAGTGACTTGAAATTGTGAACTTATTTCTTGAAAATGGTCAAGTGTAGTGACTTCAAAATATGAATTAGTGACTTTAAAATGGTTAAGCGTCGTGACTTGAAATGTGAATTAGTGACTTGAAAATGGTTAAATATAGTGACTTGAAACTGTGAACTTGTTACATGAAATTTGAACTAGTAACTTGAAATGGTTAAATGTAGTGACATGAAATTGTGAACATGTTTCTTGAAAATGGTTAAGTGTAGTGACTTGAAGTTGAGAACTTGTTTCTTGAAAATATTTCAGATTAGATATTTGAAATGTGAATTAGTGACTAGAAAATGGTTAAGTGTAGTGACTTGAAATTGAGAACTTGTTTCTTGAAGTGTTTAAGATTAGTAATTTAAAATGTGAATTAGTGACTAGAAAATTGTTAAGTGTAGTGACTTGAAATGTGAATTAGTGACTTGAAAATGGTTAAGTGAAGTGACTTGAAATGTGAATTAGTGACTTGAAATGGTTAAGTGTAGTGACTTGAAATGTGAATTAGTGACTTGAAAATGGTTAAGTGAAGTGACTTGAAATGTGAATTAGTGACTTGAAAATGGTTAAGTGTAGTTACTTGAAATGTGAATTAGTGACTTGAAAATGGTTAAGTGTAGTGACTTGAAACTGTGAACTTGTTACTTGAAATTTGAACTAGTAACTTGAAATGGTTAAATGTAGTGACATAAAATTGTGAACATGTTTCTTGAAAATGGTTAAGTATAGTGACTTGAAGTTGAGAACTTGTTTCTTGAAAATATTTCATATTAGATATTTGAAATGTGAATTAGTGACTAGAAAATGGTTAAGTGTAGTGACTTGAAACTGAGAACTTGTTTCTTGAAAATGTTTAAAATTAGTGACTTAAAATGTGAATTAGTGACTATAAAATGGTTAAGTGTAGTGACTTGAAATGTGAATTAGTGACTTGAAAATGGTTAAGTGTAGTTACTTGAAATGTGAATTAGTGACTTGAAAATGGTTAAGTGAAGTGACTTGAAATTGTGAAATTGTTGAATGAAATGGTTAAATGTTGTGACTTGAAATTGTGAACTTGTTTGATGAAAAGGTTAAATGTAGTGACTTGAAATTGTGAACTTGTTTTTTGTAAAGGTTAAGTGTAGTGACTTGAAATGTGATTAGTGATTTGAAAATAGTTAAGTGTAGTGACTTGAATCTTTGAACTTGTTTATTGAAATGGTTAAATGTAGTGACTTGAAATGTGAACTAGTGACTTGAAAATGGTTAAGTGTAGTGACTTGAAATTGTGAACTTGTTTAATGAAATGGTTAAATGTAGTGACTTGAAAATGTGAACTTGTTTCTTGAAAATGGTTAAGTGTAGTGACTTGAAATGTGAATTAGTGACTTGAAAATGGTTAAGCGTAGTGATTTGAAAATGGTTAAATATAGTGACTTGAAACTGTGAACTTGTTACGCGAAATTTGAACTAGTAACTTGAAATGGTTAAATGTAGTGACATGAAATTTTGAACATGTTTCTTGAAAATAGTTAAGTGTAGTGACTTGAAGTTGAGAACTTGTTTCTTGAAAATATTTCAGATTAGATATTTGAAATGTGAATTAGTGACCAGAAAATGGTTAAGTGTAGTGACTTGAAATTGAGAACTTGTTTCTTGAAGTGTTTAAGATTAGTGGCTTAAAATGTGAATTAGTGACTAGAAAATAGTTAAGTGTAGTGACTTGAAATGTGAATTAGTGACTTGAAAATGGTTAAGTGTAGTTACGTGAAATGTGAATTAGTGACTTGAAAATGGTTAAGTGAAGTGACTTGAAATTGTGAAATTGTTGAATGAAATGGTTAAATGTTGTGACTTGAAATTGTGAACTTGTTTCTTGAAAATGGTTAAGTGTAGTGACTTGAAATTGTGAAATTGTTTCTTGAAAAGGTTAAGTGTAGTGATTTGAAATGTGAATTAGTGACTTGAAAATGGATAAATATAGTGACTTGAAATTCCAAACTTGTTTCTAGAAAATGTTTAAGATTAGTTACTAGAAATGTGAATTAGTGACTAGAAAATGGTTAAGTGTAGTGACTTGAAATTGTGAACTTGTTTAATGAAAAGGTTAAATGTAGTGACTTGAAATTGAGAACTTGTTTTTTGAAAAGGTTAAGTGTAGTGACTTGAAATATGATTAGTGACTTGAAAATAGTTAAGTGTAGTGACTTGAATCTGTGAACTTGTTTATTGAAATGGTTAAATGTAGTGACTTGAAATGTGAATTAGTGATTTGAAAATGGTTAAGTGTAGTGACTTGAAATGTGAATTAGTGACTTGAAAATGGTTATGTGTAGTGTCTTGAAATTGTAAACTTTTTTCTTGAAAATGATTAAGTGTAGTTACTTGAAATGTGAATTAGTGACTTGAAAATGGTAAAGTGAAGTGACTTGAAATTGTGAAATTGTTTAATGAAATGGTTGAATGTAGTGACTTGAAATTGTGAACTTGTTTCTTGAAAATAGTTGAGTGTAGTGACTTGAAATGTGAATTAGTGACTAGAAAATGGTTAAGTGTAGTGACTTGAAATTGTGAACTTGTTTAATGAAATGGTTAAATGTAGTGACTTGAAATTGTGAACTTGTTTCTTGAAAAGGTTAAGTGTAGTGACTTGAAATGTGAATTAGTGACTTGAAAATGGTTAAGTTTAGTGACTTGAAATGTGAATTAGCGACGTGAAAATGGATAAATATAGTGACTTGAAATTGCGAACTTGTTTCTAGAAAATGTTTAAGATTAGTTACTTGAAATGTGAATTAGTGACTAGAAAATGGCTAAGTGTAGTGACTTGAAATTGTGAACTTGTTTAATGAAAAGGTTAAATGTAGTGACTTGAAATTGTGAACTTGTTTTTTGAAAAGGTTAAGTGTAGTGACTTGAAATGTGAGTAGTGACTTGAAAATAGTTAAGTGTAGTGACTTGAATCTGTGAACTTGTTTATTGAAATGGTTAAATGTAGTGACTTGAAATGTGAATTAGTGACTTGAAAATGGATAAATATAGTGACTTGAAATTGTGAATTAGTGACTTGAAAATGGTTAAGTGTAGTGACTTGAAATTGTAAACTTGTTTCTTGAAAATGATTAAGTGTAGTTACTTGAAATGTGAATTAGTGACTTGGAAATGGTTAAGTATAGTTACTTGAAATGTGAATTAGTGACTTGAAAATGGTAAAGTGAAGTGACTTGAAATTGTCAAATTGTTTAATGAAATGGTTAAATGTAGTGACTTGAAATTGTGAACTTGTTTCTTGAAAAGGTTAAGTGTAGTGACTTGAAATGTGAATTAGTGACTTGAAAATGGATAAATATAGTGACTTGAAATTGCGAACTTGTTTCTAGAAAATGGTTGAGTGAAGTGACTTGAAATGTGAATTAGTGACTAGAAAAGGTTAAATGTAGTGACTTGAAATTGTGAACTTGTTTTTTGAAAAGGTTAAGTGTAGTGACTTGAAATGTGATTAGTGACTTGAAAATAGTTAAGTGTAGTGACTTGAATCTGTGAACTTGTTTATTGAAATGGTTAAATGTAGTGACTTGAAATGTGAATTAGTGACTTGAAAATGGTTAAGCTTAGTGACTTGAAATGTGAATTAGTGACTTGAAAATGGTTAAGTGTAGTGACTTGAAATTGTGAACTTGTTTAATGAAATGGTTAAATGTAATGACTTGAAAATGTGAACTTGTTTCATGAAAATGGTTAAGTGTAGTGACTTGAAATGTGAATTAGTGACTTGAAAATAGTTAAGTGTAGTGACTTTAAATTGTGAACTTGTTTATTGAAATGGTTAAATGTAGTGACTTGAAATTGTGAACTTATTTCTTGAAAATGGTCAAGTATAGTGACTTGAAATGTGAATTAGTGACTTGAAAATGGTTAAGCTTAGTGACTTGAAATGTGAATTAGTGACTTGAAAATGGTTAAGTGTAGTGGCTTTAAATTGTGAACTTGTTTATTGAAATGGTTAAATGTAGTGACTTGAAATTGTGAACTTGTTTCTTGACAATGGTTAAGTGTAGTGACTTGAAATTGTAAACTTGTTTCTTGAAAATGTTTCAGATTAGATATTTGAAATGTGAATTAGTGACTAGAAAATGGTTAAGTGTAGTGACTTGAAATTGAGAACTTGTTTCTTGAAAATGTTTAAGATCAGTGACTTAAAATGTGAATTAGTGACTTGAAAATAGTTAAGTGTAGTGACTTGAAACTGTGAACTTGTTACTTGAAATTTGAACTAGTAACTTGAAATGGTTAAATGTAGTGACATAAAATTGTGAACATGTTTCTTGAAAATGGTTAAGTATAGTGACTTGAAGTTGAGAACTTGTTTCTTGAAAATATTTCATATTAGATATTTGAAATGTGAATTAGTGACTAGAAAATGGTTAAGTGTAGTGACTTGAAACTGAGAACTTGTTTCTTGAAAATGTTTAAAATTAGTGACTTAAAATGTGAATTAGTGACTATAAAATGGTTAAGTGTAGTGACTTGAAATGTGAATTAGTGACTTGAAAATGGTTAAGTGTAGTTACTTGAAATGTGAATTAGTGACTTGAAAATGGTTAAGTGAAGTGACTTGAAATTGTGAAATTGTTGAATGAAATGGTTAAATGTTGTGACTTGAAATTGTGAACTTGTTTGATGAAAAGGTTAAATGTAGTGACTTGAAATTGTGAACTTGTTTTTTGTAAAGGTTAAGTGTAGTGACTTGAAATGTGATTAGTGATTTGAAAATAGTTAAGTGTAGTGACTTGAATCTTTGAACTTGTTTATTGAAATGGTTAAATGTAGTGACTTGAAATGTGAACTAGTGACTTGAAAATGGTTAAGTGTAGTGACTTGAAATTGTGAACTTGTTTAATGAAATGGTTAAATGTAGTGACTTGAAAATGTGAACTTGTTTCTTGAAAATGGTTAAGTGTAGTGACTTGAAATGTGAATTAGTGACTTGAAAATGGTTAAGCGTAGTGATTTGAAAATGGTTAAATATAGTGACTTGAAACTGTGAACTTGTTACGCGAAATTTGAACTAGTAACTTGAAATGGTTAAATGTAGTGACATGAAATTTTGAACATGTTTCTTGAAAATAGTTAAGTGTAGTGACTTGAAGTTGAGAACTTGTTTCTTGAAAATATTTCAGATTAGATATTTGAAATGTGAATTAGTGACCAGAAAATGGTTAAGTGTAGTGACTTGAAATTGAGAACTTGTTTCTTGAAGTGTTTAAGATTAGTGGCTTAAAATGTGAATTAGTGACTAGAAAATAGTTAAGTGTAGTGACTTGAAATGTGAATTAGTGACTTGAAAATGGTTAAGTGTAGTTACGTGAAATGTGAATTAGTGACTTGAAAATGGTTAAGTGAAGTGACTTGAAATTGTGAAATTGTTGAATGAAATGGTTAAATGTTGTGACTTGAAATTGTGAACTTGTTTCTTGAAAATGGTTAAGTGTAGTGACTTGAAATTGTGAAATTGTTTCTTGAAAAGGTTAAGTGTAGTGATTTGAAATGTGAATTAGTGACTTGAAAATGGATAAATATAGTGACTTGAAATTCCAAACTTGTTTCTAGAAAATGTTTAAGATTAGTTACTAGAAATGTGAATTAGTGACTAGAAAATGGTTAAGTGTAGTGACTTGAAATTGTGAACTTGTTTAATGAAAAGGTTAAATGTAGTGACTTGAAATTGAGAACTTGTTTTTTGAAAAGGTTAAGTGTAGTGACTTGAAATATGATTAGTGACTTGAAAATAGTTAAGTGTAGTGACTTGAATCTGTGAACTTGTTTATTGAAATGGTTAAATGTAGTGACTTGAAATGTGAATTAGTGATTTGAAAATGGTTAAGTGTAGTGACTTGAAATGTGAATTAGTGACTTGAAAATGGTTATGTGTAGTGTCTTGAAATTGTAAACTTTTTTCTTGAAAATGATTAAGTGTAGTTACTTGAAATGTGAATTAGTGACTTGAAAATGGTAAAGTGAAGTGACTTGAAATTGTGAAATTGTTTAATGAAATGGTTGAATGTAGTGACTTGAAATTGTGAACTTGTTTCTTGAAAATAGTTGAGTGTAGTGACTTGAAATGTGAATTAGTGACTAGAAAATGGTTAAGTGTAGTGACTTGAAATTGTGAACTTGTTTAATGAAATGGTTAAATGTAGTGACTTGAAATTGTGAACTTGTTTCTTGAAAAGGTTAAGTGTAGTGACTTGAAATGTGAATTAGTGACTTGAAAATGGTTAAGTTTAGTGACTTGAAATGTGAATTAGCGACTTGAAAATGGATAAATATAGTGACTTGAAATTGCGAACTTGTTTCTAGAAAATGTTTAAGATTAGTTACTTGAAATGTGAATTAGTGACTAGAAAATGGCTAAGTGTAGTGACTTGAAATTGTGAACTTGTTTAATGAAAAGGTTAAATGTAGTGACTTGAAATTGTGAACTTGTTTTTTGAAAAGGTTAAGTGTAGTGACTTGAAATGTGAGTAGTGACTTGAAAATAGTTAAGTGTAGTGACTTGAATCTGTGAACTTGTTTATTGAAATGGTTAAATGTAGTGACTTGAAATGTGAATTAGTGACTTGAAAATGGATAAATATAGTGACTTGAAATTGTGAATTAGTGACTTGAAAATGGTTAAGTGTAGTGACTTGAAATTGTAAACTTGTTTCTTGAAAATGATTAAGTGTAGTTACTTGAAATGTGAATTAGTGACTTGGAAATGGTTAAGTATAGTTACTTGAAATGTGAATTAGTGACTTGAAAATGGTAAAGTGAAGTGACTTGAAATTGTCAAATTGTTTAATGAAATGGTTAAATGTAGTGACTTGAAATTGTGAACTTGTTTCTTGAAAAGGTTAAGTGTAGTGACTTGAAATGTGAATTAGTGACTTGAAAATGGATAAATATAGTGACTTGAAATTGCGAACTTGTTTCTAGAAAATGGTTGAGTGAAGTGACTTGAAATGTGAATTAGTGACTAGAAAAGGTTAAATGTAGTGACTTGAAATTGTGAACTTGTTTTTTGAAAAGGTTAAGTGTAGTGACTTGAAATGTGATTAGTGACTTGAAAATAGTTAAGTGTAGTGACTTGAATCTGTGAACTTGTTTATTGAAATGGTTAAATGTAGTGACTTGAAATGTGAATTAGTGACTTGAAAATGGTTAAGCTTAGTGACTTGAAATGTGAATTAGTGACTTGAAAATGGTTAAGTGTAGTGACTTGAAATTGTGAACTTGTTTAATGAAATGGTTAAATGTAATGACTTGAAAATGTGAACTTGTTTCATGAAAATGGTTAAGTGTAGTGACTTGAAATGTGAATTAGTGACTTGAAAATAGTTAAGTGTAGTGACTTTAAATTGTGAACTTGTTTATTGAAATGGTTAAATGTAGTGACTTGAAATTGTGAACTTATTTCTTGAAAATGGTCAAGTATAGTGACTTGAAATGTGAATTAGTGACTTGAAAATGGTTAAGCTTAGTGACTTGAAATGTGAATTAGTGACTTGAAAATGGTTAAGTGTAGTGGCTTTAAATTGTGAACTTGTTTATTGAAATGGTTAAATGTAGTGACTTGAAATTGTGAACTTGTTTCTTGACAATGGTTAAGTGTAGTGACTTGAAATTGTAAACTTGTTTCTTGAAAATGATTAAGTGTAGTTACTTGAAATGTGAATTAGTGACTTGAAAATGGTAAAGTGAACTGACTTGAAATTGTGAAATTGTTTAATGAAATGGTTAAATGTAGTGACTTGAAATTGTGAACTTGTTTCTTGAAAATGGTTGAGTGTAGTGACTTGAAATGTGAATTAGTGACTAGAAAATGGTTAAGTGTAGTGACTTGAAATTGTGAACTTGTTTAATGAAATGGTTAAATGTAGTGACTTGAAAGTGTGAACTTGTTTCTTGAAAAGGTTAAGTGTAGTGACTTGAAATGTGAATTAGTGACTTGAAAATGGTTAAGTTTAGTGACTTGAAATGTGAATTAGTGACTTGAAAATGGATAAATATAGTGACTTGAAATTGCGAACTTGTTTCTAGAAAATGTTTAAGATTAGTTACTTGAAATGTGAATTAGTGACTACAAAATGGTTAAGTATAGTGACTTGAAATTGTGAACTTGTTTGATGAAAAGGTTAAGTGTAGTGACTTGAAATTGTGAACTTGTTTTTTGAAAAGGTTAAGTGTAGTGACTTGAAATGTGATTAGTGACTTGAAAATAGTTAAGTGTAGTGACTTGAAAATGTGAACTTGTTTATTGAAATGGTTAAATGTAGTGACTTGAAATGTGAATTAGTGACTTGAAAATGGTTAAGTGTAGTGACTTGAAATTGTGAACTTGTTTAATGAAATGGTTATATGTAGTGACTTGAAAATGTGAACTTGTTTCTTGAAAATGGTTAAGTGTAGTGACTTGAAATGTGAATTGGTGACTAGAAAATGGTTAAGTGTAGTGACTTTAAATTGTGAACTTGTTTATTGAAATGGTTAAATGTAGTGACTTGAAATTGTGAACTTATTTCTTGAAAATGGTCAAGTGTAGTGACTTCAAAATATGAATTAGTGACTTGAAAATGGTTAAGCGTAGTGACTTGAAATGTGAATTAGTGACTTGAAAATGGTTAAATATAGTGACTTGAAACTGTGAACTTGTTACTTGAAATTTGAACTAGTAACTTGAAATGGTTAAATGTAGTGACATGAAATTGTGAACATGTTTCTTGAAAATGGTTAAGTGTAGTGACTTGAAGTTGAGAACTTGTTTCTTGAAAATATTTCAGATTAGATATTTGAAATGTGAATTAGTGACTAGAAAATGGTTAAGTGTAGTGACTTGAAATTGAGAACTTGTTTCTTGAAGTGTTTATGATTAGTGATTTAAAATGTGAATTAGTGACTAGAAAATTGTTAAGTGTAGTGACTTGAAATGTGAATTAGTGACTTGAAAATGGTTAAGTGAAGTGACTTGAAATGTGAATTAGTGACTTGAAATGGTTAAGTGTAGTGACTTGAAATGTGAATTAGTGACTTGAAAATGGTTAAGTAAAGTGACTTGAAATGTGAATTAGTGACTTGAAAATGGTTAAGTGTAGTTACTTGAAATGTGAATTAGTGACTTGAAAATGGTTAAGTATAGTGACTTGAAACTGTGAACTTGTTACTTGAAATTTGAACTAGTAACTTGAAATGGTTAAATGTAGTGACATAAAATTGTGAACATGTTTCTTGAAAATGGTTAAGTATAGTGACTTGAAGTTGAGAACTTGTTTCTTGAAAATATTTCATATTAGATATTTGAAATGTGAATTAGTGACTAGAAAATGGTTAAGTGTAGTGACTTGAAACTGAGAACTTGTTTCTTGAAAACGTTTAAAATTAGTGACTTTAAATGTGAATTAGTGACTATAAAATGGTTAAGTGTAGTGACTTGAAATGTGAATTAGTGACTTGAAAATGGTTAAGTGTAGTTACTTGAAATGTGAATTAGTGACTTGAAAATGGTTAAGTGAAGTGACTTGAAATTGTGAAATTGTTGAATGAAATGGTTAAATGTTGTGACTTGAAATTGTGAACTTGTTTGATGAAAAGGTTAAATGTAGTGACTTGAAATTGTGAACTTGTTTTTTGAAAAGGTTAAGTGTAGTGACTTGAAATGTGATTAGTGATTTGAAAATAGTTAAGTGTAGTGACTTGAATCTGTGAACTTGTTTATTGAAATGGTTAAATGTAGTGACTTGAAATGTGAATTAGTGACTTGAAAATGGTTAAGTGTAGTGACTTGAAATTGTGAACTTGTTTAATGAAATGGTTAAATGTAGTGACTTGAAAATGTGAACTTGTTTCTTGAAAATGGTTAAGTGTAGTGACTTGAAATGTGAATTAGTGACTTGAAAATACTTAAGTGTAGTGACTTTAAATTGTGAACTTGTTTATTGAAATGGTTAAATGTAGTGACTTGAAATTGTGAACTTATTACTTGAAAATGGTCAAGTGTAGTGACTTCAAAATATGAATTAGTGACTTGAAAATTGTTAAGCGTAGTGACTTGAAATATGAATTAGTGACTTGAAAATGATTAAATATAGTGACTTGAAACTGTGAACTTGTTACTTGAAATTTGAACTAGTAACTTGAAATGGTTAAATGTAGTGACATGAAATTGTGAACATGTTTCTTGAAAATAGTTAAGTGTAGTGACTTGAAGTTGAGAACTTGTTTCTTGAAAATATTTCAGATTAGATATTTGAAATGTGAATTAGTGACCAGAAAATAGTTAAGTGTAGTGACTTGAAATTGAGAACTTGTTTCTTGAAGTGTTTAAGATTAGTGGCTTAAAATGTGAATTAGTGACTAGAAAATGGTTAAGTGTAGTGACTTGAAATGTGAATTAGTGACTTGAAAATGGTTAAGTGTAGTTACTTGAAATGTGAATTAGTGACTTGAAAATGGTTAAGTGAAGTGACTTGAAATTTTGAAATTGTTGAATGAAATGGTTAAATGTTGTGACTTGAAATTGTGAACTTGTTTCTTGAAAATGGTTAAGTGCATTGACTTGAAAATGGTTAAATATAGTGACTTGAAACTGTGAACTTGTTACTTGAAATTTGAACTAGTAACTTGAAATGGTTAAATGTAGTGACATAAAATTGTGAACATGTTTCTTGAAAATGGTTAAGTATAGTGACTTGAAGTTGAGAACTTGTTTCTTGAAAATATTTCATATTAGATATTTGAAATGTGAATTAGTGACTAGAAAATGGTTAAGTGTAGTGACTTGAAACTGAGAACTTGTTTCTTGAAAATGTTTAAAATTAGTGACTTAAAATGTGAATTAGTGACTATAAAATGGTTAAGTGTAGTGACTTGAAATGTGAATTAGTGACTTGAAAATGGTTAAGTGTAGTTACGTGAAATGTGAATTAGTGACTTGAAAATGGTTAAGTGAAGTGACTTGAAATTGTGAAATTGTTGAATGAAATGGTTAAATGTTGTGACTTGAAATTGTGAACTTGTTTCTTGAAAATGGTTAAGTGTAGTGACTTGAAATTGTGAAATTGTTTCTTGAAAAGGTTAAGTGTAGTGATTTGAAATGTGAATTAGTGACTTGAAAATGGATAAATATAGTGACTTGAAATTGCAAACTTGTTTCTAGAAAATGTTTAAGATTAGTTACTAGAAATGTGAATTAGTGACTAGAAAATGGTTAAGTGTAGTGACTTGAAATTGTGAACTTGTTTAATGGAAAGGTTAAATGTAGTGACTTGAAATTGAGAACTTGTTTTTTGAAAAGGTTAAGTGTAGTGACTTGAAATATGATTAGTGACTTGAAAATAGTTAAGTGTAGTGACTTGAATCTGTGAACTTGTTTATTGAAATGGTTAAATGCGGTGACTTGAAATGTGAATTAGTGATTTGAAAATGGTTAAGTGTAGTGACTTGAAATGTGAATTAGTGACTTGAAAATGGTTAAGTGTAGTGTCTTGAAATTGTAAACTTTTTTCTTGAAAATGATTAAGTGTAGTTACTTGAAATGTGAATTAGTGACTTGAAAATGGTAAAGTGAAGTGACTTGAAATTGTGAAATTGTTTAATGAAATGGTTGAATGTAGTGACTTGAAATTGTGAACTTGTTTCTTGAAAATAGTTGAGTGTAGTGACTTGAAATGTGAATTAGTGACTAGAAAATGGTTAAGTGTAGTGACTTGAAATTGTGAACTTGTTTAATGAAATGGTTAAATGTAGTGACTTGAAATTGTGAACTTGTTTTTTGAAAAGGTTAAGTGTAGTGACTTGAAATGTGAGTAGTGACTTGAAAATAGTTAAGTGTAGTGACTTGAATCTGTGAACTTGTTTATTGAAATGGTTAAATGTAGTGACTTGAAATGTGAATTAGTGACTTGAAAATGGATAAATATAGTGACTTGAAATTGTGAATTAGTGACTTGAAAATGGTTAAGTGTAGTGACTTGAAATTGTAAACTTGTTTCTTGAAAATGATTAAGTGTAGTTACTTGAAATGTGAATTAGTGACTTGGAAATGGTTAAGTATAGTTACTTGAAATGTGAATTAGTGACTTGAAAATGGTAAAGTGAAGTGACTTGAAATTGTCAAATTGTTTAATGAAATGGTTAAATGTAGTGACTTGAAATTGTGAACTTGTTTCTTGAAAAGGTTAAGTGTAGTGACTTGAAATGTGAATTAGTGACTTGAAAATGGATAAATATAGTGACTTGAAATTGCGAACTTGTTTCTAGAAAATGGTTGAGTGAAGTGACTTGAAATGTGAATTAGTGACTAGAAAAGGTTAAATGTAGTGACTTGAAATTGTGAACTTGTTTTTTGAAAAGGTTAAGTGTAGTGACTTGAAATGTGATTAGTGACTTGAAAATAGTTAAGTGTAGTGACTTGAATCTGTGAACTTGTTTATTGAAATGGTTAAATGTAGTGACTTGAAATGTGAATTAGTGACTTGAAAATGGTTAAGCTTAGTGACTTGAAATGTGAATTAGTGACTTGAAAATGGTTTAGTGTTGTGACTTGAAATTGTGAACTTGTTTAATGAAATGGTTAAATGTAATGACTTGAAAATGTGAACTAGTTTCTTGATATTTGAACAAGTAACTTGAAATGGTTAAATGTAGTGACATGAAAGTGTGAACATGTTTCTTGAAAATGGCTAAGTGTAGTGATTTGAAGTTGAGAACTTGTTTCTTGAAAATGTTTCAGATTATATATTTGAAATTTGAATTAGTGACTAGAAAATGGTTAAGTGTAATGACTTGAAATTGAGAACTTGATTCTAGAAAATGTTTAAGATTAGTTATTTGAAATGTGAATTAGTGACTAGAAAATGGTTAAGTGTCGTGACTTGAAATTGTGAACTTGTTTAATGAAAAGGTTAAATGTAGTGACTTGAAATTGTGAACTTGTTTTTTGAAAAGGTTAAGTGTAGTGACTTGAAATGTGATTAGTGACTTGAAAATGGTCAAGTATAGTGACTTGAAATGTGAATTAGTGACTTGAAAATGGTTAAGCGTAGTGACTTGAAATGTGAATTAGTGACTTGAAAATGGTTAAGTGTAGTGACTGGAAATTGTGAACTTGTTTAATGAAATGGTTAAATGTAGTGACTTGAAAATGTGAACTTGTTTCTTGAAAATGGTTAAGTGTAGTGACATGAAATGTGAATTAGTGACTTGAAAATAGTTAAGTGTAGTGACTTTAAATTGTGAACTTGTTTATTGAAATGGTTAAATGTAGTGACTTGAAATTGTGAACTTGTTTCTTGACAATGGTTAAGTGTAGTGACTTGAAATGTGAATTAGTGACTTGAAAATAGTTAAGTGTAGTGACTTGAAATTGTAAACTTGTTTCTTGAAAATGATTAAGTGTAGTTACTTGATATGTGAATTAGTGACTTGAAAATGGTAAAGTGAAGTGACTTTAAATTGTGAAATTGTTTAATGAAATGGTTAAATGTAGTGACTTGAAATTGTGAACTTGTTTCTTGAAAATGGTTGAGTGTAGTGACTTGAAATGTGAATTAGTGACTAGAAAATGGTTAAGTGCAGTGACTTGAAATTGTGAACTTGTTTAATGAAATGGTTAAATGTAGTGACTTGAAATTGTGAACTTGTTTCTTGAAAAGGTTAAGTGTAGTGACTCTAAATGTGAATTAGTGACTTGAAAATGGTTAAGTTTAGTGACTTGAAATGTGAATTAGTGACTTGAAATTGCGAACTTGTTTCTAGAAAATGTTTAAGATTAGTTACTTGAAATGTGAATTAGTGACTAGAAAATGGTTAAGTATAGTGACTTGAAATTGTGAACTTGTTTGATGAAAAGGTTAAATGTAGTGACTTGAAATTGTGAACTTATTTTTTGAAAAGGTTAAGTGTAGTGACTTGAAATGTGATTAGTGACTTGAAAATAGTTAAGTGTAGTGACTTGAATCTGTGAACTTGTTTATTGAAATGGTTAAATGTAGTGACTTGAAATGTGAATTAGTGACTTGAAAATGGTTAAGTGTAGTGACTTGAAATTATGAACTTGTTTAATGAAATGGTTAAATGTAGTGACTTGAAAATGTGAACTTGTTTCTTGAAAATGGTTAAGTGTAGTGACTTGAAATGTGAATTAGTGACTTGAAAATAGTTAAGTGTAGTGACTTTAAATTGTGAACTTGTTTATTGAAATGGTTAAATGTAGTGAGTTGAAATTGTGAACTTATTTCTTGAAAATGGTCAAGTATAGTGACTTGAAATGTGAATTAGTGACTTGAAAATGGTTAAGCTTAGTGACTTGAAATGTGAATTAGTGACTTGAAAATGGTTAAGTGTAGTGACTTGAAATTGTGAACTTGTTTAATGAAATGGTTAAATGTAATGACTTGAAAATGTGAACTAGTTTCTTGAAAATGGTTAAGTGTAGTGACTTGAAATGTGAATTAGTGACTTGAAAATAGTTAAGTGTAGTGACTTTAAATTGTGAACTTGTTTATTGAAATGGTTAAATGTAGTGACTTGAAATTGTGAACTTATTTCTTGAAAATGGTCAAGTGTAGTGACTTGAAATGTGAATTAGTGACTAGAAAATGGTTAAGTGTAGTGACTTGAAATTGTGAACTTGTTTAATGAAATGGTTAAATGTAGTGACTAGAAATTGTGAACTTGTTTCTTGAAAAGGTTAAGTGTAGTGACTTGAAATGTGAATTAGTGACTTGAAAATGGTTAAGTTTAGTGACTTGAATTGTGAATTAGTGACTTGAAAATGGATAATTATAGTGACTTGAAATTGCGAACTTGTTTCTAGAAAATGTTTAAGATTAGTTACTTGAAATGTGAATTAGTGACTTGAAAATGGTTAAGTGTAGTGACTTGAAATTGTGAACTTGTTTAATGAAATGGTTAAATGTAGTGACTTGAAAATGTGAACTTGTTTCTTGAAAATTGTTAAGTGTAGTGACTTGAAATGTGAATTAGTGACTTGAAAATAGTTAAGTGTAGTGACTTTAAATTGTGAACTTATTTATTGAAATGGTTAAATGTACTGACTTGAAATTGTGAACTTATTTCTTGAAAATGGTCAAGTATAGTGACTTGAAATGTGAATTAGTGACTTGAAAATGGTTAAGCGTAGTGACTTGAAATGTGAATTAGTGACTTGAAAATGGTTAAGTGTAGTGACTTGAAATTGTGAACTTGTTTAATGAAATGGTTAAATGTAGTGACTTGAAAATGTGAACTTGTTTCTTGAAAATGGTTAAGTGTAGTGACATGAATTGTGAATTAGTGACTTGAAAATATGTAACACCCCGTACTTTATCACCTCACTTGATACCTTGGGATCATAACTACATAGGTGTTGAGATGCCATGCATATGTGTTTTATAGTGTCATTGGTGAAACATTTGATATCGGACTTAACATGTGCGATTAGATCTTCGTAGGAGGTGTGTGGTGATTTCGTGGAGCATTTGGGTAAGAACTCGTACATATTCGATCCTCATTTGGTGACTTTAAGTCATGTTACTTGATGGTTAAGACCACTAAGTAAGTGTTTTGTAGTGTTTTGATAAGGGATTGGACGATACGTAAACGTTGGATTAGTGGCCGAAAATTTCAGCAAAATGCTGAAACTTGCGCCACTACCCTGTTTCAGGGGTGTGGCGCAAGCCACCAGCCTGCAGAAAATTCAGAGAAGGCCCAAAACTTGCGCCACTACCCTGTTTCAGGGGGTGTGGCGCAAGGCACAACAATAATACCCTTTCCGGAGTCGTTTTGTAATGCAATTCTACGACGATTTCTAAATGGTTTCTTATGGTTCTTTGGAGTTATTTGAGCATTGTTAAAGCTTCAAACACTTCAACACACTTTTACATACTCCTACATGATCAAATCATGAAATGAGAATAGTGATCCAAAATGTCCAATGAAACCAAGGGCGACTAGAATTCCAATTTTTGCGATCGAGGCGACGAATGAGAATCTTTTAAGAGAATATTGTCGTAACATTATGGACGTATATAAACATGAGAGATATGGTGAATAATGCATGAAACTTGTTGGGTTAAATGGATATGTCTTTTGGGCCAAATTAAGGCCCAAAAGTGGAAGAAATCCATGGCCCAAATGGGTACTATAATTCCGCGTTTAGATAAATGACCCAAGAAGATAAGATCAAAGGACCACCCCCACAAATGGTATCAGAGCACAGAAGAATAAATAGTAATGACATAAATAAACAAGAGCACGATAAACAAGAGTACAGTAGTCAAAAAGCTAAAACGACAAAATATAGGAATAAGATTATGGAACATAGAGATAGACTAACCATAGAAAATTACCATAAAAAAAACTGCTAAATTACTGAATACACCACTTGAATATGGCGAAGAATTAACTTATGATGATCCACGATATCCAAGAGTTATGAAACAGATACAAAGAAATGATAAAATACAGAAACTTAGAAAAGAATTAAAGAAATTATATCATGATTACGAACCTACCAAAATAGATATAATCTCATATATAGAATACAAATATATCAAAAATTTGAAAAAACAATTGAAAGAAAAAGATGACACATAAACAGGCACCTATGAGAATAGTAAAAACAATAAAAATGAACCAGTTAACAAATAAAATTCAGAAAAAATATAAAAGAAATATCCAAAGGAAACAAAAACTTAAAGAAATTACACAAATAATAAAAGAAATAAATAACTTGTATAAAGCCATGACTAAATTGGTCATAGCACTAGACAAAATAACTATATCAATAAAACAAACTATAAATGGATAAGCCTGAACCAAGTAACCCAGTATACAAATATCCAGAAACACCAAGAATAATAAGAAAAACAGAATTACTTAGAAAGATTATAGATACACAAGAAGAACTTAACATAAGAAAAGAAAGATTAAATTATAATATATTTGCAGGAGTAACTAAAAAATCAATAGATGCACAAAAACAAACTATAAGAGAATTAGAATTACAAAAAGATATATTAGAATTCAAATATGCTTATGAATAAAGAAGAATATCCAGTAGAAGAAAAAACATTTATAGGAACAGAAGGTACACAAATAATTATAGTACATTCAAATATAGGTCGACGATATAGAAAATTAGGAACTAAATTACATTTAATGCCAGAACAAAATTCGGCAAAATTAAAAGATAGTCTAACAGAAATGGTAAGATTACAAAAAGAAAATAATGAAATAGATCAAAAACTAGAAGTTGAAAAAATACGTATAGAAGCAAAAAAGGAAATAGAGCAATTAAAACTTAAACAAGTAAAAGAAGAACCACAACAAGAAATTAGAGAAACAGTTCAAGAAACTCCCAGTATCTCATATATAGATCTCGAACCATCTACAAAAATAAGAGAAATGGAAAAAGAATTAGCATTACTAAAACAAATATACGCAAAGAAAGTAAAAGAAAGGGAAGAACGACAAAAATTATCTAAGGAAAAACAATTAGAAAAGGAAAGGCAATTAGCAGAAGAATTAGAAAAAATTAAGGAAAAAATACAAATTGAAGAAACTAATCCAGAAGTAACAGAAGAGTTTACAACTCTAAGCATAGATAATATAGAAAACGATGATGAACAATATGAGGAAGAACAAGAGATAAGTGAAACCTATACAGAAATTATGGACCAAATTACAAAAACAGATTTAGAGATAAATACAACAAATGTGAACCAAATATAAATACACTAAAAAATGAGGCTAGTAGTAGCGGTACAAAAACATATGATAAAAGAAGATATGATAATCCAAGAACAACAAGACCAACTTATTATACAGTAACAGATGATAATAGATATGAAGCAATATGGAATAGTAGATTAAATACAAAATGGACACCTAATAAAACCTCAGAACAATCTCAGTTTTTAGATTTAGATTGTGTAATAGACACGAATAAAACAATACAATTATGGATAGGACACATTGCAAAACAATTAGTTGATAATAAAATATCAGTTGCAGATGCACCAGGATATATAGAAAGAACACTAGTAGGATCAGTAAAATTATGGTTACATAATATAACAGAAGAAAGTAGGACAGTACTAAGAAATAACAAAAATCAAGATGGAACTATAACAACCTCAAACATAGATATACTTGCAAAATATGAATATGGAATTAGAAATGAATTTGGAAGTATGACTACGGAAATAGCGGAACAAGAAAAAAATAAGAATCTAAATAGACAATTAATGAATAAATTATCAATATGTAATATGTGTTACATAGACCAATATACATGCGCATTTAGAGATTATTATTAAAAAGGAATATATACACATGAAGAAGCTATAGAAGTTCGAAAATTATATTTTACAAAACTACCAGAACCTTTTAGTACGAAAATAACAACAGATTGGGAAGCGGCAAGCTTAACAGATACCCTAGGAGCTAGGATAAAATATCTACAAACATGGTTTATAGGATTATGTGATACTTATAAAGATAAACGAAAATTTGATAAAATACTAGATAAAAATATGTCATGTTGCACACAAAAAACAGCACCCCAGTTTGGATGTAAACAACCCAAACATAAATATAAAAAACGATTTAAGAAATATAAGAGTTTTAAATCCAAATATAAATATAAACAACCAAGGAAAAGATATTATGTAAAAAATTATAAAAAGAAAAGACCATATAAGCCAAAGAAAAAATTATCCGAATGTACATGCTATAACTGTGGTAAACTAGGACATCTAGCAAAAGATTGTAGAATACCTAAAGATATAAAAAAGAAACAAATAACAGAAATACAAATAAAGGAAGATATGTATACTGAATTACCATATATAGACTATGATATGGAAAGTGAAGATAGTATATATGAATTAGATGAAATAGATAAAATAGAAGATTTAGAAGAAGGTATAAACATTATAAATCAAATAAGTGATACAGATACAGATATAGAAACCGATCATGACTGAAGTTATAGAACAAAAAGATGAACAAAATGAAGAAACTATAAGCCAAAAGGTAATATTTGATATAAATATATTTAATCAAATTAAAAAACAAGAAATATCATTAAAAATAGATAATGTCTTAGACGTACCTATTATAAAATACTGGTTTAGAAAACCAAAAGAAGAATATTATGTTATTAGTCAAAAAGAACACACAGTAGATTGCGAATATGCAAAAGGAAAAGCAATGGTACCAATACTTAGTAAAAAAGAATTAAACAAAGAAATACAAGCTTTAAATACAAAAAGCGAAATAACCCATGTGCATTTAGGAGCAATAGAAATATTGATAAAAGTATGTTTTAGAGAAGGAATAGATACACCTATAGAATTATATCTAGCAGATGATAGAATAAAATACCCTATAGAAAAAAGTATAATCAGTGCGGCAAAAGGAAATTTGATATATCAAAAATTTAAATTTATAGTAAACCCAAATTACTCAGTAGCTATTAAAGATAAGAATATTGATAAATCTTTAGTATTATATTGGAAACTAACAGGAATAGAACTAACACCAGAAAGTAAAATATTTACAGCAAGATGTAAAAATTTATATATCTTAACAACAAAACATACAGTAAAAGCAGTAAGTAAAATTGATAAAATAAAGATAGAAACACCATTTGACAACATAGTAATGGCAATAGACAACAATGATTATAGTTATGATGAATTAGACATAAATAACGAACTAGAAATAGTAAATGAAAGAATAGGCAAATCAAAAAGAATAATGGATACCCCAACAATATCATCTAGAATGAGTACATCTAGAAGAATAGAACATGAAATACCAATGGAAATACAACCTTATCAGTATTATATAACAGGAATACTAGGACAGAGAAAATATCTAATCCTCATAGACACAGGAGAAGAAGAAAATTATATCACCAGAGAATTAGTACCGAAAAATGAAATAATAACACGAGAACAAGGATGTATAGATTTACCTAAAGAATTAAGACAAACAAAAGAAATGACAACACAAGAATTAATTATAGGAGGTATACCAATTAATATACAATTTACTATAACACCAATAAATACAAATATTATTTTAGGATTAACTTGGCTCGAACAAGTAAAACCTTATAAGATAGAAGATAAACAATTAATAATTAAATATCAAAATAAAGATGTGATAATCAACAGAACTAAAGTATAAACTATATGACAAAAGTATATATTTTAGTAAAAATAATAGTAGAAGGATATAATAGTAGATATTATACACCAATGATAGATACAGGATCAGAAGCTAACCTATGTAGATATAATTGTTTACCAGAAACAAAATGGGAAAAACTAAAAGACCCAACAGTATTTACAGGATTTAATGATGAAGGAAGCATGATTACCTATGTCGCAAAAAATATAAAAATACAAATATGGGATAAAATACTAATCATAAAAACTATGTATAACTATGAATTTACAACAAGAGATATGATAATAGGAATGCCCTTTATAGATGAACTATACCCACATATATTAACTAAAACCTATTGTTGGTTTACAACCTCAGATAAACAAAAAGTAGCGGCTAAGAGAGTACAAAATAAAACCAGGAAAACAACTCCATGGATTAAAGGAAGTGAAAAAATAATACAAAAATTAGAAAATAATCCTAATCAAAATAAATTAGTAGAAATAATAACCTTTGCAATTAATACACTAACACCCATACATAATAAATTAGAACTATTGTATAGTGAAAATCCCCTCAAAGGATGGGAAAAACATAAAACCACGGTAACTATAGAACTAATTGATGAAAATAGTATAATTACCCAGAAACCATTAAAATATAACTTTGCAGACTTAGATGAATTTAAACTCCATATAAATGAATTAGTAACTAACAACTATATACAAGAAAGTAATAGTAAACATACAAGCCCTGCATTTATTGTTAATAAACACAGTGAACAAAAAAGAGGGAAAAGTAGGATGGTTATAGATTATCGCAATTTAAATGCCAAAACTAAAACTTACAATTATCCAATCCCAAATAAAATACTAAAAATCAGACAAATCCAAGGATATAATTATTTTAGTAAATTCGATTGTAAATCCGGATTTTATCATCTAAAGTTAGAAGAAGAATCTAAGAAACTAACAGCATTCATAGTACCACAAGGATTTTATGAATGGAACGTACTACCTTTCGGATATAAAAATGCACCTGAAAGATATCAACACTTTATGGATACATACTTTACACAATTAGAAAATTGTATTGTATACATAGACGATATACTCTTATATTCTAAAACAGAAGAAGAACACATACAATTATTAAATAAATTTATAAACATCATAGAAACTACAGGGATAAGCTTAAGTAAAAGTAAAGCAGAAATAATGAAAAACCAAATAGAATTCTTAGGAATACAAATAGATAGAGATGGAATAAAAATGCAAACACATATAGTACAAAAAATAATTGATTCAGAAGAATTATTAGATACAAAAAAGAAATTACAATCTTTTTTAGGATTAGTAAACCAAGTACGAGAATATATACCAAAGTTAGCAGATCATTTAAAACCATTACAAAAGAAACTAAAAAAAGATATTGAATATCACTTTGATGATACAGACAGACTACATATACAGAAAATAAAAGAATTGTGTAAGCAGTTACCAAAATTATATTTTCCTGATATAAAGAAACAATTTAACTATATAGTAGAAACAGACTCAAGTGAACATAGTTATGGAGGAGTATTAAAATATAAATACCTAAATGAAACTATAGAACATCACTGTAGATATTACTCAGGATCTTATACTGAACCACAAATTAAATGGGAAATAAATCGAAAAGAATTATTTGCATTATATAAATGTTTATTAGCATTTGAACCATATATTGTATATAACAAATTTATTGTTAGAACAGATAACACTCAAGTAAAATGGTGGCTAACAAGAAAAATACAGGACTCTGTTACAACAAAAGAAATACGAAGACTTGTATTAAATATACAAAACTTCACTTTTACAATTGAAGTAATTAGTACTAACAAAAATACTGTTGCAGACTACCTATCAAGACAAGGGAACTCAGACCGAACCGGAAAAAGATAGTACAATGGAAGCTATGCTAAAAGCTATTACTACACTTTGTTCTAAAGTGGACAGTATTGAGCTAGAAATGAACAAGCTAAAGCTTAATGAAGTAAATCTGAAAGCTAAAGCTACAAGCAGTCAGTCGCATGACTTAAAAAATGCAGAACTACGTCCAAAGGCAGACGGTAAAAAGCCAGAGCTAGAAGGAGACGCTGAGAAACTCCGTAAAACTCATAACAAGTTTGTTAATGCAGCTGCAGGCAAAGCAACTACAGGAGCAAGCAGCTCAAGTTCAACCAGCCAACCTATCAAAAAACAAAATACCAACTTAAACAGCCAATTCTCAAAGCCATTTATCCAAAAATTCCAATCCACAAATAATCCCAGTCCACAAACATCAAGCTATGCATCTAGCTTAAGCCACAATAAAGAAATATATAACCACCTCTCCCGTACATATATCCACAACATCCACAAAATCCAAAAACATCTAAATTTAAATCCAAGGTCAACCACAACTACTGACCCAGAAAAAGATTATATATCCCAAAAATTACAAGGTTATAATAAACTTGTAGCCCAACCAGATACAAATGCAAACCTAGTTAAGACATGTTATGACTATGGACTATTAGCTACGGTATATACCACAGATGGACGTGAAATTCAAAAAATACCAGAGATATACAATGCATTCTCTACCTACAAAAGAATTACAAATGGAACATTCTTTTATATAAGATTTTATACAGCACCAGCTGAGATATTATTTGACGAAATAAAACCAATTATACAAGTGGTCAAAATAGGACTGACCAGAGACATGATATTACCAGAAGAAACAGAACCACAGCCAGAAATACCTGAAGAAGATATACCACAATTTTACGCAAATAAAAGACTTATTGGTTTACAAGTTATACTTCAAGAACTAGCAAATAACTATACAAATGGACATGCCATATGGAGCTACTATTGTAGAAACCAAGTTATGATCTATGCCAACTCAAGGGAGCTAAGACAAGCAGACATGGAAGAAGTCCGACAATGGATAATTTCCTTGTTAAAACCAGAAGAGACACCTACTACCAGAGCACTCAAAAAAGGATTTATTTCAACTCATTTATTAAACAGATATTGTCAATACATTGGACCAAAATATGCAGATCACCAATGCTCACAATGTAATGGAGGATCTACTGTCAACATACCAGATGTTCAACTAGGATAAACAAGCGGAGCAAGATAACAAGCTAGTCAAACATCACCTACCAACAAGATAATGTGATATATTCGTCTTTTAGTTATATTTGTCTTTTAGTAATAATGTAAAGTATTACACGTTTTTCTTTCTTTATGTAAAATAGACTAGCACTACTTTATGTCTATAGATAGGATAGAATAAGCACTATTCACTTTTTGACTTTTGTTTACGCGTTTTCATAAAGTTAACGCGGTTTCCTTTTTAGAAAGTCGTAAAGCATACAGTAGTACTGTACCTTTACGCGTTTTTGTAAATTATTGAGGCTGAATAGCAGACCTCTCCTATGTATATAAATAGAGGAGGATGCAGATGAGAGGAGGCATCGAGAATTCGAAACCTAAAAACCTCTCATGTGCTGAGAACTCACTAAATAAAATATCTTTCAAAAAATCTAGTCATTTTCAGTTAAGCTATGGAGGATTCCAACATACAATCTTCAATCTCATATACAACAGAGGAAATAACAACTACGGTACACTCATATTTAAATATGTGTAACTAAATTTCATATTCCTATTTAATCTCTAGAGTATTATTTATGTTTATCATGTAGTAGTTTGATTATGTTATATTATCCAAGTAAGTTTGCTATGGTTAGGTAAGCTGAGAATAGGTAAGCCTAGACTAAGCCATCCTAAGGGTCGAAACCAAAGAAGGCGAGGAATGCCGAAAAGAGGGTAGTAGACCAGAGTTGAGGCATTGTTAGGGCAACTGATTGAAGCTGAAACCCATAGTAGTGACACAAAGGATAATTAAACATACTGAACTGGTAAATGATAAATACGAATAATATGGTTAGAGGTTAAAGGGAATATAATTTACACGCACAGAATGAAAAATATGACAGGAAATAGTAAAACTATGGACAAAGCGGATACTAGTAAGAATGCGGAAAACCAAATAGCAGCACCTAGTGAAAATATAGAAAGGTATAAAATCTCAACACCTAAATATCTAATAAACGAGGATAAAGCTTATAAAATATTAGTTTTATATATATTACGAAATTTAGACAAAGACATTGTACAAAACATATACAATTTATTACTTACCTATGAAATTATAGATCTAATGAAAGAAACATGGTTAGAAACTATATTAGACAGTGACGAAGAAGATTTTAAGAATAATGATATATATCTCGATATAGACTCAGAGGGACATCTAGATTATAACTAATGGATCAAAATCATTTAGAAAATTGGCAACGAACCATAAACGAACTAAGAGAAAGAGAAACATTAATACAATTCAACTTAGACAGATATATACAAACACAAAATAGTGGTTATTTAGATCTAATAGTAAGAGATATTAATATAATATTAAGACTAATTAGAGAAAGAGATAATTACTATAATTCCGCGTTTAGATAAATGACCCAAGAAGATAAGATCAAAGGACCACCCCCACCTTTGTGGGGGTGGTCCTTTGATCTTATCTTCTTGTTCTTCCTCATATTGTTCATCATCGTTTTCTATATTATCTATGCTTAGAGTTGTAAACTCTTCTGTTACTTCTGGATTAGTTTCTTCAATTTGTATTTTTTCCTTAATTTTTTCTAATTCTTCTGCTAATTGCCTTTCCTTTTCTAATTGTTTTTCCTTAGATAATTTTTGTCGTTCTTCCCTTTCTTTTACTTTCTTTGCGTATATTTGTTTTAGTAATGCTAATTCTTTTTCCATTTCTCTTATTTTTGTAGATGGTTCGAGATCTATATATGAGATACTGGGAGTTTCTTGAACTGTTTCTCTAATTTCTTGTTGTGGTTCTTCTTTTACTTGTTTAAGTTTTAATTGCTCTATTTCCTTTTTTGCTTCTATACGTATTTTTTAACTTCTAGTTTTTGATCTATTTCATTATTTTCTTTTTGTAATCTTACCATTTCTGTTAGACTATCTTCTAATTTTGCCGAATTTTGTTCTGGCATTAAATGTAATTTAGTTCCTAATTTTCTATATCGTCGACCTATATTTGAATGTACTATAATTATTTGTGTACCTTCTGTTCCTATAAATGTTTTTTCTTCTACTGGATATTCTTCTTTATTCATAAGCATATTTGAATTCTAATATATCTTTTTGTAATTCTAATTCTCTTATAGTTTGTTTTTGTGCATCTATTGATTTCTTAGTTACTCCTGCAAATATATTATAATTTAATCTTTCTTTTCTTATGTTAAGTTCTTCTTGTGTATCTATAATCTTTCTAAGTAATTCTGTTTTTCTTATTACTCTTGGTGTTTCTGGATATTTGTATACTGGGTTACTTGGTTCAGGCTTATCCATTTATAGTTTGTTTTATTGATATAGTTATTTTGTCTAGTGCTATGACCAATTTAGTCATGGCTTTATACAAGTTATTTATTTCTTTTATTATTTGTGTAATTTCTTTAAGTTTTTGTTTTCTTTGGATATTTCTTTTATATTTTTTCTGAATTTTATTTGTTAGCTGGTTCATTTTTATTGTTTTTACTATTCTCATAGGTGTCTGTTTATGTGTCATATTTTTTCTTTCAATTGATTTTTCAAATTTTTGATATATTTGTATTCTATATATGAGATTATATCTATTTTGGTAGGTTCGTAATCATGATATAATTTCTTTAATTCTTTTCTAAGTTTCTGTATTTTATCATTTCTTTGTATCTGTTTCATAACTCTTGGATATCGTGGATCATCATAAGTTAATTCTTCGCCATATTCAAGTGGTGTATTTAGTAATTTAGCAGTTTTTTTATGGTAATTTTCTATGGTTAGTCTATCTCTATGTTCTACAATCTTATTTCTGTGTTTTGTTGTTTTAGCTTTTTGACTACTGTGCTCTTGTTTATTTATGTCATTACTATTTATTCTTCTGTGCTCTGATACCATTTGTGGGGGTGGTCCTTTGATCTTATCTTCTTGGGTCATTTATCTAAACGCGGAATTATAGTAATTATCTCTTTCTCTAATTAGTCTTAATATTATATTAATATCTCGCTTACTATTAGATCTAAATAACCACTATTTTGTGTTTGTATATATCTGTCTAAGTTGAATTGTATTAATGTTTCTCTTTCTCTTAGTTCGTTTATGGTTCGTTGCCAATTTTCTAAATGATTTTGATCCATTAGTTATAATCTAGATGTCCCTCTGAGTCTATATCGAGATATATATCATTATTCTTAAAATCTTCTTCGTCACTGTCTAATATAGTTTCTAACCATGTTTCTTTCATTAGATCTATAATTTCATAGGTAAGTAATAAATTGTATATGTTTTGTACAATGTCTTTGTCTAAATTTCGTAATATATATAAAACTAATATTTTATAAGCTTTATCCTCGTTTATTAGATATTTAGGTGTTGAGATTTTATACCTTTCTATATTTTCACTAGGTTCTGCTATTTGGTTTTCCGCATTCTTACTAGTTTCTGCTTTGTCCATAGTTTTACTATTTCCTGCCATATTTTTCATTCTGTGCGTGTAAATTATATTCCCTTTAACCTCTAACCATATTATTCGTATTTATCATTTACCAGTTCAGTATGTTTAATTATCCTTTGTGTCACTACTATGAGTTTCAGCTTCAATCAGTTGCCCTAACAATGCCTCAACTCTGGTCTACTACCCTCTTTTCGGCATTCCTCGCCTTCTTTGGTTTCGACCCTTAGGATGGCTTAGTCTAGGCTTACCTATTCTCAGCTTACCTAACCATAGCAAACTTACTTGGATAATATAACATAATCAAACTACTACATGATAAACATAAATAATACTCTAGAGATTAAATAGGAATATGAAATTTAGTTACACATATTTAAATATGAGTGTACCGTAGTTGTTATTTCCTCTGTTGTATATGAGATTGAAGATTGTATGTTGGAATCCTCCATAGCTTAACTGAAAATGACTAGATTTTTTGAAAGATATTTTATTTAGTGAGTTCTCAGCACATGAGAGGTTTTTAGGTTTCGAATTCTCGATGCCTCCTCTCATCTGCATCCTCCTCTATTTATATACATAGGAGAGGTCTGCTATTCAGCCTCAATAATTTACAAAAACGCGTAAAGGTACAGTACTACTGTATGCTTTACGACTTTCTAAAAAGGAAACCGCATTAACTTTATGAAAACGCGTAAACAAAAGTCAAAAAGTGAATAGTGCTTATTCTATCCTATCTATAGACATAAAGTAGTGCTAGTCTATTTTACATAAAGAAAGAAAAACGTGTAATACTTTACATTATTACTAAAAGACAAATATAACTAAAAGACGAATATATCACATTATCTTGTTGGTAGGTGATGTTTGACTAGCTTGTTATCTTGCTCCACTTGTTTATCCTAGTTGAACATCTGGTATGTTGACAGTAGATCCTCCATTACATTGTGAGCATTGGTGATCTGCATATTTCGGTCCAATGTATTGACAATATCTGTTTAATAAATGAGTTGAAATAAATCCTTTTTTGAGTGCTCTGGTAGTAGGTGTCTCTTCTGGTTTTAACAAGGAAATTATCCATTGTCGGACTTCTTCCATGTCTGCTTGTCTTAGCTCCCTTGAGTTGGCATAGATCATAACTTGGTTTCTACAATAGTAGCTCCATATGGCATGTCCATTTGTATAGTTATTTGCTAGTTCTTGAAGTATAACTTGTAAACCAATAAGTCTTTTATTTGCGTAAAATTGTGGTATATCTTCTTCAGGTATTTCTGGCTGTGGTTCTGTTTCTTCTGGTAATATCATGTCTCTGGTCAGTCCTATTTTGACCACTTGTATAATTGGTTTTATTTCGTCAAATAATATCTCAGCTGGTGCTGTATAAAATCTTATATAAAAGAATGTTCCATTTGTAATTCTTTTGTAGGTAGAGAATGCATTGTATATCTCTGGTATTTTTTGAATTTCACGTCCATCTGTGGTATATACCGTAGCTAATAGTCCATAGTCATAACATGTCTTAGCTAGGTTTGCATTTGTATCTGGTTGGGCTACAAGTTTATTATAACCTTGTAATTTTTGGGTTATATAATCTTTTTCTGGGTCAGTAGTTGTGGTTGACCTTGGATTTAAATTTAGATGTTTTTGGATTTTGTGGATGTTGTGGATATATGTACGGGAGAGGTGGTTATATATTTCTTTATTGTGGCTTAAGCTAGATGCATAGCTTGATGTTTGTGGACTGGGAGTATTTGTGGATTGGAATTTTTGGATAAATGGCCTTGAGAATTGGTTATTTAAATTGGTATTTTGTTTTTTGATAGGTTGGCTGGTTGAACTTGAGCTGCTTGCTCCTGTAGTTGCTTTGCCTGTAGCTGCATTAACAAACTTGTTATGAGTTTTACGGAGTTTCTCAGCGTCTCCTTCTAGCTCTGGCTTTTTACCGTCTGCCTTTGGACGTAGTTCTGCATTTTTTAAGTCATGCGACTGACTGCTTGTAGCTTTAGCTTTCAGATTTACTTCATTAAGCTTTAGCTTGTTCATTTCTAGCTCAATACTGTCCACTTTAGAACAAAGTGTAGTAATAGCTTTTAGCATAGCTTCCATTGTACTATCTTTTTCCGGTTCGGTCTGAGTTCCCTTGTCTTGATAGGTAGTCTGCAACAGTATTTTTGTTAGTACTAATTACTTCAATTGTAAAAGTGAAGTTTTGTATATTTAATACAAGTCTTCGTATTTCTTTTGTTGCAACAGAGTCCTGTATTTTTCTTGTTAGCCACCATTTTACTTGAGTGTTATCTGTTCTAACAATAAATTTGTTATATACAATATATGGTTCAAATGCTAATAAACATTTATATAATGCAAATAATTCTTTTCGATTTATTTCCCATTTAATTTGTGGTTCAGTATAAGATCCTGAGTAATATCTACAGTGATGTTCTATAGTTTCATTTAGGTATTTATATTTTAATACTCCTCCATAACTATGTTCACTTGAGTCTGTTTCTACTATATAGTTAAATTGTTTCTTTATATCAGGAAAATATAATTTTGGTAACTGCTTACACAATTCTTTTATTTTCTGTATATGTAGTCTGTCTGTATCATCAAAGTGATATTCAATATCTTTTTTTAGTTTCTTTTGTAATGGTTTTAAATGATCTGCTAACTTTGGTATATATTCTCGTACTTGGTTTACTAATCCTAAAAAAGATTGTAATTTCTTTTTTGTATCTAATAATTCTTCTGAATCAATTATTTTTTGTACTATATGTGTTTGCATTTTTATTCCATCTCTATCTATTTGTATTCCTAAGAATTCTATTTGGTTTTTCATTATTTCTGCTTTACTTTTACTTAAGCTTATCCCTGTAGTTTCTATGATGTTTATAAATTTATTTAATAATTGTATGTGTTCTTCTTCTGTTTTAGAATATAAGAGTATATTGTCTATGTATACAATACAATTTTCTAATTGTGTAAAGTATGTATCCATAAAGTGTTGATATCTTCCAGGTGCATTTTTATATCCGAAAGGTAGTACGTTCCATTCATAAAATCCTTGTGGTACTGTGAATGCTGTTAGTTTCTTAGATTCTTCTTCTAACTTTAGATGATAAAATCCGGATTTACAATCGAATTTACTAAAATAATTATATCCTTGAATTTGTCGTATTTTTAATATTTTATTTGGTATTGGATAATTGTAAGTTTTAGTTTTGGCATTTAAGTTGCGATAATCTATAACCATCCTACTTTTCCCTCTTTTTTGTTCACTGTGTTTATTAACAATAAATGCAGGGCTTGTATGTTTACTATTACTTTCTTGTATATAGTTGTTAGTTACTAATTCATTTATATGGAGTTTAAATTCATCTAAGTCTGCAAAGTTATATTTTAATGGTTTCTGGGTAATTATACTATTTTCATCAATTAGTTCTATAGTTACCGTGGTTTTATGTTTTTCCCATCCTTTGAGGGGATTTTCACTGTATAATAATTCTAATTTATTATGTATGGGTGTTAGTGTATTAATTGCAAAGGTTATTATTTCTACTAATTTATTTTGATTAGGATTATTTTCTAATTTTTGTATTATTTTTTCACTTCCTTTAATCCATGGAGTTGTTTTCCTGGTTTTATTTTGTACTCTCTTAGCCGCTACTTTTTGTTTATCTGAGGTTGTAAACCAACAATAGGTTTTAGTTAATATATGTGGGTATAGTTCATCTATAAAGGGCATTCCTATTATCATATCTCTTGTTGTAAATTCATAGTTGTACATAGTTTTTATGATTAGTATTTTATCCCATATTTGTATTTTTATATTTTTTGCGACATAGGTAATCATGCTTCCTTCATCATTAAATCCTGTAAATACTGTTGGGTCTTTTAGTTTTTCCCATTTTGTTTCTGGTAAACAATTATATCTACATAGGTTAGCTTCTGATCCTGTATCTATCATTGGTGTATAATATCTACTATTATATCCTTCTACTATTATTTTTACTAAAATATATACTTTTGTCATATAGTTTATACTTTAGTTCTGTTGATTATCACATCTTTATTTTGATATTTAATTATTAATTGTTTATCTTCTATCTTATAAGGTTTTACTTGTTCGAGCCAAGTTAATCCTAAAATAATATTTGTATTTATTGGTGTTATAGTAAATTGTATATTAATTGGTATACCTCCTATAATTAATTCTTGTGTTGTCATTTCTTTTGTTTGTCTTAATTCTTTAGGTAAATCTATACATCCTTGTTCTCGTGTTATTATTTCATTTTCCGGTACTAATTCTCTGGTGATATAATTTTCTTCTTCTCCTGTGTCTATGAGGATTAGATATTTTCTCTGTCCTAGTATTCCTGTTATATAATACTGATAAGGTTGTATTTCCATTGGTATTTCATGTTCTATTCTTCTAGATGTACTCATTCTAGATGATATTGTTGGGGTATCCATTATTCTTTTTGATTTGCCTATTCTTTCATTTACTATTTCTAGTTCGTTATTTATGTCTAATTCATCATAACTATAATCATTGTTGTCTATTGCCATTACTATGTTGTCAAATGGTGTTTCTATTTTTATTTTATCAATTTTACTTACTGCTTTTACTGTATGTTTTGTTGTTAAGATATACAAATTTTTACATCTTGCTGTAAATATTTTACTTCCTGGTGTTAGTTCTATTCCTGTTAGTTTCCAATATAATACTAAAGATTTATCAATATTCTTATCTTTAATAGCTACTGAGTAATTTGGGTTTACTATAATTTAAATTTTTGATATATTAAATTTCCTTTTACCGCACTGATTATACTTTTTTCTATAGGGTATTTTATTCTATCATCTGCTAGATATAATTCTATAGGTGTATCTATTCCTTCTCTAAAACATGCTTTTATTAATATTTCTATTGCTCCTAAATGCACATGGGTTATTTCACTTTTTGTATTTAAAGCTTGTATTTCTTTATTTAATTCCTTTTTACTAAGTATTGGTACCATTGCTTTTCCTTTTGCATATTTGCAATCTACTGTATGTTCTTTTTGACTAATAACGTAATATTCTTCTTTTGGTTTTCTAAACCAATGTTTTATAATGGGTACGTCTAAGACATTATCTATTTTTAATGATATTTCTTGTTTTTTAATTTGATTAAATATATTTATATCAAATATTACCTTTTGGCTTATAGTTTCTTCATTTTGTTCATCTTTTTGTTCTATAACTTCAGTCATGATCGGTTTCTATATCTGTATCTGTATCACTTATTTGATTTATAATGTTTATACCTTCTTCTAAATCTTCTATTTTATCTATTTCATCTAATTCATATATACTATCTTCACTTTCCATATCATAGTCTATATATGGTAATTCAGTATACATATCTTCCTTTATTTGTATTTCTGTTATTTGTTTCTTTTTTATATCTTTAGGTATTCTACAATCTTTTGCTAGATGTCCTAGTTTACCACAGTTATAGCATGTACATTCGGATAATTTTTTCTTTGGCTTATATGGTCTTTTCTTTTTATAATTTTTTACATAATATCTTTTCCTTGGTTGTTTATATTTATATTTGGATTTAAAACTCTTATATTTCTTAAATCGTTTTTTATACTTGTGTTTGGGTTGTTTACATCCCAACTGGGGTGCTGTTTTTTGTGTGCAACATGACATATTTTTATCTAGTATTTTATCAAATTTTCGTTTATCTTTATAAGTATCACATAATCCTATAAACCATGTTTGTAGATATTTTATCCTAGCTCCTAGGATATCTGTTAAGCTTGCCGCTTCCCAATCTGTTGTTATTTTTGTATTAAAAGGTTCTGGTAGTTTTGTAAAATATAATTTTCTAACTTCTATAGCTTCTTCATGTGTATATATTCCTTTGTAATAATAATCTCTAAATGCGCATGTATATTGGTCTATGTAACACATATTACATATTGATAATTTATTCATTAATTGTCTATTTAGATTCTTAATTTTTTTCTTGTTCCGCTATTTCCGTAGTCATACTTCCAAATTCATTTCTAATTCCATATTCATATTTTGCAAGTATATCTATGTTTGAAGTTGTTATAGTTCCATCTTGATTTTTGTTATTTCTTAGTACTGTCCTACTTTCTTCTGTTATATTATGTAACCATAATTTTACTGATCCTACTAGTGTTCTTTCTATATATCCTGGTGCATCTGCAACTGATATTTTATTATCAACTAATTGTTTTGCAATGTGTCCTATCCATAATTGTATTGTTTTATTCGTGTCTATTACACAATCTAAATCTAAAAACTGAGATTGTTCTGAGGTTTTATTAGGTGTCCATTTTGTATTTAATCTACTATTCCATATTGCTTCATATCTATTATCATCTGTTACTGTATAATAAGTTGGTCTTGTTGTTCTTGGATTATCATATCTTCTTTTATCATATGTTTTTGTACCGCTACTACTAGCCTCATTTTTTAGTGTATTTATATTTGGTTCAGCATTTGTTGTATTTATCTCTAAATTTGTTTTTGTAATTTGGTCCTTAATTTCTGTATTATATTGGAAACTAACAGGAATAGAACTAACACCAGGAAGTAAAATATTTACAGCAAGATGTAAAAATTTGTATATCTTAACAACAAAACATACAGTAAAAGCAGTAAGTAAAATTGATAAAATAAAAATAGAAACACCATTTGACAACATAGTAATGGCAATAGACAACAATGATTATAGTTATGATGAATTAGACATAAATAACGAACTAGAAATAGTAAATGAAAGAATAGGCAAATCAAAAAGAATAATGGATACCCCAACAATATCATCTAGAATGAGTACATCTAGAAGAATAGAACATGAAATACCAATGGAAATACAACCTTATCAGTATTATATAACAGGAATACTAGGACAGAGAAAATATCTAATCCTCATAGACACAGGAGAAGAAGAAAATTATATCACCAGAGAATTAGTACCGGAAAATGAAATAATAACACGAGAACAAGGATGTATAGATTTACCTAAAGAATTAAGACAAACAAAAGAAATGACAACACAAGAATTAATTATAGGAGGTATACCAATTAATATACAATTTACTATAACACCAATAAATACAAATATTATTTTAGGATTAACTTGGCTCGAACAAGTAAAACCTTATAAGATAGAAGATAAACAATTAATAATTAAATATCAAAATAAAGATGTGATAATCAACAGAACTAAAGTATAAACTATATGACAAAAGTATATATTTTAGTAAAAATAATAGTAGAAGGATATAATAGTAGATATTATACACCAATGATAGATACAGGATCAGAAGCTAACCTATGTAGATATAATTGTTTACCAGAAACAAAATGGGAAAAACTAAAAGACCCAACAGTATTTACAGGATTTAATGATGAAGGAAGCATGATTACCTATGTCGCAAAAAATATAAAAATACAAATATGGGATAAAATACTAATCATAAAAACTATGTATAACTATGAATTTACAACAAGAGATATGATAATAGGAATGCCCTTTATAGATGAACTATACCCACATATATTAACTAAAACCTATTGTTGGTTTACAACCTCAGATAAACAAAAAGTAGCGGCTAAGAGAGTACAAAATAAAACCAGGAAAACAACTCCATGGATTAAAGGAAGTGAAAAAATAATACAAAAATTAGAAAATAATCCTAATCAAAATAAATTAGTAGAAATAATAACCTTTGCAATTAATACACTAACACCCATACATAATAAATTAGAATTATTATACAGTGAAAATCCCCTCAAAGGATGGGAAAAACATAAAACCACGGTAACTATAGAACTAATTGATGAAAATAGTATAATTACCCAGAAACCATTAAAATATAACTTTGCAGACTTAGATGAATTTAAACTCCATATAAATGAATTAGTAACTAACAACTATATACAAGAAAGTAATAGTAAACATACAAGCCCTGCATTTATTGTTAATAAACACAGTGAACAAAAAAGAGGGAAAAGTAGGATGGTTATAGATTATCGCAACTTAAATGCCAAAACTAAAACTTACAATTATCCAATACCAAATAAAATATTAAAAATACGACAAATTCAAGGATATAATTATTTTAGTAAATTCGATTGTAAATCCGGATTTTATCATCTAAAGTTAGAAGAAGAATCTAAGAAACTAACAGCATTCACAGTACCACAAGGATTTTATGAATGGAACGTACTACCTTTCGGATATAAAAATGCACCTGGAAGATATCAACACTTTATGGATACATACTTTACACAATTAGAAAATTGTATTGTATACATAGACGATATACTCTTATATTCTAAAACAGAAGAAGAACACATACAATTATTAAATAAATTTATAAACATCATAGAAACTACAGGGATAAGCTTAAGTAAAAGTAAAGCAGAAATAATGAAAAACCAAATAGAATTCTTAGGAATACAAATAGATAGAGATGGAATAAAAATGCAAACACATATAGTACAAAAAATAATTGATTCAGAAGAATTATTAGATACAAAAAAGAAATTACAATCTTTTTTAGGATTAGTAAACCAAGTACGAGAATATATACCAAAGTTAGCAGATCATTTAAAACCATTACAAAAGAAACTAAAAAAAGATATTGAATATCACTTTGATGATACAGACAGACTACATATACAGAAAATAAAAGAATTGTGTAAGCAGTTACCAAAATTATATTTTCCTGATATAAAGAAACAATTTAACTATATAGTAGAAACAGACTCAAGTGAACATAGTTATGGAGGAGTATTAAAATATAAATACCTAAATGAAACTATAGAACATCACTGTAGATATTACTCAGGATCTTACACTGAACCACAAATTAAATGGGAAATAAATCGAAAAGAATTATTTGCATTATATAAATGTTTATTAGCATTTGAACCATATATTGTATATAACAAATTTATTGTTAGAATAGATAACACTCAAGTAAAATGGTGGCTAACAAGAAAAATACAGGACTCTGTTACAACAAAAGAAATACGAAGACTTTTATTAAATATACAAAACTTCACTTTTACAATTGAAGTAATTAGTACTAACAAAAATACTGTTGCAGACTACCTATCAAGACAAGGGAACTCAGACCGAACCGGAAAAAGATAGTACAATGGAAGCTATGCTAAAAGCTATTACTACACTTTGTTCTAAAGTGGACAGTATTGAGCTAGAAATGAACAAGCTAAAGCTTAATGAAGTAAATCTGAAAGCTAAAGCTACAAGCAGTCAGTCGCATGACTTAAAAAATGCAGAACTACGTCCAAAGGCAGACGGTAAAAAGCCAGAGCTAGAAGGAGACGCTGAGAAACTCCGTAAAACTCATAACAAGTTTGTTAATGCAGCTACAGGCAAAGCAACTACAGGAGCAAGCAGCTCAAGTTCAACCAGCCAACCTATCAAAAAACAAAATACCAATTTAAATAACCAATTCTCAAGGCCATTTATCCAAAAATTCCAATCCACAAATACTCCCAGTCCATAAACATCAAGCTATGCATCTAGCTTAAGCCACAATAAAGAAATATATAACCACCTCTCCCGTACATATATCCACAACATCCACAAAATCCAAAAACATCTAAATTTAAATCCAAGGTCAACCACAACTACTGACCCAGAAAAAGATTATATAACCCAAAAATTACAAGGTTATAATTAACTTGTAGCCCAACCAGATACAAATGCAAACCTAGTTAAGACATGTTATGACTATGGACTATTAGCTACGGTATATACCACAGATGGACGTGAAATTCAAAAAATACCAGAGATATACAATGCATTCTCTACCTACAAAAGAATTACAAATGGAACATTCTTTTATATAAGATTTTATACAGCACCAGCTGAGATATTATTTGACGAAATAAAACCAATTATACAAGTGGTCAAAATAGGACTGACCAGAGATATGATTTTACCAGAAGAAATAGAACCACAGCCAGAGATACCTGAAGAAGATATACCATAATTTTACGCAAATAAAAGACTTATTGGTTTACAAGTTATACTTCAAGAACTAGCAAATAACTATACAAATAGACATGCCATATGGAGCTACTATTGTAGAAACCAAGTTATGATCTATGCCAACTCAAGGGAGCTAAGACAAGCAGACATGGAAGAAGTCCGACAATGGATAATTTCCTTGTTAAAACCAGAAGAGACACCTACTACCAGAGCACTCAAAAAAGGATTTATTTCAACTCATTTATTAAACAGATATTGTCAATACATTGGACCGAAATATGCAGATCACCAATGCTCACAATGTAATGGAGGATCTACTGTCAACATACCAGATGTTCAACTAGGATAAACAAGCGGAGCAAGATAACAAGCTAGTCAAACATCACCTACCAACAACATAATGTGATATATTCGTCTTTTAGTTATATTTGTCTTTTAGTAATAATGTAAAGTATTACACATTTTTCTTTCTTTATGTAAAATAGACTAGCACTACTTTATGTCTATAGATACGATAGAATAAGCACTATTCACTTTTTGACTTTTGTTTACGCATTTTCATAAAGTTAACGCAGTTTCCTTTTTAGAAAGTCGTAAAGCATACAGTAGTACTGTACCTTTACGCATTTTTGTAAATTATTGAGGATGAATAGCAGACCTCTCCTATGTATATAAATAGAGGAGGATGCAGATGAGAGGAGGCATCGAGAATTCGAAACCTAAAAACCTCTCATGTGCTGAGAGCTCACTAAATAAAATATCTTTCAAAAAATCTAGTCATTTTCAGTTAAGCTATAGAGGATTCCAACATACAATCTTCAATCTCATATACAACAGAGGAAATAACAACTACGGTACACTCATATTTAAATATGTGTAACTAAATTTCATATTCCTATTTAATCTCTAGAGTATTATTTATGTTTATCATGTAGTAGTTTGATTATGTTATATTATCCAAGTAAGTTTGCTATGGTTAGGTAAGCTGAGAATAGGTAAGCCTAGACTAAGCCATCCTAAGGGTCGAAACCAAAGAAGGCGAGGAATGCCGAAAAGAGGGTAGTAGACCAGAGTTGAGGCATTGTTAGGGCAACTGATTGAAGCTGAAACCCATAGTAGTGACACAAAGGATAATTAAACATACTGAATTGGTAAATGATAAATACGAATAATATGGTTAGAGGTTAAAGGGAATATAATTTACACGCACAGAATGAAAAATATGGCAGGAAATAGTAAAACTATGGACAAAGCAGAAACTAGTAAGAATGCGGAAAACCAAATAGCAGAACCTAGTGAAAATATAGAAAGGTATAAAATCTCAACACCTAAATATCTAATAAACGAGGATAAAGCTTATAAAATATTAGTTTTATATATATTACGAAATTTAGACAAAGACATTGTACAAAACATATACAATTTATTACTTACCTATGAAATTATAGATCTAATGAAAGAAACATGGTTAGAAACCATATTGGACAGTGACGAAGAAGATTTTAAGAATAATGATATATATCTCGATATAGACTCAGAAGGACATCTAGATTATAACTAATGGATCAAAATCTTTTAGAAAATTGGCAACAAACCATAAATGAACTAAGAGAAAGAGAAACATTAATACAATTTAACCTAGACAGATATATACAAACACAGAATAGTGGTTATTTAGACCTAATAGTAAGAGATATCAATATAATATTAAGACTAATTAGAGAAAGAGATAATTACTATAATTCCGCATTTAGATAAATGACCCAAGAAGATAAGATTAAAGGACCACCCCCACAAATGAAATAAATCTAAAAACTGAGATTGTTCTGAGGTTTTATTAGGTGTCCATTTTGTATTTAATCTACTATTCCATATTGCTTCATATCTATTATCATCTGTTACTGTATAATAAGTTGGTCTTGTTGTTCTTGGATTATCATATCTTCTTTTATCATATGTTTTTGTACCGCTACTACTAGCCTCATTTTTTAGTGTATTTATATTTGGTTCAGCATTTATTGTATTTATCTTGGTCGTTTTAGCTTTTTGACTACTGTACTCTTGTTTATCTTGGTCGTTATTATTTATTTGTCTACTGTGCTCTGATACCATTTGTGGGGGTGGTCCTTTGATCTTATCTTCTTGGGTCATTTATCTAAACGCGGAATTATAGTAATTATCTCTTTCTCTAATTAGTCTTAATATTATATTAATATCTCTTACTATTAGTTCTAAATAACCACTATTTTGTGTTTGTATATATCTGTCTAAGTTGAATTGTATTAATGTTTCTCTTTCTCTTAGTTCGTTTATGGTTCGTTGCCAATTTTCTAAATGATGTTGATCCATTAGTTATAATCTAGATGTCCCTCTGAGTCTATATCGAGATATATATCATTATTCTTAAAATCTTCTTCGTCACTGTCTAATATAGTTTCTAACCATGTTTCTTTCATTAGATCTATAATTTCATAGGTAAGTAATAAATTATATATGTTCTGTACAATGTCTTTGTCTAAATTTCGTAATATATATAAAACTAATATTTTATAAGCTTTATCCTCGTTTATTAGATATTTAGGTGTTGAGATTTTATACCTTTCTATATTTTCACTAGGTTCTGCTATTTGGTTTTCCGCATTCTTACTAGTTTCTGCTTTGTCCATAGTTTTACTATTTCCTGCCATATTTTTCATTCTGTCTAACCATATTATTCGTATTTATCATTTACCAGTTCAGTATGTTTAATTATCCTTTGTGTCACTACTATGGGTTTCAACTTCAATCAGTTGCCCTAACAATGCCTCAACTCTGGTCTACTACCCTCTTTTCGGCATTCCTCGCCTTCTTTGGTTTCGACCCTTAGGATGGCTTAGTCTAGGCTTACCTATTCTCAGCTTACCTAACCATAGCAAACTTACTTGGATAATATAACATAATCAAACTACTACATGATAAACATAAATAATACTCTAGAGATTAAATAGGAATATGAAATTTAGTTACACATATTTAAATATGAGTGTACCGTAGTTGTTATTTCCTCTGTTGTATATGAGATTGAAGATTGTATGTTGGAATCCTCCATAGCTTAACTGAAAATGACTAGATTTTTTGAAAGATATTTTATTTAGTGAGTTCTCAGCACATGAGAGGTTTTTAGGTTTCGAATTCTCGATGCCTCCTCTCATCTGCATCCTCCTCTATTTATATACATAGGAGAGGTCTGCTATTCAGCCTCAATAATTTACAAAAACGCGTAAAGGTACAGTACTACTGTATGCTTTACGACTTTCTAAAAAGGAAACCGCGTTAACTTTATGAAAACGCGTAAACAAAAGTCAAAAAGTGAATAGTGCTTATTCTATCCTATCTATAGACATAAAGTAGTGCTAGTCTATTTTACATAAAGAAAGAAAAACGTGTAATACTTTACATTATTACTAAAAGACAAATATAACTAAAAGACGAATATATCACATTATCTTGTTGGTAGGTGATGTTTGACTAGCTTGTTATCTTGCTCCGCTTGTTTATCCTAGTTGTGTAGACACGTGATTTTTGACCCTTCCCGAGTTTTAATCCACTTTTAGTTTTAAATATTTAATTTTAATCTAGTCTTTTGTATTAGATTTTATTTCATGTTTAATAGGTTATTTGAAAAATTTTGAAAAAAAGAAGAAGTTTAAAGTGAGGTTAGGATAAGTTTTATTTTATATTTTTATTTTGTTTTCACTTTTATGAAAAGAAATTCTCAAAAATATGTGCATTTATTTAATTTAGATTTTAGTAAATTTTAATATTTTCTTAGTCATATTTTTAGGACTAGCTATTTAACGTTTCTATATTAGCTAATACTACTTTAGTTATTCATTTATTCTTTTATAATTTTATTATTATTATTTTTATTTTATTTATTTTTAAAAAAATAAAAAAAATAAAAAAAAAAAATCCTAACCTAAACTACCCACTATACCCTAAACTACCCCACAAAACCTCCCTTTTCCCTCCACTACACACACACACTCACCTACACACTACTCCACGTACACAACACACACACATGCACTACACAACACACACCCTACTACACTAGTATTACATATACAACACACACACGAAAACAGAAGAAAAAAGAAGATAGAGATTAGGAGGAAAACAGAAGAAAAGAGAAGAAAGAATAGAAAAAAAATGGTAGGAAGGAGAAAGAAAAACACTTTGAGAAAAAGAGTAAGGTAGAGAGGAAGACACATACAGATAAAGCACACACACACAGAAAAAAAGAAAAAAAAAAAGGGACGGACAGAATTAAAAAAAAAGATGGAAAGATAGAAAAAAAAAATAGAAAGGGAGAAGGAGAAATTATTCTTGAAAGTTAGAGTTTGAGTTCAAAGTTTGGTCCCTGTTTGAATTTCCTGTGGCGGGCGTTCTTGCTTTTGTACATGACTTAATTTGTCACACAGGTTCGTATCCAATATTGTACTATTATTTTATAAGTTTCATTGTGAATCGAAGCATGAATAAAGTTAGTTCAATGACTTAATGTATTATTTAATATGAAGGAGTTTTTAGTTTATAATGAAGGTCCCATTTTTACTACGTAATCGTCACTATGTTGTTCATGGCATGCTTCAGTCAAATTTTCTTTATTGTTGTCGTGACCTTTATTTGATCACTTAATTTGGGAAATAGCTTACAGTAGGTGTGCGTGTTTGTTATCTTACTGTATGTGTGCGAAATTTTTATTATTTGCAATACTTTACTAGTTTCATAATAATTAATTGGAGTCAAAATAATACATTGTTTTAGTTTTATATCTAGAAAAGATGCATGCAGTAAAAATATAGTTTTTGTTTGTTGATTTTGGTTTTGTTTTGCTTTGACAAATGATTCAAGGATTCAAAAACTTTTTTAATTAATGTCTTCGTCATGTTTTTTTTTGGCTAATATTGAATCATTTCCCAACTGGTTTGGTCATATCCTTCCCATTCTTTCTCTACTATTTTACTTGAAATAGTAATAAGCCCGAGACGTTAGTTTCTTAAGTTAGAAAAATATTAAATATTTTGTGTCCTCGATTGGTTTAAGGCCCAAACTAATTATGTGAGGATGAGCGAGACGAGTTGCAAATTTATTCAAGACTCGTCGTAATAAAGAAAAGGAAAGAGAGAAAAAACCCATTCATAAAGGGAGCGATGCGAGTTACGGATTAACCCAAGGCTCGCTGCAAATTTTTTTTTAAGAAAATAAAGGAGTAAAAAAAATAATAATAAAAAAAATGAATAGAATAAATTGTCTCGGATTTATAAGAGACAAATAAGCGCTTTTAACGCTAGATAAGCTTTAGGCATGATAAATTTGGTTTCGATTAAGAATTCAATTATGCATCTTTCTCGATACGCTTAATAGCAAATATAATACGCGAGGATGCTATTGTGCACCTTGGCAAAGATCGTCCTAAAATTAACTCTCAGCAGCTTAATCCAAGAAGTATAGATAGATATTATTAGTACATAAAAAATGAGCGAATCAAGGCCTACAAATACAATTTATCTAAAATAGTTTAAGTTAAAGTTGATAAAAGCGATCGTGCTAGAACCACGGGACTCGAGGGGTGCCTCACACCTTCCCCTCGGTCAACAGAATTCCTTACCCGATCTTCTGTTTCGCGGACCAATAAATAAAGAGTCATTTCCTTTTGACTAGGGATTCCAAAAGGTGACTTGGAACACCATAACTCAATTCCAAGTGGCGACTCTGTAAATAAAATAATCCCTATTCAAAACCGTCACTTTAATTGGGAAAACCCTTCGACCTAACAAAGCGAAAAAGGGGTGTGACATCTCTGGCGACTCTGCTGGGGACATTAACTAGAATTCGAGCTTTGTATATTGACTTATTCTTGACTTTCTTTAATTCTTGGATATATATTGTGTTTATTGGCCTAATGTGCTCTTTGCTTGTTTGTTTACCGCTTTAATATTATCTGAATTGCAATATAAACTATCTTCTTTCGCGCACCCATCTGAGTCTCTGAATATACCAATAACTATTTATTGTGTGTGCGTCTACGCTCCACAAAAACCTTCTATCTGAGATGAACCAGTGTTCGGTTACGCTCCTGGTTTAAGGAATATTAGTCACACATGTTACGCGGGGTTGGATCACCAGTAGAACCGGAATAGCTCTGCTACCGGTAAACTGACCCTCCCCGATCCGAGTTGTCTACTTGGATAAGCCAGTCTAGACACCTGCTAATAAACATTTATATAATGCAAATAATTCTTTTCGATTTATTTCCCATTTAATTTGTGGTTCAGTATAAGATCCTGAGTAATATCTACAGTGATGTTCTATAGTTTCATTTAGGTATTTATATTTTAATACTCCTCCATAACTATGTTCACTTGAGTCTGTTTCTACTATATAGTTAAATTGTTTCTTTATATCAGGAAAATATAATTTTGGTAACTGCTTACACAATTCTTTTATTTTCTGTATATGTAGTCTGTCTGTATCATCAAAGTGATATTCAATATCCTTTTTTAGTTTATTTTGTAATGGTTTTAAATGATCTGCTAACTTTGGTATATATTCTCGTACTTGGTTTACTAATCCTAAAAAAGATTGTAATTTCTTTTTTGTATCTAATAATTCTTCTGAATCAATTATTTTTTGTACTATATGTGTTTGCATTTTTATTCCATCTCTATCTATTTGTATTCCTAAGAATTCTATTTGGTTTTTCATTATTTCTGCTTTACTTTTACTTAAGCTTATCCCTGTAGTTTCTATGATGTTTATAAATTTATTTAATAATTGTATGTGTTCTTCTTCTATTTTAGAATATAAGAGTATATCGTCTATGTATACAATACAATTTTCTAATTGTGTAAAGTATGTATCCATAAAGTGTTGATATCTTCCAGGTGCATTTTTATATCCGAAAGGTAGTACGTTCCATTCATAAAATCCTTGTGGTACTGTGAATGCTGTTAGTTTCTTAGATTCTTCTTCTAACTTTAGATGATAAAATTCGGATTTACAATCGAATTTACTAAAATAATTATATCCTTGGATTTGTCTGATTTTTAGTATTTTATTTGGGATTGGATAATTGTAAGTTTTATTTTTGGCATTTAAATTGCGATAATCTATAACCATCCTACTTTTCCCTCTTTTTTGTTCACTGTGTTTATTAACAATAAATGCAGGACTAGTATGTTTACTATTACTTTCTTGTATATAGTTGTTAGTTACTAATTCATTTATATGGAGTTTAAATTCATCTAAATCTGCAAAGTTATATTTTAATGGTTTTTGGGTAATTATACTATTTTCATCAATTAGTTCTATAGTTACCGTGGTTTTATGTTTTTCCCATCCTTTGAGGGGATTTTCACTATACAATAGTTCTAATTTATTATGTATGGGTGTTAGTGTATTAATTGCAAAGGTTATTATTTCTACTAATTTATTTTGATTAGGATTATTTTCTAATTTTTGTATTATTTTTTCACTTCCTTTAATCCATGGGGTTGTTTTTCTAGTTTTATTTTGTACTCTTTTAGCCGCTACTTTTTGCTTATCTGGGGTTGTAAACCAACAATATTTTTTAGTTAATATGTGTGGGTATAATTCATCTATAAAGGGCATTCCTATTATCATATCTCTTGTTGTAAATTCATAGTTATACATAGTTTTTATGATTAGTATTTTATCCCATATTTGTATTTTTATATTTTTTGCGACATAGGTAATCATGCTTCCTTCATCATTAAATCCTGTAAATACTGTTGGGTCTTTTAGTTTTTCCCATTTTGTTTCTGGTAAACAATTATATCTACATAGGTTAGCTTCTGATCCTGTATCTATCATTGGTGTATAATATCTACTATTATATCCTTCTACTATTATTTTTACTAAAATATATACTTTTGTCATATAGTTTATACTTTAGTTCTGTTGATTATCACATCTTTATTTTGATATTTAATTATTAATTGTTTATCTTCTATCTTATAAGGTTTTACTTGTTCGAGCCAAGTTAATCCTAAAATAATATTTGTATTTATTGGTGTTATAGTAAATTGTATATTAATTGGTATACCTCCTATAATTAATTCTTGTGTTGTCATTTCTTTTGTTTGTCTTAATTCTTTAGGTAAATCTATACATCCTTGTTCTCGTGTTATTATTTCATTTTCCGGTACTAATTCTCTGGTGATATAATTTTCTTCTTCTCCTGTGTCTATGAGGATTAGATATTTTCTCTGTCCTAGTATTCCTGTTATATAATACTGATAAGGTTGTATTTCCATTGGTATTTCATGTTCTATTCTTCTAGATGTACTCATTCTAGATGATATTGTTGGGGTATCCATTATTCTTTTTGATTTGCCTATTCTTTCATTTACTATTTCTAATTCGTTATTTATGTCTAATTCATCATAACTATAATCATTGTTGTCTATTGCCATTACTATGTTGTCAAATGGTGTTTCTATTTTTATTTTATCAATTTTACTTACTGCTTTTACTGTATGTTTTGTTGTTAAGATATACAAATTTTTACATCTTGCTGTAAATATTTTACTTCCTGGTGTTAGTTCTATTCCTGTTAGTTTCCAATATAATACTAAAGATTTATCAATATTCTTATCTTTAATAGCTACTGAGTAATTTGGGTTTACTATAAATTTAAATTTTTGATATATTAAATTTCCTTTTACCGCACTGATTATACTTTTTTCTATAGGGTATTTTATTCTATCATCTGCTAGATATAATTCTATAGGTGTATCTATTCTTTCTCTAAAACATGCTTTTATTAATATTTCTATTGCTCCTAAATGCATATGGGTTATTTCACTTTTTGTATTTAAAGCTTGTATTTCTTTATTTAATTCTTTTTTACTAAGTATTGGTACCATTGCTTTTCCTTTTGCATATTTGCAATCTACTGTATGTTCTTTTTGACTAATAACGTAATATTCTTCTTTTGGTTTTCTAAACCAATGTTTTATAATGGGTACGTCTAAGACATTATCTATTTTTAATGATATTTCTTGTTTTTTAATTTGATTAAATATATTTATATCAAATATTACCTTTTGGCTTATAGTTTCTTCATTTTGTTCATCTTTTTGTTCTATAACTTCAGTCATGATCGGTTTCTATATCTGTATCTGTATTACTTATTTGATTTATAATGTTTATACCTTCTTCTAAATCTTCTAGTTTATCTATTTCATCTAATTCATATATACTATCTTCACTTTCCATATCATAGTCTATATATGGTAATAAAGTATACATATCTTCCTTTATTTGTATTTCTGTTATTTGTTTCTTTTTTATATCTTTAGGTATTCTACAATCTTTTGCTAGATGTCCTAGTTTACCACAGTTATAGCATGTACATTCGGATAATTTTTTCTTTGGCTTATATGGTCTTTTCTTTTTATAATTTTTTACATAATATCTTTTCCTTGGTTGTTTATATTTATATTTGGATTTAAAACTCTTATATTTCTTAAATCGTTTTTTATATTATCTATGCTTAGAGTTGTAAACTCTTCTGTTACTTCTGGATTAGTTTCTTCAATTTGTATTTTTTCCATAATTTTTTCTAATTCTTCTGCTAATTGCCTTTCCTTTTCTAATTGTTTTTCCTTAGATAATTTTTGTCGTTCTTCCCTTTCTTTTACTTTCTTTGCGTATATTTGTTTTAGTAATGCTAATTCTTTTTCCATTTCTCTTATTTTTGTAGATGGTTCGAGATCTATATATGAGATATTGGGAGTTTCTTGAACTGTTTCTCTAATTTCTTGTTGTGGTTCTTCTTTTACTTGTTTAAGTTTTAATTGCTCTATTTCCTTTTTTGCTTCTATACGTATTTTTTCAACTTCTAGTTTTTGATCTATTTCATTATTTTCTTTTTGTAATCTTACCATTTCTGTTAGACTATCTTCTAATTTTGCCGAATTTTGTTCTGGCATTAAATGTAATTTAGTTCCTAATTTTCTATATCGTCGACCTATATTTGAATGTACTATAATTATTTGTGTACCTTCTGTTCCTATAAATGTTTTTTCTTCTACTGGATATTCTTCTTTATTCATAAGCATATTTGAATTCTAATATATCTTTTTGTAATTCTAATTCTCTTATAGTTTGTTTTTGTGCATCTATTGATTTTTTAGTTACTCCTGCAAATATATTATAATTTAATCTTTCTTTTCTTATGTTATGTTCTTCTTGTGTATCTATAATCTTTCTAAGTAATTCTGTTTTTCTTATTATTCTTGGTGTTTCTGGATATTTGTATACTGGGTTACTTGGTTCAGGCTTATCCATTTATAGTTTGTTTTATTGATATAGTTATTTTGTCTAGTGCTATGACCAATTTAGTCATGGCTTTATATAAGTTATCTATTTCTTTTATTATTTGTGTAATTTCTTTAAGTTTTTGTTTCCTTTGGATATTTCTTTTATATTTTTTCTGAATTTTATTTGCTAGTTGGTTCATTTTTATTGTTTTTACTAGTCTCATAGGTGCCTGTTTATGTGTCATATTTTTTCTTTCAATTGTTTTTTCAAATTTTTGATATATTTGTATTCTATATATGAGATTATATTTATTTTGGTAGGTTCGTAATCATGATATAATTTCTTTAATTCTTTTCTAAGTTTCTGTATTTTATCATTTCTTTGTATCTGTTTCATAACTCTTGGATATCGTGGATCATCATAAGTTAATTCTTCGCCATATTCAAGTGGTGTATTTAGTAATTTAGCAGTTTTTTTATGGTAATTTTCTATAATTAGTCTATCTCTATGTTCTACAATCTTATTTCTGTGTTTTGTTGTTTTAGCTTTTTGACTACTGTGCTCTTGTTTATTGTGCTCTTGTTTATTTATGTCATTACCATTTATTCTTCTGTGCTCTGATACCATTTGTGGGGGTGGTCTTTTGATCTTATCTTCTTGGGTCATTTATCTAAACGCGGAATTATAGTAATTATCTCTTTCTCTAATTAGTCTTAATATTATATTAATATCTCTTACTATTAGATCTAAATAACCACTATTTTGTGTTTGTATATATCTGTCTAAGTTGAATTGTATTAATGTTTCTCTTTCTCTTAGTTCGTTTATGGTTCGGTCCAATTTTCTAAATGATTTTGATCCATTAGTTATAATCTAGATGTCCCTCTGAGTCTATATCGAGATATATATCATTATTCTTAAAATCTTCTTCGTCACTGTCTAATATAGTTTCTAACCATGTTTCTTTCATTAGATCTATAATTTCATAGGTAAGTAATAAATTGTATATGTTTTGTACAATGTCTTTGTCTAAATTTCGTAATATATATAAAACTAATATTTTATAAGCTTTATCCTCGTTTATTAGATATTTAGGTGTTGAGATTTTATACCTTTCTATATTTTCACTAGGTTCTGCTATTTGGTTTTCCACATTCTTACTAGTTTCTGCTTTGTCCATAGTTTTACTATTTCCTGCCATCTTTTTCATTCTGTGTGTGTAAATTATATTCCCTTTAACCTCTAACCATATTATTCGTATTTATCATTTACCAGTTCAGTATGTTTAATTATCCTTTGTGTCACTACTATGGGTTTCAGCTTCAATCAGTTGCCCTAACAATGCCTCAACTCTGGTCTACTACCCTCTTTTCGGCATTCCTCGCCTTCTTTGGTTTCGACCCTTAGGATGGCTTAGTCTAGGCTTACCTATTCTCAGCTTACCTAACCATAGCAAACTTACTTGGATAATATAACATAATCAAACTACTACATGATAAACATAAATAATACTCTAGAGATTAAATAGGAATATGAAATTTAGTTACACATATTTAAATATGAGTGTACCGTAGTTGTTATTTCCTCTGTTGTATATGAGATTGAAGATTGTATGTTGGAATCCTCCATAGCTTAACTGAAAATGACTAGATTTTTTGAAAGATATTTTATTTAGTGAGTTCTCAGCACATAAGAGGTTTTTAGGTTTCGAATTCTCGATGCCTCCTCTCATCTGCATCCTCCTCTATTTATATACATAGGAGAGGTCTGCTATTCAGCCTCAATAATTTACAAAAACGCGTAAAGGTACAGTACTACTGTATGCTTTACGACTTTCTAAAAAGGAAACCGCGTTAACTTTATGAAAATGCGTAAACAAAAGTCAAAAAGTGAATAGTGCTTATTCTATCTTATCTATAGACATAAAGTAGTGCTAGTCTATTTTACATAAAGAAAGAAAAACGTGTAATACTTTACATTATTACTAAAAGACAAATATAACTAAAAGACGAATATATCACATTATCTTGTTGGTAGGTGATGTTTGACTAGCTTGTTATCTTGCTCCGCTTGTTTATCCTAGTTGAACATCTGGTATGTTGACAGTAGATCCTCCATTACATTGTGAGCATTGGTGATCTGCATATTTCGGTCCAATGTATTGACAATATCTGTTTAATAAATGAGTTAAAATAAATCCTTTTTTGAGTGCTCTGGTAGTAGGTGTCTCTTCTGGTTTTAACAAGGAAATTATCCATTGTCGGACTTCTTCCATGTCTGCTTGTCTTAGCTCCCTTGAGTTGGCATAGATCATAACTTGGTTTCTACAATAGTAGCTCCATATGGCATGTCCATTTGTATAGTTATTTGCTAGTTCTTGAAGTATAACTTGTAAACCAATAAGTCTTTTATTTGCGTAAAATTATGGTATATCTTCTTCAGGTATTTCTGGCTGTGGTTCTGTTTCTTCTGGTAATATCATGTCTCTGGTCAGTCCTATTTTGACCACTTCTATAATTGGTTTTATTTCGTCAAATAATATCTCAGCTGGTGCTGTATAAAATCTTATATAAAAGAATGTTCCATTTGTAATTCTTTTGTAGGTAGAGAATGCATTGTATATCTCTGGTATTTTTTGAATTTCACGTCCATCTGTGGTATATACCGTAGCTAATAGTCCATAGTCATAACATGTCTTAACTAGGTTTGCATTTGTATCTGGTTGGGCTACAAGTTTATTATAACCTTGTAATTTTTGGGTTATATAATCTTTTTCTGGGTTAGTAGTTGTGGTTGACCTTGGATTTAAATTTAGATGTTTTTGGATTTTGTGGATGTTGTGGATATATGTACGGGAGAGGTGGTTATATATTTCTTTATTGTGGCTTAAGCTAGATGCATAGCTTGATGTTTGTGGACTGGGAGTATTTGTGGATTGGAATTTTTGGATAAATGGCCTTGAGAATTGGTTATTTAAATTGGTATTTTGTTTTTTGATAGGTTGGCTGGTTGAACTTGAGCTGCTTGCTCCTGTAGTTGCTTTGCTTGTAGCTACATTAACAAACTTGTTATGAGTTTTACGGAGTTTCTCAGCGTCTCCTTCTAGCTCTGGCTTTTTACCGTCTGCCTTTGGACGTAGTTCTGCATTTTTTAAGTCATGCGGCTGACTGCTTATAGCTTTAGCTTTCAGATTTACTTCATTAAGCTTTAGCTTATTCATTTCTAGCTCAATACTGTCCACTTTAGAACAAAGTGTAGTAATAACTTTTAGCATAGCTTCCATTGTACTATCTTTTTCCGGTTCGGTCTGAGTTCCCTTGTCTTGATAGGTAGTCTGCAATAGTATTTTTGTTAGTACTAATTACTTCAATTGTAAAAGTGAAATTTTGTATATTTAATACAAGTCTTCGTATTTCTTTTGTTGTAACAGAGTCCTGTATTTTCCTTGTTAGCCACCATTTTACTTGAGTGTTATCTGTTCTAACAATAAATTTGTTATATACAATATATGGTTCAAATGCTAATAAACCTTTATATAATGCAAATAATTCTTTTCGATTTATTTCCCATTTAATTTGTGGTTCAGTATAAGATCCTGAGTAATATCTACAGTGATGTTCTATAGTTTCATTTAGGTATTTATATTTTAATACTCCTCCATAACTATGTTCACTTGAGTCTGTTTCTACTATATAGTTAAATTGTTTCTTTATATCAGGGAAATATAATTTTGGTAATTGCTTACATAATTCTTTTATTTTCTGTATGTGTAGTTTGTCTGTATCATCAAAGTGATATTCGACATCCTTTTTTAGTTTCTTTTGTAATGGTTTCAAATGTTCTGCTAACTTTGGTATATATTCTCGTACTTGGTTTACTAATCCCTAAAAGGATTGCAATTTCTTTTTTGTATCTAAAAGTTCTTCTAAATCAATTATTTTCTGTACTATGTGTGTTTGCATTTTTATTCCATCTCTATCTATTTGTATTCCTAAGAATTCTATTTGGTTTTTCATTATTTCTGCTTTACTTTTACTTAAGCTTATCCCTGTAGTTTCTATGATGTTTATAAATTTATTTAATAATTGTATGTGTTCTTCTTCTGTTTTAGAATATAAGAGTATATCGTCTATGTATACAATACAATTTTCTAATTGTGTAAAGTATGTATCCATAAAGTGTTGATATCTTCCAGGTGCATTTTTATATCCGAAAGGTAGTACGTTCCATTTATAAAATCCTTGTGGTACTGTGAATGCTGTTAGTTTCTTAGATTCTTCTTCTAACTTTAGATGATAAAATCCGGATTTACAATCGAATTTACTAAAATAATTATATCCTTGGATTTGTCTGATTTTTAGTATTTTATTTGGGATTGGATAATTGTAAGTTTTAGTTTTGGCATTTAAATTGCGATAATCTATAACCATCCTACTTTTCCCTCTTTTTTGTTCACTGTGTTTATTAACAATAAATGCAGGGCTTGTATGTTTACTATTACTTTCTTGTATATAGTTGTTAGTTACTAATGCATTTATATGGAGTTTAAATTCATCTAAGTCTGCAAAGTTATATTTTAATGGTTTCTGGGTAATTATACTATTTTCATCAATTAGTTCTATAGTTACCGTGGTTTTATGTTTTTCCCATCCTTTGAGGGGATTTTCACTATACAATAGTTCTAATTTATTATGTATGGGTGTTAGTGTATTAATTGCAAAGGTTATTATTTCTACTAATTTATTTTGATTAGGATTATTTTCTAATTTTTGTATTATTTTTTCACTTCCTTTAATCCGTTGAGTTGTTTTCCTGGTTTTATTTTGTACTCTCTTAGCCGCTACTTTTTGTTTATCTGAGGTTGTAAACCAACAATAGGTTTTAGTTAATATATGTGGGTATAGTTCATCTATAAAGGGCATTCCTATTATCATATCTCTTGTTGTAAATTCATAGTTATACATAGTTTTTATGATTAGTATTTTATCCCATATTTGTATTTTTATATTTTTTGCGACATAGGTAATCATGCTTCCTTCATCATTAAATCCTGTAAATACTGTTGGGTCTTTTAGTTTTTCCCATTTTGTTTCTGGTAAACAATTATATCTACATAGGTTAGCTTCTGATCCTGTATCTATCATTGGTGTATAATATCTACTATTATATCCTTCTACTATTATTTTTACTAAAATATATACTTTTGTCATATAGTTTATACTTTAGTTCTGTTGATTATCACATCTTTATTTTGATATTTAATTATTAATTGTCTATCTTCTATCTTATAAGGTTTTACTTGTTCGAGCCAAGTTAATCCTAAAATAATATTTATATTTATTGGTGTTATAGTAAATTGTATATTAATTGGTATACCTCCTATAATTAATTCTTGTGTTGTCATTTCTTTGGTTTGTCTTAATTCTTTAGGTAAATCTATACATCCTTGTTCTCGTGTTATTATTTCATTTTTCGGTACTAATTCTCTGGTGATATAATTTTCTTCTTCTCCTGTGTCTATGAGGATTAGATATTTTCTCTGTCCTAGTATTCCTGTTATATAATACTGATAAGGTTGCATTTCCATTGGTATTTCATGTTCTATTCTTCTAGATGTACTCATTCTAGATGATATTGTTGGGGTATCCATTATTCTTTTTGATTTGCCTATTCTTTCATTTACTATTTCTAGTTCATTATTTATGTCTAATTCATCATAACTATAATCATTGTTATCTATTGCCATTACTATGTTGTCAAATGGTGTTTCTATCTTTATTTTATCAATTTTACTTACTGCTTTTACTGTATGTTTTGTTGTTAAGATATATAAATTTTTACATCTTGCTGTAAATATTTTACTTCCTGGTGTTAGTTCTATTCTGTTAGTTTCCAATATAATACTAAAGATTTATCAATATTTTTATCCTTAATAGCTACTGAGTAATTTGGGTTTACTATAAATTTAAATTTTTGATATATTAAATTTCCTTTTACCGCACTGATTATACTTTTTTCTATAGGGTATTTTATTCTATCATCTGCTAGATATAATTCTATAGGTGTATCTATTCTTTCTCTAAAACATGCTTTTATCAATATTTCTATTGCTCCTAAATGCACATGGGTTATTTCGCTTTTTGTATTTAAAGCTTGTATTTCTTTGTTTAATTCTTTTTTACTAAGTATTGGTACCATTGCTTTTCCTTTTGCATATTTGCAATCTACTGTTTGTTCTTTTTGACTAATAACATAATATTCTTCTTTTGGTTTTCTAAACCAGTGTTTTATAATAGGTACGTCTAAGACATTATCTATTTTTAATGATATTTCTTGTTTTTTAATTTGATTAAATATATTTATATCAAATATTACCTTTTGGCTTATAGTTTCTTCATTTTGTTCATCTTTTTGTTCTATAACTTCAGTCATGATCGGTTTCTATATCTGTATCTGTATTACTTATTTGATTTATAATGTTTATACCTTCTTCTAAATCTTCTATTTTATCTATTTCATCTAATTCATATATACTATCTTCACTTTCCATATCATAGTCTATATATGGTAATTCAGTATACATATCTTCCTTTATTTGTATTTCTGTTATTTGTTTCTTTTTTATATCTTTAGGTATTCTACAATCTTTTGCTAGATGTCCTAGTTTTCCACAATTGTAGCATGTACATTCTGATAATTTTTTCTTTGGCTTATATGGTCTTTTCTTTTTATAATTTTTTACATAATATCTTTTCTTTGGTTGGTTATATTTATATTTGGATTTAAAACTCTTATATTTCTTAAATCATTTTTTATACTTGTGTTTGGGTTGTTTACATCCAAACTGGGGTGCTGATTTTTGTGTGCAACATGACATATTTTTATCTAGTATTTTATCAAACTTTCGTTTATCTTTATAAGTATCACATAATCCTATAAACCATGTTTGTAGATATTTTATCCTAGCTCCTAGGGTATCTGTTAAGCTTGCCGCTTCCCAATCTGTTGTTATTTTCGTACTAAAAGGTTCTGGTAGTTTTGTAAAATATAATTTTCGAACTTCTATAGCTTCTTCATGTGTATATATTCCTTTGTAATAATAATCTCTAAATGCGCATGTATATTGGTCTATGTAACACATATTACATATTGATAATTTATTCATTAATTGTCTATTTAGATTCTTATTTTTTTCTTGTTCCGCTATTTCCGTAGTCATACTTCCAAATTCATTTCTAATTTCATATTCATATTTTGCAAGTATATCTATATTTGAGGTTGTTATAGTTCCATCTTGATTTTTGTTATTTCTTAGTACTGTCCTACTTTCTTCTGTTATATTATGTAACCATAATTTTACTGATCCTACTAGTGTTCTTTCTATATATCCTGGTGCATCTGCAACTGATATTTTATTATCAACTAATTGTTTTGCAATGTGTCCTATCCATAATTGTATTGTTTTATTCGTGTCTATTACACAATCTAAATCTAAAAACTGAGATTGTTCTGAGGTTTTATTAGGTGTCCATTTTGTATTTAATCTACTATTCTATATTGCTTCATATCTATTATCATCTGTTACTGTATAATAAGTTGGTCTTGTTGTTCTTGGATTATCATATCTTCTTTTATCATATGTTTTTGTACTGCTACTACTAGCCTCATTTTTTAGTGTATTTATATTTGGTTCGGCATTTGTTGTATTTATCTCTAAATCTGTTTTTGTAATTTGGTCCATAATTTCTGTATAGGTTTCACTTATCTCTTGTTCTTCCTCATATTGTTCATCATCGTTTTCTATATTATCTAAGCTTAGAGTTGTAAACTCTTCTGTTACTTCTGGATTAGTTTCTTCAATTTGTATTTTTTCCTTAATTTTTTCTAATTCTTCTGCTAATTGCCTTTCCTTTTCTAATTGTTTTTCCTTAGATAATTTTTGTCGTTCTTCTCTTTCTTTTACTTTCTTTGCGTATATTTGTTTGAGTAATGCTAATTCTTTTTCCATTTCTCTTATTTTTGTAGATGGTTCGAGATCTATATATGAGATACTGGGAGTTTCTTGAACTGTTTCTCTAATTTCTTGTTGTGGTTCTTCTTTTACTTGTTTAAGTTTTAATTGCTCTATTTCCTTTTTTGCTTCTATACGTATTTTTTCAACTTCTAGTTTTTGATCTATTTCATTATTTTCTTTTTGTAATCTTACCATTTCTGTTAGACTATCTTCTAATTTTGCCGAATTTTGTTCTGGCATTAAATGTAATTTAGTTCCTAATTTTCTATATCGTCGACCTATATTTGAATGTACTATAATTATTTGTGTACCTTCTGTTCCTATAAATGTTTTTTCTTCTACTGGATATTCTTCTTTATTCATAAGCATAGAGTGTTGATATCTTCCAGGTGCATTTTTATATCCGAAAGGTAGTACGTTCCATTCATAAAATCCTTGTGGTACTGTGAATGCTGTTAGTTTCTTAGATTCTTCTTCTAACTTTAGGTGATAAAATCCTGATTTACAATCAAATTTACTAAAATAATTATATTCTTGAATTTGTCTTATTTTTAATATTTTATTTGGTATTGGATAATTGTAAGTCTTAGTTTTGGCATTTAAATTGCGATAATCTATAACCATCCTACTTTTCCCTCTTTTTTGTTCACTATGTTTATTAACAATAAATGCAGGGCTAGTATGTTTACTATTACTTTCTTGTATATAGTTGTTAGTTACTAATTCATTTATATGGAGTTTAAATTCATCTAAGTCTGCAAAGTTATATTTTAATGGTTTCTGGGTAATTATACTATTTTCATCAATTAGTTCTATAGTTACCGTGGTTTTATGTTTTTCCCATCCTTTGAGGGGATTTTCACTATATAATAATTCTAATTTATTATGTATGGGTGTTAGTGTATTAATTGCAAAGGTTATTATTTCTACTAGTTTATTTTGATTAGGATTATTTTCTAATTTTTGTACTATTTTTTCACTTCCTTTAATCCATGGGGTTGTTTTTCTAGTTTTATTTCTTACTCTTTTAGCCGCTACTTTTTGCTTATCTGAGGTTGTAAACCAGCAATATTTTTTAGTTAATATGTGTGGGTATAGTTCATCTATAAAGGGCATTCCTATTATCATATCTCTTGTTGTAAATTCATAGTTATACATAGTTTTTATGATTAGTATTTTATCCCATATTTGTATTTTTATATTTTTTGCGACATAGGTAATCATGCTTCCTTCATCATTAAATCCTGTAAATACTGTTGGGTCTTTTAGTTTTTCCCATTTTGTTTCTGGTAAACAATTATATCTACATAGGTTAGCTTCTGATCCTGTATCTATCATTGGTGTATAATATCTACTATTATATCCTTCTACTATTATTTTTACTAAAATATATACTTTTGTCATATAGTTTATACTTTAGTTCTGTTGATTATCACATCTTTATTTTGATATTTAATTATTAATTGTTTATCTTCTATCTTATAAGGTTTTACTTGTTCGAGCCAAGTTAATCCTAAAATAATATTTGTATTTATTGGTGTTATAGTAAATTGTATATTAATTGGTATACCTCCTATAATTAATTCTTGTGTTGTCATTTCTTTTGTTTGTCTTAATTCTTTAGGTAAATCTATACATCCTTGTTCTCGTGTTATTATTTCATTTTCCGGTACTAATTCTCTGGTGATATAATTTTCTTCTTCTCCTGTGTCTATGAGGATTAGATATTTTCTCTGTCCTAGTATTCCTGTTATATAATACTGATAAGGTTGTATTTCCATTGGTATTTCATGTTCTATTCTTCTAGATGTACTCATTCTAGATGATATTGTTGGGGTATCCATTATTCTTTTTGATTTGCCTATTCTTTCATTTACTATTTCTAGTTCGTTATTTATGTCTAATTCATCATAACTATAATCATTGTTGTCTATTGCCATTACTATGTTGTCAAATGGTGTTTCTATCTTTATTTTATCAATTTTACTTACTGCTTTTACTGTATGTTTTGTTGTTAAGATATATAAATTTTTACATCTTGCTGTAAATATTTTACTTCCTGGTGTTAGTTCTATTCCTGTTAGTTTCCAATATAAAACTAAAGATTTATCAATATTCTTATCTTTAATAGCTACTGAGTAATTTGGGTTTACTATAAATTTAAATTTTTGATATATCAAATTTCCTTTTACCGCACTGATTATACTTTTTTCTATAGGGTATTTTATTCTATCATCTGCTAGATATAATTCTATAGGTGTATCTATTCTTTCTCTAAAACATGCTTTTATCAATATTTCTATTGCTCCTAAATGCACATGGGTTATTTCGCTTTTTGTATTTAAAGCTTGTATTTCTTTGTTTAATTCTTTTTTACTAAGTATTGGTACCATTGCTTTTCCTTTTGCATATTTGCAATCTACTGTGTGTTCTTTTTGACTAATAACATAATATTCTTCTTTTGGTTTTCTAAACCAGTGTTTTATAATAGGTACGTCTAAGACATTATCTATTTTTAATGATATTTCTTGTTTTTTAATTTGATTAAATATATCTATATCAAATATTACCTTTTGGCTTATAGTTTCTTCATTTTGTTCATCTTTTTGTTCTATAACTTCAGTCATGATCGGTTTCTATATCTGTATCTGTATCACTTATTTGATTCATAATGTTTATACCTTCTTCTAAATCTTCTATTTTATATATTTCATCTAATTCATATATACTATCTTCACTTTCCATATCATAGTCTATATATGGTAATTCAGTATACATATCTTCCTTTATTTGTATTTCTGTTATTTGTTTCTTTTTTATATCTTTAGGTATTCTACAATCTTTTGCTAGATGTCCTAGTTTTCCACAATTGTAGCATGTACATTCTGATAATTTTTTCTTTGGCTTATATGGTCTTTTCTTTTTATAATTTTTTACATAATATCTTTTCTTTGGTTGTTTATATTTATATTTGGATTTAAAACTCTTATATTTCTTAAATCGTTTTTTATACTTGTGTTTGGGTTGTTTACATCCAAACTGGGGTGCTATTTTTTGTGTGCAACATGACATATTTTTATCTAGTATTTTATCAAACTTTCGTTTATCTTTATAAGTATCACATAATCCTATAAACCATGTTTGTAGATATTTTATCCTAGCTCCTAGGGTATCTGTTAAGCTTGCCGCTTCCCAATCTGTTGTTATTTTCGTACTAAAAGGTTCTGGTAGTTTTGTAAAATATAATTTTCGAACTTCTATAGCTTCTTCATGTGTATATATTCCTTTGTAATAATAATCATATTGGTCTATGTAACACATATTACATATTGATAATTTATTCATTAATTGTCTATTTAGATTCTTATTTTTTTCTTGTTCCGCTATTTCCGTAGTCATACTTCCAAATTCATTTCTAATTTCATATTCATATTTTGCAAGTATATCTATGTTTGAGGTTGTTATAGTTCCATCTTGATTTTTGTTATTTCTTAGTACTGTCCTACTTTCTTCTGTTATAATATGTAACCATAATTTTACTGATCCTACTAGTGTTCTTTCTATATATCCTGGTGCATCTGCAACTGATATTTTATTATCAACTAATTGTTTTGCAATGTGTCCTATCCATAATTGTATTGTTTTATTCGTGTCTATTACACAATCTAAATCTAAAAACTGAGATTGTTCTGAGGTTTTATTAGGTGTCCATTTTGTATTTAATCTACTATTCTATATTGCTTCATATCTATTATCATCTGTTACTGTATAATAAGTTGGTCTTGTTGTTCTTGGATTATCATATCTTCTTTTATCATATGTTTTTGTACTGCTACTACTAGCCTCATTTTTTAGTGTATTTATATTTGGTTCGGCATTTGTTGTATTTATCTCTAAATCTGTTTTTGTAATTTGGTCCATAATTTCTGTATAGGTTTCACTTATCTCTTGTTCTTCCTCATATTGTTCATCATCGTTTTCTATATTATCTATGCTTAGAGTTGTAAACTCTTCTGTTACTTCTGGATTAGTTTCTTCAATTTGTATTTTTTTCTTAATTTTTTCTAATTCTTCTGCTAATTGCCTTTCCTTTTCTAATTGTTTTTCCTTAGATAATTTTTGTCGTTCTTCTCTTTCTTTTACTTTCTTTGCGTATATTTGTTTGAGTAATGCTAATTCTTTTTCCATTTCTCTTATTTTTGTAGATGGTTCGAGATCTATATATGAGATACTGGGAGTTTCTTGAACTGTTTCTCTAATTTCTTGTTGTGGTTCTTCTTTTACTTGTTTAAGTTTTAATTGCTCTATTTCCTTTTTTGCTTCTATACGTATTTTTTCAACTTCTAGTTTTTGATCTATTTCATTATTTTCTTTTTGTAATCTTACCATTTCTGTTAGACTATCTTCTAATTTTGCCGAATTTTGTTCTGGCATTAAATGTAATTTAGTTCCTAATTTTCTATATCGTCGACCTATATTTGAATGTACTATAATTATTTGTGTACCTTCTGTTCCTATAAATGTTTTTTCTTCTACTGGATATTCTTCTTTATTCATAAGCATATTTGAATTCTAATATATCTTTTTGTAATTCTAATTCTCTTATAGTTTGTTTTTGTGCATCTATTGATTTCTTAGTTACTCCTGCAAATATATTATAATTTAATCTTTCTTTTCTTATGTTAAGTTCTTCTTGTGTATCTATAATCTTTCTAAGTAAGTCTGTTTTTCTTATTATTCTTGGTGTTTCTGGATATTTGTATACTGGGTTACTTGGTTCGGGTTTATCCATTTATAGTTTGTTTTATTGATATAGTTATTTTTTCTAGTGCTATGACCAATTTAGTCATGGCTTTATACAAGTTATTTTTTTTTTTTATTATTTGTGTAATTTCTTTAAGTTTTTGTTTTCTTTGGATATTTCTTTTATATTTTTTCTGAATTTTATTTGTTAGCTGGTTCATTTTTATTGTTTTTACTATTTTCATAGGTGTCTGTTTATGTGTCATATTTTTTCTTTCAATTGTTTTTTCAAGTTTTTGATATATTTGTATTCTATGTATGAGATTATATCTATTTTGGTAGGTTCGTAATCATGATATAATTTCTTTAATTCTTTTCTAAGTTTCTGTATTTTATCATTTCTTTGTATTTGTTTCATAATTCTTGGATATCGTGGATCATTATAAGTTAATTCTTCGCTATATTCAAGTGGTGTATTTAGTAATTTAGCAGTTTTTTTATGGTAATTTTCTATGGTTAGTCTATCTCTATGTTCTACAATCTTATTTCTGTGTTTTGTTGTTTTAGCTTTTTGACTACTGTGCTCTTGTTTATTGTGCTCTTGTTTATTTATGTCATTACTATTTATTCTTCTGTGCTCTGATACCATTTGTGGGGGTGGTCCTTTGATCTTATCTTCTTGGGTCATTTATCTAAACGCGGAATTATAGTAATTATCTCTTTCTCTAATTAGTCTTAATATTATATTAATATCTCTTACTATTAGATCTAAATAACCACTATTTTGTGTTTGTGTATATCTGTCTAAGTTGAATTGTATTAATGTTTCTCTTTCTCTTAGTTCGTTTATGGTTCGTTGCCAATTTTCTAAATGATTTTGATCCATTAGTTATAATCTAGATGTCCCTCTGAGTCTATATCGAGATATATATCATTATTCTTAAAATCTTCTTCGTCACTGTCTAATATAGTTTCTAACCATGTTTCTTTCATTAGATCTATAATTTCATAGGTAAGTAATAAATTGTATATGTTTTGTACAATGTCTTTGTCTAAATTTCGTAATATATATAAAACTAATATTTTATAAGCTTTATCCTCGTTTATTAGATATTTAGGTGTTGAGATTTTATACCTTTCTATATTTTCACTAGGTTCTGCTATTTGGTTTTCCGCATTCTTACTAGTTTCTGCTTTGTCCATAGTTTTACTATTTCCTGCCATATTTTTCATTCTGTGCGTGTAAATTATATTCCCTTTAACCTCTAACCATATTATTCGTATTTATCATTTACCAGTTCAGTATGTTTAATTATCCTTCGTGTCACTACTATGGGTTTCAACTTCAATCAGTTGCCCTAACAATGCCTCAACTCTGGTCTACTACCCTCTTTTCGGCATTCCTCGCCTTCTTTGGTTTCGACCCTTAGGATGGCTTAGTCTAGGCTTACCTATTCTCAGCTTACCTAACCATAGCAAACTTACTTGGATAATATAACATAATCAAACTACTACATGATAAACATAAATAATACTCTAGAGATTAAATAGGAATATGAAATTTAGTTACACATATTTAAATATGAGTGTACCGTAGTTGTTATTTCCTCTGTTGTATATGAGATTGAAGATTGTATGTTGGAATCCTCCATAGCTTAACTGAAAATGACTAGATTTTTTGAAAGATATTTTATTTAGTGAGTTCTCAGCACATGAGAGGTTTTTAGGTTTCGAATTCTCGATGCCTCCTCTCATCTGCATCCTCCTCTATTTATATACATAGGAGAGGTTCGCTATTCAGCCTCAATAATTTACAAAAACGCGTAAAGGTACAGTACTACTGTATGCTTTACGACTTTCTAAAAAGGAAACCGCGTTAACTTTATGAAAACGCGTAAACAAAAGTCAAAAAGTGAATAGTGCTTATTCTATCCTATCTATAGACATAAAGTAGTGCTGGTCTATTTTACATAAAGAAATAAAAACGTGTAAAACTTTACATTATTACTAAAAGACAAATATATCACATAGTTGCTTTCATATCTTGTTGGTAGGTGATGTTTGACTAGCTTGTTATCTTGGTCCGCTTGTTTATCCTAGTTGAACATCTGGTATGTTGACAGTAGATCCTCCATTACATTGTGAGCATTGGTGATCTGCATATTTCGGTCCAATGTATTGACAATATCTGTTTAATAAATGAGTTGAAATAAATCCTTTTTTAAGTGCTCTGGTAGTAGGTGTTTCCTCTGGTTTTAATAAGGAAATTATCCATTGTCGGACTTCTTCCATGTCTGCTTGTCTTAGCTCCCTTGAGTTGGCATAGATCATCACTTGGTTTCTACAATAGTAGCTCCATATGGCATGTCCATTTGTATAGTTATTTGCTAGTTCTTGAAGTATAACTTGTAAACCAATAAGTCTTTTATTTGCGTAAAATTGTGGTATATCTTCTTCAGGTATCTCTGGCTGTGGTTCTGTTTCTTCTGGTAAAATCATGTCTCTAGTCAGTCCTATTTTGACCACTTGTATAATTGGTTTTATTTCGTCAAATAATATCTCAGCTGGTGCTGTATAAAATCTTATATAAAAGAATGCTCCATTTGTAATTCTTTTGTAGGTAGAAAATGCATTGTATATCTCTGGTATTTTTTGAATTTCACGTCCATCTGTGGTATACACCGTAGCTAATAGTCCATAGTCATAACATGTCTTTACTAGGTTTGCACTTGTATCTGGTTGGGCTACAAGTTTATTGTAACCTTGTAATTTTTGGGTTATATAATCTTTTTCTGGGTCAGTGGTGGTGGTTGACCTTGGATTTAAATTTAAATATGTTTGGATCATGTGGATGTTGCGGATATATGTCCGGGAAAGGTGATTATATATTTCTTTATTGTGGCTTAGGCTGGTTGCATAGCTTGATGTTTGTGGACTGGGATTATTTGTGGATTGGAATTTTTGGATAAATGGCTTTGAGAATTGACTGTTTAAGTTGGTATTTTGTTTTTTGATAGGTTGGCTGGTTGAACTCGAGCTGCTTGCTCCTGTAGTTGCTTTGCCTGTAGCTGCATTAACAAACTTGTTATGAGTTTTACGGAGTTTCTCAGCGTCTCCTTCTAGTTCTGGCTTTTTACCGTCTGCCTGTGGACGTAGTTCTGCATTTTTTAAGTCATGCGGCTGACTGCTTGTAGCTTTAGCTTTCAGATTTACTTCATTAAGCTTTAGCTTGTTCATTTCTAGCTCAATACTGTCCACTTTAGAACAAAGTGTAGTAATAGCTTTTAGCATAGCTTCCATTGTACTATCTTTTTCCGGTTCGGTCTGAGTTCCCTTGTCTTGATAGGTAGTCTGCAACAGTATTTTTGTTAGTACTAATTACTTCAATTGTAAAAGTGAAGTTTTGTATATTTAATACAAGTCTTCGTATTTCTTTTGTTGTAACAGAGTCCTGTATTTTCCTTGTTAGCCACCATTTTACTTGAGTGTTATCTGTCCTAACAATAAATTTGTTATATACAATATATGGTTCAAATGCTAATAAACATTTATATAATGCAAATAATTCTTTTCGATTTATTTCCCATTTAATTTGTGGTTCAGTATAAGATCCTGAGTAATATCTACAGTGATGTTCTATAGTTTCATTTAGGTATTTATATTTTAATACTCCTCCATAACTATGTTCACTTGAGTCTGTTTCTACTATATAGTTAAATTGTTTCTTTATATCAGGGAAATATAATTTTGGTAATTGCTTACATAATTCTTTTATTTTCTGTATGTGTAGTTTGTCTGTATCATCAAAGTGATATTCGACATCCTTTTTTAGTTTCTTTTGTAATGGTTTCAAATGTTCTGCTAACTTTGGTATATATTCTCGTACTTGGTTTACTAATCCTAAAAAGGATTGCAATTTCTTTTTTGTATCTAAAAGTTCTTCTAAATCAATTATTTTCTGTACTATGTGTGTTTGCATTTTTATTCCATCTCTATCTATTTGTATTCCTAAGAATTCTATTTGGTTTTTCATTATTTCTGCTTTACTTTTACTTAAGCTTATCCCTGTAGTTTCTATGATGTTGATAAATTTATTTAATAATTGTATGTGTTCTTCTTCTGTTTTAGAATATAAGAGTATATCGTCTATGTATACAATACAATTTACTAATTGTGTAAAGTATGTATCCATAAAGTGTTGATATCTTCTTGAAATTGTAAACTTGTTACTTGAAAATGATTAAGTGTAGTTACTTGAAATGTGAATTAGTGACTTGAAAATGGTAAAGTGAAGTGACTTGAAATTGTGAAATTGTTTAATGAAATGGTTAAATGTAGTGACTTGAAATTGTGAACTTGTTTCTTGAAAATGGTTGAGTGTAGTGACTTGAAATGTGAATTAGTGACTAGAAAATGGGTAAGTGTAGTGACTTGAAATTGTGAACATGTTTAATGAAATGGTTAAATGTAGTGACGTGAAATTGTGAACTTGTTTCTTGAAATGGTTAAGTGTAGCAACTTGAAATTGTGAACTTGTTTCCTGAAAATGGTTGTGTAGTGACTTGAAATGTGAATTAGTGACTTGAAAATGGTTAAGTGTAGTGACTTGAAATTGTGAACTTGTTTAATGAAATGGTTAAATGTAGTGACTTGAAATGTGAATTAGTGACTTGAAAATGGTTAAGTGAAGTGACTTGAAATTGTGAACTTGTTTAATGAAATGGTTAAATGTAGTGACTTGAAATTGTGAAATTGTTTAATGAAATGGTTAAATGTAGTGACTTGAAATTGTGAACTTGTTTCTTGAAAATGGTCGAGTGTAGTGACTTGAAATGTGAATTAGTGACTAGAAAATGGTTAAGTGTAGTGACTTGAAATTGTGAACTTGTTTAATGAAATGGTTAAATGTAGTGACTTGAAATTGTGAACTTGTTTCTTGAAAAGGTTAAGTGTAGTGACTTGAAATGTGAATTAGTGACTTGAAATGTGAATTAGTGACTTGAAAATGGATAAATATAGTGACTTGAAATTGCGAACTTGTTTCTAGAAAATGTTTAAGATTATTTACTTGAAATGTGAATTAGTGACTAGAAAATGGTTAAGTGTAGTGACTTGAAATTGTGAACTTGTTTAATGAAAAGGTTAAATGTAGTGACTTGAAATTGTGAACTTGTTTTTTGAAAATGGTTGAGTGTAGTGACTTGAAATGTGATTAGTGACTTGAAAATAGTTAAGAGTAGTGACCTGAATCTGTGAACTTGTTTATTGAAATGGTTAAATGTAGTGACTTGAAATGTGAATTAGTGACTTGAAAATGGTTAAGGGTAGTGACTTGAAATTGTGAACTTGTTTAATGAAATGGTTAAATGTAGTGACTTGAAATGTGAATTAGAGACTTGAAAATGGTTAAGTGAAGTGACTTGAAATTGTGAACTTGTTTAATGAAATTGTTAAATGTAGTGACTTGAAAATGTGAACTTGTTTCTTGAAAATGGTTAAGTGTAGTGACTTGAAATGTGAATTAGTGACTAGAAAGTGGTTGTGTAGTGACTTGAAATTGTGAACTTGTTTAATGAAATGGTTTAATGTAGTGACTTGAAATTGTGAACTTGTTTCTTGAAAAGGTTAAGTGTAGTGACTTGAAATGTGAATTAGTGACTTGAAAATGGTTAAGTTTAGTGACTTGAAATGTGAATTAGTGACTTGAAAATGGATAAATATAGTGACTTGAAATTGCGAACTTGTTTCTAGAAAATGTTTAAGATTAGTTACTTGAAATGTGAATTAGTGCCTAGAAAATGGTTAAGTGTAGTGACTTGAAATTGTGAACTTGTTTAATGAAAAGGTTAAATGTAGTTACTTGAAATTGTGAACTTGTTTTTTGAAAAGGTTAGGTGTAGTGACTTGAAATTTAATTAGTGACTTGAAAATAGTTAAGTGTAGTGACTTGAATCTGTGAACTTGTTTATTGAAATGGTTAAATGTAGTGACTTGAAATGTGAATTAGTGACTTGAAAATGGTTAAGGGTAGTGACTTGAAATTGTGAACTTGTTTAATGAAATGGTTAAATGTAGTGACTTGAAAATGTGAACTTGTTTCTTGAAAATAGTTAAGTGTAGTGACTTGAAATGTGAATTAGTGACTTGAAAATAGTTAAGTGTTGTGACTTTAAATTGTGAACTTGTTTATTGAAATGGTTAAATGTAGTGACTTGAAATTGTGAACTTATTTCATGAAAATGGTCAAGTATAGTGACTTGAAATGTGAATTAGTGACTTGAAAATGGTTAAGCGTAGTGACCTGAAAATGTGAATTAGTGACTTGAAAATGGTTAAGTGTAGTGACTTGAAATTGTGAACTTGTTTCTAGAAAATGTTTAAGATTAGTTACTTGAAATGTGAATTAGTGACTAGAAAATGGTTAAGTGTAGTGACTTGAAATTGTGAACTTGTTTAATGAAATGGTTAAATGTAGTGACTTGAGATGTGAATTAGTGACTTGAAAATGGTTAAGTGTAGTGACTTGAAATTGTGAACTTGTTTAATGAAATCGTTAAATGTAGTGACTTGAAAATGTGAACTTGTTTCTTGAAAATGGTTAAGTGTAGTGACTTGAAATGTGAATTAGTGACTTCAAAATAGTTAAGTGTAGTGACTTTAAATTGTGAATTTGTTTATTGAAATGGTTAAATGTAGTGACTTGAAATTTTGAACTTGTTTCTTGACAATGGTTAAGTGTAGTGACTTGAAATGTGAATTAGTGACTTTAAAATGGTTAAGTGTAGTGACTTTAAATTGTGAACTTGTTTATTGAAATGGTTAAATGTAGTGACTTGAAATTGTGAACTTATTTCTTGAAATTGGTCAAGTATAGTGACTTGAAATGTGAATTAGTGACTTGAAAATGGTTAAGCGTAGTGACTTGAAATGTGAATTAGTGACTTGAAAATGGTTAAGTGTAGTGACTTGAAATTGTGAACTTGTTTAATGAAATGGTTAAATGTAGTGACTTGAAAATGTGAACTTGTTTCTTGAAAATGGTTAAGTGTAGTGACTTGAAATGTGAATTAGTGTCTTGAAAATAGTTAAGTGTAGTGACTTTAAATTGTGAACTTGTTTATTGAAATGGTTAAATGTAGTGACTTGAAATTGTGAACTTGTTTCTTGACAATGGTTAAGTGTAGTGACTTGAAATGTGAATTAGTGACTTGAAAATGGTTAAGTGTAGTGACTTGAAAATGTTTAAGATTAGTGACTTTTAATGTGTATTAGTGACTAGAAAATGCTTAAGTGTAGTGACTTGAAATGTGAATTAGTGACTTGGAAATGGTTAAGTATAGTTACTTGAAATGTGGATTAGTGACTTGAAAATGGTAAAGATTAGTGACTTTTAATGTGTATTAGTGACTAGAAAATGGTTAAGTGTAGTGACTTGAAATGTGAATTAGTGACTTGGAAATGGTTAAGTATAGTTAATTGAAATGTGGATTAGTGACTTGAAAATGTTTAAGATTAGTGACTTTTAATGTGTATTAGTGACTAGAAAATGGTTAAGTGTAGTGACTTGAAATGTGAATTAGTGACTTGGAAATGGTTAAGTATAGTTACTTGAAATGTGAATTAGTGACTTTAAAATGGTTAAGTGTAGTGACTTTAAATTGTGAACTTGTTTATTGAAATGGTTAAATGTAGTGACTTGAAATTGTGAACTTATTTCTTGAAAATGGTCAAGTATAGTGACTTGAAATGTGAATTAGTGACTTGAAAATGGTTAAGCGTAGTGACCTGAAAATGTGAATTAGTGACTTGAAAATGGTTAAGTGTAGTGACTTGAAATTGTGAACTTGTTTCTAGAAAATGTTTAAGATTAGTTACTTGAAATGTGAATTAGTGACTAGAAAATGGTTAAGTGTAGTGACTTGAAATTGTGAACTTGTTTAATGAAATGGTTAAATGTAGTGACTTGAGATGTGAATTAGTGACTTGAAAATGGTTAAGTGTAGTGACTTGAAATTGTGAACTTGTTTAATGAAATCGTTAAATGTAGTGACTTGAAAATGTGAACTTGTTTCTTGAAAATGGTTAAGTGTAGTGACTTGAAATGTGAATTAGTGACTTCAAAATAGTTAAGTGTAGTGACTTTAAATTGTGAATTTGTTTATTGAAATGGTTAAATGTAGTGACTTGAAATTTTGAACTTGTTTCTTGACAATGGTTAAGTGTAGTGACTTGAAATGTGAATTAGTGACTTTAAAATGGTTAAGTGTAGTGACTTTAAATTGTGAACTTGTTTATTGAAATGGTTAAATGTAGTGACTTGAAATTGTGAACTTATTTCTTGAAATTGGTCAAGTATAGTGACTTGAAATGTGAATTAGTGACTTGAAAATGGTTAAGCGTAGTGACTTGAAATGTGAATTAGTGACTTGAAAATGGTTAAGTGTAGTGACTTGAAATTGTGAACTTGTTTAATGAAATCGTTAAATGTAGTGACTTGAAAATGTGAACTTGTTTCTTGAAAATGGTTAAGTGTAGTGACTTGAAATGTGAATTAGTGACTTCAAAATAGTTAAGTGTAGTGACTTTAAATTGTGAATTTGTTTATTGAAATGGTTAAATGTAGTGACTTGAAATTTTGAACTTGTTTCTTGACAATGGTTAAGTGTAGTGACTTGAAATGTGAATTAGTGACTTTAAAATGGTTAAGTGTAGTGACTTTAAATTGTGAACTTGTTTATTGAAATGGTTAAATGTAGTGACTTGAAATTGTGAACTTATTTCTTGAAATTGGTCAAGTATAGTGACTTGAAATGTGAATTAGTGACTTGAAAATGGTTAAGCGTAGTGACTTGAAATGTGAATTAGTGACTTGAAAATGGTTAAGTGTAGTGACTTGAAATTGTGAACTTGTTTAATGAAATGGTTAAATGTAGTGACTTGAAAATGTGAACTTGTTTCTTGAAAATGGTTAAGTGTAGTGACTTGAAATGTGAATTAGTGTCTTGAAAATAGTTAAGTGTAGTGACTTTAAATTGTGAACTTGTTTATTGAAATGGTTAAATGTAGTGACTTGAAATTGTGAACTTGTTTCTTGACAATGGTTAAGTGTAGTGACTTGAAATGTGAATTAGTGACTTGAAAATGGTTAAGTGTAGTGACTTGAAAATGTTTAAGATTAGTGACTTTTAATGTGTATTAGTGACTAGAAAATGGTTAAGTGTAGTGACTTGAAATGTGAATTAGTGACTTGGAAATGGTTAAGTATAGTTACTTGAAATGTGGATTAGTGACTTGAAAATGGTAAAGATTAGTGACTTTTAATGTGTATTAGTGACTAGAAAATGGTTAAGTGTAGTGACTTGAAATGTGAATTAGTGACTTGGAAATGGTTAAGTATAGTTACTTGAAATGTGGATTAGTGACTTGAAAATGTTTAAGATTAGTGACTTTTAATGTGTATTAGTGACTAGAAAATGGTTAAGTGTAGTGACTTGAAATGTGAATTAGTGACTTGGAAATGGTTAAGTATAGTTACTTGAAATGTGGATTAGTGACTTGAAAATGTTTAAGATTAGTGACTTTTAATGTGTATTAGTGACTAGAAAATGGTTAAGTGTAGTGACTTGAAATGTGAATTAGTGACTTGGAAATGGTTAAGTATAGTTACTTGAAATGTGAATTAGTGACTTTAAAATGGTTAAGTGTAGTGACTTTAAATTGTGAACTTGTTTATTGAAATGGTTAAATGTAGTGACTTGAAATTGTGAACTTATTTCTTGAAAATGGTCAAGTATAGTGACTTGAAATGTGAATTAGTGACTTGAAAATGGTTAAGCGTAGTGACCTGAAAATGTGAATTAGTGACTTGAAAATGGTTAAGTGTAGTGACTTGAAATTGTGAACTTGTTTCTAGAAAATGTTTAAGATTAGTTACTTGAAATGTGAATTAGTGACTAGAAAATGGTTAAGTGTAGTGACTTGAAATTGTGAACTTGTTTAATGAAATGGTTAAATGTAGTGACTTGAGATGTGAATTAGTGACTTGAAAATGGTTAAGTGTAGTGACTTGAAATTGTGAACTTGTTTAATGAAATCGTTAAATGTAGTGACTTGAAAATGTGAACTTGTTTCTTGAAAATGGTTAAGTGTAGTGACTTGAAATGTGAATTAGTGACTTCAAAATAGTTAAGTGTAGTGACTTTAAATTGTGAATTTGTTTATTGAAATGGTTAAATGTAGTGACTTGAAATTTTGAACTTGTTTCTTGACAATGGTTAAGTGTAGTGACTTGAAATGTGAATTAGTGACTTTAAAATGGTTAAGTGTAGTGACTTTAAATTGTGAACTTGTTTATTGAAATGGTTAAATGTAGTGACTTGAAATTGTGAACTTATTTCTTGAAATTGGTCAAGTATAGTGACTTGAAATGTGAATTAGTGACTTGAAAATGGTTAAGCGTAGTGACTTGAAATGTGAATTAGTGACTTGAAAATGGTTAAGTGTAGTGACTTGAAATTGTGAACTTGTTTAATGAAATGGTTAAATGTAGTGACTTGAAAATGTGAACTTGTTTCTTGAAAATGGTTAAGTGTAGTGACTTGAAATGTGAATTAGTGTCTTGAAAATAGTTAAGTGTAGTGACTTTAAATTGTGAACTTGTTTATTGAAATGGTTAAATGTAGTGACTTGAAATTGTGAACTTGTTTCTTGACAATGGTTAAGTGTAGTGACTTGAAATGTGAATTAGTGACTTGAAAATGGTTAAGTGTAGTGACTTGAAAATGTTTAAGATTAGTGACTTTTAATGTGTATTAGTGACTAGAAAATGCTTAAGTGTAGTGACTTGAAATGTGAATTAGTGACTTGGAAATGGTTAAGTATAGTTACTTGAAATGTGGATTAGTGACTTGAAAATGGTAAAGATTAGTGACTTTTAATGTGTATTAGTGACTAGAAAATGGTTAAGTGTAGTGACTTGAAATGTGAATTAGTGACTTGGAAATGGTTAAGTATAGTTAATTGAAATGTGGATTAGTGACTTGAAAATGTTTAAGATTAGTGACTTTTAATGTGTATTAGTGACTAGAAAATGGTTAAGTGTAGTGACTTGAAATGTGAATTAGTGACTTGGAAATGGTTAAGTATAGTTACTTGAAATGTGAATTAGTGACTTTAAAATGGTTAAGTGTAGTGACTTTAAATTGTGAACTTGTTTATTGAAATGGTTAAATGTAGTGACTTGAAATTGTGAACTTATTTCTTGAAATTGGTCAAGTATAGTGACTTGAAATGTGAATTAGTGACTTGAAAATGGTTAAGCGTAGTGACTTGAAATGTGAATTAGTGACTTGAAAATGGTTAAGTGTAGTGACTTGAAATTGTGAACTTGTTTAATGAAATGGTTAAATGTAGTGACTTGAAAATGTGAACTTGTTTCTTGAAAATGGTTAAGTGTAGTGACTTGAAATGTGAATTAGTGTCTTGAAAATAGTTAAGTGTAGTGACTTTAAATTGTGAACTTGTTTATTGAAATGGTTAAATGTAGTGACTTGAAATTGTGAACTTGTTTCTTGACAATGGTTAAGTGTAGTGACTTGAAATGTGAATTAGTGACTTGAAAATGGTTAAGTGTAGTGACTTGAAAATGTTTAAGATTAGTGACTTTTAATGTTTATTAGTGACTAGAAAATGGTTAAGTGTAGTGACTTGAAATTGAGAACTTGTTTAATGAAATGGTTAAATGTAGTGACTTGAAATTGTGAACTTGTTTCTTGAAAATGGTCGAGTGTAGTGACTTGAAATGTGAATTAGTGACTAGAAAATGGTTAAGTGTAGTGACTTGAAATTGTGAACTTGTTTAATGAAATGGTTAAATGTAGTGACTTGAAATTGTGAACTTGTTTCTTGAAAAGGTTAAGTGTAGTGACTTGAAATGTGAATTAGTGACTTGAAATGTGAATTAGTGACTTGAAAATGGATAAATATAGTGACTTGAAATTGCGAACTTGTTTCTAGAAAATGTTTAAGATTATTTACTTGAAATGTGAATTAGTGACTAGAAAATGGTTAAGTGTAGTGACTTGAAATTGTGAACTTGTTTAATGAAAAGGTTCAATGTAGTGACTTGAAATTGTGAACTTGTTTAATGAAATGGTTAAATGTAGTGACTTGAAATGTGAATTAGTGACTTGAAAATGGTTAAGTGTAGTGACTTGAAATTGTGAACTTGTTTAATGAAATCGTTAAATGTAGTGACTTGAAAATGTGAACTTGTTTCTTGAAAATGGTTAAGTGTAGTGACTTGAAATGTGAATTAGTGACTTGAAAATAGTTAAGTGTTGTGACTTTAAATTGTGAACTTGTTTATTGAAATGGTTAAATGTAGTGACTTGAAATTGTGAACTTATTTCTTGAAAATGGTCAAGTATAGTGACTTGAAATGTGAATTAGTGACTTGAAAATGGTTAAGCGTAGTGACCTGAAAATGTGAATTAGTGACTTGAAAATGGTTAAGTGTAGTGACTTGAAATTGTGAACTTGTTTCTAGAAAATGTTTAAGATTAGTTACTTGAAATGTGAATTAGTGACTAGAAAATGGTTAAGTGTAGTGACTTGAAATTGTGAACTTGTTTAATGAAATGGTTAAATGTAGTGACTTGAAATGTGAATTAGTGACTTGAAAATGGTTAAGTGTAGTGACTTGAAATTGTGAACTCGTTTAATGAAATCGTTAAATGTAGTGACTTGAAAATGTGAACTTGTTTCTTGAAAATGGTTAAGTGTAGTGACTTGAAATGTGAATTAGTGACTTCAAAATAGTTAAGTGTAGTGACTTTAAATTGTGAATTTGTTTATTGAAATGGTTAAATGTAGTGACTTGAAATTTTGAACTTGTTTCTTGACAATGGTTAAGTGTAGTGACTTGAAATGTGAATTAGTGACTTTAAAATGGTTAAGTGTAGTGACTTTAAATTGTGAACTTGTTTATTGAAATGGTTAAATGTAGTGACTTGAAATTGTGAACTTATTTCTTGAAATTGGTCAAGTATAGTGACTTGAAATGTGAATTAGTGACTTGAAAATGGTTAAGCGTAGTGACTTGAAATGTGAATTAGTGACTTGAAAATGGTTAAGTGTAGTGACTTGAAATTGTGAACTTGTTTAATGAAATGGTTAAATGTAGTGACTTGAAAATGTGAACTTGTTTCTTGAAAATGGTTAAGTGTAGTGACTTGAAATGTGAATTAGTGTCTTGAAAATAGTTAAGTGTAGTGACTTTAAATTGTGAACTTGTTTATTGAAATGGTTAAATGTAGTGACTTGAAATTGTGAACTTGTTTCTTGACAATGGTTAAGTGTAGTGACTTGAAATGTGAATTAGTGACTTGAAAATGGTTAAGTGTAGTGACTTGAAAATGTTTAAGATTAGTGACTTTTAATGTGTATTAGTGACTAGAAAATGGTTAAGTGTAGTGACTTGAAATTGAGAACTTGTTTAATGAAATGGTTAAATGTAGTGACTTGAAATTGTGAACTTGTTTCTTGAAAATGGTCGAGTGTAGTGACTTGAAATGTGAATTAGTGACTAGAAAATGGTTAAGTGTAGTGACTTGAAATTGTGAACTTGTTTAATGAAATGGTTAAATGTAGTGACTTGAAATTGTGAACTTGTTTCTTGAAAAGGTTAAGTGTAGTGACTTGAAATGTGAATTAGTGACTTGAAATGTGAATTAGTGACTTGAAAATGGATAAATATAGTGACTTGAAATTGCGAACTTGTTTCTAGAAAATGTTTAAGATTATTTACTTGAAATGTGAATTAGTGACTAGAAAATGGTTAAGTGTAGTGACTTGAAATTGTGAACTTGTTTAATGAAAAGGTTAAATGTAGTGACTTGAAATTGTGAACTTGTTTAATGAAATGGTTAAATGTAGTGACTTGAAATGTGAATTAGTGACTTGAAAATGGTTAAGTGTAGTGACTTGAAATTGTGAACTTGTTTAATGAAATCGTTAAATGTAGTGACTTGAAAATGTGAACTTGTTTCTTGAAAATGGTTAAGTGTAGTGACTTGAAATGTGAATTAGTGACTTCAAAATAGTTAAGTGTAGTGACTTTAAATTGTGAATTTGTTTATTGAAATGGTTAAATGTAGTGACTTGAAATTTTGAACTTGTTTCTTGACAATGGTTAAGTGTAGTGACTTGAAATGTGAATTAGTGACTTTAAAATGGTTAAGTGTAGTGACTTTAAATTGTGAACTTGTTTATTGAAATGGTTAAATGTAGTGACTTGAAATTGTGAACTTATTTCTTGAAATTGGTCAAGTATAGTGACTTGAAATGTGAATTAGTGACTTGAAAATGGTTAAGCGTAGTGACTTGAAATGTGAATTAGTGACTTGAAAATGGTTAAGTGTAGTGACTTGAAATTGTGAACTTGTTTAATGAAATGGTTAAATGTAGTGACTTGAAATGTGAATTAGTGACTTGAAAATGGTTAAGTGTAGTGACTTAAAATTGTGAACTTGTTTAATGAAATCGTTAAATGTAGTGACTTGAAAATGTGAACTTGTTTCTTGAAAATGGTTAAGTGTAGTGACTTGAAATGTGAATTAGTGACTTCAAAATAGTTAAGTGTAGTGACTTTAAATTGTGAATTTGTTTATTGAAATGGTTAAATGTAGTGACTTGAAATTTTGAACTTGTTTCTTGACAATGGTTAAGTGTAGTGACTTGAAAATGGTTAAGCGTAGTGACCTGAAAATGTGAATTAGTGACTTGAAAATGGTTAAGTGTAGTGACTTGAAATTGTGAACTTGTTTCTAGAAAATGTTTAAGATTAGTTACTTGAAATGTGAATTAGTGACTAGAAAATGGTTAAGTGTAGTGACTTGAAATTGTGAACTTGTTTAATGAAATGGTTTAATGTAGTGACTTGAAATGTGAATTAGTGACTTGAAAATGGTTAAGTGTAGTGACTTGAAATTGTGAACTTGTTTAATGAAATCGTTAAATGTAGTGACTTGAAAATGTGAACTTGTTTCTTGAAAATGGTTAAGTGTAGTGACTTGAAATGTGAATTAGTGACTTCAAAATAGTTAAGTGTAGTGACTTTAAATTGTGAATTTGTTTATTGAAATGGTTAAATGTAGTGACTTGAAATTTTGAACTTGTTTCTTGACAATGGTTAAGTGTAGTGACTTGAAATGTGAATTAGTGACTTTAAAATGGTTAAGTGTAGTGACTTTAAATTGTGAACTTGTTTATTGAAATGGTTAAATGTAGTGACTTGAAATTGTGAACTTATTTCTTGAAATTGGTCAAGTATAGTGACTTGAAATGTGAATTAGTGACTTGAAAATGGTTAAGCGTAGTGACTTGAAATGTGAATTAGTGACTTGAAAATGGTTAAGTGTAGTGACTTGAAATTGTGAACTTGTTTAATGAAATGGTTAAATGTAGTGACTTGAAAATGTGAACTTGTTTCTTGAAAATGGTTAAGTGTAGTGACTTGAAATGTGAATTAGTGACTTCAAAATAGTTAAGTGTAGTGACTTTAAATTGTGAATTTGTTTATTGAAATGGTTAAATGTAGTGACTTGAAATTTTGAACTTGTTTCTTGACAATGGTTAAGTGTAGTGACTTGAAATGTGAATTAGTGACTTTAAAATGGTTCAGTGTAGTGACTTTAAATTGTGAACTTGTTTATTGAAATGGTTAAATGTAGTGACTTGAAATTGTGAACTTATTTCTTGAAATTGGTCAAGTATAGTGACTTGAAATGTGAATTAGTGACTTGAAAATGGTTAAGCGTAGTGACTTGAAATGTGAATTAGTGACTTCAAAATAGTTAAGTGTAGTGACTTTAAATTGTGAATTTGTTTATTGAAATGGTTAAATGTAGTGACTTGAAATTTTGAACTTGTTTCTTGACAATGGTTAAGTGTAGTGACTTGAAATGTGAATTAGTGACTTTAAAATGGTTAAGTGTAGTGACTTTAAATTGTGAACTTGTTTATTGAAATGGTTAAATGTAGTGACTTGAAATTGTGAACTTATTTCTTGAAATTGGTCAAGTATAGTGACTTGAAATGTGAATTAGTGACTTGAAAATGGTTAAGCGTAGTGACTTGAAATGTGAATTAGTGACTTGAAAATGGTTAAGTGTAGTGACTTGAAATTGTGAACTTGTTTAATGAAATGGTTAAATGTAGTGACTTGAAAATGTGAACTTGTTTCTTGAAAATGGTTAAGTGTAGTGACTTGAAATGTGAATTAGTGACTTCAAAATAGTTAAGTGTAGTGACTTTAAATTGTGAATTTGTTTATTGAAATGGTTAAATGTAGTGACTTGAAATTTTGAACTTGTTTCTTGACAATGGTTAAGTGTAGTGACTTGAAATGTGAATTAGTGACTTTAAAATGGTTAAGTGTAGTGACTTTAAATTGTGAACTTGTTTATTGAAATGGTTAAATGTAGTGACTTGAAATTGTGAACTTATTTCTTGAAATTGGTCAAGTATAGTGACTTGAAATGTGAATTAGTGACTTGAAAATGGTTAAGCGTAGTGACTTGAAATGTGAATTAGTGACTTAAAAATGGTTAAGTGTAGTGACTTGAAATTGTGAACTTGTTTAATGAAATGGTTAAATGTAGTGACTTGAAATGTGAATTAGTGACTTGAAATTGGTTAAGTGTAGTGACTTGAAATTGTGAACTTGTTTAATGAAATCGTTAAATGTAGTGACTTGAAAATGTGAACTTGTTTCTTGAAAATGGTTAAGTGTAGTGACTTGAAATGTGAATTAGTGACTTCAAAATAGTTAAGTGTAGTGACTTTAAATTGTGAATTTGTTTATTGAAATGGTTAAATGTAGTGACTTGAAATTTTGAACTTGTTTCTTGACAATGGTTAAGTGTAGTGACTTGAAATTGTGAACTTGTTTAATGAAATGGTTTAATGTAGTGACTTGAAATGTGAATTAGTGACTTGAAAATGGTTAAGTGTAGTGACTTGAAATTGTGAACTTGTTTAATGAAATCGTTAAATGTAGTGACTTGAAAATGTGAACTTGTTTCTTGAAAATGGTTAAGTGTAGTGACTTGAAATGTGAATTAGTGACTTCAAAATAGTTAAGTGTAGTGACTTTAAATTGTGAATTTGTTTATTGAAATGGTTAAATGTAGTGACTTGAAATTTTGAACTTGTTTCTTGACAATGGTTAAGTGTAGTGACTTGAAATGTGAATTAGTGACTTTAAAATGGTTAAGTGTAGTGACTTTAAATTGTGAACTTGTTTATTGAAATGGTTAAATGTAGTGACTTGAAATTGTGAACTTATTTCTTGAAATTGGTCAAGTATAGTGACTTGAAATGTGAATTAGTGACTTGAAAATGGTTAAGCGTAGTGACTTGAAATGTGAATTAGTGACTTGAAAATGGTTAAGTGTAGTGACTTGAAATTGTGAACTTGTTTAATGAAATGGTTAAATGTAGTGACTTGAAAATGTGAACTTGTTTCTTGAAAATGGTTAAGTGTAGTGACTTGAAATGTGAATTAGTGACTTCAAAATAGTTAAGTGTAGTGACTTTAAATTGTGAATTTGTTTATTGAAATGGTTAAATGTAGTGACTTGAAATTTTGAACTTGTTTCTTGACAATGGTTAAGTGTAGTGACTTGAAATGTGAATTAGTGACTTTAAAATGGTTCAGTGTAGTGACTTTAAATTGTGAACTTGTTTATTGAAATGGTTAAATGTAGTGACTTGAAATTGTGAACTTATTTCTTGAAATTGGTCAAGTATAGTGACTTGAAATGTGAATTAGTGACTTGAAAATGGTTAAGCGTAGTGACTTGAAATGTGAATTAGTGACTTCAAAATAGTTAAGTGTAGTGACTTTAAATTGTGAATTTGTTTATTGAAATGGTTAAATGTAGTGACTTGAAATTTTGAACTTGTTTCTTGACAATGGTTAAGTGTAGTGACTTGAAATGTGAATTAGTGACTTTAAAATGGTTAAGTGTAGTGACTTTAAATTGTGAACTTGTTTATTGAAATGGTTAAATGTAGTGACTTGAAATTGTGAACTTATTTCTTGAAATTGGTCAAGTATAGTGACTTGAAATGTGAATTAGTGACTTGAAAATGGTTAAGCGTAGTGACTTGAAATGTGAATTAGTGACTTGAAAATGGTTAAGTGTAGTGACTTGAAATTGTGAACTTGTTTAATGAAATGGTTAAATGTAGTGACTTGAAAATGTGAACTTGTTTCTTGAAAATGGTTAAGTGTAGTGACTTGAAATGTGAATTAGTGACTTCAAAATAGTTAAGTGTAGTGACTTTAAATTGTGAATTTGTTTATTGAAATGGTTAAATGTAGTGACTTGAAATTTTGAACTTGTTTCTTGACAATGGTTAAGTGTAGTGACTTGAAATGTGAATTAGTGACTTTAAAATGGTTAAGTGTAGTGACTTTAAATTGTGAACTTGTTTATTGAAATGGTTAAATGTAGTGACTTGAAATTGTGAACTTATTTCTTGAAATTGGTCAAGTATAGTGACTTGAAATGTGAATTAGTGACTTGAAAATGGTTAAGCGTAGTGACTTGAAATGTGAATTAGTGACTTAAAAATGGTTAAGTGTAGTGACTTGAAATTGTGAACTTGTTTAATGAAATGGTTAAATGTAGTGACTTGAAATGTGAATTAGTGACTTGAAATTGGTTAAGTGTAGTGACTTGAAATTGTGAACTTGTTTAATGAAATCGTTAAATGTAGTGACTTGAAAATGTGAACTTGTTTCTTGAAAATGGTTAAGTGTAGTGACTTGAAATGTGAATTAGTGACTTCAAAATAGTTAAGTGTAGTGACTTTAAATTGTGAATTTGTTTATTGAAATGGTTAAATGTAGTGACTTGAAATTTTGAACTTGTTTCTTGACAATGGTTAAGTGTAGTGACTTGAAAATGGTTAAGCGTAGTGACCTGAAAATGTGAATTAGTGACTTGAAAATGGTTAAGTGTAGTGACTTGAAATTGTGAACTTGTTTCTAGAAAATGTTTAAGATTAGTTACTTGAAATGTGAATTAGTGACTAGAAAATGGTTAAGTGTAGTGACTTGAAATTGTGAACTTGTTTAATGAAATGGTTAAATGTAGTGACTTGAAATGTGAATTAGTGACTTGAAAATGGTTAAGTGTAGTGACTTGAAATTGTGAACTTGTTTAATGAAATCGTTAAATGTAGTGACTTGAAAATGTGAACTTGTTTCTTGAAAATGGTTAAGTGTAGTGACTTGAAATGTGAATTAGTGACTTCAAAATAGTTAAGTGTAGTGACTTTAAATTGTGAATTTGTTTATTGAAATGGTTAAATGTAGTGACTTGAAATTTTGAACTTGTTTCTTGACAATGGTTAAGTGTAGTGACTTGAAATGTGAATTAGTGACTTTAAAATGGTTAAGTGTAGTGACTTTAAATTGTGAACTTGTTTATTGAAATGGTTAAATGTAGTGACTTGAAATTGTGAACTTATTTCTTGAAATTGGTCAAGTATAGTGACTTGAAATGTGAATTAGTGACTTGAAAATGGTTAAGCGTAGTGACTTGAAATGTGAATTAGTGACTTGAAAATGGTTAAGTGTAGTGACTTGAAATTGTGAACTTGTTTAATGAAATGGTTAAATGTAGTGACTTGAAAATGTGAACTTGTTTCTTGAAAATGGTTAAGTGTAGTGACTTGAAATGTGAATTAGTGACTTGAAAATAGTTAAGTGTAGTGACTTTAAATTGTGAACTTGTTTATTGAAATGGTTAAATGTAGTGACTTGAAATTGTGAACTTGTTTCTTGACAATGGTTAAGTGTAGTGACTTGAAATGTGAATTAGTGACTTGAAAATGGTTAAGTGTAGTGAGTTGAAATTGTATACTTGTTTCTTGAAAATGATTAAGTGTAGTTACTTGAAATGTGAATTAGTGACTTGAAAATGGTAAAGTGAAGTGACTTGAAATTGTGAAATTGTTTAATGAAATGGTTAAATGTAGTGACTTGCAATTGTGAACTTGTTTCTTGAAAATGGTTGAGTATAGTGACTTGAAATGTGAATTAGTGACTAGAAAATGGTTAAGTGTAGTGACTTGAAATTGTGAACTTGTTTAATGAAATGGTTAAATGTAGTGACTTGAAATTGTGAACTTGTTTCTTGAAAAGGTTAAGTGTAGTGACTTGAAATGTGAATTAGTGACTTGAAAATGGTTAAGTTTAGTGACTTGAAATGTGAATGTAACACCCCGTACTTTATAAACTCACTTGATACCTTGGGATCATACCTACATAGGTGTTGAGATGCCATGCGTATGTTATAGTGTCCTTGGTGAAACATTTGATATCGGATTTAACATGTGCGATTAGATCTTCGTAGGAGGTGTTTTGTGATTTCGTGGAGCATTTGGGCAAGAACTCGTATACATTCTAACCTCATTTGGTGACTTTAAGTCATGTTTACTTGATGGTTAAGATCACTAAGTAAGCATTTTGTAGTATTTTGATAAGGGATTGGACGATACGTAAACGTTGGATAAGTGGCCGGAAATTTCAGCAAAAGGCTGAAACTTGCGCCACTACCCTATTTCAGGGGTGTGGCGCAAGCCACCTGCAGCCAAGAAGTTCAGAGGGCAGTGGATTCTTGCGCCACTGCCTTGTTTTTCAGCAGTAGCGCAAGGCACAACAATAATACCCTTTCCGGAGTCGTTTCGTAACACAATTCTACGACGATTTCTCGATGGTTTCTTTTGGTTCTTTGGAGTTATTTGAGCATTGTTAAAGCTAAAAACACTTCAATATACTCCTACATACTCCTACATGATCAAATCATGAAATGTGAATAGTGATCCAAAATGCTCAATGAAACCAAGGGCGACTAGAATTCCAATTTTTGCGATCGAGGCGACGAATGAGAATCTTTTAAGAGAATATTGTCGTAACATTATGGAAGTATATAAACATGAGAGATATGGTGAATAATGCATGAAACTTGTTGGGTTAAATGGATATGTCTTCTTGGGCCAAAGTAAGGCCCAAAAGTGGAAGAAATCCATGGCCCAAATGGGTCAAAATGACCCATTCTTCCATTTGACCTTCTAGACATATTATTAAATGCCAAGAATTGGCTAAGGACAACATGAGAGGCCTATATAAAGGGGCAAATCAGATTTTTTATTGTACAAAACCTCTCATGCCTTTAACACATTTTTCTCAACATTTCTCATTTCCAAACCCTAAAGCAAAATAATTCCTTGGGACTCCTTGGACAAGATCAACATATTTGAAGCCTTGGTAAGTATTTATTTTCATGGATTAATATCTTATATGCATAAAAGAATGTGTATATCATGTTGGTTGTGCTTGGAAAAGTTGGTCATGGTACTTGGTGATTTTGTATGAGATTTGTGGTATATGGAATTCAAGTGTGAATTAGGCCTTGTGCCTTTGATGAAAAGGCATGGTATGGACAAAATATGAACATGTATGGTGTTATTTTTGGCATTAAACTTGTTCTTGTCTAAAAGTGGAAATTATGGGATTTTGGCCGATATGTGTTATGAGTTGAATTAAGGTGCTTTGATGGATTATTTGTGATGTGTTATGGATAAGAAAGTGTAAAGGAGAAGTATTGTAGTGAAATGTATTGATTTTCATGTATTGGTCAATGTTGGGAATATTATGGAATTTTTGGAATAATAGTATGATCAATGGTTTTGTCAAGGGGAAATGACATGTTTAAAGCCAAACATGTAATTCATTGACATGGTATGCATTTGTAAAGTAATTGGTGGTTAATGTGAATTTCGTTATATAGTGTAGAGTGACACATAAAGAAGGAGAGGGATTATTATCTACGCATCTAAGGTTGTATATTCGTATTGCGAATCCAAGGTATGTAAGGTTACTTTGTCCGTATCTTACTACGGCCAATAGTGTTCACATTGACACTTCTCTAGTTCTACTCCGAAATGTACTAATGTATCCCATATGCACTTATCCATGGTCATTGTCATATGTTTCCTACTCATTGAACAATTGTGAATCCCATTTCTCATATTCATGGTTAATGTTCCAATATTCCAATAGTGCCTATACTTGTGTCTCTTGTTCATGGATTCTTGTCCAATGGTTCCAATGGTATCATGGTGCTAGTAATGTTATGTTTCTCATTGATATTTATTCATATGTCTCTTACTCATTGGTCAATGATTCAAAGTTTCCAACAATGTGATGTTCAAAAGTTCCAAAGTGATGTTATGACTATCAAAGTAACAATCTCAAAGTAATGAACAAAGTAATGCAAATGTGGTCAATGATCAAGTACGGGTGGCAAGTCTAGGGGCGTAAGCCTAGCTCGACTCGATCCCGAGGTTTGGATTTATGGGTGGCAAGTCTAGGGGCGTAAGCCTAGCTCGACTCGATCCCGATGCATTGATGTATGGGTGGCAAGTCTAGGGGCATAAGACTAGCTCGACTCGATCCCTACACAATGATATGATATGAAAGACCCACTGTTTAGTCGGGGCCCGGGTACATTATGACATATGTGATAACAAATGAGTATTGAGATAAAGAAAGTAATGAAAGGAATGAAAGCAATCCACTTGGTTTCCAAAACGTAACATGGTGACTTATTCACAGTGATTATTCATATGTTTTGAGTTCATTGAAATATTCATGTGCTGTACAGTTTCATCTGAGCCTTGCATACTCAGTACTTATTTCGTACTGACCCCTCTCGGGGAATTTACCTTACTTGCTGCAGGCGCAGGTCCCAGTAGGCCTCCCCAGTAGAGTGCCAGGGTTAGCAGTTCTTTGGTGAGCTCCAGCTCATTCGGGGCTTCTCCGAGTCAAAGTATATATATGTTTTGGTATTGTACATAATGTGTAAAGCGGGGACTTGTCCCGACTTTTGGTTTGTTTTGGTCAATGCTCTTGTTAGAGGCTTTAGTAGACAGATGTGGGTGTATCAGTGGCAAGGACATATGTTGTTTTGACTGGATGGCCTCAACGGCCAAGTTTCATATGTATGTATTATGTCCCATGGTTTCCTTTATTCGTCTTTCATAATATTATGCAATGGTGGTTATGAATATTATATGCATATGATTGAGCATAGGCAAAGGTTGGTTCTCTCGGGCCTTACCGGCTACGAGTGCCAATCATGTCTCGATGGGATTCGGGGCGTGACAGTGAATTAGTGACTTGAAAATGGATAAATATAGTGACTTGAAATTGCGAACTTGTGTCTAGAAAATGTTTAAGATTAGTTACTTGAAATGTGAATTAGTGACTAGAAAATGGTTAAGTATAGTGACTTGAAATTGTGAACTGTTTTGATGAAAAGGTTAAATGTAGTGACTTGAAATTGTGAACTTGTTTTTTGAAAAGGTTAAGTGTAGTGACTTGAAATGTGATTAGTGACTTGAAAATAGTTAAGTGTAGTGACTTGAATCTGTGATTATGTAATAAGCCAAAGAGAACACACAATCGACTGTAAATATGCTAAAGGAAAAGCTATGGTACCCATAATAAATAAAAAAGAATTAAATAAAGAAATACAGAAACTAAGAACTAAAAATAATATAACATATGTACATTTAGGAGCAATAGAAATATTAATAAAAGCATGTTTTAGAGAAGGAATAGATACGCCAATAGAACTTTATTTAGCAGATGACAGAATAATACACCCTATAGAAAAAAGCATAATCAGTGCAGTAAAAGGAAATCTAATCTATCAAAAATTTTCATTTATAGTAAGTCCTAACTACTCAGTAGCAATACACGATGAAAACATAGATAAATCATTAGTATTATATTGGAAAATGACAGGAATAGAACTAGCACCAGGAAGTAAAATATTCACAGCAAGATGCAAAAACCTATATGTATTAACTACCCAACACACTGTAAAAGCAATAAATAAAATAAATAAAATTAAAATAGACAATCCATTTGATAATATAGTAACAGCTATCGATAACAATGATTACAGCTATAAAGAATTAGATATCGAAACTGATTTAGAAATAGTACAAGAAAGAATAATGACCCCTTCAAAAAGACTAATGGATACTCCATCATCATCATCTAAAATGAGTACATCTAGAAGAGTAGAAAAAATACCAATGGAAATACAAACATACCAATATTATATAACAGGAATATTAAATCAAAGGAAATATTTAATATTAATAGATACTGGAGAACAAGAAAACTATATAACAAGAGAACTAATACCAGAGGATGAAATTAGATGTCAAGAACATTCATGTATAGACCTGCCTAAAGAATTAAGACAAACACAAGAAATAACAAACCAAGAATTAATTATAGGAGGAATACCAATCAACATACAGTTCATAGTAACACAAGAACAGACAAATGAAAATATTGTCTTAGGATTAGCATGGCTAGAACAAGTTAAACCTTATAACCTAGAAGATAGACAGCTAGTTATTTACTACAACAATAAGAAAATTATTATTAACAGATCCTAGAGGAATAATGCAATGACAAAAGTATATATACTTGTAAAAATAATAGTAGACGGATATAATAGCAGATATTATACACCAATGATAGATACAGGAGGAGAAGCTAACCTATGTAGCTACAATTGTTTACCAGAAAGTAAATGGGAAAAAGTAAAATACCCCATAGTAGTAACAGGATTTAACAATGAAGGAAGTATGATCACATATATAGCCAGAAATGTTAAAATACAAATTTGGAACAAAATACTAACAATAAAATTAATGTATAATTATGAATTCACAACAAGAGATATGCTCTTAGGAATGCCCTTCCTAGATAACCTATATCCACATATACTAACAAAAACATATTGGTGGTTTACAACACCATGTAAAACAAAATTAGGAGCAAAACGAGTATATAACAAAACAAGAAAAACAACTCCATGGATAAAAGGAAGTGAAAAGATAACACAAAAATTAGAAAATATACATACAAAGGAAGATGAATCAGTAGAAATTATAAGATTCTCAATAAATATCATAAAACCTATACAGGATAAACTTGAAACACTATACAGTGAAAACCCACTTCAAGGTTGGAACAAACATAAAACATTAGTAACAATTGAACTAATAAATCCCGATAGTATAATTACACAAAAACCTTTAAAATATAACTTCGCAGATCTTACACAATTTAAAACACATATCACTGAACTAGTAGAAAACAACTATATACAACCAAGCAATAGTAAACATACTAGTCCAGCTTTTATTGTTAACAAACATAGTGAACAAAAAAGAGGAAAAAGTAGGATGGTTATTGATTACAGAAACCTAAATGCAAAAACTAAAACCTATAATTACCCAATCCCTAATAAAATATTAAAAATACGACAGATACAAGGATTTAATTATTTTAGTAAATTTGACTGTAAATCAGGCTTTTACCACCTTAAGTTAGACAAAGAATCTAAAAAACTAACCGCATTCACAGTACCACAAGGATTTTACGAATGGAACGTTTTACCATTTGGATATAAAAATGCACCAGGTAGATACCAACATTTTATGGATACATATTTTAACCAATTAGAAAATTGCATTATATACATAGATGATATACTTTTATATTCAAGAACAAAGGATGAACATATACAATTATTACACAAATTTGCAAATATTGTAGAAACAACAGGAATTAGTTTGAGCAAGCAAAAAGCAGAAATAATGAAAAATCAAATAGAATTTTTAGGAATACAAATAGATAGAGATGGTATAAAAATGCAAACCCATATAGTACAAAAAATACTAACTTCAGAAGAATTGCTAGATACAAAAAAGAAATTACAATCCTTTTTAGGATTAGTTAACCAAGTACGAGAATATATACCCAAACTAGCAACACACTTAAAACCATTACAGAAAAAATTAAAAAAGGATGTTGAATACCATTTCAATGACCAAGATAAAAACCATATACAAAATATTAAGACACTATGCAAAAAATTACCTAAGCTATATTTCCCAGATGAAAAGAGAGAATTCACATACATAGTAGAAACAGACTCAAGTGAACATAGCTATGGAGGAGTATTAAAATACAAATATATAAATGAGACAACAGAACACCACTGCAGATATTATTCAGGATCATTTGCAGAACCAAAGGTAAAATGGGAAATAAACCGAAAAGAACTATTTGCTTTATATAAATGTTTATTATCTTTTGAGCCATATATTGTTTATAACAAATTTATTGTGAGAACAGATAATACGCAAGTAAAATAGTGGCTAACAAGAAAAATACAGGACTCAGTTACAACAAAGGAAATACAAAGACTTGTATTAAATATACAAAACTTTACATTCAATATAGAAGTGATTCGAACTGACAAGAATATTGTTGCAGATCACTTATCAAGACAAAGCTACACAGACAAAGCCAGATAATATAATGGAAGATATGCTAAAAGCAATTACTACACTTTGCCACAAAGTGGACAATATGGACATAGAAATACAAAAGCTAAAGGTTAATGAAGTTATACTGAAACCTAAAGCTACTGAAAGTCAGCCGCATGACTCTAAAAATGCAGAGCTACGTCAATCGGAAGACGGTAAAAATCCAGAACTAGAAGGAGACGTTGAGAAACTCCCAAAAACTCATAACAATTTAGCTAATGCAGATGCAGGTACAAGCAGTGCAGGAACTAGCAAAGCAGCTAGCAAAAGACCAGCTAATAGCAATTTAAATAGTTTGTGCAATAAACCATTTGTCCAAAAAATACCACAAATAAATATACCAACCCCACAAACTTTATCATATGCAGCCAGTTTAAACCAAGACAAAAAAATATACGACCATATTTCCAGTGCTTATATCAGAAATTTGCACAAAATCCAAACATACCTAAATCTCCAACCAAAATCTACTACTACCACAAATCCAGAAACAGATTATATCACCCAAAAGCTACAAGGATACAATAAGTTAATAGCACAACCTGGCACTAATGCCAATTTAGTCAAAACATGTTATGACTTCGGACTATTGAATACAGTATACACAGCTACAGGAAATGAACTACAGAAGATACCCGAATTATATTCAGCATTCACTACCTACATGCAAGTTACCAAAGGAACATTCTTTGATGTTAGATGCTATTCAGCCCCAGCAGAGATATTATACACAGGAATCAAACCAGTTATACAAGTTGTCAAAATAGGATTAACTAAAGAAATGATAATACCCGAAGAAATAGGTTCTCAACCAGAGATAAAAGAAACAGATATACCTAATTATACTAATGGCAAAGCCATATGGAAATATTCAGCTAGGAATCAAGTTATGATATATTCAAATTCAAGAGAGCTACGATCAGCAGATATGGAAGAAGTCCGACAATGGATTCTTTCATTACTAAAACTAGAAGAGCTACCCATAACAAGAGCCTTGAAGAAGGACTTCATTTCAGAACAACTACTAACAAGATATTGTCAGATGATAGGACCAAAATACACAGATCACCAATGTTCAAAATGTAACGGAGGAGATACGGTACACATTCCAGATGTTCAGCTAGAGTAAAGAAAAGACCCAGTCAGCAGACAACCTACCGACAGAAGACAGACAAAAGGAAAAGATAGAAAAAGAAAAAGATATAATTATTATATTCCTTTACTTTACTTTTTTAGTAAATAAGTCAAAAGGTGAACAGTAACTTTACTGTACACCCCTTACTTTTATGAAAGGGCAAATGTCCCCTTTCATAAAATAGTGATTGGCCTTTCGGAATAGCCGATAGTCAACCTTATGTATATATATATGCTAGTAACCTCTCAGAAGAGAAGCAAGCTTTGAGAATCTCTCTCAGCTAACTCTCTTCTCCCTTCCCCCCGCTCATGTGCTGAGCATTCTTCATAAATAAAAAATATATATTTTTGCAAATACTCTCATGGAAGAATCAGATAATTAGGATATACACACCTCTGTATCACATACCACAGAAAACATAACAGCCAAGGTACATTCATGTTTATCTATGTGTAACTAAATCTCATATTCCTGATAGTCTCTAGCTTATTATTAATGTTTATCATATAGTAGTATGATTATGCTAAACTGCTTAAGTAAGTTTGCTATGGTTAGGTAAGCCGCGAGTAAGTAAGCCCAGACCAAGCCATCCTAAGAGTCGAAACCAAAGAAAGGCAAAGAAAGCCGTAAAGAGGGTAGTAGACTAAAGTTGAGGCATTGTTAGGGAAACTGATTAAGGCTAAAACCCATAGTAGTGACACAACAAGCATGTTAAGCATACTGTATTACTAGATGATAAATATAATAATATGATAGAGATTAGAGGGAATAATGATTTAAAACACAGAAAGAAATTATGAACAATTATCAACTAGGAATGAATAAATACCTAATAAATGAAGATGAAGATTATAAGATACTACTTTTATATACACTTAGAAAATTAGATACAGAAAATATTAGGATGATTTATGAAACACTAATGACCTATGAAATCATGGAATTAATGCAAGAATCATTTACAGAATTATTATATCAGATAATTATTACATACAAGATGATTATTTAGATTATGATTATCCAGATACAGATTAAAATGAACCACGAACAGTTTGAAAATTGGAGACAAACCATAGATGAAATAAACAAAACCGCAACTCTAATACAATATAACCTAGACCTGTATAATAGAACTCAAGACACAACATACCTACAAATAATATTAGAAAATATAACACATATGTTAATACTAATTCCGCTACGTAATAGATATTATGAAGCAACATTTAAATAAAATGGACACAACTGACATAAATACACTAGAAGGACCCACACCCCTAGAAAAAAAGCAAAAGATAGAAAAAGAAAAAGATAGTAACATGAAATGTGAATTAGTGACTTGAAAATGGTTAAGTGTAGTGACTTGAAATTGTGAACTTGTTTAATGAAATGGTTAAATTTGGTGACTTCAAATTGTGAACTTGTTTCTTGAAAAGGTTAAGTGTAGTGACTTGAAATGTGAATTAGTGACTTGAAAATAGTTAAGTGTAGTGACTTTAAATTGTGAACTTGTTTATTGAAATGGTTAAATGTAGTGACTTGAAATTGTGAACTTATTTCTTGAAAATGGTTAGGTGTAGTGATTTGAAATGTGAATTAGTGACTTGAAAATGGTTAAGTGTAGTGACTTGAAATTGTGAACTTGTTTCTTGAAAATGGTTAAGTGTAGTGACTTGAAATGTGAATTAGTGACTTGAAAATGGTTAAGCATAGTGACTTGAAATTTGAATTAGTGACTTGAAAATGGTTAAGTGTAGTGACTTGAAATTGTGAACTTGTTTAATGAAATGGTTAAATGTAGTGACTTGAAAATGTGAACTTGTTTCTTGAAAATGGTTAAGTGTAGTGACTTGAAATGTGAATTAGTGACTTGAAAATAGTTAAGTGTAGTGACTTTAAATTGTGAACTTGTTTATTCAAATGGTTAAATGTAGTGACTTGAAATTGTGAACTTATTTCTTGAAAATGGTCAAGTGTAGTGACTTCAAAATATGAATTAGTGACTTCAAAATGGTTAAGCGTAGTGACTTGAAATGTGAATTAGTGACTTGAAAATGGTTAAATATAGTGACTTGAGACTGTGAACTTGTTACTTGAAATTTGAACTAGTAACTTGAAATGGTTAAATGTAGTGACATGAAATTGTGAACATGTTTCTTGAAAATGGTTAAGTGTAGTGACTTGAAGTTGAGAACTTGTTTCTTGAAAATATTTCAGATTAGATATTTGAAATGTGAATTAGTGACTAGAAAATGGTTAAGTGTAGTGACTTGAAATTGAGAACTTGTTTCTTGGAGTGTTTAAGATTAGTGACTTAAAATGTGAATTAGTGACTAGAAAATGGTTAAGTGTACTGACTTGAAATTGTGAACTTGTTTCTTGAACATTGTTAAGTGTAGTGACTTGAAATGTGAATTAGTGACTTGAAAATGTTTAAGATTAGTGACTTAAAATGTGAATTAGTGACTAGAAAATGGTTAAGTGTAGTGACTTGAAATGTGAATTAGTGACTTGAAAATGGTTAAGTGTAGTTACTTGAAATGTGAATTAGTGACTTGAAAATGGTTAAGTGTAGTGACTTGAAAATGGTTAAATATATTGACTTGAAACTGTGAACTTGTTACTTGAAATTTGAACTAGTAACTTGAAATGGTTAAATGTAGTGACATGAAATTGTGAACATGTTTCTTGAAAATGGTTAAGTGTAGTGACTTGAAGTTGAGAACTTGTTTCTTGAAAATATTTCATATTAGATATTTGAAATGTGAATTAGTGACTAGAAAATGGTTAAGTGTAGTGACTTGAAACTGAGAACTTGTTTCTTGAAAATGTTTAAAATTAGTGACTTAAAATGTGAATTAGTGACTATAAAATGGTTAAGTGTAGTGACTTGAAATGTGAATTAGTGACTTGAAAATGGTTAAGTGTAGTTACTTGAAATGTGAATTAGTGACTTGAAAATGGTTAAGTGAAGTGACTTGAAATTGTGAAATTGTTGAATGAAATGGTTAAATGTTGTGACTTGAAATTGTGAACTTGTTTCTTGAAAATGATTAAGTTTAGAGGCTTGAAATTGTGAACTTGTTTCTTGAAAATGGTTAAGTGTAGTGACTTGAAATTTGAATTAGTGACTTGAAAATGGTTAAATGTATTGACTTGAAATTGAGAACTTGTTTCTTGAAAATGTTTAAGATTAGTGACTTAAAATGTGAATTAGTGAACAGAAAATGGTTAAGTGTAGTGACTTGAAATGTGAATTAGTGACTTGAAAATGGTTAAGTGTAGTTACTTGAAATGTGAATTTGTGACTTGAAAGTGGTTAAGTGTAGTTACTTGAAATGTGAATTAGTGACTTCAAAATGGTTAAGTGTAGTGACATGAAATGTGAATTAGTGACTTGAAAATGGTTAAGTGTAGTTACTTGAAATGTGAATTAGTGACTTGAAAATGGTTAAGTGTAGTGACTTGAAAATGGTTAAACATAGTGACTTCAAACTGTGAACTTGTTACTTGAAATTTGAACTAGTAACTTGAAATGGTTAAATGTAGTGACATGAAATTGTGAACATGTTTCTTGAAAATGGTTAAGTGTAGTGACTTGAAGTTGAGAACTTGTTTCTTGAAAATATTTTATATTAGATATTTGAAATGTGAATTAGTGACTAGAAAATGGTTAAGTGTAGTGACGTGAAACTGAGAACATGTTTCTTGAAAATGTTTAAAATTAGTGACTTAAAATGTGAATTAGTGACTATAAAATGGTTAAGTGTAGTGACTTGAAATGTGAATTAGTGACTTGAAAATGGTTTAGTGTAGTGACTTGAAATGTGAATTAGTGACTTGAAAATGGTTAAGTGAAGTGACTTGAAATTGTGAAATTGTTGAATGAAATGGTTAAATGTTGTGACTTGAAATTGTGAACTTGTTTCTTGAAAAGGGTTAAGTGTAGTGACTTGAAATTGTGAACTTGTTTCTTGAAAAGGTTAAGTGTAGTGACTTGAAATGTCAATTAGTTACTTGAAAATGGATAAATATAGTGACTTGAAATTGCGAACTTGTTTCTAGAAAATGTTTAAGATTAGTTACTTGAAATGTGAGCTCGTTGAAAGAAAAGGTTAAATGTAGTGACTTGAAATACTGAACTTGTTTCTTGAAAATGTTAAGTGTATTGACTTGAAATGTGAATTAGTGACTTGAAAATAGTTAAGTGTAGTGACTTTAAATTGTGAACTTGTTTATTGAAATGGTTAAATGTAGTGACTTGAAATTGTGAACTTATTTCTAGATAATGGGCAAATGTAGTGACTTGAAATGTGAATTAGTTACTTTAAAATGGTTAAGTGCAGTGACTTGAAATGTGAATTAGTGACTTTAAAATGGTAAAGTGTAGTGACTTGAAATTGTGAAATTGTTTATTGAAATGGTTAAATGTAGTGACTTGAAAATGTGAACTTGTTTCTTGAAAATGGTTAAGTGTAGTGACTTGAAATGTGAATTAGTGACTTGAAAATAGTTAAGTGTAGTGACTTTAAATTGTGAACTTGTTTATTCATATGGTTAAATGTAGTGACTTGAAATTGTGAACTTATTTCTTGAAAAATGGTTAAGTGTAGTGACTTGAAATGTGAATTAGTGACTTGAAAATGGTTAAGCGTAGTGAATTGAAATGTGAATTAATGACTTGAAAATGGTTAAATATAGTGACTTGAAACTGTGAACTTGTTACTTTAAATTTGAACTAGTAACTTGAAATGGTTAAATGAAGTGACTTGAAATTGTGAACTAATTTCTTGATAATGGTCAAATGTATTAACTTGAAATGTGAATTAGTGACTTGAAAATGGTTAAGTGTAGTGACTTGAAATTGTGAACTTGTTTAATGAAATGGTTAAATGTAGTGTCTTGAAAATGTGAACTTGTTTCTTGAAAATGGTTAAGTGTAGTGACTTGAAATGTGAATTAGTGACTTGAAAATAGTTAAGTGTAGTGACTTTAAATTGTGAACTTGTTTATTCATATGGTTAAATGTAGTGACTTGAAATTGTGAACTTATTTCTTGAAAAATGGTTAAGTGTAGTGACTTGAAAATGTGAACTTGTTTCTTGAAAATGGTTAAGTGTAGTGACTTGAAATATGAATTAGTGACTTGAAAATAGTAAAGTGTAGTGACTTTAAATTGTGAACTTGTTTATTCATATGGTTAAATGTAGTGACTTGAAATTGTGAACTTATTTCTTGAAAAATGGTTAAGTGTAGTGACTTGAAATGTGAATTAGTGACTTGAAAATGGTTAAGTGAAGTGACTTGAAATTGTGAAATTGTTGAATGAAATGGTTAAATGTTGTGACTTGAAATTGTGAACTTGTTTCTTGAAAAGGGTTAAGTGTAGTGACTTGAAATTGTGAACTTGTTTCTTGAAAAGGTTAAGTGTAGTGACTTGAAATGTCAATTAGTTACTTGAAAATGGATAAATATAGTGACTTGAAATTGCGAACTTGTTTCTAGAAAATGTTTAAGATTAGTTACTTGAAATGTGAGCTCGTTGAAAGAAAAGGTTAAATGTAGTGACTTGAAATACTGAACTTGTTTCTTGAAAATGTTAAGTGTATTGACTTGAAATGTGAATTAGTGACTTGAAAATAGTTAAGTGTAGTGACTTTAAATTGTGAACTTGTTTATTGAAATGGTTAAATGTAGTGACTTGAAATTGTGAACTTATTTCTAGATAATGGGCAAATGTAGTGACTTGAAATGTGAATTAGTTACTTTAAAATGGTTAAGTGCAGTGACTTGAAATGTGAATTAGTGACTTTAAAATGGTAAAGTGTAGTGACTTGAAATTGTGAAATTGTTTATTGAAATGGTTAAATGAAGTGACTTGAAATTGTGAACTAATTTCTTGATAATGGTCAAATGTATTGACTTGAAATGTGAATTAGTGACTTGAAAATGGTTAAGTGTAGTGACTTGAAATTGTGAACTTGTTTAATGAAATGGTTAAATGTAGTGACTTGAAAATGTGAACTTGTTTCTTGAAAATGGTTAAGTGTAGTGACTTGAAATGTGAATTAGTGACTTGAAAATAGTTAAGTGTAGTGACTTTAAATTGTGAACTTGTTTATTCATATGGTTAAATGTAGTGACTTGAAATTGTGAACTTATTTCTTGAAAAATGGTTAAGTGTAGTGACTTGAAATGTGAATTAGTGACTTGAAAATGGTTAAGCGTAGTGACTTGAAATGTGAATTAGTGACTTGAAAATGGTTAAATATAGTGACTTGAAACTGTGAACTTGTTACTTTAAATTTGAACTAGTAACTTGAAATGGTTAAATGTAGTGACATGAAATTGTGAACATGTTTCTTGAAAATGGTTAAGTGTAGTGACTTGAAGTTGAGAACTTGCTTCTTGAAAATGTTTCAGAATAGATATTTGAAATGTGAATTAGTGACTAGAAAATGGTTAAGTGTAGGATGGTTATTGATTATCGAAACCTAAATGCCAAAACTAAAACTTATAATTACCCAATACCAAACAAAATATTAAAAATTAGACAAATCCAAGGATATAACTATTTTAGCAAATTTGATTGCAAATCAGGATTTTATCATTTAAAATTAGAAGATAACTCTAAACATTTAACTCTAAATATAGGATAAAAAGAAATAGCACGGATATAATTGGTACACAAACCAAAATTAATATAGAAAATAGAAAAAATGAGCATAGGATGAAAAAAGATATAACTGAAACAGATAAGCGTATAAATAAAAGAAAACTAAACATTTACAAAAATAGAATAAGGAAACAAAGTAAAAAACAATTTATCATACAAACGGAAAACATGAAAGGAATTGAGTATGGAGAAGATCTACCAAATAAACACCCTAGATGTATAAGATTGGATAAACAAATAAATATAGCAACTAAAGTACAGAAACTAAGACTAAATTTAAATAAATTATATGAAAAATACGAATACACAAAAATACCTGAATTAATAGATACAATTTCTTATACGGAATACGAATATATAAGACAACTTATAAAACAACAAGAATATAAATATGATGAATTATAATGTATAAACGCCAACAATCAAAAATAGTTAGAAAAATAAAAATACACTATTTAACAAGAAGAATTGAAAAACAGAGTAAAATAAAAAGACAGCAAAAATATAAGCTAAAAGAAATTACACAAATAATCAAGGAAATAAATAACTTCACTAAAAGAATAACACATTTTATTATAGCAATAACTAAAATAAGAGAATCATTAGTAAATGGATAAACCAGAGCCAAGCAACCCAGTATATATATATCCCGAAACACCAAAAATAATAAGAAAAATGGAATTATTGAGAAAATTAAGTGACATACACGAAGAACTTAATATTAGAAAAGAAAGATTAAATTATAACATATTTGCAGGAGTAGCTAAAAAATCAATCGAAGCACAAAAACAAACTATACAAGAATTGGAATTACAAAAAGATATATTAGAAGTAAAATATGCTTATGAATAAAGAAGAATATCCAGTAGAAGAAAAAACATTTTTAGGAACAGATGGAACACAAATAATAATAACACACTCAAATTTAGGACGACGATATAGAAAAATAGGTACAAAATTACATTTAATGCCAGATCCAATATCAGCTAAATTAGAAGATAGTTTAACAGAAATGATAAGATTACAAAAGGAAAATACTGAAATAGATCAAAAATTAGAAATCGAAAAAATACGACTAGAAGCCAGAAAAGAAATCGAACAACTAAAAAATAAAGAAATCGAACAACAAAAAAATAAACAACAAATCAGACCAGAATCTCCCCAAACACCATTTAAACCAGACCTGATCGCTGAACCAGAACCTGAAACATCCGAATCATCTACACGAATACAAGAAATGGAAAAAGAATTAGCAATCTTAAAACAAATATATGCCCAGAAAGTACAAGCAAGACTAGCAAAACAAAATGAAAAAATAAAAAAAGAAAAAGAAAAAAAGTTAGCAATGGAATTAGAAAAGTTAAAAGAACAAATACACTTAGAAAGCTTAAACCCTGATGACGAAGAATCCCCAAACATAAGTATTGATAACATCACAATAGACAATTTAACTATAGATAATATAACCATGAACGAATCCAACTTTACCAATTGTGGGGGGTGGTCCTTTGATCTTTCTTCTTGGGTCATTTATGTAAATGCGGAATTATAATAATTATCTCTTTCTCTAATTAGTCTTAATATAATATTGATATCTCTTACTATTAGGTCTAAATAACCACTATTTTGTGTTTGTATATATCTGTCTAGATTGAATTGTATTAGTGTTTCTCTTTCTCTTAATTCATCTATAGTTCTTTGCCAATTTTCTAGATTTTCTTGGTTCATTTTAATAAAAATCTAGATATCCTTCTGTGTCTATATCAAGGTATATATCATTATCTCTAGAGTCATCATCACTATCATTGTTTAATATTGTGTCTATCCATAATTCTTTCATTAAATCTATAATTTCGTGGTTAAACAGTAGGTTATATATTCTTTGTGTGATATCTGTATCTAAATTTTTTAATATATATAAGACTAATATTTTATAGTCTTTATTTCCATTTATAAGATATTTAGGTATGGGTGTTTTATATCTTTCTATATCTTCTGTTTGTTTAGGGTTACTAGCTTCTGCTATATCGGATTTTATATAACTAGGTTCTGTCATTTCTTACTTCTGTGTTTTAATCAAATTATTCCTTCTAACCTCTGCTTATATTATTACCTTTATCATCTAATAGTTCAGTATGTTTAATTATCCGGTTGGTCACTACTATGAGTTCCAGCTTTAATCAGTTTACCCTAACCCTGCTTACTTCAGTTGGTTTACTACCCTATTCACGGCTTCCTCGCCTTTTCTGGGTTCAACCATTTTGGAAAAGCTTAGTCTGGGTCTAACTTACTCTCAGCTTCCTAATCATAGCAAACTAATAAGGATAATGTTAACATAATCAAACTATAATATGATAAATAATAATAAGCTAATCAGAGATTATTAGGAATATGATAGATTAGTTACACATATGTAAATATGAGTATACCTTTGTTGTTATTTCTTCCGTTGTATGTGATGGGGATGAAGTTATATTGGATTCCTCCATGCTATATCTGTAAAATAAACTATTTTTTTTTTTATTTATGGTGAGTTCTCAACACATGAGAGAGTTATAGGTAAGCAGAATTGCTTGCCTTCTTTCTCATCTGTCTGTCTCTATTTATACATAAGAGGCAAGTGCCTCAATAATTCACATAAACGCGTCCAAATAGTGGAAAACGCGTTAATAGTGCTAAAAACGCGTGTGAACAGTGCTAATCACTGTGCACTTTACGACTTTTTACATCTTTTTACATATTTTTCAAAAAGTAAACAGTAGTGCTACTGTGCACTTTTTGACTTATTCTTAAAAGAAAGAAAAAAGAAAACGTGTGGGGTTTTATGTTTCCCACTAAAGAAAAGTAAATTAATTAGTACAATAATTTACATCTTTAATAATATAGATGGATCTGCAGTAGCTTGTTTTTGTCCGTAGCTTGTCCTGCTGTCTTCATTCTAGATTTACTTCTGGGATAGTGGTTGTATTTCCTCCGCTGCACTTTGAACAATGGTGATCTGGGTATTTCGGTCCTAAATACTGGCAGTATTTAACCAATAATTTTTCTGAAATAAATTCCTTTTTGATAGCTCTTGTTGTTGGGGTATCTTCAGGTCTTAGTAATGTCCATATCCAACTACGTACTTCTTCCATATCTTCTTGTCGTAGTACTCTTGCATTTGCATAGATCATGGCATGGTCTCTACAATGATATTTCCATATGTTATGTCCATTGGTGTAATTGTTGACTAGTTCTTGAATAATTACTTGCAGTCCTATTAATCTTTTTGTAGCAAAGAATGTTGGTATATCAACTTCTGGTATTTCTGGTTGCTTTTCTATGTCCTCTGGGATAATCATATCTCTGGTTAGTCCAATTTTTACTACTTGGATGAGTGGTTTTATCTCGTTGTATAATATTTCTGCTGGTGCTGAATAACATCTGATATAAAAGAATGATCCGTCTGTAATTCTTTTGTATATTGTAAAGGCATTATATAAGTCTGGTATTTGTTGTAGTTCTGCTCCATCGGCTGTATATACTGTTGCGAGTAGTCCATATTCGTAGCATGTACGTACTAAATTTGCACTGGTGCCAGGCTGGGCTATTAGTTTATTGTATCCTTGTAGTTTCTGCGTTATAAAATCTTTTTGAGGGTCAGTGGTTGTCTGAGATCTTGGATGTAAATTCAAAAAGGTTTGGGTTTTATACATATTTTGAATGTATGCTCTGGAAATGTGGTTATATACTTGTTTATTTTGGTTTAGGCTTGCTGCATATGTGGATGTTTGTGGACTTGGTATAGTCGGATGTGATAGGTTTATGGGTTGTTTATTCCTGGTAAAGGTTTTTGTAAACTGGCTATTTAAATTTTGGTTTTGTCCTTTTGTAGGTTGACTGGTTGGATTTGAGCTGCTTGCTCCTGTAGATGCTTTTCCTGTAGCTGCATTAACAAACTTGTTATGAGTTTTATGGAGTTTCTCAACGTCTCCTTCTAGTTCTGGATTTTTAATGTCTTCCGATCGACATAGTTCAGCATTTTTTGAGTCATGCGGCTGACTTGTAGCTTTGTCCTTCTTTAGCTCTTTTAATTCTAGCTCAAAACTGTCCACTTTTAAGCAAAGTGTAGTCATGGCTTTTAATAAAATATCCATTTGGCTATCTTGATCTGTCTGGGTAGCTTTGTCTTGATAAGTAGTCTGCAGTGATATTTTTGTTAGTACTGATCACTTCTATTGTAAATGTAAAATTTTGTATATTTAAGACAAGTCTGCGTATTTCTTTTGTTGTAACTGAGTCGTCTAATTTTCTTGTTAGCCACCATTTTACTTGTGTATTATCTGTTCTGACAATAAATTTGTTATAAACAATATATGGTTCGAATGCTAATAAACATTTATATAAGGCAAATAATTCTTTCCTATTTATTTCCCATTTATCTTGAGGTTCCGTATATGTTCCTGAGTGATATCTACAGTGATGTTCTGTTTTTGTATCAATATACTTATATTTTAATACTCCACCGTAACTATGGTTACTTGAATCTGTTTCTACTATATATATAAATTCTTTTGTTATATCTGGAAAATATAATTTTGGTAACTTTTGACATAATTCTTTAACCTTTTGTATATGTTTTCTATCTGTTTGGTCAAAATGATATTCAATATCCTTTTTTAATTTTTTATTTAATGGTTTTAAATATTCTGCTAATTTTGGTATATATTCTCTTACTTGATTTACTAATCCTAAAAAGGATTGTAACTTTTTTCTTTGTATCTAGTATCTCATCTGAATTTATAATTTTTTGTACTATATGTGTTTGCATTTTTACTCCATTCTTATCTATTTGTATGCCAAGAAATTCTATTTGGTTTTTCATTATTTCTGCCTTGCTTTTACTTAAACTAATTCCTGCTGTATCTATAATGTTAATAAATTTATTTAACAATTGTATATGCTCGTCTTCTGTTCTTGAGTATAACAATATATCATCAATATATACAATACAATTTTCTAATTGTGTAAAATATGTATCCATAAAATGTTGATACCTACCTGGTGCATTTTTATATCCAAAGGGTAAAACATTCCATTCGTAAAATCCTTGGGGTACTGTGAATGCTGTTAAATGTTTAGAGTTATCTTCTAATTTTAAATGATAAAATCCTGATTTGCAATCAAATTTGCTAAAATAGTTATATCCTTGGATTTGTCTAATTTTTAATATTTTGTTTGGTATTGGGTAATTATAAGTTTTAGTTTTGGCATTTAGGTTTCGATAATCAATAACCATCCTACTTTTCCCTCTTTTTTGTTCACTATGTTTGTTAACAATAAAGGCGGGACTAGTATGTTTGCTATTACTAGCTTGGATGTAATTATTTTGAAGTAATTCTTCTACGTGTAAGGTAAATTCTTTTAAATCATCAAAGTTATATTTTAATGGTTTTTGGGTTATTATACTGTTTTGATCTATTAGTTCTATTGTAACTGTTGTTTTATGTTTATGCCATCCTCTAAGGGGATTGTCACTATATAAGGGTTCTAACTTATTATAGATTGGTTGTAACATATTGATATTAAAGGTTATAATTTCTATTACTTTCTCTGTTGTTACTTGATTTTCTAGTTTTTGTGCTATCTTTTCTGATCCTTTTATCCATGGTGTTATTTTTCTAGGTTTATTTTGTACTCGTTTGGCTCCTATTTTTTGTTTACAAGGTGTTGTAAACCAACAGTGTGTTTTTGTTAGTATATGAGGGTATAGTTCATCTATAAAGGGCATTCCTAAAATTATATCTCTTGTTGTGAAATCATAGTTATACATTGTTTTTATTGTTAGTATTTTATCATATATTTGTAATTTGACATCTTTTGCATAATATTTTATTATACTTCCTTCGTCATTAAATCCTGAAAATACAGTTGGATTTTTTATCTTTTGCCATTTAGATTCTGGTAAACAATTGTATCTACATAAATTTGCTTCTGCACCGGTATCTATCATTGGTGTATAATATCTACTATTGTATCCTTCTACAATTATTTTTGCTAAGATATATACTTTCATGCTAAGGTATTTTTATAATATTGATTTTGTCCTATTGATTATTACATTTTTATTTTGGTAATGGATGATCAATCTTTTATCTTCTAACTTATATGGTTTTACTTGTTCTAGCCATTGTAGTCCTAAAACTATATTTGGATTTATTTTTCCTATGGTAAATTGTATGTTTATAGGTATTCCGCCTATAATTACTTCTTGAATAGTTATTTCCTTTGTTTGTTTTAATTCTATTGGTAAATCGGGTATTTCTTGTTCTTGTATTATAATATCATCTTCTGTAATTAATTCTCTAGTTATCCAATTATCTTGTTCTCCTGTGTTGATTAAGATTAAATATTTTCGTTGAGTTAATATTCCTGTTATATAATAAGGATGTTGTGTTGGTATTATTTCATTGGGTATTTCATATTCTATTCGTCTGGATGTACTCATTCTAGATGAGGATGAGGGGGCATCTATTTGTCTTTTTGGTGTCATTCCTATTCTTTCTTTCACTATATCTAATTCTTGATTCATATTTAATTCATCGTAACTATAATCATTATTATCTATAACTGTTAAGATATTGTCAAATGGAGATTCTATATTAATTTTATCAATTTTATTAGTTGCTTGTACCATATGTTTGGTAGTTAAAATATATAAATTTTTACATCTTGCTGTAAATATTTTACTTCCAGGGGTTAATTCTATTCCTGATAGTTTCCAATATAATACTAGAGATTTATCTATATTTCTATCTTTGATTGCTACTGTATAATTTGGGTTAACTGTAAACTTAAATTTTTGGTATATTAAATTTCCTTTTACTGCACTGATTATACTTTGTTCAATTGGGTATTTAATTCTATCATCTGCTAAGTATAGTTCTATAGGTGTATTTATTCCTTCTTTGAAACATGCTTTTATTAATATCTGTATTGCTCCTAAGTGTACATGAGTTATTTCGTTTTTCGGTTTTGGTTTTAATGCTTGTATTTCTTTGGTTATTTCTCTTTTACTTATTATGGGTACCATTGCACTACCTTGTGCATATTTACAGTCTACTGTATGTTCTTTTTGGCTTATTATATAATATTCTTCTTTTGGTTTTTTGAACCAATATTTTACCATTGGCACATCTAATACATTATCTATTTTTAAGGTTATTTCTTGTTTTGTGATTTGCTTGTATATATTTGAGTCAAATATTATTTTCTGGTTATTACTATCTTCAGTTTGGTAATTTTCTTTTTCTATTATTCCTGATTCAGTCATTAATTTCGTTTTCTGTATCTGATAGGTTTATATCGCTATTATCATTATTATTCAAATCAGTTTCTAAATCTGAGTTATTCATTTCTATATCTGGCAATTCATCTAATTCATAAATACTATCGTTACTTTCTAAATCATAATCTATGTATAGTAATTCTGTATAAATATTTTCTTCTATCCTTACTTCGGTAATTTGTTTTTTCTTTATATCTTTAGGTATTTTACAATCTTTAGCTAAATGTCCTAATTTTCCACAGTTATAACATTTGCATTCTGATAATTTTTTCTTAGGTCGATAAGGTCTTTTTCTTTTGTAATTTTTTATATAATATCGTTTTCTTGGATTTTTATACTTGTATTTAGATTTAAAAGACTTATATTTTTTAAATCGTTTTTTATATCTAAACTTATTTTTCTTAGTTTTACAACCAAATTGTGGTGCTATCTTTTGTGTACAACACGACATATTTTTTGTTAATGTTCTATCTAATTTTTGTTTATCTTTATATTCGTCACATAGTCCTATAAACCATGTTTGTAAATATTTTATTCTAGCTCCTAATGTATCTGTTAAACTAGCTACGTCCCATGCTGTTATAATTTTTGTACTAAATGGTTCAGGTAATTTTGTAAAATATGTTCTTCTAACTGCTATAGCTTCTTCATGAGTATATATTGCTCTATAATAGTAATCTTTAAAAGCGCATGTATATTCATCTATATAACACATATTGCATATTGATAATTTATTCATTAATTGTCTATTTAGATTTTTATCTTTTTCTTGTTCTGCTAATTCTGTTGTCATACTTCCAAATTCATTTCTAATTCCAAATTCGTATTTGTCTAATATAGCTATGCTTGATGTTGTAATTGTTCCACTACTATCTTTATTATTTCTTAAAGTTGTTCTACCTTCAGCTGTTATGTTATGTAGCCATAATTTTACTGTTCCTATTAGTGTTCTTTCTATGTATCCTGGTGTATCTGCTACTGATATTTTATTATCTATTAGTTGTTTTGCAAGTTGTCCTATCCATACTTGTATTGTTTTATTTACGTCTGTAACACAATCTAAATCTAAAAATTGTGAATGTTCTGGAGTTTTAGTTGGTGTCCATTTATTTAGTCTACTTTGCCATATTGCTCCATATCTATTATCATCTGTTACTGTATAATAAGTTGGTTCTCTAGTTCGTGGATTATCATATCTTCTTTTCTCATATGTTCTACTTGTACTTGGCTGTTCATTTTTTATGGTATTTATATTTGGTTTAGCATTTGTTGTATTTATATTTAAATCTGTTATTTGGTTCATTATTTGGGTATATGTCTCACTATGGTCGTCATTATTATTATCATCGGATTCGGAGTTGGATTCGTTCATGGTTATATTATCTATAGTTAAATTGTCTATTGTGATGTTATCAATACTTATGTTTGGGGATTCTTCGTCATCAGGGTTTAAGCTTTCTAAGTGTATTTGTTCTTTTAACTTTTCTAATTCCATTGCTAACTTTTTTTCTTTTTCTTTTTTTATTTTTTCATTTTGTTTTGCTAGTCTTGCTTGTACTTTCTGGGCATATATTTGTTTTAAGATTGCTAATTCTTTTTCCATTTCTTGTATTCGTGTAGATGATTCGGATGTTTCAGGTTCTGGTTCAGCGATCAGGTCTGGTTTAAATGGTGTTTGGGGAGATTCTGGTCTGATTTGTTGTTTATTTTTTTGTTGTTCGATTTCTTTATTTTTTAGTTGTTCGATTTCTTTTCTGGCTTCTAGTCGTATTTTTTCGATTTCTAATTTTTGATCTATTTCAGTATTTTCCTTTTGTAATCTTATCATTTCTGTTAAACTATCTTCTAATTTAGCTGATATTGGATCTGGCATTAAATGTAATTTTGTACCTATTTTTCTATATCGTCGTCCTAAATTTGAGTGTGTTATTATTATTTGTGTTCCATCTGTTCCTAAAAATGTTTTTTCTTCTACTGGATATTCTTCTTTATTCATAAGCATATTTTACTTCTAATATATCTTTTTGTAATTCCAATTCTTGTATAGTTTGTTTTTGTGCTTCGATTGATTTTTTAGCTACTCCTGCAAATATGTTATAATTTAATCTTTCTTTTCTACTATTAAGTTCTTCGTGTATGTCACTTAATTTTCTCAATAATTCCATTTTTCTTATTATTTTTGGTGTTTCGGGATATATATATATTGGGTTACTTGATTCTGGTTTATCCATTTACTAATGATTCTCTTATTTTAGTTATTGCTATAATAAAATGTGTTATTCTTTTAGTGAAGTTATTTATTTCCTTGATTATTTGTGTAATTTCCCTTAGGTTATATTTGTATATATTTGAGTCAAATATTATTTTCTGGTTATTACTATCTTCAGTTTGGTAATTTTCTTTTTCTATTATTCCTGATTCAGTCATTAATTTCGTTTTCTGTATCTGATAGGTTTATATCGCTATTATCATTATTATTCAAATCAGTTTCTAAATCTGAGTTATTCATTTCTATATCTGGTAATTCATCTAATTCATAAATACTTGTTACTAGAAAGTTGAACTAGTAACATGAAATGGTTAAATGTAGTGACATGAAATTGTGAACATGTTTCTTGAAAATGGTTAAGTGTAGTGGCTTGAAGTTGAGAACTTGTTTCTTGAAAATATTTCAGATTAGATATTTGAAATGTGAATTAGTGACTAGAAAATGGTTAAGTGTAGTGACTTAAAATTGAGAACTTGTTTCTTGAAAATGTTTACGAGTAGTGACTTGAAATTGTGAACTTGTTTCTTGAAAATGGTTAAGTGTAGTGACTTGAAATGTGAATTAGTGACTTGAAAATGGTTAAGTGAAGTGACTTGAAATTGTGAATTTGTTGAATGAAATGGTTAAATGTTGTGACTTGAAATTGTGAACTTTTTTCTTGAAAATGGTTAAGTGTAGTGACTTGAAATGTGAATTAGTGACTTGAAAATGGTAAAGTGTAGTGACTTTAAATTGTGAACTTGTTTATTGAAATGGTTAAATGTAGTGACTTGAAATTGTGAACTTATTTCTTGAAAATGGTCAAGTGTAGTGACTTAAAATGTGAACTTATTTCTTCATAATGGTCAAATGTAGTGACTTGAAATGTGAGTTAGTGACTTGAAATTGTGAACTTGTTGAATGAAATGGTTAAATGTAGTGACTTAAAAACGTGAACTTGTTTCTTGAAAATGGTTAAGTGTAGTGACTTGAAATGTGAATTAGTGACTTGAAAATAGTTAAGTGTAGTGACTTTAAATTGTGAACTTGTTTATTGAAACGGTTAAATGTAGTGACTTGAAATTGTGAACTTATTTCTTGAAAATGGTCTAGTGTAGTGACTTAAAATGTGAATTAGTGACTTGAAAATGGTTAAGCGTAGTGACTTGAAATGTGAATTAGTGACTTGAAAATGGTTAAATATAGTGACTTGAAACTGTGAACTTGTTACTTGAAATTTGAACTAGTAACTTGAAATGGTTAAATGTAGTGACATGAAATTGTGAACATGTTTCTTGAAAATGGTTAAGTGTAGTGACTTGAAGTTGAGAACTTGTTTCTTGAAAATATTTTCGATTAGATTTTTGAAATGTGAATTAGTGACTAGAAAATGGTTAAGTGTAGTGACTTGAAATTGAGAACTTGTTTCTTGAAAATGTTTAAGATTAGTGACTTAAAATAGGAATTAGTGACTTGAAAATGGTTAAGTGTAGTGACTTGAAATGTGAATTAGTGACTTGAAATTGGTTAAGTGTAGTTACTTGAAATGTGAATTAGTGACTTGAAAATGGTTAAGTGAAGTGACTTGAAATTGTGAAATTGTTGAATGAAATGGTTAAATGTTGTGACTTGAAATTGTGAACTTATTTAATGAAATGGTTAAATGTAGTGACTTATTTTACGAATGGAATGTTTTACCCTTTGGATATAAAAATGCACCAGGTAGGTATCAACATTTTATGGATACATATTTTACACAATTAGAAAATTGTATTGTATATATTGATGATATATTGTTATACTCAAGAACAGAAGACGAGCATATACAATTGTTAAATAAATTTATTAACATTATAGATACAGCAGGAATTAGTTTAAGTAAAAGCAAGGCAGAAATAATGAAAAACCAAATAGAATTTCTTGGCATACAAATAGATAAGAATGGAGTAAAAATGCAAACACATATAGTACAAAAAATTATAAATTCAGATGAGATACTAGATACAAAGAAAAAGTTACAATCCTTTTTAGGATTAGTAAATCAAGTAAGAGAATATATACCAAAATTAGCAGAATATTTAAAACCATTAAATAAAAAATTAAAAAAGGATATTGAATATCATTTTGACCAAACAGATAGAAAACATATACAAAAGGTTAAAGAATTATGTCAAAAGTTACCAAAATTATATTTTCCAGATATAACAAAAGAATTTATATATATAGTAGAAACAGATTCAAGTAACCATAGTTACGGTGGAGTATTAAAATATAAGTATCTTGATACAAAAACAGAACATCACTGTAGATATCACTCAGGAACATTTACGGAACCTCAAGATAAATGGGAAATAAATAGAAAAGAACTATTTGCTTTATATAAATGTTTATTAACATTTGAACCATATATTGTTTATAACAAATTTATTGTCAGAACAGATAATACACAAGTAAAATGGTGGCTAACAAGAAAATTAGACGACTCAGTTACAACAAAAGAAATACGCAGACTTGTCTTAAATATACAAAATTTTACATTTACAATAGAAGTGATCAGTACTAACAAAAATATCACTGCAGACTACTTATCAAGACAAAGCTACCCAGACAGATCAAGATAGCCAAATGGATATTTTATTAAAAGCCATGACTACACTTTGCTTAAAAGTGGACAGTTTTGAGCTAGAATTAAAAGAGCTAAAGAAGGACAAAGCTACAAGTCAGCCGCATGACTCAAAAAATGCTGAACTATGTCGATCGGAAGACATTAAAAATCCAGAACTAGAAGGAGACGTTGAGAAACTCCATAAAACTCATAACAAGTTTATTAATGCAGCTACAGGAAAAGCATCTACGGAAGCAAGCAGCTCAAATACAACCAGCCAACCTACAAAAAGACAAAACCAAAATTTAAATAGCCAGTTTACAAAAACCTTTACCAGGAATAAACAACCCATAAACCTATCACACCCGACTATACCAAGTCCACAAACATCCACATATGCAGCAAGCCTAAATCAAAATAAACAAGTATACAACCATATTTCTAGAGCTTATATACAAAATATGTATAAAACCCAAACCTTTTTAAATCTACATCCAAGATCTCAGACAACTAATGACCCTCAGAAAGATTTTATAACTCAAAAACTACAAGGATATAATAAATTAATTGCCCAGCCTGGCACCAGTGCAAATTTAGTACGTACATGCTACGAATATGGACTACTCGCAACAGTATATACAGCCGATGGAGCAGAACTACAACAAATACCAGACTTATATAATGCCTTTACAATATACAAAAGAATTACAGACGGATCATTCTTTTATATCAGATGTTATTCAGCACCAGCAGAAATATTATACAACGAGATAAAACCACTCATCCAAGTAGTAAAAATTGGACTAACCAGAGATATGATTATCCCAGAGGACATAGAAAAACAACCGGAAATACCAGAAGTTGATATACCAACATTCTTTGCTACAAAAAGATTAATAGGACTACAGGTGATTATTCAAGAACTAGTCAACAATTACACCAATGGACATAACATATGGAAATATCATTGTAGAGACCATGCCATGATCTATGCAAATGCAAGAGTACTACGACAAGAAGATATGGAAGAAGTACGTAGTTGGATATGGACATTACTAAGACCTGAAGATACCCCAACAACAAGAGCTATCAAAAAGGAATTTATTTCAGAAAAATTATTGGTTAAATATTGCCAGTATTTAGGACCAAAATACCCAGATCACCATTGTTCAAAGTGCAGTGGAGGAAATACGACAACGATACCAGAAGTAAATCTAGAATGAAGACAGCAGGACAACGAGCTACAGACAAAAGCTACATGGGAAGACCCATAGATATTTTTTAGTTTGTCTTATTATGTAAATTATTGAGAGTCTTTTCTTTCTTTTGTGGAAGACATAAAGTCCCCACACGTTTTCTCTTTTAGAATAAGTCAGAAAGTACACAGTAGTATTACTGTTTACTTTTTGAAAAATTGTAAAAAAAGATGTAAAAAGTCGTAAAGTGCACAGTGACTAGCACTGTTCACGCGTTTTACTTTTCTTTTACGCGTTTTCCACTATTTGGACGCGTTTATGTGAATTATTGAGGCACTTGCCTCTTATGTATAAATAGAGACAGACAGATGAGAAAGAAGGCAAGCAATTCTGCTTACCTATAACTCTCTCATGTGTTGAGAACTCACCATAAATAAAAAAAAATAGTTTATTTTACAGATATAGCATGGAGGAATCCAATATAACTTCATCCCCATCACATACAACGGAAGAAATAACAACAAAGGTATACTCATATTTACATATGTGTAACTAATCTATCATATTCCTAATAATCTCTGATTAGCTTATTATTATTTATCATATTATAGTTTGATTATGTTAACATTATCCTTATTAGTTTGCTATGATTAGGAAGCTGAGAGTAAGTTAGACCCAGACTAAGCTTTTCCAAAATGGTTGAACCCAGAAAAGGCGAGGAAGCCGTGAATAGGGTAGTAAACCAACTGAAGTAAGCAGGGTTAGGGTAAACTGATTAAAGCTGGAACTCATAGTAGTGACCAACCGGATAATTAAACATACTGAACTATTAGATGATAAAGGTAATAATATAAGCAGAGGTTAGAAGGAATAATTTGATTAAAACACAGAAGTAAGAAATGACAGAACCTAGTTATATAAAATCCGATATAGCAGAAGCTAGTAACCCTAAACAAACAGAAGATATAGAAAGATATAAAACACCCATACCTAAATATCTTATAAATGGAAATAAAGACTATAAAATATTAGTCTTATATATATTAAAAAATTTAGATACAGATATCACACAAAGAATATATAACCTACTGTTTAACCACGAAATTATAGATTTAATGAAAGAATTATGGATAGACACAATATTAAACAATGATAGTGATGATGACTCTAGAGATAATGATATATACCTTGATATAGACACAGAAGGATATCTAGATTTTTATTAAAATGAACCAAGAAAATCTAGAAAATTGGCAAAGAACTATAGATGAATTAAGAGAAAGAGAAACACTAATACAATTCAATCTAGACAGATATATACAAACACAAAATAGTGGTTATTTAGACCTAATAGTAAGAGATATCAATATTATATTAAGACTAATTAGAGAAAGAGATAATTATTATAATTCCGCATTTACATAAATGACCCAAGAAGAAAGATCAAAGGACCACCCCCCACAATTCCGCATTTACATAAATGACCCAAGAAGAAAGATCAAAGGACCACCCCCCACAATTGGTATCAGAGCATAGGATAAAAAGAAATAGCACGGATATAATTGGTACACAAACCAAAATTAATATAGAAAATAGAAAAAATGAGCATAGGATGAAAAAAGATATAACTGAAACAGATAAGCGTATAAATAAAAGAAAACTAAACATTTACAAAAGTAGAATAAGGAAACAAAGTAAAAAACAATTTATAATACAAACGGAAAACATGAAAGGAATTGAGTATGGAGAAGATCTACCAAATAAACACCCTAGATGTATAAGATTGGATAAACAAATAAATATAGCAACTAAAGTACAGAAACTAAGACTAAATTTAAATAAATTATATGAAAAATACGAATACACAAAAATACCTGAATTAATAGATACAATTTCTTATACGGAATACGAATATATAAGACAACTTATAAAACAACAAGAATATAAATATGATGAATTATAATGTATAAACGCCAACAATCAAAAATAGTTAGAAAAATAAAAATACACTATTTAACAAGAAAAGTTAAAAAACAGAGTAAAATAAAAAGTCAACAAAAATATAACCTACGAGAAATTACACAAATAATTAAGGAAATAAATAACTTAACTAGAGCAATAACACATTTTATTATAGCAATAACTAAAATAAGAGAATCATTAGTAAATGGATAAACCAGAATCAAGTAACCCAATATATATATATCCCGAAACACCAAAAATAATAAGAAAAATGGAATTATTGAGAAAATTAAGTGACATACACGAAGAACTTAATAGTAGAAAAGAAAGATTAAATTATAACATATTTGCAGGAGTAGCTAAAAAATCAATCGAAGCACAAAAACAAACTATACAAGAATTGGAATTACAAAAAGATATATTAGAAGTAAAATATGCTTATGAATAAAGAAGAATATCCAGTAGAAGAAAAAACATTTTTAGGAACAGATGGAACACAAATAATAATAACACACTCAAATTTAGGACGACGATATAGAAAAATAGGTACAAAATTACATTTAATGCCAGATCCAATATCAGCTAAATTAGAAGATAGTTTAACAGAAATGATAAGATTACAAAAGGAAAATACTGAAATAGATCAAAAATTAGAAATCGAAAAAATACGACTAGAAGCCAGAAAAGAAATCGAACAACTAAAAAATAAAGAAATCGAACAACAAAAAAATAAACAACAAATCAGACCAGAATCTCCCCAAACACCATTTGAACCAGAACCTGAAACATCCGAATCATCTACACGAATACAAGAAATGGAAAACGAATTAGCAATCTTAAAACAAATATATGCCCAGAAAGTACAAGCAAGACTAGCAAAACAAAATGAAAAAATAAAAAAAGAAAAAGAAAAAAAGTTAGCAATGGAATTAGAAAAGTTAAAAGAATTAGAAAAGTTAAAAGAACAAATACACTTAGAAAGCTTAAACCCTGATGACGAAGAATCCCCAAACATAAGTATTGATAACATCACAATAGACAATTTAACTATAGATAATATAACCATGAACGAATCCAACTCCGAATCCGATGATAATAATAATGACGACCATAGTGAGACATATACCCAAATAATGAACCAAATAACAGATTTAAATATAAATACAACAAATGCTAAACCAAATATAAATACCATAAAAAATGAACAGCCAAGTACAAGTAGAACATATGAGAAAAGAAGATATGATAATCCACGAACTAGAGAACCAACTTATTATACAGTAACAGATGATAATAGATATGGAGCAATATGGCAAAGTAGACTAAATAAATGGACACCAACTAAAACTCCAGAACATTCACAATTTTTAGATTTAGATTGTGTTACAGACGTAAATAAAACAATACAAGTATGGATAGGACAACTTGCAAAACAACTAATAGATAATAAAATATCAGTAGCAGATACACCAGGATACATAGAAAGAACACTAATAGGAACAGTAAAATTATGGCTACATAACATAACAGCTGAAGGTAGAACAACTTTAAGAAATAATAAAGATAGTAGTGGAACAATTACAACATCAAGCATAGCTATATTAGACAAATACGAATTTGGAATTAGAAATGAATTTGGAAGTATGACAACAGAATTAGCAGAACAAGAAAAAGATAAAAATCTAAATAGACAATTAATGAATAAATTATCAATATGCAATATGTGTTATATAGATGAATATACATGCGCTTTTAAAGATTACTATTATAAAGCAATATATACTCATGAAGAAGCTATAGCAGTTAGAAGAACATATTTTACAAAATTACCTGAACCATTTAGTACAAAAATTATAACAGCATGGGACGTAGCTAGTTTAACAGATACATTAGGAGCTAGAATAAAATATTTACAAACATGGTTTATAGGACTATGTGACGAATATAAAGATAAACAAAAATTAGATAGAACATTAACAAAAAATATGTCGTGTTGTACACAAAAGATAGCACCACAATTTGGTTGTAAAACTAAGAAAAATAAGTTTAGATATAAAAAACGATTTAAAAAATATAAGTCTTTTAAATCTAAATACAAGTATAAAAATCCAAGAAAACGATATTATATAAAAAATTACAAAAGAAAAAGACCTTATCGACCTAAGAAAAAATTATCAGAATGCAAATGTTATAACTGTGGAAAATTAGGACATTTAGCTAAAGATTGTAAAATACCTAAAGATATAAAGAAAAAACAAATTACCGAAGTAAGGATAGAAGAAAATATTTATACAGAATTACCATACATAGATTATGATTTAGAAAGTAACGATAGTATTTATGAATTAGATGAATTGCCAGATATAGAAATGAATAACTCAGATTTAGAAACTGATTTGAATAATAATGATAATAGCGATATAAACCTATCAGATACAGAAAACGAAATTAATGACTGAATCAGGAATAATAGAAAAAGAAAATTACCAAACTGAAGATAGTAATAACCAGAAAATAATATTTGACTCAAATATATACAAGCAAATCACAAAACAAGAAATAACCTTAAAAATAGATAATGTATTAGATGTGCCAATGGTAAAATATTGGTTCAAAAAACCAAAAGAAGAATATTATATAATAAGCCAAAAAGAACATACAGTAGACTGTAAATATGCACAAGGTAGTGCAATGGTACCCATAATAAGTAAAAGAGAAATAACCAAAGAAATACAAGCATTAAAACCAAAACCGAAAAACGAAATAACTCATGTACACTTAGGAGCAATACAGATATTAATAAAAGCATGTTTCAAAGAAGGAATAAATACACCTATAGAACTATACTTAGCAGATGATAGAATTAAATACCCAATTGAACAAAGTATAATCAGTGCAGTAAAAGGAAATTTAATATACCAAAAATTTAAGTTTACAGTTAACCCAAATTATACAGTAGCAATCAAAGATAGAAATATAGACAAATCCCTAGTATTATATTGGAAACTATCAGGAATAGAATTAACCCCTGGAAGTAAAATATTTACAGCAAGATGTAAAAATTTATATATTTTAACTACCAAACATATGGTACAAGCAACTAATAAAATTGATAAAATTAATATAGAATCTCCATTTGACAATATCTTAACAGTTATAGATAATAATGATTATAGTTACGATGAATTAAATATGAATCAAGAATTAGATATAGTGAAAGAAAGAATAGGAATGACACCAAAAAGACAAATAGATGCCCCCTCATCCTCATCTAGAATGAGTACATCCAGACGAATAGAATATGAAATACCCAATGAAATAATACCAACACAACATCCTTATTATATAACAGGAATATTAAATCAACGAAAATATTTAATCTTAATCAACACAGGAGAACAAGATAATTGGATAACTAGAGAATTAATTACAGAAGATGATATTATAATACAAGAACAAGAAATACCCGATTTACCAATAGAATTAAAACAAACAAAGGAAATAACTATTCAAGAAGTAATTATAGGCGGAATACCTATAAACATACAATTTACCATAGGAAAAATAAATCCAAATATAGTTTTAGGACTACAATGGCTAGAACAAGTAAAACCATATAAGTTAGAAGATAAAAGATTGATCATCCATTACCAAAATAAAAATGTAATAATCAATAGGACAAAATCAATATTATAAAAATACCTTAGCATGAAAGTATATATCTTAGCAAAAATAATTGTAGAAGGATACAATAGTAGATATTATACACCAATGATAGATACCGGTGCAGAAGCAAATTTATGTAGATACAATTGTTTACCAGAATCTAAATGGCAAAAGATAAAAAATCCAACTGTATTTTCAGGATTTAATGACGAAGGAAGTATAATAAAATATTATGCAAAAGATGTCAAATTACAAATATATGATAAAATACTAACAATAAAAACAATGTATAATTATGATTTCACAACAAGAGATATAATTTTAGGAATGCCCTTTATAGATGAACTATACCCTCATATACTAACAAAAACACACTGTTGGTTTACAACACCTTGTAAACAAAAAATAGGAGCCAAACGAGTACAAAATAAACCTAGAAAAATAACACCATGGATAAAAGGATCAGAAAAGATAACACAAAAACTAGAAAATCAAGTAACAACAGAGAAAGTAATAGAAATTATAACCTTTAATATCAATATGTTACAACCAATCTATAATAAGTTAGAACCCTTATATAGTGACAATCCCCTTAGAGGATGGCATAAACATAAAACAACAGTTACAATAGAACTAATAGATCAAAACAGTATAATAACCCAAAAACCATTAAAATATAACTTTGATGATTTAAAAGAATTTACCTTACACGTAGAAGAATTACTTCAAAATAATTACATCCAAGCTAGTAATAGCAAACATACTAGTCCCGCCTTTATTGTTAACAAACATAGTGAACAAAAAAGAGGGAAAAGTAGGATGGTTATTGATTATCGAAACCTAAATGCCAAAACTAAAACTTATAATTACCCAATACCAAACAAAATATTAAAAATTAGACAAATCCAAGGATATAACTATTTTAGCAAATTTGATTGCAAATCAGGATTTTATCATTTAAAATTAGAAGATAACTCTAAACATTTAACAGCATTCACAGTACCCCAAGGATTTTACGAATGGAATGTTTTACCCTTTGGATATAAAAATGCACCAGGTAGGTATCAACATTTTATGGATACATATTTTACACAATTAGAAAATTGTATTGTATATATTGATGATATATTGTTATACTCAAGAACAGAAGACGAGCATATACAATTGTTAAATAAATTTATTAACATTATAGATACAGCAGGAATTAGTTTAAGTAAAAGCAAGGCAGAAATAATGAAAAACCAAATAGAATTTCTTGGCATACAAATAGATAAGAATGGAGTAAAAATGCAAACACATATAGTACAAAAAATTATAAATTCAAATGAGATACTAGATACAAAGAAAAAATTACAGTCCTTTTTAGGATTAGTAAACCAAGTAAGAGAATATATACCAAAATTAGCAGAATATTTAAAGCCCTTACATAAGAAATTAAAGAAAGATATTGAATATCATTTTGACCAAACAGATAAAAAACATATACAGAAAGTTAAAGAATTATGTCAAAAATTACCAAAACTATATTTTCCGGACATTACAAAAGAATTTATATATATAGTAGAAACAGATTCCAGTAACCATAGTTACGGTGGAGTATTAAAATATAAGTATCTTGATACAAAAACAGAACATCACTGTAGATATCACTCAGGAACATTTACGGAACCTCAAGATAAATGGGAAATAAATAGAAAAGAACTATTTGCTTTATATAAATGTTTATTAACATTTGAACCATATATTGTTTATAACAAATTTATTGTCAGAACAGATAATACACAAGTAAAATGGTGGCTAACAAGAAAATTAGACGACTCAGTTACAACAAAAGAAATACGAAGACTTGTCTTAAATATACAAAATTTTACATTTACAATAGAAGTGATCAGTACTAACAAAAATATCACTGCAGACTACTTATCAAGACAAAGCTACCCAGACAGATCAAGATAGCCAAATGGATATTTTATTAAAAGCCATGACTACACTTTGCTTAAAAGTGGACAGTTTTGAGCTAGAATTAAAAGAGCTAAAGAAGGACAAAGCTACAAGTCAGCCGCATGACTCAAAAAATGCTGAACTATGTCGATCGGAAGACATTAAAAATCCAGAACTAGAAGGAGACGTTGAGAAACTCCATAAAACTCATAACAAGTTTATTAATGCAGCTACAGGAAAAGCATCTACGGAAGCAAGCAGCTCAAATACAACCAGCCAACCTACAAAAAGACAAAACCAAAATTTAAATAGCCAGTTTACAAAAACCTCTATCAGAAATAAACAACCCATAAATCTATCACATCCGACTATACCAAGTCCACAAACATCCACATATGCAGCAAGCCTAAATCAAAATAAACAAGTATACAACCATATTTCTAGAGCTTATATACAAAATATGTATAAAACCCAAACCTTTTTAAATCTACATCCAAGATCTCAGACAACTAATGACCCTCAGAAAGATTTTATAACTCAAAAACTACAAGGATATAATAAATTAATTGCCCAGCCTGGCACCAGTGCAAATTTAGTACGTACATGCTACGAATATGGACTACTCGCAACAGTATATACAGCCGATGGAGCAGAACTACAACAAATACCAGACTTATATAATGCCTTTACAATATACAAAAGAATTACAGACGGATCATTCTTTTATATCAGATGTTATTCAGCACCAGCAGAAATATTATACAACGAGATAAAACCACTCATCCAAGTAGTAAAAATTGGACTAACCAGAGATATGATTATCCCAGAGGACATAGAAAAACAACCGGAAATACCAGAAGTTGATATACCAACATTCTTTGCTACAAAAAGATTAATAGGACTACAGGTGATTATTCAAGAACTAGTCAACAATTACACCAATGGACATAACATATGGAAATATCATTGTAGAGACCATGCCATGATCTATGCAAATGCAAGAGTACTACGACAAGAAGATATGGAAGAAGTACGTAGTTGGATATGGACATTACTAAGACCTGAAGATACCCCAACAACAAGAGCTATCAAAAAGGAATTTATTTCAGAAAAATTATTGGTTAAATATTGCCAGTATTTAGGACCAAAATACCCAGATCACCATTGTTCAAAGTGCAGTGGAGGAAATACGACAACGATACCAGAAGTAAATCTAGAATGAAGACAGCAGGACAACGAGCTACAGACAAAAGCTACATGGGAAGACCCATAGATATTTTTTAGTTTGTCTTATTATGTAAATTATTGAGAGTCTTTTCTTTCTTTTGTGGAAGACATAAAGTCCCCACACGTTTTCTCTTTTAGAATAAGTCAGAAAGTACACAGTAGTATTACTGTTTACTTTTTGAAAAATTGTAAAAAAAGATGTAAAAAGTCGTAAAGTGCACAGTGACTAGCACTGTTCACGCGTTTTACTTTTCTTTTACGCGTTTTCCACTATTTGGACGCGTTTATGTGAATTATTGAGGCACTTGCCTCTTATGTATAAATAGAGACAGACAGATGAGAAAGAAGGCAAGCAATTCTGCTTACCTATAACTCTCTCATGTGTTGAGAACTCACCATAAAAAAAAAAATAGTTTATTTTACAGATATAGCATGGAGGAATCCAATATAACTTCATCCCCATCACATACAACGGAAGAAATAACAACAAAGGTATACTCATATTTACATATGTGTAACTAATCTATCATATTCCTAATAATCTCTGATTAGCTTATTATTATTTATCATATTATAGTTTGATTATGTTAACATTATCCTTATTAGTTTGCTATGATTAGGAAGCTGAGAGTAAGTTAGACCCAGACTAAGCTTTTCCAAAATGGTTGAACCCAGAAAAGGCGAGGAAGCCGTGAATAGGGTAGTAAACCAACTGAAGTAAGCAGGGTTAGGGTAAACTGATTAAAGCTGGAACTCATAGTAGTGACCAACCGGATAATTAAACATACTGAACTATTAGATGATAAAGGTAATAATATAAGCAGAGGTTAGAAGGAATAATTTGATTAAAACACAGAAGTAAGAAATGACAGAACCTAGTTATATGAAATCCGATATAGCAGAAGCTAGTAACCCTAAACAAACAGAAGATATAGAAAGATATAAAACACCCATACCTAAATATCTTATAAATGGAAATAAAGACTATAAAATATTAGTCTTATATATATTAAAAAATTTAGATACAGATATCACACAAAGAATATATAACCTACTGTTTAACCACGAAATTATAGATTTAATGAAAGAATTATGGATAGACACAATATTAAACAATGATAGTGATGATGACTCTAGAGATAATGATATATACCTTGATATAGACACAGAAGGATATCTAGATTTTTATTAAAATGAACCAAGAAAATCTAGAAAATTGGCAAAGAACTATAGATGAATTAAGAGAAAGAGAAACACTAATACAATTCAATCTAGACAGATATATACAAACACAAAATAGTGGTTATTTAGACCTAATAGTAAGAGATATCAATATTATATTAAGACTAATTAGAGAAAGAGATAATTATTATAATTCCGCATTTACATAAATGACCCAAGAAGAAAGATCAAAGGACCACCCCCCACCAATGATAGATACCGGCGCAGAAGCAAATTTATGTAGATACAATTGTTTACCAGAATCTAAATGGCAAAAGATAAAAAATCCAACTGTATTTTCAGGATTTAATGACGAAGGAAGTATAATAAAATATTATGCAAAAGATGTCAAATTACAAATATATGATAAAATACTAACAATAAAAACAATGTATAATTATGATTTCACAACAAGAGATATAATTTTAGGAATGCCCTTTATAGATGAACTATACCCTCATATACTAACAAAAACACACTGTTGGTTTACAACACCTTGTAAACAAAAAATAGGAGCCAAACGAGTACAAAATAAACCTAGAAAAATAACACCATGGATAAAAGGATCAGAAAAGATAACACAAAAACTAGAAAATCAAGTAACAACAGAGAAAGTAATAGAAATTATAACCTTTAATATCAATATGTTACAACCAATCTATAATAAGTTAGAACCCTTATATAGTGACAATCCCCTTAGAGGATGGCATAAACATAAAACAACAGTTACAATAGAACTAATAGATCAAAACAGTATAATAACCCAAAAACCATTAAAATATAACTTTGATGATTTAAAAGAATTTACCTTACACGTAGAAGAATTACTTCAAAATAATTACATCCAAGCTAGTAATAGCAAACATACTAGTCCCGCCTTTATTGTTAACAAACATAGTGAACAAAAAAGAGGGAAAAGTAGGATGGTTATTGATTATCGAAACCTAAATGCCAAAACTAAAACTTATAATTACCCAATACCAAACAAAATATTAAAAATTAGACAAATCCAAGGATATAACTATTTTAGCAAATTTGATTGCAAATCAGGATTTTATCATTTAAAATTAGAAGATAACTCTAAACATTTAACAGCATTCACAGTACCCCAAGGATTTTACGAATGGAATGTTTTACCCTTTGGATATAAAAATGCACCAGGTAGGTATCAACATTTTATGGATACATATTTTACACAATTAGAAAATTGTATTGTATATATTGATGATATATTGTTATACTCAAGAACAGAAGACGAGCATATACAATTGTTAAATAAATTTATTAACATTATAGATACAGCAGGAATTAGTTTAAGTAAAAGCAAGGCAGAAATAATGAAAAACCAAATAGAATTTCTTGGCATACAAATAGATAAGAATGGAGTAAAAATGCAAACACATATAGTACAAAAAATTATAAATTCAAATGAGATACTAGATACAAAGAAAAAATTACAGTCCTTTTTAGGATTAGTAAACCAAGTAAGAGAATATATACCAAAATTAGCAGAATATTTAAAGCCCTTACATAAGAAATTAAAGAAAGATATTGAATATCATTTTGACCAAACAGATAAAAAACATATACAGAAAGTTAAAGAATTATGTCAAAAATTACCAAAATTATATTTTCCAGATATAACAAAAGAATTTATATATATAGTAGAAACAGATTCAAGTAACCATAGTTACGGTGGAGTATTAAAATATAAGTATATTGATACAAAAACAGAACATCACTGTAGATATCACTCAGGAACATATACGGAACCTCAAGATAAATGGGAAATAAATAGGAAAGAATTATTTGCCTTATATAAATGTTTATTAGCATTCGAACCATATATTGTTTATAACAAATTTATTGTCAGAACAGATAATACACAAGTAAAATGGTGGCTAACAAGAAAATTAGACGACTCAGTTACAACAAAAGAAATACGAAGACTTGTCTTAAATATACAAAATTTTACATTTACAATAGAAGTGATCAGTACTAACAAAAATGTCACTGCAGACTACTTATCAAGACAAAGCTACCCAGACAGATCAAGATAGCCAAATGGATATTTTATTAAAAGCCATGACTACACTTTGCTTAAAAGTGGACAGTTTTGAGCTAGAATTAAAAGAGCTAAAGAAGGACAAAGCTACAAGTCAGCCGCATGACTCAAAAAATGCTGAACTATGTCGATCGGAAGACATTAAAAATCCAGAACTAGAAGGAGACGTTGAGAAACTCCATAAAACTCATAACAAGTTTATTAATGCAGCTACAGGAAAAGCATCTACGGAAGCAAGCAGCTCAAATACAACCAGCCAACCTACAAAAAGACAAAACCAAAATTTAAATAGCCAGTTTACAAAAACCTCTATCAGAAATAAACAACCCATAAATCTATCACATCCGACTATACCAAGTCCACAAACATCCACATATGCAGCAAGCCTAAATCAAAATAAACAAGTATACAACCATATTTCTAGAGCTTATATACAAAATATGTATAAAACCCAAACCTTTTTAAATCTACATCCAAGATCTCAGACAACTAATGACCCTCAGAAAGATTTTATAACTCAAAAACTACAAGGATATAATAAATTAATTGCCCAGCCTGGCACCAGTGCAAATTTAGTACGTACATGCTACGAATATGGACTACTCGCAACAGTATATACAGCCGATGGAGCAGAACTACAACAAATACCAGACTTATATAATGCCTTTACAATATACAAAAGAATTACAGACGGATCATTCTTTTATATCAGATGTTATTCAGCACCAGCAGAAATATTATACAACGAGATAAAACCACTCATCCAAGTAGTAAAAATTGGACTAACCAGAGATATGATTATCCCAGAGGACATAGAAAAACAACCGGAAATACCAGAAGTTGATATACCAACATTCTTTGCTACAAAAAGATTAATAGGACTACAGGTGATTATTCAAGAACTAGTCAACAATTACACCAATGGACATAACATATGGAAATATCATTGTAGAGACCATGCCATGATCTATGCAAATGCAAGAGTACTACGACAAGAAGATATGGAAGAAGTACGTAGTTGGATATGGACATTACTAAGACCTGAAGATACCCCAACAACAAGAGCTATCAAAAAGGAATTTATTTCAGAAAAATTATTGGTTAAATATTGCCAGTATTTAGGACCAAAATACCCAGATCACCATTGTTCAAAGTGCAGTGGAGGAAATACGACAACGATACCAGAAGTAAATCTAGAATGAAGACAGCAGGACAACGAGCTACAGACAAAAGCTACATGGGAAGACCCATAGATATTTTTTAGTTTGTCTTATTATGTAAATTATTGAGAGTCTTTTCTTTCTTTTGTGGAAGACATAAAGTCCCCACACGTTTTCTCTTTTAGAATAAGTCAGAAAGTACACAGTAGTATTACTGTTTACTTTTTGAAAAATTGTAAAAAAAGATGTAAAAAGTCGTAAAGTGCACAGTGACTAGCACTGTTCACGCGTTTTACTTTTCTTTTACGCGTTTTCCACTATTTGGACGCGTTTATGTGAATTATTGAGGCACTTGCCTCTTATGTATAAATAGAGACAGACAGATGAGAAAGAAGGCAAGCAATTCTGCTTACCTATAACTCTCTCATGTGTTGAGAACTCACCATAAAAAAAAAAATAGTTTATTTTACAGATATAGCATGGAGGAATCCAATATAACTTCATCCCCATCACATACAACGGAAGAAATAACAACAAAGGTATACTCATATTTACATATGTGTAACTAATCTATCATATTCCTAATAATCTCTGATTAGCTTATTATTATTTATCATATTATAGTTTGATTATGTTAACATTATCCTTATTAGTTTGCTATGATTAGGAAGCTGAGAGTAAGTTAGACCCAGACTAAGCTTTTCCAAAATGGTTGAACCCAGAAAAGGCGAGGAAGCCGTGAATAGGGTAGTAAACCAACTGAAGTAAGCAGGGTTAGGGTAAACTGATTAAAGCTGGAACTCATAGTAGTGACCAACCGGATAATTAAACATACTGAACTATTAGATGATAAAGGTAATAATATAAGCAGAGGTTAGAAGGAATAATTTGATTAAAACACAGAAGTAAGAAATGACAGAACCTAGTTATATAAAATCCGATATAGCAGAAGCTAGTAACCCTAAACAAACAGAAGATATAGAAAGATATAAAACACCCATACCTAAATATCTTATAAATGGAAATAAAGACTATAAAATATTAGTCTTATATATATTAAAAAATTTAGATACAGATATCACACAAAGAATATATAACCTACTGTTTAACCACGAAATTATAGATTTAATGAAAGAATTATGGATAGACACAATATTAAACAATGATAGTGATGATGACTCTAGAGATAATGATATATACCTTGATATAGACACAGAAGGATATCTAGATTTTTATTAAAATGAACCAAGAAAATCTAGAAAATTGGCAAAGAACTATAGATGAATTAAGAGAAAGAGAAACACTAATACAATTCAATCTAGACAGATATATACAAACACAAAATAGTGGTTATTTAGACCTAATAGTAAGAGATATCAATATTATATTAAGACTAATTAGAGAAAGAGATAATTATTATAATTCCGCATTTACATAAATGACCCAAGAAGAAAGATCAAAGGACCACCCCCCATAGTTCAGCATTTTTTGAGTCATGCGGCTGACTTGTAACTTTGTCCTTCTTTAGCTCTTTTAATTCTAGCTCAAAACTGTCCACTTTTAAGCAAAGTGTAGTCATGGCTTTTAATAAAATATCCATTTGGCTATCTTGATCTGTCTGGGTAGCTTTGTCTTGATAAGTAGTCTGCAGTGATATTTTTGTTAGTACTGATCACTTCTATTGTAAATGTAAAATTTTGTATATTTAAGACAAGTCTGCGTATTTCTTTTGTTGTAACTGAGTCGTCTAATTTTCTTGTTAGCCACCATTTTACTTGTGTATTATCTGTTCTGACAATAAATTTGTTATAAACAATATATGGTTCAAATGTTAATAAACATTTATATAAAGCAAATAGTTCTTTTCTATTTATTTCCCATTTATCTTGAGGTTCCGTAAATGTTCCTGAGTGATATCTACAGTGATGTTCTGTTTTTGTATCAAGATACTTATATTTTAATACTCCACCGTAACTATGGTTACTGGAATCTGTTTCTACTATATATATAAATTCTTTTGTAATGTCCGGAAAATATAGTTTTGGTAATTTTTGACATAATTCTTTAACTTTCTGTATATGTTTTTTATCTGTTTGGTCAAAATGATATTCAATATCTTTCTTTAATTTCTTATGTAAGGGCTTTAAATATTCTGCTAATTTTGGTATATATTCTCTTACTTGGTTTACTAATCCTAAAAAGGACTGTAATTTTTTCTTTGTATCTAGTATCTCATTTGAATTTATAATTTTTTGTACTATATGTGTTTGCATTTTTACTCCATTCTTATCTATTTGTATGCCAAGAAATTCTATTTGGTTTTTCATTATTTCTGCCTTGCTTTTACTTAAACTAATTCCTGCTGTATCTATAATGTTAATAAATTTATTTAACAATTGTATATGCTCGTCTTCTGTTCTTGAGTATAACAATATATCATCAATATATACAATACAATTTTCTAATTGTGTAAAATATGTATCCATAAAATGTTGATACCTACCTGGTGCATTTTTATATCCAAAGGGTAAAACATTCCATTCGTAAAATCCTTGGGGTACTGTGAATGCTGTTAAATGTTTAGAGTTATCTTCTAATTTTAAATGATAAAATCCTGATTTGCAATCAAATTTGCTAAAATAGTTATATCCTTGGATTTGTCTAATTTTTAATATTTTGTTTGGTATTGGGTAATTATAAGTTTTAGTTTTGGCATTTAGGTTTCGATAATCAATAACCATCCTACTTTTCCCTCTTTTTTGTTCACTATGTTTGTTAACAATAAAGGCGGGACTAGTATGTTTGCTATTACTAGCTTGGATGTAATTATTTTGAAGTAATTCTTCTACGTGTAAGGTAAATTCTTTTAAATCATCAAAGTTATATTTTAATGGTTTTTGGGTTATTATACTGTTTTGATCTATTAGTTCTATTGTAACTGTTGTTTTATGTTTATGCCATCCTCTAAGGGGATTGTCACTATATAAGGGTTCTAACTTATTATAGATTGGTTGTAACATATTGATATTAAAGGTTATAATTTCTATTACTTTCTCTGTTGTTACTTGATTTTCTAGTTTTTGTGTTATCTTTTCTGATCCTTTTATCCATGGTGTTATTTTTCTAGGTTTATTTTGTACTCGTTTGGCTCCTATTTTTTGTTTACAAGGTGTTGTAAACCAACAGTGTGTTTTTGTTAGTATATGAGGGTATAGTTCATCTATAAAGGGCATTCCTAAAATTATATCTCTTGTTGTGAAATCATAATTATACATTGTTTTTATTGTTAGTATTTTATCATATATTTGTAATTTGACATCTTTTGCATAATATTTTATTATACTTCCTTCGTCATTAAATCCTGAAAATACAGTTGGATTTTTTATCTTTTGCCATTTAGATTCTGGTAAACAATTGTATCTACATAAATTTGCTTCTGCACCGGTATCTATCATTGGTGTATAATATCTACTATTGTATCCTTCTACAATTATTTTTGCTAAGATATATACTTTCATGCTAAGGTATTTTTATAATATTGATTTTGTCCTATTGATTATTACATTTTTATTTTGGTAATGGATGATCAATCTTTTATCTTCTAACTTATATGGTTTTACTTGTTCTAACTTATATCTGGAAAATAGATAATGAAGGATATTGAATATCATTTTGACCAAACAGATAGAAAACATATACAAAAGGTTAAAGAATTATGTCAAAAGTTACCAAAATTATATTTTCCAGATATAACAAAAGAATTTATATATATAGTAGAAACAGATTCAAGTAACCATAGTTACGGTGGAGTATTAAAATATAAGTATCTTGATACAAAAACAGAACATCACTGTAGATATCACTCAGGAACATTTACGGAACCTCAAGATAAATGGGAAATAAATAGAAAAGAACTATTTGCTTTATATAAATGTTTATTAACATTTGAACCATATATTGTTTATAACAAATTTATTGTCAGAACAGATAATACACAAGTAAAATGGTGGCTAACAAGAAAATTAGACGACTCAGTTACAACAAAAGAAATACGCAGACTTGTCTTAAATATACAAAATTTTACATTTACAATAGAAGTGATCAGTACTAACAAAAATATCACTGCAGACTACTTATCAAGACAAAGCTACCCAGACAGATCAAGATAGCCAAATGGATATTTTATTAAAAGCCATGACTACACTTTGCTTAAAAGTGGACAGTTTTGAGCTAGAATTAAAAGAGCTAAAGAAGGACAAAGCTACAAGTCAGCCGCATGACTCAAAAAATGCTGAACTATGTCGATCGCGGTTAAATAGTGTGACTTGAAATTGTGAACTTGTTTCTTGAAATGGTTCAGTGTAGTGACTTGAAATTGTGAACTTGTTTCTTGAAAATGGTTAAGTGTAGTGTCTTGAAATGTGAATTAGTGAGTTAAAAATGGTTAAGTGTAGTGATTTGAAATTTTGAACTTGTTTCTTTAAAATGAAGATATGGTTAAATATTGTGACTTGAAATTGTGAACTTGTTTCTTGAAATGGTTAAGTGTAGTGACTTGAAATTGTGAATTAGTGAGTTAAAAATGGTTAAGTGTAGTGACTTGAAATTGTGAACTTGTTTCTTGAAAATGGTTAAGTGTATTGACTTGAAATGTGAATTAGTGAGTTAAAAATGGTTAGGTGTAGTGACTTGAAATTTTGAACTTGTTTCTTTAAAATGAAGACATGGTTAAATATTGTGACTTGAAATTGTGAACTTGTTTCTTGAAATGGTTAAGTGTAGTGACTTGAAATTGTGAACTTGTTTCTTGAAATGGTTAAGTGTAGTGACTTGAAATTGTGAACTTGTTTCTCGAAAATGGTTAAGTGTATTGACTTGAAATGTGAATTATTGAGTTAAAAATGGTTAAGTGTATTGACTTGAAATGTGAATTAGTGAGTTAAAAATGGTTAGGTGTAGTGACTTGAAATTTTGAACTTGTTTCTTTAAAATGAAGACATGGTTAAATATTGTGACTTGAAATTGTGAACTTGTTTCTTGAAATGGTTAAGTACAGTGATTTGAAATTGTGAACTTTTTTGTTGAAATGGTTCAGTGTAGTGACTTGAAATTGTGAACTTGTTTCTTGAAAATGGTTAAGTGTAGTGTCTTGAAATGTGAATTAGTGAGTTAAAAATGGTTAAGTGTAGTGATTTGATATTTTGAACTTGTTTCTTTAAAATGAAGATATGGTTAAATATTGTGACTTGAAATTGTGAACTTGTTTCTTGAAATGGTTAAGTGTAGTGACTTGAAATTGTGAATTAGTGAGTTAAAAATGGTTAAGTGTAGTGACTTGAAATTGTGAACTTGTTTCTTGAAAATGGTTAAGTGTATTGACTTGAAATGTGAATTAGTGAGTTAAAAATGGTTAGGTGTAGTGACTTGAAATTTTGAACTTGTTTCTTTAAAATGAAGACATGGTTAAATATTGTGACTTGAAATTGTGAACTTGTTTCTTGAAATGGTTAAGTGTAGTGACTTGAAATTGTGAACTTGTTTCTTGAAATGGTTAAGTGTAGTGACTTGAAATTGTGAACTTGTTTCTTGAAAATGGTTAAGTGTAGTGACTTGAAATGTGAATTAGTGATTTTAAAATGAAGATATGGTTAAATATTGTGACTTGATAATGTATTAGATGTGCCAATGGTAAAATATTGGTTCAAAAAACCAAAAGAAGAATATTATATAATAAGCCAAAAAGAACATACAGTAGACTGTAAATATGCACAAGGTAGTGCAATGGTACCCATAATAAGTAAAAGAGAAATAACCAAAGAAATACAAGCATTAAAACCAAAACCGAAAAACGAAATAACTCATGTACACTTAGGAGCAATACAGATATTAATAAAAGCATGTTTCAAAGAAGGAATAAATACACCTATAGAACTATACTTAGCAGATGATAGAATTAAATACCCAATTGAACAAAGTATAATCAGTGCAGTAAAAGGAAATTTAATATACCAAAAATTTAAGTTTACAGTTAACCCAAATTATACAGTAGCAATCAAAGATAGAAATATAGACAAATCCCTAGTATTATATTGGAAACTATCAGGAATAGAATTAACCCCTGGAAGTAAAATATTTACAGCAAGATGTAAAAATTTATATATTTTAACTACCAAACATATGGTACAAGCAACTAACAAAATTGATAAAATCAATATAGAATCCCCATTCGACAATATATTAACGGTCATAGATAATAATGATTATAGTTACGATGAATTAAATATGAATCAAGAATTAGATATAGTGAAAGAAAGAATAGGAATGACACCAAAAAGACAAATAGATGCCCCCTCATCCTCATCTAGAATGAGTACATCCAGACGAATAGAATATGAAATACCCAATGAAATAATACCAACACAACATCCTTATTATATAACAGGAATATTAACTCAACGAAAATATTTAATCTTAATCAACACAGGAGAACAAGATAATTGGATAACTAGAGAATTAATTACAGAAGATGATATTATAATACAAGAACAAGAAATACCCGATTTACCAATAGAATTAAAACAAACAAAGGAAATAACTATTAGAAGTAACTATACTTAGGAGCAATACAGATATTAATAAAAGCATGTTTCAAAGAAGGAATAAATACACCTATAGAACTATACTTAGCAGATGATAGAATTAAATACCCAATTGAACAAAGTATAATCAGTGCAGTAAAAGGAAATTTAATATACCAAAAATTTAAGTTTACAGTTAACCCAAATTATACAGTAGCAATCAAAGATAGAAATATAGATAAATCTCTAGTATTATATTGGAAACTATCAGGAATAGAATTAACCCCTGGAAGTAAAATATTTACAGCAAGATGTAAAAATTTATATATTTTAACTACCAAACATATGGTACAAGCAACTAATAAAATTGATAAAATTAATATAGAATCTCCATTTGACAATATCTTAACAGTTATAGATAATAATGATTATAGTTACGATGAATTAAATATGAATCAAGAATTAGATATAGTGAAAGAAAGAATAGGAATGACACCAAAAAGACAAATAGATGCCCCCTCATCCTCATCTAGAATGAGTACATCCAGACGAATAGAATATGAAATACCCAATGAAATAATACCAACACAACATCCTTATTATATAACAGGAATATTAAATCAACGAAAATATTTAATCTTAATCAACACAGGAGAACAAGATAATTGGATAACTAGAGAATTAATTACAGAAGATGATATTATAATACAAGAACAAGAAATACCCGATTTACCAATAGAATTAAAACAAACAAAGGAAATAACTATTCAAGAATTAATTATAGGAGGAATACCTATAAATATACAATTTACAATAGGACAGATAAATCCAAATATAGTTTTAGGACTACAATGGCTAGAACAAGTAAAACCATATAAGTTAGAAGATAAAAGATTGATCATCCATTACCAAAATAAAAATGTAATAATCAATAGGACAAAATCAATATTATAAAAATACCTTAGCATGAAAGTATATATCTTAGCAAAAATAATTGTAGAAGGATACAATAGTAGATATTATACACCAATGATAGATACCGGTGCAGAAGCAAATTTATGTAGATACAATTGTTTACCAGAATCTAAATGGCAAAAGATAAAAAATCCAACTGTATTTTCAGGATTTAATGACGAAGGAAGTATAATAAAATATTATGCAAAAGATGTCAAATTACAAATATATGATAAAATACTAACAATAAAAACAATGTATAATTATGATTTCACAACAAGAGATATAATTTTAGGAATGCCCTTTATAGATGAACTATACCCTCATATACTAACAAAAACACACTGTTGGTTTACAACACCTTGTAAACAAAAAATAGGAGCCAAACGAGTACAAAATAAACCTAGAAAAATAACACCATGGATAAAAGGATCAGAAAAGATAACACAAAAACTAGAAAATCAAGTAACAACAGAGAAAGTAATAGAAATTATAACCTTTAATATCAATATGTTACAACCAATCTATAATAAGTTAGAACCCTTATATAGTGACAATCCCCTTAGAGGATGGCATAAACATAAAACAACAGTTACAATAGAACTAATAGATCAAAACAGTATAATAACCCAAAAACCATTAAAATATAACTTTGATGATTTAAAAGAATTTACCTTACACGTAGAAGAATTACTTCAAAATAATTACATCCAAGCTAGTAATAGCAAACATACTAGTCCCGCCTTTATTGTTAACAAACATAGTGAACAAAAAAGAGGGAAAAGTAGGATGGTTATTGATTATCGAAACCTAAATGCCAAAACTAAAACTTATAATTACCCAATACCAAACAAAATATTAAAAATTAGACAAATCCAAGGATATAACTATTTTAGCAAATTTGATTGCAAATCAGGATTTTATCATTTAAAATTAGAAGATAACTCTAAACATTTAACAGCATTCACAGTACCCCAAGGATTTTACGAATGGAATGTTTTACCCTTTGGATATAAAAATGCACCAGGTAGGTATCAACATTTTATGGATACATATTTTACACAATTAGAAAATTGTATTGTATATATTGATGATATATTGTTATACTCAAGAACAGAAGACGAGCATATACAATTGTTAAATAAATTTATTAACATTATAGATACAGCAGGAATTAGTTTAAGTAAAAGCAAGGCAGAAATAATGAAAAACCAAATAGAATTTCTTGGCATACAAATAGATAAGAATGGAGTAAAAATGCAAACACATATAGTACAAAAAATTATAAATTCAAATGAGATACTAGATACAAAGAAAAAATTACAGTCCTTTTTAGGATTAGTAAACCAAGTAAGAGAATATATACCAAAATTAGCAGAATATTTAAAGCCCTTACATAAGAAATTAAAGAAAGATATTGAATATCATTTTGACCAAACAGATAAAAAACATATACAGAAAGTTAAAGAATTATGTCAAAAATTACCAAAACTATATTTTCCGGACATTACAAAAGAATTTATATATATAGTAGAAACAGATTCCAGTAACCATAGTTACGGTGGAGTATTAAAATATAAGTATCTTGATACAAAAACAGAACATCACTGTAGATATCACTCAGGAACATTTACGGAACCTCAAGATAAATGGGAAATAAATAGAAAAGAACTATTTGCTTTATATAAATGTTTATTAACATTTGAACCATATATTGTTTATAACAAATTTATTGTCAGAACAGATAATACACAAGTAAAATGGTGGCTAACAAGAAAATTAGACGACTCAGTTACAACAAAAGAAATACGAAGACTTGTCTTAAATATACAAAATTTTACATTTACAATAGAAGTGATCAGTACTAACAAAAATATCACTGCAGACTATTTATCAAGACAAAGCTACCCAGACAGATCAAGATAGCCAAATGGATATTTTGTTAAAAGCCATGACTACACTTTGCTTAAAAGTGGACAGTTTTGAGCTAGAATTAAAAGAGCTAAAGAAGGACAAAGCTACAAGTCAGCCGCATGACTCAAAAAATGCTGAACTATGTCGATCGGAAGACATTAAAAATCCAGAACTAGAAGGAGACGTTGAGAAACTCCATAAAACTCATAACAAGTTTATTAATGCAGCTACAGGAAAAGCATCTACGGAAGCAAGCAGCTCAAATACAACCAGCCAACCTACAAAAAGACAAAACCAAAATTTAAATAGCCAGTTTACAAAAACCTCTATCAGAAATAAACAACCCATAAATCTATCACATCCGACTATACCAAGTCCACAAACATCCACATATGCAGCAAGCCTAAATCAAAATAAACAAGTATACAACCATATTTCTAGAGCTTATATACAAAATATGTATAAAACCCAAACCTTTTTAAATCTACATCCAAGATCTCAGACAACTAATGACCCTCAGAAAGATTTTATAACTCAAAAACTACAAGGATATAATAAATTAATTGCCCAGCCTGGCACCAGTGCAAATTTAGTACGTACATGCTACGAATATGGACTACTCGCAACAGTATATACAGCCGATGGAGCAGAACTACAACAAATACCAGACTTATATAATGCCTTTACAATATACAAAAGAATTACAGACGGATCATTCTTTTATATCAGATGTTATTCAGCACCAGCAGAAATATTATACAACGAGATAAAACCACTCATCCAAGTAGTAAAAATTGGACTAACCAGAGATATGATTATCCCAGAGGACATAGAAAAACAACCGGAAATACCAGAAGTTGATATACCAACATTCTTTGCTACAAAAAGATTAATAGGACTACAGGTGATTATTCAAGAACTAGTCAACAATTACACCAATGGACATAACATATGGAAATATCATTGTAGAGACCATGCCATGATCTATGCAAATGCAAGAGTACTACGACAAGAAGATATGGAAGAAGTACGTAGTTGGATATGGACATTACTAAGACCTGAAGATACCCCAACAACAAGAGCTATCAAAAAGGAATTTATTTCAGAAAAATTATTGGTTAAATATTGCCAGTATTTAGGACCAAAATACCCAGATCACCATTGTTCAAAGTGCAGTGGAGGAAATACGACAACGATACCAGAAGTAAATCTAGAATGAAGACAGCAGGACAACGAGCTACAGACAAAAGCTACATGGGAAGACCCATAGATATTTTTTAGTTTGTCTTATTATGTAAATTATTGAGAGTCTTTTCTTTCTTTTGTGGAAGACATAAAGTCCCCACACGTTTTCTCTTTTAGAATAAGTCAGAAAGTACACAGTAGTATTACTGTTTACTTTTTGAAAAATTGTAAAAAAAGATGTAAAAAGTCGTAAAGTGCACAGTGACTAGCACTGTTCACGCGTTTTACTTTTCTTTTACGCGTTTTCCACTATTTGGACGCGTTTATGTGAATTATTGAGGCACTTGCCTCTTATGTATAAATAGAGACAGACAGATGAGAAAGAAGGCAAGCAATTCTGCTTACCTATAACTCTCTCATGTGTTGAGAACTCACCATAAATAAAAAAAAATAGTTTATTTTACAGATATAGCATGGAGGAATCCAATATAACTTCATCCCCATCACATACAACGGAAGAAATAACAACAAAGGTATACTCATATTTACATATGTGTAACTAATCTATCATATTCCTAATAATCTCTGATTAGCTTATTATTATTTATCATATTATAGTTTGATTATGTTAACATTATCCTTATTAGTTTGCTATGATTAGGAAGCTGAGAGTAAGTTAGACCCAGACTAAGCTTTTCCAAAATGGTTGAACCCAGAAAAGGCGAGGAAGCCGTGAATAGGGTAGTAAACCAACTGAAGTAAGCAGGGTTAGGGTAAACTGATTAAAGCTGGAACTCATAGTAGTGACCAACCGGATAATTAAACATACTGAACTATTAGATGATAAAGGTAATAATATAAGCAGAGGTTAGAAGGAATAATTTGATTAAAACACAGAAGTAAGAAATGACAGAACCTAGTTATATGAAATCCGATATAGCAGAAGCTAGTAACCCTAAACAAACAGAAGATATAGAAAGATATAAAACACCCATACCTAAATATCTTATAAATGGAAATAAAGACTATAAAATATTAGTCTTATATATATTAAAAAATTTAGATACAGATATCACACAAAGAATATATAACCTACTGTTTAACCACGAAATTATAGATTTAATGAAAGAATTATGGATAGACACAATATTAAACAATGATAGTGATGATGACTCTAGAGATAATGATATATACCTTGATATAGACACAGAAGGATATCTAGATTTTTATTAAAATGAACCAAGAAAATCTAGAAAATTGGCAAAGAACTATAGATGAATTAAGAGAAAGAGAAACACTAATACAATTCAATCTAGACAGATATATACAAACACAAAATAGTGGTTATTTAGACCTAATAGTAAGAGATATCAATATTATATTAAGACTAATTAGAGAAAGAGATAATTATTATAATTCCGCATTTACATAAATGACCCAAGAAGAAAGATCAAAGGACCACCCCCCACAATTGGAACTTGTTTAATGAAATGGTTAAATGTAGTGACTTGAAAATGTGAACTTGTTTCTTGAAAATGGTTAAGTGTAGTGACTTGAAATGTGAATTAGTGACTTGAAAATAGTTAAGTGTAGTGACTTTAAATTGTGAACTTGTTTATTCAAATGGTTAAATGTAGTGACTTGAAATTGTGAACTTATTTCTTGAAAAATGGTTAAGTGTAGTGACTTGAAATGTGAATTAGTGACTTGAAAATGGTTAAGCGTAGTGACTTGAAATGTGAATTAGTGACTTGAAAATGGTTAAATATAGTGACTTGAAACTGTGAACTTGTTACTTTAAATTTGAACTAGTAACTTGAAATGGTTAAATGTAGTGACATGAAATTGTGAACATGTTTCTTGAAAATGGTTAAGTGTAGTGACTTGAAGTTGAGAACATGCTTCTTGAAAATGTTTCAGAATAGATATTTGAAATGTGAATTAGTGACTAGAAAATGGTTAAGTGTAGAGACTTGAAATTGAGAACTTGTTTCTTGAAAATGTTTAAGATTAGTGACTTAAAATGTGAATTAGTGACTAGAAAATGGTTAAGTGTAGTGACTTGAAATGTGAATTAGTGACTTGAAAATGGTTATGTGTAGTTACTTGAAATGTGAATTAGTGACTTGAAAATGGTTAAGTGAAGTGACTTGAAATTGTGAAATTGTTGAATGAAATGGTTAAATGTTTTGACTTGAAATTGTGAACTTGTTTCTTGAAAATGGTTAAGTGTATTGACTTGAAATGTGAATTAGTGACTTGAAAATGGTAAAGTGTAGTGACTTGAAATTTTGAAATAGTTGAATGAAATGGTTAAATGTTGTGACTTGAAATTGTGAACTTGTTTCTTGACAATGATTAAGTGTAGTGACTTGAAATGTGAATTAGTGACTTGAAAATAGTTAAGTGTAGTGACTTTAAATTGTGAACTTGTTTATTCAAATGGTTAAATGTAGTGACTTGAAATTGTGAACTTATTTCTTGAAAAATGGTTAAGTGTAGTGACTTGAAATGTGAATTAGTGACTTGAAAATGGTTAAGCGTAGTGACTTGAAATGTGAATTAGTGACTTGAAAATGGTTAAATATAGTGACTTGAAACTGTGAACTTGTTACTTTAAATTTGAACTAGTAACTTGAAATGGTTAAATGTAGTGACATGAAATTGTGAACATGTTTCTTGAAAATGGTTAAGTGTAGTGACTTGAAGTTGAGAACTTGCTTCTTGAAAATGTTTCAGAATAGATATTTGAAATGTGAATTAGTGACTAGAAAATGGTTAAGTGTAGTGACTTGAAATTGAGAACTTGTTTCTTGAAAATGTTTAAGATTAGTGACTTAAAATGTGAATTAGTGACTAGAAAATGGTTAAGTGTAGTGACTTGAAATGTGAATTAGTGACTTGAAAATGGTTACTTGATTATCTCTTTCTCTACGAATATTCTAAATAAGATCTCAAATCCAACCAGTCAACCTACAAAAAGACAAAACCAAAATTTAAATAGCCAGTTTACAAAAACCTTTACCAGGAATAAACAACCCATAAATCTATCACATCCGACTATACCAAGTCCACAAACATCCACATATGCAGCAAGCCTAAATCAAAATAAACAAGTATACAACCACATTTCCAGAGCATACATTCAAAATATGTATAAAACCCAAACCTTTTTGAATTTACATCCAAGATCTCAGACAACCACTGACCCTCAAAAAGATTTTATAACGCAGAAACTACAAGGATACAATAAACTAATAGCCCAGCCTGGCACCAGTGCAAATTTAGTACGTACATGCTACGAATATGGACTACTCGCAACAGTATATACAGCCGATGGAGCAGAACTACAACAAATACCAGACTTATATAATGCCTTTACAATATACAAAAGAATTACAGACGGATCATTCTTTTATATCAGATGTTATTCAGCACCAGCAGAAATATTATACAACGAGATAAAACCACTCATCCAAGTAGTAAAAATTGGACTAACCAGAGATATGATTATCCCAGAGGACATAGAAAAACAACCGGAAATACCAGAAGTTGATATACCAACATTCTTTGCTACAAAAAGATTAATAGGACTACAGGTGATTATTCAAGAACTAGTCAACAATTACACCAATGGACATAACATATGGAAATATCATTGTAGAGACCATGCCATGATCTATGCAAATGCAAGAGTACTACGACAAGAAGATATGGAAGAAGTACGTAGTTGGATATGGACATTACTAAGACCTGAAGATACCCCAACAACAAGAGCTATCAAAAAGGAATTTATTTCAGAAAAATTATTGGTTAAATATTGCCAGTATTTAGGACCAAAATACCCAGATCACCATTGTTCAAAGTGCAGTGGAGGAAATACGACAACGATACCAGAAGTAAATCTAGAATGAAGACAGCAGGACAACGAGCTACAGACAAAAGCTACATGGGAAGACCCATAGATATTTTTTAGTTTGTCTTATTATGTAAATTATTGAGAGTCTTTTCTTTCTTTTGTGGAAGACATAAAGTCCCCACACGTTTTCTCTTTTAGAATAAGTCAGAAAGTACACAGTAGTATTACTGTTTACTTTTTGAAAAATTGTAAAAAAAGATGTAAAAAGTCGTAAAGTGCACAGTGACTAGCACTGTTCACGCGTTTTACTTTTCTTTTACGCGTTTTCCACTATTTGGACGCGTTTATGTGAATTATTGAGGCACTTGCCTCTTATGTATAAATAGAGACAGACAGATGAGAAAGAAGGCAAGCAATTCTGCTTACCTATAACTCTCTCATGTGTTGAGAACTCACCATAAATAAAAAAAAAATAGTTTATTTTACAGATATAGCATGGAGGAATCCAATATAACTTCATCCCCATCACATACAACGGAAGAAATAACAACAAAGGTATACTCATATTTACATATGTGTAACTAATCTATCATATTCCTAATAATCTCTGATTAGCTTATTATTATTTATCATATTATAGTTTGATTATGTTAACATTATCCTTATTAGTTTGCTATGATTAGGAAGCTGAGAGTAAGTTAGACCCAGACTAAGCTTTTCCAAAATGGTTGAACCCAGAAAAGGCGAGGAAGCCGTGAATAGGGTAGTAAACCAACTGAAGTAAGCAGGGTTAGGGTAAACTGATTAAAGCTGGAACTCATAGTAGTGACCAACCGGATAATTAAACATACTGAACTATTAGATGATAAAGGTAATAATATAAGCAGAGGTTAGAAGGAATAATTTGATTAAAACACAGAAGTAAGAAATGACAGAACCTAGTTATATAAAATCCGATATAGCAGAAGCTAGTAACCCTAAACAAACAGAAGATATAGAAAGATATAAAACACCCATACCTAAATATCTTATAAATGGAAATAAAGACTATAAAATATTAGTCTTATATATATTAAAAAATTTAGATACAGATATCACACAAAGAATATATAACCTACTGTTTAACCACGAAATTATAGATTTAATGAAAGAATTATGGATAGACACAATATTAAACAATGATAGTGATGATGACTCTAGAGATAATGATATATACCTTGATATAGACACAGAAGGATATCTAGATTTTTATTAAAATGAACCAAGAAAATCTAGAAAATTGGCAAAGAACTATAGATGAATTAAGAGAAAGAGAAACACTAATACAATTCAATCTAGACAGATATATACAAACACAAAATAGTGGTTATTTAGACCTAATAGTAAGAGATATCAATATTATATTAAGACTAATTAGAGAAAGAGATAATTATTATAATTCCGCATTTACATAAATGACCCAAGAAGAAAGATCAAAGGACCACCCCCCACAATTGGTATCAGAGCATAGGATAAAAAGAAATAGCACGGATATAATTGGTACACAAACCAAAATTAATATAGAAAATAGAAAAAATGAGCATAGGATGAAAAAAGATATAACTGAAACAGATAAGCGTATAAATAAAAGAAAACTAAACATTTACAAAAATAGAATAAGGAAACAAAGTAAAAAACAATTTATAATACAAACGGAAAACATGAAAGGAATTGAGTATGGAGAAGATCTACCAAATAAACATCCTAGATGTATAAGATTGGATAAACAAATAAATATAGCAACTAAAGTACAGAAACTAAGACTAAATTTAAATAAATTATATGAAAAATACGAATACACAAAAATACCTGAATTAATAGATACAATTTCTTATACGGAATACGAATATATTAGACAACTTATAAAACAACAAGAATATAAATATGATGAATTATAATGTATAAGCGACAACAACCAAAAGTAGTCAGAAAAATAAAAATACACTATTTAACAAGAAAAGTTAAAAAACAGAGTAAAATAAAAAGTCAACAAAAATATAACCTAAGGGAAATTACACAAATAATCAAGGAAATAAATAACTTCACTAAAAGAATAACACATTTTATTATAGCAATAACTAAAATAAGAGAATCATTAGTAAATGGATAAACCAGAATCAAGTAACCCAATATATATATATCCCGAAACACCAAAAATAATAAGAAAAATGGAATTATTGAGAAAATTAAGTGACATACACGAAGAACTTAATATTAGAAAAGAAAGATTAAATTATAACATATTTGCAGGAGTAGCTAAAAAATCAATCGAAGCACAAAAACAAACTATACAAGAATTGGAATTACAAAAAGATATATTAGAAGTAAAATATGCTTATGAATAAAGAAGAATATCCAGTAGAAGAAAAAACATTTTTAGGAACAGATGGAACACAAATAATAATAACACACTCAAATTTAGGACGACGATATAGAAAAATAGGTACAAAATTACATTTAATGCCAGATCCAATATCAGCTAAATTAGAAGATAGTTTAACAGAAATGATAAGATTACAAAAGGAAAATACTGAAATAGATCAAAAATTAGAAATCGAAAAAATACGACTAGAAGCCAGAAAAGAAATCGAACAACTAAAAAATAAAGAAATCGAACAACAAAAAAATAAACAACAAATCAGACCAGAATCTCCCCAAACACCATTTAAACCAGACCTGATCGCTGAACCAGAACCAGAAACATCCGAATCATCTACAAAAATACAAGAAATGGAAAAAGAATTAGCAATCTTAAAACAAATATATGCCCAGAAAGTACAAGCAAGACTAGCAAAACAAAATGAAAAAATAAAAAAAGAAAAAGAAAAAAAGTTAGCAATGGAATTAGAAAAGTTAAAAGAACAAATACACTTAGAAAGCTTAAACCCTGATGACGAAGAATCCCCAAACATAAGTATTGATAACATCACAATAGACAATTTAACTATAGATAATATAACCATGAACGAATCCAACTCCGAATCCGATGATAATAATAATGACGACCATAGTGAGACATATACCCAAATAATGAACCAAATAACAGATTTAAATATAAATACAACAAATGCTAAACCAAATATAAATACCATAAAAAATGAACAGCCAAGTACAAGTAGAACATATGAGAAAAGAAGATATGATAATCCACGAACTAGAGAACCAACTTATTATACAGTAACAGATGATAATAGATATGGAGCAATATGGCAAAGTAGACTAAATAAATGGACACCAACTAAAACTCCAGAACATTCACAATTTTTAGATTTAGATTGTGTTACAGACGTAAATAAAACAATACAAGTATGGATAGGACAACTTGCAAAACAACTAATAGATAATAAAATATCAGTAGCAGATACACCAGGATACATAGAAAGAACACTAATAGGAACAGTAAAATTATGGCTACATAACATAACAGCTGAAGGTAGAACAACTTTAAGAAATAATAAAGATAGTAGTGGAACAATTACAACATCAAGCATAGCTATATTAGACAAATACGAATTTGGAATTAGAAATGAATTTGGAAGTATGACAACAGAATTAGCAGAACAAGAAAAAGATAAAAATCTAAATAGACAATTAATGAATAAATTATCAATATGCAATATGTGTTATATAGATGAATATACATGCGCTTTTAAAGATTACTATTATAGAGCAATATATACTCATGAAGAAGCTATAGCAGTTAGAAGAACATATTTTACAAAATTACCTGAACCATTTAGTACAAAAATTATAACAGCATGGGACGTAGCTAGTTTAACAGATACATTAGGAGCTAGAATAAAATATTTACAAACATGGTTTATAGGACTATGTGACGAATATAAAGATAAACAAAAATTAGATAGAACATTAACAAAAAATATGTCGTGTTGTACACAAAAGATAGCACCACAATTTGGTTGTAAAACTAAGAAAAATAAGTTTAGGTATAAAAAACGATTTAAAAAATATAAGTCTTTTAAATCTAAATACAAGTATAAAAATCCAAGAAAACGATATTATATAAAAAATTACAAAAGAAAAAGACCTTATCGACCTAAGAAAAAATTATCAGAATGCAAATGTTATAACTGTGGAAAATTAGGACATTTAGCTAAAGATTGTAAAATACCTAAAGATATAAAGAAAAAACAAATTACCGAAGTAAGGATAGAAGAAAATATTTATACAGAATTACCATACATAGATTATGATTTAGAAAGTAACGATAGTATTTATGAATTAGATGAATTGCCAGATATAGAAATGAATAACTCAGATTTAGAAACTGATTTGAATAATAATGATAATAGCGATATAAACCTATCAGATACAGAAAACGAAATTAATGACTGAATCAGGAATAATAGAAAAAGAAAATTACCAAACTGAAGATAGTAATAACCAGAAAATAATATTTGACTCAAATATATACAAGCAAATCACAAAACAAGAAATAACCTTAAAAATAGATAATGTATTAGATGTACCAATGGTAAAATATTGGTTTAAAAAACCAAAAGAAGAATATTATATAATAAGCCAAAAAGAACATACAGTAGACTGTAAATACGCACAAGGTAGTGCAATGGTACCCATAATAAGTAAAAGAGAAATAACCAAAGAAATACAAGCATTAAAACCAAAACCGAAAAACGAAATAACTCATGTACACTTAGGAGCAATACAGATATTAATAAAAGCATGTTTCAAAGAAGGAATAAATACACCTATAGAACTATACTTAGCAGATGATAGAATTAAATACCCAATTGAACAAAGTATAATCAGTGCAGTAAAAGGAAATTTAATATACCAAAAATTTAAGTTTACAGTTAACCCAAATTATACAGTAGCAATCAAAGATAGAAATATAGACAAATCCCTAGTATTATATTGGAAACTATCAGGAATAGAATTAACCCCTGGAAGTAAAATATTTACAGCAAGATGTAAAAATTTATATATTTTAACTACCAAACATATGGTACAAGCAACTAATAAAATTGATAAAATTAATATAGAATCTCCATTTGACAATATCTTAACAGTTATAGATAATAATGATTATAGTTACGATGAATTAAATATGAATCAAGAATTAGATATAGTGAAAGAAAGAATAGGAATGACACCAAAAAGACAAATAGATGCCCCCTCATCCTCATCTAGAATGAGTACATCCAGACGAATAGAATATGAAATACCCAATGAAATAATACCAACACAACATCCTTATTATATAACAGGAATATTAAATCAACGAAAATATTTAATCTTAATCAACACAGGAGAACAAGATAATTGGATAACTAGAGAATTAATTACAGAAGATGATATTATAATACAAGAACAAGAAATACCCGATTTACCAATAGAATTAAAACAAACAAAGGAAATAACTATTCAAGAAGTAATTATAGGCGGAATACCTATAAACATACAATTTACCATAGGAAAAATAAATCCAAATATAGTTTTAATGAAATGGTTAAATGTGGTGACTTCAAATTGTGAACTTGTTTCTTGAAAAGGTTAAGTGTAGTGACTTGAAATGTGAATTAGTGACGTGAAAATAGTTAAGTGTAGCGACTTTAAATTGTGAACTTGTTTATTGAAATGGTTAAATGTAGTGACTTGAAATTGTGAACTAATTTCTTGATAATGGTCAAATGTAGTGACTTGAAATGTGAATTAATGACTTGAAAATGGTTAAGTGTAGTGACTTGAAATTGTGAACTTGTTTAATGAAATGGTTAAATGTAGTGACTTGAAAATGTGAACTTGTTTCTTGAAAACGGTTAAGTGTAGTGACTTGAAATGTGAATTAGTGACTTGAAAGTAGTTTAGTGACTTTAAATTGTGAACTTGTTTATTGAAATGGTTAAATGTAGTGACTTGAAATTGTGAACTTATTTCTTGAAAATGGTGAAGTGTAGTGACTTGAAATGTGAATTAGTGACTTTACAATGGTTAAGCGTAGTGACTTGAAATGTGAATTAGTGACTTGAAAATGGTTAAATATAGTGACCTGAAACTGTGAACTTGTTACTTGAAATTTGAACTAGTAACTTGAAATGGTTAAATGTAGTGACATGAAATTGTGAACATGTTTCTTGAAAATGGTTAAGTGTAGTGACTTGAAGTTGAGAACTTGTTTCTTGAAAATGTTTCAGATTAGATATTTGAAATGTGAATTAGTGACTAGAAAATGGTTAAGTGTAGTGACTTGAAATTGAGAACTTGTTTCTTGAAAATGTTTAAGATTAGTGACTTAAAATGTGAATTAGTGACGAGAAAATGGTTAAGTGTAGTGACTTGAAATGTGAATTAGTGACTTTAAAATGGTTAAGTGTAGTTACTTGAAATGTGAATTAGTGACTTGAAAATGGTAAAGTGAAGTGACTTGAAATTGTGAAATTGTTTATTGAAATGGTTAAATGTAGTGACTTGAAATTGTGAACTTATTTCTTGAAAATGGTCAAGTGTAGTGACTTGAAATGTGAATTAGTGACTTGAAAATAGTTAAGCGTAGTGACTTTAAATTGTGAACTTGTTTATTGAAATGGTTAAATGTAGTGACTTGAAATTGTGAACTTATTTCTTGATAATGGTCAAATGTAGTGACTTGAAATTTGAATTAGTGACTTGAAAATGGTTAAGTGTAATGACTTGAAATTGTGAACTTTTTTAATGAAATGGTTAAATGTAGTGACTTGAAAATATGAACTTGTTTCCTAAAAATGGTTAAGTGTAGTGACTTGAAATGTGAATTAGTGACTTGAAAATGGTAAAGTGTAGTGACTTGAAATTGTGAAATTGTTGAATGAAATGGTTAAATGTTGTGACTTGAAATTGTAAACTTGTTTCTTGACAATGGTTAAGTGTAGTTACTTGAAATGTGAATTAGTGACTTGAAAATGGTTAAGTGTAGTGACTTGAAATTTTAAACTTGTTTCTTGAAAATGATTAAGTGTAGTTAATTGAAATGTGAATTAGTGACTTGAAAATGGTAAAGTGAAGTGACCCTAACTTGTGAAATTGTTTAATGAAATAGTTAAATGTAGTGACTTGAAATTGTGAACTTGTTTCTTGAAAATGGTTAGGTGTCGTGATTTGAAATGTGAATTAGTGACTTGAAAATGGTTAAGTTTAGTGACTTGAAAGGTAAATTAGTTACTTGAAAATGGATAAATATAGTGACTTGAAATTGCGAACTTGTTTCTAGAAAATGTTTAAGATTAGTTACTTGAAATGTGAATTAGTGACTAGAAAATGGTTAAGTGTAGTGACTTGAAATTGTGAACTTGTTTAATGAAATGGTTAAATGTAGTGACTTGAAATTGTGAACATGTTTATCGAAAAGGTTAAGTGTAGTGACTTGAAATGTGAATTAGTGACTTGAAAATGGATAAATAGAGTGACTTGAAATTGCGAACTTGTTTCTAGAAAATGTTTAAGATTAGTTACTTGAAATGTGAATTAGTGACTAGAAAATGGTTAAGTGTAGTGACTTGAAATTGTGAACTTGTTTAATGAAATGGTTAAATGTGGTGACTTCAAATTGTGAACTTGTTTCTTGAAAAGGTTAAGTGTAATGACTTGAAAATAGTTAAGTGTAGCGACTTTAAGTTGTGAACTTGTTTATTGAAATGGTTAAATGTAGTGACTTGAAATTGTGAACTAATTTCTTGATAATGGTCAAAGGTAGTGACTTGAAATGTGAATTAATGACTTGAAAATGGTTAAGTGTAGTGACTTGAAATTGTGAACTTGATTAATGAAATGGTTAAATGTAGTGACTTGAAAATGTGAACTTGTTTCTTGAAAACGGTTAAGTGTAGTGACTTGAAATGTGAATTAGTGACTTGAAAGTAGTTAAGTGTAGTGACTTTAAATTGTGAACTTGTTTATTGAAATGGTTAAATGTAGTGACTTGAAATTGTGAACTTATTTCTTGAAAATGGTGAAGTGTAGTGACTTGAAATGTGAGTTAGGGACTTTACAATGGTTAAGCGTAGTGACTTGAAATGTGAATTAGTGACTTGAAAATGGTTAAATATAGTGACCTGAAACTGTGAACTTGTTACTTGAAATTTGAACTAGTAACTTGAAATGGTTAAATGTAGTGACATGAAATTGTGAACATATTTCTTGAAAATGGTTAAGTGTAGTGACTTGAAGTTGAGAACTTGTTTCTTAAAAATGTTTAAGATTAGATATTTTAAATGTGAATTAGTGACTAGAAAATGGTTAAGTGTAGTGACTTGAAATTGAGAACTTGTTTCTTGAAAATGTTTAAGATTAGTGACTTAACATGTGAATTAGTGACGAGAAAATGGTTAAGTGTAGTGACTTGAAATGTGAATTAGTGACTTTAAAATGGTTAAGTGTAGTTACTTGAAATGTGAATTAGTGACTTGAAAATGGTAAAGTGAAGTGACTTGAAATTGTGAAATTGTTTATTAAAATGGTTAAATGTAGTGACTTGAAATTGTGAACTTGTTTCTTGAAAATGGTTAAGTGTAGTGACTTGAAATGTGAATTAGTGACTTTAAAATGGTTAAGTGTAGTTACTTGAAATGTGAATTAGTGACTTGAAAATGGTAAAGTGAAGTGACTTGAAATTGTGAAATTGTTTATTGAAATGGTTAAATGTAGTGACTTGAAATTGTGAACTTATTTCTTGAAAATGGTCAAGTGTAGTGACTTGAAATGTGAATTAGTTACTTGAAAATAGTTAAGTGTATCGACTTTAAATTGTGAACTTGTTTATTGAAATGGTTAAATGTAGTGACATGAAATTGTGAACTTATTTCTTGATAATGGTCAAATGTAGTGACTTGAAATGTGAATTAGTGACTTGAAAATGGTTAAGTGTAATGACTTGAAATTGTGAACTTTTTTAATGAAATGGTTAAATGTAGTGACTTGAAAATATGAACTTGTTTCCTAAAAATGGTTAAGTGTAGTGACTTGAAATGTGAATTAGTGACTTGAAAATGGTAAAGTGTAGTGACTTGAAATTGTGAAATTGTTGAATGAAATGGTTAAATGTTGTGACTTGAAATTGTGAACTTGTTTAATGAAATGGTTAAATGTAGTGACTTGAAAATGTGAACTTGTTTCTTGAAAATGGTTAAGTGTAGTGACTTGAAATGTGAATTAGTAACTTGAAAGTAGTTAAGTGTAGTGACTTTAAATTGTGAACTTGTTTATTGAAATGGTTAAAAGTAGTGATTTGAAATTATGAACTTGTTTCTTGAAAATGGTTAGGTGTCGTGATTTGAAATGTGAATTAGTGACTTGAAAATGGTTAAGTTTAGTGACTTGAAAGGTAAATTAGTTAATTGAAAATGGATAAATATAGTGACTTGAAATTGCGAACTTGTTTCTAGAAAATGTTTAAGATTAGTTACTTGAAATGTGAATTAGTGACTAGAAAATGGTTAAGTGTAGTGACTTGAAATTGTGAACTTGTTTAATGAAATGGTTAAATGTAGTGACTTTAAATTGTGAACATGTTTATTGAAAAGGTTAAGTGTAGTGACTTGAAATGTGAATTAGTGACTTGAAAATGGATAAATATAGTGACTTGAAATTGCGAACTTGTTTCTAGAAAATGTTTAAGATTAGTTACTTGAAATGTGAATTAGTGACTAGAAAATGGTTAAGTGTAGTGACTTGAAATTGTGAACTTGTTTAATGAAATGGTTAAATGTGGTGGCTTCAAATTGTGAACTTGTTTCTAGAAAAGGTTAAGTGTAGTGACTTGAAAATAGTTAAGTGTAGCGACTTTAAATTGTGAACTTGTTTATTGAAATGGTTAAATGTAGTGACTTGAAATTGTGAACTAATTTCTTGATAATGGTCAAATGTAGTGACTTGAAATGTAAATTAATGACTTGAAAATGGTTAAGTGTAGTGACTTGAAATTGTGAACTTGTTTAATGAAATGGTTAAATGTAGTGACTTGAAATTGTGAACATGTTTATTGAAAAGGTTAAGTGTAGTTACTTGAAATGTGAATTAGTGACTTGAAAATGGATAAATATAGTGACTTGAAATTGCGAACTTGTTTCTAGAAAATGTTTAAGATTAGTTACTTGAAATGTGAATTAGTGACTAGAAAATGGTTAAGTGTAGTGACTTAAAATTGTGAACTTGTTTAATGAAATGGTTAAATGTGGTGACTTCAAATTGTGAACTTGTTTCTTGAAAAGGTTAAGTGTAGTGACTTGAAAATAGTTAAGTGTAGCGACTTTAAATTGTGAACTTGTTTATTGAAATGGTTAAATGTAGTGACTTGAAATTGTGAACTAATTTCTTGATAATGGTCAAATGTAGTGACTTGAAATGTAAATTAATGACTTGAAAATGGTTAAGTGTAGTGACTTGAAATTGTGAACTTGTTTAATGAAATGGTTAAATGTAGTGACTTGAAAATGTGAACTTGTTTCTTGAAAACGGTTAAGTGTAGTGACTTGAAATGTGAATTAGTGACTTGAAAGTAGTTAAGTGTAGTGACTTTAAATTGTGAACTTGTTTATTGAAATGGTTAAATGTAGTGACTTGAAATTGTGAACTTATTTCTTGAAAATGGTGAAGTGTAGTGACTTGAAATGTGAGTTAGTGACTTTACAATGGTTAAGCGTAGTGACTTGAAATGTGAATTAGTGACTTGAAAATGGTTAAATATAGTGACCTGAAACTGTGAACTTGTTACTTGAAATTTGAACTAGTAACTTGAAATGGTTAAATGTAGTGACATGAAATTGTGAACATGTTTCTTGAAAATGGTTAAGTGTAGTGACTTGAAGTTGAGAACTTGTTTCTTGAAAATGTTTCAGATTAGATATTTGAAATGTGAATTAGTGACTAGAAAATGGTTAAGTTTAGTGACTTGAAATTGAGAACTTGTTTCTTGAAAATGTTTAAGATTAGTGACTTAACATGTGAATTAGTGACGAGAAAATGATTAAGTGTAGTGACTTGAAATGTGAATTAGTGACTTTAAAATGGTTAAGTGTAGTTACTTGAAATTTGAATTAGTGACTTGAAAATGGTAAAGTGAAGTGACTTGAAATTGTGAAATTGTTTATTAAAATGGTTAAATGTAGTGACTTGAAATTGTGAACTTGTTTCTTGAAAATGGTTAAGTGTAGTGACTTGAAATGTGAATTAGTGACTTTACAATGGTTAAGCGTAGTGACTTGAAATGTGAATTAGTGACTTGAAAATGGTAAAGTGAAGTGACTTGAAATTGTGAAATTGTTTATTAAAATGGTTAAATGTAGTGACTTGAAATTGTGAACTTGTTTCTTGAAAATGGTTAAGTGTAGTGACTTGAAATGTGAATTAGTGACTTGAAAGTAGTTAAGTGTAGTGACTTTAAATTGTGAACTTGTTTATTGAAATGGTTAAATGTAGTGACTTGAAATTGTGAACTTATTTCTTGAAAATGGTGAAGTGTAGTGACTTGAAATGTGAGTTAGTGACTTTACAATGGTTAAGCGTAGTGACTTGAAATGTGAATTAGTGACTTGAAAATGGTTAAATATAGTGACCTGAAACTGTGAACTTGTTACTTGAAATTTGAACTAGTAACTTGAAATGGTTAAATGTAGTGACATGAAATTGTGAACATGTTTCTTGAAAATGGTTAAGTGTAGTGACTTGAAGTTGAGAACTTGTTTCTTGAAAATGTTTTAGATTAGATATTTGAAATGTGAATTAGTGACTAGAAAATGGTTAAGTGTAGTGACTTGAAATTGAGAACTTGTTTCTTGAAAATGTTTAAGATTAGTGACTTAACATGTGAATTAGTGACGAGAAAATGGTTAAGTGTAGTGACTTGAAATGTGAATTAGTGACTTTAAAATGGTTAAGTGTAGTTACTTGAAATGTGAATTAGTGACTTTAAAATGGTAAAGTGAAGTGACTTGAAATTGTGAAATTGTTTATTAAAATGGTTAAATGTAGTGACTTGAAATTGTGAACTTGTTTCTTGAAAATGGTTGAGTGTAGTGACTTGAAATGTGAATTAGTGACTTGAAAATAGTTAAGTGTAGTGACTTTAAATTGTCAACTTGTTTATTGAAATGGTTATATGTAGTGACTTGAAATTGTGAACTTATTTTTTGAAAATGGTCCAGTGTAGTGACTTGAAATGTGAATTAGTAACTTGAAAATGGTTAAGTGTAGTGACTTGAAATTGCTAACTTGTTTTTTGAGAATGGTTAAGTGTAGTGACTTGAAATGTGAATTAGTGATTTGAAAATGGTAAAGTGTAGTGACTTGAAATTGTGAATTGTTTATTAAAATGGTTAAATGTTGTGACTTGAAATTGTGAACTTGTTTCTTGAAAATGGTTAAGTTTAGTGACTTGAAATATGAATTAGTGACTTGAAAATAGTTAAGTGTACTGACTGTGTAGTGACTTGAAATGTGAATTAGTGACTTGAAAATAGTTAAATGTAGTGACCTTAAATTGTGAACTTGTTTATTGAAATGGTTAAATGTAGTGACTTGAAATTGTGAACTTATTTCTTGAAAATGGTCAAGTGTAGTGACTTGAAATGTGAATTAGTGACTAGAAAATAGTTAAGTGTAGTGACTTTAAATTTTGACCTTGTTTATTGAAATGGTTAAATGTAGTGATTTGAAATTGTGAACTAATTTCTTGATAATGGTCAAATGTAGTGACTTGAAATGTGAATTAAAGACTTGAAAATGATTAAGTGTAATGACTTGAAATTGTGAACTTGTTTATTGAAATGGTTAAATGTAGTGATTTGAAATTGTGAACTTGTTTCTTGAAAATGGTCAAGTGTAGTGACTTGAAATGTGAATTAGTGACTTGAAAATGGTTAAGCGTAGTGACTTGAAATGTGAATTAGTGACTTGAAAATGGTTAAATATAGTGACTCGAAACTGTGAACTAGTTACTTGAAATTTGAACTAGTAACTTGAAATGGTTAAATGTAGTGACATGAAATTGTGAACATGTTTCTTGAAAATGGTTAAGTGTAGTAACTTGAAGTTGAGAACTTGTTTCTTGAAAATGTTTCAGATTAGATATTTGAAATGTGAATTAGTGACTAGAAAATGGTTAAGTGTAGTGACTTGAAATTGAGAACTTGTTTCTTGAAAATGTTTAAGATTAGTGTCTTAAAATGTGAATTAGTGACTAGAAAATGGTTAAGTGTAGTGACTTGAAATGTGAATTAGTGACTTTAAAATGGTTAAGTGTAGTTACTTGAAATGTGAATTAGTGACTTGAAAATGGTAAAGTGAAGTGACTTGAAATTGTGAAATTGGTGAATGAAATGGTTAAATGTTGTGACCTAAAATTGTGAACTTGTTTCTTGAAAATGGTTAAGTGTAGTGACTTGAAATGTGAATTAGTGACTTGAAAATGGTAAAGTGTAGTGACTTGAAATTGTAAAATTGTTGAATGAAATGGTTAAATGTTGTGACTTGAAATTGTGAACTTGTTTCTTGACAATGGTTAAGAGTAGTGACTTGAAATGTGAATTACTGACTTGAAAATGGTTAAGTGTAGTGACTTGAAATTGTAAACTTGTTTCTTTAAAATGATTAAGTGTAGTTACTTGAAATGTGAATTAGTGACTTGAAAATGGTAAAGTTTAGTGACTTGAAATTGTGAACTTGTTTCTTAAAAATGGTTAGGTGTCGTGATTTGAAATGTGAATTAGTGACTTGAAAATGGTTAAGTTTAGTGACTTGAAATGTAAATTAGTTACTTGAAAATGGATAAATATAATGACTTGAAATTGCGAACTTGTTTCTAGAAAATGTTTAAGATTAGTTACTTGAAATGTGAATTAGTGACTAGAAAATGGTTAAGTGTAGTGACTTGAAATTGTGAACTTGTTTAATGAAATGGTTAAATGTAGTGACTTGAAATTGTGAACATGTTTATTGAAAAGGTTAAGTGTAGTGACTTGAAATGTGAATTAGTGACTTGAAAATGGATAAATAGAGTGACTTGAAATTGCGAACTTGTTTCTAGAAAATGTTTAAGATTAGTTACTTGAAATGTGAATTAGTGACTAGAAAATGGTTAAGTGTAGTGACTTGAAATTGTGAACTTGTTTAATGAAATGGTTAAATGTGGTGACTTCAAATTGTGAACTTGTTTCTTGAAAAGGTTAAGTGTAGTGACTTGAAATGTGAATTAGTGACGTGAAAATAGTTAAGTGTAGCGACTTTAAATTGTGAACTTGTTTATTGAAATGGTTAAATGTAGTGACTTGAAATTGTGAACTAATTTCTTGATAATGGTCAAATGTAGTGACTTGAAATGTGAATTAATGACTTGAAAATGGTTAAGTGTAGTGACTTGAAATTGTGAACTTGTTTAATGAAATGGTTAAATGTAGTGACTTGAAAATGTGAACTTGTTTCTTGAAAACGGTTAAGTGTAGTGACTTGAAATGTGAATTAGTGACTTGAAAGTAGTTTAGTGACTTTAAATTGTGAACTTGTTTATTGAAATGGTTAAATGTAGTGACTTGAAATTGTGAACTTATTTCTTGAAAATGGTGAAGTGTAGTGACTTGAAATGTGAATTAGTGACTTTACAATGGTTAAGCGTAGTGACTTGAAATGTGAATTAGTGACTTGAAAATGGTTAAATATAGTGACCTGAAACTGTGAACTTGTTACTTGAAATTTGAACTAGTAACTTGAAATGGTTAAATGTAGTGACATGAAATTGTGAACATGTTTCTTGAAAATGGTTAAGTGTAGTGACTTGAAGTTGAGAACTTGTTTCTTGAAAATGTTTCAGATTAGATATTTGAAATGTGAATTAGTGACTAGAAAATGGTTAAGTGTAGTGACTTGAAATTGAGAACTTGTTTCTTGAAAATGTTTAAGATTAGTGACTTAAAATGTGAATTAGTGACGAGAAAATGGTTAAGTGTAGTGACTTGAAATGTGAATTAGTGACTTTAAAATGGTTAAGTGTAGTTACTTGAAATGTGAATTAGTGACTTGAAAATGGTAAAGTGAAGTGACTTGAAATTGTGAAATTGTTTATTGAAATGGTTAAATGTAGTGACTTGAAATTGTGAACTTATTTCTTGAAAATGGTCAAGTGTAGTGACTTGAAATGTGAATTAGTGACTTGAAAATAGTTAAGCGTAGTGACTTTAAATTGTGAACTTGTTTATTGAAATGGTTAAATGTAGTGACTTGAAATTGTGAACTTATTTCTTGATAATGGTCAAATGTAGTGACTTGAAATTTGAATTAGTGACTTGAAAATGGTTAAGTGTAATGACTTGAAATTGTGAACTTTTTTAATGAAATGGTTAAATGTAGTGACTTGAAAATATGAACTTGTTTCCTAAAAATGGTTAAGTGTAGTGACTTGAAATGTGAATTAGTGACTTGAAAATGGTAAAGTGTAGTGACTTGAAATTGTGAAATTGTTGAATGAAATGGTTAAATGTTGTGACTTGAAATTGTAAACTTGTTTCTTGACAATGGTTAAGTGTAGTTACTTGAAATGTGAATTAGTGACTTGAAAATGGTTAAGTGTAGTGACTTGAAATTTTAAACTTGTTTCTTGAAAATGATTAAGTGTAGTTAATTGAAATGTGAATTAGTGACTTGAAAATGGTAAAGTGAAGTGACCCTAACTTGTGAAATTGTTTAATGAAATAGTTAAATGTAGTGACTTGAAATTGTGAACTTGTTTCTTGAAAATGGTTAGGTGTCGTGATTTGAAATGTGAATTAGTGACTTGAAAATGGTTAAGTTTAGTGACTTGAAAGGTAAATTAGTTACTTGAAAATGGATAAATATAGTGACTTGAAATTGCGAACTTGTTTCTAGAAAATGTTTAAGATTAGTTACTTGAAATGTGAATTAGTGACTAGAAAATGGTTAAGTGTAGTGACTTGAAATTGTGAACTTGTTTAATGAAATGGTTAAATGTAGTGACTTGAAATTGTGAACATGTTTATCGAAAAGGTTAAGTGTAGTGACTTGAAATGTGAATTAGTGACTTGAAAATGGATAAATAGAGTGACTTGAAATTGCGAACTTGTTTCTAGAAAATGTTTAAGATTAGTTACTTGAAATGTGAATTAGTGACTAGAAAATGGTTAAGTGTAGTGACTTGAAATTGTGAACTTGTTTAATGAAATGGTTAAATGTGGTGACTTCAAATTGTGAACTTGTTTCTTGAAAAGGTTAAGTGTAATGACTTGAAAATAGTTAAGTGTAGCGACTTTAAGTTGTGAACTTGTTTATTGAAATGGTTAAATGTAGTGACTTGAAATTGTGAACTAATTTCTTGATAATGGTCAAAGGTAGTGACTTGAAATGTGAATTAATGACTTGAAAATGGTTAAGTGTAGTGACTTGAAATTGTGAACTTGATTAATGAAATGGTTAAATGTAGTGACTTGAAAATGTGAACTTGTTTCTTGAAAACGGTTAAGTGTAGTGACTTGAAATGTGAATTAGTGACTTGAAAGTAGTTAAGTGTAGTGACTTTAAATTGTGAACTTGTTTATTGAAATGGTTAAATGTAGTGACTTGAAATTGTGAACTTATTTCTTGAAAATGGTGAAGTGTAGTGACTTGAAATGTGAGTTAGGGACTTTACAATGGTTAAGCGTAGTGACTTGAAATGTGAATTAGTGACTTGAAAATGGTTAAATATAGTGACCTGAAACTGTGAACTTGTTACTTGAAATTTGAACTAGTAACTTGAAATGGTTAAATGTAGTGACATGAAATTGTGAACATATTTCTTGAAAATGGTTAAGTGTAGTGACTTGAAGTTGAGAACTTGTTTCTTAAAAATGTTTAAGATTAGATATTTTAAATGTGAATTAGTGACTAGAAAATGGTTAAGTGTAGTGACTTGAAATTGAGAACTTGTTTCTTGAAAATGTTTAAGATTAGTGACTTAACATGTGAATTAGTGACGAGAAAATGGTTAAGTGTAGTGACTTGAAATGTGAATTAGTGACTTTAAAATGGTTAAGTGTAGTTACTTGAAATGTGAATTAGTGACTTGAAAATGGTAAAGTGAAGTGACTTGAAATTGTGAAATTGTTTATTAAAATGGTTAAATGTAGTGACTTGAAATTGTGAACTTGTTTCTTGAAAATGGTTAAGTGTAGTGACTTGAAATGTGAATTAGTGACTTTAAAATGGTTAAGTGTAGTTACTTGAAATGTGAATTAGTGACTTGAAAATGGTAAAGTGAAGTGACTTGAAATTGTGAAATTGTTTATTGAAATGGTTAAATGTAGTGACTTGAAATTGTGAACTTATTTCTTGAAAATGGTCAAGTGTAGTGACTTGAAATGTGAATTAGTTACTTGAAAATAGTTAAGTGTATCGACTTTAAATTGTGAACTTGTTTATTGAAATGGTTAAATGTAGTGACTTGAAATTGTGAACTTATTTCTTGATAATGGTCAAATGTAGTGACTTGAAATGTGAATTAGTGACTTGAAAATGGTTAAGTGTAATGACTTGAAATTGTGAACTTTTTTAATGAAATGGTTAAATGTAGTGACTTGAAAATATGAACTTGTTTCCTAAAAATGGTTAAGTGTAGTGACTTGAAATGTGAATTAGTGACTTGAAAATGGTAAAGTGTAGTGACTTGAAATTGTGAAATTGTTGAATGAAATGGTTAAATGTTGTGACTTGAAATTGTGAACTTGTTTAATGAAATGGTTAAATGTAGTGACTTGAAAATGTGAACTTGTTTCTTGAAAATGGTTAAGTGTAGTGACTTGAAATGTGAATTAGTAACTTGAAAGTAGTTAAGTGTAGTGACTTTAAATTGTGAACTTGTTTATTGAAATGGTTAAAAGTAGTGATTTGAAATTATGAACTTGTTTCTTGAAAATGGTTAGGTGTCGTGATTTGAAATGTGAATTAGTGACTTGAAAATGGTTAAGTTTAGTGACTTGAAAGGTAAATTAGTTAATTGAAAATGGATAAATATAGTGACTTGAAATTGCGAACTTGTTTCTAGAAAATGTTTAAGATTAGTTACTTGAAATGTGAATTAGTGACTAGAAAATGGTTAAGTGTAGTGACTTGAAATTGTGAACTTGTTTAATGAAATGGTTAAATGTAGTGACTTTAAATTGTGAACATGTTTATTGAAAAGGTTAAGTGTAGTGACTTGAAATGTGAATTAGTGACTTGAAAATGGATAAATATAGTGACTTGAAATTGCGAACTTGTTTCTAGAAAATGTTTAAGATTAGTTACTTGAAATGTGAATTAGTGACTAGAAAATGGTTAAGTGTAGTGACTTGAAATTGTGAACTTGTTTAATGAAATGGTTAAATGTGGTGACTTCAAATTGTGAACTTGTTTCTAGAAAAGGTTAAGTGTAGTGACTTGAAAATAGTTAAGTGTAGCGACTTTAAATTGTGAACTTGTTTATTGAAATGGTTAAATGTAGTGACTTGAAATTGTGAACTAATTTCTTGATAATGGTCAAATGTAGTGACTTGAAATGTAAATTAATGACTTGAAAATGGTTAAGTGTAGTGACTTGAAATTGTGAACTTGTTTAATGAAATGGTTAAATGTAGTGACTTGAAATTGTGAACATGTTTATTGAAAAGGTTAAGTGTAGTTACTTGAAATGTGAATTAGTGACTTGAAAATGGATAAATATAGTGACTTGAAATTGCGAACTTGTTTCTAGAAAATGTTTAAGATTAGTTACTTGAAATGTGAATTAGTGACTAGAAAATGGTTAAGTGTAGTGACTTAAAATTGTGAACTTGTTTAATGAAATGGTTAAATGTGGTGACTTCAAATTGTGAACTTGTTTCTTGAAAAGGTTAAGTGTAGTGACTTGAAAATAGTTAAGTGTAGCGACTTTAAATTGTGAACTTGTTTATTGAAATGGTTAAATGTAGTGACTTGAAATTGTGAACTAATTTCTTGATAATGGTCAAATGTAGTGACTTGAAATGTAAATTAATGACTTGAAAATGGTTAAGTGTAGTGACTTGAAATTGTGAACTTGTTTAATGAAATGGTTAAATGTAGTGACTTGAAAATGTGAACTTGTTTCTTGAAAACGGTTAAGTGTAGTGACTTGAAATGTGAATTAGTGACTTGAAAGTAGTTAAGTGTAGTGACTTTAAATTGTGAACTTGTTTATTGAAATGGTTAAATGTAGTGACTTGAAATTGTGAACTTATTTCTTGAAAATGGTGAAGTGTAGTGACTTGAAATGTGAGTTAGTGACTTTACAATGGTTAAGCGTAGTGACTTGAAATGTGAATTAGTGACTTGAAAATGGTTAAATATAGTGACCTGAAACTGTGAACTTGTTACTTGAAATTTGAACTAGTAACTTGAAATGGTTAAATGTAGTGACATGAAATTGTGAACATGTTTCTTGAAAATGGTTAAGTGTAGTGACTTGAAGTTGAGAACTTGTTTCTTGAAAATGTTTCAGATTAGATATTTGAAATGTGAATTAGTGACTAGAAAATGGTTAAGTTTAGTGACTTGAAATTGAGAACTTGTTTCTTGAAAATGTTTAAGATTAGTGACTTAACATGTGAATTAGTGACGAGAAAATGATTAAGTGTAGTGACTTGAAATGTGAATTAGTGACTTTAAAATGGTTAAGTGTAGTTACTTGAAATTTGAATTAGTGACTTGAAAATGGTAAAGTGAAGTGACTTGAAATTGTGAAATTGTTTATTAAAATGGTTAAATGTAGTGACTTGAAATTGTGAACTTGTTTCTTGAAAATGGTTAAGTGTAGTGACTTGAAATGTGAATTAGTGACTTTACAATGGTTAAGCGTAGTGACTTGAAATGTGAATTAGTGACTTGAAAATGGTAAAGTGAAGTGACTTGAAATTGTGAAATTGTTTATTAAAATGGTTAAATGTAGTGACTTGAAATTGTGAACTTGTTTCTTGAAAATGGTTAAGTGTAGTGACTTGAAATGTGAATTAGTGACTTGAAAGTAGTTAAGTGTAGTGACTTTAAATTGTGAACTTGTTTATTGAAATGGTTAAATGTAGTGACTTGAAATTGTGAACTTATTTCTTGAAAATGGTGAAGTGTAGTGACTTGAAATGTGAGTTAGTGACTTTACAATGGTTAAGCGTAGTGACTTGAAATGTGAATTAGTGACTTGAAAATGGTTAAATATAGTGACCTGAAACTGTGAACTTGTTACTTGAAATTTGAACTAGTAACTTGAAATGGTTAAATGTAGTGACATGAAATTGTGAACATGTTTCTTGAAAATGGTTAAGTGTAGTGACTTGAAGTTGAGAACTTGTTTCTTGAAAATGTTTTAGATTAGATATTTGAAATGTGAATTAGTGACTAGAAAATGGTTAAGTGTAGTGACTTGAAATTGAGAACTTGTTTCTTGAAAATGTTTAAGATTAGTGACTTAACATGTGAATTAGTGACGAGAAAATGGTTAAGTGTAGTGACTTGAAATGTGAATTAGTGACTTTAAAATGGTTAAGTGTAGTTACTTGAAATGTGAATTAGTGACTTTAAAATGGTAAAGTGAAGTGACTTGAAATTGTGAAATTGTTTATTAAAATGGTTAAATGTAGTGACTTGAAATTGTGAACTTGTTTCTTGAAAATGGTTGAGTGTAGTGACTTGAAATGTGAATTAGTGACTTGAAAATAGTTAAGTGTAGTGACTTTAAATTGTCAACTTGTTTATTGAAATGGTTATATGTAGTGACTTGAAATTGTGAACTTATTTTTTGAAAATGGTCCAGTGTAGTGACTTGAAATGTGAATTAGTAACTTGAAAATGGTTAAGTGTAGTGACTTGAAATTGCTAACTTGTTTTTTGAGAATGGTTAAGTGTAGTGACTTGAAATGTGAATTAGTGATTTGAAAATGGTAAAGTGTAGTGACTTGAAATTGTGAATTGTTTATTAAAATGGTTAAATGTTGTGACTTGAAAATTGTGAACTTGTTTCTTGAAAATGGTTAAGTTTAGTGACTTGAAATATGAATTAGTGACTTGAAAATAGTTAAGTGTACTGACTGTGTAGTGACTTGAAATGTGAATTAGTGACTTGAAAATAGTTAAATGTAGTGACCTTAAATTGTGAACTTGTTTATTGAAATGGTTAAATGTAGTGACTTGAAATTGTGAACTTATTTCTTGAAAATGGTCAAGTGTAGTGACTTGAAATGTGAATTAGTGACTAGAAAATAGTTAAGTGTAGTGACTTTAAATTTTGACCTTGTTTATTGAAATGGTTAAATGTAGTGATTTGAAATTGTGAACTAATTTCTTGATAATGGTCAAATGTAGTGACTTGAAATGTGAATTAAAGACTTGAAAATGATTAAGTGTAATGACTTGAAATTGTGAACTTGTTTATTGAAATGGTTAAATGTAGTGATTTGAAATTGTGAACTTGTTTCTTGAAAATGGTCAAGTGTAGTGACTTGAAATGTGAATTAGTGACTTGAAAATGGTTAAGCGTAGTGACTTGAAATGTGAATTAGTGACTTGAAAATGGTTAAATATAGTGACTCGAAACTGTGAACTAGTTACTTGAAATTTGAACTAGTAACTTGAAATGGTTAAATGTAGTGACATGAAATTGTGAACATGTTTCTTGAAAATGGTTAAGTGTAGTAACTTGAAGTTGAGAACTTGTTTCTTGAAAATGTTTCAGATTAGATATTTGAAATGTGAATTAGTGACTAGAAAATGGTTAAGTGTAGTGACTTGAAATTGAGAACTTGTTTCTTGAAAATGTTTAAGATTAGTGTCTTAAAATGTGAATTAGTGACTAGAAAATGGTTAAGTGTAGTGACTTGAAATGTGAATTAGTGACTTGAAAATGGTTAAGTGTAGTTACTTGAAATGTGAATTAGTGACTTGAAAATGGTAAAGTGAAGTGACTTGAAATTGTGAAATTGGTGAATGAAATGGTTAAATGTTGTGACCTAAAATTGTGAACTTGTTTCTTGAAAATGGTTAAGTGTAGTGACTTGAAATGTGAATTAGTGACTTGAAAATGGTAAAGTGTAGTGACTTGAAATTGTAAAATTGTTGAATGAAATGGTTAAATGTTGTGACTTGAAATTGTGAACTTGTTTCTTGACAATGGTTAAGAGTAGTGACTTGAAATGTGAATTACTGACTTGAAAATGGTTAAGTGTAGTGACTTGAAATTGTAAACTTGTTTCTTGAAAATGATTAAGATTAGTTACTTGAAATGTGAATTAGTGACTTGAAATTGCGAACTTGTTTCTAGAAAATGTTTAAGATTAGTTACTTGAAATGTGAATTAGTGACTAGAAAATGGTTAAGTGTAGTGACTTAAAATTGTGAACTTGTTTAATGAAATGGTTAAATGTGGTGACTTCAAATTGTGAACTTGTTTCTTGAAAAGGTTAAGTGTAGTGACTTGAAAATAGTTAAGTGTAGCGACTTTAAATTGTGAACTTGTTTATTGAAATGGTTAAATGTAGTGACTTGAAATTGTGAACTAATTTCTTGATAATGGTCAAATGTAGTGACTTGAAATGTAAATTAATGACTTGAAAATGGTTAAGTGTAGTGACTTGAAATTGTGAACTTGTTTAATGAAATGGTTAAATGTAGTGACTTGAAAATGTGAACTTGTTTCTTGAAAACGGTTAAGTGTAGTGACTTGAAATGTGAATTAGTGACTTGAAAGTAGTTAAGTGTAGTGACTTTAAATTGTGAACTTGTTTATTGAAATGGTTAAATGTAGTGACTTGAAATTGTGAACTTATTTCTTGAAAATGGTGAAGTGTAGTGACTTGAAATGTGAGTTAGTGACTTTACAATGGTTAAGCGTAGTGACTTGAAATGTGAATTAGTGACTTGAAAATGGTTAAATATAGTGACCTGAAACTGTGAACTTGTTACTTGAAATTTGAACTAGTAACTTGAAATGGTTAAATGTAGTGACATGAAATTGTGAACATGTTTCTTGAAAATGGTTAAGTGTAGTGACTTGAAGTTGAGAACTTGTTTCTTGAAAATGTTTCAGATTAGATATTTGAAATGTGAATTAGTGACTAGAAAATGGTTAAGTTTAGTGACTTGAAATTGAGAACTTGTTTCTTGAAAATGTTTAAGATTAGTGACTTAACATGTGAATTAGTGACGAGAAAATGATTAAGTGTAGTGACTTGAAATGTGAATTAGTGACTTTAAAATGGTTAAGTGTAGTTACTTGAAATTTGAATTAGTGACTTGAAAATGGTAAAGTGAAGTGACTTGAAATTGTGAAATTGTTTATTAAAATGGTTAAATGTAGTGACTTGAAATTGTGAACTTGTTTCTTGAAAATGGTTAAGTGTAGTGACTTGAAATGTGAATTAGTGACTTTACAATGGTTAAGCGTAGTGACTTGAAATGTGAATTAGTGACTTGAAAATGGTAAAGTGAAGTGACTTGAAATTGTGAAATTGTTTATTAAAATGGTTAAATGTAGTGACTTGAAATTGTGAACTTGTTTCTTGAAAATGGTTAAGTGTAGTGACTTGAAATGTGAATTAGTGACTTGAAAGTAGTTAAGTGTAGTGACTTTAAATTGTGAACTTGTTTATTGAAATGGTTAAATGTAGTGACTTGAAATTGTGAACTTATTTCTTGAAAATGGTGAAGTGTAGTGACTTGAAATGTGAGTTAGTGACTTTACAATGGTTAAGCGTAGTGACTTGAAATGTGAATTAGTGACTTGAAAATGGTTAAATATAGTGACCTGAAACTGTGAACTTGTTACTTGAAATTTGAACTAGTAACTTGAAATGGTTAAATGTAGTGACATGAAATTGTGAACATGTTTCTTGAAAATGGTTAAGTGTAGTGACTTGAAGTTGAGAACTTGTTTCTTGAAAATGTTTTAGATTAGATATTTGAAATGTGAATTAGTGACTAGAAAATGGTTAAGTGTAGTGACTTGAAATTGAGAACTTGTTTCTTGAAAATGTTTAAGATTAGTGACTTAACATGTGAATTAGTGACGAGAAAATGGTTAAGTGTAGTGACTTGAAATGTGAATTAGTGACTTTAAAATGGTTAAGTGTAGTTACTTGAAATGTGAATTAGTGACTTTAAAATGGTAAAGTGAAGTGACTTGAAATTGTGAAATTGTTTATTAAAATGGTTAAATGTAGTGACTTGAAATTGTGAACTTGTTTCTTGAAAATGGTTGAGTGTAGTGACTTGAAATGTGAATTAGTGACTTGAAAATAGTTAAGTGTAGTGACTTTAAATTGTCAACTTGTTTATTGAAATGGTTATATGTAGTGACTTGAAATTGTGAACTTATTTTTTGAAAATGGTCCAGTGTAGTGACTTGAAATGTGAATTAGTAACTTGAAAATGGTTAAGTGTAGTGACTTGAAATTGCTAACTTGTTTTTTGAGAATGGTTAAGTGTAGTGACTTGAAATGTGAATTAGTGATTTGAAAATGGTAAAGTGTAGTGACTTGAAATTGTGAATTGTTTATTAAAATGGTTAAATGTTGTGACTTGAAATTGTGAACTTGTTTCTTGAAAATGGTTAAGTTTAGTGACTTGAAATATGAATTAGTGACTTGAAAATAGTTAAGTGTACTGACTGTGTAGTGACTTGAAATGTGAATTAGTGACTTGAAAATAGTTAAATGTAGTGACCTTAAATTGTGAACTTGTTTATTGAAATGGTTAAATGTAGTGACTTGAAATTGTGAACTTATTTCTTGAAAATGGTCAAGTGTAGTGACTTGAAATGTGAATTAGTGACTAGAAAATAGTTAAGTGTAGTGACTTTAAATTTTGACCTTGTTTATTGAAATGGTTAAATGTAGTGATTTGAAATTGTGAACTAATTTCTTGATAATGGTCAAATGTAGTGACTTGAAATGTGAATTAAAGACTTGAAAATGATTAAGTGTAATGACTTGAAATTGTGAACTTGTTTATTGAAATGGTTAAATGTAGTGATTTGAAATTGTGAACTTGTTTCTTGAAAATGGTCAAGTGTAGTGACTTGAAATGTGAATTAGTGACTTGAAAATGGTTAAGCGTAGTGACTTGAAATGTGAATTAGTGACTTGAAAATGGTTAAATATAGTGACTCGAAACTGTGAACTAGTTACTTGAAATTTGAACTAGTAACTTGAAATGGTTAAATGTAGTGACATGAAATTGTGAACATGTTTCTTGAAAATGGTTAAGTGTAGTAACTTGAAGTTGAGAACTTGTTTCTTGAAAATGTTTCAGATTAGATATTTGAAATGTGAATTAGTGACTAGAAAATGGTTAAGTGTAGTGACTTGAAATTGAGAACTTGTTTCTTGAAAATGTTTAAGATTAGTGTCTTAAAATGTGAATTAGTGACTAGAAAATGGTTAAGTGTAGTGACTTGAAATGTGAATTAGTGACTTGAAAATGGTTAAGTGTAGTTACTTGAAATGTGAATTAGTGACTTGAAAATGGTAAAGTGAAGTGACTTGAAATTGTGAAATTGGTGAATGAAATGGTTAAATGTTGTGACCTAAAATTGTGAACTTGTTTCTTGAAAATGGTTAAGTGTAGTGACTTGAAATGTGAATTAGTGACTTGAAAATGGTAAAGTGTAGTGACTTGAAATTGTAAAATTGTTGAATGAAATGGTTAAATGTTGTGACTTGAAATTGTGAACTTGTTTCTTGACAATGGTTAAGAGTAGTGACTTGAAATGTGAATTACTGACTTGAAAATGGTTAAGTGTAGTGACTTGAAATTGTAAACTTGTTTCTTGAAAATGATTAAGATTAGTTACTTGAAATGTGAATTAGTGACTTGAAAATGGTAAAGTGTAGTGACTTGAAATTGTGAACTTGTTTCTTAAAAATGGTTAGGTGTCGTGATTTGAATTGTGAATTAGTGACTTGAAAATTGTTAAGTTTAGTGACTTGAAATGTAAATTAGTTACTTGAAAATGGATAAATATAATGACTTGAAATTGCGAACTTGTTTCTAGAAAATGTTTAAGATTAGTTACTTGAAATGTGAATTAGTGACTAGAAAATGGTTAAGTGTAGTGACTTGAAAGTGTGAACTTGTTTAATGAAATTGTTAAATGTAGTGACTTGAAATTGTGAACTTGTTTCTTGAAAAGGTTAAGTGTAGTGACTTGAAATGTGAATTAGTGACTTGAAAATAGTTAAGTGTAGTGACTTTAAATTTTGACCTTGTTTATTGAAATGGTTAAATGTAGTGACTTAAAATTGTGAACTTGTTTCTTGACAATGGTTAAGTGTAGTGACTTGAAATGTGAATTAGTGACTTGAAAATGGATAAGTGTAGTGACTTGAAATTTTAAACTTGTTTCTTGAAAATGATTAAGAGTAGTTAATTGTAATGTGAATTAGTGACTTGAAAATGGTAAAGTGAAGTGACTTGAACTTGTGAAATTGTTTAATGAAATACTTAAATGTAGTGACTTGAAATTGTGAACTTGTTTCTTGAAAATGGTTAGGTGTCGTGATTTGAAATGTGAATTAGTGACTTGAAAATGGTTAAGTTTAGTGACTTGAAAGGTAAATTAGTTACTTGAAAATGGATAAATGTAGTGACTTGAAATTGCGAACTTGTTTCTAGCAAATGTTTAAGATTAGTTACTTGAAATGTGAATTAGTGACTAGAAAATGGTTAAGTGTAGTGACTTGAAATTGTGAACTTGTTTAATGAAATGGTTAAATGTAGTGACTTGAAATTGTGAACATGTTTATTGAAAAGGTTAAGTGTAGTGACTTGAAATGTGAATTAGTGACTTGAAAATGGATAAATATAGTGACTTGAAATTGCGAACTTGTTTCTAGAAAATGTTTAAGATTAGTTACTTGAAATGTGAATTAGTGACTTGAAAATAGTTAAGTGTAGTGACTTTAAATTGTGAACTTGTTTATTGAAATGGTTAAATGTAGTTACTTGAAATTGTGAACTTATTTCTTGAAAATGGTCAAGTGTAGTGACTTGAAATGTGAATTAGTGACTAGAAAATAGTTAAGTGTAGTGACTTTAAATTTTGACCTTGTTTATTGAAATGGTTAAATGTAGTGACTTGAAATTGTGAACTAATTTCTTGATAATGGTCAAATGTAGTGACTTGAAATGTGAATTAGAGATTTGAAAATGGTTAAGTGTAGTGACTTGAAATTGTGGACTTGTTTATTGAAATGGTTAAATGTAGTGACTTGAAATTGTGAACTTATTTCTTGAAAATGGTCGAGTGTAGTGACTTGAAATGTGAATTAGTGACTTGAAAATGGTTAAGCGTAGTGACTTGAAATGTGAATTAGTGACTTGAAAATGGTTAAATATAGTGACTCGAAACTGTGAACTTGTTACTTGAAATTTGAACTAGTAACTTGAAATGGTTAAATGTAGTGACATGAAATTGTGAACATGTTTCTTGAAAATGGTTAAGTGTAGTAACTTGAAGTTGAGAACTTGTTTCTTGAAAATGTTTCAGATTAGATATTTGAAATGTGAATTAGTGACTAGAAAATGGTTAAGTGTAGTGACTTGAAATTGAGAACTTGTTTCTTGAAAATGTTTAAGATTAGTGTCTTAAAATGTGAATTAGTGACTAGAAAATGGTTAAGTGTAGTGACTTGAAATGTGAATTAGTGACTTGAAAATGGTTAAGTGTAGTTACTTGAAATGTGAATTAGTGACTTTAAAATGGTAAAGTGAAGTGACTTGAAATTGTGAAATTGGTGAATGAAATGGTTAAATGTTGTGACCTAAAATTGTGAACTTGTTTCTTGAAAATGGTTAAGTGTAGAGACTTGAAATGTGAATTAGTGAATTAGTGACTTGAAAATGGTTAAGCGTAGTGACTTGAAATGTGAATTAGTGACTTGAAAATGGTTAAATATAGTGACTCGAAACTGTGAACTTGTTACTTGAAATTTGAACTAGTAACTTGAAATGGTTAAATGTAGTGACATGAAATTGTGAACATGTTTCTTGAAAATGGTTAAGTGTAGTAACTTGAAGTTGAGAACTTGTTTCTTGAAAATGTTTCAGATTAGATATTTGAAATGTGAATTAGTGACTAGAAAATGGTTAAGTGTAGTGACTTGAAATTGAGAACTTGTTTCTTGAAAATGTTTAAGATTAGTGTCTTAAAATGTGAATTAGTGACAAGAAAATGGTTAAGTGTAGTGACTTGAAATGTGAATTAGTGACTTGAAAATGGTTAAGTGTAGTTACTTGAAATGTGAATTAGTGACTTGAAAATGGTAAAGTGAAGTGACTTGAAATTGTGAAATTGGTGAATGAAATGGTTAAATGTTGTGACCTAAAATTGTGAACTTGTTTCTTGAAAATGGTTAAGTGTAGAGACTTGAAATGTGAATTAGTGAATTAGTGACTTGAAAATGGTTAAGCGTAGTGACTTGAAATGTGAATTAGTGACTTGAAAATGGTTAAATATAGTGACTCGAAACTGTGAACTTGTTACTTGAAATTTGAACTAGTAACTTGAAATGGTTAAATGTAGTGACATGAAATTGTGAACATGTTTCTTGAAAATGGTTAAGTGTAGTAACTTGAAGTTGAGAACTTGTTTCTTGAAAATGTTTCAGATTAGATATTTGAAATGTGAATTAGTGACTAGAAAATGGTTAAGTGTAGTGACTTGAAATTGAGAACTTGTTTCTTGAAAATGTTTAAGATTAGTGTCTTAAAATGTGAATTAGTGACAAGAAAATGGTTAAGTGTAGTGACTTGAAATGTGAATTAGTGACTTGAAAATGGTTAAGTGTAGTTACTTGAAATGTGAATTAGTGACTTGAAAATGGTAAAGTGAAGTGACTTGAAATTGTGAAATTGGTGAATGAAATGGTTAAATGTTGTGACCTAAAATTGTGAACTTGTTTCTTGAAAATGGTTAAGTGTAGTGACTTGAAATGTGAATTAGTGACTTGAAAATGGTAAAGTTTAGTGACTTGAAATTGTGAAATTGTTTAATGAAATGGTTAAATGTTGTGACTTGAAATTGCGAACTTGTTTCTTGACAATGGTTAAGTGTAGTGACTTGAAATGTGAATTACTGACTTGAAAATGGTTAAGTGTAGTGACTTGAAATTGTAAACTTGTTTCTTTAAAATGATTAAGTGTAGTTACTTGAAATGTGAATTAGTGACTTGAAAATGGTAAAGTTTAGTGACTTGAAATTGTGAACTTGTTTCTTAAAAATGGTTAGGTGTCGTGATTTGAAATGTGAATTAGTGACTTGAAAATGGTTAAGTTTAGTGACTTGAAATGTAAATTAGTTACTTGAAAATGGATAAATATAATGACTTGAAATTGCGAACTTGTTTCTAGAAAATGTTTAAGATTAGTTACTTGAAATGTGAATTAGTGACTAGAAAATGGTTAAGTGTAGTGACTTGAAATTGTGAACTTGTTTAATGAAATGGTTAAATGTAGTGACTTGAAATTGTGAACTTGTTTATTGAAAAGGTTAAGTGTAGTGACTTGAAATGTGAATTAGTGACTTGAAAATGGATAAATATAGTGACTTGAAATTGCGAACTTGTTTCTAGAAAATGCTTAAGATTAGTTACTTGAAATGTGAATTAGTGACTAGAAAATGGTTAAGTGTAGTGACTTGAAATTGTGAACTTGTTTAATGAAATGGTTAAATGTAGTGACTTGAAATTGTGAACTTGTTTCCTGAAAAGGTTAAGTGTAGTGACTTGAAATGTGAATTAGTGACTTGAAAATAGTTAAGTGTAGTGACTTTAAATATTGACCTTGTTTATTGAAATGGTTAAATGTAGTGACTTGAAATTGTGAACTAATTTCTGGATAATGGTCAAATGTAGTGACTTGAAATGTGAATTAGAGACATGAAAATGGTTAAGTGTAGTGACTTTAAATTGTGAACTTGTTTATTGAAATTGTTAAATGTAGTGACTTAAAATTGTGAACTTATTTCTTGAAAATGGTCAAGTGTAGTAACTTGAAGTTGAGAACTTGTTTCTTGAAAATGTTTCTGATTAGATATTTGAAATGTGAATTAGTGACTAGAAAATGGTTAAGTGTAGTGACTTGAAATTGAGAACTTGTTTCTTGAAAATGTTTAAGATTAGTGTCTTAAAATGTGAATTAGTGACTAGAAAATGGTTAAGTGTAGTGACTTGAAATGTGAATTAGTGACTTGAAAATGGTTAAGTGTAGTTACTTGAAATGTGAATTAGTGACTTGAAAATGGTAAAGTGAAGTGACTTGAAATTGTGAAATTGGTGAATGAAATGGTTAAATGTTGTGACCTAAAATTCTGAACTTGTTTCTTGAAAATGGTTAAGTGTAGTGACTTGAAATGTGAATTAGTGACTTGAAAATGGTAAAGTGTAGTGACTTGAAATTGTGAAATTGTTGAATGAAATGGTTAAATGTTGTGACTTGAAATTGTGTACTTGTTTCTTGACAATGGTTAAGTGTAGTGACTTGAAATGTGAATTAGTGACTTGAAAATGGTTAAATGTAGTGACTTGAAATTGTAAACTTGTTTCTAGAAAATGTTTAAGATTAGTTACTTGAAATGTGAATTAGTGACTAGAAAATGGTAAAGTGTAGTGACTTGAAATTGTGAACTTGTTTCTTAAAAATGGTTAAGCGTAGTGACTTGAAATGTGAATTAGTGACTTGAAAATGGTTAAATGTAGTGACATGAAATTGTGAACATGTTTCTTGAAAATGGTTAAGTGTAATGACTTGAAGTTGAGAACTTGTTTCTTGAAAATGTTTCAGATTAGATATTTGAAATGTGAATTAGTGACTAGAAAATGGTTAAGTGTAGTGACTTGAAATTGAGAACTTGTTTCTTGAAAATGTTTAAGATTAGTGTCTTAAAATGTGAATTAGTGACTAGAAAATGGTTAAGTGTAGTGACTTGAAATGTGAATTAGTGACTTGAAAATGGTTAAGTGTAGTTACTTGAAATGTGAATTAGTGACTTGAAAATGGTAAAGTGAAGTGACTTGAAATTGTGAAATTGGTGAATGAAATGGTTAAATGTTGTGACCTAAAATTGTGAACTTGTTTCTTGAAAATGGTTAAGTGTAGAGACTTGAAATGTGAATTAGTGAATTAGTGACTTGAAAATGGTTAAGCGTAGTGACTTGAAATGTGAATTAGTGACGTGAAAATGGTTAAATATAGTGACTCGAAACTGTGAACTTGTTACTTGAAATTTGAACTAGTAACTTGAAATGGTTAAATGTAGTGACATGAAATTGTGAACATGTTTCTTGAAAATGGTTAAGTGTAGTGACTTGAAGTTGAGAACTTCTTTCTTGAAAATATTTCAGATTAGATATTTGAAATGTGAATTAGTGACTAGAAAATGGTTAAGTGTAGTGACTTGAAATTGAGAACTTGTTTCTTGAAAATGTTTAAGATTAGTGACTTAAAATGTGAATTAGTGACTAGAAAATGGTTAAGTGTAGTGACTTGAAATGTGAATTAGTGACTTGAAAATGGTTAAGTGTAGTTACTTGAAATTTGAATTAGTGACTTGAAAATGGTAAAGTGAAGTGACTTGAAATTGTGAAATTGGTGAATGAAATGGTTAAATGTTGTGACCTAAAATTCTGAACTTGTTTCTTGAAAATGGTTAAGTGTAGTGACTTGAAATGTGAATTAGTGACTTGAAAATGGTAAAGTGTAGTGACTTGAAATTGTGAAATTGTTGAATGAAATGGTTAAATGTTGTGACTTGAAATTGTGAACTTGTTTCTTGACAATGGTTAAGTGTAGTTACTTGAAATGTTAATTAGTGACTTGAAAATGGTAAAGTGTAGTGACTTGAAATTGTGAACTTGTTTCTTAAAAATGGTTAGGTGTCGTGATTTGAAATGTGAATTAGTGACTTGAAAATGGTAAAGTGTAGTGACTTGAAATTGTGAACTTGTTTCTTAAAAATGGTTAAGCGTAGTGACTTGAAATGTGAATTAGTGACTTGAAAATGGTTAAATGTAGTGACATGAAATTGTGAACTTGTTTCTTGAAAATGTTTAAGATTAGTGTCACACCCCGAATCCCAACGAGGCGTGATTGGCACCCGTAGCCGACATGGCCCGAGAGAACCAATCTTTACTTACTCAATCATATGCATGCCATAAGAAACCCATAAACACATATCAACTATCAAGACCAACAGTGGAAGTCATGGAACATGATATATGTACATATATGCGAAACTTGGCCGTTGAGGCCACCAAGTCAAGGACGACATATCCCTTCTACATTCATACACCCACATCCATCTACAAAAGCCTCTAACAAGAGCATTGACCAAAATGAACCATAAGTCGGGACAAGTCCCCGCATTACACAATATATACAATACCAAAACATATATACACTCTGACTCGGAGAAGCCCCGAATGAGCTGGAGCTCACCAAAGAGCCGCTAACACTGGCAATCTACTGAGGAGGCCTACTGGGACCTGCGCCTGCAGCAAGTAAGGTAAATTCCCCGAGAGGGGTCAGTATGAAATAAGTACTGAGTATGCAAGGCTCAGATGAAACTATACAACACATGAATATTTCAATGAATATGTCAATGAACTCAAAACATATGAATACTCAATGTGAATAAGTCACCATGTTATTCTTTGGAAACCATGTGGATTGCTTTCATTATTTTCATTACTTTCTTTATCTCAATGCTCACATGTCATTACATAACACAATGTACCCGGGCCCCGACTGATCAGTGGGTCTTTCATATCATCATATAGGGATCGAGTCGAGCTAGGCTTATGCCCCTAGACTTGCCACCCTTGGGATCGAGTCGAGCTAGGCTTACGCCCCTAGACTTGCCACCCATAAATCCATATCTCGGGATCGAGTCGAGCTAGGCTTATGCCCCTAGACTTGCCACCCGTACTTGATCATTGACCACATTTGCATTACTTTGATCATTACTTTGAGATTGATACTTTGATAATCATAACATCACTTTGGAACTTTGGAACACAACATTGTTGGAAACTTTGAATCATTGACCAATAAGTGAAGGACATGTGAACAAATATCAATGAGAAATATAACATCACTAGCACCATGATACTATTGGAACCATTGGACAAGAAGCCATGAACAAGAGACACAAGTATAGGCACTATTGGAATATTGGAACATAGCCTTCTTTGAACTTTCGGAACATTAATCATGAATATGAGAAATGAGATTCACAATTGATCAATGAGTAGGAAATATATGACAATGACCATAAATAAGTGCATATGGGATACCTTGGTACATTTCGGAATAGAACTAAAGAAATGTCAATTGTGAACACTATTGGCCGTAGAAAGATACGGACAAAATAACCTTGCATACCTTGGATTCGCAATACGAATCTACAACCTTAGATGCGTAGACAATAATCCCACTCCTTCTTTATGTGTCTACAAATACATAAAGAAATTCACATTAACCACCAATTACTTTACAAATGCATACCATGTCAATGAATTACATGTTTGGCTTTCAACATGTCATTTCCCTTTGACAAAACCATTGATCATACTATTATTCCAAAAATTCCATAATATTCCCAACATTGACCAATACATGAAAATCAATACATTTCACCACAATACTTCTCCTTTACACTTTCTTATCCATAACACATCACAAATAATCCATCAAAGCACCTTAATTCAACTCATAACACATATCGGCCAAAATCCCAAAATTCCCACTTTTAGAAAAGAACAAGTTTTATACCAAAAATAACACCATACATGTTCATATTTTGTCCATACCATGCTTTTTCATCAAAGGCACAAGGCCTAATTCACACTTGAATTCCATATACCACAAATCTCATACAAACTCACCAAGTTCCATGACCAACTTTTCCAAGCACAACCAACATGATATACATATTCTTTTATGCATATAAGATATTAATCCATGAAAATAAATACTTACCAAGGCTTGGAATATGTTGATCTTGTCCAAGACGTCTCAAGGAAATTATTTTGCTTTAGGGTTTGGAAATGAGAAATGTTTGTGAAAAATGTCCTAAAAGATATGAGAGTTTTGTGTGAATAAAAGAAAATCTGATGTTGGAGCCTTTATATAGTACTCAAGGCATCCTTAGCCACATTTGGTATTTAATACAATGTTTACTTGGTCAACATTGGAAGATTGGGTCATTTCCTCTTTGGGCCTTGTCTTTTATTCCATATTGGGCCTCAAATTGGGCCCAATAACATGTCTCAACTTAGCCCACCAATTCTTATGTATAATACATCATATATCTCATGTTTAATTAATTCCATAATGCCACGACAATATTCACTTATGAGATTTTCATTCGTAGCCTCAATCGCAAAAATAGGAATTCTAGTCACCTATGGCTTCTTTGAACATTTTGGTAAATTCTTGTATTCCATGGTTTGATCATGTAGGAGTATGTAGTAGTGTATCGAGGTATTTGAAGCCTTAACAACGCTAAAGGAACTCCAAGGAATCAAAAGAAACCATGGAAGAATCGTCGTTGCATTTCGTCGCAAAACGAGCTCGAAAAGGCCAATTATGTTGTGCCTTGCGCCACTGCCTTGCTTTGCAGCAGTGGCGCAGGAATTGAAGGTTCTCTGAATCAGTGGCCTGCTGGATTTTTCAGCCATTTTTTTCTAACACTTGCATATCATCCAATACCCTATCAAAACACTACAAAATACTTACGTAGTGACCTTAATCATCAAGTAAACATGACTCCAAGGTACCAAATGAGGTTGGAAATGTATGGGGTATTACACAAGACATCTCCGACTAAAATCTAATCACATGTACGAGGCTCGAAGTAAATTTTTTTTTTTCATCACCAACCTTACAAAATACATACTCATAGCGTCTCGAAACTTAAGTAACCATTGTTCAACATCATCACATAGGTCGAAAAGGTACGGGGTGTTACATTCTTCCCCCCTTAGGAACATTCGTCCTCGAATGTTAACAACATGTCTTATACACAACAATGTATCTTTACTCTAACATACCGATAAACATTCACATAATGCTTTTAAATACTTACTTGTTATTATTCCACCTCCGCACTGTGAACTTCTTGGTCCATTTGGAATAAGTGGGGATACTTTGATTTCATCATTTCTTCCGCTTCCCATGTGATCTCCTCTACTTGTGGATTTCTCCAAAGGACTTTTACGGATGCTATGTCTTTATTTCTTAATCTCTTTACTTGTCTATCTAGGATAGCAATGGGCACCTCTTCATAAGTGAGATCCTCTGCCACTTGAACATCTTCTACGGGCACAATACGTGAAGGATCTCCTATGCATTTTCGGAGCATCGACACATGAAATACCGGATGGACGGAGGTAAGTTCTTGAGGTAAGGCTAATTTATATGCGACTTGCCCAAATCTTCTAATAACTTCATAGGGGCCTATGTAACGTGGACTCAATTTCCCTTTCTTTCCGAACCGCATTACCCCTTTCATCGGTGACACCTTTAAAAACACCCAATCACCTATGGCAAATTCAAGCCCTCTTCTTCTAACATCGGCATATGACTTGTGACGACTTTGAGCCATTTGTAACCGTTGTTGGATAACTTTAACTTTCTCCATGGCTTGGTGAACAATATCTGGCCCAAGTAAAGCAGTTTCACCTGCTTCAAACCATCCGATTGGTGATCTACACTTCCTTCCATACAAGGCTTCATAAGGTGCCATTTTAATACTTGAATGATAGCTATTGTTATACGCAAATTCAATAAGAGGCAAATGGTCATCCCAACAAATCCAACGTACATGCTCGTAGCATATCTTCAAGTGTCTGAATAGTACGTTCTGCTTGGCCATCGGTCTGAGGATGGAAAGCCGTACTCAAATTCACCTGAGTACCCAAACTCCGCTGAAAAGATTTCCAAAAGTGTGCTGTGAACTGTGCTCCTCTGTCTGATATAATAGAAAGTGGAATACCATGCAATCGTACTATCTCTTTTACATACAATTTCGCATAATCCTCAGCTGTATAGGTCGTCTTGACAGGTAGAAAATGCGCCGACTTGGTAAGTCGGTCCACTATGACCCATATGGAATCAAACTTCCGCAATGTACGAGGCAAGCCCGTAATAAAATCCATATTAATCATATCCCACTTCCAGACTGGAAGATTGATACATTGCATGTAACCTCCCGGTTTCTGATGTTCCACTTTCACCTGTTGACAATTTGGGCATTGCGCGACAAATTCTGCAATATTCTTCTTCATGTTGCCCCACCAATACACTTCTTTCAATTCATGGTACATTTTAGTAGCACCCGGATGAATGGAATAGCGCGAATGGTGCGCCTCTGTCATTATTTGTGTCCTCAGCTCATCTATGTCCGGTACACATAGTCTCCCTTGACATTGAAGCACCCCTTCCGATGTAATATCAAATGCCTTGGTCAGATTCTGCTGCACATTCTCCTTTAGCTGTAATAAAATAGAATCCGCATACTGTTTCTCTTTCACTTCAGCTATCAAGGAGGATTCTGCTGCATTCTGCACCATAACTCTATCATCGGAGGATTCAATAAGGCGAACTCCCAAGCTGGCTAATTGATTCAAATCTTTGATTATCTCACGCTTTTCATTCAACTGACCACTAGTGCTTTCGACTGCCTTACGGCTCAATGCATCAGCTACGACATTTGCTTTGCCTGGGTGATAAAGAATATCAATGTCATAGTATTTTAAAAGCTCTAACCACCTTCGTTGCCTTAAATTGAGTTCCTTCTGCTTAAAAAGATATTGCAAGCTTTTGTGATCCGTATAGATGTCAACATGAACACCATATAAATAATGACGCCATATCTTTAAAGCAAAAACTACCGCTGCCAATTCAAGATCATGTGTGGGATAGTTTTTCTCATGTGGCCGCAACTGTCGTGAGGCATATGCTATCACCCTGCCATGCTGCATTAATACACATCCGAGACCAATCCCGGAAGCATCACAATACACTGCATAGCCCTCTGTGCCTTCAGGAAGAACTAACACTGGTGTAGAAGTCAACTTATCTTTCAGGTTTTGAAACCCTCTTTCACATGCATCATTACATTGAAATTTAATTGCCTTGTGAGTTAACTTTGTCAATGGTGCCGCAATAGAAGTAAAACCTTCTACAAATCTTCGGTAATAACCTGCCAAACCCAGAAAACTGCGAATCTCTGTGGGTGTCGTAGGTCTTGGCCAATTCTTCACTGCTTCAATCTTTTGGGTATCAACCTGTATGCCTTCATCTGATACAATGTGACCCAAGAACGCGACTGATTTCAACCAAAACTCACATTTGGAGAATTTTGCATACAACTTACGGTCACGGAGAATTTGCAACACTTGCCGTAAGTGATAAGCATGGTCTTCTGGTGATCTTGAATAAATAAGGATGTCATCTATAAATACTGTCACGAACACGTCTAGGAATGGCTTGAACACTCTGTTCATCAAATCCATAAACACAGCTGGTGCATTTGTTAGCCCAAATGACATAACTAAAAATTCATAATGGCCATACCGTGTTCGGAAAGCTGTCTTGGGTACATCCTCCTCTCAAACTCTGACCTGATGGTAACCCGACCTCAAGTCAATTTTTGAAAAATACCTGGCACCCTGTAACTGATCAAACAAATCATCAATGCGAGGAAGGGGGTATTTATTCTTGATCGTTACTTTATTCAGTTGCCGATAGTCGATGCACATTCTCAAGGTGCCATCTTTCTTGCGTACGAATAATACCGGTGCACCCCACGGGGACATACTAGGCCTAATGAAGCCTTTATGCAGCAAATCTTTCAACTGCTCCTTCAATTCACGCAGTTCCGCTGGAGCCATTCTATATGGAGGGATAGAAATAGGCTGAGTGCCTGGAATCACATCAATGCCGAATTCCACTTCCCGTTCTGGGGGTAAACCTGGAAGATCCTCTGGAAATACATCAAGAAATTCATTGACGATCGGTACAGACTGTGGAGTTAATGGTTCTGCATCATTATCTTTCACTCGTACCAAATGACATATGTATCCCTTGGCAATCATTTTTCTGGCTTTCAAATAGGAAATAAATCTTCCTCGTGGTGCCCCTACCTTACCCTGCCATTCTAGAACATTTTCCTGTGGAAAACAAAATTGCACCTTCTTGGCCCGGCAATCTACCGTAGCATAACAAGAGGCCAACCAATCCATTCCCATAATTACATCAAAATCCACCATGTTCAATTCAATAAGATCGGCCAACGTATCATGACCACACACAGTTACCACACAGTTACGATACACTCTCTTTGCAACAATATATTCACCAACTGGTGTAGATACTTCAATTGACTTAATTAATATTTCCGGTGTCGTTGCAAATTTCGCAGCAACCAATGGAGTAACATAGAAAAATGTAGAGCCTGGGTCAATTAATGCATATACATTATGTGAGAATATGGATAATGTACCTGTGACGACATCTGGGGAAGCCTCTGAATTCTGGCGGTCCACCAAAGCATAAGTACGATTCTGGACCCCGCTAGTACTGGCTCCTCCTCTGGCACCTCTACGTCGACCAATAGGCTGCACCCCTCGGCCCTGTGAAGGAACCGATGCTGAAGACGCAACAGCCGACCCAGCTGGTCGTGCTATACCACCCATGCTCCGCTGTGGACATTCTCTCGCTATATGTCCCGGCATACCACACCAAAAGCAGACATTCATCCCTGTCCGACATGGACCTGTGTGCATACGCCCGCAGTGCTGACACTGCTGACGAGGAAAACCTGCTGACTGTGATCCATGACCCCCACTACTCTGTCCAACTGAACCACCTCGAAACCCTCGAGACTGAGGATAAGCATTCCCTGTGGAATAAGAGAACGACGGTCTAGGTGGTCTAGGAAACATACGGGGCCTAGTTCCTCCTTGGGACATCATAGGTGGTCCCATAGGTCTAGCCCTTTTGGACTGTCCCCTATCAAATTCATGTACCCTGCGTCTTTGTCTCTGATCCTTCATTTTCTGGGCGAAGGCTTGTATGCGAGCAATGTCCATGTCTCTATTCAAGGCCGCAATAGTGCAATCTCTTACCAAGTATGGCTCTAGTCTGTCCACGTATCTATGGACCCTGTCTGTCATCGTAGCCACAACATTTGGCGCATATCGAGCCAAGGAATTAAATTGCAAGCTATATTCTCGGACGCTCAAATTTCCTTGACGGAGATTTAGGAATTGATCCGCACGTGCCTCACGGATCTCATAGGGCAAGTAATGATCAAGGAAAGCCACTTTAAACTCTTCCCAAGTAGGTGGATCTGCACCAATGTCACGGGATTTCTTCCAATCCTCATACCACAATATTGCCTCTCCCTTCAACCTGTACGCAGCAAGTTCAACTGTCTCTACCCCTGTCACATGCATAACTTCCAATGCCCTCTGAATTTGATCCACGAAGTCCTGTGGATCTGCTTTTGGATCTGCCCCTGTGAATATAGGAGGGTCCAGTTTCAAGAAATCCTGTGTTCTGCGACTTGCCATTCTAGCCTCATCATCATCATGTGCCATAGCACCAGCTCTTCCCTGGATTTGTTCCGCCACTAACTGTGTCAACATCTGTACAGCATTCCTAAGATCCTGATCTGTGGCATTTGTCGGTGGTTCCACGGGCACTTCCCTTCTTCTCGGCTCTTCTGGAGCTGAAGAAGTAGAAGAAGCTCGCGTTGCGAACTCAGTTTCAGCCCCACCTTGAGCAACTTGTTCAGGCGGTGGTCTACTTGTTCCTTCACCAGCAATTCTATTGATCAGCTTACTTTTACCTTTTCCTCTTCCTCTTCTAGTGTTCGGCATTTTGACTATACCAAAGAAAAACAATTACCAAAATCAGATACAATACAACTGACAACATTGGCTCTATTGCACGATCTAGAGTGAAGGAAAGAAACAACATCCTAAATGTCCCGTAGCCTCCTACTTATAAATGTGGTGCACAACACATCGATAAGTAAGACTCTACTCAGACACGGCTTTGTATACATCCTTAGACCGACTGCTCTGATACCACTTTTGTCACACCCCGAATCCCAACGAGGCGTGATTGGCACCCGTAGCCGACATGGCCCGAGAGAACCAATCTTTACTTACTCAATCATATGCATGCCAAAGAAACCCATAAACACATATCAACTATCAAGACCAACAATGGAAGTCATGGAACATGATATATGTACATATATGCGAAACTTGGCCGTTGAGGCCACCAAGTCAAGGACGACATATCCCTTCTACATTCATACACCCACATCCATCTACAAAAGCCTCTAACAAGAGCATTGACCAAAATGAACCATAAGTCGGGACAAGTCCCCGCATTACACAATATATACAATACCAAAACATATATACACTCTGACTCGGAGAAGCCCCGAATGAGCTGGAGCTCACCAAAGAGCCGCTAACACTGGCAATCTACTGAGGAGGCCTACTGGGACCTGCGCCTGCAGCAAGTAAGGTAAATTCCCCGAGAGGGGTCAGTACGAAATAAGTACTGAGTATGCAAGGCTCAGATGAAACTATACAACACATGAATATTTCAATGAATATGTCAATGAACTCAAAACATATGAATACTCAATGTGAATAAGTCACCATGTTATTCTTTGGAAACCATGTGGATTGCTTTCATTATTTTCATTACTTTCTTTATCTCAATGCTCACATGTCATTACATAACACAATGTACCCGGGCCCCGACTGATCAGTGGGTCTTTCATATCATCATATAGGGATCGAGTCGAGCTAGGCTTATGCCCCTAGACTTGCCACCCTTGGGATCGAGTCGAGCTAGGCTTACGCCCCTAGACTTGCCACCCATAAATCCATATCTCGGGATCGAGTCGAGCTAGGCTTACGCCCCTAGACTTGCCACCCGTACTTGATCATTGACCACATTTGCATTACTTTGATCATTACTTTGAGATTGATACTTTGATAATCATAACATCACTTTGGAACTTTGGAACACAACATTGTTGGAAACTTTGAATCATTGACCAATAAGTGAAGGACATGTGAACAAATATCAATGAGAAATATAACATCACTAGCACCATGATACTATTGGAACCATTGGACAAGAAGCCATGAACAAGAGACACAAGTATAGGCACTATTGGAATATTGGAACATAGCCTTCTTTGAACTTTCGGAACATTAATCATGAATATGAGAAATGAGATTCACAATTGATCAATGAGTAGGAAATATATGACAATGACCATAAATAAGTGCATATGGGATACCTTGGTACATTTCGGAATAGAACTAAAGAAATGTCAATTGTGAACACTATTGGCCGTAGAAAGATACGGACAAAATAACCTTGCATACCTTGGATTCGCAATACGAATCTACAACCTTAGATGCGTAGACAATAATCCCACTCCTTCTTTATGTGTCTACAAATACATAACGAAATTCACATTAACCACCAATTACTTTACAAATGCATACCATGTCAATGAATTACATGTTTGGCTTTCAACATGTCATTTCCCTTTGACAAAACCATTGATCATACTATTATTCCAAACATTCCATAATATTCCCAACATTGACCAATACATGAAAATCAATACATTTCACCACAATACTTCTCCTTTACACTTTCTTATCCATAACACATCACAAATAATCCATCAAAGCACCTTAATTCAACTCATAACACATATCGGCCAAAATCCCAAAATTCCCACTTTTAGAAAAGAACAAGTTTTATACCAAAAATAACACCATACATGTTCATATTTTTTCCATACCATGCTTTTTCATCAAAGGCACAAGGCCTAATTCACACTTGAATTCCATATACCACAAATCTCATACAAACTCACCAAGTTCCATGACCAACTTTTCCAAGCACAACCAACATGATATACATATTCTTTTATGCATATAAGATATTAATCCATGAAAATAAATACTTACCAAGGCTTGGAATATGTTGATCTTGTCCAAGACGTCTCAAGGAAATTATTTTGCTTTAGGGTTTGGAAATGAGAAATGTTTGTGAAAAATGTCCAAAAAGATATGAGAGTTTTGTGTGAATAAAAGAAAATCTGATGTTGGAGCCTTTATATAGTACTCAAGGCATCCTTAGCCACATTTGGTATTTAATACAATGTTTACTTGGTCAACATTGGAAGATTGGGTCATTTCCTCTTTGGGCCTTGTCTTTTATTCCATATTGGGCCTCAAATTGGGCCCAATAACATGTCTCAACTTAGCCCACCAATTCTCATGTATAATACATCATATATCTCATGTTTAATTAATTCCATAATGCCACGACAATATTCACTTATGAGATTTTCATTCGTAGCCTCAATCGCAAAAATAGGAATTCTAGTCACCTATGGCTTCTTTGAACATTTTGGTAAATTCTTGTATTCCATGGTTTGATCATGTAGGAGTATGTAGTAGTGTATCGAGGTATTTGAAGCCTTAACAACGCTAAAGGAACTCCAAGGAATCAAAAGAAACCATGGAAGAATCGTCGTTGCATTTCGTCGCAAAACGAGCTCGGAAAGGCCAATTATGTTGTGCCTTGCGCCACTGCCTTGCTTTGCAGCAGTGGCGCAGGAATTGAAGGTTCTCTGAATCAGTGGCCTGCTGGATTTTTCAGCCATTTTTTTCTAACACTTGCATATCATCCAATACCCTATCAAAACACTACAAAATACTTACGTAGTGACCTTAATCATCAAGTAAACATGACTCCAAGTACCAAATGAGGTTGGAAATGTATGGGGTATTACACAAGACATCTCCGACTAAAATCTAATCACATGTACGAGGCTCGAAGTAAATTTTTTTTTTCATCACCAACCTTACAAAATACATACTCATAGCGTCTCGAAACTTAAGTAACCATTGTTCAACATCATCACATAGGTCGAAAAGGTACGGGGTGTTACATTCTTCCCCCCTTAGGAACATTCGTCCTCGAATGTTAACAACATGTCTTATACACAACAATGTATCTTTACTCTAACATACCGATAAACATTCACATAATGCTTTTAAATACTTACTTGTTATTGTTCCACCTCCGCACTGTGAACTTCTTGGTCCATTTGGAATAAGTGGGGATACTTTGATTTCATCATTTCTTCCGCTTCCCATGTGATCTCCTCTACTTGTGGATTTCTCCAAAGGACTTTTACGGATGCTATGTCTTTATTTCTCAATCTCTTTACTTGTCTATCTAGGATAGCAATGGGCACCTCTTCATAAGTGAGATCCTCTGCCACTTGAACATCTTCTACGGGCACAATACGTGAAGGATCTCCTATGCATTTCCGGAGCATCGACACATGAAATACCGGATGGACGGAGGTAAGTTCTTGAGGTAAGGCTAATTCATATGCGACTTGCCCAAATCTTCTAATAACTTCATAGGGGCCTATGTAACGTGGACTCAATTTCCCTTTCTTTCCGAACCGCATTACCCCTTTCATCGGTGACACCTTTAAAAACACCCAATCACCTATGGCAAATTCAAGCCCTCTTCTTCTAACATCGGCATATGACTTGTGACGACTTTGAGCCGTTTGTAACCGTTGTTGGATAACTTTAACTTTCTCCATGGCTTGGTGAACAATATCTGGCCCAAGTAAAGCAGTTTCACCTGCTTCAAACCATCCGATTGGTGATCTACACTTCCTTCCATACAAGGCTTCATAAGGTGCCATTTTAATACTTGAATGATAGCTATTGTTATACGCAAATTCAATAAGAGGCAAATGGTCATCCCAACAAATCCAACGTACATGCTCGTAGCATATCTTCAAGTGTCTGAATAGTACGTTCTGCTTGGCCATCGGTCTGAGGATGGAAAGCCGTACTCAAATTCACCTGAGTACCCAAACTCCGCTGAAAAGATTTCCAAAAGTGTGTTGTGAACTGTGCTCCTCTGTCTGATATAATAGAAAGTGGAATACCATGCAATCGTACTATCTCTTTTACATACAATTTCGCATAATCCTCAGCTGTATAGGTCGTCTTGACAGGTAGAAAATGCGCCGACTTGGTAAGTCGGTCCACTATGACCCATATGGAATCAAACTTCCGCAATGTACGAGGCAAGCCCGTAATAAAATCCATATTAATCATATCCCACTTCCAGACTGGAAGATTGATACATTGCATGTAACCTCCCGGTTTCTGATGTTCCACTTTCACCTGTTGACAATTTGGGCATTGCGCGACAAATTCTGCAATATTCTTCTTCATGTTGCCCCACCAATACACTTCTTTCAATTCATGGTACATTTTAGTAGCACCCGGATGAATGGAATAGCGCGAATGGTGCGCCTCTGTCATTATTCGTGTCCTCAGCTCATCTATGTCCGGTACACATAGTCTCCCTTGACATTGAAGCACCCCTTCCGATGTAATATCAAATGCCTTGGTCAGATTCTGCTGCACATTCTCCTTTAGCTGTAATAAAATAGAATCCGCATACTGTTTCTCTTTCACTTCAGCTATCAAGGAGGATTCTGCTGCATTCTGCACCATAACTCTATCATCGGAGGATTCAATAAGGCGAACTCCCAAGCTGGCTAATTGATTCAAATCTTTGATTATCTCACGCTTTTCATTCAACTGACCACTAGTGCTTTCGACTGCCTTACGGCTCAATGCATCAGCTACGACATTTGCTTTGCCTGGGTGATAAAGAATATCAATGTCATAGTATTTTAAAAGCTCTAACCACCTTCGTTGCCTCAAATTGAGTTCCTTCTGCTTAAAAAGATATTGCAAGCTTTTGTGATCCGTATAGATGTCAACATGAACACCATATAAATAATGACGCCATATCTTTAAAGCAAAAACTACCGCTGCCAATTCAAGATCATGTGTGGGATAGTTTTTCTCATGTGGCCGCAACTGTCGTGAGGCATATGCTATCACCCTGCCATGCTGCATTAATACACATCCGAGACCAATCCCGGAAGCATCACAATACACTGCATAGCCCTCTGTGCCTTCAGGAAGAACTAACACTGGTGTAGAAGTCAACTTATCTTTCAAGTTTTGAAACCCTCTTTCACATGCATCATTCCATTGAAATTTAATTGCCTTGTGAGTTAACTTTGTCAATGGTGCCGCAATAGAAGTAAAACCTTCTACAAATCTTCGGTAATAACCTGCCAAACCCAGAAAACTGCGAATCTCTGTGGGTGTCGTAGGTCTTGGCCAATTCTTCACTGCTTCAATCTTTTGGGTATCAACCTGTATGCCTTCATCTGATACAATGTGACCCAAGAACGCGACTGATTTCAACCAAAACTCACATTTGGAGAATTTTGCATACAACTTACGGTCACGGAGAATTTGCAACACTTGCCGTAAGTGATAAGCATGGTCTTCTGGTGATCTTGAATAAATAAGGATGTCATCTATAAATACTGTCACGAACACGTCTAGGAATGGCTTGAACACTCTGTTCATCAAATCCATAAACACAGCTGGTGCATTTGTTAGCCCAAATGACATAACTAAAAATTCATAATGGCCATACCGTGTTCGGAAAGCTGTCTTGGGTACATCCTCCTCTCAAACTCTGACCTGATGGTAACCCGACCTCAAGTCAATTTTTGAAAAATACCTGGCACCCTGTAACTGATCAAACAAATCATCAATGCGAGGAAGGGGGTATTTATTCTTGATCGTTACTTTATTCAGTTGCCGATAGTCGATGCACATTCTCAAGGTGCCATCTTTCTTGCGTACGAATAATACCGGTGCACCCCACGGGGACATACTAGGCCTAATGAAGCCTTTATGCAGCAAATCTTTCAACTGCTCCTTCAATTCACGCAGTTCCGCTGGAGCCATTCTATATGGAGGGATAGAAATAGGCTGAGTGCCTGGAATCACATCAATGCCGAATTCCACTTCCCGTTCTGGGGGTAAACCTGGAAGATCCTCTGGAAATACATCAAGAAATTCATTGACGATCGGTACAGACTGTGGAGTTAATGGTTCTGCATCATTATCTTTCACTCGTACCAAATGACATATGTATCCCTTGGCAATCATTTTTCTGGCTTTCAAATAGGAAATAAATCTTCCTCGTGGTGCCCCTACCTTACCCTGCCATTCTAGAACATTTTCCTGTGGAAAACAAAATTGCACCTTCTTGGCCCGGCAATCTACCGTAGCATAACAAGAGGCCAACCAATCCATTCCCATAATTACATCAAAATCCACCATGTTCAATTCAATAAGATCGGCCAACGTATCATGACCACACACAGTTACCACACAGTTACGATACACTCTCTTTGCAACAATATATTCACCAACTGGTGTAGATACTTCAATTGACTTAATTAATATTTCCGGTGTCGTTGCAAATTTCGCAGCAACCAATGGAGTAACATAGAAAAATGTAGAGCCTGGGTCAATTAATGCATATACATTATGTGAGAATATGGATAATGTACCTGTGACGACATCTGGGGAAGCCTCTGAATTCTGGCGGTCCACCAAAGCATAAGTACGATTCTGGACCCCGCTAGTACTGGCTCCTCCTCTGGCACCTCTACGTCGACCAATAGGCTGCACCCCTCGGCCCTGTGAAGGAACCGATGCTGAAGACGCAACAGCCGACCCAGCTGGTCGTGCTATACCACCCATGCTCCGCTGTGGACATTCTCTCGCTATATGTCCCGGCATACCACACCAAAAGCAGACATTCATCCCTGTCCGACATGGACCTGTGTGCATACGCCCGCAGTGCTGACACTGCTGACGAGGAAAACCTGCTGACTGTGATCCATGACCCCCACTACTCTGTCCAACTGAACCACCTCGAAACCCTCGAGACTGAGGATAAGCATTCCCTGTGGAATAAGAGAACGACGGTCTAGGTGGTCTAGGAAACATACGGGGCCTAGTTCCTCCTTGGGACATCATAGGTGGTCCCATAGGTCTAGCCCTTTTGGACTGTCCCCTATCAAATTCATGTACCCTGCGTCTTTGTCTCTGATCCTTCATTTTCTGGGCGAAGGCTTGTATGCGAGCAATGTCCATGTCTCTATTCAAGGCCGCAATAGTGCAATCTCTTACCAAGTATGGCTCTAGTCTGTCCACGTATCTATGGACCCTGTCTGTCATCGTAGCCACAACATTTGGCGCATATCGAGCCAAGGAATTAAATTGCAAGCTATATTCTCGGACGCTCAAATTTCCTTGACGGAGATTTAGGAATTGATCCGCACGTGCCTCACGGATCTCATAGGGCAAGTAATGATCAAGGAAAGCCACTTTAAACTCTTCCCAAGTAGGTGGATCTGCACCAATGTCACGGGATTTCTTCCAATCCTCATACCACAATATTGCCTCTCCCTTCAACCTGTACGCAGCAAGTTCAACTGTCTCTACCCCTGTCACATGCATAACTTCCAATGCCCTCTGAATTTGATCCACGAAGTCCTGTGGATCTGCTTTTGGATCTGCCCCTGTGAATATAGGAGGGTCCAGTTTCAAGAAATCCTGTGTTCTGCGACTTGCCATTCTAGCCTCATCATCATCATGTGCCATAGCACCAGCTCTTCCCTGGATTTGTTCCGCCACTAACTGTGTCAACATCTGTACAGCATTCCTAAGATCCTGATCTGTGGCATTTGTCGGTGGTTCCACGGGCACTTCCCTTCTTCTCGGCTCTTCTGGAGCTGAAGAAGTAGAAGAAGCTCGCGTTGCGAACTCAGTTTCAGCCCCACCTTGAGCAACTTGTTCAGGCGGTGGTCTACTTGTTCCTTCACCAGCAATTCTATTGATCAGCTTACTTTTACCTTTTCCTCTTCCTCTTCTAGTGTTCGGCATTTTGACTATACCAAAGAAAAACAATTACCAAAATCAGATACAATACAACTGACAACATTGGCTCTATTGCACGATCTAGAGTGAAGGAAAGAAACAACATCCTAAATGTCCCGTAGCCTCCTACTTATAAATGTGGTGCACAACACATCGATAAGTAAGACTCTACTCAGACACGGCTTTGTATACATCCTTAGACCGACTGCTCTGATACCACTTTTGTCACACCCCGAATCCCAACGAGGCGTGATTGGCACCCGTAGCCGACATGGCCCGAGAGAACCAATCTTTACTTACTCAATCATATGCATGCCAAAGAAACCCATAAACACATATCAACTATCAAGACCAACAATGGAAGTCATGGAACATGATATATGTACATATATGCGAAACTTGGCCGTTGAGGCCACCAAGTCAAGGACGACATATCCCTTCTACATTCATACACCCACATCCATCTACAAAAGCCTCTAACAAGAGCATTGACCAAAATGAACCATAAGTCGGGACAAGTCCCCGCATTACACAATATATACAATACCAAAACATATATACACTCTGACTCGGAGAAGCCCCGAATGAGCTGGAGCTCACCAAAGAGCCGCTAACACTGGCAATCTACTGAGGAGGCCTACTGGGACCTGCGCCTGCAGCAAGTAAGGTAAATTCCCCGAGAGGGGTCAGTACGAAATAAGTACTGAGTATGCAAGGCTCAGATGAAACTATACAACACATGAATATTTCAATGAATATGTCAATGAACTCAAAACATATGAATACTCAATGTGAATAAGTCACCATGTTATTCTTTGGAAACCATGTGGATTGCTTTCATTATTTTCATTACTTTCTTTATCTCAATGCTCACATGTCATTACATAACACAATGTACCCGGGCCCCGACTGATCAGTGGGTCTTTCATATCATCATATAGGGATCGAGTCGAGCTAGGCTTATGCCCCTAGACTTGCCACCCTTGGGATCGAGTCGAGCTAGGCTTACGCCCCTAGACTTGCCACCCATAAATCCATATCTCGGGATCGAGTCGAGCTAGGCTTACGCCCCTAGACTTGCCACCCGTACTTGATCATTGACCACATTTGCATTACTTTGATCATTACTTTGAGATTGATACTTTGATAATCATAACATCACTTTGGAACTTTGGAACACAACATTGTTGGAAACTTTGAATCATTGACCAATAAGTGAAGGACATGTGAACAAATATCAATGAGAAATATAACATCACTAGCACCATGATACTATTGGAACCATTGGACAAGAAGCCATGAACAAGAGACACAAGTATAGGCACTATTGGAATATTGGAACATAGCCTTCTTTGAACTTTCGGAACATTAATCATGAATATGAGAAATGAGATTCACAATTGATCAATGAGTAGGAAATATATGACAATGACCATAAATAAGTGCATATGGGATACCTTGGTACATTTCGGAATAGAACTAAAGAAATGTCAATTGTGAACACTATTGGCCGTAGAAAGATACGGACAAAATAACCTTGCATACCTTGGATTCGCAATACGAATCTACAACCTTAGATGCGTAGACAATAATCCCACTCCTTCTTTATGTGTCTACAAATACATAACGAAATTCACATTAACCACCAATTACTTTACAAATGCATACCATGTCAATGAATTACATGTTTGGCTTTCAACATGTCATTTCCCTTTGACAAAACCATTGATCATACTATTATTCCAAAAATTCCATAATATTCCCAACATTGACCAATACATGAAAATCAATACATTTCACCACAATACTTCTCCTTTACACTTTCTTATCCATAACACATCACAAATAATCCATCAAAGCACCTTAATTCAACTCATAACACATATCGGCCAAAATCCCAAAATTCCCACTTTTAGAAAAGAACAAGTTTTATACCAAAAATAACACCATACATGTTCATATTTTTTCCATACCATGCTTTTTCATCAAAGGCACAAGGCCTAATTCACACTTGAATTCCATATACCACAAATCTCATACAAACTCACCAAGTTCCATGACCAACTTTTCCAAGCACAACCAACATGATATACATATTCTTTTATGCATATAAGATATTAATCCATGAAAATAAATACTTACCAAGGCTTGGAATATGTTGATCTTGTCCAAGACGTCTCAAGGAAATTATTTTGCTTTAGGGTTTGGAAATGAGAAATGTTTGTGAAAAATGTCCAAAAAGATATGAGAGTTTTGTGTGAATAAAAGAAAATCTGATGTTGGAGCCTTTATATAGTACTCAAGGCATCCTTAGCCACATTTGGTATTTAATACAATGTTTACTTGGTCAACATTGGAAGATTGGGTCATTTCCTCTTTGGGCCTTGTCTTTTATTCCATATTGGGCCTCAAATTGGGCCCAATAACATGTCTCAACTTAGCCCACCAATTCTCATGTATAATACATCATATATCTCATGTTTAATTAATTCCATAATGCCACGACAATATTCACTTATGAGATTTTCATTCGTAGCCTCAATCGCAAAAATAGGAATTCTAGTCACCTATGGCTTCTTTGAACATTTTGGTAAATTCTTGTATTCCATGGTTTGATCATGTAGGAGTATGTAGTAGTGTATCGAGGTATTTGAAGCCTTAACAACGCTAAAGGAACTCCAAGGAATCAAAAGAAACCATGGAAGAATCGTCGTTGCATTTCGTCGCAAAACGAGCTCGGAAAGGCCAATTATGTTGTGCCTTGCGCCACTGCCTTGCTTTGCAGCAGTGGCGCAGGAATTGAAGGTTCTCTGAATCAGTGGCCTGCTGGATTTTTCAGCCATTTTTTTCTAACACTTGCATATCATCCAATACCCTATCAAAACACTACAAAATACTTACGTAGTGACCTTAATCATCAAGTAAACATGACTCCAAGGTACCAAATGAGGTTGGAAATGTATGGGGTATTACACAAGACATCTCCGACTAAAATCTAATCACATGTACGAGGCTCGAAGTAAATTTTTTTTTTCATCACCAACCTTACAAAATACATACTCATAGCGTCTCGAAACTTAAGTAACCATTGTTCAACATCATCACATAGGTCGAAAAGGTACGGGGTGTTACATTCTTCCCCCCTTAGGAACATTCGTCCTCGAATGTTAACAACATGTCTTATACACAACAATGTATCTTTACTCTAACATACCGATAAACATTCACATAATGCTTTTAAATACTTACTTGTTATTGTTCCACCTCCGCACTGTGAACTTCTTGGTCCATTTGGAATAAGTGGGGATACTTTGATTTCATCATTTCTTCCGCTTCCCATGTGATCTCCTCTACTTGTGGATTTCTCCAAAGGACTTTTACGGATGCTATGTCTTTATTTCTCAATCTCTTTACTTGTCTATCTAGGATAGCAATGGGCACCTCTTCATAAGTGAGATCCTCTGCCACTTGAACATCTTCTACGGGCACAATACGTGAAGGATCTCCTATGCATTTCCGGAGCATCGACACATGAAATACCGGATGGACGGAGGTAAGTTCTTGAGGTAAGGCTAATTCATATGCGACTTGCCCAAATCTTCTAATAACTTCATAGGGGCCTATGTAACGTGGACTCAATTTCCCTTTCTTTCCGAACCGCATTACCCCTTTCATCGGTGACACCTTTAAAAACACCCAATCACCTATGGCAAATTCAAGCCCTCTTCTTCTAACATCGGCATATGACTTGTGACGACTTTGAGCCGTTTGTAACCGTTGTTGGATAACTTTAACTTTCTCCATGGCTTGGTGAACAATATCTGGCCCAAGTAAAGCAGTTTCACCTGCTTCAAACCATCCGATTAGTGATCTACACTTCCTTCCATACAAGGCTTCATAAGGTGCCATTTTAATACTTGAATGATAGCTATTGTTATACGCAAATTCAATAAGAGGCAAATGGTCATCCCAACAAATCCAACGTACATGCTCGTAGCATATCTTCAAGTGTCTGAATAGTACGTTCTGCTTGGCCATCGGTCTGAGGATGGAAAGCCGTACTCAAATTCACCTGAGTACCCAAACTCCGCTGAAAAGATTTCCAAAAGTGTGCTGTGAACTGTGCTCCTCTGTCTGATATAATAGAAAGTGGAATACCATGCAATCGTACTATCTCTTTTACATACAATTTCGCATAATCCTCAGCTGTATAGGTCGTCTTGACAGGTAGAAAATGCGCCGACTTGGTAAGTCGGTCCACTATGACCCATATGGAATCAAACTTCCGCAATGTACGAGGCAAGCCCGTAATAAAATCCATATTAATCATATCCCACTTCCAGACTGGAAGATTGATACATTGCATGTAACCTCCCGGTTTCTGATGTTCCACTTTCACCTGTTGACAATTTGGGCATTGCGCGACAAATTCTGCAATATTCTTCTTCATGTTGCCCCACCAATACACTTCTTTCAATTCATGGTACATTTTAGTAGCACCCGAATGAATGGAATAGCGCGAATGGTGCGCCTCTGTCATTATTCGTGTCCTCAGCTCATCTATGTCCGGTACACATAGTCTCCCTTGACATTGAAGCACCCCTTCCGATGTAATATCAAATGCCTTGGTCAGATTCTGCTGCACATTCTCCTTTAGCTGTAATAAAATAGAATCCGCATACTGTTTCTCTTTCACTTCAGCTATCAAGGAGGATTCTGCTGCATTCTGCACCATAACTCTATCATCGGAGGATTCAATAAGGCGAACTCCCAAGCTGGCTAATTGATTCAAATCTTTGATTATCTCACGCTTTTCATTCAACTGACCACTAGTGCTTTCGACTGCCTTACGGCTCAATGCATCAGCTACGACATTTGCTTTGCCTGGGTGATAAAGAATATCAATGTCATAGTATTTTAAAAGCTCTAACCACCTTCGTTGCCTCAAATTGAGTTCCTTCTGCTTAAAAAGATATTGCAAGCTTTTGTGATCCGTATAGATGTCAACATGAACACCATATAAATAATGACGCCATATCTTTAAAGCAAAAACTACCGCTGCCAATTCAAGATCATGTGTGGGATAGTTTTTCTCATGTGGCCGCAACTGTCGTGAGGCATATGCTATCACCCTGCCATGCTGCATTAATACACATTCGAGACCAATCCCGGAAGCATCACAATACACTGCATAGCCCTCTGTGCCTTCAGGAAGAACTAACACTGGTGTAGAAGTCAACTTATCTTTCAAGTTTTGAAACCCTCTTTCACATGCATCATTCCATTGAAATTTAATTGCCTTGTGAGTTAACTTTGTCAATGGTGCCGCAATAGAAGTAAAACCTTCTACAAATCTTCGGTAATAATCTGCCAAACCCAGAAAACTGCGAATCTCTGTGGGTGTCGTAGGTCTTGGCCAATTCTTCACTGCTTCAATCTTTTGGGTATCAACCTGTATGCCTTCATCTGATACAATGTGACCCAAGAACGCAACTGATTTCAACCAAAACTCACATTTGGAGAATTTTGCATACAACTTACGGTCACGGAGAATTTGCAACACTTGCCGTAAGTGATAAGCATGGTCTTCTGGTGATCTTGAATAAACAAGGATGTCATCTATAAATACTGTCACGAACACGTCTAGGAATGGCTTGAACACTCTGTTCATCAAATCCATAAACACAGCCGGTGCATTTGTTAGCCTAAATGACATAACTAAAAATTCATAATGGCCATACCGTGTTCGGAAAGCTGTCTTGGGTACATCCTCCTCTCTAACTCTGACCTGATGGTAACCCGACCTCAAGTCAATTTTTGAAAAATACCTGGCACCCTGTAACTGATCAAACAAATCATCAATGCGAGGAAGGGGGTATTTATTCTTGATCGTTACTTTATTCAGTTGCCGATAGTCGATGCACATTCTTAAGGTGCCATCTTTCTTGCGTACGAATAATACCGGTGCACCCCACGGGGACATACTAGGCCTAATGAAGCCTTTATCCAGCAAATCTTTCAACTGCTCCTTCAATTCACGCAGTTCCGCTGGAGCCATTCTATATGGAGGGATAGAAATAGGCTGAGTGCCTGGAATCACATCAATGCCGAATTCCACTTCCCGTTCTGGGGGTAAACCTGGAAGATCCTCTGGAAATACATCAAGAAATTCATTGACGATCGGTACAGACTGTGGAGTTAATGGTTCTGCATCATTATCTTTCACTCGTACCAAATGACATATGTATCCCTTGGCAATTATTTTTCTGGCTTTCAAATAGGAAATAAATCTTCCTCGTGGTGCCCCTACCTTACCCTGCCATTCTAGAACATTTTCCTGTGGAAAACAAAATTGCACCTTCTTCGCCCGGCAATCTACCGTAGCATAACAAGAGGCCAACCAATCCATTCCCATAATTACATCAAAATCCACCATGTTCAATTCAATAAGATCGGCCAACGTATCATGACCACACACAGTTACCACACAGTTATGATACACTCTCTTTGCAACAATATATTCACCAACTGGTGTAGATACTTCAATTGACTTAATTAATATTTCCGGTGTCGTTGCAAATTTTGCAGCAACCAATGGAGTAACATAGGAAAATGTAGAGCCTGGGTCAATTAATGCATATACATTATGTGAGAATATGGATAATGTACCTGTGACGACATCTGGGGAAGCCTCTGAATTCTGGCGGTCCACCAAAGCATAAGTACGATTCTGGACCCCGCTAGTACTGGCTCCTCCTCTGGCACCTCTACCTCGACCAATAGGCTGCACCCCTCGGCCCTGTGAAGGAACCGATGCTGAAGACGCAACAGCCGACCCAGCTGGTCGTGCTATACCACCCATGCTCCGCTGTGGACATTCTCTCGCTATATGTCCCGGCATACCACACCAAAAGCAGACATTCATCCCTGTCCGACATGGACCTGTGTGCATACGCCCGCAGTGCTGACACTGCTGACGAGGAAAACCTGCTGACTGTGATCCATGACCCCCACTACTCTGTCCAACTGAACCACCTCGAAACCCTCGAGACTGAGGATAAGCATTCCCTGTGGAATAAGAGAACGACGGTCTAGGTGGTCTAGGAAACATACGGGGCCTAGTTCCTCCTTGGGACATCATAGGTGGTCCCATAGGTCTAGCCCTTTTGGACTGTCCCCTATCAAATTCATGTACCCTGCGTCTTTGTCTCTGATCCTCCATTTTCTGGGCGAAGGCTTGTATGCGAGCAATGTCCATGTCTCTATTCAAGGCCGCAATAGTGCAATCTCTTACCAAGTATGGCTCTAGTCTGTCCACGTATCTATGGACCCTGTCTGTCATCGTAGCCACAACATTTGGCGCATATCGAGCCAAGGAATTAAATTGCAAGCTATATTCTCGGACGCTCAAATTTCCTTGACGGAGATTTAGGAATTGATCCGCACGTGCCTCACGGATCTCATAGGGCAAGTAATGATCAAGGAAAGCCACTTTAAACTCTTCCCAAGTAGGTGGATCTGCACCAATGTCACGGGATTTCTTCCAATCCTCATACCACAATATTGCCTCTCCCTTCAACCTGTACGCAGCAAGTTCAACTGTCTCTACCCCTGTCACATGCATAACTTCCAATGCCCTCTGAATTTGATCCACGAAGTCCTGTGGATCTGCTTTTGGATCTGCCCCTGTGAATATAGGAGGGTCCAGTTTCAAGAAATCCTGTGTTCTGCGACTTGCCATTCTAGCCTCATCATCATCATGTGCCATAGCACCAGCTCTTCCCTGGATTTGTTCCGCCACTAACTGTGTCAACATCTGTACAGCATTCCTAAGATCCTGATCTGTGGCATTTGTCGGTGGTTCCACGGGCACTTCCCTTCTTCTCGGCTCTTCTGGAGCTGAAGAAGTAGAAGAAGCTCGCGTTGCGAACTCAGTTTCAGCCCCACCTTGAGCAACTTGTTCAGGCGGTGGTCTACTTGTTCCTTCACCAGCAATTCTATTGATCAGCTTACTTTTACCTTTTCCTCTTCCTCTTCTAGTGTTCGGCATTTTGACTATACCAAAGAAAAACAATTACCAAAATCAGATACAATACAACTGACAACATTGGCTCTATTGCACGATCTAGAGTGAAGGAAAGAAACAACATCCTAAATGTCCCGTAGCCTCCTACTTATAAATGTGGTGCACAACACATCGATAAGTAAGACTCTACTCAGACACGGCTTTGTATACATCCTTAGACCGACTGCTCTGATACCACTTTTGTCACACCCCGAATCCCAACGAGGCGTGATTGGCACCCGTAGCCGACATGGCCCGAGAGAACCAATCTTTACTTACTCAATCATATGCATGCCAAAGAAACCCATAAACACATATCAACTATCAAGACCAACAATGGAAGTCATGGAACATGATATATGTACATATATGCGAAACTTGGCCGTTGAGGCCACCAAGTCAAGGACGACATATCCCTTCTACATTCATACACCCACATCCATCTACAAAAGCCTCTAACAAGAGCATTGACCAAAATGAACCATAAGTCGGGACAAGTCCCCGCATTACACAATATATACAATACCAAAACATATATACACTCTGACTCGGAGAAGCCCCGAATGAGCTGGAGCTCACCAAAGAGCCGCTAACACTGGCAATCTACTGAGGAGGCCTACTGGGACCTGCACCTGCAGCAAGTAAGGTAAATTCCCCGAGAGGGGTCAGTACGAAATAAGTACTGAGTATGCAAGGCTCAGATGAAACTATACAACACATGAATATTTCAATGAATATGTCAATGAACTCAAAACATATGAATACTCAATGTGAATAAGTCACCATGTTATTCTTTGGAAACCATGTGGATTGCTTTCATTATTTTCATTACTTTCTTTATCTCAATGCTCACATGTCATTACATAACACAATGTACCCGGGCCCCGACTGATCAGTGGGTCTTTCATATCATCATATAGGGATCGAGTCGAGCTAGGCTTATGCCCCTAGACTTGCCACCCTTGGGATCGAGTCGAGCTAGGCTTACGCCCCTAGACTTGCCACCCATAAATCCATATCTCGGGATCGAGTCGAGCTAGGCTTACGCCCCTAGACTTGCCACCCGTACTTGATCATTGACCACATTTGCATTACTTTGATCATTACTTTGAGATTGATACTTTGATAATCATAACATCACTTTGGAACTTTGGAACACAACATTGTTGGAAACTTTGAATCATTGACCAATAAGTGAAGGACATGTGAACAAATATCAATGAGAAATATAACATCACTAGCACCATGATACTATTGGAACCATTGGACAAGAAGCCATGAACAAGAGACACAAGTATAGGCACTATTGGAATATTGGAACATAGCCTTCTTTGAACTTTCGGAACATTAATCATGAATATGAGAAATGAGATTCACAATTGATCAATGAGTAGGAAATATATGACAATGACCATAAATAAGTGCATATGGGATACCTTGGTACATTTCGGAATAGAACTAAAGAAATGTCAATTGTGAACACTATTGGCCGTAGAAAGATACGGACAAAATAACCTTGCATACCTTGGATTCGCAATACGAATCTACAACCTTAGATGCGTAGACAATAATCCCACTCCTTCTTTATGTGTCTACAAATACATAACGAAATTCACATTAACCACCAATTACTTTACAAATGCATACCATGTCAATGAATTACATGTTTGGCTTTCAACATGTCATTTCCCTTTGACAAAACCATTGATCATACTATTATTCCAAAAATTCCATAATATTCCCAACATTGACCAATACATGAAAATCAATACATTTCACCACAATACTTCTCCTTTACACTTTCTTATCCATAACACATCACAAATAATCCATCAAAGCACCTTAATTCAACTCATAACACATATCGGCCAAAATCCCAAAATTCCCACTTTTAGAAAAGAACAAGTTTTATACCAAAAATAACACCATACATGTTCATATTTTTTCCATACCATGCTTTTTCATCAAAGGCACAAGGCCTAATTCACACTTGAATTCCATATACCACAAATCTCATACAAACTCACCAAGTTCCATGACCAACTTTTCCAAGCACAACCAACATGATATACATATTCTTTTATGCATATAAGATATTAATCCATGAAAATAAATACTTACCAAGGCTTGGAATATGTTGATCTTGTCCAAGACGTCTCAAGGAAATTATTTTGCTTTAGGGTTTGGAAATGAGAAATGTTTGTGAAAAATGTCCAAAAAGATATGAGAGTTTTGTGTGAATAAAAGAAAATCTGATGTTGGAGCCTTTATATAGTACTCAAGGCATCCTTAGCCACATTTGGTATTTAATACAATGTTTACTTGGTCAACATTGGAAGATTGGGTCATTTCCTCTTTGGGCCTTGTCTTTTATTCCATATTGGGCCTCAAATTGGGCCCAATAACATGTCTCAACTTAGCCCACCAATTCTCATGTATAATACATCATATATCTCATGTTTAATTAATTCCATAATGCCACGACAATATTCACTTATGAGATTTTCATTCGTAGCCTCAATCGCAAAAATAGGAATTCTAGTCACCTATGGCTTCTTTGAACATTTTGGTAAATTCTTGTATTCCATGGTTTGATCATGTAGGAGTATGTAGTAGTGTATCGAGGTATTTGAAGCCTTAACAACGCTAAAGGAACTCCAAGGAATCAAAAGAAACCATGGAAGAATCGTCGTTGCATTTCGTCGCAAAACGTCGGAAAGGCCAATTATGTTGTGCCTTGCGCCACTGCCTTGCTTTGCAGCAGTGGCGCAGGAATTGAAGGTTCTCTGAATCAGTGGCCTGCTGGATTTTTCAGCCATTTTTTTCTAACACTTGCATATCATCCAATACCCTATCAAAACACTACAAAATACTTACGTAGTGACCTTAATCATCAAGTAAACATGACTCCAAGGTACCAAATGAGGTTGGAAATGTATGGGGTATTACACAAGACATCTCCGACTAAAATCTAATCACATGTACGAGGCTCGAAGTAAATTTTTTTTTTCATCACCAACCTTACAAAATACATACTCATAGCGTCTCGAAACTTAAGTAACCATTGTTCAACATCATCACATAGGTCGAAAAGGTACGGGGTGTTACATTCTTCCCCCCTTAGGAACATTCGTCCTCGAATGTTAACAACATGTCTTATACACAACAATGTATCTTTACTCTAACATACCGATAAACATTCACATAATGCTTTTAAATACTTACTTGTTATTGTTCCACCTCCGCACTGTGAACTTCTTGGTCCATTTGGAATAAGTGGGGATACTTTGATTTCATCATTTCTTCCGCTTCCCATGTGATCTCCTCTACTTGTGGATTTCTCCAAAGGACTTTTACGGATGCTATGTCTTTATTTCTCAATCTCTTTACTTGTCTATCTAGGATAGCAATGGGCACCTCTTCATAAGTGAGATCCTCTGCCACTTGAACATCTTCTACGGGCACAATACGTGAAGGATCTCCTATGCATTTCCGGAGCATCGACACATGAAATACCGGATGGACGGAGGTAAGTTCTTGAGGTAAGGCTAATTCATATGAGACTTGCCCAAATCTTCTAATAACTTCATAGGGGCCTATGTAACGTGGACTCAATTTCCCTTTCTTTCCGAACCGCATTACCCCTTTCATCGGTGACACCTTTAAAAACACCCAATCACCTATGGCAAATTCAAGCCCTCTTCTTCTAACATCGGCATATGACTTGTGACGACTTTGAGCCGTTTGTAACCGTTGTTGGATAACTTTAACTTTCTCCATGGCTTGGTGAACAATATCTGGCCCAAGTAAAGCAGTTTCACCTGCTTCAAACCATCCGATTGGTGATCTACACTTCCTTCCATACAAGGCTTCATAAGGTGCCATTTTAATACTTGAATGATAGCTATTGTTATACGCAAATTCAATAAGAGGCAAATGGTCATCCCAACAAATCCAACGTACATGCTCGTAGCATATCTTCAAGTGTCTGAATAGTACGTTCTGCTTGGCCATCGGTCTGAGGATGGAAAGCCGTACTCAAATTCACCTGAGTACCCAAACTCCGCTGAAAAGATTTCCAAAAGTGTGCTGTGAACTGTGCTCCTCTGTCTGATATAATAGAAAGTGGAATACCATGCAATCGTACTATCTCTTTTACATACAATTTCGCATAATCCTCAGCTGTATAGGTCGTCTTGACAGGTAGAAAATGCGCCGACTTGGTAAGTCGGTCCACTATGACCCATATGGAATCAAACTTCCGCAATGTACGAGGCAAGCCCGTAATAAAATCCATATTAATCATATCCCACTTCCAGACTGGAAGATTGATACATTGCATGTAACCTCCCGGTTTTTGATGTTCCACTTTCACCTGTTGACAATTTGGGCATTGCGCGACAAATTCTGCAATATTCTTCTTCATGTTGCCCCACCAATACACTTCTTTCAATTCATGGTACATTTTAGTAGCACCCGGATGAATGGAATAGCGCGAATGGTGCGCCTCTGTCATTATTCGTGTCCTCAGCTCATCTATGTCCGGTACACATAGTCTCCCTTGACATTGAAGCACCCCTTCCGATGTAATATCAAATGCCTTGGTCAGATTCTGCTGCACATTCTCCTTTAGCTGTAATAAAATAGAATCCGCATACTGTTTCTCTTTCACTTCAGCTATCAAGGAGGATTCTGCTGCATTCTGCACCATAACTCTATCATCGGAGGATTCAATAAGGCGAACTCCCAAGCTGGCTAATTGATTCAAATCTTTGATTATCTCACGCTTTTCATTCAACTGACCACTAGTGCTTTCGACTGCCTTACGGCTCAATGCATCAGCTACGACATTTGCTTTGCCTGGGTGATAAAGAATATCAATGTCATAGTATTTTAAAAGCTCTAACCACCTTCGTTGCCTCAAATTGAGTTCCTTCTGCTTAAAAAGATATTGCAAGCTTTTGTGATCCGTATAGATGTCAACATGAACACCATATAAATAATGACGCCATATCTTTAAAGCAAAAACTACCGCTGCCAATTCAAGATCATGTGTGGGATAGTTTTTCTCATGTGGCCGCAACTGTCGTGAGGCATATGCTATCACCCTGCCATGCTGCATTAATACACATCCGAGACCAATCCCGGAAGCATCACAATACACTGCATAGCCCTCTGTGCCTTCAGGAAGAACTAACACTGGTGTAGAAGTCAACTTATCTTTCAGGTTTTGAAACCCTCTTTCACATGCATCATTCCATTGAAATTTAATTGCCTTGTGAGTTAACTTTGTCAATGGTGCCGCAATAGAAGCAAAACCTTCTACAAATTTTCGGTAATAACCTGCCAAACCCAGAAAACTGCGAATCTCTGTGGGTGTCGTAGGTCTTGGCCAATTCTTCACTGCTTCAATCTTTTGGGTATCAACCTGTATGCCTTCATCTGATACAATGTGACCCAAGAACGCGACTGATTTCAACCAAAACTCACATTTGGAGAATTTTGCATACAACTTACGGTCACGGAGAATTTGCAACACTTGCCGTAAGTGATAAGCATGGTCTTCTGGTGATCTTGAATAAACAAGGATGTCATCTATAAATACTGTCACGAACACGTCTAGGAATGGCTTGAACACTCTGTTCATCAAATCCATAAACACAGCCGGTGCATTTGTTAGCCCAAATGACATAACTAAAAATTCATAATGGCCATACCGTGTTCGGAAAGCTGTCTTGGGTACATCCTCCTCTCTAACTCTGACCTGATGGTAACCCGACCTCAAGTCAATTTTTGAAAAATACCTGGCACCCTGTAACTGATCAAACAAATCATCAATGCGAGGAAGGGGGTATTTATTCTTGATCGTTACTTTATTCAGTTGCCGATAGTCGATGCACATTCTCAAGGTGCCATCTTTCTTGCGTACGAATAATACCGGTGCACCCCACGGGGACATACTAGGCCTAATGAAGCCTTTATGCAGCAAATCTTTCAACTGCTCCTTCAATTCACGCAGTTCCGCTGGAGCCATTCTATATGGAGGGATAGAAATAGGCTGAGTGCCTGGAATCATATCAATGCCGAATTCCACTTCCCGTTCTGGGGGTAAACCTGGAAGATCCTCTGGAAATACATCAAGAAATTCATTGACGATCGGTACAGACTGTGGAGTTAATGGTTCTGCATCATTATCTTTCACTCGTACCAAATGACATATGTATCCCTTGGCAATTATTTTTCTGGCTTTCAAATAGGAAATAAATCTTCCTCGTGGTGCCCCTACCTTACCCTGCCATTCTAGAACATTTTCCTGTGGAAAACAAAATTGCACCTTCTTGGCCCGGCAATCTACCGTAGCCTAACAAGAGGCCAACCAATCCATTCCCATAATTACATCAAAATCCACCATGTTCAATTCAATAAGATCGGCCAACGTATCATGACCACACACAGTTACCACACAGTTACGATACACTCTCTTTGCAACAATATATTCACCAACTGGTGTAGATACTTCAATTGACTTAATTAATATTTCCGGTGTCGTTGCAAATTTCGCAGCAACCAATGGAGTAACATAGGAAAATGTAGAGCCTGGGTCAATTAATGCATATACATTATGTGAGAATATGGATAATGTACCTGTGACGACATCTGGGGAAGCCTCTGAATTCTGGCGGTCCACCAAAGCATAAGTACGATTCTGGACCCCGCTAGTACTGGCTCCTCCTCTGGCACCTCTACCTCGACCAATAGGCTGCACCCCTCGGCCCTGTGAAGGAACCGATGCTGAAGACGCAACAGCCGACCCAGCTGGTCGTGCTATACCACCCATGCTCCGCTGTGGACATTCTCTCGCTATATGTCCCGGCATACCACACCAAAAGCAGACATTCATCCCTGTCCGACATGGACCTGTGTGCATACGCCCGCAGTGCTGACACTGCTGACGAGGAAAACCTGCTGACTGTGATCCATGACCCCCACTACTCTGTCCAACTGAACCACCTCGAAACCCTCGAGACTGAGGATAAGCATTCCCTGTGGAATAAGAGAACGACGGTCTAGGTGGTCTAGGAAACATACGGGGCCTAGTTCCTCCTTGGGACATCATAGGTGGTCCCATAGGTCTAGCCCTTTTGGACTGTCCCCTATCAAATTCATGTACCCCTGCGTCTTTGTCTCTGATCCTCCATTTTCTGGGCGAAGGCTTGTATGCGAGCAATGTCCATGTCTCTATTCAAGGCCGCAATAGTGCAATCTCTTACCAAGTATGGCTCTAGTCTGTCCACGTATCTATGGACCCTGTCTGTCATCGTAGCCACAACATTTGGCGCATATCGAGCCAAGGAATTAAATTGCAAGCTATATTCTCGGACGCTCAAATTTCCTTGACGGAGATTTAGGAATTGATCCGCACGTGCCTCACGGATCTCATAGGGCAAGTAATGATCAAGGAAAGCCACTTTAAACTCTTCCTAAGTAGGTGGATCTGCACCAATGTCACGGGATTTCTTCTAATCCTCATACCACAATATTGCCTCTCCCTTCAACCTGTACGCAGCAAGTTCAACTGTCTCTACCCCTGTCACATGCATAACTTCCAATGCCCTCTGAATTTGATCCACGAAGTCCTGTGGATCTGCTTTTGGATCTGCCCCTGTGAATATAGGAGGGTCCAGTTTCAAGAAATCCTGTGTTCTGCGACTTGCCACTCTAGCCTCAACATCATCATGTGCCATAGCACCAGCTCTTCCCTGGCTTTGTGCCGCCACTAACTATGTCAACATCTGTACAGCATTCCTAAGATCCTGATCTGTGGCATTTGTCGGTGGTTCCACGGGCACTTCCCTTCTTCTCGGCTCTTCTGGAGCTGAAGAAGTAGAAGAAGCTCGCGTTGCGAACTCAGTTTCAGCCCCACCTTGAGCAACTTGTTCAGGCGGTGGTCTACTTGTTCCTTCACCAGCAATTCTATTGATCAGCTTACTTTTACCTTTTCCTCTTCCTCTTCTAGTGTTCGGCATTTTGACTATACCAAAGAAAAACAATTACCAAAATCAGATACAATACAACTGACAACATTGGCTCTATTGCACGATCTAGAGTGAAGGAAAGAAACAACATCCTAAATGTCCCGTAGCCTCCTACTTATAAATGTGGTGCACAACACATCGATAAGTAAGACTCTACTCAGACACGGCTTTGTAGACATCCTTAGACCGACTGCTCTGATACCACTTTTGTCACACCCCGAATCCCAACGAGGCGTGATTGGCACCCATAGCCGACATGGCCCGAGAGAACCAATCTTTACTTACTCAATCATATGCATGCCAAAGAAACCCATAAACACATATCAACTATCAAGACCAACAATGGAAGTCATGGAACATGATATATGTACATATATGCGAAACTTGGCCGTTGAGGCCACCAAGTCAAGGACGACATATCCCTTCTACATTCATACACCCATATCCATCTACAAAAGCCTCTAACAAGAGCATTGACCAAAATGAACCATAAGTCGGGACAAGTCCCCGCATTACACAATATATACAATACCAAAACATATATACACTCTGACTCGGAGAAGCCCCGAATGAGCTGGAGCTCACCAAAGAGCCGCTAACACTGGCAATCTACTGAGGAGGCCTACTGGGACCTGCGCCTGCAGCAAGTAAGGTAAATTCCCCGAGAGGGGTCAGTACGAAATAAGTACTGAGTATGCAAGGCTCAGATGAAACTATACAACACATGAATATTTCAATGAATATGTCAATGAACTCAAAACATATGAATACTCAATGTGAATAAGTCACCATGTTATTCTTTGGAAACCATGTGGATTGCTTTCATTATTTTCATTACTTTCTTTATCTCAATGCTCACATGTCATTACATAACACAATGTACCCGGGCCCCGACTGATCAGTGGGTCTTTCATATCATCATATAGGGATCGAGTCGAGCTAGGCTTATGCCCCTAGACTTGCCACCCTTGGGATCGAGTCGAGCTAGGCTTACGCCCCTAGACTTGCCACCCATAAATCCATATCTCGAGATCGAGTCGAGCTAGGCTTACGCCCCTAGACTTGCCACCCGTACTTGATCATTGACCACATTTGCATTACTTTGATCATTACTTTGAGATTGATACTTTGATAATCATAACATCACTTTGGAACTTTGGAACACAACATTGTTGGAAACTTTGAATCATTGACCAATAAGTGAAGGACATGTGAACAAATATCAATGAGAAATATAACATCACTAGCACCATGATACTATTGGAACCATTGGACAAGAAGCCATGAACAAGAGACACAAGTATAGGCACTATTGGAATATTGGAACATAGCCTTCTTTGAACTTTCGGAACATTAATCATGAATATGAGAAATGAGATTCACAATTGATCAATGAGTAGGAAATATATGACAATGACCATAAATAAGTGCATATGGGATACCTTGGTACATTTCGGAATAGAACTAAAGAAATGTCAATTGTGAACACTATTGGCCGTAGAAAGATACGGACAAAATAACCTTGCATACCTTGGATTCGCAATACGAATCTACAACCTTAGATGCGTAGACAATAATCCCACTCCTTCTTTATGTGTCTACAAATACATAACGAAATTCACATTAACCACCAATTACTTTACAAATGCATACCATGTCAATGAATTACATGTTTGGCTTTCAACATGTCATTTCCCTTTGACAAAACCATTGATCATACTATTATTCCAAAAATTCCATAATATTCCCAACATTGACCAATACATGAAAATCAATACATTTCACCACAATACTTCTCCTTTACACTTTCTTATCCATAACACATCACAAATAATCCATCAAAGCACCTTAATTCAACTCATAACACATATCGGCCAAAATTCCAAAATTCCCACTTTTAGAAAACAACAAGTTTTATACCAAAAATAACACCATACATGTTCATATTTTGTCCATACCATGCTTTTTCATCAAAGGCACAAGGCCTAATTCACACTTGAATTCCATATACCACAAATCTCATACAAACTCACCAAGTTCCATGACCAACTTTTCCAAGCACAACCAACATGATATACATATTCTTTTATGCATATAAGATATTAATCCATGAAAATAAATACTTACCAAGGCTTGGAATATGTTGATCTTGTCCAAGACGTCTCAAGGAAATTATTTTGCTTTAGGGTTTGGAAATGAGAAATGTTTGTGAAAAATGTCCAAAAAGATATGAGAGTTTTGTGTGAATAAAAGAAAATCTGATGTTGGAGCCTTTATATAGTACTCAAGGCATCCTTAGCCACATTTGGTATTTAATACAATGTTTACTTGGTCAACATTGGAAGATTGGGTCATTTCCTCTTTGGGCCTTGTCTTTTATTCCACATTGGGCCTCAAATTGGGCCCAATAACATGTCTCAACTTAGCCCACCAATTCTCATGTATAATACATCATATATCTCATGTTTAATTAATTCCATAATTCCACGACAATATTCACTTATGAGATTTTCATTCGTAGCCTCAATCGCAAAAATAGGAATTCTAGTCACCTATGGCTTCTTTGAACATTTTGGTAAATTCTTGTATTCCATGGTTTGATCATGTAGGAGTATGTAGTAGTGTATCGAGGTATTTGAAGCCTTAACAACGCTAAAGGAACTCCAAGGAATCAAAAGAAACCATGGAAGAATCGTCGTTGCATTTCGTCGCAAAACGAGCTCGGAAAGGCCAATTATGTTGTGCCTTGCGCCACTGCCTTGCTTTGCAGCAGTGGCGCAGGAATTGAAGGTTCTCTGAATCAGTGGCCTGCTGGATTTTTCAGCCATTTTTTTCTAACACTTGCATATCATCCAATACCCTATCAAAACACTACAAAATACTTACGTAGTGACCTTAATCATCAAGTAAACATGACTCCAAGGTACCAAATGAGGTTGGAAATGTATGGGGTGTTACACAAGACATCTCCGACTAAAATCTAATCACATGTACGAGGCTCGAAGTAAATTTTTTTTTTCATCACCAACCTTACAAAATACATACTCATAGCGTCTCGAAACTTAAGTAACCATTGTTCAACATCATCACATAGGTCGAAAAGGTACGGGGTGTTACAATTAGTGACTTAAAATGTGAATTAGTGACTAGAAAATGGTTAAGTGTAGTGACTTGAAATGTGAATTAGTGACTTGAAAATGGTTAAGTGTAGTTACTTGAAATGTGAATTAGTGACTTGAAAATGGTAAAGTGAAGTGACTTGAAATTGTGAAATTGGTGAATGAAATGGTTAAATGTTGTGACCTAAAATTCTGAACTTGTTTCTTGAAAATGGTTAAGTGTAGTGACTTGAAATGTGAATTAGTGACTTGAAAATGGTAAAGTGTAGTGACTTGAAATTGTGAAATTGTTGAATGAAATGGTTAAATGTTGTGACTTGAAATTGTGTACTTGTTTCTTGACAATGGTTAAGTGTAGTGACTTGAAATGTGAATTAGTGACTTGAAAATGGTTAAATGTAGTGACTTGAAATTGTAAACTTGTTTCTAGAAAATGTTTAAGATTAGTTACTTGAAATGTGAATTAGTGACTAGAAAATGGTAAAGTGTAGTGACTTGAAATTGTGAACTTGTTTCTTAAAAATGGTTAAGCGTAGTGACTTGAAATGTGAATTAGTGACTTGAAAATGGTTAAATGTAGTGACATGAAATTGTGAACATGTTTCTTGAAAATGGTTAAGTGTAATGACTTGAAGTTGAGAACTTGTTTCTTGAAAATGTTTCAGATTAGATATTTGAAATGTGAATTAGTGACTTGAAAATGGTTAAATATAGTGACTTGAAATTGTGAACTTGTTTAATGAAATGGTTAAATGTAGTGACTTGAAAGTGTGAACTTGTTTCTTGAAAAGGTTAAGTGTAGTGACTTGAAATGTGAATTAGTGACTTGAAAATAGTTAAGTGTAGTGACTTTAAATTTTGACCTTGTTTATTGAAAAGGTTTAATGTAGTGACTTGAAATTGTGAACTAATTTCTTGATAATTATCAAATGTAGTGACTTGAAATGTGAATTAGAGACTTGAAAATGGTTAAGTGTAGTGACTTTAAATTGTGAACTTGTTTATTGAAATGGTTAAATGTAGTGACTTGAAATTGTGAACTAATTTCTTGATAATTATCAAATGTAGTGACTTGAAATGTGAATTAGAGACTTGAAAATGGTTAAGTGTAGTGACTTTAAATTGTGAACTTGTTTATTGAAATGGTTAAATGTAGTGACTTGAAATTGTGAACTTATTTCTCGAAAATGGTCAAGTGTAGTGACTTGAAATGTGAATTAGTGACTTGAAAATGGTTAAGCGTAGTGACTTGAAATGTGAATTAGTGACTTGAAAATGGTTAAATATAGTGACTCGAAACTGTGAACTTGTTACTTGAAATTTGAACTAGTAACTTGAAATGGTTAAATGTAGTGACATGAAATTGTGAACATGTTTCTTGAAAATGGTTAAGTGTAGTGACTTGAAGTTGAGAACTTCTTTCTTGAAAATGTTTCAGATTAGATATTTGAAATGTGAATTAGTGACTAGAAAATGGTTAAGTGTAGTGACTTGAAATTGAGAACTTGTTTCTTGAAAATGTTTAAGATTAGTGACTTAAAATGTGAATTAGTGACTAGAAAATGGTTAAGTGTAGTGACTTGAAATGTGAATTAGTGACTTGAAAATGGTTAAGTGTAGTTACTTGAAATGTGAATTAGTGACTTGAAAATGGTAAAGTGAAGTGACTTGAAATTGTGAAATTGGTGAATGAAATGGTTAAATGTTGTGACCTAAAATTCTGAACTTGTTTCTTGAAAATGGTTAAGTGTAGTGACTTGAAATGTGAATTAGTGACTTGAAAATGGTAAAGTGTAGTGACTTGAAATTGTGAAATTGTTGAATGAAATGGTTAAATGTTGTGACTTGAAATTGTGAACTTGTTTCTTGACAATGGTTAAGTGTTGTGACTTGAAATGTGAATTAGTGACTTGAAAATGGTTAAGTGTAGTGACTTGAAATTGTAAACTTGTTTCTAGAAAATGTTTAAGATTAGTTACTTGAAATGTGAATTAGTGACTAAAAAATGGTAAAGTGTAGTGACTTGAAATTGTGAACTTGTTTCTTAAAAATGGTTAAGCGTAGTGACTTGAAATGTGAATTAGTGACTTGAAAATGGTTAAATGTAGTGACATGAAATTGTGAACATGTTTCTTGAAAATGGTTAAGTGTAATGACTTGAAGTTGAGAACTTGTTTCTTGAAAATGTTTCAGATTAGATATTTGAAATGTGAATTAGTGACTAGAAAATGGTTAAGTGTAGAGACTTGAAATTGAGAACTTGTTTTTTTGAAAATGTTTAAGATTAGTGACTAAAAAATCTGAATTAGTTACTAGAAAATGGTTAAGTGTAGTGACTTGAAATGTGAATTAGTGACACTTGAAAATGGATAAATATAGTGACTTGAAATTGCGAACTTGTTTCTAGAAAATGCTTAAGATTAGTTACTTGAAATGTGAATTAGTGACTAGAAAATGGATAAGTGTAGTGACTTGAAATTGTGAACTTGTTTAATGAAATGGTTAAATGTAGTGACTTGAAAATGTGAACTTGTTTCTTGAAAATGGTTAAGTGTAGTGACTTGAAATGTGAATTAGTGACTAGAAAGTAGTTAAGTGTAGCGACTTTAAATTGTGAACTTGTTTCTTGAAAAGGTTAAGTGTAGTGACTTGAAATGTGAATTAGTGACTTGAAAATAGTTAAGTGTAGTGACTTTAAATTTTGACCTTGTTTATTGAAATGGTTAAATGTAGTGACTTGAAATTGTGAACTTATTTCTTGAAAATGGTCAAGTGTAGTGACTTGAAATGTGAATTAGTGACTTGAAATGTGAATTAGTGACTTGAAAATGGTTAAGCGTAGTGACTTGAAATGTGAATTAGTGACTTAAAAATGGTTAAATATAGTGACTTGAAACTGTGAACTTGTTACTTGAAAATGGTTAAGTGTAATGACTTGAAGTTGAGAACTTGTTTCTTGAAAATGTTTCAGATTAGATATTTGAAATGCGAATTAGCGACTAGAAAATGGTTAATTGTAGTGACTTGAAATTGAGAACTTCTTTCTTGAAAATGTTTAAGATTAGTGACTTAAAATGTGAATTAATGACTAGAAAATAGTTAAGTGTAGTGACTTGAAATGTGAATTAGTGACTTGAAAATGGTTAAGTGTAGTTACTTGAAATGTGAATTAGTGACTAGAAAATGGTTAAGTGTAGTGACTAGAAATGTGAATTAGTGACTTGAAAATGGTTAAGTGTAGTTACTTGAAATGTGAATTAGTGACTTGAAAATGGTAAAGTGATGTGACTTGAAATTGTAAAATTGTTTAATGAAATGGTTAAATGTAGTGACTTGAAATTGTGAACTTATTTCTTGAAAATGGTCAAGTGTAGTGACTTGAAATGTGAATTAGTGACTTGAAAATGGTTAAGTGTAGTGACTTGAAATGTGAATTAGTGACTAGAAAGTAGTTAAGTGTAGCGACTTTAAATTGTGAACTTGTTTCTTGAAAAGGTTAAGTGTAGTGACTTGAAATGTGAATTAGTGACTTGAAAATAGTTAAGTGTAGTGACTTTAAATTTTTACCTTGTTTATTGAAATGGTTAAATGTAGTGACTTGAAATTGTGAACTAATTTCTTGATAATTGTCAAATGTAGTGACTTGAAATTGAGAACTTGTGAGACTTGAAAATGGTTAAGTGTAGTGACTTGAAATTGTGAACTTGTTTAATGAAATGGTTAAATGTAGTGACTTGAAAATGTGAACTTGTTTCTTGAAAATGGTTAAGTGTAGTGACTTGAAATGTGAATTAGTGACTTGAAACTAGTTAAGTGTAGCGACTTTAAATTGTGAACTTGTTTCTTGAAAAGGTTAAGTGTAGTGACTTGAAATGTGAATTAGTGACTTGAAAATAGTTAAGTGTAGTGACTTTAAATTGTGAACTTGTTTATTGAAATGGTTAAATGTAGTGACTTGAAATTGTGAACTAATTTCTTTATAATGGTCAAATGTAGTGACTTGAAATGTGAATTAGAGACTTGAAAATGGTTAAGTGTAGTGACTTGAAATTGTGAACTTGATTAATGAAATGGTTAAATGTAGTGACTTGAAAATGTGAACTTGTTTCTTGAAAATGGTTAAGTGTAGTGACTTGAAATGTGAATTAGTGACTTGAAAGTAGTTAAGTGTAGTGACTTTAAGTTGTGAACTTGTTTATTGAAATGGTTAAATGTAGTGACTTGAAATTGTGAACTTATTTCTTGAAAATGGTCAAGTGCAGTGACTTGAAATGTGAATTAGTGACTTGAAAATGGTTAAGTGTAGTGACTTGAAATGTGAATTAGTGACTTAAAAATGGTTAAATATAGTGACTTGAAACTGTGAACTTGTTACTTGAAAATTGTTAAGTGTAATGACTTGAAGTTGAGAACTTGTTTCTTGAAAATGTTTCAGATTAGATATTTGAAATGCGAATTAGCGACTAGAAAATGGTTAATTGTAGTGACTTGAAATTGAGAACTTCTTTCTTGAAAATGTTTAAGATTAGTGACTTAAAATGTGAATTAATGACTAGAAAATAGTTAAGTGTAGTGACTTGAAATGTGAATTAGTGACTTGAAAATGGTTAAGTGTAGCTACTTGAAATGTGAATTAGTGACTAGAAAATGGTTAAGTGTAGTGACTAGAAATGTGAATTAGTGACTTGAAAATGGTTAAGTGTAGTTACTTGAAATGTGAATTAGTGACTTGAAAATGGTAAAGTGATGTGACTGGAAATTGTAAAATTGTTTAATGAAATGGTTAAATGTAGTGACTTGAAATTGTGAACTTATTTCTTGAAAATGGTCAAGTGTAGTGACTTGAAATGTGAATTAGTGACTTGAAAATGTTTAAGCGTAGTGACTTGAAATGTGAATTAGTGACTTGAAAATGGTTAAATATAGTGACTTGAAACTGTGAACTTGTTACTTGAAAATGGTTAAGTGTAATGACTTGAAGTTGAGAACTTGTTTCTTGAAAATGTTTCAGATTAGATATTTGAAATGTGAATTAGTGACTAGAAAATGATTAAGTGTAGAGACTTGAAATTGAGAACTTCTTTCTTGAAAATGTTTAAGATTAGTGACTTAAAATGTGAATTAGTGACTAGAAAATGGTTAAGTGTAGTGACTTGAAATGTGAATTAGTGACTTGAAAATGGTAAAGTGTAGTGACTTGAAATGTGAATTAGTGACTTTAAAATGGTTAAGTGTAGTTACTTGAAATTTGAATTAGTGACTTGAAAATGGTAAAGCGATGTGACTTGAAATTGTGAAATTGTTTAATGAAATGGTTAAATGTAGTGACTTGAAATTGTGAACTTATTTCTTGAAAATGGTCAAGTGTAGTGACTTGAAATGTGAATTAGTGACTTGAAAATGGTTAAGCGTAGTGACTTGAAATGTGAATTAGTGACTTGAAAATGGTTAAATGTAGTGACATGAAATTGTGAACATGTTTCTTGAAAATGGTTAAGTGTAACGACTTGAAGTTGAGAACTTGTTTCTTGAAAATGTTTCAGATTAGATATTTGAAATGTGAATTAGTGACTAGAAAATGGTTAAGTGTAGAGACTTGAAACTGAGAACTTGTTTTTTTGAAAATGATTAAGATTAGTGACTAAAAAATCTGAATTAGTTACTAGAAAATGTTAAGTTTAGTGACTTGAAATGTGATATAGTGACTTGAAAATGGTTAAGTGTAGTTACTTGAAATGTCAATTAGTGACTTGAAAATGGTTAAGTGAAGTGACTTGAAATTGTTGAATGAAATGGTTAAATGTTGTGACTTGAAATTGTGAACTTGTTTCTTGAAAATGGTTAAGTGTATTAACTTGAAATGTGAATTAGTGACTTGAAAATGGTAAAGTGTAGTGACTTGAAATTGTGAAATTGTCGAATGAAATGGTTAAATGTTGTGACTTGAAATTGTGAACTTGTTTCTTGACAATGGTTAAGTGTAGTGACTTGAAATGTGAATTAGTAACTTGAAAATGGTTAAGTGTAGTGACTTGAAATTTTAAACTTTTTTCTTGAAAATGATTAAGTGTAGTTAATTGAAATGTGAATTAGTGACTTGAAAATGGTTAAGTGTAGTGACTTTAAATTGTGAACTTGTTTATTGAAATGGTTAAATGTAGTGACTTGAAATTGTGAACTTATTTCTCGAAAATGGTCAAGTGTAGTGACTTGAAATGTGAATTAGTGACTTGAAAATGGTTAAGCGTAGTGACTTGAAATGTGAATTAGTGACTTGAAAATGGTTAAATATAGTGACTCGAAACTGTGAACTTGTTACTTGAAATTTGAACTAGTAACTTGAAATGGTTAAATGTAGTGACATGAAATTGTGAACATGTTTCTTGAAAATGGTTAAGTGTAGTGACTTGAAGTTGAGAACTTCTTTCTTGAAAATGTTTCAGATTAGATATTTGAAATGTGAATTAGTGACTAGAAAATGGTTAAGTGTAGTGACTTGAAATTGAGAACTTGTTTCTTGAAAATGTTTAAGATTAGTGACTTAAAATGTGAATTAGTGACTAGAAAATGGTTAAGTGTAGTGACTTGAAATGTGAATTAGTGACTTGAAAATGGTTAAGTGTAGTTACTTGAAATGTGAATTAGTGACTTGAAAATGGTAAAGTGAAGTGACTTGAAATTGTGAAATTGGTGAATGAAATGGTTAAATGTTGTGACCTAAAATTCTGAACTTGTTTCTTGAAAATGGTTAAGTGTAGTGACTTGAAATGTGAATTAGTGACTTGAAAATGGTAAAGTGTAGTGACTTGAAATTGTGAAATTGTTGAATGAAATGGTTAAATGTTGTGACTTGAAATTGTGAACTTGTTTCTTGACAATGGTTAAGTGTAGTGACTTGAAATATGAATTAGTGACTTGAAAATGGTTAAGTGTAGTGACTTGAAATTGTAAACTTGTTTCTAGAAAATGTTTAAGATTAGTTACTTGAAATGTGAATTAGTGACTAGAAAATGGTAAAGTGTAGTGACTTGAAATTGTGAACTTGTTTCTTAAAAATGGTTAAGCGTAGTGACTTGAAATGTGAATTAGTGACTTGAAATGGGTTAAATGTAGTGACATGAAATTGTGAACATGTTTCTTGAAAATGGTTAAGTGTAATGACTTGAAGTTAAGAACTTGTTTCTTGAAAATGTTTCAGATTAGATATTTGAAATGTGAATTAGTGACTAGAAAATGGTTAAGTGTAGAGACTTGAAATTGAGAACTTTTGTTTTTGAAAATGTTTAAGATTAGTGACTAAAAAATCTGAATTAGTTACTAGAAAATGGTTAAGTGTAGTGACTTGAAATGTGAATTAGTGACACTTGAAAATGGATAAATATAGTGACTTGAAATTGCGAACTTGTTTCTAGAAAATGCTTAAGATTAGTTACTTGAAATGTGAATTAGTGACTAGAAAATGGTTAAGTGTAGTGACTTGAAATTGTGAACTTGTTTAATGAAATGGTTAAATGTAGTGACTTGAAATTGTGAACTTGTTTCTTGAAAAGGTTAAGTGTAGTGACTTGAAAATAGTTAAGTGTAGTGACTTTAAATTTTGACCTTGTTTATTGAAATTGTTAAATGTAGTGACTTGAAATTGTGAACTAATTTCTTGATAATAGTCAAATGTAGTGACTTCAAATGTGAATTAGAGACTTGAAAATGGTTAAGTGTAGTGACTTGAAATTGTGAACTTGTTTAATGAAATGGTTAAATGTAGTGACTTGAAAATGTGAACTTGTTTCTTGAAAATGGTTAAGTGTAGTGACTTGAAATGTGAATTAGTGACTTGAAAGTAGTTAAGTGTAGCGACTTTAAATTGTGAACTTGTTTCTTGAAAAGGTTAAGTGTAGTGACTTGAAATGTGAATTAGTGACTTGAAAATAGTTAAGTGTAGTGACTTTAAATTTTGAACTTGTTTATTGAAATGGTTAAATGTAGTGACTTGAAATTGTGAACTAATTTCTTGATAATGGTCAAATGTAGTGACTTGAAATGTGAATTAGAGACTTGAAAATGGTTAAGTGTAGTGACTTGAAATTGTGAACATGTTTAATGAAATGGTTAAATGTAGTGACTTGAAAATGTGAACTTGTTTCTTGAAAATGGTTAAGTGTAGTGACTTGAAATGTGAATTAGTGACTTGAAAGTAGTTAAGTGTAGTGACTTTAAGTTGTGAACTTGTTTATTGAAATGGTTAAATGTAGTGACTTGAAATTGTGAACTTATTTCTTGGAAATGGTCAAGTGTAGTGACTTGAAATGTGAATTAGTGACTTGAAAATGGTTAAGCGTAGTGACTTGAAATGTGAATTAGTGACTTAAAAATGGTTAAATATAGTGACTTGAAACTGTGAACTTGTTACTTGAAAATGGTCAAGTGTAATGACTTGAAGTTGAGAACTTGTTTCTTGAAAATGTTTCAGATTAGATATTTGAAATGCGAATTAGCGACTAGAAAATGGTTAATTGTAGTGACTTGAAATTGAGAACTTCTTTCTTGAAAATGTTTAAGATTAGTGACTTAAAATGTGAATTAATGACTAGAAAATAGTTAAGTGTAGTGACTTGAAATGTGAATTAGTGACTTGAAAATGGTTAAGTGTAGTTACTTGAAATGTGAATTAGTGACTAGAAAATGGTTAAGTGTAGTGACTAGAAATGTGAATTAGTGACTTGAAAATGGTTAAGTGTAGTTACTTGAAATGTGAATTAGTGACTTGAAAATGGTAAAGTGATGTGACTTGAAATTGTAAAATTGTTCAATGAAATGGTTAAATGTAGTGACTTGAAATTGTGAACTTATTTCTTGAAAATGGTCAAGTGTAGTGACTTGAAATGTGAATTAGTGACTTGAAAATGGTTAAGTGTAGTGACTTGAAATGTGAATTAGTGACTAGAAAGTAGTTAAGTGTAGCGACTTTAAATTGTGAACTTGTTTCTTGAAAAGGTTAAGTGTAGTGACTTGAAATGTGAATTAGTGACTTGAAAATAGTTAAGTGTAGTGACTTTAAATTTTGACCTTGTTTATTGAAATGGTTAAATGTAGTGACTTGAAATTGTGAACTAATTTCTTGATAATTGTCAAATGTAGTGACTTGAAATTGTGAACTTGTTTAATGAAATGGTTAAATGTAGTGACTTGAAAATGTGAACTTGTTTCTTGAAAATGGTTAAGTGTAGTGACTTGAAATGTGAATTAGTGACTTGAAAGTAGTTAAGTGTAGCGACTTTAAATTGTGAACTTGTTTCTTGAAAAGGTTAAGTGTAGTGACTTGAAATGTGAATTAGTGACTTGAAAATAGTTAAGTGTAGTGACTTTAAATTGTGAACTTGTTTATTGAAATGGTTAAGTGTAATGACTTGAAGTTGAGAACTTGTTTCTTGAAAATGTTTCAGATTAGATATTTGAAATGCGAATTAGCGACTAGAAAATGGTTAATTGTAGTGACTTGAAATTGAGAACTTCTTTCTTGAAAATGTTTAAGATTAGTGACTTAAAATGTGAATTAATGACTAGAAAATAGTTAAGTGTAGTGACTTGAAATGTGAATTAGTGACTTGAAAATGGTTAAGTGTAGTTACTTGAAATGTGAATTAGTGACTAGAAAATGGTTAAGTGTAGTGACTAGAAATGTGAATTAGTGACTTGAAAATGGTTAAGTGTAGTTACTTGAAATGTGAATTAGTGACTTGAAAATGGTAAAGTGATGTGACTTGAAATTGTAAAATTGTTTAATGAAATGGTTAAATGTAGTGACTTGAAATTGTGAACTTATTTCTTGAAAATGGTCAAGTGTAGTGACTTGAAATGTGAATTAGTGACTTGAAAATGTTTAAGCGTAGTGACTTGAAATGTGAATTAGTGACTTGAAAATGGTTAAATATAGTGACTTGAAACTGTGAACTTGTTACTTGAAAATGGTTAAGTGTAATGACTTGAAGTTGAGAACTTGTTTCTTGAAAATGTTTCAGATTAGATATTTGAAATGTGAATTAGTGACTAGAAAATGATTAAGTGTAGAGACTTGAAATTGAGAACTTCTTTCTTGAAAATGTTTAAGATTAGTGACTTAAAATGTGAATTAGTGACTAGAAAATGGTTAAGTGTAGTGACTTGAAATGTGAATTAGTGACTTGAAAATGGTTAAGTGTAGTTACTTGAAATTTGAATTAGTGACTTGAAAATGGTAAAGCGATGTGACTTGAAATTGTGAAATTGTTTAATGAAATGGTTAAATGTAGTGACTTGAAATTGTGAACTTATTTCTTGAAAATGGTCAAGTGTAGTGACTTGAAATGTGAATTAGTGACTTGAAAATGGTTAAGCGTAGTGACTTGAAATGTGAATTAGTGACTTGAAAATGGTTAAATGTAGTGACATGAAATTGTGAACATGTTTCTTGAAAATGGTTAAGTGTAATGACTTGAAGTTGAGAACTTGTTTCTTGAAAATGTTTCAGATTAGATATTTGAAATGTGAATTAGTGACTAGAAAATGGTTAAGTGTAGAGACTTGAAATTGAGAACTTGTTTTTTTGAAAATGATTAAGATTAGTGACTAAAAAATCTGAATTAGTTACTAGAAAATGGTTAAGTTTAGTGACTTGAAATGTGATATAGTGACTTGAAAATGGTTAAGTGTAGTTACTTGAAATGTCAATTAGTGACTTGAAAATGGTTAAGTGAAGTGACTTGAAATTGTTGAATGAAATGGTTAAATGTTGTGACTTGAAATTGTGAACTTGTTTCTTGAAAATGGTTAAGTGTATTAACTTGAAATGTGAATTAGTGACTTGAAAATGGTCAAGTGTAGTGACTTGAAATGTGAATTAGTGACTTGAAAATGGTTAAGTGTAGTGACTTGAAATGTGAATTAGTGACTTGAAAATGGTTAAATATAGTGACTTGAAACTGTGAACTTGTTACTTGAAAATGGTTAAGTGTAATGACTTGAAGTTGAGAACTTGTTTCTTGAAAATGTTTCAGATTAGATATTTGAAATGTGAATTAGTGACTAGAAAATGATTAAGTGTAGAGACTTGAAATTGAGAACTTCTTTCTTGAAAATGTTTAAGATTAGTGACTTAAAATGTGAATTAGTGACTAGAAAATGGTTAAGTGTAGTGACTTGAAATGTGAATTAGTGACTTGAAAATGGTTAAGTGTAGTTACTTGAAATTTGAATTAGTGACTTGAAAATGGTAAAGCGATGTGACTTGAAATTGTGAAATTGTTTAATGAAATGGTTAAATGTAGTGACTTGAAATTGTGAACTTATTTCTTGAAAATGGTCAAGTGTAGTGACTTGAAATGTGAATTAGTGACTTGAAAATGGTTAAGCGTAGTGACTTGAAATGTGAATTAGTGACTTGAAAATGGTTAAATGTAGTGACATGAAATTATGAACATGTTTCTTGAAAATGGTTAAGTGTAATGACTTGAAGTTGAGAACTTGTTTCTTGAAAATGTTTCAGATTAGATATTTGAAATGTGAATTAGTGACTAGAAAATGGTTAAGTGTAGAGACTTGAAATTGAGAACTTGTTTTTTTGAAAATGATTAAGATTAGTGACTAAAAAATCTGAATTAGTTACTAGAAAATGGTTAAGTTTAGTGACTTGAAATGTGATATAGTGACTTGAAAATGGTTAAGTGTAGTTACTTGAAATGTCAATTAGTGACTTGAAAATGGTTAAGTGAAGTGACTTGAAATTGTTGAATGAAATGGTTAAATGTTGTGACTTGAAATTGTGAACTTGTTTCTTGAAAATGGTTAAGTGTATTAACTTGAAATGTGAATTAGTGACTTGAAAATGGTCAAGTGTAGTGACTTGAAATGTGAATTAGTGACTTGAAAATGGTTAAGTGTAGTGACTTGAAATGTGAATTAGTGACTTGAAAATGGTTAAATATAGTGACTTGAAACTGTGAACTTGTTACTTGAAAATGGTTAAGTGTAATGACTTGAAGTTGAGAACTTGTTTCTTGAAAATGTTTCAGATTAGATATTTGAAATGTGAATTAGTGACTAGAAAATGATTAAGTGTAGAGACTTGAAATTGAGAACTTCTTTCTTGAAAATGTTTAAGATTAGTGACTTAAAATGTGAATTAGTGACTAGAAAATGGTTAAGTGTAGTGACTTGAAATGTGAATTAGTGACTTTAAAATGGTTAAGTGTAGTTACTTGAAATTTGAATTAGTGACTTGAAAATGGTAAAGCGATGTGACTTGAAATTGTGAAATTGTTTAATGAAATGGTTAAATGTAGTGACTTGAAATTGTGAACTTATTTCTTGAAAATGGTCAAGTGTAGTGACTTGAAATGTGAATTAGTGACTTGAAAATGGTTAAGCGTAGTGACTTGAAATGTGAATTAGTGACTTGAAAATGGTTAAATGTAGTGACATGAAATTGTGAACATGTTTCTTGAAAATGGTTAAGTGTAATGACTTGAAGTTGAGAACTTGTTTCTTGAAAATGTTTCAGATTAGATATTTGAAATGTGAATTAGTGACTAGAAAATGGTTAAGTGTAGAGACTTGAAATTGAGAACTTGTTTTTTTGAAAATGATTAAGATTAGTGACTAAAAAATCTGAATTAGTTACTAGAAAATGGTTAAGTTTAGTGACTTGAAATGTGATATAGTGACTTGAAAATGGTTAAGTGTAGTTACTTGAAATGTCAATTAGTGACTTGAAAATGGTTAAGTGAAGTGACTTGAAATTGTTGAATGAAATGGTTAAATGTTGTGACTTGAAATTGTGAACTTGTTTCTTGAAAATGGTTAAGTGTATTAACTTGAAATGTGAATTAGTGACTTGAAAATGGTCAAGTGTAGTGACTTGAAATGTGAATTAGTGACTTGAAAATGGTTAAGTGTAGTGACTTGAAATGTGAATTAGTGACTTGAAAATGGTTAAATATAGTGACTTGAAACTGTGAACTTGTTACTTGAAAATGGTTAAGTGTAATGACTTGAAGTTGAGAACTTGTTTCTTGAAAATGTTTCAGATTAGATATTTGAAATGTGAATTAGTGACTAGAAAATGATTAAGTGTAGAGACTTGAAATTGAGAACTTCTTTCTTGAAAATGTTTAAGATTAGTGACTTAAAATGTGAATTAGTGACTAGAAAATGGTTAAGTGTAGTGACTTGAAATGTGAATTAGTGACTTTAAAATGGTTAAGTGTAGTTACTTGAAATTTGAATTAGTGACTTGAAAATGGTAAAGCGATGTGACTTGAAATTGTGAAATTGTTTAATGAAATGGTTAAATGTAGTGACTTGAAATTGTGAACTTATTTCTTGAAAATGGTCAAGTGTAGTGACTTGAAATGTGAATTAGTGACTTGAAAATGGTTAAGCGTAGTGACTTGAAATGTGAATTAGTGACTTGAAAATGGTTAAATGTAGTGACATGAAATTGTGAACATGTTTCTTGAAAATGGTTAAGTGTAATGACTTGAAGTTGAGAACTTGTTTCTTGAAAATGTTTCAGATTAGATATTTGAAATGTGAATTAGTGACTAGAAAATGGTTAAGTGTAGAGACTTGAAATTGAGAACTTGTTTTTTTGAAAATGATTAAGATTAGTGACTAAAAAATCTGAATTAGTTACTAGAAAATGGTTAAGTTTAGTGACTTGAAATGTGATATAGTGACTTGAAAATGGTTAAGTGTAGTTACTTGAAATGTCAATTAGTGACTTGAAAATGGTTAAGTGAAGTGACTTGAAATTGTTGAATGAAATGGTTAAATGTTGTGACTTGAAATTGTGAACTTGTTTCTTGAAAATGGTTAAGTGTATTAACTTGAAATGTGAATTAGTGACTTGAAAATGGTCAAGTGTAGTGACTTGAAATGTGAATTAGTGACTTGAAAATGGTTAAGTGTAGTGACTTGAAATGTGAATTAGTGACTTGAAAATGGTTAAATATAGTGACTTGAAACTGTGAACTTGTTACTTGAAAATGGTTAAGTGTAATGACTTGAAGTTGAGAACTTGTTTCTTGAAAATGTTTCAGATTAGATATTTGAAATGTGAATTAGTGACTATAAAATGATTAAGTGTAGAGACTTGAAATTGAGAACTTCTTTCTTGAAAATGTTTAAGATTAGTGACTTAAAATGTGAATTAGTGACTAGAAAATGGTTAAGTGTAGTGACTTGAAATGTGAATTAGTGACTTTAAAATGGTTAAGTGTAGTTACTTGAAATTTGAATTAGTGACTTGAAAATGGTAAAGCGATGTGACTTGAAATTGTGAAATTGTTTAATGAAATGGTTAAATGTAGTGACTTGAAATTGTGAACTTATTTCTTGAAAATGGTCAAGTGTAGTGACTTGAAATGTGAATTAGTGACTTGAAAATGGTTAAGCGTAGTGACTTGAAATGTGAATTAGTGACTTGAAAATGGTTAAATGTAGTGACATGAAATTGTGAACATGTTTCTTGAAAATGGTTAAGTGTAATGACTTGAAGTTGAGAACTTGTTTCTTGAAAATGTTTCAGATTAGATATTTGAAATGTGAATTAGTGACTAGAAAATGGTTAAGTGTAGAGACTTGAAATTGAGAACTTGTTTTTTTGAAAATGATTAAGATTAGTGACTAAAAAATCTGAATTAGTTACTAGAAAATGGTTAAGTTTAGTGACTTGAAATGTGATATAGTGACTTGAAAATGGTTAAGTGTAGTTACTTGAAATGTCAATTAGTGACTTGAAAATGGTTAAGTGAAGTGACTTGAAATTGTTGAATGAAATGGTTAAATGTTGTGACTTGAAATTGTTAACTTGTTTCTTGAAAATGGTTAAGTGTATTAACTTGAAATGTGAATTAGTGACTTGAAAATGGTCAAGTGTAGTGACTTGAAATGTGAATTAGTGACTTGAAAATGGTTAAGTGTAGTGACTTGAAATGTGAATTAGTGACTTGAAAATGGTTAAATATAGTGACTTGAAACTGTGAACTTGTTACTTGAAAATGGTTAAGTGTAATGACTTGAAGTTGAGAACTTGTTTCTTGAAAATGTTTCAGATTAGATATTTGAAATGTGAATTAGTGACTAGAAAATGATTAAGTGTAGAGACTTGAAATTGAGAACTTCTTTCTTGAAAATGTTTAAGATTAGTGACTTAAAATGTGAATTAGTGACTAGAAAATGGTTAAGTGTAGTGACTTGAAATGTGAATTAGTGACTTTAAAATGGTTAAGTGTAGTTACTTGAAATTTGAATTAGTGACTTGAAAATGGTAAAGCGATGTGACTTGAAATTGTGAAATTGTTTAATGAAATGGTTAAATGTAGTGACTTGAAATTGTGAACTTATTTCTTGAAAATGGTCAAGTGTAGTGACTTGAAATGTGAATTAGTGACTTGAAAATGGTTAAGCGTAGTGACTTGAAATGTGAATTAGTGACTTGAAAATGGTTAAATGTAGTGACATGAAATTGTGAACATGTTTCTTGAAAATGGTTAAGTGTAATGACTTGAAGTTGAGAACTTGTTTCTTGAAAATGTTTCAGATTAGATATTTGAAATGTGAATTAGTGACTAGAAAATGGTTAAGTGTAGAGACTTGAAATTGAGAACTTGTTTTTTTGAAAATGATTAAGATTAGTGACTAAAAACTCTGAATTAGTTACTAGAAAATGGTTAAGTTTAGTGACTTGAAATGTGATATAGTGACTTGAAAATGGTTAAGTGTAGTTACTTGAAATGTCAATTAGTGACTTGAAAATGGTTAAGTGAAGTGACTTGAAATTGTGAAATTGTTGAATGAAATGGTTAAATGTTGTGACTTGAAATTGTGAACTTGTTTCTTGAAAATGGTTAAGTGTATTAACTTGAAATGTGAATTAGTGACTTGAAAATGGTAAAGTGTAGTGACTTGAAATTGTGAAATTGTCGAATGAAATGGTTAAATGTTGTGACTTGAAATTGTGAACTTGTTTCTTGACAATGGTTAAGTGTAGTGACTTGAAATGTGAATTAGTGACTTGAAAATGGTTAAGTGTAGTGACTTGAAATTTTAAACTTTTTTCTTGAAAATGATTAAGTGTAGTTAATTGAAATGTGAATTAGTGACTTGAAAATGGTAAAGTGAACTGACTTGAACTTGTGAAATTTTTTAATGAAATAGTTAAATATAGTGACTTGAAATTGTGAACTTGTTTTTTGAAAATGGTTGGGTGTCGTGATTTAAAATGTGAATTAGTGACTTGAAAATGGTTAAGTTAAGTGACTTGAAATGTAAATTAGTTACTTGAAAATGGATAAATATAGTGACTTGAAATTGCGAACTTGTTTCTAGAAAATGTTTAAGATTAGTTACTTGAAATGTGAATTAGTGACTAGAAAATGGTTAAGTGTAATGACTTGAAATTGTGAACTTGTTTCTTGAAAAGGTTAAGTGTAGTGACTTGAAATGTGAATTAGTGACTTGAAAATAGTTAAGTGTAGTGACTTTAAATTTTGACCTTGTTTATTGAAATGGTTAAATGTAGTGACTTGAAATTGTGAACTAATTTCTTGATAATGGTCAAATGTAGTGACTTGAAATGTGAATTAGAGACTTGAAAATGGTTAAGTGTAGTGACTTGAAATTGTGAACTTGTTTAATGAAATGGTTAAATGTAGTGACTTGAAAATGTGAATTTGTTTCTTGAAAATGGTTAAGTGTAGTGACTTGAAATGTGAATTAGTGACTTGAAAGTAGTTAAGTGTAGTGACTTTAAGTTGTGAACTTGTTTATTGAAATGGTTAAATGTAGTGACTTGAAATTGTGAACTTATTTCTTGAAAATGGTCAAGTGTAGTGATTTGAAATGTGAATTAGTGACTTGAAAATGGTTAAGCTGTCACGACCCAAACTAACGGACCGTGCGGGCACCTACGCTATCCTAAGTAGCTAGGAGAACCCTTATTATCCAACCAAAAATATGCGGAAGACTTCTGTTTTTAAGAGAATAATGAATTAAATATAACAAAGTAAATTAAATACCAATAAATAAGCTTTTCAAAAACTTCTTACAACTGTCCTTCACTACCCCAAGACCTGGTCAGACATGTACAAGAGCTACCTATTATAGAATAGACTGACAATAAAATAATAACACAAAGACTCCAACATCTGCCAGGAAAGAAGTGCAGAAGTTAGTGTTGAATATTGGCATCCATCTAGTAACTGCAAACTAACCTGCATCCAGTCTACACCCCAAGAAGGAATGTAGGAGAGTAGGGTCAGTACAAACACACGTACTGGTAGGCATCATCGGCCGACCAGTGTTAGTCCACATAATCATAAAATAGAATCAAAGAAAAGAAATCATGACATCTTAAATATAGTAGAATTCAACTAAGGTTGTAATATCATTTTAACACTTTGCCTATATAATTTACAATTCCTTAACTCTATTACCGAGATTATATTCACCACTAGCATAGTCTAGCTTCATTAATTCACACCATCCATCACAATCCAACACTTAACCATCACTATCACCCCTTTATTCGCGTTACCTCTTCCATTACCCACATCTATAGGATCAACCTAGTAATCATAGACAACTCACACTAAACTCTCGGGCTAACAACCAAACACTCTTTTATAACATTAAAGAATAATAACTAGCAAATCGGGTAAGCCACGATTACACCAAGTATAAATAAAGTAAGTCGACCAACATATAGCAAGTAAGCACAGAGTTTCACTTTTCCAAGTACATGTCACACAATCAATCTCAAGGATACAGTCAAATAGGAAATACAAATCAACTCACATCTCAGTAAAACACACAAGAGAACTCAAGTTTCATTAGCAAACCTTATAGATACTCTTGGAGAAGGATTAATTCAATTATTGAAACTTTAGGATCGTTTCTTTGAGATTAATCATTGGATTCATCACTTTAGATCACTTCATTATCAATTCCCTTATTATTAATATTACCATGCCGGCTCGTGGCACTCGATCCAATCACGTCTTATAGTAATACCAAAATTTAACGTTGGCCACATTGCTACTAACAATCTTTCCACTTTTCTGTTCTTAATAAATATTCATCATTTACTTTTCAACCTGTATGAAGGTATATCACAAGCCTTCTTTACTCAAGGCATTCTTTTCAATCACATTATCATTATGAATCAAGATTTTTCATTTATCAACAATAGTCTGTACACACATGCTAAGGGACTTATTTCTGCCCAACTAGTCATGACCTGCAGGGGACAATCTAAGTCCATGTACCGTACCGGCGTGGTACCCGATCCTCCATAAATAAGTAATATCAACATCCATATCCGTACCGGCGTGCTACCCGATCCTCCATAACCATATTATGTATATTCTATCAACTTCATACTATCTCTCAGGATACAACACGGTGTACTAATTTTACAAGTACACTTATAATCATAAGGCAATTCGATCAAGTTTGATTTTTCATAATTATTCATGCAAGTATCAATAATCCAAATATCATCAATTCAAGTATGTCCGAAGACCAATCAACAAGCACCCAATTTAGGAGCATACACACAATTAAATCGAGTCTAAACTCCAATTAAACCATAACCTACTCAAATACCACAACTTGGGTTCTAGCATTACCACCCATAACTAGCACATTCAACCTTATCATTATTCTCTACCTCTCTCCGCATAATACAATGCACACAATGATTCAAGTCATCTATCCCTTAGGCCTCACCACTATCATGGCACAATATGCAACTTATACCTTTATAACTCAATTAGGTTCATCACTAGAACAACTAAGAAACATCATGTCCACGTACTTCATTCACAACAATTCCCTTTCGGGCACATAACACATAATATCATAAATATCACATAATCAATCAATAACATAATTTTCGGGATTAAAGTAAAGTTCTTATGTCTTTATCCACCTCAACTCCATGTCTGCAGGCCTAGACATGCTTTCTCCCATCAATTATAAATTATGAAAATATGAAATAACACAGTCTTCTACTCATTAACCTAGCCTACCTGGACGTCAAGCTTTTTGAATCAACAAGTCATGTCAAAGATGCTCATTCCCTTTCTTCATGCTTCGGAATGATCAATCATCTAAAAATCAAGCAATCATAAGAGTAATTAATCAATTACTCTTCAAATAAATATCTTTGGAAATTCAAACCCACTAATTCTACCCTAATTCAAGGTCTATATTATTCCCCAAGGTCAATTAACCATTAACTAGTTCTTTCAAGCTTAACCCATCTCCATTAATGGAGTTTTTACGCTAAAGGTCTCATCTTTATGGAATTCAAGATTTCCAACCAACAAAATACATAATCTAGTTTACCAAGTTCATACTAGAAATCATTAATTTATAATCTAGAATTAGTTCTAGGTGATATTAAGAACACCCATAAGTTTTTCCCAAAAATCCACCATTAAAAGCTCTAACCCAAAATTTCACCATTGAAGGTCTTTCTAAGGATTCTAAGATGTTAATGGATTAAAAGACAAAGAAGATGATGGAAAAAACTTACCTCAATGAAGAAATTTCACTCTAAACCTTGGGAAATCACCTCTCTAGGGTTGGGGAATGAAGTTTTGGAGTTTTGGACCTGAAAATCGGCTAAATATGATTTAAATACCACCAGAATTTTCGCTACAGCGAATTCCCGTTTCAGCCCGGACAGTGTTCAGTAAAATGGTCATAACTTTTTATTCTAAACTCGGATTGACGAACGGTTTATTGCGTTGGAAAGAAGACTCAGAGATCCTTGATTTGGTGGGTATTGGGACCCCTAAATCCTTATATTCTAGTAGATATGATCGTTTGAATTTGGCCCTAACAGAAACCCATATCGAAACTCTATTGGTTAAAAAATATTTTCAACTTAACTTTGTGCTAGGATATTGTACGACCTTAATTAATATCTAAAGAACTTACAAATTAAAGGATTGATATTAGTATTCATGAATAATTAAATTCATCAGGCTTAAGTCTATCTAGACACATCGAAAGGCTAAAATCTTCGCCGAAAAACTTGAGGTGATACAATGAACAAAATGATAGCTATTTTGGACTCAAGTTAATATTGAGGAATGGATAATTTAATAACGACAAAATGGGTCGTTACAATTAGATACCAATTTACCATCCGTTCGTCCTCGAACGGACATTCGGTGTAGAGAAGCACGATATTGAAATTAGAGAGACATTACTAACAGAGTTTCTTATATTGCACCATATCTCACCCACTTTATATCCTCAATAATTAACCTACATTCTATACTCAATTGTTCTATCAAGGCTTTTCAAAACACGAAGAGGCCGAGCCAAACATTTACGCACGAATTACTTATTCTCCTTACAACGGTCCAAGTCTCAAACTTGAGTGTTAATAGTCAAAGCAAGATAAAGAGGGTTAAAAGATTCACCTTGAAGAAGACAATAACCCAAAATCACCTCTTTTTCATCCTAGGTTCGTTCTCTCTTCTTACAACGGAAGAATGGGGAATGAACTCCAAAGAACGAAATAAAAACTGAAAAAAACTGCATTTTTTTTTACCGCTGCTGCGGCGCGATTGTCATTGCAGTGCTAACCGCCACAACGGACCCACGGCGCTAATTCCCTTGATCAAACCAGTGAGCTCCGCCTAGCTCACAGATGTTTCTATTTTACAACATAAAATTGTAAGACTATCACGATAATTATCATTATCGGAGTTCTAGAGCCCCGAATTCAATTCCGAAAAGTGCTACGGGATGCTACATGAGTCTACTACTCGAATTTTAATACCAGACAAGTCACATCTAATCCACCCAACATACAGGCTCACCCTGAGACACCCGAGTAAGTTTCTAGCCAAGACTACTCCCTGAAAAATCTACATCTTGATCATATTTAAGTCACCACTCTATTTACAAGTCACATAACTTAGATACTCGCATACGCTTAATTAAGGCTACTAGATTCATTCTATAAAGCTAGCTTCAACATCTCACAACCACTATTCTTTTCACCTCAAGATCACCCATGGTTCAAGCTAACGGTTTACTACTATACATGGGTGGCAACACAACCTCTCACTCATTACACAGACTTACAACTATTAGCCATAGAGATCCTACAGAATTAGAGACTACAACACATTCTCCTCCATAACATCGCCAATACTCATCTAATCATCATACTTTAATCACTCAATAAGCAATATCCGCCAAGTATTACCCAAGGAAAGATCAATCATGTCATTTAATAATTCACTTATATTCTCCCATTTAGGACCATTCTTCATTATTCTATGGGTGTAACTATGCCATTTAATTCTGCATTAACACCATCATGGGGATTACTACCCTCTAAAATTGTTATCTATCAGTCAATTCTATAGGACGTTAATCACACAATTCAATCACAAGACCAAGTCAACAATCAACTTATCTTCTCAAGGCCTCCCTTAATACACCAATCCACAACTAAAACTTATGCCCAGGCAATCAATAACTTCAATAAGTATCACGACAAAACCTTCATTGTCAAGCCCAATTACGCTTCCATCACCAACACCAAGCTAAGGTATACAATGTCATTCTTATTTCTACCTTACAACATTTTTATTACAGGCTTCACTAACTCTTAACCACTTCGAGATTGATCTCTATATAATAAGCATATGAGCAAAGTCAAACAACATCACCGATTACAGGTCATTAACAGCCTCATTACTAATATCACATTTCAGATAAGTTATCAATCAAATTCCTTAGGTATCAACAACCTCCACTAGTTTTTGTCACTTTTATTTAAAACTTATTATTTTGTCAAATCTTAAAAGTTAGTTCATACAAGGAGCTCAAAGATAATATCACTGAGCCAGTCCTCACAAGGAACTAATTAAAATTTTAAATAATAGGATTGCAAAAGAATCCAAATAAAGTCTCAATAACCGGACAGTACAAGAATCCACATATAATATCAAATAACTAGACCACACAAGGATCCATTCATAATATCAAGTAACTGAACCATACAATTGAATTCATTCACAATATCAATTGCAAGAGCCCGTCATTAAGGGCAACACATATCACCTCAGTCTTTTGTTCATGTCTTTTTCATTAATCTTCCCTTGACATCATGTCCTCATATCATCCTCTCAATTCTCATATCATAAATATCATCAGCATAACAATAGTATCAAGAACAAGGAAGCACCAAAGAATTTATTAATTTCACAACAACAAGATCACATAGTTCCATTACACTTTTCAACAAAAGCAACTTAGTCAATTTATTTCACCACAATTCAAACAAAAATAATTCACAACAATCATACAGTTTAACAATCCAAGTTCAGCCAAATATCAAACAACAGGCAACCAAATAAGTTCACTACTTTCATACATTTTCATATTATGATATTAACCCTTAGCCATTATTAATAGATACCAATTGGAATCTCCTAGATTCCAAAGCGAACTCACTAAGATACCAATTGGAATCAACTAGATTCTAATTGATCTTTGTTGAGATACCAATTGGAATCGTCTAGATACCAATTGGATCCAACCCAGTAGTCAAAGAATATTACGCCACGATGAAGAGGAAGAAAAAGGAAACGACTTCTACATGCCTTATAGCCTTCCAAAGATTGGGTGTGGGGCCCTACACACCAATCTGCGGAACTCTACTTGACATTGCTCTTGTACTTGTGGGACCGGTTAACCTAATGCACTGATACCAACTGTCACGACCCAAACTAACGGACCGTACGGGCACCTACGCTATCCTAAGTAGCTAGGAGAACCCTTATTACCCAACCAAAAATATGCGGAAGACTTCTGTTTTTAAGAGAATAATGAATTAAATATAACAAAGTAAATTAAATACCAATAAATAAGCTTTTCAAAAACTTCTTACAACTGTCCTTCACTACCCCAAGACCTGGTCAGACATGTACAAGAGCTACCTATTATAGAATAGACTGACAATAAACTAATAAAACAAAGACTCCAACATCTGCCAGGAAAGAAGTGCAGAAGTTAGTGTTGAATATCGTCATCCATCTAGTAACTGCAAACTAACCTGCATCCAGTCTACACCCCAAGAAGGAATGTAGGAGAGTAGGGTCAGTACAAACACACGTACTGGTAGGCATCATCGGCCGACCAGTGTTAGTCCACATAATCATAAAATAGAATCAAAGAAAAGAAATCATGACATCTTAAATATAGTAGAATTCAACTAAGGTTGTAATATCATTTTAACACTTTGCCTATATAATTTACAATTCCTTAACTCTATTACCGAGATTATATTCACCACTAGCATAGTCTAGCTTCATTAATTCACACCATCCATCACAATCCAACACTTAACCATCACTATCACCCCTTTATTTGCGTTACCTCTTCCATTACCCACATCTATAGGATCAACCTAGTAATCATAGACAACTCACACTAAACTCTCGGGCTAACAACCAAACACTCTTTTATAACATTAAAGAATAATAACTAGCAAATCGGGTAAGCCACGATTACACCAAGTATAAATAAAGTAAGTCGACCAACATATAGCAAGTAAGCACAGAGTTTCACTTTTCCAAGTACATGTCACACAATCAATCTCAAGGATACAGTCAAATAGGAAATACAAATCAACTCACATCTCAGTAAAACACACAAGAGAACTCAAGTTTCATTAGCAAACCTTATAGATACTCTTGGAGAAGGATTAATTCAATTATTGAAACTTTAGGATCGTTTCTTTGAGATTAATCATTGGATTCATCACTTTAGATCACTTCATTATCAATTCCCATATTATTAATATTACCATGCCGGCTCGTGGCACCCGATCCAATCACGTCTTATAGTAATACCAAAATTTAACGTTGGCCACATTGCTACTAACAATCTTTCCACTTTTCTGTTCTTAATAAATATTCATCATTCACTTTTCAACCTGTATGAAGGTATATCACAAGCCTTCTTTACTCAAGGCATTCTTTTCAATCACATTATCATTATGAATCAAGATTTTTCATTTATCAACAATAGTCTGTACACACATGCTAAGGGACTTATTTCTGCCCAACTAGTCATGACCTGCAGGGGACAATCTAAGTCCATGTACCGTACCGGCGTGGTACCCGATCCTCCATAAATAAGTAATATCAACATCCATATCCGTACCGGCGTGCTACCCGATCCTCCATAACCATATTATGTATATTCTATCAACTTCATACTATCTCTCAGGATACAACACGGTGTACTAATTTTACAAGTACACTTATAATCATAAGGCAATTCGATCAAGTTTGATTTTTCATAATTATTCATGCAAGTATCAATAATCCAAATATCATCAATTCAAGTATGTCCGAAGACCAATCAACAAGCACCCAATTTAGGAGCATACACACAATTAAATCGAGTCTAAACTCCAATTAAACCATAAACTACTCAAATACCACAACTTGGGTTCTAGCATTACCACCCATAACTAGCACATTCAACCTTATCATTATTCTCTACCTCTCTCCGCATAATACAATGCACACAATGATTCAAGTCATCTATCCCTTAGGCCTCACCACTATCATGGCACAATATGCAACCTATACCTTTATAACTCAATTAGGTTCATCACTAGAACAACTAAGAAACATCATGTCCACATACTTCATTCACAACAATTCCCTTTTGGGCACATAACACATAATATCATAAATATCACATAATCAATCAATAGCATAATTTTCAGGATTAAAGTAAAGTTCTTATGTCTTTATCCACCTCAACTCCATGTCTGCAGGCCTAGACATGCTTTCTCCCATCAATTATAAATTATGAAAATATGAAATAACACAGTCTTCTACTCATTAACCTAGCCTACCTGGACGTCAAGCTTTTTGAATCAACAAGTCATGTCAAAGATGCTCATTCCCTTTCTTCATGCTTCGGAATGATCAATCATCTAAAAATCAAGCAATCATAAGAGTAATTAATCAATTACTCTTCAAATAAATATCTTTGGAAATTCAAACCCACTAATTCTACCCTAATTCAAGGTCTATATTATTCCCCAAGGTCAATTAACCATTAACTAGTTCTTTCAAGCTTAACCCATCTCCATTAATGGAGTTTTTACGCTAAAGGTCTCATCTTTATGGAATTCAAGATTTCCAACCAACAAAATACATAATCTAGTTTACCAAGTTCATACTAGAAATCATTAATTTATAATCTAGAATTAGTTCTAGGTGATATTAAGAACACCCATAAGTTTTTCCCAAAAATCCACCATTAAAGGCTCTAACCCAAAATTTCACCATTGAAGGTCTTTCTAAGGATTCTAAGATGTTAATGGATTAAAAGACAAAGAAGATGATGGAAAAAACTTACCTCAATGAAGAAATTTCACTCTAAACCTTGGGAAATCACCTCTCTAGGGTTGGGGAATGAAGTTTTGGAGTTTTGGACCTGAAAATCGGCTAAATATGATTTAAATACCACCAGAATTTTCGCTACAGCGAATTCCCGTTTCATCCCGGACAGTGTTCAGTAAAACGGTCATAACTTTTTATTCTAAACTCGGATTGACGAACGGTTTATTGCGTTGGAAAGAAGACTCAGAGATACTTGATTTGGTGGGTATTGGGACCCCTAAATCCTTATATTCTAGTAGATATGATCGTTTGAATTTGGCCCTAATAGAAACCCATATCGAAACTCTAATGGTTAAAAAATCTTTTCAACTTAACTTTGTGCTAGGATATTGTACGACCTTAATTAATATCTAAAGAACTTACAAATTAAAGGATTGATATTAGTATTCATGAATAATTAAATTCATCAGGCTTAAGTCTATCTAGACACATCGAAAGGCTAAAATCTTCGCCGAAAAACTTGAGGTGATACAATGAACAAAATGATAGCTATTTTGGACTCAAGTTAATATTGAGGAATGGATAATTTAATAACGACAAAATGGGTCGTTACATAAGCGTAGTGACTTGAAATGTGAATTAGTGACTTAAAAATGGTTAAATATAGTGACTTGAAACTGTGAACTTGTTACTTGAAAATGGTTAAGTGTAATGACTTGAAGTTGAGAACTTGTTTCTTGAAAATGTTTCAGATTAGATATTTGAAATGCGAATTAGCGACTAGAAAATGGTTAAGTGTAGTGACTTGAAATTGAGAACTTCTTTCTTGAAAATGTTTAAGATTAGTGACTTAAAATGTGAATTAGTGACTAGAAAATGGTTAAGTGTAGTGACTTGAAATGTGAATTAGTGACTTGAAAATGGTTAAGTGTAGTTACTTGAAATGTGAATTAGTGACTAGAAAATGGTTAAGTGTAGTGACTTGAAATGTGAATTATTGACTTGAAAATGGTAAAGTGTAGTGACTTGAAATTGTGAAATTGTCGAATGAAATGGTTAAATGTTGTGACTTGAAATTGTGAACTTGTTTCTTGAAAATGGTTAAGTGTAGTGACTTGAAATGTGAATTAGTGACTTGAAAATGGTTAAGTGTAGTGACTTGAAATTTTAAACTTGTTTCTTGAAAATGATTAAGTGTAGTTAATTGAAATGTGAATTAGTGACTTGAAAATGGTAAAGTGAACTGACTTGAACTTGTGAAATTTTTTAATGAAATAGTTAAATATAGTGACTTGAAATTGTGAACTTGTTTTTTGAAAATGGTTGGGTGTCGTGATTTAAAATGTGAATTAGTGACTTGAAAATGGTTAAGTTTAGTGACTTGAAATGTAAATTAGTTACTTGAAAATGGATAAATATAGTGACTTGAAATTGCGAACTTGTTTCTAGAAAATGTTTAAGATTAGTTACTTGAAATGTCAATTAGTGACTAGAAAATGGTTAAGTGTAGTGACTTGAAATTGTGAACTTGTTTAATGAAATGGTTAAATGTAGTGACTTGAAATTGTGAACTTGTTTCTTGAAAAGGTTAAGTGTAGTGACTTGAAATGTGAATTAGTGACTTGAAAGTAGTTAAGTGTAGTGACTTTAAGTTGTGAACTTGTTTATTGAAATGGTTAAATGTAGTGACTTGAAATTGTGAACTTATTTCTTGAAAATGGTCAAGTGTAGTGATTTGAAATGTGAATTAGTGACTTGAAAATGGTTAAGCGTAGTGACTTGAAATGTGAATTAGTGACTTAAAAATGGTTAAATATAGTGACTTGAAACTGTGAACTTGTTACTTGAAAATGGTTAAGTGTAATGACTTGAAGTTGAGAACTTGTTTCTTGAAAATGTTTCAGATTAGACATTTGAAATGCGAATTAGCGACTAGAAAATGGTTAAGTGTAGTGACTTGAAATTGAGAACTTCTTTCTTGAAAATGTTTAAGATTAGTGACTTAAAATGTGAATTAGTGACTAGAAAATGGTAAAGTTTAGTGACTTGAAATGTGAATTAGTGACTTGAAAATGGTTAAGTAGAGTTACTTGAAATGTGAATTAGTGACTAGAAAATGGTTAAGTGTAGTGACTTGAAATGTGAATTATTGACTTGAAAATGGTAAAGTGTAGTGACTTGAAATTGTGAAATTGTCGAATGAAATGGTTAAATGTTGTGACTTGAAATTGTGAACTTGTTTCTTGACAATGGTTAAGTGTAGTGACTTGAAATGTGAATTAGTGACTTGAAAATGGTAAAGTGTAGTGACTTTAAATTGTGAACTTGTTTATTGAAATGGTTAAATGTAGTGACTTGAAATTGTGAACTAATTTCTTGATAATGGTCAAATGTAGTGACTTGAAATGTGAATTAGAGACTTGAAAATGGTTAAGTGTAGTGACTTGAAATTGTGAACTTGTTTAATGAAATGGTTAAATGTAGTGACTTGAAAATGTGAACTTGTTTCTTGAAAATGGTTAAGTGTAGTGACTTGAAATGTGAATTAGTGACTTGAAAGTAGTTAAGTGTAGCGACTTTAAATTGTGAACTTGTTTCTTGAAAAGGTTAAGTGTAGTGACTTGAAATGTGAATTAGTGACTTGAAAATAGTTAAGTGTAGTGACTTTAAATTGTGAACTTGTTTATTGAAATGGTTAACTGTAGTGACTTGAAATTGTGAACTAATTTCTTGATAATGGTCAAATGTAGTGACTTGAAATGTGAATTAGAGACTTGAAAATGGTTAAGTGTAGTGACTTGAAATTGTGAACTTGTTTAATGAAATGGTTAAATGTAGTGACTTGAAATTGTGAACTTGTTTAATGAAATGGTTAAATGTAGTGACTTGAAAATGTGAACTTGTTTCTTGAAAATGGTTAAGTGTAGTGACTTGAAATGTGAATTAGTGACTTGAAAGTAGTTAAGTGTAGCGACTTTAAATTGTGAACTTGTTTCTTGAATAGGTTAAGTGTAGTGACTTGAAATGTGAATTAGTGACTTGAAAATAGTTAAGTGTAGTGACTTTAAATTGTGAACTTGTTTATTGAAATGGTTAAATGTAGTGACTTGAAATTGTGAACTAATTTCTTGATAATGGTCAAGTGTAGTGGCTTGAAATGTGAATTAGAGACTTGAAAATGGTTAAGTGTAGTGACTTGAAATTGTGAACTTGTTTAATGAAATGGTTAAATGTAGTGACTTGAAAATGTGAACTTGTTTCTTGAAAATGGTTAAGTGTAGTGACTTGAAATGTGAATTAGTGACTTGAAAGTAGTTAAGTGTAGCGACTTTAAATTGTGAACTTGTTTCTTGAAAAGGTTAAGTGTAGTGACTTGAAATGTGAATTAGTGACTTGAAAATAGTTAAGTGTAGTGACTTTAAATTGTGAACTTGTTTATTGAAATGGTTAAATGTAGTAACTTGAAATTGTGAACTAATTTCTTGATAATGGTCAAATGTAGTGACTTGAAATGTGAATTAGAGACTTGAAAATGGTTAAGTGTAGTGACTTGAAATTGTGAACTTGTTTAATGAAATGGTTAAATGTAGTGACTTGAAAATGTGAACTTGTTTCTTGAAATTATGTGTCACGCCCCGAATCCCATCGAGACATGATTGACACCCGTAGCCGATAAGGCCCGAGAGAACCAACCTTTGCTTATGTTCACTCATATGCATATAATAATCATAACCACCATTGCATAATATTATGAAAGACGAATAAAGGAAACCATGAGACATATCTATACATACATATGAAACTTGGTCGTTGAGGCCATCCAGTCAAAACAACCTGTGTCTGTTACACTGTTACACCCACATCTGTCTACAAAAGCCTCTAACAAGAGCATTGACCAAAACAAACCAAAAGTCGGGACAAGTCCCCGCTTTACACATTATGTACAATACCAAAACATATAAACATCCTGACTCGGAGAAGCCCCGAATAAGCTGGAGCTCACCAAAGAACCGCTAACACTGGCAATCTACTGAGGAGGCCTACTGGGACCTGCGCCTGCAGCAAGTAAGGTAAATGCCCTGAGAGGGGTCAGTACGAAATAAGTACTGAGTATGCAAGGCTCAGATGGAACTGTACAACACACGAATATTTCAATGAATATGTCAATGAACTCAAAACATATGAATAATCACTGTGAATAAGTCACCATGTTACGTTTTGGAAACCAAGTGGATTGCTTTCATTACTTTCATTGCTTTCTTTACATTCAATACTCATTTGTTATCCCACATTTCACAATGTACCCGGGCCCCGACTGATCAGTGGGTCTTTCATATCATCATATAGGGATCGAGTCGAGCTAGGCTTATGCCCCTAGACTTGCCACCCTCGGGATCGAGTCGAGCTAGGCTTACGCCCCTAGACTTGCCACCCATAAATCCATATCTCGGGATCGAGTCGAGCTAGGCTTACGCCCCTAGACTTGCCACCCGTACTTGATCATTGACCACATTTGCATTACTTTGATCTTTACTTTGAGATTGTTACTTTGATAGTCATAACATCACTTTGGAACTTTGGAACACAACATTGTTGAAAACTTTGAATCATTGACCAACGAGTAAGATACATATGAATAAATATCAATGAGAAATATAACATTACTAGCACCATGATACCATTGGAACCATTGGACAATAATCCATGAACAAGAGACACAAGTATAGGCACTATTGGAATATTGGAACATTAACCATGAATATGAGAAATGGGATTCACAATTGTTCAGTGAGTAGGAAATATATGACAATGACCATGGATAAGTGCATATGGGATACCTTAGTACATTTCGGAATAGAACTAGTGAAATGTCAATGTGAACACTATTGGCCGTAGAAAGATACGGACAAAGTAACCTTACATACCTTGGATTCGCAATACGACTATTCAACCTTAGATGCGTAGACAATAATCCCTCTCCTTCTTTATGTGTCACTCTACAACATAAATACATAACGAAATTCACATTAACCACCAATTACTTTACAAATGCATACTATGTCAATGAGTTACATGTTTGCCTTCAAACATGTCATTTCCCCTCGACAAAATCATCGATATACTATTATTCCAAAAATTCCATAATATTCCCAACATTGACCAATACATGAAAATCAATACATTCCACCACAATACTTCTCCTTTACACTTTCTTATCCATAACACATCACAAATAATCCATCAAAGTACCTTAATACAACTCATAACACATATCGGCCAAAATCCCATAATTTCCACTTTTAGACAAGAACAATTTTAATGCCAAAAATAACACCATACATGTTCATATTTTGTCCATACCATGCTTTTTCATCAAAGGCACAAGGCCTAATTCAAGTTCAAATTACCAAGATGACACATCTTTCACCAAAGGCAAAATACACTATTCATCACCTTGCCAACACAACTAGCATAATATACATACTCTCCCATGCATATAATATGTTAATCCATGAAAATAAACACTTACCAAAGCTTGGAATAGGATGATCTTGTCCAAAAATGCCTTAGGGTTTTTGGGAGTCCAAGAGGTGTTCTTGAGATTTTTCTAGAAAAAGAATGAAAAAGCATGTGTGTTTTGCCTCAATAAATCTGATTTTTGGGTCCCTTATATAGTTCTCAAGTCATCCTTAGCCATTTGGGAGCAATAATGGAGTGGTTATGGCAAGAATGGGTCAAATGACCCATTTGGGCCAAGTCTTTTATTTCATTTTGGGCCTAATTTTGGGCCCAATTATACATATCCATGTGACCCATCAAATGTTCATGTATTAATCACCATATATCTCATGTTTACGTAATTCCATAATGTCACGACAATATTCTTTTAAACATTTCTCATTCGTCCTTTCGATCGCACAAATTGGAATTCTAGTCGCCCTTGGCTTCATTGAACATTTTGGATCACTATTCACATTTCATGATTTGATCATGTAGGAGTATGTAGGAGTATATTGAAGTGTTTGTAGCTTTAACAATGCTCAATTAACTCCAAAGAACCAAAAGAAACCATCGAGAAATCGTCGTAGAATCGCGTTACGAAACGACTCCGGAAGGGCATAATTATTGTGCCTTGCGCCACACCCCTGAAACAGGGTAGTGGCGCAAGAATGCTGCCTTCTCTGAAGTTTTGGGCTGCAGGTGGCTTGCGCCACACCCCTGAAATAGGGTAGTGGCGCAAGTTTCAGCCTTTTGCTGAAATTTCCGGCCACTTATCCAATGTTTACGTATCGTCCAATCCTTTATCCAAACACTACAAAATACTTACTTAGTGATCTTAACCATCAAGTAAACATGACTTAAAGTCACCAAATGAGGTTAGAATGTGTACGAGTTCTTACCCAAATGCTCCACGAAATCACAACATACCTCCTACGAAGGTCTAATCGCTCATGTTAAGTCCGATATGAAATGTTTCATTGGTGACACTATAAAACACATATGCATGGCATCTTAACACCTATGTAGATATGATCCAAGGTATCAAGTGAAGTTATAAAAGTACGGGGTGTTACATTCTCCCCCCCTTAGAAATATTCGTCCTCGAATGTTAGCAACATTGTTTTATATACAACAAATGCATCTTTTCTTTAACATACCTATATACATTCACATAATGCTTTTACATACTTACTTGTTATTGTGCCACCTCCGCACTGTGAACTTCTTGGTCCATTTGAAAGAGATGGGGATACTTGGATTTCATCATTTCTTCCGCTTCCCATGTGATCTCCTCTACGTGTTGGTTTCTCCAAAGGACTTTTACGGATGCTATGTCTTTGTTCCTCAATCTCTTTACTTGTCGATCTAGGATAGGAATGGGCACCTCTTTATAAGTGAGATCCTCTGCAACTTGAACATCCTCTACGGGAACAATATGAGACGGATCTCCTATGCATTTCCGAAGCATCGACACATGAAAGACCGGATGGACTGAGGAAAGTTCTTGAGGTAAGGCTAATTCATATGCGACTTGCCCAAATCTTCTAATAACTTCATAGGGGCCTATGTAACGTGGACTTAATTTCCCTTTCTTTCCGAACCGCATTACCCCTTTCATCGGTGACACCTTTAAAAATACCCAATCACCTATGGCAAATTCAAGCCCTCTTCTTCTAACATCGGCATATGACTTGTGACGACTTTGAGCCGTTTGTAACCGTTGTTGGATCACTCTAACTTTCTCCATGGCTTGGTGAACAATATCTGGTCCAAGTAAAGCAGTTTCACCTGCTTCAAACCATCCGATTGGTGATCTACATTTCCTTCCATACAAGGCTTCATAAGGTGCCATTTTAATACTTGAATGATAGCTATTGTTATATGCAAATTCAATAAGAGGCAAATGGTCATCCCAACTACCTTGAAAATCTAATGCGCAAGCTCGTAGCATATCTTCAAGTGTCTGAATAGTACGTTCTGCTTGCCCATCAGTCTGAGGATGGAAAGCCGTACTCAAATTCACCCGTGTACCCAAACTTTGCTGGAAAGATTTCCAAAAGTGTGCTTTGAACTGTGCTCCTCTGTCGGATATAATGGAAAGTGGAATACCATGCAATCGTACTATCTCTTTCACATATAACTTCGCATAATCCTCAGCTGTATAGGTCGTCTTGATCGGTAGAAAATGCGCTGATTTAGTAAGTCGGTCCACTATGACCCATATGGAATCAAACTTCCGCAATGTACGAGGCAAGCCCGTAATAAAATCCATATTAATCATATCCCACTTCCAGACTGGAAGATTGATACATTGCATGTAACCTCCCGGTTTCTGATGTTCCACTTTCACTTGTTGATAATTTGGGCACTGCGCGACAAATTCTGCAATGTTCTTTTTCATGTTGCCCCACCAATACACTTCTTTCAATTCATGGTACATTTTTGTAGCACCCGGGTGAATGGAATAATGCGAATGATGCGCCTCTGTCATTATTCGTGTCTTCAGCTCATCCACGTCCGGTACACATAGTCTCCCTTGACATTGAAGCACCCCTTCTGGTGTAATATCAAATGCCTTGGTCAAATTCTGCTGCACATTTTCCTTTAGCTGCAATAAAATAGAATCCGCAAATTGCTTCTCTTTCACTTCAGCTATCAAGGAGGATTCTGCTGCATTCTGCACAATAACTCTATCATCTGAGGATTCAATAAGGCGAACTCCCAAGCTGGCTAGTTGATTCAAATCTTTGATTATCTCATGCTTTTTACTCAACTGACCACTAGTGCTTTCGACTGCCTTACGACTTAATGCATCAGCTACTACATTTGCTTTGCCTGGGTGATAAAGAATATCAATGTCATAGTCTTTTAAAAGCTCTAACCACCTTCGTTGCCTCAAATTGAGTTCCTTCTGCTTAAAAAGATATTGCAAGCTTTTGTGATCCGTATAGATGTCAACATGAACCCCATATAAATAATGACGCCATATCTTTAAAGCAAAAACTACTGCTGCCAATTCAAGATCATGTGTGGGATAGTTTTTCTCATGTGGCCGCAACTGTCGTGAGGCATATGCTATCACCCTACCATGCTGCATCAACACACATCCGAGACCAATCCCGGAAGCATCACAATACACTGCATAGCCGTCTGTGCCTTCAGGAAGTACTAACACTGGTGTGGAAGTCAACTTATCTTTCAATTTTTGAAACCCTCTTTCACATGCATCATTCCATTGAAACTTAATGGCCTTATGAGTTAACTTTGTCAATGGTGCTGCAATAGACGCAAACCCTTCTACAAATCTTCGGTAATAACCTGCCAAACCCAGAAAACTGCGAATCTCCGTGGGTGTCGTAGGTCTTGGCCAGTTTTTCACTGCTTCAATCTTTTGGGTATCAACCTGTATGCCTTCATCTGATACAATGTGACCCAAGAACGCGACTGATTTCAACCAAAACTCACATTTGGAGAATTTGGCATACAACTTACGCTCACGGAGAATTTGCAACACTTGCCGTAAGTGATAAGCATGGTCTTCTGGTGATCTTGAATAAACAAGGATATCATCTATAAATACTGTCACGAACACGTCTAAGAATGGCTTAAACACCCTGTTCATCAAATCCATAAACACAGCCGGTGCATTTGTTAGCCCAAATGACATAACTAAAAATTCATAATGGCCATACCGTGTTCGAAAAGCTGTTTTGGGTACATCCTCCTCTCTAACTCTGACTTGATGATAACCCGACCTCAAGTCAATCTTTGAAAAACATTTGGTACCCTGTAACTGATCAAACAAATCATCAATTGGAGGAAGGGGATATTTGTTCTTGATCGTTACTTTATTCAACTGTCGGTAGTCAATGCACATCCTCAATGTACCATCTTTCTTACGTACGAATAATACCGGTGCACCCCACGGGGACATACTAGGCCTAATGAAGCCCTTGTCCAGCAAATCTTTCAATTGCTCCTTCAATTCACGCAATTTTGCTGGAGCCATCCTATATGGAGGAATAGAAATAGGCTGAGTGCCTGGAATCACATCAATGCCGAATTCCACTTCTCGTTCTGGGGGTAAACCTGGAAGATCTTCTGGAAATACATCAAGAAATTCATTGACTACCGGTACTAACTGTGGAGTTAATGGTTCCACATCATTATCTTTCACTCGTACCAAATGACATATGTATCCCTTGGCAATCATTTTTCTGGCTTTCAAATAGGAAATAAATCTTCCTCGTGGTGCCCCTACATTACCCTGCCATTCTAAAACATTTTCCTGCGGAAAACAAAATTGCACCTTCTTGGCTCGGCAATCTACCGTAGCATAACAAGAGGCCAACCAATCCATTCCCATAATGACATCAAAATCTACCATGTCCAATTCAATGAGATCGTCCAACGTATCATGACCACACACAGTTACCACACAGTTACGATACACTCTTTTTGCAATAATATATTCACCAACTGGTGTAGACACTTCAAGTGACTTAATTAATAATTTCGGTGTCTTTGCAAATTTTGCAGCAACCAGTGGAGTAACATAGGAAAATGTAGAACCTGGGTCAATCAATGCATATACATTATGTGAGAATATGGATAATGTACCTGTGAACACATCGGGGGAAGCCTCTGAATTCTGGCGGTCCACCAAAGCATAAGTGCGATTCTGGACCCCGCTAGTACTGGCTCCTCCTCTGGCACCTCTACCTCGACCAATAGGCTGCACCCCTCGGCCCTGTGAAGGAACCGATGCTGAAGACGCAACAGCCGACCCAGCTGGTCGTGCTATACCACCCATACTCCGCTGTGGACACTCTCTCGCTATATGTCCCGACATACCACACCAAAAGCAGACATTCGTCCCTGTCCGACATGGACCTGTGTGCATACGCCCGCAGTGCGGACACTACTGACGAGGGAAACCTGCTGCCTGTGATCCATGAACTCCACTACTCTGCCCAGCTGAACCACCTCTAAACCCTCGAGACTGAGAATAAGCACTCCCTGTGGAATAAGAGAACGACGGTCTAGGTGGTCTAGGAAACACATGGGGCCTAGATCCTCCTTGGGACATCATAGGTGGTCCCATAGGTCTAGCCCTTTTGGCCTGTCCCCTGTCAAATTCATGCACTCTTCTCCTCTGTCGTTGGTCTTCCATCTTCTGAGCGAAAGCCTGGATTCTCGCTATGTCCATGTCCTTATTCAAGGTCGCAATAGTGCAATCTCTCACCAAATATGGCTCTAGTCTGTCCACGTATCTATGGACCCTGTCTGTCATCGTAGCCACAACATTTGGCGCATATCGAGCCAAGGAATTAAATTGCAAGCTATATTCTCTGACGCTCAAATTTCCTTGACAGAGATTTAGGAATTGATCCGCACGTGCCTCACGGATCTCATAGGGCAAGTAATGATCAAGAAAAGCCATTTTAAACTCTTCCCAAATAGGTGGGTTTGCATCAACATCACGGGATTTCTTCCAATCCTCGTACCACAATATTGCTTCTCCTTTCAACCTGTATGCAGCAAGTTCCACTGTTTCTATCCCTGTCACATGCATAACTTCCAATGCCCTCTGAATTTGATCCACGAAGTCCTGTGGATCTGCTTTTGGATCTGCCCCTGTAAAGATAGGAGGGTCCAATTTAAGGAAATCCTGCGTTCTGCGACTTGCTACTCTAGCCGCATCATCATCATGTGCCATTGCACCAGCTCTTCCTTGGCTTTGTGCCGCCACTAACTGTGTCAACATCTGAACGGCATTCCGAAGATCCTGGTCTGTGGCATTCGTCGGTGGTTCCACGGGCACTTCCCTTCTTCTCGGCTCTTCTGGAGCTGAAGAAGTAGAAGAAGCTCGCGTTGCAAACTCAGTTTCAGCACCACCCTGATCAACTTGTTCAGGTGGTGGTCTACTTGCTCCTTCACCAATAATTCTATCTATCAGCTTACTTTTACCTTTTCCTCTTCCTCTTCTAGTGTTCGGCATTTTGACTATACCAAAGAAAAACAATTACCAAGATCAGATACAATGCAACTGACAACATTGGCTCTATTGCACGATCTAGAATGAAGGAAAGAAACAACATCCTAAATGTCCCGTAGCCTCCTACTTATAAATGTGGTGCACAACACATCGATAAGTAAGACGCTACTCAAACACGGCTTTGTAGACACCCTTAGAACGACTGCTCTGATACCACTTTTGTCACGCCCCGAATCCCATCGAGACATGATTGGCACCCGTAGCCGATAAGGCCCGAGAGAACCAACCTTTGCTTATGTTCACTCATATGCATATAATAATCATAACCACCATTGCATAATATTATGAAAGACGAATAAAGGAAACCATGAGACATATCTATACATACATATGAAACTTGGCCGTTGAGGCCATCCAGTCAAAACAACCTGTGTCTGTTACACTGTTACACCCACATCTGTCTACAAAAGCCTCTAACAAGAGCATTGACCAAAACAAACCAAAAGTCGGGACAAGTCCCCGCTTTACACATTATGTACAATACCAAAACATATAAACATCCTGACTCGGAGAAGCCCCGAATAAGCTGGAGCTCACCAAAGAACCGCTAACACTGGCAATCTACTGAGGAGGCCTACTGGGACCTGCGCCTGCAGCAAGTAAGGTAAATGCCCTGAGAGGGGTCAGTACGAAATAAGTACTGAGTATGCAAGGCTCAGATGGAACTGTACAACACACGAATATTTCAATGAATATGTCAATGAACTCAAAACATATGAATAATCACTGTGAATAAGTCACCATGTTACGTTTTGGAAACCAAGTGGATTGCTTTCATTACTTTCATTGCTTTCTTTACATTCAATACTCATTTGTTATCCCACATGTCACAATGTACCCGGGCCCCGACTGATCAGTGGGTCTTTCATATCATCATGTAGGGATCGAGTCGAGCTAGGCTTATGCCCCTAGACTTGCCACCCTCGGGATCGAGTCGAGCTAGGCTTACGCCCCTAGACTTGCCACCCATAAATCCATATCTCGGGATCGAGTCGAGCTAGGCTTACGCCCCTAGACTTGCCACCCGTACTTGATCATTGACCACATTTGCATTACTTTGATCTTTACTTTGAGATTGTTACTTTGATAGTCATAACATCACTTTGGAACTTTGGAACACAACATTGTTGAAAACTTTGAATCATTGACCAATGAGTAAGATACATATGAATAAATATCAATGAGAAATATAACATTACTAGCACCATGATACCATTGGAACCATTGGACAATAATCCATGAACAAGAGACACAAGTATAGGCACTATTGGAATATTGGAACATTAACCATGAATATGAGAAATGGGATTCACAATTGTTCAATGAGTAGGAAATATATGACAATGACCATGGATAAGTGCATATGGGATACCTTAGTACATTTCGGAATAGAACTAGTGAAATGTCAATGTGAACACTATTGGCCGTAGAAAGATACGGACAAAGTAACCTTACATACCTTGGATTCGCAATACGACTATTCAACCTTAGATGCGTAGACAATAATCCCTCTCCTTCTTTATGTGTCACTCTACAACATAAATACATAACGAAATTCACATTAACCACCAATTACTTTACAAATGCATACTATGTCAATGAGTTACATGTTTGCCTTCAAACATGTCATTTCCCCTCGACAAAATCATCGATATACTATTATTCCAAAAATTCCATAATATTCCCAACATTGACCAATACATGAAAATCAATACATTCCACCACAATACTTCTCCTTTACACTTTCTTATCCATAACACATCACAAATAATCCATCAAAGTACCTTAATACAACTCATAACACATATCGGCCAAAATCCCATAATTTCCACTTTTAGACAAGAACAATTTTAATGCCAAAAATAACACCATACATGTTCATATTTTGTCCATACCATGCTTTTTCATCAAAGGCACAAGGCCTAATTCAAGTTCAAATTACCAAGATGACACATCTTTCACCAAAGGCAAAATACACTATTCATCACCTTGCCAACACAACTAGCATAATATACATACTCTCCCATGCATATAATATGTTAATCCATGAAAATAAACACTTACCAAAGCTTGGAATAGGATGATCTTGTCCAAAAATGCCTTAGGGTTTTTGGGAGTCCAAGGGGTGTTCTTGAGATTTTTCTAGAAAAAGAATGAAAAAGCATGTGTGTTTTGCCTCAATAAATCTGATTTTTGGGTCCCTTATATAGTGCTCAAGTCATCCTTATCCATTTGGGAGCAATAATGGAGTGGTCATGGCAAGAATGGGTCAAATGACCCATTTGGGCCAAGTCTTTTATTTCATTTTGGGCCTAATTTTGGGCCCAATTATACATATCCATGTGACCCATCAAATGTTCATGTATTAATCACCATATATCTCATGTTTACGTAATTCCATAATGTCACGACAATATTCTTTTAAACATTTCTCATTCGTCCTTTCGATCGCACAAATTGGAATTCTAGTCGCCCTTGGCTTCATTGAACATTTTGGATCACTATTCACATTTCATGATTTGATCATGTAGGAGTATGTAGGAGTATATTGAAGTGTTTGTAGCTTTAACAATGCTCAATTAACTCCAAAGAACCAAAAGAAACCATCGAGAAATCGTCGTAGAATCGCGTTACGAAACGACTCCGGAAGGGCATAATTATTGTGCCTTGCGCCACACCCCTGAAACAGGGTAGTGGCGCAAGAATACTGCCTTCTCTGAAGTTTTGGGCTGCAGGTGGCTTGCGCCACACCCCTGAAATAGGGTAGTGGCGCAAGTTTCAGCCTTTTGCTGAAATTTCCGGCCACTTATCCAATGTTTACGTATCGTCCAATCCTTTATCCAAACACTACAAAATACTTACTTAGTGATCTTAACCATCAAGTAAACATGACTTAAAGTCACCAAATGAGGTTAGAATGTGTACGAGTTCTTACCCAAATGCTCCACGAAATCACAACACACCTCCTACGAAGGTCTAATCGCTCATGTTAAGTCCGATATGAAATGTTTCATTGGTGACACTATAAAACACATATGCATGGTATCTTAACACCTATGTAGATATGATCCAAGGTATCAAGTGAAGTTATAAAAGTACGGGGTGTTACAGACTTGAAATGTGAATTAGTGACTTGAAAGTAGTTAAGTGTAGTGACTTTAAGTTGTGAACTTGTTTATTGAAATGGTTAAATGTAGTGACTTGAAATTGTGAACTTATTTCTTGAAAATGGTCAAGTGTAGTGATTTGAAGTGTGAATTAGTGACTTGAAAATGGTTAAGCGTAGTGACTTGAAATGTGAATTAGTGACTTAACAAATGGTTAAATATAGTGACTTGAAACTGTGAACTTGTTACTTGAAAATGATTAAGTGTAATGACTTGAAGTTGAGAACTTGTTTCTTGAAAATGTTTCAGATTAGATATTTGAAATGTGAATTAGCGACTAGAAAATGGTTAAGTGTAGTGACTTGAAATTGAGAACTTCTTTCTTGAAAATTTTTAAGATTAGTGACTTAAAATGTGAATTAGTGGCTAGAAAATGGTTAAGTGTAGTGACTTGCAATGTGAATTAGTGACTTGAAAATGGTTAAGTGTAGTTACTTGAAATGTGAATTAGTGACTAGAAAATGGTTAAGTGTAGTGACTTGAAATGTAAATTATTGACTTGAAAATGGTTAAGTGTAGTTACTTGAAATGTGAATTAGTGACTTGAAAATGGTAAAGTGATGTGACTTGAAATTGTGAAATTGTTTAATGAAATGGTTAAATGTAGTGACTTGAAATTGTGAACTTATTTCTTGAAAATGGTCAAGTGTAGTGACTTGAAATGTGAATTAGTGACTTGAAAATGGTTAAGCCTAGTGACTTGAAATGTGAATTAGTGACTTGAAAATGGTTAAATATAGTGACTTGAAACTGTGAACTTGTTACATGAAAATGGTTAAGTGTAATGACTTGAAGTTGAGAACTTGTTTCTTGAAAATGTTTCAGATTAGATATTTGAAATGTGAATTAGTGACTAGAAAATGGTTAAGTGTAGAGACTTGAAATTGAGAACTTCTTTCTTGAAAATGTTTAAGATTAGTGACTTAAAATGTGAATTAGTGACTAGAAAATGGTTAAGTGTAGTGACTTGAAATGTGAATTAGTGACTTGAAAATGGTTAAGCGTAGTGACTTGAAATGTGAATTAGTGACTTGAAAATGGTTAAATGTAGTGACATGAAATTGTGAACATGTTTCTTGAAAATGGTTAAGTGTAATGACTTGAAGTTGAGAACTTGTTTCTTGAAAATGTTTCAGATTAGATATTTGAAATGTGAATTACTGACTAGAAAATGGTTAAGTGTAGAGACTTGAAATTGAGAACTTGTTTTTTTGAAAATGTTTAAGATTAGTGACTAAAAAATCTGACTTAGTTACTAGAAAATGGTTTAGTGTAGTGACTTGAAATGTGAATTAGTGACTTGAAAATGGTTAAGTGTAGTTACTTGAAATGTGAATTAGTGACTTGAAAATGGTTAAGTGAAGTGACTTGAAATTGTGAAATTGTTGAATGAAATGGTTAAATGTTGTGACTTGAAATTGTGAACTTGTTTCTTGAAAATGGTTAAGTGTAGTAACTTGAAATGTGAATTAGTGACTTGAAAATGGTAAAGTGTAGTGACTTGAAATTGTGAAATTGTCGAATGAAATGGTTAAATGTTGTGACTTGAAATTGTGAACTTGTTTCTTGACAATGGTTAAGTGTAGTGACTTGAAATGTGAATTAGTGACTTGAAATTGTGAACTTGTTTCTTGACAATGGTTAAGTGTAGTGACTTGAAATTGTAAACTTGTTTAATGAAATGGTTAAATGTAGTGACTTGAAATTGTGAACTTGTTTATTGAAATGGTTAAATGTAGTGACTTGAAAATGTGAACTTGTTTCTTGAAAATGGTTAAGTGTAGTGACTTGAAATGTGAATTAGTGACTTGAAAGTAGTTAAGTGTAGCGACTTTAAATTGTGAACTTGTTTCTTGAAAAGGTTAAGTGTAGTGACTTGAAATGTGAATTAGTGACTTGAAAATAGTTAAGTGTAGTGACTTTAAATTGTGAACTTGTTTATTGAAATGGTTAAATGTAGTGACTTGAAATTGTGAACTAATTTCTTGATAATGGTCAAGTGTAGTGACTTGAAATGTGAATTAGAGACTTGAAAATCATTAAGTGTAATGACTTGAAATTGTGAACTTGTTTATTGAAATGGTTAAATGTAGTGACTTGAAATTGTGAACTTATTTCTTCAAAATGGTCAAGTGTAGTGACTTGAAATGTGAATTAGTGACTTGAAAATGGTTAAGCGTAGTGACTTGAAATGTGAATTAGTGACTTGAAAATAGTTAAGTGTAGTGACTTTAAATTGTGAACTTGTTTATTGAAATGGTTAAATGTAGTGACTTGAAATTGTGAACTAATTTCTTGATAATGGTCAAGTGTAGTGACTTGAAATGTGAATTAGAGACTTGAAAATGGTTAAGTGTAGTGACTTGAAATTGTGAACTTGTTTAATGAAATGGTTAAATGTAGTGACTTGAAAATGTGAACTTGTTTCTTGAAAATGGTTAAGTGTAGTGACTTGAAATGTGAATTAGTGACTTGAAAGTAGTTAAGTGTAGCGACTCTAAATTGTGAACTTGTTTCTTGAAAAGGTTAAGTGTAGTGACTTGAAATGTGAATTAGTGACTTGAAAATAGTTAAGTGTAGTGACTTTAAATTGTGAACTTGTTTATTGAAATGGTTAAATGTAGTGACTTGAAATTGTGAACTAATTTCTTGATAATGATCAAATGTAGTGACTTGAAATGTGAATTAGAGACTTGAACATGGTTAAGTGCAGTGACTTGAAATTGTGAACTTGTTTAATGAAATGGTTAAATGTAGTGACTTGAAAATGTGAACTTGTTTCTTGAAAATGGTTAAGTGTAGTGACTTGAAATGTGAATTAGTGACATGAAAGTAGTTAAGTGTAGTGACTTTAAGTTGTGAACTTGTTTATTGAAATGGTTAAATGTAGTGACTTGAAATTGTGAACTTATTTCTTGAAAATGGTCAAGTGTAGTGATGTGAAGTGTGAATTAGTGACTTAAAAATGGTTAAGCGTAGTGACTTGAAATGTGAATTAGTGACTTAAAAATTGTTAAATATAGTGACTTGAAACTGTGAACTTGTTACTTGAAAATGGTTAAGTGTAATGACTTGAAGTTGAGAACTTGTTTCTTGAAAACGTTTCAGATTAGATATTTGAAATGTGAATTAGCGACTAGAAAATGGTTAAGTGTAGTGACTTGAAATTGAGATATTCTTTCTTGAAAATTTTTAAGATTAGTGACTTAAAATGTGAATTAGTGACTAGAAAATGGTTAAGTGTAGTGACTTGAAATGTGAATTAGTGACTTGAAAATGGTTAAGTGTAGTTACTTGAAATGTGAATTAGTGACTAGAAAATGGTTAAGTGTAGTGACTTGAAATGTAAATTATTGACTTGAAAATGGTTAAGTGTAGTTACTTGAAATGTGAATTAGTGACTTGAAAATGGTAAAGTGATGTGACTTGAAATTGTGAAATTGTTTAATGAAATGGTTAAATGTAGTGACTTTAAATTGTGAACTTATTTCTTGAAAATGGTCAAGTGTAGTGACTTGAAATGTGAATTAGTGACTTGAAAATGGTTAAGCCTAGTGACTTGAAATGTGAATTAGTGACTTGAAAATGGTTAAATATAGTGACTTGAAACTGTGAACTTGTTACATGAAAATGGTTAAGTGTAATGACTTGAACTTGAGAACTTGTTTCTTGAAAATGTTTCAGATTAGATATTTGAAATGTGAATTAGTGACTAGAAAATGGTTAAGTGTAGAGACTTGAAATTGAGAACTTCTTTCTTGAAAATGTTTATGATTAGTGACTTAAAATGTGAATTAGTGACTAGAAAACGGTTAAGTGTAGTGACTTGAAATGTGAATTAGTGACTTGAAAATGATAAAGCGATGTGACTTGAAATTGTGAAATTGTTTAATGAAATGGTTAAATGTAGTGACTTGAAATTGTGAACTTATTTCTTGAAAATGGTCAAGTGTAGTGACTTGAAATGTGAATTAGTGACTTGAAAATGGTTAAGCGTAGTGACTTGAAATGTGAATTAGTGACTTGAAAATGGTTAAATGTAGTGACATGAAATTGTGAACATGTTTCTTGAAAATGGTTAAGTGTAATGACTTGAAGTTGAGAACTTGTTTCTTGAAAATGTTTCAGATTAGATATTTGAAATGTGAATTACTGACTAGAAAATGGTTAAGTGTAGAGACTTGAAATTGAGAACTTGTTTTTTTGAAAATGTTTAAGATTAGTGACTAAAAAATCTGAATTAGTTACTAGAAAATGGTTTAGTGTAGTGACTTGAAATGTGAATTAGTGACTTGAAAATGGTTAAGTGTAGTTACTTGAAATGTGAATTAGTGACTTGAAAATGGTTAAGTGAAGTGACTTGAAATTGTGAAATTGTTGAATGAAATGGTTAAATGTTGTGACTTGAAATTGTGAACTTGTTTCTTGAAAATGGTTAAGTGTAGTAACTTGAAATGTGAATTAGTGACTTGAAAATGGTAAAGTGTAGTGACTTGAAATTGTGAAATTGTCGAATGAAATGGTTAAATGTTGTGACTTGAAATTGTGAACTTGTTTCTTGACAATGGTTAAGTGTAGTGACTTGAAATTTTAAACTTGTTTCTTGAAAATGATTAAGTGTAGTTAATTGAAATGTTAATTAGTGACTTGAAAATGGTAAAGTGAACTGACTTGAACTTCTGAAATTTTTTAATGAAATAGTTAAATGTAGTGACTTGAAATTGTGAACTTGTTTCTTGAAAATGGTTAGGTGTCGTGATTTGAAATGTGAATTAGTGACTTGAAAATGGTTAAGTTTAGTGACTTGAAAGGTAAATTAGTTACTTGAAAATGGATAAATATAGCGACTTGAAATTGCAAACTTGTTTCTAGAAAATGTTTAAGATTAGTTACTCTAAATGTGAATTAGTGACTAGAAAATGAATAAGTGTAGTGACTTGAAGTTGAGAACTTGTTTCTTGAAAATATTTCAGATTAGATATTTGAAATGTGAATTAGTGACTAGAAAATGGTTAAGTGTAGTGACTTGAAATTGAGAACTTGTTTCTTGAAAATGTTTAAGATTAGTGACTTAAAATGTGAATTAGTGACTAGAAAATGGTTAAGTGTAGTGACTTGAAATGTGAATTAGTGACTTGAAATGTGAATTAGTGACTTGAAAATGGCTACGTGTAGTGACTTGAAATTCTGAAATTGTTTAATGAAATGGATAAATGTAGTGACTTGAAATTGTGAACTTGTTTCTTGACAATGGTTAAGTGTAGTGACTTGAAATGTGAATTAGTGACTTGAAAATGGTTAAGTGTAGTGACTTGAAATTTTAAACTTGTTTCTTGAAAATGATTAAGTGTAGTTAATTGAAATGTGAATTAGTGACTTGAAAATGGTAAAGTGAACTGACTTGAACTTCTGAAATTGTTTAATGAAATAGTTAAATGTAGTGACTTGAAATTGTGAACTTGTTTCTTGAAAATGGTTAGGTGTCGTGATTTGAAATGTGAATTAGTGACTTGAAAATGGTTAAGTTTAGTGACTTGAAAGGTAAATTAGTTACTTGAAAATGGATAAATATAGTGACTTGAAATTATGAACTTGTTTCTAGAAAATGTTTAAGATTAGTTACTTGAAATGTGAATTAGTGACTAGAAAATGGTTAAGTGTAGTGACTTGAAGTTGAGAACTTGTTTCTTGAAAATGTTTCAGATTAGATATTTGAAATGTGAATTAGTGACTAGAAAATGGTTAAGTGTAGTGACTTGAAATTGAGAACTTGTTTCTTGAAAATGTTTAAGATTAGTGACTTAAAATGTGAATTAGTGACTAGAAAATGGTTAAGTGTAGTAACTTGAAATGTGAATTAGTGACTTGAAATGTGAATTAGTGACTTGAAAATAGTTACGTGTAGTGACTTGAAATTGTGAAATTGTTTAATGAAATGGATAAATGTAGTGATTTGAAATTGTGAACTTGTTTCTTGACATTGGTTAAGTGTAGTGACTTGAAATGTGAATTAGTGACTTGAAAATGGTTAAGTGTAGTGACTTGAAATTTTAAACTTGTTTCTTGAAAATGATTAAGTGTAGTTAATTGAAATGTGAATTAGTGACTTGAAAATGGTAAAGTGAACTGACTTGAACTTCTGAAATTGTTTAATGAAATAGTTAAATGTAGTGACTTGAAATTGTGAACTTGTTTCTTGAAAATGGTTAGGTGTCGTGATTTGAAATGTGAATTAGTGGCTTGAAAATGGTTAAGTTTAGTGACTTGAAAGGTAAATTAGTTACTTGAAAATGGATAAATATAGTGACTTGAAATTGCGAACTTGTTTCTAGAAAATGTTTAAGATTAGTTACTTGAAATGTGAATTAGTGACTAGAAAATGGTTAAGTGTAGTGACTTGAAGTTGAGAACTTGTTTCTTGAAAATGTTTCAGATTAGATATTTGAAATGTGAATTAGTGACTAGAAAATGGTTAAGTGTAGTGACTTGAAATTGAGAACTTGTTTCTTGAAAATGTTTAAGATTAGTGACTTAAAATGTGAATTAGTGACTAGAAAATGGTTAAGTGTAGTGACTTGAAATGTGAATTAGTGACTTGAAAATGGTTAAGTGTAGTTACTTGAAATGTGAATTAGTGACTTGAAAATGGTAAAGTGAAGTGACTTGAAATTGTGAAATTGGTGAATGAAATGGTTAAATGTTGTGACCTAAAATTGTGAACTTGTTTCTTGACAATGGTTAAGTGTAGTGACTTGAAATGTGAATTAGTGACTTGAAAATGGTAAAGTGTAGTGACTTGAAATTGTGAAATTGTCGAATGAAATGGTTAAATGTTGTGAATTGAAATTGTGAACTTGTTTCTTGACAATGGTTAAGTGTAGTGACTTGAAATTTTAAACTTGTTTCTTGAAAATGATTAAGTGTAGTTAATTGAAATGTTAATTAGTGACTTGAAAATGGTAAAGTGAACTGACTTGAACTTCTGAAATTTTTTAATGAAATAGTTAAATGTAGTGACTTGAAATTGTGAACTTGTTTCTTGAAAATGGTTAGGTGTCGTGATTTGAAATGTGAATTAGTGACTTGAAAATGGTTAAGTTTAGTGACTTGAAAGGTAAATTAGTTACTTGAAAATGGATAAATATAGCGACTTGAAATTGCAAACTTGTTTCTAGAAAATGTTTAAGATTAGTTACTCTAAATGTGAATTAGTGACTAGAAAATGAATAAGTGTAGTGACTTGAAGTTGAGAACTTGTTTCTTGAAAATGTTTCAGATTAGATATTTGAAATGTGAATTAGTGACTAGAAAATGGTTAAGTGTAGTGACTTGAAATTGAGAACTTGTTTCTTGAAAATGTTTAAGATTAGTGACTTAAAATGTGAATTAGTGACTAGAAAATGGTTAAGTGTAGTGACTTGAAATGTGAATTAGTGACTTGAAATGTGAATTAGTGACTTGAAAATGGCTACGTGTAGTGACTTGAAATTCTGAAATTGTTTAATGAAATGGATAAATGTAGTGACTTGAAATTGTGAACTTGTTTCTTGACAATGGTTAAGTGTAGTGACTTGAAATGTGAATTAGTGACTTGAAAATGGTTAAGTGTAGTGACTTGAAATTTTAAACTTGTTTCTTGAAAATGATTAAGTGTAGTTAATTGAAATGTGAATTAGTGACTTGAAAATGGTAAAGTGAACTGACTTGAACTTCTGAAATTGTTTAATGAAATAGTTAAATGTAGTGACTTGAAATTGTGAACTTGTTTCTTGAAAATGGTTAGGTGTCGTGATTTGAAATGTGAATTAGTGGCTTGAAAATGGTTAAGTTTAGTGACTTGAAAGGTAAATTAGTTACTTGAAAATGGATAAATATAGTGACTTGAAATTGCGGATTAGTTACTTGAAATGTGAATTAGTGACTAGAAAATGGTTAAGTGTAGTGACTTGAAGTTGAGAACTTGTTTCTTGAAAATGTTTCAGATTAGATATTTGAAATGTGAATTAGTGACTAGAAAATGGTTAAGTGTAGTGACTTGAAATTGAGAACTTGTTTCTTGAAAATGTTTAAGATTAGTGACTTAAAATGTGAATTAGTGACTAGAAAATGGTTAAGTGTAGTGACTTGAAATGTGAATTAGTGACTTGAAATGTGAATTAGTGACTTGAAAATAGTTACGTGTAGTGACTTGAAATTGTGAAATTGTTTAATGAAATGGATAAATGTAGTGACTTGAAATTGTGAACTTGTTTCTTGACATTGGTTAAGTGTAGTGACTTGAAATGTGAATTAGTGACTTGAAAATGGTTAAGTGTAGTGACTTGAAATTTTAAACTTGTTTCTTGAAAATGATTGAGTTTAGTTAATTGAAATGTGAATTAGTGACTTGAAAATGGTAAAGTGAACTGACTTGAACTTCTGAAATTGTTTAATGAAATAGTTAAATGTAGTGACTTGAAATTGTGAACTTGTTTCTTGAAAATGGTTAGGTGTCGTGATTTGAAATGTGAATTAGTGACTTGAAAATGGTTAAGTTTAGTGACTTGAAAGGTAAATTAGTTACTTGAAAATGGATAAATATAGTGACTTGAAATTGCGAACTTGTTTCTAGAAATTGTTTAAGATTAGTTACTTGAAATGTGAATTAGTGACTAGAAAATGGTTAAGTGTAGTGACTTGAAGTTGAGAACTTGTTTCTTGAAAATGTTTCAGATTAGATATTTGAAATGTGAATTAGTGACTAGAAAATGGTTAAGTGTAGTGACTTGAAATTGAGAACTTGTTTCTTGAAAATGTTTAAGATTAGTGACTTAAAATGTGAATTAGTGACTAGAAAATGGTTAAGTGTAGTGACTTGAAATGTGAATTAGTGACTTGAAAATGGCTAAGTGTAGTTACTTGAAATGTGAATTAGTGACTTGAAAATGGTAAAGTGAAGTGACTTGAAATTGTGAAATTGGTGAATGAAATGGTTAAATGTTGTGACCTAAAATTGTGAACTTGTTTCTTGAAAATGGTTAAGTGTAGTGACTTGAAATGTGAATTAGTGACTTTAAAATGGTAAAGTGTAGTGACTTGAAATTGTGAAATTGTTGAATGAAATGGTTAAATGTTGTGACTTGAAATTGTGAACTTGTTTCTTGACAATGGTTAAGTGTAGTGACTTGAAATGTGGATTAGTGACTGGAAAGTGGTTAAGTGTAGTTACTTGAAATGTGAATTAGTGACTTGAAAATGGTAAAGTGTAGCGACTTGAAATTGTAAACTTGTTTCTTGAAAATGGTTAAGCGTAGTGACTTGAAATGTGAATTAGTGACTTGAAAATGGTTAAATGTAGTGACATGAAATTGTGAACATGTTTCTTGAAAATGGTTAAGTGTAATGACTTGAAGTTGAGAACTTGTTTCTTGAAAATGTTTCAGATTAGATATTTGAAATGTGAATTACTGACTAGAAAATGGTTAAGTGTAGAGACTTGAAATTGAGAACTTGTTTTTTTGAAAATGTTTAAGATTAGTGACTAAAAAATCTGAATTAGTTACTTGAAAATGGTTTAGTGTAGTGACTTGAAATGTGAATTAGTGACTTGAAAATGGTTAAGTGTAGTTACTTGAAATGTGAATTAGTGACTTGAAAATGGTTAAGTGTAGTGACTTGAAAGGTAAATTAGTTACTTGAAAATGGATAAATATAGCGACTTGAAATTGCAAACTTGTTTCTAGAAAATGTTTAAGATTAGTTACTCTAAATGTGAATTAGTGACTAGAAAATGAATAAGTGTAGTGACTTGAAGTTGAGAACTTGTTTCTTGAAAATGTTTCAGATTAGATATTTGAAATGTGAATTAGTGACTAGAAAATGGTTAAGTGTAGAGACTTGAAATTGAGAACTTGTTTCTTGAAAATGTTTAAGATTAGTGACTTAAAATGTGAATTAGTGACTAGAAAATGGTTAAGTGTAGTGACTTGAAATGTGAATTAGTGACTTGAAAATGGTTAAGTGTAGTTACTTGAAATGTGAATTAGTGACTTGAAAATGGTAAAGTGAAGTGACTTGAAATTGTGAAATTGGTGAATGAAATGGTTAAATGTTGTGACCTAAAATTGTGAACTTGTTTCTTGACAATGGTTAAGTGTAGTGACTTGAAATGTGAATTAGTGACTTGAAAATGGTAAAGTGTAGTGACTTGAAATTGTGAAATTGTCGAATGAAATGGTTAAATGTTGTGAATTGAAATTGTGAACTTGTTTCTTGACAATGGTTAAGTGTAGTGACTTGAAATTTTAAACTTGTTTCTTGAAAATGATTAAGTGTAGTTAATTGAAATGTTAATTAGTGACTTGAAAATGGTAAAGTGAACTGACTTGAACTTCTGAAATTCTTTAATGAAATAGTTTAATGTAGTGACTTGAAATTGTGAACTTGTTTCTTGAAAATGGTTAGGTGTCGTGATTTGAAATGTGAATTAGTGACTTGAAAATGGTTAAGTTTAGTGACTTGAAAGGTAAATTAGTTACTTGAAAATGGATAAATATAGCGACTTGAAATTGCAAACTTGTTTCTAGAAAATGTTTAAGATTAGTTACTCTAAATGTGAATTAGTGACTAGAAAATGAATAAGTGTAGTGACTTGAAGTTGAGAACTTGTTTCTTGAAAATGTTTCAGATTAGATATTTGAAATGTGAATTAGTGACTAGAAAATGGTTAAGTGTAGTGACTTGAAATTGAGAACTTGTTTCTTGAAAATGTTTAAGATTAGTGACTTAAAATGTGAATTAGTGACTAGAAAATGGTTAAGTGTAGTGACTTGAAATGTGAATTAGTGACTTGAAATGTGAATTAGTGACTTGAAAATGGCTACGTGTAGTGACTTGAAATTCTGAAATTGTTTAATGAAATGGATAAATGTAGTGACTTGAAATTGTGAACTTGTTTCTTGACAATGGTTAAGTGTAGTGACTTGAAATGTGAATTAGTGACTTGAAAATGGTTAAGTGTAGTGACTTGAAATTTTAAACTTGTTTCTTGAAAATGATTAAGTGTAGTTAATAGAAATGTGAATTAGTGACTTGAAAATGGTAAAGTGAACTGACTTGAACTTCTGAAATTGTTTAATGAAATAGTTAAATGTAGTGACTTGAAATTGTGAACTTGTTTCTTGAAAATGGTTAGGTGTCGTGATTTGAAATGTGAATTAGTGACTTGAAAATGGTTAAGTTTAGTGACTTGAAAGGTAAATTAGTAACTTGAAAATGGATAAATATAGTGACTTGAAATTGCGAACTTGTTTCTAGAAAATGTTTAAGATTAGTTACTTGAAATGTGAATTAGTGACTAGAAAATGGTTAAGTGTAGTGACTTGAAGTTGAGAACTTGTTTCTTGAAAATGTTTCAGATTAGATATTTGAAATGTGAATTAGTGACTAGAAAATGGTTAAGTGTAGTGACTTGAAATTGAGAACTTGTTTCTTGAAAATGTTTAAGATTAGTGACTTAAAATGTGAATTAGTGACTAGAAAATGGTTAAGTGTAGTGACTTGAAATGTGAATTAGTGACTTGAAAATGGTTAAGTGTAGTTACTTGAAATGTGAATTAGTGACTTGAAAATGGTAAAGTGAAGTGACTTGAAATTGTGAAATTGGTGAATGAAATGGTTAAATGTTGTGACCTAAAATTGTGAACTTGTTTCTTGACAATGGTTAAGTGTAGTGACTTGAAATGTGAATTAGTGACTTGAAAATGGTAAAGTGTAGTGACTTGAAATTGTGAAATTGTCGAATGAAATGGTTAAATGTTGTGAATTGAAATTGTGAACTTGTTTCTTGACAATGGTTAAGTGTAGTGACTTGAAATTTTAAACTTGTTTCTTGAAAATGATTAAGTGTAGTTAATTGAAATGTTAATTAGTGACTTGAAAATGGTAAAGTGAACTGACTTGAACTTCTGAAATTCTTTAATGAAATAGTTAAATGTAGTGACTTGAAATTGTGAACTTGTTTCCTGAAAATGGTTAGGTGTCGTGATTTGAAATGTGAATTAGTGACTTGAAAATGGTTAAGTTTAGTGACTTGAAAGGTAAATTAGTTACTTGAAAATGGATGAATATAGCGACTTGAAATTGCAAACTTGTTTCTAGAAAATGTTTAAGATTAGTTACTCTAAATGTGAATTAGTGACTAGAAAATGAATAAGTGTAGTGACTTGAAGTTGAGAACTTGTTTCTTGAAAATGTTTCAGATTAGATATTTCAAATGTGAATTAGAGACTAGAAAATGGTTAAGTGTAGTGACTTGAAATTGAGAACTTGTTTCTTGAAAATGTTTAAGATTAGTGACTTAAAATGTGAATTAGTGACTAGAAAATGGTTAAGTGTAGTGACTTGAAATGTGAATTAGTGACTTGAAATGTGAATTAGTGACTTGAAAATAGTTACGTGTAGTGACTTGAAATTGTGAAATTGTTTAATGAAATGGATAAATGTAGTGACTTGAAATTGTGAACTTGTTTCTTGACATTGGTTAAGTGTAGTGACTTGAAATGTGAATTAGTGACTTGAAAATGGTTAAGTGTAGTGACTTGAAATTTTAAACTTGTTTCTTGAAAATGATTAAGTGTAGTTAATTGAAATGTGAATTAGTGACTTGAAAATGGTAAAGTGAACTGACTTGAACTTCTGAAATTGTTTAATGAAATAGTTAAATGTAGTGACTTGAAATTGTGAACTTGTTTCTTGAAAATGGTTAGGTGTCGTGATTTGAAATGTGAATTAGTGACTTGAAAATGGTTAAGTTTAGTGACTTGAAAGGTAAATTAGTTACTTGAAAATGGATAAATATAGTGACTTGAAGTTGCGAACTTGTTTCTAGAAAATGTTAAGTGTAGTGACTTGAAATGTGAATTAGTGACTTTAAAATGGTAAAGTGTAGTGACTTGAAATTGTGAAATTGTTGAATGAAATGGTTAAATGTTGTGACTTGAAATTGTGAACTTGTTTCTTGACAATGGTTAAGTGTAGTGACTTGAAATGTGGATTAGTGACTGGAAAGTGGTTAAGTGTAGTTACTTGAAATGTGAATTAGTGACTTGAAAATGGTAAAATGTAGCGACTTGAAATTGTGAACTTGTTTCTTGAAAATGGTTAGGTGTCATGATTTGAAATGTGAATTAGTGACTTGAAAATGGTTAAGTTTAGTGACTTGAAATGTAAATTAGTTACTTGAAAATGGATAAATATAGTGACTTGAAATTGCGAACTTTTTTCTTGAAAATGTTTAAGATTTTTTACTTGAAATGTGAATTATTGACTAGAAAATGGTTAAGTGTAGTGACTTGAAATTGTGAACTTGTTTAATGAAATGGTTAAATGTAGTGACTTGAAATTGTGAACTTGTTTATTGAAAAGGTTAAGTGTAGTGACTTGAAATGTGAATTAGTGACTTGAAAATGGATAAATATAGTGACTTGAAATTGCGAACTTGTTTCTAGAAAATGTTTAAGATTAGTTACTTGAAATGTGAATTAGTGACTAGAAAATGTTTAAGTGTAGTGACTTGAAATTGTGAACTTGTTTAATGAAATGGTTAAATGTAGTGACTTGAAATTGTGAACTTGTTTCTTGAAAATGTTTAAGTGTAGTGACTTGAAATGTGAATTAGTGACTTGAAAATGGTAAAGTGTAGTCACTTGAAATTGTGAAATTGTTGAATGAAATGGTTAAATGTTGTGACTTGAAATTGTGAACTTGTTTCTTTACAATGGTTAAGTGTAGTGACTTGAAATGTGGATTAGTGACTGGAAAGTGGTTAAGTGTAGTTACTTGAAATGTGAATTAGTGACTTGAAAATGGTAAAATGTAGCGACTTGAAATTGTGAACTTGTTTCTTGAAAATGGTTAGGTGTCATGATTTGAAATGTGAATTAGTGACTTGAAAATGGTTAAGTTTGGTGACTTGAAATGTAAATTAGTTACTTGAAAATGGATAAATATAGTGACTTGAAATTGCGAACTTTTTTCTTGAAAATGTTTAAGATTTTTTACTTGAAATGTGAATTATTGACTAGAAAATGGTTAAGTGTAGTGACTTGAAATTGTGAACTTGTTTAATGAAATGGTTAAATGTAGTGACTTGAAATTGTGAACTTGTTTATTGAAAAGGTTAAGTGTAGTGACTTGAAATGTGAATTAGTGACTTGAAAATGGATAAATATAGTGACTTGAAATTGCGAACTTGTTTCTAGAAAATGTTTAAGATTAGTTACTTGAAATGTGAATTAGTGACTAGAAAATGTTTAAGTGTAGTGACTTGAAATTGTGAACTTGTTTAATGTTCTTCTTTAATGTCAATAAATTTTCTTAATAATTCCATTTTTCTTATTATTTTTGGTGTTTCTGGATATATATATACGGGGTTACTTGATTCTGGTTTATCCATTTATAGTTTGTTTTAATGATATAGTTATTTTATCTAATGCTTTGACTAATCTTGTCATTACTTTATATAAGTTATCTATTTCTTTAATTATTTGTGTAACTTCTCGTAGGTTATATTTTTGTTGACTTTTTATTTTACTCTGTTTTTCAATTCTTTTTGTTGAATAGTGTATTTTTATTTTTCTAACTACTTTTGATTGTTGTCGTTTATACATTATAATTCATCATATTTATATTCTTGTTGTTTTATGAGTTGTCTTATATATTCGTATTCAGTATAGGAAATTGTATCTATTAATTCAGGTATTTTTGTGTATTCGTATTTTTCATATAAGTTATCTAAATTTAGTCGTAGTTTCTGTATTTTAGTTGCTATATTTATTTGTTTATCTAATCTTATACATCTAGGATGTTCATCTGGTAGATCTTCTCCATATTCAATTCCTTTCATGTTTTCTGTTTGCATTATAAATTGTTTTTTACTATGTTTCCTTATTCTATTTTTATAAATATTGTTGGTACTTATCTTATTTGGTATGACATCTTTTTTATTTTTATATTTTTTATTTCTATGTTCTTTGTTCCTATGCTCTTTATTCCTATACTCTTTATTCCTATGTTCTTTATTCCTATGTTCTTTATTCCTATGTTCTTTATTCCTATGTTCTTTATTCCTATGCTCTGATACCAATTGTGGGGGTGGTCCTATTGGTCCTATGATCTTTGCTTAACCATTTTCAAGTCACTAATTCACATTTCAAATAACGACACCTAACCATTTTCAAGAAACAAGTTCACAATTTCAAGTCACTACACTTTACCATTTTCAAGTCACTAATTCACATTTCAAGTAACTACACTTAACCACTTTCCAGTCACTAATCCACATTTCAAGTCACTACACTTCACCATTGTCAAGAAACAAGTTCACAATTTCAAGTCACAACATTTAACCATTTCATTCAACAATTTCACAATTTCAAGTGACTACACTTTACCATTTTCAAGTCACTAAATCACATTTCAAGTCACTACACTTAACCATTGTCAAGAAACAAGTTCACAATTTCAAGTATAGTAGTTATCTCGTTCTCTAATTAGTCTTAATATGATATTGATATCTCTTACTATTAGATCTAAATAACCACTATTTTGTGTTTGTATATATCTGTCTAGATTGAATTGTATTAGTGTTTCTCTTTCTCTTAATTCATCTATAGTTTTTTGCCAATTTTCTAAATGTTGTTGGTTCATTTTAATAATAATCTAGATATCCTTCTGTATCTATATCTAGGTATATATCATTATTTCTAGAGTCATCATCACTATCATTGTTTAATATTGTATCTAACCATGATTCTTTCATTAGGTCTATAAGTTCATGAGTAAATAATAGATTATATATGTTTTGTATTATTTCTGTATCTAAAGTTTTTAATATATATAAGATTAATATTTTGTAGTCCTTGTCTTCATTTATCAAATATTTAGGTGTTGGGGTTTTATATTTTTCTACATCTTCTGTTTGTTTAAGGTTACTAGTTTCTGCTATATCGGGTTTCATATAACTAGATTCTGTCATTTCTTACTTCTGTGTTTAATCAAATTATTCCTTCTAACCTCTGCTTATATTATTACCTTTATCATCGAATAGTCCAGTATGTTTAATTATCCGGTTGGTCACTACTATGGGTTCCAGCTTTAATCAGTTTACCCTAACACTGCTTACTTCAGTTGGTTTACTACCCTATTCACGGCATTCTTAGCCTTTTTCTGGGTTCAACCATTTTGGAAAAGCTTAGTCTGGGTCTAACTTACTCTTAGCTTCCTAACCATAGCAAACTAATAAGGATAATGTTAACATAATCAAACTATAACATGATAAATAATAATAAGCTAATAGAGATTATTAGGAATATGATAGATTAGTTACACATATGTAAATATGAGTATACCTTTGGTGTTATCTCGTCGGTAGTATGTGATATAGATGTTTCTATATTGGATTCCTCCATGCTATATATGTAAAATATTTTTTATTTATGGTGAGTCTCAACACATGAGAGAGTAGGTTAGCAAAAATTGCTTGCCTTCTTTCTCATCTGTTCGTCTCTATTTATATTATAAGAAAACGCGTCTCAATAGTGGAAACCGCGTAATAAAGGAAAAACGCGTAAATGCACAGTGCTAGTCACTGTGTACTTTACGACTTTTGAAAAAGAGAAAGAAAACGTGTCCTACTATTTTACATTATTGAAAGAAAACGTGTGGGGTTTCTTACTATTCCCACTTTTTGACTAATGCTAAGAAGAAAGAAAAAGTAAAGATTCCTCTGCAATAATTTACATAATAAAATAAACTAGGAACTATTTATGATTATGTCTTTGTCTGTAGCTCTTTTTGTTTGTAGCTTGTCCGTTTGTCTTCATTCTAGATTTACTTCTGGTATAGTTGTGGTATTTCCTCCACTGCATTTTGAACAATGGTGATCTGGGTATTTCGGTCCTAAATACTGGCAGTATTTAACCAATAAATTTTCTGAAATAAAATCCTTTTTGATAGCTCTTGTTGTTGGGGTATCTTCAGGTCTTAATAATGTCCATATCCAACTACGTACTTCTTCCATATCTTCTTGGCGTAGTACTCTTGAATTTGCATAGATCATGGCATGGTCTCTACAATGATATTTCCATATATTATGTCCATTGGTGTAGTTGTTGACTAGTTCTTGAATAATTACTTGTAGTCCTATTAATCTTTTTGTAGCAAAGAATGTTGGTATATCAACTTCTGGTATTTCTGGTTGTTTTTCTATTTCCTCTGGGATAATCATATCTCTGGTAAGTCCAATTTTTACTACTTGGATGAGTGGTTTTATCTCATTGTATAATATCTCTGCTGGTGCTGAATAACATCGTATGTAAAAGAATGATCCGTCTGTAATTCTTTTGTATATTGTAAAAGCATTATATAAGTCTGGTATTTGTTGTAGTTCTGCTCCATCTGCTGTATATACTGTTGAAAGTAGTCCATATTCGTAGCATGTACGTACTAAATTTGCACTGGTGCCAGGCTGGGCAATTAGTTTATTATATCCTTGTAGTTTTTGAGTTATAAAATCTTTTTGAGGGTCATTGGTCGTCTGAGATCTTGGATGTAAATTCAAAAATGTTTGGGTTTTATAGATATTTTGGATGTATGCTCTGGAAATGTGGTTATATACTTGTTTATTTTGGTTTAGGCTTGCGGCATATGTGGATGTTTGTGGACTTGGTATAGTCGGATGTGATAGATTTATGGGTTGTTTATTTTTGGTAAAGGTTTTTGTAAACTGGCTATTTAAATTTTGGTTTTGTCTTTTTGTAGATTGACTGGTTGTATTTGAGCTGCTTGCTTCTGTAGATGCTTTTCCTGTAGCTGCATTAACAAACTTGTTATGAGTTTTATGGAGTTTCTCAACGTCTCCTTCTAGTTCTGGATTTTTAATGTCTTCCGATCGACATAGTTCAGCATATTTTGAGTCATGCGGCTGACTTGTAGCTCTTTCCTTCTTTAGCTCTTTTAATTCTAGCTCAAAACTGTCCACTTTTAAGCAAAGTGTAGTCATGGCTTTTAATAAAATATCCATTTGGCTATCTTGATCTGTCTGAGTAGCTTTGTCTTGATAAGTAGTCTGCAGTAACATTTTTGTTAGTACTGATCACTTCTATTGTAAATGTAAAATTTTGTATATTTAAGACAAGATTAAATTACAATATATTTGCAGGAGTAGCTAAGAAATCAATTGAAGCACAAAAACAAACTATACAAGAATTAGAATTACAAAAAGATATAATGGAAATTAAATATACTTATGAATAAAGAAGAATATCCAGTGGAAGAAAAAACATTTTTAGGAACAGATGGAACACAAATAACAATAACACACTCAAATTTAGGACGACGATATAGAAAAATAGGTACAAAATTACATTTAATGCCAGATCCAATATCAGCTAAATTAGAAGATAGTTTAACAGAAATGATAAGATTACAAAAGGAAAATACTGAAATAGATCAAAAATTAGAAATTGAAAAAATACGATTAGAAGCCAGAAAAGAAATCGAACAACTAAAAACATTCAACAATTTCACAATTTCAAGTCACTACACTTTACCATTTTAAAGTCACTAATTCACATTTCAAGTCACTACACTTAACCATTTTCAAGAAACAAGTTCACAATTTTAGGTCACAACATTTAACCATTTCATTCACCAATTTCACAATTTCAAGTCACTTCACTTTACCATTTTCAAGTCACTAATTCACATTTCAAGTAACTACACTTAACCATTTTCAAGTCACTAATTCACATTTCAAGTCACTACACTTAACCATTTTCTAGTCACTAATTCACATTTTAAGTCACTAATCTTAAACATTTTCAAGAAACAAGTTCTCAATTTCAAGTCACTACACTTAACCATTTTCTAGTCACTAATTCACATTTCAAATATCTAATCTGAAACATTTTCAAGAAACAAGTTCTCAACTTCAAGTCACTACACTTAACCATTTTCTAGTCACTAATTCACATTTCAAGTAACTAATCTTAAACATTTTCTAGAAACAAGTTCGCAATTTCAAGTCACTATATTTATCCATTTTCAAGTAACTAATTTACCTTTCAAGTCACTAAACTTAACCATTTTCAAGTCACTAATTCACATTTCAAATCACGACACCTAACCATTTTCAAGAAACAAGTTCACAATTTCAAGTCACTACATTTAACTATTTCATTAAACAATTTCAGAAGTTCAAGTCAGTTCACTTTACCATTTTCAAGTCACTAATTCACATTTCAATTAACTACACTTAATCATTTTCAAGAAACAAGTTTAAAATTTCAAGTCACTACACTTAACCATTTTCAAGTCACTAATTCACATTTCAAGTCACTACACTTAACCAATGTCAAGAAACAAGTTCACAATTTCAAATCACTACATTTATCCATTTCATTAAACAATTTCACAATTTCAAGTCACTACACGTAACTATTTTCAAGTCACTAATTCATATTTCAAGTCACTACACTTAACCATTTTCTAGTCACTAATTCACATTTTAAGTCACTAATCTTAAAAATTTTCAAGAAACAAGTTCTCAATTTCAAGTCACTACACTTAACCATTTTCTAGTCACTAATTCACATTTCAAATATCTAATCTGAAACATTTTCAAGAAACAAGTTCTCAACTTCAAGTCACTACACTTAACCATTTTCTAGTCACTAATTCACATTTCAAGTAACTAATCTTAAACATTTTCTAGAAACAAGTTCGCAATTTCAAGTCACTGTATTTATCCATTTTCAAGTAACTAATTTACCTTTCAAGTCACTAAACTTAACCATTTTCAAGTCACTAATTCACATTTCAAATCACGACACCTAACCATTTTCAAGAAACAAGTTCACAATTTCAAGTCACTACAATTAACTATTTCATTAAACAATTTCAGAAGTTCAAGTCAGTTCACTTTACCATTTTCAAGTCACTAATTCACATTTCAATTAACTACACTTAATCATTTTCAAGAAACAAGTTTAAAATTTCAAGTCACTACACTTAACCATTTTCAAGTCACTAATTCACATTTCAAGTCACTACACTTAACCATTGTCAAGAAACAAGTTCACAATTTCAAGTCACTACATTTATCCATTTCATTAAACAATTTCAGAATTTCAAGTCACTACACGTAGCCATTTTCAAGTCACTAATTCACATTTCAAGTCACTAATTCACATTTCAAGTCACTACACTTAACCATTTTCTAGTCACTAATTCACATTTTAAGTCACTAATCTTAAACATTTTCAAGAAACAAGTTCTCAATTTCAAGTCACTACACTTAACCATTTTCTAGTCACTAATTCACATTTCAAATATCTAATCTGAAACATTTTCAAGAAACAAGTTCTCAACTTCAAGTCACTACACTTATTCATTTTCTAGTCACTAATTCACATTTAGAGTAACTAATCTTAAACATTTTCTAGAAACAAGTTTGCAATTTCAAGTCGCTATATTTATCCATTTTCAAGTAACTAATTTACCTTTCAAGTCACTAAACTTAACCATTTTCAAGTCACTAATTCACATTTCAAATCACGACACCTAACCATTTTCAAGAAACAAGTTCACAATTTCAAGTCACTACATTTAACTATTTCATTAAACAATTTCAGAAGTTCAAGTCAGTTCACTTTACCATTTTCAAGTCACTAATTAACATTTCAATTAACTACACTTAATCATTTTCAAGAAACAAGTTTAAAATTTCAAGTCACTACACTTAACCATTGTCAAGAAACAAGTTCACAATTTCAATTCACAACATTTAACCATTGCATTCGACAATTTCACAATTTCAAGTCACTACACTTAACCATTTTCTAGTCACTAATTCAAATTTCAAGTAACTAATCTTAAACATTTTCTAGAAACAAGTTCGCAATTTCAAGTCACTATATTTATCCATTTTCAAGTCACTAATTCACATTTCAAGTCACTACACTTAACCTTTTCAATAAACAAGTTCACAATTTCAAGTCACTACATTTAACCATTTCATTAAACAAGTTCACAATTTCAAGTCACTACACTTAACCATTTTCTAGTCACTAATTCACATTTCAAGTAAAAAATCTTAAACATTTTCTAGAAAAAAGTTCGCAATTTCAAGTCACTATATTTATCCATTTTCAAGTAACTAATTTACATTTCAAGTCACTAAACTTAACCATTTTCAAGTCACTAATTCACATTTCAAATCACTACATTTAACTATTTCATTAAAAAATTTCAGAAGTTCAAGTCAGTTCACTTTACCATTTTCAAGTCACTAATTAACATTTCAATTAACTACACTTAATCATTTTCAAGAAACAAGTTTAAAATTTCAAGTCACTACACTTAACCATTGTCAAGAAACAAGTTCACAATTTCAATTCACAACATTTAACCATTTCATTCGACAATTTCACAATTTCAAGTCACTACACTTTACCATTTTCAAGTCACTAATTCACATTTCAAGTCACTACACTTAACCATTGTCAAGAAACAAGTTCACAATTTTAGGTCACAACATTTAACCATTTCATTCACCAATTTCACAATTTCAAGTCACTTCACTTTACCATTTTCAAGTCACTAATTCACATTTCAAGTAACTATACTTAACCATTTTCAAGTCACTAATTCACATTTCAAGTCACTACACTTAATCATTTTCAAGAAACAAGTTCACAATTTCAAGTCACTACATTTATCCATTTCATTAAACAATTTCAGAATTTCAAGTCACTACACGTAGCCATTTTCAAGTCACTAATTCACATTTCAAGTCACTAATTCACATTTCAAGTCACTACACTTAACCATTTTCTAGTCACTAATTCACATTTTAAGTCACTAATCTTAAACATTTTCAAGAAACAAGTTCTCAATTTCAAGTCACTACACTTAACCATTTTCTAGTCACTAATTCACATTTCAAATATCTAATCTGAAACATTTTCAAGAAACAAGTTCTCAACTTCAAGTCACTACACTTATTCATTTTCTAGTCACTAATTCACATTTAGAGTAACTAATCTTAAATATTTTCTAGAAACAAGTTTGCAATTTCAAGTCGCTATATTTATCCATTTTCAAGTAACTAATTTACCTTTCAAGTCACTAAACTTAACCATTTTCAAGTCACTAATTCACATTTCAAGTAACTACACTTAACCATTTTCAAGTCACTAATTCACATTTCAAGTCACTACACTAAACCATTTTCTAGTAACTAATTCAGATTTTTTAGTCACTAATCTTAAACATTTTCAAAAAAACAAGTTCTCAACTTCAAGTCATTACACTTAACCATTTTCAAGAAACATGTTCAGAATTTCATGTCACTACATTTAACCATTTTCAAGTCACTAATTCACATTTCAAGTCACTACGCTTAACCATTTTCAAGAAACAAGTTCACAATTACAAGTCGCTACACTTTACCATTTTCAAGTCACTAATTCACATTTCAAGTAACTACACTTAACCACTTTCCAGTCACTAATCCACATTTCAAGTCACTACACTTAACCATTGTCAAGAAACAAGTTCACAATTTCAAGTCACAACATTTAACCATTTCATTCAACAATTTCACAATTTCAAGTCACTACACTTTACCATTTTAAAGTCACTAATTCACATTTCAAGTCACTACACTTAACCATTTTCAAGAAACAAGTTCACAATTTTAGGTCACAACATTTAACCATTTCATTCACCAATTTCACAATTTCAAGTCACTTCACTTTACCATTTTCAAGTCACTAATTCACATTTCAAGTAACTACACTTAACCATTTTCAAGTCACTAATTCACATTTCAAGTCACTACACTTAACCATTTTCTAGTCACTAATTCACATTTTAAGTCACTAATCTTAAACATTTTCAAGAAACAAGTTCTCAATTTCAAGTCACTACACTTGAATAAAATATTTACAAACATGGTTTATAGGACTATGTGATGAATATAAAGATAAACAAAGATTAGATAAAGTATTAACAAAAAACATGTCGTGTTGTACACAAAAGATAGCACCACAATTTGGTTGTAAAACTAAGAAAAATAAGTTTAGATACAAAAAACGATTTAAAAAATATAAATCCTTTAAATCTAAATACAAGTATAAAAATCCAAGAAAACGATATTATATAAAAAATTACAAAAGAAAAAGACCTTATCGACCTAAGAAAAAATTATCAGAATGTAAATGTTACAACTGTGGAAAATTAGGACACTTAGCTAAAGATTGTAAAATACCTAAAGATATAAAGAAAAAACAAATTACCGAAGTCAGAATAGAAGAAAATATTTATACAGAATTACCATACATAGATTATGATTTAGAAAGTAACGATAGTATTTATGAACTAGATGAACTGCCAGATATAGAAATGAATAACTCAGACTTAGAAACTGATTTGAATAATGATGATATTAACAATATAAATCTATCAGATACAGAAACCGAAATTGATGACTGAATCAGGAATAATAGAAAAAGAAAATTACCAAACTGAAGATAGTAATAACCAGAAAATAATATTTGACTCAAATATATACAAGCAAATCACAAAACAAGAAATAACCTTAAAAATAGATAATGTATTAGATGTACCAATGGTAAGATATTGGTTCAAAAAACCAAAAGAAGAATATTATATAATAAGCCAAAAGGAACATACAGTAGACTGTAAATATGCGCAAGGTAGTGCAATGGTACCCATAATAAGTAAAAGAGAAATAACCAAAGAAATACAAACATTAAAACCAAAACCGAAAAACGAAATAACTCATGTACACTTAGGAGCAATACAGATATTAATAAAAGCATGTTTTAAGGAAGGAATAAATACACCTATAGAACTATACTTAGCAGATGATAGAATTAAGTACCCAATTGAACAGAGTATAATTAGTGCAGTAAAAGGAAATTTAATATACCAAAAATTTAAGTTTACAGTTAACCCAAATTATACAGTAGCAATAAAAGATAGAAATATAGATAAATCCCTAGTATTATATTGGAAGCTATCAGGAATAGAACTAACCCCTGGAAGTAAAATATTTACAGCAAGATGCAAAAATTTATATATTTTAACTACTAAACATATGGTACAAGCAACCAATAAAATTGATAAAATTAATATAGAATCCCCATTTGACAATATCTTAACAGTTATAGATAATAATGATTATAGTTATGATGATTTAAATATGAACCAAGAATTAGATATAGTAAAAGAAAGAATAGGAACGACATCAAAAAGACAAATAGATGCCCCCTCATCCTCATCAAGAATGAGCACATCTAGAAGAATAGAATATGAAATACCTAATGAAATAATACCAACACAACATCCCTATTATATAACAGGAATATTAAATCAACGAAAATATTTAATTTTAATCAACACTGGAGAACAAGATAATTGGATAACCAGAGAATTAATTACAGAAGATGATATTATAATACAAGAACAAGAAATACCCGATTTACCAATAGAATTAAAACAGACAAAGGAAATAACTATTCAAGAAGTAATTATAGGCGGAATACCTATAAATATACAATTTACAATAGGACAAATAAATCCAAATATAGTTTTAGGACTACAATGGCTAGAACAAGTAAAACCATATAAGTTAGAAGATAAAAGATTAATCATTCATTACCAAAATAAAAATGTAATAATCAATAGAACAAAATCAATACTATAAAAATACCTTAGCATGAAAGTATATATATTAGCAAAAATAATTGTGGAAGGATATAATAGTAGATATTATACACCAATGATAGACACAGGCGCAGAAGCAAATTTATGTAGATACAATTGTTTACCAGAATCCAAATGGCAAAAGATAAAAAATCCAACTGTATTCACCGGATTTAATGACGAAGGAAGTATGGTAAAATATTACGCAAAAGATGTAAAACTACAAATATATGATAAAATACTAACAATAAAAACGATGTATAACTATGATTTCACAACAAGAGATATAATTTTAGGAATGCCCTTTATAGATGAACTATACCCTCATATACTAACAAAAACACACTGTTGGTTTACAACACCTTGTAAACAAAAAATAGGAGCCAAAAGAGTACAAAATAAACCTAGAAAAACAACACCATGGATAAAAGGATCAGAAAAAATAACACAAAAACTAGAAAATCAATCAACAACAGAGAAAGCAATAGAAATTATAACCTTTAATATTAACATGTTACAACCAATCTATGATAAGTTAGAACCCTTATATAGTGACAATCCGCTTAAAGGATGGCATAAACATAAAACAACAGTTACAATAGAACTAATTGATCAAAATAGTATAATAACCCAAAAACCATTAAAATATAACTTTGATGATTTAAAAGAATTTACCTTACACATAGATGAATTACTTCACAATAATTACATTCAAGCTAGTAATAGTAAACATACTAGTCCAGCCTTTATTGTTAACAAACATAGTGAACAAAAAAGAGGAAAAAGTAGAATGGTTATTGATTATAGAAATCTAAATGCCAAAACTAAAACTTATAATTACCCAATACCAAATAAAATATTAAAAATTAGACAAATCCAAGGATATAATTATTTTAGCAAATTTGATTGCAAATCAGGATTTTATCATTTAAAATTAGAAGATAACTCTAAACATTTAACAGCATTCACAGTACCCCAAGGATTTTATGAATGGAATGTTTTACCCTTTGGATATAAAAATGCACCAGGTAGGTATCAACATTTTATGGATACATATTTTACACAATTAGAGAATTGTATTGTATATATTGATGATATATTATTATACTCAAGAACAGAAGACGAACATATACAATTACTAAATAAATTTATCAACATTATAGATACAGCAGGAATTAGTTTAAGTAAAAGCAAGGCAGAAATAATGAAAAACCAAATAGAATTTCTCGGTATACAAATAGATAAGAACGGAGTAAAAATGCAAACACATATAGTACAAAAAATTATAAATTCAAATGAAATACTAGATACAAAGAAAAAATTACAATCCTTTTTAGGATTAGTAAACCAAGTAAGAGAATATATACCAAAGTTAGCAGAATATTTAAAACCATTAAATAAAAAATTAAAAAAGGATATTGAATATCATTTTGACCAAACAGATAAAAAATATATACAAAAGGTTAAAGAATTATGTCAAAAGTTACCAAAATTATATTTTCCAGATATAACAAAAGAATTTATATATATAGTAGAAACAGATTCAAGTAACCATAGTTACGGTGGAGTATTAAAATATAAGTATCTTGATACAAAAACAGAACATCACTGTCGATATCACTCAGGAACATATACGGAACCTCAAGATAAATGGGAAATAAATAGGAAAGAATTATTTGCCTTATATAAATGTTTATTAGCATTCGAACCATATATAGTTTATAACAAATTTATTGTCAGAACAGATAATACACAAGTAAAATGGTGGCTAACAAGAAAATTAGACGACTCAGTTACAACAAAAGAAATACGAAGACTTGTCTTAAATATACAAAATTTTACATTTACAATAGAAGTGATCAGTACTAACAAAAATGTTACTGCAGACTACTTATCAAGACAAAGCTACTCAGACAGATCAAGATAGCCAAATGGATATTTTATTAAAAGCCATGACTACACTTTGCTTAAAAGTGGACAGTTTTGAGCTAGAATTAAAAGAGCTAAAGAAGGAAAGAGCTACAAGTCAGCCGCATGACTCAAAATATGCTGAACTATGTCGATCGGAAGACATTAAAAATCCAGAACTAGAAGGAGACGTTGAGAAACTCCATAAAACTCATAACAAGTTTGTTAATGCAGCTACAGGAAAAGCATCTACAGAAGCAAGCAGCTCAAATACAACCAGTCAATCTACAAAAAGACAAAACCAAAATTTAAATAGCCAGTTTACAAAAACCTTTACCAAAAATAAACAACCCATAAATCTATCACATCCGACTATACCAAGTCCACAAACATCCACATATGCCGCAAGCCTAAACCAAAATAAACAAGTATATAACCACATTTCCAGAGCATACATTCTTCTAACTGCTATAGCTTCTTCATGAGTATATATTGCTCTATAATAGTAATCTTTAAAAGCGCATGTATATTCATCTATATAACACATATTGCATATTGATAATTTATTCATTAATTGTCTATTTAGATTTTTATCTTTTTCTTGTTCTGCTAATTCTGTTGTCATACTTCCAAATTCATTTCTAATTCCAAATTCGTATTTGTCTAATATAGCTATGCTTGATGTTGTAATTGTTCCACTACTATCTTTATTATTTCTTAAAGCTGCTCTACCATCAGCTGTTATATTATGTAGCCATAATTTTACTGTTCCTATTAGTGTTCTTTCTATATATCCTGGTGTATCTGCTACTGATATTTTATTATCTATTAGTTGTTTTGCAATTTGTCCTATCCATACTTGTATTGTTTTATTTACATCTGTGACACAATCTAAATCTAAAAATTGTGAATGTTCTGGAGTTTTAGTTGGTGTCCATTTATTTAGTCTACTTTGCCATATTGCTTCGTATCTATTGTCATCTGTTACTGTATAATAAGTTGGTCCGGTTGTTCTAGGGTTGTCATATCTTCTTTTATCATATGTTCTACTCGTACTTGTTTGTTCATTTTTTATGGTATTTATATTTGGTTTAGCATTTGTTGTATTTATATTTAAATCTGTTATTTGGTTCATTATTTGGGTATATGTTTCACTGTTTTCGTCATTATTATCATTATTGGCTAAATTTATTTCGGATTCGGATTCGTGTATGGTAACATTATCTATGGTTAAATTGTCTATTGTGATGTTATCAATACTTATATTTGGAGATTCTTCGTCAGGGTTTAAGCTTTCTAAGTGTATTTGTTCTTTTAACTTTTCTAATTCCATTGCTAATTTTTTTTCTTTTTCTTTTTTTATTTTTTCTTTTTGTTTTGCTAATCTTGCTTGTACTTTCTGGGCATAGATTTGTTTTAATATTGCTAATTCTCTTTCCATTTCTTGTATTTTTGTAGATGATTCGGATGTTTCAGGTTCTGGTTCAAAATATTCCGGGATTGGTTCTTGAGGTGGTATAGGTTTTTGAGGATGGTCTTGTTTTATTGGTTGGATTATTAGGAATATGATAGATTAGTTACACATATGTAAATATGAGTATACCTTTGGTGTTATCTCGTCGGTAGTATGTGATATAGATGTTTCTATATTGGATTCCTCCATGCTATATATGTAAAATATTTTTTATTTATGGTGAGTCTCAACACATGAGAGAGTAGGTTAGCAAAAATTGCTTGCCTTCTTTCTCATCTGTTCGTCTCTATTTATATTACAAGAAAACGCGTCTCAATAGTGGAAACCGCGTAATAAAGGAAAAACGCGTAAATGCACAGTGCTAGTCACTGTGTACTTTACGACTTTTGAAAAAGAGAAAGAAAACGTGTCCTACTATTTTACATTATTGAAAGAAAACGTGTGGGGTTTCTTACTATTCCCACTTTTTGACTAATGCTAAGAAGAAAGAAAAAGTAAAGATTCCTCTGCAATAATTTACATAATAAAATAAACTAGGAACTATTTATGATTATGTCTTTGTCTGTAGCTCTTTTTGTTTGTAGCTTGTCCGTTTGTCTTCATTCTAGATTTACTTCTGGTATAGTTGTGGTATTTCCTCCACTGCATTTTGAACAATGGTGATCTGGGTATTTCGGTCCTAAATACTGGCAGTATTTAACCAATAAATTTTCTGAAATAAAATCCTTTTTGATAGCTCTTGTTGTTGGGGTATCTTCAGGTCTTAATAATGTCCATATCCAACTACGTACTTCTTCCATATCTTCTTGGCGTAGTACTCTTGAATTTGCATAGATCATGGCATGGTCTCTACAATGATATTTCCATATATTATGTCCATTGGTGTAGTTGTTGACTAGTTCTTGAATAATTACTTGTAGTCCTATTAATCTTTTTGTAGCAAAGAATGTTGGTATATCAACTTCTGGTATTTCTGGTTGTTTTTCTATTTCCTCTGGGATAATCATATCTCTGGTAAGTCCAATTTTTACTACTTGGATGAGTGGTTTTATCTCATTGTATAATATCTCTGCTGGTGCTGAATAACATCGTATGTAAAAGAATGATCCGTCTGTAATTCTTTTGTATATTGTAAAAGCATTATATAAGTCTGGTATTTGTTGTAGTTCTGCTCCATCTGCTGTATATACTGTTGAAAGTAGTCCATATTCGTAGCATGTACGTACTAAATTTGCACTGGTGCCAGGCTGGGCAATTAGTTTATTATATCCTTGTAGTTTTTGAGTTATAAAATCTTTTTGAGGGTCATTGGTCGTCTGAGATCTTGGATGTAAATTCAAAAATGTTTGGGTTTTATAGATATTTTGGATGTATGCTCTGGAAATGTGGTTATATACTTGTTTATTTTGGTTTAGGCTTGCGGCATATGTGGATGTTTGTGGACTTGGTATAGTCGGATGTGATAGATTTATGGGTTGTTTATTTTTGGTAAAGGTTTTTGTAAACTGGCTATTTAAATTTTGGTTTTGTCTTTTTGTAGATTGACTGGTTGTATTTGAGCTGCTTGCTTCTGTAGATGCTTTTCCTGTAGCTGCATTAACAAACTTGTTATGAGTTTTATGGAGTTTCTCAACGTCTCCTTCTAGTTCTGGATTTTTAATGTCTTCCGATCGACATAGTTCAGCATATTTTGAGTCATGCGGCTGACTTGTAGCTCTTTCCTTCTTTAGCTCTTTTAATTCTAGCTCAAAACTGTCCACTTTTAAGCAAAGTGTAGTCATGGCTTTTAATAAAATATCCATTTGGCTATCTTGATCTGTCTGAGTAGCTTTGTCTTGATAAGTAGTCTGCAGTAACATTTTTGTTAGTACTGATCACTTCTATTGTAAATGTAAAATTTTGTATATTTAAGACAAGTCTTCGTATTTCTTTTGTTGTAACTGAGTCGTCTAATTTTCTTGTTAGCCACCATTTTACTTGTGTATTATCTGTTCTGACAATAAATTTGTTATAAACTATATATGGTTCGAATGCTAATAAACATTTATATAAGGCAAATAATTCTTTCCTATTTATTTCCCATTTATCTTGAGGTTCCGTATATGTTCCTGAGTGATATCGACAGTGATGTTCTGTTTTTGTATCAAGATACTTATATTTTAATACTCCACCGTAACTATGGTTACTTGAATCTGTTTCTACTATATATATAAATTCTTTTGTTATATCTGGAAAATATAATTTTGGTAACTTTTGACATAATTCTTTAACCTTTTGTATATATTTTTTATCTGTTTGGTCAAAATGATATTCAATATCCTTTTTTAATTTTTTATTTAATGGTTTTAAATATTCTGCTAACTTTGGTATATATTCTCTTACTTGGTTTACTAATCCTAAAAAGGATTGTAATTTTTTCTTTGTATCTAGTATTTCATTTGAATTTATAATTTTTTGTACTATATGTGTTTGCATTTTTACTCCGTTCTTATCTATTTGTATACCGAGAAATTCTATTTGGTTTTTCATTATTTCTGCCTTGCTTTTACTTAAACTAATTCCTGCTGTATCTATAATGTTGATAAATTTATTTAGTAATTGTATATGTTCGTCTTCTGTTCTTGAGTATAATAATATATCATCAATATATACAATACAATTCTCTAATTGTGTAAAATATGTATCCATAAAATGTTGATACCTACCTGGTGCATTTTTATATCCAAAGGGTAAAACATTCCATTCATAAAATCCTTGGGGTACTGTGAATGCTGTTAAATGTTTAGAGTTATCTTCTAATTTTAAATGATAAAATCCTGATTTGCAATCAAATTTGCTAAAATAATTATATCCTTGGATTTGTCTAATTTTTAATATTTTATTTGGTATTGGGTAATTATAAGTTTTAGTTTTGGCATTTAGATTTCTATAATCAATAACCATTCTACTTTTTCCTCTTTTTTGTTCACTATGTTTGTTAACAATAAAGGCTGGACTAGTATGTTTACTATTACTAGCTTGAATGTAATTATTGTGAAGTAATTCATCTATGTGTAAGGTAAATTCTTTTAAATCATCAAAGTTATATTTTAATGGTTTTTGGGTTATTATACTATTTTGATCAATTAGTTCTATTGTAACTGTTGTTTTATGTTTATGCCATCCTTTAAGCGGATTGTCACTATATAAGGGTTCTAACTTATCATAGATTGGTTGTAACATGTTAATATTAAAGGTTATAATTTCTATTGCTTTCTCTGTTGTTGATTGATTTTCTAGTTTTTGTGTTATTTTTTCTGATCCTTTTATCCATGGTGTTGTTTTTCTAGGTTTATTTTGTACTCTTTTGGCTCCTATTTTTTGTTTACAAGGTGTTGTAAACCAACAGTGTGTTTTTGTTAGTATATGAGGGTATAGTTCATCTATAAAGGGCATTCCTAAAATTATATCTCTTGTTGTGAAATCATAGTTATACATCGTTTTTATTGTTAGTATTTTATCATATATTTGTAGTTTTACATCTTTTGCGTAATATTTTACCATACTTCCTTCGTCATTAAATCCGGTGAATACAGTTGGATTTTTTATCTTTTGCCATTTGGATTCTGGTAAACAATTGTATCTACATAAATTTGCTTCTGCGCCTGTGTCTATCATTGGTGTATAATATCTACTATTATATCCTTCCACAATTATTTTTGCTAATATATATACTTTCATGCTAAGGTATTTTTATAGTATTGATTTTGTTCTATTGATTATTACATTTTTATTTTGGTAATGAATGATTAATCTTTTATCTTCTAACTTATATGGTTTTACTTGTTCTAGCCATTGTAGTCCTAAAACTATATTTGGATTTATTTGTCCTATTGTAAATTGTATATTTATAGGTATTCCGCCTATAATTACTTCTTGAATAGTTATTTCCTTTGTCTGTTTTAATTCTATTGGTAAATCGGGTATTTCTTGTTCTTGTATTATAATATCATCTTCTGTAATTAATTCTCTGGTTATCCAATTATCTTGTTCTCCAGTGTTGATTAAAATTAAATATTTTCGTTGATTTAATATTCCTGTTATATAATAGGGATGTTGTGTTGGTATTATTTCATTAGGTATTTCATATTCTATTCTTCTAGATGTGCTCATTCTTGATGAGGATGAGGGGGCATCTATTTGTCTTTTTGATGTCGTTCCTATTCTTTCTTTTACTATATCTAATTCTTGGTTCATATTTAAATCATCATAACTATAATCATTATTATCTATAACTGTTAAGATATTGTCAAATGGGGATTCTATATTAATTTTATCAATTTTATTGGTTGCTTGTACCATATGTTTAGTAGTTAAAATATATAAATTTTTGCATCTTGCTGTAAATATTTTACTTCCAGGGGTTAGTTCTATTCCTGATAGCTTCCAATATAATACTAGGGATTTATCTATATTTCTATCTTTTATTGCTACTGTATAATTTGGGTTAACTGTAAACTTAAATTTTTGGTATATTAAATTTCCTTTTACTGCACTAATTATACTCTGTTCAATTGGGTACTTAATTCTATCATCTGCTAAGTATAGTTCTATAGGTGTATTTATTCCTTCCTTAAAACATGCTTTTATTAATATCTGTATTGCTCCTAAGTGTACATGAGTTATTTCGTTTTTCGGTTTTGGTTTTAATGTTTGTATTTCTTTGGTTATTTCTCTTTTACTTATTATGGGTACCATTGCACTACCTTGCGCATATTTACAGTCTACTGTATGTTCCTTTTGGCTTATTATATAATATTCTTCTTTTGGTTTTTTGAACCAATATCTTACCATTGGTACATCTAATACATTATCTATTTTTAAGGTTATTTCTTGTTTTGTGATTTGCTTGTATATATTTGAGTCAAATATTATTTTCTGGTTATTACTATCTTCAGTTTGGTAATTTTCTTTTTCTATTATTCCTGATTCAGTCATCAATTTCGGTTTCTGTATCTGATAGATTTATATTGTTAATATCATCATTATTCAAATCAGTTTCTAAGTCTGAGTTATTCATTTCTATATCTGGCAGTTCATCTAGTTCATAAATACTATCGTTACTTTCTAAATCATAATCTATGTATGGTAATTCTGTATAAATATTTTCTTCTATTCTGACTTCGGTAATTTGTTTTTTCTTTATATCTTTAGGTATTTTACAATCTTTAGCTAAGTGTCCTAATTTTCCACAGTTGTAACATTTACATTCTGATAATTTTTTCTTAGGTCGATAAGGTCTTTTTCTTTTGTAATTTTTTATATAATATCGTTTTCTTGGATTTTTATACTTGTATTTAGATTTAAAGGATTTATATTTTTTAAATCGTTTTTTGTATCTAAACTTATTTTTCTTAGTTTTACAACCAAATTGTGGTGCTATCTTTTGTGTACAACACGACATGTTTTTTGTTAATACTTTATCTAATCTTTGTTTATCTTTATATTCATCACATAGTCCTATAAACCATGTTTGTAAATATTTTATTCTAGCTCCTAATGTATCTGTTAAACTAGCTGCGTCCCATGCTGTTATAATTTTTGTACTAAATGGTTCAGGTAATTTTGTAAAATATGTTCTTCTAACTGCTATAGCTTCTTCATGAGTATATATTGCTCTATAATAGTAATCTTTAAAAGCGCATGTATATTCATCTATATAACACATATTGCATATTGATAATTTATTCATTAATTGTCTATTTAGATTTTTATCTTTTTCTTGTTCTGCTAATTCTGTTGTCATACTTCCAAATTCATTTCTAATTCCAAATTCGTATTTGTCTAATATAGCTATGCTTGATGTTGTAATTGTTCCACTACTATCTTTATTATTTCTTAAAGCTGCTCTACCATCAGCTGTTATATTATGTAGCCATAATTTTACTGTTCCTATTAGTGTTCTTTCTATATATCCTGGTGTATCTGCTACTGATATTTTATTATCTATTAGTTGTTTTGCAATTTGTCCTATCCATACTTGTATTGTTTTATTTACATCTGTGACACAATCTAAATCTAAAAATTGTGAATGTTCTGGAGTTTTAGTTGGTGTCCATTTATTTAGTCTACTTTGCCATATTGCTTTGTATCTATTGTCATCTGTTACTGTATAATAAGTTGGTCCGGTTGTTCTAGGGTTGTCATATCTTCTTTTATCATATGTTCTACTCGTACTTGTTTGTTCATTTTTTATGGTATTTATATTTGGTTTAGCATTTGTTGTATTTATATTTAAATCTGTTATTTGGTTCATTATTTGGGTATATGTTTCACTGTTTTCGTCATTATTATCATTATTGGCTAAATTTATTTCGGATTCGGATTCGTGTATGGTAACATTATCTATGGTTAAATTGTCTATTGTGATGTTATCAATACTTATATTTGGAGATTCTTCGTCAGGGTTTAAGCTTTCTAAGTGTATTTGTTCTTTTAACTTTTCTAATTCCATTGCTAATTTTTTTTCTTTTTCTTTTTTTATTTTTTCTTTTTGTTTTGCTAATCTTGCTTGTATTTTCTGGGCATAGATTTGTTTTAATATTGCTAATTCTCTTTCCATTTCTTGTATTTTTGTAGATGATTCGGATGTTTCAGGTTCTGGTTCAAAATATTCCGGGATTGGTTCTTGAGGTGGTATAGGTTTTTGAGGATGGTCTTGTTTTATTGGTTGGTTTTTTAGTTGTTCGATTTCTTTTCTGGCTTCTAATCGTATTTTTTCAATTTCTAATTTTTGATCTATTTCAGTATTTTCCTTTTGTAATCTTATCATTTCTGTTAAACTATCTTCTAATTTAGCTGATATTGGATCTGGCATTAAATGTAATTTTGTACCTATTTTTCTATATCGTCGTCCTAAATTTGAGTGTGTTATTGTTATTTGTGTTCCATCTGTTCCTAAAAATGTTTTTTCTTCCACTGGATATTCTTCTTTATTCATAAGTATATTTAATTTCCATTATATCTTTTTGTAATTCTAATTCTTGTATAGTTTGTTTTTGTGCTTCAATTGATTTCTTAGCTACTCCTGCAAATATATTGTAATTTAATCTTTCTTTTCTAATATTAAGTTCTTCTTTAATGTCAATAAATTTTCTTAATAATTCCATTTTTCTTATTATTTTTGGTGTTTCTGGATATATATATACGGGGTTACTTGATTCTGGTTTATCCATTTATAGTTTGTTTTAATGATATAGTTATTTTATCTAATGCTTTGACTAATCTTGTCATTACTTTATATAAGTTATCTATTTCTTTAATTATTTGTGTAACTTCTCGTAGGTTATATTTTTGTTGACTTTTTATTTTACTCTGTTTTTCAATTCTTTTTGTTGAATAGTGTATTTTTATTTTTCTAACTACTTTTGATTGTTGTCGTTTATACATTATAATTCATCATATTTATATTCTTGTTGTTTTATGAGTTGTCTTATATATTCGTATTCAGTATAGGAAATTGTATCTATTAATTCAGGTATTTTTGTGTATTCGTATTTTTCATATAAGTTATCTAAATTTAGTCGTAGTTTCTGTATTTTAGTTGCTATATTTATTTGTTTATCTAATCTTATACATCTAGGATGTTCATCTGGTAGATCTTCTCCATATTCAATTCCTTTCATGTTTTCTGTTTGCATTATAAATTGTTTTTTACTATGTTTCCTTATTCTATTTTTATAAATATTGTTGGTACTTATCTTATTTGGTATGACATCTTTTTTATTTTTATATTTTTTATTTCTATGTTCTTTGTTCCTATGCTCTTTATTCCTATACTCTTTATTCCTATGTTCTTTATTCCTATGTTCTTTATTCCTATGTTCTTTATTCCTATGTTCTTTATTCCTATGCTCTGATACCAATTGTGGGGGTGGTCCTATTGGTCCTATGATCTTTGCTTCTTGGGTCATTTTAGCTAAATGCGGAATTATAGTAGTTATCTCGTTCTCTAATTAGTCTTAATATGATATTGATATCTCTTACTATTAGATCTAAATAACCACTATTTTGTGTTTGTATATATCTGTCTAGATTGAATTGTATTAGTGTTTCTCTTTCTCTTAATTCATCTATAGTTTTTTGCCAATTTTCTAAATGTTGTTGGTTCATTTTAATAATAATCTAGATATCCTTCTGTATCTATATCTAGGTATATATCATTATTTCTAGAGTCATCATCACTATCATTGTTTAATATTGTATCTAACCATGATTCTTTCATTAGGTCTATAAGTTCATGAGTAAATAATAGATTATATATGTTTTGTATTATTTCTGTATCTAAAGTTTTTAATATATATAAGATTAATATTTTGTAGTCCTTGTCTTCATTTATCAAATATTTAGGTGTTGGGGTTTTATATTTTTCTACATCTTCTGTTTGTTTAAGGTGTGGTCCTATTGGTCCTATGATCTTTGCTTCTTGGGTCATTTTAGCTAAATGCGGAATTATAGTAGTTATCTCGTTCTCTAATTAGTCTTAATATGATATTGATATCTCTTACTATTAGATCTAAATAACCACTATTTTGTGTTTGTATATATCTGTCTAGATTGAATTGTATTAGTGTTTCTCTTTCTCTTAATTCATCTATAGTTTTTTGCCAATTTTCTAAATGTTGTTGGTTCATTTTAATAATAATCTAGATATCCTTCTGTATCTATATCTAGGTATATATCATTATTTCTAGAGTCATCATCACTATCATTGTTTAATATTGTATCTAACCATGATTCTTTCATTAGGTCTATAAGTTCATGAGTAAATAATAGATTATATATGTTTTGTATTATTTCTGTATCTAAAGTTTTTAATATATATAAGATTAATATTTTGTAGTCCTTGTCTTCATTTATCAAATATTTAGGTGTTGGGGTTTTATATTTTTCTACATCTTCTGTTTGTTTAAGGTTACTAGTTTCTGCTATATCGGGTTTCATATAACTAGATTCTGTCATTTCTTACTTCTGTGTTTAATCAAATTATTCCTTCTAACCTCTGCTTATATTATTACCTTTATCATCGAATAGTCCAGTATGTTTAATTATCCGGTTGGTCACTACTATGGGTTCCAGCTTTAATCAGTTTACCCTAACACTGCTTACTTCAGTTGGTTTACTACCCTATTCACGGCATTCTTAGCCTTTTTCTGGGTTCAACCATTTTGGAAAAGCTTAGTCTGGGTCTAACTTACTCTTAGCTTCCTAACCATAGCAAACTAATAAGGATAATGTTAACATAATCAAACTATAACATGATAAATAATAATAAGCTAATAGAGATTATTAGGAATATGATAGATTAGTTACACATATGTAAATATGAGTATACCTTTGGTGTTATCTCGTCGGTAGTATGTGATATAGATGTTTCTATATTGGATTCCTCCATGCTATATATGTAAAATATTTTTTATTTATGGTGAGTCTCAACACATGAGAGAGTAGGTTAGCAAAAATTGCTTGCCTTCTTTCTCATCTGTTCGTCTCTATTTATATTACAAGAAAATGCGTCTCAATAGTGGAAACCGCGTAATAAAGGAAAAACGCGTAAATGCACAGTGCTAGTCACTGTGTACTTTACGACTTTTGAAAAAGAGAAAGAAAACGTGTCCTACTATTTTACATTATTGAAAGAAAACGTGTGGGGTTTCTTACTATTCCCACTTTTTGACTAATGCTAAGAAGAAAGAAAAAGTAAAGATTCCTCTGCAATAATTTACATAATAAAATAAACTAGGAACTATTTATGATTATGTCTTTGTCTGTAGCTCTTTTTGTTTGTAGCTTGTCCGTTTGTCTTCATTCTAGATTTACTTCTGGTATAGTTGTGGTATTTCCTCCACTGCATTTTGAACAATGGTGATCTGGGTATTTCGGTCCTAAATACTGGCAGTATTTAACCAATAAATTTTCTGAAATAAAATCCTTTTTGATAGCTCTTGTTGTTGGGGTATCTTCAGGTCTTAATAATGTCCATATCCAACTACGTACTTCTTCCATATCTTCTTGGCGTAGTATTCTTGAATTTGCATAGATCATGGCATGGTCTCTACAATGATATTTCCATATATTATGTCCATTGGTGTAGTTGTTGACTAGTTCTTGAATAATTACTTGTAGTCCTATTAATCTTTTTGTAGCAAAGAATGTTGGTATATCAACTTCTGGTATTTCTGGTTGTTTTTCTATTTCCTCTGGGATAATCATATCTCTGGTAAGTCCAATTTTTACTACTTGGATGAGTGGTTTTATCTCATTGTATAATATCTCTGCTGGTGCTGAATAACATCGTATGTAAAAGAATGATCCGTCTGTAATTCTTTTGTATATTGTAAAAGCATTATATAAGTCTGGTATTTGTTGTAGTTCTGCTCCATCTGCTGTATATACTGTTGAAAGTAGTCCATATTCGTAGCATGTACGTACTAAATTTGCACTGGTGCCAGGCTGGGCAATTAGTTTATTATATCCTTGTAGTTTTTGAGTTATAAAATCTTTTTGAGGGTCATTGGTCGTCTGAGATCTTGGATGTAAATTCAAAAATGTTTGGGTTTTATAGATATTTTGGATGTATTTAGTGACTTGAAATGTAAATTAGTTACTTGAAAATGGATAAATATAGTGACTTGAAATTGCGAACTTGTTTCTAGAAAATGTTTAAGATTAGTTACTTGAAATGTGAATTAGTGACTAGAAAATGGTTAAGTGTAGTGACTTGAAATTGTGAACTTGTTTAATGAAATGGTTAAATGTAGTGACTTGAAATTTTGAACTTGTTTATTGAAAAGGTTAAGTGTAGTGACTTGAAATGTGAATTAGTGACTTGAAAATAGATAAATATAGTGATTTGAAATTGCGAACTTGTTTCTAGAAAATGTTTAAGATTAGTTACTTGAAATGTGAATTAGTGACTAGAAAATGGTTAAGTGTAGTGACTTGAAATTGTGAACTACTTTAATGAAATGGTTAAATGTAGTGACTTGAAATTGTGAACTTGTTTCTTGAAAATGGTTAAGTGTAGTGACTTGAAATGTGAATTAGTGACTTGAAAATGGTAAAATGTAGTGACTTGAAATTGTGAAATTGTTTCTTGAAAATGGTTAAGTGTAGTGATTTGAAATGTGAATTAGTGACTTTAAAATGGTTAAGTTTAGTGAATTTAAATTGTGAACTTGTTTAATGAAATGGTTAAATGTAGTGACTTGAAATTGTGAACTTGTTTCTTTAAAAGGTTAAGTGTAGTGACTTGAAATGTGAATTAGTGACTTGAAAATAGTTAAGTGTAGTGACTTTAAATTGTGAAGTTGTTTATTGAAATGGTTAAATGTAGTGACTTGAAATTGTGAACTAATTTCTTGATAATGGTCAAGTGTAGTGTACGTAAATGTGAATTAGTGACTTGAAAATGGTTAAGTGTAGTGACTTGAAATTGTGAACTTGTTTCTTGAAAATGGTTAAGTAAATTTACTTGAAATGTGAATTAGTGACTTGAAAATAGTTAAATGTGGTGACTTTAAATTGTGAACTTGTTTATTGAACTGGTTAAATGCAGTGACTTGCAATTGTGAACTTGTTTCTGTAAAATGGTTAAGTGTAGTGACTTTAAAAGCGAATTAGTGACCTAGAATTGGTTAAGTGTAGTGACTTGAAATTCTGATCTTGTTTCTTGAAAATGGTTGTGTAGTGACTTGAAATTTGAATTAGTGACTTGAAAATGGTTAAGTATAGTGACTTAAAATTGTGAACTTGCTTCATGAAAATAGTTAAGTGTAGTGACTTGAAATTGTGAACTTGTTTCTTGAAATGTCTAAATGTAGTGACTTGAAATGTCAATTAGTGACTTGAAAATAGTTAAGTGTAGTGAATTTAAATTGTGAACTTGTTTATTGAAATGGTTAAATGTAGTGACTTGAAATTGTGAACTTGTATCTTGAAAATGGTTAAGTGAAGTTACTTGAAATGTGAATTAGTGAATTGAAAATGGTTATGTGTAGTGAATTGAAATGTGAATTAGTTACTTCAAAATGGTTAAATATAGTGACTTGAAATTGCGAAAAATGGTTAAATATAGTGACTTGAAACTGTGACCTTGTTTGTTGAAAATGGTTGAGTGTAGAGACTTGAAATGTGAATTAGTGACTTGAAAATGGTTAAATGTAGTGAATTGAAATTGTGAACTTGATTCTTGAAAATGGTTAAGTGTAGTGACTTGAAAATGGTTACGTGTAGTGACTTGAAAATGTGAATTAGTGACTTGAAAATGGTTATGTGTAGTGACTTATGTGAATTAGTAACTTGAAAATGGTTATGTGTAGTGACTTGAAATTGTGAACTTTTTTCTTGAAAATGATAAAGTGTAGAGGCTTGAAATGTGAACTAGTGACTTGAAAGTTGTTAAATGTAGTGACTTGAAATATGAATTAGTGACTTGAAATTGTTAACTTGTTTCATGAAAATGGTTATGTGTAGTGAGTTGAAATGTGGATTAGTGACTGGAAAGTGGTTAAGTGTAGTGAATTGAAATGTGAATTAGTGTCTTGAAAATGGTTAAATGTAGTGACTTGAAATTGTGAACTTGCTTCATGAAAATGGTTAAGTGTAGTGACTTGAAATGTGAACTTGTGACTTTAAAATGGTTAAATTTAGTGTCTTGAAATTGTGAACGTGTTTTTTGAAAATGGTTAAGAGAAGTTACTTGAAATACGAATTACTGACTTGAAAATGGTAAAGTATAGTAACTTGAAATTGTGAAATTGTTTTTGAAAATGGTTAAGTGTAGTGATTTGAAATGTGAATTAGTGACTTTAAAATGGTTAAGTTTAGTGACTTGAAATTGTGAACTTGTTTAATGAAATGGTTAAATGTAGTGACTTGAAATTGTGAACTTTTTTCTTTAAAAGGTTAAGTGTAGTGACTTGAAATGTGAATTAGTGACTTGAAAATAGTTAAGTGTAGTGACTTTAAATTGTGAAGTTGTTTATTGAAATGGTTAAATGTAGTGACTTGAAATTGTGAACTAATTTCTTGATAATGGTCAAGTGTAGTGTACGTAAATGTGAATTAGTGACTTGAAAATGGTTAAGTGTAGTGACTTGAAATTGTGAACTTGTTTCTTGAAAATGGTTAAGTAAATTTACTTGAAATGTGAATTAGTGACTTGAAAATAGTTAAATGTGGTGACTTTAAATTGTGAACTTGTTTATTGAACTGGTTAAATGCAGTGACTTGCAATTGTGAACTTGTTTCTGTAAAATGGTTAAGTGTAGTGACTTTAAAAGCGAATTAGTGACCTAGAATTGGTTAAGTGTAGTGACTTGAAATTCTGATCTTGTTTCTTGAAAATGGTTGTGTAGTGACTTGAAATTTGAATTAGTGACTTGAAAATGGTTAAGTATAGTGACTTAAAATTGTGAACTTGCTTCATGAAAATAGTTAAGTGTAGTGACTTGAAATTGTGAACTTGTTTCTTGAAATGTCTAAATGTAGTGACTTGAAATGTCAATTAGTGACTTGAAAATAGTTAAGTGTAGTGAATTTAAATTGTGAACTTGTTTATTGAAATGGTTAAATGTAGTGACTTGAAATTGTGAACTTGTATCTTGAAAATGGTTAAGTGAAGTTACTTGAAATGTGAATTAGTGAATTGAAAATGGTTATGTGTAGTGAATTGAAATGTGAATTAGTTACTTCAAAATGGTTAAATATAGTGACTTGAAATTGCGAAAAATGGTTAAATATAGTGACTTGAAACTGTGACCTTGTTTGTTGAAAATGGTTGAGTGTAGAGACTTGAAATGTGAATTAGTGACTTGAAAATGGTTAAATGTAGTGAATTGAAATTGTGAACTTGATTCTTGAAAATGGTTAAGTGTAGTGACTTGAAAATGGTTACGTGTAGTGACTTGAAAATGTGAATTAGTGACTTGAAAATGGTTATGTGTAGTGACTTATGTGAATTAGTAACTTGAAAATGGTTATGTGTAGTGACTTGAAATTGTGAACTTTTTTCTTGAAAATGATAAAGTGTAGAGGCTTGAAATGTGAACTAGTGACTTGAAAGTTGTTAAATGTAGTGACTTGAAATATGAATTAGTGACTTGAAATTGTTAACTTGTTTCATGAAAATGGTTATGTGTAGTGAGTTGAAATGTGGATTAGTGACTGGAAAGTGGTTAAGTGTAGTGAATTGAAATGTGAATTAGTGTCTTGAAAATGGTTAAATGTAGTGACTTGAAATTGTGAACTTGCTTCATGAAAATGGTTAAGTGTAGTGACTTGAAATGTGAACTTGTGACTTTAAAATGGTTAAATTTAGTGTCTTGAAATTGTGAACGTGTTTTTTGAAAATGGTTAAGAGAAGTTACTTGAAATACGAATTACTGACTTGAAAATGGTAAAGTATAGTAACTTGAAATTGTGAAATTGTTTTTGAAAATGGTTAAGTGTAGTGATTTGAAATGTGAATTAGTGACTTTAAAATGGTTAAGTTTAGTGACTTGAAATTGTGAACTTGTTTAATGAAATGGTTAAATGTAGTGACTTGAAATTGTGAACTTGTTTCTTTAAAAGGTTAAGTGTAGTGACTTGAAATGTGAATTAGTGACTTGAAAATAGTTAAGTGTAGTAACTTTAAATTGTGAAGTTGTTTATTGAAATGGTTAAATGTAGTGACTTGAAATTGTGAACTAATTTCTTGATAATGGTCAAGTGTAGTGTACGTAAATGTGAATTAGTGACTTGAAAATGGTTAAGTGTAGTGACTTGAAATTGTGAACTTGTTTCTTGAAAATGGTTAAGTAAATTTACTTGAAATGTGAATTAGTGACTTGAAAATAGTTAAATGTGGTGACTTTAAATTGTGAACTTGTTTATTGAACTGGTTAAATGCAGTGACTTGCAATTGTGAACTTGTTTCTGTAAAATGGTTAAGTGTAGTGACTTTAAAAGCGAATTAGTGACCTAGAATTGGTTAAGTGTAGTGACTTGAAATTCTGATCTTGTTTCTTGAAAATGGTTGTGTAGTGACTTGAAATTTGAATTAGTGACTTGAAAATGGTTAAGTATAGTGACTTAAAATTGTGAACTTGCTTCATGAAAATAGTTAAGTGTAGTGACTTGAAATTGTGAACTTGTTTCTTGAAATGTCTAAATGTAGTGACTTGAAATGTCAATTAGTGACTTGAAAATAGTTAAGTGTAGTGAATTTAAATTGTGAACTTGTTTATTGAAATGGTTAAATGTAGTGACTTGAAATTGTGAACTTGTATCTTGAAAATGGTTAAGTGAAGTTACTTGAAATGTGAATTAGTGAATTGAAAATGGTTATGTGTAGTGAATTGAAATGTGAATTAGTTACTTCAAAATGGTTAAATATAGTGACTTGAAATTGCGAAAAATGGTTAAATATAGTGACTTGAAACTGTGACCTTGTTTGTTGAAAATGGTTGAGTGTAGAGACTTGAAATGTGAATTAGTGACTTGAAAATGGTTAAATGTAGTGAATTGAAATTGTGAACTTGATTCTTGAAAATGGTTAAGTGTAGTGACTTGAAAATGGTTACGTGTAGTGACTTGAAAATGTGAATTAGTGACTTGAAAATGGTTATGTGTAGTGACTTATGTGAATTAGTAACTTGAAAATGGTTATGTGTAGTGACTTGAAATTGTGAACTTTTTTCTTGAAAATGATAAAGTGTAGAGGCTTGAAATGTGAACTAGTGACTTGAAAGTTGTTAAATGTAGTGACTTGAAATATGAATTAGTGACTTGAAATTGTTAACTTGTTTCATGAAAATGGTTATGTGTAGTAAGTTGAAATGTGGATTAGTGACTGGAAAGTGGTTAAGTGTAGTGAATTGAAATGTGAATTAGTGTCTTGAAAATGGTTAAATGTAGTGACTTGAAATTGTGAACTTGCTTCATGAAAATGGTTAAGTGTAGTGACTTGAAATGTGAACTTGTGACTTTAAAATGGTTAAATTTAGTGTCTTGAAATTGTGAACGTGTTTTTTGAAAATGGTTAAGAGAAGTTACTTGAAATACAAATTACTGACTTGAAAATGGTAAAGTATAGTAACTTGAAATTGTGAAATTGTTTCTTGAAAATGGTTAAGTGTAGTGATTTGAAATGTGAATTAGTGACTTTAAAATGGTTAAGTTTAGTGAATTTAAATTGTGAACTTGTTTAATGAAATGGTTAAATGTAGTGACTTGAAATTGTGAACTTGTTTCTTTAAAAGGTTAAGTGTAGTGACTTGAAATGTGAATTAGTGACTTGAAAATAGTTAAGTGTAGTGACTTTAAATTGTGAAGTTGTTTATTGAAATGGTTAAATGTAGTGACTTGAAATTGTGAACTAATTTCTTGATAATGGTCAAGTGTAGTGTACGTAAATGTGAATTAGTGACTTGAAAATGGTTAAGTGTAGTGACTTGAAATTGTGAACTTGTTTCTTGAAAATGGTTAAGTAAATTTACTTGAAATGTGAATTAGTGACTTGAAAATAGTTAAATGTGGTGACTTTAAATTGTGAACTTGTTTATTGAACTGGTTAAATGCAGTGACTTGCAATTGTGAACTTGTTTCTGTAAAATGGTTAAGTGTAGTGACTTTAAAAGCGAATTAGTGACCTAGAATTGGTTAAGTGTAGTGACTTGAAATTCTGATCTTGTTTCTTGAAAATGGTTGTGTAGTGACTTGAAATTTGAATTAGTGACTTGAAAATGGTTAAGTATAGTGACTTAAAATTGTGAACTTGCTTCATGAAAATAGTTAAGTGTAGTGACTTGAAATTGTGAACTTGTTTCTTGAAATGTCTAAATGTAGTGACTTGAAATGTCAATTAGTGACTTGAAAATAGTTAAGTGTAGTGAATTTAAATTGTGAACTTGTTTATTGAAATGGTTAAATGTAGTGACTTGAAATTGTGAACTTGTATCTTGAAAATGGTTAAGTGAAGTTACTTGAAATGTGAATTAGTGAATTGAAAATGGTTATGTGTAGTGAATTGAAATGTGAATTAGTTACTTCAAAATGGTTAAATATAGTGACTTGAAATTGCGAAAAATGGTTAAATATAGTGACTTGAAACTGTGACCTTGTTTGTTGAAAATGGTTGAGTGTAGAGACTTGAAATGTGAATTAGTGACTTGAAAATGGTTAAATGTAGTGAATTGAAATTGTGAACTTGATTCTTGAAAATGGTTAAGTGTAGTGACTTGAAAATGGTTACGTGTAGTGACTTGAAAATGTGAATTAGTGACTTGAAAATGGTTATGTGTAGTGACTTATGTGAATTAGTAACTTGAAAATGGTTATGTGTAGTGACTTGAAATTGTGAACTTTTTTCTTGAAAATGATAAAGTGTAGAGGCTTGAAATGTGAACTAGTGACTTGAAAGTTGTTAAATGTAGTGACTTGAAATATGAATTAGTGACTTGAAATTGTTAACTTGTTTCATGAAAATGGTTATGTGTAGTGAGTTGAAATGTGGATTAGTGACTGGAAAGTGGTTAAGTGTAGTGAATTGAAATGTGAATTAGTGTCTTGAAAATGGTTAAATGTAGTGACTTGAAATTGTGAACTTGCTTCATGAAAATGGTTAAGTGTAGTGACTTGAAATGTGAACTTGTGACTTTAAAATGGTTAAATTTAGTGTCTTGAAATTGTGAACGTGTTTTTTGAAAATGGTTAAGAGAAGTTACTTGAAATACGAATTACTGACTTGAAAATGGTAAAGTATAGTAACTTGAAATTGTGAAATTGTTTCTTGAAAATGGTTAAGTGTAGTGATTTGAAATGTGAATTAGTGACTTTAAAATGGTTAAGTTTAGTGAATTTAAATTGTGAACTTGTTTAATGAAATGGTTAAATGTAGTGACTTGAAATTGTGAACTTGTTTCTTTAAAAGGTTAAGTGTAGTGACTTGAAATGTGAATTAGTGACTTGAAAATAGTTAAGTGTAGTGACTTTAAATTGTGAAGTTGTTTATTGAAATGGTTAAATGTAGTGACTTGAAATTGTGAACTAATTTCTTGATAATGGTCAAGTGTAGTGTACGTAAATGTGAATTAGTGACTTGAAAATGGTTAAGTGTAGTGACTTGAAATTGTGAACTTGTTTCTTGAAAATGGTTAAGTAAATTTACTTGAAATGTGAATTAGTGACTTGAAAATAGTTAAATGTGGTGACTTTAAATTGTGAACTTGTTTATTGAACTGGTTAAATGCAGTGACTTGCAATTGTGAACTTGTTTCTGTAAAATGGTTAAGTGTAGTGACTTTAAAAGCGAATTAGTGACCTAGAATTGGTTAAGTGTAGTGACTTGAAATTCTGATCTTGTTTCTTGAAAATGGTTGTGTAGTGACTTGAAATTTGAATTAGTGACTTGAAAATGGTTAAGTATAGTGACTTAAAATTGTGAACTTGCTTCATGAAAATAGTTAAGTGTAGTGACTTGAAATTGTGAACTTGTTTCTTGAAATGTCTAAATGTAGTGACTTGAAATGTCAATTAGTGACTTGAAAATAGTTAAGTGTAGTGAATTTAAATTGTGAACTTGTTTATTGAAATGGTTAAATGTAGTGACTTGAAATTGTGAACTTGTATCTTGAAAATGGTTAAGTGAAGTTACTTGAAATGTGAATTAGTGAATTGAAAATGGTTATGTGTAGTGAATTGAAATGTGAATTAGTTACTTCAAAATGGTTAAATATAGTGACTTGAAATTGCGAAAAATGGTTAAATATAGTGACTTGAAACTGTGACCTTGTTTGTTGAAAATGGTTGAGTGTAGAGACTTGAAATGTGAATTAGTGACTTGAAAATGGTTAAATGTAGTGAATTGAAATTGTGAACTTGATTCTTGAAAATGGTTAAGTGTAGTGACTTGAAAATGGTTACGTGTAGTGACTTGAAAATGTGAATTAGTGACTTGAAAATGGTTATGTGTAGTGACTTATGTGAATTAGTAACTTGAAAATGGTTATGTGTAGTGACTTGAAATTGTGAACTTTTTTCTTGAAAATGATAAAGTGTAGAGGCTTGAAATGTGAACTAGTGACTTGAAAGTTGTTAAATGTAGTGACTTGAAATATGAATTAGTGACTTGAAATTGTTAACTTGTTTCATGAAAATGGTTATGTGTAGTGAGTTGAAATGTGGATTAGTGACTGGAAAGTGGTTAAGTGTAGTGAATTGAAATGTGAATTAGTGTCTTGAAAATGGTTAAATGTAGTGACTTGAAATTGTGAACTTGCTTCATGAAAATGGTTAAGTGTAGTGACTTGAAATGTGAACTTGTGACTTTAAAATGGTTAAATTTAGTGTCTTGAAATTGTGAACGTGTTTTTTGAAAATGGTTAAGAGAAGTTACTTGAAATACGAATTACTGACTTGAAAATGGTAAAGTATAGTAACTTGAAATTGTGAAATTGTTTCTTGAAAATGGTTAAGTGTAGTGATTTGAAATGTGAATTAGTGACTTTAAAATGGTTAAGTTTAGTGAATTTAAATTGTGAACTTGTTTAATGAAATGGTTAAATGTAGTGACTTGAAATTGTGAACTTGTTTCTTTAAAAGGTTAAGTGTAGTGACTTGAAATGTGAATTAGTGACTTGAAAATAGTTAAGTGTAGTGACTTTAAATTGTGAAGTTGTTTATTGAAATGGTTAAATGTAGTGACTTGAAATTGTGAACTAATTTCTTGATAATGGTCAAGTGTAGTGTACGTAAATGTGAATTAGTGACTTGAAAATGGTTAAGTGTAGTGACTTGAAATTGTGAACTTGTTTCTTGAAAATGGTTAAGTAAATTTACTTGAAATGTGAATTAGTGACTTGAAAATAGTTAAATGTGGTGACTTTAAATTGTGAACTTGTTTATTGAACTGGTTAAATGCAGTGACTTGCAATTGTGAACTTGTTTCTGTAAAATGGTTAAGTGTAGTGACTTTAAAAGCGAATTAGTGACCTAGAATTGGTTAAGTGTAGTGACTTGAAATTCTGATCTTGTTTCTTGAAAATGGTTGTGTAGTGACTTGAAATTTGAATTAGTGACTTGAAAATGGTTAAGTATAGTGACTTAAAATTGTGAACTTGCTTCATGAAAATAGTTAAGTGTAGTGACTTGAAATTGTGAACTTGTTTCTTGAAATGTCTAAATGTAGTGACTTGAAATGTCAATTAGTGACTTGAAAATAGTTAAGTGTAGTGAATTTAAATTGTGAACTTGTTTATTGAAATGGTTAAATGTAGTGACTTGAAATTGTGAACTTGTATCTTGAAAATGGTTAAGTGAAGTTACTTGAAATGTGAATTAGTGAATTGAAAATGGTTATGTGTAGTGAATTGAAATGTGAATTAGTTACTTCAAAATGGTTAAATATAGTGACTTGAAATTGCGAAAAATGGTTAAATATAGTGACTTGAAACTGTGACCTTGTTTGTTGAAAATGGTTGAGTGTAGAGACTTGAAATGTGAATTAGTGACTTGAAAATGGTTAAATGTAGTGAATTGAAATTGTGAACTTGATTCTTGAAAATGGTTAAGTGTAGTGACTTGAAAATGGTTACGTGTAGTGACTTGAAAATGTGAATTAGTGACTTGAAAATGGTTATGTGTAGTGACTTATGTGAATTAGTAACTTGAAAATGGTTATGTGTAGTGACTTGAAATTGTGAACTTTTTTCTTGAAAATGATAAAGTGTAGAGGCTTGAAATGTGAACTAGTGACTTGAAAGTTGTTAAATGTAGTGACTTGAAATATGAATTAGTGACTTGAAATTGTTAACTTGTTTCATGAAAATGGTTATGTGTAGTGAGTTGAAATGTGGATTAGTGACTGGAAAGTGGTTAAGTGTAGTGAATTGAAATGTGAATTAGTGTCTTGAAAATGGTTAAATGTAGTGACTTGAAATTGTGAACTTGCTTCATGAAAATGGTTAAGTGTAGTGACTTGAAATGTGAACTTGTGACTTTAAAATGGTTAAATTTAGTGTCTTGAAATTGTGAACGTGTTTTTTGAAAATGGTTAAGAGAAGTTACTTGAAATACGAATTACTGACTTGAAAATGGTAAAGTATAGTAACTTGAAATTGTGAAATTGTTTCTTGAAAATGGTTAAGTGTAGTGATTTGAAATGTGAATTAGTGACTTTAAAATGGTTAAGTTTAGTGAATTTAAATTGTGAACTTGTTTAATGAAATGGTTAAATGTAGTGACTTGAAATTGTGAACTTGTTTCTTTAAAAGGTTAAGTGTAGTGACTTGAAATGTGAATTAGTGACTTGAAAATAGTTAAGTGTAGTGACTTTAAATTGTGAAGTTGTTTATTGAAATGGTTAAATGTAGTGACTTGAAATTGTGAACTAATTTCTTGATAATGGTCAAGTGTAGTGTACGTAAATGTGAATTAGTGACTTGAAAATGGTTAAGTGTAGTGACTTGAAATTGTGAACTTGTTTCTTGAAAATGGTTAAGTAAATTTACTTGAAATGTGAATTAGTGACTTGAAAATAGTTAAATGTGGTGACTTTAAATTGTGAACTTGTTTATTGAACTGGTTAAATGCAGTGACTTGCAATTGTGAACTTGTTTCTGTAAAATGGTTAAGTGTAGTGACTTTAAAAGCGAATTAGTGACCTAGAATTGGTTAAGTGTAGTGACTTGAAATTCTGATCTTGTTTCTTGAAAATGGTTGTGTAGTGACTTGAAATTTGAATTAGTGACTTGAAAATGGTTAAGTATAGTGACTTAAAATTGTGAATTTGCTTCATGAAAATAGTTAAGTGTAGTGACTTGAAATTGTGAACTTGTTTCTTGAAATGTCTAAATGTAGTGACTTGAAATGTCAATTAGTGACTTGAAAATAGTTAAGTGTAGTGAATTTAAATTGTGAACTTGTTTATTGAAATGGTTAAATGTAGTGACTTGAAATTGTGAACTTGTATCTTGAAAATGGTTAAGTGAAGTTACTTGAAATGTGAATTAGTGAATTGAAAATGGTTATGTGTAGTGAATTGAAATGTGAATTAGTTACTTCAAAATGGTTAAATATAGTGACTTGAAATTGCGAAAAATGGTTAAATATAGTGACTTGAAACTGTGACCTTGTTTGTTGAAAATGGTTGAGTGTAGAGACTTGAAATGTGAATTAGTGACTTGAAAATGGTTAAATGTAGTGAATTGAAATTGTGAACTTGATTCTTGAAAATGGTTAAGTGTAGTGACTTGAAAATGGTTACGTGTAGTGACTTGAAAATGTGAATTAGTGACTTGAAAATGGTTATGTGTAGTGACTTATGTGAATTAGTAACTTGAAAATGGTTATGTGTAGTGACTTGAAATTGTGAACTTTTTTCTTGAAAATGATAAAGTGTAGAGGCTTGAAATGTGAACTAGTGACTTGAAAGTTGTTAAATGTAGTGACTTGAAATATGAATTAGTGACTTGAAATTGTTAACTTGTTTCATGAAAATGGTTATGTGTAGTGAGTTGAAATGTGGATTAGTGACTGGAAAGTGGTTAAGTGTAGTGAATTGAAATGTGAATTAGTGTCTTGAAAATGGTTAAATGTAGTGACTTGAAATTGTGAACTTGCTTCATGAAAATGGTTAAGTGTAGTGACTTGAAATGTGAACTTGTGACTTTAAAATGGTTAAATTTAGTGTCTTGAAATTGTGAACGTGTTTTTTGAAAATGGTTAAGAGAAGTTACTTGAAATACAAATTACTGACTTGAAAATGGTAAAGTATAGTAACTTGAAATTGTGAAATTGTTTCTTGAAAATGGTTAAGTGTAGTGATTTGAAATGTGAATTAGTGACTTTAAAATGGTTAAGTGTAGTGAATTTAAATTGTGAACTTGTTTATTGAACTGGTTAAATGCAGTGATTTGAAATTGTGAAATTGTTTCTTGAAAATGGTTAAGTGTAGTGACTTGAAATGCGAATTAGTGACTTAAACTTGGTTAAGTGTAGTGACTTGAAATTCTGATCTTGTTTCTTGAAAATGTTTAAGTGTGGTGACTTGAAATATGAATTAGTGACTTGAAAATGTTAACTTGTTTCATGAAAATGGTTATGTGTAGTGAGTTGAAATGTGGATTAGTGACTGGAAAGTGGATAAGTGTAGTGAATTGAAATGTGAATTAGTGTCTTGAAAATGGATAATGTTAGTTACTTGAAATGTGAACTTGTGACTTGAAAATGTTTAAATGTAGTGACTTGAAATGTGAACTTGTGACTTGAAAAGGTTTAAATGTAGTGACTTGAAATTGTGAACTTATTTCTTGAAAATGGTTAAGTGCAGTGACTTGAAATGTGAATTAGTGACTTGAAAATGGTTAAATGTAGTGACTTGAAAATGTGAACTTGTTTCTTGAAAATGGTTAAGTGTATTGACTTGAAATGTGAATTAGTGTCTTGAAAATGTTTACGTTTAGTTACTTTAAATGTGAACTTGTGACTTTAAAAATGTTTAAATGTAATGACTTAAAATTGTGAACTTGTTTCTTGAAAATGGTTAACTGCTGTGAATTTGAGTGTAGTGACTTGAAATATGAACTACTGACTTGAAAATAGTTAAATGTAGTGACTTGAATTTGTGAACTTGTTTCTTGAAAATGGTTAACTTAAGTGACTTAAAATGGTGAATTAGTGACTTGAAAATGGTTAAATGTAGTGACATGAAATTGTGATGGTTAAATGTAGTGACTTGAAATTGTGAACTTGTTTCTTGAAAATGGTTAAGTGAAGTGACTTGAAACTGTGACCTTGTTTATTGAAAATGGTTGAGTGTAGAGACTTGAAATGTGAATTAGTGACTTGAAAATGGTTAAATGTAGTGAATTGAAATTGTGAACTTGATTCTTGAAAATGGTTAAGTGTAGTGACTTGAAAATGGTTACGTGTAGTGACTTGAAAATGTGAATTAGTGACTTGAAAATGGTTATGTGTAGTGACTTATGTGAATTAGTAACTTGAAAATGGTTATGTATAGTGACTTGAAATTGTGAACTTTTTTCTTGAAAATGATAAAGTGTAGAGGCTTGAAATGTGAACTAGTGACTTGAAAGTTGTTAAATGTAGTGACTTGAAATATGAATTAGTGACTTGAAATTGTTAACTTGTTTCATGAAAATGGTTATGTGTAGTGAGTTGAAATGTGGATTAGTGACTGGAAAGTGGTTAAGTGTAGTGAATTGAAATGTGAATTAGTGTCTTGAAAATGGTTAAATGTAGTGACTTGAAATTGTGAACTTGCTTCATGAAAATGGTTAAGTGTAGTGACTTGAAATGTGAACTTGTGACTTTAAAATGGTTAAATTTAGTGTCTTGAAATTGTGAACGTGTTTTTTGAAAATGGTTAAGAGAAGTTACTTGAAATACGAATTACCGACTTGAAAATGGTAAAGTATAGTGACTTGAAATTGTGAAATTGTTTCTTGAAAATGGTTAAGTGTAGTGATTTGAAATGTGAATTAGTGACTTGAAAATGGTTAGGTATAGTTACTTTAAATTGTGAACTTGTTTATTGAACTGGTTAAATGCAGTGACTTGAAATTGTGAACTTGTTTCTTGAAAATGGTTAAGTGTAGTGACTTGAAATGCGAATTAGTGACTTTGAAATGGTTAAGTGTAGTGACTTGAAATGTGAATTAGAGACTTGAAAATGGTTAAGTGTAGTGATTTGAAATGTGAATTAGTGACTTTAAAATGGTTAAGTGTAGTGACTTGAAATTGTGAACTTGTTTCTTGAAATGGCTAAATGTAGTGACTTGAAATTGTGAACTTGTTTCTTGAAAATGGTTAAGTAAAGTTACTTGAAATGTGAATTAGTGACTTGAAAATAGTTAAATGTGGTGACTTGAAATTATGAACTTGTTTTATGAAAATGGTTAAGTTTAGTGTACTGAAACGTGAATTAGTGACTTGAAAATTGTTAAGTGTAGTGACTTGAAATTGTGAACTTGTTTCTTCAAAATGGTTAAGTAAAGTTACTTGAAATGTGAATTAGTGACTTGAAAATAGTTAAATGTGGTGACTTGAATTTATGAACTTGTTTCATGAAAATGGTGAAGTGTAGTGACTTGAAATGTGAATTAGTGACTTGAAAATGGTTAAGTATAGTGACTTGAAATTGTGAACTTGTATCTTGAAAATGATTAAGTGAAGTTACTTGAAATGTGAATTAGTGAATTGAAAATGGTTATGTGTAGTGAATTGAAATGTGAATTAGTTACTTCAAAATGGTTAAATATAGTGACTTGAAATTGCGAAAAATGGTTAAATATAGTGACTTAAAATTGTGAACTTGCTTCATGAAAATATTTAAGTGTAGTGACTTGAAAATGTGAATTAGTGACTTGAAAATGGTTATGTGTAGTGACTTATGTGAATTAGTAACTTGAAAATGGTTATGTTTAGTGACTTGAAATTGTGAACTTTTTTCTTGAAAATGAAAAAGTGTAGAGGCTTGAAATGTGAACTAGTGACTTGAAAGTTGTTAAATGTAGTGACTTGAAATATGAATTAGTGACTTGAAATTGTTAACTTGTTTCATGAAAATGGTTATGTGTAGTGAGTTGAAATGTGGATTAGTGACTGGAAAGTGGTTAAGTGTAGTGAATTGAAATGTGAATTAGTGACTTGAAAATGGTTAAATGTAGTGATTTGAAATTGTGAACTTGCTTCATGAAAATGGTTAAGTGTAGTGACTTGAAATGTGAACTTGTGACTTTAAAATGGTTAAATTTAGTGTCTTGAAATTGTGAACGTGTTTTTTGAAAATGGTTAAGAGAAGTTACTTGAAATACGAATTACTGACTTGAAAATGGTAAAGTATAGTGACTTGAAATTGTGAAATTGTTTCTTGAAAATGGTTAAGTGTAGTGATTTGAAATGTGAATTAGTGACTTGAAAATGGTTAGGTATAGTTACTTTAAATTGTGAACTTGTTTATTGAACTGGTTAAATGCAGTGACTTGAAATTGTGAACTTGTTTCTTGAAAATGGTTAAGTGTAGTGACTTGAAATGCGAATTAGTGACTTTGAAATGGTTAAGTGTAGTGACTTGAAATGTGAATTAGTGACTTGAAAATGGTTAAGTGTAGTGATTTGAAATGTGAATTAGTGACTTTAAAATGGTTAAGTGTAGTGACTTTAAATTGTGAACTTGTTTATTGAACTGGTTAAATGCAGTGACTTGAAATTGTGAACTTTTTTCTTGAAAATGGTTAAGTGTAGTGACTTGAAATTCTGATCTTGTTTCTTGAAAATTGTTAAGTGTAGTGACTTGAAATATGAATTAGTGACTTGAAAATGGTTAAATATAGTGACTTAAAATTGTGAACTTGCTTCATGAAAATATTTAAGTGTAGTGACTTGAAATTGTGAACTTGTTTCTTCAAAATGGTTAAGTAAAGTTACTTGAAATGTGAATTAGTGACTTGAAAATAGTTAGATGTGGTGACTTGAAATTATGAACTTGTTTCATGAAAATGGTTAAGTTTAGTGTACTGAAACGTGAATTAGTGACTTGAAAATGGTTAAGTGTAGTGACTTGAAATTGTGAACTTGTTTCTTAAAAATGGTTAAGTAAAGTTACTTGAAATGTGAATTAGTGACTTGAAAATAGTTAAATGTGGTGACTTGAAATTATGAACTTGTTTCATGAAAATGGTTAAGTTTAGTGTACTGAAACGTGAATTAGTGACTTGAAAATGGTTAAGTGTAGTGACTTGAAATTGTGAACTTGTTTCTTAAAAATGGTTAAGTAAAGTTACTTGAAATGTGAATTAGTGACTTGAAAATAGTTAAATGTGGTGACTTGAAATTATGAACTTGTTTCATGAAAATGGTGAAGTGTAGTGACTTGAAATGTGAATTAGTGACTTGAAAATGGTTAAGTATAGTGACTTGAAATTGTGAACTTGTATCTTGAAAATGGTTAAGTGAAGTTATTTGAAATGTGAATTAGTGAATTGAAAATGGTTAAGTGTAGTGAATTGAAATGTGAATTAGTTACTTCAAAATGGTTAAATATAGTGACTTGAAATTGCGAACTTGTTTCTTGAAAATTTTTAAGATTAGGGACTTGAAATCTGAATTAGTTACTAGAAAATGGTTAAGTGTAGTGACTTGAATTTGTGAACTTTTTTAATGAAATGGTTAAATGTAGTAGCTGGAAATTGTGAACTTGTTTCTTGAAAATGGTTAAGTGTAGTGAATTGAAATGTGAATTAGTGACTTGAAAATAGTTAAGTGTAGTGACTTTAAATTGCGAACTTGTTTATTGAAATGGTTAAATGTAGTGACTTGAAATTGTGAACTTGTTTCTTGAAAAATGGTTAAGTGTAGTTACTTGAAATGTAAATTAGTGACTTGAAAATGGTTAAGTGTAGTGACTTGAAATATGAATTAGTGACTTGAAAATGGTTAAGGGTAGTGACTTGAAATGGTTAAATGTTTCTTGAAAATTGTTAAGTGTTGTGAATTGAAATGTAAATTAGTGACTTGAAAATGGTTAAATATAGTGACTGAAATTTTGAACTTCTTACTTGAAAATGGTTAAGTGTAGTGACTTGAAATATGAACTTGTGAGTTGAAAATAGTTAAATGTAGTGACTTGAAATTATGAACATGTTTCTTGAAAATGGTTAAGTGTAGTGTAATGAAATGTGAATTAGTGACTTGAAAATGGTTAAGTGTAGTGACTTGAAATTGTGAACTTGTTTCTTGAAAATGGCTAAGTGTAGTGTACTGAAATGTGAATAAGTGACTTGAAAATGGTTAAGTGTAGTGACTTGAAATTGTGAACTTGTTTCTTGAAAATGGTTTAGTGTACTGAAACGTGAATTAGTGACTTGAAAATGGTTAAGTGTAGTGACTTGAAATTGTGAACTTGTTTCTTCAAAATGGTTAAGTAAAGTTACTTGAAATGTGAATTAGTGACTTGAAAATAGTTAAATGTGGTGACTTGAATTTATGAACTTGTTTCATGAAAATGGTGAAGTGTAGTGACTTGAAATGTGAATTAGTGACTTGAAAATGGTTAAGTATAGTGACTTGAAATTGTGAACTTGTATCTTGAAAATGGTTAAGTGAAGTTACTTGAAATGTGAATTAGTGAATTGAAAATGGTTATGTGTAGTGAATTGAAATGTGAATTAGTTACTTGAAAATAGTTAAGTGTAGTGACTTTAAATTGCGAACTTGTTTATTGAAATGGTTAAATGTAGTGACTTGAAATTGTGAACTTGTTTCTTGAAAAATGGTTAAGTGTAGTTACTTGAAATGTAAATTAGTGACTTGAAAATGGTTAAGTGTAGTGACTTGAAATATGAATTAGTGACTTGAAAATGGTTAAGGGTAGTGACTTGAAATGGTTAAATGTTTCTTGAAAATTGTTAAGTGTTGTGAATTGAAATGTAAATTAGTGACTTGAAAATGGTTAAATATAGTGACTGAAATTGTGAACTTCTTACTTGAAAATGGTTAAGTGTAGTGACTTGAAATATGAACTTGTGAGTTGAAAATAATTAAATGTAGTGACTTGAAATTATGAACTTGTTTCTTGAAAATGGTTAAGTGTAGTGTAATGAAATGTGAATTAGTGACTTGAAAATGGTTAAGTGTAGTGACTTGAAATTGTGAACTTGTTTCTTCAAAATGGTTAAGTAAAGTTACTTGAAATGTGAATTAGTGACTTGAAAATAGTTAGATGTGGTGACTTGAAATTATGAACTTGTTTCATGAAAATGGTTAAGTTTAGTGTACTGAAACGTGAATTAGTGACTTGAAAATGGTTAAGTGTAGTGACTTGAAATTGTGAACTTGTTTCTTAAAAATGGTTAAGTAAAGTTACTTGAAATGTGAATTAGTGACTTGAAAATAGTTAAATGTGGTGACTTGAAATTATGAACTTGTTTCATGAAAATGGTTAAGTTTAGTGTACTGAAACGTGAATTAGTGACTTGAAAATGGTTAAGTGTAGTGACTTGAAATTGTGAACTTGTTTCTTAAAAATGGTTAAGTAAAGTTACTTGAAATGTGAATTAGTGACTTGAAAATAGTTAAATGTGGTGACTTGAAATTATGAACTTGTTTCATGAAAATGGTGAAGTGTAGTGACTTGAAATGTGAATTAGTGACTTGAAAATGGTTAAGTATAGTGACTTGAAATTGTGAACTTGTATCTTGAAAATGGTTAAGTGAAGTTATTTGAAATGTGAATTAGTGAATTGAAAATGGTTAAGTGTAGTGAATTGAAATGTGAATTAGTTACTTCAAAATGGTTAAATATAGTGACTTGAAATTGCGAACTTGTTTCTTGAAAATTTTTAAGATTAGGGACTTGAAATCTGAATTAGTTACTAGAAAATGGTTAAGTGTAGTGACTTGAATTTGTGAACTTTTTTAATGAAATGGTTAAATGTAGTAGCTGGAAATTGTGAACTTGTTTCTTGAAAATGGTTAAGTGTAGTGAATTGAAATGTGAATTAGTGACTTGAAAATAGTTAAGTGTAGTGACTTTAAATTGCGAACTTGTTTATTGAAATGGTTAAATGTAGTGACTTGAAATTGTGAACTTGTTTCTTGAAAAATGGTTAAGTGTAGTTACTTGAAATGTAAATTAGTGACTTGAAAATGGTTAAGTGTAGTGACTTGAAATATGAATTAGTGACTTGAAAATGGTTAAGGGTAGTGACTTGAAATGGTTAAATGTTTCTTGAAAATTGTTAAGTGTTGTGAATTGAAATGTAAATTAGTGACTTGAAAATGGTTAAATATAGTGACTGAAATTTTGAACTTCTTACTTGAAAATGGTTAAGTGTAGTGACTTGAAATATGAACTTGTGAGTTGAAAATAGTTAAATGTAGTGACTTGAAATTATGAACATGTTTCTTGAAAATGGTTAAGTGTAGTGTAATGAAATGTGAATTAGTGACTTGAAAATGGTTAAGTGTAGTGACTTGAAATTGTGAACTTGTTTCTTGAAAATGGCTAAGTGTAGTGTACTGAAATGTGAATAAGTGACTTGAAAATGGTTAAGTGTAGTGACTTGAAATTGTGAACTTGTTTCTTGAAAATGGTTTAGTGTACTGAAACGTGAATTAGTGACTTGAAAATGGTTAAGTGTAGTGACTTGAAATTGTGAACTTGTTTCTTCAAAATGGTTAAGTAAAGTTACTTGAAATGTGAATTAGTGACTTGAAAATAGTTAAATGTGGTGACTTGAATTTATGAACTTGTTTCATGAAAATGGTGAAGTGTAGTGACTTGAAATGTGAATTAGTGACTTGAAAATGGTTAAGTATAGTGACTTGAAATTGTGAACTTGTATCTTGAAAATGGTTAAGTGAAGTTACTTGAAATGTGAATTAGTGAATTGAAAATGGTTATGTGTAGTGAATTGAAATGTGAATTAGTTACTTGAAAATAGTTAAGTGTAGTGACTTTAAATTGCGAACTTGTTTATTGAAATGGTTAAATGTAGTGACTTGAAATTGTGAACTTGTTTCTTGAAAAATGGTTAAGTGTAGTTACTTGAAATGTAAATTAGTGACTTGAAAATGGTTAAGTGTAGTGACTTGAAATATGAATTAGTGACTTGAAAATGGTTAAGGGTAGTGACTTGAAATGGTTAAATGTTTCTTGAAAATTGTTAAGTGTTGTGAATTGAAATGTAAATTAGTGACTTGAAAATGGTTAAATATAGTGACTGAAATTGTGAACTTCTTACTTGAAAATGGTTAAGTGTAGTGACTTGAAATATGAACTTGTGAGTTGAAAATAATTAAATGTAGTGACTTGAAATTATGAACTTGTTTCTTGAAAATGGTTAAGTGTAGTGTAATGAAATGTGAATTAGTGACTTGAAAATGGTTAAGTGTAGTGACTTGAAATTGTGAACTTGTTTCTTGAAAATGGCTAAGTGTAGTGTACTGAAATGTGAATAAGTGACTTGAAAATGGTTAAGTGTAGTGACTTGAAATTGTGAACTTGTTTCTTGAAAATGGTTAAGTAAAGTTACTTGAAATGTGAATTAGTGACTTGAAAATAGTTAAATGTGGTGACTTGAAATTATGAACTTGTTTCATGAAAATGGTTAAGTGTAGTGACTTGAAATGTGAATTAGTGACTTGAAAATGGTTAAGTGTAGTGACTTGAAATTGTGAACTTTTTTCTTGAAATTGGTTAAGTGAAATTACTTGAAATGTGAATTAGTGAATTGAAAATGGTTAAGTGTAGTGACTTGAAATGTGAATTAGTGACTTGAAAATTGTAAATTGTAGTGACTTGAAATTGTGAACTTGTTTCTTGAAAATGGTCAAGTGTAGTGACTTGAAAATGGAAAACTGTAGTGACTTGAAACGTGAACTAGTGACTTGAAATGGTTAAATAAAGTGACGTGAAATTGTGAACATGTTTCTTGAAAATGGTTAAGTGAAGTTACTTGAAATGTGAATTAGTGACTTGAAAATGGTTAAGTGTAGTGACTTGAAATGTGAATTAGTGAATTGAAAATAGAAAACTTTAGTGACTTGAAATGTCAATTAGTGACTTGAATTGGTTAATGTAGTGACGTGAAATTGTGAACATGTTTCTTGAAAATGGTTAAGTGAAGTGACTTGTAATGTGAATTAGTGACTTGAAAATGGTTAAGTGTATTGACTTGAAATGGTTAAATGTGACTTGAAAATATTTAAGTGTAGTGAATTTAAATGTGAATTAGTGACTTGAAATTGTGAACTTCTTACTTGAAACTGGTTAAGTGTAGTGACTTAAAATGTGAATTAGTGACTTGAAAATGGTAAAGTGTAGTGACTTGAAATGGTGAAATTGTTTAATGAAATTGTTAAATGTAGTGACTTGAAATTGTGAACTTGTTTCTTGAAAATGGTTAAGTGTAGTGATTTGAAATGTGAATTAGTGACATGAAAATAATTAAATGTAGTGACTTGAAATTATGAACATGTTTCATGAAAATGGATGGTTAAGTGTAGTGACTTGAAATGGTTAAATGTGACTTGAAAATGGTTAAGTGTAGTGAATTGATATGTGAATTAGTGACTTGAATTTGTGAACTTCTTACTTGAAAATGGTTAAGTGTAGTGACTTGAACTGTGAATTAGTGACTTGAAAATGGTAAAGTGTAGTGACTTGAAATTGTGAAATTGTTTAATGAAATGGTTAAATATAGTGTCTTGAAATTGTGAACTTGTTTCTTGAGAATGGTAAAGTAAAGTTACTTGAAATTTGAATTAGTGACTTGAAAATAATTAAATGTAGTGACTTGAAATTATGAACTTGTTTCATGAAAATGGTTAAGAGTAGTGACTTGAAATATGAATTAGTGACTTGAAAATGGTTAAGTGTAGTGACTTGATATTGCGAACTTATTCTTGAAAATGATTAAGTGAAGTTACTTGAAATGTGAATTAGTGACTTGAAAATAATTAAGTGTAGTGACTTGAAAATGTGAATTAGTGACTTGAAAATTGTAAATTGTAGTGACTTGAATTATGAACCAGTGACTTGAAATGGTTAAATGTAGTGACGTGAAATTGTGAACATGTTTCTTGAAAATGGTTAAGTGTACTGACAAGAAATGTGAACTTGTGACTTGAGATGGCTAAATGTAGTGTCCTGAAATTGTGAATTTATTTCTTGAAAATGGTTAAGTGTAGTGAATTGAAATTGTGAACTATATTCTTGAAATGGTTAAGTATATTGACTTGAAATTGTGAATTTGTATTCTGAAAATGGTTAAGTGTAGTGACTTCAAATGTGAATTTGAGATTTGAAAATGGCTAAGTGTAGTGACTTGAAATTGTAAACTTTTTTTATGAAATAGTTAAGTGTAGTGACTTGAAATATGAATTAGTGACTTGAAAATTGTTAAGTGTAGTGACTTGAAATTATGAACTTGTTTCTTGAAAATTGTTAAGTGCAGTGACTTGAAATGTGAATTAGTTACTTGAAAATGGTTAAGTATATTGACTTGAAATTGTGAACTTGTTTCTTGAAATGGGTTAAGTGAAGTGACTTGACATGTGAATTAGTGACTTGAAAATTGTTAAGTGTAGTGTATTCAAATTGTGAACTTGTTCCTTGAAATGGTTAACTGTGGTGACTTGAAATTGTGAACTTGTTTCTTGAAAATGGTTAAGTGTAGTGACTTGAAATTGTGAACTTGTTTCATGAAAATGGTTGAGTGTAGTGACATGAAATTTTGAATTAGTGACTTGAAAATGGTTAAGTGTAGTAACTTGTAATGTGAATTAGTGACTTGAAAATGGTTAAGTGTAGTGACTTGAAATGGTTAAATGTGACTTGAAAATGGTTATGTGTAGTGAATTGAAATATGAATTAGTGACTTGAAAATAGTTAAGTGTAGTTACTTGAAATGTAAATTAGTGACTTGAAAATGGTTTAAGTGTAGTGACTTGAAATGTGAATTAGTGACTTGAAATGGATTAAGGGTAGTGACTTTAAATTGTGAACTTGTTTCTTGAAAATGGTTAAGTGAAGTTACTTGAAATGTGAATTAGTTACTTCAAAATGGTTAAATATAGTGACTTGAAATTGCGAACTTGTTTCTTGAAAATTTTTAAGATTAGCGACTTGAAATGTGAATTAGTTACTAGAAAATGGTTAAGTGTAGTGACTTGAATTTGTGAACTTTTTTAATTAAATGGTTAAATGTAGTGGCTGGAAATTGTGAACTTGTTTCTTGAAAATGGTTAAGTGTAGTGAATTGAAATGTGAATTAGTGACTTCAAAATAGTTAAGTGTAGTGACTTTAAATTGCGAACTTGTTTATTGAAATGGTTAAATGTAGTGACTTGAAATTGTGAACTTGTTTCTTGAAAAATGGTTAAGTGTAGTTACTTGAAATGTAAATTAGTGACTTGAAAATGGTTAAGTGTAGTGACTTGAAATATGAATTAGTGACTTGAAAATGGTTAAGGGTAGTGACTTGAAATGGTTAAATGTTTCTTGAAAATTGTTAAGTGTTGTGAATTGAAATGTAAATTAGTGACTTGAAAATGGTTAAATATAGTGACTGAAATTGTGAACTTCTTACTTGAAAATGGTTAAGTGTAGTGACTTGAAATATGAACTTGTGAGTTGAAAATAGTTAAATGTAGTGACTTGAAATTATGAACTTGTTTCTTGGAAATGGTTAAGTGTAGTGTAATGAAATGTGAATTAGTGACTTGAAAATGGTTAAGTGTAGTGACTTGAAATTGTGAACTTGTTTCTTGAAAATGGCTAAGTGTAGTGTACTGAAATGTGAATAAGTGACTTGAAAATGGTTAAGTGTAGTGACTTGAGATTGTGAACTTGTTTCTTGAAAATGGTTAAGTAAAGTTACTTGAAATGTGAATTAGTGACTTGAAAATAGTTAAATGTGGTGACTTGAAATTATGAACTTGTTTCATGAAAATGGTTAAGTGTAGTGACTTGAAATGTGAATTAGTGACTTGAAAATGGTTAAGTGTAGTGACTTGAAATTGTGAACTTTTTTCTTGAAAATGGTTAAGTGAAATTACTTGAAATGTGAATTAGTGAATTGAAAATGGTTAAGTGTAGTGACTTGAAATGTGAATTAGTGACTTGAAAATTGTAAATTGTAGTGACTTGAAATTGTGAACTTGTTTCTGGAAAATGGTCAAGTGTAGTGACTTGAAAATGGAAAACTGTAGTGACTTGAAACGTGAACTAGTGACTTGACATGGTTAAATAAAGTGACGTGAAATTGTGAACATGTTTCTTGAAAATGGTTAAGTGAAGTTATTTGAAATGTGAATTAGTGACTTGAAAATGGTTAAGTGTAGTGACTTGAAATGTGAATTAGTGAATTGAAAATAGAAAACTGTAGTGACCTGAAATGTCAATTAGTGACTTGAATTGGTTAATGTAGTGACGTGAAATTGTGAACATGTTTCTTGAAAATGGTTAAGTGAAGTGACTTGTAATGTGAATTAGTGACTTGAAAATGGTTAAGTGTATTGACTTGAAATGGTTAAATGTGACTTGAAAATATTTAAGTGTAGTGAATTTAAATGTGAATTAGTGACTTGAAATTGTGAACTTCTTACTTGAAACTGGTTAAGTGTAGTGACTTAAAATGTGAATTAGTGACTTGAAAATGGTAAAGTGTAGTGACTTGAAATGGTGAAATTGTTTAATGAAATGGTTAAATGTAGTGACTTGAAATTGTGAACTTGTTTCTTGAAAATGGTTAAGTGTAGTGATTTGAAATGTGAATTAGTGACATGAAAATAATTAAATGTAGTGACTTGAAATTATGAACATGTTTCATGAAAATGGATGGTTAAGTGTAGTGACTTGAAATGGTTAAATGTGACTTGAAAATGGTTAAGTGTAGTGAATTGATATGTGAATTAGTGACTTGAATTTGTGAACTTCTTACTTGAAAATGGTTAAGTGTAGTGACTTGAACTGTGAATTAGTGACTTGAAAATGTTAAAGTGTAGTAACTTGAAATTGTGAAATTGTTTAATGAAATGGTTAAATATAGTGACTTGAAATTGTGAACTTGTTTCTTGAGAATGGTAAAGTAAAGTTACTTGAAATTTGAATTAGTGACTTGAAAATAATTAAATGTAGTGACTTGAAATTATGAACTTGTTTTATGAAAATGATTAAGAGTAGTGACTTGAAATATGAATTAGTGACTTGAAAATGGTTAAGTGTAGTGACTTGATATTGCGAACTTATTCTTGAAAATGATCAAGTGAAGTTACTTGAAATGTGAATTAGTGACTTGAAAATGATTAAGTGTAGTGACTTGAAAATGTGAATTAGTGACTTGAAAATGGTAAATTGTAGTGACTTGAATTATGAACTAGTGACTTGAAATGGTTAAATGTAGTGACGTGAAATTGTGAACATGTTTCTTGAAAGTGGTTAAGTGTACTGACAAGAAATGTGAACTTGTGACTTGAGATGGCTAAATGTAGTATCCTGAAATTGTGAATTTATTTCTTGAAAATGGTTAAGTGTAGTGAATTGAAATTGTGAACTATATTCTTGAAATGGTTAAGTATATTGACTTGAAATTGTGAATTTGTATTCTGAAAATGGTTAAGTGTAGTGACTTCAAATGTGAATTTGAGATTTGAAAATGGCTAAGTGTAGTGACTTGAAATTGTAAACTTTTTTTATGAAATAGTTAAGTGTAGTGACTTGAAATATGAGTTAGTGACTTGAAAATTGTTAAGTGTAGTGACTTGAAATTATGAACTTGTTTCTTGAAAATTGTTAAGTGCAGTGACTTGAAATGTGAATTAGTTACTTGAAAATGGTTAAGTATATTGACTTGAAATTGTGAACTTGTTTCTTGAAAAGGGTTAAGTGTAGTGACTTGACATGTGAATTAGTGACTTGAAAATTGTTAAGTGTAGTGTATTCAAATTGTGAACTTGTTCCTTGAAATGGTTAAGTGTGGTGACTTGAAATTGTGAACTTGTTTCTTGAAAATGGTTAAGTGTAGTGACTTGAAATTGTGAACTTGTTTCTTGAAAATGGTTGAGTGTAGTGACATGAAATTTTGAATTAGTGACTTGAAAATGGTTAAGTGTAGTAACTTGTAATGTGAATTAGTGACTTGAAAATGGTTAAGTGTAGTGACTTGAAATGGTTAAATGTGACTTGAAAATGGTTATGTGTAGTGAATTGAAATATGAATTAGTGACTTGAAAATAGTTAAGTGTAGTTACTTGAAATGTAAATTAGTGACTTGAAAATGGTTTAAGTGTAGTGACTTGAAATGTGAATTAGTGACTTGAAAATGATTAAGGGTAGTGACTTTAAATTGTGAACTTGTTTCTTGAAAATAGTTAAGTGAAGTTACTTGAAATGTGAATTAGTGACTTGAAAATGGTTAAGTGTAGTGACTTGAAATTTTAATTAGTGACTTGAAAATGGTAAATTGTAGTGGCTTGAAATAGTTAAATGTGACTTGAAAATGGTTATGTGTAGTGAATTGAAATGTGAATTAGTTACTTGAAAATAGTTAAATGTAGTGACTTGAAATTGTGAACTTGTTTCTTGAAAATGGTTAAGTGAAGTTACTTGAAATGTGAATTAGTGACTAGAAAATGATTAAGTGTAAAGCAACTAATGCTGGACATAGAATTAGAAGAGCACTAGTTTATTCATAGGCTAATGAAGAATATATATAGGCTGACACAACACCGAGTCCTAAAGTAATACAACAGCTAATTACAATCCTAAAGTGATACTATAACTAACTACAGCTGTACAACCAGATAACTATGAGATGATTAAAATTTATTCTATTATATCTCTTTTACTCCCCCGCAAGTTGGTGTTGAACATACGACTGAAATAAGCACGTGGAAGTGGTTTGGTCAGGACATTAGCAACCTGATCAGCAGCATGTAAGTGCTTGACTTCAACCTCTTTGCGTTGCACCTGGTCCCGGACAAAGTTGAAATCGATGGCAATATGCTTCATCTTGCTATGAAAGATAGGATTGTCGCAGATGTAGGTAGTTCCTATATTATCACAGAGTATGCGCGAAATGCAAGCGAGCAAAAAATGAAGCTCACGCAGTAGGTTGGTGATCCAGTTGGTTTCTGCAAGAGCAGCAGCTACAGCTCGATATTCAGCTTCGGAGGATGACCGAGAGACGGATCGCTACTTCTTGGAGGACCACGAGACTGGCGTACTTCCAAGATATATAACATAGCCAGTTGTGGAAGTTCTATTTGTAGGGTCACCAGCCCAATCAGAGTCAGAGTACACCATAATTTGATTAACAGTCTCACGGGTTATTTGAAGCCCAAAAGAGGAGGTTTGATTGAGATATCGAAGCAATCGCTTAACAACCTTCCAATGATTAGCTTGAGGACAATGCATAAACTGGGAGAGTTTATTTACTGTAAATGTGATGTCAGGTCTGGTGAAGGACAAATATTGTAGCTTGCCAATAATTTTCCGAAAGAAAGAGCCCTCAACAATAGGATCAACCTAATTTACACTAAGAACAGTAGCGACGGACATAAGAGTGGATACGCCTTTGCTGTTTTGCATATTGGCTTCCTGGAGAAGGTCTGCTATATATTTTTGTTGAGACAACAGTAGGCCACCTTGATACGACAGAACCTCAACACCCAAAAAGTAGTTTAAGTGGCCAAGGTCCTTGAGAGAGAAACGTTGAGCAAGGGCATTGATAATTTGTCGAACACCATGTTCTTGATTTCCAGTAACAATAATGTCATCCACATATACAAGGATATAAACAGTGAATCCTGAATGATGTAAGATAAACAAGGACGAGTCAGATTGTGATTTGAAAAAACCTTGTGTTACCAGAAAGTTCTTGAGCTCGGTGTACCAAGCTCGAGGTGCCTGTTTGAGACCTTAGATGGCTCTCTTAAGTTTGCAGACATGATTGGACAAAGTTGTATGCTCAAAGCCAGGAGGTTGTCTCATATAAACTTGTTCCTCTAAATGACCTTGCAAGAATGCATTATTTATATCAAGTTGATGCAAACGCCAATTATATTGAACAGCGATGGCGAGAACTAGGCGGATAGTTGTAGGCTTGACTACCGGACTGAAGGTTGAATGGTAGTCAAGTCCAGGCCGCTGAGTGAAGCCTTTGACCACTAATCGAGCTTTATATCTGTCAATAGAGCCATCAGGACGATACTTAATGCAAAATAGCCACTTAAAGTCTACGACATTCTTCGAAGGATCATTGGGAACCAAAGTCCACGTTTGGTTTATCACAAGGGCATCAAATTCAGCTTGCATAGCAGCATTCCAGTGGGGTTCACACTGAGCTTTCTTGTAGGAAGAGGGCGTTACCGGACTTGGAAAGTGAGAAAGAAAGCTAGTGAGGTGTTTGGGCTTAAGGATATTATTTTTGGAACGGGTAACCATCGGGTGACTCGGCGTTGCGGTGGAAGGTACGGCTGAAGTGATTTGGCTGGGTTGTGTGTTTGGGGGTGTGAGGATAGCCGACAAATTTGGAGTAAAAGGAGTTGAAGAAGGCAAATGTGTGTTTTGACTAGATGAAGGCAACGACTTAGGAGCTGAAGGTGGATTCCGTCGTTTATAAGTTAAAAGGGGCGGATTGTTTGTTTGAAAATGGGTGGTTTGGTTGTCTGAAGAAGGTGCAGAAGGGTTGAGTGGCTTCCTAGAATTTGGAGAGGAAATTACAGCTTCATCAGATAAAAATCTCTGGGAAGAGTTGAAGATCATACCTGAACCTTGAGATTGCTCTCTGGTTATGGCGATTGGCATGGGCGAACTTTGTGGGCAAGTTGCACACGCAATAGCAGGAGGAAGTTCCATGTTTAACTTTTGAGCTTCACAGGTGATTTGATTGTTTTTATTTTCAATTGTTTCCCATGATTTAATTTGGAAATTTGATAAATGAGAGAAAATATTTTGAAAAGGAAAATCATTCTCAAAAAATAGAACGTCTCTCGATAAAAATATTTTTGAAGAGATTGGATCAAAGCACTGATGGCAGTAATATTTGTTGGAAAAACCCAGGTATACACATGGTGTTGAACGAGGCTCAAGCTTATTTTTGGTGTATGGCCGCATCCAAGGATAGCATAAACACCCGAAAGTTCTTATGGAATCAAATTTGGGGGTGTATTGAAAAAGTATTTCATGAGGGCTGTTATCTTTTAGGGTATCTGAGGGTAACCTATTGATAAGATAAACTGCTTGATGGCAAGCAAAATTCCAAAAATTTGAGGGAAGGGAGGCTTGATGAATTAAGGTTTTGGCTGTTTCCAAAACGTGTATATGGCGTCGTTCAACTAAAGCTACACGTTGAGGTGTATAAGGAGGTGACACAAGATGTTCAATACCATGTGTTTTTAAATAAGGAGATAATCCTTCAAATTCACCACCACCATCAGTGTAAAATGAGAGAATTTTTGTGTTAAAGCGACGTTCGAGTAATGGATGTAGACTTTTAAAAACATCTTTAACTTCACTTTTATTTTTCAGAGTATATATCCACATATATTTTGAAAAGTGATCAACAAACAGTGCATAGTAACGCTTTTGATCAATGGACAACACCGAGGAAGGTCCCCATAAATCGCTGTAAATAATTTGCAATGGTCGTTGACTTTGCAGAGAATTTTCAGAAAAAGGTAACCTGTGCATTTTATTTGAATTGCAAGAATTACAAACTGAAGAAGTTTTTGAATCACAAAATGGAATTGAAAACTTTCTTAACAGCTTATGTAAACTTTGACAATTTGGGTGCCCTAATCGTCGATGCCACAGGTCAATAGGAAGAAGACTAGATACCAAATTTACTTGAGGTGGGAAAATACGTGTTGTCTCTTGCGGCCACTCGTACAGCCCATGTATATTCTGCCCGCACACCAGAGGCGCCCCCGTAGTCAGATCCTTCACAAGAAAATTAAATGGAAAAAATTCAATGGATGTTTTGTTATCATGACAAAATCTAAAGACAAAGAGAAGATTTCTTTTTATAGCTGGGGCACAAAGGGTATCATTTAGTTCGAAGCTTTTATTTGATGCACATAAGTGAGTGTTACCAGTGTGAGAAATTGGAATGGTATTATCATTTCCCATCGAGATCTCGTCTGGCCCGTTGTAGTCCTGAGAAGTGGCTAAACTGCGAGCATCAGTTGTGATGTGATGGTTAGCCCCAGAGTCAACAATCCATGGATCTTGTTGCTGTGGAAATTGAGCAACATAATTAGCATGAGTTTGAAAGTGGTTGTGAGACTGGGATCTACACACTTTGGCAGAGTGACCGGGGCGATCACAGAGTTGACAGCGAAGAAAACTGTCAGTATTTTGGGGCTGCTTATTTCGATGAGAGTGTCATTATTTGGGTATTTGATGAGTCTCGGGCTGTCTGGGAACGCCATGGTTGGCTACCTTGTGAGGTATTACCTCCTTGCTTTCGATTGTTGTTGTTTCTTGAAGGTGCTTGGTTGTTTCGTTGAGCAATTGCAGCAGTGATTGGTGGTGTCCATTTGTCTTCTTCATGCTTAAGAAAGATATCATGATCAAGAAGTTTCTCATAGAGTTCTTCATAGGTGATCATTGTTTCACGCGACCGGATGGCCGCAGAAATAGCGTTATATTTCGGGCCAAGGCCTTAGAGGATTCTCACAGTAAGTTGCACATCTGTGATTGGCGCTCCACCGATTGCAAGTTCATCAGCAATGGAACGTATGTCATGTAGATAGTCAGTGATAGGCCGAGAATCTTTGGTAATATGGGCTAATTGATCTTGGAGATTGATAATTCTAGTATGTGATTTGTTGGTGAAGGCAGTGTGCAGGGATGCCCATGCTTCGTTTGTCGATTTGGCTGTTTCAACAGTAGATGCAAGTGTAGGTTCCACCGATGCCAAGATGGCGTTCTGAACAAGCTGATCTTGGCGAAACCAGTTCATATAAGCTAGATTAGGAGTACTTTCATTGTTTGCTGTAAGTGTGGTCGGAGGAGCAGCAATTGTGCCATCAAGGTGACTGAAAAGGTTATGTCCGTGCATGAGTACTGACACCTGCGCCTTCCAAGTAGTGAAGTTGTGGCTGCCTGCAAGTTTGATGGGTAGTTGAAATGCAGGATTGAACTGCACGATGGCAGTGCTGCTGCCAGTGTTATCTGCATTAACAACAGTGGCGGTGGTGGCCATTTTTGCGTGAGGCAGTAGTTAGGGTTGGAAAGAAAAAAAAATTGGGATCGTACTCGTGTGAGCTTTTAGAGCCCTGATACCATAAAACAACTAATACTGGACAGAGAATGAGAAGAGCACTAGTTTATTCATAGGCTAATGAAGAATATATATAGGCTGATACAACACTAAGTCCTAAAGTAATACAACAGCTAATTACAATCCTAAAGTGATACACTAACTAACTACAACTGTACAACCAGATAACTATGAGATGATTAAAATTATTCTATTATATCTCCTTTAAAGTGTAGTGACTTGAAATGTGAATTAGTGACTTGAAAATGGTAAATTGTAGTGACTTGAAATAGTTAAATGTGACTTGAAAATGTTTATGTGTAGTGAATTGAAATGTGAATTAGTTACTTGAAAATAGTTAAATGCAGTGACTTGAAATTGTGAACTTGTTTCTTGAAAATGGTTAAGTGAAGTTACTTGAAATGTGAATTAGTGACTTGAAAATGGTTAAGTGTAGTGACTTGAAATGTGAATTAGTGACTTAAAAATGGTAAATTGTAGTGACTTGAAATATTTAAATGTGACTTGAAAATGGTTATGTGTAGTGAATTGAAATGTGAATTAGTTACTTGAAAATAGTTAAGTGTAGTGAATTGAAATTGTGAACTTGTTTCTTGAATTGGTTAAGTGTAGTGACTGGAAATTGCGACCTTGTTTCTTGAAAATGGTTAGGTGTAGTGACTTGAAATGTGAATTAGTGACTTGAAAATGGTTAAGTGTAGTGACTTGAAATGTGAATTAGTTACTTGAAAATGGTTAAATATAGTGACTTGAAATCGCGAACTTGTTTCTTGAAAATGTTTAAGATTAGTGACTTGAAATGTGAATTAGTTACTAGAAAATTGTTAAGTGTAGTAAGTTATAATGTGAATTAGTGACTTGAAAATGGTTAAGTGTAGTGACTTGAAATGGTAAAATGTGACTTGAAAATGGTTATGTGTAGTGAATTGAAATGTGAATTAGTGACTAGAAAATAGTTTAGTGTAGTTACTTGAAATGTAAATTAGTGACTTGAAAATGGTTAAGTGTAGTGACTTGAAATGTGAATTAGTGACTTGAAAATGATTAAGTGTAGTGACTTTAAATTGTGAACTTGTTTCTTGAAAATGGTTAAGTGAAGTTACTTGAAATGTGAATTAGTGACTTGAAAATGGTTAAGTGTAGTGACTTGAAATGTGAATTAGTGACTTGAAAATGGTAAATTGTAGTGACTTGAAATAGTTAAATGTGACTTGAAAATAATTATGTGTAGTGAATTGAAATGTGAATTAGTTACTTGAAAATAGTTAAATGTAGTGACTTGAAATTGTGAACTTGTTTCTTGAAAATGGTTAAGTGAAGTTACTTGAAATGTGAATTAGTGACTTGAAAATGGTTAAGTGTAGTGACTTGAAATGTGAATTAGTGACTTAAAAATGGTAAATTGTAGTGACTTGAAATAGTTAAATGTGACTTGAAAATGTTTATGTGTAGTGAATTGAAATGTGAATTAGTTACTTGAAAATAGTTAAGTGTAGTTACTTGAAATGTAAATTAGTGACTTGAAAATGGTTAAGTGTAGTGACTTGAAATGTGAATTAGTGACTTGAAAATGATTAAGTGTAGTGACTTTAAATTGTGAACTTGTTTCTTGAAAATGGTTAAGTGAAGTTACTTGAAATGTGAATTAGTGACTTGAAAATGGTTAAGTGTAGTGACTTGAAATGTGAATTAGTGACTTGAAAATGGTTAAGTGTAGTGACTTGAATTTGTGAACTTGTTTAATGAAATGGTTAAATGCAGTGACTTGAAAATGTAAATTAGTGACTTGAAAATTGTTAAGTGTAGTGACTTGAAATATTAATTAGTGACTTGAAAATGGTTAAGGGTAGTGACTTGAAATTGTTAAATGTGACTTGAAAATGGTTAAGTGTTGTGAATTGAAATGTAAATTAGTGACTTGAAAATGGTTTAATATAGTGACTTGAAATTGTGAACTTCTTACTAGAAAATGTTTAAGTGTAGAGACTTGAAATATGAACTTGTGAATTGAAAATAGTTAAATGTAGTGACTTGAAATTATGAACTTGTTTCATGAAAATGGTTAAGTGTAGTGTAATGAAATGTGAATTAGTGACTTGAAAATGGTTAAGTGTAGTGACTTGAAATAGTGAACTTGTTTCTTGAAAATGGTTAAGTAAAGTTACTTGAAATATGAATTAGTGACTTGAAAATAGTTAAATGTGGTGACTTGAAATTATGAATTTGTTTCATGAAAATGGTTAAGTGTAGTGACTTGAAATGTAAATTAGGGACATGAAAATGGTTAAGTGTAGTGACTTGAAATTGTGAACTTGTTTCTTGAAAGTGGTTAAGTGAAGTTACTTAAAATGTGAATTAGGGAATTGAAAATGGTTAAGTGTAGTGACTTGAAATGTGAATTAGTGACTTGAAAATGGTAAATTGTAGTGACTTGAAATTGTGAACTTGTTTCTGGAAAATGGTCAAGTGTAGTGATTTGAAAGTGGAAAACTGTAGTGACTTGAATTGTGAACTAGTGACTTTAAATGGTTAAATGTAGTGACGTGAAATTGTGAACATGCTTCTTGAAAATGATTAAGTGTAAAGACTTGTAATGTGAATTAGTGTCTTGAAAATGGTTAAGTGTATTGACTTGAAATGGTTAAATGTGACTTGAAAATGTTTAAGTGTAGTGAATTGAAATGTGAATTAGTGACTTGAAATTGTGAACTTCTTACTTGAAATTGGTTAAGTGTAGTGACTTTAAATGTGAACTTCTTACTTGAAAATGGTAAAGTGTAGTGACTTGAAATTATGAAATTGTTTAATGAAATGGTTAAATTTAGTGATTTGAAATTGTGAACTTGTTTCTTGAAAATGGTTAAGTGTAGTGACTTGAAATGTGAATTAGTGACTTGAAAATGGTAAAGTGTAGTGACTTGAAATTGTGAAATTGTTTAATGAAATGGTTAAATGTAGTGACTTGAAATTGTGAACTTGTTTCTTGAAAATGGTTAAGTGTAGTGACTTGAAATGTGAATTAGTGACTTGAAAATAATTAGATGTAGTGACTTGAAATGTGAACTAGTGACTTGAAATGGTTAAATGTAGTGACGTGAAATTGTGAACATGTTTCTTGAAAATGGTTAAGTGTAGTGACTTGTAATGTGAATTAGTGACTTGAAAATGGTTAAGTGTAGTGACTTTAAATGTGAACTTCTTACTTGAAAATGGTAAAGTGTAGTGACTTGAAATTGTGAAATTGGTTAATGAAATGGTTAAATGTAGTGATTTGAAATTGTGAACTTGTTTCTTGAAAATGGTTAAGTGTAGTGACTTGAAATGTGAATTAGTGACTTGAAAATAATTAGATGTAGTGACTTGAAATTATGAACTTGTTTCATGAAAATGGTTAAGTGTAGTGACTTGAAATACGAATTAGTAACTTGAAAATGGTTAAGTGTAGTGACTTGAAATTGTGAACATGTTTCTTGAAAATGGTTAAGTGAAGTTACTTAAAATGTGAATTAGTGACTTGAAAATGGTTAAGTGTAGTGACTTGACTTGGAAATGGAATACTGTAGTGACTTGAAACGTGAACTAGTGACTTGAAATGGTTAAATGTAGTGACGTGAAATTGTGAACATGTTTCTTGAAAATGGTTAAGTGTAGTGACTTGTAATGTGAATTAGTGACTTGAAAATGGTTAAGTGTATTGACTTGAAATGGTTCAATGTGACTTGAAAATGTTTAAGTGTATTGAATTGAAATGTGAATTAGTGACTTGAAATTGTGAACTTCTTACTTGAAATTGGTTGAGTGTAGTGACTTAAAATGTGAATTAGTGACTTGAAAATGGTAATGTGTAGTGACTTGAAATTGTGAAATTGTTTAATGAAATGGTTAAATGTAGTGACTTGAAATTGTGAACTTGTTTCTTGAAAATGGTTAAGTGTAGTGACTTGAAATGTGAATTAGTGACTTGAAAATAATTAGATGTAGTGACTTGAAATGTGAACTAGTGACTTAAAATGGTTAAATGTAGTGACGTGAAATTGTGAACATGTTTCTTGAAAATGGTTAAGTGTAGTGACTTGTAATGTGAATTAGTGACTTGAAAATGGTTAAGTGTAGTGACTTTAAATGTGAACTTCTTACTTGAAAATGGTAAAGTGTAGTGACTTGAAATTGTGAAATTGTTTAATGAAATGGTTAAATGTAGTGATTTGAAATTGTGAACTTGTTTCTTGAAAATGGTTAAGTGTAGTGACTTGAAATGTGAATTAGTGACTTGAAAATAATTAGATGTAGTGACTTGAAATGTGAACTAGTGACTTAAAATGGTTAAATGTAGTGACGTGAAATTGTGAACATGTTTCTTGAAAATAGTTAAGTGAAGTTACTTAAAATGTGAATTAGTGACTTGAAAATGGTTAAGTGTAGTGACTTGACTTGGAAATGGAATACTGTAGTGACTTGAAACGTGAACTAGTGACTTGAAATGGTTAAATGTAGTGACGTGAAATTGTGAACATGTTTCTTGAAAATGGTTAAGTGTAGTGACTTGTAATGTGAATTAGTGACTTGAAAATGGTTAAGTGTATTGACTTGAAATGGTTAAATGTGACTTGAAAATGTTTAAGTGTATTGAATTGAAATGTGAATTAGTGACTTGAAATTGTGAACTTCTTACTTGAAATTGGTTAAGTGTAGTGACTTAAAATGTGAATTAGTGACTTGAAAATGGTAAAGTGTAGTGACTTGAAATTGTGAAATTGTTTAATGAAATGGTTAAATATAGTGACTTGAAATTGTGAACTTGTTTCTTGAAAATGGTTAAGTGTAGTGACTTGAAATGTGAATTAGTGACTTGAAAATAATTAGATGTAGTGACTTGAAATATGAATTAGTGAATTAAAAATGGTTAAGTGTAGTGACTTAAAATTGTGAACATGTTTCTTGAAAATGGTTAAGTGAAGTTACTTAAAATGTGAATTAGTGCCTTTAAAATGGTTAAGTGTAGTGACTTGAAATGTGAATTAGTGACTTGGAAATGTAAAACTGTAGTGACTTGAAATGTGAACTAGTGACTTGAAATGGTTAAATGTAGTGACGTGAAATTGTGAACATGTTTCTTGAAAATGCTCAAGTGTAGTTACTTGTAATGTGAATTAGTGACTTGAAAATGGTTAAGTGTATTGACTTGAAATGGATAAATGTGACTTGAAAATGTTTAAGTGTAGTGAATTGAAATGTGAATTAGTGACTTGAAATTGTGAACTTCTTACTTGAAATTGGTTAAGTGTAGTGACTTAAAATGTGAATTAGTGACTTGAAAATGGTAACTGTAGTGACAAGAAATGTGAACTTGTGACTTGAGATGGTTAAATGTAGTGTCCTGTAATTGTGAATTTGTTTCTTGAAAATGGTTAAGTGCAGTGACTTGAAATTGTGAACTATATTCTTGAAATGGTTAAGTATATTGACTTGAAATTGTGAATTTGTTTTCTGAAAATGGTTAAGTGTAGTGACTTCAAATGTGAATTTGAGACTTGAAAATGGCTAAGTGTAGTGACTTGAAATTGTGAACTTTGTTCATGAAATAGTTAAGTGTAGAGACTTGAAATATGAATTAGTGACTTTAAAATTGTTAAGTGTAGTGACTTGAAATTATTAACTTGTTTCTTGAAAATTGTTAAGTGCAGTGACTTGAAATGTGAATTAGTTACTTGAAAATGGTTAAGTTTATTGACTTGAAGTTGTGAACTTGTTTCTTGAAAATGGTTAAGTGCAGAGCCTTGACATGTGAATTAGTGACTTAAAATAGTTAAGTGTGGTGACTTCAAATTGTGAACTTGTTCCTTGAAATGGTTAAGTGTAGTGACTTGAAATTGTGAACTTGTTTCTTGAAAATGGTTAAGTGTAGTGACTTGAAATTGTGAACTTGTTTCTTGAAAATGATTGAGTGTAGTGACTTGAAATTTTGAATTAGTGACTTGAAAATGGTTAAGTGTAGTGACTTGTAATGTGAATTAATGACTTGAAAATGGTTAAGTGTAGTGACTTGAAATGCTTAAATGTGACTTGAAAATGGTTATGTGTAGTGAATTGAAATGTGAATTAGTGACTTGAAAATAGTTAAGTGTAGTTACTTGAAATGTAAATTAGTGACTTGAAAAGGGTTAAGTGTAGTGACTTGAAATGTGAATTAGTGTCTTTAAAATGATTAAGTGTAGTGACTTTAAATTGTGAACTTGTTTCTTGAAAATGGTTAAGTGAAGTTACTTGAAATGTGAATTAGTGACTTGAAAATGGTTAAGTGTAGTGACTTGGAAATGGTTAAGTGCAGTAACTTGAAATGCTTAAATGTGACTTGAAAATGGTTAAGTGTAGTGAATTGAAATGTGAATTAGTGACTTGAAATTGTGAACTTCTTACTTGAAAATGGTTAAGTGTAGTAACTTGAAATGTGAATTAGTGACTTGAAAATGGTAAAGTGTAGTGACTTGAAATTGTTAAATTGTTTAATGAAATGGTTAAATGTAGTGACTTGAAATTGTGAACTTGTTTCTAGAAAATGGTTAAGTGTAGTGAATTGAAATGTGAATTAGTGACTTGAAAATAATTAAATGTAGTGACTTGAAATTGTGAATTTGTTTTTGAAAATGGTTAAGTGAAGTTACTTGAAATGTGAATTAGTGACTTGAAAATGGTAAACTGTAGTGACTTGAAATATGAACTAGTGACTTGAAATGGTTAAATGTAGTGACGTGAAATTGTGAACATGTTTATTGAAAATGGTTAAGTGTAGTGACAAGAAATGTGAACTTGTGACTTGAGATGGTTAAATGTAGTGTCCTGAAATTGTGAATTTGTTTCTTGAAAATGGTTAAGTGTAGTAACTTGAAATTGTGAACTATATTCTTGAAATGATTAAGTATATTGACTTGAAATTGTGAATTTGTTTTCTGAAAATGGTTAAGTGTAATGACTTCAAATGTGAATTTGAGACTTGAAAATGGCTAAGTGTAGTGCCTGGAAATTGTGAATTTTTTTCATGAACTAGTTAAGTGTAGTGACTTGAAATATGAATTAGTGACTTGAAAATGGTTAAGTGTAGTGACTTGAAATTATGAACTTGTTTCTTGAAAATTGTTAAGTCTAGTGACTTGAAATGTGAATTAGTTACTTGAAAATGATTAAGTGTAGTGACTTGAAATTGTGAACTTGTTTCATGAACATGGTTAAGTGCAGTGACTTGACATGTGAATTAGTGAATTGAAAATTGTTAAGTGTAGTGACTTGAAATTGCGAACTTGTTTCTTGAAATGGTTAAGTGTAGTGACTTGAAATTGTGAACTTGTTTCTTAAAAATGGTTAAGTGTAGTGACTTGAAATTGTGAACTTGTTTCATGAAAATGGTTAAGTGTAGTGACTTGAAAATGGTTAAGTGTAGTGATTTAAAATTGTGAACTTGTTTCTTTAAAATGGTTAAGTGTAGTGACTTGAAATGTGAATTAGTGACTTGAAATGGTTAAATGTAGTGACGTGAAATTGTGAACATGTTTCTTGAAAATGGTTAAGTGTAGTGACTTGTAATGTGAATTAGTGACTTGAAAATGGTTAAGTGTAGTGACTTGAAATGGTTAAATGTGACTTGAAAATGGTTAAGTGTAGTGAATTGAAATGTGAATTAGTGACTTGAAAATGGTTAAATAAAGTGACTTGAAATTGTGAACTTCTTACTTTAAAATGGTTAAGCTATGAAGAACTTGGCATAACATTAGAACAACATATTGAAAATCAACATTAACATATCAATGATATCTTATATAATAGTGAATCAACTAATGAAACAACAGAGCAATCAACTAGTAAAAATAGTAACCCTAAAAAAGCAAGGAAAGATAGAAACTGTAATACCCCACATTAGACAATAAGTACTTATATATTTATCAAAACAATAAAGGGATAAAGGAGAAAATTTTCCAACATAAACTAAAAGATGAAAAATGAGTAAAAATAAATCAAGGGACTAAAGCCCAAAAAGGCAGCCCATCTAGCAGCAAGAGAGAAAAAAAAATGAGCCTTATCCCATTACACGTTAGTGAGGGTTCTAATATGCTCAATCCAATTAAGTGGTTTCTACCAACCACTTTCGAAACATGGGAGGAAACAAAAAAAAAGAGTTTGTTCTGTTTTCCAGAGGAGGAGCACGAAGATAAACAAAAACAAGGCATTAGCAAGTAATTAGAGAAAGAAGTAGAAGAGTAAGGTAAGTTCTGATTGTAGATTTAATTCATATTTTCATGGTTATTAAATTGGGGTTGAGAGTGTAAGAAACAAGGGTTAAAGAAATAGAGGCACCATGAAATTTCTTGAACTGAGGAGTTCTAAAGGATTGGAATGTAAAACATTTGTATTTCGGCACATCAAGGAACAATAGGCGGGACATGAAGGTTGGCTAGTTTGTTCTAGGCAAAAATTTAAATAAGTTTGGTACAAAATTGGATGAATAAATGGTATGATAGGTCGAAATTGATAGATATTAGACTAACTGGAATTTCCGAAATAGGAGTAAATTTAGTTCGATGAAATAAGAAGCAAACACGAAGTTCAGAGGGGTGGGGCATTCTATATTATCATGAATTAGTATGAACGAGAAAATTAACACGAGATTGATATGATATGATTATAGATTGATCGAAGGAAGTCGTACGGATGGCTTGAGGTGACAAGTTTGTATTCCGACAAGTGTATTGTGAGTAGTAACCTTACCATAATTTGTATTTTCATAACTTGCATAGTTTATACATGAATTTCAAGAAAGATATTACTGAATGCTTTGAAATTGCATGTGGGACAAGTCTTTTACTTGATATGATACTGAAATGGTTATTTGAGATGTTCTCACTGTTATAAGACTTATTTACCGTTATTTGATATCTGATTACCGCTATTGTGAAGGTTCTTTACTTACTTGAGAAATAAGTATTTTGACATGTGTTTTGTTCAAGTTTATATGAAATATGATTTGATATGAACTTAAATGCCCTGTACTATATTGAAAATGCTTTCGTATGAGTACCTAATGTTTACAAAGAAAGTATAAATGGGAGTAGACCTTGATTTGAATCCCGTAGCTAACGGCGGGTTCGTTAGACCTAGTGCACCTTGTATTTATTGATTATTGTTACATCCCTCGCTAGTGGGAAGGTAGAACTAGCATACTGTTACTGATTTCCCTCGAGTAGGGACCTACTGATAAGATATTTGACTCCTTTACGAGGGATTCACTATTATTGGCTAATTCTTGAAGTAGAATGCCACACTGATTACATGATTCATTCTCGGAAACCTCCCAAAAGATAAAACTTGATATGATAGTATTTGTTGGTTATTACTAAATTGTTAAATTGATTTCTTAGATGATGATTATCATTTTCTGAAAGAGCATCATTTCATGATATTTTCTGATTACCATACTAGCATGTTTTATGACTTGTCTCCATTAAAACAGTTGTGGTAAAGTGTTATTACTCACTGAGCTAGCGTCTCACTCCTCGCAATTTTTTTAGAAAACGCAGGTGACGGTGAGGATTTCGTTAACTAGAGCATACGAGTTGGCATATTCCTGGTGAGCCCCACACTTGTTTGCGTGGGCGAAGGCTTTTTAATTGTTATGGTCTTTTCCTTGAAATTCTTAGAGTCGCTCCATAGTCGTTTCTTTTGAGTTTGAGTATTCTTTCATTATTATGGACTTGTGGAGTAATTGACTTCTTCTCACATTTGGAGATGGATTTTAGTATTGCTATGTTGCGAATGGGTTGTGGATGATATTGGTGCATTGATTGGTTGATGTTGGTTTGTTGTGTTGTTGATTTGAGACAGGAAAATTTTTGGATAGCCCAAAAACAGGGGAAACTCTGTCCGATTTTTTGTAGAATTCTGACGAGGCTTGCTTTGGAGTTCTAACCTCCTTAGCACCGGTCATGATCCTATTTTGGGTCGTGACAAAGTTGGTATCAAAGCCTAGGTTATTCCTGTGACTAATGGAGCACACGTTAGTAGTAGAATCTCAATTATGGTTATGTTGTCGGCCATTCTCATAATCGTGATTCTGTGAGGGCGTGATAGGATGTGTCTTGTCTTTTTCTTATTCCTCCGTACGTGTGTGGAGATTAGGATTTAGTAGCTAAATGTTGTTTGTTTATCTTATTACCATATGATTTGAACTCGATAATGTGATAGCAGGAATAGGCCTGAGTTTCAAGGGGGCCTTAAATGTTGCCCTGGATGTGTAATCATAACTTTCAGCCATGGGCAACTAACAGGTAACAAGCAAGGCCATGGAAGTTCTGTAGTTCCACTACAAGGTAGTTGTACCCCCAACAAGACATGTATTGCAGCCCCACTAGTGAAAGTAGTACTGGTCCAAGCGACAAAGGTGTTATTATTGAGACGTTTATCTCTATGAAAATAGCTATAGAGCTTGATGGACAAATTGGATAGAATCAGACAACACGATAGGGCCCAAGACTGTCCCGAGGCACCTACATGGATTTAGATTGTCGAGTACAGATATGTATCCTTGAGTAGTCCTAAGGTTGAAACCACCAAAATTCATATATGATAATTTCAAAGGATCGTTAAAATATTCTTGGGTGAATATACTAGAAGCTTTATGAGCTATGGGACATTCCACTTGAACTTCGTAGAGCTGAAAATTTACAGACGAATTACATGTCCAATACACGTTATGGTACCATATTATTAAGAATGTTGGCATGAGCAACACTATTGCCTTGAGGCAATTCACTAAGTTATTATGGATTGTTTCTTTCTTCACCATCCAAAGCGTGTAACTTGATAGGGAGTTCAAGAAATTTGTTCAGATGATGGATTGTATCGATGTATGACCCTAGATTTCGCCAATAAGCTGGATATACTCCTTACTATTCCTTAACAAAGCATTTCAGGTCTAAAAGTTTTTGAAGGCTGGTTAGCCTCTTAAACAACACAGTAACCTTGCACACAAAGACTTTACTTACTTTGAGGTAGTGGATATTGCTAAAGACGAAAAAAATAATATGTAAAGTTATTATAAAAGAGAAACTATGGATTAATGCAAAGTTCAGAATAGGAAAAATAATCTTTTTGTGAGGATTTATTCAACATTGTCAAAGAGTTAGAAACCAAGGACAACATAAAATATTGAGTAATTTTCTCTGATTGTCACTTCGGGTGGAAAATCTCTATTAGATGAAATATGTATCAAGCTTATCAGATTTGAGCTGAGAGAAAGATACTCTAGTTGAGATGATTATACCTGATATATTCTACCTAGATATTCTAATGAGTACGAATTGATTATCCTTTTGTCGTTCTACCCTTGATTATTCTGCGAAGATAGTAAAGTTTGGGATACTCAATGAAACTAGTTTTTTTTTTCTTCAGAAACATGGAATTAGGTTCCTAAAATACACAAAGTTATATCATTTGTGACTCGACCGATATGGAAGAAAAGTTCTTGTGGATTTAGAAACAGTAAAAGACAGATTTGACCTTTAATTTAGAAAGGATGCCAATAGCAAGTGAACTTCCTGAGGATTTAAACGACTATTCCTGGTACGAGAAATAAATCTTGGTATTGACTTGAAAACTAACGCGCAACTCATATTAATACCCGACTATCCTATGGCGTGAATGGAATTGTACGAATTAGGAGGAACAATATGGGATCTAATGACAAAGATTTTTATTTGATTGAGGATATTGCTACATGATGCACTAGAATTGCTTGTGAAAAAGAAAGATCGGACCCTAGGAAAGAGTATATAGAGTACAACAGTTGAGCCAGGTATTGATATGTATTAAGTACCCATTGTCTCATAAAGATGACATTTTGAGCTGTTACAAGAAGTAGCCCACTTCTCAAATATTTTTTTTTTGTTGTAATCATAAGCTTGGAATTGGAAGAAGATACTTTTAATGTAGCCTTCAAAATTTGATATATGCATTATAAGCTCCTTGTGATATCTTTCGGACGGACCATCCTCCAATACGTTAATGGATTTAATGAATATGGTATTTAAGCCGTTTCCTAACAGATTTGTGCCAGCATGTATTGACTATATCCTGGTATATTTATGTAGCCTGGAAGAACACAAGGATTAGCTTAAGATTGTTTTTAGACACTACAAGAATATCCACTTTAGTTCAAATTCTTCACTTGTGAAATTTTAACTAGACTCATTGCCAATTCTAGGGCATATTATATTAAGGGATAGGATTAAAGTGGATCCTAAGTATGCAAGAGCAATTCAAAAAATTACCAAGACCCACTAATTTTATAGGGATTCACACCTTTTTTTCAGGCTATTCGTCTTCAGAATAGCAGCGTGATTGACCATGTTAACATACGAAAATTCAAAGTTTACAATGGATGAAGGAATATGAGTAGATGTTTTCAAAAGCTCAAGATATGTTTGACCACCACAAAAGTATTAGCATTATCATATGGTTTTGGAGGATTTACGGTGCTATGTGATGTGTTCTTATGCAATGATCTTATGGTAAGCTTAGGCTTCAAGACATCTAAGTAAGGATTGAAAAAAAAAAAAAAACTACCTTGCTCATAAGTTGAAGATGGCCGCAATGGAAATTGCTCTAATGATATCAGAGCCACTCTTGTGTCAGCCTTGTCGATGTGGGCCAGAGTTCAAACTGAGTTTAGGCAAATCCCGATAAGGCAGGGCAAACCTCAGTCCTGAGTCTAGGCAAATCCCATTCGGTGGGGCAAACCTCAGCGAGGACGTTGAGTTCATAAGAGGGGGTGTATGTGACACCCTAGATTAGGATTAGAAGGCCCATATCGGCATAACACAAGAGAGATGCTGGGTATATAAGTAAGAAGACCTTACTCCCTAGTGACGCGTTTTAAAGCCGTGAGGGTCAAGGCCCAGAGCGGACAATATCACTAGCGGGCTGGGCCGTTACAGAAACTTACGTAAAATACGAAAGAAATTAAAAAAATTATATCCAGAATATAAATATCTAACCACTAGTAAGATAGATAATAATAAATTATCCCAATTAATAGATAAAATATCAAAGACAGAATATAAATATATTCATTAGCTTAAAAATAAGCATGAATGTTGAATACAGACATCAATTACTTGAAAAACTTACAGAGTTACGACAAGAATTAAAACAAAGGCAAAAAAGATTAGACGACAATATATTTGCAGGAGTTAATCATAAATCTATAACAACACAAAGAAATATTATATTTGACTTAGAAATACAAATATATCACCTAGAATATAAATATCAACACGGAGTATAAATGAATAAGGAAGAATATGCACTAGAAGAAAAAATATATACAAAACCAGAAGGACTAAATATAACTATAATACATTCAAATTTAGGACGAAGATATAAGAAAATAGGAAATACTTTAAATTTAATGTTAGAAAAAGAGACAGTTAAATTAGAAGATAACTTAACTGCTATGGTAAGAATAGCAAAAGAAAATGAAGAAATAGATAGAAAACGAGAAATTGAAAAAATAAAAAAACAAGCTAAAGAGGAAATAAAACAAATAGAAGAAACAAAAAATACAAAAATAATAGAGCTCGAAAAAGAACTGGAAAGGCTCCAACAATTATATGTAGATAAACAAAAAGAAAAGGAAAGACAAAAAGAACAAGAACAAGAATTAAAATTAACAAATGAAATAGAACAGTTCAGGGTAAAATTACAATTGGAAGAAAAACAAACTAATTTACCAGAAATAAGAATAGATGAAATAAACGAAGAAAATAATAATGATATAACACAAGAAAATTATTCAGAAACAAGTGAAACATACACAGAACTTATAGAAAAAATAAATGAAACTACCATAAATCCAGAAATAAATACAGCAGATAATAAACCAGGAACATCAGGAGTAAAAAATCCAAAACATTTAGATACAAATAATGCTAGAACAACGTATGAATCATATGATAAGAATAAAACTTTATGGGATAAACGGTTAAACAGAAAATGGACACCAAGACAAACAACAGAACAATATAATTTCTTAGATCTAGGCTGTGTAGCAGATATAAATAAAACAATCCAATTATGGATAGGATACATTTTGAAACAACTAATAGATAATAAAATATCAATAGCTGAAACACCAGGATACATAGAAAGAACTCTAATAGGAACAGTAAAATTGTGGTTACAAAACCTAACAACAACTAGCTTAACTACATTAAGAAGTAGCAGAAATAGTGCTAATGATACTGCAACGGCATCAATAGAAATTCTACATAAATATGAAATAGCAATAAGAAATGAATTTAGTAGTATGACAACAGAAATAGAACAAAATAAAGAAAAAACTATAAACAGAAATTTAATGAAAAAATTAGCAATTTGTAATATGTGCTATATAGATGAATATACGTGTGCATTTAAAGATTATTACTATAAAGGAACATATAGTACAGATGAAAGTGAAGAAATAAGAAAGTTATATTTTACAAAATTACCAGAACCATTTAGTTCTAAAATAACGAAAAATTGGAATGAAGCAGGACTAGCAGATACCCTAGGAGCTAGAATAAAATTCTTACAAAATTGGTTTATAGAATTATGTGAAAAATATAAAGAAACTAAAAAAATGGATAAAATATTGGTAAAAAATTTGGCATGTTGCAAAAATAAAACAGCACCACAATTTGGATGCACAGATAAATATTATAAAAGAAATAAAAGAAAATATAATAAACAATACCGGTCTAAATATAAATATAAAAAACCAAGAAGAAGATACTATGTAAAAAATTACAATAATAAGCAACCATACAAGAAAAAGAAAAAATTATCAGAATGTACCTGTTATAACTGTGGAAAGTTAGGACATTTAGCAAAAGATTGTAAGATACCTAAAGATCCAAAGAAAAAGCAAATCACCGAAATACTAATAGAAAATGATGAATATACTCAAATAGAATTTATAGATTATGAATTAGAAAGTGAAGACAGCATATATGAATTATCCAAAAATGATATGACTATAAATGACGATCTAATAGAAGAATCAGTTAACGAATATGACTGAAAAGGAAATCCAAATACTTAAACATGAAGACTACCAAGATGAAGAATCTTCAGACCAAAAAATAATATTTGATAATAATATATTTGAACAAATAAAAGGAACAGAATTAGATTTAAGTATAAATAAAGTATTGGACGTACCTATAGTAAAACATTGGTTTAAAAGACAGAAAGAAGAATACTATGTAATTCGTCAAAAAGAATATATAATAGACTGTAGATACACCAAAGGAAAAGCTAAAATACCCATAATAAATAAAAAAATTAGTAAATAAAGAAATACAAGATATAAAAGCAAAAACTCCAATTAAATATGTACACTTAGGAGGAACAGAGATATTAATAAAAGCATGTTTTAGAGAAGGAATAGATACCCCAATAGAAATATATTTAGCAGATGATAGAATCATACATCCTATAGAAAAAAGCGTCATAAGTGCAGTTAAAGGAAATTTAATATACCAAAAATTTAAATTTATAATAAGTGCAAATTATTCAGTAGCAGTAACTGATAAAAATATAGACAAATCATTAGTATTATACTGGAAAATGTCAGGAATAGAGTTAGCACCAGGAAGTAAGATATTTACAGCAAGATGTAAGAATTTATATATTTACACGACAAAACATAATGTAAAAGCAAAAAACAAAATAGATAAAATAAGGATAGAAAACCCTTTCGAAAGAATAGTCACAGTTATAGACAACAATGACTATAGTTACAAAGAATTAGGTATAGAAGAAGACCTAGAAATAGTAAAAGAAAGACTTAGTACCTCAAAAAGAATAACCAATGATACACCTACATCATCATCAAGAATGAGTACATCTAGAAGAATAGATTATACACCACAAAATTTAATAGAACACAAAATGGAAGAAATAACACCATACCATTACTACATAACAGGAATAATGGACCAAAGAAAATACTTAATATTAATAAATACAGGACAGGAAGAAAATCACATTATAAGAGAATTAGTACCGAAAGAGAGATAGTAACAAATGAACAACTATGTCCAGAATTACCAAAAGCATTAGTACCTACTGAAGAAATAACAGAAAAAGAATTAATTATTGGAGGGATACCAATATTAATAAACTTTAAAATCTACCAAGGAGATAAAAACATTATATTAGGATTATGATAGACACAGGAGCAGATGCTAACTTCTGTAAACATAACTGTCTACCTGAAGATAAATGGGAAAAATTAACAACACCTATGGTAGTAACAAGATTTAATGATGAAGGAAGCATGATAACATATAAGGAAAAAGATATAAAAATACAAATATGGGATAAAATACTAACAATAAAAGAAATGTATAGTTATGAATTTACAACTAAAGATATATTACTAGGAATACCATTCTTAGACAACTTATACCCACATATACTAACAAAAACACATTGGTGGTTTACTACCCCATGTGAACAAAAAATAGGAGCTAAAAGAGTAAACAATAAATTATGAAAAACAACACCTTGGATTAAAGGAAGTGAAAAAATTACCCAGAAACTAGAAAACATAAAGGCAAATGACCATAAAATAGAAATGATAATATTTTCAATAGATAAACTAAAAATACTCCAAGATAAATTAAAATTATTATACAATGATAACCCCTTACAAGGATGGGAAAAGCATAAAACAACAGTAAAAATTGAGCTAATAGATGAAAAAAGTATTATAACACAAAAACCCTTAAAATAAAACTTTGATGATTTAACAGATTTTAAACTACATGTAAAAGAATTACTAGATAGTAATTACATCCAAGAAAGTAATAGCAAACATACTAGCCCAGCATTTATAGTAAATAAACATAGTGAACAAAAAAGAGGAAAAATAGGATGGTTATAGATTATAGAAATTTAAATGCAAAAACAAAAACATATAATTACCCAATACCAAACAAGATATTAAAAATACGACAAATACAAGGATATAATTATTTTAGTAAATTTGCTTGTAAATCAGGCTTTTACCATTTAAAGTTAGAAGATGAATCTAAAAAGCTAACAACATTCACAGTACCACAAGGACAATGTTGGGGGTGCGTGGGATCATTCATTTTAATTGATAGGTTTAGCAGAATTTATCTTAGCTATTATATATCTTGGGTTCTTTGATATGTTATTCATTAATCTGAGTAGTACCAATCTGATTCATATCTACCATCGTAGTCATATATGTTAAATTTTGACCAAGTTTGTGTAGTTAATTCTATTATTTCATAGGTTACTAGTATATCATATATTCTTCTTCTTATGTCACTGTTAAGTGGTTTTAGTATATGTAACAAAAGTGTTTTATAATTATTATCATTATCTAGTAGATAAGTATAAGTACTTAATCTATATGTATCTATTTCGGTACTAGTGCTAGGTGTATTTTTAGTATTCATTTTCATTTGTTATGTATTGTCTAAATATATTCCCTCTAACCTCTTTGTTTATCATTACACTTATCATGTTTTAATACATTATTCTGAACAATCTTTTCTGGTCACTACCATGCATTTCAGCTTCAATCATTTACCCTAACAGCGCCTCAACTCTGTCTACTCCCCTTTAACGGCCTCCTTGCCTTTTCGATTTCGACCTTAGGATGGCATAGTCTGGGCATAACTACTCTCAGCTTATTTTCATGGCAAACTTTCTTAAGATGTTCAATATAATTATACTATAACATGATAAATAACAATGATATTTAAGAGATTATAAGGAATATAAAAATTTAGCTATACATATCTATGAACGTTTATACATGTTCTGGTAGCTTATCAGATTGCTCCATATCTAAAAAAGATAAATATTTTATTTATGTATTTGGAAGAGGAGAGGATTTTGAGAGGGTTTGGTGCTCAACACATGAGGCTTACTTTCCTCTGCTTCTTACATTCGTTTATATAGAAAAAACTGATTGGCCTTTACTATTCCTAAATGGCCTTTCAGCAAAATGAAAAACTAATCTGTCCTTTACTATTTACAATAATGTCTGACCTTTTTGAAAAAGCAAAAGACACTTGTCCTTTACTATTTAGAGGTCATATCCTACTTTATAAAAGAAAACAAAAACTTTTACTTTACACTATGCACTTTACGACTTATTATAAGAAAATAAAAAGACATACTATTCACATATCTTGTCAAGGGTCTTGTTTTGTCTCTTATCTCTTCATCTCTATCTGTCCGTTGCCATTGCAAACTATCTATCAAGACATTGCAGTAGGTAAACAATTTCATTAAACAATTTCACAACTTCAAGTCACTACACTTAACCATTTTCAAGTCACATTTAACCATTTCAAGTCACTACACTTAACCAATTTCAAGTCACATTTAACCATTTCAAGTCACAACACTTAACCATTTTCAAGTCACTAATTCACATTACAAGTCACTACACTTAACCATTTTCAAGAAACATGTTCACAATTTCACGTCACTACATTTAACCATTTCAAGTCACTAGTTCACATTTCAAGTCACTACAATTTACCATTTTCAAGCCACTACACTCAGCCATTTTCAAGTCACATTTAACCATTTCAACTCAAGTCACTAGTTCACATTTCAAATCACTACAATTTACCATTTTCTAGCCACTACACTTAACCATTTTCAAGTCACTAATTCTCATTTCACGTCACTATACTTAACCATTTTCAAGAAACAAGTTCACAATTTCAAGTCACTACATTTAACCATTTCATTAAACAATTTCACAACTTCAAGTCACTACACTTAACCATTTTCAAGTCACATTTAACCATTTCAAGTCACTACACTTAACCAATTTCAAGTCACATTTAACCATTTCAAGTCACAACACTTAACCATTTTCAAGTCACTAATTCACATTACAAGTCACTACACTTAACCATTTTCAAGAAACATGTTCACAATTTCACGTCACTACATTTAACCATTTCAAGTCACTAGTTCACATTTCAAGTCACTACAATTTACCATTTTCAAGCCACTACACTCAGCCATTTTCAAGTCACATTTAACCATTTCAACTCAAGTCACTAGTTCACATTTCAAATCACTACAATTTACCATTTTCTAGCCACTACACTTAACCATTTTCAAGTCACTAATTCTCATTTCACGTCACTATACTTAACCATTTTCAAGAAACAAGTTCACAATTTCAAGTCACTACATTTAACCATTTCATTAAACAATTTCACAATTTCAAGTCACTACACTTTACCATTTTCAAGTCACTACACTTAACCATTTTCAAGTCACTAATTCACATTACAAGTCACTACACTTAACCATTTTCAAGAAGCAAGTTCACAATTTCACGTCACTACATTTAACCATTTCAAGTCACTAGTTCACATTTCAAGTCACTACAATTTACCATTTTCAAGCCACTACACTCAGCCATTTTCAACTCACATTTAACCATTTCAAGTCACTACACTTAAACATTTTCAAGTCACTAATTCAAATTTCAATTCACTACACTTAACCATTTTCAAGTCACATTTAACCATTTCAAGTCACTACACTTAACCATTTTCATGTCACTAATTCACATTACAAGTCACTACACTTAACCATTTTCAAGAAACATGTTCACAGTTTCAAGTCTCTACACTTATCCATTTTCAAGACACTAATTCACATTTAAAGTCACTACACTTAAACCATATTCAAGTCACAAGTTCAAATTTCAAGTAACTAACTTTAATCGTTTTGAAGACACTAATACACATTTCAAGTAACTCCACTTAACCATTTTCAAGTCACTAATCAACATTTCAAGTAACTAGACTTAATCATTTTCAAGTCACTACAATTTACCATTTTCAAGTCACAAATTCACATTTCAAGTAACTACGCTTAACCATTTTCAAGTCACTAATTCACATTTCAAGTAACTTCACTCAACCATTTTCAAGAAACAAGTTCACAATTTCAAGTCACTACACTTAACCATTTTCATGAAACAAGTTCATAATTTCAAGTAACTACATTTATCTATTTTCAAGTCACTAATTCACATTTCAAGTCACTACACATAACCATTTTCAAGAAACAAGTTCACAATTTCAAGTCACTACATTTAACCATTTCATTAAACAATTTCACAATTTCAAGTCACTACCCTTTACCATTTTAAAGTCACTAATTCACATTTCAAGTCACTACACTTAACCATTTTAAAGTAGCAAGTTCACAATTTAAAGTCACTATATTTAACCATTTTGAAGTTACTAATTCACATTTCAATTCTCTACACTTAACCATTTTCAAGTCACTAATTCACATTTTAAGTCACTACACTTAACCATTTTCAAGAAACAAGTTCACAATTTCAAGTCACTACACTTAAACATTTTCAAGGCACTAATTCACATTTCAAGTCACTACACTTAAACCATATTCAAGTCACAAGTTCAAATTTTAAGTCACTAACTTTAACCGTTTTGAAGACACTAATACACATTTCAAGTAACTCCACTTAACCATTTTCAAGTCACGAATCAACATTTCAAGTAACTAGACTTAATCATTTTCAAGTCACTAATTTATATACCAAGTAACTACACTTAACCATTTTCATGAAACAAGTTCACAATTTCAAGTCACTACACTAAACCATTTTCAAGTCACTAATTCACAATTCAAGTAAATAATACTTAACCATTTTCAAGAAATAAGTTCACAATTTCAAGTCACTACATTTAACCATTTCTAGAAACAAGTTCACAATTTCAAGTCACTACACTTAACCATTTCAAGAAACAAGTTCACAATTTCAAGTCACTACACTTAACAATTTTCAAGTGACTAATTCACATGTCAAGTGACTACACTTAACCATTTTCAAGAAACAAGTTCACAATTTCACTTCACTACATTTAACCATTTAAAGTCACTAGTTCACATTTCAAGTCACTACAATTTACCATTTTCAAGTCACTAATTCACATTTCAAGTAACTACGCTTAACCATTTTCAAGTCACTAATTCACATTTCAAGTAACTTCACTTAACCATTTTAAAGAAACAAGTTCACAATTTCAAGTCACTACATTTAACCATTTCTAGAAACAAGTTCACAATTTCAAGTCACTACACTTAACCATTTCAAGAAACAAGTTCACAATTTCAAGTCACTACACGTAACAATTTTCAAGTGACTAATTCACATGTCAAGTCACTACACTTAACCATTTTCAAGAAACAAGTTCACAATTTCACGTCACTACATATAACCATTTCAAGTCACTAGTTCACACAAGTCACAACAATTTACCATTTTCAAGTCACTAATTCACCTTTCAAGTAACTACGCTTAACCATTTTCAAGTCACTAATTCACATTTCAAGTAACTTCACTTTACCATTTTAAAGTCACATTTAACCATTTCAAGTCACTACACTTAGCCATTTTCAAGAAACATGTTCACAATTTCACGTGACTACATTTAACCATTTCAAGTCACTAGTTCACATTTCAAGTCACTACAATTTACCATTTTCGAGCCACTACACTTAACCATTTTCAAGTCACTAATTCTCATTTCAAGTCACTATACCTAACCATTTTCAAGAAACAAGTTCACAATTTCAAGTCACTACATTTAACCATTTCATTAAAAAATTTCACAATTTCAAGTCACTACACTTTACCATTTTCAAGTCACTACACTAAACCATTTTCAAGTCACATTTAACCATTTCAAGTCACTACACTTAACCATTTCCAAGTCACTATATCACATTACAAGTCACTACACTTAACCATTTTCAAGTCACTAATTCACATTACAAGTCACTACACTTAACCATTTTCAAGAAACATGTTCACAATTTCACGTCACTACATTTAACCAATTCAAGTCACTACAATTTACCATTTTCAAGCCACTACACTTAACCATTTTCAAGTCACATTTAACCATTTCAAGTCACTACACTTAACCATTTTCAAGTCACTAATTCACATTTCAATTCACTACACTTAACCATTTTCAAGTCACATTTAACCATTTCAAGTCACTACACTTAACCATTTTCAAGTCACTAATTCACATTACAAGTCACTACACTTAACCATTTTCAAAGAAACATGTTCACAATTTCAAGTCACTACACTTAACCATTTTCAAGACACTAATTCACATTTAAAGTCACTACACTTAAACCATATTCAAGTCACAAGTTCAAATTTCAAGTAACTAACTTTAACCGTTTTGAAGACACTAATACACATTTCAAGTAACTCCACTTAACCATTTTCAAGTCACTAATCAACATTTCAAGTAACAAGACTTAATCATTTTCAAGTCACTACAATTTACCATTTTCAAGTCACAAATTCACATTTCAAGTAACTACGCTTAACCATTTTCAAGAAGCAAGTTCACAATTTCACGTCACTACATTTAACCATTTCAAGTCACTAGTTCACAATTTCAAGTCACTACACTTAACCATTTTCAAGTCACTAATTCACATTTGAAGTCACTACACTTAACCATTTTCATGAAACAAGTTCATACTTTCAAGTAACTACATTTAACTATTTTCAAGTCACTAATTCACATTTCAAGTCACAACACTTAACCATTTTCAAGAAACAAGTTCAAAATTTCAAGTCACTACATATAACCATTTCATTAAACAATTTCACAATTTCAAGTCACTACCCTTTACCATTTTCAAGTCACTAATTCACATTTCAAGTCACTACACTTAACCATTTTCAAGTAGCAAGTTCACAATTTAAAGTCACTATGGGTGTGTTTGGTATGAAGGAAAATGTTTTCCATGGAAAATATTTTCCTAGAAAATGTTTTCTAGGAAAACAAGTTGATTTTCTACTTATTTTCTCATGTTTTGTTGGTGAGTGGAAAACATTTTCCGAAAAATATTTTTATGGTGTTTGGTTGGTGAGTGAAAATATTTTCTAGTGTTTGGTTGGTGAATGAAAACATTTTCTAGAAAATACTACTAACTAGCAACTCAACCACTGCCTCTAGCAACTCAACAACCTGTAGGAACTAATTTAAGCATAGCAAACAATACCAATATTCCCTCAAATCCACAAAACAGAGAACTTTGGTAGCAAATACACAATACATTATCAAAACAAAAGTGCGCGAATAATAATTATTTTCAAACCCTGTGAAGCTAAGTTCTTCCAACCCATTTGTGTAACTATTGTTGTCGCTTGAATCGTTCCAACCACACCTTACGGAGATTTTTATTTTATGCCATGAATGCCTTGGCTAAAGTGTCGTTTTGCACCAAATAATCAAAAGCATCACCAAGGAACTCTTCCTTATAACCTTCCATTGCCATAACTTCTTCGTACAACTTTGTCACATCTAGGCGACTATCAACCATCTTACCAATTGCCGTTGCCACTTCTCCAAGTTTTGTTGATATGTCACCTACGACATCTTGCACATCTAAAGAACGATTTCTTTTGCGACTTACCTTGACTTGAGAAGTTTCACTCACTTGCAAATCCTTTCCCGAGAATGGTCCTTTAATATCATTATCATTATCTTTCTCAGAACAACAATCCAAATCTATATCTTCAAACGACTTAGCACAATCCCCCCTAGCTCGATCATTCCCACACACAAGAGACATTTCGTCAAACATATCAATTTTTTTGTTGATGAACTTATCATGATTGGGATGTGCCTACAATATAAAGATAAAAAAAAATGGTATCAAGTTCATTTGGTTTTAATTGGATAATGTAACATAAAGAGATCATAACAAGCACATACACAGATAGCTTATTTCCTTATTTTCTTGTTTGTTTTATCTAGTACTAGTTTCTTTTTTGAAATTCTTTAAACACCACATATAGATACTAGCATCCTTTCAAACATACTGGATTTTGGAATTTGATGGCATACTGTTGTTACTTTACTCACAGAGTTCAACAATAGAGTGACCTGATTGCAAAGACAAGTAATTCAGGGAATTTATTTAAAGAGGACCATCTCCATATGCAGTTCCATCTACTGTAAGCAACATATTCAGATATCCTCTAAATCTACACTTTAATGGATATTCAGATATCCTCATTTTCACTTGAACAAAACACTTTTGACCTTTTGAACCAATTTGCTCACACATCGACTATTACATGAGTACCTACTACCTTCCACCAATGTAGCTACCAGGTAAACCTATCCAGAAATAGATCTACCAACCAGAATTACAGAAAAGGAACCAGTACCAAGTAAAACAAATAAGAAAACAAGGAAATAAGCTAACAAGCACATTTTACCTGAATATGGATAGCATAGACTTTGGGACTGGCCGTAATCATCTTCAAGTTGTCATCCCATCCAAGACCACTTTTGTTTAGTAGAGTTTGCACTGTACTCCATGTGCTTCTTAGTGTTTTAAGATGATTCTCCACATGCTTAGATGAACAATCCATTCCTAGTTGTTCGTTAATGGCATTCGAAACGCGATTGAATGAGCTGGCCTTAAACTGATTAGTTGATTTATTCCCCTGCTTCACTTCATCAGCTAGAATCTCCAACATCAAATATTCCATTGGTTTTGACCACCTAAACTGCTTCTCTCCTTTTTTCCCCATGGTTTACTGTTACAGGTCAAGAAACTACGCTGAACAAGCCAAATTCAACAGAACGCAAATGCAAATCTTTTACCATGGCAAGCAATCCAATATGACATAACTCAACAGAAAACAAATGCAAATTAGCAGAAACTTGTGAACTCTGCATATACCAAAAAAAAATAGCAAAAACAATAATGAACCATAGAAGTGTTTCTTTCTTAAAGGATCTGCCCAGTAACTACAACAGGAAGAAGAAACAAGGAAATATCAAAAGCAAAAACAAGCAGCATTATCTATTCAGCTATCAAAGTTTCTTAATACACTAAAGTCCCCTGTTCCTCCTCCTATCATAATTTATAAACATGGCATGAGCAATAGCATCTCTTTTTGATGACCATTCTCTAGCTTCTTCACGTCTTTCTCTTTGTGTCTGATAGCTTTGACTTCCTTGAGAACTTTGAGTAATTTGAACATTTTGAGGTTGAATTAGTGGTTCAACATCTACTTCTTGTATTATCATGTCATTTGGCTCCAAATCAACTATGTGATTATGTAAAATGCACGACGCTAATACCACATCCACTTGTGTCTTAAAGTCCCAAAAGGGTTCATTGTCAATCACACGAAACCATCTCTTAAGAATAGCAAAGGCACGTTCAACTGAGGATCTCAATGATGCATGACGAAGATTGAATAGTTCTTTTTCATTTTGGGGAGGACGATCACTATACTCTTGCAAGTGATAGCGTATTCCATGATAAGGAGGAATAAACCCCTTACGAAGTCCATATCCCGCATCTACAAGATAATATTTATCTACAAAGTCAAAATAAAGTTAATTAATATACATTGTTCACCTACTTATTCCTATAAACTACTTTATATTGAATAGGATACCTTGGGGGATTTGCAGCCCATGTGGTCTCTCTAACGCATCATTTAATATGCGAGAGTCATGTGCAGATCCTTCCCAACCAGCAAGCACATACGTGAACTTCAAATTAAAGTTGATGGCAGCTAATACATTTTGTGTTGTTGTGCCTTTCCGGCCACGAAATCTATTTTGTTGTTCAATAGGAACAGATGCAAGCACATGTGTTCCATCTATTGCTCCTACACAATCCTATATACAACTTAAGTTAATAATATGTAGTATTTTTCATGAAATGACTTAAAATGTAAAATTTTAGTATGTCACTTATGGTAAACCAGGGATAATACCGATGATTATTCCTTATCTCCGGTTGGATAGTTCCATCCGGTGATTTTATAAGGATGGGATAGAGCTTCAAAACTGCTTGAAGTACAGTGTGGAAACATCGGTGAATAGAATCAGTTGACCTATAAAAGTGTGATCCAATCTTCCGAAATCGTTCATTAAAACCAACAATCTCTAAAAATATCAATACTTGTTCTTGAACAGACATATTTTTGGTTGAACACAACAAACTATTTCTTCTAAGAGCATTGCATAGTTCATAAAATGCATGCTTACTCATTCTTATCTGACCTACACAATGAATATCACTTCCATTCAAAATACTATTCATGTAGAATTCTCTTTCTTGGTCTTTATTAGTATAAGGTTCTCTAGGAATGCTACTTTGATATTCGTAGGCAACAATAATTGCAACTCCGGCAGCTAAAACAGATGTGGCTGCTACTCCGACTAGTGCATCATCTTCATCTTGGTTAGTCAAACCCATCTGTTGTAGTGATCAATGTAATTACGTTTACGATAGAATAGAGAAAAAACATACAAATTTGAAAGTCCTAAGCAAAAGAGTCCCTTCTTCAAATTTGGCTTCATAGCTATCTACAAGTCATATTATAGACAGAACATTGCAAGAACTTGAATTATAGCTCAGTACTTACTTATGAGTTGATATGGATGTAATAGATTTTATACGAAAGATACTCATATAGCTTATAGCTTGAGTCTACTGCTAATCGCTCAGTTACCTCACAATAACTTACCAATTTGCATTGAAAATTAAACCCAAATTTCAATTTTCAAACAAAATTAAACTCAAATCAGAAACCCCAACAAGCGACAGATGAAAAATTTGAAGAAATTTTTGACCAAAAACAGTAGAAGAAAGTAATTATGGAGCATACCTTTGAAATTCTTGCAGAAATTGTAGTGGGGAGAATAGAGATGAAACCCTAAAATTGGAGAGAAGCTGCAGTGAGATATGCTTCTGAAATTTGGGATAAGGGGTAGGGACTAGGGTAATGCGAGTTGAGTGTTGTTGGGGGTGGGGGAGAGGGGTGGGGGTGCTGGTGGGGGTGGGGGCATAAAACTCGCGTCTGTAGGGCCTCAAAATTTTAATCCGGAAAATGACTTCCCTTGGCCCATCAGGGAAGTCATTTTCTGTCAAATGGAGGAAAATGAGTTGCTTTGGAAAATATTTTCCCAACATTTTATTACAACCAAACAAGAGAAAATAGGAAAATATTTTCCATCATACCAAACACACCCTATATTTTACCATTTTGAAGTTGCTAATTCACATTTCAATTCACTACACTTAACTATTTTCAAGTCACTAATTCACATTTTAAGTCACTACACTTAACCATTTTCAAGAAACAAGTTCACAATTTCAAGTCACTACACTTAAACATTTTCAAGACACTAATTCACATTTCAAGTCACTACACTTAAACCATATTCAAGTCACAAGTTCAAATTTCAAGTAATTAAATTTAACCGTTTTGAAGACACTAATACACATTTCAAGTAACTCCACTTAACCATTTTCAAGTCACTAATCAACATTTCAAGTAACTAGACTTAATCATTTTCAAGTCACTAATTTATATTACAAGTAACTACACTTAACCATTTTCAAGAAACAAGTTCACAATTTCAAGTCACTACACTTAACCATTTTCTAGTCACTAATTCACAATTCAAGTCAATAATACGTAACCATTTTCAAGAAACAGGTTCACAATTTCAAGTTACTACATTTAACCATTTCTAGAAACAAGTTCACAATTTCAAGTCACTCCACTTAACCATTTCAAGAAACAAGTTCACAATTTCAGGTCACTACACTTAACAATTTTCAAGTGACTAATTCACATGTCAAGTGACTGCACTTAACCATTTTCAAAAACTAGTTCACATTTCAAGTCACTACAATTTACCATTTTCAAATCACTAATTCACATTTCAAGTAACTACGCTTAACCATTTTCAAGTCACTAATTCACATTTCAAGTAACTTCACTTAACCATTTTAAAGAAACAAGTTCACAATTTCAAGTCACTACATTTAACCATTTCTAGAAACAAGTTCACAATTTCAAGTCACTAAACTTAACCATTTCAAGAAACAAGTTCACAATTTCAAGTCACTACACGTAACAATTTTCAAGTGACTAATTCACATGTCAAGTCACTGCACTTAACCATTTTCAAGAAACAAGTTCACAATTTCACGTCACTACATTTAACCATTTCAAGTCACTTGTTCACATTTCAAGTCACTACAATTTACCATTTTCAAGTCACTAATTCACATTTCAAGTAACTACGTTTAACCATTTTCAAGTCACTAATTCACATTTCAAGTAACTTCACTTAACCATTTTAAAGAAACAAGTTCACAATTTCAAGTCACTACACTTAACCATTTTCAAGTCACTAATTCACATTTCAAGTCACTACACTTAACCATTTTCATGAAAGAAGTTCATAATTTCAAGTAACTACATTTAACTACCTTCAAGTCACTACACTTAACCATTTTCAAGAAACAAGTTCACACTTTCAAGTCACTATATTTAACCATTTCTAGATACAAGTTCCCAATTTCAAGTCACTACACTTAATCATTTTCAAGAAACATGTTCACAATTTCAAGTTACTACACTTAATCATTTTCAAGTCACTTCACTTAACCATTTTGAAGAAACAAGTTCACAATTTCAAGTTACTACACTTAACCATTTTCAAGTCACTAATTCACATTTCAAGTCACTACCATTTTCAAGTCACTAATTCACATTTCAAGTCACTACACTTAACCATTTTCATGAAACAAGTTCAAAATTTCATGTAACTACATTTAACTATTTTCAAGTCACTAATTCACATTTCAAGTCACTACACTTAACCATTTCAAGAAACAAGTTCACAATTTCAAGTCACTACACTTAACCATTTTCAAGTCACTAATTCACATTTGAAGTCACTACACTTAACCATTTTCATGAAACAAGTTTATAATTTCAAGTGACTACATTTAACTATTTTCAAGTCACTAATTCACATTTCAAGTCACTACACTTGACCATTTTCAAGAAGCAAGTTCACAATTTCAAGTCAATACACTTAAACATTTTCAAGATACTAATTCACATTTCAAGTCACTACACTTATACCATATTCAAGTCACAAGTTCAAATTTCAAGTCACTAACTTTAAACCGTTTTGAAGACACTAATACACATTTCAAGTAACTCCACTTAACCATTTTCAAGTCACTAATTTATATTACAAGTAACTACACTTAACCATTTTCAAGAAACTAGTCACAATTTCAAGTCAGTACACTTAACCATTTTCAAGTCACTAATTCACATTTCAAGTCACTACACTTAACCGTTTTCATGAAACAAGTTCATAATTTCAAGTAACTACATTTAACTATTTTCAAATCATTAATTCACATTTCAAGTCACTACACTTAACCATTTTCAAGAAACAAGTTCACAATTTCAAGTCACTACACTTAACCATTTTCAAGACACTAATTCACATTTAAAGTCACTACACTTAAACCATATTCAAGTCACAAGTTCAAATTTCAAGTAACTAACTTTAACCGTTTTGAAGACACTAATACACATTTCAAGTAACTCCACTTAACCATTTTCAAGTCACTAATCAACATTTCAAGTTACTAGACTTAATCATTTTCAAGTCACAAATTCACATTTCAAGTAACTACGCTTAACCATTTTCAACTCACTAATACACATTTCAAATAACTTCACTTAACCATTTTCAAGAAACAAGTTCACAATTTCAAGTCACTACATTTAACCATTTCATTAAACAATTTCACAATTTCAAGTCACTACCCTTTACCATTTTCAAGTCACTAATTCACATTTCAAGTCACTACACTTAACCATTTTCAAGTAACAAGTTTACAATTTAAAGTCACTATATTTAACCATTTTGAAGTTACTAATTCACATTTCAATTCACTACACTTAACCATTTTCAAGTCACTAATTCACATTTTAAGTCACTACACTTAACCATTTTCAAGAAACAAGTTCATAATTTCAAGTCACTACACTTAAACATTTTCAAGACACTAATTCACATTTCAAGTCACTACACTTAAACCATATTCAAGTCATAAGTTCAAATTTCAAGTCACTAAATTTAATCGTTTTGAAGACACTAATACACATTTCAAGTAACTCCTCTTAACCATTTTCAAGTCACTAATCAACATTTCAAGTAACTAGACTTGATCATTTTCAAGTCACTAATTTACATTTCAAGTAACTATACTTAACCATTTTCAAGAAACAAGTTCACAATTTCAAGTCACTACACTTAACCATTTTCAAGAAACAAGTTCACAATTTCAAGTCACTACACTTAACCATTTTCAAGTCACAAATTCACAATTCAAGTCAATAATACTTAACCATTTTCAAGAAAAAGGTTCACAATTTCAAGTCACTACATTTAACCATTTCTAGAAACAAGTTCACCATTTCAAGTCACTACACTTAACCATCTCAAGAACCAAGTTCACAATTTCAAGTCACTACACTTAACCATTTTCAAGAAACATGTTCACAATTTCAAGTAACTCCACTTAACCATTTTCAAGTCACTAATTTATATTACAAGTAACTACACTTAACCATTTTCAAGAAACTAGTTCACAATTTCAAGTCAGTACACTTAACCATTTTCAAGTCACTAATTCACATTTCAAGTCACTACACTTAACCGTTTTCATGAAACAAGTTAATAATTTCAAGTAACTACATTTAACTATTTTCAAGTCACTAATTCACATTTCAAGTCACTACACTTGACCATTTTCAAGAAACAAGTTCACAATTTCAAGTCACTACATTTAACCATTTCATTAAACAAGTTCAAAATTTCAAGTCACTACACTTAAAAATTTTCAAGTCACTAATTCACATTACAACTCACTACACTTAACCATTTTCAAGAAACATGTTCACAATTTAACGTCACTACATTTAACCATTTCAAGTCACTAGTTCACATTTCAAGTCACTACAACTTACCATTTTCAAGCCACTACACTTAACCATTTTCAAGTCACATTTAACCATTTCAAGTCACTACACTTAATCATTTTCAAGTCATTAATTCACATTTCAAGCCACTACACTTAACCATTTTCAAGTCACATTTAACCATTTCAAGTCACTAGATTTAACTAGTTTCAAGTCACCAATTCACATTTCAATTCACTACACTTAACCATTTTCAAGTCACATTTAACCATTTCAAGTCACTACACTTAACCATTTTCAAGTCACTAATTCACATTACAAGTCACTACAACTTACCATTTTCAAGCCACTACACTTAACCATTTTCAAGTCACATTTAACCATTTCAAGTCACTACACTTAATCATTTTCAAGTCACTAATTCACATTTTAATTCACTACACTTAACCATTTTCAAGTAACTAATTCACATTACAAGTCACTATACTTAACCATTTTCAAAGAAACATGTTCACAATTTCAAGTCACTACACTTAACCATTTTCAAGACACTAATTCACATTTAAAGTCACTTAACCATTTTCATGAAACAAGTTCATAATTTCAAGTAACTACATTTAACTATTTTCAAGTCACTAATTCACATTTCAAGTCACTACACTTGACCATTTTCAAGAAACAAGTTCACAATTTCAAGTCACTACATTTAACCATTTCATTAAACAAGTTCAAAATTTCAAGTCACTACACTTAAAAATTTTCAAGTCACTAATTCACATTACAACTCACTACACTTAACCATTTTCAAGAAACATGTTCACAATTTAACGTCACTACATTTAACCATTTCAAGTCACTAGTTCACATTTCAAGTCACTACAACTTACCATTTTCAAGCCACTACACTTAACCATTTTCAAGTCACATTTAACCATTTCGAGTCACTACACTTAATCATTTTCAAGTCATTAATTCACATTTCAAGCCACTACACTTAACCATTTTCAAGTCACATTTAACCATTTCAAGTCACTAGATTTAACTAGTTTCAAGTCACCAATTCACATTTCAATTCACTACACTTAACCATTTTCAAGTCACATTTAACCATTTCAAGTCACTACACTTAACCATTTTCAAGTCACTAATTCACATTACAAGTCACTACAACTTACCATTTTCAAGCCACTACACTTAACCATTTTCAAGTCACATTTAACCATTTCAAGTCACTACACTTAATCATTTTCAAGTCACTAATTCACATTTTAATTCACTACACTTAACCATTTTCAAGTCACATTTAACCATTTCAAGTCACTACACTTAACCATTTTCAAGTAACTAATTCACATTACAAGTCACTATACTTAACCATTTTCAAAGAAACATGTTCACAATTTCAAGTCTCTACACTTAACCATTTTCAAGACACTAATTCACATTTAAAGTCACTTAACCGTTTTCATGAAACAAGTTCATAATTTCAAGTAACTACATTTAACTATTTTCAAGTCACTAATTCACATTTCAAGTCACTACACTTAACCATTTTCAAGAAACAAGTTCACAATTTCAAGTCACTACACTTAACCATTTTCAAGACACTAATTCACATTTAAAGTCACTACACTTAAACCATATTCAAGTCACAAGTTCAAATTTCAAGTAACTAACTTTAACCGTTTTGAAGACACTAATACACATTTCAAGTAACTCCACTTAACCATTTTCAAGTCACTAATCAACATTTCAAGTTACTACACTTAACCATTTTCAAGTCACTAATTCACATTTCAAGTCACTAAACTTAACCATTTTTGATGAAACAAGTTCATAATTTCAAGTAACTACATTTAACTATTTTCAAGTCACTAATTCACAATTTCAAGTCACTACATTAAACCATTTCATTAAACAATTTCACAATTTCAAGTCACTACCCTTTACCATTTTCAAGTCACTAATTCACATTTCAAGTCACTATACTTAACCATTTTCAAATAGCAAGTTCACAATTTAAAGTCACTATATTGAACCATTTTGAAGTTACTAATTCACATTTCAATTCACTACACTTAACCATTTTCAAGTCACTAATTCACATTTTAAGTCACTACACTTAACCATTTTCAAGAAACAAGTTCACAATTTCAAGTCACTACACTTAAACATTTTCAAGACACTAATTCACATTTCAAGTCACTACACTTAAACCATATTCAAGTCACAAGTTCAAATTTCAAGTCACTAACTTTAAACCGTTTTGAAGACACTAATACACATTTCAAGTAACTCCACTTAACCATTTTCAAGTCATTAATCAATATTTCAAGTAACTAGACTTAATCATTTTCAAGTCACTAATTTATATTACAAGTAACTACACTTAACCATTTTCAAGAAACAAGTTCACAATTTCAAGTCACTACACTTAACCATTTTCAAGTCACTAATTCACATTTCAAGTCACTACACTTAACCATTTTCATGAAACAAGTTCAAAATTTCAAGTAACTACATTTAACTATTTTCAAGTCACTAATTCACATTTCAAGTCACTACACTTAACCATTTTCAAGAAACAAGTTCACAATTTCAAGTCACTACACTTATCAATTTTCAAGTGACTAATTCACGTGTCAAGTCACTGCACTTAACCATTTTTGAAGAAACAAGTTCACAATTTCAAGTCACTATATTTAACCATTTCAAGAAACAAGTTCACAATTTTAAGGCACTACACTTAACCATTTTCAAGAAACTTGTTCACAATTTCAAGTTACTACACTTAACCATTTTCAAGTCACTAATTTAATTTCAAGTCACTTCACTTAACCATTTTCAAGAAACAAGTTCACAATTTCAAGTCACTACACTTAACCATTTTCAAGTCACTAATTCACATTTGAAGTCACTACACTTAACCATTTTCATGAAACAAGTTTATAATTTCAAGTGACTACATTTAACGATTTTCAAGTCACTAATTCACATTTCAAGTCACTACACTTGACCATTTTCAAGAAACAAGTTCACAATTTCAAGTCACTACACTTAAACATTTTCAAGACACTAATTCACATTTCAAGTCACTACACTTAACCATTTTCAAGAAACAAGTTCACAATTTCAAGTCACTACACTTAACCATTTTCAAGTCACTAATTCACATTTGAAGTCACTACACTTAACCATTTTCATGAAACAAGTTTATAATTTCAAGTGACTACATTTAACTATTTTCAAGTCACTAATTCACATTTCAAGTCACTACACTTGACCATTCTCAAGAAGCAAGTTCACAATTTCAAGTCACTACACTTAAACATTTTAAAGACACTAATTGACATTTCAAGTCACTACACTTAAACCATATTCAAGTCACAAGTTTAAATTTCAAGTCATAACTTTAAACCGTTTTGAAGACACTAATACACATTTCAAGTAACTCCACTTAACCATTTTCAAGTCATTAATCAATATTTCAAGTAACTAGACTTAATCATTTTCAAGTCACTAATTTATATTACAAGTAACTACACTTAACCATTTTCAAGAAACTAGTTCACAATTTCAAGTGAGTACACTTAACCATTTTCAAGTCACTAATTCACATTTCAAGTCACTACACTTAACCGTTTACATGAAACAAGTTCATAATTTCAAGTAACTACATTTAACTATTTTCAAGTCACTAATTCACATTTCAAGTCACTACACTTAACCATTTTCAAGAAACAAGTTCACAATTTCAAGTCACTACACTTAACCATTTTCAAGACACTAATTCACATTTAAAGTCACTACACTTAAACCATATTCAAGTCACAAGTTCAAATTTCAAGTAACTAACTTTAACCGTTTTGAAGACACTAATACACATTTCAAGTAACTCCACTTAACCATTTTCAAGTCACTAATCAACATTTCAAGTTACTAGACTTAATCATTTTCAAGTCACTACAATTTACCATTTTCAAGTCACAAATTCACATTTCAAGTAACTACGCTTAACCATTTTCAAGTCACTAATACACATTTCAAATAACTTCACTTAACCATTTTCAAGAAACAAGTTCACAATTTCAAGTCACTACACTTAACCATTTTCAAGTCACTAATTCACATTTCAAGTCACTATACTTAACCATTTTCATGAAACAAGTTCATAATTTCAAGTAAATACATTTAACTATTTTCAAGTCTCTAATTCATATTTCAAGTCACTACACTTAACCATTTTCCAGAAACAAGTTCACAATTTCAAGTCACTACATTAAACCATTTCATTAAACAATTTCACAATTTCAAGTCACTACCCTTTACCATTTTAAAGTCAATAATTCACATTTCAAGTCACTACACTCAACCATTTTCAAGTCACTAATTCACGTTTCAAGTCACTACACTTAACCATTTATATGAAACAAGTTTATAATTTCAAGTGACAACATTTAACTATTTTCAAGTCACTAATTCACATTTCCAGTCACTACACTTGACCATTTTCAAGAAACAAGTTCACAATTTCAAGCCACTACAGTTAACCATTTTATTAAACAATTTCACAATTTCAAGTCACTACCCTTTACCATTTTCAAGTCACTAATTCACATTTCAAGTAACTACACTAAACCATTTTCAAGTAACAAGTTCACAATTTAAAGTCACTTTATTTAACCATTTTGAAGTTACTAATTCACATTTCAATTCACTACACTTAACCATTTTCAAGTCACTAATTCACATTTTAAGTCACTACACTTAACCATTTTCAAAAACAAGTTCACAATTTCAAGTCACTACACTTAACCATTTTCAAGATACTAATTCACAATTTCAAGTCACTACACTTAACCATTTTCAAGTCACTAATTCACATTTGAAGTCACTACACTTAACCATTTTCATGAAACAAGTTTATAATTTCAAGTGACTACATTTAACTATTTTCAAGTCACTAATTCACATTTCAAGTCACTACACTTGACCATTCTCAAGAAGCAAGTTCACAATTTCAAGTCACTACACTTAAACATTTTCAAGACACTAATTCACATTTCAAGTCACTACACTTAAACCATATTCAAGTCACAAGTTTAAATTTCAAGTCACTAACTTTAAACCGTTTTGAAGACACTAATACACATTTCAAGTAACTCCACTTAACCATTTTCAAGTCATTAATCAATATTTCAAGTAACTAGACTTAATCATTTTCAAGTCACTAATTTATATTACAAGTAACTACACTTAACCATTTTCAAGAAACTAGTTCACATTTTCAAGTGAGTACACTTAACCATTTTCAAGTCACTAATTCACATTTCAAGTCACTACACATAACCGTTTTCATGAAACAAGTTCATAATTTCAAGTAACTACATTTAACTATTTTCAAGTCACTAATTCACATTTCAAGTCACTACACTTAACCATTTTCAAGAAAAAAGTTCACAATTTCAAGTCACTACACTTAACCATTTTCAAGACACTAATTCACATTTAAAGTCACTACACTTAAACCATATTCAAGTCACAAGTTCAAATTTCAAGTAACTAACTTTAACCGTTTTGAAGACACTAATACACATTTCAAGTAACTCCACTTAACCATTTTCAAGTCACTAATCAACATTTCAAGTTACTAGACTTAATCATTTTCAAGTCACTACAATTTACCATTTTCAAGTCACAAATTCACATTTCAAGTAACTACGCTTAACCATTTTCAAGTCACTAATACACATTTCAAATAACTTCACTTAACCATTTTCAAGAAACAAGTTCACAATTTCAAGTCCCTACACTTAACCATTTTCAAGTCACTAATTCAAATTTCAAGTCACTACACTTAACCATTTTCATGAAACAAGTTCATAATTTCAAGTAAATACATTTAACTATTTTCAAGTCACTAATTCACATTTCAAGTCACTACACTTAACCATTTTCCAGAAACAAGTTCACAATTTCAAGTCACTACATCAAACCATTTCATTAAACAATTTCACAATTTCAAGTCACTACTCTTTACCATTTTCAAGTCAATAATTCACATTTCAAGTCACTACACTTAACCATTTTCAAATAGCAAGTTCACAATTTAAAGTCACTATATTTAACCATTTTGAAGTTACTAATTCACATTTCAAGTCACTACACTTAACCATTTTCAAGTCACTAATTCACATTTCAAGTCACTACACTTAACCATTTTCATGAAACAAGTTTATAATTTCAAGTGACAACATTTAACTATTTTCAAGTCACTAATTCACATTTCCAGTCACTACACTTGACCATTTTCAAGAAACAAGTTCACAATTTCAAGCCACTACAGTTAACCATTTCATTAAACAATTTCACAATTTCAAGTCACTACCCTTTACCATTTTCAAGTCACTAATTCACATTTCAAGTCACTACACTTAACCATTTTCAAGTAACAAGTTCACAATTTAAAGTCACTATATTTAACCATTTTGAAGTTACTAATTCACATTTCAATTCACTACACTTAACCATTTTCAAGTCACTAATTCACATTTTAAGTCACTACATCAAACCATTTCATTAAACAATTTCACAATTTCAAGTCACTACTCTTTACCATTTTCAAGTCAATAATTCACATTTCAAGTCACTACACTTAACCATTTTCAAATAGCAAGTTCACAATTTAAAGTCACTATATTTAACCATTTTGAAGTTACTAATTCACATTTCAAGTCACTACACTTAACCATTTTCAAGTCACTAATTCACATTTCAAGTCACTACACTTAACCATTTTCATGAAACAAGTTTATAATTTCAAGTGACAACATTTAACTATTTTCAAGTCACTAATTCACATTTCCAGTCACTACACTTGACCATTTTCAAGAAACAAGTTCACAATTTCAAGCCACTACAGTTAACCATTTCATTAAACAATTTCACAATTTCAAGTCACTACCCTTTACCATTTTCAAGTCACTAATTCACATTTCAAGTCACTACACTTAACCATTTTCAAGTAACAAGTTCACAATTTAAAGTCACTATATTTAACCATTTTGAAGTTACTAATTCACATTTCAATTCACTACACTTAACCATTTTCAAGTCACTAATTCACATTTTAAGTCACTACACTTAACCATTTTCAAGAACAAGTTCACAATTTCAAGTCACTACACTTAACCATTTTCAAGACACTAATTCACATTTCAAGTCACTACACTTAAACCATATTCAAGTCACAAGTTCAAATTTCAAGTAACTAAATTTAACCGTTTTGAAGACACTAAAACACATTTCAAGTAACTCCACTTAACCATTTTCAAGTCACTAATCAACATTTCAAGTAACTAGACTTAATCATTTTCAAGTCACTAATTTACATTTCAAGTAACTACATTTAACCATTTTCAAGAAACAAGTTCACAATTTCAAGTCACTAATCAACATTTCAAGTTACTAGACTTAATCATTTTCAAGTCACTACAATTTACCATTTTCAAGTCACAAATTCACATTTCAAGTAACTACGCTTAACCATTTTCAAGTCACTAATACACATTTCAAATAACTTCACTTAACCATTTTCAAGAAACAAGTTCACAATTTCAAGTCACTACACTTAACCATTTTCAAGTCACTAATTCACATTTCAAGTCACTATACTTAACCATTTTCATGAAACAAGTTCATAATTTCAAGTAAATACATTTAACTATTTTCAAGTCTCTAATTCATATTTCAAGTCACTACACTTAACCATTTTCCAGAAACAAGTTCACAATTTCAAGTCACTACATTAAACCATTTCATTAAACAATTTCACAATTTCAAGTCACTACCCTTTACCATTTTAAAGTCAATAATTCACATTTCAAGTCACTACACTCAACCATTTTCAAGTCACTAATTCACGTTTCAAGTCACTACACTTAACCATTTATATGAAACAAGTTTATAATTTCAAGTGACAACATTTAACTATTTTCAAGTCACTAATTCACATTTCCAGTCACTACACTTGACCATTTTCAAGAAACAAGTTCACAATTTCAAGCCACTACAGTTAACCATTTTATTAAACAATTTCACAATTTCAAGTCACTACCCTTTACCATTTTCAAGTCACTAATTCACATTTCAAGTAACTACACTAAACCATTTTCAAGTAACAAGTTCACAATTTAAAGTCACTTTATTTAACCATTTTGAAGTTACTAATTCACATTTCAATTCACTACACTTAACCATTTTCAAGTCACTAATTCACATTTTAAGTCACTACACTTAACCATTTTCAAAAACAAGTTCACAATTTCAAGTCACTACACTTAACCATTTTCAAGATACTAATTCACAATTTCAAGTCACTACACTTAACCATTTTCAAGTCACTAATTCACATTTGAAGTCACTACACTTAACCATTTTCATGAAACAAGTTTATAATTTCAAGTGACTACATTTAACTATTTTCAAGTCACTAATTCACATTTCAAGTCACTACACTTGACCATTCTCAAGAAGCAAGTTCACAATTTCAAGTCACTACACTTAAACATTTTCAAGACACTAATTCACATTTCAAGTCACTACACTTAAACCATATTCAAGTCACAAGTTTAAATTTCAAGTCACTAACTTTAAACCGTTTTGAAGACACTAATACACATTTCAAGTAACTCCACTTAACCATTTTCAAGTCATTAATCAATATTTCAAGTAACTAGACTTAATCATTTTCAAGTCACTAATTTATATTACAAGTAACTACACTTAACCATTTTCAAGAAACTAGTTCACATTTTCAAGTGAGTACACTTAACCATTTTCAAGTCACTAATTCACATTTCAAGTCACTACACATAACCGTTTTCATGAAACAAGTTCATAATTTCAAGTAACTACATTTAACTATTTTCAAGTCACTAATTCACATTTCAAGTCACTACACTTAACCATTTTCAAGAAAAAAGTTCACAATTTCAAGTCACTACACTTAACCATTTTCAAGACACTAATTCACATTTAAAGTCACTACACTTAAACCATATTCAAGTCACAAGTTCAAATTTCAAGTAACTAACTTTAACCGTTTTGAAGACACTAATACACATTTCAAGTAACTCCACTTAACCATTTTCAAGTCACTAATCAACATTTCAAGTTACTAGACTTAATCATTTTCAAGTCACTACAATTTACCATTTTCAAGTCACAAATTCACATTTCAAGTAACTACGCTTAACCATTTTCAAGTCACTAATACACATTTCAAATAACTTCACTTAACCATTTTCAAGAAACAAGTTCACAATTTCAAGTCCCTACACTTAACCATTTTCAAGTCACTAATTCAAATTTCAAGTCACTACACTTAACCATTTTCATGAAACAAGTTCATAATTTCAAGTAAATACATTTAACTATTTTCAAGTCACTAATTCACATTTCAAGTCACTACACTTAACCATTTTCCAGAAACAAGTTCACAATTTCAAGTCACTACATCAAACCATTTCATTAAACAATTTCACAATTTCAAGTCACTACTCTTTACCATTTTCAAGTCAATAATTCACATTTCAAGTCACTACACTTAACCATTTTCAAATAGCAAGTTCACAATTTAAAGTCACTATATTTAACCATTTTGAAGTTACTAATTCACATTTCAAGTCACTACACTTAACCATTTTCAAGTCACTAATTCACATTTCAAGTCACTACACTTAACCATTTTCATGAAACAAGTTTATAATTTCAAGTGACAACATTTAACTATTTTCAAGTCACTAATTCACATTTCCAGTCACTACACTTGACCATTTTCAAGAAACAAGTTCACAATTTCAAGCCACTACAGTTAACCATTTCATTAAACAATTTCACAATTTCAAGTCACTACCCTTTACCATTTTCAAGTCACTAATTCACATTTCAAGTCACTACACTTAACCATTTTCAAGTAACAAGTTCACAATTTAAAGTCACTATATTTAACCATTTTGAAGTTACTAATTCACATTTCAATTCACTACACTTAACCATTTTCAAGTCACTAATTCACATTTTAAGTCACTACATCAAACCATTTCATTAAACAATTTCACAATTTCAAGTCACTACTCTTTACCATTTTCAAGTCAATAATTCACATTTCAAGTCACTACACTTAACCATTTTCAAATAGCAAGTTCACAATTTAAAGTCACTATATTTAACCATTTTGAAGTTACTAATTCACATTTCAAGTCACTACACTTAACCATTTTCAAGTCACTAATTCACATTTCAAGTCACTACACTTAACCATTTTCATGAAACAAGTTTATAATTTCAAGTGACAACATTTAACTATTTTCAAGTCACTAATTCACATTTCCAGTCACTACACTTGACCATTTTCAAGAAACAAGTTCACAATTTCAAGCCACTACAGTTAACCATTTCATTAAACAATTTCACAATTTCAAGTCACTACCCTTTACCATTTTCAAGTCACTAATTCACATTTCAAGTCACTACACTTAACCATTTTCAAGTAACAAGTTCACAATTTAAAGTCACTATATTTAACCATTTTGAAGTTACTAATTCACATTTCAATTCACTACACTTAACCATTTTCAAGTCACTAATTCACATTTTAAGTCACTACACTTAACCATTTTCAAGAACAAGTTCACAATTTCAAGTCACTACACTTAACCATTTTCAAGACACTAATTCACATTTCAAGTCACTACACTTAAACCATATTCAAGTCACAAGTTCAAATTTCAAGTAACTAAATTTAACCGTTTTGAAGACACTAAAACACATTTCAAGTAACTCCACTTAACCATTTTCAAGTCACTAATCAACATTTCAAGTAACTAGACTTAATCATTTTCAAGTCACTAATTTACATTTCAAGTAACTACATTTAACCATTTTCAAGAAACAAGTTCACAATTTCAAGTCACTAATCAACATTTCAAGTTACTAGACTTAATCATTTTCAAGTCACTACAATTTACCATTTTCAAGTCACAAATTCACATTTCAAGTAACTACGCTTAACCATTTTCAAGTCACTAATACACATTTCAAATAACTTCACTTAACCATTTTCAAGAAACAAGTTCACAATTTCAAGTCACTACACTTAACCATTTTCAAGTCACTAATTCACATTTCAAGTCACTATACTTAACCATTTTCATGAAACAAGTTCATAATTTCAAGTAAATACATTTAACTATTTTCAAGTCTCTAATTCATATTTCAAGTCACTACACTTAACCATTTTCCAGAAACAAGTTCACAATTTCAAGTCACTACATTAAACCATTTCATTAAACAATTTCACAATTTCAAGTCACTACCCTTTACCATTTTAAAGTCAATAATTCACATTTCAAGTCACTACACTCAACCATTTTCAAGTCACTAATTCACGTTTCAAGTCACTACACTTAACCATTTATATGAAACAAGTTTATAATTTCAAGTGACAACATTTAACTATTTTCAAGTCACTAATTCACATTTCCAGTCACTACACTTGACCATTTTCAAGAAACAAGTTCACAATTTCAAGCCACTACAGTTAACCATTTTATTAAACAATTTCACAATTTCAAGTCACTACCCTTTACCATTTTCAAGTCACTAATTCACATTTCAAGTAACTACACTAAACCATTTTCAAGTAACAAGTTCACAATTTAAAGTCACTTTATTTAACCATTTTGAAGTTACTAATTCACATTTCAATTCACTACACTTAACCATTTTCAAGTCACTAATTCACATTTTAAGTCACTACACTTAACCATTTTCAAAAACAAGTTCACAATTTCAAGTCACTACACTTAACCATTTTCAAGATACTAATTCACAATTTCAAGTCACTACACTTAACCATTTTCAAGTCACTAATTCACATTTGAAGTCACTACACTTAACCATTTTCATGAAACAAGTTTATAATTTCAAGTGACTACATTTAACTATTTTCAAGTCACTAATTCACATTTCAAGTCACTACACTTGACCATTCTCAAGAAGCAAGTTCACAATTTCAAGTCACTACACTTAAACATTTTCAAGACACTAATTCACATTTCAAGTCACTACACTTAAACCATATTCAAGTCACAAGTTTAAATTTCAAGTCACTAACTTTAAACCGTTTTGAAGACACTAATACACATTTCAAGTAACTCCACTTAACCATTTTCAAGTCATTAATCAATATTTCAAGTAACTAGACTTAATCATTTTCAAGTCACTAATTTATATTACAAGTAACTACACTTAACCATTTTCAAGAAACTAGTTCACATTTTCAAGTGAGTACACTTAACCATTTTCAAGTCACTAATTCACATTTCAAGTCACTACACATAACCGTTTTCATGAAACAAGTTCATAATTTCAAGTAACTACATTTAACTATTTTCAAGTCACTAATTCACATTTCAAGTCACTACACTTAACCATTTTCAAGAAAAAAGTTCACAATTTCAAGTCACTACACTTAACCATTTTCAAGACACTAATTCACATTTAAAGTCACTACACTTAAACCATATTCAAGTCACAAGTTCAAATTTCAAGTAACTAACTTTAACCGTTTTGAAGACACTAATACACATTTCAAGTAACTCCACTTAACCATTTTCAAGTCACTAATCAACATTTCAAGTTACTAGACTTAATCATTTTCAAGTCACTACAATTTACCATTTTCAAGTCACAAATTCACATTTCAAGTAACTACGCTTAACCATTTTCAAGTCACTAATACACATTTCAAATAACTTCACTTAACCATTTTCAAGAAACAAGTTCACAATTTCAAGTCCCTACACTTAACCATTTTCAAGTCACTAATTCAAATTTCAAGTCACTACACTTAACCATTTTCATGAAACAAGTTCATAATTTCAAGTAAATACATTTAACAATTTTCAAGTCACTAATTCACATTTCAAGTCACTACACTTAACCATTTTCCAGAAACAAGTTCACAATTTCAAGTCACTACATCAAACCATTTCATTAAACAATTTCACAATTTCAAGTCACTACTCTTTACCATTTTCAAGTCAATAATTCACATTTCAAGTCACTACACTTAACCATTTTCAAATAGCAAGTTCACAATTTAAAGTCACTATATTTAACCATTTTGAAGTTACTAATTCACATTTCAAGTCACTACACTTAACCATTTTCAAGTCACTAATTCACATTTCAAGTCACTACACTTAACCATTTTCATGAAACAAGTTTATAATTTCAAGTGACAACATTTAACTATTTTCAAGTCACTAATTCACATTTCCAGTCACTACACTTGACCATTTTCAAGAAACAAGTTCACAATTTCAAGCCACTACAGTTAACCATTTCATTAAACAATTTCACAATTTCAAGTCACTACCCTTTACCATTTTCAAGTCACTAATTCACATTTCAAGTCACTACACTTAACCATTTTCAAGTAACAAGTTCACAATTTAAAGTCACTATATTTAACCATTTTGAAGTTACTAATTCACATTTCAATTCACTACACTTAACCATTTTCAAGTCACTAATTCACATTTTAAGTCACTACATCAAACCATTTCATTAAACAATTTCACAATTTCAAGTCACTACTCTTTACCATTTTCAAGTCAATAATTCACATTTCAAGTCACTACACTTAACCATTTTCAAATAGCAAGTTCACAATTTAAAGTCACTATATTTAACCATTTTGAAGTTACTAATTCACATTTCAAGTCACTACACTTAACCATTTTCAAGTCACTAATTCACATTTCAAGTCACTACACTTAACCATTTTCATGAAACAAGTTTATAATTTCAAGTGACAACATTTAACTATTTTCAAGTCACTAATTCACATTTCCAGTCACTACACTTGACCATTTTCAAGAAACAAGTTCACAATTTCAAGCCACTACAGTTAACCATTTCATTAAACAATTTCACAATTTCAAGTCACTACCCTTTACCATTTTCAAGTCACTAATTCACATTTCAAGTCACTACACTTAACCATTTTCAAGTAACAAGTTCACAATTTAAAGTCACTATATTTAACCATTTTGAAGTTACTAATTCACATTTCAATTCACTACACTTAACCATTTTCAAGTCACTAATTCACATTTTAAGTCACTACACTTAACCATTTTCAAGAACAAGTTCACAATTTCAAGTCACTACACTTAACCATTTTCAAGACACTAATTCACATTTCAAGTCACTACACTTAAACCATATTCAAGTCACAAGTTCAAATTTCAAGTAACTAAATTTAACCGTTTTGAAGACACTAATACACATTTCAAGTAACTCCACTTAACCATTTTCAAGTCACTAATCAACATTTCAAGTAACTAGACTTAATCATTTTCAAGTCACTAATTTACATTTCAAGTAACTACATTTAACCATTTTCAAGAAACAAGTTCACAATTTCAAGTCACTACACTTAACCATTTTCAATAAACAAATTCACAATTTCAGGACACTACATTTAACCATTTCAAGTCACTAATTCACATTACAAATCACTACACTTAACCATTTTCAAAGAAACATGTTCACAATTTCAAGTCACTACACTTAACCATTTTCAAGCCACTAATTCACATTTTAAGTCACTACACTTAACCATTTTCAAGAAACAAGTTCACAATTTCAAGTCACTACACTTAACCATTTTCAAGACACTAATTCACATTTCAAGTCACTACACTTAAACCATATTCAAGTCACAAGTTCAAATTTAAAGTAACTAAATTTAACCGTTTTAAGGACACTAATACACATTTCAAGTAACTCCACTTAACCATTTTCAAGTCACTAATCAACATTTCAAGTAACTAGACTTAATCATTTTCAAGTCACTAATTTACATTTCAAGTAACTACATTTAACCATTTTCAAGAAACAAGTTCACAATTTCAAGTCACTACACTTAACCATTTTCAAGTCACTAATTCACAATTTCAGGACACTACATTTAACCATTTCCAGTCACTAATTCACATTACAAGTCACTACACTTAACCATTTTCAAAGAAACATGTTCACAATTTCAAGTCACTACACTTAACCATTTTCAAGACACTAATTCACATTTTAAGTCACTACACTTAACCATTTTCATGAAACAAGTTCACAATTTCAAGACACTACACTTAACCATTTTCAAGACACTAATTCACATTTAAAGTCACTACACTTAAACCATATTCAAGTCACAAGTTCAAATTTCAAGTAACTAAATTTAACCGTTTTGAAGACACTAATACACAATTCAAGTAACTCCACTTAACCATTTTCAAGTCACTAATCAACATTCCAAGTAACTAGACTTAATCATTTTCAAGTCACTAATTTACATTTCAAGTAACTACATTTAACCATTTTCAAGAAACAAGTTCACAATTTCAAGTCACTACACTTAACCATTTTCAAGTCACTAATTCACAATTCAAGTCAATAATACTTAACCATTTTCAAAAAACAGGTTCACAATTTCAAGTCACTACATTTAACCATTTGTAGAAACAAGTTCACAATTTCAAGTCACTACACTTGACCATTTCAAGAAACAAGTTCACAATTTCAAGTCACTACACTTAACAATTTTAAAGTGACTAATTCACATATCAAGTCACTGCACTTAAACATTTTCAAGAAACAAGTTCACAATTTCAAGTCACTATATTTAACCATTTCAAGAAACAAGTTCACAATTTCAAGTCACTACACATAACCATTTTCAAGAAACATGTTCACAATTTCAAGTTACTACACTTAAACATTTTCAAGTCACTAATTTAATTTCAAGTCACTACACTTAACCATTTCAAGTCACTATACTTAGCCATTTTCAAGTATCAAATTCACATTTGAAGTCACTACACTTAACTATTTTTTTTTCAGAAAACAAATTCACAATTTCACGTCAATATATTTAACCAATTCAAGAATATAGTTCACAATTTCAAGTAACTACACTTAACCATTTTCAAGAAATAAATTCACAATTTCAGGACACTACATTTAACCATTTCAAGTCACTAATTCACATTACAAGTCACTACACTTAACCATTTTCAAAGAAACATGTTCACAATTTCAAGTCACTACACTTAACCATTTTCAAGACACTAATTCACATTTAAAGTCACTACACTTAAACCATATTCAAGTCACAAGTTCAAATTTCAAGTAACTAACTTTAACCGTTTTGAAAACACTAATACACATTTCAAGTAACTTCACTTAACCATTTTCAAGTCACTAATCAACATTTCAGGTAACTAGACTTAATCATTTTCAAGTCACTACAATTTACCATTTTCAAGTCACAAATTCACATTACAAGTAACTACGCTTAATCATTTTCAAGTCACTAATTCACATTTCAAATAACTTCACTTAACCATTTTCAAGAAACAAGTTCACAATTTCAAGTCGCTACACTTAACCATTTTCAAGTCACTAATTCACATTTCAAGTCACTACACTTAACCATTTTCTAGTCACTAATTCACATTTTAAGTCACTACACTTAACCATTTTCAAGAAACAAGTTCACAATTTCAAGTCACTACACTTAAACATTTTCAAGACACTAATTCACATTTCAAGTGACTATACTTAAACCATATTCAAGTAACAAGTTCAAATTTCAAGTCATTAACTTTAACCGTTTTGAAGACACTAATACACATTTCAAGTAACTCCACTTAACCATTTTCAAGTCATTAATCAATATTTCAAGTAACTAGACTTAATCATTTTCAAGTCACTAATTTATATTACAAGTAACTACACTTAACCATTTTCAAGAAACAAGTTCACAATTTCAAGTCAGTACACTCAACCATTTTCAAGTCACTAATTCACGTTTCAAGTCACTACACTTAACCTTTTTCATGAAACAAGTTCATAATTTCAAGTAACTACATTTAACTATTTTCAAGTCGCTAATTCACATTTCAAGTCACTACACTTAACCATTTTCAAGAAACAAGTTCACAATTTCAAGTCACTACACTTAACCATTTTCAAGACACTAATTCACATTTAAAGTCACTACACTTAAACCATATTCAAGTCACAAGTTCAAATTTCAAGTAACTAACTTTAACCGTTTTGAAGACACTAATACACATTTCAAGTAACTCCACTTAACCATTTTCAAGTCACTAATCAACTTTACAAGTTACTAGACTTAATCATTTTCAAGTCACTACAATTTACCATTTTCAAGTCACAAATTCACATTTCAAGTAACTACGCTTAACCATTTTCAAGTCACTAATTCACATTTCAAATAACTTCACTTAACCATTTTCAAGAAACAAGTTCACAATTTCAAGTCACAACACTTAACCATTTTCAAGTCACTAATTCACATTTCAAGTCACTACACTTAACCATTTTCATGAAACAAGTTCATAATTTCAAGTAAATACATTTAACTATTTTCAAGTCACTAATTCACATTTCAAGTCACTACACTTAACCATTATCAAGAAACAAGTTCACAATTTCAAGTCACTACATTAAACCATTTCATTAAACAATTTCACAATTTCAAGTAACTACCCTTTACCATTTTCAAGTCAATAATTCACATTTCAAGTCACTACACTTAACCATTTTCAAATAGAAAGTTCACAATTTAAAGTCACATATTTAACCATTTCGAAGTTACTAATTCACATTTCAAGTCACTACACTTAACCATTTTCAAGTCACTAATTCACATTTGAAGTCACTACACTTAACCATTTTCATGAAACAAGTTTATAATTTCAATTGACTACATTTAACTATTTTCAAGTCACTAATTCACATTTCCAGTCACTACACTTGACCATTTTCAAGAAACAAGTTCACAATTTCAAGCCACTACAGTTAACCATTTCATTCAACAATTTCACAATTTCAAGTCACTACCCTTTACCATTTTCAAGTCACTAATTCACATTTCAAGTCACTACACTTAACCATTTTCAAATAACAAGTTCACAATTTAAAGTCACTATATTTAACCATTTGGAAGTTACTAATTCACATTTCAATTCACTACACTTAACCATTTTCAAGTCACTAATTCACATTTTAAGTCACTACACTTAACCATTTTCAAGAAACAAGTTCACAATTTCAAGTCACTACACTTAACCATTTTCAAGACACTAATTCACATTTCAAGTCACTACACTTAAACCATATTCAAGTCACAAGTTCAAATTTCAAGTAACTGAATTTATCCGTTTAGAAGACACTAATACACATTTCAAGTAACTCCACTTAACCATTTTCAAGTCACTAATCAACATTTCAAGTAACTAGACTTAATCATTTTCAAGTCACTAATTTACATTTCAAGTAACTACATTTAACCATTTTCAAGAAACAAGTTCACAATTTCAAGTCACTACACTTAACCATTTTCAATAAACAAATTCACAATTTCAGGACACGATATTTAACCATGTCAAGTCACTAATTCACATTACAAGTCACTACACTTAACCATTTTCAAAGAAACATGTTCACAATTTCAAGTCACTACACTTAACCATTTTCAAGACACTAATTCACATTTTAAGTCACTACACTTAACAATTTTCAAGAAACAAGTTCACAATTTCAAGTCACTACACTTAACCATTTTCAAGACAATAATTCACATTTCAAGTCACTACACTTAAACCATATTCAAGTCACAAGTTCAAATTTAAAGTAACTAAATTTAACCGTTTTGAAGACACTAATACACATTTCAAGCAACTCCACTTAACCATTTTCAAGTCACTAATCAACATTTCAAGTAACTAGACTTAATCATTTTCAAGTCACTAATTTACATTTCAAGTAACTACATTTAACCATTTTTAAGAAACAAGTTCACAATTTCAAGTCACTACACTTAACCATTTTCAAGTCACTAATTCACAATTCAAGTCAAAATACTTAACCATTTTCAAAAAACAGGTTCACAATTTCAAGTCACTACATTTAACCATTTCTAGAAACAAGTTCACAATTTCAAGTCACTACACTTAACCATTTCAAGAAACAAGTTCACAATTTCAAGTCACTACACTTAACAATTTTAAAGTGACTAATTCACATATCAAGTCACTGCACTTAAACATTTTCAAGAAACAAGTTCACAATTTCAAGTCACTATATTTAACCATTTCAAGAAACAAGTTCACAATTTCAAGTCACTACACTTAACCATTTTCAAGAAACAAGTTCACAATTTCAAGTTACTACACTTAAACATTTTCAAGTCACTAATTTAATTTCAAGTCACTACACTTAACCATTTCAAGTCACTATACTTAGCCATTTTCAAGTATCAAATTCACATTTGAAGTCACTACACTTAACTATTTTAAGAAAACAAATTCACAATTTCACGTCAATATATTTAACCAATTCAAGAATATAGTTCACAATTTCAAGTAACTACACTTAACCATTTTCAAGAAACAAATTCACAATTTCAGGACACTACATTTAACCATTTCAAGTCACTAATTCACATTACAAGTCACTACACTTAACCATTTTCAAAGAAACATGTTCACAATTTCAAGTCACTACACTTAACCATTTTCAAGTCACTAATTCACATTTCAAGTCACTAAACTTAACCATTTTTGATGAAACAAGTTCATAATTTCAAGTAACTACATTTAACTATTTTCAAGTCACTAATTCACATTTCAAGTCACTACACTTAACCATTTTCAAGAAACAAGTTCACAATTTCAAGTCACTACATTAAACCATTTCATTAAACAATTTCACAATTTCAAGTCACTACCCTTTACCATTTTCAAGTCACTAATTCACATTTCACGTCACTATACTTAACCATTTTCAAATAGCAAGTTCACAATTTAAAGTCACTATATTGAACCATTTTGAAGTTACTAATTCACATTTCAATTCACTACACTTAACCATTTTCAAGTCACTAATTCACATTTTAAGTCACTACACTTAACCATTTTCATGAAACAAGTTCACAATTTCAAGACACTACACTTAACCATTTTCAAGACACTAATTCACATTTAAAGTCACTACACTTAAACCATATTCAAGTCACAAGTTCAAATTTAAAGTAACTAAATTTAACCGTTTTGAAGACACTAATACACATTTCAAGCAACTCCACTTAACCATTTTCAAGTCACTAATCAATTTTTCAAGTAACTAGACTTAATCATTTTCAAGTCACTAATTTACATTTCAAGTAACTACATTTAACCATTTTTAAGAAACAAGTTCACAATTTCAAGTCACTACACTTAACCATTTTCAAGTCACTAATTCACAATTCAAGTCAATAATACTTAACCATTTTCAAAAAACAGGTTCACAATTTCAAGTCACTACATTTAACCATTTCTAGAAACAAGTTCACAATTTCAAGTCACTACACTTAACCATTTCAAGAAACAAGTTCACAATTTCAAGTCACTACACTTAACAATTTTAAAGTGACTAATTCACATATCAAGTCACTGCACTTAAACATTTTTAAGAAACAAGTTCACAATTTCAAGTCACTATATTTAACCATTTCAAGAAACAAGTTCACAATTTCAAGTCACTACACTTAACCATTTTCAAGAAACAAGTTCACAATTTCAAGTTACTACACTTAAACATTTTCAAGTCACTAATTTAATTTCAAGTCACTACACTTAACCATTTCAAGTCACTATACTTAGCCATTTTCAAGTATCAAATTCACATTTGAAGTCACTACACTTAACTATTTTAAGAAAACAAATTCACAATTTCAAGTCAATATATTTAATCAATTCAAGAATATAGTTCACAATTTCAAGTAACTACACTTAACCATTTTAAAGAAACAAATTCACAATTTCAGGACACTACATTTAACCATTTCAAGTCACTAATTCACATTACAAGTCACTACACTTAACCATTTTCAAAGAAACATGTTCACAATTTCAAGTCACTACACTTAACCATTTTCAAGACACTAATTCACATTTAAAGTCACTGCACTTAAACCATATTCAAGTCACAAGTTCAAATTTCAAGTAACTAACTTTAACCATTTTGAAAACACTAATACACATTTCAAGTAACTTCACTTAACCATTTTCAAGTCACTAATCGACATTTCAGGTAACTAGACTTAATCATTTTCAAGTCACTACAATTTACCATTTTCAAGTCACAAATTCACATTTCAAGTAACTACGCTTAACCATTTTCAAGTCACTAATTCACATTTCAAATAACTTCACTTAACCATTTTCAAGAAACAAGTTCACAATTTTAAGTCACTACACTTAACCATTTTCAAGTCTCTAATTCACATTTCAAGTCACTACACTTAACCATTTTCATGAAACAAGTTCATAATTTCAAGTAACTACATTTAACTATTTTCAAGTCACTAATTCACATTTCAAGTCACTACATTTGACAATTTCCAAGAAACAAGTTCACAATTTCAAGTCACTACATTAAACCATTTCATTAAACAATTTCACAATTTCAAGTCACTACCCTTTACCATTTTCAAGTCAATAATTCACATTTCAAGTCACTACACTTAACCATTTTCAAATAGCAAGTTCACAATTTAAAGTCACTATATTTAACCATTTTGAAGTTACTAATTCACATTTCAATTCACTACACTTAACCATTTTCAAGTCACTAATTCACATTTTAAGTCACTACACTTAACCATTTTCAAGAAACAAGTTCGTAATTTCAAGTCACTACACTTAAACATTTTCAAGACACTAATTCACATTACAAGTCACTACACTTAAACCATATTCAAGTCACAAGTTCAAATTTCAAGTCACTAACTTTAACCGTTTTGAAGACACTAATACACATTTCAAGTAACTCCACTTAACCATTTTCAAGTCATTAATCAATATTTCAAGTAACTAGACTTAATCATTTTCAACTCACTAATTTATATTACAAGTAACTACACTTAACCATTTTCAAGAAACAAGTTCACAATTTCAAGTCAGTACACTTAACCATTTTCAAGTCACTAATTCACATTTCAAGTCACTACACTTAACCGTTTTCATGAAACAAGTTCATAATTTCAAGTAACTACATTTAACTATTTTCAAGTCACTAATTCACATTTCAAGTCACTACACTTAACCATTTTCAAGAAACAAGTTCACAATTTCAAGTCACTACACTTAACAATTTTCAAGTGACTAATTCACATGTCAAGTCACTACACTTAACCATTTTCAAGAAACAAGTTCACAATTTCAAGTCTCTATATTTAATCATTTCAAGAAACAAGTTCACAATTTCAAGTCACTACACTTAACCATTTTCAAGAAAATTGTTCACAATTTCAAGTTACTACACTTAATCATTTTCAAGTCACTTCACTTAACCATTTTCAAGAAACAAGTTCACATTTTCAAGTAACTACACTTAACCATTTTCAAGTCACTAATTCACATTTCAAGTCACTACACTTAACCATTTTCATGAAACAAGTTTATAATTTCAAGTGACTACATTTAACTATTTTCAAGTCACTAATTCACATTTCAAGTCACTACATTTGACAATTTTCAAGAAACAAGTTCACAATTTCAAGTCACTACATTTAACCATTTCATTAAACAATTTCACAATTTCAAGTCACTACCCTTTACCATTTTCAAGTCACTAATTCACATTTCAAGTCACTACACTTAACCATTTTCAAGTAACAAGTTCACAATTTAAAGTCACTATATTTAACCATTTCGAAGTTACTAATTCACATTTCAATTCACTACACTTAACCATTTTCAAGTCACTAATTCACATTTTAAGTCACTACACTTAACCATTTTCAAAAACAAGTTCACAATTTCAAGTCACTACACTTAACCATTTTCAAGACACTAATTCACATTTTAAGTCACTACACTTAAACCATATTCAAGTCACAAGTTCAAATTTCAAGTAACTAAATTTAACCGTTTTGAAGACACTAATACACATTTCAAGTAACTCCACTTAACCATTTTCAAGTCACTAATCAACATTTCAAGTAACTAGACTTAATCATTTTCAAGTCACTAATTTACATTTCAAGTAACTACATTTAACCATTTTCAAGAAATAAGTTCACAATTTCAAGTCACTACACTTAACCATTTTCAAGTCACTAATTCACAATTCAAGTCAATAATACTTAACCATTTTCATGAAACAGGTTCACAATTTCAAGTCACTACATTTAACCATTTCTAGAAACAAGTTCACAATTTCAAGTCACTACACTTAACCATTTCAAGAAACAAGTTCACAATTTCAAGTCACTACACTTAACAATTTTAAAGTGACTAATTCACATATCAAGTCACTGCACTTAAACATTTTCAAGAAACAAGTTCACAATTTCAAGTCACTATATTTAACCATTTCAAGAAACAAGTTCACAATTTCAAGTCACTACACTTAACCATTTTCAAGAAACATGTTCACAATTTCAAGTTACTACACTTAAACATTTTCAAGTCAGTAATTTAATTTCAAGTCACTACACTTAACCATTTCAAGTCACTATACTTAGCCATTTTCAAGTATCAAATTCACATTTGAAGTCACTACACTTAACTATTTTTAGAAAACAAATTCACAATTTCACGTCAATATACTTAACCAATTCAAGAATATAGTTCACAATTTCAAGTCACTACACTTAACCATTTTCAAGAAACAAATTCACAATTTCAGGACACTACATTTAACCATTTCAAGTCACAAGTTCACATTTATTGTCACTACACCTAACCATTATCAAGAAACATGTTCACAATTTCACGTCACTACATTTAGCCATTTCAAGTCACTAGTTCACATTTTAAGGCACTATAATTTACCATTTTCAAGTAACTAATTTACATTTCAAGTAACTACACTTAACCATTTTCAAGAATCAAGTTCACAATTTCAAGTCACTAGACTTAACCATTTTCAAGTCACTAATTCACAATTCAAGTCATTACACTTAACAGTTTTCAAGAAACAGGTTCACAATTTCAAGTCATACATTTAACCATTTCTAGAAACACGTTCACAATTTCAAGTCACTACACTTAACCATTTCAAGAAACAAGTTTACAATTTCAAGTCACTACACATAACAATTTTCAAGTCACTAATTCTCATGTCAAGTCACTGCACTTAACCATTTTTAAGAAACAAGTTCACAATTTCAAGTCACTATACTTAACCATTTCAAGAAACAAGTTCACAATTTCAAGTCACTACACTTTACCATTTTCAAGAAACATGTTCACAATTTCAAGTCACTACACTTAACTATTTTCAAGTCACTAATTTAATTTCAAGTCACTACACTTAAGCATTTTCAAGTCACTAATTCACATTTCAAGTCACTACACTTAGCCATTTTCAAGAAACAAGTTCACAATTTTAAGTCACTACACTTAACCATTTTCAAGAAACATGTTCACAATTTCACGTCACTACATTTAAAAATTTCAAGTCACTAGATTTAATCATTTCTAGAAACACGTTCACAATTTCAAGTCACTACACTTAACCATTTCAAGAAACAAGTTCACAATTTCAAGTCACTACACTTAACAATTTTCAAGTGACTAATTCACATGTCAAGTCACTACACTTAACCATTTTCAAGAAACAAGTTCACAATTTCAAGTCTCTATATTTAATCATTTCAAGAAACAAGTTCACAATTTCAAGTCACTACACTTAACCATTTTCAAGAAAATTGTTCACAATTTCAAGTTACTACACTTAATCATTTTCAAGTCACTTCACTTAACCATTTTCAAGAAACAAGTTCACATTTTCAAGTAACTACACTTAACCATTTTCAAGTCACTAATTCACATTTCAAGTCACTACACTTAACCATTTTCATGAAACAAGTTTATAATTTCAAGTGACTACATTTAACTATTTTCAAGTCACTAATTCACATTTCAAGTCACTACATTTGACAATTTTCAAGAAACAAGTTCACAATTTCAAGTCACTACATTTAACCATTTCATTAAACAATTTCACAATTTCAAGTCACTACCCTTTACCATTTTCAAGTCACTAATTCACATTTCAAGTCACTACACTTAACCATTTTCAAGTAACAAGTTCACAATTTAAAGTCACTATATTTAACCATTTCGAAGTTACTAATTCACATTTCAATTCACTACACTTAACCATTTTCAAGTCACTAATTCACATTTTAAGTCACTACACTTAACCATTTTCAAAAACAAGTTCACAATTTCAAGTCACTACACTTAACCATTTTCAAGACACTAATTCACATTTTAAGTCACTACACTTAAACCATATTCAAGTCACAAGTTCAAATTTCAAGTAACTAAATTTAACCGTTTTGAAGACACTAATACACATTTCAAGTAACTCCACTTAACCATTTTCAAGTCACTAATCAACATTTCAAGTAACTAGACTTAATCATTTTCAAGTCACTAATTTACATTTCAAGTAACTACATTTAACCATTTTCAAGAAATAAGTTCACAATTTCAAGTCACTACACTTAACCATTTTCAAGTCACTAATTCACAATTCAAGTCAATAATACTTAACCATTTTCATGAAACAGGTTCACAATTTCAAGTCACTACATTTAACCATTTCTAGAAACAAGTTCACAATTTCAAGTCACTACACTTAACCATTTCAAGAAACAAGTTCACAATTTCAAGTCACTACACTTAACAATTTTAAAGTGACTAATTCACATATCAAGTCACTGCACTTAAACATTTTCAAGAAACAAGTTCACAATTTCAAGTCACTATATTTAACCATTTCAAGAAACAAGTTCACAATTTCAAGTCACTACACTTAACCATTTTCAAGAAACATGTTCACAATTTCAAGTTACTACACTTAAACATTTTCAAGTCAGTAATTTAATTTCAAGTCACTACACTTAACCATTTCAAGTCACTATACTTAGCCATTTTCAAGTATCAAATTCACATTTGAAGTCACTACACTTAACTATTTTTAGAAAACAAATTCACAATTTCACGTCAATATACTTAACCAATTCAAGAATATAGTTCACAATTTCAAGTCACTACACTTAACCATTTTCAAGAAACAAATTCACAATTTCAGGACACTACATTTAACCATTTCAAGTCACAAGTTCACATTTATTGTCACTACACCTAACCATTATCAAGAAACATGTTCACAATTTCACGTCACTACATTTAGCCATTTCAAGTCACTAGTTCACATTTTAAGGCACTATAATTTACCATTTTCAAGTAACTAATTTACATTTCAAGTAACTACACTTAACCATTTTCAAGAATCAAGTTCACAATTTCAAGTCACTAGACTTAACCATTTTCAAGTCACTAATTCACAATTCAAGTCATTACACTTAACAGTTTTCAAGAAACAGGTTCACAATTTCAAGTCATACATTTAACCATTTCTAGAAACACGTTCACAATTTCAAGTCACTACACTTAACCATTTCAAGAAACAAGTTTACAATTTCAAGTCACTACACATAACAATTTTCAAGTCACTAATTCTCATGTCAAGTCACTGCACTTAACCATTTTTAAGAAACAAGTTCACAATTTCAAGTCACTATACTTAACCATTTCAAGAAACAAGTTCACAATTTCAAGTCACTACACTTTACCATTTTCAAGAAACATGTTCACAATTTCAAGTCACTACACTTAACTATTTTCAAGTCACTAATTTAATTTCAAGTCACTACACTTAAGCATTTTCAAGTCACTAATTCACATTTCAAGTCACTACACTTAGCCATTTTCAAGAAACAAGTTCACAATTTTAAGTCACTACACTTAACCATTTTCAAGAAACATGTTCACAATTTCACGTCACTACATTTAAAAATTTCAAGTCACTAGTTCACATTTCAAGTCACTACAATTTACCATTTTCAAGTCACTAGTTCACATTTCAAGTCACTACACTTAACCAAGTTCAAGTCACTAATTCACATTTCAAGTAACTTCACTTAACCATAATCAAGTGTAACACCCCGTACGTTTCCGAACCTATATGATTACGTGTACAATAATGGAATTAGTTAAACATGGGAGCCTTGATGAATTAGACATTAATTTGTTGGGGCTTACATGAGTCTTGTGCCATTGGGCCAAATAAGGCCCAAAATTACATGGAAGACATGGCCCAAATGATGGAAAATATCCATCCTTGTGTTGAACATGCCAACATGTATCTAATTGGATAAGGATGAATTTTGAGACTATAAATAAGGTGAGAAATCAGATTTTATTCATGGAAAACCACATGTCCCATTTCTAGAATTTTCCACAACTTTCTCTCTTCAACCAAACCCTAAGCTTCCATTCTCTTTGGACAAGATCACCTCTTGGTAAGTGTTTATTATTATGGTTTAATATATTATATGCATGGAATATGGTGTAGATTATGTTGGTTATGTTGATAAAGTATTGAGAAATTCACTATGTGTAAAATAGGCTAGTTTTGCTAAATCGGTAAAGGGTTTTGCCTTGTAACTTGAAAGGAGACTTGTGATCTTGAATAAAGTGGACTTGATGGGTTTAATATTTACATGTGAGATGTAATTATAGCCTCAAATTGTTTTATTCTTGTACATAATGATTGGAATTTTTATTTCGAAATTGGGCATGGAATTGGTGACGTATTGAAAGAAACATGTAGTTTGGTGATGTTTATGTGTGTTGTGAAGCCATGGATGTTTTTTGGCATATAATATGATCTAAAATATTTTATCATAAGTTTAATTATGATCATGGATCATTCATGACAAAAAAGGACCCTAAAATGACCCCCGGAGGCTGAAACTGGCATCCGCCCTCGAGCCTAGAGCACCTGCGGGCGCAGGTGCCTCTGGCTACTGCCAAAGGGCACCTTCGGATGCAGTTCATCCACCTGCAGGTGAAGGTGGCTTAGCGGGTTGGCCCAGAACTCTGAATTTATTGTTTTTGCATCCCTTTGACCCCCCAAAACCCCTATACCCTTCATGGATGTAATTATCAAATTATGGGACCTCTTGAATGACTTTAAAGGAGTATCCCGGTGATATTTTGAATAATACCAATTATGGATTGTTGTTCATGTGTGGTTACGAAAGGTATTGAGATGATTTGATGAAGTAATTGTGACATAGTGATAGTGTGGAAGTATAAAGGATAAATTTGATGTGAAATGATATTGATGTACGATGTCTTGGTCAATGTGTGGAGTGTTATGGTAGTGTTGGCATATTTATGGAATAAATAGTATCGTAAGAAGGTGAAACGACATGCTAAAGACAACTATGTATCTCATTATCGTCTTATGCACTTGGAATGTAGCTTGTGGTTAATGTTAGGTCCGTATGAACTTGTATTGTAGAGTGAAACATAAGGAAGGAGATGGACTGTTGTGTTCATATATAAACTTTTGTACTCATACTTGGAAGTGAAGGTATGTAAGGTTACTCTTCTATATCCTTCTGCAGCATATGGTGTTTGCATTGTCATAGTACTTATTCGATTCTGAAATGCTCTAAGGTATTCCATATCCAGTAGTTGACTAGTGTTACTCATATGTTCCTTACTCATTGGTCACTGGTGAATCATATAACTCATGTCCATTGGTTGACTCATGCTCATTGGCTAATATGTCAACAGTTTCAAAATGTTCTAAGGTATCGCATCTCAGGTTGATGAACAATTGATATCCACATGTGTCTTACTCGGTAATCATTATCCTAAGGTTCCAAAAGTGTTATATTCCAAACGGGTTCTATAGTATTCCAACTAAGGTTGACATATATTGTTATTCATATGTGTCCTACTCTAGATGAATTATGATTCACTTATCTCTTATTTATTGACAAAAGTTCCTAAGTTGTCATGATGTTGTAGATTCTAAGAGAACTATCTCAAGAGAGAGTAAAGATGTAAAGAGAGTCTATTTATTTTGCATAAGCATTTTGTTTCCATCATGTTATTTTCCAAAGTCTAATAATATTATGATTATGGTTGTACCAAGCTTTCACAAGTAAAAGTACCAATCTCATAAGAGTAATAAGAGAGGTGATGTGCAAGTTAATATAATTAGTCCTCATAAGTGAAAATGTCAATCTCATGAAGTAAAGGAGTGAAGTGAATGTGTATATAAGTGTGTGCTTCAATTAATGTCATGATCTCTAATGTGTCACTCTCATAACTATGTAAAGGGTATAAGTTTAATATGGAATAATCCCAATATTATGCTATGTCATTTATTATAACCCACCATGAGAGTGGATGTATGTTACCCCACCATGAGAGTGGATGTATGCTAACCCACCATGAGAGTGGATGTATGCTAACCCACCACGAGAGTGGATGTATGTTGCCCCACCATGAGAGTGGATGTATGTTGCCCCACCATGAGAGTGGATGTATGTTGCCCCACCATGAGAGTGGATGTATGCTAACCCACCATGAGCGTGGATATATGTTAACCCACCATGAGAGTGGATACATGTTAACCCACCAATAGAGTGGATATAGTTATTAACCCACCAAAGAGTGGATATAGTTATTAACCCACCAAAGAGTGGATGTAGTTAACCAAGAAGATGAATAATGATGATGAGCATAAAAGCAAAGAAAGAATCTAATGCATATAAAAAATCTCTTGAAGGCAAGTCTCTTGAGTAATAGTAACTCTCTCTTGAATAAGGGGGTATATATAGGATGGTAAATGGCAATAACAGAAGAAATGTTCACGGTTCCTCACACACAGGAAGAGAGTTTATTCACATTTACTACTTCTCTTATATTGACTCCCTTGTTGTTGTTATTATGTATGATGAATTTCTTATGGCCTTACATACTCAGTACATTCTTTGTACTGACCCCCTCGGGGGACTTACCTTACATGTTGCAGGTGCAGGCATTAGTAGACCTCCTCTGTAGGCTGTGGATCATTTGTAAATTTTTGGTGAGCTCCATTGGTACGGAGCTTTCTGGGTCATAGTTGTATATTTGTTCTGATATTGTAAATATTGCATAAAGCGGGGACTTGTCCCGAATTTGAGTTGATCTTATTGATACATCTGGTAGAGGCTTTTGTAAATATATGTGGGTATGTGGATGTAAGAGACGAATGTACGATTTGACTTGATGGCCCCAACGGCCAAGTTTACTAAATATATATGTAACATATGTTTCCATGTTCATGTCTTCCGCATAGTTGCATAAGGTATAATAAGATTCAGACGAGGATATGCATAAGAAGGTTCATGAGCAAAGATTGGTTCTCTCGGACCATATCGGCTTCGGGTGCCAATCACGTCTCAACGGGATTCGGGGCGTGACATCAAGAAACAAGTTCACAATTTCAAGTCACTACACTTAACCATTTTCAAGTCACTAATTCACATTTCATGTCACTACACTTAACCATTTTCAAGAAACAAGTTCATAATTTCAAGTCACTACATTTAACTATTTTCAAGTCACAAGTTCATAGTTCAAGTAACTACACTTAACCATTTTCAAGACACTAATTCACATTTCAAGTCACTACACTTAACCATATTCAAGTCACAAGTTCAAATTTCAAGTAACTAACTTTATCTATTTTGAAGACACTAATTCACATTTCAAGTAACTCCAGTTAACTAGTTTCAAGACACTAATCAACATTTCAAGTAACTAGACTTAATCATTTTCAAGTCACTAATTTACATTTCAAGTAACTACACCTAACCATTTTCAAGAAACAAGTTCACAATTTCAAGTCACTAGACTTAACCATTTTCAAGTCACTAATTCACAATTCAAGTCATTAAACTTAACCATTTTCAAGAAACAGGTTCACAATTTCAAGTCACTACACTTAACAATTTTTAAGTCAATAATTCACATGTCAAGTCAGTGCACTTAACAATTTTCAAGAAACAAGTTCACAATTTCAAGTCACTTTACTTAACCATTTTCAAGAAAAAGTTTACAATTTCAAGTCACTATATTTAACCAGTTCAATAAACAAGTTCACAATTTTAAGTCACTACACTTAACTATTTTCTAGTCACTAATTCACATTTCAAGTCACTACATTTAACCATTTCATCAAACAATTTCACAATTTCAAGTCACTGCACTTTACCATTTTAAAGTCACTAATTCACATTTCAAGTCACTACACTTAACCATTTTCAAGCAACAAGTTCAAAATTTAAAGTCACAATATTTAACCATTTTGAAGTCACTAATTCACATTAAAATTCACTGCACTTAACCATTTTCAATTCACTAATTCACATTTCAAGTAACTTCACTTAACCATTTTCAAGAAGCAAGTTCACAATTTCAAGTCACTAATTCACATTTCATGTCACTAGACTTAACCATTTTCAAGTCACTAATTCACAATTCAAGTCATTACACTTAACAATTTTCAAGAAACAGGTTCACAATTTCAAGTCACTACATTTAATCATTTCTAGAAACACGTTCACAATTTCAAGTCACTACACTTAACCATTTCAATAAACAAGTTCACAATTTCAAGTCACTACACATAACAATTTTCAAGTCACTAATTCTCATGTCAAGTCACTGCACTTAACCATTTTTAAGAAACAAGTTCACAATTTCAAGTCACTATACTTAAGCATTTTCAAGTCACTTATTCACAATTCAAGTCATTAAACTTAACCATTTTCAAGAAACAGGTTCACAATTTCAAGTCACTACACTTAACAATTTTTAAGTCAATAATTCACATGTGAAGTCAGTGCACTTAACCATTTTCAAGAAACAAGTTCACAATTTCAAGTCACTATATTTAACCAGTTCAATAAACAAGTTCACAATTTTAAGTCACTACACTTAACTATTTTCTAGTCACTAATTCACATTTCAAGTCACTACACTAAACTATTTTCAAGAAACAAGTTCACAATTTCAAGTCACTACATTTAACCATTTCATTAAACAATTTCACAATTTCAAGTCACTACACTTTACCATTTCAAGTCACTAATTCAAATTTCAAGTCACTACACTTAACCATTTTCAAGTAACAAGTTCAAAATTTAAAGTCACTACACTTAAGCATTTTCAATTCATTAATTCACATTTCAAGTAACTTCACTTAACCATTTTCAAGAAGCAAGTTCACAATTTCAAGTCACTAATTCACATTTCATGTCACTAGACTTAACCATTTTCAAGTCACTAATTCACAATTCAAGTCATTACACTTAACAATTTTCAAGAAACAGGTTCACAATTTCAAGTCACTAGATTTAATCATTTCTAGAAACACGTTCACAATTTCAAGTCACTACACTTAACCATTTCAAGAAACAAGTTCACAATTTCAAGTTACTACACATAACAATTTTCAAGCCACTAATTCTCATGTCAAGTCACTGAACTTAACCATTTTTAAGAAACAAGTTCACAATTTCAAGTCACTATACTTAACCATTTTCAAGAAACAAGTTCACAATTTCAAGTCACTACACTTAACCATTTTAAAAAAACATGTTCACAATTTCACGTCACTACATTTAAAAATTTCAAGTCACTAGTCCACATTTCAAGTCACTACAATTTACCATTTTCAAGTCACTATTTCACATTTCAAGTCACTACACTTAACCATTTTCAAGTCACTAATTCACATTTCAAGTAACTTCACTTAACCATAATCAAGAAACAAGTTCACAATTTCAAGTCACTACACTTAACCATTTTCAAGTCACTAATTCACATTTCATGTCACTACACTTAACCATTTTCAAGAAACAAGTTCATAATTTCATGTCACTACATTTAACTATTTTCAAGTCAGAAGGTCATATTTCAAGTAACTACACTTAACCATTTTCAAGACACTAATTCACATTTCAAGTCACTACGCTTAACAATATTCAAGTCACAAGTTCAAATTTCAAGTAACTAACTTTAACCATTTTGAAGACACTAATTCACATTTCAAGTAACTCCACTTAACAATTTTCAAGTCACTAATCAACATTTCAAGTAACTAGACTTAATCATTTTCAAGTCACTAATTTACATTTCAAGTAACTACATTTAACCATTTTCAAGAAACAAGTTCACAATTTCAAGTCACTACACTTAACCATTTTCAAGTCACTAATTCACAATTTCAGGACACTACATTTAACCATTTCCAGTCACTAATTCACATTACAAGTCACTACACTTAACCATTTTCAAAGAAACATGTTCACAATTTCAAGTCACTACACTTAATTATTTTCAAGACACTAATTCACATTTTAAGTTACTACACTTAACCATTTTCATGAAACAAGTTCACAATTTCAAGACACTACACTTAACCATTTTCAAGACACTAATTCACATTTAAAGTCACTACACTTAAACCATATTCAAGTCACAAGTTCAAATTTCAAGTAACTAAATTTAACCGTTTTGAAGACACTAATACACATTTCAAGTAACTCCACTTAACCATTTTCAAGTCACTAATCAACATTCCAAGTAACTAGACTTAATCATTTTCAAGTCTCTAATTTACATTTCAAGTAACTACATTTAACCATTTTCAAGAAACAAGTTCACAATTTCAAGTCACTACACTTAACCATTTTCAAGTCACTAATTCACAATTCAAGTCAATAATACTTAACCATTTTCAAAAAACAGGTTCACAATTTCAAGTCACTACATTTAACCATTTGTAGAAACAAGTTCACAATTTCAAGTCACTACACTTGACCATTTCAAGAAACAAGTTCACAATTTCAAGTCACTACACTTAACAATTTTAAAGTGACTAATTCACATATCAAGTCACTGCACTTAAACATTTTCAAGAAACAAGTTCACAATTTCAAGTCACTATATTTAACCATTTCAAGAAACAAGTTCACAATTTCAAGTCACTACACTTAACCATTTTCAAGAAACATGTTCACAATTTCAAGTTACTACACTTAAACATTTTCAAGTCACTAATTTAATTTCAAGTCACTACACTTAACCATTTCAAGTCACTATACTTAGCCATTTTCAAGTATCAAATTCACATTTGAAGTCACTACACTTAACTATTTTTTTTTCAGAAAACAAATTCACAATTTCACGTCAATATATTTAACCAATTCAAGAATATAGTTCACAATTTCAAGTAACTACACTTAACCATTTTCAAGAAATAAATTCACAATTTCAGGACACTACATTTAACCATTTCAAGTCACTAATTCACATTACAAGTCACTACACTTAACCATTTTCAAAGAAACATGTTCACAATTTCAAGTCACTACACTTAACCATTTTCAAGACACTAATTCACATTTAAAGTCACTACACTTAAACCATATTCAAGTCACAAGTTCAAATTTCAAGTAACTAACTTTAACCGTTTTGAAAACACTAATACACATTTCAAGTAACTTCACTTAACCATTTTCAAGTCACTAATCAACATTTCAGGTAACTAGACTTAATCATTTTCAAGTCACTACAATTTACCATTTTCAAGTCACAAATTCACATTACAAGTAACTACGCTTAATCATTTTCAAGTCACTAATTCACATTTCAAATAACTTCACTTAACCATTTTCAAGAAACAAGTTCACAATTTCAAGTCGCTACACTTAACCATTTTCAAGTCACTAATTCACATTTCAAGTCACTACACTTAACCATTTTCTAGTCACTAATTCACATTTTAAGTCACTACACTTAACCATTTTCAAGAAACAAGTTCAAAATTTCAAGTCACTACACTTAAACATTTTCAAGACACTAATTCACATTTCAAGTGACTATACTTAAACCATATTCAAGTAACAAGTTCAAATTTCAAGTCATTAACTTTAACCGTTTTGAAGACACTAATACACATTTCAAGTAACTCCACTTAACCATTTTCAAGTCATTAATCAATATTTCAAGTAACTAGACTTAATCATTTTCAAGTCACTAATTTATATTACAAGTAACTACACTTAACCATTTTCAAGAAACAAGTTCACAATTTCAAGTCAGTACACTCAACCATTTTCAAGTCACTAATTCACGTTTCAAGTCACTACACTTAACCATTTCAAGTCACTATACTTAGCCATTTTCAAGTATCAAATTCACATTTGAAGTCACTACACTTAACTATTTTTTTTTCAGAAAACAAATTCACAATTTCACGTCAATATATTTAACCAATTCAAGAATATAGTTCACAATTTCAAGTAACTACACTTAACCATTTTCAAGAAATAAATTCACAATTTCAGGACACTACATTTAACCATTTCAAGTCACTAATTCACATTACAAGTCACTACACTTAACCATTTTCAAAGAAACATGTTCACAATTTCAAGTCACTACACTTAACCATTTTCAAGACACTAATTCACATTTAAAGTCACTACACTTAAACCATATTCAAGTCACAAGTTCAAATTTCAAGTAACTAACTTTAACCGTTTTGAAAACACTAATACACATTTCAAGTAACTTCACTTAACCATTTTCAAGTCACTAATCAACATTTCAGGTAACTAGACTTAATCATTTTCAAGTCACTACAATTTACCATTTTCAAGTCACAAATTCACATTACAAGTAACTACGCTTAATCATTTTCAAGTCACTAATTCACATTTCAAATAACTTCACTTAACCATTTTCAAGAAACAAGTTCACAATTTCAAGTCGCTACACTTAACCATTTTCAAGTCACTAATTCACATTTCAAGTCACTACACTTAACCATTTTCTAGTCACTAATTCACATTTTAAGTCACTACACTTAACCATTTTCAAGAAACAAGTTCAAAATTTCAAGTCACTACACTTAAACATTTTCAAGACACTAATTCACATTTCAAGTGACTATACTTAAACCATATTCAAGTAACAAGTTCAAATTTCAAGTCATTAACTTTAACCGTTTTGAAGACACTAATACACATTTCAAGTAACTCCACTTAACCATTTTCAAGTCATTAATCAATATTTCAAGTAACTAGACTTAATCATTTTCAAGTCACTAATTTATATTACAAGTAACTACACTTAACCATTTTCAAGAAACAAGTTCACAATTTCAAGTCAGTACACTCAACCATTTTCAAGTCACTAATTCACGTTTCAAGTCACTACACTTAACCTTTTTCATGAAACAAGTTCATAATTTCAAGTAACTACATTTAACTATTTTCAAGTCGCTAATTCACATTTCAAGTCACTACACTTAACCATTTTCAAGAAACAAGTTCACAATTTCAAGTCACTACACTTAACCATTTTCAAGACACTAATTCACATTTAAAGTCACTACACTTAAACCATATTCAAGTCACAAGTTCAAATTTCAAGTAACTAACTTTAACCGTTTTGAAGACACTAATACACATTTCAAGTAACTCCACTTAACCATTTTCAAGTCACTAATCAACTTTACAAGTTACTAGACTTAATCATTTTCAAGTCACTACAATTTACCATTTTCAAGTCACAAATTCACATTTCAAGTAACTACGCTTAACCATTTTCAAGTCACTAATTCACATTTCAAATAACTTCACTTAACCATTTTCAAGAAACAAGTTCACAATTTCAAGTCACAACACTTAACCATTTTCAAGTCACTAATTCACATTTCAAGTCACTACACTTAACCATTTTCATGAAACAAGTTCATAATTTCAAGTAAATACATTTAACTATTTTCAAGTCACTAATTCACATTTCAAGTCACTACACTTAACCATTATCAAGAAACAAGTTCACAATTTCAAGTCACTACATTAAACCATTTCATTAAACAATTTCACAATTTCAAGTAACTACCCTTTACCATTTTCAAGTCAATAATTCACATTTCAAGTCACTACACTTAACCATTTTCAAATAGAAAGTTCACAATTTAAAGTCACATATTTAACCATTTCGAAGTTACTAATTCACATTTCAAGTCACTACACTTAACCATTTTCAAGTCACTAATTCACATTTGAAGTCACTACACTTAACCATTTTCATGAAACAAGTTTATAATTTCAATTGACTACATTTAACTATTTTCAAGTCACTAATTCACATTTCCAGTCACTACACTTGACCATTTTCAAGAAACAAGTTCACAATTTCAAGCCACTACAGTTAACCATTTCATTCAACAATTTCACAATTTCAAGTCACTACCCTTTACCATTTTCAAGTCACTAATTCACATTTCAAGTCACTACACTTAACCATTTTCAAGTAACAAGTTCACAATTTAAAGTCACTATATTTAACCATTTAGAAGTTACTAATTCACATTTCAATTCACTACACTTAACCATTTTCAAGTCACTAATTCACATTTTAAGTCACTACACTTAACCATTTTCAAGAAACAAGTTCACAATTTCAAGTCACTACACTTAACCATTTTCAAGACACTAATTCACATTTCAAGTCACTACACTTAAACCATATTCAAGTCACAAGTTCAAATTTCAAGTAACTGAATTTATCCGTTTAGAAGACACTAATACACATTTCAAGTAACTCCACTTAACCATTTTCAAGTCACTAATCAACATTTCAAGTAACTAGACTTAATCATTTTCAAGTCACTAATTTACATTTCAAGTAACTACATTTAACCATTTTCAAGAAACAAGTTCACAATTTCAAGTCACTACACTTAACCATTTTCAATAAACAAATTCACAATTTCAGGACACACGATATTTAACCATGTCAAGTCACTAATTCACATTACAAGTCACTACACTTAACCATTTTCAAAGAAACATGTTCACAATTTCAAGTCACTACACTTAACCATTTTCAAGACACTAATTCACATTTTAAGTCACTACACTTAACAATTTTCAAGAAACAAGTTCACAATTTCAAGTCACTACACTTAACCATTTTCAAGACAATAATTCACATTTCAAGTCACTACACTTAAACCATATTCAAGTCACAAGTTCAAATTTAAAGTAACTAAATTTAACCGTTTTGAAGACACTAATACACATTTCAAGCAACTCCACTTAACCATTTTCAAGTCACTAATCAACATTTCAAGTAACTAGACTTAATCATTTTCAAGTCACTAATTTACATTTCAAGTAACTACATTTAACCATTTTTAAGAAACAAGTTCACAATTTCAAGTCACTACACTTAACCATTTTCAAGTCACTAATTCACAATTCAAGTCAATAATACTTAACCATTTTCAAAAAACAGGTTCACAATTTCAAGTCACTACATTTAACCATTTCTAGAAACAAGTTCACAATTTCAAGTCACTACACTTAACCATTTCAAGAAACAAGTTCACAATTTCAAGTCACTACACTTAACAATTTTAAAGTGACTAATTCACATATCAAGTCACTGCACTTAAACATTTTCAAGAAACAAGTTCACAATTTCAAGTCACTATATTTAACCATTTCAAGAAACAAGTTCACAATTTCAAGTCACTACACTTAACCATTTTCAAGAAACAAGTTCACAATTTCAAGTTACTACACTTAAACATTTTCAAGTCACTAATTTAATTTCAAGTCACTACACTTAACCATTTCAAGTCACTATACTTAGCCATTTTCAAGTATCAAATTCACATTTGAAGTCACTACACTTAACTATTTTAAGAAAACAAATTCACAATTTCACGTCAATATATTTAACCAATTCAAGAATATAGTTCACAATTTCAAGTAACTACACTTAACCATTTTCAAGAAACAAATTCACAATTTCAGGACACTACATTTAACCATTTCAAGTCACTAATTCACATTACAAGTCACTACACTTAACCATTTTCAAAGAAACATGTTCACAATTTCAAGTCACTACACTTAACCATTTTCAAGTCACTAATTCACATTTCAAGTCACTAAACTTAACCATTTTTGATGAAACAAGTTCATAATTTCAAGTAACTACATTTAACTATTTTCAAGTCACTAATTCACATTTCAAGTCACTACACTTAACCATTTTCAAGAAACAAGTTCACAATTTCAAGTCACTACATTAAACCATTTCATTAAACAATTTCACAATTTCAAGTCACTACCCTTTACCATTTTCAAGTCACTAATTCACATTTCACGTCACTATACTTAACCATTTTCAAATAGCAAGTTCACAATTTAAAGTCACTATATTGAACCATTTTGAAGTTACTAATTCACATTTCAATTCACTACACTTAACCATTTTCAAGTCACTAATTCACATTTTAAGTCACTACACTTAACCATTTTCATGAAACAAGTTCACAATTTCAAGACACTACACTTAACCATTTTCAAGACACTAATTCACATTTAAAGTCACTACACTTAAACCATATTCAAGTCACAAGTTCAAATTTAAAGTAACTAAATTTAACCGTTTTGAAGACACTAATACACATTTCAAGCAACTCCACTTAACCATTTTCAAGTCACTAATCAATTTTTCAAGTAACTAGACTTAATCATTTTCAAGTCACTAATTTACATTTCAAGTAACTACATTTAACCATTTTTAAGAAACAAGTTCACAATTTCAAGTCACTACACTTAACCATTTTCAAGTCACTAATTCACAATTCAAGTCAATAATACTTAACCATTTTCAAAAAACAGGTTCACAATTTCAAGTCACTACATTTAACCATTTCTAGAAACAAGTTCACAATTTCAAGTCACTACACTTAACCATTTCAAGAAACAAGTTCACAATTTCAAGTCACTACACTTAACAATTTTAAAGTGACTAATTCACATATCAAGTCACTGCACTTAAACATTTTCAAGAAACAAGTTCACAATTTCAAGTCACTATATTTAACCATTTCAAGAAACAAGTTCACAATTTCAAGTCACTACACTTAACCATTTTCAAGAAACAAGTTCACAATTTCAAGTTACTACACTTAAACATTTTCAAGTCACTAATTTAATTTCAAGTCACTACACTTAACCATTTCAAGTCACTATACTTAGCCATTTTCAAGTATCAAATTCACATTTGAAGTCACTACACTTAACTATTTTAAGAAAACAAATTCACAATTTCAAGTCAATATATTTAACCAATTCAAGAATATAGTTCACAATTTCAAGTAACTACACTTAACCATTTTCAAGAAACAAATTCACAATTTCAGGACACTACATTTAACCATTTCAAGTCACTAATTCACATTACAAGTCACTACACTTAACCATTTTCAAAGAAACATGTTCACAATTTCAAGTCACTACACTTAACCATTTTCAAGACACTAATTCACATTTAAAGTCACTGCACTTAAACCATATTCAAGTCACAAGTTCAAATTTCAAGTAACTAACTTTAACCGTTTTGAAAACACTAATACACATTTCAAGTAACTTCACTTAACCATTTTCAAGTCACTAATCGACATTTCAGGTAACTAGACTTAATCATTTTCAAGTCACTACAATTTACCATTTTCAAGTCACAAATTCACATTTCAAGTAACTACGCTTAACCATTTTCAAGTCACTAATTCACATTTCAAATAACTTCACTTAACCATTTTCAAGAAACAAGTTCACAATTTAAGTCACTACACTTAACCATTTTCAAGTCTCTAATTCACATTTCAAGTCACTACACTTAACCATTTTCATGAAACAAGTTCATAATTTCAAGTAACTACATTTAACTATTTTCAAGTCACTAATTCACATTTCAAGTCACTACATTTGACAATTTCCAAGAAACAAGTTCACAATTTCAAGTCACTACATTAAACCATTTCATTAAACAATTTCACAATTTCAAGTCACTACCCTTTACCATTTTCAAGTCAATAATTCACATTTCAAGTCACTACACTTAACCATTTTCAAATAGCAAGTTCACAATTTAAAGTCACTATATTTAACCATTTTGAAGTTACTAATTCACATTTCAATTCACTACACTTAACCATTTTCAAGTCACTAATTCACATTTTAAGTCACTACACTTAACCATTTTCAAGAAACAAGTTCGTAATTTCAAGTCACTACACTTAAACATTTTCAAGACACTAATTCACATTACAAGTCACTACACTTAAACCATATTCAAGTCACAAGTTCAAATTTCAAGTCACTAACTTTAACCGTTTTGAAGACACTAATACACATTTCAAGTAACTCCACTTAACCATTTTCAAGTCATTAATCAATATTTCAAGTAACTAGACTTAATCATTTTCAACTCACTAATTTATATTACAAGTAACTACACTTAACCATTTTCAAGAAACAAGTTCACAATTTCAAGTCAGTACACTTAACCATTTTCAAGTCACTAATTCACATTTCAAGTCACTACACTTAACCGTTTTCATGAAACAAGTTCATAATTTCAAGTAACTACATTTAACTATTTTCAAGTCACTAATTCACATTTCAAGTCACTACACTTAACCATTTTCAAGAAACAAGTTCACAATTTCAAGTCACTACACTTAACAATTTTCAAGTGACTAATTCACATGTCAAGTCACTACACTTAACCATTTTCAAGAAACAAGTTCACAATTTCAAGTCTCTATATTTAATCATTTCAAGAAACAAGTTCACAATTTCAAGTCACTACACTTAACCATTTTCAAGAAAATTGTTCACAATTTCAAGTTACTACACTTAATCATTTTCAAGTCACTTCACTTAACCATTTTCAAGAAACAAGTTCACATTTTCAAGTAACTACACTTAACCATTTTCAAGTCACTAATTCACATTTGAAGTCACTACACTTAACCATTTTCATGAAACAAGTTTATAATTTCAAGTGACTACATTTAACTATTTTCAAGTCACTAATTCACATTTCAAGTCACTACATTTGACAATTTTCAAGAAACAAGTTCACAATTTCAAGTCACTACATTTAACCATTTCATTAAACAATTTCACAATTTCAAGTCACTACCCTTTACCATTTTCAAGTCACTAATTCACATTTCAAGTCACTACACTTAACCATTTTCAAGTAACAAGTTCACAATTTAAAGTCACTATATTTAACCATTTCGAAGTTACTAATTCACATTTCAATTCACTACACTTAACCATTTTCAAGTCACTAATTCACATTTTAAGTCACTACACTTAACCATTTTCAAAAAACAAGTTCACAATTTCAAGTCACTACACTTAACCATTTTCAAGACACTAATTCACATTTTAAGTCACTACACTTAAACCATATTCAAGTCACAAGTTCAAATTTCAAGTAACTAAATTTAACCGTTTTGAAGACACTAATACACATTTCAAGTAACTCCACTTAACCATTTTCAAGTCACTAATCAACATTTCAAGTAACTAGACTTAATCATTTTCAAGTCACTAATTTACATTTCAAGTAACTACATTTAACCATTTTCAAGAAATAAGTTCACAATTTCAAGTCACTACACTTAACCATTTTCAAGTCACTAATTCACAATTCAAGTCAATAATACTTAACCATTTTCAAGAAACAGGTTCACAATTTCAAGTCACTACATTTAACCATTTCTAGAAACAAGTTCACAATTTCAAGTCACTACACTTAACCATTTCAAGAAACAAGTTCACAATTTCAAGTCACTACACTTAACAATTTTAAAGTGACTAATTCACATATCAAGTCACTGCACTTAAACATTTTCAAGAAACAAGTTCACAATTTCAAGTCACTATATTTAACCATTTCAAGAAACAAGTTCACAATTTCAAGTCACTACACTTAACCATTTTCAAGAAACATGTTCACAATTTCAAGTTACTACACTTAAACATTTTCAAGTCAGTAATTTAATTTCAAGTCACTACACTTAACCATTTCAAGTCACTATACTTAGCCATTTTCAAGTATCAAATTCACATTTGAAGTCACTACACTTAACTATTTTTAGAAAACAAATTCACAATTTCACGTCAATATACTTAACCAATTCAAGAATATAGTTCACAATTTCAAGTCACTACACTTAACCATTTTCAAGAAACAAATTCACAATTTCAGGACACTACATTTAACCATTTCAAGTCACAAGTTCACATTTATTGTCACTACACCTAACCATTATCAAGAAACATGTTCACAATTTCACGTCACTACATTTAGCCATTTCAAGTCACTAGTTCACATTTTAAGGCACTATAATTTACCATTTTCAAGTAACTAATTTACATTTCAAGTAACTACACTTAACCATTTTCAAGAATCAAGTTCACAATTTCAAGTCACTAGACTTAACCATTTTCAAGTCACTAATTCACAATTCAAGTCATTACACTTAACAGTTTTCAAGAAACAGGTTCACAATTTCAAGTCATACATTTAACCATTTCTAGAAACACGTTCACAATTTCAAGTCACTACACTTAACCATTTCAAGAAACAAGTTTACAATTTCAAGTCACTACACATAACAATTTTCAAGTCACTAATTCTCATGTCAAGTCACTGCACTTAACCATTTTTAAGAAACAAGTTCACAATTTCAAGTCACTATACTTAACCATTTCAAGAAACAAGTTCACAATTTCAAGTCACTACACTTTACCATTTTCAAGAAACATGTTCACAATTTCAAGTCACTACACTTAACTATTTTCAAGTCACTAATTTAATTTCAAGTCACTACACTTAAGCCTTTTCAAGTCACTAATTCACATTTCAAGTCACTACACTTAGCCATTTTCAAGAAACAAGTTCACAATTTTAAGTCACTACACTTAACCATTTTCAAGAAACATGTTCACAATTTCACGTCACTACATTTAAAAATTTCAAGTCACTAGTTCACATTTCAAGTCACTACAATTTACCATTTTCAAGTCACTAGTTCACATTTCAAGTCACTACACTTAACCAAGTTCAAGTCACTAATTCACATTTCAAGTAACTTCACTTAACCATAATCAAGTGTAACACCCCGTACGTTTCCGAACCTATATGATTACGTGTACAATAATGGAATTAGTTAAACATGGGAGCCTTGATGAATTAGACATTAATTTGTTGGGGCTTACATGAGTCTTGTGCCATTGGGCCAAATAAGGCCCAAAATTACATGGAAGACATGGCCCAAATGATGGAAAATATCCATCCTTGTGTTGACCATGCCAACATGTATCTAATTGGATAAGGATGAATTTTGAGACTATAAATAAGGTGAGAAATCAGATTTTATTCATGGAAAACCACATGTCCCATTTCTAGAATTTTCCACAACTTTCTCTCTTCAACCAAACCCTAAGCTTCCATTCTCTTTGGACAAGATCACCTCTTGGTAAGTGTTTATTATTATGGTTTAATATATTATATGCATGGAATATGGTGTAGATTATGTTGGTTATGTTGATAAAGTATTGAGAAATTCACTATGTGTAAAATAGGCTAGTTTTGCTAAATCGGTAAAGGGTTTTGCCTTGTAACTTGAAAGGAGACTTGTGATCTTGAATAAAGTGGACTTGATGGGTTTAATATTTACATGTGAGATGTAATTATAGCCTCAAATTGTTTTATTCTTGTACATAATGATTGGAATTTTTATTTCGAAATTGGGCATGGAATTGGTGACGTATTGAAAGAAACATGTAGTTTGGTGATGTTTATGTGTGTTGTGAAGCCATGGATGTTTTTTGGCATATAATATGATCTAAAATATTTTATCATAAGTTTAATTATGATCATGGATCATTCATGACAAAAAAGGACCCTAAAATGACCCCCGGAGGCTGAAACTGGCATCCGCCCTCGAGCCTAGAGCACCTGCGGGCGCAGGTGCCTCTGGCTACTGCCAAAGGGCACCTTCGGATGCAGTTCATCCACCTGCAGGTGAAGGTGGCTTAGCGGGTTGGCCCAGAACTCTGAATTTATTGTTTTTGCATCCCTTTGACCCCCCAAAACCCCTATACCCTTCATGGATGTAATTATCAAATTATGGGACCTCTTGAATGACTTTAAAGGAGTATCCCGGTGATATTTTGAATAATACCAATTATGGATTGTTGTTCATGTGTGGTTACGAAAGGTATTGAGATGATTTGATGAAGTAATTGTGACATAGTGATAGTGTGGAAGTATAAAGGATAAATTTGATGTGAAATGATATTGATGTACGATGTCTTGGTCAATGTGTGGAGTGTTATGGTAGTGTTGGCATATTTATGGAATAAATAGTATCGTAAGAAGGTGAAACGACATGCTAAAGACAACTATGTATCTCATTATCGTCTTATGCACTTGGAATGTAGCTTGTGGTTAATGTTAGGTCCGTATGAACTTGTATTGTAGAGTGAAACATAAGGAAGGAGATGGACTGTTGTGTTCATATATAAACTTTTGTACTCATACTTGGAAGTGAAGGTATGTAAGGTTACTCTTCTATATCCTTCTGCAGCATATGGTGTTTGCATTGTCATAGTACTTATTCGATTCTGAAATGCTCTAAGGTATTCCATATCCAGTAGTTGACTAGTGTTACTCATATGTTCCTTACTCATTGGTCACTGGTGAATCATATAACTCATGTCCATTGGTTGACTCATGCTCATTGGCTAATATGTCAACAGTTTCAAAATGTTCTAAGGTATCGCATCTCAGGTTGATGAACAATTGATATCCACATGTGTCTTACTCGGTAATCATTATCCTAAGGTTCCAAAAGTGTTATATTCCAAACGGGTTCTATAGTATTCCAACTAAGGTTGACATATATTGTTATTCATATGTGTCCTACTCTAGATGAATTATGATTCACTTATCTCTTATTTATTGACAAAAGTTCCTAAGTTGTCATGATGTTGTAGATTCTAAGAGAACTATCTCAAGAGAGAGTAAAGATGTAAAGAGAGTCTATTTATTTTGCATAAGCATTTTGTTTCCATCATGTTATTTTCCAAAGTCTAATAATATTATGATTATGGTTGTACCAAGCTTTCACAAGTAAAAGTACCAATCTCATAAGAGTAATAAGAGAGGTGATGTGCAAGTTAATATAATTAGTCCTCATAAGTGAAAATGTCAATCTCATGAAGTAAAGGAGTGAAGTGAATGTGTATATAAGTGTGTGCTTCAATTAATGTCATGATCTCTAATGTGTCACTCTCATAACTATGTAAAGGGTATAAGTTTAATATGGAATAATCCCAATATTATGCTATGTCATTTATTATAACCCACCATGAGAGTGGATGTATGTTACCCCACCATGAGAGTGGATGTATGCTAACCCACCATGAGAGTGGATGTATGCTAACCCACCACGAGAGTGGATGTATGTTGCCCCACCATGAGAGTGGATGTATGTTGCCCCACCATGAGAGTGGATGTATGTTGCCCCACCATGAGAGTGGATGTATGCTAACCCACCATGAGCGTGGATATATGTTAACCCACCATGAGAGTGGATACATGTTAACCCACCAATAGAGTGGATATAGTTATTAACCCACCAAAGAGTGGATATAGTTATTAACCCACCAAAGAGTGGATGTAGTTAACCAAGAAGATGAATAATGATGATGAGCATAAAAGCAAAGAAAGAATCTAATGCATATAAAAAATCTCTTGAAGGCAAGTCTCTTGAGTAATAGTAACTCTCTCTTGAATAAGGGGGTATATATAGGATGGTAAATGGCAATAACAGAAGAAATGTTCACGGTTCCTCACACACAGGAAGAGAGTTTATTCACATTTACTACTTCTCTTATATTGACTCCCTTGTTGTTGTTATTATGTATGATGAATTTCTTATGGCCTTACATACTCAGTACATTCTTTGTACTGACCCCCTCGGGGGACTTACCTTACATGTTGCAGGTGCAGGCATTAGTAGACCTCCTCTGTAGGCTGTGGATCATTTGTAAATTTTTGGTGAGCTCCATTGGTACGGAGCTTTCTGGGTCATAGTTGTATATTTGTTCTGATATTGTAAATATTGCATAAAGCGGGGACTTGTCCCGAATTTGAGTTGATCTTATTGATACATCTGGTAGAGGCTTTTGTAAATATATGTGGGTATGTGGATGTAAGAGACGAATGTACGATTTGACTTGATGGCCCCAACGGCCAAGTTTACTAAATATATATGTAACATATGTTTCCATGTTCATGTCTTCCGCATAGTTGCATAAGGTATAATAAGATTCAGACGAGGATATGCATAAGAAGGTTCATGAGCAAAGATTGGTTCTCTCGGACCATATCGGCTTCGGGTGCCAATCACGTCTCAACGGGATTCGGGGCGTGACATCAAGAAACAAGTTCACAATTTCAAGTCACTACACTTAACCATTTTCAAGTCACTAATTCACATTTCATGTCACTACACTTAACCATTTTCAAGAAACAAGTTCATAATTTCAAGTCACTACATTTAACTATTTTCAAGTCACAAGTTCATAGTTCAAGTAACTACACTTAACCATTTTCAAGACACTAATTCACATTTCAAGTCACTACACTTAACCATATTCAAGTCACAAGTTCAAATTTCAAGTAACTAACTTTATCTATTTTGAAGACACTAATTCACATTTCAAGTAACTCCAGTTAACTAGTTTCAAGACACTAATCAACATTTCAAGTAACTAGACTTAATCATTTTCAAGTCACTAATTTACATTTCAAGTAACTACACCTAACCATTTTCAAGAAACAAGTTCACAATTTCAAGTCACTAGACTTAACCATTTTCAAGTCACTAATTCACAATTCAAGTCATTAAACTTAACCATTTTCAAGAAACAGGTTCACAATTTCAAGTCACTACACTTAACAATTTTTAAGTCAATAATTCACATGTCAAGTCAGTGCACTTAACAATTTTCAAGAAACAAGTTCACAATTTCAAGTCACTTTACTTAACCATTTTCAAGAAAAAGTTTACAATTTCAAGTCACTATATTTAACCAGTTCAATAAACAAGTTCACAATTTTAAGTCACTACACTTAACTATTTTCTAGTCACTAATTCACATTTCAAGTCACTACATTTAACCATTTCATCAAACAATTTCACAATTTCAAGTCACTGCACTTTACCATTTTAAAGTCACTAATTCACATTTCAAGTCACTACACTTAACCATTTTCAAGCAACAAGTTCAAAATTTAAAGTCACAATATTTAACCATTTTGAAGTCACTAATTCACATTAAAATTCACTGCACTTAACCATTTTCAATTCACTAATTCACATTTCAAGTAACTTCACTTAACCATTTTCAAGAAGCAAGTTCACAATTTCAAGTCACTAATTCACATTTCATGTCACTAGACTTAACCATTTTCAAGTCACTAATTCACAATTCAAGTCATTACACTTAACAATTTTCAAGAAACAGGTTCACAATTTCAAGTCACTACATTTAATCATTTCTAGAAACACGTTCACAATTTCAAGTCACTACACTTAACCATTTCAATAAACAAGTTCACAATTTCAAGTCACTACACATAACAATTTTCAAGTCACTAATTCTCATGTCAAGTCACTGCACTTAACCATTTTTAAGAAACAAGTTCACAATTTCAAGTCACTATACTTAAGCATTTTCAAGTCACTTATTCACAATTCAAGTCATTAAACTTAACCATTTTCAAGAAACAGGTTCACAATTTCAAGTCACTACACTTAACAATTTTTAAGTCAATAATTCACATGTGAAGTCAGTGCACTTAACCATTTTCAAGAAACAAGTTCACAATTTCAAGTCACTATATTTAACCAGTTCAATAAACAAGTTCACAATTTTAAGTCACTACACTTAACTATTTTCTAGTCACTAATTCACATTTCAAGTCACTACACTAAACTATTTTCAAGAAACAAGTTCACAATTTCAAGTCACTACATTTAACCATTTCATTAAACAATTTCACAATTTCAAGTCACTACACTTTACCATTTCAAGTCACTAATTCAAATTTCAAGTCACTACACTTAACCATTTTCAAGTAACAAGTTCAAAATTTAAAGTCACTACACTTAAGCATTTTCAATTCATTAATTCACATTTCAAGTAACTTCACTTAACCATTTTCAAGAAGCAAGTTCACAATTTCAAGTCACTAATTCACATTTCATGTCACTAGACTTAACCATTTTCAAGTCACTAATTCACAATTCAAGTCATTACACTTAACAATTTTCAAGAAACAGGTTCACAATTTCAAGTCACTAGATTTAATCATTTCTAGAAACACGTTCACAATTTCAAGTCACTACACTTAACCATTTCAAGAAACAAGTTCACAATTTCAAGTTACTACACATAACAATTTTCAAGCCACTAATTCTCATGTCAAGTCACTGCACTTAACCATTTTTAAGAAACAAGTTCACAATTTCAAGTCACTATACTTAACCATTTTCAAGAAACAAGTTCACAATTTCAAGTCACTACACTTAACCATTTTAAAAAAACATGTTCACAATTTCACGTCACTACATTTAAAAATTTCAAGTCACTAGTCCACATTTCAAGTCACTACAATTTACCATTTTCAAGTCACTATTTCACATTTCAAGTCACTACACTTAACCATTTTCAAGTCACTAATTCACATTTCAAGTAACTTCACTTAACCATAATCAAGAAACAAGTTCACAATTTCAAGTCACTAAACTTAACCATTTTCAAGTCACTAATTCACATTTCATGTCACTACACTTAACCATTTTCAAGAAACAAGTTCATAATTTCATGTCACTACATTTAACTATTTTCAAGTCAGAAGGTCATATTTCAAGTAACTACACTTAACCATTTTCAAGACACTAATTCACATTTCAAGTCACTACGCTTAACAATATTCAAGTCACAAGTTCAAATTTCAAGTAACTAACTTTAACCATTTTGAAGACACTAATTCACATTTCAAGTAACTCCACTTAACAATTTTCAAGTCACTAATCAACATTTCAAGTAACTAGACTTAATCATTTTCAAGTCACTAATTCACAATTCAAGTCACTACACTTAACCATTTTCAAGAACCAGGTTCACAATTTCAAGTCACTAAATTTAACCATTTCTAGATACAAGTTCACAATTTCAAGTCACTACACTAGACCATTTTAAGAAACAAGTTCACAATTTCAAGTCACTAAATTTAACCATTTCTAGATACAAGTTCACAATTTCAAGTCACTACACTAGACCATTTTAAGAAACAAGTTCACAATTTCAAGTCACTAGACTTAACAATTTTCAAGTCACTAATTCTCATTTCAAGACACTGCACTTAACCATTTTTAAGAAACAAGTTCAAAATTTCAAGTCACTACACTTAACCATTTTCAAGTCCCTAATGTAATTTCAAGTCAATACACTTAACCATTTTCAAGTCACTAATTCACATTTCAATTCACTACACTTATCCATTTTCAAGAAATAAGTTCACAATTTCAAATCACTAAACTTAACCATTTCTATAAACAAGTTCACAATTTCAAGTCACTACTCTTAACCATTTTAAGAAACCAGTTCACAATTTCAAGTCACTAGACTTAACAATTTTCAAGTCACTAATTCTCATGTCAAGTCACTGCACTTAACCATTTTTAAGAAACAAGTTCAAAATGTCAAGTCACTATACTTAACCATTTCAAGAAACAAGTTCACAATTTCAAGTCACTACACTTTACCATTTTCAAGAAACCTGTTCACAATTTCAAGTCACTACATTTAACCATTTTCAAGTCCCTAATGTAATTTCAAGTCAATGCACTTAACCATTTTCAAGTCACTAATTCACATTTCAAGTCACTACAGTTATCCATTTTCAAGAAACAAGTATTGGGGGTTGCGTGGGATCATTCATTTTAATTGAGAGTTTTAGCGGAATTTATCTTAGCTATTGTATTTTATGGGTTCTTTGATATGTTATTCATTAACCTGAGTAGCATATATCTAATTATATCTATCATCGTAATCATATATGTTAAATTCTGACCAAGTTTGTGTAGTTAATTCTATTATTTCGTATGTTACTAGTATATCATAGATTCTTCTCCTTATATCATTATTAAGTGGCCTTAATATATGTAATAAGAGTGTTTTATAATTATTATCATTATCTAACAAGTATGTGTAAGTACTTAGTCTATATGTATCTTCTGTAGTGTTATTCATTTCAGTATTATGTGTATTCATTTCATGTATTTTTCTAAACATATTCCCTCTAACCTCTTTATTTATCATTAAACTTATCATGTTTTAATATATTATTCTGAACAATCTTTTCTGGTCACTACCATGTTTTTCAGCTTCAATCGTTTATCCTAACAGCGCCTCAACTTTGTCTACTCCCCTTTCACGGCTTCCTTGCCTTTTCGATTTCGACCTTAGGATGGCATAGTCTGGGCTTAACTACTCTCAGCCTATTTCCATGGCAGACTTTCTCAAGATGTTCAATATAATTATACTATAACATGATAAATAACAATGATATTTAAGAGATTATAAGGAATATAAAAGTTTAGCTATACATATTCATAAATATGTATACCTGATTTGGTAGCTTATCGGATTGCTCCATACCTACAAAAAGTTAAATATTTTATTGATGTATCTTTGGAAGAGGAGAGGTTTTTTTTTATAGGGGTCGTTGCTTAACTCATGAGGCTTGCCCTTCTCTTCTTACATTCTAACATATATATAGAAAACTGAAGTGGCCTTACTATTTACAAATGGCCCTTCAAAAACTGAAAAACTAACTGACTCTTACTATGCGACCTTTACTATTTGCATAGTAACTTGACCTTTACTATTCACAGGTCACATCTGCTTTACTTTACATAAGAAAACAAAATACTTTAATAAAAGTAAAAAGTAAATTGTCACGACCCAATATTTGAGTCATGATGGCGCCTACCGTAACCCATCGATAGGCAAGCCAAACCCTAGCCCGGAGCGACAAGCGACGGGCTAACGGGCAAAATCTCATAAAACAGAGAAGAAGTGGAAGTAACCACATTTATAAACATGCTATAACGCTAAAGACAGAATCAGAATGTGTATATATGCTAAGACTGAGAAGGAAGAGAACAATGTATATAAAGTCAAGAACCCCTCCCAAGACCTGGTGGGGTCAGTACAAGAGCCACTACTAAATACCCAAAATACAAGACAGAAACCAAATATGTATAACAAGTACAATAGTCTTGAGAGCAAAAGACTATATAGTAGAAGATGGAGTAGCATCTGCCTCGGACGTCAGTAAGCTCACCCTGCTCCGGAGTCAATGCTGAGAAAAGAGTCACGTCAATACCGTCGACTAGTGCCTGGATCTGCATCGGGGAAAAAGATGCAGAAGTGCAGTATGAGTACCGGGGCAATGGGTACTCAGCAGGCATCATCGTCCGACTGAGCTCAAAGTAATATAAGCAAGCTAAAATGCGAGGGTGCATGCTATGTCCGGGGTATAAGTAACAAATACATAAGTAACTGCCGAGGCGTGTAGATATGCTTAGGAAATAAATAAATGTGATACCGAATAATTGAGTAAATAAATGCGTATGTAAACACACAAGTCAAACATAACCTATCTGGGCCCCATAAACCCGATAGGCACACGGAAGAAAACAATAACCCAGCCTGGCCCCCATAAATCGGCGGGACATACAAAAATAGTAAATGTATAGTCACTAGTTTCTCAAAGCTGTATCAGTATCCAGTAACCACAATAACCAACAGGAGTGCACCGGGCTTGAACCAGCACCAATGGGTAATAACAAGAGGCCAGACGCCGGAGTCGAATCAGAAGCAGTGGGTAATAACAAGAGGCCACATATATATCATATTTGCCGGACTCAAATCGAAACTCATAGAACAACAGTATCATAATCACGGTACCCAGTACCAAAACTCTCCAATCATATCATAACCAGATGCCGGACTCGAACCGAAACTCATAATAATCAGTGGCCGAACTCGAATCGGAACTCATAGTGTATCACAATCCGGGGCCGGACTCGAACCGAAACACCCAATAGTCAATAGCCAAAATCATCATACCTGAATCAGTAGCCGGACTCGAACCAGAACTTATCATAGCCAGTAACCAGAACAGAATCAAATGTCATATCATATCAGATAAATGGGGAACGCCCTAGTTCCAAGTCAATACTAGTTTATAGGTACAGAAGCTAACCCCACAACATGCTACTAGTCAATATCGGGGTCCTTCTACGTCAAATATCTACTATAAGCAATATGTATATACAAGTCTGGGTATACATTATAAGTCATGGAAAGGTAGGTCCGTATTCTAAATCAAACTAGCCGATCCCGGTCAAATACGGTGCTATCAGGGACTAATAAGGCTAAACAGGCCAACCGGGTATAATCGGGGTGACTCAATCGCGTCAGAACCCTAACAGGTCATAGAGGCTTAACTAAACCCAAAGATGTCAAAGTTCTGACAAGTCGACCAAAAGGGTAACGGGGCCCACTAACGGGTCCCAAAAACCAAGTCTAGTTATACCTATCTAAGTCTGGGCTAAGTCTGCCTAAGCCTGGACTAAGGTCCAACAATAACGTTCCCCAACTAGAATTCAACACAACAATACTATTCGACCCCAAATAGGTCATCTGTGGTGTACCTCGAGGATAACAGGCCTGGAATATATCCGAATAGCCCTATTCGGCCTAGAAGGCCTAAATCACAGCAAAACACCACCACCAAGTTTATAACACCAGCCCACAACACTAGCACAATAGCATACATATATCACACATAAGCCCAATCTAAGTGCAAAGGAAGGTAAACCTAGCCTACCTGGACGCCGCCAAACGCCTGCTAAAGCCAGCTAAATAAGAGCCTTCCCCTTTAAGAGGCTTCTGACTGCTGCCAAGCTACCAAAATAATTAACTACATGTCAAAACATGACTATTGATACCCATATTGCATTAATTCAAAAAAAGTCTGAACAGTCCACGTGGGGTCCGCTTGAGGTATCGCAAACCTGAAATCGTCACAGTGTCCCAAATAACTCTGTGACCAATAGTCACAACAGATGCTATCCAATCCAAGCTCATATTAAGCTCTAAATAAGCATCAACAACAATACCACCAAATAACGGTTCAAATATGCGACTTTAAGCTAAAATTTATCCGAGAACTTACGATATAAGGACGATATACCATCAACCACGTGATCCCCGAGCTTGAATAACTTGATGTAGATAATTAATTTCCTTTGAAATCCTTGTTTAAAGAAATAATGTGCACATATGTAAACAGTACTATTCTACTGTTTTGAAATGAAAGATTAAGTGAAAACAATCCTAAGACTTTTAAGTAGACGTATATCTATATATAATAATAACTTCCTCCTTCCTTGTCACTATATGCTTTATCCAATAGACACTACGTGTAAATATGGTGTCACTTTATTAGTCCATGTCTTTAATTTTGTTCCGTTACTTATATACTCGGGTATTACATAGGTTCGTGGTAAAATAAATATAATATTTTGAATATATCATAATTAATAGAAAATTGTTTCTAACAAAACCTCTATAAAATAAAAATATTACTTTAACATATTTAAATTCACTATCTCCGCTTAAATTATTAATAGGTTATAAAACTATTATAAAGTAGTATAGATATATCATAACTAAAGAATTTTATAAATTTCAAAAATATTTTCGAAAGGTAATTACCTATGTCATTTTACCAAATTCAAATTTAATTTAATATTTTACAACGTGCTTGGTCTAAATAATATTCTCAGACGAACTGCCCGAGAACCGAACTGTCAGTCCCAACAAGTCATAAATAACTTAGGGCAGTTATAGAAAATCTCTAAATGCTGAGAACACACGAAAACGAGGGAAATGACCAGGAAGGTCATTACATAAATACTATTCACATATCTCTTCAATGTCTGAGAATCTTATCTTCTTGTCTCTATCTTTTCTGCTTTATGTATTTACTCCAGCTGGACATCTGGAATTTCAACAGTATCTTCTCCATTACATTTTGAGCATTTTTGGTCTGGATATTTGCTTACTGTCTTGCAATATCTGGTTAATAGTTCTTGTGATATAAATTTGCTTTTCAATGCTCTGGTCGTAGGTTGTTCTTCTGGCTTAAGTAGGGATAATATCCATTTTCTAACTTCTTCCATATCTGCTTCCCGTAGTTCTCTTGAATTTTAGTAGATCATTAACTGCTCTCTTGCGTAGTAGCTCCATATGGCGTTGCCATTTAAATAATTATTTGCTAATTCCTGAATAATAGTTGATATACCAATAATTCTCTTGTTGGCATAAAAACTGGGTATCTCTTTTTTTGGTATTTCGGGTTGTGATATTATATCTTCTGGGATTATCATATCTTTTGTCAATCCTATTTTTACTACTTGCATGATTGGCTTTATTTCTTTGTATAGTATCTCGACTGGTGCGGTATAGAATTTTACATAAAATAGGTTTTCTTTTGTAACTCTTTTATAGGTCAATAGTGCTCTATGTAGCTTAGGTATTTCGGATAATTCGTCACCATCATATGTATATACGGTATTAAGTAGTCCATAATAATAACAGGTTTTGACTAGATTAGCACTCATTTTTGGCTGTGCAATTAGCTTGTTATATCCTTGTAACTTTTGGGTTATGTAATCTTGGGTTTTGTCTGTGGTGGTAGTAGATCTTGGTTGAAGATTTAAATATGTCTGGATTTTGTGGATATTTTTTATATAGTTTTGGGAGATGTGGTTGTATATCTTTTTGTCTTGGTGTAGACTTTCTGCGTATGTTGAAGTCTAAGGTTGTGTGGTAGTTTGTGGTTTTTGTATCTTTGGTGTGAATGGCTTTGTAAATATGTTGTTTAAGTTGGTATTTGTATATGGTTTTTTGGTAGCTGGTCCACTTGTACCTGCAACATTAACAAAGTTGTCATGGGTTTTTCAGAGTTTCCCAACGTCTCCTTCTATCTCTGGATTTTTTGAGTCTTCCGATCGACTTATCTCAGCATATTTATAGTCATGCGGCTGACTTTACTAGCTTTAGATTTCAGTTTAGCTTCATCAATCTTTAGCTTTTGTACTTCAAAGTCTATACTGTCCACTTTTACACAAAGTGTAGTTAGAGCTTTGAGAATATCTTCCATTGTATTATCTGGGTCAGTTTGAGTAGCTTTGTCTTGATAAGTAATCTGCAATGACATTCTTGTCAGATTTAATTACTTCAATTGTGAATGTAAAGTTTTGTATATTTAATACAAGTCTTCTGATTTCTTTTGTTGTAACTGAATCCTGTATTTTCCGTGTTAGCCACCATTTTACTTGTGTATTATCTGTTCTTACAATAAATTTGTTATATACAATATATGGCTCAAATGCTAATAAACATTTATATAAGGCAAATAGTTCTTTTCTATTTATTTCCCATTTTATTTGTGGTTCTATATATGATCCTGAATAATATCGGCAATGATGTTCAATTTTTTCATTATCATATTCATATTTAAGAACTCCTCCATAGCTGTGATTACTAGAATTTGTTTCTACTATGTATATGAATTGTTTATTCTCATCTGGAAAGTATAATTTTGGTAATTCTTTACACATGGTCTTAATCTTTTTTATATGTGTCTTATCTTTTTCATCAAAATAATATTCAGTATCTTTCTTTAATTTTTTCTGCAGAGGTTTTAAATTTTCTGCTAACTTAGGTACATAGTCTCGTACTTGGTTAACTAGTCCTAAAAAGGATTGTAATTTCTTTTTTGTATCTAATGTTTCGTCTGACTTAATAATTTTTTGTATTATATGGGTTTGCATTTTTATTCCATTTTTATCTATCTGTATGCCCAAAAATTCTATTTGGGTTTTCATTATTTCTGATTTCTTTTTACTTAAACTTATTCCTGGTATTTCTATTATATGTATAAATTTTTCTAATAGTTTTACATGATCATCTTGCGTTCTAGAGTATAATAGTATATCATCTATGTATACTATGCAATTTTCTAGTTGATTAAAATAGTTATCCATAAAGTGTTGATATCTACCTGGTGCATTTTTATATCCAAATGGTAATACATTCCATTCGTAAAATCCTTGTGGTACTGTAAATGTTGTTAACTTTTTAGATTCATCTTCTAATTTTAAATGGTAAAATCCTGATTTACAATCAAATTTACTAAAATAATTATATCCTTGTATTTGTGTCACGACCCAATTTTTTTCGAGTCATGATGGCGCCTACCGTAACCCACCAATAGGCAAGCCAAACCCTAGCCCGGAGCGACAAGCGACAGGCTAACGGGTGGAATCTCAGAAAACAGAGACAAAGTGGAAGTAACCATACTAATATAAAAACAAAATCAAAATATATATTCATACCAAGACTGAGAAGGAAGAAGACAATATATAAAGTTGAGAACCCCTCCCAAGACCTGGTGAAGTCGGTACAAGAGCCACTACTAGACATGTCCAAAATATAAGACAGAAACCAAATGTATACAACAAGTACTACAGTCTCGAGAGCAAAAGACTATACAATAGAGATGGAGTGGGATCTGCCACGGACGTCAGTAAGCTCACCCTGCTCCGGAGTCAGTGCTGAGAAGAGCGTCATGTCAAAACCATCGACTAGTGCCCGGATCTGCATCGAGGAAAAAGATGCAGAAGTGCAGTATGAGTACCGGGGCAACGGGTACTCAGTAGGCATCATCGGTCGACTGAGCTCAATATAATATAAGCAAGCTAAAATGCGAGGGTGCATGGTAGGTCCGGGGTATAAATAAGAAGTGCATAAGTAACTGCCGAGGCGTATAGATATGCTCAGGAGAAAATAAGTGCGATACAGAATATCGAGTAAATAAATGTGTAAGTAAACACACAAGTCAAACATAACCTATCTGGGCCCCCATAAACCCGATAGGCACACGGAAGAAAACAATAACCCAGTTTGGCCCCCGTAAACCAGCGGGACACACAAGAAAAGTAAATGCATAGTCACCAGTGTCTCGAAGCTGTATCAGTATCCAGTAACCACGGTACCCAGTACCAAAACTCTCCAATCATATCATAACCAGATGTCGGACTCGAATCGAAACTCATAATAATCAGATGCCGGACTCGAACTGGAACTCATAATAATCAGATGCCGGACTCAAATCGGAACTCATAATAATCAGTGGCCGGACTCAAACTGGAACTCATAATAATCAGTAACCATCATATCTGAATCAGTGGCCGGACTCGAACCGAAACTCATAATAATTAGTAACCAAGTGACAGAGTAGTGCCAGAATCCAAACAAACACAAGTAAACAGGGACATACCGGCCCCAGAACGAACCCGAAACATAAATAAGGAGCTAACCCACCACGTACTACAAATCAATCTCGGGATCCTTCCAGGTCAACTATCTACCATAAACAGTATGTATATACAAGTCTGGGTATACATTCTAAGTCATGCAAAGGCGGGTCCGCATTCTAAATCAAACTAGCCGACCTCGGTCAAATACAGTGCTATTAGGGACTAACAAGGCTAAACAGGTCAAAAGTGTATAACTAGGGTAATTTAATATAAATTTTATCCTAAAAGATCATCTCGGGGCTTAACTAAGCCTAATAATGTTTAAAGCTAACTACACCGACTGTGAAGAGTAGCGGGGCCCACTACGGGGTCCCAAAACCAAGTCTAGGCTAAGGTTCCCCAAACCTCTACTAACAGCGGTACAATATTAACCAACCCTATAAAAGTAATATCTGGCACACCACGAGGATAACAGGCCCGAAACACATCCAAACAAGGCCCTAACCGGCCCAAAAGGCCTAATCATAGTAAGCCAATGCCAATCCACAACTACCAGCCCAAACACTAGCATAATAATATGCAAATACTATAAATAAACTCAGTCTAGGTATATGGTAAGCCTAGCCTACCTGGACGCCGCCTAACGCCTGCCAAAGCTTGCTAAATAGGAGTCTTCCCCTTTCGTGAGACCTCAGATTTCTGCCACGCTAGCAAAATAATAAACTACATGTCAAAACATGAATTTTGATACCCATATTGCATTAGTTCAAAAAAAATATCCGAACGGTCCTTGTGGGGCCCACTTGCGAAATCGTAAAACCGAAACTATCACAGCGTCCCAAATCACCCTGTGACCAATAGTCACAACTAACACCACTCAATTCGAGCTCAACATCTAGCTCAAATATCAACACCAATTCCAACAACCACCGTAACTAAAACTACCGTAAAAATAAAAAAACGTACCGTAGAAACGACGAGAACGAGTCCACTAACCCAAATATACCAACCCCTAACCTTGAATCTCTGTAGAAATGCCTAAAGTTGAGCTTAAAGTGCTTAAAAAAATGGTGGAATATATGTATTATGTAGTTTTAATAAAGAACACAAAATGAGGAAAAAGTAAATAAAACTATAGTATATATATATACACTACACGTACAAGACCAACAAAAAAGTAAGTCTTTTAGTCAAATACCAATTAATGTTGCATGCACATGGCCTTATCCATTATTTTGCTCTCCGTATATATATATTCGGATACTGCATAGGCTCGTGGTAAAATAAATATAATATTTTAAATATACCATCATTAATAGAAACTTATTTTGAACAAAACCTCTATAAAATAAAAAATATTATTTTAACATATTTAGATTTACTATCTCCGTTTAAAATATAAATAAATTATAGAACTTTTATAAAGTAGTATAGATACATCATCACTAAAATTTTTTATAAATATCATAAATATTTTTGAAAGGTAATTAACTATGTCATTTTACCAAATTCTAATTTAATTTAACATTTTACAACGTGCTCAGTCTAAATAATATTCTCAATCGAACTGCCCGAAAATCGAACTGTCAGTCCCAGCAAGTCATAAATAACTTGGGACAGTTATAGAAAAGCTCTAAACACCGATAACGCACGAAAATGAGGAAAATGAACGGTAAGGTCATTACAATATCCACTACTAAAAAGACTTTCGTCCGCGAAAGTCAAGAATAAGCACATACCTGAAGACGTGAACAAGTAGGGATATTGGGTTCGCATGTCACGTTCTAGCTCCCACGTAGCCTCCTCAACTGGACGGTTACGCCACTGTACCTTAACCACTGGAACGTCCCGAGAGCGTAACCGTCTGACATCTCTGGCTAAAATGGACACAGGCTCCTCCACAAATGCCAACTTCTCGTCTAACTGAACCGAGTCCCACTGAAGCACATGTGACTCATTCGGGATATACTGTCGCAACATAGAAACATGAAATACCGGGTGAATAGCTGAAAAAGTCGAAGGTAAGGCCAGTACATATGCTACCTCCCCGACTGTCCGCAGAATCTCAAAGGGTCTAATATACCTGGGGCTAAGCTTGCCCCTCCTACCGAATCGCATCACGCCCTTCTTTGGCGATACTAGTAAGAAGACCCTATAACCAACTCTGAATCTCAATGGACGACGTCTACGGTCAGCATAACTCCTCTGTCTACTCTGAGCTGTCCGCAGCCTGTCCTGAATCACCCGAACTCGGTCCAAAGACTCTCAGAGCAAATCTGTGCCACCAGGACTGACTTCTAAAGTCTCAAACCATCCAATTGAAGACCGACACCGTCTACCATACAAAGCTTCAAATGGAGCCATCTGAATACTGGAGTGGACGCTATTATTATATGTGAATTCCCCTAAAGGCAAGAACTGATCCCACTGACCCCCAAAGTCTAACACACAAGCACAGAGCATATCCTCTAACACCTGAATAGTCTGCTCTGACTGCCCATCGGTCTGAGGATGAAATGCAGTACTGAGGTCCACTTGAGTACCCAACTCCTCCTGGAAAGCCTGCCAGAAACTGGAGGTAAACTGAGACCCTCGGTCTGAGATAATAGACACCGGCACTCCATGTAGGCAAACTACTTCCTGAATATATACACGAGCTAACTTCTCAGCACTGTAGGAAGTTTGAACAGGGATAAAGTGCGCGTACTTAGTCAACCGATCTACAACAACCCAAATACTATCAAAGCCACGAGAGGTGCGAGGTAACCTACCAACGAAATCCATCGTGATCCGCTCCCACTTCCACTCGGGAATGGGTAACTGTTGAAGTAGACCACAGGGTATCTGGTGCTCGGCCTTTACCTGCTGACAACAAAGGCATCGAGCTACAAACCCTGCTATGTCTTTTCGCATACCACTCCACCAATAGTGCTGCCTCAGATCTCGATACATCTTAGCTGTCCCAGGGTAAATAGAATATCTGGAACTGTGTGCCTCATGCATAATCAACTGAATCAAATCTCCAACCCTCGGGACACAAATACGACCGTCAAACCTCAGAACACCATCAGAACCCAAGGTAGCTCTCTTAAACTCACCCCTCAATACCTGATCTCGAATGCTACGGAGACTGCTATCCTCAAACTGACGACTCTGAATCCGCTCCAGCAAAGTAGATCTGGCCTCAACACAAGCAACAATCCTCCTGGGGTCGAAAATATCCAATCGAACCATGATTTAGCTAAGAACTGAATGTCCAAAGCTAATGGCCGCTGTGAGACTGGAGTGAAGGCTAAGCTACCCATACTCACTGTCTTCTGGCTTAAGGCATCTGCTACTACATTCGCCTTGCCCGGATGATAGAGAATAGAGATATCATAGTCCTTCAGTAACTCAATCCACCTACGCTGCCTCGAATTAAGATCTCTCTGAGTCATAATATGCTGAAGACTGCGGTGGTTTGTAAAGATCTCATAATGAACACCATAGAGATAATGCCTCCAAATCCGCAGTGCAAACACAACCACCGCTAACTCCAAATCATGAGTGGGATAGTTACGCTCGTGCACCTTCATCTATCTCAATGCATAAGCAATAATACGACCCCGCTGCATCAGAACACATCCCAAACCGATACCAGATGCATCACAATACACGGTAAAACCCTCACCCTCAACTGGAAGTGTCAACATAGGGGCAGATGTAAGTCGATCCTTGAGCTTCAGGAAGCTTGCCTCACAATCCTCAGACCACTGAAATGGAACCTCCTTCCTGGTCAGTCTGGTCATAGGAGATGAAATAGATGAGAAGCCCTCAACAAACCGTCTGTAATAACCTGCCAGCCCAACAAAATTACGAACCTCGGTAGGGGACGTGGGCCTAGCCCAACCTCGACTAGCCTCAATCTTCGCTGGGTCTACCATGATATCGTGTCTGGATACAACATGCCCCAAGAAAGCAACAGACTCAAGCCAAAACTCATGCCCCAAGAAAGCAACAGACTCAAGCCAAAACTCACACTTTGAGAATTTGGCATAAAGCTGATGATCTCTCAAAGTGTGGAGCACAGTCCTCAAATGTTGCTCGTGCTCCTCGCTACTCCTCGAATAAACTAAGATTTCGTCAATAAACACAATGACAAAGGAGTCCAAGTATGGCCTGAATATCCGATTCATCAAATCCATGAAAGCTGCAGGGGCATTAGTCAACCCAAAAGACATCACCAGGAACTCATAATGGTCGTACCAAGTCCTGAAGGCTGTCTTTGGGATGTCCTCAGCCCTAACTCTCAACAGATGATATCCAGATCTCAAATCTATCTTTGAGAACACCGCGGCACCCTGAAGCTGATCAAACAAATCGTCAATACGAGGCATCGGATACTTATTCTTTACTGTCATCTTATTTAGCTGCCTGTAATCAATACACATTCGCATAGACCCATCCTTCTTCTTTACAAAAAGAACTGGAGCACCCCACGGCGACACACTCGGCCTAATAAAACCCTTCCCCAAAAGATCCTTAAGCTGACTACTCAGCTCTCTCAACTCAGTAAGAGCCATATGATAAGGAGCCACAGAAATAGATCGAGTTCCCAGTTCGAGGTCGATAATGAACTCTATATCACGCTCAGGAGGAAGGCCAGATAGGTTAGTCGGGAATACATCAGGAAACTCAGGAATAATCGAGACGGAGTCAGGTGATGGACTCTCAATGCTAGCATCCCGAACATAAGCAAGGAATGAATCACAACCCCTCACCATCAATCTACTAGCCCAAACATATGAAATAATCCCCATCGGTGTGCGGCTAACAGAACCATGCCATACCACCGTGGGTACACCAGGCATGGCTAAGGTCACGATCTTGGCAAAGCAATCCAAGAATGCATGATGAAAAGACAACCAGTCCATGCCCAGAATCACATCACAATCTACCATGGTCAATACAATAAAATCAACCTGAGTCTCAAACTCCTGAATAGTCACCAGACATGATCTATATGTAATACCCCGTACGTTTCTAAGTATAGCTGACAACTGTAAAATTTATGAAAAAAATGAAAACATGAGAGAATTGGTGAATTATGCTTTAAAAATGTGGGTATTAATAAGTCCCACACAATTGGGCCCAAAATGAAGCCCAAAACAATTATAAGACATGGCCTAAAAAGGGGTTTTTACCCATTCTTCTAAATATGGTCCATTTTGACCAATCAACAAGGCATTAAATGCTAAGGAAAAAGATAAGGGAGACATGAGGGACTATATAAGAGAAAAATCAGATTTTTAATTCCATTAAACTCTCATCTCATTTCTAGATTTTTCCAACAAAAACTCCTTTGCTCTCAAGAACCTTAAACCACTCTTTGGGCCAAGATCATCAATTGGTAAGACTTGGTAAGTATTTATTATGATGGATTAATATATTTTATGGATAATATATGGTTTATATTATGTTGGTTATGTGGGTGGAATATTGAGAAGTTCACAATAAGTGAAAGGTTACATGTTTGCTTAAATCAGAGGTTGGTTTGTGTTGTAAACTTGGTGATGAACTTGTGGTTGTGAAAGAAGTGAATTTGGTGGAGTACATATTGAAATTTTATATGTGATTATGGCCTTACTTTGTTTCATTCTTGTGCATAACATTTGGAATTGATATTGTGAAATTGGTTATGGTTTTGGTGTCATATTGGCCGAAAAATATGGTTTTGGGTGTCGTTATGTGTGTTGTGAGACCATGGCTGAATGTTGATGTTTTAGAGGATCCAAAATATGTTCAAATATGTTTGATTGTGACCATGTACCATTCATGGCCTTCAAAGACCCAAAAAAAGTCATTTCGGATCAAAACGGGCATCCGCCCCCGCAGATGAGGGCATCTGTGGACGCAGATGCCAACGCAGAAGGCCCTGGAATTTTCTAGGAGCCATCTGTGTGCGCATGTCAACCACCTGTGTGTGCAGGTGGAAGCGCAGGTCACCTCCAGAATTGATTTTGTATGTTTTCGACTCTAGTTGATCCCCGAAAGCCCCGATACCTTTTTGGATGTAATTATCAACTTGTGGTGTTGTTTTAATGGATTTAAAGTATCGTATGGAGGTGTGTTGGACTGTATTAAGTATGTATGATTGATTATATGTTGTCATAAAGGAATACTTACGATGGAATGATAAAATGAAAAGCGTAAAGGGTAAGTGTGGTGTGAAATGCTATTGAGGTATGATCTTTTGGTCAATGTGGGTAATGTTATGGTGTTGTTGATATGGAAATGCAGTGGATTGTATTGTAAAGGGGTGACATGACATTTTATGGTAGTTGCATGGTTCATTGTCGTCTTGTACGCCTTTATAGTGACTAGTTGCTAATCTAAGTTCCGGTATGGACTTGTATTGTAGAGTAAAACGTAAGGAAGAAGCTGGACTATTGTGTTCGTATATAGACTTGTGCATTATTCATACTTGGAAGTGAAGGTATGTAAGGCTACTCTTTCCGTATCATTCTGTGGCACATAGTGTCATATTGTCATTACACATGTTCCATTCCGAAATGTCCAAAGGTATTCCATTCCCGGTTGTTAATCATTGTTACACACATGTTCTTTATACATTGATCAAATGTAATTCACGTGACTCATGTTCATTGATTAATGTTCCAATAATGTTCCAAAGTTTCTATAACATTGTAACCACTAAAGTACCAATCTCTCACAAGTTAAAGTATCAATTTCAAACGTAATGAATTGAAGTAATGAACACTTGTTGAGAACGGGTGGCAACCCAAAGGGGCATAAGCCTAGCTAGGGGCGATCCCGAATGATTATTGGATACAGGGGGCAGCTCACAGGGGCATAAGCCTAGCTAGAGACGAACCTGCTTTATTGATTTATGGGTGGCAGCTCAAAGGGGCATAAGCCTAGCTAGAGACGATCCCAATGATATTTCCCACTGATCAGTTGGGCCCGGGCATATATGATTGATGATCACATGAATGATTAAGGAGTAAAGTAATATGAAATGAAGCAAAGAAAATAATGCACATGATCCCACACTTGTATACTATAGTAGTTTGTTCATGTAATATGTTCACTTGTGCTTGTTTTCATCAAAGCTCTTATACCTCAGATGTTTACCTATAGTCTTACATACTCAGTGCATTCCTCGTACTGACCCCTCTTGGGGAATTTACCTTACTTGCTGCAGGCGCAGGTGCTAGTAGGCCTCCGCAGTAGGTTGCCGGTTGTTGCAGATCGTTGGTGAGCTCCAGTTAGTTCGGGGCTTCTCCGAGTCTCACTTGTATATGTATTTTGGTATTGTACATGGTGTATAAAGCGGGGACTTGTCCCGACTTTTAGTTTATTTTGGTCAATGCATCTGTTAGAGGCTTTTGTAGACGCATGTGGGTATATGTATATAAGGTGACTCGTGAAGTCTTGTTTTGATGGCCTCAACGGCCAAGTTTCTCAAATGTATATTTATATATCAATGTCACATGTTCCATGCTTTCCATTATTCGTCTTTCACGTTGTTACGTGATGATGGGGTTGGTTGATACACATATGGTGAACATAGGTAAAGCTTAGTTCTCTCGGGCCTTATCGGCTACGGGTGCCAATCATGTCTCGATGGGATTTGGGGTGTGATAAAGTGGTATCAGAGTAGGTCGTTCTAAGGGTGTCTACAAAGCCGTGTCTGAGTAGAGTCTTACTTATCAATGTGTTGTGCACCACATTTATAAGTAGGAGGCTACGGGACATTTAGGATGTTGTTTCTCTTCTTTAATTCTAGATCGTGCAATAGTGACAGTGTTGTAAGTTGAATTGACTCTGATTGTGGTAATTGTTTTTATAGTTAAAATGCCGATGACAAAAAGAGGTCGAGGAAAAAGTAAGAAGATAGATCAAATTGCTGGTGAAGGGACCAGTATACCACCACCTGATCAAGTTAATCAAGGTGATGCTGAGAATGAATTTGTGTCACGAGCTTCCTCCACTCCCTCTGTTCCAGAAGAGTCGAGTAGGAGAAGAGTACCTACAGATCCACCAGTAAACACTACCACTGATCAGGACTTAAAGGATGCAGTGCAGATGTTGACTCGAATAGTTGCTGCACAGGTTCAGGGACAAAGTGGTGCAATGACGGGTGATGATAGCGCAGCAAGAGTAGCTAGCCGCAGAACACAGGACTTCTTGAAATTAGATCCTCCCACATTCATTGGATCAGACCCGAAAGAAGATCTGCAGGATTATATAGATCAAATCCAAAGGGCTTTGGAAGTAATGCACGTGTCCGGTGTGGAAACGGTTGAGCTTGTGGCTTATCGATTAAAGGGTGAAGCTATATTGTGCTACGAAGACTGGAAACGGTCAAGGGGCATTGGTGCACTCCCTGCTAGTTGGGAAGAATTTAAATTGGCATTCCTTGATCACTATCTCCCCTATGAAGTCCGAGAGGCTCGTGCGGACCAATTTTTGAATTTGCGATAAGGCAATATGAGTGTTAGAGAATACAGCCTCAAGTTTAATTCCTTGGCCCGGTATGCTCCGAATATGGTAGCTACGATGACTGACAGAGTTCACCGCTATGTGGACAGATTGGAACCATATTTGGTCCGAGATTGCACTATTGCTGCATTGAATAGGGACATGAACATAGATAGAATACAGGACTTTGCACAGAAAATGGAAGATCAAAGGCAACGAAGAAGAACACAAGGGTTTGACGAAGGGTCGTCAAAGAGGGCTAGATCTACGGGACAGTCTATGGCATCCCAAGGAGAGTTTAGACCTCGGAGTTTCAACAGGCCACCGAGACCCTCATTTTCTTATTCCACGGCAGGCACTCCATCTCAATTTTGAGGGTCTAGAGGCAGTTATGTTGGGCGCAACAGTATGGTTTGAGGTCCACAGACAGCAGGATTTCCTCGCCAGCCGTGTCAGCACTGCGGGAAGTTTTATTTAGGTGAATGCCGGATTGGAAGGAATGTTTGTTATTTTTGCGGTGAGCCAAGGCACGTGGCGAGAGAGTGTCCATAGAGGAGCATGGGTGGTATAGCACGACCTGCGGGGTCAGGTGTTGCATCATCATCATCCGTGCCTTCCTTAGGTAGAGGAGCACAGCCTATGGGACGAGGTAGAGGTACTAAAGGAGCAGCTAGTTCCAGCGGAACTCAGAATCGTATTTATGCACTAGCTGATCGTCAGAATTCGGAGGCATCACCTGATGTGGTCACAGGTATCTTGTCCATATTTTTACATAATGTGTATGCATTGATTGATCCGGGTTGTACATTATCATATGTTACTCCTTTGATTGCGGAAAAATTTAAAAGAACTCCGAAATTACTAGTTAAGTCAATTGAAGTAACGACACCGGTTGGTGAATTTATCATAGCAAAGAGAGTTTATCGTGATTGTATAGTTACTGTTTGTGGTTATGATACATTGGCCGATATGATTGAACTAGACATGCTAGATTTCGATGTTATCATGGGAATGTATTGGTTAGCATCTTGCTATGCCACGGTAGACTGCCGAGCTAAGAGAGTACAATTTCATTTTCTGCAAAAGGATGTTTTTGAATGGAAAGGGAATGTGGGAGCACCGAGAGGCAAATTTATTTCCTATCTTAAGGCTAGGAAAATGATATCCAAGGGATATATATGTCACTTAGTGAGAGTGCATGATACTGAAGCGAAGTCACTAATTCCCGAATCCGTTCCGGTGATAAATGAATTTCTTGATGTATTTCCTGAAGATCTTCCAGGTTTACCTCCGGAACGGGAAGTGGAATTTGGCATTGATGTGATTCCAGGCACTCAGCCTATTTCTATTCCTCCATATAGAATGGCTCCAGCAGAACTGTGTGAATTGAAGGAGCAATTGAAAGATTTGCTGGACAAGGGCTTCGTCAGACCTAGTATGTCCCCGTGGGGTGCGCCGGTATTATTTGTATGGAAGAAAGATGGCACATTGAGAATGTGTATTGACTACCGGTAATTGAACAAAGTAACAATCAAAAAAAAATATCCTCTCCCCAGAATTGATGATTTATTTGATCAATTACAGGGTGCGAAATACTTTTCAAAGATTGATTTGAGATCGGGTTATCACCAGGTGAGGGTTAGAGAAGAAGATATACCCAAAACAGCATTCTAAACACGGTATGGACATTATGAAATTTTAGTCATGTCATTTGGACTAACAAATGCACCTGCAGTTTTCATGAATTTAATGAATAGGGTATTCAAACCATTTCTCAACGTGTTTGTGACGGTATTTATTGATGATATTTGGTTTACTCGAGATCACAAGAGGACCACGCTAATCACTTACGACAAGTGTTACAGATTCTTCGTGACCGTAAATTGTATGCAAAGTTCTCTAAATGTGAGTTTTGGTTGAAATCTGTGGCATTCTTGGGTCATATTGTATCGGATGAAGGCATACGGGTTGATACCCAGAAGATTGAGGCGGTGAACAACTGGCCTAGACCTACGACGCCTATAGAAATTCATAGTTTTCTTGGTTTGGCCAGTTATTATGGAAGATTTTTTGAAGGGTTTTCTTCTATTTCCGCACCATTGACAAAGTTAACCCACAAGGCAACTAAATTCCAGTGGAATGATGCATGCGAAAGGAGTTTCTAAGAGCTGAAAAATAAATTAACTTCTACCCCTGTATTGGTCCTTCCGGAGGGTACAGAAGGGTATGCAGTGTATTGTGATGCTTCCAGGGTTGGCCTTGGATGTGTATTGATGCAACATGGAAGGGTAATAGCTTATGCCTCACGGCAACTGCGACCACATGAGAGAAACTATCCCACCCATGACCTTGAATTAGCAGCGGTAGTATTTGCTTTAAAGATATGGCGTCATTATTTATATGGAGTTCATGTTGATATTTACACTGATCACAAAAGCTTGCAATATATCTTTAAACAGAAGGAGCTTAATTTGAGGCAACGAAGATGGTTAGAGCTTTTGAAAGACTATGATGTTGATATTTTATACCATCCAGGAAAGGCAAATGTGGTAGCAGATGCGTTGAGTCGCAAGGCAATGGGAGACACTAGTGGCCAACCGACAGAAAAGAAAGAAATAATCAAAGACCTATATCAGTTAGCCAGCTTGGGAGTTCGCCTTATTGAATCCTCAGATGATAGAGTTATTGTGCAGAATGTAGCAGAATCCTCCTTGATAACTTAAGTGAAAGAGAAGCAGTTTGCAGATTCTGTGTTATTGCAGTTAAAAGAAAGTGTACAGCAGAATTTGACAAAGGTATTTGATCTCACACAGGAAGGGGTGCTCCAATGCCAAGGTAGATTATGTGTATCGGATGTAGACGAATTGAGGAAGAGAATTATGATCGAGGCGCATCACTCATGCTATTCTATTCATCCAGGCGCTACTAAAATGTATCATGATTTAAAAATAGTGTATTGGTGGGGAAATATGAAGAAGAACATTGCGAAATTCGTTGCTTAATGCCCGAACTGTCAACAAGTGAAAGTGGAACATCAGAAATCGAGAGGTTACATGCAATGTATCAATCTTCCAATCTGGAAATGGGATATGATTAATATGGATTTCATTACGGGTTTGCCTCGTACATTACAAAAGTTTGATTCTATATGGGTCATAGTGGTCAGGCTTACCAAGTCAGCGCATTTTCTACAGGTCAAAATGACCTATACAGTTGAGGATTATGCAAAGTTGTATGTGAAAGAAATAGTACGATTGCATGGTATTCCACTTTCTATTATATCAGACAGAGGAGCGCAGTTCACAGCGCACTTTTGTAGATCCTTTCAGCAGAGTTTGGGCACACAAGTGAATTTGATTACGGCTTTCCATCCTCAGACTGATGGACAAGCAGAACGTACTATTCAGACACTTGAAGATATTCTACGAGCTTGTACATTAGATTTTCAGGGCAGTTGGGATGACCATTTGCCTCTTATTGAATTTGCCTACAACAATAGCTATCATTCAAGTATAAAAATGGCATCTTATGAAGCGTTATACGGACGAAAATGTAGATCACCAATTGGGTAGTTTGAAGCAGGTGAGACTACTTTACTTGGGCCAGACCTTATTCATCAGGCTATGGAGAAGGTTAAGGTGATTCAACAATGATTAAAAACGGCCCAGAGTCGATACAAGTCCTATGCTGATGTGAGAAGAAGAGGACTTGAGTTCACCATAGGTGATTGGGTATTTCTGAAAGTGTCACCAATGAAAGGGGTAATGCGATTCGGAAAGAAGGGGAAACTGAGTCCACGGTATATAGGCCCATATGAAATTATTAGAAGATTTGGGCAAGTTGCATATGAGTTAGAGCTACCTCAGGAACTCTCCACAGTTTATCCGATATTCCATGTATCAATGCTTCGGAAGTACATAGGGGATCCATCTCGTTTTACTCCTATTGACGATATACAGGTCACAGAAGATCTTACCTATGAGGTGATACCTGTAGCTATTCTAGATAGACAAGTGAAGAGATTGAGGAATAAAGATGTAGCTTCCGTAAAGGTACTTTGGAGAAATCAGCAAATAGAAGAGGTCACATGGGAAGCTGAAGAAATGATGAAATCCAAGTACCCTCATCTGTTTCAAAGAGAAGAATGACAAGTAAGTATTTATAAGTTTTGAGTGTATATCTATAAGATGACATGAAGAATGCTCCTAAACTTGTAATTGTCTACTTTGCAATGATAACACTAACATTCGAGGATGAATGTTTCTAAGGGGGGAAGAATGTAACACCCCGTACGTTTCTAAGTATAGCTGACAACTGTAAAATTTATGGAAAAAATGAAAACATGAGAGAATTGGTGAATTATGCTTTAAAAATGTGGGTATTAATAAGTCCCACACAATTGGGCCCAAAATGAAGCCCAAAACAATTATAAGACATGGCCCAAAAAGGGGGTTTTACCCATTCTTCTAAATATGGTCCATTTTGACAAATCAACAAGGCATTAAATGCTAAGGAAAAAGATAAGGGAGACATGAGGGACTATATAAGAGAAAAATCAGATTTTTAATTCCATTAAACTCTCATCTCATTTCTAGATTTTTCCAACAAAAACTCCTTTGCTCTCAAGAACCTTAAACCACTCTTTGGGCAAAGATCATCAATTGGTAAGACTTGGTAAGTGTTTATTATGATGGATTAATATATTTTATGCATAATATATGGTTTATATTATGTTGTTTATGTGGGTGGAATATTGAGAAGTTCACAATAAGTGAAAGGTTACATGTTTGCTTAAATCGGAGGTTGGTTTGTCTTGTAAAATTGGTGATGAACTTGTGGTTGTGAAAGAAGTGAATTTGGTGGAGTACATATTGACATGTGAGATGTGATTATGGTCTTACTTTGTTTCATTCTTGTGCATAACATTTGGAATTGATATTGTGAAATTGGTTATGGTTTTGGTGTCGTATTGGCCGAAAAATGTGGTTTTGGGTGTCGTTATGTGTCTTGTGAGACCATGGCTTAATGTTTATGTTTAATAGGATCAAAAATATGTTCAAATATGTTTGATTGTGATCATGGACCATTCATGGCCTTCAAAGACCCAAAAAAAGTCATTTCGGACCAAAACGGGCATCCGCCCCCGAAGACGAGGGCATCTGCGGGCGCAGATGCCAACGCAGAAGGCCCTAGAATTTTCCAGGAGCCATCTGTGCGCGTATTGCAGCCACCTACGTGTGCAGGTGGCAGCGCAGGTCACCTCCAGAATTGATTTTGTATGTTTCCGACTCTAGTTGATCCCCGAAAGCCCCGATACCCTTTTTGGATGTAATTATCAACTTGTGGTGTTGTTTTAATGGCTTTAAAGTATCGTATGGAGGTGTTTTGGACTGTATTAAGTATGGATGATTGATTATATGTTGTCATAAAGGAATACTTATGATGGAATGATAAATGGAAAAGCGTAAAGGGTAAGTGTGGTGTGAAATGCTATCGAGGTATGATCTTTTGGTCAATGTGGGTAATGTTATGGTGTTGTTGATATGGAAATGCAGTGGATTGTATTGTAAAGGGGTGACATGACGTTATATGGTAGTTGCTAATGTAAGTTCTGGTATGGACTTGTATTGTAGAGTCCATTGTCGTCTTGTACGCCTTTATAGTGACTAGTTGCTAATGTAAGTTCCTCTTGGAAGCCTGCCAGAAACTGGAGGTAAACTGAGACCCTCGGTCTGAGATAATAGACACCGGCACTCCGTGTAGGCGAACTACTTCCTGAATATATACACGAGCTAACTTCTCAGCACTGTAGGAAGTTTGAACAGGGATAAAGTGTGCGGACTTAGTCAACCGATCTACAACAACCCAAATACTATCAAAGCCACGAGAGGTGCGAGGTAACCTACCAACGAAATCCATTGTGATCCGCTCCCACTTCCACTCGGGAATGGGTAACTGCTGAAGTAGACCATCGGGTCTCTGGTGCTCGGCCTTTACCTGCTGACAACAAAGGCATCCAGCTACAAACCCTGCTATGTATTTCCGCATACCACTCCACCAATAGTGCTGCCTCAGATCGCGATACATCTTAGCTGTCCCAGGGTGAATAGAATATCTGGAACTGTGTACCTCATGCAGAATCAACTGAATCAAATCTCCAACCCTCGGGACACAAATACGACCGTCAAACCTCAGAACACCATCAGAACCCAAGGTAGCTCTCTCAAACTCACCCCTCAATACCTGATCTCGAATGCTACAGAGACTGTTATCCTCAAACTGACGACTCTGAATCCGCTCCAGCAAAGTAGATCTGGCCTCAACACAAGCAACAATCCTCCTGGGGTCAAAAATATCCAATCGAACCATTGATTTAGCTAAGAACTAAATGTCCAAAGCTAATGGCCGCTGTGAGACTGGAATGAAGGCTAAGCTACCCATACTCACTGTCTTCCGGCTTAAGGCGTCTGCTACCACATTCGCCTTGCCCGGATGATAGAGAATAGAGATATCATAGTCCTTCAGTAACTCAATCCACCTACGCTGCCTCGAATTAAGATCTCTCTGAGTCATAATATGCTGAAGACTGCAGTGGTTTGTAAAGATCTCATAATGAACACCATAGAGATAATGCCTCCAAATCCGCAGTGCAAACACAACCACCGCTAACTCCAAATCATGAGTGGGATAGTTACGCTCGTGCACCTTCATCTATCTCGATGCATAAGCAATAACACGACCCCGCTACATCAGAACACATCCCAAACCGATACCAGACGCATCACAATACACGGTAAAACCCTCACCCTCAACTGGAAGTGTCAACATAGGGGCAGATGTAAGTCGATCCTTGAGCTTCAGGAAGCTTGCCTCACAATCCTCAGACCACTGAAATAGAACCTCCTTCCTGGTCAGTCTGGTCATAGGAGATGCAATAGATGAGAAGCCCTCAACAAACCGTCTGTAATAACCTGCCAACCCAACAAAATTATGAACCTCGGTAGGGGACGTGGGCCTATCCCAACCTCGAATAGCCTCAATCTTCGTTGGGTCTACCATGATATCGTGTCTGGATACAACATGCCCCAAGAAAGCAACAGACTCAAGCCAAAACTCACACTTTGAGAATTTGGCATAAAGACGATGATCTCTCAAAGTGTGGAGCACAGTCCTCAAATGCTTCTCGTGCTCCTCGCTACTCCTCGAATAAACTAAGATGTCGTCAATAAACACAATGACAAAGGAGTCCAAGTATGGCCTGAATACCCGACTCATCAAACCCATGAAAGCTGCAGGGGCATTAGTCAACCCAAAAGACATCACCAGGAACTCATAATGGTCGTACCGAGTCCTGAAGGCTGTCTTTGGGATGTCCTCAGCCCTAACTCTCAACAGATGATATCCAAATCTCAAATCTATTTTTGAGAACACCGCGGCACCCTGAAGCTGATCAAACAAATCGTCAATACGAGGCATCGGATACTTATTCTTTACTGTCACCTTATTTAGCTGCCTGTAATCAATACACATTCGTATAGACCCATCCTTCTTCTTTACAAAAAGAACTGGAGCACCCCACGGCGACACACTCGGCCTAATAAAACCCTTCCCCAAAAGATCCTTAAGCTGACTACTCAGCTCTCTCAACTCAGTAGGAGCCATACGATAAGGAGCCACAGAAATAGGTCGAGTTCCTGGTTCGAGGTCGACAATGAACTCTATATCACGCTCAGGAGGAAGGCCAGATAGGTCAGTCGGGAATACATCAGGAAACTCAAAAACAATCGGGACGGAGTCAGGTGACGGACTCTCAATGCTAGCATCCCGAAAATAAGCAAGGAATGAATCACAACCCCTCGCCATCAATCTACTAGCCCAAACATATGAAATAATCCCCGTCGGTGTGCGGCTAACAGAACCCTGCCATACCACTGTGGGTACACCAGGCATGGCTAAGGTCACAATCTTGGCAAAGCAATCCAAGAATGCATGATGAAAAGACAACCAGTCCATGCCCAGAATCACATCACAATCTACCATGGTCAATACAATAAAATCAACCTGAGTCTCAAACTCCTGAATAGTCACCAGACATGATCTATATGTAATACCCCGTACGTTTCTAAGTATAGCTGACAACTGTAAAATTTATGGAAAAAATGAAAACATGAGAGAATTGGTGAATTATCCTTTAAAAATGTGGGTATTAATAAGTCCCACACAATTGGGCCCAAAATGAAGCCCAAAATAATTATAAGACATGGCCCAAAAAGGGGTTTTGACCCATTCTTCTAAATATGGTCCATTTTGACCAATCAAAAAGGTATTAAATGCTAAGGAAAAAGATAAGGGAGACATGAGGGACTATATAAGAGAAAAATCAGATTTTTAATTCCATTAAACTCTCATCTCATTTCTAGATTTTTCCAACAAAAACTCCTTTGCTCTCAAGAACCTTAAACCACTCTTTGGGCCAAGATCATCAATTGGTAAGACTTGGTAAGTATTTATTATGATGGATTAATATATTTTATGCATAATATATGGTTTATATTATGTTGGTTATGTGGGTGGAATATTGAGAAGTTCACAATAAGTGAAAGGTTACATGTTTGCTTAAATCAGAGGTTGGTTTGTCTTGTAAACTTGGTGATGAACTTGTGGTTGTGAAAGAAGTGAATTTGGTGGAGTACATATTGAAATGTTATATGTGATTATGGTCTTACTTTGTTTCATTCTTGTGCATAACATTTGGAATTGATATTGTGAAATTGGTTATGGTTTTGGTGTCGTATTGGCCGGAAAATGTGGTTTTGGGTGTCGTTATGTTTGTTGTGAGACCATGGCTGAATGTTGATGTTTTAGAGGATCCAAAATATGTTCAAATATGTTTTATTGTGACCATGTACCATTCATGGCCTTCAAAGACCCAAAAAAAGTCATTTCGGACCAAAACGGACATCCGCCCCCGCAGACGGGGGCATCTGCGGGCGCAGATGCCAATGCAGAAGGCCCTGGAATTTTCCAGGAGCCATCTGTGCGTGCAGGTCACCTCCAGAATTGATTTTGTATGTTTCTGACTCTAGTTGATCCCCGAAAGCCCCGATACCCTTTTTGGATGTAATTATCAACTTGTGGTGTTGTTTTAATGGATTTAAAGTATCGTATGGAGGTTTGTTGGAATGTATTAAGTATGTATGATTTCTTATATGTTGTCATAAAGGAATACTTACGACGTAATGATAAAAGGAAAAGCGTAAAGGGTAAGTGTGGTGTGAAATGCTATCGAGGTATGATCTTTTGGTCAATGTGGGTAATGTTATGGTGTTGTTGATATGGAAATGCAGTGGATTGTATTGTAAAGGGGTGACATGAAATTATATGGTAGTTTCATGGTTCATTGTCGTCTTGTACGCCTTTATAGTGACTAGTTGCTAATATAAGTTCCGGTATGGACTTGTATTGTAAAGTAAGACGTAAGGAAGAAGCTGGACTATTGTGTTCGTATATAGACTTGTGCATTATTCATACTTGGAAGTGAAGGTATGTAAGGCTACTCTTTCCGTATCATTCTGAGCACATAGTGTCATATTTTCATTACACATGTTCCATTCCAAAATGTCCAAAGGTATTCCATTCCCGGTTGTTAATCATTGTTACACACATGTTCTTTATACATTGATCAAATGTAATTCACGTGACTCATGTTCATTGATTAATGTTCCAATAATGTTCCAAAGTTTCTATAACATTGTAACCACTAAAGTACCAATCTCTCACAAGTTAAAGTATCAATTTCAAACGTAATGAATTGAAGTAATGAACACTTGTTGAGAACGGGTGGCAACCCAAAGGGGCATAAGCCTAGCTAGGGGCGATCCCGAATGATTATTGGATACAGGGGGCAGCTCACAGGGGTATAAGCCTAGCTAGAGACGAACCTGCTTTATTGATTTATGGGTGGCAGCTCAAAGGGGCATAAGCCTAGCTAGAGACGATCCCAATGATATTTCCCACTGATCAGTTGGGCCCGGGCATATATGATTGATGATCACATGAATGATTAAGGAGTAAAGTAATATGAAATAAAGCAAAGAAAATAATGCACATGATCCCACACTTGTATACTATAGTAGTTTGTTCATGTAATATGTTCACTTGTGCTTGTTTTCATCAAAGCTCTTATACCTCAGATGTTTACCTATAGTCTTACATACTCAGTGCATTCCTCGTACTGACCCCTCTTGGGGAATTTACCTTACTTGCTGCAGGCGCAGGTGCTAGTAGGCCTCCGCAGTAGGTTGCCAGTTGTTGAAGATCGTTGGTGAGCTCCAGTTAGTTTGGGGCTTCTCCGAGTCTCACTTGTATATGTATTTTGGTATTGTACATGGTGTATAAAGTGGGGACTTGTCTCGACTTTTAGTTTATTTTGGTCAATGCATCTGTTAGAGGCTTTTGTAGACGCATGTGGGTATATGTATATAAGGTGACTCATGAAGTTTTGTTTTGATGGCCTCAACGGCCAAGTTTCTCAAATGTATATTTATATATCAATGTCACATGTTCCATGCTTTCCATTATTCGTCTTTCACGTTGTTACGTGATGATGGGGTTGCTTGATACGTATATGGTGAACATAGGTAAAGCTTGGTTCTCTCGGGCCTTATCGTCTACGGGTTCCAATCATGTCTCGATGGGATTTGGGGTGTGACACTATATACTCGATCCACTACTAAGGAATCACCAACAGGGGTAGATACACGTAAGGGCATAGATAATAACTCAGAACATAAACCCAACCGTGGTGCATAATAAGTAGATACATAAGAAAACGTGGATCCAGGATCAAATAATGCAGAAGCTGGCTGGTGGAATACGGAAATCGTACCTGTAATCACCACATCTGAAGCTTCAGCCTCAGGCCTAGCCGGCACGGCATACAACAGATGCTGGCTACTACTAGTCTGAGCACCAACCTGACTACCAGTCTGACCTCCCTGTGCCCCACCTCGGGAACCCTGAGGACCACCCCAACGACCCTGTGCACCACCTCTGCCTACTGGCAGTACAGATTTGATAGGCTGTGCAGTCTGAACCGAAGGCTCAATCGCCCTGTGCTGAGGACACTCATGCGCAAAATGACCGATAACCCCACAAGTATAACATGCTCCTGGCTCCCTGCTCAGCCTAGAAGATCCGATATGACCACCTCTAGCCGATGAAATGGGCTGACCATGTCCCTGAGGCTGGCTAACAGAATCACTATAGGTGGGCTGACCCCTATCAGATATCTGTAAGGCTGACTGTACGGGCCTACAGGGCAGACCCTGTCGCTGAAAAGACTGTTGCTGCTGATGAGGGTACCTATCCTGAAACTGGAAACCACAACCTCTGAACTGCGAACCACTATGGCTCCCACTGAAACTACCCTGGACACGAGGTCTCTTATTGCTGCCCCCCTGGGCCTCGCAATCCATCTCCTCAATAGAGTATACATGCTCAATAATCTCTGCGAATGACTTCCCTGAAGTCACTAAACTCTGGGTAGCCCTGCGGAGTGGCAATCTCAGTCCCCTGAAAAAACATCTAACTCTCTCGTACTCATCAGGCAAGATAGAAGTAGCATGCCTAGCAAGATCATGAAACCTCACCTCATACTCGGCGACAGATAATGAACCCTGAGTCAATCTGTAGAACTCATCCCTGAGTCATTCCCGCATAGTACGGGGCATATACTTTCCCAAGAAAATCTCGGAGAACTGGGTCCAGGTAATCGGTGGAGATCCCGCTGACCTGGAATCAAGATATCCCCTCTACCATCTCCTCGCTGCAGTATCAAACTGATATGCCACGAAATCAACACCACGAGACTGTACCAATCCTAAATTTCTCAGTCTATCCTCGCAGCTGGACAAGAACTCATATGCATCCTCTCCTAGAGTACCAGCAAATCTAGGTGGAGCTAATCTCAAGAAGAGACCCAACATCTTCTGCTCCTCGGCAGACATAACTGGCTGGACTGCTACCGGCACAGGCAGAACCTCAACTCTGGGTGCCGCAGCTACAGGCTGCGCCCCAATACCAACTCCCTGTACGACTGGCTGTACTCCCACAATAGGCGGACCTCCAACTAATCCCAACAATTGAAGCAATGTACCTCAGAGAAAAGAAGCATCAATAAATTCGGGTAGAGCCTGGGCTGCCCCCTAGCCCACCGGCTGCTGTGGCGGTGGAACATCTGGAACTATAACGGGATCGGGTAACTGATCCCTAGCACGATCTAGGCCTGGGGCTAGACTCTGCCCTGCCTTCGACCTCTAGGTCGACCTCGACCCCTAACTGGAGCCCTCGCTGCAGGCTCGGGGTCCCGACCCTCGGCTCTCGTATTATGCGTCCTAACCATCTGCGTAAAGAGTGAATCAAATAGAGATTAGAAACCAGCATAGACACCAAAGCACGGAGGTGAATCAAATAAAGAAGATTTACCCTAAACATGCTCGGTAGCCTCCCGAAGATAGGATATGGACGTCTCCGTACCGATTCGCGAGACTCTACTAAACATTGGCTCATGCACCAATAATACCAGTGAAACCTAGGCTCTGATACCAAGCTGTCACGACCTAATTTTTTTTGAGTCATGATGGTGCCTACCGTAACCCACCAATAGGCAAGCCAAACCCTAGCCCGGAGCGACAAGCGACAGGCTAACGGGCGGAATCTCAGAAAACAGAGACAAAGTGGAAGTAACCATACTAATATAAAAACAAATTCAAAATATATATTCATACCAAGACTGAGAAGGAAGAAGACAATATATAAAGTCGAGAACCCCTCCCAAGACTTGGTGAAGTCGGTACAAGAGCCACTACTAGACATGTCCAAAATATAAGACAGAAACCAAATATATACAACAAGTACTACAGTCTCGAGAGCAAGAGACTATACAGTAGAGATGGAGTGGGATCTTCCACGGACGTAAGTAAGCTCACCCTGCTCCGGAGTCAATGCTGAGAAGAGCATCACGTCAAAACCATCGACTAGTGCCCGAATCTACATCGAGGAAAAAGCTGCAGAAGTGCAGTATGAGTACTGGGGCAACGGGTATTCAGTAGGCATCATCGGCCGACTGAGCTCAATATAATATAAGCAAGCTAAAATGCGAGGGTGCATGCTAGGTCCGGGGTATAAATAAGAAGTGCATAAGTAACTGTCAAGGCGTATAGATATGCTCAGGAGAAAATAAGTGTGATACAGAATAACGAGTAAATAAATGCGTAAGTAAATACACAAGTCAAACATAACCTATCTGGGCCCCCATAAACCCGATAGGCACACAGAAGAAAACAATAACCCAGTCTGGCCCCCATAAACCAGCGGGACATACAAGAAAAGTAAATGCATAGTCACCAGTGTCTCAAAGCTGTATCAGTATCCAGTAACCACGGTACCCAGTACCAAAACTCTCCAATCATATCATAACCAGATGCCAGACTCGAATCGAAACTCATAATAATCAGATGCCGGACTCGAACCAAAACTCATAATAATCAGATGCCGGACTCGAACCGAAACTCATAATAATCAGTGGCCGGACTCAAATTGGAACTCATAATAATCAGTAACCATCATATCTGAATCAGTGGCCGGACTCAAATTGGAACTCATAATAATTAGTAACCAAGTGACAGAGTAGTGCCAGAATCCACACAAACACAAGTAAACAGGGACATACCGGCCCCAGAACGAACCCGAAACATAAATAAGGAGCTAACCCACCACGTACTACAATTCAATCTTGGGATCCTTCCAGGTCAACTATCTACCATAAACAGTATGTATATACAAGTTTGGGTATACATTCTAAGTCATGGCAAGACGGGTCCGCATTCTAAATCAAACTAGCCGACCCCGGTCAAATACGGTGCTATTAGGGACTAACAAGGCTAAATAGGTCAAAAGGGAATAACTAGGGTAATTTAATACAAATTTTATCCTAAAAGATCATCTCGGGGCTTAACTAAGCCTAATAATGTTTAAAGCTAACTACACCGAGTGTGAAGAGTAGCGGGGCCCACTACGGGATCCCGGAACCAAGTCTGGGCTAAGGTTCCCCAAACCCCTACTAACAGCAATACAACATTAACCAATTCTATAAAAGTAATATCTGGCACACCACGAGGATAACAGGCCCGAAACACATCCAAACAAGGCCCTAACCGGCCCAAAAGGCCTAATCATAGCAAGCCAATGCCAATCCACAACTACCAGCCCAAACACTAGCAAAATAATATGCAAATACTATAAACAAACTCAGTCTAGTTATATGGTAAGCCTAGCCTACCTGGACGCCGCCGAACGCCTGCCAAAGCTTGCTAAATAGGAATCTTCCCCTTTCGTGAGACCTCAAATTTCTGCCACGCTAGCAAAATAATAAACTACATGTCAAAACATGAATTTTGATACCCATATTGCATTAGTTCGAAAAAAATATCTGAACGGTCCTTGTGGGGCCCACTTGCGGAATCGCAAAACCGAAATCATCACAGCGTCCCAAATCACCCCGTGACCAATAGTCATAACTAACACCGCTCAATTCGAGCTCAACATCTAGCTCAAATATCAACACCAATTCCAACAACCACCGTAACTAAAACTACCGTAAAAATAAGAAAATGTACCGTAGAAACGACGAGAACGAGTCCACGAACCCAAATATACCAACCCATAACCTTGAATCTCTCTAGAAATGCCTAAAGTTGAGCTTAAAGTGCTTAAAAAAATGGTGGAATATATGTATTATGTAGTTTTAATAAAGAACACAAAATGAGGAAAAAGTAAATAAAACTATAGTATATATCTATACACTACACGTACAAGACCAACAAAAAAGTAAGTCTTTTAGTCAAATACCAATTAATGTTGCATGCACATGGCCTTATCCATTATTTTGCTCTCCGTATATATATATTCGGATACTGCATAGGCTCGTGGTAAAATAAATATAATATTTTAAATATACCATCATTAATAGAAACTTATTTTGAACAAAACCTCTATAAAAGAAAAAATATTATTTTAACATATTTAAATTTACTATCTCCGTTTAAAATATAAATAAATTATAGAACTTTTATAAAGTAGTATAGATACATCATCACTAAAGAATTTTATAAATATCATAAATATTTTTGAAAGGTAATTAACTATGTCATTTTACCAAATTCTAATTTAATTTAACATTTTACAACGTGCTCGGTCTAAATAATATTCTCAAACGAACTGCCCGGGAACCGAACTGTCAGTCCCAACAAGTCATAAATAACTTGGGACAGTTATAGAAAAGCTCTAAACACCGATAACGCACGAAAATGAGGAAAATGAACGGTAAGGTCATTACAATTTGTCTTATTTTTAATATCTTGTTTGGTATTGGGTAATTATATGTTTTTATTTTTGTATTTAAATTTCTATAATCTATAACCATTCTACTTTTCCCTCTTTTTTGTTCACTATGTTTATTTACTATAAATGCTGGGCTAGTATGTTTACTATTGCTTTCTTGTATGTAATTATTGTCTAGTAATTCTTTTATATGTAGTTTAAATTCTGTTAAGTCATCAAAGTTGTATTTTAAGGGTTTTTGTGTGATTATGCTATTTTCATCTATGAGTTCAATTTTTATTTTTGTTTTATGCTTTTCCCATCCTTGTAAAGGGTTATCATTATATAGTAGTTCTAATTTATCTTGAAGTAGTTTTATTTTGTCTATTGTAAATATTATCATTTCTATTTTATGGCCATTTGTTTTTATATTTTTTAGTTTTTGGGTAATTTTTTCACTTCCTTTAATCCATGGTGTTGTTTTTCTTACTTTATTGTTTACTCTCTTAGCTCCTATTTTTTGTTTACATGGGGTAGTAAACCACCAATGTGTTTTTGTTAATATGTGTGGGTATAAATTATCTAAGAATGGCATTCCTAGTAATATATCTTTATTCGTAAATTCATAACTATACATTTTTTTATAGTTAATATCTTATCCCATATTTGGATTTTTATGTTCTTTGCTCTGTATGTTATCATACTTCCTTCATCATTAAATCCTGTTACTATCGTAGGTGTAGTTAATTTTTTCCATTTATCTTCGGGTAGACAGTTATGTTTACATAGGTTAGCTTCTGCTCCTGTATCTATCATAGGTGTGTAATATCTATTATAATATCCTTCTATTATTATTTTAGCAAGTATATATATTTTTGTCATGTTATAGCTTTTTGTTTATTTTGTCATATTATTGTTCTTTTAATTATGATCTTCTTATTTTCAGAAGTTATGGTTAGTTGTTTGTCGTCTAAATTATATGGTTTTACTGTTTCAAACCATTTTAATCCTAGTGTGATATTTTTATCTCCTTGGTAAATTTTAAATTTTATTAATATTGGTATTCCTCCAATAATTAATTTTTTTTCTATTGTTTCTTCACTAGTAGTTAGTGCTTTTGGTAATTCTGAGTTTAATTGTTTATTTGTGGTTATTTCTTTTTCTGGTACTAATTCTCTTATAATGTAATTTTCTTCTTGTCCTGTATTTATTAATATTAAATATTTTCTTTGGTCCATTATTCCTGTTATGTAATAATGATATGATTGTATTGCTTCTATTGTTATTGTGTTTGGTGGAGTTATATAATCTATTTTTCTAGATGTGCTCATTCTTGATGAGGTTGGTGTATCATAGCTTATTCTTTTTGATGTACTAAGTCTTTCTTTTACCATTTCTAGATCCTGTTCCATGTCTAGTTCCTGATAACTATAATCGTTGTTATCTATAATTGTCACTATTTTTTCAAAAGGGTTTTCAATCTTTACTTTATCTATCTTATTTTTTGCTGTTATTTTATGTTTTGTAGTATATATATATAAATTTTTACATCTTGCTGTAAATATTTTACTTCCCGGTGCTAGTTCTATTCCTGACATTTTCCAGTATAGTACTAGTGATTTGTCTATATTTTTATCAGTTACTGCTACTGAATAATTTGCGCTTATTATAAATTTAAATTTCTGGTATATTAAATTTCCTTTAACTGCACTTTTAACGCTTTTTTCTATAGGGTGTATTATTCTATCATCTACTAAGTATATTTCTATTGGGGTATCTATTCCTTCTCTAAAACATGCTTTTATTAATATTTCTGTTCCTCCTAAGTGTACATATTTTATTGGGATTTTTGGTCTTATATCTTGTATTTCTTTATTTACTAGTTTTTTTATTTATTATTGGTCTTTTAGCTTTTCCTTTGGTGTATCTACAGTCTATTATATGTTCCTTTTGACTAATTACGTAGTATTCTTCTTTTTGTTTTTTAAACCAATGTTTCACTATAGGTACGTCTAAGACTTTGTCTATACTTAGATCTAATTCTTTTCCTTTATCTATTCAAATAAATTATTATCAAATATTATTTTTTGGTCTGAAGATTCTTCATCTTGGTAGTCTTCTTGTTTAAGTATTTGTATATCTTTTTCAGTCATCTTCTAGTTCGGATTCATTATCAGTATCTGAAAATTCATATATACTATCTTCACTTTCTAATTCATAATCTATATATTCTATTTGTGTATATTCATCATTTTCAATCAGTATTTCTGTTATTTGTTTTTTCTTTAGATCTTTTGGTATTTTACAATTTTTAGCTAAATGTCCTAACTTTCCACAGTTGTAACACGTACATTCCGCTAATTTTTTCTTTTGTTTATATGGTTTGTTATTATTAGGATTTTTTACATAATATCTTCTTCTAGGTTTCTTATATTTATATTTAGATTTATAGGGTTTATATTTTCTATATTTTCTTTTATTTTTGTAATATTTGTCTGTACATCCAAATTGCGGTGCTGTTTTGTTTTTACAACATGCTAGGTTTTTTATTAATATTTTATCTAGATTTATGCTTTCTTTGTATTTTTCACATAAATCAGTAAACCAATTTTGTAAGTATTTTATTCTGGCTCCTAAAGTATCTGTTAATCTTGCATCGTTCCAATCTTTCGTTATTTTTGAACTAAAAGGTTCGGGTAATTTAGTAAAATATAATTTTCTTATTTCGGTTCCTTCTTCTGTATTATATACTCCTTTATAATAATATTCTTTAAATGCACAAGTATATTCATCCATATAGCACATATTACATATTGCTAATTTCATCATTAAATTTCTGTTTATGTTTTTATCTTTATTTTGTTCTTCTATTTCTGTTATCATGCTACTAAATTCATTTCTTATTGCTATTTCATATTTAGTTAAGATTTCTGTATTTGTTGTTGCTGCATTTCCTTCACTTGTTTTATTACTCCTTAATATTGCTAAGCTTTCAGCAGTTAGGTTGTGTAACCATAATTTAACTGCTCCTATTAATGTTCTTTCTATATATCCTGGTGTTTCAGCCATTGATATTTTATTATCTACTAACTGTTTTGTGATATATCCTATCCATATTTGAATTATTTTATTTGTGTCTGTTACACAATCTAGATCTAGGAAATTATATTGTTCGGTTATTTGCTTTGGTGTCCATTTTTTATTTAATCTTCTTTCCCATAAGGTTTTGTTTCTATCGTATGATTCATAAGTGTAGTAGTTATAGCTTGGGGTTGATTGTTTCGGATTTTTTGTTCCTGAGGTTCCTGGTTTATTATCTATATCTCCTGCATTTATTTCTAAATCTGGTTTTATTGTTGTATTATTTATTTGTTCTAAAAGATCTGTATATGTTTCACTTGTTTCGGAATAATTTTCTTGTGGTATTTCAGTATTATTGTCCTCATTTATTTCGTCTATTCTTATATTTGGTGATTCATCTTTATCACTCCGTTCTTCTTCTATTTGTAGCTTAGCTTTAAATTGTTCTATTTCTTTTGCTAATCTTAGTTCTTGTTCTTGTTCTTTCCTTTTTTCTTTTTCTTTTTGTTTCTCTGCATATAACTGTTTAAGCATTTCTAATTCTTTTTCAAGTTCCAATATTTTCGTATTTTTTGTTTCTTCTAATTGTTGTATTTCTTTCTTAGCTTGCTCTTTTATTTTTTCTATTTCGTATTTCCTGTCTATTTCTTAATTTTCTTTTGATATTCTTACCATAACAGTTAGGCTATCTTCTAATTTAACTGTTTCTTTTTCTAACATTAAGTTAAAGTATTTCCTATTTTCTTATATCTTCGTCCTAAATTTGAATATATTATGGTTATGTTTAGACCTTCTGGGTTTGTATATATTTTTTCTTCTACTGCATATTCTTCTTTATTCATTTATAATCCGTGTTGGTATTTCTATTCTAAATGGATAACTATTTTAATCAACTAGAAAATTGCATAGGTTATTCAAGAAACAGGTTCACAATTTCAAGTCACTACACTTAACCATTTCAAGAAACAAGTTCACAATTTCAAGTCACTACACTTAACAATTTTCAAGTGACTAATTCACATGCCAAGTCACTGCACTTAACCATTTTCAAGAAACAAGTTCACAATTTCAAGTCACTATATTTAACCATTTCAACAAACAAGTTCACAATTTCAAGTCACTTCACTTACCCTTTTCATGTCACTAATTTAATTTCAAGTCACTACACTTAACCATTTTCAAGTCACTAATTCACATTTCAAGTCACTACACTTAACCATTTTCAAGAAATAAGTTCACAATTTCAAGTCACTACATTTATCCATTTCATTTAACAATTTCACAATTTCAAGTCACTACACTTTACCATTTTCAAGTCACTAATTCACATTTCAAGTCACTACACTTAACCATTTTCATGTAACAAGTTCAAAATTTAAAGTCACAATATTTAACCATTTTAAAGTCACTAATTCACATTACAATTCACTGCACTTAACCATTTTCAATTCACTAATTCACATTTCAAGTAACTTCACTTAACAATTTTCAAGAAGCAAGTTCACAATTTCAAGTCACTAATTCACATTTCATGTCACTACACATAACCATTTTCAACAAACAAGTTCATAATTTCATGTCACTACATTTAACTATTTTCAATTCACAAGTTCATATTTCAAGTAACTACACTTAACCATTTTCAAGATAGTAATTCTCATTTCAAGTCACTACACTTAGCCATATTCAAGTCACAAGTTCAAATTTCAAATAACTAACTTTAACCATTTTGAAGACACTAATTTACATTTCAAGTAACTCCACTTAACAATTTTCAAGTCACTAATCAACATTTCAAGTAACTAGACTTAATCATTTTCAAGTCACTAATTCACAATTCAAGTCACTACACTTAACCATTTTCAAGAAACAGGTTCACAATTTCAAGTCACTAAATTTAACCATTTCTAGAAACAAGTTCACAATTTCAAGTCACTACACTTAACCATTTTAAGAAACAAGTTCACAATTTCAAATCACTAGACTTAACAATTTTCAAGTCACTAATTCTCATGTCAAGTCACTGCACTTAACCATTTTTAAGAAACAAGTTCAAAATTTCAAGTCACTACACTTAACCATTTTCAAGTAACTAATTCACATTTCAAGTCACTGCACTAAACAATTTTAAAGAAACAAGTTCATAATTTCAAGTCACTACACTTAACCATTTTCAAGTCACTAATTCATATTTCAAGTCACTACACTTAACTATTTCAAGAAAAAAGTTCACAATTTCAAGTCCCTACACTTAGCCATTTTCAAGTCTCAAATTCACATTTGAAGTCACTACACTTAACCATTTTCTGGCAACAAATTCACAATTTGAAGTCAATATACTTAACCATTTTAAGAAAATAGTTCACAATTTTGAAGTCACTACACTTAACCATTTTCAAGAAACAAATACACAATTTTAGGACCCTACATTTAACCATTTTCAAGTCACAAGTTCACATTTCTTGTCACTACACTTAACCATTTTCAAGAAACATGTTCAAAATTTCAAGTCACTACATTTAACCATTTCAAGTGACTAGTTCACATTTCAAGTCACTACAATTTACCATTTTCAAGTCACTAATTCACATTTCAAGTCACTAGGCTTAACCATTTTCAAGTCACTAATTCACATTTCAAGTAACTTCACTTAACCATTTTCAAGAAACAAGTTCACAATTTCAAGTCACTACACTTAACCATTTTCAAGTCGCTAATTCACATTTGAAGTCACTACTCTTAACCATTTTCATGAAACAAGTTCATAATTTCAAGTAACTACATTTAACTATTTTCAAGTCACTAATTGACATTTCAAGTCACTAAACTTAACCATTTTCAAGAAACGAGTTCACAATTTCAAATCACTACATTTAACCATTTCATTAAATAATTTCACAATTTCAAGTCACTACCCTTTACCATTTTCAAGTCACTAATTCACATTTCAAGTCACTACACTTAACCATTTTCAAGTAACAAGTTCACCATTTAAATTCACTATATTTAACCATTTTCAAGTCACTAATTCACATTTCAATTCACTACAGTTAACCATTTTCAAGAAACAGGTTCACAATTTCAAGTCACTACACTTAACCATTTCAAGAAACAAGTTCACAATTTCAAGTCACTACACTTAAAAAATTTCAAGTGACTAATTAACATGCCAAGCCACTGCACTAAACCATTTTCAAGAAACAAGTTCACAATTTCAAGTCACTATATTTAACCATTTCAACAAACAAGTTCAGATTTTCAAGTCACTTCACTTACCATTTTCATGTCACTAATTTAATTTCAAGTAACTACAGTTTACCATTTTCAAGTCACTAATTCACATTACAATTCACTGCACTTAACCATTTTCAATTCACTAATTCACATTTCAAGTAACTTCACTTAACAATTTTCAAGAAGCAAGTTCACAATTTCAAGTCACTAATTCACATTTCATGTCACTACACATAACCATTTTCAACAAACAAGTTCATAATTTCATGTCACTACATTTAACTATTTTCAATTCACAAGTTCATATTTCAAGTAACTACACTTAACCATTTTCAAGATAGTAATTCTCATTTCAAGTCACTACACTTAGCCATATTCAAGTCACAAGTTCAAATTTCAAATAACTAACTTTAACCATTTTGAAGACACTAATTTACATTTCAAGTAACTCCACTTAACAATTTTCAAGTCACTAATCAACATTTCAAGTAACTAGACTTAATCATTTTCAAGTCACTAATTCACAATTCAAGTCACTACACTTAACCATTTTCAAGAAACAGGTTCACAATTTCAAGTCACTAAATTTAACCATTTCTAGAAACAAGTTCACAATTTCAAGTCACTACACTTAACCATTTTAAGAAACAAGTTCACAATTTCAAATCACTAGACTTAACAATTTTCAAGTCACTAATTCTCATGTCAAGTCACTGCACTTAACCATTTTTAAGAAACAAGTTCAAAATTTCAAGTCACTACACTTAACCATTTTCAAGTAACTAATTCACATTTCAAGTCACTGCACTAAACAATTTTAAAGAAACAAGTTCATAATTTCAAGTCACTACACTTAACCATTTTCAAGTCACTAATTCATATTTCAAGTCACTACACTTAACTATTTCAAGAAAAAAGTTCACAATTTCAAGTCCCTACACTTAGCCATTTTCAAGTCTCAAATTCACATTTGAAGTCACTACACTTAACCATTTTCTGGCAACAAATTCACAATTTGAAGTCAATATACTTAACCATTTTAAGAAAATAGTTCACAATTTTGAAGTCACTACACTTAACCATTTTCAAGAAACAAATACACAATTTTAGGACCCTACATTTAACCATTTTCAAGTCACAAGTTCACATTTCTTGTCACTACACTTAACCATTTTCAAGAAACATGTTCAAAATTTCAAGTCACTACATTTAACCATTTCAAGTGACTAGTTCACATTTCAAGTCACTACAATTTACCATTTTCAAGTCACTAATTCACATTTCAAGTCACTAGGCTTAACCATTTTCAAGTCACTAATTCACATTTCAAGTAACTTCACTTAACCATTTTCAAGAAACAAGTTCACAATTTCAAGTCACTACACTTAACCATTTTCAAGTCGCTAATTCACATTTGAAGTCACTACTCTTAACCATTTTCATGAAACAAGTTCATAATTTCAAGTAACTACATTTAACTATTTTCAAGTCACTAATTGACATTTCAAGTCACTAAACTTAACCATTTTCAAGAAACGAGTTCACAATTTCAAATCACTACATTTAACCATTTCATTAAATAATTTCACAATTTCAAGTCACTACCCTTTACCATTTTCAAGTCACTAATTCACATTTCAAGTCACTACACTTAACCATTTTCAAGTAACAAGTTCACCATTTAAATTCACTATATTTAACCATTTTCAAGTCACTAATTCACATTTCAATTCACTACAGTTAACCATTTTCAAGAAACAGGTTCACAATTTCAAGTCACTACACTTAACCATTTCAAGAAACAAGTTCACAATTTCAAGTCACTACACTTAAAAAATTTCAAGTGACTAATTAACATGCCAAGCCACTGCACTAAACCATTTTCAAGAAACAAGTTCACAATTTCAAGTCACTATATTTAACCATTTCAACAAACAAGTTCAGATTTTCAAGTCACTTCACTTACCATTTTCATGTCACTAATTTAATTTCAAGTAACTACAGTTTACCATTTTCAAGTCACTAATTCACATTTCAAGTCACTATACTTAACCATTTTCAAGTAACATGTTCAAAATTTAAAGTCACAATATTTAACCATTTTCAAGTCACTAATTGACATTACAATTCACTAAACTTAACCATTTTCAATTCACTAATTCACATTTCATGTAACTTCACTTAATCATTTTCAAGAAGCAAGTTCACAATTTCAAGTAACTAATTCACATTTCATGTTACTACACATAACCATTTTCAAGAAACAAGTTCATAATTTCATGTCACTACATTTAACTATTTTCAATTCACAAGTTCATATTTCAAGTAACTACACTTAACCATTTTCAAGATAGTAATTCTCATTTCAAGTCACTACACTTAGCCATATTCAAGTCACAAGTTCAAATTTCAAATAACTAACTTTAACCATTTTGAAGACACTAATTTACATTTCAAGTAACTCCACTTAACAATTTTCAAGTCACTAATCAACATTTCAAGTAACTAGACTTAATCATTTTCAAGTCACTAATTCACAATTCAAGTCACTACACTTAACCATTTTCAAGAAACAGGTTCACAATTTCAAGTCACTAAATTTAACCATTTCTAGAAACAAGTTCACAATTTCAAGTCACTACACTTAACCATTTTAAGAAACAAGTTCACAATTTCAAATCACTAGACTTAACAATTTTCAAGTCACTAATTCTCATGTCAAGTCACTGCACTTAACCATTTTTAAGAAACAAGTTCAAAATTTCAAGTCACTACACTTAACCATTTTCAAGTAACTAATTCACATTTCAAGTCACTGCACTAAACAATTTTAAAGAAACAAGTTCATAATTTCAAGTCACTACACTTAACCATTTTCAAGTCACTAATTCATATTTCAAGTCACTACACTTAACTATTTCAAGAAAAAAGTTCACAATTTCAAGTCCCTACACTTAGCCATTTTCAAGTCTCAAATTCACATTTGAAGTCACTACACTTAACCATTTTCTGGCAACAAATTCACAATTTGAAGTCAATATACTTAACCATTTTAAGAAAATAGTTCACAATTTTGAAGTCACTACACTTAACCATTTTCAAGAAACAAATACACAATTTTAGGACCCTACATTTAACCATTTTCAAGTCACAAGTTCACATTTCTTGTCACTACACTTAACCATTTTCAAGAAACATGTTCAAAATTTCAAGTCACTACATTTAACCATTTCAAGTGACTAGTTCACATTTCAAGTCACTACAATTTACCATTTTCAAGTCACTAATTCACATTTCAAGTCACTAGGCTTAACCATTTTCAAGTCACTAATTCACATTTCAAGTAACTTCACTTAACCATTTTCAAGAAACAAGTTCACAATTTCAAGTCACTACACTTAACCATTTTCAAGTCGCTAATTCACATTTGAAGTCACTACTCTTAACCATTTTCATGAAACAAGTTCATAATTTCAAGTAACTACATTTAACTATTTTCAAGTCACTAATTGACATTTCAAGTCACTAAACTTAACCATTTTCAAGAAACGAGTTCACAATTTCAAATCACTACATTTAACCATTTCATTAAATAATTTCACAATTTCAAGTCACTACCCTTTACCATTTTCAAGTCACTAATTCACATTTCAAGTCACTACACTTAACCATTTTCAAGTAACAAGTTCACCATTTAAATTCACTATATTTAACCATTTTCAAGTCACTAATTCACATTTCAATTCACTACAGTTAACCATTTTCAAGAAACAGGTTCACAATTTCAAGTCACTACACTTAACCATTTCAAGAAACAAGTTCACAATTTCAAGTCACTACACTTAAAAAATTTCAAGTGACTAATTAACATGCCAAGCCACTGCACTAAACCATTTTCAAGAAACAAGTTCACAATTTCAAGTCACTATATTTAACCATTTCAACAAACAAGTTCAGATTTTCAAGTCACTTCACTTACCATTTTCATGTCACTAATTTAATTTCAAGTAACTACAGTTTACCATTTTCAAGTCACTAATTCACATTTCAAGTCACTATACTTAACCATTTTCAAGTAACATGTTCAAAATTTAAAGTCACAATATTTAACCATTTTCAAGTCACTAATTGACATTACAATTCACTAAACTTAACCATTTTCAATTCACTAATTCACATTTCATGTAACTTCACTTAATCATTTTCAAGAAGCAAGTTCACAATTTCAAGTAACTAATTCACATTTCATGTTACTACACATAACCATTTTCAAGAAACAAGTTCATAATTTCATGTCACTACATTTAACTATTTTCAATTCACAAGTTCATATTTCAAGTAACTACACTTAACCATTTTCAAGACAGTAATTCTCATTTCAAGTCACTACACTTAGCCATATTCAAGTCACAAGTTCAAATTTCAAGTAACTAACTTTAACCATTTTGAAGACACTAATTCACATTTCAAGTAACTCTACTTAATAATTTTCAAGTCACTAATCAACATTTCAAGTAACTAGACTTAATCATTTTCAAGTCACTAATTCACAATTCAAGTCACTACACTTAACCATTTTCAAGAAACAGGTTCACAATTTCAAGTCACTAAATTTAACCATTTCTAGAAACAAGTTCACAATTTCAAGTCAGTACACTTAACCATTTTAAGAAACAAGTTCACAATTTCAAGTCACTAGACTTAACAATTTTCAAGTCACTAATTCTCATGTCAAGTCACTGCACTTAACCATTTTAAAGAAACAAGTTCAAAATTTCAAGTCACTATACTTAACCATTTCAAGAAACAAGTTCACAATCTCAAGTCACTACACTTTACCATTTTCAAGAAACCTGTTCACAATTTCAAGTCACTACACTTAACCATTTTCAAGTCCCTAATGTAATTTCAAGTCAATACACTTAACCATTTTCAAGTCACTAATTCACATTTCAAGTCACTACACTTATCCATTTTCAAGAAACAAGTTCACAATTTCAAATCACTAAACTTAACCATTTTCAAGTCACTAATTCAACATTTCAAGTAACTAGACTTAACCATTTTCAAGAAACAAGTTCACAATTTCAAGTCACTAGACTTAACCATTTTCAAGTTACTAATTCACAATTCAAGTCACTACACTTAACAATTTTCAAGTCACTAATTCATATGTCAAGTCACTGCACTTAACCATTGTCACGCCTCAAATCCCATTGGGGCGGACATGGCACCCGAAGCCGTTAAGGCCCGAGAGAACCATTCTATACGTTCACATACTTCTCGTCAATGGGCTAGCATTCAATCACTTATGGTTACAACATATCAATAATAGAAATCTAATAAGAACATTTATATAAACATGAGACATGGCCGTTGGAGCCATATGGTCAAAAACAAAGTACAACGTTCCTTCCTTTAACTGTACAACATCTACAAAGACTCTACCAGATACATAACCAAATCTACAGCCGGGACGAGTCCCCGCTTTATACATCTGTAATACAATACCAAAATCAACATGTACATACGACTCGAAAAGCCCCGAACGAACTGGAGCTCACCAATAATTCGCAGATAACCCGCAGCTTACTGTGGAGGTCTACTATTACCTGTGCCTGCAGCAAGTAAGGTAAGTCCCCCAAGGGACGTCAGTACAAAAGAATGTACTGAGTATGTAAGGCTATAAGCAACTGCATGAGATATAGGAACTCAAATGGAATCAAATACAAGTGAATAGATAATACTGATAAACCACCTTTACTGTAATCGTGGAACCGTATACATTACATTCATTACTTCCCTTTCTCTTTCTTTACTTTTCTTGTCTTTATAAGGCATGCCATACATATACCCAACTGATCAGTGGTAACATAATCTAGGATCGTCTCTATGCTGGGCTATAAGCCCCCTCGAGCTGCCACCCGTACATAATAAATCGGGATCATCTCTATGCTGGGCTATAAGCCCCCTCGAGCTGCCACCCGAACATAACCATATTGAGTTGCTTACTTTATTTAATCTTTGAAGTTGTTATAGTGGTGGTTATAACATTATGGATCCTTTTTGGAACAACAAAAGAGAACATCTAAAATTTGATAGTAAATATGTATTGAGGTACTTTAGAACATTTTGGAGTAGAAACAAGGTTATTATCTAGGTGGACAATATATGATGCCAAAGGATACGAAAAAGAGTAAACTTACATACCTTATATTCTCACTAAGTGGAAACAATGATTCAGATCCTTCCTTATGTGTTACTCTACAACGCAAGTACATAATGGAGCTAACATTAAAAGCTAATTATATTCCAAGTTTACAAAATGGCAATTAGTTACTTAACGGGAAGTAAAAACTGCCCAACCTCCTAAACACATGGTGTATCAATCCTCCCTTATTTATACTTCCATACAACTTTATTCCAACCCCTTACATTATAACTTACTGCTTTTGCAAAACAACACCACCAAATCAGTCCACACACCACCAAAACAGTCCACAAACCAACATAAACGTTACAAACCGGTAGGATTACCTACCTAGTTTATCCTTTACATTTCCACTCCAAAGAAACTCCATATATTCATCCCATAAGTTCACCATAATTCCTTCCACAGTAGCATACCAGAATCATTCCACAACAGTTCCAAAATTCAGTTTAAAATAACAAAAGAGTATTCTCTTTTCACTACAACAAACGTTCCATTTACCAACACGTATAAACATTCCCATCAAGCCATACATAAAAGGAACGATTTAGGGGCAGAACCACACTTTAATATACTGAAATTTCATCATCATAACTTAATTTCTTCAACACCTTAAGCCCCTATACAAGTCCAAGCCACAAGGAAGACAAATATTCATCAAAACTAACACAAGTGGACTGCCAACTAATTAAGGGACTGCCCTATACATTTTAAACATAACCAACCTGATTTACACACTTTCTAATACATATATTACATAAATATATAAGGGCAAACACTTACCAAGGCTTGCAAAGTGGAGGATTCATCCAAGAACCCTAGGGAATTTTGGGGCGGCTGATTGGGGTTTGAGAGAGGAGAGTGTGTTTTAATTTTCTGTTTTTGGAAAATGAAGTGAATGGATAAATGAGCTGAATTTCAGCTCTTTATACTACCTCTTATCCACCTCTTTTAGCTCATTCTTATCCCATTTTTTGGTCAAAAATAGTCCAAGTAGGTGATGCACCTACTTGGCTATACAAGCTGTCCAAAACAGTCCACTTTCTCACTTTATTTCTACTTGGATCATGTCTTGTTGGGCCTGAATTAATAGTAGGTGTTGGGCTGGTCCTCTTTCCATTTTTATGTACTTACTTTGGGCCTCAATTGAGTCCATTAACTTATATCCAAATGCAGCCCAATAGTTTAATTAGGTGATACACCTACTATCTTAATTAAGTCACGGAAGCACCTCGTTTATGTTCTCCCCTTTTTCCAACGTCTTAATCCTTCTACCTTAATCCACCACTTAAATTTAACTTTACACTCAAGTATGTCCTTATTATCTCAAGTTTAAATACTTTTATCCATGTTAGGTTGATCGTATAAGTTTTGAAAATGTACGGGGTGTTACAACCATTTTCAAGAAACAAGTTCACAATTTCAAATCACTACACTTAACTATTTTCAAATAACTAATTCACATTTCAAGTCACTGCACTGAACAATTTTAAAGAAACAAGTTAATAATTTCAAGTCACTACACTTAACCATTTTCAAGTCACTAATTCATATTTCAAATCACTACACTTAACTATTTCAAGAAAAAAGTTCACAATTTCAAGTCCCTACACTTAGCCATTTTCAAGTCTCAAATTCACATTTGAAGTCACTACACTTAACCATTTTCTGGAAACAAATTCACAATTTGAAGTCAATATACTTAAACATTTTAAGAAAACAGTTCACAATTTCGAAGTCACTACACTTAACCATTTTCAAGAAACAAATTCACAATTTCAGGACACTACATTTAACCATTTTCAAGTCACAAGATCACATTTCTTGTCACAACACTTAACCATTTTCAAGAAATATGTTCACAATTTCATGTCACTACATTTAACCATTTCAAGTGACAAGTTCACATTTAAAGTCACTACAATTTACTATTTTCAAGTCACTAATTCACATTTCAAGTCACTACGCTTAACCATTTTCAAGTCACTAATTCACATTTCAAGTAACTTCACTTAACCATTTTCAAGAAACAAGTTCACAATTTCAAGTCACTACACTTAACCATTTTCAAGTCACTAATTCACATTTGAAGTCACTACACTTAACCAATTTCATGAAACAAGTTCATAATTTCAAGTCACTACATTTAACTATTTTCAAGTCACTAATTCACATTTAAAGTCACTAAACTTATCCATTTTCAAGAAACAAGTTCACAATTTCATGTCACTACATTTAACCATTTCATTAAATAATTTCACAATTTCAAGTCACTGCCCTTTACCATTTTCAAGTCACTAATTCACATTTCAAGTCACTACAGTTAACCATTTTCAAGTAACAAGTTTACAATTTAAAGTCACTCTATTTAACCATTTTGAAGTCACTAATTCACATTTCAATTCACTACACTTAACCATTTTCAAGAAACAGGTTCACAATTTCAAGTCACTACACTTAACCATTTCAATAAACAAGTTCACAATTTCAAGTCACTACACTTAACAATTTTCTAGTGACTAATTCACATGCCAAGTCACTGCACTTAACCATTTTCAAGAAACAAGTTCACAATTTCAAGTCACTATATTTAACCATTTCAACAAACAAGTTCACAATTTCAAGTCACTTCACTTACCCTTTTCATGTCACTAATTTAATTTCAAGTCACTACACTTAACCATTTTCAAGTCACTAATTCACATTTCAAGTCACTACACTTAACCATTTTCAAGAAATAAGTTCACAATTTCAAGTCACTACATTTATCCATTTCATTTAACAATTTCACAATTTCAAGTCACTACACTTTACCATTTTCAAGTCACTAATTCACATTTCAAGTCACTACACTTAACCATTTTCATGTAACAAGTTCAAAATTTAAAGTCACAATATTTAACCATTTTCAAGTCACTAATTCACATTACAATTCACTGCACTTAACCATTTTCAATTCACTAATTCACATTTCAAGTAACTTCACTTAACAATTTTCAAGAAGCAAGTTCACAATTTCAAGTCACTAATTCACATTTCATGTCACTACACATAACCATTTTCAACAAACAAGTTCATAATTTCATGTCACTACATTTAACTATTTTCAATTCACAAGTTCATATTTCAAGTAACTACACTTAACCATTTTCAAGATAGTAATTCTCATTTCAAGTCACTACACTTAGCCATATTCAAGTCACAAGTTCAAATTTCAAATAACTAACTTTAACCATTTTGAAGACACTAATTTACATTTCAAGTAACTCCACTTAACAATTTTCAAGTCACTAATCAACATTTCAAGTAACTAGACTTAATCATTTTCAAGTCACTAATTCACAATTCAAGTCACTACACTTAACCATTTTCAAGAAACAGGTTCACAATTTCAAGTCACTAAATTTAACCATTTCTAGAAACAAGTTCACAATTTCAAGTCACTACACTTAACCATTTTAAGAAACAAGTTCACAATTTCAAATCACTAGACTTAACAATTTTCAAGTCACTAATTCTCATGTCAAGTCACTGCACTTAACCATTTTTAAGAAACAAGTTCAAAATTTCAAGTCACTACACTTAACCATTTTCAAGTAACTAATTCACATTTCAAGTCACTGCACTAAACAATTTTAAAGAAACAAGTTCATAATTTCAAGTCACTACACTTAACCATTTTCAAGTCACTAATTCATATTTCAAGTCACTACACTTAACTATTTCAAGAAAAAAGTTCACAATTTCAAGTCCCTACACTTAGCCATTTTCAAGTCTCAAATTCACATTTGAAGTCACTACACTTAACCATTTTCTGGCAACAAATTCACAATTTGAAGTCAATATACTTAACCATTTTAAGAAAATAGTTCACAATTTTGAAGTCACTACACTTAACCATTTTCAAGAAACAAATACACAATTTTAGGACCCTACATTTAACCATTTTCAAGTCACAAGTTCACATTTCTTGTCACTACACTTAACCATTTTCAAGAAACATGTTCAAAATTTCAAGTCACTACATTTAACCATTTCAAGTGACTAGTTCACATTTCAAGTCACTACAATTTACCATTTTCAAGTCACTAATTCACATTTCAAGTCACTAGGCTTAACCATTTTCAAGTCACTAATTCACATTTCAAGTAACTTCACTTAACCATTTTCAAGAAACAAGTTCACAATTTCAAGTCACTACACTTAACCATTTTCAAGTCGCTAATTCACATTTGAAGTCACTACTCTTAACCATTTTCATGAAACAAGTTCATAATTTCAAGTAACTACATTTAACTATTTTCAAGTCACTAATTGACATTTCAAGTCACTAAACTTAACCATTTTCAAGAAACGAGTTCACAATTTCAAATCACTACATTTAACCATTTCATTAAATAATTTCACAATTTCAAGTCACTACCCTTTACCATTTTCAAGTCACTAATTCACATTTCAAGTCACTACACTTAACCATTTTCAAGTAACAAGTTCACCATTTAAATTCACTATATTTAACCATTTTCAAGTCACTAATTCACATTTCAATTCACTACAGTTAACCATTTTCAAGAAACAGGTTCACAATTTCAAGTCACTACACTTAACCATTTCAAGAAACAAGTTCACAATTTCAAGTCACTACACTTAAAAAATTTCAAGTGACTAATTAACATGCCAAGCCACTGCACTAAACCATTTTCAAGAAACAAGTTCACAATTTCAAGTCACTATATTTAACCATTTCAACAAACAAGTTCAGATTTTCAAGTCACTTCACTTACCATTTTCATGTCACTAATTTAATTTCAAGTAACTACAGTTTACCATTTTCAAGTCACTAATTCACATTTCAAGTCACTATACTTAACCATTTTCAAGTAACATGTTCAAAATTTAAAGTCACAATATTTAACCATTTTCAAGTCACTAATTGACATTACAATTCACTAAACTTAACCATTTTCAATTCACTAATTCACATTTCATGTAACTTCACTTAATCATTTTCAAGAAGCAAGTTCACAATTTCAAGTAACTAATTCACATTTCATGTTACTACACATAACCATTTTCAAGAAACAAGTTCATAATTTCATGTCACTACATTTAACTATTTTCAATTCACAAGTTCATATTTCAAGTAACTACACTTAACCATTTTCAAGACAGTAATTCTCATTTCAAGTCACTACACTTAGCCATATTCAAGTCACAAGTTCAAATTTCAAGTAACTAACTTTAACCATTTTGAAGACACTAATTCACATTTCAAGTAACTCTACTTAATAATTTTCAAGTCACTAATCAACATTTCAAGTAACTAGACTTAATCATTTTCAAGTCACTAATTCACAATTCAAGTCACTACACTTAACCATTTTCAAGAAACAGGTTCACAATTTCAAGTCACTAAATTTAACCATTTCTAGAAACAAGTTCACAATTTCAAGTCAGTACACTTAACCATTTTAAGAAACAAGTTCACAATTTCAAGTCACTAGACTTAACAATTTTCAAGTCACTAATTCTCATGTCAAGTCACTGCACTTAACCATTTTAAAGAAACAAGTTCAAAATTTCAAGTCACTATACTTAACCATTTCAAGAAACAAGTTCACAATCTCAAGTCACTACACTTTACCATTTTCAAGAAACCTGTTCACAATTTCAAGTCACTACACTTAACCATTTTCAAGTCCCTAATGTAATTTCAAGTCAATACACTTAACCATTTTCAAGTCACTAATTCACATTTCAAGTCACTACACTTATCCATTTTCAAGAAACAAGTTCACAATTTCAAATCACTAAACTTAACCATTTTCAAGTCACTAATTCAACATTTCAAGTAACTAGACTTAACCATTTTCAAGAAACAAGTTCACAATTTCAAGTCACTAGACTTAACCATTTTCAAGTTACTAATTCACAATTCAAGTCACTACACTTAACAATTTTCAAGTCACTAATTCATATGTCAAGTCACTGCACTTAACCATTGTCACGCCTCAAATCCCATTGGGGCGGACATGGCACCCGAAGCCGTTAAGGCCCGAGAGAACCATTCTATACGTTCACATACTTCTCGTCAATGGGCTAGCATTCAATCACTTATGGTTACAACATATCAATAATAGAAATCTAATAAGAACATTTATATAAACATGAGACATGGCCGTTGGAGCCATATGGTCAAAAACAAAGTACAACGTTCCTTCCTTTAACTGTACAATATCTACAAAGACTCTACCAGATACATAACCAAATCTACAGCCGGGACGAGTCCCCGCTTTATACATCTGTAATACAATACCAAAATCAACATGTACATACGACTCGAAAAGCCCCGAACGAACTGGAGCTCACCAATAATTCGCAGATAACCCGCAGCTTACTGTGGAGGTCTACTATTACCTGTGCCTGCAGCAAGTAAGGTAAGTCCCCCAAGGGACGTCAGTACAAAAGAATGTACTGAGTATGTAAGGCTATAAGCAACTGCATGAGATATAGGAACTCAAATGGAATCAAATACAAGTGAATAGATAATACTGATAAACCACCTTTACTGTAATCGTGGAACCGTATACATTACATTCATTACTTCCCTTTCTCTTTCTTTACTTTTCTTGTCTTTATAAGGCATGCCATACATATACCCAACTGATCAGTGGTAACATAATCTAGGATCGTCTCTATGCTGGGCTATAAGCCCCCTCGAGCTGCCACCCGTACATAATAAATCGGGATCGTCTCTATGCTGGGCTATAAGCCCCCTCGAGCTGCCACCCGAACATAACCATATTGAGTTGCTTACTTTATTTAATCTTTGAAGTTGTTATAGTGGTGGTTATAACATTATGGATCCTTTTTGGAACAACAAAAGAGAACATCTAAAATTTGATAGTAAATATGTATTGAGGTACTTTAGAACATTTTGGAGTAGAAACAAGGTTATTATCTAGGTGGACAATATATGATGCCAAAGGATACGAAAAAGAGTAAACTTACATACCTTATATTCTCACTAAGTGGAAACAATGATTCAGATCCTTCCTTATGTGTTACTCTACAACGCAAGTACATAATGGAGCTAACATTAAAAGCTAATTATATTCCAAGTTTACAAAATGGCAATTAGTTACTTAACGGGAAGTAAAAACTGCCCAACCTCCTAAACACATGGTGTATCAATCCTCCCTTATTTATACTTCCATACAACTTTATTCCAACCCCTTACATTATAACTTACTGCTTTTGCAAAACAACACCACCAAATCAGTCCACACACCACCAAAACAGTCCACAAACCAACATAAACGTTACAAACCGGTAGGATTACCTACCTAGTTTATCCTTTACATTTCCACTCCAAAGAAACTCCATATATTCATCCCATAAGTTCACCATAATTCCTTCCACAGTAGCATACCAGAATCATTCCACAACAGTTCCAAAATTCAGTTTAAAATAACAAAAGAGTATTCTCTTTTCACTACAACAAACGTTCCATTTACCAACACGTATAAACATTCCCATCAAGCCATACATAAAAGGAACGATTTAGGGGCAGAACCACACTTTAATATACTGAAATTTCATCATCATAACTTAATTTCTTCAACACCTTAAGCCCCTATACAAGTCCAAGCCACAAGGAAGACAAATATTCATCAAAACTAACACAAGTGGACTGCCAACTAATTAAGGGACTGCCCTATACATTTTAAACATAACCAACCTGATTTACACACTTTCTAATACATATATTACATAAATATATAAGGGCAAACACTTACCAAGGCTTGCAAAGTGGAGGATTCATCCAAGAACCCTAGGGAATTTTGGGGCGGCTGATTGGGGTTTGAGAGAGGAGAGTGTGTTTTAATTTTCTGTTTTTGGAAAATGAAGTGAATGGATAAATGAGCTGAATTTCAGCTCTTTATACTACCTCTTATCCACCTCTTTTAGCTCATTCTTATCCCATTTTTTGGTCAAAAATAGTCCAAGTAGGTGATGCACCTACTTGGCTATACAAGCTGTCCAAAACAGTCCACTTTCTCACTTTATTTCTACTTGGATCATGTCTTGTTGGGCCTGAATTAATAGTAGGTGTTGGGCTGGTCCTCTTTCCATTTTTATGTACTTACTTTGGGCCTCAATTGAGTCCATTAACTTATATCCAAATGCAGCCCAATAGTTTAATTAGGTGATACACCTACTATCTTAATTAAGTCACGGAAGCACCTCGTTTATGTTCTCCCCTTTTTCCAACGTCTTAATCCTTCTACCTTAATCCACCACTTAAATTTAACTTTACACTCAAGTATGTCCTTATTATCTCAAGTTTAAATACTTTTATCCATGTTAGGTTGATCGTATAAGTTTTGAAAATGTACGGGGTGTTACAACCATTTTCAAGAAACAAGTTCACAATTTCAAATCACTACACTTAACTATTTTCAAATAACTAATTCACATTTCAAGTCACTGCACTGAACAATTTTAAAGAAACAAGTTAATAATTTCAAGTCACTACACTTAACCATTTTCAAGTCACTAATTCATATTTCAAATCACTACACTTAACTATTTCAAGAAAAAATTAGCAATATTAAAACAAATATATGCCCAAAGAGTACAAGCAAGATTAGCAAAACAAAATGAAAAAATAAAAAAAGAAAAAGAAAAAAAGTTAGCAATGGAATTAGAAAAGTTAAAAGAACAAATACACTTAGAAAGCTTAAACCCTGACGAAGAATCTCCAAATATAAGTATTGATAACATCACAATAGATAATTTAACTATAGATAATATAACCATAAATGAATCTGAATCCGAAATAAATTTAGACAATAATGACAATAATGACAATAATGACGAAAACAGTGAAACATATACCCAAATAATGAACCAAATAACAGATTTAAATATAAATACAACAAATGCTGAACCAAATATAAATACCATCAAAAAAGAACAACCAAGTACAAGTAGAACATATGAGAAAAGAAGATATGATAATCCGCGAACCAGAGAACCTACATATTGGACAGTAACAGATGATAATAGATACGAAGCAATATGGCAAAGTAGACTAAATAAATGGACACCAAATAAACCCCCAGAATCCTCACAATTTTTAGATTTAGATTGTGTTACAGATGTAAATAAAACAATACAAGTATGGATAGGACAAATTGCAAAACAATTAATAGATAATAAAATATCAGTAGCAGATACACCAGGATATATAGAAAGAACACTAATAGGAACAGTAAAATTATGGCTACATAATATAACAGCTGAAGGTAGAGCAGCTTTAAGAAATAATAAAGATAGTAGTGGAACAATTACAACATCAAGCATAGCTATATTAGACAAATACGAATTTGGAATTAGAAATGAATTTGGAAGTATGACAACAGAATTAGCAGAACAGGAAAAAGATAAAAATCTAAACAGACAATTAATGAATAAATTATCAATATGCAATATGTGTTATATAGATGAATATACATGCGCTTTTAAAGATTACTATTATAGAGCAATATATACTCATGAAGAAGCTATAGCAGTTAGAAGAACATATTTTACAAAATTACCTGAACCATTTAGTACAAAAATTATAACAGCATGGGACGCAGCTAGTTTAACAGATACATTAGGAGCTAGAATAAAATATTTACAAACATGGTTTATAGGACTATGTGATGAATATAAAGATAAACAAAAATTAGATAAAGTATTAACAAAAAATATGGCATGTTGTACACAAAAGATAGCACCACAATTTGGTTGTAAAACTAAGAAAAATAAGTTTAGATATAAAAAACGATTTAAAAGATATAAATCCTTTAAGTCAAAATATAAATACAAAAACCCAAGAAAACGATATTATATAAAAAATTATAAACGAAAAAGACCTTATCGACCTAAGAAAAAATTATCAGAATGCAAATGTTATAACTGTGGAAAATTAGGACACTTAGCTAAAGATTGTAAAATACCTAAAGATATTAAGAAAAAACAAATCACGGAAATAAGAGTAGAAGAAAATATTTATACAGAATTACCATACATAGATTATGATTTAGAAAGTAACGATAGTATTTATGAACTAAATGAATTGCCAGATATAGAAATGAATAACTCAGATTTAGAAACTGATTTGAATAATGATGATATTAACAATATAAATCTATCAGATACAGAAAACGAAATTGATGACTGAATCAGGAATAATAGAAAAAGAAAATTACCAAACTGAAGATAGTAATAACCAGAAAATAATATTTGACTCAAATATATACAAGCAAATCACAAAGCAAGAAATAACCTTAAAAATAGATAATGTATTAGATGTACCAATGGTAAAATATTGGTTCAAAAAACCAAAGGAAGAATATTATATAATAAGCCAAAAAGAACATACAGTAGACTGTAAATATACACAAGGTAGTGCAATGGTACCCATAATAAGTAAAAGAGAAATAACTAAAGAAATACAAGCATTAAAACCAAAACCAAAAAACGAAATAACTCATGTACACTTAGGAGCAATACAGATATTAATAAAAGCATGTTTTAAGGAAGGAATAAATACACCTATAGAACTATACTTAGCAGATGATAGAATTAAATACCCAATTGAACAAAGTATAATTAGTGCAGTAAAAGGAAATTTAATATACCAAAAATTTAAGTTTACCGTTAACCCAAATTATACAGTAGCAATAAAAGATAGAAATATAGATAAATCTCTAGTATTATATTGGAAGCTATCAGGAATAGAATTAACCCCTGGAAGTAAAATATTCACAGCAAGATGCAAAAATTTATATATTTTAACTACTAAACATATGGTACAAGCAACTAATAAAATTGATAAGATTAATATAGAATCCCCATTTGACAATATCTTAACAGTTATAGATAATAATGATTATAGTTATGATGAATTAAATATGAATCAAGAATTAGATATAGTAAAAGAGAGAATAGGAATGACACCAAAAAGACAAATAGATGCCCCTTCATCCTCATCAAGAATGAGCACATCCAGAAGAATAGAATATGAAATACCTAATGAAATAATACCAACACAACATCCTTATTATATAACAGGAATATTAAATCAACGAAAATATTTAATCTTAATCAACACAGGAGAACAAGATAATTGGATAACTAGAGAATTAATTACAGAAGATGATATTATAATACAAGAACAAGAAATACCCGATTTACCAATAGAATTAAAACAGACAAAGGAAATAACTATTCAAGAATTAATTATAGGCGGAATACCTATAAATATACAATTTACAATAGGACAGATAAATCCAAATATAGTTTTAGGACTACAATGGCTAGAACAAGTAAAACCATATAAGTTAGAAGATAAAAGATTACTAATCCATTACCAAAACAAGAATGTAATAATCAATAGAACAAAATCAATATTATAAAAATACATTAGCATGAAAGTATATATATTAGCAAAAATAATTGTGGAAGGATATAATAGTAGATATTATACACCAATGATAGACACAGGCGCAGAAGCAAATTTATGTAGATACAATTGTTTACCAGAATCTAAATGGCAAAAGATAAAAAATCCAACTGTATTTTCAGGATTTAATGACGAAGGAAGTATAATAAAATATTATGCAAAAGATGTCAAACTACAAATATATGATAAAATACTAACAATAAAAACGATGTATAACTATGATTTCACAACAAGAGATATCATATTAGGAATGCCCTTTATAGATGAACTATACCCACATATATTAACTAAAACACACTGTTGGTTTACAACACCTTGTAAACAAAAAATAGGAGCCAAAAGAGTACAAAATAAACCTAGAAAAATAACACCATGGATAAAAGGATCAGAAAAAATAACACAAAAACTAGAAAATCAACTAACAACAGAGAAAGCAATAGAAATTATAACCTTTAATATCAACATGTTACAACCAATCTATGATAAATTAGAACCTTTATATAGTGACAATCCACTGAAAGGATGGAATAAGCATAAAACAACCGTTACTATAGAACTAATAGATGAAAATAGTATAATAACCCAAAAACCATTGAAATACAATTTCGATGATTTAAAAGAATTTACCTTACACATTAATGAATTACTTACAAACAATTACATCCAAACTAGTAATAGCAAACATACTAGTCCAGCCTTTATTGTTAACAAACATAGTGAACAAAAAAGAGGGAAAAGTAGGATGGTTATTGATTATAGAAACCTAAATGCCAAAACTAAAACTTATAATTACCCAATACCAAATAAAATATTAAAAATTAGACAAATCCAAGGATATAATTACTTTAGCAAATTTGATTGCAAATCAGGATTTTATCATTTAAAATTAGAAGATAACTCTAAACATTTAACAGCATTCACAGTACCCCAAGGATTTTATGAATGGAATGTTTTACCCTTTGGATATAAAAATGCACCAGGTAGATATCAACATTTTATGGATATATATTTCACACAATTAGAAAATTGCATTGTATATATTGATGATATATTGTTATACTCAAGAACAGAAGACGAGCATATACAATTACTAAATAAATTCATTAACATTATAGATACAGCAGGAATTAGTCTAAGTAAAAGCAAGGCAGAAATAATGAAAAACCAAATAGAATTTCTAGGCATACAAATAGATAAGAATGGAGTAAAAATGCAGACACATATAGTACAAAAAATTATAAATTCAGATGAAATACTAGATACAAAGAAAAAATTACAATCCTTTTTAGGATTAGTAAACCAAGTACGAGAATATATACCAAAATTAGCAGAATATTTAAAGCCATTACATAAGAAACTAAAAAAGGATATTGAATATCATTTCGACCAAACAGATAAAAAACATATACAAAAGGTTAAAGAATTATGTCAAAAATTACCAAAATTATATTTTCCAGATATTACAAAAGAGTTTATATATATAGTAGAAACAGATGCCAGTAACCATAGTTACGGTGGAGTATTAAAATATAAATATATTGACACAAAACAGGAACATCACTGTAGATATCATTCAGGAACATTTACGGAACCTCAAGATAAATGGGAAATAAATAGAAAAGAATTATTTGCTTTATATAAATGTTTATTAACATTTGAACCATATATTGTTTATAACAAATTTATTGTTAGAACAGATAATACGCAAGTAAAATGGTGGCTAACAAGAAAATTAGACGACTCAGTTACAACAAAAGAAATACGAAGACTTGTCTTAAATATACAAAATTTTACATTTTCAATAGAAGTGATCAGTACTAACAAAAATATCACTGCAGACTACTTATCAAGACAAAGCTACTCAGACAGATCAAGATAGCCAAATGGATATTTTATTAAAAGCTATGACTACACTTTGCTTAAAAGTGGACAGTTTTGAGCTAGAATTAAAAGAGCTAAAGAAGGAAAGAGCTACAAGTCAGCCGCATGACTCAAAATATGCTGAACTATGTCAATCGGAAGACATAAAAATTCCAGAACTAGAAGGAGACGTTGAGAAACTCCATAAAACTCATAACAAGTTTGTTAATGCAGCTACAGGAAAAACATCTACGGAAGCAAGCAGCTCAAATACAACCAGTCAACCTACAAAGAGACAAAACCAAAATTTAAATAGCCAGTTTACAAAAACCTCTATCAGAAATAAACAACCCTTAAATCTATCACATCCGACTATACCAAGTCCACAAACATCCACATATGCCGCAAGCTTAAGCCAAAATAAACAAGTATACAACCATATTTCTAGAGCTTATATACAAAATATGTATAAAACCCAAACATTTTTGAATTTACATCCAAGATCTCAGACAACCAATGACCCTCAAAAAGATTTTATAACTCAAAAACTACAAGGATATAATAAATTAATTGCCCAGCCTGGCACCAGTGCAAATTTAGTACGTACATGCTACGAATATGGACTACTCGCAACAGTATATACAGCCGATGGAGCAGAACTACAACAAATACCAGACTTATATAATGCCTTTGCAATATACAAAAGAATTACAGACGGATCATTCTTTTATATCAGATGTTATTCAGCACCAGCAGAAATATTATACAACGAGATAAAACCACTCATCCAAGTCGTAAAAATTGGACTTACCAGAGACATGATTATTCCAGAGGATATAGAACAACAACCGGAAATACCAGAAGTAGACATACCAACATTCTTCGCTACAAAAAGATTAATAGGACTACAGGTGATTATTCAAGAACTAGTCAACAATTATACCAATGGACATAACATATGGAAATATCATTGTAGAGACCATTCTATGATCTATGCAAATGCAAGAGTACTACGCCAAGAAGATATGGAAGAAGTACGTAGTTGGATATGGACATTACTAAGACCTGAAGATACCCCAACAACAAGAGCTATCAAAAAGGATTTTATTTCAGAAAATTTATTAGTAAAATATTGCCAGTATTTAGGACCGAAATACCCAGATCACCATTGTTCAAAGTGCAGTGGAGGAAATACCACAACTATACCAGAAGTGAATCTAGAATGAAGACAGCAGGACAAAAGCTACAGACAAAAAATAATGGGAAGACCCACAGATATTTTTTAGTTTGTCTTATTATGTAAATTATTGTACTAATTAGTTTTCTTTAGTGGGAATATGGTACACACCCCACACGTTTTTCTTTAGTATGATTAGAATAGAATAAGTTAGAAAGTCAAAAAACAAACAGTGACTAGCACTGTGTACTTTTTGAAAAATATGTAAAAGAAGACGCGTTTTTTTCTTTTCTTTCAGAAGTCGTAAAGCAAACAGTTTATTAGACTGTTTACTCACGCGGTTTCTTTATGTAAATTATTGAGGCACTTGCCTCTTATGTATATAAATAGAGACGAACAGATGAGAAGAAAGGCAAGCAATTCTGCTTACCTATAACTCTCTCATGTGTTGAGAACTCACCATATATAAAAAATATTTTACAGATATAGCATGGAGGAATCCAATATAACTTCATCAACATCACATACTACTGAGGAACTAACGACAACGGTATACTCATATTTACATATGTGTAACTAATCTATCATATTCCTAATAATCTCTATTTAGATTATTATTATTTATCATGTTGTAGTTTGATTATGTTACATTATCCTTATTAGTTTGCTATGATTAGGAAGCTGAGAGTAAGTTAGGCCCAGACTAAGCTTTTCCAAAATGGTTGAACCCAGAAGAAGGCTAGAAATGCCGTGAATAGGGTAGTAAACCAACTGAAGTAAGCAGGGTTAGGGTAAACTGATTAAAGCTGGACCTCATAGTAGTGACCAACCGGATAATTAAACATACTGAACTACTAGATGATAAAGATGATAATATAAGCAGAGGTTAGAAGGAATAATTTGATTAAACACAGAAGTAAGAAATGACAGAACCTAGTTATGCAAAACCCGAGATAGCAGAAACTAGTAACCCTAAACAAACAGAAGATATAGAAAGATATAAGACACCAATACCTAAGTATCTTATAAATGGAGATAAAGACTATAAAATATTAGTCTTATATGTATTAAAAAATTTAGATACAGATATCACACAAAGAATATATAACCTACTATTTAACCATGAAATAATAGATTTAATGAAAGAATTATGGTTAGACACAATATTAAACAATGATAGTGATGATGACTCTAGAAATAATGATATATACCTTGACATAGATACAGAAGGATATCTAGAATTTTATTAAAATGAACCAAGAAGATTTAGAAAATTGGCAAAAAACTATAAATGAATTAAGAGAAAGAGAAACCTTAATACAATACAATCTAGATAAATATATTCAAACCCAGAATGAAGCATATCTAGATTTAATAGTACAAGATATTAACCAAATATTAAGATTAATTAGACAAAGAGATATTTATTTTAATTCCGCATTTACATAAATGTCTCTAGAAGAAAGATCAAAGGACCACCCCCCACAAATGGTATCAGAGCATAGGATAAAAAGAAATAATACTGATATAATTAATACAAAAACTAATAACGCTATTATAAAGCATAGGAATAAAAAATCTAGGAATAAAGATGTTATATTAGATAAGAATACCAATAATATTTACAAAAATAGAATAAAGAAACATAATAAAAAACAATTTATAATAAAAACGGAAAACATGAAAGGAATTGAATATGGAGAAGATCTACCAGATGAACATCCCAGATGTATAAGATTGGATAAACAAATAAATATAGCAACTAAATTACAGAAACTGAGACTAAATTTAGATAAATTATATGAAAAATACGAATACACAAAAATACCTGAATTAATAGATACAATTTCTTATACTGAATATGAATATATAAGACAACTTATAAAACAACAAGAATATAAATATGATGAATTATAATGTATAAACGACAACAACCAAAAGTAGTTAGAAAAATAAAAATACACTATTTGACAAGAAGAATTGAAAAACAGAGTAAAATAAAAAGTCAACAAAAATATAACCTACGAGAAGTAACACAAATAATTAACAAGATAGACAACTTATATAAAGTGATGACAAGATTAGTCAAAGCATTAGATAAAATAACTATATCATTAAAACAGGCTATAAATGGATAAGCCAGAATCAAGTAACCCAGTATATATATATCCAGAAACACCAAAAATAATAAGAAAAATGGAATTATTAAGAAAATTAAGTGATATACACGAAGAACTTAAATTCAGAAAAGAAAGATTAAATTACAATATATTTGCAGGAGTAGCTAAAAAATCGATAGAAGCACAAAAACAAACTATACAAGAATTAGAATTACAAAAAGATATATTAGAAATTAAATATGCATATGAATAAAGAAGAATACCCAGTAGAAGAAAAAACATTTTTAGGAACAGATGGAACACAAATAATAATAACACACTCGAATTTAGGACGACGATATAGGAAAATAGGTACAAAATTACATTTAATGCCAGACCCAATATCAGCTAAATTAGAAGATAGTCTAACAGAAATGATAAGATTACAAAAGGAAAATACTGAAATAGACCAAAAATTAGAAATAGAAAAAATAAGATTAGAAGCCAGAAAAGAAATCGAACAACTAAAAAACCAACAAATAAAACAAACCCCTCCTCAAAAACCTATACCACCTCAAGAACCAATCCCTGAATATGAACCAGAACCTGAAACATCCGAATCATCTACAAAAATACAAGAAATGGAAAGAGAATTTTGTTCCACTACTATCTTTATTATTTCTTAAAGCTGCTCTACCTTCAGCTGTTATATTATGTAGCCATAATTTTACTGTTCCTATTAGTGTTCTTTCTATATATCCTGGTGTATCTGCTACTGATATTTTATTATCTATTAATTGTTTTGCAATTTGTCCTATCCATACTTGTATTGTTTTATTTACATCTGTAACACAATCTAAATCTAAAAATTGTGAGGATTCTGGGGGTTTATTTGGTGTCCATTTATTTAGTCTACTTTGCCATATTGCTTCGTATCTATTATCATCTGTTACTGTCCAATATGTAGGTTCTCTGGTTCGCGGATTATCATATCTTCTTTTCTCATATGTTCTACTTGTACTTGGTTGTTCTTTTTTGATGGTATTTATATTTGGTTCAGCATTTGTTGTATTTATATTTAAATCTGTTATTTGGTTCATTATTTGGGTATATGTTTCACTGTTTTCGTCATTATTGTCATTATTGTCATTATTGTCTAAATTTATTTCGGATTCAGATTCATTTATGGTTATATTATCTATAGTTAAATTATCTATTGTGATGTTATCAATACTTATATTTGGAGATAAAACTCATAACAAGTTTGTTAATGCAGCTACAGGAAAAACATCTACGGAAGCAAGCAGCTCAAATACAACCAGTCAACCTACAAAGAGACAAAACCAAAATTTAAATAGCCAGTTTACAAAAACCTCTATCAGAAATAAACAACCCTTAAATCTATCACATCCGACTATACCAAGTCCACAAACATCCACATATGCCGCAAGCTTAAGCCAAAATAAACAAGTATACAACCATATTTCTAGAGCTTATATACAAAATATGTATAAAACCCAAACATTTTTGAATTTACATCCAAGATCTCAGACAACCAATGACCCTCAAAAAGATTTTATAACTCAAAAACTACAAGGATATAATAAATTAATTGCCCAGCCTGGCACCAGTGCAAATTTAGTACGTACATGCTACGAATATGGACTACTCGCAACAGTATATACAGCCGATGGAGCAGAACTACAACAAATACCAGACTTATATAATGCCTTTGCAATATACAAAAGAATTACAGACGGATCATTCTTTTATATCAGATGTTATTCAGCACCAGCAGAAATATTATACAACGAGATAAAACCACTCATCCAAGTCGTAAAAATTGGACTTACCAGAGACATGATTATTCCAGAGGATATAGAACAACAACCGGAAATACCAGAAGTAGACATACCAACATTCTTCGCTACAAAAAGATTAATAGGACTACAGGTGATTATTCAAGAACTAGTCAACAATTATACCAATGGACATAACATATGGAAATATCATTGTAGAGACCATTCTATGATCTATGCAAATGCAAGAGTACTACGCCAAGAAGATATGGAAGAAGTACGTAGTTGGATATGGACATTACTAAGACCTGAAGATACCCCAACAACAAGAGCTATCAAAAAGGATTTTATTTCAGAAAATTTATTAGTAAAATATTGCCAGTATTTAGGACCGAAATACCCAGATCACCATTGTTCAAAGTGCAGTGGAGGAAATACCACAACTATACCAGAAGTGAATCTAGAATGAAGACAGCAGGACAAAAGCTACAGACAAAAAATAATGGGAAGACCCACAGATATTTTTTAGTTTGTCTTATTATGTAAATTATTGTACTAATTAGTTTTCTTTAGTGGGAATATGGTACACACCCCACACGTTTTTCTTTAGTATGATTAGAATAGAATAAGTTAGAAAGTCAAAAAACAAACAGTGACTAGCACTGTGTACTTTTTGAAAAATATGTAAAAGAAGACGCGTTTTTTTTCTTTTCTTTCAGAAGTCGTAAAGCAAACAGTTTATTAGACTGTTTACTCACGCGGTTTCTTTATGTAAATTATTGAGGCACTTGCCTCTTATGTATATAAATAGAGACGAACAGATGAGAAGAAAGGCAAGCAATTCTGCTTACCTATAACTCTCTCATGTGTTGAGAACTCACCATATATAAAAAATATTTTACAGATATAGCATGGAGGAATCCAATATAACTTCATCAACATCACATACTACTGAGGAACTAACGACAACGGTATACTCATATTTACATATGTGTAACTAATCTATCATATTCCTAATAATCTCTATTTAGATTATTATTATTTATCATGTTGTAGTTTGATTATGTTACATTATCCTTATTAGTTTGCTATGATTAGGAAGCTGAGAGTAAGTTAGGCCCAGACTAAGCTTTTCCAAAATGGTTGAACCCAGAAGAAGGCTAGAAATGCCGTGAATAGGGTAGTAAACCAACTGAAGTAAGCAGGGTTAGGGTAAACTGATTAAAGCTGGACCTCATAGTAGTGACCAACCGGATAATTAAACATACTGAACTACTAGATGATAAAGATGATAATATAAGCAGAGGTTAGAAGGAATAATTTGATTAAACACAGAAGTAAGAAATGACAGAACCTAGTTATGCAAAACCCGAGATAGCAGAAACTAGTAACCCTAAACAAACAGAAGATATAGAAAGATATAAGACACCAATACCTAAGTATCTTATAAATGGAGATAAAGACTATAAAATATTAGTCTTATATGTATTAAAAAATTTAGATACAGATATCACACAAAGAATATATAACCTACTATTTAACCATGAAATAATAGATTTAATGAAAGAATTATGGTTAGACACATTATTAAACAATGATAGTGATGATGACTCTAGAAATAATGATATATACCTTGACATAGATACAGAAGGATATCTAGAATTTTATTAAAATGAACCAAGAAGATTTAGAAAATTGGCAAAAAACTATAAATGAATTAAGAGAAAGAGAAACCTTAATACAATACAATCTAGATAAATATATTCAAACCCAGAATGAAGCATATCTAGATTTAATAGTACAAGATATTAACCAAATATTAAGATTAATTAGACAAAGAGATATTTATTTTAATTCCGCATTTACATAAATGTCTCTAGAAGAAAGATCAAAGGACCACCCCCCACAAATGGTATCAGAGCATAGGATAAAAAGAAATAATACTGATATAATTAATACAAAAACTAATAACGCTATTATAAAGCATAGGAATAAAAAATCTAGGAATAAAGATGTTATATTAGATAAGAATACCAATAATATTTACAAAAATAGAATAAAGAAACATAATAAAAAACAATTTATAATAAAAACGGAAAACATGAAAGGAATTGAATATGGAGAAGATCTACCAGATGAACATCCCAGATGTATAAGATTGGATAAACAAATAAATATAGCAACTAAATTACAGAAACTGAGACTAAATTTAGATAAATTATATGAAAAATACGAATACACAAAAATACCTGAATTAATAGATACAATTTCTTATACTGAATATGAATATATAAGACAACTTATAAAACAACAAGAATATAAATATGATGAATTATAATGTATAAACGACAACAACCAAAAGTAGTTAGAAAAATAAAAATACACTATTTGACAAGAAGAATTGAAAAACAGAGTAAAATAAAAAGTCAACAAAAATATAACCTACGAGAAGTAACACAAATAATTAACAAGATAGACAACTTATATAAAGTAATGACAAGATTAGTCAAAGCATTAGATAAAATAACTATATCATTAAAACAGGCTATAAATGGATAAGCCAGAATCAAGTAACCCAGTATATATATATCCAGAAACACCAAAAATAATAAGAAAAATGGAATTATTAAGAAAATTAAGTGATATACACGAAGAACTTAAATTCAGAAAAGAAAGATTAAATTACAATATATTTGCAGGAGTAGCTAAAAAATCGATAGAAGCACAAAAACAAACTATACAAGAATTAGAATTACAAAAAGATATATTAGAAATTAAATATGCATATGAATAAAGAAGAATACCCAGTAGAAGAAAAAACATTTTTAGGAACAGATGGAACACAAATAATAATAACACACTCGAATTTAGGACGACGATATAGGAAAATAGGTACAAAATTACATTTAATGCCAGACCCAATATCAGCTAAATTAGAAGATAGTCTAACAGAAATGATAAGATTACAAAAGGAAAATACTGAAATAGACCAAAAATTAGAAATAGAAAAAATAAGATTAGAAGCCAGAAAAGAAATCGAACAACTAAAAAACCAACAAATAAAACAAACCCCTCCTCAAAAACCTATACCACCTCAAGAACCAATCCCTGAATATGAACCAGAACCTGAAACATCCGAACAACCAAGTACAAGTAGAACATATGAGAAAAGAAGATATGATAATCCGCGAACCAGAGAACCTACATATTGGACAGTAACAGATGATAATAGATACGAAGCAATATGGCAAAGTAGACTAAATAAATGGACACCAAATAAACCCCCAGAATCCTCACAATTTTTAGATTTAGATTGTGTTACAGATGTAAATAAAACAATACAAGTATGGATAGGACAAATTGCAAAACAATTAATAGATAATAAAATATCAGTAGCAGATACACCAGGATATATAGAAAGAACACTAATAGGAACAGTAAAATTATGGCTACATAATATAACAGCTGAAGGTAGAGCAGGTTCTCTGGTTCGCGGATTATCATATCTTCTTTTCTCATATGTTCTACTTGTACTTGGTTGTTCTTTTTTGATGGTATTTATATTTGGTTCAGCATTTGTTGTATTTATATTTAAATCTGTTATTTGGTTCATTATTTGGGTATATGTTTCACTGTTTTCGTCATTATTGTCATTATTGTCATTATTGTCTAAATTTATTTCGGATTCAGATTCATTTATGGTTATATTATCTATAGTTAAATTATCTATTGTGATGTTATCAATACTTATATTTGGAGATTCTTCGTCAGGGTTTAAGCTTTCTAAGTGTATTTGTTCTTTTAACTTTTCTAATTCCATTGCTAACTTTTTTTCTTTTTCTTTTTTTATTTTTTCATTTTGTTTTGCTAATCTTGCTTGTACTCTTTGGGCATATATTTGTTTTAATATTTCTAATTCTCTTTCCATTTCTTGTATTTTTGTAGATGATTCGGATGTTTCAGGTTCTGGTTCATATTCAGGGATTGGTTCTTGAGGTGGTATAGGTTTTTGAGGAGGGGTTTGTTTTATTTGTTGGTTTTTTAGTTGTTCGATTTCTTTTCTGGCTTCTAATCTTATTTTTTCTATTTCTAATTTTTGGTCTATTTCAGTATTTTCCTTTTGTAATCTTATCATTTCTGTTAGACTATCTTCTAATTTAGCTGATATTGGGTCTGACATTAAATGTAATTTTGTACCTATTTTCCTATATCGTCGTCCTAAATTCGAGTGTGTTATTATTATTTGTGTTCCATCTGTTCCTAAAAATGTTTTTTCTTCTACTGGGTATTCTTCTTTATTCATATGCATATTTAATTTCTAATATATCTTTTTGTAATTCTAATTCTTGTATAGTTTGTTTTTGTGCTTCTATCGATTTTTTAGCTACTCCTGCAAATATATTGTAATTTAATCTTTCTTTTCTGAATTTAAGTTCTTCGTGTATATCACTTAATTTTCTTAATAATTCCATTTTTCTTATTATTTTTGGTGTTTCTGGATATATATATACTGGGTTACTTGATTCTGGCTTATCCATTTATAGCCTGTTTTAATGATATAGTTATTTTATCTAATGCTTTGACTAATCTTGTCATCACTTTATATAAGTTGTCTATCTTGTTAATTATTTGTGTTACTTCTCGTAGGTTATATTTTTGTTGACTTTTTATTTTACTCTGTTTTTCAATTCTTCTTGTCAAATAGTGTATTTTTATTTTTCTAACTACTTTTGGTTGTTGTCGTTTATACATTATAATTCATCATATTTATATTCTTGTTGTTTTATAAGTTGTCTTATATATTCATATTCAGTATAAGAAATTGTATCTATTAATTCAGGTATTTTTGTGTATTCGTATTTTTCATATAATTTATCTAAATTTAGTCTCAGTTTCTGTAATTTAGTTGCTATATTTATTTGTTTATCCAATCTTATACATCTGGGATGTTCATCTGGTAGATCTTCTCCATATTCAATTCCTTTCATGTTTTCCGTTTTTATTATAAATTGTTTTTTATTATGTTTCTTTATTCTATTTTTGTAAATATTATTGGTATTCTTATCTAATATAACATCTTTATTCCTAGATTTTTTATTCCTATGCTTTATAATAGCGTTATTAGTTTTTGTATTAATTATATCAGTATTATTTCTTTTTATCCTATGCTCTGATACCATTTGTGGGGGGTGGTCCTTTGATCTTTCTTCTAGAGACATTTATGTAAATGCGGAATTAAAATAAATATCTCTTTGTCTAATTAATCTTAATATTTGGTTAATATCTTGTACTATTAAATCTAGATATGCTTCATTCTGGGTTTGAATATATTTATCTAGATTGTATTGTATTAAGGTTTCTCTTTCTCTTAATTCATTTATAGTTTTTTGCCAATTTTCTAAATCTTCTTGGTTCATTTTAATAAAATTCTAGATATCCTTCTGTATCTATGTCAAGGTATATATCATTATTTCTAGAGTCATCATCACTATCATTGTTTAATATTGTGTCTAACCATAATTCTTTCATTAAATCTATTATTTCATGGTTAAATAGTAGGTTATATATTCTTTGTGTGATATCTGTATCTAAATTTTTTAATACATATAAGACTAATATTTTATAGTCTTTATCTCCATTTATAAGATACTTAGGTATTGGTGTCTTATATCTTTCTATATCTTCTGTTTGTTTAGGGTTACTAGTTTCTGCTATCTCGGGTTTTGCATAACTAGGTTCTGTCATTTCTTACTTCTGTGTTTAATCAAATTATTCCTTCTAACCTCTGCTTATATTATCATCTTTATCATCTAGTAGTTCAGTATGTTTAATTATCCGGTTGGTCACTACTATGAGGTCCAGCTTTAATCAGTTTACCCTAACCCTGCTTACTTCAGTTGGTTTACTACCCTATTCACGGCATTTCTAGCCTTCTTCTGGGTTCAACCATTTTGGAAAAGCTTAGTCTGGGCCTAACTTACTCTCAGCTTCCTAATCATAGCAAACTAATAAGGATAATGTAACATAATCAAACTACAACATGATAAATAATAATAATCTAAATAGAGATTATTAGGAATATGATAGATTAGTTACACATATGTAAATATGAGTATACCGTTGTCGTTAGTTCCTCAGTAGTATGTGATGTTGATGAAGTTATATTGGATTCCTCCATGCTATATCTGTAAAATATTTTTTATATATGGTGAGTTCTCAACACATGAGAGAGTTATAGGTAAGCAGAATTGCTTGCCTTTCTTCTCATCTGTTCGTCTCTATTTATATACATAAGAGGCAAGTGCCTCAATAATTTACATAAAGAAACCGCGTGAGTAAACAGTCTAATAAACTGTTTGCTTTACGACTTCTGAAAGAAAAGAAAAAAAACGCGTCTTCTTTTACATATTTTTCAAAAAGTACACAGTGCTAGTCACTGTTTGTTTTTTGACTTTCTAACTTATTCTATTCTAATCATACTAAAGAAAAACGTGTGGGGTGTGTACCATATTCCCACTAAAGAAAACTAATTAGTACAATAATTTACATAATAAGACAAACTAAAAAATATCTGTGGGTCTTCCCATTATTTTTTGTCTGTAGCTTTTGTCCTGCTGTCTTCATTCTAGATTCACTTCTGGTATAGTTGTGGTATTTCCTCCACTGCACTTTGAACAATGGTGATCTGGGTATTTCGGTCCTAAATACTGGCAATATTTTACTAATAAATTTTCTGAAATAAAATCCTTTTTGATAGCTCTTGTTGTTGGGGTATCTTCAGGTCTTAGTAATGTCCATATCCAACTACGTACTTCTTCCATATCTTCTTGGCGTAGTACTCTTGCATTTGCATAGATCATAGAATGGTCTCTACAATGATATTTCCATATGTTATGTCCATTGGTATAATTGTTGACTAGTTCTTGAATAATCACCTGTAGTCCTATTAATCTTTTTGTAGCGAAGAATGTTGGTATGTCTACTTCTGGTATTTCCGGTTGTTGTTCTATATCCTCTGGAATAATCATGTCTCTGGTAAGTCCAATTTTTACGACTTGGATGAGTGGTTTTATCTCGTTGTATAATATTTCTGCTGGTGCTGAATAACATCTGATATAAAAGAATGATCCGTCTGTAATTCTTTTGTATATTGCAAAGGCATTATATAAGTCTGGTATTTGTTGTAGTTCTGCTCCATCGGCTGTATATACTGTTGCGAGTAGTCCATATTCGTAGCATGTACGTACTAAATTTGCACTGGTGCCAGGCTGGGCAATTAATTTATTATATCCTTGTAGTTTTTGAGTTATAAAATCTTTTTGAGGGTCATTGGTTGTCTGAGATCTTGGATGTAAATTCAAAAATGTTTGGGTTTTATACATATTTTGTATATAAGCTCTAGAAATATGGTTGTATACTTGTTTATTTTGGCTTAAGCTTGCGGCATATGTGGATGTTTGTGGACTTGGTATAGTCGGATGTGATAGATTTAAGGGTTGTTTATTTCTGATAGAGGTTTTTGTAAACTGGCTATTTAAATTTTGGTTTTGTCTCTTTGTAGGTTGACTGGTTGTATTTGAGCTGCTTGCTTCCGTAGATGTTTTTCCTGTAGCTGCATTAACAAACTTGTTATGAGTTTTATGGAGTTTCTCAACGTCTCCTTCTAGTTCTGGAATTTTTATGTCTTCCGATTGACATAGTTCAGCATATTTTGAGTCATGCGGCTGACTTGTAGCTCTTTCCTTCTTTAGCTCTTTTAATTCTAGCTCAAAACTGTCCACTTTTAAGCAAAGTGTAGTCATAGCTTTTAATAAAATATCCATTTGGCTATCTTGATCTGTCTGAGTAGCTTTGTCTTGATAAGTAGTCTGCAGTGATATTTTTGTTAGTACTGATCACTTCTATTGAAAATGTAAAATTTTGTATATTTAAGACAAGTCTTCGTATTTCTTTTGTTGTAACTGAGTCGTCTAATTTTCTTGTTAGCCACCATTTTACTTGCGTATTATCTGTTCTAACAATAAATTTGTTATAAACAATATATGGTTCAAATGTTAATAAACATTTATATAAAGCAAATAATTCTTTTCTATTTATTTCCCATTTATCTTGAGGTTCCGTAAATGTTCCTGAATGATATCTACAGTGATGTTCCTGTTTTGTGTCAATATATTTATATTTTAATACTCCACCGTAACTATGGTTACTGGCATCTGTTTCTACTATATATATAAACTCTTTTGTAATATCTGGAAAATATAATTTTGGTAATTTTTGACATAATTCTTTAACCTTTTGTATATGTTTTTTATCTGTTTGGTCGAAATGATATTCAATATCCTTTTTTAGTTTCTTATGTAATGGCTTTAAATATTCTGCTAATTTTGGTATATATTCTCGTACTTGGTTTACTAATCCTAAAAAGGATTGTAATTTTTTCTTTGTATCTAGTATTTCATCTGAATTTATAATTTTTTGTACTATATGTGTCTGCATTTTTACTCCATTCTTATCTATTTGTATGCCTAGAAATTCTATTTGGTTTTTCATTATTTCTGCCTTGCTTTTACTTAGACTAATTCCTGCTGTATCTATAATGTTAATGAATTTATTTAGTAATTGTATATGCTCGTCTTCTGTTCTTGAGTATAACAATATATCATCAATATATACAATGCAATTTTCTAATTGTGTGAAATATATATCCATAAAATATTGATATCTACCTGGTGCATTTTTATATCCAAAGGGTAAAACATTCCATTCATAAAATCCTTGGGGTACTGTGAATGCTGTTAAATGTTTAGAGTTATCTTCTAATTTTAAATGATAAAATCCTGATTTGCAATCAAATTTGCTAAAGTAATTATATCCTTGGATTTGTCTAATTTTTAATATTTTATTTGGTATTGGGTAATTATAAGTTTTAGTTTTGGCATTTAGGTTTCTATAATCAATAACCATCCTACTTTTCCCTCTTTTTTGTTCACTATGTTTGGTAACAATAAAGGCTGGACTAGTATGTTTGCTATTACTAGTTTGGATGTAATTGTTTGTAAGTAATTCATTAATGTGTAAGGTAAATTCTTTTAAATCATCGAAATTGTATTTCAATGGTTTTTGGGTTATTATACTATTTTCATCTATTAGTTCTATAGTAACGGTTGTTTTATGCTTATTCCATCCTTTCAGTGGATTGTCACTATATAAAGGTTCTAATTTATCATAGATTGGTTGTAACATGCTGATATTAAAGGTTATAATTTCTATTGCTTTCTCTGTTGTTAGTTGATTTTCTAGTTTTTGTGTTATTTTTTCTGATCCTTTTATCCATGGTGTTATTTTTCTAGGTTTATTTTGTACTCTTTTGGCTCCTATTTTTTGTTTACAAGGTGTTGTAAACCAACAGTGTGTTTTAGTTAATATATGTGGGTATAGTTCATCTATAAAGGGCATTCCTAATATGATATCTCTTGTTGTGAAATCATAGTTATACATCGTTTTTATTGTTAGTATTTTATCATATATTTGTAGTTTGACATCTTTTGCATAATATTTTATTATACTTCCTTCGTCATTAAATCCTGAAAATACAGTTGGATTTTTTATCTTTTGCCATTTAGATTCTGGTAAACAATTGTATCTACATAAATTTGCTTCTGCGCCTGTGTCTATCATTGGTGTATAATATCTACTATTATATCCTTCCACAATTATTTTTGCTAATATATATACTTTCATGCTAATGTATTTTTATAATATTGATTTTGTTCTATTGATTATTACATTCTTGTTTTGGTAATGGATTAGTAATCTTTTATCTTCTAACTTATATGGTTTTACTTGTTCTAGCCATTGTAGTCCTAAAACTATATTTGGATTTATCTGTCCTATTGTAAATTGTATATTTATAGGTATTCCGCCTATAATTAATTCTTGAATAGTTATTTCCTTTGTCTGTTTTAATTCTATTGGTAAATCGGGTATTTCTTGTTCTTGTATTATAATATCATCTTCTGTAATTAATTCTCTAGTTATCCAATTATCTTGTTCTCCTGTGTTGATTAAGATTAAATATTTTCGTTGATTTAATATTCCTGTTATATAATAAGGATGTTGTGTTGGTATTATTTCATTAGGTATTTCATATTCTATTCTTCTGGATGTGCTCATTCTTGATGAGGATGAAGGGGCATCTATTTGTCTTTTTGGTGTCATTCCTATTCTCTCTTTTACTATATCTAATTCTTGATTCATATTTAATTCATCATAACTATAATCATTATTATCTATAACTGTTAAGATATTGTCAAATGGGGATTCTATATTAATCTTATCAATTTTATTAGTTGCTTGTACCATATGTTTAGTAGTTAAAATATATAAATTTTTGCATCTTGCTGTGAATATTTTACTTCCAGGGGTTAATTCTATTCCTGATAGCTTCCAATATAATACTAGAGATTTATCTATATTTCTATCTTTTATTGCTACTGTATAATTTGGGTTAACGGTAAACTTAAATTTTTGGTATATTAAATTTCCTTTTACTGCACTAATTATACTTTGTTCAATTGGGTATTTAATTCTATCATCTGCTAAGTATAGTTCTATAGGTGTATTTATTCCTTCCTTAAAACATGCTTTTATTAATATCTGTATTGCTCCTAAGTGTACATGAGTTATTTCGTTTTTTGGTTTTGGTTTTAATGCTTGTATTTCTTTAGTTATTTCTCTTTTACTTATTATGGGTACCATTGCACTACCTTGTGTATATTTACAGTCTACTGTATGTTCTTTTTGGCTTATTATATAATATTCTTCCTTTGGTTTTTTGAACCAATATTTTACCATTGGTACATCTAATACATTATCTATTTTTAAGGTTATTTCTTGCTTTGTGATTTGCTTGTATATATTTGAGTCAAATATTATTTTCTGGTTATTACTATCTTCAGTTTGGTAATTTTCTTTTTCTATTATTCCTGATTCAGTCATCAATTTCGTTTTCTGTATCTGATAGATTTATATTGTTAATATCATCATTATTCAAATCAGTTTCTAAATCTGAGTTATTCATTTCTATATCTGGCAATTCATTTAGTTCATAAATACTATCGTTACTTTCTAAATCATAATCTATGTATGGTAATTCTGTATAAATATTTTCTTCTACTCTTATTTCCGTGATTTGTTTTTTCTTAATATCTTTAGGTATTTTACAATCTTTAGCTAAGTGTCCTAATTTTCCACAGTTATAACATTTGCATTCTGATAATTTTTTCTTAGGTCGATAAGGTCTTTTTCGTTTATAATTTTTTATATAATATCGTTTTCTTGGGTTTTTGTATTTATATTTTGACTTAAAGGATTTATATCTTTTAAATCGTTTTTTATATCTAAACTTATTTTTCTTAGTTTTACAACCAAATTGTGGTGCTATCTTTTGTGTACAACATGCCATATTTTTTGTTAATACTTTATCTAATTTTTGTTTATCTTTATATTCATCACATAGTCCTATAAACCATGTTTGTAAATATTTTATTCTAGCTCCTAATGTATCTGTTAAACTAGCTGCGTCCCATGCTGTTATAATTTTTGTACTAAATGGTTCAGGTAATTTTGTAAAATATGTTCTTCTAACTGCTATAGCTTCTTCATGAGTATATATTGCTCTATAATAGTAATCTTTAAAAGCGCATGTATATTCATCTATATAACACATATTGCATATTGATAATTTATTCATTAATTGTCTGTTTAGATTTTTATCTTTTTCCTGTTCTGCTAATTCTGTTGTCATACTTCCAAATTCATTTCTAATTCCAAATTCGTATTTGTCTAATATAGCTATGCTTGATGTTGTAATTGTTCCACTACTATCTTTATTATTTCTTAAAGCTGCTCTACCTTCAGCTGTTATATTATGTAGCCATAATTTTACTGTTCCTATTAGTGTTCTTTCTATATATCCTGGTGTATCTGCTACTGATATTTTATTATCTATTAATTGTTTTGCAATTTGTCCTATCCATACTTGTATTGTTTTATTTACATCTGTAACACAATCTAAATCTAAAAATTGTGAGGATTCTGGGGGTTTATTTGGTGTCCATTTATTTAGTCTACTTTGCCATATTGCTTCGTATCTATTATCATCTGTTACTGTCCAATATGTAGGTTCTCTGGTTCGCGGATTATCATATCTTCTTTTCTCATATGTTCTACTTGTACTTGGTTGTTCTTTTTTGATGGTATTTATATTTGGTTCAGCATTTGTTGTATTTATATTTAAATCTGTTATTTGGTTCATTATTTGGGTATATGTTTCACTGTTTTCGTCATTATTGTCATTATTGTCATTATTGTCTAAATTTATTTCGGATTCAGATTCATTTATGGTTATATTATCTATAGTTAAATTATCTATTGTGATGTTATCAATACTTATATTTGGAGATTCTTCGTCAGGGTTTAAGCTTTCTAAGTGTATTTGTTCTTTTAACTTTTCTAATTCCATTGCTAACCTATACTTAGCAGATGATAGAATTAAATACCCAATTGAACAAAGTATAATTAGTGCAGTAAAAGGAAATTTAATATACCAAAAATTTAAGTTTACCGTTAACCCAAATTATACAGTAGCAATAAAAGATAGAAATATAGATAAATCTCTAGTATTATATTGGAAGCTATCAGGAATAGAATTAACCCCTGGAAGTAAAATATTCACAGCAAGATGCAAAAATTTATATATTTTAACTACTAAACATATGGTACAAGCAACTAATAAAATTGATAAGATTAATATAGAATCCCCATTTGACAATATCTTAACAGTTATAGATAATAATGATTATAGTTATGATGAATTAAATATGAATCAAGAATTAGATATAGTAAAAGAGAGAATAGGAATGACACCAAAAAGACAAATAGATGCCCCTTCATCCTCATCAAGAATGAGCACATCCAGAAGAATAGAATATGAAATACCTAATGAAATAATACCAACACAACATCCTTATTATATAACAGGAATATTAAATCAACGAAAATATTTAATCTTAATCAACACAGGAGAACAAGATAATTGGATAACTAGAGAATTAATTACAGAAGATGATATTATAATACAAGAACAAGAAATACCCGATTTACCAATAGAATTAAAACAGACAAAGGAAATAACTATTCAAGAATTAATTATAGGCGGAATACCTATAAATATACAATTTACAATAGGACAGATAAATCCAAATATAGTTTTAGGACTACAATGGCTAGAACAAGTAAAACCATATAAGTTAGAAGATAAAAGATTACTAATCCATTACCAAAACAAGAATGTAATAATCAATAGAACAAAATCAATATTATAAAAATACATTAGCATGAAAGTATATATATTAGCAAAAATAATTGTGGAAGGATATAATAGTAGATATTATACACCAATGATAGACACAGGCGCAGAAGCAAATTTATGTAGATACAATTGTTTACCAGAATCTAAATGGCAAAAGATAAAAAATCCAACTGTATTTTCAGGATTTAATGACGAAGGAAGTATAATAAAATATTATGCAAAAGATGTCAAACTACAAATATATGATAAAATACTAACAATAAAAACGATGTATAACTATGATTTCACAACAAGAGATATCATATTAGGAATGCCCTTTATAGATGAACTATACCCACATATATTAACTAAAACACACTGTTGGTTTACAACACCTTGTAAACAAAAAATAGGAGCCAAAAGAGTACAAAATAAACCTAGAAAAATAACACCATGGATAAAAGGATCAGAAAAAATAACACAAAAACTAGAAAATCAACTAACAACAGAGAAAGCAATAGAAATTATAACCTTTAATATCAACATGTTACAACCAATCTATGATAAATTAGAACCTTTATATAGTGACAATCCACTGAAAGGATGGAATAAGCATAAAACAACCGTTACTATAGAACTAATAGATGAAAATAGTATAATAACCCAAAAACCATTGAAATACAATTTCGATGATTTAAAAGAATTTACCTTACACATTAATGAATTACTTACAAACAATTACATCCAAACTAGTAATAGCAAACATACTAGTCCAGCCTTTATACCTATAACTCTCTCATGTGTTGAGAACTCACCATATATAAAAAATATTTTACAGATATAGCATGGAGGAATCCAATATAACTTCATCAACATCACATACTACTGAGGAACTAACGACAACGGTATACTCATATTTACATATGTGTAACTAATCTATCATATTCCTAATAATCTCTATTTAGATTATTATTATTTATCATGTTGTAGTTTGATTATGTTACATTATCCTTATTAGTTTGCTATGATTAGGAAGCTGAGAGTAAGTTAGGCCCAGACTAAGCTTTTCCAAAATGGTTGAACCCAGAAGAAGGCTAGAAATGCCGTGAATAGGGTAGTAAACCAACTGAAGTAAGCAGGGTTAGGGTAAACTGATTAAAGCTGGACCTCATAGTAGTGACCAACCGGATAATTAAACATACTGAACTACTAGATGATAAAGATGATAATATAAGCAGAGGTTAGAAGGAATAATTTGATTAAACACAGAAGTAAGAAATGACAGAACCTAGTTATGCAAAACCCGAGATAGCAGAAACTAGTAACCCTAAACAAACAGAAGATATAGAAAAATATAAGACACCAATACCTAAGTATCTTATAAATGGAGATAAAGACTATAAAATATTAGTCTTATATGTATTAAAAAATTTAGATACAGATATCACACAAAGAATATATAACCTACTATTTAACCATGAAATAATAGATTTAATGAAAGAATTATGGTTAGACACAATATTAAACAATGATAGTGATGATGACTCTAGAAATAATGATATATACCTTGACATAGATACAGAAGGATATCTAGAATTTTATTAAAATGAACCAAGAAGATTTAGAAAATTGGCAAAAAACTATAAATGAATTAAGAGAAAGAGAAACCTTAATACAATACAATCTAGATAAATATATTCAAACCCAGAATGAAGCATATCTAGATTTAATAGTACAAGATATTAACCAAATATTAAGATTAATTAGACAAAGAGATATTTATTTTAATTCCGCATTTACATAAATGTCTCTAGAAGAAAGATCAAAGGACCACCCCCCACAAATGGTATCAGAGCATAGGATAAAAAGAAATAATACTGATATAATTAATACAAAAACTAATAACGCTATTATAAAGCATAGGAATAAAAAATCTAGGAATAAAGATGTTATATTAGATAAGAATACCAATAATATTTACAAAAATAGAATAAAGAAACATAATAAAAAACAATTTATAATAAAAACGGAAAACATGAAAGGAATTGAATATGGAGAAGATCTACCAGATGAACATCCCAGATGTATAAGATTGGATAAACAAATAAATATAGCAACTAAATTACAGAAACTGAGACTAAATTTAGATAAATTATATGAAAAATACGAATACACAAAAATACCTGAATTAATAGATACAATTTCTTATACTGAATATGAATATATAAGACAACTTATAAAACAACAAGAATATAAATATGATGAATTATAATGTATAAACGACAACAACCAAAAGTAGTTAGAAAAATAAAAATACACTATTTGACAAGAAGAATTGAAAAACAGAGTAAAATAAAAAGTCAACAAAAATATAACCTACGAGAAGTAACACAAATAATTAACAAGATAGACAACTTATATAAAGTAATGACAAGATTAGTCAAAGCATTAGATAAAATAACTATATCATTAAAACAGGCTATAAATGGATAAGCCAGAATCAAGTAACCCAGTATATATATATCCAGAAACACCAAAAATAATAAGAAAAATGGAATTATTAAGAAAATTAAGTGATATACACGAAGAACTTAAATTCAGAAAAGAAAGATTAAATTACAATATATTTGCAGGAGTAGCTAAAAAATCGATAGAAGCACAAAAACAAACTATACAAGAATTAGAATTACAAAAAGATATATTAGAAATTAAATATGCATATGAATAAAGAAGAATACCCAGTAGAAGAAAAAACATTTTTAGGAACAGATGGAACACAAATAATAATAACACACTCGAATTTAGGACGACGATATAGGAAAATAGGTACAAAATTACATTTAATGCCAGACCCAATATCAGCTAAATTAGAAGATAGTCTAACAGAAATGATAAGATTACAAAAGGAAAATACTGAAATAGACCAAAAATTAGAAATAGAAAAAATAAGATTAGAAGCCAGAAAAGAAATCGAACAACTAAAAAACCAACAAATAAAACAAACCCCTCCTCAAAAACCTATACCACCTCAAGAACCAATCCCTGAATATGAACCAGAACCTGAAACATCCGAATCATCTACAAAAATACAAGAAATGGAAAGAGAATTAGCAATATTAAAACAAATATATGCCCAAAGAGTACAAGCAAGATTAGCAAAACAAAATGAAAAAATAAAAAAAGAAAAAGAAAAAAAGTTAGCAATGGAATTAGAAAAGTTAAAAGAACAAATACACTTAGAAAGCTTAAACCCTGACGAAGAATCTCCAAATATAAGTATTGATAACATCACAATAGATAATTTAACTATAGATAATATAACCATAAATGAATCTGAATCCGAAATAAATTTAGACAATAATGACAATAATGACAATAATGACGAAAACAGTGACACATATACCCAAATAATGAACCAAATAACAGATTTAAATATAAATACAACAAATGCTGAACCAAATATAAATACCATCAAAAAAGAACAACCAAGTACAAGTAGAACATATGAGAAAAGAAGATATGATAATCCGCGAACCAGAGAACCTACATATTGGACAGTAACAGATGATAATAGATACGAAGCAATATGGCAAAGTAGACTAAATAAATGGACACCAATAAACCCCCAGAATCCTCACAATTTTTAGATTTAGATTGTGTTACAGATGTAAATAAAACAATACAAGTATGGATAGGACAAATTGCAAAACAATTAATAGATAATAAAATATCAGTAGCAGATACACCAGGATATATAGAAAGAACACTAATAGGAACAGTAAAATTATGGCTACATAATATAACAGCTGAAGGTAGAGCAGCTTTAAGAAATAATAAAGATAGTAGTGGAACAATTACAACATCAAGCATAGCTATATTAGACAAATACAAATTTGGAATTAGAAATGAATTTGGAAGTATGACAACAGAATTAGCAGAACAGGAAAAAGATAAAAATCTAAACAGACAATTAATGAATAAATTATCAATATGCAATATGTGTTATATAGATGAATATACATGCGCTTTTAAAGATTACTATTATAGAGCAATATATACTCATGAAGAAGCTATAGCAGTTAGAAGAACATATTTTACAAAATTACCTGAACCATTTAGTACAAAAATTATAACAGCATGGGACGCAGCTAGTTTAACAGATACATTAGGAGCTAGAATAAAATATTTACAAACATGGTTTATAGGACTATGTGATGAATATAAAGATAAACAAAAATTAGATAAAGTATTAACAAAAAATATGGCATGTTGTACACAAAAGATAGCACCACAATTTGGTTGTAAAACTAAGAAAAATAAGTTTAGATATAAAAAACGATTTAAAAGATATAAATCCTTTAAGTCAAAATATAAATACAAAAACCCAAGAAAACGATATTATATAAAAAATTATAAACGAAAAAGACCTTATCGACCTAAGAAAAAATTATCAGAATGCAAATGTTATAACTGTGGAAAATTAGGACACTTAGCTAAAGATTGTAAAATACCTAAAGATATTAAGAAAAAACAAATCACGGAAATAAGAGTAGAAGAAAATATTTATACAGAATTACCATACATAGATTATGATTTAGAAAGTAACGATAGTATTTATGAACTAAATGAATTGCCAGATATAGAAATGAATAACTCAGATTTAGAAACTGATTTGAATAATGATGATATTAACAATATAAATCTATCAGATACAGAAAACGAAATTGATGACTGAATCAGGAATAATAGAAAAAGAAAATTACCAAACTGAAGATAGTAATAACCAGAAAATAATATTTGACTCAAATATATACAAGCAAATCACAAAGCAAGAAATAACCTTAAAAATAGATAATGTATTAGATGTACCAATGGTAAAATATTGGTTCAAAAAACCAAAGGAAGAATATTATATAATAAGCCAAAAGAACATACAGTAGACTGTAAATATACACAAGGTAGTGGGGGGTGGTCCTTTGATGATTTAAAAGAATTTACCTTACACATTAATGAATTACTTACAAACAATTACATCCAAACTAGTAATAGCAAACATACTAGTCCAGCCTTTATTGTTAACAAACATAGTGAACAAAAAAGAGGGAAAAGTAGGATGGTTATTGATTATAGAAACCTAAATGCCAAAACTAAAACTTATAATTACCCAATACCAAATAAAATATTAAAAATTAGACAAATCCAAGGATATAATTACTTTAGCAAATTTGATTGCAAATCAGGATTTTATCATTTAAAATTAGAAGATAACTCTAAACATTTAACAGCATTCACAGTACCCCAAGGATTTTATGAATGGAATGTTTTACCCTTTGGATATAAAAATGCACCAGGTAGATATCAACATTTTATGGATATATATTTCACACAATTAGAAAATTGCATTGTATATATTGATGATATATTGTTATACTCAAGAACAGAAGACGAGCATATACAATTACTAAATAAATTCATTAACATTATAGATACAGCAGGAATTAGTCTAAGTAAAAGCAAGGCAGAAATAATGAAAAACCAAATAGAATTTCTAGGCATACAAATAGATAAGAATGGAGTAAAAATGCAGACACATATAGTACAAAAAATTATAAATTCAGATGAAATACTAGATACAAAGAAAAAATTACAATCCTTTTTAGGATTAGTAAACCAAGTACGAGAATATATACCAAAATTAGCAGAATATTTAAAGCCATTACATAAGAAACTAAAAAAGGATATTGAATATCATTTCGACCAAACAGATAAAAAACATATACAAAAGGTTAAAGAATTATGTCAAAAATTACCAAAATTATATTTTCCAGATATTACAAAAGAGTTTATATATATAGTAGAAACAGATGCCAGTAACCATAGTTACGGTGGAGTATTAAAATATAAATATATTGACACAAAACAGGAACATCACTGTAGATATCATTCAGGAACATTTACGGAACCTCAAGATAAATGGGAAATAAATAGAGACGAACAGATGAGAAAAAAGGCAAGCAATTCTGCTTACCTATAACTCTCTCATGTGTTGAGAACTCACCATATATAAAAAATATTTTACAGATATAGCATGGAGGAATCCAATATAACTTCATCAACATCACATACTACTGAGGAACTAACGACAACGGTATACTCATATTTACATATGTGTAACTAATCTATCATATTCCTAATAATCTCTATTTAGATTATTATTATTTATCATGTTGTAGTTTGATTATGTTACATTATCCTTATTAGTTTGCTATGATTAGGAAGCTGAGAGTAAGTTAGGCCCAGACTAAGCTTTTCCAAAATGGTTGAACCCAGAAGAAGGCTAGAAATGCCGTGAATAGGGTAGTAAACCAACTGAAGTAAGCAGGGTTAGGGTAAACTGATTAAAGCTGGACCTCATAGTAGTGACCAACCGGATAATTAAACATACTGAACTACTAGATGATAAAGATGATAATATAAGCAGAGGTTAGAAGGAATAATTTGATTAAACACAGAAGTAAGAAATGACAGAACCTAGTTATGCAAAACCCGAGATAGCAGAAACTAGTAACCCTAAACAAACAGAAGATATAGAAAGATATAAGACACCAATACCTAAGTATCTTATAAATGGAGATAAAGACTATAAAATATTAGTCTTATATGTATTAAAAAATTTAGATACAGATATCACACAAAGAATATATAACCTACTATTTAACCATGAAATAATAGATTTAATGAAAGAATTATGGTTAGACACAATATTAAACAATGATAGTGATGATGACTCTAGAAATAATGATATATACCTTGACATAGATACAGAAGGATATCTAGAATTTTATTAAAATGAACCAAGAAGATTTAGAAAATTGGCAAAAAACTATAAATGAATTAAGAGAAAGAGAAACCTTAATACAATACAATCTAGATAAATATATTCAAACCCAGAATGAAGCATATCTAGATTTAATAGTACAAGATATTAACCAAATATTAAGATTAATTAGACAAAGAGATATTTATTTTAATTCCGCATTTACATAAATGTCTCTAGAAGAAAGATCAAAGGACCACCCCCCACAAATGGTATCAGAGCATAGGATAAAAAGAAATAATACTGATATAATTAATACAAAAACTAATAACGCTATTATAAAGCATAGGAATAAAAAATCTAGGAATAAAGATGTTATATTAGATAAGAATACCAATAATATTTACAAAAATAGAATAAAGAAACATAATAAAAAACAATTTATAATAAAAACGGAAAACATGAAAGGAATTGAATATGGAGAAGATCTACCAGATGAACATCCCAGATGTATAAGATTGGATAAACAAATAAATATAGCAACTAAATTACAGAAACTGAGACTAAATTTAGATAAATTATATGAAAAATACGAATACACAAAAATACCTGAATTAATAGATACAATTTCTTATACTGAATATGAATATATAAGACAACTTATAAAACAACAAGAATATAAATATGATGAATTATAATGTATAAACGACAACAACCAAAAGTAGTTAGAAAAATAAAAATACACTATTTGACAAGAAGAATTGAAAAACAGAGTAAAATAAAAAGTCAACAAAAATATAACCTACGAGAAGTAACACAAATAATTAACAAGATAGACAACTTATATAAAGTAATGACAAGATTAGTCAAAGCATTAGATAAAATAACTATATCATTAAAACAGGCTATAAATGGATAAGCCAGAATCAAGTAACCCAGTATATATATATCCAGAAACACCAAAAATAATAAGAAAAATGGAATTATTAAGAAAATTAAGTGATATACACGAAGAACTTAAATTCAGAAAAGAAAGATTAAATTACAATATATTTGCAGGAGTAGCTAAAAAATCGATAGAAGCACAAAAACAAACTATACAAGAATTAGAATTACAAAAAGATATATTAGAAATTAAATATGCATATGAATAAAGAAGAATACCCAGTAGAAGAAAAAACATTTTTAGGAACAGATGGAACACAAATAATAATAACACACTCGAATTTAGGACGACGATATAGGAAAATAGGTACAAAATTACATTTAATGCCAGACCCAATATCAGCTAAATTAGAAGATAGTCTAACAGAAATGATAAGATTACAAAAGGAAAATACTGAAATAGACCAAAAATTAGAAATAGAAAAAATAAGATTAGAAGCCAGAAAAGAAATCGAACAACTAAAAAACCAACAAATAAAACAAACCCCTCCTCAAAAACCTATACCACCTCAAGAACCAATCCCTGAATATGAACCAGAACCTGAAACATCCGAATCATCTACAAAAATACAAGAAATGGAAAGAGAATTAGCAATATTAAAACAAATATATGCCCAAAGAGTACAAGCAAGATTAGCAAAACAAAATGAAAAAATAAAAAAAGAAAAAGAAAAAAAGTTAGCAATGGAATTAGAAAAGTTAAAAGAACAAATACACTTAGAAAGCTTAAACCCTGACGAAGAATCTCCAAATATAAGTATTGATAACATCACAATAGATAATTTAACTATAGATAATATAACCATAAATGAATCTGAATCCGAAATAAATTTAGACAATAATGACAATAATGACAATAATGACGAAAACAGTGAAACATATACCCAAATAATGAACCAAATAACAGATTTAAATATAAATACAACAAATGCTGAACCAAATATAAATACCATCAAAAAAGAACAACCAAGTACAAGTAGAACATATGAGAAAAGAAGATATGATAATCCGCGAACCAGAGAACCTACATATTGGACAGTAACAGATGATAATAGATACGAAGCAATATGGCAAAGTAGACTAAATAAATGGACACCAAATAAACCCCCAGAATCCTCACAATTTTTAGATTTAGATTGTGTTACAGATGTAAATAAAACAATACAAGTATGGATAGGACAAATTGCAAAACAATTAATAGATAATAAAATATCAGTAGCAGATACACCAGGATATATAGAAAGAACACTAATAGGAACAGTAAAATTATGGCTACATAATATAACAGCTGAAGGTAGAGCAGCTTTAAGAAATAATAAAGATAGTAGTGGAACAATTACAACATCAAGCATAGCTATATTAGACAAATACGAATTTGGAATTAGAAATGAATTTGGAAGTATGACAACAGAATTAGCAGAACAGGAAAAAGATAAAAATCTAAACAGACAATTAATGAATAAATTATCAATATGCAATATGTGTTATATAGATGAATATACATGCGCTTTTAAAGATTACTATTATAGAGCAATATATACTCATGAAGAAGCTATAGCAGTTAGAAGAACATATTTTACAAAATTACCTGAACCATTTAGTACAAAAATTATAACAGCATGGGACGCAGCTAGTTTAACAGATACATTAGGAGCTAGAATAAAATATTTACAAACATGGTTTATAGGACTATGTGATGAATATAAAGATAAACAAAAATTAGATAAAGTATTAACAAAAAATATGGCATGTTGTACACAAAAGATAGCACCACAATTTGGTTGTAAAACTAAGAAAAATAAGTTTAGATATAAAAAACGATTTAAAAGATATAAATCCTTTAAGTCAAAATATAAATACAAAAACCCAAGAAAACGATATTATATAAAAAATTATAAACGAAAAAGACCTTATCGACCTAAGAAAAAATTATCAGAATGCAAATGTTATAACTGTGGAAAATTAGGACACTTAGCTAAAGATTGTAAAATACCTAAAGATATTAAGAAAAAACAAATCACGGAAATAAGAGTAGAAGAAAATATTTATACAGAATTACCATACATAGATTATGATTTAGAAAGTAACGATAGTATTTATGAACTAAATGAATTGCCAGATATAGAAATGAATAACTCAGATTTAGAAACTGATTTGAATAATGATGATATTAACAATATAAATCTATCAGATACAGAAAACGAAATTGATGACTGAATCAGGAATAATAGAAAAAGAAAATTACCAAACTGAAGATAGTAATAACCAGAAAATAATATTTGACTCAAATATATACAAGCAAATCACAAAGCAAGAAATAACCTTAAAAATAGATAATGTATTAGATGTACCAATGGTAAAATATTGGTTCAAAAAACCAAAGGAAGAATATTATATAATAAGCCAAAAAGAACATACAGTAGACTGTAAATATACACAAGGTAGTGCAATGGTACCCATAATAAGTAAAAGAGAAATAACTAAAGAAATACAAGCATTAAAACCAAAACCAAAAAACGAAATAACTCATGTACACTTAGGAGCAATACAGATATTAATAAAAGCATGTTTTAAGGAAGGAATAAATACACCTATAGAACTATACTTAGCAGATGATAGAATTAAATACCCAATTGAACAAAGTATAATTAGTGCAGTAAAAGGAAATTTAATATACCAAAAATTTAAGTTTACCGTTAACCCAAATTATACAGTAGCAATAAAAGATAGAAATATAGATAAATCTCTAGTATTATATTGGAAGCTATCAGGAATAGAATTAACCCCTGGAAGTAAAATATTCACAGCAAGATGCAAAAATTTATATATTTTAACTACTAAACATATGGTACAAGCAACTAATAAAATTGATAAGATTAATATAGAATCCCCATTTGACAATATCTTAACAGTTATAGATAATAATGATTATAGTTATGATGAATTAAATATGAATCAAGAATTAGATATAGTAAAAGAGAGAATAGGAATGACACCAAAAAGACAAATAGATGCCCCTTCATCCTCATCAAGAATGAGCACATCCAGAAGAATAGAATATGAAATACCTAATGAAATAATACCAACACAACATCCTTATTATATAACAGGAATATTAAATCAACGAAAATATTTAATCTTAATCAACACAGGAGAACAAGATAATTGGATAACTAGAGAATTAATTACAGAAGATGATATTATAATACAAGAACAAGAAATACCCGATTTACCAATAGAATTAAAACAGACAAAGGAAATAACTATTCAAGAATTAATTATAGGCGGAATACCTATAAATATACAATTTACAATAGGACAGATAAATCCAAATATAGTTTTAGGACTACAATGGCTAGAACAAGTAAAACCATATAAGTTAGAAGATAAAAGATTACTAATCCATTACCAAAACAAGAATGTAATAATCAATAGAACAAAATCAATATTATAAAAATACATTAGCATGAAAGTATATATATTAGCAAAAATAATTGTGGAAGGATATAATAGTAGATATTATACACCAATGATAGACACAGGCGCAGAAGCAAATTTATGTAGATACAATTGTTTACCAGAATCTAAATGGCAAAAGATAAAAAATCCAACTGTATTTTCAGGATTTAATGACGAAGGAAGTATAATAAAATATTATGCAAAAGATGTCAAACTACAAATATATGATAAAATACTAACAATAAAAACGATGTATAACTATGATTTCACAACAAGAGATATCATATTAGGAATGCCCTTTATAGATGAACTATACCCACATATATTAACTAAAACACACTGTTGGTTTACAACACCTTGTAAACAAAAAATAGGAGCCAAAAGAGTACAAAATAAACCTAGAAAAATAACACCATGGATAAAAGGATCAGAAAAAATAACACAAAAACTAGAAAATCAACTAACAACAGAGAAAGCAATAGAAATTATAACCTTTAATATCAACATGTTACAACCAATCTATGATAAATTAGAACCTTTATATAGTGACAATCCACTGAAAGGATGGAATAAGCATAAAACAACCGTTACTATAGAACTAATAGATGAAAATAGTATAATAACCCAAAAACCATTGAAATACAATTTCGATGATTTAAATACCCAGATCACCATTGTTCAAAGTGCAGTGGAGGAAATACCACAACTATACCAGAAGTGAATCTAGAATGAAGACAGCAGGACAAAAGCTACAGACAAAAAATAATGGGAAGACCCACAGATATTTTTTAGTTTGTCTTATTATGTAAATTATTGTACTAATTAGTTTTCTTTAGTGGGAATATGGTACACACCCCACACGTTTTTCTTTAGTATGATTAGAATAGAATAAGTTAGAAAGTCAAAAAACAAACAGTGACTAGCACTGTGTACTTTTTGAAAAATATGTAAAAGAAGACGCGTTTTTTTCTTTTCTTTCAGAAGTCGTAAAGCAAACAGTTTATTAGACTGTTTACTCACGCGGTTTCTTTATGTAAATTATTGAGGCACTTTCCTCTTATGTATATAAATCGAGACGAACAGATGAGAAGAAAGGCAAGCAATTCTGCTTACCTATAACTCTCTCATGTGTTGAGAACTCACCATATATAAAAAATATTTTACAGATATAGCATGGAGGAATCCAATATAACTTCATCAACATCACATACTACTGAGGAACTAACGACAACGGTATACTCATATTTACATATGTGTAACTAATCTATCATATTCCTAATAATCTCTATTTAGATTATTATTATTTATCATGTTGTAGTTTGATTATGTTACATTATCCTTATTAGTTTGCTATGATTAGGAAGCTGAGAGTAAGTTAGGCCCAGACTAAGCTTTTCCAAAATGGTTGAACCCAGAAGAAGGCTAGAAATGCCGTGAATAGGGTAGTAAACCAACTGAAGTAAGCAGGGTTAGGGTAAACTGATTAAAGCTGGACCTCATAGTAGTGACCAACCGGATAATTAAACATACTGAACTACTAGATGATAAAGATGATAATATAAGCAGAGGTTAGAAGGAATAATTTGATTAAACACAGAAGTAAGAAATGACAGAACCTAGTTATGCAAAACCCGAGATAGCAGAAACTAGTAACCCTAAACAAACAGAAGATATAGAAAGATATAAGACACCAATACCTAAGTATCTTATAAATGGAGATAAAGACTATAAAATATTAGTCTTATATGTATTAAAAAATTTAGATACAGATATCACACAAAGAATATATAACCTACTATTTAACCATGAAATAATAGATTTAATGAAAGAATTATGGTTAGACACAATATTAAACAATGATAGTGATGATGACTCTAGAAATAATGATATATACCTTGACATAGATACAGAAGGATATCTAGAATTTTATTAAAATGAACCAAGAAGATTTAGAAAATTGGCAAAAAACTATAAATGAATTAAGAGAAAGAGAAACCTTAATACAATACAATCTAGATAAATATATTCAAACCCAGAATGAAGCATATCTAGATTTAATAGTACAAGATATTAACCAAATATTAAGATTAATTAGACAAAGAGATATTTATTTTAATTCCGCATTTACATAAATGTCTCTAGAAGAAAGATCAAAGGACCACCCCCCACAAATGCTCTGTCCACTTTTAAGCAAAGTGTAGTCATAGCTTTTAATAAAATATCCATTTGGCTATCTTGATCTGTCTGAGTAGCTTTGTCTTGATAAGTAGTCTGCAGTGATATTTTTGTTAGTACTGATCACTTCTATTGAAAATGTAAAATTTTGTATATTTAAGACAAGTCTTCGTATTTCTTTTGTTGTAACTGAGTCGTCTAATTTTCTTGTTAGCCACCATTTTACTTGCGTATTATCTGTTCTAACAATAAATTTGTTATAAACAATATATGGTTCAAATGTTAATAAACATTTATATAAAGCAAATAATTCTTTTCTATTTATTTCCCATTTATCTTGAGGTTCCGTAAATGTTCCTGAATGATATCTACAGTGATGTTCCTGTTTTGTGTCAATATATTTATATTTTAATACTCCACCGTAACTATGGTTACTGGCATTTGTTTCTACTATATATATAAACTCTTTTGTAATATCTGGAAAATATAATTTTGGTAATTTTTGACATAATTCTTTAACCTTTTGTATATGTTTTTTATCTGTTTGGTCGAAATGATATTCAATATCCTTTTTTAGTTTCTTATGTAATGGCTTTAAATATTCTGCTAATTTTGGTATATATTCTCGTACTTGGTTTACTAATCCTAAAAAGGATTGTAATTTTTTCTTTGTATCTAGTATTTCATCTGAATTTATAATTTTTTGTACTATATGTGTCTGCATTTTTACTCCATTCTTATCTATTTGTATGCCTAGAAATTCTATTTGGTTTTTCATTATTTCTGCCTTGCTTTTACTTAGACTAATTCCTGCTGTATCTATAATGTTAATGAATTTATTTAGTAATTGTATATGCTCGTCTTCTGTTCTTGAGTATAACAATATATCATCAATATATACAATGCAATTTTCTAATTGTGTGAAATATATATCCATAAAATGTTGATATCTACCTGGTGCATTTTTATATCCAAAGGGTAAAACATTCCATTCATAAAATCCTTGGGGTACTGTGAATGCTGTTAAATGTTTAGAGTTATCTTCTAATTTTAAATGATAAAATCCTGATTTGCAATCAAATTTGCTAAAGTAATTATATCCTTGGATTTGTCTAATTTTTAATATTTTATTTGGTATTGGGTAATTATAAGTTTTAGTTTTGGCATTTAGGTTTCTATAATCAATAACCATCCTACTTTTCCCTCTTTTTTGTTCACTATGTTTGTTAACAATAAAGGCTGGACTAGTATGTTTGCTATTACTAGTTTGGATGTAATTGTTTGTAAGTAATTCATTAATGTGTAAGGTAAATTCTTTTAAATCATCGAAATTGTATTTCAATGGTTTTTGGGTTATTATACTATTTTCATCTATTAGTTCTATAGTAACGGTTGTTTTATGCTTATTCCATCCTTTCAGTGGATTGTCACTATATAAAGGTTCTAATTTATCATAGATTGGTTGTAACATGTTGATATTAAAGGTTATAATTTCTATTGCTTTCTCTGTTGTTAGTTGATTTTCTAGTTTTTGTGTTATTTTTTCTGATCCTTTTATCCATGGTGTTATTTTTCTAGGTTTATTTTGTACTCTTTTGGCTCCTATTTTTTGTTTACAAGGTGTTGTAAACCAACAGTGTGTTTTAGTTAATATATGTGGGTATAGTTCATCTATAAAGGGCATTCCTAATATGATATCTCTTGTTGTGAAATCATAGTTATACATCGTTTTTATTGTTAGTATTTTATCATATATTTGTAGTTTGACATCTTTTGCATAATATTTTATTATACTTCCTTCGTCATTAAATCCTGAAAATACAGTTGGATTTTTTATCTTTTGCCATTTAGATTCTGGTAAACAATTGTATCTACATAAATTTGCTTCTGCGCCTGTGTCTATCATTGGTGTATAATATCTACTATTATATCCTTCCACAATTATTTTTGCTAATATATATACTTTCATGCTAATGTATTTTTATAATATTGATTTTGTTCTATTGATTATTACATTCTTGTTTTGGTAATGGATTAGTAATCTTTTATCTTCTAACTTATATGGTTTTACTTGTTCTAGCCATTGTAGTCCTAAAACTATATTTGGATTTATCTGTCCTATTGTAAATTGTATATTTATAGGTATTCCGCCTATAATTAATTCTTGAATAGTTATTTCCTTTGTCTGTTTTAATTCTATTGGTAAATCGGGTATTTCTTGTTCTTGTATTATAATATCATCTTCTGTAATTAATTCTCTAGTTATCCAATTATCTTGTTCTCCTGTGTTGATTAAGATTAAATATTTTCGTTGATTTAATATTCCTGTTATATAATAAGGATGTTGTGTTGGTATTATTTCATTAGGTATTTCATATTCTATTCTTCTGGATGTGCTCATTCTTGATGAGGATGAAGGGGCATCTATTTGTCTTTTTGGTGTCATTCCTATTCTCTCTTTTACTATATCTAATTCTTGATTCATATTTAATTCATCATAACTATAATCATTATTATCTATAACTGTTAAGATATTGTCAAATGGGGATTCTATATTAATCTTATCAATTTTATTAGTTGCTTGTACCATATGTTTAGTAGTTAAAATATATAAATTTTTGCATCTTGCTGTGAATATTTTACTTCCAGGGGTTAATTCTATTCCTGATAGCTTCCAATATAATACTAGAGATTTATCTATATTTCTATCTTTTATTGCTACTGTATAATTTGGGTTAACGGTAAACTTAAATTTTTGGTATATTAAATTTCCTTTTACTGCACTAATTATACTTTGTTCAATTGGGTATTTAATTCTATCATCTGCTAAGTATAGTTCAACATTTTATGGATATATATTTCACACAATTAGAAAATTGCATTGTATATATTGATGATATATTGTTATACTCAAGAACAGAAGACGAGCATATACAATTACTAAATAAATTCATTAACATTATAGATACAGCAGGAATTAGTCTAAGTAAAAGCAAGGCAGAAATAATGAAAAACCAAATAGAATTTCTAGGCATACAAATAGATAAGAATGGAGTAAAAATGCAGACACATATAGTACAAAAAATTATAAATTCAGATGAAATACTAGATACAAAGAAAAAATTACAATCCTTTTTAGGATTAGTAAACCAAGTACGAGAATATATACCAAAATTAGCAGAATATTTAAAGCCATTACATAAGAAACTAAAAAAGGATATTGAATATCATTTCGACCAAACAGATAAAAAACATATACAAAAGGTTAAAGAATTATGTCAAAAATTACCAAAATTATATTTTCCAGATATTACAAAAGAGTTTATATATATAGTAGAAACAGATGCCAGTAACCATAGTTACGGTGGAGTATTAAAATATAAATATATTGACACAAAACAGGAACATCACTGTAGATATCATTCAGGAACATTTACGGAACCTCAAGATAAATGGGAAATAAATAGAAAAGAATTATTTGCTTTATATAAATGTTTATTAACATTTGAACCATATATTGTTTATAACAAATTTATTGTTAGAACAGATAATACGCAAGTAAAATGGTGGCTAACAAGAAAATTAGACGACTCAGTTACAACAAAAGAAATACGAAGACTTGTCTTAAATATACAAAATTTTACATTTTCAATAGAAGTGATCAGTACTAACAAAAATATCACTGCAGACTACTTATCAAGACAAAGCTACTCAGACAGATCAAGATAGCCAAATGGATATTTTATTAAAAGCTATGACTACACTTTGCTTAAAAGTGGACAGTTTTGAGCTAGAATTAAAAGAGCTAAAGAAGGAAAGAGCTACAAGTCAGCCGCATGACTCAAAATATGCTGAACTATGTCAATCGGAAGACATAAAAATTCCAGAACTAGAAGGAGACGTTGAGAAACTCCATAAAACTCATAACAAGTTTGTTAATGCAGCTACAGGAAAAACATCTACGGAAGCAAGCAGCTCAAATACAACCAGTCAACCTACAAAGAGACAAAACCAAAATTTAAATAGCCAGTTTACAAAAACCTCTATCAGAAATAAACAACCCTTAAATCTATCACATCCGACTATACCAAGTCCACAAACATCCACATATGCCGCAAGCTTAAGCCAAAATAAACAAGTATACAACCATATTTCTAGAGCTTATATACAAAATATGTATAAAACCCAAACATTTTTGAATTTACATCCAAGATCTCAGACAACCAATGACCCTCAAAAAGATTTTATAACTCAAAAACTACAAGGATATAATAAATTAATTGCCCAGCCTGGCACCAGTGCAAATTTAGTACGTACATGCTACGAATATGGACTACTCGCAACAGTATATACAGCCGATGGAGCAGAACTACAACAAATACCAGACTTATATAATGCCTTTGCAATATACAAAAGAATTACAGACGGATCATTCTTTTATATCAGATGTTATTCAGCACCAGCAGAAATATTATACAACGAGATAAAACCACTCATCCAAGTCGTAAAAATTGGACTTACCAGAGACATGATTATTCCAGAGGATATAGAACAACAACCGGAAATACCAGAAGTAGACATACCAACATTCTTCGCTACAAAAAGATTAATAGGACTACAGGTGATTATTCAAGAACTAGTCAACAATTATACCAATGGACATAACATATGGAAATATCATTGTAGAGACCATTCTATGATCTATGCAAATGCAAGAGTACTACGCCAAGAAGATATGGAAGAAGTACGTAGTTGGATATGGACATTACTAAGACCTGAAGATACCCCAACAACAAGAGCTATCAAAAAGGATTTTATTTCAGAAAATTTATTAGTAAAATATTGCCAGTATTTAGGACCGAAATACCCAGATCACCATTGTTCAAAGTGCAGTGGAGGAAATACCACAACTATACCAGAAGTGAATCTAGAATGAAGACAGCAGGACAAAAGCTACAGACAAAAAATAATGGGAAGACCCACAGATATTTTTTAGTTTGTCTTATTATGTAAATTATTGTACTAATTAGTTTTCTTTAGTGGGAATATGGTACACACCCCACACGTTTTTCTTTAGTATGATTAGAATAGAATAAGTTTTCGTTGATTTAATATTCCTGTTATATAATAAGGATGTTGTGTTGGTATTATTTCATTAGGTATTTCATATTCTATTCTTCTGGATGTGCTCATTCTTGATGAGGATGAAGGGGCATCTATTTGTCTTTTTGGTGTCATTCCTATTCTCTCTTTTACTATATCTAATTCTTGATTCATATTTAATTCATCATAACTATAATCATTATTATCTATAACTGTTAAGATATTGTCAAATGGGGATTCTATATTAATCTTATCAATTTTATTAGTTGCTTGTACCATATGTTTAGTAGTTAAAATATATAAATTTTTGCATCTTGCTGTGAATATTTTACTTCCAGGGGTTAATTCTATTCCTGATAGCTTCCAATATAATACTAGAGATTTATCTATATTTCTATCTTTTATTGCTACTGTATAATTTGGGTTAACGGTAAACTTAAATTTTTGGTATATTAAATTTCCTTTTACTGCACTAATTATACTTTGTTCAATTGGGTATTTAATTCTATCATCTGCTAAGTATAGTTCTATAGGTGTATTTATTCCTTCCTTAAAACATGCTTTTATTAATATCTGTATTGCTCCTAAGTGTACATGAGTTATTTCGTTTTTTGGTTTTGGTTTTAATGCTTGTATTTCTTTAGTTATTTCTCTTTTACTTATTATGGGTACCATTGCACTACCTTGTGTATATTTACAGTCTACTGTATGTTCTTTTTGGCTTATTATATAATATTCTTCCTTTGGTTTTTTGAACCAATATTTTACCATTGGTACATCTAATACATTATCTATTTTTAAGGTTATTTCTTGCTTTGTGATTTGCTTGTATATATTTGAGTCAAATATTATTTTCTGGTTATTACTATCTTCAGTTTGGTAATTTTCTTTTTCTATTATTCCTGATTCAGTCATCAATTTCGTTTTCTGTATCTGATAGATTTATATTGTTAATATCATCATTATTCAAATCAGTTTCTAAATCTGAGTTATTCATTTCTATATCTGGCAATTCATTTAGTTCATAAATACTATCGTTACTTTCTAAATCATAATCTATGTATGGTAATTCTGTATAAATATTTTCTTCTACTCTTATTTCCGTGATTTGTTTTTTCTTAATATCTTTAGGTATTTTACAATCTTTAGCTAAGTGTCCTAATTTTCCACAGTTATAACATTTGCATTCTGATAATTTTTTCTTAGGTCGATAAGGTCTTTTTCGTTTATAATTTTTTATATAATATCGTTTTCTTGGGTTTTTGTATTTATATTTTGACTTAAAGGATTTATATCTTTTAAATCGTTTTTTATATCTAAACTTATTTTTCTTAGTTTTACAACCAAATTGTGGTGCTATCTTTTGTGTACAACATGCCATATTTTTTGTTAATACTTTATCTAATTTTTGTTTATCTTTATATTCATCACATAGTCCTATAAACCATGTTTGTAAATATTTTATTCTAGCTCCTAATGTATCTGTTAAACTAGCTGCGTCCCATGCTGTTATAATTTTTGTACTAAATGGTTCAGGTAATTTTGTAAAATATGTTCTTCTAACTGCTATAGCTTCTTCATGAGTATATATTGCTCTATAATAGTAATCTTTAAAAGCGCATGTATATTCATCTATATAACACATATTGCATATTGATAATTTATTCATTAATTGTCTGTTTAGATTTTTATCTTTTTCCTGTTCTGCTAATTCTGTTGTCATACTTCCAAATTCATTTCTAATTCCAAATTCGTATTTGTCTAATATAGCTATGCTTGATGTTGTAATTGTTCCACTACTATCTTTATTATTTCTTAAAGCTGCTCTACCTTCAGCTGTTATATTATGTAGCCATAATTTTACTGTTCCTATTAGTGTTCTTTCTATATATCCTGGTGTATCTGCTACTGATATTTTATTATCTATTAATTGTTTTGCAATTTGTCCTATCCATACTTGTATTGTTTTATTTACATCTGTAACACAATCTAAATCTAAAAATTGTGAGGATTCTGGGGGTTTATTTGGTGTCCATTTATTTAGTCTACTTTGCCATAGGTTCTGTCATTTCTTACTTCTGTGTTTAATCAAATTATTCCTTCTAACCTCTGCTTATATTATCATCTTTATCATCTAGTAGTTCAGTATGTTTAATTATCCGGTTGGTCACTACTATGAGGTCCAGCTTTAATCAGTTTACCCTAACCCTGCTTACTTCAGTTGGTTTACTACCCTATTCACGGCATTTCTAGCCTTCTTCTGGGTTCAACCATTTTGGAAAAGCTTAGTCTGGGCCTAACTTACTCTCAGCTTCCTAATCATAGCAAACTAATAAGGATAATGTAACATAATCAAACTACAACATGATAAATAATAATAATCTAAATAGAGATTATTAGGAATATGATAGATTAGTTACACATATGTAAATATGAGTATACCGTTGTCGTTAGTTCCTCAGTAGTATGTGATGTTGATGAAGTTATATTGGATTCCTCCATGCTATATCTGTAAAATATTTTTTATATATGGTGAGTTCTCAACACATGAGAGAGTTATAGGTAAGCAGAATTGCTTGCCTTTCTTCTCATCTGTTCGTCTCTATTTATATACATAAGAGGCAAGTGCCTCAATAATTTACATAAAGAAACCGCGTGAGTAAACAGTCTAATAAACTGTTTGCTTTACGACTTCTGAAAGAAAAAAAAACGCGTCTTCTTTTACATATTTTTCAAAAAGTACACAGTGCTAGTCACTGTTTGTTTTTTGACTTTCTAACTTATTCTATTCTAATCATACTAAAGAAAAACGTGTGGGGTGTGTACCATATTCCCACTAAAGAAAACTAATTAGTACAATAATTTACATAATAAGACAAACTAAAAAATATCTGTGGGTCTTCCCATTATTTTTTGTCTGTAGCTTTTGTCCTGCTGTCTTCATTCTAGATTCACTTCTGGTATAGTTGTGGTATTTCCTCCACTGCACTTTGAACAATGGTGATCTGGGTATTTCGGTCCTAAATACTGGCAATATTTTACTAATAAATTTTCTGAAATAAAATCCTTTTTGATAGCTCTTGTTGTTGGGGTATCTTCAGGTCTTAGTAATGTCCATATCCAACTACGTACTTCTTCCATATCTTCTTGGCGTAGTACTCTTGCATTTGCATAGATCATAGAATGGTCTCTACAATGATATTTCCATATGTTATGTCCATTGGTATAATTGTTGACTAGTTCTTGAATAATCACCTGTAGTCCTATTAATCTTTTTGTAGCGAAGAATGTTGGTATGTCTACTTCTGGTATTTCCGGTTGTTGTTCTATATCCTCTGGAATAATCATGTCTCTGGTAAGTCCAATTTTTACGACTTGGATGAGTGGTTTTATCTCGTTGTATAATATTTCTGCTGGTGCTGAATAACATCTGATATAAAAGAATGATCCGTCTGTAATTCTTTTGTATATTGCAAAGGCATTATATAAGTCTGGTATTTGTTGTAGTTCTGCTACATCGGCTGTATATACTGTTGCGAGTAGTCCATATTCGTAGCATGTACGTACTAAATTTGCACTGGTGCCAGGCTGGGCAATTAATTTATTATATCCTTGTAGTTTTTGAGTTATAAAATCTTTTTGAGGGTCATTGGTTGTCTGAGATCTTGGATGTAAATTCAAAAATGTTTGGGTTTTATACATATTTTGTATATAAGCTCTAGAAATATGGTTGTATACTTGTTTATTTTGGCTTAAGCTTGCGGCATATGTGGATGTTTGTGGACTTGGTATAGTCGGATGTGATAGATTTAAGGGTTGTTTATTTCTGATAGAGGTTTTTGTAAACTGGCTATTTAAATTTTGGTTTTGTCTCTTTGTAGGTTGACTGGTTGTATTTGAGCTGCTTGCTTCCGTAGATGTTTTTCCTGTAGCTGCATTAACAAACTTGTTATGAGTTTTATGGAGTTTCTCAACGTCTCCTTCTAGTTCTGGAATTTTTATGTCTTCCGATTGACATAGTTCAGCATATTTTGAGTCATGCGGCTGACTTGTAGCTCTTTCCTTCTTTAGCTCTTTTAATTCTAGCTCAAAACTGTCCCACAGATATTTTTTAGTTTGTCTTATTATGTAAATTATTGTACTAATTAGTTTTCTTTAGTGGGAATATGGTACACACCCCACACGTTTTTCTTTAGTATGATTAGAATAGAATAAGTTAGAAAGTCAAAAAACAAACAGTGACTAGCACTGTGTACTTTTTGAAAAATATGTAAAAGAAGACGCATTTTTTTCTTTTCTTTCAGAAGTCGTAAAGCAAACAGTTTATTAGACTGTTTACTCACGCGGTTTCTTTATGTAAATTATTGAGGCACTTGCCTCTTATGTATATAAATCGAGACGAACAGATGAGAAGAAAGGCAAGCAATTCTGCTTACCTATAACTCTCTCATGTGTTGAGAACTCACCATATATAAAAAATATTTTACAGATATAGCATGGAGGAATCCAATATAACTTCATCAACATCACATACTACTGAGGAACTAACGACAACGGTATACTCATATTTACATATGTGTAACTAATCTATCATATTCCTAATAATCTCTATTTAGATTATTATTATTTATCATGTTGTAGTTTGATTATGTTACATTATCCTTATTAGTTTGCTATGATTAGGAAGCTGAGAGTAAGTTAGGCCCAGACTAAGCTTTTCCAAAATGGTTGAACCCAGAAGAAGGCTAGAAATGCCGTGAATAGGGTAGTAAACCAACTGAAGTAAGCAGGGTTAGGGTAAACTGATTAAAGCTGGACCTCATAGTAGTGACCAACCGGATAATTAAACATACTGAACTACTAGATGATAAAGATGATAATATAAGCAGAGGTTAGAAGGAATAATTTGATTAAACACAGAAGTAAGAAATGACAGAACCTAGTTATGCAAAACCCGAGATAGCAGAAACTAGTAACCCTAAACAAACAGAAGATATAGAAAGATATAAGACACCAATACCTAAGTATCTTATAAATGGAGATAAAGACTATAAAATATTAGTCTTATATGTATTAAAAAATTTAGATACAGATATCACACAAAGAATATATAACCTACTATTTAACCATGAAATAATAGATTTAATGAAAGAATTATGGTTAGACACAATATTAAACAATGATAGTGATGATGACTCTAGAAATAATGATATATACCTTGACATAGATACAGAAGGATATCTAGAATTTTATTAAAATGAACCAAGAAGATTTAGAAAATTGGCAAAAAACTATAAATGAATTAAGAGAAAGAGAAACCTTAATACAATACAATCTAGATAAATATACTCAAATCCAGAATGAAGCATATCTAGATTTAATAGTACAAGATATTAACCAAATATTAAGATTAATTAGACAAAGAGATATTTATTTTAATTCCGCATTTACATAAATGTCTCTAGAAGAAAGATCAAAGGACCACCCCCCACAAATGGTATCAGAGCATAGGATAAAAAGAAATAATACTGATATAATTAATACAAAAACTAATAACGCTATTATAAAGCATAGGAATAAAAAATCTAGGAATAAAGATGTTATATTAGATAAGAATACCAATAATATTTACAAAAATAGAATAAAGAAACATAATAAAAAACAATTTATAATAAAAACGGAAAACATGAAAGGAATTGAATATGGAGAAGATCTACCAGATGAACATCCCAGATGTATAAGATTGGATAAACAAATAAATATAGCAACTAAATTACAGAAACTGAGACTAAATTTAGATAAATTATATGAAAAATACGAATACACAAAAATACCTGAATTAATAGATACAATTTCTTATACTGAATATGAATATATAAGACAACTTATAAAACAACAAGAATATAAATATGATGAATTATAATAAACGACAACAACCAAAAGTAGTTAGAAAAATAAAAATACACTATTTGACAAGAAGAATTGAAAAACAGAGTAAAATAAAAAGTCAACAAAAATATAACCTACGAGAAGTAACACAAATAATTAACAAGATAGACAACTTATATAAAGTAATGACAAGATTAGTCAAAGCATTAGATAAAATAACTATATCATTAAAACAGGCTATAAATGGATAAGCCAGAATCAAGTAACCCAGTATATATATATCCAGAAACACCAAAAATAATAAGAAAAATGGAATTATTAAGAAAATTAAGTGATATACACGAAGAACTTAAATTCAGAAAAGAAAGATTAAATTACAATATATTTGCAGGAGTAGCTAAAAAATCGATAGAAGCACAAAAACAAACTATACAAGAATTAGAATTACAAAAAGATATATTAGAAATTAAATATGCATATGAATAAAGAAGAATACCCAGTAGAAGAAAAAACATTTTTAGGAACAGATGGAACACAAATAATAATAACACACTCGAATTTAGGACGACGATATAGGAAAATAGGTACAAAATTACATTTAATGCCAGACCCAATATCAGCTAAATTAGAAGATAGTCTAACAGAAATGATAAGATTACAAAAGGAAAATACTGAAATAGACCAAAAATTAGAAATAGAAAAAATAAGATTAGAAGCCAGAAAAGAAATCGAACAACTAAAAAACCAACAAATAAAACAAACCCCTCCTCAAAAACCTATACCACCTCAAGAACCAATCCCTGAATATGAACCAGAACCTGAAACATCCGAATCATCTACAAAAATACAAGAAATGGAAAGAGAATTAGCAATATTAAAACAAATATATGCCCAAAGAGTACAAGCAAGATTAGCAAAACAAAATGAAAAAAGAAAAAAAGAAAAAGAAAAAAAGTTAGCAATGGAATTAGAAAAGTTAAAAGAACAAATACACTTAGAAAGCTTAAACCCTAACGAAGAATCTCCAAATATAAGTATTGATAACATCACAATAGATAATTTAACTATAGATAATATAACCATAAATGAATCTGAATCCGAAATAAATTTAGACAATAATGACAATAATGACGAAAACAGTGAAACATATACCCAAATAATGAACCAAATAACAGATTTAAATATAAATACAACAAATGCTGAACCAAATATAAATACCATCAAAAAAGAACAACCAAGTACAAGTAGAACATATGAGAAAAGAAGATATGATAATCCGCGAACCAGAGAACCTACATATTGGACAGTAACAGATGATAATAGATACGAAGCAATATGGCAAAGTAGACTAAATAAATGGACACCAAATAAACCCCCAGAATCCTCACAATTTTTAGATTTAGATTGTGTTACAGATGTAAATAAAACAATACAAGTATGGATAAGACAAATTGCAAAACAATTAATAGATAATAAAATATCAGTAGCAGATACACCAGGATATATAGAAAGAACACTAATAGGAACAGTAAAATTATGGCTACATAATATAACAGCTGAAGGTAGAGCAGCTTTAAGAAATAATAAAGATAGTAGTGGAACAATTACAACATCAAGCATAGCTATATTAGACAAATACGAATTTGGAATTAGAAATGAATTTGGAAGTATGACAACAGAATTAGCAGAACAGGAAAAAGATAAAAATCTAAACAGACAATTAATGAATAAATTATCAATATGCAATATGTGTTATATAGATGAATATACATGCGCTTTTAAAGATTACTATTATAGAGCAATATATACTCATGAAGAAGCTATAGCAGTTAGAAGAACATATTTTACAAAATTACCTGAACCATTTAGTACAAAAATTATAACAGCATGGGACGCAGCTAGTTTAACAGATACATTAGGAGCTAGAATAAAATATTTACAAACATGGTTTATAGGACTATGTGATGAATATAAAGATAAACAAAAATTAGATAAAGTATTAACAAAAAATATGGCATGTTGTACACAAAAGATAGCACCACAATTTGGTTGTAAAACTAAGAAAAATAAGTTTAGATATAAAAAACGATTTAAAAGATATAAATCCTTTAAGTCAAAATATAAATACAAAAACCCAAGAAAACGATATTATATAAAAAATTATAAACGAAAAAGACCTTATCGACCTAAGAAAAAATTATCAGAATGCAAATGTTATAACTGTGGAAAATTAGGACACTTAGCTAAAGATTGTAAAATACCTAAAGATATTAAGAAAAAACAAATCACGGAAATAAGAGTAGAAGAAAATATTTATACAGAATTACCATACATAGATTATGATTTAGAAAGTAACGATAGTATTTATGAACTAAATGAATTGCCAGATATAGAAATGAATAACTCAGATTTAGAAACTGATTTGAATAATGATGATATTAACAATATAAATCTATCAGATACAGAAAACGAAATTGATGACTGAATCAGGAATAATAGAAAAAGAAAATTACCAAACTGAAGATAGTAATAACCAGAAAATAATATTTGACTCAAATATATACAAGCAAATCACAAAGCAAGAAATAACCTTAAAAATAGATAATGTATTAGATGTACCAATGGTAAAATATTGGTTCAAAAAACCAAAGGAAGAATATTATATAATAAGCCAAAAAGAACATACAGTAGACTGTAAATATACACAAGGTAGTGCAATGGTACCCATAATAAGTAAAAGAGAAATAACTAAAGAAATACAAGCATTAAAACCAAAACCAAAAAACGAAATAACTCATGTACACTTAGGAGCAATACAGATATTAATAAAAGCATGTTTTAAGGAAGGAATAAATACACCTATAGAACTATACTTAGCAGATGATAGAATTAAATACCCAATTGAACAAAGTATAATTAGTGCAGTAAAAGGAAATTTAATATACCAAAAATTTAAGTTTACCGTTAACCCAAATTATACAGTAGCAATAAAAGATAGAAATATAGATAAATCTCTAGTATTATATTGGAAGCTATCAGGAATAGAATTAACCCCTGGAAGTAAAATATTCACAGCAAGATGCAAAAATTTATATATTTTAACTACTAAACATATGGTACAAGCAACTAATAAAATTGATAAGATTAATATAGAATCCCCATTTGACAATATCTTAACAGTTATAGATAATAATGATTATAGTTATGATGAATTAAATATGAATCAAGAATTAGATATAGTAAAAGAGAGAATAGGAATGACACCAAAAAGACAAATAGATGCCCCTTCATCCTCATCAAGAATGAGCACATCCAGAAGAATAGAATATGAAATACCTAATGAAATAATACCAACACAACATCCTTATTATATAACAGGAATATTAAATCAACGAAAATATTTAATCTTAATCAACACAGGAGAACAAGATAATTGGATAACTAGAGAATTAATTACAGAAGATGATATTATAATACAAGAACAAGAAATACCCGATTTACCAATAGAATTAAAACAGACAAAGGAAATAACTATTCAAGAATTAATTATAGGCGGAATACCTATAAATATACAATTTACAATAGGACAGATAAATCCAAATATAGTTTTAGGACTACAATGGCTAGAACAAGTAAAACCATATAAGTTAGAAGATAAAAGATTACTAATCCATTACCAAAACAAGAATGTAATAATCAATAGAACAAAATCAATATTATAAAAATACATTAGCATGAAAGTATATATATTAGCAAAAATAATTGTGGAAGGATATAATAGTAGATATTATACACCAATGATAGACACAGGCGCAGAAGCAAATTTATGTAGATACAATTGTTTACCAGAATCTAAATGGCAAAAGATAAAAAATCCAACTGTATTTTCAGGATTTAATGACGAAGGAAGTATAATAAAATATTATGCAAAAGATGTCAAACTACAAATATATGATAAAATACTAACAATAAAAACGATGTATAACTATGATTTCACAACAAGAGATATCATATTAGGAATGCCCTTTATAGATGAACTATACCCACATATATTAACTAAAACACACTGTTGGTTTACAACACCTTGTAAACAAAAAATAGGAGCCAAAAGAGTACAAAATAAACCTAGAAAAATAACACCATGGATAAAAGGATCAGAAAAAATAACACAAAAACTAGAAAATCAACTAACAACAGAGAAAGCAATAGAAATTATAACCTTTAATATCAACATGTTACAACCAATCTATGATAAATTAGAACCTTTATATAGTGACAATCCACTGAAAGGATGGAATAAGCATAAAACAACCGTTACTATAGAACTAATAGATGAAAATAGTATAATAACCCAAAAACCATTGAAATACAATTTCGATGATTTAAAAGAATTTACCTTACACATTAATGAATTACTTACAAACAATTACATCCAAACTAGTAATAGCAAACATACTAGTCCAGCCTTTATTGTTAACAAACATAGTGAACAAAAAAGAGGGAAAAGTAGGATGGTTATTGATTATAGAAACCTACCATTTGTGGGGGGTGGTCCTTTGATCTTTCTTCTAGAGACATTTATGTAAATGCGGAATTAAAATAAATATCTCTTTGTCTAATTAATCTTAATATTTGGTTAATATCTTGTACTATTAAATCTAGATATGCTTCATTCTGGGTTTGAATATATTTATCTAGATTGTATTGTATTAAGGTTTCTCTTTCTCTTAATTCATTTATAGTTTTTTGCCAATTTTCTAAATCTTCTTGGTTCATTTTAATAAAATTCTAGATATCCTTCTGTATCTATGTCAAGGTATATATCATTATTTCTAGAGTCATCATCACTATCATTGTTTAATATTGTGTCTAACCATAATTCTTTCATTAAATCTATTATTTCATGGTTAAATAGTAGGTTATATATTCTTTGTGTGATATCTGTATCTAAATTTTTTAATACATATAAGACTAATATTTTATAGTCTTTATCTCCATTTATAAGATACTTAGGTATTGGTGTCTTATATCTTTCTATATCTTCTGTTTGTTTAGGGTTACTAGTTTCTGCTATCTCGGGTTTTGCATAACTAGGTTCTGTCATTTCTTACTTCTGTGTTTAATCAAATTATTCCTTCTAACCTCTGCTTATATTATCATCTTTATCATCTAGTAGTTCAGTATGTTTAATTATCCGGTTGGTCACTACTATGAGGTCCAGCTTTAATCAGTTTACCCTAACCCTGCTTACTTCAGTTGGTTTACTACCCTATTCACGGCATTTCTAGCCTTCTTCTGGGTTCAACCATTTTGGAAAAGCTTAGTCTGGGCCTAACTTACTCTCAGCTTCCTAATCATAGCAAACTAATAAGGATAATGTAACATAATCAAACTACAACATGATAAATAATAATAATCTAAATAGAGATTATTAGGAATATGATAGATTAGTTACACATATGTAAATATGAGTATACCGTTGTCGTTAGTTCCTCAGTAGTATGTGATGTTGATGAAGTTATATTGGATTCCTCCATGCTATATCTGTAAAATATTTTTTATATATGGTGAGTTCTCAACACATGAGAGAGTTATAGGTAAGCAGAATTGCTTGCCTTTCTTCTCATCTGTTCGTCTCTATTTATATACATAAGAGGCAAGTGCCTCAATAATTTACATAAAGAAACCGCGTGAGTAAACAGTCTAATAAACTGTTTGCTTTACGACTTCTGAAAGAAAAGAAAAAAACGCGTCTTCTTTTACATATTTTTCAAAAAGTACACAGTGCTAGTCACTGTTTGTTTTTTGACTTTCTAACTTATTCTATTCTAATCATACTAAAGAAAAACGTGTGGGGTGTGTACCATATTCCCACTAAAGAAAACTAATTAGTACAATAATTTACATAATAAGACAAACTAAAAAATATCTGTGGGTCTTCCCATTATTTTTTGTCTGTAGCTTTTGTCCTGCTGTCTTCATTCTAGATTCACTTCTGGTATAGTTGTGGTATTTCCTCCACTGCACTTTGAACAATGGTGATCTGGGTATTTCGGTCCTAAATACTGGCAATATTTTACTAATAAATTTTCTGAAATAAAATCCTTTTTGATAGCTCTTGTTGTTGGGGTATCTTCAGGTCTTAGTAATGTCCATATCCAACTACGTACTTCTTCCATATCTTCTTGGCGTAGTACTCTTGCATTTGCATAGATCATAGAATGGTCTCTACAATGATATTTCCATATGTTATGTCCATTGGTATAATTGTTGACTAGTTCTTGAATAATCACCTGTAGTCCTATTAATCTTTTTGTAGCGAAGAATGTTGGTATGTCTACTTCTGGTATTTCCGGTTGTTGTTCTATATCCTCTGGAATAATCATGTCTCTGGTAAGTCCAATTTTTACGACTTGGATGAGTGGTTTTATCTCGTTGTATAATATTTCTGCTGGTGCTGAATAACATCTGATATAAAAGAATGATCCGTCTGTAATTCTTTTGTATATTGCAAAGGCATTATATAAGTCTGGTATTTGTTGTAGTTCTGCTCCATCGGCTGTATATACTGTTGCGAGTAGTCCATATTCGTAGCATGTACGTACTAAATTTGCACTGGTGCCAGGCTGGGCAATTAATTTATTATATCCTTGTAGTTTTTGAGTTATAAAATCTTTTTGAGGGTCATTGGTTGTCTGAGATCTTGGATGTAAATTCAAAAATGTTTGGGTTTTATACATATTTTGTATATAAGCTCTAGAAATATGGTTGTATACTTGTTTATTTTGGCTTAAGCTTGCGGCATATGTGGATGTTTGTGGACTTGGTATAGTCGGATGTGATAGATTTAAGGGTTGTTTATTTCTGATAGAGGTTTTTGTAAACTGGCTATTTAAATTTTGGTTTTGTCTCTTTGTAGGTTGACTGGTTGTATTTGAGCTGCTTGCTTCCGTAGATGTTTTTCCTGTAGCTGCATTAACAAACTTGTTATGAGTTTTATGGAGTTTCTCAACGTCTCCTTCTAGTTCTGGAATTTTTATGTCTTCCGATTGACATAGTTCAGCATATTTTGAGTCATGCGGCTGACTTGTAGCTCTTTCCTTCTTTAGCTCTTTTAATTCTAGCTCAAAACTGTCCACTTTTAAGCAAAGTGTAGTCATAGCTTTTAATAAAATATCCATTTGGCTATCTTGATCTGTCTGAGTAGCTTTGTCTTGATAAGTAGTCTGCAGTGATATTTTTGTTAGTACTGATCACTTCTATTGAAAATGTAAAATTTTGTATATTTAAGACAAGTCTTCGTATTTCTTTTGTTGTAACTGAGTCGTCTAATTTTCTTGTTAGCCACCATTTTACTTGCGTATTATCTGTTCTAACAATAAATTTGTTATAAACAATATATGGTTCAAATGTTAATAAACATTTATATAAAGCAAATAATTCTTTTCTATTTATTTCCCATTTATCTTGAGGTTCCGTAAATGTTCCTGAATGATATCTACAGTGATGTTCCTGTTTTGTGTCAATATATTTATATTTTAATACTCCACCGTAACTATGGTTACTGGCATCTGTTTCTACTATATATATAAACTCTTTTGTAATATCTGGAAAATATAATTTTGGTAATTTTTGACATAATTCTTTAACCTTTTGTATATGTTTTTTATCTGTTTGGTCGAAATGATATTCAATATCCTTTTTTAGTTTCTTATGTAATGGCTTTAAATATTCTGCTAATTTTGGTATATATTCTCGTACTTGGTTTACTAATCCTAAAAAGGATTGTAATTTTTTCTTTGTATCTAGTATTTCATCTGAATTTATAATTTTTTGTACTATATGTGTCTGCATTTTTACTCCATTCTTATCTATTTGTATGCCTAGAAATTCTATTTGGTTTTTCATTATTTCTGCCTTGCTTTTACTTAGACTAATTCCTGCTGTATCTATAATGTTAATGAATTTATTTAGTAATTGTATATGCTCGTCTTCTGTTCTTGAGTATAACAATATATCATCAATATATACAATGCAATTTTCTAATTGTGTGAAATATATATCCATAAAATGTTGATATCTACCTGGTGCATTTTTATATCCAAAGGGTAAAACATTCCATTCATAAAATCCTTGGGGTACTGTGAATGCTGTTAAATGTTTAGAGTTATCTTCTAATTTTAAATGATAAAATCCTGATTTGCAATCAAATTTGCTAAAGTAATTATATCCTTGGATTTGTCTAATTTTTAATATTTTATTTGGTATTGGGTAATTATAAGTTTTAGTTTTGGCATTTAGGTTTCTATAATCAATAACCATCCTACTTTTCCCTCTTTTTTGTTCACTATGTTTGTTAACAATAAAGGCTGGACTAGTATGTTTGCTATTACTAGTTTGGATGTAATTGTTTGTAAGTAATTCATTAATGTGTAAGGTAAATTCTTTTAAATCATCGAAATTGTATTTCAATGGTTTTTGGGTTATTATACTATTTTCATCTATTAGTTCTATAGTAACGGTTGTTTTATGCTTATTCCATCCTTTCAGTGGATTGTCACTATATAAAGGTTCTAATTTATCATAGATTGGTTGTAACATGTTGATATTAAAGGTTATAATTTCTATTGCTTTCTCTGTTGTTAGTTGATTTTCTAGTTTTTGTGTTATTTTTTCTGATCCTTTTATCCATGGTGTTATTTTTCTAGGTTTATTTTGTACTCTTTTGGCTCCTATTTTTTGTTTACAAGGTGTTGTAAACCAACAGTGTGTTTTAGTTAATATATGTGGGTATAGTTCATCTATAAAGGGCATTCCTAATATGATATCTCTTGTTGTGAAATCATAGTTATACATCGTTTTTATTGTTAGTATTTTATCATATATTTGTAGTTTGACATCTTTTGCATAATATTTTATTATACTTCCTTCGTCATTAAATCCTGAAAATACAGTTGGATTTTTTATCTTTTGCCATTTAGATTCTGGTAAACAATTGTATCTACATAAATTTGCTTCTGCGCCTGTGTCTATCATTGGTGTATAATATCTACTATTATATCCTTCCACAATTATTTTTGCTAATATATATACTTTCATGCTAATGTATTTTTATAATATTGATTTTGTTCTATTGATTATTACATTCTTGTTTTGGTAATGGATTAGTAATCTTTTATCTTCTAACTTATATGGTTTTACTTGTTCTAGCCATTGTAGTCCTAAAACTATATTTGGATTTATCTGTCCTATTGTAAATTGTATATTTATAGGTATTCCGCCTATAATTAATTCTTGAATAGTTATTTCCTTTGTCTGTTTTAATTCTATTGGTAAATCGGGTATTTCTTGTTCTTGTATTATAATATCATCTTCTGTAATTAATTCTCTAGTTATCCAATTATCTTGTTCTCCTGTGTTGATTAAGATTAAATATTTTCGTTGATTTAATATTCCTGTTATATAATAAGGATGTTGTGTTGGTATTATTTCATTAGGTATTTCATATTCTATTCTTCTGGATGTGCTCATTCTTGATGAGGATGAAGGGGCATCTATTTGTCTTTTTGGTGTCATTCCTATTCTCTCTTTTACTATATCTAATTCTTGATTCATATTTAATTCATCATAACTATAATCATTATTATCTATAACTGTTAAGATATTGTCAAATGGGGATTCTATATTAATCTTATCAATTTTATTAGTTGCTTGTACCATATGTTTAGTAGTTAAAATATATAAATTTTTGCATCTTGCTGTGAATATTTTACTTCCAGGGGTTAATTCTATTCCTGATAGCTTCCAATATAATACTAGAGATTTATCTATATTTCTATCTTTTATTGCTACTGTATAATTTGGGTTAACGGTAAACTTAAATTTTTGGTATATTAAATTTCCTTTTACTGCACTAATTATACTTTGTTCAATTGGGTATTTAATTCTATCATCTGCTAAGTATAGTTCTATAGGTGTATTTATTCCTTCCTTAAAACATGCTTTTATTAATATCTGTATTGCTCCTAAGTGTACATGAGTTATTTCGTTTTTTGGTTTTGGTTTTAATGCTTGTATTTCTTTAGTTATTTCTCTTTTACTTATTATGGGTACCATTGCACTACCTTGTGTATATTTACAGTCTACTGTATGTTCTTTTTGGCTTATTATATAATATTCTTCCTTTGGTTTTTTGAACCAATATTTTACCATTGGTACATCTAATACATTATCTATTTTTAAGGTTATTTCTTGCTTTGTGATTTGCTTGTATATATTTGAGTCAAATATTATTTTCTGGTTATTACTATCTTCAGTTTGGTAATTTTCTTTTTCTATTATTCCTGATTCAGTCATCAATTTCGTTTTCTGTATCTGATAGATTTATATTGTTAATATCATCATTATTCAAATCAGTTTCTAAATCTGAGTTATTCATTTCTATATCTGGCAATTCATTTAGTTCATAAATACTATCGTTACTTTCTAAATCATAATCTATGTATGGTAATTCTGTATAAATATTTTCTTCTACTCTTATTTCCGTGATTTGTTTTTTCTTAATATCTTTAGGTATTTTACAATCTTTAGCTAAGTGTCCTAATTTTCCACAGTTATAACATTTGCATTCTGATAATTTTTTCTTAGGTCGATAAGGTCTTTTTCGTTTATAATTTTTTATATAATATCGTTTTCTTGGGTTTTTGTATTTATATTTTGACTTAAAGGATTTATATCTTTTAAATCGTTTTTTATATCTAAACTTATTTTTCTTAGTTTTACAACCAAATTGTGGTGCTATCTTTTGTGTACAACATGCCATATTTTTTGTTAATACTTTATCTAATTTTTGTTTATCTTTATATTCATCACATAGTCCTATAAACCATGTTTGTAAATATTTTATTCTAGCTCCTAATGTATCTGTTAAACTAGCTGCGTCCCATGCTGTTATAATTTTTGTACTAAATGGTTCAGGTAATTTTGTAAAATATGTTCTTCTAACTGCTATAGCTTCTTCATGAGTATATATTGCTCTATAATAGTAATCTTTAAAAGCGCATGTATATTCATCTATATAACACATATTGCATATTGATAATTTATTCATTAATTGTCTGTTTAGATTTTTATCTTTTTCCTGTTCTGCTAATTCTGTTGTCATACTTCCAAATTCATTTCTAATTCCAAATTCGTATTTGTCTAATATAGCTATGCTTGATGTTGTAATTGTTCCACTACTATCTTTATTATTTCTTAAAGCTGCTCTACCTTCAGCTGTTATATTATGTAGCCATAATTTTACTGTTCCTATTAGTGTTCTTTCTATATATCCTGGTGTATCTGCTACTGATATTTTATTATCTATTAATTGTTTTGCAATTTGTCTTATCCATACTTGTATTGTTTTATTTACATCTGTAACACAATCTAAATCTAAAAATTGTGAGGATTCTGGGGGTTTATTTGGTGTCCATTTATTTAGTCTACTTTGCCATATTGCTTCGTATCTATTATCATCTGTTACTGTCCAATATGTAGGTTCTCTGGTTCGCGGATTATCATATCTTCTTTTCTCATATGTTCTACTTGTACTTGGTTGTTCTTTTTTGATGGTATTTATATTTGGTTCAGCATTTGTTGTATTTATATTTAAATCTGTTATTTGGTTCATTATTTGGGTATATGTTTCACTGTTTTCGTCATTATTGTCATTATTGTCTAAATTTATTTCGGATTCAGATTCATTTATGGTTATATTATCTATAGTTAAATTATCTATTGTGATGTTATCAATACTTATATTTGGAGATTCTTCGTTAGGGTTTAAGCTTTCTAAGTGTATTTGTTCTTTTAACTTTTCTAATTCCATTGCTAACTTTTTTTCTTTTTCTTTTTTTATTTTTTCATTTTGTTTTGCTAATCTTGCTTGTACTCTTTGGGCATATATTTGTTTTAATATTGCTAATTCTCTTTCCATTTCTTGTATTTTTGTAGATGATTCGGATGTTTCAGGTTCTGGTTCATATTCAGGGATTGGTTCTTGAGGTGGTATAGGTTTTTGAGGAGGGGTTTGTTTTATTTGTTGGTTTTTTAGTTGTTCGATTTCTTTTCTGGCTTCTAATCTTATTTTTTCTATTTCTAATTTTTGGTCTATTTCAGTATTTTCCTTTTGTAATCTTATCATTTCTGTTAGACTATCTTCTAATTTAGCTGATATTGGGTCTGGCATTAAATGTAATTTTGTACCTATTTTCCTATATCGTCGTCCTAAATTCGAGTGTGTTATTATTATTTGTGTTCCATCTGTTCCTAAAAATGTTTTTTCTTCTACTGGGTATTCTTCTTTATTCATATGCATATTTAATTTCTAATATATCTTTTTGTAATTCTAATTCTTGTATAGTTTGTTTTTGTGCTTCTATCGATTTTTTAGCTACTCCTGCAAATATATTGTAATTTAATCTTTCTTTTCTGAATTTAAGTTCTTCGTGTATATCACTTAATTTTCTTAATAATTCCATTTTTCTTATTATTTTTGGTGTTTCTGGATATATATATACTGGGTTACTTGATTCTGGCTTATCCATTTATAGCCTGTTTTAATGATATAGTTATTTTATCTAATGCTTTGACTAATCTTGTCATTACTTTATATAAGTTGTCTATCTTGTTAATTATTTGTGTTACTTCTCGTAGGTTATATTTTTGTTGACTTTTTATTTTACTCTGTTTTTCAATTCTTCTTGTCAAATAGTGTATTTTTATTTTTCTAACTACTTTTGGTTGTTGTCGTTTATACATTATAATTCATCATATTTATATTCTTGTTGTTTTATAAGTTGTCTTATATATTCATATTCAGTATAAGAAATTGTATCTATTAATTCAGGTATTTTTGTGTATTCGTATTTTTCATATAATTTATCTAAATTTAGTCTCAGTTTCTGTAATTTAGTTGCTATATTTATTTGTTTATCCAATCTTATACATCTGGGATGTTCATCTGGTAGATCTTCTCCATATTCAATTCCTTTCATGTTTTCCGTTTTTATTATAAATTGTTTTTTATTATGTTTCTTTATTCTATTTTTGTAAATATTATTGGTATTCTTATCTAATATAACATCTTTATTCCTAGATTTTTTATTCCTATGCTTTATAATAGCGTTATTAGTTTTTGTATTAATTATATCAGTATTATTTCTTTTTATCCTATGCTCTGATACCATTTGTGGGGGGTGGTCCTTTGATCTTTCTTCTAGAGACATTTATGTAAATGCGGAATTAAAATAAATATCTCTTTGTCTAATTAATCTTAATATTTGGTTAATATCTTGTACTATTAAATCTAGATATGCTTCATTCTGGGTTTGAATATATTTATCTAGATTGTATTGTATTAAGGTTTCTCTTTCTCTTAATTCATTTATAGTTTTTTGCCAATTTTCTAAATCTTCTTGGTTCATTTTAATAAAATTCTAGATATCCTTCTGTATCTATGTCAAGGTATATATCATTATTTCTAGAGTCATCATCACTATCATTGTTTAATATTGTGTCTAACCATAATTCTTTCATTAAATCTATTATTTCATGGTTAAATAGTAGGTTATATATTCTTTGTGTGATATCTGTATCTAAATTTTTTAATACATATAAGACTAATATTTTATAGTCTTTATCTCCATTTATAAGATACTTAGGTATTGGTGTCTTATATCTTTCTATATCTTCTGTTTGTTTAGGGTTACTAGTTTCTGCTATCTCGGGTTTTGCATAACTAGGTTCTGTCATTTCTTACTTCTGTGTTTAATCAAATTATTCCTTCTAACCTCTGCTTATATTATCATCTTTATCATCTAGTAGTTCAGTATGTTTAATTATCCGGTTGGTCACTACTATGAGGTCCAGCTTTAATCAGTTTACCCTAACCCTGCTTACTTCAGTTGGTTTACTACCCTATTCACGGCATTTCTAGCCTTCTTCTGGGTTCAACCATTTTGGAAAAGCTTAGTCTGGGCCTAACTTACTCTCAGCTTCCTAATCATAGCAAACTAATAAGGATAATGTAACATAATCAAACTACAACATGATAAATAATAATAATCTAAATAGAGATTATTAGGAATATGATAGATTAGTTACACATATGTAAATATGAGTATACCGTTGTCGTTAGTTCCTCAGTAGTATGTGATGTTGATGAAGTTATATTGGATTCCTCCATGCTATATCTGTAAAATATTTTTTATATATGGTGAGTTCTCAACACATGAGAGAGTTATAGGTAAGCAGAATTGCTTGCCTTTCTTCTCATCTGTTCGTCTCTATTTATATACATAAGAGGCAAGTGCCTCAATAATTTACATAAAGAAACCGCGTGAGTAAACAGTCTAATAAACTGTTTGCTTTACGACTTCTGAAAGAAAAGAAAAAAACGCGTCTTCTTTTACATATTTTTCAAAAAGTACACAGTGCTAGTCACTGTTTGTTTTTTGACTTTCTAACTTATTCTATTCTAATCATACTAAAGAAAAACGTGTGGGGTGTGTACCATATTCCCACTAAAGAAAACTAATTAGTACAATAATTTACATAATAAGACAAACTAAAAAATATCTGTGGGTCTTCCCATTATTTTTTGTCTGTAGCTTTTGTCCTGCTGTCTTCATTCTAGATTCACTTCTGGTATAGTTGTGGTATTTCCTCCACTGCACTTTGAACAATGGTGATCTGGGTATTTCGGTCCTAAATACTGGCAATATTTTACTAATAAATTTTCTGAAATAAAATCCTTTTTGATAGCTCTTGTTGTTGGGGTATCTTCAGGTCTTAGTAATGTCCATATCCAACTACGTACTTCTTCCATATCTTCTTGGCGTAGTACTCTTGCATTTGCATAGATCATAGAATGGTCTCTACAATGATATTTCCATATGTTATGTCCATTGGTATAATTGTTGACTAGTTCTTGAATAATCACCTGTAGTCCTATTAATCTTTTTGTAGCGAAGAATGTTGGTATGTCTACTTCTGGTATTTCCGGTTGTTGTTCTATATCCTCTGGAATAATCATGTCTCTGGTAAGTCCAATTTTTACGACTTGGATGAGTGGTTTTATCTCGTTGTATAATATTTCTGCTGGTGCTGAATAACATCTGATATAAAAGAATGATCCGTCTGTAATTCTTTTGTATATTGCAAAGGCATTATATAAGTCTGGTATTTGTTGTAGTTCTGCTCCATCGGCTGTATATACTGTTGCGAGTAGTCCATATTCGTAGCATGTACGTACTAAATTTGCACTGGTGCCAGGCTGGGCAATTAATTTATTATATCCTTGTAGTTTTTGAGTTATAAAATCTTTTTGAGGGTCATTGGTTGTCTGAGATCTTGGATGTAAATTCAAAAATGTTTGGGTTTTATACATATTTTGTATATAAGCTCTAGAAATATGGTTGTATACTTGTTTATTTTGGCTTAAGCTTGCGGCATATGTGGATGTTTGTGGACTTGGTATAGTCGGATGTGATAGATTTAAGGGTTGTTTATTTCTGATAGAGGTTTTTGTAAACTGGCTATTTAAATTTTGGTTTTGTCTCTTTGTAGGTTGACTGGTTGTATTTGAGCTGCTTGCTTCCGTAGATGTTTTTCCTGTAGCTGCATTAACAAACTTGTTATGAGTTTTATGGAGTTTCTCAACGTCTCCTTCTAGTTCTGGAATTTTTATGTCTTCCGATTGACATAGTTCAGCATATTTTGAGTCATGCGGCTGACTTGTAGCTCTTTCCTTCTTTAGCTCTTTTAATTCTAGCTCAAAACTGTCCACTTTTAAGCAAAGTGTAGTCATAGCTTTTAATAAAATATCCATTTGGCTATCTTGATCTGTCTGAGTAGCTTTGTCTTGATAAGTAGTCTGCAGTGATATTTTTGTTAGTACTGATCACTTCTATTGAAAATGTAAAATTTTGTATATTTAAGACAAGTCTTCGTATTTCTTTTGTTGTAACTGAGTCGTCTAATTTTCTTGTTAGCCACCATTTTACTTGCGTATTATCTGTTCTAACAATAAATTTGTTATAAACAATATATGGTTCAAATGTTAATAAACATTTATATAAAGCAAATAATTCTTTTCTATTTATTTCCCATTTATCTTGAGGTTCCGTAAATGTTCCTGAATGATATCTACAGTGATGTTCCTGTTTTGTGTCAATATATTTATATTTTAATACTCCACCGTAACTATGGTTACTGGCATCTGTTTCTACTATATATATAAACTCTTTTGTAATATCTGGAAAATATAATTTTGGTAATTTTTGACATAATTCTTTAACCTTTTGTATATGTTTTTTATCTGTTTGGTCGAAATGATATTCAATATCCTTTTTTAGTTTCTTATGTAATGGCTTTAAATATTCTGCTAATTTTGGTATATATTCTCGTACTTGGTTTACTAATCCTAAAAAGGATTGTAATTTTTTCTTTGTATCTAGTATTTCATCTGAATTTATAATTTTTTGTACTATATGTGTCTGCATTTTTACTCCATTCTTATCTATTTGTATGCCTAGAAATTCTATTTGATTTTTCATTATTTCTGCCTTGCTTTTACTTAGACTAATTCCTGCTGTATCTATAATGTTAATGAATTTATTTAGTAATTGTATATGCTCGTCTTCTGTTCTTGAGTATAACAATATATCATCAATATATACAATGCAATTTTCTAATTGTGTGAAATATATATCCATAAAATGTTGATATCTACCTGGTGCATTTTTATATCCAAAGGGTAAAACATTCCATTCATAAAATCCTTGGGGTACTGTGAATGCTGTTAAATGTTTAGAGTTATCTTCTAATTTTAAATGATAAAATCCTGATTTGCAATCAAATTTGCTAAAGTAATTATATCCTTGGATTTGTCTAATTTTTAATATTTTATTTGGTATTGGGTAATTATAAGTTTTAGTTTTGGCATTTAGGTTTCTATAATCAATAACCATCCTACTTTTCCCTCTTTTTTGTTCACTATGTTTGTTAACAATAAAGGCTGGACTAGTATGTTTGCTATTACTAGTTTGGATGTAATTGTTTGTAAGTAATTCATTAATGTGTAAGGTAAATTCTTTTAAATCATCGAAATTGTATTTCAATGGTTTTTGGGTTATTATACTATTTTCATCTATTAGTTCTATAGTAACGGTTGTTTTATGCTTATTCCATCCTTTCAGTGGATTGTCACTATATAAAGGTTCTAATTTATCATAGATTGGTTGTAACATGTTGATATTAAAGGTTATAATTTCTATTGCTTTCTCTGTTGTTAGTTGATTTTCTAGTTTTTGTGTTATTTTTTCTGATCCTTTTATCCATGGTGTTATTTTTCTAGGTTTATTTTGTACTCTTTTGGCTCCTATTTTTTGTTTACAAGGTGTTGTAAACCAACAGTGTGTTTTAGTTAATATATGTGGGTATAGTTCATCTATAAAGGGCATTCCTAATATGATATCTCTTGTTGTGAAATCATAGTTATACATCGTTTTTATTGTTAGTATTTTATCATATATTTGTAGTTTGACATCTTTTGCATAATATTTTATTATACTTCCTTCGTCATTAAATCCTGAAAATACAGTTGGATTTTTTATCTTTTGCCATTTAGATTCTGGTAAACAATTGTATCTACATAAATTTGCTTCTGCGCCTGTGTCTATCATTGGTGTATAATATCTACTATTATATCCTTCCACAATTATTTTTGCTAATATATATACTTTCATGCTAATGTATTTTTATAATATTGATTTTGTTCTATTGATTATTACATTCTTGTTTTGGTAATGGATTAGTAATCTTTTATCTTCTAACTTATATGGTTTTACTTGTTCTAGCCATTGTAGTCCTAAAACTATATTTGGATTTATCTGTCCTATTGTAAATTGTATATTTATAGGTATTCCGCCTATAATTAATTCTTGAATAGTTATTTCCTTTGTCTGTTTTAATTCTATTGGTAAATCGGGTATTTCTTGTTCTTGTATTATAATATCATCTTCTGTAATTAATTCTCTAGTTATCCAATTATCTTGTTCTCCTGTGTTGATTAAGATTAAATATTTTCGTTGATTTAATATTCCTGTTATATAATAAGGATGTTGTGTTGGTATTATTTCATTAGGTATTTCATATTCTATTCTTCTGGATGTGCTCATTCTTGATGAGGATGAAGGGGCATCTATTTGTCTTTTTGGTGTCATTCCTATTCTCTCTTTTACTATATCTAATTCTTGATTCATATTTAATTCATCATAACTATAATCATTATTATCTATAACTGTTAAGATATTGTCAAATGGGGATTCTATATTAATCTTATCAATTTTATTAGTTGCTTGTACCATATGTTTAGTAGTTAAAATATATAAATTTTTGCATCTTGCTGTGAATATTTTACTTCCAGGGGTTAATTCTATTCCTGATAGCTTCCAATATAATACTAGAGATTTATCTATATTTCTATCTTTTATTGCTACTGTATAATTTGGGTTAACGGTAAACTTAAATTTTTGGTATATTAAATTTCCTTTTACTGCACTAATTATACTTTGTTCAATTGGGTATTTAATTCTATCATCTGCTAAGTATAGTTCTATAGGTGTATTTATTCCTTCCTTAAAACATGCTTTTATTAATATCTGTATTGCTCCTAAGTGTACATGAGTTATTTCGTTTTTTGGTTTTGGTTTTAATGCTTGTATTTCTTTAGTTATTTCTCTTTTACTTATTATGGGTACCATTGCACTACCTTGTGTATATTTACAGTCTACTGTATGTTCTTTTTGGCTTATTATATAATATTCTTCCTTTGGTTTTTTGAACCAATATTTTACCATTGGTACATCTAATACATTATCTATTTTTAAGGTTATTTCTTGCTTTGTGATTTGCTTGTATATATTTGAGTCAAATATTATTTGCAGAATATTTAAAGCCATTACATAAGAAACTAAAAAAGGATATTGAATATCATTTCGACCAAACAGATAAAAAACATATACAAAAGGTTAAAGAATTATGTCAAAAATTACCAAAATTATATTTTCCAGATATTACAAAAGAGTTTATATATATAGTAGAAACAGATGCCAGTAACCATAGTTACGGTGGAGTATTAAAATATAAATATATTGACACAAAACAGGAACATCACTGTAGATATCATTCAGGAACATTTACGGAACCTCAAGATAAATGGGAAATAAATAGAAAAGAATTATTTGCTTTATATAAATGTTTATTAACATTTGAACCATATATTGTTTATAACAAATTTATTGTTAGAACAGATAATACGCAAGTAAAATGGTGGCTAACAAGAAAATTAGACGACTCAGTTACAACAAAAGAAATACGAAGACTTGTCTTAAATATACAAAATTTTACATTTTCAATAGAAGTGATCAGTACTAACAAAAATATCACTGCAGACTACTTATCAAGACAAAGCTACTCAGACAGATCAAGATAGCCAAATGGATATTTTATTAAAAGCTATGACTACACTTTGCTTAAAAGTGGACAGTTTTGAGCTAGAATTAAAAGAGCTAAAGAAGGAAAGAGCTACAAGTCAGCCGCATGACTCAAAATATGCTGAACTATGTCAATCGGAAGACATAAAAATTCCAGAACTAGAAGGAGACGTTGAGAAACTCCATAAAACTCATAACAAGTTTGTTAATGCAGCTACAGGAAAAACATCTACGGAAGCAAGCAGCTCAAATACAACCAGTCAACCTACAAAGAGACAAAACCAAAATTTAAATAGCCAGTTTACAAAAACCTCTATCAGAAATAAACAACCCTTAAATCTATCACATCCGACTATACCAAGTCCACAAACATCCACATATGCCGCAAGCTTAAGCCAAAATAAACAAGTATACAACCATATTTCTAGAGCTTATATACAAAATATGTATAAAACCCAAACATTTTTGAATTTACATCCAAGATCTCAGACAACCAATGACCCTCAAAAAGATTTTATAACTCAAAAACTACAAGGATATAATAAATTAATTGCCCAGCCTGGCACCAGTGCAAATTTAGTACGTACATGCTACGAATATGGACTACTCGCAACAGTATATACAGCCGATGGAGCAGAACTACAACAAATACCAGACTTATATAATGCCTTTGCAATATACAAAAGAATTACAGACGGATCATTCTTTTATAGCAGATGTTATTCAGCACCAGCAGAAATATTATACAACGAGATAAAACCACTCATCCAAGTCGTAAAAATTGGACTTACCAGAGACATGATTATTCCAGAGGATATAGAACAACAACCGGAAATACCAGAAGTAGACATACCAACATTCTTCGCTACAAAAAGATTAATAGGACTACAGGTGATTATTCAAGAACTAGTCAACAATTATACCAATGGACATAACATATGGAAATATCATTGTAGAGACCATTCTATGATCTATGCAAATGCAAGAGTACTACGCCAAGAAGATATGGAAGAAGTACGTAGTTGGATATGGACATTACTAAGACCTGAAGATACCCCAACAACAAGAGCTATCAAAAAGGATTTTATTTCAGAAAATTTATTAGTAAAATATTGCCAGTATTTAGGACCGAAATACCCAGATCACCATTGTTCAAAGTGCAGTGGAGGAAATACCACAACTATACCAGAAGTGAATCTAGAATGAAGACAGCAGGACAAAAGCTACAGACAAAAAATAATGGGAAGACCCACAGATATTTTTTAGTTTGTCTTATTATGTAAATTATTGTACTAATTAGTTTTCTTTAGTGGGAATATGGTACACACCCCACACGTTTTTCTTTAGTATGATTAGAATAGAATAAGTTAGAAAGTCAAAAAACAAACAGTGACTAGCACTGTGTACTTTTTGAAAAATATGTAAAAGAAGACGCGTTTTTTTCTTTTCTTTCAGAAGTCGTAAAGCAAACAGTTTATTAGACTGTTTACTCACGCGGTTTCTTTATGTAAATTATTGAGGCACTTGCCTCTTATGTATATAAATAGAGACGAACAGATGAGAAGAAAGGCAAGCAATTCTGCTTACCTATAACTCTCTCATGTGTTGAGAACTCACCATATATAAAAAATATTTTACAGATATAGCATGGAGGAATCCAATATAACTTCATCAACATCACATACTACTGAGGAACTAACGACAACGGTATACTCATATTTACATATGTGTAACTAATCTATCATATTCCTAATAATCTCTATTTAGATTATTTATCATGTTGTAGTTTGATTATGTTACATTATCCTTATTAGTTTGCTATGATTAGGAAGCTGAGAGTAAGTTAGGCCCAGATGCAAAAATTTATATATTTTAACTACTAAACATATGGTACAAGCAACTAATAAAATTGATAAGATTAATATAGAATCCCCATTTGACAATATCTTAACAGTTATAGATAATAATGATTATAGTTATGATGAATTAAATATGAATCAAGAATTAGATATAGTAAAAGAGAGAATAGGAATGACACCAAAAAGACAAATAGATGCCCCTTCATCCTCATCAAGAATGAGCACATCCAGAAGAATAGAATATGAAATACCTAATGAAATAATACCAACACAACATCCTTATTATATAACAGGAATATTAAATCAACGAAAATATTTAATCTTAATCAACACAGGAGAACAAGATAATTGGATAACTAGAGAATTAATTACAGAAGATGATATTATAATACAAGAACAAGAAATACCCGATTTACCAATAGAATTAAAACAGACAAAGGAAATAACTATTCAAGAATTAATTATAGGCGGAATACCTATAAATATACAATTTACAATAGGACAGATAAATCCAAATATAGTTTTAGGACTACAATGGCTAGAACAAGTAAAACCATATAAGTTAGAAGATAAAAGATTACTAATCCATTACCAAAACAAGAATGTAATAATCAATAGAACAAAATCAATATTATAAAAATACATTAGCATGAAAGTATATATATTAGCAAAAATAATTGTGGAAGGATATAATAGTAGATATTATACACCAATGATAGACACAGGCGCAGAAGCAAATTTATGTAGATACAATTGTTTACCAGAATCTAAATGGCAAAAGATAAAAAATCCAACTGTATTTTCAGGATTTAATGACGAAGGAAGTATAATAAAATATTATGCAAAAGATGTCAAACTACAAATATATGATAAAATACTAACAATAAAAACGATGTATAACTATGATTTCACAACAAGAGATATCATATTAGGAATGCCCTTTATAGATGAACTATACCCACATATATTAACTAAAACACACTGTTGGTTTACAACACCTTGTAAACAAAAAATAGGAGCCAAAAGAGTACAAAATAAACCTAGAAAAATAACACCATGGATAAAAGGATCAGAAAAAATAACACAAAAACTAGAAAATCAACTAACAACAGAGAAAGCAATAGAAATTATAACCTTTAATATCAACATGTTACAACCAATCTATGATAAATTAGAACCTTTATATAGTGACAATCCACTGAAAGGATGGAATAAGCATAAAACAACCGTTACTATAGAACTAATAGATGAAAATAGTATAATAACCCAAAAACCATTGAAATACAATTTCGATGATTTAAAAGAATTTACCTTACACATTAATGAATTACTTACAAACAATTACATCCAAACTAGTAATAGCAAACATACTAGTCCAGCCTTTATTGTTAACAAACATAGTGAACAAAAAAGAGGGAAAAGTAGGATGGTTATTGATTATAGAAACCTAAATGCCAAAACTAAAACTTATAATTACCCAATACCAAATAAAATATTAAAAATTAGACAAATCCAAGGATATAATTACTTTAGCAAATTTGATTGCAAATCAGGATTTTATCATTTAAAATTAGAAGATAACTCTAAACATTTAACAGCATTCACAGTACCCCAAGGATTTTATGAATGGAATGTTTTACCCTTTGGATATAAAAATGCACCAGGTAGATATCAACATTTTATGGATATATATTTCACACAATTAGAAAATTGCATTGTATATATTGATGATATATTGTTATACTCAAGAACAGAAGACGAGCATATACAATTACTAAATAAATTCATTAACATTATAGATACAGCAGGAATTAGTCTAAGTAAAAGCAAGGCAGAAATAATGAAAAACCAAATAGAATTTCTAGGCATACAAATAGATAAGAATGGAGTAAAAATGCAGACACATATAGTACAAAAAATTATAAATTCAGATGAAATACTAGATACAAAGAAAAAATTACAATCCTTTTTAGGATTAGTAAACCAAGTACGAGAATATATACCAAAATTAGCAGAATATTTAAAGCCATTACATAAGAAACTAAAAAAGGATATTGAATATCATTTCGACCAAACAGATAAAAAACATATACAAAAGGTTAAAGAATTATGTCAAAAATTACCAAAATTATATTTTCCAGATATTACAAAAGAGTTTATATATATAGTAGAAACAGATGCCAGTAACCATAGTTACGGTGGAGTATTAAAATATAAATATATTGACACAAAACAGGAACATCACTGTAGATATCATTCAGGAACATTTACGGAACCTCAAGATAAATGGGAAATAAATAGAAAAGAATTATTTGCTTTATATAAATGTTTATTAACATTTGAACCATATATTGTTTATAACAAATTTATTGTTAGAACAGATAATACGCAAGTAAAATGGTGGCTAACAAGAAAATTAGACGACTCAGTTACAACAAAAGAAATACGAAGACTTGTCTTAAATATACAAAATTTTACATTTTCAATAGAAGTGATCAGTACTAACAAAAATATCACTGCAGACTACTTATCAAGACAAAGCTACTCAGACAGATCAAGATAGCCAAATGGATATTTTATTAAAAGCTATGACTACACTTTGCTTAAAAGTGGACAGTTTTGAGCTAGAATTAAAAGAGCTAAAGAAGGAAAGAGCTACAAGTCAGCCGCATGACTCAAAATATGCTGAACTATGTCAATCAGAAGACATAAAAATTCCAGAACTAGAAGGAGACGTTGAGAAACTCCATAAAACTCATAACAAGTTTGTTAATGCAGCTACAGGAAAAACATCTACGGAAGCAAGCAGCTCAAATACAACCAGTCAACCTACAAAGAGACAAAACCAAAATTTAAATAGCCAGTTTACAAAAACCTCTATCAGAAATAAACAACCCTTAAATCTATCACATCCGACTATACCAAGTCCACAAACATCCACATATGCCGCAAGCTTAAGCCAAAATAAACAAGTATACAACCATATTTCTAGAGCTTATATACAAAATATGTATAAAACCCAAACATTTTTGAATTTACATCCAAGATCTCAGACAACCAATGACCCTCAAAAAGATTTTATAACTCAAAAACTACAAGGATATAATAAATTAATTGCCCAGCCTGGCACCAGTGCAAATTTAGTACGTACATGCTACGAATATGGACTACTCGCAACAGTATATACAACCGATGGAGCAGAACTACAACAAATACCAGACTTATATAATGCCTTTGCAATATACAAAAGAATTACAGACGGATCATTCTTTTATATCAGATGTTATTCAGCACCAGCAGAAATATTATACAACGAGATAAAACCACTCATCCAAGTCGTAAAAATTGGACTTACCAGAGACATGATTATTCCAGAGGATATAGAACAACAACCGGAAATACCAGAAGTAGACATACCAACATTCTTCGCTACAAAAAGATTAATAGGACTACAGGTGATTATTCAAGAACTAGTCAACAATTATACCAATGGACATAACATATGGAAATATCATTGTAGAGACCATTCTATGATCTATGCAAATGCAAGAGTACTACGCCAAGAAGATATGGAAGAAGTACGTAGTTGGATATGGACATTACTAAGACCTGAAGATACCCCAACAACAAGAGCTATCAAAAAGGATTTTATTTCAGAAAATTTATTAGTAAAATATTGCCAGTATTTAGGACCGAAATACCCAGATCACCATTGTTCAAAGTGCAGTGGAGGAAATACCACAACTATACCAGAAGTGAATCTAGAATGAAGACAGCAGGACAAAAGCTACAGACAAAAAATAATGGGAAGACCCACAGATATTTTTTAGTTTGTCTTATTATGTAAATTATTGTACTAATTAGTTTTCTTTAGTGGGAATATGGTACACACCCCACACGTTTTTCTTTAGTATGATTAGAATAGAATAAGTTAGAAAGTCAAAAAACAAACAGTGACTAGCACTGTGTACTTTTTGAAAAATATGTAAAAGAAGACGCGTTTTTTTCTTTTCTTTCAGAAGTCGTAAAGCAAACAGTTTATTAGACTGTTTACTCACGCGGTTTCTTTATGTAAATTATTGAGGCACTTGCCTCTTATGTATATAAATAGAGACGAACAGATGAGAAGAAAGGCAAGCAATTCTGCTTACCTATAACTCTCTCATGTGTTGAGAACTCACCATATATAAAAAATATTTTACAGATATAGCATGGAGGAATCCAATATAACTTCATCAACATCACATACTACTGAGGAACTAACGACAACGGTATACTCATATTTACATATGTGTAACTAATCTATCATATTCCTAATAATCTCTATTTAGATTATTATTATTTATCATGTTGTAGTTTGATTATGTTACATTATCCTTATTAGTTTGCTATGATTAGGAAGCTGAGAGTAAGTTAGGCCCAGACTAAGCTTTTCCAAAATGGTTGAACCCAGAAGAAGGCTAGAAATGCCGTGAATAGGGTAGTAAACCAACTGAAGTAAGCAGGGTTAGGGTAAACTGATTAAAGCTGGACCTCATAGTAGTGACCAACCGGATAATTAAACATACTGAACTACTAGATGATAAAGATGATAATATAAGCAGAGGTTAGAAGGAATAATTTGATTAAACACAGAAGTAAGAAATGACAGAACCTAGTTATGCAAAACCCGAGATAGCAGAAACTAGTAACCCTAAACAAACAGAAGATATAGAAAGATATAAGACACCAATACCTAAGTATCTTATAAATGGAGATAAAGACTATAAAATATTAGTCTTATATGTATTAAAAAATTTAGATACAGATATCACACAAAGAATATATAACCTACTATTTAACCATGAAATAATAGATTTAATGAAAGAATTATGGTTAGACACAATATTAAACAATGATAGTGATGATGACTCTAGAAATAATGATATATACCTTGACATAGATACAGAAGGATATCTAGAATTTTATTAAAATGAACCAAGAAGATTTAGAAAATTGGCAAAAAACTATAAATGAATTAAGAGAAAGAGAAACCTTAATACAATACAATCTAGATAAATATATTCAAACCCAGAATGAAGCATATCTAGATTTAATAGTACAAGATATTAACCAAATATTAAGATTAATTAGACAAAGAGATATTTATTTTAATTCCGCATTTACATAAATGTCTCTAGAAGAAAGATCAAAGGACCTTTCTTCTCATCTGTTCGTCTCTATTTATATACATAAGAGGCAAGTGCCTCAATAATTTACATAAAGAAACCGCGTGAGTAAACAGTCTAATAAACTGTTTGCTTTACGACTTCTGAAAGAAAAGAAAAAAACGCGTCTTCTTTTACATATTTTTCAAAAAGTACACAGTGCTAGTCACTGTTTGTTTTTTGACTTTCTAACTTATTCTATTCTAATCATACTAAAGAAAAACGTGTGGGGTGTGTACCATATTCCCACTAAAGAAAACTAATTAGTACAATAATTTACATAATAAGACAAACTAAAAAATATCTGTGGGTCTTCCCATTATTTTTTGTCTGTAGCTTTTGTCCTGCTGTCTTCATTCTAGATTCACTTCTGGTATAGTTGTGGTATTTCCTCCACTGCACTTTGAACAATGGTGATCTGGGTATTTCGGTCCTAAATACTGGCAATATTTTACTAATAAATTTTCTGAAATAAAATCCTTTTTGATAGCTCTTGTTGTTGGGGTATCTTCAGGTCTTAGTAATGTCCATATCCAACTACGTACTTCTTCCATATCTTCTTGGCGTAGTACTCTTGCATTTGCATAGATCATAGAATGGTCTCTACAATGATATTTCCATATGTTATGTCCATTGGTATAATTGTTGACTAGTTCTTGAATAATCACCTGTAGTCCTATTAATCTTTTTGTAGCGAAGAATGTTGGTATGTCTACTTCTGGTATTTCCGGTTGTTGTTCTATATCCTCTGGAATAATCATGTCTCTGGTAAGTCCAATTTTTACGACTTGGATGAGTGGTTTTATCTCGTTGTATAATATTTCTGCTGGTGCTGAATAACATCTGATATGAAAGAATGATCCGTCTGTAATTCTTTTGTATATTGCAAAGGCATTATATAAGTCTGGTATTTGTTGTAGTTCTGCTCCATCGGCTGTATATACTGTTGCGAGTAGTCCATATTCGTAGCATGTACGTACTAAATTTGCACTGGTGCCAGGCTGGGCAATTAATTTATTATATCCTTGTAGTTTTTGAGTTATAAAATCTTTTTGAGGGTCATTGGTTGTCTGAGATCTTGGATGTAAATTCAAAAATGTTTGGGTTTTATACATATTTTGTATATAAGCTCTAGAAATATGGTTGTATACTTGTTTATTTTGGCTTAAGCTTGCGGCATATGTGGATGTTTGTGGACTTAGTATAGTCGGATGTGATAGATTTAAGGGTTGTTTATTTCTGATAGAGGTTTTTGTAAACTGGCTATTTAAATTTTGGTTTTGTCTCTTTGTAGGTTGACTGGTTGTATTTGAGCTGCTTGCTTCCGTAGATGTTTTTCCTGTAGCTGCATTAACAAACTTGTTATGAGTTTTATGGAGTTTCTCAACGTCTCCTTCTAGTTCTGGAATTTTTATGTCTTCCGATTGACATAGTTCAGCATATTTTGAGTCATGCGGCTGACTTGTAGCTCTTTCCTTCTTTAGCTCTTTTAATTCTAGCTCAAAACTGTCCACTTTTAAGCAAAGTGTAGTCATAGCTTTTAATAAAATATCCATTTGGCTATCTTGATCTGTCTGAGTAGCTTTGTCTTGATAAGTAGTCTGCAGTGATATTTTTGTTAGTACTGATCACTTCTATTGAAAATGTAAAATTTTGTATATTTAAGACAAGTCTTCGTATTTCTTTTGTTGTAACTGAGTCGTCTAATTTTCTTGTTAGCCACCATTTTACTTGCGTATTATCTGTTCTAACAATAAATTTGTTATAAACAATATATGGTTCAAATGTTAATAAACATTTATATAAAGCAAATAATTCTTTTCTATTTATTTCCCATTTATCTTGAGGTTCCGTAAATGTTCCTGAATGATATCTACAGTGATGTTCCTGTTTTGTGTCAATATATTTATATTTTAATACTCCACCGTAACTATGGTTACTGGCATCTGTTTCTACTATATATATAAACTCTTTTGTAATATCTGGAAAATATAATTTTGGTAATTTTTGACATAATTCTTTAACCTTTTGTATATGTTTTTTATCTGTTTGGTCGAAATGATATTCAATATCCTTTTTTAGTTTCTTATGTAATGGCTTTAAATATTCTGCTAATTTTGGTATATATTCTCGTACTTGGTTTACTAATCCTAAAAAGGATTGTAATTTTTTCTTTGTATCTAGTATTTCATCTGAATTTATAATTTTTTGTACTATATGTGTCTGCATTTTTACTCCATTCTTATCTATTTGTATGCCTAGAAATTCTATTTGGTTTTTCATTATTTCTGCCTTGCTTTTACTTAGACTAATTCCTGCTGTATCTATAATGTTAATGAATTTATTTAGTAATTGTATATGCTCGTCTTCTGTTCTTGAGTATAACAATATATCATCAATATATACAATGCAATTTTCTAATTGTGTGAAATATATATCCATAAAATGTTGATATCTACCTGGTGCATTTTTATATCCAAAGGGTAAAACATTCCATTCATAAAATCCTTGGGGTACTGTGAATGCTGTTAAATGTTTAGAGTTATCTTCTAATTTTAAATGATAAAATCCTGATTTGCAATCAAATTTGCTAAAGTAATTATATCCTTGGATTTGTCTAATTTTTAATATTTTATTTGGTATTGGGTAATTATAAGTTTTAGTTGAGCAGAACTACAACAAATACCAGACTTTACATTTTCAAGAAACAAGTTTGCAATTTCAAGCCACTATATTTAACCATTTTCAAGTCACTAATTCATATTTCATGTCACTACACTTAACCATTTCATGAAAAAAGTTAACAATTTCAAGTCACTACACTTAGCCATTTTCAAGTTTCTAATTCACAATTCAAGTTACTACACTTAACCGTTTTCTGGAAACAAATTCACAATTTCTAGTCAATACACTTAACCATTTAAAGAAAATAGTTCACAATTTCAAGTAACTACACTTAACCATTTTCAAGTAACTAATTTACATTTCAAGTCACTACACTTCACCATTTTCAAGGAATAAATTCAAAAATTCAAGACACTACATTTAACCATTTTAAAGTGATAAGTTCACATTTCAGGTCACTACACTAAACAATTTTCATGAAGCAAGTTCACAACTTTAAGTCACTACACTTCACCATTTTCAAGAAATAAATTCACAATTTTGAGACAACTACATTAAACCATTTTAAAGTCACAAGTTCACATTTCAGGTCACTACACTAAACCATTTTCATGCAGCAAGTTCACAATTTTAAGTCACTACACATAACCATTTTCATGTCAGTAATTCACTTTTCAAGTCACTACACTTAACAATTTTCAAGAAACATGTTCACAATTTTAAGTCACTACATTTAACCATTTTCAAGTCACTAATTTACATTTAAACTCACTACACTTAACCATTTTCATGAAACAAGTTAACAATTTCAAGTCACTACACTTAGCCATTTTCAAGTTTCTAATTCATATTTCAAGTCACTACACTTAACCATTTTCAAGAAACAAGATCAAAATTTCAAGTCACTACATTTAACCATTTCATTAAACAAGTTCACAATTTCAAATCACTACACTTAACCATTTTCTAGTCACTAATTCACATTTCAAGTCACTAATTTTAAACATTTTCAAGAAACAAGTTCGCAATTTTAAGTCACTATATTTAACCATTTTCAAATAACTAATTCACATTTCAAGCTACTAGACTTAACCATTTCCAAGTCACTAACTCACATTTCAAGTCACTAATCTTAAACATTTTCAAGAAACAAGTTCGCAATTTCAAGTCACTATATTTAACCATTTCGAAGTAACTAATTCACATTTCAAGTCACTACACTAAACCATTTTCATGAAGCAAGTTCACAATTTTAAGTCACTACACTTCACCATTTTCAAGAAATAAATTCAGAATTTTGAGACACCGCATTTAACCATATTAAAGTCACAAGGTCACATTTCAGGTCACTACACTTAACCATTTTTTTGAAGCAAGTTCACAATTTTAAGTCTCTACACATAACCATTTTCAAGTCAGTAATTCACTTTTCAAGTCACTACACTTAACAATTTTCAAGAAACATGCTCACAATTTTAAGTCACTACATTTAACCATTTCTAATTCACCAATTCACATTTCAATTCACTACACCTAACCATTTTCAAGTCACTAATTCACATTTAAACTCACTACACTTAACAATTTTCATGAAACAAGTTAACAATTTCAAGTCACTACACTTAACCATTTTCAAGTCACTAATTCATATTTCAAGTCACTATACTTAACCATTTTCATGAAACAAGATCAAAATTTCAAGTCACTATATTTAACCATTTCATTAAACAAGTTCACAATTTCAAGTCACTACACTTAACCATTTTCAAGTCACTAATTCACATTTCAAGTCACTACACCTAACCATTTTCAAGTCACTAATTCACATTTAAACTCACTACACTTAACAATTTTCATGAAACAAGTTAACAATTTCAAGTCACTACACTTAACCATTTTCAAGTCACTAATTCATATTTCAAGTCACTACACTTAACCATTTTCATGAAACAAGATCAAAATTTCAAGTCACTATATTTAACCATTTCATTAAACAAGTTCACAATTTCAAGTCACTACACTTAACCATTTTCAAGTCACTAATTCACATTTCAAGTCACTACACCTAACCATTTTCAAGAGACAAGTTTACAATTTCAAGTCACTACACATAACCATTTCGAGAAACAAGTTCACAATTTCAAGTCACTATACTTAACCATTTTTAAAGTCACTAATTCACAATTTCAAGTCACTACACTTAACCATTTCAAGAAACAAGTTCACAATTTCAAGTCACTATACTTAACCATTTTTAAAGTCACTAATTCACAATTCAAGTAACTGCACTTAACTATTTTCAAGTCACTAATTCACATTTCAATTCACTACACTTAACCATTTTCAAGAAACAAGTTCACAATTTCAAGTCACTACATTTAACCATTTCATTAAAAAAGTTCACAATTTCAAGTCACTACACTTAACCATTTTCTAGTCACTAATTCACATTTAAAGTCACTAATCTTAAACATTTTCAACAAACAAGTTCGCAATTTCAATTGACTATATTTAACCATTTTGAAGTAACTAATTCACATTTTAAGTCACTACACTTAACCATTTTCAAGTCACTAATTCACATTTCAAGTCACTACACCTAACCATTTTCAAGAAACAAGTTCACAATTTCAAGTCACCACACATAACCATTTCGAGAAACAAGTTCACAATTTTAAGTCACTATACTTAACAATTTTTAAAGTCACTAATTTATAGTTTCAAGTCACTACACTTAACCATTTCAAGAAATAAGTTCACAATTTCAAGTCACTATACTTAACCATTTTTAAAGTCACTAATTCACAATTCAAGTAACTGCACTTAACTATTTTCAAGTAACTGCACTTAACTATTTTCAAGTCACTACACTTAACCATTTTCAAGAAACAAGTTCACAATTTCAAGTCACTACGCATAACCATTTTCTAGTCACTAATTCACATTTCAAGTCACTAATCTTAAACATTTACAAGAAACAAGTTCGCAATTTCAAGTCACTATATTTAACCATTTTGAAGTAACTAATTCACATTTGAAGTCACTACACTTAACCATTTTCTAGTCACTAATTCACATTTCAAGTCACTAATCTTAAACATTTTCAAGAAACAAGTTCGCAATTTCAAGTCACTATATTTAACCATTTAGAAGTAACTAATTCACATTTCAAGTCACTACACTGAACCATTTTCAAGTCACTAATTCACATTTCAGGTCACTACACCTAACCATTTACAACAAACAAGTTCACAATTTCAAGTAACTACACTTAACCATTTCAAGAAAAAAGTTCACAATTTCAAGTCACTATACGTAACCATTTTCAAGTAACTAATTCACTTTTCATGTCACTGCACTTAACAATTTTCAAGAAACAAGTTCATAATTTCAAATCACTACACTTGACCATTTTCAAGTCACTAATTCATATTTCAAGTCACTACACTTAACCATTTCATGAAAAAAGTTCACAATTTCAAGTCACTACACTTAGCCATTTTCAAGTCTCTAATTGACATTTTAAGTTACTACACTTAACAATTTTCAGGAAACAAATTCACAATTTCTAGTCAATACTCTTAACCATTTCAAGAAAATGGTTCACAATTTCAAGTCACTACACTTAACCATTTTCAAGGAACTAATTTACATTTCAAGTCACTACACTTCACCATTTTCAAGAAATAAATTCACAATTTCAAGACACTACATTTAACCATTTTTAGGTCACAAGTTAACATTTAAAGTCACTACACTTAACCATTTTCAAGTAACAAGTTCAAAATTTCAAATCACTACATTTAACCAGTTCAATAAAAAAGTTCACAATTTAAAGTCACTACATTTAACCATTTTCAAGTCACTAATTCACATATCAAGTCACTAATTCATATTTCAAGTCACTACACTTAACCATTTTCAAATAACAAGTTCACAATTTCAAGTCACTATATTTAACCATTTTCAAATCACTAATTCACATTTCAAGTCACTACACTTAACCATTTTCAAGTCACTAATTCACATTTCAAGTCACTACACCTAACCATTTTCAAGAAACAAGTTCACAATTTCAAGTCACCACACATAGCCATTTCGAGAAACAAGTTCACAATTTCAAGTCACTATACTTAACAACTTTTAAAGTCACTAATTTACAGTTTCAAGTCACTACACTTAACCATTTCAAGAAATAAGTTCACAATTTCAAGTAACTATACTTAACCGTTTTTAAAGTCACTAATTCACAATTCAAGTAACTGCACTTAACTGTTTTCAAGTCACTACACTTAACCATTTTCAAGAGACAAGTTCACAATTTCAAGTCACTACATTTAACCATTTTATTAAACAAGTTCACAATTTCAAGTCACTACATTTAACCATTTTCAAGTCACTAATTCACATTTAAAGTCACTAATCTTAAACATTTTCAAGAAATAAGTTCGCAATTTCAAGTCACTATATTTAACCATTTTGAAATAACTAATTCACATTTCAAGTCACTACACTTAACCATTTTCAAGTCACTAATTCACATTTCAAGTCACTACACCTAACCATTTTCAAGAAAAAAGTTCACAATTTCAAGTCACCACACATAACCATTTCGAGTAACAAGTTCACAATTTCAAGTCACTATACTTAACCATTTTTAAAGTCACTAATTCACAATTCAAGTAACTGCACTTAACTATTTTCAAGTCACTAATTCACATTTCAAGTAAATAATTCACATTTCAAGTCACTACACTTAACCATTTTCAAGAAACAAGTTCACAATTTCAAGTCACTATACTTAACCATTTTCAAGTAACTAATTCACTTTTACTGTCACTGCACTTAACAATTTTCAAGAAACAAGTTCATAATTTCAAATCACTACACTTGACCATTTTCAAGTCACTAATTCATATTTCAAGTCACTATACTTAACCATTTATAAAGTCACTAATTCATAATTCAAGTAACTGCACTTAACTATTTTCAAGTGACTAATTCACAATTTCAAGTCACTACATTTAACCATTTTAAAGTCACAAGTTAACATTTCAAGTCACCACACTTAACCATTTTCAAGAAACAAGTTCACAATTTTAAGCCACTACACATAACCATTTTCAAGTCTGTAATTCACATTTCAAGTCACTACACTTGACAATTTTTCAAGAAACGTGTTCACAACTTCAAGTCACTACATTTAACCATTTTCAAGTCACTAATTCACATTTCAATGCACTACACTTAACCATTTTAAAGAATCAAGTTCACAATTTCAAGTCACTAGATATAACCATTTCATTAAACAAGTTCACGATTTCAAGTCACTAAACTTAATTATTTTCTAGTCACTAATTCACATTTGAAGTGACTAATCTTAAATATTTTCAAGAAACAAGTTTGCAATTTCAAGTCACTATATTTAACCATTTTCAAGTCACTAATTCACATTTCAACTCACTACACTTAACCATTTTAAAGTCACAATTTCACATTTCAAGTCACTACACTTAACCATTTTCAAGAAAAAGTTCACAATTTTAAGTCACTACACATAACCATTTTCAAGTCAGTAATTCACATTTCAAGTCACTACACTTGACAATTTTCAAGAAACAAGTTCACAATTTCAAGTCACTACACTTAACCATTTTCAAGTCACTAATTCACATTTCAACTCACTACACTTAACCATTTCAAGAAACAAGTTCACAATTTCAAGTCACTATACTTAACCATTTTTAAAGTCACTAATTCAATTTCAAGTCACTACACAACTATTTTCAAGAAACAAGTTCACAATTTCAAGTGGCTACACTTAACCATTTCAAGAAACAAGTTCACAATTTCAAGTCACTACAGTTAACCATTTTCATGTCACTAATTCACATTTCAAGTCACTACACTTAACCATTTTCAAGAAACAAGTTCACAATTTCAAGTCACTACATTTAACCATTTTCAAGTCACTAATTCATATTTCAAGTGACTAATCTTAAATATTTTCAAGAAACAAGTTCGCAATTTCAAGTCACTATATTTAACCATTTTCAAGTAACTAATTCACAATTCAAGTCACTACACTTAACCATTTTCAAGTAACTAATTCACTTTTCATGACACTGCACTTAACAATTTTCAAGAAACAAGTTTATAATTTCAAATCACTACACTTGACCATTTTCAAGTCACTAATTTATATTTCAAGTCACTACACTTAACCATTTCATGAAAAAAGTTTACAATTTCAAGTCACTACACTTAGCCATTTTCAAGTCTCTAATTCACATTTCAAATTACTGCACTTAACCATTTTCAGGAAACAAATTCACAATTTCTGGTCAATACATTTAACCATTTCAAGAAAATAGTTCACATTTTCAAGTCACTACACTTCACCATTTTCAAGAAATATATTCACAATTTCAAGACACTACATTTTACCATTTTGAAGTCACAAGTTCACATTTCAAGTCACTACACTTAACCATTTTCATGAAGCAAGTTCACAATTTTAAGTCACTACACCTAACCATTTTCAAGTCAGTAATGCACATTTCAAGTCACTACACTTAAAAAATTTCAAGAAACATGTTCACAATTTCAAGTCACTACATTTAACCATTTTCAAGTCACTAATTCTCATTTAAGTCACTACACTTAACCATTTTCCAGTCACTAATTCACATTTAAAGTCACTAATCTTAAACATTTTCAAGAAACAAGTTCGCAATTTCAAGTCACTATATTTAACCATTTTGAAGTAACTAATTCACATTTGAAGTCACTACACTTAACCATTTTCAAGTCACTAATTCACATTTCAAGTCACTAATTCACATTTCAAGTCACTACACCTAACCATTTTCAAGAAACAAGTTCACAATTTTAAGTCACTACACATAACCATTTTCAAGTCTGTAATTCACATTTCAAGTCACTACACTTGACAATTTTCAAGAAACGTGTTCACAACTTCAAGTCACTACATTTAACCATTTTCAAGTCACTAATTCACATTTCAATGCACTACACTTAACCATTTTAAAGAATCAAGTTCACAATTTCAAGCCACTAGATTTAACCATTTCATTAAACAAGTTCACAATTTCAAGTCACTAAACTTAACCATTTTCTAGTCACTAATTCACATTTCAAGTGACTAATCTTAAATATTTTCAAGAAACAAGTTTGCAATTTCAAGTCACTATATTTAACCATTTTCAAGTCACTAATTCACATTTCAACTCACTACACTTAACCATTTTCATGACACAAGTTAACAATTTCAAGTCACTACACTTAACCATTTTCAAGTCACTAATTCACAATTTCAAGTCACTACATTTAACCATTTTAAAGTCACAAGTTCACATTTCAAGTAACTACACTTAACCATTTTCAAGAAAAAGTTCACAATTTTAAGTCACTACACATAACCATTTTCAAGTCAGTAATTCACATTTCCAGTCACTACACTTGACAATTTTCAAGGAACGTGCTCACAACTTCAAGTCACTACATTTAACCATTTTCAAGTCACTAATTCACATTTCAATTTACTACACTAAACCATTTTAAAGAATCAAGTTCACAATTTGAAGTCACTAGATTTAACCATTTCATTAAACAAGTTCACAATTTCAAGTCACTAAACTTAACCATTTTCTAGTCACTAATTCACATTTCAAGTGACTAATCTTATATATTTTCAAGAAACAGGTTGGCAATTTCAAGTCACTATATTTAACCATTTTCAAGGAACTAATTCACAATTCAAGTCACTACACTTAACCATTTTCAAGTCACTAATTCACATTTCAAGTCATTACACTAAACCATTTTCAAGAAACAAGTTCACAATTTTAATGTCACTACATTTAACAATTTCACTAAACAAGTTATCAATTGCAAGTCACTACACTTAACCATTTTCTAGTCAATAATTCACATTAAAAGTCACTAATTTTAAACATTTTCAAGAAACGAGTTCGCAATTTCAAGTCACTATAATAAACCATTTTCAAGTCACTACATTTAACCATTTTCTAGTCACTAATTGACATTTCATGTCACTACACCTAACCATTTTCAAGAAACAAGTTCACAATTTCAAGTCACTACACTTAACCATTTTCAAGTCACTAATTCACATTTCAACTCACTACACTTAACCATTTCAAGAAACAAGTTCACAATTTCAAGTCTCTATACTTAACCATTTTTAAAGTCACTAATTCACATTTCAAGTCTTTACACAACTATTTTCAAGAAACAAGTTCACAATTTCAATTCGCTACACTTAACAATTTCAAGAAACAACTTCACAATTTCAAGTCACTACAGTTAACCATTTTCAAGTCACTAATTCACATTTCAAGTCACTACACTTAACCATTTTCAAGAAACAAGTTCACAATTTTAAGTCACTACATTTAACCATTTCATGAAATAAGTTCACAATTTTAAGTCTCTACACTTAACCATTTTCTAGTCACTAATTCACATTTCAAGTCACTAATTCATATTTCAAGTCACTAATCTTAAACATTTTCAACTAACAAGTTCGTAATTGCAAGTCACTATATTTAACCATTTTCAAGTAACTAATTCAAATTTCAAGTCTCTACGCTTAAAATTTTCAAGTTACTAATTCACATTTCAAGTCACTACACCTAACCATTTTCTAGAAATAAATTCACAATTTCAAGACACTACATTTAACCATTTTAAAGTCATAAGTTCACATTTCACGTCACTACACTTAACCATTTTCAAGTCACTAATTCACATTTCATGTCACTACAAAACTATTTTTAAGAAACAAGTTCACAATTTCAAGTCGCTATACTTAACAATTTTCTAGTCACTAATTCACAATTCAAGTCACTAATCTTAAACATTTTAGAGAAATAAGTTCGCAATTCAAGTCATTATACTTAACCATTTTCAAGTAACTAATTCACATTTCAAGTCACTACACTTAACAATTTTCAAGTCACTAATTCACATTTCAAGTAACTACACCTAACCATTTTCAAGAAACAAGTTCACAATTTCAAGTCACCACACATAACCATTTCGAGAAACAAGTTCACAATTTCAAGTCACTACACTTAACCATTTTTAAAGTCACTAATTCACAATTTCAAGTCAATACACTTAACCATTTCAAGATCCAAGTTCAAAATTTCAAGTCACTATAGTTAACCATTTTTAAAGTCACTAATTCACAATTCAAGTAACTGCACTTAACTATTTTCAAATCACTAATTCACATTTCAAGTCACTACACTTAACCATTTTCAAGAAACAAGTTTACAATTTCAATTCACTATACTTAACCTTTTTTAAAGTCACTAATTCACATTTCAAGTCACTACACAACTATTTTCAAGAAACAAGTTCACAATTTCAAGTCGCTACACTTAACCATTTCAAGAAATAACTTCACCATTTCAAGTCACTACAGTTAACCATTTTCAAGTCACTAAACTTAACCATTTTCAAGAAACAAGTTCACAATTTCAAGTCACTACATTTAACCATTTCATGAAACAATTTTAACAATTTTAAGTCACTACACTTAACCCTTTTCTAGTCACTAATTCACATTTCAAGTCACTAATTCAAATTTCAAGTCACTAATCTTAAACATTTTCAACTAACAAGTTCGCAATTGCAAGTCACTATATTTAACCATTTTCAAGTAACTAATTCACATTTCAAGTCACTACACTTAACATTTTCAAGTCACTACACCTAACCATTTTCTAGAAATAAATTCACAATTTCAAGACACTACATTTAACCATTTTAAAGTCACAAGTTCACATTTCACGTCACTACAATTAACCATTTTCAAGTCACTAATTCACATTTCATGTCACTACAAAACTATTTTTAAGAAACAAGTTCACAATTTCAAGTCGCTATACTTAACCATTTTCTAGTCACTAATTCACAATTCAAGTCACTAATCTTAAACATTTTAGAGAAATAAGTTCGCAATTTCAAGTCACTATACTTAACCATTTTCAAGTAACTAATTCACATTTAAAGTCACTACACTTAACAATTTTCAAGTCACTAATTCACATTTCAAGTAACTAAACCTAACCATTTTCAAGAAACAAGTTAACAATTTCAAGTCACCACACATAACCATTTCGAGAAACAAGTTCACAATTTCAAGTCACTACACAACCATTTTTAAAGTCACTAATTCACAATTTCAAATCACTACACTTAACCATTTCAAGAAACAAGTTCACAATTTCAAGTCACTATACTTAACCATTTTTAAAGTCACTAATTCACAATTCAAGTAACTGCACTTAACTATTTTCAAATCACTAATTCACATTTCAAGTCACTACACTTAATCATTTTCAAGAAGCAAGTTTAAAATTTCAAGTCACTACATTTAACCATTTCATTGAACAAGTTCACAATTTCAAGTCACTACATTTAACCATTTCATTAAACAAGTTAACAATTGCAAGTCACTACACTTTAACCATTTTCTAGTCACTAATTCACATTAAAAGTCAATAATTTTAAACATTTTCAAGAAACAAGTTCGCAATTTCAAGTCACTATATTAAACCATTATCAAGTCACTACACTTAACCATTTTCTAGTCACTAATTGACATTTCATGTCACTACACCTAACCATTTTCAAGAAACAAGTTCACAATTTCAAGTCACTACACTTAACCATTTTCAAGTCACTAATTCACATTTCAACTCACTACACTTAACCATTTCAAGAAACAAGTTCACAATTTCAAGTCACTCTACTTAACCATTTTTAAAGTCACTAATTCACATTTCAAGTCACTACACGACTATTTTCAAGAAACAAGTTCACAATTTCAAGTCGCTACACTTAACCATTTCAAGAAACAACTTCACAATTTCAAGTCACTACAGTTAACCATTTTCAAGTCACTAATTCACATTTCAACTCACTACACTTAACAATTTTCAAGAAACAAGTTCACAATTTCAAGTCACTACATTTAACCATTTCATGAAACAAGTTCACAATTTTAAGTCACTACACTTAACCATTTTCTAGTCACTAATTCACATTTCAAGTCACTAATTCATATTTCAAGTCACTAATCTTAAACATTTTTGTCACGACCCAAACTAACGGACCGTGCGGGCACCTACGTTATCCTAAGTAGCTAGGAGAACCCTTATTACCCAACCAAAAATATGCGGAAGACTTCTGTTTTTAAGAGAATAATGAATTAAATATAACAAAGTAAATTAAATACCAATAAATAAACTTTTCAAAAACTTCTTACAACTTCCCTTCACTACCCCAAGACCTGGTCAGACATGTACAAGAGCTACCTATTATAGAATAGACTGACAATAAAATAATAACACAAAGACTCCAACATCTGCCAGGAAAGAAGTGCAGAAGTTAGTGCTGAATATCGCCATCCATCTAGTAACTGCAAACTAACCTGCATCCAGTCTACACCCCAAGAAGGAATGTAGAAGAGTAGGGTCAGTACAAACACACGTACTGGTAGGCATCATCGGCCGACCAGTGTTAGTCCACATAATCATAAAATAGAATCAAAGAAAAGAAATCATGACATCTTAAATATAGTAGAATTCAACTAAGGTTGTAATATCATTATAACACTTTGCCTATATAATTTACAATTCCTTAACTCTATTAACGAAATTATATTCACCACTAGCATAGCCTAGCTTCATTAATTCACACCATCCATCACAATCCAACACTTAACCATCACTATCACCCCTTTATTCGCGTTACCTCTTCCATTACCCACATCTATAAGATCAACCTAGTAATCATAGACAACTCACACTAAACTCTCGGGCTAACAACCAAACACTCTTTTATAACATTAAAGAATAATAACTAGCAAATCGGGTAAGCCATGATTACACCAAGTATAAATAAAGTAAGTCGACCAACATATAGCAAGTAAGCACAGAGTTTCACTTTTCCAAGTACATGTCACACAATCAATCTCAAGGATACAGTCAAATAGGAAATACAAATCAACTCACATCTCAGTAAAACACACAAGAGAACTCAAGTTTCATTAGCAAACCTTATAGATACTCTTGGAGAAGGATTAATTCAATTATTGAAACTTTAGGATCGTTTCTTTGAGATTAATCATTGGATTTATCACTTTAGATCAATTCCTTTATTATTAATATTACCATGCCGGCTCGTGGCACCCGATCCAATCACGTCTTACAGTAATACCGAAATTTAACGTCGGCCACATTGCTGCTAACAATCTTTCCACTTTTCTGTTCTTAATAAATATTCATCATTCACTTTTCAACCTGTATGAAGGTATATCACAAGCCTTCTTTACTCAAGGCATTCTTTTCAATCACATTATCATTATAAATCAAGATTTTTCATTTATCAACAATAGTCTGTACACACATGCTAAGGGACTTATTTCTGCCCAACTAGTCATGACCTGCAGGGGACAATCTAAGTCCATGTACCGTACCGGCGTGGTACCCGATCCTCCATAAATAAGTAATATCAACATCCATATATGTACCGGCGTGGTACCCGATCCTCCATAACCATATTATGTATATTTTATAAACTTCATACTATCTCTCAGGATACAACACGGCGTACTAAATTTACAAGTACACTTATAATCATAAGGCAATTCGATCAAGTTCGATTTTTCATAATTATTCATGCAAGTATCAACAATCCAAATATTATCAATTTAAATATGTCCTAAGACCAATCAACAAGCATCCAATTTAGGAGCATACACACAATTAAATTGAGTCTAAACTCTAGTTAAACCATAACCTACTCAAATACCACAACTTGGGTTCTAACATCACCACCCACAACTAGCACATTCAACCTTATCATTATTCTCTACCTCTCTCCGCATAATAAAATGCACACAATGATTCAAGTCATCTATCCCTTAGGCCTCACCATTATCATGGCACAATATGCAACTTATACCTTTATAACTCAATTAGGTTCATCACTAGAACAACTAAAAAAACATCATGTCCACATACTTCATTCACAACAATCCCCTTTCAGGCACATAACACATAATATCATAAATATCACATAATCAATCAATAACATAGTTTTCGTGATTAAAGTAAAGTTCTTATGTCTTTATCCACCTCAACTCCATGTCTGCAGGCCTAGACATGCTTTCTCCGATCAATTATAAATTATGAAAATATGAAATAACACAGTCTTCTACTCATTAACCTAGCCTACCTGGACGCCAAGCTTTTTGAATCAACAAGTCATGTCAAAGATGCTCATTCCCTTTCTTCATGCTTCGGAATGATCAATCATCTAAAAATCAAGCAATCATAAGAGTAATTAATCAATTACTCTTCAAATAAATATCTTTGGAAATTCAAACCCACTAATTCTACCCTAATTCAAGGTCTATATTATTCCCCAAGGTCAATTAACCATTAACTAGTTCTTTCAAGCTTAACCCATCTCCATTAATGGAGTTTTTACGCTAAAGGTCTCATCTTTATGGAATTCAAGATTTCCAACCAACAAAATACATAATCTAGTTTACCAAGTTCATACTAGAAATCATTAATTTATAATCTAGAATTAGTTCTAGGTGATATTAAGAACACCCATAAGTTTTTCCCAAAAATCCACCATTAAAGGCTCTAACCCAAAATTTCACCATTGAAGGTCTTTCTAAGGATTCTAAGATGTTAATGGATTAAAAGACAAAGAAGATGATGGAAAAACTTACCTCAATGAAGAAATTTCACTCTAAACCTTGGGAAATCACCTCTCTAGGGTTGGGGAATGAAGTTTTGGAGTTTTGGACCTGAAAATCGGCTAAATATGATTTAAATACCATCAGAATTTTCGCTACAGCGAATTCCCGTTTCAGCCCGGACAGTGTTCAGTAAAACGGTCATAACTTTTTATTCTAAACTCGGATTGACAAACGGTTTATTGCGTTGGAAAGAAGACTCAGAGATATTTGATTTGGTGGGTATTGGGACCCCTAAATCCTTATATTCTAGTAGATATGATCGTTTGAATTTGGCCCTAATAGAAACCCATATCGAAACTCTAATGGTTAAAAAATCTTTTCAACTTAACTTTGTGCTAGGATATTGTACGACCTTAATTAATATCTAAAGAACTTCCAAATTAAAGGATTGATATTAGTATTCATGAATAATTAAATTCATCAGGCTTAAGTCTATCTAGACACATCGAAAGGCTAAAATCTTCGCCGAAAAACTTGAGGTGATACAATGAACAAAATGATAGCTATTTTGGACTCAAGTTAATATTGAGGAATGGTAATTTAATAACGACAAAATGGGTCGTTACAATTTTCAACTAACAAGTTCGCAATTGCAAGTCACTATATTTAACCATTTTTAAGTAACTAATTCACATTTCAAGTCTCTACGCTTAACATTTTCAAGTTACTACTTCACATTTCAAGTCACTACACCTAACCATTTTCTAGAAATAAATTCACAATTTCAAGACACTATACTTAACCATTTTTAAAGTCACTAATTCACAATTCAAGTAACTGCACTTAACTATTTTCAAGTCACTAATTCACATTTCAAGTCACTACACTAAACCATTTTCAAGATCCAAGTTCACAATTTCAAGTCACTATACTTAACCATTTTTAAAGTCACTAATTCACAATTCAAGTAACTGCACTTAACTATTTCATTAAACAAGTTCACCATTTAACCATTTCAAGTCATTACATTTAACCATTTCATTAAACAAGTTCACAATTTAAAGTCACTACATTTAACCATTTCATTAAACAAGTTAACAATTGCAAGTCACTACACTTAACCATTTTCTAGTCACTAATTCACATTAAAAATCACTAATTTTAAACATTTTCAAGAAACAAGTTCGCAATTTCAAGTCACTATATTAAACCATTTTGAAGTCACTACACTTAACCGTTTTCTAGTCACTAATTGACATTTCATGTCACTACACCTAACCATTTTCAAGAAACAAGTTCAAAATTTTAAGTCACTACACTTAACCATTTTCAAGTCACTAATTCACATTTCAACTCACTACACTTAACCATTTCAAGAAACAAGTTCACAATTTCAAGTCACTATACTTAACCATTTTTAAAGTCACTAATTCACATTTCAAGTCACTACACAACTATTTTCAAGAAACAAGTTCACAATTTCAAGTCGCTACACTTAACCATTTCAAGAAATAACTTCACCATTTCAAGTCACTACAGTTAACCATTTTCAAGTCACTAAACTTAACCATTTTCAAGAAATAAGTTCACAATTTCAAGTCACTACATTTAACCATTTCATGAAACAAGTTCACAATTTTAAGTCACTACACTTAACCCTTTTCTAGTCACTAATTCACATTTCAAGTCACTAATTCAAATTTCAAGTCACTAATCTTAAACATTTTCAACTAACAAGTTCGCAATTGCAAGTCACTATATTTAACCATTTTCAAATAACTAATTCACATTTCAAGTCACTACACTTAACATTTTCAAGTCACTAATTCACATTTCAAGTCACTACACCTAACCATTTTCTAGAAATAAATTCACAATTTCAAGACACTACATTTAACCATTTTAAAGTCACAAGTTCACATTTCACGTCACTACAATTAACCATTTTCAAGTCACTAATTCACATTCCATGTCACTACAAAACTATTTTTAAGAAACAAGTTCACAATTTCAAGTTGCTATACTTAACCATTTTCTAGTCACTAATTCACAATTCAAGTCATTAATCTTAAACATTTTTGAGAAATAAGTTCGCAATTTCAAGTCACTATACTTAACCATTTTCAAGTAACTAATTCACATTTAAAGTCACTACACTTAACAATTTTCAAGTCACCAATTCACATTTCAAGTAACTACACCTAACCATTTTCAAGAAACAAGTTCACAATTTCAAGTCACCACACATAACCATTTCGAGAAACAAGTTCAGAATTTCAAGTCACTACACTTAACCATTTTTAAAGTCACTAATTCACAATTTCAAGTCACTACACTTAACCATTTCAAGAAACAAGTTCACAATTTCAAGTCACTATACTTAACCATTTTTAAAGTCACTAATTCACAATTCAAGTAACTGCACTTAACTATTTTTAAATCACTAATTCACATTTCAAGTCACTACACTTAACCATTTTCAAGAAACAAGTTTACAATTTAAAGTCACTACATTTAACCATTTCATTAAACAAGTTCACAATTTCAAGTCACTACACTTAACCATTTTCTACTCACTAATTCACATTTAAAGTCACTAATCTTAAACATTTTCAAGAAACAAGTTCGCAATTTCAAGTCACTATATTTAACCATTTTGAAGTAACTAATTCACATTTGAAGTTACTACACTTAACCATTTTCAAGTCACTAATTAACATTTCAAGTCACTACACCTAACCAATTTCAAGAAACAAGTTCACAATTTCAAGTCACTATATTTAACCATTTTGAAGTAACTAATTCGCATTTGAAGTAACTACACTTAACCATTTTCAAGTCACTAATTCACATTTCAAGTAACTACACCTAACCATTTTAAAGAAACAAGTTCACAATTTCAAGTCACCACACATAACCATTTCGAGAAACAAGTTCACAATTTCAAGTCACTATACTTAACAATTTTTAAAGTCACTAATTCACAATTTCAAGTCACTACACTTAACCATTTCAAGAAATAAGTTCACAATTTCAAGTAACTATACTTAACCATTTTTAAAGTCACTAATTCACAATTAAAGTAACTGCACTTAACTATTTTCAAGTGACTACACTAAACCATTTTCAAGAAACAAGTTCACAATTTCAAGTCACTACATTTAACCATTTCATTAAACAAGTTCACAATTTCAAGTCACTACACTTAACCATTTTCAAGTCACTAATTCACATTTCAAGTCACTACACCTAACCATTTTCAAGAAACAAGTTCACAATTTCAAGTCTCTAATTCTCATTTCAAGTTACTACACTTAACCATTTTCAGGAAACAAACTCACAATTTCTAGTCAATACACTTAACCATTTCAAGAAAATAGTTCACAATTTCAAGTCACTACATTTAACCATTTTTAAGTCACAAGTAAACATTTCAAGTCACTACACTTAACCATTTTCATGAAACAAGTTCACAATTTTAAATCACTACACTTAACAATTTTCAAGTCAGTAATGCACATTTCAAGTCACTACACTTAACAATTTCAAGAAACATGTTCACAATTTCAAGTCACTACATTTAACCATTTTCAAGTCACTAATTAACATTTCAATTCACTACACTTAACCATTTTAGAGTCACTAATTCACATTTTAACGCACTACACTTAACAATTTTCATGAAACAAGTTAACAATTTCAAGTAACTATACTTAACCATTTTCAAGTCACTAATTCACAATTTCAAGTCACTTTATTTAACATTTTAAAGTCACAAGTTCACATTTCAAGTCAATACACTTAACCATTTTCAAGAAACAAGTTCACAATTTTAAGTCACTACACATAACCATTTTCAAGTCAGTAATTCACATTTCAAGTCACTACACTTGACAATTTTCAAGAAACGTGTTCACAACTTCAAGTCACTACATTTAACCATTTTCAAGTCACTAATTCACACTTCAAGTCACTACACTTAACCATTTTCAAGTCACTAATTAACATTTTAAGTGACTACACTTAACCCTTTTCAAGAAATAAGTTCACAATTTCAAGTCACTACATTTAACCATTTCAATAAACAAGTTCACAATTTAAAGTCACTACACTTAACTATTTTCAAGTAACAAATTCACATTTCAAGTCGCTACACTTAACCATTTCAAGAAACAAGTTCCCAATTTCAAGTCTCTACAGTTAACCATTTTCAAGTCACTAATTCACATTTCAAGTCACTACAGTTTACCTTTTTTAAGAAACAAGTTCACAATTTCAAGTCACTACATTTAACCATTTCATGAAACAAGTTCACAATTTCAAGTCACTACACTTAACCATTTTCTAGTCACTAATTCACATTTCAAGTCACTAATTCATATTTCAAGTCACTAATCTTAAACATTTTCAACAAACAAGTTCACAATTGCAAGTCACTATATTTATCCATTTTCAAGCAACTAATTCACATTTCAATACACTACACTTAACCATTTTCAAGTCACTAATTCACATTTTAACTCACTACACTTAACCATTTTCATGAAACAAGTTAACAATTTCAAGTCACTATACTTAACCATTTTCAAGTCACTAATTCACAATTTCAAGTCACTACATTTAACCATTTTAAAGTCACAAGTTCACATTTCAAGTCACTACACTTAACCATTTTCAAGAAACAAGTTCACAATTTTAAGTCACTACACATAACCATTTTCAAGACAGTAATTCACATTTCAAGTCACTACACTTGACAATTTTCAAGAAACGTGTTCACAACTTCAAGTCACTACATTTAATCATTTTCAAGTCACTAATTCACATTTCAAGTCACTACACTTGACAATTTTCAAGAAACGTGTTCACAACTTCAAGTCACTACATTTAACAATTTTCAAGTCACTAATTCACACTTCAAGTCACTACACTTAACCATTTTCAAGTCACTAAATAACATTTTAAGTGACTACACTTAACCCTTTTCAAGAAATAAGTTCACAATTTCAATACACTACACTTAACCATTTTCAAGTCACTAATTCACATTTTAACTCACTACACTTAACCATTTTCATGAAACAAGTTAACAATTTCAAGTCACTATACTTAACCATTTTCAAGTCACTAATTCACAATTTCAAGTCACTACATTTAACCATTTTAAAGTCACAAGTTCACATTTCAAGTCACTACACTTAACCATTTTTAAGAAACAAGTTCACAATTTTAAGTCACTACACATAACCATTTTCAAGTCAGTAATTCACATTTCAAGTCACTACACTTGACAATTTTCAAGAAACGTGTTCACAACTTCAAGTCACTACATTTAATCATTTTCAAGTCACTAATTCACATTTCAAGTCACTACACTTGACAATTTTCAAGAAACGTGTTCACAACTTCAAGTCACTACATTTAACAATTTTCAAGTCACTAATTCACACTTCAAGTCACTACACTTAACCATTTTCAAGTCACTAAATAACATTTTAAGTGACTACACTTAACCCTTTTCAAGAAATAAGTTCACAATTTCAAGTCACTACATTTAACCATTTCAATAAACAAGTTCACAATTTAAAGTCACTACACTTAACTATTTTCAAGTAACAAATTCACATTTCAAGTCGCTACACTTAACCATTTCAAGAAACAAGTTCCCAATTTCAAATCTCTACAGTTAACCATTTTCAAGTCACTAATTCACATTTCAAGTCACTACAGTTAACCATTTTTAAGAAACAAGTTCACAATTTCAAGTCACTACATTTAACCATTTCATGAAACAAGTTCACAATTTCAAGTCACTACACTTAACCATTTTCTAGTCACTAATTCCCATTTCAAGTCACTAATTCATATTTCAAGTCACTAATCTTAAACATTTTCAACAAACAAGTTCGCAATTGCAAGTCACTATATTTATCCATTTTCAAGTAACTAATTCACATTTCAATTCACTACACTTAACCATTTTCAAGTCACTAATTCACATTTTAACTCACTACACTTAACCATTTTCATGAAACAAGTTAACAATTTCAAGTCACTATACTTAACCATTTTCAAGTCACTAATTCACAATTTCAAGTCACTACATTTAACCATTTTAAAGTCACAAGTTCACATTTCAAGTCACTACACTTAACCATTTTCAAGAAACAAGTTCACAATTTTAAGTCACTACACATAACCATTTTCAAGACAGTAATTCACATTTCAAGTCACTACACTTGACAATTTTCAAGAAACGTGTTCACAACTTCAAGTCACTACATTTAATCATTTTCAAGTCACTAATTCACATTTAAAGTCACTACACTTGACAATTTTCAAGAAACGTGTTCACAACTTCAAGTCACTACATTTAACCATTTTCAAGTCACTAATTCACACTTCAAGTCACTACACTTAACCATTTTCAAGTCACTAAATAACATTTTAAGTGACTACACTTAACCCTTTTCAAGAAATAAGTTCACAATTTCAAGTCACTACATTTAACCATTTAAATAAACAAGTTCACAATTTAAAGTCACTACACTTAACTATTTTCAAGTAACAAATTCACATTTCAAGTCGCTACACTTAACCATTTCAAGAAACAAGTACCCAATTTCAAGTCACTACAGTTAACCATTTTAAAGTCACTAATTCACATTTCAAGTCACTACATTTAACCATTTTTAAGAAACAAGTTCACTATTTCAAGTCACTACATTTAACCATTTCATGAAACAAGTTCACAATTTCAAGTCACTACACTTAACCATTTTCTAGTCACTAATTCACATTTCAAGTCACTAATTCATATTTCAAGTCACTAATCTTAAACATTTTCAACAAACAAGTTCGCAATTGCAAGTCACTATATTTATCCATTTTCAAGTAACTAATTCACATTTCAATTCACTACACTTAACCATTTTCAAGTCACTAATTCACATTTTAACTCACTACACTTAACCATTTTCATGAAACAAGTTAACAATTTCAAGTCACTATACTTAACCATTTTCAAGTCACTAATTCACAATTTCAAGTCACTACATTTAACCATTTTAAAGTCACAAGTTCACATTTCAAGTCACTACACTTAACCATTTTCAAGAAACAAGTTCACAATTTTAAGTCACTACACATAACTATTTTCAAGTCAGTAATTCACATTTCAAGTCACTACACTTGACAATTTTCAAGAAACGTGTTCACAACTTCAAGTCACTACATTTAATCATTTTCAAGTCACTAATTCACATTTAAAGTCACTACACTTGACAATTTTCAAGAAACGTGTTCACAACTTCAAGTCACTACATTTAACCATTTTCAAGTCACTAATTCACACTTCAAGTCACTACACTTAACCATTTTCAAGTCACTAATTAACATTTTAAGTGACTACACTTAACCCTTTTCAAGAAATAAGTTCGCAATTTCAAGTCACTACATTTAACCATTTAAATAAACAAGTTCACAATTTAAAGTCACTACACTTAACTATTTTCAAGTAACAAATTCACATATCAAGTCGCTACACTTAACCATTTCAAGAAACAAGTTCCCAATTTCAAGTCACTACAGTTAACCATTTTAAAGTCACTAATTCACATTTCAAGTCACTACACTTAACTATTTTTAAGAAACAAGTTCACTATTTCAAGTCACTACATTTAACCATTTCATGAAACAAGTTCACAATTTCAAGTGACTACACTTAACCATTTTCTAGTCACTAATTCACATTTCAAGTCACTAATTCATATTTCAAGTCACTAATCTTAAACATTTTCAACAAACAAGATCGCAATTGCAAGTCACTATAGTTATCCATTTTCAAGTAACTAATTCACATTTCAAGTCACTACACTTAACCATTTTCAAGAAACAAGTTCACAATTTTAAGTCACTACACATAACTATTTTCAAGTCAGTAATTCACATTTCAAGTCACTACACTTGACAATTTTCAAGAAACGTGTTCACAACTTCAAGTCACTACATTTAATCATTTTCAAGTCACTAATTCACATTTAAAGTCACTACACTTGACAATTTTCAAGAAACGTGTTCACAACTTCAAGTCACTACATTTAACCATTTTCAAGTCACTAATTCACACTTCAAGTCACTACACTTAACCATTTTCAAGTCACTAATTAACATTTTAAGTGACTACACTTAACCCTTTTCAAGAAATAAGTTCGCAATTTCAAGTCACTACATTTAACCATTTAAATAAACAAGTTCACAATTTAAAGTCACTACACTTAACTATTTTCAAGTAACAAATTCACATATCAAGTCGCTACACTTAACCATTTCAAGAAACAATTTCCCAATTTCAAGTCACTACAGTTAACCATTTTAAAGTCACTAATTCACATTTCAAGTCACTACACTTAACTATTTTTAAGAAACAAGTTCACTATTTCAAGTCACTACATTTAACCATTTCATGAAACAAGTTCACAATTTCAAGTGACTACACTTAACCATTTTCTAGTCACTAATTCACATTTCAAGTCACTAATTCATATTTAAAGTCACTAATCTTAAACATTTTCAACAAACAAGTTCGCAATTGCAAGTCACTATAGTTATCCATTTTCAAGTAACTAATTCACATTTCAAGTCACTACACTTAACCATTTTCAAGTCACTAATTCACATTTCAAGTCACAACACCTAACCATTTTCAAGAAATAAACTCACAATTTCAAGACACTACATTTAACCATTTTAAAGTCACAAGTTCACATTTAAAGTCACTACACTTAACCATTTTCAAGTCACTAATTCACATTTCATGTCACTACAAAACTATTTTTAAGAAACAAGTTCACAATTTCAAGTTACTACACTTAACCATTTCAAGAAACAAGTTCCCAATTTCAAGTCACTACACTTGACCATTTTCTAGTCACTAATTCACATTTCAAGTCACTAATCTTAAACATTTTCAAGAAATAAGTTCGCAATTTCAAGTCACTATTCTTAACTATTTTCAAGGAACTAATTCACATTTCAAGTCACTACACTTAACCATTTTCAAGTCACTAATTCACATTTCAAGTCACTACACCTAACCATTTTCAAGAAACAAGTTCACAATTTCAAGTCACTGTACTTAACCATTTCAAAAAACAAGTTCACAATTTCAAGTCACTATACCTAACCATTTTTAAAGTCACTAATTCACATTTCAAGTCACTACACCTAACCAATTTCAAGAAACAAGTTCACAATTTCAAGTCACTACACTTAACCATTTCAAGAAACAAGTTCACAATTTAAAGTCACTATACTTAACCATTTTTAAAGTCACTAATTCACATTTCAAGTCACTAATCTTAAACATTATCAAGAAACAAGTTCGCACTATAAAGTCACTATATTTAACCATTTTCAAGTCACTACATTTAACCATTTTAAAGTCACAAGTTCACATTTCAAGTCACTACACTTAACCATTTTCAAGAAACAAGTTCACAATTTTAAGTCACTACACATAACCATTTTCAAGTCAGCAATTCATATTTCAAGTCACTACACTTGACAATTTTCAAGAAACGTGTTCACAACTTCAAGTCACTACATTTAACCATTTTCAAGTCACTAATTCACATTTAATTCACTACACTTGTCCATTTTAAAGAATCAAGTTCACAATTAAAAGTCACTAGATTTAACCATTTCGTTAAACAAGTTCACAATTTCAAGTCACTATATTAAACCATTTTAAAGTCACTACACTTAACCATTTTCAAGTCACTAATTCACATTTCAAGTCACTACACCTAACCATTTTCAAGAAACAAGTTCACAATTTCAAGTCAGTACACTTAACCATTTCAAGAAACAAGTTCACAATTTCAAGTCACTATACTTAACCATTTTTAAAGTCACTAATTCACAATTTCAAGTCAATACACTTAACCATTTCAAGAAACAAGTTCACAATTTCAAGTCACTACACTTAACCATTTTCAAGTCACTAATTCACACTTCAAGTCACTACACCTAACCATTTTCAAGATACAAGTTCACAATTAAAAGTCACCACACATAACCATTTCGAGAAACAAGTTCACAATTTCAAGTCACTATACTTAACAATTTTTAAAGTAACTAATTCACAATTCAAGTAACTAATCTTAAACATTTTCAAGGAACAAGTTCGCAATTTCAAGTCACTATATTTAACCATTTTGAAATAACTACACTTAACCATTTTAAAGTCACTAATTCACATTTCATGTCACTACACATAACCATTTTCAAGAAACAAGTTCACAATTTCAAGTCACTACACTTAACCATTTCAAGAAACAAGTTCACAATTTCAAGTCACAATACTTAACCATTTTTAAAGTCACTAATTCACATTTCAAGTCACTACACAACTATTTTCAAGAAACAAGTTCACAATTTCAAGTCGCTACACTTAACCATTTCAAGAAACAAGTTCCCAATTTCAAGTCACTACAGTTAACCATTTTCAAGTCACTATTTCACATTTCAAGTCACTACACTTAACCATTTTTAAGAAACAAGTTCACAATTTCAAGTCACTACATTTAACCATTTCATGAAACAAGTTCACAATTTCAAATCACTACACTTCACCACTTTCTAGTCACTAAATCACATTTCAAGTTACTGTACTTAACCATTTTCAGGAAATAAATTCACAATTTCTAGTCAATACACTTAACCAATTCAAGAAAATAGTTCACAATTTCAAGCCACTAAACTTAACAATTTTCAAATAACTAATTTATATTTCAAGTCACTACACTTCACCATTTTCAAGAAATAAATTGACAATTTCAAGACACTACATTTAACCATTTTTAAGTCACAAGTTACAATTTAAAGTCACTACACTTCACCATTTCAAGAAACAAGTTCACAATTTCAAGTCACAATACTTAACCATTTTTAAAGTCACTAATTCACATTTCAAGTCACTACACAACTATTTTCAAGAAATAAATTCACAATTTCAAGACACTACATTTAACCATTTTTAAGTCACAAGTTAACATTTCAAGTCACTACACTTCACGATTTTCATGAAGCAAGTTCACAATTTTAAGTCACTACACTTAACCTTTTTCAAGTCAGTAATGCACATTTAAAATCACTACACTTAACAATTTTCAAGAAACATGTTCAAAATTTCTAGTCACGACATTTAACCATTTTTAAGGCACTAATTCAAATTTCAATTCACTACATTTAACCATTTTCAAGTCACTAATTCACATTTCAACTCACTACACTTAACCATTTTCATGAAACAAGTTCACAATTTAAAGTCACTACACTTAACAAATTTCAAGTCACTAATTTACATTTCAACTCACTACACTTAACAATTTTCATGAAACAAGTTAACAATTTCAATTCACTATACTTAACCATTTTCAAGTCACTAATTCACAATTTCAAGTCACTACATTTAACCATTTTAAAGTCACAAGTTCACATTTCAAGTCACTACACTTAACCATTTTCAAGAAACAAGTTCACAATTTTAAGTCACTACACATAACCATTTTCAAGTCAGTAATTCACATTTCAAGTCACTACACTTGCCAATTTTCAAGAAACGTGTTCACAACTTCAAGTCACTACATTTAACCATTTTCAAGTCACTAATTCACATTTTAATTCACTACACTTAACCATTTTAAAGAATCAAGTTCACAATTTCAAGTCACTAGATTTAACCATTTCATTAAACAAGTTCACAATTTCAGGTCACTAAACTTAACCATTTTCTAGTCACTAATTCATATTTCAAGTGACTAATCTTAAATATTTTCAAGAAACAAGTTTGAAATTTCAAGTCACTATATTTAACCATTTTCAAATCACTAATTCACATTTAAACTCAATACATTTTACCATTTTCATGAAACAAGTTAACAATTTCAAGTTACTACACTTAACCATTTTCAAGTCACTAATTCACAATTTCAAGTCACTACATTTAACCATTTTAAAGTCACAAGTTCACATTTCAAGTCACTACACTTAACCATTTTCAAGAAACAAGTTCACAATTTTAAGTCACTACACATAACCATTTTCAAGTCACTAATTCACATTTCAAGTCACTACACTTGACAATTTTCAAGAAACGTGTTCACAACTTCAAGTCACTACATTTAACCAATTTCAAGTCACTAATTCACATTTCAATTCACTACACTTAACCATTTTAAAGAATCAAGATCACAATTTCAAGTCACTAGATTTAACCATTTCATTAAACAAGTTCACAATTTCAAGTCACTAAACTTAACCATTTTCTAGTCACTAATTCACATTTCAAGTGACTAATCTTAAATATTTTCAAGAAACAAGTTCGCAATTTCAAGTCACTATATTTAACCATTTTCAAATAACTAATTCACAATTCAAGTCACTACACTTAACCATTTTCAAGTCACTAATTCATATTTCAAGTCACTACACCTAGCCATTTTCAAGAAACAAGTTAACAATTTCAAGTCACTACTCTTAACCATTTCAAGAAACAAGTTCACAATTTCAAGTCACTACACTTAACCATTTCAAGAAACAAGTTCACAATTCCAAGTCACTATACTTAACCATTTTTAAAGTCACAAATTCACAATTTCAAGTCACTACACTTAACCATTACAAGAAACAAGTTCACAATTTCAAGTCACTATACTTAACCATTTTTAAAGTCACTAATTCACAATTCAAGTAACTGCACTTAACAATTTTCAAGTCACTAATTCACATTTCAAGTCACTACACTAAACCATTTTTCAAGAAACAAGTTCACAATTTCAAGTCACTACATTTAACCATTTCATTAAACAAGTTGACAAATTCAAGTCACTACACTTAACAATTTTCTAGTCACTAATTCACATTTCTAGTCACTAATCTTAAACATTTTCAAGAAACAGGTTCGCAATTTCAATGTAACGACCCTCCTAGTCGTTTGATGAATTTTACTTGTCTTTCCCATTTTAGCTCTCCCCGTTGTTGGTATACGTGATTTATGACTTACGGGGATAGGTAGTACCGAAAGTAATTTAAGTCATTAGTTAGGTTCTTGATTTTTAAATGAAGTAAGCTTAATCACGGTCAACCTTCAGTCAAGATGACCCCGGATTAGTGTTTTAGTGATTCCAATAGGTTCGGAACATACCTTTTAGTCAACTTACATATTTGATTTATTTCTATGGGACTCCGAACAAATTTCGAGGATCTATTCGAAATTTGTGGTATTTAAGATAATTGATTTAATTAGTGATTAAATGGGTCAAAACCACAATTTATTTACTTATGTGGCCAATACAAGAATAAATTTAAGTGGGAAGGATTTACCACATTAAAGCATAATAACGGAGGTTTACAATAGTGGCGGCTGAACAAGAACGTACGAGATTGACTGAATTTGGAAAAAAGGGAATTTCTATCAACCTCCAGGTAAAGTTTTACAATTTATATGCTATGGAAATTGGTGTAGGTTAGTGAATATTGTTATGGGAATTTGTGTACAGTGATGTGTGTATGTAAATAGAAGTTAGGCAGAAAGTAAATGTTAGGCAGTGAACATGAGGGTTGAATGAATTTTGGAATTGAAATAGTATAAATCAATGATTTCTTTAATCATTGGACGTACAAATTGGTAATGGTGTCATAGTTACATGTGAGTTATAATCCTGGTGCTATTAACATTGGGTGTGATTTAGGGAATTTGTCATGGCACAACGATAAGATAATGATAAGACAATCACTGAACCATAATGATAGAATGGGTGATGGGTAAATCATTAGACTTATAAAGTAATGTTACGTAACGATTGGATAATTATGATGAAGGGATGTTATACGTAGTGATTTTCTTTGTATTTGAAAGAAGTGCAGCTACTGTATTTTCTTCAGAAATTCGAGGGTTTGATAGGACTTTTATCCTTCGAAGCTTATAATTGTAAATAAATTCAGATTCTAAAGGTTAGGGTTTTTATAGTAAGAATTCTTAATTTGGGGACCGAATAATGACCCATTTAGTTAAATTTGGCGTACTAGTTCATACCCTTATGAGGATTATATATTTGGACAGATTTTGACCATTCGGAAGCTTTACGGAAGGGCAAGAACCTTGCAAGTTAGCTTGCATTCAGATTCTTCGGTTGAGGTAGGTTATGGTTTAATTGGAGTTTAGACTCGATTTAATTGTATGTATGCTCCTAAATTGGATGTTTGTTGATTGGTCTTCGGACATACTTGAATTTGAGGATATTTGGATTGTTGACACTTGTATGAATAATTATTGAAAATTGAACTTGATCGAATTGTCTTATGATTAATTATAAGTGTACTTGTAAATTTAGTACGTCGTGTTGTATCCTGAGAGATAGTGTGAATTTGATAAAATATACATAATATGGTTATGGAGGATCGGGTACCACGCCGGTACAGATATGGATATTGATAGTACTTATTTATGGAGGATCGAGTACCATGCCGGTACGATACATGGACTTAGATTGTCCCCTGCAGGTCATGACTAGTTGGGCAGAAATAAGTCCCATGGCATGTGTGTATAGGTTAGTGTTAGTTATGAGAGATTATGTGGTTAATAAGTTGATAACGAACTAACGGTGTTCTAATTGCGAGGTTGAGAAGGACATAGTGTTACTTATGGTATTATTGTTGATTTCGTGGTTGTTCACGGTATGATTGATACTCTTGATGGTTATGTGGCTTGTTTGTAAGCATTGTTTGGACCGTCATTGATGTATTTGCTAATTCATTGAATACTTGCTATGCGTTGATACCTGTCGACTTGTTATTGATTTATACTGTATACACGCTATTAAATTGAGTTGGCCTATGATACCTACCAGTACATAGTGGCTTGTACTGATACTACCCTGTACTCTTCTTTTGTTGAGTGCAGAAAGTGTTCCAGAGGCTCAGACACGACCTCATCTCTAGCGTTTGATAGTTGATCTCGATCCAAGGGTGAGCACTTCATCTCCAGGCTACCATGGAACATCATATTGGTTCTTGTCCTTCTTTCGGACAATGAGACACTCTTTATCTTTTGTTATTTTAGATATTTCTTTAGACATGGTTTTTATTTTAGAAGTTCTTGTACGATGACTTTTGGGTCTTGGGGATTTTAATAGTTAGTTGTTTGACTTTTCGCATTAATTAAGGATTAGTTTTGGATTTATTATTATTAAGTTGGTTTTTATGATAGCCTCGACTTAATATGGACATAAATGATTGGGTAATGTTTTGGGGTATACTGTTCTCCCACCGAAGTATTAAAGTGGGTGCCCCTCATGACCATTTGGGTCGTGACATTCAAGTCAATATATTTAACCATTTTGAAGTTACTAATTCACATTTCAAGTCACTACACTTAACCATTTTCAAGTTACTAATTCACATTTCAAGTCACTACACCTAACCATTTTCAAGAAACAAGTTCACAATTTCAAGTAACTACACTTAACCATTTCAAGAAACAAGTTCACAATTTCAAGTCACTATACTTAACCATTTTTAAAGTCGCTAATTCACAATTTCAAGTCACTACACTTAACCATTTCAAGAAACAAGTTCATAATTTCAAGTCACTATACTTAACCATTTTCAAGTAACTAATTCACTTTTCATGTCACTGCACTTAACAATTTTCAAGAAACAAGTTCATAATTTCAAATCACTACACGACCATTTTCAAGTCACTAATTCATATTTCAAGTCACTACACTTAACCATTTCATGAAAAAAGTTCACAATTTCAAGTCACTGCACTTAGCCAATTTCAAGTCTTTAATTCACATTTCAAGTCACTACACTAAACCATTTTCAAGAAACAAGTTCACAATTTCAAGTCACTTTATTTAACCATTTTCAAGCAACTAATTCACATTTCAAGTCACTACACTTAACCATTTTCAAGTCACTAATTCACATTTCAAGTCACTACACCTAACCATTTTCAAGAAATAAGTTCACAATTAAAAGTCAATGCACTTAACAATTTCAAGAAACAAGTTCACAATTTCAAGTCACTATACTTAGCCATTTTTAAAGTCACTAATTCACATTTCAAGTCACTACACCTAACCATTTTCAAGAAACAAGTTCACAATTTCAAGTCACTACACTGAACCATTTTCAAGTCACTACACAACCATTTTCAAGAAACAAGTTCACAATTTCAAGTCGCTACACTTAACCATTTAAAGAATCAAGTTCACAATTTCAAATCACTACAGTTAACCATTTTCAAGTCACTAATTCACATTTCAAGTCACTACACTTAACTATTTTCTAGTCACTAATTCACATTTCAAGTCACTAATCTTAAACATTTTAAAGAAACAAGTTTGCAATTTCAAGCCACTATATTTAACCATTTTCAAGTCACTAATTCATATTTCATGTCACTACACTTAAACATTTCATGAAAAAAGTTCACAATTTCAAGTTACTACACTTAGCAGTTATCAAGTCACTAATTCACATTTCAAGTGACTAATCTTAAATATTTTCAAGAAACAAGTTCGCAATTTCAAGTCACTATATTTAACCATTTTCAAATAACTAATTCACAATTCAAGTCACTACACTTAACCATTTTCAAGTCACTAATTCATATTTCAAGTCACTACACCTAGCCATTTTCAAGAAACAAGTCAACAATTTCAAGTCACTACTCTTAACCATTTCAAGAAACAAGTTCACAATTTGAAGTCACTACACTTAACCATTTCAAGAAACAAGTTCACAATTCCAAGTCACTATACTTAACCATTTTTAAAGTCACAAATTCACAAATTCACAATTTCAAGTCACTACACTTAACCATTACAAGAAACAAGTTCACAATTTCAAGTCACTATACTTAACCATTTTTAAAGTCACTAATTCACAATTCAAGTAACTGCACTTAACTATTTTCAAGTCACTAATTCACATTTCAAGTCACTACACTAAACCATTTTTCAAGAAACAAGTTCACAATTTCAAGTCACTACATTTAACCATTTCATTAAACAAGTTGACAAATTCAAGTCACTACACTTAACAATTTTCTAGTCACTAATTCACATTTCAAGTCACTAATCTTAAACATTTTCAAGAAACAAGTTCGCAATTTCAAGTCAATATATTTAACCATTTTGAAGTTACTAATTCACATTTCAAGTCACTACACTTAACCATTTTCAAGTTACTAATTCACATTTCAAGTCACTACACCTAACCATTTTCAAGAAACAAGTTCACAATTTCAAGTAACTACACTAAACCATTTCAAGAAACAAGTTCAAAATTTCAAGTCACTATACTTAACCATTTTTAAAGTCGCTAATTCACAATTTCATGTCACTACACTTAACCATTTCAAGAAACAAGTTCATAATTTCAAGTCACTATACTTAACCATTTTCAAGTAACTAATTCACTTTTCATGTCACTGCACTTAACAATTTTCAAGAAACAAGTTCATAATTTCAAATCACTACACGACCGTTTTCAAGTCACTAATTCATATTTCAAGTCACTACACTTAACCATTTCATGAAAAAAGTTCACAATTTCAAGTCACTGCACTTAGCCAATTTCAAGTCTTTAATTCACATTTCAAGTCACTACACTAAACCATTTTCAAGAAACAAGTTCACAATTTCAAGTCACTACACTTAACCATTTCAAGAAACAAGTTCACAATTTCAAGTCACTATACTTAACCATTTTTAAAGTCACTAGTTCACAATTTCAAGTCACTACACTTAACCATTTTCAAGTAACAAATTTACATTTCAAGTCACTACACTTCACCATTTTAAAGAAATAAATTTACAATTTCAAGACACTACATTTAACCATTTTTAAGTCACAAGTTCACATGTCAAGTCACTACACTTAAGCATTTTCATGAAGCAAGTTCACAATTTTAAGTCACTACACTTAACCATTTTCAAGTCAGTAATTTACATTTCAAGTCACTACACTTAACAATATTCAAGAAACATGTTCACAATTTCAAGTCACTACATTTAACCATTTTCAAGTCACTAATCTACATTTCAATTCACTACACTTAACCATTTTCAAGTCACTAATTTACATTTCAACTCACTACACTTAACCATTTTCATGAAACCAGTTAACAATTTCAAGTCACTAAACTTAACCATTTTTAAAGTCACTAATTCCCAATTTCAAGTCACTACACTTAACCATTTTCAAGTTACTAATTTACATTTCAAGTCACTACACTTCACCATTTTCAAGAAATAAATTCACAATTTCAAGACACTATATTTAACCAATTTTAAGTCACAAGTTCACATTTCAAGTCACTACATTTAACCATTTTCATGAAGCAAGTTCACAATTTTAAGTCACTACACTTAGCCATTTTCAAGTCAGTAATTCACATTTCAAGTCAATACACTTAACCATTACAAAGAATAAAGTTCAAAATTTCAAGTCACTAATCTTAAACTTTTTCAAGAAACAAGTTCGCAATTTCAAGTTACTATATTTAACAATTTTGTAGTAGCTAATTCACATTTCAAGTCACTACACTTAACCATTTTCTAGTCACTAATTCACATTTCAAGTCTCTAATCTTAAACATTTTCAAGAAACAAGTTCGCAATTTCAAGTCACTACACTGAACCATTTTCAAGTCACTAATTCACATTTCAAGTCACTACACCTAACCATTTTCAAGAAACAAGTTAATAATTTCGAGTAACTATACTTAACCATTTCGAGAAACAAGTTCACTATTTCAAGTCGCTATACTTAACCATTTTTAAAGTCGCTAATTCACAATTTCAAGTCACTACACTTAACCATTTCAAGAAACAAGTTCACAATTTCAAGTCACTATACTTCACCATTTTTAAAGTCGCTAATTCACAATTTCAAGTCACTACACTTAGCCATTTTCAAGTCTCTAATTCACATTTCAAGTCACTACACTAAACCATTTTCAAGTAACTAATTCACTTTTCATGTCACTGTACTTAACAATTTTCAAGAAACAAGTTCATAATTTCAAATCACTACACGAACATTTTCAAGTCACAAATTCATATTTCAAGTCACTACACTTAACCATTTCATGAAAAAAGTTCACAATTTCAAGTCACTGCACTTAGCCAATTTCAAGTCTTTAATTCACATTTCAAGTCGCTACACTAAACCATTATCAAGAAATAAGTTCACAATTTCAAGTCACTTTATTTAACCATTTTCAAGTAACTAATTCACATTTCAAGTCACTACACTTAACCATTTTCAAGTCACTAATTCACATTTCAAGTCACTACACCTAACCATTTTCAAGAAATAAGTTCATAATTAAAAGTCAATGCACTTAACAATTTCAAGAAACAAGTTCACAATTTCAAGTCACTATACTTAGCCATTTTTTAAGTCACTAATTCACATTTCAAGTCCCTACAGTTAACCATTTTCAAGTCACTAATTCACATTTCAAGTCACTACACCTAACCATTTTCAAGAATCAAGTTCACAATTTTAAGTTACTACACTTAACCATTTCAAGAAACAAGTTCACAATTTCAAGTCACTATACTTAACCATTTTCAAGTAACTAATTCACTTTTCATGTCACTGCACTTAACAATTTTCAAGAAACAAGTTCATAATTTTAAATCACTACACTTGACCATTTTCAAGTCACTAATTCATATTTCAAGTCACTACACTTAACCATTTCATGAAAAAAGTTCACAATTTCAAGTCACTACACTTAAGCCATTTTCAAGTCTCTAATTCACATTTCAAGTTACTACACTTAACCATTTTCAGGAAACAAATTCACAATTTCTAGTCAATACACATAACCATTTCAAGAAAATAGTTCACAATTTCAAGTCACTACACTTAACCATTTTCAAGTAACAAATTTACATTTCAAGTCACTACACTTCACCATTTTCAAGAAATAAATTTACAATTTCAAGACACTACATTTAACCATTTTTAAGTCACAAGTTCACATGTCAAGTCACTACACTTAAGCATTTTCATGAAGCAAGTTCACAATTTTAAGTCACTACACTTAACCATTTTCAAGTCAGTAATTTACATTTCAAGTCACTACAGTTAACAATATTCAAGAAACATGTTCACAATTTCAAGTCACTACATTTAACAATTTTCAAGTCACTAATCTACATTTCAATTCACTACACTTAACCATTTTCAAGTCACTAATTTACATTTCAACTCACTACACTTAACCATTTTCATGAAACAAGTTAACAATTTCAAGTCACTAAACTTAACCATTTTTAAAGTCACTAATTCACAATTTCAAGTCACTACACTCAACCATTTTCAAGTAACTAATTTACATTTCAAGTCACTACACTTCACCATTTTCAAGAAATAAATTCACAATTTCAAGACACTATATTTAACCAATTTTAAGTCACAAGTTCACATTTCAAGTCACTACATTTAACCATTTTCATGAAGCAAGTTCACAATTTTAAGTCACTACACTTAGCCATTTTCAAGTCAGTAATTCACATTTCAAGTCAATACACTTAACCATTACAAAGAATAAAGTTCAAAATTTCAAGTCACTAATCTAAAACTTTTTCAAGAAACAAGTTCGCAATTTCAAGTTACTATATTTATAAATTTTGTAGTAGCTAATTCACATTTCAAGTCACTACACTTAACCATTTTCTAGTCACTAATTCACATTTCAAGTCTCTAATCTTAAACATTTTCAAGAAACAAGTTCGCAATTTCAAATCACTATATTTAACCATTTTGAAGTAACTAATTCACATTTCAAGTCACTACACTGAACCATTTTCAAGTCACTAATTCACATTTCAAGTCACTACACCTAACCATTTTCAAGAAACAAGTTCATAATTTCGAGTAACTACACTTAACCATTTCGAGAAACAAGTTCACTATTTCAAGTCGCTATACTTAACCATTTTTAAAGTCGCTAATTCACAATTTCAAGTCACTACACTTAACCATTTCAAGAAACAAGTTCACAATTTCAAGTCACTATACTTAACCATTTTCAAGTAACTAATTCACTTTTCATGTCACTGCACTCAACAATTTTCAAGAAACTAATTCACTTTTCATGTCACTGCACTTAACAATTTTCAAGAAACAAGTTCATAATTTCAAATCACTACACTTGACTATTTTCAAGTCACTAATTCATATTTCAAGTCACTACACTTAACCATTTAATGAGAAAAGTTCACAATTTCAAGTCACTACACTTAGCCATTTTCAAGTCTCTAATTCACATTTCAAGTCACTACACTAAACCATTTTCAAGAAACAAGTTCACAATTTCAAGTCACTTTATTTAACCATTTTCAAGTAACTAATTCACATTTCAAGTCACTACACTTAACCATTTTCAAGTCACTAATTTACATTTCAAGTCACTACACTGAACCATTTTCAAGTCACTAATTCACATTTCAAGTCACTGCACCTAACCATTTTCAAGAAACAAGTTCACAATTTCAAGTAACTACAGTTAACTATTTCGAGAAACAAGTTCACAATTTCAAGTCACTATACTTAACCATTTTTAAAGTCGCTAATTCACAATTTCAAGTCACTACACTTAACCATTTCAAGAAATAAGTTCATAATTTCAAGTCACTATACTTAACCATTTTCAAGTAACTAATTCACTTTTCATGTCACTGTACGTAACAATTTTCAAGAAACAAGTTCATAATTTCAAGTCACTACACTAAACCATTTTCAAGAAATAAGTTCACAATTTCAAGTTACTTTATTTAACCATTTTCAAGTAACTAATTCACATTTCAAGTCACTACACTTAACCATTTTCAAGTCACTAATTCACATTTCAAGTCACTACACCTAACCATTTTCAAGAAATAAGTTCATAATTAAAAGTCAATGCACTTAACAATTTCAAGAAACAAGTTCACAATTTCAAGTCACTATACTTAGCCATTTTTAAAGTCACTAATTCACATTTCAAGTCACTACACCTAACCATTTTCAAGAAACAACTTCACAATTTCAAGTCACTACGCTGAACCATTTTCAAGTCACTAATTCACATTTCAAGTCACTACACAACCATTTTCAAGAAACAAGTTCACAATTTCAAGTCGCTACACTTAACCATTTCAAGAATCAAGTTCACAATTTCAAGTCACTACAGTTAACCATTTTCAAGTCACTAATTCACATTTCAAGTCACTACACTTAACCATTTTCAAGAAACAAGTTCACAATTTCAAGTCACTACATTTAAACATTTCATTAAACAAGTTTCCAATTTCAAGTCACTACACTTAACTATTTTCTAGTCACTAATTCACATTTCAAGTCACTAATCTTAAACATTTTCAAGAAACAAGTTTGCAATTTCAAGCCACTATATTTAACCATTTTCAAGTCACTAATTCATATTTCATGTCACTACACTTAAACATTTCATGAAAAAAGTTCACAATTTCAAGTTACTACACTTAGCCATTATCAAGTCTCTAATTCACAATTCAAGTTACTACACTTAACCATTTTCAGGAAACAAATTCACAATTTCTAGTCAATACACTTAACCATTTCAAGAAAATAGTTCACAATTTCAAGTCATTACACTTAACCATTTTCAAGTAACTAATTTACATTTCAATTCACTACAATGAACCATTTTCAAGTCACTAATTTACATTTCAACTCACTACACTTAACCATTTTCATGAAATAAGTTAACAATTTCAAGTCACTAAACTTAACCATTTTTAAAGTCACTAATTCACAATTTCAAGTCACTACACTTAACCATTTTCAAGTAACTAATTTACATTTCAAGTCACTACACTTCACCATTTTCAAGACATAAATTCACAATTTCAAGACACTATATTTAACCATTTTTAAGTCACAAGTTCACATTTCAAGTCACTACATTTAACCATTTAATGAAGCAAGTTCACAATTTTAAGTCACTACACTTAACCATTTTCAAGTTAGTAATTCACATTTCAAGTCACTACACTTAACCATTACAAAGAATAAAGTTCACGATTTCAAGTCACTAGATTTAACCATTTCATTAAACAAGTTCCAAATTTCAAGTCACTACACTTAACTATTTTCTAGTCACTAATTTACATTTCAAGTCACTAATCTTATACATTTTCAAGAAACAAGTTTGCAATTTCAAGCCACTATATTTAACCATTTTCAAGTCACTAATTCATATTTCATGTCACTACACTTAACCATTTCTTGAAAAAAGTTCACAATTCAAGTCACTACACTTAGCCATTTTCAAGTCTCTAATTCACAATTCAAGTTACTAAACTTAACCATTTTCAGGAAACAAATTCACAATTTCTAGTCAATACACTTAACCATTTCAAGAAAATAGTTCAGAATTTCAAGTCACTACACCTAACCATTTTCAAGTAACTAATTTACATTTCAAGTCACTACACTTCACCATTTTCAAGAAATAAATTCACAATTTCAAGACACTACGTTTAACCATTTTTAAGTCAAAAGTTCACATTTCAAGTCACTACATTTAACCATTTTCATGAAGCAAGTTCACAATTTTAAGTTACTACACTTAACCATTTTCAAGTTAGTAAATCACATTTCAAGTCACTACACTTAACCATTACAAAGAATAAAGTTCACGATTTCAAGTCACTAGATTTAACCATTTCATTAAACAAGATCCCAATTTCAAGTCACTACACTTAACTATTTTCTAGTCACTAATTCACATTTCAAGTCACTAATCTTAAACATTTTCAAGAAACAAGTTTGCAATTTCAAGCCACTATATTTAACCATTTTCAAGTCACTAATTCATATTTCATGTCACTACACTCAACCATTTCTTGAAAAAAGTTCACAATTCAAGTCACTACACTTAGCCATTTTCAAGTCTCTAAATTCACAATTCAAGTTACTAAACTTAACCATTTTCAGGAAACAAATTCACAATTTCTAGTCAATACACTTAACCATTTCAAGAAAATAATTCACAATTTCAAGTCACTACACTTAACCATTTTCAAGTAACTAATTTACATTTCAAGTCACTACACTTCACCATTTTCAAGAAATAAATTCACAATTTCAAGACACAACATTTAACCATTTTTAAGTCACAAGTTCACATTTCAAGTCACTACACTTAACCATTTTCTAGTCACTAATTCACATTTCAAGTCACTACACTTAACCATTTTCTAGTCACTAATTCACATTTTAAGTCACTAATCTTAAACATTTTCAAGAAAGAAGTTCTCAATTTCAAGTCTCTACACTTAATCATTTTATAGTCACTAATTCACATTTCAAATATCTAATCTGAAACATTTTCAAGAAACAAGTTCTCAACTTCAAGTCACTACACTTAACCATTTTCATGAAGCAAGTTCACAATTTTAAGACACTACACTTAACCATTTTCAAGTCAGTAATTCACATTTCAAGTCACTACACTTAACAATTTTCAAGAAATTTGTTCACAATTTTAACTCACTACATTTAACCATTTTCAAGTCGCTAATTCACATTTCAATTCACTACACTTAACCATTTTCAAGTCACCATTTCACATTTCAACTCACTACACTGAACCATTTTCATGAAACAAGTTAGCAATTTCAAATCACTATACTTAACCATTTTCATGTCACTAATTCACAATTTCAAGTCACTACATTTAACCATTTTAAAGTCACAAGTTCACATTTAAAGTCACTACACTTGACAAATTTCAAGAAACGAGTTCACAACTTCAAGTCACTACATTTAATCATTTTCAAGTCACTAATTCACATTTCAATTCACTACACTTAACCATTTCAAAGAATCAAGTTCACAATTTCAAGTCACTAGATTTAACCAATTCATTAAACAAGTTCACAATTTTAAGTCACTAAACTTAACATTTTCTATTCACCAATTCATATTTCAAGTGACTAATCTTAAATATTTTCTAAAAACAAGTTCGCAATTTCAAGTCACTATATTTAACCATTTTCAAGTAACTAATTCACATTTCAAGTCACTACACTTAACTATTTTTAAGTCACTAATTCACATTTCAAGTCACTACACCTAACCATTTTCAAGAAACAAGTTCACAATTTCAAGTCACTACACTTAACCATTTCAAGAAACAAGTTCACAATTTCAAGTCACTATACTTAACCATTTTTAAAGTCACTAATTCACAATTTCAAGTCACTACACTTAACCATTTCAAGAAACAACTTAACAATTTCAAGTCACTATACTTAACCATTTTTAAAGTCACTAATTCACAATTCAAGTAACTGCACTTAACTATTTTCAAGTCACTAATTCACATTTCAAGTTACTACACTAAACCATTTTCAAGAAACAAGTTCACAATTTCAAGTCACTACACTTAACCATTTCTAGAAACAAGTTCACAATTTCAAGTCATTATACTTAACCATTTTTGAAGTCACTAATTCACAATTTCAAGTTACTACACTTAACCATTTCAAGAAACAAGTTAACAATTTCAAGTCACTATACTTAACCATTTTTAAAGTCACTAATTCACAATTCAAGTAACTGCACTTAACTATTTTCAAGTCACTAATTCACATTTCAAGTCACTACACTAAACCATTTTCAAGAAACAAGTTCACAATTTCAACTCACTACACTTAACCATTCTCTAGTCACTAATTCACATTAAAAGTCACTAATCTTAAACATTTTCAAGAAACAAGTTCGCAATTTAAAGTCACTATATTAAACCATTTTCAAGTCACTACACTTAACCATTTTCAAGTCACTAATTCAGATTTCATGTCACTACACCTAACCATTTTCAAGAAACATGTTCACAATTTAAGGTCACTACACTTAACTATTTCAAGAAACAAGTTCACAATTTCAATTCACTATACTTAACCATTTTTAAACTCACTAATCCACATTTCAGGTCACTACACAACTATTTTCAAGAAACAAGTTCACAATTTCAAGTCGCTACACTTAACCATTTCAAGAAACAAGTTCACAATTTCAAGTCACTACAGTTATACATTTTCAAGTCACTAATTCACATTTCAAGTCACTACACCTAACCATTTTCAAGAATCAAGTTCACAATTTCAAGTTACTACACTTAACCATTTCAAGAAACAAGTTCACAATTTCAAGTCACTATACTTAACCATTTTCAAGTAACTAATTCACTTTTCATGTCACTGCACTTAACAATTTTCAAGAAACAAGTTCATAATTTTAAATCACTACACCTGACCATTTTCAAGTCACTAATTCATATTTCAAGTCTCTACACTTAACCATTTCATGAAAAAAGTTCACAATTTCAAGTCACTACACTTAGCCATTTTCAAGTCTCTAATTCACATTTCAAGTTACTACACTTAACCATTTTCAGGAAACAAATTCACAATTTCTAGTCAATACACTTAACTATTTCAAGAAAATAGTTCACAATTTCAAGTCACTACACTTAACAATTTTCAAGTAACAAATTTACATTTCAAGTCACTACACTTCACCATTTTCAAGAAATAAATTTACAATTTCAAGACACTACATTTAACCATTTTTAAGTCACAAGTTCACATGTCAAGTCGCTACACTTAATCATTTTCATGAAAAAAGTTCACAATTTCAAGTTACTACACTTAGCCATTATCAAGTCTCTAATTCACAATTCAAGTTACTACACTTAACCATTTTCAGGAAACAAATTCACAATTTCTAGTCAATACACTTAACCATTTCAAGAAAATAGTTCAGAATTTCAAGTCACTACACCTAACCATTTTCAAGTCAGTAATTTACATATCAAGTCACTACACTTAACAATATTCAAGAAGCATGTTCACAATTTCAAGTCACTACATTTAACCATTTTCAAGTCACTAATCCACATTTCAATTCACTACACTTAACCATTTTCAAGTTACTAATTTACATTTCAACTCACTACACTTAACCATTTTCATGAAATAAGTTAACAATTTCAAGTCACTAAACTTAACCATTTTTAAAGTCACTAATTCACAATTTCAAGTCACTACACTTAACCATTTTCAAGTAACTAATTTACATTTCAAGTCACTACACTTCACCATTTTCAAGAAATAAATTCACAATTTCAAGACACTATATTTAACCATTTTTAAGTCACAAGTTCACATTTCAAGTCACTACATTTAACCATTTTCATGAAGCAAGTTCACAATTTTAAGTCACTACACTTAACCATTTTAAAGTTAGTAATTCACCTTTCAAGTCACTACAGTTAACCATTACAAAGAATAAAGTTCACGATTTCAAGTCACTAGATTTAACCATTTCATTAAACAAGTTCCCAATTTCAAGTCACTACACTTAACTATTTTCTAGTCACTAATTTACATTTCAAGTCACTAATCTTATACATTTTCAAGAAACAAGTTTGCAATTTCAAGCCACTATATTTAACCATTTTCAAGTCACTAATTCATATTTCATGTCACTACACTTAACCATTTCTTGAAAAAAGTTCACAATTCAAGTCACTACACTTAGCCATTTTCAAGTCTCTAATTCACAATTCAAGTTACTAAACTTAACCATTTTCAGGAAACAAATTCGCAATTTCTAGTCAATACACTTAACCATTTCAAGAAAATAGTTCAGAATTTCAAGTCACTACACCTAACCATTTTCAAGTAACTAATTTACATTTCAAGTCACTACACTTCACCATTTTCAAGAAATAAATTCACAATTTGAAGACACTACGTTTAACCATTTTTAAGTCACAAGTTCACATTTCAAGTCACTACACTTAACCATTTTCATGAAGCAAGTTCACAATTTTAAGACACTATACTTAACCATTTTCAAGTCAGTAATTCACATTTCAAGTAACTACACTTACAATTTTCAAGAAATATGTTCACAATTTCAAGTCACTACATTTAACCATTTTCAAGTCACTAATTCACATTTCAATTCACTACACTTAACCATTTTCAAGTCACTAATTCACATTTCAACTCACTACACTTAACCATTTTCATGAAACAAGTTAACAATTCCAAGTCACTATACTTAACCATTTTCAAGTCACTAATTCATAATTTCAAGTCACTAATTCACAATTTCAAGTCACTACATTTAACCATTTTAAAGTCACAAGTTCACATTTAAAGTCACTACATTTAACAATTTTTAAGTCACTACACAACCATTTTCATGAAGCAAGTTCACAATTTTAAGACACTATACTTAACCATTTTCAAGTCAGTAATTCACATTTCAATTCACTACACTTAACAATTTTCAAGAAACATGTTGACAATTTTAAGTCACTACATTTAACCATTTTCAAGTCACTAATTCACATATTAATTCACTACACTTAACCATTTTCAAGTCACTAATTCACATTTCAACTCACTACACTTAACCATTTTCATGAAACAAGTTAACAATTCCAAGTCACTATACTTAACCATTTTCAAGTCACTAATTCATAATTTCAAGTCACTAATTCACAATTTCAAGTCACTACATTTAACCATTTTAAAGTCACAAGTTCACATTTAAAGTCACTACATTTAACAATTTTTAAGTCACTACACAACCATTTTCATGAAGCAAGTTCACAATTTTAAGACACTATACTTAACCATTTTCAAGTCAGTAATTCACATTTCAATTCACTACACTTAACAATTTTCAAGAAACATGTTGACAATTTTAAGTCACTACATTTAACCATTTTCAAGTCACTAATTCACATATTAATTCACTACACTTAACCATTTTCAAGTCACTAATTCACATTTCAACTCACTACACTTAACCATTTTCATGAAACAAGTTAACAATTTCAAGTCACTAGATTTAACCATTTTAAAGTCACAAGTTCACATTTCAAGTCACTACATTTAACCATTGTCAAGAAACAAGTTCACAATTTCAAGTAACAACATTTAACCATTTCATTCAACAATTTCACAATTTCAAGTCACTACACTTTACCATTTTCACGTCACTAATTCACATTTCAAGTCACTACACTTAAACATTTTCAAGAAACAAGTTCACAATTTCAAGTCACTAGATTTAACCATTTCATTAAACAAGTTCACAATTTCAAGTCACTAAACTTAACATTTTCTATTCACTAATTCACATTTCAAGTGACTAATCTTAAATATTTTCAAAAAACAAGTTCGCAATTTCAAGTCAATATATCTAACCATTTTCAAGTAACTAATTCACATTTCAAGTCACTACACTTAACCATTTTCAAGTCACTAATTCACATTTCAAGTCACTACACCTAACCATTTTCAAGATACAAGTTCACAATTTCAAGTCACTACACTTAACCATTTCAAGAAACAAGTTCACAATTTCAAGTCACTATACTTAACCATTTTTAAAGTCACTAATTCACAATTTCAAGTCACTACACTTAACCATTTCAAGAAACAAGTTAACAATTTCAAGTCACTATACTTAACCATTTTTAAAGTCACTAATTCACAATTCAAGTAACTGCACTTAACTATTTTCAAGTCACTAATTCACATTTCAAGTCACTACACTTAACCATTTTCAAGAAACAAGTTCACAATTTCAAGTCACTACACTTAATCATTCTCTAGTCACTAATTCACATTAAAAGTCACTAATCTTAAACATTTTCAAGAAACAAGTTCGCAATTTCAAGTCACTATATTAAACCATTTTCAAGTCACTACACTTAACTATTTTCAAGTCACTAATTCAGATTTTAAGTCACTACACCTAACCATTTACAAGAAACATGTTCACAATTTCAAGTCACTACACATAACCATTTCAAGAAACAAGTTCACAATTTCAAGTCACTACAGTTAACAATTTTCAAGTCACTAATGCACATTTCCAGTCACTACACCTAACCATTTTCAAGAAACAAGTTCACAATTTCAAGTCACTACACTTAACCATTTCAAGAAACAAGTTCACAATTTCAAGTCACTGTACTTAACCATTTTCAAGTAACTAATTCACTTTTCATGTCACTGCACTTAACAATTTTCAAGAAACAAGTTCATAATTTTAAATCACTACACCTGACCATTTTCAAGTCACTAATTCATATTTCAAGTCACTACACTTAACCATTTTATGAAAAAGTTCACAATTTCAAGTCACTACACTTAGCCACTTTCAAGTCTCTAATTCACATTTCAAGTTACTACACTTAACCATTTTCAGGAAACAAATTCACAATTTCTAGTCAATACACATAACCATTTAAAGAAAATAGTTCACAATTTCAAGTCACTACACTTAACAATTTTCAAGTAACTAATTTACATTTCAAGTCACTACACTTCACCATTTTCAAGAAATAATTTTACAATTTCAAGACACTACATTTAACAATTTTTAAGTCACAAGTTCACATGTCAGGTCACTACACTTAACCATTTTCATGAAGCAAGTTCACAATTTTAAGTCACTACACTTAACCATTTTCAAGTCACTAATTCACATTTCAACTCACTACACTTAAATATTTTCATGAAACAAGTTAACAATTTCAAGTCACTAAACTTAACCATTTTTAAAGTCACTAATTCACAACTTCAAGTCACTACACTTAACGATTTTCAAGTAACTAATTTACATTTCAAGTCACTACACTTCACCATTTTAAAGAAATAAATTCACAATTTCGAGACACTACATTTAACCATTTTTAAGTCACAAGTTCACATTTCAAGTCACTACACTTAACCATTTTCATGAAGCAAGTTCTCAATTTTAAGTCACTACACTTAACCATTTTCAAGTCAGTAATTCACATTTCCAGTCACTTCACTTAACAATTTTCAAGAAACATGTTCACAATTTCAAGTCACTACACTTAACCATTTTCAAGTCACTAATTCACATTTCAACTCACTACACTTAACCATTTTCATGAAACTAGTTAACAATTTCAAGTCACTATACTTAACCATTTTCAAGTCACTAATTCACAATTTCAAGTCACTGCATTTAACCATTTTAAAGTCACAAGTTCACATTTCAAGTCACTACCCTTAACCATTTTCAGGAAACAAGTTCACAATTTTATGTCACTACACATAACCATTTTCAAGTCAGTAATTCACATTTCAAGTCACCTCACTTGACAAGTTTCAAGAAACGTGTTCATAACTTCAAGTCACTACATTTAATCATTTTCAAGTCACTAATTCACATTTCAATTCACTACACTTAACCATTTCAAGAAACAAGTTCACAATTTCAAGTCACTATACTTAACCATTTTCATGTAACTAATTCACTTTTCATGTCACTGCACTTAACAATTTTCAAGAAACAAGTTCATAATTTTAAATCACTACACTTGACCATTTTCAAGTCACTAATTCATATTTCAAGTCACTACACTTAACCATTTCATGAAAAAAGTTCACAATTTCAAGTCACTACACTTAGCCATTTTCAAGTCTCTAATTCACATTTCAAGTTACTACACTTAACCATTTTCAGGAAACGAATTGACAATTTCTAGTCAATACACTTAACCATTTCAAGAAAATAGTTCACAATTTCAAGTCACTACACTTAACCATTTTCAAGTAACTAATTTACATTTCAAGTCACTACACTTCACCATTTTCAAATCAGTACACTTAACCATTTTCAAGAAATAAATTTACAATTTCAAGACACTATATTTAACCATTTTTAAGTGACAAGTTCACATGTCAAGTCACTATACTTAACCATTTTCATGTAACTAATTCACTTTTCATGTCACTGCACTTAACAATTTTCAAGAAACAAGTTCATAATTTTAAATCACTACACTTGACCATTTTCATGTCACTAATTCATATTTCAAGTCACTACACTTAACCATTTCATGAAAAAAGTTCACAATTTCAAGTCACTACACTTAGCTATTTTCAAGTCTCTAATTCACATTTCAAGTTACTACACTTAACCATTTTCAGGAAACGAATTCACAATTTCTAGTCAATACACTTAACCATTTCAAGAAAATAGTTCACAATTTCAAGTCACTACACTTAACCATTTTCAAGTAACTAATTTACATTTCAAGTCACTACACTTCACGATTTTCAAATCAGTACACTTAACCATTTTCAAGAAATAAATTTACAATTTCAAGACACTATATTTAACCATTTTTAAGTGACAAGTTCACATGTCAAGTCACTACACTTAACCATTTTCATGAAGCAAGTTCACAATTTTAAGTCACTACAATTAACCATTTTCAAATCAGTAATTCACATTTCTAGTCACTACACTTAACAATATTAAAGAAACATGTTCACAATTTCAAGTCACTAAATTTAACCATATTCAAGTCACTAATTCACATTTCAATTCACTACACTTAACCATTTTCAAGTCACTAATTCACATTTCAACTAACTACCCTTAACCATTTTCATGAAACAAGTTAACAATTTCAAGTCACTAAACTTAACCATTTTTAAAGTCACTAATTCACAATTTCAAGTCACTACACTTAACCATTTTCAGGTAACTAATTACATTGCAAGTCACTATACTTCACCATTTTTAAGAAATAAATTCACAATTTCAAGACACTACATTTAACTATTTTTAAGTCACAAGTTCACATTTCAAGTCACTACACTTAACCATTTTCATGAAGCAAGTTCACAATTTTAAGTCACTACACTTAACCATTTTCAAGTCAGTAATTCACATTTCAAGTCACTACACTTAAACATTTTAAAGAAACATGTTCACAATTTCAAGTCACTAAACTTAACCATTTTTAAAGTCACTAATTCACAATTTCAAGTCACTACACTTAACCATTTTCAAGTAACTAATTACATTGCAAGTCACTATACTTCACCATTATCAAGAAATAAATTCACAATTTCAAGACAATACATTTAACCATTTTTAAGTCACAAGTTCACATTTCAAGTCACTACACTTAACCATTTTCATGAAGCAAGTTCACAATTTTAAGTCACTACACTTAACCATTTTCAAGTCAGTAATTCACATTTCAAGTCACTACACTTAACCATTTTCAAGAAACATGTTCACAATTTCAAGTCACTACACTTAACCAATTTCAAGTCACTAATTCAAATTTCAACTCACTACACTTAACCATTTTAATGAAACAAGTTAACAATTTCAAGTCACTAAACTTAACCATTTTTAAAGTCACTAATTCACAATTTCAAGTCACTACACTTAACCATTTTCAAGTAACTAATTACATTGCAAGTCACTATACTTCACCATTTTCAAGAAATAAATTCACAATTTCAAGACACTACATTAACCATTTTTAAGTCACAAGTTCACATTTCAAGTCACTACACTTAACTATTTTCATGAAGCAAGTTCACAATTTTAAGTCACTACACTTAACCATTTTCAAGTCAGTAATTCACATTTCAAATCATTACACTTAATAATTTTCAAAAAAACATGTTCACAATTTCAAGTCACTACATTTAACCATTTTCAAGTCACTAATTCACATATTAATTCACTACACTTAACCATTTTCAAGTCACTAATTCACAATTTCAAGTCACTACATTTAACCATTTTAAAGTCACAAGTTCACATTTCAAGTCACTACACTTAACCATTTTCAAGAAACAAGTTCACAATTTTAAGTCACTACACATAACCATTTTCAAGTCAGTAATTCACATTTAAAGTCACCTCACTTGACAATTTTCAAAAAAACATGTTCACAATTTCAAGTCACTACATTTAACCATTTTCAAGTCACTAAATCACATATTAATTCACTACACTTAACCATTTTCAAGTCACTAATTCACATTTCAACTCACTACACTTAACCATTTTCATGAAACTAGTTAACAATTTCAAGTCACTATACTTAACCATTTTCAAGTCACTAATTCACAATTTCAAGTCACTACATTTAATCATTTTCAAGTCACTAATTCACATTTCAATTCACTACACTTAGCCATTTCAAAGAATCAAGTTCACAATTTCAAGTCACTAGATTTAACCATTTCATTAAACAAGTTCACAATTTCAAGTTACTAAACTTAACATTTTCTATTCACAAATTCACATTTCAAGTGACTAATCTTAAATATTTTCAAGAAACAAGTTCGCAATTTCAAGTCACTATATTTAACCATTTTCAAGTAACTGATTCACATTTCAAGTCACTACACTTAACCATTTTAAAGTCACTAATTCACATTTCAAGTCACTACATCTAACCATTTTCAAGAAACAAGTTCACAATTTCAAGTCACTACACTTAACCATTACAAGAAACAAGTTCACAATTTCAAGTCACTATACTTAACCATTTTTAAAGTCACTAATTAACAATTTAAAGTCACTACAATTAACCATTTCAAGAAACAAGTTAACAATTTCAAGTCACTATACTTAACCATTTTTAAAGTCACTAATTCACAATTCAAGTAACTGCACTTAACTATTTTCAAGTCACTAATTCACATTTCAAGTCACTACACTAAACCATTTTCAAGAAACAAGTTCACAATTTCAAGTCACTACACTTAACAATTCTCTAGTCACTAATTCACATTAAAAGTCACTAATCTTAAACATTTTCAAGAAAATAGTTCGCAATTTCAAGTCACTATATTAAAATATTTTCAAGTCACTTAACTTAGCCATTTTCAAGTAACTAATTTACATTTCAAGTCACTACACTTCACCATTTTCAAGAAATAAATTCACAATTTCAAGACACAACATTTAACCATTTTTAAGTCACAAGTTCACATTTCAAGTCACTACACTTAACCATTTTCATGAAGCAAGTTCACAATTTTAAGTCACTACACTTAACCATTTTCAAGTCAGTAATTAACATTTCAAGTCACTACACTTAAAAATATTCAAGAAACATGTTCATAACTTCAAGTCACTACATTTAATCATTTTCAAGTCACTAATTCACTACACTTAACCATTTTCAAGTCACTAATTCACATTTCAACTCACTACACTTAACCATTTTCATAAAACTAGTTAACCATTTTCAAGTCACTAATTCACAATTTCAAGTCACTACATTTAATCATTTTAAAGTCACAAGTTCACAATTTTAAGTCACTACACATAACCATTTTCAAGTCAGTAATTCACATTTCAAGTAACTACACTTGACAATTTTCAACAAACGTGTTCATAACTTCAAGTCACTACATTTAATCATTTTCAAGTCACTAATTCACATTTCAATTCACTACACTTAACCATTTCAAAGAATCAAGTTAACAATTTCAAGTCACTAGATTTAAACATTTCATTAAACAAGTTCACAATTTCAAGTCACTAAACTTAACATTTTCTATTCACTAATTCACATTTCAAGTGACTAATCTTAAATATTTTCAAGAAACAAATTCGCAATTTCAAGTCACTATATTTAACCATTTTCAAGTAACTAATTCACATTTCAAGTCACTACACTTAACCATTTTCAAGTCACTACACCTAACCATTTTCAAGAAACAAATTCACAATTTCAAGTCACTACACTTAACCATTTCAAGAAACAAGTTCACAATTTCAAGTCACTATACTTAACCATTTTTAAAGTCACTAATTCACAATTTCAAGTCACTATACTTAACCATTTTTAAAGTCACTAATTAACAATTCAAGTAACTGCACTTAACTATTTTCAAGTCACTAATTCACATTTCAAGTCGCTACACTTAACCATTTTCAAGAAACAAGTTCACAATTTCAAGTCACTACATTTAACCATTTCATTAAACAAGTTCTCAATTTCAAGTCACTACACTTAACTATTTTCTAGTCACTAATTCACATTAAAAGTCACTAATCCTAAACATTTTCAAGAAACATGATCGCAATTTCAAGTCAATATATTAAACCATTTTCAAGTGACTACACTTAACCATTTTCAAGTCATTAATTCAGATTTCATGTCACTACACCTAACCATTTTCAAGAAACAAGTTCACAATTTCAAGTCACTACACTTAACCATTTCAAGAAACAAGTTCACAATTTTAAGTCACTACACTTAACCATTTTCAAGTAACTAATTTACATTTCAAGTCACTACACTTAACCATTTTCAAGAAATAAATTCACAATTTCAAGACACTACGTTTAACCATTTTTAAGTCACAAGTTCACATTTCAAGTCACTACACTTAACCATTTTCATGAAGCAAGTTCACAATTTTAAGACACTATACTTAACCATTTTCAAGTCAGTAATTCACATTTCAAGTAACTACACTTACAATTTTCAAGAAATATGTTCACAATTTCAAGTCACTACATTTAACCATTTTCAAGTCACTAATTCACATTTCAATTCACTACACTTAACCATTTTCAAGTCACTAATTCACATTTCAACTCACTACACTTAACCATTTTCATGAAACAAGTTAACAATTCCAAGTCACTATACTTAACCATTTTCAAGTCACTAATTCATAATTTCAAGTCACTAATTCACAATTTCAAGTCACTACATTTAACCATTTTAAAGTCACAAGTTCACATTTAAAGTCACTACATTTAACAATTTTTAAGTCACTACACAACCATTTTCATGAAGCAAGTTCACAATTTTAAGACACTATACTTAACCATTTTCAAGTCAGTAATTCACATTTCAATTCACTACACTTAACAATTTTCAAGAAACATGTTGACAATTTTAAGTCACTACATTTAACCATTTTCAAGTCACTAATTCACATATTAATTCACTACACTTAACCATTTTCAAGTCACTAATTCACATTTCAACTCACTACACTTAACCATTTTCATGAAACAAGTTAACAATTCCAAGTCACTATACTTAACCATTTTCAAGTCACTAATTCATAATTTCAAGTCACTAATTCACAATTTCAAGTCACTACATTTAACCATTTTAAAGTCACAAGTTCACATTTAAAGTCACTACATTTAACAATTTTTAAGTCACTACACAACCATTTTCATGAAGCAAGTTCACAATTTTAAGACACTATACTTAACCATTTTCAAGTCAGTAATTCACATTTCAATTCACTACACTTAACAATTTTCAAGAAACATGTTGACAATTTTAAGTCACTACATTTAACCATTTTCAAGTCACTAATTCACATATTAATTCACTACACTTAACCATTTTCAAGTCACTAATTCACATTTCAACTCACTACACTTAACCATTTTCATGAAACAAGTTAACAATTTCAAGTCACTAGATTTAACCATTTTAAAGTCACAAGTTCACATTTCAAGTCACTACATTTAACCATTGTCAAGAAACAAGTTCACAATTTCAAGTAACAACATTTAACCATTTCATTCAACAATTTCACAATTTCAAGTCACTACACTTTACCATTTTCACGTCACTAATTCACATTTCAAGTCACTACACTTAAACATTTTCAAGAAACAAGTTCACAATTTCAAGTCACTAGATTTAACCATTTCATTAAACAAGTTCACAATTTCAAGTCACTAAACTTAACATTTTCTATTCACTAATTCACATTTCAAGTGACTAATCTTAAATATTTTCAAAAAACAAGTTCGCAATTTCAAGTCAATATATCTAACCATTTTCAAGTAACTAATTCACATTTCAAGTCACTACACTTAACCATTTTCAAGTCACTAATTCACATTTCAAGTCACTACACCTAACCATTTTCAAGATACAAGTTCACAATTTCAAGTCACTACACTTAACCATTTCAAGAAACAAGTTCACAATTTCAAGTCACTATACTTAACCATTTTTAAAGTCACTAATTCACAATTTCAAGTCACTACACTTAACCATTTCAAGAAACAAGTTAACAATTTCAAGTCACTATACTTAACCATTTTTAAAGTCACTAATTCACAATTCAAGTAACTGCACTTAACTATTTTCAAGTCACTAATTCACATTTCAAGTCACTACACTTAACCATTTTCAAGAAACAAGTTCACAATTTCAAGTCACTACACTTAACCATTTCAAGAAACAAGTTCACAATTTCAAGTCACTGTACTTAACCATTTTCAAGTAACTAATTCACTTTTCATGTCACTGCACTTAACAATTTTCAAGAAACAAGTTCATAATTTTAAATCACTACACCTGACCATTTTCAAGTCACTAATTCATATTTCAAGTCACTACACTTAACCATTTTATGAAAAAGTTCACAATTTCAAGTCACTACACTTAGCCACTTTCAAGTCTCTAATTCACATTTCAAGTTACTACACTTAACCATTTTCAGGAAACAAATTCACAATTTCTAGTCAATACACATAACCATTTAAAGAAAATAGTTCACAATTTCAAGTCACTACACTTAACAATTTTCAAGTAACAAATTTACATTTCAAGTCACTACACTTCACCATTTTCAAGAAATAATTTTACAATTTCAAGACACTACATTTAACAATTTTTAAGTCACAAGTTCACATGTCAGGTCACTACACTTAACCATTTTCATGAAGCAAGTTCACAATTTTAAGTCACTACACTTAACCATTTTCAAGTCACTAATTCACATTTCAACTCACTACACTTAAATATTTTCATGAAACAAGTTAACAATTTCAAGTCACTAAACTTAACCATTTTTAAAGTCACTAATTCACAACTTCAAGTCACTACACTTAACGATTTTCAAGTAACTAATTTACATTTCAAGTCACTACACTTCACCATTTTAAAGAAATAAATTCACAATTTCGAGACACTACATTTAACCATTTTTAAGTCACAAGTTCACATTTCAAGTCACTACACTTAACCATTTTCATGAAGCAAGTTCTCAATTTTAAGTCACTACACTTAACCATTTTCAAGTCAGTAATTCACATTTCCAGTCACTTCACTTAACAATTTTCAAGAAACATGTTCACAATTTCAAGTCACTACACTTAACCATTTTCAAGTCACTAATTCACATTTCAACTCACTACACTTAACCATTTTCATGAAACTAGTTAACAATTTCAAGTCACTATACTTAACCATTTTCAAGTCACTAATTCACAATTTCAAGTCACTGCATTTAACCATTTTAAAGTCACAAGTTCACATTTCAAGTCACTACCCTTAACCATTTTCAGGAAACAAGTTCACAATTTTATGTCACTACACATAACCATTTTCAAGTCAGTAATTCACATTTCAAGTCACCTCACTTGACAAGTTTCAAGAAACGTGTTCATAACTTCAAGTCACTACATTTAATCATTTTCAAGTCACTAATTCACATTTCAATTCACTACACTTAACCATTTCAAGAAACAAGTTCACAATTTCAAGTCACTATACTTAACCATTTTCATGTAACTAATTCACTTTTCATGTCACTGCACTTAACAATTTTCAAGAAACAAGTTCATAATTTTAAATCACTACACTTGACCATTTTCAAGTCACTAATTCATATTTCAAGTCACTACACTTAACCATTTCATGAAAAAAGTTCACAATTTCAAGTCACTACACTTAGCCATTTTCAAGTCTCTAATTCACATTTCAAGTTACTACACTTAACCATTTTCAGGAAACGAATTGACAATTTCTAGTCAATACACTTAACCATTTCAAGAAAATAGTTCACAATTTCAAGTCACTACACTTAACCATTTTCAAGTAACTAATTTACATTTCAAGTCACTACACTTCACCATTTTCAAATCAGTACACTTAACCATTTTCAAGAAATAAATTTACAATTTCAAGACACTATATTTAACCATTTTTAAGTGACAAGTTCACATGTCAAGTCACTATACTTAACCATTTTCATGTAACTAATTCACTTTTCATGTCACTTCACTTAACAATTTTCAAGAAACAAGTTCATAATTTTAAATCACTACACTTGACCATTTTCATGTCACTAATTCATATTTCAAGTCACTACACTTAACCATTTCATGAAAAAAGTTTACAATTTCAAGTCACTACACTTAGCTATTTTCAAGTCTCTAATTCACATTTCAAGTTACTACACTTAACCATTTTCAGGAAACGAATTCACAATTTCTAGTCAATACACTTAACCATTTCAAGAAAATAGTTCACAATTTCAAGTCACTACACTTAACCATTTTCAAGTAACTAATTTACATTTCAAGTCACTACACTTCACGATTTTCAAATCAGTACACTTAACCATTTTCAAGAAATAAATTTACAATTTCAAGACACTATATTTAACCATTTTTAAGTGACAAGTTCACATGTCAAGTCACTACACTTAACCATTTTCATGAAGCAAGTTCACAATTTTAAGTCACTACAATTAACCATTTTCAAATCAGTAATTCACATTTCTAGTCACTACACTTAACAATATTAAAGAAACATGTTCACAATTTCAAGTCACTAAATTTAACCATATTCAAGTCACTAATTCACATTTCAATTCACTACACTTAACCATTTTCAAGTCACTAATTCACATTTCAACTAACTACCCTTAACCATTTTCATGAAACAAGTTAACAATTTCAAGTCACTAAACTTAACCATTTTTAAAGTCACTAATTCACAATTTCAAGTCACTACACTTAACCATTTTCAGGTAACTAATTACATTGCAAGTCACTATACTTCACCATTTTTAAGAAATAAATTCACAATTTCAAGACACTACATTTAACTATTTTTAAGTCACAAGTTCACATTTCAAGTCACTACACTTAACCATTTTCATGAAGCAAGTTCTCAATTTTAAGTCACTACACTTAACCATTTTCAAGTCAGTAATTCACATTTCCAGTCACTTCACTTAACAATTTTCAAGAAACATGTTCACAATTTCAAGTCACTACACTTAACCATTTTCAAGTCACTAATTCACATTTCAACTCACTACACTTAACCATTTTCATGAAACTAGTTAACAATTTCAAGTCACTATACTTAACCATTTTCAAGTCACTAATTCACAATTTCAAGTCACTGCATTTAACCATTTTAAAGTCACAAGTTCACATTTCAAGTCACTACCCTTAACCATTTTCAGGAAACAAGTTCACAATTTTATGTCACTACACATAACCATTTTCAAGTCAGTAATTCACATTTCAAGTCACCTCACTTGACAAGTTTCAAGAAACGTGTTCATAACTTCAAGTCACTACATTTAATCATTTTCAAGTCACTAATTCACATTTCAATTCACTACACTTAACCATTTCAAGAAACAAGTTCACAATTTCAAGTCACTATACTTAACCATTTTCATGTAACTAATTCACTTTTCATGTCACTGCACTTAACAATTTTCAAGAAACAAGTTCATAATTTTAAATCACTACACTTGACCATTTTCAAGTCACTAATTCATATTTCAAGTCACTACACTTAACCATTTCATGAAAAAAGTTCACAATTTCAAGTCACTACACTTAGCCATTTTCAAGTCTCTAATTCACATTTCAAGTTACTACACTTAACCATTTTCAGGAAACGAATTGACAATTTCTAGTCAATACACTTAACCATTTCAAGAAAATAGTTCACAATTTCAAGTCACTACACTTAACCATTTTCAAGTAACTAATTTACATTTCAAGTCACTACACTTCACCATTTTCAAATCAGTACACTTAACCATTTTCAAGAAATAAATTTACAATTTCAAGACACTATATTTAACCATTTTTAAGTGACAAGTTCACATGTCAAGTCACTATACTTAACCATTTTCATGTAACTAATTCACTTTTCATGTCACTTCACTTAACAATTTTCAAGAAACAAGTTCATAATTTTAAATCACTACACTTGACCATTTTCATGTCACTAATTCATATTTCAAGTCACTACACTTAACCATTTCATGAAAAAAGTTCACAATTTCAAGTCACTACACTTAGCTATTTTCAAGTCTCTAATTCACATTTCAAGTTACTACACTTAACCATTTTCAGGAAACGAATTCACAATTTCTAGTCAATACACTTAACCATTTCAAGAAAATAGTTCACAATTTCAAGTCACTACACTTAACCATTTTCAAGTAACTAATTTACATTTCAAGTCACTACACTTCACGATTTTCAAATCAGTACACTTAACCATTTTCAAGAAATAAATTTACAATTTCAAGACACTATATTTAACCATTTTTAAGTGACAAGTTCACATGTCAAGTCACTACACTTAACCATTTTCATGAAGCAAGTTCACAATTTTAAGTCACTACAATTAACCATTTTCAAATCAGTAATTCACATTTCTAGTCACTACACTTAACAATATTAAAGAAACATGTTCACAATTTCAAGTCACTAAATTTAACCATATTCAAGTCACTAATTCACATTTCAATTCACTACACTTAACCATTTTCAAGTCACTAATTCACATTTCAACTAACTACCCTTAACCATTTTCATGAAACAAGTTAACAATTTCAAGTCACTAAACTTAACCATTTTTAAAGTCACTAATTCACAATTTCAAGTCACTACACTTAACCATTTTCAGGTAACTAATTACATTGCAAGTCACTATACTTCACCATTTTTAAGAAATAAATTCACAATTTCAAGACACTACATTTAACTATTTTTAAGTCACAAGTTCACATTTCAAGTCACTACACTTAACCATTTTCATGAAGCAAGTTCACAATTTTAAGTCACTACACTTAACCATTTTCAAGTCAGTAATTCACATTTCAAGTCACTACACTTAAACATTTTAAAGAAACATGTTCACAATTTCAAGTCACTACATTTAACCATTTTCCAGTCACTAATTCACATATTAATTCACTACACTTAACCATTTTCAAGTCACTAATTCACATTTCAACTCACTACACTTAACCATTTTAATGAAACAAGTTAACAATTTCAAGTCACTAAACTTAACCATTTTTAAAGTCACTAATTCACAATTTCAAGTCACTACACTTAACCATTTTCAAGTAACTAATTACATTGCAAGTCACTATACTTCACCATTATCAAGAAATAAATTCACAATTTCAAGACACTACATTTGACCATTTTTAAGTCACAAGTTCACATTTCAAGTCACTACACTTAACCATTTTCATGAAGCAAGTTCACAATTTTAAGTCACTACACTTAACCATTTTCAAGTCAGTAATTCACATTTCAAGTCACTACACTTAACCATTTTCAAGAAACATGTTCACAATTTCAAGTCACTACACTTAACCAATTTCAAGTCACTAATTCAAATTTCAACTCACTACACTTAACCATTTTAATGAAACAAGTTAACAATTTCAAGTCACTAAACTTAACCATTTTTAAAGTCACTAATTCACAATTTCAAGTCACTACACTTAACCATTTTCAAGTAACTAATTACATTGCAAGTCACTATACTTCACCATTTTCAAGAAATAAATTCACAATTTCAAGACACTACATTAACCATTTTTAAGTCACAAGTTCACATTTCAAGTCACTACACTTAACTATTTTCATGAAGCAAGTTCACAATTTTAAGTCACTACACTTAACCATTTTCAAGTCAGTAATTCACATTTCAAATCATTACACTTAACAATTTTCAAAAAAACATGTTCACAATTTCAAGTCACTACATTTAACCATTTTCAAGTCACTAATTCACATATTAATTCACTACACTTAACCATTTTCAAGTCACTAATTCACATTTCAACTCACTACACTTAACCATTTTCATGAAACTAGTTAACAATTTCAAGTCACTATACTTAACCATTTTCAAGTCACTAATTCACAATTTCAAGTCACTACATTTAACCATTTTAAAGTCACAAGTTCACATTTCAAGTCACTACACTTAACCATTTTCAAGAAACAAGTTCACAATTTTAAGTCACTACACATAACCATTTTCAAGTCAGTAATTCACATTTCAAGTCACCTCACTTGACAATTTTCAAAAAAACATGTTCACAATTTCAAGTCACTACATTTAACCATTTTCAAGTCACTAATTCACATATTAATTCACTACACTTAACCATTTTCAAGTCACTAATTCACATTTCAACTCACTACACTTAACCATTTTCATGAAACTAGTTAACAATTTCAAGTCACTATACTTAACCATTTTCAAGTCACTAATTCACAATTTCAAGTCACTACATTTAATCATTTTCAAGTCACTAATTCACATTTCAATTCACTACACTTAGCCATTTCAAAGAATCAAGTTCACAATTTCAAGTCACTAGATTTAACCATTTCATTAAACAAGTTCACAATTTCAAGTTACTAAACTTAACATTTTCTATTCACATTTCAAGTGACTAATCTTAAATATTTTCAAGAAACAAGTTCGCAATTTCAAGTCACTATATTTAACCATTTTCAAGTAACTGATTCACATTTCAAGTCACTACACTTAACCATTTTAAAGTCACTAATTCACATTTCAAGTCACTACATCTAACCATTTTCAAGAAACAAGTTCACAATTTCAAGTCACTACACTTAACCATTACAAGAAACAAGTTCACAATTTCAAGTCACTATACTTAACCATTTTTAAAGTCACTAATTAACAATTTAAAGTCACTACAATTAACCATTTCAAGAAACAAGTTAACAATTTCAAGTCACTATACTTAACCATTTTTAAAGTCACTAATTCACAATTCAAGTAACTGCACTTAACTATTTTCAAGTCACTAACTCACATTTCAAGTCACTACACTAAACCATTTTCAAGAAACAAGTTCACAATTTCAAGTCACTACACTTAACAATTCTCTAGTCACTAATTCACATTAAAAGTCACTAATCTTAAACATTTTCAAGAAAATAGTTCGCAATTTCAAGTCACTATATTAAAATATTTTCAAGTCACTTAACTTAGCCATTTTCAAGTAACTAATTTACATTTCAAGTCACTACACTTCACCATTTTCAAGAAATAAATTCACAATTTCAAGACACTACATTTAACCATTTTTAAGTCACAAGTTCACATTTCAAGTCACTACACTTAACCATTTTCATGAAGCAAGTTCACAATTTTAAGTCACTACACTTAACCATTTTCAAGTCAGTAATTAACATTTCAAGTCACTACACTTAACAATATTCAAGAAACATGTTCATAACTTCAAGTCACTACATTTAATCATTTTCAAGTCACTAATTCACTACACTTAACCATTTTCAAGTCACTAATTCACATTTCAACTCACTACACTTAACCATTTTCATAAAACTAGTTAACCATTTTCAAGTCACTAATTCACAATTTCAAGTCACTACATTTAATCATTTTAAAGTCACAAGTTCACAATTTTAAGTCACTACACATAACCATTTTCAAGTCAGTAATTCACATTTCAAGTAACTACACTTGACAATTTTCAACAAACGTGTTCATAACTTCAAGTCACTACATTTAATCATTTTCAAGTCACTAATTCACATTTCAATTCACTACACTTAACCATTTCAAAGAATCAAGTTAACAATTTCAAGTCACTAGATTTAAACATTTCATTAAACAAGTTCACAATTTCAAGTCACTAAACTTAACATTTTCTATTCACTAATTCACATTTCAAGTGACTAATCTTAAATATTTTCAAGAAACAAATTCGCAATTTCAAGTCACTATATTTAACCATTTTCAAGTAACTAATTCACATTTCAAGTCACTACACTTAACCATTTTCAAGTCACTACACCTAACCATTTTCAAGAAACAAATTCACAATTTCAAGTCACTACACTTAACCATTTCAAGAAACAAGTTCACAATTTCAAGTCACTATACTTAACCATTTTTAAAGTCACTAATTCACAATTTCAAGTCACTATACTTAACCATTTTTAAAGTCACTAATTAACAATTCAAGTAACTGCACTTAACTATTTTCAAGTCACTAATTCACATTTCAAGTCGCTACACTTAACCATTTTCAAGAAACAAGTTCACAATTTCAAGTCACTACATTTAACCATTTCATTAAACAAGTTCTCAATTTCAAGTCACTACACTTAACTATTTTCTAGTCACTAATTCACATTAAAAGTCACTAATCCTAAACATTTTCAAGAAACATGATCGCAATTTCAAGTCAATATATTAAACCATTTTCAAGTGACTACACTTAACCATTTTCAAGTCATTAATTCAGATTTCATGTCACTACACCTAACCATTTTCAAGAAACAAGTTCACAATTTCAAGTCACTACACTTAACCATTTCAAGAAACAAGTTCACAATTTTAAGTCACTACACTTAACCATTTTCAAGTAACTAATTTACATTTCAAGTCACTACACTTAACCATTTTCAAGTCACTAATTCACATTTCAAGTCACTACACCTAACCATTTTCAAGAAACAAGTTCACAATTTCAAGTCACTACACTTAACTATTTTCAAGTCAGTAATTCACATTTCAAGTCACTACACTTAACAATTTTCAAGAAAAATGTTCACAATTTCAAGTCACTATATTTAACCATTTTCAATTCACTAATTCACTACCCTTAACCATTTTCAAGTCACTAATTCACATTTCAACTCATTACACTTAACCATTTTCATGAAACTAGTTAACAATTTCAAGTCACTATACTTAACCATTTTCAAGTCACTAATTCACAATTTCATGTCACTACATTTAACCATTTTAAAGTCACAAGTTCACAATTTTAAGTCACTACACATAACCATTTTCAAGTCAGTAATTCACATTTCAAGTAACTACACTTGACTATTTTCAAGAAACGTGTTCATAACTTCAAGTCACTACATTTAATCATTTTCAAGTCACTAATTCACATTTCAATTCACTACACTTAACCATTTCAAAAAATCAAGTTAACAATTTCAAGTCACTAGATTTAACCATTTCATTAAACAAGTTCACAATTTCAAGTCACTAAACTTAACATTTTCTATTCACTAATTCACATTTCAAGTGACTAATCTTAAATATTTTCAAGAAACAAGTTCGCAATTTCAAGTCACTATATTTAACCATTTTCAAGTAACTAATTCACATTTCAAGTCACTACACTTAACCATTTTAAAGTCACTACACCTAACCATTTTCAAGAAACAAATTCACAATTTCAAGTCACTACACTTAACCATTTCAAGAAACAAGTTCACAATTTCAAGTCACTATACTTAACCATTTTTAAAGTCACTAATTCACAATTTCAAGTCACTATACTTAACCATTTTTAAAGTCACTAATTAACAATTCAAGTAACTGCACTTAACTATTTTCAAGTCACTAATTCACATTTCAAGTCGCTACACTTAACCATTTTCAAGAAACAAGTTCACAATTTCAAGTCACTACATTTAACCATTTCATTAAACAAGTTCTCAATTTCAAGTCACTACACTTAACTATTTTCTAGTCACTAATTCACATTAAAAGTCACTAATCCTAAACATTTTCAAGAAACATGATCGCAATTTCAAGTCAATATATTAAACCATTTTCAAGTGACTACACTTAACCATTTTCAAGTCATTAATTCAGATTTCATGTCACTACACCTAACCATTTTCAAGAAACAAGTTCACAATTTTAAGTCACTACACTTAACCATTTCAAGAAACAAGTTCACAATTTTAAGTCACTACACTTAACCATTTTCAAGTAACTAATTTACATTTCAAGTCACTACACTTAACCATTTTCAAGTCACTAATTCACATTTCAAGTCACTACACCTAACCATTTTCAAGAAACAAGTTCACAATTTCAAGTCACTACACTTAACTATTTTCAAGTCAGTAATTCACATTTCAAGTCACTACACTTAACAATTTTCAAGAAAAATGTTCACAATTTCAAGTCACTATATTTAACCATTTTCAATTCACTAATTCACTACCCTTAACCATTTTCAAGTCACTAATTCACATTTCAACTCATTACACTTAACCATTTTCATGAAACTAGTTAACAATTTCAAGTCACTATACTTAACCATTTTCAAGTCACTAATTCACAATTTCATGTCACTACATTTAACCATTTTAAAGTCACAAGTTCACAATTTTAAGTCACTACACATAACCATTTTCAAGTCAGTAATTCACATTTCAAGTAACTACACTTGACTATTTTCAAGAAACGTGTTCATAACTTCAAGTCACTACATTTAATCATTTTCAAGTCACTAATTCACATTTCAATTCACTACACTTAACCATTTCAAAAAATCAAGTTAACAATTTCAAGTCACTAGATTTAACCATTTCATTAAACAAGTTCACAATTTCAAGTCACTAAACTTAACATTTTCTATTCACTAATTCACATTTCAAGTGACTAATCTTAAATATTTTCAAGAAACAAGTTCGCAATTTCAAGTCACTATATTTAACCATTTTCAAGTAACTAATTCACATTTCAAGTCACTACACTTAACCATTTTAAAGTCACTAATTCACATTTCAAGTCACTACACCTAATCATTTTCAAGAAACAAATTCACAATTTCAAGTCACTACACTTAACCATTTCAAGAAACAAGTTCACAATTTCAAGTCACTATACTTAACTTAACCATTTTTAAAGTCACTAATTAACAATTCAAGTAACTGCACTTAACTATTTTCAAGTCACTAATTCACATTTCAAGTCGCTACACTTAACCATTTTCAAGAAACAAGTTCACAATTTCAAGTCACTACATTTAACCATTTCATTAAACAAGTTCTCAATTTCAAGTCACTACACTTAACCATTTTCTAGTCACTAATTCACATTAAAAGTCACTAATCCTAAACATTTTCAAGAAACATGTTCGCAATTTCAAGTCAATATATTAAACCATTTTCAAGGGACTACACTTAACCATTTTCAAGTCATTAATTCAGATTACATTTCATTACACCTAACCATTTTCAAGAAACAAGTTCACAATTTCAAGTCACTACACTTAACCATTTCAAGAAACAAGTTCACAATTTCAAGTCACTATACTTAACCATTTTTAAAGTCACTAATTCACATTTCAAGTAACTACACAACTATTTTCAAGAAACAAGTTCACAATTTCAAGTCACTACACTGAACCATTTTCAAGTCACTACACAACCATTTTCAAAACAAAAGTTCACAATTTCTAGTCGCTACACTTAACCATTTCAAGAAACAAGTTCACAATTTCAAGTCACTACAGTTAACCATTTTCAAGTCACTAATTCACATTTCAAGTCATTACATCTAACCATTTTCAAGAAACAAGTTCACAATTTCAAGTCACAACACTTAACCATTTCAAGAAACAAGTTCACAATTTCAAGTCACTATACTTAACCATTTTCAAGTAACTAATTCACTTTTCATGTCACTGCACTTAACAATTTTCAAGAAACAAGTTCATAATTTTAAATCACTACACTTGACCATTTTCATGTCACTAATTCATATTTCAAGTCACTACACTTAACCATTTCATGAAAAAAGTTCACAATTTCAAGTCACTACACTTAGCCATTTTCAAGTAACTAATTTACATTTCAAGTCACTACACTTCACCATTTTCAAATCAGTACACTTAACCATTTTCAAGAAATAAATTTACAATTTCAAGAGACTATATTTAACCATTTTTAAGTCACAAGTTCACATGTCAAGTCACTACACTTAACCATTTTCATGAAGCAAGTTCACAATTTTAAGTCACTACACTTAACCATTTTCAAATCAGTAATTCACATTTCTAGTCACTACACTTAACAATATTAAAGAAACATGTTCACAATTTCAAGTCACTACATTTAACCATATTCAAGTCACTAATTCACATTTCAATTAACTACACTTAACCATTTTCAAGTCACTAATTCACATTTCAACTCACTACACTTAACCATTTTCATGAAACAAGTTAACAATTTCAAGTCACTAAACTTAACCATTTTTAAAGTCACTAATTCATATTTTCAAGTCACTACACTTAACCAGTTTCAAGTAACTAATTACATTGCAAGTCACTATACTTCACCATTTTTAAGAAATAAATTCACAATTTCAAGTCACTATACTTAATCATTTTCAAAAACTAATTCACTTTTCATGTCACTGCACTTAACAATTTTCAAGAAACAAGTTCATAATTTTAAATCACTACACTTGATCATTTTCATGTCACTAATTCATATTTCAAGTCACTATACTTAACCATTTCATGAAAAAAGTTCACAATTTCAAGTCACTACACTTAGCCATTTTCAAGTCTCTAATTCACATTTCAAGTTACTACACTTAACCATTTTCAGGAAACGAATTCACAATTTCTAGTCAATACACTTAACCATTTCAAGAAACAAGTTCACAATTTCAAGTCACTACACTTAACCATTTTCAAGTAACTAATTTACATTTCAAGTCACTACACTTCACCATTTTCAAATCAGTACACTTAACCATTTTCAAGAAATAAATTTACAATTTCAAGACACTATATTCAACCATTTTTAAGTCAAAAGTTCATATGTCAAGTCACTACACTTAACCATTTTCAAGAAGCAAGTTCACAATTTTAAGTCACTACACTTAACCATTTTTAAGTCAGTAATTCACATTTCAAGTCACTACACTTAAACATTTTCAAGAAACATGTTCACAATTTCAAGTCACTACATTTAACCATTTTCAAGTCAATAATTCACATATTAATTCACTACACTTAACAATTTTCATGAAACATGTTCACAATTTCAAGTCACTACATTTAACCATTTTCAAGTCACTAATTCACATATTAATTCACTACACTTAACCATTTTCAAGTCACTAATTCACATTTCATGTAACTACACTTAAAAATTTTCAAGAAACAAGTTCATAATTTCAAATCACTACACCTGACCATTTTCAAGTCACTAATTCACTATTTCAAGTCACTACATTTAACCATTTTAAAGTCACAAGTTCACATTTCAAGTCACTACACTTAACCATTTTCAAGAAACAAGTTCACAATTTTAAGTCACTACACATAACCATTTTCAAGTCAGTAATTCACATTTTAAGTCACCTCACTAGACAATTTTCAAGAAACGTGTTCATAACTTCAAGTCACTACATTTAATCATTTTCAAGTCACTAATTCACATTTCAATTCACTACACTTAGCCATTTCAAAGAATCAAGTTAACAATTTCAAGTCACTAGATTTAACTATTTCATTAAACAAGTTCACAATTTCAAGTCACTAAACTTAACATTTTCTATTCACTAATTCTCATTTCAAGTGACTAATCTTAAATATTTTCAAGAAACAAGTTCGCAATTTCAAGTCACTATATTTAACCATTTTCAAGTAACTAATTCACATTTCAAGTCACTACACTTAACCATTTTCAAGTCACTAATTCACATTTCAAGTCACTACACCTAACCATTTTCAAGAAACAAATTCACAATTTCAAGTCACTACACTTAACCATTTCAAGAAACAAGTTCACAATTTCAAGTCACTATACTTAACCATTTTTAAAGTCACTAATTCACAATTTCAAGTCACTATACTTAACCATTTTTAAAGTCACTAATTAACAATTCAAGTAACTACACTTAACTATTTTCTAGTCACTAATTCACATTTCAAGTCGCTACACGTAACCATTTTCAAGAAACAAGTTCACAATTTCAAGTCACTACACTTAACCATTTCAAGAATCAAGTTCACAATTTCAAATCACTACATTTAACCATTTCATTAAACAAGTTCTCAATTTCAAGTCACTACACTTAACTATTTTCTAGTCACTAATTCACATTAAAAGTCACTAATCCTAAACATTTTCAAGAAACATGATCGCAATTTCGAGTCAATATATTAAACCATTTTCAAGTGACTACACTTAACCATTTTCAAGTCATTAATTCAGATTTCATGTCACTACACCTAACCATTTTCAAGAAACAAGTTCACAATTTCAAGTCACTACACTTAACCATTTCAAGAAACAAGTTCACAATTTTAAGTCACTACACTTAACCATTTTCAAGTAACTAATTTACATTTCAAGTCACTACACTTAACCATTTTCAAGTCACTAATTCACATTTCAAGTCACTACACCTAACCATTTTCAAGAAACAAGTTCACAATTTCAAGTCACTACACTTAACTATTTTCAAGTCAGTAATTCACATTTCAAGTCACTACACTTAACAATTTTCAAGAAAAATGTTCACAATTTCAAGTCACTATATTTAACCATTTTCAATTCACTAATTCACTACCCTTAACCATTTTCAAGTCACTAATTCACATTTCAACTCATTACACTTAACCATTTTCATGAAACTAGTTAACAATTTCAAGTCACTATACTTAACCATTTTCAAGTCACTAATTCACAATTTCATGTCACTACATTTAACCATTTTAAAGTCACAAGTTCACAATTTTAAGTCACTACACATAACCATTTTCAAGTCAGTAATTCACATTTCAAGTAACTACACTTGACTATTTTCAAGAAACGTGTTCATAACTTCAAGTCACTACATTTAATCATTTTCAAGTCACTAATTCACATTTCAATTCACTACACTTAACCATTTCAAAAAATCAAGTTAACAATTTCAAGTCACTAGATTTAACCATTTCATTAAACAAGTTCACAATTTCAAGTCACTAAACTTAACATTTTCTATTCACTAATTCACATTTCAAGTGACTAATCTTAAATATTTTCAAGAAACAAGTTCGCAATTTCAAGTCACTATATTTAACCATTTTCAAGTAACTAATTCACATTTCAAGTCACTACACTTAACCATTTTAAAGTCACTACACCTAACCATTTTCAAGAAACAAATTCACAATTTCAAGTCACTACACTTAACCATTTCAAGAAACAAGTTCACAATTTCAAGTCACTATACTTAACCATTTTTAAAGTCACTAATTCACAATTTCAAGTCACTATACTTAACCATTTTTAAAGTCACTAATTAACAATTCAAGTAACTGCACTTAACTATTTTCAAGTCACTAATTCACATTTCAAGTCGCTACACTTAACCATTTTCAAGAAACAAGTTCACAATTTCAAGTCACTACATTTAACCATTTCATTAAACAAGTTCTCAATTTCAAGTCACTACACTTAACTATTTTCTAGTCACTAATTCACATTAAAAGTCACTAATCCTAAACATTTTCAAGAAACATGATCGCAATTTCAAGTCAATATATTAAACCATTTTCAAGTGACTACACTTAACCATTTTCAAGTCATTAATTCAGATTTCATGTCACTACACCTAACCATTTTCAAGAAACAAGTTCACAATTTTAAGTCACTACACTTAACCATTTCAAGAAACAAGTTCACAATTTTAAGTCACTACACTTAACCATTTTCAAGTAACTAATTTACATTTCAAGTCACTACACTTAACCATTTTCAAGTCACTAATTCACATTTCAAGTCACTACACCTAACCATTTTCAAGAAACAAGTTCACAATTTCAAGTCACTACACTTAACTATTTTCAAGTCAGTAATTCACATTTCAAGTCACTACACTTAACAATTTTCAAGAAAAATGTTCACAATTTCAAGTCACTATATTTAACCATTTTCAATTCACTAATTCACTACCCTTAACCATTTTCAAGTCACTAATTCACATTTCAACTCATTACACTTAACCATTTTCATGAAACTAGTTAACAATTTCAAGTCACTATACTTAACCATTTTCAAGTCACTAATTCACAATTTCATGTCACTACATTTAACCATTTTAAAGTCACAAGTTCACAATTTTAAGTCACTACACATAACCATTTTCAAGTCAGTAATTCACATTTCAAGTAACTACACTTGACTATTTTCAAGAAACGTGTTCATAACTTCAAGTCACTACATTTAATCATTTTCAAGTCACTAATTCACATTTCAATTCACTACACTTAACCATTTCAAAAAATCAAGTTAACAATTTCAAGTCACTAGATTTAACCATTTCATTAAACAAGTTCACAATTTCAAGTCACTAAACTTAACATTTTCTATTCACTAATTCACATTTCAAGTGACTAATCTTAAATATTTTCAAGAAACAAGTTCGCAATTTCAAGTCACTATATTTAACCATTTTCAAGTAACTAATTCACATTTCAAGTCACTACACTTAACCATTTTAAAGTCACTAATTCACATTTCAAGTCACTACACCTAATCATTTTCAAGAAACAAATTCACAATTTCAAGTCACTACACTTAACCATTTCAAGAAACAAGTTCACAATTTCAAGTCACTATACTTAACTTAACCATTTTTAAAGTCACTAATTAACAATTCAAGTAACTGCACTTAACTATTTTCAAGTCACTAATTCACATTTCAAGTCGCTACACTTAACCATTTTCAAGAAACAAGTTCACAATTTCAAGTCACTACATTTAACCATTTCATTAAACAAGTTCTCAATTTCAAGTCACTACACTTAACCATTTTCTAGTCACTAATTCACATTAAAAGTCACTAATCCTAAACATTTTCAAGAAACATGTTCGCAATTTCAAGTCAATATATTAAACCATTTTCAAGGGACTACACTTAACCATTTTCAAGTCATTAATTCAGATTACATTTCATTACACCTAACCATTTTCAAGAAACAAGTTCACAATTTCAAGTCACTACACTTAACCATTTCAAGAAACAAGTTCACAATTTCAAGTCACTATACTTAACCATTTTTAAAGTCACTAATTCACATTTCAAGTAACTACACAACTATTTTCAAGAAACAAGTTCACAATTTCAAGTCACTACACTGAACCATTTTCAAGTCACTACACAACCATTTTCAAAACAAAAGTTCACAATTTCTAGTCGCTACACTTAACCATTTCAAGAAACAAGTTCACAATTTCAAGTCACTACAGTTAACCATTTTCAAGTCACTAATTCACATTTCAAGTCATTACATCTAACCATTTTCAAGAAACAAGTTCACAATTTCAAGTCACAACACTTAACCATTTCAAGAAACAAGTTCACAATTTCAAGTCACTATACTTAACCATTTTCAAGTAACTAATTCACTTTTCATGTCACTGCACTTAACAATTTTCAAGAAACAAGTTCATAATTTTAAATCACTACACTTGACCATTTTCATGTCACTAATTCATATTTCAAGTCACTACACTTAACCATTTCATGAAAAAAGTTCACAATTTCAAGTCACTACACTTAGCCATTTTCAAGTAACTAATTTACATTTCAAGTCACTACACTTCACCATTTTCAAATCAGTACACTTAACCATTTTCAAGAAATAAATTTACAATTTCAAGAGACTATATTTAACCATTTTTAAGTCACAAGTTCACATGTCAAGTCACTACACTTAACCATTTTCATGAAGCAAGTTCACAATTTTAAGTCACTACACTTAACCATTTTCAAATCAGTAATTCACATTTCTAGTCACTACACTTAACAATATTAAAGAAACATGTTCACAATTTCAAGTCACTACATTTAACCATATTCAAGTCACTAATTCACATTTCAATTAACTACACTTAACCATTTTCAAGTCACTAATTCACATTTCAACTCACTACACTTAACCATTTTCATGAAACAAGTTAACAATTTCAAGTCACTAAACTTAACCATTTTTAAAGTCACTAATTCATATTTTCAAGTCACTACACTTAACCAGTTTCAAGTAACTAATTACATTGCAAGTCACTATACTTCACCATTTTTAAGAAATAAATTCACAATTTCAAGTCACTATACTTAATCATTTTCAAAAACTAATTCACTTTTCATGTCACTGCACTTAACAATTTTCAAGAAACAAGTTCATAATTTTAAATCACTACACTTGATCATTTTCATGTCACTAATTCATATTTCAAGTCACTATACTTAACCATTTCATGAAAAAAGTTCACAATTTCAAGTCACTACACTTAGCCATTTTCAAGTCTCTAATTCACATTTCAAGTTACTACACTTAACCATTTTCAGGAAACGAATTCACAATTTCTAGTCAATACACTTAACCATTTCAAGAAACAAGTTCACAATTTCAAGTCACTACACTTAACCATTTTCAAGTAACTAATTTACATTTCAAGTCACTACACTTCACCATTTTCAAATCAGTACACTTAACCATTTTCAAGAAATAAATTTACAATTTCAAGACACTATATTCAACCATTTTTAAGTCAAAAGTTCATATGTCAAGTCACTACACTTAACCATTTTCAAGAAGCAAGTTCACAATTTTAAGTCACTACACTTAACCATTTTTAAGTCAGTAATTCACATTTCAAGTCACTACACTTAAACATTTTCAAGAAACATGTTCACAATTTCAAGTCACTACATTTAACCATTTTCAAGTCAATAATTCACATATTAATTCACTACACTTAACAATTTTCATGAAACATGTTCACAATTTCAAGTCACTACATTTAACCATTTTCAAGTCACTAATTCACATATTAATTCACTACACTTAACCATTTTCAAGTCACTAATTCACATTTCATGTAACTACACTTAAAAATTTTCAAGAAACAAGTTCATAATTTCAAATCACTACACCTGACCATTTTCAAGTCACTAATTCACTATTTCAAGTCACTACATTTAACCATTTTAAAGTCACAAGTTCACATTTCAAGTCACTACACTTAACCATTTTCAAGAAACAAGTTCACAATTTTAAGTCACTACACATAACCATTTTCAAGTCAGTAATTCACATTTTAAGTCACCTCACTAGACAATTTTCAAGAAACGTGTTCATAACTTCAAGTCACTACATTTAATCATTTTCAAGTCACTAATTCACATTTCAATTCACTACACTTAGCCATTTCAAAGAATCAAGTTAACAATTTCAAGTCACTAGATTTAACTATTTCATTAAACAAGTTCACAATTTCAAGTCACTAAACTTAACATTTTCTATTCACTAATTCTCATTTCAAGTGACTAATCTTAAATATTTTCAAGAAACAAGTTCGCAATTTCAAGTCACTATATTTAACCATTTTCAAGTAACTAATTCACATTTCAAGTCACTACACTTAACCATTTTCAAGTCACTAATTCACATTTCAAGTCACTACACCTAACCATTTTCAAGAAACAAATTCACAATTTCAAGTCACTACACTTAACCATTTCAAGAAACAAGTTCACAATTTCAAGTCACTATACTTAACCATTTTTAAAGTCACTAATTCACAATTTCAAGTCACTATACTTAACCATTTTTAAAGTCACTAATTAACAATTCAAGTAACTACACTTAACTATTTTCTAGTCACTAATTCACATTTCAAGTCGCTACACGTAACCATTTTCAAGAAATAAGTTCACAATTTCAAGTCACTACACTTAACCATTTCAAGAATCAAGTTCACAATTTCAAATCACTACATTTAACCATTTCATTAAACAAGTTCTCAATTTCAAGTCACTACACTTAACTATTTTCTAGTCACTAATTCACATTAAAAGTCACTAATCCTAAACATTTTCAAGAAACATGATCGCAATTTCGAGTCAATATATTAAACCATTTTCAAGTGACTACACTTAACCATTTTCAAGTCATTAATTCAGATTTCATGTCACTACACCTAACCATTTTCAAGAAACAAGTTCACAATTTCAAGTCACTACACTTAACCATTTCAAGAAACAAGTTCACAATTTTAAGTCACTACACTTAACCATTTTCAAGTAACTAATTTACATTTCAAGTCACTACACTTAACCATTTTCAAGTCACTAATTCACATTTCAAGTCACTACACCTAACCATTTTCAAGAAACAAGTTCACAATTTCAAGTCACTACACTTAACTATTTTCAAGTCAGTAATTCACATTTCAAGTCACTACACTTAACAATTTTCAAGAAAAATGTTCACAATTTCAAGTCACTATATTTAACCATTTTCAATTCACTAATTCACTACCCTTAACCATTTTCAAGTCACTAATTCACATTTCAACTCATTACACTTAACCATTTTCATGAAACTAGTTAACAATTTCAAGTCACTATACTTAACCATTTTCAAGTCACTAATTCACAATTTCATGTCACTACATTTAACCATTTTAAAGTCACAAGTTCACAATTTTAAGTCACTACACATAACCATTTTCAAGTCAGTAATTCACATTTCAAGTAACTACACTTGACTATTTTCAAGAAACGTGTTCATAACTTCAAGTCACTACATTTAATCATTTTCAAGTCACTAATTCACATTTCAATTCACTACACTTAACCATTTCAAAAAATCAAGTTAACAATTTCAAGTCACTAGATTTAACCATTTCATTAAACAAGTTCACAATTTCAAGTCACTAAACTTAACATTTTCTATTCACTAATTCACATTTCAAGTGACTAATCTTAAATATTTTCAAGAAACAAGTTCGCAATTTCAAGTCACTATATTTAACCATTTTCAAGTAACTAATTCACATTTCAAGTCACTACACTTAACCATTTTAAAGTCACTACACCTAACCATTTTCAAGAAACAAATTCACAATTTCAAGTCACTACACTTAACCATTTCAAGAAACAAGTTCACAATTTCAAGTCACTATACTTAACCATTTTTAAAGTCACTAATTCACAATTTCAAGTCACTATACTTAACCATTTTTAAAGTCACTAATTAACAATTCAAGTAACTGCACTTAACTATTTTCAAGTCACTAATTCACATTTCAAGTCGCTACACTTAACCATTTTCAAGAAACAAGTTCACAATTTCAAGTCACTACATTTAACCATTTCATTAAACAAGTTCTCAATTTCAAGTCACTACACTTAACTATTTTCTAGTCACTAATTCACATTAAAAGTCACTAATCCTAAACATTTTCAAGAAACATGATCGCAATTTCAAGTCAATATATTAAACCATTTTCAAGTGACTACACTTAACCATTTTCAAGTCATTAATTCAGATTTCATGTCACTACACCTAACCATTTTCAAGAAACAAGTTCACAATTTTAAGTCACTACACTTAACCATTTCAAGAAACAAGTTCACAATTTTAAGTCACTACACTTAACCATTTTCAAGTAACTAATTTACATTTCAAGTCACTACACTTAACCATTTTCAAGTCACTAATTCACATTTCAAGTCACTACACCTAACCATTTTCAAGAAACAAGTTCACAATTTCAAGTCACTACACTTAACTATTTTCAAGTCAGTAATTCACATTTCAAGTCACTACACTTAACAATTTTCAAGAAAAATGTTCACAATTTCAAGTCACTATATTTAACCATTTTCAATTCACTAATTCACTACCCTTAACCATTTTCAAGTCACTAATTCACATTTCAACTCATTACACTTAACCATTTTCATGAAACTAGTTAACAATTTCAAGTCACTATACTTAACCATTTTCAAGTCACTAATTCACAATTTCATGTCACTACATTTAACCATTTTAAAGTCACAAGTTCACAATTTTAAGTCACTACACATAACCATTTTCAAGTCAGTAATTCACATTTCAAGTAACTACACTTGACTATTTTCAAGAAACGTGTTCATAACTTCAAGTCACTACATTTAATCATTTTCAAGTCACTAATTCACATTTCAATTCACTACACTTAACCATTTCAAAAAATCAAGTTAACAATTTCAAGTCACTAGATTTAACCATTTCATTAAACAAGTTCACAATTTCAAGTCACTAAACTTAACATTTTCTATTCACTAATTCACATTTCAAGTGACTAATCTTAAATATTTTCAAGAAACAAGTTCGCAATTTCAAGTCACTATATTTAACCATTTTCAAGTAACTAATTCACATTTCAAGTCACTACACTTAACCATTTTCAAGTCACTAATTCACATTTCAAGTCACTACACCTAATCATTTTCAAGAAACAAATTCACAATTTCAAGTCACTACACTTAACCATTTCAAGAAACAAGTTCACAATTTCAAGTCACTATACTTAACTTAACCATTTTTAAAGTCACTAATTAACAATTCAAGTAACTGCACTTAACTATTTTCAAGTCACTAATTCACATTTCAAGTCGCTACACTTAACCATTTTCAAGAAACAAGTTCACAATTTCAAGTCACTACATTTAACCATTTCATTAAACAAGTTCTCAATTTCAAGTCACTACACTTAACCATTTTCTAGTCACTAATTCACATTAAAAGTCACTAATCCTAAACATTTTCAAGAAACATGTTCGCAATTTCAAGTCAATATATTAAACCATTTTCAAGGGACTACACTTAACCATTTTCAAGTCATTAATTCAGATTACATTTCATTACACCTAACCATTTTCAAGAAACAAGTTCACAATTTCAAGTCACTACACTTAACCATTTCAAGAAACAAGTTCACAATTTCAAGTCACTATACTTAACCATTTTTAAAGTCACTAATTCACATTTCAAGTAACTACACAACTATTTTCAAGAAACAAGTTCACAATTTCAAGTCACTACACTGAACCATTTTCAAGTCACTACACAACCATTTTCAAAACAAAAGTTCACAATTTCTAGTCGCTACACTTAACCATTTCAAGAAACAAGTTCACAATTTCAAGTCACTACAGTTAACCATTTTCAAGTCACTAATTCACATTTCAAGTCATTACATCTAACCATTTTCAAGAAACAAGTTCACAATTTCAAGTCACAACACTTAACCATTTCAAGAAACAAGTTCACAATTTCAAGTCACTATACTTAACCATTTTCAAGTAACTAATTCACTTTTCATGTCACTGCACTTAACAATTTTCAAGAAACAAGTTCATAATTTTAAATCACTACACTTGACCATTTTCATGTCACTAATTCATATTTCAAGTCACTACACTTAACCATTTCATGAAAAAAGTTCACAATTTCAAGTCACTACACTTAGCCATTTTCAAGTAACTAATTTACATTTCAAGTCACTACACTTCACCATTTTCAAATCAGTACACTTAACCATTTTCAAGAAATAAATTTACAATTTCAAGAGACTATATTTAACCATTTTTAAGTCACAAGTTCACATGTCAAGTCACTACACTTAACCATTTTCATGAAGCAAGTTCACAATTTTAAGTCACTACACTTAACCATTTTCAAATCAGTAATTCACATTTCTAGTCACTACACTTAACAATATTAAAGAAACATGTTCACAATTTCAAGTCACTACATTTAACCATATTCAAGTCACTAATTCACATTTCAATTAACTACACTTAACCATTTTCAAGTCACTAATTCACATTTCAACTCACTACACTTAACCATTTTCATGAAACAAGTTAACAATTTCAAGTCACTAAACTTAACCATTTTTAAAGTCACTAATTCATATTTTCAAGTCACTACACTTAACCAGTTTCAAGTAACTAATTACATTGCAAGTCACTATACTTCACCATTTTTAAGAAATAAATTCACAATTTCAAGTCACTATACTTAATCATTTTCAAAAACTAATTCACTTTTCATGTCACTGCACTTAACAATTTTCAAGAAACAAGTTCATAATTTTAAATCACTACACTTGATCATTTTCATGTCACTAATTCATATTTCAAGTCACTATACTTAACCATTTCATGAAAAAAGTTCACAATTTCAAGTCACTACACTTAGCCATTTTCAAGTCTCTAATTCACATTTCAAGTTACTACACTTAACCATTTTCAGGAAACGAATTCACAATTTCTAGTCAATACACTTAACCATTTCAAGAAACAAGTTCACAATTTCAAGTCACTACACTTAACCATTTTCAAGTAACTAATTTACATTTCAAGTCACTACACTTCACCATTTTCAAATCAGTACACTTAACCATTTTCAAGAAATAAATTTACAATTTCAAGACACTATATTCAACCATTTTTAAGTCAAAAGTTCATATGTCAAGTCACTACACTTAACCATTTTCAAGAAGCAAGTTCACAATTTTAAGTCACTACACTTAACCATTTTTAAGTCAGTAATTCACATTTCAAGTCACTACACTTAAACATTTTCAAGAAACATGTTCACAATTTCAAGTCACTACATTTAACCATTTTCAAGTCAATAATTCACATATTAATTCACTACACTTAACAATTTTCATGAAACATGTTCACAATTTCAAGTCACTACATTTAACCATTTTCAAGTCACTAATTCACATATTAATTCACTACACTTAACCATTTTCAAGTCACTAATTCACATTTCATGTAACTACACTTAAAAATTTTCAAGAAACAAGTTCATAATTTCAAATCACTACACCTGACCATTTTCAAGTCACTAATTCACTATTTCAAGTCACTACATTTAACCATTTTAAAGTCACAAGTTCACATTTCAAGTCACTACACTTAACCATTTTCAAGAAACAAGTTCACAATTTTAAGTCACTACACATAACCATTTTCAAGTCAGTAATTCACATTTTAAGTCACCTCACTAGACAATTTTCAAGAAACGTGTTCATAACTTCAAGTCACTACATTTAATCATTTTCAAGTCACTAATTCACATTTCAATTCACTACACTTAGCCATTTCAAAGAATCAAGTTAACAATTTCAAGTCACTAGATTTAACTATTTCATTAAACAAGTTCACAATTTCAAGTCACTAAACTTAACATTTTCTATTCACTAATTCTCATTTCAAGTGACTAATCTTAAATATTTTCAAGAAACAAGTTCGCAATTTCAAGTCACTATATTTAACCATTTTCAAGTAACTAATTCACATTTCAAGTCACTACACTTAACCATTTTCAAGTCACTAATTCACATTTCAAGTCACTACACCTAACCATTTTCAAGAAACAAATTCACAATTTCAAGTCACTACACTTAACCATTTCAAGAAACAAGTTCACAATTTCAAGTCACTATACTTAACCATTTTTAAAGTCACTAATTCACAATTTCAAGTCACTATACTTAACCATTTTTAAAGTCACTAATTAACAATTCAAGTAACTACACTTAACTATTTTCTAGTCACTAATTCACATTTCAAGTCGCTACACGTAACCATTTTCAAGAAATAAGTTCACAATTTCAAGTCACTACACTTAACCATTTCAAGAATCAAGTTCACAATTTCAAATCACTACATTTAACCATTTCATTAAACAAGTTCTCAATTTCAAGTCACTACACTTAACTATTTTCTAGTCACTAATTCACATTAAAAGTCACTAATCCTAAACATTTTCAAGAAACATGATCGCAATTTCGAGTCAATATATTAAACCATTTTCAAGTGACTACACTTAACCATTTTCAAGTCATTAATTCAGATTTCATGTCACTACACCTAACCATTTTCAAGAAACAAGTTCACAATTTCAAGTCACTACACTTAACCATTTCAAGAAACAAGTTCACAATTTTAAGTCACTACACTTAACCATTTTCAAGTAACTAATTTACATTTCAAGTCACTACACTTAACCATTTTCAAGTCACTAATTCACATTTCAAGTCACTACACCTAACCATTTTCAAGAAACAAGTTCACAATTTCAAGTCACTACACTTAACTATTTTCAAGTCAGTAATTCACATTTCAAGTCACTACACTTAACAATTTTCAAGAAAAATGTTCACAATTTCAAGTCACTATATTTAACCATTTTCAATTCACTAATTCACTACCCTTAACCATTTTCAAGTCACTAATTCACATTTCAACTCATTACACTTAACCATTTTCATGAAACTAGTTAACAATTTCAAGTCACTATACTTAACCATTTTCAAGTCACTAATTCACAATTTCATGTCACTACATTTAACCATTTTAAAGTCACAAGTTCACAATTTTAAGTCACTACACATAACCATTTTCAAGTCAGTAATTCACATTTCAAGTAACTACACTTGACTATTTTCAAGAAACGTGTTCATAACTTCAAGTCACTACATTTAATCATTTTCAAGTCACTAATTCACATTTCAATTCACTACACTTAACCATTTCAAAAAATCAAGTTAACAATTTCAAGTCACTAGATTTAACCATTTCATTAAACAAGTTCACAATTTCAAGTCACTAAACTTAACATTTTCTATTCACTAATTCACATTTCAAGTGACTAATCTTAAATATTTTCAAGAAACAAGTTCGCAATTTCAAGTCACTATATTTAACCATTTTCAAGTAACTAATTCACATTTCAAGTCACTACACTTAACCATTTTAAAGTCACTACACCTAACCATTTTCAAGAAACAAATTCACAATTTCAAGTCACTACACTTAACCATTTCAAGAAACAAGTTCACAATTTCAAGTCACTATACTTAACCATTTTTAAAGTCACTAATTCACAATTTCAAGTCACTATACTTAACCATTTTTAAAGTCACTAATTAACAATTCAAGTAACTGCACTTAACTATTTTCAAGTCACTAATTCACATTTCAAGTCGCTACACTTAACCATTTTCAAGAAACAAGTTCACAATTTCAAGTCACTACATTTAACCATTTCATTAAACAAGTTCTCAATTTCAAGTCACTACACTTAACTATTTTCTAGTCACTAATTCACATTAAAAGTCACTAATCCTAAACATTTTCAAGAAACATGATCGCAATTTCAAGTCAATATATTAAACCATTTTCAAGTGACTACACTTAACCATTTTCAAGTCATTAATTCAGATTTCATGTCACTACACCTAACCATTTTCAAGAAACAAGTTCACAATTTTAAGTCACTACACTTAACCATTTCAAGAAACAAGTTCACAATTTTAAGTCACTACACTTAACCATTTTCAAGTAACTAATTTACATTTCAAGTCACTACACTTAACCATTTTCAAGTCACTAATTCACATTTCAAGTCACTACACCTAACCATTTTCAAGAAACAAGTTCACAATTTCAAGTCACTACACTTAACTATTTTCAAGTCAGTAATTCACATTTCAAGTCACTACACTTAACAATTTTCAAGAAAAATGTTCACAATTTCAAGTCACTATATTTAACCATTTTCAATTCACTAATTCACTACCCTTAACCATTTTCAAGTCACTAATTCACATTTCAACTCATTACACTTAACCATTTTCATGAAACTAGTTAACAATTTCAAGTCACTATACTTAACCATTTTCAAGTCACTAATTCACAATTTCATGTCACTACATTTAACCATTTTAAAGTCACAAGTTCACAATTTTAAGTCACTACACATAACCATTTTCAAGTCAGTAATTCACATTTCAAGTAACTACACTTGACTATTTTCAAGAAACGTGTTCATAACTTCAAGTCACTACATTTAATCATTTTCAAGTCACTAATTCACATTTCAATTCACTACACTTAACCATTTCAAAAAATCAAGTTAACAATTTCAAGTCACTAGATTTAACCATTTCATTAAACAAGTTCACAATTTCAAGTCACTAAACTTAACATTTTCTATTCACTAATTCACATTTCAAGTGACTAATCTTAAATATTTTCAAGAAACAAGTTCGCAATTTCAAGTCACTATATTTAACCATTTTCAAGTAACTAATTCACATTTCAAGTCACTACACTTAACCATTTTCAAGTCACTAATTCACATTTCAAGTCACTACACCTAATCATTTTCAAGAAACAAATTCACAATTTCAAGTCACTACACTTAACCATTTCAAGAAACAAGTTCACAATTTCAAGTCACTATACTTAACTTAACCATTTTTAAAGTCACTAATTAACAATTCAAGTAACTGCACTTAACTATTTTCAAGTCACTAATTCACATTTCAAGTCGCTACACTTAACCATTTTCAAGAAACAAGTTCACAATTTCAAGTCACTACATTTAACCATTTCATTAAACAAGTTCTCAATTTCAAGTCACTACACTTAACCATTTTCTAGTCACTAATTCACATTAAAAGTCACTAATCCTAAACATTTTCAAGAAACATGTTCGCAATTTCAAGTCAATATATTAAACCATTTTCAAGGGACTACACTTAACCATTTTCAAGTCATTAATTCAGATTACATTTCATTACACCTAACCATTTTCAAGAAACAAGTTCACAATTTCAAGTCACTACACTTAACCATTTCAAGAAACAAGTTCACAATTTCAAGTCACTATACTTAACCATTTTTAAAGTCACTAATTCACATTTCAAGTAACTACACAACTATTTTCAAGAAACAAGTTCACAATTTCAAGTCACTACACTGAACCATTTTCAAGTCACTACACAACCATTTTCAAAACAAAAGTTCACAATTTCTAGTCGCTACACTTAACCATTTCAAGAAACAAGTTCACAATTTCAAGTCACTACAGTTAACCATTTTCAAGTCACTAATTCACATTTCAAGTCATTACATCTAACCATTTTCAAGAAACAAGTTCACAATTTCAAGTCACAACACTTAACCATTTCAAGAAACAAGTTCACAATTTCAAGTCACTATACTTAACCATTTTCAAGTAACTAATTCACTTTTCATGTCACTGCACTTAACAATTTTCAAGAAACAAGTTCATAATTTTAAATCACTACACTTGACCATTTTCATGTCACTAATTCATATTTCAAGTCACTACACTTAACCATTTCATGAAAAAAGTTCACAATTTCAAGTCACTACACTTAGCCATTTTCAAGTAACTAATTTACATTTCAAGTCACTACACTTCACCATTTTCAAATCAGTACACTTAACCATTTTCAAGAAATAAATTTACAATTTCAAGAGACTATATTTAACCATTTTTAAGTCACAAGTTCACATGTCAAGTCACTACACTTAACCATTTTCATGAAGCAAGTTCACAATTTTAAGTCACTACACTTAACCATTTTCAAATCAGTAATTCACATTTCTAGTCACTACACTTAACAATATTAAAGAAACATGTTCACAATTTCAAGTCACTACATTTAACCATATTCAAGTCACTAATTCACATTTCAATTAACTACACTTAACCATTTTCAAGTCACTAATTCACATTTCAACTCACTACACTTAACCATTTTCATGAAACAAGTTAACAATTTCAAGTCACTAAACTTAACCATTTTTAAAGTCACTAATTCATATTTTCAAGTCACTACACTTAACCAGTTTCAAGTAACTAATTACATTGCAAGTCACTATACTTCACCATTTTTAAGAAATAAATTCACAATTTCAAGTCACTATACTTAATCATTTTCAAAAACTAATTCACTTTTCATGTCACTGCACTTAACAATTTTCAAGAAACAAGTTCATAATTTTAAATCACTACACTTGATCATTTTCATGTCACTAATTCATATTTCAAGTCACTATACTTAACCATTTCATGAAAAAAGTTCACAATTTCAAGTCACTACACTTAGCCATTTTCAAGTCTCTAATTCACATTTCAAGTTACTACACTTAACCATTTTCAGGAAACGAATTCACAATTTCTAGTCAATACACTTAACCATTTCAAGAAACAAGTTCACAATTTCAAGTCACTACACTTAACCATTTTCAAGTAACTAATTTACATTTCAAGTCACTACACTTCACCATTTTCAAATCAGTACACTTAACCATTTTCAAGAAATAAATTTACAATTTCAAGACACTATATTCAACCATTTTTAAGTCAAAAGTTCATATGTCTAGTCACTACACTTAACCATTTTCAAGAAGCAAGTTCACAATTTTAAGTCACTACACTTAACCATTTTTAAGTCAGTAATTCACATTTCAAGTCACTACACTTAAACATTTTCAAGAAACATGTTCACAATTTCAAGTCACTACATTTAACCATTTTCAAGTCAATAATTCACATATTAATTCACTACACTTAACAATTTTCATGAAACATGTTCACAATTTCAAGTCACTACATTTAACCATTTTCAAGTCACTAATTCACATATTAATTCACTACACTTAACCATTTTCAAGTCACTAATTCACATTTCATGTAACTACACTTAAAAATTTTCAAGAAACAAGTTCATAATTTCAAATCACTACACCTGACCATTTTCAAGTCACTAATTCACTATTTCAAGTCACTACATTTAACCATTTTAAAGTCACAAGTTCACATTTCAAGTCACTACACTTAACCATTTTCAAGAAACAAGTTCACAATTTTAAGTCACTACACATAACCATTTTCAAGTCAGTAATTCACATTTTAAGTCACCTCACTAGACAATTTTCAAGAAACGTGTTCATAACTTCAAGTCACTACATTTAATCATTTTCAAGTCACTAATTCACATTTCAATTCACTACACTTAGCCATTTCAAAGAATCAAGTTAACAATTTCAAGTCACTAGATTTAACTATTTCATTAAACAAGTTCACAATTTCAAGTCACTAAACTTAACATTTTCTATTCACTAATTCTCATTTCAAGTGACTAATCTTAAATATTTTCAAGAAACAAGTTCGCAATTTCAAGTCACTATATTTAACCATTTTCAAGTAACTAATTCACATTTCAAGTCACTACACTTAACCATTTTCAAGTCACTAATTCACATTTCAAGTCACTACACCTAACCATTTTCAAGAAACAAATTCACAATTTCAAGTCACTACACTTAACCATTTCAAGAAACAAGTTCACAATTTCAAGTCACTATACTTAACCATTTTTAAAGTCACTAATTAACAATTTCAAGTCACTATACTTAACCATTTTTAAAGTCACTAATTAACAATTCAAGTAACTACACTTAACTATTTTCTAGTCACTAATTCACATTTCAAGTCGCTACACGTAACCATTTTCAAGAAACAAGTTCACAATTTCAAGTCACTACACTTAACCATTTCAAGAAACAAGTTCACAATTTCAAGTCACTACACTTAACCATTCTCTAGTCACTAATTCACATTAAAAGTCACTAATCTTAAACATTTTCAAGAAAATAGTTCGCAATTTCAAGTCACTATATTAAACCATTTTCAAGTCACTACACTTAACCATTTACAAGTAACTAATTTACATTTCAAGTCCCTACACTTCACCATTTTCAAGAAATAAATTCACAATTTCAAGACACTACATTTAACCATTTTTAAGTCACTAGTTCACATTTCAAGTCACTACACTTAACCATTTTCATGAAGCAAGTTCTCAATTTTAAGTCACTACACTTAACCATTTTCAAGTCAGTAATTCACATTTCAAGTCACTACACTTAACAATTTTCAAGAAACATGTTCACAATTTCAAGTCACTACACTTAACCATTTTCAAGTCACTACACCTAACCATTTTCATGAAACAAGTTAACAATTTCAAGTCACTACACTTAACTATATTCAAGTCAGTAATTCACATTTCAAGTCACTACACTTAACAATTTTCAAGAAAAATGTTCACAATTTCAAGTCACTATATTTAACCATTTTCAAGTCACTAATTCACTACACTTAACCATTTTCAAGTCACTAATTCACATTTCAACTCACTACACTTAACCATTTTCATGAAACTAGTTAACAATTTCAAGTCACTATACTTAACCATTTTCAAGTAACTAATTCACAATTTCAAGTCACTACATTTAACAATTTTAAAGTCACAAATTCACAATTTCAAGTCACTAAACTTAACAATTTTTAAAGTCACAAATTCACAATTTCAACTCACTACACTTAACAATTTTCATGAAACTAGTTAACAATTTCAAGTCACTATACTTAACCATTTTCAAGTCACTAATTCACAATTTCAAGTCACTACATTTAACCATTTTATAGTCACAAGTTCACATTTCAAGTTACTACAGTTAACCATTTTCATGTCACTAATTCACATTTCAAGTCACTACATCTAACCATTTTCCAGAAACAAGTTCACAATTTCAAGTCACTACACTTAACCATTTCAAGAAACAAGTTCACAATTTCAAGTCACTATACTTAACCATTTTCAAGTAACTAATTCACTTTTCATGTAACTGCACTTAACAATTTTCAAGAAACAAGTTCATAATTTCAAATCACTACACCTGACCATTTTCAAGTCACTAATTCACTATTTCAAGTCACTACATTTAACCATTTTAAAGTCACAAGTTCACATTTCAAGTCACTACACTTAACCATTTTCAAGAAACAAGTTCACAATTTTAAGTCACTACACATAACCATTTTCAAGTCAGTAATTCACATTTCAAGTCACCTCACTTGACAATTTTCAAGAAACGTGTTCATAACTTCAAGTCACTACATTTAATCATTTTCAAGTCACTAATTCACATTTCAATTCACTACACTTAGCCATTTCAAAGAATCAAGTTAACAATTTCAAGTCACTAGATTTAACCATTTCATTAAACAAGTTCACAATTTCAAGTCACTAAACTTAACATTTTCTATTCACTAATTCTCATTTCAAGTGACTAATCTTAAATATTTTCAAGAAACAAGTTCGCAATTTCAAGTCACTATATTTAACCATTTTCAAGTAACTAATTCACATTTCAAGTCACTACACTTAACCATTTTCAAGTCACTAATTCACATTTCAAGTCACTACACCTAACCATTTTCAAGAAACAAATTCACAATTTCAAGTCACTACACTTAACCATTTCAAGAAACAAGTTCACAATTTCAAGTCACTATACTTAACCATTTTTAAAGTCACTAATTCACAATTTCAAGTCACTATACTTAACCATTTTTAAAGTCACTAATTAACAATTCAAGTAACTACACTTAACTATTTTCTAGTCACTAATTCACATTTCAAGTCGCTACACGTAACCATTTTCAAGAAACAAGTTCACAATTTCAAGTCACTACATTTAACCATTTCATTAAACAAGTTCTCAATTTCAAGTCACTACACTTAACCATTTTCTAGTCACTAATACACATTAAAAGTCACTAATCTTAAACATTTTCAAGTCACTACACTTAACCATTTTCAAGTAACTAATTTACATTTCAAGTCACTACACTTCACCATTTTCAAGAAATAAATTTACAATTTCAAGACACTACATTTAACCATTTTTAAGTCACAAGTTCACATGTCAAGTCACTACACTTAACCATTTTCATGAAGCAAGTTCACAATTTTAAGTCACTACACTTAACCATTTTCAAGTCAGTAATTCACATTTCAAGTCACTATACTTAACCATTTTTAAAGTCACTAATTCACAATTCAAGTAACTGCACTTAACTATTTTCAAGTCACTAATTCACATTTCAAGTCACTACACTAGACAATTTTCAAGAAACAAGTTCACAATTTCAAGTCACTACACTTAACCATTTTCATGAAACAAGTTAACAATTTCAAGTCACTAAACTTAACAATTTTTAAAGTCACAAATTCACAATTTCAAGTCACTACACTTAACCATTTTCAAGTAACTAATTACATTTCAAGTCACTATACTTCACCATTTTAAATAAATAAATTCACAATTTCAAGACACTACATTTAACCATTTTCAAGTCACTAATTCACATTTCAACTCACTACACTTAACCATTTTCATGAAACTAGTTAACAATTTCAAGTCACTAATTCACAATTTCAAGTCACTACATTTAACCATTTTAAAGTCACAAGTTCACATTTCAAGTCACTACAGTTAACCATTTTCATGTCACTAATTCACATTTCAAGTCACTACATCTAACCATTTTCCAGAAACAAGTTCACAATTTCAAGTCACTACACTTAACCATTTCAAGAAACAAGTTCACAATTTCAAGTCACTATACTTAACCATTTTCAAGTAACTAATTCACTTTTCATGTAACTGCACTTAACAATTTTCAAGAAACAAGTTCATAATTTCAAATCACTACACCTGACCATTTTCAAGTCACTAATTCACTATTTCAAGTCACTACATTTAACCATTTTAAAGTCACAAGTTCACATTTCAAGTCACTACACTTAACCATTTTCAAGAAACAAGTTCACAATTTTAAGTCACTACACATAACCATTTTCAAGTCAGTAATTCACATTTCAAGTCACCTCACTTGACAATTTTCAAGAAACGTGTTCATAACTTCAAGTCACTACATTTAATCATTTTCAAGTCACTAATTCACATTTCAATTCACTACACTTAGCCATTTCAAAGAATCAAGTTAACAATTTCAAGTCACTAGATTTAACCATTTCATTAAACAAGTTCACAATTTCAAGTCACTAAACTTAACATTTTCTATTCACTAATTCTCATTTCAAGTGACTAATCTTAAATATTTTCAAGAAACAAGTTCGCAATTTCAAGTCACTATATTTAACCATTTTCAAGTAACTAATTCACATTTCAAGTCACTACACTTAACCATTTTCAAGTCACTAATTCACATTTCAAGTCACTACACCTAACCATTTTCAAGAAACAAATTCACAATTTCAAGTCACTACACTTAACCATTTCAAGAACCAAGTTCACAATTTCAAGTCACTATACTTAACCATTTTTAAAGTCACTAATTCACAATTTCAAGTCACTATACTTAACCATTTTTAAAGTCACTAATTAACAATTCAAGTAACTACACTTAACTATTTTCTAGTCACTAATTCACATTTCAAGTCGCTACACGTAACCATTTTCAAGAAACAAGTTCACAATTTCAAGTCACTACATTTAACCATTTCATTAAACAAGTTCTCAATTTCAAGTCACTACACTTAACCATTTTCTAGTCACTAATACACAATAAAAGTCACTAATCTTAAACATTTTCAAGTCACTACACTTAACCATTTTCAAGTAACTAATTTACATTTCAAGTCACTACACTTCACCATTTTCAAGAAATAAATTTACAATTTCAAGACACTACATTTAACCATTTTTAAGTCACAAGTTCACATGTCAAGTCACTACACTTAACCATTTTCATGAAGCAAGTTCACAATTTTAAGTCACTACACTTAACCATTTTCAAGTCAGTAATTCACATTTCAAGTCACTATACTTAACCATTTTTAAAGTCACTAATTCACAATTCAAGTAACTGCACTTAACTATTTTCAAGTCACTAATTCACATTTCAAGTCACTACACTAGACAATTTTCAAGAAACAAGTTCACAATTTCAAGTCACTACACTTAACCATTTTCATGAAACAAGTTAACAATTTCAAGTCACTAAACTTAACAATTTTTAAAGTCACACAAATTCACAATTTCAAGTCACTACACTTAACCATTTTCAAGTAACTAATTACATTTCAAGTCACTATACTTCACCATTTTAAATAAATAAATTCACAATTTCAAGACACTACATTTAACCATTTTCAAGTCACTAATTCACATTTCAACTCACTACACTTAACCATTTTCATGAAACTAGTTAACAATTTCAAGTCACTAATTCACAATTTCAAGTCACTACATTTAACCATTTTAAAGTCACAAGTTCACATTTCAAGTCACTACAGTTAACCATTTTCATGTCACTAATTCACATTTCAAGTCACTACATCTAACCATTTTCCAGAAACAAGTTCACAATTTCAAGTCACTACACTTAACCATTTCAAGAAACAAGTTCACAATTTCAAGTCACTATACTTAACCATTTTCAAGTAACTAATTCACTTTTCATGTAACTGCACTTAACAATTTTCAAGAAACAAGTTCATAATTTCAAATCACTACACCTGACCATTTTCAAGTCACTAATTCACTATTTCAAGTCACTACATTTAACCATTTTAAAGTCACAAGTTCACATTTCAAGTCACTACACTTAACCATTTTCAAGAAACAAGTTCACAATTTTAAGTCACTACACATAACCATTTTCAAGTCAGTAATTCACATTTCAAGTCACCTCACTTGACAATTTTCAAGAAACGTGTTCATAACTTCAAGTCACTACATTTAATCATTTTCAAGTCACTAATTCACATTTCAATTCACTACACTTAGCCATTTCAAAGAATCAAGTTAACAATTTCAAGTCACTAGATTTAACCATTTCATTAAACAAGTTCACAATTTCAAGTCACTAAACTTAACATTTTCTATTCACTAATTCTCATTTCAAGTGACTAATCTTAAATATTTTCAAGAAACAAGTTCGCAATTTCAAGTCACTATATTTAACCATTTTCAAGTAACTAATTCACATTTCAAGTCACTACACTTAACCATTTTCAAGTCACTAATTCACATTTCAAGTCACTACACCTAACCATTTTCAAGAAACAAATTCACAATTTCAAGTCACTACACTTAACCATTTCAAGAACCAAGTTCACAATTTCAAGTCACTATACTTAACCATTTTTAAAGTCACTAATTCACAATTTCAAGTCACTATACTTAACCATTTTTAAAGTCACTAATTAACAATTCAAGTAACTACACTTAACTATTTTCTAGTCACTAATTCACATTTCAAGTCGCTACACGTAACCATTTTCAAGAAACAAGTTCACAATTTCAAGTCACTACATTTAACCATTTCATTAAACAAGTTCTCAATTTCAAGTCACTACACTTAACCATTTTCTAGTCACTAATACACAATAAAAGTCACTAATCTTAAACATTTTCAAGTCACTACACTTAACCATTTTCAAGTAACTAATTTACATTTCAAGTCACTACACTTCACCATTTTCAAGAAATAAATTTACAATTTCAAGACACTACATTTAACCATTTTTAAGTCACAAGTTCACATGTCAAGTCACTACACTTAACCATTTTCATGAAGCAAGTTCACAATTTTAAGTCACTACACTTAACCATTTTCAAGTCAGTAATTCACATTTCAAGTCACTATACTTAACCATTTTTAAAGTCACTAATTCACAATTCAAGTAACTGCACTTAACTATTTTCAAGTCACTAATTCACATTTCAAGTCACTACACTAGACAATTTTCAAGAAACAAGTTCACAATTTCAAGTCACTACACTTAACCATTTTCATGAAACAAGTTAACAATTTCAAGTCACTAAACTTAACAATTTTTAAAGTCACACAAATTCACAATTTCAAGTCACTACACTTAACCATTTTCAAGTAACTAATTACATTTCAAGTCACTATACTTCACCATTTTAAATAAATAAATTCACAATTTCAAGACACTACATTTAACCATTTTCAAGTCACTAATTCACATTTCAACTCACTACACTTAACCATTTTCATGAAACTAGTTAACAATTTCAAGTCACTAATTCACAATTTCAAGTCACTACATTTAACCATTTTAAAGTCACAAGTTCACATTTCAAGTCACTACAGTTAACCATTTTCATGTCACTAATTCACATTTCAAGTCACTACATCTAACCATTTTCCAGAAACAAGTTCACAATTTCAAGTCACTACACTTAACCATTTCAAGAAACAAGTTCACAATTTCAAGTCACTATACTTAACCATTTTCAAGTAACTAATTCACTTTTCATGTAACTGCACTTAACAATTTTCAAGAAACAAGTTCATAATTTCAAATCACTACACCTGACCATTTTCAAGTCACTAATTCACTATTTCAAGTCACTACATTTAACCATTTTAAAGTCACAAGTTCACATTTCAAGTCACTACACTTAACCATTTTCAAGAAACAAGTTCACAATTTTAAGTCACTACACATAACCATTTTCAAGTCAGTAATTCACATTTCAAGTCACCTCACTTGACAATTTTCAAGAAACGTGTTCATAACTTCAAGTCACTACATTTAATCATTTTCAAGTCACTAATTCACATTTCAATTAACTACACTTAGCCATTTCAAAGAATCAAGTTAACAATTTCAAGTCACTAGATTTAACCATTTCATTAAACAAGTTCACAATTTCAAGTCACTAAACTTAACATTTTCTATTCACTAATTCTCATTTCAAGTGACTAATCTTAAATATTTTCAAGAAACAAGTTCGCAATTTCAAGTCACTATATTTAACCATTTTCAAGTAACTAATTCACATTTCAAGTCACTACACTTAACCATTTTCAAGTCACTAATTCACATTTCAAGTCACTACACCTAACCATTTTCAAGAAACAAATTCACAATTTCAAGTCACTACACTTAACCATTTCAAGAACCAAGTTCACAATTTCAAGTCACTATACTTAACCATTTTTAAAGTCACTAATTCACAATTTCAAGTCACTATACTTAACCATTTTTAAAGTCACTAATTAACAATTCAAGTAACTACACTTAACTATTTTCTAGTCACTAATTCACATTTCAAGTCGCTACACGTAACCATTTTCAAGAAACAAGTTCACAATTTCAAGTCACTACATTTAACCATTTCATTAAACAAGTTCTCAATTTCAAGTCACTACACTTAACCATTTTCTAGTCACTAATACACAATAAAAGTCACTAATCTTAAACATTTTCAAGTCACTACACTTAACCATTTTCAAGTAACTAATTTACATTTCAAGTCACTACACTTCACCATTTTCAAGAAATAAATTTACAATTTCAAGACACTACATTTAACCATTTTTAAGTCACAAGTTCACATGTCAAGTCACTACACTTAACCATTTTCATGAAGCAAGTTCACAATTTTAAGTCACTACACTTAACCATTTTCAAGTCAGTAATTCACATTTCAAGTCACTATACTTAACCATTTTTAAAGTCACTAATTCACAATTCAAGTAACTGCACTTAACTATTTTCAAGTCACTAATTCACATTTCAAGTCACTACACTAGACAATTTTCAAGAAACAAGTTCACAATTTCAAGTCACTACACTTAACCATTTTCATGAAACAAGTTAACAATTTCAAGTCACTAAACTTAACAATTTTTAAAGTCACAAAAATTCACAATTTCAAGTCACTACACTTAACCATTTTCAAGTAACTAATTACATTTCAAGTCACTATACTTCACCATTTTAAATAAATAAATTCACAATTTCAAGACACTACATTTAACCATTTTCAAGTCACTAATTCACATTTCAACTCACTACACTTAACCATTTTCATGAAACTAGTTAACAATTTCAAGTCACTAATTCACAATTTCAAGTCACTACATTTAACCATTTTAAAGTCACAAGTTCACATTTCAAGTCACTACAGTTAACCATTTTCATGTCACTAATTCACATTTCAAGTCACTACATCTAACCATTTTCCAGAAACAAGTTCACAATTTCAAGTCACTACACTTAACCATTTCAAGAAACAAGTTCACAATTTCAAGTCACTATACTTAACCATTTTCAAGTAACTAATTCACTTTTCATGTAACTGCACTTAACAATTTTCAAGAAACAAGTTCATAATTTCAAATCACTACACCTGACCATTTTCAAGTCACTAATTCACTATTTCAAGTCACTACATTTAACCATTTTAAAGTCACAAGTTCACATTTCAAGTCACTACACTTAACCATTTTCAAGAAACAAGTTCACAATTTTAAGTCACTACACATAACCATTTTCAAGTCAGTAATTCACATTTCAAGTCACCTCACTTGACAATTTTCAAGAAACGTGTTCATAACTTCAAGTCACTACATTTAATCATTTTCAAGTCACTAATTCACATTTCAATTAACTACACTTAGCCATTTCAAAGAATCAAGTTAACAATTTCAAGTCACTAGATTTAACCATTTCATTAAACAAGTTCACAATTTCAAGTCACTAAACTTAACATTTTCTATTCACTAATTCTCATTTCAAGTGACTAATCTTAAATATTTTCAAGAAACAAGTTCGCAATTTCAAGTCACTATATTTAACCATTTTCAAGTAACTAATTCACATTTCAAGTCACTACACTTAACCATTTTCAAGTCACTAATTCACATTTCAAGTCACTACACCTAACCATTTTCAAGAAACAAATTCACAATTTCAAGTCACTACACTTAACCATTTCAAGAACCAAGTTCACAATTTCAAGTCACTATACTTAACCATTTTTAAAGTCACTAATTCACAATTTCAAGTCACTATACTTAACCATTTTTAAAGTCACTAATTAACAATTCAAGTAACTACACTTAACTATTTTCTAGTCACTAATTCACATTTCAAGTCGCTACACGTAACCATTTTCAAGAAACAAGTTCACAATTTCAAGTCACTACATTTAACCATTTCATTAAACAAGTTCTCAATTTCAAGTCACTACACTTAACCATTTTCTAGTCACTAATACACATTAAAAGTCACTAATCTTAAACATTTTCAAGTCACTACACTTAACCATTTTCAAGTAACTAATTTACATTTCAAGTCACTACACTTCACCATTTTCAAGAAATAAATTTACAATTTCAAGACACTACATTTAACCATTTTTAAGTCACAAGTTCACATGTCAAGTCACTACACTTAACCATTTTCATGAAGCAAGTTCACAATTTTAAGTCACTACACTTAACCATTTTCAAGTCAGTAATTCACATTTCAAGTCACTATACTTAACCATTTTTAAAGTCACTAATTCACAATTCAAGTAACTGCACTTAACTATTTTCAAGTCACTAATTCACATTTCAAGTCACTACACTAGACAATTTTCAAGAAACAAGTTCACAATTTCAAGTCACTACACTTAACCATTTTCATGAAACAAGTTAACAATTTCAAGTCACTAAACTTAACAATTTTTAAAGTCACAAAAATTCACAATTTCAAGTCACTACACTTAACCATTTTCAAGTAACTAATTACATTTCAAGTCACTATACTTCACCATTTTAAATAAATAAATTCACAATTTCAAGACACTACATTTAACCATTTTCAAGTCACTAATTCACATTTCAACTCACTACACTTAACCATTTTCATGAAACTAGTTAACAATTTCAAGTCACTAATTCACAATTTCAAGTCACTACATTTAACCATTTTAAAGTCACAAGTTCACATTTCAAGTCACTACAGTTAACCATTTTCATGTCACTAATTCACATTTCAAGTCACTACATCTAACCATTTTCCAGAAACAAGTTCACAATTTCAAGTCACTACACTTAACCATTTCAAGAAACAAGTTCACAATTTCAAGTCACTATACTTAACCATTTTCAAGTAACTAATTCACTTTTCATGTAACTGCACTTAACAATTTTCAAGAAACAAGTTCATAATTTCAAATCACTACACCTGACCATTTTCAAGTCACTAATTCACTATTTCAAGTCACTACATTTAACCATTTTAAAGTCACAAGTTCACATTTCAAGTCACTACACTTAATCATTTTCAAGAAACAAGTTCACAATTTTAAGTCACTACACATAACCATTTTCAAGTCAGTAATTCACATTTCAAGTCACCTCACTTGACAATTTTCAAGAAACGTGTTCATAACTTCAAGTCACTACATTTAATCATTTTCAAGTCACTAATTCACATTTCAATTAACTACACTTAGCCATTTCAAAGAATCAAGTTAACAATTTCAAGTCACTAGATTTAACCATTTCATTAAACAAGTTCACAATTTCAAGTCACTAAACTTAACATTTTCTATTCACTAATTCTCATTTCAAGTGACTAATCTTAAATATTTTCAAGAAACAAGTTCGCAATTTCAAGTCACTATATTTAACCATTTTCAAGTAACTAATTCACATTTCAAGTCACTACACTTAACCATTTTCAAGTCACTAATTCACATTTCAAGTCACTACACCTAACCATTTTCAAGAAACAAATTCACAATTTCAAGTCACTACACTTAACCATTTCAAGAAACAAGTTCACAATTTCAAGTCACTATACTTAACCATTTTTAAAGTCACTAATTCACAATTTCAAGTCACTATACTTAACCATTTTTAAAGTCACTAATTAACAATTCAAGTAACTACACTTAACTATTTTCTAGTCACTAATTCACATTTCAAGTCGCTACACGTAACCATTTTCAAGAAACAAGTTCACAATTTCAAGTCACTACATTTAACCATTTCATTAAACAAGTTCTCAATTTCAAGTCACTACACTTAACCATTTTCTAGTCACTAATACACATTAAAAGTCACTAATCTTAAACATTTTCAAGTCACTACACTTAACCATTTTCAAGTAACTAATTTACATTTCAAGTCACTACACTTCACCATTTTCAAGAAATAAATTTACAATTTCAAGACACTACATTTAACCATTTTTAAGTCACAAGTTCACATGTCAAGTCACTACACTTAACCATTTTCATGAAGCAAGTTCACAATTTTAAGTCACTACACTTAACCATTTTCAAGTCAGTAATTCACATTTCAAGTCACTATACTTAACCATTTTTAAAGTCACTAATTCACAATTCAAGTAACTGCACTTAACTATTTTCAAGTCACTAATTCACATTTCAAGTCACTACACTAGACAATTTTCAAGAAACAAGTTCACAATTTCAAGTCACTACACTTAACCATTTTCATGAAACAAGTTAACAATTTCAAGTCACTAAACTTAACAATTTTTAAAGTCACAAATTCACAATTTCAAGTCACTACACTTAACCATTTTCAAGTAACTAATTACATTTCAAGTCACTATACTTCACCATTTTAAATAAATAAATTCACAATTTCAAGACACTACATTTAACCATTTTCAAGTCACTAATTCACATTTCAACTCACTACACTTAACCATTTTCATGAAACTAGTTAACAATTTCAAGTCACTAATTCACAATTTCAAGTCACTACATTTAACCATTTTAAAGTCACAAGTTCACATTTCAAGTCACTACAGTTAACCATTTTCATGTCACTAATTCACATTTCAAGTCACTACATCTAACCATTTTCCAGAAACAAGTTCACAATTTCAAGTCACTACACTTAACCATTTCAAGAAACAAGTTCACAATTTCAAGTCACTATACTTAACCATTTTCAAGTAACTAATTCACTTTTCATGTAACTGCACTTAACAATTTTCAAGAAACAAGTTCATAATTTCAAATCACTACACCTGACCATTTTCAAGTCACTAATTCACTATTTCAAGTCACTACATTTAACCATTTTAAAGTCACAAGTTCACATTTCAAGTCACTACACTTAACCATTTTCAAGAAACAAGTTCACAATTTTAAGTCACTACACATAACCATTTTCAAGTCAGTAATTCACATTTCAAGTCACCTCACTTGACAATTTTCAAGAAACGTGTTCATAACTTCAAGTCACTACATTTAATCATTTTCAAGTCACTAATTCACATTTCAATTCACTACACTTAGCCATTTCAAAGAATCAAGTTAACAATTTCAAGTCACTAGATTTAACCATTTCATTAAACAAGTTCACAATTTCAAGTCACTAAACTTAACATTTTCTATTCACTAATTCTCATTTCAAGTGACTAATCTTAAATATTTTCAAGAAACAAGTTCGCAATTTCAAGTCACTATATTTAACCATTTTCAAGTAACTAATTCACATTTCAAGTCACTACACTTAACCATTTTCAAGTCACTAATTCACATTTCAAGTCACTACACCTAACCATTTTCAAGAAACAAATTCACAATTTCAAGTCACTACACTTAACCATTTCAAGAAACAAGTTCACAATTTCAAGTCACTATACTTAACCATTTTTAAAGTCACTAATTCACAATTTCAAGTCACTATACTTAACCATTTTTAAAGTCACTAATTAACAATTCAAGTAACTACACTTAACTATTTTCTAGTCACTAATTCACATTTCAAGTCGCTACACGTAACCATTTTCAAGAAACAAGTTCACAATTTCAAGTCACTACATTTAACCATTTCATTAAACAAGTTCTCAATTTCAAGTCACTACACTTAACCATTTTCTAGTCACTAATACACATTAAAAGTCACTAATCTTAAACATTTTCAAGTCACTACACTTAACCATTTTCAAGTAACTAATTTACATTTCAAGTCACTACACTTCACCATTTTCAAGAAATAAATTTACAATTTCAAGACACTACATTTAACCATTTTTAAGTCACAAGTTCACATGTCAAGTCACTACACTTAACCATTTTCATGAAGCAAGTTCACAATTTTAAGTCACTACACTTAACCATTTTCAAGTCAGTAATTCACATTTCAAGTCACTATACTTAACCATTTTTAAAGTCACTAATTCACAATTCAAGTAACTGCACTTAACTATTTTCAAGTCACTAATTCACATTTCAAGTCACTACACTAGACAATTTTCAAGAAACAAGTTCACAATTTCAAGTCACTACACTTAACCATTTTCATGAAACAAGTTAACAATTTCAAGTCACTAAACTTAACAATTTTTAAAGTCACAAATTCACAATTTCAAGTCACTACACTTAACCATTTTCAAGTAACTAATTACATTTCAAGTCACTATACTTCACCATTTTAAATAAATAAATTCACAATTTCAAGACACTACATTTAACCATTTTCAAGTCACTAATTCACATTTCAACTCACTACACTTAACCATTTTCATGAAACTAGTTAACAATTTCAAGTCACTAATTCACAATTTCAAGTCACTACATTTAACCATTTTAAAGTCACAAGTTCACATTTCAAGTCACTACAGTTAACCATTTTCATGTCACTAATTCACATTTCAAGTCACTACATCTAACCATTTTCCAGAAACAAGTTCACAATTTCAAGTCACTACACTTAACCATTTCAAGAAACAAGTTCACAATTTCAAGTCACTATACTTAACCATTTTCAAGTAACTAATTCACTTTTCATGTAACTGCACTTAACAATTTTCAAGAAACAAGTTCATAATTTCAAATCACTACACCTGACCATTTTCAAGTCACTAATTCACTATTTCAAGTCACTACATTTAACCATTTTAAAGTCACAAGTTCACATTTCAAGTCACTACACTTAACCATTTTCAAGAAACAAGTTCACAATTTTAAGTCACTACACATAACCATTTTCAAGTCAGTAATTCACATTTCAAGTCACCTCACTTGACAATTTTCAAGAAACGTGTTCATAACTTCAAGTCACTACATTTAATCATTTTCAAGTCACTAATTCACATTTCAATTAACTACACTTAGCCATTTCAAAGAATCAAGTTAACAATTTCAAGTCACTAGATTTAACCATTTCATTAAACAAGTTCACAATTTCAAGTCACTAAACTTAACATTTTCTATTCACTAATTCTCATTTCAAGTGACTAATCTTAAATATTTTCAAGAAACAAGTTCGCAATTTCAAGTCACTATATTTAACCATTTTCAAGTAACTAATTCACATTTCAAGTCACTACACTTAACCATTTTCAAGTCACTAATTCACATTTCAAGTCACTACACCTAACCATTTTCAAGAAACAAATTCACAATTTCAAGTCACTACACTTAACCATTTCAAGAACCAAGTTCACAATTTCAAGTCACTATACTTAACCATTTTTAAAGTCACTAATTCACAATTTCAAGTCACTATACTTAACCATTTTTAAAGTCACTAATTAACAATTCAAGTAACTACACTTAACTATTTTCTAGTCACTAATTCACATTTCAAGTCGCTACACGTAACCATTTTCAAGAAACAAGTTCACAATTTCAAGTCACTACATTTAACCATTTCATTAAACAAGTTCTCAATTTCAAGTCACTACACTTAACCATTTTCTAGTCACTAATACACATTAAAAGTCACTAATCTTAAACATTTTCAAGTCACTACACTTAACCATTTTCAAGTAACTAATTTACATTTCAAGTCACTACACTTCACCATTTTCAAGAAATAAATTTACAATTTCAAGACACTACATTTAACCATTTTTAAGTCACAAGTTCACATGTCAAGTCACTACACTTAACCATTTTCATGAAGCAAGTTCACAATTTTAAGTCACTACACTTAACCATTTTCAAGTCAGTAATTCACATTTCAAGTCACTATACTTAACCATTTTTAAAGTCACTAATTCACAATTCAAGTAACTGCACTTAACTATTTTCAAGTCACTAATTCACATTTCAAGTCACTACACTAGACAATTTTCAAGAAACAAGTTCACAATTTCAAGTCACTACACTTAACCATTTTCATGAAACAAGTTAACAATTTCAAGTCACTAAACTTAACAATTTTTAAAGTCACAAATTCACAATTTCAAGTCACTACACTTAACCATTTTCAAGTAACTAATTACATTTCAAGTCACTATACTTCACCATTTTAAATAAATAAATTCACAATTTCAAGACACTACATTTAACCATTTTCAAGTCACTAATTCACATTTCAACTCACTACACTTAACCATTTTCATGAAACTAGTTAACAATTTCAAGTCACTAATTCACAATTTCAAGTCACTACATTTAACCATTTTAAAGTCACAAGTTCACATTTCAAGTCACTACAGTTAACCATTTTCATGTCACTAATTCACATTTCAAGTCACTACATCTAACCATTTTCCAGAAACAAGTTCACAATTTCAAGTCACTACACTTAACCATTTCAAGAAACAAGTTCACAATTTCAAGTCACTATACTTAACCATTTTCAAGTAACTAATTCACTTTTCATGTAACTGCACTTAACAATTTTCAAGAAACAAGTTCATAATTTCAAATCACTACACCTGACCATTTTCAAGTCACTAATTCACTATTTCAAGTCACTACATTTAACCATTTTAAAGTCACAAGTTCACATTTCAAGTCACTACACTTAACCATTTTCAAGAAACAAGTTCACAATTTTAAGTCACTACACATAACCATTTTCAAGTCAGTAATTCACATTTCAAGTCACCTCACTTGACAATTTTCAAGAAACGTGTTCATAACTTCAAGTCACTACATTTAATCATTTTCAAGTCACTAATTCACATTTCAATTCACTACACTTAGCCATTTCAAAGAATCAAGTTAACAATTTCAAGTCACTAGATTTAACCATTTCATTAAACAAGTTCACAATTTCAAGTCACTAAACTTAACATTTTCTATTCACTAATTCTCATTTCAAGTGACTAATCTTAAATATTTTCAAGAAACAAGTTCGCAATTTCAAGTCACTATATTTAACCATTTTCAAGTAACTAATTCACATTTCAAGTCACTACACTTAACCATTTTCAAGTCACTAATTCACATTTCAAGTCACTACACCTAACCATTTTCAAGAAACAAATTCACAATTTCAAGTCACTACACTTAACCATTTCAAGAACCAAGTTCACAATTTCAAGTCACTATACTTAACCATTTTTAAAGTCACTAATTCACAATTTCAAGTCACTATACTTAACCATTTTTAAAGTCACTAATTAACAATTCAAGTAACTACACTTAACTATTTTCTAGTCACTAATTCACATTTCAAGTCGCTACACGTAACCATTTTCAAGAAACAAGTTCACAATTTCAAGTCACTACATTTAACCATTTCATTAAACAAGTTCTCAATTTCAAGTCACTACACTTAACCATTTTCTAGTCACTAATACACATTAAAAGTCACTAATCTTAAACATTTTCAAGTCACTACACTTAACCATTTTCAAGTAACTAATTTACATTTCAAGTCACTACACTTCACCATTTTCAAGAAATAAATTTACAATTTCAAGACACTACATTTAACCATTTTTAAGTCACAAGTTCACATGTCAAGTCACTACACTTAACCATTTTCATGAAGCAAGTTCACAATTTTAAGTCACTACACTTAACCATTTTCAAGTCAGTAATTCACATTTCAAGTCACTATACTTAACCATTTTTAAAGTCACTAATTCACAATTCAAGTAACTGCACTTAACTATTTTCAAGTCACTAATTCACATTTCAAGTCACTACACTAGACAATTTTCAAGAAACAAGTTCACAATTTCAAGTCACTACACTTAACCATTTTCATGAAACAAGTTAACAATTTCAAGTCACTAAACTTAACAATTTTTAAAGTCACAAATTCACAATTTCAAGTCACTACACTTAACCATTTTCAAGTAACTAATTACATTTCAAGTCACTATACTTCACCATTTTAAATAAATAAATTCACAATTTCAAGACACTACATTTAACCATTTTCAAGTCACTAATTCACATTTCAACTCACTACACTTAACCATTTTCATGAAACTAGTTAACAATTTCAAGTCACTAATTCACAATTTCAAGTCACTACATTTAACCATTTTAAAGTCACAAGTTCACATTTCAAGTCACTACAGTTAACCATTTTCATGTCACTAATTCACATTTCAAGTCACTACATCTAACCATTTTCCAGAAACAAGTTCACAATTTCAAGTCACTACACTTAACCATTTCAAGAAACAAGTTCACAATTTCAAGTCACTATACTTAACCATTTTCAAGTAACTAATTCACTTTTCATGTAACTGCACTTAACAATTTTCAAGAAACAAGTTCATAATTTCAAATCACTACACCTGACCATTTTCAAGTCACTAATTCACTATTTCAAGTCACTACATTTAACCATTTTAAAGTCACAAGTTCACATTTCAAGTCACTACACTTAACCATTTTCAAGAAACAAGTTCACAATTTTAAGTCACTACACATAACCATTTTCAAGTCAGTAATTCACATTTCAAGTCACCTCACTTGACAATTTTCAAGAAACGTGTTCATAACTTCAAGTCACTACATTTAATCATTTTCAAGTCACTAATTCACATTTCAATTAACTACACTTAGCCATTTCAAAGAATCAAGTTAACAATTTCAAGTCACTAGATTTAACCATTTCATTAAACAAGTTCACAATTTCAAGTCACTAAACTTAACATTTTCTATTCACTAATTCTCATTTCAAGTGACTAATCTTAAATATTTTCAAGAAACAAGTTCGCAATTTCAAGTCACTATATTTAACCATTTTCAAGTAACTAATTCACATTTCAAGTCACTACACTTAACCATTTTCAAGTCACTAATTCACATTTCAAGTCACTACACCTAACCATTTTCAAGAAACAAATTCACAATTTCAAGTCACTACACTTAACCATTTCAAGAAACAAGTTCACAATTTCAAGTCACTATACTTAACCATTTTTAAAGTCACTAATTCACAATTTCAAGTCACTATACTTAACCATTTTTAAAGTCACTAATTAACAATTCAAGTAACTACACTTAACTATTTTCTAGTCACTAATTCACATTTCAAGTCGCTACACGTAACCATTTTCAAGAAACAAGTTCACAATTTCAAGTCACTACATTTAACCATTTCATTAAACAAGTTCTCAATTTCAAGTCACTACACTTAACCATTTTCTAGTCACTAATACACATTAAAAGTCACTAATCTTAAACATTTTCAAGTCACTACACTTAACCATTTTCAAGTAACTAATTTACATTTCAAGTCACTACACTTCACCATTTTCAAGAAATAAATTTACAATTTCAAGACACTACATTTAACCATTTTTAAGTCACAAGTTCACATGTCAAGTCACTACACTTAACCATTTTCATGAAGCAAGTTCACAATTTTAAGTCACTACACTTAACCATTTTCAAGTCAGTAATTCACATTTCAAGTCACTATACTTAACCATTTTTAAAGTCACTAATTCACAATTCAAGTAACTGCACTTAACTATTTTCAAGTCACTAATTCACATTTCAAGTCACTACACTAGACAATTTTCAAGAAACAAGTTCACAATTTCAAGTCACTACACTTAACCATTTTCATGAAACAAGTTAACAATTTCAAGTCACTAAACTTAACAATTTTTAAAGTCACAAATTCACAATTTCAAGTCACTACACTTAACCATTTTCAAGTAACTAATTACATTTCAAGTCACTATACTTCACCATTTTAAATAAATAAATTCACAATTTCAAGACACTACATTTAACCATTTTCAAGTCACTAATTCACATTTCAACTCACTACACTTAACCATTTTCATGAAACTAGTTAACAATTTCAAGTCACTAATTCACAATTTCAAGTCACTACATTTAACCATTTTAAAGTCACAAGTTCACATTTCAAGTCACTACAGTTAACCATTTTCATGTCACTAATTCACATTTCAAGTCACTACATCTAACCATTTTCCAGAAACAAGTTCACAATTTCAAGTCACTACACTTAACCATTTCAAGAAACAAGTTCACAATTTCAAGTCACTATACTTAACCATTTTCAAGTAACTAATTCACTTTTCATGTAACTGCACTTAACAATTTTCAAGAAACAAGTTCATAATTTCAAATCACTACACCTGACCATTTTCAAGTCACTAATTCACTATTTCAAGTCACTACATTTAACCATTTTAAAGTCACAAGTTCACATTTCAAGTCACTACACTTAACCATTTTCAAGAAACAAGTTCACAATTTTAAGTCACTACACATAACCATTTTCAAGTCAGTAATTCACATTTCAAGTCACCTCACTTGACAATTTTCAAGAAACGTGTTCATAACTTCAAGTCACTACATTTAATCATTTTCAAGTCACTAATTCACATTTCAATTAACTACACTTAGCCATTTCAAAGAATCAAGTTAACAATTTCAAGTCACTAGATTTAACCATTTCATTAAACAAGTTCACAATTTCAAGTCACTAAACTTAACATTTTCTATTCACTAATTCTCATTTCAAGTGACTAATCTTAAATATTTTCAAGAAACAAGTTCGCAATTTCAAGTCACTATATTTAACCATTTTCAAGTAACTAATTCACATTTCAAGTCACTACACTTAACCATTTTCAAGTCACTAATTCACATTTCAAGTCACTACACCTAACCATTTTCAAGAAACAAATTCACAATTTCAAGTCACTACACTTAACCATTTCAAGAAACAAGTTCACAATTTCAAGTCACTATACTTAACCATTTTTAAAGTCACTAATTCACAATTTCAAGTCACTATACTTAACCATTTTTAAAGTCACTAATTAACAATTCAAGTAACTACACTTAACTATTTTCTAGTCACTAATTCACATTTCAAGTCGCTACACGTAACCATTTTCAAGAAACAAGTTCACAATTTCAAGTCACTACATTTAACCATTTCATTAAACAAGTTCTCAATTTCAAGTCACTACACTTAACCATTTTCTAGTCACTAATACACATTAAAAGTCACTAATCTTAAACATTTTCAAGTCACTACACTTAACCATTTTCAAGTAACTAATTTACATTTCAAGTCACTACACTTCACCATTTTCAAGAAATAAATTTACAATTTCAAGACACTACATTTAACCATTTTTAAGTCACAAGTTCACATGTCAAGTCACTACACTTAACCATTTTCATGAAGCAAGTTCACAATTTTAAGTCACTACACTTAACCATTTTCAAGTCAGTAATTCACATTTCAAGTCACTATACTTAACCATTTTTAAAGTCACTAATTCACAATTCAAGTAACTGCACTTAACTATTTTCAAGTCACTAATTCACATTTCAAGTCACTACACTAGACAATTTTCAAGAAACAAGTTCACAATTTCAAGTCACTACACTTAACCATTTTCATGAAACAAGTTAACAATTTCAAGTCACTAAACTTAACAATTTTTAAAGTCACAAATTCACAATTTCAAGTCACTACACTTAACCATTTTCAAGTAACTAATTACATTTCAAGTCACTATACTTCACCATTTTAAATAAATAAATTCACAATTTCAAGACACTACATTTAACCATTTTCAAGTCACTAATTCACATTTCAACTCACTACACTTAACCATTTTCATGAAACTAGTTAACAATTTCAAGTCACTAATTCACAATTTCAAGTCACTACATTTAACCATTTTAAAGTCACAAGTTCACATTTCAAGTCACTACAGTTAACCATTTTCATGTCACTAATTCACATTTCAAGTCACTACATCTAACCATTTTCCAGAAACAAGTTCACAATTTCAAGTCACTACACTTAACCATTTCAAGAAACAAGTTCACAATTTCAAGTCACTATACTTAACCATTTTCAAGTAACTAATTCACTTTTCATGTAACTGCACTTAACAATTTTCAAGAAACAAGTTCATAATTTCAAATCACTACACCTGACCATTTTCAAGTCACTAATTCACTATTTCAAGTCACTACATTTAACCATTTTAAAGTCACAAGTTCACATTTCAAGTCACTACACTTAACCATTTTCAAGAAACAAGTTCACAATTTTAAGTCACTACACATAACCATTTTCAAGTCAGTAATTCACATTTCAAGTCACCTCACTTGACAATTTTCAAGAAACGTGTTCATAACTTCAAGTCACTACATTTAATCATTTTCAAGTCACTAATTCACATTTCAATTAACTACACTTAGCCATTTCAAAGAATCAAGTTAACAATTTCAAGTCACTAGATTTAACCATTTCATTAAACAAGTTCACAATTTCAAGTCACTAAACTTAACATTTTCTATTCACTAATTCTCATTTCAAGTGACTAATCTTAAATATTTTCAAGAAACAAGTTCGCAATTTCAAGTCACTATATTTAACCATTTTCAAGTAACTAATTCACATTTCAAGTCACTACACTTAACCATTTTCAAGTCACTAATTCACATTTCAAGTCACTACACCTAACCATTTTCAAGAAACAAATTCACAATTTCAAGTCACTACACTTAACCATTTCAAGAAACAAGTTCACAATTTCAAGTCACTATACTTAACCATTTTTAAAGTCACTAATTCACAATTTCAAGTCACTATACTTAACCATTTTTAAAGTCACTAATTAACAATTCAAGTAACTACACTTAACTATTTTCTAGTCACTAATTCACATTTCAAGTCGCTACACGTAACCATTTTCAAGAAACAAGTTCACAATATCAAGTCACTACATTTAACCATTTCATTAAACAAGTTCTCAATTTCAAGTCACTACACTTAACCATTTTCTAGTCACTAATACACATTAAAAGTCACTAATCTTAAACATTTTCAAGTCACTACACTTAACCATTTTCAAGTAACTAATTTACATTTCAAGTCACTACACTTCACCATTTTCAAGAAATAAATTTACAATTTCAAGACACTACATTTAACCATTTTTAAGTCACAAGTTCACATGTCAAGTCACTACACTTAACCATTTTCATGAAGCAAGTTCACAATTTTAAGTCACTACACTTAACCATTTTCAAGTCAGTAATTCACATTTCAAGTCACTATACTTAACCATTTTTAAAGTCACTAATTCACAATTCAAGTAACTGCACTTAACTATTTTCAAGTCACTAATTCACATTTCAAGTCACTACACTAGACAATTTTCAAGAAACAAGTTCACAATTTCAAGTCACTACACTTAACCATTTTCATGAAACAAGTTAACAATTTCAAGTCACTAAACTTAACAATTTTTAAAGTCACAAATTCACAATTTCAAGTCACTACACTTAACCATTTTCAAGTAACTAATTACATTTCAAGTCACTATACTTCACCATTTTAAATAAATAAATTCACAATTTCAAGACACTACATTTAACCATTTTCAAGTCACTAATTCACATTTCAACTCACTACACTTAACCATTTTCATGAAACTAGTTAACAATTTCAAGTCACTAATTCACAATTTCAAGTCACTACATTTAACCATTTTAAAGTCACAAGTTCACATTTCAAGTCACTACAGTTAACCATTTTCATGTCACTAATTCACATTTCAAGTCACTACATCTAACCATTTTCCAGAAACAAGTTCACAATTTCAAGTCACTACACTTAACCATTTCAAGAAACAAGTTCACAATTTCAAGTCACTATACTTAACCATTTTCAAGTAACTAATTCACTTTTCATGTAACTGCACTTAACAATTTTCAAGAAACAAGTTCATAATTTCAAATCACTACACCTGACCATTTTCAAGTCACTAATTCACTATTTCAAGTCACTACATTTAACCATTTTAAAGTCACAAGTTCACATTTCAAGTCACTACACTTAACCATTTTCAAGAAACAAGTTCACAATTTTAAGTCACTACACATAACCATTTTCAAGTCAGTAATTCACATTTCAAGTCACCTCACTTGACAATTTTCAAGAAACGTGTTCATAACTTCAAGTCACTACATTTAATCATTTTCAAGTCACTAATTCACATTTCAATTAACTACACTTAGCCATTTCAAAGAATCAAGTTAACAATTTCAAGTCACTAGATTTAACCATTTCATTAAACAAGTTCACAATTTCAAGTCACTAAACTTAACATTTTCTATTCACTAATTCTCATTTCAAGTGACTAATCTTAAATATTTTCAAGAAACAAGTTCGCAATTTCAAGTCACTATATTTAACCATTTTCAAGTAACTAATTCACATTTCAAGTCACTACACTTAACCATTTTCAAGTCACTAATTCACATTTCAAGTCACTACACCTAACCATTTTCAAGAAACAAATTCACAATTTCAAGTCACTACACTTAACCATTTCAAGAAACAAGTTCACAATTTCAAGTCACTATACTTAACCATTTTTAAAGTCACTAATTCACAATTTCAAGTCACTATACTTAACCATTTTTAAAGTCACTAATTAACAATTCAAGTAACTACACTTAACTATTTTCTAGTCACTAATTCACATTTCAAGTCGCTACACGTAACCATTTTCAAGAAACAAGTTCACAATTTCAAGTCACTACATTTAACCATTTCATTAAACAAGTTCTCAATTTCAAGTCACTACACTTAACCATTTTCTAGTCACTAATACACATTAAAAGTCACTAATCTTAAACATTTTCAAGTCACTACACTTAACCATTTTCAAGTAACTAATTTACATTTCAAGTCACTACACTTCACCATTTTCAAGAAATAAATTTACAATTTCAAGACACTACATTTAACCATTTTTAAGTCACAAGTTCACATGTCAAGTCACTACACTTAACCATTTTCATGAAGCAAGTTCACAATTTTAAGTCACTACACTTAACCATTTTCAAGTCAGTAATTCACATTTCAAGTCACTATACTTAACCATTTTTAAAGTCACTAATTCACAATTCAAGTAACTGCACTTAACTATTTTCAAGTCACTAATTCACATTTCAAGTCACTACACTAGACAATTTTCAAGAAACAAGTTCACAATTTCAAGTCACTACACTTAACCATTTTCATGAAACAAGTTAACAATTTCAAGTCACTAAACTTAACAATTTTTAAAGTCACAAATTCACAATTTCAAGTCACTACACTTAACCATTTTCAAGTAACTAATTACATTTCAAGTCACTATACTTCACCATTTTAAATAAATAAATTCACAATTTCAAGACACTACATTTAACCATTTTCAAGTCACTAATTCACATTTCAACTCACTACACTTAACCATTTTCATGAAACTAGTTAACAATTTCAAGTCACTAATTCACAATTTCAAGTCACTACATTTAACCATTTTAAAGTCACAAGTTCACATTTCAAGTCACTACAGTTAACCATTTTCATGTCACTAATTCACATTTCAAGTCACTACATCTAACCATTTTCCAGAAACAAGTTCACAATTTCAAGTCACTACACTTAACCATTTCAAGAAACAAGTTCACAATTTCAAGTCACTATACTTAACCATTTTCAAGTAACTAATTCACTTTTCATGTAACTGCACTTAACAATTTTCAAGAAACAAGTTCATAATTTCAAATCACTACACCTGACCATTTTCAAGTCACTAATTCACTATTTCAAGTCACTACATTTAACCATTTTAAAGTCACAAGTTCACATTTCAAGTCATTACACTTAACCATTTTCAAGAAACAAGTTCACAATTTTAAGTCACTACACATAACCATTTTCAAGTCAGTAATTCACATTTCAAGTCACCTCACTTGACAATTTTCAAGAAACGTGTTCATAACTTCAAGTCACTACATTTAATCATTTTCAAGTCACTAATTCACATTTCAATTAACTACACTTAGCCATTTCAAAGAATCAAGTTAACAATTTCAAGTCACTAGATTTAACCATTTCATTAAACAAGTTCACAATTTCAAGTCACTAAACTTAACATTTTCTATTCACTAATTCTCATTTCAAGTGACTAATCTTAAATATTTTCAAGAAACAAGTTCGCAATTTCAAGTCACTATATTTAACCATTTTCAAGTAACTAATTCACATTTCAAGTCACTACACTTAACCATTTTCAAGTCACTAATTCACATTTCAAGTCACTACACCTAACCATTTTCAAGAAACAAATTCACAATTTCAAGTCACTACACTTAACCATTTCAAGAAACAAGTTCACAATTTCAAGTCACTATACTTAACCATTTTTAAAGTCACTAATTCACAATTTCAAGTCACTATACTTAACCATTTTTAAAGTCACTAATTAACAATTCAAGTAACTACACTTAACTATTTTCTAGTCACTAATTCACATTTCAAGTCGCTACACGTAACCATTTTCAAGAAACAAGTTCACAATTTCAAGTCACTACATTTAACCATTTCATTAAACAAGTTCTCAATTTCAAGTCACTACACTTAACCATTTTCTAGTCACTAATACACATTAAAAGTCACTAATCTTAAACATTTTCAAGTCACTACACTTAACCATTTTCAAGTAACTAATTCACATTTCAAGTCACTACACTTCACCATTTTCAAGAAATAAATTTACAATTTCAAGACACTACATTTAACCATTTTTAAGTCACAAGTTCACATGTCAAGTCACTACACTTAACCATTTTCATGAAGCAAGTTCACAATTTTAAGTCACTACACTTAACCATTTTCAAGTCAGTAATTCACATTTCAAGTCACTATACTTAACCATTTTTAAAGTCACTAATTCACAATTCAAGTAACTGCACTTAACTATTTTCAAGTCACTAATTCACATTTCAAGTCACTACACTAGACAATTTTCAAGAAACAAGTTCACAATTTCAAGTCACTACACTTAACCATTTTCATGAAACAAGTTAACAATTTCAAGTCACTAAACTTAACAATTTTTAAAGTCACAAATTCACAATTTCAAGTCACTACACTTAACCATTTTCAAGTAACTAATTACATTTCAAGTCACTATACTTCACCATTTTAAATAAATAAATTCACAATTTCAAGACACTACATTTAACCATTTTCAAGTCACTAATTCACATTTCAACTCACTACACTTAACCATTTTCATGAAACTAGTTAACAATTTCAAGTCACTAATTCACAATTTCAAGTCACTACATTTAACCATTTTAAAGTCACAAGTTCACATTTCAAGTCACTACAGTTAACCATTTTCATGTCACTAATTCACATTTCAAGTCACTACATCTAACCATTTTCCAGAAACAAGTTCACAATTTCAAGTCACTACACTTAACCATTTCAAGAAACAAGTTCACAATTTCAAGTCACTATACTTAACCATTTTCAAGTAACTAATTCACTTTTCATGTAACTGCACTTAACAATTTTCAAGAAACAAGTTCATAATTTCAAATCACTACACCTGACCATTTTCAAGTCACTAATTCACTATTTCAAGTCACTACATTTAACCATTTTAAAGTCACAAGTTCACATTTCAAGTCACTACACTTAACCATTTTCAAGAAACAAGTTCACAATTTTAAGTCACTACACATAACCATTTTCAAGTCAGTAATTCACATTTCAAGTCACCTCACTTGACAATTTTCAAGAAACGTGTTCATAACTTCAAGTCACTACATTTAATCATTTTCAAGTCACTAATTCACATTTCAATTAACTACACTTAGCCATTTCAAAGAATCAAGTTAACAATTTCAAGTCACTAGATTTAACCATTTCATTAAACAAGTTCACAATTTCAAGTCACTAAACTTAACATTTTCTATTCACTAATTCTCATTTCAAGTGACTAATCTTAAATATTTTCAAGAAACAAGTTCGCAATTTCAAGTCACTATATTTAACCATTTTCAAGTAACTAATTCACATTTCAAGTCACTACACTTAACCATTTTCAAGTCACTAATTCACATTTCAAGTCACTACACCTAACCATTTTCAAGAAACAAATTCACAATTTCAAGTCACTACACTTAACCATTTCAAGAAACAAGTTCACAATTTCAAGTCACTATACTTAACCATTTTTAAAGTCACTAATTCACAATTTCAAGTCACTATACTTAACCATTTTTAAAGTCACTAATTAACAATTCAAGTAACTACACTTAACTATTTTCTAGTCACTAATTCACATTTCAAGTCGCTACACGTAACCATTTTCAAGAAACAAGTTCACAATTTCAAGTCACTACATTTAACCATTTCATTAAACAAGTTCTCAATTTCAAGTCACTACACTTAACCATTTTCTAGTCACTAATACACATTAAAAGTCATTAATCTTAAACATTTTCAAGTCACTACACTTAACCATTTTCAAGTAACTAATTTACATTTCAAGTCACTACACTTCACCATTTTCAAGAAATAAATTTACAATTTCAAGACACTACATTTAACCATTTTTAAGTCACAAGTTCACATGTCAAGTCACTACACTTAACCATTTTCATGAAGCAAGTTCACAATTTTAAGTCACTACACTTAACCATTTTCAAGTCAGTAATTCACATTTCAAGTCACTATACTTAACCATTTTTAAAGTCACTAATTCACAATTCAAGTAACTGCACTTAACTATTTTCAAGTCACTAATTCACATTTCAAGTCACTACACTAGACAATTTTCAAGAAACAAGTTCACAATTTCAAGTCACTAGACTTAACCATTTTCATGAAACAAGTTAACAATTTCAAGTCACTAAACTTAACAATTTTTAAAGTCACAAATTCACAATTTCAAGTCACTACACTTAACCATTTTCAAGTAACTAATTACATTTCAAGTCACTATACTTCACCATTTTAAATAAATAAATTCACAATTTCAAGACACTACATTTAACCATTTTCAAGTCACTAATTCACATTTCAACTCACTACACTTAACCATTTTCATGAAACTAGTTAACAATTTCAAGTCACTAATTCACAATTTCAAGTCACTACATTTAACCATTTTAAAGTCACAAGTTCACATTTCAAGTCACTACAGTTAACCATTTTCATGTCACTAATTCACATTTCAAGTCACTACATCTAACCATTTTCCAGAAACAAGTTCACAATTTCAAGTCACTACACTTAACCATTTCAAGAAACAAGTTCACAATTTCAAGTCACTATACTTAACCATTTTCAAGTAACTAATTCACTTTTCATGTAACTGCACTTAACAATTTTCAAGAAACAAGTTCATAATTTCAAATCACTACACCTGACCATTTTCAAGTCACTAATTCACTATTTCAAGTCACTACATTTAACCATTTTAAAGTCACAAGTTCACATTTCAAGTCACTACACTTAACCATTTTCAAGAAACAAGTTCACAATTTTAAGTCACTACACATAACCATTTTCAAGTCAGTAATTCACATTTCAAGTCACCTCACTTGACAATTTTCAAGAAACGTGTTCATAACTTCAAGTCACTACATTTAATCATTTTCAAGTCACTAATTCACATTTCAATTAACTACACTTAGCCATTTCAAAGAATCAAGTTAACAATTTCAAGTCACTAGATTTAACCATTTCATTAAACAAGTTCACAATTTCAAGTCACTAAACTTAACATTTTCTATTCACTAATTCTCATTTCAAGTGACTAATCTTAAATATTTTCAAGAAACAAGTTCGCAATTTCAAGTCACTATATTTAACCATTTTCAAGTAACTAATTCACATTTCAAGTCACTACACTTAACCATTTTCAAGTCACTAATTCACATTTCAAGTCACTACACCTAACCATTTTCAAGAAACAAATTCACAATTTCAAGTCACTACACTTAACCATTTCAAGAAACAAGTTCACAATTTCAAGTCACTATACTTAACCATTTTTAAAGTCACTAATTCACAATTTCAAGTCACTATACTTAACCATTTTTAAAGTCACTAATTAACAATTCAAGTAACTACACTTAACTATTTTCTAGTCACTAATTCACATTTCAAGTCGCTACACGTAACCATTTTCAAGAAACAAGTTCACAATTTCAAGTCACTACATTTAACCATTTCATTAAACAAGTTCTCAATTTCAAGTCACTACACTTAACCATTTTCTAGTCACTAATACACATTAAAAGTCACTAATCTTAAACATTTTCAAGTCACTACACTTAACCATTTTCAAGTAACTAATTTACATTTCAAGTCACTACACTTCACCATTTTCAAGAAATAAATTTACAATTTCAAGACACTACATTTAACCATTTTTAAGTCACAAGTTCACATGTCAAGTCACTACACTTAACCATTTTCATGAAGCAAGTTCACAATTTTAAGTCACTACACTTAACCATTTTCAAGTCAGTAATTCACATTTCAAGTCACTATACTTAACCATTTTTAAAGTCACTAATTCACAATTCAAGTAACTGCACTTAACTATTTTCAAGTCACTAATTCACATTTCAAGTCACTACACTAGACAATTTTCAAGAAACAAGTTCACAATTTCAAGTCACTACACTTAACCATTTTCATGAAACAAGTTAACAATTTCAAGTCACTAAACTTAACAATTTTTAAAGTCACAAATTCACAATTTCAAGTCACTACACTTAACCATTTTCAAGTAACTAATTACATTTCAAGTCACTATACTTCACCATTTTAAATAAATAAATTCACAATTTCAAGACACTACATTTAACCATTTTCAAGTCACTAATTCACATTTCAACTCACTACACTTAACCATTTTCATGAAACTAGTTAACAATTTCAAGTCACTAATTCACAATTTCAAGTCACTACATTTAACCATTTTAAAGTCACAAGTTCACATTTCAAGTCACTACAGTTAACCATTTTCATGTCACTAATTCACATTTCAAGTCACTACATCTAACCATTTTCCAGAAACAAGTTCACAATTTCAAGTCACTACACTTAACCATTTCAAGAAACAAGTTCACAATTTCAAGTCACTATACTTAACCATTTTCAAGTAACTAATTCACTTTTCATGTAACTGCACTTAACAATTTTCAAGAAACAAGTTCATAATTTCAAATCACTACACCTGACCATTTTCAAGTCACTAATTCACTATTTCAAGTCACTACATTTAACCATTTTAAAGTCACAAGTTCACATTTCAAGTCACTACACTTAACCATTTTCAAGAAACAAGTTCACAATTTTAAGTCACTACACATAACCATTTTCAAGTCAGTAATTCACATTTCAAGTCACCTCACTTGACAATTTTCAAGAAACGTGTTCATAACTTCAAGTCACTACATTTAATCATTTTCAAGTCACTAATTCACATTTCAATTAACTACACTTAGCCATTTCAAAGAATCAAGTTAACAATTTCAAGTCACTAGATTTAACCATTTCATTAAACAAGTTCACAATTTCAAGTCACTAAACTTAACATTTTCTATTCACTAATTCTCATTTCAAGTGACTAATCTTAAATATTTTCAAGAAACAAGTTCGCAATTTCAAGTCACTATATTTAACCATTTTCAAGTAACTAATTCACATTTCAAGTCACTACACTTAACCATTTTCAAGTCACTAATTCACATTTCAAGTCACTACACCTAACCATTTTCAAGAAACAAATTCACAATTTCAAGTCACTACACTTAACCATTTCAAGAAACAAGTTCACAATTTCAAGTCACTATACTTAACCATTTTTAAAGTCACTAATTCACAATTTCAAGTCACTATACTTAACCATTTTTAAAGTCACTAATTAACAATTCAAGTAACTACACTTAACTATTTTCTAGTCACTAATTCACATTTCAAGTCGCTACACGTAACCATTTTCAAGAAACAAGTTCACAATTTCAAGTCACTACATTTAACCATTTCATTAAACAAGTTCTCAATTTCAAGTCACTACACTTAACCATTTTCTAGTCACTAATACACATTAAAAGTCACTAATCTTAAACATTTTCAAGTCACTACACTTAACCATTTTCAAGTAACTAATTTACATTTCAAGTCACTACACTTCACCATTTTCAAGAAATAAATTTACAATTTCAAGACACTACATTTAACCATTTTTAAGTCACAAGTTCACATGTCAAGTCACTACACTTAACCATTTTCATGAAGCAAGTTCACAATTTTAAGTCACTACACTTAACCATTTTCAAGTCAGTAATTCACATTTCAAGTCACTATACTTAACCATTTTTAAAGTCACTAATTCACAATTCAAGTAACTGCACTTAACTATTTTCAAGTCACTAATTCACATTTCAAGTCACTACACTAAACAATTTTCAAGAAACAAGTTCACAATTTCAAGTCACTACACTTAACCATTTTCATGAAACAAGTTAACAATTTCAAGTCACTAAACTTAACAATTTTTAAAGTCACAAATTCACAATTTCAAGTCACTACACTTAACCATTTTCAAGTAACTAATTACATTTCAAGTCACTATACTTCACCATTTTAAATAAATAAATTCACAATTTCAAGACACTACATTTAACCATTTTCAAGTCACTAATTCACATTTCAACTCACTACACTTAACCATTTTCATGAAACTAGTTAACAATTTCAAGTCACTAATTCACAATTTCAAGTCACTACATTTAACCATTTTAAAGTCACAAGTTCACATTTCAAGTCACTACAGTTAACCATTTTCATGTCACTAATTCACATTTCAAGTCACTACATCTAACCATTTTCCAGAAACAAGTTCACAATTTCAAGTCACTACACTTAACCATTTCAAGAAACAAGTTCACAATTTCAAGTCACTATACTTAACCATTTTCAAGTAACTAATTCACTTTTCATGTAACTACACTTAACAATTTTCAAGAAACAAGTTCATAATTTCAAATCACTACACCTGACCATTTTCAAGTCACTAATTCACTATTTCAAGTCACTACATTTAACCATTTTAAAGTCACAAGTTCACATTTCAAGTCACTACACTTAACCATTTTCAAGAAACAAGTTCACAATTTTAAGTCACTACACATAACCATTTTCAAGTCAGTAATTCACATTTCAAGTCACCTCACTTGACAATTTTCAAGAAACGTGTTCATAACTTCAAGTCACTACATTTAATCATTTTCAAGTCACTAATTCACATTTCAATTAACTACACTTAGCCATTTCAAAGAATCAAGTTAACAATTTCAAGTCACTAGATTTAACCATTTCATTAAACAAGTTCACAATTTCAAGTCACTAAACTTAACATTTTCTATTCACTAATTCTCATTTCAAGTGACTAATTGTCACGCCCCGACTTCCAACGAGGCGTGATTGGCACCCGAAGCCGATAAGGCCCGAGAGAACCAATCTTTGCTCATGTACTCTCATATGTATGTTCGCGTATGCATATCATTTTATCTCCTGTAATTAAATATCGTTAGCGAAAGTCATGGCAATACGTGCAATCTATGAAACTTGGCCGCTAGGGCCATCTCGTCAAAATGAACGTACATCTTTTACTTTCACGATACCCCACATATGTCTACAAAGCCTCTAATAGATACAAGACCATGTCTATACAATACTTACAAAATGCTAAAACCTAATGAACACATGTGACTTGGGAAGCCCCGAAGCAACTAGAGCTCACCAATAATTTGCGGATATCTCGCCACCTACTGCAGAGATCTACTAACACCTGTGCCTGCAGCATGTAAGGTAAGTTCCCCAAAAGGGGTCAGTACGAATAAAGTACTGAGTATGTAAGGCCAGATGAAACTAAAATAGCACATAAGTACTTCCAAGAAATTAAGCGTAAGAGAATAATCAATATGGATATACCTTCGTATAAAAATATGTGGAACCAGGTTCATTACTTCTATTAGTCTCAATACTTGATCAATCAGTCGCATCATTATCACTTTCTTATAACCATCTTCATGTTTATTTACATCTATGCACGTGAGGCATATATTCTCATCTCTTTACAACTATTTTCGGGCTATAATATATATATATAATACCGGACATCCACATTTAGTGGGCTATAATATATAAATATAATACCGGACATCCACATTTAGTGGGCTATCATATATAATTATAATACCGGACATCCACATTTAGTGGGCTATAATATATAAATATAATACCGGACATCCACATTTAGTGGGCTATAATATATATATATAATACCGGACATCCACATTTAGTGGGCTATCATATATAAATATAATACCGGACATCCACATTTAGTGGGCTATCATATATAATTATAATACCGGACATCCACATTTAGTGGGCTATAATATATAAATATAATACCGGACATCCACATTTAGTGGGCTATAATATATATATATAATACCGGACATCCACATTTAGTGGGCTATAATATATAAATATAATACCGGACATCCACATTTAGTGGGCTATAATATATACCCTTTTGATTTTTAATCCATTTTCAATGAACCATAACATAAAGTAACCATTTGTGCATTATTTCTTCACAATCTTATTTCTTTGACATAGCTATGAGAGTGATCCATTAGAGATCATGACACTAAAGCTCACATTTGTATACACATCTCACTTCACTTCACTTCATAAGATTCACATCTTCACTTATGAGGGATAATTATACTAACTTGCACATCGCCTCTCTTAGCACCCTTATGAGGTTGGTACTTTTACTTATGCAAGATTGGTACAAGGATAATCATCATACTATCGGACTTTGGAACAAGACATGATTGGAAAATGCCATCCAAGATGAAATAGATTCTCTTATGTTATTATTCTCTTGAAAATAGGTCCTTTAGAGATTTCAACGTTATGACAACTTTCCTTGAAGCTTTGGATCATTAACCAATGGGTGAGAGGTATGTGAATAAACATTGTGAGAAACATAACACTATTAAAACCATTGGACCATAATCCATGAACAAGGGACATGAGTATAACCACCATGGGAACCGTGGAACATAACCTTATTGGGCTTTTGGAACATTAATCATGAATATGAGACATGTGTATAACTCTACTGGAACTTTGGTTCATGGCATGATTGGAATAATGCTATTCAAACTCAACAAGTCCTCTTTACCTCACTACTCTTGTTGAGGTAGTTCTCTTAGGCTTTACAACATATGACAACTTAAGAACTTCCGTCCATAAATAAGAACTAAGTGGGTCATAATTCGTCTAAGAGGAAAACTCATATGAATAACAATATATATCAACCTTAGTTGGAATACTATAGAACCCACACTTTAGGACAATGAGCACTTCGGAATCAAATGACAATGTGAACACCACATGCTACAAAAGGATATAGAAGAATAACCTTACATACCTTGTATTCTTAATACGAATACACAATCTTAGATGCGCATACAATAGTCCCTCTCCGTTCTTGTGTTTTGCTCTACAACACAAGTTCATAACGAAACCAACATTAACCACCAATTACCTTATAATGGCATAAAATAATAATTAGTCACATGTTTAGCTTTAACATGTCATTTCCCCTTGACAAAACCATTGATAAAAGTATTATTCCAAAAATTCCATAATATTCCCAACATTGACCAATACATGATAATTGACACATTTCACCACAACACTTCTCCTTTACACTTTCTTATCCATACCACATCACAATTAATCCATCAACTTACCTTAATACAACTCATAACACATATCGGTCAAAATCCCACAATTTCCACTTATAGACAATAACAAGTTTAATACCAAAAATAACACCATACATGTTTATATTTTATCCATACCATGCTTTTTCATCAAAGGCACAAGTTATAATTCAAGTTACAATTCCATGGATTTCACATCTTTTTCACAAAACCAAAAGTGCCATGTCCAACACTCCCAAGCATAACCAACATGATATACATAATCTATCATGCTTATAATATGTTAAAGTACAAGAATAAGCACTTACCCAAGCTTGAAAAAGGATGATCTTGCCCAAAAATGCCTTAGGGTTTGAAGAGCACCAAAAAAGTGTTCTTGAGAATTCTAGAAAATGAGAGAAAAGCATGTGTGTGTACAATGAATTAAAATCTGATTTTTGGCCACCTTTTATAACCTTTTAAAGTCATCCTTAGCCATTAAGTCCATCATTGACAAGTCAAGGCAAGAATGGGTCATTTTGACCCATTGGGCCTTTCATGTTTTCTTTCACATTTTGGGTCCTTTTTGGGCCCAATTCACTTAATCCAACAAAATCCATAATTTCTCATGTTTAATTCATTTCATATGCGTTACAACAATATTCCCACTCACGGGATTTATATTTGTAGCCTCAATCCCAAAAACAAGCGATTCTAGCCACGTATGACCCATTTTGGCTATAGGGGTAAAATCGTCATTTTGATGCCAAATTCGTCCTCGGGTAATTGTATCATACCAATATAATATTTCACTAATTTCATGTATATTCTCATGGTTGTAGAAGAAACGTGGCAAAAATCGGTCTGGTACGTCCCCGGGCACCCTTGGAACTTAAGAAAAATTCCAACTTTTGAAAGGTGCGCATAAGCAGCCCGGCACGCTGCCTGGCGCGCCCCCTTGCTGCCTATGGACTAAAAATTTTAGCCCAGAGCGGCGTGGCACGCCCCTGGGCGCGCCCCTCCTTAATTTTTTTCGAAAATTTTGTTTTTCGACTTTTCTTCGCGGGTTTGGTTAGATACTTCAAGTCCTATTCTTTAACTTACTTCTTGGCCTCAATATACTTTGTTTAGAGGTCCTCTTAGCCTCATTTTTTAACCCCACGAATGCGCCATGAAAATCGCAAAACACCTTTTATGCAAGTTTAATCACATAGACAAGGGCCAAATTTCAATTTCTCCATCACTAACATTACCAAATACATACTTATAGCTCGTGACACCTAAGTAAACATTATTTAATGTCGTTAAATAGGGTTAGGCAGGTACGGGGTGTTACACTAATCTTAAATATTTTCAAGAAACAAGTTCGCAATTTCAAGTCACTATATTTAACCATTTTCAAGTAACTAATTCACATTTCAAGTCACTACACTTAACCATTTTAAAGTCACTAATTCACATTTCAAGTCACTACACCTAACCATTTTCAAGAAACAAATTCACAATTTCAAGTCACTACACTTAACCATTTCAAGAAACAAGTTCACAATTTCAAGTCACTATACTTAACCATTTTTAAAGTCACTAATTCACAATTTCAAGTCACTATACTTAACCATTTTTAAAGTCACTAATTAACAATTCAAGTAACTACACTTAACTATTTTCTAGTCACTAATTCACATTTCAAGTCGCTACACGTAACCATTTTCAAGAAACAAGTTCACAATTTCAAGTCACTACATTTAACCATTTCATTAAACAAGTTCTCAATTTCAAGTCACTACACTTAACCATTTTCTAGTCACTAATACACATTAAAAGTCACTAATCTTAAACATTTTCAAGTCACTACACTTAACCATTTTCAAGTCATTAATTCAGATTTCATGTCACTACACCTAACCATTTTCAAGAAACAAGTTCGCAATTTCAAGTCACTACACTTAACCATTTCAAGAAACAAGTTCACAATTTCAAGTCACTATACTTAACCATTTTTAAAGTCACTAATTCACATTTCAAGTCACTACACAACTATTTTCAAGAAACAAGTTCACAATTTCAAGTCGCTACACTTAACCATTTCAAAAACAAGTTCACAATTTCAACTCACTACAGTTAACCATTTTCAAGTCACTAATTCACATTTCAAGTCACTACATCTAACCATTTTCAAGAAACAAGTTCACAATTTCAAGTCACTACACTTAACCATTTCAAGAAACAAGTTCACAATTTCAAGTCACTATACTTAACCATTTTCAAGTAACTAATTCACTTTTCATGTCACTGCACTTAACAATTTTCAAGAAACAAGTTCATAATTTCAAATCACTACACCTGACCATTTTCAAGTCACTAATTCATATTTCAAGTCACTACACTTAACCATTTTATGAAAAAAGTTCACAATTTCATGTCACTACACTTAGCCATTTTCAAGTCTCTAATTCACATTTCAAGTTACTATACTTAACCATTTTCAGGAAAAAAATTCACAATTTCTAGTCAATACACTTAACCATTTCAAGAAAATAGTTCACAATTTCAAGTCACTACACTTAACCATTTTCAAGTAACTAATTTACATTTCAAGTCACTACACTTCACCATTTTCAAGAAATAAATTTACAATTTCAAGACACTACATTTAACCATTTTTAAGTCACAAGTTCACATATCAAGTCACTACACTTAACCATTTTCATGAAGCAAGTTCACAATTTTAAGTCCCTACACTTAAACATTTTCAAGTCAGTAATTCACATTTCAAGTCACTACACTTAACCATTTTCAAGTCACTAATTCACATTTCAACTCACTACACTTAACCATTTTCATGAAACTAGTTAACAATTTCAAGTCACTATACTTAACCATTTTCAAGTAACTAATTCACAATTTCAAGTCACTACATTTAACAATTTTAAAGTCACAAATTCACAATTTCAAGTCACTAAACTTAACAATTTTTAAAGTCACAAATTCACAATTTCAAGTCACTACACTTAACCATTTTCAAGTAACTAATTACATTTCAAGTCACTATACTTCACCATTTTAAATAAACAAATTCACAATTTCAAGACACTACATTTAACCATTTTCAAGTCACTAATTCACATTTCAACTCACTACACTTAACCATTTTCATGAAACTAGTTAACAATTTCAAGTCACTATACTTAACCATTTTCAAGTCACTAATTCACAATTTCAAGTCACTACATTTAACCATTTTAAAGTCACAAGTTCACATTTCAAGTCACTACAGTTAACCATTTTCATGTCACTAATTCACATTTCAAGTCACTACATCTAACCATTTTCAAGAAACAAGTTCACAATTTCAAGTCACTACACTTAACCATTTCAAGAAACAAGTTCACAATTTCAAGTCACTATACTTAACCATTTTCAAGTAACTAATTCACTTTTCATGTAACTGCACTTAACAATTTTCAAGAAACAAGTTCATAATTTCAAATCACTACACCTGACCATTTTCAAGTCACTAATTCACTATTTCAAGTCACTACATTTAACCATTTTAAAGTCACAAGTTCACATTTCAAGTCACTACACTTAACCATTTTCAAGAAACAAGTTCACAATTTTAAGTCACTACACATAACCATTTTCAAGTCAGTAATTCACATTTCAAGTCACCTCACTTGACAATTTTCAAGAAACGTGTTCATAACTTCAAGTCACTACATTTAATCATTTTCAAGTCACTAATTCACATTTCAATTAACTACACTTAGCCATTTCAAAGAATCAAGTTAACAATTTCAAGTCACTAGATTTAACCATTTCATTAAACAAGTTCACAATTTCAAGTCACTAAACTTAACATTTTCTATTCACTAATTCTCATTTCAAGTGACTAATCTTAAATATTTTCAAGAAACAAGTTCGCAATTTCAAGTCACTATATTTAACCATTTTCAAGTAACTAATTCACATTTCAAGTCACTACACTTAACCATTTTCAAGTCACTAATTCACATTTCAAGTCACTACACCTAACCATTTTCAAGAAACAAATTCACAATTTCAAGTCACTACACTTAACCATTTCAAGAAACAAGTTCACAATTTCAAGTCACTATACTTAACCATTTTTAAAGTCACTAATTCACAATTTCAAGTCACTATACTTAACCATTTTTAAAGTCACTAATTAACAATTCAAGTAACTACACTTAACTATTTTCTAGTCACTAATTCACATTTCAAGTCGCTACACGTAACCATTTTAAAGAAACAAGTTCACAATTTCAAGTCACTACATTTAACCATTTCATTAAACAAGTTCTCAATTTCAAGTCACTACACTTAACCATTTTCTAGTCACTAATACACATTAAAAGTCACTAATCTTAAACATTTTCAAGTCACTACACTTAACCATTTTCAAGTAACTAATTTACATTTCAAGTCACTACACTTCACCATTTTCAAGAAATAAATTTACAATTTCAAGACACTACATTTAACCATTTTTAAGTCACAAGTTCACATGTCAAGTCACTACACTTAACCATTTTCATGAAGCAAGTTCACAATTTTAAGTCACTACACTTAACCATTTTCAAGTCAGTAATTCACATTTCAAGTCACTATACTTAACCATTTTTAAAGTCACTAATTCACAATTCAAGTAACTGCACTTAACTATTTTCAAGTCACTAATTCACATTTCAAGTCACTACACTAAACAATTTTCAAGAAACAAGTTCACAATTTCAAGTCACTACACTTAACCATTTTCATGAAACAAGTTAACAATTTCAAGTCACTAAACTTAACAATTTTTAAAGTCACAAATTCACAATTTCAAGTCACTACACTTAACCATTTTCAAGTAACTAATTACATTTCAAGTCACTATACTTCACCATTTTAAATAAATAAATTCACAATTTCAAGACACTACATTTAACCATTTTCAAGTCACTAATTCACATTTCAACTCACTACACTTAACCATTTTCATGAAACTAGTTAACAATTTCAAGTCACTATACTTAACCATTTTCAAGTCACTACATCTAACCATTTTCAAGAAACAAGTTCACAATTTCAAGTCACTACACTTAACCATTTCAAGAAACAAGTTCACAATTTCAAGTCACTATACTTAACCATTTTCAAGTAACTAATTCACTTTTCATGTCACTGCACTTAACAATTTTCAAGAAACAAGTTCATAATTTCAAATCACTACACCTGACCATTTTCAAGTCACTAATTCATATTTCAAGTCACTACACTTAACCATTTTATGAAAAAAGTTCACAATTTCATGTCACTACACTTAGCCATTTTCAAGTCTCTAATTCACATTTCAAGTTACTATACTTAACCATTTTCAGGAAAAAAATTCACAATTTCTAGTCAATACACTTAACCATTTCAAGAAAATAGTTCACAATTTCAAGTCACTACACTTAACCATTTTCAAGTAACTAATTTACATTTCAAGTCACTACACTTCACCATTTTCAAGAAATAAATTTACAATTTCAAGACACTACATTTAACCATTTTTAAGTCACAAGTTCACATTTCAACTCACTACACTTAACCATTTTCATGAAACTAGTTAACAATTTCAAGTCACTATACTTAACCATTTTCAAGTCACTAATTCACAATTTCAAGTCACTACATTTAACCATTTTAAAGTCACAAGTTCACATTTCAAGTCACTACAGTTAACCATTTTCATGTCACTAATTCACATTTCAAGTCACTACATCTAACCATTTTCAAGAAACAAGTTCACAATTTCAAGTCACTACACTTAACCATTTCAAGAAACAAGTTCACAATTTCAAGTCACTATACTTAACCATTTTCAAGTAACTAATTCACTTTTCATGTAACTGCACTTAACAATTTTCAAGAAACAAGTTCATAATTTCAAATCACTACACCTGACCATTTTCAAGTCACTAATTCACTATTTCAAGTCACTACATTTAACCATTTTAAAGTCACAAGTTCACATTTCAAGTCACTACACTTAACCATTTTCAAGAAACAAGTTCACAATTTTAAGTCACTACACATAACCATTTTCAAGTCAGTAATTCACATTTCAAGTCACCTCACTTGACAATTTTCAAGAAACGTGTTCATAACTTCAAGTCACTACATTTAATCATTTTCAAGTCACTAATTCACATTTCAATTAACTACACTTAGCCATTTCAAAGAATCAAGTTAACAATTTCAAGTCACTAGATTTAACCATTTCATTAAACAAGTTCACAATTTCAAGTCACTAAACTTAACATTTTCTATTCACTAATTCTCATTTCAAGTGACTAATCTTAAATATTTTCAAGAAACAAGTTCGCAATTTCAAGTCACTATATTTAACCACTTTCAAGTAACTAATTCACATTTCAAGTCACTACACTTAACCATTTTAAAGTCACTAATTCACATTTCAAGTCACTACACCTAACCATTTTCAAGAAACAAATTCACAATTTCAAGTCACTACACTTAACCATTTCAAGAAACAAGTTCACAATTTCAAGTCACTATACTTAACCATTTTTAAAGTCACTAATTCACAATTTCAAGTCACTATACTTAACCATTTTTAAAGTCACTAATTAACAATTCAAGTAACTACACTTAACTATTTTCTAGTCACTAATTCACATTTCAAGTCGCTACACGTAACCATTTTCAAGAAACAAGTTCACAATTTCAAGTCACTACATTTAACCATTTCATTAAACAAGTTCTCAATTTCAAGTCACTACACTTAACCATTTTCTAGTCACTAATACACATTAAAAGTCACTAATCTTAAACATTTTCAAGTCACTACACTTAACCATTTTCAAGTCATTAATTCAGATTTCATGTCACTACACCTAACCATTTTCAAGAAACAAGTTCGCAATTTCAAGTCACTACACTTAACCATTTCAAGAAACAAGTTCACAATTTCAAGTCACTATACTTAACCATTTTTAAAGTCACTAATTCACATTTCAAGTCACTACACAACTATTTTCAAGAAACAAGTTCACAATTTCAAGTCGCTACACTTAACCATTTCAAAAACAAGTTCACAATTTCAACTCACTACAGTTAACCATTTTCAAGTCACTAATTCACATTTCAAGTCACTACATCTAACCATTTTCAAGAAACAAGTTCACAATTTCAAGTCACTACACTTAACCATTTCAAGAAACAAGTTCACAATTTCAAGTCACTATACTTAACCATTTTCAAGTAACTAATTCACTTTTCATGTCACTGCACTTAACAATTTTCAAGAAACAAGTTCATAATTTCAAATCACTACACCTGACCATTTTCAAGTCACTAATTCATATTTCAAGTCACTACACTTAACCATTTTATGAAAAAAGTTCACAATTTCATGTCACTACACTTAGCCATTTTCAAGTCTCTAATTCACATTTCAAGTTACTATACTTAACCATTTTCAGGAAAAAAATTCACAATTTCTAGTCAATACACTTAACCATTTCAAGAAAATAGTTCACAATTTCAAGTCACTACACTTAACCATTTTCAAGTAACTAATTTACATTTCAAGTCACTACACTTCACCATTTTCAAGAAATAAATTTACAATTTCAAGACACTACATTTAACCATTTTTAAGTCACAAGTTCACATTTCAACTCACTACACTTAACCATTTTCATGAAACTAGTTAACAATTTCAAGTCACTATACTTAACCATTTTCAAGTCACTAATTCACAATTTCAAGTCACTACATTTAACCATTTTAAAGTCACAAGTTCACATTTCAAGTCACTACAGTTAACCATTTTCATGTCACTAATTCACATTTCAAGTCACTACATCTAACCATTTTCAAGAAACAAGTTCACAATTTCAAGTCACTACACTTAACCATTTCAAGAAACAAGTTCACAATTTCAAGTCACTATACTTAACCATTTTCAAGTAACTAATTCACTTTTCATGTAACTGCACTTAACAATTTTCAAGAAACAAGTTCATAATTTCAAATCACTACACCTGACCATTTTCAAGTCACTAATTCACTATTTCAAGTCACTACATTTAACCATTTTAAAGTCACAAGTTCACATTTCAAGTCACTACACTTAACCATTTTCAAGAAACAAGTTCACAATTTTAAGTCACTACACATAACCATTTTCAAGTCAGTAATTCACATTTCAAGTCACCTCACTTGACAATTTTCAAGAAACGTGTTCATAACTTCAAGTCACTACATTTAATCATTTTCAAGTCACTAATTCACATTTCAATTAACTACACTTAGCCATTTCAAAGAATCAAGTTAACAATTTCAAGTCACTAGATTTAACCATTTCATTAAAAAAGTTCACAATTTCAAGTCACTAAACTTAACATTTTCTATTCACTAATTCTCATTTCAAGTGACTAATCTTAAATATTTTCAAGAAACAAGTTCGCAATTTCAAGTCACTATATTTAACCATTTTCAAGTAACTAATTCACATTTCAAGTCACTACACTTAACCATTTTAAAGTCACTAATTCACATTTCAAGTCACTACACCTAACCATTTTCAAGAAACAAATTCACAATTTCAAGTCACTACACTTAACCATTTCAAGAAACAAGTTCACAATTTCAAGTCACTATACTTAACCATTTTTAAAGTCACTAATTCACAATTTCAAGTCACTATACTTAACCATTTTTAAAGTCACTAATTAACAATTCAAGTAACTACACTTAACTATTTTCTAGTCACTAATTCACATTTCAAGTCGCTACACGTAACCATTTTCAAGAAACAAGTTCACAATTTCAAGTCACTACATTTAACCATTTCATTAAACAAGTTCTCAATTTTAAGTCACTACACTTAACCATTTTCTAGTCACTAATACACATTAAAAGTCACTAATCTTAAACATTTTCAAGTCACTACACTTAACCATTTTCAAGTCATTAATTCAGATTTCATGTCACTACACCTAACCATTTTCAAGAAACAAGTTCACAATTTCAAGTCACGACACTTAACCATTTCAAAAAACAAGTTCACAATTTCAAGTCACTATACTTAACCATTTTTAAAGTCACTAATTTACATTTCAAGTCACTACACAACTATTTTCAAGAAACAAGTTCACAATTTCAAGTCGCTACACTTAACCATTTCAAAAACAAGTTCACAATTTCAACTCACTACAGTTAACCATTTTCAAGTCACTAATTCACATTTCAAGTCACTACATCTAACCATTTTCAAGAAACAAGTTCACAATTTCAAGTCACTACACTTAACCATTTCAAGAAACAAGTTCACAATTTCAAGTCACTATACTTAACCATTTTCAAGTAACTAATTCACTTTTCATGTCACTGCACTTAACAATTTTCAAGAAACAAGTTCATAATTTCAAATCACTACACCTGACCATTTTCAAGTCACTAATTCATATTTCAAGTCACTACACTTAACCATTTTATGAAAAAAGTTCACAATTTCATGTCACTACACTTAGCCATTTTCAAGTCTCTAATTCACATTTCAAGTTACTATACTTAACCATTTTCAGGAAAAAAATTCACAATTTCTAGTCAATACACTTAACCATTTCAAGAAAATAGTTCACAATTTCAAGTCACTACACTTAACCATTTTCAAGTAACTAATTTACATTTCAAGTCACTACACTTCACCATTTTCAAGAAATAAATTTACAATTTCAAGACACTACATTTAACCATTTTTAAGTCACAAGTTCACATTTCAACTCACTACACTTAACCATTTTCATGAAACTAGTTAACAATTTCAAGTCACTATACTTAACCATTTTCAAGTCACTAATTCACAATTTCAAGTCACTACATTTAACCATTTTAAAGTCACAAGTTCACATTTCAAGTCACTACAGTTAACCATTTTCATGTCACTAATTCACATTTCAAGTCACTACATCTAACCATTTTCAAGAAACAAGTTCACAATTTCAAGTCACTACACTTAACCATTTCAAGAAACAAGTTCACAATTTCAAGTCACTATACTTAACCATTTTCAAGTAACTAATTCACTTTTCATGTAACTGCACTTAACAATTTTCAAGAAACAAGTTCATAATTTCAAATCACTACACCTGACCATTTTCAAGTCACTAATTCACTATTTCAAGTCACTACATTTAACCATTTTAAAGTCACAAGTTCACATTTCAAGTCACTACACTTAACCATTTTCAAGAAACAAGTTCACAATTTTAAGTCACTACACATAACCATTTTCAAGTCAGTAATTCACATTTCAAGTCACCTCACTTGACAATTTTCAAGAAACGTGTTCATAACTTCAAGTCACTACATTTAATCATTTTCAAGTCACTAATTCACATTTCAATTAACTACACTTAGCCATTTCAAAGAATCAAGTTAACAATTTCAAGTCACTAGATTTAACCATTTCATTAAAAAAGTTCACAATTTCAAGTCACTAAACTTAACATTTTCTATTCACTAATTCTCATTTCAAGTGACTAATCTTAAATATTTTCAAGAAACAAGTTCGCAATTTCAAGTCACTATATTTAACCATTTTCAAGTAACTAATTCACATTTCAAGTCACTACACTTAACCATTTTCAAGTCACTAATTCACATTTCAAGTCACTACACCTAACCATTTTCAAGAAACAAATTCACAATTTCAAGTCACTACACTTAACCATTTCAAGAAACAAGTTCACAATTTCAAGTCACTATACTTAACCATTTTTAAAGTCACTAATTCACAATTTCAAGTCACTATACTTAACCATTTTTAAAGTCACTAATTAACAATTCAAGTAACTACACTTAACTATTTTCTAGTCACTAATTCACATTTCAAGTCGCTACACGTAACCATTTTCAAGAAACAAGTTCACAATTTCAAGTCACTACATTTAACCATTTCATTAAACAAGTTCTCAATTTCAAGTCACTACACTTAACCATTTTCTAGTCACTAATACACATTAAAAGTCACTAATCTTAAACATTTTCAAGTCACTACACTTAACCATTTTCAAGTAACTAATTTACATTTCAAGTCACTACACTTCACCATTTTCAAGAAATAAATTTACAATTTCAAGACACTACATTTAACCATTTTTAAGTCACAAGTTCACATGTCAAGTCACTACACTTAACCATTTTCATGAAGCAAGTTCACAATTTTAAGTCACTACACTTAACCATTTTCAAGTCAGTAATTCACATTTCAAGTCACTATACTTAACCATTTTTAAAGTCACTAATTCACAATTCAAGTAACTGCACTTAACTATTTTCAAGTCACTAATTCACATTTCAAGTCACTACACTAGACAATTTTCAAGAAACAAGTTCACAATTTCAAGTCACTACACTTAACCATTTTCATGAAACAAGTTAACAATTTCAAGTCACTATACTTAACCATTTTTAAAGTCACTAATTCACAATTTCAAGTCACTATACTTAACCATTTTTAAAGTCACTAATTAACAATTCAAGTAACTACACCTAACTATTTTCTAGTCACTAATTCACATTTCAAGTCGCTACACGTAACCATTTTCAAGAAACAAGTTCACAATTTCAAGTCACTACATTTAACCATTTCGTTAAACAAGTTCTCAATTTCAAGTCACTACACTTAACCATTTTCTAGTCACTAATACACATTAAAAGTCACTAATCTTAAACATTTTCAAGTCACTACACTTAACCATTTTCAAGTCATTAATTCAGATTTCATGTCACTACACCTAACCATTTTCAAGAAACAAGTTCACAATTTCAAGTCACGACACTTAACCATTTCAAAAAACAAGTTCACAATTTCAAGTCACTATACTTAACCATTTTTAAAGTCACTAATTTACATTTCAAGTCACTACACAACTATTTTCAAGAAACAAGTTCACAATTTCAAGTCGCTACACTTAACCATTTCAAAAACAAGTTCACAATTTCAACTCACTACAGTTAACCATTTTCAAGTCACTAATTCACATTTCAAGTCACTACATCTAACCATTTTCAAGAAACAAGTTCACAATTTCAAGTCACTACACTTAACCATTTCAAGAAACAAGTTCACAATTTCAAGTCACTATATTTAACCATTTTCAAGTAACTAATTCACATTTCAAGTCACTATACTTTACCATTTTCAAGTCACTAATTCACATTTCAAGTCACTACACCTAACCATTTTCAAGAAACAAGTTCACAATTTCAAGTCACTACACTTAACCATTTTCAAGTCAGTAATTCACATTTCAAATCCATACACTTAACAATTTTCATGAAACATGTTCACAATTTCAAGTCACTACATTTTACCATTTTCAAGTCACTAATTCACATATTAATTCACTACACTCAACCATTTTCAAGTCACTAATTCACATTTCAACTCACTACACTTAACCAATTTCATGAAACTAGTTAACAATTTCAAGTCACTATACTTAACCATTTTCAAGTCACTAATTCACAATTTCAAGTCACTACATTTAACAATTTAAAAGTCACAAGTTCACAATTTTAAGTCACTACACATAACCATTTTCAAGTCAGTAATTCACATTTCAAGTAACTACACTTGACAATTTTCAAGAAACGTGTTCATAACTTTAAGTCACTACATTTAATCATTTTCAAGTCACTAATTCACATTTCAATTCACTACACTTAACCATTTCAAAGAATCAAGTTAACAATTTCAAGCCACTAGATTTAACCATTTTTATGAAACAAGTTCACAATTTCAAGTCACTAAACTTAACATTTTCTATTCACTAATTCACATTTCAAGTGACTAATCTTAAATATTTTCAAGAAACAAGTTCACAATTTCAAGTCACTACACTTAACCATTCTCTAGTCACTAATTCACATTAAAAGTCACTAATCTTAAACATTTTCAAGAAAATAGTTCGCAATTTCAAGTCACTATATTAAACCATTTTCAAGTCACTACACTTAACCATTTACAAGTAACTAATTTACATTTCAAGTCCCTACACTTCACCATTTTCAAGAAATAAATTCACAATTTCAAGACACTACATTTAACCATTTTTAAGTCACTAGTTCACATTTCAAGTCACTACACTTAACCATTTTCATGAAGCAAGTTCTCAATTTTAAGTCACTACACTTAACCATTTTCAAGTCAGTGATTCATATTTCAAGTCACTACACTTAACAATTTTCAAGAAACATGTTCACAGTTTCAAGTCACTACATTTAACCATTTTCAAGTCACTAATTCACATATTAATTCACTACACTTAACCATTTTCAAGTCACTAATTCACATTTCAACTCACTACACTTAACCATTTTCATGAAACTAGTTAACAATTTCAAGTCACTATACTTAACCATTTTCAAGTCACTAATTCACAAATTTCAAGTCACTACATTTAACCATTTTAAAGTCACAAGTTCACATTTCAAGTCACTACACTTAACCATTTTCAAGAAACAAGTTCACAATTTTAAGTCACTACACATAACCATTTTCAAGTTAGTAATTCACATTTCAAGTCACCTCACTTGACAATTTTCAAGAAACGTGTTCATAACTTCAAGTCACTACATTTAATCATTTTCAAGTCACTAATTCACATTTCAATTCACTACACTTAACCATTTCAAAGAATCAAGTTAACAATTTCAAGTCACTAGATTTAACCATTTCATTAAACAAGTTCACAATTTCAAGTCACTAAACTTAACATTTTCTATTCACTAATTCACATTTCAAGTGACTAATCTTAAATATTTTCAAGAAACAAGTTCGTAATTTCAAGTCACTATATTTAACCATTTTCAAGTAACTAATTCACATTTCAAGTCACTATACTTTACCATTTTCAAGTCACTAATTCACATTTCAAGTCACTACACCTAACCATTTTCAAGAAACAAGTTCACAATTTCAAGTCACTACACTTAACCATTTTCAAGTCAGTAATTCACATTTCAAGTCCATACACTTAACAATTTTCATGAAACATGTTCACAATTTCAAGTCACTACATTTTACCAGTTTCAAGTCACTAATTCACATATTAATTCACTACACTCAACCATTTTCAATTCACTAATTCACATTTCAACTCACTACACTTAACCAATTTCATGAAACTAGTTAACAATTTCAAGTCACTATACTTAACCATTTTCAAGTCACTAATTCACAATTTCAAGTCACTACATTTAACAATTTAAAAGTCACAAGTTCACAATTTTAAGTCACTACACATAACCATTTTCAAGTCAGTAATTCACATTTCAAGTAACTACACTTGACAATTTTCAAGAAACGTGTTCATAACTTTAAGTCACTACATTTAATCATTTTCAAGTCACTAATTCACATTTCAATTCACTACACTTAACCATTTCAAAGAATCAAGTTAACAATTTCAAGCCACTAGATTTAACCATTTTTATGAAACAAGTTCACAATTTCAAGTCACTAAACTTAACATTTTCTATTCACTAATTCACATTTCAAGTGACTAATCTTAAATATTTTCAAGAAACAAGTTCTCAATTTCAAGTCACTACACTTAACCATTCTCTAGTCACTAATTCACATTAAAAGTCACTAATCTTAAACATTTTCAAGAAAATAGTTCGCAATTTCAAGTCACTATATTAAACCATTTTCAAGTCACTACACTTAACCATTTACAAGTAACTAATTTACATTTCAAGTCCCTACACTTCACCATTTTCAAGAAATAAATTCACAATTTCAAGACACTACATTTAACCATTTTTAAGTCACTAGTTCACATTTCAAGTCACTACACTTAACCATTTTCATGAAGCAAGTTCTCAATTTTAAGTCACTACACTTAACCATTTTCAAGTCAGTGATTCATATTTCAAGTCACTACACTTAACAATTTTCAAGAAACATGTTCACAATTTCAAGTCACTACATTTAAGCATTTTCAAGTCACTAATTCACATATTAATTCACTACACTTAACCATTTTCAAGTCACTAATTCACATTTCAACTCACTACACTTAACCATTTTCATGAAACTAGTTAACAATTTCAAGTCACTATACTTAACCATTTTCAAATCACTAATTCACAAATTTCAAGTCACTACATTTAACCATTTTAAAGTCACAAGTTCACATTTCAAGTCACTACACTTAACCATTTTCAAGAAACAAGTTCACAATTTTAAGTCACTACACATAACCATTTTCAAGTCAGTAATTCACATTTCAAGTCACCTCACTTGACAATTTTCAAGAAACGTGTTCATAACTTCAAGTCACTACATTTAATCATTTTCAAGTCACTAATTCACATTTCAATTCACTACACTTAACCATTTCAGAGAATCAAGTTAACAATTTCAAGTCACTAGATTTAACCATTTCATTAAACAAGTTCACAATTTCAAGCCACTAAACTTAACATTTTCTATTCACTAATTCACATTTCAAGTGACTAATCTTAAATATTTTCAAGAAACAAGTTCGTAATTTCAAGTCACTATATTTAACCATTTTTAAGTAACTAATTCACATTTCAAGTCACTATACTTTACCATTTTCAAGTCACTAATTCACATTTCAAGTCACTACACCTAACCATTTTCAAGAAACAAGTTCACAATTTCAAGTTACTACACTTAACCATTTTCAAGTCAGTAATTCACATTTCAAGTCACTACACTTAACAATTTTCATGAAACATGTTCACAATTTCAAGTCACTACATTTAACCATTTTCAAGTCACTAATTCACATATTAATTCACTACACTCAACCATTTTCAAGTCACTAATTCACATTTCAACTCACTACACTTAACCATTTTCATGAAACTAGTTAACAATTTCAAGTCACTATACTTAACCATTTTCAAGTCACTAATTCACAATTTCAAGTCACTACATTTAACCATTTTAAAGTCACAAGTTCACATTTCAAGTCACTACACTTAACCATTTTCAAGAAACCAGTTCACAATTTTAAGTCACTACACATAACCATTTTCAAGTCAGTAATTCATATTTTAAGTCACCTCACTAGACAATTTTCAAGAAACGTGTTCATAACTTCAAGTCACTACATTTAATCATTTTCAAGTCACTAATTCACATTTCAATTCACTACACTTAGCCATTTCATTAAACAAGTTCTCAATTTCAAGTCACTACACTTAACCATTTTCTAGTCACTAATTCACATTAAAAGTCACTAATCTTAAACATTTTCAAGAAACATGTTCGCAATTTCAAGTCAATATATTAAACCATTTTCAAGTCACTACACTTAACAATTTTCAAGTCACTAATTCAGATTTCATGTCACTACACCTAACCATTTTCAAGAAACAAGTTCACAATTTCAAGTCACTAAACTTAACCATTTCAAGAAACAAGTTCACAATTTCAAGTCACTATACTTAACCATTTTTAAAGTCACTAATTCACATTTCAAGTCACTACACAACTATTTTCAAGAAAAAAGTTCACAATTTCAAGTCGCTACACTTAACCATTTCAAGAAACAAGTTCACAATTTCAACTCACTACAGTTAATCATTTTCAAGTCACTAATTCACATTTCAAGTCACTACATCTAACCATTTTCAAAAAACAAGTTCACAATTTCAAGTCACTACACTTAACCATTTCAAGAAACAAGTTCACAATTTCAAGTCACTATACTTAACCATTTTCAAGTAACTAATTCACTTTTTATGTAACTGAACTTAACAATTTTCAAGAAACAAGTTCATAATTTCAAATCACTACACCTGACCATTTTCAAGTCACTAATTCATATTTCAAGTCACTACACTTAACCATTTTATGAAAAAAGTTCACAATTTCAAGTCACTACACTTAGCCATTTTCAAGTCTCTAATTCACATTTCAAGTTACTACACTTAACCATTTTCAGAAAACAAATTAACAATTTCTAGTCAATACACTTAACCATTTCAAGAAAATAGTTCACAATTTCAAGTCACTACACTTAACCATTTTCAGGAAACAAGTTCACAATTTCAAGTCACTACATTTAACCATTTCATTAAACAAGTTCTCAATTTCAAGTCACTACACTTAACCATTTTCTAGTCACTAATTCACATTAAAAGTCACTAATCTTAAACATTTTAAAGAAACATGGTCGCAATTTCAAGTCAATATATTAAACCATTTTCAAGTCACTACACTTAACCATTTTCAAGTCACTAATTCAGATTTCATGTCACTACACCTAACCATTTTCAAGAAACAAGTTCACAATTTCAAGTCACTAAACTTAACCATTTCAAGAAACAAGTTCACAATTTCAAGTCACTATACTTAACCATTTTTAAAGTCACTAATTCACATTTCAAGTCACTACACAACTATTTTCAAGAAACAAGTTCACAATTTCAACTCACTACAGTTAATCATTTTCAAGTCACTAATTCACATTTCAAGTCACTACATCTAACCATTTTCAAAAAACAAGTTCACAATTTCAAGTCACTACACTTAACCATTTCAAGAAACAAGTTCACAATTTCAAGTCAATATACTTAACCATTTTCAAGTAACTAATTCACTTTTTATGTAACTGCACTTAACAATTTTCAAGAAACAAGTTCATAATTTCAAGTCACTACACTTAGCCATTTTCAAGTCTCTAATTCACATTTTAAGTTACTACACTTAACCATTTTCAGGAAACAAATTAACAATTTCTAGTCAATACACTTAACCATTTCAAGAAAATAGTTCACAATTTCAAGTCACTACACTTAACCATTTTCAGGAAACAAATTAACAATTTCTAGTCAATACACTTAACCATTTCAAGAAAATAGTTCACAATTTCAAGTCACTACACTTAACCATTTTCAAGTAACTAATTTACATTTCAAGTCACTACACTTCACCATTATCAAGAAATAAATTTACAATTTCAAGACACTACATTTAACCATTTTTAAGTCACAAGTTCACATGTCAAGTCACTACACTTAACCATTTTCATGAAGCAAGTTCACAATTTCAAGTCACTACATTTAACCATTTTCAAGTCATTAATTCACATTTCAATTCACTACACTTAACCATTTTCAAGTCACTAATTCACATTTCAACTCACTACACTTAACCATTTTCATGAAACAAGTTAACAATTTCAAGTCACTAAACTTAACAATTTTTAAAGTCACTAATTCACAATTTCAAGTCACTACACTTAAACATTTTCAAGTAACTAATTACATTTCAAGTCACTATACTTCACCATTTTAAATAAAAAAATTCACAATTTCAAGACACTACATTTAACCATTTTTAAGTCACAAGTTCGCATTTCAAGTCACTACACTTAACCATTTTCATGAAGCAAGTTCACAATTTTAAGTCACTACACTTAACCATTTTCAAGTCAGTAATTCACATTTCAAGTCACTACACTTAACAATTTTCAAGAAACATGTTCACAATTTTAAGTCACTACATTTAACCATTTTCAAGTCACTAATTCACATATTAATTCACTACACTTAACCATTTTCAAGTCACTAATTCACATTTCAACTCACTACATTTAACCATTTTTATGAAACAAGTTAACAATTTCAAGTCACTATATTTAACCATTTTCAAGTCACTATATTAAACCATTTTAAAGTCACAAGTTCACATTTCAAGTCACTACACTTAACCGTTTTCAAGAAACAAGTTCACAATTTTAAGTCACTACACATAACCATTTTCAAGTCAGTAATTCACATTTCAAGTCACTACACTTGACAATTTTCAAGAAACGTGTTCATATCTTCAAGTCACTACATTTAATCATTTTCAAGTCACTAATTCACATTTCAATTCACTACACTTAGCCATTTCAAAGAATCAAGTTCACAATTTCAAGTCACTAGATTTGACCATTTCATTAAACAAGTTCACAATTTCAAGTCACAAACTTAACATTTTCTAGTCACAAATTCACATTTCAAGTGACTAATCTTAAATATTTTCAAGAAACAAGTTCGTAATTTCAAGTCACTATATTTAACCATTTTCAAGTAACTAATTCACATTTCAAGTCACTATACTTAACCATTTCAAAGTCACTAATTCACATTTCAATTCACTACACCTAACCATTTTCAAGAAACAAGTTCACAATTTCAAGTCACTACACTTAACCATTTCAAGAAACAAGTTAACAATTTCAAGTCACTATACTTAATCATTTTTAAAGTCACTAATTCAAATTTTAAAGTCACTACAATTAACCATTTCAAGAAACAAGTTAACAATTTCAAGTCACTATACTTAACCATTTTTAAAGTCACTAATTCACAATTCAAGTAACTGCACTTAACTATTTTCAAGTCACTAATTCACATTTCAAGTCACTACACTAAACCATTTTCAAGAAACAAGTTCACAATTTCAAGTCACTACACTTAACCATTTTCATGAAACAAGTTAACAATTTCAAGTCACTAAACTTAAGATTTTTTAAAGTCACTAATTCACAATTTCAAGTCACTACACTTAACCATTTTCAAGTAACTAATTATATTTCAAGTCACTATACTTCACCATTTTAAATAAATAAATTCACAATTTCAAGACACTACATTTAACTATTTTTAAGTCACAAGTTCACATTTCAAGTCACTACACTTAACCATTTTCATGAAGCAAGTTTACAATTTTAAGTCACTACACTTAACCATTTTCAAGTCAGTAATTCACATTTCAAGTCACTACACTTAAAATTTTTAAAGAAACATGTTCACAATTTCAAGTCACTACATTTAAGCATTTTCAAGTCACTAATTCACATATTAATTCACTACACTTAACCATTTTCAAGTCACTAATTCACATTTCAACTCACTACACTTAACCATTTTTATGAAACAAGTTAACAATTTCAAGTCACTATACTTAACCATTTTCAAGTCACTAATTCACAATTTCAAGTCACTATATTTAACCATTTTAAAGTCACAAGTTCACATTTCAAGTCACTACACTTAACCATTTTCAAGAAACAAGTTCACAATTTTAAGTCACTACACATAACCATTTTCAAGTCAGTAATTCACATTTCAAGTCACTACACTTGACAATTTTCAAGAAACGTGTTCATAACTTCAAGTCACTACATTTAATCATTTTCAAGTCACTAATTCACATTTCAATTCACTACACTTAGCCATTTCAAAGAATCAAGTTCACAATTTCAAGTCACTAGATTTAACCATTTCATTAAACAAGTTCACAATTTCAATTCACTAAACTTAACATTTTCTAGTCACAAATTCACATTTCAAGTGACTAATCTTAAATATTTTCAAGAAACAAGTTCGCAATTTCAAGTCACTATATTTAACCATTTTCAAGTAACTAATTCACATTTCAAGTCACTACACCTAACCATTTTTAAGAAACAAGTTCACAATTTCAAGTCACTACATTTAACCATTTTCAAGTCAGTAATTCACATTTCAAGACACTACACTTAACAATTTTCATGAAACATGTTCACAATTTCAAGTCACTATACTTAATCATTTTTAAAGTCACTAATTCACAATTTAAAGTCACTACAATTAACCATTTCAAGAAACAAGTTAACAATTTCAAGTCACTATACTTAACCATTTTTAAAGTCACTAATTCACAATTCAAGTTACTGCACTTAACTATTTTCAAGTCACTAATTCACATTTCAAGTCACTACACTAAACCATTTTCAAGAAACAAGTTCACAATTTCAAGTCACAACACTTAACCATTTTCTAGTCACTAATTAACATTAAAAGTCACTAATCTTAAACATTTTCAAGAAAACAGTTCGCAATTTCAAGTCACTATATTAAATCATTTTCAAGTCACTACACTTAACCATTTTCAAGTAACTAATTTACATTTCAAGTCACTACACTTCACCATTTTCAAGAAATAAATTTACAATTTCAAGACACTACATTTAACCATTTTTAAGTCACAAGTTCACATTTCAAGTCACTACACTTAACCATTTTCATGAAGCAAGTTCTCAATTTTAAGTCACTACACTTAACCATTTTCAAGCCAGTAATTCACATTTCAAGTCACTACACTTAACAATTTTCAAGAAACATGTTCACATTTTCAAGTCACTACATTTAACCATTTTTAAGTCACTAATTCACATATTAATTCACTACTCTTAACCATTTTCAAGTCACTAATTCACATTTCTACTCACTACACTTAACCATTTTCATGAAACTAGTTAACAATTTCAAGTCACTATACTTAACCATTTTCAAGTCACTAATTCACAATTTCAAGTCACTACATTTAACCAATTTAAAGTCACAAGTTCACATTTCAAGTCACTACACTTAACCATTTTCAAGAAACAAGTTCACAATTTTAAGTCACTACACATAACCATTTTCAAGTCAGTAATTCACATTTCAAGTCACTACACTTGACAATTTTCAAGAAACGTGTTCATATCTTCAACTCACTACATTTAATCATTTTCAAGTCACTAATTCACATTTCAATTCACTAAACTTAGCCATTTCAAAGAATCAAGTTCACAATTTCAAGTCACTAGATTTAACCATTTCATTAAACAAGTTCACAATTTCAAGTCACTAAACTTAACATTTTCTATTCACTAATTCACATTTCAAGTGACTAATCTTAAATATTTTCAAGAAACAAGTTCGCAATTTCAAGTCACTATATTTAACCATTTTCAAGTAACTAATTCACATTTCAAGTCACTATACTTTACCATTTTCAAGTCACTAATTCACATTTCAAGTCACTACACCTAACCATTTTTAAGAAACAAGTTCACAATTTCAAGTCACTACATTTAACCATTTTCAAGTCAGTAATTCACATTTCAAGTCACTACACTTAACAATTTTCATGAAACATGTTCACAATTTCAAGTCACTACATTTAACCATTTTCAAGTCACTAATTCACATATTAATTCACTACATTCAACCATTTTCAAGTCACTAATTCACATTTCAACTCACTACACTTAACCATTTTCATGAAACTAGTTAACAATTTCAAGTCACTATACTTAACCATTTTCAAGTCACTAATTCACAATTTCAAGTCACTATATTTAACCATTTTAAAGTCACAAGTTCACATTTCAAGGCACTACACTTAACCATTTTCAAGAAACAAGTTCACAATTTTAAGTCACTACACATAACCATTTTCAAGTCAGTAATTCACATTTTAAGTCACCTCACTAGACAATTTTCAAGAAACGTGTTCATAACTTCAAGTCACTACATTTAATCATTTTCAAGTCACTAATTCACATTTCAATTCACTACACTTAGCCATTTCAAAGAATCAAGTTAACAATTTCAAGTCACTAGATTTAACCATTTCATTAAACAAGTTCGCAATTTCAAGTCACTATATTTAACCATTTTCAAGTAACTAATTCACATTTCAAGTCACTACAATTAACCATTTTAAAGTCACTAATTCACATTTCAAGTCACTACACCTAACCATTTTCAAGAAACAAATTCACAATTTCAAGTCACTACACTTAACCATTTCAAGAAACAAGTTCACAATTTCAAGTCACTATACTTAACCATTTTTAAAGTCACTAATTCACAATTTCAAGTCACTATACTTAACTATTTTTAAAGTCACTAATTAACAATTCAAGTAACTGCACTTAACTATTTTCAAGTCACTAATTCACATTTCAAGTCGCTACACTTAACCATTTTCAAGAAACAAGTTCACAATTTCAAGTCACTACATTTAACCATTTCATTAGACAAGTTCTCAATTTCAAGTCACTACACTTAACCATTTTCTAGTCACTAATTCACATTAAAAGTCACTAATCTTAAACATTTTCAAGAAACATGTTCGCAATTTCAAGTCAATATATTAAACCATTTTCAAGTCACTACACTTAACCATTTTCAAGTCTTTAATTCAGATTTCATGTCACTACACCTAACCATTTTCAAGAAACAAGTTCAAAATTTCAAGTCACTACACTTAACCATTTCAAGAAACAAGTTCACAATTTCAATTCACTATACTTAACCATTTTTAAAGTCACTAATTCACATTTCAAGTCACTACACAACTTTTTTCAAGAAACAAGTTCGCAATTTCAAGTCGCTACACTTAACCATTTCAAGAAACAAGTTCACAATTTCAAGTCACTACAGTTAACCATTTTCAAGTCACTAATTCACATTTCAAGTCGCTACATCTAACCATTTTCAAGAAACAAGTTCACAATTTCAAGTCACTACACTTAACCATTTCAAGAAAGAAGTTCACAATTTCAAGTCACTATACTTAACCATTTTCAAGTAACTAATTCACTTTTCATATCACTGCACTTAACAATTTTCAAAAAACAAGTTCATAATTTTAAATCACTACACTTGACCATTTTCAAGTCACTAATTCATATTTCAAGTCACTACACTTAACCATTTCATGAAAAAATTCACAATTTCAAGTCTTTACACTTAGCCATTTTGAAGTCTCTAATTCACATTTCAAGTTACTACACTTAAACATTTTTAAGTCACAAGTTCACATGTCAAGTCACTACACTTAACCATTTTCATGAAGCAAGTTCACAATTTTAAGTCACTATACATAACCATTTTCAAGTCAGTAATTCACATTTCAAGTCACTACACTTAACAATATTAAAGAAACATGTTCACAATTTCAAGTCACTACATTTAACCATTTTCAAGTCACTAATTCACATTCCAATTCACTACACTTAACCATTTTCAAGTCACTAATTCACATTTCAACTCACTACACTTAACCATTTTCATGAAACAAGTTAACAATTTCAAGTCACTAAACTTAACAATTTTTAAAGTCACTAATTCACAATTTCAAGTCACTACACTTAACCATTTTCAAGTAACTAATTACATTTCAAGTCACTACACTTCACCATTTTCAAGAAATAAATTCACAATTTCAAGACACTACATTTAACCATTTTTAAGTCACAAGTTCACATTTCAAGTCACTACACTTAACCATTTTCATGAAGCAAGTTCACAATTTTAAGTCACTACACGTAACCATTTTCAAGTGACTAATTCACATTTCAAATCACTACACATGACCATTTTAATGAATCAATTTCACAATTTCAAGTCACTACGCTTAGCAATTTTCAAGTTATTATTCACATTTCAAGTCACTACACTTAACCATTTTCAAGAAACAAGTTCACAATTTCAAGTCACAACGCTTAACCATTTCCAGAAAAAAGTTCACAATTTCAAGTCACTATACTTAACCATTTTAAAATAGCTAATTCACTTTTCAAGTAACTGCACTTAACTATTTTCAAGTCACTAATTCACATTTCAAGTCTCTACACTAAACAATTTTCAAGAAATAAGTTCACAATTTCAAGTCACTACATTTAACCATTTCATTAAAAAAGTTCACAATTTCAAGTCACTACACTTAACTACTTTCAAGTCACTAATTCACATTTCAAGTCACTACACTTAACAATTTTCAAGAAACAAGTTCATGATTTCAAGTCACTACAATTAACCATTTCATTAAACAAGTTCACACTTTTAAGTCACTACACTTAACTATTTTCAAGTCACTACACTTAACCATTTTCAAGAAACCAGTTCACAATTTTAAGTCACTACACATAACCATTTTCAAGTCAGTAATTCATATTTTAAGTCACCTCACTAGACAATTTTCAAGAAACGTGTTCATAACTTCAAGTCACTACATTTAATCATTTTCAAGTCACTAATTCACATTTCAATTCACTACACTTAGCCATTTCATTAAACAAGTTCTCAATTTCAAGTCACTACACTTAACCATTTTCTAGTCACTAATTCACATTAAAAGTCACTAATCTTAAACATTTTCAAGAAACATGTTCGCAATTTCAAGTCAATATATTAAACCATTTTCAAGTCACTACACTTAACAATTTTCAAGTCACTAATTCAGATTTCATGTCACTACACCTAACCATTTTCAAGAAACAAGTTCACAATTTCAAGTCACTAAACTTAACCATTTCAAGAAACAAGTTCACAATTTCAAGTCACTATACTTAACCATTTTTAAAGTCACTAATTCACATTTCAAGTCACTACACAACTATTTTCAAGAAAAAAGTTCACAATTTCAAGTCGCTACACTTAACCATTTCAAGAAACAAGTTCACAATTTCAACTCACTACAGTTAATCATTTTCAAGTCACTAATTCACATTTCAAGTCACTACATCTAACCATTTTCAAAAAACAAGTTCACAATTTCAAGTCACTACACTTAACCATTTCAAGAAACAAGTTCACAATTTCAAGTCACTATACTTAACCATTTTCAAGTAACTAATTCACTTTTTATGTAACTGAACTTAACAATTTTCAAGAAACAAGTTCATAATTTCAAATCACTACACCTGACCATTTTCAAGTCACTAATTCATATTTCAAGTCACTACACTTAACCATTTTATGAAAAAAGTTCACAATTTCAAGTCACTACACTTAGCCATTTTCAAGTCTCTAATTCACATTTCAAGTTACTACACTTAACCATTTTCAGAAAACAAATTAACAATTTCTAGTCAATACACTTAACCATTTCAAGAAAATAGTTCACAATTTCAAGTCACTACACTTAACCATTTTCAGGAAACAAGTTCACAATTTCAAGTCACTACATTTAACCATTTCATTAAACAAGTTCTCAATTTCAAGTCACTACACTTAACCATTTTCTAGTCACTAATTCACATTAAAAGTCACTAATCTTAAACATTTTAAAGAAACATGGTCGCAATTTCAAGTCAATATATTAAACCATTTTCAAGTCACTACACTTAACCATTTTCAAGTCACTAATTCAGATTTCATGTCACTACACCTAACCATTTTCAAGAAACAAGTTCACAATTTCAAGTCACTAAACTTAACCATTTCAAGAAACAAGTTCACAATTTCAAGTCACTATACTTAACCATTTTTAAAGTCACTAATTCACATTTCAAGTCACTACACAACTATTTTCAAGAAACAAGTTCACAATTTCAACTCACTACAGTTAATCATTTTCAAGTCACTAATTCACATTTCAAGTCACTACATCTAACCATTTTCAAAAAACAAGTTCACAATTTCAAGTCACTACACTTAACCATTTCAAGAAACAAGTTCACAATTTCAAGTCAATATACTTAACCATTTTCAAGTAACTAATTCACTTTTTATGTAACTGCACTTAACAATTTTCAAGAAACAAGTTCATAATTTCAAGTCACTACACTTAGCCATTTTCAAGTCTCTAATTCACATTTTAAGTTACTACACTTAACCATTTTCAGGAAACAAATTAACAATTTCTAGTCAATACACTTAACCATTTCAAGAAAATAGTTCACAATTTCAAGTCACTACACTTAACCATTTTCAGGAAACAAATTAACAATTTCTAGTCAATACACTTAACCATTTCAAGAAAATAGTTCACAATTTCAAGTCACTACACTTAACCATTTTCAAGTAACTAATTTACATTTCAAGTCACTACACTTCACCATTATCAAGAAATAAATTTACCATTTCAAGACACTACATTTAACCATTTTTAAGTCACAAGTTCACATGTCAAGTCACTACACTTAACCATTTTCATGAAGCAAGTTCACAATTTCAAGTCACTACATTTAACCATTTTCAAGTCATTAATTCACATTTCAATTCACTACACTTAACCATTTTCAAGTCACTAATTCACATTTCAACTCACTACACTTAACCATTTTCATGAAACAAGTTAACAATTTCAAGTCACTAAACTTAACAATTTTTAAAGTCACTAATTCACAATTTCAAGTCACTACACTTAAACATTTTCAAGTAACTAATTACATTTCAAGTCACTATACTTCACCATTTTAAATAAAAAAATTCACAATTTCAAGACACTACATTTAACCATTTTTAAGTCACAAGTTCGCATTTCAAGTCACTACACTTAACCATTTTCATGAAGCAAGTTCACAATTTTAAGTCACTACACTTAACCATTTTCAAGTCAGTAATTCACATTTCAAGTCACTACACTTAACAATTTTCAAGAAACATGTTCACAATTTTAAGTCACTACATTTAACCATTTTCAAGTCACTAATTCACATATTAATTCACTACACTTAACCATTTTCAAGTCACTAATTCACATTTCAACTCACTACATTTAACCATTTTTATGAAACAAGTTAACAATTTCAAGTCACTATATTTAACCATTTTCAAGTCACTATATTAAACCATTTTAAAGTCACAAGTTCACATTTCAAGTCACTACACTTAACCGTTTTCAAGAAACAAGTTCACAATTTTAAGTCACTACACATAACCATTTTCAAGTCAGTAATTCACATTTCAAGTCACTACACTTGACAATTTTCAAGAAACGTGTTCATATCTTCAAGTCACTACATTTAATCATTTTCAAGTCACTAATTCACATTTCAATTCACTACACTTAGCCATTTCAAAGAATCAAGTTCACAATTTCAAGTCACTAGATTTGACCATTTCATTAAACAAGTTCACAATTTCAAGTCACAAACTTAACATTTTCTAGTCACAAATTCACATTTCAAGTGACTAATCTTAAATATTTTCAAGAAACAAGTTCGTAATTTCAAGTCACTATATTTAACCATTTTCAAGTAACTAATTCACATTTCAAGTCACTATACTTAACCATTTCAAAGTCACTAATTCACATTTCAATTCACTACACCTAACCATTTTCAAGAAACAAGTTCACAATTTCAAGTCACTACACTTAACCATTTCAAGAAACAAGTTAACAATTTCAAGTCACTATACTTAATCATTTTTAAAGTCACTAATTCAAATTTTAAAGTCACTACAATTAACCATTTCAAGAAACAAGTTAACAATTTCAAGTCACTATACTTAACCATTTTTAAAGTCACTAATTCACAATTCAAGTAACTGCACTTAACTATTTTCAAGTCACTAATTCACATTTCAAGTCACTACACTAAACCATTTTCAAGAAACAAGTTCACAATTTCAAGTCACTACACTTAACCATTTTCATGAAACAAGTTAACAATTTCAAGTCACTAAACTTAAGATTTTTTAAAGTCACTAATTCACAATTTCAAGTCACTACACTTAACCATTTTCAAGTAACTAATTATATTTCAAGTCACTATACTTCACCATTTTAAATAAATAAATTCACAATTTCAAGACACTACATTTAACTATTTTTAAGTCACAAGTTCACATTTCAAGTCACTACACTTAACCATTTTCATGAAGCAAGTTTACAATTTTAAGTCACTACACTTAACCATTTTCAAGTCAGTAATTCACATTTCAAGTCACTACACTTAAAATTTTTAAAGAAACATGTTCACAATTTCAAGTCACTACATTTAAGCATTTTCAAGTCACTAATTCACATATTAATTCACTACACTTAACCATTTTCAAGTCACTAATTCACATTTCAACTCACTACACTTAACCATTTTTATGAAACAAGTTAACAATTTCAAGTCACTATACTTAACCATTTTCAAGTCACTAATTCACAATTTCAAGTCACTATATTTAACCATTTTAAAGTCACAAGTTCACATTTCAAGTCACTACACTTAACCATTTTCAAGAAACAAGTTCACAATTTTAAGTCACTACACATAACCATTTTCAAGTCAGTAATTCACATTTCAAGTCACTACACTTGACAATTTTCAAGAAACGTGTTCATAACTTCAAGTCACTACATTTAATCATTTTCAAGTCACTAATTCACATTTCAATTCACTACACTTAGCCATTTCAAAGAATCAAGTTCACAATTTCAAGTCACTAGATTTAACCATTTCATTAAACAAGTTCACAATTTCAATTCACTAAACTTAACATTTTCTAGTCACAAATTCACATTTCAAGTGACTAATCTTAAATATTTTCAAGAAACAAGTTCGCAATTTCAAGTCACTATATTTAACCATTTTCAAGTAACTAATTCACATTTCAAGTCACTACACCTAACCATTTTTAAGAAACAAGTTCACAATTTCAAGTCACTACATTTAACCATTTTCAAGTCAGTAATTCACATTTCAAGACACTACACTTAACAATTTTCATGAAACATGTTCACAATTTCAAGTCACTATACTTAATCATTTTTAAAGTCACTAATTCACAATTTAAAGTCACTACAATTAACCATTTCAAGAAACAAGTTAACAATTTCAAGTCACTATACTTAACCATTTTTAAAGTCACTAATTCACAATTCAAGTTACTGCACTTAACTATTTTCAAGTCACTAATTCACATTTCAAGTCACTACACTAAACCATTTTCAAGAAACAAGTTCACAATTTCAAGTCACAACACTTAACCATTTTCTAGTCACTAATTAACATTAAAAGTCACTAATCTTAAACATTTTCAAGAAAACAGTTCGCAATTTCAAGTCACTATATTAAATCATTTTCAAGTCACTACACTTAACCATTTTCAAGTAACTAATTTACATTTCAAGTCACTACACTTCACCATTTTCAAGAAATAAATTTACAATTTCAAGACACTACATTTAACCATTTTTAAGTCACAAGTTCACATTTCAAGTCACTACACTTAACCATTTTCATGAAGCAAGTTCTCAATTTTAAGTCACTACACTTAACCATTTTCAAGCCAGTAATTCACATTTCAAGTCACTACACTTAACAATTTTCAAGAAACATGTTCACATTTTCAAGTCACTACATTTAACCATTTTTAAGTCACTAATTCACATATTAATTCACTACTCTTAACCATTTTCAAGTCACTAATTCACATTTCTACTCACTACACTTAACCATTTTCATGAAACTAGTTAACAATTTCAAGTCACTATACTTAACCATTTTCAAGTCACTAATTCACAATTTCAAGTCACTACATTTAACCAATTTAAAGTCACAAGTTCACATTTCAAGTCACTACACTTAACCATTTTCAAGAAACAAGTTCACAATTTTAAGTCACTACACATAACCATTTTCAAGTCAGTAATTCACATTTCAAGTCACTACACTTGACAATTTTCAAGAAACGTGTTCATATCTTCAACTCACTACATTTAATCATTTTCAAGTCACTAATTCACATTTCAATTCACTAAACTTAGCCATTTCAAAGAATCAAGTTCACAATTTCAAGTCACTAGATTTAACCATTTCATTAAACAAGTTCACAATTTCAAGTCACTAAACTTAACATTTTCTATTCACTAATTCACATTTCAAGTGACTAATCTTAAATATTTTCAAGAAACAAGTTCGCAATTTCAAGTCACTATATTTAACCATTTTCAAGTAACTAATTCACATTTCAAGTCACTATACTTTACCATTTTCAAGTCACTAATTCACATTTCAAGTCACTACACCTAACCATTTTTAAGAAACAAGTTCACAATTTCAAGTCACTACATTTAACCATTTTCAAGTCAGTAATTCACATTTCAAGTCACTACACTTAACAATTTTCATGAAACATGTTCACAATTTCAAGTCACTACATTTAACCATTTTCAAGTCACTAATTCACATATTAATTCACTACATTCAACCATTTTCAAGTCACTAATTCACATTTCAACTCACTACACTTAACCATTTTCATGAAACTAGTTAACAATTTCAAGTCACTATACTTAACCATTTTCAAGTCACTAATTCACAATTTCAAGTCACTATATTTAACCATTTTAAAGTCACAAGTTCACATTTCAAGGCACTACACTTAACCATTTTCAAGAAACAAGTTCACAATTTTAAGTCACTACACATAACCATTTTCAAGTCAGTAATTCACATTTTAAGTCACCTCACTAGACAATTTTCAAGAAACGTGTTCATAACTTCAAGTCACTACATTTAATCATTTTCAAGTCACTAATTCACATTTCAATTCACTACACTTAGCCATTTCAAAGAATCAAGTTAACAATTTCAAGTCACTAGATTTAACCATTTCATTAAACAAGTTCGCAATTTCAAGTCACTATATTTAACCATTTTCAAGTAACTAATTCACATTTCAAGTCACTACAATTAACCATTTTAAAGTCACTAATTCACATTTCAAGTCACTACACCTAACCATTTTCAAGAAACAAATTCACAATTTCAAGTCACTACACTTAACCATTTCAAGAAACAAGTTCACAATTTCAAGTCACTATACTTAACCATTTTTAAAGTCACTAATTCACAATTTCAAGTCACTATACTTAACTATTTTTAAAGTCACTAATTAACAATTCAAGTAACTGCACTTAACTATTTTCAAGTCACTAATTCACATTTCAAGTCGCTACACTTAACCATTTTCAAGAAACAAGTTCACAATTTCAAGTCACTACATTTAACCATTTCATTAGACAAGTTCTCAATTTCAAGTCACTACACTTAACCATTTTCTAGTCACTAATTCACATTAAAAGTCACTAATCTTAAACATTTTCAAGAAACATGTTCGCAATTTCAAGTCAATATATTAAACCATTTTCAAGTCACTACACTTAACCATTTTCAAGTCTTTAATTCAGATTTCATGTCACTACACCTAACCATTTTCAAGAAACAAGTTCAAAATTTCAAGTCACTACACTTAACCATTTCAAGAAACAAGTTCACAATTTCAATTCACTATACTTAACCATTTTTAAAGTCACTAATTCACATTTCAAGTCACTACACAACTTTTTTCAAGAAACAAGTTCGCAATTTCAAGTCGCTACACTTAACCATTTCAAGAAACAAGTTCACAATTTCAAGTCACTACAGTTAACCATTTTCAAGTCACTAATTCACATTTCAAGTCGCTACATCTAACCATTTTCAAGAAACAAGTTCACAATTTCAAGTCACTACACTTAACCATTTCAAGAAAGAAGTTCACAATTTCAAGTCACTATACTTAACCATTTTCAAGTAACTAATTCACTTTTCATATCACTGCACTTAACAATTTTCAAAAAACAAGTTCATAATTTTAAATCACTACACTTGACCATTTTCAAGTCACTAATTCATATTTCAAGTCACTACACTTAACCATTTCATGAAAAAATTCACAATTTCAAGTCTTTACACTTAGCCATTTTGAAGTCTCTAATTCACATTTCAAGTTACTACACTTAAACATTTTTAAGTCACAAGTTCACATGTCAAGTCACTACACTTAACCATTTTCATGAAGCAAGTTCACAATTTTAAGTCACTATACATAACCATTTTCAAGTCAGTAATTCACATTTCAAGTCACTACACTTAACAATATTAAAGAAACATGTTCACAATTTCAAGTCACTACATTTAACCATTTTCAAGTCACTAATTCACATTCCAATTCACTACACTTAACCATTTTCAAGTCACTAATTCACATTTCAACTCACTACACTTAACCATTTTCATGAAACAAGTTAACAATTTCAAGTCACTAAACTTAACAATTTTTAAAGTCACTAATTCACAATTTCAAGTCACTACACTTAACCATTTTCAAGTAACTAATTACATTTCAAGTCACTACACTTCACCATTTTCAAGAAATAAATTCACAATTTCAAGACACTACATTTAACCATTTTTAAGTCACAAGTTCACATTTCAAGTCACTACACTTAACCATTTTCATGAAGCAAGTTCACAATTTTAAGTCACTACACGTAACCATTTTCAAGTGACTAATTCACATTTCAAATCACTACACATGACCATTTTAATGAATCAATTTCACAATTTCAAGTCACTACGCTTAGCAATTTTCAAGTTATTATTCACATTTCAAGTCACTACACTTAACCATTTTCAAGAAACAAGTTCACAATTTCAAGTCACAACGCTTAACCATTTCCAGAAAAAAGTTCACAATTTCAAGTCACTATACTTAACCATTTTAAAATAGCTAATTCACTTTTCAAGTAACTGCACTTAACTATTTTCAAGTCACTAATTCACATTTCAAGTCTCTACACTAAACCATTTTCAAGAAATAAGTTCACAATTTCAAGTCACTACATTTAACCATTTCATTAAAAAAGTTCACAATTTCAAGTCACTACACTTAACTACTTTCAAGTCACTAATTCACATTTCAAGTCACTACACTTAACAATTTTCAAGAAACAAGTTCATGATTTCAAGTCACTACAATTAACCATTTCATTAAACAAGTTCACACTTTTAAGTCACTACACTTAACTATTTTCAAGAAACAAGTTCACAATTTTGAGTCAATACACATAACCATTTTCAAGTCAGTAATTCACATTTCAAGTCACCTCACTTGACAATTTTCAAGAAACGTGTTCATAACTTCAAATCACTACATTTAATCATTTTCAAGTCACTAATGACATTTCAATTCACTACACTTAACCATTTCAAAGAATCAAGTTAACAATTTCAAGTCACTAGATTTAACCATTTCATTAAACAAGTTCACAATTTCAAGTCACTAAACTTAACATTTTCTATTCACTAATTCACATTTCAAGTGACTAATCTTAAATATTTTCAAGAAACTAGTTCGCAATTTCAAGTCACTATATTTAACCATTTTCAAGTAACTAATTCACATTTCAAGTCACTATACTTAACTATTTTCAAGTCACTAATTCACATTTCAACTCACTACACTTAACCATTTCATGAAAAAATTCACAATTTCAAGTCTTTACACTTAGCCATTTTCAAGTCTCTAATTCACATTTCAAGTTACTACACTTAACCATTTTTAAGTCACAAGTTCACATGTCAAGTCACTACACTTAACCATTTTCATGAAGCAAGTTCACAATTTTAAGTCACTATACATAACCATTTTCAAGTCAGTAATTCACATTTCAAGTCACTACACTTAACAATATTAAAGAAACATGTTCACAATTTCAAGTCACTACATTTAACCATTTTCAAGTCACTAATTCACATTCCAATTCACTACACTTAACCATTTTCAAGTCACTAATTCACATTTCAACTCACTACACTTAACCATTTTCATGAAACAAGTTAACAATTTCAAGTCACTAAACTTAACAATTTTTAAAGTCACTAATTCACAATTTCAAGTCACTACACTTAACCATTTTCAAGTAACTAATTACATTTCAAGTCACTACACTTCACCATTTTCAAGAAATAAATTCACAATTTCAAGACACTACATTTAACCATTTTTAAGTCACAAGTTCACATTTCAAGTCACTACATTTAACCATTTTCAAGTCACTAATTCACATTCCAATTCACTACACTTAACCATTTTCAAGTCACTAATTCACATTTTAACTCACTACACTTAACCATTTTCATGAAACAAGTTAACAATTTCAAGTCACTAAACTTAACAATTTTTAAAGTCACTAATTCACAATTTCAAGTCACTACACTTAACCATTTTCAAGTAACTAATTACATTTCAAGTCACTACACTTGACCATTTTCAAGAAATAAATTCACAATTTCAAGACACTACATTTAACCATTTTTAAGTCACAAGTTCACATTTCAAGTCACTACACTTAACCCTTTTCATGAAGCAAGTTCACAATTTTAAGTCACTACACTTAACCATTTTCAAGTCAGTAATTCACATTTCAAGTCACTACACTTAACAATTTTCAAGAAACATGTTCACAATTTCAAGTCACTACATTTAACCATTTTCAAGTCAATAATTCACATATTAATTCACTACACCTTACCATTTTCAAGTCACTAATTCATATTTCAAGTCACTACACTTAACCATTTTATGAAAAAAGTTCACAATTTCAAATCACTACACTTAGCCATTTTCAAGACTCTAATTCACATTTCAAGTTTCTACACTTTGCCATTTTCAGGAAACAAATTCACAATTTCTAGTCAATACACGTAACCATTTCAAGAAAATAGTTCACAAATTCAAGTCACTATACTTAACCATTTTTAAGTAACTAATTTACATTTTAAGTCACTACACTTCACCATTTTCAAGAAATAAATTCACAATTTCAAGACACAACATTTAACCATTTTAAAGTCACAAGTTCACATTTCAAGTCACTACACTTAACCATTTTCAAGTCACTTCACTTAACCATTTTCAAGAAACAAGTTCACAATTTAAAGTCACTACACGTAACCATTTTCAAGTAACTAATTCACATTTCAAATTACTACACTTAACCATTTTAAAGAAACAATTTCACAATTTCAAGTCACTACGCTTACAAATTTTCAAGTTAGTAATTCACATTTCAAGTCACTACACTTAACCATTTTCAAGAAACAAGTTCACAATTTCAAGTCACAACGCTTAGCCATTTCAAGAAAAAAGTTCACAATTTCAAGTCACTACACTTAACCATTTTAAAATAGCTAATTCACTTTTCAAGTAACCGCACTTAACTATTTTCAAGTCACTAATTCACATTTCAAGTCACTACACTAAACCATTTTCAAGAAACAAGTTCACAATTTCAAGTCACTACATTTAACCATTTCATTAAAAAAGTTTACATTTTCAAGTCACTACACTTAACCATTTTCTAATCACTAATTCACATTTCAAGTCACTAATCTTAAACATTTTCAAGAAATAAGTTCGCAATCTCAAGTCACTAGATTTAACCATTTTCAAGTAACTAATTCACATTTCAAGTCACTACAATTAACCATTTTAAAGTCACTAATTCACATTTCAAGTCACTGCACCTAACCTTTTTCAAGAAATAAATTCACAATTTCAAGACACTATATTTAACCATTTTAAAGTCACAAGTTCACATTTCAAGTCACTACACTTAACCATTTTCAAGTCAGTAATTCACATTTCAAGTCACTACACTTAACAATTTTCAAAAACATGTTCACAATTTCAAGTCACGACATTTAACCATTTCAAGTCACTAGTTCACATTTCAAGTCACTAATTCGCATTTCAAGTCACTGCACCTAACCATTTTCAAGTAAGTAATTCACATTTCAAATAACTTCACTTAACCATTTTCAAGAAATAAGTTCACAATTTCAAGTCACTACACTTAACCATTTTCAAGTAACTAATTCACATTTCAAGTCACTACACTTAACCATTTTCAAGTCACTAATTCACATTTCAACTCACTACACTTAACCATTTTCATGAAACTAGTTACCAATTTCAAGTCACTGCACCTAACCATTTTCAAGTAAGTAATTCACATTTCAAGTAACTTCACTTAACCATTTTCAAGAAATAAGTTCACAATTTCAGGTCACTACACTTAACCATTTTCAAGTGACTAATTCACATTTCAAATCACTACTTTTAACCATTTTAAAGAAACAATTTCACAATTTCAAGTCACTACGCTTAACAATTTTGAAGTTAGTAATTCACATTTCAAGTCACTACACTTAACCATTTTCAAAAAACAAGTTCACAATTTCAAGTCACAACACTCAACAATTTCAAGAAACAAGTTCACAATTTCAAGTCACTATACTTAACTATTTTGAAGTAGCTAATTCACTTTTCAAGTCACTGCACTAAACAATTTTCAAGTAACAAGTCCATAATTTCAAATAACTACACTTGACTATTTTCAAGTCACTAATTCATATTTCAAGTCACTAGACTTAACCATTTTATGAAAAAAGTTCACAATTTCAAGTCGCTACACCTAGCCATTTTCAAGTCTCTAATTCACATTTCAAGTTTCTACACTTAGCCGTTTTCAGGAAACAAATTTATAATTTCTAGTCAATACACGTAACCATTTCAAGAAAATAGTTCACAATTTCAAGTCACTACACTTAACCATTTCAAGTAACTAATTTACATTTCAAGTCACTACACTTCAACATTTTCAAGAAATAAATTCACAATTTCCAGACACTATATTTAACCATTTTAAAGTCACAAGTTCACATTTCAAGTCACTACACTTAACCATTTTCATGAAGCAAGTTCAAAATTTTAAGTCAATACACTTAACCACTTACAAGTCAGTAATTCACATTTCAAGTCACTACACTTAACCATTTTAAAGAAACAATTTCACAATTTCAAGTCACTACGCTTAAAACTTTTCAAGTTAGTAATTCACATTTAAAGTCACTATACTTAACCATTTTCAAGAAACAAGTTCACAATTTCAAGTCACAACGCTTAGCCATTTCAAGAAAAAAGTTCACAATTTCAAGTCACTACACTTAACCATTTTAAAATAGCTAATTCACTTTTCAAGTAACCGCACTTAACTATTTTCAAGTCACTAATTCACATTTCAAGTCACTACACTAAACCATTTTCAAGAAACAAGTTCACAATTTCAAGTCACTACATTTAACCATTTCATTAAAAAAGTTCACATTTTCAAGTCACTACACTTAACCATTTTCTAATCACTAATTCACATTTCAAGTCACTAATCTTAAACATTTTCAAGAAACAAGTTCGCAATTTCAAGTCACTATATTTAACCATTTTCAAGTAACTAATTCACATTTCAAGTCACTACACTTAACCATTTTAAAGTCACTAATTCACATTTCAAGTCACTGCACCTAACCATTTTCAAGAAATAAATTCACAATTTCAAGACACTATATTTAACCATTTTAAAGTCACAAGTTCACATTTCAAGTCACTACACTTAACCATTTTCAAGTCAGTAATTCACATTTCAAGTCACTACACTTAACAATTTTCAAAAACATGTTCACAATTTCAAGTCACCACATTTAACCATTTCAAGTCACTAGTTCACATTTCAAGTCACTAATTCATATTTCAAGTCACTGCACCTAACCATTTTCAAGTAAGTAATTCACATTTCAAATAACTTCACTTAACCATTTTCAAGAAATAAGTTCACAATTTAAAGTCACTACACTTAACCATTTTCAAGTAACTAATTCACATTTCAAGTCACTACACTTAACCATTTTCAAGTCACTAATTCACATTTCAACTCACTACACTTAACCATTTTCATGAAACTAGTTAACAATTTCAAGTCACTATACTTAACCATTTTCAAATCACTAATTCACATTTCAAGTCACTGCACCTAACCATTTTCAAGTAAGTAATTCACATTTCAAGTAACTTCACTTAACCATTTTCAAGAAATAAGTTCACAATTTCAAGTCACTACACTTAACCATTTTCAAGTAACTAATTCACAATTTCAAGTCACTACGCTTAACAATTTTAAAGTTAGTAATTCACATTTCAAGTCACTACACTTAACCATTTTCAAGAAACAAGTTCACAATTTCAAGTCACAACACTCAACAATTTCAAGAAACAAGTTCACAATTTCAAGTCACTATACTTAACCATTTTGAAGTAGCTAATTCACTTTTCAAGTGACTGCACTAAACAATTTTCAAGTAACAAGTTCATAATTTCAAATAACTACACTTGACCATTTTCAAGTCACTACACTTAACCATTTCAAGAAACAAGTTCACAATTTCAATTCACTATACTTAACCATTTTTAAAGTCACTAATTCACATTTCAAGTCACTACACAACTTTTTTCAAGAAACAAGTTCGCAATTTCAAGTCGCTACACTTAACCATTTCAAGAAACAAGTTCACAATTTCAAGTCACTACAGTTAACCATTTTCAAGTCACTAATTCACATTTCAAGTCGCTACATCTAACCATTTTCAAGAAACAAGTTCACAATTTCAAGTCACTACACTTAACCATTTCAAGAAAGAAGTTCACAATTTCAAGTCACTATACTTAACCATTTTCAAGTAACTAATTCACTTTTCATATCACTGCACTTAACAATTTTCAAGAAACAAGTTCATAATTTTAAATCACTACACTTGACCATTTTCAAGTTACTAATTCATATTTCAAGTCACTACACTTAACCATTTCATGAAAAAATTCACAATTTCAAGTCTTTACACTTAGCCATTTTGAAGTCTCTAATTCACATTTCAAGTTACTACACTTAAACATTTTTAAGTCACAAGTTCACATGTCAAGTCACTACACTTAACCATTTTCATGAAGCAAGTTCACAATTTTAAGTCACTATACATAACCATTTTCAAGTCAGTAATTCACATTTCAAGTCACTACACTTAACAATATTAAAGAAACATGTTCACAATTTCAAGTCACGACATTTAACCATTTTCAAGTCACTAATTCACATTCCAATTCACTACACTTAACCATTTTCAAGTCACTAATTCACATTTCAACTCACTACACTTAACCATTTTCATGAAACAAGTTAACAATTTCAAGTCACTAAACTTAACAATTTTTAAAGTCACTAATTCACAATTTCAAGTCACTACACTTAACCATTTTCAAGTAACTAATTACATTTCAAGTCACTACACTTCACCATTTTCAAGAAATAAATTCACAATTTCAAGACACTACATTTAACCATTTTTAAGTCACAAGTTCACATTTCAAGTCACTACACTTAACCATTTTCATGAAGCAAGTTCACAATTTTAAGTCACTACACTTAACCATTTTCAAGTGACTAATTCACATTTCAAATCACTACACTTGACCATTTTAAAGAATCAATTTCACAATTTCAAGTCACTACGCTTAGCAATTTTCAAGTTATTATTCACATTTCAAGTCACTACACTTAAACATTTTCAAGAAACAAGTTCACAATTTCAAGTCACAACGCTTAACCATTTCCAGAAAAAAGTTCACAATTTCAAGTCACTATACTTAACCATTTTAAAATAGCTAATTCACTTTTCAAGTAACTGCACTTAACTATTTTCAAGTCACTAATTCACATTTCAAGTCTCTACACTAAACCATTTTCAAGAAATAAGTTCACAATTTCAAGTCACTACATTTAACCATTTCATTAAAAAAGTTCACAATTTCAAGTCACTACACTTAACTACTTTCAAGTCACTAATTCACATTTCAAGTCACTACACTTAACAATTTTCAAGAAACAAGTTCATGATTTCAAGTCACTACAATTAACCATTTCATTAAACAAGTTCACACTTTCAAGTCACTACACTTAACTATTTTCAAGAAACAAGTTCACAATTTTAAGTCAATACACATAACCATTTTCAAGTCAGTAATTCACATTTCAAGTCACCTCACTTGACAATTTTCAAGAAACGTGTTCATAACTTCAAATCACTACATTTAATCATTTTCAAGTCACTAATGACATTTCAATTCACTACACTTAACCATTTTCAAGTAACTAATTACATTTCAAGTCACTACACTTGACCATTTTCAAGAAATAAATTCACAATTTCAAGACACTACATTTAACCATTTTTAAGTCACAAGTTCACATTTCAAGTCACTACACTTAACCCTTTTCATGAAGCAAGTTCACAATTTTAAGTCACTATACTTAACCATTTTCAAGTCAGTAATTCACATTTCAAGTCACTACACTTAACAATTTTCAAGAAACATGTTCACAATTTCAAGTCACTACATTTAACCATTTTCAAGTCAATAATTCACATATTAATTCACTACACCTTACCATTTTCAAGTCACTAATTCATATTTCAAGTCACTACACTTAACCATTTTATGAAAAAAGTTCACAATTTCAAATCACTACACTTAGCCATTTTCAAGACTCTAATTCACATTTCAAGTTTCTACACTTTGCCATTTTCAGGAAACAAATTCACAATTTCTAGTCAATACACGTAACCATTTCAAGAAAATAGTTCACAAATTCAAGTCACTATACTTAACCATTTTTAAGTAACTAATTTACATTTTAAGTCACTACACTTCACCATTTTCAAGAAATAAATTCACAATTTCAAGACACTACATTTAACCATTTTAAAGTCACAAGTTCACATTTCAAGTCACTACACTTAACCATTTTCAAGTCACTTCACTTAACCATTTTCAAGAAACAAGTTCACAATTTAAAGTCACTACACGTAACCATTTTCAAGTAACTAATTCACATTTCAAATCACTACACTTAACCATTTTAAAGAAACAACTTCACAATTTCAAGTCACTACGCTTACAAATTTTCAAGTTAGTAATTCACATTTCAAGTCACTACACTTAACCATTTTCAAGAAACAAGTTCACAATTTCAAGTCACAACGCTTAGCCATTTCAAGAAAAAAGTTCACAATTTCAAGTCACTACACTTAACCATTTTAAAATAGCTAATTCACTTTTCAAGTAACCGCACTTAACTATTTTCAAGTCACTAATTCACATTTCAAGTCACTACACTAAACCATTTTCAAGAAACAAGTTCACAATTTCAAGTCACTACATTTAACCATTTCATTAAAAAAGTTCACATTTTCAAGTCACTACACTTAACCATTTTCTAATCACTAATTCACATTTCAAGTCACTAATCTTAAACATTTTCAAGAAACAAGTTCGCAATTTCAAGTCACTATATTTAACCATTTTCAAGTAACTAATTCACATTTCAAGTCACTACACTTAACCATTTTAAAGTCACTAATTCACATTTCAAGTCACTGCACCTAACCATTTTCAAGAAATAAATTCACAATTTCAAGACACTATATTTAACCATTTTAAAGTCACAAGTTCACATTTCAAGTCACTACACTTAACCATTTTCAAGTCAGTAATTCACATTTCAAGTCACTACACTTAACAATTTTCAAAAACATGTTCACAATTTCAAGTCACCACATTTAACCATTTCAAGTCACTAGTTCACATTTCAAGTCACTAATTCATATTTCAAGTCACTGCACCTAACCATTTTCAAGTAAGTAATTCACATTTCAAATAACTTCACTTAACCATTTTCAAGAAATAAGTTCACAATTTAAAGTCACTACACTTAACCATTTTCAAGTAACTAATTCACATTTCAAGTCACTACACTTAACCATTTTCAAGTCACTAATTCACATTTCAACTCACTACACTTAACCATTTTCATGAAACTAGTTAACAATTTCAAGTCACTATACTTAACCATTTTCAAATCACTAATTCACCTTTCAAGTCACTGCACCTAACCATTTTCAAGTAAGTAATTCACATTTCAAGTAACTTCACTTAACCATTTTCAAGAAATAAGTTCACAATTTCAAGTCACTACACTTAACCATTTTCAAGTAACTAATTCACAATTTCAAGTCACTACGCTTAACAATTTTAAAGTTAGTAATTCACATTTCAAGTCACTACACTTAACCATTTTCAAAAAACAAGTTCACAATTTCAAGTCACAACACTCAACAATTTCAAGAAACAAGTTCACAATTTCAAGTCACTATACTTAACTATTTTGAAGTAGCTAATTCACTTTTCAAGTCACTGCACTAAACAATTTTCAAGTAACAAGTTCATAATTTCAAATAACTACACTTGACTATTTTCAAGTCACTAATTCATATTTCAAGTCACTAGACTTAACCATTTTATGAAAAAAGTTCACAATTTCAAGTCGCTACACCTAGCCATTTTCAAGTCTCTAATTCACATTTCAAGTTTCTACACTTAGCCGTTTTCAGGAAACAAATTTATAATTTCTAGTCAATACACGTAACCATTTCAAGAAAATAGTTCACAATTTCAAGTCACTACACTTAACCATTTCAAGTAACTAATTTACATTTCAAGTCACTACACTTCAACATTTTCAAGAAATAAATTCACAATTTCCAGACACTATATTTAACCATTTTAAAGTCACAAGTTCACATTTCAAGTCACTACACTTAACCATTTTCATGAAGCAAGTTCAAAATTTTAAGTCAATACACTTAACCACTTTCAAGTCAGTAATTCACATTTCAAGTCACTACACTTAACCATTTTAAAGAAACAATTTCACAATTTCAAGTCACTACGCTTAAAACTTTTCAAGTTAGTAATTCACATTTAAAGTCACTACACTTAACCATTTTCAAGAAACAAGTTCACAATTTCAAGTCACAACGCTTAGCCATTTCAAGAAAAAAGTTCACAATTTCAAGTCACTACACTTAACCATTTTAAAATAGCTAATTCACTTTTCAAGTAACCGCACTTAACTATTTTCAAGTCACTAATTCACATTTCAAGTCACTACACTAAACCATTTTCAAGAAACAAGTTCACAATTTCAAGTCACTACATTTAACCATTTAATTAAAAAAGTTCACATTTTCAAGTCACTACACTTAACCATTTTCTAATCACTAATTCACATTTCAAGTCACTAATCTTAAACATTTTCAAGAAATTTCACTACACTTAACCATTTTCAAGTAACTAATTCACATTTCAAGTCACTACACTTAACCATTTTCAAGTCACTAATTCACATTTCAACTCACTACACTTAACCATTTTCATGAAACTAGTTAACAATTTCAAGTCACTATACTTAACCATTTTCAAATCACTAATTCACATTTCAAGTCACTGCACCTAACCATTTTCAAGTAAGTAATTCACATTTCAAGTAACTTCACTTAACCATTTTCAAGAAATAAGTTCACAATTTCAAGTCACTACACTTAACCATTTTCAAGTAACTAATTCACAATTTCAAGTCACTACGCTTAACAATTTTAAAGTTAGTAATTCACATTTCAAGTCACTACACTTAACCATTTTCAAGAAACAAGTTCACAATTTCAAGTCACAACACTCAACAATTTCAAGAAACAAGTTCACAATTTCAAGTCACTATACTTAACCATTTTGAAGTAGCTAATTCACTTTTCAAGTGACTGCACTAAACAATTTTCAAGTAACAAGTTCATAATTTCAAATAACTACACTTGACCATTTTCAAGTCACTAATTCATATTTCAAGTCACTAGACTTAACCATTTTATGAAAAAAGTTCACAATTTCAAGTCGCTACACCTAGCCATTTTCAAGTCTCTAATTCACATTTCAAGTTTCTACACTTAGCCGTTTTCAGGAAAAAAATTTATAATTTCTAGTCAATACACGTAACCATTTCAAGAAAATAGTTCACAATTTCAAGTCACTACACTTAACCATTTCAAGTAACTAATTTACATTTCAAGTCACTACACAGTCACTACACTTAACCATTTTCAAGAAACAAGTTCACAATTTCAAGTCACTACATTTAACCATTTCATTAAACAAGTTCACAATTTCAAGTCATTACACTTAACCATTTTCTAGTCACTAATTCACATTTCAAGTCTCTAATCATAAACATTTTCAAGAAACAAGTTCGCAATTTCAAGTCACTATATTTAACCATTTTCAAGTAACTAATTCACATTTCAAGTCACTACACTTAACCATTTCAAGTTTCTACACTTAGCCGTTTTCAGGAAACAAATTTATAATTTCTAGTCAATACACGTAACCATTTCAAGAAAATAGTTCACAATTTCAAGTCACTACACTTAACCATTTCAAGTAACTAATTTACATTTCAAGTCACTACACTTCAACATTTTCAAGAAATAAATTCACAATTTCAAGACACTATATTTAACCATTTTAAAGTCACAAGTTCACATTTCAAGTCACTACACTTAACCATTTTCATGAAGCAAGTTCAAAATTTTAAGTCAATACACTTAACCACTTTCAAGTTAGTAATTCACATTTCAAGTCACTACACTTAACAATTTTCAAGAAACATGTTCACAATTGCAAGTCACTACATTTAACCATATTCAAGTCACTAATTCACATTTCAATTCACTACACTTAACCATTTTCAAGTTACTAATTTACATTTCATCTCACTACACTTAGCCATTTTCATGAAACAAGTTAACAATTTCAAGTCACTACACTTAACCATTTTCAAGTCACTAGTTCATATTTCCAGTCACTACACTTAACCATTTTCAAGAAATAAGATCACAATTTCAAGTCACTAAACTTAGCCATTTTAAAGTCACTAATTCGCATTTCAAGTCACTACACTTAGCCATTTTCAAGAAACAAGTTCACAATTTCAAGTCACTGCATTTAACCAGTTCAACAAACAAGTTCACAATTTAAAGCCAATACACTTAACCATTTTCAAGTCACTAATTCACATTTCATGTCGCTACACTTAACCATTTTAAAGAAGCAATTTCAAAATTTCAAGTCACTACGCTTAACAATTTTCAAGTTAGTAATTCACATTTCAAGTCACTACACTTAACCATTTTCAAGAAACAAGTTCACAATTTCAAGTCACAACACTTAACCATTTTCAAGTAACAAGTTCACAATTTTAAGTCACTATATTTAACCATTTTCAAGTCACTAATTCACAATTTCAAATCACTAATTTAACCATTTTAAATTCACTAGTGCACGTTTCAAGTCCCAAATCTTAACCATTTTCAAGAAACAAGTTCGCGATTTCAAGTAACTACAGTTAACCATTTTGTAGTCACTAATTCGCATTTCAAGTCACTACACTTAACTATTTTCAAGACACTAATTCACATTTCAAGTCACTACACCTAACCATTTTCAAGAAACAAGTTCACAATTTCAAGTCACTACACTTAACCATTTCAAGAAACAAGTTCACAATTTCAAGTCACTAAACTTAGCCATTTTAAAGTCACTAATTCGCATTTCAAGTCACTACACTTAGCCATTTTCAAGAAACAAGTTCACAATTTCAAGTCACTACATTTAACCAGTTCAATAAACAAGTTCACAATTTAAAGCCAATACACTTAACCATTTTCAAGTCACTAATTCACATTTCATGTCGCTACACTTAGCCATTTTAAAGTTAGTAATTCACATTTCAAGTCACTACACTTAACCATTTTCAAGTTAGTAATTCTTAATTTCAAATCACTACACTAGATATTCATCTATATAACACATATTGCATATTGATAATTTATTCATTAATTGTCTATTTAGATTTTTATCTTTTTCTTGTTCTGCTAATTCTGTTGTCATACTTCCAAATTCATTTCTAATTCCAAATTCGTATTTGTCTAATATAGCTATGCTTGATGTTGTAATTGTTCCACTACTATCTTTATTATTTCTTAAAGCTGCTCTACCATCAGCTGTTATGTTATGTAGCCATAATTTTACTGTTCCTATTAGTGTTCTTTCTATATATCCTGGTGTATCTGCTACTGATATTTTATTATCTATTAGTTGTTTTGCAATTTGTCCTATCCATACTTGTATTGTTTTATTTACATCTGTGACACAATCTAAATCTAAAAATTGTGAATGTTCTGGAGTTTTAGTTGGTGTCCATTTATTTAGTCTACTTTGCCATATTGCTCCATATCTATTATCATCTGTTACTGTATAATAAGTTGGTCCTGTTGTTCTAGGGTTGTCATATCTTCTTTTATCATATGTTCTACTTGTACTTGGTTGTTCATTTTTTATGGTATTTATATTTGGTTTAGCATTTGTTGTATTTATATTTAAATCTGTTATTTGGTTCATTATTTGGGTATATGTTTCACTGTTTTCGTCATTATTATCATTATTGGCTAAATTTATTTCGGATTCGGATTCGTTTATGGTTACATTATCTATAGTTAAATTGTCTATTGTGATGTTATCAATACTTATATTTGGAGATTCTTCGTCAGGGTTTAAGCTTTCTAAGTGTATTTGTTCTTTTAACTTTAGCTCTTTTAATTCTAGCTCAAAACTGTCCACTTTTAAGCAAAGTGTAGTCATGGCTTTTAATAAAATATCCATTTGGCTATCTTGATCTGTCTGAGTAGCTTTGTCTTGATAAGTAGTCTGCAGTGACATTTTTGTTAGTACTGATCACTTCTATTGTAAATGTAAAATTTTGTATATTTAAGACAAGTCTTCGTATTTCTTTTGTTGTAACTGAGTCGTCTAATTTTCTTGTTAGCCACCATTTTACTTGTGTATTATCTGTTCTGACAATAAATTTGTTATAAACTATATATGGTTCGAATGTTAATAAACATTTATATAAGGCAAATAATTCTTTCCTATTTATTTCCCATTTATCTTGAGGTTCCGTATATGTTCCTGAGTGATATCGACAGTGATGTTCTATTTTTGTATCAAGATACTTATATTTTAATACTCCACCGTAACTATGGTTACTTGAATCTGTTTCTACTATATATATAAATTCCTTTGTTATATCTGGAAAATATAGTTTTGGTAACTTTTGACATAATTCTTTAATCTTTTGTATATGTTTTCTATCTGTTTGGTCAAAATGGTATTCAATATCCTTTCTTAATTTTTTATGTAATGGTTTTAAATATTCTGCTAATTTTGGTATATATTCTCTTACTTGGTTTACTAATCCTAAAAAGGATTGTAATTTTTTCTTTGTATCTAGTATCTCATTTGAATTTATAATTTTTTGTACTATGTGTGTTTGCATTTTTACTCCATTCTTATCTATTTGTATGCCAAGAAATTCTATTTGATTTTTCATTATTTCTGCCTTGCTTTTACTTAAACTAATTCCTGCTGTATCTATAATGTTGATAAATTTATTTAGTAATTGTATATGTTCGTCTTCTGTTCTTGAGTATAACAATATATCATCAATATATACAATACAATTTTCTAATTGCATAAAATATGTATCCATAAAATGTTGATATCTACCTGGTGCATTTTTATATCCAAAGGGTAAAACATTCCATTCATAAAATCCTTGGGGTACTGTGAATGCTGTTAAATGTTTAGAGTTATCTTCTAATTTTAAATGATAAAATCCTGATTTGCAATCAAATTTGCTAAAGTAATTATATCCTTGGATTTGTCTAATTTTTAATATTTTATTTGGTATTGGGTAATTATAAGTTTTCGTTTTGGCATTTAGATTTCTATAATCAATAACCATCCTACTTTTTCCTCTTTTTTGTTCACTATGTTTGTTAACAATAAAGGCTGGACTAGTATGTTTACTATTACTAGCTTGGATGTAATTATTTTGAAGTAATTCATCTATGTGTAAGGTAAATTCTTTTAAATCATCAAAGTTATATTTTAATGGTTTTTGGGTTATTATACTATTTTGATCTATTAGTTCTATTGTAACTGTTGTTTTATGTTTATGCCATCCTTTAAGCGGATTGTCACTATATAAGGGTTCTAACTTATCATAGATTGGTTGTAACATGTTGATATTAAAGGTTATAATTTCTATTGCGTTCTCTGTTGTTGATTGATTTTCTAGTTTTTGTGTTATTTTTTCTGATCCTTTTATCCATGGTGTTATTTTTCTAGGTTTATTTTGTACTCTTTTGGCTCCTATTTTTTGTTTACAAGGTGTTGTAAACCAACAGTGTGTTTTTGTTAGTATATGAGGGTATAGTTCATCTATAAAGGGCATTCCTAAAATTATATCTCTTGTTGTGAAATCATAGTTATACATCGTTTTTATTGTTAGTATTTTATCATATATTTGTAGTTTTACATCTTTTGCGTAATATTTTACCATACTTCCTTCGTCATTAAATCCGGTGAATACAGTTGGATTTTTTATCTTTTGCCATTTAGATTCTGGTAAACAATTGTATCTACATAAATTTGCTTCTGAGCCTGTGTCTATCATTGGTGTATAATATCTACTATTATATCCTTCCACAATTATTTTTGCTAATATATATACTTTCATGCTAAGGTATTTTTATAGTATTGATTTTGTCCTATTGATTATTACATTTTTATTTTGGTAATGAATGATTAATCTTTTATCTTCTAACTTATATGGTTTTACTTGTTCTAGCCATTGTAGTCCTAAAACTATATTTGGATTTATTTGTCCTATTGTAAATTGTATATTTATAGGTATTCCGCCTATAATTAATTCTTGAATAGTTATTTCCTTTGTCTGTTTTAATTCTATTGGTAAATCGGGTATTTCTTGTTCTTGTATTATAATATCATCTTCTGTAATTAATTCTCTGGTTATCCAATTATCTTGTTCTCCGGTGTTGATTAAGATTAAATATTTTCGTTGATTTAATATTCCTGTTATATAATAGGGATGTTGTGTTGGTATTATTTCATTAGGTATTTCATATTCTATTCTTCTAGATGTGCTCATTCTTGATGAGGATGAAGGGGCATCTATTTGTCTTTTTGATGTCGTTCCTATTCTTTCTTTTACTATATCTAATTCTTGATTCATATTTAAATCATCATAACTATAATCATTATTATCTATAACTGTTAAGATATTGTCAAATGGGGATTCTATATTAATTTTATCAATTTTATTAGTTGCTTGTACCATATGTTTAGTAGTTAAAATATATAAATTTTTGCATCTTGCTGTAAATATTTTACTTCCAGGGGTTAGTTCTATTCCTGATAGCTTCCAATATAATACTAGGGATTTATCTATATTTCTATCTTTTATTGCTACTGTATAATTTGGGTTAACTGTAAACTTAAATTTTTGGTATATTAAATTTCCTTTTACTGCACTAATTATACTCTGTTCAATTGGGTACTTAATTCTATCATCTGCTAAGTATAGCTCTATAGGTGTATTTATTCCTTCTTTAAAACATGCTTTTATTAATATCTGTATTGCTCCTAAGTGTACATGAGTTATTTCGTTTTTCGGTTTTGGTTTTAATGTTTGTATTTCTTTGGTTATTTCTCTTTTACTTATTATGGGTACCATTGCACTACCTTGTGCATATTTACAGTCTACTGTATGTTCCTTTTGGCTTATTATATAATATTCTTCTTTTGGTTTTTTGAACCAATATTTTACCATTGGTACATCTAATACATTATCTATTTTTAAGGTTATTTCTTGTTTTGTGATTTGCTTGTATATATTTGAGTCAAATATTATTTTCTGGTTATTACTATCTTCAGTTTGGTAATTTTCTTTTTCTATTATTCCTGATTCAGTCATCAATTTCGTTTTCTGTATCTGATAGATTTATATTGTTAATATCATCATTATTTAAATCAGTTTCTAAATCTGAGTTATTTATTTCTATATCTGGCAATTCATCTAGTTCATAAATACTATCGTTACTTTCTAAATCATAATCTATGTATGGTAATTCTGTATAAATATTTTCTTCTATTCTTACTTCGGTAATTTGTTTTTTCTTTATATCTTTAGGTATTTTACAATCTTTAGCTAAGTGTCCTAATTTTCCACAGTTGTAACATTTGCATTCTGATAATTTTTTCTTAGGTCGATAAGGTCTTTTTCTTTTGTAATTTTTTATATAATATCGTTTTCTTGGATTTTTATACTTGTATTTAGATTTAAAAGATTTATACTTTTTAAATCGTTTTTTGTATCTAAACTTATTTTTCTTAGTTTTACAACCAAATTGTGGTGCTATCTTTTGTGTACAACACGACATGTTTTTTGTTAATACTTTGTCTAATTTTTGTTTATCTTTATATTCATCACATAGTCCTATAAACCATGTTTGTAAATATTTTATTCTAGCTCCTAATGTATCTGTTAAACTAGCTGCGTCCCATGCTGTTATAATTTTTGTACTAAATGGTTCAGGTAATTTTGTAAAATATGTTCTTCTAACTGCTATAGCTTCTTCATGAGTATATATTGCTCTATAATAGTAATCTTTAAAAGCGCATGTATATTCATCTATATAACACATATTGCATATTGATAATTTATTCATTAATTGTCTATTTAGATTTTTATCTTTTTCTTGTTCTGCTAATTCTGTTGTCATACTTCCAAATTCATTTCTAATTCCAAATTCGTATTTGTCTAATATAGCTATGCTTGATGTTGTAATTGTTCCACTACTATCTTTATTATTTCTTAAAGCTGCTCTACCATCAGCTGTTATGTTATGTAGCCATAATTTTACTGTTCCTATTAGTGTTCTTTCTATATATCCTGGTGTATCTGCTACTGATATTTTATTATCTATTAGTTGTTTTGCAATTTGTCCTATCCATACTTGTATTGTTTTATTTACATCTGTGACACAATCTAAATCTAAAAATTGTGAATGTTCTGGAGTTTTAGTTGGTGTCCATTTATTTAGTCTACTTTGCCATATTGCTCCATATCTATTATCATCTGTTACTGTATAATAAGTTGGTCCGGTTGTTCTAGGGTTGTCATATCTTCTTTTGTTCTACTTGTACTTGGTTGTTCATTTTTTATGGTATTTATATTTGGTTTAGCATTTGTTGTATTTATATTTAAATCTGTTATTTGGTTCATTATTTGGGTATATGTTTCACTGTTTTCGTCATTATTATCATTATTTTAGAGACATTTATGTAAATGCGGAATTAAAATAAATATCTCTTTGTCTAATTAATCTTGATATTTGGTTAATGTCTTGTACTATTAAATCTAGATATGCTTCATTCTGGGTTTGGATATATTTATCTAGGTTGTGTTGTATTAAGGTTTCTCTTTCTCTTAATTCATCTATAGTTTTTTGCCAATTTTCTAAATTTTCTAAATGTTGTTGGTTCATTTCAATAATAATCTAGATATCCTTTTGTATCTATGTCTAGGTATATATCATTATCTCTAAAGTCATCATCACTATCATTGTTTAATATTGTATCTAACCATGATTCCTTCATTAGGTCTATAAGTTCATGAGTAAATAATAGATTATATATGTTTTGTATTATTTCTGTATCTAAAGTTCTTAGTATATATAAGACTAATATTTTGTAGTCCTTGTCTTCATTTATCAAATATTTAGATGTTGGGGTTTTATATTTTTCTACATCTTCTGTTTGTTTAAGGTTACTAGTTTCTGCTATATCAGGTTTCATATAACTAGATTCTGTCATTTCTTACTTCTGTGTTTTAATCAAATTATTCCTTCTAACCTCTGCTTATATTATTACCTTTATCATCTAATAGTCCAGTATGTTTAATTATCCGGTTGGTCACTACTATGGGTTCCAGCTTTAATCAGTTTACCCTAACACTGCTTACTTCAGTTGGTTTACTACCCTATTCACGGCATTCTTAGCCTTTTTCTGGTTTCAACCATTTTGGAAAAGCTTAGTCTGGGTCTAACTTACTCTTAGCTTCCTAACCATAGCAAACTAATAAGGATAATGTTAACATAATCAAAATATAACATGATAAATAATAATAAGCTAATAGAGATTATTAGGAATATGATAGATTAGTTACACATATGTAAATATGAGTATACCTTTGTTGTTATCTCTTCTGTCGTATGTGATATAGATGTTTCTATGTTGGATTCCTCCATGCTTGAAATAATTATTTTATATATATTTTTGTAGGGGGTCTCAGCTCATGAGAGGGGTTTTCAGATTTCTCTGAATGCTTACCTTCTCCTTTGCCTTCACCGCTATATATATATTACATAAATGCGTAAGTGCACAGTACTAGTTACTGTGTACTTTACGACTTTTTCTAAAAAGAAAGGAAAAAACGCGTTTTCTACTATTCCTAGACGCGTGTTACTATTCCTACTTTATTCTTTTTCTTACATAATTGAGCCTTATGCTCAAAATTTCAAAAGAAAGAAAACGTGTGGGGACTTTATGTCTTCCACTTAAAAAGATAAAAAGATTCTCAATAATTTACATAATAAGACAAACTAAAAAATATCTGTGGGTCTTCCCATTATCTTTTGTCTGTAGCTTTTTGTCCTGCTGTCTTTATTCTAGATTCACTTCTGGTATAGTTGTCGTATTTCCTCCACTGCATTTTGAACATTGGTGATCTGGATATTTCGGTCCTAAATACTGGCAGTATTTGACTAATAAATTTTTTGAAATAAAATCTTTTTTGATAGCTCTTGTTGTTGGGGTATCTTCAGGTCTTAATAGTGTCCATATCCAACTACGTACTTCTTCCATATCTTCTTGGCGTAGTACTCTTGCATTTGCATAGATCATGGCATGGTCTCTACAATGATATTTCCATATATTATGTCCATTGGTGTAGTTGTTGACTAGTTCTTGAATAATTACTTGTAGTCCTATTAATCTTTTTGTAGCAAAGAATGTTGGTATATCAACTTCTGGTATTTCTGGTTGCTTTTCTATTTCCTCTGGGATAATCATATCTCTGGTAAGTCCAATTTTTACTACTTGGATGAGTGGTTTTATCTCATTGTATAATATCTCTGCTGGTGCTGAATAACATCTTATGTAAAAGAATGATCCGTCTGTAATTCTTTTGTATATTGTAAAAGCATTATATAAGTCTGGTATTTGTTGTAGTTCTGCTCCATCTGCTGTATATACTGTTGAAAGTAGTCCATATTCGTAGCATGTACGTACTAAATTTGCACTGGTGCCAGGCTGGGCAATTAGTTTATTATATCCTTGTAGTTTTTGAGTTATAAAATCTTTTTGAGGGTCATTGGTTGTCTGAGATCTTGGATGTAAATTCAAAAATGTTTGGGTTTTATAGATATTTTGGATGTATGCTCTGGAAATGTGGTTATATACTTGTTTATTTTGGTTTAGGCTTGCGGCATATGTGGATGTTTGTGGACTTGGTATAGTCGGATGTGATAGATTTATGGGTTGTTTATTTTTGATAAAGGTTTTTGTAAACTGGCTATTTAAATTTTGGTTTTGTCTTTTTGTAGATTGGTTGGTTGTATTTGAGCTGCTTGCTTCTGTAGATGCTTTTCCTGTAGCTGCATTAACAAACTTGTTATGAGTTTTATGGAGTTTCTCAACGTCTCCTTCTAGTTCTGGATTTTTAATGTCTTCCGATCGACATAGTTCAGCATATTGTGAGTCATGCGGCTGACTTGTAGCTCTTTCCTTCTTTAGCTCTTTTAATTCTAGCTCAAAACTGTCCACTTTTAAGCAAAGTGTAGTCATGGCTTTTAATAAAATATCCATTTGGCTATCTTGATCTGTCTGAGTAGCTTTGTCTTGATAAGTAGTCTGCAGTGACATTTTTGTTAGTACTGATCACTTCTATTGTAAATGTAAAATTTTGTATATTTAAGACAAGTCTTCGTATTTCTTTTGTTGTAACTGAGTCGTCTAATTTTCTTGTTAGCCACCATTTTACTTGTGTATTATCTGTTCTGACAATAAATTTGTTATAAACTATATATGGTTCGAATGTTAATAAACATTTATATAAGGCAAATAATTCTTTCCTATTTATTTCCCATTTATCTTGAGGTTCCGTATATGTTCCTGAGTGATATCGACAGTGATGTTCTATTTTTGTATCAAGATACTTATATTTTAATACTCCACCGTAACTATGGTTACTTGAATCTGTTTCTACTATATATATAAATTCCTTTGTTATATCTGGAAAATATAGTTTTGGTAACTTTTGACATAATTCTTTAATCTTTTGTATATGTTTTCTATCTGTTTGGTCAAAATGGTATTCAATATCCTTTCTTAATTTTTTATGTAATGGTTTTAAATATTCTGCTAATTTTGGTATTGGGTAATTATAAGTTTTCGTTTTGGCATTTAGATTTCTATAATCAATAACCATCCTACTTTTTCCTCTTTTTTGTTCACTATGTTTGTTAACAATAAAGGCTGGACTAGTATGTTTACTATTACTAGCTTGGATGTAATTATTTTGAAGTAATTCATCTATGTGTAAGGTAAATTCTTTTAAATCATCAAAGTTATATTTTAATGGTTTTTGGGTTATTATACTATTTTGATCTATTAGTTCTATTGTAACTGTTGTTTTATGTTTATGCCATCCTTTAAGCGGATTGTCACTATATAAGGGTTCTAACTTATCATAGATTGGTTGTAACATGTTGATATTAAAGGTTATAATTTCTATTGCGTCCTTTGATCTTTCTCTTTTAGAGACATTTATGTAAATGCGGAATTAAAATAAATATCTCTTTGTCTAATTAATCTTAATATTTGGTTAATGTCTTGTACTATTAAATCTAGATATGCTTCATTCTGGGTTTGGATATATTTATCTAGGTTGTGTTGTATTAAGGTTTCTCTTTCTCTTAATTCATCTATAGTTTTTTGCCAATTTTCTAAATTTTCTAAATGTTGTTGGTTCATTTCAATAATAATCTAGATATCCTTCTGTATCTATGTCTAGGTATATATCATTATCTCTAAAGTCATCATCACTATCATTGTTTAATATTGTATCTAACCATGATTCCTTCATTAGGTCTATAAGTTCATGAGTAAATAATAGATTATATATGTTTTGTATTATTTCTGTATCTAAAGTTCTTAGTATATATAAGACTAATATTTTGTAGTCCTTGTCTTCATTTATCAAATATTTAGATGTTGGGGTTTTATATTTTTCTACATCTTCTGTTTGTTTAAGGTTACTAGTTTCTGCTATATCAGGTTTCATATAACTAGATTCTGTCATTTCTTACTTCTGTGTTTTAATCAAATTATTCCTTCTAACCTCTGCTTATATTATTACCTTTATCATCTAATAGTCCAGTATGTTTAATTATCCGGTTGGTCACTACTATGGGTTCCAGCTTTAATCAGTTTACCCTAACACTGCTTACTTCAGTTGGTTTACTACCCTATTCACGGCATTCTTAGCCTTTTTCTGGTTTCAACCATTTTGGAAAAGCTTAGTCTGGGTCTAACTTACTCTTAGCTTCCTAACCATAGCAAACTAATAAGGATAATGTTAACATAATCAAAATATAACATGATAAATAATAATAAGCTAATAGAGATTATTAGGAATATGATAGATTAGTTACACATATGTAAATATGAGTATACCTTTGTTGTTATCTCTTCTGTCGTATGTGATATAGATGTTTCTATGTTGGATTCCTCCATGCTTGAAATAATTATTTTATATATATTTTTGTAGGGGGTCTCAGCTCATGAGAGGGGTTTTCAGATTTCTCTGAATGCTTACCTTCTCCTTTGCCTTCACCGCTATATATATATTACATAAACGCGTAAGTGCACAGTACTAGTTACTATGTACTTTACGACTTTTTCTAAAAAGAAAGGAAAAAACGCGTTTTCTACTATTCCTAGATGCGTGTTACTATTCCTACTTTATTCTTTTTCTTACATAATTGAGCCTTATGCTCAAAATTTCAAAAGAAAGAAAACGTGTGGGGACTTTATGTCTTCCACTTAAAAAGATAAAAAGATTCTCAATAATTTACATAATAAGACAAACTAAAAAATATCTGTGGGTCTTCCCATTATCTTTTGTCTGTAGCTTTTTGTCCTGCTGTCTTTATTCTAGATTCACTTCTGGTATAGTTGTCGTATTTCCTCCACTGCATTTTGAACATTGGTGATCTGGATATTTCGGTCCTAAATACTGGCAGTATTTGACTAATAAATTTTTTGAAATAAAATCTTTTTTGATAGCTCTTGTTGTTGGGGTATCTTCAGGTCTTAATAGTGTCCATATCCAACTACGTACTTCTTCCATATCTTCTTGGCGTAGTACTCTTGCATTTGCATAGATCATGGCATGGTCTCTACAATGATATTTCCATATATTATGTCCATTGGTGTAGTTGTTGACTAGTTCTTGAATAATTACTTGTAGTCCTATTAATCTTTTTGTAGCAAAGAATGTTGGTATATCAACTTCTGGTATTTCTGGTTGCTTTTCTATTTCCTCTGGGATAATCATATCTCTGGTAAGTCCAATTTTTACTACTTGGATGAGTGGTTTTATCTCATTGTATAATATCTCTGCTGGTGCTGAATAACATCTTATGTAAAAGAATGATCCGTCTGTAATTCTTTTGTATATTGTAAAAGCATTATATAAGTCTGGTATTTGTTGTAGTTCTGCTCCATCTGCTGTATATACTGTTGAAAGTAGTCCATATTCGTAGCATGTACGTACTAAATTTGCACTGGTGCCAGGCTGGGCAATTAGTTTATTATATCCTTGTAGTTTTTGAGTTATAAAATCTTTTTGAGGGTCATTGGTTGTCTGAGATCTTGGATGTAAATTCAAAAATGTTTGGGTTTTATAGATATTTTGGATGTATGCTCTGGAAATGTGGTTATATACTTGTTTATTTTGGTTTAGGCTTGCGGCATATGTGGATGTTTGTGGACTTGGTATAGTCGGATGTGATAGATTTATGGGTTGTTTATTTTTGATAAAGGTTTTTGTAAACTGGCTATTTAAATTTTGGTTTTGTCTTTTTGTAGATTGGTTGGTTGTATTTGAGCTGCTTGCTTCTGTAGATGCTTTTCCTGTAGCTGCATTAACAAACTTGTTATGAGTTTTATGGAGTTTCTCAACGTCTCCTTCTAGTTCTGGATTTTTAATGTCTTCCGATCGACATAGTTCAGCATATTGTGAGTCATGCGGCTGACTTGTAGCTCTTTCCTTCTTTAGCTCTTTTAATTCTAGCTCAAAACTGTCCACTTTTAAGCAAAGTGTAGTCATGGCTTTTAATAAAATATCCATTTGGCTATCTTGATCTGTCTGAGTAGCTTTGTCTTGATAAGTAGTCTGCAGTGACATTTTTGTTAGTACTGATCACTTCTATTGTAAATGTAAAATTTTGTATATTTAAGACAAGTCTTCGTATTTCTTTTGTTGTAACTGAGTCGTCTAATTTTCTTGTTAGCCACCATTTTACTTGTGTATTATCTGTTCTGACAATAAATTTGTTATAAACTATATATGGTTCGAATGTTAATAAACATTTATATAAGGCAAATAATTCTTTCCTATTTATTTCCCATTTATCTTGAGGTTCCGTATATGTTCCTGAGTGATATCGACAGTGATGTTCTATTTTTGTATCAAGATACTTATATTTTAATACTCCACCGTAACTATGGTTACTTGAATCTATTTCTACTATATATATAAATTCCTTTGTTATATCTGGAAAATATAGTTTTGGTAACTTTTGACATAATTCTTTAATCTTTTGTATATGTTTTCTATCTGTTTGGTCAAAATGGTATTCAATATCCTTTCTTAATTTTTTATGTAATGGTTTTAAATATTCTGCTAATTTTGGTATTGGGTAATTATAAGTTTTCGTTTTGGCATTTAGATTTCTATAATCAATAACCATCCTACTTTTTCCTCTTTTTTGTTCACTATGTTTGTTAACAATAAAGGCTGGACTAGTATGTTTACTATTACTAGCTTGGATGTAATTATTTTGAAGTAATTCATCTATGTGTAAGGTAAATTCTTTTAAATCATCAAAGTTATATTTTAATGGTTTTTGGGTTATTATACTATTTTGATCTATTAGTTCTATTGTAACTGTTGTTTTATGTTTATGCCATCCTTTAAGCGGATTGTCACTATATAAGGGTTCTAACTTATCATAGATTGGTTGTAACATGTTGATATTAAAGGTTATAATTTCTATTGCGTCCTTTGATCTTTCTCTTTTAGAGACATTTATGTAAATGCGGAATTAAAATAAATATCTCTTTGTCTAATTAATCTTAATATTTGGTTAATGTCTTGTACTATTAAATCTAGATATGCTTCATTCTGGGTTTGGATATATTTATCTAGGTTGTGTTGTATTAAGGTTTCTCTTTCTCTTAATTCATCTATAGTTTTTTGCCAATTTTCTAAATTTTCTAAATGTTGTTGGTTCATTTCAATAATAATCTAGATATCCTTCTGTATCTATGTCTAGGTATATATCATTATCTCTAAAGTCATCATCACTATCATTGTTTAATATTGTATCTAACCATGATTCCTTCATTAGGTCTATAAGTTCATGAGTAAATAATAGATTATATATGTTTTGTATTATTTCTGTATCTAAAGTTCTTAGTATATATAAGACTAATATTTTGTAGTCCTTGTCTTCATTTATCAAATATTTAGATGTTGGGGTTTTATATTTTTCTACATCTTCTGTTTGTTTAAGGTTACTAGTTTCTGCTATATCAGGTTTCATATAACTAGATTCTGTCATTTCTTACTTCTGTGTTTTAATCAAATTATTCCTTCTAACCTCTGCTTATATTATTACCTTTATCATCTAATAGTCCAGTATGTTTAATTATCCGGTTGGTCACTACTATGGGTTCCAGCTTTAATCAGTTTACCCTAACACTGCTTACTTCAGTTGGTTTACTACCCTATTCACGGCATTCTTAGCCTTTTTCTGGTTTCAACCATTTTGGAAAAGCTTAGTCTGGGTCTAACTTACTCTTAGCTTCCTAACCATAGCAAACTAATAAGGATAATGTTAACATAATCAAAATATAACATGATAAATAATAATAAGCTAATAGAGATTATTAGGAATATGATAGATTAGTTACACATATGTAAATATGAGTATACCTTTGTTGTTATCTCTTCTGTCGTATGTGATATAGATGTTTCTATGTTGGATTCCTCCATGCTTGAAATAATTATTTTATATATATTTTTGTAGGGGGTCTCAGCTCATGAGAGGGGTTTTCAGATTTCTCTGAATGCTTACCTTCTCCTTTGCCTTCACCGCTATATATATATTACATAAACGCGTAAGTGCACAGTACTAGTTACTGTGTACTTTACGACTTTTTCTAAAAAGAAAGGAAAAAACGCGTTTTCTACTATTCCTAGACGCGTGTTACTATTCCTACTTTATTCTTTTTCTTACATAATTGAGCCTTATGCTCAAAATTTCAAAAGAAAGAAAACGTGTGGGGACTTTATGTCTTCCACTTAAAAAGATAAAAAGATTCTCAATAATTTACATAATAAGACAAACTAAAAAATATCTGTGGGTCTTCCCATTATCTTTTGTCTGTAGCTTTTTGTCCTGCTGTCTTTATTCTAGATTCACTTCTGGTATAGTTGTCGTATTTCCTCCACTGCATTTTGAACATTGGTGATCTGGATATTTCGGTCCTAAATACTGGCAGTATTTGACTAATAAATTTTCTGAAATAAAATCTTTTTTGATAGCTCTTGTTGTTGGGGTATCTTCAGGTCTTAATAGTGTCCATATCCAACTACGTACTTCTTCCATATCTTCTTGGCGTAGTACTCTTGCATTTGCATAGATCATGGCATGGTCTCTACAATGATATTTCCATATATTATGTCCATTGGTGTAGTTGTTGACTAGTTCTTGAATAATTACTTGTAGTCCTATTAATCTTTTTGTAGCAAAGAATGTTGGTATATCAACTTCTGGTATTTCTGGTTGCTTTTCTATTTCCTCTGGGATAATCATATCTCTGGTAAGTCCAATTTTTACTACTTGGATGAGTGGTTTTATCTCATTGTATAATATCTCTGCTGGTGCTGAATAACATCTTATGTAAAAGAATGATCCGTCTGTAATTCTTTTGTATATTGTAAAAGCATTATATAAGTCTGGTATTTGTTGTAGTTCTGCTCCATCTGCTGTATATACTGTTGAAAGTAGTCCATATTCGTAGCATGTACGTACTAAATTTGCACTGGTGCCAGGCTGGGCAATTAGTTTATTATATCCTTGTAGTTTTTGAGTTATAAAATCTTTTTGAGGGTCATTGGTTGTCTGAGATCTTGGATGTAAATTCAAAAATGTTTGGGTTTTATAGATATTTTGGATGTATGCTCTGGAAATGTGGTTATATACTTGTTTATTTTGGTTTAGGCTTGCGGCATATGTGGATGTTTGTGGACTTGGTATAGTCGGATGTGATAGATTTATGGGTTGTTTATTTTTGATAAAGGTTTTTGTAAACTGGCTATTTAAATTTTGGTTTTGTCTTTTTGTAGATTGGTTGGTTGTATTTGAGCTGCTTGCTTCTGTAGATGCTTTTCCTGTAGCTGCATTAACAAACTTGTTATGAGTTTTATGGAGTTTCTCAACGTCTCCTTCTAGTTCTGGATTTTTAATGTCTTCCGATCGACATAGTTCAGCATATTGTGAGTCATGCGGCTGACTTGTAGCTCTTTCCTTCTTTAGCTCTTTTAATTCTAGCTCAAAACTGTCCACTTTTAAGCAAAGTGTAGTCATGGCTTTTAATAAAATATCCATTTGGCTATCTTGATCTGTCTGAGTAGCTTTGTCTTGATAAGTAGTCTGCAGTGACATTTTTGTTAGTACTGATCACTTCTATTGTAAATGTAAAATTTTGTATATTTAAGACAAGTCTTCGTATTTCTTTTGTTGTAACTGAGTCGTCTAATTTTCTTGTTAGCCACCATTTTACTTGTGTATTATCTGTTCTGACAATAAATTTGTTATAAACTATATATGGTTCGAATGTTAATAAACATTTATATAAGGCAAATAATTCTTTCCTATTTATTTCCCATTTATCTTGAGGTTCCGTATATGTTCCTGAGTGATATCGACAGTGATGTTCTATTTTTGTATCAAGATACTTATATTTTAATACTCCACCGTAACTATGGTTACTTGAATCTGTTTCTACTATATATATAAATTCCTTTGTTATATCTGGAAAATATAGTTTTGGTAACTTTTGACATAATTCTTTAATCTTTTGTATATGTTTTCTATCTGTTTGGTCAAAATGGTATTCAATATCCTTTCTTAATTTTTTATGTAATGGTTTTAAATATTCTGCTAATTTTGGTATATATTCTCTTACTTGGTTTACTAATCCTAAAAAGGATTGTAATTTTTTCTTTGTATCTAGTATCTCATTTGAATTTATAATTTTTTGTACTATGTGTGTTTGCATTTTTACTCCATTCTTATCTATTTGTATGCCAAGAAATTCTATTTGATTTTTCATTATTTCTGCCTTGCTTTTACTTAAACTAATTCCTGCTGTATCTATAATGTTGATAAATTTATTTAGTAATTGTATATGTTCGTCTTCTGTTCTTGAGTATAACAATATATCATCAATATATACAATACAATTTTCTAATTGCATAAAATATGTATCCATAAAATGTTGATATCTACCTGGTGCATTTTTATATCCAAAGGGTAAAACATTCCATTCATAAAATCCTTGGGGTACTGTGAATGCTGTTAAATGTTTAGAGTTATCTTCTAATTTTAAATGATAAAATCCTGATTTGCAATCAAATTTGCTAAAGTAATTATATCCTTGGATTTGTCTAATTTTTAATATTTTATTTGGTATTGGGTAATTATAAGTTTTCGTTTTGGCATTTAGATTTCTATAATCAATAACCATCCTACTTTTTCCTCTTTTTTGTTCACTATGTTTGTTAACAATAAAGGCTGGACTAGTATGTTTACTATTACTAGCTTGGATGTAATTATTTTGAAGTAATTCATCTATGTGTAAGGTAAATTCTTTTAAATAACTTAAGGAAATAAATAACTTAACTAGAGCAATAACACATTTTATTATAGCAATAACTAAAATAAGAGAATCATTAGTAAATGGATAAGCCTGAATCAAGTAAGCCAAATATAGAACAAACGATAAGAAAAGCAGAATTACTTAGTCAATTTATCAAAATACAAGATGAAATCAAGTTTAGAAAAGAAAGATTAAATTACAATATATTTGCAGGAGTAACTAAAAAATCGATAGAAGCACAAAAACAAACAATAAGTGAATTAGAACTACAAAAAGATATAATAGAAATTAAATATGCATATGAATAAAGAAGAATATCCAGTAGAAGAAAAAACATTTTTAGGAACAGATGGAACACAAATAACAATAACACACTCAAATTTAGGACGACGATATAGAAAAATAGGTACAAAATTACATTTAATGCCAGATCCAATATCAGCTAAATTAGAAGATAGTTTAACAGAAATGATAAGATTACAAAAAGAAAATACTGAAATAGATCAAAAATTAGAAATTGAAAAAATACGATTAGAAGCCAGAAAAGAAATCGAACAACTAAAAAACCAACAAGTAAAACAAGACCCTCCTCAAAAACCTATACCACCTCAAGAACCAATCCCTGAATATTTTGAACCAGAACCTGAAACATCCGAATCATCTACAAAAATACAAGAAATGGAAAGAGAATTAGCAATATTAAAACAAATATATGCCCAGAAAGTACAAGCAAGATTAGCAAAACAAAATGAAAAAAGAAAAAAAGAAAAAGAAAAAAAGTTAGCAATGGAATTAGAAAAGTTAAAAGAACAAATACACTTAGAAAGCTTAAACCCTGACGAAGAATCTCCAAATATAAGTATTGATAACATCACAATAGACAATTTAACTATAGATAATGTAACCATAAACGAATCCGAATCCGAAATAAATTTAGCCAATAATGATAATAATGACGAAAACAGTGAAACATATACCCAAATAATGAACCAAATAACAGATTTAAATATAAATACAACAAATGCTAAACCAAATATAAATACCATAAAAAATGAACAACCAAGTACAAGTAGAACATATGATAAAAGAAGATATGACAACCCTAGAACAACCGGACCAACTTATTATACAGTAACAGATGATAATAGATATGGAGCAATATGGCAAAGTAGACTAAATAAATGGACACCAACTAAAACTCCAGAACATTCACAATTTTTAGATTTAGATTGTGTCACAGATGTAAATAAAACAATACAAGTATGGATAGGACAAATTGCAAAACAACTAATAGATAATAAAATATCAGTAGCAGATACACCAGGATATATAGAAAGAACACTAATAGGAACAGTAAAATTATGGCTACATAACATAACAGCTGATGGTAGAGCAGCTTTAAGAAATAATAAAGATAGTAGTGGAACAATTACAACATCAAGCATAGCTATATTAGACAAATACGAATTTGGAATTAGAAATGAATTTGGAAGTATGACAACAGAATTAGCAGAACAAGAAAAAGATAAAAATCTAAATAGACAATTAATGAATAAATTATCAATATGCAATATGTGTTATATAGATGAATATACATGCGCTTTTAAAGATTACTATTATAGAGCAATATATACTCATGAAGAAGCTATAGCAGTTAGAAGAACATATTTTACAAAATTACCTGAACCATTTAGTACAAAAATTATAACAGCATGGGACGCAGCTAGTTTAACAGATACATTAGGAGCTAGAATAAAATATTTACAAACATGGTTTATAGGACTATGTGATGAATATAAAGATAAACAAAAATTAGACAAAGTATTAACAAAAAACATGTCGTGTTGTACACAAAAGATAGCACCACAATTTGGTTGTAAAACTAAGAAAAATAAGTTTAGATACAAAAAACGATTTAAAAAGTATAAATCTTTTAAATCTAAATACAAGTATAAAAATCCAAGAAAACGATATTATATAAAAAATTACAAAAGAAAAAGACCTTATCGACCTAAGAAAAAATTATCAGAATGCAAATGTTACAACTGTGGAAAATTAGGACACTTAGCTAAAGATTGTAAAATACCTAAAGATATAAAGAAAAAACAAATTACCGAAGTAAGAATAGAAGAAAATATTTATACAGAATTACCATACATAGATTATGATTTAGAAAGTAACGATAGTATTTATGAACTAGATGAATTGCCAGATATAGAAATAAATAACTCAGATTTAGAAACTGATTTAAATAATGATGATATTAACAATATAAATCTATCAGATACAGAAAACGAAATTGATGACTGAATCAGGAATAATAGAAAAAGAAAATTACCAAACTGAAGATAGTAATAACCAGAAAATAATATTTGACTCAAATATATACAAGCAAATCACAAAACAAGAAATAACCTTAAAAATAGATAATGTATTAGATGTACCAATGGTAAAATATTGGTTCAAAAAACCAAAAGAAGAATATTATATAATAAGCCAAAAGGAACATACAGTAGACTGTAAATATGCACAAGGTAGTGCAATGGTACCCATAATAAGTAAAAGAGAAATAACCAAAGAAATACAAACATTAAAACCAAAACCGAAAAACGAAATAACTCATGTACACTTAGGAGCAATACAGATATTAATAAAAGCATGTTTTAAAGAAGGAATAAATACACCTATAGAGCTATACTTAGCAGATGATAGAATTAAGTACCCAATTGAACAGAGTATAATTAGTGCAGTAAAAGGAAATTTAATATACCAAAAATTTAAGTTTACAGTTAACCCAAATTATACAGTAGCAATAAAAGATAGAAATATAGATAAATCCCTAGTATTATATTGGAAGCTATCAGGAATAGAACTAACCCCTGGAAGTAAAATATTTACAGCAAGATGCAAAAATTTATATATTTTAACTACTAAACATATGGTACAAGCAACTAATAAAATTGATAAAATTAATATAGAATCCCCATTTGACAATATCTTAACAGTTATAGATAATAATGATTATAGTTATGATGATTTAAATATGAATCAAGAATTAGATATAGTAAAAGAAAGAATAGGAACGACATCAAAAAGACAAATAGATGCCCCTTCATCCTCATCAAGAATGAGCACATCTAGAAGAATAGAATATGAAATACCTAATGAAATAATACCAACACAACATCCCTATTATATAACAGGAATATTAAATCAACGAAAATATTTAATCTTAATCAACACCGGAGAACAAGATAATTGGATAACCAGAGAATTAATTACAGAAGATGATATTATAATACAAGAACAAGAAATACCCGATTTACCAATAGAATTAAAACAGACAAAGGAAATAACTATTCAAGAATTAATTATAGGCGGAATACCTATAAATATACAATTTACAATAGGACAAATAAATCCAAATATAGTTTTAGGACTACAATGGCTAGAACAAGTAAAACCATATAAGTTAGAAGATAAAAGATTAATCATTCATTACCAAAATAAAAATGTAATAATCAATAGGACAAAATCAATACTATAAAAATACCTTAGCATGAAAGTATATATATTAGCAAAAATAATTGTGGAAGGATATAATAGTAGATATTATACACCAATGATAGACACAGGCTCAGAAGCAAATTTATGTAGATACAATTGTTTACCAGAATCTAAATGGCAAAAGATAAAAAATCCAACTGTATTCACCGGATTTAATGACGAAGGAAGTATGGTAAAATATTACGCAAAAGATGTAAAACTACAAATATATGATAAAATACTAACAATAAAAACGATGTATAACTATGATTTCACAACAAGAGATATAATTTTAGGAATGCCCTTTATAGATGAACTATACCCTCATATACTAACAAAAACACACTGTTGGTTTACAACACCTTGTAAACAAAAAATAGGAGCCAAAAGAGTACAAAATAAACCTAGAAAAATAACACCATGGATAAAAGGATCAGAAAAAATAACACAAAAACTAGAAAATCAATCAACAACAGAGAACGCAATAGAAATTATAACCTTTAATATCAACATGTTACAACCAATCTATGATAAGTTAGAACCCTTATATAGTGACAATCCGCTTAAAGGATGGCATAAACATAAAACAACAGTTACAATAGAACTAATAGATCAAAATAGTATAATAACCCAAAAACCATTAAAATATAACTTTGATGATTTAAAAGAATTTACCTTACACATAGATGAATTACTTCAAAATAATTACATCCAAGCTAGTAATAGTAAACATACTAGTCCAGCTACATTAGGAGCTAGAATAAAATATTTACAAACATGGTTTATAGGACTATGTGATGAATATAAAGATAAACAAAAATTAGACAAAGTATTAACAAAAAACATGTCGTGTTGTACACAAAAGATAGCACCACAATTTGGTTGTAAAACTAAGAAAAATAAGTTTAGATACAAAAAACGATTTAAAAAGTATAAATCTTTTAAATCTAAATACAAGTATAAAAATCCAAGAAAACGATATTATATAAAAAATTACAAAAGAAAAAGACCTTATCGACCTAAGAAAAAATTATCAGAATGCAAATGTTACAACTGTGGAAAATTAGGACACTTAGCTAAAGATTGTAAAATACCTAAAGATATAAAGAAAAAACAAATTACCGAAGTAAGAATAGAAGAAAATATTTATACAGAATTACCATACATAGATTATGATTTAGAAAGTAACGATAGTATTTATGAACTAGATGAATTGCCAGATATAGAAATAAATAACTCAGATTTAGAAACTGATTTAAATAATGATGATATTAACAATATAAATCTATCAGATACAGAAAACGAAATTGATGACTGAATCAGGAATAATAGAAAAAGAAAATTACCAAACTGAAGATAGTAATAACCAGAAAATAATATTTGACTCAAATATATACAAGCAAATCACAAAACAAGAAATAACCTTAAAAATAGATAATGTATTAGATGTACCAATGGTAAAATATTGGTTCAAAAAACCAAAAGAAGAATATTATATAATAAGCCAAAAGGAACATACAGTAGACTGTAAATATGCACAAGGTAGTGCAATGGTACCCATAATAAGTAAAAGAGAAATAACCAAAGAAATACAAACATTAAAACCAAAACCGAAAAACGAAATAACTCATGTACACTTAGGAGCAATACAGATATTAATAAAAGCATGTTTTAAAGAAGGAATAAATACACCTATAGAGCTATACTTAGCAGATGATAGAATTAAGTACCCAATTGAACAGAGTATAATTAGTGCAGTAAAAGGAAATTTAATATACCAAAAATTTAAGTTTACAGTTAACCCAAATTATACAGTAGCAATAAAAGATAGAAATATAGATAAATCCCTAGTATTATATTGGAAGCTATCAGGAATAGAACTAACCCCTGGAAGTAAAATATTTACAGCAAGATGCAAAAATTTATATATTTTAACTACTAAACATATGGTACAAGCAACTAATAAAATTGATAAAATTAATATAGAATCCCCATTTGACAATATCTTAACAGTTATAGATAATAATGATTATAGTTATGATGATTTAAATATGAATCAAGAATTAGATATAGTAAAAGAAAGAATAGGTTACACTTAACCATTTTAAAGCCAATACACTTAACCATTTTCAAGTCACTAATTCACATTTCATGTCGCTACACTTAGCCATTTTAAAGTTAGTAATTCACATTTCAAGTCACTACACTTAACCATTTTCAAGTTAGTAATTCACATTTCAAGTCACTACACTTAACCATTTTCAAGAAACAAGTTCACAATTTCAAGTCACAACACTTAACCATTTCAAGAAACAAGTTCACAATTTCAAGTCACTATACTTAACCATTTTCAAGTAACTAATTCACTTTTAAAGTCACTGCACTTAACAATTTTCAAGAAACAAATTCATAATTTCAAATCACTACACTTTACCATTTTGAAGTCACTAATTCATATTTAAGGTCACTACACTTAACCATTTTATGAAAAAAGTTCACAATTTCAAGTCACTACACTTAGCCATTTTCAAGTCTCTAATTCACATTTCAAGTTTCTACACTTAGCCATTTTCAAGAAACAAATTCACAATTTCTAGTCAATACACGTAACCATTTCAAGAAAATAGTTCACAATTTCAAGTCACTACACTTAACCATTTTCAAGTAACTAATTTACATTTCAAGTCACTACACTTCACCATTTTCAAGAAATAAATTCACAATTTAAAGACACTACATTTAACCATTTTAAAGTCACAAGTTCACATTTCAAGTCACTACACTTAACCATTTTCAAGTCACTTCACTTAACCATTTTCAAGTCAGTAATTCACATTTCAAGTAACTCACTTTACCATTTTCAAGAAACAAGTTCACAATTTAAAGTCACTACACTTAACCATTTTCAAGTGACTAATTCACATTTCAAATCACTACACTTAACCATTTTAAAGAAACAAATTCACAATTTCAAGTCACTACGCTTAACAATTTTCAAGTTAGCAATTCACATTTCAAGTCACTACACTTAACCATTTTCAAGAAACAAGTTCACAATTTCAAGTCACAACGCTTAACCATTTCAAGAAACAAGTTCACAATTTCAAGTCACAACGCTTAACCATTTCAAGAAAAAAGTTCACAATTTCAAGTCACTATACTTAACCATTTTAAAATAGCTAATTCACTTTTCAATTAACTGCAATTAACTATTTTCAAGTCACTAATTCACATTTCAAGTCACTACACTAAACCATTTTCAAGAAACAAGTTCACAATTTCAAGTCACTACATTTAACCATTTCATTAAAAAAGTTCACAATTTCAAGTCACTACACTTAACCATTTTCTAGTCACTAATTCACATTTCAAGTCACTAATCTTAAACATTTTCAAGAAACAAGTTCGCAATTTCAAGTCACTATATTAAACCATTTTCAAGTCACTACACTTAACCATTTTCAAGTCACTAATTCACATTTCAAGTCACTACACCTAACCATTTTAAAGAAACAAGTTCACAATTTCAAGTCACTACACTTAACCATTTCAAGAAACAAGTTCACAATTTCAAGTCACTATACTTAACCATTTTTAAAGTCACTAATTCACATTTCAAGTCACTACACTCAACCATTTTCAAGAAACAAGTTCACAATTTCAAGTCACTACATTTAACCATTTCATTAAACAAGTTCACAATTTCAAGGCACTGCACCTAACCATTTTCTAGTCACTAATTCACATTTCAAGTCGGTAATCATAAACATTTTCAAGAAACAAGTTCGCAATTTCAAGTCACTATATTTAACCATTTTCAAGTAACTAATTCACATTTCAAGTCACTACACTTAACCATTTTCAAGTCACTAATTCACATTTCAAGTCACTGCACCTAACCATTTTCAAGAAATAAATTCACAATTTCAAGACACTACATTTAACCATTTTAAAGTCACAAGTTCACATTTCAAGTCACTACACTTAACCATTTTCAAGTCAGTAATTCACATTTCAAGTCACTACACTTAACAATTTTCAAAAACATGTTCACAATTTCAAGTCACCACATTTAACCATTTCAAATCACTAGTTCACATTTCAAGTCACTACAGTTTACCATTTTCAAGTCACTTCACTTAACCATTTTCAAGTAAGTAATTCACATTTCAAGTAACTTCACTTAACCATTTTCAAGAAATAAGTTCACAATTTCAAGTCACTACACTTAACCATTTTCAAGTGACTAATTCACATATCAAATCACTACACTTAACAATTTTAAAGAAACAATTTCACAATTTCAAGTCACTACGCTTAACAATTTTCAAGTTAGTAATACACATTTCAAGTCACTACACTTAACCATTTTCAAGAAACAAGTTCACAATTTCAAGTCACAACACTCAACCATTTCAAGAAACAAGTTCACAATTTCAAGTCACTATACTTAACCATTTTGAAGTAGCTAATTCACTTTTCAAGTCACTGCACTTAAAAATTTTCAAAAACAAGTTCATAATTTCAAATAACTACACTTGACCATTTTCAAGTCACTAATTCATATTTCAAGTCACTACACTTAACCATTTTATGAAAAAAGTTCACAATTTCAAGTCACTACACTTGGACATTTTCAAGTATCTAATTCACATTTCAAGTTTCTACACTTAGCCATTTTCAGGAAACAAATTTACAATTTCTAGTCAATACACGTAATCATTTCAAGAAAATAGTTCACAATTTCAAGTCACTACACTTAACCATTTTCAGGTAACTAATTTACATTTCAAGTCACTACACTTCAACATTTTCAAGAAATAAATTCACAATTTCAAGACACTACATTTAACCATTTTAAAGTTACAAGTTCACATTTCAAGTCACTACACTTAACCATTTTCATGAAGCAAGTTCACAATTTTAAGCCAATACACTTAACCACTTTCAAAACAGTAATTCACATTTCAAGTCACTACACTTAACAATTTTCAAGAAACATGTTCACAATTGCAAGTCACTACATTTAACCATATTCAAGTCACTAATTCACATTTCAATTCACTACACTTAACCATTTTCAAGTCACTAATTTACATTTCATCTCACTACACTTAACCATTTTCATGAAACAAGTTAACAATTTCAAGTCACTACACTTAACCATTTTTAAGAAACAAGTTCACAATTTCAAGTCACTACATTTAACAAGTTCAATAAACAAGTTCACAATTTAAAGCCAATACACTTAACCATTTTCAAGTCACTAATTCACATTTCAAGTCGCTACACTTAACCATTTTAAAGAAATAATTTCACAATTTCAAATAACCACGCTTAATAATTTTCAAGTTAGTAATTCACATTTCAAGTCACTACACTTAACCATTTTCAAGAAACAAGTTCACAATTTCAAGTCACAACACTTAACCATTTCAAGAAACAAGTTCACAATTTCAAGTCACTATACTTAACCATTTTCAAGTAACTAATTCACTTTTAAAGTCACTGCACTTAACAATTTTCAAGAAACAAATTCATAATTTCAAATCACTACACTTTACCATTTTCAAGTCACTAATTCATATTTAAGGTCACTACACTTAACCATTTTATGGAAAAAGTTCACAATTTCAAGTCACTACACTTAGCCATTTTCAAGTCTCTAATTCACATTTCAAGTTTCTACACTTAGCCATTTTCAAGAAACAAATTCACAATTTCTAGTCAATACACGTAACCATTTCAAGAAAATAGTTCACAATTTCAAGTCACTACACTTAACCATTTTCAAGTAACTAATTCACATTTCAAGTCACTACACTTAACCATTTTCAAGTCACTAATTCACATTTCAACTCACTACACTTAACCATTTTCATGAAACTAGTTAACAATTTCAAGTCACTATACTTAACCATTTTCAAATCACTAATTCACATTTCAAGTCACTGCACCTAACCATTTTCAAGTAAGTAATTCACATTTCAAGTAACTTCACTTAACCATTTTCAAGAAATAAGTTCACAATTTCAAGTCACTACACTTAACCATTTTCAAGTAACTAATTCACAATTTCAAGTCACTACGCTTAACAATTTTAAAGTTAGTAATTCACATTTCAAGTCACTACACTTAACCATTTTCAAGAAACAAGTTCACAATTTCAAGTCACAACACTCAACAATTTCAAGAAACAAGTTCACAATTTCAAGTCACTATACTTAACCATTTTGAAGTAGCTAATTCACTTTTCAAGTGACTGCACTAAACAATTTTCAAGTAACAAGTTCATAATTTCAAATAACTACACTTGACCATTTTCAAGTCACTAATTCATATTTCAAGTCACTAGACTTAACCATTTTATGAAAAAAGTTCACAATTTCAAGTCGCTACACCTAGCCATTTTCAAGTCTCTAATTCACATTTCAAGTTTCTACACATAGCCGTTTTCAGGAAATTTTTTTATAATTTCTAGTCAATACACGTAACCATTTCAAGAAAATAGTTCACAATTTCAAGTCACTACACTTAACCATTTCAAGTAACTAATTTACATTTCAAGTCACTACACTTCAACATTTCAAGAAATAAATTCACAATTTCAAGACACTATATTTAACCATTTTAAAGTCACAAGTTCACATTTCAAGTCACTACACTTAACCATTTTCATGAAGCAAGTTCAAAATTTTATGTCAACACACTTAACCACTTTCAAGTCAGTAATTCACATTTCAAGTCACTACACTTAACAATTTTCAAGAAACATGTTCACAATTGCAAGTCACTACACTTCACCATTTTCAAGAAATAAATTCACAATTTCAAGACACTACATTTAACCATTTTAAAGTCACAAGTTCACATGTCAAGTCATTACACTTAACCATTTTCATGAAGCAAGTTCACAATTTTAAGTCACTACACTTAACCATTTTCAAGTCAGTAATTCACATTTCAAGTCACTACACTTAACAATTTTCAAGAAACATGTTCACAATTTCAAGTCACTACATTTAAGCATTTTCAAGTCACTAATTCACATATTAATTCACTACACTTAACCATTTTCAAGTCACTAATTCACATTTTCAACTCACTACACTTAACCATTTTCATGAAATAAGTTCACAATTTCAAGACACTACACTTAACCATTTTCAAGTGACTAATTCACATTTCAAATCACTACACTCAACCATTTTAAAGAAACAATTTCACAATTTCAAGTCACTACGCTTAACAATTTTAAAGTTAGTAATTCACATTTCAAGTCACTACACTTAACCATTTTCAAGAAACAAGTTCACAATTTCAAGTCACAACACTCAACAATTTCAAGAAACAAGTTCACAATTTCAAGTCACTATACTTAACCATTTTGAAGTAGCTAATTCACTTTTCAAGTCACTGCACTAAACAATTTTCAAGTAACAAGTTCATAATTTCAAATAACTACACTTGACCATTTTCAAGTCACTAATTCATATTTCAAGTCACTAGACTTAACCATTTTATGAAAAAAGTTCACAATTTCAAGTCACTATACTTAACCATTTTCAAGTCACTAATTCACAATTTCAAGTCACTATATTTAACCATTTTAAAGTCACAAGTTCACATTTCAAGTCACTACACTTAACCATTTTCAAGAAACAAGTTCACAATTTTAAGTAACTACACATAACCATTTTCAAATCAGTAATTCACATTTCAAATCACTACACTTGACAATTTTCAAGAAACGTGTTCATATCATCAAGTCACTACATTTAATCATTTTCAAGTCACTAATTCACATTTCAATTCACTACACTTAGCCATTTCAAAGAATCAAGTTCACAATTTCAAGTCACTAGATTTAACCATTTCATTAAACAAGTTCACAATTTCAAGTCACTAAACTTAACATTTTCTATTCACAAATTCACATTTCAAGTGACTAATCTTAAATATTTTCAAGAAACAAGTTCGCAATTTCAAGTCACTATATTTAACCATTTTCAAGTAACTAATTCACATTTCAAGTCACTACACTTAACCATTTTCATGAAGCAAGTTCAAAATTTTAAGTCAATACACTTAACCACTTTCAAGTCAGTAATTCACATTTCAAGTCACTACACTTAACAATTTTCAAGAAACATGTTCACAATTGCAAGTCACTACACTTCACCATTTTCAAGAAATAAATTCACAATTTCAAGACACTACATTTAACCATTTTAAAGTCACAAGTTCACATGTCAAGTCACTACACTTAACCATTTTCATGAAGCAAGTTTACAATTTTAAGTCACTACACTTAACCATTTTCAAGTCAGTAATTCACATTTCAAGTCACTACACTTAACATTTTTCTAGAAACATGTTCACAATTGCAAGTCACTATATTTAACCATATTCAAGTCACTAATTCACATTTCAATTCACTACACTTAACCATTTTCAAGTTACTAATTTACATTTCATCTCACTACAGTTAACCATTTTCATGAAACAAGTTAACAATTTCAAGTCACTACACTTAACCATTTTCAAGTCACTAGTTCATATTTCAAGTCACTACACTTAACCATTTTCAAGAAACAAGATCACAATTTCAAGTCACTAAACTTAACCATTTTAAAGTCACTAATTCGCATTTCAAGTCACTACACTTAACCATTTTCAAGAAACAAGTTCACAATTTCAAGTCACTACATTTAACCATTTCATTAAACAAGTTCACAATTTCAAGTCACTACACTTAACCATTTTCTAGTCACTAATTCACATTTCAAGTCGCTAATCATAAACATTTTCAAGAAACAAGTTCGCAATTTCAAGTCACTATATTTAACCATTTTCAAGTAACTAATTCACATTTCAAGTCACTACACTTAACCATTTGCAAGTCACTAATTCACATTTCAAGTCACTGCACCTAACCATTTTCAAGTAAGTAATTCACATTTCAAGTAACTTCACTTAACCATTTTCAAGAAATAAGTTCACAATTTCAGGTCACTACACTTAACAATTTTCAAGTGACTAATTCACATTTCAAATCACTACACTTAACCATTTTAAAGAAACAATTTCACAATTTCAAGTCACTACGCTTAACAATTTTGAAGTTAGTAATTCACATTTCAAGTCACTACACTTAACCATTTTCAAGAAACAAGTTCACAATTTCAAGTCACAACACTCAACAATTTCAAGAAACAAGTTCACAATTTCAAGTCACTATACTTAACCATTTTGAAGTAGCTAATTCACTTTTAAAGTCACTGCACTAAACAATTTTCAAGTAACAAGTTCATAATTTCAAATAACTACACTTGACCATTTTCAAGTCACTAATTCATATTTCAAGTCACTAGACTTAACCATTTTATGAAAAAAGTTCACAATTTCAAGTCGCTACACCTAGCCATTTTCAAGTCTCTAATTCACATTTCAAGTTTCTACACTTAGCCGTTTTCAGGAAACAAATTTATAATTTCTAGTCAATACACGTAACCATTTCAAGAAAATAGTTCACAATTTCAAGTCACTACACTTAACCATTTCAAGTAACTAATTTACATTTCAAGTCACTACACTTCAACATTTTCAAGAAATAAATTCACAATTTCAAGACACTATATTTAACCATTTTAAAGTCACAAGTTCACATTTCAAGTCACTACACTTAACCATTTTCATGAAGCAAGTTCAAAATTTTAAGTCAATACACTTAACCACTTTCAAGTCAGTAATTCACATTTCAAGTCACTACACTTAACAATTTTCAAGAAACATGTTCACAATTGCAAGTCACTACATTTAACCATATTCAAGTCACTAATTCACATTTCAATTCACTACACTTAACCATTTTCAAATTACTAATTTATATTTCATCTCACTACACTTAACCATTTTCATGAAACAAGTTAACAATTTCAAGTCACTACACTTAACCATTTTCAAGTCACTAGTTCATATTTCCAGTCACTACACTTAACCATTTTCAAGAAATAAGATCACAATTTCAAGTCACTAAACTTAGCCATTTTAAAGTCACTAATTCGCATTTCAAGTCACTAAACTTAGCCATTTTCAAGAAACAAGTTCACAATTTCAAGTCACTACATTTAACCAGTTCAACAAACAAGTTCACAATTTAAAGCCAATACACTTAACCATTTTCAAGTCACTAATTCACATTTCATGTCGCTACACTTAACCATTTTAAAGAAGCAATTTCACAATTTCAAGTCACTACGCTTAACAATTTTCAAGTTAGTAATTCACATTTCAAGTCACTACACTTAACCATTTTCAAGAAACAAGTTCACAATTTCAAGTCACAACACTTAACCATTTTCAAGTAACAAGTTCACAATTTTAAGTCACTATATTTAACCATTTTCAAGTCACTAATTCACAATTTCAAATCACTAATTTAACCATTTTAAATTCACAAGTGCACATTTCAAGTCCCAAATCTTAACCATTTTCAAGAAACAAGTTCGCGATTTCAAGTAACTACAGTTAACCATTTTGTAGTCACTAATTCGCATTTCAAGTCACTACACTTAACTATTTTCAAGACACTAATTCACATTTCAAGTCACTACACCTAACCATTTTCAAGAAACAAGTTCACAATTTCAAGTCACTACACTTAACCATTTCAAGAAACAAGTTCACAATTTCAACTCACTAAACTTAGCCATTTTAAAGTCACTAATTCGCATTTCAAGTCACTGCACTTAGCCATTTTCAAGAAACAAGTTCACAATTTCAAGTCACTACATTTAACCAGTTCAATAAACAAGTTCACAATTTAAAGCCAATACACTTAACCATTTTCAAGTCACTAATTCACATTTCATGTCGCTACACTTAACCATTTTAAAGAAGCAATTTCACAATTTCAAGTCACTACGCTTAACAATTTTAAAGTTAGTAATTCACATTTCAAGTCACTACACTTAACCATTTCAAGAAACAAGTTCACAATTTCAAGTCACTAAACTTAGCCATTTTAAAGTCACTAATTCGCATTTCAAGTCACTACACTTAGCCATTTTCAAGAAACAAGTTCACAATTTCATGTCACTACATTTAACCAGTTCAATAAACAAGTTCACAATTTAAAGCCAATACACTTAACCATTTTCAAGTCACTAATTCACATTTCATGTCGCTACACTTAACCATTTTAAAGAAGCAATTTCACAATTTCAAGTCACTACGCTTAACAATTTTAAAGTTAGTAATTCACATTTCAAGTCACTACACTTAACCATTTTCAAGAAACAAGTTCACAATTTCAAGTCACAACACTTAACCATTTCAAGAAACAAGTTCACAATTTCAAGTCACTATACTTAACCATTTTCAAGTAACTAATTCACTTTTAAAGTCACTGCACTTAACAATTTTCAAGAAACAAATTCATAATTTCAAATCACTACACTTTACCATTTTCAAGTCACTAATTCATATTTAAGGTCACTACACTTAACCATTTTATGAAAAAAGTTCACAATTTCAAGTCGCTACACCTAGCCATTTTCAAGTCTCTAATTCACATTTCAAGTTTCTACACTTAGCCGTTTTCAGGAAACAAATTTATAATTTCTAGTCAATACACGTAACCATTTCAAGAAAATAGTTCACAATTTCAAGTCACTACACTTAACCATTTCAAGTAACTAATTTACATTTCAAGTCACTACACTTCAACGTTTTCAAGAAATAAATTCACAATTTCAAGACACTATATTTAACCATTTTAAAGTCACAAGTTCACATTTCAAGTCACTACACTTAACCATTTTCATGAAGCAAGTTCAAAATTTTAAGTCAATACACTTAACCACTTTCAAGTCAGTAATTCACATTTCAAGTCACTACACTTAACAATTTTCAAGAAACATGTTCACAATTGCAAGTCACTACATTTAACCATATTCAAGTCACTAATTCACATTTCAATTCACTACACTTAACCATTTTCAAATTACTAATTTATATTTCATCTCACTACACTTAACCATTTTCATGAAACAAGTTAACAATTTCAAGTCACTACACTTAACCATTTTCAAGTCACTAGTTCATATTTCCAGTCACTACACTTAACCATTTTCAAGAAATAAGATCACAATTTCAAGTCACTAAACTTAGACATTTTAAAGTCACTAATTCGCATTTCAAGTCACTAAACTTAGCCATTTTCAAGAAACAAGTTCACAATTTCAAGTCACTACATTTAACCAGTTCAACAAACAAGTTCACAATTTAAAGCCAATACACTTAACCATTTTCAAGTCACTAATTCACATTTCATGTCGCTACACTTAACCATTTTAAAGAAGCAATTTCACAATTTCAAGTCACTACGCTTAACAATTTTCAAGTTAGTAATTCACATTTCAAGTCACTACACTTAACCATTTTCAAGAAACAAGTTCACAATTTCAAGTCACAACACTTAACCATTTTCAAGTAACAAGTTCACAATTTTAAGTCACTATATTTAACCATTTTCAAGTCACTAATTCACAATTTCAAATCACTAATTTAACCATTTTAAATTCACAAGTGCACATTTCAAGTCCCAAATCTTAACCATTTTCAAGAAACAAGTTCGCGATTTCAAGTAACTACAGTTAACCATTTTGTAGTCACTAATTCGCATTTCAAGTCACTACACTTAACTATTTTCAAGACACTAATTCACATTTCAAGTCACTACACCTAACCATTTTCAAGAAACAAGTTCACAATTTCAAGTCACTACACTTAACCATTTCAAGAAACAAGTTCACAATTTCAACTCACTAAACTTAGCCATTTTAAAGTCACTAATTCGCATTTCAAGTCACTGCACTTAGCCATTTTCAAGAAACAAGTTCACAATTTCAAGTCACTACATTTAACCAGTTCAATAAACAAGTTCACAATTTAAAGCCAATACACTTAACCATTTTCAAGTCACTAATTCACATTTCATGTCGCTACACTTAACCATTTTAAAGAAGCAATTTCACAATTTCAAGTCACTACGCTTAACAATTTTAAAGTTAGTAATTCACATTTCAAGTCACTACACTTAACCATTTCAAGAAACAAGTTCACAATTTCAAGTCACTAAACTTAGCCATTTTAAAGTCACTAATTCGCATTTCAAGTCACTACACTTAGCCATTTTCAAGAAACAAGTTCACAATTTCATGTCACTACATTTAACCAGTTCAATAAACAAGTTCACAATTTAAAGCCAATACACTTAACCATTTTCAAGTCACTAATTCACATTTCATGTCGCTACACTTAACCATTTTAAAGAAGCAATTTCACAATTTCAAGTCACTACGCTTAACAATTTTAAAGTTAGTAATTCACATTTCAAGTCACTACACTTAACCATTTTCAAGAAACAAGTTCACAATTTCAAGTCACAACACTTAACCATTTCAAGAAACAAGTTCACAATTTCAAGTCACTATACTTAACCATTTTCAAGTAACTAATTCACTTTTAAAGTCACTGCACTTAACAATTTTCAAGAAACAAATTCATAATTTCAAATCACTACACTTTACCATTTTCAAGTCACTAATTCATATTTAAGGTCACTACACTTAACCATTTTATGAAAAAAGTTCACAATTTCAAGTCACTACACTTAGCCATTTTCAAGTCTCTAATTCACATTTCAAGTTTCTACACTTAGCCATTTTCAAGAAACAAATTCACAATTTCTAGTCAATACACGTAACCATTTCAAGAAAATAGTTCACAATTTCAAGTCACTACACTTAACCATTTTCAAGTAACTAATTTACATTTCAAGTCACTACACTTCACCATTTTCAAGAAATAAATTCACAATTTAAAGACACTACATTTAACCATTTTAAAGTCACAAGTTCACATTTCAAGTCACTACACTTAACCATTTTCAAGCCACTTCACTTAACCATTTTCAAGTCAGTAATTCACATTTCAAGTAACTCACTTTACCATTTTCAAGAAACAAGTTCACAATTTAAAGTCACTACACTTAACCATTTTCAAGTGACTAATTCACATTTCAAATCACTACACTTAACCATTTTAAAGAAACAATTTCACAATTTCAAGTCACTACGCTTAACAATTTTCAAGTTAGTAATTCACATTTCAAGTCACTACACTTAACCATTTTCAAGAAACAAGTTCACAATTTCAAGTCACAACGCTTAACCATTTCAAGAAACAAGTTCACAATTTCAAGTCACAACGCTTAACCATTTCAAGAAAAAAGTTCACAATTTCAAGTCACTATACTTAACCATTTTAAAATAGCTAATTCACTTTTCAATTAACTGCAATTAACTATTTTCAAGTCACTAATTCACATTTCAAGTCACTACACTAAACCATTTTCAAGAAACAAGTTCACAATTTCAAGTCACTACATTTAACCATTTCATTAAAAAAGTTCACAATTTCAAGTCACTACACTTAACCATTTTCTAGTCACTAATTCACATTTCAAGTCACTAATCTTAAACATTTTCAAGAAACAAGTTCGCAATTTCAAGTCACTATATTAAACCATTTTCAAGTCACTACACTTAACCATTTTCAAGTCACTAATTCACATTTCAAGTCACTACACCTAACCATTTTAAAGAAACAAGTTCACAATTTCAAGTCACTACACTTAACCATTTCAAGAAACAAGTTCACAATTTCAAGTCACTATACTTAACCATTTTTAAAGTCACTAATTCACATTTCAAGTCACTACACTCAACCATTTTCAAGAAACAAGTTCACAATTTCAAGTCACTACATTTAACCATTTCATTAAACAAGTTCACAATTTCAAGGCACTACACTTAACCATTTTCTAGTCACTAATTCACATTTCAAGTCGGTAATCATAAACATTTTCAAGAAACAAGTTCGCAATTTCAAGTCACTATATTTAACCATTTTCAAGTAACTAATTCACATTTCAAGTCACTACACTTAACCATTTTCAAGTCACTAATTCACATTTCAAGTCACTGCACCTAACCATTTTCAAGAAATAAATTCACAATTTCAAGACACTACATTTAACCATTTTAAAGTCACAAGTTCACATTTCAAGTCACTACAATTAACCATTTTCAAGTCAGTAATTCACATTTCAAGTCACTACACTTAACAATTTTCAAAAACATGTTCACAATTTCAAGTCACCCCATTTAACCATTTCAAGTCACTAGTTCACATTTCAAGTCACTACAGTTTACCATTTTCAAGTCACTTCACTTAACCATTTTCAAGTAAGTAATTCACATTTCAAGTAACTTCACTTAACCATTTTCAAGAAATAAGTTCACAACTTCAAGTCACTACACTTAACCATTTTCAAGTGACTAATTCACATATCAAATCACTACACTTAACAATTTTAAAGAAACAATTTCACAATTTCAAGTCACTATGCTTAACAATTTTCAAGTTAGTAATTCACATTTCAAGTCACTACACTTAACCATTTTCAAGAAACAAGTTCACAATTTCAAGTCACAACACTCAACCATTTCAAGAAACAAGTTCACAATTTCAAGTCACTATACTTAACCATTTTGAAGTAGCTAATTCACTTTTCAAGTCACTGCACTTAAAAATTTTCAAGAAACAAGTTCATAATTTCAAATAACTACACTTGACCATTTTCAAGTCACTAATTCACATTTCAAGTTTCTACACTTAGCCATTTTCCGAAAACAAATTTACAATTTCTAGTCAATACACGTAACCATTTCAAGAAAATAGTTCACAATTTCAAGTCACTACACTTAACCATTTTCAAGTAACTAATTTACATTTCAAGTCACTACACTTCAACATTTTCAAGAAATAAATTCACAATTTCAAGACACTACATTTAACCATTTTAAAGTTACAAGTTCACATTTCAAGTCACTACACTTAACCATTTTCATGAAGCAAGTTCACAATTTTAAGTCAATACACTTAACCACTTTCAAGACAGTAATTCACATTTCAAGTCACTACACTTAACAATTTTCAAGAAACATGTTCACAATTGCAAGTCACTACATTTAACCATATTCAAGTCACTAATTCACATTTCAATTCACTACACTTAACCATTTTCAAATTACTAATTTATATTTCATCTCACTAAACTTAACCATTTTCATGAAACAAGTTAACAATTTCAAGTCACTACACTTAACCATTTTAAAGTTAGTAATTCACATTTCAAGTCACTACACCTAACCATTTTAAAGTTAGTAATTCACATTTCAAGTCACTACACTTAACCATTTTCAAGAAACAAGTTCACAATTTCAAGTCACAACACTTAACCATTTCAAGAAACAAGTTCACAATTTCAAGTCACTATACTTAACCATTTTCAAGTAACTAATTCACTTTTAAAGTCACTGCACTTAACAATTTTCAAGAAACAAATTCATAATTTCAAATCACTACACTTTACCATTTTCAAGTCACTAATTAATATTTAAGGTCACTACACTTAACCATTTTATGAAAAAAGTTCACAATTTCAAGTCACTACACTTAGCCATTTTCAAGTCTCTAATTCACATTTCAAGTTTCTACACTTAGCCATTTTCAAGAAACAAATTCACAATTTCTAGTCAATACACGTAACCATTTCAAGAAAATAGTTCACAATTTCAAGTCACTACACTTAACCATTTTCAAGTAACTAATTTACATTTCAAGTCACTACACTTCACCATTTTCAAGAAATAAATTCACAATTTAAAGACACTACATTTAACCATTTTAAAGTCACAAGTTCACATTTCAAGTCACTACACTTAACCATTTTCAAGTCACTTCACTTAACCATTTTCAAGTCAGTAATTCACATTTCAAGTAACTCACTTTACCATTTTCAAGAAACAAGTTCACAATTTAAAGTCACTACACTTAACCATTTTCAAGTGACTAATTCACATTTCAAATCACTACACTTAACCATTTTAAAGAAACAATTTCACAATTTCAAGTCACTATGCTTAACAATTTTCAAGTTAGTAATTCACATTTCAAGTCACTACACTTAACCATTTTCAAGAAACAAGTTCACAATTTCAAGTCACAACGCTTAACCATTTCAAGAAACAAGTTCACAATTTCAAGTCACAACGCTTAACCATTTCAAGAAAAAAGTTCACAATTTCAAGTCACTATACTTAACCATTTTAAAATAGCTAATTCACTTTTCAATTAACTGCAATTAACTATTTTCAAGTCACTAATTCACATTTCAAGTCACTACACTAAACCATTTTCAAGAAACAAGTTCACAATTTCAAGTCACTACATTTAACCATTTCATTAAAAAAGTTCACAATTTCAAGTCACTACACTTAACCATTTTCTAGTCACTAATTCACATTTCAAGTCACTAATCTTAAACATTTTCAAGAAACAAGTTCGCAATTTCAAGTCACTATATTAAACCATTTTCAAGTCACTACACTTAACCATTTTCAAGTCACTAATTCACATTTCAAGTCACTACACCTAACCATTTTAAAGAAACAAGTTCACAATTTCAAGTCACTACACTTAACCATTTCAAGAAACAAGTTCACAATTTCAAGTCACTATACTTAACCATTTTTAAAGTCACTAATTCACATTTCAAGTCACTACACTCAACCATTTTCAAGAAACAAGTTCACAATTTCAAGTCACTGCACTACACTTAACCATTTTCTAGTCACTAATTCACATTTCAAGTCGGTAATCATAAACATTTTCAAGAAACAAGTTCGCAATTTCAAGTCACTATATTTAACCATTTTCAAGTAACTAATTCACATTTCAAGTCACTACACTTAACCATTTTCAAGTCACTAATTCACATTTCAAGTCACTGCACCTAACCATTTTCAAGAAATAAATTCACAATTTCAAGACACTACATTTAACCATTTTAAAGTCACAAGTTCACATTTCAAGTCACTACAATTAACCATTTTCAAGTCAGTAATTCACATTTCAAGTCACTACACTTAACAATTTTCAAAAACATGTTCACAATTTCAAGTCACCACATTTAATCATTTCAAGTCACTAGTTCACATTTCAAGTCACTACAGTTTACCATTTTCAAGTCACTTCACTTAACAATTTTCAAGTAAGTAATTCACATTTCAAGTAACTTCACTTAACCATTTTCAAGAAATAAGTTCACAACTTCAAGTCACTACACTTAACCATTTTCAAGTGACTAATTCACATATCAAATCACTACACTTAACAATTTTAAAGAAACAATTTCACAATTTCAAGTCACTATGCTTAACAATTTTCAAGTAAGTAATTCACATTTCAAGTCACTACACTTAACCATTTTCAAGAAACAAGTTCACAATTTCAAGTCACAACACTCAACCATTTCAAGAAACAAGTTCACAATTTCAAGTCACTATACTTAACCATTTTGAAGTAGCTAATTCACTTTTCAAGTCACTGCACTTAAAAATTTTCAAGAAACAAGTTCATAATTTCAAATAACTACATTTGACCATTTTCAAGTCACTAATTCACATTTCAAGTTTCTACACTTAGCCATTTTCCGGAAACAAATTTACAATTTCTAGTCAATACACGTAACCATTTCAAGAAAATAGTTCACAATTTCAAGTCACTACACTTAACCATTTTCAAGTAACTAATTTACATTTCAAGTCACTACACTTCAACATTTTCAAGAAATAAATTCACAATTTCAAGACACTACATTTAACCATTTTAAAGTTACAAGTTCACATTTCAAGTCACTACACTTAACCATTTTCATGAAGCAAGTTCACAATTTTAAGTCAATACACTTAACCACTTTCAAGACAGTAATTCACATTTCAAGTCACTACACTTAACAATTTTCAAGAAACATGTTCACAATTGCAAGTCACTACGTTTAACCATATTCAAGTCACTAATTCACATTTCAATTCACTACACTTAACCATTTTCAAGTCACTAATTTACATTTCATCTCACTACACTTAACCATTTTCATGAAACAAGTTAACAATTTCAAGTCACTACACTTAACCATTTTTAAGAAACAAGTTCACAATTTCAAGTCACTACATTTAACAAGTTCAATAAACAAGTTCACAATTTAAAGCCAATACACTTAACCATTTTCAAGTCACTAATTCACATTTCAAGTCGCTACACTTAACCATTTTAAATAAATAATTTCACAATTTCAAATCACCACGCTTAATAATTTTCAAGTTAGTAATTCACATTTCAAGTCACTACACTTAACCATTTTCAAGAAACAAGTTCACAATTTCAAGTCACAACACTTAACCATTTCAAGAAACAAGTTCACAATTTCAAGTCACTATACTTAACCATTTTCAAGTAACTAATTCACTTATAAAGTCACTGCACTTAACAATTTTCAAGAAACAAGTTCATAATTTCAAATCACTACACTTTACCATTTTCAAGTCACTAATTCATATTTCAAGTCACTACACTTAACCATTTTATGAAAAAAGTTCACAATTTCAAGTCACTACACTTAGCATTTTCAAGTCTCTAATTCACATTTCAAGTTTCTACACTTAGCCATTTTCAGGAAACAAATTCACAATTTCTGGTCAATACACGTAACCATTTCAAGAAAATAGTTCACAATTTCAAGTCACTACACTTAACCATTTTCAAGTATCTAATTTACATTTCAAGTCACTACACTTCACCATTTTCAAGAAATAAATTCACAATTTCAAGACACTACATTTAACCATTTTAAAGTCACAAGTTCACATTTCAAGTCACTACACTTGACCATTTTCAAGTCACTTCACTTAACCATTTTCAGGTCAGTAATTCACATTTCAAGTAACTTCACTTAACCATTTTCAAGAAACAAGTTCACAATTTCAAATCACTACACTTAACCATTTTCAAGTAACTAATTCACTTTTCATGTCATTGCACTTAACAATTTTCAAGAAACAAGTTCATAATTTTAAATCACTACACTTGACCATTTTCAAGTCACTAATTCATATTTCAAGTCACTATATTTAACTATTTTCAAGTAACTAATTCACATTTCAAGTCACTACACTTAACCATTTTCAAGTCACTAATTCACATTTAAAGCCTTACACTTAACCATTTTCAAGTCACTAATTCACATTTCAAGTCGCTACACTTAACCATTTTAAAGAAACAATTCACAATTTCAAGTCACTACGCTTAACAATTTTCAAGTTAGTAATTCACATTTCAACTCACTACACTTAACCATTTTCAAGAAACAAGTTCACAATTTCAAGTCACAACACTTAACCATTTCAAGAAACAAGTTCACAATTTCAAGTCACTATACTTAACCATTTTCAAGTAACTAATTCACTTTTAAAGTCACTGCACTTAACAATTTTCAAGAAACATGTTCACAATTACAAGTCACTACATTTAACCATTTTCAAGTCACTAATTCACATTTCAATTCACTACACTTAAACATTTTCAAGTCACTAATTTATATTTCAACTCACTTCACTTAACCATTTTCATGAAACTAGTTAACAAGTTCAACTCACTACACTTAAATATTTTCAAGTCACTAGTTCATATTTCAAGTCACTACACTTAACCATTTTCAAGAAACAAGATCAGAATTTCAAGTCACTGCACTTAACCATTTTAAAGTCACTAATTCGGATTTCAAGTCACTACACTTAACCATTTTCAAGAAACAAGTTCACAATTTCAAGTCACTACATTTAACCAGTTCAATAAACAAGTTCACAATTTAAAGCCACTACACTTAACCATTTTCAAGTCACTAATTCACATTTCAAGTCGCTACACTTAACCATTTTCAAGTAACAAGTTCACAATTTCAAGTCACTATATTTACCCATTTTCAAGTCACTAATTCACAATTTCAAGTCACTACATTTAACCATTTTAAAGTCACAAGTTCTCATTTCAAGTCACTACACTGAACCATTTTCAAGAAACAAGTTCACAATTTTAAGTCACTACACTTACTTTCTTCACTTCATTTCCATTACTTTACTCCTTCATCATTCATGTGATCATCAATCATATATGCCCGGGCCCTACTGATCAGTGGGAAATAATATTGGGATCGTCTCTAGCTAGGCTTATGCCCCTTTGAGCTGCCACCCATAAAACAATAAAGCAGGTTTGTCTCTAGCTAGGCTTATGCCCCTTTGAGCTGCCCCCTGTATCCAATAATCATTCGGGATATCCCCTAGGTAGGCTTATGCCCCTTTGGGTTGCCACCCGTTCTCAACAAGTGTTCATTACTTCAATTCTTTACTTTTGAGATTGGTACATTAGTGGTTACAATGTTATAGAAGCTTTGGAACATTATTGGAACATTAATCAATGAACATGAGTCATGTGAATTACATTTGATCAATGTATAAAGAACATGTGTGTAACAATGACTAACAATCGGAAATGGAATACCTTTGGACATTTTGGAAAGGAACATGTGTAATGAAAATGTGACACTATGTGCCGCAGAATGATACGGAAAGAGTAGCCTTACATACCTTCACTTCCAAGTATGAATAATGCACAAGTCTATGTACGAACACAATAGTCCAACTTCTTCTTACGTCTTACTCTACAATACTAGTCCATACCGAAACTTACATTAGCAACTAGTCACTATAAAGGCGTACAAGACGACAATGAACCATGAAACTACCATATAACATCATGTCACCCCTTTACAGTACAATCCATGGCATTTTCATATCAACAACACTATAACATTACCCACATTGAACAAAAGATCATATCTCGATAGCATTTCACACCACACTTACCCTTTACGCTTTTCCTTTTATCATTCCGTCGTAATTATTCCTTTATGACAAAATATAAGCAAGAATACATACTTAATAAAGTCCAACACACCTCCATACGATACTTTAAAGTCATTAAAACAACACTACAAGTTGATAATTACATCCCAAAAGGGTATCGGGGCTTTCGGGGATCGACTAGAGTCGGAAACATACAAAAGCAATTCTGGAGGTGACCTGCACTGCCACCTACACAAACAGGTGGCTGAAATGCTCATGCATATGGCCTCTGGAAAATTCCAGGGCCTTCTGCATTGGCATCTGCGCCCGCAGATGCCCTCGTCTGCGGGGGCGGATGCCCGTTTTGGTCCGAAATGACTTTTTTTGGGTCTTTTAAGGCCATGAATGGTCCATGATCACAATCAAACATATTTGAACATATTTTTGATCCTATTAAACATAAAGATTCAGCCATGGTCTCACAACACACATAACGACACCCAAAACCACATTTCACGGCCAATACGACACCAAACCCATACCCAATTTTCACAATATCAATTCCAAATGTTATGCACAAGAATAAAACAAGGTAAGACCATAATCACATCTCACATGTAAATATTTACTACACCAAGTTCACTTCCTTCACAACTACAAGTCCATCACCAAGTTTACAAGACAAACCAACCTCTGATTTAAGCAAACATGTAACCTTTCACTTATTGTGAACTTCTCAATATTCCACCAACATAACCAACATAACATACACCATATAGGATGCATAAAATATATTAATCCATCATAATAAACACTTACCAAGTCTTACCAATTGATGATCTTGGCCCAAAGAGTGATTTGGGGTTCTTGGGAGCAAAAGAGTTATTGTTGGAAAAATCTAGAAATGAGATGAGAGTTTAATGAGATAAAAATCTGATTTTCCCTTTTTATAGTCCCTCATGTATCTCTTATCTTTTTCCTTAACATTTAATGTAAGGTTGATTTGGTCAAATGGACCAACTTTGGAAGAATGGGTCAAAAATTCATTATTGGGCCATGTTTTCTTGCTATTTTTGGGCTTCATTTATGGCCCAATTGTACAAGACTTATAAATGCCCACATTTTAATGCATAATTCAATAAGTCTCTCATGTTTTCATTTTCTCCATAAATGTTACGGTTGTCAGCTAACTTAGAAACGTACGGGGTGTTACATTCTTCCCCCCTTAGAAACATTCGTCCTCGAATGTTAATGTTATCATGGCAAAGTAACCAATTACAAGTTTACGAAAATTCTTCATGTCATCTTATAGAGATACACTTAAAGCTTATAAATACTTACTTTGTCATTCTTCTCTTTGGAACAAATGAGGGTACTTGGATTTCATCATTTCTTCAGCTTCCCATGTGACCTCTTCTATTTGCTGATTTCTCCACAGTACCTTGACGAAAGCAACATCTTTATTTCTCAATCTCTTCACTTTTCTATCCAGAATGGCAATAGGTAATTCCTCGTAGGTAAGATCCTCTGTAACCTGTACATCATCGACATGAGTAAAACGAGATGGATCTCCTATGCACTTCCGAAGCATTGACACATGGAATAACGGATGAACTGCGGAGAGTTCCTGAGGTAGCGCTAACTCATATGCAACTTGCCCAAATCTTCTAATAATTTCATATGGGCCTATATACCATGGACTCAGTTTCCCTTTCCTTCCGAATCGTATTACCCCTTTCATTGGTGACACTTTCAGAAATACCCAATCACCTATGGCGAACTCAAGTCCTCTTCTTCTCACATCAGCATAGGACTTGTGTCGACTCTGGGCCGTTTGTAATCATTTTTGAATCACCTTAACCTTCTCCATAGCCTGATGAATAAGGTCTGGCCCAAGTAAAGCAGTCTCACCTGCTTCAAACCACCTAATTGGTGATCTACATTTTCATCCGTATAACGCTTCATAAGGTGCCATCTTTATACTTGAATGATAGCTATTGTTGTAGGCAAATTCAATAAGAGGCAAATGGTCATCCCAACTGCCCTGAAAATCTGATGTACAAGCTCGTAGCATATCTTCAAGTGTCTAAATAGTACGTTCTGCTTGTCCATCAGTCTGAGGATGGAAAGCCGCACTCAAATTCACCTGTGTGCCTAAACTCTGCTGAAAAGATCTCCAGAAATACGCAGTAAATTGTGCCCCTCTGTCCGATATAATGGACAATGGAATACCATGCAATCGTACTATTTCTTTCACATACAACTTTGCATAGTCCTCAGCTGTGTAAGTGGTTTTGACTGGTAGAAAATGCGCTGACTTGGTAAGCCTGTCCACTATGACCCATATAGAATCAAACTTTTGCAATGTACGAGGCAAATCCGTAATGAAATCCATATTAATCATATCCCATTTCCAGACTGGAAGATTGATACATTACATGTAACCTCCCAATTTCTGATGTTCCACTTTCACTTGTTGACAGTTCGGGCATTGAGCAACGAATTCCGCAATGTTCTTCTTCATATTTCCCCACCAATACACTGTTTTTAAATCATGATACATTTTTATAGCACCTGGATAAATAGAATAGCGCGAGTGATGCGCCTCTGTCATAATTCGCTTCCTCAATTTGTCTACATCCGGCACACATAGTTTACCTTGGCATTGGAGCACCCCTTCCTGTGTAAGGTCAAATACCTTTGTCAAATTCTGCTGTACATTTTTCTTTAGCTGCAATAACACAGAATCCGCAAACTGCTTCTCTTTCACTTCAGTTATTAAGGAGGATTCCGCTGCATTCTGTACAATAACTCCCTCATCCGAGGATTCAAGTAGGCAAACTCCCAAGCTGGCTAGCTGATATAGGTCTTTGATTATTTCTTTCTTTTCTGTCGGTTGGCCACTAGTGTCTCCCATTGCCTTGAGACTCAATGCATCTGCTACCACATTTGCCTTCCCTGGATGGTATAAAATATCAACATCATAGTCTTTCAAAAGCTCTAACCATCTTCGTTGCCTCAAATTAAGCTCCTTCTGTTTAAAGATATATTGCAAGCTTTTGTGATCAGTGTAAATATCAACATGAACTCCATATAAATAATGACGCCATATATTTAAAGCAAATACTACCGCTGCCAATTCAAGGTCATGAGTGGGATAGTTTCTCTCGTGTGGCCGCAATTGCCGTGAGGCATATGCTATTACCCTTCCATGCTGCATCAATACACATCCAAGGCCAACCCCGGAAGCATCACAATATACTGTGTACCCTTCTATGCCCTCCGGAAGTACTAACACAGGTGTAGAAGTCAATTTATTTTTCAGCTCTTGGAAACTCCTTTTGCATGCATCATTCCACTGGAATTTAGTTGCCTTGTGGGTTAACTTTGTCAATGGTGCGGAAATAGAAGAAAACCCTTCAACAAATCTTCTATAATAATCGGCCACACCAAGAAAACTATGAATTTCTGTAGGTGTCGTAGGTCTTGGCCAGTTTTTCACCGCCTCAATCTTCTGGGTATCAACCCGTATGCCTTCATCCGATACGATATGACCCAGGAACGCCACAAATTTCAACAAAAACTCACATTTAGAGAACTTTGCATACAACTTATAGTCACAAAGAATCTGTAACACTTGCCACAAGTGATTAGCGTGGTCCTCTTGTGATCTCGAGTAAACCAAAATATCATCAATAAATATCGTCACAAACACGTCGAGAAATGGGTTGAATACCCTATTCATTAAATCCATAAAAACTGCAGGTGCATTTGTTAGTCCAAATGACATGACTAAAAATTCATAATGTCCATACCCTGTTCGGAATGCTGTCTTGGGTATATCTTCTTCTCTAACCCTCACCTGGTGATAACCCGATCTCAAATCAATCTTTGAAAAGTATTTCGTACCCTGTAATTGATCAAACAAATCATCAATTCTGGGGAGAGGATATTTGTTTTTGATTGTTACTTTGTTCAATTGTCGGTAGTCAATACACATTCTCAATGTGCCATCTTTCTTCCGTACAAATAATACCGGAGCACCCCACGGGGACATACTAGGCCTGATGAAGCCCTTGTCCAGCAAATCTTTCAACTGCTCCTTCAATTCACGCAGTTCTACTAGAGCCATTCTATATGGAGGAATATAAATAGGCTGAGTTCCTGGAATCATATCAATGCCAAATTCCACTTCCCATTCCGGAGGTAAACCTAGAAGATCTTCAGGAAATAGATCAAGAAATTCATTTATCACCGAAACGGATTCAGGAATTTGTGACTTCGCTTTAATATCATGCACTCTCACTAAGTGACATATATATCCTTTGGATATCATTTTCCTAGCCTTAAGATAGGAAATAAATTTACCTCTCGATGCTCCCACATTACCTTTCCATTCAAAAACATCCTTTTGAGGAAAATGAAATTGTACTCTCTTAGCTCGGTAGTCTACCGTGGCATAGCAAGAGGCTAACCAATCCATTCCCATGATAACATCGAAATATAGCATGTCTAGTTCAACAAGATCGGCCAATGTATCATAACCACAAACAGTGACTATACAATCACGATAAACTCTCTTTGCTATGATAGATTCACCAACCGGTGTCGTTACTTCAATTGACTTAACTAGTAATTCTGGCGTTCTTTTAAATTTTTCAGCAATCAAAGGAGTAACATATGATAATGTAGAACTCGGATCAATCAATGCATACACATTATGTGAAAATATGGACAAGATACCTGTGACCACATCAGGTGATGCCTCCGAATTCTGACGATCAGCTAGTGCATAAATACGATTCTGAGTTCCACTGGAACTAGCTGCTCCTCTAGCACCTCTACCTCGTCCCATAGGCTGTGCTCCTCTACCTAAGGAAGGGACAGATGATGATGATGCAACAGCTGACCCCGCAGGTCGTGCTATACCACCCATGCTCCTCTGTGGACACTCTCTTGCCATGTGCCCTAGCTCACCACAAAAATAGAAAACATTCCTTCCAATCCGGCATTTACCTAAATGAGATTTCCTGCAATGCTGACACGGCTGGCGAGGAAATCCTGCTGTCTGTGGACCTCGAACCATATTATTGCGCCCGACATAACTGCCTCTAGATCCTCAAAACTGGGATGGAGTGCCTGTCGTGGAATAAGAAAATGAGGGTCTCGGCGGCCTGTTGAAACTCCGAGGTCTAAACTCTCCTTGGGACGCCATAGACTGTCCTGTAGATCTAGCCCTCTTCGACGACCCTTCGTCAAACCCTTGTGTTCTTCTTCGGTTCCTTTGATCTTCCATTTTCTGTGCAAAGGCCTGTATTCTAGCTATGTCTATGTCCCTATTCAACGCAGCAATAGTGCAATCTTGGATCAAATATGGTTCCAGTCTGTCTACATATCGGTGAACTCTGTCAGTCATCGTAGCTACCACATTCGGAGCATATCGGGCCAAGGAATTAAACTTGAGGCTATACTCCCTAACACTCATGTTTCCCTGTCGCATATTCAAGAATTGGTTCGCACGAGCCTCTCGAACCTCATAGGGGAGATAGTGATCAAGGAATGCCAATTTAAATTCTTCCCAACTAGCTGGAAGTGCATCAATGCCCCGCGACCATCTCCAATCTTCATACCACAGTATAGCTTCACCCTTCAACCTATAGGCCGCAAGCTCGACCGTTTCAACACCGGACACATGCATTACCTCCAATGCCCTTTGGATTTGATCTATATAATCCTGCGGGTCTTCACTCGGATCCGATCCAGTGAAGGTAGGAGGGTCTAGTTTCAGAAAGTCCTGTGTTCGTCTACTAGCTGCTCTGGCTGCACTATCATCATGTGTGGTTGGACCACCCTATCCCTGAACCTGTGCAGCAACTATTTGGGTCAACATTTGTACTGCATTCTTTAAATCCTGGTCGGTAGTATTCACTGGTGGTGCTGCAGGTATTTCTCTTTCTCTTGACTCTTCTGAAATTGGAAGAGTAGAAGAAGCCTGTGGTGCCATCTCTGGTTCAGCGCCGCCTTGATTAACTGGCTCAGGCGGGGCTCTACTGGTTCCTTCTCCAGCAATCTTGTCTAACCTCTTACTTTTACCCCTTCTTGTCATCGGCATTTTACTATCATATAAGCAAACAATTTCAACAGTCAGATACAGTTCCACCTATAACTTTGGCTCTAATGCACGATCTAGGAAATGAAAAATGAAACAACTCCTAAATGTCCCGTAGCCTCCTACTTATAAATGTGGTGCACAACACATTGATAAGTAAGACTCTACTCAGACACGGCCTTGTAGACACCCTTAGAACGACCTGCTCTGATACCACTTTGTCACACCCCGGATCCCAACGAGGCGTGATTGGCACCCGTAGCCGATATGGCCCGAGAGAACCAAGCTATGCTTCTATACATTCATACGCATGCCATACGAAACACTACTATCATATAAGAACATGAATGGCTAATATCGAAAATCATGGAACATGTGACATATAGATATACACATTTGAGAAACTTGGCCGTTGAGGCCATCAAATCAAGACTTCATGAGTCACCTTATATACATATACCCACATGCATCTACAAAAACCTCTGACAGATGCATTGACCAAACCAAACTAAAAGTCGGGACAAGTCCTCGCTTTATACACTATGTACAATACCAAAATACATATACAAGTGAGACTCAGAGAAGCCCTGAACTAACTGGAGCTCACCAACGATCTGCAACAACTGGCAACCTACTGTGGAGGCCTACTAGAACCTGCGCCTGCAGCAAGTAAGGTAAATTCCCCAAGAGGGGTCAGTACGAGGAATGTACTGAGTATGTAAGACTATAGTAAGCATCTGAGATATAGAAGCTTTGATGAAAACAAGTACAAGTGAACATGTTACAAGAATGAACTACTATAGTATACAAGTGTGGGATCATGTACATTACTTTCTTTACTTCATTTCCATTACTTTACTCCTTCATCATTCATGTGATCATCAATCATATATGCCCGGGCCCTACTGATCAGTGGGAAATAATATTGGGATCGTCTCTAGCTAGGCTTATGCCACTTTGAGCTGCCACCCATAAAACAATAAAGCAGGTTCATCTCTAGTTAGGCTTATGCCCCTTTGAGTTGCCCCGTGTATCCAATAATCATTCGGGATCGCCCCTAGCTAGGCTTATGCCCGTTTGGGTTGCCACTCGTTCTCAACAAGTGTTCATTACTTCAATTCTTTACTTTTGAGATTGGTACATTAGTGGTTACAATGTTATAGAAGCTTTGGAACATTATTGGAACATTATTGGAACATTAATCAATGAACATGAGTCATGTGAATTACATTTGATCAATGTATAAAGAACATGTGTGTAACAATGACTAACAATCGGGAATGGAATACCTTTGGACATTTCGGAAAGGAACATGTGTAATGACAATATGACACTATGTGCCGCAGAATGATACGGAAAGAGTAGCCTTACATACCTTCACTTCAAAGTATGAATAATGCACAAGTCTATGTACGAACACAATAGTCCAGCTTCTTCCTTACGTCTTACTCTACAATACAAGTCCATACCGGAACTTACATTAGCAACTAGTCACTATAAAGGCATACAAGACGACAATGAACCATGCAACTAACATATAACATCATGTCACCCCTTTACAATACAATCCATGGCATTTTCATATCAACAACACCATAACATTACCCACATTGACCGAAAGATCATATCTCGATAGCATTTCACACCACACTTACCCTTTACGCTTTTCCTTTTATCATTCCGTTGTAATTATTCATTTATGACAACATATAAGCAAGCATACATACTTAATCCAGTCCAACACACCTCCATATGATACTTTAAATTCATTAAAACAACACCACAAGTTGAGAATTACATCCCAAAAGGGTATCGGGGCTTTCGGGGATCGACTAGAGTCGGAAACATACAAAAGCAATTATGGAGGTGACCTACACTTCCACCTGTGCATGTAGGTGGATGACATGCGTGCACAGATGGCCTCTAGAAAATTCTAGGGCCTTCTGCGTTGGCATCTGCGCCCGCAGATGCCCTCGTCTGCGGGGGCGGATGCCCGTTTTGGTCCGAAATGACTTTTTTTAGGTCTTTTGAGGCCATGAATGGTACATGATCACAATCAAACATATTTGAACATATTTTTGATCCTCTTAAACATCAACATTCATCCATGGTCTCACAACACACATAACGACACCCAAAACCACATTTCACGGCCAATACGGCACCAAAACCATAACCAATTTTCACATTATCAGTTCCAAATGTTATGCACAAGAATAAAACAAGGTAAGACCATCATAACATCTCACATGTAAATATTTACTCCACCAAGTTCACTTCCTTCACAACCACAAGTCCATCACCAAGTTTACAAGACAAACCAACCTCCGATTTAAGCAAACATGTAACCTTTCACTTATTGTGAACTTCTCAATATTCCACAAACATAACCAACTTAACATACACCATATAGGATGCATAAAATATATTAATCCATCATAATAAACACTTACCAAGTCTTACCAATTGATGATCTTGGCCCAAAGAGTGATTTGGGGTTCTTGGGAGCAAAGGAGTTATTGTTGGAAAAATCTAGAAATGAGATGAGAGTTTAATGAGATAAAAATCTGGTTTTCCATTTTTATAGTCCCTCATGTCTCTCTTATCTTTTTCCTTAACATTTAATGTAAGGTTGATTTGGTCAAATGGACCAACTTTGGAAGAATGGGTCAAAAATTCATTATTGGGCCATGTTTTCTTGCTATTTTTGGGCTTCATTTATGGCCCAATTGTACAAGACTTATAAATGCCCACATTTTAATGCATAATTCAATAAGTCTCTCATGTTTTCATTTTCTCCATAAATGTTACGGTTGTCAGCTAACTTAGAAATGTACGGGGTGTTACATATCTTTCCCCTTTATTATGTGTAGCTAAACCCCAATACATAGGGGTGTGTGATGAATAATTATTGATTAGTGTGTGGGTATTGATTATTTGTTTCTAGTTTGAGTTATAAATTATGGGTTTAATTAAATCTCTATGTTTTAACTCATGAATAGAGGTTGAAAACTCTATTCAATCTTATATCCTTTGTTTTGCTTGAAAGAGAGAACAAAGGTGAAGAGATTTAGTTGACAAATACTTGAGTTTTCCTCATTTAATAGATAGTACCAGAAATGGACTAACTAATTTGAGGTATTGGCTTGTTTAGAAAGATAAACATATGGGTGTTTGAAAGAAACGCATATGAAATTTGGTGATAGATTGAAAGATTATCACTAATATCTAAAACCTAGCCTACCCATACTTTATACTTATTGAATCAATGGTTAATCACCCATACATGTTATCAACTATCAAACAAGCACACCCTTAAGTTGTTCTAATATTGATTACAACTCCTACGTTTCAATTATAGCACATACTCTCTCTTGATAACTAGATTCTAAGTGTTCCAAATTGTTGTCATAAAACCCCCCATTTACTTTTATTGTCAAAATTAATATGATCAAGCATTTTGTGATTTAATTATGCTCTAAAGTGAACCTTTTTAGTTCATTCCTCATGGGATGGACTCCGACTCCATAGCTGGATAAAATATTGCTAACGATCACGTGCATCTAAGCTAGTGTAATTGAACATTATCAAAAATGGCGTTGTTGCCTAGGAATAAAAGTATAGCATTCCTTTATTAAAGTATTTTAAATCACTCGTGTTAGTCGTAGTTTAAATTTACTTTATTTGTTATTTTTTTTATTTATATGAAAATATGAGCCAATACAGTAGTGACACCATAAGTTTTGAAGAATAATTTGAGGATGATCATTTGGGAGATGCCGGGAGGGATAGTGCTATTTGTCTACCACCCACAGTGGGAAATGCAAATTTCTATATTACTAGCACCATGCTTCACTTGCCTCAAATGAAAGGGATGTTCGGTGTTCAATTAAATAAAGACGCAAACATGCACTTAAAGAATTTCATTGATGTTTGCAACCTTTTTGATATAGCAAACATCTCCTAAGAATCCATCTAGTTGTGATTTTTTATTTTCTCATTGATGGGAGAGGAAGTTACTTGGCTTAGAGAATTGCCTGAAGGATTCATTACTTCATGGGCTGAGCTAACAGAGGCTTTTCTTGATAGGTTCTTTCCTCCATCATGTATGCTTCAACTTCAAGATGAAATCACAAATTTTAACCAAATGAGTGGTGAACCTCTACATGAGGCTTGGTTAAGATCTAAGAAGAAGTTACTTTATTTCCCTACACATGAGCTATTGGACAAGATGTTGATCCAAATCTTCCATCGGATTTTGGATTCTTTGAATGGGATCATAGCGCACAATTTAGCTGGTGGGTCTTTGATAAACCAAACATTTGGAGTTGCTTTAGGCTTTCTTGATCAAATGACAAAGCAAAATTTAGCTTGGCACACCTGAGACATCGAGGTGGCAATGGGTGCTCCCTCCTCGTCTTTGGTGAGCCAAGAGCAAAAAAAAAAGGATGAAGAGCGAGCTAAAAACATGCTGAAAATTATGAAAGAAATGGATCTCTTAACAAAGAACTTCATGGGATAAAACTCTAAAATGGTTAATTCCATAGTTACAAGAGGAAATCAAGCCTAAGAAGATGATGATGTCGATTCACTTGACAAGGAGATTCACTTCTTGTTAAATCAAATGGAGGGTTCCTTACCTACCTATCAAAGGTAAGGTAAGAATCAAGGTTGGAAGGTGTAACACCCCGTACCTTCCCAACCCTATGTGATGACGTTGAACAATGGTTACTTAGGTGTCGAGATGCCATGAGTATGTAATTTGTAATGTTAGTGATGAGAAAATTAAAAGTTGGTCTTGTACATGTGATTAACCTTGCGTAGGCGGTGTTCTGTGATTTTCATGGAACATTCGTGGGGTTCAAAATGAGGCTAAGAGGACGTCTAAACAAAGGATATTAAGGTTAAGAAGTAAGTTAAAGAATAGGACTTGAAGTATCTAACCAAACCAGGGAAGAAAAGTCGGAAAATTTTTTTTTTTGAAAATTTTAAGTGTGGGGCATGCTAGAGGGAGTGCCACGCCACTCTGGGCTAAAATTTTTATTCCAGAGGCAGCAAGCTAGTGTGCCCAAGGGCGTGCCACGCTGGTTTTGGCCACTTTTCAAAGTTGGAATTTTTCTTAAGTCCCAAGGGTGCCCGGGGACGTACCGAGCCGATTTTTGTCACGTTTCTTCTACAAACATGAGCATATACATGAAATTATTAAATAATTATATTGGTATGATAAAATTACTCAAGAACGAATTTGGCATCAAAATGACGATTTTACCCTTGTAGCCAAAACAAGCCATACGTGGCTAGAATTGCTTGTTTTTGGAATTAAGGCTACGAGTATGAATCCCGTGAGTGGTCATATTGTCGTAACGTGTATGAAATGATTTAAACATAAGAAATTATGGATTTTATTGGGTTAAGTGAATTGGGCTCAAAAAGGGGCCCAAAATGAGAAGAAATCATGGGTCAAATGCCAAGAGTGGCTAAGGATGAAAATTAAGGGCCCATATAAATGTCAAAAATCTGATTTTATTCAAGAGAAATACACATGCTTTTTCTTTCTTTTTCTAGAGAATTCTCAAGGAAGCTTCTTTGGCTCTCAAAACCCTAAGGCACATCTTGGAGAAAGATCATCATCTTTCAAGATTAGGTAAGTGGTGATTCTTATGGATTAACATATTATATTCATGGGAGAGTATGTAAATCATGTTGGTTATGCTTGGAAGTGTTGAATATGGCACTTTGTGTTTTTGTAAAAGATGTGCCATCTATGGAATTTAAACTTGGAATATAACTTGTGGGTTTGGTAAAAGAGCGCATGGTATGGATGAAATATGAACATGTATGGTGTTATTATGTTATTCAACTTGTTATTTTCATGTAAGTGTAAATTATGGGGGTTTTGCCGATTTGTTCTTGTAAGGTGTATTGAAGTAATTTGATGGAATAATTGTGATGTGGTGGTAATGGAGAAGTGTAAAATATGAACTTGGTGTGACATGCTATTGGTTATCATGTGTTGGTCAATGTATGGAATATTGTGGGATTATTGGTACAATAATTTCATAAATGGTATTGTCAAGGGGGAAATGACATGTTAAAGCCAAACATGTGACTTATGGTTATTATATGCCATTTGTGGTTAATGTTGGTTCTGTTATGTACTTGTGTTGTAGAGTGAAACAAAAGAAAAGAGCGGGACTATTGTATGCACTTCTAAGATTGTATATTCATATTGAGAATACAAGGTATGTAAGGTTCCTTTTTCCGTATCCTTCTGCAACATATTGTTCATATTGACATTGGGCTTGTTTCAATTCTGAGGGGCTTGAAGTATAGCAATTCAGGTTGACGTATATTGTTATTCATATATGTCCTATTCTTAGATGACTTATGATTCACTTATCTTTTGTTCATTTATTGGAGTTCCGAAGATTTCATAACGTTGAAATTTAGAGAAGAACTATTTAAAGAGAGTAATAATATAAGAGAATCTATTTAATCTTGGGTGGCATTGTCCAATCATGTCTTGTTCTGAAGTCCTATAGTATGATGATTAGCCTTGTACCAATCTTTCATAAGTAAAAGTACCAATCTCATAAGAGTAATAAGAGAGGTGATGTGCAAGTTAGTATAATTATTCCTCATGAGTGAAGATGTCAATCTCATGAAGTGAAGGAGTGAATTGAGATGTGTATATATGTATGAGGTTTAGTGTCATGATCTTTAACGTGTCACTCTTATAACTAGGTAAGGGGTATAGGATTGTAAAGAAGTAATATGCATGGTTTTCATGGAGTATAAATCACATTCTAAAGGGTATAAGTTCAATATGGAAAAATCCCAATATTGTGGTATGTCATTTATTATAGCCCACCAAAGGTGGAGGTCCAGTATCATATACTTACTTAAATAAGATCTCATAGGATTAGTGAAGGAGGTAAATAAGGTGTTAATCTCATGAAGTATAAGAGTGAGGTAAAGCATATTGGTGTGTTTCAATTAGTGTCATGATCCTTAATGTATTAATCTCTAATAAGTTGATATATCAATCTCTCCCATGTATGTTCTCCCACCATAGAGTGTATGTATGTTCTCCCACCATAGAGTGTATGTATGTTTCCCCACCATGGAGTGGATGTGTGTTACCCCACCATAGAGTGGATGTATGTTCTCCCACCATAGAGTGGATGTATGTTCCCCCACCATAGAGTGGATGTATGTTCTCCCACCATGAGAGTGGATGTAGGTGAAACCATCAATAGAGTGGATGTACGTTAATAGAGTGGATGTATGCTAACCCACCATGAGAGTGGATATAGGTTAAACCACTAGTACGTTATATTATAAAACCACCGATAGAATAGATATATGTTATATTGTTACCCCACCATAGAGTGGATGTATGTTCTCCCACCATAGAGTGGATGTATGTTCTCCCACCATAGAGTGTATGTATGTTCCCCCACCATAGAGTGGATGTATGTTACCCCACCATAGAGTGGATGTATGTTCTCCCACCATAGAGTGGATGTATGTTCTCCCACCATAGAGTGGATGTATGTTCCCCCACCATAGAGTTGATGTATGTTCTCCCACCATGAGAGTGGATGTAGGTAAACCATCAATAGAGTGGATGTACGTTAATAGAGTGGATGTATGCTAACCCACCATGAGAGTGGATATAGGTTAAACCACTAGTACGTTATATTATAAAACCACCTATAGAATCGATATATGTTATATTGTTACCCCACCACTAGAGTGGATGTATGTGGATGAATGTTATTTTTTTACAACCTAATAACCAAGTAGATGAGTAATATTGGTAATGAACATAGAAGTAAGAAAGAATCTCGGGCATATAGAAGAATCTATTGAAGACAAGTCTCTTGAGTGAAGGTAATTTCCCTTGAAGGAGAGTAGTTATAAAAGATATTATATAAAATGAGGGTTTATACACATTGTCTATTCTCTTATAAATTATTTTATTGACATTCTCATGTATGATGCTATTTCTTATGAGCCTTACATACTCAGTACATTCTTAGTACTGACCCCCTCGGGGGACTTACCTTACATGTTGCAGGTGCAGGCATTAGTAGACCTCCTCAGTAGACTGTGGATCATTTGCAGAGTTTTGGTGAGCTCCACTTGGTTCGGAGCTTTTTGAGTCATAGTTGTATATTTATGTTGATGTTGTAAATCTAGTATAAAGCGCGGACTTGTCCAGAATTTAAGTTGGTCTTGTTAATGCATCTATTAGAGGCTTTTGTAGACACATGTGGGTATATGGATGTAAGAGACGAATATGTAAACGACGAATGTCCGTTTTGACTTGATGGCCCCAACGGCCAAGTTTCCTAAATATATATGTATAGCATATGTTTCCATGATTCATGTCTTCCACATAGTTGCATGAGGTATAATAAGATTCATACAAGGATACGTATACGAAGGTTCATGAGCAAAGATTGGTTCTCTCGGGCCATATCGACTTCGGGTGCCAATCACGTCCCGATGGGATTTTGGGGCGTGACAAAAGTGATATCAGAGCAGGTCGGTCTAAGGGTGTCTACAAAGCCGTGTCTGAGTAGAGTCTTAATTATCAATGTGTTGTGCACCACATTTATAAGTAGGAGGCTACGGGACATTTAGGATGTGGTCTCTTTTCTTCATTTTAGATCATGCAATAGAGCCAGTGTTGTAAGTTGAATTGTATCTGACCATGGTAATTATTTTTCTCTGGTATAGTTAAAATGCCAATCACGAGAAGTGATAGAGGTAAAGGTAAGCAGGGAGATGTGCCTGCCGATGAAGTAGGAATGAGTAGATTACCACCTGACCAAGTTAGTTAAGGTGGAGCCGACGCTGAAATTTCATCGCGGTCTTCTTCTACCTTTCCAGCTCCGAAAGAGCCAAGAGGTATAGAAGTACCCGCAGAACCACCAATGAATGCCACAGATCAAAATTTAAGAAATGCAGTACACATGTTGACACAGTTAGTGGCTGCACAAACCTAGGAATGAACTGGTCCAATGGTAAATGAAGATGACGCGGCTAGAGCAGCTAGTCGGCGTACACAGGACTTTTTAAAATTAGACCCTCCCATATTCACAGGGTCCGATCCAAAAGAAGATCCACAGGATTTCGTGGACCAAGTTCAAAGAGCGCTAGAGGTGATGCACGTAACAGGTGTAGAAACGGTTGAGCTAGCAGCTTATAGACTGAAGGGCGAGGCTATCTTGTGGTATGAGGATTGGAAAAGATCAAGAGGTATTGATGCACTCCCAGCTGATTGGGAAGAATTTAAAATGGCATTCCTTGATCATTACCTCCCATATGAGATTTGGGAGGCATGTGCAGACCAATTTCTACATTTGCGTCAAGGAAATATAAGTGTGAGAGAATACAGTTTGCAGTTTAATTCCTTGGCTAGATATGCTCCAAATGTAGTAGCCACCATGAAAGATAGAGTCCATCGATATGTGGATAGATTGGAGCCTTATTTGGTACGAGATTGCACTATTGCTGCCTTAAATCGAGATATGGACATAGCTAGAATACAGGCCTTTGCACAAAAAATGGAGGATCAAAGGCAAAGAAGGAGGACACAGAAAGCTGAGGAAGGGCCATCAAAATGAGCGAGACCTATGAAGCAGTCTATAGTATCCCCAGGAGAATCTGGATCTCGAATGTTACCACCTAGACCCTCATCCTCTTATTTCACAGCAGGTTCTCATTCTCAATCCCGAGGGTCTAGAAGTGGTCGATCTGAATAGAGTAGTGGGATTCATGGATCACAGGCAACAAGACTTCCTCGTCAGTTGTGCCCACACTGTGGGAGATTTTATGCAGGTGAATGTCGGTTTGATACGATGGTTTGCTTTGTATGTAGTAGGCCAGGACACGTGAAGAGAGAATGCCCACAGAGGCCTACGGGTAGTATAACACGGCCTACCGAATCAGCTGATGTGGCATCGGCATCTGGTGTACAGTCTGCTGGTCGCGGTAGAGGTGCCAGAGGAGCAGCCAGTTCCAGGGGAACTCAGAATCGCATTTATGCCTTAGTGGACCGGCAGAATGAGGAAGCATCTCCTGATGACGGTACAGGTATTTAGGTATATTACCATATTTTTACATGATATATATGTATTGATTGATCCGAGCCCTACTATATCGTATGTTACTTTATCGACTACTACGAATTTAATGGGACACTGAGGTTATTAGTTACGTCAATGGAAATATCTCTATCTGTCAGTAAATTGAGTATAGTTAAAGGCACATATCGTAATGGTATAGTAGATGTTTGTGATCATAGATGATTAAGTATTCTTAAAAGCGTTACTCATGAAAGGTATAATAGAAGTCAAGAAGAAGGGAAGATTGACCCTATACAGCATGCCATGTGAAATTGTTGAATGTGCATAAGAGTTTCATTTCATATTGTTCCCATTAGAAATATATAAAGTTCGGAGGATCTCACTAGGAAAGGATATCTATGGCTATTCTAAACCGACAAGTGTGAAGGTTAATAAATAAAGATGTACGTAAATTCTGTAAAAGTTCTTTGGAGAAATCAACAAGTCGAAGAGATCGCATGAGAAGTTGAGAAAACAAAAATGATGATGAAATCGACGTACCCATATTGTTTCAAATGGAAGAAAAAGTTCAAAGTGTGAAAGTAGACCAATAACAAGTAAATATCCATGAGCCTTAAGTGTTTATGCGCACATGTGCTAATATAGCGATGCATTTGTTGTAATGGAAGCGACATCGTTAACATTCGAGGACGAATGTTTCTAAGGGGGGGAGAATGTAACACCCCGTACCTTCCCAACCCTATGTGACGACGTTGAACAATGGTTCTTAGGTGTCGAGATGCCATGAGTATGTAATTTGTAATGTTAGTGATGAGAAAATTGAAAGTTGGTCTTGTACATGTGATTAACCTTGCGTAGGAGGTGTTTTGAATAGTACCTCAAGTATCTAACAAAACCCGCAAAGAAAAGTCGAAAAAATGAAATTTTCAAAAAATTTAAGTGTGGGGCACGCTAGAGGGAGTACCACGCCGCTCTGGGCTAAAATTTTTAGTCCAGAGGCATCAAGATGGCGCTCCCAAGGGCGTGCCACACTGGTTTTGGCCACTTTTCAAAGTTGGAATTTTTCTTAAGTCCCAAGGGTTCCCGGGGATGTACCGAGCCGATTTTTGTCACGTTTCTTCTACAAACATGAGCATATACATGAAATGAGTAAAGTATTATATTGGTATGATAAAATTACTCAAGAACGAATTTGGCATCAAAATGACGATTTTATCCTTGTAGCCAAAATAAGCCATACGTGGCTAGAATTACTTGTTTTTGGAATTGAGGCTACGAGTATGAATCCCGTGAGTGGGAATATTGTCGTAACGCGTATGAAATGATTTAAATATAAGAAATTATGGATTTTATTGGGTTAAGTAAATTGGGCTCAAAAAGGGGCCCAAAATGAGAAGAAATCATGGGTCAAGAATAGGTCAAATGACCCATTCTTCCATTGACTAATGCAACACATTGCATTAAATGCCAAGAGTGGATAAGAATGAAAATTAAGGGCCTATATAAAGGTCAAAAGTCTGATTTTATTCAAGAGAAATACACATGCTTTTTCTTTCTTTTTCTAGAGAATTCTCAAGGAAGCTTCTTTGGCTCTCAAAACCCGAAGGCACTTCTTGGAGCAAGATAATCATATTTCAAGCTTAGGTAAGTGATTATTCTTATGGATTAACATATTATATTCATGGGAGAATATTTAAATCATGTTGGTTATACTTGGAAGTGTTGAATATGATACTTTGTGTTTTTGTAAAAGATGTGCCATCTATGGAATTTAAACTTGGAATATAACTTGTGGTTTTGGTAAAAGAGAATGGTATGGATGAAATATGAATATTTATGGTGTGATTATGTTATTCAACTTGTTCTTTTCATGTAAGTGTAAATTATGGGAGTTTGGCCGATTTGTTGTTTTAAGGTGTATTCAAGTAATTTGATGGAATAATTGTGATATGGTGGTGATGGAGAAGTGTAAAATATGAACTTGGTGTGACATGCTATTGGTTATCATGTGTTGGTAAATGTATGGAATATTGTGGGATTATTGGTACAATAATTTCATAAATGGTATTGTCAAGGGGGAAATGACATGTTAAAGCCAAACATGTGACTTATGGTTATTATATGCCATTGTAAGGTAATTGGTGGTTCTGTTATGTACTTGTGTTGTAGAGTGAAACATAAGGAAGGAGCAGGACTATTGTATGTACGTCTAAGATTGTATATTCGTATTGAGAATACAAGGTATGTAAGGTTCCTTTTTCCGTATCCTTCTGCAATATATTATTCATATTGACATTGGGCTTGTTTCAATTCTGAGGGGCTTGAAGTATAGCAATTCAGGTTGACGTATATTGTTATTCATATATGTCCTATTCTTAGATGACTTATGATTCACTTATCTCTTGTTCATTGATTGGAGTTCTGAAGATGTCATAACATTGAAATTTCGAGAAGAACTATTTCAAGAGAGTAATAATAACAGAGAATCTATTTAATCTTGGGTGGCACTGTCCAATCATGTCTTGTTCCGAAGTCCTATAGTATGATGATTAGCCTTGTACCAATCTTTCATAAGTAAAAGTACCAATCTCATAAGAGTAATAAGAGAGGCGATGTGCAAGTTAGTATAATTATTCCTCATGAGTGAAGATGTCAATCTCATAAAGTGAAGGAGTGAATTGAGATGTGTATATAAGTGTGAGATTTAGTGTCATGATCTTTAACGTGTCCTTTTCATAACTAGGTAAGGGGTATAGGATTGTAAAGAAGTAATGTGCATGGTTTTCATGGAGTATAAATCACATTCTAAAGGGTATAAGTTCAATATGGAACAATCCCAATATTGTGGTATGTCATTTATTATAGCCCACCAAAGGTGGAGGTCCGGTATCATATACTTACTTATATAAGATCTCATAGGATTAGTGAAGGAGGTAAATAAGGTGTTAATCTCATGAAGTATAAGAGTGAGGTAAAACATATTTGTGTGTTTCAATTAGTGTCATGATCCTTAATGTATTAATCTCTCATAAGTTGATATATCAATCTCTCCCATGTATGTTCTCCCACCATAGAGTGGATGTATGTTCTACCACCATAGAGTGGGTGTATGTTCCCCCACCATAGAGTGGATGTATGTTCTCCCACCATAGAGCGGATGTATATTCTCCCACCATAGAGTGGATGTATGTTCTCCCACCATAGAGTGGATGTATGTTCCCCCACCATAGAGTGGATGTATGTTCCCCCACCATAGAGTGGATGTATGTTCTCCTACCATAGAGAGGACGTATGTTCTCCCACCATAGAGTGGATGTATGTTCTCCCACCATGAGAGTGGATATAGGTTAAACCACCAATAGAGTGGATGTACTTTAATAGAGTGGATGTATGCTAACCCACCATGAGAGTGGATGTAGGTTAAATCACTAGTACGTTATATTATTAAACCACTGATAGAATAGATGTATGTTATATTGTTACCCCACCACTAGAGTGGATGTATGTAGATGAATGTTATTCTTTTACAACCTACTAACCAAGTAGATGAATAATAGTGGTAATGAACATAGAAGTAATAAAGAATCTCGTGTATATAGAAGAATCTATTGAAGACAAGTCTCTTGAGTGAAGGTAATTTCCCTTGAAGGAGAGTAGTTATAAAAGATATTATATAAAATGAGGGTTTATACACATTGTCTATTCTCTTATAAATTATTTTATTGACATTCTCATGTATGATGCTATTTCTTATGAGCCTTACATATTCAGTACATTCTTCGTACTGACCCCCTCGGGGGACTTACCTTACATGTTGCAGGTGCAGGCATTAGTAGACCTCCTCAGTAGAATGTGGATCATTTGCAGAGTTTTGGTGAGCTCCACTTGGTTAGGAGCTTTTTGAGTCATAGTTGTATATTTATGTTGATGTTGTAAATGTAGTATAAAACGGGGACTTATCCCGACTTTAAGTTGATCTTGTTAATGCAACTGTTAGAGGCTTTTGTAGACACATGTGGGTATATGGATGTAAGAGACGAATATGTAAACGACGAATGTCCGTTTTGACTTGATGGCCCCAACGGTCAAGTTTCCTAAATATATATGTATAGCATATGTTTCCATGATTCATGTATTCTGCATAGTTGTATGAGGTATAATAAGATTCATATGAGGATACGTAATCGAAGGTTCATGAGCAAAGATTGGTTCTCTCTGGCCATATCGTCTTCGGGTGCCAATCACATCCCAATGGGATTTCGGGGCGTGACAGAAGGATAGGCATCGCTATTGGTGACACAATTATCTAGATTGGAGGGATCATAAGCGTGACAGAGATCATGATTAGAGAAACAAGGAATGTGATAAAGATCATGATTAGAGAGACAAATATCCTGATAGAGATTGTGATAGATATGTCCCACCTCATGATCATCCTAAAGAAAAAAAATCTACTTCTATAGATCTAGAGAATTACAAAATAGAAGATGTGATTCTGAGAATTTGTTGGGTTCTGGCCTTTCTTATTGTGATTCATGTTTTGATGATTTACAAACCTAGTTAAAGGACCAGTTATGTCAACTGGTGTTCTAATATGTAGTTACAAACATTTGTCTTATATGACAGCTGTCCAGTAACTTCTAGTAGTGTCAGTTGATTAGTGGGTTATGATATGCAGTGGTCCTCTCTAGTGTCGACCAATGATGATGCAAGAAAGAAGACGTGGAAGCTAAAAGAACAAATGAGACAAGATAAACAAAAGATAAAAGGATAGAAAGGTAGACACAAAAGTGGAATCAAAGGCAACCAATTCTATAAAAAGAAAAAACCTCCTTCAAATATCCAAATAAGCACCTATACCTATGAGAAAGATCTCAAGGGAATTAGATTCCCAAGCAACCCTCCTTTCTAAACATGAAACAATCAAAAGCTTCAACAAGCTCTCAAACTCTTAAACTCTCTAAAGAGTATTTAATATTCAATATTCATCAAGATAATCTCCCTAAAATGAGCTATGCTCCACTATTTATAGACTAGACTACTAATTACAAAAATACCCTTAATGAATTAAGGGTCTTCTTAGTCAAGAGGCTTGTATTTAAATAATAGCCACTTTGCGTACATAGCCTCTTTTCCTTTCTTCGAGTAGTCTTCCTCTTGTAGCCTTGTACTTCCATTTGAGCACGTTCCTAAGCTTCAATCCCTTGTTCCAAACTCCTTTCAAGCCTCCAAAGTATTGACTCAATTCAAAGTTTTTGAACTTTTTATCTTGGCTTGGCGTACATGCATCATTCTCCCTTTCTTTAAAAGGATTCATCCTCGAATCCAAACCTAGTAAAACCATAGGGAAAACAAACAACAACAACGACCTCATGGCATGAGGGTTAGTGTTAGTGGAAACAATTCTACCAACACGCCAAGGATACACAAACTTATTATATAACCAAGCATCAACTATTCTCATCAAGAACAATCTTTCAAATATAGCATGAATACTTGGCTATTCCAAAAATTGAGAAATAAGGATATCACAAAAGAACCAATGGTTTCAAAATAGCATGCAAGCAATGTCACATTGATTCTATTAGACATGTAACTAACTTGATCCTCTATTTCCAACTTTGGACACCTCAAAGATAGCACCGTGACCAAATCACACACTTTCAAAGTGTCATCGAGGTCAAAAGGAAACAAAATACATGCATTTTGATCAAGAAAACTACTATTTGCCCCAAATAAACTCCTACCAACATAAATGTTCCCTCCCCACAAGCATGAGAATCATCATATGCAAATAGATAGTAAAGAAAGGTATCACACAAAATAACTTCATCTATGGTGTCCTTACATTTAAGATCACTAAAAGACTCACAAATATCAAACATAGTATCAAGAATTGGATCACTCAAAGAAGAAGTAGCAATTGGCAAACACACACCACCTTTCTTCTCAATATTCCATAGTGGGTTATCATACAAAGTATAGCCCTCAAGAAGAGCTATATTACAATCATCATTCACACCACTAGGCACTTTACTAGGAGTGATCTCATCATTTTCAAACAAGATATTATACTTAAAGAGAGAATGATCAATCCATGAAGAAGAATTAAAACATACAATTTCACTCTCAAAAAGACAATTATTATTGTTCGAAGCACTTTCAAGCACATGATCTCGATGAGCAAAACAAACAATAAGATCTTCAATAAAAGATATGCTCAAAGAGTCACTCCTACTCAATTGATCAACTTCATCAATATTACCACTAACTTGACGCTCAATAAGAACATCACAAGATCCCTCAAGTAGTGTACTACATGAAAAAGCTAGTTGATCAATACCAATATCACTTGATAATGAACTATCATTCAAAACACATGTATCAACACTAGGTGGACACAAATTGATCTTACTAGAAAAATCAATTCGGTCATCAATAGGATCAACTAGTGTATCCACATTCTCAACAAGCACATTATCAAAACATGGCAAAGAATCACATGACAATGTACTATCATTCAAGTCACAAGTGTCAACACTAGGTGGACACAAATGGATCTCACAAGAAGAATCAATTCGGTCATCAATAGGATCAACTAGTGTATGAACACGCTCAACATAGACATTATCACTATGTGGCAAAGAATTATTAAGTTCACATAAAGACAAGCTATCACTCACACTTTGTTCATTTGAAAATTTGAAAGTGTCAAGTTTAGCTATTTTACCTTGAAGCTCATAAGAATGGTCTTCTTTACCTTGGGATGAGAATCCCCTCAATGCATTGGTACACTCTTCAAGTCCTTGATGAGGATTAGGGAAAGTTGGTGGAAAGATAAGTTGCAATCGATTAATTCGAGTACTCAACTGATCCAACCGTCCTTCCATTCTGGTAGAGAAGGTGGTGAATAAGTTTAACAATTCACCCAAAGTGGGTTCCCCGATGGAAACTTGATTTTTCTTTTCATGAGCTTCCATTGTTACCTATTTAAGACACTCAACCAAAGCAAACAAATATGTTAGGTTAGTTAAAATAGACTCACAATCACTCAAGAATCGCACCTTTACAAATTGCTTCGGCCAATGATTGCATCTTGTTTAGTACAATGAGTTGCAAGGGTCCAATCTCTACTTGAGGTCAAGAATGGATTCTTATTGACTCGAGAAAGAAAGTCCAAAAGCTAAGGACGAGAACCAAGAAGTTTTCAAGAGAAAATAAATAAGAAAAGCTAAAAGAAAGTAGCACAAAAAAAATGGGACTCAAAAACAAAGTAACAAAAGTAGAGAAGGAATTACTTGTTGTTACTTAGTATGAAGGATCAAAGAAGAGGATTTGATGTTTAAAACTAGTTAACAAGTGATTAAAGATGTTAATTACTTGTTAAATAGTTGAGGGATCGAAAGAGAAAGAGAACAAAAAAAGAAATCACGAAATTTGGACACTTAGAAAAAATTTTAGGTCCAAAAACTTTAGGACCCCAAAAAAAAACTAAGTGTCAAAAACCTGCATTTTCAGCTCTCTGAAACTGTCCCACACGCGCTGCTGACGTGGCATTTGTTAATTTTTTTTAAATTTTTTTTTTTTCACAAATGAACCTACAAACACTTTGACCAACTTTGACCTCAAAATTTTTGGATCAAAGTATACTTTTTCTACCTTCTTCTTCAAGAACAATATGAAGATGCTCAAGAACACAAGAAAAAACTTCAATCTTCAAATGCTCATAACTTCTTCGTTTTTGCTCCAAATTCAATGAAATTTTCTCCCACGTGTTCCTTTCAATTCCACAAACAAACCCCACTAATATTTAACTTTCAAAATCAAGCCAAAAATAAACCCACTTTTCAAAATCCATAAAGTTTCAAAAGCTCAAAACCCTTTAATGGTATGTTCAATTCTACAACTCGAAATTGAACGAAAATTGAGATCTAGACTCACAAGAAACTAGTGAATCAAGATATAGTATCAAAAACAACAAATCAAAACAAAAAAAAAAATTGGATTTTTTTTTTTGGACGATTTTTTTTTCTTTTTTTGAAAAATACCAAAACCCAAGACTTAAGTTTGTAGAAACAAACTCAATCCAAGCTTTGATACCAAATGATGCAATAAAGAAGACGCGGAAGCTAAAAGAACAAAGGAGACAAAGAAACAAGATAAACAAAAGATAAAATGATAGAAAGGTAGACACAAAAGTGGAATCAAAGGCAACCAATTCTATAAAAAGAAAAGACCTCCTTCAAATATCCAAATAAGCACCTAAGCCTATGAGAAAGACCTCAATGGAATTAGATTCCCAAGCAACCCTCCTTTCTAAACATGAAACAATCAAAAGCTTCAACAAGCTCTCAAACTCTCAAAAGAGTATTTAATATTCAATATTCATCAAGATATTCTCCCTAAAATGAGCTATGCTCCACTATTTATAGACTAGACTACTAATTACAAAAATACCCTTAATGAATTAAGGGTCTTCTTAGTCAAGAGACTTGCATTTAAATAATAGCCACTTTGCGTACATAGCCTCTTTTCCTTTCTTCGAGTAGTCTTCCTCTTGCAGCCTTGTACTTCCATTTGAGCACGTTTCTAAGCTTCAATCCCTTGTTCCAAACTCCTTTCAAGCCTCCAAAGTATTGACTCAATTCAATGTTTTTGAACTTTTTATCTTGGCTTGGCGTACATGCATCAAATGAGAAGGCTTCTCTCCCAATGCTCATCATATATATTCTTCATTTTGAGAAGAGAAGCTCCAATTTTTGCAAAAAATCCAAAAAAGTATTCTCTCATGCAAAAGCTGCACTACATCTGATATTGTAAAGATTCAACAATTTAGAAACCCTTGCTCATAGTGAAATATGTCTTTGTTTCTAGGTTGATTGAGTCGTTTGTTTTGATATTACAATTGTAATTTAACTTCTCTTTTAGATATTCTTGTGGGTATTTTTGTGATTCGATTCATGATGAATTGTGCTAGCTAGAGTTAGCTAATTGGAGTCTTTTTCAAGTAGAGTTACTGTGAAAGAGGTGTAGCAATAGATTTATTGCTAGTGAGTAGCAATTAGGAGTTTAAATCCTAGGTTACATAAGAATTGTAATTGAATTCGTTGCTTGGTGATTAGTGGAGTGATTGGTGACAACCTACTAGTGTAGGTCTTAGATTTACTCATTTGAACATGAAGGTTTCCACGTAAACATCCTTTGTCATTTACTTTACTGTTATTTTCTGTGTGTTCTTATTGTTCTTCAATTTCCTCATACAAGGACTTGGTAATACATCAAGTTTTAGTTATCATGGTGGACTCCTACAAACCATCAGAATTCTCAACCGGGTTAAAGGTAGTGACAAGATCCTCAAGGACATGAAGAGTGACTTTTCTTAATTGAATCAAATGGTCACTTTTCATGTGACTTTTATCAAGCAACTAGAGACCCAATTAAGTCAAATCTTATCCTACCTAAATTAAAGGAAAAAAGGTGGACTCCCTAGTGACACTGTGATCAATCCCAAGAACGACAATGCTTATTGCATGCCGATTGTCACTAGGAGTGGGAAGATACTTGGTGATGACACAATTGACATTAATGAAGCTCCTAGAGAAGATTTGATTAAAGAACAAACTAGTGTGAAAAGAAAGCGTGTGGAGAAGCCTCTTGAGCCGAATCATAATACTACAAACTCCGAAGATGTGAATATTAAGGAACCGGTAGTAGTTGAAGATTCAAATTCCAATGGAGAAGAGAACAAGGAGGTTGAAGAAGATACTTCAAAGCCAAAGTCAAGCCCATCCGTTCCCACACCAAAGATAAAAATTCCTCCTCCATTGCCACAAAGGCTTAAGAAGAAAGAAAAGGATGTTAAATTCAAGAAGTTCCTCTCCATGTTAAACAATTTGTCAGTCAACATCCTATTCGTGGATGCTTTTCTTGAGATGACCGATTATGCCAAGTTCATAAAAGACTTGATGATCGAAAAGAGAACTATGGACTTTGAAATAGTGGAAATTTTGCACCATTGTTGTGCGATCATGACTAGTAATATGGTAGTGAAAAAAGAGGACCCCAGGGCATTCACTATACCTTGGACGATTGGTGTATATAAATTTGGAAAAGCCTTGTGTGATTTAGGAGCAAGCACAAATTTGATTCCATTGGCCATTTTCAAGAAGTTGGGCTTAGGGACTCCCAAGGCTACCACGATGAGGCTATTAAAGGCGGATCCATCTATCAAGAGACCGATGGGAATATTTTATAGCATGCTAGTCTGATCAATAGATTTATATTCCATGTTAATTTTGAAATTCTAGATTATGAGATAGATCATGAAGTCCCAATAGTTCTTGGTAGGCCCTTCTTGCCTACTGAGAGAGCTAAATCGAATTGTGATTTAACAATTGAGAATGACTGAATGATTGAAGCTCATTTTTAAGATAATTCAGTGATGTGAGTACATATCGGCACATCGCCAATGAGTATGATGATTGTCTCTGTCTGTCGCCAAAGTGAGCTCAGTGAGAATTATGCAATTACTTTATCCCTATATTGTTTCAGCTATAAATAGCTTTTTTGGGCTTCTAACCCTATCTTTTGCTGAATTTGAGATCTAGAAATTTGTAATTGAAACCTTAAAATTTGCTGAATCTTGGTTTTCTACCTTGGATTTAAAGATTTTACTGTGAACATTTGAATCTATGGAAGCTTTTGATGAGCATAATGGTATAATCTCTTTCCCCTTTATTATCCATAGCTAAACCCCAATACTTAGGGGTGTGTGATGAATGATTGTTGATTAGTGTATGGGTGTTGATTATTTATTTCTAGTTTGAGTTATATATTGTGGGTTTAACTAAATTTCTATGTTTTAACTCATGAATAGAGGTTGCAAACTCTATTCAATCTTAGATCCTATGTTTTGCTTAAAACAGAGAACAAAGGTGAAGAGATTTAGTTGAAAAATACTTGAGTTTTCCTCATTTAATAGATAGTTCTAGAAATAGACTAACTAATTTGAGGTAGTGGGTTGTTTAGAAAGATAAACACATTGCAAGAGACTTATATAAAATTTGGTGATAGATTGAAAGATTATTATTAGTATCTAAAACCTAGCCTACCCATACTTTATACTTATTGAATCAAAGATCAATCACCCATACATGTTATCAACTATCAAACAAGCACACCCCTAAGTTGTTCTAATATTGATTACAACTCCTACGTTTCAATTATAGCAAATACTCTCTCTTGATAATTAGATTCTAACGTATTCCAAATTGTTGACATAAAACTCCCCATTTATTTTTACTATCAAAATTAATTCGAGCAAGCATTTAGTGATTTATATACGTTCTAAAGTGAATCTTTCTAGTTCATTCCTCGTGGGATTGACTCTGGCTCCATAGTTGGGTAAAATATTGCTAACGGTCGCGTGCATTAAAACTAGTGTAATTTAGTGTTATCACCCACCCCTAATGAAAAATGTTGCAGTGACTTTACTACATGATATCAAATCATAAAGAAAAAGTAAGAGGGCTCCCTGGAGTGTGTTAATCTGAGCTAGAGGTGGAAGGAAACTACATTATTCTTTTTCATCATCATCATCTGAATTATTCAATTAGTAGAACAATTACAGCTTATCCATCATTGTATAGGAACTTGCTCTTATTCTTTTCATGCTCTCTCAACTTCCTTTGCCTCTTTTCAATCTTACCCTGCCTGCGGCTCATATGCTTGAACCTGTTGTTTATTTTCTCCTATTTTCCAAACATAAGCTTTTGATTAATGACTACCTTTGCAAGTGATGGTAGGGAATTAGCGCATGTGGATGTGTCAGGCCTAGATGGGCCATTAGGAAGGCTAACTATCAACAACTAAATATGTGCACTTACTCCATGTATTTGACTGGTAAGGTTGTGCATGGTATAAGATCTTGACTGAAGTGGTCCCATGGAGTTATGTGACCCAAATACAGTTGTGGAAGAATATGCAAGTTTAGTAATATCATTTGTGAACTTCCTAAATAATGAGGATGAAAGATTAATTTTTATCTTTTTCAGCTTGTCCTTGGCCTCTCTTTTTAGAAATGAGTGGATCAGCATAGTCAGACTCTTCTCAACATCATGGTATAACCGAATGATCAATAATGGGAAAAATAGGTTCCTAGACCTCATATTGTTTTCTTCTCAATCTCCTTGATAATGAGTTGCCCTACATTCATGGGTATGCCATCCTTGATTACTGTGATCACTAATTATCTCTCTAGTGTCACATAAATGTCATTGGTAGAAGGTATGACACTATCAAATAAAATAAAAAATGACATCTTAGCTTCAGTTGTGAAGTCATGAGAGTCAATCCTTTTTTTCAATGTTAACCAATTTGGAGTCACCCCATCGTGAAACTTATCAACCAACCATTGATTTTCTCCTGCTCTTGCTTTATACTTATAAACATGATTATCTATATTTGGGAGGTCATAGATTGCATTGAATATATCTGGGTTGAAATTGACTTGTGCACTCATGAGAGTGGTAGCCAAAGCTCCTTCAAAGTCGTTTCTTGAAGGATTAGCATAGAATTTTGATATCACTGTGTGATTGGCTAGAATTAGTTGAGGAGTAAAGCATATCCACCCACTCTCTACCAACCTCTTATAAAAGTCTGGCATCTTAGCTTCAACTTTATCTATGTTAATGCCTCTTTCCCTGACAATTTTTCTAGACAAGAGTTCATCATATTTTTTTCTCCTAGTCCATGGACAGAAACCTATCACGATCAAAGTATTCTTTTTTACCAACCTTTGAGGCATTTTTGTGCTCAATTTTTATTTCGTTGGAAGCCATTTTATACCCAAAACACCTACAAGATTATCCAACATATTAAAACTCATATGGACACTTAAAAAATATATTAAGAAGTATTTAAGCCAAAGAAATGAGTGAAAAAGGTCCCGAGTTGATTTGTAAGAAGCTTCTATCTTAAGGACTACTAGATTTTCTTCTTTGTATTTGCGGTCAGAGAATTGCATTTGCGAAGGCTTAATTTTTTTCAAAAAAGATTCTTCTTTGCATTCACGAAAGAGGACTACATTCGTAAAGAACATCTTCATCGTACAACAATTTTAGTTCAGACCTTTTATCAAATAGTTGTGGGCCATTATTTAACTTACACTTTTCATAGTAGATTAGGACCCAATATTTCCAAAAACTTTCACACACAATACACTCACAACACTCAAATCTAGTATCACTCAGCAATTAAAATCATTTCAAGTATCAATATTTTAAAAACAAGGGTTATGCCTCAAAATATAGAGGAATGGAACCTCATTCACTATTTGAGTACAAGAAAGAAGAGGAACCAACTTTAAGAAAGGATAGGGTAAGAATTATCATACCTTGAAGATTGAAAATAGAAGAAAGTTATGGAATTAGAAGAATCAGATATTGAAATGAACTTTTATTGATAAGGAAATGAGCAGCCACAATTTTTATTCAAAATAGTTCCTTGTTCTGATTTTTGAACATTTAATACTTGAAACCGATTCAATTCCTAATATTTGCGATCGGTATAGTGCATTCTTGAAAGGTCAATCATCAACACTTTCACCCTAGTATACATATTCAGTTAGTATTATATATTACCACGGTGGGTTCTATGGGTCACAGTGGTGAAAGAATCTCGGATTTAGGTCAGACTTTATAGGGTTTGCATTCTAGGTATTTAGGTCGTGGTGGCCATTTTGGTTTTGTATGTCTATCACATATGGGTACTTCCGGTAGAGGGTGTTATGTGTGTGGTGATTTATGGAATTTTTCTAGGGAATATGATAGACTCACGTATGGCAGGTAGCAGGGTACTAAGTTCAAGCCCTGAAGGCTCTATAGCTACTGGCTGGAGGTGGTGTGCAGGGTAGTAGGGGTGGTCCCCAGATGCTGAAGGTGGATTTTAGCATGGTCGGCCAGGTAGTCATGTGGGTACTTGGTTGGGGGGAAGACATGGTCATTTGTATGCTTTTATAGGTAGGCCAGATGGTTAGGCTTCAGCTACTATTGTCAAAAGTATAATCTTTATTTGTCATCATCCATCTTTGGTGTGATTTGATCCGGGGTCTATATATTCTTATGTGTCTGCCTACTTTGCTACTCATTCGAATTTTTCTTGTGAGACTTTACCCATGCCTATGTTTGTAGCTACTTTTCTAGGTTATTCTTTAGTAGTGGATCGAGTGTATTAATCCAATATGGTGACCATCTTAGGGTATGACAGTTGGGTAGATCTCATTATTCTAGACGTGGTAGACTTCAATGTGAGTCTAGGCATGTATTGGCTATCTCATTATCATGCGGTCTTGGGTTACTTTTCAAATACTATTACATTGGTTATGCCTAGTATCCCTTAGATTTTATTGAAGGGGATCAATAGTTATATACTGAGAGGGATTATATCATACATTCAGGAGAGAATGTTGGTAACAAAAGGCTGTTTGGCTTATCTTACTTATGTTTGTGACACTAGTGCCAAAACTCATGCACTCAAGTTAGTTCCAGTGGTTAGTGAGTTTGATGATGTATTTCCTACTGATTTACCTAGTCTTCCACTTGATCGTGATATTGACTTTGGCATCGATGTTGAGCCATACACTCAACCCAATTCTATTCCGCCATATTGGATGACACCGATAGAGTTGAGAGAGTTAAAGGAGTAGCTTCAAGATATTCTAAGTAAGTGGTTTATCCGGCCTAGTGTGTCTTCATGAGGTGCTCATACTCTATTTGTGAAGAATAAATATAGATCCTTGCATATGTGTATTGACTACCAATAGCTAAATAAGGTAAATATTAAGAATATATATCTGTTGTTGCACATTGATAATTTGTTTTACTAGTTTCAGGGGGTAGTCATGTTTTAAGATATATTTGAGGTTAGGAAATCATAGTTGAGGATTAGGGCAGCAAACATACCTAAGAATTAATTTAGGACTTGTTACAGCCACTACGAGTTCTTGGTTATGTCTTTTGGTTTGACGAATTCCCCTGCAATACTTATGGATTTGATGAACCATGTGTTCAAGCCTTATTTGGACTCTTTTGTGATAATATTCATTGACAACATCTTAGTCTACTAGAAGAGTAGGGAGTAGCATGGACAACATTTGAGGATTGTACTCTAGACTTTATTAGATTAGTGATTGTATGCCAAAATTTTATAAGTGTGAGTTCTAGCTCTAGTCCGTGGCATTCTTGGGAAACGTGGTGTCCAAGTATGGGGTCATGGTTTACCCTTCAAAGATTAAGGTAGTCGTGATTGGGCTAGGCCCATATCTCTATGTTTGGAGTTTCATTGGGTTAGTAGGTTACTATAGATGGTTTGTGGAGGGGTTTTCTTCAATTACAACGCTATTGACTAGATTGACTCATAAGAATATCCCCTGTTCATGGTCTGACGAGTGTGAGGTGATCTTTCTAAAGCTCAAAGTCTTATTGACTTTAACTCTGATTCTGACTCTTTCTATTAAGGGCCAGGGGTATATAATATATTCTGATGCTTTTAGAATTGGTTTGGGTTGTGAATTGATGTAGTAGGATAGAGTTGTTGCATATGCCTCCAGGCAACTAAAGGTAACGAGAGGAACTATCCCACCCATGACATGGAGTTAGGCGGTAGTCTTCACATTGAATATTTAGAGGCATTATCTTTATGGTGTTCATTGTGATATCTTCATTGACCATTGTGGCCTATAGTACATTTTCAGCCAAAAGGACCTTAATTTGAGACAACGTAGGTATCTAGAGTTGCTAAAGGACTACAACATTTTGATTCTGTAACATATGGGCAAAGAAAATATGGTGGCAGATACCTCGAGTTAGAAGGCGGTAAGTATGGGGAGTTTGGCATTTTTGGTGGCTGAGGAATGACCTTTGACTTTGAACATTGATATGCCCAAATTACAACTCCTTTAAGAAGCACAAGCGGTCATTGTCAAATGTATAACCCAACAAAGGTTGGAGTCGAATCCCACAAGGAATATGGTGAAAACTGAGTCATATGCGATTCAAATGACTATTTAGTCGATGATTTCCATGAAATAGGAGGATTTAAATTCAACAATTAGCAATCAATATTCAATGTGTTACCAGTAGACAATGTCAAATTATCAAAATATCAATCAGTAGAGAAATAAACTGGGTTTGTGTTCACCATGGTTACTATGGCAATTATGTGTCGATTGCTGCACAGGATTCTTATAATATTGGAAAATATAAAGTTATCGATTCTAATATTCACCCAAATTTTTCTCAACCTAATTGACTGATTAACACTTTAATTCTCTTGAACTTAAAGATGATATTATATAAATTTGATTCCACTTCGAGTTGGTTAATCTTGATAAAGCATTAACCATCAGATGGAGCTTGAAAGCTATAAATCCTCATTGATAATCCTTTTTCCTATTTTAATCTCTTACTTCAAGAAAATTAACCCTAGGACAAGTTCTAATGTTTGCAACCATTGGAAATCTATTAATATTAAAAGATTATCAATATAATTCCTTTTAACAATCGAATCCCAACAACAATCAACTTTAGACTCACGAATTCACCATGGATCCCACAACCCTAGTTGTGGGAGTTAAGCTGCTCATAATTTCAAAAGCAAATAAATATAAAGAATTCATAGATTAGAAGGTTACCCTTTGAAAAATATGGATTCACACTTCAATTATCTTTCAAAGTAAACAAAGTTGCTAAAAACCCATGAATAATTTCAAAACTTCCAAAATATTTCACTCTGTAAAGTCATGAACAAAAATAACATAAGATAATGAGAAAAACCCTAAGAGCTGCTATTTATTGTGATGCCCCAAATCCCAACGAGGCATGATTGGCACCCGAAGCCGATAAGGCCCGAGAGAACCAAGCTATGCTTCTATACATTCATATGCATGCCATAAGAAACACCACTATCACATAAGAACATGAACCATTAGTATTGGAAATCATGGATATTGGGAATCATTGCATATATATACATTTGAGAAACTTTGCCATTGAGGCCATCAAAACAAGACTTCATGAGTCACCTTATATACATATACCCACATACGTCTACAAAAGCCTCTAACAGATGCATTGACCAATACAAACCAAAAGTCGGGACAAGTCCCCGCTTTATACAACATGTACATCCACAAAACATATATATACTCTGACTCGGAGAAGCCCCAAATTAGCTGGAGCTCACCAAAGAACCGCTAACACTGGCAATCTACTGGGGAGGCCTACTGGTATCTGCGCCTGCAGCCAGTAAGGTAAATTCCCCAAGAGGGGTCAGTACGAAATAAGTACTGAGTATGTAAGGCTCAAATGAAACTTTGTAACACATGAACATACTAATGAACTCAATACAAATGACTAGTCAATGTGAGTAAGTCACCATTTTGCATTTTGGAAACCATGTGAATTGCTTTCATTACTTCCATTACTTTCTTTACATTCAATGCTTGCTTGTCAATACATGTGCCACAATGTACCCGGGCCCCTACTGATCAGTGGGTCTTTTCATGACTTATCGTCATTTTGGGATCGGGTCGAGCTAGGCTTATGCCCCTAAGACCTGCCACTCATAAATCACTGCATCAGGATCGATTCGAGCTAGGCTTGTGCCCCTAGAATTGCCACCCATAAATCAATACATTGGGATCGAGTCGAGCTAGGCTTATGCCCCTAGACTTGCCACCCATACTTGATCATTGACCACATTTGCATTACTTTATTCATTACTTTGAGATTGATACTAGGCTAGTCATGACATCACTTTGAACTTTGGAACATAACATTGTTGGAAACTTTGAATCATTAACAAATGAGTGAGAGACATGTGGATAACTTGGCAACTTAACATTATTAGAATCATAACACCATGGGAATTATTGGACAATAATCTATGAACAAGAGACATAAGTATAATTACTATTGGAACATTGGAACATAACCTTGTTTGAGCTTTTGGAACACTAACCATGATTATGAGACATGAGACTCACAAATGATCCATGAGTAGGAAATATATGACAATGACTATTGTTAAACGGACATAGGATACCTTAGCACATTTGAGGCTAGGACTAGTGAAATAGCAATGTGGATACTATTTGCCGCAGAAAGATACGGACAGAGTAACCTTACATACCTTGTTCTCTCAATACGGATATACAATCCTAGATGTTCATACAATAGTCCCGCTCCTTCTTTATGTATCACTCTACAACACAAATACATAACGGAATTCACATTAACCAACAACTACTTTACAAATGCATATAACATCAATGGGGTACATGTTTGCCTCGAAACATGTCATTTCCCCTTGACAAAACCATTGATAGAATCATTATTCCAAAAATCCTCCAATATTCCCAACATTTACCAATACATGATAATCAATACATTCCACCACAACACTTCCCCTTTACACTTTCTTATCCACACCACATCACAAACAATCCATCAATTCACCTTCATACACTTCATAGCACAAATCGGCCAAAATCCCACAATTTGTACTTATAGAAAAATAACAAGTTAAATAAAAAAATAACACCATACACGTTCATATTTTATCCATACCATGATCTTTCATCAAAGGCACAAGCCATAATTCAAGTTCAAATCACCAAGATAGCACATCTTCCATCAAAAGCAAAAATACACTATTCACCACCTTGCCAACATAACTAGCATAATATACATAATCTCCCATGCATATAATATGTTAATCCATGAGAATAAATACTTACCAAGGCTTGGAATAGGATGATCTTGCTCCAAGATGAACTTTGAGTTCTTTAGGGTTTGAGAGAAATGTTGAGAAAATATCTTAAAAGGCATGGGAATTCCAAAATGAATAAAATCTGATTTTTCGACCTATTTATAGTCCTTGGGTCATCCTTAGCCATGTCTTGGCATTTAATGCCATATTTGACTAAGTCAAGAGAAGATTGGGTCATGTGACCCATGTCTTTTGTCCCATTTTTGGGCTTTTATTGAGCCCAAATCACTTAACCCAATAAAATCAATAATTTTCTCATATTATACGTATTACAATAATATTCCCACTCTTTCTATTCATATCCGTAGCCTCAATCCCAAAAACAAGTGATTCTAGACACGTTTGGCTTATTTTGACCTTAAGGGCAAAACTGTCATTTTGACCCCAAATTCGTTCTCGAGTAATTTTATCATACCAATGTAATATTTCATTCATTTCATGTATATACTCATGGTTGTAGAAGAAACGTGGCAAAAATAGGCTCCATACAACCCCGGATACCCTTGGGACTTAGAAATTTCCAACTTTCGAAAAAATGGAAAAACCAAGGTGGCACGCCCCTGGGCGCGCCAACTTACTGCCTCTGGGCTAAAAATTTTAGCCCAGAGCGGTGTGTCAAGGTCCCAAATGCGCCCCTTACTTAGTTTTTTTTGAAAATTCCATTTTTTGACTTCTCTTCGCCGGTTTGGTTAGATACTTCAAGTCCTATTCTTTAACTCACTTCTTAACCTTAATATACTTTGTTTAGAGGTATTCTTAGCCTCGTTTTTAACCTCACACATGTTCCACGAAAATCATAAAACACCTCCTATGAAGGTTTAATCACATAACAAGAGCCAAATTCAATTATCTCACCAATAGCATTACCAAATGCATACCTATAGCTCTCGATACCGAAGTACATATTATTTAGTGTCATCAAATAGGGTTGGGAACGTATGGGGTGTTACATTTATAGTATAGGAAAACTTGAATTCAAAATAAATCCCAAACTTGGCTCGATCAAAGGTGACAATGAGGTTGATGGCTTGTCAACCAGTTGACAGCTTGTCAACCCAAGTCTTCATTTAACTTGTAGAACTTATATTCTGCCTAAGGTTGATGACATAGGTTGATGGCTCGTCAACTCAAGTCGTCAACTGATTTCTTCTTATCTTCAATTCTGCTTAGGGTTGATAAGCCTGGTGATGGCTCGTCACTTAGTTGACAGCTTGTCAACTAGCCTTTTTAGTTCATTTTCTCTTGTTTTCTCACATGTCAACTTTTCCTACACAAAGAAGTAAAATATGATTAAAAACAACAAAAGTTGCTTAAGAATTTACAATTATTCTTAGTTAAAAGCCTCAAATGTGTCGTCAGAATGCCGAAACATCAACACCCTCAACTTAGAACATTTGCTTGTCCTCAAGAAACTAAACAATATTATACTATGGAGACATCAAGATTTCTAAGAAATAGAACATCAGTTGTACATTAAAATTGACCTCATCAAATTAGTTAACTCCATATAGATGAACTATTTACCAACTAACCAATAGGGATCCATGCTTGGCATTACAATACAAATGGGCAACATTACATACACTCAAAGTAATCAATCTAACATCTAGCGGTCTAAAGTGCTATCCACATGCCCTCACTGAAAAGAAGTCCCTCACATAGAATATCAACTTTACTTAGGGACTGAAAATCAAATCTCTTACTCTCACAATGAATTTCAAACAATGCACATGCGACACCATAGGCTTGCCCTTACCATTCCATCTCGATTTTTTAGAAGGTCGACTAGGATCACAATAAGACTTTACTTGTCTTGTAACGAAGGATTGGGTACAGGTAGGATATATTTGGGAATTAGTGACTCAGCCTTCTTTGTCATCTACGGACTTCCATTTTCAATTATGCTTGCTAATTCCGCCCTTATTCACCTTTTTCTGTCGATCAATTTACATTTATGAGTGCACAACTCTTTTTACTGGACTTTATCTTTTTCTTCTTTTTCACTCTTTTCATTTTCTTTTTCATTCTTTTCTTTTTCATTTGTTTCTTTTGCAAGATCACACCCCTAGCTCTATTTTCCTTTTTATTTCAACATCCAATATATTCATACCTAATTCCACTTGTCATAGCCTCCATAGTAGACACCCTCAACTTAGGAGATTTTCTTAAGTTAAGGTGCATGCGTCCAATGAAGGACCATGGCCAAAACAGAGTCTCAACGGTACAAATGGGAAGGTGAACTGTTATTGAACAAAAGAGGTTTGATCAACTCAAACTATAGATCAAAGGGATTAATTACATTATTTGGACGGTCTACTTGGGCTAACTTGACTGAACTCAAATAAGGCTTGTGATCCTTTCCTAAACAACCAACTTTCACCTAATAGAATGGACCGGCCAAGTTTTAGATGCATGCACAAAGTAAGAAAGATATCTAATAGACTCATACACTCTTGACATGGAATAATACAATCACCACCAACTATCTATTTCATACTCAAGCTAACATCACAAAATTCATATACTACAAATGAAAAGCACAGATCCACAACAATCAATTTAGCAAACGACATCACACACATACATCAAACAAAAATTCTACGGGTCCTCATTTTTAAAAATTCTAAAACAACAACTGCAATCCATTCCCTATCCTCTTTTTTCGTACACAATACAAACATACTAATCAATAAGACACAATAATAACACAATCAAAATAACCTGAACATGCCAGTTCTACTAGACAGCATTCAAGGGAAAAGAAATATGGCAAGAAAAACCCTCCTGTGGACACAGGTACCCCACCCCTACAAAAAGTTATGCATTGTCCCCAATGAATTATCCAAAAATTATAAGAACTGTAGTGAGGAAATACCTTTGTCTACCTAGGTTCTTGTGTCATGTGACACAGAGTGCACCGCAACATCAGCTGCAGCATTAAGAGTGGCACAGAGGATGACCGGTGCACTCAAAACAGTGGTTGGTGGAGTAGCAGACTCCACACTCATCTCAGTAGAAATGAATTCCCTTGGTGGTACACTAGAGAAATCTTCCAAAGCATGAGCCCACAACTCTTATTCTAATGGTTCATTTACCACTTTTTCTCTCCCCATTGCTTCCTTCATTTCATTTTTCTCTTGCTTCTTTCTTCTTTTCTCAATTTTTGTTGGGTCCTCTTTATCTCTTCTCTTCCTTTTACTTTTACCTTTGGCATCAACAGGCTTACCCATTTGATCATACAAAACTTTTTTCTCCTCCTCCGACTCCTTATCAGCATGAGTCAAGAATGTCAAAGCAAATCTATTTTATAGCACAGTTATGTCCTCTCTAGCCTTCTCTAATTTTGCTTCAAATCTGGCAAGATTAGGCACAGTTATTGACTTCTGCCTATCATTGATACGACTCTACATATCATCAATGCACCTATAGAGGGTAGCTGTAACACCCCGTACCTTCCTAACCCTATGTGATGATGTTGAACAATGGTTACTTAGGTGTAGAGATGCCATGAGTATGTAATTTGTAATGTTAGTGATGGGAAAATTGAAATTTGGCTTCGTACATGAGATTAGCCCTTCATAAGAGGTGTTTTGTGATTTTCGTGGAACATTTGTGGGGTTCAAAATGAGGCTAAGAGGACCCCTAAACAAAGGATATTAAGGGTAAGAAGTAAGTTAAATAATAGGATTTGAAGTATCTAACCAAATCCGCAAAAAAGAGTCGAAGCACAAAAAAAAAAAAATTCAGTACCACAGGAGGTGCCAGGCGCTGGTTTTGGCACCCAAACCAGCAAGCTTTTAAATCTTAGTGCCCTGGTGGGCGCCAGGCGCTGGCTGGGGCGGCCAAACCAGCAATGCTTCCAAAATTTATTCCAAGTGTCCAAAGGTGCCCGGGGACGTACCGGGCCGATTTTCGCCATGTTTATTATACAAACATGATTATATACATGAAATGAGTAAGGTATTATGTTGGTATGATAAAAATACTTGAGAACAAATTTGGCATCAAAATGACGATTTTACCCCTGTAGTCAAAATAAGCCATACGTGGCTAGAATTGCTTGTTTTTGGAATTAAGGCCACGAGTATGAAGTGCATGAATGGGAATATTGTTGTAACACATATGAGATGATTTAAACATGAGAAATTATTGATTTTATTGGGTTAAGTGCATTGGGCTCAAAATGGGCCCAAATTGTGCAAGAAAGCATGGGCCAAGAATGGGTCACATGACCCATTCTTCCATTGACTAAAGCCACACTTAGCATTAAATGTAAAAGTGGCTAAGGATGACCCCCAAGGTTTATATAAAGGGGCCAAAATCATATTTTTATCACATAAAAATCTCATGCCAATCTCGAAATTTCCCAAAAGCCTTTTCTCTCAACTTCAAACCCTAGAGCTCAAAGTCAACTTTTGGAGCAAGATCACCATATTACAAGATTGGGTAAGTGATTATTATTGTACTTTAACATATTATAAGCATGAGAGAATATGTATATCATGTTGGTTATGGTTGGAAAGGTTGGACATGTCACTTTTGGTTTCGTGAAAAAGATGTGTTATCCATGGGATTGTAGCTTAAATTATGACTTGTGCCTTTGATGAAAGATCATGGTATGGATAAAATATGAACGTGCATGGTGTTATTTTGTTGTTAAACATGTTATTTTTCTATAAGTCTAAATTATGAGATTTTGGCCGATTTGTTGTTGTGAGGTGTATTAAAGCCATTTGATGGAATAATTGTGATGTGGTGGTGATTGAGAAGTGTAAAATATGAGCTTGGTGTGACATGCTATTGGTTATCATGTGTTGGTCAATGTATGGAATATTGTGGGATTATTGGTATGATGATTTCATTAATGGTATAGTCAAGGGGGAATGACATGTTAAAGCTAAACATGTGACTTATTGTTATTGTATGCCATTATAAGGTAATTGGTGGTTAATGTTGGTTTCGTTATGCACTTATGTTGTAGAGAGAAACACAAGGATGGGGCGGGACTATTGTATGCACACTGAAGATTGTAGAATCGTATTGAGAATACAAGATATGTAAGGTTACTCTTCTATATCTTTCTGCAACATATGGTGTTCACATGGTCATAGTACTCATTCGATTCCGAAATACTCTAAGATATTTCGTATCCGATAGTTGACTAGAGTTACTCACATGTTCCTTACTCATTGGTCAATGGTGAATTAGATGACACATGTTCATTGGTCGACTTATGTTCATTGATTGGCTCATGTCCATTGGTTGACTCACGTTCATTGGCTAATATGTCAAGAGTTCCAAATGTTGTATGGTATTGCATCCCAGGTTGGTGAACTGTTGATATCCGCATGTGTCTTATTTAGTGCTCATTGTCCTAAGGTTTCAAAAGTGTTCTATTCCAAAGGGGGTCTATAGTATTCCAACTAAGGTTGATATATATATATTGTTATTGATATGTGTTTTACTCCTAGATGAATCATGACCCACTTAGTTCTTATTTATGGATGGAAGTTCTTAACTTGTCATATAAAGGCTAAGAGAACTATCTCAATAAGAGTAGTGAGGTAAAGAGGACTTGTTTAGTTTGAATAGCATTATTCCAATCATGTCATGATCCAAAGTTTTAATAGAGTTATACACATGTCTCATATTCATTAGTAAGGTTCCAAAAGTCCAATGAGGTTATGTTCCAAGGTTTCAATAGTGGTTATACTCATGTGTCTTGTTCATTGATCATTGATCATTATACAATAGTTCCAACAGTGTTATGTTTCCATGGAGGTTATGTTCCAATAATATTTATTCACATGTTTCTTACTCATTGATTATTAAAGAAAGTTGTGACTATCATTGTATTAATTTCTCATAAGCAAAAGTACCAATCTATGACAAGTTAAAGTATCAATCTCAAAAGTAAAGAAATGAAGTAAGAACAAAGTAATGATGATGATGATGATGCTAATTTATCCATGGGGTACACTTACCTGCATGATGATGTTACTTTATCCATGGGGTACACATACCCGCATGATGATGATATTTTATCCATGGGGTGCAAGATCACCTGCATGATGACATGATCTTATCCATGGGGTAAAAAGAATACCTGCATGATGATGATATTTTATCCATGGGGTGAAAAGATCACCTGCATGATGAGGGCCCTAACAGCATATGAGCATTGTAAAAGTAAAGTACAGTAAAGGCAAGGGAAAGAAAGAACGTAATGTACATGGCATCCCACATACAGAAAGAGAGTTTATTCACATTTGTTATTTATCTTATACTGATTCCATGGTTGTTGTTATTATGTACGACTCATTGGAGATGATAATAAAGAAAGAAAGGTACATGGTTTCACATATAAAGTTCCTCTTATAATTATTTCCATTAAAGTTCTTATGTGCTGACGTAGTTCTTATGGCCTTACATACTCAGTACATTCTTCGTACTGACCCCTCTTGGGTACTTACCTTACATGTTGCAGGTGCAGGCATTAGTAGACTTCCTCATTAGACTGTGGATCAATTGCAGAGTTTTGGTGAGCTCCACTTGGTTCGGAGCTTTCTAAGTCATAGTTGTAAATTTATTGTGATGTACATATAGTATAAAGCGGGGACTTATCCCGACTTTTAGTTGGTCTGGTAAATGCATCTGTTAGAGGCTTTTATAGACATATATGGGTATATGGATGTAAGATATGTACATTCAGTGCGATGTAATGGCCCCAAAAGGCCAAGTGTTATATATGTATATGTATGGTATTTTATATTTCATCAATTACATGAAACTGTGTGTTATTCATTCGAGATTATGCGTACGAGTGTTCATGAACAAAGATTGGTTCTCTCGGGCCATATCGACTTCGGGTGCCAATCACGCCTCAATGGGAATTTGGGGCGTGACAGTAGCATAAGGTGCTAATGCCTTTATTATTTTTTGGTCCATGAATGTCTCAAACTATTCTACAAATAGTTTCAACTGTGCATCAAATCTCTTCCCTTTCTTGACTACCTTCCTAAAATTTTAGAGAGTAATAGAATACTCTGATGTCTTAGGTAGTAGGTGGAGCTCTAGCTAAGGTTAGATTCATACCTGGTTCTAAGCTTGAGGCTTCTGCAGTTACAGTAGGACCTTCTGTGGATGAATTATCAACCTCCAAGTTAATATACTTACTTAGTTACACCATGGGCTTACCCTCATCCTTGGATCTCTTAAATTTATGAGTCCTAGTGGCATTTATTTTGACATCAATTCCCATAAATACGGGAAAATGAACAACTTCTCACAGCCTTGTGATAGGGTGTGGGAACATATATGAAGGTCTGGGAACATATATGAAGTGTCAGACTTTGCAGCTCTTATCTTGATCATATATGCTATGATTTCTCCAAAATTCAACTTGAACCCAGATATCAAGCTCGCCACTTACACAGCTCGATCTTCACCAAAAGTATTATCACCTATAGTTGACATTAACCTGAATCTCACAACTCCCCACCAGAATTTTCCCACTTGAAATAGGAAAACCTTAGTAATTTTAGCATTGGGATTTGTCAACCATTCTGGCTTCCCTTTAGTCAATACTTGAGCTAACCACGGACACTGATGTGCATAATTATTCATCTTAAGTTAGAAATCAAGAGTGGTAGATAGTGGTACAAATTTCTCCCCATTCAAGAATCGATTAATTATCTGATCTGACAAGTTCACCGATACACCCGAACTAGAATTTTGTTCATGTTGGGTTGGTCCATAGCCTTTTGCCCTTTTTTTGCATGCATTCTCCATGATGGATATATAATTTGTGTAAAATTCACGCACCATAGATGGATAGTATGTTTCTGAATTTGAGCTAGTCCAACCCAAGTCATAGTGGTTGAACCATTGTTTAATTTTAGGGTACTTTCCAATTTCAGAGGCGATTATCCTTACCTCTTAAGTCATAGGTCTTTTAATGTTACGCTTCTAGGTGGAAGAAAGACCCTCTTCATAAATCTTGTCTGCTCCTTTCATATTTCACCAAACACTTTCTCAGATGCCAGGGTTTTTACTTTTGATCACATCACCCCAGACTTGTTCAGGTTCAGCTTCTGGGATGCTGGCTGTAGTAATGTCATCCTCAACCTCTTTTTCTTATCGTACACTTTGCCTTGTCCTGTATTCTTGGGCTCCGATCTCCTCAACTCATGTTCAGACTTATCAATTAATTTTTGAGTCGAGGAGTCCTTGTCCGCTTTTTTAATTACACTACCACGTTTAGGGGAAAAGTTTGGAGGCATTTTGTACCGGGGGAATAAGAATGTTAACTTGGTACATAAAAGAGACACAAAACAAAATAAAATGTAACATTGTATTTACATGCCTAATGATCTGAAGTGACGACTTGTCAACTGGTTGACGGCTCCTCAACTTTGTCTTTAGTACTAAACAGTAAGTAAGATGTGGTTGACGACTTGGGTTGATTGCTTGTCAACTTGGTAATAACTCATCAATCTTCATCATCAACCTAAGAGAGAATGACCATCAAAGATATTTTAGCTAACAACTTGGGTTGCCGGCTCGTCAATAAGTTGATAGCTCATCAATTTTTATCATCACCCTTAAGCAGATTATGCATCATTTATCCTCTTGTTCACAAGGCAAGTTGATGGCTTGTCAATTTATTGATGGCTTGTAACTTGTATCATCAACTTAATTAGTCAAGTAACTACATATGAGTGAGCAATTACCAAGCGGCCAAATAGGTCATTCAGACTTCACCTCTACGAATTTGGTGGGTAATCATATGTTTTCAAGAAATTGTTAATTTGCTGAAGAATATGTCACCCTTTGATTTTTAGGATTTTCTCACTCATCCAAATACAACTCAGTACGAATTACCTCATGCTCCAAAAAAAGAGAAGAAAATTAAAGAAAGTTACATACCTTGTTACAAATGTGCAGATGAATAGCAGAAGGGAGTAATATTTTAACTCCTTGTTGTTCACAGTAGATGAGCAGGTTAGAGGGTAAGTGCGTGGATTGTGGATGTTGGGATTTTTAGGCATGATTTATATCTTGAGAAGAAATAGATGAAAAAATTGGAAATTTATGGGTTTTGTGAGGGGTGATGATGTTGATGTGTATGGATGCTAAGGGAGATGGTTTTGGAGAAGAAGTTACGAGGGAGGTAAGGAATTGGAAAAGTTTGAATTGAATTTAGTCCTTTTATTCCTTAATTATGCAGTTTGGTTTAGGGTTAATGATTTGGTTAGAGCAGTTGGAATTGGATTAGGGATAATGGCTAGAAACTAATCAATTAAAAGAAGTGGGGCCTGTTAAATAATTAAAAGGAAATTACTTACCTAAGCCCAATTTTTAGGTGACGGCCCGTCACTTGTTTGACAGCTTGTCAACCTCACCATCAACATTAGGCTGCTTGGTTGGTTTGGCTAATTGAAATGATGACTTAGGATGACGGCTTGTCACTTGGTTGACAAGTCATCAGTTAGCTCACCAACCCAAACCAGTATGTCCCTATTTGCTTTCTAAATTGATGATATGAGTTGACGGCTCATCACTTGTATGATATCTCATCAACTCCCTTCATCAAGATTATCCAAAATGCCTTTTTCATCCCATTAAGTCGACAACTTGAGTTGACGGTTTGTCACCTAGTTGACGGCTCTTCACTCTCATCATCCCTGCTAGTAGTTGACTCCAAATCTTTTATTTCTTGTTGTCTGCACACTTCAACAAACAAATTAACCATTCTCAAGAATAAAACCTATTCTAAAGGTATTTTACAACAACAGAATATGGGTTGCCTCCCATTAGTGCCCGATTTAACATCGCGGCACGACTCAGGTATCTTGATTACTCAAACCTTATCAAGATACACAAATGATTACACCTTTACCTCTTTCGGTAGGCCATCATATTGCTTGACCCATTGACCATTCACTTTAAACAACTTCCCATCCTTGTTTTCCAACTCTACAAATTCAGATGGAAACACTTGAGTCACTTTAAATGGACAAGACCATTTTGATTTCAGCTTTACCCAAAAATAGCTTAAACCTAGAATTAAACAATAACACTGGGTCACCCATCTTGAAATCTCTCATTTTAATTCTCCTGTTATGGTAAAACTTCATTTTCTCCTTATAGAGGGCATCCCTCTCATAAGCACAAAGTTGAAACTCATCCATTTCATTCAATTGTTCCAACCTCAAGTCAGAAGCCTCACTCTCACATAAATTAAGCTTTTTAAGTGCCCACAAGGCATGCTCAAGCTCTAAAGACAAATCATAAGCTTTACCAAAGACTAGTTGGTAAGAAGACATACTTATTGATGTTTTGAAAGCAGTACGATAAGACTATAGAGCATCATCAAGTTTCTGAGACCAATCGCTTTGATTTGCATTTACAGACTTAGCCAATATCATCTTAATATCTTGATTCGATACCTCCACTTGCCCATTAGTTTGTGGGTGATAAGGATTGGCCACCTTGTGCTATTTCACTCCATATTTATCTAGAGTTGCATGGAACACCTTGTTACAAAAGTGGGATTCCTCATCACTTATGATCGTGCGAGGAGTACCAACCCGGAAGAAAATGTTCTTTTTCAAGAACGTCACCACACTCTTGCCCTCATTATCTACTAAGGATACAACTTCCACCCATTTGGACACATAGTCCACTGCCACCAAGATATACTTGTGACCATACGAACTCACAAAATGGCCCATAAAATTAATGCCAATAATTCTACCTCCAGCATTTTGGACAAGGGCATCTCTTGATTTCGGGAGATCAAACCCTGTTGTTGACATTGATCACAAGCTTTGGCAAAGTCTTGGGCATCCTTGTGAATAGGCCAATAATACCCATATTACAATATCTTCCTAGCCATGCGATCACTGATAAGTTGGCAATTTACCAACTTCTTAGCACTGTTAAGCTTGAATTATCCTTTTATTCTTCATTGATTCGATGTAATTCTCATGTTATATGGCTTTTTTGTGTAGATAATAAATGAATACTAGGTTGAGCTATCCATACTAGTCAAATGGGATTTGAGAAGTGAAGAAAAGAAGCTTAAAACCAATATGTTGGGAGATTGGAAGTCGCCTGTGCATGTATGTCATGAGTTGCGCATGCAGGTGGAAAGGTTGAGCTGAGGCAGTGGCACCTGCGTTGAGTCTCTGCACGCGCATGTCAGCCACCTGCACTGGGACTTGCGCCAACAGGTGACCAGTGCGGTGGCAATTTTATAATATTTTAGGAAACTGGATTTGGGGTTTTAAAAGGGGATTTTCAGCTCTAGAGCACTATCTTGGTATTTTTGAAGCTTAAGAAACATAGAGTGAAACCCTAAGAGTGAAATTAGTGCATTTAATTTAGCTTTTTATTGAATTTGGATCTTAATTCTTCTGATTAATCTTTGATTCAATGGAAGAATGGAATGAGAATTTGGGTAATTTTCCTCTCTCTTTCTATGAGTAGCTAATTTCCTTGCTTGGGCTTATGCTTGATTAAGGTATGATAATTGTATGGTTTTGTTTATTTGTCTTCCTAATTAGCTAAATATTGTGGGGTTTGCTTCTGTTCCATGATTTTTATCTAAAATTAGAGGTTGTAAACTCTAATTAATTCTAGAACCCTTATCATCCTTGACAAAGGGGATGAGGGTGAGGAATAGGAGTGAATAATAACTTGTTGTACATCATTTAATAGTATCTCTTAGACATAAGGATGATAATTGAGGTTTTTGATTTCTTATATAATTACACTTGTGAGGTGTTCGAAAGATCCCACTTGTGAGATTTTGGTGTATAATTGAAAAATTGACTCTAAATACCCTTAATCTACCCTACCCATGACTAGTAGCTAAACCTAGACAAATGTTCAAGTACCCATACATGCATTCAATCTTACAATGGCATAACCTCAAGTCTCATTTCATACTTGAATTCAAATCTATTTCTCTAATCTTCGGAATTTACATTTTACTGGCGATTATCTTGGTAATTACAAATGTTTGAACTAAAACCCCCCCAATTTACTTTCTCATTTATTTATTATAGCATTACGAGCCAAGTTTTAGTTGCCTATAGCACTTGAGATTGAAGGTTGTGTTCTCATTCCCTATGGATTCGACCCCGACTCTATTGTTGGGTAAAATATATTGCTAATGACCGCGTACACTCATTTCTAGGGTGTATTTGAGCATTATCAAAAATGGCACCGTGGCTGGGGAATGAAACATAGCTTTCATTCTTTTTAGTGTTATAATTCACTTCAAGTTAGCCGTGGTGTAATTTTACTTTACTTGTTTTTGTTCTCTCTAGGTGACGCCCAAAGTCTTCACAAACCAATGAGTCAAAACGGTAGTCATACCACTTCATTCGTCGGAGATTTAGAGGATGAAGACCATTTGGGAGACGCCGGGAGAGCTAGTGCCATACACATCCCACCCGCGGATGGCAACATAGTGTTTCATGTTACTAGCGTAATGCTCCATCTCCTTCAAATGAAGGAATTATTTGGGAGTCAAGAACATGAAGACGCAATCCTTCATTTGACAAATTTCATTGATGATATCACCCACGTATCACAAGAGTCCATCTGATTGAGACTCTTCCCCTTCTCATTGACGGGCAAAGCCATTTTATGGTTGAGGCAATTGCCCGCAGGTTCAATAACTACATGGGTGGAATTGATGGAAGCATTCTTGGATAGATTCTTTCCACCATCTCCGAAGTTACAATTGAGAGATGAGATTATTGACTTTCGCTAATTGAATGGCAAACCATTACATGAGGCTTAACAAAGGTTTAATAAGAAGTTGATGCAATGTCCAACTCACGAGGTTCTGGATAAGATGCTTCTCCAAATATTTTATCGAGCATTAGATCAATTGAAAAAAATGGTTGCATACAATGCGGCCGGAGGATCTTTAGTAAAATAAACTTATAGTGTTGCATCGGCATTATTGGACCAAGTCACTAAACAAAGTCGAGGTTGGCATACGAGAGATTCCGAGGTGTCCGTGGGGGCTCCCTTTGTATCTTTTGTGAGCCAAGAGAAAAGAAAGAAGGATGAGGAGAGAGATGAGAGTATGGAGAAAATGATGACACAACTAAAACTCCTCACCAAACATGTAAGGTGTTCAACACCAAAGGCGGTTAACGCAGTTACCTCCAAGGGTGCTAAGATCTATGATGATGATGAAGTGAAAACTCCTGATGAAGAAATCCGTTTTATGTCAATCAAATGGGGGGTTCCCTCCCTACCTACACAAAGCAAGGCGGGAATCAAGGTTGGAAAGATAAAGACCACGACTGGAAAGATCGTGAGTGGAAGGATCGTGATAGAGACCAAGAATGGAAGGATAGGGAAAGATATAGGGACCAATATTGGTGGGATAAAGATAGAGACTATGATAGGTATATTCCCCCACATGATCGGACCAAGGGTAAGGAAGCAACCACTATCGACCCGAAAAGGTTCAACAAGGAAGATATACTTGCTTGGATCTTCTTGAGTGTTGAACGAAGTGATAAGATACTTTGAGAAATGAAAGGTGATTTTTCACAACTCAACCAAACCGTTACTTCACACTCGACCTCAATTAAACAACTTGAAACCTAATTGGGTCAAATATCCTCACATATGAATGCAAGGCAAAGTGGAGTCCTCCCTAGTAAAACAGTGCCAAACCCAAAGAATGATGGTCACATCATGGCAATTGTCACTAGGAGTGGTAAAATTCTTGGTAATGAAGTGGTGAATCTTGATGAAGACTCTAATAAGAAGGAAGTTGATGAACAAACTAGTGGAAAGCGAAAGTGGTTTGATAAGTCAAAAAATGAAACCCCAATCTCAAATGAGCAAAGTGTCAAGAAATCAAAAGAAGTGGAAGTGGAGGTCGAAATCAAAAAAGAATCACAAGTGTTGAAGGGTAGTAATTCAAAACCAGATGAAAACCCGGTTATCTCAAGGACAAAACTCAAAATCCCTCCTCTATTTCTGCAAAAGCTAGAGAAAAAAGAGGATGACTCAAAGTTCAAAAAGTTCCTTTCAAAATTTAGTAACCTATCGGTTAACATACCATTGTTGGAAGCTTTGCAAGAGATGCCCGAGTATGCTACATTCATGAAGGAATTGGTAACAAAAATGCGAGTCATGGATTTCAAAAAAATTGAGGTGACACATTATTGTAGTGTTATCATGTCTAGCACAATGGTCGTGAAGAAGGAAGACCCGGGTGCATTCACCATCAAATGTACTATTGGGATATATAAATTCAAAAAAGTATTATGTGATCTTGGGGAAAGTATTAACTTGATGCCATTAGCCGTGTTTTGAAAGCTAGCTTGGGTGCTGCAAAGCCGACTAAATGAGGCTTTTAATGGCTGATCGTTCTATAAAAAATCTAGTTGGTGTGTTATATAATATACTTATGAAGGTTGATCATTTCATCTTTTCGGCCAACTTTGTGATCTTGGATTGCGAAATTGACCATGAGGTCCCTTTTTAGCTATCGAACGAGCCTTAGTTGATGTTGAATACGGTGAAATGAAATTTTGAGTAAACACTGAAGAGGTGTCGTTTAGTGTGTGCAAGTCTATGAAGTAACCTATGGACTTGCAAGTTGTCTTTGTAATTGACATGATTGATGACGAAGTTGCCAATACCATGGAGATTAATTTTCTTAGTGAGCCTTTGGTGGGAGTTTTGTGGAATCTTGGGAGAGAGAGGATTGAAGGGTATGATGAAGTAGTTGCATCTTTGAGAGGTCTTGGATACTATGCCAAAAATCCTTGCAAGTTGGACCTTGACTTCAAAAATAGGGAAACTTCCCCCGCAAAGCCTACAATTAAAGATCCATCACAACTTGAGCTCAAACCATTGCCACCTCACCTTCGTTATGTATTCTTGGGGAAAAGTGACACTCTACCTAATATTGTTGATGGAGACTTGACCTCTTGGCAAATCAAAGTATTGAAATTAGTGGTGATAAGATATATTAGGGCTCTTGGATAGACCATAGCTGATATTATCGGGATTCCCTACAATATATGCACCCACAAAATAAAACTTTAGCCCTAGTTTGTGTCAAGTGTTGAGCATCAACGGATATTAAACTTGCCCATACAAGAAGTTGTAAAGAAAGAAATCATCAAGTGGCTTGACGCAGGTGTCGTCTATCCTATCTCAAATAGTACATGGGTGAGCCCAGTACAATATGTTCTCAATAAGGTGGTATCACGGTAGTCCCAAATGAGAACAATGATCTCATCCCCGTTCATCCGGTCATAGGATGGAGAGTGTGTATTTACTATCGAAAGTTGAATTCGTGGACAGAGAAGGATCACTTCCCCATTGATGCAAGCCGAGCTTCATCAATACCATGGAATGAAGAATTGAAGCACAAGAATATGCTTAAGTGGAAGTACAAGGAAGAAAGGTAAGAAAAAGGAAGAAAGAGGCTATAGATGTAAAAGTGGCTATTCTTGACATTAAAGCCTCATGCTAAAGAAAACCCTTATTTCATTAAGGGTATTTTTGTAATTACTAGTTTAGGCTATAAATAAGAGAGAAGAGCTCACTTTAGATAGACTAATTTGATATGAGATATTGATGTGTGAAAACTCTTGTGAGAGTTTAGGCTAAGGCCTTGGTTGCTAAACAATGTTGATAGGATTGCTTGCTTGAGGATATCATTCCTCTTGAGGGTGTCTCGATAGTATAGGTGCTTGTTTGGATTTTTAGTAGGAGGTCTTGGTTTTCGTATAGCCATGGTTGCCTATTAGATCTCATGCTTGTGTCTTACTTTCATAGGTTTAGATGTTTATCTTGAATATTAAGGAGGTCTTTACTTTAATGTAGTATTGGTTGCGTTGAGTTCAATTTGTGTCTCTACCTTTCTATCCTTTTTATCTTTAATTTCGTGTTCTTATATTTTAGGATTTCTTATCATTTTTTGTGTATTCTGTCTCGCATCATTAATGATACAAGAAAGAAGATGCGGAAGACTTTAAAGAAACAAAGGGAACAAAGAAGCAAGATGAACAAAGATAAAAGGGATAAAAAGGTAGACACAAAAGTGGAATCAAAGGCAACCAATTCTATAAAAAAGAAAAGACCTCCTTCAAATATCCAAATAAGCACCTAAACCTATGAGAAATACCTCAAGGGAATTAGATTCCCAAGCAACCCTCCTTTCTAAACTTGAAAACAATCAAAAGCTTCAACAAGCTCTCAAACTCTCAAAAGAGTATTTAATATTCAATATTCATCAAGATAATCTATCTCTAAAATGAGCTATTCTCCCTTATTTATAGCCTACACTAATAATTACAAAAATACCCTTAATGAAATAAGGGTCTTCTTTAGCATGTAGGCTTGAATGTCAAGAATAGTCACTCTGCGTCCTTAGCCTCTTTCTCCCCTTTTCACCTTTCTTCCTTGTATTTCCACTTTAGCATATTCTCAAGCATCAACTCGTCATTCCATGATATTAATGAAGCTTGGCTTGCATCATTCTCCCTTTGTTGAAAAGGATTTGTCCTCAAATCCAAACCTAGCAAAACCATAGGGGAAACAAGCAACAACAAGATCCTCATGGCAGCCTTGAATTTCTTGTGGTCCCTTCTATATTTGTCCTTTCCTCTTTTGGAATATTCCCCTTTTGTACTAACCTTATCCTTCTTTCTCTTGGAATTTTGGAATATTCCTTGGCATAAACAAGTACGCCTCCTTTTTCTTTCACTCCTTTTGGATCAAACACACCCTTTTTGAATATTCTTCTTCAACAAGATATGAAGAACATGAAGAACACAAGAACATTCAAATTTTGACCCTCAAGCAAACGAACTCGGAATTTGATGAAATTCAAAACCCAAGCTCCTTTCAAGCTTCCGAACAAACTCCAAACATTTTTAAGACCAAAAACTCAACCAATAATTTCAGATTTGAGAACCCACTTCAAATTTTCTTCAAACTCAAGCTCCAATAATGGTGGAATACTCAAATCAACCCGAAATTGGCTCAAATTTTAGATATCGACTCAAATAGTACTAGGGAACAAGATTCTAGTACTAGAAACAAAAAAAGACTCAAAAATCATAAACTCAAAAATCTCAAAAACTCTAAAACGTTTTTTTGACACTTTTTCTTTCAGATTTCGATTTTTTTTCAACTAATGGCCACTTGAACCCACAAACATCTTTGAACAACTTTGACTTGAAGATTTTGGATCAAAGTATACTCTTTCTATCTTCTTCTTTAAGAACAAGATGAAGATGCTCAAGAACACAAGAAAAAGCTCAATCTTCAAATACTCATAACTTCTTCATTTTTGGTCCAAATTCAATGAAATTTTCGCCCACGTGCTCCTTTCAACGCCACTAAAAATTCCCAATAATTTTTAGCTCTCAACTTCAAGCCAAAAATAAACCCACTGTTCAAGTTTCAAAAACTTAAAAGCTTAAAAACCCTTTAATGGTAACTTCACTTCTACAACTCCGATTTGAACATTTGAAATGTAGACTCAAAAAACACTAAGAAATCAAGATCTAGTGTCAAAAATAACAAATCAAAACATAAAAAATTTCAGTTTTTTTTTTTTTTTTTGATTTTTGGATAATTTTTGATTTTTGGATATTGATAAGCTTGCAGGAAGGGGTCCGTATTGCTTCCTCAACGGATACTCGGTCTACAATCAAATATAAATTACCCCCAAAGATCAAGACAAAACTACGTTCACATGCCCCTATCGAACTTTTGCCTTCAAGCACATGCCATTTGGGCTATGCAATGCGCCCACCACTTTTTAACGGTGTATGTTCCCTATCTTTTTGGATAAGGTGGAGGATTCAATGGAGGTATTTATGGATAATTTTCCAGTTGTTGGTGACACGTTTGAGGATTACCTTGAAAACTTGGAAAAGGTGCTTGAATGATGTGTGGCAAATAATCTTGTGTTGAATTGGGAGAAATGCCACTTTATGGTAAAGGAAGGGATTGTTCTTGAACATAAAATATTGGGCCAAGGAATCCAAGTCGATCAAGCTAAGGTGGAGGTCATTGCTGAGCTACCACCTCCAATATCTATCAAAGAGGTCCGAAGTTTTCTTGGCCATGCGGGTTTTTATAGGAGGTTCATTAAATATTTCTCTAAAATTGTCCATCCGATGTGCAAACTCCTCGAGAAGGAGGTAAAGTTTAAATTTAATGGAGAGTGTTTGAGGGCATTTAATTGCCTTAAGGAGAAGCTTATCTTGGATCCTATTATCGTGGCCCCTAATTGGTCACAACCATTCAAACTCATGGGTGATGCTAGTAGACTTGCATTGGAAGCCGTTCTTGGCCAAAGAAAGGAGAAATTTTTTCATCCCATCTACTATGCTAGTAAGTCTTTAAATGATGCACAAAGTAACTACACAATTACGGAGCAAGAAATACTAGCCGTGGTTTATGGGTTTGAGAAATTTTGAGCTTACTTGTTAGGCACAAAAGTTATTATGCACACCGATCATGCCGCTCTCTGGTATCTAATGGCCAAGAAAGAAGTAGAACCTTGATTGATAAGGTGGATTCTACTACTTCAAGAATTTGACTTTGAAGTGAAGGATCAAAAGGGTTGTGAAAACCAAGTAACGGACCACCTATCACATCTCGAAACAAATGAAGAAAATTAGGGCGATTTTAAAATTGATGATACATTTCCCGATGAGCTTTTCATGAGCTTAAAGGGGAGAACACCACCATGGTATGCTAACTTTACTATCTATATAGTGAGTGGAATGCTTCCCGATGAGTTGAGCTACTATCAAAGGAAAAGATTCCTCCATGATGTGAAAAGATACTTTTAGGACGAACCCTATCTCTTTAGGGAATGTGCAGATAGAGTTATACGTCGTTGTGTTATGGAAGAAGAGATGAAATCCATTCTTGAGGCTTTCCACTCTTCTCCATTTAGTGACCATCATGGTGGTGTGAGAATCACCGCTAAAGTTCTTCAAAAGGGGTATTATTGGCCTACCATTCATCATAATGCTTACGAATGGGTGAAAACTTGTATGCAATTTCAAATGCATGGTGGTATTTCGAGGAGGCATGAGATACTCTTGTGGCCTAACCTCGAGGTTGAGTTATTTGATGTTTGGAGCATTGATTTTATGGGCCCTTTTGTGAGCTTGTATGGTAATAAGTATATATTGTAGGCTATTGATTATGTGTCAAAATGGGTGGAGGCCATTTCTTTCCTGACCAACGAAAGTGAAAGTGTCATATTTTTCTTAAAGAAATACATCTTTACGAGGTTCGGGACTCCTCGAGCCATCATTAGTGATGGTGGCTCTCATTTTTATAACCTGATATTTGGTGCTTTGCTTGATAAGTACGGAGTGAAGCATAAGGTGGATACCCCATATCATCCTCAAACGAGTGGCCAGGTAGAGGTGTCCAATAGAGAGATCAAGTCGATCTTGGAAAAAACTGTGAATGCGGGTCGTACAAATTAGGCACGATAATTAGATCATGCTCTTTGGGCCTATAAAACTGTATTCAAAAATCCCATTGGCATGTCACCGTATCAATTGGTGTTTGGAAAAGCTTTCCACCTCCTCATTGGTTAGAGCACAAGGCGTTGTAGGCCTTGCGTAAGTTGAATATGAATTGAGAGGATGCCTCCAAGTCTAGAGTGGAGAAATTACATGAGATAGAAGAATTTCGTCTTAAGGCGTATGAGAGCTCGAAATTATACAAGGAGAAAAAGAAGAAATAGCACGATGCTAAGATCTTGAAAAAAGAATTTCGTGTGGGAGATGAAGTGCTTCTCTTCAATTCAATAGTAAAACTCTTTGCGGGGAAGTTAAGATCCAAATGGTCGGGACCCTTTGTGGTAGTGAATGTCTATTCTAGTGGGGGTATCAAATTGGAGGACCATGAAAATAAGAGGGTCACGGTGAATGGTCAAAGATTGAAACATTTCTATGTGGGTGGACCCGGAGCGGACAAAGTCGAGTTGCTCCATTTCAAGGATGCTTAATGATGTGGAATAATATCGTGCCATGACTATATTTAAGGCGCTTTTTGGGATGCAACCCAAGCGTACTTATTACCATTTTTATTTGTTTAGGTACTAATTTTAGGTTGTTTTGATGAATACAGGTGAAAACTCTAAGTTCAGGAGAAGGTAAAATACTGTTTTGGTATCATATAGCCATTTATGGGTGCAAGCCAGGCACATGCATGCGCAGGCTGGCCAATGCAGGTGGCCTTGACAAGCGTTACACATTGCCTAAGCCCCAATGCTCACCTGCGGGCGCAGGTCAAGCAAATGCGTATGCAGGATGGCCAACGCAGGTGAAACAGTGACACTCACCTCAGTTCCCAGGTACACAACCTCAGCTTATAATCCCTACTTGCGTGTACAGCTCCCCACATGCGTGCGCAAGGTAGGGCGCAGGTAAGGTAAGTTTCTCTAATCCTCTTCCATTTAATTTTTTGGGTCGACCCAACCCGGGTTGACCCATTACTCTTTTAAAATAAGACCCTCACTTATACCCATAGTATTTCAACATCCATACCATACACAAAGACACCAAACCCGATATTCACCCTCTCAAGTTCAAAATTTTCTCTTTCTTCACATTTCCAAATTTTTCAAATTCATTTCAAAAGAGCTCACTCACATATAATTTACTCATACTCCGGAGATCTTAACCTTGAAAATTCTCTTGTCATTACCTTGCATTTTCACTTGATTTGTTAAGTTCTCTTTTTACAAATTCACTCACTTTTCTCTTGGGCTTAAATGGAGAATCATGTCTTGTGTTTGTTTCTTGTGAGGATTTGGTTTATATGAGTTGATTTTGGTGTAAGTATGAGATATTTGTGGATTATTTGGAATGGGTGTCATCTTTTATATGCAAATTGGGGAATTCTTAAGTACCCAACTTTATGCACCCCATGTGTTTGATAAAATTCCCACATGAACTTTTTGTTGTTTTTTCTCATTGTGGATGATCTGCAATAGTTCATTGAAGTCTCTTATGCATATTTTGAGCAATATTTCATCAATGATTAAATGTTTCTAATGTTTTGAAATGGAGAACTGTAGCTTGGAATGTTCTTAAAGTGCCACCCTTATAATTCCCCAAGTGTCATTTGGCTAATTATTGAGCCATATTGTGAGTTACATAGTATTCCAAAGATTGTACACTGGTAGTTCAATGTTGGTGGAGTGTGTTGCTACAAGTTCATTTTTAATGACCTTTGTTGCTTTGGTTGTTTGATGTGGAATTCTTGGATGAAGTCTAAGTAACCCCATTGACAAAAATACATGTTTTGCCCTATGATAGATTGGGTGACGCCATTCTTAAGGGAAAAATGTCATTTTTGTTCATGTAAGGGTCATGATTTGATTATGTGCTTAAATGCTAAATATGTATCATATGGTGGATATTAATATTTCCCTTTCTTTACTACTCCCATGTGTTTTCATGTAATATTTTTCCTTGCATTCACTTTATTTAACATGATCTATAAAAACTCCAAAAATATGTTTTATCTTTTTCTTTCTGTTTTGTTTGGTTCTTTTCATTTTTTTTAGGGATGACTTCATGGAAATCAATGCCAAGGGTCGGAAAAAAGGATAGCACAAAGGATAAGGGCAAGGAAATTGCCACTACATCTATGAAAAAAGCACCAGATCCTTAAGAAACCACTCTAGTCCCTGAAATTCAAAGCATGATCGATCTTTCCAAAGGATTGGGCAAGGAGATTGATAAAATTCGATTTGGATTGGAGGAGATGCATGACTTATATGACGAATGGTTTAACACTCGAGGTATCAATCTCGAAAAAGTTTTTAGCATAAGAGGTGTACATGATCATTTCCCTGATGCAATAAGGCAAGACAAAAAGCATGTGTGGGATGTTTTCACTGATATTAATCCAGCATCTCATCATCCTTTGTACTATCCTGACTTTTTAGGGAGTTCTATGTTTCCTATGTTATCCGACATAACTAACACAAGTATAAACCACCAGTGGAAGACCAACCTTGTTTATCTAGTGTGCTTGTTAGAGGGGTTGAGGTGCCTTGTTCCGAATAAAAGATAAACAAAATCTACTTTGCTTATGAGTACCAACCTAGGATTGAAAGTAAGAAGTGGGTGTTAGGTGGGCATGTTCATTTTCCTTGGCTAGCCCAAACCATTTCAAAGGGTCTTCCTCTATGGGCCAATGATGTTGGGCAAATCAAAAGGAGAGATCTTTCTATTTGTAACACCCCGTACATTTCCGACCCTACTTGATTGGTGATCTAGGGTGTATTCATATGCCTTATTGCCAACTTTGAACCATGTTTACCTTAGTTTTGAGAGTAATAAGTACGTATTTTGTATTGTCTTTGATGAAATATTTGATATTGTGCTAATAAATGTGATTATGCTAATAAATGTGATTAGACCTTTGTGGAGGAGTTTGTGACTTTTTGGAGCATTTTTGGAGTGAAAAGTGAGGCTTGAAGGACTTCCAAGCAAAGGATCTTAAAGGTAAGAGGCAAGTTAAAGATTTGAACTTGAAGAATCCAACCAAATCCGCAAAGAAAAGTCGAAGAAAGGAAGAAAATCGGAATTTAAGTGTCAGGCGCGCCAGGTAGCATGTCGTGCCACTTTTGACAGAAATTTTTATGGCATGGGCAGCAGAGGGGAGCGCCAGGCAGCGTGTCGGGCCGTTTTTTGCCAAATTTTTCTCCGACCACCAGTCTATCAATAGGGCTCTTGGGTTATTGTATCATTAATCCATCTTCGTAGGACTACTCTTGGGCGATTTTGGCATCTAAATTAGGGTTAATTCTTCTTCCTTTTTATTTTTATTTCTTTTTATCAATTTATGTTAAATTAAGCCATGAGTGGCTAAAATCGCTTATTCTTGGGCTTGAGGCTACGAACATGAATCTCGTGAGTTGAATATTGTCTTAACATTTATGGAAATATTTAAACATGAGATTGTTGGGGTATTATACATTAAATTTGGTAGGCTGAATTAGTCTTGTGCCGTTGGGCTCAATTGAGGCCCAAAATTTACAAGAAAGACATGGCCCAAGTGGAGAAAAGATCCATTCTACCATTGACCAAGTAAAACACATTAATTATGCCCAAGTGTATGGCTAAGGATGACTTGAGGGACTATATAAAGGGAAAATTCAGATTTTTATTCATTACAACTCTCATGCCATTTCTAAAATTATCCAAGACATTTCACACTTATCTCAAACCCTAAGGCAACCATCTCTTTTGGACAAGATCATTACTTTGCAAGCTTGGATAAGTGTTTACTCTTGTGATTTAATATATTATATGCATGAGGGATTGCGTAGATCATGATGGTTATGTCTAAAGGTGTTGAGTGGTGCACTTTTGCTTTTTGCTAAAAGATGTGTCATCTATGTGACTTGAACTTGAAAGGAGACTTGAGATTTTGATGGAAGTGAATAGTGTGGATGAAATATCAACATGTATGGTGTGGTTATGTCCTTAACTTGCTTTTTCTATGTGTATAACTTGTGGGATTGTTGTTATGAAATGTATTGAGGTGACTTGATGGAGTAATTGTGACGTAGTGTTAATGAGGAAGCGTAAAGGATAAACTTGGTGTGAAATGCTATTGGTTTATGATGTCTTGGTCAATGTGCGGAATGTTGTGGTATTGTTGGTATGAAAATTCCATGAATGGTATTATAAAGGGTGAAATGACGTTATAGGGCAATCATGTAACTCATTGTCGTCTTATACACTTGGAAGGTAGTTAGTTGTTAACGTGAGCTCCGTTATGTACTTGTGCTGTAGAGTAAAACGTAAGGAAGGAGCTGGATTATTGTATTCACATATAGACTGTGTATTTATATTGGGAAGATACGGTTTGTAAGGTTACTCTTTTCGTATCCTTCTGCAACACATATTGCTCACATTGACATTGTACTTGTTCCATTCTGAAATGTCCAAAGGTATTGTCATAGACTATTACTCACAGAACCAATTGTGATTCACATGTCTCATGGTTCATTGACTAATGTTTCAAAGTTCCAATAATGTACAATTACCAATGTATCACTCTTATAATGAAAGAATGAAGTAATATATAATTGGTTGTATATTCTTGAGTGGCATCCCAGGGGTGGAATAAACACCTAGCTTGGGTCAATCCTAATATCATGGGTGGTATTCCAGGGGTTACAATACCTAGCACGGGTCGATCCCAATATCACAGTAACATTCCAGGGGCGACAGAAAAGCCTAGCATGGGTTATCACAGTAACATCCCAGGGGCGACAGAAAAGCCTAGCATGGGTTAATCACATCCCAGGGGTTTAAATACCTAGCATGGGTTATCCTCTTTTACCACTGATCAATTGGTCATTTGTTTATCATATGCTTTAAAATTTCTTAACGCAAAGAAGGATAACGTTAAGTAATGGACGATAATGATGAACGAACGTAAAGGTAAAGAAAGTAATGAATGTAAGGTAAGTGGTTCCAAAAACATAGAACGGTTGTTCATCCATATTGACTACTCATTTGTTTTTTATTCCATTGAAGTACTTATGTCTCATGCAACTTTTTATAGCCTTACATACTCAGTACATTCTTCGTACTGACGTCACTAGGGGGACTTACCTTACTTGCTGCAGGCGCAGGTGCTAGTAGACCTCCATAGTAGGTTGTGGCTCATTTGCAGATCATTGGTGAGCTCCAGTTGGTTCGGGACTTTCTGAGTTACATGTGTACATTGGTTTTGGTATTGTGTAAATGTTGTATAAAGCGGGGACTTATCCTAATTTTAGGATAGTTATGTACATGTATCTGTTAGAGGCTTTGTAGACGTACGTGGTGAGATGAATGAAAGAATGTATGTCCATTTTGGAATTGGTGGCCTTAACAACCAAGTTTCATATATGTATATATCACATATTTTCCATGACTTCCGCCATTAGCATCTTGTATCTATACGTGATAGTGATGTTCCTTGAGTGAGATGCATTCGAATGTACATGAATGAAGATTGATTCTCTCGAGCCTTACCGGCTTCGGGTGATAGTCCACCCCATTGGAATTCGAGGCGTGACAAAAGTGGTATCAGAGCAGGTCATCCTAAGGGTGTCTACAAAGTCGTGTCTGAGCAGAGTCTTGCTTATTGATGTGTTGTACACCACATTTATAAGTAGGAGGCTATGGGACATTTAGGAGTTGTTTCTTTTCTTCATTTCTAGATCGTGCAATAGAGCCAATGTTGTAAGTGGAATCGTATCTAACCATTGGAATTGGTTTTCTTTGTTATAGTACAATGTTGATTACAAGACGAAGTAGGGGAAAAGTTAAGCAGGTAGATATGCTTGCCGGAGAAGGAACGAGTAAATCACCACCTGACCAAGCTAGTCAAGGTGGTGCTAAACAAGAGTTTGCATCGTGGGCTCCTTCTACTCTCCCATTTTGGAAAGAGCTAAGAGGTAGAGAAGTACCTGCAGAACCGCCTATGAATGTCACTGAACAGGATCTAAGAAATACAGTGCATATATTGACTCGGATAGTTGCTGCACAAACTCAGGGGTGAGCTGGTCCAACTACAAGTGAGGATGACACGGCTAGAGTAGCTAGTCGGCAGACACATGATTTTCTGAAATTAGACCCTCCCATATTCACTAGGTAAGATCCGAAAGCAGATCCACAGGATTTTGTGGACCAAACTCAAAGGGCTCTAGATGTTATGCACATGACTGGTGTAGAAACAGTTGAGCTTGCAACCTATAGATTAAAAGAAGAAGTTATATTGTGGTATAAAGATTGGAAACGATCTAAGGGTATTGGTGCAATTACAGCTAGTTGGGAGGAATTCAAAGCGGCATTCCTTTATTATTATCTTCCATATGAGATTCGGGAGGCACGTGCAGACCAGTTTCTAAATCTTTGTCAAGGGAATATGAGCGTCCCAGAGTACAGTCTGCAGTTTAACTCTTTGGCCAGATATGCTCCTAATGTGGTAGCTACTATGGCCGACAGAGTTCATCGGTATGTGGATCAGTTGGAGCCATATTTGGTAAGAGATTGTACAATTGTTGCGTTGAATAGAGATATGGATATAGCTAGAATACAGGATTTCACACAGAAGATGGGGGACCAGAGGCAAAGAAGAAGGGTACACGAATTTGAAAGAGGTCCGTCAAAGAGGGCTATACCTATGGGACAGTCTATGGTGTCCCAAGGAGAATCTAGGCCTCGGATTTTTTCTAGACCGCCTAGACCATCATTTTCTTCCCCTATAGTAGGCACTTCATCCCAATTTCGGGGATTTAGAGGCAGCCATTTTGGGCAGAGTAGTGGGCTTCAAGGTTCACAGACATCAGGATTTTCTTGTCAGCCGTGTCAGCGCTGCGGAAGGTATCATTTAGGTGAATACCGGTTGGGGGTAAATGTTTGTTTTTGGTGTGGTACGATGGGGCACATAATGAGAGAATGCCCACAAAGGAGCGCAGGTGGTATAGCACGACCTACAGGATCAACATTTGCATCATCATCATCGGTTGCTTCCCTAGGTAGAGGAGTGCAGCCTATTGGGTGTGGTAGAGGTGCTAGAGGAGCAGCTAGTTCCAGTGGAGCCCAGAATCACACCTATGCTCTAGTGGACAGGCAGAATTAGGAGGCTTCTCCTGATGTAGTCACAGGTACATTATCCATATTTTTGTATAATGTATATGCATTGATTGACCCAGGTTCTACATTTTCATATAATACTCTAATAATTGGTGCAAAATTTGAAAGAACACCAAAATTATTAATTAAGTCAATTGAAGTATCTACACCAGTTGGTGAATCTATTATTGCAAAAAGAGTATATCATAATTGTGTAGTAACTGTGTGATCATAATACGTTGGCTGATCTTATTGAACTGGAAATAGTGGATTTTGATGTCATAATGGGTATGGATTGGTTGGCTTATTTTTATGCCACGATAGATTGCCGAGCTAAGAAAGTACATTTTCATTTTCCACAAATGAATGTTCTTGAATGGAAGGGTAATGTAGGGGCACCGAGAGGAAAATTATTTCCTATATTAAAGCAAGGAAAATGATAGCCAAGGGGTACATATGTCACTTAGTAAGATTGAAAGATACTGATGTGGAACCACTAACTCCTCAGTTGGTTCCAGTGGTCAATGAATTCCTTGATGTATTTCCAGAGGATCTTCCAGGTTTACCTCCAGAATGAGAAGTAGAGTTTGGTATTGATGTAATTCCAGGCACTCAGCCTATCTCTATTCCCCCGTATAGAATGGATCCAGCAGAATTGTGAGAATTAAAGGAGCAATTAAAAGATTTGCTGGACAATGGATTCATAAGGCCTAGTATGTCCCCATGGGGTGCACCAATATTATTTGTACGAAAGAAAGATGGCACATTGAGAATGTGTATTGACTATCGGCAATTGAATAAAGTAACGATCAAGAACAAATATCCCATCCCCAGAATTGACAATTTGTTTGATCAGTTACAGGGTGCCAAATGTTTTTAAAAGATTGACTTGAGATCGGGTTTCCATCAAGTCAGAGTTAGAGAAAAATATATACCCATGACAGCTTTCCAAACACGGTATGGCCATTATGAATTTTTAGTTATGTCGTTTGGACTAACAAATGCACCAGTTGTTTTCATGGATTTCATGAATACGGTGTTTAAGCCATTTCTAGACGTGTTCGTGACGGTGTTTATAGATGACATCCTAGTTTATTCAAGATCACAAGAGGACCATGCTAATCACTTACGACAGGTGTTACAAATTCTTCGTGAGCGTAAGTTGTATGCAAAGTTCTCTAAATGTGAATTTTGGTTAAAATCCATAGGATTCTTGGGTCATATTGTGTCAGATGAAGGAATTCAGGTTGATACGCAAAAGATTGAAGCGGTGAAAAATTGGCCACGGCCTACGACGTCTATAAAAATTCGTAGCTTCCTTGGGTTGGCAGGTTATTATCGAAGGTTTGTTGAAGGGTTTTATTCCATTGTTGCACCTTTAACGAAGCTAACACACAAGGCAATCAAGTTTCAGTGGAATGATGCATGTGAGAAAAGTTTCCAAGAGCTGAAAGATAAATTAACTTCCACACCCGTATTAGTACTTCCGAAAGGCACAGAAGGGTATGCAGTATATTGTGATGCGTTCGGAGTTACCCTAGGATGTGTATTGATGCAGCACAATAATGTAATAGCATATGCCTCATGACACTTGCAGCTACATGAGAGAAACTATCCCACATATGATCTTGAGTAAGCAGCTGTGGTATTTGTTTTAAAGATATGACACCATTATTTGTATGGAGTTCATGTTGACATCTACACTGATCACAAAAGTTTGCAATATATCTTTAAGTAGAAGGATTTAACTCTGAGGCAGCGGAGGTGGCTTGAACTATTGAAAGACTATGATATTGATATCCTATATCGTCCAAGAAATTCAAATAAGGTAGCCGATGCATTAAGCCGCAAGGTAATAGGAGGCACTAGTGGCCAGTTGACGGAAAAGCAAGACCTAGTCAAAGATCTATACCAACTAGCCAACTTGGGAGTTCATCTTCTTGAATCTCCAGATGAAGGGGTTATTGTTCAAAATGCAGTAGAATCTTCATTAGTTGCTGAGGTGAAAGAGAAGCAGTATGTTGATTCTATTTTATTGCAGCTGAAGGAGAATGTAAAACAGGGTCTGACTAAGGCATTTGATCTTACGCAAGAAGGAGTACTTCAATGCCAAGGTAGATTATGTGTACCGGATGTAGATGAGTTGAAGAGATGAATTATGACAGAGGCGCATCATTCACGATATTCTATTCATTCGGGAGCTACCAAAATGTACCATGATTTGAAAGAAATGTATTGGTGGGGAAACATGAAGAAGAACATTGTAGAATTTGTAGCTCAATGCCCGAATTGTCAACAAGTAAAAGTAGAGCATTAGAAACCTGGAGGTTATATGCAATGTATCAGTCTTCTAGTCTGGAAGTGGGACATCATTAACATGGATTTCATCACAGGTTTACCTCGTACACTACACAAATTTGATTCCATATGGGTAATAGTTGACAAGCTTACCAAGTCAGCACATTTTCTACCAGTCAAGACCACCTATACAGCTAAAGATTATGCAAGGTTGTATGTTAAAGAGATAGTGCGATTACATGGGATTCCAATCTCCATTATATCAGACAGGGGAGCTCAATTTACTGCACATTTTTGGAGATCTTTTCAGAAGAGATTGGGTACACAAGTGAATTTGAGTACGGCTTTTCATCCTCAGACAGATGAACAAGCAGAACGTACTGTCCAAACACTTGAAGATATGCTACGAGCTTGCACATTGGACTTTTAAGGTAGATGGAATGACCATCTACCTCTTATTGAATTTGCCTACAATAATAACTATCATTCAAGCATCAGAATGGCACCTTATGAAGCTTTATATGGAAGGAAGTGTAGATCACCAATTGGATGGTTTGAAGTAGGTGAAACTATTGTACTTGGGCCATACCTTGTTCATCAAGCTATGGTGAAAGTTAAAGTGATCCAACAACGGCTACAACGGCCCAAAGTCGACATAAGTCATATATAAATATTAGAAGAAGGGGGCTCAAATTTGCCATAGGTTATTGGGTATTCTTGAAGGTGTCACCAATGAAAGGGGTAATGAGATTTGGAAAGAAAGGAAAGTTGAGTCCACGTTATATAGGTCCATATGAAATTATCAGGAGATTTAGGCAAGTTGTGTATAAATTGGCACTACCCCAAGAACTCTCCACAGTTCATCCAGTATTTTATGTTTTGATACTTCGAAAGTGCATAGGAGATCCATCTCGTATCGCTCCCATTGAAGATGTACAAGTTACGGAGGATCTCACCTATGAAGATATACTTATTGCTATTCTGGATAGAAAAGTGAAGAGGTTAAGGAATAAAGAAGTAGCTTTCGTAAAGGTACTTTGGAGAAATCAGCAAGTAGAAGAGATCACATGGGAAGCTGAAGAAATGATGAAGTCAAAGTACCCGTATTTGTTTCACACGGAAGAAAAAGTTCAAAGTACGGAAGAGGAGCAATAACAAATAAGTATCTATAAGCATTATGTGTATATGTATATATGCTAACATAAAGGTGCATTTGTTGTAAATGGGAATATGTTATTAACATTCGAGGACGAATGTTTCTAAGGGGGGAAGGATATAACACCCCGTACATTTCCGACCCTACTTGATTGGTGATCTAGGGTGTATTCATATGCCTTATTGCCAACTTTGATGGAATATTAGATATTGTGCTAATAAATGTGATTAGACCTTTGTGGAGGATTTTGCGAATTTTTAGAGCATTTTTGGAGTGAAAAGTGAGGCTTGAAGGACTTCCATGAAAAGGATCTTAAAGGTAAGAGGCAATCTAAAGATTTGAACTTGAAGAATCCAACCAAATCCGCAAAGAAAAGTTGAAGAAAGGAAGAAAATCGGAATTTAAGTGTCAGGCGCGCCAGGCAGAGTGTCGGGCCTCTTTTGACAGAAATTTTTATGGCATGGGCAGCAGAGGGGCGCGCCAGGCAGCGTGTCGGGCTGCTTTTTGCCAATTTTTTCTCTGACCACCAGTCTATCAATAGGACTCTTGGGTTATTGTATCATTAATCCATCTTGTTAGGACTACTCTTGGGCGATTTTGGCATCCAAATTAGGGTTAATTCTTCTTCCTTTTTATTTTTATTTCTTTATATCAATTTATGTTAAATTAAGCCATGAGTGGCTAAAATTGTTTATTATTGGGGTTAAGGCTATGAACATCAATCTCGTGAGTTGAATATTGTCTTAACATTTATGGAAATATTTAAACATGAGATTGTTGGGGTATTATACATTAAATTCGGTAGGCTGAATTAGTATTGTGCCATTGGGCTCAATTGAGGCCCAAAATTTACAAGAAAGACATAGCCCAAATGGAGAAAAGACCCATTCTACCATTGACCAAGTAAAACACATTAATTATGCCCAAGTGTATGGCTAAGGATGACTTGAGGGACTATATAAAGGCAAAAATCATATTTTTATTCATTACAACTCTCATGCCATTTCTAGAATTATCCAAGACATTTCACACTTGTCTCAAAACCTAAGGCAACCATCTCTTTTAGACAAGATCATTACTTTGCAAGCTTGGGTAAGTGTTTACTCTTGTGATTTAATATATTATATTCATGAGGGATTGCATAGATCATGATGGTTATTTCTAAAGGTGTTGAGTGGTGCACTTTTGCTTTTTGCTAAAAGATGTGTCATCTATGTGACTTGAACTTAAAAGGAGACTTGAGGTTTTGATGGAAGTGAATAGTGTGGATGAAATATCAACATGTATGGTGTGGTTATGTCCTTAACTTGCTTTTTATATGTGTATAACTTGTGGGATTGTTGTTATGAAATGTATTGAGGTGACTTGATGGAGTAATTGTGACGTAGTGTTAATGAGGAAGCGTAAAGGATAAACTTGGTGTGAAATGCTATTGGTTTATGATGTCTTGGTCAATGTGTGGAATGTTATGGTATTTTTGGTATGAAAATGTCATGAATGGTATTGTAAAGGGTGAAATGACGTTATAGGGCAATCATGTAACTCATTGTCGTCTTATGCACTTGTAAGGTAGTTAGTTGTTAACGTGAGCTCCGTTATGTACTTGTGTTGTAGATTAAAATGTCAGGAAGGAGCTGGATTATTGTATTCACATATAGGACTGTGTATTCATATTGGGAAGATAAGGTATGTAAGGTTACTCTTTTCGTATCCTTCTGCAGCACATATTGTTCACATTGACATTGTACTTGTTCCATTCTGAAATGTCCAAAGGTATTGTCATATAGTATTACTCACAGAACCAATTGTGATTCACATTTCTCATGGTTCATTGACTAATGTTTCAAAGTTCCAATAATGTACAGTCACCAATGTATCACTCTTATAATGAAAGAATGAAGTAATGTATAATTGGTTGTATATTCTTGAGTGGCATCCCAGGGGTGGAATAAACACCTAGCTTGGGTCAATCCTAATATCATGGGTGGTATCCCAGGGGTTACAATACCTAGTACGGGTCGATCCCAATATCACAGTAACATCCCAAGGGCGACAGAAAAGCCTAGCATGGGTTAATCACATCCCAGGGGTTAAAATACCTAGCATGGGTTATCCTCTTTTACCACTGATCAGTTGGTCATTTGTTTATCATATGCCTTACAATTTCTTAACGCAAAGAAGGATAACGTTAAGTAATGGATGATAATAATGAATGAACGTAAAGGCAAAGAAAGTAATGAATGTAAGGTACGTGGTTCCAAACACACAGAACAGTGGTTCATCCATATTGACTACTCATTTGTTTTTTATTCCATTGAAGTACTTATGTCTCATGCAACTTTTCATAGCCTTACATACTCAGTACATTCTTCGTACTGACGTCCCTTGGGGGACTTACCTTACTTCCTGCAGGCGCAGGTGCTAGTAGACCTCCACAGTAGGTTGCGGGCCATTTGCAGATCATTGGTGAGCTCCAGTAGGTTCGGGACTTTCTGAGTTACATGTGTACATTGGTTTTGGTATTATGTAAATGTTGTATAAAGTGGGGACTTGTCCCAACTTTAGGATGGTTATGTACATGTATCTGTTAGAGGCTTTGTAGATGTACTTGGTGAGATGAAAGAATGTATGTCCATTTTGGACCTAGTGGCCCTAACGGCCAAGTTTCATATATGTATATACCACATATTTTCCATGACTTCCGCCATTAGTATCTTGTAGATTCTATACGTGATAGTGATGTTCCTTGAGTGACATGCATTCGAATGTACATGAATGAATATTTGTTCTCTCGAGCCTTACCGGCTTCGTGTGCCAGTCCGCCCCATTGGAATTCGAGGCGTGACACTATTGAAGCCAAGCATTGGCTCAGTTTTATGGGTAATCAATTTCTCCCTTCCATCAATAATCAAGACGTTACCATTGAAGGAGATATCATTATTGGGTGTATCTTGGATGATGTGGTTGTTAATCTAGGAGAAATTATTGCCGAGGTAATCAAACTAAGAACCAAACAATCGGGAACTTTGTTGTCTTTTTCGGCTCTTATTTCCATGTTATGCTTTGTTCAAAAGGTTCCTCTATTCTCCAAGATCGACAAGAAGGTAAAATGCATTGGGGTTATCGATATTCACACTTGCCAAGATAGCGATAATCCAGTGGGTGTAAAGAGAAAGATTTCTGAGGCTTCGGGTCCATCTTTGGGTGAGATACCTATTATCGAGGGTATTAGTACTCCTCCCGTGAACTCACATGCATGGGATACTCCCCATACATCTAGTGGTGATATTCCTATGTCGATCCTCCTAAGGAACCACCTCTTTTGGACACTACGCAGTCCACTCAGCCACCATGGTCTTTCACCATTACGTGTGCTAAGGTTGGCTTTATGACCTTGGAAAACAATAGCACTATTTTCTCAGCTAGTTACAAACATTCCCCAGTTTATTCAGATGTCCATTGAGTGGAGTCTTGGGCTTCTTCGTACTCAGATGGCAGATTATAAGTAGAGGCTGGCCGTAGTTGAGGCCAAAGGGGATAGCGAGGTGGTTTCTACTTTAAGGATAGATCTGTATAGCCTGCGTTTGGAGTTTCAGTTTATGCGACCTTCCTTTACTCTTGATGATGCGCAGGTGACCATCCCATAGCTTATTTTTGGCAATTCTATAATGGGTAATGAGATGGAGACAGATATTACTGAGAGGCTTACTAAGGACCAACAGGTAGATATGGCAAAGCAGTTTTCTAGAAATGAGCAGCAGGCGAGGATGGTAAGTGCTAGTTCTAGCTCCCAACCTCCCGATGATGTGTATGTTCTTTCAGTTGCAGTTACTGGAGCCCAGTCTGACGAGGCTCTTAGTACTTCAGTTTCTACATAGTTACGAACCTCACATGACCAGGATCGGTGCATTTAGTGTGCTTAAGGGAGTCTTTATCCTCCTCTACTCTCACTTTATTTTATTGCATTGGGGATAATGCAACGTTCTTTAGTTGGGGGGTGGGACACTTATTTGATGGTCTGTAATATCACTTTATTTTTATTTTTATTTCATGTTATTCAGATATTACCCTTACCGGGCCTACTTCATGATGTTGATTCAGATATTGCCCTTGCTGGGCCCTTGTTTTTGGATATTTCCCTTGTTGGGCCCTTATTTTCATGGTTATACTTTTAGACCTTGTAGGGCCCATGTTATGCGCTTGTCAATTTTTGACCCATATGCCCTTTTCCTCATATAGATTCTTGTTTGGGTGAGGTTTATGTGGAACATACGTATTATTCTAGTCGCCTTGTGTATATACGTGTCAAATAAACTCCAAGGTTTTTTTTTGAAACTTGATTCCTTCCCAAGAAGCATTTTCTTTTTGTTGTTTTTATTTTCTTCTTTTAACTGAGTGATCCTCCCTCATGATAGATAGATCAGGCAACATTCTTAGGGGAAGTACCCATTGTCCTAAGTTAGAGTCAAGTAGGAGTTGGAAAAGTTCAAAACGTACCCTCCAAAAATTTGTCATGGCAAGTAAAAGTAATTTGTGAAGGGTAAAATGGTGTAAGAAAAAGAAATAACAAAGCGGTTTCAAGCTTTCTTTTGAGTTGTGACCTCTAAATTTGATTTTTGGCTCCTAATTCACAAAAGAAGAGATTCCGACTCAGAGTAGTTTGTCAAGTTCATTTGTCCAAATTGTTTGGAAGACTAACTTTTTATTTCAAGAATTATGGTGCCTTGTGTGGTAAGGTTTTTGATAAATTCTTGTGCATTCATTGTAGTCTAGAACTTTCCCTAAGTGTGTTCAAGGAGAAATCTGAGACCACGCTTGGTTTGGAGGATGACCCGAGGCCATTCTTGAACCGTCACATGACCTAAATCCCACCTTTACAATTTTCCCTAGTTAACCCATTTGAAACTCTTCCTATTTTCTTTCATTTCTTGGTGATGACCAAACTATGAAACCCTACCACTTTTTAAAATCCCTCTTTTGGCACCCAACTTCCTTAAACACATCGGATAATTCTATTTTAGGCAAATGTAGGCAAATGCCGAAGTTTAGGGGGAAAAGAGATGTGCAAGATTTTTAAGAGTGGTGTATGCTTGGTTGTCTCATTAAGAGCTTTATAAGACAAACGATGTGCCTATACACAAATGCATAGAACCTATCCCTCAAAAAATAATTTGAAAAAGTTTACCAAAAAAAGGGGGCATGATGGCTAAGGAGTAGAAAATCTCTTGAAAGAGCCGAAGAAACAAATGAAGGGGGTAGTTCATAAATATGTTTAGTAAAAGGAGTTTGTAGATTAAAATAAAAAAAAGAAAACAAGCAAGGGCGAGTAAGGTGGAAAGATTGAAAGAAGTGAGCCTAAGAAGTGATAAAGCAATTGTGTTTAGGGAGATCTTCTAGTTACTTGATCCATAAACTCATTCCTTCATTGATATTAGCATGGATGGCATGGTTGACACGAGCATGGATAGCATGGATGACACGTGTGATGTTCGTGAAAGGGGAAGCATAAGAGTCCATGAGAGTGATGTGGATGAAGAAAAGAGGCCATTTGTGCAAGTTGCTAGGCTTTAAATTCAAGAATCCACAAAGAAGACAACCAAACAAGGCCCTTATCTTATTAAGGGCATATTTGTAATAACTAGTTGTCTTTTATTTCCTTAGTATAAATAGAATAATTCCTCATTTTGCATGGTAGTTTTGGATGATTATTGAATATTGAGCTTTGAAGCTTGTAGTTTCTAGGTGCAGCCTAGCATTAGTTGGTAATTTAGTAGTTTGGATCTTGGAATTGTTGGTGAACTTTTTGGTTTGGTTAATCGAAGGTTACTCATTTGTGGTTTCTTGGTTTCCTTTGATTTTCTCAAACTAGGGTTTGAGTTTGAATTGTTGAATTCAATTGGGAGGTATGGGTATCAAGTCCCTTGTTGCCCATAAATTTAAGAGTTTGAATATTAATCCACAGATCCTTCTTTTATTTTCTTTCCTTCTTGTTATTTCCTCTTTGATTCTTTATCATTTTGGTATCAAGAGCCTAGGTTTAGGTTTGTTTCCACAAATCTACCTTTGGGATTTTGATTTCTTCAAAAATCAAAAAAAAAAAATCCAATTTTTTTTTATTTTGATTTGTTGTTTTTGACACTAGATCTTGATTCTCTAGTGTCTTGTGAGTCAAAATCTCAAATTTCATTCAATGCGGAGTTATAAAAGTGAAGTTGCCATTGAAGGGTTTGAAGCTTTTTAAACTTGGGCAATTTTGAAAAGTGGGTTTATTTTTGGCTTGGTTTTGAGGGCTAAGAGTTAGTGGGGTTTGTTCGTGGTGTGAAAAGAAATGCGTTGGTGAAAATTTCATTGAATTTGGTGCAAGAACGAAGAAGTTATGAAGATGTGAAGATTGAAGTTTTTGTTGGTGTTCTTGAGCTTCTTCGTCTTGTTCTTGGAGAAGAAGATAGAAAAAGTACACTTTGATCCAAAACTTCAAGTCAAAGTTGGTCAAAGTGTTTGTAGGCCCACTAGTGAAATTTTTTTTTTTAAAAAAAATCTACTTCAGCATGCCACGTCAGCAGGGGCGTGGGACACAGTTTCAGAGAGCTGAAAATCTCAGGTTTCCAACACTTAGTTTTTTTTTGGGTCCTAAAGTTTTTTGAACCTAAAATTTTTTCTAAGTGTCCAAGCTTCGTGATTCTTTTTTTTAACTCTTTATTCTTCCATTTCACAACTATTTAACAAGTAATTAACATCTTTAATCACTTGTTAACTAGTTTTAAACGTCAAATCATCTCTTTGATTCATCAAAATTAAGCAACACAAGTAATTTTTCTACTTTTGTTACTTAGTTTTTTTTTTTGAGTCTGTTTTTCTTTCGTTCTTTTTCTTCTACTTTTCTAATCTTAATTCATAGATAAACTTCTTGATTCAAGTCTTTCTACCTATAATCAAGTTGTCCTTCTTTCAAGAGTCACAAGAATCCACTCCACCACAAAGGATAGGTAATCTTGAATTGATCAAGCAAAGCTAGTTCACTACCAATCTTGAGACGATGCTTTAGGAGGTGAGTTGAGAGTTTACATATGAGTGAAATGAGGATTTTTTCTACTAAAATTGTTTGTTGAGTTTTGTAGGTACCATGTTGAATGCAAGTCCAAGTGGTGAAGCCTCGAACCACATCATGGAGGCTATCACCCACCTTACAAAACAAATAGCGGAAATAAATGCGGGTATGAATGGAATGTAAGCGGAAATAAATGGAAGAATGGGAGGTATGGAGGAAAAGTTGGTATGGGTGGAGCGAGGGAAATCAATTCAAATAGGAGATGAGGGGGTTAATAGGGTGTTGGTGCAATACATCACCATTACTCCGGGTCAAGCTCATGGATTATGTTACCCTCCACTAAATCAAACCCGAAACTTCCAACAACCTACCTTTCAAATGAACAACACTCCAACTTTTCCAAGACAACCTACAACATATCTACATCCACAACCCTCTCATCCACCACAAGAGAATCGATCTTTTGTTAACAACCAAATTTGATACCAAACTCCACTCCAAAACACATCAAATGCAACCTTATATGGTTCCCACATATCACCTCCACAAAACCCACACCATGAATGTCGTACCAAGACTACCAATACTAAAATCCCCTCTTTGATGAAATGAATGATGAGTTCAATAACAATGAATGTTGAGAGCACGGAGGTAGGATGGTTATGGAGTACCAAGGGAAGGAGTTCGACCTCAAAAATTGAGGTGGGACCAAGGCATGAGAGGTCAAGACTATGGGAATAGAGAAGATAGGATTGGGAATAGAGGAGATAGGATGGGATATAGAGGCGATAGGATGGGAAATAGATAAGATTGGTTTGGGGGAGAGGAATGATCAAGACCGAGGCTTGAATATGATCAATGTCACACTTCCAAGGTTCAAAGGATGTAGTGATCCAGATGAGTTCTTGGAATAGAAAATTCAAAGTGAGTGAATCTTTCCCATAGATAATATTTCAGAAATTTTGAAGGCAAATTATGCTCTCACACAATTCGAAGGGTATGCATCTACTTGGTGGGAGTCCAAAAGGAGGGAAAGGGAGAGCCATCACAACTATGAGTTACCTATGTGGCTAGAGTTGATTACACTTATGGAGATGAGGTACTTGACTCCAAACTACTATCAAGAAGTGCTCAATAAGGTGTATATCTTGAGGCAAGGTTCCAAAAGTAGGGAAGAGTATTACGATGTGTTTGAAAACTTGAGGATGAAGTCTAAACTTGAAAAAAGCTTGGAGTGTACGGTGATTCGATTTGTGGCAAATTTGAGGCATGATATTTTGAAACCTTTGAAGCTCAAACACAATGATACTCTTGAAGCGGCCTTCCATGATGCCTCAAAATAGAGAAGCGAATTTTAAAAAAGAAAAGTCCTTTAAGGCCAAGGGTTCTTCAACTTCCACATGGGACAAGAATAGAGATAATTGGAGGATGACATCCTCTATGGAGGAAGCCAAGGGTGGTGGTCAATACATGCAAGTCAAGTTTGATTACAAATCCAAAGCAAGTGAGAAGTCATAAGGAGGTAACCATACTAAACCTAAATTCCCTCGACCTTCTACCATTCAATGCTTTAGATGTCAAGGAAGGGGGCATGTTGCTAGTGAGTGTCCCAATAGGAGGATAATTTTTGCACTTCAGGATGGGTATAGAACCGAGGAAGAGGATGATTATAGTAAAGAAAGTGAGGGAGATGAACGTAAAGGTGAGGAAAAGGGAGTGACCTCAGGGGATGAGGTGGAAATGATTGAAGAGAGACTCAATTTTGCTTGCCTTATTAGGAGAGGAGGACTCTTACAAGAGGATGATTTTGATTTGTTAGTGTATGACAATCCCTCTTATGTTGAGAAAAATATAAAGGTTGGAAGTGAAGACTCCCTACTTGTTCCAAAGGAGGACTTGAAGAAAATTTCTCACAATTGTAGGGAGAAAGGCCTAATGGAGCTCATTTCTAAGGATTCTTACCTTAGGAAGAGCCATGGAGAATTGACACGTGGGAAAAACATGAAAAAGCTTTTGTGGGATCATGGGGACTTGATGAAAAAGGGTGAAATATCTAACCCTATGGCTCTAAAGAAGTGGGTAGACCGAACCTTTTGGTTCAAGATGATGCGTTGGAGGGAAAGCTTGAGAAAACCAAGCATGGTGAACAAGAATGAACACTTAAAGACTCATCATCAAGGGATGTACTCTTCCCCTCCTATCCCAAGTAATCCTTGGAGTCATGATGACATTTTCCCTATGGTAGGTAGATTTTTGAAATTGTATGATCTCATACCCTACCATCAGAGTGATGATATAGTTCTAATGTATTCATGGTTGGTTTTGGCTATGCTTATGTTGTGTGATTTTTATGTTTAGAAAGCCAACCATAGTTGTTGTTTAGGAAAGAATCCATGGAGCATTTGTGATGCCCAATTTATGTATTCTACTCTTTGTCACACTTATGTGGTAAGACAAGTTGAGGTGTTATGATTGATTCTTAAGAACATGCTAAGATTAGTGAACATAGGAAGTGCATCATTTGTTGATCCACTCTTTGGGGGAGTTTGTTTGAGGAAGGGCAATGAAGTGTACTTGAAATGCCTAATCTTGCTCTCTTGTGTTTCAAATTGTGAATACTATCTTGTTGACCTTCAAGCTTTAAGGTGTATATTTTCAATTGAGACACCTCGAGATGAGTTGAGTATTCTTCATTCCTTCTCTTATATGTGTAACACCCCGTATCCTATGTATGCTAGTTCCACTTATATGTTACTTAAAATAAGGCAATGTGACACGACTAAGTTAATGTCGGTGCAATTATTTAAACTTGGGATCGTGAGTAGGTATTTGGATCTAAAGTTTAAAGTGACCAAGTGTGCACAAGTTGTAAGTTAAATTAAAGGGATTAAGAACCGAAAATGGAATTAACTATTGAGGTGCTTGCTTGACTTAATTAAGCTAGTAGGTGAATCACCTACTTAAGATATATGGACCAAGTGAATGGACCCAAGGTTATGGATCAGATTTGGGCCAAGTTAAATGTTCCAAAGAAGTGTATTACCTACTTAAGCTATTGGGCTGCATTTGGACATATACTAATGGACTCAATTGAGGCCCAAAATTTAGTACACAAAATGGGAAAGATGACCAGCCCAATACCTAAGCATCACCTACTTAGACTATTGGGCTGAATTAAGACATATGTTAATGGACTCAATGGAGGCCCAAGTTAAGTAATTAAAGGGGGAAGGATGATCAGCCCAACTCCAAGTTTAATTAAGGCCCAAAACTAAGGTGATCCATGTAGAAATAAACCAAGTAGGTGCATCACCTACTTTGACTGATTTGGACAGATTTAATAACCAAGTAGGTGCATCACCTACTTGACCAAAGTGTGGCTGGAAAATAGGATTTAAAGAGCCTTCTAGAGGGCTCAATATAAGACCAAGTTAGCTGGTCTTTTTATTCATTTTTAACACATAACATTTCAAGATTATCTCTAGTTTTCTCTCTTTCTTTCAAGGGCTAAAACCAGCAGCCCCTATATTCCTTTTAGGAATCTTGAACAAATCCTCCACTTTGCAAGCCTTGGTAAGTGTTTACCCTTGTAGATTAATGTAATATATGTATAATAAGGTATGGAAATCATATTGGTTGTGTTTAAAATGTATAGGGCAATCCCTTAATTAGTTGGCAGTCCACTAGTATTAGTTTTGATGAATTTGTCTTACTTGTGGTTTGGACTTGTATAGGGGCTTAAGGTACTGAAGAAATTAAGTTAGGAGAATGAAATTTCAGTATATTAAAGTTTGTTTCTGCCCCTAAAATGTTCCTTTCATGTATGGTTTGATGGGAATGTTTATACGTGTTTGTAAATGGAACGTTTGGTGTAGTGAAAAGAGAATACTCTCTTGGTATGTTAAACTGAATTTTGGAACTATTGTGGACTGTTTTTGGTATGTTATTGTGGAAGGTAGTAGGGTGACCTTATGGGATGAATATATGGAGTTTCGTTGGAGTGGAAATGTAAAGGATAAACTAGGTAGGTAATCCTATTGGTTTGTAATGTTTATGTCAACATATGGACTGTTTTGGTAACATTGTTGTTGTAAGGCAGTGGGCTGCCATGTAGGAGCTGGAATAGAGTTACATGGAAGTATAAAGGAGGTTGGAATGAGATACCACATGTTGGGGTGGTTGGACAAATGTTACTTCCCGTTAAGTAGTTAGTTACCGCCTTGTAAACCTATAATGTGATTAGCTTTTAATGTAACTCCATCATGTACTTATATTGTAGAGTAACACATAAGGAAGGAGCTAAATTGTTGTAATCACGTGGTGTGAAGTTAAGGTATGTAAGGTTACTCTTTTTCGTATCCTTTGGTATCATATATTGTCCACCTAGCTAATGACCTTGTTTCTACTCGAAAATGTTCTAAAGTACCTCAATACATATTTACTATCAAATTTTAGATGTTCTCTTTTGTTGTTCCAAAAAGGATCCATAATGTTATAACCACCACTATAACAACTTCAAAGATTAAATAAAGCAAGTAACTCAATATGGTTATGTTTGGGTGGCAGCTTGAGGGGGCTTATAGCCCAGCATAGAGACGATCCCGATTTATTATGTATGGGTGGCAGCTCGAGGGGGCTTATAGCCCAGCATAGAGACGATCCCAGATTATATTACCACTGATCAGTTGGGTATATGTATGGCATGCCTTATAAAGACAAGAAAGTAAAGAAAGAAAAAGGGAAGTAATGAATGTAATGTATACGGTTCCACGATTACAGTAAAGGTGGTTTATCATTATTATCTATTCATTTGTATCTGATTCCATTTGAGTTCTTTATATTGGTGGGATAAGTTATCCAACAAGTACACGACCTTTCACACGAAGCCAAGCCCGGGAATTACAAAAACTCCAAGCCTTGTTCATGCAAATGGCCGTGTGTGAGTTGGTGACTGATCCACCTAAGGATTTAAATGTTTTTAAGTGTGAAGAGGGACCTTGAAGTGTAATAAACTTACACTCCATGGCCAGCCCCCATGACAAGGACAAGCTGGTCATTTTGCCTCATTTTGTATATAAATAGAACATATTAGGGTTATTTGGGTAGTTCTTCCATTATTATTTTGAAACACAAGACTTGTAATATTTTGGGTTCTCTCTCTCTCTAAACCAGCCCACAAGAAGAGGGATACTTGTGTTGTATCTTTGCTAGAAACAAGGATCTTGAGGTCATAGAGTTCCTCTTGGTCCAAGTAAGAACTTGGTGTTAATATTCAATAGTCATAGGGTCCTCTCTTGTTGTTTGGGTTCTTAGACTCTTGAATCTTTTATGTCAAGTTACTATCTTTTGTGATCTTGTTAATGTTGTTTTTGTAATCTTGAAGTCTAGTGAAGCCATGTGGGGCTCTTTCGATTCACTAGCACTTGTTGAAACTTGTTGATCTTGTGTTGGCTTGTTGATTTCGTGGCTGGTTGTTGGAAATTTGTGCGTTGTGGACTTGATAGTGTATCATTTGGTATCAAAGCATGGCTGGTTGTGTTCCTACACTACCAATCTAGGGCTCTCTTGGTCAAAAACGAAATCTGTCCATCTTGTTGTCTTGATCGAAATTGGTGCTTGTGTGTTTAGATCTAGGTGATATTTTACTTGTTTAGTATGTTTCTAGTGTTGGTTTCTTTCTCACCAACACTAAAGGTGTCTAGATCTAAAGTTGAGCTTATAATATTGACCATTGTTATGGTGACTTGAACTTGGACCGTAGGTTGTACCTTGTTGATGACCATTGGTGGCTTTGTGTTATGTTCTTGAAAAAGTTGATGTTGTGTTCTTGAAGGTTGTTGTGGTGTTCATCTTGTTCTTCATCTATTCTTACAACTTAAGACAACAAAAGTATAAAATAGATCCAAAAGGTTGTAAGACAAAAGTTATAAAGTTGTTGGTGAGAAGACTTGCACACATCACTTCCTATACTTGACAACCACTTTTCCTTAAATCACAGAACCTTGTTTTGTGGGATTAGTATAGTCAAATCTTACCTTTTGAGTTTGAAAAGCTGAAAAAGAGTACAAGACTTTACCTTCCCTCCAAAACCTTTGTCATCCATTACAAGTTGTGTGAATCTTGAAAATTTCAGAATTGTGACAAAGAAAAAAAAAATTCTTGTGGGCCTAAGACCAATTACATGCTACTACGTCACTAATAAGCTCAAATTTGGATACTCTTTTCCTAGTTTCTAATGGTTGATTCTTGGTTTCCTTACTTGGTTCTAGAACTAATTAACAAACTAGTACATTCCTACTAGGTTGTCAATTAGTCCTTTGAATCAGTTGTTCGTGTCAACGATTACTTGGGTGCTTTTTATCTTTTTAATACGTTGTTACTTCTTGGTTCTAGTCCGATGAGAATTCTTTGAGTCTTCAAACAAAAATCCACTCCGGATTAGAGCTTACTCATACCTTAAAGGATTCACGGGTTACTAGCCAATCTACAACACTTGTGGAACTCAATTGTGAGGTGATCCAAAGAGTGTAATACCTTGGCAATGGAAGGGACCACGTCCCAAGATATGGATACTAATGCTCTTGAATTCATGAGGGTCACTCTTGAGGCCGTTACCTGAACACTTGAAAGGTTGAATATGGAATTTGGGGCTGTGAGAGGGGATTTGGAAGCAATAAAGGGAGAAGTGTCGACTATTAGTGGGAGATTAGAACAAGTGGAGAGTCAAAGAAACTCTCACCCTTCTACTCCTCTACATGTTTCTACCAATGGGCATGATAGAACTTTCTCCACAACCATCACTCCCGACACATTGCACCAAATGCTAAATACATCTCAAGCTCCACTAAATGCCGCAAGCCAAACCACTCCTTTCATTCCAAACCGTGACCCCACTAGACCAATACAATTCCAAACTCCTCAAGTCCCACAAGAGGGATTTGGACGTCAAGTACCTCCGCCAAATCCGAATCCTCCATTCCAAGCTCCATTAAACCAAAGACCACCACCTCCACAAAATCCAATTCCTCCAACTCAAGTCCAAAATGCCCAAAATCGTCCAGCCCACTTTGAGGAATATGGTAGAGAGGAATATAAAGGATATGGAGCCTTTGATGATGCTTACATGAGGGAGGAGGAGATGAGAGAGGTTCATGGATATCCAAGGAGATACCGAGGGTATGGAGAAAGGAGAAACCGACACCAAGAGAGAGATGTAGGCATCAACCCATCAAGTTGAGCCTACCCCTCTTTAAAGGTGAAAGTGACCCCGAGGCCTATTTAGCTTGGGAATCGGCTTTTGACAAAGTTTTCCAAGTTAATGATATCTCGGAAGAAAAGAAAGGTTGCTATGCTATATCTCATTTTGAGGGTTATGGTAACACTTGGTGGGAGTACGTCAAGCGGTTTGGTAATGAATTAGTTGATGGGCAGCCACCACCTAGTTTTGGTTGAGGTACTTGATGAGACAACGGTACCTTCCCGAGAGATATCACCATGAGTTGCTTGCTAGATTGTACAACTTGAGTCAAGGTAACAAGAGTGTGATGACGTATTTTGATGAGTTTCAACAACTCATGTTGAAACTTGATCATCGTGGGGAAAAAATCAGTCATGACATCATCCGGTTCAAGTGTGGGTTGAACAAAGAGATCTTCACTCATTTAACACTTCACAAGTTTGATACCGTTGAAGGTATTTTCCAAGCGGCTCTTGAGATTAAAAGGGAACTTAAAGAGAGATCGTCTTTCAAGGCAAGGGGACAAGCCACCTCGGGCTGGCCCAAGAACAAGGACCAACCCGCCACTACAAGGCTGCCCGAGCCCAAAAACAGTCCGCAAAATTCCTCCAAAACCGGAAGCTCACAAGTATCCTAACCCAAAGGGATTCCAATGTTTCAAGTGCCAAGGTTGGGGACATAAAGCCAATGAATGTCCAAACCGATGCAACGTGATCCTACAGGAAGGGAGATTGTATTACCTTGGTGAGGAAGTGGACCTTGAAAAGGGAGATGATGAGGCTGAGCCTCAAGATGGAATATGGAGGGGAACCCGATAATAGACCATATGATGATGATGGTGAAGATGTTTATCCGCAAAAAGGGGAGTGTGTGGTTCAAAACTTTGTGGTTAGGCGCATCATGATTAGTAAGGCAATCGATGACTCAAGTCAAAGGGAAAATCTATTCCATACTAAGTGTCTTGTAAAGGGGAGGGTGTGCACTTTGGTGATCGATACTGGTAGTTGTGCAAACGTTGTTAGTGTTGCTATGGTAAAATTCTTGAAGCTGTCAACTACACCGCACACTAGTTCTTACAAGTTACAATGGTTGAATGAATGTGGTGAATTAAAGGTCACAAGGCAATGTGCGATACGGTTTAAGGTGGGAAACTACCACGATGAAGTGCTTTATGACGTGATACCCATGCAAGCGTGTCACTTGTTGTTAGGTAGACCTTGGCAGTATGATAGGTCTACCAAACACGATGGGAGGTCCAATCAATATACGCTTGAGAAGGATGGCCGAAAGGTTACCCTTCATCCTCTTTCGCCTTCCCAAGTAAATGAGTGGCATCAAAGGATGAGAGAATTGAAAGAAAATGGAAAGAAATCCGAAAAGGGAGAAAAAAGAGGGAATTCTGTAGGTGGCGCAGTAGGGGCATCCGAGGCTGCCTCAACATCAAAAGGGACAAAAAACATGGTGATGTTGGTTAGGAAGAAGGAACTTGTCGTGGATCGTGATGAGGACACGCCTATGTTACTTTTGGCTCATTGTTTTAATACTAACCCCACTAATTCTTCCATTTCTCCTTTGATTTCTTGTGTGTTGTAGGATTATGAAGATGTATTTCCTATGGAACTTCCGCAAGGATTGCCCCCACTTCGGGGAATTGAACATCAAATTGACTTTGTGCCGGGATCACAATTGCCAAATAGGATGGCTTATAGGAGCAACCCTACGGACACCAAATAATTGCAACGTCAAGTTGAGGAACCCCTCAACAAAGGGTACATCAAGGAAAGCATGAGTTCGTGCGCTGTTCCGGTGCTACTAGTGCCAAAAAAGGACGAAACGTGGCATATGTGTGTGGACTACCGAGCCATCAACAAGATTACGGTAAAATATCGTCACCCTATCCCTCGGTTAGATGACATGCTAGATGAATTGAATGGCTCATGTTTGTTTTCTGAGATTGATTTAAGAAGTGGCTATCACCAGATAAGAATGCAACCCAATGATGAATGGAAAACTGCCTTCAAGACCAAGTTTGGTCTCTATGAATGGATGGTTATGCCCTTCGGCCTAACAAACGCTCCAAGTACTTTTATGAGTCTAATGAATCATGTGATGAGGCCATTTATTGGAAAGTTTGTTGTTGTCTACTTTGATGATGTCTTGGTTTATAGCAAGTCTTTAGAAGAGCATGTGATACATTTACAATGTGTTCTTGATGTCCTTAGAAAGGAAAAATTGTATGCAAATCTGGAAAAATGTTCATTTGGTGTTAATGAAGTTATTTTCTTGGGTTTTGTTATTAGTTCAAGAGGGGTCGAAGTGGGTGAATCCAAGATAAATGCTATCAAAAATTGTCCAACCCCACAAACCGTTGGAGAAGTTAGAAGCTTCCATGGGTTGGCTAGTTTTTATAGAAGGTTTGTCAAAGGATTTAGCACCATAGCCGCCCCCTTGACCGAGGTCATTCGGAAAGAACAACCCTTCAAGTGGGGTGACGAGAAAGCTAAGGCCTTTGAAGGCTTGAAAGCTATGCTCATCTCCGCACCCTTGTTACAATTGCCCAACTTTGATAAGACATTCGAAGTCGAGTGCGATGCGAGTAAAGTAGGCATAGGGACTATTTTGATGCAAGATTTAAAACCCATTGCTTACTTTAGCGAAAAGCTCAAAGGAGCAACTTTAAACTACTCCACGTATGATTTAGAGTTGTATGCCTTGATCAGAGCCTTGTCCACTTGGCAACACTACTTATGGCTTAAGGAGTTCGTGATCCGAATGGACCATGAATCCTTAAAGCATCTTCGGGCCCAATACACTTGGTGGGAGTACGTCAAGCCGTTTGGTAATGAATTAGTTGATGGGCAGCCACTACCTTGGTTTCGGTTGAGGTACTTGATGAGACAACGGTACCTTCCCGAGAGATATCTCCATGAGTTGCTTGCTAGATTGTACAACTTGAGTTACGGTAACAAGAGTGTGATGGCGTATTTTGATGAGTTTCAACAACTCATGTTGAAACTTGATCATCGTGGGGAAAAAATCAGTCATGACGTCATCCGGTTCAAGTGTAGGTTGAACAAAGAGATCTCCACTCATTTAACACTTCACAAGTTTGATACCGTTGAAGGTATTTTCCAAGCGGCTCTTGAGATTGAAAGGGAACTTAAAGAGAGATCGTCTTTCAAGGCAAGGGGACAAGCCACCTCGGGCTGGCCCAAGAACAAGGACCAACCCGCCACTACAAGGCTGCCCGAGCCCAAAAACAATCCACAAAATTCCTCCAAAATCGGAAGCTCACAAGTATCCTAACCCAAAGGGATTCCAATGTTTCAAGTTCCAAGGTTGGGGACATAAATCCAATGAATGTCCAAATCGAAGCAACGTGATCCTACGGGAAGGGAGATTGTATTACCTTGGTAAGGAAGTGGACCTTGAAAAGGGAAAGGATGAGGCTGAGCCTCAAGATGGAAGATGGAGAGGAAACCGATAATGGACCATATGATGATGATGGTGATGATGGTGAAGATGTTTATCCGCAAGAAGGGGAGTGTGTGGTTCCAAACTTTGTGGTTAGGCGCATCATGATTAGTAAGGCAATCGATGACCCAAGTCAAAGGGAAAATCTATTCCATACTAAGTGTCTTGTAAAGGGGAGTGTGTGCACTTTGGTGATCGATACTGGTAGTTGTGCAAACGTTGTTAGTGTTGCTATGGTAAAATTCTTGAAGTTTTTGACTACACCGCACACTAGTTCTTACAAGTTACAATGGTTGAATGAATGTGGTAAATTAAAGGTCACAAGGCAATGTGTGATACGGTTTAAGGTGGGAAAATACCACGATAAAGTGCTTTGTGACGTGATACCCATGCAAGCGTGTCACTTGTTGTTAGGTAGACCTTGGCAGTATGATAGGTCTACCAAACACGATGGGAGGTCCAATCAATATACATTTGAGAAGGATGGCTGAAAGATTACCCTTCATCCTCTTTCGCCTTCCCAAGTAAATGAGTGGCATCAAAGGATGAGAGAATTAAAGGAAAAGGGAAAGAAATCCGAAAAGGGAGAAAAAAGAGGGAATTCCGTAGGTGGCGCAGTAGGGGCATACGAGGCTGCCTCAACATCAAAAGGGACAGAAAACATGGGGATGTTGGTTAGGAAGAAGGAACTCATCTTGGATCGTGATAAGTACACGCCTATGTTACTTTTGGCTCATTGTTTTAATACTAACCCCACTAATTCTTCCATTTCTCCTTTGATTTCTTGTGTGTTGTAGGATTATGAAGATGTATTTTTTATGGAACTTCCGAAAGGATTGCCCCCACTTCGGGGAATTGAACATCAAATTGACTTTGTGCCAGGATCACAATTGCCAAACAGGACGGCTTATAGGAGCAACCCTACAGACACCAAATAATTGCAACGTCAAGTTGAGGAACCCCTCAACAAAGGGTACATCAAGGAAAGCATGAGTCTGTGCGCTGTTTCGGTGCTACTAGTGCCCAAAAGGATGGAACGTGGTGTATGTGTGTGGACTACCGAGCCATCAACAAGATTACGGTAAAATATCGTCACCCTATCCCTCGGTTAGATGACATGCTAGATGAATTGAATGGCTCATGTTTGTTTTCCAAGATTGATTTAAGAAGTGGCTATCACCAAATAAGAATGCAACCCAGTGATGAATGGAAAACTGCCTTCAAGACCAAGTTTGGTCTCTATGAATGGATGGTTATGCCTTTCGGCCTAACAAACGCTCCAAGTACTTTTATGAGGCTAATGAATCATGTGATGAGGCCATTTATTTGAAAGTTTGTTGTTGTCTACTTTGATGATGTCTTGGTTTATAGCAAGTCTTTAGAAGAGCATGTGATGCATTTACAATGTGTGCTTGATGTCCTTAGAAAGGAAAAATTGTATGCAAATCTGGAAAAATGTTCCTTTGGTGTTAATGAAGTTGTTTTCTTGGGTTTTGTTGTTAGTTCAAGAGGGGTCGAAGTGGCTGAATCCAAGATAAATGCTATCAAAAATTATCCAACCCCACAAACTGTTGGAGAAGTTAGAAGCTTCCATGGGTTGGCTAGTTTTTATAGAAGGTTTGTCAAAGGATTTAGCACCATAGCCGCCCCCTTGACCGAGGTCATTCGGAAAGAATAACCCTTCAAGTGGGGTGACGAGCAAGCTAAGGCCTTTGAAGCCTTGAAAGCTATGCTCATCTCCGCACCTTTGTTACAATTGCCCAACTTTGATAAGACATTCGAAGTCGAGTGCGATGCGAGTAAAGTAGGCATAGGGGCTGTTTTGATGCAAGATTTAAAACCCATTGCTTACTTTAGCGAAAAGCTCAAAGGAGCAACTTTAAACTACTCCACGTATGATTTACAGTTGTATGCCTTGATTAGAGCCTTGGCCACTTGGCAACACTACTTATGGCTTAAGGAGTTCGTGATCCGAATGGACCATGAATCCTTAAAGCATCTTCGGGCCCAAGACAAGCTTAACAAAAGGCATGCCAAATGGATTGAGTTTCTTGAGACCTTCCCTTATGTTATCCAATACAAAAAGGGTAAGGATAATGTAGTAGTCGTTGCTTTGTCTTGAAAACATGCTCTCTTGTCCACTTTGTCATCAAAATTGATGGGTTTTCAGAGTTTAAGAGAGTTTTATCCCAAGGACCCTCACTTTGCTCCTATCTTTAGGGAATGCGAAGAATTGGGTAGGGACAAGTGGGATTCGGCTAGGGGTTCAAATCCCTATGCCAAGTTTGATGGTTACTTATTTAAAGGTAGACGATTGTGTGTACCCTCTAGCTCTTGGAGAGAATTGTTTGTGAGGGAAGCACATGATGGCGGTCTAATGGGTCATTTTGGGGTCGAAAAGACCTTGGGAATATTAGAGGAGCAATTCCATTGGCCTAGAATGCACAAGGATGTGGCTAGGATTTGCGGCCAATGTGTAGAATGCAAGAGAGCCAAATCTCGACTCCTACCTCACAGGTTGTACACCCCGCTGCCCACTCCTCTACGTCCTTGGCTTGATATATCTATGGATTTTGTGTTGGGGCTGCCAAGGACTCGACGAGGCTGGGATAGTATTTTTGTTGTAGTCGACCGGTTTTCTAAAATGGCACACTTTATTCCTTGCTCCAAATGTGATGACGCACCTAGTGTGGCCTGTTTATTTGTTGATAATGTTGTTAAATTTCATGGTGTTATGAGGACCATTGTCAGTGATAGGGACTCTAAGTTCCTAAGCCACTTTTGGAAGTCCATGTGGGGTAGGCTTGGTACCAAGTTGTTGTTCTCTATGTCCCACCACCCACAAATCGATGGCCAAATGGAAGTAGTAAATAGGACTTTGGGTACTATGCTACGTTCCATGGTTAAGGGAAAAATGACTTCTTAGGAAGAGCACTTACCATTGATTGAATTTGCCTATAACCGTGTCATACACTCAAGTACGGGAATGACTCCCTTTGAGTGTGTATATGGCCTCAACCCCCTTACCCCTTTGGATTTAACGCCTTTGCCAAGTGATCTCATGATTAGCTTAGATGGAAGCAAGCGGGAAGATTCTATGAAGAATTTACATGATAAGGTGAGGCTTAAACTTGAGAAGAAAAACCAAGAAATGGCAAGGAGGGCCAACAAGGGGAGAAAGAAATTCATTCTTGAAAAGGGAGATTGGGTGTGGGTGAATCTTTGGAAGGATCAGTTGCCATCTCAAAGAAAGTCCAAATTTATGCCTAGGGGTGATGTTCCATTCCAAGTACTTGAGAGAATCAATGACAACGCCTATAAGATTGACCTTCCACCGGAATATCAAGTGCACAACACTTTAAACGTTTGTGATCTCTCTCTTATGGATGCGGTTGAAGATGACCAAATGAGGAATTTGAGGTCAAATTCCTCTCAAGATAGAGAGGATGATACAGGTGGGACAAGCTGTCCAACAAGTACACGACCTTTCACACGAAGCCAAGCTCAGGAATTACAAAAACTCCAAGCCTTGTTCATGCAAATGGCTGTGTGTGAGTTGGTGACTGATCCACCTAAGGATTTAATTGTTTTTAAGTGTGAAGAGGGACCTTGAAGTGTAATAAACTTACACTCCAAGGCCGGCCCCCATGACAAGGACAAGCTGGTAATTTAGCCTCATTTTGCCTTGTAATATAAATAGAACATATTAGGGTTATTTGGGTAGTTCTTCCATTATTATTTTGAAACACAAAACTTGTAATATTTTGGGTTCTCTCTCTCTCTAAACCAGCCCACAAGAAGAGGGATACTTGTGTTGTATCTTGGCTAGAAACAAGGATCTTGAGGTCATAGAGTTCCTCTTGGTCCAACTAAGAACTTGGTGTTAATATTCAATAGTCTTAGGGTCGTCTCTTGTTGTTAGGGTTCTTAGACTCTTGAATCCTTTATGTCAAGTTACTATCTTTTGTGATCTTGTTAATGTTGTTTTTGTAATCTTGAAGTCTAGTGAAGCCGTGTGGGGCACTTTCGATTCACTAGCACTTGTTGAAACTTGTTGATCTTGTGTTGGCTTGTTGATTCCGTGGCTGGTTGTTGGAAATTTATGTGTTGTGGACTTGATAGTGTATCAGTTCTTATATTTTATAAAGTTACTTTTGGCCTTATATACTCAGTACATTCTTTCGTACTGACGTCCCTCTTGTGGGGCCCATTTTTCATGCTACAGGTACAGGAGCTAGTAGGTCTCTCCAATAGGAGCACAGGATATCTAAAGGTTATTGGTGAGCTCCAGGTTGATTCGGGGCTTTTCGAGTCAGTTGTATGTATTTTTGGTATTGTATAGCAGTGACGAGTAAGGTGGGGGTTTGTCCCAACCTTAGCTAAGTCCATGTGTTTTTGTCTAGAGGCTTTGTAGACATTATAAAGTTCAACATGGTAGTGGTTTATCTTTTAGACGTTGTGGCCCCAACGGGCAAGTCTTATATATCTATTTGATATTCACTTACCTGGTTTACTTTACCAATATATCACGTTCAAACATTGTATTATATTTATTATCTCGATTACATATATAAGAAACACATGAACGTAGGTTGGTTTTCTCGGGCCTCAATGGCTCCGGGTGCCAGTCAGCCCCAATGGGATTTGAGGCGTGACAAAAGTGGTATCAGAGTAGGTCATCCTAGGGCGTCTACAAAGCCGTGTCTAAGTAGAATCTTGCTTATGGATGTGTTGTGCACCACATCTATACGTAGGAGGCTATGGGACATTTAGGGGTTGTTTCTTTTTCTTCATTTCTTAGATCGTACGATAGTGCTAATGATGTATTAACCTTACATAATTTTTTTTCCTATATAGTAAAGATGTCGATTACAAGAAGGAGTAAGAATAAAAGTAAGCAAGTGGATATGGCTTCCGGAGAAGGGACCAGCAAGTCACCACTTAGAAAAGCTAATCAGAGTGAGACTATGGATGAGTTTGCATCAAGGACTTAATCTACTCCACCATCTCCAGAAGAATTAAGGAGGAGAGAAGTACCCCCAGAATCACCTATTAATGCTACTGAGCAAGATTTAAGAAATGCGGTGCAATTATTGACTCGTATAATTGCTGGACAGGGTCAAGGACAAGCTGGTCTGACTATGGGTACTAGTGGTGCAGATAGAGCAGCCAGTCTACGGACACAGGATTTCCTTAAATTAGACCCTCCCACATTCACCGGGTCAGATCTTAACGAAGACCCACAAGACTTTATTGATCAAATCCAAAGGGCTTTGGATGTTATGCATGTGTCTGGTAAAGAGATGGTCGAGCTAGCAGCATATAGATTAAAAGGGGAGGCTATCTTATGGTATGAAGATTGGAAACGATCTAGAGGCACCGGTGCACCTTCAGCTAGTTGGCAAGAGTTCAAAATGGCATTTCTTGATCATTACCTTCCATTTGAGATTCGAGAGGCTTGTACCGATCAATTTTTAAATCTTTATCAGGGTAATATGAGTGTGAGGGAGTACATCCTTCGGTTTAACTCTTTGGCTAGGTATGCTCCTAATGTGGTAGCTAGTATGGATGATAGAGTTCATCGTTATGTGGATAGACTGGATCCCTATTTGGTTAGAGATTGTACTATTGCTGCTCTAAATAGAGATATGGATATAGCAAGGATACGGGCATTTGCACAAAAAATGAAAGATCAGAGACAAAGAAGAAGGACACAAGAGCCAGATAGAGGGTACTCGAAGAGGGCTAGGTCTGTGGGGCATTTTATGCCATCCCAAAGTCAGTTCAGGCCTTGATTTTCTAATAGACCACCTAGGCCACCATCTTCCTACTTTACAGCAAGTGTTTCACCCCAATTCCAAGGGTTTAGGGGTAACCAATTTGGGCCAAGGAGTGAGATTCAAGGTTCACGGATAGCAGGGTAACAAGGACAAGGGACTATGAATCAATCAAGACCTCTTCAGCCATGTAGTCAATGTGGGAAGCTTCATTTAGGTGCATGTAGATTTGGGACAAATGCTTGCTATTGGTGTGGTATGTCGGGGCACATGATAAGAGAGTGCCCACAAAGGGCTATGGGTAGTGTGACACGACCTACATCAGCCATTGCATCATCATCATCGGTCCCTTTCTTAGGTAGGGGTGTACAGGCTACTGGTCGTGGTAGAGGTGCTAGAGGAGCTGCCAGTTCTAGTGGAGTCCAGAACCGTACCTATGCCTTAGCGGATCGTTAGAATTCGGAGGCTTCTCCAGATGTAGTTACAGGTACATTATCCATCTTTTCACATAATGTATATGCATTGATTGATCCGGGCTCTACCCTATTGTATGTCACTCCATTGATTGCTGAAAAATTCAAAAGAACACCAGAATTATTAGCTAATCCATTTGAAGTATCTACACCAGTTGGCGAGTCTATCGTAGCTAAAAGAGTCAATCGTAATTGTATAGTAACTGTTTGTGATCATGATACGTTGGCTGATCTTGTCAAACTAAAAATGGTAGATTTTGATGTTATAATGGGTATGGATTGGTTGGCTTCTTGTTATGCCACAGTAGATTGCCGAACAAAGAAGGTATATTTTCAATTTCCAAAAGAGATAGTCCTTTAGTGGAGGGGTAATGTTGGAGCGCCAAAAGATAAGTTTATTTCTTATCTTAAGGCGAAGAAACTGATATCTAAGGGGTACATATGTCACCTCGTTAGGGTGAAAGATATAGATGTGGAGCCACCGACTCTTCAATCTGTTCCAGTGGTAAATGAATTCCTTGATGTATTTCCTGAAGATCTCTCGGGGTTACCTCCAGAACGAGAAGTAGAGTTTGGTATTGATATGATTTCAGATACTCAACCTATCTCTATTCCTCCGTATAGGATGGCCCCAGCAGAGTTACGGGAATTGAAGGAATAATTAAAAGACTTGCTGGACAAGGGATTCATAAGGCCTAGTATGTCCCCTTGGGGTGCACCAGTATTATTTGTTCGCAAGAAATATGGCACACTGAGGATGTGTATTGATTATCGGCAACTGAATAAGTTGACAATTAAGAATAAATATCCCCTCCCTAGAATTGATGATTTGTTTGATCAATTACAAGGTGCTAAGTGTTTCTCAAAGATTGACTTGAGGTCGGGTTACCATCAAGTAAAGGTCAGAGAGAGACATACCCAAGACAGTTTTTCGAACACGGTATGGTCATTATGAGTTTTTAGTTATGTCCTTTGGACTAACAAATGCACCAGCAGCTTTTATGGATCTAATGAATAGGGCGTTTAAGCCATTTTTAGACGTGTTCGTGATAGTATTTATAGATGATATTCTTGTCTATTCAAGATCAAAAGAGGACCACGCTAGTCACTTACGATAGGTGTTGCAGATTCTACGTGATCGTAAGTTATATGCAAAGTTCTCTAAATGTGAGTTTTTTGTTAAAATCTATAGCATTCTTGGGTCATATTGTATCTGATGAAGGAATAAGGGTTGATACTCAAAAGATAGAAGCTTTGAAAAATTGGCCAAGACCTACCACGCCTACAGAGATTCATAGTTTCCTCGGGTTGGTAGGTTATTATAGAAGGTTTATTGAAGGATTTTCTTCTATTGCAGCACCTTTAACAAAGCTAACACATAAGGCAACCAAGTTTCAATGGAATGATGCATGTGAGAAGAGTTTCCAAGATCTGAAGAATAAGCTAACCTCTACACCCGTATTGGTACTTCCAGAAGGTGCAGAAGGGTATGCAGTGTATTGTGATGCTTCAGGAGTTGGCTTGGGATGTGTATTGATGCAGCATGGTAAAGTGATAGCTTATGCCTCAAGACAATTGCGGCCTCATGAGAAAAATTATCCGGCCCATGATCTCGAGATAGCAGCAGTAGTATTTGCTTTAAAGATATGGCGCCACTACTTGTATGGGGTTCATGTTGATATATATACCGATCATAAGACTTTGCAATATATCTTTAAGCAGAAGGACTTAAATTTGAGGCAGCGGACGTGGTTGGAATTATTAAAAGATTATGACATTGATATTTTATATCATCCGAGGAAAGCAAATATGGTAGCTGATGCATTAAGTCGTAAGGCAATAGGGAACACTTATGTCCAGCTTACAGAAAGACGAGGGTTAATCAAGGATCTACATCAATTAGCTAGCTTGGGGGTTCGCCTTATTTAAACTCCAGAGGAAGGAGTTATTATGAAAAATGCGACAGAATCTTTATTAGTAGCTGTGGTGAAAGAGAAGTAGTATGCAGACCCTTTTCTATCACAGCTTAAAGATAATATACAACAAGGTATGACGAAGGCATTTGAGCTTACGCAAAAAGAAGTACTTCAGTGCCAAAACACACTATGTGTACCTAATGTAGATGAGCTAAGGAGAAGGATTATGACAGAGGCACATCATTCCAGGTATTCTATCCATTCAGGATCAACTAAAATTTACCATGATTTGAAAGGGATATATTCGTGGGGTGACATGAAGAAGGACATTGCTGAATTTGTAGCCCAATGTCCAAATTGTCAATAAGTGAAAGTAGAGCATCAGAAGCCTGGAGGTCATATGCAATGTATAGATCTTCCAGTTTGGAAGTGGGACATGATTAACATGGATTTTATCACTGGTTTGCCTCGTACACTTCGGAAGTTTGATTCCATATGGGTGATAGTTGACAGACTTACCAAGTCAGCACACTTCCTGCCGGTTAAGACTACTTATACAGCTAAAAAGTATGCGAGATTGTATATTAAAGAAATAGTTCGACTATATGGAGTTCCAATTTCTATTATATCTGATAGGGGAGCTCAATTTACTGCAAACTTTTGGAAGTCTTTTCAAAGAAGTTTGGGTACGCAAGTGAATTTAAGTACAGCTTTTCACCCACAAATAGATGGACAAGCAGAACGCACCATACGGACACTTGAAGATATGCTGCGAGCTTATGTATTAGACTTTAAAGGTAGTTGGGATGATCATTTACCTCTTATTGAGTTTGCCTACAATAATAGCTATCATTCAAGCATCAAGATGGCCCCTTATGAAGCTCTATACGGGAGGAAGTGTAGGTCACCGATTGGGTGGTTTGAAGTAGGGGAGACTATTTTATTTGGACCAGACCTTGTTCATCAAGCCATTGAAAAGGTTAAGGTGATACAACAGCGGCTAGGAACAGCGCAAAGTCGACACATATCATATGCCGATGTTAGAAGAAGAGGGTTAGAATTTGCTATCGGTGATTGGGTATTTTTGAAAGTATCACCAATGAAAGGGGTAATGAGCTTTGGGGAGTAGGGAAAGCTAATTCCACGTTATATAGGGCCATATAAGATTATCCGAAGATTTGGCCAAGTCGCGTATGAATTGGAACTACCCCAAGAACTCTCCACAGTTCATCCAGTGTTTCACGTCTCAATGCTTCGAAAGTGTATAGGAGATCCATCTCATATTACTCCTACTGAAGATATACAGGTTACAAAAGATCTCACCTATGAAGAGGTACCTATTGTTATTCTGGATTGACAAGTTAAGAAGTTAAGAAATAAAGAAGTAGCTTCCGTAAAGGTACTTTGGAGAAATCAACAAGTAGAAGAAATCACATGGGAAGCCGAGGAAATGATGAAGTCTAAGTACCCACATTTATTTCAAACTAAAAAGAAAGTCCAAGATGTGGAATTGGAGTAATAACAAGTAAGTATATATAAGTATTATGTGATAGCATAAGGATTAAGGTAGGCTTGAACTTGTTTAAGCTGTGTAGTGATGGTACTAACATTCGAGGATGAATGTTCTTAAGGGGGGAAGAATGTAACACCCCGTATCCTACGTATACTAGTTCCACTTATATGTCACTTAAAATAAGGCAATGTGACACGATTAAGTTAATGTCGGTGCAATTATTTAAACTTGGGATCGTGAGTAGGTATTTGGATCTTAAGTTTAAAGTGACCAAGTGTACACAAGCTGTAAGTTAAATTAAAGGGATTAAGAACCGAAAATGGAATTAACTATTGAGGTGCTTGCTTGACTTAATTAAGCTAGTAGGTGAATCACCTACTTAAGATATATGGACCAAGTTAATGGACCCAAAGTTATGGATCAGATTTGGGCCAAGTTAAATGTTCCAAAGAGGCGTATTACCTACTTAAGCTATTGGGCTGCATTTGGACATATACTAATGGACTCAATTGAGGCCCAAAATTTAGTACACAAAATGGGAAAGATGACCAGCCCAATACCTAAGCATCACCTACTTAGACTATTGGGCTGAACTAAGACATATGTTAATGGACTCAATGGAGGCCCAAGTTAAGTAATTAAAAGGGGAAGGATGATCAACCCAACTCCAAGTTTATTTCAGGCCCAAAACTAAGGTGATCCATGTAGAAATAAGCCAAGTAGGTGGACTGATTTGGACAGATTTAATAACCAAGTAGGTGCATCACCTACTTGACCAAAGTGTGGCTGGAAAATAGGATTAAAAGAGCCTTCTAGAGGGATCAATATAAGACCAAGTCAGCTAGTCTTTTTATTCATTTTTAACACATAACATTTCAAGATTATCTCTAGTTTTCTCTCTTTCTTTCAAGGGCTAAAACCAGCAGCCCCTATATTCCTTTTAGGATTCTTGAACAAATCCTCCACTTTGCAAGCCTTGGTAAGTGTTTAACCTTGTATATTAATGTAATATATGTATAATAAGGTATGGAAATCATATTGGTTGTGTTTAAAATGTATAGGGAAGTCCCTTAATTAGTTGGCAGTCCACTTGTGTTAGTTTTGAAGAATTTTTCTTCCTTGTGGTTTGGACTTGTATAGGGGCTTAAGGTGCTGAAGAAATTAAGTTAGGAGAATGAAATTTCAGTATATAAAAGTTTGTTTCTGCCCCTAAAACGTTCCTTTTATGTATGGCTTGATGGGAATGTTTATACGTGTTTGTAAATGGAACGTTTGGTGTAGTGGAAAGAGAATACTCTCTTGGTATGTTAAACTGAATTTTGGAACTATTGTGGACTATTTTTGGTATGTTATTGTGGAAGGTAGTAGGGTGACCTTATGGGGTGAATATATGGAGTTTCATTGGAGTGTAAATGTAAAGGATAAAGTAGGTAGGTAATCCTATCGGTTTGTAATGTTTATGTCAACATATGGATTGTTTTGGTAACATTGTTGTTGTGAGGCAGTGGGCTGCCATGTAGGAGCTGGAATAGAGTTACATGGAAGTATAAAGGAGGTTGGAATGAGATACCATATGTTGGGGTGGTCGGACAAATGTTACTTCCCGTTAAGTAGTTAGTTACCGCCTTGTAAACCTATAATGTGATTAGCTTTTAATGTAACTCCATCATGTACTTATATTGTAGAGTAACACATAAGGAAGGAGTTGAATTGTTGTAATCACGTGGTGTGAAGTTAAGGTATGTAAGGTTACTTTTTTTCGTATCCCTTGGCATCATATATTGTCCACCTAGCTAATGACCTTATTTTTACTCTGAATTGTTCTAAAGTACCTCAATACATATTTACTATCAAATTTCAGATGTTCTTTTTTGTTGTTCCCAAAAGGATCCATAATGTTATAACCACCACAATAACAACTTCAAAGATTAAATAAAGCAAGCAACTCAATATGGTTATGTTTGGGTGGCAGCTCGAGGGGGCTTATAGCCCAGCATAAAGATGATCCCAATTTATTATGTATGGTGGCAGCTCGAGGGGGCTTATAGCCCAGCATAGAGACGATCCCAGATTATGTTACCACTGATCAGTTGGGTATATGTATGGCATACCTTATAAAGACAAGAAAGTAAAGAAAGAAAAAGGGAAGTAATGAATGTAATGTATACGGTTCCACGATTACAGTAAAGGTGGTTTATCATTATTATCTATTCATTTGTATCTGATTCCATTTGAGTTCTTATATTTTATACAGTTACTTTTGGCCTTATATACTCAGTACATTCTTTCGTACTGACGTCCCTCTTGTGGGACCAACCTTTCATGCTATAGGTACAGGAGCTAGTAGGTCTCTCCAATAGGAGCACAGGATATCTAAAGGTTATTGGTGAGCTCCATGTTGATTCGGGGCTTTTCGAGTCAGTTGTATGTATTTTTGGTATTGTATAGCAGTGACGTGTAAGGTAGGGGTTTGTCCCAACCTTAGCTAAGTCCATGTGTTTTTGTTTAGAGGCTTTGTAGACATTATAAAGTTCAGCATGGTAGTGGTTCATCTTTTAAACGTTGTGGCCCCAACGGCCAAGTCTTATATATCTATTTGGTATTCACTTACCTAGTTTACTTTACCAATATATCACGTCCAAACACTGTAGTATATTTATTATCTCGATTACATGCATAATAAACACATGAATGTAGGTTAGTTCTCTCGGGCCTTAACGGCTCCGGGTGCCAGTCTGCCGCAATGGGATTTGAGGTGTGACAATATGCTTACAACCTTGTTTGACACATTGATGTTTGAGAGTCCATGGTTATTGAAACCCTCTTGTCACCTTCATAGGTTTAGGCAAGCTGGATTTTTTACTTGGACTCTAGGAAAGTGTTTGATAGAGAGGGTGACTTTATGCTTGAAACTTCTCTTCTTATATATCGGTACCCTTAACTCTTGGAGTACCCTAGATGAGATTTATGATAGTAGCACCTCTCTCTACTACCTCTTTTCTCATAATGGCACCTATATTGGTGTAGGATTCATTTGCCATAGAGGTAGAGATATATGGGTTTTGCACTTCTTTGACCCGAATGAGCCCTTGTGGGTGAATACACCACTTTTGGTGTGGCCTTTTTGTAAGACAATGAAACAATTGTGTCTTATGGATCCCAAGTTAAATGTAATACCATCTTTTGCAGTTCTTGATGCCACAAAGACCTTTCTGTTTGCCTTGTCTCTTGATGTTTATCATAACCAAAACCTTTGCACCTTGTATGATGGATTGCTTTTATTAAAAGCAAAGGATATTTGGTTGTATCTCAAATATATGACTCCTTGGCATGGTGATGTTGTTGCTAACCCTTGTACTAACCCTCATACTTTGAGGATGTTTTGGATATTTTCCTTCTCATGTGTTTGCAAGGTTTGAATTCGAGGATGAATCTTTTTCAAGAAGGGGAGAATGATACTAGCATGGATGGCATGGTTGATACAAGTATAGATAGCATGGATGACACGTGCAATGTTCATGAAAGGGGATGTATAGGAGTCCATGGGAGTGATGTGGATGAATAAAAGAGGCCATTCGTGCAAGTGGCTAGGTTTTAAATTCAAGAATCCACAAAGAAGACAACCAAACAAGGCCCTTGTCTCATTAAGGACATATTTGTAATAACTAGTTGTCTTTTATTTCCTTAGTATAAATAGGATAATTCGTCATTTTGCATGGTAGTTTTGGATGATTATTGAGCTTTGAAGTTTGTAGTTTCTAGGTGAAGCCGCATTTACCTTGTAGTTTCTAGATGAAGCCTAGCATTAGTTGGTAATTTTAGTACTATGGATCTTGGAATTGTTGGTGAACTGTTTGATTTGGTTAATCGGAGGTTACTCCTTTATGGTTTCTTGGTTTCCTTTGATTTTCTCAAACTAGGGTTTGTGTTTGAATTGTCGAATTCAATTGGGAGGTGAGGGCATCAAGTCCCTTGTTGCCCATAAATTCAAGAGTTTGAATATTAATCCACATATCCTTCTTTTATTTTTCTTTCCTTCTTGTTCTTTCCCCTTTGATTCGTTATCGCTCATCCTAACCTTCATCAATACCCACAAGTCCTTGATGACTTCAAACCTTGTAGGTCTCCATTAGTGGTGAATAACACTAAGGGAAAGCCTATGGTTCTACTTGTTGCACTTGAATTTCTTTGAGAGAATGAGCAACAATTCTTTGTATCTTCATGCTCCTTTTGAATTACATTATTTTTTGTGAGTGGAGAAAATTCTTACATGTGAGTGGCATCTACACGTTGAAGTAGAGAGTGGTGTCTTACTTTCAATTAGGAAAAATGAACAAGACAAGCCGAAATTTGAAATTGAGACAATCTTTGAAGGTCTTGTGCCACGACTTGAAAAACTTCTTGATTTGAAACTCTTACTTGTTGATATTTTACACCTTTGCTTGTTGAAAATTGGCTCTTGATAAGAGATGTGTGATGTGCTTTTTTGTCATGACTTTGATGGAGGAACCGATTGAACTTTGTAGGCTTAGTTGTCTAGTTTCGTTTCTTGTGGTTGTTTTAGAGTTAAGAATTCTTCTTTTTTCATTGTGAGCATTCTTGATTGCTTGAAAACAAGCAATAGTTTAAGTTAAATTTACCAACTTCTTAGAACTTTTAAGCTTGAATTATCCTTTTATTCTCCATTGATTCGATGTAATTCTCATGTTATATGGCTCTTTTGTGCAGATAATAAATGAATACAAGGTCGATCTATCTATACGAGTCCAATGGGATGCGAGAAGTGATGAAAAGGAGCTTAAAACCAACATGTTGGGAGATTAGAAGCAACCTGCACATGCATGTCATGAGTTGCGCATGTAGGTGGAAAGGTTAAGCCTAGGCAGTGGCACCTGCATTGAGTGTCTGAGCACACATGTCAGCCACCTGCGCCAGCAGGTGACCAGTACGGTGGTAATTTCATAATTTTTGAAGAACGTGGATTTGGGGTTTTAAAAGGGGATTTTCAGCTCTAGAACACTATCTTGGTATTTTTGAAGCTTAAGAAACATAGAGTGAAACCCTAATAGTGAAATTAGTGAATTTATTTTAACTTTTTATTGAATTTGGATTTCAATTCTAGTGATTAATCTTTTATTCAATAGAAGAATGGAATGAGAATTTGGGTAATTTTCCTCTTTCTCTTTCTATGAGTAGCTAATTTCCTTGCTTGGGGTTATGCTTGATTAAGGTGTGATAATTTTATAGGTGTTATTTATTTGTGTTTCTAATTAGCTAAATGTTGTGAGTTTTGCTTCTATTCCATGATTTTCATCTAAAATTAGAGGTTGCAAACTCTAATTAATTCTAGAACCCTTATCATCCATGACAAAGGGAATGAGGGTGAGGAATAGGAGTGAACAATAACTTGTTGTACATCATTTAATAGTATCTCTTAGACATAAGGATGCTAATTTAGGTTTTTGATTTCTTATATAGTTACACTTGTGAGGTGTTCAAAAGATCCCACTTGTGAGATTTGGGTGTATAATTGACAAATTGACGCTAAATACCCTTAATCTAGCCTACCCATGACTAGTAGCTAAATCTAGACAAATGTTCAAGTACCCATACATGCATTCACTCTTACAATGGCATAACGTCAAGTCTCGTTTCATACTTGAGTTAAACTTTGTTTCTCTAATCTTTGGAATTTACATTTTACTGGCGATTATTTTGGTAATTACAAGTGTTTGAACTAACCGCCCCCCATTTACTTTCTGATTTATTTATTATAGCATTATAAGCCAATCTTTAGTTGCCTATAGCACTTCAGATTGAAGGTCATGTTGTCATTCCCTGTGGATTCAACCCCGACTCTATTGTTAGGTAAAATATATTGCTAACGACCGCGTACACTCATTTCTAGGGTGTATTTGTGCGTTATCAATCACCCGCATGATGCCCCCCACTAGGGACGAGTGACAAGCCTGTAGAATATTCAATATTTCCACCTCTGGCACATATCTTGTTATGATGTTGTTAGCACATAGTTTGAACTGATAAGGCTCGTCCTCGAAGAATTTGCTCACATCATGTAGGAATTTCTTCCTTTAATGGAATCTTAAGTCTCCTGGCATCATGTCACTGACCAAGTAATTAACAAAATCAGCATACTAGGGTACAAGGTCAAGAGAAGTAGCAAGCACTTGTTCATCCATAAAGGTGTAATCAATCTCCAGCTCATCCGACTTCATTCCTTCATTCTCAAGTCTAGATAGATGGTCTGCTACCTGATTTTCACACCCCTTTCGGTCTTTGACTTCAAAATCCAACTCTTGTAGCAACAACACCATCTAATCAACTGAGGCTTGGCATATTTCTTTGCCATCAAGTATCTCAATGCAACATGATCAGTATGTACCACAACCTTAGTGTCAAGTAAATACGCCTAAAAATTCTCAAAGGCGTAGAAAATAGCAAGTAGCTCCTGTTCAATCACTGTATAGTTCTTTTGTGCTTTATTTAGTGCCTTACTATCATAGTAAATGGGTTGAAAAAGCTTCTCTCATTTCTGTCCAAGAACAACTCCTAGTGCAACTCCACTCGCATCACACATAACTCCAAATGGTTGAGACCAATTTGGGGTAACAATTATTGGAGAAACTACCAACCTTTCTTTAAGGCATTCAAATGCCTTTAAACATCCACCATCAAACACAAACTTAGTTTTCTTCTCCAACAATTTGCATAATGGATTTGCAATTTTGGAGAAGTCCTTAATGAATCTCCGATAGAAACCTGCTTGACCAAGAAAGCTTTTAACTCCCTTCACTGAGATTGGTGGATGTATTTTTTCGATCACCTTAATTTTAGCAAGGTCTACCTTAATTTCTTTCTAAGAGATCTTGTGTACCAACACAATTCCCTCCATAACCATAAAGTGGCATTTCTCCCAGTTAAGCACAAGATTGAATTCTTTGCATATCTGCAAGGCATTACTGAGATATGCCAAGCAGTCTTTAAAAGTATCACCTACCACAGATAAGTCATCCATAAACACTTCCAAAGTGTCTTTCACCATATCAGAGAAAATCAACATCATACACCTTTGGAAAGTTGCAGGAGCATTACATAACCCAAAGGGCATTCATTTGAAGGTAAATGTACTATAAGGGCATGTAAATATAGTCTTCTCTTAGTCTTTAGGTGTAATGTATATTTGATTATACCTTGACTAACCATCCAGTAAAGAGTACCAGCCTCTTCCTGCCAACTTATCAATAATTTGGTCCATAAATGGCATTGGTAAGTGATCCCAAAGGGTCCACGAATTCAACTCTCAGTAATCCATACAAACCCACCAACCAGTGACTGGCCTTAGCAGAATCAACTTATTTTTCTCATTTGCCACCACTATCATGTCTCCCTTCTTTGGAACACACTGAACCGGACTTGCCCACTTGCTTTTTGAGATGGGGGTAAGCAACTCCTCAATCATGCCACTTTATTATCTCCTTCTTTACTACCTCTTGTATTTGTGGGTTCAGTCTTCGTTGATGTTCAATGGAAGGAACACATTCTTCTTCTAGATGAATCTTGTGTGTACATATACCCGGTGGAATTCCAATAATGTCTGCAATTGTCCAACCAATATCCCATTTGTACCTTTACAACACAGAAACAAGTTCTTCCACCTACGATTCTATCAAGTCAATAGCTATGATCATTGGTAATTTGTTTTTTTCATCCAAAAATTTCATATCTCAGATGGCCCAGCAACTCTTTAAGTTCTAACATTGGTGACTCCTTTATAGATAGTTTTGATAGAGGGGTTGGCCTATTTTTCAAGTCTAGGTCCATCTTCTTTGGGGCATAAGAATACTACCCCATTCCAGCCAATGCACTAACTATCTCATCATAATCTTCGATGTCCTCCCCATCAAAATTCATCATCACTGCAGCTAAGGTTTCTATAGCAAACCTTTCTTCAATATGCATCTCAATATCAATTTCATTAATGACATCAATAACTGAGACAACACTCATGTCCCTCAGTTGCTTCATCAACTATCATATGTTGAACTTCACTTCTTCATTGTTCAACCTGAATTTCAACTCATTGTACTCCATGTCAACCAATACTCTCCCAATGGCTAAGAATGGTCTACCTAAGATTATGGGCACCTCAAAATCTACCTCGCATTCAAGAATCATGAAGTCATCTAGAAATATAAAGTTTGTCACCTTCACAAGCGCAACATATAATATTCCTACTGCCTTTTGACGAAATATTCAGCCATCAATAGCCATATAGACGTTGGCTTGGAGGATCCTAAGCCCAACTGCTGATAAATAGATAGAGGCATCAAGTTGATGCTAGCTCTGAGATCACATAATGCCTTGGCGAAATTGAATGCATCAATTGTGCAAGAAACAGTAAATGCACCTGGATCTGATTTTTTATGGACTGATATTACGAAGCGATCACACTACAATGATGGAGATTGTCCGCCGGTTCAAATCTCACCATCCTTTTTTTAGTGACTAAGTCCTTTATGAAGTTAGCGAATCTCGACATTTTCTCCTGGTCCTCCACTAATGGGATATTCACTAATAACTGATTTAGCATGGATAGAAACTTATGAAACTTACCATCCTCCACTTTCTTCTTTACTCTATGTAGAAATAGAGGAGGAGGTCTAGGTATCTGAGTTGGAGGTTTTGCAACCTCTTTACAAGCCCTTATTCATATCACCATCATCATTCACCTTGGTAGATTCTTTCACATCTACCTTTCTATCATCAACACTTTTCGACTTCTTAGACTCGATTGGAATCTCATCAACACAAACGTCATCATCTATCATTTCATAATCATTGGCTATATTTTCCATCTGTGTCTAAATCATCGGCTATGGTTCAGGTAGAAATTTACCACTTCTCGTGGTGATAGCTAAACAACTCCCATCATTCTTTGGGTTTTGAATCGTGTCACTTAGTAGCGTGCCACTCTTTCTCTTATTGAAAGCTGCGGACAAATGACCCATTTAATATTCTAGTTACTTGATTAAGGTGGAATGAGAATCAACTAGCTGACCCATCGAATACAAATCGGTCTTCATTTTTTTAACACTTGCTTCAGTGGATTCCACCCCTTTTAGAAACTTTACCATCATTGCTTTCATAAAAGGCTTTCCCGAATCATTATTAGCACTATCACGACTCCTTGGTGGTACATATAACCCACTTCTATCATTCTTGCTCTTCCGAATCAGTTGTTCATGATCTCTATAACTAGCTTTGTCATAGTAGTTATCCCTTTAATAGTTGCGACCTTGGTTTCCTTGGCCATTGGCTCAAAAAAAACCCTGGTTATTCAGATTGTTCACCTCTTCTTCAGAATTGGATTCAGCTGATCTACCTTTCAAACCAACCACATTTACCTTCTTAATACCACTGGCCAATAAGTGTTTTGTTAGAAATTCCATTTGAGTTTTCATGTGAGCCATATCCTGGTCACATTCTTCTTCCCTTCGGTGTTGTTCGGTCGACATCCCCAAAGCATATGTATTGCTTGCTACCTCAAAATCCCTGGTATGCTTGCTCTACTAGTTTTGGTTAGCCTATCTAGTATAATAGTTGCATCTGTGAAATTATGTCCCATAAAAGCACCTCCAACTACGTTATCAACCATTGGCATAGTATTCGAATTCAAAGACATAAAAAATGTTTCCATCAGATGTTCATCAGTCAACTTGTGATTAGGACATTGGGCCAACTTCTTCTTGAACCTAAGCTAGGTCTAATGTAATGCCCTATCCAGTAGCTGCCTGAAGTTGCTAATCTCGTCCATAAATTGTAACATCCTGGAAGGCAAAAAGAACCCTTCTAGGAAAGCTCTTTTCAATTGCCTCCAATTTGTTATAGAATTAGGAGCTAGTTCAGTTAACCATAATTTCACCTTCCCAGACAGAGACAACGGAAAAAACCTCAACCAAATTGTATTCTGACTAACCCCTGGATAATTAAAGGACCTGTAGATTCTTATAAATTTAACCTGATGCATATTAGGATCATCACCAGGTAACCCTCTGAATAAAACCTTAAGGTTCAGCAACTGAATCATCGTGCAGGTGATATTAAACTTCATTCCAGGAGCTAGTAGTGGTAAGACAATGGCTCCAGTGGTGCCAACCCCATCCAAATCAGCATCGTTATTATCATCGAGGGAAAAGTTCACAATAGGTTGTCGATACCCTCTATCTCTTTGTTGTTGATTCTGGTTGGCTGGAGCAAAATTTCCAAGACATTATCCATCAATAACATCACCCAACTTATCATCACCTAAATTTTCATTATCATCATTCGGTACATGGCTGGGTGCATTCAGATTTGGTTAATTCACTTGAGCAGCAACAAGTGCAGCAAGCCTTGCAGCTTCCTATTGTTGTGCATCCATATTTCTTCTTAGATTTTTGTCTGGCTCGGGGTCATAGGGTAAAATGGTTCACCCGAGCATTGATTACTTGTCATGCACAACTAGTAACCAGCACATTACAAAAACATCAACAAAAGTAAAATTAGGAAATGGGACTAAAAGTCAAATAAACACAATAACTTAATTGACAATCATATTCCCTGGCAACACTACCAAAATTTGATATGCCTAAATTACAACTCTTTCAAGAAGCACAAGTGGTCATTGTCAAATATATAATCTAACAAAGGTTGGGGTCGAATCCCACAGGGTGAAAACTAAGTCGTATGCTATTCAAGTGACTATTAGTTGACGATTTACATGAAATTGGGGGGGGGGGTTAAATTCAATGACTAGTAATCAATATTCAATATGTTACTAGTAGACAATGTCAAATTATCGAAATACCATTCAGTAGAAAAATGAACTAGGTTTGTGTTCACCATGGTTACTATCCCAATTATGTATCGATTGCTGTACAGGATTCTTATAATATTGGAAAATATAAAGTTATCAATTCTAATATTCACCCAAATGTTTCTCAACCTAATTAAGTGATTAACACTTTAATTCTCTTGAACTTAAAGATGATATTATATAAATTCTATTCAACCTCGAGTTGGTTAATCTTGTTAAAGCATTAACCATCAAACGGAGGTTGAAAGCTCTGAATCCTCATTCATAATCCTTTTTCCTGTTTTAATTTCTTATTTCAAGCAATTTAAACCTAGGACATGTTCCAATGTTTGCAACCATCGAATCCCAACAACAATCAACTTTACACTCATGAATTCACCATGGATCCCACAACCCTAGCTGTGGGAGTTTAGATGCTCATAATTTTGAAAGCAAATAAAGATAAAGAATTCATATATTAGAAGGTTACCCTTTGCAAAATATGGATTCACACTTCAGTTGTCATTCAAAGTAAACAAAGTTACTAAAACCCAAGAACAATTTTAAAACATCCAACATATTTCACTCTGTAACGTCAAGAACAAAAATGATATAAGATAATGAGAAAACCCCTAAAAATTGTATTTATAGTATAGGAAAACTTGAATTAAAAATAAATCCCAAACTTGGCTTGCTCAAAGGTGATTATGAGGTTGACGGCTTGTCAACAAGTTGATAGCTCGTCAACCCAAGTCTTCAACTAACTTCTTGTAGAACTTATATTCTTCCTAAGGTTGATGACTCGCCAACAAGTTGAAAGCTCATCAACTCAAGTCGTCAACTGATTTCTTCTTATCTTCAATTCTTCTTAGGGTTAACAATCTTGGTAACGGCTTGTCACTTAGTTCACAGCTAGGTAACTAGCCTTTTTAGCTCATTTTCTCTTATTTTCTCACATGTCAACTTTTCCTGTACAAAAAAGTAAACTATGATTACAAATAATAAAAAATGCTTAAGAACTTACAATTATTCCTAGTCAAAAGCCTGAAATGTGTCGTCAGAACATCGGCAAATCAGACATTCAGTCCTTAGCCAACTTGTTGGTTTGACTTGATATTCTTGAGCCCGATTGGTTCTTACTTGTGTTGAGGTAAGGCCTATGTTGTTAGATGAGGATGAGAAGTTGAAGGAATTCAGGATAAGGTGCTAAGGTGCGAGGCTAGGAAGGAAACCTTAGATCTGGAGGGTAAATTAAGGATCAAGAGTTGTATATGTGTTCCTAGAGTTGGGGATTTGTTCAGGTTGATTTTGGAGGAGACCCATTATTCCAGATACTCGATTCAAGACTTAAGACATAATTACTGGTGGTGTGAGATGAAGAGAAATATTACAGATTATGCATCTCGATCTTGAACTGTCAGCAGGTGAAGTTCAAGTACTTGACTCCTGGTGGTTTGACTTAAATAAAATCAAACCCCTAAAATATATTACCAAACAATAACAAATCCATAGCTTCCTACTGCCACTTTCACTCGAGAATGGGTAGCCACTAAGTCAAACCACCAGGACTCAAGTGTTTGTACTTAACCTGCTGACAGTTTAAGCATCGAGATACATAATCTGCAATATCTCTCTTCATCCCACACCACCAGTAATTTTGTCTCAATTCTTGATACATCTTTGCTTCGTTTGGGTGAATATAGTATCTGGAACAATGGGTCTCTCTTCATATTGTAGATTACCAAGTATGCTTACTTTTTACCAGTTTAGTCTTTTTATAGTTAAGTGAGGTTAGCTTAGATCTATATCTATGAGATCATCCATCTACATGAAGTACCAATTTCTATCATTTTAGACAATAGCACACAGTTCATATCATATTTTTAGAGGTCGATTCAGAGAGAGTTTGGGGCTCGAGTTGAGCTTAGCACAACTTTTCACCCTCAAATTAATGGTCAGTTAGAGTGGACCATTCAAGTTCTAAAGGATATGCTTCGAGTCAAGTCATAAATGACCTGGGAAAACTATAGGAAATCACTAAATCTAGAAAATGTATGAAATGAATAAAATGACCAAGTGGGTCATTACAACATCTACTACTAAAACGACTATCATCCTCAAAATAAAGGAACAAAAAAAGTTCAAAAGTTTTAAAAGATAAGGTTACTGGGTATGCATGCCCCACAAGGCTCCTTAAATACCCTCTTGGACTAAATAATACCTCTAGCGAACCTTAGCTATAGGAATCCCTTAGATTTTAACTTCCTTACCTCACTGCTCAAAATAACAACCAACTCCTCCTCAAATGCTAATTCTAATCCTGCTGCATCGTACCCCACATAAGTATAAAAGACTTATCTAAAATATACTGATATAATATAGATACAAGAAAAACTAAGTGAACACCATACAAGGCTATATACAATCCAACTCATAAACCAGATTACCAACCTTAAACTCTATGTCCAGCATCCTTCGGTCATCATAAGTCTTCTACCTACTCTAAGTTGCACAAAATCTCTCAAGCATCATCTTAATCCTATCTGTATAATCAAAAACCGCAAACCTCAAAAGGATAAAACCAACCCACCAGAGATCTGCATGGCCTAGAATATGTACAAAGCCTCGAAAGAGACAACTTAAATACTCGAATGGTAGTGGCTAGTTTATGCAATATCTATCAAAGCCTAGAATTAGTCCCAATAACCCTTAAAGCAAACATTGTGAGTTCAAAACACAACCTCTAAACCTACATAGTACTCTCTAAATGTCCCATCGATTTATGGGTGAAAATTTATACTAGGCTCAGCTCAAATACCGTCTCCTACTAAATAAACTTCTAGAAACCTAATACAAACTAAGAACCTAAGTCAAAAATGGTAGAAACCGACAACTTATGAAAACAAACCATCCCTCAAATATAAATTTTAGCCAACCTCTCTTGTTTGAAGGAAAACTAAACTGGTAGGTAGAAGGTAAGCACATCCCATAAATCAAAATTGCCCTAAGTGGAATCAAACCCTAAAACATACCCTATAAGCAAGTCCCCATAATCCATAGTTGTACACTTAGCATCTGAGCTAAACCATCAATACCTGAGTGTCCGAACTATATGCGCTAATAAACTAGTATCTGAATAAAAGATCTAACACACCTCAGGCCCTCATCTGGAAGATTCAAAGTTAGAACTAAAGCCAATAAGGCCTTAAGCCCCATAAGACTCATCTCATACTCATGGGTCAGCTGGAGATGGACATCTCCAAATCAACCTGGTCAACAACACTGCCAAAGAAAAAATCCCTCTATCAAGTCATTTGATATAACCTGCTAACCTGATGCACTGTCATCCTCAGTAGGAGAAATAAGCCTATCCCAACCATAAACTACCTCGATCCTTTCCAAGTATACCATGATCCAATTCTCGAATGCCATGTGTCCTAAGAATATCACAAACCCAAACTAATCTCACACTCAAAAACTTAGCATATAACCATTAATCCCATAAAGGTTGGGGCTAAGGCATCATCAATGATCACTATCATAATTGAGAACAATCGAGGCCTAATCTCATAATCCAACAAACATATACCTACTGTGGGGTGCTGCCAAAACTAAGAATATATTCAATAACTCGTGGTGGTCGTAAAGAGTCTAATGATAGTTTTGGGTATGTCCGCTGCCCCGATCCTCACTAATAGTAGCCAGACCTCAAGCAAACTCAAAAAATAAGGTTGTACCCTAAATTGGTCAAACAGTTCCTTAATACCTGGCATGCCCCAATCCTTAGCCAATGGGTTAGTTTGACTTAATATTTCAAACTCTAGAGGGATTCTTGCTTGTGTTGATGACCGATATATACAAATTTAGATATGGAAGTTTTATGATAGTATAATGAGGAAGATTCATAATCATTTGTTATGGGGCAAGTTCGGGAAGGCCACCTTAGATACAGAGGGCTTGTTGAGATTTAAAGGTCATATTTGTATGCCGAGGGTTGGTGATCTAATTTAGATGATACTGTATAAGGCTTGGTATTTTAGGTATTCCATTCATATTGGTATAACTATGATATACAAGGATTTGAGAAAGCTTTATTGGTGGTCCAGGATGAAGAAGGACATAGTGGGTTTTATGTCCTAGTATTTAAACTTTTAGCATGTAAAGTTCAAGCATTAGAGACCCGGTGGTTTACTTTAGGGGCTGCCTGATACGAGCACGATTAGCGTGGAGCAGATTAGGAGGGGTTTCCACATATGAATGATAGCTTGGAGCCCGTAGAAATATATGGAGCAATAAATACACAAGGTCATGGGCGATCAAGATGCCATTTGGGCAATCAAGAAGAGCCCTTGTGGGTTATTTTCAAAATAGTCACTTTGGGCTATTTTTGTAAAGGCAAGGACTATAAATAGTTGTATTAGCTTATTTCTTCCTTAGAATGTTTTTGCTTGAGATTTGAAGAAACTCCTTTGAGAGTATAGTTCAAGGGTGGATTTCCTTTAGGCTAGATTAGTGTAGCTAATTCTAGATTAGTGATGGGTGAATTCCCATTTTTGGTTTAGAACTTTTTAACCCTGATTTTCACAAGAGTTACTCATTTGTGGATTCAATTTGGGTTTCTCTAATTCTAATTGAAATCAAGTTCTCTTTCTCCCTTGGTTTAATTGTTCTTCAATTGAACCTTTCTTTCTTCACTTCTCATCTCTTATTTCTCAACTATCCTTTAATTTTGTTGTTTAATTCCGCATTTTTGATATCGATTTTTGTCACCTCGATTAGGATCATTATCATTTTGGTATCAAAGCCTAGGTTAAGGTTTGTTTTCACAAATCTTAATATTGGGATTTTGATTTCTTCAAAAATCCAAAAAAAAAAAATCAAAAAAAAAATCCATTTTTTTTTTGTTTTGATTTGTTGTTGTTTATACTAGATCTTGATTCTCTAGTGTTTTTGGAGTCTAAATCTCGAATTTCATTCAAATCAGAGTTTGGAAAGTGAAGTTGTCATTAAAGGATTTTCAAGCTTTTGAGTTTTCAAAACTTGGAAAGTGGGTTTGTTGATTGAGGAGAAATTGAGGCTTAAAATTCATTGGGGTTTGTTCTCTAAGTCGTGGGGAAGTTACTCCTAAATTTTGAGCCAATTCCAAGTTGATTTGGGTGTGCTAGGGTTTGGTGTTCTTGGTGTTCTTGGTGTTCTTGAACACCTTATGTAGAGGTGACAGGGTGGAGAGGGTATAGATTCACAATTTATTGTTGCGTCTCCTCATGTAGAGGTTTTGCCAGTACTGATAGTTACCCAACCGATAGCAGCCCGACTAGTCATGACTTTTGAGAAGCAGAAGATGTTGGGTAGATTTATCATTATTCTTATTTTGAGATGTAGAATACTATTTTGCTAGCATGGCAGCGGTCGGAGGCTTCTCAAAAGGAAAAAGCTCTAGTTTAGTGGGTTGTAAGCATGCTCTTCCATATCCAGGTAGGTTACGGCTTACCTACTCTTAGACTTGGCATGATGAAGGTATTTATATGATAATTTTCTTGTTAATGGTGGAATTTCATATTTGTGTGGTGTAATTTGGGTTATTCATGTGCCATTAGCCTACCTAGAAGCCTTAGAATAGGATTCTTCTATAGACCTTAGCTTAAGTTAGGGAATTACTCGCTTGAACCTTAATCTAGTATTCTTAGACACTGTAAGATCCATACGTTATGCCTTCACTTAGAATTGGGGTAGTGTCTTACCTTAGGTTGGGTCCTCGAGGTAAATGTAGTGCTTTATTGGCTTCCACCTCAAGTAGTATGCCCCGATGACTCTTGGTTTATTCTGTTCTTTACCTATCTTACTCCAGCTAGGTTTATATTCACTTATCAGCATCTGGATGTCATGCATTTATTGGTTCCTTCCTTTTTATAGTTTCAATTGGGTATTTTACTAAATTTAGATCGTCGCACTACGCTCACCGAGTTTAGATAAGCTATATCTCCATTGTACTAATAACCTTCTAAATGAATCTTTAAAAATTATTATTCCACCTTTAAACTTGGGTCAAGGAGGATTCCAGTCCCTTTTTACTCATTTATCATATAGCTAGCACCCGATGTAAGATTCTGGGGGTACCCTGTAACACCCCGTACATTTTTGAAACTTATACGACCAACCTAGCATGGATAAAAGTATTTAAACTTGAGATAATGAGGTCATATTTAAGCGTAAAGTTAAAGTTAAGTGGTGAATTAAGGTAGAAGTATTAAGATGTTGGAAAAAGGGGAGAACACAAGCGAGGTGCTTCCATGACTTAATTAAGATAGTAGGTGTATCAACTACTTAAACTATTGGGCTGAATTGAGACATATGTTAATGGACTCAATTGAGACCCAAACTAAGTACACAAAATGGGAAAGATGACCAGCCCAAAACCTAAGATTAATCAAGTCCCAACATGACATGATCCAACTAAAAATAACCCAAGTAGGTGGGCTATTTTGGACAGCTTAAATAAACCAAGTAGGTGCATCACCTACTTGGAGTTTTTGACCAAAGACTTGGCTAAGGATGGCTGGAGAGAGGCGGTTCAAAGAGGGAGTATATAGAGCTGAAATTCAGCTTATTTTCTTCACATTTCACTTGCCAAATTCCAGGTTTTAAATTAAAAACTCTCTCCTCTCTCAAACCCCAACTAACTGCCCCTATTTCCCTTTAGGGTTCTTGGACAAATCCTCCACTTTGCAACCCTTGGTAAGTGTTTACCCTTATATCTTAATGTAATATATGTATAAGAGGTTGTGAAAATCATGTTGGTTATGTTTAAGAAGTATAGGGCGGTCCCTTTTTTGGTGGCAGTCCACTTGTGTTTAGTTTTAAAGGATTTGCTCTCCTTGTGGTTTAAACTTGTAAAAAAGCTTAAGATATTAATAAATTAAGTTGGAGGGATGAAATTTCAGTAGGTTAGGGTGTGGTTCTGCCCCTAGTTCGTTCCTCTTTTTGTATAGCTTGGTGGAAATATTTATACGTGTTTATATATGGAAGTTTGGTGTAGTGAAAAGAGAATACTCTCTTGTTATGTTAAAGTGAATTTTGAAACCATTGTGAACTGTATTTGGTATGTTATTGTGGAAGGAATTTAGGTGTCTTGATGGAATAAATATGTGGAGTTGCATTGACGTGGTAATGTGAAATATGAATTTGGTAGGAAATCCTATCGGTTTGTAACATTGGTGTTGGTTTGTGGACTGTTTTGGTGGTATTGTTGTTGTGAGGTAGTAAGTTATAGTGTAAGGGGGTGGAATAAGGTTGTATGGAAGTATAAGGAATGGGGGGGTGATACACCATAAGTTTAGGAGATTGGACGGTTTTTACTTCCCGTTAAGTAACTAATTACCATCTTGTAAGCTTGTAATGTAATTAGCTTTTAATGTTAGTTCCATTATGTACTTAAATTGTAGAGTAACACTTAAAGGAAGAGCTGAATCATTATAGGCACGTGGTGGGAAGATAAGGTATGTAAGGTTACTCTTTTTCATATCCTTTGGCAGTATAAAATGTCCACGTAGTTAACAACCTTGTTTCCACTCCGTAATGTCTTAACATACCTCAATATATGTTTATTGTCAAGTTGGCATGTCTACCTTCACTAGCCAATTTCTGGTATTCCCATCTTAGTCAACTAAGATCTATCTATTAGTTTGGCTCCTAAGCATTTCAATTGTGTACAAGTATTTTTATTTTACTCAAGCGCTATTATTCCAAAAATTCCATAATGTTATAACCACCAATATTACAATCTCAAAGACTAAATAAAGTAAGCAACTTAAAGCTGGTTATGTGCGGGTCACAGCTCAGGGGTGAAAGCCTAGCATGGGCCGATCCCGACTGATTTATATGGGTGGCAACTCAGGGGTGTAAGCCCCGATCCCAATTTTTATGCCACTGATCAATTGGTCATTTGTACTACATGGCTTATTAAAGATTATAAAGGAAAGTAAAGAACGTAAAGTTTCCTAGATACCAGCTAAGGTGGGTTATTAACATTATCTATACACTTGTACTTGATGTCACTTAAACTTTTGGATTATGTACAATTTTTTTTAGCCTTATATACTCAGTAAATTCTTTTGTACTGACTTCCCTTTTGGGGGACATACCTTTCATGCTACAGGCACAGGAGCTAGTAGATCTCTCCAGTAGGAGTACAGGACATCTAAAGGCTATTGGTGAGCTCTAGGTTGATTCGGGGCTTTTCGAGTCAGTTGTATATATTTTTGGTATTGTGTAGTAGTTATGTGTAAGGCGGGGACTTGTCCCGACCTTAACTAAGTCTATATATCTTTTAGAGGCTTTGTAGACTTTGTAAAGTTAAGCATGGTAGTGTCTTGTCTTTTAGAAGTTGTGGCCCCAACAGCCAAGTCCTGTATATCTATTTTGTATTTACCTACCTGGTTTACTTTATTGATACATCATGTCCATACACTGCAGAACCTTTGTTAGCTCCATTACATGCATAAGAAGTATATGATCATAGGTTGGTTCTCTCGGGCCTTTACGGCTATGGGTGCCTGTCCGCCCCAATGGGATTTGAGGCGTGACAAAAGTAGTATCAGAGCGGTTTGTCCTAGGGATTCTACAAAGCCGTGTTTTTGTAGAGTCTTGCTTATGGGTGTGTTTTTCACCACATCTATATACAGGAGGCTACAGGACATTTAGGAGTTGTCTCTTTTTCTTCATTTCTTAGATCATGCAATAGAGCTAAATTGTAGGTGGAATCATATTTAACCATTGAATTTGTTTGTTTTTTAGGTGGAATCATATTTAACCATTGAATTTGTTTGTTTTTCTTTCCTCATTATAGTGATGATGCGATGATGCCGATTACAATAAGGAGTAAGAATAAAATCAGGAAGGTAGACATGGACGATGGAGAAGGGACCAGTAAGTCACCACCTAGACGAACTAATCAAAGTGAAGCTGAAGATGAGTTTGTATCTGAACTTCTTCTACTCTTTCATCTCCAGAAGAGCTAAGAAGGAGAAGAGTACTCCCAGAATCACCTATTAATACTAGTGAGCAAGATTTAAGGAATACGGTGCAATTGTTGACTCGTATAGTTGTTGCACAAAGTCAAGGACAAGCTGGTCCAACTACAGGTATGGGTGGTACGGATAGGGCAGCTAGTCTACTGACACAGGATTTCCTCAAATTGGATCCTCCCACAGTCACCGGATCAGATCTTAATGAAGACCCACAAGACTTTATGGATCAAATTAAAAGAGCTTTGGATGTCATCCATGTATCTGGTGTAGAGACAGTTGAACTTGCAGCATATAGATTAAAAGCGGAGGCTATCTTATGGTATGAAGATTGGAAACGATCTAGAGGCACCGATGTACTTTCAGCTAGTTGGGAAGAGTTCAAAATGGCATTTCTTGACCATTACCTTCCATTTGAGATCCGAGAGGCCCGGGTAGATCAGTTTTTAAATCTTCGCCAAGGGAATATGAGCGTGAGGGAGTACAGTCTTCAGTTTAACTCTTTGTCCAGGTATGCTCCTAATGTAGTAGCTACAATGGATGATAGAGTTCATCGATATGTGGATAGATTGGATTCATATTTGGTTAGGGATTGTACTATTGTTGCTTTGAATAGAGACATGGATATAGCAAGAATACAAGCTTTTGCACAAAAAATGGAGGATCAGAGGCAAAGAAGAAGAACACAGGAATTTGAAAGAGGACCTTCCAAGAGGGCTAAACCTATGGGGCAGTTCATGGCATCCCAAGGAGAGTTTAGGCCTCAGTTTCTTAATAGACCGCCTAGGCCATCACCTACCTACTCTACAGCAAGTGCTCCACCCCGATTCCAAGGCTTTAGGGGCAACCAATTTGGGCAAAAAAGTGAAATTCAAGGTTCACGGACAGCAGGGTATCAAGAACAAGGGAGTATGAGCCAATTAAGTCCTCCTCGTAAGCCATGTAGGTAATGCAGGAAGCTTTATTTAGGTGCATGTCGGTTTGGGATAGATGCTTGCTTTTGGTGTGGTATGTCGGGGCATATGATGAGAGAGTTCCCACAGAGGGGCATGGGTAGTATGGCACGACCTACTGGATCAGCCGTTGCATCATCATCGTTGGTTCCTTTCTTAGGTAGAGGTGTACAGCCTACTGGTCGTGGAAGAGGTAGTAAAGGAACAACTAGTTCTAGTGGAGCCCAGAATCGTACTTATGCTTTAGCAGATTGACAAAATTCAGATCCTTCTCCGGATATGGTTACAGGTACACTATCTATCTTTTCACATAATTTTTATGCATTAATTGATCCGGGTTCTACACTATCGTATGTCACTCCATTTGCTGGAAAATTCAAAAGAACTCCAGAATTATTAGTTAAGCCATTTGAAGTATCTACACCAGTTGGTGAATTTATTGTAGCTAGGAGAGTCTATCATAATTGCAAGTAATTGTTTGTGATCATGATACATTGGCTGATCTTGTTGAGCTAGAGGTGGTAGATTTTGATGTTATAATGGGTATGGATTGGTTGGTTTCTTGTTATGCCATAGTAGATTGTCGTACGAAGAAGGTACATTTTCATTTTCCAAAGGAGACAGTCCTTGAATGGAGGGGTAATGTTGGAGCACCAAAAGGTAAGTTTATTTCTTATTTTAAGGCAAAGAAAATGATATCCAACGGGTACATTTGTCACTTAGTAAGGGTGAAAGATACAGATGTGGAGCCACCGACTCTTTAATTTGTTTCAGTGGTAAATGAATTTGTTGATGTAATTCCTGAAGATCTCTCGGGTTTGCCTCCAGAACGAGAAGTAGAGTTTGGTATTGATGTGATTCCAAGTACTCAACCTATCTCTATTCCTCCATATAGAATGGCCTCGACAGAATTACGGGAATTGAAGGAGCAATTAAAAGACTTGCTAGAAAAGGGATTCATAAGGCCTAGTATGTCCCCGTGGGGTGCACTAGTGTTATTTGTACGCAAGAAATATGGCACGTTGAGAATGTGTATTGATTACCGGCAATTGAATAAGGTGACAATTAAGAACAAATATCCCCTCCCTAGAATTGATGATTTTTTTGATCAATTACAAGGTGCTACATGTTTCTCAAAGATTGACTTGAGGTTGGGTTAACATCAAGTAAAGGTCATAGAGAGAGATATACCCAAGACAGCTTTCTGAACACGGTACGGTGATTATGAGTTTTTAGTTAAGTCCTTCGGGCTAACAAATGCACCAGCAATTTTTATGGATCTGATAAATAGGGTGTTCAAGCCATTTTTAGACGTGTTCGTGATAATGTTTATAGATAATATTCTTTTCTATTCAAGATCAAAAGAGGACTATGCTAGTCACTTACGAAAGGTGTTGTAGATTCTTCGTGATCGTAAGTTATTTGCAAAGTTCTCTAAATGTGAGTTTTGGTTAAAATCTGTAGCATTCTTAGGTCATATTGTATCTGATGAAGGACTAACGGTTGATACTCAAAAAATAGATGTTGTGAAGAACTAGCCACGACCTACAACGCCTACAGAGATTTGTAGTTTCCTCGGATTGGCAAGTTATTATAGAAGGTTTGTTGAAGGATTTTCTTCCATTGATTCACCTTTAACAAAACTAACACACAAGGCAACCAAGTTTCAATGGAACGATGCATGTGAAAAGAGTTTCCAAGATCTGAAGAATAAGTTGACTTCTACACCTGTATTGGTACTTCCAGAAGGCACAAAAGGGTATGCGGTGTATTGTGATGCTTCAGGGATTGGCTTGGGATGTGTATTGATGCAGTATGGTAAAGTGATAGCTTATGCCTTAAGAAAATTCCAGCCACATGAGAATAATTATCCGACACATGATCTTGAGCTAGCAGCAGTAGTATTTGCTTTAAAGATATGGCGCCACTACTTGTATGGGGTTCATGTTGACATATATACCGACCATAAGAGTTTGCAATATATCTTTAAGTACAGGGACCTAAATTTGAGGTAGCGGAGGTGGCTTGAACTATTAAAAGATTATAATATTGATATTTTGTATCATCCGGGGAAAGCAAACGTAGTAGCTGATGCGTTAAGTCGTAAGGCAATGGTGAGCACTTATGGGCAGTCCACAGAAAGATAAGGGATGACTAAATATCTACACCAACTATCTAGCTCGGGAGTTCACCTTTTTGAATCTCCAGACGAAGGGGTTATTGTGCAAAATGCTGCAGAATCCTCGTTAGTAACTGAAGTAAAAGAAAAGCAGTATGCAGACCCTATTTTATTACAGCTTAAGGAAAATGTACAACAAGGTATGACAAAGGCATTTGAGCTTACGCAAGAGGGAGTGCTTCAGTGCCAAAACAGATTATGTGAATCTAATGTAGATGAGTTAAGAAAAAGGATTATAACAGAGGCACATCATTCCAGGTATTCTATCCATCCGGGAACAACTAAAATGTACCATGATCTGAAAGGAATATATTGGTGGGGTGACATAAAGAAGAACATTGCAGAATTTGTAGCCCAATGTCCAAATTGTCAAAAAGTAAAAGTAGAGCATCAGAAGCTTGGAGGTTATATGCAATGTATGGATCTTCCAATTTGGAAGTGGGACATGATCAAAATGAATTTCATCACTGGTTTGCCTCCTACATTTTGGAAATTTGATTCCATATTGGTTATAGTTGGCAGACTTACTAAGTCAGCACACTTCTTACCTGTTAAGACTACTTTTACAGCTAAAGAGTATGCAAAATTATGTGTTAAAGAGATAGTTCAACTACACAGAGTTTTGATCTCTATTATATATGATAGGGGAGCTCAATTTACTACAAACTTTTGGAAGTCTTTTCAGAGGAGTTTGGGTACACAAGTGAATTTAAGTACAACTTTACACCCTCAGACGGATGGACAGGAAGAACGTACGATACAAACACTTGAAGATATGTTGCGAGCTTGTGTATTAGACTTTAAAGGTAGTTGGGATGATCACTTACCTCTTATTGAGTTCACCTATAATAATAGCTATCATTCAAGTGTCAAGATGGTGCCTTATGAAGCCTTATACGGGAGGAAATGTAGGTCACCAATTGGGTGGTTTGAAGTAAGTGAGACTATTTTTTTTGGACCAGATCTTGCTCATCAAGCCATGGAAAAGGTAAAGGTGAAACAACAACGACTAGGAACAGCCCAAAGTCGACACAAATCATATGCCGATGTTAAAAGAAGGGGGCTAGAGTTTGCTATAGGTGATTGGGTATTTTTGAAAGTGTCGCCAATGAAATGGGTGATGAGATTTGGGAAAAAAGGAAAGCTAAGTCCACGTTATATAGGACCATATAAGATTATCCAAAGATTTGGCCAAGTCGCATATGAGTTAGAACTACCCCAAGAGCTCTCCACAGTTCAACCAGTGTTTCACGTCTGAATGCTTCAAAAGTGTATAGGAGATCCATCTCATATTACTCCTAATAAAGATGTACAAGTTACGGAAGATCTCACCTATGAAGAAGTACCTATTGCTATTCTGGATCGATAAGTTAAGAAGTTAAGAAATAAAGAAGTATCTTTCGTAAAAGTACTTTAGAGGAGTCAACAGGTAGAAGAAATCACATGAGAGGCTGAGGAAATGATGAAAACTAAGTATCCTCAATTATTTGAAATCAAAAAGGAAGCCTTAAATGCTGAATTGGAGCAATAACAAGTAAGTATATATATATATAAGTATTATGTGAAAGCATAAATATTAAACTTAGGGTTGAACTTGTTTAGGCTGAGTACTGATGATACAATATTCGAGGATGAATGTTCCTAAGGGGGGGAGGATGTAACACCCCATACATTTTCAAAACTTATACGACCAACCTAGCATGGATAAAAGTATTTAAACTTGAGATAATGAGGATGTATTTAAGCGTAAAGTTAAAGTTAAGTGGTGGATTAAGGTAGAAGGATTAAGACGTTGGAAAAAGGGGAGAACATAAGCGAGGTGCTTTCGTGACTTAATTAAGATAGTAGGTGTATCACCTACTTAAACTATTGGGCTTAAATTGAGACATATGTTAATGGACTCAATTGAGGCCCAAACTAAGTACACAAAATGGGAAAGATGACTAGCCCAAAACCTAAGATTAATCAAGGCCCAACATGACATGATCCAACTAAAAATAACCCAAGTAGGTGGGCTATTTTGGACAACCTATATAAACCAAGTAGGTGCATCACCTACTTGGACTTTTTGACCAAAGACTTCGCTAAGGATGGATGGAAAGAGGCGGTTCAAAGAGGGAGTATATAGAGTTGAAATTCATCTTATTTTCTTCACATTTCACTTGCCAAATTCTAGGTTTTTAATTAAAAACTCTCTCCTCTCTCAAACCCCAATCAACCGCCCCTATTTCCCTTTAGGGTTCTTGGACAAATCCTCTACTTTGTAAGCCTTGGTAAGTTTTTACCCTTATATATTAAGGTAATATATGTATAAGAGGTTGTGGAAATCATGTTGGTTATGTTTAAGAAGTATAGGGCAGTCCCTTTTTTTGGTGGCAGTCCACTTGTGTTTAGTTTTAAAGGATTTTCCCTCCTTGTGGTTTAAACTTGTAAAAGAGCTTAAGATCTTAAAGAAATTAAGTTGGAGGGATGAAATTTCAGTAGGTTAGGGTGTTTTTTTTCCCCTAATTCATTCCTCTTTATGTAATGCTTGGTGGAAATGTTTATACGTGTTTATATATGGAACGTTTGGTGTAGTGAAAAGAGAATACTCTTTTGTTATGTTAAAGTGAATTTTGAAACCATTGTGAACTGTATTTGGTATGTTATTGTGGAAGGCATTTAGGTGTCTTGATGGAATAAATATGTGGAGTTGCATTGAGGTATTAATGTGAAATATGAACTTGGTAGGAAATCCTATCGGTTTGTAACATTGGTGTTGGTTTGTGGATTGTTTTGGTGGCATTGTTGTTGTGAGGTAGTAAGTTATAGTGTAAAGGGGTGGAATAAGGTTGTATGACATTATAAGGAAGGGGGGAGTGATACATCATGTATTTAGGAGTTGAACGGTTTTTACATCCCATTAAGTAACTAATTACCGTCTTGTAAACTTGTAATGTAACTAGCTTTTAATGTTAGTTCCATTATGTTCTTAAATTGTAGAGTAACACTTAAAGGAAGATCTGAATCATTATAAGGACGTGGTGGGAAGATAAGGTATGTAAGGTTACTCTTTTTCATATCCTTTGGCAGCATAAAATGTCCACGTAGTTAACAACCTTGTTTCCACTTCGTAATGTCTTAATGCACCTCAATATATGTTTATTGTCAAGTTGGCATGTCTACTGTCACTAGCCAATTTCTGGTATTCCCATCTTAGTCAACTAAGATCTATCTATTAGTTTGGCTTCTAAGCATTTCAATTGTGTACAAGTATTTTTATTTTACTCAAGCGCTGTTATTCCAAAAATTCCATAATGTTATAACCACCAATATAACAATCTCAAAGACTAAATAAAGTAAGCAACTTAAAGCTGGTTATGTGTGGGTGGCAGCTCAGGGGTGAAAGCCTAGCATGGGCCGATCCCGACTGATTTCTATGGGTGGCAGCTCAGGGGCGTAAGCCTATCATGGGCCGATCCTGATTTGTATACCACCGATCAGTTGGTCATTTGTACTACATAGATTATTAAAGTTTATAAAGGAAAGAAGGAAAAAGTAAAGTAAAGAATGTAATGTACGTGGTTTCCCAGATACCAGCTAAGGTGGGTTATTAACATTAGCTATACACTTGTACTTGATGTCACTTAAACTTTTGGATTATGTACAGTTGTTTTTAGCCTTATATACTCAGTACATTCTTTTGTACTGACGTCCCTTTTGGGGGACCTGATAACGAATTAAAGAGGGAAGAACAAGAAGGAAAGAAAACAAAAGAAGGATATGTGGATTAATATTCAAACTCTTGAATTTATGGGCAACAAGGGACTTGATACCCTCACCTCCCAATTGAATTCAACAATTTAAACACAAACCCTAGTTTGAGAAAATCAAAGGAAACTAAGAAACCACAAATGAGTAACCTTCGATTAACCAAACCAAAAAGTTCACCAACAATTCCAAGATCCACACTACTAAAATTACCAACTAATGCTAGGCTTCACCTAGAACTACAAGCTAAATGCTAGGCTTCACCTAGAAACTACAAGCTTCAAAGCTCGATGTTCAATATTCCTCAAAAGTCTCATGTAAAATGAGGAATTATCCTATTTATACTAGAGAAATAAAAGACAACTAGTATTACAAATATGCCCTTAATGAGAGACAAGGTCCTTGTTTGGTGACTCTTGTTGTGAATTCTTCAAATTAAAATCTAGCCACTTGTACAAATAGCCTCTTTTCTTTATCCACATCACTCCCATGGACTCTTAAGCTTTCTTTTTCACGAACATTCTATGTGTCATCCACGTCATCCATGCTCGTGTCAACCATGCGATCCACGTTAGTATCATTCTCCCTTTCTTAAAAAGGATTCGTCCTTGAATCCTAACCTTGCAAACACATGAGAAGGAGAAAAACCAAAGCATCCTCAAAGTTTCAGGGTTAGTACAAGGGTTAGCAACAATATCACCATGCCAAGGAGGCACAAATTTAAGATACAACCAAATATCCTTTGCTTTCAATAAAGCCAATCCATCATTCATGGAGCAAAGGTTTTGGGTATTATAAACATCAAGAGACAAGGCAAACACAAAGATATTTGTGGCATCAAGAACTCCAAAAGATGGTACTACATTTAACTTGGGAGCCATAAGACATAATTATTTCATTGTCTCACAAAAAGGCCACACTAAAAGTGGTGTAATCACCCACAAGGGTTCATCCGAGTCAAAGAACCAAAAGACCCACATATCTCTACCTCCATTCAAAATAAATTCCATACCATCATGAGTATCATCATAAGCAAAGAGGTAGTAGAGAAAGGTGTTAAGCTCACTATTCTCATCTAGGATGTGCCAAAAGATAAGGACACTGGTAGATAAGAAGAGATATTTTAAGCACCAAACAACCCTCTCTATCAAGCAATTTCCTAAAGAAAGGAAGTGCACCAATGAATCCATGCTACTAGAATAGTCGAGGAATCTATTAGGAGTCAAATCACTCCATTCTAAACAATACTCCCAAGGAGTTGGGGTCCCTCCTATCATAGCACCAAGCATGCTTCCAAGAGTCCTATTTGAAACTTTAACTTGTCCAACCCTATGAAGGTGACAAGGAGCTTTCAATATCAATGGACTCTCCCAAAAATAAATGATCAACTTAGCATCCACAAGAATGAGACCATATTTGAGAAAAGGGTCATCATATGCAAAAAACTAGTAAAGAAAGGAATAAAGGGCATTCAACTCATCCCAAGGGTTCTCAATTGTTAATACGCACTTTAAGGCAAGAATATTAGCAAAACGGTATTCACAATTTGAAACACAAGAGGATAAGATTAAGCATTTCAAGTACACTTCATTGTCCTTCCTCAAACAAACTTCCACAAGGAACATGCTCCTAAGAATCCATCCTAACACCTCAACTTGTCTAACCACATAAGTGTGACAAGGAGTAGGACACATAATTTGGGCATCACGGATACACCAAAGAATCTTGGAGACTTCAATCTTCTCATGGTATGGTGAGGGATCACTTATTTCCAAGATTCTACTTTCCATAAGGAAAATATCATCATGTCTCCAAGGATCACTAGGAATAGGAGGGGGTAGATACATAGCTTAGGAACAAGCATTGGAGATTGTTTTCTTGTCTTGTACACATGCTTCACAAGGATCATCCACCCACTTCATTGTAGAAGGTTCCTTGGTAGGTAACTCCCCTTATTGAGCCAATTCTTTCTCCTCCTTGGTAAGTTCTTCTTTCTTAAGTTCTTTTCGAAGCTCTCTCATTATCTTGTAGTCCTCACTTACTTGATAGGCTGTTAATGGAACAAGAGTGTGCTTTCGTCCTTGAAATACTAATGAGTATTTGTTGGACTCCACTTGATATCGGACATCTCTATCGACTATCCAAGGTCTACCAAATAACATATGACAAGATTGCATGGGCAAAACATCATATAACACCTTATCTTGATACTTTCCAATACTAAAATTCATGACCACTTGTTTGGTTACCTCTACTTCATCATTCTTAATGAGCCGTTGAAGTTTGTATGGCTTGGGGTGTCTTTGTGTATGAAGATTCATTCTATGAACCATAGTTCAACTCACCACATTAGTACTACTCCTACCATCAATGACTAAGGAACATACCCTATCAATCATCTTGAACCTTGCATGGAATAGGTTCACACTTTGATCAAGTTTCTCTTTAGAAAGATCCCCCATGATTTGATTTAGATCACAAGAAGGGTTCCAATCCTTCTCCAATTTCTCATAATCTACATTCAAAGTTGTGTCATCATGCCTAACCTTAGGCTAATCACAATCATTCTCAACCTCATACTCTTATCACATTTTTAGCACAAGGTCCATCACACAAGATCACATTTGACCTCCTTTGTGGACATTCTCTAGCAATATGTCCTTTACTTTGACATTTATAACATCGAATGATAGAAGGAGAAGAAGATTGAGGTATATCATGCTTACCTCCATAGGCTTGATCTTTCCCTTTTGTGTTGTAGTTAGCTTGAATAGCTTGACTACCATCTTGGAACATTGGAAGACTCACCATGTTGTGACCCATCCCTTGATTTGGAATACCTTGACCACCATATCGATCACTTAGATCTTCACACCTACTTCCTTCATCCCTATACCTATCATCACTATCCCATTTCCCTTGACATTTCATGCCTTAGTTTGTACCAAAGCCTTCGGGTCCTTTCCACCATTTATTTGGGTTAACATCTTCACAAATTTCATCATAAAAAGGGTTTTGATAATAGATATCTTGGTAGGGTACTTGTGGGTAGTGTTGTTGGATTGGAACATAGGGTACATGCAAGGATGCATGTGATACATTTTGTGGAGGTGCTTGGATTCTAACTTGGGTCTCCACAAAAGAAGGACTCATTTATGGTGGATGATATAGTTGGGTATTTGGTTATGGGGTGACTTGCCTAACATAGCTCGGGTTCATTCGGAATGTAGCTTGAGGGTAAGTTTGGTTCCAATTTGGTTGGGGGTAGTATTGGTTGGATTCTTGACCCGAGGTCCTTCTTATTTCTTCACTTTGACTTGTCATAGGGAACCTCCTTTCAATCATACTATCCATCCTTTTCACCCTTTTCTCCATACATCTAAACCTTCTATTTGTTTCAACCACCCTTTCATTCACATTGGTCACTCTCCTTGATACATTGGAATTTGTCACCATGTTGTTAATCGAGATCCTTCCTCCATGGTTATAAGAAAAATGATTAGACATTGTACCTAAAAAACTCAACAAACAATACTAGTGGTAAAAGCCTCACATCACTCATATGTAAATTCTCAACTCACCTCCTAAAGTGTCGTCTCAAAATTGGTGGTGAACTCTAGTTTTGCTTGATCAATTCAAGATCACCTATCCTTTGTGGTGGAATGGATTCTTGTAACTCTTGAAAGAAGGAAGACTTGATTGATGGTAAAAGGACTTGAATCAAGAAGTTTATCAACAAATTAAGATGAGAAAAGTTGAAGAAAAGAAGCACGAAAGAAAACGGACTCAAAACAAAACTAAGTAACAAAAGTAGAAAAGTTACTTGTGTTACTTAATTTGAAGGATCAAAAAAGTGATTTGGTGTCTTAAAACTAATTAACAAGTGATTAAATATGTTAATTACTTGTTAATTAGTTAGTAAATTGAAGGAGAAAAAGGTTAAAAAAGAATCACGAAATTTGGACTCTTAGAAAAAATTTGAGGCCTTGAAGAAGTTCATCACTTTAAAGGGGTTTGATTTGATGATTTGATGATTCAAACTAGTTAAAAAGTGATTAAAGATTTTAATTACTTGTTAAATAGTTGAGGAATCTAAGAAGAGAGAGAATAAAAAAAGAATCACGAAGTTCGGACACTTAGAACAATTTTTAGGTCCAAAAAACTTTAGGACCCCAAAAAAAAAAAAAACTGAGTGTTGAAACCTAAAAAATTCAGCTCTCTGAAGTTGACTTGCACGCGCCACGTGGCGCGAGTGGGCTGGTGGGCGCTGAGTTGGCTACTGTATGGCAGTCGATGGTTGACTTTGACCGTTGATTATTGACGTGGCAGTCCATGTGGAATTTTTTTTCCAATTTTTATTTCCAGATTTTGATTTTTTTAATTTTTTTTTCAAATTTCGAATATTTTATTCATTTATTTTTAATTTTTTTTCGAAATTCCACAAATGGACCTACTAACACTTGACCAACTTTAACTTTAAAATTTTTGGATCAAAGTGTACCTTTATATCTTCTTCTTCAAGAACAAGATGAAGATGCTCAAGAACACTAACAAAAACCCCCAATCTTCACATCCACATAACTTCTTCGTTCCAACTTCAAATTCTATGAAATTTTCACCAAAGTGTTTCTTTTAACACAACGAACAAAACCCACTAACTCTTAGCCCTCAAAACCAAGCTAAACATAAACTCACATTTCAAAATTGGCCAAGTTTCAAAAGCTTCAAACCCTTCAATGACAACTTCACTTTTCCAACTCCAATTTGAACAAAATTCGAGATTTAGGCTCAAAAAACACTAGAGAATCAAGATCTAGTGTCAAAAACAATAAATCAAAACAATTTTTTTTTTTGGATTTTTGAAGAAATCAAAATCCCAAGATTAAGATTTGTGAAAACAAACCTTAACCTTACTCTAGTACAAAATGATAACGAATCAAAGAGGAAAGAAAAATGATACACTATCAAGTCCACAACACAAAGTTCCAACAACCAACAACAAGAAAAACAAATGAAACACAAAAATCAGCAAGAGAACAACAAGTGCTAGTGAATCGAAAGAGCCCCACACGGCTTCACTAGACTTCAAGATTACAAATACAACATTAACAAGATCACAAAAAGATAGTAACTTGACATAAAATATTCAAGAGTCTAAGAAGCCTAACAATAAGAGAGGACCCTAAGACTGTTGAATATTAACACCAAGTTCTTACTTGGACCAAGAGGAACCCTATGACCTCAAGATCCTTGTTTCTAGCCAAGATACAACACAAGTATCCCTCTCTTGTGAGCCAAAATAGAGAGAGAGAGAGAGCCAAAATATTACAAGTGTTATGTTCAAAATGATAATGGGAGAACTACCCCAAGTAACCCTAATATTGTCTATTTATATTACAAGGCAGAAAATGACCAGTTTGCCCCTTACCATGGGGCGGCCTTGGAGTGTAAGTTTATTACACTTTAAGGTCCCTCTTCACACTTAAAACATTTAGACCATTAGGTGGATTAGTCACCAACTCACACACGGCCATTTGCATGAACAAGGCTTGGAGTTTTTGCAATTCCCGAGCTTGGCTTCGTGTGAATGGTCATGGAATTGTTGGACAGCTTGCTCCACCCATATCATCCTCTCCATCTTGAGAGGAATTTGACCTCAAATTTGGTATTTGGTCATCTTCAACCGCATTCACGAGAGAAAGATCACAAACGTTGAAGGTGTTGTGCACTTGATATTTCGGTGGAAGGTCAATCTTGTAGGCGTTGTCATTGATCTTCTCAAGTACTTGGAATGGACCATCTCCCCTCGGCATAAATTTGGACTTTATTTGAGATGGAAACCGATCCTTCCAAAGATGCACCCACACCCAATCTCCCAGTTCAAGAATGAATTTTTTTCTCCCCTTGTTGGCCCTCCTTGCAATCTCTTGGTTTTTCTTCTCAAGTTGAAGCCGCACCTTCTCATGTAACTTCTTCATAGAATCTGCCCGCTTGCTTCCATCTAAGCTAATCATTATATCACTTGGAAAAAGTGTTAAATCCAAAGGGGTAAGGGGGTTGAGGCCGTATACACACTCAAAGGGAGTCATTCCCGTACTTGAGTGTATGACATAGTTATAGGCAAATTCAATCAATGGTAAGTGCTCTTCCCAAGAAGTCACTTTTTCTTTAACCATGGAACGTACCATAGCACCCAAAGTCGTATTTACTACTTCCATTTGGCCATTGATTTGTGAGTGGTAGGACGTAGAGAACAACAACTTGGTACCAAGCCTAGCCCACATGGACTTCCAAAAGTGACTTAGGAACTTAGAGTCCCTATCACTCACAATGGTCCTCGGAACACCATGCAATTTAACAATATTATCAACAAATAAAGAGGCCACGCTAGGTGCGTCATCACATTCAGAGCAAGGAATAAAGTGCTCCATTTTAGAAAACTGATCGACTACAACAAAGATACTATCCCGGCCTCATCGAGTCCTTGGAAATCCCAACATAAAATCCATAGATATATCAAGCCAAGGACGTAGAGGGGTGGGAAGCAGGGTGTACAACCCATGAGGTAGGAGTCGAGATTTGGCTCTCTTGCATTCTACACATTGGCCGCAAATCCTAGCCACATCCTTGCGCATTCTAGGCCAATAGAATTGCTCCTCCAATATTTCGAAGGTCTTTTTGACCCCAAAATGACCCATTAGCCCACCATCATGTGCTTTCCTCACAAAAAACTCTCTCCAAGAGCTAGAGGGTACACACAATCATCTACCTTTAAATAAGTAACCATCAAACTTGGCATATGGATTTGAACCCCTAGCAGAATCCCACTTCTCCCTACCCAATTCTTCGCATTCCCTAAAGATAGGAGCAAAGTGAGGGTCCTTGGGATAAAATTCTCTTAAACTCTCAAAACCCATCAACTTCGATGACAAAGTGGACACAAGAACATGTTTTCTAGACAAAGCATCGGCTACTACATTGTCCTTACCCTTTTTGTATTGGATAACATAAGGAAAGGTCTCAAGGAACTCAATCCATTTGGCATGCCGTTTGTTAAGCTTGTCTTGGGCCCGAAGACGCTTTAAGGATTCATGGTCCGTTCGGATCACGAACTCTTTAGTCCATAGGTAGTGTTGCCAAGTGGCCAAGGCTCTAATCAAGGAATACTACTCTAAATCATACGTGGAGTAGTTTAAAGTTGCTCCTTTGAGATTTTTGCTAAAATAAGCGATAGGTTTTGAATTTTGCATCAAAACTGCCCCTATGCCTACTTTACTCGCATCGCACTCGACTTCGAATGTCTTATCAAAGTTGGGAAATTGTAACAAGGGCGCGGAGATGAGCATAGCTTTCAAGGCTTCAAAAGCCTTAGCTTGCTCATCACCCCACTTGAAGGGTTGTTCTTTTCGAATGACCTCGGTCAAGGGGGCGGCTATGGTGCTAAATCCTTTGACAAACCTTCTATAAAAACTAGCCAACCCGTGGAAGCTTCTTACTTCTCCAACGGTTTGTGGGGTTGGCCAATTTTTGATAGCATTTATCTTGGATTCATCCACTTCGGCCCCTCTTGAACTAACAACAAAACCCAAGAAAACAACTTCATTAACACCAAAGGAGGACTTTTCCAGATTTGCATACAATTTTTCCTTTCTAAGGACATCAAGCACACATTGTAAATGCATCACATGCTCTTCTAAAGACTTACTATACACCAAGACATCATCAAAGTAGACAACAACAAACTTTCCAATAAATGTCCTCATCACATGATTCATTAGCCTCATAAAAGTATTTGGAGCATTTGTTAGGCCGAAGGGCATAACCATCCACTCATAGAGACCACACTTGGTCTTGAAGGCGGTTTTCCATTCATCACCGGGTTGCATTCTTATTTGGTGATAGCCACTTCTTAAATCAATCATGGAAAACAAACATGAACCATTCAATTCATCTAGAATGTCATCTAACCGAGGAATAGGGTGGCGATATTTTACAGTAATCTTGTTGATGGCTCGGCAGTTCACACACATGCGCCATGTTCCGTCCTTTTTGGGCACTAGTAGAACCGGAACCGCACCCGAACTCATGCTCTCCTTGATATACCCTTTGTTGAGGAGCTCCTCAACTTGACGTTGCAATTCTTTGGTGTCCGTAGGGTCGCTCCTATAAGCCGGCTTGTTTGGCAATTGTGATCCCGAAACAAAGTCAATTTGGGGCTCAATTCCCCGAAGCGGGGGCAATCCTTGCGGAAGTTCCTTAGGAAATACATCTTCATAATCCTGCAACACACAAGAAATCAAAAGAGAAATGGAAGAATTAGTGGGGTTAATATTAAAACAATGAGCCAAAAGTAACATAGGCGTGTCCTCATCATGATCCACGAAGAGTTCCTTCTTTCTAACCAACGTCACCATATTTTCTTTCCCTTTTGATGTTGGTGCAGCCTCGGGTACCCCTACTGCCCCACCTTTGGGTTCCCCTCTTTTTTCTTCCTTTTCAAATTTCTGTCCCTTTTCCTTCAATTCTCTCATCTTTTGATGCCACTCATTTACTTGGGAAGGCGAAAGAGGATGAAGTGTAACCCTTCGACCGTCCTTCTCAAGTGTATATCGATTGGACCTCCCCTCGTGTTTGGTAGACCTATCATATTACCAAGGTCTACCTAGCAACAAGTGACATGCTTGCATTGGTATTATGTCACAAAGCACTTCATCGTGGTAGTTTCCCACCTTAAACCGTATCACACATTGCCTTGTGACCTTTAATTCACCACATTCATTCAACCATTGTAACTTGTAAGGACTAATGTGCGGTGTAGTTGGTAACTTCAAGAAGTTTACCATAGTATTACTAACAACATTTGCACAACTACCACTATCGATCACCAAGGTGCACACACTTCCCTTTACAAGACATTTAGTATGGAATAGATTTTCCCTTTGGCTTGGGTCATCGATTGCCTTACTATTCATGACGTGCCTAACTACAAAGTTTGGAACCACACACTCCCCTTCTTGCGGATAAAAATCTTCACCATCATCACCATCTTTATCATGTGGTCCATTATCGGGTTCCTCTCCATCTTGAGGCTCGGGCTCATCCTCTCCATGTTTACGACCTACCTCCTCACTAAGGTAATACAATCTCCCTTCCCATAGGATCACGTTGCGTCGGTTTGGAAATTCATTGGCCTTATGTCCCCAACCTTGGCACTTGAAATATTGGAATCTTTTTAGGTTAGGATACTTGTGAACTTCTGATTTTGGAGGAATTTTGTGGTCTATTTTGGGCTCGAGCAGTCTTGTAGTGGCGGGTTGGTCCTTGTTTTTGGGTCAGCCCGAGGTGGCTTGTCCCCTTGCCTTGAACGACGACCTATCTTTAAGTTCCCTTTCAATCTCAAAAGCCGCCTGGAAAATACCCTCAACGGTATCAAACTTGTGAAGTGTTAATTGAGTGGAGATCTCTTTGTTCAACCTACACTTGAACCGGATGATGTCATGACTGATTTGCTCCCCACGATGATCAAGTTTCAACATGAGTTGTTGAAACTCATCAAAATACGCCATCACACTCTTGTTACCTTGACGCAAGTTGTACAATCTAGCAAGCAACTCATGGCGATATCTCTCGGGAAGGTACCGTTGTCTCATCAAGTACCTCAACCAAAACCAAGGTGGTGGATGTCCATCAACTACTTCATTACTAAACTGCTTGACGTACTCCCACCAAGTGTTAGCATAATCCTCAAAATGAGCTATAGGATAACAACCTTTCTTTTCTTCCGAGATATCATTAACTTGGAATACTTTATCACAAGCCGATTCCCAAGCTAAGTAGGCCTCAGGGTCACTTTCACCCTTAAAGATGGGTAGGCTCAACTTGATGGTGTTGATGCCTATATCTCTCTCTTGGTATTAGTTTCCCCTTTCTCCATACCCTCGGTATCTGCTTGGATCTCCACGACCCCCTCTCATCTCCTCCTCCCTCATGTAAATATCATCAAAGGCTCCATATCCTTCATATTCCTCTCTACCATATTCCTCAAAGTGGGCTGGACGGTTTTGGGCATTTTGGACTTGATTTGGAGGAATTGGATTTTGTGGAGGTAGTGGTCTTTGGTTTAATGGAGCTTGGAATGGAGGATTTGGATTTGGCAGAGGTACTTGACGTCCAAATCCCTCTTTTGGAACTTGAGGAGTTTGGAATTGTATTGGTCTAGTGGGGTCACGGTTTGGAGGGAAAGGAGTGGTTTGGCTTGTCGAATTTAGTGGAGCTTGAGATGTATTTAGCATTTGGTGCAAGGTTTCGGGAGTGATGGTTGCGGAGGAAGTTCTATCATGCCCATTGGTAGAAACATGTAGAGGAGTAGAAGGGTGAGAATTCCTTTGACTCTCCACTTGTTCTAATCTCCCACTAATAGTCGACACTTCTCCCTTTATTGCTGCCAAATCCCCTCTCACAGCCCCAAATTCCGTATTCAACCTTTCAAGTGTTCGGGTAACGGCCTCAAGAGTGACCCTCATGGAGACAATTGCATTAGTATCCATATTTTGGGACGTGTTCCCTTCCATTGCCAAGGTATTACACTCTTTGGATCACCTCACAATTGAGTTCCACAAGTGTTGTAGATTGGCTAGTAACCCGTGAATCCTTTAAGGTATGAGTAAGCTCTTATTCAGAGTGGATTTTTGTTTGAAGACTCAAAGAATTCTCTTCGGACTAGAACCAAGAAGTAACAACGTATTCAAAATATAAAAAAGCACCCAAGTAATCGTTGACACGAACAACGGATTCAAAGGACTAATTGACAACCTAGTAGGAATGTACTAGTTTGTTAATTAGTTCTAGAACCAAGTAAGGAAACAAAGAATCAACCATTATAAACTAGGAAAAGAGTATCCGAATTTGAGCTTATTAGTGACGTGGCAACATGTAATTGGTCTTGGGCCCCACATGATTTTTTTTTTTTGTCAAAAATCTGAAATTTCAAGATTCACACAACTTGTAATGGATGACAATGGTTTTGGAGGGAAGGTAAAGTCTTGTACTCTTTTTCAAATTTTCAAACTCAAAAGGTAATATTTGACTATACTAATCCCACAAAACAAGGTTCCGTGATTTAAGGAAAAGTGGTTGTCAAGTCTAGGAAGTGATGTGTGCAAGTCTTCTCACCAACAACTTTATAACTTTTGTCTTACAACCCTTTGGATCTATTTTATAATTTTGTTTTCTTAAGTTGTAAGAATAGATCAAGAACAAGATGAACACCACAACAACATTCAAGAACACTACATCAACTCCTTCAAGAACATAACACAAAAGCCACCAATGGTCATCAACAAGGTACAACCTACGGCCCACTTCAAGTCACCACAACAATGGTCAATATTATAAGCTCAACTTTAGATCTAGACACTTTAGTGTTGGTGGGAAAGAAACCAACACTAGAAACACACTAAACAAGAAAAATAACACCTAGATCTAAACATGCAAACACCAATCTCGGTTGAGACAACACCTAGAAGAAGGGGGCTAGAGTTTGCTATAGGTGATTGGATATTTTTTAAAGTGTCGCCAATGAAAGGGGTAATGAGATTTGGGAAAAAAGGAAAGCTAAGTCCACGTTATATAGGACCATATAAGATTATCCAAAGATTTGTCCAAGTCTCATATGAGTTGGAACTACCCCAAGAACTCTCCACAGTTCATCCAGTGTTTCATGTCTCAATGCTTCAAAAGTGTATAGGAGATCCATCTCATATTACTCCTACTGAAGATTTACAAGTTACGAAAGATCTCACCTATGAAGAAGTACCTATTGCTATTCTGGATCGATAAGTTAAGAAGTTAAGAAATAAAGAAGTAGCTTCTGTAAAAGTACTTTGGAGGAGTCAACAGATAGAATAAATCACATGGGAGGATGAGGAAATGATGAAATCTAAGTATCCTCAATTATTTGAAATCGAAAAGGAAGCCTTAAATGCTGAATTGGAGCAATAACAAGTAAGTATATATATATATAAGTATTATGTGACAGCATAATGATTAAACTTAGGGTTGAACTTGTTTAGGCTGAGTACTGATGATATAATATTCGAGGACGAATGTTCCTAAGGGGGGAAGGATGTAACACCCCATACATTTTCAAAACTTATACGACCAACCTGGCATGGATAAAAGTATTTAAACTTGAGATAATGAGGATGTATTTAAGCGTAAAGTTAAAGTTAAGTGGTGGATTAAGGTAGAAGGATTAAGACGTTGGAAAAAGGGGAGAACATAAGCGAGGTGCTTTCGTGACTTAATTAAGATAGTAGGTGTATCACCTACTTAAACTATTGGGCTGAATTGAGACATATGTTAATGGACTCAATTGAGGCCCAAACTAAGTACACAAAATGGGAAAGATGACCAGCCCAAAACCTAAGATTAATCAAGGCCCAACATGACATGATCCAACTAAAAATAACCCAAGTAGGTGGGCTATTTTTGACAGCTTAAATAAACCAAGTAGGTGCATCACCTACTTGAACTTTTCTACCAAAGACTTGGCTAAGGATGGATGGAGAGAGGCCATTCAAAGAGGGAGTATGTAGAGTTTAAATTCAGCTTATTTTCTTCACATTTCACTTGCCAAATTCCAGGTTTTTAATTAAAAACTCTCTCCTCTCTCAAACCCCAACCAACCGCCCCTATTTTGCTTTAGGGTTCTTGGACAAATCCTCCACTTTGCAAGCCTTGGTAAGTTTTTACCCTTATATATTAATGTAATATATGTATAAGAGGTTGTGGAAATCATGTTGGTTATGTTTAAGAAGTATAGGGCAGTCCCTTTTTTTGGTGGTAGTCCACTTGTGTTTAGTTTTAAAGGATTTGCCCTCCTTGTGGTTTAAACTTGTAAAGGAGCTTAAGATCTTAAAGAAATTAAGTTGGATGGATGAAATTTCAGTAGGTTAGGGTGTGTTTTTTCCCGTAATTCATTCCTCTTTATGTATAGCTTGGTGGAAATGTTTATACGTGTTTATAGATGGAACGTTTTGTGTAGTGAAAAGAGAATACTTTTTTGTTATGTTAAAGTGAATTTTGAAACCATTGTGAACTGTATTTGGTATGTTATTGTGGAAGGCATTTAGGTGTCTTGATGGAATAAATATGTGGAGTTGCATTGAGGTGGTAATGTGAAATATGAACTTGGTAGGAAATCCTATCGGTTTGTAACATTGGTGTTGGTTTGTGGATTGTTTTGGTGGCATTGTTGTTGTGAGGTAGTAAGTTATAGTATAAGGGGTGGAATAAGGTTGTATGGCAGTATAAGGAAGGGGGGAGTGATACACCATGTGTTTAGGAGGTTGAACGGTTTTTACATCCCATTAAGTAACTAATTACCGTCTTGTAAACTTGTAATGTAATTAGCTTTTAATGTTAGTTCCATTATGTTCTTAAATTGTAGAGTAACACTTAAAGGAAGATCTGAATCATTATAGGGACGTGGTGGGAAGATAAGGTATGTAAGATTACTCTTTTTCATATCCTTTGGCAGCATAAAATGTCCACGTAGTTAACAACCTTGTTTCCACTTCGTAATGTCTAAACGTACCTCAATATATGTTTATTGTCAAGTTGGCGTGTCTACTTTCACTAGCCAATTTCTGGTATTCCCATCTTAGTCAACTAAGATCTATCTATTAGTTTGGCTCCTAAGCATTTCAATTGTGTACAAGTATTTTTATTTTACTCAAGTGCTGTTATTCCAAAAATTGCATAATGTTATAACCACCAATATAACAATCTCAAAGACTAAATAAAGTGAGCAACTTAAAGCTGGTTCTGTGTGGGTGGCAGCTCAGGGGTGAAAGCCTAGCATGGGCCGATCCCGACTGACTTATATGGGTGGCAGCTCAGGGGCGTAAGCCTATCATGGGCAGATCCCGATTTGTATACCACCGATCAGTTGGTCATTTGTACTACATGGCTTATTAAAGATTATAAAGGAAAGAAGGAAAAAGGAAAGTAAAGAATGTAATGTACGTGGTTTCCCAGATACCAGTTAAGGTGGGTTATTAACATTAGCTATACACTTGTACTTGATGTCACTTAAACTTTTGGATTATGTACAGTTGTTTTTAGCCTTATATACTCAGTACATTCTTTTGTACTGACGTCCCTTTTGGGGGACCTGATAACAAATCAAAGAGGGAAGAACAAGAAGGAAAGAAAACAAAAGAAGGATATATGGATTAATATTCAAACTCTTGAATTTATGGGCAACAAGGGACTTGATACCCTCACCTCCCAATTGAATTCAATAATTTAAACACAAACCCTAGTTTGAGAAAATCAAAGGAAACTAAGAAACCACAAATGAGTAACCTTCGATTAACCAAACCAAAAAGTTCACCAACAATTCCAAGATCCACACTACTAAAATTATCAACTAATGCTAGGCTTCACCTAGAACTACAAGCTAAATGCTAGGCTTCACCTAGAAACTACAAGCTTCAAAGCTCGATGTTCAATATTCCTCAAAAGTCTCATGTAAAATGAGGAATTATCCTATTTATACTAGAGAAATAAAAGACAACTAGTATTACAAATATGCCCTTAATGAGAGACAAGGGCCTTGTTCGGTGACTCTTGTTGTGAATTCTTCAATTTAAAATCTAGCCACTTGTACAAATAGCCTCTTTTCTTTATCCACATCACTCCCATGGACTCTTAAGCTTTCTTTTTCACGAACATTCTATGTGTCATCCACGTCATCCATGCTCGTGTCAACCATGCGATCCACGCTAGTATCATTCTCCCTTTCTTGAAAAGGATTCATCCTTGAATCCTAACCTTGCAAACACATGAGAAGGAGAAAAACCAAAGCATCCTCAAAGTTTTAGGGTTAGTACAAGGGTTAGCAACAATATCACCATGCCAAGGAGGCACAAATTTGAGATACAACCAAATATCCTTTGCTTTCAATAAAGCCAATCCATCATTCATGGAGAAAAGGTTTTGGGTATTATAAACATCAAGAGACAAGGCAAACACAAAGATATTTGTGGCATCAAGAACTCCAAAAGATGGTACCACATTTAACTTGGGAGCCATAAGACATAATTATTTCATTGTCTCACAAAAAGGCCACACTAAAAGTGGTGTAATCACCCACAAGGGTTCATCCGAGTCAAAGAACCAAAAGACCCACATATCTCTACCTCCATTCAAAATAAATTCCATACCATCATGAGTATCATCATAAGCAAAGAGGTAGTAGAGAAAGGTGTTAAGCTCACTATTCTCATCTAGGATGTGCCAAAAGATAAGGACACTGGTAGATAAGAAGAGACATTTTAAGCACCAAACAACCCTCTCTATCAAGCAATTTCCTAAAGAAAGGAAGTGCACCAATGAAGCCATGCTACTAGAATAGTCGAGGAATCTATTAGGAGTCAAATCACTCCATTCTAAACAATACTCCCAAGGAGTTGGGGTCCCTCCTCCTATCATAGCACCAAGCATGCTTCCAAGAGTCCTATTTGAAACTTTAACTTGTCCAACCCTATGAAGGTGACAAGGAGCTTTCAATATCCATGGACTCTCCCAAAAACTAATGATCAACTTAGCATCCATAAGAATGAGACCACATTTGAGAAAAGGGTCGTCATATGCAAACAAGTAGTAAAGAAAGGAATAAAGGGCATTCAACTCATCCCAAGGGTTCTCAATTGTTAGTACGCACTTTAAGGCAAGAATATTAGCAAAACCGTATTCATAATTTGAAACACAAGAGGACAAGATTAAGCATTTCAAGTACACTTCATTGTCCTTCCTCAAACAAACTTCCACAAGGAGCATGCTCCTAAGAATCCATCCTAACACCTCAACTTGTCTAACCACATAAGTGTGACAAGGAGTAGGACACATAATTTGGGCATCACGGCTACACCATGTATTCTTTTCCAAACAACAAGTATAGTTGACATCCAAAACATGAAGCTCACACAATTTAAGCATAAAAGAAATAAACCATGAAAGAATCTTGGAGACTTCAATCTTCTCATGGTATGATGAGGGATCACATATTTCCAAGATTTTACTTTTCATAAGGAAAATATCATCATGTCTCCAAGGATCACTAGGAATAGGAGGGGGTAGATACATACCTTAGGAACAAGCGTTGGAGATTGTTTTCTTGTCTTGTACACATGCTTCACAAGGATCGTCTACCCACTTCTTTGAAGGAGGTTCCTTGGTAGGTAACTACCCTTCTTAAGCCGATTCTTTCTCCTCCTTGGCAAGTTCTTCTATCTTAAGTTCTTTCGGAAGCCTTCTCATTATCTTGTAGTCCTCACTTACTTGATAGGGTGTTAATGGAACAAGAGTGTGCTTTCGTACTTGAAATACTAATGAGTATTTGTTGGACTCCACTTGATATCGGACATCTCTATCGGCTAACCACGGTCTACCAAACAACATATGACAAGATTTCATGGGCAAAACATCACATAACACCTCATCTCGATACTTTCCAATGCTAAATTTCATGACCACTTGTTTGGTTACCTCTACTTCATCATTTTTAATGAGCCGTTGAAGTTTGTATAGCTTGGGGTGTCTTTATGTAGGAAGCTTCATTCTATCAACCATAGTGCAACTCACCACATTAGTACTACTCCTACCATGAATGACCAAGAAATATACCCTATCAATCATCTTGAACCTTACATGGAATAGGTTCACACTTTGATCAAGTTTCTCTTTAGAAAGATCCCCCATGATTTGATTTAGATCACAAGAAGGGTTCCAATCCTTCTCTAATTGCTCATAATCTACATTCAAAGTTGTGTCGTCATGCCTAACCTTAGGTTCATCACAATCATTCTCAACCTCATACTCTATCACATTTTTAGCACAAGGTCCATCACACAAGATCATATTTGACCTCCTCTGTGGACATTCTCTAGCAATATGTCCTTTACCTTGACATTTATAACATCGAATGATAGAAGGAGAAGAAGATTGAGGTACATCATGCTTACCTCCATAGGCTTGATCTTCCCCTTTTGTGTTGTAGTTAGCTTGAATAGCTTGACTACAATCTTGGAACATTGGAAGACTCACCATGTTGTGACCCATCCCTTGATTTGGAATACCTTGACCACCATATTGATCACTTCGGTCTTCACACCTTCCTCCTTCATCCCTATACCTATCATCACTATCCCATTTCCCTTGACATCTCATGCCTTGGTTCATACCAAAGCCTTTGAGTCTTTCCCACTATTCATTTGGGTTAACCTCTTCACACATTTCATCATAAAGAGGGTTTTGATAATAGATATCTTGGTAGGGTACTTTTGGGTAGTCTTGTTGGATTGGAACATAGGGTACATGCAAGGATGCATGTGATATATTTTGTGGAGGTGCTTGGCTTATAACATGGGTCTCCACAAAAGAAGGACTTATTTGTGGTGGATGATATGGTTGGGTATTTGGATATGGGGTGACTTGCCTAATATAGCTCGGGTTCATTCGGAATGTAGCTTGAGGGTAAGTTTGGTTCCAATTTGGTTGGGGGTAGTATTGGTTGGATTCTTGACCCGAGGTCCTTCTTATTTCTTCACATCAACTTGTCATGGGGAATCTCCGTTCAATCATACTATCCATCCTTTTCACCCTTTTCTCCATACCTCTAAACCTCCTATTTGTTTCAACCACCCTTTCATTCACATTGGTCACTCTCCTTGATACATTGGAATTTGTCACCATGTTGTTAACCGAGCTCCTTCCTCCATGGTTATAAGAAAAATGATTAGACATTGTACCTAAAAAACTCAACAAAAAATATTAGTGGTAAAACCCTCACATCACTCATATGTAAACTCTCAACTCACCTCCTAAAGTGTCGTCTCAAAATTGGTGGTGAACTCTAGTTTTGCTTGATCAATTCAAGATCACCTATCCTTTGTGGTGGAATGGATTCTTGTAACTCTTGAAAGAAGGACGACTTGATTGAAGGTAAAAGGACTTGAATCAAGAAGTTTATCAACGAATTAAGATGAGAAAAGTTGAAGAAAAGAAGCACGAAAGAAAACGGACTCAAAACAAAACTAAGTAACAAAAGTAGAAAAGTTACTTGTGTTACTTAATTTGAAAGATCAAAAAAGTGATTTGGTGTCTTAAAACTAGTTAAAAAGTGATTAAATATGTTAATTAGTTAGGAAATTTAAGGAGAAAAAGGTTAAAAAAAGAATCACAAAATTTGGACTCTTAGAAAATTTTTGAGGCTTGGAAGAAGTTCATCACTTTAAAGGGGTTTGATTTGATGATTTGATGATTCAAACTAGTTAACAAGTGATTAAAGATATTAATTACTTGTTAAATAGTTGAGGAATCGAAGGAGAGAGAGAACCAAAAAAGAATCTCGAAGTTTGGACACTTAGAACAATTTTTAGGTCCAAAAAACTTTAGGACCCCCAAAAAAACAACTAAGTGTTGAAACCTGAAAAATTCAGCTCTCTGAAGTTGACTTGCACGCGCCACGTGGTGCGAGTGGGCTGGTGGGGGCTGAGTTGGCTACTGTGTGGCAGTCAATGGTTGACTTTGACCATTGACTGTTGACGTGGCAGTCCATGTGGAATTTTTTTCCCTTTTTTTTTTTCCAGATTTTTTTTTTTTATTTTTTTTTTCAAATTTTGAATATTTTTTTTATTTTTTATTTTTATTTTTTCAAAATTCCACAAATGGACCTACTAACACTTGACCAACTTTAACTTTAAATTTTTTGGATCAAAGTGTACCTTTTTATCTTCTTCTTCAAAACAAGATGAAGATGCTCAAGAACACCAACAAAAACCCCCAATCTTCACATCCTCATAACTTCTTCGTTCCAACTTCAAATTCGATGAAATTTTCACCAAAGTGTTTCTTTTAACACAACGAACAAAACCCACTAACTCTTAGCCCTCAAAACCAAGCTAAAAATAAACTCACTTTTCAAAATTGGCCAAGTTTCAAAAACTTCAAACCCTTCAATGACAACTTCACTTTTCCAACTCCGATTTGAACAAAATTCGAGATTTAAACTCAAAAAACACTAGAGAATCAAGATCTAGTATAAAAACAATAAATCAAAACAATTTTTTTTTTTGGATTTTTGAAGAAATCAAAATCCCAAGATTAAGATTTGTGAAGACAAACCTTAACCTGGCTCTGATACCAAAATGATAACGAATCAAAAAGGGAAGAACAATGATACACTATTAAGTCCACAACACAAAGTTCCAACAACCAACAACAAGAAGAACAAATGAAACACAAAAATCAGCAAGAGAACAACAAGTGCTAGTGAATCGAAAGAGCACCACACGGCTTCACTAGACTTCAAGATTACACATACAACATTAACAAGATCACAAAAAGATAGTAACTTGACATAAAAGATTCAAGAGTCTAAGAACCCTAAGAACAAGAGAGGACCCCAAGACTATTGAATATTAACACCAAGTTCTTACTTGGACCAAGAGGAACCCTATGACCTCAAGATCCTTGTTTCTAGCCAAGATACAACACAAGTATCCCTCTCTTGTGAGCCGAAATAGAGAGAGAGAGAGCCAAAATATTACAAGTGTTATGTTCAAAATGATAATGGGAGAACTACCCCAAGTAACCCCAATATTGTCAATTTATATTACAAGGCAGAAAATGACCAGTTTGCCCCTTGGCATGGGCGGCCTTGGAGTGTAAGTTTATTACACTTCAAGGTCCCTCTTCACACTTAAAAACATTTAAATCCTTAGATGGATCAGTCACCAACTCACACACGGCCATTTGCATGAACAAGGTTTGGAGTTTTTGTAATTCCCGAGCTTGGCTTCGTGTGAATGGTCGTAGACTTGTTGGACAGCTTGGCCCACCCGTATCAAACAAGAAGGAAAGAAAACAAAAGAAGGATATGTGGATTAATATTCAAACTCTTGATTTATGGGCAACAAAGGACTTGATACCCTCACCTCCTAATTGAATTCAACAATTTAAACACAAACCCTAGTTTGAGAAAATCAAAGGAAACCAAGAAACCACAAATGAGTAACCTTCGATTAACCAAACAAAAAGTTCACCAACAATTCCAAGATCCACGCTACTAAAATTACTAACTAATGCTAGGCTTCACCTAGAAACTACAAGCTAAATGCTAGGCTTCACCTAGAAACTACAAGCTTCAAAGCTCAATGTTCAATATTCCTCAAAAGTCTCATGTAAAATAAGGAATTATCCTATTTATACATGAGAAATAAAAGATAACTAGTTATTACAAATATGCCCTTAATGAGAGACAAGGGTCTTGTTTGGTGACTCTTGTTGTGAATTCTTCAATTTAAAATCTAGCCACTTGTACAAATAGCCTCTTTTCTTTATCCATATCACTCCCATGGACTCTTAAGCTTTCCTTGTCACAAACATTCTACGTGTCATCCATGTCATCCATGCTCGTGTCAACCATGCGATCCATGCTAGTATCAGGACCTACCTTTCATGCTGCAGGCACAGGAGCTAGTAGATCTCTCCAGTAGGAGTACAGGACATCTAAAGGCTATTGGTGAGCTCCAGGTTGATTCAGGGATTTTCGAGTCTGTTGTATATATTTTTGGTATTGTGTGGTAGTTATGTGTAAGGCGGGGACCTGTCCCGACCTTAACTAAGTCTATGTATCTTTTAGAGGCTTTGTAGATTTTGTAAAGTTAAGCATGGTAGTGTCTTGTCTTTAAGAAGTTGTGGCCCCAACGGCCAAGTTCTGTATATCTATTTTGTATTTACCTACCTATTTTACCTTATCGATACATCATGTCCATACACTGCAGCACATTTGTTAGCTCCATTACATGCATCAGAAGTATATGATCATAGGTTGGTTCTCTCGGGCCTTTACGGCTACAGGTGCCTATCCGCCCCAATAGGATTTGAGGCGTGACATACCCAATTTAAGATTCTGGGAGTGCCCGATGTAAGATTCCAGGTTATCACTACATAGTTCCTATTATACATCATTCATCCCCATTTTTTCTCTTTTTCTCCCTCTCTTATAGTCTTGTTTATCGTTATAGCTAGAATTTGTTGTTGTTTATGCCTTCTAGGCTTATGCGGGTCTGTTTAGGTTGTATCTAGGTTAGCATTGCATTCCTTGTTTAGTTTATTAACTTACTTTCTACTCGGTTACCTGCTTTATTCTGTTGTTCGTCTTATAGTCTTTTTACCATTACCCTTGATTTGTAATCGCTTTTTATCACATTTATATATTATTTGTGCCTAATCGGCCTATGATATCTACTGCGTACTGTTGGTTTTGGTACTCATACTACACTTTTACTTATTTTTCTCTGATGCAGATCCTAGTATGAGTTCTCACTACTGACACTACCTCGTGTATAGCTTTTTGGACTGGAGATTTGGGGTGAGCTTCTGACTACCGGAGTTACTCCACCTCCTTCTATTTTGGCTAGTCCTTATTTTTGGTTATTCAAAGATAGTCTATACTTATGATGTATATGTAGTATTCCTTATGTATCTAGCAACTTTTGTACCATTTGATACTAGGTCTTGGACTGTATTTTGTATATTTTTATTATTCACTCTCTAAATGTATAGCTTATGGGCCCTATTTTTCCTGTGTTTAAATTTATGATTGGCCCGTCAGTTTCATAATTTGTTCTCTCATTCTATTGGCCCGTTACTTATTGTTTCAAGATATGGGTTCAGCTTACCTACTAGTAGGTTAGTAGGTGGCATCATGACATGAGAGTTTGGGTCGTCACAGTTTGGCAAAAACGGTTGCACCAAATACTTGCACCAGAAATTTTAGCTAAGTCTAAAAAAACTCTGACCTGGTGCTCGGGATTCGTTCAGAACCCCGTGCATCCAAATGAAATATTCTATCCTACTATAAATGGCATTCCAGACTCAACAAAATTGACAAAATTTCCAACAGAGGTCTTTAAATGAAATATGGGCCCTACACCCACCATTCTATTTTTACTAAAACCAACCAATAGCCTAAAATAAGTTCGAAAGCCTCGGGACCTAAACCAAAGGTTCCACCTAGCCTAAAATCCACATTCCAGAGCTAACGAAACCGTCATGATTCTCATTTGAGGCTGTTTACTAGAAGTTTTGGATGAAGACCTATTTTTCAACTTCAAAATGCTCTAAAATAGTAAAATCAACATAAAAACCAAATGAACTGCCCGGGAACCAAATTACCAGTCCCGGCAAGTCATAAATGACTTGGGGAAGCTATAGAAAAGCTCTAACTTCCAAAAATATATGAAATGAAGAAAATGACTTAAAGGATCATTACAACCTTCTGATACACTATCAAGTCCACAACACAAAAGTTCCAACAATCAACAAGAAGAAGAACAGACTAACACAAAAATCAGCAAGTTGAACAACAAGTGCTAGTGAATCGAAAGAGCCCCACACGGCTTCACTAGACTTCAAGATTACAAATACAACCTTAACAAGATCACAAGAAGATAGTAACTTGACATAAAAGATTCAAGAGTCTAAGAACTCTAACAACAAGATAGTACCCTAAGACTATTGAATATTAACACCAAGTTCTTACTTGGACCAAGAGGAACCCTATGACCTCAAGATCCTTGTTTCTAGCTAAGATACAACACAAGTGTCCCTCTCTTGTGAGATGGAATAGAGAGAGAGAGATCCAAAATATTACAACTGTTATGTTCAAAATGATAATGGAAGAACTACTCAAAATAACCCTAATTTATCTATTTATACTACACCCCAAAGGGAAAAGAAAATGACCAGCTTGCCCTTCTTGCCATGGGGCGGCCTTGGAGTGTAAGTTTATTACACTTTAAGGTCCCTCTTCACACTTAAAACATTTAGACCATTAGGTGGATTAGTCACCAACTCACACACGGCCATTTGCATGAACAAGGCTTGGAGTTTTTACAATTCCCGAGCTTGGCTTCGTGTGAATGGTCATGGAATTGTTGGACAGCTTTCTCCACCCATATCATCCTCTCCATCTTGAGAGGAATTTGACCTCAAATTTGGCATTTGGTCATCTTCAACCGCATTCACGAGAGAAAGATCACAAACGTTGAAGGTGTTGTGCACTTGATATTCCGGTGGAAGGTCAATCTTGTAGGCGTTGTCATTGATTTTCTCAAGTACTTGGAATGGACCATCTCCCCTCGGCATCAATTTGGACTTTATTTGAGATGGAAACCGATCCTTCCAAAGATGCACCCACACCCAATCTCCCAGTTAAAGAATGAATTTCTTTCTCCCCTTGTTGGCCCTCCTTGCAATTTCTTGGTTTTTCTTCTCAAGTTGAAGCCGCACCTTCTCATGTAACTTCTTCATAGAATCTGCCCGCTTGCTTTCATCTAAGCTAATCATGAGATCACTTGGCAAAGGCTTTAAATCTAAAGGGGTAAGGGGGTTGAGGCCGTATACACACTCAAAGAGAGTCATTCCCGTACTTGAGTGTATGACACAGTTATAAGCAAATTCAATCAATGGTAAGTGCTCTTCCCAAGAAGTCATTTTTCCCTTAACCATGGAACATAGCATAGCACCCAAGGTCCTATTTACTACTTCAATTTGGCCATCGATTTGTGGGTGGCAGGACGTAGAGAACAACAACTTGGTACCAAGCCTACCCCACATAGACTTCCAGAAATGGCTTAGGAACTTAAAGTCCCTATCACTCACAATGGTCCTCGAAACACCATGCAATTTAACAACATTATCAACAAATAAAGAGGCCACACCAGGTGCGTCATCACATTTAGAGCAAGGAATAAAGTGCGCCATTTTAGAAACTGATCGACTACAACAAAGATATTATCCCGGCCTCGTCGAGTCCTTGGCAGCTCCAACACGAAATCCATAGATATATCAAGCCATGGATGTAGAGGGGTGGGCAGCGGGGTGTACAACCCGTGAGGTAGGAGCTGAGATTTGGCTCTCTTACATTCTACACATTGGCCGCAAATCCTAGCCACATCCTTGCGTATTTTAGGCCAACAGAATTACTCCTCCAATATTTCAAAGGATTTTCGACCCCAAAATGACCCATTATACCGCCATCATGTGCTTCCCTCACAAACAACTCTTTCCAAGAGCTAGAGGGTACACACAATCGTCTACCTTTAAATAAGTAACCATCAAACTTGGCATAGGGATTTGAACCCCTAGCCAAATCCCACTTGTCCCTACCCAATTCTTCGTATTCCCTAAAGATAGGATCAAAGTGAGGGTCCTTGGGATACAATCCTCTTAAGCTCTCAAAACCCATCAATTTTGATGACAAATTGGACACAAGAGCATGTTTTCTAGACAAAGCATCGGCTACCACATTGTCCTTACCCTTTTTGTATTGGCTAACATAAGGGAAGGTCTCAAGAAACTCAATCCATTTGGCATGCCATTTTTTAAGCTTGTCTTGGGCCCGAAGATGCTTTAAGGATTCATGGTCCGTTCGGATCACGAACTCCTTAGGCCATAAGTAGTGTTGCCAAGTGGCCAAGGCTCTAACAAGGCATACAACACTAAATCATACGTGGAGTATTTTAAAGTTGCTCCTTTGAGGTTTTCACTAAAGTAAGCAATAGGTTTTAAATCTTTCATCAAAATAGCCCCTATGCCAACTTTACTCGCATCGCACTCGATTTCGAATGTCTTATCAAAGTTGGGCAATTGTAACAAGGGCGCGGAGATGAGCATAGCTTTCAACGCTTCAAAATCCTTAGCTTGCTCGTCACCCCACTTGAAGGGTTGTTCTTTCCGAATGACCTCATTCAAGGGGGCGGCTATGGTGCTAAATCCTTTGACAAACCTTCTATAAAAACTAGCCAACCCGTGGAAGCTTCTTACTTTTCCAACGGTTTGTGGGGTTGGCTAATTTTTGATAGCGTTTATCTTAGATTCAGCCACTTCGACCCCTATTGAACTAACAACAAAACCCAAGAAACAACTTCATTAACACTAAAGGAGCACTTTTCCAGATTTGTATACAATTTTTCCTTTCTAAGGACATCAAGCACACATTGTAAATGCATCGCATGCTCTTCTAAAGACTTGCTATAAACCAAGACATCATCAAAGTAGACAACAACAAACTTTCCAATAAATGGCCTCATCACATGATTCATTAGCCTCATAAAAGTAATTGGAGCGTTTGTTAGGCCGAAGGGCATAACCATCCATTCATAGAGACCAAACTTGGTCTTGAAGGCGGTTTTCCATTCATCACCGGGTTGCATTCTTATTTGGTGATAGCCACTTCTTAAACCAATCTTGGAAAACCAACATAAACCACTCAATTCATTTAGCATGTCATCTAACCGAGGGATAGGGTGACGATATTTTACCGTAATCTTGTTGATGGCTCGGTAGTCCACACACATACACCACGTTCCATCCTTTTTGGGCACTGGTAGCACCAGAATCGCGCACGGACTCATGCTCTCCTTGATATACCCTTTGTTGAGGAGCTCCTCAACTTGACGTTGTAATTCTTTGGTGTCCGTAGGGTTGCTCCTATAAGTCGGCTTGTTTGGCAACTGTGATCCCGGCACAAAGTCAATTTGGTGCTCAATTCCCCAAAGCGGGGGCAATCCTTGTGAAAGTTCTTTAGGAAATACGTCTTCATAATCCTGCAACACACAAGAAATCAAAGGGGAAATGGAAGAATTAGTGGGGTTAGTATTAAAACAATGAGCCAAAAGTAACATAGGCGTTTCCTCATCATGATCCACGAAGAGTTCCTTCTTCCTAACCAACATCACCATGTTTTTCGTCCCTTTTGATGTTGAGGCAGCCTCGGATGCCCCTACTGCCCCACCTACGGAATCCTCTTTTTTTTTCTCCCTTTTCAAATTTCTGTCCCTTTTGATTTAATTCTCTCATCCTTTGATGCCACTCATTTACTTGGGAAGGCAAAAGAGGATGAAGTGTAACCTTTCGGCCATCTTTCTCAAGCGTATATCGATTGGACCTCCCATCGTGTTTGGTAGACCTATCATACTGTCAAGGTCTACCTAACAACAAGTGACACGCTTACATGGGTATCACGTCACAAAGCACTTCATCGTGGTAGTTTCCCACCTTAAACCGTATCACACATTGCCTTGTGACCTTTAATTCACCAGATTTATTTAACTATTGTAACTTGTAAGGACTAGTGTGCAGTGTAGTTGGCAACTTCAAGAAGTTTACCATAGCAACACTGACAACATTTGCACAACTACCATCATCGATCACTAAAGTGCACACACTCCCCTTTACAAGACATTTAGTATACAATAGATTTTCCCTTTGACTTGGGTCATCGATTGCCTTACTAATCATGATGCGCCTAACCACAAAGTTTGGAACCACACACTCCCCTTCTTGCGAATAAACATCTTCACCATCATCATCATGTGGTCCATCATCAGGTTCCTCTCCATCTTGAGGCTCGACCTCATTATTTCCCCTTTCAAGGCCCACCTCCTCACCAAGGTAATACAATCTCCCTTCCTGTAGGATCACGTTGTGTCGGTTTGGAGATTCATTGGCCTTATGTCCCTAACCTTGGCACTTGAAACATTGGAATCCTTTTGGTTTAGGATACTTGTGAACTTCTGGTTTTGGAGGAATTTTGTGGTCTGTTTTGGGTTTGGGCAGCCTTGTAGTGGCGGGTTGGTCCTTGTTTTTGGGCCAGCCCGAGGTGGCTTGTCCCCTTACCTTGAACGATGACCTATCTTTAAGTTCCCTTTCAATCTCAAGAGCCGCCTGGAAAATACCCTCAACGGTATCAAACTTGTGAAGTGTTAAATGAGTGGAGATCTCTTTGTTCAACCCACACTTGAACCAGATGATGTCATGACTGATTTGTTCCCCAGGATGATCAAGTTTCAACATGAGTTGTTGAAACTCATCAAAATACGCCATCACACTCTTGTTACCTTGATGCAAGTTGTACAATCTAGAAAGCAACTCATGGCGATATCTCTCGGGAAGGTACCGTTTCTCATCAAGTACCTCAACCGAAACCAAGGTGGTGGCTGTCCATCAACTAAATTCATTACCAAACCGCTTGACGTACTCTCACCAAGTGTTAGCATAACCCTCAAAATGACCTATAGCATAACAACCTTTCTTTTTTTCCGAGATATCATTAACTTGGAAGACTTTGTCACAAGCTAATTCCCAAGCTAAGTAGGCCTCGGGGTCACTTTCACCTTTAAAGATGGGTAGGCTCAACTTGATGGTGTTGATGCCTACATCTCTCTCTTGGTATCGGTTTTCCCTTTCTCCATACCCTCGGTATCTTCTTGGATCTCCACGACACCCTCTCATCTCCTCCTCCCTCTTGTAAGCATCATCAAAGGCTCCATATCCTTCATATTCCTCTCTACCATACTCCTCAAAGTGGGCTGGATGGTTTTGGGCATTTTGGACTTGATTTGGAGGAATTGGATTTTGTGGAGGTAGTGGTCTTTGGTTTAATAGAGCTTGGAATGGAGGGTTCGGATTTGGTGGAGGTACTTGACGTCCAAATCCCTCTTGTGGGACTTGAGGAGTTTTGAAATGTATTGTTCTAGTGGGGTCACGGTTTGGAGGGAAAGGAGTGGTTTGGCTTACGGCATTTAGTGGAGCTTGGGGTGTATTTAACATTTGGTGCAATATTTCGGGAGTGATGGTTGCGGAGGAAGTTCTATCATGCCCATTGGTAGAAACATGTAGAGGAGTAGAAGGGCGAGAGTTCCATTGACTCTCCACTTGTTCTAATCTCCCACTAATAGCCGACACGTCTCCCTTTATTGCTGCCAAATCCCCTCTCACAGCTCCAAAGTTCGTATTCAACCTTTCAAGCGTTCGAGTAACGACCTCAAGAGTGACCCTCATAGAGTCAAGTGCATTAGTATCCACATTTTGGGACGTTGTCCCTTTCATTGTCAAGGTATTACACTCTTTGGATCACCTCACACTTGAGTTCCACAAGTGTTGTAGATTGGCTAGTAACCCGTGAATCCTTTAAGGTATGAGTAAGCTCTTATCAGGAGTGGATTTTTGTTTGAAGACTCAAAGAATTCTCATCTTACTAGAGCCAAGAAGTAGCAACGTATCCAAAAGATAAAAGCACCCAAGTAATCTTTGACACGAACAACGGATCCAAAGGACTAATTGACAACCTAGTAGGAATGTACTAGTTTGTTAATTAGTTCTAGAACCAAGTAAGGAAACCAAGAATCAACCATTCGAAACTAGAAAAAGAGTATCCAAATTTGAGCTTATTAGTGATGTGGCAGCATCTAATTGGTTTTGGTCCCACACGATTTATTTTTTTTTGTCACAAATCTGAAATTTCAATATTCACACAACTTGTCATGGATGACAATGGGTTTTGGAGGGAAAGTAAAGTCTTGTACTCTTTTTTCAACTTTTCAAACTCAAAAAGGTAAGATTTGACTATACTAATCCCACAAAACAAGGTTCCGTGATTTAAGGAAAAGTGGTTGTCAAGTCTAGGAAGTGATGTGTGTAAGTCTTCTCACCAACAACTTTATAACTTTTGCCTTACAACCTTTTGGATCTATTTACACTTTTGTTGTCTTAAGTTGTAAGAATAGATGAAGAACAAGATGAACACCACAACAACCTTCAAGAACACAACATCAACTTCTTCAAGAACATAACAGAAAAGCCACCAATGGTCAGCAACAAGGCACAACCTACGGTCCAATTTCAAGTCACCACAACAATGGTCAATATTATAAGCTCAACTTTAGATCTAGACACTTTTAGTGTTGGTGAGAAAGAAACCAACACTAGAAACACACTAAACAAGTAAAATAACACCTAGATCTAAACACACAAACACCAATCTCAGTTGAGAAAACAAGACGGACAGATTTCTCTTCTTTTTTTTCTTTTTTTTTTAAAACCAAGATAGCCCAAGATTGGTAGTGTAGGAACACAACCAGCCTTGCTCTGATACCAAATGATACACTATCAATTCCACAACACAAAATTTCCAACAATCAACAACAAGAAGAACAAACTAACACAAAAATCAGCAAGTTGAACAACAAGTGCTAGTGAATCGAAAGAGCCCCACACGGCTTCACTAGACTTCAAGATTACAAATACCTTAACAAGATCACAAGAAGATAGTAACTTGACATAAAAGATTCAAGAGTCTAAGAACTCTAACAACAAGATAGTACCCTAAGACTATTGAATATTAACACCAAGTTCTTACTTGGACCAAGAGGAATCCTATGACCTCAAGATCCTTGTTTCTAGCCAAGATACAACACAAGTATCCCTCTCTTGTGAGCTGGAATAGAGAGACAGAGAGAGATCCAAAATATTACAACTGTTATGTTCAAAATGATAATGGAAGAACTACTCAAAATAACCCTAATTTATCTATTTATATTACACCCCAAAGGGAGAAAAAATGACCAGCTTGCCCTTCTTGCCATGGGGCGGCCTTGGAGTGTAAGTTTATTACACTTTAATATCCCTCTTCACACTTAAAACATTTAGACCATTAGGTGGATTAGTCACCAACTCACACATGGCCATTTGCATGAACAAGGCTTGGAGTTTTTGCAATTCCCCAGCTTGGCTTCGTGTGAATGGTCGTGGACTTGTTGGACAGCTTGCTCCACCCATATCACCTTCTTAAGTGGATAGACCTCTACTTAAGCGGAGGGAGATATACATATACCCTTCACTTTGTTTCTTTCTCCATTTTTCACAAAAATTCTCCATAGTTGGACCCTTGAGCTTTGAAATCTCTTTGGAATCACAAATTGGAGCTAAGGCTAGGTAGTTGCTTGATTCTAGAAAATATTTTTGTCAAAATTTTGTAAGTTCTGGCCCAAATTCTTATTTAATTTTATAGTTTAATACTTGATTTTCCTGGGACTTGTGGGGCTGTTTTGGGCATGATTTTGTGATCTGATCATGCTCAAAAACCATGCCCCACGAGGGACATTATTGCGGGTCCAATTCTAAATACCATAAGCAGGCCCCATGAGAGATTTTTTACCCAAATTCCAATCAGTAGTATAAAATTATGATATGGGTATCATTATTCTCATTTTGATATGTAGATTATTATTTTGCTAGCATGGCAATAGTTACAGGCTTCTCAGAAGGGAAAAGCTCCAACTTAGTGGGTTGTGAGAGTTCTTTTTAGCATCCAGATGGATTACGATATACCTACTTTTAGACTTGGCATGATAAGGGTATTTATATGATAATTTACTGGTTAGTGGTGGGATTTCATATTTGTGTGGTGTAATTTGGGTTATTCATGTACCACTAGCCTACCTAGAAGCCTTAGAATAAGATTTTTCCATAGAACCATAGATTATGAGGGGGAATAGCTCACTTGAACCTTAATCTAATATGTTTAGAAACTGCAAGATCCATACATTAGGCCTTAAAATAGGGTTGGGGTAGTTTACCTCAGGTTGGGTCCTCGAGGTAAGTATAGTGCTTTATTGGCTTCCACCCTCGAGTAGTGTGCCCTGACGACTCTTGGTTTATTCCATTCTTTACCTATCTTACACTGGATACATTTGTGTTCACTTATCAATAGCTGGCTGTCATACATTTAATGGTTCACTCCTCTTTATACTTTCAGTTGAGTGTTTTACTAAAATTTGACGTTGTACTATGCTCACTGAGTTTAGATGAACTATATCTCCATTGTACTAATAATCTTCTAAATGGGTCCTTAAAAATGATTATGCCACTTTTAAATTCAAGCTGAGGTGGATTCCAGACCCTTTTTACTCATTTATGATATGGATAGCACTCGATGTAAGATTCTGAGGGTACCCGATGTAACATTTAGGGAGTGGCCAACATAAGATTTTGGGTTATCACTGCATGGGTCATATTATGCATCATTCATCCTACTCTTTTCTCTCTCTCTCTCTCTCTCTCTCTATCCCTTTTAGTCTTACTTATTGCTATAGCTATAATTGTTTATTATGTGTGCCTTCCGAGCTTATGGGGGTCTGGTTAGGTTGTAGCTAGTTTACCGTTGCATTCATGTTTTACCTTATTTACTTACTTTCTACTCGATTACCTGTTTTATCCTATTATTCATCTTATAGTCTTTTTACCATTACACTTATTTTGTAATTGCTCTTTATCACATTTATATCTTATTTATTCCTAGTCGGCCTATGATACCTACTAGGTACTGCATGATTTGGTACTCATACTAAACTTCTGCATTGTTTTCCCTGATGCATATCCTAGTATGATTTATCATTGTTGGCACCACCTCCTACGGAGTTTCTTGGACCAGAGATTTGGGGTGAGCTGCTAACTATTAGAGTTACTCCACCTCCCTTTATTTTGTCTAGTCATTATTTTTTGTTATTCAAAGATAGTATGTACTTATGATGCATATGTAGTACTTATGTATCTAGAGGATTTTGTACCCTTTGATACTAGATCTTGAGGTGTATTTTGTATGTTTTTCTTCTTTACTCCCTATATGTATAGATTATGGGCCCTATTATTTTTGTGTTTATATTTATGATTGGCCTGTCAGTTTCATAATTTGTTCTCTTATTCTATTCACCCGTTACTTGTTGTTTCGAGATATAGAGTTCATCTTACCTACTAGTGGGTTAGTAGGTGCCATCATGACCTGAGATTTTAGGTCATGACAATTTGGCAAAAGAGGTTGCACTAGATGCTTGCACCAGAAATTCTTAGCTAAGTCTAAAAAACTCTGATCGGGTGCTCGGGATTCATTCAGAACCTCGTGCATGCAAACAAAATATTCTATCTTACTGGAAATGGCATTTCAAACCTAATAGAATTGACAACATTTCCAACAAAGGTCTTTTGATGAAATGTGCCCCATATCCACCATTCTATTTTAACTAAAACCAACCAATAGCCTAAAACGAGTCCAGAAACCTCAGGATCTGAACCAAAGGTTCCCTCTAAACTAAAATTCACATTCAGGAGCTAATGGAACCGTCGTAATTCTTATCACTAGAATTTTTGGCCGAAGATCAATTTCTCAACTTCAAATGCTTCAAAATAGGGGAACTGACATAAAAAACAAATGAACTGCCGAAGAACCAAACTATCGGTCCCAGCAAGTCATAAATGACTTAGGACAGCTATAGGAAAGCTCTAAATGCAAAAAAATGTGAGAAACAAAGAAAATGACCTAGAGGTTCATTACAACTTGCTTTAGTGGCTAGGCATCTGCTTTAAGCAGAGGTAGATATACATACACACTCCACTTCATCTCTTTCTCTATTTTTCAGGAAAATTCCTCCATAGCTTGACACTTGAGAGTGGAAATCTCTGTGGAATCACAAATTAGAGCTAAGGCTAGTTAGTTGCTTGATTCTTGATCATATTTTCGTCAAAATTTTGTAAGTTCTGGGCCCAAATTCTTATTTAACTCTATAGTTTAATTCTTGATTTTCCTTTGACTTATGCGGCTGTTTTGGGTATGATTTTGTAATCTGATCATGCTTAATTTTTTAGCATGTGACCCATGTTCCACGAGGGACATTATTGCGGGGCAAATTTCTAGATTTCATAAGTGGGCCCCATAGGTATTTTTGACCCAAATTTTAGTCGGGAGTAAAAAAATTTAATATAGGTATCATTATTCTCGTTTTGATATGTATATTAATGTTTTTCTAGTATGGCAATGGTTAAAGATTTCTCAAAAGGGAAAAGCTCCAGCATAGTGGGTTGTGAGCATGCTCTTCAGTATCCAAGTAGGCTACGGCTTGCCTACTCTTAGGCTTAGCATGATGAAGGTATTTATATGATAATTTTCTAGTTAATGGTAAGATTTATTTTAATCAAATTTTGGACTTTATTAATTAATCATCTAACAAAAGAAATACAAAACAAGAACATCACATACGTTAAGGCCCATATCTGAAAAATGGGACACAATAGAAATAAAAATAACCCAACCTACTCGCCCTTTATTACTTATAAGCTTAGCCATAGGGCTTCCTAATTCATTCATCACTCTCTTCAATTGCTTCCTTAGGACACCTGACTATGTCGCCACTGTGGAATCTCTAGTTCATCCTTGTCCTCCTTTGGATCATCAATGCTCTTCCTTTCTCCTCCTTTGTTGTTGTTTTAGCTTTCAGAAGTAGTCCTCTCCTTTTTTCCTTTTTGTTTATTGCTGACTTGCATCTCTTCTGACCTTCACTATTTTCATTTTGCCTTAGTTGTGTTCTCTGGTGGATGGGGCATTCATCATTTTTTTAAACTTTACTGAGGGCTTTCATCGATTGGGACTGTTTAACTTCACTGGGTAAGCTAAGAGCTCTTCCCTCTTCATATTTGTGCACACATTTAACTGATCTTCCATTTTGTAGGTGTAGCTAGTATGGGGATAATGGGAAGCTCTGATACACCGACACCTTCTAGTGATTAAACTAGCTCTCAGGTTTCAAAACTTTGATCTGACCAAGTGACCCTTCTATTTTGCTACGAGTCCTTTTTGTTGGCTGATATAGTGCAGGTTAGTTAACTCTTTCACTAATTTTGTTTCCTTCATGGCTTGTGTAAATATCTTTGTGAAAAAACTAAGTTTTAGCCTTCCCATCCCCTTCACCCTCTGCTTGGTGACAATCTTATGTAAGGGCATTTAGATTTATCACTATTTATTAGCCTCCTTCCTGTTACTTTCAACTCCTGGAAGTTAAAATAAACTATAGTTACCTTTATCTATTACTAGATTGGCTAAGTAATATGCTAGTTTATTTCCTTCCTTCATAATATGTTGATCTTGTACTTGCTTATTGATAAACAACATTTGTGCTTGTATCATCATATCTGCTATGCTCCATAGACAGTCCCATTCCTCCACTAATACATGTTTTAGTAATAATGAGTCTATCTGAATAATTACCTTCATATGTTGTGCTTGATTGCAGTACTTGCTAGCTTCTAGGATTGCTTTAGCTTCTGCTTCTGTATTTGTAGTATCATCTATATTAGCTCCTTCTACTTACATTAAATCTCCACTTGCATTCCTCACACAAAAAATATATGCACTTACTCCTAGGTTGCCTCTTGATGCTCCATTTGTGTTGTACTTTACCCAACCTTCTGGAGGGAATTCCCACTCAATTTTAGTGATCTTAATCCAAATCCTTATATTTTCTAGCCTTTTTAATATCCCTGGCCAGCTGTAACAAAACATATGTCTAGATTGTTTAACCTTTAGCAGCATTAGAAAGTTCCTTATGATATTATGAATGATCCTCTGCCAGGACACAGTCTTTCCTTCATATTTCCTGTTATTTCTTCTTCTCCATAACTTACATACTATGATGTTTTGAATCCATATCATAATAATTTCCCTCAGGTTTAAACCTTGTATATTCAAACTTGCAAAAGAAGAAAAGTAGGACCAAGTCTTGTTAGCAGTTTCTAAGTGTAAGAAAACATGGGACATTGTCTCCTATGTAGGGTTTGTGCAACATCAACATCTTGATGACCCTTCATAACCCTTTATTCTAATTCTATCATCGATAAGCACTTCGAATTTCCATAGTCTCCACATGAAAAAGGCAATTTTGAATTTCAACCCTTTCACCTATATCTCCTTTAGTATTTTATTAGGTTGTTCCTTATGTCTGACGTATTCCCATGCTAACTTGACTGTGAATTTTCCTTTGGCTTCTAGCATCCACTATGGTATGTCCTTGGAGGTCTAATCTTATCAATGATGTGAGTAGCTACTTCCAAGGGTAAAATATCATTGATCAGCTATACATTCCACCCACCTTTAATCACCAAATCCTGGACCTTCTGATATCTATCATCCCATTCATAGATAGATCACCCATTCTAGTCCAGTTTTTACGCGACAAGTGAGTTGATCCCATCTTTATTTGCCACCATATCTGATGCTCTACAAGGTCTCTAGCCTGCAATATCTTTTTCTACACTTGGGATCCATTATACCCGATCCTCCACATCACTAAATTATGATTCTCTTTCTTGCAATATTTGTTATACATGAAGTTGCTCTAAACTGATGGTTTTGTCCTGAAATTCCACCATAACTGGAAAACTAGAGCCATGGATACATCTTCCAAAAGCCTGAATCGTAGTCCTTTTTCCTTCTCTGGCAGACATAAATTTTTCCATTTTGTCCAGTGTCTACCTCTGCCTCTTAAACAACATCTCCAGAAGAATTGAGCCATCATCCTTTGAATGCTATTAATGACATTCAAATGAGAGTTCATCACTGATAAAAGGTGAATAGGAATACTCTGTAGGACATGCGTAATTAGAATTTCTCTTCCTCCATAAGACAACAATTTCCCTTTCTATGATTGTAGCTTAGTGTTAATTTTTTGAATCATCTGCTGATAGTATGCCTTTTGCTTTCTCATATAAAAGGTAGGGCACCCTAGGTAGGTAAAGGGAAATTCTTTTCTTAGATTTCTAGTGGCTACCTCTGCTACTATCACCTCTCCTAGTGGAACATTTTTATGTAGGTAAATAGCACTCTCTCTTTATTTTTTTTCTAAATCAAACACCAAATTTATTAAATAAAGAAATTATGTACAAGAGTTTGGATCAAAATAACCCAAAAAAGCTAAGTCTGTATAAAGCCCAACAAAGGCCAATCAAGAAATAAAACAAAAATAAACAAAATGAAAGGACAAGAAAAGGAAACAAAAAGTCACAGTTCACTTTAGGAAACTTTAAGAAACAATCTGTTGACCAACTCTTCTTCTCCATCATGAAGGATGAAGACAGACTGGCAATTGAGGATTTTGATTTATCCACCTATGAACTGGAAGAGGAAAGAAAGGGAGAATAGATTGGAAAGAACTCAAGATTTTCAAAGAGAATCGTTAACGTATTCACCTACCACAACACAAAATCTTATAAGGAGCTTGGATCGATTCCACAAAGGACACCTAAAATCTCATAGATGCCATGGAATCCATACCCATGAAGACTTCTTCAGCTCTAAGTTATAAAGTTTTGCATGTTTGTTTTAGAATAGGTAAACTATTCCTAACCCTTTGTACCAATTTTGAGATTTTTAATATCTCAACCACTACATAACCCTCTCAACAGATTGATCCTCAATCGAGACTGATACCACTATCTAAGAAGACTACACATGGTCGGTTACTCATTTAACACTCAAAAATTGGTCCCAGGCTGGTGTCTTACTCGCTTGAAAGATTATGAATGTATACGTGGACCTTGTGCTGTCTTGACCTCCCAAAAAGTCGTATTTTCTTGTTCAAATGGTTATTGGTCATTGGTACCTCTTTGTATGCTGAAATTAGGATTTTGACACTTTCTTATTCTTAGATTTGAAATTTGTTGTTTGTCCATGTTTATAATGCTTTGGCCTTCTGTTGAAATCTCTTGAAATGAGTTAAATGAAACAGTACTTGCAAAACTAAAAGCAATGTTAGTTAAAAAATCTGGAAGATTGTTGGCCTTTTTGTAAATATGTTTTACAGTGACATTACGTGTCTCCCTTCAATTGTTAATAATTTTTATCTCTACAGCAACTGTCCAAGCGACCTCTCAGACTCCATCCAGTAGTTTCTTCACTGTTAATGAGTCTGTCTCCATAACTACAAGCTAATCTAATAAGTAACACAAAACTCTAATCCTGTCTTGAAATCTTTCACCTCTGCCATTAGACTTGTCCCATCCTCTATCTTACTAGTTGTCGCCTATCATAGGTTTTCATTATTGTCTCTCACACAGAAACCAATGGCACTAGGACCTGGATTGCCTCTAGAGTCACCATCACAGTTGCACTTAAAAATTCCAGTACTAGGTCTTTTCCACTGCACAACTTTGCAACCAATGATAGGAGTATATGTTTCAAGGAATTGAATAATCAAAGGCCAATAATTAGGGATATATTTCAACCATGGATATCTAGCCCTTTCCAATAGATGTACATTCTTGTTTATCTCATAGGTCACTTTAGAAGTAGACATAGATTCCCTATGTACAATGGCATTCCTCCTTTTCCAAATATGCCATAGAATTAGTGGTGGCATAGCGTCGTATAGAGGTTTCAACTTGGAGGTGCAGTCTGCATTCCACCATTTATAAATGGTGGCTATCAGCTGTATAAAGGGACCCTGCACCCCAGCAGCCCCTGCAAAATATCTCCAAATAACTATAGTAGTAGGACAAGTAATAAATAGATGTTTAATTGTCTCCTGGGTAGAGATAGAGCAGCAGTTGCACTGAAAGTCATCAATGATTCTCATTCTTATTAGGATCTCTCTTATTGTTATTCTTTTTTTCCACAATCTCCATAGAAAAAGGAAAATTAGAATGGTAGACTCTTAACCCATATATGTGTGAAATACTTCTGTTTTTCTTCTGTGTGTCTCAACAACTCTCTGGTACTACTAACTATAAATTTACCAGAACTAGTTTGCATCGACCATGGTTTATCCCATTCATCAGTGATATCTGTAAAGGTCAATTCTTTATATACATGATCTATAATCTCCTAAGGAATGATCTGTTAGAGTCTTTCATTATTCCATGCTCCCTGTGTCATAAGTTGCTGAACATCATACACTACTCTTGTCATAACCTGAGACTACCCTCTAGTTTTATTACTGTGCTTAGAACTATAAGGGGCCCAAGCTAACCCTTGATACTTTCATAGGAAATGAGCAGCTAAATAGAACATATAAATATTGGAACACAATACGGAAGCTGACATATGGGATAAACTGTGAAGAGTAAAGATAAAATATCATAGAATAAACTTTAATTTTTGGAAAAAAAAACATACAATCTCTTGACAACTGATTATAATTTACTCAACTGACTATCCATCTTATCTAAGAAGCCTCTACTAATAATTTGGACACTATTCATGGGGATAAGAACCCAAAATACATTTATGTAAGCAAACTAACTAGCAACATGACTATTAGACTGTGCCTTACAAAAATATGGAAAACTCATCAACAGCTGAAGACTTAACTCCTACCGTAGTGTATGGTCACTTACTTGAATACCTGAATTTATATCACATGAAAAATATAGCTCAAGACATAGTCAATACAATGGAATGTATTGGTACACAAGTTATATACATATATATACCTATGATAAGCTAGAACTGAATATGAGAGCATAAGAGTATCTTAAAATCATGAGTGGAGCTCAAAACATAAATCATGAGAAAAGTCTTTAAAAATATTATAACATGCTAGAAATCTGAGGAGAATCATAAGTTATAGAATTTGCATAACACTTCTTTATAAACATCTTTTGAACATGCTAAAGTCTTATGAGAGTCATGATGTCTAAAGCTTTGCTAAAAGGGCTCTTTTCATTCTTATACATATATATATAAAAATCATAAGGACAATATCTCGGTAGGAGTTTCTTCTAATCGACATACACCATGTGAGCTCGTGATGCACCCACTTATAATCCCAGTTGAATAGGGTTTCCCTATACTTGCCAAGGTATAGAACCTATTTATCTATAGATCCATCTAAGACTCTTGGGATAACATAATCCTAAGGTGGCACGTAGTTTTGGACCAAGTCTTATCTAAAATACAAGTCCACTCTGTGCTAAATAATCTTTCTAAAAACATATCTTTAAAGCTCATATCGTATCATACAACATATCTTGATTTCAAAACTATCCATACTCATTGATGGCATATCTAGATACCATACTAAGAGTGAAACTTACCCCGTGGTAAAATTGTTCATACGCATTGATGGAATACTTAAACACCATTCTACTTATGAACTTACTATTTTGAAAACCGTTCATAGCTTCCTTTCATAAACATATCTTTACTTTTATGCATATAACTTAGATCATGAGAAAACTTACTTAAAATCATGCATAAATTGTAAGCACTCAAAATAACTTTCATAACTTCATAAATAATCTCAAAACATGCTTGGAGGATCGGAATCATATAATAGAACATGTTGTTCATAGTAATTCATTGTTAGGTATAAGAAATCTTTCATAAAAATCATATTCTTTTTATAAAAACCATAACTTGAAGAGAATTGGGTAAAAACCCTAGCTTTAAACATAATTCATCATATAATTAAAATACTTGGGCGTGAGGATAAAAGGAATCTATCAGTAAATTTGTAACGACCCAATTTTTCATTACGCTAGGTAAAATTTGCACTTAGTCTTCCCTTTAGCCAATTTTTGAGAAATTAAGGCTGGTCTAAGATTAGATAATTTTTAAGGTGTGTTAGTAAAACAAAATCTGGTAGTAATGTGATGTTTGATAGTGGTGTTTGATGTGATATTTAGATCAGCAACTATCTTAGGGAGCCATAGCAACTTTTGGTACCTGAAATAGAGTTACAGAACTCCAGTTATAGAGTTTACTATGGAGGAGTGGGTTTGCAATGTTAATATTCATGGTGTGTGTCGTAAAATGACCAAAACTAAGAAGAGGTCCCAAGTTTCTACCTCAGACCGCTAAAGTAGAAAAAGTAACTGCTGCAGCAGTACCGCTGCAGTGGACATAGGTACTGCAATGGTGGACCTCTATTTTAAGGCACAAACCATTATAGTGGTACCGTTGCAGCGGTAACACAAAGAATTTGATAATTTTTAAAAAACCAGAAAAAGTTTTTACTCTCCACTTTTTCAAAAAATATAAAGGAACTTTGGGGAAGGTAATTTTTAGAGGGTTTTGAGGTTTTTAATCTTTAGGGTAAGTCATTATATTCTATACTTGAAATTACTTCTTATAACCTTAGAAAATCATTAGAAATGAATTCATGGTAGAAAATTAGGATTTAGCCCTAATTTATAGAAATTGATGAAAATGGTGGAAATGTGTATAAATGTAGTAAACAATGATCCTAGGGTGTTAGAAAACATTAATGGGAGTGAAATTTCGGTTGTTCATGCTAATTCAAGTAGAATCCATGTGGTTTAAGAGATAGAAAACTCTAAGATGATGAAATAGGGTGAGCTTATGACTAAAATCAGTGGTTTTTTATCCCTAGTAGTTAAAAGGGGGTAAATTATTGAAATGGCTATAGATTCTTGTTGTTATAGATCAAGAACAATTTGAACGAGAACAAAAGGGCAAAAGTGTGGCTTAAAGGTGACTTGAGTAAGGAATTGTGGTAGGCTATGATTTTGTTGTAGCACTTAGACTTTCTTGCTTTGTGCTTTTGTAAACTAAACATTTATGATTGCCTTCTATCATGAGTTGTGATTTATGGATTGCATTTCATTTCATATGCATTGTGATGATGTTGGGTGATGATGGATTAGGTACCACGCTGGTACAGATATGACATGTTGTGATATAGGGTGGGGTACCACGTCGGTACAATATGATATTGTTGATGATGAGGAGAAGAGTAAGATATAATACGCACTCATCCATATGCATTGGGTGTCTTTATAATGATTACATGTGATGATGAGTTTTTGTTAAATGTAACTAAGTGTAAAAGTTTGTGATGGTAAACTTGTGAATTATCTCTATATGATGTATTTAGTTGTTGATGTCCTTGATTATGAGTTCTATTATGATGCCTTTATACTTGTCTAGCTTTCTTAATTGTACATTGTTGATTTAGTTGGCCTATGATGCTTACCAGTACTTGTTGATGTACTGATGCTACCTGTAGAACATCTTCCCGCAGTTGACATGCAACCTCAGCTCTAGATAGCAGTTCAGGCTTGATTTTGAGGGTGAGCACCATGATCGGGCAACCTTCGAATCTTCTTATTAATGTTGATGTCATTTGTTTTGGGACTAAGATGATTCCTTATTGCTTATGTTTTGCATATTGTTAGTTTTTTTAGACTCGGTTTGTTGTTAGATGTTCTTGTATGGTGACTTTCGGTCTTAGAGATGTAATAAATGGAGGTTTCTGCACTTTATTGGTTTTGACTATTGATGTTGGTTTGATAGTTGGTTTAAATTATTGAATAAACTTCATTAAGGAATGTCTTAGCGTGCCCTTACTCTAATTCGAAATCCGTCTCTTTCTTTCTATTCTAATTCCTCTCCCTTTATTCCTCGATCCGCTTGCACTTTTTTAATACCAGGAATTAATATAAGGTGAATATGAGAGTAACACTTGAGTTAGTAAGGGTGACATTAGTATGGTTCTTCTGCTATAGGTTATGGTGGGTGCCAATCATCACCAGTTGGGTCATAATAGAGATGGTATTAGAGCACTGGTTTCGTAGATCTCATCGTACAAGAATAGGTCTGGTAGAGTCCTGCTAAATGGTACAGAGACATCTGTACTTTTCTTTGAGAGGCTATAGGATTTTAGGAATGAATTCCTTTCTTTTTTTTTTTCATGCTATGACTTGATTCCAACTGGTTTCTGGTGATCCAAATTGGTATCTAATCCATTCACTCATGTTCACAGATGGTGAATACTCATTCTATAAGAGAAACAGTAGCCACAGTAGCAGCACCTGCACTTGCCGCTGGGGCCGCAGTTTGGGGCAGGCCTCTAGATAGGTAGGGAGCTAGAAGGGGAGATGAAGGACAACATTTGTTAGGGGTGGAGCCTAGGCAGTTAGAAGACCAGCAAGACAGATATCACCATACCCTTCCCTACAGCAAGACACACTAGGCAATACTCAAAATGAAGAGGATGTAGTTGAGGAAGAGGAGATGGTAGTTTTAGAGAATATGGTGCCAACACTAAATAGGGTAGCCCCGATGCCCTTATCTATAGAGGTGATTCAACAAGTGTTGGGATTATTGGGTAGCTTGGCTGGCACTAGCTACACTCCAGTTGTTCTGCCTTATCCACCCACAGCCTTGCAACATGCCGCTGTTGTAGCAGCAAGGATAGATGTAGGCTCTGAAACAGGGGTGTATCCCCAACAGGTACTTGGAACAGTGATGACTGATGATGAATATGGGCTATATATTCTAAAAGTTTATGAAAGTAAAAGCCCCGATATTCCAAGGTACAGAGTCTGAGGATGCATTTGAGTTCTTTATAGATTGTCATGAATGTCTATAAAAGATAGGTAGTGTTGAGAGGTATAGTGTGGATTTTGTTTCTTTTTAGCTACAGGCTGAAGCCAAGAAATGGTGGAGGTCATTTGTAAAGTGCAGGACTGCTTTATCTCCAGTTACTTGGGCTCAATTTCAGAATGTATTCCTTGAGAAATATGTTCCCCGCATTTATCGTGATCAGAAGAAGGATGAGTTTTTGAGATTGGAGTAGGGTAACATATCGGTGGCATCCTATTAGGCCAAGTTTCATACCTTGTCTTATTATGCATTGCAAATGATTAACTCAGAGGAGGGGTGGATTAGATACTTTGTGAAGGGTTTGAACTCTGGGATTCAGTTGAGTACTTTATCGATGGTTGTATGGGAAGTCCTTTTAGGAGGTAGTTGAGTTTGCCAAGAAGGCTGAAGCACTTAAAAAATAGGGAGAGGTAAAGACGGAAGAGAAAAAGGCCCAGACCTCAAGCAAATTCAGAAGTCCTTTATCAAAGAGGAGTGGTTCTTCAAAGCTTTACCATTCAGTTATACCAGCATCTGTAGGGGGCCTATCTAGGGTCAGTTATCAGCCTTCTAAGATCGATAGTTATACACCTTCATCCTCTTCAGTTCAGAGGCTTGCTTTGGGCATAAGGTGCAACGAGTATGGAGGCTTGGGTCACATAAGGAGGTATTGTCCTAATTTCTTATCTGTAGGTCAGTTAACTTAGCAACCAACTTCTACTACTCTAATTTTGGTAGGTCATGGTTATGGAGAAAATAGTAGGGGATGTCCATAGGGTAGGTGTGGTGGCCAAGCTAGGGGTGGCAACCAAGCCAACTGAGGTGGAGAAGAAGTTGGGGGAATGGTGCTCAGACTGGTAGAGGTAGCGGTCAAGGTGGTGATAAGTCCCATCTTCATGATATTCTAGCTCATCTTAAGTAGAAGTTTCTAATACTGTGATCACAGGTACTATTCTCATCTGTGATCGTATGGCTTCTGTATTGTTTAATCTCGGTTCCACTTTGTCTTATGTGTCTGTGAAATTTATGATGGGTTGGGACTTGGATTGTGAATATTTTGATACTCCTATGTATATGTCCATGCTAGTTGGGGTTTTTGTATGTGTTGATCAAGTGTACCGTGCGTGTCCTGTTATGTTTGTAGGGTTTAAGTCCCTGGAAGACCTAGTTATTCTAGATATAGAGGAGTTTTACGTTAAATTGGGGATATGTTGGTTGCCTCTTTATTATACCATTATTAATTATTATGCAAAAACTATTACAATAGCGATGCTCAAGATGGATAATTTGGAGTGGGAAGGTATTTTTAAGCCTAATCCTGTGAGGGTTGTGTCAGCAATTCATTCCTAAAAGTTGGTAAAGAAAGGGTGTAGGGAATTTTTGGCTCATCTTAGTGAAGATAAATCTGTAGTTCCTCCTATAGCATTAGTTCCAGTGGTATGTGTATTCTTAGAAGCGTTTTTGGATGATCTTTCGGGTATGCCCCTAGATAAAGAAGTTGACTTTTGTATAGATTTAGAGATAGGGACCCGACTCATCTCTATTCCTCCTTATCGTATGGCACCAGCAGAGTTGAGAGAGTTGAAGCCTCAGTTATAAGAGTTGTTAGAAAAGGGTTTTATTTGCTCCAGTGTTTCTCCTTGGAGTGCACTAGGTTTATTTGTAAAAAATAAGAATGGTAGCATGAGGATGTGCATAGACTACCGCCAGTTGAATAAGGTAACCATCCGCAATAAATATCCCTTGCCAAGGATATATGACCTGTTTGACCAGTTGTAGGGGGCCATTGTATTCTCCAAAATTGACTTGAGGTCGGTTTACCATCAGCTCAAGATTAGGGAGGAGGATATCTCAAAGACAACATTTCAAACTTGTTATGGGCACTATGAGTTCCTGGTTATGTCGTTCGGGTTGAGCAATGCCCCAGTTTTCATAAGCCTGATGAATAGAGTTTTTAAGTCATTTTTGGATTCATTTGTTATTGTTTTTATTGATGACATATTGGTTTACTCTAAAAGTGAAAAACAACATGAAGCTCATTTATGTACGGTGTTGGGGTTGCTCATGGAGAAGCAGTTGTATGCTAAATACTCTAAGTGTGAGTTTTGGCTTTCTTCAGTGTCCTTCTTAAAGCACATGGTTTCTAGGGAAGGTGTTATGGTAGACCTGCAAAAGGTTGAAGCTGTTAGGAATTGGGCTAGACCAACAAATGTGATAGAAATTTAGAGTTTTATGGGGTTGGCTAGTTGTTATCATAGATTTGTTAAAGGATTTGCTGCTATTGCTTCATATAGGACCCACCTTACTTATAAGGAAGTCTCATTTGTGTGGGATGACACATGTGAGGAGAGCTTCCAAAAGCTTAAGACTTTTTTGACCTTAGCCTTGATTCTCACATTGCCTATTGAGGGTAAGGATTTTACTACATATTGTGATGCCTCACGGTTGGTTTTAGGTGTTGTTTTGATGCAGAATCAGAATGTTATTGCTTACGCTTCAATACAATTAAAGTCTTATGAGAAAAACTACCCCACGCATGATTTAGAATTGGCAGATGTGGTGTTTGCTTTAAAATTTTGGAGGCACTATCTATATGGGGTGAAGTGTGAAGTGTTCACAGACCATCGCAGCCTACAACACGTGTTCACCCAGAGGGATCTGAATCTAAGATAGAGAAGATAGATGGAGCTCATTGAAACTATGACATCTCAATCCTATATTACCCAGGTAAAGCCAATATGGTGGCGGATGCATTGAATAAGAAATCAGTTAGCATGGAAAGTATAGCATTGTTGGAGGTGTCCAGGAGCCCATTGGCAAGAGAGGTATAGTCTTTGGCTAATAGTTTCTAATATTACAGGAGACTAGTGAAGAAAGGGTGTTAGCACATGTGAAGGTCAGGTCCACATTCTATGATCAAATCAAAAGCAGTCAGTTCAAGGACAAAAAGTTAAACAACCTTAGAGAAAAGGTGTTACAGGGTGAAGCAAGAGAGGCCATTCTTGATAATGAGGGAGCATTAAGAATTCAAACGCGGTTATGCATGCCCCGGGTAGGTAATTTTATTCCAACTATTCTAGCAAAGGATTATACTTCTAAGTACTTTATATATTAGGGTGCCAACAAGATGTATAAGGGCTTGAGACAATATTATTGGTGGTGAAGAATAAAATAGGATATTGTGGATTTTGTAACCAAGTGTCAAAATTTCCAACAAGTTAAGTACGAGCACCAGAATCCTGCTGTATATTTCAGAGAATGTCCATTCTGGAATGGAAGTGGGAAAGGATAATGATGGATTTTGTAGTTGTTCTTTCAAAGACATTGAGGAAGTGTGATTCTTATGGGTCATTATAGATTGGTTGACTAAGTCTGCTTATTTCATTTCGGTGAAAGTAGACTATAATGCGGCCAAGTTGGCCAAGATTTACGTGAAAGAAATTATAAGGCTACATGGAGTATCGTTGTCGATTGTGTTAGACAAGGGTACTTAGTTCACCTCTAATTTTTGGGAGAGGTTTCAATTAGAATTAGGTTCTAGGTTGAACCTGTGTACAGCCTTCCATACACAAACCGATGGCCAATCGGAGTGGACTATCCAAGTTCTTGAAAACATGTTTCGGGCTTGTGTTATGGACTTCAGAGGTCAATGGGACCAATACTTACCATTGTGTGAATTTGCCTACAATAATAGCTACCACTCTAGTATTGGCATGGCCCCTTTTGAGGCCTTATATGGTAGGAGGTGTAGGTCTCTAATTGGGTGGTTTGATGTATTCGAGGTGAGGCCTTAGAGCATCGACATGCTCAAGGACTCAATGGAAAAGGTGAAATTCATACAAGAGAAGCTTATAGCGGCTCAAAACAGACAAAAAGAATATGCAAATAAGAAGGTGAAAGATGTGAAGTTTGAGAAGACGGAGAAGGTACTCTTGAAGGTGTTACCAATAAAGGGTGAAATGTGGTTTGGCAAGAAAGGCAAGTTGACCCCAAGATACATTGAACCCTTTAAGATTTTAAAAGGAGTGCGGTCAGTACATACAAGATGTCTTTTCCTCCTAGTGTGTCTGGCGTTCACCCAATGTTCCATGTGTCTATGCTAAAGAAATATCATGGGAATAATGATCACATCATTCATTGGGACCCAAAACTGTTTGATAAGGAGTTGTCTTATGAAGAGGAACCGCTTGCTATCTTAGATAAGGTTGTTAGGAAGTTGAGAACCCAAGTCATTCCTTATGTGATGGTTCAATGGAGGTACCATACTATTGAAGAGGATACTTAAGAGATGGAGGCGAAAATGCGTAAGCAATACCCGCATTTGTCATTGAGTTAGGTACTTTCTTTCTTAGATGTCTCTTTTGAGGCTAATTGTCATTCGGGGATGAATGAGTGGTAAATTGGTATCTAATGTAATGACCCAATTTGTCGTTATGTTGAAAGAGAGGGTAAAATTTACACTTAGTCTTCCCATAGCCGATTTTTGAGAAATTCAGGGCTAGACTAAGATTGGGTAATTTTTTAGGAATGTTAGTAAAACGAAACTTGGTACTAATATGATGGTTGATAGTGGTGTTTGATATGATATTTAGATAGGCAACTAGATTAGGAAGTCATAGCAACTTTCGGCACCTAAAACAGAGTTATAGAACTCCGGCTATAGAGTTTACCATGGAGGGATTAGTTTACGATGTTATGATTCATGGTGTGTGTTGTAAACTGAGCAAAACTGAGGAGAGGTCTCACGTTTCTACCTTGGACCGCTGCAGCAAAAAAAAGTAATCGCTGCAATAGTCATAGGTACTGCAGCGATGGACCTCAATTTTAAGTCGCAAACCGCTGCAATGGAACTTTAACAGCTGTAGTAGTAACATGCAGAATTTGATAGTTTTTAAAAACAAGAAAATGTTTTCATTCCTCACTTTTTCAAAAAATGCAAGGGAGCTTTGGGGAAGGCAATTTTCAGAGGGTTTTTGAGGTTTTTAATATTTGGAGATAAGTCATTACATTCTAGACTTGAAATTACTTCTTATAACCTTAGAAAATCATTAGAAATGAATTCATGGTAGAAAATTGGGATTTAGTCCTTGTTTATAGAAATTAATGAAAAATGGTGGGAATGTGTATAAATTTAGTAAAAAATGATCCTAGGGTGTTAAAAAATATTAATGAGAGTGAAATTTTGGTTGTCCATGCTAATTCAAGTAGATTTCATGTGGTTTAAGAGATAGAAAACCCTAAGATGATGAAATAGGGTGAGTTTATGACTAAAAATAGTGGTTTTTTATCCCTAGTATTATTGAAATGGTTATATATTCTTGTTGTTATAGATAAAAAATGAGTTGAACGAGAACGAAAGGGCAAAAGTGTGGCTTAAAGGTGACTTGAGCAAGGAATTGAGGTAGGCTATGGTTTTGTTGTATCACTTAGACTTTCTTGGATTTGTGCTTGTCTAAACATATATGATTGCCTTCTAGCATGACTTGTGATTTATGGACTGTGTTTTATTTGATGTTGGGTGATGAAGGATCAGGGTACCACGCTAGTATGAATATGATATATTGTGATAGTAGGTCGGGTACCATGTCGATATGATATGATGTTGTTGATGATAAGGAGAAGAGTAAGAGATGATGCACACATCTTGCATGCATGCACTCATCCATATGTATTGGGTGTCTTTATAATGATTACATATGGTGATGAGTTGTTGTTGAAAGTGACTAAGTATAAAACCTTGTGATACTAAACTTATGAATCATCTTTATATGATGTATTTAGCTGTTGATGTCTTTGATTATGAGTTCTGTTATGATCTCTTTTATACTTGTATGGCTTGCTTACTTGTACATTGTTTAGTTACTCAGCCTATGATGCTTACCATTACTTGTTGATGTATTGTTGTTACCTGTATTCTTCTTTTGTTGAGTGCAAAATATCTTCCAATGGTTGACATGCGACCTCAGCTCTAGATAGTAGTTCAGACTTGATTTTGAGGGCGAGCACCATGACCGGGCAACCTTCAGATCTTCCTATTAATGTTGATGTCCTTTGTTTCGAGACTATGACAATTCCTTATTGCTTATGTTTTGGTTATTGTTAGTTGTTTCAGACTTGGTTTGTTCTTAGATGTTCTTTTACAGTGACTTCAGGTCTCGGGGATGTAATAAATAGAGGTTTCCGCACTCTATTGGTTTTGAATATTGATGTTTGTTTGATGGGTGGTTTAAATTGTTGAATAAACTTTCTTTTCTCACTTGTTTAAAATTGGGAATTACTAAAAGGTGAATATGACAGTAACACTTGAGTTAGTAAGGGTGAGACTAGTATGGTTCTCCCGCCATTGGTTAGGATGGGTGCCAATCATGATCGGTTGGGTCATGACAAAATATTGCGTACTTGGGTGCTAATCATGATTGGTTAGGATCTTATATATATAGGTTTTGGTGACCTACAAGTCGTGGGATAGTGCTAAAAGCTAAGGAAAATTCCGGATTGCCATTAAGAAAACGTGGTTGAAAAATTGGTTTTGGGCCTCAAACGGAAACTCCCACAATCGTGGGATCTAACCATGATTATGGTATTGAATCATTAGTTCTAGGGGGATTTTTCAGGTCTCTAAACCTCATCATACGATCCAATTCGATGAATCATAGGTTCTACCTACGATCGTGTGATCCGATCGTGGTATGGGTCGTCAAATCTGACAGCTTGACAGTGCTTCAGTAAAATGGTCATAACTTTTTACTTTGAAAGTGGATTAAATAGAGAATGGATACGTTGGAAAGAAGACTCAAATATATTTAATTTGGTGGGTACTAGGACACCTAAATATTCACATTCTAGGAGTAATGATCATTTGAAGTTGACCCTATAAGAATTTTTCACTAGAACTTGGTCAAAAGAGGAGTTTTCAATTCAACTAAGTGTTAGGGACTTCTTATGACCTTAAATCACATCCAATACTCTTATCATACTATAAATTTGATAATAACACCTAGTTATAATTAAGAAATCTATGGCTTAGGTCTAACTACATACTTAGAATGGCTAAATCCATAGCCCAAAAGTTTGGGATGTTACAGCTCTATTAAAGGAGAAGGTAGGGGGAATAACATAGTGTAGAGATCCTAGTTTGGTCTAGTTTTCAAACTAGATATTAGCATGACCACATCTAGTCTCTAACCATATCTTCTGATCTATATTATCCCTAGCAATCAGCATGTGCTCCAATGTTGAGATCCAGCTCTCCATTCTACCACTTGAGAACTAACTCTTTTACAGTACTTGTTTCACATAAAGTTAGTCCATAAAGATTTGTTAGTCCTAAAAGTCGATCCTAATTTAGCATATAAAGCCTTAGATACGTCAAAAAGAGATCTAAAGCCAAGTCCACCTTCTTGTTTTGGTAAGCATATGTCTGCCCAGGATACCCAATGCTTACATCTTCCTTCATTCTTGTTGTTCCACGAAAATCTTGCAATCTACAACTAGTTGCATTGTTTCAATCTCTACTTTGTACAATATAATCATATCATTTGCAAATGCCAAATGATTGATTTTTGGAATTCCTCTAGGCATCCCAAATATTCTGATCTTTTTCTTCTGAAGTAAAGCATTTAAAGCTCTAGAAGTAACTTCTGCTACCAATATGAATAAAGTTAGTGATAGTGGATCTTCTTACTTCAATCCTCTTGATGAAGGGAATAATCCCTTAGGTTGCACATTCAATAGGATAGAATACCAATTATTTCCCACCAACCTATATATAATATCAATTATTCTTTCCCTAAATCCCATTCTTCTCAGTACCTTTGTAAGGTACAGCCATTAAATTCTATCATAAGCTTTTATCATGTCTAATTTGATTACAAGATGAGGCAGCTTGACTCTCTTCCTGATTTTAGTGATAATCTCTTGTACCAGTAACACATTTTTTGCTATACTTCTGCCTTGAACAAATCCAGCCTGCTCTGGTGATATGATTTATGGTAACAGACCCTTGATTTTATCATGAATGATTCTTGAGAAAACCATGTTAACAAAATTACTCAAGGAGATAGGTCTCATATTTGAGAAAGTGTTGACCACCACTCTCTTTGGGGTAGGAGCACTAGATTTGTATATGTTATAAATCTAGGCAATTCAGCTACACAAAAAAAAGCTCCTACCATATTGAAAATGTCTACTCCCACTATGTCCCAAGGAGGTGGTTAGGCAACACTAGAAGGTTGATTTTGAAGCTAACCCTTTTAACTTGTTTCATCATAAAGAAAGGCAACATGGTAGGAGCTTTTTTTTGTGTAGCTGAATTGCCTAGATTTTCTCAAGAATCATTCATGATAGAATCAAGGTACTTTACCACAGATCATATCACCAGAGCAGGCTGGATTTGTTCAAGGCAGAAGTATAGCAGAAGGTATCGCACCTATGTTTCATATTAGTGCATTCATTGAGACTTGTTATATTTTAAAGCTGCACTTTTTATTTGTCTAGCAAGCGCTAGAAAATATTTTTCTCCTATGCCTTTCTTCTTTTAATTCCCATGACTTGCCTTCAATGTATCAATCTACTTAGGAGATAATTTTCCTTCAATTGCCATTTTATTTATGTTTTCCTCTAGATCTTTCATACCCATTTTCTCCATTTCATTGTTACTAGCTTCCATCTAATTATCTACTTGAATTGCCAATGGGACAGCTGCACTATTATCCACCTCTGACACTAGTATAGCTCCATTACCTTCTCCCTGACTAGCATCCTCTTTGTTTTTCTTTTCATTCTTTTGTAGTGGTTTACTTGGGCTTATTTTCTGATTAGTTTTATATTGTGATTGCCCCTTTTCTTCCTCTTTGCTTGTGTTTGCACTTGGGCTTTTTCTTTCTTTCTCCATCATTGGTGATTTCTCTTGATTCTTTCCAAAACTCTAATTCACCCACTCCTTACTATTTTCCTTTTGACCATGTGCTTCCGGTGACTTCTCATCATTCATTTGTTCTACTTCATCATCTTTGAGTGCCTCAAATGCATTTGACATATCCACTCCATCTGTCTCTTTTGCTTTATCCTCCTCTACAATGTGGCCATATCTGTCTTTCTTATACTTGTTTCTTCTAGTAGACCACTAAAACTTATTCTGATTATTTCCCAACACTTTACCACTTGACAACACCCTCTTTTAATTGGCAGCAGTTCCAATTATCTATTTTCTTGCCTTTTCCCTCCCCAGTTCTTACCCCTCTATTTTTTTTTATCATATAGTTCTGGGTTAATATTCAAGTAACTATCTTCATTATGTCCTTGTAAACAGCATTCTCGATAATACTTAGGCATGTATTCGTACAGAGTTTGGATCCATTTTGACTTAGTTTCACTAATCATATCATCCTTTTTGTTGATTCTAACTCTTTGTGGTAGCTTGGCTACTAGATAAACTTATACTTTCACCTTTTCACAGCTTGGCCTATTTGATTATTGGTAGCCATATCCACAATTAGGGTCTTCCCTACTGCTGAAGCAATTGAAAAGATTGCTTCCTTAGCAAAACAATTTGGTGGTAGGTCAGGCATTGAAATCCATGCTACCCCTATAGTTGTCTCCACATTCGGTTCAAACCATGGATCCTATTTCAGTGTATTCATTTGCCAATATATCTCCTTTGCTTTAACATAATATGCCATTGTCGATAATAATTGAACATAATCTTCCAATCCTAATAGCATGATGAGAATTTGTTGTGTATCCAAAACTTTAATGGTACATTATCCTTTAATTCCACATTGCCCTAGAATTGATTTCGTAACTCTCTAATGTCCGACTTTCCATACAAAAATTTCCCTATTATGGCATATTTTAGGTTCTCCTAAATGATAAGATTTTTGACCTTTGATGATTTCCATGTGACATTTGGTTCTCCATGCAACATGATAACTGGTTTGGGTGAAATTTTAGGAATATGTGTGTTTATAGGCGTAGGTTTGAGCATGTTTGCATATTTTGGTGTAGGTGGTTCTGATTGATATGTTTCCACAGGCTTGGTTACATCTTTGGTTTGTAAAGGTGGGAATTCTCCCGGTGGAAATATCCCACAAGAGGTGGTGGCCATACCGCTTGGTAGTGGTAGTTTGGATTTTTAGGGTTTAGCTAGAGAGTGTTTCTTTTTTAGAGTTGATTTTTTAAACATAAAAGTTTTTGGATCCTTGCAACTGATTGAGTACTTCTATGGTTAGTGGTGGGATTTCATATTTGTGTGGTGTAATTTGGTTTATTGTTGTACCACTTGCCTACCTAGAATCCTTAGAATAGGATTCTGCTATAAACCCCTAGCTTAAGTAGGGAAATTACTCACTTGAACCTTAATCTAGCAGTGCTTAGAAATCGTAGAATCTATATGTTAGGCTAAGAATCTATATGTTAGGCCTTAGCATAGGGTTGGGATAATTGCTTACCGTAGGTTGGGTCTCTAGGGTAAATGTAGTGCTTTATTGGCTTCCACCTGCCGACTCTTGGTTTATTCTATTCTTTACCTATCTTGCTTCGGCTACATTTGTGTTCACTTATCGGTATCTGGTTGTTATACATTCAATGGTTCACTTCTTTTTATACTTTCAGTTGGGTTTTTTTTTTACTGAATTTGGATTGTTGTACTATGCTCATTTTGTTTAGACAAACTATATCTCTATTGTACTAATAACCTTCTAAATGGATCATTAAAAATGATTGTTCCACCTTTAAACACTGGCTGAGGCGGATTTCAAACCTTTTTTACTTATTTATCATATTGCTAGCACCCAATGTAAGATTTGGGGTGCCCAACGTAAGATTTTGGGAGTGCCCAATGTAAGATTCTGGGTTATCACTACATGGGTCCTATTATGCATCATTCGTCCCCCTCTTCACTCTCTCTCTCCATCCCTTTTAGTCTTGCTTATCATTATAGCTAGAATTGTTTGTTGTTTGTGCCTTTTGGGCTTATGAGGGTTCGGTTAGGTTATAACTAGGTTACCGTTCATTCCTATTTTAGCTTATTTACTTACTTTCCATTTGATTACCTACTTTATCCTTTTTTTTAATAATTGTTTTTGTGACTACCATCTTATAGTCCTTTTACCATTACTGTTATTTTGTAATTTCTCTTTATCATAGTTATATCTTTTTTGTGCCCAGTCGATCTATGATACCTACTAGGTACCGCATGTTTTGGTACTCATAATAAACTTTTACATCTTTTTTCCTGATGCAGATCCTAGTACGAGTTCTCACTGCTGACACCACCTCGTACGGACTTCTTGGACTGGAGATTTAGGGTGATCTTTAGAAGATCGGAGTTGCTCCACCTCCCTCTATTTTGGCTAGTCTCTATTTTTGGTTATTCGGAAATAATTTGTACTTATGATGTGATTGGAGTACTCCTTGTGTATCTAGCAGCTTTTGTATCAGTTGATACCTGGTCTTGGGGTGTATTTTGTATTTTATGCTTCATCACTCTCTACATGTATAGCTTATGGGCCCTATTATTTTTTGTGTTTATATTTATGATTGGCCCGTCGGTTTCATAATTTGTTCTCTTATTCTATTGGCCAATTACTTGTTGTTCCGGGCTATGGGGTTTGGCTTACCTACTAGTGGGTTAGTAGGTTCCATCATGACCTGAGATTTTGGGTCGTGACAGTTTGGCATATTGAGCATGAACGGAGCTCAAATCAAGGTCAAATCAGCCCACAAAGTTTCAAGAAATCAAGGATCTATATTAGGAATTTAGCGGAATTAGGATGGAATTTGGATAGAACAATAGTAGGGAATTACTCCAAGAGAGTAGAAAGAACGTACCTCAACTTAATCTAGTGTTTTTCCTTCGATTCCTAAGCTCAACAATGGAGAAATGAGGTTGAAAATGATATAAATTAGTAGGAAGAGAAGAATATATACTTTCAGGGACCGCAAAAGCGGCCAACCAAGGACTGCAAAAGCGTCCACCACAAAAGCCATTGAGGGTTGAAAAAGCAACTACCGCAAAAGCCAACTAGTGTAGCAAAAGCGGCACACCAGGTGCTGCTACACCAGAATTTTTGCAAAGTCCAAAATACTCCAAACACGTCCTCGAAATTTGTTCAGGACCCCATGAACGCAAACAAAATATGCTAACCTACTAGAAATGACATTTTAGACTCAACAAAATCGACAAAATTCCCAATGGAGGTCAATTTTATGAAATATGGGTCTCACACCCTCTCTTTCCATTTGAACCATATTCTAACCAATAGCCCGAAATCCATGTTGCAGAGCTAACGGAACTATCAAAAATTCCATCCAAGGCTGTTTACTAAAAGTTTATCCAAAGACCAATTTCTCAACTTCAAAAGCTCAAAAATAGGAAAATTGGCATAGAAACCAAATGAACTACCCGGGAACAAAAATACCGTTCCAAACAGGTCATAAATGACCTGAGGCAGCTATAGGAAAGCTTTAAATGCAAAAAACATACGAAATGAAGAAAATGATAAGGCAGGTCATTACAACATCTACTACTAAAAGAACTTTGGTCCTTGAAAAGTCAAGAAACAGAAAGAGTCCAAAAGTTCAAAGAGATGAGGGTACCGGGTCTTCATGCCCCGTAAGGCTCCCCAAACACCCTTCTAGACTGAAAAATGCCTTCACAGAACCTTAGTTTTAGGAGTCCCTTCGATTTCAACTTTCGTACCTCACTGCTCAAAATAACAACCAACTCTTCCTCAAATGTCGATTCCCATCCTGATGTATCATACCACACAGAAGTACCCAAGACTCATTCAAAATATACTGGCGTCGCATAGATATGAGCAAAACTAACCAAACACCCGACAAGGCTATAGACAATCCAACTCATAAACTAGATCACCAACCTTAAGCTCTAAGTCCAGCATCCCCCGGTCATCATAAGTCTCCTACCTACTCTTAGCTACACAAAATATCTCTAGCATTAGTAAAATCTTATTTATATAATCACGTATCCACTAACCTCAAAAGGATAAAACCAGCCCATCGGGGGTCCATAGGGCCTAACACAAATACAAAGCCTCAAAAAGGCCTTCCTAAATACTCAAATGGTAGTGGCAAGTATACATAATCTCTGCTCGAGCCCAGAACTGGTCCCAATGAATCTCAAAATGAACATCGTAAGTTTAAAGCACAACCTCCAGAACTTGCACGGTCCTCTCTAAATTCCCTATCGATCTATGGGTGAAAAGTTGTGCTAGGCTTAACTCAAATACCCATCTCTCACTAAATAGACTTCAAAACCTGATACGAACTGAGAACCCAAGTCAAAAGTGGTAGAAATTGACAACCTATGCAAACAAACCAGCCCTTGAATATAAATTAAAGCCAACCTCTCTAGCCTGAAGGAAAACTGAATTGGTAGGTAGTAGGTAATCCTAGTTCACGAATCAACAATGCCCCAAAGGGAATCAAACCCCAAAACATACATTATAAGAAAGTCACCAAAATCCATAGTTATCCACTTAGAATCTGAGCTAAACCACTGGGACCTGAGTATCCCAACTATACCCACTGACAATCCAGCATCTAAATAAAAGATCTAAAACACATCTTAGGCCCTCATCTGGAAGAGTCAAAGTCAGAACTCGAGCTAATAAGGCCTTGAACCCCAGAAGGCTCATCTCATACTCATAGGTCCACTGGAGATGGACATCTCCGAATCAACCTGGTCAACCACGCTGCCAAAGAAGAAAACTCTCAATCAAGCTATCCAATATAACCTGCTAACCTGATGCACTTTCATCCTCAATAGGAGAAATAAGACTAGCCCCAACCATGAACTACCTTGGTACTCGCCAAGCCTACCATGATCCCATTCTCAAACATCATGTGTCTCAAAAATGTCAAAGACCCAAACCAATTTCACACTTAGAAACTTAGCATATAACCATTGATCCCATAAAGGTTGGGGCTAAAGCACCGTAAATGAGCACTATTATAAATAAGTCCAATCAAGGCCTAACCCCATGATCCAACAAACACATACTTACTGTGGTGCATTGGCAAAACAAAGAGCATAGTCAAGAACTTGCGGTGGCTGTAAATAGTCCTAATGGTAGTCTTGGGTATATCCGCTACGTCGATCCTCACAAATAATAGTCAAACCTCAAGAAAACTCAAAAAATGAGGTTGTACCCTAAAGATGGTCAAATAAGTCCTCAATACACCGCATTAGATACTCACTCCTGGTAACCAATAGGCAAAACACAAGTATATGAAACCATCTTTATATTGAACCCAACGGAAACATCCCACAAAGACACACCCGGCAAAGTAACACCATACTCAGAAGATCCTAAAACTACCCTTTTTAACTTCCCCCAACACAATTGAAGCCATCTGTTATGATATAGTAGAATGAACTGAGTACCCAACTCAACATCAACAGCAAAATCAAGATCATGATCGGGCGACAAACCAGGCGAATCAAAAGAACAAACGTCGATAACTTACCAACCTTAGATAAAGATTGGAGTGATAAAATGTCAACACTATCACCAGGAATGAAATCAAAAAGGACTAAATACTATTTTTCTAACAACCCCCTTTTTACCCCTGAATAAACGACATAACCTCTCTCTATAACTGACCCTTGATCTTTAACCTCACAAACTAAAGGAAGCCCATCACAATCAAGGCAACAATCTAAGCAGTGCAACCAAGGACCACACGATAAGAAAACAACACGATCTAAGCCTATAATTATGTTGAAATATCACTATATCAAAAATAATGAGATATACCTGAGTGTTATACCCCAAGACAATCAAAACACAAGTCGACCCACTCAATCCACTACTAAAAAAAAAACACCTACGTGGGTATCTACACACATAAGCATAGACAACAATCCATAAGGACAATATAAAAAAATGGCAAATTAAGTAAGTAAACACGCATATATATGAAAAACTCATAACAAACGACACATAAAAAGAAGGGAAACAACCTGAAATCATACCTATAGTAGCTGCACCTAAAGCCTCAGCTCCTGGCCTACCCAAAGAAACATATAACGAATCACGCTCATCCCCAAACTGAGCACCCACACAACCACCTATACCACCTAGCTATGAATTACATCTAACACTCTGGGGACCACCCCTAATACCCTAGGCACCACCTCCGACTGGTGGCGTCACTACCTTAAGAGGCTGACCTTATTGCACTAACTACACAATAATCCTATGGTGGGGACACTCTTTAGAAAAATAACTCATCTCTCCATAATTATAACAAGCCCCAGAAGCCCTAAACTAGCAAAGAGAATCAGCTGACCCAAATCGAACCCTATAACCTGAAGACCCAAAATGAAAACCCCATAATATCTAACCAGAATTCTAATAATCATAGCCATTGTGACCTATCTAAGCCTTATCTATGATCTGAGGCACTGTCTGTATAGGCCAGTTAAGCTGAGGGTGAAAGTGATCTCTACTAAAAGAATCTCTTCCACTAGATGAAATACCACTGAAACTGAGTTGATGGTGGGGACTTTTATAGCCACCTTCATGGGTCTCAAGACATGCCCACTATATAGTTATTACGTGATCAACAACCTAAAGAAATTGAGACCAAACTGCTACTAAAGGCTCCGATATCAAATGGAGTGGTAAAATCATTCCCCTAAAAACCTCTTTAGAGAGACCAATTGAGACCAATCTCTCATTCTTTAAAGGAAGAAGCATAGAAGCATGTCTGGCCCACTCAAGAAACCTGATCTTATACTCTAAAATTAAAATATAAAATCATTGGGCTAAAAACCACTTTATGTACCCAGTACTATCCCTTCCTGTGACGTACACCTAAGAAGGCTCAAAATCCCAAACATGTTACCCTAAAAAGCTAACACGGTCACCAACCCAGTCGGAGCCTGGGTGTCCCCAGACACTCTAGTTGATGCTGTAGATCCTTAATCTTAAGCTCGGCCTCCACTGATTTCTCCCTGACTAGCCCCTGGACTGAGACCCTAGCAAGAGGTGCAGGAGTCTCATCCTCACCATCCAACGATCTCACGTGATCCATCTGAGGAAGAGAGGAACCAAAAGAAGAATTTAAAGGTTAATAGAGGTATGGATAAACAGTGAAGAATCAAGAACCCAAATTTTCCTAAGAATACCCTATAGCCTCCCGAAGATAGGATAACGCACGTCATAATATCGATCTTTAAAACACTACTAGGCATCTCTTCTTGTACCAATGATACTGATGAACTAGGCTCTGATACCAGAGTGTTATGACCTAAAATATCAGGTCAGGATGGCACCTACTAAACCCATCAGTAGGTAAGCTGAATATCATAGCCCAGAATAGTAAGTAATAGGCTAAGAGCAGGAAAGAATTATTCATAGAATAGGTGGCCTAGATATAAGTACAACACAAATAATAGGGCCCATAAAATATACATAAAAATGCTAACGAAACATAATACACTCCAAGACCTAGTATATTCGGTACAAAAGTTGCTTAATACATTAGAAGCATTACCTAAATACAATATGTGCAGAATCATCTCTGAATATACAAAATAAAGATCAGTCCAATAAAATAGAGGGAGAAGGAATAACTTTAGATGTCAGGAGATCACCCCAAGTCTTTGATCCAAGACAATTTCACATGAAGTATATGCCAGCAGTGACAACTCGTACTAGGATCTCCATCAGGAAAAAAGATGCAGAAGTGTAGTATGAGTACCAAAATAAGAGGTACCTAGTAGGCATCATAGGCCGACTTATCTCAACAGATAAATGCAGGTATAAATAGCATGAAAGGAGAGAATGAACAATGTAAGTAATATAAAAAGAGATGATATACAATCTAGGTAACTAAAAAGAAGGTACTAACCTAAAGAAGCTAGCCTAATAGTCTAACACAACAAGAATAATATTAAGGAAGAATGTCAATAGTAGTATACTCAGAGTGTCTACCCAAAGTAAGACAAACAACAAGATAATCTATCACTAAAGTTGATAATGCTAACGGAGGGGAGTTCACAAGACATACCTAGACTAGGGGTACACTCTAGTAACCAACCTACCACAAGCTATACTATAATAATCAAATAATAACCTAATCAGGCCCCCAAAAGCTAAAAGATACATTACTATAGATAAAACCCAATTGGCCCCTATAAGCACGACAAGTACAAATAGCAAACATAACCCAACCAACCCTCATAAGCACGGTAGGTACCAAACAACAATCATACTGGTGATGATAGTGCGCATGAATAGTTGACTATAATAGAAACCAAATGAGAAATATGCGATGAATTCCATGTCCAACCATAGTGTATACACCTCTTCTAGCCTTGTGGCTCGTAAAGGCAGGACCAATAGGGAACAGCCTCTTCCGGCACTATAGCTCAAAAATAGAGGGACCTATAAGGGACTCAGGATATCCTTATACACTGCCTAGTCTCGAATCAGGACTTCCAAGTAATAATCCATAATAATCATGCATATGGCAGGTGCTTGAAATCAAACCAGGGTTGAAATAATCCATTTTTTTCCTTGTTAAAACCAATGCACCAATAAAATCTTTCTAAATACTATTCACAGTCAAAATCAGTAGGTGGAAATTAAGATAGATCATCTCCAAAAAAAATAATAGAGAAAATTAGTAGTAAGGTGTAAATATAACCAGTGCTCGGACTCTAACCAGAGTATACATAGTGTATTTTAGTCTTAAAAATAGTCATCCAATAGTAAGGGTAGTACGGTTGCCATTTTAAGTTCAGTTTTTAAGTGGAAAATGAGAATAAATCTGTCACGCCTCGAATTCCAAAGGGGCGGACTGGCACCCGAAGATGATAAGGACCGAGAGAACCAATCTTTACTTATGTCCATTCATATGCATGCCATAAGAAACATCACCACCACGTAAGGACGTAAAATGCTAATAGCTGAAATCATGGAACATGTGATACATACATACGTGAAACTTGGCTGTTAGGGCCATCAAGTCAAGATGGACACACATCCCTTACATTCATATTCCCATATACGTCTACAAAGCCACTAACAGATACATATACATAACCAACCTAAAGTCAGGACAAGTCCCCGCTTTATACAACATTACAGTACCAAAACAAATATACACATGTGACTCGAAAAGCCCCGAACCAACTGGAGCTCACCAAAGATCTGCAAATGACCCGCAACCTACTGTGGAGGTCTACTAGCACTTGTGCCTGCAGCAAGTAAGGTAAGTCCCCCAAGGGACGTCAGTACGAAGAATGTACTGAGTATATAAGGCCATAAGAAATTGTATAATACATAAAGGGAATTAATTATGAATAATCAATATGGATAAATCACCATTTTGTACATGTGGAACCATGTACATTACGTTGATTACTTTCTTTACTTTTACGCTCAATTCATTCAGTCATCACTCACTCCTTCATTCATTACTCATCCTTCCATTCTTACAATGCCCGAGCCCCAAGCTAATCAGTGGGTAATCAACAGTTTTCGAGATCGACCCATGCTAGGCTTTTCTTTTGCCCCTGGGATACCATCCGTAGTAGCGGGATTGACCCATGCTAGGTGTTCTTTTCACCCCTGGGATACCACCCGAGATATTGGGATCGACCCATGCTAGGTATTTTAATCCTTGGGATACCACCCAAGAATAAAGACGTTATTACCTCACTTCTTCAATCTTAGAAATAGTTCATTCGATGATTATTTCATTATTGGAACTTTTGAATGTAACATTATTGGAACTTGGAATCATGTCCACCATTATGTGACACATGAATAAAAATAGGTCAAAGAATAAGATATATGTGATTAACAATAGAGGATAACCTGAAATGAGATACCTTAGAACATTTCGGAAATGAACAAGTACAGTGACAAGGTGAATACTACATGCTGCAGAAGGATACAGGAAGAGTAACCTTACATAACTTATCTTCCCAATATGAATATACAATCCTAAATGTGCATACAATATTCCAGCTCCTTCCTTATGATTCACTCTATAACACAAGTACGTAACAGAGTTTACATTAACCACCAACTACCTTACAGATGCATATAACGATAATGAGTTACATGATTGCCTTAACATGTCATTTCCCCCTTGACAATACCATTTATGAAATTGTCATACCAACAATACCACAAAAATACATACATTGACCAATACATCATAAATCAATAGTATGTCACACAATGTTCATACTTTACACTTCTCCATCAAAACAACATCACAATTACTCCATCAAGCCACCTCAATACACTTCATAACAACATATCGACAACAATCCCACAAATTATATGCATCAAAAAATAACAAGGTAAAGAACATAATCACACCATACATGTTAGTCTCTCATCCACACCATACACTTTCATTCAAACCTCAAGTCTCCTTTCAATTTTAAATAACAAGAATGACACATCTTTTAGCAAAAAGCAAAAGTGCCCTATTCAACCTTGCCAACATAACCATCATGATCTACACCATCTATAATGTATATAATATATTAAATCACAAGAATAAACACTTACCCAAGCTTGCAAAGTGATGATCTTGCCCAAACAAGTGTAGTTGCCTTAGGGTTATTAGGGTTTGAGTTGAGAGAAATGTTGTAGAAATTTCTAGATTGGCATGTGTGTTTATGTGAATAAAATCTGATTTTTGTGCCCTTTATATAGTCCCTTGAAGTCATCCTTAGCCACTTTGATCAATCATTAATTAGTCAAAGGAAGAATGGGTCATTTTGCCCTTTTGGGCCATGCATTTTATTCCATTTTGGGCCTCAAATTGAGCCCATTAACACATATTAACTTAGCCCACCAATTTCCATGTGTAATACTCCCATTATCTCATGTTTAAATAATTCCATAATGTCAATATAATATTCAACTCGTGAGATTCACATTCGTAGCCTCAATCCTCAAGCATACGCGATTTTTCCCACTCATGGCTTAATTTAACATAATTTGATAAAACACTTGTGACGAAGAATCAATCCCAACTCGGATGCAAAAATTGCTCGAGAGTAGTCCTACTATGATGGAATAATGATACCATAACCCAAGAGTCCCCTTTATAGACTAATAATCGTAAAAGAAATCGGGCAAAAAGCACCTCGGCACGCCCCCGGGTGCCCCAAAGACTTAGCTGAAATTCCAGCTTTTGAAAGGTGTACAGGGGCGGCCTGGCACGCCACCTGCAGCGCCCCACACTTAATTTTTGATTTTGACTTTTCTTTGCGGATTTGGTTGGATCTTTCAAGTCCCAACCTTTTGCTTGCCTCTTATCTTTAAGATCCTTTGCTTGGATATCCCTTAAACCTCACTTTTCACCCCACAAATGTTCCACAAAGTCACAAGCACCACCTACTACAAAGGTCTAATCACATTTACTAGCACAATATCAAATGTTCCATCAATAACAATGCAAAATACACACTTATTGCTCTCGAACCTAGGGTAAACATGGTTCAAGGTTATCAAGTAGGGTCGGGAAGGTACGGGGTGTTACATTCTTCCCCCCTTAGGAACATTCATCCTCGAATGTTAACAATATCTTCTTAAGTACAACAAATGCATCTCTATATTAGCATATATAAACATATACACATCATGCTCATAGATACTTACTTGTTATCGCCTCAATCCCACATTTTGAGCTTTCTCTTCCATTTGAAACAGATGAGGGTACTTGTACTTCATCATTTCCTCGGCTTCCCATGTGATCTCTTCTACTTGTTAATTTCACCAAAGTACCTTTACGGAAGCTATGTCTTTATTCCTCAACCCCTTTACTTGTCGATCTAGAATAGCAATGGGTATCTCTTCATAAGTAAGATCCTCCGTAACTTGGACATCCTCAATAGGAACAATACGAGATGGATCTCCTATGCATTTTTGAAGCATCGAAACATAAAACACTGGATAGACTGAGGAGAGTTCTTGGGGTAGTGCCAATTCATACACAACTTGCCCAAATCTTCGAATAATTTCATATGGCCCTTTATATCGGGGACTCAACTTCCCTTTCTTCCCAAATCGCATTACCCCTTTCATCGGTGACACCTTCAAGAATACCCAATCACCTATGGAGAATTCGAGCACTCTCCTTCTAACATCAGCATATGAATTGTGGCAACTTTGGGCCATTTGTAGCTGCTGTTGGATCACTTTAACTTTCTCTATATCTTGATAACAAAATCTGGCCCAAGTAAAGCAGTTTCACCCGCTTCAAACCATCCAATTGGTGATCTATATTTTCTTCTGTATAAAGTGTCATAAGGTTCCATTTCAATACTTGAATGATAGCTATTGTTGTAGGCAAATTCAATAAGAGGCAAATAATCATCCCAACTGTCTTGAAAATCTAACGTGCAGGCTCGTAAGATAGCTCCAAGTGTTTGGATGGTACGTTCTGTTTGTCTATCTATCTGATATAATAGAAATTGGAATCCCATGTAATTGTACTATCTCTTTAACATACAACCTTGCATAATTTCCAGCTGTACAAGTGGTCCTAACAGGTAAAAAGTGTGCTACTTGGTAAGTTCGTCAACTATCATCCACATGGAATCAAATTTCCAAAATGTACGAGGCAAACTTATGGTAAAACCTATGTTAATCATATCCCTCTTTTCAAGCTGGAAGATTTATACAGTGCATATAACCTCCAAGTTTTTGATGCTCCACTTTTACTTGTTGACAGTTTTTGACATTGAGTTACATATTCGGCAATGTTCTTTTCATGTAACCTTATCAATACATCTTTTTTACATCATGGCACATTTCGGTTGCTCCCGGATGAATAGAATACCGTGAATGATGTGCTTCCTTCATAATTCATTTCCTTAACTCATCTATATCCGGTACACAAAATCTACCCTGGCATTGAAGTACTATCTCTCGTGCGTAAAATCAAATGCCTTCATCAAACCTTGCTGTCATCCTTTGTCAGATGGAATAAAAATAGGATTTGCATACTGGTTTTCCTTTACTTCAGCTACTAATAAAGACTTTGCCGCATTTTACACTGTAATTCTTTCATTTGGAGTTTCAAGAAGATGAACCCCCAAGCTGTCTAATTGATGTACATCCTTGACTATACCTTACTTTTCCGTCAACTGGCTACTAGTGCTTCCTATTGCTTTGCAAATGAATGCATCGGTTACCATGTTTGCTTTTCATGGATGGTATAAGATATTGCTATCATAATCTTTTAATTCCCTCCACCTGCGGTGTCGTAGTCTGTTACGAGTTCCAGCCACTTTTGCTGCCTCAAATTTAATTCCTAGTTTAGGTCTTTCTGCTTAAACATATACTACTACAATCTTTTATGATTGGTGTAAATCAACATGAACCCCATACAACTAGTGGCGTCATATCCTTAAAGCAAATATCATGACTGCTAACTCAAGATCGTATGTGGGATACTTCCTCTCATGTGGACACAACTTTCATGAGGCATACGTTATTACATTACCGTGCTGCATCAATACACACCCTAAGCCAACTCCGAAAGCATCACAATAGACTGCATACCCTTCTGTGCCTTCCGAAAGTACTAATACCGGTGTGGAAGTCAATTTATCTTTCAGCTCTTGAAAACTTTTCTCACATGCATCATTCTATTGAAACTTGACTGCCTTGTGTGTAAGCTTCGTTAAAGGTGCAGCAATGGAAGGGAACCCTTCAACAAACCTTCGGTAATAACCTACCAACCCTAGAAAACTATGAATTTCTGTAGGCGTCGTAGGTCTTGACCAATTTTTTTCACCGCTTCAATCTTTTGAGTATCAACTCAAATTCCTTCATACGGATTTTAACCAAAATTCACATTTAGAGAACTTGGCATACGACTTACAATCCCGGAGAATCTGTAACACCTGTCGTAAATGATTGGCATGGTCCTCTTGTGATCTCGAATAAACTTGAATATCATCTATGAACACGATCACAAATACATCTAAGAATGATTTGAACACCCTATTCATCAAATCCATAAAAAAACATTTGGTGCATTTGTTAGTTCAAATGACATAACTAAGAATTCCTAATGGCCATACCGTGTCTGAAAAGCTGTCTTGGGTATATCTTTTTCTCTAACTCTGACTTGATGATAATCCGATCTCAAGTCCATTTTTGTCAATATGTAGCACCCTGTGATTGGTTAACTAGATCGTCAATTCTAGGGAGGGGATATTTGTTCTTGATCATTACCTTATGCAGTTGTCAATAGTCAATACACATTCTCAATGTGCCATTTCATCATTTTTTTTTTTCATATTCACACGGACGCACCCCAAAGGGCATACTAGATCTTATGTATCCTTTGTCGACCAAACCTTTGACTTGTTCTCTTTTAATTCCCATAGCTCTGCTGGAGCCATTTTATATGGAGGAATAGAGATAGACGAAATGCTTGGAATGAAATCACATCAGTATCTTGCACTCAGACTAAATGACATATATACCCCTTGACTATCATTTTCCTTTCTTTAAGATAGGAAATAAATTTTCCCCTTGGTTCCCCCACATTACCCTTCCATTCAAAAACATTTTCTTGTGGAAAATGAAAATGTACCTTCTTAGCCCGGCAATCTACTGTGGCATGATAAGAAGCCAACCAATCCATACCCATTATGACATCAATATCCACCATCAAGTCAACAATATTAGCCAATGTATCATGGCCACACACAGTTATCACACAATTTCGACACACTCTTTTATCTAAAACCGATTCACCTTTTGGTGTAGGTACCTCAAATGGGTAACTAAAACTTCTAGTGTCCTTTTACAAATTTGTTGTTCTTTTTTTTTTTAACACTCAATGGAGTAACATATGATAGGGTAAAACCCGGATCATTCAATGCAAATACATTATGTGAAAAGACAGATAATATACCTGTCACTTTATGCTGTTGATCCGCCACGGCATAGGTACGGTCCAAAATTCTACTAGAACTAGTTGTTCCTCTATCCCCTCTGCTACGACCAGCAGGTTGTACATCTGATGATGATAATGCAACGGCTGATACCGTAGGTCGTGTCATACCGCCCATGCCTCTCGTGGGCACTTTCTCACCATGTGCCCAGGCATGCCACACCAAAAGCAAACATTTGTTCCCAATCGACACTCACCTAAATGATACCTTCCGCAGCGATGACACTGCTGACGAGGAGACCTCAATTGGCTCATACTTCCTCGTGCTCGATACCCCCCTATCCATAAGTCCTGAGTCTCACTTTCTTGCCCAAACCGGTTGCTTCTAAACCCTTGGAATAGAGGGGGAGTATTTACTGTGGAATGGGGAAATAATGGCCTAGGCAGTTTGCGAAAAATCTGAGGCCCAAATCCTCCTTGGGGTGCCATGACCTATCCCATGGGTTTAGCTCTTTTTGACGATCGTCCTTTCAATTCTTGCATCCTCCTCCTCTGTCTCTGTCCCTCCTTTTGCTGCACAAGAGCTTGTCTTTGAGCTTGTGCAGTAACTAAACGGGTTAATATTTCCACCGCACTCATTAAATCCTGCTCAATAGTATTAACGGGTAGTTCTGAAGATACTTCTCTCCTTCTCGGCTCTTTCGTAGCTGGAAAAGTGAAAGAAGCCAGTGATGCAATTTCAGTGTCAGCTCCAGCTTGACTAGCTTGGTCAGGTGGTGATTTACTCAGTCCTTCACCGGCAAGCATATCTACCTTCTTACCCTTGCCTCTACCTCTTCTTGTCATAGACAATTTACTATATCAAAGAAAACCAATTCCAATGGTTAGATACGATTCCACTTACCACATTGGCTCTATTGCACGATCTAGAAATGAAGAAAAGAAACAACTCCTAAATGTCCCGTAGCCTCCTACTTATAAATGTGGTGCACAACACATCGATAAGTAAGACTCTACTCAGACACGGCTTTGTAGACACCCTTAGAACGAGCTGTTCTGATACCACTTTTGTCACGCCTTGAATTTCAAAGGGGCGGACTGGCACCCGAAGCCGATAAGGCCCGAGAGAACCAATCTTTACTCATGTCCATTCATATGCATGCCATAAGAAACATCACCACCACGTAAGGATGTAAAATGCTAATAGCGGAAATCATGGAACATGTGATACATACATATGTGAAATTTGGCCGTTAGGGCCATCAAGTAAAGATGGACACACATCCCTTACATTCATATTCCCATATACGTCTACAAAGCCACTAACAGATACATATACATAACCAACCTAAAGTCAGGATAAGTCCCCGCTTTATACAACATTACAGTACCAAAACAAATATACACATGTGACTCGAAAAGCCCCGAACCAACTGGAGCTCACCAAAGATATGCAAATGACCCGCAACCTACTGTGGAGGTCTACTAGCACCTGTGCCTGCAGCAAGTAAGGTAAGTCCCCCAAGGGACGGCAGTACGAAGAATGTACTGAGTATGTAAGGCCATAAGAAACTATATAATACATAAAAGGAATTAATTCTGAATAATCAATATGGATAAATCACCATTTTGTACTTGTGGAACCATGTACATTACGTTGATTACTTTCTTTACTTTTACGCTCATTCATTCAGTCATCACTCACTCCTTCATTCATTACTCATCCTTCCATTCATTACAATGCCTGGGCCCCAAGCTGATCAGTGGGTAATCAAAGGTTTTCGGGATCGACCCATGTTAGGCTTTTCTTTTGCCCCTAGGATACCACCCGTAGTAGCGGGATTGACCCATGCTAGGTGATCTTTTCACCCCTGGGATACCACCCGAGATATTGGGATCGACCCATGCTAGGTATTTTAACCCCTGGGATACCACCCAAGAATAAAGACGTTATTACCTCACTTCTTCAATCTTGGAAATAGTTCATTCGATGATTATTTCATTATTGGAACTTTTGAATGTAACATTATTGGAACTTGGAATCATGTCCACCATTATGTGACACATGAATAAAAATAGGTCAAAGAATAAGGTATATGTGATTAACAATAGAGGATAACCTGAAATGAGATGCCTTAGAACATTTCAGAAATGAACAAGTACAGTGACAAGGTGAATACTACATGCTGCAGAAGGATACAGGAAGAGTAACCTTACATACCTTATCTTCCCAATATGAATATACAATCCTAAACGTGCATAAAATATTCCAGCTCCTTCCTTACGTTTCACTCTATAACACAAGTACATAACGGAGTTTACATTAACCACCAACTACCTTACAAATGCATATAACAATAATGAGTTACATGATTGCCTTAACATGTCATTTCCCCCTTGACAATACCATTTATGAAATTGTCATACCAATAATACCACAACAGTCCATACATTGACCAATACATCATAAATCAATAGTATGTCACACCAAGTTCATACTTTACACTGCTCCATCAATACAACATCACAATTACTCCATCAAGTCACCTCAATACACTTCATAACAACATATCGACAACAATCCCACAAATTATATGCATCAAAAAATAACAAGGTAAAGAACATAATCACACCATACATGTTAGTATCTCATCCACACCATGCACTTTCATTCAAACCTCAAGTCTCCTTTCAATTTTAAATAACAACGATGACACATCTTTTAGCAAAAAGCAAAAGTGCCCTATTCAACCTTGCCAACATAACCATCATGATCTACACCATCTATCATGTATATAATATATTAAATCACAAGAATAAACACTTACCCAAGCTTGCAAAGTGATGATCTTTCCCAAATAAGTGTAGTTGCCTTAGGGTTATTAGGGTTTGAGTTGAGAGAAATGTTGTAGAAATTTCTAGATTGGCATGTGTGTTTATGTGAATAAAATCTGATTTTTGTGCCCTTTATATAGGCCCTTGAATTCATCCTTAGCCACTTTGATCAATCATTTATTAGTCAAAGGAAGAATGGGTCATTTTGCCCTTTTGGGTCATGCATTTTATTCCATTTTGGGCCTCAAATTGAGCCCATTAACACATATTAACTTAGCCCGCCAATTTCAACGTGTAATACTCCCATTATCTCATGTTTAAATAATTCCATAATGTCAATATAATATTCAACTCGCGAGATTCACATTCGTAGCCTCAATCCTCAAGCATACACGATTTTCCACTCATGGCTTAATTTAACATAATTTGATAAAACACTTGTGATGAAGAATCAATCCCAACTCGGATGCCAAACTTGCTCGAGAGTAGTCCTACTATGATGGAATAATGATACCATATCCCAAGAGTCCTCTTTATAGACTAATAATCGTAAAAGAAATCGGGCAAAAAGCACCCCGGCACGCCCCCGGGCGCCCCAAAGACTTAGCTAAAATTCCAGCTTTTGAAAGGTGTGTAGGGGTGGCCTGGCACGCCCTTGGGCGCGCCGCCTCCTTGCTACCTGTGCCAAAAAAATTTCAGCCCAAAGCGGCCTGGCATGCCACCTGCAGTGCCCCACACTTAATTTTTGATTTCGACTTTTCTTTGCGGATTTGGTTGGATCTTTCAAGTCCCAACCTTTTACTTGCCTCTAATCTTTAAGATCCTTTGCTTGGATGTCCCTTAAACCTTACTTTTCACCCCACAAATGCTCCACAAAGTCACAAGCATCACCTACTACAAAGATCTAATCACATTTACTAGCACAATATCAAATGTTCCATCAATAACAATGCAAATTATGCACTTATTGCTCTCGAACCTAGGGTAAACATGGTTCAAGGTTATCAAGTAGGGTCGGGAAGGTACGGGGTGTTACAAAATCTCATTTTGAAAATTGTAGTGAAAATCAATGTCTTAACATCGAATCATACCATAATGCATACACATGAATATATGCATGTCATCACTAGTTGTTGCATCCAAATGCACACGTAAGTGTACGCGGTCGTACAAGTAATATAGGATTTTTAAGTCTGAATACCGTACCCACAGGGACTTGTCGATTAACTATTTTACTATATAAGACTAATGCTAATTATTTATTGAAGTGGTGGATTTCAAGATATATTTATAAATTAACTAAACAAGAAATAAAAATAAAATAACTAATGAACAATTAATCAAGAAAAGAACGGATTCTTACACAATAAATGGATGAATCGATCTAGGATTATGATTTCGCTAACAATCATGTTTAGTATCAATTTGATCAACTTATTTGATTATCTAGTTGTTGATTTATGGGATTGATTTTATGATTCGGGAATGGACATCCTCTAATCATCTATTCAAACTAGTCTCACAACTACATCATTGAGTGGGGATGTGAAAATCTAATTCAAACGCATTTACTTATCTTCCCGTTTTGTAAACAAGTAAGGTGATCTAAGTATATTCCTATCCTATCCATAAATCAATTCTTTATTTTACTAAAGAAAAATTTTACTCCCTATATTCTTCATTCTATCCCTCAGTTCACTTTGGAATTATAAATTTATTTTAACTCCACATAGACATAGAGAAATTACAACAAATCATCTAAAGAAAAACTTAAAAATAAATAAATAAGGAGAAGAAAAGATGAAACCACCAAAATTCTCCGGCCTCCACGGTGGCTCCTAGCTCTTCCTAGGTCAAAAGTTATGTAAAAACTGATTTTATGAAGTATTTATAGGTGTAAGAAAAAACCCCAAATAAAATAACTGAGTCCAAAATAGACTGGAAAATATTAAAATTGATTCCCTGGGCATCGACGGTAATGGCAGTGCACCGCTTTAATTTTGGCGCGTCGCTGACTTGCTCTTCACGTGCAACATACAGGTAACTCTTCAATTTTCCAATTCTCTCAATTGAATTCATATGTGAAAATATTTATATTATATTTGTCACGACCCAATTTCTGAGTCAGGATGGTGCCTACTGAGAACCACTAATAGGAAAACCAAGCCCTAGCCCTGGGCGACAAGCGACGGGCCAATAGGCGGGATCTCAAAAGAAAAGAGATGAAGCAAAACTACTACCATCAACATGCTATGAATGTAAAGACAAAGGAAGTATACATACCGGGACAAAAAGGAAGAGGACAGTACATAACTCTAAAACCCCTCCCAAGACCTGGTGAGGTCAGTACACGCCACCACTAGACACATCCAGAATACAAGACAGAAACCAAATACATACAACATATATACAACAGTCTCGGATCCAAAAGACTATACATCAGAGATGGAGTGGGATCTGCCTCGGACGTCAGTAAGCTTTCCCTACTCCAAAATTAGTGCTGAGAAGAGAGTAACGTCACAGCCGTCGGCTAGTGACTGGAACTACATCGGGAAAAGATGCAAAAGTGCAGTATGAGTATAGGGGCAACAGGTACTCAGTAGGCATCATCAGTCGACTGAGCTCCATATAATATAAACAAGTTGAAGTACGGGAGTGAATGCTAAGTTCGGGTATAACTGATAAGTAAATGCGTTACTGAATAATAAGTAAGTAATTGCGCACTGAACATATAAGTTAAACATAACCCAACTGGCCCCCTTAAACCCGCTAGGCACATAAAAGAATACAATACCCAGCCTAGCCCCCATAAACTGGTGAGACACACAAGAATAGTAAATGCATAGTCACCAGTGTCTCGAGGTTGTACCAGTATCCGATAATCACAATAACCAATGGAGCGCACCGGGCTTAAACCGGCACCAATGGGTAATAACAAAAGACCAGACAACGAAATCAAACCGGACAGAGTGGGTAATAACAATAGGACACATATATATCATACCTACCGGACTCAAACCAAAACTCAAAGAACAACAATACCATAATCACGGTACCCAGTACCAGAACTCATAGTGCACCATAATTTAGGGCCGAACTCAAACCGGGACACCCAATAGTCAATAACTAAAATCATCATACTTGAATCAGTATCCGAACTCAAATTGGAACTCATCATAACTAGTAACCAAAACAGAGCCTAATGTCACATCATAACCAATAAACGGGGAACTTGCTAGTCCCAGGCCGAAGCCAAAATATAGAAAAAGGAGCTAACCAATCATCTGCTACAAGCTAAGTCCTCGGGTCCTCCTAGGTCTATAGTCTACTATCATGTAACATCTAAGTCAGTTCGGGTATTTAGAGTAGCCCATGGCAAGGCGGGTCCCAATTCTAAGCCAAGACCAGTGATCCTAATCAAGTGTGATGCTATCAGAAACTAACAAGCTAAATAGGCCAATCGGATATAATCAGGGTGACTCAACCCCGTCACAAGCCTAACAGGTCATACTAGGGCTTAACTAAGCCCAAAGATGTCAAAGTTCTAACAAGTCAAAAAAAAGGGTAATGGGGCCCACTATCGGGTCCCGGATACCATGTCTGTTTACACTTATCTAAGTCAGGGCTAAGTCTGTCTAAGCTTAAACTAAGGTCCAACAAAAACATTCCCCAACCAGCAACAACAACAACAATACTATCCGACCCCAAATAGATCATCTATGGTGTACCACGAGGATAACGGGCCTGGAATGTGTTCGAATAGCCCTATCCGACCTAAAAGGCCTGAATCACAGCAAACCACTACCAAGTATATAATACCATCCCACAACACCAGCTTAATAGCATACATATATCACACACAATCCCAATCTAAGTGTAAAGGAAACCTAGCCTACCTAGACGCCACCGTAAGCCTGCCAAAGAACCCGCTAAGCTGGAGCCTTCCCGTTTCGAGAGGCCTCCAATTATTGCCACACTATCAAAATGGTAAACTAGATATTAAAAAATAACCAAGGATACCCATATGTCACTAGGTAGGAAAATGACCGGACAACTCACGTGGGGCTCGCTTGTGGAATTTGCCAAACCAAAATCATCACAGCATCCCAAATCTCACCTTGACCAATAGTCATAACATCTATCTTATCATCTGAGCTCAATACATAGCTCAAATACCAATAACAATACCAATAAATCCAATGGAAAAGTAAATGACCATAAATTCGAGAAAACGTACCATAGAAATATCGAGAACGAAGCTACGAACTAAAATATGTACGTGTCCAAGCTTGGACCTTGCTATACAAGCTTATATCAGATCTTGAAGAACTGAAAATGGTGCTTCTATGGACTTTGGGTATTTAAACAAGAGAGAGAAGATGAAATATATATATATATCACCAAGGCAGCTGGCGCTAAAGTACCCTTATGGCTGCTTAAGCGCTCCACCGCTTGGCCGCTAAAGCGGAGCCAAGGGTCGCTTAAGTGCCTATGGCCTAGCCTGCCTTGGCCGCTAAAGCGCGGCTAGGGCATCTTAAGCACCCAGCGCTAAGGTGAGCCTATGGCCGTTTAAGCGCATGGCCAATGCCAAAAATGGCTAAGTCCGGGCAACTTTGACTATGTGTTCGGGATCGATTCGGAGTCCCGTGTACGCAAACAAACTATGCTACCTAACTAATTTCAACGCTTCAGACTCAATAGCACTGTTGGAATTTCCATCAGAGGTCGTTCCGACTAAAACTAGGGCCCACACCCTAAGGGCTGACTCGACTCTAGCCTATAGGCGGCCTTCCACCCAAAACAAGTCCGGGAACCTCAAGACCCAACCAAAGGTCTACCTAACCTAAATTCGACATTCTGGATTCGATGAGACGGTTGAAAATGGCATCCGAGGCCATTTAATAGGGGTTTTGTCTAGGGAGCCATACCTGACTTCCAAAAAATTCAACATAGAAAAGTGACTCTAAAAGTCAAACGAACTGCCAGGTAACTGTATTACTAGTCCCAGCAAGTCATACACGACCTGGTGCAGTCATGGAAAGGCTCTAAATATCATAAACACACGTAAACACTGGGAATGACCTGGAGAGTCATTACAATATTCAATTCAATCTATTAAGCTACCTGCTTGATTTCCTTATACAATCTTCCATTTTTAATTTGTTTAGGCTTCAAATCTCTTCATCTTCGCACCATTTTAATACTACACATAAAAATACAATATTAAGCATAATTTATTAAATCAATTCTCAAAAAGGACAAATAAAAATACTAAATATGAGGCAAATAATGACTAAAAATGTATATTTTTAGCCTCACATCACTAGTGTACAAACAATAAGAGCATAATCACCCAAGTATCCGTAAACAAAGATCACCGCTCTTCTAGAGTAAGAAATAGTAGCCTAATATCCGACTAGTTTGTATCCGAGGCCTCGAGCCCATCAAGGTACAGAACAATATGTATATATATCTACCAATAGGGAGAAGAGAGTAATTATGGTTATCCATGATAATAAATAGCAGCCAACTGAGGAATACTAGTCCCATACCAAAGTACTATCCCTAACCTACACTAAGGGTCACTAAGCTAATCCCAGCATCATAGAACGTACAAATATCCCTAGCCAAAACTTACCATAATAGCAGGCATACAAATATCCTCATCCTAATCCTAACACTACAACAAGCATACAGAAGTAAGGCCTAAGCTAATGCTTTACTTTAAGAATCCCAAAAGAAGGTCAGAAATGGCAAATATGCTAAGATGATCTCAAGTCTATTTCAAAACCCCTAGCCTGTATGTAAATTATACTATACATAATCTCATAGAGTAAAGTCTATAAGAAGGTAGATCGTAGCCTACCTGAAAGTCGAACAGCAGCCTTGGACCAACCATGAGTTGTCACCCCCTCTGCTCAAACCTAGAAAGCTTCCACGCTATCACAAACATAATTTATACATCAATAAGAGTAAAACAAGACCCGTATTACAATTTTAAACTTCGAGTCAAAATTGACCTATGGGGCTCGCTACCAAAATCTAAAAATTAAACCAGTCACTAGGTCCCTCATAGAACAAGGCACCTATACTTAAAAAATTGAGCGTGAAAGAAGCTCAAATCGAGGTTCAAATTAGCCGACAAAGCTTCAAGAAATCAAGGATCTATATTAGGAATTTAACGGAATTAGGAAGGTATTTGGATGGAACAATAGCGTGGAATTACTCCAAGAGAGCAGCAAGAACATACCTCAACTTAATCAAGTGATTTCCCTTCAATTCCCAAGCTCAACAATGGAGAAAATGAGGTTGAAAATTATACAACTTCGAAGGAAGAGAAAAATATATACTTCTAGAGAGCACTAAAGTGGCCAAATGACGGCAAAAACGGCCACCATAAAAATGGCCAAGGACCGCGAAAGTGACTATCTCAAAATCCAACTAGGGTTATAAAAGCGGCTACAGCAAAAGCCAACAATGGTTGCAAAAGCGGCGCACGAGGCGCTACTGCACCAAAAAAATTTCCAAGTCCAAAATATTTAGAATGGGTCCTCAAGATTCGTTCGGAACCCCATGAATGCAAAACAAAATATGTTACCCTACTAGAAACAGCATTCCAAACTCAATGGAATCAATGACATTCCTAACGAAGGTTGTTTTGATGATATATGGGTCCCACACCTACTTTTTCCATCTTAGCTAAATTCCACACAACAACATAAAATAAGATCGGAAGCCTCAAGACCCAAACCAAAGGTCACCCTAGCCTAAAATCCACGTTCCAAAGCTAACAAAATTATCAAAATTTCCATCCAAGGCCATTTACTAGAAGTTTTGGCTAAAGACAAATTTCTCAACTTTAAAAGCTCCAAAATAGGAAAATTAACAGAAACCAAATGAACTACTCGAGAATTGAGCCACCGGTCCTAGCAAGTAATAAATGACCTAGGAAATCTATAAAAAAGCTCAATACATAGAAAATGCATTAAATAAAGAAAATGACTTGGCGGGTCATTACAGTCAATAGAAAAATTCATAAAGTTTATGCACTTGGAGGGTTTCTCATAACTGAAAAACATCATGTGATCTCATAATGCCCGACGTCTTACACCCATACTAGAAGAGTTGTTCTAACCGGCCAAGGTGTGGAACCATAACATAAGGATCCTATAATCATGCCTCAATTTCACGACCCAAAAAGTTGAGGTCATGATGGCACCTACCCTATCCCAACCCTGGGTAGGTAAGCCCAACATCAAAAGAGATAAGGATGTAGAAAAGAAATTAATAAAACCCAAATACGAGACTTTATAATAAAATCAGGCCATATATACAGATAGAACAAATTCGAAACTAAAATAAATACAACTCCAACCTAAAATATAGGGTCATGAGTAAAGAGCACTAATACTAATAAGGAGTAGGAAAATACACAACTCTGTCTCTAAATAATACAGTAAAGACATAATAGATAAGATAAAGTCTGGAATCAAGCCCCGAATGAGAAGCTCACCAATACTTCGAATCAGCCGCAACACTTCATGATCTCAAGTTCTACGGGTCACACTCGAACTGAGATCTACACTAAAAAGGTATAGAAAGTAGGAATGTGTATGATTCACTTGTACTCAATAGGCATCATAGGGCAACTAAGAAAAGTAGAAAACAAAACATATAAAGGATACTACGAGCATGCTTCCACCTGCATACAGAAACATTCTCAATGATGGCTCAAACTATATCTCCTAATAGTAAAAATACTACAATTACAATAACAATATATGAATATCTACACATAAATATATAAAGGAAGGCTAAATACACGATATCAAACACATAAAGGAAATACAAGTGATGCAATGCAATGCATGAGATGATAATGATATAAGTCATCTCATGGCACCTCGTATACAGAATCTAAGCTAAAACTTCTAGTACAGGACTTGTGGGGGGTTCACAACCCATATACTATCACAATCTCATATCTCAATCAACTTTGCCGGCATATTCCTCGGTCAAGAGTTTTGTAAAGTGTTTTATTTTCTTTCAAGAGCAGTGTTTCTCAGTGGTACCAATTTCATGAATATGAATGAATGAAATGAGGATGTGTGCTCATAACCAAATTAATATCATGTAATGAATTAACTCAACAATGGTATAAATGAGCTCAAATCTCCTCAATATGTCAATAGATAATGATATAAGCCATTGCATGGCACCACTGGAATAAAGAGTCATGTAAGACATCTATAATATCAATCCAAGCCCATATCTTAGGCATCACGATAACGATCAACGCAAATAATGCACAAATGAGTCCAATACCAGTTCCCGCACGGGCATCACAATAATAATAATTCTCAAGTCAATATTAATATTTCATATAAGCCTTTATACAAGGAGCACAATAAAATAATGATCTTAAAATATAAATCTCATGATAACACCCCAATCCACAGCATACTTTACATGAATGGTTAACTACCCAGCCCGATATAAAGAAAGTTAAGTCATAGCCTACCTCGAAAGTTAAAACATGAGCTCGAATCCTTCAACTAGGAGCTTTTCCTTTTATTATGGCCTCGAAATGAACCAAATTTATAAAAAATATAATCTACACATCAAAAAGAGTCCAACGATACCTATATTAGTTACTTTTATTTCGGGTCCAAAAATAGTTTGAAATCAACCCCAAAGGAAAGAGGGTAAAACTAGAATTTTACTTAAGAATCATATTTCCCATACTTAAGGGTTCTAAATATGAAAACCCATTAAAAAACAAGTTGAAATTAAGTTTGAAATTAAAGAAAACTATTTTCTCTCTTTACTGGGTGAAACCCCAAAGATCAAAGTTTTGAAGATGATTTAGTGAAATAATCAATGAATATGGATGGAAATCATGTTTAGAAATTCACCCAAGTCCAATTAGATGAAAATCATCTTTGATATTGCCAAAACCAAGACATCAAAGCTTAAATATGAAAGAATGGAATAAAAGAGAAGAAAAAGGAATTTAATACTAGCGACTTTGCCTAGGCGGTCATTTGATCACCTAAGCGATATCGCCTAAGTGGACAAACTACCGCTAAGGCGGTAGTTACTTGCCATGCAGATTATTGCTTAGGTAGCTCATTATCCACTCAGGCAGTATTACTAAGGCAATGATATTGGGTCAGCTGGATTCCACTAAGGTGGTCCAAGGTGCCACAAAAAGCAAGCACTGACCACGCCCGCTACCAGACTAAGAAACCCCACATCCACAACCACAAGCTCCCTAAGCCCTACCTTTGGTACCTCTAAAACAACCTCTAGTGCCTTGTACCACTTCTAACTGCAGACACTGGAGTCAAAAAAATCTAAAGCTGAGAACTCTACTATGGAGTACCTAATGCACATCGGGGATAATCCATTGCTAAATGACCAAACTCATCACACACAAAGCATCCCTTGCTACCTCAATGGCATTGAGAGGGTCCACAAGAACCAAAACCCCGTTCATAACTCGATGAACCAGAATGAGACCCTCGGCATATATGACTTGATCTCTGAACACCTTAAACCATAAAACCCGCAGACCTACTACCTAAACTTTGCAAATCTACTTGAACTAATCTTCCATGGTAATTGTGAGAACCTCTTCCGGAGAAATCCCTACCTCAGGATGCATGACCACTAAAATTGCCTTGTCGGCATATCCTCTAGGCACCACCACTCTGAGCACCCCAGTAAATAGACTCAATCATCTTTGCATGATCCACAATACTCTAGAAAGAACCTCCTGAAACTATAAGGTGAGTTGTAGCCAACTGATAATAACCCGATAAACCCTTAACAAACTTCTTGATCCTCTCAGGCACAGTAGAAAGACTAGCAGTGGCATATCTGAAAAGGCATGAAGTATGCCTTATACTCTAGAATAGTCATGGAGCCCTGCTCTAAATGATCAAACTCATCTCTCATCTGGTCCCTCAAGCTGTAGGGCACTAACCACTCCAGAAAATCCTTAAAAAATTGGGTCCATTTTAGAGAAGGGGAACCTGCTTGTCTATAACTAGCAAGAGATCTCCACCACTGCCTAGCTATATCAATCAACTTATAGGAAGTGTAAGCAACACCATTGGACTAAAGCGAACTGAGGTTATGCAACCTCTCCTGGCAATCAATCATAAACTCATAAGCATCCTCACCAATAGCACCACTAAACTTGGGAGAAGCCAACTTTATAAATATCTCGAATCTGTTTTACTTATTAGCAGACATCACAGGACTAGAAGTAATAGAAGGAACAATAAGTCTAGTAGGTAATATCTCAACACGAGGGGCAACAACAGCAGCTGGTTGTACCCCTAGACTCAAAAACCCATAAATAGGAGCATTTCTAGTGACTGAGCACCTTCTATAGTTTGAAACCATCCGATGTACCCAATAGAATACCTATCTGCGGAGAGTCATCCAAATGAACCAAAAGATGAATCAGCAAATCCTATAATACTGGAATGATAATAAAACCTTGAGGGCCCTATGTGAGGTAGGGGTCAAACCTACTCTTCGTGCCTGGCCTCTACCTCAATCCTGGATATGACCCCTACCTCGCCCTCTGACTGGGAATCTAACAGTGGGTGTTGGCTCAGCATCCTCAACAACTCTAGATCTAGTCCTCACCATCTACATAGACTAGAATGGAATATAAGTTCATAATACTATAAATGAACAATACGCAGGATAAGAAATCAAATTAGAGAAATTTTCCTAAAAATTTTATATAGCCTCCAGAAGATAGACGTGGATGTCAAATTATCGATCCATAAGACTCTATTAGACATCTTACTCTTTTACACATGAGATCGGTGAACCTAGTGCCCTGATACTAATTTGTCATTACCCAAAAAGTTGAGGTCATAATGGCACCTACCCTATCCCAACCTTGGGTAGGTAAGCCCAATATCAAAAGAGATAAGGATTTGAAAAAGAAATAAATGAAACCCAAATATGAGACTTTATAATAAAGTTAAGCCATATCAATAGATAGAACAAATTTAAAACTAAAATAAATACAACTCCAACCTAAAATCTAATGTCATGAGTAATGAGCACTAATACTGATAAGGTGTACGAAAATATACAACTCTGTCTCTGGATAATACGGTAAAGACATAATGATAAGATGAAGTCTGAGATCAAGCCCCAAACAAAGAGTCCAGCAATACTCTGAATCAGTCGTAACACTGCACGATCTCAAGTTTCACGAATCACACTCAAATTGGGATCTACTCCAAAAGGGTACAGAAAGTAGGAGTGAGTACAGCCCACTTATACTCAGTAGACATCATAGGCCAACCAAGCAAAGTAGAAAACAAAACATATAAAAGATACTATGACCATACTTCCATATACATATAGAAAAGTTCCCAACAGTGGCTAAAACCGTATCTCCTAATAGTACAAATACTACAAGTATAATAGCAATGTATAAATAGCTACACACAAATATATAAAGGAAGGCTAAATACACGATAGCAAACACATAAAATAAAAATGCAAGTGATGCAATGCAATGCAATGGGATGATAATGATGTAATACATCGCATGGCAACCATTGCATACAACCTCATATACATCTTCGGAGCTAAATATTCTAGGACAGGACCGATAGGGGGTTCACAACCCATATACTATAACAATCTCATATCTCAATCAACCTTGCTAGCACATTCCTCGATCAAGGATTTTGTAAAGTGTTTCATTTTCTTTTAAAATTAGTGTTTCTCAGTCCAATTTCATGAATATAAATGAATGAAATGAGGATGCATGCTCATAGACAAATCAATATCATGTCATGAATTAACTCAACAATGGTATAAATGATCTCAAATCTTCTCAATATGTCAAGATATCATGATATAAGCCATCACATGGCCCCACTAGAATAAAAAGTCATGTAAGACATCTATAATATCAATTCAAGCCCCTCTCGCAAGCATTATAATAATGATAAAGGAAAATAATGCACAAATAAGTCCAACACCAGCCATCGCATGGGCATTACAACAATAATAATATCTTAAGTTAATAATAATATTCATATAAGCCCCTACATGGGCAGCACAATTTCATATAAGCCTAATGATCTTAAAATACACATTTCACGATAACAACCCCAACCCATAGTATACTTTACATGAATGGTTAACTACATAGCCCAGTATTAAGAAAGTTAAGCCATAACCTACCTCAAAAGCCAAAACACAAGCTCATACTCTTAAACTAGAAGCTTTTCCTTTTTGTACGACCTCGAAATGAACCAAATCTATCAAAAACTTAATCTATACATCAAACAGAGTCCAACAATACCCTTATTAATTACTTTCATTATGGGTCCTAAAATAGTTCAAAAATCAACCCTAAAGAAAATAGGTAAAATCAAAATTTTATTTAAGAATCGTGTTTCCCATACTCTAAGGGTTCTAGAATGAAAATTCATTGAAAAACAAGTTGAAATCCAGCTCGAAATTGAAGAAAACCCATTTTCTCTCTTTACCAGGTGAAACCCCAAAAATCCAAGTTTTGAAGATGATTTAGTGAAATAATCAATGAATAAGGATGGAAACCATGATTAGAAACTCACCCAAGTACAATTTGATGAAAAATCATCTTTAAAATTACCAAAATCAAGACCTCAAAGCTTGAAAATGGAAAAATGGAATAAAAGAGAAGAAAAAGGAATTTATACCAGCGACGTTGCCTAGGTGTTCATTTAATTACCTAAGAAACATTGCCTAAGCAGCCCACTTGCCACGTGGCTTGTCGCTAAGGCGGCTCATTAGCCACTTAGGTTGTATTGCTAAGGTGATAAAACCCATCGCTAAGACGATGATGCTGGGTCGGCTAGCTTCCACTAAGATAGCCTAAGGTCTGCCTGGGCTTTATCGCTAAAGTGACCAAAAGGCCGCCTATACGGTTGCACCAAAAACCAGATACAGCTGAAAAATAAAGGACTAAAAACAAGTCTAAATGGATCCTCGGGATTTGATTGAGAGCCCATAAAAATAATCCAATAATGCTACTAGGCTAATTTTGATGCTCTGGACCCAATGGAACTATTGGAGTTACCAAAAGAGGTCATTATCAACAAGTTGACCCCTTAAAACCCCTTTAGGCTATTCTAACTAGTTTCTCATCTAATCGGTCAAAACTCTAAATAAAAGCTTGGAACCCGAACCAACCACGTTGCTAACCCAAAATTAATATTTTGGATCTAATAGAACTGACTGAATCACCATTTGATGCTCGGATCACAAAATGTTGATCAAAGTCAAACTAATCACTTTCAAGGTTACTCAAAACCTCCAACTCACTCAAATCAATCTCGATTGCTTTGGGGACCGTTCCAACCAACCCACAACTCATTAATAGCATATAGCAACTAGGGGAAAGGGAAAAATAGTCAAAACACAACAAAAGCTAAAATTAACAACTAGGGTTGTTACACTCAAAATGCAAAACCTAAGGTGGCAACGTAGTTATAAAACTTGTATTATCTGAACCATTATTCTCTCGGTGTTAAATAATCCTCCCAAAAAATACTAGTACTCTGTAACATTTCTGAATCATAGGTTAGAGATAGTACTTAACAAATCTGTAAAGTGTACTGCTCTGAGCCTAAGCTCCATATCATGTCGTAAATCATATGCTGAAAATCATGTATCTAAAACATGTCTTTTAAAATATACTTGTAGCATAAATCATGAAAAACTTGCTTAAAATATGCATATCTTTATAGATTCTAAAAAGAAAGTTCATAATTCATAAATAAACCCTAAAGCATGAGTTTTGATGCATAAATAAGAGCTTTGTACAAAAATCATAAGATTGTGAGAAAACTATTTCATAGAAATCAAGTAAAGTATGTAAAGAATAAATCTTTAGTAAATTGAGTATGAATCCTAGCTTTGAATCATAATATCATATAACTTAAAAGTATTTGTAGTAAGGATGAAATATTTCATCACTGAACCTTGCATACCTGAATGAAGACAAACACTTGATCTTGCCTTAGACTAGTTCTTCAGAGATTAAAGGAATAATAGGCTTTAGGATCTCATATTTTTAGGTTTTCATGACTTAAATTGTAACACCCCAAATGTTTTTCATGCTTAAACCTAGACTTAGATCAAAAAACCAACTAAAAACCAAAGTTTCTAGACATGTACGAGTCATATAGTGAAACCACAAGTCATGAGATGTGATACAAGAAAGAAGACGCGGAAGACTTTAAAGAAACAAGAAAACAAAGAAACAAGATGAACAAAGATAAAAGGGATAAAGAGGTAGACACAAAAGTGGAATCAAAGGCAACCAATTCTATAAAAAGAAAAGACCTCCTTCAAATATCCAAATAAGCACCTAAACATATGAGAAAGACCTCAAGGGAATTAGATTCCCAAGAAACCCTCCTTTCTAAACTTGAAACAATCAAAAGCTTCAACAAGCTCTCAAACTCTCAAAAGAGTATTTAATATTCAATATTCATCAAGATAATCTACCCTAAAATGAGCTATGCTCCACTATTTATAGACTAGACTACTAATTACAAAAATACCCTTAATGAATTAAGGGTTTTCTTAGTCAAGAGACTTGCATTTAAATAATAGCCATTTTGCATACATAGCCTCTTTTCCTTTCTTCAAGTAGTCTTCCTCTTGGAGCCTTGTACTTCTATTTGAGCACATTCCTAAGCTTCAATCCCTTGTTCCAAACTCCTTTCAAGCCTCCAAAGTATTGACTCAATTCAAAGTTTTTGTACTTTATCTTGGCTTGGCGTACATGCATCATTCTCCCTTTCTTGAAAAGAATTCGTCCTTGAATCCAAACCTAGCAAAACCATAGGGAAAACAAACAAAAACAAGGGCCTCATGGCATGAGGGTTAGTGTTAGTGGAAACAATTCTACCAACACACCAAGGATGCACAAACTTGTTATATGACCAAGCATCAAAATGATTCACAAAGGGTTTGTAACCCAACAATTTAAGAGATACTTGTCTAGCTATGAAACATTGACAAAGGGGTAAATCAAAAGAAACACTGCATTTGGGCAACCACACATGTAAGTCCTCAATGGTTCTAAATTTAGACAAGCACAAATCCCTCTTTAAGCCAAGTAACACATAATAGCCCACATAACTAAGTGCAATGTCATAAAAAGGGTCAAACCAAGTTAAGAGTCCACCCAACGCACTAGTTATCCTCGAGAATAGGATTACTCCCAATTCATCACCGGGATAAAATACAAAGATATTCCCCACACAAGTTGGCAAGCATATATCATTCAAGCTCATAAGATCAAGTAATAACACCAAGTAAGAATCACATGAAGGAAAGGAAGTGTTACTACTATACTCATCACAATGTAAACCAACACCGGGGTCAAATGGGAAGGGATAACATAGAATAGAGTCAAGGAAACACCCATTTTCCCTATTGCCACTCCTATCAACATAAGACATACACTCGACACAAGCACGAGTGTTATTATATGTAAATAGATGGTAAAGAAAGGTGTCACACAAAATAACTTCATCCAAGGTGTCCTTATATGTAAGACCACTATTAGACTCAATATTATTGGCCATACCATCAAGAATTGGAACACACAAAGAGGGAGAAGTAATTGGAAAATAAATACCACCTTTCTTTTTATCACAATCCTTTCCCACAAGTGTACTCTCATCTTTTAAGAAGAGATTTCCATCTTTGGAAAGAATGCCTTCATCCCATAGTGGATTATCATAAAGAGTATAGTCCTTAAGAACTACACTACTATTAAGGTTCACACCACTAGGCACTTCACTATGAGTGATGTCATCATCTTCAAACAAGATATTGTACTTAAAGAGAGAATGATCATCTGAAAAAGGAGAATTAAAGCATGCAAGTTCAATCCCAAGAAGACAAATATCAATTTTTGAAGCATTTTCAAGAACATGATCTCTATGAGAAAAATAAGTAATCGGATCTTCAACACAAGATATGCTCAAAGAGTCCCTCCTATTCAAATGATCAACTTCATCAATAATATCACTAATTTGAGGCTCATTAATCACATCATAAGGTCCCTTAATTAGTGAACCACACCCAAAAACAAGTTGATCCACACCAACATCACATGATAATGAACCATCATTCAAAACACATGTGTTAACACTAGATGGACACAAATTGATCTTACTAGAAGAATCAATTCGGTCATCAATAGAATCAACTAGTGTATGAACACTCTCAACATAGACATTATCACTATGTGGCAAAGAATTATTAAGTTCACATAAAGACAAGCTATCACTCACACTTTGTTCAATAGAAAATTTGAAAGTGTCAAGTTTAGCTATTTTACCTTGAGGCTCACAAGAATGGTCTTCTTTACCTTGGGATGAGAATCCCCTCAATGCATTGGTACACTCTTCAAGTCCTTGATGAGGATTAGGGAAAGTTGGTGGAAAGATAAGTTGTAATCGATTAATTCGAGTACTCAACCGATCCAACCGTCCTTCCATTCTGGTAGAGAGGGTGGTGAACAAGTTTAACAATTCACCCAAAGTGGGTTCCCCAATGGGAATTTGGTTTTTCTTTTCATGACCTTCCATTGTTACCTAGTTAAGACACTCAACCAAAGCAAACAAACATGTTAGGTTAGTTAAAATAGACTCACAATCACTCAAGAATTGCAACTTTATTTGCCTCACAAATTGTTTCGGCCAATGATTGCATCTTGTTTAGTCTAATGAGTTGCAAGGGTCCAATCTCTACTTGAGGTCAAGAATGGATTCTTGTTGACTCGAGAAAGCAAGTGCAAAAGCTAAGGACGAGAACCAAGAAATTTTCAAGAGAAAATAAAGAAGAAAAGCTAAAAGAAAGTAGCACAAAAAAAATTGGACTAAAAAAAAAAACTAAGCAACAAAAGTAGAAAAATTACTTCTTGTTGCTTAATTTGATGAATCAAAGAGATGATTTGATGTTTAAAACTAGTTAACAAGTGATTAAAGATGTTAATTACCTGTTAAATAGTTGAGGAATGGAAAGAGAAAGAGAACAAAAAAAGAATCACAAAATTTGGACACTTAGAGAAAATTTTAGGTCCAAAAAACTTTCGGACCCAAAAAAAAAAACTAAGTGTTGGAAACCTGAAATTTTCAGCTCTCTGAAACTGTGCCCCACGCGCCTGCTGACGTGGATTTATTTTTTTTTTAATTTAATTTTTTTTTTCACAAGTGGAGCTACAAACACTTGACCAACTTTGACCTAAAAATTTTTGGATCAAAGTATATTTTTTTTATTACCTTCTTCTTCAAGAACAATATGAAGATGCTTAAGAACACAAGAAAAAAACTTCAATCTTCAAATGCTCATAACTTCTTCGTTTTTGCTCCAAATTCAATGAAAGTTTCACCCACGTGTTCCGTTTAATTCCACAAACAAACCCCACTAATTTTTAGCTTTCAAAATCAAGCCAAAAATAAACCCACTTTTCAAAATCCACAAAGTTTCAAGAGTTCAAAACCCTTTAATGGTATGTTCAATTCTACAACTCAGAATTGAACAAAATTTGAGATATAGACTCACAAGACACTATGGAATCAAGATCTAATATCAAAAACAATAAATCAAAACAAAAAAAAATTGGGTTTTTTTTTTTTTTGATTTTTGAAGAAATCAAAATCTCAAGGATAGATTTGTGGAAACAAACCTAAACCTAAGCTCTGATACCAAATGATACAAGAAAGAAGACGCAGAAGAGTTTAAAGAAACAAGAAAACAAAGAAACAAGATGAACAAAGATAAAAGGGATAAAGAGGTAGACACAAAAGTGGAATCAAAGGCAACCAATTCTATAAAAAGAAAAGACCTCCTTCAAATATCCAAATAAGCACCTAAACCTATGAGAAAGACCTCAAGGGAATTAGATTCCCAAGAAACCCTCCTTTCTAAACTTGAAACAATCAAAAGCTTCAACAAGCTCTCAAACTCTCAAAAGAGTATTTAATATTCAATATTCATCAAGATAATCTACCCTAAAATGAGCTATGCTCCACTATTTATAGACTGGACTACTAATTGCAAAAATACCCTTAATGAATTAAGGGTTTTCTTAGTCAAGAGACTTGCATTTAAATAATAGCCACTTTGCGTACACAGACTCTTTTTCTTTCTTCAAGTAGTCTTCCTTTTGGGGCCTTGTACTTCATTTGAGAACGTTCCTAAGCTACAATCCCTTGTTCCAAACTTCTTTCAAGCCTCCAAAGTATTGACTCAATTCAAAGTTTTTGAACTTTTTATGTTGGCTTGGCGTACATGCATCAAGATGACTTGTGGTAAGCTGTCCAAAAATTTGCCAAGGTTCGAGTCACCATGACTCCTAGGTATGAGTCATATCTTGTTGGTACATATCGAAAGATGACTCATAATAATAAGGAATAGAGAGATAACATTTTCTCACAGGGTTCATGATTCCATATTATGACTCTAGGTAGATCTCACGAGTCATGGGATGCAATCGTACCCTCAAGATACAACAAGGATCCAGGAACCACGAGTCAAGGAGTGACTCATGGAACCAATGTACGGGTCATACAGTTGACTTGAAACTTCTGAATCAGAATCATACAAATGGATCCATGGAAGCACGATTCCATGTACGACTCATAGGTTCATGGTATGAGTCGTACCATGACTCGTGAGGCCTGTTTTCCAAATATTTTGAAATGGTTTCTTAGGGGTATTTTTGTACTTCCCCATTCTTTTAACTTTTAAACTATGTCATTTGAGTATTATCAAAGGGAGGTTAAAGAGCCATCAGTTGATTATTTCCCTTATTCCCTATCCTAACACTTAGAGAAAATAGAAAGAGCGACTGAAGTTCTTCAAGCCTAAAGCCTTGGATTCTCCTTCAAGTTCCAAAATTCCAAGTTCATAGCAAAGAGTCTTTAGTCCAGGTATGTGAGATTGAAATGGGGGGAATTCTTTCACCCTCATGACCAATATTTTAATTTTTCGGTTATAACTTTCAAGACTCCATGATTTAGGGTTTATACCTAATTATGTATTTCTCATGAAATTCAGTTTCCTTATGATATTGTATGATTTTGATTCTTGAAAAAAGTGAATATGCATGATTTTAGTAGCCCTAATTTAGTTATTATATTTGAAAAATTATTACACATGATTTTATAGAATTTAGTCTATTTTTAGTATAACTTGGCATGTTATGAACACATTATCCCAAAATTTGAAAAAAATAAGCATGACAAGTTTTAATATTTTAGAACTTTAGTTAATTAGATAAATTAAACTAGTTTCATGCTTATTTTTAGACAGATAGTTTCCAGCTATCTATGAGAAAATAGTAAATTTTTTTGGGAGTATTATTTATCACCGAGTAAACTAGGGTTCTAGATAATCCAAGTTCTAGAACTATTGCCACAATAGGTCTATCTTAGCCCCTTTGAGGCATTAGTATAGTGGATCCACTTCAGTCTTGCCATTATACCCTTGCAAATTATAGTGTAGCCCCCAATGAGGTGTATACGTTGGACTCTATGTTTGCTCACATGGATTATGTCGGTTCACAAAGAATCTCCCACAGAAATAGTTTTAACATGACTTTTGTACTTGACCCACAACTTCAGTTAAATAGAGTTATTTCATGGCTTACAGTTACATCTCATGTTTAAGTTTATGATTTACTTTTTGGGTTTTATATACCAGATTATACTCTTTTCAGATAATTTTTTTAATTCGACATGACTTCAATTTTTAGCATGACTATGTTCATTATTTATATCTTACATATCTTATATTCTCAGTATATTCAAAGTACTGATTGCATACCTTTCATGTGCTAAATCCTACTATGATATAGGTTTCAGTGCCCAAACTCAGTCGCACAGTTAGATTTACTTAAGTGACGATTTAGCTTTGCTTGTGGTGAGTCCTCATCATTTGAGGATGGTTTATTTTAGTTTATGCTTATTCAGACTAGTATTTCAGTTTCAGTTATTTAGAGCTAGCTGGGGACTTATCCCAGCAACTCGTCAGTTTATTTAGAGGCTTTTACACATTGTTAGATACTTCAATCTTGTTCAGTTCAGAATTGACTTTGGACTACATATTTTTATTTCAGTTATTAAAGAATTGGTTAGTTATAAAAGTATTGTTTTAGCTTTCGCAAATCATATTCAGTATATGTCTTTGTCTCAAGCCAGTACCATGGTTTATCTTGGGACCACTTGTGTTTAATTTTTCCCTTAATAAAATGCCAAATTTTCTAGTGTTGGAAACTACGAGTCAATGTATGACTCGTAGTCACCTTGTATGACTTGTACTCACATGGTACAACTTGTACTCATCCCAATCTGGTTTATTAGGATGAGTTTGTAGCGGCCTTCTTGGACAAATTCTTTCCTCAGGAACTGCAGGAGGCAAAGGTTGAGCAGTTCATAGACTTGAAGTAGATTTGATGTCAGTAAAGGAGTATACTCTCAAGTTCACTAAGTTATCTAGATATGCTATATAGCTAGTTGCTGAGCCGAGGGCTCGAATGCGTAAGTTTGTATCGAGTATTTCTGACTTGGTAGTCAAAGAGTGCAGGACCACTATGCTTATCTAAGATATGGATATCTCTCTACTTAGGACTCATACCCAATAGATTAAGAAAGAGAAGTTGAAGGAAAGAGAGAGAGAAAGAGAGAATAAGAGAGAAAGGATCGATAACATTGAGTTTTCTAAATAGAGGTCTGGCAGTGGACGCCTCTCATAGTTTCAGTAGAGGCTATTAGCTCCAGTACCTTCATCAACTAGTTCTCCATCTCCCAGACCTAGGTAGGAGCAGAAGAGTAGACCATCAGGCTCTAAGTCACAGGGGAGTGTAATCGAGGGTCGTGCAAAAGAGTAGAACATCAGGCTCTAAGTCACAGGGGAGTGTTACCGGGGTCGTGCTTTTATTGACTGCAAGAAGTGTCATAGAAACCACCCTGGAGAGTGGTTGTTAGGTAGGAAGGGATGTTTTGGTTGTGAAGAGAATGGTCACTGGTTGAAAGATTGTCCTTCTTTTTGATAGGACAACAACAGCAGTGGTTGTATACAACCAACTTCTTCAGCATCCCCAGTAGGTCGCCTCGTTCAGCAGGGTGTATCCTTTAGTATAGGTGATGTTCAGATCTAGAATCACTTCTATGCACTCTCTTCACGTAGAATTAGGAGAGCTCACCAGATAGAGTCACTAGTACGTTAAAGGTTTTTTCTCATGATGTGTATGCTTTATTGGACCAAGGGTCTACTTTGTCATTCGTAAATCCTTATGTTTCCTTTAAATTTGGGGTCATTCCTTTATAAAATCACTATAGCTGATCTAGTAGCAATAGCCATGACAGATTATGATGTGATTTTTGGCATGGATTGGTTACATTCTTGTCATGCCTTAGTCGACTGCAAAACTAGAGTCGTACTATTTTAGTTTCCAGATGAGTTTGTCTTACAGTGGAAGGGTAGTCCCACAGTCCCTATAGGTAGTTTCATGTCTTACCTTAAGGCTAGAAAGATAATCTCTAAGGGTTGTATTTATTATTTAGTTTGGTTTAAGGACTTTGAGTCTGAGACCCTATCTCTTCAGTCAGTTCCAGTAGTTTGTATGTTTCTTGAGTATCTGGATGGAGTTTCTCCTGATTGGGATATTAACTTTGGGATAGACCTTCTTCCAGATATGTAACCCATATTTATTCCTCCTTAAAGAATGGCTCCAGATGAGCTTAAGGAATTGAAAAATTAGTTGAAAGACCTCTTAGATAAAGGTTTCATTTGTACCAATATTTTCTTGTGGGGTGCTCTAGTCCTTTTGGTGCAAAAGAAAGACAGTTCTCTTAGAATATGTACCAATTACTGCCAATTGAACAAAGTCATAATCAAGAATAAGTATCTTATCCCAATGATTGATGACTTGTTTGATCAGCTTTAGGGTGCCAGTTGTTTTTAATTTTGTTGTAAACTCTCAAGGACCATTAGTTGTTCGCTCAGTTCAGCAAATATGAGTTTTTGTTGAAATTGGTTGCATTTATCGAGTATGTTATGTCTAGTGAGGGTGTTTGGGTAGACTCTCAAAATACTAAGGCACTAAATAACTAGCCTAGACCTATTTATCCATTTGACATCAGGAGCTTTTTGGGTTTAGCCAGTTACTACAGGAGATTTGTTGAGGGTTTCTCATCTATTGCTTCTCCTTTGACCAGGTTAACTCAGAAAAAGGTTAAGTTTTAGTGGCTGGAATCTTATGAGAAGAGCTTCCAGAAGTTAAAGTCTCATCTCACTTATGCTCCAATTTTGACTCCGCCGAAGAGTTTAGATAGTCTCATAGTTTATTGTGATACTTCCAGAGTTGGCCTTGGGTATGTGTTAATGTAGCATGATAAGTTTATTACTTATTCTTCTAGACAGCTTAAGGTTCATGAGAAAAATTATTCGATTCATAATCTTGAGTTAGCAGTAGTAGTATGTGCCTTGAATATTTGGAGACACTATTTTTATGGTTTTCATGTTGATGTGTTCACTGACAAGAAGAGCCTTTAGTACATGTTCAGTCAGAAAAATTTGACTCTTCGACAACAGAGGTGGTTTGAGCTTCTTAAGGATTACGACATGAGTGTGTTTTATAATTCGGGTAAGGCCAATGTAGTGGTTAATGCTCTCAGCAGGTTGTCCATGGATAGTGTGGCTCATATTTATAAAGATAGGAAAGAATTGGTTAAGGATGTTCACAGGCTTTCTCGATTAAGGGTTTATCTTGAAGAATCAATAGATAGTGGTGTTATTATTTATAATTATTCAGAGTCCTCTCATGCGATGGTGGTTAAGGAAAAGCAAGATATTACCCTATTTTGCTTAATCTGAAAAAAAGTTGTCCACAAACAGAAAGTGGAGCTTTCCTCCGAAGGGGGAGATGGTGTTCTTCGTTAACATGGTCGTGTGTATGCTTCAGAAGTAGACGATTTGAGACAACATATGTTATCAGAGGCTCACAGCTCTTGGTATTTTATTCATTCAGGTGCCACCAAGATGTATCGTGATCTACGGGAAGTATATTGTTGGAATGGCATGAAAAGAGATATTGCAGATTTTGTGGCTAAGTGTCCAAAATGACAACAGGTGAAGGTAGACCATACGAGATTGAGAGAAATCACTTAGGACGTCAATATTCCTTCTTGGAAGTGGGAGACGATTAATATAGACTTCATCACAGGTTTACCTCGCATGCAATGACAGCATGATTCTATTGAGGCAATAGTAGACAGAATGACTAAATTAGCTCAGTTCTTGCCAGAAAAGACTACTAATTCAATAGAGGATTATGCCAAGCTTTACATTTGTGAGTTAGTCAAGATGTATAGAGTTCCCTTCTTTATCATCTCAGATAGGGGCTACTCCATTCATGTATCAGTTTTGGAAGTCTTTCCAGAAGGGTCTTGATACCCGAGTAGATCTCAGTACAACATTTCACCCACTGATAGATGGTCAGGCAGAATGGACCATTCAAACAATACAGGAGATTTTGAGAGCTTGTGTGATTGACTTCAAAGGTAATTGGGATGATCACTTACCTCTTATAGAATTTTCTTATAATAATAGTTTCCATTCTAGCATCCAGATGGTGCCTTTTTGAAGAACTTTATGAGCAGCGATATAGATCTTTTATAGGTTGGTTTAAGGAAGGTAAATTTGCATTGATAGGGCTAGATTCGGTTCACGAAGATATGGAAAATGTTCCTCTAATTAAAGAGAGGTTGAAAACAGGTCAGAGTTATCAAAAATCTTATGCAGATGTAAGGAGGAGAGAGGTTGAGTTTTCTATTAATGATTAGGTGTTTCTAAAATTTTCACCCATGAAAGAGGTGATGAGGCTTGGTAAGAAGGGAAAACTTAGTCCCCATTATAGTGGTCATTATAGGATTTGGAGGCGCATTGGCAATATGGTCTATGAGTTAGAGTTGCCTACAGAGTTAGCATCGATGCATCCAGTTTTTCATGTTTCATTATTAAAGAAGTGTATTGGTGATCCATCATTGGTTGTTCCATTGGAGAGTGTTGCAGTGAAAGATAGTCTTTCTTATAAACAGGTCCCAGTTGAGATACTTAACCGGTCGATTCATAAATTAAGGAATAAAAAATTCGCTTCAGTAAAGGTCCTTTGGAGAAATTAGTTGGTTAAGGGAGCTACTTGGGAAGTAGAAGCAGACATAATAGCCAAGTACCCTCATATTTTCACTCCCAGTACCGAAATAGGTTGAGGGAATAGTTTTCCTCCTATAGTTGTTTTTTAGTTTCATGTCCCTATTAGTCATTCTTGCATTTTTAGCATGCATACATATTCCATGAGTATCAGTCGAGTTTTACTCTCAGTCAAATCAACATCATATTAGTATCTCAGTTTTATAAATCTAGTTTCATGTTAGTAGTTCTTTATTTATTTAGTCAGCTTAGTTTCAGTCTTCATTCAAGGAACAATGGTCCCAAGGTGGAGATATTGTAACATCCCAAAATTTTTCTATGTTTAAACCTAGACTTAGACCAGAAAATGAGCTAAAAACCATAGTTTCCAGCCCGCTAAGACTCACTGTATAAGTCGTACAGTGAAACCACAAGTCGTGGGATGACTCATGGTAAGTAGTCCAAAATTTTCCAAGGTTTTAGTCATCGTAACTCTAAGGTATGAGTTTTATCTTATAGGTATAGATCGTATGATGACTTGTATAGATGACATTTTCTCTAAGGGATCAGTCTACACTTCAACTCTTAGATAAATCTCACCAGTTATGGGATACAATCGTACACCCAAGACAGAACAAGGATCCAAGAACCACAAATCGAGGAACGACTCGTGGAACCAATGTATGGGTTATATGATTGACTTGTACCCTCAGAATTAGAATCAGACAAAAGGGTCGTAGGAACCATGAGTCCATGTATGACTCGTACGTTCATGGTAAGATTTGTACCATGACTCGTGAGGCCTATTTTTTAGTAATTTTAGAATGGTCTTCGGGGGTATTTTTATACTTTCCCACTCTTTTAACCCTTAAACTAAATCATTTTAGTATTATCAAAGGGAGGTTAAAAAGCCATCAATCGATTATTTCCATTATTCCTTCTCCTAACACTTACAGAAAACATAAAGAGCGATTGAAATTCTTCAAGCCTAAAGCCTAGGGTTCTCCTTCAAGTTCCAGAATTTCAAGTTCATAGCAAAGAGTCTTCAGTCTAGGTATGTGGGATTTTAATAAGGGATTCCTTTCACCCTCATGACCAAAGTTTTAGATTTTTAGTTAAAACTTTCTAGACTCCATGATTAGAGTTTATACCCAATTATGTATTTCTCATGAAATTTAGTTACCTTACGATATTGTATGATCTTGATTCTTGATAAAAGTGATTGTGTGTGATTTCAGAAGCCCTGATTCAGTTATTATATTTGAAGAACCATTACGAATGATTTGACAGATAGTATATTTTCAGTATAACTTGGCATGTTATAAACACATGATCGCAAAATTCAGTAAAAAGTGAGCATCACTAGTTTCAGTATTTTAGAACTTCAGTTAATCAGATAAATTGAACTACTTTCATTCTTGTTTTAAGATAAATAATTTTCAGCTATCTCAGAGCAAATAGTATATAATTTTGGGAGTAGTATTTAGCATCGAGTAACTAAGGTTCCAAATAACCCATGTTTAAGAAATATGTACCACTGTATGTTATCATTGCCCCTTTGAGGCATCAGTTTAGTAGATACATGTCAGTCATGGTATACCCTGGCAAGGTATAGTGTAGCCCTCTAATGAGGTATATACATTAGACTCCATGTTTTCTCATATAGTTTATGTCGATTAAGATAATCTTCCACAAAAATAGTTTTAACATAACTTTTGTACTTGACCCATACCTTCAGTTAAATTGAGTTATTTCAGGACTTACAGTTACACCTCATGTTTACAGTTTATGATTTACTTTTGAAAATTATATACCAAATTATACTCTTTTCAAATAAATTGTTTAACTTATCATTACTTCAGTTTTTAGCATGATTATGTTCATTATTTATAGCTTGCATATCTCACATGCTAAGTACATTCGAAGTACTAACCACATACCTTTCTTGTGTTATATCCTATTATGATATAGGTTCCGGTGATCAGACTCAGCCATGCAGTTTAATTCATTCCAGTGACAGTGCAACTTTGCTTATGGTGAGTCCTCATCATCTGAGGATAGTTTACTTTAATTTATGTTTATTCAGACTAATATTTTAATTTCAATTATTTAGAGTTAGCTGGGGACTTGTCCCAGAAATTCGTCAGTTTATTTAGAGGCTTTCTGACAGAGTTAGATACTTCAGTTTTGTTTAGTTCAGCTTTGACTTCGAACTACATATTCTCATTTCAGTTATTCTAGAATTATTTGGTTATAGAAATATTTTATTCGGTATATGTCTTTGTCTCAAGACAGTTTCATGGGTTAGCTTGGGATAACTTGTGATTCTAAGTACCATGTCGCTTCCAGGGTGTAGACTCGTGTCGTGACAAAAACATCATAGGATAGGGTAATAAGGTAAGGAAAAGTCAAATTTTCCCTTAATGAGATGTTGAATGTTCTGGTGTAAGGCACCACGAGTTAATATATGACTCGTACTCACCATGTACGACCCGTACTCAAAAGGTACAACTTGTACTCTTCCCAATTTGGTTGATTGGCATGAGTTTGTAGCGGCCTTCTTGGGTAGATTCTTTTCTTACTGAGGGATACAAAAGTTGAGGAGTTCATAGACCTGAAGTAGAAGTCAATGTCAATTAAGGAGTATGTTCTCAAGTTCACTCAGTTGTCCAAATATGCTCTAGAGATGGTTTTTGAGCTGAAGGGTTGAATGAGTAAGTTTATTTTAGGTGTTTCTAATTTGGTGGTCAAAGAGTGTAGGACCGCTATGCTTATTGAAGATAAGGATATCTCTCGACTTATGACTCATGCCCAGCAGATTGAGAAAGCAAAGTTGAAGAAGAGAAAGAGAGAGAGAACAATAGAGAAAGGACCAATAATTTTGAGTTTTCTTAGCATAGGTATGGCGGTGGGAGTTGTTCATAAATTTTAGTAGAGGGCATCAGCACTAGCACATTCATTAGTTAGTGCTCCCTCTCTAAGAATCAGGCAGGAGCAAAAGAGTAGAGCATCAGGCTCTAAGTCACATGGGAGTTTTACCACATGTCATACTTTTTCGACCTATAAAAAGTGTGGTAGGAACCATCCAGGGGAGTGCTTGTTAGGCAGTGAGGGATATTTTAGTGTTGGACGGAATGGTCACTAGTTGAAGAATTGTCCCTCTTCCTTATAAAGCAACAACACCTGAAAGAAAGGCTTGAGAGAAAAGTAACCCGCACATTACATTACCAATCCTTGGGCTTTGTTCTTATGTAGTCTACTTCCTCAGCAGCCCCAGCAGGTCGCGTCGTTCAGAAAGGTGCATCTTCCAGTACAAGTGGTGGTTAGTGCCCAAACTGCTTCTATGCACTCTCTTCTCACACGGATCAGGAAATCTCACCATATATGGTTACTAATACATTACAAGTCTTTACTCATGATGTGTATACTTTATTAAACCTAGGGTCTAGTTTGTCATTCGTAACTCCGTATGTGGCCTTTAAATTTGGGGTCAATCCTTCCTAAAGTCACTACAACTGATCAAGTTGAGTTAGACATGATAGATTTTGATATTATTCTTGGCATAAATTGGTTATATTCCTGTTATACCTCAATCAGCTTCAGAACCGAAGTTGTAAGATTTCAGTTTCTAGGTAAGTCTGTCTTAAAGTGGAAGGGTAGTCCTACAGTGCCTATCAGGTAGTCTCATCTTTTACCTTAAGAATAGAGATATGATCTCTAAGGGTTGTATTTATCATTTAGTTTAGGTTAAGGACTCTAAGTCTGAGTCCCCGTCTCTTCAATTAGTTCCAGTAGTTTATGAGTTTACCAAAGTATTTTTGAGGGTCTGCTTAGAGTTCCTCCCAAGTGGGAGATAGACTTTGGGATATTCCTTCTTCAAGATACGTAATCAATATTTATTCATCCTTACAGAATGGCTCCAACTGAACTTAAGGAATTGAAAAAGCAGTTGAAAGACCTCCTAGATAAAGGTTTCATCTATCTCACTATTTCCCCATGGGGTTCTTCAGTCCTTTTCTTGCTTATGAAAGACAATTCTCTTAGAATATGTATCAATTACCACTAGTTAAACAAAGTCACAATCAAGAATAAGTATTCTATCCCCAAGATTGATGACTTGTTTGATCAGCTTTAGGGTGTTAGTTGTTTTTCTACGATCGACCTCAAATCTAGTTACCATCAGCCCAGAGTTAGGGTGTGTGACATTCCAAAGATAGCCTTCAGAACTTGATATGGTCATTACGAAGTCGTAGTTATATTTTTTGGACTAACAAATACTCATATAGCCTTTACAGATTTTATGAACAATATATTCAAATGGTAGTTGGATACATTTGTCATTGTCTTCATAGATGACATCTTTTTCTACTTTCAAAGCTAGGAGGAGTATACAGATCATTTGAGAGTTGTGCTGCAAAATCTCAAGGATCGTTAGTTGTTTGCTAAGTTCAACAAGCGCGAGTTTTGGTTGAAATTTATTGCATTTCTTGGGTATGGTGTATCTAGTGAGGGTGTTTAGGTACACTCTCAAAAGACTGAGGCAGTAAAAAACTAGCCTAGACCCATTTCTCCATCAGTTATCAGTAGCTTTTTGGGTTTATCCAGTTACTACAGGAGGTTCATTAAGGGGTTCTCATCTATTGTTTCTCCATTGACTAGGTTGACTTAGAAAAAGGTTAAGTTTCAGTGGTCTGAAGCTTATAAGAAGAACTTCTAGGAGTTAAAGTATGAACTTTCTTCTGCTCTAGTTTTAACTCTGCCAGAGGGTTCAGATGGTTTCATAGTTTATTATAACACTTCCAGAGTTAACCTTGGGTATGTGATGATGTAGCATGGTAAGGTCATTGCTTATGCTTCCAAACAGCTTAAGGTTCAGAAGAAGAATTATTCAACTCATGATCTTGAGTTAGCAATGATAGTTTTGCCTTGAAGATTTGGACACACTATTTATATGGTGTTCATATTGATGTGTTCAATGATAAGAAGAGCCTTCAGTATGTGTTCATCAGAAAGATTTGAATCTTTCATGAGGAGGTGGCTTGAGCTTCTTAAGGATTACAACATGAGTGTGCTTTATCATCTGGGCAAGGCCAGCATAGTGGCTGATGCTCTCAGCAGGTTGTCCATGGGTAGTGTGGATTATGTTAAGGAAGATAGGAAAAATTGGTTAAGGATGTACATAGGCTTGCCCAAGTAGAGGTTCATCTTGCAGACTCAGTAGATTGAAGTGTTATTGTACCAAATTTTTCTGAGTCGTATCTTATGATGGAGGTTGAGGCAAAGCAATATAATGATCCTATTTTTCTTAAGTTGAAAAATGTTGTCCATAAATAGAGAGTGGAGGTTTTCTCCCAAGGGGGAGATGGTGTTCTTTGTTATCATGGTCATTTGTGTGCTCTAAATATAGACGATTTGAGACAGCAAATGTTATTGGAGGCTCATAGCTCTCGGTATTTTATTCATCCAAGTGCCACCAAGATGTACCATAATCTACGAGAAGTTTATTGGTAGAATGGCATGAAAAGAGATATTGCAGATTTTGAGGGTAAGTATCCAAATTGCAAACATGTGAAGGTAGAGCATCAGAGATCGAAAGGTGTGACTCAGAACATCAGTATTCCTACTTGGAAGAGGGAGACAATTAATATGGACTTCATCACAGTTTTACCTTACATGCTACGACAACATGATTCCATTTAGGTAATAATAAACAGAATGACTAAATCATCTCAGTTCTTGCCAGTTAAGACTATCAATTCAACAGAAGATTATGCTAAGCTTTACATTCATGATTTATTCAAGTTGCATGGAGTTAACTTTTCTATCATCTTAGATAGGGGCACTCAGTTCATGTCTCAGTTCTGGAAGTCTTTCTAGAAGGGTCTTGGTACCCGAGTAGATCTCAGTACAACATTTCACCTACAGACAAATAGTCAAGCAGAATGGACCATTCAGACTTTAGAGTATATGTTGAGAGCTTGCGTGATCGACTTCAAAGTTAATTGGGATGATCACTTACCTTTTATAGAATTTTCTTTTAATAACAATTTCCATTCTAGCATCCAAATAGCCCCTTTTGAGGCACTTTATGGGCGGACATATAGATCTCCTATTGGTTGATTTAAGCTAGGTGAAGTTGTGTTAATAGGGCCAGATTTGATTCACGAGGCTATGAAAAACATTTATATAATTAGAGAGAGTTTGAAAACTGCTCAGATTCATTCAAAATATTATGCAGATATAAAGTAGAGAGAGCTTGAGTATTGTCAAATACCTTGGAAAGGTATAGTGTAGCCCCCCAACAAGGTGTATACATTGAACTTCATGTTGTTGAACTCCATATTTTCTCACATAGTTTATGTCGTTTAAGAGAATCTCCCACGAAAATAGTTTTAACATGACTTTTGTAGTTAACCCACAAATTCAGTTAAACTGAGTTATTTCATGACGTACAGTTACACCTCAAGTTTACAGTTTATGATTTACTTTTGGGTCATTATACACCAGATTATACTCTTTTCAGATAAAATTATTTAATTTGGCATGACTTTAGTTTTTAGCATGAGTATGTTCATTATTTATAGCTTGCATATCTCACAGGCTCAGTATATTTAAAGCACTAACCATATATCTTTCTTGCACTATATCCTATTATGATATAGATTCTGGTGCCCAGACTCAGCCACACAATTAGATTTGCTCCAATCACAGTTCAGCTTTTCTTGTGGTGAGTCCACATCATTTGAGGATGGTTCATTTCAATTTATGCTTATTTAGACTAGTATTTTAGTTTTAGTTATTTAGAGTTAGTTGGGGACTTGTCCCAGCTACTCATCAGTTTATTTAGAGGCTTTCAGACAGAATTAGATACTTCAGTTTTGTTTAGTTCAGATTTGACTTCGAACTACATATTCTCATTTCAGTTATTCTAGAAAAGCTTCTGCATAGTTTATTCAGTATATGTCTTTGTCTCAAGTGAGTACTATGGGTTAGCTTAGTACCACTTGTGGTTCTAAGTACCCTGTCATTTCCAAGGTTAGACTAAGGTCGTAGCAAAAACATCGTGGGATAGGGTAATAATGTAAGAAAAAGTCAAATTTGCCCATAATGGGATACAGAATTTTCTAGTTTAGGGCACCACGAGTCAATGGATGACTCTTAGTCACCATGTATGACCCGTACTCATATGGTATGACTTTTACTCATCCCAATTCGGTTGATTGGGATGAATTTGTAGCGGGATTATTGGATAGATTCTTTCCTCAGGAATTGTGCTCCAAATATAGATTTGACACAGAAGATATTTTCAAAGGCTCACAACTCTCATATTTTATTCATCCAGGTGCCACCAAGATGTACCATGAGCAACGGGATGTCTATTGGTGGAATGGCATGAAAAAAGATATTGCAGATTTTGTTGTTAAGTGTCCAAATTGCCAATAAGTGAAGGTAGAGGATCAGAGACTGGGAGATATGACTCAGAACATCAGCATTCCTACTTGGAAGTAGGAGATGATCAATATGGATTTCATCACAGGTTTACCCCGCATGCGATGGCAACATGATTCCATTTAGGTAATAGTTGACAGGATGACTAAATATGCTCACTTCTTGTCAGTTAAGACTACTAAATCAACAGAGGATTATGCCAAGCTTTACATTTGTGAGTTAGTAAAGTTTTATAGAGTTCCCTTGTCTATTATCTCAGATAGGGACTACTCCATTCATGTATCAGTTTTGGAAGTCTTTCCAGAAGGGTCTTGGTACCCGAGTAGATCTCAGTGTAACATTTCACCCGCAGACAGATGGTTAGGAAGAACAGACAATTCATACTTTAGAGGATATGTTAAGAGTTTGTGTGATCGACTTCAAAGGTAATTGGGATGATCACTTACCTCTTATAGAATTTACTTATAATAATAGTTTCTATTCTAGCTTCCAGATAGCCCCTTTTGAGGTACTTTATGGGAGGAGATGTTGATCTCATATTGCTTGGTTCAAGGTAGGTGAAGTTGCATTGATAGGGCTAGATTTGGTTCATAAGGCTATGGAAAAGGTTTAGCTGATTAGAGAGAGGTTGAAAATTGCTTAGAGTCATTAAAAAGCCTATGCAGATGTGAGGAGGAGAGAGCTTAAGTTTGCTATTGATGATTGGATGTTTTGGAAAGTTTCGCCCATAAAAGAGGTGATGAGATTTGGTAAGAAGGGGAAGTTAGTACCTAATATATTTGTCATTACAAAGTTTTGAGGTGTACTGGCAATGTGGCTTATGAGTTATACTTGCCTACCGATCGAGTTAGCATTGTTACATCAAGTTTTTCACGTTTCATTATTGAAGAAGTAAATTAGCGACCCATCATTTGGTTGTTTCTTTAGAGTGTGTTAGTGTAAAAGATAGTCTTTCTTATGAAGAGGTACCAGTTGAGATACTTGACTGATAGGTTTGTAAATTGAGAAATAAAGACATCGTTTAGTAAAGGTCCTTTGGAGAAATTAGTTGGCTGAGGGAGCTACTTGGGAAGCATAAGTAGACATGATGGCCAAGTACCCTCATATTTTCACTCGCAGTAACAAAAATGTTTGAGGTAATAGTTTTCTTCCTATAGTCGTTGTTCAGCTCTTATTCTTATCAGTCATTCTCAAATTTTTAGTATGCATGCATATTCCATGAGTATCAGGCGAGTTTTACTCTCAATCAGATCAGCATCATGTAAGTATCTTAATTTTAGAAATCCAATTTCATGTTAGTAGTTATTTCTTTATTCAGTCAGCTTATTTCCAGTCTTCATTAAAGGATCAATTATCCCAAGAGGGAGATATAATAACACCCCAAAAGTTTCCCATGCTAAAACACAGATTTAGACCAAAAAACTAGCTGAAAAACAGAGTTTACAGACCAATACAACTCATTGTATGAGTGGTACAGTGAAACCACAAGTTGTGGAATGACTCGTGGTAGGTTTCAGTAACCACAACTCTTAAGTAGGAGTCGTATATTGTAGGTATGGATCGTATTATGATTCATAATATAATGAGGAACAGAGAGATGAATTTTCTCTAAGGGATCACGAGTCCACATCACGACTCATAGGTAGATTTCACGAGTCATGAGATATAATCATACCCTCAAGATAAAACAAAGATCCAGGAACCACAAGTCAAGGAACAACTCATGGAACCAATGTACGGGTCATACTACTGACTTGTACCCTCAGAATTAGAATCAGACAAAAGGGTCCCAGGAACCACAAGTCCATGTACGACTCGTAGGTTCATGGTACGAATCATTCTATGACTCGTGAGGCCTATTTTCTAGAAATTTGAAATGGTTTTCCAGGAGTATTTTTGTACTTTCCCACTCTTTTAACCCTTAAACTACGTTGTTTGAGTATTATCAAAGGGATTTTAAAGAGCCATCAGTCGATTATTTCCCTCATTCCCTCTCCTAACACTTAGAGAAAACAAAAAGAGCGATTGAAGTTCTTCAAGCCTAAAGCCTTGGGTTCTCCTTCAAGTTCCAGAATTCCAAGTTCATAGAAAAGAGTGTTCAGTCCATGTATGTGGGATTTTAATGGGGGATTCCTTTCACCCTCATGACCAAAGTTTTAGATTTTCAATTATAACTTTTAAGACTCTATGACTAGGGTTTATACCCAATTATGTATTTCTTATAAAATTTAATTTTCTTACGATATTGTATGATTTTGATTCTTGATAAAAGTTATTATGCCTGATTTCAGCAGCCCTAATTCAATTATTATATTTGAAGAACCATTATGCATGATTTGATAGATTTCAGTCTATTTTCAGTATAACTTGGCATGTTATAAACGCATGATCACAAAATTAAGTAAACAGTAAGCATGACTAGTTTCGGTATTTCAGAACTTCACTTAATCAAATAAATTGAACTAACTTCATACTTATTTTAAGACAAATAATTTCCAGCTATCTCTGAACAAATAGTATACAATTTTTGGAGTAGTATTTAGCACCGAGCGAACTAGGGTTCCAAATATCCCGAGTTCCAAAACTACATGCCACCGTAGGTTTAACTTAGCCCTTCTGAGGCATTAGTTTAGTAGATACACGACAGTCATGGCATTATACCCTTGCAAGGTATAGTGTATCCCTCCAATGAGGTGTATATGTTGGACTTCATGATAGCTCACATGGTTTATGTCGGTTAGAGAATCTCCCATAGAAATAGTTTTAACATACTTTTGTACTTGACCTACAGCTTCAGGTAAATTGAGTTATTTCATGACTTATGGTTACATCTTATGTTTACAGTTTATGATTTACTTTTGGGTCTTTATACACTAGATTATACTCTTTTCAGATAAATTGTTTAACTTCGCATTAATTTTGTTCATAATTTATATCTTACATATCTCACATGCTCAATACATTTGAAGTACTGACTGTATACCATTCTTGTGCTATATCCTATTATAATATAGGTTCCAGTACCCAGACTCAGTCGCGCAGTTAGATTCACTCCAATGATAATTCACCTTTGCTTGTGGTGAGTCCTCATCATTCAGGATGGTTTATTTCAGTTTATGCTTATTTAGACTAGTATTTCAGTTTTAGTTATTTAGAATTAGATAAGGACTTGTCCTAGCAACTCGTCAGTTTATTTAGAGGCTTTTAGAGAGAATTAGATACTTCAATTTTGTTCAGTTCAGATTTGACTTCGGACTTCATATTCTCATATTAGTTATTCTAGAAATGTTTAGTTATAAAAATGGTGTTTTAGCTTCCGTACAGGTTATTTAGTATATGTCGTAGTGTCAAGCTAGTACCATGGGTTAGCTTGAGACCACTTGTAGTTCTAAGTACTGTATTTATTCCATGGTATAAACTTGGGTCGTGACAAAAACATCATGGGATAGGATAATAAGGTAAGGAAAAGTCAAATTTTCCCTTAATGAAATGCTGAATTTTCTGCTGTAGAACACCACGATTCAATGTACGACTTGAAGTCACCATGTGCAACCCGTACTCACAAGGTACAACTGATACTCACAAGGTATGAGTCGTACTCACAAGGTACGACTCGTACTATGAGTCGTGGTCTATGTTTGACAATTTCCACTAAATTGCCCATAAGTTTTTGGTTTAGACTCGTATTGATGAACGGTCGGTGGCATTGGAAAGAAGATTCAAAAATATTTAATCTGGTAGGTATTAGGACATATAAACCTTCATGTTGTAGGAACAATAATTATTTGAATTTGACCCTTGTTGATCTTATACGAGAACTTAATCGGTAGAGGAGTTTTCCACTCAACTTACTGTTAGGGGTTTCTAATGACCTTGAATCACATGCAATACTCTTACCACACTTAAAATTGACCTTAACACCAAGGTATATATAACGACCAGTTTCATCGTTACTGAAAATATATGCGGTAAAGGCATGTTCTTCTCATTTGTCATATATGTTAGAATTAATTCTTTAGTATAAGAGTGCATTTGATATGTACTAAGGTCATACAATACCCCTAGCAGAAAGTTATGTTGAAAGGGTCCTTACAGATTTATTTTCAGGTTAAATTTAAACTAGGGTCAACTTCAAACAACCACTCCTCCTAGAATATAAAGAGTTAGGGGTCCTAATACCCACCAAATTAAAGATCTCTGAGTCTTCTTTCAAACACAATTAACCATTTGCTAATCTACTTCCTGAGTAAAAGGTTATGACCATTTTAATGAAGATTTTCCGTGCTGAGAAGCCGAGGGCACTGTAGTGGGTCAGGTCGCTATAGCGACGGCATGTCGCTATAACGATGCAACAACAGTTTATAACCTATTTTTGATGGTTTTCAGCTCTCAAATTCCAAAATTTCATTCCTAAGCCCTAGAGGGGTGATTTTCTCTTGGTTTGGGTGGAAATCCTTCGTTGAGGTAAGATTTTACTCCTTTTTAACAATGTTTAATCGTTTCATCTTCTAGAATCATTAGAATGGGGAATTTATGGTGAAATTCTTGTGGTTTAGAATCCTAGGTTCATAAAATTGTGGGAAAACCCCATGGGTATATGTATTTTCATGTAGAATTGATGTGAGTTTGTGAGTTAACTCTTCGTATTATGAAATTAAGGTTCAAAGCATGAAAGTTGATAGTTGGGGGTCTTGAATTCTATAAAGATGGGATCTTTAGCTTTAAAACTCCATTAATGGAGTTGGGTTGAGCTTGATAGAACTAAGTTGATAATTAATTGATCCTTGGGTAAATTTGTAGGCCATGAATAAGGGTAGAACTAGAGGGTTTGAATTCCCAAAATAATTGTTTGAAGAGTAGTTTATTAGTTACTTTAATAATTATTGTTTGTTAGATGATTAGCCTTCGGAAACGTAAAGAAGAAGGAGGATCATCTGTGATATAGCTTATTATTACAGCAGCTTGGCACCCAGGTAGGTTATGGTTTATGAGTAGTAGACAGTGGTTAGTAATCGTATCCATAATGTAGATTTGATGGGAGAAATCATGCTTAGGCCTGTGGGCATGGAGTTTGGATGGATAAAACATGGATTTAATGTAAATAAGGCCTAATCATGTGTTATTATGTTAATGTATGAATCCTTGAGGGATATTTTGTATTGGTATGACTCCATGGTGGATTGTAATATGAATTTGTGAATATAGGTGATTAGGAGATTGTGTGATCTTATAATCTAATGATTTAGTCTAATTACCTTAAAAAGGGTGAACTTGTTATTATGTGTGTTTGGAACATGGAATATGCTTGTCGGGGTATAGGTATGAGAATGGATTATGATAAGAGGTGGTGGCATAACTTAAGAGCCTAAAGTCAAGTTAGGCTAAGGGTTAAAAAGTAAAAGGAATAAAGGTGTATGACTGAAGCTACGTTGTAAGTTGAATAAAGTTGAATGATTGGCTAATGGAATAGGTCTTGAACCTAGTAATGACTTGAATGTAGGGGTTGCTAGATAATAGTGGAATCCCCAATCTCGATATAAATAAAGAAGGGTTGGATTAGTGAATGAATTTATGATGTTAAATTAGAGTTTAGACTCATTTGGGTTGAATATGCACTCCAAAAATAAGTACTTGGATTTAATGAATATGGCTTGATTCTGCTTGCTTGAATAAGCTGTGGATTGGTCTTAGGACATGTTACAACTGATGAAACTAATGATTCATATCTACTTGTGATTTGGTGTGTTTAACTATGATTGTTGTTTACCTGGAATGATTAACTCGAGTTGACCAAGTGTTTGGGTGGTTGCCTGTTGTTGCAATGAATACTTAAGGAAGGAATGCGTTAACTGATATTCTAAGTGTTATCATATTCAATGAATTTATATGTAAAGCTTGTGATTGTTATAAGTGTTGGTTGTTATCATTGCTTTCTGTGATTGCTATGATATTATATTGATTATTTGGGGGATGTACCGGTATTTGGACATCTTCACGGGATTTGGTGGAATAAGGTCACCAGGCACTTGATGTATGGGTTTTGGTACATAGACAAAGCTCGTCCCCTGCAGGTCATGACAAGTGGGCAATCATAAGACCCTTAGCATGTATTTACAAGGTATGTATGAATGTGACGGTTCCTTGAGTGGACCAGATATATGATTATTGTTATTGTTATTGTTTATATTAGTTCCACGAGTGGACCAAGTTATATTGTGGTTGTTGTTGTGAGTTCCTTGAGTGAACCAGATTATGATATTGCTTGATGTATTTAGGATTCTTGTGTGGTCCGGTTACTTGGCATATATTTTGGGATTCTTTTTGTTAGAGTCAATGTTGTTGACTTGGTCATGGTTTGACTTGACTTATTGTCTCTTGACTTGTACTTGACTGAAGTTGTAGAGTTGCTTGAAAAGGCTAAGTGCATAAACTTGAGGTATTTATCATAATGTGTGTTCATAGGTGTATTTGTTACAAGGTGATGATTATTGATATCATTGAGGCATAAGTGAAATAAATTGACTTAATAACTATCGGGGTTAAATAAGTGATAGTTAGGATGGATAACACTTGATGTGAAGGTGATGAATGATCAACGAGAATAAGAATGGAATACTCTTAGGTAACACAAACAGATGGACGTGATGTGGATTAAATTGGTATATAAGTGGTCATGGTTTCTTTCTGTGATTTCTATATTGTGTTTACGTGATCTAACCTTAGTCGGCCAATGATACCTACTAGTACGTATTGTTTGTATTGATACTACTCTTGTTATACCCTCTTTGGGGTATAGTCTGGTTGCAAGATCAGTTGATATTTCTCAGGTGACGTGGATAGTGATCTCCATCAGTTTCTATTCCTCTTATTCTATGGTGGAAGTTGTGTCCTGTTTTTATATTCCATTGATTAGAATGCTCTTGTACCTGTTTAGACTAGGTCATAGGGGTAGTTTTCATTTCGCATTTATTATTTGTAAAATTTGTTGTAATAAGGATTGATATTCTGTTATTTATTTAAGACTTCTGCGTATCTTCTTAAAGGGTGTTAAGGGGTTATTCTATCTAGGAGGATTAGAATAGGTGCCCTCACAATTCGGTAATTTGGATCGTGACAGTATAATTAAAAATCAATGGATTCAGGTCTAACTACATACTTAGAATGGCTCAATTCTTAGCCCAAAAGTTTAGGATGTTACAGGTGCTCTAAGGATCATTTGTTATATAGTAATCACAAGTAATTAATTATATAATATTATTTAGGAATTACTAATTTGTGAGACATTATTATGTGAGGACTCATCAATTGGTGACATTATCTAATGAGTTTAAGAATAAGTAATTGTTATCAAAACTCCATCTTGTTCAAATTAAGGTAATGCTTTGAGTACCATTGGTTATACATTAGTCATATGTAATTGATCACATAATATCATGTTAAGAATTACTAATTTGTGATGCATTATTATGTGATTACTCATCAATTGGTGACATGATCTAACGAGCTTAAGAACAAGTAAGGTTATTAAACCACAACCTTGTTCTAAGGAAAAACGTGGATCATACCATCAATTGATGAAAACTCTCAGAAGATATGATAAATTATTATTATCATGTTCAAATAGTGTTCTCCTTTATTTTATTTTAGTTAATTAGTTAATTAATTTCTTATTTAGCCAAATAGTATTCTAGTTTAGATATACCAAGTGGTCGATTATTGATAAATAATGTAGTTTAGCATAAACCAAATCGATTAATAATCGACCCGAATCGATTTATGATATACTTCAAATAGTAGTCTAGTTATATATATATATATATATATATATATATATATATATATATAATATACAGATCTTTTGCAAGGTGGTGGTAGTTCAGGAAACTTTACAAGCATATAAACTCCCAGCAAGGTGATACAGTAAACCACAGCCCCAACACAGTCCTTAATGCCATCCTCGGCTAGACGGGCACAACAGGATTGCCATTATGATTTTCACCGTAACACCATGTCATCCAACTGGGCTTTTAAGCCATACTCAAACACTAGCATAGCTCCAGATTCAATTATTCAATATCGGAGTGTTCTCTGTAACAGACTGGTACGTCATAGTTCAACACTTAGGAAAATTAGCTTGTCATTGAGGCTAACTAATTTTAAAAGAAAATAAAAGTACATAAATTTAAGTCACCTTAATATATTAAGGTTGTCATCAGAGAGAGAAGATAAAAAAACTTTTAACTCTTTATTCGAAGGAGATTTTTATGAGAGAGAGAGAGGGCGTTATGAAAACCTTCCTCCTCTATACAATCAATGGATCCTTATATAATGGAACTATGAAGCTAGCAAAAAATAAAAAGTAAGTATGCCCAAGCGTGGCCGACCTAATAAAGTGAAAGGGCTCTATATGGACGACAAGATAAAAAGTAGAAAGAAAAACTTGACCATCTGGTCCTAGTACTTTATTAAAGTCTTTCGTTTCATTACCCCAATAATTTATGGCATAGGGCTTTCTTTTTAGAGTTTTCTTTTCCTTTGTTGGATTTAGTGGAAGATTCTTCCGTCCTGCATTTGAATTGTTGTAAGAGTTGATCCAATTTGTCCAAATCAATCTCCCCAGTACTATGAACACTTTGCGATTTGCCTGCTAATTCATCTTCTTCCTCAGTATGACTGATAGACGCCATGGAAATGTCATCTGGTATTTCTATGTCCAGGTTTTTAAGAAGATCCTTTTTAACTCCCTCCATGTATGAGGCTAAAATTTATGATTTAGTCATTGCCCCTTTTTCATTTGAAGTCTTCTGGAAATATGTTTAAAAGGACTCATATCATCATGTTTGACTGCTGTCTCCTGAACCATTGTATAATTAGTGATAGCGGTTCGAATGCTATCCAAAATTTGTTGTCCGTGAATTTTCCCATCTTTATCTTTCTAGGGCAATTTGTTACAGAACTTAGTATAAAAATTTCTTTCCAAGCAAGGGAATTCCTCAGTCGTATTCACCTCAACTGACCATTTCATGATCCATGGTATAGAAAATTCTATGAAGAAATACATGACTAACATGCCTTCAAAGAAAATATTTTCTTTTTGTAACTCCATTAATTTAGGAGAAACATCAACCCATTTCGTATAAAGCTTTTTGTATGATTCAGGTAAAACATTAATAGTTGGACCGTATAAAGTCCATCATTTGCAAAACCACACTAGGACATTTTGTGAGAAAGCATGGCTATAGATTTTTATAAACCAAGAATGTTTTTGACTATTATTTTCATAAAGAAGACTTTTATAAAAACTGTCCAAATAATCCCAATAATTATATTTTACTGACACTTTGTTGACCGGGTGAGTATAATCCCGTTCTTGTGAAGGATTAAGTCTGCAGTCTTCTGGAGACAAAATCTTTGTGTCACACCCCAAATCCCATTGAGGCGTGATTGGCACCCGTAGCCGATAAGGCCCGAGAGAACCAAGCTTTGCTTACATTCATTCATATGCATGCCATAAGAACATCACTATCACATAAGAACATAAAAGGCTCATATCGAAAATCATGGAACATGACGGTATATACATATATATGAAACTTGGCCTTTAGGGCCATCAAGTCAAACGGACATACACCTTGTTCTTCCACATTCATTTTCATACCCACATACGTCTACAAAAGCCTCTAACAGAAATACATACATGACCAACCTAAGTTCGGGACAAGCCCCGCTTTACATAATATTTACAATACCAAAATCAATGTACAACTTGGACACGGAAAGCCCCGAACCAACTGGAGCTCACCAAAGATTAGTATATGTCCTACAGCTACTGGGGAGGTCTACTAGAACCTGTGCCTGCAGCAAGTAAGGTAAATTCCCCAAGAGGGGTCAGTACGAAGAATGTACTGAGTATGTAAGGCTGTATGAAACTGAATCAGTTTATAAGAACTTTCATGGAAAAATAATCACAAGGGACATGCCCATTATGGATAGCCATATATATATATATATATATATTTGGAACTGCGTGCATTACTTTCGATACTTACTTCCATTTTGTACCTCTTCTTACTTGCTTGCCAATCATTAGTTATATATATATTGCTCGGGCCCAACTTATCAGTGGGAAAAATAATATCATCATGCAGGTGTTCATGTCACCCCATGGATACACCCATAATGTTGGGATAGTCATCATGAAGGTGTGTTCTTTCACCCCATGGATATCGTCATGAAGGTGTTTCCTAAACCCCATGGATAAACTCATTATATTGGGATCGTCATCATGAAGGTGTTTAATTCACCCCATGGATACACTCACTCAAGAGAGATTAATACATTGAGGATTATGACATTTTTTGGAAGCACACATATATGCATTTCGTTATCCTTCACTTCATGAGATTGATACTTTTGATAATTGTAACATTATTGACAGCTTTGGAACACAACAGTATTGGAACTTGGAATCATGTCTATAAATATGTTATACATGAATGAAAATAGATCAAGAATAAGATATATATGATCAACACTAGATGATAACATGAAATGAGATGCCTTAGGACATTTCGGGAATGAGTAGGTACCATAACAAGGTGTACACTATATGCTGCAGAAGGATACGGAAAGAGTAACCTTACATACCTCGTATTCTCAATACGACTATAAAATCTTAGATGTGCATACAATGTCCCTCTCCTTCCTTATATTTCACTCTACAACACAAATACATAACGGAATTTACATTAACCACCAACTACCTTTCAAATGCACATAACGTCAATGAGTTACATGTTTGCCTTTAAAATGTCATTTCCCCCTTGACAATACCATTGATAAAAGCATCATATCAATAATCCCACAATATTCCCAACATTGACCAAAATAGCATAAACCATTAGCGTGTCACACCAAGTTCATACTTTCCACTCTTCATCACCACAATATCACAATTATTCCATCAAATTACTTCAATACACCTCACAACAACAAATCGGCCAAAATCCCATAATTTACACTTATATGAAAATAACAAGTTTAATAACATAATCACACCATACATGTTGTTATTTCATCCATACCATGCTCTTTCATTAAACTCACAAGTCATATTTCAAGTTACAATTCCATGGATTTCACATCTTTCACAAAAACACAAAGTGCCATATCCAACACTTCCAAGCATAACCAACATGATTTACATACTCTCCCATGCATATAATATATTATTCCATAATAATAATTACTAACCTAAGCTTGAAAATTGATGATTTTGCTCCAAGAAGTTGGCTTAGGGTTCTTGAGAGTTGAGAGAAATTTTGGGAAATTTCTAGATATGTGTAGTGTACTCCTTTGAATAAAATCAGATTTTTCCACTTATTTATAGTCCCTCAAGTCTCCTTGGCATTAAATGTCATGTACAAGTGGTCAAGGGTGAAGAATGGGTCATTTTTGACTTAATTGGGTCATATCTTTTGTCTCATTTTGGGCTTGTATTGAGCCCAATTCAATTAACCCAATAATTTCTCATGTTTAAATCATTTCATATGTGTTACGATGATATGTCCACTCACGGGATTCATATTCGTAGCCTCAATCCCAAAAATGAGTGATTCTAGCCACGTCTAGTCTATTTTGACCAAAAGGGTAAAACCGTCATTTTGATGCCAAATTCGTTCTCGAGTAATTTTATCATACCAATATAATACTTTACTCATTTCATGTATATGCTCATGGTTGTATAATAAACATGGCAAAAATCGGCCCGGTACGTCCCCGGGCACCCTTGGGACTTAGACATTTCCAACTTTTGAAAAAACTGGCAAAACCAGTCTTGGGTGTGCCATCTTGCGGCCTGTGGGCTAAAACTTTTAGCCCAGAGCGGCGTGGTACGCCCTCTAGCGTGCCCCACACTTAGTTTTTCAAAAAATTCCATTTTTCAACTTTTCTTCGCGGATTTGGTTAGATACTTCAAGTCCTATTCTTTAACCTACTTCTTACCCTTAATATCCTTTGTTTGGAGGTCCTCTTAGCCTTATTTTGAACCCCACAAATGCTCCACAAAAATCACAAAACACCTCCTACGAAGGGCTAATCACATATACAAGGCCAAATTTAAATTTTCTCATCATTAACATTACTAGATACATGCTTATAGCTCTCGACACCTAAGTAAACATTATGTAATGTCTTCAAGTAGGGTTGTGAAGGTACGGGGTGTTACACTTTGTTATAATAATTTTTGAGAAATTATAAATAGTCCTGCTAGTAGTAGGATAAAAATGTTGGAACTCAGCAGATTCTGTTGTAGAGTGTATAATCTCATAATGCATCATGTATTTATATGTAGAAGCAGCATATAATGCTGTATTGAAATACCTAGTCATTATTCGCCAGGGATCATCTTTCCATTTAAGATCTGTATGTTCTAGGAGAAGTATAACTTCCCTTTTTTCTTTCAATTCATATACCTAAGTTTTTTAATTGTTGTCATTAGCCAAAATCGAGGAATACGTTGGAGAATTATTATACTTCCCTTGTTTTTTGGATTGTATAAAATCCATGAACTTCTTGTATATTGGATGATCTGTATTAAGATTCCTCCATAGCCTATATCTGAAGCATCAGTCTGGACTATTTTTGTCCAATTCAGATTGGCTAAAGTAAGGCAGGGCAAGTTATTAACTTTTGCCTTAATATTCTTGACCACTTGAGTATGATCATCGGTCCAGGCTTTAGGATTCTTTTTAAGCCTGTCATATAAAATGACAGTGTCACCTACTAAATCCTTTAAAAAAGAAGATATATAATTTAGAGATCCCAAAAATCTTTAAAGCTAAGTTTTATCCCTAACAATATCAGGGAATTTTGAAGAAAACTCAATGCTCCTTTTAATAGGGATAATCTTTCCTTTTTCAATATAATGTCCAAAAAATCAGAATTTGGTTTGAAAGAGAAACACTTTTGGCGTGGATATTACTAAGCCATTTTGTATGATGAGTTTCTTAAGAAAATCCAATTGCTTAAAATTAATTTCTATTGTTTTTAAATATACCAGTATATCATCAATATAGACAATTATAAAATTGGTCTAAGGTATGAAAATATCATTCATAATTTTCTGAAATTCAGAAGGTGCATTTTTCAATCCAAAAGGCATAACATTCCATTTGAATTGCCTCACTGGAACATTAAAAGCAGTTTTGTATCCGTCTTTTTCACCAATTTGAATTTGCCAATATCCTTATTTCAAATCAAATTTTTAAAATATAATAGCATCAAGAAGTCTATCCAATAAATCTTTTTTATTAGGAGTTGGATAGCAAATCCATTTTAAAACTTTATTAAGAGGTTAATAATTAATCACAAGTCTAGAACTTCTCGTTCTTGTTCTGCTTGTTTATTAACATAAAATGTAGCACATGATCATGGAGACTTTGATGGACTTATAAGACCTTTATGCAAAAGTGATTGTATTTCATTTTTGCAAAGTTGTAGATATTCAAAATTCATTTGGCAAGGCCTAGCCTTGGTAGGTATATTTTTCTCTTAGAAACCTTCATTATATAGAAGCTTGACCACATGTTTTTTTCTTTCCCAACAAATATTAGGATGGTCACCACATATTTGTAAAGTAAATTGATTTTGTAAAATATCGATTTTTCCTTTAATTTGGGAGCCCGTAAAGTACTCTCCTTTGAGAGGCAATTTATCTCATTTTTTATGAAATCTACTTGTTTAATTTTTGAAAGAATTCTTTCTTTTATCTGATTCAAGAATTTATCAAAAGTTGGGTTATAAAATCCAACTGGATTTTCTTATTATCATAAGTTCCCGTAATACCAGTTTCATCCTATCTGGTGATTGGGAAAATATAAATGAAAAAGGGTACACCTAAAATGATTTCATCTAAAATATCTTTTACTAATACAAAGGTTTCAGGCATACATACCTGTTTATTACAAATATAAGCTTTTATTAATTTAAAATCAATTTTCATTTTACTTCCACTAGCATTCCGAAGTCTATGAGTAGTCTTATGAAAATATCTAGAAGGTATAAGTCCTTCTTGTATACAATTTAAATCTGCTCCGCTATCAACTAGGGCAGTAAATTCTTTTTTGAGATTGTAGTCAATTAAAAGAGTAATTTTAGTATAAAATTTTTGAGAAGTTATTAACTCAATGATTTGAAGAAATTCTTCCTTATCTTTGTCCTTTAACGAGCCTAAAAGCAGGTCCTTCTCCTTTGAGGTTTCAGCTTCATCAGTGAAATTTTCCAGTCTATTCTGGAAGTCTGCATCCATATTTTTATCTCCTAGGTTAGTCATCTCAAGATTTGAGATCCTTTCGTCCATCGTTTTATTATTCCTTTTGAGATGCTCAATCTCTATTTTGAGGTTATCAACCTCCTTGATTAAATTTTGAAGAGTAGTTGGAGTATGCTCCACCTGATGTTTTCCTTTTAATATCTTCTTCAATTTCGCCATTGTGTAGGTTCCTCCTTGAGGCTGTACTTCTAGCTGTTTAGCAGTGCTAGTAGAAGGTACCTCCATTTTATCAATAATTTGAGACCTAATTTCAGGATCTTTGATGATCTTTAAGAGCTCTATAAGCTTATCAACTTGAAGAACCTTAATATTAAGATCCTTAAACTGAGAATAAATTCTATAAAATTCATCGGTTTCCTTACTATCACAAGGTTGGACTATTTGGCAAGGAATGCAATCTTCTTCCGAAAAGGATGGGATATAATCTTTATCCTAGAGAACTTTCAATTCTCTAAGGGCTCTTAGCTCCTCTTCTATAGAAGAATCCTCGAACTCACTTTGATCCGGACTATTTTTCGAAGAGGAATTCAAAAGAATCTTACATAAAGAATCCTTCATCTTTTCATCAATATCAAGGAGTTTAATGTTCTCATTAACTTTATAATCTTTGAATAATGACCAATTCTGCCACATCCGTAGCAAGCATTTGTCTTATCAGAGGATTTTACAACGTCTTTTCTTTTAGTAAAGACTTTGTTCCTCTTAGCCCTTTTCTCCTGGCGTTTATAATATTTTTCAAGATTGTAGTACTTTTTCTTTGAGGAATGCTTTTCTTTTTTCCTCTTATGATCCTTTGATTTCTTATGATTTCCCTTTGGAATGTCCATTCCAAACTGTTTGCAGAACTCACCTAATTGTCGTCTTTCATTAAGACTATGGCGCTTTATCTGTTGATTCAACTTGATCTCATTGCACAAAGATAATCCTTCCTGAATGCAAACAATAATCAGTTTCCTATATGAGAAATTATCATAAACTATGGTATTAGCTCCTGCTCTCAGTGTCTTCCTGACTCTTTCAGCAAAGAGCATAGGTAATCCATCTATAAATTTGGATTTCCAATGTGAGTTGTTACATTCTAGTAATTCCATCACTCTTGAAAAAAAAAAAGGTGTCTTTATACCACCTAAATGATGAGAGTGTTTTACACCTCAAATTTTGGAGCAAAGTCCTAATGGTTTCACTATCATCAAACCATCTTCCTGAAAAATGCTCAATAATGTTAAGAACCAAGGTATAAACCGCGTTTTGAATTATCATACCATTTTCTTCTTGATAGTTGTGAGAATTTCCCCTCACTGTAAATTGGTTAGATAATTATCCCACCAACCTTTTAGTTGGCCAGTAAAGACAGTTATAATTATTTCTGCAATACTTTTATCCCTATTCTCACTTTGCTTGCAGATAGTGCTATACATTAACATCCTATGAACCAATGTGTAGATTTGTCTTTCGGTATAGCCGTCTATGTTCCATTCATAGATATGCTTACCAATGTAGCTGTTAGAGATAACCAACTCATGTTCTTCCAACAGAACATCTTGAGGAGTAGTTCTAGGATAGTAATACATCCTTTGAACTGGTATGCAAGCAAACCTTTTAGAAATCTTTTTAATATTGTCCGGCACTTCTTCCATATTTGGACTAAAGTCATTAGTCAATGAGGTAAGCCTGAGGTCTTTGAACTTGCCTTCTATGACCTTTTCTAATTCTGAGATATTTTTCAACCTAAAATTCCTGATATCAGGGGGAGGTTAAATACTAAACGAAGCAATAGCGGCTTCGGGGTTCTTTTCTTTATTAAAATTGGTATCCTGGATAACTTTAAGAACCCTATCAATCTTCTCATGAAGAGAGATAATATGCTCTCCTAACACACTCATGTAAACATTAGCATAGTTCTGTTGTTTAAGCATAATATTAACATGCTTAGCAGTAATGGAGGCAGTATCATCTTCTAATAATTTGGAAAAAGCCGAGAAATAGCCAATTTTATAGTCTAAAAAGATTGTTAGGGAGGTAGTACAGATCTACTAGTCTCAGTACTACTAAGTCTATACTCTTTCTCCAATATGGAGCTATATCTATCCACATATTTGGCCATAAACCAAGCGACAAAAGAAATAATTTTATTAAATTCTGACAGATCTTTATAAAATTCATCCTGAAAGTAATTTCTTTCTTTTTTACTAAAATTGGCAAAAAAAAAAACAATTTATAAAGCATTCTCATCTGGGTAACTTAAAAAATTCTTTTCCTTGCCGGTGAACCCGGTCTAAAATCAATTTTTCCATCAATCATTTAAAACCGTAGAAAAATTCATTTCAGAGGTCGTAGGGCCTCTTCATTGAATGGAACAGCAATATTATTTTTTCCAATCAAAATATGATTTACTCTATTATCTTCCCTGATTTGAGAGGTTAAGGCTCTCGAAAGATAATCAACAATATAATCAACGGGAGAAATATATGAAGGAATAGATCTAGTTAACTGAGATGCAGAATTAGATCTATTTATTCAATTATGTAATCTGATATCATCAGTATCAAAAGTTGGATTTGCAAATCTGATTTATACTGTACCATCAGGAGATTGTTCAACTTCAGTGATTTCAATGTTAGAACTCATTCGTGGAGGGGCAGCCTCCTCCATGACCTATTTTATTGGGAAGTCAATTTCATCCCAATTAATAGGTCTTCGGGTGGTAACTTTAGATCTACCAAAATTAGTTTCTATTAAAATGATTTTATTTTAAAATCCATAATTTTGCACATAGGATTCAAAGTATAAAGAGGTTTATAATAAATCCTGTAACATATACACATAACTTTAGTACCTGGTCTATAATCATAACCATATAATTTGAAGATTAAAAGTAAAGCATTCAATGAATTATCATCGCTTAAAGAAATTTTTAATTGGGATAATTATTAAAATAAACTAGCCCATAGACCAAACTGGTTTCAATCGTCCCTATAAAGGATTTCCTCTAATTCTGGTTTCTGCCATCCCTCAAAGTTGCTATGAAGCTTTCGGGTAAGCCTTTTAAAGTAAGTGGCTTAAAGGCGACTTGGATTAACCCAATATGCATGAATTTATGGTTTCCCTATAAGAAGTCAAATCATTTTTCAGATAATAATCTGAAAGTAGCATGATCGCTATCAACGGTTAAGGTTTCTTCAGTTGTTTTAACAATCTGTTTTAAACCTAATTTTTCAAAAGTACCCATTTGGTATATGACCTTAGGTTGAATTTTAGGAATACTCCATTTATTAAGGAGATTCAAGTGTTGAGGCATATCATATTCCTCTTTTCTACTTTTCTTAATAGTAGAACGTCTCTTGATTATGTTCATTATGAAAATAAGTGTTGAATCCTCTTTTCTATTGTTCTTAATAGTAGAACGTCTCTTGATTATGCTCATTATGAAAATAAGTGTTGAACTAGCCATACTTGTAACTTGCTATAGAACATGGCTCTGATACCAAATAGACGGATATTTTGCAAGGTGGTGGTAGTTCGGGAAACTTTACAGGCATATAAACTCCCAGCAAGGTGATACGGTAAATCCCAGCCCCAACACAGCCCTTAATGCCATCCTCGGCTAGACGGGCACAACAGGACTCCCATTATGATTTTCACCATAACACCGTGTCATCCAACTGGGCGTTTAAGCCCTACCCAACAACCACCATAGCTCCAGATTCATTTATTCAATATAGGAGTGTTCTCTATAACATACTGGTACGTCATAGTTCAACACTTATGAAAATTAGCCTGTCATTTAGGCTAATTGATTTTAAAAGAAAATAAAAGTACAGAATTTAAATCACCTTAATGTATTAAGGTTGTCACTAGAGAGAGTAGATAAAAAAAACTTTTAACTCTTTATTTGAAGTAGATTTTTACAAGAGAGAGAGAGAGAGAGGGTTCTGAAAACCTGCCTCCTCTATATAATTCATGGATCCTTTTATAATGGATCTACAAAGCTAGCAAACAAAAAAAAAGTTAGTAGGCCCAAGCGTGGCCGACCTAATAAAATGAAAGGGCCCTATATGGCCAATAAGATAAGAAGTAGAAAGAAAAACGTGACCATATGGTCCTACTACTTTAATAAAGTCTTTCGTCTCATTACCCCAATAATTTATGGCATGGGGCCTTCTTTTTAGATTTTGTCTTTTCCTTTATTGGATTTAGTGGAAGATTCTTCCGTCCTGGTTTTGAATTGTTGTAAGAGTTGATCCGAATTGTCTAAATCAATCTCCCCAGTGCTATGAACCGTTTGCAATTCGCCTGCTAATTCATCTTCATCCACAAAATGATTGATAGATGCCATGAAAATGTCATCTAGTATTTCTATGTCCAGGTTTTTAAGAAACTCCTTTTTAACTTCCTCCATGTATAAGGCTAAAATTTCTGATTTAGTCATTGCCCCCCCCCCCCTTCTTCATTTGAATTTTTCTAGAAATATGTTTAAAAGGAATCATATCATCCTGTCTTACTGTTGTCTCTTGAACCATTGTATAATTAGAGATAGCGGTTTGAATGCTATTCAAAGTTTGTTGTCCATGAATTTCCCATCTTTATCTTTTTGGGTCAATTTATTCCAGAACTTAGTATAAAATGTTCTTTCCAAGCAAGGGAATTCCTCAGTCGTATTCACCTCAACTGACCATTTCATGATCCATGGTATAGAAAATTCTATGAAGAAATACATTGTTGACATACCTTCAAAGAAAATATTTTCTTTTTGTAACTCCATTAATTTAGGAGAAACATCAACCCATTCTGTATAAAGCTTTTTGTATGATTCAGGTAAAACATTAGTAGTTGGACCGTATAAAGTCCACCATTTGTAAAACCACATTGGGACATTTTGTGTGAAAACATGGCTACATATTTTTATAAACCATGAATGTTTTCGACTATTATTTTCATAAAGAAGACTTTTATAAAAATTGTCCAAATAATCCCAATAATTATATTTTACTGAGACTTTGTTGTCCGGGTGAGTATAATCACGTTCTTGTGAAGGATTAGGTCTCCAATCTTCTGGAACCAAAATCTTTTTTATAATAATTTTTGTGAAATTATAAATAGTCTTTCTATTAGTAAGATAAAAATGCTGGAACTCAGCAGATTTTGTAGCAGAGAGTATAATCTCATAATGCACCCTGTATTTATACGTAGGAGCAGTATATAATGCTGTATTGAAATACCTGATCATTAGTCGCCAGGGATCATCTTTCCATTTAAGATCCGTATGTTCTAGGAGAAGTATAACTTTCCATTTTTCTTTCAATTAATATACCTCAGTATTTTCATTACTGTCATCAGCCAGAACCGAGGAATATGTTGGAGAATTATTATCCTCCCCTTGTTTTTAGATTGTAAAACATCCAGGAACTCCTTGTACATTGGATGATCTGTATTAAGATCTGAAGTTCCAGCGATGTTTGAGGCTATTAGCTTTTGGTTTCTGAGCTCATTTCTGAAGCATCAGTCTAGACTATTTTTGTCCAATTCGAATTGGCTAATGTAAGGCAGGGCAAGTTATTAACTTTAAAGCCTTAATATTCTTGACCTCTTGAGTATGATCGTCGGTCCAGGATTTAAGATTCTTTTTAAGCCTGTCCTATAAAATGGCAGTGTCACCTGCTAAATCCTTTATAAAAGGAGATATATAATTTAGAGATCCAAAAAATCTTTGGAGCTGAGTTTTATCCATAATAATATCAGGAAATTTTGAAGAAAACTCAATGCTCCTGTTAATAGGGATAATCTTTCCTTTTTTCAATATAATGTCCTAAAAATTGGACTTTGATTTGAAAGAGAAACATTTTTGGCTTGGATATTACTAAAACATTTTGTATCATAATTTTTTAAATAAATCCAAATGCTTAAAATGAATTTCTATTGTTTTTGAATATACCAGTATATCATCAATATAGACAATTACAAAATTGATATAAGGTATGAAAATATCATTCATAATTTTCTGAAATTCAGAAGGTGCATTTTTCAATCCAAAAGGCATAACATTCCATTTGAATTGCCTCACTGGAACATTAAAAGCAGTCTTGTATCTGTCTTTTTCACCAATTTGAATTTGCCAATATCCTTATTTCAAATCAAATTTTTAAAATATAATAGCATCACGAAGTCTATCCAATAAATCTTTTTTATTAGGAGTTGGATAGCAAATCCATTTTAAAACTTTATTAAGAGGTTTATAATTAATCACAAGTCTAGAAACTCCTCGTTCTTGTTCTGCTTGTTTATTAACACAAAATGTAGCACATGATCATGGAGACTTTGATGGACTTATAAGACCTTTATGCAAAAGTGATTGTATTTCATTTTTGCAAAGTTGTAGATATTCAAAATTCATTTGGCAAGGCCTAGCCTTGGTAGGGATATTTTTCTCTAAGAAACCTTCATTATATAGAAGCTTGACCACATGTTTTTTTCTTTCCCAACAAATATTAGGATGGTCACCACATATTTGTAAAGTAAATTGATTTTGTAAAATATCAATTTTTCCTTTAATTTGGGAGCCCGTAAAGTACTCTCTATTGAGAGTCAATTTATCTCATTTTTTATGAAATCTACTTGTTTAATTTTTGAAAGAATTCTTTGTTTTATCTGATTCAAGAATTTATCAAAAGATTGGGTTATAATTCCAACCGAATTTTCTTATTATCATAAGTTCCCGTAATAACAGTTTCATCCCATCTGGTGATTGGAAAAATATAAATGAAAAAGGGTACACCTAAAATCATTTCATCTAAAATATCTTTTACTAATACAAAGGTTTCAGGCATATATACCTTATTATTACAAATATAAGCTTTTATTAATTTAAAATCAATTTTCATTTTACTTTCACTAGCATTGCGGAGTCTATGAGTAGTCTTATGTAAATATCTAGAAGGTATAAGCCCTTCTTGTATACAATTTAAATCTGCTCCGCTATCAACTAGGGAAGTAAATTCATTTTTGAGATTGTAGTCAATTAAACGAGTAATTTTAGTATAAAGTTTTTGAGAAGTTATTAACTCAAGGATTTGAAGAAATTCTTCGTTATCTTTGTCCTTTAAGGAGCCTAGAAATATGTCCTTCTCCTTCGAGGTTTCAGCTTCATCAGTGAAGTTTTCTAGTCTATTCTGGAAGTCTGCATCCATATCTTGATCTCCTAGGTTAGTCATCTCAAGATTCGAGATCCTTTGGTCCATCACTTTATCATTCCTTTTAAGATGCTCAATCTCTATTTTGAGGTTATCAACCTCCTTGATTAAATCTTGAAAAGTAGTTAGAGTATGCTACACCTGATGTTTTTCCTTTAACATCTTCTTTAATTCCGCCATAGTGTAGTTTCCTCCTTGAGGTTGTACTGGCTGATGACAGTAATGAAAATACTGAGGTATATGAATTGAAAGAAAAAAGGGAAGTTATACTTCACCTAGAACATACGGATCTTAAATGGAAAGATGATCCCTGGCGAATAATAATCTGGTATTTCAATACAGCATTATACATTGCTCCTACATATAAATACAGGATGCATTATGAGATTACATTCTCTGCAACAGAATTTGCTGTTTCCAGCATTTTTAACTTACTAATAGCAGGACTATTTATTATTTCTCAAAAATTATTATAAAAATGATTTTGGCTCCAGAAGACTGGGGACTTAATCCTTCACAAGAACGAGATTATACTCACCCGGACAACAAAGTCTCAGTAAAATATAATTATTGAGATTATTTGGACAGTTTTTATAAAAGTCTTCTTTATGAAAATAATTTTCAAAAATATTCATGGTTTATAAAAATCTGTAGCCATGTTTTCGCACAAAATGTCCCAATGTGGGTTTGCAAATGGTGGAGTTTATACGGTCCAACTAGGAATGTTTTACATGAAACATACAAAAAGCTTTATTCGGAATGGGTTGATGTTTCACCTAAATTAATGGAGTTACAAAAAGAAAATATTTTCTTTGAAGGCATGTCAGCCATGTATTTCTTCATAGAATTTTCTATACCATGGATCATGAAATGGTTAGTTGAGGTGAATACGACTGAGGAATTCCCTTACTTTGAAAGAACATTTTATACTAAGTTCTGGAAAAATTTGACCTAGAAAGATAAAGATGGAACAATTCATGAACAACAAACTTTGGACAGCATTCGAACTGCTATCACTAATTATACAATGGTTCAGGAGACAGTAGTCAGACAGGATGATATGAGTCCTTTTAAACATATTTCCAGAAGAGTTCAAATGAATAAGGGGACAATAACTAAATCAGAAATTTTAGCCTCATACATGGAGGAAGTTAAAAAGGTTCTTCTTTAAAAACCTGGACATAGATATACTAGATGACATTTCCATGGCATCTATCAGTCATACTGAGGACGAAAATGAATTAGCAGGCGAATTGCAAAGTGTTTATAGCACTGGGGAGATTGATTTGGACAATTCGGATCAACTTTTACAACAATTCAAAAGCAAGATGGAAGAATCTTCCACTAAATCCAATAAAGGAAAAGACAAAATCTAAAAAGAAGGCCCCATGCCGTAAATTATTGGGGTAATGACACGAAGGATTTTAATAAAGTAGTATGACCAGATGGTCATATTTTTCTTTCTACTTTTTATCTTATCGGCCATATAGGGCCCTTTCATTTTATTAGTTCGGCCACGTTTGGGCCTACTTACTTTTTTTTTTTTGCTTGCTAGCTTTGGAGATCCATTATAAAAGGATCCATTGATTGTACAGAGGAGGCAGGTTTTCAGAACCCTCTCTCTCTCTCTTGTAAAAATCTCCTTCTAATAAAGAGTTAAACATTTTTTTTATCTACTCTCTCTCTCTGGTGACAACCTTAGTACATTAAGGTGATTTAAATTCTATACTTTTATTTTCTTTTAAAATCAATTAGCCTAAATGACAGGCTAATTTTTATAAGTGTTGAACCATGATGTACCAGTCTGTTATAGAGAACACTCCTATATTGAATAAATGAATCTGGAGCTATGGTAGTGGTTGGTTAAGGCTTAAAAGCCCAGTTGGATGACGCGGTGTTATGGTGAAAATCATCATGGTAGTCTTGTTGTGCCCGTCTAGTTGAGGATGGCGTTAAGGACTGTGTTGGGGCTGTGGTTTACCATATCACCTTGCTGGGAGTTTATATGCCTGTAAAGTTTCCCTAACTACCACCACCTTCCAAAAGATCCATCTGTTGGGTATCAAAGTCATGTTCTATAGCAAGTTATAGATATGGCTAGTTCAACACTTATTTTCATAATGAACATAATCAAGAGACGTTCTACAATTTAGAACAGTAGAAAAGAGAAATATGATATGCCTCAACACTTGGATCTCCTTAATAAATTGATTATTTCTAAAATTCAACCCAAGGTCATATACCAGATGGGTACTTTTGAAAAATTAGGTTTAAGACAGATTGTTAAAACAACTGAAGAAACCTTAACTGTTGATAGCGACCACGCTACTTTCAGATTATTATTTGAAAATGATTTGGCTTCTTATAGGGAAACCCACAAATTCATGCATATTGGGTTAATCCAAGTCGCCTTTAAGCCACTTACTTTAAAAGGCTTACCCGAAAGCCTCATAGCAGCTTTGAGGGATAGCAGAAACCAGAACAGGAGGAAATCCCTTATATGGACGATTCAAACCAGTTTGGCCTATGGGCTAGTTTATTTTAATGCTTATCCCAATTTACAAATTTCTTTAAGCGATGATAATTCATTGAATGCTTTAATTTTAAGCATCAAATTACATAGTTATGATTATGCACCAGGTACTGAGTCAAGAATAAATACACGATTTGCTAACAGCAAATATATTAAGGGCCCAAAGTATAACGGAAGGTAATGTAGAGATATTTCAAATAGTAAAGCAGTAACTAACATGTTACATCCAACTAAGCTATGTATACCAACAATACATGTAACAAAAATTAGACGATCAGTATATATAACTTAAATCTTACTAGCTGAAAATGTTACGTACTTGGAAAGTGGAAGCAGTGGAGAGGAAGCGATAACAGTGAAATCACTAAAGTTGAACGAGCTATGGATGGTACTGTAAAAATTTGATTTACATATCCTACTTTTGATACTGATGATATCAGATTACATAATAGAATAAATAGATCTAATTCGGCATCTCGATTAACTAGATCTATTCCTTCATATATTTCTCTCGTTGATTATATTGTTGATTATCCTTCGAGAGCCTCAACCTCTCAAATCAGAGAAGATAATAGAGTAAATAATATTTTGATTGGAAAAAATAATATTATTGTTTTAGTCAATAAAGAGGACCCTACGACCTCTAAAATGAACTTTCCTACGGGTTTAAATGATTGATGGAAAAATTGATTTTAGACCGGGTTCACCGGAAAGGAAAAGAATTTCTAAAGAATTTAAGTTACCCGGATGGGAATGCTTTAGAAATTGGTTTTTTGACAATTTTAGTAAAAAAGTAAAAAGTTACTTTCAGGATGAATTTTATAAAGATCTGTCAGAATTTAATAAAATTATTTCCTTTGTCCCTTGATTTATGGCTAAATATGTGGATAGATATATCTCCGTATTGGAGAAAGAGTATAGACTTAGTAGTACTGAGACTACTAGATCTGTACTACCCCCGCCCCCCCCCCCCCCCAAAAAAAAAAAAAAATCTTTTCAAATAATAAAAGATGATAAAATTGTCTATTTCTTGGCTTTTTCTAAATTATTAGAAAATGATACATCCTCTATTACTGCTAAGCATGTTAATATTATGCTTAAATAGCATAACTATGCTAATGTTTACATGAGTGTGTTAGGAGAGCATATTATCTCTCTTCATGAGAAGATTGATAAGGTTCTTAAAGTTATCCAGGATACCAATTCTAATAAAGAAAAGAACCCTGAAGCCGTTATTGCTTCGTTTAGTATTCAACCTTCCCCTGATATCAGGAATTTTAGGTTGAAAAATATCTCAAAATTAGAAAAGGTCATAGAAGCCAAGTTCAAAGACCTCAGGCTTACCCCATTGACTAATGACTTTAGTCCAACTATGGAGGAAGTCCCGAACACTATTAAAAAGATTTCTGAAAGGTTTGCCTGCAAACCTATTCAAATGTTGTATTACTATCCTAGACCTACTCCTCAAGATGTTCTATTAGAAGAACAGGAGTTGGTTATCTCCAACAGATACAATGGTAAGCATATCTATGAATGGAACATAGATGGCTATACCAAAAGACAAATCTACACATTGCTTCATAGCAATGGAAAGACGTTTTAAAATCCTCTGATAAGCCAAATGCTTGCTATAGATGTGGCATAATTGGTCATTATGCCAAAGATTATAGAGTTAAGGAGAAAATTAATCTTCTTGATATTGATGGAAAGATGAAGGATTCTTTATGTAAGATTCTTCTGAATTCCTCTCCGAAAAATATTTCGGATCAAAGTGAGTTCGAGGATTCTTCTACAGAAGAGGAGCTAAGAGCCCTTATAGAATTGAAAGTTCTCCTTGATGAAGATTATACCCCATCCTCTTCGGAAGAAGATTGCATTCCTTGCCAAAAAGGCCAACCTTGTGATGTTAAGGAAACCGATGAATTTTATGGAATTTATTCTCAGTTTAAGGATCTTAATATTAAGGTTCTTCAAGATGATAAGCTTATAGAGCTTTTAAAGATCATCAAAAATCTTGAACTTAGGTCTCAAATTATTAACAAAATGGAGGCACCTTCTACTAGCACTATTAAATAGCAAGAAGTACAGACTCAAGGAGGGACCTACACGATGGCAAAATTGAAGAAGATATTAAAGGGAAAACATCAAGTGGAGCATACTGCAACTACTCTTCAAGATTTAATCAAGGAGGTTGATAACCTCAAAATAGAGATTGAGCATCTCAAAAGGAATAATAAAGCGATGGACGAAAGGATCTCAAATCTTGAGATGACTAACCTAGGAGATAAAAATATGGATGCAGACTTCCAGAATAGACTGGAAAATTTCACTGATGAAGCTGAAACCTCAAAGGAGAAGGACCTGCTTTTAGGCTCGTTAAAGGACAAAGATAAGGAAGAATTTCTTCAAATCATTGAGTTAATAACTTCTCAAAACTTTTATACTAAAATTACTCTTTTAATTGACTACAATCTCAAAAATGAATTTGCTTCCCTAGTTGATAGCGGAGCATATTTAAATTGTATACAAGAAGGGCTTATACCTTCTAGATATTTTCATAAGACTACTCATAGACTCCGGAATGCTAGTGGAAGTAAAATGAAAATTGATTTTAAATAAATAAAAGCTTATATTTGGAATAATAAGGTATGTATGCCTGAAACCTTTGTATTAGTAAAAGATATTTTAGATGAAATCATTTTATGTGTACCTTTTTTCATTTATATTTTTCCAATCACCAGGTAGGATGAAACTTGTATTATGGGAACTTATGATAATAAGAAAATCCAGTTGGATTTTATAACCCAACCTTTTGATAAATTCTTGAATCAGATAAAAGAAAGAATTCTTTCAAAAATTAAACAAGTGGATTTCATAAAAGAATGAGATAAATTGCCTCTCAATAGAGAGTACTTTACAGGCTCCTAAATTAAAGGAAAAAATTGATATTTTACAAAATCAATTTACTTTACAAATATGTGGTGACCATCCTAATATTTTTTGGGAAAGAAAAAAACATGTGGTCAGCCTTCCATATGAAGAAGGTTTCTCAGAGGGAAATATCCCTACCAAGGCTAAGCCTTGCCAAATGAATTCTGAATTTCTACAACTTTGCAAAAATGAAATACAATCTCTTTTGCATAAAGGTCTTATAAGGCCATCAAAGTCTCCATGGTCATGCACTGCATTTTAAGTTAATAAACAAGCAGAACAAGAACTAGGAGTTCCCAGACTTGTGATTGATTATAAACCTCTTAATAAAGTTTTAAAATAGATTCTTCATCCAATTCCTAATAAAAAAGATTTATTGGATAGACTTCATGATGCTATTATATTTTCAAAATTTGATTTGAAATCAGGATATTGGCAAATTCAAATTGATAAAAAAGACATATACAAAACTGCTTTTAATGTTCCAGTGGGGCAATTCAAATGGAATGTTATGCCTTTTCATACCTTATAGCAATATTATAATTGTCTATATTGATGATATACTGGTATATTCAAAAACAATAGAAATTCATTTTAAGCATTTGGATTTATTTAAGAAAATTATCATACAAAATGGCTTAGTAATATCCAAGCCAAAAATGTTTCTCTTTCAAACCAAAGTCCGATTTTTAGGACATTATATTGAAAAAGGAAAGATTATCTCTATTAATAAGAGCATTGAGTTTGATTCAAAATTTCCTGATATTATTACGGATAAAACTCAGCTTCAAAGATTTTTGGGATCATTAAATTATATATCTCCTTTTATAAAGGATTTAGCATGTGACACTGCCATCTTATATGACAGGCTTAAAAAGAATCTTAAAGCCTGGACCGACGATCATACTCAACCAGTCAAGAATATTAAGAAAAAGTTAATAATTTGCCCTGCCTTACTTTAGTCAATCCAAATTGGACAAAAATAGTCCAAACTGATGCTTCGGATATAGGCTATGGAGGAATCTTAATACAGCATTCACCAGAAGATAAACAAGAATACCTTGTTCAATTTTACTCTGGTAAAGGAACTAATAGTCAGCAAAATTATGCTACTGTAGCGAAGGAAATCCTTGTTATAGTAAAAAGTATTACGAAATTCCAGGGTGATTTATATAATCAAAAGTTCTTTATAACGACAGACTGCCACGCAGCCAAATTTATCTTTAATAAGGATATTAAACATGATGTTTCCAAACAAGTGTTTGCAAGATGGCAGGCTCAATTAGCCCCATTCAATTTTGAGATTCCATATCTTAAAGGATCGATTAATAGTCTTCGTGATTTTCTCACTAGAGAACATTTGGGTTAATAATCTCTTTTCTTTGTCACAGGATGATACCGGGGGCAAGACCCACATATTCATCTCCCTCTAATAAAGAAAGAGGAGGCCGTGGACAAGGAAGGGGTAGAGGTAATATCCTAGCCCAGATCAGAAACTAGAAGCTAATATCTTCAAACAATACAGGAACTTCAGATCTTAATACAGATCATCCAATGTACAATGAGTTCATAGATTTTATACAATCCAAAAACAAGGGGAGATGATATTCTCCAACATATTCCTCAGTTTTGGTTGATGACAGTAATGAAAATACCGAGGTATATGAATTGAAAGATAAAAGGGAAGTTATACTTCTCCTAGAACATACGGATCTTAAATGGAAAGATGATCCCTGGCAAATAATGATCTGGTATTTTAATACAACATTATATGCTGCTCCTACGTATAAATACAGGATGCATTATGAGATTATACTCTCTGCAACAAAATCTGCAAAGCTCCAGCATTTTTATCCTACTAATAGCAGGACTATTTATAATTTCTCAAAAATTATTATAAAAAAGATTTTCGCTCCAGAAGACTGGGGACTTAATCCTTCAAAAGAACGGGATTTTACTCACCTGGACAATAAAGTCTCAGTAAAATATAATTATTGGAATTATTTGGACAGGTTTTATAAAAGTCTTCTTTATGAAAATAATAGTCGAAAACATTCATGGTTTATAAAAATCAGTAGCCATGTTTTCACACAAAATGACACAATGTGGTTTTGCAAATGGTGGACTTTATATGGTCCAACTATTAATGTTTTACCTGAATCATACAAAAAGCTTTATACGGAATGGGTTGATGTTTCTCCTAAATTAATGGAGTTACAAAAAGAAAATATTTTCTTTGAAGGCATGTCAGCCATTTATTTCTTCATAGAATTTTCTATACCATGGATAATGAAATGGTCAGTTGAGGTGAATACGACTGAGGAATTCCCTTGCTTGGAAAGAACTTTTTATGCTAAGTTCTGGAACAAATTGACCCAGAAAGATAAAGATGGGAAAATTCATGGACAACAAACTTTGGATAGCATTCGAACCGCTATCACTAATTATAAAATAGTTCAAGAGACAGCATTCAGACAGGATGATATGAGTCCTTTTAAACATTATTCCAGAAGTCTTCAAATGAAGAAGGGGGCAACGACTAAATCTAAAATTTTAGCCTTATACCTGAAGGAAGTTAAAAAGGATCTTCTTAAAAACTTAGACATAGAAATACCAGATGACATTTCCATGGCGTCTATCAGTCATACTGAGGACGAAGATGAATTAGCAGGCGAATCGCAAAGTGTTCATAGCACTAGGGAGATTGATTTGGACAATTTGGATCAACTCTTACAACAATTCAAAAGCATGAAGGAAGAATTTTCCACTAAATCCAACAAAGGAAAAGAAAAAATTTAAAAAGAAAGCCCCATGCCATAAATTATTGGGGTAATGAGACGAAAGACTTTAATAAAGTAGTAGGATTAGATGATCACGCTTTTGTTCCTACTTTTTATCTTGTCGGCCATATAGGACCCTTTCACTTTATTAGGTTGGCCACGCTTGGGCCTACTCACTTTTTATTTTTGTTTGTTAGCTTTGGAGATCCATTATAAAAGGATTCATTAATTGTATAGAGGAGGCAGGTTTTTAAAACCCTCTCTCTCTCTCTCTCTCTCTCTTGTAAAAATCTCCTTCGAATAAAGAGTTAAAAGTTCTTTTATCTTCTCTCTCTGGTGACAACCTTAATAAATTAAGGTGATTTAAATTTTTGTACTTTTATTTTCTTTTAAAATCAATTAGCCTAAATGACAGGCTGTTATGACCCTCTAGGTCATTCCCATTGTTTATGCATGTTTACGATATTTAGAGCCTTTCCATGACTGCCCCAGGTCTTGTATGACTTGCTGGGACTGGTAGTACCGTTACCTGGCAGTTCAATTGACTTTTAGAGTAACTTTCCCATGTTGAATTTTTTGGTAGTCAGGTATGGCTCCCGGGCCTAAACCCCTATTAAACAGCCTCGTATGCCATTTCTGACCATCTCATCGAATTCGTAATGTCGACTTTAGGTTAGGTAGACCTTTGGTTGGGTCTTGAAGTTCCCAGACTTATTTTGGGTGATTGGCCAACTATTACCTAAGTCGAGTCAGCCCTTGGGGCGTGGGCCCTAGTTTTAGTCGGAATGACCTCTGATGGAAATTCCTACAGTGCTATTGAGTTCAGAGCATCGAAATTAGTTAGGTAGCATAGTTCGTTTGCGTGCACGAAACTCTGGATCAATCCTGGACACATAGTCGAAATTGCCCGGGATGTAGCCATTTTTTGCATTGGCCATACGCTTAAGTTGCCATAGGAACGCCTTAGCGCTATGCGCTTAAGCGGCCCTAGGCGCATTTTAGCGGCCAAGGCACTTTAGCAGTCAAGGGCATGGCTAAAGCGGCCATAGGCGCTTAAGTGACCCTTGGCTCTACTTTATCGGCCAAGTGGTGGAGCGTTTAAGCGGCCACTTATGGCGCTTTAGCGCTAGGTGCTAAAGCATCCATAAGGGAGCCTTAGTGCCACCTGCCTTGGCTATATATATATATATATTTCATCTTCTCTCTCTTATTTAAATGCCCAACGTCCATAGAAGCACCATTTTCAGAGCTTCAAGCTCTGATATAAGATTGTATAGCAAGGTCCAAGCTTAGACTCTTACATATTTGAGTTCGTAGCTTCGTTCTCTACATTTCTAAGGTACATTTTCCCAGTTTTACGGCCGTTTACATTTTTATTGAATTTGTTGGTATTGTTATTGGTATTTGAGCTATGATTGGGCTCAGATGATAAGATAGATGTTGTGACTATTGGTCACGGTGAGATTTGGGATGCTGTGACAATTTTGATTTGGTAGATTCTGCAAGTGGGCCCCACGTGAGTTGTCTAGTCATTTTCTAACCTAGTGATATATGGGTATTATTGGTTATGTTTTGACATCTAGTTTACCATTTTGATACCGTGGCAGCAATTAGAGGCCTCTCGGAAGGGGAAAGCTCCAGCTTAGCGGGTTTTTTGGCAGGCTTACGGCGGCGTCCAGGTAGGCTAGGTTTCCTTTACACTTAGATTGGGCTTATGTGTGATATATGTATGCTATTGTGCTGGTGTTGTGGGCTGATATTATATACTTGGTGGTGGTTTGCTGCGATTAAGGCCTTTTAGGCTGGATAGGGCAATTCGGATACATTCCAGGCCCGTTATCCTCGTGGTACACCATAGATGACCTATTTGGGGCCAGATAGTATTGTTGTTTTTGTTGTTGGTTGAGGAATATTATTGTTGGATTTAGTTTAGGCTTAGACAAACTTAGCTCAGACTTTGACAGGTATAACCAGACTTGGTATCCGGGACCCGGTAGTGGGCCCCATTACCCTTTTTGTTAACTTGTCAAAACTTTGACATCTTATGGCTTAGTTAAGCCCTAGTATGACCTGTTAAGCTTATAATGGGGTTGAGTCACCCCGATTATACCCCATTGGCCTATTTAGCCTTTTAGTTCCTAATTGCACCACACTTGATCGAGATCACTGGTCTTGGCTTAGGATTGGGACCCGCCTTGCCATGAGCTACTCTAGATACCCGAACTAACTTAGATGTTGCATTATAGTAGCTATAGACCTAGGAGACCCAGGGACTTACCTTGTAGCAGATGATTGGTTAGCTCCTTTTTCCTATATTTTGGCTTCGACCTGGGACTAGCAGGTTCCTCGTTTATTAGTTATGATGTGACATTGGGATCTGTTTTGGTTACTGGTTATGATGAGTTCCAGTTCGAGTCTGGCTCCTGATTCAGATATGATGATTTTGGTTAATGACTATAGGGTGTCCCGGTTCGAGTCCGACCCTAGATTGTGGTGCACTATGAGTTCTGGTACTGGGTACCGTGATTATGGTACTGTTGTTCTCTAAGTTCTGGTTCGATTTTAGTAGATATGATATATATGTGGCCTATTACTATTACCCACTGTGTCTGGTTCGATTCTAGCGTCTGGCCTTTTGTTATTACCTATTGGTGTTGGTTCAAGCCCGGTGCTCTCTATTGGTTATTATGATTACAGGATACTGGTACAGCTTCGAGACATTTATGACTATGCATTTACTATTTTTGTGTGTCCCAGCAGTTTATGGGGGCCCAAAGCAGATCCAGGCACTAATTGATGGCCGTGACATGACTCTCTTCTAAGCACTGATTCCGAAGTAGGTAAAGCTTACTTTCGTCCGAGGTAGACCCCACTCCATTTTTGATGTATAGTCTTTTGGATCCTAGACTGTTGTATATATGTTGTGTCTATTTGGTTTCTGACTTGTATTCTGGATATGTCTAGTAGTGGCTCGTGTACTGACCTCACCAGGTCTTGGGAGGAGTTTTAGAGTTATATATTGTCCTCTTCTTTTTTGTCCCGGTATGTATACTTCCTTTGACTTTACATTCGTAGCATGTTGATGGTAGTAGTTTTGCTTTATCTTCTTTCTTATGAGATCCCGCCTATTGGCTCGTCGCTTGTTGCTCCGGGCTAGGGCTTGGCTTGCGTATTGGCGGTTCTCAAAAGACGCCATCATGACTCAGAAATTGGGTCCTAACAGCTTAGTATTAGAGCCTAGATTTTATGGGTAGTGTCAGTACAGGATTCGATGTGTAGTAGGGTTCTGCGGATCGGTACGAGGATGTCTGTATCCTATCTTTGGGATACTACTGAGCATTTTTAGGGGATAGTTTCATTCCTTGATTCAAGTCTGTGCGATAGAGTCGGTGTTCGTTTCTGATCCTTATTTGGTTCACTTTTTTTGTAGATGGCTAGGACTCGTGGCATGAGAGCTGGGGAGTAGGACCCCGAGCCTGCAGCGAGAGTTTCTGTCAGGGGACGTGGTTGACCCAGAGGTTGGGGGAAGGACCGAGCAGCATCCCCAAGTCTAGATCAAACCAGGGATCTATTACCCGATCCTATTATAGCCCCAGATGCTACACCACCACAGTAGCTGGTGGTCCAGGGGGCAGCTCAGGCTCCACCTGGATTTATTGATACTTCAGTGCTTTGAGGTATGTTTGTTCAGTTGATGGGATTAGTTGGAGGTTCGCCTATTGCGGGTGTATAGCCAGCCACACAAGGAGTTGGTGTTTGGACGTAGCCTACAGCTGCGGCACCCAGAGTTGAGGTTCCACCAGTACCGATAGCAGTTCAACCAGTTATGTCTGTCGAGGAGCAGAAGATGTTGAGTCATTTTTTGAGATTAGCTCCACCCAGATTTGTGGGTACTCCAGGAGAAGACGCTTATGAGTTCTTATCCAGTTGCGAGCGGAAGCTTAGAAATTTGGGATTAGTAGAGTCCTGCGGGGTAGATTTTGTTGCTTGTCAGTTTGATACAATCGCGAGGATATGGTGGAGAGGTTATGTTGACTCCAGGCCAGCTGTATCTTTACCCATTACTTGGGCACAGTTCTCTGAGGTGTTCTTGGGGAAGTATATACCTCGCAGCATGTGTGAAAGTCTTCGAGATGACTTTTCCAGATTGAGGCAGGGGTCTATGACAGTAGCTGAGTATGAGGCTAGACTCCATAACTTAGCCAGGTAAGCTACGATTATCCTACCTGATGAGTATGAGAGAATCAGATGTTTTGTCAGGGGATTACAGTTATCACTTCGCAGAGCTACACAGAGTTTAGTGACTTCAGGGAAGTCATTTGCTGAGCTAGCTGAGCATGTGTATTCAATCGAGGAGATAGATTGTGAGGCCCATGGGGGCAGCGATAAGAGACCCTGATTCCAAGGTAGTTATAGTGGCAGTCACAACAGCTCACAGTTCAGAGGCCACGGGTTTTAGGGTAGGTACCCTCAGCAGCAGCAACAATCTTTTCAGCGATAGGGTCAGTCTAGTAGGCCCATAAATTTAGCCTTACAGATTTCTAATAGGGGTCAGCTCGCCTATAGTGGTTATGGTAGTCAGCCTCAGGGACGTGGTCAGTACAGTTCATCGATTAGGGTCATATCAGATCAGCTGGCCGAGCAGAGAGCCAGGAGCATGTTTTACCTCTTGAGTTGTCGGTCATTTTACACGTGAGTGTCCTCAGCGCAATGCGATTGAGCCTTCAGTTCAGATGGCATAGTCCATCAGATCTATATCGCCAACAGGCAGAGGTGGTGCACAGGGTCATCGAAGTGGTCCCCAGGGTTCTCGAGGTGGAGTGTAGGGAGGTCGGACTGGTGGTCAGGTCGGTGCTCAGACTAGTAGTAGCCAGCATCAGTTGTATGCCGTGCTAGCTAGGCTGGAGGCTGAGGCTTCGGATACGGTGATCACATGTATGATTTCCGTATGCCATCAACCAGCTTCTACATTATTTGATCTCGGATCCATATTTTTTTATGTATCTACTTATTATGCACCACGATTGGGTTTATATTTTGAGTTATTATCAGTACCCTTATATATATCTACCCCCGTTGGTGATTCCTAAGTAGTGGATCAAGTATATAGATCTTCTCTGGTGACTGTTCGGGAGTTTGAGACTCCAGCTAATTTTATTGTATTGGCCATGGTAGACTTTGATGTGATTCTGGGCATGGACTGGTTATCTTTTCATCATGCAGTCTTAGATTACTTTACCAAGACTGTTACCTTAGCCATGCCTGGTATACCCCCAGTGATGTGGCATCATTCTGTTAGCCGCACACCGACGGGGATTATTTCTTATGTTCGGGCTCATTGATTGATGTTGAGGAGATGTGATTCATTTTTTACTTATGTTCGGGATGCTAATTTTGAGAGTCCGTCTCTTAACTCCATCCCTATTATTCGTGAGTTTCCTGATATATTCCCAACTGACTTGCCTAGCCTTCTTCCTGAGCATGATATAGAGTTTATTATTGAGCTCGATCCGGGTACCCGACCTATTTCTATGACTCCGTATCATATGGCTCCTACTGAGTTGAGGGAGTTGAGTAGTCAGCTTGAGGATATTTTGAATAAGGGTTTTATCAGGCTGAGTGTGTCATTGTGGGGTGCTCTAGTTCTATTTGTAAAGAAGAAGGATAGATCTATACGTATGTGTATCGATTATAGGCAGCTGAATAAGGTGACAGTGAAGAATAAGTATTCTATGCCTCGTATCGATGATTTGTTTGATCAGCTTCAGGGTGCAGCAGTGTTCTCTAAAATAGATCTGAGATCTGGTTACCATCAATTAAGAGTTAGGGCTGCAGATATCACTAAGACAACCTTTAGGACTCATTACGGCCACTATGAGTTCTTGGTGATGTCTTTTGGATTGATGCCCGACAACTTTTAAGGATTTGATGAATCATGTATTCATGCCGTACTTGGACTCCTTTGTGATTGTGTTTATTAACGACATTTTAATTTATTAGAGGAGTAGTGAGGAGCACGAGCAGCATTTGAGGATTGTGCTTCACACTTTGAGAGATCGTTGGCTTTATGCCAAGTTCTCGAAGTATGAGTTCTGGCTTGAGTCTGTAGCTTTCTTGGGGCATGTTGATCCATATACAGTATCATGGTAGACCCAACAAAGATTGAGGCTATTCAAGGTTGGGCTAGGCCCATGTCACCGATCGAGGTTTGCAGTTTTACTGGGTTGGCAGGTTATTACAGAGGATTTGTTGAGGATTTCTCATCTATTGCATCTCCTATGACCAAATTGACCAGGAAGGAGATCCCATTTCAGTGGTCTGAGGATTGAGAGACGCGCTTTCTGAAGCTCAAGGGCCGACTTACTTCCGCTCCTGTGTTGACCCTTTCAATTAAAGGTAAGGGTTTTACTATTTACTGTGACGCTTCTGGTGTCGGCTTAGGATGTGTTTTGATGGAGCGAGGTTGCGTGATTTCTTATGCGTCGAGACAGCTAAAGGCGCACGAGAGTAATTACCCTACTCATGACTTGGAGTTGGCAACGGTAGAATTTGCGCTAAGAATTTAGAGGCATTATCTGTACGGGGTTCATTATGAGATTTATACTAATCACTGCAGTCTTCGGCATCTTATGACTCAGAGGGATCTTAATTCAAGGCAGCGTCGATGGGTAGAATTGCTGAAGGACTATGACATCTCTATTCTCTATCATCCGGGAAAGGCGAATGTAGTTGCGGACACCTTGGGCTGGAAGGCAGTGAGTATGGGTAGCTTAGTTCATTCCAGTCTCTCGGCGGTCATTGGCTTTGGACATTCAGTCCTTAGCTAATTCGATGGCGCGTTTGGATATCTCTGATCCCAGAAGGATTATTGCTTGTGTTGGGGCGAGCTCTACTTTATTAGAGCAGATTCAGAGCCGACAGTTTGAGGATAGTGAACTTCATGATCTTCGAGAGCGGGTAGTGAGAGGTGAATCCCAAAGGGCTACCTTGGGTTCTGATGGTGTACTGAGATATGAAGGTCGTGTCTGTTTTCTAAAGGTTGGAGACTTAATTCCTTTGATTTTGCATGAGGCGCACAGTTCCAGATACTCTATTCTCCCAGGGACAACTAAGATGTACCAAGATCTGAGATAGCACTACTGGTGGAGTGGTATACGGTGAGATATTTCTGAGTTAGTGGCTCGATGCTTGTGTTGTCAGCAGGTAAAGACCGAGCACCAGAGACCCGGTGGTTTGCTGCAGTAGTTGCTCAATCCCGGGTAGAAGTGGGAGCGAGTCACTATGGATTTCCTTGGTGGATTACCTAGTACGTCCCACGATTTTGATAGTATTTGGGTCATTGTAGATCGTTTGACTAAGACGGTGCATTTTATCCCTGTTTGATTTTCGTACAGTGCAAAAAAGTTAGCTCATGTACATATTCAGGAGGTAGTTCACCTACATGGAGTGCTAGTATCTATTATCTCAGACCGAGGGTCTCATTTTACCTCTAATTTTTGGTGGACTTTCCAGGAGGAGTTGGGTATTGTACTGTGTTTCCTCCTCAGACTGACGGATAGTTAGAGCAAACTATTCAGGTATTAGAGTATATACTCTATGCTTGTGTGTTAGACTTTGGGGGTCAGTGGGATCAGTTCTTGCCTTTAGTAGAGTTCGCGTATAATAATAGCTTCCAATTCAGCATTCAGATGGCTCCGTTTGAGGCTTTATATGGTATATGGTGTCGGTCTCCAGTGGGTTGGTTTGAAACTTTGTAGATTAGTCCTCGTGGCACAAATTTGCTTTGTGAATCTTTAGACCTAGTTTGGGTGATTTAGGACAGGCTACGGATAGCTCAGAGTAGACACAGGAGTTATGCTGACCATAAACGTCATCCGTTGAGATTCATAGTTGGTGATAGAGTATTCTTACGACTATCGCCCATGAATAGCGTGATACAATTCGGTACGAGGGGCAAACTTAGCCCCAGATATATTGGACCCTTTGAGATTTTGCAGACAGTTGTGGAGGTAGCATATGTGTTAGCTTTGCCTCCGGCATTTTCAGCTATTCACCCAGTGTTTCATGTTTCAATGCTGCGACAGTACATTCTAGATGAGTCGCATATGCTGCAGTGAGACTCGGTTCAGTTAGACGAGAAGTTAGCATTTGTAGAGGAGCCTGTGTCTATTCTGGACAGAAATATCAAATGATTGCGCTCTAGAGATATTCCAGTGGTTAAGGTACAGTGGCATCACCATCCGATTGACGAGGCCACTTGGGAGCTTGAGAGTGATATGCGAGCCTAGTATCCCTACTTTAGCATGTTTTCAGGTATGCGCTTATTCTTGACTTTCGAGGACGAAAGTCCCTTTTAGTAGTGGATACTGTAATGACCCTCTAGGTCATTCCCAGTGTTTACGTGTGCTTATGTTGTTTAGAGCCTTTTCGTGACTGTCCCAGGTCGTGTATGACTTGCTGGGACTGGTAGTACAGTTGCCTGGCAGTTCATTTGACTTTTAGAGTCACTTTCCTATGTTGAATTTTCTAGTAGTCAGGTATGGCTCCCGGGCCTAAACCACTATTAAATGGCCTCGAATGCCATTTATGACCGTCTCATCGGATCCAGAATGTCTAGGTTAGGTAGACCTTTGGATGGGTCTTGAGGTTTTCAAACTTATTTAGGGTGATAGGCCAACTATTGGCTAAGTCGAGTCAGCCCTCAGGGTGTGGGCCCCAATTTTAGTCAAAACTACCTCTGATGCAAATTTTGACAATGCTATTGAGTCCAGAACATCGAAATTAGTTAGGTAGTATAGTTCATGTCATGCCTCGAATTCCAACGGGGCGGACTGGCACCCGAAGCCGTTAAGGCCCGAGAGAATCAATCTTCATTCATGTACACTCATATGCATGTCACTAACTGAACAACACTCTATCACATATAGACACAAGATACCAATGGCGGAAGTCATGGAAAACATATGACATATATATGAAACTTGGCTGTTAGGGCCACCACGACAAAGGCATACATTCCTTACATTACTTCATTCATCCCACAACGTCTACAAAAGCCTCTAATAGATACATAACCAATCCTAAAGTCGGGACAAGTCCCCACTTTATACAACATTTACACAGTACCAAACCAATGTACATAGGTGACTCGAAAAGCCCCGAATCGAAGTGGAGCTCACCAATAATCCGTAGATGACCCGCAGCCTACTGTGGAGGTCTACTAGCACCTGTGCCTGTAACAAGTAAGGTAAGTCCCACAAGGGACGTCAGTACGAAAGAATGTACTGAGTATGTAAGGCCATAAGTAACTGTATGAAACATAAGAACTTCAATGGAATCAAATACAAGTGAATAAACCACCATTGTGTATGTGTGGAACCATGTACATTGCTTTTATTACTTTCTTTGCTTTCATGTACATTACCATCAAATAATACCGTCAATATAATATCGTTAATATAATACCTTCAATATAATACCATCAATATAATACCCGGGCCCCAACTGATCAGTGGGTCATAACATAACATAAATCGATAAAGCAGGTTCGGCCCTAGTTAGGTTTTCACCCCTTTGGGCTACCCCCTGTCAGGTTCGGCATCAAGCTAGGCTTTTGCCCCACTGAGCTTCCCCACCAATCCAATAATCTCAGGATTGTCTCTAGTTAGGCTTTCGCCCCTTTGAGCTATCACCCATAAATCAATGAAGCAGGTGCGGCATCAAGCTTGGGTTTTACCCCACTGAGCTTTCCCCCTGATCCAATAATCATTCGGGATTGCCCCTAGCTAGGCTTTCACCCCTTCGGGTTGACACCCGTACTCAATAATCATAAAGTAACCATATATGTATTACTTCTTTGCATTACTTCTTTCCGTTACTTTTGTGAGATTGATACATTGGTAGTCATAACATTATTGGAACTTTAGAACATAACATTATTGGAACTTTGGAACCATGTCCACAATTATATGACACATGAATAACAATTGATCAATGAATAAGGAACATGTGAATAACAATAGATGACAACCTGAACTGAGATACCTTAGAACATTTCGGAATGGAACAAGTACAATGACAATGTGAACAATATTTGTTGCAGAAGGATACGGAAAGAGTAACCTTACATACCTTATCTTCCCAATATGAATATACAGTCCTATATGTGAATACAATAATCCAACTCATTCCTTACGTTTTACTCAATAACACAAGTACATAATGGAACTCGCGTTAACAACTAACTACATTACAAGTGCATAAAACGACAATGAACTACGTGACTGCCATATACCGTCATTTCACCCTCTTATAATACCATTTATTGCATCACCATACCAACCACACCTAATCATGCCACACATCCACCATGACATCATAAACCAATAGCATTTCACATAAAGTTTATACTTTACACTTCCTCTTCAATACAATGTCACATTTACCTCACTACGTCACGTAAACACCTTTCACAACAACACATTAAAGACAATCCATAATTTATACCTTTCAAAATACCTCTGGTCTACTCTTTTAAAGTCATTCAAAAGGTACCATAAGTTGATAATTGCATCAAAGAAGGGTAGAGGGGTTTCGGGGATCAAAGAGAGACAAAAACATGTAAAACGAGATCCTGGAGGGACCTATGGGGTCACCTGTGCCCGCAGGTGGATGACATGTGGCCGCAGGTGCTCATCTGTCCCTGTCCAAGGCCACCTGCGTTGGCATCTGCGCCCGTAGGTGCCCCGCCAGCAAGGGAGCGTGCCCGTTTCAGTCTCCAGGGGTCATTTTCTGGTCCTTTTTCGCAATGAATGGTCCATGGTCATAGTTAAGCTTCCTATTTCTTATTTTAGGTTAACTTGGATTCCAACTAACAACCATGGTTTCAACATGCACATGAACATCACCAAAACTACATCCTCTTTTCATTACACCACCAATTCCATGCACAATTTCGCAACAACAATTCCAAATGTCAAACACAAAGGGAAAGCAAGTTAAGGAAATAACCACATCTTACATGTTGATATTTAATCCATCAAATTCACTTCCTTCAAGACCTCAAGTCTCCTTTCAAGTTCAAGTCACATAGATGACAAATCTTTTAGCAAGGAAGCAAGAGTACACTACTCAACACTTTTAGACATAACCATTATGATCTACACAATCTCTCATGCATATCATATATTAAATCACAAGAGTAAACACTTACCCAAACTTGCAAAGTGATGATCTTGTCCAAAAGAGATGGTTGCCTTAGGGTTTGGTTGAAGAGAAAACATCTTGTGAAAATTCTAGAAATTGCATGTGTGTCTCAATGAATAAAATCTGATTTTTTGTGCTTTATATAGTCCTTTGTAGCCATCCTTAGCCACACTTAGTCAATAATTGAGGGTTTACTTGGTCAAAGAAAGAATGGATCATTTTCCTCCTTTTTGGGCCATGTCTTTTGGTGAAATTTTGGGCCTCAATTGAGCCCAATAGCACAAGATTAATTTAGCCCAACAAAATTAATACATAATCCACCAACCATCTCATGTTTAAATAATTCCATAAATGTTAAGATAATCAATTACGGTCGGTAATGTACGGGGTGTTACATCCGTCCCCCCTTAGAAACATTCGTCCTCGAATGATTGTAACATTCTTCATGTTATCATATACACATAATGCTTGTAAAGACTTACTTGTTACTGCTCCAACTCCGCACCTTGTACTTTTCCTTCCGTTTGAAATAAATACGGGTACTTCGACTTTATCATTTCTTCGATTTCCCATGTGAATTTTTTTCTACTTGTTGATTTCTCCAAAGTACTTTCACGGAAGCTACTTCTTTATTCCTTGACCTTTTCACTTGTCAATCCATAATGGCTATAGGTATCTCTTTCAGGGGTGAGATCCTCCGTAACTTGTACCTCTTCAATGGGAGCAATACGAGATGGATTTCCTATGCACTTTCAAAACATCGAAACATGAAACACTAGATAAACTGTGGAGAGTTCTGGGTATTTGAAATTCATACGCTGTGGAGAGTTCTGGGGTATTTCAAATTCATACGCGACTTGACCAAATCTTTGAACAATCTTATATGGCACGCTATATAGGGCCAACTTTCCTTTATTTCCAAATCTCATTACCCCTTTCATTGGTGACACTTCCCAGAATACCCAATCACCTATGGCAAATTCTAATTCCCTTCTTCTAACATCGGCATATGACTTGCGTTGACTTTGGGCCGTTTGTAGCCTCTGTTGTAGCACCTTAACGTTCTCCATAGCTTGATAAACAAGATCTAGCCTAAGTAAAGCAGTTTCACCCACTTCAAACCATCCAATTAGTGATCTACACTTTCTTCCGTATAAAGCTTCATAAGATGTCATTTTGATACTTGAATGAGAGTTGTTATTGTAGGCAAATTCAATAAGCGATAGATGACCATCCCAACTACCTTTAAAGTCCAAAGTGCAAGCTCGTAGCATATCTTCAAGTGTTTGGATGGTACGTTCTGCTTGTCCATCTGTCTGAGGATGAAAAGTCATACTCAGATTCACTTGGGTTCCCAAACTCTTCTGAAAAGGTTTCCAAAAGTGTACAGTAAATTGAGATCCTCTGTCTGGTATAATAGAGATTGGAATCCCGTGTAGTCGCACTACCTCTTTAACATACAACCGTGCATAATCTTCAGTTGTATAGGTGGTCTTGACCGGCGCTGACTTGGTAAGCCTGTCAACTCTTACCCAGATGGAATCAAATTTTTGCAATGTACGAGGCAAACCTGTGACAAAATCCATATTAATCATGTCCCACTTCTAGACTGGAAGATTTATACATTACATATAACCTCCAGGTTTCTGATGCTCTACTTTTACATGTTGATAATTCGAATAATGAGCTACAAATTCGGTAATGTTCTTTTTCATGTTTCCCCACCAATACATTTCTTTTGAATCATGATACATCTTGGTAGTTCCTGGATGGATAGAATACCGTGAATGATATGGCTCTGGCATAATTCGTCTCCTTATCTCATCCACATCAGGTACACATAATCTATTTTGACACTGACGCACTCTTTCTTGTGTAAGATCAAATGCCTTTGTCAAACCTTGTTGGACATTTTCTTTCAATTGCAATAACATAGGATCCGCATATTGCTTTTCCTTTACCTCAGCTACAAATGAAGACTCTGCCACATTTTGCGCAATAACCCCTTCATCTGGAGATTCAAGAAGACGAACTCCCAAGCTGGCTAGTTGATGTGTGTCCTTAATTATATCTTGCTTTTCTGTCAATCGGCTATTAGTGCTTCCTATTGATTTGTGGCTTAATGCATCAGCTACTACATTTGCTTTACCCGAATGATATAAGATATCAATGTCATAAGCTTTTAGGAGTTCCAGCCACCTCCGCTGCCTCAAATTTAGGTCCTTTTGATTAGAAATGTAGTGCAAACTTTTATAATCAGTATAGTGGCGCCATATCTTTAAAGCAAATATCACAGCTGCTAGCTCAAGATCATGTGTGGGATAATTCCTCTCATGTGGTCGCAACTGTCGTGAAGCATACGCTATTACATTATCGTGCTGCATCAATACACATCCTATACAATGTGACCCAAGAACGCTACGGATTCTGACCAAACTCACATTTAGAGAACTTTGCATATATCTTACGGTCACGAAGAATCCGTAACACCTGTCGTCAGTGATTAGCATGGCCCTCTTGTGATCTTGAATAAACCAGAATATCATCTATAAACACGGTCACAAACACATCTAAAAATGGCTTGAACAACCTAGTCATCAAATCCATAAAAACTGCAGGTTCATTTGTTAGCCCAGATGACATAACTAAAAATTCATAATGACCATACCGTGTTCGGAAAGCTGTCTTGAGTATATCCTTCTCCCTAACCCGTACTTAATAAGAACTCGATCTCAAGTCGATCTTTGAGAAACCTTTGGCACCTTGTAATTGTTCAAATAAATCATCAATTCTGGGGAGGGAATATTTATCCTTGATTGTCACCTTATTCAGTTGCCGATAATACTCTCTTTCGTACAAATAACACTGGTGCACCCCACATTACCCTTCCATTCAAGAACATTCTTTTGTGGAAAATGAAAATGTACCTTCTTAGCTCGGCAATATACCGTGGCATAATAAGAAGCCAACCAATCCATACCCTTTATAGCATAAAAATCCACCATTTCCAACTCAATAATATCAGCCAATGTATCATGATCCCAAACAATTACTATACAATTACGATACACTCTTTTAGCTACGATAGACTCTCCAACGGGTGTAGATACTTCAAATGGCTTAACTAATAATTCTGGTGTTCTTTCAAAAAAAATAATTCAGCAATCACTGGAGTAACATATGATAGGGTAGAGCCTGGATCAATCCATGTATATACATATGTGAAAAGACAGATAATGTACCTGTAACTACATCAGGATAAGCCTCCAAATTCTGTCGATCCGCTAGAGCATAGGTACGGTTCTGTACTCCACTAGAACTGGCTGCTCCTCTTGCACCTCTACCACGACCAGTAGGTTGTACTCCCGACGATGATGACGCACCGACTGCCCCAGTAGGTCGCGCCATACTACCCGTGCCCCTTTGTGGGCATCCTCTCATCTTGTGCCCCAACATACCACATCAAAAGCAAACATTTGTCCCACGCCGGCATTCGCCTAAATGAAACCTTCCGCAGTGTTGACACGACTAGTGAGAAAACCTCGATTGGTTCATACTTCCTTGTTCCCGGGTTTGTGAACCTCGAATCCCACTACTCTGCCCAAAATGGCTGCCTATAAACCCTCGGAATTGGGATGGAGTACTTGCTGTAGGGTAAGAAAATACTGGTCTAGGCGGTCTATTAAAAATTTGAGGCCTAAATTCTCCTTGGGATGCCATGAACTGTCCCATAGGTCTAGTCCTCTTTGACGGTCCTTCCTCAAAGTCTTGCGCCCTTCTCCTTTGCCTTATCTTCCGTGAATAAGCTGGACCAACGGGTCCTTGATTTTGTGCAGTGACTATCTGAGTCAACATGTGCACCGCATTCCTTATATCCTGCTCAGTAGCATTAACAGGCGGTTCTGCGGGTACTTCTCTCCTTCTTGGCTCTCCTGGAGCTGGAAACGTAGAAGAAGCCCGCGATACAAACACAGTTTCAGCCACACCTTGACTAGCTTGGTCAGGTGGTGATCTACTAGTTCCTTCTCCGACAATTCGGTCTGATTTCGTACTTTTACCCTTGTTTCTCCTTGTAAACGACATCTTACTATAACAAAGGAAAAATAATTTCAATGGTCAGATATGATTCCACCTACAACATTGGCTCTAATGCACGATCTAAGAAATGAAGAAAAGAAACAACTCCTAAATGTCCCATAGCCTCCTACTTATAAATATGGCTCGTAACACATCCATAAGCAAGACTCTACTCAGACACGACTTTGTAGACACCCTTAAGACGACCTGCTCTGATACCACTTTTGTCACGCCTCGAATTCCAATGGGGCGGACTAGCACCTAAAGCCGTTAAGGCCCGAGAGAATCAATCTTTATTCATGTACACTCATATGCATGTCACTAACTGAACAACACTCTATCACATATAGACACAAGATACCAATGGCGGAAGTCATGGAAAAGATATGACATATATATGAAACTTGGCCGTTAGGGCCACCACGACAAAGGCATACATTCCTTACATTCCTTCATTCATCCCACAACATCTACAAAAGCCTCTAATTGATACATAACCAATTCTAAAGTCGGGACAAGTCCCCACTTTATACAACATTTACACAGTACCAAAATAATGTACATAGGTGACTCGAAAAGCCCCGAACCGAAGTGGAGCTCACCAATAATCCGTAGATGACCCGCAGCCTACTATGGAGGTCTACTAGCACCTGTGCTTGTAGCAAGTAAGATAAGTCCCACAAGGGACGTCAGTACGAAAGAATGTACTGAGTATGTAAGGCCATAAGTAACTGCATGAAACATAAGAACTTCAATGGAATCAAATACAAGTGAATGGACATTATTGATAAACCACCATTGTGTATGTGTGGAACCATGTACATTTCTTTCATTACTTTCTTTGCTTTCATGTACATTACCGTCAAATAATACCGTCAGTATAATACCATCAATATAATATTGTCAATATAATACCACCAATACAATACCATCAATATAATACCCGGGCCCCAACTTATCAGTAGGTCATAACACAACATAACATACCATAAATCGATAAAGCAGGTTTGGCCCTAGTTAGGTTTTCACCCCTTTGGGCTACCCCCTGTCAGGTTCGACATCAAGCTAGGATTTTGCCCCACTGAGCTTCCCCCCTGATCCAATAATATCGAGATTGTCTCTAGTTAGGCTTTCGTCCCTTTGGGCTATCACCCATAAATCAATGAAGCAGGTTCGGCATCAAGCTTGGCTTTTACCCCACTGAGCTTTCCCCCTGATCCAATAATCATTCGGGATTGCCCCTAGCTAGGCTTTCGCCCCTTTAGGTTGCCACCCGTACTCAATAATCATAAAGTAACCATGTATGTATTACTTCTTTGCATTACTTCTTTCCGTTACTTTTGTGAGATTGATACATTGGTAGTCATAACATTATTGGAACTTAGAATGTAACATTATTGGAACTTTGGAACCATGTCCACAATTATGTGACACATGAATAACAATTGATCAATGTATAAGGAACATGTGAATAACCATAGATGACAACTTGAACTGAGATACCTTAGAACATTTTGGAATGGAACAAGTACAATGACAATGTGAACAATATATGCTGCTGAAGGATACAGAAAGAGTAACCTTACATACCTTATCTTCCCAATATGAAAATACAGTCCTATATGTGAATACAATAATCTAGCTCCTTCCTTACATTTTACTCTATAACACAAGTACATAATGGAACTCACGTTAACAACTAACTACATTACAAGTGCATAAAACGACAATGAACTATGTGACTGCCATATAACATCATTTTACCCTCTTATAATACCATTTATTGCATCACCATACCAACCACACCACTTTATGCCACACATCCACCAAGATATCATAAACCAATAGCATTTCATACCAAGTTTATACTTTACACTTCCTCTTCAATACAATATCACATTTACCTCACTACGTTACGTAAACACCTTTCACAACAAAATATTAAAGACAATCCATAATTGATTCCATTCAAAATACCTCTGGGCTACTCTTTTAAAGTCATTCAAGAGGTACCATAAGTTGATAATTTCATCCAAGAAGGGTAGAGGGGTTTCGGGGATCAAAGAGAGACAAAAACATGCAAAATGGGGTCCTGGAGGGACCTGTGGGGTCACCTGCGCCCGCAGGTGGATGACATGCAGCCGCAGGTGCCCATATGGCCCTGTCCAGGGCCACCTGCATTGACATCTGCGCCCGCAGGTGCCTCGCCCGCGAGGGCGGGTGCCCGTTTCAGTCTCCAAGGGTCATTTTCGGGTCCTTTTTCGCAATGAATGGTCCATGGTCATAATTAAGCTTCCCATTTCATATTTTAGGTTAACTTGGATGCCAACTAACAACCATGGATTCAACATGCACATGAGCATCACCAAAACTACATCCTCTTTTCATTACACCACCAATTCCATGCACAATTTCGCAACAACAATTCCAAATGTCAAACACAAAGGGAAAGAAAGTTAAGGAAATAACCACATCTTACATGTTGATATTTAATCCATCAAATTCACTTCCTTCAAGACCTCAAGTCTCCTTTCAAGTTCAAGTCACATAGATGACAAATCTTTTAGCAAGGAAGCAAGAGTACACTACTCAACACTTTTAGACATAACCATCATGATCTACATAATCTCTCATGCATATCATATATTAAATCACAAGAGTAAACACTTACCCAACCTTGCAAAGTGATGATCTTGTCCAAAAGAGATGGTTGCCTTAGGGTTTGGTTGAAGAGAGAACATCTGATGGAAATTCTAGAAATTGCATGTGTGTCTCAATGAATAAAATCTAATTTCTTGTGCTTTATATAGTCCTTTGTAGTCATCCTTAGCCACACTTAGTCAATAATTGAGGGTTTACTTAGTCAAAGAAAGAATGGATCATTTTCCTCCTTTTTGGGCTATGTCTTTTGGTGAAATTTTGGGCCTCAATTGAGCCCAATAGCACAAGATTAATTTAGCCCAACAAAATTAATACATAATCCACCAACCATATCATGTTTAAATAATTACATAAATGTTAAGATAATCAATTAGGGTCGGCAATGTACGGGGTGTTACAGTTCGTTTGCGTGCACGGGACTCCGGATCGGTCCGGGACACATAGTCAAAATTGCCCAGGACTTAGCCATTTTTGGCATTGGCCATGCGCTTAAGCGGCCACAGGCATGCCTTAGCACTATGCACTTAAGTGGCCCTAGACGTGCTTTAGCGGCCAAGGCAGGCAAGGCCAAGGAGCTTTAGTGGCCAAGGTCATGGCTAAAGCGGCCATAGGCGCTTAAGCGACCCTTGGCTACGCTTTAGCGGCCAAGCGGTGGAGCGCTTATGTCACGACCCAAATCTCATCGGGACGTGATTGGCACCCGAAGCCGATAAGGCCCGAGAAAACCAATCTTTGCTCACGCTCATGTGCTTTCATATGTATGTTCGCGTATGCATATCATCTTATTTCATGTAAAGCAGAAGGCATGACAACATATGTAATATATATGTAATTTAGCCGTTAGGGCCATTTCGTCAAAATGAACGTACATCTTTTACCTCATGATACCCCACATATGTCTACAAAGCCTCTAATAGATACATGACCATGTCTATACAATTTTACAAATGCCAAAATCTACTATACACATGTGACTTGGGAAGCCCCGAAGCAACTGGAGCTCACCAACAATCTGCGGATATCTCGCCACTTACTGCAGAGATCTACTAACACCCTGTAGCATGTAAGGTAAGTCCCCCAAAAGGGGTCAGTACGAATAAAGTACTGAGTATGTAAGGCCAGATGAAACTATAATACTACATGAGTACTTCCAAGAAATGAAAGCGTAAGAGAATAATAAATATGGATATACCTCAGTATTGGATATGTGGAACCATGTTCATTACGTCTATTATTTCATTACTCGGTTATTTCATCGCATCGTCTTATCATAATATCCATATTTAGATATACACGCAAGGGATATATTCTCATCTCTTTTACAACTATCTTTATTATTATTCACTCCACTAGTTAGTGATTCATAACACCTTACGGATCATCATCTTATGTTAACACCGGGCCTCCACTTTTGGTGGGATAATGTATATATATATATATATTTAGTACCGGGCCTCCATCGTGGTGGGATATATAGTACCGGGCATCCACCTTGATGGGATATGATAAATAAGTATATTTAGTACCGGACCTCCATCTTGGTGGGATATTTATAGTACCGGGCATCCACCATTGATGGGATTTAATGTATATAGATTTAATACCGGGCATCCACCTTGGTGGGATATATAGTACCGGGCATCCACCTTTGATGGGATTTCATATATATATGTAAAGTACCGGGCATCCATCTTGATGGGATATATATAGTACCGGGCCTCCACCTTTGATGGGATATCATATATATATATGTATATGTATAGTATTGAGATTGTTCCATCTTAACTTATACCCTTTCATTTGTGAACCATACTCAATGAAACATAAAGGAACCCTATGCACACATCCTCACATGAGATTGACACCTTCACTTATGAGGAATTGTTAATTAACTTGCACCTCACCTTTCTTATTACTCTTGTGAGGTTGATACTTCAACTTATGAGAGATTCACACATCCACTTAGGAGACACACACCTCTCTTATGAGACTTATGAAATTGGTACAAAGCTAGTCATAACATTATTAGAACTTGGAACATACATTATCGGAGTTTGGAGTCATAACATTGTTGGAACTTTGGAATTGTGTCCACCCCCTATTATCTTCCTCCATTCTTGCAACCAACAACATGTATAACCCAATTTATTTCATTTGAGAGATTGATACATTGAGGATCGTATACTTTTGAAAACACAAACACTTTACCTCATTCTTCACTTCTCATGAGATTGGTACTTTTACTTATAAAAGATTGGTACAAAGATAATCATCATATTGAAGAACTTTAGAACAAGGCATGGTTGGAAAACTACCACCCAAGATTGAATAGATTCTCTTATGTTATTATTCTCTTGAGATAGGTCCTTAGAGATTTCAACGTTATAACAACTTTCCTTAAAGCTTCGAATCATTAACCAATGGGTAAGAGATATGTGAACAAACAGTGTGAGAAACATAACATTATTCGAAACATAACACTATTGAAACCATTGGACCATAATCCATGAACAAGGGACATGAGTCATATCAAACATTGGAACGTAACCTTATTGCTTTTGGAACATTAACCATGAATATGAGACATGAGATTCACCAATGATCAATGAGTAGGAAAGATATGACAATGACCATGGATAACCGGTTATGGAATACTTTAGCACATTTCGGGATGGAACATGCGTAATGTCAATGTGAAAACTATTTGTCGTAGAAAGATACGGACAGAGTAACCTTACATACCTTATTTTTCCAATGTAAACACACAATCCAATATGGATCAACAATTCCGCTTCTTCCTTACGTTTCACTCTACGTCACAAATACATAATTGAACCAACATTAACCACCACTACCTTACAAATGCATATGACAACAATGAGTTACATGTTTATCTTTAAAATATCATTTCCTTTCTTACAGTACCATTTACGGTATTGTCATACCAACAATACCCCATTCATGCCATACATTGACCACAAGTTACATTCCAAGCATTTAAGATGACCATGAATTACATGAGTCCCTTATAATATTATTTTCCCCTTTACAATACCATTCATGGCATTAGCATACCAAAAATAACACAATATTCCATACATTGACCAACATATGATAACCCAATAACATTTCTCCACAAAGCTTCTCCTTTACACTTTCTTATTCCCACCATATCACAAATAATCCATCAAGTCACCTTAATACACTTCATAGCACAAATCGGCCAAAATCTCATAATTTACACTTATAGAAAAATTACAAGTTGTGTGACAAAATAACACCATACATGTTCATATTTTATCCATACCATGCTCTTTCATCAAAGGCACAAGTCATAGTTCAAGTTTGAACTTCATGGATCACACATCTCATACAAAAGCACCAAATACCATGTCCACTATTTCCAAGAACAACCAACATGATATACATACTCTTTCATGCATATAATATAGTAATCCATGAGAGTAAATACTTACCAAGGCTTGGAATGGGATGATCTTGCTCCAAGAGAAAGCCTAGGGTTTGAGAGAAAAATAATTGAAAAATACCAAAAAGCATGAGATTTCTACCAAATGACCAAAAATCAGATTTTTGGTCCTTTATATAGGCCTTGTAATCCATCCTTAGCCACCTATGTCATGTCATGTGGTGGTCTAGAAGTCTTTTGCAAGAATGGGTCAAATTTCCCATATGGGCCATGTCTTCTTTCCATTTTTCGGCCCTTTTTGGGCCCAATTCACTTAACCCGATAAAATCAATAATTTCACGTGTTTAAGTCGTCTCATATGTATTACAATAATATTCCCACTCATGCTATTCATATCCTTAGCCTCAATCCAAAAACCAAGTGATTCTAGCCACGTATGACCCATTTTGACCAAAAGGGTAAAATCATCATTTTGACGTCAAATTCGTTCTCGAGTAATTTTATCATCCAAATATATTATTTCACTCATTTCATGTATATTCTCATGGTTGTAGAAGAATCGTGGCAAAAATCAGCTCAAAACGTCCCCGGGAACCCTTGGGACTTAAACAAAATTTTCAACTTTTGAAAGGTGCGCAGGGGCGGCGTGGCACGCTGCCTGGCGTGCCCCTTTACTGCCTCTGGACTGAAAATTTCAGCCCAGAGCAGCGTGGCACTCCCCTGGGCGCGCCCCACCCAAAAAAATTTTTTTTTTTTTTTTTTTTTTTTGTGCTCTCAAAACTAAGGTAAACATGTACGGGGTGTTACAGCTTAAATGGCCATAAGGGCTCTTTAACGCCACCTGCCTTGACTATATATACATATTTCATCTTCTCTCTCTTTTTTAAACACCCAAAGTCCATATAAGCACCATTTTCAGAGCTTCAAGCTCTGATATAAGCTTGTATAGCAAGGTCCAAGCTTGGACTCTTACATATTTGAATTCGTAGCTTCTTTCTCGACATTTCTAAGGTACATTTTCCCAGTTTTACGGTCGTTTACGTTTCTGTTGGATTTGTTGGTATTGTTATTGGTATTTGAGCTATGATTGGGCTCAGATGATAAGATAGATGTTGTGACTATTGGTCACGGTGAGATTTGGGTTTGGGATGCTGTGACAATTTTGATTTGGTAGATTCTGCAAGTGGTCCCCACGTGAGTTGTCTAGTCATTTTCTGACCTAGTGATATATGGGTATTATTGGTTATGTTTTGACATCTAGTTTACCATTTTGATAGTGTGGCAGCAATTAGAGGCCTCTCGAAAGTGGAAAGCTCTAGCTTAGCGGGTTTTTTGGCGGCGTCCAGGTAGGCTAGAATTCTTTTACACTTAGATTGGGCTTATATGTGATTATGTATGCTATTATGCTGGTGTTGTGGGCTGGTAATATATACTTGGTGGTGGTTTGCTTTGATTCAGGCTTTTTAGGTCGGATAGGGCTATTCGAACACATTCCAGGCCCGTTATCCTCATGGTACACTACAGATGACCTATTTGGGGTCGGATAGTATTATTGTTGTTGTTGCTGGTTGGGGAATGTTATTGTTGGATCTTAGTTCAGGCTTAGACAGACTTAGCCCAGACGTAGACAGGTATAACCGACTTAGTATTCGAAACCCAGTAGTGGGCCCCATTACCCTTTTTGTCGACTTATCAGAACTTTGACATCTTTGGGCTTAGTTAAGCCCTAGTATGACCTGTTAGGCTTGTGATGGGGTTGAGTCACCCCGATTATACTTGCTTGGACTGTTAAGCATTTTAGTCCCTAATAGCACCGCACTTGATCGGGATCACTGGTCTTGGCTTAGAATTGGGACCCGCCTTGCCATGAGCTACTCTAGATACCCGAACTGACTTAGATGTTACATGATAGTAGACTATAAACCTAGGAGGACCCGGGGACTTACCTTGTAGCAGATGATAGGTAAGCTCAGTTTCCTATATTTTGGTTTTGGCCTAGGACTAATAGGTTCCCCGTTTATTGGTTATGATGTGACATTGGGCTCTGTTCTGGCTACTGGTCATGATGAGTTTCGATTTGATTCCAGCTACTGATTCAAGTATGATGATTTTGGTTATTAACTATTGGGTGTCCCGATTTGAGTCCGACCTCAGATTGTGGTGCATTATGAGTTCTAGTACTGGGTACCGTGATTATGGTACTGTTGTTCTCTGAGTTATGGTTCGAGTCTTGCAGATATGATATATATATATGGCCTATTGTTATTACCCACTGTGTCTGGTTCGATTCCGGCATCTGGCCTCTTGTTATTACCCGTTGGTGCCGGTTCAAGCCTGGTGTGCTCCATTGGTTATTATGATTACTGAATACTGGTACAGCTTCGAGACACTGGTGACTATGCATTTACTATTCTTGTGTGTCCCACCGGTTTATGGGGGCCAGGCTGGGTATTGTATTCCTCCGTGTGCCCAGTGGGCTTGTGGGGGTCCAGTTAGGTTATGTTTGCCTTATGTGTTCAATGCGCAGTTACTTACTTATTGTTCAGTATTGCATTTACTTATCAGTTATACCCGGACTTAGCATGCACTCTCATACTTCAGCTTGTTTATGTTACATTGAGCTCAGTCGGCCGATGATGCCTACTGAGTACCCATTGCCCCGGTACTCATACTACACTTCTGCGTCTTTTTTCGATGCAGATCCAGGCAGTAGATGATGGTCGTGACGTGACCCTCTTCTCAGCACTGATTTCGGAGCAGGGAAAGCTTACTGACATTCAAGGCAGACCTCACTCCATCTTTGATGTATAGTCTTTTGGATCCGAGACTTTTGTATATATGTTGTGTATATTTGGTTTCTGTCTTGTATTCTAGATATGTCTAGTAGTGGCTCGTGTACTGACCTCACCAAGTCTTGGGAGGGGTTTTAGAGTTATATACTGTCCTCTTTCTTTTTGTCTCGGTATGTATACTTCATTTGTCTTTACATTCGTAGCATGTTGATGGTAGTAGTTTTGCTTCATCTCCTTTCTTATGAGATCCTGCCTATTGGTCCGTCGCTTGTCGCCCCGAGCTAGGGCTTGGCTTGCCTATTAGTGATTCTCGGTAGGCGCCATCATGACTCGAAAATCGGGTCCTGATACAAGATAATTTTCCTAAGTGTTGAACTATGCCGTACCAGTCTGTTATAGAGAACACTCCTATATTGAATAAATGAATCTATAGCTATGGTAGTGGTTGGGTAAGGCTTAAAAGCCCAGTTGAATGATGCGGTGTTATGGTGAAAATCATAATGGTAGTCCTGTTGTGCCCGTCTAGCCGAGGATAGAATTAAGGGTTGAGTTGGGGCTGTGGTTTACTGTATCACCTTGCTGGGAGTTTACATGCCTGTAAAGTTTCTCAAACTACCACCACCTTGCAAAAGATCCGTCTGTTTGGTATCAGAGCCATCTTGTTCAAATTAAGGTAATGCTTTAAGTACCATTGGTTATACATTAGTCATATGTAATTGATCACATAATATCATGTTAAGAATTACTAATTTGTGATGTATTATTATGTGATTACTCATCAATTGGTGACATAATCTAACGAGTTTAAGAACAAGTAAGGTTATTAAACCACAACCTTGTTCTAAGGAAAAATGTGGTTCATGCCATCAATCGATGAAAACTCTCACAAGATATAATAAAGTATTATTAGCATGTTCAAATAGTGTTAACTCCTTTATTTTATTTTAATTAATTAGTTAATTAATTTCTTATTTAGCCAAATAGTATTCTAGTTTAGATATACCAAGTGGTCGATTATTGACAAATAATGTAGTTTAGCAGAAACCAAATCGATTAATAATCGACCCGGATCAATTTATGATATACTTCAAATAGTAGTCTAGTTATAATATATATATATATATATAGAGAGAGAGAGAGAGAGAGATAATGTAGTTAAGAAGAAATCATATATGTTGATAATTGACACAGGTCAATTTATGATACACTTTAAGTAGTAGTCTAGTTTATATATATCAAGTGGTCGATTATTGACAAATGATGTAGTTGAATAAAAATCACATATATTGATAATTGACCAGAGTCGATTCATGATATACTTATTCACAGTTTATTAGATTTGTGAATTGAGATTTAGATTTGATATTTGGCGAGTAAAAAACCTTATAAATGTTCATTATTTTAGACAAAAAATCTAGCATGATTTTTTAAATAGAAATATGCATATTTATTTATTCATTTTATTTATTTCGATTGTGTTTTTTTTTTTTTTTTGCAAATTCATCTTCGTCTATTAATAGATTTGAAACTTTAACCCATTTTAAATTGAACTATATTTTTTTAAAATTTATTTTTCTTGTTTCAATAGTATCTTTTTATGTTTTTGTTATATTAGTATGGGTTATCATGACTGTTGAAAATGTAAGAGATTGATACTTTATTGCCGTTAGAGCTGATAAAAGCTCGATAATAGACTCTAAATAAAAATAATTCGACTACATTAATAATTTAACATACAGTATGACATAGTTTTATAGACTAGGATAACTACGATCAACCAGTATAGTTAATTATAAATAAGGTGAAAAGCATTGACGACAGTGGTGGTGATAGTATGATGGTTTAGCTTGAATCTTTAAAGACTTTTCTTCTCTCCATTTTTACCATTTTGTGATCTACATACAAACAATAGAATGCTAAAGTAATATACTGTGATGAATTTGGAAAAAAACATGAACAAAAAAGTACTATGGAGACAAGCAAAATAAGTATAAATAACACATATTTCTATTATAACACGAGCTCAAGTTTTGAGTCTATTAATAAACCAAGATGAATTTGCAGAACACAAATAGAAAAAAGCACAATCGAAATAAGTAAAATGAGTAGAAATACACATATTTCAACAAAAATAATTAAACAAGCAATACTGACTCAAATCAAGATAGGTAAAAATGTAGAGAATTTGAAATGCCAACAACGAAAACATAATTTGAAAGAAAGGACACCCATTTGATAGTAAATTCTATATTGTAAATTCTATGAGATTTCTTAAAATAAATGTAGACCCACTTGAAGCACTGACAAACCAAAAGGGGACAAAATGGAAACAAAAAAAAAGCTATATTTTGTTCTTTAAAGATAATTACTATGTGGATTTTCAAAGAAAGGGTATATGAAAGTGAAAGTTATGTTTAGGTGATTCTATTTATTTGGTCCATTCAAAGAGCATACTATGGTTGATGCCTAGACTATGATTGTGATTTATAAGTGGTTGATGCCTATACTGTGAGTGTGGTCTATAACTGCTCGTTTGGTCGTGACTATAAAATTTCATTACAATGAATAGAAAGAGCATGCTGAATCTTACAAATAACCAACTGAACTACTGGAATGGAGCTGAGATTGAGAATGATAATGGTGGTCTTGTGTATGCTCAAATTAAGGGTGAAACCATCAATATTGTAACTAATGAAACTAAGATTCTATGTCTAAAAAGTGGAAGCCTAATCAACAATGGGAAAAAATGTGAAAGCTTTTTGATAACAATAGCTAAAGTGGTGAAGAACCTATCAGTTATGGAGTGATTTTCTGATGAGAGTCAAAAAAATTGACCAAAAAAAAGGCATGAAAGGGAAAAAATAGGAGCTTTTTCAGGGGAAAAGAAACATTGATTTTCATCTTGACCTAAAAAATCAAGAATTTGTTTTTTGAAAAAAATTATCAATATGGAGCTCAAAATGCTTGAAATAAGAATATAACATGTTTGATAACAACGAATGAAGAGCTTCGAGGTTGGAGGTGAAGATAAATCGAATGGAAATATTTAGAGTTTGAAGAAAACAGAATAAGAATAAGGTGGAGAGAAAAATAGACAGAATTTTCTTTTAAGGAAATAATAAAGGGCCTAAGTGTATTTCTAATAAAAGTTTAAATTTTTCCAAAACTTTACAAATAATAAAAAAGTCCATGACCCATACTTTTCCACTTTTCTCAATCCTAGAAGCAAAAAATAAAGAAAAAAGAAATGAAAAGGGCCAAAACTATCCCTGAACTATCTGAAATGGAGCAAAAATACCCTTCATTAGTTTTTTGGCTAAAAAATACCCCCCCTCTCTAATAGAATGCCACCGAGCACATGTGATCTTCTAGAAATGCAGGGTAAGGTTGCGTACAATAGACCCTTGTGGTTGACCCTTTCCTAAACCCCGCATATAGCGGGAGCTTTAATGCACTGAGATGCCCTTATATAGCTCAACTAGTTTGACATTGTTGACATAAGGTTAACATAACCATATCTCTCTATGGTGCATATGGTTTTGAGGAACTTAGCCGTTTCTACAATTGTTTCTGCAACAGAATGTTCCTGTGGCACCACCTTTAGTGTTTCTTTGTGTTTAACCTTATCAATGACATAACAATGAACAGAATAATACATCAAAAGGCTAGTGTACTTATCACTGTTGTCCTTCATTTGACATGAGTATATAAAAGTAAACGAAGTCCAGATTAAGTAAAGCAGGAGTACCATAACTTCTCATATGATGCACACTCGTAGTTGGGTGGATCTGATGGCCTTTTGTAACAAGGGTCGGGTTTTTTTTGAAGATGGGTCCGGGTTGGGTTTTTTAATTGACAAAAATGGGCTGATGGTTAGTGGTATTTAAAAAGGTGATTTTCCATGTGGACGTTGACATGGATTGACCATGTCATAATTTTTTTTCATGTAGCGTGCTTGATGACATTCCGTTAGAGAGAGGGGCATTTTTGAGCCAAAAAATTTAATGGAGGGGTATTTTTGAGCCAAAAAACTAGCAGAGGGATATTTTTGAGTCAAAAACTAATGGAGGGTATTTTTGCTCCATTTCATATAGTTCAGGGATAGTTTTGACCCTTTTTCGAAAAAGAAATTAAGTGTCACTTTTGGCCAGAACTTTACATAACACTTTTCATCTCATTTTCTGAAATTTCATTTGCTGAAAAAACCCATAGATATCAAAAGTCCATAATTTAACCTCACCATCATGCACATAAAACACATAATTTTCAGCCAAATAGAGCATACACAGAATGTAAAAATGCTAATAAATAGGAACGAGAATAAGAGCATTTTTCGAAACCCATTTGTTATAGGGTAACTTACACAAATCCTATAAGTTTAGTAGCTAGTAACACTTTTTACCAAAATTTTATTCAACTACAAAAAATTCCGAAATTTGTCTTTTGAGATACATATATTAAGTCGTGATACATATTGTTTGTGATACATTTGTGACTGAGCGGTTAGTTAAATAAGGAAGCAACAGAGTTGTATTTATCAAGGAGAGTGAATCACGCGAAAAGCGTTTATGAATGAATCTCTGAGATATCCAAATGAACATAAATAGTCAATCAAATTTCAATCATACCATATTCATTACTATTTTCAACCCCGATGAATTTCTTCTATCTCCTTTTTCCAAAATTTCAATTATCTTCAATGACGATTATAATGGTGTTGTTGCGGCATTCGGGAGTTTGGGTTTCGGAAATTAGGTACTACAACAATAGAATTGATGAAATTTCTGATTCACGTTAATGATACATTTAGATTTATTACAGTGCATTATTGTTTTCTGAATTAGTTAATTAATATTTGTAATACATCTGACAGCCTTGTAATTCATATCTGTGTTACATTTAAAATTGTTACCTTGCAATGCCAGTTGGATATTTCGGATTCATATTAATGATACATTCAGATTTATTACAGTGCATTGTTATTTTTTGAATTAGTTAATTAATATCTGTGATACATCTGACAGCCTTGTGATTTATATCTATGATACATTTAAAATTGTTACATTGCAGTTATATTTTGATGTGTATCCACCAAGCTAAGATTTTGCATAAACGATATACATTGAACAGTAATAAAATAAATAATATGTATCACCAATGCAATTTTTGAATCACTAACTGAATGTATCAATAACTGAATGTATCAATAATATGTATCACCAATGCAACTTTTGAACAGTAATATGAATCACTAACTGAGCGTATCAATAATATGTATCACCAATACAACTTTTGAAGTGTAATATGAATCACTAATTGAGTGTAGCAATAATATGTATCACAATGCATATTACAAGATTTGACTACACTACATATGTATCACGAGCAATAAAGAAGATTTTTTATCAGATTCTGAGTGTCCTCTTTCCAATTCTCTCTGTTCTTCTCTCCAATTCTCTCTGCGTTCCTTTCTGCTTCGATTTCTCCTCTATGAGAACTATGGCTAACCGTCAAATGTGTGATCAAAGATACCCGGAATAAAATCCATAACTTTATCAATTGCAGGAAGAACAATGTTAGTTGCGATTTGGGTAATACCCAAACTGAATGTGGGTGAATCTTCATTAACCATTAAAGGAGGAAAAAAAATAGTGACACCACAAGAAGATTTGTTTTGAAACCAAGAGAGAAAACTGAAATGTTTTTTAAATCGAATGGAGTTGAATGTGGGCAGTTGTTAGAGGTTGCAGTAATAGTGATAGAAGTTTCAATGAGGGAGAAGTTGTCGATTTTTTTAGGATGGGAAATTTTGAAAAATAAAAAACGTGATTTGGGGGCGTCAATGATGGAGTGAAAAGTGGGTGAGAAGATCTGCATATATGTATCAAGAGCAAAATAGTAAAAATGAGATTTTAAGTAATTTTTTAAAAGATAATTTTTTCTTATGTATTATTGACTTTTAAGTTTGTGGGTTTATGTAATTTATCCTTTGTTATATCCATAGCTTGATCACTATCAATTGGCTTATTCCCCTAAAATTCGACCGAATGCCTTCTTGAAGCAAGATAAATTGGAGAAAAATTTCAAAACCGCTTACTGAGTGAAATAAAAAAAATATTTTAAAAAGAGAAAATCCTAAATTTTGTTTAAAAAAATAGCGTTAGATTTTCTATATTGCGGTCACTTTAAATTTAATATTTTTAAAGGACCATTTCAATCAAGTGGATACATTAGTAACTAAACTAAAGCAACATCCATTCATACGATTTTGATCATTTTCTCAACACTGCACACCTCAGGCGCACCTCAGTCCCAACCCCGAATCTAACCTCTGGTTTCTCTGCCACTCTTTGCTTTCTTGGGGTTATTCTGAAATGCTATTTTTGGGTATTTTGTTGAGGTAATTCTTGGAGTCTGCACATGACTTGTGTTTAAAATTTGCTGTGTTTTCTTGACTTCGAAAATCTGATTCTTGCTTCTCCGATTGGCCCAACCCTAAAGATCATGTTGTTTCTGTGAAGAAAAAAATATTAGCTACAACTATCAGTTTTTTTTTTCCGTAGTGCTTTGAATTTAATCTTATTGAAATTACATCTCTTTTTACTTTCTTGTTTGGCTTTACTGAATGTGTACTTCTCTGGTGAATTTTGCCACACACAGTGATTGCGTATGGGATGTGATTTTCTTTAACAAGTTTGTAAGTTTTGGTAAAAATTGACGTTCAGATCAACTGACACGTGTCAGAATCTCACCAAAGAAAATCCTTGCGGAACACCTTTTTCCTCGCAGAAGTATTTAGTAATGGTTGATGAAATATGTCTCGTGGGAATAACAGGCTAACAGCAACCGCGGTTATATGCATGTTGGCTTTACCGAACCCCATTTAATCATCGGTCTTAATATGTTTTTGGAGTCTCTATTTGGAGTTAAGGGTTGTCAAACATCAGTGTAAATTTTGCTAGCTTTGCACTCTATTTCCTTCATAAAATTCAAGAATATACATGTCTGGTATGGTGCAAGGTGCTGTGACATTGCATCATCATAGCATGTGCAAAAATTCTCCGTTATATGCTTTCGGGTTTCATTGTCTTTGTGCCAGTGAAATTTTTTTTCTTTTTTTTTTGATAGATGTCTGATTTGAACATAGACATGGGACAACCACCTTTCTTCTTCTCTGTTTATATGATATCTTCAGCTTAATATTGTTGAAATTTTGAAAACAAGGAATGAGCCAAATTTGCATTGTACGTTTGTTAGAATTGTAAGTGTATCTGCCAAGCTTTATCTAGACTGGGCAATACATAGTACATGGTGTATCTTACAAGTGATTAGTAAATGTTGATGACATGGTATTCCTGGTAGGAAGTTGGAATGTTAATAATCCTAAAGCCCCTAGTGGTCAAGTTTCCTGTTCAATTTTAAAGGTTCATTATTCAATTATCTTAATTTGTACATTTGACATGCTGATATTTGTAGGTGTAATTTGGCTTATTATGAAGACTGTGATTTCTGAGGGCAAGAACAATCCAGTGGGACTACATGCATTGAAGTTCTCAAGAGAATTAGAAATCGAAATAAGCTTTTAGTGTCCATTGCCTTGAGTTGCAAAATTAAGTGAACACTTCATATTTTAAACTCTTTTTTTCTCCTGCGTGATGAAGCTAGTGGAACATTAAATTTGAATGACCAAAACCTATGTGAAATCTCCATATGTTCCTCCTTTATTCTTCTAGCTTAAGTGGAACATATGTCCTTTGAAGCAAGTTTTATTTATCATTCTTATTCTCCAACAACATACCTACTATAATCCCACAAGCGGGGTCTGGTAGGGTAGGATGTACGCAGACCTTACCCCACCTTTGTGGGGTAGAGAGGCTATTTCCGATAGACCCTCGCTCAAAAGAAAGAAAATCAAAGCATGTTAGCAAGAAAAAAATATGACAACACACTAGCAATATACGAAGCAACTAAAACAAGATACCAAGAAAGGCTAGAAAGAAAAATAACGACAACAAAGAGGAGAGATTGCACACAACCAAAGAAGTAATGTGTAACAATGGACAAAGTAGAAGATACTATACAAGTACTAGATAGGAATACTGCTAATAGGGAGAAAAGGTGAAGAGAACACTAGCCCCTATCTCTCCCACGTAAAGGTGCTACAACACTTGATTACCTACTAACCTTTTACCCTAATCTTCGACTTTCAAACCTTCTTTTTAGGGTCATGTCCTTGGTAAGCTAGAGGTGTGACATGCCCTGCCCAATAACCCCCCCCCCCCCCATCGGCTTATTTCTACCTCTTCTGACATCTACTATAGCCAACCTCTCACACGTCTTCACGTGATCGAACCATCTTAGCCTCTCTTCCTTCATCTTGTCCTCTACAGAGTCCACTCCCACCTTGCTTGAGTAGCTTCACTCCTAATCATATCTCTTCTAGTATGCCCACACATCCATTTGAGCATCCTCATCCCTGCTACCTTCATCTTATGAACCTGTGCGTTCTTGACTAGCCATCACTAAAGTCCATGCCACCGCTTTGTAGGACTTACCCTTGAGACTTGATGACATATTTTTATCACACAGGACCCTGAAAAGAGTCTCCATTTCAACCACCCTTCTCCAATACAGTGCACGACATCCTTATCAACCTCCCCATTATGGACCCAAAATACTTGAAAGTTGAAATTGCTTCTCCCGAGTACAACTTGTGTATCTATCTTCACTTATGAATGAATCTTATTTCTTCTGGTTGATTAAGAAATCAAGGTTGAAGTGAGCAACAAGGAAAACCACCAGACTAATATGCTTCAAGCTAGAAGTTGGTCAAAGCCTAAGGGAAGGAATGCAATTTGTTTGTCCATAAAACCAATGGAAATCATGTTTGACCATAAAAATTTGAAAAATTTCGAAATTCAACTTCAAATTGAATTTCGGAATTTTCTGAAACTTGAAAAACACCAAAATGTGGTTCACTTTCTTCACTCCAAATCACTCACGAAAATTCAAAAACAACTCTAGTTTGTAGTCATGGTCAAACACAACTCCAATTTTCTAATACCATTTTTCGCTTTGAAAACACAACTACTTTTTTCAAATACTCACAATTTTCCTGGCCAAATAGGCCCTAAAAGTAGATAGAAGATACTAAAAGTCTAGAATTAGATAGTCAATAATTCATAAGACAAGCAAATTCAGAACCAAATTATAGACGAAGCAACATCCATTCTTCAAGATTTTCAATTTCTTGAAATCCAAGTATTGTCAGCAGGCTATGCCTTCATTCCTGGATACTTCCTCAAATTCCCTAGAAAGATGAGCCTTTTGCAGTAGCGCATCTTCTCTGCCTCTGAATCTCCTCCAAACTAGCTAGCTGATTCAAAAATTCCTCCTTTTTCTGTTTCCATGTCACCCTATTCTCCAAACCCCACTGCCTCAATTTTCCTTTTAGCAACTTCAATTTGGAAGCTAGGATAAAGTAAGGAGTTCCACTTACAGAAAAGGAGGACCAACATTCCTTTACCTTCTCACTGAAACCTTCCACTTTCATCCACCATTGTTCAAACTTGAAATAGGATTTCTTCAGGTTAAGCTCACAACAAGCTAGCAGTATGAGGTTATGATCAGAGCCCAACCTTGGGAAGAGCTCTCCCTAATATGTGAGAAAGCTTTATCCCATTGATGTGTGTAGAGAAATCTGTCTAATCTGGAAGCAGTCATGTGAATTGTCACCTCTTCTCCAAGTAAAGGATCCTCCAAATAAAGGAGGATCAAGAAGCTCCATGTCATTAATCCAATTAGTGAATTCAAGCAATAGCTACTTTTAATCTGTGGCCTGTTGATGTTGACCTCTCTGAGGGGTATCTTGTGACATTGAAGTCCCCACAGATCACCTAGGGCCCTGTGCAAGTGCTCCTTAAGGCAATGAGATCCCTCCATAAGTTTTAATAACTTTGATGCAATCAGCATACACTGAGCTTAAGAACCAGTTTAGCTTCTGACTAATGCCATCAAACTTGCAAGTGATCATTTGTCCAGCCACTTCCACCAGCTCACCCTTCCAAAACCTTCTGTCCCACATTACTACTATGCCCCCACTCCTTCCAACAGCATCTAAACGTAATACTCCCATCCATCTATTGAACCACAATTGTTTTATCAATTGGGAATCTACCCCGTCCAATTTAGTCTCTACTAGAACATAAATATCCGCCCCACTAGACTTCTAATTAGACTCCTTTTATTCTCATTATTCACCCCCCTAACATTCCATGTCAATATCTTGATCATTTATAAGTTAGAGCTGTTATTCTCCCCCAATTTCTCAGCTCACCATCTTTAAAATTCATATGAAAGAGCAAATTTCTAACCTCCTTGGGATTGCGGTTGAATTGTTTTCCTTTCTAGGCAGCTTCTTTTGCTTAATAAGCTCCCTCTTTTGATCAATCATCAGAAGAACTCAAAAGCACCCCTCTAAAGCAGCTCCAAGCAATCTGCTGAGCTTGAGTATGTTTGACTGTACCCAAAGTGAGCTCTATGTTCAATTGCTTTTTCCGATAGTGGTTCATCACTTACGAGAGGACAAGGTTCATCGAAAATTATCAATTGCCCCCTGATGACTCACTTGAGAATTTGCCTTGGAGTTCTCCTCTGTCAGCCCTCATCACAAGAACCATGTCAAGGCTTATGGCCTTCGTATGTATGGATAGACCCTCGTCAGGTTGCATGTTAAAAATCTCAACACCCTTTCTACTTGGAATTATCTCCGTCACCCTTATGATCGCTTCCAACTCTTCCCTTGAAGAAGTCATAATAGAAGAGAATTTTGTATTGGTATCTTGTGAAAAGATATTCCTGATAAAAGACTCAACAAAGGAAGTCTTAAGGCATGTTTGGATTGACTTATTTTAACTGTTTTTTAGCTAAAATAGTTTTCAAGTACTTTTGAAGTGTTTGGGTAAATAAAAGAAGTGCTTTTAAACACCTATTTTTAAGCTAAAAAGGCAAAAATAAGCCAAAAGCCATAAGTTAGCATTCCTAACTTATGACTTTTGAATTATAAGCCAAAAGCTATAAGCCCATCCAAACACCCACTTAGTTGGGCTCTTTCGATTTGGGCCTCAGTTGATGTTAGCTGTTCCAGGCTCACTATAGTTCGAACAGAATAGATGAGTTGCAACTGGGCCCGCCTTTTTTGGAGAAGACATGTGCTCCTTGTCAAAGGTCACGTTTTTTCTTTTACCCAATGGTACAAATCCATCTTCTACATCAGCGACCTCCATCTTCTTTCCCTAATCTCTCAGCTGTCTCTATCGCAGAAACCTCAGCTTGCAGGTTTCTTTCCTTAATCGCCGAAGGTCTGTCATCTCGGGGTAAGTGCTTTACCACCTCCTCCTTTTTGAATCTCGGCGGAGCTTCACACCAGACCTGTATCGAGAAGATGTCGTTACTGTCTTCTCTCTCTAATACCGGTGGAATCATTTCTCTCAGTCCCTTACCCTTACTCGAGCCCACCTCAGGTGATCCTTTAGGGTGGTTTCCTCCGTCTCAAGCCACCCGCCACATTGGTCACCGATTGCTGCATCACCTTATCGTTCCATAGATGCAATGGAAGATCTAGAATCCGAACCAAGAATCAGTTGAACTTGAATTTGTTTGGCACCATACCTGACTTAGGTGTCCACCATTCCAGGTTTAAGAGTTGGTTCTTTCTCCTCCATTCCCCCATAGCAATGGAACAAAGAAACTGAATTTTATTCATATCATATATCAGTACATTGTGAGTGCCTCTCCAAATTTGTTGTACCCATCTTCTAACTTAATTGCGTGAAGGAATTTCATCATCCTCTGGAAAGCTTTCTACCAAGCATCTGTTCAAGATCCTTTGTCCATTGTGCATTCAACTGATTGTTCCCCTGATTTCAGACTGCTGCTTGAAGCTGCTCCCATTTGCTCTTCTGAATGACCTCCTTGTAGCTTTCCTCACCCCTTAAACACAGGTTTCTGGAAATCCCCTGCTCTTTGATAGAAGGTTCTGACACCTTATTGATGAAGTTTTTGATATTTTTAGCGAGTCCACCCATCCCTCATTAAATGTGTTCCCGGCAGAATAATCACTGATCTAGCAAGCCCATTAACTGCAATGATTGAGATGAACCAACCATATTTATTGAATTTTAACGAACAATAAATATAGGTAGATAGATATATCTCTGCACCTCCAAGACTTAAAGGACTTGCCTTTGATGTCTGAACGAGTGACGCCTCCCCCAGCCTTTTGCAAAGCCACAACAAAACACCTCTACTCAACTTCATTCTCCTCATGTGCAGTCTTGCACTCTCCACCCATTCAAACAAGATGCCATTTGGTGTTCTGGACTCAGTGAGGTCATAAGATTTTCCTCCTAATCTGGAGTAGATTCTACTCTCCATAAATCAGTTGAGAAGAAAAAAAAGAGGAAGAAAGGAAAGGGAAAGGCTGCTCCGGTAAGGGAGTTTGCTGGAGAAAGGGTGATCCCAAGGACCAGAGGGAGGGGTCTTTAGGATGTTATCTTGGGAAGATTGCCTGAGAGAACTTTGGATGTATATTTATTTTTCTATTTTCCAGGCTATGTTAATCTTAAGAGAAATATCATGTTCTATTGTATTTGCATCACTCCCTTGAAGTCTCATTCATTTAGTGAATAATGGTGTATTATTCCCATAGTAGTCAAAAGCAAGAAGAACAAAAAGGAATGAAATCTAGAAGAGTTTTAAGTGCAAAACACAATTAGAGGATGGACAGCAAAGAAAAGCGTCAATGAAGAAATATCAAGAAATGTTTTTGAAAGGTGCTTCCCTGCAGCTTGTATAGCTCTTATCCTTAAGCAGAAAGGTCCTAAAGAACTAAGGGGTTGTTTGGTGGGAACAAGTTATCCTGGGATAATTAATCCCGGGATTAGTTATCCCACCATGTATATGGGATAACTTATCCCATCACTATGGTATAAATGGTGGGACAAATAATCTCGGGACTAACTAATACATCCAACCAATCGCAGGATAAAATAATCCTGCATTTTATCCCGAGACTATTATACCTTATACCTCACACCAAACGACACCTAAATGATCTTAGGCCAATTAGTTTGATAGGCAGCATATACAAGCTGTTCTCTAAAGTGCATTCTCTAAAGTGACGACAGAGACTAAAAGTGGTGATTACAAAACTGATCGATACTCAACAAATGGCTTTCATTAAAGGAAGACAAATCATGGATGCAGTCCGAATAGCTAGTGAAGTTGTTGATTCCAGACTTAAGCAAAAGAAACCTAGAATTCTTTGCAAGCTAGACATTGAGAAAGCATGTGATCATGTTAATTGGAGTTCTCTACTTAGTTTAGAGGAGGAGATGGGATTAGGTAGAAGTGGATACACCAACATACCCAGTGTTCAGGGAAGCCTGATGCAGAAAGAAGCGACAAGGTTCTGCATCACGCATCATTACGCGGAGCGTGAAGCGATGCGAGCGCATCATTAAAGTGAAGCGCAATTTAAAAGAAAAAAAACTAAATAGAGCATCCAAACAGTAAGACAACTGAAAAGACCACAACAACTATATAATCAACAATAAATACAATATATATAAACAAAAGTTTAAATGAAACACCAAAATCACATGTTTGATCACCGAAACACCTATTGCGAAACAGACCACAATAGCGGAACAATTCAACAAAATAGAAAACAAACCAGAAAAAAGAAGAAAAACCAAATCTAAATTAATAATGTTTCAACATCTGATTCTTGTTTTTCTAAAGTTCATCAAGATTGTCCAATTCTTGTATTCCTTCATTATCATCATATTGCTCATCATCTTCAACTTCCTCATCTTCCTCAACTCGTCTTGAAGTAGCAACTTCTTTTCCCTTGTTATGTAAGCTTGAAGTATTCCTCCTTAAACCATAACGGTTCTCCTCAACTCCACTTGCCGCGGCAACAACACCCCAAGTGAAATTAGTATCTCCATCAAAAATTGATTCACCTAAAGCATTCTCAACTCCAGTTAGCCATTCATTGGCTTCATCAATATTGTCCAAGCTAATTGGATCAATTTCATTGCGAGTGCTTTAACGACGCCTCAATGTTCTGTTGTATTTTATGAACACCAAGTCACTAAGGCGCTTTAGAGTTAGTCTATTCCTCTTCTTGGTATGAATCTGCCAAAATAAATATTGGCAAATATAAAGTTAAGACATTTGAGATATAATATACTTGTCTCAATATACTAAAGCTTTCCTCCAATTCTTACGTGTTCGAACACGCTCCAGTTTCTTTCACACCCAGATGAGCTACAATTTAGACCCAAAATTCTGATGGCGAACTTTTGTAACTCTGGAGTTTCTGAACCATAAAACCTCTACCATTCAACTGTGAGGAGTCATTCACCTGGTGACTTCTTTTCTCTTTGTCTAATGGCAGTTGGTACTCCAAAAAGTCCCTCAGCACTTTGGTAAGTACTAATCTGATCGGTTATTTTAACTTGCATATCTTCATCAACAACCATCTTTCCAATGCACGTATGGAATCCCGCCATCACTCTTATTCAGTGTAAATCATCCTCACAATCGTAATAGAGTGATAGGTTCAAGATATCCCCATGACATTATCACCTCCTGAAACCAGATATATCAATGAATAAAACTTTACTTTCAGTGTACTGACTACTGTATTTCCATGGTTTGCATTTGAAAATTTCTACTCTTAATTTTCAACAAATTTCGAGCTGTCCAAACTCCTAAAATTTCATTATACGGATCTTTCTATCCGCTGCTTCCTGCTAGATGTGTATAAATGGATCTCAAAAGATAAATAGGTTTATCAAATATCACCTTCTTCCAAAAGCTCACTTTCGAATTGTCATTTTGACCCATTTCCGTGGTGATATTTTACATGATAAATAGGTTGGTTGAACAGCTCCCAGGGCTTTAATCTAATGGTAAGAGCACAACATGTGATGTGTGGTTAGGCATGCATCACCGGTTCGATTCTGCCACTGACAAAAACATGATATTAGAAGGGTAGAGGGATGAGCCTATTATCTATCAAGTTTCAAACCGTCCACACTGGACCTCGAGGAATTTCTCGTTAAAATTGGTTGGTTGAACAACATTTAGATATGTGGTAAACCTGAAATAATAGTAAAACATGGACATTATCTGCATTTAAATATTAAAATATGGTACAAGGGTGTGCCTGATTCAAATCCTAGTGGAGGCTAAAAAGCACTAGGTGATTCTTTCAATCTGCTTAATCCTGGGCCATAGTTAATCGGTAGTAGTTGTGTTGGTGAGAGATAACATGTACCCGGTACAATAGTTGAGGTGTGCGCAAGCAGGCCCAGACACCATTATCATTAAAAAGAATTAAAATATTTTTGAAACAAATCATGGTAAAATTTTATGCAATTCATTCTTGAAAGTGGGAGAACTATTTACATAGTGTTGGCTCATTTTCACCCAAACTAACTTTATCTTACGTACAATCTATTTTTGGTCTAATTTCTAATATTGTTTATACAGATCTTTCATCATTCTATTTGTGCTTTTTGTTCAATATTGAGCTTAACTTGATTATTCTGTATTGTTCAATAGCAATGACTGTCAGATTCATATGACGGCTAGCATGTATGATGTAACTGTCGTTACTTGCTCTTACTAGTGGCAACAAATGTTGTCCGTCTCATTTCCTTATTTGACTCATGTCCGGAAGAAACAACAACAACAACAGCAACAACATACCCAGTGTATTCCCACCAGGTGGGGTCTGGGGAGGGTAAAGTGTACGCAGTCCATACCACTACCTCAGGTGAAGTAGAGAGGCTGTTTTCAATAGACCACCGGCTCAGAACCGATAACAATAGCCGACAAAAACAAAAACAAAAAAACAAACAACAAAATAGATAACACAGCGCTAAGAAGCAAGAATCTGCTAAAAAACACAATCATCACCAAAGCCACGCGAGCCAGAATATGCTAAAAACAGCAGACACAGATACAAACAAACACTCCTTCAAACACTCCTCCCTACTAATACGTACGTCTTCCTACTCCCTAACCCTCTACCCTAATCCGCGCCCTCCACACCTTCCTATCGAGGGTCATGTACTCTGTAAGCTCTAACTGCTCCATGTCATGCCTAATCACCTCCCTCCAATATTTCTTCGGCCTACCTCTACCCCGCCTAAAACCATCCACAGCCAGCCTCTCACACCTCCGTGCTGGAGCATCCGTGCACCTCCTCAATACATGCCCGAACCATCGTAGCCTCACTTCCCGCATCTTGTCGTCCACCGAAGCCACTCCCAACTTCTCTCGAATACTCTCGTTTCTCACCCTATTCCTCCTGGTCAGTCCACACATCCATCGCAACATCCTCATCTCCGCTACCTTCAACTTTTGGATGTGGGAGTTTTTAACTGGTCAACACTCCGCACCATACAGCATAGCCGGCCGGACGGCCACTCTGTAGAATTTACCCTTAAGCTTCAGAGGCACCTTTTTATCACACAAAACTCCCGAAGCTAGCCTCCACTTCAACCATCCTGCACTAATACGGTGCGTGACATCCTCGTCAATCTCTCCATCCCCCTGAATCATAGATCCCAGATACTTGAAACTACTCCTCTTTTGAATGTCTTGAGACTCCAGCTTCACTACCACGTCCTCCTCCTGCGTCACAGCACAAAACTTACACTCGAAGTACTTTGTCTTGGTCTTGCTCAGCCTAAACCCTTTCTCCTCTAAGGTCTGTCTCTAAACCTCTAACTTATCATTGACTCCTCCCCGGGACTCGTCAATAAGCACTACATCGTCCGCAAATAACATACACCAAGGTACCTCTCCTTGAATCCGCCGTGTCAAAACATCCATTACCAAGGCGAATAAAAAAGGACTAAGAGTCGACCCCTGGTGCAGCCCATTCAGAACAGGGAAGTGCTCCGAATCTCCTCCTGCCGTCCTCACACGTGTCTTCGCTCCGTCGTACATGTCCTGAATCGACCTAAGGTACGCCACAGGCACCCCTCTAACCTCCAAGCACCTCCACAGAACCTCTCTGGGGACTTTGTCGTACGCCTTCTCCAGATCAATGAACACCATATGCAAGTCCTTCTTCCTCTCCCTATATTGCTCCACTAATCTCCTCACAAGGTGTATGGCTTCGGTAGTCGAGCGACCTGGCATGAAACCGAACTGGTTCTCCGAAATAGTCACGATCCTCCTCAGCCTCAACTCTACCACCCTTTCCCACACCTTCATAGTATGGCTCAACAACTTGATTCCCCTATAGTTATTGCAACTCTGAATGTCCCCCTTGTTCTTATATAGAGGAATCATCGTGCTCCATCTCCAAGCTTCCGGCATCTTCGTCTTCCTAAAAATGTCGTTAAATAACTTTGTCAGCCACTCCAAACCTACCCTGCCAGAACTCTTCCAAAAATCCACCGGAATCTCGTCTGGCCCAGTCGCCCTACCCCTATGCATCCTACTAATAGCCCTCTTGACCTCCTCCACCTTAATACGCCTACAATAACCATAATCACGACGCCTCTCCGAGTGCTCCAAGTCCCCCAGCACCAAACTTCCGCCTCCTTTGTCATTCAAAAGTCTGTGAAAATACGATTGCCACCTCCTCCTAATGCTGGTGTCATCCATCAACACTCTGTCATCTTCGCCCTTAATACACTTCACCTGATCAAGGTCACGTGCCCTTCGCTCCCTAGCCTTGGCCAACCTATACAACTTCTTATCCCCACCTTTCTCCTCTAAAGCCGCATACAGGCGCTCGAAAGCTGCCGTCTTCGCTGCTGTAACTGCTAGCTTCGCCTCTTTACTAGCTAACTTGTACTCCTCCCTTTTCATCCGCTTCTCCTCGTCATCTTTGCTTTCCACCAACTTCGCATAAGCCGCCTTCTTAGTCTCCGGAAGAAAACAGGTTGTAAAGTATTTGTATGAATTTTTTCTTTTCATATGTGGAATAGTTTTGGAACTTCCAATGGTGTTTTAGCTGCCAGGAAAATTGAAGAATTCATCAAAATCTTAGGGTCTGTTTCACATCTGGATTTGGAATGGTTATGGAAGTATCGTTGCCGATTTGGTTTCCGGAAAGTAATTATGTCTCCTTGGGTTTAGTTTTATTATTTGGGTTTCGATCGTATCAGCACTAACGCACCGGATCCCATCAAAACATCGAAGTTAAGCATGGTTGGGTGAGAGTAGTACTAGGATGGGTGACCCCCTGGGAAGTCCTCGTGTTGCATCCCTCCTTTTCCACTTTGTGGGAATATACTGGGTAGTGTTCTGGAATGCGAGCGCATCATCGCATTATGCGGTGATGCGATGCGAGACTTTCCCGCTGCGAGTAACTGATGCGAGGCCATTTTACAAATGTGGGCACATAACCCTGTGATGCGAGATGTGCTGTGATGTGAGATGCGAGCCGATGCGCTCGCATCGTGTTGATTTTATTTGTAGGGCCATTTTAAAATTAAAAATAAAAGAGTCGGGTCAATTTCAAAGTTAAAAAAAGAGTTGGGTCACTGTTGCCTTCACTTCTGCGAATTTTTAGGGTTAGCTCTGAAGAGAGTTGCGACTTCACTGCTGCTGCTCTTCACTGCTGCAACCTCTCTTCTTCTTCACTGAGATTTTAAGGTAATTTTTCTTCCTTCTTTCTTCTCTGTTTTGCTGCTCTTCACTGCTGAGATTCCACTGTTTCTTTTTTTTTTTTTTTTTTCACTTCTGCGATCAGTTATTGTTTTGCTCTGTTTTCTTTCTCTGTTTTTTTCAATCCTGCTCCTCACTTCTTTTTCTTTTTCTCTGATTTCGGTGATCAAACCTGTGATTTTGGTGTTTCGTTTAAACTTTTGCTTATATATATTGTCTTTATTGTTGATTATATAGTTCTTGTGGTCTTTTCAGTTATGACTTACTATTTAGATGGTATTTGTATTTTTTCTTTTAAATTGCGCTTCACTTCAATGATGCGGTCACATCGCTTCACGTCAATGATGCGGTCGCATCGCTTCACGCATTACGGTGGAGCCTTGTCGCTTTTTCAGCATCACGCTTCCCTGAACACTGATACTGGGTATGGTGTTGTTGTTTTGTCCAAAACCCAACTTCTAAAATCCCAAAATGCTTTTAGACACTTTCTTAACCATATAATTATGTGTATACGGGTTTATTGTTATTGTATTTTGGATTTTGTTGTTTCAATTTTTGAAAAAAATACTACAGAAACTTGTACACTTTCATATGGTTAAAGATTTTTAGCACAGTTGATTAAAACATATTTATGAATAGCTGAAAAAGATAAAAAACAAACCAATTCCAGCCATGTTTACTGAACAAAGGACAGAGGAAAAGATTCCGGTGGAGAGGTTGGGGAAAAATTTAGTTTGAAATGGGGGCGCTAAGTTGAGGGGTGGGGTGGGAAGAGGGAGGAACAATGACCATTTGGAAAGTGTTTGTTTTGGGCTAAAAAAGATGTTTGGCTGATTCATAAAGCCAAAACCAATTGGTTTGGTGGTTTTTAATTGGTGTTGCGTGATTTTGAAACCAAACAACCTAAAAAGTTGGTTTTGGAAAAAGTTTTTAAATCCAAGGGCAAATTTAGTCATTTTCCTGATTTCTTCGTTCTAGGAAATTTCTTATAAAGCTATCCTAATTGAGTGACATGGACCAATAAGAAAACTAAGAGTGTCTTAGGCCACATTTGTTCTTATTAAAATTAAGACGTCTGAATTTGAATATATATTTGAATATTAAGATGTGTATCAGGATTAAAACATCTGAATGTGAATACATATCAAAATATTAAGATGTGTATTAAGATCTAAATACTAAATAATGAAAGATTGTTTGTTTTCTCAATATTTGAATGTATTAAGCTTATCTTTATTGCTAATGAAATACTAATTAATCTAATACTATATCCACAATATTTTTAAAAAATTATATAGTGGTTTGTGGTGAACTGGTGATGATGGCTAGCAATGGTGGTACTGGGTGCTGACTGGAAAGGGGTTGGTGTTTAGTTGGTGATGGTGTTGGTTGATGTTAGTGGTTGTTTGTAGTAGCTAGCTTCTAGTGGTGATGGTGACTAACAATAATGGTTAACAGTGGTGATGATAATTGTGGAGGATGATAGTGATAGTTAATGGTGATGGGAAGCAGTGTTATGAAAAGCGAAAAGCGCAAAAAAGCTCTAAGGGCTGTTGGGGCTTAAAGTGCAAAGCGCAAATAAAAGCTTGGGCTTTAATGACAAAAGGCGCAAAGGGAGAAAAAGTACAAATATTAATATTTAGTCCAAAACTAATAATTATAAGCATGAATGACAAATATATGAACAAAGAAATTGAAAAACAATTACGATAAAGTGAAATATCAATTATTTAGTGTCGCCTCTTCAAAAAAGATTCATTGGCAAGGAAAAGTATGCCTTAGAAACTTGATGACGACAGTGAAGCGCACATAAAGCGAGGCGAAGCGCTCAACACATTTTGAGCCTCGCTTTAGGGCTTAAGCGCGCCTTTGATAACACTGATGGGAAGCAATGTTTGTCCATATATAGTGGTGGTTGGTGGTGATATTTTTCAGTAGTGATCGGTGGTGATGGTTGTAAATGGTGGCTTGAGGTGGTGGTGGTTGACTGGGGTGATTGGCGACGGTGGTGGCAACAGTTAGTAGTGGAAGTGGATGGGAGTAGTGGTAAAATGACATCTTTGGAAAAGTCTTTGACTGAGTAACATTTTAATGATATTAATAGTCTATTTGGCCAAGTTTTTTTTTTTTGGGGGGAGGGGGGGGGGGGGCAAAAGTGTTTTTTAAAAAAGTGAGGTATTTAATCAAGCTTTTGGGAGAAACTAAGTGCTTTTGAGGAGTAGCAAATGTTGTTTTTCATAAGCTAAAAAGAGTACTCCCTCCATCCCATTTTTATGTGGCACTGTTTGACTTGATATGGTGTTTAAGAAGAAAAGAAAAACTTTTGAAACTTGTGGTCTAAAACAATCCTTAGATATTTGTGTGGTTGTAAATCATTTCATTAAGGGTAAAATGAGAATTTTAAAGTTAAATTGTTTTTAATTATAGTAAGGTGACATTCTTTTGAGACGGACTAAAAATGAAAGGGTGTCACATAAAATAGGACGGAGGGAGTAGCTTTTTTCCAAAAGCACTTGTTTGGAAAGCACTTTTGAGAAAGAACACTTACAAAAACACTTTTTGAAAGCTTGGTCAAATTTAATGTTCGCTAGAAGTGCTTTTTAATCAAACAGCTTCTCACTAAAAGTACTTTTGAAAAAAGCACTTTTTAAAATAATTTGACTTAAAGAGGTTTAGCCAAACAGGCTATAAGATTTTGATACAGGTTTAATCATTCAAACATATTAACACCTTGTTTGGATGGTTGGCATATTGTTTCCATAATGTATCGTATTACATTGTGTTGTATTGTATTGTATTGTTTGATGAATACAATGTTTGGATAGATTGTATCGTCTTTCGTCGTTACATAATGTCAGACATTAGTAATTGGAAGGATGAACCTACAAGAAAAGTAGGGTACAATCCAGAGCTACCATAAAAAGGTACGGTAAAGGATAATGTATGATTATTAGATAATAAGCAAAGACAAAATGAGAAAAAAGTAAGGTAACGACCTGATCACATCAAATCAGTCGTTACATAAAATGAGACTTTTCATCATTACATAACGATGGATTTAACGATACGATACAATAAAATTTAAGTAACAATTAAAACAAACATTATGTTTATACTAACAACACGATACAATATAATAGGTAACAACCATCCAAACAAGCTGTAAGCGGTTATAGAATAATAAAGAGTAAAACACACGCATTAAATGATTGAAAATCTAAATCGTTTAGATTCATAACTAAACACGAGCGTACTTAATGACAAAGAATGTTATAATTTTTTTTTTGATGACAAGGGAACCCGCAACCGCTACTCGAAGGTTGCGCACAGGGTAAACCACGACCCAGTATAATAGCTTGCAAACCACACATGAGAGGTAAACTACACTAGGCAAGACCCGTGCGACGAGCTCGATCAAGAAAGCGTGCAGGGGGTTTCGAACGTGAGACCCCCCATTGGGAGGTCACCAACTCAGCCACCCTTGCGGTTGAGATTGGTATAATTAAGATTCAAACCTTCATTAAGTACAAACAAATTAGGCCTTAGTTTCCCTCTATTTCCTGGCTGACGTGATGCTCAAATTGCCCCAACTTTGTAGCCTTATTATGGAGATCGAGCTTCCTGTCTATCAGAATGTACATATAGCATACCAATTAACAAAACTATGAGAGGTCTCCAGTTTGTCCTGCAGGTCAAATTTTATAATCCACCAAGGCTTTAAAATGAAAGGACATAAATAGTGTAGAAGCACTATACTGAACTTATTAGTAAAATGTGAAAGATGTAAAGATTAAGTTTTGAGTTTCAACTTAAACATTGTTAAGATGAACCAATCTGAACCAATGTAACTGATTTAATTTTCTATTTGACACACCTTGAAGATGTATGCACTCTTTTACCCTTCTTTTCTCTTTATGGATATTCCTAGTTCCGCTCTTGTACCATCTTTTTCAGTGGGTGTGATGACCTTTCATACCATTTCTGCACCTTATCCTGCAGGGAGATCACAGTTCAACCAAAAGCGATAAAGAGACCTCAAAGAGGTTGGAGATATGACATCACTTCGATCAACTGGCTATGTAGATCCCGGATGGGAGCATGGTGTTGCTCAGGATGAGAGGAAAAAGAAGGCTCGATGTAATTACTGTGGGAAAGTTGTAAGTGGTGGAATATACAGATTGAAGCAACATTTAGCGCGAGTCTCCGGTGAGGTAACTTATTGTGGCAAGGCTCCAGAGGATGTATGCCTGAAAATGAAAGAAAATCTAGAAGGCTGCCGATTAATTAAGAAGCCAAGGCATGTTGAATATGATGAACAAGCATATTTTAATTTTCATGCCAGTGATGATGCCGAGGAGGAAGATCAGATAGGGTATAGAAGTAAACGGAAGCAGTTGATGAATGACAAGGGATTGGTTATAAATATGACTCCTCTTCGATCACTTGGGTATGTCGATCCTGGTTGGGAACATGGTATCCCTCAGGACGAAAGGAAGAAAAAGGTAAAATGCAACTATTGTGAGAAGATAGTTAGTGAAGGTATCAATCGGTTTAAGCAACATCTAGCGAGAATACCAGGGGAAGTTTCACCTTGTAAGAGTGCTCCTGAGGAAGTATATCTTGGAATAAAAGAGAACATGAAGTGGCATCGCACAGGAAGGAGACACAGACGGCCTCATACTAAAGAGTTATCATCCTTTTATATGAATTCAGATAATGAAGTGGAAGACGAAGACCAAGAAGAAGAGGCACTACACCACCATATGAGTAATGAAAAACTTTTGATTGGAGAAAAAAGATTGGATAGAGACTCTAGGAGAAGTTTAAAAGGAATGTCTCCTGGTATTGTTTCTGAATCTTTCTTAAATGGGCCAAAGTATGGCACACTAGGTACAGGAGCCCCAAGGTCTCTATTTCAAGCTTCTGGAAAACAAGTGAAAGTATGTTCTAATAAAAAATCCCGCAAGGAAGTCATATCTTCAATTTGCAAGTTCTTCTACCATGCAGGAGTTCCTCCACATGTAGCAAGCTCTCCCTATTTGCAGAAAATGCTGGAATTGGTAGGTCAATATGGAGAAGGTCTAGTAGGACCCTCTAGCCGAGTATTATCTGGACGATTTCTACAAGATGAAATTGTATCCATTAGAAATCATCTATTAGAGTACAAAGCTTCCTGGGCTGTCACAGGTTGTTCTATTTTGGCTGACAGTTGGTAAGATACACGGAGTAGGACTTTAGTCAATATTTTGGTTTCTTGTCCCCGTGGTATGTACTTTGTTTGCTCAATTGACGCCACTGATGTAGTTGAAGATGCGACATGTATTTTTAAGCTGCTAGACAGAGTGGTGGAAGACATGGGCGAGGAAAATGTCGTGCAGGTAAGGTGTTGCTTTCTTCCTACTTTAAGTTCCTTTTCTTAAGATTTGATTTTCCATCACCTGACTCTCCTGCCCCTCTATGTGGGCAAAAAATATAAAACATAGGTGATCACTCATAACACACCGAATTATCAAGCTGCTGGAAAGATGCTTGAAGAAAAAAGAAGGAATTTATTTTGGACTCCTTGTGCTGCATATTGTATTGATCGCATCCTCGAAAACTTTGTGAAAATAAAATGGGTCAGAGAATGTATGGAGAAAGGCCAAAAGATCACAAAGTTCATTTACAATCGATTCTGGTTGTTAAGTTTCATGAAAAAGGAATTCACGGCTGGACAGGAACTCTTGAAACCCTCTTTTACTCTATTTTCTTCAACCTTCGCTACTGTTCAGAGCTTGTTGGACCACAGAAATGATCTTAAGAGGATGTTCCAGTCAAATAAATGGCTTTCATCTCAGTATTCAAAGCTGGAAGACGGTAAAGAAGTGGAGAAAATTGTACTGAATGCAACATTCTGGAGGAAAATGCAATGTTTTAGGAAATCAGTGGACCCCATTTTAGAAGTGCTTCAAAAAATCAATAGCAACGAAAGCCATTCAATACCCTTCATTTACAACAATATATACCAGGCAAAACTTGCTATAAGAACCAATCATAATGATGATGAGCGCAAATATCAGAACTTTTTGGATATCATAGACAGCAACTGGAATTCATTATCTCATCATCCTCTCTATCTAGCAGCACATTTTTTGAATCCATCATACCGGTATCGTCCTGATTTTGTTCCGGTAGGGGAGTATTCTTACTTAAGAATTTTTTCAGTCCAACTTCAGTTATACCTTTTTTGAATGTGTGTACAATTGTAGCATCCAGAGGTTGTATGTGGATTCAATGCATGCATTGTGCAATTGGAGCCGGACAATGCAAGAAGAATTTCTGCGTCCATGCAAGTGGGAATTCCTTTCTTTCAACTTTTTAATACCCTGAACCTTTTGGATGATTGGATGATAGACTTCTTTGTCTATTTTATGTGTGTACTTATTTGCTTGATGAGATTTTTCAGATATCAGACTTCAACTCTGCTAAAGCTGATTTTGGAACAGACTTGGCAATTAGCACCAGAATGGAGCTTAATCCTGGTAAATATTATGAGTAATCATTCTCTCAGTTCTAACGTCATACAATTGTTTCCCTAGTTTATGTGGATAAAAATCTGAAACACTTTCTGCTTGAAAATTATACTGATCGTACTTATGTTTCGTAGCTGCTTGGTGGCAACAACATGGGATAAATTGCGTAGAGCTCCAACATATAGCTGTACGAATATTTAGTCAGACGTGCTCATCTTTTGGTTGTGTGCATAATTGGAGTGTATATGATCAGATCCACAGCCAGAGGCACAACCGTGTAGCACAGAAAAGGTTGAACGATGTCACATACGTCCACTATAACCTGAGACTTAGGGATCGTCAGATAAGGAATTTGTCCAGTGATCCAATTTTCCTCGATAGTGTTATGCAAGAAGGTTTGCTGTATGACTGGATTGTAGAGTCGGAGAAACCAGCTTTGCAGGAAGATGAGGTACTAAATAAGCTAACTTGGTATTCTAAATTGATGACAGTAGTCTCACAGTTTTCTATTTACAACCCTGCATTACCGATGATCTAGACAGTTTGGTATACCAATGTCTTTGGGAGGACTTAGTTTACCCAGAAACAAATTAAATTAACTATCTCGTTTTGAGGTTTTTTTTGGTTCTTCCTAACTTTGTTTTAGCTCAAGAAGATCCATCTTTTAATGAGTGCTGACCACATAGAATGATAGCTGCCTTTTCGGTGTCCCCATCCTTTGAAGTGGCTACTAAGTACTAATTTATAAGTCCCAAGTGTTTTTGCTTTTGCGGATGCCTCTTTTAGTTATGTACTAGAGGTCTGATTCCTCCTTAAAAGAAAAACCAAAAACCTAGGCGATGTCATATGTGATAAGTTAAATCTTTTGGCGTGGGGGAAGTTACATTTTTCAAAAATTTAAAATATGCTTGAAGGAAGAATAGAACTCAATATATTGGTCAGGGTTGGGTAGGGATTGAGATATTCAACAAATGATCCCCTTTATTTTGTTTGCAACCTTGTTTGGAAGCTTTTTTATTTGGTGTAGCGCAGGGATTGTTGCAGAGTTTTATCATCAATTAGCAAATTAGAATGCTCACGTTTCTCGTTTATTAACTCATTCATTCCCTTTCTTGAATTAGCTTTACTTTTTTTTTTTTTTTTTTTTTTTTTGTTATAGTTATTTCTGCTATCTTATCTACCAAATTTTATTGCAGGAAATCCTTTATAGTGAAATGGAACTGGGTGAGTATGGGAATGATTTTACGGAGCATGATGGTGGAAATGCAGACTTTAGGATGGGATCATCGGAGATGGTAACCTTAGCTGGTGAAGCGGCACATCTGGAAGTTAATCCTGACAATACTGGTACAGCTACAGATGGTGATTCTGGAAGTTAATCCTGACAATACTAGTACAGCTACAGATGGTGATTCTGATCTCAATTTTTTTGATAACGAGTTGAGCAATTAGTATCTTAAACCAGATTCCGAATGCAGCAATTAAGATACTTTGTAACCCCTCAAGTCCTGGCAATGTATTTTCTATCTCTCCCAATCCTAGTAAGGGCAAAAAAGCACGCTGGCGAGTTGGGATTGCGGGAAAGGGGAAAAAGGTCAGAAAGTGGGTGTGTAAAAGTTAGAAATCAGTGCTTTATGAGGGGACTGGATTATACTTGTCAAAGTGCTTCGCTTTCTTTTACTCTTACTATTCATCTTACACATTGTTTGCTTTGCTTCAATTTATTTTGTCACTTTTTTTTTTCCTGGTAAGGGGCTTTTACTTCCCGACTTTAACAATGACATCTAATTTGGTACTGTCGAGTTGCCAACATAGTTGAATCAGAGCATCTGAAATATTTTTCGTTTTAGTTAAATACAACTAAGCAAGCTTAGTGGGATATTTTATATATAGAGAATACAAACTAGGAAACAACTGTCCAAACAAAGAGTGAAAACCAACAAAAAAAAGAAGCAGCAGGGATCTGGGAATTCATTCTAATCTTAGAGGAGCTCCCAAGAGAAAACAAGCAAAAACAACAGGAAAATTTCAAGGGGAAAGGACATGGGCTGATTCTTTTTAAAATTATTGGCCCACGTTTGGGCTATTGGACACTATATGGTTCCTTCGCCCCTTTTTAATTCCACTGTTTAGCCATCTGTAGAAATATGCCCAAATGAGGGCCATTAATTCAGAAGACTGTTATACCTCAACACACACTCCTTTTTTGATTTCTCTTTCCCAAAAATCTTTCTTCTCTATTGCGCTCTATCGATCTCCGATCTACTGCAAAATTCTTTTCTGTGCATTGCGGCCACCATGCTTATATTGTGCATGCATTCGATCGTAATGAAGCAAAAGAGAAAAACGAGAGAAAGATTGAAATTAGCTGGTAAAGGCATCAATTTTGACCCCAAATTTGTTGTTGATGATGATTTCACTGAATCATCCACTATTGGGCTTCAATTGAAGCATTCTCAGAGTATTATTGCTCCTAAGTTGTCAAAAGAAGGTCAAGGAATTCTAACTACTCCATCCACTCGAGTGATCCGGTCTCAAAGCCATTCTTCATATACTACAAAAACCACATCTCAAAGTCATTCTCCTATTGAGAATGCCTAGGTCACAAAGTAGAATGTGTGTTCATCAAAAGTTCAACAAAATAAACCTTCTAAAGGGAAGGAGAAGATGGGTGATGAAGGTGTTGTTGTTCCTCCGAAAAGACAAAGAAACACATTTGTCCAAAGGATGGCGAGGATGATGTTGTATCATCAAAAAAGAAAAGGCAAAAGGTTCTTCGAAGGAAAACAAGTTGCAGTCTATCTGATGTTGAGGTACATTCTCAGTTTATTATAAAATATTTTTTTTGTATATATGATGTATAATTAAATTTTTTGTAGTACTATGTGAAATGTATAGAGTTGTGAGTATGTATATGTGTGCATTTTCTTGTGAATACATGTATCTTTGAGAGCTGTTTAGAAATACACCTATTCATTTCAGGTTTGGGATTTCGTTGTTCATCCGGCTGACTATTACAAGATTCATGTTAGTGTGCATACAAATTGCTTGATTGTGAATGACTTGAAAGCTAAGTTGGATAAGATGCAACTTGATTTGTTTAAAGAGACTTGTGTTGGGTATTTCTTAGATTTGCCACCTGTTTTCACCCAAAATCAATTGATACACGGAATGTTGCTTAGGAGCGTTGTGTCTGAGAGAGACGATGAGATATGGATTAAAGTCAATAACACTAAGTTGCATTTTGGATTGATAGAATTTGCTATAGTTAGTGGATTAAAGTGCACATGAGATTATAATAAGACTTGTAATGTGAATCAGTAAGGTCGACTGATGGACTTGTACTTTCCAAGTCACTCCAAAGTTACGAAGCTTGAATTGAAACCTTGTTTCTTGGAAAAAAAGTGGCAATCTGATGAGGACGCATTAAAGATTGCTATTTTGTACTTCATTCATAGTTTCCTCTTTTCCATCACGTATGATGATTTTATAACCAAGGATGACTTTTTGTTGGTTGAGTCTGATAACTATAAAGCATTCCACTGGGAAAAATTGTATTTTCGTACTATGTTGGAATCAATGAAATGCTAGGTTTATAAGAGAAACACTATGTACCGATGTGGTGGGTTTCTCTTGACATTCCAATATTGGTTTTACGAGTGTTGCCCATATGCTAACAAGAAACTTACGGATCGAGTTAGAGTAGTGTGCCCCATCTACTTAGTTAGTCTATAACGGCCAGACTAAACTACAAGAAGGTGAAGTCTGAATTTTGTGATATAAATCGAGAGCAGTTATTTAGTTTGTATTTAAACTTAATGTATATCTATTTATACAATGATCTTTTACTTATAGATTTAATATGCATTTTGAATTTTTGTTTTGTATGCGTAGGTGGTGTTGAATAACATTGAGCCAACATGTCTTGAGAAAAGCATACTCCAGTTGCCTTTTTTTGAACCTTTGCCTTAACAGGAGCATGTCCTGAATATGGAATCTGGAAGTTTGCCTGGTTTGACCAAGCATCACATAAGAGAAGAGAGTTTTCTGAGTTCTGAAAATGAGTCGAAACTTCTGAGAAGTGATTTTAATTTGGTATGTGCAGTGTTCTTTTTAGTTGCAACCTTTTTTTAGTTGTGTATTTTTAAAATTGATGTTTTGTCTTTGCCTTTTTTTTTTGTTTAGCTAGAGGATGAGGTTTCCTCAATGAAAGGGTTGATGAAATCGTCATTTGACCTGATTTTTAGAGCGCTACATATAAAGGAGGCTTCTAAGGTATTCTTCTTTTTATTTTGTTTAATAACACTCATATATACTTTAGATATTATTTTTTTTTGTACTTTTCTGAACAGTGTGATACACCGACGGGGGATCACACTGGTGATAATATGGGACTGAAAACTGATGATACACCAAAGGAGAATCATATAGGTGTTAATATGATTAATAATACGGGCCAACAACATGATAATACACCAAAGGTGATGGATCACATAGGTGATAATGTGGTTGATGATGTTGGACAAGAAGAACACTGGTGTAGGTAATCATGTTGATACTGAAGCTGCTACTAGAACTATTATAGGTGGGAGTGAAGTGATTTTCCAAAATTTGATTTCTTGAATTTACACCTAGTTCAAGTGGGAATAAGGTTGCGGGGAGGGTAAAAATTGATTTTAAAGTGTCTAAATTTACCCAACCCTTTTGTAAAGAAAAAGCACAATTTATGAAAGATGGGGTTGAGGATAGCCAACAAGACTTTGATTGGTGACATTGAAATCTCTAAGTACACTCTACCTGATAAAAATGTTGCAATGGTGGATACAAATAATATGGTTGAGGATGCTTTTTGGAAAGGTTGATACAGATAAAGGTCAGAAAAGTGTTGCATTGGAGGATATAAATGTTGTGGTTGAGTATATTATTGGGAAAGGTGATACAAATGTAGGCGTTGATGTTGGAAGGGTAAAGAAAAGTGTGGTTGATGCTTCTGTAGGTGATAAATTTGTTGTTATCTTGGATGACACACTTGTTTTCCCTCGTAGAATACAGAAGCCAGCGGCAATATGTGAATCACCATACTTACCCAAATTTGATTCTGGTGGCATCAACCTTCAAGGTCAACCAGCCAAGTGCATAGAGAAAGGTTATTTAAGTAAACATATCTTCTCCATAAAACATCCCTTATTGAGGAGACATCTTTTGATATGAAGCCGATGCCACCGTTTAATAAATTTATTGTCCAATCATTAAGAGTTAAGAAGAAGTAAGGCTTCTGTTTATAATTTCTTCTATCATTATTTCCTTTCATTTTGTGTCATAAAATGTACCTTGTGTATCATGATTTTTACAAGCCTGTTTATTCAGAATCTGTCAATAATCTGACATAATTTTTTGACTTTCATGTTGATACGGTTAGAAAAAAATGGTTCTTCGTACTTCTATATCTAGGAGCACCCCTAACCAATTCAGTAATGATACAATCCAAAATGCCTCCGAACCTTTTGATGGGATGATTATGATGCAAGAGGTGTTTGACTACCCCTTAGTGCTATCCAAAGGGTGCCATGAGTTGGTGATTGCGTCCAAGAAGGGTAGAGGGGCTTTGGAGAGGTCAAAGGGAAGCAAAGATGAGCTAAAAGAGGCCCTGGAGGGACCTGTGAAGTCACCTGCGCCCGCAGGTGCTGAGGTGTGGCCGCAGATGGCCTTTATGGCCCATCTAGAGCCACCTGCGTTGTGACATGCGTGGGCAGGTGGCCCATCTGCCCCAACAGATGGCTTATTTTGCTGAACCGGGTCACTTTTGTGCCCATAGTTGTAATAATTAGCCCATGACTATAAATAGTAGCTTCTTCTTTATTTTAGGTTAGATTTTGATGATATTATGAATACACTTGAAAGTGTGAGAGCTAGGATTAGCTTGTGTTGAACAATCATTTAGAAATGTGGGTTACGTGGGAGATTGATTCCCTCGTGGTTTACGTAAGAGATCGGTGCTTGTTGGTAATCAAAAGGGAGGTCTTGGATTTTATATATCCATAGATTGCCCTCGTCTTTATCTTCTTATGTCTATCTATCTATCTATCCCTTTATCCTTTACTTTCTGTATTTTTGATTCTATCATTTTTCTTGTTTTTGTACTTTTTCCCTCTTTTCATATTTTGAGGGTTATCATTTGGTATCAAGAGCTTGGATTAGGGTTGTTTCCACAATCCTAAGTCTTGGGATTGATATTCAAAAAAAAAAAAAGAGTCAAAAAAGTTTTTAGCAAAAACCCCAAAAATATTTTTGTGTTTTGAGTCATTTTTTGTAGTTTCTATACTAGATTTGTTCCATGTAGTACTATTAAGGTTGGAATTTTGAAGTTTTGGTGTGTTTGGAAAATATTGGAAGAAAAACTCCATTGTTGAGCTTGAACTTGAAGAAAAAGAAAAGTGGGTTTTGAGATCTTGCTATTTTGGTGTGGATTTGAAGGTTAAAAATTGGTGAAAGTTGTTCCCCTTGTTGAAAAGAACACAAATCTGAAATTTCATGCAAATCCGAGCTAAAATGAGTTAGTTGGGAATTTTGTGTTCTTGGTGTTCTTGAAGAAGATTCATATCTTCAAGGGGAAGATTTATCAAAAAGTTGTTGTTAGATCCACAAAGAAAGAAATAGAAAGGTGTTTGGGTGTTAGTACAAGAGAAAAAAAAATTGGAGGTGTTTTGGTGTTAGTACAAGAGAATATCCAAAAGAAAAGGGAATATTCTTAGAGAGAGAGTGTAAAAAGGCCCCACAGAAAGCTAAAAATTGGAGGTTTCCAGATGATATGCCCAGACCACCTGCATCCCCACCTGCCCACGGAGGTCATCCGCCTGCGAGGGCATGTGAACCATCTGTGCCCATAACTCTGAAAACGCATGTCAAGCACTTTAAAACCAATTTTTCTCAGGTTCCAACATCCTAAATCCATTCCTTGATTCCTAATCTCATTTCTTGATTCCTTACTAATTAACAACTAGTATTTTCTCTACTTAGTTGATTAGTTAGTCTTAAAGTCCGTTTCTTTCTTCGTTCGTTTCTTTTGTGCTTTTCTCTTTTTTGTTTCGTTGTTATTTCTTGGTTCAAGTTCGTGTTTATTTGTTTGAGTCATTTATTATTCTTCAAACAAGAACCCATTCCGACCACGAGTAGTAATTGACACCACGTCTTCTATTGGAGTAGAAACGATCTTTCAACGCTAGCAACGCCTATTGTGAGGCAAACAAAGGTGTGTACTCCAAGAGATTATGAGGTTTATTTCTTAACACTAACTTGTTTGTTGTTTTTATTTAGTGTTTCTACTTGCTAGGTACAATGGCGAAGGGGAGTGAAAGTCAAAATACCATGGGAAAGGTTACCATGGAAGACTTAATGACTACTATCATGGGTATGGAGCAAGATATGAATGAGAAGTTTGACGCTATAAATAGCCGAATGGGATCAATAAGCAACTATTTGAGGTCCATAAAAAAAGGAGTGTCCAACTTGAGCAAACATCCAAACTCCACCCTTTCTACTACTTGTTCAAATAACAAAAACCAACTTGTTCAAGTGATGGGAGTAGAGAGAGGAAATTGAGAAAATGGAGAAGAACCTAGCTCAAGAAGGAGAGCTGTGTGCTAATTTTGAGCCAAAGAATGAGTTAGAGGAGGAGGACAAGGATCACCTAGTTGTGGAACTTGTCAACCCCAAACCTTTGTTACATAATAACCATGGCACTAGCATTTTGCCTTGTACCAATACTTTTCTTTTGCAGTTTCATGAGCAAATTCTCCCAATGGAGGATCCAAAGAAAATCCCTCACAAGCATAGGCTTGAAGGTCTAGATGAGTTCTTATATAAGGACTCTAAAGTTGATGAATGGAGGTTTCTAAATCAACGCCTAAGGATTGATGGATGCTTGATGACAAGGGGTGAAATATCTAGCCCCATGGATCGAAAGAAGGAGTTCCCTACCAAGAAAACTCCTATAAAGAATCAAGAGGACCAAGAATGGTCCAAGTTGGTGCATGGAAGTTCAAGGTTTTGTTTCCAAGGTATGTACCTACCCCCTCCTATTCCTAGTGATCCTTGAAGGCCTGATGATATTTTTCTCATATTGAGTAGACCCATGAGATTGATTGATGTCATATCATACCATGAGAGTATTAGTGTCTTCAAGATTTCTTTTCTTTGGGAAGAGTCCTTGGTGCATATTTGATGTCCAACTCTTGTTTCCTAATCCTTGTCACACTTATGTGGTTGGACAAGTTGAAGTGAAAGGAAGGACTCTTAGGAGTATGCTAAAGTTTGAGAATAGAGGCAACCCAACTTCTTGGGTATTCTCTAATTTCTCCAATAGCATTACTCCATTAGTGAATGCACTTTCTTTGGGAAGTTGCTTAAAGGGAAAAGACGTGATGTGCTTAACTTGTCTTGCCTCATCTTCTTGTGTACTTATGTTTGAGAGTAATTTAGATGAGAATGGTGTCCTTAACTCTTTTCTTTCCTATCTCTTGGCCTATGATGATAACAATGTTTGTGTTGAAAATATATTTTGTGTGAGCATGGGTTGTATTGAAAGGAAGGGTGATTTACATCCTAATGACTTGACTCCATCCTTGGTTGTTCCAACTTCTAGTGACTTGATTGCTAGTTTTCTTGAGTACCTTGATACTCTTACATATGGAAATACCTTGGATGAGACTCATTTTCTTCATACCTTTCTTTACTACCTCTTTGCATTTGATGACATCCATGTTAATATTGGATTTGTTTTCGATAGAGGTGGGAATCCTTGGGTATGGTCTTATGGTGGAATAAAGAAACACTTGTGTCTTACGACCTTGGTAGTTTCTTTGTTTCATGATGCTTCTAATAGCCGACACCTTTGTGCATTTTATGTGAGTTTGTTTCATTGATAACAAAGGATCGTTGGTTGTATATCAAATGTGTGCCCTATTGGCATGGATATATTATTGCTAACCCTTATGCTAACCCTCGTGCTTCGAAGATCTATTGGTTGTTTGTTCGTCTCTTGTGCCTTCAGGACTTAGATTCGAGGACGAATATTTTTTAAGAAGGGGAGGATGATACAATTCAAAATGCCTCCGAACCTTTTGATGGGATGATCATGATGCAAGAGGCCATGAGTTTGTGATTGCGTCCAAGAAGGGTAGAGGGCCTTTGGAGAGGTCAAAGGGAAGCAAAGAGGAGCTAAAAGAGGCCCTGGAGGGACCTGTGAAGTCACCTGAGCCCGCAGGTGCTGAGGTGCGGCCGCAGATGGACTTTATGGCCCATCCAGAACCACCTGCGTTGTGACATGCATGGGCAGGTGACCCATCTGCACCAGCAAATGGCTTATTTTGCTGAAACGGGTCACTTTTGGGCCCATAGTTGTAATAATTAGCCCATGACTATAAATAGTAGCTTCTTCTTCATTTTAGGTTAGATTTTGATGATATTATGAATACACTTGAAAGTGTGAGAGCTAGGATTAGCTTGTGTTGAACAATTGTTTAGAAATGTGGGTTACGTGGGAGATTGATTCCCTCGTGGTTTACGTAAGAGATCGGTGCTTGTTGGTAATCAAAAGGGAGGTCTTGGATTTGATATATCCATAGATTGACCTCGTCTTTATCTTTTTGTGTCTATCTATCTATCTATCCGTCTATCCTTTACTTTCCATATTTTCGATTCTATCATTTTTCTTGTTTTTGTAATTTTCCCTCTTTTCATATTTTGAGGGTTATCAAGTAAGTTAGTTATCGGCGTATGATTTGATAGTCTACTTCACAGATGTAGCTTTTTAACATGTGTCTTTATTCTTTATATTTTCATCATATTGATGTATTTTTTACTATTTGCAAAAGAAATCCAAGTATGAGCCTATAGACGGTTCAGTTAAATTTACAACCACAGACTGCTGGTTTTATTGTTTGATACAAACTTTGTATCAAAAGTTTTTGGATAAAAATAGAGATGTGATGCTTATCACAACCGACGATGATATTGTTGAGTATATGCTTGGATTTTTATGAGGTGCAATGTCCCCTAGTGTAATGCTGATAATGTTCTTTTCCCGATAAATGTTGCGGAAAACTTTCACTGAATATTGGAGTGGTTTCCTTTTAAATATCAATGGAGTTATGTATATGATTCAATGAGTGGTGCACAAGGAACACTTGTTGTTCAAAAAACCGTTTCAGCCTATTCAGAGTTGAACTCACACTTCCTTTCTTGTATTAATTTTTGGGACAGTAGGATTGATGGAATTGCAGCGGCTACTTCCTTTGAGATTCGTATGGTCGGTGGATTGCCAACTCTAGATAATACGTAAATTATCACTGAATGTCAATTCAGTTGTTCATTTTTTAACCTTTTTTTCTCCCTTATTTGACAATTGTACTAACTTTGTAATATGTTGCAAGGATTGTGGTGTTTTGGCTATTGCATTTGCTGAATGTTTTTATAACGATCCTAATCGAACAACTAGAATTGATATCAAAAACACAAAATTAAACAACACAAATTGAAGATAGAGGGATAGATTAGAAAAGAGAATGAGCATAGAAGAAATGCCTTAATAAATTCACAAATTGTCCAAGGAAGAAGAGACCTCAATCAAATGCACGAGAAACTAAATTGAATCCACAATATAATAACTCGATGATCAATCAAGCGAAGAAGATAACACAAGCAATTCGGGAATCCACCCTAATCACTCAATCTAAGCTAACAATTGGAATTGAACACAATCACTACCCTAATGTAGAGTAATCAAATATCAAGTCTATTCAAGACAATTGAATAATCCAAAATCTAAGTATGAAAATGGCTAAGACAACCTTTTATAGTTATTGCCTTTACAAAAGTAGCCTATTACAAAAATAGCTCAAAAGTGACTATTTTGGAAATAAGTCACAAGGGCCATTCTTGATTGTCCAAATGACATCTTGATCGCCCATGGCCATGTGTATTTGTTGCTCCATGGATTCCTCAGGGCTCTAAGCTATCATCCATATGTGGAAACTCCTCCTAATGTGCTCCAAGCTAACCGTGCTCGTATCATCCTCCCCTTCTTCAAAAGAATTCATCCTCAAATCCAAACCTTACAAAAATGTAAGAAGGACAAATAGTCAAACATTCCTCATAGTATGAGGGTTAGCACAAAAATAATCAAACCACTGATTCTCAGGGTCCAAATGGCTGAAGACCTATAAGTCTTGGTCACAACAATAAATGGACCATCTAAAGCAACCCCTACCTTTATAAAAAGCAAATCCAATAACAATATGAACATCATCATATGAAAAGAGGTACTAGAAAAAGGTATTAAGAAGACCAATCTTCCTCAATGTGCCCTCACTTGTAAGCTCGCAAAAAGAGTCATGACTCATATCAAGCACACTATCACAAGTTGAGACACAAGAAGAAGATAAGATGCCTTGTGGATAAAGACCACCTTTATTTCCAAAACAACCCTTCCAAAAGGGTGGGTGACCATATGGAGTCATGCTAGTAGAAGGGTTGAGAGACCCACTAGACACAAGTTTATTTAGAAACAAGTTGTTCTCCGAAGGGATTATCTCCCCTCTACTCACAAGTGTAAGCATGCTCCCAAGAGTCCAACTTAATACTTCAATTTTTCCATCCACGTGAGGGTTACAAGAAGTACTAAGCATGGGTTTGGTGAAGCTCATATCAAAGGAATGCTCATGGCTCCCCTTCTTTGAAAAGCATTCCTTGTCGTTGGAGATTTGACCCATACACAATATAGGTCCATCAAGTTGATTATAAACCCCCAAGAAGGACTTTCCATCATAGGAAAAGGTGCCAACAACCACACCCAAGTCTTGCTTGTCATTTGGACCAAGCATCTCATTTTAAGTGCCACAAGTTAAATCATCACCGGGGTCAAAAGGAAAGGAAATACATAAACATGGGTCAAGCATGAACCATTTTCCCCATTGGCACTTTCACTCTCACACAACATACTCCACTCAAAGGTATGGGTATCATCATATGCAAACAAATAGTATAAGAAGGTGTCACACAAGTCAACTTCATCCAAGGTGTTTTCATGAGAAGGTTCACTCATTGATTCAAGCACGTTAAGGCCTTGACCAAGAATGGGAACACACAATGATAATGGGATAGTTGTAGCACATACATCGTATTTCTTTTGAACACCATCCTTTCAATAAACGTACTATCATCTTCCAAGAAGAGAGTTCCATCTTTTAAAAGTGTGTCATCATAGCATACTGAATTCTCAATCACTTGGTAGCCTTTAAGAGGGGCTACACTTCTATCATGGCAAGACACACCACCATGCATTTCACCTTGATTAGTCATGTCAACATCAAATAAGGGATTATCCTTAAAAACACATTCCACCTCAAAATCCTCATGAGAAGAACAAGGAATGGAATCACAATTCAAGGATTAATAATTTAGGTGCAATGACTTCACATGACTATTTACATGACCAACTACATCAGTTCCATCACTAAATTGAGGTTCCTTAAGTTCATCACAAAACTCCTCATTTAGTGGGTCATCATTCCACACGTTGATCAACACCAAAATTAACACTAGTTGGTAGCATGTTGAGCTCAAAAGCATCTAGCATATAATTATCACAATTGGAACCAACTAGTATTTGAATACCCCTATCACATGAAAATACACTTTCACTCAAGTCATAAGTGCTAACAATAGGTGGACTCAAATCAATCTTACTATAAAAATCAATTCGATCATCTATAGGATCAGCTAGTGTTTGGGCACCCACAACAATGGCATTATAATCATGCAATAAGGTGTCATCATTGACATACAAGGCAAAAGCTCTTTAAGCTCATACACATATAAGCTATCACTTCCACATAAGTGGCTACTATCCGTACAAGGATCATCTACTTTTGAAAATGTGTAAGGTTTAGCTTTGTTACCTTATAGCTTATAGGAAGGATTGCATTCACCTTGCTTTTCAACATTGGAGCACATTTGCTCCTTTGGGAAACTTTTTAGCACCTCATGATTATTCATTGCTCGAGGTGCCTCACTAGGGTTATTTCCAAGGATATCTACATAGGAATCAAGACAACTATAAAGGAAGAGAGATTGCAAAAGTTAGTATAAGGTTGTGACAACCCTCTCACATCACTCCTCACAACCTCTCCTTTTTCCACTCTAGAGTTGTCACATATCACACCCTTACTCCTCTCAATCTTTTGTCTCTCAATTTTATTGGAGTTCAGATAATTGACAAGGATACCTTGTGAAGGGTTTGGAGAACCCTTTAACTCTAGCTTCCACTTTAAGTTGCTAGGAGTAGCCTTCATTTCTTTCATTGGCTCCTCCTCAATCACATTTCCACAAAGAGTAGCTTGCTTTGCTTTTGACTCTTTGGTTTTAAGCTTGGAGACCAACTGGGAGATCTTGTCAAGAGTTCTTTACATAGAGATATCCAACTATTGTGTACTCAAATGTGTAAACTCCCCAATTGGAAGCGGTTCACTTGTGATCTTTTTTCTACGAGGCATTGGTGGGAAGAAAAGTTTTTCATTGTAGTCCATGATATACTTGTACCAATCGCGCACATATGGGACATTATGATTTTGGAACCAAGAAAATCCCAAATGAATATTACAAGTATCCAATATGCCTACCCCACACCATACCTCTTCTTGATACTCTCCAAGTGAAATGAGTACCCTTACTTGTTGAACAATCCAAAACCTTCTTGTATCATGAATAGGATCTTGAATTGGATGTAAAGATAACCCAAAATATTCCACCACTTCATGGGATATGACATTGATAAGACCTTGATCATCAAATATAAGATCAAACCCCACAACACCATTAATATTCACTTTTGTTCCAAGAATCTGCCTTTTCTGGTCATACACATCTTGAAACAAAAAATTTCCTCTATTTATATGGCTGGCTCATTGATCGTCCCTTATATCACCTTTTTACAAAACTAGCAAACAAGTTAGTAATAAAAGTCTCATGTTACTCATATATGAACTCTCAACTAACCTTCTATGGCTTCTTTCCCAAATTGATAGTGTTACTAACTACACTAAAGTAATTCAAGGTTATCTATCCTTGTGGAGGAATGGATCCTTGTGACTCTTGAAAGAAAGATGACTCAAATAAATCTAAAAGGAATTGAATCAAGAAATTAATCTACGAAATAAAACTAGAAAAGCACAAGAAAAAAAATTAGACTCAAAGAACATGATAATATTTAGTCGGGTAATCTACTAATTAAAATCAAGTTATGAACCTAAAAGAAGGTAGAATTAATGAAAAAGAAACTAATTTATCTAGATTTGAACTTAAAAATATTTGGGAAGAAGTTGGGTTGAAATCCATGGAGAAAATGCTCCAAAAAGTGGAGAAAAACCTTGAAAAAGTCCTAAAGCCATTTTTGGAGGGTGCTAGAGCTACTGGCTCACAACTGGAGCCTAAATAAAGGGCTGGAGCAGTGTCTGGAGGGCATGGTGCCAGCTGAAGGGGCAGGAGGCATCCTAGAGTTGACCGTCTCATGTGGAAGCCTTATGGTCAACGACTCCATACAGAAGCCAAGCTAAATTCGGTTGAGGCACCTCACTGGCGTGATGTGGGCTTAGCTGGACGATGCGGCAAGCACATGCTAGATGATGCAGCACTGATTTAGCAGCGCATGCTGATGTGGCACCGTTGGCAGCTAGAAACCCCTTTTTTTCAAAATTTTAAATTCTTTTTTGTACTCCCTTGGTCCTACAAACACCCTAACACTTTATCCTTCCTTCATTTTTGAATTAAACACCACCTTTTTGAAGATTCTTCCTTAACAACATATGAATTTCATGAAGAACACTATGAAGAATGACGAACTTCAAAAATTTATAACTCACTCAATTTAACTCTGATTTTCACAAAATTTTAAACATGAGCTTCCTTCAACACAACGAACAAACCCCAATAATATTTAGCCCTCTATTCTGAAAATAAACTCATTTCCACCATCTTCAAGGTATGAAGAACACCATGAACATTGATGAACTTAAAAAATTCATAACCTCTTCATTTTAGCTCCAAATTCCACGAAATTTGAGACTTAGGCTCCTCTTGCTATGGATAACAAACTCCAATGATTTTCAAGTTCCAATTTAGCCTCAAATAACAAATCCACTTCACCGCCTTCAAACTTTTTGACCTTCAACAATGGTAAAATTTTGAAATACCTCTAAACCAACTCAAATTTTAGATCTAGACCTCTAAACACTAGAGAAATACAAATCTAGTGTTGGAAACTCAAACAAAAACACGAATTGAATATTTTTTTGATTTTCAAATTTTTTGACCATTTTTTTTGAATTTTCAAATTTATGAACCTAGGACTTAAGAATCGATGGAACAAATCTTAAAATCGAAGCTCTGATACCAAAATGCTAATAGTCCTAATCGGGCAGCTAGAATCGATATCGAAAATATAGAATTAAATAACACAAGTTGAAAATAGATGGACATATTAGAAAAAAGGATGAGAATTGAAGAAAGAAAATCCTAAATAAATTCACAAATAGACTGGAATGGGCTTTCCAAGCATAAAACAATCCCTACCTGATACACTATCAAGTCCACAACACAGTTCCAACAATCAACAACAAGAAGAACAAATGAAACACAAAAATCAGTAAGTTGAACAACAAGTGCTAGTGAATCGAAAGAGCCCCACACGGCTTCACTAGACTTCAAGATTACAAATACAACCTTAACAAGATCACAAGAAGATAGTAACTTGACATAAAAGATTCAAGAGTCTAAGAACCCTAACAACAAGAGAGGACCCTAAGACTATTGAATATTAACATAAAGTTCTTACTTGGACCAAGAGGAACCCTATGACCTCAAGATCCTTGTTTCTAGCCAAGATACAACACAAGTATCCCTCTACTTGTGAGCTGGAATAGAGAGAGAGAGATCCAAAGTATTACAAGTGTTATGTTGCAAAATGATAAAGGAAGAACTACCCCAAATAACCCTAATATGGTCTATTTATATTACACCCAAATGAAGGAGAAGCAAAATGACCAGATGGTCCTTGTCATGGGGCGGCCTTGGAGCATAAGTTTATTACACTTCAAGGTCCCTCTTCACACTTAAAAACATTTAGACCATTAGGTGGACCAATCACCAACTCACAAACGGCCATTTGCATGAACAAGGCTTGGAGTTTTTATAATTCCCGAGCTTGGCTTCGTGTGAATGGTCGTGGATTTGTTGGACAGCTTGCCCCACCCGTATCATCCTCTCCATCTTGAGAGGAATTTGACCTCAAATTTGGTATTTGGTCATCTCCAACTGCATCAACGAGAGAAAGATCACACACGTTGAAGGTGTTGTGCCCTTGATATTCTGGTGGAAGGTCAATCTTGTAGGCGTTGTCAATGATTTTCTCAAGTACTTGGAATGGACCATCACCCCTCGGCATAAATTTGGACCTTCTTTGAGATGGAAACTTATCCTTTCGAAGATGCACCCACACCCAATCTCCCGGTTCAAGAATGAATTTCTTTCTCCCTTTGTTGGCCCTCCTTGACATTTCTTGGTTTTTCTTCTCAAGTTAAAGCCGCACCTTCTCATGTAACTTTTTCATAGAATCTGCCCGCTTGCTTCCATCTAAGCTAATCATGAGATCACTTGGCAAAGGCGTTAAATCCAAAGGGGTAAGGGGGTTGAGGCCGTATACACACTCAAAGGGAGTCATTCCCGTACTTGAGTGTGTGACACAGTTATAGGCAAATTCAATCAATGGTAAGTGCTCTTCCCAAGAAGCCATTTTTCCCTTAACCATGGAACGTAACATAGCACCCAAAGTCCTATTTACTACTTCCGTTTGGCCATCGGTTTGTGGGTGGCAGGACATAGAGAACAATAACTTGGTACCAAGCCTACCCCACATGGACTTCCAAAAGTGGCTTAGGAACTTAGAGTCCCTATCACTCACAATGGCCCTCGGAACACCATGCAATTTAACAACATTATCAACAAATAAAGAGGCCACGCTAGGTGCGTCATCACATTTAGAGCAAGGAATAAAGCGCCCCATTTTAGAAAATTGGTCGACTACAACAAAGATACTATCCCGGCCTAGTCGAGTCCTTGTAAGCCCCAACACAAAATCCATAGATATATCAAGCCAAGGACATAGAGGGGTGGGCAGCGGGGTGTACAACCCATGAGGTAGGAGTCGTGATTTGGCTCTCTTTATTCTACGCATTGGCCGCAAATCCTAGCCACATCCTTTTGCATTCTAGGCCAATAGAATTGCTCCTCCAATATTCCGAAGGTCTTTTCGACCCCAAAATGACCTATTAGACCGCCATCATGTGCTTTCCTCACAAACAACTCTCTCCAAGAGCTAGAGGGTACACACAATCATCTACCTTTAAATAAGTAACCATCAAACTTGGCATAGGGCTTTGAACCCCTAGCCGAATCCCATTTGTACCTACCCAATTCTTCGCATTCCCTAAAGATAGGAGCAAAGTGAGGGTCCTTGGGATACAATTCTCTTAAACTCTCAAAATCCATCAATTTTAATGACAAAGTGGACACAAGAGCATGTTTTCTAGACAAAGCATCGGCTACTACATTGTCCTTACCCTTTTGGTATTGGATAACATAAGGGAAGGTCTCAAGAAACTCAATCCATTTGGCATGCCATTTGGTAAGCTTGTCTTGGGCCCGAAGATACTTTAAGGATTCATGGTCCATTCGGATCATGAACTCCTCAGGCCATAAGTAGTGTTGCCAAGTGGCCAATGCTCTAAACAAGGCATACAACTCTAAATCATACGTGGAGTAGTTTAAAGTTGCTCCTTTGAGATTTTTGCTAACGTAAGCGATGGGTTTTAAATCATGCATCAAAACAGCCCCTATGCCTACTTTACTCGCATCGCACTCGACTTCAATGTATTATCAAAGTTGGGCAATTGTAACAAGCGCGTGGAGATGAGCATAGCTTTCAAGGCTTCAAAAGCCTTAGCTTGCTCGTCACCGCACTTGAAGGGTTGTTCTTTTTGAATGACCTCGGTTAAGGGGGCGGCTATGGCGCTAAATCCTTTGACAAACCTTCTATAAAAACTAGCCAACCCGTGGAAGCTTCTTACTTCTCCAACGGTTTGTGGGGTTGGCTAATTTTTGATAGCATTTATCTTGGATTCATCCACTTCGACCCCTCTTGAACTAACAACAAAACCCAAGAAAACAACTTCATTAACACCAAAGGAGCATTTTTCCAAATTTGCATACAATTTTTCCTTTCTAAGGACATCAAGCACACATTGTAAATGCATCACATGCTCTTCTAAAGACTTTCTATACACCAAGACATCATCAAAGTAGACAACAACAAACTTTCCAATAAATGGCCTCATCACATGATTCATTAGCCTCATAAAAGTACTTGAAGCATTTGTTAGGCCGAAGGGCATAACCATCCATTCATAGAGACCAAACTTGGTCTTGAATGCGGTTTTCCATTCATCACCGGGTTGCATCCTTATTTGGTGATAGCCACTTCTTAAATCAATCTTGGAAAACAAACATGAACCATTCAATTCATCTAGCATGTCTTCTAACCGAGGGATAGGGTGGTGATATTTTACCGTAATCTTGTTGATTGCTTGGCAGTCCACACACATATGCCACGTTCTGTCCTTTTTGGGAACTAGTAGCACCGGAACCGCGCACAGACTCATGCTCTCCTTGATATACCCTTTGTTGAGGAGCTCCTCAACTTGACGTTGCAATTCTTTGGTGTCCGTAGGGTTGCTCCTATAATCCAGCTTGTTTGGCAATTGTGATCCCGGCACAAAGTCAATTTGGTACTCAATTCCCCGAAGCGGGGGCAATCCTTGTGGAAGTTCTTTTGGAAATACATCTTCATAATCTTGCAACAGACAAGAAATCAAAGGAGAAATGGAAGAATTAGTGGAGTTAGTATTAAAACAATGAGCCAAAAGTAACATAGGCGTGTCCTCATCATGATCCATGAAGAGTTCCTTCCTTCTAACCAACATCACCATGTTTTCTTTCCCTTTTGATATTGGGGCAGCCTCGGATACCCCTACTACCCCACCTTTGGGTTCCCCTCTTTTTTCTTCCTTTTCAGATTTCCGTCCCTTTTCCTTCAATTCTCTCATCCTTTGATGCCACTCATTTACTTGGGAGGGCAAAAGAGGATGAAGTGTGACCTTTCGACCATCCTTCTCAAGTGTATATCGATTGGACCTCCCATCGTGTTTGGTAGACCTATCATATTGCCAAGGTCTACCTAACAACAAGTGACATGCTTGCATTGGTATCACGTCACAAAACACTTCATCGTGGTAGTTTCCCACCTTAAACCTTATCACACATTGCCTTGTGACCTTTAATTTACCACATTCATTCAACCATTGTAACTTGTAAGGACTAGTGTGCGGTGTAGTTGGTAACTTCAAGAAGTTTACCATAGCATTACTAACAACATTTGTACAACTACCACTATCGATCACCAAGGTGCACACACTCCCCTTTACAAGGCATTTAGTATGGAATAGATTTTCCCTTTGGCTTGGGTCATCGATTGCCTTACTAATTATGACGCGCCTAACTACAAAGTTTGGAACCACACACTCCCATTCTTGAGGATAAACATCTTCACCATCATCACCATCATCATCATGTGGTCCATTATCGAGTTCCTCTCCATCTTGAGGCTCGGCCTCATCCTCTCCCTTTTTAAGGCCCACCTCCTTACCAAGGTAATACAATCTCCCTTCCCATAGGATCACGTTGCATCAGTTTGTACATTCATTGGCCTTATGTCCCCAACCTTGGCACTTGAAACATTGGAATCCATTTGGGTTAGGATACTTGTGAACTTTTGGTTTTGGAGGAATTTTGTGGTCTGTTTTGGGCTAGGGCAGCCTTGTAGTGGCGGGTTGGTCCTTGTTTTTGGGCCAGCCCAAGGTGGCTTGTCCCCTTGCCTTGAACGACGACCTATATTTAAGTTTCCTTTCAATCTCAAGAGCCGCATGGAAAATACCCTCAACGGTATCAAACTTGTGAAGTGTTAAATGAGTGGAGATCTCTTTATTCAACCCACACTTGAACCGGATGACGTCATGACTGATTTGTTCCCCACGATGATCAAGTTTCAACATGAGTTGTTGAAACTAATCAAAATACGCCATCACACTCTTGTTACCTGATACGGGTGGGACAAGCTGTCCAATAAGTACACGACCTTTCACACGAAGCCAAGCTCTGGAATTGCAAAAACTCCAAGCCTTGTTCATGCAAATGGCCGTGTGTGAGTTGGTGATTGATACACCTAAGTATCTATATGTTTTTAAGTGTGAAGATGGACCTTGAAGTGTAATAAACTTTCACTCCAAGGCCTCCCCCCATGATAAGGACAAACTGGTCATTTTGCCTTGTAATATAAATAGAACATATTAGGGTTATTTGGGTAGTTCTTCCATTATTATTTTGAGACATAAGACTTGTAATAATTTGGTTCTCTCTCTCTCTATTCCAGCCTACAAGTAGAGGGTTACTTGTGTTGTATCTTGGCTAGAAACAAGGATCTTGAGGTCATCGAGTTCCTGTTGGTACAAGTAAGAACTTGGTGTTAATATTCAATAGTCTTAGGGTCCTCTCTTGTTGTTAGGTTTCTTAGACTCTTGAATCTTTTATGTCAAGTTACTATCTTTTTGTGCTCTTGTTATTGTTGTATTTGTAATCTTGAAGTCTAGTGAAGCCGTGTGGGGCTCTTTCGATTCACTAGCACTTGTTGAAACTTGTTGATCTTGTGTTAGTTTGTTCTCTTTGTGGATGTATGTTGGGAACTTGTGTGTTGTGAACTTGATATTATATCATTTGGTATCAAAGCAAGGCTGGTTGTGTTCCTACACTACCAATCTTGGGCTCTCACTCGGTCAAAAAAAAAAAGGAGAAATCTGTCCATCTTGTTATCTTGATCGAGATTGGTGTTTGTGTGTTTAGATCTAGGTGTTATTTTACTTGTTTAGTGTGTTTCTAGTGTTGGTTTCTTTCTCACCAACACTAAAAGTGTCTAGATCTAAAGTTGAGCTTATAATATTGACCATTGTTGTGGTGACTTGAAGTGGGCCGTAGGTTGTACCTTGTTGATGACCATTGGTGGCTTTTGTGTTATGTTCTTGAAGAAGTTGATGTTGTGTTCTTGAAGGTTGTTGTGGTGTTCATCTTGTTCTTCATCTATTCTTACAACTTAAGACAACAAAAGTATAAAATAGATCCAAAAGGTTGTAAGACAAAAGTTATAAAGTTGTTGGCGAGAAGACTTGCACACATCACTTCCTAGACTTGACAACCACTTTTCCTTAAATCACGGAACCTTATTTTGTGGGATTAGTATAGTCAAATCTTACCTTTTGAGTTTGAAAAGTTGAAAAAGAGTACAAGACTTTACCTTCCCTCCAAAACCATTGTCATCCATTACAAGTTGTGTGAATCTTGAAATTTCAGATTTGTGACAAAAAAAAAAAAAAATCGTGTGGGCCCAAGACCAATTACATGCAGCCACATCACTAATAAGCTCAAATTTGGATACTCTTTTCCTAGTTTCTAATGGTTGATTCTTGGTTTCCTTACTTGGTTCTAGAACTAATTAACAAACTAGTACATTCCTACTAGGTTGTCAATTAGTCCTTTGAATCCGTTGTTCGTGTCAACGATTACTTGGGTGCTTTTTATCTTTTGAATACATTGTTACTTCTTGGTTCTAGTCCGACGAGAATTCTTTGAGTCTTCAAACAAAAATCCACTCCAGATAAGAGCTTACTCATACCTTAAAGGATTCACGGGTTACTAGCAAATCTACAACACTTGTGGAACTCAATTGTGAGGTGATCCAAAGAGTGAAATACCTTGGCAATGGAAGGGAACACGTCCCAAAATATGGATACTAATTCTCTTGACTCCATGAGGGTCACTCTTGAGGCCGTTACCCGAACACTTGAAAGGTTGAATACGGAATTTGGGGCTGTGAGAGGGGATTTGGTAGCAATAAAGGGAGAAGTGTCGAATATTAGTGGGAGATTAGAACAAGTGGAGAGTCAAAGGAATTCTCACCCTTCTACTCCTCTACATGTTTCTACCAATGGGCATGATAGAACTTCCTCCACAACCATCACTCCCGAAACATTGCACCAAATGCTAAATACATCTCAAGCTCCACTAAATGCTGCAAGCCAAACCACTCCTTTCCCTCCAAACCATGACACCACTAGACCAATACAATTCCAAACTCCTCAAGTCCCACAAGAGGTATTTGGACGTCAAGTACCTCCGCCAAATCCGAATCCTCCATTCCAAGCTCCATTAAACAAAAGACCACCACCTCCACAAAATCCAATTCCTCCAAATCAAGTCCAAAATGCCCAAAACCATCCAGCCCACTTTGAGGAATATGGTAGAGAGGAATATGAAGGATATGGAGCCTTTGATGATGCTTACATGAGGGAGGAGGAGATGAGAGGGGGTCGTGGAGATCCAGGAAGATACCGAGGGTATGGAGAAAGGGGAAACCGACACCAAGAGAGAGATATAGCCATCAACACCATCAAGTTAAGCCTACCCATCTTTAAAGGTGAAAGTGACCCCTAGGCCTACTTAGCTTGGGAATCGGGTTGTGACAAAGTTTTCCAAGTTAATGATATCTCGGAAGAAAAGAAGGGCTGCTATGCTATAGCACATTTTGAGGGTTATGCTAATACTTGGTGGGAGTACATCAAGCGGTTTGGTAATGAATTAGTTGATGGGCAGCCACCACCTTGGTTTCGGTTAAGGTACTTAATGAGACAACGGTACTTTCCCGAGAGATATCGCTATGAGTTGCTTGCTAGATTGTACAATTTACGTCAAGGAAACAAGAGTGTGATGGCGTATTTTGATGAGTTTCAGCAACTCATGTTGAAACTTGATCATTGTGGGGAACAAATCAGTCATGACATCATCCGGTTCAAGTGTGGGTTGAACAAAGAGATCTCCACTCATTTAACATTTCACAAGTTTGATACCGTTGAAGGTATTTTCCAGGCGGCTCTTGAGATTGAAAGGGAACTTAAAGAGAGGTCATCGTTCAAGGCAAGGGGACAAGCCACCTCGGGCTGGACCAAAAACAAGGACCAACCCACTACTACAAGGCTGCCCGTGCCCAAAATAGTCCACAAAATTCCTCCAAAACCGGAAGCTCACAAGTATCCTAACCCGAAGGGATTCCAATGTTTCAAGTGCCAAGGATGGGGACATAAGTCTAATGAATGTCCAAACCAACACAATGTGATCCTACGGGAAGGGAGATTATATTACCTTGGTGAGGAGGTGGACCTTGAAAAGGGAGAGGATGAGGCCGAGCCTGAAGATGGAGAGGAACCCGATAATGGACCACATGATGATGATGGTGATGATGGTGAAGATTTTTATCCGCAAGAAGGGGAATGTGTGGTTCCAAACTTTGTAGTTAGGCGCGTCATGATTAATAAGGCAATCGATGACCCAAGCCAAAGGGAAAATCTATTCCATACTAGATGTCTTGTAAAGGGGAGTGTGTGCACCTTGGTGATCGATAGTGGTAGTTGTGCAAATGTTGTTAGTAATGCTATGGTAAACTTCTTGAAGTTACCAACTACACCGCACACTAGTCCTTACAAGTTACAATGGTTGAATGAATGTGGTGAATTAAAGGTCACAAGGAAATGTGTGATAGGGTTTAAGGTGGGAAACTACCACGATGAAGTCCTTTGTGACGTGATACCAATGCAAGCATGTCACTTGTTGCTAGGTAGACCTTGGCAATATGATAGGTCTACCAAACAGATGGGAGGTCCAATCGATATACACTTGAGAAGGATGGCCGAAAGGTTACACTTCATCCTCTTTCGCCTTCCCAAGTAAATGAGTGGCATCAAAAGATAAGAGAATTAAAGAAAAAGGGACATAAATTTAAGAAGGAATAAAAAAGAGGGGAACCCGAAGGTGGGGCAGTAGGGGTATCCGAGGCTGCCCCAACATCAAAAGGGAAAGAAAACATGGTGATGTTGGTTAGAAATAAGGAACTCTTCGTGGATCATGATGAGGACACTCCTATGTTACTTTTGGCTCATTGTTTTAATACTAACCCCACTAATTCTTCCATTCCCCTTTGATTTCTTGTGTGTTGTAGGAATATGAAGATGTATTTCCTAAGGAACTTCCGCAAGGATTGCCCCGACTTCGGGGAATTGAGCACCAAATTGACTTTGTGCCGGGATCACAATTGCCAAACAAGCCGTCTTATAGGAGCAACCCTTGGAACACCAAAGAATTTCAACGTCAAGTTGAGGAGCTCCTTAATAAAGGGTATATCAAGGAGAACATGAGTCCGTGCGTGGTTTCGATGCTACTAATGCCCAAAAAAGAGGGAGCATGGCGTTTGTGTATGGACTGCCGAGCCATCAACAAGATTACGGTAAAATATCGTCACCCTATTCCTCGATTAAATGACATTCTAGATGAATTGAATGGTTCATGTTTGTTTTCCAAGATTGATTTAAGAAGTGGCTATCACCAAATAAGAATGCAACCCGGTGATGAATGGAAAACAGCCTTCAAGACCAAGTTTGGTCTCAATGAATGGGGTCGAAAGACCTTCGGAATATTGGAGGAGCAATTCTATTGGCCCAAAATGCACAAGGATGTGGCTAGGGTTTGCGGCCAATGTGTAGAATGCAAGAGAGCCAAATCTCGGCTCCTACCTCACCGGTTGTACACCCCGCTGCCCACCCCTCTACGTCCTTGGCTTGATATATCTATAGATTTCGTGTTGGGGCTGCCAAGGACTCGACGAGGTCGGGATAGTATCTTTGTTGTAGTCGATCAATTTTCTAAAATGGCGCTCTTTATTCCTTGCTCTAAATGTGATAACGCACCTACCGTGGCCTCTTTATTTGTTGATAATGTTGTTAAATTGCATGGTGTTACGAGGACCATTGTGAGTGATAGGGACTCTAAGTTCCTAAGCCACTTTTGGAAGTCCATGTGGGGTAGGCTTGGTACCAAGTTGTTGTCCTCTACGTCCTGCCACCCACAAACCGATGGCCAAACGGAAGTAGTAAATAGGACTTGGGTGCTATGCTACGTTCCATGGTTAAGGGAAAAATGAATTCTTGGGAAGAGCACTTACCATTGATTGAATTTCCCTATAACCGTGTCATACACTCAAGTACGGGAATGACTCCCTTTGAGTGTGTATACGGCCTCAACCCCCTTACCCCTTTGGATTTAATGCCTTTACCGAGTGATCTCATGATTAGCTTAGATGAAATCAAGCGGGAAGATTCTATGAAGAAGTTACATGAGAAGGTGCGGCTTCAACTTGAGAAGAAAAACCAAGAAATGTCAAGGAGGGCCAACAAGGGGAGAAAGAAATTCATTCTTGAACTGGGAGATTGGGTGTGGGTGCATCTTCGGAAGGATTGGTTTCCATCTCAAAGAAATTCCAAATTGATGCCTAGGGGTGATGGTCCATTCCAAGTACTTGAGAAAATCAATGACAACGCCTACAAGATTGACCTTCCACCGAAATATCAAGTGCACAACACTTTCAACGTTTGTGATCTCTCTCTCGTGGATGCGGTTCAAGATGACCAAATACTGAATTTGAGGTCAAATTCCTCTCAAGATGGAGAGGATGATACGGGTGGGACAAGCTGTCCAACAAGTACACGACTTTTCACACGAAGCCAAGCTCGGGAATTACAAAAACTCCAAGCCTTGTTCATGCAAATGGCCGTGTGTGAGTTGGTGATTGATCCACCTAAGGATCTAAATGTATTTAAGTTTTAAGAGGGACCTTGAAGTGTAATAAACTTACACTCCAAGGCCGCCCCCCATGACAAGGACAAGCTGGTCATTTTGCCTTGTAATATAAATAGAACATATTAGGGTTATTTGGGTGGTTCTTCCATTATTATTTTGAGACATAAGACTTGTAATATTTTGGTTCTCTCTCTCTCTATTCCAGCCCACAAGTAGAGGGATACTTGCGTTGTATCATGGCTAGAAACAAGGATCTTGAGGTCATCGAGTTCCTCTTGGTCCAAGTAAGAACTTGGTGTTAATATTCAATAGTCTTAGGGTCCTCTCTTGTTGTTAGGGTTCTTAGACTATTGAATCTTTTATGTCAAGTTACTATCTTTTTGTGATCTTGTTAATGTTGTATTTGTAATCTTGAAGTCTAGTGAAGCCGTGTGGGGCTCTTTCGATTCACTAGCACTTGTTGAAACTTGTTGATCTTGTGTTAGTTTGTTCTCTTTGTGGCTGTTAGTGGGGAACTTGTGTGTTGTGGACTTGATATTGTATCATTACCTTGACGCAAGTTGTACAATCTAGCAAGCAACTCATGGCGATATCTCTCGGGAAGGTACCGTTGTCTCATCAAGTACCTCAACCGAAACTAAGGTGGTGGCTGTCCATCAACTAATTCATTACCAAACCGCTTGACGTACTCCCACCAAGTGTTAGCATAACCCTCAAAATGAGCTATAGCATAACAACCTTTCTTTTCTTCCGAGATATCATTAACTTGGAATAATTTGTCACAAGTCGATTCCCAAGCTAAGTAGGCCTCGGGGTCACTTTCACCTTTAAAGATGGGTAGGCTCAACTTGATGGTGTTGATACCTATATCTCTCTCTTGGTATCGGTTTCCCCTTTCTTCATACCCTCGATATCTCCTTGGATCTCCACGACCCCCTCTCATCTTCTCCTCCCTCATGTAAGCATCATCAAAGGCTCCATATCCTTCATATTCCTCTCTACCATATTCCTCAAAGTGGGCTGGACGGTTTTGGGCATTTTGGACTTGATTTGGAGGAATTGGATTTTGTGGAGGTGGTGGTCTTTGGTTTAATGGAGCTTGGAATGGAGGGTTCGAATTTGGCGGAGGTACTTGACGTCCAAATCCCTCTTGTGGGACTTGAGGAGTTTGGAAATGTATGGGTCTAGTGGAGTCACGGTTTGGAGGGAAAGGAGTGGTTTGGATTGCGGCATTTAGTGGAGCTTGGGGTGTATTTAGCATTTGGTGCAATGTTTTGGGAGTGATGGTTGCGGAGGAAGTTCTATCATGCCCATTGGTAGAAACATGTAGAGGAGTAGAAGGGCGAGAGTTCCTTTGACTCTCCACTTGTTCTAATCTCCCACTAATAGCCGACTCATCTCCCTTTATTGCTGCCAAATCCCCTCTCACAGCTCCAAAGTCCGTATTCAACCTTTCAAGTGTTCAGGTAACGGCCTCAAGAGTGACCCTCATAGAGTCAAGTGCATTAGTATCCACATTTTGGGACGTGGTCCCTTCCATTGCCAAGGTATTACACTCTTTGGATCACCTCACACTTGAGTTCCACAAGTGTTGTAGATTGGCTAGTAACCCGTGAATTCAATAAGGTATGAGTAAGCTCTTATCCGAAGTGGATTTTTGTTTGAAGACTCAAAGAATTCTCGTCGGACTAGAACCAAGAAGTAGCAACGTATTCAAAAGATAAAAGCACCCATGTAATCGTTGAGACGAACAATGGATTCAAAGGACTAATTGACAACCTAGTAGGAATTTACTAGTTTGTTAATTAGTTCAAGAACCAAGTAAGGAAACCAAGAATCAACCATTAGAAACTAGAAAAAGAGTATCCAAATTTGAGCTTATTAGTGACGTTGCAACATGTAATTGGTCTTGGTCCCACACGATTTTTGTTTTGTCACAAATCTGAAATTTCAATATTCTCACAACTTGTCATGGATGACAATGGGTTTTGGAGGGAAGGTAAAGTCTTGTACTCTTTTTTCAACTTTTCAAACCCCAAAAGGTAAGATTTGACTATAGTAATCCCACAAAACAAGGTTCCTTGACTTAAGGAAAAGTGGTTGTCAAGTCTAGGAAGTGATGTGTGCAAGTCTTCTCACCAACAACTTTATAACTTTTGTCTTACAACCTTTTGGATCTATTTTACACTTTTGTTGTCTTAAGTTGTACGAATAGATGAAGAACAAGATGAACACCACAACAACCTTCAAGAACACAATATCAACTTCTTCAAGAACATAACACAAAAGCCACCAATGGTCATCAACAAGGTACAACCTATCGTCCAATTCAAGTCACCACAACAATGGTCAATATTATAAGCTCAACTTTAGATCTAGACACTTTTAGTATTGGTGAGAAAGAAACCAATGCTAGAAACACACTAAACAAGTAAAATAACACCTAGATCTAAATACACAAACACCAATCTCGGTCGAGAAAATAAGACGGACAAATTTATCTTTTTTTTTTTTTTGACCGAGATAGCCCAAGATTGGTTGTGTAGGAACACAACCAGCCTTGATTTGATACCAAATGATACACTATCAAGTCCACAACATAAAGTTCCAACAATCAACAACAAGAAGAACAAATGAAACACAAAAATCAGCAAGTTGAACAACAAGTGCTAGTGAATTGAAAGAGCCCCACACGGCTTCACTAGACTTCAAGATTACAAATACAACCTTAACAAGATCACAAGAAGATAGTAACTTGACATAAAAGATTCAAGAGTCTAATAACCCTAACAACAAGAGAGGACCCTAAGACTATTGAATATTAACACCAAGTTCTTACTTGGACCAAGAGGAACCCTATGACCTCAAGATCCTTGTTTCTAGCCAAGATACAACACAAGTGTCCCTCTCTTGTGAGCTTGAATAGAGAGAGAGAGAGATCCAAAGTATTACAATTGTTATGTTGCAAAATTAAAATGGAAGAACTACCCCAAATAACCCCAATATGGTCTATTAATATTACACCCAAATGAAGGAGAAGCAAAATGACCAGATGGTCCTTGTCATGGGGAGGCCTTGGAGTGTAAGTTTATTACACTTCAAGGTCCCTCTTCACACTTAAAAACATTTAGACCATTAGGTGGACCAATCACCAACTCACAAATGACCATTTGCATGAACAAGGCTTGGAGTTTTTATAATTCCCGAGCTTGGCTTTTTGTGAATGGTCGTGGATTTGTTGGACAACTTGCCCCACCCGTATCACTACCTATACATTTCATGAAAACAGATAGAAGGCAAGGAAGAAAAGACCTCAATCAAATACACGAGAAATCGAATTGAATCCACAACATGATAACCCAATGATCAATCAAGCAAAGAATATAACACAAACAATTCGCGAATCCATCCTAATCACTCGATCTAAGCTAACAATTAGAATTGAATCCAATCACTACCCTAATCTAGAGTAACCAAATATCAAGTCTATTCAACACAATTCAATCATTCAAATCTAAGTATGAAAATGAATAAGGCAATAATTTATAGTTATTACCTTTACAAAAATAGCCTATTAAAAAAAAAGCCCCAAAGTGACTATTTTAAAAATAACCCACAAGGGCCCTTCTTGATTGCCTAAATGGCATCTTGATCTCCTATGGCCTTGTGGATTTATTTCTCCATGGCTTCTTCTAGGCTATAAGCTATCATCTATATGTGGAAACCCCTCCTAATATGCTCCAAGCTAACCATGCTTGTATCATAGTTATTTGAAGGTCATGAAATTCCTAATGTTATAGAGGATATTGATGCCATTTGGATTTGATATGGTATATTACTGTGGCATTTTGGAAAGTAGAAACAAAGGCAGGGTGCAGTTAGTGACGATGAGTCTACCGGTAGATTGAAAAAGAACAAGGATGGTTTGAAAAAAAATAGTTTAGGATGTTATTTTGCAAGTGTAGTAGGTGGAATGTATGTAAAGGTTTCATAATCAGTTCAAATGGCTAACTTATTTTTTTTTGTTGTAATACACTTACATAGTTTTACTTTGGTATGTTTTTTTTAAGAATCTTTATTGAAGTCATATGTTGACTATTATATCATTTTGGAAACTTATATATTGATGATTTTGCTTGTTATCTAAAGTATAATTAGTTGGAGCACAAATGTCAGCCATTCACTTTTGGCTTCGATATTCTTCATTGTCACTTAAAGGCACATCTTTGTGTATGATTGTTGAAAAAAAAATCCGGTTCTTACACTATATACACTAGAAAAAGTTGCTCAAAAATTAGGAATGTATATGCAGTTTCTATACTATATTGATATAGTCCCTATACCATATTGATACAATTTTATACAGGGAAACCTAGGCATATGCAGTTTCTATACTATATTGATACAGTCTCTATACCATATTGATATAATAGTATACATGGAAACCTATGTATTACTTTCATATTCAGTAGCAGGATCTATTTGTCACATATATGCATAAGTGGAGAATGTAATATGCAAAATCCTACTAAAGTAAATATCAAATAAAATGAGTAAGTGAGTAAAACAATCCTTAAAAACAAGCATGAACTTGAACAACAACAAAAGCACTTTTCCCCTGCATATGGTGCCATTTAACGACTACTGTACATTGTACAGATGAGTCTATCTTACAAATGTTGCAAAAATTCTATATAGATACATATTCTATACACTAATGATATTATATACACATCATACTATGAAATAAATACACTATAATAAGACATCTATATTATCATATAATGTTGAAATATTCCATTTTCAACAAAAGTAGGAAACATAAAAGTATTGATTTGCAACATCTATTACATTTGTGTTATAGAATGGAGTGTTTCATTTTAAAGAAAGAAAAGGAAACATAAGACTATTCTTGTAGCAATATCTTATTAAAGTCTTGTTGGAGCATTTACGCATGTTTTTCAATTGTGTCCCATCTTTCCACACTGTCCACATGAAACTCGCTGCATAGAAGGTCATCCATAATGCCCTTGCCTCAATTGTTTTTCTTTGGTCTACCTGATCTGGGTTTCCAGATTTGAGTAAGGACTATAGTATCAAACACCTCAGTTGGAATATCCCATGCGCTTTCATCAGGCAGTGGAATAGTTGGCAATTCATAGGCTTTCATAAAGTTTTCTCTGGTGTAGTAAGGAGCACAATAGGTTTGTAACTTTATGTGTGTGTAATTCAATACCGCCATGACATGTGGACTTGGGATCCCGTTAACCTGAAACTGTCGGCTACTACATCTCTTTTCATGCATACACATAATGTTCCACTTTTGAGCTTCATCAATTACTAAATATAAATAGTTAGTATAAGCCATCACCTGAAATTAAAAAAATCAAATAGTGGTAAAGTAGGAGATTTTCAGCTATATGAAATAGAAATAACAAGTCAGATTTTTGAAACATTATTTAATTGTATGAAACGCCAAACTTTTTACCTTTATGTTATCTGACAAAATGAGATTTTCCCTCATTATTCTATTGTATTTGTTTCTTATTTTAGTAAATTTTACCTCTGCATCCATTCTATTTTCATTATTCCATCTCATGAACAAATTCATCATAAATTCTAGCAATTTCTTTATTGGCAGGTCTTGTCATGACCCGAAATCCCATTCAGGCCGGACTGGCACCCGAAGCCGATATGGCCCGAGAGAACCAATCTTTGCTTATGCCCAATCATATGCATACCGTAAGAATCATCACCAACTCGTAAAGACATAAGATGCAAAGTGCGAAAATCATGGAACATTATGTATATAAGAGACTTGGCCGTTAGGGCCATCAAACCAAAATGAGCATACATATCTTACATTCTGTTCCCCCATAAGTCTACAAAGCCTCTACAGATACATAGCTATGACAAACCTAGAGTCGGGACAACACCCCACTCTATACTCATATACAATACCAAAATAAATGTACATAGCAACTCAGAAAGCCCCGAACCAATTGGAGCTCACCAAAAGTCGGCAAAAGGCCTGCAACCTACTGTGAAGGTCTACTAGTACCTGCGCCTGCAGCAAGTAAGGTAAATCCCCCAAGAGGGGTCAGTATGGAGAATGTACTGAGTATGTAAGGCCATAAGAAACTGTCATAAATTCATCAATAGAATCAAAATGCAATAGGATAATCAATATGAATAGTCCATCGATTTGCATATGTGGAACCATGTAACTTACATAAATTAAGTTCTTCTCTTTATGGTTTATTCCTCATCGCTCATATCATATCGTATTCGAGCCCCAACTGATCAGTGGGTCTTAACATAACATAACGTTATGTTGGGATCGGCTCGAGCTAGGTGTTTGCCTCTAGAGCTACCACCCATAAATCAATATATATTGGGATCGGCTTGAGCTAGGCTTATGACTCTAGAGCTACCACCCATACCAACATATCAGGTTTGGCTCGAGCTAGGTTATTACCCCTAGAGATGCCCCCTGTCAGGATCGGTCCGAGCTAGGCTTATGCCCCTAGGACTGCCCCCTGATCCAACAATCTCGGGATCGGCTTGAGCTAGGCTTTTTGCCCCCAAAGCTACCACCCATACTTGATCATTGACCACCAACAGATATGAATTACTGTATTTCTTACTTTTGAGAGATTGAGTCATCCACTTATGAGAGATTAATACAATCAGTTATGAGAGATTAACGTATATACATAGCCACAACATTATTGGAAGCTTAAGAACACAACACTATTGGGACCTTTGGAGCATGTCCATAATTATGCAACTCATGCACAACCACGACTAATGAATGAAGAATATGTGCAAAATAGATAACATTATTGAAACCATTAGACACAAGTCAATGAACAAGAGGTATGTGTATAAACACTATTGGCACTTTGGAACATAACCTTTTTGGGCTTTTGGAGCATTGACCAACGATTATGAGACATACAATTCCCAATTGATCAATGAGTAGGAAATATGTGATAATAACCATTGCTAACCGGATATAGAGTACCTTAGCACATTTTAGGATGGTACAAATGTAATGTCAATGTGAATACTATTTGCCGCAGAAAGATACGTACAGAGTAACCTTACATACCTTGTACTCTCAATACGGATATACAATCCTAGATGTGCATACAATGGTCCCTCTCCTTATTTATGTATCACTCTACAACATAAATACATAACGGGATTTACATTAACCATCAACTACTTTACACATGCATATAACATCAATGGGTTACATGTTTGCCTTTAAACATGTCATTTCCCTTGACAAAACCATTGATGAAATTATTATTCCAAAAATCCCACAATATTCCCAACATTGAACAATACATGATAATCAATACATTTCACCACAACACTTCTCCTTTACACTTTCTTATCCACACCACATCACAAATAATCCATCAATTCACCTTAATACACTTCATAGCACATATCGGCCAAAATCCCCCAATTTACACTTATAGAAATAACAAGTTTAGTAACAAAATAACACCATACATTTTCATATTTTATCCATACCATGCTCTTTCATCAAAGGCACAAGTCATATTTCAAGCTTGAACCTCATGGATCACAAATCTCATACAAAAACACCAAGTACCATGTCCAACATTTCCAAGCACAACCAACATTATCTACATACTCTTTCATTCATATAATATATTAATCCATGAGAATAAATACTTACCAAGGCTTGGAATAGGATGATCTTGCTCCAAGAGAAAGCTTAGGGTTTGGAGTTGAGAGAAATAATTTTGGGAAATTTCTAGACTTGGCATGAGACTTTAGTGTGTTAAAAATATGATTTTGGCCCTTTATATAAGCCCTCAATTCATCCTTAGCCATTATTTATAGCATTAATTGCTATTTCTAGAAGGTCTTTGAAAGAATGGGTCATTTGACCCATTTTGGGCCATGTGTTCTTTTCATTTCGGGTCCTTTTTGGGCCCAATTCACTTAACCCAATAAAATCAATAATCCCTCATGTGTAAATCATCTCATACGTGTTACAACAATATTCCCACTCACGCTACTCATATCCGTAGCCTCAATCCAAAAAACAAGTGATTCTAGCCACGTATGACCTATTTGGACCAAAAGGGTAAAACCATCATTTTGACGCCAAATTCATTCTCGAGTCATTTTATCATTCCAATATAATATTTCATTCATTTCACGTATATACTCGTGGTTGTAGAAGAAACGTGGCAAAAATCGGCTCGATACATCCCCGGGAACCCTTGGAACTTAGAAAATTTCCAACTTTCGAAAAACTGAAAATTCCATCCTGGCACGCCCTGGGGCGCGCCAGGTTGCTGCCTCTGGGCACAAAATTTTGGCCCAGAGAGGCCTGGCACGGTCCCTAACGCGCCCCTTACTTAAATTTTTTGAAAATTTCATTTTTCGACTTTTCTTCGCGGGTTTGGTTAGATACTTCAAGTCCTATTCTTTAACTTACTTCCTAACCTTAATATCCTTTGTTTAGAGGTCCTCTTAGCCTCGTTTTGAACCCCACCATGAAAATCACAAAACACCTCTTATGAAGGGCTAACCACATGCACGAGGCCAAATTTCAATTTTTTCATTATTAACATTACCAAATACATACTTATAGGTCTCGACACCTACGTAACCATTATTAAATGTCATCAAGTAGGGTTGGAAAGGTACGGGGTGTTACAGGTCTCTTGCCTCTCTATTTATTGAATTAGGGTCACCATGAATCTGTTGATAGTGGAATGAACTGTGGACCATTTTTCATAGCCAATATCAAATAGGTAAGCCCTTAAACCTATCGTCGATGTTATTTATATCTTCCATCAGCTAATCAAAATCTGCCTTTATGTATGTTCTAATCGTTACAGAAAAAAAACCCTTAGCTACTTTTGATTCTTCTTGAACTTACCTTTGATGTTGTTGTATAGATGGTAGATGCATATATAGTGAGCTACATTTGGATATACAATTGCAAAACCCTTCAATATGCTATCATGCCCATCAGATACTATGCACATATTTTCTCTTTCACCATAAGCCATTTTAAACATACAAAAAACTATTCCCACGAAACATTATTTTCAGAATCAAGAAGAACATATGCTAATGGAAGAATGTTTCCTGATTAAGCAAACAGAAAAGCATCAATCTATTAGATTAGTTTGAATAACGAATACCAACCTTGGCTACAAGTAATAAGCATATCTGGTGAAAAATTGTATTATAATACATATACTTAAAAGATGGATCACTATATCTCTAATAAATGCATGTTGTATAAAAATGTTTCATAAAGACTCACCTACTACATCAAGCACATTAGCACACAACATGGTTCCCTGATATGTTGGTTTGATAAAAGTACCATCAACAACTATGGTTAGCATACAATATTCCCATCCTCTAATTGATGCATTCAGCACGACAAAAATATATCAAAAGTGATTGTCCTCTATTTTATGTAACATTGTGAATGACTAGGATTTATTGTATTTACCATATACAAGTAAGTTGGCAGTTTACCATAAGATTCATGCAAGGAACCTTTCACCAGTTCAAGTGCTTTTCTTTTGATCTATATGGTTTTTTTGTAGTTCATCCTAATCTCGTGAAGATTTCTCATTTCATCCATGATCTCTGCGGGAGTGTATAATGATTTCAAATTTAGATACTTTTTCTTCACCATTTTAGCAATGGTTGATAAAGTAGCATGACACCGCGAAAACATTCTCTCCATAGTTAGACAGGTGTGGACATCAATGAATTTGCTCGCTATGAAGACTTTTGATTGTTTTTGACTTGAAGATCTAAAAGTCTATTGACATCTTCGATTCACACATTTAAGATAGTACCTATAAAGATACATTTATATAAAATAAATTAGTTTACATTTAATACTGATAAAGTTTGTACAAAATTTTTATACTGATACATGTTACACCTTATCCCATTCTGTTAAGCAGCTAAGCTAAATTATACATGTTTTCTACAGATACATGCCCTATACAATACTGATAAAGCCCATATACTATGTTGATACAGTTTCTACAGGAAACTAATACATACACAGTCCTTATACAATGTTGATACAATCCCATACCATATTGATACAGTTCCCATATCATATTGATGCGTTTTCTATATAAAACCTATGCATATGCAATTTCTATATTCTATTGATACAATCCCTATACCATATTGATATAGTTTTATACAGGGAAACCAGTGTATATGTAGTTCCTATACCATATTCATGCAGTCCTTATAGCACATTGATGTAGTTTATATAGAAAAACCTATGCATATATTGTTCCTATACCATATTGATACACTTCCTATACCATATTGATTCAGTTTACATAGAAAAAGCTATGCATATACTGTTCCTATACCATAATGTTATAGTTATATACCATATTAATACAGTTTATACAGAAAAATTAATGCATATATACTCCCTATACCATAATGTTATACTTCCAAACCATATTAATGCAGTTTATTTAGAGGGATTTTAGCACATATATAGGTCTGAGCCAAAACTACTTGGCTTGGATGAACTCATAAGATGTATGCTAGATCCGCCCTTGATTCAAAGAGAGATAAAAACATTCAACTATTCAGTGAATAAGTAAAACTAGAGAAGACTTGAACGTTTCAAATGTAAGAGTTGCTCAAGTTAGTCGGCTGGAACAAATAGGTTCATTTTTGACTAAGTTATGCATCTGACAACATTGATTTACATTAAAACTGTAGTAAAATTAAAGATGAATCACACACTTCAGTTTTAATCTAATATATTTGAATAGTAACATTTAAATTAGTTTCCTGAACTTGAATTGACTCAAAGGTGTATAAATAATGCTTAAAGGAACAAGAAACCACTTGACATGAAATGAAAGAAAAAATAAGTCATGGAATGAGTATTGCTAGCCTCATCAATAAGGAATCAGATTACTGCTAGTTCTCAAGGTCAACTAGTGAAATATCATTCCTAATGCAGTGTGACAGGTTATTTGACCTATTCTCTTAGCTAGAAAAATATTTTATAAACTTTTATTAGTGAAAAATAAATGTGCAATTCAAAGTAATTCAACATTTAGAAGTCAACATTATAATGAAATATTTTGGTTTATTGATAAGTGGATAAACCTTGGCCACCAAGACGATGGCCTCGCCTTACGATTGAAGAGCCGGAAAGACAATTAACTGAATTCTTCCCATATTCCTAAACCTTGATGACTCAGTACATGTGCTTGTGAGAAGCAACAAGGACTAGGTGGATTAGTCATGATGCTAGAAAGTCGGCACAAACAACATTTCACTACTAGACAAAAGAGAAGTATCATTTAGTCTTATTTTGATTGCAATTCCTTTTTGCTGAGGGTACGACTCTCTACCCATAAAGGTAGGGTTAAGGTCACTGTACATCTTCCCCTCCACAGACCCTACTTTTGGAATTACATTAGGTATGTTTTCTAGCAAATACATGCATTATACAATACTGACAAAGCCCCTATACCATGTTGATACAGTCCCTATACCATGCTGATATAGTCCCATACTAGAATGTTACAGGTCCCATACCATATTAATGCATTTTCTAAAAAAACCCTATCCATATACAGTTTCTATACTATATTAATATAGTCCCATACCATATTCATACAGTGTTATACTGGGAAACCTATGCATATGTAGTTCCTATACCATATTCATATAGTCCCTATACCATATTGAGCCAGTTTATATAGAAAAACCTATGCATATATAGTTCCTATACCATATTTATACACTTCTTATACCACATTGATGTAGTTTATACAGATAAAGCTATGCATATATTGTTTCTATACCATAATGTTAAAGTTCCTATACCACATTGATGCAATTTATAGAGAAAAACTTATGCATATATAGTCCTTATACCATAATGTTACACTTCCTATACAACATTGATGCAGTTTATACAGGGAAACTTATGCATATATAGTGCCTACACCATAATGTTACACTTCCTATAGTACATTGATATAGTTTATACAGAAAAACTTATGCATATACAGTCCCTATACCATAATGTTACACTTCCTATACCACATTGATGCAGTTTATATAGGTAAACCTATGCATATACAGTCCCTATACCATATTGATACACTTTCTACGCCACATTGATGCAATTTATATAGTGAAACCTATGCATATGCAGTCCCTATACCATAATGTTACAGTTCTAATAGCACATTGATGCAGTTTATACAGAAAAACTTATGCATATATAATCCCTATACCATAATGTTACACTTCCTATACCACGTTAATGTAGTTTATACAGGGAAACCTATGCATATGTGTCACGATCCAACTGACCGAGTCATTCCAGGCACTTACCTACACCTACTACAGATAGGAGAATCTTGAAAATCCCATGATTCAACAAAATGCAGAAGTTAAAATAATAAATACTTAGTTAATTTAATATCCACCATCGGAATGTCTAATCAAGTAGAAATACTATTGCTCATTTAATTCTTCCTAAAACTTATTTTAATACATCGAATATGAAAAGTAAATGTTGAAAATAACTAGAAGTGACTCACCAGAACCTAGTCTAAACCAGTACAAGAGTACTAGACAAAAATGTTGGAACATCCATGACGCAACATCCTTGAAAGATAGAGATAGTAGGAGTTGCTGCTGAGTGATCGATGTCTCTGCTATAGAAACTCCAACTGACCTAAACCATGGATACACCCCTGATTAGAGGTATAGTAAGTGTAGCATCAGTACAACCACACATACTAGTAAGCATTATCGTTCGATCAGGGTTAGAAACAAATAACATGTAATGACCATCCAGATCATTTCCTTCGTCTTCATGCATTTTTGTATTTTAGAGCCTTTCCATAGATGTCACAGGTTATTTATGTCTTGCTGGGACTAAAAGTTTGGTTACTGGGCAGTTCATTTGGTTTTTAGAGCCATTTCCCCGTTTAGGAGCTTTTGAAGTTAAGAAATGGGTCTCGGACCTAAACATCAGGCAAATAGCCTCAGATGCCATTTCTGATAGACTCAACGCCTCCAGAATATTGATTTTAGTCTAGGGGACCCTTGGTCTAGGTCCCGAGGCTTCCAGACTTATTTTGGGCTATTGGTTGGAATTTGACAAAAATAGCTCCTTGGAGTGTGGGCCCCATTTTTTATTGAAATGACCTCGGATGGAAATTTCAATGGCATCGTAGAGTTTGAAATCTTGAATTTGGTATGGTAGCATAGTTCGTTTGCATTCAGGGGATTTTGAACAAATCCCGAGGGTGTCAGAATATTTACAGCTTGGTGAAATTGCTGGTGCATCAGCACCTGGTGCAGGCCCAGTTTCTTCATAGCGACTGCTATAAGGACCCCCACCATCCCGAGGGGCCATGATATTAGTTATCGTGATTGAAAGGCCTGATGACTCACTACCGCGATGAAGGAGGTCGTGAGGCCAAGCCAACTTGCTCATTGCGATCGTGTGGCTAGGCCACCACGATCACAATGGTCTCATTAGTGGGATATTGCGATCGCGATGAGAAAACCCTTGCCAGTATATATATATCTTCTCCTTCATTTTCCCTTATATTTTTCTACGTGTAAATGCCATTCTAGACCCTTGGAGCTCATAAACTGTGGGAGAATCATATATTTGAGTTGGGATTAGCTTGGGAACATGTTTGTGGGCCTTATAACTTCGAATCCTCATAAGCTTTCTCTTAATTTCTTGATTAATTCTCCATTTTAATTGTTCATTTTGGGGTTATTGTTGGGACTGATTTGGGGCTATTTTAATCCCGGATTTAGCTAGTATTCTTGTGGCTTTTGACCCTTAAACTGCATGGGACGTTGTGATGGTTTTAATTTCATGATTTTGCAAGCGAGCCCCAGCATGGGATTTTTTCTCTGATTTCTGACCCGGAGCATTTATATGTAATATGGGTATCATTTTACTCGCCTTGATGCCTGGATCATTATTTTGATAGAGTGGCAGCTCTCAGAGGCCTCTCAAAAGGGAAAAGCTCCAGTTTAAAGGATTCGACGAGCGTTCGGTGGCGTCCAGGTAGGCTAGGCTTACCCTATCTTTAGATTGAGCTTATTTATGGCATTAGTGCACTATTATGCTACTTTTAGGTAGGTAATGTTAGCCAGGCTATCATTTTTAGTATTTTACGCTTTAATTAGTCGGTTAGGGCCCCATTTCGATAGATTTTGGGCCTGTTATCCCCTGGTACAGTGTAGTATCATACTTTAAGGTTAGGATTAGTGCTTTTAGTATCTTGAGCTGGGAATGGGAAGCGTTAGACTAGGCTAGGCTAGGTTTTGGCCTAGGTTTAGTTAGTGGGACCCCGTAGTGGGCTCCACTACCTCTTGTTAGCTAGAATACTTGGTGTTAAGCTTCTTTAGGTTTAGTTAGACTCTTGACTAACATCTTAGGCTATTACCTTGGGTTGGGTTTGACTTAGACTTGATTTTTGGCCTGTTTTAGCCCTTTTTCCCAGTAGAGTAGTAATTGACCTGGACCGCTCTCCCTCGACCTAGTATTTGGGATCCGTCTTGCCTTAGTGGAATTACTCGTTGGAGATTTGTATTTTATGACCTTATGGTCCGGAGATAGGCTCAAAAACCCTAGATTTCTTCATTTTATCTAGCATTTTTTATTTCTATATAAATGTATTTCAGTTCTGATTCGAGTCCGGCATATACTTTATTGCTACTATCATCATGAGTTCTGGCACGATTATGACACTGGTTATGTTTTTGGTTCCGGTATGGTTACTATGAGTTTCAGTTCAAGTCTGTTATCTATTTATGATTATGGAAGAAATGTTCTAGCATAAATACGATTGTGACTAGGAGTTCTGGCAGTGGTACTGAGTTCTGTTGTGTATGATTCATGTGGCCTCTCATTATTACCCACTATTTCTGGTTCAAACCCGACGTACGACCTCTCATTATTATCTAATATTTCTAGTTCGTTCCTGGCATCTGGCCTCTCGTTATTATCCATTGGTGTCAGTTCAAGCCCGGTGCATATCTAGATAGTTTTACTATGGATTTGAGATCAAAAAGGTTACCTGAGATCAGTTTAGCTATGGGTTACTTATGCTTTTAACTTTAGTTACTGCTTCTATGCACCCGCCGGCTTAGGGGGTTCGATAGGGTTAATTGTCTTTTTCTTTGTTCCTTCTGGGATTGTGGAGCCCCAGTTAGGTTGTAGTTAGCTTGTCATTCTTACTTTGAGTTATTTATCTTATGCTTCTGCACATGTTTAGTAGTGTAGATATTTATATTTCTACCCCTACTATCATTGACTTAGCATACACTCTCGCATTATATTTATGCTTTTTACTATATTTGAGCTCAGTCAACCGATGATATCTACTGAGTACCCATTGCTTTGATACTCATACTACACTTCTGCATCTTTTCCCTGATGCAAATCAGAGTACAAGCCACCGGTGTGGATGTTATCCTCGGGCCCAACTACTGATCTAGAGATGGGGTGAGCTTTCTAGAGTCCAAGGCTGATCCTCCTCCATCTGTTCCAGTTATAGACTTTTGTATTCAGATACTACTGTGTATATGTGTATTTTTGATACTGTGTAGTACTCTTATTTTGGTTATAGTCGCTCTTGTATCGACCTTACCAGGTCTTGGGAGGGATTATTTGTATATTTTGTCCTCTTCCTTCTCTTGTACAATATATTATGTATATATATATATATATTCTTCGCTTTCGCTTATATTATTGTCGTTGTTGGTCTTCCTTGTTGCTTCTTTCCATCTTTCGCCCGTTAGCCCGTTACTTGCCGTTTGAGCTATGGCTTGGCTTACCCACTGATGGGTTGAAGTAGGTGCCACCATGACCTAAGAAATTAGATCATGACAACTTGGTATCAGAGTCTAGGTTTCACTGGTACTGTTGGTACAAGAGCCAATGTTTAGTAGAGTCCCACGGATCGGTACAGAGACATCTGTATCCTATCTTTGGGAGGCTACAAGGCATTTTTAGGAAAGTCTCATCTTTTGATTTATTTTTATGCTCTATGTCTATAGCAGTTTCTAAATCCCTATTTGTCTTACTCTTTCATAGATGGCTAGGATGCGGGGTACGATAACTAGGGTTTAAAACCCCCAAGACAGCTGTTAGAGCTCCATCTAGGGGCAGAGGTTGGCCCCGAGGTCGAAGGTAGGCTAGAGCTATAACCCCAGTTTGAGATTAGGCTAGGAAGCCATCGCCAGATCCTGTTATAGCTCCTAAGCCTGAGATAGCTCCAGAGTTTCCGCCAGCACAGCAGCAGGTGGCCCAGGGGAGAGCCCAGGCCCTACCCAACTTTATATCATCTTTAGTTCTCCGTGATGTATTGGTTCAGTTATTGGGTTTAGTTGGCGGTCCGCTGATCGATTGAGCTCAGCCTACAACACAGGGTGTATTCATTTAGGGGCACAACCTGTAGCTGCAGCTCCCAGAGCAGAGGTTTTGCCAACATCGGTAGTTCCACAGCCTGTAGTAGCCCAGCCAGCTATGTCTGCGGAGGAGTAGAAGATGCTGGGCCAATTTCTGAGATTAACTTTACCCAGGTTTGTCGGGACCTCAGGAAAGGATGTTTATGAGTTCCTGACTAGTTGTGAGGAGAGGTTACAGAATTTAGGGTTGGTTGAGTCACATGGAGTGGACTTTATTGCTTATTGATTCCAGGACAGCTGGTTCTCTACCTGTGACTTGGACTCAGTTTTACAGGCTTTCTTGGGGAAGTATATGCCTCTCAGCATGCGCAAACACCTGAGAGATGAGTTTTTTTCTTTGAGATAGGGTTCTATGTCTGTGGCCGAGTATGAGGCGAGATTTCACGAGTTTTCCAGATACGCCACTATGATTCTGCCTACTGAGTACGAGCGAATCTGATACTTTGTGAGGGATTTGAGACTGCCGCTGTGCAGGGCTACTTAGAGTTTGGTGACTTTGGGGAAGTATTTTTCTGACATTGCTGAGCATATTTATTCTACAGAGAAGATGGATCATGAGGCCCAAGGGGGCAGCAATAAGAGCCCTAATTATTAGGGCAGTTATAGTTTAGAGGACGAGGGTTTTAGGTTAGGTACCTCCAGTAGCAGCCTTATCAGTGTCAGGGTCAGTCTAGTAGGCCAGTTCAGGCAGTACTTCAGATATCAGACGCGGGTCAGCCTGATTATAGTAGTTCTGGTGGTCAGAGTAGTCGTCAGCCGTAGAGGGGTGTTCAGTTTGGGCCGTCGGGCAGACGTGGTCATTACTGGTGTCTCCTAAACTATACCTCCAGGAAAGTATAACGCGGTCGCTGTTTCAAATATAGAACCCAACTAGGTTGGAGTCGATCCCACAGGGAATAGGACGGACTTCTATCGAATGCTTGTCCGAGTAAATGGCAAATAAGTAAAAAAAGGGGTTTTTGTAAACAAATAGTAACAGTGACAATTGTTGATTGTCAGATTTGTGATCAAGTACTAGAAAGGCAATAGGACTGTGATCCCCAAGATCCCTTAACTCCACCAGGTACTTGTGCTGGCAAACTATCCCGCTGCGTTGCATGCAAAATCTAACAAGATAAGTTCATTTAAACGTCTCTCAACCTTGGTTCAATGAATTTCACTCTTCTCCTCTCGGTCTCTGAGTGTCGCGCTACTAACCCTTGTTCTTGATCTCAAATAACTATACCTGTTACAGCTTAAGTTATTAGATGAAGGTTGATAGCTTCAAATCTCTTTTGTTATTCCCTTTTCCCAATCTCCACTTCTCTCTTGAGCAAGTTTAGAATATAGGTGAGTTTTCAACAGTTGCAATTGTTAGAATATCAATTATAACGAAGGAAATAACAATACATGCAGTCACACCGGTTCAGAATTGCTTCGCACTTGACCCATTTTGTTAATTCCTTATGGTTCACACAACCCTAGTCGAGAGATTTAGCTACTCATGATTGCAAGAACACAAGAAGAATTCAATAATGAAAACATAATTATGAACTCACAAGAAGAATAAAACTCTGAAATCTCACTATAAATCAAAACCCCAGAATCGATGTTTGAGATTACAAGTTTAATGTGTTTATGAACCTCAAAATAATGTAATAGACAACTCCCTAAACATAGGACAACATAGGGGTATTTATAGATACAAAATGAATCCTATCCTAAAACATGTAGGAGAAAAAAGTTGACAACTTTCCAAGGACCGTGACTTGAGGTCATGGGCTCAACCCACAGACCGTGGGTCCAGATCGTAAGAATCAGACATCAATGCACAATTATAGAAGTTGACTCACGACCTTGACCTACGGTCTATCTATGGTCCTTGAGTCACTTCTGTGAAATTTAACTCCGCTTTTTTGTCTTCAAAAACTTCATTCCAGTGCATGCTTCTTCCCGTCTTCTCCATTTTGCCTCCAAAACCTATTTTCCTGCTAGATAGAATAGAAAACACATCATACCTATCAAACATACCCAAGTTATTGCATATTTTCCTTGTTTTAGGCATCAACGCCCTCAACTTAGAACTTTTACATGTGCTCAGGCAAACAAAACGAAACAAACACATTTGATGCGTAACTAAGAGAAACCTAAGAGATCTTTGGTAGTCGACTCATTGCTTTTTGCACCAAAACTTTTCAACCCCCTCCTATTTACAAACAAAACCACTGTGTGTATACATACAACTTATTCTTATGACATAGAAGGGATCAAGTGATGGCCTCAGATTATGAACAAACAACTAAGCATATATGCAAATGCGTTATCCGAACAAATAGTAGCTAACTGTCACGTCCCGAATCCCATCAGGACGGATTGGCACTCATAGTCGACAAGGCCCGAGAGAACCAAGCTTTGCCTCTATTCAACCATATGCATGCCATAGGAAACCCATAATCACATAATAGCTTTAGATATCAACAATGGAATTCATGGAACATGATATATATATTCACATATGCAAAACTTGGCCGTTGAGGCCACCAAGTCAAAAACGACATATACCTTTTACATTTATACACCCACAACCGTCTACAAAAGCCTCTAAAAAATGCAATGACCAAAATGAACTAAAAGTCGGGACAAGTCCCCGCTTTATATAACATGTACAACACCAAAACATATGTACAACTGTGACTCGGAGAAGCCCCGAACTAACTGGAGCTCACCAATGATCTGAAATAACTGGCAACCTACTGTGGAGGCCTACTAGTACCTGCGCCTGCAGCAAGTAAGGTAAATTCTCCAAGAGGGGTCAGTACGAAGAATGTATTGAGTATGTAAGACAATATGAAACTTTTATGATATGTAAAGATGTCAAAGAACTCAAGTTCAAATGCATAATCAATATAGATAAGTCACAATGTAGATGAGTCAGTATTCTGTACTTTGGAAACCATGTATATTGCTTTCGTTACTTTCTTTGTATCTTTAATTCAATGATTATTCATCTTAGCTTGTGACATGTGATACCCGGGCCCCGACTGAACAGTGGGTTTCAAACATAACATAGCATTATGTTGGGATCGGCTCGAGCTAGGCTTATGCCCCTAGAGCTGTCACCCTATGAATTAATGTATATATCAGGATCGGCTCGAGCTAGGTTAGTACCTCTAGAGCTGCCACCCATACAACATTTCAGGTTCAGCTCGAGCTAGGTTATTACCTCTAGAGCTGCCCCCTGTTAGGATCGGTCCAAGCTAGGCTTATGCCCCTAGGACTGCCCCCTGATTTGGGATCGACTTGAGCTAGGTATTTCGCCCCCAAAGCTGCCACCCTTACTTGATCATTGACCACATATGCATTACTTTATTCATTACTTTGAGATTGATACAATGAAAGTCATAACTTTACTTGGAACTTTGGATCATTAACCAATGAGTGAGAGACATGTGAATAACTTGGCAACATAACATTATTAGAACCATAACACCATGGAAACCATTGAACAATAATCCATGACCAAGAGACATAAGTATAATCACTATTGGAAACATTAGAGCATAACCTTATTTGAGCTTTTGGAACATTAACCATGAATATGAGACATGAGATTCACAAATGATCAATGAGTAGGAAATATATGACAATGACCATGGATAACCGAATATGGGATACCTTAGCACATTTCGGGATGGAACAAGCGTAATGTCAATGTGAATACTATTTACCGCAGAAAGATACAGACAAAGTAACCTTACATACCTTGTACTCTCAATACGGATATACAATCTTAGATGTGCACACAATAGTCCCGCTCCTTCTTTATGTGTCACTCTACAACACAAATACATAACGGGATTTACATTAACCACCAACTACTTTACAAATGCATATAACGTCAATGAGTTACATGTTTGCCTTTGAACATGTCATTTCCCCTTGACAAAACCATTGATGAAATTATTATTCCAAAAATCCCACAATATTCCCAACATTGACCAATACATGATAATCAATACATTTCAACACAACACTTCTCCTTTACACTTTCTTATCCATCACAAATAATCCATCAACTTACCTTAATACACCTCATAGCACATATCGGCCAAAATCCCCCAATTTACACTTATAGAAAAATAACAAGTTAAATAACAAAAATAACACCATACATGTTCATATTTTATCCATACCATACTCTTTCATCAAAGGCACAAGTCCTAATTCAAGCTTGAATCCCATGGATCACAAATCTTATACAAAAACACAAAGTAACATGTCCAACATTTCCAAGCACAACCAACATGATTTACATACTCTTTCATGCATATAATATATTAATCCATAACAATAATCACTTACCCAAGCTTGAAATGTGATGATCTTGCTCCAAAATTGACTTTGAGTTCTTTAGGGTTTGAGAGAAATGTTTGAGAAAATATCTAAAAAAACATGAGAGTTCCAAATGAAGAAAATCTGATTTTTGGGTCTATATATAGTCCTTGGGGTCATCCTTAGCCATTCTTGGCATTTAATGCTATATTTGACTTAGTCAATAGAAGATTGGATCATGTGACCCATGTCTTTTGCCTCATTTTGGGCTTTTATTGAGCCGAAATCACTTAACCCAATAAAATCAATAATTTCTTGTGTTTAATTCATCTTATACGTTTTACAACAATATTCCCACTCATGCTACTCATATCCGTAGCTTCAATCCCAAAAACAAGTGATTCTAGCCACGTTTGGCTTATTTTGACCTTAAGGGCAAAACTGTCATTTTGACTCCAAATTTGTTCTCGAGTAATTTTATCATACCAATATAATATTTCATTCATTTCATGTATATACTCATGGTTGTATAAGAAGCGTGGCAAAAATCGGCTCAGTACGTCACCGGGCACCCTTAGGACTTAGAAAATTTCCAACTTTCGAAAAAGTGGAAAAACCAGCGTGGCACGCCCTTGGGCGCACCAAATTGCTGCCTCTGGACTAAAAATTTTAGCCCAGAGCGGCATGGCACACCCCCTGGCGCACCCCAACCTAAGATTTTTTGAAAATTTCATTTTTCGACTTTTCTTCACGGGTTTGGTTAGATACTTCAAGTCCCATTCTTTAACTTACTTCTTAACCTTAATATACTTTGTTTAAAGGTCTTCTTACCCTCGTTTTAAACCCCACAACTTCTCCAAGAAAATCAGAAAACACCTCCTACGAAGAGCTAATCACATATACGAGACCAAATTTCAATTTTTCTCATTCATAACATTACCAAATACATACGTATGGCTCTCGACACCTAAGTAAACATTATTTAATGTCATCAAGTAGGGTTGGGAAGGTACGGGGTGTTACACTAACAATGCAACCCATGTACTCTTACAGTAAAAAATTCCCATACACTCACAATATACTAATGAATATCAACATAGGGACTGGATCAAAACACTCTCCCTCTCAAAGAAGTTCAAGCAGTGTGCGTGAAATACCATAGGCTTGCCCTTGTTTTTTATGCCTTAGTTTTTTGGATAGTTGGACTAGGATCACTATAGGACTTTCAACCACTTGTAATGTAGGCTTGGGGACAGGTGTGGTACCTTTTGTCACGCCTCGAATCCGATCGGGACATGATTGGCACCCGTAGCCGATAAGGCCCGAGAGAACCAACCTTTGCCTATGCTCAATCATATGCCTGTCATAAGAAACCCATAAGCACATAACAGCTATAGAGACCAACAATGGAATTCACAGAATATGATATATATATATGCGCGAAACTGGGCCGTTGAGGCCACCGAGTCAAATACGACATATCCCTTTCACATTTATACACCCACACATGTCTACAAAAGCCTCTAACAAAGCATTGACCAAAATGGACTAAAAGTCGGGACAAGTCCCTGCTTTATACAACAAGTACAACACCAAAACATATTTACACTGACTTGGAGAAGCCCCGAATTAGCTGGAGCTCACCAATGATCTGCAACGACTGGCAACCTACTGTGGAGGCCTACTAGAACCTGCGCCTGCAACAAGTAAGGTAAATTCCCCAAAAGGGGTCAGTACGAAATAAGTACTGAGTATGCAAGGCTCAGATGAAACTGTACAACACATGAATATTTCAATGAACTCAAAACATATGAATAATCAATGTGAATAAGTCACCCATTTTGCAGTTTGGGAAACCATGTGGATTGCTTGCATTACTTTCTTTACTTTCTTTATCTCAATGCTCAATGATAACAATGTACCCGGGCCCCTACTGATCAGTGGGTCTTTTCATATCATATCATCATATTGGGATCGAGTCGAGCTAGGCTTATGCCCCTAGACTTGCCACCCATAAATCAATACATCAGGATCGAGTCGAGCTAGGCTTACGCCCCTAGACTTGCCAGCCATAAATCAATACCTCGGGATCGAGTCGAGCTAGGCTTACGCCCCTAGACTTGCCACCCATAAATCAATACCTCGGGATCGAGTCAAGCTAGGCTTATGCCCCTAGACTTGCCACCCATACTTGATCATTGACCACATTTGCATTACTTTGATCTTTACTTTGAGATTGATACTTGGATAGTCATAACATTACTTTGAACTTTGAAACATAATATTGTTGGAAGCTTTGGATCATTAACCAAGAATATAAGAAAATGAGATTCACAATTGATCAATGAGTAGGAAATATATGACAATGACCATGGATAAGTGCATATGGGATACCTTAGTACATTTCGGAATAGGACTAGTGAAATGTCGATGTGAACACTATTGGCCGTAGAAAGATACGGACAAAGTAACCTTACATATCTTAGATTCGCAATACGAATATATAATCCTAGAGGTGCGTACAATGGTCCCGCTCCTTCTTTATGTGTCACTCTACAACACAAATACAATACAGAATTCACATTAACCACCAACTACTCTTCAAATGCATATAACATCAATGAGTCACATATTTGTCCTTAAACATTCCACTTCCCCTTAAGAAAACCATTGACAAAATTATTATTCCAAAAAGTCCATAATATTCCCAACATTGACCAATACATGATAATTGATACATTTCACCACAACACTTCTCCTTTACATTTTCTAATCTATGCCACATCACAAATAATCCACCAAATTACCTTAATACAACTCATAACACATATCGGCCAAAATCACACATTTTCCACTTATAGACAAGAACAAGTTTAATACTAAAAATAACATCGTACATGTTCATATTTTGTCCATACCATGCTTTTTCATCAAAGGCACAAGTCCTAATTCAAGTTCAAATCACCAAGATAGCACATCTTTCACCAAAGGCAAAAATACACTATTCACCACTTTGCCAACACAACTATCATAATATACATAATCTCCCATGCATATAATATGTTAATCTATGAGAATAAATACTTACCAAGGCTTGGAATAGGATGATCTTGTCCAAGGAGTCCAAAGGAATATTTTGCTTTAGGATTTGGAACTTAAAGAAATATTTGAGAAAATATCATAAAGGCATGAGAGTTTTGGAAAATTAAAATCTGATCTTGGGGCCTTTATATAGACCCCAAGTCAAGCTTATCCATTCCTTGGCATTAAATGTGGTCAAAGTGGAAGAATGGGTCTTTTTGCCCTTTGGGCCAATTCTTTTAATTCCAATTTGGGCCTAACTTTGGGCCCAATAACACATATCCATGTAACCCATCAAATTTCATGTATTATTCACCATATATCTCATGTTTACATAATTTCATAATGTCACGACAATATTCTCTTGCGAGATTCTCATTCGTCGCTTCGATCGCAAAAATAGGAATTCTAGTCGCCCTTTGCTTCATTGGACATTTTAGATCACTATTCACATTTCATGATTTGATCATGTAGGAGTATGTAGGAGTGTATTGAAGTGTTTGAAGCTTTAACAATGCTCAAAGAACTCCAAAGAACCAAAATAAACCATCCAAGAAGCGTCGTCGAATTGCGTTACAAAACGGGTTCGAAAAGGCACAAGATTTGTGCCTTGCGCCACTAGCTGCAAAGCAGGCTGTGGCGCAAGAAATGAGACTTCTCTGAATTCTCTGAATGCAGGTGGCTTGCGCCACACCCCTGAAACAGGGTAGTGGTGCAAGTTTCAGCACCTTGCTGAATTTTTCGGCCACTTCTCCGATACTTGCATATCGTCCAATACCTTATCAAAACACTACAAAATACTTACTTAGTGATCTTAATCATCAAGTAAACATGACTCCAAGTCACCAAATGAGGTTAGAATGTGTACGGGGTATCACCCGAATACTCCACAAAATCACAAAACACCTCCTACAAAGGTCTAATCGCACATATCAAGTCCGATATCATATGTTTCACCAATGACACTATAAAACACTTACTCATGGCATCTCAACACCTAGGTAGATATGACCCCAAGGTATCAAGTGAGGTTAGAAAAAAATACGGGGTGTTACATTCTTCCCCCCTTAGAAACATTCGTCCTCGAATGTTAACAACCTCGTCTTACATACAACAAATGCATTTCTACTTTAACATACATATACACATTCACATAATGCTCTTAAAGACTTACTTGTTAATGTTCCACCTCCGCACTGTGAACTTCTTGGTCCATTTGAAATAGATGGGGATACTTGGATTTCATCACTTCTTCCACTTCCCATGTGATATCCTCTAAGTGTTGGTTTCTCCAAAGGACTTTTACGGATGCTATGTCTTTATTTCTCAATCTCTTTACTTGTCGATCTAGGATAGCAATGGGCACCTCTTCATAAGTGAGATCCTCTGTAACTTGAACATCTTTTACGGTAACAATACGAGCTGGATCTCCTATACATTTTCGAAGCATCGACACATGAAATACCGGATGGACTGAGGAAAATTCCTGGGGTAGTGCCAACTCATACGCGACTTGCCCAATTCTTCTAATGATTTCATATGGGCCTATGTAACGTGGGCTCAATTTCCCTTTCTTTTCGAACCGCATTACCCCTTTCATCGGTGACACCTTTAGGAATACCCAATCACCTATGGCAAATTCAAGTCCTCTTCTCCTAACATCAACATAGGACTTGTGCCGACTCTGGGCCGTTTGTAATCGTTGTTGGATCACTTTGATCTTCTCCATAGCCTGATGAACAATATCTGGCCCAAGTAAAGTAGTTTCACCTGCTTCAAACCATCCAATTGGTGATCTACATTTCCTTCCGTACAAAGCTTCATAAGGTGCCATTTTAATACTTGAATGATAGCTATTGTTATACGCAAATTCAATAAGAGGCAAATGGTCATCCCAACTGCCTTGAAAATCTAATGCGCAAGCTCGTAGCATATCTTCAAGTGTCTGAATAGTACGTTCTGCTTGTCCATCAGTCTGGGGATGGAAAGCCGTACTCAAATTCACCCGTGTACCCAAACTTTGCTGGAAAGATCTCCAAAAGTGTGCAGTGAACTGTGCTCCTCTGTCGGATATAATGGAAAGTGGAATACCATGCAATCGTACTATCTCTTTCACATACAACTTCGCATAATCCTCAGCTGTATAGGTCGTCTTGACCGGTAGAAAATGCGCTGATTTAGTAAGTCGATCCACTATGACCCATATGGAATCAAACTTCCGCAATGTACGAGGCAAACCCGTAATGAAATCCATATTAATCATATCCCACTTCCAGACTGGAAGATTGATAAATTGCATGTAACCTCCCGATTTCTGATGTTCCACTTTCACTTGTTGACAATTTGGGTACTGCGCGACAAATTCTGCAATGTTCTTTTTCATGTTGCCCCACCAATACACTTCTTTCAATTCATGGTACATTTTAGTAGCACCCGGATGAATAGAATAGCGCGAATGGTGTGCCTCTGTCATTATTCGTGTCCTCAGCTCATCTACGTCCGGTACACATAATCTCCCTTGACATTGAAGTACCCCTTCCTGTGTAAGATCAAATGCTTTGGTCAAATTTTGCTGCACATTTTCCTTTAGCTGCAATAAAATAGAATCCGCAAATTGCTTCTCTTTTACTTCAGCTATCAAGGAGGATTCTGCTGCATTCTGCATAATAACTCTATCATCTGAGGATTCAATAAGGTGAACTCCCAAGCTGGCTAGTTGATTCAAATCTTTGATTATCTCATGCTTTTCATTCAACTGACCACTAGTGCTTTCTACTACCTTACGGCTTAATGCATCAGCTACTACATTTGCTTTGCCTGGGTGATAAAGAATATCAATGTCATAGTCTTTTAAAAGCTCTAACCACCTTCATTGCCTCAAATTGAATTCCTTCTGCTTAAAAAGATATTGCAAGCTTTTGTGATCTATATAAATATCAACATGAACTCCATACAGATAATGACGCCATATCTTTAAAGCAAACACTACCGCTGCCAATTCAAGATCATGTGTGGGATAATTCTTCTCATGTGGCCGCAACTGTCGTGAGTCATATGCTATCACCCTACCATGTTGCATCAACACACATCCGAGACCAATCCCGGAAGCATCACAATACACTGCATAGCCCTCTGTGCTTTCAGGAAGTACTAACACTGGTGTGGAAGTCAACTTATCTTTCAATTTTTGAAACCCTCTTTCACATGCATCATTCCATTGAAATTTAATTGCCTTGTGAGTTAACTTTGTCAATGGTGCCGCAATAGAAGCAAACCCTTCTACAAATCTTTGGTAATAACCTGCCAAACCCAGAAAACTGCGAATCTCTGTAGGTGTCGTAGGTCTTGGCCAATTTTTCACTGCTTCTATCTTCTGTGTATCAACTTGGATCCCTTCATCTGACACAATGTGACCCAAGAATGCGACTGATTGTAACCAAAACTCACATTTGGAGAATTTTGCATACAACTTACGCCCACGGAGGATTTGCAACACTTGCCGTAAATGATTAGCATGGTCTTCTGGTGATCTTGAATAGACAAGGATGTCATCTATAAACACCGTGACGAACACGTCCAGAAAAGGCTTAAACACCCTATTCATCAAATCCATAAACACAGCCGGTGCATTTGTTAGTCCAAATGACATAACTAAAAATTCATAATGGCCATACCGTGTTCGAAAAGCTGTCTTGGGTACATCCTCCTGTCTAACTCTGACTTGATGATAACCCGACCTCAAGTCAATTTTCGAAAAACATTTGGCACCCTGTAACTGATCAAACAAATCATCAATGCGAGGAAGGGGATATTTGTTCTTGATCGTTACCTTATTCAATTGCCGATAGTCGATGCACATCCTCAATGTGCCATCTTTCCTGCGTACGAATAATACCGGTGCACCCCACGGGGACATACTAGGCCTAATGAAGCCCTTGTCCAGCAAATCTTTCAACTGTTCCTTCAATTCACGCAGTTTCGTTGGAGCCATTCTATATGGAGGGATAGAAATAGGCTGAGTGCCTGGAATCACATCAATGCCGAATTCCACTTCTCGTTCTGGGGGTAAACCTGGAAGATCCTCTGGAAATACATCAAGAAATTCATTGACTACCGGTACTGACTGTGGAGTTAATGGTTCCACATCATTATCTTTCACTCGTACCAAATGACATATGTATCCCTTGGCAATCATTTTTCTGGCTTTCAAATAAGAAATAAATCTTCCTCATGGTGCCCCTACATTACCCTGCCATTCAAGAACATTTTCTTGTGGAAAACAAAATTGTACCTTCTTGGCCCGGCAATCTACCATGGCATAACAAGAGGCCAACCAATCCATTCCCATAATTACATCAAAATCCACCATGTCCAATTCAATGAGATCGGCCAACGTATCATGACCACACGCCGTTACCACACAGTTACGATATACTCTCTTTGCAATAATATATTCACCAACTGGTGTAGACACTTCAATTGATTTAATTAATAATTTCGGTGTCTTTGCAAATTTCACCGCAACAAATGGAGTAACATAGGAAAATGTAGAACCTGGGTCAATTAGTGCATATACATTATGTGAGAATATGGATAATGTACCTGTGACAACATCAGGGGAAGCCTCTGAATTCTGGCGGTCCACCAAAGCATAAGTGTGATTCTGGACCCCGCTAGTACTGGCTGCTCCTCTGGTCCCTCTACCACGGCTAACAGGCTGCACACCTTGGCCCAGTAAAGGAACCGATGCTGATGATGCAACAGCCGACCCAACCGGTCGTGCTATACCATCCATGCTCCTCTGTGGACAATCCCTCGCTATATGCCCTGGCATACCACACCAAAAGCAGACATTCGTTCCTGCCCGACATGTGCCTGGGTGAATACGCCCACAGTGTTGACACTGCTGACGAGGAAAACCTACTGACTGTGATCCATGACCCCCACTACTCTGCCCAGCTGAACCACCTCTAAACCCTCGATACTGAGAGTAAGCACCCCCTGTAGAATAAGAGAACGATGGTCTAGGTGGTCTAGGAAACATACGGGGTCTAGATCCTCTTTGGGACATCATAGGTGGTCCCATAGGCCTAGCCCTTTTGGACTGTCCCCTATCAAATTCATGAACTCTTCTCCTCTGTCGTTGGTCTTCCATTTTTTGGGCAAAGTCTTGTATGCGAGCAATATCCATGTCCCTATTCAAGGCCGCAATAGTGCAATCTCTTACCAAATATGGCTCTAGTCTGTCCACGTATCTATGGACCCTGTGTGTCATCGTATCCACAACATTTGGCGCATATCGAGACAAGGAATTAAATTGCAAGCTATATTCCCTGACACTTAGATTTCCCTGACGAAGATTTAGGAATTGATCCGCACGTGCCTCACGGATCTCATAGGGCAAGTAATGATCAAGGAAAGCCACTTTAAACTCTTCCCACGTAGGTGGGGTTGCATCAATATCACGAGATTTCTTCCAATCCTTGTACCACAATATTGCCTCTCCTTTCAACCTGTACGCAGCAAGTTCCACTGTTTCTACCCCTGTCACATGCATAACTTCCAAGGCCCTCTGAATTTGATCCACGAAGTCCAGTAGATCTGATTTTGGATCTGCCCCTGTGAAGATAGGAGGGTCCAATTTGAGGAAATCCTGTGTTCTGCGACTTGCTACTCTAGCCGCATCATCATCATGTGTCATTGGACCAGCTCGTCCTTAATTCTGGGCTGCCACTAACTGTGTTAACATCTGTACTGCATTCTTAAGATCCTGGTCCGTAGTATTGACTGGTGGTTCTACAGGTACTTCCTTTCTTTTCGGCTCTTCTGGAGCTGAAGAAGTAGAAGAAGCTCGCGTTGCAAATGCAGTTTCAGCCCCACCTTGATCAACTTGTTCAGGTGGTGGTCTACTTGTTCCCTCTCCAGCAATTCTATTTATCAGCTTACTTTTACCTTTTCCTCTTTCTTTTCTAGTGTTCGACATTTTGACTATACCAAAGAAAAACAATTACCAAGATCAGATACAATGCAACTTACAACATTGGCTCTATTGCACGATCTAGAATAAAGAACAGAAACAACATCCTAAATGTCCCGTAGACTCCTACTTATAAATGTGGTGCACAACACATCGATAAGTAAGACTCTACTCAGACACGACTTTGTAGACACCCGTAGAACGAACTGCTTTGATACCACTTTTGTCACGCCTCGAATTCGATCGGGACATGATTGGCACCCGTAGCCGATAAGGCCCGAGAGAACCAACCTTTGCCTATGCTCAATCATATGCATGTCATAAGAAACCCATAAGCACATAACAACTATAGAGACCAACAATGGAATTCACGGAACATGATATATATATATGCGCAAAACTGGGCCGTTGAGGCCACCGTGTCAAATACGACATATCCCTTTCACATTTATACACCCACACATGTCTACAAAAGCCTCTAACAAAGCATTGACCAAAATGGACTAAAAGTCGGGACAAGTCCCCGCTTTATACAACATGTACAACACCAAAACATATTTACACTGACTTGGAGAAGCCCCGAATTAGCTGGAGCTCACCAATGATCTGCAACGACTGGCAACCTACTGTGGAGGCCTACTAGAACCTGCACCTGCAACAAGTAAGGTAAATTCCCCAAAAGGGGTCAGTACGAAATAAGTACTGAGTATGCAAGGCTCAGATGAAACTGTACAACACATGAATATTTCAATGAACTCAAAACATATAAATAATCAATGTGAATAAGTCACCCATTTTGCAGTTTGGGAAACCATGTGGATTGCTTGCATTACTTTATTTACTTTCTTTATCTCAATGCTCAATGATAACAATGTACCCGGGCCCCTACTGATCAGTGGGTCTTTTCATATCATATCATCATATTGGGATCGAGTCGAGCTAGGCTTATGCCCCTAGACTTGCCACCCATAAATCAATACATCGGGATCGAGTCGAGCTAGGCTTACGCCCCTAGACTTGCCACCCATAAATCAATACCTCGGGATCGAGCCGAGCTAGGCTTACGCCCCTAGACTTGCCACCCATAAATCAATACCTCGGGATCGAGTCGAGCTAGGCTTATGCCCCTAGACTTGCCACCCATACTTGATCATTGACCACATTTGCATTACTTTGATCTTTACTTTGAGATTGATACTTGGATAGTCATAACATTACTTTGAACTTTGAAACATAATATTGTTGGAAGCTTTGGATCATTAACCAAGAATATAAGAAAATGAGATTCACAATTGATCAATGAGTAGGAAATATATGACAATGACCATGGATAAGTGCATATGGGATACCTTAGTACATTTCGGAATAGGACTAGTGAAATGTCGATGTGAACACTATTGGCCGTAGAAAGATACGGACAAAGTAACCTTACATACCTTAGATTCGCAATACGAATATATAATCCTAGAGGTGCGTACAATGGTCCCTCTCCTTCTTTATGTGTCACTCTACAACACAAATACAATACGGAATTCACATTAACCACCAACTACTCTTCAAATGCATATAACATCAATGAGTCACATATTTGTCCTTAAACATGCCACTTCCCCTTAAAAAAACCATTGACAAAATTATTATTCCAAAAAGTCCATAATATTCCCAACATTGACCAATACATGATAATTGATACATTTCACCACAACACTTCTCCTTTACATTTTCTAATCCATGCCACATCACAAATAATCCACCAAATTACCTTAATACAACTCATAACACATATCGGCCAAAATCACACATTTTCCACTTATAGACAAGAACAAGTTTAATACTAAAAATAACATCGTACATGTTCATATTTTGTCCATACCATGCTTTTTCATCAAAGGCACAAGTCCTAATTCAAGTTCAAATCACCAAGATAGCACATCTTTCACCAAAGGCAAAAATACACTATTCACCACCTTGCCAACACAACTATCATAATATACATAATCTCCCATGCATATAATATGTTAATCCATGAGAATAAATACTTACCAAGGCTTGGAATAGGATGATCTTGTCCAAGGAGTCCAAAGGAATATTTTGCTTTAGGATTTGGAACTTAAAGAAATATTTGAGAAAATATCATAAAGGCATGAGAGTTTTGGAAAATAAAAATCTGATCTTGGGGCCTTTATATAGACCCCAAGTCAAGCTTATCCATTCCTTGGCATTAAATGTGGTCAAAGTGGAAGAATGGGTCTTTTTGCCCTTTGGGCCAATTCTTTTAATTCCAATTTGGGCCTAACTTTGGGCCCAATAACACATATCCATGTAACCCATCAAATTTCATGTATTATTCACCATATATCTCATGTTTACATAATTTCATAATGTCACGACAATATTCTCTTGCGAGATTCTCATTCGTCGCTTCGATCGCAAAAATAGGAATTCTAGTCGCCCTTTGCTTCATTGGACATTTTAGATTACTATTCACATTTCATGATTTGATCATGTAGGAGTATGTAGGAGTGTATTGAAGTGTTTGAAGCTTTAACAATGCTCAAAGAACTCCAAAGAACCAAAATAAACCATCCAAGAAGCGTCGTCGAATTGCGTTACAAAACGGGTCCGGAAAGGCACAAGATTTGTGCCTTGTGCCACTAGCTGCAAAGCAGGCTGTGGCGCAAGAAATGAGACTTCTCTGAATTCTCTGAATGCAGGTGGCTTGCGCCACACCCCTGAAACAGGGTAGTGGCGCAAGTTTCAGCACCTTGCTGAATTTTTCGGCCACTTCTCCGATACTTGCATATCGTCCAATACCTTATCAAAACACTGCAAAATACTTACTTAATGATCTTAACCATCAAGTAAACATGACTCCAAGTCACCAAATGAGGTTAGAATGTGTACGGGGTATCACCCGAATACTCCACGAAATCACAAAACACCTCCTACAAAGGTCTAATCGCACATATCAAGTCCGATATCATATGTTTCACCAATGACACTATAAAACACTTACTATGGCATCTCAACACCTAGGTAGATATGACCCCAAGGTATCAAGTGAGGTTAGAAAAAAATACGGGGTGTTACAATATGGATACGGTGACTCAACCCTTCTTGACACTACACTATTTTGACTCCACTTTCCAACCATACTCATTTTACTCTCCCTTATTTTCCTTCATTTGTTTTCAGATTTTGGTTGTAATTTTCTTTACGATTTTAATATTTTTTTTTCTTTTTTTCCTTTTTTTTTTATTTTTGCAAACTCTGTTTTTTTCACTTATTTTCTTTCTTCTTCACACCCAACTCTGTTTTCCTTTCTTTTACTAACCCCTTCTTTATACCTATACCAAGCTACACATCTTATAATAGCCACCCTCAACTTAGGCGATTTGCCTGAGTTGAGGTACACAATGTCTAAGGAGGGACCAGGGCTAAGACAGGTTCATTGTAAGTCAAAATGGGAAGGTGACTAGGCTAATGAAAGAAAAAGGTCAATTAAGGATCAAACTCGGGATCAAGGGATACTTCATTTGGTTGGGCATTTAGGCTAAAAGTGGACTTATTCAAAAATGGCCTATGATCCTTTCCTAACCACTATCCTATAACCTAGGCAAGACTAACCGGGCAAGTTCTGGATTGTACACACAAAGTGAACTCAGTAATGACCTCACACACACATAGCACAGGGTTACACTATCGACTACTACCTATCCAATTCATGCATTGATACGCTGCAGTCATTCTGCTTATAATACTGCCATAACAAGATCCAACAGCTGTCACAAACTATCATAACTACACACACAGTCCAAAATAGAAATTTCAGGAGGGGTATCCTTTAAATACATAAAAAGCATCATCACACTTTCAAAACTTGTTCAAAACTGGACTGCACTAAGGTTCCCCTAGTTTTCTCCTACTTAAATATAAAAACACATAATAATATAAATAACAACCTAAACATGCCGGCTCTACTATGATAGCACTTTGAGGGAAAAGAAACACGACAACAAAACCCCTCAAGAGGACATATAGACCCACAAGTACCTCCTCCCCCACCAAATAAGCATTCATTCTCCCCAATACATTAGACCAAAGTAAAACAAAGGAGTTAGGAACATACCTGTGGAACCCTAGAAAGAGCAAGACACCTTGGGTTGCCTCCTAAGCAGCGCCTGATTTAACGTCGTAGCACAACGCGGGTGTCTTGATTGGTCAGACTTCATCAAGATATTCCTTGGGTTGGCTTCCAGGGTCATATGAACTATTTATTTTTGAAACCACCCTCATGTCCTTTGGCTTCTTCATAGTTCTACAAAAATTAAACGTGACTTCCTTATTATTCAGCCTGAATTTCAGCTCACCCCGCTCCATGTCCACCAATGCTTTGCTGGTGGCTAAAAATGGTCTCCCCAAAATTATGGGCATCTCAAAATCGACCTCACAGTCTAAGACAACAAAGTCAGTAGGAAAGATAAAGTTTTCAACCTTGACTAAAGCATCACATAATATGCCTACAGGCTTCTTGATCGTACGATCCACTATCAATAACTACATCTTTGCTGGCTCGGGGGTTCCTAAGCCTAATTTCTCGAATACTACCAGTGGCACTAAGTTAATGCTCACACCTAGGTCACACAAAGGTCTAGCAAAGTTAACTGACCCAATTGTGTATGGAACTGTGAAGGCACCGGGATCATCATTCTTTTGCACAAGAAAATGGGATGCAATTGCACTACAATGGTGCAAATCACAAACACACTCATAACTGATAGTTCTCTTCTTCGTGACCAACTCTTTCATGAGCTTTGCATATCCCAACATTTGTTTCAGTGCCTCCACCAATGGAATGTTTATAGGAAGTTGCTTCAATATGGACATGAACTTATGAAATTTTCCATCCTTCTCCTTCTTTTTCAAGTTCTGAGGTGTCACACCCCCGAATCCCAATGAGGCGTGTGTGGCACCCGAAGCCGACAAGGCCCGAGAGAACCAATCTTTGCTTATGTTCGTTCATATGCATCCATAAGAAATACAATTGTCATGTAAGAACTTATTCTGCTAATAACGAAATTCATGGAACATGTGCTAAATATATACATGTGTGGAACTTGGCCGACAGGGCCATCAGGTAATCATGTACATATACCTCCTACATTTGTCTTCCCACAACTGTCTACAAAGCCTCTACCAATACATGATCATGTATCTATATAATATTTACATAATACTAAAACCTAGTATTCACGTGTGACTTGGAAAGCCCCGAAGCAACTGGAGCTCACCAAAGACCTGTATATGATTCGCAGCCTACTGACGAAGTCTACTAATACCTGCACCTGCACATGTAAGGTAAGTCCCCGAGAGGGGTCAGTACGAAGAATGTACGGAGTATGTAAGGCCTTAAGAAAACGACAGCAATGCATCAATACATAAGAACTTCAATGGGAATAATTATAAGAAAAACTCTATATGTGGAATTATGTACATTTTCTCTGTGACTGTCATTTACGCTCATTCATACATAATAACAACAACCGTGGAATCAATATAAGAGAAATAGCAAATGGGAATAAACTCTCTTCCTGTATGTGGGGAACCATGTACCTTGCGTTTATTATATTTTTCACTTACATTCGTCGTCTTAATTAGTCATCCACCTTATTGGTGGGTTATTATGATCATCCACCTTTTTGGTGGGCATCCACTTTATTGTGGGTAGTCATCCACTCTTTGGTGGGCATCCACGTTATTGTGGGTAGTCATCCACTCTTTGGTGGGCATCCACGTTATTGTGGGTAGTAATCCACTCTTTAGTGGGCATCCACTTTATTGTGGGTAAACATTACATAACATTGCTTCCTTTACTTTCATTATTCTTTACTTCATACTTTAAGAGATTGGTACATTCACTTGTGAGAGATTGGTACTCTTGCTTATGAGAGATTAATACAATGATAATCATAACTTTATTTGAAGCTTTGGATCAACAATCAATGAGTGAGAAATATACAACTAAACATTATTGGAAACATTGGCACCATTGGTCAATAATCATTGAACAAGATACATGAGTCTAACTACTATCATCTTGGAACCATTGGAACAATAGTCAATGCATAAGAGACATGTGTATAACTCTATTGGAACTTGGGATCATGACGTGATTGGAACAATGCTATTCAACTAAACAAGCTCTCTTAACCTCATTACTCTCGTTGAGGTAGTTCTCTTAGAATTTACAACATTATGACAACTTAAGAACTTCCGTCCATAAATAAGAACTAAGTGGGTCATAACTCGTCTAGGAATAAAACACATATGAATAACAATATATATATCAACCTTAATCGGAATACTATCAAACCCCTTTGGAATAGAACACTGTTGGAACCTTAGGACAATGAGCACTAAATAAGACACATGAACATAACCACTATTGAGCTTTCGGAACATTATCAATGCATATGAGGCATGTGATTCACAAGTGATCAATGAGTAAGAAATATGGGACCATTACCCTTGGTAACCGGAAATAGGATACCTTAGAACATTTGGAACTTTTGACATATTAGCCAGTGAACATAATTCAACCAATGGACATGAGTCATATGATTCACCATTGACCAACGAATAAGGAACATGTGAGTAACTCTAGCCAACTATCGGATACGGAATACCTTAGAGTATTTTGGAATTGAATGAGTACTATGACAATGTGAACACCACATGCTGCAGAAGGATATAGAAGAATAACCTTACATACCTTTACTTCCAAGTATTAGTACACAAGTCTATATATGAACACAACAGTCCAGCTCCTTCCTTATGTTTCACTCTACAATACAAGTCCACAATGAAACTCTTGTTAACGATCATTTACCGTACAAGCGTACAAAACAAAAATGAACTATATGACTACCATATAACATCATGTCACCCCCTTACCATACAATCCAATGCATTTCCATATCAACAACACCATAACATTACACACATTGACCAAAAATCATACATCGATAGTATTTCACACCACACTTACCCTTACGCTTTTCTCTTTATCATTCCGTCACATTTTCTCCTTTATCACAACATATGAACAACATTCCATACTTCATACAGTCCAACACACCTCCATACAATACTCTAAAGTCATTCAAACAACATCACAAGTTGATAATTACATCCAAGAAGGGTGTCGGGGTCTCCGGGGGTCAGAGGGATACGAAAACAAACAAAACACAATTCTGGAATGAACTACACAGCCACCTGCACCCGCAAGTCAGTCACTTGCACACACAGATGGCCCTTGGCAGCAGCCAGTGCCATCTGCATTGGCATCTGCCCTCGTCTGCGGGGGCGGATGCCCATTTTTGTCCGAAATGGTTTTCTTTGGGTATTTTAATGCCACGAATGGTCCATGATCATCACCAAACATATTTGAACATATTTTTGATTATATTAAACACCAACATTCAGTCATCATCTCACAACACACATAACGACACCCAAAACCACATTTCACGGCCAATACGGCACCAAAACCATAATCAATTTCACAATATCAATTCTAAACGTTATATACAAGGATTAAAACAAGTAAGGCTATAATCACACTTCACATGTAAATATTTACTCCACCAACTTCACCTCCATCAAAACAACAAGTCCATCATCAAGTTTACAAGACAAACCACCCTCCGATTTAAGAAAACATGTAACCTTTCACACATGAGGCACTTCTCAAGACTTTACCAACATAACCAACATATTATACACCATATATCATGCATAAAATATATTAATTCATCATAATAAACACTTACCAAGCCGTGTACAAGGATGATCTTGGCCAAGAAAATGACTTAGGGTTCTTGAGAGTCAAATAAGAAATATTTGGAAAAGTCTAGAAAAGGCATGAGAGTTAAAATGCCATAAAAATCTGATTTTTCCTCTTTATATAGTCCCTCATGTCTCCCTTATCTTTTACCTAACATTTAATGCTATGTTGATTTGGTCAATTTGATAATATTGGAAGAATGGGTCAAAACCCCTTTTTGGACCATGTCTTTCTCATGTATTTGGGCCTCATTTAGGGCCCAATTGTACAAGCCTTTAAATGCCCACAAGTAAATACAAAATTCATAAATCCTCCCATGTTCTCATATTTCCATAAGTTTTATGGTTGTTAGCTAGACTTAGAAACGTACGGGGTGTTACATTCTTCCCCCCCTTAGGAACATTCATCCTCGAATGTTAACAACGTCGTCTTATGTGTAACAAATGTATTTCTATACGTATGCTCATATAGATAATTACTTAGTCTCTCTCCACTTTTGCACTTTTGCACCTTTCCCTTTCATTTGGAGCAACTATAAGTACCGTAGTCTCATCACTTTGTTTCCAGCTTCTCATCATTTATTTACTAACCCTTGCACTTGTCGATCTAGAATATCCATAGACATCTCTTCTTCGTGGGATCCTCCATAACTTGTACATTTTCAATAAGCGCAATGGATCTTGGCTCATGACTGGTGTTAACTTGTAGCTACTATTGTACCACCTAAATCTTCTCTCTATAACTTAGTGAACAAAATCGATCCCCAAGTAAGACAGTTCCACTTCCGCTAAATCAATTGATGCTTTAAACTTTCTTCTATATAAACCCTTGTAAGACACCATGGTGATACTTGACTAATACCATTATTACAAGTACATTCTGAAAAGGGTAGATGGTCACCCCAACTACCTTTGTAATACAACGTATAAGCTGGTAACATAATTTCAAGTGTTTGGATGATACGTTTTGCTTGTCCACCTATTTAAGGATGGAAAACTGTACCCAACTTCACTTGTATACCCAAACGTTCTGTATTTCTAACTGTTACCTCATATAGTTGCCGATAATCAATACGTATTCGCAATGTGCCATTTCTCTTTTGTGTGCCTCAACACTAGTTCATCCTACAAGGACATACTAAGTCTTACCACTTACATGTATATACCTTTGGCATAACTTCCCTTACGTCAGGATAAGAACAAATTTACCTTTCCGTTCAAAGACGGTCATTTATGGAAGAAAAATAGAAATGTACTTTCTTAGTTCGGCAATCGTCGTGTCATACAAGAAGCCAACCACTTCATACCCATTACAACATTAGAAATCCTTCATTTCCATCTCCATAAGATCAACCATTATAACATGATCAAACCATCTACTATACTATTTCGATGTGCCCTTTCAACTATAACAAATTCACCGACAGGTGGAAATACTTCAATTATCTTTTCACAGTACTAGATGGAGTATCAATCAGTATATATACATCATATAAAAATATGGTAATGTACCTGTACCTTCATCAGGGGGTGCCTCCTCATTCTGTCGGTTTAAGAGAGCGTAGGTGCGATTCTGAGTTCCCCTAGAATGAGCTGCTCCTCTAGCACCTCTACCTTGACCAGCAGGTCGTACACCAGATGACGATGTACCGACGGTTAACCCCGTAGGTCGCGCCATACTACCCGTGTCCTCTTGTCGACACTCTTTCATCAGATGTCCTGATATACCGCATCGCAAACAAACATTCGATCCATACCAGCATTCGCCTGAATGAAACTTCCCGCAGTGCTGGTACAGTTGATGAGAAAATCTTTCTATTTGTGACCCTCTACCCATACTACTTTGCCCTATATGACTGCCTCTAGCTTCTCGAAAGTGTAACGGAATATCTACTATAGGGGAAGAATATGATGGTCTAGGCGGTCGATGAGAACTCCGAGGCCAAGGTCTTCCTTGGAAACCCATAGAATGGCCCATAGGTCTAGCCCTCTTTGAAGACCCCCTTTCAGATTCATGTAACCTCCTTCGTTGCTTTTGATCTTCCATCTTTTGTGTAAAGGCCTGAATTCTGGCGATGTCCATATCTCTGTTCAAGGCAGCAATAGTGCAGTCCCTTACCAAGTACGGCTCCAGTCTATCCACATATCGGTGGACTCTATCTTCCATTGTGGCCACTACATTTGGGGCATATCGAGCCAAGGAATTAAACTGAAGACTGTATTCTCTAACACTCATATTTCCCTAACGGAGATTTAGAAATTGGTCCGCACGAGCTTGTCGGATCTCATATGAGAGGTAGTGATCAAGAAAAACCATTTTAAATTTCTCCCAACTAGCTGGAAGTCCATTCACACCCCTCGATCTTTTCCAGTCTTCATACCATAATATAGCTTCACCTTTCAATCTATAGGCCGCAAGTTCAACTGTTTCTATACCAGTTACATGCATGACTTCTAGGGCTCTTTGAATTTTATCTATAAAGTCTTGCGGATCTTCATTAAATTCAGACCCGGTAAATGTGGGGGGATCCAATTTTAAGAAATCCTGTGTCCGCCGACTAGCTATCCTAGCCGCACCATCATCACTTGTCATTGGACCAGCTCGACCTTGACTCTGGGCAACAACTATCAGAGTCAACATTTGCACTGCAGTTCTCAAATCCTGTAACTCCTATCTAGTAACATTAGCAGGCGATTCTGGGGATACTTCCCTCCTTTGTGGCCTCCCTGGAGAAGGGGGAGGAGAAGGTGCCCGTGAAGTAAACTCAGTTTCAACCCCATATTGACTGACTGGGTTAGGTGGTGATTTACTACTTCCTTCTACTGGCAGCATGTCTACCTGCTTAGTTTTGCTCTTATCTTTTCTTGTAATTGACATTTTACTATATCAAAGAAAACCAAGTACAATGGACAGATGTCATCTCACCTATGACAATGGCTCGATTGCACGATCTAGAATGAAGAAATGAAACAACTCCTAAATGTCCTGTAGCCTCCTACTTATAAATGTGGCGCGCTACACATCCATAAGTAAGACTTTACTCAGACACGACTTTGTAGACACCCTTAGGACGAACTGCCCTGATACCAATTTTGTCAGACCCCCGAATCCCAACGAGGCGTGTTTGGCACCCGAAGCCGACAAGGCCCGAGAGAACCAATATTTGCTTATGTTAGTTCATATGCATGCCATAAGAAATACAATTGTCATGTAAGAACTTATTCTGCTAATAACGGAATTCATGGAACATGTGCTAAATATATACATGTGTGGAACTTGGCCGACAGGGCCATCAGGTCATCATGGACATATAACTCCTACATTTGTCTTCCCACAACTGTCTACAAAGCCTCTACAGATACATGACCATGTCTCTATACAATATTTACATAATACCAAAACCCAGTATTCACGTGTGACTTGGAAAGCCCCGAAGCAACTGGAGCTCACCAAAGACCTGTATATGATCCGCAGCCTACTGACGAAGTCTACTAATACCTGCACCTGCACATGTAAGGTAAGTCCCCGAGAGGGGTCAGTACGAAGAATGTACTGAGTATGTAAGGCCTTAAGAAAACGACATCAATGCATCAATACATAAGAACTTCAATGGGAATAATTATAAGAAAAACTCTATATGTGGAATTATGTACATTTCCTCTGTGACTGTCATTTACGCTCATTCATACATAATAACAACAACTGTGGAATCAATATAAGAGAAATAGCAAATGGGAATAAACTCTCTTCCTGTATGTGGGGAACCATGTACCTTGCGTTTATTATATTCCTCACTTACATTCGTCGTCTTAATTAGTCATCCACCTTATTGGTGGGTTATTATGATCATCCACCTTTTTCGTGGGCATCCACTTTATTGTGGGTAGTCATCCACTCTTTGGTGGGCATCCACGTTAGTGTGGGTAGTCATCCACTCTTTGGTGGGCATCCACGTTATTGTGGGTAGTCATCCACTCTTTGGTGGGCATCCACTTTATTGTGGGTAAACATTACATAACATTGCTTCCTTTACTTTCATTATTCTTTACTTCATACTTTAAGAGATTGGTACATTCACTTGTGAGAGATTGGTACTCTTGCTTATGAGAGATTAATACAATGATAATCATAACTTTATTTGAAGCTTTGGATCAACAATCAATGAGTGAGAAATATACAACTAAACATTATTGGAAACATTGGCACCATTGGTCAATAATCATTGAACAAGATACATGAGTCTAACTACTATCATCTTGGAACCATTGGAACAATAGTCAATGCATAAGAGACATGTGTATAACTCTATTGGAACTTGGGATCATGACGTGATTGGAACAATGCTATTCAACTAAACAAGCTCTCTTAACCTCATTACTCTCGTTGAGGTAGTTCTCTTAGAATTTACAACATTATGACAACTTAAGAACTTCCGTCCATAAATAAGAACTAAGTGGGTCATAACTCGTCTAGGAATAAAACACATATGAATAACAATATATATATCAACCTTAATCGGAATACTATCAAACCCCTTTGGAATAGAACACTGTTGGAACCTTAGGACAATGAGCACTAAATAAGACACATGAACATAACCACTATTGAGCTTTCGGAACATTATCAATGCATATGAGGCATGTGATTCACAAGTGATCAATGAGTAAGAAATATGGGACCATTACCCTTGGTAACCGGAAATAGGATACCTTAGAACATTTGGAACTTTTGACATATTAGCCAGTGAACACAATTCAACCAATGGACATGAGTCATATGATTCACCATTGACCAACGAATAAGGAACATGTGAGTAACTCTAGCCAACTATCGGATACGGAATACCTTAGAGTATTTTGGAATTGAATGAGTACTATGACAATGTGAACACCACATGCTGCAGAAGGATATAGAAGAATAACCTTACATACCTTTACTTCCAAGTATTAGTACACAAGTCTATATATGAACACAACAGTCCAGCTCCTTCCTTATGTTTCACTCTACAATACAAGTCCACAATGAAACTCTTGTTAACGATCATTTACCGTACAAGCGTACAAAACAAAAATGAACTATATGACTACCATATAACATCATGTCACCCCCTTACCATACAATCCAATGCATTTCCATATCAACAACACCATAACATTACACACATTGACCAAAAATCATACATCAATAGTATTTCACACCACACTTACCCTTACGCTTTTCTCTTTATCATTCCGTCACATTTTCTCCTTTATCACAACATATGAACAACATTCCATACTTCATACAGTCCAACACACCTCCATACAATACTCTAAAGTCATTCAAACAACATCACAAGTTGATAATTACATCCAAGAAGGGTGTCGGGGTCTCCGGGGGTCAGAGGGATACGAAAACAAACAAAACACAATTCTGGAATGAACTACACAGCCACCTGCACCCGCAAGTCAGTCACTTGCACACACAGATGGCCCTTGGCAGCAGCCAGTGCCATCTGCATTGGCATCTGCCCTCGTCTGCGGGGGCGGATGCCCATTTTTGTCCGAAATGGTTTTCTTTGGGTATTTTAATGCCACGAATGGTCCATGATCATCACCAAACATATTTGAACATATTTTTGATTATCTTAAACACCAACATTCAGTCATCATCTCACAACACACATAACGACACCCAAAACCACATTTCACGGCCAATACGACACCAAAACCATAATCAATTTCACAATATCAATTCTAAATGTTATATACAAGGATTAAACCAAGTAAGGCTATAATAACACTTCACATGTCAATATTTACTCCACCAACTTCACCTCCATCAAAACCACAAGTCCATCATCAAGTTTACAAGACAAACCACCCTCTGATTTAAGCAAACATGTAACCTTTCACACATGAGGCACTTCTTAAGACTTTACCAACATAACCAACATATTATACACCATATCTCATGCATAAAATATATTAATTCATCATAATAAACACTTACCAAGCTGTGTACAAGGATGATCTTGGCCAAGAAAATGACTTAGGGTTCTTGAGAGTCAAATAAGAAATATTTGGAAAAGTCTAGAAAAGGCATGAGAGTTCAAATGCCATAAAAATCTGATTTTTCCTCTTTATATAGTCCCTCATGTCTCCCTTATCTTTTACCTAACATTTAATGCTATGTTGATTTGGTCAATTTGATAAAATTGGAAGAATGGGTCAAAACCCCTTTTTGGGCCATGTCTTTCTCATATATTTGGGCCTTATTTAGGGCCCAATTGTAAAAGACTTTAAATGCCCACAAGTAAATACAAAATTCATCAATTCTCCCATGTTCTCATATTTCCATAAGTGTTACGGTTGTTAGCTAGACTTAGAAACGTACGGGGTGTTACATGAGGGAATGAAGGTGGTGGCTTAGGAATGAGAGTTAGAATTTGTGAAGCTTTCTTTTCTTTCTCATTTTCAGCATTCACCTTATTTTCATCAGTCTGTGGCTCTTCAACTTCTTTCATGATCTCCCCACTAATAATTTTATTTTCATCTACCTTTTTCTTTAGACGTTGAGGGAAAGGTGTAGAAAGTTTTGGGAATGGTACATACTTCTTTAGATCTTCCTTTACCTTTTTCATGGAATTCATTTACTCTTCTAGTGAAGCATGAACACCCTTAACTTGTTTGGGTGCCTCAATAAGAGTCTTCCCACTTCTCGTTGTGATAGCCATACAATGAGAATCATTTTTTCAGATTCTGGATGGTGTTGCTGATAGGTGTACCTTGTTGACACTAATTTAATGCTGTAGACATCTGCCCAAATTGATGTTTTAGCTATTTGATGGAAGTCACATGAGACTCAATTTTTTGGCTTATACTTGAAAGGTCTGCCTTGATCTCTTTTAGACAATTTTCTTGACTCTCCGACCCCTTAACCAGTTTTTAAAGTAGGGTTTCCATCCTTGAATATCCAGACTCAACATCATGGTTCCTTGGTGGAACATAAAGGCCACTCTTATCTTTATAGTCGTCTTTTCACCTTCAATCACCATCCCGATCTCTATCTCGATCTCTATACCCCGACTTATTGTAATTATCACCGTAGTAGTTTTGACCTTGATTTCCTTGCCTCGAGTTCCAATTGTCTTGGTTAGACCCTTGGCCCTTGGCTCAAAAACCCACCACTTCTCTTTCCAAATACTTAGCTTCTTCCTCAGAATCTTAATCCTCATACCAACCCAAGGCCTTATGCACCTACCGCATTAATCTTTTTCATTCCTCCTGCCGTGATTTGCTTGGCAAGTAATCTGATCTCAGTTCTTAGTTGCGCTACTTCTTGAGCTACAATGTCATCTGACGCTCTTCACTCTACTGATGCTCCAATGGCATAAGTTCCTGCTGGTTGGTCTTCTTCTTGAGTGTGCCAACCTGGGTTGGTTTTAGTAATACAATCTAAAATATCTGAAGCTTGTTCCCATCTCAGACTCATAAATACTTTGCCAGTGATAGTATCTGCTACAGCCTTGGTATTAGCATTTAATGCTCTGTAGAAGATCTCAAGTAAATTTTGACCATTCATCCTATGGTTTACAATATTTTGCAACTTCTTCTTGAACCTTAGCCAAGTCTCGTATAGTGCCTCAGAATGTAGCTATTTGAAAGTACAAATCTCATCCTTTAGTTGCAACATTCAGGAAGGTGGAAAAAATCATTCCAAAAACTGATTCCTCAACTTTTGCCAAGTAGTGATAGAACCTTGTGGTAACTCAACCAACCACAAAGTTGCCTCTCCCGTAAGGGAGAGTGGAAATAGCCTTAATTGAATTGCTTCTTGACTCACTCCTGGTAGATTGTACGAGGTTCACATCCCCACAAAATTCATCGCATGTATGTTCGCATCATCAGTCGAAAGGCCAGTGAATACCCCTTTTAAGTTCAACAGGTGGATCATAACACTTGTAATGTCGAATTTTATTCCTTCAGGTAACTCTGGTGGAATAATAGCACCAGTCTTAATTGGCTCCAAATGGGCCATATCCTCTTCTTCGGGATCATCATAAACCCGCACATATGGTATTTATGGGGGTTGTTGCACCCTTGGTCTTCTTTGTCTCTCTTTAAGTGTAGAAAGATGTTGTGTTGCCTCTTCCATTGCTCGATGATCTCTATCTGCTTGTCTAAGAGCTATTTGTCTCGCATTCTCCTCAGCCTTCAATCGAGCAGTGATTTATTTAGCAATTTCATGACCAGCTGAATGAATTTATGGCTGGTTATGAATATCCACATCGATTGTGGGTTCTTGAACTCTGTCAGTATTCACCATTCATTGATTATTCCTTAGCGTTCTTTCTATTTCTGTATCAAGTGGAATCAGGGGATTTCCTTGACTCCTAGTGTTGGGCATACACTGGCGTACACCTTATGAATAGTAGGTAAATAAAAATTTCAATGAAACTAACACTTGAATAAACACGATTAATAAACTCTGTAACCGTATTCCCTGGCAAAGGTGCCAAATTTTGATATCGCCCAAACTATACCACTAGAAAAGTATAACACGGTTGCTGTATCACATATAGAACCCAACTAGGTTGGGGTCGATCCCACAGGGAGTAGGATGAACTTCTATCGAATGCTTGTCTGAGTGATTGGCAAGTAAGTAAAAAAGGGTTTTTTTTTGCAAACAAATAGTAATAGTAACAATTTTTGATTTTTGGATTTGTGATCAATACGAGAAAGGCACTAAAATTGTGATCCCCAAGATTCATTAACTCCATCAGGTACTTGTGCTGACAAACTATCCCACTGCGTTGGATGTAAAATGTAACAAGATAGGTTCATTTAAATGTCTCTCGACCTTAGTTAGATGAGTTTCATTCTTCTCCTTTAGGTCTCCAAGTGTCGCGCTACTAACCCTTATTCTTAATCTTAGATAACTATCCTTGTTATGGCTCAAGTTATTAGATGAAGGTTGACAGCTCTAAATCTTTATTGTTATTCCCTTTTCCCAATCTCTACTTCTCTCTTGAGCAAGTTTAGAATACAGGTGAGTTTCCAATATTTGCAACCATTGAAAGATCAATTATAACAAAGGAAATAACAATACATAAAATTACACCAGTTCAGAATTGCTTTGCGCTTAACCCATTTTGTTAATTTCTTATGGTTTACACAACCCTAGTTGGGAGATTTAGCTACTCATGATTTCAAGAACACAAGAAGCATTCAATGATGAAAACCTAATTATGAACTCACAAGAAGAATAAAACTCTGAAATCTCAATATAAATCAAAACCCTAGAATCGATGTTTAAGATTACAAGATCAATGTGTTTATGAACCTCAAAATAATGTAATAAAATCCAAAATAATGTAATAGACAACTTCCTAAAAATAGGACAACATAGGGGTATTTATAGATACAAAATGAATCCTATCCTAAAATATGTAGGAGAAAAAAGTTGGCAACTTTCCACTGACCGTGACTTGAGGTCATGGACTCAACCTATAGACCTTGAGTTCAGATCGTAGGAATCAGGCATCAATGTACAATTGCAAAAGTTGACTCACGACCTTGACCTACGGTTCATAAGTCCACCTATGGTCCGTGAGTCACTTCTGTGAAATTCAACTCCACTCTTTTATCTTCAAAAACTTTATTCCAGTGCATGCTTTTTCCCATCTTCTCCATTTTGCCTCCAAAACCTATTTTCTTGCAAGATAGAATAGAAAACACATCATACCTACCAAATATACCTAAGTTATTGTATATTTTTCTTTTTTTAAGCATTGAAAGTGCCATAAAATCATGGTACATCAATTATGGATCAGCCAAACCTTCTAGGTTGAGTAGAGTGCTAGGGACATGGTATGATTGTGGGGTTGTTGGTCACTTTGCTCGTGAGTGTTCTCGGTATGGGATGATTGAGTTTGTAGTTTAGAGTGCATAACCGATCAAATCAGTACTACTGTCGGTTATGGGTGGTACTCAAGGTTGTAGGGGTGGTCCCCAGGGTTCTCAAGGTGGTCCTCAGGCAGGTAGTATAGGTGGTCGGGCAGGCACCTAATCCAGTGGCGGATAGGGCCATTTGTATATTGTACCGAGTAGGCAGGAGGCTGAGGCATCATCGTCTATGATCACAAGTATGATTTTCATATGCCATCAGCCAGTTTCTGCTTTATTTGATCCAGGATCCATATTTTTATATGTTTTTGCTTATTATACACGGCGGTTGGGTTTCTCTTTGGAGTTTTTATCTATGCCATTGCATGAATCTACCCCCGTGGGTGATTTCTTAGTAGCGGATCTGGTATATAGGTCATGTTTGGTGACTGTTCGAGAGTATCATGCTCAGGTTGATCTCATTGTGTTAGATATGGTAGATTTTGACGTAATTCTGGGCATGGACTGGTTATCCCTTGACCATACGATCTTGTATTACTTCACCAAGACCGTTACCTTAGCCATGCCTGGTATACACCTAGTTGTGTGGCAGGGTTCTTGTAGCCATACACCGACGGGGATTATTTCTTACATTTGGACAAGTAGACTAATATTGAGGGGTAGTGGGTCATTCCTTGCTTATGTTTGGGATGTTATTCTTGAGAGTCCTTTATTTGACTCCATTCCTATTATCCATGATTTTTCTAATATTTTACCTACCGACCTACCTGGCCTTCTTCCTTAGCGTGACATAAAGTTTTCTATTGACCTCGGGCCTGGCACCTGATCTATTTCTATGGCTTCTGTCGAGCTAAAGGAGCTAAATTTTTGGCTTTAGGATCTGTTTGTGAAGAAAACTGATGGCTCTATGCGGATGTGTATCGACTACAGGCAGTTAAATACGGTGACAGTGAAGAATAAGTACCCTATGCCTTGTATCGATGATTTGTTTGACCAAATTTAGGGTGCCGTAGTGTTTTCTAAGATAAATCTGAGGTCTAGTTACCATCAGTTAAGGATCAGAGCTGAGGACATCCCTAAGACAGCTTCAAGAATCGTTATGGTTATTATTAGTTCCTGGTGATGTCTTTTGGGTTGACTAATGCCCCATCAACATTTATGGATTTCATGAATTACATTTTTAGGCCATATTTGAACTCCTTTGTGATAGTTTTCATTGATAACATTTTGATATATTCGAGGAGTAGGGAGGAGCACGAGCAACATTCGAGGACTGTGCTCCACACATTGAGAGATCATAAGCTTTATGCCAAATTCTCAAAGTGCAAGTTGGCTTGAGTCTATTACTTTCTTGGGGCATGTGGTGTCCAAGGATGGTATTAGGGTGGACCTAACAAAGATTGAGGCTATTCGTTGTTGGGCTAGGCCTACGTCTCCTAATGAGGTTTGTAGTTTCGTTGGGTTGGCAGGCTACTATAGGCGATTTGTTAAGAATTTTTCTACTATTACAACCCCTATGACTATATTGACTAGGAAAGAGGTTCCATTTCAGTGGTCCACGAGTTGTGAGGCAAGCTTTCTGAATCTCAAGGTCAAGGGGTTCACCGTCTATTGTCATACTTTTGGTATTAGTTTGGGGTGTGTTCTGATGCAGTGGGGCTGTGTTATTACATATGCGTCTAGGCAACTGAAGGTGTATAAGTGCAACTACGCCACCAATGATTTAGAGTTGGCTGTAGTAGTTTTTGCGCTTAAGATTTAGAGGCACTACCTATATGGTGTTTGTTCCGAGATCTTCACTGACCATCATAGTCTTTAGTATATTATGATTAGGGGAGAGCTTAATTCGAGGCAGCATATATAGATAGGACTATGATATCTCTATTCTATACTATTCGGGTAAGGCAAATATAGTAGCAGACGCCTTGAGCTGGAGGGTAGTGAGTATGGGAATCGTGTCCTACATTTCAGTTTGGCAGTGGCTGTTGGCTTTGGATATCTAATCCTTATCTAACTTGATGATTCATCTTGATATTTCCTACTCCAGGAGGATTATTACGAGTGTTGAGGCCAGATCTACCTTGTTAGAGCAGATTTAGGGTGTCAGTTGAAGGATAGCATACTTCATAGCTTTTAAGAAAAGGTGTTGAGAGGTGAGTCCAAGAGGGCTACCTTAGATTTTAAGGGCGTTCTTAGATATGATGATCGTATTTGTGTTCGAAGGGTCGGGGATTTGATTCAGTTGATTCTTCATGAGGCTCATAACTTCAGGTATTCTATTCACCCCATGAAAACTAAGATGTATATGGATTTGAGGCAGTATTACTGGTGGAGTGGTATATGGAGAGATATAGCTAGGTTTGTGGCTTAGTGCCTTTGTTGTCAGCAGGTAAATACCGAGCAATAGAGACCTGGTGGATTGCTTTAGAGGCTGCCCATTCCTGAGTGGAAATAGGAGCGGGTCACTATGGACTTTGTAGGTGGTTTGCCTTGCACTTCTTGTGATTTTATAACATTTGGGTCATCGTGGATCGATTGACTAAATCTGCTCATTTCATCCCTATTCAAATCTCCTACAGCGTAAGAGGTTGGCCCATGTCTATATTTGAGAGGTGGTTCACCTTCATGGGGTACCTGTGTCTATTATCTCAAACTGAGGTTCTCAGTTCACATCGAGCTTCTGGAGGGAATTTCAAAAGGAGTTGGGTACCCTAGTTGACCTTAACACCACTTTTTGTCCCCAGACTGATGGGCAGTTGGAGTGGACTATTTAGTTTTTGGAGGATATGCTTTGTGCTTGTGTGTTGGATTTTAGAGGTCAGTGGGATCAATTTTTAGCTTTGGTGGAGTTTGCGTATAATAACAGCTTTCATTATAGTATTTAGATGGTCCCATTTGAGGCATTGTATGGTAGGTGTTGTCGATCTCTGGTTTGCTGGTTTGAGAATTTTGAGATTAGGCCCCGTGGTACAGATTTACTTTATGAGTCATTGGGCTGGGTTTGGGTGATTTAGGATAGGCTTTGGGCAGTTCAGAGCAGCTATAAGAGTTATGCCGATTGTAGATTTTGTGCCTTGATGTTCAGAGTTGGTGACCGGGTCTTTCTACAGTATCGTTCATCAAGGGCATGATGAGGTTCGGGAAGAGGGTCAAGCTTAGCCCCAGGTATATTGGACCATTTGAGATCCTTCAGATAGTTAGGGAGGTTGCATATGAGTAAGTTTTGCCTCCAGCCTCTTTAGCTATCCACTCGATGTTTCATGTATCTATGCTGCGGCAATATATCCCAGATGAGTCTCACGTGCTTCTGTGGGACTCGATTCAGTTGGATAAGAGGTTGGCATTTGTAGAGGAGCCTGTGTCTATATTCGCTTGAGATGTCAGGCGGTTGCACCCCAAAGACATTCCTGTAGTTGAGGTTCATGGTGTCACCATCCAATCAAGGAGGCTACCTGGGAGACCGAGCATGATATGCAGACCTATTACCCCTACCTATTCAAGCCTTCAGGTACTCCTTTATTCTTTGCTTTAGCAAATAAAAGTCCTTTTAGTAGTGGATATTGTAATGACCCTCCAGGTCATTTCCTTTGTCTTAATGCATTATCTGTATTTACAGCTTTTCCATAGCTTTAACAGGTCATTTATGACTTGCTGGGACTGACAGTTCGGTTATCGGGTAGTTCATTTGGTTTTTAGAGCCATTTCCCTGTTTAGGAGCTTCTGAAGTTTAAAAATGGGTCTCGGGCCTAAACCTCAGGCAAACAAACTCAGATACCATTTTTGATAGTCTCAACAGCTCCGGAACATTAATTTTAGGCTAGGGAGACCCTTGGTTCGGGTCTCGAGGCTTCCAAACTCTTTTTGGGCTATTGGATGGAATTTGGGAAAAATGGCTCCTTAGGGTGTGGGCTCCACTTTTTATCTAAATGACCTTGGATGGAAATTTCAATGGCGCCATTGAGTTTGAAATGTTAAATTTGCTAGGGTAGCATAGTTTGTTTGTGTTCACAGGATTTCGAACGAATGCCGAGGGTCCGATCGGAATATTTGCAACTTGGTGAAATTGCTGGTGCATCAGCATCTGGTACAGGCCCAGTTCCTTCCTTGCAATCGCGATGAGGACCCTTGCTATAGCGAGGGGCTATGATCTTAGTCATCACAATAGCGAGGCCTCATGACTCGCGATCGCGATGTAGAAGGTCGTGAGGCCGGGCCAGCTTACTCATCACGACTGCGTGGCTAGGCCACCGCAATCGCTATGGTCCTGTTATTGGGATGTCACGACCGTGACCAAGCGGCCTCATGACAGCGATGAGGAAACCCCTGGCAGTATATATATATCTTCTCCTTCATTTTCCCCTCATATTTTTATAAGTTTAAACGCCATTCTAGACCCTTACTGCTCATAAAATGTGGGAGAATCATATATTTGAGCTGGGATTAGCTTGGGAACGTGTTGGTGGGCCTTATACCTTCAAATCCCTATAAGTTTTCTCTTAATTTCTCAATTAATTCTCCATTTTAATTATTATTTTTGGAGTTATTATTAGGACTGATTTAGGGTTGTTTTAAGCCCAGATTTAGCTAGTATTTTTGTGGCTTATAACCCTTGAGCTACAGGGGACGCGGTGATGGTTTCAATTTTGTGATTTTGCAGACCCGCGTGGAATTTTTTCTTTGATTTCTGACATAAAACGTTTATACACAATATGGGTATTGTTTTACTTGACGCCTGGATCATTATTTTGATAGCGTGGCAGCTCGTGGAGGCCTCTCAAAAGGGGAAAGCTCTAATTTGGAGGATTCGACGAGTGTTCGATGGCATCCAGGTAGGCTAGGCTTACCCTATCTTTAGATTGAGCTTATTTATGGTATTAGTGTACTATTATGCTAGTTTTGGGTAGCCCGACTATCCTTTTTAGTATTTTAAGCCTTAATTAGCCGGTTAGGGTCCCGTTTTGATAGATTTCAAGCCCGTTATCCCCTGGTATAGTGTAGTATCATCCTTTAAGGCTAGTATTAGTGCTTTTAGTATCTTGAGATGGGAATGGGAAGCCTTAGACTAGACTTGGCTAGGTTTCGACGTAGGTTTGGTTATCGGGAACCCATACTGGGCCTTACTACCTCTTGTTAGCTAGAATACTTAGCGTTAAGCTCCTTTAGGTTTAGTTAGACCCTTGACTATCATCTTAGGCTATTACCTTGGGTTGGGTTTATTTAGACTTGATTTTTAGCCTGTTTTAACCCCTTTTTCCCAAGTAGAGTAGTAATTGACCTGGATTGCTCTCCCTCGTCCTAGTATTTGGGATCCACCTTGCCTTAGTGGATTTAAATGTCTGAGATTGGTATTTTGTGACCTTATGATCTGGAGATAGGCTCGAAAACCCTAGATTTATTCCTGTTAGTTAGTGATCTTTATTTCTATATAAATGCATTTCAGGTGTTTGAGTCTGACATATGCTTTATTGCTACTATCATCATGAGTTCTGTCACGATTATGACACTGGTTATGTTTTTGGTTACGGTATGGTTACTATGAGTTCCATTTTAAGTCCGACATCTGTTTATGATTATGGAAGGAATGTTCTAGCATGGATCACGATTGTGACTTAGAGTTCTGGTAGTGGTACTGAGTTCTATTGTGTATGATTCATATGGCCTCTCATTATTACCCACTATTTCCTATTCAAACCCGGCGTATGGCCTCTTGTTATTATCCACTATTTTCGATTTGAGTCCAACTTTTGGCCTCTTATTATTACCCGTTGGTGTCGGTTCAAGCCTTGTGCGCATCTGGATAGTTTTACTATGGATTTGAGATTAGAAGGTTATCTGAGATCGATTTAGCTATGGGTTACTTATGCTTTCTACTTTACTTACTGCTTGTGTGCACCCGCTGGTTTATGGGGCTCGATAGGGTTAATTGTCTTCTTCTGTGTGTCTTCTAGGCTTATGGGGGCCCGATTAGGTTGTTGTTAGCTTGTCTTTCTTACTTTGAGTTATTTATCTTCCGCTTCTGCACATGTTTAGTATTACAGATATTTATATTTCTACCCCTGCTATCATTGACTTAGCTTACACATTTGCTTTATATTTATGCTTTTTACTATTTTGAGCTCAGTCAGACGATGTTGTCTACTGAGTACCCATTGCTTTGGTACCCATACTACACTTCTGCATCTTTTGCCTGATGCAGATCCGAGTATGATCCACCAATGTTGACATTATCCTCGGGCCCAACTACTGATTCGAAGATGGGGTGAGTTTGCTAGAGTCTGAGGCTGATCCTCCTCCATCTGTTCCAGTTATAGTCTTTTGCATTCAGAGACAACTGTGTATATGTGTATTTTGGATACTGTCTAGTACTCTTATTTTGGTTATAATGGCTCTTGTATCGACCTTACTAGGTCTTGGGAGGGATTTTTTGTATATTTTGTCCTCTTCCTTCTCTTGTATGGTATATTATGTATGTATATATATTTCTTCGCTTCCGCTTATATTATTGTCGTTGTTGGTCTTCCTTCTTACTTCTTTCCATCTTCTGCCCATTTGCCCATTACTTGTCATTTTGGGCTATGGCTTCGCTTACCTACTGATGGGTTAAAGTAAGTGCCATCATGACCTGAGAAATTGGGTCGTGACATAGCATCAATAATAAATACAGAAAAATCACAACATCAAGTAAAGTTCTGGTCTGAATTCCCAAATTACCAACTCTTATAACCCACCTTTAGTATCTCTATGACCTACCTGTCATTTAACATTTTTGTATATCTTTGTCCTTTGACTTAACATTTTGTATATCTTTGTCCTTTGACTTACATTCTGTATATCTTTGTTCTTTGACTTATATTTTGTATATATTTGTCCTTTGACTACCTACTCCAACCGGTACCCCTTTTCTCTCACACCGACCCATTCTCATGGTACTTGAAATTTGTTAAGCTATAAACAAACAAGTCCTCTCAGTATTTGCAAGCACAAGACATTACCATAAAATCTCACCTCTAACTCGGACCGCACAAGGGACCTCATTTACATTCCTAACCCTCTTTCATCATTCACCATAACAAGGCAACACATAAAAGAACATATATAAAATAAACTAACGATCAAACATATGCAATATGTGCAATATGTGCATGCATGCAATATGTGCGCACCATCTCTCCTTGTACCTCCTCATTTCATCATCACAACGTACCGACATGGTACCCGACCCATTACCAGAACATATCATATTATACCAGTGTGGTATCCGACCCAATATCATAACATACCATATTGTACCGGCGTGATACCCGAACCATTATCTCAACATCTCATCACAATGCATATGAGTGTGAGCAAGAATTCAATAAATCATAATTCATGCAAAAGATAATCACAAGTGTCAGACCACCATACATCATAGTTCAATCCAGTCTACAATTACATCAACCGTCTAATTCATTTATTCGGTGACCTTAGTTGATACAAGAAAGAAGATGCGGAAGACTTTAAAGAAACAAGAAAACAAAGAAACAAGATAAACAAAGATAAAAAGGATAGAAAGGTAGACACAAAAGTGGAATCAAAGGCAACCAATTCTATAAAAAGAAAAGACCTCCTTCAAATATCCAAATAAGCACCTAAACCTATGAGAAAGACCTCAAGGGAATTAGATTCCCAAGCAACCCTCCTTTCTAAACTTGAAATAATCAAAAGCTTCAACAAGCTCTCAAACTCTCAAAAGAGTATTTAATATTCAATATTCATCAAGATAATCTAACCTAAAATGAGTTATTCTCCCTTATTTATAGCCTACACTAATAATTATAAAAATACCCTTAATGAATTTAGGGTCTTCTTTAGCATGAGGCTTGAATGTCAAGAATAGCCACTTTGCATCCATAGCCACTTTTTCCTTTTTTGAGTAGTCTTCCATATGTGTCCTTGTATTTCCATTTTAGCACATTCCTAAGCTTCAACCCTTCATTCCAAACTCCTTCCACGCCTCCAAAGTATTGACTCAAGCCAAAGTTCTTGAACTTTTTCTCTTGGCTTGGCGTGCATGCATCATTAGTCCTCAGAGAAATTTCACAATCACGACTTACCAAGCACCCCAATGAGGCTGCCATCATGCGAGTTCACATTATTACGTGCTTTCCCTCTAACAGTATCCTAACCTCTAGATTTCACATTACCTTTTAACTATGGCAATCACTAATCACGACAATATGACAAGTAATGCTAACACTGTAACTAGTTAACGTCAATACCTTTTTGCTTCCTATCTCATTTTCTAAACTCTAGAAAGCATCCATTATGACCACCAAGACATTAGGACTAAACAAGTTTTCCTGACACAATTCGAACATTTAAGCATTTATGTACTAGTCGGGTTGCCCTAACTTTCCGTTTTACCATTTCATATTATTTCGTTCAAATTTCCATCATACTCAATCCTGAGTGATAGTAAACTATGCACCTTTTCCCCATATTCCCATCCTACATTTATCCAAAAATACATTAACATAAGGTGTATTAACTCAACCTATTCACGCCTATCTAGATTTTTAACAAGTTCATCCATCCAACTTCGTACCCTAAGGCGTAATGTATAATACTCCCGACATTACTATTAATATTAAATGCATCTAGCCCATGTCTAGTAGCTGTAAATTAAACCTTAGCAAACTTCTCAGATGAAATATACTGCTACGAGGAGGAGTAAGTTTTTCCGCATGTGCTAGACTTATTCCCATGTCGTGTTCCGTCCAGGTATGCCTCGAAACCACTCTCATGAACCTTGGCCTTTGAAATCTCATGGTTGGGGAGTTAGGATTTTTCAGAGTCATTTTAGAGGAAGGGGGCGACTTAGTGAAATAAAAAAAAGAGGGGTTTTAAAAATCCTTCAGCTGGCACACTGCCTATTACTGCTTTAGCAGTTATCCGACCGCTGCAACAGTTATCAGCAGTTCAGCCCAGCCTCTTATTGGGCCTCTTGGTCCAAATTACCTTAGGCCCCAAATTTCTCCCCGATTTAAATTTTTGTCGGTCCATTTTGAGCCTATTTTTTATTGTAAGTTATTTTTGGTGTATTTTCATGCATAACAATGATTTGTGTCATTACATTAGATACCAATTTACCCACCGTTCATCCCTAAATGGCCCTCAGGGTGAGGTCGGAATATTTGCGTGAGCGCTCAATGGGTTCTTAACCAAAACCAATAATTAAGAGAGTTCCCTAATGTATGCTATTTCATTATTCAACCATGACCATTAATGGGTAACCGTTAAAACATTGCTTAGTCTAGACCAACGATTATTCCCAAAGACGGATCACAAAATTAATTATTGGGACAATCACCCAAATATATTATATTTTCTTAGAGCGCAAAAAGTCAAGATGAAGCTGGTTCGGGAAATGGTTTACCACTGCAATGGTAACTAACTGTCACGCCTCAAATCCCATTGGGGCGGACAGGCACCCGTAGCCGTAAGAGCCTAAGAGAACCAACCTATAATCATATACTTCTAATGCATGTAATTGAGCTAACAAATGTGCTGCAGTGTATGGACATGATGTATCGATAAAGTGAACCAAGTAGGTAAATACAAAATAGATATACAGGACTTGGCCATTGGGGCCACAACTTCTAAAAGACAAGACACTACCATGCTTAACTTTACAATGTCTACAAAGCCTCTAAAAGATACATAGACTTAGATAAGGTTGGGACAGGTCCCCGCCTTACACATAACTACTACACAATACCAAAAATATATACAACTGACTCGAAAAGCCCCGAATCAACCTAGAGCTCACCAATAGCCTTAGATGTCCTGTACTCCTACTGGAGAGATCTACTAGCTCCTGTGCCTGCAACATGAAAGGTAGTTCTCCCAAGAGGGACGTCAGTACGAAAGAATGTACTGAGTATATAAGGCTAAAAACAACTGTACATAATTCAAAAGTCTAAGTGAAATCAAGTACAAGTGTATGGATAATGTTAACAACCCAAGTGACATCAAGTACAAGTGTATAGATAATGTTAACAACCCACCTTAGCTATTATCTGGGAAACCACGTCCATTACATTCTTTACTTTCCTTTATAATCTTAATAAGCCATGTAGTACAAATGACCAACTGACCAGTGGTAAACAAATCGAGATCGGCCCAACCTCCTAAACACCTGGTGTATCATTCCCCCCTTCTTTATACTTCCATACAACCTTATTCCACCCCCTTACACTATAACTTACTGCCTCACAACAACAATACCACCAAAATAGTCCACAAACCAACACAATGTTACAAACTGATAGGATTTCCTACCAAGTTCATACTTCACATTACCACCTCAATGCAACTCCACATATTTATGCAATCAAGACACCTAAATGACTTGCATGACAACATACCAAATACAATCCACAATGGTTTCAAAATTAACTTTAACATAACAAGAGAGTATTCTCTTTTTACTACACCAAACGTTCCATATATGAACACGTATAAACATTTCCACGAAGCTATTCATAAAAAGGAATGAATTAGGGGCAGAACCACACTTTAACATACTGAAATTTCATCCTTTTAATTAATTTCCTCAAGATCTTAAGCTCCTTTTCAAGTTTAAACCACAAGGAAGGCAAATACTTTAAAACTAAACACAAGTGGACTGCCACCAAAAAAAAGGAACTACCCTATACCTCTTAAACATAACCACATGATTTCCACAACCTCTTATACATATATTACATTAAGCTATAAGGGTAAACACTTACCAAGGCTTGCAAAGTGGAGGATTTGTCCAAGAATACTAAAGGGAAATAGGGGGGCTGGTTGGGGTTTGAGAGAGGAGAGAGTTTTTAATTAAAAAGCTAGAATTTGGCAAGTGAAATGTGAAGAAAATAAGCTAAATTTCAGCTCTATATACTCCCTCTTTGACCCTCCTCTCTAAGGCTATACTTAGCCAAATTTTAGTAAAAAATAGTCCAATTAGGTGATGCACCTACTTGGCTATACAAGCTGCTCAAAAAGTCCAAGTAGGTGATGCACCTACTTGGTTTATTTATGCTGTTCAAAACAGCCCACCTACTTGGGTTATTTTTAGTTGGATCATGTCATGTTGGGCCTTGATTAATCTTAGGTTTTGGGATGGTCATCCTTCCCTTTTGCCTTTACTTAGTTTAGGCCTCAATTGAGTCTATTAACATATGTCTCAATTCGGCCCAATAGTTTAAGTAGGTGATACACCTACTATCTTAATTAAGTCACGTAAGCACCTCGCTTATGTTCTCCCCTTTTCCCAACATTTTAAATCCTTCTGCCTTAATCCACCACTTAACTTTAACTTTATGCTTAAATACATCCTCATTATCTCAAGTTTAAATACTTTTATCCATGCTAGGTTGGTCGTATAAGTTTCAGAAATATACAGGGTGTTACATCCTTCCCCCCTTAGGAACATTCGTCCTCAAATGTTAGTATCATCACTACTCAGCCTAAACAAGTTCAAGCCTAAGTTTAATCTTTATGCTACCATATAATACTTATATATATATATACTTACTTGTTATTGCTCCAATTCAGTATCTAAGGCTTCCTCTTCGGTTTCAAATAATTGAGGATACTTAGATTTTATCATTTCCTCAGCCACCCATGTGATCTCTTCTACCTGTTGATTCCTTCAAAGTACTTTTACGGAAGCTACTTCTTTATTTCTTAACTTCTTAACTTATCGATCCAGAATAGCAATAAGTACTTCTTCATAGGTGAGATCTTTTGTAACTTGTACATCTCAGTAGGAGTAATATGAGATGGATCTCCTATGCACTTTCAAAGCATTGAGACGTTAAACATTGGATGAACTGTGGAGAGTTCTTGAGGTAGTTCCAACTCATATGCGACTTGGCCAAATCTTCGGATAATCTTATATGGTTCTATATAACGTGGACTTAGCTTTCCCTTTTTCCCAAATTTCATCGCCCCTTTCATTGGCGACACTTTCAAAAATACCCAATCACATATAGCAAACTCTAGCCCCCTTCTTCTAACATTGGCATATGATTTGTGTCGACTTTGGGCTGTTCCTAGTCGTTGTTGTATCACCTTAAATTTTTCCATGGCTTGATGAACAAGATCTGGTCCAAATAAAATAGTCTCACCTACTTCAAACCACCCAATTAGTGACCTACATTTTCTCCCGTATAAGGCTTCATAAGGTGCCATCTTGATACTTGAATGATAGCTATTATTGTAGGCGAACTCAATAAGAGGTAAATGATCATCCCAACTACCTTTAAAGTTTAATACACAAGCTCGCAGCATATATTCAAGTGTTTGTATGGTACGTTCTCCCTGTCCATCCGTCTGGGGGTGAAAAGCTGTACTTAAATTCACTTGGGTATCAAAACTCCTCTGAAAAAACTTCCAAAAGTTTACAGTAAATTGGGCTCCTCTATCAGATATAATAGAGATTGGAACTCCGTGTAGTCGAACTATCTCTTAATATATAATTTTGCATACTCTTCAGCTGTATAAGTAGTCTTAACAGGTAAGAAGTGTGCTGACTTAGTAAGTCTGTCAACTATCACCCATATGGAATCAAATTTATGAAATGTACGAGGCAAACCAGTGATGAAATCCATGTTGATCATGTCCCACTTCCAAATTGGAAGATCCATACATTGCATATAACCTCCAGGCTTCTGATGCTTTATTTTTACTTTTTGACAATTTGGACACTGGGCTATAAATTCTGCAATGTTCTTCTTCATGTCACCCCACCAATATATTCCTTTCAGATCATGGTACATTCTAGTTGATCTCAGATGGATAAAATACCTGGAATGATGTGCCTCTGTCATAATCCTTCTTCTTAACTGATCTACATTAGGTACACATAAACTGTTTTGGAACTGAAGCACTCCTTCTTGCATAAGCTCAAATGCTTTCATCATACCTTGTTGTACATTATCCTTAAGCTGTAATAGAAAAGGATCTACATACTGCTTTTGTTTTACTTCAGTTACTAACAAGGATTCTGCCGCATTTTGCACAATAACTTCTTCATTTGGAATTTCAAGAAGGCGAACCCCTAAGCTAGCTAGTTGATGTAGATCTTTGATTATCCCTTGTCTTTCTGTGAGCTGACAATAAGTGCTCCCCATTTCCTTACGACTTAGTGCATCAGCTACCACATTTGCTTTCCCCGGATGATATAAAATATCAATGTCATAATCTTTTAATAGTTCAAACCACCTCCGCTGCCTCAAATTTAGGTCCTTCTGCTTAAAGATATATTACAAACTCTTATGGTCAGTATATATGTCAACATGAACCCCATACAAGTAGTGGCGCCATATCTTTAAAGCAAAAACTACTGCTGCTAGCTCAAGATCATGTATCGAATAATTTTTCTCATGTGGCCACAATTGTCTTGAGGCATTGATACACTATCAAGTCCACAACACAAAAGTTCCAACAATCAACAACAAGAAGAACAAACTAACACAAGATCAACAAGTTGAACAACAAGTGCTAGTGAATCGAAAGATCCCCACACGACTTCACTAGACTTCAAGATTACAAACACAACCTTAACAAGGTCACAAGAAGATAGTAACTTGACATATAAGATTCAAGAGTCTAGAAACCCTAACAACAAGAGAGGACCCTAAGACTAATGAATAATAACACCAAGTTCTTACTTGGACCAAGAGGAACTCTATGATACGGGTGAGACAAGCTGTCCAACGAGTCCACGACCCTTCACACGAAGCCAAGCTCGGGAATTACAAAAGCTCCAAGCCTTGTTCATGCAAATGGTCGTGTGTGAGTTGGTGACTGACCTATCTAATGATCTAAATATTTTTAAGTGTGAAGAGGGACCTCGAAGTGTAATAAACTTACACTCCAAGGCCGCCCCATGGCTTAGGGACAAGCTGGTCATTTTTCCCTTGTAATATAAATAGATAACATTAGGGTTACTTGGGGTATTTCTTCCATTATTATTTGGAAACACAAGACTTGTAATATTTTGGGTTCACTCTCTCTCTCTAAACAAGCCCACAAGAAGAGGGATACTTGTGTTGTCTCTTGGCTAGAAACAAGGATCTTGAGGTCATAGAGTTCCTCTTGGTCCAAGTAAGAACTTGGTGTTAATATTCAATAGTCTTAGGGTCCTCTCTTCTTGTTAGGGTTCTTAGACTCTTGAATCTTTTATGTCAAGTTACTATCTTTTTGTGATCTTGTTAATGTTGTTTTTGTTATCTTGAAGCCTAGTGAAGCCGTGTGGGGCTCTTTCGATTCACTAGCACTTGTTGTAACTTGTTGATCTTGTGTTGGTTTGTTGATTTCGTGGCAGGTTGTTGGAAACTTGTGTGTTGTGGACTTAATAGTGTATCACTCTATGACCTCAAGATCCTTCTTTCTAGCCAAGATACAACACAAGTATCACTCTACTTATGAGTTTTCCAACTTGGGGCTTCTCCAATGGAAGAGAGAGAAGTCCAAAATATTACAAGTGTTTATGCCTTCAAAAATGATCATGGAAGAACTACCCAAATAACCCTAATATGTTCTATTTATATTACAAGGCAAAATGAAGCAAAATGACCAGCTTTTCCTTGTCAAGGGGGGCGGCCTTGGAGTGTAAGTTTATTACACTTCAAGGTCCCTCTTCACACTTAAAAACATTTAGATGCTTAGGTGGATCAATCACCAACACACACCCGACCATTTGCATGAACAAGTCTTGGAGTTTTTGTAATTCCCGAGCTTGGCTTCACGTGAAAGGTCGTGTACTTGTTGGACAGCTTGTCCGACCCATATCATCCTCTCCATCTTGAGAGGAATTTGACCTCAAATTTAGTACTTGTTCATCTTCAACCGCATCCACGAGAGAGAGATCACAAACGTTGAAAGTGTTGTGCACTTGATATTCCGGTGGAAGGTCAATCTTGTAGGCGTTGTCATTGATTTTCTCAAGTACTTGGAATGGACCATCACCCCTAAGCATCAATTTGGACTTTCTTTGAGATGGAAACCGATCCTTCTGAAGATGCACCCACACCCAATCTCCCAGTTCAAGAATGAATTTCTTTCTCCCCTTGTTGGCCCTCCTTGCCATTTCTTGGTTTTTCTTCTCAAGTTGAAGCCGCACCTTCTCATGTAACTTATTCATAGAATCTGCCCGCTTGCTTCCATCTAAGCTAATCATGAGATCACTTGGAAAAGGTGTTAAATCCAAAGGGGTAAGGGGGTTGAGGCCGTATACACACTCAAAGGGAGTCATTCCCGTACTTGAGTGTATGACACGATTATTGGCAAATTCAATCAATGGTAAGTGCTCTTCCCAAGAAGTCATTTTTACCTTAACCATGGAATGTAGCATAGCACTTTAAGTCCTATTTACTACTTCTGTTTAGCCATCGGTTTGTGGGTGGCAGGACGTAGAGAACAACAACTTGGTACCAAGCCTACCCCACATAGACTTCCAAAAGTGGCTTAGGAACTTAGAGTCCCTATCACTCACAATGGTCCTCGGGACACCATGCAATTTAACAATATTATCAACAAATAAAGAGGCCACGCTAGGTGCGTCATCACATTTAGAGCAAGGAATAAAGTGTGCCATTTTAGAAAACCGATCGACTACAACAAAGATACTATCCCGACCTCGTCGAGTCCTTGGCAGCCCCAACACGAAATCCATAGATATATCAAGCCAAGGACGTAGAGGGATGGGCAGCGGGGTGTACAACCGGTGAGGTAGGAGCCGAGATTTGGCTCTCTTGCATTCTACACATTGGCCGCAAACCCTAGCCACATCCTTGTGCATTTTGGGCCAATAGAATTGCTCCTCCAATATTCCGAAGGTCTTTCGACCCCAAAATGACCCATTAGACCGCCATCATGTGCTTCCCTCGCAAACAACTCTTTCCAAGAGCTAGAGGGTACACATAATCGTCTACCTTTAAATAAGTAACCATCAAACTTGGCATAGGGATTCAAACCCCTAGCCGAATCCCACTTGTCCCTACCCAATTCTTCACATTCCCTAAAGATAGGAGCAAAGTGAGGGTCCTTGGGATACAATCCTCTTAAGCTCTCAAAGCCCATCAATTTTGATGACAAAGTGGACACAAGAGCATGTTTTCTAGACAAAGCATCGGCTACTACATTGTCCTTACCCTTTTTATATTGGATAACATAAGGGAAGGTCTCAAGGAACTCAATCCATTTGGCATGCCATTTGTTAAGCTTGTCTTGGGCCTGAAGATGCTTTAAGGATTCATGGCCCGTTCGGATCACGAACTCCTTAGGCCATAAGTAGTGTTGCCAAGTAGCCAAGGCTCTAATCAAGGCATACAACTCTAAATCATATGTGGAGTAGTTTAGAGTTGCTCCTTTGAGCTTTTCACTAAAATAAGCAATGGGTTTCAAATCTTGCATCAAAAAAGTCCCTATACCTACTTTACTCGCATCGCACTCGACTTCGAACGTCTTATCAAAGTTGGGCAATTGTAACAAAGGTGCGGAGATGAGCATAGCTTTCAAGGCTTCAAAATCCTTAACTTACTCGTCACCCCACTTGAAGGGTTGTTCTTTCCGAATGACCTCGGTCAAGGGGGCAGCTATGGTGCTAAATCCTTTGACAAACCTTCTATAAAAACTAGCCAACCCGTGGTAGCTTCTTACTTCTCCAACGGTTTGTGGGGTTGGCCAATTTTTGATAGCGTTTATCTTGGATTCATCCACTTCGACCCCTCTTGAACTAACAACAAAACCCAAGAAAACAACTTCACTAACACCAAAGGAGCATTTTTCCAGATTTGCATACAATTTTTCCTTTCTAAGGACATCAAGCACACATTGTAAATGCATCACATGCTCTTCTAAAGACTTGCTATAAACTAAGACATCATCAAAGTAGAAAACAACAAACTTTCCAATAAACGGCCTCATCACATGATTCATTAGCCTCATAAAAGTACTTGGAGCGTTTGTTAGGCCAAAGGGCATAACCATCCATTCATAGAGACCAAATTTGGTCTTGAAGGCGATTTTCCATTCATCACCGGGTTGCATTCTTATTTGGTGATAGCCACTTCTTAAATCAATCTTGGAAAATAAACACGAACCATTCAATTTATCCAGCATGTCATCTAACCGAGGGATAGGGTGACGATATTTTACCGTATTCTTGTTGATGGCTCGGCAGTCCACGCACATACGCCACGTTCCGTCCTTTTTGGGCACTAGTAGCACCAAAACCGTGCACGGACTCATGCTCTCCTTGATATACCCTTTGTTGAGGAGCTCCTCAACTTGATGTTGCAATTCTTTGGTGTCCGTAGGGTTGCTCCTATAAGCCGACTTGTTTGGCCATTGTGATCCCAGTACAAAGTTAATTTGGTGCTCAATTCCCCGAAGCGGGGGCAATCCTTGCGGAGGTTCCTTAGGAAATACATCTTCATAATCCTGCAACACACAAGAAATCAAAGGGGAAATGGAAGAATTAGTGGGGTTAGTATTAAAACAATGAGCCAAAAGTAACATAGGCGTGTCCTCATCATGATCCACGAAGAGTTCCTTCTTTCTAACAACCATCACCATGTTTTCTTTCCCTTTTGATGTTGGGGAAGCCTCAAATACCCCTACTGCCCCACCTTTGGGTTCCCCTCTTTTTTCTCCCTTTTCAAATTTCTCTCCCTTTTCCTTCAATTCTCTCATCTTTTGATGCCACTCGTTCACTTGGGAAGGTGAAAGATGATGAAGTGTAACCTTTCGGCCATCCTTCTCAAGTGTATATCAATTGGACCTCCCATCATGTTTGGTAGACCTATCATATTGCCAAGGTCTACCTAGCAACAAGTGACATGCTTGCATTGGTATCACGTCACAAAGCACTTCATCGTGGTAGTTTCCCACATTAAACCGTATCACACATTGCCTTGTGACCTTTAATTCACCACATTCATTCAACCATTGTAACTTGTAAGGACTAGTGTGCGGTGTAGTTGGTAACTTCAAGAAGTTTACCATAGAATTACTAACAACATTTGTACAACTACCACTATCAATTACCAAGGTGCACATACTCCCCTTTACAAGACATTTAGTATGGAATAGATTTTCCCTTTGGCTTGGGTCATCGATTGCCTTACCAATCATGACGCGCCTAACTACAAAGTTTGGAACCACACAGTCCCCTTCTTGCGGATAAACATCTTCATCATCATGTGGTCCATTATCGGATTCCTCTCCATCTTGAGGCTCGGCCTCATCCTCTCTCTTTTCAAGGTCCACCTCCTCACTAAGGTAATATAATCTCCCTTCCCGTAGGATCACATTGCGTCGGTTTGGACAGTCATTGGCCTTATGTCCCCATCCTTGGCACTTGAAACATTGGAATCCGTTCGGGTTAGGATACTTGTGCGCATCCAATTTTGGAGGAATTTTGTGGACTATTTTGGGCTCGGGCAGCCTTGTAGTGGCAGGTTGGTCCTTATTTTTGGGCCTGCCCGAGGTGGATTGTCCCCTTGCCTTGAACGATGACCACTCTTTAAGTTCCCTTTCAATCTCAAGAGCCGCCTCGAAAATACCTTCAACGGTATAAAACTTGTGAAGTGTTAAATGAGTGGAGATCTCTTTGTTCAACCCCTCAAAATGAGCTATAGCATAGCAGCCCTTCTTTTCTTCCGAGATATCATTAACTTGGAAAACTTTGTCACAAGCCGATTCCCAAGCTAAGTAGGCCTCGGGGTCACTTTCACCTTTAAAGATGGGTAGGCTCAACTTGATGGTGTTGATGCCTACATCTCTCTCTTGGTGTCGGTTTCCCCTTTCTCCATACCCTCGATATCTCCTTGGATATCCACGCCCCCCTCTCATCTCCTCCTCCCTCATGTAAGCATCATCAAAGTCTCCATATCCTTCATATTCCTCTCTACCTTATTCCTCAAAGTAGGCTGGGCGGTTTTGGGCATTTTGGACTTGATTTGGAGGAATTGGATTTTGTGGAGGTGGTGGTCTTTGGTTTATGGAGCTTGGAATGGAGGATTTGAATTTGGCGGAGGTACTTGACGTCCAAATCCCTCTTGTGGGACTTGAAGAGTTTGGAATTGTATTGGTCTAGTGGGGTCATGGTTTGGAGGGAAAGGAGTGGTTTGGCTTGCGGCATTTAGTGGAGCTTGAGATGTATTTAGCATTTGGTGCAATGTTTCGGGAGTGATGCTTGTGGAGGAAGTTCTATCATACCCATTGGTAGAAACATGTAGAGGAGTAGAAGGGTGAGAATTCCTTTGACTCTCCACTTGTTCTAATCTCCCACTAATAGTCGGCACTTCTCCCTTTATTGCTGCCAAATCCCCTCTCACAGCCCCAAATTCCGTATTCAACCTCTCAAGTGTTCGGGTAACGGCCTCAAGAGTGACCCTCATGGAGTCAAGAGCATTAGTATCCATATTTTGGGACGTGGTACCTTCCATTTCCAAGGTATTTCACTCTTTGGATCACCTCACAATTGAGTTCCACAAGTGTTGTAGATTGGCTAGTAACCCGTGAATCCTTTAAGGTATGAGTAAGCCCTTATCCGGAGTGGATTTTTGTTTGAAGACTCAAAGAATTCTCGTCGGACTAGAACCAAGAAGTAACAACGTATTCAAAAAGATAAAAAGCACCAAGTAATCGTTGACACGAACAACGGATTCAAAGGACTAATTGACAACCTAGTAAGAATGTACTAGTTTATTAATTAGTTCTAGAACCAAGCAAGGAAACCAAGAATCAACCATTAGAAACTAGGAAAAGAGTATCCAAATTTGAGCTTATTAGTGATGTGGCAACATGTAATTGGCCTTGGGCCCACACAGTTTTTTTTTTTTTTTGTCACAAATCTGAAATTTCAAGATTCACACAACTTGTAATGGGTGACAATGGTTTTGGAGGGAAGGTAAAGTCTTGTACCCTTTTTCAACTTTTCAAACTCAAAAGGTAAGATTTGACTATACTAATCCCAAAAAACAAGGTTCCGTGATACAAGGAAAAGTGGTTGTCAAGTCTAGGAAGTGATGTGTGCAAGTCTTCTCACCAACAACTTTGTAACTTTTGTCTTACAACCTTTTGGATCTCTTTTATACTTTTTTAGGTCTTAAGTTGTAAGAATAGATGAAGAACAAGATCAAAACCACAACAACCTTCAAGAACACAACATTAACTTCTTCAAGAACATAACACACAAGCCACCAATGGTCATCAACAATGTTCAACCTACGGCCCACTTCAGTCACCACAACAATGGTCAATATTATAAGCTCAACTTTAGATCTAGACACTTTTAGTGTTAGTGAGAAAGAAACCAACACTAGAAACACACTAAACAAGTAAAATAACACCTAGATCTAAACACACAAGCACCAATCTCGGTCAAGACACAAGATGGACAGATTTCTCTTTTTTTTTTTTTGACCGAGTGAGATCCCAAGATTGGTAGTGTAGGAACACAACCAGCCTTGCTCTGATACCAAATGATACACTATCAAGTCCACAACACAAAATTTCCAGCAATCAACAACAAGAAGAACAAACTAACACAAGATCAACAAGTTGAGCAACAAGTGCTAGTGAATCGAAAGAGCCCCACACGGCTTTACTAGACTTCAAGATTACAAACACAACCTTAACAAGGTCACAAGAAGATAGTAACTTGACATATAAGATTCAAGAGTCTAAGAACCCTAACAACAAGAGAGGACCCTAAGACTAACGAATATTAACACCAAGTTCTTACTTGGACCAAGAGGAACTCTATGACCTCAAGATCCTTGTTTCTAGCCAAGATACAACACAAGTATCACTCTACTTGTGAGTTTTCCAACTTGGGGCTTCTCTAATGGAAGAGAGAGAAGTCCAAAATATTACAAGTGTTTATGCCTTAAAAAATGATCATGGAAGAACTACCCAAATAACCCTAATATGTTCTATTTATATTACAAGGCAAAATAAAGCAAAATGACCAGCTTGTCCTTGTCATGGGGGGCGGCCTTGGAGTGTAAGTTTATTACACTTCAAGGTCCCTCTTCACACTTAAGAACATTTAGATCCTTAGGTGGATCAATCACCAACTCACACACGGCCATTTGCATGAACAAGGCTTGGAGTTTTTGTAATTCTCGAGCTTGGCTTCGTGTGAAAGGTCGTGTACTTGTTGGACAGCTTGTCCCACCCGTATCAGGCATAAGCTATCACTTTACCATGCTGCATCAATACACATCCCAAGATAATTCCTGCAATATCAGAATACACTGTATACCCTTCTGTGCCTTCTGGAAGTACCAATACAAGTGTAGAAGTCAACTTATTCTTCAAATCTTGGAAACTCTTTTCACATGCATCATTCCATTGAAACTTGGTTGCCTTGTGTGTTAGTTTTATTAAAGGTGTAGCAATAGAAGAAAATCCTTCAACAAACCTTCTATAATAACCTGCCAATTCGAGGAAACTATGAATCTCTATAGGCGTTGTAGGTCTTGGCCAGTTCTTCACAGCTTCTATCTTTTGAGTATCAACCATTATTCCTTCGTCAGATACAATATGACCCAAGAATGCTACAGGTTTTAACCAAAACTCACATTTAGAGAACTTTGAAAATAACTTACGATCACGAAGAATCTGCAACACCTGTCGTAAGTGACTAGCATGGTCCTCTTTTGATCTTGAATAGACAAGAACATCATCTATAAACACGATCACGAACACGTCTAAAAATGGCTTGAACACCCTATTCATCCAATCCATAAAAGCTGCTGGTGCGTTTGTTAGCCCGAAGGACATAACTAAAAACTCATAATGACCGTACCATGTTCGAAAAGCTATCTTGGGTATATCTCTCACTCTGATCTTTACTTGATAGTAACCCGACCTCAATTCAATCTTTGAGAAATATTTAGCACCTTGTAATTGATCAAACAAATCATCAATTCTAGGGAGGGGATATTTGTTCTTAATTGTCACCTTATTCAATTGTCGGTAATCAATACACATCCTCAACATGCCATCTTTCTTGCATACAAATAACATTAGTGCACCCCACGGGGGCATACTAGGCCTTATGAATCCCTTTTCTAGCAAGTCTTTTAATTGCTCCTTCAATTCTCATAACTTTACCGGGGCCATTCTATATGGAGGAATAGAAATAGGTTGAGTACCTGGAATCACATCAATAACAAACTCTACTTCTCGTTTTGGGGGCAAACCCGAGAGATCTTCAGGAAATACATCAAGAAATTCATTTACTACTGGAAAAGATTGAAGCATCGATGGCTCCACATCTGCATCTTTCACCCTTACTAGGTGACATATGTACCCCTTGGATATCATTTTCTTCACCTTCAGATAAGAAATAAACTTACCTTTTGGTACTCCAACATTACCTCTCCATTCAAGGACTTTCTCTTTTGGGAAATAAAAATGTACCTTCTTCGTTCAGCAATCTACTGTGGCATAACAAGAAGCCAACCAATCCATACCCATTATAACATAAAAATCTACCATCTCTAGCTCAACAAGATCAGCCAACGTATCATGATCACAAATAGTTACTATGCAATTACGATAAACCCTCTTAGCTATAATAAATTCACCAACTGGTGTAGATACTTCAAATGGCTTAACTAATAATTCTGGTGTTCTTTCGAATTTTCCAGCAATTAATGGAGTGACATACGATAGTGTAGAACCCGAATCAATTAATGCATATACATTATGTGAAAAGATGGATAATGTACCTGTAACCACATCCAGAGAAGCCTCCGAATTTTGTTGATCCGCTAAAGCATAGGTACGATTCTGGGCTCCACTAGAACTAGCTATTCCTTTACTACCTCTTCTATGACCAGTAGGTTGTACACCTCTACCTAAGAAAGGAACCGACGATGATGATGCAACGATTGATCCAGTAGGTCGTGCCATACTACCTATGCCCCTTTGTGGGCATTCTCTCATCATATGCCCCGACATACCACACCAAAAACAAGTATTTGTCCCAAACCGACATGCTCCTAAATGAAGCTTTCTGCATTGCCTACATGGCTGACGAAGAGGCCTTAATTGGCTCATACTCCCTTTTTCTTGATACCCTGCTGTCCGTGAACCTTGAATTTCTCTTCTTTGCCCAAATTGGTTGCCCCTAAAGCCTTTGAATTGGGGTGGAGCACTTGTTGTAGAGTAGGTAGGTGATTGCCTAGATGGTCTATTAAGAAACCGAGGCCTAAACTCTCCTTGGGATGCCATGAACTGCCCCGTAGGTTTAGCCCTTTTGGAAGGTCCTCTTTCAAATTCCTGTACTCTTCTCCTTTGCCTCTGATCCTCCATTTTTTATGCAAAAGCTTGTATTCTTGCTATAGCCATATCTCTATTCAAAGCAGCAATAGTACAATCCCTAACCAAATACGGATCCAATCTATCCACATATTGATGAACTCTATCATCCATAGTAGCTACTACATTAGGAGCATACCTAGCCAAAGAGTTAAGCCGAAGACTGTACTCCTTCACGCTCATATTACCTTGACAAAGATTTAAGAATTGATTTGCACGAGCTTCTCGGATCTCAAATGGAAGGTAATGATCAAGAAATGTTCTTTTGAACTCTTCCCAACTAGTTAAAATTACACCGGTACCTCTAGATCGTTTCCAATCTTCATACAATAAGATAGACTCCCCTTTTAATCTATATGCTGCAAGTTCAACTGTCTACGCACCAGATACATGCATGAAATCCAAAGCCCTTTGGATTTGATCCATAAAGTCTTGTGGGTCTTCATTAAGATCTGATCCGGTGAATGTGGGAGGATCCAATTTGAGGAAATCCTTTGTCCGTAGACTAGCTTCCCTATTCGTACCACCAGTACTTGTAGTTGGACCAGCTTGTCCTTGACCTTGTGCAGTAACTATACGAGTCAACAATTGCACCGCATTCCTAAAATCTTGCTCACTAGTATTAATAGGTGATTTTGGGAGTACTCCTCTCCTTCTTAGCTCTTCTAGAGATGGAAGAGTAGAAGAAGTCCGAGATACAAACTCATCTTCAGCTTCACTTTGATTAGTTCATCTAGGTGGTGACTTGCTGGTTCCTTCTCCGGCCGCCATGTCTACCTTCTTGCTTTTATTCTTACTCCTTCTTGTAATCGGCATCTTCACTATAATGAGGAAAGAAAGAAAGAAAAAAAAACAAATTCAATGGTTAAATATGACTCCACCTACAACTTTGGCTCTATTGCACGAGCTAAGAAATGAAGAAAAAGAGACAACTCCTAAATGTCCTGTAGCGTCCTGTCTATATATGTGGTGCACAACAAACCCATAAGCAAGACTCTACATAGATATGACTTTGTAGACTCCCTAGGACAACCCGCTCTGATACCACTTTTGTCACGCCTCAAATCCCATTGGGGTGGACAGGCACCCATAACCGTAAGAGCTCGAGAGAACCAACCTATGATCATATACTTCTTATGCATGTAATTGAGCTAACAAATATGCTGCAGTGTATGTACATGATGTATCGATAAAGTGAACTAGGTAGGTAAATACAAAATAGATATACAGGACTTGGTCGTTGGGGCCATAACTTCTAAAAGACAAGACACTACCATGCTTAACTTTACAATGTCTACAAAGCCTCTAAAAGATAAATAGACTTAGATAAGATCGGGACAGGTCCCCACTTTACACATAACTACTACAAAATACCAAAAATATATACAATTGACTCGGAAAGCCCCGAATCAACCTGGAGCTCACCAATAACCTTAGATGTCCTGTACTCCTATTGGAGAGATCTACTAGCTCCTGTGCCTACAACATGAAAGGTAGGTCCCCCAAGAGGGACGTCAGTACATTATAGGATAAAAGCAACTCTACATAATCCAAAAGTTTAAGTGACATCAAGTACAAGTGTATAGATAATGTTAACAACCCACCTTAGCTGGTATCTGGGGAACCACGTACATTACATTCTTTACTTTCCTTTTTCCTTCTTTTCTTTATAATCTTAATAAGCCATGTAGTACAAATGACCAGCTGATCAGTGGTAAACAAATCGGGATCAGCCCATGCTAGGCTTATGCTCCTGAGCTCCCACCCATATAAATTAGTAGGGATCGACCCATGCTAGGCTTTCGCCCCTGAGCTGCCACCCGCACATAACCAACTTTAAGTTTCTTACTTTATTTAGTCTTTGAGATTGTTATATTGGTGGTAATAATATTATGGAATTTTTTGGAATAACAACGCTCGAGTGAAATAAAAAAACATACGAATAAACATTTGATTTAATTGCCATAAAGTAAAGAATACTTGTACACAATTGAAATGCTTAGGAGCCAAACTAATAGATAGATCTTAGTTGACTAAGATGGAAATACCAGAAATTGGCTAGTGAAGGTAGACATGCCAACTTGACAATAAACATATATTGAGGTATGTTAAGACATTACGGAGTGGAAACAAGGTCGTTAACTACGTGGACATTTTATGCTGCCAAAGGATATGAAAAAGAGTAACCTTACATACCTTATCTTTCCACCACGTGCCTATAACGATTCAGCTCTTCCTTTAAGTGTTAATCTACAATTTAAGTACATAATGGAACTAACATTAAAAGATAATTACATTACAAGTTCACAAGACGGTAATTAGTTAGTTAACAGGAAGTAAAAATCGTCCAACCTCCTAAACACCTGGTGAATCACTCCCCCTTATTTATACTTCCATACAACCTTATTCCACCCCCTTACACTATAACTTACTGCCTCACAACAACAATACCACCAAAACAGTCCATAACCAACACAAATGTTACAAACTGATAGGATTTCCTACCAAGTTCATACTTCACATTACCACCTCAATGAAACTCCACATATTTATTCAATCAAGACACCTAAATGCCTTCCACAAAAACATACCAAATACAGTCCACAATGGTTTCAAAATTCACTTTAACATAACAAGAGAGTTTTCTCTTTTCACTACACCGAACATTCCATATATAAACACGTTTAAACATTTCCACCATGATACACTATCAAGTCCACAACACAAAAGTTCTAACAATAAACAACAAGAAGAACAAACTAACACAAAAATCAGCAAGTTGAACAACAAGTGCTAGTGAATCGAAAGAGCCCCACACAGCTTCACTAGACTTCAAGATTACAAATACAACCTTAACAAGATCACAAGAAGATAGTAACTTGACATAAAAGATTCAAGAGTATAAGAACCCCAACAACAAGAGAGGACCCTAAGACTATTGAATATTAACACCAACTTCTTACTTGGACCAAGAGGAACCCTATGACCTCAAGATCCTTGTTTCTTGCCAAGATACAACACAAGTATCCCTCTACTTGTGAGCTAATAGAGAGAGAGAGATCCAAAATATTACAAGTGTTATGTTTCCCAAAATCATCATGGAAGAACTACCCCAAATAACCCTAATATTGTCTATTTATATTACAAGGAAAATGACCAGCTTGTCCTCTTGCCATGGGCCGGCCTTGGAGTGTAAGTTTATTACAATTCAAGGTCCCTTTTCACACTTAAAAACATTTAAAACATTAGGTGGATCAATCACCAACTCACACACGACCATTTGCATGAACAAGGCTTGAAGTTTTTGTAATTCCCGAGCTTGACTTCGTGTGAATGGTCGTGGACTTGTTGGACAGCTTGTCCCACCCGTATCATCCTATCCATCTTGAGAGGAATTTGACCTCAAATTTGGTATTTGGTCATCTTCAACCGCATCCACGAGAGAAAGATCACAAACGTTGAAGGTGTTGTGCACTTGATATTCCGGTGGAAGGTCAATCTTGTAGGCGTTGTCATTTATTTTCTCAAGTACTTGGAATGGACCATCACCCCTCGACATCAATTTGGACTTTCTTTGCGATGGAAATCGATCCTTCCGAAGATGCCTCCACACCCAATCTCCCGGTTCAAGAATGATTTTCTTTCTTCCCTTGTTGGCCCTCCATGCAATTTTTTGGTTTTTCTTCTCAAGTTGAAGCCGCACCTTCTCAAGTAACTTCTTCATAGAATCTGCCCACTTGCTTCCATCTAAGCTAATCATGAGATCACTTGGCAAAGGCGTTAAATCCAAAGGGATAAGGGGGTTTAGGCCGTATACACACTCAAAGGGAGTCATTCCCGCACTAGAGTGTATGACACGGTTATATGTAAATTCAATCAATGGAAAGTGCTTTTCCCAAGAAGTCATTTTTCCCTTAACCATGGAACGTAGCATAGCACCCAAAGTCCTATTTACTACTTCCATTTGGCCATCGGTTTGTGGGTGGCAGGACGTAGAGAACAACAACTTGGTACCAAGCCTACCCCACATAGACTTCCAAAAGTGGCTTAGGAACTTAGAGTCCCTATCACTCACAATGGTCCTCGGAACACCATGAAATTTAACAATATTATCAACAAATAAAGAGGCCACGCTAGGTGCGTCATCACATTTAGAGCAAGGAATAAAGTGCACCATTTTAGAAAATTGATCGACTACAACAATGATACTATCCCAGCCTCATTGAGTCCTTGGCAGCCCCAACACGAAATCCATAGATATATCAAGCCAAGGACGTAGAGGGGTGGGCAGCGGGGTGTACAACCCGTGAGGTAGGAGCTGGGATTTGGCTCTCTTGCATTCTACACATTGGCCACAAATCTTAGCCACATCCTTGTGTATTTTGGGCCAATAGAATTGCTCCTCCAATATTCTGAAGGTCTTTTCGACCCCAAAATGACCCATTAGACCGCCATCATGTGCTTTCCTCACAAACAACTCTCTCCAAGAGCTAGAGGGTACACACAATCATCTACCTTTAAATAAGTAACCATCAAACTTGGCATAGGGATTTGAACCCCTAGCCGAATCCTACTTGTCCCTACCCAATTCTTCGCATTCCCTCAAGATAAGAGCAAAGTGAGGGTCCTTGGGATACAATTCTCTTAAACTCTCAAAACCCATCAATTTTGATGACAAAGTGGACACAAGAGCATGTTTTCTAGACAAAGCATCGGCTACTACATTGTCCTTACCCTTTTTGTATTGGATAACATAAGGGAAGGTCTCAAGAAACTCAACCCATTTGGCATGCCATTTGTTAAGCTTGTCTTGGGACCGAAGATGCTTTAAGGATTCATGGTCCGTTCGGATCACGAACTCCTTAGGCCATAAGTAGTGTTGCGAAGTGGCCAAGGTTCTAATCAAGGCATACAACTCTAAATCATACGTGGAGTATTTTAAAGTTGATCCTTTGAGCTTTTCGCTAAAGTAAGCAATGGGTTTTAAATCTTGCATCAAAAAAGCCCCTATGCCTACTTTACTCGCATCGCACTCGACTTCGAACGTCTTATCAAAGTTGGGCAATTATAACAAGGGCACGGAGATGAGCATAGCTTTCAATGCTTCAAAAGCCTTAGCTTACTCGTCACCCCACTTGAAGGGTTGTTATTTCCGAATGACCTCGATCAAGGGGGAGGCTATGGTGCTAAATCCTTTGACATACCTTCTATAAGAATGTGGGGGCTTAGATCATGGATGAGTGACAGTACTTTTATGCTCAGGAGAGGTCGCCAAGGGACCTCTTCTTACCTTCTCGGATTATGGAGCTGTACAACTGGGTGAGTGTTCCATAGGTAGACCATGATGTCTGGGAGGAATACGATGTACCATAAAACCCATTTAGAGGAAGGAGTACCCAAAGTAGAGGCAAAAAGAAATGGAAGACTGGAGAGGAGGGTGAGAAAAACAAAGATGGTAGAAGTGGAAGTACTCCCCATTCTCAAACACCGAGTTGGCTTTTTCAAGATCTACTACCCCAGTGGATTTGGCCTAAGCTTATGCAGAGTTTCGAAGGGAGCTAGATGAAGAAAAGAAGAAATAACGCTCCCTGGAACGCATACTGGTAAGGATGTGGAAGGTTGTGTGGGTTATTTTTGTGTGCACCTTACCTAATAAAGAGCTCCCAATGCTGAGTGCAGAGGATGTCGAGGAGTTCTTATTCCTCAGTAGCATAGACGAGGAGGGTCTGGATGCCGCCAGCCTTGGGGATGATGCCGCCTCCCCCTTTATGTTTTTAAATTTTTGGATTTGGGTTGCCCCCATTTGGGGCATGTAATTAAAAATCTCTTTTATTTTTTTGTACCTCTTTAGACATTTTACTTCCTGTCCCCCTTTTAATAATAGTCGTACATTCTTATAGTGCGTGTTGGATGAATTTTTATCACTGTATTGTTTCAAAAATTAGGTTTCCTTGCAATATTTGTAGAATTAAAAATAGGGAATGCACTGGCCAGGATTCTACCTGGAGCTACACAACGGTTAATTTTACCGCAGTAGCGGTACCGCTACAGCTGTAAATAATCCGCTGCAGTGGTAGCCTCCAGCAACTCCATCTTGATTTTTGCAGCTCCGTCTTGATTTTTTCCCTTACCCAATCTTAGATTCTTTTAGTACAAAACTCTTTTTAAGCCTATTCAAATAGCGTAATAACCTCTCCTTATGCTTAATGTAAATTGAATTCACAATTCTATTAACTCCGAACCACAACCAACATAATTTTTTATCCATCGAATCAAATAGTGCTATACTTCGTAAATCTCCTTACCCACTCAATTCGCTACCCTCCAAATTACTCCAACAACAACCAGGAATTTGGGTGGTTCATACGGGATCTGATAGAAGACAAGTAGTACTCCAAGTAATTTAAAGATGAGCCGTGACTCAAGTCACAACAATGAAGACTCTCAGAATCGCACCCGATCCTTACGTCCACCAGTTTGCTCAACTACACACCATCCAACCACACACGAACTCAACAATCATACTCGAGAGTACAGTACCATGTGTGGAGGGTAGCTAGGAGTCAAGGAAGCCTTGGAGAGGTCAAAAAGGAGCGACGAAGAGCTAGGAGATGTTTTGGAGGCACGTGTGAGGTCACCTGCGCCCACAGGTGTGGAGGTGCGGCCGCAGATGGCCATTTTGGCCACTTCCAGAGCCATCTGCATTGGGACATCCATGGGCAGGATCCACCTGCATCCTAATATGTGTGGGCATGTGCCCAATTTGCTGAAATGGGTCACTTTTGGGCCCATAGTTGTAATTAATGGCCCATGGCTATAAATAGTAGTTTCTTCTTCATTTTTAGGTTAGATTTTGATGATATTATGAATACACTTGAAAGTGTGAGATCTAGGATTAGCTTGGGTTGAACAATTATTTAGAAACTTGGGTTACGTGAGAGATTGATTCCCTCGTGGTTTACATAAGAGATCGGTGCTTTTAGATAATCAAAAGGGAGGTCTTGGATTTGATATATCCATAGGTTGCCCTCTTCTTTATCTTCTTGTGTCTATCTATCTATCTATCCCTCTATCCTTTACTTTTCATATTTTTGATTCTATCATTTTTCTTATTTTCGTACTTTTTCCCTCTTTTTGTATTTTGGGGGTTATCAAAGGGAAAGCTTAGGGTTCATCTGTTGTGACATGTGAATTCTTTGTGAGAATGAATTCTTGTAATAAAATACATTATTGTGAGTGAATATGGGTAACTCTCTTATGGTGAGAGCGCATCTTTAATAATGTCTAGGTGACTTATATGATCTCTTTGTTGAGCAATATTCGTGAGTTTGCCAACTTGGTAGAGTCAATTCTTGAGTCTAGGAAGTCTTGAAGAGTATTCATGTGGGTTCGATTGTAATATGCCATGCTTAAAGTAGAACTTGCTATTCATGTAGTCGTTGTAGTTCTAGCTTGAGTGTCTTATTTAAAGTAGTAATGTTAGAGTCTTTCTTGATTGTAAAGAGTTGTTCAAGGACGAACAAGGCTTTAAGTGTGGGGTGTTGATCTTAGGAGTATTTATGAACCTAAGTGTCATTATCTATGCGTGTTTATCTTAGATTGAGGATAAGTTTGTGTGATTATTGAGGTATAAAATGTGTATGTACGTAGTTTTTTGCTAAGTTTCATGTTTAGTGTGTTTAACGTGCATTTGAAATAATTCAAGGGTCAAAATGATCGAATAGAGCATAGGCGAGAAAACTAGTGTTGCTAGCTTGAGTTATGCTTGTTCTAGTGTACTTTGATGAGGTTTATTATGTTATATGGACTAATTTTTGTTATAAGGTGTTGTAAGAGACCATTATAGGATCTATAGGATCTAAATAAAGCCTACTAACAAGCAACAAGATGTGGGGAATCAAGGAACAAGTGCACAAGGAGAAAAGGAGCAAAAATCGAACGAACCCTCACGCTTTGGAGGGGGCAATGCGCCGCACCTTTCAAATCATCCTAATGGGCATACCTCGCACCTCCCATCATGAGGGGATACTATTATGGGTGTAACTTAAGTGTGCACCGCACTTTCCTTGGTGTGCGATGACCCACGCGGCACCCCGCCCCCCTCCCAATTTCATCCCAAAGTTGGTTTTCACTTTTTTAAGCAAGTTGGTAATAATATAAAGGAAGATATCTTAGACAAAATATGTATAAAGGGAAGAAAACTTTTCTTCTTTCAACTTTTAAGTGTATCTTATATAGATGAATAACATCCTAATTTATTGAATGAGAAATAACTCCAAAGGTCACAAACATTAAATGTCCAAACAAATAGATACATTGTCACCTGCAAAAGGTTCATGTAAGCTACTGAATATGTAAGAATATACATTCATTGAATATGTATTTCACAATACTCCCCCTTGGATGTCCATAGATGTGCCTCATTAAAATCTTATTAGGAAATACCCAGCAAAAAAAAAGCTTAATGAAGAAAAAATAGTACACACATCTTGTAATATGTCTTGAGTGTTGCCTCATTAAAAACTCTTACCAGGAAAACCTAATTGGAACCAAACCTTAATTAAGAGAAAAGAGTACAACACATATTTAACTCTCCCCGATGTAAACATCATTTAATTTCTCATAGATGGTGCATCCCAATCATTTCTACCAACTTCTCAAATGTTGAGGTTGGTAATGCTTTAGCAAACAAATTTTTCAATTTATCAGTTGATCAAATTTTTTAAACATCTTTTCACCTTTCTTCTTAAGATCATGAGTGAAAAGGAACATTGGTAAAATATATTTTGTTCTGACTCCTTTAATATATCCTCCCTTCAACTGAACTATAAAACAACATTGTCTTCGTACATTGTAGTTGGAATATCTCTTTTTCAAAAAAAAAAAAAAAACCCACACATTTCTTGAATATATTGAGTCATTGATTTCAACCAAACACATTCCTGATTTGCTTCATGGAAGACTACTATTTTAGTATGATTTAAAGAAGTGGCACCTATTGTTTTCTTCATTATATGCCAAGATATAGTTGTGCCTCCATATGAAAATAAATGGCCAATCTTAGACCAATGTAAACATCATTTAATATCTCATGGATGATGCATCTCAATCTTGTATACAAGCTTCTTGAATGTTAGGTTGGTAATGCTTTAGTAAATAAATCTGCTAATTAATTAGTCGGGCGAATTTGTTGAATATCTTTTTTACCTTTCTTCCCAAGATCATGAGTTGAAAAGAACTTTGGTTAAATATATTTTATTCCATCTCCTTTAAAATATACTTCCTTCAGTTTAGCTGTACATACAACATTGTCTTTGTACATTTTAGTTGGGATATTTATTTTTTAAAAAAAGCCACACATTTCATGAATATATTGAGTCATTGATCTCAACCAAACACAGTCCCGACTTACTTCATAGATGACTATTATTATTGCATGATTTGCAGAAGTGGAATATATTATTTTCTTTATTAAACGCCGAGATATTGTTTTGCCTCCATATTTAAATATATAGCCCGTCTGAGATCGAGTTTTGTATGGATCAAATAATATCCTGCATATGCATAACTAATTATTTCCGACTTTGATTCATACGAATAAAATAATCTCCATATCAATAGTTCCTCAAAGATACCTAGCTATATGCTTGACACCATTCCAATATCTTCTCATTGGGGAGGAGATGAATTTAGGCAATAAACTTATTGCAAAATAAATATATGCTCAGGTATTATTGACAAGGTACATTAATGTCCTGATTGCACTACGATATGGAGTTTCATTATCAAGAATCTCCTCATTCTTTTCTTGAGATATTAATGGTCTTTATTTATGCCAACCAAATCTCACAACCATTGAAGTACTCAACTAATGTGATTTATGCATGTAAAATCATCTTAAAACCTTTTCTGTCACAATCCAAAACTCGACTCGTGAATACATCTATCGTACCCCAGTGATAGGTAAGCCAATCCAAAGACCCAACAATATAATAAAAGATGTAACCACATGAAGGAGATAGTAATAATGCTAACAAGTATCAACTGAATACAAAACCATCCCAAGAACTGGAATTCACTACGTACAAGCCTCTAAAGGTAAAAATACAACAAAGGGTGGAAAAAGTCACAAAAATACAGAATAAACATAAAGATAGGAATTAAGGAGATTTGATAGTCAGTGAGATCAAAAACTTCTACCTCAGGATTCTTAAGAATGCAAACCACAAGACAATCACAAAATCAACGTTTGGCACCATCGACTCAGTACCTGCACGTAAGGTGTAGAAAACTAACGATTATGAGTACCAAATCACAGGTACTCAGCAGAAGCATCGACCGATTCTAATTCAAAGTGATGGCGAGAACCACCTACATCAACACTATCTAACACAATTCATTTAAACTTGAAATCAGGAAGGCCACACATTTTCTAATAATGAATATCTTACTTGTATACACTCACCGCTCTATATAGCTAGCTGGGACCTATGGGGGACTTGCTAAGTCCATATACAACACCAACTTTGCCCATAGAGTTATCTGATAATAATTATATAACTGTACAATTTGGCTCCTCCAATAAGGCCATTGGATAATAATCATAAAACAACTCTATTTGGATCCACCCTAGGCCCCTCAGAGAGTATTCCCAAAAATCATGGTGCCTCAAGTGGAATCAAACCTCACGATTTGCACCTACAACCTTTAGAGAAGAATCAATAACATCATGATAATATGCATATGGGAGCAGAAAAGAAATACACCATAATATCTCAACACCAGTCCAACACTATCAATATCAGAAAAGAGGCCTTTCATTTCCATAATGACCACAATAATATTTGAACACATTTTAGACTCTCAGCATGCTAATAAACTAAATAAAAGCACCAAGTACTCAATTATCAACCAAACACAGCTCAAAAGAAAAAAATCTCAAGAACACAGTCCAAATAGCCAATTAGTTATTTTTAACCCTTTCACAAATACACTGGTACCCACATAGATGCTCATCATCTCATCTATATGGGACCTCTACATCCCTATTACTTCCAATATAAAAAGAATCAAAGAAAGTCTCAACTTGCCTTCAAAAAAGTATAAAAACCAAACCAACACTTTACACTTTCGAAAAGCCTTCAAACGAGCCCAATTTGGTCAAATACGATTTCTACATAAGAAAATAAAATCATAGACACCCATATCATGGGTCCAAAAAGTCAACCCTAAGACATCAAGGGAAAAACTAAAATTTTATTCAAAAAACACATTGTCCATAACTTAAGGAATTTAAATCTGAAATTTCATCGAAAACTGAACTTAAATTCAACCTTTAAAGCATCCATTTCTAATTTCTCAACTCTGCCCCAAAATCTCAAAATTTCCAATTTGAAAAACAGAGTTTTGAAGATGGAATTATGAAATAATCATTAGAAAATGTTTAAAAGTAGTATGAGAATCATATTTAAGAAAGAAATCTCAAAAATCAATATTTGAATCACCCTAAATTGAGTTCCCAAGTTTCTTAAATTGAGTTATGAAGCTTTGGATTGAAAAGGAATTTAATATCAGTCCGAACAATTATGTTCATTGCGATCGTGGAAAGCACCTTGCGATCGTGATGTTGACAAGGTTGGGTCCATCACAATTATGATGTCTCGGTTGGATTTGCGAAGCATTAACCATACCCAACCCGAGCCCCATCACAAAAAGTCTTTGCAAGCGCAATGCCCATCAGGGTTCCACTTTGCAATCGTGAGAGGAGGCTTATGAACATGAAGAAAAAAACCCTTGCATAAGAAGATAGTAGCACTAGATAAAAGCCCAAGTCCAAAAATCCCAGAAGAGACCCTCAGAATTCACCCAAAACCTTATGGATCCAATCTGACCATGTTACTAGACTAAATTGACATTTTAGAATCAATTAAATCATCAAATCACCAAATTACCAAATGGAGCTCAGTTTCAATGGATGATGATGTCATAACCCAACTACCCAGATCATGTAGGAATCTACTCTAATCTAACTAGATAGAAGAACCCTTACGACCCATTTGAAAACATGCTGAAGTCATAAAAGGATACCATTAAACTCTTCAGAAGTACTATAAAACTTATTACAAATTCCTCAAATACATCAAAAGGAAATCCTTTACCCCGAGTACCAAGTCTTGATATGTATAAGAGCTAATAAAAGACAAGGATAAATATACAAGACTTAGCTTCCACCATAGGAATGAGAAGACAGAACCTGCTGAAGATCTCTAGCTACACCAAGTAATGAAACCTCAACTGATCATACAACAAGACTATAACCCAAAAATGGTATAGAAGAGTAGTATCAGTACAACCACACATAGTGGTAGGCATCATCGACCGACCTAAGTTAAATCACGTAAACATAACAAAAATATCTGAAACCACACATGCATTTATATAATATACCAAATAAATTTCTTAACCCATAGTCCATCCACTACTCTCTATACTATCTTCTCTCTTCCAAGCCTCAATTAGTCTAAGTAATTCTTACTAACCGTAAGTCAACCCTCCATACAATGTTCATCTTCAATAGACCATCTTCTTCTTATTACATACCACTTCTAACGATGCATCTATCACTTATTCAGTTAATGGACCCAATAGTATATATTTTATCAAGAACACCAAGGTAATTAACAAACCTATCAAGTTAGACTCATTCACACATATATCTTCAGGATGCTACCCGAATCACGGACAACACATGATTTATTTTATACATATTATTTATACAGACCAATTTCATCCACCACCAGTTAACTTATAAGACCAACCTAAGCATGTTACTTAATAGTAAGCATCCAACCAGTAGTTTATGAGAAAATTCCACTTTGATACAAATGAAACAAATAAATAAATGAAACACCTTTAACCATTTAATACTCTACTCAAGTCAACCACAAAGATCTTATAAAACAATTCAACATATTACTTCCTCATATAAACACCTCATTATAATTCATCAATAGGTATTAACTCCCTTTAATGGAATAATCAAATGACTGGATCAAACAAGGATCTATTAGCATGCCAAGTAAATCAGACCACACAAGGAATCCAAATATAACACCAAGACATCAAATCTCATAAGGATCCCAAATATAATAAACCATAATGTAACTCAGTTCACTAAAGGAATTGTCAAGTTCTCCAATTACCATGTACACACATGCTATGGGATTTATATGTTCCCACAAGTAGTGGCCTGCAGGGGATGAGCTCAGTCCATGTACCAAATAACCTAGACAACCAACGCCTACCATCCTTATTCTGAACCAAGTATTATACCACTCTTATTTCAACGTCCCCACCCATATCCTCCTTGAATTCCACTAATTTAATCATGATCAACCTTTATCGATTCATCTTATATCAATAAATAGCACCAATAACAACTACAATTGCACACCAAGTGAAATCAACCACATTGTACAAAAAACAAGGTTCTTTTACAAGACTTATCATGTATTATCAATTTCAACTTGCATTTATAGTTAGCAAGTTCACATATATTAGCATGCATTGCAACAAGTAGACAAACAACCAGTTAACATGCACACATACAATCAACTTTGAGTTTTAACTTTAATTAAAACATCACCTATCCCCTACCAATAATAGTACTTGGGGTCAATTAACACACATAAGCAAGTATATACACCTTCCATTTAGGTTGAGATTTTATTTTACATATACTAGAGATACACCACTCTCTCTCACTACATCACTATTACCTCCTAAACTTTTATTTTAACACTAAGTCATCATTGTTAGTTATTTCACCATTACTCTTAACTCTCTCAAAAGTGTATAGAAACACCACTTTAGCACTCTTCGCATAACTTACACCGTGCTACTCAATCAACCCTAACTTAATAAGTATTAGGGCATCAAACATCAACTCTGCTAGTACTTATTCTGCTTAACAATAATATATGAAGCATAGCTAGCTCGTTTCTACTTACTATTTGATTTGCAATGCAAAAAAAAACTAATAGACCAAAATCAATAATCATTCACCATAACATTCAGGAATACTAATCTTATCCACGTGGCCCTAATTTACTTGTTTTATCCATCCAATCATCTTGCCCGTGGGACTAAACATGAAATCTCCCATCAATCTGTTATATGCATGCATTTTCTAACCTAAATCTACTATTCAAAATATACTAAGCCTACCTGAGCGCTAAGAAGCTACTACGGAGGCATGAACTCACAGTCCTTGCTCTGTTCTAGCAATTTCCAATATGAAAACCATAAGGAATGGTCAGGTTTTACCCCTCTGAGCATACCCTTTCATCCTCGTCTTTCTAGATCCTTGAGGCAACCCTAAGGGGATTTTTAGAATAAAGCTTCATTATGGTTTATAGCTGAAAAGAAAAAGTGATTTTAAAATTTGGAGGGATTGTTTTTTTCATCACGCTATAGCAGTCGATAGACCGTTACCGCGGTGCCGCTATAGCGGGAAAATTACCGCTATAGCGAGTTAACATCAACCCGCTCCCCAAAAGTTTTCCTACTCTAAATTCATCAAATCCTAGTCTTTATAGATCTTTTAAAGATTCTTAAAGGAGTTCCATAGCACGTTCCCTTTGGACACGGTAGTTTTAGTAACAATGGAATGGGTCATTACAACAGATACCAATTTACCCATTATTCATCTCCAAACGGTCATGATAGGAAAAGAAATAGATTGGTACATACCCCAAATAATTAATACACACTGATCAATTTAAAAGTTTTTATTTCAAAACTCTGCTTATGGAACTTGCAATAGAATTTGCAGGAATTATATTATTCCCATTTTAATACGAACACCCTTACATAATATATTACAATTGGAATTTACATGAGACTACCTTTGATAAGAGTTTATGAGTACCCTAGACAAACGAGGTCTCTCCAACATGTCCAAATGTTAATAAATATCCCAAAAAGGAAGAATGAAAAACATTAGTCCCCGAAGGTTGACTAGGCCCCACTATAGAACACCCCTGCTACTATAGCAGTGCCTCTATAGTAGACTACGAGCCGCTATAGCATGACATAGGCTGATTTAAGGATGAAAAATGGGTTTGTTTCCCATTTTCAACTTTTCAAACACAAAACTCCCCTCCCCCAACCGATCAATTTTGCTCTCAATATCGAAATAAGGTAAACTTTGTTCTAACCCCATATCCTTACTTTATCACTCTTATTATCATAGTTTATTGCTTGAAATTAAAGAATATATGTGTGTTGGGGTTGGTTTTTGAAATTGTAAATTTTGTTCATATTTGAACAAATGTCTCAAGCATGCTTGCTTCTCTTACATTTACAACGCTACTATGGTGTTCTAGGTTTAAGATTTATAGAGTTCATGGCTAAATAAGGGATTAAACAAAGGTACAATATGAAGGGTCATTTTTAAAAATTTCTTGATTATTGGGGCTTGAATCGGGGTTTAAACACCCAGATCTTAGTGTATAATAGTCCTATGATACTTACCCAATCCTGATCTAAGTTTAAAAGTAAAAATTGAATGATTTTTGCAAAAATACGCCATTAAAGAATCGAGGTTGGTTAAAGAAGATGAAGGCTGCTATAGAAGCCCATTCCTGTTATAGCGGAAAAATTCCTACTATAGTGGCCTTGCGATAGCGGGATGCCTTCCGCTATAGCGGGAGGTAGGCACTAGCTTTCCCTGAACTTTTGACTTAGTATTTTCTGGAACTCTACAACTGATTGAGTACCCCTATAGATTCTAACTTATTTTTACACGATTTTTGTAGGAATACTAACTCCATGGCTGATCAGAACCAAGATAATGCTCCCCTCTCTTTTAGAGATTTCCTGACAGGAACTGTTAGCAGAGGTATCAAGACTACCGGAGGATAAGATTCTGCCATGAGAGGGGGTTTGTGATAAATGAGATAGGGGAGGAGGCACCTAGTTCTATACATAGGTCTAGGAGTTAGGGTGGATGTCGCTGATGGAGCCTGATTGGGATAAAGTCTCAAGCTGGGTTTGGAAGTTCTATGCCATGCTCCCTACCGTGTACTGGGATGACCCTCACCATACTATCTACATCCAGGAGGTGCAGGTTCCTATGGACGCTGCTATTATCAATGAGGTCCTGGGGGTGACAAATGTCCCCAATATAGAGTATGAGGCCAAGGCAAGAGAGATAGATATGTCGTGGCTAAGGGATACCATGATTGTGGAGGTTGATCGGGGGAGAGTCTACTGTACCGATCCCGATGGGATTAGGATTATGTACTTCAGTGCAGATGCTTGGATATGGATTAATTTGGTAACTCAAAGGATTTGTCTTTCGGGTAACACCATTGATGTGACATACCCTCAAAATCTGGTGATGTCTTGCGCTATTTAGGGGATTCAGATCAATGTGGGGGTACAAATAGTATTGGAGTGGAAGGATTTCTATCGGGGCAACAAAAAGGATTTTTCCCCTCCTAGCTTGGTAACTAAGCTATGCCTCTGTACTGGGGTGTCTAGAGAGGATGCTGATAGAGACTTGGAGGGTGACATTTCCTCAATCCTCTCATGGAAGAGTGTTTATAGGATCAGAGCAAAAAGAAGAGAAAAGTGGGGACTGAGGGAGAGAGCAGCAGAGCCATAGAGGAGGAGGTGGATCCTTCTACCACATAGTTTTTCTGTGTCCCTTGAGTGGTTGGAGACCAATATGGTCACCATGAGGGAGTACTTTGAGCGATCCCTACTTACCTTCTCTATGTTTGGCTCCTTCAAGTTCCACTGCCCTACCAAAACCGACTAACACCTACACAGAGCACAGAGGGAGTTAGATGAGGAAAAGAAAAAGAGGCACTCCCATAATCATATGCTTGCACGAATGTGAAAGACCTTGAAGGTCATGTTCAAGTGTGCCACCTCTGATCAGAGACTCCCCAAGCCGAAGAAGAAGAACACGGATGAGTTATTCTTCTTAGTGATATGAAGGAGGAGGGCTCCGATGCTTTGAGCCTCAAAGAAGATGGGGCCTCCAGCTAGATCCCCAAGCCTGCTCCTTAGTCTATCTCCCGTCACTCTATTTGATTACTATTCCTGGATTTAAGTTGCCCCTGTTTGGGGCATGTAACTAACAATCTTTATTTTCTTGCACTTTTGGATGCTTGTTTTTATAAATTTCTAGTAATAAATGCATCATCATTATATTATTTCTCACATGATAAACTAATTATTTGATTAATAGCAGATTTGAAATATGTTCAGACAGGTTGGGGAAGAGATGCAAAAATAGGAGAACAAGTCCCTGATATAGCGAAGTGCATGCCCTACCACGACACCGCTCTAGCAAAAAAATTTCCGCTATAGCATGGTCGCAATAGCGGGGTAGTGACCTCTATAGCGACCTGCTAGCAGTGGCTAGGAAAGTTAATTCTTACAATTCCTTTATCCCTATTCCCTCCCCACAATACTTTAAATCTAATCCTTACAACAGTTAAACCATAACTCCAAGATCGAAACCTAGCGATTCAAAAGGTTAACATAACCATATTGAGTTGCTTACTTTATTTAATCTTTGAAGTTGTTATAGTGGTGGTTATAACATTATGGATCGTTTTTGGAACAACGAAAGAGAACATCTGAAATTTGATAGTAAATATATATTGAGGTACTTTAGAACATTTCGAAAATGAGTAAGTACAATAACAAGGTGAATACTACATGCTGCAGAAGGATACGAAAAGAGTAACCTTACATACCTTATCTTCTCAATACGTGGCTACAATGATTCAGCTCCTTCCTTATGTGTTACTCTACAACACAATTACGTAATGGAGCTAACATTAAAAGCTAATTATATTTCAAGTTTATAAAATGGCAATTAGTTACTTAATGGGAAGTAAAAACTGCCCAACCTCCTAACCACATGGTGCATCACTCCCCCCTTCTTTATACTGCCATAAAACCTTATTCCAACCCCTTACATTATAACTTACTACCTTACCAAGACAACACCACCAAAACAGTCCACAAACCAACATAAACGTTACAAACCGGTAGGATTACCTACCTAGTTTATCCTTTACATTTCCACTCCAACGAAACACCATATAATCATCCCATAAGGTCACCATACTGACTTTTGCAGTAACATACCAAAAACAGTCCACAATAGTTCCAAAATTCAGTTTAACATAACAAGAGAATATTCTCTTTTCACTACACCAAACGTTATATATACAAACACGTATAAACATTTCCATCAAGCCATACATAAATAGAAATGAACCAGGGGCAAAACCACACTTTAACATACTGAAATTTCATCCTCCAACTTCATTTCTTCAAGACCTTAAGCTCCTTTACAAGTTTACATCACAAAGAAGGCAAATCCTTTAAAATTAAGCACAAGTGGAATGTTTCACAATAAGTGGACTGCTCTATATATTTTAAACAAAATCAACATGATTACCACAACCTATTATACATATATTACATCAATATATATGGCTAAATACTTACCAAAAGTTTCAAGTGGAAGATTTGTCCAAAGGGGTGTTTGCTTAGGGTTTGAGAGAGGAGAGAGTGTTTTAAGTTTTAAAGACTGATTTCAGCAGAGAAATGAATGGAAAATAAGCTGAAATGAGATTTATATACTACCTCTTGAACCTCCTCTTTAGCTCATTCTTATCCACTCTTTTTGATAAAAAGAAGTCCAAGTAGGTGATGCACCTACTTGGCTATACAAGCTGTCCAAAATAGTCCATTTACTTACTTTATTTCTACTTGGATCATGTCTTGTTGGGCCTGAATTAATAGTAGGTGTTGGGCTGGTCATCTTTCCATTTTTATGTACTTACATTGGGCCTCAATTGAGTCCATTAACTTATATCCAAATGCAGCCCAACAGTTTAATTAGGTGCTACACCTACTATCTTAATTAAGTCACGGAAGCACCTCGTTTATGTTCTCCCCTTTTTCCAACGTCTTAATCCTTCTACCTTAATTCACCACTTAACTTTAATTTTTACACTTAGGTACATCCTTATTCTCTCAAGTTTAAATAATTTTACCCATGTTAGGTTGGTCGCACAAGTTTCAAAAATGTACGGGGTTTTGTACTTGAATCAAAGAACTAGTTAGTCCATTACCTATTGCCACAAGTCCATACCATTTACCATATAATTAAGAGTTGTATATATAGAATACGGGGCATTACATCCTTCCCCCCCTTAAGAACATTCATCCTCGAATGTTAGTGCCTTCACTACACAACTTAAACAAGTTCAAGCCTAAATTTAATCTTTATGCTATCACTTAATACTTATATATACTTACTTGTTACTATTCCAATTCCGCATCTTGAACTTTCTATTCAGTTTGAAATAATTGTGGGTACTTAGACTTCATCATTTCCTCGGCTTCCCATGTGATTTCTCCAACTTGCTGATTTCTCCAAAGTATCTTTACGGAGGCTACTTCTTTATTTCTTAACTTTTTAACTTGTCGATCCAGAATAGCAATAGGTATCTCCTCATAGGTAATATCCTCCGTAACTTGCACATCTTCAATGGGAGTAAAACTAGATAAATCTCCTATGCACTTTTGAAGCATTGAAACATGAAATACTGGATTAATTGTGGAGAGTTCTTGGGGTAGTGCCAACTCATATGCAACTTGCCCAAATCTTCTAATGATTTCATATGAGCCTATATAATGTGGACTCAATTTTCCTTTCATTCCGAATCGCATTACCCCTTTCATCGGTGACACCTTCAAAAATACCCAATCACCTATGGAGAATTCGAGCCCTCTTCTTCTAACATCAACATATGACTTGTGTCGACTTTCGGCCATTTGTAGCCACTGCTGGATCACTTTAACTTTCTCCATAGCCTGATGAACAAGATCTAGCCCAAGTAAAGCAGTTTCGCCTGCTTCAAACCATCCGATTGGTGACCTACATTTCCTTCCGTACAAAGCTTCATAAGGTTCCATTTTAATACTTGAATGATAGATATTGTTGTACGCAAATTCAATAAGAGGCAAATAGTCATCCCAACTGCCTTGGAATTCTAACGTGCAAGATCGTAGCATATCTTCAAGCGTTTGGATAGTACGTTCTGCTTGTCCATTTGTCTGAGGATGGAAAGCCGTACTCAGATTCACCTGTGTACCCAAACTCTGCTGAAAAGATCTCAAAAAATGCGCCGTAAACTGAGCTCTCCTATCTGATATAATTGAGATTGGAATCCCATGTAACTGCACTATCTCTTTAACATACAATCTTGCATAATCTTCCACTGTATAGGTAGTCGTGACTGGTAGGAAATGCGCTGACTTGGTAAGCCTGTCAACTCTTACCCATATAGAATCAAATTTCTGCAGTGTACGAGGTAAACCTGTGATGAAGTCCATATTAATCATATCCCATTTCCAAACTGGAAGATTGATACATTGCATGTAACCTCCTGGTTTCTGATGCTCTACCTTTACTTGTTGATAATTCGAGCATTGAGCGACAAATTCTGCAATGTTCTTCTTCATATTTCCCCACCAATACACTTCTTTCAAATCATGGTACATTTTGGTAGCTCCCGGATGAATAGAATATCGTGAATGATGCGCCTCTGTCATAATTCATCTCCTCAGCTCATCTACATCCGGTACACATAATCTACCTTGGCATTGAAGCACCCCTTGTTGTGTAAGATCAAAGACCTTAGTCAGACCCTGTTGTACATTTTTCTTTAGCTGCAATAACAGAGGATCCGCAAACTGTTTCTCTTTCACCTTAGCTATCAATAAAGATTCAGCTGCATTTTGTACAATAACCCCTTCATCTGAGGATTCGAGAAGACGAACCCCCAAACTGGCTAATTGATATAGATCTTTTGCTAAATCTTGCTTTTCTGTCAAGTGCCCACTAGTGCCTCCTATTGCCTTGCGGCTCAATGCATCAGCTACCACATTTACTTTTCCTGGATGATTTAGAATATCAATATCATAATCCTTCAATAGCTCAAGCCACCTTCGTTGCCTCAAATTGAGTTCCTTCTACTTAAAGATATACTGTAAACTTTTGATCAGTATAGATGTCAACATGAACTCCATACAAATAATGAAGCCATATCTTTAAAGCAAATACCACCGCTGCTAATTCAAGATCATGCGTGGGATAGTTTCTCTCGTGTGGCCGCAACTGTCATGAGGCATATGCTATTACATTACCGTACTGCATCAATACACACCCTAGGCCAATTCTGGAAGCATCACAATAGACTGTGTAACCTTTGGTGCCTTTCTAAAGTACTAACATTGGTGTAGAAGTCAATTTATCTTTCAGCTCTTGAAAACTTTTCTCACATGCATCATTCCACTGAAATTTGACTGCCTTGTGTGTAAGCTTCGTTAAAGGTGCAGCAATGGAAGAAAACCCTTCAACAAACCTTCGATAATAACCTGCCAACCCAAGGAAGCTAGAAATTTCCGTAGGTGTCGTAGGCCTTGGCCAATTTTTCACCGCTTCAATCTTTTGCGTATCAACCCTTATCCCTTTATCTGATACAATGTGACCCAAGAATGCCACAGACTTCAAACAAAATTCACATTTAGAGAACTTTGCATACAATTTACACTCACGGAGGATTTGTAATACTTGCTGCAAGTTATTAGCATGGTCCTCTTGTGATCTTGAATAAACCAGGATGTCATCTATAAATACCATCACAAACACGTCTAGAAATGGCTTAAACACCCTATTCATCAAATCCATGAACACAGCTGGTGCATTTGTTAGTCCAAATGACATAAATAAAAATTCATAATGGCCATACCGTGTTCGGAAAGCTGTTTTGGGTACATCTTTTTCTCTAACTCTGACTTGATGGTAACCCGACCTCAAATCAATCTTTAAAAAACACTTGGTGCCCTGTAACTGATCAAACAAATCATCAATTCTGGGGAGGGGATATTTGTTCTTGATTGTTTCCTTATTCAATTGGCGATAGTCAATGCACATTCTAAATGTGCCATCTTTCTTCCGTACAAATAATACCGGTGCACCCCACGGGGACATACTAGGCCTGATAAAGACCTTGTCCAGCAAATCTTTCAATTGCTCCTTCAATTCATGCAATTCTTCTGGAGTTATTCTGTATATGGGAATAGAGATAGGTTGAGTGCCTGGAATCACATCAATACCAAATTCTATTTCCCGTTCTAGGGGCAAACCTGTAAGATCTTCTGGAAATAATCAAGCTATTCATTGACCACTGGAACCGACTGAGGAGTTAGTGGTTCCACCTCAGTATCTTTCACTCGTACTAAGTGACATATATAACCCTTAGCAATCATTTTCCTGGCTTTCAGATAGGAAATAAATTTTCCTCTTGGTGCCCCTACATCACCCTTCCATTCAAGACCATTCATTTGTGGAAAATGAAAATGTACTTTCTTAGCTCGAAAATCTATCGTGGCATAACAAGAAGCCAACCAATCCATGCCCATTATGACATCAAAATCCACCATGTCCAGTTCAACAAGATCGGCCAGTGTATCATAACCACACACAGTTACCACACAATTACGATATACTCTTTTTGCAACAGTATAGTCACCAACTAGTGTAGATACTTCAATTGACTTAGTTAATAGTTTCAGTGTTCTTTCAAATTTGGCAACAATCAATGGAGTAACATATGACAATGTAGAACCCGGATCAATCAATGCGTATACATTATATGAAAATATGGATAATGTACCTATGACAACATCAGGAGAAGCCTCCAAATTCTGCCGATCCACTAGAGCATAAGTACGATTCTGAGTTCCACTGGAACTGGCTGCTCCTATGGCACCTCTACCATGACTCGTAGGATGTACACCCATGCCTAGAAAAGGAACCGATGATGATGATGCAATGGCTGATCCCGTAGGTCGTGTCACACTACCCGTAGCCCTTTGTGGGTACTCTCGTATCATGTGCCCCGTCATACCACACCAAAAGCAAACATTTGTCCCAAGCTGGCATTTACCTAAATGAAATCATCCACAGTGCTGACGAGAAAATCCAGCGGCCTACGAGCCTGGAATCCCACTACTCTGCCCAATATTGCTACCTCTAAACCCTCGGAATTGAGCTTGAGTACCTGCTGTGGAATAAGAGAATGACGATCTAGGTGGTCTAGGAAACATCCGAGGTCTAGATCCTCCTTGGGACACCATAGAATGTCCCATAGGTCTAGCTCTTTTGGACTGTCCTTGTTCAGAATCATGTACCCTCTCCTTTGCCTTTGGTCCTCCATCTTTTGTGCGAAGGCTTGAATTCTAGCTATATCCATATCTCGATTTACAGCGGCAATAGTGCAGTCTCTTACCAAATATGGCTCCAATCTGTCACATATCGATGTACTCGGTCTGTCATTGTGGCCACTACATTTGGAGCATATCGAGCCAAGAAATTAAATTACAGACTGTATTCTCTGATACTCAGATTCCCTTGGCAGAGATTTAAGAATTGATCCGCACGATCCTCTCGGATCTCATATGGGAGATAATGATCAAGGAATGCCATTTTAAATTCTTGCCAACCAGCTGGGAGTGCATCAATACCCTTCGACCGTTTCCAATCTTCATACCATAAAATAGCCTCGCCCTTCAATCTATAGGCCGCAAGCTAAACCGTTTCCACACCGGACACATGCATAAACTCCAAAGCCCTTTGAATTTGATCTATAAAATCTTGAGGGTCCTCATTTGGATCTAATCTAGCGAATGTGGGAGGATCTAACTTCAGAAAATCCTGTGTCCATCAACTAGCTGGTCTAGCTGCACTATCATCACTTGTCATTGGACCACCATGTCCCTGAACTTGTGCAATAACTATTCGGGTCAACATTTGCACTGCATTCTTAAATCCTGGTCAGTAGTATTTATTGGTGGTTCTGCAGGTACTTCTCTTCCTCTTGACTCTTCTGACAATGGAAGAGTGGAAGAAGCCTGTGATGCAAACTCATTTTCAGCTTCACCTTGATTAACTTGTTTAGGTGGTGATTTACTGGTTCCTTCTCCGGCAACCATGCCTACCTTCTTACTTTTACCCTTGTTTCTCCTTGTAAACGACATTTTGCTATATTAAGGAACAAAAGCATAAAACAAATTCAGTGATTAGATATGATTCCATCTACAACTTTTAGCTTTATTGCACGATCTAAGAGATAAAGAAAAGAGACAACTCCTAAATGTCCCGTAGCCTCCTACTTATAGATGTGGTGCACAACACATCCATAAGTAAGACTCTACTCAGACACGGCTTTGTAGACACCCTAGGATGACCCACTCTGATACCACTTTTTTCACGCCTCAAATCCCATTGGGGCGGATATGGCACCCGAAGCCGTTAAGGCCCGAGAGAACTATTCTATACGTTCACATACTTGTCGTCAATGGGCTAGCACTCAATCACTTATGGTCACAACATATCAATAATAGAAATCCAATAAGAACATTTATATAAACATGAGACATGACCATTAGGGCCATATGGTCAAAAAGGTACAACGTTCCTTCCTTTAACTGTACAACGTCTACAAAGCCTCTAATAGATACAAAACCAAAAATATAGTCGGGATAATTTCCACTTTATATACAATGCTTATGCAGTACCAAAACCACATATACATATGACTCGAAAAGCCCGAACCAAACTGGAGCTCACCAATATTCTGTAGATGACCCGCAGCCTACTGAGGAGGTCTACTAGTACCTGTGCCTGCAGCAAGTAAGGTAAGTCACCCAAGGGACATCAGTACGAAGAATGTACTGAGTATGTAAGGCTGTAAGTAACTGTATAAGATATAAGAACTTTAATAGAATCAATAACAATATAGATAAACTACCATACGGTATATGTGTGGAAACTTTCTTTACTTTACTGTGCTTTACTTTACTTTATTATCCATCATCACTATACTGTACGTCATCAATTATTAATCATATAATGCCCGGGCCCAACTGATTAGTGGGAAATAACATAATAATCGGGATCGACAGCCATGCAGATGTTCCTTTCATCCCATGGGATACCACCCGTAATAATGGGATCGACATTCATACGAGTGTTTCTTTCACTCCATGAGATACCACCCATGCTATAACGATCGGGATCGTCTCTATGCTGGGCTATAAGCCCCCTCGAGCTGCCACTAGAATATAACCATATTGAGTTGCTTACTTTATTTAATCTTTGAAGCTGTTATAGTGGTGGTTATAACATTATGGATCATTTTTCGAACAACAAAAGAGAACATCTGAAATTTGATAGTAAATATATATTGAGGTACTTTAGAATATTTCGGAAATGAGTAAGTACAATAACAAGGTGAATACTACATGCTACAGAAGGATACGGAAAGAGTAACCTTACATACCTTATCTTCTCACTACGTGGCTACAATGATTCAGCTCCTTCCTTATGTGTTACCCTACAACACAAGTACGTAATGGAGCTAACATTAAAAGCTAATTATATTTCAAGTTTATAAAATGGCAATTAGTTACTTAATGGGAAGTAAAAATTGCCCAACCTCCTAACAACATGGTGCATCACTCCCCCCTTCTTTATACTACCATAAAACCTTATTCCAACCCCTTACATTATAACTTACTACCTTACCAAGACACCACCACCAAAACAGTCCACAAACCGGTAGGATTACCTACCTAGTTTATCCTTTACATTTCCACTCCAACAAAACTCCATATATTCATCCCATAAGGTCACCATACTGCTTTCTGCAGTAACATACCAAAAACAGTCCACAATAGTTCCAAAATTCAGTTTAACATAACAAGAGAATATTCTCTTTTCACTACACCAAATGTTCCATATACAAACACGTATAAACATTTCCATCAAGCCATACATAAATAGAAATGAACCAGGGGCAGAAACACACTTTGACATACTGAAATTTCATCCTCCAACTTCATTTCTTCAAGACCTTAAGCTCCTTTACAAGTTTACATCACAAAGAAGGCTAAATTAAGCACAAGTGGACTGTTTCACAATAAGTGGACTGCTCTATATATTTTAAACAAAACCAACATGATTACAACAACCTATTATACATATATTACATCAATATATATGGGTAAATACTTAACAAAAGTTGCAAGTGGAAGATTTGTCCAAAGGGGTGTTTGGTTAGGGTTTGAGAGAGGAGAGAGTGTTTTAATTTTTAAAGACTGTTTTCAGCAGAGAAATGAATGGAAAATAAGCTGAAATGAGATTTATATACTACCTCTTGAACCTCCTCTTTATTTCATTCTTATCCACTCTTTTTGATAAAAAATAGTCCAAGTAGGTGATGCACCTACTTGGCTATACAAGCTGTCCAAAACAGTCCATTTACTTACTTTATTTCTACTTGGATCATGTCTTGTTGGGCCTGAGTTAATAGTAGGTGTTGGGCTGGTCATCTTTCCATTTTTATGTACTTACATTGGGCCTCAATTGAGTCCATTAAATTATATCCAAATGCAGCCCAATAGTTTAATTAAGTGATACACCTACTATCTTAATTAAGTCACGGAAGCACCTCGTTTATGTTCTCCCCTTTTTCCAACGTCTTAATCCTTCTACCTTAATTCACCACTTAACTTTAATTTTTACACTTAGGTACATACTTATTCTCTCAAGTTTAAATACTTTTACCCATGTTAGGTTGGTCGCACAAGTTTCAAAGACGTACGGGGTTTTGTACTTGAATCAAAGAACTATTTAGTCCATTACCTATTGCCACAAGTCCATACCATTTTCCATATAATTAAGAGTTGTATATATAGAATACGGGGAGTTACAATATTAGGCTTTCCCAAACATTCAACACTTATCACACTTAGGCATTTCGCATAACAACCGCTTTAAACGATGAAGATCCTAACACTTAGCCAAATTCAGTTACCACATTTACATATACCATACATAGTGACTAACACCCAACATCAAAATTTGATTTGATTCACAGATCATAGAAGTTCACAATCCACAACATGCAGTCAATTCATAACCACTTCGCTTATCACAGATTCTAAAGAATCAATCAAGTTGCAACTTACACGGACATCAAATAAAAAGAATTTCATTAAACAATCAACTCAGCCTAGCTTCTTGTTCCTCTAAACACATTGTTATGCACCACATTCTTGACGGTCTAGATGATCGTCTTTAATATTAACCACAACCTTTACAGCCAGATACCAATTGGAACCTTCTAGTTCCAATTTGTTGATTGTGTTTCCCAATGGGGTCATATAGCCCCTATTTGTTTTGGTGAGATACCAATTAGAATCAAGAGATACCAATTGGACCTAGCTTATACAAACAATCATTTAGGACCGCACGAGAGGAAAGAAAAAGGGGATACATGCCTAGAATACCTCACAACTCCTCAAAGATTTGATGTGGACGTCAACACACCAATCTACAGGACTCTGCTTGACATTTGCTCTTATACTTGTGAGACCAGTAACTTTATGCTCTGATACTAACTGTCATGACCCAACTAACCAGTTCGTACATGCACCTACTCTAATCTACCTAGATAGGAGAACCCTTACCACCCATTTAGAAACATACAGAAGTCATAAATGAATATCATTAACCTCTTTGTAGGTACTATAAAACTTATTACAAATTTCTCAAATGCATCAAAAGGAAATCCTTTACCCCAAGAACTAAGTCTAGATATGTACAAGAGCTACTAAAAGGACAAGGATAAATATACAAGACTCATTTTACACCATAGTAATGAGAAGAAATAAGTTGTTGAAGATCTCTAACTGAGCCAAGCAATGAAACCTCAACCGATCCTGCAACCAAACTATACTCCAAAAAAGGGTATATCAAGAGTAGTATCAGTACAACCACATGTACTGGTAGGCATCATCGGCCTGCCCAAGTTAAATCACGTAAATTTAACATAATTATCCTAAATCAAACATACGCTTATATAATATACCAAATTAATTTCATAACCTATTTTCTAGCCTCTACTGTCCTCACTATCTTCTCTCTCACATGCCTTAATTAGTCTAAGTAATTCTTACTAACCACAAGTCAATTCGCCATTCAACGTTCATTACTAATAAACCACCATCTCCTCATTACATACCACTCCTAACTGCGCATCTATCACTTATACAATTAATTGACCCAATAGCATATATTTTATCAAGAACACCAAGGTAATTTATAAACCAATCAAGTTAGACTCATTCATACCTATATCTTCATAATGCTACCTGAATCAGGGACAACACATGAGTTATCTTATACATATTTGTTATAAAGACCAATGTCATCTACCACCAGTTAACTCATAAGACCAACCTAAGCATGTCACTTAACAGTAAGCATTCAACCAGTAATTTATGCAATAATTCCACTTTGACACAAATAAAACAAACAAATAAATGAAGTACCTTTAACTCTATAATACTCTACTCAAGTCAACCACAAAGATCCCATAAAACAATTCAATATATTACTTTCTTATACAAATACCTCATTATAATTCATCACCAGGTATGAACTCCTTTTAATGCAATAATCAAATAACCAGATCAAACAAGGATCCATTAGCTTGCCAAGTAAATTAGGCCTCACAAGGAATCTAAATATGACACTGAGACACCAGATCTCACAAGGATCCCAAATATAACAAAACACAATGTATACCAATTTACTCAAGGAACCGTGAAACTCTCCAATTATCGTGTACACATATGTTATGGGTCTTATATGAGCCCACTAGCCATGACCTGCAGGGGACGAGCTCAGTCCATGTACCAAATAACCCCGATAACTAGTGCCTGCCACCCTTATTACAATCGAAGTGTTATACCACCCTTATTCCAACATCCCCACCCTTATCTTCCCTGAATTCCACAAATTTAATCATGATTAACCTTTACCGGTTCATCTCACTACAAAAAATAGTACCAATAACAAGTAACAATCACACAACAAGTGAAATCAACCACTTTGTACATCAAACAAGGTTCTTTTACAAGAATTATCATAGATTATCAATTTCCAACTTTTATTTATAGTTAAAAAGTTCACATATATTAGCATACATTTCAACAAGTAGACAAACAGTCAGTTAACATGCACACATAAAATTATTTTTGAGTTTTAACTCTAGTTCAACCATCAACTACCCCCACCAATAATAGTACCTGGGGTCAATTAACACATATAAGCAAGTATGCACATCTTCCATTTAGGTTGTGATTTTATTTTAGACATACTAGGGATACACCACTCCTTATAACTACAACATCATTACCTCCTCAACTTCCATCTTAACACTAAGTTATCACTGTTAGTTATTTCACCATTACGCTTAACTCTCTCAAAAGTGTGACACACCACTTTATCACTCTTCACATAACTTACACCATGTTACTCAATCAATCCTAACTGAACAAGGATTAAGGCATCAAACATCAACCCTACTAGTACTTATTCTTCTTAACAACAATACACGAAGCATAACGAGCTCATTTCTACTTACTATTCAATTTGGCAGGCACAAACAATAATAGACCAGCATCAATAACAATTCACCACAATATTCAGGAATACTAATCTTATTCACATGGCCCTAATTTACTTGTTTTATCAATCCAATCACCTTGACCGTAGGCCTAAGCATGAAATCTCCTGTCAATCTACATTATTCATGCATTTTCTAGCCGAGGTCTATTATTCATGTAACACCCCGTACATTTCCAAACCTAATTGATTACCGTAACATTTATGGAATTATTTAAACATGAGATGGTTGGTGTAATCCACATTAATTTTAGTGGGCTGAATTAACATGTGCTAATGGGCTCAATAAAGGCCCAAAATTAAGTCACAAGACATGGCCCAAATGGAGAAAATGATCCATTCAACCATTGACCAAGTAAACATAACATTTATGACTAAGTGTTTGGGTAAGGATGACCTTGAGGCACTATATAAAGGTACAAAAATCAGATTTTTATTCATTACAACACACATGCCATTTCTAGATTTTTCCACAACATTCTCTCATCTCACAAACCCTAAGCAACTATCTCTTTGGACAAGATCACCCTTTTACAAGCTTTGGTTAGTGTTTACTCTTATGGTTTAATAAATTATGTGCATGGGAGGGTGTATAAATCATGTTGGTTATGTTGGCAAAGTGTTGGACAGTCCACTATGTGTAAAACAGTCTACTTTTGCTAATCGGTAAAGGGTTTTGCCTGCTAAACTTGAAAGTGGACTTGAGGCCTTAAAGGAAGTGAATTTGATAGATTAAATGTCAACATGTATAATGTGGTTATGTACCTAACTTGATTTCTCTTTGTGTATAACATTTGGAATTGTTGTTGTGAAAATTGTGCATGGAATTGGTGGTGTATTGAAAGGAGGATGTAGTTTGGTGATGTTTATGTGCGTTGTGAAACCATGATTGTTCGTTGGCATCCAAGTTAACCTAAAATATGAAAATATAATCTTACTTATGGGCATGGACCATTTATTACAAAAAAGGACCCAAAAGAGACCCATTTTGGCCGAACCGGGCATCCGCCTTCGCGGATGGGGAACCTGCAGGTGCAGATGCCAATGCAGGTGGCCCTGGACAGGACCAGATGGGCACCTGCGGCCGTATCTCATCAACCTGTGGGTGTAGGTGGATTGAATCTCTTTGACCCCCCAAGGCCCCTATACCCTTTTTGGATGCAATCATCAACTTATGGTACCATTTGAATGGCCCTAAGGGGTAGTCCGGAGGCATTTTGAATCGTATCAATTATGAATTGTTGTTTTATGTGTTATGGTGAAAGGTATTGAGGTGACTTGATGGAGTAAATATGATGTGGTGTTAATGAGGAAGTGCAAAGTATAAACTTGGTGTGAAATGCTATTGGTCTATGATGTCTTGGTTGATGTGTGGCATGTTGTGGTATTGTTGGTATGGTAATGCAGTGCATTGTATTGCGAAGGGTGAAATGACATTATATGGCAGTCATATAGCTCATTGTCATCTTATGCACTTGTAATATAGTTAGTTGTTTACGTGAGCTCCGTTATGTACTTGTGTTGTAGAGTAATATGTAAGGAATGAGCTGCACTGTTGTATTCACATATAGGATTGTGTATTCATATTGGGAAGATAAAGTATGTAAGGTTACTCTTTCCATATACTTGGCAGCACCTATTGTTCTCATTGTTACCTACTTGTTTCCCGTTTGAAATGTTCCAAAGTATCTCATTTCAGGTTTGACATATATTGTTATTCCCATGTCTCTTATTCATTGACTAATGTTACAATGCTCCAACTATGTTATAACCACCAATGTATCAATCTTACAAAAGTAAAGAAATGAAGTAATGCATAGTTATTTACTGTATGATAGTTTATGGATCCCAATCTAAGGGGCATAAGCCTGGCTGGAACGATCCTAATGTTATGTGATAGATTTATGGATCGCAATCTAAGGGGCATAAGCCTGGATGGAACGATCCCAATGTTATGTTATAGATTTATGGATCACAATCTAAGAGGCATAAGCCTGGCTGGAATGATCCCAATGTTACGTTATGTTATGATGTGACCCACTGATCAGCTGGATGAATCATAATAATGATGAACGTAAAAGCAAAGAAATTAATGAATGTAATAATGTACATAGTTCCACATATGCAGAACGGTGGTTTATCCAAAATGTTTATTCACTTGTAATTGATTCCATTTGAGATCCTATGTTTCATACAGTTTCTTATAGCCTTACATACTCAGTACATTCTTCGTACTAGCGTCTCTTGGGGGACTTACCTTACTTGCTACAGTCACAGGAGCTAGTAGACCTCCACAGTAGGATACAGATCATCTGCAAACTGTTGGTGAGCTCCAGATTGATTTGGGGCTTTCCGAGTCACTTGTGTACATTGTTTTGGTACTGTGTAACAAATGTATAAAGCGGGGACTCATCCCGACTTTAGGCTTGGTTATGTATCTGTTAGAGGCTTTTGTAGATGTTCTAAGATGAATGAAGGAATGTATGTCCATTTTGACTTGATGGCCCCAACGGCCAAGTTTCATATCTAATGAATGTTCCTCCATGACTTCCGTCATTAGTATCTTGTATCTATATATGATAGAGCGTTGTTCATTTAGTGACATGCATATGAGTGTACATGAATGAAAGTTGGTTCTCTTGAGCCTTAATGGCTTCAGGTGCCAGTCCTCCCCGTTGGAATTCGAGGCGTGACAATTCAAAATAAACCTAGCCTACTTGAGCGCCAAGCACCTGTTATGGGGGCATGAACTTGCAATCCTTGCTCTATTCTAGCATTTCTATTGTAAAAACTTTAAGGAATCCTCAGATTTTCCCCTTCTGAGAGTGCCTCTTTGTCCTTGTCATTCTAGTGCCTTGATGCAACCCTAAGGAGTTTTTGGAATAAATCCTCATTCTTATTTACAACTAAAAAGAAAAAGGGATTTAAAATTTAGAGAAACTATTTCTGGCATCCCATTACAGTAGCCGATAGGCCACTATCACTGTGCCACTATAGCAAAAATTGGATAACATTAGCTCGGCCGCTGAAATTTTTCCTACACCAAATTCATCTAATCCTAGTCTTTATGGATTTTTTAAAGATTTTTAAAGGAATTCGCATACCTCACGCCCTTCGAATGCAGTGATTTTAGTAATGATGGAATGGATGTTACAGTTGACCACAATCAATTCTATGTCATAAGCCTTCAACTTCCAGCCATCTACTCAAAATCCATTCGAAAGCCTCGAAACCCAAACCAAAGGTCCTGCTAACCCAAAAATGACATTTCAGAGCTAACAGAACTAATAGAATTTCCATACTACCTCAAAATCTCCAAATGTTGACCCATGTCAACCATAGCAACTTTAAAACATTCCAAAATAAAAAATACACCTAATACTTAACCAACCACCTTGGAAACCATGACACCCATACCTGTAGACCACAAATACTATAATACAACTATGGAGTGGGATAAAATGGTAAAAATATGCAAAAACTAAACAAACAATCATGAGGATTGTTATATCATCCACCACTTAAACATCCGTTCATCCTCGAACGAGAAAGAAAAGTACCAAGACTATCAAGCAACTACAAATACCTATAGTAGACCTCATATAAGCACTCCCAAGAAAAGTTACATTTATAGTAACACTTGTTCACCCTAACTGTCAAAATCCTTTTGTGTTTTAACTCTTATGACTACATCTCTAGTATCAAAAACTAAAACTTCTCAAAATATCTTACTTCCATGTATTTGAACTCTCTCTTTGTACACAATAACAGAGTTGATCATAATCATTATTATTAACATACCTAATTCACCCAACTCATCATAGTCACTACAATCTGATAATTATAGCTAAAATCTGGTGTTAAATTTGTACCAATGAAATACCATGACCTTACAAATCCTCTATTCACACTTCTAAAACCATTATTAGTACCAAAAATCCTTAGAAAACACATTGTCACTCATTGCAACTCTAAATTATCTTTCCTTGTTCCCAAAAAAGATCTTTTCTTATCTAAACACACTTTAAGTATTTCCTATTAGAAATTGGCCTTATCCAAGGCTAATACCACTAGTTCCATGTATGATAGAAATATTTCATCAAGTTGAAGCTACTGAGTCAAGAATTAATATCTAATCCCATAAAAGTCTTCAAACATCGTGCTACCACCATTATTCTCACAATCATATTCTTATGCCAAATCTTGGAGAAAACTACTGATCACCATAAAGGCTTCTTATACCATAAGTATATACCCTATATATATTAGTAAATGTGTATGTAACTCATCATAGTTGTTTGGGTAGTTTCCATCTGAAAAACTCATGATAATATCACTATAACCTGAACAAGACCCAAGTAACCACATCACTTTTAACCCAAGTCTCATTTCATAAAGACATATCCTTAGTTTTATAAATCAAAGTAAATACCATTATCTTTATTATCCAAATGTCATAATCCATTTCCAATTACTTTTACAGTTATAAGTTGAAAACCCTTCAAATTTACTCGAAGAGTGTTTCAAAATTCCATAACTCTTTGCACAAATATTGAGCCCATCTTAAGAGTAGTAACAAACTACAAATTCTGAAAACTTGAAAGCCTTCCCTACCTTACTAAAGTCTTTTATGGAAAAGCCCTTCCAAATTAGTCACACCACAAGTACAACCCATCACAAAGTCTTATCATCAATTTTACCTAGTAGCCCTGGTCACCTCACAAAGTTGATCTTATCATCAATATGATACCTCAAACCACAAATTCATTGGTTCAATCCTATAAGATAATCAATCATTGTACTCACATTCTTACAAACATTTTTAGATGATTCCATATAAGTATACCCACTGGAAATATTCTTTAACCACAAACTCATCATTCGAATATTGTTTATCTCCTCTTGGTCTCAATTGATATCTCTAACTTCCAATTAAATCTTTGAAATGCACTTTATAACCTGAACATGTAATACTTACCATTCATCCACCACTTTAGTTTCCCTTATAAGCTGATGCCTCACTCGAGTTTTTATAGTAAAAACTAGTTGTTTCTTTGAATCTGGATGCAATGTCGAAGTCTATTATCCAAATAGGTAAAACAATTTATAGCTCCTTAAGTAATTAAAATTTACACTGGTTAACCGATATATCTATTCCATTCATTAATTGCTCAAGTAACTGTAAGAAATTACACAAACCATTCAGTATCTAGCACAAAAAATATGTACCCTTGTCTTCACCTCACACAATCATGTAAATGTGAAATTTACTAAAGATTTAACACTTCATCTTCCCATAAAACACAATCATGAAAGAAACTTTCTTAGTGCCTCTTTACTTGAAGTTTAACACCCGAAAAATACAAGCTAAGATTAGAACCATTATTCAAGTACATGTAAAATCAAACATAATATTTTGGTAGTATGAGAAGTTATTTAGACATGTATTAAGGCCACAAATAACTCCTAGATCATATCCAAATTGAAACCTTCCTTACCGGTGGTTTTTTTGTGAAGAATCTTTCTATAGTCAATTTCAAACAAGCATAACACCTATACTATAATGAATTTTTGAACTCAAGACCCATAAAATGATAGATATTTGAATTATTTTTCCAATGCATCTAGTTTCGCCTTAATCCAATGCTGGAGCTAAGAGTTATGACCATTTTAGTGAAGCACTGTCCAACAGTGAGAAACTAAGAGCGTAGGTACGGCCGTGGTTACATTGTACGACCGTACAATGGACACGTTTGTATGAAACAGCCCCAAAAACCTACAAGTTGACAAGTATACCTTAAAACCCCGATATGGAACCATGATCTTAGGTACGATCTTGACTTCTAATGTTGATTCGGTTGGAACCTACAACCTACGAACCAAGGAACGATCATGGGTGGGTCCCATGATCATACCAAGGCTCGTCTGATGAAATCCAAAGGACCTCATATCCAGAAACCCAACCACAAACACCACCCACAATCATAGGTGGGTCCTACGATCATGGGATGGTCTATACATGCCCTCCTGCGGCTTTTTCAGTTACAAATTTAAAAGGGCACATCAGTCTTTTCCCATTCTTTTAACATCAAATCTACATCGTTTAAGCTATTTCAAAGCTGATTATTAAGTTTTATATTACCCTAAGTCCTCATTACTCATAAAAACACTCGACACTTAACATAACAGAGAAAGAAAGAGGCGATATCTCTTTTTCAGGGCAAATTAGGGTTCTTCTTCTTTAGGCTCCAATTTCAAAGATTTCTTCAAGGTTCTCATCTCCAGCTATGTGGGATTTCATCAATGGGTATCCTTTCACCCTTTGAGTCCCAAGGTTACCTCAAATCCTCTGTTTAATTCCTTCCTCAGAGCTTAGGGCTCATGAATATTGTGTATTTCTTGATATTCCGGTTCATTGATCTCATTGAGTTATAAACCCATGTTTTAAAATGAATTTCAGTACCATTACAAGTTTAAAATTATAAACCCTAATAATATTGTGAAATTCATGATTTTTGGACTTGAGTTATAAAATTCCTTAATTCACTCAGTTTATGAAATTGTCATAATAGTTGTATTTTTCAGAGATGGTGGGTTATGAATACCTGATGACCTCGGATTTCATGCATATACTTCTGAGTATTATATCCTCTAATTTACATGTTTTGAATGCTTACAGATAATGAATTTATTTTTGGTCTTCAGAATATTACTATTATTGAAGATTTCAGTTATCAATTGTTATTCAGTTGGGAGTAGTACTTAGCATCGAGCGGACACAGGGATGAAGGCTCACCCATCAGTCAGGCTGAGACCTTTAGTAGAATTCCCTAAGTCCCAGAACTACGGCACCACCATAGGTTCTAAAGGGTCACTCGTCTGCCCAGTCTTGACACCTTAGTCTTTTTGGACATCAGTTTAGTGGATCCACATCATTCAATATTCATACCCTTGGTAAGGGACTGAACACCCTTCCAGTTGGGGTTACAAGTTAGATCCTAGTTAGCTAAGATTGGGGTATGTCGGTTAACAGTAGCTCCCACACTCTACAATTCAGATTCAAATGGTTTTATGACCTTGTATTCAGTTACTAAGTGTAACACCCCGTATCCTATGTATACTAGTTCCACTTATATGTCACATAAAATAAGGCAATGTGACACGACTAAGTTAATGTCGGTGCAATTATTTAAACTTGGGATCATGAGTAGGTATTTGGATCTAAAGTTTAAAGTGACCAAGTGTACACAAGCTGTAAGTTAAATTAAAGGGATTAAGAACTGAAAATGGAATTAACTATTGAGGTGCTTACTTGACTTAATTAAGCTAGTAGGTGAATCACCTACTTAAGATATATGGACCAAGTTAATGGACCCAAGGTTATGGATCAGATTTGGGCCAAGTTAAATGTTCCAAAGAGGTGTATTACCTACTTAAGCTGTTGGGATGCATTTGGACATATACTAATGGACTCAATTGAGGCCCAAAATTTAGTACACAAAATGGGAAAGATGACCAGCCCAATACCTAAGCATCACCTACTTAGACTATTGGGCTGAATTAAGACATATGTTAGTGGACTCAATGGAGGCCCAAGTTAAGTAATTAAAAGGGGAAGGATGATCAGCCCAACTCCAAGTTTAATTAAGGCCCAAAACTAAGGTGATCCATGTAGAAATAAACCAAGTAGGTGCATCACCTACTTTGACTGATTTGGACAGATTTAATAACCAAGTAGGTGCATCACCTACTTGACCAAAGTGTGGCTGGAAAATAGGATTAAAAGAGCCTTCTAGAAGGCTCAATATAAGACCAAGTTAGCTGGTGTTTTTATTCATTTTTAACACATAACATTTCAAGATTATCTCTAGTTTTATCTCTTTCTTTCAAGGGATAAAACCAGCAACCCCTATATTCCTTTTAGGATTCTTGAACAAATCCTCCACTTTGCAAGCCTTGGTAAGTGTTTACCCTTGTAGATTAATGTAATATATGTATAATAAGGTGTGTAAATCATGTTGGTTGTGTTTAAAATGTATAGGGCAGTCCCTTAATTAGTTGGCAGTCCACTTGTGTTAGTTTTGATGAATTTGTCTTCCTTGTGGTTTGGACTTGTATAGGGGCTTAAGGTGCTGAAGAAATTAAGTTAGGAGAATGAAATTTTAGTATATTAAAGTTTGGTTCTGCCCCTAAAATGTTCCTTTTATGTATGGCTTGATGGGAATGTTTATACGCGTTTGTAAATAGAACGTTTGGTGTAGTGAAAAGAGAATACTCTCTTGGTATGTTAAACTGAATTTTGGAACTATTGGACTGTTTTTGGTATGTTATTGTGGAAGTTAGTAGGGTGACCTTATGGGATGAATAGATGGAGTTTCGTTGGAGTGGAAATGTAAAGGATAAACTAGGTAGGTAATCCTATCGGTTTGTAATATTTATGTCAACATATGGACTATTTTGGTAACATTGTTGTTGTGAGGCAGTGGGCTGCCATGTAGGAGATGGAATAGAGTTACATGGAAGTATAAAGGATGTTGGAATGAGATACCATATGTTGGGGTGGTCGGACAAATGTTACTTCCCGTTAAGTAGTTAGTTACCGCCTTGTAAACCTATAATGTGATTAGCTTTTAATGTAACTCCATTATGTACTTATATTGTAGAGTACCACATAAGGAAGGAGCTGAATTGTTGTAATCACGTGGTGTGAAGTTAAGGTATGTAAGGTTACTCTTTTTCATATCCTTTGGCATCATATATTGTCCACCTAGCTAATGACCTTGTTTCTACTCCGAAATGTTCTAAAGTACCTCAATACATATTTACTATCAAATTTCAGATGTTCTCTTTTGTTATTCCAAAAAGGATCAATAATGTTATAACCACCACTATAACAACTTCAAAGATTAAATAAAGTAAGCAACTCAATATGGTTATGTTTGGGTGGCAGCTCGAGGGGGCTTATAGCCCAGCATAGAGACGATCACGATTTATTATGCATGGGTAGCAGCTTGAGGGGGCTTATAGCCCAGCATAGAGACGATCCCAGATTATGTTACCACTGATCAGTTGGTTATATGTATGGCATGCCTTATAAAGACAAGAAAGTAAAGAAAGAAAAAGGGAAGTAATGAATGTAATGTATACGGTTCCACAATTACAGTAAAGGTGGTTTATCATTATTATCTATTCATTTGTATCTGATTCCATTTGAGTTCTTATATTTTATACAGTTACTTTTGGACTTATATACTTAGTACATTCTTTCGTACTGACGTCCCTTTTGTGGGACCCACCTTTCATGGTATAGGTACAGGAGCTAGTAGGTCTCTCCAATAGGAGCACAGGATATCTAAAGGTTATTGGTGAGCTCCAGGTTGATTCGGAGCTTTCCGAGTCAGTTGTATGTATTTTTGGTATTGTATAGCAGTGACGTGTAAGGTGGGGGTTTGTCCCAACCTTAGCTAAGTCCATGTGTTTTTGTTTAGAGGCTTTGTAGACATTATAAAGTTCAGCATGGTAGTGGTTCGTCTTTTAGACGTTGTGGCCCTAACGACCAAGTCTTATATATCTACTTGGTATTCACTTACCTGGTTTACTTTACCGATATATCACGTCCATACACTGCAGTATATTTATTATCTCGATTACATGCATAAGAAACACATGAACGTAGGTTGGTTCTCTCGGGCCTTAACGGCTCCGGGTGCCAGTCAGCGCCAATGGGATTTGAGGCATGATACTAAGCATATCATACAGTACCTATTTAATTACTTGCATCAGTTTATCATGTTCAGCCTATATCAGTTATTTTCCTATCTCACATACTTAGTATATTTAAAGTACTGATAACATACTTTCCTTTGCACTATATTGTCTTATAATATAAGTTCGGACATTCAGCATTCGGATCATGCATAGTACGATCTCCTACTACATCAGCAGCAGTACTTTGGTTAGTCCTTATCATTCGAGGACTATTTATTAGTAGCTTTTATTTATTTTCCTTCAGTTTTCAGATAGTAGAGTTAGCTGGGGGCTTGTCCCAGCAACTCTTCTTAGTAGAGGCTTCCAGACATAGAGTTAGAGGTTCAACTTTGTAATTTTAAACTCGGATATTGATGTTGGTTTTGGATTAGTATTTGTTTATTTATTTAAGGTCCCACACACTGTTTTTATCAGTTATTTTAGTATTTATAGTGTCATGCTAGGCCATGAGTTAGCTTGGGGTCACTCGTGGCTCTAAATATCATGTTATGACAAGGGGTAGTCTCGGGTCGTTACAAACATAGAAGTCAAGATTGTACCTAAGATCATGGTTTCTAACCATAGTCAAGGTTCCCTATCGTGGTTGGAAGTTATACTTGTCGACTTGTAGGTTTTTAGGGATTTTTCATACACATGAGACTATTGTACGGTCGTACAATGTAACCACGGTCGTACCTATGCTCGTAGGTTCTCACTGCTGGACAGTGCTTCACTAAAACGGTCATAACTCTTAGCTCTGGCATCGGATTAAGGAGAAACTGGATGCATTTAAAAAAAAATTCAAATATCTATCATTTGGAGGTATTAAGATCAAAATTTCATCAAAATATAGGAGTTATGTTTGTTTAAAGTTGACTATGGCAAGATTCTTCACAAGAAAACTTCTTGTAAGGAAGGTTTCAACATGGCTATGAGCTAGGAGTTAATTGTAGCCTTAATACATATCTAAATCACTTCTCATACTACCAAAACATGATATTTGATTTTACATGTACTTGAAGCATGGTTCTAATCTTAGATAGAATTTTTGGGGTGTTACAATATCTCCCCCTTGGGATTATTCCTCCTCGAATGAAAACTAAAGGAGCTGAAAAGTAGGGAGAGAACTGTAATCCCAACACTAAATTTCTAAGATCTAGGTACTGCTGTGATAAGTAATTCTATAACTGAAATATGGACTAAATTGAACTCATGAATGCATGTTATGACATGGGAATAACTGGGTGACATGAAACAGAAAGAATTAATTAAGGGGAAACTATTACCTCAAGCTGTAACAAAGTTCGAAAAGAAAAGATGGGGGTACTTGGTCATCATATCTACCTCTGCTTCCCAAGTAGCTCCCTTAATAAGCTGATTTTACCAAAGAACCTTTGCTGAAGTGACCTCCTTATTCCTCAACTTATGAACCCGACGATAAAAGATCTCAACCGGGACCTCCTCATAAAAGAGACAATCTTTCACACCCATATCATCTAAAGTCACAACCGATGTGGGATCACCAATACATTTCTTCAGCTGAGATACATGAAAAACTGGATGCACTGATGCTAAGTCTGCAGGTAAATCTAACCCATAGGCTATATTGCCAAAGCGACCCATAATTTTATAAGGACCAACATAATGGGGACTGGGTTTCCCTTTCTTACAAAATCTCTTCACCTTTTTCATGGGTGAAACTTTTAAGTAGACAAAATCACTAATAGCAAATTCAAGTTCCCTCCTCCTCACATCTGCATATGATTTTTGATGACTCTGAGTTGTTTTCAGTTTTTCTCTAATTAATTGAACTTCCTCCATAGCTTCATGGACTAAATCAGGCCCTATCACTGTAGCTTTACCAACCTCAAACCAACCAATAGAAGATCTATACCTCCTATCATAAAGTGCTTCAAACGGAGCCATCTGAATACTGAATGATAATTGTTATTATAAGAAAACTTAATCAAAGGCAAATGGTCATCCCAAATACCTTTAAAATCCATCACACATGCCCTCAACATGTCCTCTAATATTTGAATGGTTCGCTCTGCCTGACCATCTGTCTGCAAGTGAAAAGTTGTACAGAGGTAAACTTGGGTACCAAGACCCTCTAAAATGTCTTCCAGAACAGAGAGGTAAATTGAGTACCCCTATCTTTAATGGTCAAATGGACACCATGTAACTTCACTAACTCCCAAAGATAGAGTCTATAATAATTCGTGGCCGAGTCAGAAGTGTTAACTGGAAGGAAATGGGCTGACTTAGTCATTCGGTCTGCAATAACCCAAATAGAATCATGTTGTCAGTGAGTATGAGACAACCCTATAATGAAGTCCATATTCACCACTACCCACTTCCAAGTAGGAATACTGATATCCTAAACCATACCACCAGGTCTTTGGTGCTTTACCTTAACCAATAGACTTCTCGTAGGTCATGGTACATCTTAGTGGATCCTGGGTGAATAGAATATCAAAAACTACACGCTTTTGTTAGCATCCGTTGTCTCAAGTCATCCAAATTTGGTACACATAGTCTGCCCTAATAACGAAGAACACCATCTCACCCATGGGAGAAAACCTCAACCTTCTGACTCTGGATAACTTCTTTCAACTTAATCAAAATAGGATCACTATCTTGTTTTTTCTTTCCCTCAGCTATCAATGAAGAATTTGAACCATTTTGAACTAAAATTTTACCTTCGACTGAATGAATTAATCGAAATCCCAATCTAGCAAGTTGGGGAACCTCATGGACTAACTGTTTCTTCTCATCATCAATATGAGCAACACTTCCCATAGACAACCTACTAAGAGCGTCAGCCATAACATTAGCTTTACTCAGATGTACAAGACACTCATGTCATAGTCCTTTAACAACTCTAGCAATCTCCCCTAACTAAGATTTAGATCATTCTGACTAAACACATACTGAAGGATCTTGTGATTAGTGAATACATACATGAACCCCATAAAGTTATTGCCTCCAAATCTTTAAGGTAAAAACAATTGTTACCAACTCAAGATCACGAGTGGGGTAATTCTTCTCATGAGGCTTAAGTTGTCAAGAAGCATATGCTATAACCTTGCCATTCTGCATAAACACACAACCAAGACCTACTCTGGAGGTATCAAAATAAACCACAAAACCATCTGAACCCTCTGGGAGATTTAAATTAGAGCATAGGTGAGTCAATTCTTCAACTTCTGATAACTCTTCTTGCAAGAATAGGACCACTAAAACTCAACTTTCTTCTATGTCAATCTTGACATGGGAGAAGCAAAAGATGAAAATCCTTCAATGAACCATCTGTAGTAACCATCCAAACCCAAGAAACTCCTAATATCTGATGGAGAGATGCGTCTAGGCCAATTCCTAAATGCTTTAGTTTTTTTAGGGTCAACCTGAATGCCTTCACCAGAAATGATATGACCAAGGAATTCTACTGATTTCAACCATAATTCACACTTGTTAAAGTTAGCGAATAACTGGCGATCTTTGAGAGTCTGCAAAACAATCCTCAAATTATTTGCATGTTCATTCTCATTCCGAGAATGAACGAGGATGTCATCTATAAATACTATAATGAACATGTCCAAGTAGGGCTTGAACACCCTGTTCATCAAGTCCATACAAGTTTTAGGAGCATTCATTAGTCCAAAAGAAATAACAATAAATTTGACGTGACCATACCTGATACAAGAAAGAAGAGAGGTGGAAGCTAAAAAGAACAAAAGAAATAAAGAAACAAGATAAACAAAGATAAAAGGGATAGAAAGGTAGACACAAAAGTGGAATCAAAGGCAACCAATTCTATAGAAAGAAAAGACCTCCTTCAAATATCGAAATAAGCACCTAAACCTATGAGAAATACCTCAAGGTAATTAGATTCCCAAGCAACCCTCCTTTCTAAACTTGAAACAATCAAAAGCTTCAACAAGCTCTCAAACTCTCAAAAGAGTATTTAATATTCAATATTCATCAAGATAATCTAGCCTAAAATGAGTTATTCCCCCTTATTTATAGCCTACACTAATAATTACAAAAATACCCTTAATGAAATAAGGGTCTTCTTTAGCATGAGGCTTGAATATCAAGAATAGCCACTTTACGTCTATAACCTCTTTCTTTCCTTTTCGCCTTTCTTTCTTGTACTTCCACCTTAGCATATTCTCAAGCTTCAACTCTTCATTCCATGATATTGATGAGGATCGACTTACACCATTCTCCCTTTCTTGAAAAGGATTCGTCCTCAAATCCAAACCTAGCAAAACTATAAGGAAGACAAACAAGAACAAGGGCCTCATAGCATGAGGATTAGCACAAGAGTTAATAAATTCACTAACATGCAAAGGATGTACAAACTTGTTATATAACCAAACATTAACTAGTCTTATGAAGAATAAATCTTCACATGTAGCTCAAAGTACTTGGCTAGTCCAAAGATCAATAAATAAAGATATCATCAAGGAACCAATAGGTTTGAAACACCAACTAGGTATGCACACCTTGGTTCTATACACAAAGCACCAACGATCTTCTATTTCAAGAGAAAACCATTTTTGAGATGGATCCATAGCCAACTCCCACACATGCAAAGTGTCACCGGGGTCAAAAGGAAAGATTACCCATGCATCTTGATCAAGAAATCAACCATTTGTCCCAAATAAACTCCTACCAACATACGACTTATCCTCCCCACAAGAATGAGCATCATCATATGCAAATAGATAGTAAAGAAAGGTATCATGCAAAATAACTTCATCTAAGGTGTCCTCACGTGTAAGATCACTAGAAGACTCAAGAATATCAAGTATACTATCAAGAATTGGAACACTCAAAGAAGAAGTAGCAATTGATGAACACACATCACCTTCCTTCTCAACATCCCATAGTGGGTTATCATACAAAGTATAGATCTCATGAATAGCTACATTACAATCACTATTCACACTATGAGGCACCAAACTAGGAGGGATCTCATCATCATCAAACAAGACATTATACTTAAAGTGAGAAGAATCAATGAAAGATGGAGAATTAAAGCATGTAATCTCATTCTCAAAAATAAAAATGTCATCTTTTAAGGCGGTTTCAAGCACATGAGTTCTATGAGCAAAACAAGCAATAGGATCTTCAATAAAAGATATGCTCAACGAGTCACTCCTACTCAATTGATCAACTTCATCAATATTACCACTAACTTGACGCTCAATAAGAACATCAAAATATTTCGTCTTCTATCATTTGGTATTAGAGCCGAGCTTGAGTTCGTCCCCACAAATTCAATCTTGGGTTTTGTTATCTAGAAAATCGAAAATCTCAAAAAAAAAAAAAAAAAAAAAAAATTAAATTCGTTTTTGAGAAAATCTAAAAAAATATTTGTGTTTTTGAGTTTTTCTTGAAGTTTCTATACTAGATTTAGTCCCATCTAGTATATTTGAGTCAGAGTCTTGAGCTTTGAGCTTGATTTGAGTAAATTTGAAGAAACCCTAATGTTGTGTTCTTGAGTTTGAAGAAAATTGAAAAAGGGTTTCTTGATCTTGTGATTTTGGTGTGGATTTGAGTGCTAAATATTGTTGGAAGTTGTTCTCCACGTTGAAGAGAACATAAATCTGAAAGTTGGTGCTATTTGGAGAAGTTTTGGAGAATCCACCATTTTTGAGTTTGAAGCTTGAAGAAATTTCAAAAGGGGTTTGAAAATCTGAAAATTTTGATTTGGAATTGAGGGTTAAAGAGTATTGGGTAATGTTCATCATATCAAAGAGAGCCTTGATTTCAAATTTCATTGAATTTCGAACTAAAATGAAGAAGATATGAAATTTTGAAGTTCATCCATGTTCTTGGTGTTCTTCATGACATTCATATCTTGTTGAAGGAGAATATTCAAAAAGGTCTGTTAGATCCAAAAAGGAAGAAAGAAAAAAGTGTTTGAGAGTAGTACAAAAGGAATATTCCAAAAGGGAAAAAAAGACAAGGAAGGAAGTACAAGGGTAAAATTTCTTGGAAGCTTCCTCAAGTGTCCTTTTGGGACAATTTTCAGCTGTTTTTTTTTTCATGTTTTTACTCCACCTTTTTGGAGCATTTTCTCCATGGATTTCAACCAAATTTCTTCCTAATTAATTTTTTTAAATTCAAATCTTGGTAAATTAGTTTCTTTTTATTAATTTTTCCTTTTCTTTGGCTTCAAACTTGATTTTAATTAGTAGATTACCCTACTAAATATTATCAAGTTCTTTGAGTTCGATTTCTTTTCTTTCGTGCTAATTTCTTTCTTGTGCTTTTCTAGTTTTATTTCGTTGTTAATTTCTTGGCTCAAGTCCATTAGATTTTATTGAGTCGTCCGTTCTTCAACCAACAAAAAAATCCATTCTACCCTCAAGGTTGGTTTGTGACTCTTGGCAAGCAATTGATCTAATTGACTAGCAACTTTAGCCGGATCCTTGAGTGGTAAAAGGCTAGAGAGTGTGAGATCATTTGAGTGGTGCTAGCCAAGCACAAAAGAGTGTAAATATTTGTGAAAGTGAGGAACTTTTATTACTAATCTTGTTTTCTCATTTTGTAGGTACAAAGGAGTTGGAAGAAAATTCAAATGCTTAGGGGATTCTCATCCCAAGGTAAAGAAGATCATTCATGTGAGCTTCAAGGTATGGATTCGAGGACGAATCCTTTTCAAGAAAAGGAGAATGATGCAAGCCAAGCTTCATTAATATCATGGAATGACAAGTTGAAGCATGAGAATATGCTAAAGTGGAAGTACAAGGAAGAAAGGTGAAAAGGGAAGAAAGAGGCAAGGACACAGAGTGGTTATTCTTGACATTTAAGCCTACATGCTAAAGAAAACCCTTATGTCATTAAGGGTATTTTTGTAATTATTAGTGTAGGCTATAAATAAGGGAGAATAGCTCATTTTAGAGATAGACTAATTTGATATGATATTTTGATGTGTGAAAACTCTTGTGAGAGTTTAGGGTAAGGCCTTGGTTGCTAAACGATGTTGATGGGATTGCTTACTTGAGGATATCATTCCTCTTGAGGGTGTCTCGATAGTATAGGTGCTTGTTTGGATACTTAATAGGAGGTCTTGGTTTTCGTATAGCCATGCTTGCCTATTAGATCTCATGCTTATGTCTTGCTTTCATAGGTTTAGATGTTTATCTTGAATATTAAGGAGGTCTTTACTTTAATATAGTATTGGTTGCCTTGATTTCAATTTTTGTCTCAACCTTTCTATCCTTTTTATCTTTAATTTCGTGTTCTTAGATTTTAGGGTTTCTTATCATTTTTCGCGTATTCCATCTTGTATCAATACCATGTTCTAAAGGTTATTTTCGGAATGTCACATTCTCTGACTCTGAGCTGATGATAGCCAAATCTGAGGTCTATCTTAGAGAAACAATTGGTACCCTAAAGCTGGTCAAGCAAGTCATCAATCCTAGGAATAGGATGCTTATTCTTGACTGTGACTTTGTTTAACTGATGGTAGTAGATACGCATTCTGAGAGAACCGTCTTTCTTATGCACGAAGAGAAATAAAGCACCCCATGGAGAGATGTTGGGTCTAATAAACCCTTGTATAAAAGATCTTTCAACTACTCCTTTAATTCCTTCAGCTTGGTTGGAGCCATTATTTAGGGTGGAATTAAAATAGGTTGGGTATCTGGAAGGAGATCTATTACCATGTCAATTTCTCATTCTAGAGAAACTTCGGGCAGATCTTCGAAAAATACTTTTGGGAACTCATTAACCACTGGAACTGACTCAAGAGTTGGAGTTTTGGACTTTGAATCCTTAACCCAAATAACATGATAGATACACCCTTTGGAGATCAACTTTCAAGCCTTAATGTAAGAGACAAACTTGTCACGCCTCAAATCCCATTGGGGCGGACATGGCACCCGAAGCCATCAAGGCCCTAGAGAACCATTCTATACGTTCACATACTTGTCTTCAATGGGATAACATTCAATCACTTATGGTCACAACATATCAATAATAGAAATCTAATAAAAACATTTATATGAACATTGAGACATGGCCGTTGGAGCCATATGGTCAAAAAAAAAACCCACAACATTCCCTCCTTTAACTGTATAACGCCTACAAAGCCTCTAACAGATACAAAACTAAAAATATAGTCGGGACAATTTCCCACTTTATATACAATGCTTATGCAGCACCAAAACCACAGATACATATGACTAGGAAAGCCCAGAACCGAACTGGAGCTCACCAATGTTCTGTAGATGACCCGTAGCCTACTGAGGAGGTCTACTAGTACCTGTACCTGCAGCACGTAAGGTAAGTCCCCCAAGGGACGTCAATACGAAAGAATGTACTGAGTATGTAAGGCTATAAGCAACTGTATGAAATATAAGAACTTCAATGGAATTAAGTACAAGTGAACAAACGATATAAACAACTACCATATGGTATATGTGTGGAATCATGTACATTGCTTTCTTTACTTTACTGTACTTTACTTCACTTTACTTTACTATACTGTACATCATCAATCATCAATCATATCATGCCCGGTCCCAACTGATCAGTGGGAAATAACATAATAATCGGGATCGCCATCCATGCGGATGTTCCTTTTATCCCATGGGATACCACCCGTAATAATGGGATCGACATTCATGCGAGTGTTTCTTTCACTCCATGAGATACCACCCATTTTCAGCATTAACCATTACACAATTACTCATATTACATCATTCTTTAGTTATAAGAGTGATACATTTATAACAGTGCTACTAATTCTGAAATAAGATATTGTACAACCCTTTGGGCGATAAAACAAGTGTTATGATAATATGAATAATAGATGCTGCAGAAGAATGCGGAAAAGACTAACCTTACATACCTTATCTTCCCAATACGTAAATACATAAATTCAGCTCCTTCCTTATGTGTTACTCTACAACACAAGTACATAATGGAGCAAACATTAACGGCTAGCTACATTATAAGTTCACAAGACGGTAAGTAGGTGCTTAACGGAAAGTAGAAACTGTCCAACCTCCAAAACATATTGTGCATCACTACCCCCTTCATTATACTACCAAATAACATTATTCCACCACATTATACTATAACTTACTGATTTTGCAAAACAACAACACCAAATCAGTCCACAAACCAACATAACCGTTACAAACCGGTAGGATTACCTACCTAGTTTATCCTTTACATTTCCACTCCAACGAAACTCCATATATTAACCCCATAAGGTCACCATACTGCCTTCCACAGTAGCATACCAAAATCATTCCACAACAGTTCCAAAATTCAGTTTAACATAACAAAAGAGTATTCTCTTTTCACTTCAACAAACGTTCCATTTACCAACACATATAAACATTTCCATCAAGCCATACATAAAAGGAACGATTCAGGGGAAGAACCACACTTTAATATACTGGAATTTCATCATCATAACTTAATTTCTTCAACACCTTAAGCCCCTATACAAGTCCAAGCCACAAGGAAGACAAATTCATCAAAACCAACACAAGTGGACTGCCAACTTAATTAAGGGACTGCCCTATACATTTTAAACACCACCAACATGTTTTCCACAACCTATTATACATATATTACATTAATCTATAATTTTAAACACTTACCAAGGATCCAAAGTGGAGGATTCACCCAAGAACCCTTAAGAGAAATTAGGGGCGGCTGCTTTTGTTTTTGGGGTTTGGGAGTGTTTTTTTTTAAAGCTGAAATTTGCAAGTAAATGAATGGATAAATGAGCTGAATTTCAGCTCTTTATACTCCCTTTTAGCCACCTCCTTTAGCTCATTCTTATCCAATTTTTGGTCAAAAATAGTCCAAGTAGGTGATGCACCTACTTGGCTATATAAGCTGTCCAAAACAGTCCACTTACTTGGGCTAATTCTAGTTGGATCATAACATGTTGGGCCTTAGTGATATTTAGGTGTTGGGCTGGTCATCTTCCCTATTTTATGTACTTATTTTGGACCTCAATTCAGTCCATTAACATAAGTCCAAATGCAGCCCAATAGGTTAAATAGGTGATACACCTACTACCTTGATTAAGTCACGGAAGCACCTCGTTTATGTTCTCCCCCTTTTTCCAACGTCTCAATCCTTCTACCTTAATCCACCACTTAACTTTAACTTTACACTCAAGTATGTCCTTATTATATCAAGTTTAAATACTTTTATCCATGCTAGGTTGATCGTATAAGTTTTGAAAATATATGGGGTGTTACATCCTCCCCCCCTTAGGAACATTCGTCCTCGAATGGTAGTATCATCTCTATTCAGCTTAAACGAGTTCAAGCTTAAGTTTAATCTTTATACTACCATATAACACTTATATATTTATATACTTACTTGTTATTGCTCCAATTCATAATCTAAGGCTTCCATTTCGGTTTCAAATAATTGAGGATACTTAGATTTCATCATTTCCTCAGCTTCCTATGTGATCTCTTCTACCTGTTGATTACTCCAAATTACTTTTACGGAAGCTACCTCTTTATTTCTTAACTTCTTAACTTGTTGATCCAGAATAGCAATAGTTATCTCTTCATAGGTAAGAGCCTCCATAACTTGTACATCTTCAATGGGGGTAACATGAGATGGATCTCCTATGCATTTTCGAAGCATCGAAACATGAAATACCGGATGAACAGTGGAGAGTTCTTGGGGTAGTGCTAACTCATACACAACTTGCCCAAATCTTCTAATAATTTCATATGGGCCTATATAACGTGGACTCAATTTTCCTTTCTTTCCGAATCGCATTACCCCTTTCATCGGTGACACTTTTAAAAATACCCAATCACCTATGGCGAATTCGAGCCCTCTTCTTCTAACATCAGCATATGATTTATGGCGGCTTTGGGTTGTCTGTAGTCATTGCTGTATCACCTTAACTTTCTCCATAGGTTGATGGACGAGATCCGGTCCAAATAGGGCAGTTTCACCTGCTTCAAACCATCCGATAGGTGATCTACACTTCCTCCCATATAACGCTTCGTAAGGAGCCATCTTGATACTTGAATGATAGCTATTATTGTAGGCAAATTCAACAAGAGATAAATGATCATCCCAATTGCCTTTAAAGTCCAATGCGCACGCTCGTAGCATATCTTCAAGTGTCTGGATAATACGTTCTGCTTGTCCATCCGTCTGAGGATGGAAAGCCGTACTCAACTTTACTTGTGTACCCAAGCTCTTCTGAAACGATTTCCAAAAATGTGCAGTAAATTGTACTCCCCTGTCTGATATAATGGAGATCGGAATTCCATGTAATCTTACTATCTCTTTAACATACAATCTTGCATAATCTTCCTCTGTATAAGTGGTTTTGACAGGTAGGAAATGTGCTGACTTGGTAAGCCTGTCAACTATGACCCATATAGAATCAAATTTCCGTAGTGTACGAGGCAAACCTGTGATGAAGTCCATATTAATCATATCCCATTTCCAAACTGGAAGATTGATACATTGCATGTAACCTCCAGGTTTCTGATGCTCCACTTTAACTTGTTGATAATTTGGGCATTGAGCTACAAATTCGACAATGTCCCTCTTCATATTTCCCCACCAATACACTTCTTTCAAATCATGGTACATTTTGGTAGCTCCAGGATGAATAGAATATCGTGAATGATGTGCCTCTGTCATAATTCCTTTTCTCAGCTCATCTACATCCGGTACACATAATCTGCCTTGGCATTGAAGCACCCCTTCTTGTGTAAGATCAAAGACCTTAGTCAGACCCTGTTGTACATTTTCCTTTAGCTGCAATAACATAGGATCCGCAAACTGCTTTTCTTTCACCTCAGCTATCAATAAAGATTCAGCTGCATTTTGTACAATAACCCCTTCATCTGAGGATTCGAGAAGACGAACCCCCAAGCTGGCTAATTGATGTAGATCTTTGACTAAATCTTGCTTTTCTGTCAAGTGACCACTAGTACCTCCTATTGCCTTGCGGCTCAATGCATCAGCTACCACATTTGCTTTTCCTGGATGATATAGAATATCAATATCATAATCTTTCAATAGCTCAAGCCACCTTCGTTGCCTCAAATTGAGTTCCTTCTGCTTAAAGATATACTGTAAACTTTTGTGATCAGTATAGATGTCAACATGAACTCCATACAAATAATGACGCCATATCTTTAAAGCAAATACCACCGCTGCTAATTCAAGATCATGCGTGGGATAGTTTCTCTCGTGTGGTCGTAGCTGGCGTGAAGCATATGCTATTACCTTACCGTGCTGTATCAATACACACCCTAGGACAATTTCGGAAGCATCACAATATACTACATACCCCTCTATGCCTTTCGAAAGTACCAATACCGGTGTAGAAGTCAATTTATCTTTCAGCTCTTGGAAACTTCCCTCACATGCATCATTCCACTAAAATTTGACTGCCTTGTGTGTAAGCTTTGTTAAAGGTGCAGCAATGGAAGAAAACCCTTCAACAAACCTTTGATAATAACCTGCCAATCCAAGGAAGCTACGAATTTCCGTAGGTGTCGTAGGCCTTGGCCAATTTTTCACCGCTTCAATCTTTTGCGTATCAACCCTTATCCCTTCATCTGATACAATGTGACCCAAGAATGCTACAGATTTTAACCAAAATTCATATTTAGAGAACTTTGCATATAACTTACGATCACGAAGAATCTGTAACACCTGTCGTAAGTGACTAGCATGGTCCTCTTTTGATCGTGAATAGACAAGAATATCATCTATAAATACTATCACGAACACGTCTAAAAATGGCTTGAACACCCTATTCATCAGATCCATAAAAGCTGCTGGTTCATTTGTTAGCCCGAAGGACATAACCAAAAACTCATAATGACCGTACCGTGTTCGGAAATCTGTCTTGGGTATATCTCTTTCTCTGACCTTTACTTGATGGTAACCCGACCTCAAGTCAATCTTTGAGAAACATTTAGCACCTTGTAATTGATCAAACAAATCATCAATTCTAGGAAGGGGATATTTGTTCTTAATTGTCACCTTATTCAATTGCTGATAGTCAATGCACATTGTCAATGTGCCATCTTTCTTCCGTATAAATAATACCGGTGCACGTGCACCCCACGGGGACATACTAGGCCTGATGAAGTCCTTGTCCAGCAAATCTTTCAATTGCTCCTTCAATTCACGCAATTCTGCTGGAGCCATTCTATAAGGGGGAATAGAGATTGGCTGAGTGCCTGGATCTACATCGATCCTAAACTCTACTTCCCGTTCTGGGGGCAAACCTGGAAGATCCTTTGAAAATACGTCAAGAAATTCATTGACCACTGGAACCGATTGAGCAGTTGGTGGTTTTGCATCAATATCATGCACTCTCACTAAGTGGCATATATATCCCTTGGATATCATTTTCCTAGCCTTAAGATAGGAAATAAATCTTCCTCTCGGTGCTCCTACATCACCCTTCCATTCAAGAACATCCTTTTGTGGAAATGGAATTGTACCCTCTTGGCTCGACAATCTACCGTGGTATAACAAGAAGCTAGCCAATCCATTCCCATTATAATATCAAAATCTATCATGTCTAGCTCAACAAAATTAACCAATGTATCATGACCACCAACAGTGACTATGCAATCACGATAAACTCTCTTTGCTATAATAGATTCACCAACCGGTGTAGTTACTTCAATTGACTTAACTAGTAATTCCGGCGTTCTTTCAAATTTTTCAGCAATCAAAGGAGTAACATATGATAATGTAGAACCCGGATCAATCAACGCATATACATTATGTGAGAATATGGACAAGATACCTGTAACTACATCAGGAGATGCTTTCGAATTCTGACGGTCGGCTAGAGCATAAATACGATTTGGAGTTCCACTGGAACTAGCTGCTCCTCTAGCACCTCTACCGCATCCAATAGGCTACACTGCTCTACCTAAGGAAGGCACTGATGATGATGATGCCACAGTGGATCCCGCAGGTCGTACCATGCTTCCCGAGCCTCTTCGTGGGCATTCCCTCATCATGTGCCCTGTCATGCCACACCAATAACAAATATTCATCCCCAGTCGGCATTCACCTGGATGATATCGTCTGCAATGCTGACATGGTGGGCGAAAAGATCCCGATGTCTGTGAACCACGACTCCCACTACCTTGCCCGACTTGATTACCTCTAAACCCTCGAAATTGAAATAAAGTGCCTGCCGTTGAATAAGAAAATGGTGGCCTAGGCGGTCTATTAAAACTCTGAGGCCTGAACTCTCCTAGGGACACCATAGACTGTCCCGTAGATCTAGCTCTCTTCGACGACCCTTCTTCAAACCCTTGTGTTCTTCTCCATTGCCTCTGATCTTCTATTTTCTATGCAAAGGCCTGTATTCTAGCTATGTCCATATCCCTGTTCAATGCAGCAATATTACAATCTCGAACCAAATATGGCTCCAGTCTGTCCACATACCGATGAACTCTATCGGTCATCGTAGCTACCACATTCGGAGCATAACGGGCCAAAGAGTTAAATTGAAGGCTATACTCTCGGACGCTCATGTTACCCTTCCGCAAATTCAAGAACTGGTCTGCACGAGCCTCTCGGACCTCATAAGGGAGATAGTGATCAATGAATGCCATTTTAAATTCTTCCCAACCAGCTGGGAGTGCATCAATACCCCTGGACCGTTTCCAATCTTCATACCATAAAATAGCCTCGCCCTTCAATCTATAGGCCACAAGCTCAACCGTTTCCACACCAGATACATGCATAACCTCCAAAGCCCTTTGGATTTGATCTATAAAATCTTGAGGGTCCTCATTTGGATCTGATCCAGTGAATGTGGGAGGATCTAACTTCAAAAAATCCTGTGTCCTTCGACTAGCTACTCTAGCTGCACTATCATCACTTGTCGTTGGACCACCTTGTCCCTGAACTTGTGCAGCAACTATTAGGGTCAACATTTGCACTGCATTCTTTAGATCCTAGTCAGTAGTATTTATTGGTGGTCCTGCAAGTACTTCTCTTCCTCTTGACTCTTTTGACAATGGAAGAGTGGAAGAAGCCTGTGATGCAAACTCATTTTCAGCTTCACCTTGATTAGCTTGTTTAGGTGGTGATTTACTGGTTCCTTCTCCGGCATCCATGTCTATCTTCTTACCTCTATCTCTACCTCTTCTTGTAACCGGCATTTTTTACTATAACACAAGAAAACCATTTCAATGGTCAGATATGATTCAACCTACAACTTTAGCTCTATTGCACGATCTAGGAAATGAAGAAAAGAAACAACTCCTAAATATCCCGTAGTCTCCTACGTATAGATGTGGTGCACAACACATCGATAAGTAAGAATCTACTCAGACACGGCTTTGTAGACACCCTAGGACGACCCGCTCTGATACCACTTTTGTCACGCCTCAAATCCCATTGGGGCGGACATGGCACCCGAAGCCGTCAAGGCCCGAGAGAACCATTCTATACGTTCACATACTTGTCGTCAATGGGATAGCATTCAATCACTTATGGACACAACATATCAATAATAGAAATCTAATAAAAACATTTATATAAACATTGAGACATGGCCGTTGGAGCCATATGGTCAAAAAAAAAAAAAACACAACATTCCCTCCTTTAACTGTATAACGTCTACAAAGCCTCTAACAGATACAAAACCAAAAATATAGTCGGGACAATTTCCCACTTTATATACAATGCTTATGCAGCACCAAAACCACATATACATATGACTCGAAAAGCCCCGAACCGAACTGGAGCTCACCAATGTTCTGTAGATGACCCGCAGCCTACTGAGGAGGTCTACTAGTACCTGTACCTGCAGCACGTAAGGTAAGTCCCCCAAGGGACGTCAGTACGAAAGAACGTACTGAGTATGTAAGGCTATAAGCAACTGTATGAAATATAAGAACTTAAATGGAATTAAGTACAAGTGAACGAACGATATAAATAACTACCATATGGTATATGTGTGGAATCATGTACATTGCTTTCTTTACTTTACTGTACTTTACTTCACTTTACTTTACTGTACTGTACATCATCAATCATCAATCATATCATGCCCGGGCCCAACTGATCAGTGGGAAATAACATAATAATCGGGATCGCCATCCATGCGGATGTTCCTTTTATCCCATGGGATACCACCCGTAATAATGGGATCGACATTCATGCGAGTGTTTCTTTCACTCCATGAGATACCACCCATTTTCAACATTAACCATTACACAATTACTCACATTACTTCATTCTTTAGTTATAAGAGTGATACATTTATAACAGTGCTACTAATTCTGAAATGAGCTATTGTACAACCCTTTGGGGGATAAAACAAGTGTTATGATAATATGAATAATAGATGCTGCAGAAGAATGCGGAAAAGAATAACCTTACATACCTTATCTTACCAATACGTAACTACAATGATTCAGCTCCTTCCTTATGTGTTACTCTACAACACAAGTACATAATGGAGCAAACATTAACGACTAGCTACATTATAAGTTCACAAGACGGTAAGTAGGTGCTTAACGGAAAGTAAAAACCGTCCAACCTCCAAAACATATTGTGCATCACTCCCCCCTTCATTATACTACCAAATAACATTATTCCACCACATTATACTATAACTTACTGATTTTGCAAAACAACAACACCAAATCAGTCCACAAACCAACATAGCCGTTACAAACCGGTAGGATTACCTACCTAGTTTATCCTTTACATTTCCACTCCAACGAAACTCCATATATTAACCCCATAAGGTCACCATACTGCCTTCCACAGTAGCATACCAAAATCATTCCACAACAGTTCCAAAATTCAGTTTAACATAACAAAAGAGTATTCTCTTTTCACTTCAACAAACGTTCCATTTACCAACACATATAAACATTTCCATCAAGCCATACATAAAAGGAACGATTCAGGGGAAGAACCACACTTTAATATACTGGATTTCATCATCATAACTTAATTTCTTCAACACCTTAAGCCCCTATACAAGTCCAAGCCACAAGGAAGACAAATTCATCAAAACCAACACAAGTGGACTGCCAACTTAATTAAGGGACTGCCCTATACATTTTTAACACCACCAACATGTTTTCCACAACCTATTATACATATATTACATTAATCTATAAGGTTAAAGTGGAGGATTCACCCAAGAACCCTTAAGAGAAATTAGGGGCGGTTTCTTTTGTTTTTGGGGTTTGGGAGTGTTTTTTTTTTAAAGCTGAAATTTGCAAGTAAATGAATGGATAAATGAGCTGAATTTCAGATATTTATACTCCCTTTTAGCCACCTCCTTTAGCTCATTCTTATCCAATTTTTGGTCAAAAATTGTCCAAGTAGGTGATGCACCTACTTGGCTATATAAGCTGTCCAAAACAGTCCACTTACTTGGGCTAATTCTAGTTGGATCATAGCATGTTGGGCCTTAGTGATAATTAGGTGTTGGGCTGGTCATCTTCCCTATTTTATGTACTTATTTTGGACCTCAATTCAGTCCATTAACATAAGTCCAAATGCAGCCCAACAGGTTAAATAGGTGATACACCTACTATCTTGATTAAGTCACGAAAGCACCTCGTTTATGTTCTCCCCCTTTTTCCAACGTCTTAATCCTTCTACCTTAATCCACCACTTAAATTTAACTTTACACTCAAGTATGTCCTTATTATATCAAGTTTAAATACTTTTATCCATGCTAGGTTGATCGTATAAGTTTTGAAAATATATGGGGTGTTACAAAACTGACCTACAAGCGCTGAGGTACTACCTTTCCATTCTACAACTGGTTCATTTAGAAACTAAAATTTGACTACTCTCTTTCTACAATCGATAGAGGCATTACAAGAGTATAGCCAATACATGCCAAGAATAATATCAAAATCTATTATGTCTAGCTCTACAAGATCAATCAAGGTGACTTTCTTAGAAACTATGACTGGGTAATTTTTGTATACCCATCTAGCTATGACTGAATCAGTGACTGGAGTAGAGACTAAGAAGGGTTCTGAGAGGATTTCAGGACTGACATCGAAGTTTACTGCTATATTGGGAGTCATGAAGAAAAGTGTGGCTCCGAGATCTAATAATGCATAGACATGAATATGAAAGACCTATAACATACTAGTGACCACATCAGGAGAACCCTCCTAATCTTGTCGAGTCTAAAGGGAATAGAACCTGTTCTGATAATGTCCACCAATCGCACTGGATTAAGCACCCTGCTGAGTCGGATGACCTATTGGAGCTGCTGAGAAGTTAGATTGATTCTGCTGATGACTATCTCTGCCTCACTATGAAGCCACTAGGCACTCCCTCAATCTGTGGCCTGGATTGCCATACCCAAAACAAGCATCACTACAAGCCATACACTCACCCTTGTGGTTCTTACCATACTTTTTACAAAATGGGTTAGTACGACCACTAGTTACGCTGCCTTGGGACTTAGAGTCTGGTGCCCTATCCTGGTTATCCTACCTAAACTTGGGCACTGAGTACTAGAAGAAGATGGGGCTGGATCTGAAGATTTTTTTATGGTACTAAGAACGAATCCGCCATTTGACTTATGTTGAGATAAGTTGAAACTACCTGTTCTGGTCGTCTTACTCTCTCTTTCTCTCTCTTTCTCTTTACTTTTCTCCTCCTTAATCTGCTAGGTATAAACCATTAACCTGGAGATATCCATCTCCTTAACAAACATAGCAGTCCTATACTCTTTAACCACATCCTCAGAAACATCTGTCACAAACTTACTCATGAGGGGCCTGGAGTCAGCAACTATGGCCGAAGCAAACTTTACAAGCTGCGTAAACTTTAGCAAATACTCTTTCACACTTATGTTACCCTACTTCTGATTAATGAATTCCTATACCTTGGCCTCTCTTATCTCAAGTGGGAAGAACCAATCTAGAAAAGCAACAACAAACTCATCCTACTCTACTGGACCTGCACCAGCACCTCTATCCTTTTTTCCATTATTGGCACCAAATATGAGCCACTCTTTTCAACTGATATGCAGCCAAGTCAGCACTTTCAGTTGGAGTGACACCTATGATCTTAGTAACTTTCTAAATATTATCAGAGGATTCAGACTTAGATCCAAATAATACTAGAGGATTCATCCAAGTGAATCTCAGACTTTGGCTACTGTCGTATTCACTATCGGGTTGGCTAGTGCAACAGCCTATTGGTTATTCTGTGGTTATGGACTGGGTTAATGCAATGAAAGCAGCCTTGAATTTAACATGGGAAACTTTTTTATTCAGAAGGTTTGCGGGAACTGGTGGTGCTTGCTGATTTCTATTTCCTTTGCCATTGTCATTCTTTATTTTGTTAGCTCTCTTGGGAGGCATATTATGTAAATATGTAGATCATGAGTTTGAAGAGGGTTTTAATAGAGTTCACACTCTATCACACAATATGAACATGAAAAAAGTGAAACTTTTCCTAACACATTTCATACCCTCTAACTCATAAGTGTGGGGTGTTTCACACACTTTTCGACATCTTAGGACACTTTGATAACCAAAAAACTATGAAAACTAGAATTTAACTAAGAACTAAAAAGATAATCAATAGATAGATGAAAAAATTAGACACAAGTAGATGAGTATTCAAGAACAATAGGAAATATTAAACCCTATAACCCCCGAATTACATTCACCAACTACACCTAATTCTTACGGTGACCAAGAGGGAATCGAAACGCCGTCAAAACCACGCGTTACTAAGCAAACCTTCAACAAATGCTTACCAAAAAACTCTCTCAAGAGATTTTTTCATCAATATTCAATAAAAACTAAGGAAAAATAAAGCATGGTTTGGGTATTTATACCCATGGGTCATTTATTACATACTTGGGCCCAAAAGTGACCCATTCTTTTAAAATTGGACTTGGCAGCCGACATAGGCCACTTGTGCCTGTAGATGGGCACCTGACCACGCAGGTTAAGGCCGCAGGTGCCACTGGACTCCATCTACGCGCGCATGTTGCTCACTTGTGGGCGCAGGTGAGCTCTCCAGGGCACTCCATGTGCCATTTTGCCCTCCTCGGCTTCCGTTTGACCCCTCCAAGGCCCCTTGATCCTCTTTAGATGCAATCACCACCATGTAGCACCCTTTTAATGGTAGTAGGATGCCGTCAAGTACCTCTCATTTCATGAACATTCCTTGAAGCGCTTGGAGTTCTCGTGCTTGACTTCTAGTGAACGGTTTGGACCGAATTTGGATTGTATCATCCTCTCCATATTGAGAAGACTTTGACCTTAAATTCTTATCCTCTATCATATCAAAGGGTGAGAGATCGCACGCATTAAATGTGTTGTGCACTTGATACTGCGGTAGAAGGTCAACCTTGTAAGTGTGGTCATTCATTCGCTTAATTACTTGGAATGGGCCATCACCTCGAGGTATCAATTTAAATTTCCTTTGGGTTGGGAACCGGTCCTTACGGAGATGTACCCATACCCAATCGGCCAGTTCAAGTACAACTCTTCTCCTCCCTTTGTTCACTCTCTTGGCTATTGCTTGATTCTTTTTCCCAAGGTGAAGCCTCACTTTCTCTTGCATCTTCTTCATTGCTTCTGCTCTTTTTCTCCCATCTAAGCTAATCACAACATCACTAGACAAAAGGGTGAGATCTAAGGGGGTTAGGGGGTTAAAACCATAAATACATTCAAAGGGAGTTATACCAATAGTCGAGTGAATAACACGATTGTAAGCAAATTCGACTAAGGGTAAGTGATATTCCCAAGAGGCTATTTTCCCTTTAACCATGGTGCGGAGCATAGAACCCAAGGTCCTATTCACAACCTTGGTTTGACCATCGGTTTGTGGGTGGCAAAATGTTGAGAAAAGCAATTTGGTGCCAAGCCTACCCCACAATGACCTCCAAAAGTGACTAAGGAACTTAGAGTCCCTATCACTAACAATGGTTTGGGGAATTTCGTGTATCTTGACAACATGCTCTATAAACAAGGATGCCACATTGGAGGCATCATCACACTTATGGCACGAAATAAAATGAGCCATTTTTGAGAATCGATCAACCACAACAAAGATACTATCTCTTCCCCTCCTTGTCCTAGGCAATCCCAATAAAAGGTCCATAAATATGTCAAGCCATGGATGTAGGGGAGTGGGAAGTGGGGTATATAACCCTTGAGAAAGAAGGTGTGACTTCACACTTCTAGAATCCATACATTGGCTACAAATTTGTATAATATCATGACGCATTTTGGGACAATAGAATTGTTCCTCTAGGATTCCATGGGTCTTGTCAATTCCAAAGTGATCCATCATACCACCATCGTGTGCCTCTCTTACAAACAATTCTCTCCATGAGCTAGAGGGAACACACAATCTCTTTCCTATGAATCGGAATCCATCAAACCTTGAGTAGGGTATAGAAGTTCTATCCCTAAGCCATTTTTCCCTTCCCCATTCCTCACAATCCTTAAAGATTTGAGCAAATTTGGGGTCCTCGGGATACAATGCCTTCAAGCATTCAAACCCAATCAATTTAGAAGACAAAGTACTAAGTAACACATGTTTTCGGGACAAGGCATCGACCACAACATTCACCTTCCCCTTTTTGTATTGGATTACGTAAGGGAAAGTTTCTAAGAACTCAATCCACTTGGCATGTTGTTTGTTCAATTTGTCTTGGGCCCTAAGGTGTTTCAAAGATTCATGGTCGGTTAGAATCATAAATTCCTTAGGCCACAAGTAGTGTTTCCAATTGCCCAAAGCTCTAATCAAGGGATACAACTCAAGATCATACGTAGAGTAGTTCAAGGTTGCTCCTTTGAGCTTTTCACTAAAGTATGCAATGGGCTTTTGGTCTTGCATTAAGATGGCTCCAATGCCTGCCTTGCTAGCATCACATTCAACTTCAAACATTTTTCCAAAGTCGGGCAATTGCAACAAAGGGGCGGAGCTAAGCATTGCTTTCAAGGTCTTAAACTCCTTTGCTTGCTCGTCTCCCCACTTAAAGGGCTTATCCTTTCAGATTACCTCGATTAATGGGGCAGCTATGGTACTAAACCCTTTGACAAACCTTCTATAGAAACTAGCCAATCCATGAAAACTTCTCACATCACCAATGGATTGTGGAGTTGGCCAATTTCTTATAGCGTCTATCTTAGATTCATCCACTTCAACACCCCGGGAGGTTACAACAAAGCCCAAAAATACAACCTCATCAACACAAAAGGAGCATTTCTCAAGATTAGCAAACAATTGCTCCTTTCTAAGCACATCAAAAACACATTTCAAGTGCTTAGCACGGTCATCTATGGACTTGCTATAGACTAAGATATCATCAAAGTATACCACAACAAACTTCCCTATAAACGGTTTCATCACATGGTTCATTAACCCCATAAAGGTACTAGGAGCGTTGGTGAGTCCAAATGGCATAACCATCCATTCATAGAGACCAAACTTGGTCTTGAAGGCGGTTTTCCATTCATCACCGGGGCTCATCCGGATTTGATGGTACCCACTCCTAAGATCAATCTTTGAAAACACACAAGAACCATTCAATTCATCTAACAAATCATCCAATCTAGGGATAGGGTGGCGATACTTTACTGTGATCTTGTTGATAGCCCGACAATCAACACACATGCGCCAAGTTCCATATTTCTTTGGGACCAATAGTACCGAAACCGCACATGGGCTCATGCTTTCTTTGATATATCCCTTGTTGAGAAGTTTCTCAACTTGTCTTTGAAGCTCTTTGGTGTCCGTTGGGTTACTTTTATAATCTAACTTGTTAGGCAATTGTGAGCCCGACACAAAGTCTATTTGATGCTCAATTCCCCGAAGTGGGGTTAACCCTTATGGTAGCTCCTTTGGAAACACATCTTTGAATTCCTGCAAAACAAGAGAAATATAATGAGGACTAAGAGAAGTAGAGTGGTTAGCATGAAAGGCATGGGCCAAAAGAAGGATGGGCTCCTCATCATTAGCCTCATTAAAAAAGTCCTTGTTCCTTGCCAACATCACCATTTGGGCCTTTCCCTTCAACTTCCTCCTCTCTTTTGCTTCATCACTCTCCTCTTCTTGGGGTTCCTTCTCCCCTTCTTTACTACCCTTCTCCTTCAACTCCCTCATTCTTTGATGTACCTCATTCACTTGTGATGGCAAAATAGGGTGAAGGGTAAACTTTCGACATTCAACTCAAGAGAATAACAGTTGGTTCTTCCATCATATTTGGTTGAACGATCATATTGCCATGGTCTTCCAAGCAAAATATGACACGCTTGCATGGGAATGACATCACATAGTATTTCATCATGGTAATTCCCAATCTTGAATTGGATCTCAACTTGTCTAGTCACTTTTAATTCTCCACACTCGTTTAACCATTGGAGCTTGTATGGTGTGGCATGCTTGGTTGTGGGTAACTTCAAGAAATTAACCATGGTGGCACTAGCTACATTTACACAACTCCCACTATCGATGACCAATGAGCATATATTCTCTTTGATAAGACATTAAGTATGGAATAGATTTTCCCTTTGACTAGGGTCATCTATGGCCTTACTAATCATCACTCGTCTTACCACAAAGTTTGGAACCTCAAACTCTTCATCTTGAGGCCAAGTATCCTCATTTCCTTCCTCTACTTGCTCATCTTCTTCTAAAATCTCTCCTTCTTGGGCTTCTCCTTCACTCTCACCTTTTTGTCCCACCTCTTCCCAAGGTAAAATATCCTCCCTTCTCTAAGTATCACGTTCCTCCGATTAGGTCACTCATTTGCTTTGTGTCCCCAACCTTGGCATTTGAAGCATTGAAAACCCTTAGAAGTAGGAATTAGATACTTGTTACCTTCATTCCTTGGTGGGTATCTTGGAGTAGTCTTTTAAATGGGCTTTTTTTTCATAAGACTTGTTGATGTCCTTATTCTTGTTCCATCCCGAAGAAGGTTGGGCTACCTCTTTGCTCTTACTCCATGGATTAGTGGACGAGTACCCCTTGGGCTTGAAAGATGTCAGCTCCTTAATGTCTCTCTCAACTTCTATGGCCGCTTAAGAGATTTCTTCTAAGGTAGCAAACTTATGGCAAGTCATGGATGAGGAGATTTCTTTGTTCAAACCAACCTTAAAATGGATGATGGAATGTTCCGCATTCTCTTGATATTCAAGTTTCAAGATCAATTGTTGAAACTCATCAAAGTAAGTTAAGATATTCTTGTTCCCTTGCCTTAGGTTGTACAACTTGGCAAGATACTCATGTCTATACCTTTCTAGCACATACTTTCTCCTCATGAGAGCCTTCAAAGCATCCCATGGTGGTGGTTGTCCATTATTCAAGACATTTTCAAATCGCTTGGCATATTCCAATCATGTGATAGTAAATCCTTCGAATTGGGCTATGGCGTAGCAACTCTTCTTATCATCGGTGAGATCATTGGCTTGAAAGATTCTTTCACAAGTAGACTCCCATGTTAAATAAGCTTCGGGATCACTCTCTCCTTTGAAAATTGGAAGACTAGTCTTGATTGAATTGATCCCATTATCTCGACCTCCGTTGCCACCTTGATTATCATTGTAATTCCATTGGTTCTCACCTTGGGGATGATTCCCTAAGTTTCCTCTTCCATAAGGTGCCGGACCGAATCTTCCTCCTCGACCTCAAAATCCTCATTGAGGAAAGGGTCTATTCCTCCAATACTCCGCATGAGTGGCCTCTTCATCATACTCTTCAAACTCAACTTATGGATCCTCTTCTCCTCCTCCCTCAACTTGAATGGGCTGATTTTGGTTACGGGGTATTTGGTATGGGGGATTTTGGTTTAGTGGAGCTTAAGGTGGAGGGATTTGGTTTGGTGGTGCTTGAGGTTGAGGGTTTTGGTCACGGGGAATTTGGTCTTGTGGTCTTTCTTGATTGGCTTGGTTGAATTGAGGTTGTAGTGGATGGATGGGTTTCGGTTATGTGGATAGTTAGTGGCTTGGGTTATGGGGTCTGGTGTTTGTCTTGGTGGATTGAACATTTGATGGAATTTTTCCGGGGAGGTAGTAGCGGATGTGTCTTGGGTATGTCCACTAGAGGAGGCATGATCGTTTTGGGGGGTGGAGTTGTTGGAGTTTAAACGACCCTCCATGTTGTTCATCCTGGTTGACATACTCCCTTGAAGTGTGGTCATTTGACCTCTTATCTCATTCATGTCTTGTCTCATACCCAAAATATCCGCCATTAAGGATTCCATGTTAACCTCTCCCGAAGAACCTTGCGCATCATCTTCTGGAGCCATTGTACCTAGTAAGAAGAAACACTAAACACCAACAACAATTAAGTTAGCGTTAAATAAAGAACCTCACAACTCTACACACCTTTGTATGCCTCACTCTTGAGTTCGCAAATGTTGAAGATTGGCTTATTCTCCGGGTAGTAGTTGAGGTGTCAATTCTCTTCTCTTGATCGGATTGGATTTTGTTTGAAAGACTCAAAATAAAAATTTACGGACTTGAGTCAAGAAGTAACGACGAAAAGAAAACTAGAAAAGCACAAAAAGAAATAGGACAAAGAAGGAAAACGAACTCAAGAACTAACCAACCAACTAAGTAGGTGAATTACTAGTGGTTAATTAGTTTTAGAATCAAGAATTAAGATTAGGATTCAATGAATAAAACTAAAAGGATGGAACCTGAGCAAAATCGGTTTTGGGACCCTTGAGGTGCGTTGGGATGATCTGCGGACGCAAGCCACGACCTGTCCACGCAGATGGCTGAACACAGATGGATTCAGTGAGCTAGGCATGTGACCTGCGTTGGCCACATGTGGCCGTAGGTGGTCTCCTACGTGCGCATGTCTTGGCGCAGGTGGCCCTGGCAGCTTAGCTGGGAGCTCCGAATTTTCCTCTTCTGAGGGCCCCTTTTGGGTTCTCTCTTTCCTAGTAGCTTCCCTTTTTGGAATATTCATTGGTACTAACACTTTTTGCTTTATTTTCTTGGCCCTCTTTTGGATCTAACAACACCTTTTGATGAATCCTCTTCTTGAAGATATGAAGATACTCAAGAACACCAAAATTTAACCCTCACTCAAACGAACTCGGAATTTGATGAAATTTTAAACCCAAGCTTCTTTCAACCTTCCGAACACAATCCAAGTGGTTTTAAGCCTCAAATCCCAACCAAAATTTCCAGATTTTTCAAACCCATTTGAATATTTCTTCAAACTCAAGAACACAACCTTAGGGTTTCTTCAAATCTACTCAAAACACATCCAAAGCTCAAGATTTCGACTCTAATTGATACGAGACGGAATACGCAAAAAATGATAAGAAACCCTAAAATCTAAGAACACAAAATTAAAGATAAAAAGGATAGAAAGGTTGAGACACAAATTGAAATCAAGACAACCAATACTATATTAAAGTAAAGACCTCCTTAATATTCAAGATAAATATCTAAGCCTATGAAAGCAAGACACAAACATGAGATCTAATAGGCAACCATGGCTATACGAAAACCAAGACCTCCTATTAAGAATCCAAACAAGCACCTATAATATCGAGACACCCTCAAGAGGAATGATATCCTCAAGCAAGCAATCCCATCAACATTTCCTAGCAACTATGGCCTTAGCCTCAACTCTCTCAAGAGTTTCTCTCTTTCAAAATATCATATCAAAATTAGTCTATCTCTGTAAAATGAGTTATTCTCTCTTATTTATAGCCTACCTAGTAATTACAAAAATACCCTTAATGAAATAAGAGTCTTCTTTAGCATGAGACTTAATGTCAAGAATAGTCACTTTTGCATCCATAGCCTCTTTCTTCCTTTTTTTTACCTTTCTTCCTTGTACTTCTACTAAAGCATAGTCTTGAGCTTCAATTCTTCATTCCATGGTATTGATGAAGCTCGGCTTGCATCATTCTCCCTTTCTTGAAAAGGATTTGTCCTCAAATCCAAACCTAGCAAAACCATAGGGGAAACAAACAACAACAAGATCCTCATGGCAGCCTTGAATTCCTTGTGGTCCCTTCAATTTTTGTCCTTTCCTCTTTTGGAATATTCCCCTTTTGTACTAATCTTATCTTTTTTTTCTCTTGGAATTTTGGAATATTCCTTGGCATAAACAAGTACACCTCCTTTTTCTTTCACTTCTTTTGGATCAAACACACCTTTTTTGAATATTCTTCTTCAACAAGATATGAAGAACATGAAGAACACAAGAACATTCAAACTTTGACCCTCAAGCAAACGAACTCGGAATTTGATGAAATTCGAAACCCAAGCTTCTTTCAAGCTTCCGAACAAACCCCAAACATTTTTAAGACCAAAAACTCAACCAATAATTTCAGATTTGAGAACCCACTTAAAATTTTCTTCAAACTCAAGCTCCAATAATGGTGGAATACTCAAATCAACTCGGAATTAGCTCAAATTTTAGATATCGACTCAAATAGTACTAGGGAACAAGATTCTAGTACTAGAAACACATAAAGACTCAAAAATCATAAACTCAAAAATCTCAAAATCTCAAAAACTTTTTTTTTTGTGATTTTCAAGTTAACAAACCCAGGACTAGAATAGTGGGGCCGATTCTAAGCTCGGCTCTAATACCAAATGGTACGAGACGGAATACGTAGAAAAAGATAAGAAACCCTAAAATCTAAGAACACAAAATTAAACATAAAAAGGATAGAAAGGTTGAGACACAAATTGAAATCAAGGAAACCAATACTATATTAAAGTAAAGACCTCCTTAGTATTCAAGATAAATATCTAAACCTATGAAAGCAAGACACAAGCATGAGATCTAATAGGCAACCATGGCTATACGAAAACCAAGACCTCCTATTAAGAATCCAAACAAGCACCTATACTATCGAGACACCCTCAAGAGGAATGATATCCTCAAGCAAGCAATCCCATCAACATTTCCTAGCAACTATGGCCTTAGCCTCAACTCTCTCATGAGCTTCTCTCTTTCAAAATATCATATCAAAATTAGTCTATCTCTCTAAAATGAGCTATTCTCTCTTATTTATAGCCTACCTAGTAATTACAAAAATACCCTTAATGAAATAAGAGTCTTCTTTAGCATGCGACTTTAATGTCAAGAATAGTCACTTTTGCATCCATAGCCTCTTTCTTCCTTTTTTTTACCTTTCTTCCTTGTACTTCCACTAAAGCATATTCTTGAGCTTCAATTCTTCATTCCATGGTATTGATGAAGCTCGGCTTGCATCACTAATAACACTAGAGGAAACAAATCTAGTGTTGAAACTTCAAGAATGACTCAAAACACAAAAAAAATATTTTTGGGGTTTTTTTTCTTAAAAACGAATTTTCAGATTTTTTTTTTTTTTTTGACTTTCAAGATAACAAAACCCAAGATTGAATTCCTGGGAACGAACTCAACCTCGGCTCTGATACCAAATGATAACCGAAAAACTACGAAAATTAGCATTTAATTAAGAACCGAAAAGATAATCAATAGATAGATGAAAAAATTAGACACAAGTAGATGAATATTCAAGAACAATAGGATATATTAAACTCTAGAACCCCCGAATTACATTCACAAACTACACCTAATTCTTACGGTGACCAAGAGGGAATCGAAACGCCGTCAAAACCACGCGTTACTAAGCAAACCTTCAACAAATGCTTACCAAAAAACTCTCTCAAGAGATTTTTTCATCAATATTCAAGAAAAACTAAGGAAAAATAAAGCATGTTTTGGGTATTTATACCCATGGGTCATTTATTACATACTTGGGCCCAAAAGTGACCCATTCTTTTAAAATTGGACTTGGCAGCCGACATAGGCCACCTGCGCTGACCCATTCTTTTAAAATTGAACTTGGCAGCCGACATAGGCCACCTGCGCCCGCAGGTGGGCACCTTCCCATGCAGGTCAAGGCTGCAGGTGCCACTGGACTCCATCTGTGCGTGCATGTGGCTCACCTGCGGGCGCAGGTGAGCTCTCCAGGGCACTCTATGTGCCATTTCTCCCTCCTCGGCTTCCATTTGACCCCTCCAAGGCCCCTTGATCCTCTTTAGACGTAATCACCACCACGTAGCACCCTTTTGATGGTAGTAAGATTCCGTCAAGTACCTCTCATTTCATGAACATTCCTTGAAGCGCTTGGAGTTCTCGTGCTTGACTTTTAGTGAACGGTTTGGACCGAATTTGGATTGTATCGCACTTTAAACCTCATGCTCTGATACCAAATTTGTCATGACCCAAGACTACCCCCTAGTTGTAACACGGTGCTTAGAGCCATAAGTGACCCCAAGCTAACCCATGGCCTGGAATGGCACTATGAATACTTAAATAACTGATAAAAACATTGTGCAAGAGCTGAAATAAATGAAGAAATACTAATCCAAAACCAACATCAATACTGAGTTCAAAACCATAAAGATGAACTTCATCAGACAAACCTTGGTATGATTATGGGACCCACCAATGATCGTACCTTGGCTCGTAGGTTGTAGGTTCCAATTGGATCAACTTTAAAAGTCAAGATCGTACCTAAGATCATGGTTTCTAACCATGTCATGGTTCAATATCGTGGTTGGAAGGTATACTTGTCAACTTGCAGGTTTTTGGGGCTGTGTCATGCAGACGAGACCATTGTACGGTCGTACAATGTAACCACGGTCGTACCTACGCTTGTAGGTTCTCAATGTTGGACAGTGCTTTACAAAAATTGCCATAACCCTTACCTCCGGCATTAGATAATGGGGAAACTTGATGCATTAGAAAGATAATTCAAATATCAATCATTTGGTGGGTCTTGATCTCTAAACTTCATCAAAATCTAGAAGTTATGCTCATTTGAAGTTGACTATAACAAGATTCTTCACAAGTAAACCACTGGTAAGGAAGGTTTCAACTTGGCTATGAGCTAGGAGTTACTTGTGGCCTTAATACATGTCCAAACCATTTATCATACTACCAAAACATGATGTTTGATTTTACATGTACTTGAAGCATGGTTCTTAGTGCAAACCGAGCCTCATCAATATCATGGAATGAAGAGTTGAAGTTTGAGAATATGCCAAAGTGGAAGTACAAGAAAGAAAGTCGAAAAGGGAAGAAAGAGGCTATAGACGTAAAGTAGCTATTCTTGATATTCAAGCCTCATGCTAAAGAAGACCCTTATTTCATTAAGGGTATTTTTGTAATTATAGTGTATCTATAAATAAGGGAGAATAGCTCATTTTAGGGTAGATTATCTTGATGAATATTGAATATTAAATACTCTTTTGAGAGTTTGAGAGCTTGTTGAAGCATTTGATTGTTTCAAGTTTAGAAAGGAGGGTTGCTTGGGAATCTAATTCCCTTGAGGTATTTCTCATAGGTTTAGGTGCTTATTTGGATATTTGAAGGAGGTCTTTTCTTTTTATAGAATTGGTTGCCTTTGATTCCACTTTTGTGTCTACCTTTCTATCCCTTTTATCTTTGTTTATCTTGTTTCTTTGTTTTCTTTGTTCTTTTAGCTTCCGCATCTCTTTTTTATTGTATCAGTTCTAATCTTACTACCAAAACATAATGTTTGATTTTACATGTACTTGAAGCATGGTTCTAATCTTAGCTTGGATTTTCGAGGTGTTACATGAAGCCAATAACCTTCTCTTTTCATGAACTCTTAACTTTTGGTCTTCATTCATCCTTCATATTACCTCCCACACAATCAACTTACATTTTCATAATCCCAATTGATAATAAAATTAGAACACCTAATGACTCTAGCTAAGTAAATACATGTACCGTTGTGGCAGTCATATCATAAAACTCAAATCATTCATATTTTCTTTGATCTACCTCCACTTTATTAGATAGAAAGTATATTTTTCATACTAACCTCAAAAGTATTCATACCACCTCGTATCATATGATAAGAAACTCTCCTCCATATCTTAACATAATCATAATTTTTTACACAATCTGCTAATCCTTCACAATATCAACCATTCCTTAAAATAATGTAGTACCAATCCTATCACTGAAATGTCGAATCCTTGTCGATGCATTCACTCCATAAGATTGTAGTAGAAATTCTGATCTCTGTTGAAGTTTTTTCATCCTCATCATACACTGAGCAGACCATCCTTTTTATGTCAAACTTCCTTAGCTATAGTCTTCAAAGTCACCAAACTTACTTGTATATTCCTCTAATTTCACTATTTCCAAATGTCAATACTATTTATGATACCACTTATTCCACATTGTACTCTTCCCATTGTTGAACAACTAACTATAGACGATAAGGCGATCACGAAGTTCTTCAAACCATTATTCACATTTCCATATAAATATCACCTATTGTATAATCAAAACCACAACCTTGCTCAATCTATCTTTGAATTATGAATACAGTCTAAATCTAGATACACACCTTTTACCCTAGTCTACTATTTCCTTCTGAGTACAAGGTCTTTCACCATACATGGTGGTGTCAACCCCAACTATTAACATGTGAATCCGAGAATGTGTCCTCACTATAAGTGAGAGAATGGAATAAGGAAATTTTAAGAGCTAGACTGGACCAAGAAAGTATGATTAAAAAATTATAAAATAAAGTTTCCTAAAGTACTATAGCCTCTCAAATATAGATAACGGACATCTCAGCACCGATCCACAAGACTCTACTAGACTCAGCTTGTACTAATAAGGCCAATGAAGGGCTCTTATACCAACTTGTCACAACCTAAAACTTGAGTAATGATGGCACCTATCAATACGCTCATGATAGGTAAGCCAACTCAAAGACCCAACAATAAAATTTAAAAGTAACTATACGAGAGAGATAGTAATAATAGTAACAAGTCTCAACTGAATCCAAAACCATCCCAAGAACGGGATGTCAAAGGTACAAGCTTCTAAAGGTAATAAATATAACAATAGGTCCAAAATGTCTCAAAATATGGAATAAGCATAAAGACAAGGTTAGAGGATATCCAATAGTCACTGGGATCAACAAATGTTACCTCAAGAATCTACAAAATGTAAACCACAAGACGATCACAAAATCAACATTTGAGGACCACTGACTTAGTACATGCACATAAGATATAGAAACATAATAAGCATAAGTGTCAAACCACGTGTATTCAGCAGCATCGTCGATTGACCCTAATTTAAAGTGATGGTAAGAATCAGAAAAATCAACACTATCTGACATAGTTCATATATACCTGCAATCAGAAAGGTCATACCTAGTTTAATAGTCGATATCCATAACAATATACACTGTCTCTACCAATACATTAATAACTCCTAATAATTTTTATTAGAAAGGGAAATATCATAGTTAATCAATCACCCATCACACCAAGAAAAGATTAAAAATAGATATGATGAGTATGATTCATGCTATACAAATAAATATGGATGATGAATATGATGTTTATGATGCATGTATGTCCTACTTGTATATACAAGCCACTTTGTATAGCCAGCTAAGACCTATGGGGAACTTACTAAGTCCATATACAACATCCAGCTCCACCCATAGGGCTATCAGATAATAATCATAAAACTGTATAACCTGAATCTGCCAATAGGACCATCGAATAATAATTATGTACCAACTCCATCTAGATTCGCCCCTAGGGCCCTCAGAGAGTATCCCAAAAATCATAGTGCCTCAAGTAGAATCAAACCTTTGAATTTGTCCCTAGGACCCTCAAAAAAGAATCAGTAATGTCATGATAATATGCATATGGGAGGGGAAAAGAAATACAAGAAAATATCTCAACACTAGTCCAACACTATCAATATCATAAAAGAGGCCATTAATTTCCATAATGACCACAACAATATCCAAACACATTTCCAAACCCCCAACATGCTAATAAATGAAATAAATGCACCAAAAACTAAATTATCAACCAAACATAGCACATAAGGAAAAATCTTAGAAACAAAATCCAAACAATCAATTAGTTGCTTTTAAACCTTTCCTAAATACACCAGTACCCATATCAATGCTTATCGACTCATCTATATGGGACCCCAGCATGTCCATTACTCCTAATACAAGAAACTAACACTTAAATACTTTAGAAAAGAGTTAAAGAAAGTCTCAACTTGCCTTAAATAAAATCCAAAGAATTAAACCAAAACTTTACCCTTACGAAGAGCCTCCAAAAGAGATCAACCTGGTCAAATATGGTCTCTACCTAAGAAAATTAAACTATAAACACGCATATTACTATACTTAAATTTTGTTTCCGAGAAGTCATCCTTGAGCCCACAGGGTCAATACTTGAATTTTATTGAAAAACCATAATACCCATAAATTTAAGGATTTAAAATCTGAAAATTCATATAAAGGGATTTCAAATCAACCTTGAAATCACCAATTTTTCATTTCCTAAATTCACCCCAAATCTCCAAATTTCCCATCTAAACAAACAAGATTTGACGATGAAATCATGAAATAATCATATGGAAATGTGTAAAACTAGTGTGAGAATCATACCCAAGGAAAAAATCTAAAAAAATCACCTTTTGAATATCCCAAAATTAAGTTCCCAAGCTTCAAAAATCAAGTTATGGGATTTTGGATAAAAAATGAATTTAATATCTGTCCTAATGATTTTGTTCATTACGGTCATGGACACCACCTTGGAATTGTGATGTTGACCAATCTAGGCTCATTGCGATCGTGATAGCTCGGTCTCATTTGTGAAGCATTAACTAGACTCAAGTCTTCATGATCGCTATGCCCCTCCTTACGATCGTGATGCCCATCAGGGTTCCACTTTCCAATCACGATCAAATGCTTATGAAAACGGAGATGAAATCCCTGACACCTAAAGACAACAACACTAGCTACAAGCCCAAGTCTAAAAATCCCTTAATGGATCCTTAAAATTCACCTAGAACCCCGTGAACATAAACCGATCATACTACTAGACTAAAATCAACATTTCTAACTAAATAAAATCGATAGATCACTGAACAGAGGCCATTTTCAATGGATGTTGACGACAATCAACTCTATTTCATAAACTTCCAACTTTTCAACCAACAACTAAAAATCCATCCAAAGGCCTCTATACCTAAACCAAAGGTTCTACTAACCTAAAAATGACATTTTAGAGCTAACAAAACTTGCAGAACTTCTATACAACCCTAAAATTTCCAAATGTTGATCGAAGACAATCATACCAACTTTAGAAATTCCCAAAATGAAAATTTCACATAATAATTAACCAACCACCTTAAGAATCGTGTCACCCACACCCATAGATCAAAAATACTATAAATAATTATGAGAAGAGATAAAATGCTCAAAACATGTAAAAATAAAATAAAAACCATGAGGGTTTTTACGTTTTCAATATATGTTGATTGATGAAACAAAAATCATTTTCAAGTGCTTAGAGACACATATTTAGTAATACATATTTGTAGTTACCTCATTAAAAACCTTTCTAAGACATTTAGTGTTCGTATTAGCTATATGTATGGGGAGTAATTGAGATATGAGGGTCCCATATAGATGAGATGATATGGGTATTGATGTATTGTGAAAGGGTTAAAAGCAACAAATTGATTGTTTGAACTGTAACTTTGGCTTATATGACATTATTAGTTGGTATTAAAATTTATGGTTCCTCGATTCATTTATTATTATGTTGGGGGTATGGCGTTTGATCAGATATTCTTAGTGTGGGTAATTGTGAAAGTGGAACAATCTTCATTTGATAATTCTGGTATTGATATTTTTGTTGAGATCTCCCCTCTGCATACTTATTATTAAGGGATTACTGGTTCTTTTTTGAGGGCCTTGGGGTTAGGATCTAGAGGTTTGATTCATTTGAGGCACTCAAGGAGGACCATAGGGGCATATTCAGATAAAGTGTTTATTTGTATTGTAATTATTATTATCTGAGGGCCTTAGGGTTGGAGCCAAATGTGTATATGGACCTCACAAGTCCCCCATGAGTCTCAACTAGCTATATAGAGTAGTGGGTATATTCAAGTAAGATAGACATACATTATATAAATCATCATCATATTCCATTTAATTGCATGGCATGTATCATAATCTTTATATCTATTTTGTTGTTGATTTGGTGTGATGAGTGAATATTTGACTGTGAAAATGATATTCTATCCCTGAAATGAGTTTTTTTACTTTTCAATCTAAATATTTGTACTTGGCTAATCTATTTAGTATCAAGGGCTTTACCTTCTCGCATAAAGTCATATGCTCTTATCGTCAACCTTCATAGCCTTTTGCTTATTTTGTCTTGCTATTTTATTCTTGATTCCCTGTTTTAAGCTTCTTTTCACATGGGGATTTCTTTTTGGGTTTCTTGTTGTTGATGTTAACTTTTAGACTAGGTGTGGTTTTTCTAACTGTAGGTTTATTTAGTTGTGTCAAATATTATTGGTTTAGATGGTTCTTGCCATCACTTTGAATTAGGATCGGTCAATGATGTTGCTGAGTAAACTTGATTTTTTACTCATGCTTCCTATTTTCTTACACTTTATGTACATGTACTGATCCAATCCATTTGGGGCATTGAGTTGGTGTCGTGTTTGGTTCTTCTTTGAGATTCAAGTTAGTTGTCGCTTGGATTGTGGCTTTTATCGGGATCTCTTCTATCTTTAATAGCTTGTCATTTCTTTATGATGTTTTTGATGCACTTTAGACTTTTATTGTACTGATATTACTCTTAGAGGCTTGTACTTGGTGACATTCAATTTCGGGGTGGTTTTCTAGAGAATTGTATTTGTGACTTTTGAATTTCATTATCTTCCATGTAATTATTTGTAACACCCCGTATTCTATAGACACTACTCTTACTTATATGGAAAATAGTACGGACTTGTGGCAATAGGTAATGGACTAACTAGTTCTTTGATTCAAGTACAACACCCCGTACATTTTCAAAACTTGTGCGACTAACCTAACATAGGTAAAAGTATTTAAACTTAAGAGACTAAGGATGTACTTAAGCGTAAAATTAAAGTTAAGTGGTGAATTAAGGAAGAAGGATTAAGACGTTAGAAAAAGGGAAGAACATAAGTTAGGTGCTTCCATAACTTAATTAAGGTAATAGGTGTATCACCTACTTAGACTATTGGGCTGAATTACGACATATGTTAATGGAATCAATTGAGGCCCAAGTTAAGTAATTAAAAAGGGAAGGATGATCAGCCCAACTCCAAGTTTAATTAAGTCCCAAAACTAAGGTGATCCATGTAGAAATAAACTAAGTAGGTCCATCACCTACTTGGACTGATTTGGACAGATTTAATAACCAAGTAGGTGCATCACCTACTTGGACTTTTTTTTGATCAAAATTGGCTAAGGATGGATGGAAAAGAGGCGGTCCAAGGAGGGTGTATATATACATCATTTAAGCTTGTTTTTCTTCACAATACACTTGCAAATTCCAGCTTTAAACAAAACACTACCAACCCCAAAAATCTGCCGCCCTAGTTTCCCTTTAGGGTTCTTGGGTGAATCCTCCACTTTGAAAGTCTTGGTAAGTGTTTACCCTTATAGATTAATGTAATATATGTATAATAAAGTGTGTAAGTTAGGTTGGTTATGTTTAAAATGTATAGAGCAGTCCCTTAATTAGTTGGCAGTCCACTTGTGTTAGTTTTACTGACTTTGTCTTCCTTGTGGTTTGAACTTGTATAGGGGATTAAGGTGTTGAATAAATTAAGTTAGGAGGATAAAATTTCAGTATGTTAAAGTGTAGTTCTTCCCCTAAATCATTCCTTGTATGTATGGCTGGTAAATGGAACGTTTGGTGCAGTGAAAAGAGAATATTCTCTTGTTATGTTAAGCTAAATTTTGGAACTATTGTGGACTGTTTTTGGTATGTTACTGTGGAAGGCAGTAGGGTGACCTTATGGGATGAATATATGGAGTTTCGTTGGAGTGGAAATGTAAGGATAAACTAGGTAGGTAATCCTATCTGTTTGTAACGTTTATGTCAACATATGGGCTGTTTTGGTAGAATTGTTGTGGTGAGGCAGTGGGCTGCCATGTAGGAGCTGGAATAGAGTTATGTGGATGTATAAAGGAGGTTGGAATGAGATACTATGTGTTGGGGTGGTCGGACAAATTTTACTTCCCGTTAAGTAGTTAGTTACTGCCTTGTAAACCTATTATGTGATTAACTTTTAATGTAACTCCATTATGTAGTATATTGTAGAGTAACACATAAGGAAGGAGCTGAATTGTTGTAGTCATGTGGTGTGAAGTTAAGGTATGTAAGGTTACTCTTTTTCGTATCCTTTGGCATCATATATTGTCCACCTAGCTAATGACCTTGTTTCCATTTCGAAATGTTCTAAAGTGCCTCAATATATATTTACTATCAAATTTCAGATGTTCTCTTTGTTGTACCAAAAATGATCCATAATGTTATAACCACCACTATAACAACTTCAAAGATTAGATAAAGTAAGCAACTCAATATGGTTATGTTCGGGTGACAGCTTGATACAAGCCAAACCGGTATAAACCTGTTAAGGACTATAATTCAAGGCCAACACAAAGGGATCCTAGCCATGATCATCTCAAGGAAACAAGGATACATTTGGAGGACCCTTTTCAATTTCCCAAGAGCTCAATACCATGTGTGAAGGGTAGCTTGGAGTCAAGAGAATCAAATCACCTCGAGACCTCTACTAGAAGGCAAACACAAGAACTACAAACACTCCGAGGTTTATTGATGAAGCTATATTTGTTTTAAACCATCTTGACACCATTTAAAGAGTGTTGTGTGATTCCCAATGCATTCAAGAAGGATTCAAAGCCATTGGAGAGGTTGTCGAAGAGTTAAGACGAGCCAAATGGTGACCTGGGGCCATCTGCGCCCTGACCTGCGGCCGTAGGTCATCCACCTGCGCCAGAAGGTCATCATTTTAGCCTTCCAAAGGCACCTGCGGCCTCACATGCGCCAGCAGGTTCCCCCACCTGAGTGGGCGGATGCCCAATTTGTTGAGATGGGTCACTTTTGGGCCCATCAAATGTAATAAAAGGCCTATGGCTATAAATACTAGTTCCTCTTTTCATTTTCCATAGATTTTGATGATAATTAAAGTTAAGAAACTCTTGAGAGAGTGTGAGGAGGCTTGGAAAAGCTTTTGTTGAGCACTTGTTAGAAACGTTAGTTGATTGGGCGATATGATTCCCTCTCGGTCTTCGCAAGAGGTAGGTCTTCAATTGTATTTGAAAGGGAGGTTGTTGAATTTAATACATTCTTCAATTGTCCTTTCTTATATTTTCTTGTGTCTATCTATCTATCCTTCTATCCTTTACTTTTCGTATCTTTAGTTCTATCATTCTTCTTATTTTTGTACTTTATCCCTCTTTTCGTATTTTGGGGATTATCATTTGGTATCAGAGCCGAGCTTGAGTTCGTACCCACGAATTCAATCTTGGGTTTTGTTATTTTGAAAGTCAAAAAAAAAAATGAAAATTCATTTTTAAGAAAAAAACCCCAAAAATATTTTTATGTATTTGAGTCATTTTTGAAGTTTCAACACTAGATTTGTTTCCTCTTGTGTTATTAGAGTCGGAATCTTGAGCTTTGGATGTGTTTTGAGTAGATTTGAAGAAACCCTAATGTTGTGTTCTTGAGTTTGAAGAAAATTGCAAAAGGGTTTCTCAATCTTGTAATTTTGGTATGGATTTAAGGGTTGAAAATAGTTGGAAAACATTTCCGAAACCAAAAGAACCCTAAATCTGAAAGTTGGTGCTATTTGGAGAAGTTTTGAAGATCCACCAATTTTGGGTTTGAAGCTTGAAGAAATATTCAAATGGTTTTGAAAAATCTGGAAATTTTGGTTAGGATTTGAGGCCTTAAATCACTTGGGTTGTGTTCATGAGATTGAAAGGAGTTCGGGTTTAAAATTTCGTGGGTTTTTGAGCTAAAATGAGGGAGTTCTGAATTTTGGATCTTCAAATTGTTCTTCATGTTCTTGAAGAAGTTCATATCTTCAAGAGAAAGATTCATACAAAAGGTGTGCTAGATCAAAAAGGGAAGAAAGAGAAAAGTGTTTGGGTGTTAGTACAAAGGAATATTCAAAAGAAAAGAGAATATTCTAAGAGAGAGAACCCAAAAGGACCCACAAAAAGGACAAAATTGGAGCATCCAGCGAATCTGTCCAAGGCAGCTGCGCCCACCATCTGCGCCCGCAGATGGAACCTGCGGACACATGTGGCAGTGCAGGTCACTCCAGCAAGCTCCTGTCTTCACCTGCTTTGGCCAATCTGCGTGGGCAGTTCATGGCCTGCATCCGCAGGTCATTCCAGTACACCAAAACAATCAGAAATCTCATTTTACTTAGGTTCCATTATCTTAGTTTCAATTCTTGTTTCTTTAATTCATTTTCTTTTGATTCCTAAACTATTTTTCAACTAGTAATTATACTACTTAGTTGTTGATTAGTTCTTGAGTCCTATTTCTTTCTTCGTCTTTTTTCTTTGTGTGCTTTTCTAGTTTTATTTTGTTGTTAATTCTTGTTTCAAGTCCATTTTTTTTTTGAGTCATTCGTCCTTCTAACAAACAAGAATCTATTCCTATTGAGAGTAGCAATCAATACTTCATCTATCACCGGAGTATAACACGCCTTCAACACTAGCCGCTCCAACTGCGAGGCATATAAAGGTGAGATTCTTACGAGTGTTGGTGAGGAGATTTACTACTAACCTTGTTTGTTCTTTTGTAGGTACAAGGAAGCATGTCAAATACCTTCTTCCCATCTAGGAATACCATACCCTATTCGTCTCATTCTAATGAACAAATAACGAGATATGGATGCAGCAAGCTTTATAATGTGGACCCGAGAAGACTTGGACTAAAAATAAAGGTTGACATTTGTGGAACTCGGGGTTTGATCTTGCCTTAGAAGATTGGTGTTATAAAAACTACATCACTCCATCTATGGTGGACTACTTGAGGATACCTCGAGTAGCAAAGAAATATCCATATACCATGGATGGATGTGAAGTTAGGGAGATGGTAAAGGTATCGTTCACACGTCATGGGTACTATGAAGAGGTTTGGTGTGATATGATACCCATGGACTTTTGTCACCTATGTTTGGGGGTCGATTGGTTTCAAATACATGGGGTTCCAAAGGAATAAATATGGCCCAAAGATTTGTGGACCAATGGGGAAATCATCTCTTTCCAACCACTTCCCCCACTTCTTATCATGAAAATTTGGGTACTTATTCCAAGTCACATGTGATTGAGAGACAAACGATTGAGAGAAGTAAGGGAGCGCGAAGTGACAACCTAAGAGTGGAAAAAGGAGAGGTTGTGTGGAGTGATGTGAGTGGGTTGTCACAACCTTATCCTAACTCATGTAACTTTTCTTCTCTCTCTAGTTGTCTTAACACTTGTGTAGGTATTGTTGGAAGCCATTCTAATGGAGTTCCCCAAAGTGTGAAGAACTAAGAGATGCTTAAAAGGTGCCAAAATGAGGAATTGACTCAAGGGAGTAGAATTGACAAACTCCCGTGTGGTGAGAACTTCCCAAAGGAGCAAATGAGCTCCCATGTTGAACACCAAGGTGAAGACCATACTTTGTATGAGCTACAAGGTAACAATGCTAACCCTTGCACTTTTCTAAACTTGAAATGTCATGATGTGGCTAGTAGCCAAGTGAGTGTAATTGGTGGCTTGTCCAATGTAGAGTCTCATGAGTCTTCCCTTTATGATACTCTTGGTAGTGCTAAGTTGCATGATGATCAAGTTCTTGTTGTGAGTTTGCAAACACTAGTTGATCCTTTAGATGACCGAATTAACTCTTCTAGCAAGATCGATTTGTGTCCACCTAGTGCTAGTACTTATAACTTGAATGAGGTCCCATTGCCATGTGATAAGAGTATTCACGCACTAGTTGACCCTTGTGAAAATCAAGGTGAGTCTATGTTGGCATGTGAATGGCCTACAACTAGTAAAGGTGTGTGCATTGATCAACTTGCTTGTGAACCTAATCCACTACTTGAGTGTATGCGTTGTGTGCTTGATGAGCTTCAAGCTAGTGATATTGTTGATAAAGTTGATCATGTGAATAGAAATAATTCTTTGAGCATGTCATGTGATGAAGATCCTTTTATTAGTCTTGCTCACAGATATCATGCTAATGAAGACGTTGTGAAAGATGACATGTATCTTTTTGAGAGTGAGCTTGCATGTTTTGATTCCTTACCTTTGGTTATTGATCCTCTCTCAAAGAAATATGTCTTGTTTGAAAATAATGAGATCACTCCTTGCATGACACCTAGTGATGTACAATGTGATGTGCTTAAAAAGAGGGATGGCATGCTTAAGATTCACTTTTTATCTTATTTCTTGAAAGCCGTTAAGAATATAGGATTGAGTGAAGATTGTACTAACTATCCAATTCTTGATAGTGATCTCTCACTTGTGAAAAAGAATGATCAATTGGGTGAAGATAATCTTGATTTGCTTGAATATTTGAGCACCCCAACTAGTGATTGTTCTTGTGAAAATAATTTTGGTTGTGATCCTTTGTATGACACCCCACCATTGTTTGATAAATGTGAGGATGAATTGTGTGATTCTTGTAATGACTTGAGTCATAACCTCCTTGATGTTGGTGGCGGTTTGTGTCTACTTGAAGATTCTTCCCTTGAAAAAGGTGTTATTTGTCTAGAAATTGCTTTTACTTCTTCTTTGTGTGCTTCCTTTATCGAGGATACTCATGGTGACGATCTTGAATCTAATAGTGAGTACATGCATGAGGACACCTTAGTCGAAGTTAACTTGCTAGACACCTTTTTCTACCCTCTCTTTGCTTATGAAATTGTCAATGATAGCGTAGAGGGTATGTATATTTGTGAGGATGGAACCTTTGGGGAAAATGGGTATTGTCTTGACCCATGTTCTTGGATACTTCTCCCATTTGACCCCGGTGACCTCTTGGAATGTGGTGGTTCTTGTACACCCAACTTGGTGCTTGGTGAAGGCGACAAGCAAAATTTGAATGAGGTTGTAGGTGTCCTTCCCTACTGTGGAGAGCCTTTCTTGAGGGTTTATAATCCACTTGATAGACTCAAGTTGTGCATGGGAGACATGTCCAACAATGATGAGTGTTCTTTAAAGAAGGGGAGTAATGAAATGGTTCAAGAGAATTCGCTATTGTGTATTTCCATTCTTGACCAAAGTTTTATTACTTGTAGGTCAAAGAGTGAATTTTCTCTTGAAAGCACTTTGGTTGAATTCCACTTATGTGATACCTTTCTTTATTTCTTGTTTGCAAGTGATGACCCCTTTCTCAAAGGTGGTATCATTCTTGAGAACCCTAGGGCAAATGTGTCATTGCCTCTTTGGGGTGTTGCTTATATACTTGCATCCTTCTTTGACACACTTGTGTTTAAGTTGTGTGGACCACAACTTGTGGATGCTAAGTTGAGTACTTGTTTGTGGGAGAGTCCATGGTTGTTAAAGGCTTCTTCCCACCTTCATAAGGTTGGACAATTTGAAGTGTCAAGTGGGACTCTTGGAAGCATGCTTATCATCAAAAGAGGGGACCAAATTCCTTGGGAGAACCACTTGTATTGGATTCATTAGTTGTTTAAAAGGTTCTCCATTATCCCTGGTAGCATGATTCCATTGTTGAATTCCTTTCCCTTGGGAAGTTGTTTGGAAAAAAGAGGTTCTATGTGCTTGAAATGCCTCTTTCTCTCTTTGTGTGTCACTCTTGAGCACACCTTGGATGAGATGAGTGTTCTTAGCACCTTTCGTTACTACCTTTTTGCATTTGATGTTATTCATAACCATGTTGAATCAACATCTTATGTAGGCTTGAATTACATAGAAAGGAAATGTGTTGTGTGCCTCAATGATTTGAGTCCATCCTTGAGTGTATTACTTGCTAAATCTCTTAAGCCATGCGGCCTTCTTGTAGATAGTAATACCTCGGATGAGATTTCTATGCTTGATTCCTTTATATATTACTTTTTTGCTTATGATGATGTCCATGCTAGTTGCGGAGTTATTTTATTTAGAGGTAGTATGTCCTTTGGTTGGTCCACTTGTTTGAGTAATGATGCAATGTGGGTCTCTCATATCTTTGACCCTGGAAAATTCTTGTGGATTTTTAAACCATTGGTGGCACCACCTTTGATTTGGTCTCTTGGAGAGGTATGTAAATAACTTTGTCTTATGGCTCCTAAAATGAATGTGATCTTACCTCCTTGGTTTGTTGATGCCATAATGACCTTTGTGTTTTCCTTATCTCTTGGTATTCTTCATAGCCGGTTCCTTTGTACCATTTTCAATAAGCTTTTTATGTTAAACACAAGGGATCCTTGGTTATATTTCAAGGTAACCTTATGGGATGAATATATGGAGTTTCGTTGGACTGGAAATGTAAGGATAAACTAGGTAGGTAATCCAATCGATTTGTAACGTTTATGTCAACATACGGGCTGTTTTGGTAGCATTGTTGTGGTGAGGCAGTGGGCTGCCGTATAGGAGCTGGAATAAAGTTACGTGGAAGTATAAAGGAGGTTGGAATGAGATACTATGTGTTGGGGTGGTCGGACAAATTTTACTTCCTGTTAAGTAGTTAGTTACTGCCTTGTAAACCTATAATGTGATTAGCTTTTAATGTAACTCCATTATGTAGTATATTGTAGAGTAACACATAAGGAAGGAGCTGAATTGTTCTATTCACCTGGTGTGAAGTTAAGGTATGTAAGGTTACTCTTTTTAGTATCCTTTGGCATCATATATTGTCCACCTAGCTAATGACCTTGTTTCCACTTCGAAATGTTCTAAAGTGCCTCAATAAATATTTACTATCAAATTTCAGATGTTCTCTTTGTTGTTCCAAAAAGGATCCATAATGTTATAACCACCACTATAACAACTTCAAAGATTAAATAAAGTAAGCAATTCAATATGGTTATGTTTGGGTGACAGCTTGATACAAGACAAACCGGTATAAACCTTTTAAGGACTATAATTCGAGGCCAATACAAAGGGATCCTAGCCATGATCATCTCAAGGAAACAAGGATACATTTGGAGGACCTTTTTCAATTTCCCAAGAGCTCAATACCATGTGTGGAGGGTAGCTTGGAGTCAAGAGAATCAAATCACCTCTAGACCTCTACTAGAAGGCAAGCACAAGAACTACAAACACTCCGAGGTTTATCGATAAAGCTAGATGTGTTTTAAACCATCTTGATACCATTTAAAGAGTGTTGTGTGATGCCCAATGCATTCAAGAAGGATCAAAAGCCATTGGAGAGGTTGTCAAAGAGTTAAGAGAAGCCAAATGGTGACCTGGGGCCATCTGCGCCCTGACCTGCGGCCGCAGGTCATCCATCTGCGCCAGAAGGTTGCCATTTTAACCTTCCAGAGGCACCTGCGGCCTCACATGCGCCAGCAGGTGCCCCCACCTGCGTGGGCGGATGCCAAATTTGTTGAGATGGGTCACTTTTGGGCCTATCCAATGTAATAAAAGGCCCATGGCTATAAATACTAGTTCCTCTTTTCATTTTCCATAGATTTTGATGATAATTAAAGTTAAGAAACTCTTGAGAGAATGTGAGGAGGCTTGGAAAAGCTTTTGTTGAACACTTGTTAGAAACGTTAGTTGATTGGGCGATATGATTCCCTCTCGGTCTTCGTAAGAGGTAGGTTTTCGATTTTATTTGAAAGGGAGGTTGTTGAATTTAATACATTCTTCGATTGTCCTTTCTTATATTTTCTCGTGTCTATCTATCTATCCTTATAACCTTTACTTTTCGTATCTTCAATTCTATCATTCTTCTTATTTTTGTACTTTATCCCTCTTTTCGTATTTTGGGGGTTATCACAGCTCGAGGGGGCTTAAATCCCAGCATAGAGATGATCTCGATTTATTATGTATGGGTGACAGCTCGAGAGGGCTTAAAGCCCAGCATAGAGACGATCCCAGACTATGTTACCACTGATTAGTTGGGTATATGTTTGGCATGCCTGATAAAGACAAGAAAAGTAAAGAAAGAAAAAGGGAAGTAATGAATGTAATGTATACGGTTCCACCATTGCAGTGAAGGTGGTTTATCAGTGTTATATATTCACTGGTATCTGATTCCATTTGAGTTCTTACAGTTTATACAATTACTTTTAGCCTTATATAGTCAGTGCATTCTTTCGTACTGACGTCCCTCTTATGGGACCCACCTTTCATGCTACAGGTACAGGAGCTAGTAGGTCTCTCCAATAGGAGCACAGGATATCTAAAGGCTATTGTGAGCTCCAGGTTGATTCAGGGCTTTTCGAGTTAGTTGTATATGTTTTTGGTATTGTATAGCAATGGCGTGTAAGGCGGGGGTTTGTCTCGACCTTAGCTAAGTCCATGTGTTTGTTTTTAGAGGCTTTGTAAACATTATAAAGTCCAGCATGGTAGTGGTTCATCTTTTAGATGTTGTGGCCCCAACGGCCAAGTCTTGTATATCTATTTGGTATCCACCTACCCGATTTACTTTACTAATATATCATGTCCATACACTGCAACATATTTGTTAGCTCAATTACATGCATAAGAAATACATGAACGTAGGTTGGTTCTCTCGGGCCTTAACGGCTCCGGGTGCCAATCCGCCCCAATGGGATTTAAGGCGTGACAAAAGTGGTATCAAAGTAGGTCATCCTAGGGAGTCTACAAAGTTGTGTCTATGTAGAGTCTTGCTTATGGGTGTGTTGTGCACCACATCTATAAGTAGGAGGCTATGGTACATTTAGGATTTGTTTCTTTTTCTTCATTTCTTAGATCGTGCGATAGAGCTAATGATGTATTTAACCTTAAATAAAAAAAATTTATATAGTGAAGATGTCGATTACAAGAAGGAGTAAGAATAAAAGTAAGCAAGTGAACATGGCTGCCGGAGAAGGGACCAGCAAGTCACCACCTAGACAAGCTAATCAGAGTGAGACTCAGGATGAGTTTGCATCAAGGACTTCTTCTACTCCACCATCTCTAGGAGAACTAAGAAGGAGAGGAGTACCCCCAGAATCACCTATTAATGCTACTGAACAAGATTTAAGAAATGTGATGCAATTATTAACTCGTATAGTTGCTGGACAAGGTCAAAGACAAGCTGGTCTGACTATGGGTACTAGTAGTACAGATAGGGCAGCCAGTCTACGGACACAGGATTTCCTTAAATTAGACCCTCCCATATTCACCGAGTCAGATCTGAACGAAGACCCATAAGACTTTATTGATCAAACCCAAAGGGCTTTGGATGTTATGCATGTGTCTGGTAAAGAGATGGTCGAGCTAGCATCATATAGATTAAAAGGGGAGGCTATATTATGGTGTGAAGACTGGAAACGATCTAAGGGTACAGGTGCACCTTCAGCTAATTGGGAAGTGTTCAAAGCAGCATTTTTGATCATTACCTTCCATTTGAGATTCGAGAGGCCCGAGCAGATCAGTTTTTAAATCTTCACCAAGGGAATATGAGCGTGAGGGAGTACAGTCTTCAGTTTAACTCTTTGTCCAGGTATGCTCCTAATGTAGTAGCTACCAGGAAGATAGAATTCATCGATATGTGGATAGATTGGATTTGTATCTAGTTAGAGATTGTACTATTGCTGCCTTGAATAAGGACATGGATATAGCAAGGATACAAGCTTTTGCACAGAAAATGGAAAATCAAAGATAAAGAAGAAGGACACAAAGCCAGAAAGAGGGTACTCCAAGAGGGCTAGGTCTGTGGGGTAGTTTATGTCATCCCAAGGTTCATGGATAGCAGGGTATCAAGGACAAGGGACTATGAGTCAATCAAGACCTCCTCTTCAGCCATGTAATCAATGTGGAAAGCTTCATTTAAGTGCATGTCGATTTGGGACAAATGCTTGTTATAGGTGTGGTATGTCGGGGCACATGATAAGAGAGTGCCCACAAAGGGCTACGGGAAGTGTGACATGACCTACGGGATCAGCCATTGCATCATCATCATCGGTTCCTCTTTTAGGCAGGGGTGTACAGCCTACTGGTCGTGGTAGAGGTAGTAAGGGAGTAGCTAGTTCTAGTGGGGCCAAGAATCGTACCTATGCTTTTGCGGATCGACAGAATTTGGAGGCCTCTCTTGATGTGGTTACAGGTACATTATCCATTTTTTCACATAATGTATATGCATTAATTGATCCGGGCTCTACACTATCATATGTCACTCCATTGATTGCTGGAAAATTTGAAAGAACGCCAGAATTATTAGTTTATCCATTTGAAGTATCTACCCCAGTTGGCGAGTCTATTTAGCTAAAAGAGTCTATCATAATTGTATAGTAACTATTTGTGATCATGATACGTTAGCTAATATTGTCGAACTAGAAATGGTAGATTTTGATGTTATAATGGGTATGGATTGGTTGGCATCTTGTTATGCCACAGTAGATTACCGAACAAAGAAGGTACATTTTTATTTCCCAAAAGAGATAGTCCTTGAATGGAGGGGTAATGTTGGAGCTCCAAAAAGTAAGTTTATTTCTTATATTAAGGGGTACATATGTCACCTAGTAAGGGTGAAAGATACAGATGTGGAGCCACCGACTCTTCAATCTGTTCCAATGGTAAATGAATTCCTTGATGTATTTCCTGAAGATCTCTCGGGGTTACCTCCAAAATGAGAAGTAGAGTTTGGTATTGATGTGATTCCAGATACTCAACCTATCTCTATTCCTCCGTATAGAATGGCCCCAACAGAATTACGAGAGTTAAAGGAGCAATTAAAAGACTTGCTAGAAAAGGTATTCATAAGGCCTAGTGTGTCCCCGTGGGGTGCACCAGTGTTATTTGTACGTAAGAAAGATGGTACATTGAGAATGTGTATTGATTACCGGCAACTGAATAAGGTGATAATTAAGGATAAATATCCCCTCTCTAGAATTGATGATTTGTTTGATCAATTACAAGGTGCTAAATATTTCTCAAAGATTGACTTATGGTCGGGTTACCATCAAGTAAAGGTCAGAAAAAGAGATATACCCAAGACAGCTTTTCAAACATGGTACAGTCATTATGAGTTTTTAGTTATGTCCTTCGGGCTAACAAATGCACCAGCAACTTTTATGGATCTGATGAATAGAGTGTTTAAGCCATTTTTAGACGTGTTCGTGATAGTGTTTATAGATGATATTCTTGTCTATTCAAGATCAAAAGAGGACCATGCTAGTCACTTACGACAGATGTTGCAGATTTTTCGTGATCGTAAGTTATATGCAAAGGTCTCTAAATGTGAATTTTGGCTAAAATCTGTAGCATTCTTGGGTCTTATTATATCTGATGAAGGATGTTGATACTCAAAAGATAGAAGCTGTGAAAAACTGGCCAAGGCCTACAACGTCTATAAAGATTCGTAGTTTTCTCGGGTTGGCAGCTTATTATAGAAGGTTTGTTGAAGGATTTTCTTCTATTGCTGCACCTTTAACAAAGCTAACACACAAGGCAACCAAGTTTCAATGGAATGATGCATGCGAGAAAAGTTTCCAAGATCTGAAGAATAAGATAACCTCTACACCCATATTGGTACTTCCAGAAGGCGTAGAAGGGTATGCAGTGTATTGTGATTCTTTAGGAGTTGGCTTGGGATGTGTATTGATGCAGCATGGTAAAGTGATAGCTTATGCCTCAAGACAATTGCGGCTACATGAGAAAAATTATCCGACACATGATCTTGAGCTAGTAGCAGTAGTATTTGCTTTAAAGATATGACGCCACTATTTGTATAGGGTTCATGTTGATATGTATACCGACCATAAGAGTTTGCAATATATCTTTAAGCAGAAGGACCTAAATCTGAGGCAACGGAGGTGGCTTGAACTATTGAAAGATTATGACATTGATATTTTATATCATCCGGGGAAGGCAAATGTGGTAGCTGATGCATTACGTCGTAAGGCAATGGGGAACACTTATGGCCAGCTTACTAAAAGACAAGGGTTAATCAAGGATTTACATCAATTAGCTAGCTTAGGGGTTCGCCTTCTTGAAACTCCAGAGGAAGGATTTATTGTACAAAATGCGGTTGAATCTTCATTAGTAGCTGAGGTGAAAGAGAAGCAGTATGCAGGCCCTTTTCTATCACAACTTAAAGAGAATATGCAATAAGGTATGATGAAGGCATTTGAGCTTATACAAGAAGGAGTGCTTCAGTGCCAAAATAGATTATGTGTACCTAATGTAGATGAGTTAAGAAAAAGGATTATGACAGAGGCACATCATTCCAGGTATTCTATCCATCCGGGATCAACTAAAATGTACCATGATCTGAAAGGAATATATTGGTGGGGTGACATGAAGAAGAACATTGCAGAATTTGTAGACCAATATCCAAATTGTCAACAAGTAAAAGTAGAGCATCAGAAGCCTGGAGGTTATCTACAATGTATAAATCTTCCAGTCTGGAAGTGGGATATGATTAACATGGATTTCATCATAGGTTTGCCTCGTACACTGCAAAAATTTGATTCCATATGGGTAATAGTTGAAAGGCTTACCAAGTCAGCACACTTCCTACCGGTCAAGACCACTTATACAGCTGAAGATTATGCACGGTTATATGTTAAAGAGATAGTTCGACTGTAAGAAATTCCAATCTCTGTTATATCAAACAGGGGAGCTCAATTTACTGCACACTTTTGGAAATCTTTTCAGAAGAGTTTGGGAACCCAAGTGAATTTAAGTACGACTTTTCATCCTTAGACAGATGGACAAGCAGAACGTACTATCCAAACACTTGAGATATGCTACGGGCTTGTATATTAGACTTTAAAGGTAGTTGGGATGATCATTTACCTCTTATTGAGTTCGCCTACATTAATAGCTATCATTCAAGCATCAAGAAGGCCCCTTATGAAGCTTTATACGGGAGAAAATGTAGGTCACCAATTGGGTGGTTTGAAGTAGGTAAGACCATTTTATTTGGATCAGACCTTGTTCATCAAGCCATGGAAAAGGTTAAGGTGATACAACAGCATCTAGAAACAGCGCAAAGTCAACACAAATCATATGGCGATGGTAGAAGAAAAGGGTTAGAATTTGCTATCGGTGATTGGGTATTTTTGAAAGTGTCACCAATGAAAGGGGTAATGAGTTTTGGGAAGAAGGGAAAGCTAAGTCCACGTTATATAGGGCCATATAAGATTATCCAAGGATTTGGCCAAGTCACATATGAGTTGGAACTACCCCAAGAACTCTCCACAGTTCATCCAGTATTTCACGTCTCAATGCTTCGAAAGTGCATAGGAGATCCATCTCATATTACTCCTACTGAAGAATTACAAGTTACGGAAGATATCACCTATGAAGAAGTACCTATTGCTATTCTGGATCGACAAGTTAAGAAGTTAAGAAATAAATAAGTAGCTTCCGTAAAGGAACTTTGGAGAAATCAGCAAGTAGAAGAAATCACATGGGAAGCCGAGGAAATGATGAAGTCTAAGTACCCACATTTATTTCAAACTTAAGAGGAAATTCAAGATGCGGAATTGGAGCAATAACAAGTAAGTATATAAGTATTATGTGATAACATAAAGATTAAATGTAGGCTTGAACTTGTTTAAGTTGTGTAGTGATGGTACTAACATTCGAGGACGAATGTTCTTAAGGGGGGAAAGATGTAACACCCCGTATTCTATAGACACTACTCTTACTTATATGGAAAATGGTACGGACTTGTGGCAATAGGTAATGGACTAACTAGTTCTTTGATTCAAGTACAACACCCCATACATTTCCGAAACTTGTGCGAGTAACCTAACATGAGTAAAAGTATTTAAACTTGAGAGAATAAGGATGTACTTAAGCATAAAATTAAAGTTAAGTGGTGAATTAAGGTAGAAGGATTAAGACGTTGGAAAAAGGGGATAACATAAATGAGGTGCTTCCATACCTTAATTAAGGTAGTAGGTGTATCACCTACTTAGACTATTGGGCTGAATTAAGACATATGTTAATGGACTCAATTGAGACCCAAGTTAAGTAATTAAAAGGGGAAGGATGATCAGCCCAACTCCAAGTTTAATTAAGGCCCAAAACTAAGGTGATCCATGTAGAAATAAACCAAGTAGGTGCATTACCTACTTGGACTGATTTGGACAGATTTAATAACCAAGTAGGTGCATCACCTACTTGGACTATTTTTTGACCAAAATTGGCTAAGGATGGCTGGAAAAGAGGAGGTCCAAGGAGGGTGTATATATACATCATTTCATCTTATTTTTCCTCACAATACACTTGCAAATTCCAGCTTTAACAAAACACTCCCAACCCCAAAAATCAGCCGCCCTAATTTTCCTTTAGGGTTTTTGGGTGAATCCTCCACTTTGCAAGCCTTGGTAAGTGTTTACCCTTGTAGATTAATGTAATATATGTATAAGAAAGTGTGTAAGTCAGGTTGGTTATGTTTAAAATGTATAGAGCAGTCCCTTAATTAGTTGGCAATCCACTTGTGTTAGTTTTACTGAATTTGTCTTCCTTGTGGTTTGAACTTGTATAGGGGCTTAAGGTGTTGAAGAAATTAAGTTAGGAGGATAAAATTTCAGTATATTAAAGTTTGGTTCTTCCCCTAAATAGTTCCTTGTATGTATGGCTGGTAAATGGAACGTTTGGTGCAGTGAAAAGAGAATATTCCCTTGTTATGTTAAACTGAATTTTGGAACTATTGTGGACTTTTTTTGGTAAGTTACTGTGGAAGGCAGTAGGGTTACCTTATGGGATGAATATATGGAGTTTCATAGTTTAAATGTAAGGATAAACTAGGTAGGTAATCCTATCGGTTTGTAACGTTTATGTCAACATATGGGCTGTTTTGGTAGCATTGTTATGGTGAGGCAGTGGGCTGTCGTGTAGGAGTTGGAATAGAGTTATGTGGAAGTATAAAGGAGGTTGGAATGATATACTATGTTTATGGGTGGTCGGACAAATTTTACTTTCCGTTAAGTAGTTAGTTACCGCCTTGTAAACCTATAATGTGATTAGTTTTTAATGTAACTCAATTATGTACTTATATTGTAGAGTAACACATAAGGAAGGAGCTGAACTGTTGTTGTCACATGGTGTGAAGTTAAGGTATGTAAGGTTACTCTTTTTCGTATCCTTTGGCATCATATATTGTCCACCTAGCTAATGACCTTGTTTCCACTCCGAAATGTTCTAAAGTGCCTCAATGTATATTTACTATCAAATTTCAGATGTTCTCTTTGTTGTTCCAAAAAGGATCCATAATGTTATAACCACCACTATAACAACTTCAAAGATTAAATAAAGTAAGCAACTCAATATGGTTATGTTCGGGTGGCAGCTCGAGGGGGCTTAAAGCCCAACATAGAGACGATCCCGATTTATTATGTATGGGTGGCAGCTCGAGGGGGCTTAAAGCCCAACATAGAGACGATCCCAGACTATGTTACCACTGATCAGTTGGATATATGTATGGCATGCCTGATAAAGACAAGAAAAGTAAAAAAAGAAAAAGGGAAGTAATGAATGTAATGTATACGGTTCCACGATTGCAGTGAAGGTGGTTTATCAGTATTATCTATTCACTGGTATCTTATTCCATTTGAGTTCTTATATTTTATACAGTTACTTTTAGCCTTATATACACAGTATATTCTTTCATACTAACATCCCTCTTGCGGAACCCACCTTTCATGCTATAGGTACAGGAGCTAGTAGGTCTCTCCAATAGGAGCACAGGATATCTAAAGGCTATTGGTAAGCTCAAGGTTGATTCGGGGCTTTTCGAGTCAGTTGTATGTGTTTTTGGTATTGTCTAGGAGTGACGTGTAAGGCGGGGGTTTTTCCCGACCTTAGCTAAGTCCATGTGTTTGTTTTTAGAGGCTTTGTAGATATCATAAAGTCCAGCATGGTAGTGGTTCATCTTTTGGATGTTGTGGCCCCAACGACAAAGTCTTGTATATCTATTTGGTATCCACCTACCCAATTTACTTTACTGATATATCATGTCCATACACTGTAGCATATTTGTTAGCTCAATTACATGCATAAGAAATACATGAACGTAGGTTGGTTCTCTCGGGCCTTAACGGCTCCGGGTTCTAGTCCGCCCCAATGGGATTTGAGGCGTGATATTATTTATTATTATTATTATTATTAATATTATCATTATTTTTTCTTTACTTTTGTTAAGATTTTGGGTTGGCTTGCTATCATGTGGGTATGCTAGGCGCCATCACAACCAGAGTTTTGGGTCGTGACAAGTTGGTATAAGAGCCCCAGGTTCATTGGTCTCACAAGTACAAGCCAAGTCTAGTAGAGTCTTGCGGTAGTGCAGAGACTTTTGTTATCTATGTTTGAGAGGCTTCATAACTTTAAGAAAAATCTTTATCTTTTTTTTATCTTACAAAATTGATACCATCATTTACTAAGGTACTTTTTCCCATACTCTCACAAATGGTGAGGACACATGCTTTCATTGATAGAGATTGGGAGCCTATTCCAACACCCGTGCATGGTGCTTTTGTCGGGACATGCATATTGGTAGAGGACGTGGTAGGGGTTGTGACTAAGGTCAAGTTAGAAATAGGGATCACAGAGCAGCTTAGGTTATTGCTAAGGCATAATCACCTGAGGTTGAGTATGACCTTAAGGATGATAAGGTCCTAGTTAAGAAGGTGGATATAGTTCACACTCCACCTGGTTTTGTTTTTACTTTGATGCGCTAAGATACTTTGATTCGGCTATTGGGTATTTAGGAGAGTTTGGCTTAGAGTAGTGGTTTATCTGGAATTCCACAGGGTTCATAAACAAGAGTGGAGGCCTCAACCTAGATTAACAGCCCATCCTAGTATTCAAGGCCCAGTAGGTCAGTCAATGGTTATAAAACCTCGATATAGTGGTATGCCCTTTCCAGGAATGGTAGCTACGGGTGTGATTAGGAAAGCTATGTCATATGAGGGGTAGAGGAGGATTGAGAGGTTTATGAATATGAATCCACCTCAGTTTCAAGGTGGACAGAACAAGGATGCATATAAGTTTTTTGTGAGTTTCCATGACAGGCTTTAGGGTGTGAGGTTAGTAGAGTCGTACAAGGTTAATTATACAACTTTGTAGATACATGGCCCACCAAGCAGTGGTAATGCTCCTATATTGACCCTAGGCCTATAGGGTTTCCTTAATGACTTAGGTATTTTTACACATATCTTTTCTTGACAGTAGTTTGAGGGAGGAGTGTTAACATTAGTTTAAGAACTTGAATGAGGATTGTATCTCAGTTTATTATGTGTTAAACTTGGTTTTATGCATTATCCCATCATGACATGGTGATTCTATTGATGAGACCAAGAGGATTTGTAAGTTTCTAAGAGGTTTGACTTTTAGGATTAGGGAGGTGGTGTTTTCTATAGCCCAGTATGGGGCTACGTTTTAGAGGGTAGTTGAGGCAACTAAGAAGTTTAAGCTTATGCATATTAGGAGTTTAGGGATATGAGGGATAAGAGGTCCCACACTTTTGGTCAGTTCAATGCTACATCATCTAGAGGTAGTGGTACTTTTAGGTGAGGTTTATGTCCTCAATATGGTAGACCAGTTCATGCAACTATCCAGGCATCTAAGGGTGGATATTCTGTACAAGACTCTTTCAGTCCAGGATAAAATTCTCATAGCTCTTTCTAGATATTCTCAAGTTGTGGTGGTCATTCTAGTTATTCTAGGACTTTTGAATTTTGGGTTCATCTCAACAGATTTTTACTCGTTTAGATTATTTCACATGTAGATCTTGGCCAGTTTAGGAAATATTGCCTATAGTTCATATGGAGAGGTTCACAACAGAGTTTTCAGGCTTTACCCAAGATTACAGCATCACCAGTGAGGGGTTGTTTGTCAAGCCTCAAATCCCATTGAGGTAGACAGGCACCCAAAGCCGTTAAGGCCCGAGAGAACCAATCTATGATCATGTACATTCATATGCATTTCCCTGAGTGAACAACATCCAGTCATACAGATACAAGATGTCAAAGATGGAATTCATGGAAAGACATTCAAATAGATATGAGACTTGGTCGTTGGGGCCGCAACGTCAAAAAGGAGAATACACTTCTACATTTGACTTTACCATAGTCTACAAAGCCTCTAAAAGATGTACATAACAAAAACTATGGTCGGGACAAGTCCCCGCCTTATACCACTACTGCACAGTACCAAAACAAATTTACAATGACTCAAAAAGCCCCGAAGTAACCTGGAACTCACCAACAATCTGTAGATGACCCGTATCCTACTGTGGAGGTCTACTAACACCTGTGCCTGCAGCAAGTAAGGTAATTCCCCCAAGGGACGTCAGTACGAAAGAATGTACTGAGTATGTAAGGCTAAAAGTAACTGTATAAAATATAGGAACTCAAAAGGAATCAGATACACGTGAATAGATAATACTAATAAACCACCTTTACTGTAATCGTGGAACCGTATACATTACATTAATTATTTCCCTTTTTCTTTCTTTACTTTTCTTGCCTTTATAAGGCATGCCATACATATACCCAACTGATCAGTTGTAACATAATCTGGGATCGTTTCTATGCTGGGCTTTAAGCTCCCTCAAGCTACCACCCGAACACAACCATATTGAGTTGCTTACTTTATTTAATATTTGAAGTAGTTATAGTGGTAGTTATAACATTATGGATCCTTTTTGGAACAACAAAAGAGAACATCTGAAATTTGATAGTAAATGTATATATTGAGGTACTTTAGAACATTTCGGAGTGGAAACAAGGTCATTAGCTATGTGGACAGTATACGATGCCAAAGGATATGGAAAAGAGTAACCTTACATACCTTAACTTCACACCACGTGACTACAACAATTCAGCTCATTCCTTATGTGTTACTCTACAATATAAGTACATAATGGAGTTACATTAAAAGCTAATCACATTATAGGTTTACAAGGCAGTAACTAACTACTTAACGGAAAGTAAAATTTGTCTGACCACCCCAACACATAGTATCTCATTCCAACCTCCTTTATAATTCCACGCAATTCTATTCCAGCTCCTACACGGCAGCCCACTGCCTCACCACAACAATGCTACCAAAACAGCCCATATGTTGACATAAACATTACAAACCGATAGGATTACCTACCTAGTTTATCCTTTACATTTCCACACCAACGAAACTCCATATATTCATCCCATAAGGTCACCCTACTACCTTCCACAGTAACGTGCCAAAAATAGTGCACAATAGTTCCAAAATTCAGTTTAACATAACAAGAGAATATTCTCTTTTCACTACACCAAACGTTCCATTTACAAACACGTATAAACATTTTCATCAAGCCATTCATACAAGGAACGATTTAGGGGCAGAACCACACTTTAATATACTGAAATTTTATCCTCCTAACTTAATTTCTTCAACGCCTTAAGCCCGTATACAAAGTTCAAACCACAAGGAAGACAAATTCATTAAAACTAACACAAGTGGACTGCCAACTAATTAAGGGACTGCCCTATACATTTTAAACATAACCAACCTGACTTCCACACTTTCTTATACATATATTACATTAATTTACAAGGGTAAACACTTACCAAGGCTTGCAAAGTGGAAGATTAGTCCAAGAACCCTAGGGAAATTTGGGGCGACTGATTTGGGGTTTGAGAGAGGAGAGAGTGTTTTAATTTTTCTGGACTATTTTTCAGCAAATAATGAATGGGAAAATGAACTGAAATGAGCCTTATATACTCCCTCTTTGAACCACCTATCTATCTCATCCTTAGCCAAGTTTTTGGTCCAAAATAGTTCAAGTAGGTGATGCACCTACTTGGCTATATAAGCTGTCCAAAAAAGTCCACTTACTTGGGCCAATTCTAGTTAAATCATGTCATGTTGGTCCTTAGTTATATTTAGGTGTTGGGCTGGTCATCTTTCCCATTTTATGTACTTAGTTTGGGCCTCAATTGAGTCCATTAATATATGTCCAAATGCAGCCCAATAGCTTAAGTAAGTAATACACCTCTTTGGAACATTTAACTTGGCCCAAATCTGATCCATAACCTTGGGTCTATTAACTTGGTCCATATATCTCAATTAGGTGATTCACCTACTAGATTAATTAAGTCAAGCAAGCACCTCAATAGTTAATTTCATTTTCGGTTCTTAATCGCTTTAATATAACTTACAGCTTGTGTGCACTTGGTCACTTTAAACTTTAGATCCAAACACCTACTCACGATCCCAAGTTTAAATAGTTGCATCGACGTTAACTTAGTCGTGTCACATTAAAATGTACGGGAAGTTCCTTCCAACCCATCTTATCGTCGCTATTCATATAGGAAACCAAGTCCATTACCCATACTATAAGGCTGTATTAAGTGACATATAAGTGGAACTAGTACACGTAGGATACGGGGTGTTACATCCTCCCCCCCCCCCTTAGTAACATTCGTCCTCGAACGGTAGTATCATCGCTACTCAGCTTAAACGAGTTCAAGCTTAAGTTTACTCTTTATACTACCACATAATACTTATATATATATATATATATATATATATATATATATATACTTACTTGTTATTGCTCTAATTCAGCATCTAAGGCTTCCACTTCGGTTTCAAATAATTAAGGATACTTAGATTTCAACATCTCCTTGACTTCCCATGTAATTTCCTCTACTTGCTGAGATTTTTCCAAAGCACTTTTACGGAAGCTACCTCTTTATTCCTTAACTTCTTAACTTGTCGATCCAAAATAGCAATAGGTACTTTTTCATAGGTGAGATCTTCCATTACTTGTACTTCTTCAGTAGAAGTAATATGACATGGATCTCCTACGCACTTTCAAAGCATCGAGACGTGAAATACCGAATGAATTGTGGAGAGTTCTTGGGGTAGTTCCAATTCATACGCGACTTGGCCAAATCTTCGTTAGCAAATTCTAACCCTCTTCTTCTAACATCGGCATATGATTTGTGTTGAATTTGCGCTGTTCCTAGCCGCTGTTGTATCACCTTACCCTTTTCCATGGCTTGATGAACAAGGTCTGGTCCAAATAAAATGGTCTCACCTACTTCAAACCACCCAATCGGTGACCTACACTTTCTCCCGTATAAAGCTTCATAAGGGGCCTTCTTGATGCTTGAATGATAGCTATTAATGTAGGCGAACTCAATAAGAGGTAAATGATCATCCTAACTACCTTTAAAGTCTAATATACAAGCTCGTAGCATATCTTCAAGTGTTTAGATAGTACGTTCTGCTTGTCCATCTGTCTGAGGATAAAAAGTCATACTTAAATTCACTTGGGTTCCCAAACTCTTCTGAAAGGATTTCCAAAAGTTTGCAGTAAATTGAGCTCCCCTGTATGATATAATAGAGATTGGAATTTTGTGCAGTTGAACTATCTCTTTAACATACAACCGTGCATAATCTTCAGCTGTATAAGTGGTCTTGACTGGTAAGAAGTGTGCTGACTTGGTAAGCCTGTCAACTATTACCCATATGGAATGAAATTTCTGCAGTGTACGAGGCAAACCTGTGATGAAATCCATGTTAATCAGTCCCACTTCCAGACTGGGAGATTTATACATTGCATATAACCTCCAGGATTCTGATGCTCTACTTTTACTTGTTGATAATTTGGACATTGGGCTACAAATTCTGCAATGTTCTTCTTCATTTTACCCCACCAATACATTTCTTTCAAATCATGATACATTTTGGTGGATCCTGGATGAATAGAATAGCGTGAATGATGTGCCTCTGTCATAATTCTTCTCTTTAGCTCATCTACATCCAGTACACACAACCTAATTTGGTACTGAAGCACTCCCCTCTTGCGTAAGATCAAATGCCTTTGTCAAATCTTGTTGTACATTCTCCTTAAGCTGTGATAGAAAAGGGTCTGCATACTGGTTCTCTTTCACCTCAGCTACTAATGAAGATTCTGCCGCATTTTGCATAATAACTCCTTCATTTGGCTAGTTTATATAGATCCTTGACTATACCTCGCTTTTCCGTCAATTGGCCATTAGTGCTTCCTATTGTTTTGTTGTTTAATGCATAGGCTACCACATTTGCTTTCCCTGGATGATATAAGATATCAATGTCATAATCTTTTAATAATTCCAGCCACCTCCGCTGCCTCAAATTTAAGTCCTTCTGCTCCTCTAGCACCTCTACCACGACCAGTAGACTGTACACCCCTACCTAAGAAAGGGACCGACGATGATGATGCAACGGCTGATCCGGTAGGTCTCGCCATACTACCTGCGCCCCTTCGTGGGAATTCTCTCATCATATGTCCCGTCATACCACACCAAAAACAAGTATTTGTCCCAAATCAGCATTCACCTAAATGAAGGTTTCCGCAGTACTGACACGGCTGACGAGAAAACCTCGATTGGCTCAAATTCCCTTGCTCTTAATACCCTGCTTTCCGTGAACCTTGAATTCCACTACTCTGCCCACGAGGCTGTCTCTAAACCCTTGGAATTGGGATGAAGTACCTGCTGGAGGATAGGAAAATGATGGTCTAGGCGGTCTAGGAAAAACCCGAGGCCTAAACTCTCCTTGGGATGCCATGAACTGTCCCATAGGTCTAGCCCTCTTTCAAATTCACCCTTCTTCTTTGACTTTGATCCTCCATCTTTTGTACAAAAGCTTGTATTCTAGCTATATCCATATCTCTGTTCAAAGTAGCAATGGTACAGTCCCTCATGCTACATTTGAAAGATTGTTCTTGATGAGAATAGTTGATGCTTGGTTATATAATAAGTTTGTGTATCCTTGGCGTGTTGGTAGAATTGTTTCCACTAACACTAACCCTCTTGCCATGAGGTCGTTGTTGTTGTTTTTTTTCCCTATGGTTTTACTAGGTTTGGATTCGAGGACGAATCCTTTTCAAGAAAGGGAGAATGATGCATATACGCCAAGCCAAGATAAAAAGTTCAAAAACTTTGAATTGAGTCAATACTTTGGAGGCTTGAAAGGAGTTTGGAACAAGGGATTGAAGCTTAGGAACGTGCTCAAATGGAAGTACAAGGCTCCAAGAGGAAGACTACTTGAAGAAAGGAAAATAAGGCTATGTACCTAAAGTGGCTATTATTTAAATGCAAGCCTCTTGACTAAGAAGACCCTTAATTCATTAAGGGTATTTTTGTAATTAGTAGTCTAGTCTATAAATAGTGGAGCATAGCTCATATTAGGATAGATTATCTTGATGAATATTGAATATTAAATACTCTTTTGAGAGTTTGAGAGCTTGTTGAAGCTTTTGATTGTTTCAAGTTTAGAAAGGAGGGTTGCTTGGGAATCTAATTCCCTTGAGGTATTTCTCATAGGTTTAGGTGCTTATTTGGATATTTGAAGGAGGTCTTTTCTTTTTATAGAATTGGTTTCCTTTGATTCCACTTTTGTGTCTACCTTTCTATCTCTTTATCTTTTTTCTTTGTTTTCTTGTTTCTTTAAAGTCTTCCGTGTCTACCTTCCTATCCCTTTTATCTTTGTTTATCTTGTTTCTTTGTTTCCTTTGTTCTTTTAGCTTCTGCATCTTTTTCTTTCTTGTATCAATGTTGACTCCCTAGGAAAACCTCGCTGATACCACTTTTGCCACGCCTCAAATCCCATTGAGGTGGACTGGCACCCAAAGCCGTTAAGGCCCGAGAGAACCAATCTATGCGTGTCCCTGGGTGAACAACATCCAGTCATACAGATACAAGATGTCAAAGACGAAAATCATGGAAAGACATTCAAATAGATATGAGACTTGGCCGTTGGGGCCGCAGCGTCAAAAAGGAGAATACACTTCTACATTTGACTTTACCATAGTCTACAAAGCCTCTATAAGATGTACATAACCAAAACTAAGGTCGGGATAAGTCCCCGCCTTATACCACTACTGCACAGTACCAAAACAAATTTATAATGACTCGAAAAGCCCCGAAGTAACCTGGAGCTCACCAATAATTTATGGATGACCCGTATCCTACTGTGGAGGTCTACTAACAACTGTGATTGCAACAAGTAAGGTAAGTCCCCCAAGGGACGTCAGTACGAAAGAATGTACTGAGTATGTAAGGCTAAAAGTAACTGTATAAAATATAGGAACTCAAAAGGAATCAGATACAAGTGAATAGATAATACTGATAAACCTCCTTTACTGTAATTGTGGAACCGTATACATTACATTCATTATTTCCATTTTTCTTTCTTTACTTTTCTTGTCTTTATAAGGCATGCCATGCATATACCCAACTGATCAGTGGTAACATAATTTGGGATCGTCTCTATACTGGGCTTTAAGCCCCCTCGAGTTGCCACACATACATAATAAATCGGGATCGTCTCTATGCTGGGCTTTAAGCCCCCTCGAGCTGCCACCCGAACATAACCATATTGAGTTACTTACTTTATTTAATCTTTGAAGTTGTTATAGTGGTGGTTATAACATTATGGATCCTTTTTGGAACAACAAAAGAGAACATCTGAAATTTGATAGTAAATGTATATATTGAGGTACTTTAGAACATTTCGGAGTGGAAACAAGGTCTTTAGTTATGTGGACAGTATACGATGCCAAAGGATACGGAAAAGAGTAACCTTACATACCTTAACTTCACACCACATGACTACTACAATTCATATCCTTCCTTATGTGTTACTCTACAATATAAGTACATAATGGAGTTACATTAAAAGCTAATCACATTATAGGTTTACAAGGCGGTAACTAACTACTTAACGGAAAGTAAAATTTGTCCGACCACCCAAACACATAGTATCTCATTCCAACCTCCTTTATACTTCCACGCAATTCTATTCCAGCTCCTACACGGCAGCCCACTGCCTCACCAGAACAATGCTACCAAAACATCCTATATGTTGACATAAACATTACAAACCGATAGGATTACCTACCTAGTTTATCCTTTACATTTCCACTCCAACGAAACTCCATATATTCATACCATAAGGTCACCCTACTGCCTTCCACAGTAACATACAAAAAACAGTCCACAATAGTTCCAAAATTCAGTTTAACATAACTAGAGAATATTCTCTTTTCACTACACCAAACGTTCCATATACAAACACGCATACACATTTCCATCAAGCCATACATACAAGGAACGATTTAGGGGCAGAACCACACAAAATATACTGAAATTTTATCCTCCTAACTTAATTTCTTGATACGATACAAAATACAAAAAGACGACAAAACCACGAACACAAGGGTAAAATGGGAAATACGAAAATACGAGAAGAAGAAGAAAGGGAAAACAAATAAAATAAAGATAAAGGATAGATAGATAGACACAATACGATAAGGAAAAGGACAACCAAAGGTATTTCAAACCAAAGACCTTCCTTTATATTACCCTAAGAACTAATCTCTTACGAAGACCGAAGAGGAATTGGACCTCAACAACCAACGTTTCTAGACAATCAAGAAAGCTCCCAACAAGCTAACATAAACACTCTCAAGTGTAACATTCATCATCAATAATCATCTACCTAAAATGAAAAGAAAGCTAGCTATTTATAGCCATGGGCCTTATTACATAATGGGCCCAAAAGTGACCCTAAATACCATATGGGCCAAAAGTGACCCAATGCACCAAATACTCTTCTTTCAACACCCAAAATCATCATGGTGTGTCGCAATACTCTTCCTCGTCTCTAAAGGGGCGCCAATTGCCTTGCTTGAAGATCCTTTGGCCAATTCGGGGTGTATCGTCCTCTCCTTCTTGAAGGGGATTTGTCCTCAAATCTGAGAAAACATCATTTTCAAACTCAAGATCCTCAAAAAAGTCTTTGAAATTGGGAGAGTTCTCAACTCGCTTAGCCAAGAAAAGTGGAATGCTAATCTCTTCTTCTTCAGGCCAAACCTCTTCAATGGGCACTTTGTTGGCAAGCATGTTTGGGACGGTGATATCCCCATCACATGGATCTCCTTCACCCTCCACATTTTCATCATCATTATTAACCCCTTCTATGATTTTCTCTTCTTGCTCCACTTCATCCTTGTAGTAAGGATCACCTTCTCGAAGTATGATGACCCTCCGGGTAGGACACTCACTCATTCGGTGACCCCATCCTTGAAACTTAAAGCATTGAGTACCCTTAAGATTAGGATTACCTCCTTTTCTAGGGGAATATCTTGGAGAATTCTTCTCAAAGGGCTTTTTATCAAAAGATCTCTTGAGCTCGGAGCCTTGAGCCCAAGTTGATGACACTTGATTTCCCGCCTTGGGGTTGATGGCTTTCTCTATCGTAATATCTCGTTCAACATCAATAGACGCTTCTAAAAGATCATCCATCCGGGTAAATTTATGGATTGACAATCTAGAGGCGATCTCTTGATTCAACCCCACCTTGAATCGGATCTTGGTGTGCTCTTCATCCTCATTGTAATCAAGCTTCAAGAGTAGATTTTGAAATTCATCATAGTATGCTTCAACACTCTTGTATTCTTGTCTCAAATTGTACAACTTGGCAAACAACCCTTGTCTATACCTCTCCAGTACATACTTGGTTCTCATAAGGGACTTCATCACTTCCCATGGTGGATAATTACCTCCATGAAGAACCCCTTGCATTCTCTTAGCCGACTCCCACCAAGTTAGTGCATATCCTTCAAATTGAGCAACAACATAGGTGGTCTTCTTAACATCGGTCAAGTCATTAGCTTGGAAGATTCTATCACATTGCGACTCCCACTTGAGGTATCCTTCAGGATCACTACCTCCTTGAAAACTAGGAAGAGTGACCTTGATAGAGTTAAGACCGCCTTAGTCTCTTGGTCCATGTGACCTTGAAAGAGTTGAGACCGCCTTGGTCTCTTGGTCCATTTCCTTGGGCACCATACCCATATCCTCCTTCTACTTGTTCCTCAAACTCTCCTTGGACTCCTAGGGCTTGGTTGGGTGGCATTTGGTTAAGTGGAGCTTGGTAAGGTGGGTTTGGATTTTGGGGTTTTTGATAGTGTGGTACTTGGGCTTGGGGTACTTGATAGGGTAGGTAGTAGGGTGGATTGAGACCTTATGGGTTCAAACCTTATGGCATTTGGTAGTTTGGGACTTGGTTTTGTGGTGCTTGGTAGGGTGGAGCGGGCATTTGTGTAGCTTGAGGTTGGGGAATTTGTTGAGGTGGGTTAAATTGTAGAGGTCGAGCTACATGTCATGGAGTTTGATCAACCATAATAGTAGGTAAGGGAACATTACCTTGTTGGGGAGGGTAAAACATGTTGTGGAGAGTCCTAGGAGAGATGGTAGCCAAAGTTTCTTGGACTTGCCCACTTGAGGAAGCTTGGAGATTATTTTAAGGGGTTGCATTTGAAGAGTTGTGGTTACCTCCCACATTCACCATCCTTCCCTCCATGTTTGATACTCTCTCATCCATGCCCGATATTTTATCAGTTATCGCATCCACTTTTTGACTCAACCCCATGAGGACCTCCAACATAGCATCAAGATTAGTTCCACTTGAAGTAGGTTGAATTTCATCTCCCGAAGCCATGGTACCTATTAACAAGACATTCAACACAACTAACAAACAAGGTTAACGTTAGCAAACTCACAATCACTAGTGTCTTCACACTTGGATTGCCTCACAATTACCTAAACTTGTTGGTCTTGCTTGTTCACGTTGGTATAGGAAGTGTCAATTAGTTGTCCTTGGATAAGAAGTATTTTGTTGAGAGAAGAAAGGACGACTCAATTTAGAGTTAATAAAAAGGAAAAACGCGATTGAAACCAAAAGACTTGACTCAAGAAGTTAACTAAAAAGGAAAAACGACAAAAGCACACAAAGAGAAAGAACAAGAAAGAAAATGAACTTAAGAACTAATCAACAACTAAGTAGGATGATTACTAGTTGAAATTTAGTTGTTAAGAATCAAAGGAAGTGATTAGGAATCAAGGAAATGAAACTAGAAGGTTAGGACTAGAGAAGGATAGGTTTCGGAGTTGTTCACCTACGTTGGGTGAGGTGCGGACACACCTGGGGACCTGCCCTCGCAGGTGGGCTTCATAGGTGCATACAGAAGGCTGCTGGAGTGACTTGCGTTGGGCACCTATGGCCGCAGGTGCCACCTACGTGCGCAGAAGATGAGCGCAGGTGCTCCAGATAGTAAGCTGGAGCTCCGCATTTTTTGCTCTTGTGGGTCCTTTTTGCATCCTCTCTCTTGGAATATTCTCTTTTCTTTGGGATATTCTTTTGTAGCACACCCCAAAAACCTTTCTCTTTCTTCCCTTTTGGATCAAACACCCCTTTTTGGAAGATTCTTCTTCAATAAGATATGAATTTCTGAAGAACACCAAGAACGAGACGAATATTCAAAAATTCATATCTCTCTCAATTTAGCTCCAAATCTCACAAAATTTGAAACCCAAGCTCCTTTTTCTATGGGTAACAACTTCCAAAAACTTTAAGCCTTCAATTCCACTCCCAAAATTTCAGATTTCAAAACCCACTTCACTTTCTTCAAAAACTCAAAGCTCAACAATGGTAGAGGCTTCAAATCACCTCCGATTAAGCTCAAATTTGATATGTAGACTCAAATAGTGTTAGGGAACAAGAATATAACACCAAAAACACAAGAAAACAGCAAAATCAGAAACTCAAAATTTGGACAAGGCCCAAAAATGTGAAACCCTATTTTTTTTTGTGATTTTTCAATTTTCTTTCGATAACACACCCAAGACTAGAATCGTGGGAACGATTCTAAGCTCGGCTCTGATACCAAATTATACGATACAAAATATGAAAAGATGAAAAAACCATGAACACAAGGGTAAAATGGGAAATACGAAACTACGAGAAGAAGAAGAAAGGGAAAACAAAGACAATAAAGATAAAGGATAGATAGATAGACACAATACGATAAGGAAAAGGACAACCAAAGTTATTTCAAACCAAAGACCTTTCTTTATATTACCGTAAGCACCAATCTCATACAAAGACCGAAGAGGAATTGGACCTCAACAACCAACGTTTCTAGACAATCAAGAAAGCTCCCAACAAGCTACCATAAACACTCTCAAGTGTAACATTCATCATCAATAATCATCTACCTAAAATGAAAAGAAAGCTAGCTATTTATAGCCATGGGCCTTATTACATAATGGGCCCAAAAGTGACCCTAAATGCCATATGGGCCAAAAGTGACCCAATGCACCAAATACTCATCTTTCAACACCCAACATCATCATGGTGGGTCGCAATACTATTCCTCATCTCTAAAGGGGTGCCAATTGCCTTGCTTGAAGATCCTTTGGCCAATTCAGGGTGTATCATTTCTTCAACACCTTAAGCCCCTATACAAGTTCAAACCACAAGGAAGACAAATTCAATAAAACTAACACAAGTGGACTGCCAACTAATTAAGGGACTGCCCTATACATTTTAAACATAACCAACCTGACTTCCACACTTTCTTATACATATATTACATTAATCTACAAGGGAAAACACTTACCAATGATTGCAAAGTGGAAGATTAGTCCAAGAACCCTAGGAAAATTTGGGGCGGCTGATTTGGGGTTTGAGAGAGGAGAGAGTGTTTTAATTTTTCTGGACTGTTTTTCAGCAAAGAATGAATGGAAAAATGAACTGAAATGAGCCTTATATACTCCCTCTTTGAACAGCCTATCTAGCTCATCCTTAGCCAAGTTTTTGGTCCAACATAGTCCAAGTAAGTGATACACCTACTTGGCTATATAAGCTATCAAAAATAGTCCACTTACTTGGTCCAATTCTAGTTGGATCATGTCATGTTGGGCCTTAGTTATATTTATGTGTTGGGCTGGTCATCTTCCCCATTTTATGTACTTAGTTTGGGCCTCAATTGAGTCCATTAATATATGTCCAAATGTAGCCCAATATCTTAAGTAAGTAATACACCTCTTTGGAATATTTAACTTGGCCCAAATATGATCCATAACCTTGGGTCCATTAACTTGGTCCATATATCTCAAGTAGGTGATTCACCTACTAGCTTAATTAAGTCAAGCAAGCACCTCAATAGTTAATTTCCTTTTTGGTTATTAATTCCTTTAATTTAACTTACAACTTGTGTGCACTTTGTCACTTTAAACTTTAGATCCAAATACCTACTCACGATCCCAAGTTTAAATAGTTGCATCGACATTAACTTAGTCGTGTCACATTAAAATATATGGGAAGTTCCTTCCGACCCATCTTATCGTCGCTAGTCATATAGGAAATCGAGTCCATTACCCGTACTATAAGGCTGTATTAAGTGACATATAAGTGGAACTAGTACACGTAGGATATGGGGTGTTACATTATTGTAGGCCTTCGACAAGTAGAGGTACCCCACCAGCTGGTAGAAGAGGTGGTAGAGGGGTCACTCAGGTAAAAGGTGATAGGGATCAGTGTTATGCTTTTTCGAGTAGGCCTAAGGCAGAGTCTTTTGATGCAGTTTTCACAGGTATCGTCTTAGTATGCCATCAACCTGCTTTAGTGTTATTTGAACCTAGTTGTACTTTCTCCTATGTGTCTGTATAATATGCATCGGGTCTTGATTTGATGTGTGAGTCTCTTGATATGCCTATTTGTGTTGCTACCTTAGTGGGTGATTCTTTTATGAAGGATTGGGTGGTCTGATACTATATTAATACTCTTTTGGGGTATGATACCTGTGTAGACTTGATTATTCCAAATATGGTAATTTTTTGTGATTTTGGGTATGGATTAACTTCCTTTATATTATGTTGTCGTGGATTTTCATGCCAAGAAAATTACTTTGGTTATGCCGGGCATCCACAGGTTGGAGTGGAAGGGTGATACAATCCAAAATGCCTTCAGACCTTTTGATGGAATGATCATGAAGTGATAGGTGTTTGACGACCCCTTAGTTCTATCTAAAGGGTTCCATGAGTTAGAGATTACATCCAAGAAGGGTAGAGTGGCCTTGGAGATGTCAAAAGGAAGCAAAGACGAGCTAAAAAAGCCCTGGAGGGACCTGCGAGCTCACCTGCGCCCGTAGGTGAAGGAAATGTGTCCGCAGGTAGCAGGCAGTGGTATCTGTGCCCCTGACCTAAGTGGGCAGATACCTATCTCCGTGGGCAAGTGGACCAAATTGGCTGGGCTTTCTATTTTGTTGAAAATAGGTCACTTTTAGGCCCATAGTTGTAATAAATGGCCCATGGCTATAAATAGTAGTTTCTTCTTCATTTTTAGGTTAACTTTGATGATTATGAACAATTTTACACTTGAGAGTGTGAGTGAGCTTGGATCAGTTTGCGCTGAATTATCATTTGGAAACGTCGGTTGCTTGGGAGTCTGATTCCCTTGTGGTCTACGTAAGATTTAGGTGCTTAGTAGGATTAATTTGATTAAGGATTTGGGGTTTAATACACCCTTAATTTTCATTCAATTTCCTTATTTGTGTCTATCTATTTCTTTATCTTTCTATCTTTTCCTTTTCAATTCCTTGTTTATATCATTTCCGTATCTTTTCCCTCTTTTCGTATTTTGAGGTTTATCAAAGGTTACCCAGGGTTCATATCCTAAGAGGGTAATTTTCTTTCTCTAAGCTCAGTGGTTGGTTGAGAAGCGGTGTCTTTCTTATTTGGCTTATATTTGAGATACCAGTGTTGACCTACCTTATTTGGAGTCAATAAGGGTTGTTAGGGAGTTTAGAGATGTGTTTCCTGTAGATGTTCTACGTGTTCTCTTGACAAATATATCAGTTTTGACATTAATTTAGAGTTGGGCACTAAGCCCATTACCATCCCTCCTTATAGGATGGCTCTGACAGAGTGGAAGGATCAGTTGTAGAGTTTTTTGAGTAAGCGAATTATTACACCCAGTGTTTCATCATGGGGTGCTCTTGTGATCTTTATGAAGAAGAAATATGGTTCTATGCATATGTGTATCGATTACTGATAATTGAACAAGGTGACCATCAAGAATCGGTATCCTCTTTCATATATTGGTGATTTATTTGATCAACTTTAGGTATTTCGATGTTTTTAAAGATTAACATGAGGTTGGGGTACCATTAGTTGAGGTTTAGGTCTTTGGATATCCCTAAGATGTATTTTAGGACTCGATATTGTCATTATGAATATGTCCTTTGGGTTGACCAGTACCCCAATGACATTTATGGAGTATTTTGGACTTACCTTGAGTCCTTTGTGATTGTGTTCATCAATAATATTTTGGTGTATTCCAAGAGTGAGGTAGATCATGTGAAGTATTTAAGGATTGTGCTTCAGGGGTTGAGAAATAAGAAGTTGTATCCTAAGTTCTCGAAGTGTGAGTTTTGGCTTAGTTTTGTGGCATTCTTATGACATGTGGTGTTCAAGAAGGGTATTATGGTCGATCCGGCCAAGGTTGAACTAGTTTGGGGTTGGGATAAGCCTAGTTCACCTACTGAGATTCTTAGTTTTGTTGGTTTGGCTGGCTACTACTGATAACATGGAGGTTGGGAATCCCAAAACTAGAGTATTAACTTAAAGGAAATGTAGAAGCAAAACTAAGAAACAAACTGAAAATACTAAATAAGAATTAAAAGCTAGAGATTTGACAAGATCCAAGTAACAACGAATTGGTTATAGATGAACCAAATGCCTTTACTTGAGAAATTAATCAAGTACGGATCTTGACCGCTTCGTGAGTAACAGTAGACAACAATTAGTAAGAGTACTAATCGCCTTCTAAGAATACCAAGAAGTAACCAAAGATATCAAACAAAGAAGTTATCTTACTACCTTAAGCTATGAACTAGTTAGGTTGAAAGGTAAATATTAAAGTAATTTGCCACAAATGTTCAAAGAACTCTCAATATATTAATATTCTTCAAAATCTGATTTTCATGAATGAACAAAGACCCCTTTATATAGTAGTGAAGAAGGGGCTGGTCAAAGATAACATTAAATGAAATGATACTTCCTAGGGCCTAGAAGACTACCACACACATTATCCTATAAGTCAAAATAGAAGAAAACAACTATTAAATGGCATAGAAGGCTGCCACACACAAAGATCTAGGAAGTCAACATAGAATTAAACAACTCTTAAATATAATTCTAGAAATTAATTAAAAATTGTTGCAGTCTTTTTCTCCATTTTGGGACATATTTGAGCCCAATTCCACCTCTTCTTGGACTTTAATTTGGGCCTCCAAATAGATGTAAGACTTGGAGAAAATGTCTTCATTGGGCTTGAGATCTTCTTCCATTACAAGACACATTTTAATTGCCAATTCCAGCCCATTAATCTTGTCTTCATATTTCCTTGTTTGAGATCTTGTCATGGGTCCTCTTGGAACCTTCAAAGCTTCCTTAGTTGATGTTGAGCTGCCATGTTGATCTTCAAACACTTGAGAAGGATTTAAAGGTGCAAGAGTATACTTCTTGCCATTAAGCTCAAGCGAATGTCTATTCAGCCTTCCATCATGAAAAGTATGTCTATCAAACTGCCATGGACGACCAAACAAGATATGACAAGCTTGCATAGGAATCACATCAGAAAGATTTTCATCCTCATACCTTCTAACATTGAATGAAATCATGCATTGTTTGTTGACCTTTAATTCACCACTATCATTCAACCATTGGAGTCTATATGGCTTAGGGTGTTTCATGCATGCAAGCCCTAACATATCTACCAACTGTGAACTCACCACATTAGCACAACTACCACTATCGATAATCATATAACAAGTTCTCCCCTTTATCCCACACCTATTATGGAATATATTCTCCCTTTGTTCATCACTATTGATTCCCAAATTAATATTCATAAGCCTCCTAACTACCCCAATCAAACCATCATTAAAAGGAAGTTTTACAACATCTTCACTCTCACCTTCACCGTATTTCTCCTTCTCATTTTTTTCACTCTCATATTCTACATCAAGAATCTTCCTAGCTACCCCAAGAAAACCATCATTAGGCTGTTGTACATCATCTTCACTCATTCCTCCCTCTTCATTATCATCCTCACTCTTTTCACTCTCATATTTTCCATCTTCTCTCATGATAATGTTTCTTCTAGTGGGACATTCATGCATCATATGCCCTCTTCCATGACATTTATGATATTGAATGGAACTGGAAGGTTTAGATGACTTAGGAAAAAAAGATTTACCTCCCTCTTTGTCATCTACTTTACCTTTGCCCTTGTCTTCTTGAGATTTAGAAGACATTTCTTCTTTTGACCATGGCTTGTTGGGATTGGTGTTTGGACGATTCCTCCATGATCTAGCCTACTGCTTTCTTTTATTTTGATTTTCAACTTTTATAGACAAATCTACCAATTTATCCAAAGTTACATATGGTTGTATCTCTACTACATCAGCTAGTTGTCTATTTAAACCATTAAAAAATCTAGCCATAATGGCTTCTTCATCTTCCATGCAATTAGCTTGGATCATAGCCATATACATAGCCTTAAAGTATTCATCAACAGTCATGGTTCCTTGGTCCAATGATTGAAGATGCCGTTGTAGGTCTCTTTGAAAGTGGGAAGGCACAAACCTCTTTTTCATGACTCTCTTCATCTCAGCCCAAGTAGCAATGGGTGGTTCTCCATCTTGTTGTCTATCCCTTGTAAGCTTTTTCCACCAAATAGAAGCATAATCAGAAAATTCAACAATAGCAAGCTTAACCTTCTTACCTTCTGAATAGTTGTGACAATAAAAAATGGCTTCAACTCTTCGCTCCCAATCAAGATACAAATCTGGATCTCTTGTGCCTTTGAAAGATGGAATCTTCATCTTTATGCTATTGAGGTTGTCATCTTCCAATCTACCTTGTTGTCCCCTCCTATCTCTCCATGTACTATCTAGATTTACATCAAGATCATCAGCAAAATCATTTATAGGATTTCCAATGGGGGCATGGGGTACATTTCTTCTATTATGAGGCCTAGGATTATTTTGGGGTGGCACAATAGGTTGATTTCCCCTCCTTAGTTCAGCTATTGCCTCATTTTCTCCAGCAATGGCATCCCTTATCTCTTGGAATTGCAAGTTCATTCTTTCAAAGTGTTGGTACATAGCTTGTAAAGAGAAATCATTTCTTCCTCGGATTTCATCTTCTTGAGCATTCCTCCCTTCATCTTCACTACCACCTATATTAGACATCTTAAAGAAAATGGTGTATTGCTCAAACATTGGCTTCTTTTTTTTTTCACTCAATTGTTCTCACCCATTCTTTCCTTTTTCCTCTCAAATAACCTTTGGGAAAATACTTTGTAGATTTATAATTAAACCCGACTCGTATCAAGTCCTTAGTAGTAAACTAAGGAATTTTGGGGCACAAGAAAAAAGTGAAGAACCAATCCTAGAAAGAATAAGATTTAGTTGAAATAAGACTCAAACAAAAGGAAAGGATTTTAGAACGAGATAAAGATCTAGGATTCCATCTTCTTGTGTTCTATCAAAACCTCCTTTGTAGAAACAATTAGATGAAGAAAGTTTCTTGAAGAGCAGCAATTCTTTTTCTTTTTTGTTTTTACTTTTTTTGAAACATACTATTCACTACTACAGTACTCTTTTTTCTAATTTTTTTTTTTTTGCTCTTTTTGTTCAGGAAATTCCCAAGATTATCAAGAATGAAATCTTGATAGAATCGCTCTGATACCACTTGATAACACGGAGGTTGGGAATCACAAAACTAGAGTATTAACTTAAAGGAAATGCGGAAGCTAAACTAAGAAACAAACTGAAAATACTAAATAAGAATTAAAAGATAGAGATTTGACAAGATCCAAGTAACAACGAATTGGTTATAGATGAACCAAACGCCTTTACTTGAGAAATTAATCAAGTACGGATCTTGACCGCTTCGTGAGTAACATTAGACAACGATTAGTAAGAGTACTAATCGCCTTCTAAGAATACCAAGAAGTAACCAAAGATATCAAACAAAGAAGTTATCTTACTACCTTAAGCTATGAACTAGTTAGGTTGAAAGATAAATCTTAAAGTAATCTGCCACAAAGGTTCAAAGAACTCTCAATATATTAATATTCTTCAAAATCTGATTTTCATGAATGAACAAAGATCCCTTTATATAGTAGTGAAGAAGGGGCTGGTCAAAGATAACATTAAATGAAATGATACTTCCTAGGGCCTAGAAGACTACCACACACATTATCCTATAAGTCAACATAGAAGAAAACAACTATTAAATGGCATAGAAGGCTGCCACACACAAAGACCTAGGAAGTCAACATAGAATTAAACAACTCTTAAATATAATTCTAGAAATTAATTAAAAATTACTGCAGTCTTTTTCTCCATTATGGGACAGATTTGAGCCCAATTCCACCTCTTCTTGGACTTTAATTTGGGCCTCCAAATAGATGTAATACTTGGAGAAAATTTCTTCATTGGGCTTGAGATCTTCTTCCATTACTAGACACCATTTAATTGACAATTCCAGCCCATTAATCTTGTCTTCATATTTCCTTGTTTGAGATCTTGTCATGGGTCCTCTTGGAACCTTCAAAGCTTCCTTAGTTGATGTTGAGCTACCATGGATGCTATGAACTACAGACTGTTCATATGGGGTTTCTCTACTATTACAGCTCTTTTGACTTGGTTGGCTCAGATGAACTTTGCTTTTAGTGGTCTAATGAGTTTGAGGTGAGCTTTAAAAAGTTGAAAGCCTTTGAATTCAACTCATATTATGACCTTAACTGTGGAAGGTGAGGGCTTTACAATTTATTGTGATGCTTTGGGATATAGTCTTGGAGGTTTATTGTTATAGAGAGGGAAGGTTGAAGCATATCCGATTTAGTCTTAGTGGTTTGTTGTTGTAGAAAGGGAAGGTTAGCCTATAATATAAGGAAGTTGAAGACTCATGAGAAGAACTACCCTACTCCTGATTTGGAGTTGGTGGTAGTTGTGTTTGTTTTGAAGTTATAGCGGCATTACTTATATGGAGTTCATTGTGAGGTGTTCACCAATTGTCACAACCTTTAATATTTATTCAACCATAAATAGCTGAATTTGATACAATGCATGTGGTTGGAGGTTTTAAAGGACTATGACATGATTATTCTTTATCATTCTAGCAAGGCCAAAGTAGTGGCAGATGCCTGGAGTAGAAAGGTGTTGAGTATGGGTAGTCTTGATTTGTTAGTGGCTGAGGAGTGACCTTAGGCTATCGATGTTCAGCCTTTGGCCAGTAGTTTCATAAGTCTTGATGTATGGTAGAGTTCTTGCATATGTTTAGGCACTACCTTGTTAGTAAAGAAGACTAATGATAGATAGTTTGAGAATAGTAACTTGTGTATCATTTAGGATAAAAAGTTGAGAGTTGAAGCCAAGGAAGCTATTCTTGATTCAGAGGTTGTTTTGAGGAACAAGGGTCGGATTGTGTTCCTAGAGCTGGTGACTTGACTAGGTTGATAATGGAGAAGGCTCATAGTTTGAGGTATTCTATTCATCCAGGTGCAACGAAGATTTATAGTAATTTGAAGAAGAATTATTGATAGTGTAGGATGAAGAGGGATATCATGAAGTTTGTGGCTAAGTGTTTGAATTGTCAGAAGGTAAAGTATGAGCGCTAGAGATCGGGTGGTATGACTCAGAGGATACGTATACCTGAGTGTAAGCAGGAGTATGTTCAGGGTCTTTATACACGCAAGTGAATATGGTCTGACAAGTAATATGGACTTGATAATCCAGATATCGATCCCATAAGAAATTGACAAATTGACTACTATTTTGAATTTAGACTTAACTATTTATCGAATAAATAAGAAATAATAATGTATTAAGGGTTTATAAGCTAATAACTATTTCAAATTCTAAAACTTTAGAGTAAATGCAATTGGCTTGTTATATTATAGGAGATTAATGATCTAGGATTGCAATGGTTTGACAATCCAGTTAAATTATCAGTTAATTACTCTACTTGATGTTCTGAGTTGATTTTTGGGGGTTGCTATTGTGATGTTGAGCGTCTTTCCAAACAACTCTACGCTTGCTAAACTATTCCTAATGTCTATACTATGGTCTTCAGTTGATGGTGAAGTGCATGTGATTTTTTTTCAAATCAACTAAGCAAGGCTAACGGGTATATTCGTATCCACGTTAGCGAATTGTTCCCCCTTCCCTAGAGAGTTCACGACCAAGCTCTACCTTTTCTATTTGAGAATACCGATTCCCTATTGCTAGTCTAATTGATACCCCATATATAATATTTGATAATTGGCCAGATAATCAAATTATTAAGTACAAGAAAAGATGAGCAACTCTGATGCATACACGCCAAGCCAAGAGAAAAAGTTCAAGAACTTTGGCTAGAGTCAATACTTTGGAGGCGTGGAAGGAGTTTGGAATGAAGGTTTGAAGCTTAGGAATGTGCTAAAATGGAAGTACAAGTCTACATATGGAAGACTACTCGAAAAAGGGAAAGGTGGCTATGGATGCAAAGTGGTTATTTTATAGCCCCCAAAATACGAAGAGAGGGATAAAGTATGAAAATAAGAAGAATGATAGAATTGAAGATACGAAAAGTAAAGGATAGAAGGATAGATAGATAGACACAAGAAAATATAAGAAAGGACAATCGAATAATGTATTAAATTCAACAACCTCACTTTCAAATACAATCGAACACCAACCTCTTATGAAGACCGAGAGGGAATCATATCATCTAATCAACCAACGTTTCTAACAAGTGTTCAACAAAAGCTTTTCCAAGCCTCCTCACACTCTCTCAAGAGTTTCTTAACTTTAATTATCATCAAAATCTAAGGAAAATGAAAAGGAAACTAGTATTTATAGCCTTGGGCCTTTTATTACATTTAATGAGCCCAAAAGTGACCCATTTCAGAAATTTGGGCATCCGCCCACGCAGGTGGGGGCACCTGCTGGCGCATGAGAGGCTACAGGTGCCTCTAGAAGGCTAAAATGGCCACGTGCTGGCGCAGGTGGATGACCTACGGCCGCAGGTGGCCTCAGGTCACCATTTGGCTCCTCTTAACTCTCCGACGACCTCTCCAATGTCTTTCGATCCATCTTGAATACATTGGGTATCACACAACACTCCTTAAATAGTGTCAAGATAGTTTAAAACACATCTAGCTTCATCAATAAACCTCGGAGTGTTTGTAGCTCTCATGCTTGCTTTCTAGTAGAGGTCTCGAGGTGATTTGATTCTCTTGACTCCAAGGTATCTTCCATACGTAATATTGCTTTACTTGAAGTGTAAAATGGACCCTATTTGCACATCCTTATGGCCTTAAGATATTTGTGGTTTGGGTCACTTGTCGTTGCCCTTGAAATACAAGCCCAAAAAGGTTGACGCCAATTTGGCTTGTGTCATCCTCCCCTTCTTGAAAAGGATTCGACCTCGAATCCAAACCTTGCAAAACCATTGGGAAAACAAACAACAACAATATACTCAAGGGATGAGGGTTAGTGTTAGCAAAATCAATCATAGCACCATGCCAAGGTTGCTTACACTTAAAATATAACCAAGGATCCCTTGTGTTTAACATAAAAAGCTTATTAAAAATGGTACAAAGGAACCGGCTATGAAGAATACCAAGAGGTAAAGAAACCAAATAGGTCACAATGGCATCAAAAAACTGAGGAGGTAAAATCACATTCATTTTAGGATCCAGAAGACACAATTGTTTCATTACCTCTTCAAGAAATCACACCAAAGGTGGTGCCCCAAATGGTTTAAAAGTACACAAGAGTTTTCGGGGTCAACGATATGAGAGACCCACATTGCATCATTACTCAAACAAGTGGACCAACCAAAGGGCCAACCTCTAGATAAAATAATTCCACGACTATCATGGGCATCATCATAAGTAAAGAGGTAGCATAGAAAGGAATTAAGAATAGAAATCTCATCCATGGCATTACCATCTACAAGAATATCACATGGCTCAAGAGACTTAGCAACTAATGCACTCAAGGATGGATTCAATTCATTTTGGCACATGATATTTTTCCTTCCTAAGCAATTCATGCCCACATAAGATGTTGATTCAACATGGTTATGAATAACATTATATGCAAAAAGGTAATAAAGAAAGGTGCTAAGGACTCTAATCTCATCCAAGGTGTGCTCATGAGTAGGAACACACAAAGAGAGAAAGAGGCATTTCAAGCACATAAAACCTCTCTTTTCCAAACAACTTCCCAAGGGAAAGGAGTTCAACAATGGAATCATGCTACTAGGGACAATGGAGAACCTTTTATCCCACAAATGAATCCAAGACAAGTGGTTCTCCCAAGGAATTTGGTTCCCTCTTTTGAGGATAAGCATGCTTCCAAGAGTCCCACTTGACACTTCAAATCGCCTAACCTTATGAAGGTGACAAGAAGTCTTTAACAACCACGGACTCTTCCACAAATAAGTAATCAACTTAGCATCCACAAGTTGTGGTCTACTCAACTTAAGCACAAGTGTGTCAAGTAAGTATGCAAGTATAAAAGCAACACCCCAAAGAGGCAATGACACATTTTACCTAGGGTTCTCAAGAATGATACCTCCTTTGAGAAAGGGGTCATCAATTGCAAATAAGTGATAAAGAAAGGTATCACATAAGTGGAGTTCATCCAAAGTGTTTTTAAGAGAAGACTCACTCTTTGACCTACAAGTCTTAAAACCTTGGTCAAGAATGGAAATACACAATGGAGAATTCTTTTGGACTATTTCGTTGCTACCCTTCTTTAAAGAACACTCATCTTTGTTCGACATGTCTCCCATGCACAACTTAAGTCCACCAAGTGGATTGTAAATCCCCAAGAAAGACTTTTCATCATAGGGAAGGCTACCAACAACCTTATTCAAACTTTGCTTGTCGTCTTGACCAAGCACCAAGTCGGGTGTATAACAACCACCACATTCCAAGAGGTCACCGGGGTCAAATGGGAGAAGTATCCAAGAACATGGGTCAAGACAATACCCATTTTCCCCAAAGGTGTCAACCTCACAAATAGACATACCCTCTATACTATCATTAATAATGTCATAAGCAAAGGGAGGGTAGAGAAAGGTGTCACACAAGTTAACTTCAACTAAGGTGTTCTCAAGCATATTCTCAATATTAGAGTCAAGATCATCACCATGAGTATCCTCAATAAAGGAAGCACACAAAGAAGAAGTAGAAGCAATTGTTGAACAAATAACACCTTCTATTTCAAGGAAAGGATCATCAAGTAGACACGAACCATCAACAACATCAAGGAGGTCATGACTCAAGCCCTTACAAGAATCACATAAGTCATCCTCACATTTATCAAACATTGGTAGGGTGTTATACAAATGATCACAACCGAAATAATCACTAGTTGGGTTTCTCAAATCTTCAAGCAAATCAAATTGATCATCAGCCAATTGATCATTCTTTTTCACAAGTGAGAGATCACTATCAAAAATTGGATAGTTAGCACAATCTTCACTCAACCCTATATTCTTAATGGACTTCAAGAAATAGGATAACATGTCAATCTTAAGCATACCAGCCTTCTTTTCAAGCACATCAAAATGCACATCACTAGATGCCACACTACGAGTGATCTCACAATTATTATTCAAGACATCTTTCTTTGAGAGAGGATCAATAACCAAGGGTAAGAAATCAAAACATGCAAGCTCACTCTCAAAAAGATACATGTCATCTTTCACAACGTCTTCATTCACATGATATCTATGAGCAAGACTAATAATAGGACCTTCATCACATGACATGCTCAAAGAATCGTTTCTATTCACATGATCAACTTTATCAACAATATCACTATCTTGAAGCACATCAAGCACACAACACATACGCTCAAGTAGTGGATTAGGTTCACAAGCAAGTTGATCAATGCACACACCCTTACTAGTTGTAGGCCATTCACATGCCAACATAGACTCACCTTGATTTTCATAAGGTTCAACTAGTGTGTGAATACTCTTATCACATGGCAATGGGACCTCATTCAAGTTTTAAGTTCTAGCACTAGGTGGACACAAATCGATCTTTCTAGAAGAGTCAATTCGGTCATCTAAAGGATCAACTAGTGTTTGCAAACTCACAACAAGAACTTGATCATCATCCAACTTAGCACTACCAAGAGTATCACAAAGGGAAGACTTATGAGACTCTACATTGGACAAGCCACCAATTACACTCACTTGGCTACTAGCCACATCACGATATTTCAAGTTTAGAGAAGTGCAAGGGTTAGCATTGTTACCTTGTAGCTTATACAAAGTATGGTCTTCACCTTGGTGTTCAACATGGGAGCTCATTTGCTCCTTTGGGAAGCTCTCACCATACGGGAGTTTGTCAATTCTACTCCCTTGAGTCAACTCCTCATTTGGACACCTTTCAAGCATCTCTTGGTTCTTCACACTTTGGGGATTTCCATTAAAATGGCTTCCAACAATACCTACACAAGTGTTAAGACAACTAGAGAGAGAAGAAAAGTTACATGAGTTAGGATAAGGTTGTGACAACCCACTCACATCACTCCACACAACCTCTCCTTTTTCCACTCTTAGGTTGTCACTTCGCGCTCCCTTACTTCTCTCAATATTTTGTCTCTCAATCCCATGGGACTTGGAATAAGTACCCAAATTTTCTTAATAAGAAGTGGGGGAAGTAGTTGGAAAAAGATGATTTCCCCATTGGTCCACAACATGTTTGGGCCATATTTGTTCCTTTGGAACCCCATGTCTTTGAAATCAATTGGCCCCCAAACATAGGTGACAAAATTCCATGGGTATCACATCACACCAAACCTCTTCATAGTACCCATGACGTGTGAATGATACCTTTACCATCTCCCTAACTTCACATCCATCCATGGTATATGGATATTGCTTTGCTACTCGAGGTATCCTCAAGTAGTCCACCGTAGATGGGGTGATGTAGTTTTTATAACACCAATCTTCTAAGGCAAGATCAAACCCCAAAGTTCCACAAATGTCAACCTTCATTTTTAGTCCAAGTCTTCTCGGGTCCTTATTATAAAGCTTGGTGTATCCATATCTCGTCATTTGTTCATTAGAATGAGAAGAATAGGATATGGTACTTCTAGATGGGAAAAGGTATTTGACATGCTTCCTTGTACCTACAAAAAGAACAAACAAGGTTAGTAGTAAAGCTCCTCACCAACACTCATAAGGATCTCACCTTTATATGCCTCGCACTTGGAGCGGCTAGTGTTGAAGGCGTCTTATACTCCGGTGATAGATGAAGTGTTGATTGCTACTCTCGGTAGGAATAGATTCTTGTTTGTTAGAAGGACGAACGACTCAAAACAAAAACGGACTTGAACTAATAATTAACAACGAAATAAAACTAGAAAAGCACACAAAGAAAAAGGACGAATAAAGAAATAGGACTCAAGAACTAATCAACAACTAAGTAGGATAATTACTAGTTGAAAATTAGTTTAGGAATCAAAAGAAAATGAATTAAAGAAACAAGAATTGAAACTAAGATAATGGAACCTAAGTAAAATGAGATTTCGGATTGTTTTGGTGTACTGGAATGACCTGCGGACGCAGGCCATGACCTGCCCACGCAGTTGGGCTAACGCAGGTGAAGACAGGAGCTTGTTGGACAGATTCGCTGGGTGCTCTGATTTTGTCCTTTCTGTGGGTCTTTTTGGGTTCTCTCTCTTAGAATATTCTTTTTTCTTTTGAATATTCTTTTGTACTAACACCCAAACACTTTTCTCTTTCTTCCCTTTTGGATCTAGCACACCTTTTGTATGAATCTTTCTCTTGAAGATATGAACTTCTTCAAGAACATGAAGAATAATTTGAAGATCCAAAATTCATAACTCCCTCATTTTAGCTCGAAAACCCACGAAATTTTAAACCCAAGCTCCTTTCAACATCACGAACACAACCCAAGTGATTTTAGGCCTCAAATCCCAACCAAAATTTCCAGATTTTTAAAACCCATTTGAATATTTCTTCAAGCTTCAAACCCAAAATTGGTGGATCTTCAAAAATTCTCCAAAAAGCACCAACTTTCAGATTTAGGGTTCTTTTGGTTTGGGAAATGTTTTCCAACTATTTTCAACCCTCAAATCCACACCAAAATTACAAGATCGAGAAACCCTTTTTCAATTTTCTTCAAACTCAAGAACATAACATTAGGGTTTCTTCAAATCTACTCAAAACACATCCAAAGCTCAAGATTCCGACTCTAATAACACTAGAGGAAACTAATCTAGTGTTGAAACTTCAAAAATGACTCAAAAATCAAAACTCAATTTTATTATTTTTTTTTTTTAACTTTCAAGATAACAAAACCCAAGATTGAATTCGTGGGTTTGAACTCAAGCTCGGCTTTGTTACCAAATGATAGCCCCCATAATACGAAGAGAGGGATAAAGTACGAAATAAGAAGAATGATAGAATTGAAGATACGAAAAGTAAAGGATAGAAGGATAGATAGATAGACACAAGAAAATATAAGAAAGGACAATCAAAGAATGTATTAAATTCAACAACCTCCCTTTCAAATACAATCGAACACCTACCTCTTACGAAGACCGAGAGGGAATCATATCACCCAATCAACCAACGTTTCTAACAAGTGTTCAACAAAAGCTTTTCCAAGCCTCCTCACACTCTCTCAAGAGTTTCTTAACTTTAATTATCATTAAAATCTAAGAAAAATGAAAAGGAAACTAATATTTATAGCCTTGGGCCTTTTATTACATTTAATGGTCCCAAAAGTGACCCATTTCAGAAATTTAGGCATCCGCCCACGCAAGTGGGGGCACCTGCTGGCGCATGTGAGGCCGCAGGTGCCTTTGGAGGTGGATGACCTGCGGCCGCAGGTCAGGGCGCAGGTGGCCTCAGGTCACTATTTGGCTCCTCTTCACTCTCCGACGACCTCTCCAATGGCTTTCGATCCATCTTGAATACATTGGGCATCACACAACACTCCTTAAATGGTGTCAAGATGGTTTAAAACACATCTATCTTCATCAATAAACCTCGGAGTGTTTGTAGCTCTCGTGCTTGCTTTCTAGTAGAGGTCTCGAGGTGATTTGATTCTCTTGACTCCAAGCTATCTTCCATACGTAATATTGCTTTACTTGAAGTGCAAAATGGACCCCATTCCCACATCCTTGTGGCCTTAAGCTTTTTGTGGCTTGTCGTTGCCCTTGAAATACAAGCCCAAAAAGGTTGACGTCAATTTGGCTTGTATCACTATTCTTGACATTCAAGCCTCATACTAAAGAAGACCCTAAATTCATTAAGGGTATTTTTGTAATTATTAGTATAGGCTATAAATAAGGGAGAATAGCTCATTTTGGGATAGATTATCTTGATGAATATTGAATATTAAATACTCTTTTGAGAGTTTGAGAGCTTGTTGAAGCTTTTGATTGTTTCAAGTTTAGAAAGGAGGGTTTCTTGGGAATCTAATTCCTTTGAGATCTTTCTGATAGGTTTAGGTGCTTATTTGGATATTTGAATGAGGTCTTTTCTTTCTATAGAATTGGTTGCCTTTGATTCCACTTTTGTGTCTACCATTCTATCCTTTTTATCTTTTTTTCTCTTATTTCTTTGTATCCTTTGTTCTTAAATTCTTCCGCCTCTATTTTTTGTATCATTTGGTATCAGAGCAGATTAGAGTTGTTTTCACAATCCTAAGTCTTGGGATTGATATTCACAAAAAAATCGTCCAAAAAAAAAACCAAATTTTTTTTGTTGTGATTTGTTGTTTTGATACTAGATTTTGATTCTCTAGTGTCTTGTGAGTCTAAATCTCAAATTTCATTCAATTTGGAGTTATAGAAGTGAAGTTTCCATTGAAAGATTTGAAGCTTTTGAAATTTGGCCAATTTTGAAAAGTGGGTTTATTTTTGGCTTGATTTTAAGGGCTAAGAATTAGTGGGGTTTGTTCATGGTGTGAAAAAAAATGCGTTGGTGAAAATTTTATTGAATTTGGTGTAAGAACAAAGAAGTTGTGAAGATGTGAAGATTGAGGTTCTTGTTGGTGTTCTTGAGTTTCTTCATCTTGTTCTTGGAGAAGAAGATAGAAAAAGTACACTTTGATCCAAAATCTTCAAGTCAAAGTTGGTCAAAGTGTTTGTAGCTCCACTTGTGGAAAAAAAAATATTTTAAAAAAAAAAAAATCCACGTCAGCAAGTGCGTGGGGCACAATTTCAGAGAGCTGAAAATCTCAGGTTTCCAATACTTAGTTTTTTTTTTGGGTCCTAAAGTTTTTTGGACCTAAAATTTTCTCTAAGTGTCCAAATTTCGTGATTCTTTTTTTGTTCTCTTTCTCTTTCAATTCCTCAACTATTTAACAAGTAATTAACATCTTTAATCACTTGTTAACTAGTTTTAAACATCAAATCCTCTTCTTTGATCCTTCATACTAAGTAACAACAAGTAATGTCACACCCCGAATCCCAATGAGGCGTGATTGGCACCCGTAGCCGATAATGCCCGAGAGAACCAAGCTATGCTTCTGTACATTCATACGCATGCCATAGGAAACACCACTATCACATAAGAACATGAATGGCTAATATCAAAAATCATGGAACATGTGACATATATATATATATACACATTTGAGAAACTTGGCCGTTGAGGCCATCAAAACAAGACTTCATGAGTCACCTTATATATGTATACCCACATGCGTCTACAAAAGCCTCTAACAGATGCATTGACCAAAACAAACTAAATGTCGGGACAAGTCCCCGCTTTATACAGCATGTACATCACCAAAACATATATACACTCTGACTCGGAGAAGCCCCGAATTAGCTGGAGCTCACCAATGAACCGCTAACAACTGGCTATCTACTGAGGAGGCATACTGGTACCTGCGCCTGCAGAAAGTAAGGTAAATTCCCCAAGACGGGTCAGTACGGAATAAGTACTGAGTATGTAAGGCTCAAATGAAACTATATAACACATGAACATATCAATGAACTCAATACAAATGACTAATCAATGTGAGTAAGTCACCATTTTGCATTTTGACATTAACCACATTTGCATTACTTTATTCCTTACTTTGAGATTGCTAAAATGATGGTCATAACTTTACTTGAAGCTTTGTACGGGAGGAAATGTAGATCACCAATTGGGTGGTTTCCGTACGTTTTTGAGTTTAGCTGACAATCGTAACGTTTAGGGAAAAATGAGAACATGAGAGAATTGATGAATTTTGTATTGAATTGTGGGAATTTTATAAGTCTTGTATAATTGGGCCCAAAAATGAAGCCCAAAATAACAAGAAGACATGGCCCAACATGGGGTTTTGACCCATTCTTCCAAATTTGATCCATTTGACCAAATCAACATTGCATTAAATGCTAAGGAAAAGATAAGGGAGACATGAGGGACTATATAAAGAGGAAAATCAGATTTTTATTTCATTAAGCTTCAAGTAAAGTTATGACCATCATTGTAGCAATCTCAAAGTAAGGAATAAAGTAATGCAAATGTGGTTAATATTGAGTACGGGTGGCAGCTTTGGGGGCGAAATGCCTAGCTTAAGCCGATCCCGAGATTATTGGATCAGGGGGCAGCTTTGGGGATGAAAGACTAGCTCAAGCCGAAACTGACAGGGGACAGCTCTAGGGGTGAAAACCTAGCTCGAGCCGAACCTGATATGTTGATTTATGGGTGGCAGCTCTAGGGGCATAAGCCTAGCTCGAGCCAATCCCGATGCATTGATTTATGGGTGGCAGCTCTAGGGGCATAAGACTATCTCGAGCCGATCCCAACATAACGATATGTTATGTAAAGACCCACTGATCAGTTTGGGCCCAGGTACATTGTGAACATGTGTTGACAAGCAAGTATTGAAGTAAAGAAAGCAAAGAAAGTAATGAAAGCAATACACATGGTTTCCAAAATACAAAATGGTGACTTACTCACATTGATTAGTCATTTGTATTGAGTTCATTGATATGTTCATGTGTTATATAGTTTCATTTGAGCCTTACATACTCAGTACTTATTCCGTACTGACCCCTCTTAGGGAATTTACCTTACTTGCTGCAGGCGCAGGTACCGATAGGCCTCCTCAGTAGATTGCCAGTTGTTAGCGGTTCATTGGTGAGCTCCATCTAATTCGGGGCTTCTCCGAGTTAGAGTGTATCTATGTTTTGGTGATGTACATGCTGTATAAAGCAGGGACTTGTCCCGATTTTTAGTTTGTTTTGGTCATGATACATTGGCCGATCTCATTAAACTAGATATGGTGGATTTTAATGTGATCATGGGAATGGATTGGTTGGCCTCTTGTTATGCTACGGTAGATTGCCGGGCCAAGAAGGTACAATTTTGTTTTCCACAGGAAAATGTTCTAGAATGGCAGGGTAATGTAGGGGCACCACGAGGGAGATTTATTTCCTATTTGAAAGCTAGGAAAATGATTGCCAAGGGATACATATTCCATTTGGTACGAGTGAAAGATAATGATGTGGAATCACTAACTACACAGTCGGTTCCAGTAGTCAATGAATTTCTTGATGTATTTCCATAGGATCTTCCAGGCTTGCCCCCAGAACGGGAAGTAGAGTTTGGCATTGATGTGATTCCAGGCACTCAGCCTATCTCTATTCCTCCATATCGAATGGCTCCAGCTGAATTGAAGGATCAATTGAAAGATTTGCTGGACAAGGGCTTCATCAGGCCTAGTACATCCCCGTGGGGTGCACCGGTATTATTTGTACGAAAGAAAGATGGCACATTGAGAATGTGCATTGACTATCGGCAATTGAATAAGGTAACGATTAAGAACAAATATCCCCTCCCTCGCATTGATGATCTGTTTGATCAGTTACAAGGTGCCAAGTTTTTTTCAAAGATTGACTTGAGGTCGGGTTACCATCAAGTCAGAGTTAGAGAAGAAGATGTGCCCAAGACCGCTTTTCGAACACGGTATGGTCACTATGAATTTTTAGTTATGTCATTTGGACTAACAAATGCACCGGCTGTGTTCATGGATTTGATGAATAGGGTGTTTAAGCCATTCCTAGACGTGTTCATGATAGTATTTATAGATGACATTCTAGTTTATTCAAGATCACCAGAAGACCATGCTAATTATTTACGGCAAGTGTTACAAATCCTCCGTGAGCGTAAGTTGTATGCAAAGTTCTCCAAATGTGAGTTTTGGTTAAAATCAGTTGCATTCTTGGGTCACATTGTGTCAGATGAAGGGATACAGGTCGATACACAGAAGATAGAAGCAGTGAAAAATTGGCCAAGACCTACGACGCCCACGGATATTCGCAGTTTTCTTGGTTTGGCAGGTTATTACAGAAGATTTGTGGAAGGATTTTCTTCTATTGCGGCACCATTAACATAGTTAACTCACAAGGTAATTAAGTTTCAATGGAATGATGCATGTGAAAAAGGGTTCCAAAAACTGAAAGATAAGTTGACTTCCACACCAGTGTTAGTACTTCCTGAAGGCACAGAGGGTTGTGCAGTGTATTGTGATGCTTCCGGGATTGGTCTCGGATATGTGTTGATGCAGCATGGTAAGGCGATAGCATATGCCTCACGACAGTTGCGGCCACATTAGAAAAATTATCCCACTCATGACCTTGAATTGGCAGCGGTAGTATTTGCTTTAAAGATATGGCGTCATTATCTATATGGAGTTTATGTTGATATTTACACTGATCACAAAAGTTTGCAATATATCTTTAAATAGAAGGAACTCAATTTGAGGCAACGAAGTGGTTAGAGCTTTTGAAAGACTATGATATTGATATTTTATACCATCCAGGGAAGGCAAATGTGGTAGCAGATGCATTGAGTCGCAAGGCAATGGGAGACACTAATGGCCAACCGACAGAAAAGAAAGAAATAATCAAAGACCTATATCAGTTAGCCAGCTTGGGAGTTCGTCTACTTGAATCCTCAGATGAGGGAGTTATTGTGCAGAATGCAGCGGAATCCTCCTTAATAACTGAAGTGAAAGAGAAGCAGTTTGCGGATTCTGTGTCATTGCAGTTAAAGGAAAATGTACAGCAGAATTTGACAAAGGTAATTGATCTTACACAGGAAGGGGTGCTCCAATGCCAAGGTAGACTATGTGTACCGGATGTAGATGAATTGAGGAAGCAAATTATGATAGAGGCGCATCACTCGTGCTATTCTATTCATCCGGGTGCTACAAAAATGTATCATGATTTAAAATAAGTGTATTGGTGGGGAAATATGAAAAAGAACATTGCAAAATTCATCGCTCAATGCCCGAATTGTCAACAAGTGAATGTAGAGCATCAGAAACCAGGAGGTTATATGCAATGTATCAATCTTCCAGTCTGGAAATGGGATATGATTAACATGGACTTCATTACAGGTTTGCCTCGTACATTGCAGAAATTTGATTCTATATGGGTTATAGTTGACAGGCTTACCAAGTCAGCGTATTTTCTACCAGTCAAGACCACCTATACAGCTGAGGATTATGCAAAATTGTATGTGAAAGAAATAGTACGATTGCATGGTATTCCACTTTCTATTATATCAGAAAGAGGAGCACAGTTCACAGCGCACTTTTAGAGATCCTTTCAGCAGAGTTTGGGCACACAGGTGAATCTGAGTATGGCTTTCCATCCTCAGACTGATGGACAAGCAAAATGTACTATTCAGACACTTGAAGATATGCTACGAGCTTGTACATTAGATTTTTAAGGCAGTTGGGATGACCATTTGCCTCTTATTGAATTTGCTTACAACAATAGCTATCATTCAAGTATTAAAATGGCACCTTATGAAGCTTTGTACGGGAGGAAATGTAGATCACCAATTGGGTGGTTTGAAGCGGGCGAAACTGCTTTACTTGGGCCGGATATTGTTCATCAGGCTATGGAGAAAGTTAAAGTGATTCAACAGCGATTACAAATGGCCTAGAGTCGACACAAGTCCTATGCTGATATTAGAAGAAGAGGACTTGAATTTTCCATAGGTGATTGGGTATTCCTGAAGGTGTCACCTATGAAAGGGGTAATGCGGTTCGGAAAGAAAGGGAAATTTAGTCCACGTTACATAGGCCCATATGAAATTATTAGAAGATTTGGGCAAGTTGCGTATGAGTTGGCACTACCCGAGGAACTCTCCACAGTTCATCCGGTATTTCATGTGTCAATGCTTCGGAAGTGCATATGGGATCCATCTCATTTTACTCCTGTCAATGATGTACAGGTTACAGAGGATCTTACCTACGAGGAAATACCTATTGCCATTCTGGATAGACAGGTGAAGAGGTTGAGAAACAAAGATATTGCTTCAGTAAAGGTACTTTGGAGAAATCAGCAAAGAGAAGAGGTCACATGGGAAGTTGAAGAAATGATGAAATCTAAATACCCTTATTTATTTCAAAAAGAAGTATTACAAGTAAGTATTTATAAGCTTTGAGTGTATATCTATAAAATGACATGAAGAATGCTCCTAACCTTGTAATTGTCTACTTTCAAATGATAACACTAACATTCGAGGATGAATGTTTCTAAGGGGGAAGAATGTAACACCCCGTACGTTTTTGAGTTTAGCTGACAATCGTAATGTTTAGGGAAAAATGAGAACATGAGAGAATTGATGAATTTTGTATTGAATTGTGGGCATTTTATAAGTCTTGTATAATTGGGCACAAAAATGAAGCCCAAAATAACAAGAAGACATGGCCCAACATGGGGTTTTGACCCATTCATCCAAATTTGATCCATTTGACCAAATCAACATTGCATTAAATGCTAAGGAAAAGATAAGGGAGACATGAGGGACTATATAAAGAGGAAAATCAGATTTTTATTTCATTAGGCTCTCATGTTTGTTTTCTAGACTTTACTAAACATATCTCCTTTGCTCACAAGAACCCTAAGTCACTCTTTTGGCCAAGATCATCAATTGGTAAGACTTGATAAGTGTTTATTATGATGGATTAATATATTTTATACATAATATATGGTGTATATTATGTTGGTTATGTTGGTGGAGTATTGAGAAGTTCACAATAAGTGAAGTGCACATGTTGCTAAATCGGAGGGTGATTTGTCTTGTAAACTTGACTATGGCCTTGTGGTTTTGAAGAAAGTGAACTTGGTGGAGTAAATATTGACATGTGAGATGTCATTATAGTCTTACTTTGTATTATTCTTGTGCATACGTTTGGAATTGTTGTTTTGGTTATGGTTTTTGTGTCGTATTGGCCGTGAAATGTAGTTTTGGGTGTTATTATGTGTGTTGTGAGACTATGGCTGAATTTTGGTGTTTAATATGATCAAAAATATGTTCAAATATGTTTGATTATGATCATGGACCATTCATGGCATTAAAAGACCCCAAAAAAAGTCATTTCGGACCAAAAGGGCATCCGCCCCCGCAAACGAGGCCATCTGTGGGCGCAGATGCCAACGCAGAAGGCCCTAGAATTTTCTAGGGGCCATATGCGTGCACATATCAGCCACCTCCATGCACAGGTGTCAGCGCAGGTCACCTCCAGAATTGGTTTTGTATGCTTTCGTCTCTAGTTGATCCCCGAAAGCCCCGATACCCTTTTTGGATGTAATTATCAACTTGTGATGTCATTTTAATGACTTTAAAGTGTTGTATGGAGGTGTTTTGGAATATGTTAAGTATGGATGATGGTTAATATGTTGTTATAAAGGAATAATTACAACGGAATGATAAAAGGAAAAGCGTAAAGGGCAAGTATGGTGTGAAATGCTATCGATGTATGATCTTTTGGTCAATGTGTGTAATGTTATGGTGTTGTTGATATGAAAATGCAGTGGATTGTATTGTAAGGGGGTGACATGACGTTATATGGTATTCACATAGTCCATTGTCATCTTGTACGCCTATATAGTGACTAGTTGCTAATGTAAGATCCGGTATGAACTTGTATTGTAGAGTAAGATGTAAGGAAGAAGCTGGACCATTGTGTTCATACATAGGCTTGGGTATTCATACTTGGAAGTGAAGGTATGTAAGGTTCCTCTTTCCGTATCCTTCTACAACATATAGTGTACACTTTGTTATGGTACCTACTCATTTCTGAAATATACTAAGGTATCCTATATCCGATTATTAATTGTCTCTACTACATGTTTTCTACTTATTGATCAATTGTGGATCTCATGTATCATGTCTCATGTCTCATGTCCTTGAATAGTATTCCAAAAGCCCAATAAGGTTGTGTTCCAAAGTTCCAATAGTGATTATACTCATGTATCTTATCCATTGATTATTGTCCAATAGTTCCAATAAGGTTATGTTTCAAATGTGGTAATTTTCCCAATAACGCTATTTGCATGTCTCTCACTCATTGGTTAATGATCCAAAGCTTCAAGTAAAGTTATGACCATTATTGTAGCAATCTCAAAGTAAGGAATAAAGTAATGCAAATGTGGTTAATGTTGAGTATGGGTGGAAGCTTTGGGGGCGAAATGCCTAGCTCAAGCCGATCCCGAGATTATTGGATCAGGGGGCAGCTTTGGGGACGAAAGCCTAGCTCAAGCCGAACCTGACAGGGGACAGCTCTAGGGGTGAAAACCTAGCTCGAGCCGAACCTGATATGTTGATTTATGGGTGGCAGCTCTAGGGGCATAAGCCTAGCTCGAGCCGATCTCGATGCATTGATTTATGGGTGGCAGCTCTAGGGGCATAAGACTATCTCGAGCCGATCCCAACATAACGATATGTTATGTAAAGACCCACTGATCTGTTTGGGCCCGGGTACATTGTGACACATGTGTTGACAAGCAAGCATTGAAGTAAAGAAAGTAATGAAAGCAATACACATGGTTTCCAAAATGCAAAATGGTGACTTACTCACATTGATTAGTCATTTGTATTGAGTTCATTGATATGTTCATGTGTTATATAGTTTCATTTGAGCCTTACATACTCAGTACTTATTCCGTACTGACCCCTCTTGGGGAATTTACCTTACTTGCTGCAGGCGCAGGTACCAGTAGGCCTCCTCAGTAGATTGCCAGTTGTTAGCGGTTCATTGGTGAGATCCAGCTAATTCGGGGCTTCTCCGAGTCAGAGTGTATATATGTTTTGGTGATGTACATGCTGTATAAAGCGGGAACTTGTCCCAACTTTTAGTTTGTTTTGGTCAATGCATCTGTTAGAGGCTTTTGTAGACGCATGTGGGTATATGTATATAAGATGACTCATGAATTCTTATTTTGATGGCCTCAACGGCCAAGTTTCTCAATTGTGATCCCGGTACAAAGTCAATTTGGTGCTCAATTCCCCGAAGCGGGGGCAATCCTTGCGGAAGTTCTTTAGGAAATAAATCTTTATAATCCTGCAACACACAACAAATCAAAGGAGAAATGGAAGAATTAGTGGGGTTAGTATTAAAACAATGAGCCAAAAGTAACATAGGTGTGTCCTCATCATGATCCATGAAGAGTTCCTTCTTTCTAACCAACATCACCATGTGTTCTTTCCCTTTTGATGTTGAGGCAGCTTCGGATACCCCTACTGCCCCACCTACGGGTTTCTCTCTTTTTTCTTTCTTTTCAAATTTCTGTCCCTTTTCCTTCAATTCTCTCATCTTTTGATGCCACTCATTTACTTGGGAGGGCAAAAGAGGATCAACTGTGACCTTTCGGCCATCCTTCTCAAGTGTATATCGATTGGACCTCCCATCATGTTTGGTAGACCTATCATATTGCCAAGTTCTACCTAGCAACAAGTGACATGCTTGCATTGGTATCACGTCACAAAGCACTTCATCGTGGTAGTTTCCCACCTTAAACCGTATCACACATTGCCTTGTGACCTTTAGTTCACCACATTCATTCAACCATTGTAACTTGTAAGGATTAGTGTGCGGTGTAGTTCATAACTTCAAGAAGTTTACCATAGCAATACTGACAACATTTACACGACTACCACTATCGATCACCAAGGTGCACATACTCTCCTTTACAAGACATTTAGTATGGAATAAATTTTCCCTTTGGCTTGGGTCATCAATTGCCTTACTAATCATGACGCGCCTAACTACAAAGTTTGGAACCACACACTCCCCTTCTTGCTGATAAACATCTTCACCATCATCATCATGTGGCCCATTCTCGGGTTCCTCTCCATCTTGAGGCTCGACCTCATCCTCTCCCTTTTCAAGGTCCACTTCCTCACCAAGGTAATATAATCTCCCTTCTCTAAGGGTCACGTTGCGTCGGTTTGGACATTCATTGGCCTTATGTCCCCAATCTTGGCACTTGAAACATTGGAATCCTTTTGGGTTAGGATACTTGTGAAATTCTTGCTTTGGAGGAATTTTATGGTCTGTTTTGGGCTCGGGCAGCTTTCTAATGGCGGATTGGTCCTTGTTTTTGGGCCAGCCTAAGGTGGATTGTCCCCTTGCCTTGAACGACAATCTCTCTTTAAGTTCCTTTTCAATCTCAAGAGCCGCTTGGAAAATACCTTCAACGGTATCAAACTTCTGAAGTGTTAAATGATTGGAGACTTCTTTGTTCAACCCACACTTGAACCGTATGATGTCATGACTGATTTTTTCCCCACGATGATCAAGCTTCAACATGAGTTATTGAAACTCATCAAAATACGCCATCACATTTTTGTTACCTTGACACAAGTTGTACAATCTAACAAGCAACTCATGGCGATAACTCTCGGGGAGGTACCATTGTATCATCAAGTACCTCAACCGAAACCAAGGTAGTGGCTTCCCGTCAACTAATGCATTACCAAACTGCTTGATATACTCCCACCAAGTGTTAGCATAACCCTTAAATTGAGCTATAGCATAACAACCTTTCTTCTCTTCCGAGATATCATTTACTTGGAAAACTTTATCACAAGCCGATTCCCAAGCTAAGCAGGCCTCGGGGTCACTTTCACCTTTAAAGAGGGGTAGGCTCAACTTGATGGTGTTGATGACTACATCTCTCTCTTGGTATCAGTTTCCCCTTTCTCCATACCCTCGGTATGTCCTTTGATCTCCATGACCCCCTCTCATCTCCTCCTCCCTCATGTAAGCATCATCAAAGGCTCCATATCCTTCATATTCCTCTCTACCATATTCCTCAAAGTGGCCTGGACGGTTTTGGGCATTTTGAACTTGATTTGGAGGAATTGGATTTTTGTGGTGGTGGTGGTCTTTGGTTTAATGGAGCTTGGAATGGAGGGTTCGGATTTAGCGGAGGTACTTGACGTCCAAATCCCTCTTGTGGGACTTGAGGAGTTTGGAAATGTATGGGTCTAGTGGGGTCACGGTTTGGAGGGAAAGGAGTGGTTTGGCTTGTGACATTTAGTGGAGCTTGGGGTGTATTTAGCATTTGGTGCAATGTTTCGGGAGTGATGGTTGCGGAGGAAGTTCTATCATGCCCATTGGTATAAATATGTAGAGGAGTAGAAAGGCGAGAGTTCCTTTGACTCTCCACTTGTTCCAATCTCCCACTAATAGCCTACACATCTCCCTTTATTGTTGCCAAATCCCCTCTCACTACTCCAAATTCTGTATTCAACCTTTCAAGCATTCAGGTAACGGCCTCAAGAGTGACCCTCATAGTGTCAAGAGCATTAGTATCCATATTTTGGGACGTGGTCCCTTCCATTGCCAAGGTATTACACTCTTTGGATTACCTCACACTTGAGTTCCAAAAGTGTTGTAGATTGGCTAGTAACCCGTGAATCCTTTAAGGTATGAGTAAGCTCTTATACGGAGTGGACTCTTGTTTGAAGACTCAAAGAATTCTCTTCGGACTAGAACTAAGAAGTAGCAACGTATTCAAAAGATAACAGCACCCAAGTAATCGTTGACACGAACAACGGATTCAAAGGACTAATTGACAACCTAGTAGGAATGTACTAGTTTGTTAATTAGTTCTAGAACCAAGTAAGGAAACCAAGAATCAACCATTAGAAACTAGAAAAAAAATATTCAAATTTGAGCTTATTAGTGACGTGGCAGCATGTAATTGGTCTTGGACCCACACAATTTTTTTTGTCACAAATCTGAAATTTCAATAGTCACGCAACTTGTCATAGATGACAATGGGTTTTAGAGGGAAGGTAAAAGTCTTGTACTCTTTTTTAAACTTTTGAAACTCAAAAAGGTAAGATTTGACTATACTTATCCCACAAAACAAGGTCCTTGACTTAAGGAAAAGTGATTGTCAAGTCTAGGAAGTGATGTGTTCAAGTCTTCTCACCAACAACTTTATAACTTTTGTCTTACAACCTTTTGGATCTATTTTATATTTGTGTTTTCTTAAGTAGTAAGAATACATGAAGAAAAATATGAAAACCTCAACAACCTTCAAGAACACAATATCAACTTCTTTGAGAACATAACACAAAAACCACCAATTGTCAGCAACAAGGTACAGCCTACGGACCACTTCAAGTCACCACAACAATGGTCAATATTATAAGCTCAATTTTAGATCTAGACACTTTTAGTGTTGGTGAGAAATAAGACAACACTAGGAACACACTAAACAAGTAAAATAACATCTAGATCTAAACACACAAACACCAATCTCGGTCTAGACAACAAGATGGACAGATTTCTCTTTTTTTTTTTTTTTGACCAAGAGAGCCCAAGATTGGTAATGTAGGAACACAACCAGCCTTGCTCTGATACCAAATGATACACTATCAAGTCCACAACACAAAAGGTTCCAACAATCAACAACAAGAAGAACAAACTAACACAAGATCAACACGTTGAACAACAAGTGCTAGTGAAAAAAAAGAGCCCCACACGGCTTCAGTAGACTTCAAGATTACAAACCCAACCTTAACAAGGTCACAAGAAGATAGTAAATTGACATATGAGATACAAGAGTCTAAGAACCCTAACAACAAGTGGAGACCCTAAGACTAACGAATATTAACACCAAGTTCTTACTTGGACCAAGAGGAACTCTACAACCTTAAGATCCTTGTTTCTAGCCAAGATACAACACAAGTATCACTCTACTTGTGAGTTTTCTAACTTGGGCTTCTCCAATGTAAGAGAGACAAGTCCAAAATATTATAAGTGTTTATGTCTTCAAAATGATCATGAAAGAACTACTCTAAATAATCCTAATATTGTCTATTTATATTACACCCCAAATGAAGGAGAAGAAAATGACCAGATTGTCCTTTCCATGGGACGGCCTTGGAGTGTAAGTTTATTACACTTCAAGGTCCCTCTTTACACTTAAAAATATTTAGAACATTAGGTGGATCAATCACCAACTCACAAACGGCCATTTGCATGAACAAGGCTTGGAGTTTTTGTAATTCCCGAGCTTGGCTTCGTGTGAATGGTCGTGGACTTGTTGGAAAGCTTACCCCACCCGTATCAAGGACTATACTCTTTATGATAATCCACTATGGAATGAAGACATTCTTTCCAAAGATGGAAATCTCTTCTTAAAAGATGAGAGTACACTTGTGGGAAAGGATTGTGATAAAAAGAAAGGTGGTATTTATTTTCCAATTACTTCTCCCTCTTTGTGTGTTCCAATTCTCTTCGGCCAATAATATTGAGTCTAATAGTGGTCTTACATATGAGGACACCTTGGATGAAATTATTTTGTGTGACACCTTTCTTTACCATCTATTTGCATATAATAACATTCGTGCTTGTGTCGAGTGTATGTCTTATGTTGATAGGAGTGGCAATAGGGAAAATGGGTGTTTCCTTGACTCGATTCTATGTTATCCCTGCCCATTTGACCCCGGTGTTGGTGTACATTGTGATGAGTATATTAGTAACACTTCCTTTCCTTCATGTGATTCTTACTTGGTGTTATTACTTGATCTTATGAGCTTGAATGATATACGCTTTCTAACTTGTGTGGGGAATATGTTTGTATTTGACCCAGGTGATGAATTGGGAGTAGTCTTATTCTCGAGGATAGCTAGTGCGTTGGGTGGACTTTTAACTTGGTTTAACCCTTTTTATGACATTGCACTTAGTTATGTGGGCTATTATGTGTTACTTGGATTAAAGGGGGATTTGTGCTTGGCTAAATTTAGAACCATTGAGGACTTACATGTGTGGTTTCATAAATACAATGTTTCTTTTAATTCACCCCTTTGTCAATGTTTCATATCTAGCCAAGTATCTCTTGAATTGTTGGGTTACAAACCCTTTGTGAATCATTTTGATGCTTGGTCATATAACAAGTTTATGCATCCTTGGTGTGTTGGTAGAATTGTTTCCACTAACACTAACCCTCATGCCATGAGGTCCTTGTTTTTGTTTGTTTTCCCTATGGTTTTGCTAGGTTTGGATTCGAGGACGAATCCTTTTCAAGAAAGGGAGAATGATGCATGCACGCCAAGCCAAGAGAAAAAGTTCAAGAACTTTGGCTTGAGTCAATACTTTGGAGGCGTGGAAGGAGTTTGGAATAAAGGGTTGAAGCTTAGGAATGTGCTAAAATGGAAGTGCAAGGCTACATATGGAAGACTACTCAAAAAAGGGAAAGGTGGCTATGGATGCAAAGTGGCTATTCTTGACATTCAAGTCTCATGCTAAAGAAGACCCTAAATTCATTAAGGGTATTTTTGTAATTATTTGTGTAGGCTATAAATAAGGGAGAATAGCTCATTTTAGGATAGATTATCTTGATGAATATTGAATATTAAATACTCTTTTGAGAGTTTGAGAGCTTGTTGAAGCTTTTGATTGTTTCAAGTTTAGAAAGGAGGGTTTCTTGGGAATCTAATTCCCTTGAGGTATTTCTCATAGGTTTAGGTTCTTATTTGGATATTTGAAGGAGGTCTTTTCTTCCTATAGAATCGGTTGCCTTTGATTCCACTTTTGTGTCTACCTTTCTATCCTTTTTATTTTTGTTTCTCTTATTTCTTTGTTTCCTTTGTTCTTTTAGATTCCGCATCTTCTCTTTTTTGTATCAAACTCAATGAAGGAAATCGAATATAAACTTTATGAACTTCAAACAACAACCTTCATGTTCCTTTCACAACCCTAGAATCTATGAGTTTAATTAATCTTTAATTTATTACATGAACTAATTCATGAAATGACAAAGATTCAACCATACAAAAAAGAAAAATATTAGAAAAATCTAGGGTAGCAGACCTTCTGAAAGTATTATATGTTTCTCCTCCTCGCAAAAAATATTAAATATGATGTGTATGGGTTATATGATAAAAATTGACGAAGGGTAGTAGATATAGTATTTAGGGGGTTTCAATTTGAATTCAGTTGGCCTAGATTCAACCAGGCCAACATTGGCCTACGGCCATACCTAGGGCTATGCTTGGGGCAGCGGCACAGGCCATTTGGGCAGACTTTTTATGTGGTCTGTCAATTTGGCCTACAGAGGTGCCTAGGGCCCTTCTATAGTGTGTTTTTCACTTTTTCTCTATTTCACCTCTGTTTAGCTCTCATCCTAATCGACTATTCTTGGTCATGCTCTGAATCATCATTCTCGGCTTTTACTCAGATATCAAATCTCCAATATTGATACACTATCAAATCCACAACACAAAGTTCCAGCAATCAACAACAAGAAGAACAAATGAAACAAGATCAACAAGTTGAACAACAAGTGCTAGTGAATCGAAAGAGCCCCACACGGCTTCACTAGACTTCAAGATAACAAACACAACAACACAACAATAACAATGTCACAAGAAGATAGTAACTTGACATATAAGATTCAAGAGTCTAAGAACCCTAACAACAAGAGAGGACCCTAAGACTAACGAATATTAACACAAAGTTCTTACTTGGACCAAGAGGAACTCTATGACCTCAAGATCCTTGTTTCTAGCCAAGATACAACACAAGTATCACTCTACTTGTGAGCTGGAATAGAGAGAGAGAGAGATCCAAAATTACAAGTGTTATGTTCAAAATGATAATGGAAGAACTACCCCAAATAACCCTAATATGTTCTATTTATATTACACCCAAATGAAGGAGAAGCAAAATGACCAGATGGTCCTTGTCATGGGGCAGCCTTGGAGTGTGAGTTTATTACACTTCAAGGTCGATGTTCACACTTAAAAACATTTAGACCATTAGGTGGACCAATCACCAACTCACAAACGGCCATTTACATGAACAAGGCTTGGAGTTTTTGTAATTCCCGAGCTTGGCTTCATGTGAATGGTCGTGGATTTGTTGGACAGCTTGCCCCACCCGTATCATCCTCTCCATCTTGAGAGGAATTTGACCTCAAATTCGGCATTTGGTCATCTCCAACCGCATCAACGAGAGAAAGATCACACACGTTGAAAGTGTTGTTGATACACTATCAAGTCCACAACACAAAGTTCCAACAACCAACAAGAAGAACAAATGAAACACAAAAATCAGCAAGAGAACTAGTGCTAGTGAATCGAAAGAGCCCCACACGGCTTCACTGGACTTTAAGATTATAAATACAATATTAACAAGATCACAAAAAGATAGTAACTTGACATAAAAGATTCAAGAGTCTAAGAACCCTAACAACAAGAGAGGACCCTAAGACTATTGAATATTAACACCAAGTTCTTACTTGGACCAAGAGGAACTCGATGACCTCAAGATCATTGTTTCTAGCCAAGATACAACACAAGTATCCCTCTCACTTGTGGGTTGGAATAGAGAGAGAGAGAACCAAAATGTTACAAGTCTTATGTCTCAAAATAATAATGGAAGAACTACCCAAATAACCCTAATATGTTCTGTTTATATTACAAGGCAAAATGAAGCAAAATGACCAGCTTGTCCTTGTCATAGGGGGGCGGCCTTGGAGTGTAAGTTTATTACACTTCAATGTCCCTCTTTACACTTAAAAACATTTAGATCCTTAGGTGTATCAATCACCAACTCAAACACGGCCATTTGCATGAAAAAGGCTTGGAGTTTTTGTAATTCCCGAGCTTGGCTTCGTGTGAAAGGTCGTGTACTTGTTGGACAGCTTGTCCCACCCGTATCATCCTCTCCATCTTGAGAGGAATTTGACCTCAAATTCAGTACTTGGTGATACATTATCAAGTCCACAACACACAAATTTCCAACAACTAGCCACAAAATCAACAAGCCAACACAAGATCAACAAGTTTCAACAAATGTTAGTGAATCGAAAGAGCCCCACACGGCTTCACTAGATTTCAAGATTACAAAAATAACATTAACAAGATCACAAAAAGATAGTAACTTGACATTAAAGATTCAAGAGTCTAAGAACCCTAACAACAAGAGAGGACCCTAAGACTATTGAATATTAACACCAAGTTCTTACTTGGACCAAGAGGAACTCGATGACCTCAAGATCCTTGTTTCTAGCCAAGATACAACACAAGTATCCCTCTTCTTGTGGGCTGGTTTACACAGAGAGAGAACCCAAAATATTACAAGTCTTGTGTTTCAAAATAATAATGGAAGAACTATCCCAAGAAACCCTAATGTTATCTATTTATATTACAAGGGACAAATGACCAGCATGTCCCTAAGCCATGGGGCGGCCTCAGAGTGTAAGTTTATTACCCTTCAAGGTCCCTCTTCACACTTAAAAACATTTAGATCATTAGATGAATCAGTCACCAACTCACACATGGCCATTTGCATGAACAAGGCTTGGAGCTTTTGTAATTCCCGAGCTTGGCTTCGCGTGAAGGGTCGTGGACTCGTTGGACAGCTTGCCTCACCCGTATCATCCTCTCCATATTGAGAGGAATTAGACCTCAAATTCGGCATCTGGTCATCTTCAACCACATCCACGAGAGAAAGATCACAAATGATGAAAGTGTTGTGCACTTGATATTCCGGTGGAAGGTCAATCTTGTAGGCGTCGTCATTGATTCTCTCAAGTACTTGGAATGGACCATCACCCCTCGACATTAATTTGGACTTTCTTTGAGATGGAAACCAATCCTTCTGAAGATGCACCAACACCCAATCTCTCGGTTTAAGAATGACTTTGTTTCTCCCCTTGTTGGCCCTCCTTGCAATCTCTTGGTTTTTCTTCTAAAGTTGAAGCCGCACTTTCTCATGTAACTTCTTCATAGAATCTGCCCGCTTGCTTCCATCTAAGCTAATCATAAGATCACTTGGCAAAGGCGTTATATCCAAATGGGTAAGGGGTTGAGGCCGTATACATACTCAAAGGGAGTCATTCCCGTACTTGAGTGTATGACACGGTTATAAGCAAATTCAAACAAGGGTAAGTGCTCTTCCCAAGAAGTCAATTTTTCTTTAACCATGGAACGTAGCATAGCACCAAAATTTCTATGTACTACTTCCGTTTGGCCATCGGTTTGTGGGTAGCAGGACGTAGAGAACAACAACCTGGTACCAAGCGTACCCCACATGGACTTCCAAAAGTGACTTAGGAACTTAGAGTCCCTATCACTCACAATGGTCCTCGGAATACCATGCAATTTAACAACATTATCAACAAATAAAGAGGCCACGCTAGGTGCGTCATCACATTTAGAGCAAGGAATAAAGTAAGCCATTTTAGAAAACCGATCGACTACAACAAAGATACTATACCGACCTCGTCGAGTCCTTGGCAGCCCCAACACAAAATCCATAGATATATCAAGCCAAGGACGTAGAGGGGTGGGCAGCGGGGTGTACAACCCATGAGGTAGGATCTGAGATTTGGCTCTCTTGCATTCTACACATTGGCCGGAAACCCTAGCCACATCCTTGCGCATTTTGGGACAATAGAATTGTTCCTCCAATATTTCGAAGGTCTTTTCGACCCCAAAATGACCCGTTAGACCGACATCATGTGCTTCCCTCACAAACAACTCTCTAAAAGAGCTAGAGGGTACACACAATCGTCTACCTTTAAATAAGTAACAATCAAACTTGGCATAGGTATTCGAACCCCTAGCCGAATCCCACTTGTCCCTACCCAATTCTTCACATTCCCTAAAGATAGGAGAGAAGTGAGGATCATTGGGATACAATCCTCTTAAGCTCTCAAAGCCCATCAATTTTGATGACAAAGTGGACACAAGAACGTGTTTTCTAGACAACGCATCGGCTACTACATTGTCCTTACCCTTTTTGTATTGGATAACATAAGGGAAGGTCTCAAGGAACTCAATCCATTTGGCATGCCGTTTGTTAAGCTTGTCTTAGGCCCGGAGATGCTTTAAGGATTCATGGTCCGTTCGGATCACGAACTCCTTAGGCCATAAGTAGTGTTGCCAAGTGGCCAAGGCTCTAATCAAGGCATACAACTCTAAATCATACGTGGAGTAGTTTAGAGTTGCTCCTTTGAGCTTTTCACTAAAGTAAGAAATGGGTTTCAACTCTTGCATCAAAACAGCCCCTATGCCTACTTTGCTCGCATCGCACTTGACTTCGAACGTCTTAGCAAAGTTGGGAAATTGTAACAAAGGCACGGAGATGAGCATAGTTTTCAAGGCTTCAAAAGCCTTAGCTTGCTCGTCACCCCACTTGAAGGGTTGTTCTTTCCGAATGACCTCGGTCAAGGGGGCGGCTATGGTGTTAAATCCTTTGACAAACCTTCTATAAAAACTAGCCAACCCGTGGAAGCTTTGTACTTCTCCAACGGTTTGTGGGGTTGGCCAATTTTTGATAGCGTTTATCTTGGGTTCATCCACTTCGACCCCTCTTGAACTAACAACAAAACCCAAGAAAACAACTTCATTAACACCAAAGGAGGATTTTTCCAGATTTGCATACAATTTTTCCTTTCTAAGGACATCAAGCACACATTGTAAATGCATCACATGCTCTTCTAAAGACTTGCTATAAACCAAGACATCATCAAAGTAGAAAACAACAAACTTTTCAATAAACGGCCTCATCACATGATTCATTAGCCTCATAAAAGTACTTGGAGCATTTGTTAGGCCGAAGGGCATAACCATCCATTCATAGAGACCAAATTTGGTCTCGAAGGCGATTTTCCATTCATCACCGGGTTGCATTCTTATTTGGTGATAGCCACTTCTTAAATCAATCTTTGAAAATAAACACGAACCATTCAATTCATCTAGCATGTCATTTAACCAAGGGATAGGGTGACGATATTTTACCATAATCTTGTTGATGGCTATGCAGTCCACGCACATACGCCACGTTTCGTCCTTTTTGGGCACTAGTAGCACCGAAACCGCGCACGGACTCATGATTTCCTTGATATACCCTTTGTTGAGGAGTTCCTCAACTTGGCGTTGCAATTTTTTGGTGTCCGTAGGGTTGCTCCTATAAGCCGGTCGGTTTGGCAATTGTGATCCCGGCACAAATTTAATTTGGTGCTCAATTCCCCGAAGCGGGGGCAATCCTTGCAGAATTTCTTTAGGAAATACATATTCATAATCCTGCAACACACAAGAAAGCAAAGGAGAAATGGAAGAGTTAGTGGGGTTAGTATTAAAACAATGATCCAAAAGTAACATAGGCATGTCCTCATCATGATCCACGAAGAGTTCCTTCCTTCTAACCAACATCACCATGTTCTCTTTCCCTTTTGAGGTTGAGGTAGCCCCAGATACGCCTACTACCCCACCTACGAGTTCCCCTCTTCTTCCTTCCTTTTCACATGGATGTCCCCTTTCCTTCAATTCTCTTATCTTTTGATGCCACTCATTTACTTGGGAGGGCAAAAGAGGATGAAGGGTGACCTTTTGGCCATCCTTCTCAGGTGTATATCGATTAGACCTCCCATCGTGTTTGGTAGACCTATCATATTGCCAAGGTCTACCTAGAAACAAGTGACATGCTTGCATTGGTATCACATAACAAAGCACTTCATCGTGGTAGTTTCCCACCTTAAATCGTATCACACATTGCCTTGTGACCTTTAATTCACCACATTCATTCAGCCATCGTAACTTGTAAGGACTAGTGTGCGGTGTAGTTGGTAACTTTAAGAAGTTTACCATAGCATTACTAACAACATTTTTACAACTACCATTATCAATCACCAAGGTGCACACACTCCCCTTTACAAGACATTTAGTATGGAATAGATTTTCCCTTTGGCTTGGGTCATCGATTGCCTTACTAATCACGACGCATCTAACTACAAAGTTTGGAACCACACACTCCCCTTCTTGCGGATAAAAATCTTCACCATCATCACCATCATCATCATGTGGTCCATTATCAGTTTTCTTTCCATCTTGAGGCTCAGCCTCATCCTCTCCCTTTTTAGGGTCTACCTCCTCACCAAGGTAATACAATCTCCCTTCCCGTAGGATCACATTGCATCGGTTTGGATATTCATTGGCCTTATGTACCCAAACTTGGCACTTGAAACATTGGAATCCCTTTGGGTTAGGATACTTGTGAGCTTCCGGTTTTGGAGGAATTTTGTGGACTATTTTGGGCTCGGGCAGCCTTGTAGTGGCGGGTTGGTCCTTATTTTTGGGCCAGCCCGAGGTGGCTTGTCCCCTTACCTTGAACGACGACCTCTCTTTAAGCTCCCTTTCAATCTTAAGAGTCGCTTGGAAAATACCTTCAACGGTATCAAACTTGTGGAGTGTTAAATGAGTGGAGATCTCTTTGTTCAACCCACACTTGAACCGGATGACGTCATCACTGATTTGTTCCCCACGATGATAAAGTTTTAACATGAGTTGCTGAAACTCATCAAAAGACGCCATCACACTCTTGTTTCCTTGATGCAAATTCTACAATCTAGCAAGCAACTCATGGCAATATCTCTCGGGAAGGTACCGTTGTCTAATTAAGTACCTTAACCAAAACCAAGGTGGTGGCTGGTAATCAACTAAATCATTACCAAACCACTTGATTTACTCCCACCAACTATTAGCATAACCCTGAAAATGAGCTATAACATAGCAGCCCTTCTTTTCTTCCGAGATATCATTAACTTGGAAAACTTTGTCACAAGCCGATTCACAAGCTAAGTAGGCCTCGAGGTCACTTTCACCTTAAAAGAAGGGCAGGCTCAACTTGATGGTGTTGATGCCTACATCTCTCTCTTGGTGTCGGTTTCCCCTTTCTCCATACCCTTGGTATCTCCTTGGATCTCCACGACCCCCTCTCATCTCCTCCTCCCTCATGTAAGCATCATCAAAGGCTCTATATCCTTCATATTCCTCTCTACCATATTCCTCAAAGTGGGCTGGATGGTTTTGGACATTTTGGACTTGAATTGGAGGAATTGGATTTTGTGGAGGTGGTGGTCTTTGGTTTAATGGAGCTTGGAATGGAGGATTCGGATTTGGAGGAGGTAGTTGTCGTCCAAATCCCTCTTGTGTGACTTGAGGAGTTTGGAATTGTATTGGTCTAGTGGGGTCTTGGTTTAAAAGGAAAGGAGTGGTTTGACTTGCGGCATTTAGTGGAGCTTGAGATATATTTAGCATTTAGTGCAATGTTTCAGGAGTGATGGTTGTGGAGGAAGTTCTATCATGCCCACTAATAGTCGACACTTCTCCCTTTATTGCTGCCAAATCCCCTCTCACAGCCTCAAATTCCATATTCAACCTTTCAAGTGTTCAGGTAACGGCCTCAAGAGTGACCCTCATGGAGTCAAGAGCATTAGTATCTATATCTTGGGACGTGGTCCCTTCCATTGCCAAGGTATTACACTCTTTGGATCACCTCACAATTGAGTTCCACAAGTGTTGTAGATTGGCTAGTAACCCATGAATCCTTTAAGGTATGAGTAAGCTCTTATTCGGAGCTGATTTTTGTTTGAAGACTCAAAGAATTCTCATTGGACTAGAACCAAGAAGTAACAACGTATTCAAAAGATAAAAAGCACCCAAGTAATCGTTGACACGAACAACGGATTCAAAGGACTAATTGATAACCTAGTAGGAATGTACTAGTTTGTTAATTAGTTCTAGAACCAAGTAAGGAAACCAAGAATCAACCATTAGAAACTAGGAAAAGAGTATCCAAATTTGAGTTTATTAGTGACGTGGCAGCATGTAATTGGTCTTGGGCCCACATGAATTATTTATTTTTGTCACAATTCTGAAATTTCAAGATTCACACAACTTGTAATGGTGACAAATGCTTTGGAGGGAACGTAAAGTCTTGTACTCTTTTTCAACTTTTCAAACTCAAAAGGTAAGATTTGACTATACTAATCCCACAAAACAAGGTTCCGTGATTTAAAGAAAAGTGGTTGTCAAGTCTAGGAAGTGATGTGTGCAAGTCTTCTCACCAACAACTTTATAACTTTTATCTTACAACCTTTTGGATCTATTTTATACTTTTGTTGTCTTAAGTTGTAAGAATAGATGAAGAAAAAGATGAACACCACAACAACCTTCAAGAACACAACATCAATTTCTTCAAGAACATAACACAAAGCCACCAATGGTCATCAACAAGGTACAACCTACGGTCCAAGTTCAAGTCACCACAACAATGGTAAATATTATAAGCTCAACTTTAGATCTAGACACCTTTAGTGTTGGTGAGAAAGAAAACAACACTAGAAACACACTAAACAAGTAAAATATCACCTAGATCTAAACACACAAGCACCAATTTCGGTCAAGACAACAAGATGGACAGATTTTGTTTTTGACCAAGAGATCCCTAGATTGGTAGTGTAGGAACACAACCAGCCATGCTTTGATACCAAATGATACACTATCAAGTCCACAACACACAAATTTCCAACAACCAGCCACAAAACAACAAGCCAACAGAAAATCAACAAGTTTCAACAAGTGCTAGTGAATCGAAAGAGCCCCACACGGCTTCACTAGACTTCAAGATTACAAAAACAATATTAACAAGATCACAAAAAGATAGTAACTTGACATAAAAGATTAAAGAGTCTAAGAACCCCAACAACAAGAGAGGACCCTAAGACTATTGAATATTAACACCAAGTTCTTACTTGGACCAAGAGGAACTCGATGACCTCAAGATCCTTGTTTCTAGCCAAGATACAACACAAGTATCCCTCTTCTTGTGGGCTGGTTTACACAGAGAGAGAACCCAAAATATTACAAGTCTTGTGTTTCAAAATAATAATGGAAGAACTATCCCAAGAAACCCTAATGTTATCTATTTATATTACAAGGGACAAATGACCAGCATGTCCCTAAGCCATGGGGCGGCCTCAGAGTGTAAGTTTATTACCCTTCAAGGTCCCTCTTCACACTTAAAAACATTTAGATCATTAGATGAATCAGTCACCAACTCACACATGGCCATTTGCATGAACAAGGCTTGAAGCTTTTGTAATTCCCGAGCTTGGCTTCGCGTGAAGGGTCGTGGACTCGTTGGACAGGTTGTCTCACCCGTATCACTTGGTCATCTTCAACTGCATCCACGAGAGAGAGATCACAAACATTGAAAGTGTTGTGCACTTGATATTCCGGTGGAAGGTCAATCTTGTAGGCGTTGTCATTGATTTTTTCATGTACTTGGAATGGACCATCACCCCTAGGCATCAATTTGGATTTTCTTTGAGATGGAAACCGATCCTTCCGAAGATGCACCCATACCCAATCTCTTGGTTCAAGAATGATTTTCTCTCTCCCCTTGTTGGCCCTCCTTGCCATTTCTTGGTTTTTCTTCTCAAGTTGAAGCCGCACCTTCTCATGTAACTTCTTCATAGAATCTGCCCACTTGCTTCCATCTAAGCTAATAATCAGATCACTTGGAAAAGGCGTCAAATCCAAAGGGGTAAGGGGTTTGAGACCGTATACACACTCAAAGGGAGTCATTCCCGTACTTGAGTGTAGGACACGGTTATAGGCAAATTCAATCAATGGTAAGTGCTCTTCCCAAGAAGTCATTTTTCCCTTAACCATGGAACGTAGCATACCACCCAAAGTACTATTTACTACTTCCATTTGGCCATCGGTTTGTGGGTGGCAGGACGTAAAGAACAACAACTTGGTACCAAGCCTACCCCACATGGACTTCCAAAAGTGACTTAGGAACTTAGAGTCCCTATCACCCACAATGGTCCTCGGAACACCATGCAATTTAACAACATTATCAACAAATAAAGAGGCCACACTAGGTGCGTCATCACATTTAGAGCAAGGAATAAAGTACGCCATTTTAGAAAACCGGTCGACTACAATAAAAATACTATCCCGGCCTCGTCGAGTCCTTGGCAGCCCCAACACAAAATCCATAGATATATCAAGCCAAGGACGTAGAGGGGTGGCCAGCGGGGTGTACAACCCATGAGGTAGGAGTCGATATTTGGCTCTCTTACATTCTACACATTGGCCGCAAATCGTAGCCACATTCTTGTGCATTCTAGGCAAATAGAATTGCTCCTCCAATATTCCGAAGGTCTTTTCAACCCCAAAATGACCCATTAGACCGCCATCATGTGCTTTCCTCACAAACAATTCTCTCCAAGAGCTAGCGGGTACACACAATCGTCTACCTTTAAATAAGTAACAATCAAACTTGGCATAGGTATTCGAACCCCTAGCCGAATCCCGCTTGTCCCTACCCAATTCTTTGCATTCCCTAAAGATTCGCAAAGTGAGGGTCCTTGGGATACAATCCTCTTAAGATCTCAAAACCCATCAATTTTGATGACAAAGTGGACACAAGAGCATGTTTTCTAGACAAAGCATCGGCTACTACATTGTCCTTACCCTTTTTGTATTGGATAACATAAGGGAAGGTCTCAAGAAACTCAATCCATTTGGCATGCCGCTTATTAAGCTTGTCTTGGGCCCGAAGATGCTTTAAGGATTCATTGTCTGTTTGGATCACGAACTCCTTAGGCCATAAGTAGTGTTGCCAAGTGGCCAAGGCTCTAATCAAGGCATACAACTCTAAATCATACGAGGAGTAGTTTAAAGTTTCTCCTTTGAGCTTTTCGCTAAAGTAAGCAATGGGTTTTAAATCTTACATCAAAACAGCTCCTATGCCTACTTTACTCGCATCGCACTCGACTTCGAATGTTTTATCAAAGTTGGGCAATTGTAACAAGGGCGCGATATGAGCATAGCTTTCAACACTTCAAAAGCCTTAGCTTGCTCGTCACCCCACTTGAAGGGTTGTTTTTTCTGAATGACCTCGGTCAAGGGGGCGGCTATGGTGCTAAATCCTTTGACAAACCTTCTATAAAAACTAGCCAACCCATGGAAGCTTCTTACTTCTCCAACGGTTTGTGGGGTTGGCCAATTTTTGATAGCATTTATCTTGGATTCATCCACTCCGACCCCTCTTGAACTAACAACAAAACCCAAGAAAACAACTTCATTAACACTAAGCGAGCACTTTTCCAGATTTGCATACAATTTTTCCTTTCTAAGGACATCAAGCACACATTGTAAATGCATCACATGCTCTTCTAAAGACTTCCTATACACCAAGACATCATCAAAGTAGACAACAACAAACTTTCCAATAAATGGCCTCATCACATGATTCATTAGCCTCATAAAAGTACTTGGAGTGTTTGTTAGGCCGAAGGGCATAACCATCCATTCATAGAGACCAAACTTGGTCTTGAAGGCGGTTTTCCATTCATCACCGGGTTGCATTCTTATTTGGTGATAGCCTTTTCTTAAATCAATCTTGGAAAACAAACATGAACCATTCAATTCATCTAGAATGTCATCTAGCCGGGGAATAGGGTGGCGATATTTTACCGTAATCTTGTTGATGGCTCAGCAGTCTACGCACATGCGCAATGTTCCATCCTTTTTGGGCACTAGTAGCACCAAAACCGCGCACGGACTCATGATCTCCTTGCTATACCCTTTGTTGAGGAGCTACTAAACTTGTTGTTGCAATTCTTTGGTGTCCGTAGGGTTGCTCCTATAAGCCGGCTTGTTTGCCAATTGTGATTTCGGCACAAAGTCAATTTGGTGCTCAATTCCCCGAAGCGGGGGCAATCCATGAGGAAGTTCCTTAGGAAATACATCTTCATAATCCTGCAACACACAAGAAATCAAAGGAGAAATGGACGAATTATTGGGGTTAGTATTAAAATAATAAGCCAAAAGTAACATAGGCGTGTCCTCATCATGATCCACAAAGAGTTCCTTCTTTCTAACAAACATCAACATATCTTCTTTCCCTTTTGATGTTGGGTAAGCCTCGGATACCCCTACTGCCCCACCTTTGGGTTCCCCTACGCGCCTCACTACAAAGTTTGGAACCACACACTCCCTTTCTTGCGAATAAACATCTTCACCATCACCACCTTCATCATCATGTGGTCCATTACCGGGTTCCTCTCCATCTTGAGGCTCGGCCTCATCCTCTCCATTTTTAAGGTCCACCTCCTCACCAAGGTAATACAATCTCCCTTCCCGTAGGATCACATTGTGTCAGTTTGGACACTCATTGGACTTATGTCCCCATCCTTGGCACTTGAAACATTGGAATCCCTTCGGGTTAGGATACTTGTGAGCTTCCGATTTTGGAGGAATTTTGTGGACTGTTTTGGGCTCGAGCAGCTATGTAGTGGCGGGTTGGTCCTTGTTTTTGGGCCAGCTGAGGTGGCTTGTCCCCTTGCCTTTAACGATAAACTCTCTTTAAGTTCCCTTTTAATCTCAAGAGCCGCCTGGAAAATACCTTCAACGGTATCAAACTTGTGAAGTGTTAAATGAGTGGAGATCTCTTTGTTCAACCCACACTTGAACCGGATGATGTCATGACTGATTTGTTCCCCACGATGATCAAGTTTCAACATGAGTTGCTAAAACTCATCAAAATATGCCATCACACTCTTGTTTCCTTGAAGCGAGTTGTACAATATAGCAAGCAACTCATGGCGATATCTCTCGGTAAGGTTTCATTGTCTCATTAAGTACCTTAACCGACACCAAGTTGGTGGCTGCCCATCAAGTAATTCATTACCAAACCGCTTAACGTACTCCCACCAAGTATTAGCATAACCCTCAAAATAATCTATAGCATAGCAGCCCTTCTTTTCTTCCGAGATATCATTAACTTGAAAAACTTTGTCACAAGCTGATTCCCAAGCTAAGTAGGCCTCGGGGTCACTTTCACCTCAACTTGATGGTGTTGATGCCTACATCTCTCTCTTGGTGTCGGTTTCCCCTTTCTACAAACCCTCGGTATCTTCTTGGATCTCCACGACCCCCTCTCATCTCCTCCTCCCTCATGTAAGCATCATCAAAGGCTCCATATCCTTCACATTCCTCTCTACCATATTCCTCAAAGTGGGCCGGACGATTTTGGGCATTTTGGACTTGATTTGGAGGAATTAGATTTTTTGGAGGAGGTGGTCTTTGGTTTAGTGGAGCTTGGAATGGTGGATTCGGATTTGGCGGAGGTACTTGACGTCCAAATCCCTCTTGTGGGACTTGAGGAGTTTGTAATTGTATTGGTCTAGTGGGGTCACGGTTTGGAGGGAAAGGAGTGGTTTGGCTTGCGGCATTTAGTGGAGCTTGAGATATATTTAGCATTTGGTACAATGTTTCGGGAGTGATGGTTGCGGAGGAAGTTCTATCATGCCCATTGGTAGAAACATGTAGAGGAGTAGAAGGGTGAGAATTCCTTTGACTCTCCACTTGTTCTAATCTCCCACTAATAGTCGACACTTCTCCCTTTATTGCTGCCAAGTCCCCTCTCACAGCCCCAAATTCCATATTCAACCTCTCAAGTGTTCGGGTAACGGACCCTCCTGAAGTCAAGAGCATTAGTATCCATATTTTGGGACGTGCTCCCTTCCATTGCCAAGGTATTTCACTCTTTGGATCACCTCACAATTGAGTTCCTCAATTGTTGTAGATTGGCTAGTAACCCGTGAATCCTTTTAATGTTTGAGTAAGCTCTTATCCAGAGTGGATTTTTGTAAAAAGCACCCAAGTAATCGTTGACACGAACAACGGATTCAAAGGACTAATTGACAATCTAGTAGGAATGTACTAGTTTGTTAATTAGTTCTAGAACCAAGTAAGGAAACCAAGAATCAACCATTAGAAACTAGGAAAAGAGTATCCAAATTTGAGCTTATTAGTGATGTGGCAGCATGTAATTGGTCTTGGGCCCACACGTTTTTTTTTTGTCACAAATCTGAAATTTCAAGATTCACACAACTTGTAATGGATGATAATGGTTTTGGAGGGAAGGTAAAGTCTTGTACCCTTTTTCAATTTTTCAAACTCAAAAGGTAAGATTTGACTACACTAATCCCACAAAACAAGGTTACGTGATTTAAGGAAAAGTAGTTGTCAAGTCTAGGAAGTGATGTGTGCAAGTCTTCTCACCAACAACTTTATAACTTTTGTCTTACAACCTTTTGGATCTATTTTACACTTTTGTTGTCTTAAGTTATAAGAATAGATGAAGAACAAGATGAACACCACAACAACCTTCAAGAACACAATATCAACTTCTTCAAGAACATAACACAAAAGCCACCAATGGTCATCAACAAGGTACAACCTACGACCCACTTCAGTCACTACAACAATGGTAAATATTATAAGCTCAACTTTAGATCTAGACACTTTTAGTGTTAGTGAGAAAGAAACCAACACTAGAAACACACTAATAAGTAAAATAACACCTATATCTAAACACACAAGCACCAACCTCGGTCAAGACACAAGATGGACAGATTTCTCTCTTTTTTCTTTTTTTTTGACCGAGAGAGAGCCCAAGATTGGTAGTGTAGGAACACAACCAGCCTTGCTCTGATACCAAATGATACACTATCAAGTCCACAACACAAAGTTCCAACAACCAACAACAAGAAGAACAAATGAAACACAAAAATCAGCAAGAGAACAACCAGTGCTAGTGAATCGAAAGAGCCCCACACGGCTTCACTAGACTTCAAGATTACAAATACAACATTAACAAGATCACAAAAAGATAGTAACTTGACATAAAAGATTCAAGAGTCTAAGAACCCTACCAACAAAAGAGGACCCTAAGACTATTGAATATTAACACCAAGTTCTTACTTGGACCAAGAGGAACTCGATGACCTCAAGATCCTTGTTTCTAGCCAAGATACAACACAAGTATCCCTCTCACTTGTGGGCTGGAATAGAGAGAGAGAGAACAAAAATATTACAAGTCTTATGTCTCAAAATAATAATGGAAGAACTACCCAAATAACCCTAATATGTTCTGTTTATATTAAAAGGCAAAATAAAGCAAAATGACCAGCTTGTCCTTGTCATGGGGGGGCGGCCTTGGAGTGTAAGCTTATTACACTTCAAGGTCCCTCTTCACACTTAAAAATATTTAGATCCTTAGGTGTATCAATCACCAACTCACACACGGCCATTTGCGTGAACAAGGTTTGGAGTTTTTGTAACTCCCGAGCTTGGCTTCTTGTGAAAGGTCGTGTACTTGTTGGACAACTTGTCCCACCCGTATCAGTTGTGCACTTGATATTCTGGTGGAAGGTCAATCTTGTAGGCGCTCTCATTGATTTTCTCAAGTACTTGGAATGGACCATCACCCCTTGGCATCAATTTGGACCTTATTTGAGATGGAAATCGATCCTTTCGAAGATGCACCCACACCTAATCTCCCGGTTCAAGAACGAATTTCTTTCTCCCCTTGTTGGCCCTCCTTGCAATTTTTTGGTTTTTCTTCTCAAGTTGAAGTCGCACCTTCTCATGTAACTTCTTCATAGAATCTGCCCGTTTGCTTCCATCTAAGCTAATCATGAGATTACTTTGCAAAGGCGTTAAATCCAAAGGGGTAAGGGGGTTGAGGCCGTATACATACTCAAAGGGAGTCATTCCCATACTTGAGTGTGTGACACGATTATAGGCAAATTCAATCAATGGTAAGTGCTCTTCCCAAGAAGTCATTTTTCCCTTAACCATGGAACGTAGCATAGCACCCAAAGTCCTATTTACTACTTCCGCTTGGCCATTGGTTTGTGGGTGGCAGGACATAGAAAACAACAACTTGGTACCAAGCCTACCCCACATGGACTTCAAAAAGTGGCTTAGGAACTTAGAGTCCCTATCACTCAATATGGTCCTCGGAACACCATGGAATTTAACAAAATTATCAACAAATAAAGAGGCCACGCTAGGTGAGTCATCATATTTAGAGCAAGGAATAAAGTGTGCCATTTAAGAAAACCGATCGACTACAACAAAGATACTATCTCGGCCTCATCGAGTCCTTGGCAGCCCCAACATAAAATCCATAGATATATCAAGCCAAGGACATAGAGGGGTGGGCAGTGGGGTGTACAACCCGTGAGGTAGGAGTCTAGATTTGTCTCTCTTGCATTCTACACATTGGCCGCAAATCCTAGACACATCCGTGTGCATTCTAGGCCAATAGAAATGCTCCTCAAATATTTCGAAGGTCTTTTCGACCCCAAAATGACCCATTAGACCGCCATCATGTGCTTCCCTCACAAATAACTCTCTCCAAGAGCTAGAGTGTACACACAATCGTCTACCTTTAAATAAGTAACCATCAAACTTGGCATAGGGATTTGAACCCCTAGCCGAATCCCACTTGTCCCTACCCAATTCTTTGTATTCCCTAAAGATAGGAGCAAAGTGAGGGTTCTTGGGATACAATTCTCTTAAACTCTCGAAACCCATTAATTTTGATGACAAAGTGGACACAAGAGCATGTTTTCTAGACAAAGCATCGGCCACTACATTGTCCTTACCCTTTTTGTATTGGATAACATAAGGAAAGGTCTCAAGAAACTTAATCCATTTGGCATGCCGTTTGTTAAGCTTGTCTTGGGCCCGAAGATGCTTTAAGGATTCATGGTCCATTCGGATCACGAACTCCTTAGGCCATAAGTAGTGTTGCCAAGTGGCCAAGGCTCTAATCAAGGCATACAACTCTAAATCATACGTGGTGTAGTTTAAAGTTGCTCCTTTGAGCTTTTCGCTAAAGTAAGTGATGGGTTTTAAATCTTACATCAAAACAGCCCCTATGCCTACTTTACTTGCATCGCACTCGACTTTGAATGTCTTATCAAAGTTGGGCAATTATAACAAGGGCGCGGAGATGAGCATAGCTTTCAAGGCTTCAAAAGCCTTAGCTTGCTCGTCACCCCACTTGAAGGGTTGTTCTTTCCGAATGACCTCAGTCAAGGGGGCAGCTATGGTGCTAAATCCTTTGACAAACCTTCTATAAAAACTAGCCAACCCGTGGAAGCTTCTTACTTCTCCAACGGTTTGTGGGGTTGGCCAATTTTTGATAGCATTTATCATGGATTCATCCACTTCGACCCCTCTTGAACTAACAACAAAACCCAAGAAAACAACTTCATTAACACCAAAGGAGCATTTTTTTAGATTTGCATACAATTTTTCCTTTCTAAGGACATCAAGCACACATTGTAAATGCATCACATACTCTTCTAAAGACTTGCTATACAACAAGACATCATCAAAGTAGACAACAACAAACTTTTGAATAAATGGCCTCATCACATGATTTATTAGCCTCATAAAAGTACTTGGAGTGTTTGTTAGGCCAAAGGGCATAACCATCCATTCATAGAGACCAAACTTGGCCTTGAAGGCGGTTTTTTATTCATCACTGGGTTGCATTCTTATTTGGTGATAGCCACTTCTTAAATCAATCTTGGAAAACAAACATAAACCATTCAATTCATCTAGCATGTCATCTAACCGAGGGATAGGGTGGCAATATTTTACCATAATCTTGCTGATGGCCCGGAAGTCCACACACATACACCATGTTCTGTTCTTTTTGGGCACTAGTAACTTCGAAATTGCACACGGACTCATGCTCTCCTTGATATACCCTTTGTTGAGGAGCTCCTCAACTTGACGTTGCAATTCTTTGGTGTCCATAGGGTTGCTCCTATAAGCCGGCTTGTTTGACAATTGTGATCCCTGCACAAAGTCAATTTGGTGCTTAATTCCCTGAAGTGGGGGCAATCCTTGCGGAAGTTCTTTAGGAAATACATCTTTATAATCCTGCAACACACAAGAAATCAAAGGAGAAATGGAAGAATTAGTGGGGTTAGTATTAAAACAATGAGCCAAAAGTAACATAGGAGTGTCCTCATCATGATCCACGAAGAGTTCCTTCTTTCTAACCAACATCACCATGTTTTCTTTCCCTTTTGATGTTGGGGCAGGGTATCCGAGGCTGCCCTAACTTTGGGTTTCCCTCTTTTTTCTTCCTTTTCAAATTTTCGTCCCTTTTCCTTCAATTCTCTCATCTTTTGATGCCACTCATTTACTTGGGAGGGCAAAAGAGGATGAAGGGTGACCTTTCGGCCATCCTTCTCAAGTGTATATCGATTGGACTTCCCATCGTGTTTGGTAGACCTATCATATTGCCAAGGTCTACCTAGCAGCAAGTGGCATGCTTGCATTAGTATCACATCACAAAGTACTTCATCGTGGTAATTTCCCACCTTAAACCGTATCACACATTGCCTTGTGACCTTTAATTCACCACATTCTTTCAACCATTGTAACTTGTAAGGACTAGTGTGCGGTGTAGTTGGTAACTTCAAGAAGTTTACCATAGCATTAATGACAACATTTGTTCAACTACCACTATCGATCACCAAGGTGCACACACTCCCCTTTATAAGACATTTAGTATGGAAGAGATTTTCCCTTTGGCTTGGGTCATCGATTGCCTTACTAATCATGACACGCCTAACTACAAAGTTTGGAACCACACACTCCCTTTCTTGTGGATAAACATCTTCACCATCATCACCATCTTCATCTTGTGGTCCATTATCGGGCTCCTCTCCATCTTGAGGCTCGGCCTCATCCTCTCCCTTTTCAAGACCCACCTCCTCACCAAGGTAATACAATCTCCCTTCCCATAGGATCCCGTTGCGTCGGTTTGGACATTCATTAGCCTTATTTCCCCAACCTTGGCACTTGAAACATTGGAATCCTTTTGGGTTAGGATACTTGTGAACTTCTGGTTTTGGAGGAATTTTGTGGTCTGTTTTGGGCTCAGGCAGCCTTGTAGTGGCGGGTTGGTCCTTGTTTTTGGGCCAGTCCAAGGTGTCTTGTCCCCTTGCCTTGAACGACGACCTATCTTTTAGTTCCCTTTCAATCTCAAGAGCCGCCTGGAAAATACCCTCAACGGTATCAAACTTGTGAAGGGTTAAATGAGTGGAGATCTCTTTGTTCAACCCAGACTTGAACCGGATGACTTCATGACTGATTTGTTCCCCACGATGATCAAGTTTCAACATGAGTTGTTGAAACTCATCAAAATACGCCATCACACTCTTCTTACCTTGACGCAAGTTGTACAATCTAGCAAGTAACTCATGGCGATATCTCTTGGGAAGGTGTCGTTGTCTCATCAAGTACCTCAACCGAAACCAAGGTGGTGGTTGTCCATCAACTAATTCATTACCAAACCGCTTGAGTTACTCCCACCAAGTGTTATAATAACCCTCAAAATGAGCTATAGCATAACAACCTTTCTTTTCTTCCGAGATATCATTAACTTGGAATACTTTTTCACAAGCCGATTCCCAAGCTAAGTAGGCCTCGGGGTCACTTTCACCTTCAAAGATGGGTAGCCTCAACTTGATGGTGTTGATGCCTACATCTCTCTCTTGGTATCGGTTTCCCCTTTCTCCATACCCTCGGTATCTCCTTGGATCTCCATGACCCCCTCTCATCTTCTCCTCCCTCATGTAAGCATCATCAAAGGCTCCATATCCTTCATATTCCTCTCTACCATATTCCTCAAAGTGGGCTGGATGGTTTTGGGCATTTTGGACTTGATTTGGAGGAATTGGATTTTGTGGAGGTTGTGGTCTTTGGTTTAATGGAGCTTGGAATGGAGGGTTCGGACTTGGAGGAGGTACTTGACGTCCAAATCCCTCTTGTGGGACTTGAGGAGTTTTAAAATGTATGGGTCTAGTGGGGTCACGATTTGGAGGGAAAGGAGTGGTTTGGCTTGCGGCATTTAGTGGAACTTGGGGTGTATTTAGCATTTGGTGCAATGTTTTGGGAGTGATGGTTGCGGAGTAAGTTCTATCATGCCCATTGGTAGAAACATGTAGAGGAGTAGAAGGCCGAGAGTTCCTTTGACTCTCCACTTGTTCTAATCTCCCACTAATAGCTGACACATCTCCCTTTATTGCTGCCAAATCCCCTCTCACAGCTCCAAAGTCCGTATTCAACCTTTCAAGCGTTCAGGTAACGGCCTCAAGAGTGACCCTCATAGAGTCAAGTGAATTAGTATCCACATTTTGGGACGTGGTCCCTTCCATTGCCAAGGTATTACACTCTTTGGATCACCTCACACTTGAGTTCCACAAGTGTTGTAGATTGGTTAGTAACCCGTGAATCCTTTAAGGTATGAGTAAGCTTTTATCTGGAGTGGATTTTTGTTTGAAGACTCAAAGAATTCTCGTCGGACTAGAACCAAGAATTAGCAACGTATTCAAAAGATAAAAGCACCCAAGTAATCATTGACACGAACAACGGATTCAAAGGACTAATTGACAACCTAGAAGAAATGTACTAGTTTGTTAATTAGTTCTAGAACCAATCAAGGAAACCAAGAATCAACCATTAGAAACTAGAAAAAGGGTATCCAAATTTGAGCTTATTAGTGATGTGGCAGCATGTAATTAGTCTTGGTCCAACGTGGCAGCATGTAATTGGTCTTGGTCCCACACGATTTTTATTTTATTTTTTCATCACAAATCTGAAATTTCAATATTCTCACAACTTGTCATGGATGACAATGGGTTTTGGAGGTAAGGTAAAGTCTTGTACTCTTTTTTCAACTTTTCAAACTCAAAAAGGTAAGATTTGACTATAGTAATCCCACAAAACAAGGTTCCTTGACTTAAGGAAAAGTGGTTGTCAAGTCTAGGAAGTGATGTTTGCAAGTCTTCTCACCAACAACTTTATAACTTTTGTCTTACAACCTTTTGGATCTATTTTACACTTTTGTTGTCTTAAGTTGTAAGAATAGATGAAGAACAAGATGAACACCACAACAACCTTCTAGAACACAATATCAACTTCTTCAAGAACATAATACAAAAGCCACCAATGGTCATCAACAAGGTACAACCTACGGTCAAATTCAAGTCAGCACAAGAATGGTCAATATTATAAGCTCAACTTTAGATCTAGACACTTTTAGTGTTGGTGAGAAAGAAACCAACACTAGAAACACACTAAAAAGGTAAAATAACACCTAGATCTAAACACACAAACACCAATCTCGGTCGAGACAACAAGATGGACAGATTTCTCTTCTTTTTTTTTTTTTTGACCGAGATAGCCCAAGATTGGTAGTGTAAGAACACAACCAGCCTTGCTCTGATACCAAATGATACACTATCAAGTCCACAACACAAAGTTACAATAATCAACAATAAGAAGAACAAATGAAACAAGATCAACAAGTTGAACAACAAGTGCTAGTGAATCGAAAGAGCCCCACACGGCTTCACTAGACTTCAAGATTACAAACACAACAACACAACAATAAAAATGTCACAAGAAGATAGTAACTTGACATATAAGATTCAAGAGTCTAAGAACCCTAACAACAAGAGAGGACCCTAAGACTAACGAATATTAACACCAAGTTCTTACTTGGACCAAGAGGAACTCTATGACCTCAAGATCCTTGTTTCTAGCCAAGATACAACATAAGTATCACTCTACTTGTGAGCTGGAATAGAGAGAGAGAGATCCAAAATATTACAAGTGTTATGTTCAAAATGATAATGGAAGAACTACCCCAAAAAACCCTAATATGTTCTATTTATATTACACCCAAATGAAGGAGAAGCAAAATGACCAGATGGTCCTTGTCATGGGGCGGCCTTGGAGTGTGAGTTTATTACACTTCATGGTCCCTCTTCACACTTAAAAACATTTAGACCATTAGGTGGACCAATCACCAACTCACAAACGTCCATTTACATGAACAAGGCTTGGAGTTTTTGTAATTCCCGAGCTTGGCTTCGTGTGAATGGTCGTGGATTTGTTGGACAGGTTGCCCCACCTGTATCAAATATTATTTTATTACACTCCAAATCCGTGCAAATTCCATCATACTTCATCCTATACACCAAATGTAACACCTTGAATCTCTGAACTATTATCCGAGCCATTTTTTAAATATGTATAGAATCAAACTCGATGATTTGTAAATATTTACATAGGTGTTAAGACCAATTCCGTAGGGTGGGAAGAGCTTTGGATATGAATTAAGGCTATAAGGAACTCCTACCAAGTGCGGGCCAAAACATCAAGTGCGAGCCATACTTTCTATAGCACTTCTGACATACTTCCCATGTCAGTTTGCCTAATTCACTCAGACCCAAAATACGGTAGAAGTGCAAGACTCACTTTGGAAGTGTGAACCACACTTATGTAGCACTTAGGCCCGATGGAAATTTTTCTCCTTTTAATTTAAGTCATTTTTTCGAACCCCTTTTCAGTTTTCTACACAATTTCAAGCCCTAAGTCAGTTTTCCTCTCCTCATGCTCTATCCCTAAGGTAAGTTCCTCCCACTCAATTCTAAATGATTTCTAGTAATTCAATTATTCTTTTTAGGATTCTTAATGAAATCCTACACCATAACCTAGGATTTTCAAGGAAAACTCCATCAAGACTCCAAGAACTGAATTCTTAAAACTTTCTCAAGTTAGAGTTCCTCCTTGACTTTGTGTGAAGCAAATTAAGGTATGTGGATATTCAACAAGGATTCTCCTTTCATCTTTTTACCCTAAAACATCAATTTTCTTAAGAACTTATGAACTTATGTAATTCGGTTTGCACCCGAATTTCATGATTTTGAATTATTAAGTTTTCTCATGGTTTAAAGTCCCTATTTGGGTTAGAATTTGTGAGTCCTATGGTTTATTCATAATTCATTCCTTATGATATGAACCCATAACTTGTGAATGGTTGGAATGGGTAAGAAAATTTATGATTTAGTAAGAACTGTATGATTTTAGCATGATTTCAATCATTTACATGATATGGCCCTATGGTCTAAGACTTAGCATGATTTTCAAGGATTTTACTATGGTCAGATGAAATAGTAACAGAAGCATGATTAGTTTTTAATTTCATAAACTAGTTTATGCTTATTCCATGAAAATTTACTTCAATATGAGCAATTAGTTATGTTTTGGCGAGTAGTGTTTAGCACAAAGAGAATAAGGGTTTCAGAAAAAAACCTAAATTCTCAAACTACGTGCCACCATAGGTTAAAAAAGGGGTCCTCACCGATTGAGACTGTCTCCCTTCACCTGAAATGGGCTCGTGAGTGAATTCATGCCATATCATAGTTCTCTACCACTGGTAAGGTAATGAACACCTTCCCTACAAAGGTTACAAGTAGGGCTCCATGTTTTCTCAAACGGGACATGTCGGTTAAGAGAATCTCTCATAACTAAGACGTTTTAGTCAAATAGGTGTATATATCCCACTGGTTTGTTCAGTTATGATTTTCCTCACACTTTACTTCTATGTTTTACTACTTCAGTCATTATTTGAAGGAAAGTGAATCATTATATACTTTTCATGTATGTTTTTTAACCTCCACATGATTTACCTCGGTTTTCCAGACATCATGCATTTCTCACACACTTAGTACATTCTATAATACTGACTACATACTCTTTTGTTATGCATCCTATCATGATGAAGTTTCTGGTACATGCCCTCAGCATCATGATTAGTTGCGACCACCAGTGCCTACTCCAGTTCAGTTGGTGAGTCTTTATGTTCCGAGGATTTGGTTATGTTCTCTTACTTTCAGTAGTTCAGGTTTATATTCAGTTCAGGCTTTTATGATTTTGGGGTCAGCTGGGGTTTTGTCCCAGTGGCTCTTTAGTATGTTTAGAAGCCTGTCTAGACTTGGTGGATATTTCAGCTCATTAGTATGTTCAAATTTTGTTCAGTAATATTGATAGACTTTGGATTTGTTTTTATCTATTTCCAGACTTATGAACTTCTAGCTTTTGCTTATCATTTTCAAGTACCTAAAATATGAATTTAGATTTATGGCAGATGCCATGGGTTAGCTTCAGGCTACTTGTAGTCCTAAGAACTTTCACATTCAGGGTGTACTCTCGAGGCATAACAGTTTTGGTTTTAGAGCCTAAGGTTTAAGGTATCGTGGGGTGTCTGACAAGCCGCATTACGTAGAGTCTTGTTCATGGGTTTGAAGCATGCAACACTTATGAGTAAGAGGCTACGAGATGTTATTAGGAATTATCCCATTTTTCATGATCTTTATCGTGGTATAGAGTTTAACTCTATCTCTTTTCTAACTCATGCTTCTCACGTGAAAGAAAATGTCTCCTTGTAGAGCCAACGGTCTCAAAAATGGCAACCAACACACCACAACCACCCACGGATCCTTTGAATGAACTGGTCACCCATGCTGAATTTTGGGCTACCTTTCAGGTGTTGGCCTACACAATAACCGCTCAGGTCAATCATCAGGTTGTTTTCTTAATGCAACAAAATGGAAACTTAGCTGCAGCCAGGGTTCGAGACTTCATGAGGATGAATCCACCTGAGTTTAATGGTTTGAAGGTGTGAGACGGGTGGGACAAGTTGTCCAACAATTCCACGACCATTCACACGAAGCCAAGCTGATGATACAGGTAGGAAAAGCTATCCAACAAGTCCATGACCATTCACACGAAGCCAAGCTTGGGAATTATAAAAACTCCAATCCTTGTTCATGCAAATGGTCGTGTGTGAGTTGGTGATTGATCCACCTAATGGTCTAAATGTTTTTAAGTGTGAAGAGGGACCTTGAAGTGTAATAAACTTACACTCCAAGGCCGGCCCATGGCAAGGACAAGCTGGTCCTTTTCCTTGTAATATAAATAGATAATATTAGGGTTATTTGGGGTAGTTTTTCCATTATCATTTTGAAACATAACACTTGTAATATTTTGGATCTCTCTCTCTCTATTCCATCTCACAAGTTGAGTGATACTTGTGTTGTATCTTTGCTAGAAACAAGGATCTTGAGGTCATAGAGTTCCTCTCGGTCCAAGTAAGAACTTGGTGTTAATATTCGTTAGTCTTAGGGTCCTCTCTTGTTGTTAGGGTTCTTCGACTCTTGAATCTTATATGTCAAGTTACTATCTTCTTATGACATTGTTATTGTTGTGTTGTTGTGTTAGTAATCTTGAAGTCTAGTGAAGCCATGTGGGGCTCTTTCGATTCACTAGCACTTGTTGAAACTTGTTGATCTTGTGTTAGTTTGTTCTTCTTGTTGTTGATTGTTAGGAACTTTTTATGTTGTGGACTTGATAGTGTATCAAGGTGGATGAGGATCTACAACACTTCATTGATGAGACACAAAAGGTTACCCAACTTATGCATATCACTGGGGTAGAAAGTGTGGAATTGGTATTGTATCCACTTAAAGGTGTTGTTCATGATTCGTATAAGCAATAAAAGAAAAGTAAGGTAGGAATACAGCTTTGATTGATTGGGAAATATTTAAGGTAGCTTTTGATGATAGTCTCCTTCCTTGGGAGATGAAGGAAGCTAAGGTAGAGGAGTTCATAAATCTCAAGCAAGGCTCTATGTCAGTGAATGAATACACCTTTAAATTCACTCAACTTTCAAGACATGCTCCAAAAATGGTTTCTGAGCCAAGGGCTTGCATAGGTAAGTTTGTTTCTGGTGTGTCTGAGTCAGTAGTCAAGGAGTGTAGGACCAGCATATTGATCAGAGATATGGACATCTCTTTTCTCATGACTATGCTTAATAGATTGAGATAGAAAAGTTAAAGGAAAAAAGAGAATGAGACCAAAAAGGTTAGGACTGGGCAATTTGAGTTTAGCAAAACATGTCAAGCAGGAGAAATCGCTCATAGTTTTCGCACCAATCATCAACCCCTTCACCATCTCCAGCTAGTACCCCAGCACCAAGTCTAAGAAAGAATAGTAGGGTGGAGCACTAAGTTCCAGGTAGCAGAACAGTGTCAGTAGAGGACGTACCTACCGAGTTTGCAAGAAGTATGGTAAAAATCATCATGATCATTGTATGGTAGGTAGGGATGGTTGCTTTAGGTATGGAAAGCCAGGACACCTACTAAAGGAATGCCCATCTACCAAGTAGGGTAGAATGGATGCTCGCACTCAGGCACAATCCACTTCTTTAGTAGCTCACATAGGTCTCCAAGCTCAACAGCAGGGTACTTCATCCAATGTCGGTGGAGGACAGCATCAAAATTACTTTTATGCTCTGTCTTCTTAAAAGGAGCATAAGATCTTCCTATATGTGGTCAGTGGTATGCTTTGAGTCTTTCATATTTATGCTTATGTGTTGTTAGATCCAAGATCAAATTTATCTTTCATAACCCCATTTGTTGCTATAAATTTTGGGGTCAATCCCATAAGTCTGTCTAAAACTTTCTTAGTGTCTACTCCTGTTAGAGAGTCAGTTATTGCTAAAAGAGTATACAAAAATTTCCCTATTACAATGCTTTATAGGGTCACCTCAGCAAATTTTTTACGGTTAGAAATGACTAATTTCGATGTCATTCTTGGCATGGATTGGATCCATTCATGTTATGCCACTGTTAATTGTCAAATCAAGTAGCTTCACTCCTTGGCAATCAGTCTATTACCCATCCCTGATCCCATTCTACTAAACGCAAGTACTCAGTAGGAATAATTGGTCGATTGAGCTCAAGAAATAGATATAGATTCTAAGTTTGAGACCCTAACTCTCTAGTCAGTTCCTATAGTCAATGAGTTCCTAGAAGTTTCACCTAGATACACAACCCATCTCTGTTCCTTCATACAAAATGACTCCAATAGAACTTAAGGAGTTGAAAGAACAACTCAAAGATCTCTTAGATAAAGGTTTCATTAGGCCCAGTGTTTCTTCGTAGGGTGCTCTAGTGTTATTCGTGCAAAAGAAGGATGGTATTCTCATAGTGTGTATAGATTACAAGTAATTGACAAGGTCACAGTCAAGAATAAGTATTCTATCCCCAAAATTGATGACATTCGATCAGCTTTAGGGTGTCTATTTCTTCTAAAAAATTGACCTCAGATCAGGATATCATCAGCTTAAGGTTAGGGAATGTGACATCCTAAAGACTACTTTTAGAACTCGGTATGGTCACTATGAGTTTGTAGTTATGTATTTTGGACTAACAAATGCTCCTGCAACTTTTATGGATTTAATGAACAGGGTCTTCAAGTAGTATTTAGACATGTTTGTCATTGTCGTTATCGATGACATACTTGTTTATTCTCAAAGTAAGGATGAGCATGCAGACCATTTGAGAATAGTGTTGCAGACTCTCAAGGATCGTTAGTTGTTTTCCAAGTTTAGTAAATATGAATTTTGGTGTCTGCTTCCTTTCTAGGTCATGTGGTTTCTAGTGAAGGTGTTCATGTAGACCCTCAGAAAATAAATGCAGTAAAACATTGGCCTAGGCCCATTACTATATTCGATATTAGAAGCTTTTTAGGTTTAGACGGATACTATAGGAGATTTGTTGATTGGTTCTCTTCGATAGCTACACCATTGAGCAGATTGACAAAGAAAAAGGTGAAATTCCAATGATCAGACTTGTGTGAGAGAAGTTTCCAAGAGTTGAAGTATATGTTGACTTCAACACCACTATTATCTTTGTCAGAAGGATTATATGGATTTTTGGTTTATTGTGATGCCTCTAGGGTCAGACTTGGATGTGTTATGATGAAAAATGAGAAGGAGATAGCCTATGCCTCCAGTCAACTCAATGTTCATGATAAGAATTATCCGACTCATGATTTGGAGTTGGCAGCAGTAGTCTTCGCTTTGAAAATTTAGAGACATTATTTATATGGAGTACATGTAGATGTTTTCACCGACTATAAAACTCTCCAATATGTATTCAGTCAGAAGGAATTAAATCTTTGTCAGAGGATATGGCTAGAGTTGTTGAAATATTATGACTTGAATGTACTCTACCATCCGGGTAAATCAAATATACTTGAAGATGCTCTTAGTAGATTGTCTATGGGTAGTGTAGCCCATGTTGCAGATGAGAAGAGGGAGTTAGCTAAAGATGTTCGTAGATTAGCCCAGTTAGGGATTCCTTTGCTTAATATGGATGACAGTGGTATGATGGTACAGAATGGTTCTGAGTCATCTTTAGTGGCGGAAGTGAAGGAAAAGTAGCGTAATAATCCAGTGCTGAGTTATTTGATAGATATAGTCCACCAAAAAAAGGTAGAGGTCTTATCCCAAGGGAGAGATAGTGCACTTTGCTATCAGGGTCGTTTATGCGTTCCTAATATTGACATGTTGAGAGATCGGATGTTAGCTGAGGCTCACGGATCTAAGTATTTGATCCATCCAGCTGCCACCAAGATGTACCATGACCTATTATTGGTGGAATGGTATAAAGAGGGACATAGGAGATTATATAGATAACTGTCCCAACTGTCAACAAGTTAAAGTTGAGGATCAAAGACCAGGAGGTACACTTCAGGCTATTAACATACCTATTTGGAAGTGGGAGGTTATCAATATGGATTTTATTATGGGACTTTCTCACACCAGGCATCAGCATGATTTGATTTGGGTCATCATAGACCGAATGACTTAGTCATCTCACTTCAGGCCAGTCAAAACCTTGGATACAGCTGAGGATTACGTAAATCTCTATATTCATGAGTTATTCAAACTTCATGGGGTTCCTCTATCCATTATTTCAGACCGGCCTAGCCCAATTCTTAATAGCTTCAACTTTCTACGGGTCTACCATAACCCCTTTCTTAGATACCATATGCCCTAAGAAGGACACTAAAGACAACCAGAACTCACGCTTAGAATATTTAGCATGTAGTTGCTTTTTTTTAAGCAACCCCAATATAGTACGTAGATGAGCTTCATGCTCTTCTTCACTCTTGGAGTAAACCAGAATATCATCAATGAAAATGATTATGAAAGAATCTAGGAATGACTTAAAAACCCCATTCATCAGACTCATAAAAGCACCTGGGGCATTGGTCAAACCAAAAGACATAACTAGAAACTCGTAATGCCCAAAACGAGTTTGAAAAGCACTCTTTGGGATGTCCTCTGCCCGTATCTTAAGTTGATAGTACCCTGATGATACTAGTGTGGATGGCATGGATGGCCCTAGCTTGGATTTCATGGATGATACGTATGATGTTGATGAAAAGAGAAGCTTGGAAGTTCGTGGAAGTGAAGAGGATGAAGAAAAGGGGCCATTTGTGCAAGTGGCTACCTCCTAAATCCAAGAATTAACAAGGGAAGGCAACCAAACAAGGCCCTTGTCTCATTAAAGGAAATATTGTAAAAAGTCAATGTCTTCTTTGTTTTCTTAGTATAAATAGGCTATTTCTTTATTTTGGAAGGCAGACTTTTGATGAATATTGAATATTGAGCTTTGAAACTTGTATTTTCTAGGTGAAGCCTAGCATTAGTGTAGTTCATAGTGAGTAGTTAGTTGGTAATTTTAGTAGTGTGGATCTTGGAATTATTGGTGAACTTCTTGGTTTGGTTAATCGGAGGTTGCTCATTTGTGGTTTCTTGGTTTCCTTTGATTTTCTCAAACTAGGGTTGGTGTTTGAATTGTTGAACTTAATTGGGAGGTGAGGGTATCAAGTCCCTTGTTGCCCATAAATTCAAGAGTTTGAATATTAATTCACATATCCTTCTTTTGTTTTTCTTTCCTTCTTGTTCTTCCCCCTTTGATTCTTATCATTTTGGTATCAGAGCCTTGGTTTAGGTTTGTTTTCATAAATTTAAATCTTGGGATATTGATCTATTCAAAATTTTAAAAAATCCAAAATTCTTCAAAAAATCCCAAAAAAATCCAGAATTTTTTTTTGGTTTGATTTGTTATTTTTGACACTAGATCTTGATTCCCTAGTATATTATGAGCCTAGATCTTGAATTTCATATGATTTGGAGGCGTAGAATTGGAGTTACCATTGAAGGGTTTGAAGCTTTTGAAACTTGGTGAATTTTTAAAAGTGGATTTATTTTTGGCTTGATTTTTGATACAATCCAAATTCGGTCCAAACCGTTCACTAGAAGTCAAGCACGAGAACTCCAAGCGCTTCAAGGAATGTTCATGAAATGAGAGGTACTTGAAGGCATCCTACTATCATCAAAAGGGTGCTACGTGGTGGTGATTGCATCTAAAGAGGATCAAGGGGCCTTGGAGGGATCAAACGGAAGCCGAGGAGGGGAAAATGGCACATGGAGTGCCCTGGAGAGCTCACCTGCGCCCGCAGGTGAGCCATATACGCGGGCAGATAGAGTCCAGTGGCACCTTTGGCCTTGAACTGCGTGGGCAGGTCCCCACCTGTGGGCGCAGGTGGCCTATGTCGGCTGCCAAGTCCAATTTTAAAAGAATGGGTCACTTTTGGGCCCAAGTATGTAATAAATGACTCATGGGTATAAATACCCAAACCATGCTTTATTTTTTCCTTAGTTTTTCTTGAATATTGATGAACAAATCACTTGAGAGAGTTTTTGGTAAGCGTTTGTTGAAGGTTTGCTTAGTAACGCGTGGTTTCGAGGGCGTTTCGATTCCCTCTTGGTCACCGTAGGAATTATGAGTAGTTGGTTAATGTAATTCGAGGGTTCTAGGGTTTAATATATCCTATTGTTCTTGAATACTCATCTACTTGTGTCTAATTTTTCATTTATCTATTGATTATCTTTTCGGTTCTTAGTTAAATTCTAGTTTTCATAGTTTTTCGGCTATCATTTGGTATCAAAGCCGAGCTTGAGTTCGTTCCCACGAATTCAATCTTGGGTTTTGTTATCTTGAAAGTCAAAAAAAAAAAAAATTGAAAATTCATTTTTAAGTAAAACCCCAAAAATATTTTTGTGTTTTGAGTCATTCTTGAAGTTTCAACACTAGATTTGTTTCCTCTAGTGTTATTAGAGTCAGAATCTTGAGCTTTGGATGTGTTTTGAGTAGATTTGAAGAAACCCTAAGGTTGTGTTCTTGAGTTTGAAGATAATTACAAGTGGGTTTGAAAAATCTGAAGATTTTGGTTGGGAATTGCGGCTTAAAATCACTTGGATTGTGTTCGGAAGGTTGAAAGAAGCTTGGGTTTTAAATTTTGTCAAATTCTGATTTCGTTTGAGTGAGGGTTAAATTTTGGTGTTCTTGAGGATCTTCATATCTTCAAGAAGAAGATTCATCAAAAGGTGTTGTTATATCCAAAAGAGGGCCAAGAGAATCAAGCAAAAAGTGTTAGTACCAAAGAATACTCCAAAAAGGGAAGGTACTAGGAAATAGAGAACCCAAAAGGGGACCGCAGAAGAGGAAATTCGAAGCTTCCAGCTTAGCTGCCAGGGCCACCTGCGCCAAGACATTTGCACGCAGGAGGGCACCTGCGGCCTTATGTGGCCAACGCAGGTCACATGCCCAGCTCACTGAATCCATCTGCGTTCAGCCATCTGCGTGGACAGGTAGTGGCCTGCGTCCGCAAATCAACCCAACGCACCTCAAAGGTCCAAAAACCGATTTTGCTCAGGTTCCATCCTTTTAGTTTCATTCATTGAATCCTAATCTTAATTCTTGATTCTAAAACTAATTAACCACTAGTAATTCACCTTCTTATTTGGTTGGTTGTTTTTTGAGTTCGTTTTCCTTCTTTGTCCTATTTCTTTTTGTGTTTTTCTAGTTTTCTTTTCGTCGTTACTTCTTGACTCAAGTCCGTAAATATTTCTTTTGAGTCTTTCAAACAAAAATCCAATCCGATCAAGAGAAGAGAATTGACACCTCAACTACCACCCGGAGAATAAGCCAATCCTTCAACATTTGCGAATCCAAGCGTGAGGCATACAAAGGTGTGTAGAGTTGTGAGGTTCTTTATTTAATGCTAACTTAATTGTTGTTTGTGTTTAGTGTTTCTTCTTACTAGGTACAATGGCTCCGAAAGATGATGCGCAAGGTTCTTTGGGAGAGGTTAACATGGAATCCTTAATGGCGGCTATTTTGGATATAAGACAAGACATGAATGAGATAAGAGGTCAAATGACCACACTTTAAGGGAGTATGTCAACTAGGATGAACAACATAAAGGGTCGTCTAAACTCCAACAACTCCACCCCCCAAAACTATCATGCCTCCTCTAGTGGACATGCTCCAGAAACATCCGCTACTATCTCCCCGAAAACATTCCATCAAATGTTCAATCCACCAAGACAACACAAGACCCCATAACCCAAGCCACTAACTATCCACATAAATGAAACCCCGTCCATCCACTAGAACCTCAATTCAACCAAGCCAATCAAAAAGGACCACTACACCAAATTCCCCGTGACCAAAACCCTCAACCTCAAGCACCACCAAACCAAAACCCTCACCTCAAGCTCCACTAAACCAAAATCCCCTACGCCAAATACCCCGTAACCAAAATCAGCCCATTCAAGTTGAGAGTGGAGGAGAAGAGGATCCACAAGTTGAGTTTGAAGAGTATGATGAAGAGGCCGTGCATGCGGAGTATTGGAGGAATAGACCCTTGCCTTAACGAGGATTGCAATGTCGAGGAGGAAGATTCGGTCCGGCACCTTATGGAAGAGGAAACTTAGGGAATCGTCCGAGTATGATGAAGAGGCTGTGCATGCAGAGTATTGGAGGAATAGATCCTTGCCTCAACGAGGATTACGAGGTCGAGGAGGAAGATTCGGTCTGACACCTTATGGAAGAGGAAACTTAGGGAATCATCCCCAAGGTGAGAACCAATAGAATTACAATGATAATCAAGGTGGCAATAGAGGTCGAGATAATGGGATCAATTCAATCAAGACTAGTCTTCCAATTTTCAAAGAAGAGAGTGATCCCGAAGCTTATTTAACATGGGGGTCTACTTGTGAAAGAATCTTTCAAGCCAATGATCTCACCGATGACAAGAGAAGTTGCTATGCCATAGCCCAATTCAAAGGATTTGCTATCACATGGTGGGAATATGCCAAGCGATTTGAAAATGTCTTGAATAATGGACAACCACCACCATGGGATGCTTTGAAGGCTCTCATGAGGAGAAAGTATGTGCCAGAAAGCTATAGGCATGCGTTACTTGCGAAGTTGTACAACCTAAGGCAAGGGAACAAGAATGTCTTAACTTACTATGATGAGTTTCAACAATTGATCATGAAAATTGAATATCAAGAGAATGAGGAATATTCTGTCATCCGTTTCAAGGTTGGCTTGAACAAAGAAATCTCCTCATCCATGACTTGCCATAAGTTTGCTACCTTAGAAGAAATCTTTCAAGCGGCCTTAGAAGTTGAGAGAGACATTAAGGAGCGGACATCTTTCAAGCCCAAGGGGTACTCGTCCACTAATCCATGGAGTACGAGCAAAGAGGTAGCCCAACCTTCTTCAGGATGGAACAAGAATAAGGACATCAACAAGTCTTATGACAAGAAGCCCATTGAGAAGACTACTCCAAGGTACCCACCAAGGAATGAAGGTAACAAGTACCCAACTCCTAATTCAAAAGGTTTTCAATGTTTTAAATGCCAAGGTTGGGGACACAAAGCGAATGAATGTCCTAATCGGAGGAACGTGGTACTTAGAGAAGGGAGGATATTTTACCTTGGGGAAGAGGTGGGACAAGAAGGTGATAGTGAAGGAGAAGCCCAAGAAGGAGAGAATTTAGAAGAAGATGAGAAAGTAGAGGAAGGAAATGAGGATGCTTGGCCTCAAGATGGAGAGTTTGAGGTTCCAAACATTGTGGTAAGATGAGTGATGTTATTAGTAAGGCCATAGATGACCCTAGTCAAAAGGAAAATCTATTCCATACTAAATGTCTCATCAAGGAGAATATATGCTCATTGGTCATCGATAGTGGGAGTTATGCAAATGTAGCAAGTGCCACCATGGTTAATTTCTTGAAGTTACCCACAACCAAGCACGCCACACCGTACAAGCTCCAATGGTTAAACGAGTGTGAAGAATTAAAGGTGACTAGGCAAGTTGTGATCCGATTCAAGATTGGGAATTACCATGATTAAATACTATGTGATGTCATTCCCATGCAAGCATGTCATATTTTTCTCGGAAGACCATGGCAATATGATCGTTCAACCAAACATGATGAAAGAACCAACTGGTATTCTCTTGAGTTGAATGGCTGGAAGTTTACCCTTCACCGTCTTTTACCATCACAAGTGAATGAGGTACATCAAAGAATGAGGGAGTTGAAAGAGAAGGGTAGTAAAGAAGGGGAGGAGGAAACCCAAGAAGAGGAGAGTGATGAAGCAAAAGAGAGGAGGAAGTTAAAGGAAAAGACCCAAATGGTGATGTTGGCAAGGAACAAGGACTTGTTTAGTGAGGCTAATGATGAGGAGCCCATCCTCTTTTTTGCCCATGCCTTTCATGCTAACCACTCTACTTCTCCTATTCCCCATTCTATTTCTCTTGTTTTGCAGGAATTCGAAGATGTGTTTCCAAAGGAGCTACCACAAGGGTTACCCCCACTTCGGGGAATTGAGCATAAAATAGACTTCGTGCTGGGCTCACAATTGCCTAACAAGTCGGCTTATAAAAGTAACACAACGGACACCAAAGAGCTTCAAAGACAAGTTGAGGAACTTCTCAACAAGGGATATATCAAAGAAAGCATGAGCCCATGTGCGATTCCGGTACTATTGGTCCCAAAGAAAGATAGAACTTGGCGCATGTGTGTTAATTGTCGGGCCATCAACAAGATAATGGTAAAGTATCGCCCCCCTATACCTAGATTGGATGATATGTTAGATGAATTAAATGGTTCTTGTGTGTTTTCAAAGATTGATCTTAGGAGTGGGTACCATCAAATCTGAATGAGCCCCGGTGATGAACGGAAAATCGCCTTCAAGACCAAGTTTGGTCTCTATGAATGGATGGTTATGCCATTTGGACTCGCCAACGCTCCTAGTACCTTTATGCGGTTAATGAACCATGTGATGAAACCGTTTATAGGGAAGCTTGTTGTGGTATACTTTGATGATATCTTAGTCTATAGCAAGTCCATAGATGACCATGCTAAGCACTTGAAATGTGTTTTTTATGTGCTTAGAAAGGAGAAATTATTTGCTAATCTTGAGAAATTCTCCTTTTGTGTTGATGAGGTTGTCTTTTTGGGCTTTGTTGTAATCTCCCGGGCTGTTGAAGTGGATGAATATAAGATAGACGCTATAAGAAATTGGACAGCTCCACAATCCATTGGTGACGTGAGAAGTTTTCATGGATTGGCTAGTTTCTATAGAAGGTTTGTCAAAGGGTTTAGTACCATAGCCGCCCTATTAATCGAGGTAATCCGAAAGGATAAGCCCTTTAAGTGGGGAGACGAGCAAGCAGAGGCATTTGAGACCTTGAAAACAATGCTTAGCTCCGCCCCTTTATTAAAATTCCCCGACTTTGGAAAAATGTTTGAAGTCGACTGTGATGCTAGCAAGGTAAGCATTGGAGCCGTCTTAATGCAAGACCAAAAGCCCATTGCATACTTTAGTGAAAAGCTCAATGGAGCAACCTTGAACTACTCTACGTATGATCTTGAGTTGTATGCCTTGATTAAAGCTTTGGGCAATTGGCAACACTACTTGTGGCCTAAGGAATTTGTGATTCGAACCGACCATGAATCTTTGAAACACCTTAGGGCCCAAGACAAATTGAAAAAATGGCATGCCAAGTGGATTGAGTTCTTAGAAACTTTCCCTTACGTAATCCAATACAAATAGGGGAAGGAGAACGTTGTGGCCGATGCCTTGTCCCAAAATCATGTGTTACTTAGTACTTTGTCTTCTAAATTGATTGGGTTTGAATGCTTGAAGACATTGTATCCCAAGGACCCTAAATTTTCTCAAATCTTTAAGGATTGTGAGGAATGGGGAAGGGAAAAATGGCTTAGGGATAGAACTTCTATACCCTACTCGAGGTTTGATGGATTCCTATTCAAAGGAAAGAGATTGTGTGTTCCCTCTAGCTCTTGGAGAGAGTTGTTTGTAAGAGAGGCACACGATGTGGTATGATGGGTCACTTTGGAATTGACAAGACCCTTGGAATCCTAGAGGAACAATTCTATTGGCCCAAAATACGGCACGATGTTGCACAAATTTGTGGTCAATGTATGGATTGTAGAAGTACGAAGTCATGCCTTCTCCCTCAAGGGTTATATACCCCACTTCCCACTCACCTACATCTATGGCTCGACATATCTATGGACTTTGTATTGGGATTGCCTAGGACAAGGAGGGGAAGAGATAGTATCTTTGTTGTGGTTGATCATTTCTCAAAAATGGCTCATTTTATTCCGTGCCACAAGTGTGATGATGCCTCTAATGTGTCATCCTTATTTATAGAGCATGTTGTGAAGATACATGGAATTCCCTGGACCATTGTTAGTGATAGGGACTCTAAGTTCCTTAGTCACTTTTGGAGGTCATTGTGGGGTAGGCTTGGCACCAAATTGCTTTTCTCAACATCTTGCCACCCACAAATCGATGGTCAAACTGAGGTTGTGAATAGGACCTTGGGTTCTATGCTCCACACCATGGTTAAAGGGAAAATGGCCTCTTGTGAGGATCATTTACCCTTAGTCGAATTTTCTTACAATCGTGTTATTCACTCGATATTGGTATGACTCCTTTTGAATGTGTTTATGGTTTTAACCCCCTAACCCCCTTAGATATCACCCCTTTGTCTAGTGATGTTGTGATTAGCTTAGATGGGAGAAAAAGAGTAGAAGAAATGAAGAAGATGCATGAGAAAGTGAGGCTTCACCTTGAGAAAAAAGAATCAAGCAATAGCCAAAAGAGTGAACAAAGGGAGGAGAAGACTTGTACTTGAACCGGGGGATTGGGTATGGGTACATCTCCGGAATGACCGGTTCCCAACCCAAAGGAAAGTTAAATTGATGCCTCGAGGTGATGGCCCATTCCAAGTACTTGAGCGGATAAATGACAATGCTTAGAAGGTTGACCTTCCACCGGAGTATCAAGTGCACAACACATTTAATGTGTGCGATCTCTCACCCTTTGTTATGATAGAGGATGAGAATTTGAGGTCAAATTCTTCTCAAGATGGAGAGGATGATACAATCCAAATTCGGTCCAAATCGTTCACTAGAAGTCAAGCACGAGAACTCCAAGCGCTTCAAGGAATGTTCATGAAACGAGAGGTACTTGACGGTATCCTACTACCATAAAAAGGGTGCTACGTGGTGGTGATTGCATCTAAAGAGGATCAAGGGGCCTTGGAGGGGTCAAACGGAAGCCGAGGAGGGAAAAATGGCACATAGAGTGCCATGGAGAGCTCACCTGCACCGGCAGGTGAGCCACATGCGCGAGCAGATAGAGTCAAGTGGCACCTGCGGCCTTGACCTGCATGGTCAGGTGGCCACCAGCAGGCACAGGTGGCCTATGTCGGCTGCCAAGTCCAATTTTAAAAGAATGGGTAACTTTTGGGCCCAAGTATGTAATAAATTACCCATGGGTATAAATACCCAAACCATGCTTTATTTTTTCCTTAGTTTTTCTTGAATATTGATGAACAAATCTCTTGAGAGAGTTTTTGGTAAGCGTTTGTTGAAGGTTTACTTAGTAACGCATGGTTTTGAGGGCTTTTTGATTCCCTCTTGGTCACCGTAGGAATTAGGTGTAGTTGGTGAATGTAATTCGAGGGTTCTAGTGTTTAATATATCCTATTGTTCTTGAATACTCATCTACTTGTGTCTAATTTTTCATCTATCTATTGATTATCTTTTCGGTTCTTAGTTAAATTCTAGTTTTCATAGTTTTTCGGCTATCAATTTTGAAGACTAAGAATTAGTGGGTTTGTTCGTGGTATTAAAAGGAGCGCGTGGGAGAAAATTTTATTGAATTTGGAGCAAAAACGAAGGAGTTATAAACACTTGAAGATTGAGTTCTTTTCGTTTGTTCTTGAGCATCTTCATCTTGTTCTTGAAGATGAAGGTAAAAAGTATACATTGATTCAAAAATGTTGAGGTCAAAATTGGTCAAGGTGTTAGAGTGTCCATTTGTGGAAATTTGAAAAAAAAAATTAAATTAATTTTCCACATGGCACCACGTCAACGCCAACTCAGCAGTCAATAGCTGTCACATAAACAAAAAAATCTCAGTGCCATTAAAAGGGTTAGACGCTTGTTGTGGCACCCAAACCAGTAAGCTTCTAAAGTTCAGTGCCCTAGGAAGGGCCAGATGCTTGCTGGGACGCTCAAACTAGTAAGCTCTTAAAAATTCTCTAAGTGTCCAAACTTCATGATTCATTATTCAAACTTTTTCTCCTTCAATTTCCTAACTAATTAACAAGTAATTAACATATTTAATCACTTGTTAACTAGTTTTAAAACACCAAATCACTTATTTGATCCTTCAAATTAAGCAACACATGTAACTTTTCTACTTTTGTTACTTAGTTTTTTTTTACTCTATTTTCTTTCGTGCTTCATTTCTTCGACTTTTCTCATCTTAATTTGTAGATAAACTTCTTTATTCAAGTCCTTTTAGCTTTAATCAAGTTGTACTTCTATAAAGAGTCACAAGAATCCACTCCACCACAAAGGATAGGTGATCTTGAATTGATCGAGCGAAGCTAGTTCAATATAAATTTTGAGACGACACTACAGAAGGTCAGTTGAGAGTTTACATACGAGTGACGTGAGGATTTTTACCACTAATGATGCAAGAAAGAAGACGTGGAAGCTAAAATAACAAAGTAAACAAAGAAACAAGATTAAACAAAGATAAAAGGGATAGAAAGGTAGACACAAAAGTGGAATCAAAGGCAACCAATTCTATAAAAAGAAAAGACCTCCTTCAAATATACAAATAAGCACCTAAACCTATGAGAAAGACCTCAAGGGAATTAGATTCCCAAGCAAGCCTCCTTTCTAAACTTGAAACAATCAAGAGCTTCAACAAGCTCTCAAACTCTCAAAAAAGTATTTAATATTCAATATTCATCAAGATAATCTACCCTAAAATGAGTTATTCCCCCTTATTTATAGCCTACACTAATAATTACAAAAAATACCCTTAATGAAATAAGGGCCTTCTTTAGCATGAGGCTTGAATATCAAGAATAGCCACTTTACGTCTATAGCCTCTTTCTTCCCTTTTTGCCTTTCTTTCTTGTACTTCCACCTTAGCATATTCTCAAGCTTCAACTCTTCCATTCATGATATTGATGAGGCTCGGCTTGCACCATTCTCCCTTTCTTGAAAAGGATTCGTCCTCGAATCCAAACCTAGCAAAACCATAAGGAAGACAAACAATAACAAGGGCCTCATAGCATGAGGATTAGCACAAGGGTTAATAAATTCACCAACATGCCAAGGATACACAAACTTATTATATAACCAAACATTAACTAGTCTTATGAAGAATAAATCTTCACATGTAGCACAAAGTACTTGGCTAGTCCAAAGATCAATAAATAAAGATATCATCAAGGAACCAATAGGTTTGAAACACCAACTAGGTACGCACACATTGGTTCTATACACAAAGCACAAACAATCTTCTATTTCAAGACAAAACCATTTTTGAGATGGATCCATGGCCAACTCCCACACTTGGAAAGTGTCACCAAGGTCAAAAGGAAAGATTACCCATGCATCTTGATCAAGAAAACAACCATTTGTCCCAAATAAACTCCTACCAACATACGACTTACCCTCCCCACAAGAATGAGCATCATCATATGCAAATAGATAGTAAAGAAAGGTATCATACAAAATAACTTCATCTAAGGTGTCCTCACGTGTAAGATCACTAGAAGACTCAAGAATATCAAGTATACTGACACAATCCAAATCCGGTCCAAATCGTTCACTAGAAGTCAAGCACGAGAACTCAAAGTGCTTCAAGGAATGTTCATGAAACGAGAGGTACTTGATGGCATCCTACTACCATCAAAAGGGTGCTACGTGGTGGTGATTGCATCTAAAGAGGATCAAGGGACCTTGGAGGGTCAAACGGAAGCCAAGGAGGGAAAAATGGCACATGAAGCCCCCTGGAAAGCTCACCTGCACCCGCAGGTGAGCCACATGTGCGCCCAGATGGTAGGCAGTGGCACCTGCGGCCTTGAACTGCGTAGGCAGGTGGTCTATTTCGGCTGCCAACCCAATTTTTAAAGGAATGGGTCACTTTTGGGCCCAATTATGTAATAAATGACCCATGGGTATAAATACCCAAACCATGCTTTATTTTCCTTAGTTGTTTCTTGAATATTGATGAACAAATCTCTTGAGAGAGTTTTTGGTAAGCGTTTGTTGAAGGTTTGCTTAGTAATGCGTGGTTTCGAGGGCGTTTCGATTCCCTCTTGGTCACCGTAGGAATTAGGTGTAGTTGGTGAATGTAATTCAAGGGTTCTAGGGTTTAATATATCCTATTGTTCTTGAATACTCATCTACTTGTGTCTAATTTTTCATCTATCTATTGATTATCTTTTCGATTCTTAGTTAAATTCTAGTTTTCATAGTTTTTCGATTATCATTTGGTATCAGAGCCGAGCTTGAGTTCGTTCCCACGAATTCAATCTTGGGTTTTGTTATCTTGAAAGTCAAAAAAAAAATTGAAAATTCGATTTTAAGAAAAACCCCAAAAAAAATATTTTTTTGTGTTTTGAGTCATTCTTGAAGTTTCAACAATAGATTTGTTTCCTCTAGTGTTATTAGAGTCGAAATCTTGAGCTTTGGATGTGTTTTGAGTAGATTTGAAGAAACCCTAAGGTTGTGTTCTTAAGTTTTAAGAAATATAAAAATGGGTTTGAAAAATCTGGAAATTTTGGTTGGGATTAGAGGCTTAAAATCACTTGGATTGTGTTCGGAAGGTTGAAAGAAGCTTGGGTTTAAAATTTCGTCAAATTTCGAGTTCGTTTGAGTGAGGGTTAAATTTTGGTGTTCTTGAGGATCTTCATATCTTCAAGAAGAAGATTCATCAAAAGGTGTTGTTAGATCCAAAAGAGGGCCAAGAGAATCAAGCAAAAAGTGTTAGTACCAAAGAATATTCCAAAAAGGAAAGGTACTAGGAAAGATAGAACCCAAAAGGGGCCCACAAAAGAGGAAAATTTGAAGCTCCCAGCTAAGCTGCCAGGGCCACCTGCGCCAAGACATGTGCACATAGGAGGGCACCTGCGGCCGCATGTGGCCAACGCAGGTCACATGCCCAGCTCACTGAATCCATCTGCGTTCAGCCATCTGCATGGGCAGTTCGTGGCCTGCGTCCGTAGGTTACCCCAACGCCCCTCAAGGGTCCAAAAACCGATTTTGCTCAGATTGCATCCTCTTAGTTTCATTCATTGAATCCTAATCCCAATTCTTGATTCTAAAACTAATTTACCACTAGTAATTCACCTACTTGGTTGGTTAGTTCTTGAGTTCGTTTTCCTTCTTTGTCCTATTTGTTTTTGTGCTTTTCTAGTTTTCTTTTCGTCGTTACTTCTTGACTCAAGTCCGTAAATATTTCTTTTGAGTCTTTCAAAGAAAAATCCAATTCGATCAATAGAAGAGAATTGACACCTCAACTACCACCCGGAGAATAAGCCAATCTTCAACATTTGCGAACCCATGCGTGAGGCATACAAAGGTGTGTAGAGTTGTGAGGTTCTTTAGTTAACGCTAACTTAATTGTTGTTTGTGTTTAGTGTTTCTTCTTACTAGGTACAATGGCTCCGGAAGATGATGCGCAAGGTTCTTTTGGAGAAGTTAACATGGAATCCTTAATGGCGGCTATTTTGGGTATGAGACAAGACATGAATGAGATAAGAGGTCAAATGACCACACTTCAAGGGAGTATGTCAACTAGGATGAACAACATAGAGGGTCGTGTAAACTCCAACAACTCCACGCCCCAAAACTATCATGCCTCCTCTAATGGACATACTCAAGACGTATCCGCTACTATCTCCCCAAAAACATTCCATCAAATGTTCAATCCACCAAGACAAACACAAGACCCCATATCCCAAGCCACTAACTATCCACATAACCGAAACCCCGTCCGTCCACTACAACCTCAATTCAACCAAGCCAATCAAGAAGGACCATAAGACCAAATTCCCCGTGACCAAAACCCTCAACCTCAAGCACCACCAAACCAAAACCCTCTACCTCAAGCTCCACTAAACCAAAATCCCCCACACCAAATACCCCGTAACCAAAATCAGCCCATTCAAGTTGAGTGAGTAGGAGAAGAGGATCCACAAGTTGAGTTTGAAGGGTATGATGAAGAGGCCGCGCATGCGGAGTATTGGAGGAATAGACCCTTGCCTCAACGAGGATTGTGAGGTCGAGGAGGAAGATTTGGTCCGGCACCTTATGGAAGAGGAAACTTAGGGAATTGTCCACAAGGTGAGGACCAATGGAATTACAATGATAATCAAGGTAGAAATGGAGGTCGAGATAATGGGATCAATTATATCAAGAAGAGTCTTCCAATATTCAAAGGAGAGAGTGATCCCGAAGCTTACTTAACATGGTAGTCTACTTGTGAAAGAATCTTTCAATCCAATGATCTCACCAATGACAAGAAGAGTTGCTACGCCATAGCCCAATTCGAAGGACTTGCAATCACATGGTGGGAATATGCCAAGCGATTTGAAAATGTCTTGAATAATGGACAACCACCACCATGGGATGCTTTGAAGGGTCTCATAAGGAGAAAGTATGTGCCGAAAAGGTATAGGCATGAGTTACTTGACAAGTTGTACAACCTAAGGCAAGGGAACAAGAATGTCTTAACTTAGTTTGATGAGTTTCAACAACTGAACTTGAAACTTGAAGGTCAAGAGAATGCTGAACATTCCATCATCCGTTTCAAGGTTGGTTTGAACAAAGAAATCTCCTCATCCATGACTTGCCATAAGTTTGCTACCTTAGAAGAAATCTTTAAAGCGGCCTTAGAAGTTGAGAGAGACATTAAGGAGCGAACATCTTTCAAGACCAAGGGGTACTCGTCCACTAATCCATGGAGTAAGAGCAAAGAGGTAGCCCAACCTTCTTCGGGATGGAACAAGAATAAGAAAATCAACAAGTCTTATGACAAAAAGCCCATTGAGAAGACTACTCCAAGGTACCCACCAAGGAATTAAGGTAACAAGTACCCAACTCCTAATTCTAAAGTTTTTCAATATTTTAAATGCCAAGGTTGGGGACACAAAGCGAATGAATGTCCTAATCGGAGGAACGTGGTACTTAGAGAAGGGAGGATATTTTACCTTGGGGAAGAAGTGGGACAAGAAGGTGATAGTGAAGGAGAAGCCCAAGAAGGAGAGAATTTAGAAGAAGATGAGCAAGTAGAGGAAGAAAATGAGGATGCTTGGCCTCAAGATGGAGAGTTTGGGGTTCCAAACTTTGTGGTAAGACGAGTGATGATTAGTAAGGCCATAGATGACCCTAGTCAAAGGAAAAATCTATTCCATGGTTTGGAACCTCAAGATGGAGAGTTTGGGGTTCCAAACTAAATGTCTCATCAAGGAGAATATACGCTCATTGGTCATCGATAGTGGGAGTTGTGCAAATGTAGCTAGTGCCACCATGGTTAATTTCTTGAAGTTACCCACAACCAAGCATGCCACACCGTACAAGCTCTAATGGTTAAACGAGTGTGGAGAATTAAAGGCGACTAGGTAAATTGTGATCCAATTCAAGATTGGGAATTACCATGATGAAATACTATGTGATGTCATTCCCATACAAGTGTGTCATATCTTGCTCGAAAGACCATGGAAATACGATCGTTCAACCAAACATGATGGAAGAACCAATCGGTATTCTCTTGAGTTGAATGGTCGGAAGTTTACCCTTCACCCTCTTTTACCATCACAAGTGAATGAGGTACATCAAAGAATGAGGGAGTTGAAGGAGAAGAGTAGTAAAGAAGGGAAGGAGGAACCCCAAGAATAGGAGAGTGATAAAGCAAAAGAGAGGAGGAAGTTGAAGGGAAAGACCCAAATAGTGATGTTGGCTAGGAACAAGGACTTGTTTAATGAGGCTAATGATGAGGAGACAATCCTCCTTTTAGCCCATGCCTTTCATGCTAAATACTCTACTTCTCCTATTCCCCATTCTATTTCTCTTGTTTTGCAGGAATTCGAAGATGTGTTTCCAAAGGAGCTACCACAAGGGTTACCCCCACTTCGAGGAATTGAGCATCAATAGACTTCATACCGGTGCTCAATTACCTAACAAGCCGGCTTATAGAAGTAACCCAACGGACACCAAAGAGCTTCAAAGACAAGTTGAGGAACTTCTCAACAAGGGATATATCAAAGAAAGCATGAGCCCATGTACGGTTCCGGTACTATTGGTGCCAAAGAAAGATGGAACTTGGTGCATGTGTGTTGATTGCCGGGCCATCAACAAGATCACGGTAAAGTATCGCCACCTTATCCCTAGATTGGATGATATGTTAGATAAATTGAATGGTTCTTGTGTGTTTTCAAAGATTGATCTTAGGAGTAGGTACCATCAAATCCGGATGAGCCCCGGTGATGAATGGAAAACCGCCTTCAAGACCAAGTTTGGTCTCTACGAATGGATGGTTATGCCATTTGGACTCACCAATGCTCCTAGTACCTTTATGCGGTTAATGAACCATGTGATGAAACCGTTTATAGGGAAGTTTGTTGTGGTATACTTTGATGATATCTTAGTCTATAGCAAGTCCATAGATAACCATGCTAAGCACTTGAAATGTGTTTTTGATGTGCTTAGAAAGGAGCAATTGTTTGCTAATCTTGAGAAATGCTCCTTTTGTGTTGATGAGGTTGTCTTTTTGGGCTTTGTTGTAAGCTCCCTGGGTGTTGAAGTGGATGAATCTAAGATAGACGCGATAAGAAATTGGCCAACTACACAGTCCATTGGTGATGTGAGAAGTTTTCATGGATTGGCTAGTTTCTATAGAAGGTTTGTCAAAGGGTTTAGTACCATAGCTGCCCCATTAATCGAGGTAATCTGAAAGGATAAGCCCTTTAAGTAGGGAGACGAGCAAGCAAGGGCATTTGAAACCTTGAAAACAATGCTTAGCTTCGCCCCTTTGTTGCAATTGCCCGACTTTGGAAAAATGTTTGAAGTCGAATGTGATGCTAGCAAGGTAGGAATTGGGGCCGTCTTAGTGCAAGACCAAAATCCCATTGCATACTTTAGTGAAAAGCTCAAAGGAGCAACCTTGAACTACTCTACGTACGATCTTGAGTTGTATGCCTTGATTAGGGCTTTGGGCAATTGGCAATACTACTTCTGGCCTAAGGAATTTGTGATTCGAACCGACCATGAATCTTTGAAACACCTTAGGGCCCAAGACAAATTGAACAAACGGCATGCCAAGTGGATTGAATTCTTATAAACTTTCCCTTACGTAATCCAATACAAAAAGGGGAAGGAGAACGTTGTGGCCGATGCCTTGTCCCGAAAACATATGTTACTTAGTACTTTTTCTTCTAAATTGATTGGGTTTGAATGCTTGAAGACATTGTATCCCGAGGACCCCAAATTTGCTCAAATCTTTATGGATTGTGAAGAATGGGAAAGGGAAAAATGGCTTAGGGATAGAACTTCTATACCCTACTCGAGGTTTGATGGATTCCTATTCAAAGGAAAGAGATTTTGTGTTCCCTCTAGCTCTTAGAGAGAGTTGTTTGTAAGAGAGGCACACGATGGTGGTATGATAGGTCACTTTGGAATTGACAAGACCCTTGGAATCCTAGAGGAACAATTCTATTGGCCTAAAATGCGTCATGATGTTGCACGAATTTGTTGTCAATGTATGGATTGTAGAAGTGCGAAGTCATGCCTTCTCCCTCAAGGGTTATATACCCCACTTACCACTCCCCTACATCCATGACTTGACATATCTATGGACTTTGTATTGGGATTGCCTAGGACAAGGAAGGGAAGAGATAGTATCTTTGTTGTGGTTGATCGGTTCTCAAAAATGGCTCATTTTATTCCGTACCACAAGTGTGATGATGCTTCCAATGTGGCATCCTTGTTTATAGAGCATGTTGTCAAGATACACACAATTCCCCGGACCATTGTTAGTGATAGGTTTTGGAGGTCATTGTGGGGTAGGCTTGGCACCAAATTGCTTTTCTCAACATCTTGCCAATCACAAACCGATGGTCAAACCGAGGTTGTGAATAGGACCTTGGTTTCAATGCTCTGCACTATGGTTAAAGTAAAAATGGTCTCTTAGGAGGATCACTTACCCTTAGTCGAATTTGCCTACAATCGTGTTATTCACTCGACTATCGGTATGACTCCCTTTGAATGTGTTTATGGTTTTAACCCCCTTAGATCTCACCCCTTTGTCTAGTGATGTTGTGATTAGCTTAGATGGGAGAAAATGAGAGGAAGAAATGAAGAAGATGCATGAGAAAGTGAGGCTTCACCTTGATAAAAAGAATCAAGCAATAGCCAAGAGAGTGAACAAAGGGAGGAGAAGACTTGTACTTGAATCGGGCGATTGGGTATGGGTACATCTCCAGAAGGACCGGTTCCCAACCCAAAGGAAAGTTAAATTGATGCCTCGAGGTGATGGCCTATTCCAAGTACTTGAGCGGATAAATGACAATGCTTACAAGGTTGACCTCCCACCGGAGTATAAGTGCACAACACATTTAATGTGTACGATCTCTCACCCTTTGATATGATAGAGGATGAGAATTTGAGGTCAAATTCCTCTCAAGATGGAGAGGATGATAGAATCCAAATTTGGTCCAAACCGTTCACTAGAAGTCAAGCACGAGAACTCCAAGCGCTTCAAGGAATGTTTATGAAATGAGAGGTACTTGACGGCATCCTACTACCATCAAAAGGGTGCTACGTGGTGGTGATTGCATCTAAAGAGGATCAATGGACCTTGGAGGGGTCAAACGGAAGCCAAGGAGGGCAACATGGCACATGGAGCGCCCTGGAAAGCTCACCTGCGCCCGCAGGTGAGCCACTTGCACGAGCAGATGGTGGGCAGTGGCACCTGCGGCCTTGACCTGCATGGGCAGGTGCCCACCTGCGTGGGCAGGTGGTCTATTTTGGCTGCCAACCCAATTTTTAAAGGAATGGGTCACTTTTGGGCCCAATTATGTAATAAATGACCCATGGGTATAAATACCCAAACCATGCTTTATTTTCCTTAGTTTTTTCTTGAATATTGATGAACAAATCTCTTGAGAGAGTTTTTGGTAAGCATATGTTGAAGGTTTGCTTAGTAACGCGTGGTTTCGAGGTCGTTTCGATTCCCTCTTGGTCACCGTAGGAATTAGGTGTAGTTGGTGAATGTAATTCGAGGGTTCTAGGGTTTAATATATCCTATTGTTCTTGAATACTCATCTACTTGTGTCTAATTTTTCATCTATCTATTGATTATTTTTTTGGTTCTTAGTTAAATTCTAGTTTTCGTAGTTTTCCGGTTATCATATACTATCAAGAATTGGAAGACTCAAAGAAGAAGTAGCAATTGATGAAACACATCACCTTCCTTCTCAACACCCCATAGTGGGTTATCATACAAAGTATAGATCTCATGAATAGCTACATTACAATCACTATTCACACTACTAGGCACCAAACTAGGAGGGATCTCATCATCATCAAACAAGACATTATACTTAAAGTGAGAAGAATCAATGAAAGATGGAGAATTAAAGCATGTAATCTCATTCTCAAAAACACAAATGTCATCTTTTAAGGCGGTTTCAAGCACATGAGTTCTATGAGCAAAACAAGCAATAGGATCTTCAATAAAAGATATGCTCAAAGAGTCACTCCTACTCAATTGATCAACTTCATCAATATTACCACTAACTTGACGATCAATAAGAACATCACAAGATCCCTCAAGTAGTGTACTACATGCAAAAGCTAGTTTATCAATACCAATATCACTTGATAATGAACTATCATTCAAAACACATGTATCAACACAAGGTGGACACAAATTGATCTTACTAAAAGAATCAATTCGGTCATCAATAGGATCAACTAGTGTATCCACATTCTCAACAAGCACATTATCAAAACATGCCAAAGAATAACATGACAATGTACTATCATTCAAGTCACAAATGTCAACACTAGGTGGACACAAATCGATCTCATAAGAAGAATCAATTCAGTCATCAATAGGATCAACTAGTGTATGAACACTCTCAACATAGACATTATCACTATGTGGCAAAGAATTATTAAGTTCATATAAATACAAGCTATCACTCACACTTTGTTCATTTGAAAATTCGAAAGTGTCAAGTTTAGCTATTTTACCTTGAAGCTAACAAGAAAGGTCTTCTTTACCTTGGGATGAGAATCCCCTCAATGCATTGGGACACTCTTCAAGTCCTTGATAAGGATTAGGGAAAGTTGGTGGAAAGATAAGTTGTAATCGATTAATTTGAGTACTCAACCGATCCAACCGTCCTTGCATTCTGGTTGAGAGGGTGGTGAACAAGTTTAACAATTCACCCAAAGTGGGTTCCCCGATGGGAACTTGGTTTTTCTTTTCATGACCTTCCATTGTTACCTATTTAAGACACTCAACAAAAGCAAAAAAACATGTTAGGTTAGTTAAAATAAAGCTCTCAATCACTAAAGAAATCACACCTTTGTTTGCCTCCCAAATTGCTTCGGCCAAAGATTGTATCTTGTTTAGTTCGATGAGTTGCAAGGGTCCAATCTCTACTTGAGGTCAAGAATAGATTTTTGTTGACTCGAGAAAGAAAGTTCAAAAGCTAAGTACGAGAACCAAGAAGTTTTCAAGTAAAAAATAAAGAAGAAAAGCTAAAAGAAAGTAACACGAAAAAAATCGTACTAAAAAACAAAGTAACAAAAGTAGAAGGAATTACTTGTTGTTACTCAGTATGAAGGATCAAAGAAGAGGATTTGATGTTTAAAACTAGTTAACAAGTGATTAAAGATGTTAATTACTTGTTAAATAGTTGAGGAATCGAAAGAGAAAGAGAACAAAAAAAGAATCACGAAATTTGGTCACTTAAAGAGAAAATTTTAGGTCCAAAAAACTTTAGGACCCAAAAAAAAAAACTAAGTGTTGGAAACCTGAGATTTTCAGCTCTCTGAAACTGTGCCCCACGCGCCTGCTGATGTGGCACGCTGATGTGGAATTTTTTTATTCCACAAGTGGAGCTACAAACACTTTGACCAACTTTGACTTGAAGATTTTGGATCAAAGTGTACTTTTTCTATCTTCTTCTCCAATAACAAGATGAAGAAGCTCAAGAACACCAACAAAAACCTCAATCTTCACATCTTCATAACTTCTTCGTTCTTACACCAAATTCAATGAAATTTTCACCAACGCGTTTCTTTTCACACCATGAACAAACCCCACTAACTCTTACACCTCAAAATCAAGCCAAAAATAAACTCACTTTTCAAAATTGGCCAAGTTTCGAAAGCTTCAAAATCTTCAATGGCAACTTCACTTCTATAACTCCGAATTGAGTGAAATTCGAGGTTTAGACTCTAAAAACACTAGAGAAGCAAGATCTAGTGTCAAAAACAACAAATAAAAACAAAAAAAATTCAGGATTTTTTGTTTTTTTGAGATTTTTTTTTTTGAGAAAATACCAAACCCCAAGACTTAGGTTTGTAGAAACAAACTCAATCCAAGCTCTGATACCAAATAATGCAAGAAAGAATACGCGGAAACTAAAAGAACAAAGGAAACAAAGAAACAAGATTAAACAAAGATAAAGGGGATAGAAAGGTAGACACAAAAGTGGAATCAAAGGCAACCAATTCTATAAAAAGAAAAGACCCACTTCAAATATCCAAATAAGAACCTAAACCTATGAGAAATACCTCAAGGGAATTAGATTTCCAAGCAACCCTCCTTTCTAAACTTGAAACAATCAAAAGCTTCAACAAGCTCTCAAACTCTCAAACTCTCAAAAGAGTATTTAATATTCAATATTCATCAAGATAATCTACCCTAAAATAAGTTATTCCCCCTTATTTATAGCCTACACTAATAATTACAAAAATACCCTTAATGAAATAAGGGTCTTCTTTAGCATGAGGCTTGAATATCAGGAATAGTCACTTTACGTCTATAGCCTCTTTCTTCCCTTTTCGCCTTTCTTTCTTGTACTTCCACCTTAGCATATTCTCGAGCTTCAACTTTTCATTCCATGATATTGATGAGGCTCAGCTTGCACCATCTAATATTGTTTGTTGACTTTTTTAGGTACCATAAATAATACAAGTCCAAGTGGGGATGGCTTGAATCACATCATGGAGGCCATCACCCACCTCACCAAATAAATAGTGAAAATGAATGCAGATATGAATGGCACGAGAGCAGAATTGAATGAAAGAATGGGAGGTATGGAGGAAAGGTTGGTATGGGTGGAGAGAGGGAAATCCCTTCAACTAGAAAATGAGGAGATAAAAAGGGTTTCAGTACAATCCACCACCATTACTCCGAGACAAGCTCACGAATTATGCTACCTTCCTCAAAATCAAACCTGAAACTTCCAACAACCTACCTTCCAACAGAACAATGCTCCAAACCAAAAAAGACAAGCTACGCCCCATCCCCATACACAACCTTATTATCCACCACAAGAGAAATGTCCTTTTGTGGTACAATAAGTTCAATACCAAACTCCAATCCGAAATGCATCAATTGCATCCTTGAATGAATCCCACACACCACCTCCACAAAATGCACCACAAATACCATACCAAGACTACTAATTAAAAAATCCTCTCTATGATGAAATGAATGATGAGTTCAATGATGATGAGTTTTAGGAGCATGGAGGTAAGTGTGGTTATGGAGTGCCAAGAGAAGGAGTCCGGCCTTGGGAATTAAGGTAGGACCAAGACATGGTAGGTCAAGAATATAGAAATAAAGGAGATAGGATGGGAAATAGAGGAGATAGAATGGGATTTAGAGGCAATAGAATGGGAAATAGAGGAGATAGGTTTGGGGAGAGGAATGAGTAAGACCGATACCTAAACACTATTAAGGTCACACTTCCAAGGTTCAAAGGAAGTAGTGACCCCGATGAGTTCTTGGAATGGAAAATTCAAAGTGAGCTGATCTTTCTCATAAATAACATCTCGAAAACCTTGAAAGTGAAGTATACTCTCATGCAATTCAAAAGGTATGTGTCTACTTGGTGGGAGTCCAAGAGACGAGAAAGGGAGAGCCATCACAACTATGAGTTACCTACTTGACAAGAGTTGATTTTGCTTATAGAGTTGAGGTACTTGACTCCAAACTACTACCAAGAAGTGCTCAAAAAGGTGTCCACGTTGATGAAAGGTTCCAAAAGTGTGGAAAAATATTACGATGAGTTTGAAAATTTGCGAATGAAGTCTAAGCTTGAAGTAAACATAGAGTGTATGGTGATTCGATTCGTGGAAAATTTGAGGTATGAGATCTTGAAGCCATTGAAGCATAAATGCTATGATACCCTTGAAGTGACTTTCCATGATGCCTCAAAGGTAGAAGTGGATTTGAAAGAAGAGAAGGCATACAAGGCCAAGAGTTCTTCAACTTCCACATGGGACGAGAGTAGAGATAATTGGAAGATGACATTTTTTAAGGGGAAACTTAAAGGTGGTGGTCAAGATAATCAAGTCAAGCTTGATTACGAATCCAAAGCAAGTGCGAAGCCACAAGGAGGTAACTATGCTAAACCTAAATTTCCTCGACCTTCTACCATTCAATGCTTTAGATGTTAACAAAGGGGATATGTTGCTAGTGAGTGTCCTAATAAGAGGAAAATTGTGACTATTCAGGATGGTTATAGAACTAGGATAATGATGATTGTGTTGAAAATAGTAAGGGAGAGGAACATGAAGGTGAGTATGAGGGAGTGGCCTCGGGAGATGAAGTGAAAATAATTTTAAAAAAGGGTAAATTTTGCTTGCCTTATTAGGAGAGGAGGATTCATACTACAAGATGATTATCTGAATTGATGATGTATGACAACCCTTCTTATGTTGAGAAAAAGGTGGAGGTTGAAAGTGAAGACTTCTTACTTGTGACAAAGGAGGATTCAAAGGGAATTCCTCACACTTGTGGAGAGAAATGCCTAATAGAGCTTAATTCTAAGAATCCCTACATTAGAGAGGACAATGGAGAATTAACTCAAGGGAGAAACATGGATAAACTTGCATGGGTTTATGGATACTTGATGGAAAAGGGTGAAACATCTAGCCCTATGGATCTAAAGAAAGCTCCTACAAAGAAGTGGGTGGACCAAGCCTATTTGATACAAGCCAAATCGACATAAACCTTTTAAGGACTATAATTCAAGGCCGAAACAAAGGGATCCTAGCCATGATCATCTCAAGGATACAAGGATACATTTGGAGGACCTTTTTCAAGCTTCCCAAGAGCTCAATACCATGTGTGGAGGGTAGCTTGGAGTCAAGAGAATCAAATCACCTCGAGACCTCTACTAGAAGGCAAGCACAAGAACTACAAACACTCCGAGGTTTATTAATGAAGCTAGATGTGTTTTAAACCATCTTTACACCATTTAAGGAGTCTTGTGTCATGCCCAATGCATTCGAGATGGATTGAAAGCCATTGGAGAGGTCGTTGGAGAGTTCATAGGAGCCAAATAGTGACCTGGGGCCACCTGCGGCCGCACATGCGCCAGCAGGTGCCCCCACCTGCGTGGGCGGATGCCCAAAAATCGGAAATGGGTCACTTTTAGGCCCATTAAATGTAATAAAAGGCCCAAGGCTATAAATACTAGTTTCCTTTTCATTTTCCTTAGATTTTGATGATAATTAAAGTTAAGAAACTCTTGAGAGAGTGTGAGGAGGCTTGGAAAAGCTTTTGTTGAACACTTGTTAGAAATGTTGGTTGATTGGGTGATATGATTCCCTCTCGATCTTCGTAAGAGGTAGGTGTTCGATTGTATTTGAAAGGGAGGTTTTTGAATTTAATACATTCTTCGATTGTCCTTTCTTATATTTTCTTGTGTCTATCTATCTATCCTTCTATCCTTTACTTTCCGCATTTTCGAATTCTATTTTTTCTTTGAGTTTTCGTGTTTATTTCAACTTTCGTATTTTGGGGGTTATCATTATTGGTCCAAGATAGTGCATGTGAGTGAAGGTCCTTATGATGCAAGTGAAAGGGACAAGAATACAAGTTCCAAGCCTTGTTCCAATGGTATGTACCGACCCTACCATGAGAAGATTGATCTTGGAAATAATTAATCTCCTACCCTACCATGAGAAGATTGAAGTCTCCAAGATTCTTTCATGGTTTATTTCTCTTGTGCTTAAATTGTGTGAGCTTCAAGTTTTGGATGCTAATTATGCTTGTTATTTGGAGAAGAGTCCAATGTACATACTTGATACCCAATTTGTGTGTCCTACTCCTTGTCACACTCACGTGGATGGACAAGTCGAGATGTTAGGATTGACTCTTAAGAGAATTCTAAGGGTGATGAAGATAGGAGATTTTCCCTATAGTTCTCTCAACATCTCAAGTGACATGACTCAATATATTGAAACACTCTCTTGGGGAGATTGTTTAAGTAAGGATACTTGAAGTGCTTTATCTAATCATCTTGTGTTTCAAATTATGAATACTTCATTGTTCATATTCAAGTTTTAAGATGTGTATTTGCAATTGAGAACCCTCGATATGAGTTGAATGTCCTTCATTTCTTTCTTTATTACTTGTTTGCATATGATGATGCTTTGATAGAATGTGGTCTTATGCTTGTGAACCTCAAGGAAAATATGGCATTGCCTCTTTTGGTAGTTTCATATAAAATTGCATCCTTGTTTGACAACCTTGTGCTTAGGTTGTGTGGCCCACAACTAGGGAATGTTAAGTGGTTTGCTTATTTATGAGGGAGTCTATGGGTATTGAAAGCTCCTTGTCACGTTCATAGGGTTGGATAAGTCAAATTTTCAAATGGGACTCTTAGAAGCATGCTTAGCAACTTTCTCTACTACCTCTTTGTTACAATGAAACACATGTTGGTATGAGATTTTTTTACAATAAAGGTAGTAGGGGTATATGGGTCTTGCATTTCTTTGACCTGAATGAGCTCTTATGGGTGATTGCACCACTTTTGGTGTGGTCTTCTTGAGAGATGATGAAATAATTGTGTCTTATGGCTCCTAAGTTAAAGCTGATACCGCCTTTTGGAATTCTTGATGCCACCAAGACCTTTGTGTTTTCCTTGTCTCTTGATGTTTATCATAATCAAAACCTTTGCACCTTGTATGATAAGTTGCTTTTATTGAAAGCAAAGGATATTTAGTTGTATCACAAATTTGTGCCTCCTTGGCACGACGATATTATTTCTAACCCTTGTGCTAAACCTCATTCTTTGAGGATATTTTGGTTATTTGTCCTTCTCATATGTTTTCAAGGTTGGGATTCGAGGACGAATCCTTTTCAAAAAGGTGAGAATGATACTAATGTACATAGCATGGATGACCCTAGCTTGGATGTCATGGATGACACGTACAATGTTGATGAAAAAGAAAGCTTGGGAGTTCGTGCAAGTGAAGAGGATGAATAAAAGGGGCCATTTGTGCAAGTATCTACCTCTTAAATCAAAGAATTGACAAGGGAAGGTAACCAAACAAGGCTCTTGTCTCATTAAAAGCAATATTGTAGAGAGTCAATGTCTTCTTGTTTTCTTAGTATAAATAGGCTATTTCTTTATTTTGGAAGGCAGACTTTTGATGAATATTGAATATTGAGCTTTGAAGCTTGTAGTTTCTAGGTGAAGCCTAGCATTAGTGTAGTTCATAGTGAGTAGTTTAGTTGGTAATCTTAGTAGTGTGGATCTTGGAATTGTTGGTGAACTTCTTGGTTTGGTTAATCAAAGGTTGCTCATTTGTTTTTTCTTGGTTTTCTTTGATTTTCTCAAACTAGGGTTTGTGTTTGAATTGTTGAATTCAATTGGGAGGTGAGGGTATCAAGTCCCTTGTTGCCCATAAATTCAAGAGTTTGAATGTTAATCCACATATCTTTCTTTTGGTTTTCTTTCCTTCTTGTTCTTCCCTCTTTGATTCTTATCACCTGACCTCAAATTAATTTTAGAGAACGGTGCAGCTTCCTGCAACTGGTCTGACAGATTATCTATCCTAGGCAAAGGATACTTGTTGTGATAGTCACCTTGTTCAACTGACGGTAGTCTATGGACATCTATATACTACCATATTTCTTTTGTACAAACAACACAGGAACAACTAAGGAGAAACACTTGGGCAAATAAATCCTTTCTCTAACAATTCTTCTTCAAGTTTATTAAAATGAAACCTCCAGTGTTTCAGGGTACAAAGTCTGAAGATGATTTTTAGTTTTTGAGATGTTGTCATAAATATCTGCATAAGATGGTTATTATTGAAAGGTACAGTGTAGAATTTATTTTTTTTCAGTTGCAGGATGAAGCCAAGCAATGGAAGAGGTTCTTTGTTGAGTGTAGATTTGCCTTACCTCCACTTACTTGGGCATAATTTCAGAATGTATTTCTTGAGAAATATATTCCCCGCACTTATCGTGATTAGAAGAAGGATGAGTTCTTGAGGCTAGAGCAAGGTGATATAATTGTGGTGGCCTATGAGACCAAGTTTCATGCATTGTCCTGCTATGCACAACAGTTGATTACTACAAAAGAAGAGCGAATCAAGTACTTTGTAAAAGGTTTGAATTAAGGTAATCAGATGGTTTCCTTGTCAGTGGAGGCTTCGGACAAGTCTTTCAAGGGTGTGGTTGAGTTTGTAATAAGGCTGAAGCTATTAGGAAATAAATGGATGTAAAGATGGAGGAAAAGAAGGCCCATATATCTGGATAGTTTAGTGGTACTTACTTGAGGGGTCATGGTTCTCAGGGTCCTTCTTCTCAACCCTGTCACTCAGCCATGCCTGTGTCTATTGGGGGCTCATTTGGGGTCAGTTATTGATACGGGTGGGACAAGCTGTCCAACAAGTCCACGACCATTCACACGAAGCCAAGCTCGGGAATTACAAAAACTCCAAGCCTTGTTCATGCAAATGGTCGTGTGTGAGTTGGTGATAGATCCACCTAATGGTCTAAATGTTTTTAAGTGTGAAGGGGGACCTTGAAGTGTAATAAACTTACACTCCAAGGTCGGCCCATAGCATGGACAAGCTGGTCATTTTCCCTTGTAATATAAATAGACAATATTAGGGTTATTTGGGGTAGTTCTTCCATGATGATTTTGGGAAACATAACACTTGTAATATTTTGGATCTCTCTCTCTCTATTCCAGCTCACAAGTAGAGGGATACTTGTGTTGTATCTTGGCTAGAAACAAGGATCTTGAGGTCATAGGGTTCCTCTTAGTCCAAGTAAGAACTTGGTGTTAATATTCAATAGTCTTAGGGTCCTCTCTTGTTGTTAGGGTTATTAGACTCTTTAATCTTTTACGTCAAGTTACTATCTTCTTGTGATCTTGTTAAGGTTGTATTTGTAATCTTCAAGTCTAGTGAAGCCGTGTGGGGCTCTTTCGATTCACTAGCACTTGTTGTTCAACTTGCTGATTTTTGTGTTAGTTTGTTTTTCTTGTTGTTGATTGTTGGAAATTTTGTGTTGTGGACTTGATAGTGTATCATTTGGTATCAAATCATGGCTGGTTGTGTTCCTACACTACCAATCTAGGGCTCTCTTGGTCAACAACAAAAAAAAATGAAATTTGTCCATCTTGTTGTCTCGACCGAGATTGGTGTTTGTGTGTTTAGATCTAGATGTTATTTTACTTGTTTAGTGTGCTCCTATTGTTGGCTTATTTCTCACCAACACTAAAAGTGTCTAGATCTAAAGTTGAGCTTATAATATTGACCATTGTTGTGGTGACTTAAAGTGGGACGTAGGTTGTGCCTTGTTGATGACCATTGGTGGCTTTTGTGTTATGTTCTTGAAGAAGTTGATATTGTGTTCTTGAAGGTTGTTGTGGTGTTCATCTTTTTCTTCATCTATTCTTTCAACTTAAGCACACAAAAGTGTAAAATAGATCCAAAAGGTTGTAAGACAAAAAGTTATAAAGTTGTTGGTGAGAAGACTTGCACACATCACTTCCTAGACTTGACAACCACTTTTTCTTAAGTCAAGGAACCTTGTTTTGTGGGATTAGTATAGTCAAATCTTACCTTTTTGAGTTTGAAAATTTGAAAAAAGTGTGCAAGACTTTACTTTCCCTCCAAAACCCATTGTCATCCATGACAAGTTGTGTGAATATTGAAATTTCAGATTTGTGAAAAAAAAAAAATCGTGTGGGACCAAGACCAATTACATGCTGCCACATCACTAATAAGCTCAAATTTGGATGCTTTTTTTTTTATAGTTTCCAATGGTTGATTCTTGGTTTCCTTACTTGGTTCTAGAACTAATTAACAAACTAGTACATTCCTACTAGGTTGTCAATTAGTCCTTTGAATCTGTTGTTCGTGTCAACGATTACTTGGGTGCTTTTATCTTTTGAATACGTTGCTACTTCTTGGTTCTAGTCCGATGAGAATTCTTTGAGTCTTCAAACAAAAATCCACTCCGGATAAGAGCTTACTCATACCTTAAAGAATTCACGGGTTACTAGCCAATCTACAACACTTGTGGAACTCAAGTGTGAGGTGATCCAAAGAGTGTAATACCTTGGCAATGGAAGGGACCACGTCCCAAAATGTGGATACTAATGCACTTGACTCTATGAGGGTCACTCTTGAGGCCGTTACCCGAATGCTTAAAAGGTTGAATACGGAATTTGGAGCTGTGAGAGGGGATTTGGCAGTAATAAAGGGAGATGTGTCGGCTATTAGTGGGAGACTAGAACAAGTGGAGAGTCAAGGGAACTCTCGGCCTTCTACTCCTCTACATGTTTCTACCAATGGGAATGATAGAAATTCCTCCGCAATCATCACTCCCAAAACATTGCACCAAATGCTAAATACACCCCAAGCTCCACTAAATGCCGCAAGCCAAACCACTCCTTTCCCTCCAAACCGTGACCCCACTAGACCCATACATTTCCAAACTCCTCAAGTCCCACAAGATTGATTTACCTCCTCCAAACCCGAACCCTCCATTGCAAGCTCCATTAAACCAAAGACCACCACCTCCATAAAATCCAATTCCTCCAAATCAAGCTCAAAATGCCCAAAACCAACCAGCCCACTTTGAGGAATATGGTAGAGAGGAATATCAAGGATATGGAGCCTTTGATGATGCTTACATGAGGGAGGAGGAGATGAGAGGGTGTCATGGAGATCCAAGGAGATACCGAGGGTATGGAGAAAGGGGAAACCGACACTAAGAGAGAGATGTAGGCATCAACACCATCAAGTTGAGCCTACCCATCTTTAAAGGTGAAAGTGACCCCGAGGCCTACTTAGCTTGGGAATCGGCTTGTGACAAAGTATTCCAAGTTAATGATATCTCAGAAGAAAAGAAAGGTTGTTATGCTATAGCTCATTTTGAGGGTTATGCTAACACTTGGTGGGAGTACGTCAAGCGGTTTGGTAATGAATTAGTTGATGGACAGCCACCACCTTGGTTTTGATTGAGGTACTTGATGAGACAACGGTACCTTCCCGAGAGATATCGCCATGAGTTGCTTGCTAGATTGTACAACTTGCGTCAAGGTAACAAGAGTGTGATGGCATATTTTGATGAGTTTCAACAACTCATGTTGAAACTTGATCATCGTGGGGAAAAAATCAGTCATGACATCATCCGGTTCAAGTATGGGTTGAACAAAGAGATCTCCACTCATTTAACACTTCACAAGTTTGATATCGTTAAAGGTATTTTCCAGGCGGCTCTTGAGATTGAAAGGGAACTTAAAGAGAGATCATCGTTCAACGTAAGGGGATAAGCCACCTCGGGCTGGCCCAAAAACAAGGACCAACCCGCCATTACAAGGTTGCCCGAGCCCAAAATAGACCACAAAATTCCTCCAAAACCAGAAGTTCACAAGTATCCTAACCCAAAAGGATTCCAATGTTTCAAGTGCCAAGGTTGGGGACATAAGTCCAATGAATGTCCAAACCGATGCAACATGATCCTACGGTAAGGGAGATTGTATTACCTTGGTGAGGAGGTGGGCCTTGAAAAGGGAGAGGATGAGGCCGAGCCTCAAGATGGAGAGGAATCTGATAATGGACCACATGATGATGATGGTGAAGATGTTTATCTGCAAGAAGGGGAGTTTGTGGTTCCAAACTTTGTGGTTAGGCGCATCATGATTAGTAAGGCAATCGATGACCCAAGTCAAAGGGAAAATCTATTCCATACTAAATGTCTTGTAAAGGGAAGTGTGTGCACTTTGGTGATCGATAGTGGTAGTTGTGCAAATGTTGTCAGTGTTGCTATTGTAAACTTCTTGAAGTTGCCAACTACACCGCACACTAGTCCTTACAAGTTACAATGGTTGAATGTATGTGGTGAATTAAAGGTCACAAGTCAATGTGCGATACAGTTTAAGGTGGGAAACTACCACGATGAAGTGCTTTGTGACGTGATACCCATGCAAGCATGTCACTTGTTGTTAGGTAGACCTTGGCAATATGATAGGTCTACCAAACACGATGGGAGGTCCAATCAATATACGCTTGAGCAGGATGGCCGAAAGGTTACACTTCATCCTCTTTCGCCTTCCCAAGTGAATGAGTGGCATCAAAAGATGAGAGAATTGAAGAAAAAGGGACAAAAATCTAAAAAGGGAGAAAAAATAGGGGAACCCGTAGGTGGGGCAGTAGGGGTATTAGAGGCTGCCTCAACATCAAAAGGGACAGAAAACATGGTGATGTTGGTTAGAAAGAAAGAACTTTTCGTGGATCATGATGAGGACACGCCTATGTTACTCTTGGCTTATTATTTTAATACTAACCCCACTAATTCTTCCGTTTCTCCTTTGATTTCTTGTGTGTTGCAGGATTATGAAGATGTATTTCCTAAAGAACTTTCGCAAGGATTGCCCCCGCTTCAGGGAATTGAGCACCAAATTGACTTTATGCCGGGATCACAATTGCCAAGCAAGTCGGCTTATAGGAGCAACCCTACGGACACCAAGGAATTGCAACGTCAAGTTGAGGAACTCCTCAACAAAGAATACATCAAGGATAGCATGAGTCCATGCGTGGTTCCGGTGTTACTAGTGCCCAAAAAGGACGGAACGTGGCATATGTGTGTGGACTGTCAAGCCATCAACAAGATTACGGTAAAATATCGTCACCCTATCCCTCGGTTAGACGATATGCTAGATGAATTGAATGGTTCGTGTTTATTTTCCAAGATTGATTTAAGAAGTGGCTATCACCAAATAAGAATGCAACCCGGTGATGAATGGAAAACCTCCTTTAAGACCAAGTTTGGTCTCTATGAATGGATGGTCATGCCCTTCGGCCTAACAAATGCTCCAAGTACTTTTATGAGGCTAATGAATCATGTGATGAGGTCGGGATAGTATCTTTGTTGTAGTCGATCAATTTTCTAAAATGGTGCACTTTATTCCTTGCTCTAAATGTGATGACGCACCTAGCGTAGCCTCTTTATTTGTTGATAATGTTGTTAAATTGCATGGTGTTCCGAGGACCATTATGAGTAATAGGGACTCTAAGTTCCTAAGCCACTTTTCAAAGTCCATGTGGGGTAGGCTTGGTACCAAGTTGTTGTTCTCTACGTCCTGCCACCCACAAACCGATGGAAAAACGAAAGTAGTAAATAGGACTTTGGGTGCTATGCTACGTTCCATGGTTAAGGGAAAAATGACTTCTTGGGAAGAGCACTTGCCATTTATTGAATTTGCCTATAACCGTGTCATACACTCAAGTACGGGAATGACTCCCTTTGAGTGTGTATACGGCCTAAACCCCCTTACCCCTTTGGATTTAACGCCTTTGACAAGTGATCTCATGATTAGCTTAGATGGAAGCAAGCGGGAAGATTCTATGAAGAAGTTACATAAGAAGGTGCGGCTTCAACTTGAGAAGAAAAAACCAAGAAATTGCAAGGAGGGCCAACAAGGGGAGAAAGAAATTCATTCTTGAACCGGGAGATTGGGTGTGGGTGCATCTTCTTAAGGATCGATTTCCATCTCAAAGAAAGTCCAAATTGATGCCGAGGGGTGATGGTCCATTCCAAGTACTTGAGAAAATCAATGACAACGCCTACAAGATTGACCTTCCACCAGAATATCAAGTGCACAACACCTTCAACGTTTGTGATCTTTCTCTCGTGGATGAGGTTGAAGATGACCAAATGCCAAATTTTAGGTCAAATTCCTCTCAAGATGGAGAGGATTATACGGGTGGGACAAGCTGTCCAACAAGTCCACGACCATTCACACAAAGCCAAGCTCGAAAATTACAAAAACTCCAAGCCTTGTTCGTGCAAATGGTCGTGTGTGAGTTGGTGATAGATCCACCTAATGGTCTAAATGTTTTTAAGTGTGAAGAGGGAACTTGAAGTGTAATAAACTTACACTCCAAGGCCAGCCCATGGCAAGGACAAGCTGGTCATTTTCCCTTGTAATATAAATAGACAATATTAGGGTTATTTGGGGAGTTCTTCCATTATCATTTTGAAACATAACACTTGTAATATTTTGGATCTCTCTCTCTATTCCAGCTCACAAGTAGAGGGATACTTGTGTTGTATCTTAGCTAGAAACAAGGATCTTGAGGTCATAGGGTTCATCTTGGTCCAAGTAAGAACTTGGTGTTAATATTTAATAGTCTTAGAGTCCTCTCTTGTTGTTAGGGTTCTTAGACTCTTGAATCTTTTATGTCAAGTTACTATCTTTTTGTGATCTTTTTAAGGTTGTATTTGTAATCTTGAAGTCTAGTGAAGCCGTGTGGGGCTCTTTCGATTCACCAGCACTTGTTGTTCAACTTGCTGATTTTTGTGTTAGTTTGTTCTTCTTGTTGTTGATTGTTGGAAATTTTGTGTTGTGGACTTGATATTGTATCATTTATCAACCTTCACAAATAGGCAGCTATATGCCTTTATCCTTTCTAGTTCATTGACCTTCTTTGGTCATCAGGTGCCATGAGTGTGGATGTTTGGGCCACATATGAAGGTATTGTCCTAATTTTTTATCTACAGGTCAGTTGACTTAACAAACAACTTTTAGTGCTCTAGTTCCAGTAGGTCATGGTGGTGGTTGAAATAGTAGACAAAATCCCCTAGGTGGATGTAGTGGCCACACTACAGGGAGGACTGACTACCAAGTGAATCGAGGTGGAGGACATGTGGGTAGAGGTGGTGCTCATAGAGCCCAAATTTATGTTGTTTTGGTTCATCCTAAAGTGGAATTTTTTGTTATGATCACATTTACTATTCTTGTCTGCAATCATATGGCTTCTGCATTATTTGATCCTTGGTCCACTTTTTCCTATGTGTTGGGGAAATCTTCTTTGGGTTAGGACTTAGACTGTGAATTGTTTGATACTTCTATGTATGTGTCTACAGCAGTTGGGGTGTCTGTATGTGTTGATTAGGTTTATCAAGAGTGTCCTGTGATGTTTATGGGATACAAAGCTTTGGCAGACTTACTAAATTTAGATATAGAGGAGTTCTATATTATCTTGGGATGGAGTAGGTCGTCTTCTTATCGTACCATTCTTGACTGTTATGCTAAGACTGTAACTGTAGTAATGCCTGAGATAAAATTAGAGTGGGAGGGTACTTTTAAGTCTACTCCTGTGAGGATTGTGCTAGCTATTCATGCCCAAAAGTTGGTTTGGGGGGGGAGGGGGTGTATGGCATTTTTAGCCCATATTTAGGAAGAAAGTTCTGTGGTTTGTGTTATATCTTTGGACCTAGTTATGTGTGAATTCTTAGAAGTAATTCCTGATGACCTTCCTAGTATGCCTCCAGACCATGAATTTTACTTTTGTATAGACTCAGAATCGACAACTAGCCCCATCTTTATCCCTTCTTTTCATATGGAACTGATAGAGTTAAGAGAATTAAAGTCCCAGTTGCAAGTCCATGCTCATCATTTGTCATCGTCGGTCCCAATACTTAATGGGGAAACACTCTGGTCTCAAAGCCATCATCCATCCTAGGTGCCACAGCAGCTACATGTTATAGGCTGGGGATGAAAATGCAAGAGTAGTAGTGGTCCCAACCAAGCTGATTAAAACCCAAGCACTTGTTGAATCAATTTAAAGGACATAGGCACTTGGGCTGCACCATTTTGTACAAGAACTATATTTTCAGTGACCACCACTTGTTCTTCCTCAACTACCATATCCTAATTTTGAGCTAACTCTGAAGCATCCTGCTAAGGGGGAAGGGATAGTGTTCTCAATCTAGCCAGTCTTTCGACAACCCAGGATATACCCTTAGTAGTTACCCCTCTTTCTCTTCTCCTTTTCCTATCCTTAAGTCAAGGAACCTTGTTTGATGGGTTTACTATAGTCAAATCTTACCTTTTTGAGTTTGAAAAGTTGAAAAAAGAGTACAAGACTTTACCTTCCCTCCAAAACCCATTGTCATCCATGACAAGTTGTGAGAATATTGAAATTTCAGATTTGTGACAAAAAAAAATCGTGTGGGACCAAGACCAATTACATGCTGCCACATCACTAATAAGCTCAAATTTGGATACTCTTTTTCTAGTTTGTAATGGTTGATTCTTGGTTTCCTTACTTGGTTCTAGAACTAATTAACAAACTAGTACATTCCTACTAGGTTGTCAATTAGTCCTTTGAATCCATTGTTCGTGTCAACGATTACTTGGGTGCTTTTATCTTTTGAATACGTTGCTACTTCTTGGTTCTAGTCCGACGAGGATTCTTTGAGTCTTCAAACAAAAATCCATTCCAGATAAGAGCTTACTCATACCTTAAAGGATTCCCGGGTTACTAGCCAATCTACAACACTTGTGGAACTCAAGTGTGAGGTGATCCAAAGACTGTAACACCTTGGCAATGGAAGGGACCACGTCCCAAAATGTGGATACTAATGCACTTGACTCTATGAGGGTCACTCTTGAGGCCGTTACCCGAACGCTTGAAAGGTTGAATACGGACTTTGGCGCTATGAGAGGGGATTTGGCAGCAATAAAGGGAGATGTGTCGGCTATTAGTGGGAGATTAGAGCAAGTGGAGAGTCAAAGGAACTCTCGCCCTTCTACTCCTCTACATGTTTCTACCAATGGGCATGATAGAACTTCCTCCGCAACCATCACTCCAGAAATATTGCACCAAATTCTAAATACACCCCAAGCTCCACTAAATGCTTCAAGCCAAACCACTCATTTCCCTCCAAACCGTGACCCCCCACTAGACCCATACATTTCCAAACTCCTCAAGTCCCACAAGAGGGATTTGGACGTCAAGTACCTCCTCCAAACCCGAACCCTCCATTGCAAGCTCCATTAAACGAAAGACCACCACCTCCATAAAATCCAATTCCTCCAAATCAAGCTCAAAATGCCCAAAACCAACCAGCCCACTTTGAGGAATATGGTAGAGAGGAATATCAAGGATATGGAGCCTTTGATGATGCTTACATGAGGGAGAAGGAGATGAGAGGGTGTCATGGAGATCCAAGGAGATACCGAGGGTATGGAGAAAGGGGAAACCGACACTAAGAGAGAGATGTAGGTATCAACACCATCAAGTTGAGCCTACCCATCTTTAAAGGTGAAAGTGACCCCGAGGCCTACTTAGCTTGGGAATCGGCTTGTGACAAAGTATTCCAAGTTAATGATATCTCAGAAGAAAAGAAAGGTTGTTATGCTATAGCTCATTTTGAGGGTTATGCTAACACTTGGTGGGAGTACGTCAAGCGGTTTGGTAATGAATTAGTTGATGGACAGCCACCACCTTGGTTTCGATTGAGGTACTTGATGAGACAACGGTACCTTCCCGAGAGATATCGCCATGAGTTGCTTGCTAGATTGTACAACTTGCGTCAAGGTAACAAGAGTGTGATGGTGTATTTTGATAAGTTTCAACAACTCATGTTGAAACTTGATCATCGTGGGGAACAAATCAGTATGACGTCATCCGGTTTAAGTGTGGGTTGAACCAAGAGATCTCCACTCATTTAACACTTCACAAGTTTGATACCGTTGAGGGTATTTTCCAGGCAGCTCTTGAGATTGAAAGGTAACTTAAAGATAGGTCGTCGTTCAAGGCAAGGGGACAAGCCACCTCGGGCTGGCCCAAAAACAAGGACCAACCCGCCACTATAAGGCTGCCCGAGCCCAAAACAGACCACAAAATTCCCCCAAAACTAGAAGTTCACAAGTATCCTAACCCAAAAGGATTCCAATGTTTCAAGTGCCAAGGTTGGGGACATAAGGCCAATGAATGTCCAAACCGACGCAACGTGATCCTACGGGAAGGGAGATTGTATTACCTTGGTGAGGAGGTGGGCCTTGAAAAGGGAGAGGATGAAGCCGAGCTTCAAGATAGAGAGATACCGGATAATGGACCACATGATGAAGATGGTGATGATATTTGTCCGCAAGAAGGGGAGTGTGTGTTTCCAAACTTTGTAGTTAGGCGCGTCATGATTAGTAAGGCAATCGATGACCCAAGCCAAAGGGAAAATCTATTCCATACTAAATGTCTTGTAAAGGGGAGTGTGTGCACCTTGGTGATCGATAGTGGTAGTTGTACAAATGTGGTCAGTAATGTTATGGTAAACTTCTTGAATTTACCAACTACACCGCACACTAGTCCTTACAAGTTACAATGGTTGAATGAATTTGGTGAATAAAAGGTCACAAGGCAATGTGTGATACGGTTTAATGTGGGAAACTACCACGATGAAGTACTCTGTGACGTGATACCAATGCAAGTATGTCACTTGCTGCTCGGTAGACCTTGGCAATATGATAGGTCTACTAAACACGATGGGAGGTCCAATCGATATACACTTGAGAAGGATGGCCGAAAGGTCACACTTCATCCTCTTTTGCCCTCCCAAGTAAATGAGTGGCATCAAAAGATGAGAGAATTTAAGGAAAAAGGACGGAAATTTGAAAAGAAAGAAAAAAGAGGGGAACCCGAAGGTGGGGCAGTAGGGGTATCCGAGGTTGCCCCAACATCAAAAGGGAAAGAAAACGTGGTGATGTTGGTTAGAAAGAAGGAACTCTTCGTGGATCATGATGAGGACACACCTATGTTACTTTTGGCTCATTGTTTTAATACTAACCCCACTAATTCTTCCATTTCTCCTTTGATTTCTTGTGTGTTGCAGGATTTTGAAGATGTATTTCCTAAAGAACTTCCGCAAGGATTGCCCCCGCTTCAGGAAATTGAGCACCAAATTGACTTTGTGCCAGGATCAAAATTGCCAAATAAGCCGACTTATAGGAGCAACCCTACGGATACCAAAGAATTAAACATCAAGTTGAGTAGCTCCTCAACAAAGGGTATATCAAGGAGAGCATGAGTTCATGCACGGTTTTGGTGCTACTAGTGCCCAAAAAGGATGGAACATGGCGTATATGTGTGGACTGTCGAGCCATCAACAAGATTACGGTAAAATATAGCCACCCTATCCCTCGGTTAGATGACATGCTAGATGAATTGAATGGTTCGTGTTTATTTTCCAAGATTGATTTAAGAAGTGGCTATCACCAAATAAGAATGCAACCCGGTGATGAATGGAAAACCACCTTCAAGACCAAGTTTGGTCTCTATGAATGGATGGTTATGCCCTTCAGCCTAACAAACGCTCCAAGTACTTTTATGAGGCTAATGAATCATGTGATGAGGCCATTTATTGGAAAGTTAGTTGTTGTCTACTTTGATGATGTCTTGGTGTATAGAAAGTCTTTAGAAGAGCATGTGATGCATTTACAATGTGTGCTTGATGTCCTTAAAAAGGAAAAATTGTATGCAAATCTAGAAAAATGCTCCTTTGGTGTTAATGAAGTTGTTTTCTTGGGTTTTGTTGTTAGTTCAAGAGGGGGTCGAAGTGGATGAATCCAAGATAAACGCTATCAAAAATTGGCCAACCCCACAAACCGTTGGAGAAGTAAGAAGCTTCCACGGGTTGGCTAGTTTTTATAGAAGGTTTGTCAAAGGATTTAGCACCATAGCCGCCCCCTTGACCGAGGTCATTCGGAAAGAACAACCCTTCAAGTAGGGTGACGAGCAAGCTAAGGCTTTTGAAGCCTTGAAAGCTATGCTCATCTCCGCACCTTTGTTACAATTGCCCAACTTTGATAAGACATTCGAAGTCGAGTGCGATGCGAGTAAAGTAGGCATAGGGGTTGTTTTGATGCAAGATTTAAAACCCATCTCTTACTTTAGCGAAAAGCTCAAAGGAGTAACTTTAAACTACTCCACGTATGATTTAGAGTTGTATGCCTTGATTAGAGCCTTGGCCACTTGGCAACACTACTTATGGCCTAAGGAGTTCGTGATCCGAACGGACCATGAATCCTTAAAGCATCTTCGGGCCCAAGACAAGCTTAACAAATGGCATGCCAAATGGATTGAGTTTCTTGAGACCTTCCCTTATGTTATCCAATACAAAAAGGGTAAGGACAATGTAGTAGCCGATGCTTTGTCTAGAAAACATGCTCTTGTGTCCACTTTGTCATCAAAATTGATGGGTTTTGAGAGTTTAAGATAATTGTGGCCCAAGGTGATACACTATCAAGTCCACAACACATAAATTTCCAACAACCAGCCACGAAATCAACCAGCCAACACAAAATCAACAAGTTTCAGCTAGTGCCTGTGAATCGAAAGAGCCCCACATGGCTTCACTAGACTTCAAGATTACAAAAACAACATTAACAAGATCACAAAAAGATAGTAACTTGACATAAAAGATTCAAGAGTCTAAGAACCTTAGCAACAAGAGATGACCCTAAGGCTATTGAATATTAACACCAAGTTCTTACTTGGACCAAGAGGAACTCTATGACCTCAAGATCCTTATTTCTATCCAAGATACAACACAAGTATCCCTCTTCTTGTGGGCTGGTTTAGAGAGAAAGACCACCCAAAATATTACAAGTCTTGTGTTTCAAAATAATAATGGAAGAACTACCCCAAGTAACCCTAATGTTATCTATTTATATTACAAGGGAGAAATGACCAGCTTGTCCCTAAGCCATGGGGCGCCCTTGGAGTGTAAGTTTATTACACTTCAAGGTCCCTCTTCACACTTAAAAACATTTAGATCATTAGATGAATCAGTCACCAACTCACACACGGCCATTTGCATGAACAAGGCTTGGAGCTTTTGTAATTCCCGAGCTTGGCTTTGCGTGAAGGGTCTTGGACTCGTTGGACAGCTTGTCTCACCCATATCATCCTCTCTATCTTGAGAGTAATTTGACGTCAAATTCGGCATTTGGTCATCTTCAACCACATCCACGAGAGAAAGATCACAAACGTTGAAAGTGTTGTGTACTTGATATTCCGGTGGAAGGTCAATCTTGTAGGCCTTGTCATTGATTCTCTCAAGTACTTGGAATGGACCATCACCCCTCGGCATCAATTTGGACTTTCTTTGAGATGGAAACCGATCCTTCCAAAGATGCACCCACACCCAATCTCCCAGTTCAAGAATGAATTTCTTTCTCCCCTTGTTGGCCCTCCTTGCAATCTCTTGGTTTTTCTTCTCAAGTTGAAGTCGCACCTTCTCATGTAACTTCTTCATAGAATCTACCCGCTTACTTCCATCTAAGCTAATCATAAGATCACTTGGCAAAGGCGTTAAATCCAAAGGGGTAAGGGGGTTGAGGCCGTATACACACTCAAAGGGAGTCATTCCCGTACTTGAGTGTATGACACGGTTATAAGCAAATTCAATCAAGGGTAAGTGCTCTTCCCAATAAGTCACTTTTCCCTTAACCATGGAATGTAGCATAGCACCCAAATTCCTATTTACTACTTTCATTTGGCCATCGGTTTGTGGGTGGCAGGACGTAGAGAACAACAACTTGGTACCAAGCCTACCCCACATGGACTTCCAAATGTGACTTAGGAACTTAGAGTCCCTATCACTCACAATGGTCCTCGGAACACCATGATATTTAACAACATTATCAACAAATAAAGAGGCCACACTAGGTGCGTCATCACATTTAGAGCAAGGAATAAAGTGCGCCATTTTAGAAAACCGATCGACTACAACAAAGATACTATCCCGACCTCGTCGAGTCCTTGGCAGCCCCAATATGAAATCCATATATATATATCAAGCCAAGGACGTAGAGGGGTGGGCAGCGGGGTGTACAACCCATGAGGTAGGAGTCGAGATTTGGCTCTCTTGCATTCTACACATTGGTCGAAAATCCTAGCCACATCCTTGCAGATTTTGGGCCAATAGAATTGCTCCTCCAATATTCCGAAGGTCTTGTCGACCCCAAAATGACCCATTAGACCGCCATCATGTGCTTCCCTCACAAACAACTCTCTCCAAGAGCTAGAGGGTACACACAATCGTCTACCTTTAAATAAGTAACCATCAAACTTGGCATAGGGATTTGAACCCCTAGCCAAATCCCATTTGTCCCTACCCAATTCTTCACATTCCCTAAAGATAGGAGCAAAGTGAGGGTCCTTGGGATACAATACTCTTAAGCTCTCAAAGCCCATCAATTTTGATGACAAAGTGTACACAAGAACATGTTTTCTAGACAAAGCATCGGCTACTACATTGTCCTTACCCTTTTTGTATTGGATAACATAAGGGAAGGTCTCAAGGAACTCAATCCATTTGGCATGCCATTTGTTAAGCTTGTCTTGGGCCCGAAGATGCTTTAAGGATTCATGGTCCATTCGGATCATGAACTCCTTAGGCCATAAGTAGTGTTGCCAAGTTGTCAAGGCTCTAATCAAGGCATACAACTCTAAATCATATGTGGAGTAGTTTAGAGTTGCTCCTTTGAGATTTTCGCTCAAATAAGTAATTGTTTACAAATCCTGCATCAAAACAGCCCCTATGCCTACTTTACTCGCATCGCACTCGACTTCGAACGTCTTATCAAAGTTGGGCAATTGTAACAAAGGTGCAGAGATAAGCATAGCTTTCAAGGCTTCAAAAGCCTTAGCTTGCTCGTCACCCCACTTGAAGGGTTGTTCTTTTAGAATGACCTCGGTCAAGGGGGCGGCTATGGTGCTAAATCCTTTGACAAACCTTCTATAAAAACTAGCCAACCCGTGGAAGCTTCTTACTTCTCCAACAGTTTGTGGGGTTGGCCAATTTTTGATAGTGTTTATCTTGGATTCATCCACTTCGACCCCTCTTGAACTAACAACAAAACCCAAGAAAACAACTTCATTAACACCAAAGGAGCATTTTTCCAAATTTGCATACAATTTTTCCTTTCTAAGGACATCAAGCACACATTGTAAATGCATTACATGCTCTTCTAAAGACTTGCTATAAACCAAGACATCATCAAAGTAGACAACAACAAACTTTCCAATAAACGGCCTCATCACATGATTCATTAGCCTCATAAAATTACTTGGAGCGTTTGTTAGGCCGAAGGGCATAACCATCCATTCATAGAGACCAAATTTGGTCTTGCAGGCGGTTTTCCATTCATCACCAGGTTGCATTCTTATTTGGTGATAGCCACTTCTTAAATCAATCTTGGAAAATAAACACGAACCATTTTATTCATCTAGCATGTCATCTAACCGAGGGATAGGGTGGTGATATTTTACCATAATCTTGTTGATGGCTCGGCAGTCCATGCACATACGCCATGTTTCATCCTTTTTGGGCACTAGTAGCACCAGAACCGTGCACGAACTCATGCTCTCCTTGATATACCCTTTGTTGAGGAGTTCCTCAACTTGACGTTGCAATTCTTTAGTGTCCGTAGGGTTGCTCCTATAAGCCGGCCGATTTGGAAATTGTGATCCCGGTACAAAGTCAATTTGGTGCTCAATTCCCCGAAGCGGGGGCAATCCTTGCGGAAGTTCTTTAGGAAATACATCTTCATAATCCTGCAACACACAAGAAATCAAAGGAGAAATGGAAGAGTTAGTGGGTTTAGTATTAAAACAATGAGCCAAAAGTAACATAGGCGTGTCCTCATCATGATCCATGAAGAGTTCCTTCCCTCTAACCAGCATCACCATGTTCTCTTTCCCTTTTAAGGTTGAGGCAGCCCCAGATACGCCTACTGCCCCACCTACGGGTTCCCCTCTTCTTCCTTCTTTTTCAGATGGCTGTTCGCTTTCCTTCAATTCTCTTATCTTTTGATACCACTCATTTACTTGGGAGGGAAAAAGAGGATGAAGGGTAACCTTTCGGCCATCCTTCTCAAGTGTATATCGATTGGACCTCCCATCGTGTTTGGTAGACCTATCATATTTCCAAGGTCTACCTAGCAACAAGTGACATTCTTGCATTGGTATCACGTCACAAAGCACTTCATCGTGGTAGTTTCCCATCTTAAACCATATCACACATTGTCTTGTGACCTTTAATTCACCACATTCATTCAACCATTGTAACTTGTAAGTACTAGTGTACGGTGTAGTTGGTAACTTCAAGAAGTTTACCATAGCATTACTAACAACATTTGTACAACTACCACTATCAATCACCAAGGTGCACACACTCCCCTTTACAAGAAATTTAGTATGGAATAGATTTTCCCTTTGGCTTGGGTCATCGATTGCCTTACTAATCATGACGCGTCTAACTATAAAGTTTGTAACCACACACTCCCCTTCTTATGGACAACTATCTTCACCATCATCATCATGTGGTCCATTATCAATTTTCTCTCCATCTTGAGGCTAGCCTCATCCTCTCCCTTTTCAGGGTCCACCTCTTCACCAAGGTAATACAATCTCCCTTCCCGTAGGATCACATTGCGTTGGTTTGGAAATTCATTGGCCTTATGACCCAACCTTGGCACTTGAAACATTGGAATCCCTTTGGGTTAGGATACTTGTGAGCTTCCAATTTTGGAGGAATTTTGTGGACTATTTTGGGCTCGGGCAGCCTTTTAGTGGCGTGTTGATCCTTGTTTTTGGGCCAGCCCGAGGTGGCTTGTCCCCTTACCTTGAACGAGGACCTCTCTTTAAGCTCCCTTTCAATCTCAAGAGCCGCCTGGAAAATATATTCAACGGTATCAAACTTGTGGAGTGTTAAATGAGTGGAGATCTCTTTGTTCAACCCACACTTGAATCGGATGACGTCATGAATGATTTTTTCCCCACGATGGTCAAGTTTCAACATGAGTTACTGAAACTCATCAAAGTACGCCATCACACTCTTATTTCCTTGACGCAAGTTGTACAATCTAGCAAGCAACTCATGGCGATATCTCTCGGGAAGGTATCGTTGTCTCATTAAGTACCTTAACCAAAACAAAGGTGGTGGCTGCCCATCAACTAATTCATTACCAAACCGCTTGACGTACTCCTACCAAGTATCAGCATAACCCTCAAAATGACCTATAGCATAGCAACCCTTCTTTTCTTCCGAGATATCATTAACTTGGAAAACTTTGTCACAAGCCGATTCCCAAGCTAAGTAGGCCTTGGGGTCACTTTAACCTTTAAAGATGGGTAGGCTCAACTTGATGGTGTTGATTCCTACATCTCTCTCTTGGTGTCGGTTTCCCCTTTCTCCATACCCTCGGTATATCCTTGGATCTCCATGACCCCCTCTCATCTCCTCCTCCCTCATGTAAGCATCATCAAAGGCTCCATATCCTTCATACTCCTCTCTACCATATTCCTCAAAGTGGGCTGGACGGTTTTAGGCATTTTGGACTTGATTTGGAGGAATTGGATTTTGTGGAGGTGGTGGTCTTTGGTTTAATGGAGCTTGGAATGGAGGATTCGGATTTGGCGGAGGTACTTGACGTCCAAATCCCTCTTGTGGGACTTGAGGTGTTTGGAATTGTATTGGTCTAGTGGGGTCTCGGTTTGAAAGGAAAGGAGTTGTTTGGCTTGCGGCATTTAGTGGAGCTTGAGATATATTTATCCTTTGGTGCAATGTTTCGGGAGTGATGGTTGCGGAGGAAGTTCTATCATTCCCATTGGTAGAAACATGTAGAGGAGTAGAAGGGTGAGATTTCCTTTGACTCTCCACTTGTTCTAATCGCCCACTAATAGTCTACACTTCTCCCTTTATGGCTGCCAAATCCCCCCTCACAGCCCCAAATTCCGTATTCAACCTTTCAAGTGTTCGGGTAACGGCCTGAAGAGTGACCCTCACGGAGTCAAGAGCATTAGTATCCATATTTTGGGACGTGGTCCCTTCCATTGCCAAGGTATTACACTCTTTAGATCACCTCACAATTGAGTTCCACAAGTGTTGTAGATTGGCAAGTAACCCGTGAATCCTTTAAGGTATGAGTAAGCTCTTATCCATAGTGGATTTTTTGTTTGAAGACTCAAAGAATTCTCGTCGGACTAGAACCAAGAAGTAACAACGTATTCAAAATATAAAAGCACCCAAGTAATCGTTGACACGAACAACGGATTCAAAGGACTAATTGACAACCTAGTAGGAATGTACTAGTTTGTTAATTAGTTCTAGAACCAAGTTAGGAAACCAAGAATCAACCATTAGAAACTACGAAAAGAGTATCCAAATTTGAGCTTATTAGTGACGTGGTAGCATGTAATTGGTCTTGGCCCACACGATTTTTTTTTATTTTTTTTTTTGTCACAAATCTGAAATTTCAAGATTCACACAACTTGTAATGGATAACAATGGTTTTGGAGGGAAGGTAAAGTATTGTACTCTTTTTCAACTTTTCAAACTCAAAAGGTAAGATTTGACTATACTAATCCCACAAAACAAGGTTCCGTGATTTAAGGAAAAGTGGTTGTCAAGTCTAGGAAGTGATGTATGCAAGTCCTCTCACCAACAACTTTATAACTTTTGTCTTACAACCTTTTGGATCTATTTTATACTTTGTGGTCTTAAGTGGTAAGAATAGATGAAGAACAAGATGAACACCACAACAACCTTCAAGAACACAACATCAACTTCTTAAAGAACATAACACAAAAGCCACCAATGGTCATCAACAAGGTACAACCTACGGTCCAAGTTCAAGTCACCACAACAATGTCAATATTATAAGCTCAACTTTAGATCTAGACACCTTTAGTGTTGGTGAGAAACAAACCAACACTAGAAACACACTAAACAAGTAAAATATCACCTAGATCTAAAAACACAAGCACCAATTTCGGTCAAGACAACAAGATGGACAGATTTCATTTTCGACCAAGAGAGCGCTAGATTGGTAGTGTAGGAACACAACCAGCCATGCATTGATACCAAATGATACACTATCAAGTCCACAACACACAAGTTTCCAACAACCAGCCACAAAATCAACAAACCAACACAAGATCAACAAGTTACAACAAGTGCTAGTGAATCGAAAGAGCCCCACACGGCTTCACTAGGCTTCAAGATAACAAAAACAACATTAACAAGATCACAAAAAGATAGTAACTTGACATAAAATATTCAAAAGTCTAAGAACCCTAACAAGAAGAGAGGACCTTAAGACTATTGAATATTAACACCAAGTTCTTACTTGGACCAAGAGGAACTCTATGACCTCAAGATTCTTGTTTCTAGCCAAGATAAAACACAAGTATCCCTCTTCTTGTGGGCTGGTTTAGAGGGAGAGAGAGAACCCAAAATATTACAAGTCTTGTGTTTCAAAATAATAATGGAAGAACTACCCCAAGTAACCCTAATGTTATCTATTTATATTACAAGGGAAAAATGACCAGCTTGTCCCTAAGCCATAGGGCGGCCTTGGAGTATAAGTTTATTACACTTCAAGGTCCCTCTTCACACTTAAAAACATTTAGATCATTAGATGGGTCAGTCACCAACTCACACACGGCCATTTGCATGAACAAGGCTTGGAGCTTTTACAATTCCCGAGCTTGGCTTCGTGTGAAGGGTCGTGGACTCGTTGGACAGCTTATCTCACCCATATCACAAACCGCTTGACGTACTCCCACCAAGTGTTAGCATAACCCTCAAAATGAGCTATAGCATAACAACCTTTCTTTTCTTCCAAGATATCATTAACTTGGAATACTTTGTCACAAGCCGATTCCCAAGCTAAGTAGGCCTCGGGGTCACTTTCACCTTTAAAGATGGGTAGGCTCAACTTGATTGTGTTGATGCCTACATCTCTCTCTTGGTGTCGGTTTCCCCTTTCTCCATACCCTCGGTATCTCCTTGGATCTCCACGACCCCGACTCATCTCCTTCTCCCTCATGTAAGCATCATCAAAGGCTCCATATCCTTCATATTCCTCTCTACCATATTCCTCAAAGTGGACTGGATGGTTTTGGGCATTTTGAACTTGATTTGGAGGAATTGGATTTTGTGGAGGTGGTGGTCTTTGGTTTAATGGAGCTTGGAATGGAGGGTTTGGATTTGGAGGAGTTACTTGACGTCCAAATCCCTCTTGTGGGATTTGAGTTTGGAAATGTATGGGTCTAGTGGGGTCACGATTTGGAGAGAAAGGAGTGGTTTGGTTTGCGGCATATAGTGGAGCTTGGGGTGTATTTAGCATTTGGTGCAATGTTTCGGGAGTGATGGTTGCGGAGGAAGTTCTATCATGCCCATTGGTAGAAACATGTAAAGGAGTAGAAGGTCGAGAGTTCCTTTGACTCTTTACTTGTTCTAGTCTCCCACTAATAGCCGACACATCTCCCTTTATTGCTGCCAAATCCCCTCTCACAGCCCCAAATTCCGTATTCAACCTTTCAAGCGTTCGAGTAACGGCCTCAAGAGTGACCCTCGTAGAATCAAGTGCATTAGTATCCATAATTTGGGACGTTGTCCCTTCCATTGCCAAGGTATTACACTCTTTGGATCACCTCACACTTGAGTTCCACAAGTGTTGTAGATTGGATAGTAACCCGTGAATCCTTTAAGGTATGCGTAAGCTCTTATCCGGGGTGGATTTTTGTTTGAAGACTCAAAGAATTCTCGTCGTACTAGAACCAAGAAGTAACAACGTATTCAAAAGATAATAGCACCCAATTAATCGTTGACACGAACAACGGATTCAAAGGACTAATTGACAACCTAGTAGGAGTGTACTAGTTTGTTAATTAGTTCTAGAACCAAGTAAGGAAACCAAGAATCAACCATTGGAAACTAGAAAAGAAAAGTATCCAAATTTGAGCTTATTAGTGATGTGGCAGCATGTAATTGGTCTTGGTCCCACACGTTTTTTTTTTTTGGACACAAATCTGAAATTTCAATATTCACACAACTTGTCATGGATGACAATGGGTTTTGGAGGGAAGGTAAAGTCTTGCACTCTTTTTTCAACTTTTCAAACTCAAAAATGTAAGATTTGACTATACCAATCCCACAAAACATGGTTCCTTGACTTAAGGAAAAGTGGTTGTCAAGTCTATGAAGTGACGTGTGCAAGTCTTCTCACCAACAACTTTATAACTTTTGTCTTACAACCTTTTGGATCTAGTTACACTTTTGTTGTCTTAAGTTGTAAGAATAGATGAAGAACAAGATGAACACCACAACAACCTTCAAGAACACAATATCAACTTCTTCAAGAACATAACACAAAAGCCACCAATGGTCAGCAACAAGGCACAACCTACTGTCCAATTTCAAGTCACCACAATAATGGTCAATATTATAAGCTCAACTTTAGATCTAGACACTTTTCGTGTTGGTGAGAAAGAAACCAACACTAGAAACACACTAAACAAGTAAAATAACAACTAGATCGAAACACATAAACACCAATCTCGGTTGAGACAACAAGACGGACAGATTTCTCTTCTCTTTTTTTTTTTTTAACCGAGATAGCCCAAGATTGGTAGTGTAGGAACACAACCAGACTTGCTTTGATACCAAATGATACACTATCAAGTCCACAACACAAAAGTTCCAACAATCAACAACAAGAAGAACAAACTAACACAAAAATCAGCAAGTTGAACAACAAGTGCTAGTGAATCGAAAGAGCCCCACACGGCTTCACTAAGCTTCAAGATTACAAATACAACCTTAACAAGATCACAAGAAGATAGTAACTTGACATAAAAGATTCAAGAGTCTAAGAACCCTAACAACAAGAGAGGACCCTAAGACTATTGAATATTAACACCAAGTTCTTACTTGGACCAAGAGGAACCCTATGACCTCAAGATCCTTGTTTCTAGCCAAGATACAACACAAGTATCCCTCTCTTGTGAGCTAGAATAGAGAGAGAGAGAGATCCAAAATATTACAAGTGTTATGTTCAAAATGATAATGGAAGAACTACCCCCAAGTAACCCTAATATTGTCTATTTATATTGCAAGGAAAAATGACCAGCTTGTCCCTTGCCATGGGCGGCCTTGGAGTGTAAGTTTATTACACTTCAAGGCCCCTCTTCACACTTAAAAACATTTAAATCATTAGATGGATCAGTCACCAACTCACACACGGCCATTTGCATGAACAAGGCTTGGAGTTTTTGTAATTCCCGAGCTTGGCTTCGTGTGAATGGTCGTGGACTTGTTGGACAGTTTGTCCCACCCGTATCATGAGGCTACCGAAGACATACTTCCTTATAACCCCCTTGCACCTACAAAACGAGCAAACAACATTAGTATTAAAAGCTCTTCACCACGCTCATAAGATTCTCACCTTTGTACGCCTCACAATAGGAGTCGCTAGCTTTGAAAGATTGCTTCTACTCCAATGGAAGACGTGGTGTTAATTGCTACTCGTGGTCAGAATGGATTCTTGTTTTGAAGAAGAATAAATGATTCAATCAAACAACCACGGACTTGAATAAAAAAATAATAACGAAACAAAAATGATAAAAGCACAAAAGAAACGGACGAAGAAAGAACGGACTCTAAGACTAACCAACCAACTAAGTAAGGACAATTACCCATTGTTAATTAGTTTGGGAATCAAAAATGAAATAAAGAATCAAAAATTGAAACTAAGAAATTAGAACCTATTCAAATGAACTTTAAAGTCATTGAGGCGAGTTTGGATGACCTGCGGACGCAGGTGATGACATGCCCTCGCAGGTGAAGGTCGCAGGTCAAGAAATAGAAGCTGGCATGTGACCTGCGCTAGCCACATGCGGCCGCAGGTGGGGGCGCAGATGGCCCAGGCAGGTTCGCTGGAAACTCCAATTTTTGCTTTTCTGTGGGCCCTTTTTCACTCTCTTTCTTGAATTATTGCTCTTGCAAAGATCAAACAACACCTTTTTGGTACCTTTCTAACTTGAAGATATGAATGTTCTTCAAGAACAATAAGAACAACAACAACACCAAAATTTGGGCCTCACTATAAACGAACTCAAAATTCGTCGGTTCCTTTCAACGTGGGGAACACTTTCCAACAACCTTTAACCTTCAAATCCACATCAAAATCACAAGATCTAGAAACCCACCTTACTATTTTTCATTCAAACTCAAGAACAACATTGGGGTTTCTCTTCTAATCTACTCAAACCAAGATCAACTCAAGATTCCGACTCCAATAACACTTGAGAAAACAAATCTAGTGTTGAAACTTCAAGAAAACTCAAAACAAAACTTGAAATTTGGGAAATTTCTAAAAATGAAATTTCAAATTTCTTTTTTTTTTTTTTTTATTTTCGATTTTCTTTTTCGACTACACACCCAAGATTGAATTTGTGGGGACCAATTCAAGCTCGGCTCTGATACCAAGTGATAACGTACAAACTACGAGATGAGAGATAAAGTACGAAAATCACAAAAACACAAGGAAACGATAAAAAGATAAAAAATTGTGGAATGTAAAGGATAGATTGAATGACACCAATATAGGAGAATCAAAGAAACAAAAGGGTATTTTAAACCCTAAAACCTCTATTGAATTAATCCTACAAGCACCAATTCACTTACGTAAACCACGAGGGAATCGAAACTCCCACGTAACCAACGTTTTGAAATGACAATTCAATACAAACTAATCCTAGCTCTCACACTCTCAAGTGTATTTCTCATTTTAAATTCAACAAAAATCCCTACAAATGAAAGATAACTACCTATTTATAGTCATTGGCATTTAATACATTTAATGGGCTGAAAAAGTGACCCATTTCAGCAAAATTGGGCATCCGCCCACGCAGACAGGGCACCTGCAGGCGCAGGTCAGGGCGCAGGTGCTTCTGGGAAGCCAAAATGGCCACCTGCGACTGCAGGTCAGGGCGCAGGTGACTCCAGGTCATCGTTTGGCTCCTCTTAACTCTCCGATGACCTCTCCATTGGCTTTCAATCCTTCTTGAATGCATTGGGCAACATGTAACACTCCTTAAATGATGTTAAGATGGGTTCAAACACATCTAGCTTCATCAATGATCCTTGGAGTGTTCGTAGTTCTCGGGCTTGCCTTCTAGTAGAGGTCTTGAGATATTTTTGGATCTCGGCTCCAAGCTATCCTCCACACGTGGTGTTGAACTCTTGGAAGCTTGAAAAGGATCCTCCAAACGTATACTTGCATCTTTGAGATGATCGTGGCTTGGGCCCCTTTATGATGGCCTTGAATTTTAGTCCTTGAAAGGTTAACACCGATTTGGCTTGTATCAGGGGTCAAAGAGAAGCAAAGATGAGCTAAAAGCGGCCCTAGAAAGACCTGTGAGCTCACATGCGATCGCAGGTGAGGCACATGCGCCAGCAGATGACAAGCAGTGGCATCTGCTGTCATGACCTTCATGGGCAGATGACCCTTGGCGACTGAAATTGTTTCTTTGATGGAAATGGGTCACTTTTGGGCCCATAGTTGTAATAATTAGCCCATGGCTATAAATACTAGCTTCTTCTTCATTTTTAGGGTAGATTTTGATGATATTATGAATACACTTAAAAGTGTGAGAGCTAGTATTAGCTTGTGTTGAACAATCATTTAAAAACATGGGTTACGTGGTGATACAATCAAAATTCGTTCTAAGCCATTCACTAGAAGTCAAGCAGGAGAGCTCCAAGCGCTCCAAGGATTGTTCATGAAACGAGAGGTACTTAACGACATCCTAATACCCTTCAAAGGGTGATACATTTTGGTGATTACATCTAAAGAGGATCGAGGGACCTTGGAAGGATCAAACGGATGCAAAGAAGAGCAAAATGGCACATGGAGTGCACTGGAAAGCTCACCTACGGGCGTAGGTGAGCCATCTGTGGATGCAGGTGGTGTTCAGTGGCACCTGCGGCCCTGACCTGCATGGGCAGGTGCCCACCTGCATGGGCAGATGACCTGTCTCGGCTGCCATGCTGAAAATTGAAGAAATGGGTCACTTTTTGCGCCCAATTTTGTATTAAATGACCCAATGGTATAAATACCAACCCATGTATTATTTTCCTTTAGTTTTACTTGATTATTGATGAACATTACTCTTAAGAGAGAGTTTAGTGAGTTTTTGTTGAATCTTGGCTTAGAAACATGTGGTTTCGAGGGCGCCTCGATTCCCTCTTGGTCATGGTAGAAATTAGGTGTTAGTGGAAGAATGTAATTAAGGTTCTTAGGATTTGATATATCCTATTGTTCTTGATTATTCCTCTTCTTGTGTCTAATTTAATTATTTTTGTAGTTGATTTCTAGTTTTTGTATTTCGTACGTTATCACTTGATATCAGAGCCGAGCTTGAATTCGTTCCCACGAATTCAATCTTGGGTGTGTTATCAAAAAAGAAAATCAAAAATCACAAAAAAAAAAAGAAATTTGAAATTTTTGTTCTTGGAAATTTTCAAAAAATTCAGGTTTTGTTTTTTGAGTTTTATTGTAGTTGAACACTAGATTTGTTTTCTCTAGTGTTAATAGAGTCGGAATCTTGGGCTTTGGATGTGTTTTGACAAGATTTGAAGAAAAATCCCATTGTTGTTCTTGAAGCTTAGAGAAAAGAAAGAAAAAAAAGTTGGGGTTTAGATCTTGCTATTTTGGTGTGGATTTGATGGTTACGACTTGTTGAAAGTTGCTTCCCTTCACTGAAGAGAGCACGGATCTGAAATTTCTTGAAAATCTGAGCCAAAAAGAGTTAGTGGAAATTTTGGTGTTTTGTTGTTCTTGGTGTTCTTGAAGAACATTCATATCTTCAAGTGAGAAAGGTACCAAAAAGGTGTTGTTTGATCTTTGCAAGAGCAATAATTCCAAGAGAGATAGTGAAAAGGACCCACAGAAAAGGGAAAATCAGAGTTTCCAGCGAAGCTGCCAGGGCCACCTGCGCCCAAACTGTCACACCCCAAATCCCATTGGGGCGGACTGGCACCCGAAGCCGATGAGGCTCGAGAGAACCAATCTTTGATCATGTCTAGTCATATGCATGTCACTCACTAAACAAAACCATCACATAGAGGTATAAATTGTCAATAGCAGAAGTTATGGAAACATTTGATATATACATATAAGAAACTTGGCCGTTAGGGCCATCGAATCAACATGGACATACATCGCTTACATTTGTCTTCCCACAACCGTCTACAAAGCCTCTACAGATACATAACCATAACCAACCTAGAGTCGAGACAACACCCCACTCTATATACATATACGATACCAAAACAAGTGTACATATGAACTCGGGAAGCCCCGAATCAACTGGAGCTCACCAATAAATCGCAAATGATCCGCAACCTACTGTGGAGGTCTATTTGTACCTGTGCCTGCAGTAAGTAAGGTAAATTCCCCAAGAGGGGTCACTACGAATAATGTACTGAGTATGTAAGGCTATAAGAAACTGTATGCAACATAGGATCTCAAATGGGATCAATACATATGAATAAACATGATGGATTAATCAACGTCTCGCATGTGTGGAACCAGGTTCATTACCTTCCTTACTTTCATTACTCTCATTGCTTGATCATTTCTTCATATCAATTTCATTTGTGAAATAACTTTATGTTCATCTTTATTATCAGTCATCCACTTATTAGTGGGCCATTATATAATAAGTGATAATGAATCAAAGAGGGAAGAACAAGAAGGAAAGAAAACAAAAGAAGGATATGTGGATTAATATTCAAACTCTTGAATTTATGGGCAACAAGGGACTTGATACCCTCACCTCCCAATTGAATTCAACAATTTAAACACAAACCCTAGTTTGAGAAAATCAAAGGAAACCAAGAAACCACAAATGAGTAACCTTCGATTAACCAAACCAAGAAGTTCACCAACAATTCCAAGATCCACACTACTAAAATTACCAACTAATGCTAGGCTTCACCTAGAAACTACAAGCTAAATGCTAGGCTTCACCTAGAAACTACAAGCTAAATGCTAGGCTTCACCTAGAAACTACAAGCTTCAAAGCTCAATATTCAATATTCATCAAAAGTCCCATGTAAAATGAGGAATTATCCTATTTATACTAGAGAAATAAAAGACAACTAGTTATTACAAATATGCCCTTAATGAGAGACAAGGGCCTTGTTTGGTGACTCTTGTTGTGAATTCTTCAATTTAAAATCTAGCCACTTGTACAGATAGCCTCTTTTTCTTTATCCACATCACTCCCATGGACTCTTAAGCTTTCCTTTTCACGAACATTCTACATGTCATCCACGTCATCCATGCTCGTGTCAACCATGCAATCCACGCTAGTATCATTCTCCCCTTCTTGAAAAGGATTCATCCTCGAATCCAAACCTTGCAAACACATGAGAAGAACAAAAACCAAAGTATCCTTAAAGTTTGAGGGTTAGTACAAGGGTTAGCTGTATATCACCATGCCAAGGAGGCACAAATTTGAGATACAACCAAATATCCTTTGCTTTTAATAAAGTCAATCCATCATTCATGGAGCAAAGGTTTGGGGTATGATAAACATCAAGAGATAAGGCAAACACAAAGATCTTTGTGGCATCAAGAACTCCAAAAGATGGTACCATATTTAACTTGGGAGCCATAAGACATAATTGTTTCATTGTCTCACAAAAAGGCCACACCAAAAGTGGTGTAATCACCCACAAAGGTTCATCCGGGTCAAAGAAGCAAAAGACCCACATATATCTACCTCCATACAAAATAAATCACATACCATCATGGGTATCATCATAAGAAAATAGGTAGTAGAGAAAGGTGCTACTATTATGAACCTCATCTAGGGTACTCCATGAGTTAAGGGTATCGGTAGATAAGAAGAGACATTTTAAGAACCAAATATCCCTCTCTATCAAGCAATTTGCTAAAGAAAGGAAGTGCACCAATGAAGCCATGCTACTAGAATAGTCGAGGAATCTATTAGGAGTCAAATCACTCCATTCTAAATAATACTCCCAAGGAATTGGGGTCCCTCCTATCATAGCACCAAGCATGCTTCCAAGAGTCCTATTTGAAACTTCAACTTGTCCAAACCTATAAAGGTGACAAGGAACTTTCAATATCCATGGACTTTCCAAAAAACAAATGTCAACTTAGCATCCACAAGCATGAGACCACATTTGAGAAAAGGGTCATCATATGCAAACAAGTAGTAAAAAATGGAATAAAGGACATTTAACTCATCTCGAGGGTTCTCAAATACAAATACACACCTTAAAGATTGAATGGTAACAAGAAAGTATTCACAATTGGAAACACAAGAGGGCAAGATTAGGCATTTCAAGTACACTTCATTTTCCTTCCTCAAACAAACTCCCACAAGGAGTGGATCAACAAGTGGAGCCATGCTTCTTGAGAGATTGAAGGAACTATAGGATGCACTTTCTATGTTCACTAATCTTAGCATGCTTCTAAGAATCCATCCTAACACTTCAACTTGTCTAACCACATAAGTGTGACAAGGAGTATAATACATAAATTGGGCATCACGGAGGCCCCAATGATTCTTTCCCAAACAACAAGTATGGTTGGCATTCAAAATATAAAACTCAAATAACTTAAGCATAGCCAAAACCAACCATGAAAACATTGGAACTATATCATCACTCTCCTGGTAGGATATGGGATCATATAATTTCAAAAACCTACCTACCATAGGGAAAATGTCATCATGACTCCAAGGATTGCTTGGAATAGGAGGGGAAGGGTACATACCTCGAAGAAGGTTCTTTGAGTGTGCATTCTTGTCCACAACACTTGGTTTCCCAAAGTTTTCCCTCCAATGTATCATCTTGGACCCATAGACTTGGTCCTTTTGTTTTTGCTTAGGAGTTGACTTGCTAGATAGCTCCATCATTAGGCCTTCAACCCTTTGTTCATGAGGTACTTTGTTTGGATCCTCATTTAGAAATAATTGTCCATGAATCTACAAAAGAGAAGGAATGGTACTAGGCAAAATGCTAGCACCATAGTTAGTAGGCAACAATGGATTGGTATTGGCAAGTCCCACAATTAAGTGTTCCTTGTGCACCTCTTCCAAGTCACTTCTTGGCTCATCAATCTCATACAACTCCCCTTCTTGAACCAATTCTTTCTTCTCATTTTCAAGTTGTTCTCTCTTAAGTACTTCTCGAAGCTCCCTCATTATCTTATAGTCCTCACTCACTTGATAGGGTGTTAAAGGTACAAGAGTGTGCTTTAGTCCTCCTAATACAAATGAGTATTTATTGTACTCCACTTGATATTGAACATCCCTATCGGTTAGCCAAGGTCTACCAAACAACATATGACAAGACTGCATGGGCAAAACATCACATAACACCTCATCTTGATACTTGCCAATGCTAAAGTTTACAACCACTTGCTCGGTTACCTCTACTTCATCATTCTTAATGAGTCATTGAAGTTTGTACGATTTGGGATGTCTTTGTGTAGGAAGCTTCATTCTATCAACCATAGTACAAATCACCACGTTAGTACTACTCCTACTATCAATGACCAAGGAACATACCCTATCAATCATCTTAAACCTTGCATGGAATAGGTTCACACTTTGATCAAGTTCCTCTTTATAAAGATCCCCCATGATTTGTTTTAGATCACAAGAAGAGTTCAAACCCTTCTTCAATTGCTCATTATCTACATTTAAGGTCGCTTCACCATGCCTAACCTTAGGCTCATCACAACCATTCCCAAGCTCACATTCTTTCACATTTTTAGCACAAGGTCCATCACACAAGAGCACATTTGACCTCCTTTGTGGACATTCTCTAGCATTATGTCCTTCGCCTTGACATTTAGAACATCGAATGATAGAAAGAGAAGAAGGTTGAGTTATGTCATGATTACCTTTATAGGCTTTATCTTCCCTTTTAGTGTTGTAGTTAGCTTTAATAGCTTGACTTTCATCTTGAAACATTGGAAGACTCACCATGTTGTCACCCATCCCTTGATTCGGAACACCTTGATCACCATATCGATCATTTCGATCTCCACACCTTCCTCCTCCATCCCTAAACCAATGTCCACTATCCCATTTCCCTTGACATCCCATGCCTTGGTTTGTACCAAAGCCTTCGGGTCCTTCCCACCATTCATCCGGATTATCTTCTTCACACATTTCATCATAAAGAGGATTTTGATAATATATATCTTGATAGGGTACTTGTGGGTAGTGTTGTTGGGTTGGAACATAGGGTACATGCAAGGATGCATGTCATACATTTCGTGGAGGTGCTTGACTTCTAACTTGGGTTTCCACAAAAGAAAGACTCCTTTGTGGTGGATGATATGGTTGTGTATTTGGATGTGGGGTGACTTTCCTAACATAACACGGGTTCATTTGGAATGTAGTTTGAGGGTAGGTTTGGTTTCAATTTGGTTGGGGTAGTGTAGGTTGGATTCTTGACCCGAGGCCCTTCTTGTTTCTTCACTTCGACTAGTCATACGGAACCTCCTTTCAATCATACTATCCATCCTTCTCACCCTTTCCTCCATACCTCCAAACCTTCCGTTTGTTTCAACTACCCTTTCATTCACATTGGTTACTCTCCTTGACACATTAGCATTTATCCCCATGTGGTTTATCGAGCTCCTTCCTCCATGGTTATAAGGAGAGTGATTAGACATTTTACCTACAAAACTCAACAAATAATATTAGTGGTAAAAGCCTCACGTCACTCATATATAAACTCTCAACTCACCTCCTAAAGTGTCGTCTCAAAATTGGTAGTGAACTAGCTTGGCTCGATCAATTCAAGATCACCTATCTTTTGTGGTGGAGTGGATTCTTGTGATTCTTGAAATAAGGACGACTCGACTGAAGGTATAAGGACTTGAATCAAGAAATTTATCTACGAATTAAGATGAGAAAAGTAGAAGGAAAGAAGCACGAAAGAAAACGGACTCAAAACAAAACTAAGTAACAAAAGTAGAAAAATTACTTATGTTGCTTAATTTAATGAATCAAAGAGAGGATTTGGTGTTTTAAAACTAGTTAAAAAGTGATTAAAGATGTTAATTACTTGTTAAATAGTTGAAAATTGAAAGAAGAAAGCGTAGGAAAAAGAATCATAGAGTTTGGACACTTAGAAAAAAAATTCGGTCCAAAAAACTATAGGACCCAAAAAAAAAATTTTGGTCCAAAAAACTATAGGACCCAAAAAAAAAACTAAGTGTTGAAAACCTGAGATTTTTCCGCTCTCTGAAACTGTACCCCACGCGCCTGCTGACGTGGCATGCTGAGGTGGAAATTTTTTTTAATTTTTTTTTTTTTGACCTACAAACACTTTGAACAACTTTGACTTGAAGATTTTGGATCAAAGTGTACCTTTTCTATCTTCTTCTTCAAGAACAAGATGAAGATGCTCAAGAACACCAATAAAAACCTCAATCTTCACATCTTCATAACTTCTTCGTTCTTGCACCAAATTCAATAAAATTTTCACCAATGCATTTCTTTTCACACCACGAACAAACCCCACTAACTCTTAGCCCTCAAAACCAAGCCAAAAATAAACCCACTTTTTAAAATTGGCCAAGTTTCAAAAGCTTCAAACCCTTCAATGGCAACTTCTCTTCTATAACTCTGAATTGAATGAAATTTGAGATTTAAACTCACAAGACACTAGAGAATCAAGATCTAGTGTCAAAAACAACAAATCAAAACAAAAAAAATTTGGATTTTTTTTTTTTGAATTTTTGGATTTTTTAAGAAATCAAAATCTCAAGGGTAGATTTGTGGAAAAAAACCTAAACCTAGGCTCTTGATACCAAAATGATAATGAATCAAAGAGGGAAGAACAAGAAGGAAAGAAAACAAAAGAAGGATATGTGGATTAATATTCAAACTCTTGAATTTATGGGCAACAAGGGACTTGATACCCTTACCTCCCAATTGAATTCAACAATTTAAACACAAACCCTAGTTTGAGAAAATCAAAGGAAACTAAGAAACCACAAATGAGTAACCTTCGATTAACCAAACCAAAAAGTTCACCAACAATTCCAAGATCTACACTACTAAAATTACCAACTAATGCTAGGCTTCACCTAGAAACTACAAGCTTCAAAGCTCAATATTCAATATTCATCAAAAGTACCATGTAAAATGAGGAATTATCCTATTTATACTAGAGAAATAAAAGATAACTAGTTATTACAAATATGCCCTTAATGAGAGACAAGGGCCTTGTTTGGTGACTCTTGTTGTGAATTCTTCAATTTAAAATCTAGCCACATGTACAAATATCCTCTTTTTCTCTATCCACATCACTCCCATGGACTCTTAAGCTTTTCTTTTCACGAACATTCTATATGTCATTCATGCTCATGTCAACCATGCAATCCACGCTAGTATCAATAAGAGTCATCCACCTATTGGTGGGCTATAACCGTCATCCACACTGGGTGGGCTATAATATAATAACCGTCATCCACGCTTAGTGGGCTATAAAATAATAAGAGTCATCCACCTATTGGTGGGCTATAACAGTCATCCACATTTGGTGGCTATAATATAATATGAGTCATCCACCTATTGGTGGGCAATAACCGTCATCCACACTTGGTGGGCTATAATATAATATATAGTATACATAATATAACATAATATTGGGATTGATTCATCCGAGCTTATGCCCTTAGATTTGTGATCCATACTCAATGAAACATAAAGTAACCATGTGTGCATTACTTACTTGCATCACCAAACCAACAATACCATAACATGTCACACATCGACCAAGGCATCACAAACCAAGAACATTTCACACCAACTTTACCCTTTATACTCCCATCTTAACACTACGTCACAATTACTCCTTCAAGTCATCTCAATACCTTTTGTAACAACACATGAACAATAATCCATAATTGATACCATCCAAAATACCTCCGGGATACTCCTTTAAAGTCATTTAAAAGGTATCACAAGTTGATAATTGCATTCATGAAGGGTATAGGGGTTTCGGGGGGTCAAAGGGATGCAAAAACAATAAAAATGGTAATTTAAGAGGGCAAAATGACGTTATATGGTAGTCATGTAATCGATTGTCGTTTTATGCACTTGTAACATGCTTAATGGTTGGCTTGAGCTTCGTAATGTACTTGTGTTGTAGAGTAAAACGTAAGGAAGAAGCTGGATTGTTATATAGGACTATGTATTCACATTGGGAAGACAAAGTATGTAAGGTTACTCTTTTCGTATCTTCCTACAGCACATATAGTGTTCACATTGTCATTGTACCTATTCGATTCCGAAATGCTCTGAGGTATTCCATTTTCGGTTGTTGACTAGTATTACTCACATTTTCCTTATTCATTGGTCAATGGTGATTCATATGACTCATGTCCATTGGTTGACTTATGTTCATTGGCTAATATGTCAAAAGTTCTATAATGTTCTAAGGTAACGCATCTAAGGTTGGTGAACAGTTGATATCCACATGTGTCTTATTCATTGTTCATTATCCTAAGGTTCCAAAAGTGTTACGTTCTAAAGTCCTAATAATATTATGTTTCAAAGTTCCAACAATGTTATAACTAATGTATCAACTTCTCACAATCTCTCACAAGTAAAAGAATGAAGATGTTTCCCTTTTTTTGGGCCATGTCTTCATGCAAATGTTGAGCCTCATTTAGCCCATTAACAAATTGTTAATTGAGCCCACTAATTTAATGTGTAATACCCCATAAATCTCATGTTTAAATAATTCCATAAATGTTAAGTCAATCAATTAGGGTCGGAAAGGTACGGGGTGTTACACAAACCTACGCATGCAGGTGGGCACCTGCGGCCGTAGGTGACCAACGCAGGTCACCTTCCAAGTTTCTGTTTCCACCTGCAGTCAGCCACCTTTGAGGGCATGTCATGAACTGCGTCCGCACCTCACCCCGACGCATCTGAAAGGTTCTAAATCCAATTTTCCTCAAGTTCCATTATCTTAGTTTCAATTCTTGATTCCTAACTTCGTCTCTCGATCCTAAAACTAATTAACAACTAGTAATTCACCTACTTAGTAGTTAATTAGTGCTTGAGTTCGATTTTCTTCTTTGTCCTACTTCTTGTGTGCTTTTCTAGTTTTTCATTTTCATCGTTAAATTCTTGATTCAAGTCCATAAATTATTTCTTTTGAGTCTTTCTAACAAGAATCCAATCCGATCAAGAGTAGTAATTGACACCTCGACTACCACCCGGAGAATAAGCCATCCTTTAACATTTGCGGAGCCAAGTGTGAGGCATACAAAGGTGTGTAGAGTTGTGAGGTTACTTATTTAATGCTAACTTGTTTGTTGTTTGTGTTTAGTGTCTTTCTAATAGGTACAATGGATTCGGAGGGTGAAACACCACCAACTAGGGATGTCAACACTTTGAATACAATTTTGGCGGCAATTGAATCATTAACTCGTAAAATGGATTCCATGGATGGTAGAATGGGAGCCATGGAAGGTCATATGACCACACTCCAAGGAAATGTGTCTACCATGGGAGGAAAGATAATGAACATAGAAGGTCGTCTAAACTCCCCACAATCCACTCCCCAAAACTCCCATGCCTCATCTAGCGGACATGCTCAAGACACACCCGTTACCATCACCCCGAAAATATTTCATCAAATGTTAAACCCACCTAGACAAACACAAGATCAAATTTTCCATAACCAAGGCCTACCCCAAGCACCCCAAAACCAAAACCCACCACCTCAAGCTCCACTAAATTGAAATCCCCCACTCCAAATACCCCGTAACCAAAACCAACCCATCCAAGTCAAAGGAGTAGGAGAAGAGAACCCACAAGTTGAGTTTGAAGGGTATGATGAAGAGGTCGTGCATGCGGAGTATTGGAGGAATAGACCATTGCCTCTACAAGGATTTTGAGGTCAAGGAAGAAGATTTGGGTCGGCACCTTATGGTAGAGGAAACTTAGGGAATCGTCACCAAGGCGAGAACCAATGAAACTAAAATGATAACCAAGGTGGTCATGGAGGTTGAGATAATGGGATCAATTCAATCAAGATTAGTCTTTCAACTTTCAAAGGAGAGAGTGATCCCGAAGCTTATTTGAATTGGGAGTCTACTTGTGAAAGAATCTTTCAAGTCAATGATCTCACTGATGACAAGAAGAGTTGCTATGACATAGCCCAATTTGAAGGGTTTGCTAACACATGGTAGGAATATGTCAAGAGATTTGAGAACGCCTTAAATGAGGGACGACCACCACCATGGGACGCTTTAAAGGATATCATGAGAAGAAAGTATGTGCCAGAAAGGTATAGACATGAGTTACTTGCCAAGTTGTACAATCTAAGGCAAGGGAACAAGAATGTCTTAACCTAGTTTGATGAGTTTCAACAATTGATCTTGAAGCTTGAGTATCAAGAGAATGCGGAATGTGCCATCATCCGTTTCAAGGTTGGCTTGAACAAAGAGATCTCCTCATCCATGACTTGCCATAAGTTTGCTACCTTAGAAGAGGTCTTTCAAGCGGCTTTAGAAGTTGAGAAAGACATCAAGGAACGGACATCTTTCAAGCCCAAGGGGTACTCATCCGTTAGTCCATGGAGTAAGAGAAAAGAGGTAGCCCAACCTTCTTCGGGATGGAACAAGAACAAAGATATCAAAAAATCTTATGACAAGAAGCCCGTTGAGAAGACTAACACAAAGTACCCACCAAGGGATGAAGGTAACAAGTATCCAACTCCTAATTCTAAAGGTTTTTAATGTTTTAAATGTCAAGGTTGGGGAAACAAGGCAAGTGAGTGTCCTAATCGGAGGAATGTGATCCTTAGAGAAAGGAGAATATTTTACCTTGGGGAAGAGGTGGGACAAGAAGATGAAAACGAAGGTGGTGCCCAAGAAGTAGATAGGTTAGAAGAAGATGAGCAAGTAGAGGGAGGAAATGAGGATGCTTGGCCTCAAGATGGAGAGTCAAAGGTCCCAAACTTTGTGGTGAGACGAGTGATGATTAGTAAGGCCTTAGTTGACCATAGTCAAAGGGAAAATCTATTCCATACTAAATGTCTCATCAAAGAAAGTATATGTTCGTTGGTCATTGATAGTGGGAGTTGCACGAATGTAGCTAGCGCCGCCACGGTTAATTTCTTGAAGTTGCCCACAACTAAGCATGTTGCACCGTACAAGCTTCAATAGCTAAAAGAGTGTGGAGAATTAAAGGTGACTAGACAAGTTGTGATCCGGTTCAAGATCGAGAATTACCATGATGAAATACTATGTGATGTCATTCCTATGCAAGCTTGTCATCTTTTACTTGGAAGACCGTGGCAATACGATTGTTCAACCAAACATGATGGAAGAACCAATCGGTATTCTCTAGAGTTGAATGGTCAGAAGTTTACCCTTCATCCCCTTTCACCGTCACAAGTTAACGAGATACATCAAAAAATGAGAGAGTTGAAGGAGAAAGGTAGTAAAGAAAAGGACGAGGAACCCCGTAAAGAGGAGAGCAATAAAGCAGAAGAGAGGAGGAAGTTGAGAGAGAAGCCCCAAATGGAGATGTTGGCAAGAAACAAAGATTTGTTTGAGGAGGCTAATGATGAGGAGTCCATACTCCTTTTAGCCTTTTCTTTTCATGCTAACCACTCTGCTTCTCCTATTCCCCATTCTATTTCTCTTATTTTGCAGGAATTCAGAGATGTGTTGCCAAAGAAGCTACCAAAAGGGTTACCCCCACTTCGGGGAATTGAGCATCAAATAGACTTCGTGCCGGGTTCACAATTGCCTAACAAATTGGCTTATAGAAGTAATCCGACGAACACCAAAGAGCTTCAAAGACAAGTTGAGGAACTTCTCAACAAGGGATATATCAAAGAAAGCATGAGCCCATGTACGGTCCCAGTAGTGTTGGTACCAAAGAAAGATGGGACTTGGCACATGTGTGTTGATTGTCGAGCCATCAACAAGATAATGGTAAAGTATCGCCACCCTATCCCTAGATTAGATAAAATGTTAGATGAGTTGAATGGTTCTTGTGTGTTTTCAAAGATTGATCTTATGAGTGGGTACCATCAAATCTGGATGAGTCCCGGAGATGAATGGAAAACCTCCTTCAAGACCAAGTTTGGTCTCTATGAATGGATGGTTATGACATTTGGACTCACCAATGCTCCTAGTACCTTTATGTGGTTAATGAACCATGTGATGAAACCATTTATAGGGAAGTTTGTTGTGGTATACTTTGATGATATTTTAGTTTATAGAAAGTCCATAGATGACAATGCTAAGCATTTGAGATGTGTTTTTGATGAGCTTAGAAAGGAGCAATTGTTTGCTAACTTTGAAAAATGCTCCTTTTGTGTTGATGAGGTTGTATTTTTGGGTTTTGTTGTAAGCTTCCGGGGTGTAGAAGTGGATGAATCCAAGATAGAAGCTATAATAAATTGGCCAACTCGACAATCCATTGGTGATGTGAGAAGCTTTCATGGATTGGCTAGTTTCTATAGAAGGTTTGTCAAAGGGTTTAGCACCATAGCCTCCCCGTTGACTGAGGTAATACGAAAGGATAAACCCTTTAAGTAGGGCGACGAGCAAGCAAAGGCGTTTGAAACCTTGAAAACAATTCTTAGCTCCGCTCTTTTGTTATAATTTCCCGACTTTGGAAAAATATTTGAAGTCGAATGTGATGCTAGCAAGGTAGGCATTGGGGCCGTCTTAATGCAAGACCAAAAACCCATTGCATACTTTAGCGAAAAGCTCAAAGGGGCAACCTTGAACTACTCTACGTATGATCTTGAGTTGTACGCCTTGATTAGAGCTTTGGGCAATTGGCAACACTACTTGTGGCCTAAGGAATTTGTGATTCGTACCGACCATGAGTCTTTGAAACACCTTAGGGCCCAAGACAAATTGAACAAACGGCATGCCAAGTGGATTGAATTCTTAGAAACCTTCCCTTATGTAATCTAATACAAAAAAGGGAAGGAGAACATTGTGGCCGATGCCTTATCCCAAAAACATATGTTACTTAGTACCTTGTTTTCTAAATTGATTGGATTTGAATGCTTGAAGACATTGTATCCCGAGGACCCCAAGTTTGCTCAAATCTTTAAAGATTGTGAAGAATGGAAAAGGGAAAAATGGATTAGGGATAGAACTTCTATACCCTACTCAAAATGGGTCTAAAGATTGCGTGGGCAGGTCGTCTAGTTCGGCTGAAATTTCTAGTTTTTGTAAATGGGTCATTTTTTTGCCCAATTATGTAATTAATGGCCCAAAGGGTATAAATAGAGAAGCTAGTCTTACTTCCCTTAATTTTACTTAATTATTGATGAACATTACTCTTGAGAGAGAGTTTGGTGAGCTTTTGTTGAATCGTGGCTTAGAAACGTGTGGTTCCGAGGGCGCCTCGATTCCCTCTTGGTCACCGTAGAATTTAGGTTTTAGTGGATGAATGTAATTAAGGGTTTTAGGATTTGATATATCCTATTGTTCTTGATTATTCCTCTTCTTGTGTCTAATTTAATTTATCTATCTTTCGATTATCCGTCATTTCGTAGTTGATTTCTAGTTTTCGTATTTCGTACGTTATCACCCTCATAGCCTAATGTAATATGTGTATAAGAGGTTGTGGAAATCATATTGTTTATGTTTAAGAAGTATAGGGCAGTCTTTTTTTTTGGTGGCAGTCCACTTGTGTTTAGTTTTAAAGGATTTGCCTTCCTTGTGGTTTAAACTTGTAAAGGAGCTTAAGGTCTTAAAGAAATTAAGTTGGAGGGATGAAATTTCAGTAGGTTAGGGTGTGGTTCTGCCCCTAATTCATTCCTCTTTATGTATAGCTTGGTGGAAATGTTTATACGTGTTTATAGATGGAATGTTTGGTGTAGTGAAAAGAGAATACTATCTTGTTATGTTAAAGTGAATTCTGAAACCATTATGGACTATTTTTGGTATGTTTTTGTGGAAAGCATTTAGGTGTCTTGATTGAATAAATATGTGGGGTTGCATTGAGGTGGTAATGTGAAGTAGGAACTTGGTAGGAAATCCTATCGGTTTGTAACATTTGTGTTGGTTTGTGGACTGTTTTGGTGATATTGTTGTTGTGAGGCAGTAAGTTATAGTGTAAGGTGGTGGAATAAGGTTATATAGCAGTACAAAAAAGGGGGGAGTGATACACCATGTGTTTAGGAAGTTGAATGGTTTTTACTTCCCGTTAAGTAACTAATTACCTCTTTGTAAACTTGAAATGTATTTAGCTTTTAATGTTAGTTCCATTATGTACTTAAATTGTAGATTAACACTTAAAGGAAGAGATGAATCGTTATAGGCACATGGTGGGAAGATAAGGTATGTAAGGTTACTCTTTTTCGTATCCTTTGGCAGCATAAAATGTCCACGTAGTTAAAGACCTTGTTTCCACTCCGTAATGTCTTACGTACCTCAATATATGTTTATTGTCAAGTTGGCATGTCTACCTTCACTAGCCAATTTCTGGTATTCCCATCTTAGTCAACTAATATCTATCTATTAGTTTGGCTCCTAAGCATTTCAATTGTGTACAAGTATTCTTTACTTTATGGCAATTACATCAAATGTTTATTCGCGTGTTCTTTTTTACTCGAGCACTGTTATTCCAAAAATTCCATATTGTTATAACCACCAATATAACAATCTCAAAGACTAAATAAAGTAAGCAATTTAAGGCTGGTTATGTGTGGGTGGCAGCTCAGGGGCGTAAGCCTAGCATGGGCGGATCCCGATTTGTATACCACTGATCAGTTGGTCAATTGTACTACATGGCTTATTAAAGATTATAAAGAAAAGAAGGAAAAAGGAAAGTAAAGAATGTAATGTACGTGGTTCCCCAAATACCAGCTAAGGTGGGTTATTAACATTATCTATACACTTGTACTTGATGTCACTTAAGCTTTTGGGTTATGTACTGTTGCTTTGAGCCTTATATACTCAGTACATTCTTTCGTACTGACGTCCCTCTTGGGGGACCTACCTTTCATGTTGTAGGCACAGGAGCTAGTAGATCTCTCCAGTAGGAGTACAGGACATCTAAAGGCTATTGGTGAGCTCCAGGTTGATTCGGGGCTTTCCGAGTCAGTGGTATATATTTTTGGTATTGTGTAGTAGTTATGTGTAAGGCGAGGACCTGTCCCGACCTTAACTAAGTCTATGTATCTTTTAGAGGCTTAGTAGACATTGTAAGGTTAAGCATGGTAGTGTCTTGTCTTTTAGAAGTTGTGGCCCCAACAGCCAAGTCCTGTATATCTATTTTGTATTTACCTACTCGGTTTACTTTATCGATGCATCATGTCCAAACACTGCAGCACATTTGTTAGCTCAATTACATGCATAAGAAGTATATGATCATAGGTTGGTTCTCTCGAGCTCCTAAGGCTACGGGTGCCTGTCCGCCCCAATGGGATTTGAGGCGTGACAATGAAAAAGGAATAAGGGTTCAGGAAATGACTTCAATTTATAGAACTTCTAATATTGATCATAAGAATTGAAGAAAGTGTATTAAGAAATGAAGGACTAGACTTTAAGAATTCAAAATCATAAGACCCTATCTTGATTCATGGACCAAACTGAAATTGAACTTGGTTGTGGGGAAGAAAGGGGTTCCTGCACGGAAAGTTTAGCCTTACATACCTTAAAGATGAAACTTAAGGAAGAACCTTTGATGAGAAATTGTAGCTTAGCTTCTTCTTAAATACATGAGTGTTGGAGTTTGGGAAAAGGAGGAGAGGATATTAATCGATGTAACTGAGTGTTTAGATTGTATGGGGTGTTTTGAGTTTAAAAAGGGAAATTTTCAAAAAGGTATATGATGTTTCATACGAGTCTACCACTATATCCAAGACCTAATTTTGTATCAGGTCCCTGTATGAGAAAATCGATGAACAATCAAGAACACAGTGAAATTTGCAGGAAAGTAAATGACAAGAGATGTTTACGTAGAAATCTCATTTCTCAAGGGAGTAAAACTACAACCTACCCCTATAGGATTTCACCAACAAACTTCACTAAACTCCAAGCAACCTTCAATTACAACCTAGTAATTAACCTTCAATTACAAAGAGTTTCTAAATTGTTGAATCTTGTAATATTAGCCGCAGTGAGGCTTTTGCTTGAGAGAATACTTTTTCAGATTTCGCAAAAGCTTGAGCTTTTCTCCTCAAGGATGATGAATATATATGATGAGCATTGGGAGAAAAGCTTTCTTATTGGTGGATGCTGGAAAGTACCACTGAAAATTCATCCTACTAATGTGCTGACACTGCCAAAGAGTAATGGACACTTGGCACATAAGACAAATGAATGCAACTGCAAAACTGCATACTGGGACACCAGTTGATGTAACTGGTCCTTCAACTAGGTTTTTGTCAGTCATCAAAACATGAGCATAATAAGAAAAGGTTGGAACCCAACATTTTCCCCTTTTTTGATGATGACAAACAAGATCCTTTTTCAGCCCCTTTTAATCAGTGTCATCAATTCCCTCTTTCACCATGCAACTGTTTCATCCTTGTAATCAGTTCCCTCTTTCAATCAGTCACTAGTTCCCCAAAAAGTTCCCCTTTCACTAATTAAACTAATCTTTCCCTTTTGGCGTCATTAAAAAGTTTAAACAGTAAAACAACGCAAGATCTAAGAACTGAATAGCCCAACAAACCTAAGCTATCATACATAGGGATACACAAAAGAAGAAGTAAATAGGGAGAAATTGATTAAAGCATAAGCAGTTAAAAATCACAGTTCATATTCAAGTCTTACAATAAGAAAATTCAAAAATAGTGCATAGTGCCAGAACCATGACCAGAAAAACAAAGGACATGGGGGATTTTAAGAGGAGTAGAAGGGTGGTTTGGACATGAGTTAATCAATACGCCTCAGATTCGCACGATTTTCATCAATAATTTGTTGAGTCAGATCAACAACTTTCTTCTTTAGCTCTGCAATCTCAGCTACAAGTTGATCATTTTGGGCCTTAAGAGCTGTTAAAGCACCTAAAGCAGTACTAGGTTCATTAGTAGTCTGGAGAAGTTGAGCCTTTAGAACTGCAATTTCAGAGTCCTTTTCAGCCACTAAGGCAATCATTTTCCAATTCTAATGTGGTCTTCTCCTGAGAAACGATTAAACATGACACAGTAGAGTTTGGACCCACACCTTTCTTCTTTTAAATGCACTCACATTTCTACAGAGTATTAAGAGAGAAGGTTTGTTTCTTGGTGGAGTAAGTCTCTAATTTAGGCTTTACTTCAAAATATTGAAACACCTTTGAGATCAAGAAGCCATATCACAACCTATGATTTTGATCTTTCATATCACATGTCTGAACAATATACTCAATCATTATCTTTGATAGATTGATTAGAGCACATGAGTTAAAAGCCTCCATAAGAAATAGGTAGGGAATTGAGGCAATAGTTCTGCCTTCAGTTCTGGGGAGTAGGACTTTGTTTACCAACTCAAACAATAGCTGGTATTCTGGCTTCATTTCTTTTTTCTGCATTCTTTCACCACCAAGAATCATTTTCCATCTAGCAATTTTGTTAAGAAACTCCACTAAATGCAAACTTCTTTACAACTATATCAATTCCAACCAAAGGCACTTTTAGTATCTCTCCTAAGATAGATTTAGTGAGAATAAATTTCACACTATTCACAGTTGCAGCAACACTATCCTTCTTTTCAAAGATGAAGAGATCAGCATAGAAGTCTTGAACCTTTTTTTCACAAAGCACACTCGGTCCATCAAATAGGTGCTTTAACTCTTGTACCTCAACAATAGCAACCAAAGACACCATTCCAAATTCATCAAATATTGTAGGATCAAAAACACGACCATTTAGGACCTTTTGATTTCAAAGTTTCTCACTTTTTGCTTCAAATTGGGGGTCCTTAGAAGGACGTTGAACACCTTTCTTCTTTTTTGATTTTGATACAGTGGCTTCCTCAGATACTTCAGTCTTTTTCCTCTTTGGAGTCTTCTTAGAGGGAGTTTTTTCAAAGGATCCTTACGATAGTTTCCTTTTCTTGGATCCTTTCTTTTGAACGTTTTTGCTTCTTCTTGATTCTTTACCGGGAATCACTAATTCTTCCTCAGTTTGTGAGTCATCTTCTTCTTCCAACTCTACTACTTCGGCAGTAGAAATTTCCTTTTCAACAACACTATTTTCTATCTTTCTTCTTTTGGTGGTAGATTTCTGATTCTACAGCATAGCATCCTCCATGACTTTATGAACAGTGGACCTAGTAGTACGAGTAGGTCCCTTTATAGGATCTCTATTACTAGGAATAGAGGATGATGTAGATTTTCTCTTAAACACAGCAGCAAGAGACATTTCTTCCTAGTTTTTTTCTTCATTAAAGACATTAAGAAGAGCAGGAAAAGACACATATTCTCTGGTCTCAGATAGAGTGGACTCAAGGTTAGGGAGGTTCTTCTTTTCTTTGGTTAGGACCATGGTAGTGGCAAACTCTTCCACCAATTGAGTATCCTGGAAAGGAATCTCACTAGTGCTAGAATCAACTGCCACTCATTCTTCATATCGACCTTTATCTAGACCCATTTCGACTTCAGTAGTGCAAATATCAGACAGACTAGAAGACTCACCAGGTTCTAACACTTGAGTAGTAGAAGTAATAAAGTCAATATTTTCTCAAGGTTCCCTATTCGTAGGTATTTTGAAGTCCAATTTCTGACTTGTAGCTTCATATCCCTGTTCCTTATTTGAGATTTCTACCTTATCTCCAACGTCACTTTACACCCTTTTTTTAAGGAGTTGGGAGGAATTACTTCACCTTCATGAGAGGAAATTATAACATCTCCTTATTTAGGCAGGGAAAGTTTAGATGATTTGGATATTAAAGGTGAAGTTGGATTTCCAGTCGAAAATAAAGTTTCTGGAGTTAGGGTTTTGCTTGGAGAGACGACTGTGGATAAGGGAATAGAGGAGGTTGCAGATGGCATGGTACTGATATTTTGATTGGAAGATGTTTCTGAGAGATGATAATTGAAGTAGCAACTTAGAGACCTGAAGCAAAGAACGAAATGTGAAAGAGAATTTTTTTTGTATTGAGAGAAGGGTTGTTAGAAATTTAAGAGATTCAAGGGAGAGTAGAATGTTAATGAACGGGTAGGATGCATTTTAAAAGGGGCTTGAGCAATGTGTCTTTTCAGGTTCAAAAGATGACGTTTCATGTAAAAGTAGGAAAGGACAACAACTTTTGGTAAAAAATAGGAAAATTGATATGACCTGGCACACGTGTAAAGTTTTATTTTCTAAGAGTGACAAGAATACTAACCTATGTGAGAGACTTTTATTTTGCTTGTCCATCATAGCATTAAAAATCATTCTCCTTGTTTGATCATAACTGTGTTTCCCACATATGTGTATCTGCAGAGGTACATGGATTGAATTAAACACTGTAAGAGACCTGACTTCATATACCTGCCTTTTTTCATAGCCATAACAAGGAAGATAAGTCTGTGCAATTTTTATCACACGAGCCTTGTCCTGGAAAAATTCCCATTTGAGAGATTTAGTAAGGATAACAACAACCTGGTCTTTCATTTGACAGTCAACACTATCCATCGATCCAATCTTACCAAAGAACATACTAAAATCTTGCAAATCCTTGAGCGAGAGGAAATCCTCAGTTCTGCCATTCATATGCCTTGAGCAGCCACTATCCATGATACAAGACAGAATACGCAAAAATAATAAGAAATCCTAAAATCTAAGAACACGAAATTAAAGATAAAAAGGATAGAAAGGTAGAGACACAAATTGAAATCAAGGCAACCAATACTATATCAAAGTAAAGACCTCCTTAATATTCAAGATAAATATCTAAACCTATGAAAGCAAGACACAAGCATGAGATCTAATAGGCAACCATGGTTATACGAAAACCAAGACCTCCTATTAAGAATCCAAACAAGCACCTATACTATAGAGACACCCTCAAGAGGAATGATATCCTCAAGCAAGCAATCCCATCAACATTGTTTAGCAACAAAGGCCTTAGCCATACCTCATAAGAGTTTCACTCTTTCAAAATATCATATCAAAATAATCTATCCCTCTAAAATGAGCTATTCTCTCTTATTTATAGCCTACCTAGTAATTACAAAAATACCCTTAATGAAATAAGGGTCTTCTTTAGCAAGAGGCTTTAATGTCAAGAATAGCCACTTTTGCATCCATAGCCTCTTTCTTCCTTTTTTTTTTACCTTTCTTCCTTGTACTTCCACTTAAGCATATTCTTGAGCTTCAATTCTTCATTCCATGGTATTGAAGAAGCTCGGCTTGCATCATTCTCCGTTTCTTGAAAAGGATTTGTCCTCAAATCCAAACCTAGCAAAACCATAGGGGAAACAAGCAACAACAAGATCCATGAGCTATTTTTTATCTTGTTGACTATTGTCTCTCACTCCTACCTGTATACGTAATCATTTATTAAGCTTAGGAACCCACATAAGTTTGGGTCCCTTTAAGTGAGTAAAAGGATGTATAAGATTTCTTCTCAATCAAAATAAGTTTTTTCTTCTGGAGATTAGGTCCCTTGGAGTTTTCGATGACTTGAGCAAGATTCAAATTTGCTCTTCGTGCTTTGAGAAGGGATTGACAACTTTCCTTGTAGTGACCATTCTTTCAACAATGAGTGCATAACCTTTTATCTGGATGAAATACATACTCATTTTGAGGATTGGAGGAAGTACAGTCTTTCTCAAAACCAATCTCTTCTCTGAAGTTGGACTTCCTACTGCTTAACTTAGTAAGAATATCTGATGAAGTAGTCCAATGGAGAGATTTCTCCAGCTTAAACTTAGTACTCTTTAAGTCCTTTTCTAACTCCCTATTTAATTCAAGAGAGGTATCAAGGTCTAGTCTGACCTTTTTCAGCTTCTCCTCAAGACTTGTAAAAGTCTCAGTTTCCTTCACTTTGCCTAATATCCTCTTGAGTTTGTCACTCAACATTTTGTTTTCATTTTTAGTCTTAAAAACTTATACTTTAAGCTCAAAATTCCTTGAGGATAAAGAAATATTCTCTATTTCAAAATTGCTCAGTTCATTAGCTAAAGACTCTTTTTTGCTAGCATGGTTGTGAAAAGCATCAATCAAGACATTATCTAGAGATCTTAACTCCTTTTTAGAGTAGTTCCTTAAGTTTTTTTGAACATCAAAAAAGGTTATCTCATCTTCTGCATCATCATCGTATTTGGCCATGAATGCCAATAAGGAATTCGATCTTGCTAGATTATCTTCAATAACGACCAAGGATGTATCATTACCTTCCACTTCTTCATCATATTCACTTAAGGAGTCTCTCTATTCTTCTAGAGATTGCTTAACTATCTTTTCAACTGCTTCTCTTCTTCTAATTCTATTAGAGACCTAGTTCCTTCTTTTGACCTTTTTAGAGGCAAGTTTGGTGAAATCATTGGAGTCTCACTTAAGAAGAGGACACCCTTTAATGTAATGACCAAGTTTTCCACATTTATGACATTGGTCATTCCCCATGAAACCCCTGCTTAAGCTTTCTTTATTTTGAAGAGCTCCACTTCTCACCATCTTTAGGAATATCAGAGTGAGATAACCCATATCATATTTGTCCTCACTTGATTCATTTTTACCAACCTTCAAAACAAAACTCCTTTCCTTCTTGGGTTCATTTCTCTCAGAATCTTGGTGTCGTTTGAGCTTATACATTTTCAAATTCCCAATGAGTTCGTCCACCGTCATTGTTTGAAGATCCTTTCCCTCTGATATTGCATTTACTTTGCTTTCCCACAAGGAAGGTAATAAGCTCAAGACCTTTTTGACCAATTTGTACATCTTAATTGTTTCCCCAACACACTTGAGTTCATTCACAATTGAGGTGAATCGAGTATGCATATCTTGAATGGATTCTCCTTCACTCATCTTAAACAGCTCATACTGAGTAGTAAGCATATCAATCTTAGATTGCTTCACTTGACTTGTTCCCTCATGAATATTCTGCAACATTTCCTATATTTCCTTAGCATATTCACAAGCAGAGACTTGGTTGTACTCATCAGGTCCTATCACACATACAAGAATTTTCTTTGCTTTATAATTCTTCTTAATCCTACTTTGATCACCCTTAATATAATCCTTTCTTCTTTTAGGAACATATTGAGAAGTATCTCCTTCTTTAGCTGCTTCTAATGGGACATAGAGACTGTCACAAATAACATTCCACAACTCATTGTCATCTGCCATGATGAAATCATGCATTCTAGTCTTCCACCAACTATAAAATTGCCCATTAAACCTGGGGGTTGAGTAGTTGATTGTCCTTTCTCGAGACTGGGTGGAGCTACCATCTTGAACAGGATCCTTCCTAAGTGTTAATCTTATAGAAAGAACGGCTCTGATACCAAGTGATTGTTCATATGAGTCTACCAATATATCCAAGACTTGATTGGGTATCAGGTCCCTATATGAGAAAATAGATAAATAATCAAGAACACAGTGAAATTTGTAGGAAAGTAAATGACAAGAGATGTTTACGTGGAAACCTCCTTGCTCAAGGAAGTAAAATCATGACTTACCCTAGTAGGATTTCACCAACAAACTTCACTAAACTCCGAGCAACATTTGATTACAACCTAGGAATTAACCTCCTAATTCCTACCACATTACAATAACTCTATTGCAACAAACCTCACAATAATTTTACTGTGAGAATTCTATTAGCTACCTCCAGCTTAACATTCAGATTTGAACAAAGAAATCAAAAGAGAAATACCCACAAGAATCTCTAGAACGAGAAGTGAGTTTACAATTTTAAGACCAAAACAAGAACTCAATCAATCTAGAAACAAAAACATATTTCACTATGAGCAAAGAGTTTCTAAATTTTTGAATCTTGCAATATCATCTGCATTAAGGCTTTTGCTTCAGAGAATACTTTTTTGAATTTTGCAAAAGTTTGAGCTTCTCTCCTCAATGATGATAAATATATATGATGAGCATTGGGAGAGAAGCTTCCTCATTGGTGGATGCAGGAAAGGACCACTTAAAATTTATCCCACTAATCTGCTGACACTGTCAGAGAGTACTAGACAGCTGGTACATAAGACAAATGCATGCAACTGTATATTGGGACACCAGTTAATGTAACTAGTCCTTCAACTAGGTTTGTCAATCATCAAAATATGAGCATAATAAGAACAAGCTAGAAGCCAATAGTAAAATGACTAAAATGCCTTTAGAATAAAGTGAGTTGAGAAAATTTCATCTGAAAAATATAGCCTCGTGTCGTGAGGCCCATCGCTCCAGGGGCAGCCTCATGACGCAAGGCCCAATGTGGCTTGTCGTCCTTGTGGCACACCTCTCACCGCTGGGAATTATGGGTTTTTCAGCTTTGTAAAGTTTTTATCTATCCTGGCGCGGGATTATTGTAGGGCCTTTCCCACGCGGTGCACCGACCATTTCTTAATCCCAAAACTCTCGTCTAAGTCTTACAACTCATCCCAAATATTTACCCATTGATTTAAAGATCTAAAGACTTTTAATTTTAAAGCTCAAAAGGGATAAAAGGTTATATGACTGCCATGAAACTTGTCGGGTGTTACATACAGTCCAAAGGTTTTATGCTCAAATCTCCATGATTCGAAGAAGGGGGAGACATTGGTTTTTGTAACACTCTATATGTCACGACCCGAAATCCCATTCGAGCTGGACTGGCACCCGAAGCCGATATGGCCCGAGAGAACCAATCTTTGCTCCTATTCACTCGCAAACACATTTTAGTATGAATCTTATTATACTTCGTACAACTAGGCGAAAGTCATGGAAAACTTAACAATATATGAAACTTGGCCGTTAGGGCCGTCAATTCAAACAGAATACACATCTCTTACATTAACCTTCCCACATATGTCTACAAAGCCTCTAACTGATACGTGAACACCACAACCTGTAGTCGGGACAAGTCCCCGCTTTATACAATAATTACAAAACCAAAATAATATACACATGTGACTCGAAAAGCCCCAAACCAACTGGGAGCTCACCAATGATCCGCGAATAACCCGTAGCCTATTGTGGAGGTCTACTAACACCTGTTCTTGCAGCAATTAAAGTAAGTTCCCCAAAAGGGGTCAGTAAGAAGAATGTACTGAGCATGCAAGGCTAAAAAAAACTTCATGAAACTTAAACACCTCAATGAACTTGATTTCAAGAGAATAGTCAATGTAGATCAATCATCGTTCAGTATGTGTGGAAATAGGTACTTTATGTTCATTACTCCATTTGCCTTTATGCCCGTTACCATTAACAGTTAGAACCGTCAATAATGTATAACCGTTAATATGCAACCGTCAATATGCAATGCATCCGTCAATATGCAACCGTCAATATGCAATGCATCCGTCAATATGAAACCGTCAATATATATATATATATATAACTGTCTCAAGTTCAGCATCAAGCTAGGCTTTTACCCCACTGAGCTTCCCCCCTGCTACCACCCGGAAAACAAGAAAGCAGGTTCGGCATCAAGTTTGGCTTTTACCTCACTGAGCTTCCCCCTTGATCCAGTAAATATAATAAAGTTCGGCGTCAAGCTTGGCTTTTGCCCCGCTGAGCTTTCCCCCTGCTACCACTCGAAAAACAAGGAAGCAGGTTCGGCATCAAGTTTGGCTTTTTCCTCCAAAGCTATCACCCGCACTCAAAGAACCATAAAGTAACCATAAATTAATGATAAAGTAATTATGAAGTAATTAGCAAGTAATTATAAAGTAACCATAAAGAAACTTATAAAGTAACCATGAGGGAAAATATAAAGTAACCATAAGGAAAATTATAAAGTCACCATAGGGGAATTACTTCTTCCATTACTTCATTGGATTACTTCTCTCTTTTACTTTTCTGAGATTGGTACATTGGGGTATCATAACCTTATTGGAACACATAAATGCATTACTTAGTATTTTAAGTTCATGAGATTGGTACTTTTGAAGTTGTAACATTATTGGAAGCTTTGGAACATACTATTATTGGAACTTGGAATCATGTCCATAATTATGTGATACATGAGAATAATAAAATATGACAACTTTAAATGAGATACCTTCTTAACATTTTGGAATGGAACAAGGACAATGACAACATTAACAATATGTGTTGCAAAAAAATACGGACAGAGTAACCTTACATACCTTATCGTCTCAATATGAACACTCAATTCAATACGTGAATACAATAGTCCCGCTCCTTCCTTATGTTTCACTCTACAACACAAATATACAATGGAGTTTACATTAACCACCAACAACCTTACAATTGCATACAACGACAATGAGTTACATGTTTGGCTTTAACATGTCATTTCCCTCTTGATTATACCATGTGTGAAACTCTCACACCAACAATACCATTTACAAAACTATCATACCAATAATCCCACAATATTCTCAACATTGACCAATATCATAAACCACTAGCATGTCACACCAATTCATACTTTACACTTTCTACATCACCACAATATCACAATGGTTCTATCAATTCACTTCAATACACCTCACAACAACAAATCGGCCAAAATCCCATAATTTACACTTATGGAAAAATAACAAGTTTAGGACCATAATCACACCATACATGTTGGTATTTTATCCATATCATGCTCTTTTATCAAAATCACAAATCATATTCCAAGTTTAAATTCCATAGATGGCACATCTTTTACAAAAACACAAAGTGTCATGTTCAACACTTCCAAGCATAACCAACATGATATACATACTCTCCCATGCATATAATATGCTAATACGTAAGAATAAACAGTTACCTAAGCTTGGAAGATGATGATCTTGATCCAAAGATGACTTAGGGTTTGAGAGCCCCAAAGAAACTTTCTTGAGAATTCTAGAAAAAAAAAGAATAGAAAGCATGTGCGTTTGTGGTAATAAAATCTGATTTTTCCTCCCTTTTATAGACCCTTGAAGTCCTTTCTCAATTATTGTTTGGTCAAAAGAAGAATGGGTCATTTGACCCATTCTTGGCCCATGTTTTTCTTCTTCATTTTTGGGCTTCAGTGAGCCCAAATCACTTAACCCAATAAGATATTTGTTATTGGTTTTTGATTTATCGATTTTTAGTTCTTAATGGTTTGGTTTTTAGTTTAATCGATACAAAAATGCTCCTTTAATTTTTTTTACTTTCTTTTCGTATTTTCATATGTTCATTTATATATACACTATTTTCATGCGCAAAAGCCTACACAAATTACAAGTAGAAGCAAATTGGAATACATTATTACTAAAACAAACTTGTTTTCTTTTTGGTTAAGTAGCAAACTTGAATGCAGCAGCAACAATAGCGATCTCTCAGATAGCGTACGAACTACGGAGACTAGAAATCGACTATGAGAACAATGAACAATCGAAAGATAGATAAATTAAATTAGACACAGGAAGAGAAATAATCAAGAACAATAGCATATATTAAATCCTACGACCCCTAATTACATTCCTCAACTAACACCTAATTTCTACGGTGACCAAGAGGGAATCGTAACGCCCTCGAAACCACTCGTTTCTATGCCAAACGTCAACAAAAGCTCTCCCCAAACTCTCTTTAGGAGTAGTGTTCATCAATATTCAAGAAAAGCTAAGCAAAAAAAACCATGGGTTGGGTATTTATACCCTTAGGTCATTTATTTCAAAGTTGGGCCCAAAAAGTGACCCATTCTACAAAAAATTAAGTGGGGCTACCGAAAAAGGTCACCTGCGCGCGCAGGTAAGGGACGCAGGTGTCACTGCCCACCACCTGCGTCTGCAGATGGCTCACCTGCGCCCGCAGGTGAGCTTTTCAGGACACTCCATGTGCCGTTTGGCTCTTCTTGCCTCCGTTTGATCCCTCCAAGGTCCCTCGATCCTCTTTAGATGTAATCACCAATACGTAACACCCTTGGGATAGTATTAGGATGTCGTCAAGTACCTCTCGTTTCATGAACAATCCTTGGAGCGCTTGGAGCTCTCGTGCTTGACTTCTAGTGAATGGCTTAGAACGGATTTGGATTGTACAATCCTCTCTATCTTGAAAAGAATTTGACCTCAAATTCTCATCTTTTGTCATATCGAAAGGTGAGAGGTCACACACGTTGAAGGTGTTGTGCACTTGGTACTCCAGTGGTAGGTCAATCTTGTAAGCATTGTCATTTATCCGCTCAAGCACTTGAAATGGGCCATCACCTCGAGGCATCAGTTTAGCTTTCCTTTGGGTTGGGAACCGGTCTTTTCGGATATGTATCCATACCTAATCGCCCGGTTCAAGTACAAGTCTTCTGCGGCCTTTGTTCACTTGTTTGGCGATTGCTTGATTTCTTTTCTCAAAGTGAAGCCTCACCTTCTCATGCATCTTTTTCATTGCGTCCGCCCTTTGTCTCCCATCTAAGCTAATCACAACATCACTAGACAACGAAGTGAGATCTAAAGGGGTTAGGGGGTTAAAACTATAAACATATTCAAAAGGAGTCATACCAATAGTCGATTGAATTGATCCCATTATCTCAACCTCCGTGGCCACCTTGGTTATCATTGTAGTTCCATTGGTTCTCGCCTTGGTGGCGATTCCCTAAATTTCCTCTACCATATGTTGCCGGCCCAAATCTTCCTCCTCAATCTCAGAATCCTTGCGGAGGCAATGGTCTATTCCTCCAATACTCCGCTTGCACGACCTCTTCATCATACCCTTCAAACTCAACTTGTGGGTCCTCGTCTTCTACTCCCTCAACTTGGATGGGTTTGTTTTGGTGTCGGGATATATGGAGTGGGGGATTTCGGTTTAATGAAGCTTGAGGTGGTGGATTTTGGTTTTGGGGTGTTTGGGGTAGGTCTTCGTTAGGAAATATTTGGTCTTGTGTTTGTCTCGGTGGGTTGAACATTTGGTGAAGTGTCTCCGGGGTGATGGTAGAGGGTGTGTCTTGAGCATGTCCGCTAGATGAGGCATGGGAGTTTTGGGGAGTGGATTGTGGAGAGTTTAGACGACCTTCCATGTTCACTATCTTTCCTCTCATGGTAGACACACTTCCTTGGAGTGTGGTCATATGACCTTCCATTGCTCCTATTCGACCATCCATGGAGTCCAATTTTTGGGTCAATGATTCAATTGCCGCCAAAATTGCATTCGAAGTGTTGACATCCCTAGTTAGGGGTACTTCACCCTCCGAAGCCATTGTACCTGTTAGAAAGACACTAAACACAAGCAACAAACAAGTTAGCGTTAAAGAAATAACCTCACAACTCTACACACCCTTGTATGCCTCACACTTGGATCCGCAATTGTTGAAGGATGGCTTATACTCAGGGTGGTAATCGAGGTGTCAATTGCTACTCTTGATCGGATTGGATTCTTGTTAGAAAGACTCAAAGAAATAATTTACGGACTTGAATCAAGAATTAACGACGAAATGAAAAACTAGAAAAGCACACAAGAAATAGGACAAAGAAAGAAAACGGACTCAAGCACCAATTAACTACTAAGTTGGTGAATTACTAGTTGTTAATTAGTTTTAGGGTTGAGAGACGGAGTTAAAATCAAGAATTGAAACTAAGATAATGGAACTTGAGCAAAATTGGATTCTGGAACCTGTGAGATGCGTCGGGTGACCTGCGGACGCAGGTGGTGACCTGCCCTCGCAGGTGGCTGATCGCAGGTGGAAGACAGAAACCTGGCAGGTGACCTGCGTTGGTCATCTGCGGCCGGAGATGCCCCTGGACAGCTCGCTGGAAACTCCGATTTTTGCTTTCCTGTGGGCCCCTTTTCACTCTCTCTCCTGAAAATTCCTCCTTTTCAAAGATCAAACCACACCTTTTTGATACCCTTTTCTTTGAAGATATGAAGGTATGAATGTTCTTCAAGAACAACAAATTTGAACCTCAACCAAACGATCTCAAAATTCGCCTAGGTTCCCTTTGACGTGAGGAACACTTTTCAACAATTCTTATCCTTCAAATCCATGCCAAAATAACAAGATCTAAAACCTCCTTTTCTATTTTTTCTTCAACCACAAGAACAACAACAAATAGATTTCCTCAACTCTTTACCCACAACACATCCAAAGCTCAAGATTCCGACTCCACTATCACTAGGGGAAACAAATCTAGTGTTGAAACAACAAGTAAACTCAAAAACATAAAAATATATTTTGGGATTTTCTGGAAAACGAAAATGCAGATTTTTTTTTCTTTTTTGATTTTCGATTTTCCCTTTGGACAACACACCCAAGATTGAATTCGTGGGAACGAATTCAAGCTCGGCTCTGATACCAAATGATAGCGTACGAACTACGGAGACTAGAAATCGACTATGAGAACAACGAACAATCGAAAGATAGATAAATTAAATTAGACACAAGAAGAGAAATAATCAAGAACAATAGGATATATTAAATCCTACGACCCCTAATTACATTCCTCAACTAACACCTAATTTCTACGGTGACCAAGAGGGAATCGTAACGCCCTCGGAACCACTCGTTTCTATGCTAAACGTCAACAAAAGCTCTCCCCAAACTCTCTTTAGGAGTAGTGTTCATCAATATTCAAAAGAAGCTAAGCAAAATAAACCATGGGTTGGGTATTTATACCCTTGGGTCATTTATTACAAAGTTGGGCCCAAAAAGTGACCCATTCTACAAAAAATTAAGTGGGGCTACCGAAATAGGTCACCTGCGCGCGCAGGTGAGGGACGCAAGTGTCGCTGCCCACCACCTGCGTCCGCAGATGGCTCACCTGCGCCCGCAGGTGAGCTTTCCAAGACACTCCATGTGCCATTTGGCTCTTCTTTGCCTCCGTTTGATCCCTCCAAGGTCCCTCGATCCTCTTTAGATGTAATCACCAATACGTAACACCCTTGGGATGGTATTAGGATGTCATCAAGTACCTCTCGTTTCATGAACAATCCTTGGAGCGCTTGGACCTCTCGTGCTTGACTTCTAGTGAATGGCTTAGAACGGATTTGGATTGTATCACTCTCAAAAAAATAATGTCGGTTTATAGTTTACACTGATGGGTAAAACCCCACTAAGCCAACGACTTTAGAAAGAAAGCAACAATACTAAGACAATAATTATAAAACCCATGGGATGTAGGGCACCATTATTATACAAGATACTTAAGTGATTACTTCAATTTGCAATATACTTCAGAAAAATTGTTGTATTTAAAAATTAAAGCCATTAATATATAACTAGGGATAAAAATATAATTTTAATATAATCTTATTGGGTTTTCGGTTTAACCGTTAACTAAAATCTTAAAACCTAAAATGGATAGCCCAATAAATTTTTTTTACAAAACCATTTAAAAACCGTCAACCCAATAACCCGATATTGATAAGCTAATAACATTTTTTTTGGTTCGATTTATCGGTTAAACCATTTTTGCACACCCCTACTCTTTCTAGGATTGTGGCATTGTATGAATATAGTTATATTTATATACTTTGCTTTTGCGGAATCTACCGTTACATTTGATCTCTTTACCTTGTCATTACTATTTTATTGCTTCACTACAAATAAAATAAATAGATAATTTCTAGAAGAACTTGAGAGACGGAAGTTATAAATAGAACGTGGGTTAATAGGAATAGGATGCGTCTACGGACGAATTGTGTCTAGAAGGGAGACGTACCTCGATCACCCTACTTGGACAAATACAAGAAGATAACTTAATGCATTTGAATTGGTTCACCTATCCCCGCTCAAATCTCAACGATGAAGTCAGGAGCCCAATTTGGCTAGAAGGTTAGAGGGGCGAGATCACATGACCATAATATCAAAATTGTGATTCATCAATTCGGTAGATATCTTAATCATTCTTAAACAACTATATGAAATATGTGATGCAAATACGCCAAAGATTCGTAACTCTAGGTTTTAGTAACTCTGCGAACACTTTTAACTTTAACTTGTATTTACTCTAAACTCATGAGTAGAATAATAACCATAATCTCATCTCTAAAGCCGGACAACACTTATTTTTACTAACCATAGTAGTGCATTTCTAGCTTGTCGGCACAAGTCCTTGTGGGATCGATAATTTTGATTATTTCACAATAACTTAATTACTTGTGACCATGTACGCTTTTGCGAAAGTTGGTGGCTATATCATCAGACAACACATCTTAAGCTGAGTTTCTATTCTCTTAATTTATTGTTTTAGTGCATTTTATTTCGTAGTTATTATTAACCTTGGTCACATTAATTAAGTTAGTTTTTTTTTTGTTGTTGTGGTTTTCGGGTACTTTGCACCCAACTAGCTGTACCCACCAGGTCCCGCTGTTTCAGGGCGGCCTCCCGGTTAGTTCCACGAGGCCCTGGAGACACGGCCGGTTTGTAATGCCTCCAGTGGCCCTGCGGGGGCTCGAACTGGCGACCAAGAGGACTTTGTCCTCCGGCCTTTACCAGCTGAGCTAACCGTCAGGGTTCATTAATTAAGTTAGTTATATTATCCAAACTACACATTGTTAAAGGGTAAACAAAGTTGTTGTTGTTGGTCACGTGGGACATATGAAGACAAAAACTGGAGGAGAAAAACTACACGGGAAGAGGCCAGCTTGTCATGTTCTGTCAATCCCTTTTCTTTTCTCTCTCATGAAAAATAAAAGCACCTTTTTTTTTTTTTTTTTTTTTTTTTTTGGTACTTGACTGTTGAGGAGTCTTGACAGTAGAGTACCCCACACTGCTTTTTGGGGGATGCAGATTTTGCAGCTGTGTATTCTAGCCTTTTCCCCAGTACCCTTTTGTTATCATCAGATCTTTTGATGAGTATCCAGGGACAATGAATTAAGGGTGGCCAAAAAGTTTTGAAATTAAGTTGTGGGGACTCAAGTCTTAATTATTGAGTATGGGTGACTATTTTTAGATTAAGGATTAAGGGGATAAATTTCATATCCCCAAGTTTTCAAAATTACACTTTGACCCATCTTATATAAAACCCTAAAACTAAAAAAGAAGGGGGAAAAAATGCGGCTCTGCTCTCTATTCTCCTCTCTTGGATTTTCTTTATTGTTGCTGCTTCTTGGTGCTTCTTCTTCTTCTTCTTCATCATCTTCTTCTTCTTATTCATCATCTTCTTCTTTTCACTGCTTGTCGCCATTGTTGTTATTGTTCTTGTTGTTGCCGCTACTGCTGCTATTGGACTATATTTTTGGACCAAATTTTGTTCGTATATCACTGAGCATTACTTCATAGGTGATTTTGGTAAGTAAAATTAATGATTTTTAGTTCAATTTCTCATCTGGGTATATCTGCTATTTTTTCAACAATTTTCTGTAGCGTATCCAACAACTGTTGTATTCATTTACAACTGCTGTTGGATTGTTTCCATTACTGTTAAAGTAGTTCCAACAGGTAAGTCATCTGTTGCAACAGATGAGTCATCTGTTGCAACAGATGACCTAGTTGTTGGAGCAGATGGCCTACCTGTTGGATTCATGTTACAACAGCTCAATCCAACAACTAAGTCATTTGTTGCAACAGATGGATCATCTGTTGCAACAGATCACTCATCTGTTGCAACAGATCACTCATCTGTTGCAACAGATCACTCATCTGTTGCAACAGATGACTTGATCTGTTGCAACAGATCACTCATCTGTTGCAACAGATGACTTACCTGTTGGATTGAGCTGCAGAACCAGTAGCTCAATCCAACAACTAAGTCATTTGTTGCAACAGATGGATCATCTGTTGCAACAGATCACTCATCTGTTGCAACAGATGACTTACCTGTTGGATTGAGCTGCAGAACCAGTAGCTGAATCCAACAGGTAGGTCATCTGCTGCAACAGATAGGTCATCTGTTGCAACATACGACTCATCTGTTGCAACAGACGACTCATCTGTTGCAACAAATGACCTATCTATTGGGACAATGATAATGAATATAATTTTGTTGTTGTACATAGCTACTCAACTTTACTATACTATCATTATTAATATTTTTAACAAATTTCTTTAGGTACCATTAATGGAGGATTCAATAATATTTTTAACAAATCAGAGGGTCCTACCTTTTAAGATAACCTCAAGTTCGTTTGCGTGCTTATCTGAGTGATGCAGCTAGGCCTATTTTAAGGGTGTACGTGGTTGAAAAAATAATAGAGAATCAGAATGTAGAACAAGACCAACAAGATATGCTACTTGATAAATTGGATGGTGTGGACATGAATATTCCAGATGATGAGAGTGGAGATGAAGTGGAGGAGGATCAAACACCTACACCCGTTGTTGCGAGCAATACGGTGGGCAGTTCTCAATATGTGCTCCATATGTAAGACGGTTGGCCACAAAAGAACTACATGCCCTGATCAAAATGCTCCATAATTATTGTAATAGTAAATAGTCTTGTTGTTGGTTTAGTTATGAACTTGATAATTTTAACTCATTTTAGTTGGTCATGTAAGTTATTTATTATATAAAATATATTTTTATTTATGGTCCAACAACTGTTGTATGTGTGGGAACTACTTATGTTGCAACATATGTTATATCTATTGCAACAAAATTAAAATTAGTTAGAATAATGAATTATGTTGCCGCAAATGATTAATATGTTGCAACAAATTATTCATATGTTGGAAATAATCAAACAGATATAGAAATCTGTTGCAGCAGGTGTTTAATATATTTGATCATTTTCAACAAACTCTACATATGTTGCAACAGATGCATTATCTGTTGCAGCAGATGATACATCTGTTAGAAATAATCAAACAGATATACACATCTGTTGCAATAGATGACTAACCTGTTGCAACAAATAACTCATCTGTTGGAAATTATCAAACAGCTATACACATCTGTTGCAACAAATGACTAACCTGTTGCAACAGATGACTCATCTGCTCGAAATAATCAAACAGATATACACATCTGTTGCAACAGATGAATGATATGTTTGATTATTTTCAACATACTCTACATATATTTGATGTGAATTACTTCATTAAATCATGATTAGTGATACATAAAGTTATTTAACTATAATTAGCCTTCAATTAATAAGTTCAATTACAATCTCAATGAATTACATAGTAATTACATGTTCAACTAAGTGTATTCGTCCTAAATAGAGTGATCAATCGACTAATTTGATTTGAATTACTTCATTAAACCATGATTAGTGATGCACAAAGTTATTTAACTGTAATTAGCCTTCAATTAATAAGTTTAATTACAATCTCAATGAATTACACAAAATATAATTAGCCGTCAATTAATAAGTTTAATTACAATCTCAATGAATTTCATAGTAATTACATGTTTAACTAAGTATATTCGTCCTAAATAGAGAGATCAATCGACTAATTTGATGTGAATTGCTTCATTAAACAATGATTAGTAATAAAAAAAGTTATTTAACTATAATTAGCCTTCAATTAATAAGTTCAATTACAATCTCAATGAATTTCATAGTAATTACATGTTCAACTAAGTATATTCGTCCTAAATAGAGAGATCAATCGACTAATTTGATGTGAATTGCTTCATTAAACAATGATTAGTAATAAAAAAAGTTATTTAACTATAATTAGCCTTCAATTAATAAGTTCAATTACAATCTCAATGAATTTCATAGTAATTACATGTTCAACTAAGTGTATTCGTTCTAAATAGAGAGATCAATTGGCTAATTTGATATGAATTGCTTCATTAAACCATGATTAGTAATTAAAAAAGTTATTTAACTATAATTAGCCTTCAATTAATAAGTTCAATTACAATCTCAATGAATTTCATAGTAATTACATGTTCAACTAAGTGTATTCGTCCTAAATAGAGAGATCAATCCACTAATTTGATGTGAATTGCTTCATTAAACAATGATTACTAATAAAAAAAAGTTATTTAACTATAATTAACCTTCAATTAATAAGTTCAATTACAATTTCAATGAATTTCATAGTAATTACATGTTCAAATAAATGTATTCGTCCTAAATAGAGCGATCAATCGACTAATTTGATGTGAATTGCTTTATTAAACCATGATTAGAAATAAAAAAGTTATTTAACTATATTTAGCCTTCAATTAATAAGTTCAATTACAATCTCAATGAATTTCATAGTAATTACATGTTCAACTAAGTGTATTCGTTCTAAATAGAGAGATCAATTGGCTAATTTGATATGAATTGCTTCATTAAACCATGATTAGTAATTAAAAAAGTTATTTAACTATAATTAGCCTTCAATTAATAAGTTCAATTACAATCTCAATGAATTTCATAGTAATTACATGTTCAACTAAGTGTATTCGTCCTAAATAGAGAGATCAATCCACTAATTTGATGTGAATTGCTTCATTAAACAATGATTACTAATAAAAAAAAGTTATTTAACTATAATTAACCTTCAATTAATAAGTTCAATTACAATTTCAATGAATTTCATAGTAATTACATGTTCAAATAAATGTATTCGTCCTAAATAGAGCGATCAATCGACTAATTTGATGTGAATTGCTTTATTAAACCATGATTAGAAATAAAAAAGTTATTTAACTATATTTAACCTTCAATTAATAAGTTCAATTACAATCTCAATGAATTTCATAGTAATTACATATTCAACTAAGTGTATTCGACCTAAATAGAGCGACCAATCGACTAATTTGATGTGAATTGCTTCATTAAATCATGATTAGTAATAAAAAAGTTATTTAACTATAATTAGCCTTCAATTAATAAGTTCAATTACAATCTTAATAAATTACATAGTAATTACATGTTCAACTAAGTGTATTCGTCCTAAATAGAGTGATCAATCGACTAATAGAGTCATTTGTTGCAATAGATGTGTGCATCTGTTTGATTATTTGCAACATATGAGTCATCTGTTGCAACAGATGAGTATATCTATTTGATTATTTCCAACAGATGAGTCATCTGCTGCAACAGATAAGGCATATGTTGCAACAGATGAGTCATCTGCTGCAACAGATAATGCATCTATTGCAACAGATGACTATATCTATTTGATTAGTTTCAACAGATTAATCATCTGTTGCAACATATGTAGAGTATGTTGGAACTAATCAAACATATCATTCATCTGTTGCAACAGAAGTGTATATCTGTTTGATTAGTTCCAACAAATCAAACATATGTTGATTTGATTTATCAGCTACTGCAACACATGTTGAGTATGTTGAAAATCATTTGCAGCAGATGTCTATATCTGTTGCAATATTTCCAACAGATATACATATGTTGCAGCAGATACATTAAAACTGTTGGAAATAATGCTGTAAATTTGTACATCTAAGAAATTAATTCATAACAAAATAAAATTCATAACAAAAAATATTTTCAAGCCATCACAAATTACATAAAATAATTAAATAAAAATATGAAAATATAAAAATTGTTATGTTGTCAGAACCAATAATTACATAGAAATAAAAGTCATCACAAATTACATGGTCATTTGGAAACGAGCATTATTATCCTCCGGCAAATCAAAATATTGCCCAAAGCAGCTGTCCTTAAAATAAACATCCAATTTTTATTCTCGAAGTATTTTTCTAAATGTGTCAAAGAATTTTTCATAGCCGACTTTACCACACAATCACTAGTTAAATCTGTGGCACCATCACACTGCATTCTCATAAGAAAATTATCAATACATATGGTTTTGACAAACTCTTCAGTGGATGGGCTATTAGGATCAATGTTAACATTTAGATCATGTTGACTTTTTGATCTAAGTTCAGGATCTCTTGTGAAGCTTTCCTCTTTCTCGTGTTCATTTTCATCATCTTCTCCTTCCTCTTCTTCTCTTTTTTCATTTTTATCATCTTTTTCTAATTCATCATCTTGTACAACAAGCTCATCTAGTGGTGAATGTAGCCTAACTACTTTACTTCTTCCTTTCTTTGGAGTTGATTCACTTTCTTTTCTTTTGGGAGTCATTTTATCTACAAACAAGAGGAAAATAAAAAAGATTATAATTGATTTGTGCATCATTAAAAAAAGGGTAACCATGAATTTAACAAGTACAACATAGTAAAATAATAGTTTCAACATATGAGTGATCTGTTGCAACAGATGACTCATCTGTTGCAACAGATGACCCATCTGTTGCAACAGATAAGTCATCTGTTGGAAGAAATCAAACCAGTAGCAAGAATATTTTTGTTTCTTCCAACAGATGACCCATCTGTTGCAACAGATGAGTCATCTGTTGGAATAACTCTTATAATTTCATCCAACAGATGACCCATCTATTGCAACAGATGAGTCATCTGTTGCAAGAAATCAAACCAGTAAAATAATAGTTTCAACATATGAGTGATCTGTTGCAACAGATGAGTGATCTGTTGCAACAAATGACTCATCTGTTGCAACAGATGAGTGATCTGTTGGAAGAAATAAAAACAGTTTCAATACTGTTTTGATTTCATCCAACAGATGACCCATCTGTTGCAACAGATAAGTCATCTGTTGCAACAGATAAGTCATCTGTTGGAAGAAATCAAACCAGTAGCAAGAATATTTTTGTTTCTTCCAACAGATGACTTATCTGTTGCAATAACTCTTATAATTTCATCCAACAGATGACCCATCTATTGCAACAGATGAGTCATCTGTTGGAAGAAATCAAACCAGTAAAATAATAGTTTCAACATATGAGTGATCTGTTGCAACAGATGAGTGATATGTTGCAACAAATGACTCATCTGTTGCAACAGATGAGTGATCTGTTGGAAGAAATAAAAACAGTTTCAATACTGTTTTGATTTCATCCAACAGATGACCCATCTGTTGCAACAGATAAGTCATCTGTTGGAAGAAATCAAACCAGTAGCAAGAATATTTTTGTTTCTTCCAACAGATGACTTATCTGTTGCAACAGATGACCCATCTGTTGCAACAGATGAGTCATCTGTTGGAATAACTCTTATAATTTCATCCAACAGATGACCCATCTGTTGCAACAGATGAGTCATCTGTTGGAAGAAATCAAACCAGTAGCAAGACTGTTTTGATTTCTTCCAACAGATGACCCATCTGTCGCAACAGATGAGTCATCTGTTGGAAATGTTTTTACAATAAACCAACAGATGATATAGTTGTTTCCAACAGATGCTTAATATGTTCCATCATATTCTTATTCTGTTGTAACATATTACACATTTGTTGGACAATATTTTTACTATGCACATATATAAACAAGAACACCACCACCTTTTGTTCAATTTTCTCAAAACACCACCAACACCAACACCAACAACAAGCTATATCACACTAAGAACACCAACAACAACAACACTAACAAGTTATAACATCTCTTGAACAACACCAATATTTTTACCAATACACCAACAACAACAACAACACCAACAAAACTAAGAAAACCAATAAAACCAAGAACACCAACAACACCAACAACAATAAAAAAAATTTAAAAATAGGGCACCAAGAACACAAGCAACACCAACACCAACAAAACAAAACTAGGGCACCAAGAACACAAACAATACCAACAAAACAAATAACACCAAGAACACCAACACTACCAACAACACCAACAACACCAACAAATACCAACAAACCAAAGTGAAGTGATTCAATACAACAACACAAACAACAAGACAAAATTGTCACAACAGATATCTCCGAAAAAAGTCAAAATTCAAGTTTTACTATTTTTACAATAATTTTTGAGAACAAGAGCAACAACAACAACAAAAAAATTATATTTCACTTAGAAAAGATACCACATTTACGTCAACCACCATATTAAGAGAACAAATACCACAAATTAGGATTTTTTCGAATTCTTCTTTTTTTTTTAGCATCAAATCTCAAAATTGTTAACCCATACTTGAAGAGAATACAACTACAGTTCTTTTTTTTCTTCATTAACTAAAAAGCCCTAATTTTTTGAAAACCAACAAAAAGAGAAGTCCTTACCTGCGAAGAGAGAGAAATTAACGGCTACAAGGAAAGAAGGAAGGATGAAGAAGCCGAATAATGAGTCGCCGGAGGTTTAAAGTCGACGAAAAGCTTGCCGGCGGCGATTTGTTGGGAAGCTTTTGGAGTTCTGTTGGAAAGAGGAGGAGAGAGCAGAGAAAATGTTTGAAGAGAAAGAGGAGAAGTGGGTGTCAATATTGGATTCTTTTATTTTTATTAGACATTAAATAAGTTGTGGATTGTTTTGTATTTTTGAAAAGATTAACAAGTTTTAAAAATATTAATTGAGTCCCTAATTAACCTAATTTGATTTTTAATTGTGTTTGACTTGTTTCCTTGGTCAAGAGTCACCAAAAGTTAAAACAAGACTTGTGAGACTCCTTTTGTTTAATCTTCTCGAGTATCCATTTCAAGCGGAATTATCCCCAAAAAGGTAAAATATATATACTAGTAGTTGCTTGGATGCTTCTTCAATATAATAGTCATATTGATTCAGTGTAGTGTATTATTGATCAAGATTTAACTTTATCTTCTTATTTCATGTTCAAACATTATTTCAGATTTAGTGTGCATCAAGTTTCCCCCTCTACTCCAGCGTGAAGGCTATTGGATTGAAGAAGAGAAGCAGTTGTTTGTAGAATGGAAGATAATTTTGTGCCATTTCGTGGAATTAAAAATGACCTCAAAGAGAGATTAATGTGCTTTAAACAAGATTGGACTAGTGGTCTCACCGCAGGCTTCAGGTACAACTTTTTTTTTTAGATGCCGTTAGCTACATGTAAGTTCATTGACCAACTTTGATTTCTGTAGGATTTTAGCTCCCACTACCTACATATTTTTTGCTTCAGCAATTCCAGTGATATCATTTGGTGAACAGTTGGAAAGAAGTACTGGTATGTTTTCTTTTTTCTGTAAAGAAATAAAATATATATAGTTGATTTGACCTATATTAAAAGAACACTTGCAGATGGGTTAATAACTGCAGTTCAGACTCTGGCTTCAACTGCATTATGTGGGATTATGCACTCTATAATTGGAGGCCAACCCCTGCTAATTCTTGGAGTTGCAGAACCAACTGTGCTTATGTACACATTCATGTACAACTTTGCAAAAGATAGACCAGAACTGGGACCAAAACTCTTTTTAGCTTGGACAGCATGGTAACATTTCCTTTTTCATATACAGCAAATCATTATCTTTCTTCATTACATAATTGGTTTCATGAATAATTTCCATCAGGGTATGTGTTTGGACTGCAATCTTGCTTTTCCTTCTGGCTGTCCTAGGAGCTTGTTCCATTAGCAACAGGTTTACACGTGTTGCTGGGGAACTCTTCGGCCTTCTAATTGCAATGCTTTTCATGCAGCAAGCAATCAAAGTAAGATATACCTACATCATTTTGTAAATACACAAGGTTTCTACAATGGGAGTTGATTTGAGTTGTGGTGAATTGTAGTGACTGGTATATGAATTTCGTGTACCAGAGAGAGAAAATCCAAATCTGCCAGAATTCCAACCTTCATGGAGGTTTGCAAATGGAATGTTTGCATTGGTTTTGTCGTTTGGTCTTCTACTAACAGCTCTAAGGAGCCGAAAGGCAAGATCTTCGCGATATGGCTCTGGTCAGATTTTTTCTAAAACTAACTACTATAGGTTTCATTTAAATAGGATAAGATTGAAATGTTCATTTAGTTCTAGACATGATGTTGTACTATTTGTCCCTCTTCCAGGCTGGCTACGGAGCTTCATAGCAGATTACGGAGTCCCACTGATGGTTCTAATCTGGACAGCTGTGTCTTACATTCCTGGTAAAAATGTCCCAACTGGGATTCCAAGACGACTCTTCAGTCCAAATCCACGGTCACCTGGTGCCTATGAGAATTGGACAGTGATAAAGGCATGCTTACCAATTTCAATGGTTCTGTATCTAGCAAATTTATCTTCCGTCTCTTGACAATTTATTTGATCTTCAAATTTGTAGGATATGCTGGACGTTCCAGTTCTTCACATAATTGGTGCTTTTATTCCAGCAACAATGGTCGCAGTCCTGTATTATTTTGATCACAGTGTGGCATCTCAACTTGCTCAGCAAAAGGAATTTAACCTGAGAAAGCCATCTTCCTACCATTATGATCTGCTGTTATTGGGAGTTATGGTATGCAGTTAGATTCTCCCTACCATCAATTGGCCTTTTACTTCATTGAATGTCAACAGTTATATGATCTAATGTTATTATTATGGCAGGTTATCATTTGTGGTCTTCTAGGAATACCCCCGGCAAATGGAGTCATTCCACAATCTCCAATGCTTACAAAGAGTTTGGCCACACTGAAGCATCAGGTATGCCCATTTGACGAGAGCAACTTGTGTGTCAAAATCATCAGGTGTTTGAATATATGTGAGAGAAAGAGAACCAGCTATCCTTTGACTTACCTTTCATATACTCTGCATTTAGTTGCAAAAGCACGTAAATGTATGACTGAGAATGGGAACTTGGCTGAAGTATATGAAAGTATGCAAGAAGCCTATCAACAGATGCAGAGTCCACTAATTCACCAAGAACTATCATCTCGGGTATGATTTAATCCATTTCTCATCTATCATTCTACGCAACTGTTTTTTTCTTTCCTAGATCTCGCAAATTGTAGGACTCTCCAGTCATAATGAAATATCCAGTAATATCAAATTCATGAACAGGGGTTAAAAGAATTAAAAGAGTCTACCATTTAATTGGCTTCAAGAATAGGCAACAGGGATGATCCTGTTGATGAGACAATGTTTGATGTTGAGAAGGAGATAGATGACTTGTTGCCCGTTGAAGTAAAAGAACAAAGGTGATAGCCGGAAAACTATGAAAACTAGAGTTCAACTAAGAACCGAAAAGATAATCAATAGATAGATGAAAAATTAGACACAAGTAGATGAGTATTCAAGAACAATAGGATATATTAAACCCTAGAACACTCGAATTACATTCACCAACTACACCTAATTCCTACGGTGACCAAGAGGGAATCAAAAGGCCCTCGAAACCACGCGTTACTAAGCAAACCTTCAACAAACGCTTACCAAAAACTCTCTCAAGAGATTTGTTCATCAATATTCAAAAAAACACTAAGGAAAATAAAGCATGGTTTGGGTATTTATACCCATGGGTCATTTATTACATAATTGGGCCCAAAAGTGACCCATTCCTTTAAAAATTTGCTTGGCAGCCGAAATAGGCCACCTGCCCATGCAGGTCAAGGCCGCAGGTGCCACTGCCTACCATCTGCACGCCCATGTGGCTCATTTGCGGGCGCAGGTGAGCTTTCCAGGGTGCTCCATGTGCCATTTTTCCCTCCTTGGCTTCCGTTTGACCCCTCCAAGGCCCTTTGATCCTCTTTAGATGCAATCACCACCACATAGCACCCTTTTGATGGTAGTAGGATGCCGTCAAGTACCTCTCGTTTCATGAACATTCCTTGAAGCGCTTGGAGTTCTCGTGCTTGACTTTTAGTGAACGGTTTGGACCGGATTTGGATTGTATCATCCTCTCCATCTTGAGAAGAATTTGACCTCAAATTCTCATCCTCTATCATTTCAAAGGGTGAGAGATCGCACACATTAAATGTGTTGTGCACTTGATACTCCGGTGGGAGGTCAACCTTGTAAGCATTGTCATTTATCCGCTCAAGTACTTGGAATGGGCCATCACCTCGAGGCATCAATTTAACTTTCCTTTGGGTTGGGAACCGGTCCTTCCGGAGATGTACCCATACCCAATCGCCCGGTTCAAGTACAAGTCTTCTCCTCTCTTTGTTCACTCTCTTGGCTATTGCTTGATTCTTTTTCTCAAGGTGAAACCTCACTTTCTCATACATCTTCTTCATTGCTTCTGCTCTTTTTCTCCCATCTAAGCTAATCACAACATCACTAGACAAAGGGTGAGATCTAAGGGGGTTAGGGGGTTAAAACCATAAACACATTCAAAGGGAGTCATACCAATAGTCGAGTGAATAACACGATTGTAAGCAAATTCGACTAAGGGTAAGTGATCCTCCCAAGAGGCTATTTTCCCTTTAACCATGGTGTGGAGCATAGAACCCAAGGTCCTATTCACAACCTCGGTTTGACCATCGGTTTGTGGGTGGAAAGATGTTGAGAAAAGCAATTTGGTGCCAAGCCTACCCCACAATGACCTCCAAAATTGACCAAGGAACTTAGAGTCCCTATCACTAACAATGGTCCGGGGAATTCCGTGTATCTTTACAACATGCTCTATAAACAAGGATGCCACATTGGAGGCATCATCACACTTGTGGCACGGTATAAAATGAGCCATTTTTGAGAATCGATCAACCACAACAAAGAACTATCTCTTCCCCTCCTTGTCCTAGGCAATCCCAATACAAAGTCCATAGATATGTCAAGCCATGGATGTAGGGGAGTGGGAAGTGGGGTATATAACCCTTGAGGGAGAAGGCGTGACTTCGCACTTCTACAATCCATACATTGACCACAAATTCGTGCAACATCATGATGCATTTTGGGCCAATAGAATTGTTCCTCTAGGATTCCAAGGGTCTTGTCAATCCCAAAGTGACCCATCATACCACCATCGTGTGCCTCTCTTATAAACAACTCTCTCCAAAAGCTAGAGGGAACACACAATCTCTTTCCTTTGAATAGGAATCCTTCAAACCTTGAGTAGGGTATAGAAGTTCTATCCCTAAGCCATTTTTCCCTTTCCCATTCCTCTCAATCCTTAAAGATTTGAGCAAATTTGGGGTCCTCGGGATACAATGTCTTCAAGCATTCAAACCCAATCAATTTAGAAGACAAAGTACTAAGTAACACATGTTTTCGGGACAAGGCATCGGCCACAACGTTCTCCTTCCCCTTTTTGTATTGGATTACGTAAGGGAAAGTTTCTAAGAATTCAATCCACTTGGCATGCCGTTTGTTCAATTTGTCTTGGGCCCTAAGGTGTTTCAAAGATTCATGGTCGGTTCGAATCACAAATTCCTTAGGCCACAAGTAGTGTTGCCAATTGCCCAAAGCCCTAATCAAGGCATACAACTCAAGATCATACGTAGAGTAGTTCAAGATTGCTCCTTTGAGCTTTTCACTAAAGTATGCAATGGGCTTTTGGTCTTGCATTAAGACGGCCCCAATGCCTACCTTGCTAGCATCACATTCGACTTCAAACATTTTTCCAAAGTCGGGCAATTGCAACAAAGGGGCGGAGCTAAGCATTGTTTTCAAGGTTTCAAACGCCTTTGCTTGCTCTTCTCCCTTGTTAAAGGGATTATCCTTTAAGATTACCTCGGTTAATGGGGCGGCTATGGTACTAAACCCTTTGACAAACCTTCTATAGAAACTAGCCAATCCATGAAAACTTCTCACATCACCAATGGATTGTGGAGTTGGCCAATTTCTTATAGCGTCTATCTTAGATTCATCCATTTCAACACCCCGGGAGCTTACAACAAAGCCCAAAAAGACAACCTCATCAACACAGAAGGAGCATTTCTCAAGATTAGCAAACAATTGCTCATTTCTAAGCACATCAAAAACACATTTCAAGTGCTTAGCATGGTCATCTATGGACTTGCTATAGACTAAGATATCATCAAAGTATACCACAACAAACTTCCCTATAAACGGTTTCATCACATGGTTCATTAACCGCATAAAGGTTCTAGGAGCGTTGGTGAGTCCAAATGGCATAACAATCCATTCATAGAGACCAAACTTGGTCTTGAAGGCGGTTTTCCATTCATCACCGGGGCTCATCCGGATTTGATGGTACCCACTCCTAAGATCAATCTTTGAAAACACACAAGAACCATTCAATTCATCTAACATATCATCCAATCTAGGGATAGGGTGGCGATACTTTATCGTGATCTTGTTGATGGCCCGACAATCAACACACATGCGCCAAGTTCCATCTTTCTTTGGCACCAATAGTACCGGAACCGCACATGGGCTCCTGCTTTCTTTGATATATCCCTTGTTGAGAAGTTCCTCAACTTGTCTTTGAAGCTCTTTGGTGTCCGTTGGGTTACTTCTATAAGCCGGCTTATTAGGCAATTGTGAGCCCGGCACGAAGTCTATTTGATGCTTAATTCCTCGAAGTGGGGGTAACCCTTGTGGTAGCTCCTTTGGAAACACATCTTCGAATTCCTGCAAAACAAGAGAAATAGAATGGGGAATATGAGAAGTAGAGTGGTTAACATGAAAGGCATGGGCCAAAAGGAGGATGGGCTCCTCATCATTAGCCTCATTAAACAAGTCCTTGTTCCTTGCCAACATCACCATTTGGGTCTTTCCCTTCAACTTCCTCCTCTCTTTTGCTTCATCACTCTCCTCTTCTTGGGGTTCCTCCTCCCCTTCTTTACTACCCTTCTCCTTCAACTCCCTCATTCTTTGATGTACCTCATTCACTTGTGATGGTAAAAGAGGGTGAAGGGTAAACTTCCGACCATTCAACTCAAGAGAATACCGGTTGGTTCTTCCATCATGTTTGGTTGAACGATCGTATTGCCATGGTCTTTCGAGCAAACTATGACACGCTTGCATGGGAATGACATCACATACTATTTCATCATGGTAATTCCCAATCTTGAATCGGATCACAACTTGCCTAGTCACCTTTAATTCTCCACACTCGTTTAACCATTGGAGCTTGTACGGTGTGGCATGCTTTGATACACCCCGAATTGGCCAAAGGATCTTAAATCAAGGCAATTGGCGCCCCTTTAGAGACGAGGAAGAGTATTGTGACCCACCATGATGATGTTAGGTGTTGAAGGATGAGTATTTGGCACTTGGGTCACTTTTGGGCTCACTTGGCATTTAGGGTCACTTTTGGGCCCATTATGTAATAAGGCTCATGGCTATAAATAGTTAGCTTTCTTTTCATTTTAGGCTAGATGATTATTGATGATAAATGTTACACTTGAGAGTGTTTATGTTAGCTTGTTGGGAGCTTTCTAGATTGTGAGAAACGTTGGTTGTTGAGGTCCAATTCGTCTTCGGTCTTCGTAAGAGGTTGGTGCTTACAGTAATATAAAGGAAGGTCTTTGGTTTGAAATACCTTTGGTTGTCCTTTTCCTTATCGTATTGTGTCTATCTATCTATCCCTTTATCTTTACTGTCTTTGTTTTCCCTTTTGTTCTTCGTCTCGTATTTTCGTATTTCCCATTTTAGCCTTGTGTTCGTAGTTTCGTCGTCTTATCGTATTTTGTATCATATCATTTGGTATCAGAGCCGAGCTTAGAATCGTTCCCACAATTCTAGTCTTGGGTGTGTTATCGAAAGAAAATTGAAAAATCACAAAAAAATTAGGGTTTCATGTTTTGGGGCCTTGTCCAAATTTTGAGTTTTTGATTTTGGTGTTTTCTTGTGTTTTTGGTGTTAGATTCTTGTTCCCTAACACTATTAGAGTCTAAATCTCAAGTTTGAGCTTAATCGGAGGTGATTTGAAGCCTCTACTGTTGTTGAGTCTTGAGTTTTTGAAGAAGGTGAAGTGGATTTGAAATCTGGAATTTTGGGTGTGGATTTGAAGGCTTAAAGTTTTTGGAAGTTGTTACCCATAGAAAAAGGAGCTTGGGTTTCAAATTTCGTGAGATTTGGAGCTAAATTGAGAGAGATATGAATTTTTGAATATTCATCTTGTTCTTGGTGTTCTTTAGAAATTCATATCTTGTTGAAGAAGAATCTTCCAAAACGGTGTGTTTGATCCAAAAAGGAAGAAATAGAAAGGTGTTTGGGTGTTAGTACAAAAGAATATCCAAAAGAAAAAGGAATATTCCAAGAGAGAGAGTGCAAAAAGGGCCCACAAGAGCTGAAAACGCGGAGCTTCAGGTGTGCTGTCTCGGGGCATCTGCGCCAGCATCTGCCAACGCAAGTCCCTCACCTGCGGACGCGGACCACAACGCAGGTGGCACTGGTTTGACCTGCGAAGTGAATCTGCGTGGACAGATCCCATCTGCAGCCGCACCTCCCCCAAACGCACTTCAACTTTTTCTTTTTTTTTTTTTAAATCCAATTTTGCTCAGGTTCTAACATCCTAGTTTCATTTCCTTGATTCCTAATCACTTTCTTTAATTCTTAACAACTAAGTTTCAACAAGTAATCATCCTACTTAGTTGTTGATTAGTTCTTAAGTTCATTTTCTTTCTTGTACTTTTCTTTGTGTGCTTTTGTCGTTTTCTTTCTTAGTTAACTTTTGAGTCAAGTTCTTTTGTGTTCAAAATCGAGTCGTCCTTTCTTCTCTCAACAAAATACTTCTTATCGAAGGACAACCAATTGACACTTCCTATACCAACGTGAACAAGCAAGACCAACAAGTTGAGATAATTGTGAGGCAATCCAAGTGTGAAGACACTAGTGATTGTGAGTTTGCTAACGTTAACCTTGTTTGTTAGTTGTGTTTAGTGTCTTGTTAATAGGTACCATGGCAACGGGAGATGAGATCCAACCTACCACGAGTGGGACAAGTCTAGACACCTTGTTTGAGGCCCTCATGGGAATGCGTCAAGACATGAATGTGATTAGGGGCGAAATGTCTAATATAAATGAGAGAATGTCGGGCATGGATGAGAGAGTATCAAACATGGAGGGAAGGATGGTGAATGTGGAAGGGAACATCAACTCTTCAAATGCAACCCCTCAAAATAATCTCCAAGCTTCCTCAAGTGGACAAGTCCAAGAAACTTCGGCTACCGTCTCTCCTAGGACTCTCCACAACATGTTTTACCCTCCCCAACAAGGTAATGTTCCCTTACCTACTACTACGGTTGATCAAACTCCACGACGTGTAGCCCGACCCCTACAATTTAACCCACATCAACAAATGCCCCAACCTCAAGCTCCACAAATGCCCGCTCCACCCTACCAAGCACCACAAAACCAAGTTCCAAACAACCAAATGCCACAAGGATTCAACCCACAAGGTTTCAATCCACCTTACTACCCACCCTATCAAGTCCCCCAAGCCCAAGTACCACACTATCAAAGACCCCAAAACCCAAACCCACCTTACCAAGCTCTATTTAACCAAATGCCACCCAACCAAGCCCTAGGAGTCCAAGGAGAGTTTGAGGAACGAGTAGAAGAATGATATGGGTATGCTGCCCAAGGACATAGACCAAGAGACCAAGGTGGTCTCAACTCTATCAAGGTCACTCTTCCTAGTTTTCAAGGAGGTAGTGATCCCGAAGGATACCTCAAGTGGGAGTCGCAATGTGATAGGATCTTCCAAGCTAATGACTTGCCCGATGTTAAGAAGACTACCTATGCCGTTGCCCAATTTGAAGGATATGCATTGACTTGGTGGGAGTCGGCTAAGAGAATGCAAGGGGTTCTTCATGGAGGTAATTATCCACCATGGGAAGTGATGAAGGCCCTTATGAGAGCCAAGTATGTGCCGGAAAGATACAGACAAGGGTTGCTTGCCAAGTTGTACAATTTGAGACAAGAAGCCAAGAGTGTTGAAGCGTACTATGATGAATTCCAAAATCTACTCTTGAAGCTTGAATACAACGAGGATGAAGAGCACACCAAGATCCGATTCAAAGTGGGATTGAATCAAGAGATTGCCTCTAGATTGTCAATACATAAGTTTGCCCAGATGGATGATCTCTTAGAAGCGGCTATTGATGTTGAACAAGTTATTAAGTTGGAGAAAGCCATGCACCCCAAGGCGGGAAATCAAGCGTCATCAACATGGACTCAAGGTTCCGAGTTCAAGAGATCTTTTGACAAGAAGCCCTTTGAGAAGAATGCTCCAAGGTATCCCCCTAGAGAAGGAGGTAATCCTAATCTCAAGGGTACCCAATGCTTTAAGTGTCAAGGATGGGGTCACCGAATGAGTGAGTGTCCTACCCGAAGAGTCATCATACTTCGGGAAGGTAATCCTTACTACAAAGATGAAGTGGAGCAAGAAGAGAAACTCATAGAAGGGGTTAACAATGTTGATGAAAATGTGGAAGGTGAAGGAGATCCATGTGATGGGGATATCACCGTCCCAAATATGCTTGCCACCAAAGTGCCCATTGAAGAGGTTTGGCCCCAAGAAGGAGAGGTTAGCATTCCACTTTTCTTGGCTAAGAGAGTTGAGAACTTTTCCAATTTCAAAGACTTTCTTGGGGATTTTGAGCTTGAAAATGATGTTCTCTCGGATTTGAGGACAAATCCTCTTCAAGAAGGAGAGGATGATACACCCCGAATTGGCCAAAGGATCTTAAATCAAGGCAATTGGTGCCCCTTTAGAGACGAGGAAGAGTATTGTGACCCACCATGATGATGTTGGGTGTTGAAGGATGAGTATTTGGCACTTGGGTCACTTTTAGGCTCACTTGGCATTTAGGGTCACTCTTGGGCCCATTATGTAATAAGGCTCATGGCTATAAATAGTTAGCTTTCTTTTCATTTTAGGCTAGATGATTATTGATGATGAATGTTACACTTGAGAGTGTTTATGTTAGCTTGTTGGGAGCTTTCTAGATTGTGAGAAACGTTGGTTGTTGAGGTCCAATTCGTCTTCGGTCTTCGTAAGAGATTGGTGCTTACAGTAATATAAAGGAAGGTCTTTGGTTTGAAATACCTTTGGTTGTCCTTTTCCTTATCGTATTGTGTCTATCTATCTATCCCTTTATCTTTATTGTCTTTGTTTTCCCTTTTGTTCTTCGTCTCGTATTTTTGTATTTCCCATTTTACCCTTGTGTTCGTAGTTTCGTCGTCTTGTCGTATTTTGTATCGTATCATGCTTGGTTGTGGGTAATTTCAAGAAATTAACCATGGTGGCACTAACTACATTTGCACTACTCCCACTATCGATGACCAATAAGCATATATTCTCTTTGATAAGACATTTAGTATGGAATAGATTTTCCCTTTGACTAGGGTCATCTATGGCCTTACTAATCATCACTCGTCTTACCACAAAGTTTGGAACCTCAAACTCTCCATCTTGAGGCCAAGCATCCTCATTTCCTTCATCTACTTGCTCATCTTCTTCTAAATTCTCTCCTTCTTGGGCTTCTCCTTCACTATCACCTTCTTGTCCTACCTCTTCCCCAAGGTAAAATACCTCCCTTCTCTAAGTATCACGTTCCTCCCCAAGACTCCATTATTCAAGACATTTTCAAATCGCTTGGCATATTCCCACCATGTGATAGCAAATCCTTCGAATTGGGCTATAGCGTAGCAACTCTTCTTGTCATCGGTGAGATCATTGGCTTGAAAGATTCTTTCACAAGTAGACTCCCATGTTAAATAAGCTTCGGGATCACTCTCTCCTTTGAAAATTGGAAGACTAGTCTTGATTGAATTGATCCCATTATCTCGACCTCCGTTGCCACCTTGATTATCATTGTAATTCCATTGGTTCTTACCTTGGGGATGATTCCCTAAGTTTCCTCTTCCATAAGGTGCCAGACCGAATCTTCCTCCTCGACCTCGCAATCCTCGTTGAGGCAAGGGGGCTATTCCTCCAATACTCCGCATGCGCGGCCTCTTCATCATACCCTTCAAACTCAACCTGTGGATCCTCTTCTCCTCCTCACTCAACTTGAATGGGCTGATTTTGGTTACGGGGTATTTGGTGTGGGGGATTTTGGTTTAGTGGAGCTTGAGGTGGAGGGTTTTGGTTTGGTGGTGCTTGAGGTTGAGGGTTTTGGTCACGGGGAATTTGGTCTTGTGGTCCTTCTTGATTGGCTTGGTTGAATTGAGGTTGTAGTGGACGGACGGGGTTTCGGTTATGTGGATAGTTAGTGGCTTGGGTTATGGGGTCTTGTGTTTGTCTTGGTGGATTGAACATTTGATGGAATGTTTTCGGGGAGATAGTAGCGGATGTGTCTTGAGCATGTCCACTAGAGGAGGCATGATAGTTTTGGGGGGTGGAGTTGTTGGAGTTTAGACGACCCTCTATGTTGTTCATCTTAGGTGACATACTCCCTTGAAGTGTGGTCATTTGACCTCTTATCTCATTCACCCAAAATAGCGGCCATTAAGGATTCCATGTTAACCTCTCCCGAAGAACCTTGCGCATCATCTTCCGGAGCCATTGTACCTAGTAAGAAGAAACACTAAACACAAACAACAATTAAGTTAGCGTTAAATAAAGAACCTTACAACTCTACATACCTTTGTATGCCTCACGCTTGGGTTCGCAAATGTTGAAGATTGGCTTATTCTCCGGGTGGTAGTTGAGATGTCAATTCTCTTCTCTTGATCGGATTGGAATTTTGTTTGAAAGACTCAAAAGAAATATTTACGGACTTGAGTCAAGAAGTAATGAAGAAAAGAAAACTAGAAAAGCACAAAAAGAAATAGGACAAAGAAGGAAAACGAACTCAAGAACTAACCAACCAAGTAGGTGAATTACTAGTGGTTAATTAGTTTTAGAATCGAGAATTAAGATTAGGAATCAATGAACGAAACTAAAAGGATGGAACCTGAGCAAAATCGGTTTTTGGACCCTTGAGGTGTGTTGGGGTGTCCTGCAGACGCAAGCCACGACCTGCCCACGCAGATGGCTGAACGCAGATGGATTCAGTGAGCTGGGCATGTGACCTGCGTTGGCCACATGCGGCCGCAGGTGCCCTCCTGCATGCGCATGTCTTGGCGCAGGTGGCCCTGGCAGCTTAGCTGGGAGCTCCGAATTTTCCTCTTCTGTGGGCCCCTTTTGGGTTCTCTCTTTCCTAGTACCTTCCCTTTTTGGAATATTCTTTGGTACTAACACTTTTTGCTTGATTTTCTTGGCCCTCTTTTGGATCTAACAACACCTTTTGATGAATCCTCTTCTTGAAGATATGAAGATCCTCAAGAACACCAAGATTTAACCCTCACTCAAACGAACTCGGAATTTGATGAAATTTTAAACCCAAGCTTCTTTCAACCTTCCAAACACAATCCAAGTGGTTTTAAGCTTTAAATCCCAACCAAAATTTCCAGATTTTTCAAACCCATTTGAATATTTCTTCAAACTCAAGAACACAACCTTAGGGTTTCTTCAAATCTACTCAAAACACATCCAAAGCTCAAGATTCCGACTCTAATAACACTAGAGGAAACAAATCTAGTGTTGAAACTTCAAGAATGACTCAAAACACAAAAAATATTTTTGGGTTTTTTCTTAAATGCGAATTTTCAGATTTTTTTTTTTTTTTTGACTTTCAAGATAACAAAACCCAAGATTGAATTCGTGGGTATGAACTCAAGCTCGGCTTTGATACCAAATGATAGCCGGAAAACTACGAAAACTAGAGTTTAACTAAGAACCGAAAAGATAATCAATAGATAGATGAAAAATTAGACACAAGTAGATGAGTATTCAAGAACAATAGGATATATTAAACCCTAGAACCCTCGAATTACATTCACCAACTACACCTAATTCCTACGGTGACCAAGAGGGAATCGAAATGCCCTCGAAACCACGCGTTACTAAGCAAACCTTCAACAAACGCTTACCAAAAACTCTCTCAAGAGATTTGTTCATCAATATTCAAAAAAAAAACTAAGGAAAATAAAGCATGGTTTGAGTATTTATACCCATGGGTCATTTATTACATAATTGGGCCCAAAAGTGACCCATTCCTTTAAAAATTTGCTTGGCAGCCGAAATAGGCCACCTGCCCACGCAGATGGGCACCTGCCCACGCAGGTCAAGGCCGCAGGTGCCACTGCCCACCATCTGCGCGCGCATGTGGCTCACCTGCAGGTGCAGGTGAGCTTTCCAGGGCGCTTCATGTGCCATTTTGCCCTCCTTGGCTTCCGATTGACCCCTCCAAGGCCCTTTGATCCTCTTTAGATGCAATCACCACCACATAGCACCCTTTTGATGGTAGTAGGATGCCGTCAAGTACCTCTCGTTTCATGAACATTCCTTGAAGCGCTTGGAGTTCTCGTGCTTGACTTCTAGTGAACGGTTTGGACCGGATTTGGATTGTATCAAAAGGTTGAGCAACTTGCTTCAGTCCACCATGGTGGGAGGATGTTTTGCCGCCATGCCTGTTCTCAAAATGATTCCAACATCAGTCCTTTGGGGCTACTTTGGCTTCATGGCGATTGAAAGCTTACCAGGAAACCAGTTCTGGGAAAGGATCCTATTGCTATTCACGGCTCCAAGCAGAAGATACAAGTAACTCCATCCTTCCAGACTTGCTTTCTGGCTGTGCTTCACCTTGTATTTGAAAGTAAAGAAAATGCATGCATTATTAGTGTGATCTCATGAACGTTTCTTTTCCTTTGACAGAGTAATTGAGGAGTGTCACGCTGTGTTCATCGAAACTGTACCTTACAAGACAGTAGCGTTCTTCACCATTTTCCAGAGCATCTACTTACTAATCTGTTTTGGGATCACATGGGTTCCCATTGCTGGCGTTCTCTTCCCACTAATGATCATGCTTTTAGTTCCTGTCAGACAGTACCTACTACTTATGTTCTTCAAAGGAGCACATCTTCAGGAATTAGATGCTATGACTAGAGTAAGCTTCACCCTTTTCTATCTGCATTTGTGTCTCTGTCAACAAAAGTTAAAGAAGGGTATAAATCATTGATATAACTCTTTGTCTGACAAGTTTGATGCCATAAAATGTCTCCATGAAGTGATTACTAATAAGTTGGTATCTTCATAACTTTTTAGCAGGAAAATGAAGGTTCATTTGCAGATGATGGGGAGATTATGGATGGCATGATGACAAGAAGTCGAGGTGAGATTCGACGTATGTGCAGTTCAAAGGTTACAAGCTGCAATGCCACACCAGCCAGAGATTCTGTTAGCATCCAAAGCCCAAGGTTTTCTAACAAGGTATACAGTCCTCGCGTTAGTGAAATAAAAGGGAAAAGTCCTTGTCTTGGTCGAGGAGGATCCTTCGGTTCCAGAACTGGGGAAACAAGACGGTCAAATCTGTCAAAAACTCACAGTTTCAACTAAACTAGCGCCAAGGACTCCAAAATATCCACATGCACAAACAACCAAATATTTTTTCATTGAATGCAATGTCGCAGCTAGCCACAGATAGTTTAGGCCATTATTCTGGTACAATTTTTTTTCATCTTCTGATTTATCAAAGGAATGAAGCGCTATTAACATTTGCCATGTTGGCATTTTAGGTGGCTCTTTTGCTTATAGAGAATATAAATTTATCTGTGCGCCAATTCAAGAAATGGAACAGAATTTTAAGGTAGTGTAATCTAACTAGTTACAGTAGACTATTTACCTAATCTTTCAAGTTACAAATTCATGCTTATTACGGATAGTTACATGTTCTTTTAGTAGTATTAATTAATCATATAGTATTATTACCCAATCAAATAATAAGGGGAAAAAGTAAATAACAAAGGGAAAAGAAAATATCAGCTTTTGCTGGCATCACAAGTTAAATATATATAGCTGAAGATGAACAATTTTGAGAGGGGAAACGTCAAACAGATGTTGGTTTCTCTATATGTAAATTTGTTTCTTAGGACGAAGGAAAATCAGAAATGTTTTAAAGATTTGACAGGTCTTGCCATATGATTCATGGGTGCTCGAGCACCCACCTAACCCCAACGCAGAACATGTGTAGTTGTACTGATATTTTCGGATATTAGTATAAAATAGTATATGAGCACCCACAGACACAAATGACTTGTGGGTGCGCTGGTCAGGACCGTAAATTAAGTGCTGATGATGCTGGTCGTCTGGGATTCGAAACTTGGTGTCAACACAACTGGATTTTATTTTTCATCCACTGCTGACTTTTTTCCAATGAAAAATATACCATATAAAATGAGTAATCATTTTTAGTTTTCAACCCAAAAGTTTATCTTGAGGTAACTTGCAAGTATAGTTTATTTCTTGGTTGAAATTTAGGATCTCTCGAAAGCTTGACCAAACACATCGTTTTTTTTAAAACAAGCATTTTTTAGAAAAAATAAATATTTTTGTGAAAAAATAAGTTTGGCCAAACAAACCATTAGCATAGTTCCCTTGTAAAACTGTTTCTTAGTTGGTCAAGTTTCACATATCTTATGGTCTCTGGTCAGTAACAATATTACATTTATGGCAGTTGAACTTGAGCACCCACTACCTTCGAATCCTAGATCCGCCATGATTGTACGTTGAAGTTGTGAGAATCCTCTCTGATACACCAAGGCAGTTGGTGCCATTTTTCACCATTTCCGAAAGTTGTCACTTTATGATTTTCAGTTTGCAATGCCATATTCTCAAGGTTGGCCTAAACTATTGAGTTGTCGCTTAAATTACAATAGACCATTAGACAATTGATTTTCAATGTGCAATGACATATTCTCAAGGTTGTAGTGAGCTCAACAGAAACTCAATATACAAAGTTTAGAGCATGGCTGCATTGTCTATGCATTAATTATGCTAATAAAACATCAAAGTTAATACTGATGTCGAAAACTTTTAGTAGATCCTAAGCTTGGGACTGGTTTCTTGGAATTCCTTGTAGCAGTTCGCTAACAGGCAAATTCAAGAACTCTGGCTGAATTTCCTGCCAGTCATCTTCTTAGATTCATGCAGCATGAGGTTTATGAGCCCCCTCGCGGCACTGCATTACCAAAAAAACACAATTTCATCAGTAAAACCAATTTTTTTTTTCAGAGATGGCAACGAGAATGAATTTATTTTTCAAAAAGTAACATTTTTTTAAAAAAAATGCATCAAGTAGGTAGAGTCAGGACGCAGTGAAGGTATATCAAGTTGAGGAGGAATAGTAGGTCAAAGAACTTTAAGTAGTCCTAAAATTATTTTTCAACTGCAATAGGAGGAGTACCAAACAACCATATCGGATGAGACAGAAAATTGTTGAAGAATCATTCAATCAGTAGGTGGTTCATGATGTGAATATCCAAGTTAAAATCATTAGAAAATTCCACCAGTTTGGAAGACATGTGCTTTATTGAAAAACAAAAAGGCCAAAAAAAAAAAAAAAAGAGACAGAATGAACTTACTCATCCTTCAATTTCTGAATTTTATCCGGATTAGTCTCATGCATATGTTTTTTGAACTGCTGCCTCACCATACCAACAGGAAGCTCTCTGTTATGTTGCTGCAAATTAAGGACAGGCAAACTATTGAAGTAGCTAGTTCTTAAAAGACAATCTGAAAATGGAATTTACTTTTTATCTTTTTTGTTGTTGGTGGTGTTGGGTTCGAAATGAGTTGGGCGTCATGCGGAAGCTAATAGTTGAAAACCATGGAGATGATAAATCAGATGACAAATAAAAAGATACTAAAACATAATATTATTGATATGGTTTGGCCAATTGGCCTAATATTAAACAATAAATCAAAAAGCATAAAACATGTTGGGAGAAAATCTCCCTCTAAACAAAACTCTTTTAATGACTACATTGTGGATGCTATTGTGTTATGGTATGAGAAGAGGGGTCTTCTATTTATAGAGTTTCAAAACCTTTCCTACAATAAAGAGGTTAGCCAAATATGGAAGAGTTTTATATTTTCCTTTTAAGAAAAGTAAAAGTAATAATGGTATTACTTGTATTTTCCTTTCAAGAAAAGTAAAACTTAAATTTGGTAAGAAAATCATGGCAAAAACCCTAACAGTTGGAACACCTCTCAGTTCAAACAAGTCAAATATTATTTGAAAAGAAAAAGTAAGCGCAACTCCGGATTTTGCTAAACTATCTCAGCTAAGGAATCATCATAAGCAAGAAAAATGTCATTTACGTGCCTGTAACAACCCTTGTGGTGAATTTTAGTCTTTCTGTGTTTTGATTGTTTTGCCCTTCCCCGTGGTTGCTATATGCCTTATATGAGTTGTGGAGTGGGTTGGCACGGTCCCCGAAGTGTTCGGGAGTGGTTTGAGTGAGTTTGAGGTTTTGAGTAGTCTTGAGAGTGATTAGTTTGACTTCGGTCAATATTTTGTGATCCGAGCGTCGGATGGTAATTCTGTCAGTTTCATTAGATCCAGAATATCGATTTTAGGTTAGTAGCATAGTTAGTTCGGATTTCGAGCCTTTATTTAGAGTTTTGACCTCTTAGACGAGAATCTAGTTAAAATAGCCTAAAATGAGTCCCAGGGGTTAACTTGTTGATAACAACCTCTTTTGGTAAATCGAAAGGTTCCATTGAGTCCAAAACTTCAAAATTATTCTAGTAGCATTATTGAATTATATTATGGGCTCTCAATCGAATTTCGAGGGTCCATTCAGAGTCATTTTAGTCCCTTATGTTTCAGCTGTATCTGGTTTCTGGTGCAACCGCCTAGGCGGCCTTTTGGTCGCCTTAGTGGTAGCGCCTAGGCAGACCTTGGGCCGCTTTAGTAGAAGCCAGCTGAACCAGCAACATTGCCTTAGCGATGGGTTCGTCACTTTAGCGAGATCGCCTTAGCGGCTAATGAGCCGCCTAAGCGATCACCTGCGTGGCAAGTTACTACCGCCTTAGCGGTAGTCTGGCCGCTCAGGCAACGTCGTTTAGGTAACCATTTTATCTCCTAGGCGATGTCGCTGGATTTAAATATCCTTTTTCTTCTCTTTTATTCCATTCTTCCATTTTCAAATATTGAGAGTTCGGTTTTTGGCGATTTCAAAGAGAAATTTCACCGGTCTTGCGTGGGTAAACTCTAAACTCATATTTTCATCATTTTCCATTGATTCTATCTCCAAAACAAACTTTAAAACTATGATTTCAAACTTGGATTTAGGGGGCTTTACCTGGTAAAATACAAAATTGGTTTTTCTTCGATTTGAAGTCCGGTTTCAACATATTTTTCAATGGGTTTTCATATTTAGATCCCTTAGAATATGGGAAACATGATTCTTAAATAAAATTCTGGTTTTACCCTTTTTCCTCCGGAGTAGATTTTTGAATTATTTTTGGAATATGGGTATCATTAGACTTCTTTTGACATGTAGATTATGTTTTTGATAGATATGGTCCATTCCGAAGCCGCACGTAAAGAAAAGGCTCTGTGTTGAAGGGTACAGACTTGTGTTTCGGCTTTTCGAGGTAGGTTATGACTTAACTTTCTTCAGACTAGGCTGGGTAGTTAACTATTCATGTAAAATATGCTATGAGTTGGGAATTTCATCGTGAGGATTATATTGTGAGTTAGTTGTTTTATCGTGTTGCTCGTGTGGGGGCCTATATGAGTATTATTATTGACTTAAAATATTATTATTATTATTATTATTGTGATACTCGTGTGGGGGCTTATGTGCATATTCTATTTGACTTGAGAGATGATTATTGTTGTATATCCGAGTGGGGGTTGGTATTGGTATTGTTTGAGCATTAATTGCCTTTATTAATATTGTGATGCCCGAGTGGGGGGCTTGACTTGATAGATATTTGGTGTCTTACATGACTATTCATTACTATGGTGCCATGCAAAGCCTTATATCATGTTTACTAAAATTTTGAGGAGATTTGAGCTCATTTAATACCATCATTGGATTGATTCATTATATAATATTGTTTAGTTATAAGCATGCATCCTCATTTCAATTATCTATATACATGGAATTGGAACCACATATTGAATTGGAACCACAAAGAAATGTTGATTTAAAAGAAAATGAGACATTTTATGAAATCCTTGAGCGATAAATGTACCGGCAAAGTTGATTGAGATATGAGATTATGAACGAATATGAATTATGAACCCTCCCCCTCCCCCCATGGTGTCATATCCTGGAAGCTTTCTCTCGGAAGGTGTATACGAAGTGATGTTGAGACATTACATCATGGCCATTGTATTGCATTGCATCACTTGCATTTCTTTTACTTGTTGATATCGTGTACTTAGTTTTCTTATCTATATATATATTTGTCTGTAGTATTATACTGATATTATACTTGTAGCGCTGTTAGGAGATACGGTTTGAGCCACCTTTGGGAACTTTTCTGTATGCAGGTGGAAGCATGCTCATAGTATCATTTACTTGTTTAGTTTTCTGCTTTGCCCAGTCGGCCTATGATACCTACTGAGTACAAGTGGACCGTACTCACTCCTACTTATGTGTCCTTTCGGTGCAGATCCCAGTACGAATGCGACCCGCAATAGTTGATTTGTGCTGTTGAGAGCTGATTCGGAGTTCTGGTGAGCTCCCCGTTCGGAGCCTTGTTCTAGCCTGCACCTATCTTTTATGTCTTTACTTGTATTCGGAGACAGTGATGTATTATCAGATTCAATATTGTCTTAGATGTTCTTATTACTTATGATACCAAGTTTTGGGATTCAGTTGTATTTCATTTCAGATATTTTGGATTTATGATTACTATGACATGACTTCATTCTAGAAATCTCATATTTTCTTCATTTCTTCCTTTTTCGTATTTCATATTTGTTGTGGCCTTTCGACTTACCTACCAAGGTTGGGTCGGGGTAGGTGTCATCATGACCTCGATTTCTGGGCTGTGACAATGTCATAGATGAAAAAGCCTAGCTCTTGTGCCGATCTTTCAATTGATTCTATGATTTTTCAAGTAATAGGTTTTCCTCATGCCCGAAGTCCGAGTTAAAATTCCAGCATCTAATGTTAGGGGAAGCGGCTCTATAATAGGTAGAGAAGACATTTATGACAAGTTACATTCTTTTCTTTTTTCAGGGAGCGGATGTGGGATTGGAGGTGAGATTTTTTTTTTTGGGAACACTCAGGGAAATCCTCAACCCCTGCCCTTTGGGTGAACACTTTGTGGTAATTTGCTCACTGTGCAATAGCTCGCAAACCACACATGATGGGGATGTGAAATTGTTAAGGCACTTTTTCAAAAGTTTAAGTTAATTACAAGGGAGATAAAAACTACAAATCTTCGGGGAGATGGCATGAGGCCAATGCAACACTATACATCTTTACTGCTGATGCATGTAAAACTGAGCAGCCATCCATGGAAGGCAAAAATGAGCTAATCTTTCTTTCATTTTCTTTTTGTGGGTAATGGCTGAGTCTGACAAGTAATGAGAATGACATGAATAATGATCTTTCATCCCCTTTCTAATCCAGAATAACTAGATCTGCCTTTCCTCTAGTTGTGAAGAAAAATAAGGAAAAGCGATCTTATGAAAATAAAAAACAAAATAAGTGACGCCCATTCCCGCAGATAAACTCGAAGCCTTAAGAGAGTTAAGTTAAGCCTAGACTTTAGTCACAAGCCACATCCAAGAATTCCACCTTGTCTTTCTTCTTTGAGAAAAGTGAGGAGGCTTAAAGAGATAACCAAAGGAAACATGAAGGGATATGGTAGGTTCTCTAAGAACTACGTACCATACTCCAAACAGGCATGTCATCAAATATGAAGGTAACCACTCATCCTTGACCCTCTAGAACTGAATTTGACTAACAGAAGAAAAGGGGCATGCTTAAATTCATTTCTTATTGTTGTACAGATTTCGCATACCAATGGATCCATGTCTTACATATGCCAATGGCATACAGCCACACCCTTGACAACAAAAATGTTCTTGGTGTTGTTAGTAAACTCCATTTGTTTTGTATTCAAATTTTAAAATACCAAGTAAACAAATGAGTAATTTTGGCAATTTCAATTCAAGAATCTGGCAATGGCTCCAATTTCACACTTGCACCACATTTGATGTCTCCAATTAATTACAACGGCAGAATTTCCTTCTTTTCCTCACTTCACCTCCTCTTCACTCGTTGCAAAATCACAAGCCAGCATTGTTAGGATATACTATTAAACATGTTGGTTTAAGTTATAGTATTATTTTTACATCCCATGTAAAAACTATTTGTTTTATTTAATTAATTTAATAAAGTTTTTGTTTGAATAGATTATTATGTTGACATGTGTGTCCTTTACTTATATAGTAGGCAATTTTGTGCATGGAGTTATTTAACTCATGCATGGAAGATTAAAATTGTCGGTTCTTATAAGTTATAAATTAAAGTTCACAATCAAAGATGAAGTAGGACAACCATCTTGATGATTGTAGCACAAGATTAAAATATAATTTGATCTTAATTATGGGAGTGGTAATATTCCAACTTCTTGTGCTAGTACATTTCGTATGTATTGAACGGACCAAGTAGAGATGTTTGTTTGTGTTCTGAATATTAATAAACAACTTCTCTGGTCCATTACATGTACTTATACTCTTAATCTTGATATAATTATTATGATTTATGTAGTTTGATTTATTATTTTAATCTATTAAAAGGTGAGACTTTATTACGAGTCAATATATTCCTAATAGATTGGATAATGACAAATCAGTTAGTGAAATAATAATTAGTTGATAGAACCATGTCTCGGACCTGAGATAGAAGACACCCCTATATGGTTGCTTATAAGTTTTCACGTGTGAACCCTGCAGGTGGATTTAGTATCCGTCACGTGAAATAAGTTAAGCATAGTAATATAGGATTGAGTTAGTCAATAAATTAAATTTTTTGAAAAATTTGATTTAAATGATTGGTGTCAGTAATTCTAATATGGGGAGTTAAATAAGTTGTAATGATAGATTTCGAAGTTAATATCGAGGAGTGCAATTACAGATTTTTTGTGGAATGATTTGTAATTTAGTATGATATGGTAATTCATTCATTTACGAATTAATATCATAATTGGAAGCCTCAGTTAATAAATCTGCGGTCCCTGCTACGCCTGATTAACTAATCGAATTTGATAAGAAAAAGGATTTTTATGGAAGAAGTGATATTATTTTACTAGTCTTCTATAAGGATTAAATGAAACTTAATACTAATAATGAGTTGAAAACGTTTGAACATAATGGGACTATTAAGGGTGAAAAACGTTTTTCTCATTATGGAGGTATTAAGTTGGCATGAATGCTGAAAAACATTTGCCCCTTCCCTTTCCTTCATTCAACGGAATTTTGGATTAAATAGGGAGTTGTTTTTCAAAAATGATTCATTCTTTTTCTTGGAAAACCAAAGAACTTGTCCACACAAGTATAGATTAGAAAAAAAGTTAATCAGGAAGTAGTAGAAGACTTCAGTCCTGGAGAGCAAGGATTTAAACGACATTTGTGAAAGCTTCAAGAGGTATGTATGTACTTTCTGAATTTCATTTTTTAATTTACATTATTATGTTGTTATGTAAGTTTGTGATCCGGAACTTATGCTTCCGCTGCGTATGTGAATTATGTTGGGTTCGAAATCGAGAGGGCGTCATGCGAAAGCTTAAAGTTGCAAATCATAGATGCGATAAATCAGATGACAAAGAAAAACATACTAAAAATATATTATTAATATGATTTGGTCAAACGACCTATATATTAAAAACTAATATTGAAAAGACATAAAATCTATTGGGAGAAATCTCCCCCTAAACAAGACTATTTAGAGACTACATTGTGGATGCTATTGTGTTGTGATATAAGAAGAGGGTCTTATATTTATAAAGGTCTAAAACCTTTCCTTCAAGAAAGAGGTTACCCAAATATGTAAGAGTTTTATATTTTCCTTTTAGGAAAAGTAAACGTAATTACGGTGTTACTTTTATTTTCCTTCAATAGAAAATTAATATTTAAATTTGGTAAGAAAATCAAGGCAAAAACCCTAACAAATTATACGTTCCAGCAAGCATAACCATGACCACTCTTTTGATCCCAAAAGGTAGGTTTTAGGCTATGGCATCAACCTTTTCATTTTTGGCTTCTCTTGCTAAAGCACGCCATCTCTCCTATGAGAAACGAAGCAAAAGATATTCCTTACTTCCGTTCTTGAAAACTACAGTTTGAAGTAAATGCCAAACCCGAGAACATGATTCCACAAGTGAAATTCAGATTTTCGCCTAAAAAATCTCATTTGGAGATAAAAGTCATCCTTGTTCTTCAGAGCAAGCACATCTTCAGACATATAGGGTTCACTTGATGGTTTGAGGAAGGGCAATGTGTCATGGAGTTAACTAATAGTAACATGACATAGAAATGAAGAAATTAATACCGTAAGCAAAATCTTAGATCACATAAACAGATTGCCACCTAGAATCAACCAACTTATTCATGCATTTGAATTTAAGGACCATATGCAAGGATGATGAAACCTAGCTGAATAGACGGCAAAAGAAGAAAAGAGTGTTTTTAGACAACAACCAATACAAGTAATATAATTTCAGAGCAACACAAAGAAGAAAACTTACCTTACTGCCAATGTATTTTGCTCGTCGGAGACACTCCCGATAAAGCTAAGAGACAAAGCAAAAGAAAGAAACATGCTTAACTCACTTAATTATAGAGGCTGCATATATTCAAAGAGCTAACAGTTAAACGGTACTAACTTGGATAGCATTGTTGGATAGCTCAGGAGGCAATGCTGTTTGGAGAGACGGCATTATGCAACTCGGTTCCTATGTAAAAACAGAGATATAAGCCCTGTTTGGATGAAGGGATTTGTTTTCAAGATTGATTCCAATTTAACAATTCAGTGTCCACATACAGTGAAACCTCTCTAAGTTAATAGTCGGTATATTAATAAACTCTCTAAGATAATATTTTTCTCCGGTCTCGACTTAGGCCAGTGGAAACACTTACCGATTTCGATAAGATAATAAGATAAAATATAGACCCCTATATAAATATATGGTCTCATTAATATTATAAATTAATAATTCTTTAAAATTACAAAAATATCTAAAACAATTTAGTGAAATATGATTATAGTGTTTTTTGTTTTTTTGTTAAAATTAAAATCTAGTTGAAGCTCATCTCTAACTTTTCTTATTGAATCCAAAAGTTCCGGTGTTGTCTTCTCTAACTGCACCAAAGAATTATGAAGAGTTCTAGACACGATAAGTGTTTCTTTACGCGTAAATGGTTCCAAAGTTATTGTATCGTGCTCAACTTCGTCATCAACATTATTTTCTCCAATGATATCCACAATTTCTTCTAAGCTCTAAACCCCTGAACATGTATCATTTTCACCCGGGTAATCCAACAAGCTATTTACATCCATTTTATTGTTGTAACGGAGATCATTAATCATGACATCAAGTTCATGAATGTCGTTTTCACAAGTGGATTTATTTAAATTCCTTGAGGCTTTATCCCCCAAACGAATTTTGCAGTGTCGATACAATGTATTTTATGTATAATGAATTTATTTTTTACATTAATTCAATAAATATGATACTCCTATATAAATTAGTAAGAGACAATAATTTTGATGTAATCAAAATTAACCTTCATTGAATCTCGAAAACACTCTTTAAATTAATAAATATTAATTAATCGATTAAATAATACCTCTACAAATTAATAATATTTCATGATCCCAACAATATTAATTTAGAGAGGTTTCACTATAATTAAAAATTAAAATGTACTATCCAATTTGCACACCTTACATTTTATTTTTGTGAAAAGAAAAACATACCTTAAATACCAAGTAAGAACACTACCCCACAATACGAATAAGATTGACATCCATTTAACTTTACATGATAATAAGCGATTTCATCAAGCCCCTTGAGTGCACGATTATGAAATCCACAAACCCATCATAGAATCCTACATTAAATGAAGACGGAAACAAACATAAATCCTCCATTTTACACCATCAAGCTAACACAACCTTCTCTGTTTTACACCAGATGTATCCACACATAGCCAAAGAATGGGAGTACATATCACGTGAGGAACAATTGTGATTCATTTGGATTCTAGTATTACGATACCAAATTCCCTTTTAATAAATAACCACTCCAACTACTCACCTCCCAAAGGTCAATTTACAAAATTTAACTAAATTACCGCTCTCGTCTTTTTCTTAAATAATCAAGTTTCAACTATTTGTTTTTTTTTCATACATGATATAATTATTTATTCAAATATTTTATAATAAATAATATCATATTATTTTACAAAATCTATACTGAATGACATGTGTTAAAAAAATCTACTCCCTCTGTCCCAATTTATATGACACACTTTTCTTTTTAATCAGTCCAAAAAAGAATGACCCATTTCTATATTTAGTAATAATTTAACTTTAAAGTGCCCACTTTAACCTTAATGAAATGATTTACAACCATACAAACCATCTATGACTTATTTTAGACCACAAATTTCAAAAGTCTTCTTTTATTTCTTAAACTCTGTGTCAAATCAAACTACATCACATAAATTGGGACGGAGGGAGTAATTGTTTCTATAAAACTGGATCATTGCATGCCCAGGTAAATTGGTCTCAAAAGTTTGCCTACGTGTAGATCTTGGTAATACCTTAAACATCTTGATCTCTGTCAATTTTCTTAACTTATCCTCCTCGGAGTTGTACTGATGCAATTTTGCAGAAGCTTATTTCTAGAGAATGGAAGAGGTGGAGGGGCAAAGGATCAAACTTGTCGATGATGTGATAATAAACATATTGAAGCGATTGCCAGCAAAATCACTGATCAGATTAAAATGCGTATCTAAAAATTGGTACTCATTGATAAATAGCCCTGATTTCATTTCTATCCATTACAATTATGATTCTCTCTCAAATCACTTCATATTTCTTAAGCGCTACCAAGAAATTGAGGAAAGTACCGAGTCCATTTATTATAATGGTAAAAATATGCTATCTGTCCATTCAAATGATGAATCATTCAAGTCTATAGCACCAAATATAGAATATTTAGATAATTATTTAGGTGTCAACATTGCAGGTGTGTGCAATGGCATAGTCTGCATTGCTAGTTACAGGGGCATTGTTTTGTATAACCCAACGTTAAGAGAGTTTTGGGAACTCCCTCCTAGCATTCTTCCTCCTCCCGCATACTTATCTCCTAGTAAAGAGCTTAACTACTTGACGGACATGACCATAGGAATTGGGTTTGACACTAGCACTAATGATTATAAGGTGGTTAGAATCCTAAATCCCAGTCATGAATATGAATTTGAGGATATTGATAATCATAGAAAGTATGTTAGTAAGGTAGAAGTCTACAATCTAAGCACAAATTGTTGGAGAAAACTTGAGGATCTAGAATGCATAATAGATTCATTTCATTGTTCTAACGTATTGTTTAATATAGCCTATCATTGGAGTGCATATCTGAAAGCAGGTGGTAATTGCATCATTTCTTTCGATTTCAGTGCTGAGTCATTCCAAAAACTGCTATATCCTGAGGACAAAGCTAGCGAAGGAAGAGAGGGTCTCTTCGTTTTGAATCAAACTCTAGCTTTGATTTGTTTTACTGAGAGCTATCCTCCAGATGTGTTAGTTCACCAATCTATTGATATATGGATAATGAAGAAATATGGTGTTAGAGAGTCCTGGATAAAGGAACTTACAGTTGGACCAATGCTCATAAAGGCACCTTTGTCAGTTTGGAAGAATGAGACAGAACTAATGATAGAAAGCAAGGAAGGAAAACTTATGTCTTATAACTTCCTTTTCCAATCAACGAAGGACCTTCATATGTCTGGTGTGCCCAACACATTGGAATCTGTTCTTTGCAAAGAGAGCTTGATTTCCATCAAGAAAGAGAGAGACAAGTGGTCCTGATCTAAGACAATTGCCATTCATGTCACAATGATTATTCTTGTTAATTAAGGAGTATTTATTTTGAAGGGACTTAATGTCTTAATTAGTGTTAGAAGTGTTTCATAATTTATCTTTTTTTGGTTTAATTTCCATTAGGCTTTTGCCTAATGTTTTCATTAATAATCAAATTAGAGAATACATCTCCAGAAAATAAAAACATGTTTAAAGTATGAGAGCTAGCTAGAAATTTAAAAAAATAAAAGACTAGTGGAAAGTTAATCACTAAGCTGGCATTACAACTAGAAAGCTGATGATGCACCTCCTTGTTGTTCCTCTTCTGTTATTTTGTGAGGAGTCAAACTGGTTTGCTGCTGATGTAATGTTTATGTACACACTACAAGTGTGATAACTGCTACAAGAATCATCATCTGTCAATAATCCTCCTGAGTTTTGATCCTCAAATTTTGTATTTGACTCTTATCTATGTTAAGAAGTCTTTTTCCTTTTGTTGGCAGGTATAAAGGATTGAAAACATACAAGCCAAAGACATAATCTTTTAAGAAATTAGTCTTTCTATGAAGTATTTTATAATTAACCAGTATGGATAATCCGGGCATTGTTCGGCCCAACAAGAACAAAGTTCTATTGTTTATTATACACTTGTGAATTTATCAGCGGTTTGCGTGATTATAAAAGTAAACAAAAGTTGAAAATATTAAAAACGATAATAGCTTTGATTTACTATCGTTTTATACATTTCTATGGACAAACATCAACAAATATAATTCACTATCCATAAACTAGTATCACGATTAAAAATATGCCAACAAAAAAGAAAGCAAACAACTGATAAAATATAAGTGCCGATCTAAAAATACTGTAACGTGTCACATTTTTATTTGTGCGGAGATTCTTAACTTCTACGTACCAACTTGCATCTTTTCCGATTTAAAAACAAAAGATAACAATAGTAAGAAGACCAAAGGTAAAAATAAAAAAAACTCTTGACTCAAAAATTATAAAATTATACCCTTCAAGAAAGTGGTTAGATATTTAGAAACTTTGAGTTTTAACAAAGAATTTAATAATTACATATCCGATTTGACTTATGAACGAATATACAAGCATAAGTTTCATGTTTATTTGAATAATAACAATAAGATTCTCGACATGATACTACACGGATAGCTAGAAATTCCAAAAGAAGAGGCCATTCATTTGATGAAACATAAAAATGAATTATAATTTTCGTTTAGCTAATTTTATTAAAAGATAAACAAAAAAAGAAAATTATGTGATCATACATACAATGCAGTTTGAAAGTTATAAATTTTCTTTTCCTTTTCATTTCTTCCTTCCATTTACTTGCTTTTTTTTTTTTTTTTTTTTTTTTCGCTTTTCTAATTTCTAGCAAAATCGTAATCGTGCTTTACAGCACACTGAATCCCATATATCATTCAATCAACCAAATAAATCCCTTATTTACTTCAATTTTTTTATAATTTTGATTTTTAAAAGTTGATTATGTTAATATTTCAACATCTCATAATTCTCTCCTATAAATTCAGCATATTAGATTAAATCCTGATAACTCTTTATATCTATATATTATATAAAATAATGTGTTAATATCCATCTATCTACTATATAAAATTGATTTATGGAAGAGTCATGTCATACCTCTTTTTGATCAATATTTTTAGACATTTGAGAATCTTAATGTAAAATTAAATTTAATGCATATAAATAACTTTAATTCTGGTTAGCTACTTGTTAGAAATAGTTAATATAATAACTCTTCTTTCTCAGATTTGTCAAAACTTTCAGAAGAAAATTCATAAATAATTGCAAATTCAATTTATACATATGATAGAAGAAAAGAACATTACTCAAATTACCATCACATCAAAAACACACCCAAAAGATTAGTATCATCTATTCAAATTCTTATCCCAAAGGAAAAACGAATATGACTAAATGATTATCCCTCAAACTCATCCTAACAAAGATAAAGAATAGATGAAAAATATACCAAAACTCAGAACTATCATAAAGAAGTCATCCTATCCAACATTTCAACCACTATATACTTGTATACATGTGAATTAATATTTACAACATGCTAGAAGAAAAAGTATCAAATAAATATCAATAAATTCTCCGTTGTCACAATAGAATTCTCCTCTCACCCAAAAATAAATATATTAAAAGAGGACAACAAGATTACCTTTACTAGTTCGCCTCACTTTCTGCATTACTTTTTTTTTTTTGGGGGGGGGGGGGGGGTATCAGCAGCATTGTTGTTGAAAAGGATTGAAAAGCATACATTTCTATTAATGAATAAGTGAAAGTTCATGTACAACAAAGGGTATTTCAATCAATAAACTTTACTTAGTTGGTCATCTTACTAAAAATAAATATCCCATATTAGTTGATCACTTACTAAATCAAGATAGAATTAATTTTTTTTTTTTCCATTTTACCCTACAATTAATTACAATTTCAATGTCCATTCCCATGCCCAACGAAATTATTAATATGGGTAAAAGGTAAAATAATATAACTCATCATTTTATTTCTGATTTCTTAATCACCGTGTAAAATAAAATGTGTCCAACTAAATGGAATAGAGGGAGTATATATATATTTAATTGGGCTCTTTTGTCAAGTGTACACGTGTTTCTATGCATGTTAGGTGGATGTAGAAAAAGTGGAATATTCTTTGCAATTCTCCAAGTATTCTATCTACTCATTTCTCTTTCTCCTGCTCTCTTCTTTCACATTTTCTTCTTCTCAGGTGAATTTTTTTCTCCTTTGAAATTTCTTCCTTTCGGATGAATTTATGTGCTATTATCTCAAGTTCTTCGACATTTTTTGATGTTTTTCGTAGAGTCTCTATTTCTTTTTGATTTTTTTGGTGTGTTTTATTGGTCATTATTTCTTAGTTCCAAGTTTTGTGGTCATTGTTTCTTAGTTCCAAAATAGAATTTGGGTATAATTTTAGGAATTAACTTTCCTTTTGTTGGAGTTCAGCAGTTCAATTTTGATGAACTGAATGATGCTATCTTGTCCAATGCTTTTGACTCAGTTTATTATTCAGTTTGGGCCTGTTTGGTTTAGATGTTTGGGCCACTGATCAATGGACTACTGATCAATGTGTGTTAATCCAACTAGGTTAGGTATAGATAAATATCTTTTTGTATATTCATGTAAATATTGTAAATCTTCTAAATTAGGTAGATCTTTATTTTACACCTAGGTAAATCTTCTATACATGGTAAAGGTTGATTAGGTTACCTCTAAGGTATGCTCATAGAGTTATATAAATAGGACACATTGTACTTTGAGTTGGATCATATAGAAAAAAAAGGAGCAGTTAACTCTTCCGCATATTTACTCTTTTCATTCTTTAATTTCTACATGGTATCAAAGCAGGCTTAAGATTCCTGTTCAATCTTCATATTTTCTTTAAGTTTCTTCTTTATTATTATCATTATGTCAACATCTTCTCAAACTTCAGATTCAGTGGCAGAAACCACCACTGTTGGTAATGCTACTGCTTCTGCTGGATCTGGTACAACTAATGTATCCGATACAGGTCATCCTTACTATCTTCATCCCTCTGATTATCCAGGGATGAACCTTGTGTCTTCTGTGTTTGATGGGAAGGGGTATGGAGGTTGGAGGAGAGCAGTGATAATAGCTCTTTTAGCCAAAAATAAATTGGGATTCGCTGATGGATTCCTGACCATTCCCTCTCTTGAATCAGGATTGCAAAGAGCATGGACTCGTTGTAATGACACGGTGTTGTCTTGGCTGCTCAATTCTCTTTCCAAAGAGATAGCTGAGAGTGTCTTGTACTCAAGTAGTGCAAAAGATCTGTGGAGAGACCTGGAAGAAAGGTTTGGTCAAACAAATGGGGCCAAACTATTCCAACTTTAAAAAGAATTAAGTGCTATAACTCAAGGAAATACAAGCATTTCAACTTATTTCACAAAAATGAAAAGTTTATGGGATGAACTAGATGTATTAAATACTTTTTCTGCTTGTGTATGTGCATGTGAGTGTGGTGCCAAGGAGAAAGGACACAAAGCACATCAAGATGAGAGGCTGTTGTAATTCCTAATGGGATTAAATAATGTCTTTATAGGGGTAAGAAGCAACATCCTGTTGTCTTCCCCTTTGCCCACTATAGGACAAGCCTGTTCACTTGTTGTGCAAGATGAGAAGCAAAGGGAAATACGTGTCGCACCTGTGTATCCAGGTGACTCTGCATCCTTTATTGCCACTAATCAACCAGCAGGTAGGAAGTTTCATGAATTTAAAGGACAGAAAACTCTTTTCGATCCTAAGAAGAATGGGTTGGTTTGTGGTTATTGTAAGAAACCAGGGCACAGTGTGGACAAATGTTATAGAATCCATGGATTCCCTTCTAATTTTAAGTTTACAAAGCCAAGAAAATTTCAAGGAAATCCTCAAGTGAACAGTGCTTTTGATTCAACTAATGAGCAGGCTGAGGTCAAATCTTTAAGCCAAGAAAATGTTGGGCAATTGCTGGAACTTCTTCAGCAACTCAAAACTGCTCAACAAAATGGAGGTGTATCTGAGACCTTTGCTAACATGAGTTGTGCAGCTATGACTCAATTTTTCAATACTTATGCTTGTTTTATTAACATTGACAGTAATTCTTGGATATTAGACAGTGGAGCAACACAACACATGACTTACAATAAAACTCTTCTTACTCACTTTAAAACTCTACCTAGACCTCTTATGGTAAATCTTCCAAATTCCTATAGGGTAAAGGTAACTCATTCAGAAACAGTTTCAATTTTACCAAATATGGTATTGCACAATGTGTTGTATATACCTTCTTTTAAATTCAATCTCTTGTCTGTACATAAATTGTGTAGAAAACTCAATCAATATTTATTGTTCACTCCTCACTCTTGTTTCATGTTACAGGGCCCTTCACTGAAGAGCCCTCTGGAGATTGGTAGAGGACAAGGAGGTCTCTACATACTCAAATCAAGCCAGTCAAAAAGTCCAGTCAAGCAAAGTTCCAGATCTACTTCAGTTTTTAATTCTAGTTTTAAGAATTCTAGTTCTAGTTTAGTTTCTGATTCATGTTTTGCTTTCTTTGATTCAAATGTTAAAGACAAGTTGTGGCACTATAGATTGGGCCACATGCCTTTGAGCAATATGAATAATATTCCTTTTAATTCTATATCCTTTTGTCAGAAATCTTCAATTCCTTGTATTATTTGTCCTATGGCAAGACAATCCAAACTTCCCTTTCCCATGAGTCACATCTCTACTAAAGGTATCTTTGATCTAATACATGTTGATACTTGGGGACCCTACAAGACTCAAACCTATAATGGACACAGATTTTTTCTCACTATTGTAGATGATTTTAGTAGGGGAACTTGGACTTTCCTATTAAATACCAAATCTAATGCTTTCACTGTGCTGAAATCCTTCTTAATAATGGTAGAAAGACAATTTCAAGTCAAAGTTAAGGCAATAAGATCTAATAATGCTTTTGAATTTACCTAATTAACAAGTTTCCATCTAGAGTCTTGCACAACAAAACACCTCATGAGATTTTGTTCAAAACTAAACCGAAGTATAATAATCTCAAATGTTTTGGGTGTTTATGTTTTGTTTCCACTTTGTCCTCTCACAGAACCAAATTTGACCCAAGAGCTATGCTGTGTGTATTTCTGGGATATCCACATGGAAAAAAGGGGTACAAAGTTTTGAATCTTAAAGCCTTAAAGGTTTCTGTTTCAAGAGATGTGAACTTCCATGAGGAATATTTTCCTTTTGCCTCTCTTAAGTCTAATCATCCCTCCTATTTTCCCATTGATAGACAGAATTCTCAGTCCCCTCACCTTCCCGATGTATTAGAAAATGAAAGCAATCACATAGTACCAAGTCCCTATTCAGATACTAGTCTACCTACTCATGAAACATGTACATCTACTCCTAAAGCACCTCCAGATGCTTCTCCTATTCTATCTGAGACTATGTCTCATTCTTCACCCTCTGATGTCGAAATTCCACCAGACACACCTAGACAAGTGTCTATCTCCTCTATTCCTGATTCTAGTTCCTTGCTCAGAAAATCAACCAGAGAACACAAAATTCCTTCGTATCTAGAAGATTACATTTGCAATTCTATCCATCTAACTGATGTCAGCTCACATTGTTTTCTCAGTCCAATTACTCCTATGTCTTATCCTGTAGAAAGCCTTTCCTCAACCAATCGGCATATGTTGGATTCACTGTCTAATGTCCATGAACCTGTAAATTATAATCAAGCTGTTTCACACAAAGGATGGAAGGAAGCTATGGATAAAGAACTTCAAGCACTTGAACTAAACAAGACTTGGGAAGTTGTTCAACTACCTCCTGGTAAGAAGGCATTACCTTGTAAATGGGTATATAAAGTGAAACAACATAGTGATGGGAGTATAGAAAGACTAAAAGCTCGGTTGGTTATAAGAGGTGATATTCAGAGAGAAGGAATTGACTATAATGAAACATTTTCATCGGTAGTGAAAATGACTACCATTAGATGCTTGTTGGCTACAACCATTAAGAAGGGTTGGGGACTCATGTAAGTAATGCTTTCTTACATGGTGATCTAGACGAGGAAGTATATATGAAATTTCCTGCTGGTACAACTCCACCCTCACCATCTTATGTATGCAAACTCAAGAAATCTATTTATGGACTTCGTCAAGCCTCCAGACAATGGTATTCAAAATTAACAGCTGCATTAAATTTCAAGGGGTTCACTCATTCACTAATTGACTACTCTCTTTTCATTGAGAAATCAGACTCGTCTATTTCCATTCTTGCCGTATATGTAGATGATATTGTTTTAACAGGGAATGACAGTGCAGAGTTGAATTCATTAAAGTTGTTTCTACATGAGGAGTTCAGAATCAAGGATTTAGGAGCCTTACATTTTTTTTTTGGGCATTGAGGTATTGCGGGAAGCTCAAGGTTTGATCCTCTCTCAACGCAAATTCACACTTGATCTGTTGAATGAGTTTGATGCTACCCACTTGCCTCATGTTTCCTCTCCGTTAGACTCCACCGTTAAGTTACGAGTGGGCGAAGGTGCTCCTCTCTCTGATCCCACCTTATATCGGCATCTGCTTGGTAAATTGAATTATCTCACCCACACAAGACCGGACCTTGCCTTCACAGTACAACATTTAAGCCAATATATGCAGGATCCTCGACAACCTCATCTCACAGCAGCCTTACGAGTGCTGCGATATTTATCCAAGGATCCAAGATTGGGCTTTTTCTCAATGGTTCTTCTTCATTTCAGCTGCTAGCTTTTTGTGATTCCGATTGGGGTACCTGTCCAAATTCGAGGAAATCTGTCAGTGGGTTCTACATTTCACTTGGGGGTTCTCCAATTTCTTGGAAATCAAAGAAACAACCCTCAGTTTCTCTTAGTTCAGCTGAAGCAGAGTATCGTTCTATGCGGAGAATAGTGGCTGAGCTTACCTGGTTGGTACGAATTTTCCATGATCTGTCCATTCCGATCCCATTACCTGTTCCTCTTCATTCCGACAGTCAAGCAGCAATACACATCACAAAGAACCCAGTGTTTCATGAAAGGACGAAATATGTCAAAATCGACTGTCATTTTGTCATAGAAAAGTTTCTCGATGGATTGATTTCTCTTTCATTTGTTCGCTCTTCATCTCAGCTCGCCGATTTGTTCACAAAATCCCTTACTGGACCTCTTTATCATAATATCTTGGGCAAGCTGGGAGTTTTATCATCCCCTCCATCTTGAGGAGGGGTGTTGGAGTTCAGCAGTTCAATTTTGATGAAATGAATGATGCTATCTTGTCCAATGCTTTGGACTCACTTTATTATTCATTTTGGGCCTGTTTGGTTTAGATGTTTGGGCCACTGATCAGTGGACTACTGATCAATATGTGTTAATCCAACTAGGTTAGGTATAGATAAATATCTTTTTGTATATTCATGTAAATATTGTAAATCTTCTAAATTAGGTAGATCTTTATTTTACACCTAGGTAAATCTTCTATACATGGTAAAGGTTGATTAGGTTACCTCTAAGGTATGCTCATAGAGTTATATAAATAGGACACATTGTACTTAGAGTTGGATCATATAGAAAAAAAAGGAGCAGTTAACTCTTCCGCATATTTACTCTTTTCATTCTTTAATTTCTAAACCTTTTGACTAGGTTTTTGATTTTGCATAGTTATTATTTTAACGATTTCTCTTTTTTTGCCCTGATTTTGCTTTGGTTTATTTGATTTTCACTATTGTGGGTTCTTCTCGGTTCATGTATTGCTATCTTAGCTCTTGCTCATTTTTCCCCTGATTTTATTTTGGTTTATTTGATTCTTCATTATTTCTAGCCCATGCATGCGTGTGTGCCTGGGAGGAATTCCTCATTCTGTATTTGATCTTGTTCTTTGATTCATCTTGTGTTTGAATATGTTCGATCTCAGTCAACTAGATGTTATTGGACTATGAATTACTGTTTTCCTTTCAAATTTTCCAAATAGATGTCATCATATTTGATTTCCTTGGCTGTCTTTCATTGTTTTTATGTTGTAATTGTCCTCAAGCTTCAAAAAATACCAACTGTATCGCTTGTACGTGAAAAAGAAATGTTTAGTACGTTCAAGTGTTAGCTTATTCAAGTTCTACCTGTTGTTGTATCATTTGGCTGAAATATAATGGTTTAATTTTAGATTAAAAAATTAATCGTTGTACATTTTCACTTTTGCAGGCTTCTGAAAGTGATAATTGCTTTACTGCTGAATAAACAAAGTGATATTTGATTTACGCGCTGAATCAATATCGTGCCTACAATAGGTAATTTCTACTCCATGATGTTATGTTTTCAATTGTGTTATGCAAATTCGTTATCGAGCCTACAACAGGTAATTTCTACTCCATGATGTTATGTTTTCAACTATACAATGCAAATTTGTTCTACTTTATTTTTTCCCCCATTGTGTAAATATGTGTTTTGTTTGTAGGAATAATATTAAATTTTAACTATCAGGAAAAACAAATTAACAATAAAACTCTGAAATCAAATGTCTGATATAAAAAGAAAGATGATTGACACCCAAATTGAGAGAAATCTCTGGTGTCGTACTGCTTATAGAGAAATGCCACCTAAACAAAAGGCAGCACTTCTAGAACGACGTCGAGTAGAATATGCTGCAAGAAAGCAAACTACCTCAGAAAATCCTACTGCTAGCGGTCTAATCAACCATCTTCTTCTGCTGCTGCAAGAAAGCAAACTACCTCAGAAAATCCTACTGCTAGCAGTTCTAATCAGCCATCTTCTTCTTTAGAGCCACGCAACATATTTTCTGGACAACTTACTCTGTTCATCAGGGACAAACCTTCTACTTTTCAAAATGGTTACTTGCACTTTCAAGAACCACTTAGGTTTAGCTCTCACGAATCTAAAATATTACAGGACACAAATCAACACAGGTAGGTTACTGGAATATCAACCAGCTACCCTGTTCTCCTGCTCTTTTAAAAAATATCCCAAACTGTAAATTCTGTGCAGACAAAAGATTTCAATACAAAACTTCAAGGTTCTGCTGTAATAATGGTTCCATAAAATTAGTTTCACACCAGCTACCTACTGCATTAAAACGTCTTTATTATGGCAACTCCAAGGAATCCAAACATTTTCGTACTTACATTAGAACATACAATAACATGTTCGTCTTTACTTTACTTTGAGTAAAGTACGATAAGGAGTTGGCAAATAGGACTAAAGGTATCTACACATATAAGGTTCAATGACAAATGTACCATTTCCTACCTAGCCTCACTGCTGCAGATAACAGAGCAAAAAATTTACAACTCTATTTTTATGACAATGAGGATGATAGAGGGTGGCCTTCTCAGAAAAACTAGGTAAATCTATTATTGAAAACTTGGTGGATATTCTACAAATTAATCCATACTCTTTGTTTCTAAAATCTCTAACACACATTCCAGATTTATCTAATTTCTACATCGCACTTAAATGTGATTCTACCTTGGACCAACGAACATACAACTTACCCAGTGTTTCAGAAGTGGCAACTATATGGACTGACGAAGAATTGGACAGTCTTATTTCTACACCACATATTCGTGTTCACACACATAGCAATAGTAACCAATTGTTTCACTATTACTATGGTTATTATGACTCATTACAATACCCTTTGTTATTTCTATATAGTGAAAACGGATGGCATTGTGGCATCCAAAAGATTTTACAAGAAAATAATCCTCCTGGAAATCATTCTTCCTACAAATATGAGCGACTTCCAAGTGTGAAAAATATGTCTTCAATTGATGGACTCCTTAATATTGAAGAAGAAATTTTACAAAAAAGAAAGACAAAAAAAGGACACTATGTCCTGTCGTGAATATTATTGTTACAAACTTCAAATTAGAGATGAAAGAAAATGGAACTTTACATTCTGGAAGATTATTCCAATAATATTCTGTAGACCAATATATAGAACTCAAAACACAAAGATTGGACTTCTTGTTATTCAATCAAGAGTTATTTTGAACTGAAGTATTAACAGGACTTATTGATCTTCTAAGACTAGGAAAAAGAAAAGTTTCAGCTATTGGCATAAAAACATTCCTTCCTGCTAGCTTTACAAGGGGTCTAAGAGATATGTTACGTCGTTACATGAACGCCATTGCATTAGTACAACATTTTGGAAAACCTAATCCTTCATGGCCTGAAATGAACATCTATTGCTAACAACTGATGAAATACAAAATAGAACCAATTTAATAAGCCAAGTATTTAAAGCAAAAGTGAAAGAGCTGAAGTCAGATATTGTTAAAAAAATATATATTTGGAAAAGTTGTTGCTTTTATGTACACTATAGAATTTCAAAAAAAGAGGTCTTCCTCATGCTCATTTCCTTATTACACTTGAGAATGAGTATAAATTGTTAGCCCCAAATATAGTTTTAATAATAAGGCATACTAACTTCCATTTACATGGAGGATATTCATGAAAGCAATCAAATCAAAAAGAAAAGCCCATTTCTGATAAGGAAAGAATCAATCAAGGATTCACAATCAAATTGGAAGGCAGAAGGAGAAAATCTCGATGGCACAAGTATTTAAAGAAGAAAATATGGATGCATCTGATACGGACATGTATCGTCATCTAGGTTTTACAAATTCAACCTAGATGACCCCGCAAATCCCTTGGAAGAAGGAAATTCTAATTCCATACTCAAGACAAATCAATATGGCAAGCATATATTGAAGGCTATCAATTACAACAGCTGGAAATCAAATTCATTATGGCAAGAGAATATCGGTCAAGATTTTGAAGAAGTTTCAACTAAAACGGTCACCACATTTGAATTTGTATAAATAGACTATAGCAGCCCAAGTTTTATTCTTGTACATCTTCACTTGAGCAAAAAATCTAGTTAGTTCTTAGCCTTACACAATTCATTATAATACGTTATAGTGAACATAAAAGATAGAAGAAAACTAGAAGCTATACAAGTAGAGGTTGCTACCCTTCTTCAAGAAGTAGTATCACAAGGCTCGTGAAGAAACATCTGTAAACATTTTAATTACTCTAAAGGAAACCTCTTGTAACCCAACGGGACTGGAAGTAGGCACCACAAGGGTGTTCCGAACGAGGATAAATTTCAAGTGTTGTTTGTTTGAGTTTCATTGCTTACTTACCATTATTATTATCGTTTTTGCTACTAACATTTTTGTGCAGGCAAGTCGACTAACAGATAGCTTTAGTCGACTTAAAGCAAAAGAATTTCAATTTACCCCCTCTTGATTATCAATTGGTATCAGAGCAGGTCTCACAAAAATGTTACTTAACCGCACGTGAGAAAAGATCAAATGGAAAACTATCAAATTCCAGGAGCTATACTTCAGGATAGTCACTCATCAAATAGGCCCCCATACTTCAATGGACAACATTATTCTCACTGGAAAAAACAGATTCAGAATTTTTATCCAATCAACTAATTTTCAAGCTTGGGTACTGATCAAGAAAGGACCCAAGCCAATTCCAGGACTCAAAGATAAGAAAAAGAGTCAAGCAGTACCATCGATCTTGAAACCTTCGAGGTCACAAAGGAACAACAAGAGGTAATTGAAACTAACACTAGAGTAATAAGTTTACTCTACTATGTAGTTAGTAGATCAGAGTACGACAAGATCTCAACTTGTGAAATAGTTAAAGAAATATGGGACAAGCTTGAAGTCACTTATGAGGGAACTGCTAAAGTGAAAGAAGCCAGGATTGGTGCACTCATCAAGAATATGAACTGTTCAAAATGGGTGATGATGAAGGTGTGGAATCCATATTTTCATTATTTAGTAAAATTGTGTGTGAACTCAAATCTCTAGCAATGACTTATTCAAATAGCTTACAAGTAAAGAAGCTCATAAGAAGTCTTCCTAAGGCATGAGAGACAAAGGCAACCATTTTGGAAGATGGAGATCTAGACAACATGGCATATGATGAACTGCGAGGTAATCTTCTTGCCTATGAACTTTATCAACAGGTGCAACAAAGAAGAGAAAATAATATTATAGCATTCAACACCATGAATCCTGATGAAGAAGGAAACATTGATGAGGAAAACAGTGAAGGAATGGCTCTCATAAACCGAGGAGTAAGGCATATTCTAAGACAAAGGCAACAGAGACCCCAACAATCCTTCAAAAATAATGATTACTCGAGGAATGATGATCAATACTACAAATGCGGCAAGCTTGGCCACATCAAACAAAATTGTCCCAAACTGAGATGAAGATCATCCAAAAAAAACAAAAACTTTGGTGCTTGGACTGATGAAGATGAAACTAAGGATGATGCAAAAGCAGCAAACATGTGTTTCATGGCATTGAGAGAGTCAAGCCAGGTAAGACCTTTTGATTGTCACAATTGTAACACCTTGCAATCAAACCTTGATATGATAGCCGATGAGCTTCAAAAGGTCATTGATGAATATAATAAGGTTTCTCAAGAAAAAAAAACTGGCAAACCATGTTAAATAACAAAATTAATGAAGAAAGAAAAAATTGGCAGATCTAATTAGAAGCAAGTCAAATTAAAGTCGACTTACTTTAAGAGGAACTTGATGATCTTCGGGTGTAATACAATAGCATAAAAAATCACCAAGTTACAGTGTTGTCTGATTAAACTCTTTTAAAACTGAATCCATCCTTGATTCATTTGTGTCTGCAAAATCGTCTTTTTCTCATTATAAACCTACCTACTATTCCTCTGGTAAGAAAGGTTATAAATCATATAACTACAGACAACAGTCTCATAAAATATGGATTTGGAGACCAAAGAAAACTATTTCTAACCCCCCAAGATCCAAGAATACTTGGGTACCTAAAAAAACTAATCTTTTTGTTTTGCAGGAACACACCCAAAAAACTTACAAGAAAGGAATATGGGTATTAGACAGCGGGTGTTTCAAGAATATGACAGGAAAGAAAGAAATTTTTAGTTTTGTAAAGGAAATAGATGGTGAGTCTGTCAGGTTTGGTTATAATGCTAAAGGAGAAGTCGTGGGAGTTGGCTCTGTAAAAATGAGCCTCTCCTGTGATCTAATTGAAGTATATCTGGTGGATGGACTCAAAAACAACTTCTTGAGCATCAGTCAACTGTGTGACACTGGATTTGAAGTACTGTTTAATGCTGCAAAATACACCATAAAAAATATCACAAGAAATATCACCCTCATCGTGATCGGGTTGAGAATATCTATGTTTTAAATAATGTTGATTTACCTACCTTAGCCTGTCTTACTGCTCAAACTTTTGATCCTTGGTTGTGCCATAGAAAGCTTGGACATACAAGTATGTATGCTATCAAAAAGCTTTCTAGACTTGAGCTAGTCAAAGGTCTGTCTAAACTTAAGTTTGAAAAGGATCACATCTATGATGCTTGTCAACTTGGTAAGCAAACTCGAATGACTTTCAAAGTGAAGGACATTGTTAGCACATCCAAGCCACTCCAAACTATCCACACGGATCTGTTTGGACCAACCAAAACAGCTAGTATTGGTGGAAAAAGATATGCTTTTATTATTGTTGATGACTTCTCACAATTTACATGAGGTAATGTTTCTCGCTGTAATAACCCTCCAGATCATTTTATTGATTTACGTACATTTACAGTGTTTCAAGTTTTGCTACAGTGGCTACAGGTCATTTATGACTTATCGAAACTGTCGGTTCGATTATCGGATAATTCATTTGGGTTTTAGGCTTATTTCCTTGTTTTGGAGCTTTTATTGTTAAGGAATTGGTGTTGTACCAAAAATCCTAGTAAATGATCTCAGATGAGAATTCCAACCATTCCATCAGCACCAGAATGTTGATTATAGGCTAGGGAGACCCTTGGTTTTGGTCCCGAGGCTTTCAGACTCATTTTGGGTTATTGAGTAGAATTTAGTTAAAACCAAACTATAGGTATGGGCCCTACATTTAATCAAAACAACCTCGGATGGAAATTTTGATAGTTTTGTTGAGATGAGAATGTCGAATTTGGTATGGTAGCATAGTTTATTTACACATACGGGATTTCGAATGAATCTCGAACACCCGATCGGAGTCCATTTGGACTTAGAAAAATCTGATGCCTTAGCTGTTGGTGCAATCGCTTAGGTTCCGTGGGGGTTGCTTAAGCAATGGTCGCTTTAGCGACCTTGTGTCGCTTTAGCCATACTTTGCTGCCCAACTGAGGGTCACTTTAGCGATCCCTGTTCGCTTAGCGACCAGGGTGTCACTTAAGCGAACCCCGCCTCTCCTGACCCATCGCTTTAGTGATCAATTGTTTCTTAAGTAATAGTCGCTTAAGCAACCCAGTATTCACTTTAGCGGCAACTGTTGGTGTTAAATATCCCTTCTTCACCTGATTTTCCCTCATTTCTTTAGGGCCTTTTCCCCATTTTTGGAGCTTGAAGTGTGGGAAAACATCCATTGAAGCTAAGGTAAGCTATTTCAATACTTCTTGGTCATTTTCCATTATTTTCCCCGTCAAATTCCATCCTTTTTCATTGTAAATTCTTAGAAATTAGGTCTTAAATCCCTTAACTTTACAGGCTGATTTGAGCCCCGATTTGTACTCCATTTGTGCTCAATTTTTGAGCACATATTCCTGGTTTTTCAAGGGAACTCGCGATGGATTCAATTTTGAGATTTTATTTGTGAGCCCCACGGGCCCATTTTTGATCCAATTTTGGGCCTGTAGTTTTATATAGCAATATGGGTATCGTTTTACTCCTATTAATATGTAGATTATGATTTTAATAGTGCGACATCATTTTTGGAGCAAGGGCGAGTGATTTATGGATGGTTCGAGATTTGTGGTTTGGCTTTGAGGTAGGCTTTGGTCTACTTTTCTCTATGAGATTGTGTATTGCATAGATTGTATGCTATATAGGGATTATTGGATTGGATTATCACTAGTATATCATGACTTAGTCTATTAAAGGAACTTGGGATAGAAATGTGATCCGAACCCTAACCTAGGATACCCGTTATGGCGCTAGAACCATATTATCCTTGATTATAGACTTGTTTAGTCATAGATTGACATTACAGACCCTTTACTATAAGAATTACCATTTAAATTAGTGATTTGGTTGGTAGTCCCCCGATTAGATCCTCATAGTGATTTCATTCCCTTTATTACAGTAGTTGCCCGAGTTATGAGGCTTTATTATGTTGGTCACATATTTTTGGGCCGGAGGCCGTGGTTACATTACCAGTTGAACTCCAGGTGAGTATTTTATCCCTAAAGGGGACATGATTCTAGATTACAGACGCTTAGGCGCTTATGGTTGTATTGTTTGGATACTGGTGATGAAATGCATACTTTTAGGCACATTTATGCTCACTTAGTGGTACAATTCTGACCAAAACCTTAATTTTACTACTGTTTTCTAAAAAGGGATTTAATTCCACTTTTCACTTTTACAACAGATTCTTTTACAACGGGAATCGTACCACCTTATTTAATGAATTATGAGCTTTGGAACTAAAAATGTTATTTTAGAAATTAGACCGAGGTTGATTCTAGTCCATTATTAGTCCACTGTTTTACCACTACTACTTACTTTGCTCGAGAGAGATTCTGATCCTTTTTATGCTATTATGCCAATTTAGTCCCGAACTTGATCTCAGGCAATGGATTTATAGAATTATACTATTTTAGTCACGGTACGAGCCCGTGCACTTATTATACTTATATATCTCTCTGGTACTGGATGGAGTAGATTTATTATGATGATCATCAGAAGTCCTGGTTTGGGACCAGACAGTGTATACGAATATCTCGAGTCCCCTAGGGGCCCCTTCGTTCGCGAGCCGTAGTGTCAGAGAAGGATGGTCACCGTAGGTCATATATTTGCGAGCTACTGAGCTAGAGAAGGTGTATACACTTGGTATAGTATGCACTCGGATTGAGTATGGTACTATTGGTTTATGTTGCATTCATTCGATCATATGCATTGATATCAGCAGTATGATTATTTGGTGTTTATATCTATCGGCCTTATAGGGGGTAGTATAGGTATAAGCTATGATTATTGTTTGCTGAGTGTTGAATTGAACCTTCCAGCCTTATGCGGGCATGATTAGGTATTATTTATCCAAACTAGTCGGTTACTTTACTATTGGTTGTTATGGTTAGTTAGTGGCAAGATGATAATGGATTGGTACCCGAGCTAGTCGGTATGTTTCTGATCCCTTTCCTTTTCTATGGTAAATTACATCATTGATAGTTACCTCATGGTTAGACATTATGGTTACAGACCCTGATTATGCTAGTATTAGCTTCTCTGCTTGGTTATGATCCTCGAGAGGTTAGGTTGACTCCCTCAGGTTATTACCTTTGAGATAGTCCTATATGTGTATATATATATGGTATTACTGTCTATCCCTCTATTTCCTTGTCTATTCATATTGAATATGTATTTTTTGGCCTTACATACTACTCTATATCCTTCTTTCACTCTTCATCGGTATCTTGGCTAGTGATATACGATATTGTACTTTAGTTCCTGAATACTACTAGGATAGGATAGTGTATCATTATTTCTCCATTAGCCCTATTGTGCTTAGTTTTCCTGGATAGTTGCCTATAGTTATATTCTAGCTTACATGTTATTTATGCTTGCATTATCTTTGGAGCTCAGTAGGCCGATGCCTACTGAGTAGCATATGTTTGGTACTCATACAACACTTCTACAGCCAGCAGATCATAGTATGAGTTCTCACCATTGACGTGTGCATCGTGCGGAGTAGCTATGGATCAAAAATTTGGGGTGAGATCCTAACGTTCAGAGTATTCCTTCTCTCTCTTTTATTGATTAGATTGATCTCTATTTTGTGTTTCTGAGATGACTTTTACTTGTATTTATTCTGTTTTTCACTTTGTACTACCGTTGTATTAGAAGCTCTTGTGCTGATTTCACCAGGTCTTGGGGTTGCTTTATATATAGTCATCTCTTTATCATATTCATTTCGCTGCTTTTTTTTATTTCTCTTATAGTCCGTTACTAGCTGTTCCGAATTATGGGTTGACTTACCTACTAGTGGTTATAGTAGGTGCCATCATGTCCTGAGAAATTAGACTATGACAAATTAGTATCAGAACCTAGGTTTACCAGTGTTATTGATATAAGAGCTAAGTGCGTAGTAGAGTCCTGCAGATCGGTACGAAGTCGTCTGTAGCCTATCTTCGAGAGGCTACAGGGCATTCTTAGGAAATTCTATTCTTGACTCCTTATCGTGTGTACATACTTCTATGAATCTCTAAGTACTTCTTTGACTCCACTCTATCCCAGATGGATAGCACGAGGTATTCGATAGATACGAATAGGACCTTCGTGTGTATTTACAGAGTTTCAGCTCAGCATTGGACTAAGAAGTATAAGATTGATGTAGAGGATCTTCGATGTCAGCCAAAAGGTCTGGGGCCAGCCCAGGTTACGATAGAGTTATGACCACCTCAGCTTTTTAGCATTCTGTGTTAGGGATTTTGAGTCTTTTTATGGGTATGTCACAGGAGATGGTGGTACTCGGTACATCGAGTGATTCTCATGCCAGAGGTAGGTTTATTGGTATTCAACAGGGATCTTTATCAGTTTCAGAGTATGAGATTTGGTTTCTCGAGTGGGGCAGACATACGCCTATGTTATTTTCTACAGAGAATGAGATAGAGTGTAGATTTATTAGAGGATTGGCTTTACCACTCTACTTGGCATCAGAGCATTTATTAGCAGCTGGGTCTACTCTCTCTCAGGTTGTTAATCATACGAGGGCTATAGAAAAGGGTTGTATTGAGACATATGGAGGTGGCGGTAAGAGACCATATCAGCAGTTTAGTGGTTGCGGTTCAGTATGGAGGTAGGAATCCTTCCAGCGGAGGACAACATCATTTGCCACCTATTGTGCCCATATAGGTAGCACCTCAGTTTATGGGTAGCTCTCAGACTATAGGTGTCTCTCAGATTAGTCGTGGTGGTCATAGTGGGCTGAGTTCTCATCAGACATTATGGAGTATTTGGTATAGATCTTCAGGCCGTGGTGGCCATTCTAGATTAGTAGGTGCAGTACATCCGAGAGTGCCAGGGGCATGTTTTGACTGTAGAGAGGTTGGTTATTGGTCTAGGGAGTTCTCCAATCCTGATTTGGTTGTCCAGACAGGGTCAGCATATGTCCCTCGCCAGCCTAGAGCTCCTGGGGTATGTTATAATTTTGGGGAGGATGATCATTTTGATGAAGAGTGTCCCAGGAATTAGTTGGTCAGCCAGTTGAGGTTAGCTCGTATTTCTCTCCAGGTTAGGGCTTTGGGGGTTTGTATGACTGCAGAGAGACTGGTCACTAGTCCAGAGAGTGTCCCTAGCATGGGATTATTAGTCATTCAGCTCATCCAGATAATTCTCATAGAGATGTGGCATCTTCAGTTAGAGGTAGTGTACTTAGTTCCTCACTTGGTGATTTAGACTCTCAGTCTGGGTTTGGACATGCTCAGATTCGTACTCTTTCGGGTACATCTGGACTATGACATCAAACTCCATCGATATAGGTCTAATTTAACTTACTATCCTTTACTTTTTATTTGAGTTGAATTAGGATTTTCATACCCATCGATGATTATATGCCTTGGTATTTTTATATTGGTTGTTGTATGCCTTGGTATAGATTTCATGCATATGTGATTACCCCCGTAGCTGATTTTTTTTAGTAGTGGATGAAGTGGATCAATATTGTGTTTTTCCGTAGGGGTGTAACATTTGGGTTAGAGTCCCATTTACTTTGGCACTTTGGCCTTACTATGGACCAAGAGTGGTACTTGTTGTTGATTTTTATTTTTGGTACTACATGCACCTGATACTGGTGTCACTATTATTGTTATTATTGTCATTGTTTTGATATCGATCGATTTCTACTTGATAGACATCTAGACTAGCGTTATCTAGTTAGAATCCCTTCCTTCCGATTCTTGTTCGTTGGATTAGACAGCTAACTCAGTTGGTTAGTTTTCTCTCTTTTTGTGAGGCAAAGTTGGTTGTTTTCCTTCTCTGTTGGCAAGGTTAGATCGATTATTTAGTAGGTTATGAAAGTGGAGGTAAATTGGCCTTCCATGGTTTTGTTGTGGTTCTAGAGTTGGCAACTCAGTTCTATCACCTATTTCTAATGTTGAAAAGCCTAAGGCTTACTTTTCTGGTCTGTTGAGCTTCTAGCATTGGCTATCCTTTTCTATAGACATTCCTGAGGTTGATAAATTTGAGATATGTTCTTTCAATTTGGATAGTTCATCGCCTGGAAGAGGTTTTGATGTTGAAGTTGAAAGGTCTAAGGCTTGCCTTTCTGGTTTGTTGGGTTCGTCTGCTGGTGATAGTTTTGATCTTGGTACTGGTGTTGAGTTGGATACTCCGTTCTTGCTATGATGTGGTTCATAATCCAGTCGAGTTAAAGCTAGTATAAAATGGGTGATTTCAAGAAATTCTCATTTTTGGCAGTTATTCGGCCTAATATGACTTCGTGAAATGCTTCTGCTTGGTGTTATGTTCTTGAGTATTAGTTTTTTGTTACCAAAGCGGGTGTCTGTTAAGAATGAGTATTCCTCACCATATATTGGGTGTTGATTTGACCAAATTTAGGCTAAGGTTGTATTTTCTGAGTGCTCAAGTTTTGGCTATCATTGGTACTGTTTGCAGCCTTAGTGAGTTCTTGGTTATGCCTTGATGCATTATGCCTTTCAACAGATGTGGAGTTGATTGCTTACACCTTCAGCCGGTGGTTTTCCTCTGCTGTGATTATGTTCTTCGATGATATTTGTCACGTCCCGACTTCCAACGAGGTGTGATTGGCACCCGAAGCCGATATGGCCCGAGAGAACCAACCTTTGCTCATGAACATTCGTATGCATGTCCTCGTGTAAATCTCATTATTTCTCATGCAACTATGCGGAAGTCATGGACATGGAAACATATGTAATAACTATATATGTAAAACTTGGCCGTTTGAGCCATCAAGTCAAAACAATATGTACCTTCACATTTATACACCCACATCCGTCTACAAAAGCCTCTAACAAAATGCATTGACCAAAATGAACTAAAAGTCGGGACAAGTCCCCGCTTTATACAACATGTACAAAATCAAAACACATGTACAACAGTGACTCGGAGAAGCCCCGAACTAACTGGAGCTCACCAAAGATCTGCAACACTGACAATCTACTGTGGAGGCCTACTAGTACCTGCGCCTGCAACAAGTAATATAAATTCCCCAAAAGGGGTCAGTACGAAGAATGTACTGAGTATGTAAGGCCATATGAAACTTGTAAGATATGAAAGTATGTTAAGAACTCAAGTTCAAATGCATAACCAATATAGATAAGTCACAATGTAGATGAGTCACTATTCTGTACTTTGGAATCCATGTATATTACATTCATTCTTTCTTTTGCCTTTACTTTACTTTACATATATGTTGTCTGGGCCCTCATCATGCAGGTGTTCTTTTCACCCCATGGATAACATATCATCGTCATGCAGGTATTCTTTTCACCCCATGGATAAGATCATAACGGTATGCGGGTGTCTTTTGCACCCCATGGATAAAGTAACATCATCATGCGGGTGTTCTTGCACCCCATGGATAGAATAACATCATCATGCAGGTATTTACACCCCATGGATAACACCCAATAACACAACCAATATGCATTACTTAATTCTTACTTCATTTCTTTACTTTTGAGATTGATATCTTTACTTGTGAGAGATTGATTCTTTTGCTTTTGCTTATGAGAGATCGATACAATCACTTGTGAGAGATTGATACGTTGCTAATACTTTTGATAATCATAACTTTACTTGAAGCTTTGGATCAATAATCAATGAGTGAGAGACATATGAATAACTTGGCAATATAACATTCTTGGAAACATAACACTATTGGAATCATTGAACCATAATCAATGAACAAGAGACATGAGTATAATCACTATTGAAACTTTGGAACACAACCTTGTTGACTTTTGGTACATTAGTCCATGAATGTGAGACGTGTGATTCACATCCAATTAATAGGTAGGAAACATATGATCGCAACCATTGGAAACCGAAAATAAGATACCTTAACACATTTAGGAATAGAATTAGTGTAATGTCAACGTGGATACTATTTGCCGCAGAAAGATACGGACAGAGTAACCTTACATACCTTGTACTCTCAATACGGATATACAATCTTAGATGTGCATACAATAGTCCCGCTCCTTCTTTATGTGTCATTCTATAACACAAATATATAACGGAATTTACATTAACCATCAACTACTTTACAAATGCATATAACATCAATGAGTTACATGTTTGCCTTTAAACATGCCATTTCCCCTTGACAAAACCATTGATGAAATTATTATTCCAAAAATCCCCCAATATTCCATACATTGACCAATACATGAGAATCAATACATTTCACCACAACACTTCTCCTTTACACTTTCTTATCCATATCACATCACAAATAATCCATCAAATTACCTTAATACACCTCATAGAACATATCGGCCAAAATCCCACAATTTACACTTTTAGAAAAATAACAAGTTTAATAACAAAATCACACCATACATGTTCATATTTTATCCATACCATGCTCTTTCATTAAGACATCAAGTCATAATTCAAGCTTGAATCTCATGGATCACAAATCTTATATAAAAACACAAAGTACCATGTCCACCATTTCCAAGCATAACCAACTTGACATACATAATCTCCCATGCATATAAGATGTGAAACCATAATAATAAACACTTACCCAAGCTTGAAAAATGATGATCTTGCTCCAAGAGAAAGTTTAGGGTTTGGAGTTGAGAGAAGTGATTTTGGGAAATTTCTAGACTTGGCATGAGATTTTTGTGTGTCAAAAATCTGATTTTTGGCCCTTTATATAACCCCTCAATTCACCCTTAGCCATTAGTTATAGCATTAATTGCTATTTCTAGAAGGTCTTTGAAGAATGGGTCATTTAGTCCATTTGGGCCAAGTCTTTTATTCTATTTTGGGCCTAAATTTGGGCCCAATAACACATATCCATTTACCCCATCAACTTTCATGTATACTTCACCATATATCTCATGTTTAAATAATTCCATAATTTCACGATAATATTCTCTTACGAGATTCTCATTCGTCGGCTCAATCGCAAATATAGGAATTCTAGTCGCCCATGGCTTCATTGAACATTTTGGATAACTATTTATGTTTCATGATTTGATCATGTAGGTGTATGTAGGAGTGTATTGAAGTGTTTGAAGCTTTAAAAATGCTCAAAGAACTCCAAAGAACCAAAAGAAACCATCCAAGAATCGCCGTAGAATTGCGTTGCGAAACGAGTCCCGAAGGGCACAATATTTATGCCTTGCGCCACTGCTGCAAAGCAAGGCAGTGGCGCAAGAAATCAGAGCCCTCTGAATCAGTGTCTTGCGCCACACCCCCTGAAACAGGGTAGTGGCGCAAGTTTTCATACCTTGCTGAATTTTTCGGCCATTTCTTCAATACTTGCATATCGTCCAATACCTTATCAAAACACTTCAAAATACTTACTTAGTGATCTTAATCATCAATTAAACATGACTCCAAGTCACCAAATGAGGTTAGAATGTGTACGGGGTATTACACAAATGCTCCACGAAATCACAAAACCCTTCCTATGAAAGTCTAATTGCATGTACGTGGCCAAATTTCAATTTTCTCGTCGTTAGCATTACCAAATACATACTTATATCTCTCGACACCTAAGCAACCATTATTCAACATCATCAAGTAGGGTTGGGAAGGTACGGGGTGTTACATTCTCCCTCCCTTAGAAACATTCATCCTCGAATGTTAACGATGTCGCTTAAATTACAACACATGCATCTCTATATTAGCATACGCACACATAAACACTTAAGGCTCATGGATACTTTCTTAGTATTGGTCCACTTCCCCATTTTGAACATTTTCCTCCATTTTCAACAAATATGGGTACGTTGATTTCATCATTTTTTTGAGCTTACCATGTGATCTCCTCTACTTGTTGTTTTCTTAATAACAAAATCACACCATACATGTTCATATTTTATCCATACCATGCTCTTTCATTAAGACATCAAGTCATAATTCAAGCTTGAATCTCATGGATCACAAATCTTATATAAAAACACAAAGTACCATGTCCACCATTTCCAAGCATAACCAACTTGACATACATAATCTCCCATGCATATAAGATGTGAAACCATAATAATAAACACTTACCCAAGCTTGAAAAATGATGATCTTGCTCCAAGAGAAAGTTTAGGGTTTGGAGTTGAGAGAAGTGATTTTGGGAAATTTCTAGACTTGGCATGAGATTTTGGTGTGTTAAAAATCTGATTTTTGGCCCTTTGTATAAGCCCTCAATTCACCCTTAGCCATTAGTTATAGCATTAATTGCTATTTCTAGAAGGTCTTTGAAGAAGGGTCATTTAGTCCATTTGGGCCAAGTCTTTTATTCTATTTTGGGCCTAAATTTGGGCCCAATAACACATATCCATTTAACCCATCAACTTTCATGTATAATTCACCATATATATCATGTTTAAATAATTCCATAATGTCACGATAATATTCTCTTACGAGATTCTCATTCGTCGGCTCAATCGCAAATATAGGAATTCTAGTCGCCCATGGCTTCATTGAGCATTTTGGATAACTATTTATGTTTCATGATTTGATCATGTAGGTGTATGTAGGAGTGTATTGAAGTGTTTGAAGCTTTAACAATGCTCAAAGAACTCCAAAGAACCAAAAGAAACCATCCAAGAATCGCCGTAGAATTGCGTTGCGAAACGAGTCCGGAAGGGCACAATATTTGTGCCTTGCGCCACTGCTGCAAAGCAAGGCAGTGGCGCAAGAAATCAGAGCCCTCTGAATCAGTGGCTTGCACCACACCCCCTGAAACAGGGTAGTGGCGCAAGTTTTCATACCTTGCTGAATTTTTCGGTCATTTCTTCAATACTTGCATATCGTCCAATACCTTATCAAAACACTTCAAAATACTTACTTAGTGATCTTAATCATCAATTAAACATGACTCCAAGTCACCAAATGAGGTTAGAATGTGTACGGGGTATTACACAAATGCTCCACGAAATCGCAAAACCCTTCCTATGAAAGTCTAATTGCATGTACGTGGCCAAATTTTAATTTTCTCGTCGTTAGCATTACCAAATACATACTTATATCTCTAGACACCTAAGCAACCATTATTCAACATCATCAATTAGGGTTGGGAAGGTACGGGGTGTTACAATATTTTAGTTCAGTTCTTGTGGGAACCACTGGGGAATATGCTTGATTTCTGATAGTGAGATTAGTTTGAGTATTTGATCATAGTAAAGGCTTGTGGGCTTTAGTTTTGGATTTTGATGCCATGGAATGGCGACTTGAAGGTTATGATGGATTTTTGAATTTGGATGCTTAGTCGTCAACAAGATTGGTTTAGACAGTTGAGATCGAGCGGTTCAGCTTCGGTGTTGAGATCTCAGCTATGGATTATAGAGCTTGGTTGCAGTCTCTATTTTAAAATTTAGCTCAGCTGAGACTTCATCTATATGCCGACTAAGCCTACTCCTTACCTACCGATTTGGTTATCTTCAGCTCAGATGGGTTATACTTGATAAATGCTCGAGGGATGGTCCATTTTCACACGGTATTGGTTTTTTTTTACTCTTGACCTTGATTCTCAGTTTTCATCAAAATTTTGGATTGTCTGCTCAGCAGAAGGAGTGTGTTCAAGTTAGACATAACATGGTTTCATCCACAGTTGGTGGGACATTCTAGAGCGTATCATTCAATTTTGAGAGGTTGTACTTTGGACTCCTGACTATTAATTTTGAGGGTCATTTGGACGAGTTGTAGCTTTTGCTAGAGATCGCAGGCTTTGCTCATCCCCATTGGTGTGTCCAGGTAGCACTTTATGGGCTTATTCTTATTCTTGCCATTATGGATTTTCAGTAGATCAGCTTTAGTCTTTCGAGGACAGTGTGAGGGGTTTGCATTGACAGGACTCAGATGATATTTTTTGTTGTTCAGAGTAGATAGTATGGTTGGAAAGGAAAAAGAAGGTTAGATTTGGAAATTGGAGTTGGTTGCATGATTCATGCCCTTGAATTGCCTTTAGCTTGGTTGAGTTTTTGCTTAGTTGTGCTTGTATCGGTAATTTATCAGCGTGTTGTGGTTTGGATTCGTGTTCATTAGTCGGCCGATGCCTACTGAGTAGCATGTGTTTGGTACTCTACACTTCTGCAGCCTACAGACTATAGTACGAGTTCTCGCTGTTGACGTGTACATCGTGCGAAGCAGCTATGGATCAGAGATTTGGGGTGAGCTCCTGATAGTCGGAGTATTCCTGGTCTCCCTTTTATTGATTAGATTGATCTCTATTTTGTGTTTCAGAGACGGCTTGTTCTTGTATTTATTTTGTGTTTCAGAGACGGCTTGTTCTTGTATTTATTTTGTGTTTCAGAGACGGCTTGTTCTTGTATTTATTTTGTATTTCACTTTGTACTCCCATTGTATTAGAAGCTCTTGTAATGAATTTACCAGGTCTTGGGGTTGCTTTATATATAGTAGTCTCTTTATCATATTCATTCCACTGCTTTCTTTTATTTCTCTCGATAGTCCGTTACTAGTTGTTCCGGATTATAGGTTGGCTTACCTATTGGTGGGTTATAGTAGGTTCCATCATGACTTGAGAAATTGGGTCGTGACACTTGCCCACAAGCATGAAGCATTCACTAACTTTGAAATATTTTGTAGATGAGTTCAAATAGAAGCAGGATACTTTATATCATTTTTATCCTACCTCAAGCATTCTCTACCATTCTATCCTTTTTATCTTTAATTTCGTGTTCTTAGATTTTAGGATTTCTTATCATTTTCTGCGTATTCCATCTCGCATCATTTGGTATCAGAGCCTAGGTTTAGGTTTGTTTCCACAAATCTACCCTTGGGATTTTGATTTTTTCAAAAATCCAAAAAAATCAAAAAAAAAAAGTGTCAAAAAAACGTTTTTGAGTTTTTGAGATTTTTGAGTTTATGATTTTTGAGTCTTTTTTTGTTTCTAGTACTAGAATCTTGTTCCCTAGTACTATTTGAGTCGATATCTAAAATTTGAGCTAATTTCGGGTTGATTTGAGTATTTCACCATTATTGGAGCTAGAGTTTGAAGAAAATTTGAAGTGGGTTCTCAAATCTGAAATTATTGGTTGAGTTTTTGGTCTTAAAAATGTTTGGGGTTTGTTCGGAAGCTTGAAAGGAGCTTGGGTTTTAGATTTCATCAAATTTTGAGTTCGTTTGCTTGAGGGTCAAAATTTGAATGTTCTTGTGTTCTTCATGTTCTTCATATCTTGTTGAAGAAGAATATTCAAAAAGGGTGTGTTTGATCCAAAAGGAGTGAAAGAAAAAGGAGGTGTACTTGTTTATGCCAAGGAATATTCCAAATTTCCAAGAGAAAGAAGGATAAGGTTAGTACAAAAGGGGAATATTCCAAAAGAGAAAAGGACAAAAATAGAAGGGACCACAAGGAATTCAAGGCTGCCATGAGGATCTTGTTGTTGCTTGTTTCCCCTATGGTTTTGCTAGGTTTGGATTTGAGGACAAATCTTTTTCAAGAAAGGGAGAATGATGCAAGCCGAGCTTCATCAATACCATGGAATGAAAAATTGAAGCTCAAGAATATGCTTAAGTGGAAGTACAAGGAAGAAAGGTAAAAAAAAAAAAGAAGAAAGAGGCTATGGGTGCAAAAGTGGCTATTCTTAACATTAAAGCCTCATGCTAAAGAAGTTATTTCATTAAAGGCATTTTTGTAATTACTAGTGTAGGCTATAAATAAGAGAGAAAAGCTCACTTTAGATAGATTAATTTGATATGAGATATTGATGTGTGAAAACTCTTGTGAGAGTTTAGGCTAAGGCCTTGGTTGCTAAACAATGTTGATGGGATTGCTTGCTTGAGGATATCATTCCTCTTGAGGGTGTCTCGATAGTATAGGTGCTTGTTTGGATTCTTAATAGGAGGTCTTGGTTTTCGTATAGCCATGGTTGCCTATTAGATCTCACGCTTATGTCTTGCTTTCATAGGTTTAGATGTTTATCTTGAATATTAAGGAGGTCTTTACTTTAATATAGTATTGGTTGCCTTGATTTCAATTTGTGTCTCTACCTTTCTATCCTTTTATCTTTAATTTCGTATTCTTAGATTTTAGGGTTTCGTTCATCTTCCGCGTATTCTGTCTCGTATCAATGGAGGAGAATTTGAGAATAAAGCATTTAAAGGCTTTTCTGCTCAAAATGGCTACTCTTAGACTTTCTCTTCACCGCGATCTCCTCAACAAAACGGTGTAGTTGAATGAAAGAATGGATCTCTTCAAGAGACTGCTAGAACCATGCTTTTAGAACAAAGTCTGCCTGATCATTTCTAGGCAGAATCACTGAGCACAACATGCCATATTCTCAACTGATGTTTGATCAGGCCCATTCTAAAAAAGACTCCATATGAACTTTGGAGAGGGAAGAAGCCATATATCAGCTACTTTCACCCATTCGGATACAATTGCTTTATTCACAACAATGGTAAGAACACTCTAGGAAAGTTTGATCCTAGAAGTGATGAAGGTTTTTTTCTTGGATACTCTCCCACTAGTAGTGCATATAGAGCTTTTAATAAAAGAACTTTAAGTGTGGAAGAATCTATGCATGTGGTATTTGATGAATCTAATCCAAATACTATGAGTATGAGTTTTTATGAAGAATAAGTAAAAAATTCTCAAATCAAAGCCTCCACTGAAACTATAGAACCAGTCAACACAAAGTCAACTGCAACTATACAAGAGTCGACTGCTCCACCAGAGCCCCAAATCTCAAACATTCCAAGGGAATGGAGAAATGATGCAAGCTTTCCAAATGAGTTCATCATTGGAGATCCAAATGACAAAATGCAAACAAGAGCCTCACTGAGAAAGCAAGCGTCAGTGGCCTTAGTGTCACAATTTGAACCTAAGCAAATTGATGAAGCTCTTGAAGATGAAGCATGGGTTCAGTCCATGAAAGAAGAACTAGATCAATTTGAAAAAAAATCAAGTCTGGACATTGGTAAAACGACCAAAGAATTGTTCCGTAATTGGAACTAGATGGGTCTAAAGAAAAAAATAAATGAGGAAGATAAGGTCATCATAAACAAAGCCAGGTTAGTAGCACAAGGTTACTCTCAGCAAGAAGATATTGATTATGATGAAATCTTCTCTCCTGTAGCAAGGTTGGAATCCATCCGTATCTTTGCTTCTTTTAAACATTTTAAGCTCTTTCAAATAGATGTAAAAGTGCTTTCTTAAATGGTTTTATAAATGAAGAAGTTTTTGTTAAACACCTCCCGGGTTTTGAAAATCCATCTCGTCCTGATTACGTTATTAAACTCTCAAAGGCGCTTTATGGACTCAAACAAGCTCCAAAAGTTTCGTATGAGCGACTAAATACCTTTTTACTAAATAATAATTTTCAAAAAGGAAAAATCGACACTACTCTCTTTATTCAAAAGTTAGATTCAAGTATGCTCATTGTGCAAATTTACATGGATGATATTATTTTTGGAAGTCCTAACACATCTTTGTGCGAGAATTTTGTAAATCTTATTAAAGGAGAATTCGAAATGAGTCTCATAGAAGAGCTGACTTTCTTCTTGGGGCATCAAATAAAGCAGTCAGCTTTCAGAACGTTCATCAATCAAAGCAAATATACAAAAGAGTTGATCAAAATATTTGGTATGGAAAAGGGAAAAGCTTTTGGGACGCCCATGAGTCCCTCAACATGTCTTGAAACGGATGCTCAAGGGAAGAGTGTGGATGAAAAGATCTATTGAGGAATGATCGGCTCACTATTGTACCTAACCGTAAGTCGTCCAGATATTATGTTTAGCGTATGCAAATTTGCAGATTCCAAGCAGCTCTTGAGGAATCTCACCTTACAATAGTAAAAAGGATTCTTTGATATTTTATTGGAACCCAAGATCTTGGTTTATGGTACCCTCATTCCTCAAATTTTGCTTTAATTGGATATTCAGATGCTGACTTTGCAGGTGATAAGAATGATCGTAAAAGTACAAGTGAAACATGTCAATTTCTTGGTGATGCATTAGTATCATGGCATAGCAAAAAGCAAATATCAGTTGCTCTATCCACTACTGAATCAGAATATATGGCGGTAGGAAATTGTGGTACTCAATTACTCTGTATTATGCATCAATTACTTGATTATGATCTTTCATATGAATTAGTTCCATTAGCCTCTCTAAAGATATTGTGCATCATTCGAAGGCTAAACATATTGATATTAAGCATCATTTTTTAGAGATCATATTGAAAATGGGGATTTTGTGCTCAATTTTGTTGATTTTGAAAATCAGCTTGCTGATGTTTTCACAAAGCCTCTTTTAGAGGAAAGATTTTATTTTCTAGGAAAAAGGCTAGGAGTTATGAGTATTTAATTTTATTCGTTTTTTTTAAAAAAACTTTGATATTTTTTTTTCTTCTTTGGTTTCATTTCCTTGTATACACTTATTTAGCTGTTTACCCTTTTGATTTCCCTTAAATAAAATGCGTGTCTCAGTATCTGTACTCCCTCATTTACCGTACCTCTCAAATGCTCACTCTTTTTCATAATTAAACTCTTCAACTTCTCATTATTATCTTTTCCTCTATTGTCTTTTCAATCGATTCACTGAATCGACCTTTGCCCTTCCTCTCCTCTCTATAAACTCTCTCACTTTCTCTGTTCTCTCATCCCTTTTTTCTTATCAAATTGCCAAGAACTAGATCTATGGCATCTTTCCCCTCTTCATAAGCTGACTTCTCAAAGAGTTCCTCCATAAATATTTTTTATCTCTCCTCAGACTCTTCTGAGGGAGAATCCCACACTCCTGCAGAATCTACATCTAAGAAGAGTCCTCATGGTGATATTGTCACTGGTAGAATTATGAACTTGACGCAATTGAAGGAATCTCACTGCTCGATAAGTGCTATTATCAAAGCCCAACAAGTTAACTTGTTTATCAAATTGTATGGTATTGAAGTATACGAAGACCCTGTTTGCTTATTTATTCTAATCTTCAGGTGTCTCAAGATAGTGGCGAACTGGAAACCCTATTACTAGGCACTAGAATTGTTTTAAATAACTTTTTGTTTGAAAAGATTTTTGATATTGACCCCTTTGGAGGCATACTATACATGCATGGTACTTGGTTGGATGATTTTGAGGTGTCATTTGAAGGTGCTAAGAAAGTTGTTGCTGAATCTAGAACTGATCTCTCTGATTTTTGACCTCTGTCTCTCTGCTTTGAAAACAAAATTTAGCCCACATGATAGCTACTACTCTGGTTTCCCGCAAAAACTCTCTCAGTAGAATCACTACTAGAGATATGTTTGTGTACTGTCTTATTAAGAAATATCGACTGAATTGTTGTGCTTGGATATGCGAATATATGTTGGAAAGTGCGCTGGATTCTGGCTCTAGTCTACCCTATGGCGCTCTTATTTCCCACATATTGCTTTACTCCATGATTGACCTATCTGATTTTCTTGTGGTGGATATTACTGGCACTTATGACACTCGAGCCTTCAAAAGTATGGGGTATGTGCTTGTTGATTTTTCAGTGGTGTAAGAAGGACTCAGTTAAGGCTCGTTCTATTAAACCCAACTCTTGAAAGGCCCCAGTTGAATCTACGATTAGGCTTTTGAAGGAACTAGAAGGGTTATAGGAACGTTAGACATCTCTAGAGGAAGGTATGGTATCTCTACAAGTAAGCATTGGAAAAATTTGTCAAGTGACAAAGGATACATGCACTGATGTAGGACTGTTGAGAATAGCAGTGGACAACTTGAAGAATGATGGAATTTGCACTGTGAAAAAGTTGATCAAGTAAGTGAACTCCATTAGATTTGAAGCTGGCTCTTCAAATAATAAACCTGTTGTCACCTTCCAGACGTCCTACTCCAACTTCTCAAAAAATATGCAAAAATCCTATGACTCTTTATGCACTGATCAGTACCCTAACCTACTTTTTAAAGAAATGATAAATTCTGGTCCTTGATTCAATAGGGACGTGTCCCTATCAAACTTCTTGACTCTGTACTTTTTTTTGAACTACTCTCGTTGAACCTTCCCCCTCTCTTACATGGGTTTGTTTTTGGACCATGGTTCCTGTTTAGTTACTATATGCATATTTTTTATCTATTATCTACCTTTGCTCTTTTCTTTCTGAATATGCCAAAGGGGGAGAAAAAGCAGGCAAGTAAAAACTCAACATAACTCAAGTGATTCAAACCGGAAGCACAACTTCAGGGGGAGCATGTATAGCAAATCAGGGAAGTTTGATTATTTGAGTTTCTTTTTACTTTTTTTGTCATTATCAAAAAGGGGGAGATTGTTAGCCCAAAATATAGTTTTAATCATGACATATACTAACTTCTATTTACATGCAAGATGTTCATGGAAGCAATCAAATCAAAAAGAAAAGCCCCTTTCTGATAAGGAAAGAATCAATCAAGGATTCACTATCCAATCGGAAGGTAGAAGGAGAAAATCACTATGGCACAAGTATTTAAAGAAGGAAATATGGACGTATCTAATATGGACATATAACGTCATGTAAGTTTTACAAATTCAACCTTGATGACCCTGCAAATCCCTTGGGTTCCCCTATATGATAGAGTACGAAATTAGAAGAAGAAACTTCTAATTCCATATTCAAGGCAAATCAATATGGCAAGTGTATATTGAAGGCTATCAATTACAACAGCTGGAAATCAAATTCATTATGGCAGGAGAATATCGGTCCAGATTCTGAAGAAGTTTCAACTACAATGGTCACCGCATTTGAAGTTGTATAAATAGACTATAGCAGCCCAAGTTTTATTCTTGCACATCTTCACTTGAGCAAAAAATCTAGTTACTTCTTAGCCTTACGCAATTCATTGTAATACGTTATAGTGAACATAAACGAGAGAAGAAAACTAGAAGTTATAAAAGTAGAGGCTGCTACCCTTCTTCAAGAAGCCGTATCACAAGGCTCGTGAAGAAACATCAGTAAACATTTCAATTGCTCTAAAGGAAACCTCTTGTAACCCAAGGGGACTGGAAGTAGGCACCACAAGGGTATTCCGAACCAGGATAAATTTTTTGTGTTGTTTTGTTTAAGTTTCATTACTTACTTACTGTTATTATTATCGTTTCTTCTACTAACATTGTTGTGCAGGTAAGTCAACTAATGGATAGCATTAGTCGACTTGAAGCAAAAGAATTTCAATTCACCCCCCCTCTTGATTGTCATAAATTATTAACACCTGAGGCTTGTGACAGGATTTTTTGTGCTGAACTATCTGATCCTAATACAAATTAATATTTACACTCTTTGGTTGTTAAGCATATGATGCATGGTCCTTGCGGAAGCTTAAATCCTAAAAATTCATGCATGAAAAAAAGGGAAACTGTAAATTTAAATATTCTAAAAATTATGCGAATGAAACATCTAAAGGCAAAAATTCATATCTAATTTATAAAAGTTAGAATCCAATATCTTGACAATTCATGGGTCGTACCGTACAATCCATATCTACTAAGAAAGTTTAACTGTCACATAAATGTTGAAATTGTGCAGATATTAAAATTGTTAAATATATCTACAAATACATCTGCAAAGGGCATGATAAATTAGTTTCAATCTTCAAAGTAATGAACTAATACATAAATAGATGAAATAAAGGAGTATCGTTTAGGCAGATGGGTATCACCACCAGAAGCTATATGGAATTTTTTTGCCTTCCCTATCAGTGAAATGAATCTCAATGTGTACCAACTTCAACTACATCTTAAAGACCAACAATTTATCTCCTTTAAAACGACTGCAAATTTGAGTTCAATCTTGAACAATCCAGGAAATAAAAGAACAATGCTAACAGAAATTTTTGCGATGAACCAAACAAATAAACACACCATGGAACTTAATTTACTATACAAAGAATTCCCAGAACACTTTGTTTGGTCAGTAAGTGATAAAATGTGGACACGGAGAAAAAAAGTTATGCTATCGGGAGTATTGTTAGATGTCATCCAACCGAAGGAGAAAGATACTATCTTAGGCTATTACTGATAATATACAAGGGCCAAAATCATACAAGGATCTTAATGTCATGACCTGATTTCTCAGGTCATAATGGTACCTATTATAACCCACCAGTAGGCAAGTCAACCCATAGTCCGAAACAGCTAGTAACGGACTAATAAGAAAGGCAGAAGTAATACTAAATGAAAAAAAGAAAGATGACATGAAAGAAGTAGTTATGTCCCCAAGACCTGGTAAAGTCAGTACAAGACTTCTAATAATAATAAAGTAAAAGATAAAGTACAAAATAAATATATACAGAGCCGTCTCTAAAATACAAAATAGAGATCAATCTAACAATCAAAGGGAGAGCAGGAACACTCCGTACTCCAGGAGCTCACCCCTAATCTTTGATCCATGGCTTCTTCGCACGATGCACACGTCAAAGGAAAGAACTCGTACTAATATCTGCAGGCTGCAGAAGTATAGTATGAGTACCAAACACATGGTACTCAGTAGACATCGGCCGACTGAGCTCTAAAGATAATGCAGATACAAATAACATGTAAAGCAGGAACATAAATTGCATGCAACTAACTACAAAACTAAGCATAATAATACTAATGGAGTGATAAGGATATCCTTTCATTAGCTACCAGTAATTCAGGACAAAGCGCAATACCATAAGTAACTAGACATTATACGGTAGTAAAGTGAAGGAGTTATACTAGATACAAGTGAAGAAATGTATATACAATGAATAATAGTAGTAGGAAAAAAGGAAATGATATACAAATCATGGGTAGGGAAGAGTATATATATACGTATATATATTAACGTTATACCGACAACCACACCCAATGATACTACTCTGGAAGAGCTAGTCTACTATCTCAAGGATCATAAGTGATATGGGAGCTATCTCTAGCATAAGCGGGGCCTCTAGTCGTAATATGTATAATCATAAGATGACCTAACAATGGTAAATCCTGCCATAAACCTATCACGAGCTATGTAATAACTAGACAATAAGTAGACGGATAGCATGAACAACCAATAACTCCAATTGGCCCCCCATAAGCCCAGAGAGGCACAAGTAAGAAATCAGCAGACAAACACCATAACTTGTATCTATACAGTCCCCCATAAGACCGATAGATACAAGTTCCAAACAATTATACTGGAGATAGGCAATGCATATTAATGAATGAATGCAACGTAAACCAATAATAACATATCAACTGAGTGCCTAATCGTACCAAGTATATATACACCTCCTTTGGCCCACCGGCTAGCAAGACAGGACCTATGAATCTCACCTCTTCAAGCACGTAGGTCAGATAAAGAAACCCGTAGGGGACTCGAGATGTCCATCTATACATTGTTTGATCCCAAACCAGGACTTTAAAAGACCATCATAACCAATCTACTCCGTCCAGTATCAGAGATATAAATAAATTATAATAAGAATATCGGACTTGAGCCGAAACTAAATAAGTGTATATTTGTAAATCTATTACCCGAGATCAAATTCAAAACTAAAATAGTTTAGTAATGTAGGAAGGGGTCGGAATCTCCCTCGACCGAAGTAAATAAGTAGTGGTAACAGAGAGTAGATCGGTAATGGACCAAAATCAACCTCGATCTAATTTCCAAAGTAATATGATTAGTTTCAATATAAAAATCTAATAATAGGGATGGTACGACTTCTGTTTTTAAAGAATCAATATTTAAAAGTGAAAAAGTGGGAATAAATCCCTATTTAGGAAAACAATAGTAAAATCAAGGTTTTAGTTGGAATCGTACCACTAAATAAGTGTAAATGCACCTAAATGTATGCATGCCATCACCAGTATCCAAATAATACAACCATAAGCACCTAAGCGTCTGTAAACTAGAATCACATCCTTTCAAAGGATAAAGTACAAACATGGTGTCCAACTGGTATCGTAACCACGACCTCGGTCCCAACAACATTTAACTCAGCAATAATCGGCACCATAAACTGGAAAACTAAGGTAAACGAGGGCATAATGCTACTAGTGGGATCTATTCAGGGAAATACCACCCAATTCACTAAGTAATATGGTGATTCTTATACTAAAGGGTCATTCATGTCAATCTATAGTCAAACAAGTCCATAATTTGGTGTAATAGGATCCTACAACCGTAATGAGTATTCTAAGTTAATGTTTGGGTCACATTTCTATTCTAAATCCCCTAAATAGGTCAAGTCATGATATGACTAGGTATAAACCTATCCTATAAACACAACCTTGCATGCAATCTATACAATACACAATCTCATTGAGAAAAGTAGACCGAAGCCTACCTCGAAGCCAAACCGCAATCTCAAACCGTCCATAAATTACCCGTCCCTGCTCGATGATCTTAAAATATTGTCATGCTATCAAAAACATTATCTATATGTTAATACAAGTAAAACGATACCCATATTACAATATAAAACTACGGGCCTAAAATCGGGTAAAAAATAAGCCGGTGGGGCTCGCTAATGAAATTCTAAAATTAAATCCATCACGAGGTCTCTTGAAGGACAAGAATGCGTGCTCGAAATTTGAGCACAAATCGGGGCTCAAATCAGGCCCCATAGCCCAAAGAATCTAAACCTAAAACCAAGAATTAAATGGATTTTGGACGAAAAAACAAGAGAGCAAAAAGGGAAATTGACCAAGGAACAATAGGTTAACGTACCTAAGCTCAATGGGAGGAAATCCCAATAATTTCTAAGCTTCAAGGGTCTATAATGGAGGAAAAAGGGTGGAAAATGAATGAAAAATTGGGGAAGAGGTTATATACTGCTAGGCAAAATGCCCTTCATGATTGCGAGGGCTAAAGGTCACAAATGTGAGGATGACAAAAAGGTCCCTTTACGAATAAAGGAAAGGGGTCACGAATGTGAAGGTAGGCAAATCAGGCTATCGCAAACGCGACAGATAAGGTCTTGATAGTAAAGAATTAAAGGGACGGGGTCGGGTCACCCTTAATCGCGAACGCGAAGGGGAAGGCTCGCGATCATGACAGTCAAGAGTTTAACCCTTCGTAAACATGTCTTGAACTTTGTGAATGCAAAGACCAAATATTGGCTGCACCAGATACTAGATAACCAACAAAAGTTTAAGTCCTAACGGACTCCAACCTGGTGCTTGGGATTCATTTAGAACCCCGTGCGTGCAAACAAACTATGATACCATACCAAATTAGACATTTCAAACTTAAAAAAACCATCAAAATTTCCAACGGAGGTCATTTCAATACAAAGTGGGCCCCATACTCATAGTTTTATTTTTCATTAATCTACCCAAAAGCTCAAAATGAGTTCAAAAGCCTCAGGCCCCAGACCACGGGTCCTCCTAGGCTAAAATCAATGTTCCAGAGCCAATAGAGCTGTCCAAATTCTCATTCGAATTCTTTTACTAGGAGTTTATGTACGAAACCAAATCCTTAACAGCAAAAGCTCCAAATAGGGAAATAAGCCTAAAACCAAACGAACTTTCCAAAAATCAAATCGGTAATTTTGGCATGTCATAAATGACCTGTAGACGCTATGGGAAGGCTTAAAATGCCAAAAATGCGTGGAGATTGAGAAAATGACTTGGAGGGTCATTATAATATCTATTACTAAAAGGACTTTCATCCTCGAAAGTTAATGGATAGAAAGAGCCAGAAAGCTAGAAAGGGTAAGGTATCGGGTACTCATTCCTGGAGCAATACTTCCCAGGTAACCTCCAAGTACAACTAACATTTCCAACGGATTTTACTAAAGGTATCCCTTTTTTACTAACTTCCTTACTTCACTTTCCAAATAACCAAAAACTATTTCTCAACCACCAACTGGCCTCCAACTAAACTAAGCACGACTGAAACACACAAACTTGAATACCCAACCAGGCTAAAGAAAATTCAATACAGTACAGCCCAACGAATACTCAACCAGGCTAAAGACAATCCGAGGCATGAATCATACAGCGGACTCCAAACTCCAAACCTAACATTTTCTTGTCCTTCAAACCTGATGTCAACTTTGAATTGCACAGAATCTCTTTAACATCATTCATTTCCTTGTAACACCCCGTACAATTCCAAACTTATTTGACTACCTTAACATTTATGGAATTATTTAAACTTGAGATAGTTGGTGTATTAGCCACTAAATTTATTGGGCTGAATTAATATTATGTTTATAGAATTAATTGAGGCCCAAATTAAGTAAATAAGACATGGGCCCAAAAGGAGATGATCCATTTAAAAATGGACCAAGTGTACATATCATTATACTTGGACTTTTTGACCAAATAATTGGCTAAGGATGACCAAAGGAGAGGAGGTTTGGAGGGGAATTATAAGGATGAAATTCATCTCATTTTTCTACACAACACACTTGTAAAAATAAGATTTTCAATCAAACATTTCTCCTCTCTCAAAACCCTAGCCACCCTAATTTTCCCTAAGGATTTTTGGACAAATCTTCCACTTGCAAGCCTTGGTAAGTGTTTAACCATATAGATTAATATATTATATGCATAATAGGTTGTTTATATCATGTTGGTTATATTTAAAAAGAGTTGAGCAGTCCACTTATTGTGAAACAGTCCAATTTTGCTTAGTCGCTAAAGGATTTGCCTTCTATGTGGTTTAAACTTGAAAGGGGACTTAAGGTCTTGAAGGAATTGAATTATATGGATGAAATTTTAGTATGTTTAAGTGTGGTTCTGTCCCTAATTCATTACTCCTTGTGTATTACTTGTGGAAATGTTTATACGTAATTGTGCATGGAACGTTTGGCGTAGTGAAAGGAGAATACTTTCTTGTTATGTTAAAGTGAATTATGCAACTGTGTGGAATGTTTTTGGTATATTGTTGTGGAAGGTATTTATGTGAATTTATGGAATAAAAATGTGGAGTTGTATTGAGGTAAAAATGTGAAGTATGCACTTGGTGGGAAATCTTGTCGGTTTATGACGTCTATGTTGATGTGTGGACTATTTTGGTATTGTTGGTGTTGTGGGGCAGTAAATTGTATTGTAGGAGGGTGGAATGAAGTTATATGGAAGTATAAAGGAAGGTGAAATGATAAACCATGTGTTTGGGAAGTTGGATAGTTTTTACTTCCCGTCAAGTAGCTAATTATCGCCTTGTGAACTTGTAATGTAATTGGCTTTTAATGTGAGATCCATTATGTATTCATATTGTAGATTAAAACTTTAAGGAAGAGCTTAATTATTGTAGTCACATATTGGAAAGATAAGGTATGTAAGGTTACTCTTTTCCGTATCCTTTGGCCGCACCTATTGTTCACATTGTTACCGAACTTGTTTCCACTCCGAAATATTTTAAAGTATCTCATTTCAAGTTTGTTAGCAATTGTTATTTACGTGTCTCTTATTTGTTGACTATTTTTCCAAAGCTCCAATAATGTTATGACCACCGATGTAACAATCTCACAAAAATTAAAGAAATAAAGTAATGCATATTTGGTTGAGTCCGAGTGGTAGCTCTGGGGCAAAAGCCTAGCTCGAGCCGATCCCGATTGATTATTGGATGCAGGGGGTAGCTCTGGGGGTGAAAACCTAGCTTGAGACAAACCTAATTTATTGATTTATGGGTGGTAGATCTGGGGGCATAAGCCTAGCTCAAGCCGATCCCAATGTTATTCACCACTGATTAGTTGGTCCCGGGCATTGTACGATGTATATTGATAAGAAGGTAAAAGGAAAGAAATAAATGTAATGTACATGGTTCCACATATACATTACGGTGGTATATCAGTATTATCTATTCACTTGTATTTGATTTTATTTGAGTTCCTATATTTCTTACAGTTACTTGTAGCCTTACATACTCAGTACATTCTTTCGTACTGACGTCCCTTGGGGGACCTTCCTTACTTACTGCAGGCACAGGAGCTAGTAGACCTTCACAGTAGGGTATGGGTCATCTGCAGGCTATTGGTGAGCTCCAGGTTGATTCGGGGCTTTTCGAGTCATTTGTATATATTTTTGGTATTGTGTAGTAGGTGTATAAGGCGGGGACTTATCCCGACCTTAGTCATGGTTATATATCTTTTAGAGGCTTTGTAAACATTGTAAAGTCAACGTAGAAGTGACTTACCTTTTAGACATTGTTGCCCCAATGACCAAGTCTCATATCTGTTTTGAACATCTTTACGTGACTTTCGTCATCGATATATTATATCTGCATGTGGTAGAATTTTTGTTCACTTAATGGCATGCATATGAATGTACATGATCATAGGTTGGTTCTCTCGGGACTTACGACTATGGGTGCCTGTCCACCCCAATGGGGTTTGAGGCATGGCAAAAGTGGTATCAGAGCGGGTCATCCTAGGGTGTCTAAAAAGCTGTGTCTGAGTAGAGTCCTGGTTATGGATGTTTTGTGCACCACATTTATAAGTAGGAGGCTATGGTACATTTAGGAGTTGTTTCTTTTCTTCATTTCTTAGATCATGCAATAGAGCCAAAGTTGTAGGTGGAGTCATATTTAATCACTGAATTTGTTTTGTGTTTTTGTTTCCTCAGTATATAAAAATGCCATTTACAAGGAGAAACAAGGGTAAAAGTAAGAAGGTAGACATAGATACCAAAGTAGGAACCAGTAAATCACCACCTAAATAAGCTAATCAAGGTGAGGCTGAAAATAAGTTTGCATCGCGGACTTTTTCTACTCTTCCACCTCCAGGAGAGACAAGAAGGAGAGGAGTACCCCCAGAACCACCTGTTAATGCTACTGAACAGATTTAAGGAATGCGGTGCAAATGTTGACTCATATAGTTACTGCCCAAAATCAAGAACAAGCTGGTCCAACTACAAGTAATGACGGTGCGGATAGGGCAGCTAGTCGGCGGACATAGGATTTCCTTAAATTAGATCCTCCCACATTCACTGGTTCAGATCTTAATGAAGACCCACAAGACTTCATGGAACAAATTCAAAGGGGGATTTAGATGTTATACATGTATCTGGTACAAAAACAGTTGAGCTTGCAGCATATAGGTTAAAAGGGGAGGCTATTTTATGGTACGAAGATTGCATCTAGTTGGGAAGAATTCAAAGCAGCATTCCTTGATCATTACCTTCTGTATGAGATCCGAGAGGCTTTTGTAGACCAGTTCTTAAATCTTCATCAAGGTAATATGAGCGTCAGAGAGTACAGTCTTCGGTTTAACTCTTTGGCCAGGTACGCTCCTAATGTAGTAGCTACTATGGACGATAGAGTTCATCGGTATGTGGATAGATTGGATCCATATTTGGTTAGGGATTATACTATTGCTGCTTTGAATAAAGACATGGATATAGCCAGGACACAAGCTTTTGCACCGAAAATGGAGTATCAGAGGCAAAGGAGAAGAACGCAAGAATTTGAAAGAGGACCGTCAAAGAGAGCTAAACCTACGGGACAGTTCATGGCGTCCCAAGGAGAATTTAGGCCTAGGATTTTTAATAGACTGCCTAGACCATCATTTTCTTATTATACAGCAGGTACTCCATCCCAATTTTGAGGGTTTAGAGGTAGTCAAGTTGAGCAAAGTAGTGGGATTCAAGGTTCACAGACAACAGGGTATCAAGAAAAAGGAAGAATTAGCTAATCGAGGTTTTCTCGTCAGCCGTGTTAGCACTGCAGAAATCTTCATTTAGGTGCATGTCGGCTTGGGACAGATGCTTGTTTTTGGTGTGGTATGTCGGGGCACATAATGAGAGAGTGCCCATGGAGGGGCACGGGTAGTATGGCGCGACCTACTGGATCAACCGTTGCATCATCCTCATAGGGTGTACAACCTACTGGGCGTGGTAGAGGTGTTCGAGGAGCAACTAATTCTAGTGGAGTCCAGAACTGTACCTATGCTTTAGCAGATCGACAGAATTTGGAGGCTTCTCCTGATGTGGTTACAGGTACATTATCCGTCTTTTCATATAATGTATATGCATTGATTGATCCGGGATCTACCCTATCATATGCCACTCCATTGATTGCTAAAAAATTTAAAAAACACCGAATTTACTAGTCAAGCCATTTGAAGTGTCTACACCCATTGGTGAGTCTATTATAGCTAAGAGAGTCTATCGTAATTGTATTGTAACTGTTTGTGATCATGATACGTTGGCTAATATTATTGAGCTGGAAATGGTAGATTTTGATGTTATAATGGGTATGGATTGGTTGGCTTCTTGTTATGCCACAGTAGATTACCGCGCTAAGAAGGTACATTTCCATTTTCCATAAAAGATCGTCCTTGAATAGAGGGGTAATATTGGAACACCAAGAGGTAAATTTATTTCTTATCTTAAGGCAAATAAAATGATATCCAAGGGGGTACATATGACATCTAGTAAGAGTGCAAGATACCGATGTGAAGCCACCAACTTTTCAATCGATTGCGGTGGTAAATGAATTCCTTGATGTATTTCCTGAAGATCTTCCAGGTTTGCCTCCAGAACGAGAAGTAGAGTTTGGTATTGATGTGATTCCAGGTACTCAGCCTATTTTTATTCCTCCGTATAGAATGGACCCGACAGAGTTACGGGAATTGAAGGAGCAATTAAAAGACTTGCTGAACGAGGGATTCATAAGGCCTAGTATGTCCCCTTGGGGTGCACCAGTGTTATTTGTACGAAAGAAGGATGGCACGTTGAGAATATGTATTGATTATCGGCAACTGAATAAGGTAACAATCAAGAAAAAATATCCCCTCCCCAGAATTGATGATTTATTTGATCAATTACAGGGTGCCAAATGCTTCTCAAAGATTGACTTGAGATCGGGTTATCATCAAGTAAGGGATAGAGAAAAAGATATACCCAAGACAGCTTTCCAAATACGGTATGATCATTATGAGTTTTTAGTTATGTCATTTGGGCTAACAAATGCACCAACAGTTTTTATGGATTTGATGAATAGGGTGTTCAAACCATTCTTAGATGTGTTCATGACAGTGTTTATAGATGATATTTTGGTTTATTCAAGATCAAAAGAAGACCATGTTAATCACTTATGGCAGGTGTTACAGATTCTTCGTGATCGTAAGTTATATGCAAAGTTCTCTAAATGTGAATTTTTGTTAAAATCTGTAGCATTCTTGGGTCATATTGTGTCAAATGAAGGAATAAGGGTTGATACTCAAAAGATAGAAGTTGTGAAGAACTGGACAAGACCAACAACACCTACAGAGATTCATAGTTTTCTCGGGTTGGTAGGCTATTATAGAAGATTTGTTGAAGGGTTTTCTTCCATTTCAGCACCCTTAACAAAGCTAACACACAAGGCAACCAAGTTTCAGTGGAATGATGCATGTGAGAAGAGTTTTCAAGATCTGAAGAAAAATTGACTTCTACACCCGTATTGGTACTTCAAAAGGCACAAATGGGTATGCGGTGTATTGTGATGCTTCAGGAGTTGGCTTAAGATGTGTATTGATGCAGTACGGTAATGTAATAACTTATGCCTCAAGACAGTTGTGGCCACATGAGAGAAATTATCCAAAACATGATCTTGAGCTAGCAGCTGTGATATTTGCTTTAAAGATATGGCGCCACAACTTATATGGGGTTCACATTGACATATATACCGATCATAAGAGTTTGCAGTATATTTTCAAGCAGAAGGACCTAAATTTGAGGCAGCGGAGGTGGCTGGAACTACTAAAAGATTATGATATCGCTATCTTATACCATTCGAGAAAAGCAAATGTGGTAGCCGATGCATTAAACCGCAAAGCAAAAGAAAGCATTAATGGTCAGCTCACGGAAAAACAAGGTATAGTCAAGGATCTACATCAACTAGCCAGCTTGAGGGTTCGTCTTCTTGAAACTCCAAATGAAGGAATTATAGTGCAAAATGCGGCAGAATCTTCATTAGTAACTCAAGTGAAGGAAAAACAGTATGCAGATCCTATTTTATTGCAGCTGAAAGAGAATGTACAATAAGGTTTGACGAAGGCATTTAATCTTAAGCAAGAGGGAGTGCTTCAGTGCCAAAGTAGATTGTGTGTACCTGATGTAGATGAGCTAGGGAGACAAATTATGATAGAGGCGCATCATTCACGGTATTTTATTCATCCGGGAGCCACCAAAATGTATCATGATTTGAAAGAAATGTATTGGTGGGGTAACATGAAGAAGAACATTGCAGAATTTGTAGCTCATTGCCTGAATTGTCAATAAGTAAAAGTAGAGCATCAGAAGTCGGGAGGTTATATGCAATGTATAGATTTTCCAATCTGGAAATGGGACATGATCAACATGGATTTCATCACAGGTTTTCCTCGTACACTTCAGAAATTTGATTCTATCTGGGTAATAGTTGACAGGCTTACCAAATCGGCACACTTTCTACCCGTCAAGACCACCTACACAGCTGAAGATTATGCGAGGTTGTATATTAAAGAGAGAGTTCAACTATATGGAATTCCAATCTCCATTATATCAGACAGGGGAGCTCAATTTACTGCACACTTTTGGAAGTCTTTTCAGAAGAGTTTGGGAACCCAAGTGAATTTAAGTATGAATCTTCATCCTCAGAGAGATGGACAAGCAGAACGTACCATACATACACTTGAATATATGCTACTAGCTTACGTGTTGGACTTTAAAGGTAGTTGGGATGATCATTTACCTCTTATTGAATTTGCCTACAATAATAGCTATCATTCAAGTATCAAAATGGTGCCTTACGAAGCTTTATATGGAAGAAAGTGTAGATCACCAATTGGATGGTTTAAAGTGGGTGAAACTGCCTTATTTGGGCCAGATCTTGTTCATCAAGCTATGGAGAAGGTTAAGGTGGTACAACAACGGCTACAAACGATCCAAAGTTGACACAAATCATATGCTGATGTTAGAAGAAGGGGGCTAGAGTTTGCTATAGCTGATTGGATATTCTTGAAAGTATCACCAATGAAAGGGGTAATGAGATTTGGAAAGAAAGGAAAACTAAGTCCACGTTATATAGGGCCATATAAGATTATCCGAAGATTTGGTCAAGTTGCGTATGAATTAGAACTACCCCAAGAACTCTCCACAGTTCATCCAGTGTTTCATGTTTCAATGCTTTGGAAGTGCATAGGAGATCCATCTCATATTGCTCCCACTGAAGATGTACAAGTTACAGAAGATCTCACCTATGAAGAAGTACCTATTGCTATTCTGGATCGACAGGTTAAGAGGTTTCGAAATAAAGAGGTAGCTTCTGTAAAAGTGCTTTGGAAAAATCAGCAAGTAGAAGAAATCACATGGGAAGCCAAGGAAATGATGGAATCTAAGTACCCGCATTTATTTCAAACTGAAGAGAAAGTTCAAGATGCGGAATTGGAGCAATAACAAGTAAGTATATATAAGTATTATGTGTATGTGATGATATGAAGAATGAACTTAGACTTGAACTTGTTTAGATTGGATAATGTTACTAACATTCGAGGATGAATGTTCCTAAGGGGGGAAGGATGTAACACCCCGTATATTTCCGAACTTATTTTACTACCTTAACATTTATGGAATTATTTAAACTTGAGATAGTTGGTGTATTACCCACTAAATTTATTGGGCTGAATTAATATTATATTTATGGACTTAATTGAGGCCCAAATTAAGTAAATAAGACATGGGCCCAAAAGGAGATGATCCATTTAAAAATGGACCAAGTGTACATATCATTATACTTGGACTTTTTGACCAAATAATTGGCTAAGGATGAACAAAGGAGAGGCGGTTTGGAGGGGCTTTATAAGACTGAAATTCAGCTCATTTTTCTACACAACACACTTGTAAAAATTAGATTTTCAATCAAACATTTCTCCTCTCTCAAAACCCTAGCCACCCGAATTTTCCCTAAGGATTTTTGGACAAATCTTCCACTTGCAAGTGGTAAGTGTTTTACCCTTATAGATTAATATATTATATGCATAAGAGGTTGTTTATATCATGTTGGTTATGTTTAAAAAGTGTTGAGCAGTCCACTTATTGTGAAACAGTCCACTTTTGCTTAGTCGCTAAAGGATTTGCCTTCTATGTGGTTTAAACTTGAAAGGGGACTTAAGGTCTTGAAGGAATTGAATTATATGGATGAAATTTTAGTATGTTTAAGTGTGGTGCTGTCCCTAATTCGTTAATCCTTGTGTATGACTTGTGGAAATGTTTATACGTAATTGTGCATGGAATGTTTGGCGTAGTGAAAGGGGAATACTTTCTTGTTATGTTAAAGTGAATTCTGCAACTGTGTGGACTGTTTTTGGTATATTTTTTTGGAAGGTATTTATGTGACTTGATGAAATAAAAATGTGGAGTTGAATTGAGGTAAAAAATTTAAGTATGCACTTGGTGGGAAATCTTGTCGGTTTGTGATGTCTATGTTGATGTGTGGACTGTTTTGGTATTGTTGGTGTTGTGGGGCAATAAATTATATTGTATGAGGGTGGAATGAAGTTATATGGTAGTAGAAAGGAAGGTGGAATGATATACCATGTTTTTGGGAAGTTGGATAGTTTTTACTTCCCGTCAAGTAGTTAATTATCACCTTGTGAACTTGTAATGTAATTGCATATTAATGTGAGCTCCATTATGTATTCATATTGTAGAGTAACGCCTTAAGGACGAGTTAAATTGTTGTAGTCACATATTGGAAAGATAAGGTATGTAAGGTTACTCTTTTCCGTATCCTTTGGCCGCACCTATTGTTCATATCGTTATCGAACTTGTTTCCACTCCAAAATGTTTTAAAGTATCTCATTTCAAGTTTGTTAGCAATTTTTATTTACGTGTCTCTTATTTGTTGACTATTGTTCCAAAGCTCTAATAGTTTTATGACCACCGATGTAACAATCTCACAAAAATTAAAGAAATGAAGTAATACATATTTGGTTGAGTACGGGTGGTAGCTCTGGGGCAAAAGCCTATTTCGAGCCGATCTCGATTGATTATTGGATGCAGGGGGTAGCTCTGGGGGTGAGAACCGTCGAACCTGATTTATTGATTTATGGGTGGTAGCTCTGGGGGCATAAGCCTAGCTTGAGCCGATCCCAATGTTATTTACCACTGATCCGTTGGTCCCAGGTATTGTACGATGTATATTGATAAGAAGGTAAAAGGAAAGAAATAAATGAAATGTACATGGTTCCACATATACATTACGGTGGTATATCAGTATTATCTATTCACTTGTATTTGATTTTATTTGAGTTCCTATATTTCTTACAGTTACTTATAGCCTTACATACTCAGTATATTCTTTCGTACTGACGTCCCTTGGGGGACTTGCCTTACTTGCTGCAGGCACAGGAGCTAGTAGACCTTTACAGTAGGGTACGGTTCATCTGCAGGCTATTGGTGAGCTCCAGGTTGATTCGGGGCTTTTCGAGTCATTTGTATATATTTTTGGTACTTTGTAGTAGTTGTATAAGGCGGGGACTTGTCCCGACCTTAGTCATGGTTATATATCTTTTAGAGGCTTTGTAGACATTGTAAAGTCAATGTAGAAGTGTCTTACCTTTTAGACGTTGTGGCCCCAATGGCCAAGTCTCGTATCTGTTTTGAACGTCTTTACATGACTTTAGTCATCGATATATTATATCTGCATGTGGCAGAATTTTTGTTCACTTAATGGCATGCATATGAATGTACATGATCAGAGGTTGGTTCTCTCGGGCCTTAAGGCTACGAGTGCCTGTCCGCCCCAATGGGATTTGAGACGTGACAGTCCTGGCCACATAATTACATCATAATAACCTCGAAAGATTGAAGTTGACCCATCAAAAATCTAAATTGACTAGCATATGAACAATGCCCTATAAGGACTACCTAAATACTCAACCGATGATGACCAATGTCCGCGATCTCTGCCAAGCCACTAGCTGGTCTGAATGACCCTCGAAACCAATAGTCATGAGTTCGAAGCACAAGCTGTCGAAGCTAAATGATCCACTCAAGGATGCCCCACAGACTGTGGGTGAAACCATGCTAAGCCCAACTAAAATACACTAATCCCACTGATTATACATACAAAATTTCTGAAAAAACTAAGAATCAAGGCCTAAAGCAGTAGAAACCAACACCATGTGCCAATGGACTATCCTCCGATCATCCATCAAGTACAATCTACCTAAACTAAAGAAACCAAACCGATATGTAATGAGTGGGCCTAGTCAACCTATCGATGAAGGCTCAGCTGAGTCAAAACCTCGAGACGGGACTACAACCAAGTTATGCAATCCATATCTATAATCTCAACACAGAAGCGGAACTACTCAATCTCAACTATCAAAACTGATTTTGTTGACAAGTGAGCATCCACAAATCGAAATCTATCACAACTCCCCAGCCTTCATTCAAAAGAGTTAAAAACAACAACTGGAGACAACAAGTCTTCACCAAGGTCAAATACCAAAATCAATCTTACTATAAGAAATCAAGCATACATCCCACAATTCCTGCAATGGCTGAAATTGAAAGGTTGTCGAAGAAAATACTCACAACTGAGGAAAACCACAGGCTAAAGATATGAGGAATCAAATCCACATCCGCCAAGGGCATAACCAAGAACTCACCAAGGCTACAAAGAATACTAATGATAGTCAAATCTCGAGAAACTCAAAAAATACCATCTTAGCCTGAAACTAGTCAAACTAATACCGAACTGAGAAATTTCATAATTCGCCCATGTAAACCAACCTTAACTCATCTAACTATGAACGACATCGTAGAACAATGGAGCACCAATCCCAACACCAACACCAAGATCAAAACTACTATCAGGAAATGAACTAGACAAATCAGACTAACAAACCTTAGACTTATCAATAATAGGAGCAGACTATAGAAAAAGATCGTCAAAGCTAGAATCACCGCCAAACCACAAAAGGCCAAACCTTCCTTCACTTTCACAATCCGCTCAATAACCTACATAACTAGAAGAAAAGAAAAACCAACCAAGATAGCCATCTAAGCCACATATAAGAATCACAAGAAAATGGAATACTAACTAGATAACGCTAGTCTAGTCGTCTATCAAGTGAGGACCAATCAAAGTTAAAACAACAATAAGAATAACAACAGTATAAAGGGCAAGTGGCACCAAAATGGAAAACAACCAGTACCACTGTAAGATAAAATCAAGGCCAATATGCCAAAGGAAAGGGACTTTAACCCAAGTGCTACACCCCAAGGCAATCACAACATCGATCCACTCAATCCACTACCAAAAGAAAATATGTATGGGAGTAGTCACATATGCATAAAATCTGTACAAAGACTACAACAACCAATATAGTAACATCAAGGCAGGTAACCACCGATGGGTATGAAAACACTAATATAATTCAAATAGAAACTGAAAGGTCAAAATCTAAAGTGCACCTATAACGATGAAATTCAAAATCATGGTCCCTGATTGCCCAAAGAAGTATGAATCCGAATGTGTCTGATCTTAGACTGAGCACCCAAATGACCAACTAAAATACCAAAAGTACTACCTCTAGCTGAAGGTACCACATCTCTAAGAGACTGATTTGGCTGCACTGACTGCTCAATAATCCCACTTCGGGGACACTCTCTGGACCAATGACCAATCTCACCACAATCAAAACATACCACTAGAACTCTCTGATTTACTGTACCTATTGACTCAGGATGGCCACCGCGGCCTGAAGACCTAAACCAAATACCCCATAGTGCCTAACCAGAACTCTGTCTACTATAACCACCACGACATATTTGAGAGTCTTCTATAATCTGAGGTACTAATTGTATGGACCTGATAGGCTGTAAGAACCTCTACTGGGAGGATCCCTACCTCCAGACGGAATACCACTAACACTGAACTGCTGACATGGCCTCTTGCCGCCACCTCCATATGTCTTAATACATGCCCTCTCTGTAGACCTCACATGATCAAAAACCTAAGGTAAGGAAGACCTAGCTACTATCAAATGCTCTGATACCAAGCGGAGTGGTAAAATAAATCCCTTGAAAAATCCACGCACCATCTCATGCTCTATAGGAAATAAAAAAGGAGTATGTGTGGCCCTCTCGAGGAATCCAATCTCATATCTAAAACTGATAAAGAGCCCTGCTGAACACTAAAAAACCTAACTCTAGCATGAGAACAACTCGTAGATACAAGAGCCAAACAATTATACTGGTGATAGGCAATGCTTATTAATGAATGAATGCAACGTAAACCAATAATACCATATCAACTGAGTGCCAAATTGTACCAAGTACATATACACCTGCTTCAGCCCGTAGGCTCGCAAGGCAGGACCTATAAATCTCACCTCTTTAGGTACGTAGCTCAAACAGAGAAACCCATAGGGGACTCAAAATATCCGTACATATACTACCTGGTCACAAACTAGGACTTCCAATAACCATCATAACCAATCTACTCCGTCTAGTACCGGAGATATATATAAAGTATAATAAGAAATGTCAGACTTGAATCGGAATAAATAAACGTATATTTGTAAATCCATTGCTCGAGATCGAATTTGGGACTAAAATAGTTTAGTTTCTAAAAAGGGGTCGAAATCTCCCTCGATCGAAGTGAATAAGTAGTGGTAATAGAGAGTGGATCAATAATGGACTGAAATCAACCTCGATCTAATTTCAAAAGTAATATGATTAGTTTCAATATCAAAATCCAATAATAGGAGTGGTACGACTTCTATTTTTAAAGAATCAATATTTAAAAGTGAAAAAATAGGAATAAATCCCTTTTTAGAGAAATAGTAGTAAAATCAAGGTTTTAGTTGAATCGTACCACTAAATAAGTGTAAATGCATATAAATGTATTCATGCCATCACCAATATCCAAACAATACAACCATAAGCGTCTAAGCGTCTGTAAACTAGAATCACATCCTTTTAAAGGATAAAGTACTATCCTGGTGTCCAACTGGTATAATAACCACGGCCTCGGGACCAGCAACATGTAACTCAACAGTAATCAACACCTTAAATCGGGAAACTAAGGTAAACAAGGGCATAATGCTATTAGTAGGATCTACTCAGGGAAATACCACCCAATTCACTAAGTAATATGTGAGTCTTATACTAAAGGGTCATTCATGTCAATCTATGGTCAAACAAGTCCCTAATTTGGTGTAATAGGATCCTACAACCATAACGAGTATTCTAGGCTAATGTTCGAGTAATATTTCTATTCTAAATCTCCTAAATAGGTCAAGTCATTATATTACTAGGTATAAACCTATCAAATAATTCCTACCTAGCATGCAATCTATACAATACACAATCTCATAGAGAAAAGTAGACCGAAGCCTACCTCATAGCCGAACCGCAATCTCGAACCGTCCATAAATCACTCATCTTTTCTCCATGATCCAAAAATATCGTCACACTATCAAAAACATTATCTAGACATTAACATGAGTAAAATGTTACCCATATTGCAATATAAAACTTCAGGCCTAAAATCGGGTAAAAAATAAACCCATGGGCCCGCTAATAGAATTCCAAAATCAAATCTGTCACGAGGTCCCTCGAAGAACAAGAAATGCGTACTCAAAATTCGAGCATAAATGGAGAACAAATTGGGGCTCAAATCATCCCCCAAAGCTCAAAGAATCTAAACCTAAAACCAAGAATTAAACGAATTTTGGGACAGAAAAACATGAGAGCAAAAAGGGAAATTGACCAAGGAAAGATAGGTTAACGTACCTAAGTTCAATGGGATAAAATCCCAATAATTTCAAAGCTCCAAGGGAACTCTAATGGTGGAAAAAGAACGAAAAATTGGGGAAGGGTATTATATACTGCTAGGCGAAGTACCTTTCACAGTCACGAGGGTTAAAGGTTGCAAATGCGACGATGAAAAAATGGTCCCTTCGCAAACTCTGGAAAAGGGTCACGAATGTGAAGGTAGGTGAATCAGGCTATCGCAAACGCGACACCTAAGGTCGCGATCGCAAAGAAGAAAAGGGACTGGGTCGGGTCACCCTTCATTGCAAACATAAGGAAGACGGCTCGCAATAGCTACAGTCAAAAGTTTGACCCTTCGCGAACATGGCCTTAACTTCGCAAACATAAAGAGCAAATATTGGCTGCACTAGATACTGGAAAATCAGCAAAGGCTTAAGTCTCAACGGACTCTGACCTGGTGCTCGGGATTCGTTCGGAACCCCGTGCGTGTAAACAAACTATGCTATAATACTAAATTTGACATTTTGGACTTAAAAAAAACATTAAAATTTCCAATGGAGGTCGTTTTGACACAAAGTGGGCCCCACACTCATAGTTCCATTTTTCACCAATCTACCCAAAAGTCCAAAATTAGTCCAAAAATCTCGAGACCCGGACCATGGGTCCCCCTAGCATAAAATCAACGTTCCAGATCTAACGGCACTGTCAAAATTCTCATTCAAGTCCTTTTACTAGGAGTTTTGGTCTGAGACCAATTTCTTAACAGCGAAAGCTTCAAAAAAGGGAAATGAGTCTAAAACCCGAACGAACTATCCAAAAACCAAACCGATAGTTTCGAAAAGTCATAAATGACTTGTAACTGCTATGGGAAGTTTCAAAATTCCAAAAATGCTTGGAAATTGGGAAAATGACCTAGAGAGTAATTATACTTAAAATTGTAAATGGCAACTGTTGAACCACATTTAGAGAATCTGCAGAAAAAAAAGGATTGTTAGCTTCTGATAATAACTTAATCGAATGCCTATGAAAATTTGCTACTTACCAAATGCCATGTAGTTTACGATATTTATTTTCCACGCTATTAGTATATCGTAATCCTGCTAATCGAAAAGCTTTATGGGAAAGATTTGAAAGCTCCATATCTGAAGATTTTATGACTACATCAAATATAGAAACAACTGATATTCGTTATCTAGTTTTAAACCATATAAACAGTATATTACATTCAATGGGGTAAAATATAAATGAGTTTAAACTCATACCAAAAAATTTTACACCTTCTACATCTTCTTTAATAATAATGCAAGAGGCTAGATACATCCATTTAGAAAGAAACATAATTATAACTGAAGAAGATTTACTGCTATATAAGAAACTAAATAGGGAGCAACATAATGCTTACAATGCCATTCTTAATAGAATATTCTCAAACGAGTCAGGAGCCTTTTTTATTGATAGACCGGGAGGAACTAAATTTTTTTTTCTATACCGTGCTTTACTAGATACTGTACGATTCAAGGGACTTATTCCTTTATCCATAACAACTTTTGGTGTTGCAGCTTCTGTACTCCTCAGAGGATGGATTGCTCACTCACGCTTTAAACTTCCTATTGACATAGGTGAAAACTGCAGCTGTAATGTAAGTAAGCAAAGTTCACTTGCATCTTTAATTCAAGATGCCAAGTTAATAGTATGGGATGAGGTGTCTATGGAAAAGAAAAAACTTATCGAGATTTTTGATTTACTCTTAAGAGATCTAATGGGTACAAATATACATTTTAGGGGAAAAGTTGTTATTTTTAGAGGTGATTTTAGACAAACTTTGCCTGTTGTCAAAAGTGGAGCAAAAGTAGATTTCATTCGTAAATGTTTATTAAATTCAGCTATATGAAATCATCTTACAAAATTCGTCCTGACAGAAAATATGCGTGCACGAGAAGATCTTACGTTCTATGAGTATTTACTTAAGATTGGAGATGGAAAAGAAGAGGTTAATGAACACAACAAAATTGAGATTCCAGAATCTCTTCTCATTCTTTTTACAAATGAGAAGGAGTCATTAAATAATTTATTCAAAACTATTTACCCCAATTTAGACCTGCTCATGTCTGACACATCCTCTGTAATATCACGTGTTATCTTAACAACCAAAAATGATTTTGTGAATGAAATTAACCAAATGTTCATATATCGATTCCCTACAACTATTGTGACATTCGTTGATATTGACTAAACTATAGAGCAAAAAGATCAAAGTCAGTTTGAAGATTTTTTGCATACTTTGAATCTTGCGGGTTTGCCTCCTTATAAGTTAGTTCTTTAGCAAAATTGTCCAGTTATACTACTACACAATTTAAATCCTTCTGAAGGTTTATGCAATGGTACACGCTTAATTTGTATTGGCTTTAAAACTCATGTTATTAGTGCTAAATTTACAAGTGGTGATTACAAAGGCAAAAATGTTTTCATTCCTCGCATACCACTATTATCTTCACAAGATGAGAAATTACTAATTCAATTCATGAGAACACAATTTTTTATTCGATTATGTTTTACTATGACTATAAACAAAGCTCAAGGTCAAACACTAGATTTTATTAAAATTTATTTACATGAACCTGTATTTTCACAGAGCCAAATTTATGTTGCTCTATCCAAAAAGCTTAAAATATGTCAAAATGATAATCCAGCCAGGAACAACAGATGGCCCTAATGACCATTCTACTTACAATATAGTATATAGCGAAATTATCAACAAAGCACTCTCTTAAAAATATTTCAGAGTAATTCACATTTTTAAAGAATTACAATTAGACTACAAGTTGTTGAACTATGCCTGTAATTTCTGTAGAAGTCGTAATATTGCAAACCAGCAAACCACTATCTTTACTTAATTTATTTTTTTGTTCACATGAAAACAACAGGAGTATGTTACGTATCGAGAACAAAGTACTTGATGATGATGCTGTTGTTGTTATTGTTCAAACTAGGTTTTTTGTTGATATTATTGGTGTTTAAGTTTAAAGCAGGTAGATATGTATTTATTTCTGTCAAGTTGGAGATTTGTTTGCCACAATTATTTAGTATATTCAATACCAACTTATTATTTAGTTGCTGTTTTGGGTATGTCTATGCTTTTATCAAGCTAATTTTTTTTATAAATGGCGCACCATAGATGTAGAAAGAGACTAATTAATTTCTTGTAACACCATTGTTAAGGGAAGATGGCCAGTGTGGAGAAGAAAATTGTCACACCCCGAATCCCAACGAGGCGTGATTGGCACCCGAAGCCGATATGGCCCGAGAGAACCAATCTTTGCTCACGAACACTCGTACGCATAATCTCAAGTGAATAACACACTGTTTCATGTAATTGATGAAATATTAAAATGCCATGCATATACTTATATAACACTTGGCCTTTGGGACCATTACATCGCACTGAACGTACATATCTTACATCCATGTACCCACTTATGTCTACAAAAGCCTCTAACAGATTCATTTGCCAAACCAACTAAAAGTCGGGACAAGTCCCCGCTTTATACTATATGTACAACATCACAATAGATATACGACTGTGACTCAGGAAGCTCCGAACCAAGTGGAGCTCACCAAATCTCTGCAATTGATCCACAGTCTACTGAGGAGGTCTACTAATGCCTGCACCTGCAACATGTAAGATAAGTCCCCAAGAGGGGTCAGTACGAAGAATGTACTGAGTATGTAAGGCCATAAGAAAACTGCATCAATACATGAGAATTTCAATGGAAATAATCATAAGAGAAACTCTATATGTGAAACCATGTACCTTTCTATTATTATTACCTTCGATCATTCAAACATATCCTTATCATTCATATGATAACTTTCATTCAATAGATTCTTCCTTTGCTTAACATTTATTATCATTATGATTAGTCATTCAACATACATCCACTCTTTTGGTGGGTTAACATACATCCACTCTATGGTGGGCAATAACATACATCCACTCTTTGGTGGGCAATAACATACATCCACTCTTTGGTAGGCAATAACATACATCCACACTTTGGTGGGCAATAACGTACATCCACTCTTTGGTGGGCAATGACATACATCTACTCCATGGGTAGGCCAACATACATCCACTCTATGGTGGGTTAATAACATACATCTACTCCATGGGTAGGGTTAACATTACATAACATTGCTTTCTTTTCTTTCATTATTCTTTACTTCATTTCTCTTTCTTTCATACAATGAGTGATACCTTGATGATAGAAGCATTCGTGAAACTTGTAACACAATATATATTACTTCACATCTTTACTCTTGTAATATTGGTATCTTTACTTGTGAGGGATAAATACATTAACTTGTACATTACTTCTTTCATTACTTTTGAGAGATTGATTCTTTTGCTTATGAGAGATTAGAACAATGATAGTCACAACTTTCTTTGAAGCTTTGGATCAACAACCAATGAATGAGGAACATGAGATTAAACGTTATCGGAAACATAGCCTTCGTGGCAACATAACATTATTGGAACCATTGGACAATAATAAATGCACAAGATTCATGAGTATAACCACTATTGAAACTTTGGAACATAACCTTACTAGGCTTTTGAAACATTACCCATGAATATGAGACATGTGTATAACTCTCTTGGAACTTGGACTCATAACATGATTGGAATAATGCTATTCACCTAAACAAGCTCTCTTTACCTCATCGCTCTTGTTGGGATAATTCTCTTAGGATCTACAACAATGACAACTTAAGAACTACCGCCCACAATTGAAAGACAAGTGGATCATAATTCATCTAAGAATAATACACCTATGAATACCAATATATATCAACCTTAATTGGTATACTATAGATCCCCCTTGGAATAGAACACTTTTGAAATCTTAGGATAATAATCACTAAACACGATACATGTGGATATCAACTGCTCACCAACCTGAGATGCAATACCTTAGAACATTTGAAACTCTTGACATATTAGCCAATGAATGCGAGTTAACCAATGGTCATAAGTCAATTAATGAACATAAGTCAACCAATGAACATGGGTCATATGATTCACCATTGACCAATGAATAAGGAACATTTGAGTAACTCTAGCCAACTATCGGATACGGAATACCTTAGAGTATTTCGGAATCGAATGAGTACCATGACAATGTGAACACCATACGTTGCAGAAGGAAATAGAAGAGTAACCTTACATACCTTTAATTCCAAGTATGAGTACACAAGTCTATATATGAACACAACAGTCCAGCTTCTTCCTTATGTTTCACTCTACAATACAAGTCCACAATGGAACTCTCGTTAACAATTATTTACCGTACAAGTGTACAAAATGACAATGAACCATATGACTGCTGTATAACTTCATTTCACTCCTTAAAATACAACTCACTGCATCATCATGTCAATAATACCATAACATTACACTCATTGACAAAAATTTCATACAACAATAGCATTTCGCATCACACTTACCCTTTATGCCTTCTCATTTTCATTCCGTCACATTTACGCTTATCAATTTGCCTCATAACCACATATGAACAACCATACACATTTAATACAGTCCAAAATACCTTCACACGACACTTTAAAGTCATTAAAACGACATCACAAGTTGATAATTACATCCATGAAGGGTATAGGGGTTTCGGGGGGCCAAAGGGATGCAAAAACAAGCAATTCGAAGTTCTGGGCCGATCTGCTAAGCCACCTGCGCCCGTAGGTGGATGACCTGTGTCCGCAGGTGACCTTTGGCAGTAGCCAGAGGCACCTGCGTTGGCACCTGCGCCCGCAGGTGCTTCGTCTGCGAGGGCGGGTGCCCGTTTTGGTCCGAAATGGTCTTTTTGGGGTCTTTTTATGCAATGAATGGTCCATGATCATAACCAAACTTAGTTTAACATATTTTTGATCATCTAACATGCCAACAATCAGCCATGGTCTCACAACACACATAACATCACCAAAATGACACTTTACGGCCAATCCGTCACCAAGACCATAACCAATTTCACAATAGAAATTCCAAATATTATACACCATGACCAAACAAGGGGAGACTATAATCACATCTCACATGAAAATATTGAACCCATAAAATTCATTTTCTTCAAGATCACAAGCCCATGTTCAAGTTTACAAGGCAAAATCATCCTCCGATTTAGCAAACACGCAATATTACACACATAGTGAATTCTCAATACATCACCAACATAACCAACATCATATATGCACCCTCTCATGCACATAATATATTAAACCATGAGAATAAATACTTACCAAGGATTGAAAAGAGTTGATCTTGGCCAAAGGGATGAAGGCCTAGGGTTTATGTGTAGAGAGAAATTTTTGGGAAATTTCTAGAAAAAGCATGAGAGTTCCAAATGAGCTAAAATCTGATTTTTGGCTCTATTTATAGCCCCTCACTAATAATCCTTATCCATACACTTAGTGGGTCACTTGGTCAATGAAAGAGCAATAAAAGCATGTGTCAAATTTCCATTTGGGCCATGTCTTCTTATTAATTTGGGCCTCATTTGGCCCAATGACCCATGACTCATTAATACCCAATAATTTAATGTGTAATTCATCAAGTCTCTCATATTTTACTAATTCCACAAATGTAAACGTGGTCATATGGGTTCGGAAACGTACGGGGTGTTACAAAAATGTAGGATGTTGGTTGAAATATGTGTTGGATTTATTGGGTAGGTGAACTTTGCATAGTGGAATAGCCTATTTTCTGAATATCTTTTTAAATTAAATAGATCTCTATCCAACAAAAAAAATTGAATGAACTATTTAATAAAGTATGGGATAGCCAAGCTCATTTTCAATGTCTACAATTGGCTACACTGATTGATACCATAATTTGAGTTATAAGGGATTAGTTGAGTGATTTCACTTCCTTAAACAAAAAAAAAAGTGAGATAATTTCTTCAACTTGAGTGAGCTTTTAAGGAATTCACTTTAAATAATGAGGTATACAATTAACAAGCTCTCCTAATTTTTATACTTTCAGATACGGTGTAACGATTTATATCAGCTAAGTCAAGAACTGATTTTGTAATGATATGTCTACAAGATAGGATAGATAGCAAGGTAAACAAGAATAACAACATACCCATTGTAATCCCACAAATAGAGTCTTAGAGGTAAGAGTTAATTACACATCATCCAAGCAGGAAAAATGGTGAGTTAAACAATTTATAAAGTGCTCCTAATTTTTATCCTTTCGAATGGAATAACAAATTTTTTAGCAGAATCAACAACTGATTGTAGTAATACAACCTTAAAGCAAGATAAGTAGCATTCTAAAGAAAAAGGATTCTTAAGATGGTACATGAGATCAATATAGGAGGAGCATACCTGTACTTCTTTGAGGATTAAAGTACCTTCTGCTTGAACTTAAAAAACTCTTATGATGGTACATGAGATTAATCACATACCATACTGCATGACATTGTAAAGGTGAACATCAATAATCACTTCCATCTTCGATTTGATACTTCCCTTGCATTTTTAGCCCTCGCCATATGACTTTATATTAATCATATTAATAGAAAAGACATGTTTGTATCTACTACATCTGTGTGTTTCATGTCTGCTGAAAGTTTTTCCTCTGATTAACTAAATCAACATTGATTGCTATGTTGATGTTAATTAGAACTTACATTTGTGTTTCTCATATATCATTGCCCCTTTATTCTGATCTTTTATTGTGTTAATCATCTTTAATTATTTTGCAGGCTATAAAAGAGATGATAGAAAGACTTAATATACATCCAATCACTCCTGAAATACCAGATTGGATATGTAAGTTGCAAGTTGTAGATATTTGCAGGCCAGGAGAAGGTAGAAAACGGAAGATAAAATATATGAACATAATCTTTCAAGATGAATAGGTAATTTCCTGTTTTGAAAATCAAATCAACTGCTTACATTCCCTACTTCTGTCTCTTATATTATTACCCACGATTCAGAACAACCAAATAAAAGTAATTATTTACGGTGATGATATCCCCCCTTATTAAGATATGTTCAAACTATTTCACACCTATTTGATAACGAGTGCACGCGTACAGCAACCGACTTTGAGATATGAAAAGCCTTTGCATACATTTGAGTGAATTATTGACAAAAAGACCATAGTTGATTCAATTGGTAGAGATAACTTGGATGAAGATGAGTTGCCACCACCCAGAACTCAATATTACATCATTTTAGGATCAATGATCAAGCCTCCCGAGCTACCAAGAAACAACTTAAGACTGCAGAATATAGTATGATAATTTTACTCTTTCTACCACTAAATATCTACTTTAGCACAAGTTAACATGTTTTCTTTTCACACATTTATCTATTAATGACAAGTCATTTTCTCAACAGATGTACTGGCAATAGTTGTCAACTGTTGTCCATCAAGATATGTTGCAAGCGTGCAGAAAAGATTGCAAGAACTCGTTGTCATTGACACCAAGTAAGTATATTTGCCAAATTTTTCAACATTATTATTGTTTCACAATGTAAAATATACAACATATTAATTATTTTAATGTACAGAGGGAATGAGCTTTCACATTCACATTATGGGAAGAAGCTCTTATTGAAGACGAAGGCAGGAAACTTCTTACATAGTTCCAACAACGTCCGATCATCTGTGTCAGGCGTATTGGGCTATCCAAGTTCAATGGTATGCCAAACAGTACAATTCTGCAAATAATATAAGCCACCCATCTTATACGTAGCAGCTACATCAAGTTCCATTTTCTTAAATCAAGTATTACTGCGATTAATTTATTTATATCAACTTTTACTTTCTTAAATAAAATCATTATTATTATAATTAATGTAGGTATATCATTAACAGCAGAATTTAACACAATGATACAGATTGATCCACCTTATTCAGAATGCGTACAACTGCACTCATGGTATCAACTTACTCTTCTCTATTTTGTACTGATTTCTTCCTTATTATTATTATGCTAAAATGTTTAAAATTTCCCCTCAAATAGGGTTGCAGAAAAACAGTGAAATGCTCAACTCCTTTGCTGCGAGAAGCACATCTCAATCTGGATCTTTGGTCTCTGTTTTAGTAGATAAAGAAATAGTGTCAATCGCCAGCATTCAGTCATAACAAGATGTTAGTATAATTTCTATTCACTTGATTCATTATTTGTACCAGAATTTATCATTATGATGGTTAGTATCACCTTTTTCATAGGGGCGCTCCTTCACCATTGAAGAAAAAATATCCCTGCCAAACAACCACAAATGTTGTTATAATTTAACCTGTTCAAACTGTCCACAAGAAGTCAGAAGTCTAGTGAAAATAAAATTTCGTTGTATGAATTGTCATCAACAAAATATGTTGAGTCTCAGGTACTTTTATTCTAATATTATGGGCATAGTCAGTCATAATGTCAGTAAAATCTCTCTTCTTATTAAGCAAAGTACTAACACATATTACTACAAGTGTTGATTTGATGTGAATCTTGAAGATGACTTTGGCTCAATAATTGAAATAGTTAGTGACGAAGTAAGGGAAAAGTTATTATCTCTTACTGCAGAACAAATATACGAGCTTAGTTCAACTAAGGTAAAACAAATTAACTATCTAATGTACACATCAACTTAATGATTCAACAAACAGAAAAACAATATATTTTTTCACAGAATGAGTCCCAGTCGACGCAAAGTGATCAAATCAGAGTGAATCAGAATTTGTTCAGGTTTCAAGTGAAAAAATCACTTTCTCGCACTGATCACACAATCTCTGGAAAATTCTACATTTTATCTTGCACTAAAAAAGAAGACATGATACCTTCTCTCCCTGCACCATCCACAACTGACACCAATGAAGGAAGCAAAAGGCAAAAAAAGTATTTGACTTCTTCTGCTGAACAAGCATAACAACAAAATGAACAACATGACATGCTCAAGATGAAACAGAGAATGGAGCCACAAACTCCAATGAAAATGAAATATATGTTGCCAAAAAACTCCTTTCTTATTCTTTCTCTCAATATTTATAATAGCTTCAATATAATTACTATCATATAGTTCATCTTTCTATATATTGTGCCCTCTTTCATTCTTCTTCATAAACACATTTACAGGTTGATCAGGTTTCTTTTTGCAATCACTTTTGGGTTTTGTAAAACAAAGGTAATAAATATCAATAATTCTTCACCTTTTTGTGAATCCATGGTTTCTTAAGTCTCTTTTAAGGCAGTTCTGCCATGAACAATCTATAAATAAATAGTTGTTTATAAATTATTCTGTGATATGTATTAATAATCTTTTTCCTTTATATTTACAGTTTTTTGTGACTCCTTTTGCCGCTTGCTCCTGAGTTTTTGTCTATGCACTTGATGTTCTGACAATAGTTGTACTCATGAAACAAGATAATCAAAATTACACCTTCCTTTTATTCTTTACCACCGCTTCTTTTACAGTTAGAACTCATATAATCAAAATGAGAACCCTTAGTCATCCTTTCGTCAACTGATTTACAGTTTACTGTCTAAGTGAATAGTATTGTTTATGCAATTTATGTGTGTTTCTCTATTTTCTCCCCTCCTTTGCGTCCTACAAGAGCTAAAATAGTAACTCTTATTTATAATTTTAGAAAAAATACTGAGAAGAAAAAACAAACATTTACAGATCATATTCATAACTACTACGATCCTCCTAATTAATTTGAATAATGCTTCACTAAGCATAATATATTTTGCAAATACGCATATTAGATTAAGGAAATTAGTCTACAATAAGACTACCTAAATCACAGAAAGCATGACTATTGGACACAGTCATTACCTCATCAGTTAAAACACTTTAGTTTGATTGTTGCTCTATTTTTGTTATTGAAAAACTTGTCACCTTCTTAAATATAATGTCAAAAGTATTAAGTAGGTATTATCTACTAACCTACTAAGGTCTAAATGTATATATTTAGTTCCTACAGGATGGTTTTTATTTATTCTTAGTTCGTACATTTGAGAACATTTCTCTTTGATCTTCACTCCAACATTACTCATGTTACTTGACACGAAATAGTCTCTGTTTGATAAATACTTATCTGCACTTGGTGAATACATCAAACCATACTAACTTATCAGGGTAGGTTATAAATTAAGCTGAGAATATATGAGTATTAATTAACTATAGTTTAGTAATGAGAGTGTGAATTAAGACATGTGTCATGTATTCATTGATTGGTATAAGCACTCCCTATCACTAAACTGCATCAAGTTAAATGGTTAACATATAAGTTAAGAACGTCATCCATTCATCTTCTCTAATTATCATGAATATTCACATATATTTTTTGGCATTGCAGAAAACATATATTTGATGAGCTAGGAATAGTAGTTACTTAAAGAGGGGTATACTCTAAAACATCAATGGCCTTAGCTTTTGCACTTAAGAAATGCATTTCGCTTTCTTTTCTTAGATTATGTACATGGACCATAACTTAGGTATATACTTACATTAAGCCTGGGTTTGAACCTACATAGATTCTGTTAAACTCATCTGGCATAGTTACCAAAAATTCACAGAAATTGAACTTTTATGAAAATGACATATTTCTAATACCGATAAATTATTCTAAGAAGAGATGCTATTATTTTGTGAATTGGTCAATATTGTTATGATATTAGAACTATGTACTGTTTTCTAGACCTGGACAACTAAGAACTACTATATGTTTTCATGCAACTTATTCCGACACCAATAACTGACGTTGTAGTAATTCTAGCATTACCTACAATAGGTTTATTGTTCTACAGAGGGAGTATTATAAGTTTCATTTTACCAAGTTTATTATGTTCTCCTTTTAAGATTATTTCTTGATAAAATATGGTCCTAACGCATGATTGTTATTGTCATTTATGCAATGATTTGTATTGTCCTTAAATTCTTCAGTTCCTTATCTATTCATACTAGCGAAATACAGGTTAATTGTATTTGGCAGGAAAATATCCAAGGACAGATTGTCATTTCCAAGAAAGACACCTTATAAGCTAGAGGTAGTGATGCAAGCCGAGCTTCATCAATACCATGGAATGAAGAATTGAAGCTCAAGAATATGGTTAAGTGGAAGTACAAGGATGAAAGGTAAAAAAGAAGAAGAAAGAGGCTATGGATGCAAAAGTGACTATTCTTAACATTAAAGTCTCATGCTAAAGAAAACTCTTATTTCATTAAGGGTATTTTAGTAATTACTAGTGTAGGCTATAAATAAGAGAGAAGAGCTCACTTTAGGAGACTAATTTGATATGAGATATTGAGGTGTGAAAACTCTTGTGAGAGTTTAGGCTAAGGCCTTGGTTGCTAAACAATATTGATGGGATTGCTTGCTTGAGGATATCATTCCTCTTGAGGGTGTCTCGATAGTATAGGTGCTTGTTTGGATTCTTAATAGGAGGTCTTGGTTTTCATATAGCCATGGTTGCCTATTAGATCTCATGCTTGTGTCTTGCTTTCATAGGTTTAGATGTTTATCTTGAATATTAAGGAGACCTTTACTTTAATATAGTATTGGTTGCCTTGAGTTCAATTTGTGTCTCTACCTTTCTATCCTTTTTATCTTTAATTTCGTGTTCTTAGATTTAGGGTTTCTTTTTAGCTTCCGCGTATTCTATCTTGTATCATTTGGTATTAGAGCCTAGGTTAAGATTTGTTTTCACAAATCTTAATCTTGGGATATTGATCTATTCAAAAAAAAAATAAATCAAAAATTATCCAAAAATCCCAAAAAAAAAAAGCTGATTTTTTTTTTGTTTTGATTTGTTTTTTTTAACACTAGATCTTGATTTCCTAGTGTTTTTTGAGTCTAGATTTCAAATTTCATTCAAATCAGAGTTGTAGAAGTGAAGTTACCATTTTTTAAGCTTTTGAGTTTTTGAAACTTGAAAAGTGGATTTATTTTTGGCTTGAAGTTGAGAGCTAAAAATTATTAGGGATTGTTAGTGCCGTTGAAAGGAGCACGTGGGCAAAAATTTCATTGAATTTGGACCAAAAATGAAGAAGTTATGAGTATTTGAAGATTGAGATTTTTCTTGTGTTCTTGAACATCTTCATCTTGTTCTTAAAGAAGAAAATAGAAAGAGTATACTTTGATCCAAAATCTTCAAGTCAAAGTTGGTCAAAGATGTTTGTGGGTCCAAGTGGCAATTAGTTGAAAAAATAAATAAATCGAAATCTGGAAAAAAAAAAAGAAAAAAAAAGTGTCAAAAAAACGTTTTTGAGTTTTTGAGATTTTTGATTTTATGATTTTTGAGTCTTTTTGTGTTTCTAGTACTAGAATCTTGTTCCCTATTTGAGTCGATATCTAAGATTTGAGCTAATTTCAGGTTGATTTGAGTATTCCACCATTATTGGAGCTTGAGTTTGAAGAAAATTTGAAGTGGGTTCTCAAATCTGAAATTATTGGTTGAGTTTTTGGTCTTAAAAATGTTTGGGGTTTGTTCGGAAGCTTGAAAGGAGCTTAGGTTTCGGATTTCATCATATTCCGAGTTCGTTTGCTTGAGGGTCAAAATTTGAATGTTCTTGTGTTCTTCATGTTCTTCAAATCTTTTTGAAGAAGAATATTCAAAAAGGGTGTGTTTGATCCAAAAGGAGTGAAAGAAAAAAGAGGTGTACTTGTTTATGCCAAGGAATATTCCAAAATTCCAAGAGAAAGAAGGATAAGGTTAGTACAAAAGGGGAATATTCCAAAACAGGAAAGGACAAAAATAGAAGGGACCACAAGGAATTCAAGGCTGCCATGAGGATCTTGTTGTTGCTTGTTTCCCCTATGGTTTTGCTAGGTTTGGATTTGAGGACAAATCCTTTTCAAGAAAGGGAGAATGATGCAAGTCGAGCTTCATCAATACCATGAAATGAAGAATTGAAGCTCAAGAATATGCTTAAGTGGAAGTACAGGGATGAAAGGTAAAAAAGAAGAAGAAAGAGGTTATGGATGCAAAAGTGGCTATTCTTAACATTAAAGCCTCATGCTAAAGAAGACCCTTATTTCATTAAGGGTATTTTTGTAATTACTAGTGTAGGCTATAAATAAGAGAGAAGAGCTTACTTTTGGAGACTAATTTGCTATGAGATATTGATGTGTGAAAACTCTTGTGAGAGTTTAGGCTAAGGCCTTGGTTGCTAATCAATGTTGATGGGATTGCTTGCTTGAGGATATCATTCCTCTTGAGGGTGTCTCGATAGTATAGGTGCTTGTTTGGATTCTTAGTAGGAGGTCTTGGTTTTTGTATAGCCATGGTTGCCTATTATATCTCATGCTAGTGTCTTGCTTTCATAGGTTTAGATGTTTATCTTGAATATTAAGGAGGCCTTTACTTTAATATAGTATTGGTTGCCTTGAGTTCAATTTGTGTCTCTACCTTTCTATCCTTTTTATCTTTAATTTCGTGTTCTTAGATTTTAGTGTTTCTTTTTAGCTTCCGCGTATTCTGTCTTGTATCATTTGGTATCAGAGCCGAGCTTAGAATCGTCCCCACGATTCTAGTCTTGGGTTTGTTATCTTGAAAATCACAAAAAAAAAAAAAAAAACATTTTTGAGATTTTTGAGTTTATGATTTTTGAGTCTTTTTGTGTTTCTAGTACTAGAATCTTGTTCCCTAGTACTATTTGAGTCGATATCTAAAATTTGAGCTAATTTCGGGTTGATTTGAGTATTCCACCATTATTGGAGCTTGAGTTTGAAGAAAATTTGAAGTGGGTTCTCAAATCTGAAATTATTGGTTGAGTGTTTGGTCTTAAAAATGTTTGGAGTTTGTTCGGAAGCTTGAAAGGAGCTTCGGTTTCGAATTTCATCAAATTCCGAGTTAGTTTGCTTGAGGGTCAAAATTTGAATGTTCGTGTGTTCTTCATGTTCTTCATATCTTGTTAAAGAAGAATATTCAAAAAGGGTGTGTTTGATCCAAAAGGAGTGAAAGAAAAAGGAGGCGTACTTGTTTATGCCAAGGAATATTCCAAAATTCCAAGAGAAAGAAGGATAAGGTTAGTACAAAAGGGGAATATTCCAAAAGAGGAAAGGATAAAAATAGAAGGGACCACAAGGAATTCAAGGCTGCCATGAGAATTTTGTTGTTGCTTGTTTCCCCTATGGTTTTGCTAGGTTTGGATTTGAGGACAAATCCTTTTCAAGAAAGGGAGAATGATGCAAGCCAAGTTTCATTAATATCATGGAATGACGAGTTGAAGCTTGAGAATATGCTAAAGTGAAAGTACAAGGGAGAAAGGTGAAAAGGGGAGAAAGAGGCTAAGGACGCAGAGTGGCTATTCTTGACATTCAAGCCTACATGCTAAAGAAGACCCTTATTTCATTAAGAGTATTTTTGTAATTACTAGTTTAGGCTATAAATAAGAGAGAATAGCTCATTTTAGAGATAGATTATTTTGATATGATATTTTGAAAGAGAGAAACTCTTGAGAGAGTTAAGGCTAAGGCCATAGTTGCTAGGAAATGTTGATGGGATTGCTTGCTTGAGGATATCATTCCTCTTGAGGGTGTCTCGATAGTATAGGTGCTTGTTTGGATTCTTAGTAGGAGGTCTTGGTTTTCGTATAGCCATGGTTGCCTATTATATCTCATGCTAGTGTCTTGCTTTCATAGGTTTAGATGTTTATCTTGAATATTAAGGAGGCCTTTACTTTAATATAGTATTGGTTGCCTTGAGTTCAATTTGTGTCTCTACCTTTCTATCCTTTTTATCTTTAATTTCGTGTTCTTAGATTTTAGTGTTTCTTTTTAGCTTCCGCGTATTCTGTCTTGTATCATTTGGTATCAGAGCCGAGCTTAGAATCGTCCCCACGATTCTAGTCTTGGGTTTGTTATCTTGAAAATCACAAAAAAAAAAAAAACCATTTTTGAGATTTTTGAGTTTATGATTTTTGAGTCTTTTTGTGTTTCTAGTACTAGAATCTTGTTCCCTAGTACTATTTGAGTCGATATCTAAAATTTGAGCTAATTTCGGGTTGATTTGAGTATTCCACCATTATTGGAGCTTGAGTTTGAAGAAAATTTGAAGTGGGTTCTCAAATCTGAAATTATTGGTTGAGTGTTTGGTCTTAAAAATGTTTGGAGTTTGTTCGGAAGCTTGAAAGGAGCTTCGGTTTTGAATTTCATCAAATTCCGAGTTAGTTTGCTTGAGGGTCAAAATTTGAATGTTCGTGTGTTCTTCATGTTCTTCATATCTTGTTGAAGAAGAATATTCAAAAAGGGTGTGTTTGATCCAAAAGGAGTGAAAGAAAAAGGAGGCGTACTTGTTTATGCCAAGGAATATTCCAAAATTCCAAGAGAAAGAAGGATAAGGTTAGTACAAAAGGGGAATATTCCAAAAGAGGAAAGGATAAAAATAGAAGGGACCACAAGGAATTCAAGGCTGCCATGAGAATTTTGTTGTTGCTTGTTTCCCCTATGGTTTTGCTAGGTTTGGATTTGAGGACAAATCCTTTTCAAGAAAGGGAGAATGATGCAAGCCAAGCTTCATTAATATCATGGAATGACGAGTTGAAGCTTGAGAATATGCTAAAGTGAAAGTACAAGGGAGAAAGGTGAAAAGGGGAGAAAGAGGCTAAGGACGCAGAGTGGCTATTCTTGACATTCAAGCCTACATGCTAAAGAAGACCCTTATTTTATTAAGAGTATTTTTGTAATTACTAGTTTAGGCTATAAATAAGAGAGAATAGCTCATTTTAGAGATAGATTATTTTGATATGATATTTTGAAAGAGAGAAACTCTTGAGAGAGTTAAGGCTAAGGCCATAGTTGCTAGGAAATGTTGATGGGATTGCTTGCTTGAGGATATCATTCCTCTTGAGGGTGTCTCGATAGTATAGGTGCTTGTTTGGATTCTTAGTAGGAGGTCTTGGTTTTCGTATAGCCATGGTTGCCTATTATATCTCATGCTAGTGTCTTGCTTTCATAGGTTTAGATGTTTATCTTGAATATTAAGGAGGCCTTTACTTTAATATAGTATTGGTTGCCTTGAGTTCAATTTGTGTCTCTACCTTTCTATCCTTTTTATCTTTAATTTCGTGTTCTTAGATTTTAGTGTTTCTTTTTAGCTTCCGCGTATTCTGTCTTGTATCATTTGGTATCAGAGCCGAGCTTAGAATCGTCCCCACGATTCTAGTCTTGGGTTTGTTATCTTGAAAATCACAAAAAAAAAAAAAACCGTTTTTGAGATTTTTGAGTTTATGATTTTTGAGTCTTTTTGTGTTTCTAGTACTAGAATCTTGTTCCCTAGTACTATTTGAGTCGATATCTAAAATTTGAGCTAATTTCGGGTTGATTTGAGTATTCCACCATTATTGGAGCTTGAGTTTGAAGAAAATTTGAAGTGGGTTCTCAAATCTGAAATTATTGGTTGAGTGTTTGGTCTTAAAAATGTTTGGAGTTTGTTCGGAAGCTTGAAAGGAGCTTCGGTTTCGAATTTCATCAAATTCCGAGTTAGTTTGCTTGAGGGTCAAAATTTGAATGTTCGTGTGTTCTTCATGTTCTTCATATCTTGTTGAAGAAGAATATTCAAAAAGGGTGTGTTTGATCCAAAAGGAGTGAAAGAAAAAGGAGGCGTACTTGTTTATGCCAAGGAATATTCCAAAATTCCAAGAGAAAGAAGGATAAGGTTAGTACAAAAGGGGAATATTCCAAAAGAGGAAAGGATAAAAATAGAAGGGACCACAAGGAATTCAAGGCTGCCATGAGAATTTTGTTGTTGCTTGTTTCCCCTATGGTTTTGCTAGGTTTGGATTTGAGGACAAATCCTTTTCAAGAAAGGGAGAATGATGCAAGCCAAGCTTCATTAATATCATGGAATGACGAGTTGAAGCTTGAGAATATGCTAAAGTGAAAGTACAAGGGAGAAAGGTGAAAAGGGGAGAAAGAGGCTAAGGACGCAGAGTGGCTATTCTTGACATTCAAGCCTACATGCTAAAGAAGACCCTTATTTCATTAAGCGTATTTTTGTAATTACTAGTTTAGGCTATAAATAAGAGAGAATAGCTCATTTTAGAGATAGATTATTTTGATATGATATTTTGAAAGAGAGAAACTCTTGAGAGAGTTAAGGCTAAGGCCATAGTTGCTAGAAAATGTTGATGGGATTGCTTGCTTGAGGATATCATTCCTCTTGAGGGTGTCTCGATAGCATAGGTGCTTGTTTGGATTCTTAGTAGGAGGTCTTGGTTTTCGTATAGCCATGGTTGCCTATTATATCTCATGCTAGTGTCTTGCTTTCATAGGTTTAGATGTTTATCTTGAATATTAAGGAGGCCTTTACTTTAATATAGTATTGGTTGCCTTGAGTTCAATTTGTGTCTCTACCTTTCTATCCTTTTTATCTTTAATTTCGTGTTCTTAGATTTTAGTGTTTCTTTTTAGCTTCCGCGTATTCTGTCTTGTATCATTTGGTATCAGAGCCGAGCTTAGAATCGTCCCCACGATTCTAGTCTTGGGTTTGTTATCTTGAAAATCACAAAAAAAAAAAAACCGTTTTTGAGATTTTTGAGTTTATGATTTTTGAGTCTTTTTGTGTTTCTAGTACTAGAATCTTGTTCCCTAGTACTATTTGAGTCGATATCTAAAATTTGAGCTAATTTCGGGTTGATTTGAGTATTCCACCATTATTGGAGCTTGAGTTTGAAGAAAATTTGAAGTGGGTTCTCAAATCTGAAATTATTGGTTGAGTGTTTGGTCTTAAAAATGTTTGGAGTTTGTTCGGAAGCTTGAAAGGAGCTTCGGTTTCGAATTTCATCAAATTCCGAGTTAGTTTGCTTGAGGGTCAAAATTTGAATGTTCGTGTGTTCTTCATGTTCTTCATATCTTGTTGAAGAAGAATATTCAAAAAGGGTGTGTTTGATCCAAAAGGAGTGAAAGAAAAAGGAGGCGTACTTGTTTATGCCAAGGAATATTCCAAAATTCCAAGAGAAAGAAGGATAAGGTTAGTACAAAAGGGGAATATTCCAAAAGAGGAAAGGATAAAAATAGAAGGGACCACAAGGAATTCAAGGCTGCCATGAGAATTTTGTTGTTGCTTGTTTTCCCTATGGTTTTGCTAGGTTTGGATTTGAGGACAAATCCTTTTCAAGAAAGGGAGAATGATGCAAGCCAAGTTTCATTAATATCATGGAATGACGAGTTGAAGCTTGAGAATATGCTAAAGTGAAAGTACAAGGGAGAAAGGTGAAAAGGGGAGAAAGAGGCTAAGGACGCAGAGTGGCTATTCTTGACATTCAAGCCTACATGCTAAAGAAGACCCTTATTTCATTAAGAGTATTTTTGTAATTACTAGTTTAGGCTATAAATAAGAGAGAATAGCTCATTTTAGAGATAAATTATTTTGATATGATATTTTGAAAGAGAGAAACTCTTGAGAGAGTTAAGGCTAAGGCCATAGTTGCTAGGAAATGTTGATGGGATTGCTTGCTTGAGGATATCATTCCTCTTGAGGGTGTCTCGATAGTATAGGTGCTTGTTTGGATTCTTAGTAGGAGGTCTTGGTTTTCGTATAGCCATGGTTGCCTATTATATCTCATGCTAGTGTCTTGCTTTCATAGGTTTAGATGTTTATCTTGAATATTAAGGAGGCCTTTACTTTAATATAGTATTGGTTGCCTTGAGTTCAATTTGTGTCTCTACCTTTCTATCCTTTTTATCTTTAATTTCGTGTTCTTAGATTTTAGTGTTTCTTTTTAGCTTCCGCGTATTCTGTCTTGTATCATTTGGTATCAGAGCCGAGCTTAGAATCGTCCCCACGATTCTAGTCTTGGGTTTGTTATCTTGAAAATCACAAAAAAAAAAAAAACCGTTTTTGAGATTTTTGAGTTTATGATTTTTGAGTCTTTTTGTGTTTCTAGTACTAGAATCTTGTTCCCTAGTACTATTTGAGTCGATATCTAAAATTTGAGCTAATTTCGGGTTGATTTGAGTATTCCACCATTATTGGAGCTTGAGTTTGAAGAAAATTTGAAGTGGGTTCTCAAATCTGAAATTATTGGTTGAGTGTTTGGTCTTAAAAATGTTTGGAGTTTGTTCGGAAGCTTGAAAGGAGCTTCGGTTTTGAATTTCATCAAATTCCGAGTTAGTTTGCTTGAGGGTCAAAATTTGAATGTTCGTGTGTTCTTCATGTTCTTCATATCTTGTTGAAGAAGAATATTCAAAAAGGGTGTGTTTGATCCAAAAGGAGTGAAAGAAAAAGGAGGCGTACTTGTTTATGCCAAGGAATATTCCAAAATTCCAAGAGAAAGAAGGATAAGGTTAGTACAAAAGGGGAATATTCCAAAAGAGGAAAGGATAAAAATAGAAGGGACCACAAGGAATTCAAGGCTGCCATGAGAATTTTGTTGTTGCTTGTTTCCCCTATGGTTTTGCTAGGTTTGGATTTGAGGACAAATCCTTTTCAAGAAAGGGAGAATGATGCAAGCCAAGCTTCATTAATATCATGGAATGACGAGTTGAAGCTTGAGAATATGCTAAAGTGAAAGTACAAGGGAGAAAGGTGAAAAGGGGAGAAAGAGGCTAAGGACGCAGAGTGGCTATTCTTGACATTCAAGCCTACATGCTAAAGAAGACCCTTATTTTATTAAGAGTATTTTTGTAATTACTAGTTTAGGCTATAAATAAGAGAGAATAGCTCATTTTAGAGATAGATTATTTTGATATGATATTTTGAAAGAGAGAAACTCTTGAGAGAGTTAAGGCTAAGGCCATAGTTGCTAGGAAATGTTGATGGGATTGCTTGCTTGAGGATATCATTCCTCTTGAGGGTGTCTCGATAGTATAGGTGCTTGTTTGGATTCTTAGTAGGAGGTCTTGGTTTTCGTATAGCCATGGTTGCCTATTATATCTCATGCTAGTGTCTTGCTTTCATAGGTTTAGATGTTTATCTTGAATATTAAGGAGGCCTTTACTTTAATATAGTATTGGTTGCCTTGAGTTCAATTTGTGTCTCTACCTTTCTATCCTTTTTATCTTTAATTTCGTGTTCTTAGATTTTAGTGTTTCTTTTTAGCTTCCGCGTATTCTGTCTTGTATCATTTGGTATCAGAGCCGAGCTTAGAATCGTCCCCACGATTCTAGTCTTGGGTTTGTTATCTTGAAAATCACAAAAAAAAAAAAAACCGTTTTTGAGATTTTTGAGTTTATGATTTTTGAGTCTTTTTGTGTTTCTAGTACTAGAATCTTGTTCCCTAGTACTATTTGAGTCGATATCTAAAATTTGAGCTAATTTCGGGTTGATTTGAGTATTCCACCATTATTGGAGCTTGAGTTTGAAGAAAATTTGAAGTGGGTTCTCAAATCTGAAATTATTGGTTGAGTGTTTGGTCTTAAAAATGTTTGGAGTTTGTTCGGAAGCTTGAAAGGAGCTTCGGTTTTGAATTTCATCAAATTCCGAGTTAGTTTGCTTGAGGGTCAAAATTTGAATGTTCGTGTGTTCTTCATGTTCTTCATATCTTGTTGAAGAAGAATATTCAAAAAGGGTGTGTTTGATCCAAAAGGAGTGAAAGAAAAAGGAGGCGTACTTGTTTATGCCAAGGAATATTCCAAAATTCCAAGAGAAAGAAGGATAAGGTTAGTACAAAAGGGGAATATTCCAAAAGAGGAAAGGATAAAAATAGAAGGGACCACAAGGAATTCAAGGCTGCCATGAGAATTTTGTTGTTGCTTGTTTCCCCTATGGTTTTGCTAGGTTTGGATTTGAGGACAAATCCTTTTCAAGAAAGGGAGAATGATGCAAGCCAAGCTTCATTAATATCATGGAATGACGAGTTGAAGCTTGAGAATATGCTAAAGTGAAAGTACAAGGGAGAAAGGTGAAAAGGGGAGAAAGAGGCTAAGGACGCAGAGTGGCTATTCTTGACATTCAAGCCTACATGCTAAAGAAGACCCTTATTTCATTAAGAGTATTTTTGTAATTACTAGTTTAGGCTATAAATAAGAGAGAATAGCTCATTTTAGAGATAGATTATTTTGATATGATATTTTGAAAGAGAGAAACTCTTGAGAGAGTTAAGGCTAAGGCCATAGTTGCTAGGAAATGTTGATGGGATTGCTTGCTTGAGGATATCATTCCTCTTGAGGGTGTCTCGATAGTATAGGTGCTTGTTTGGATTCTTAGTAGGAGGTCTTGGTTTTCGTATAGCCATGGTTGCCTATTATATCTCATGCTAGTGTCTTGCTTTCATAGGTTTAGATGTTTATCTTGAATATTAAGGAGGCCTTTACTTTAATATAGTATTGGTTGCCTTGAGTTCAATTTGTGTCTCTACCTTTCTATCCTTTTTATCTTTAATTTCGTGTTCTTAGATTTTAGTGTTTCTTTTTAGCTTCCGCGTATTCTGTCTTGTATCATTTGGTATCAGAGCCGAGCTTAGAATCGTCCCCACGATTCTAGTCTTGGGTTTGTTATCTTGAAAATCACAAAAAAAAAAAACCGTTTTTGAGATTTTTGAGTTTATGATTTTTGAGTCTTTTTGTGTTTCTAGTACTAGAATCTTGTTCCCTAGTACTATTTGAGTCGATATCTAAAATTTGAGCTAATTTCGGGTTGATTTGAGTATTCCACCATTATTGGAGCTTGAGTTTGAAGAAAATTTGAAGTGGGTTCTCAAATCTGAAATTATTGGTTGAGTGTTTGGTCTTAAAAATGTTTGGAGTTTGTTCGGAAGCTTGAAAGGAGCTTCGGTTTCGAATTTCATCAAATTCCGAGTTAGTTTGCTTGAGGGTCAAAATTTGAATGTTCGTGTGTTCTTCATGTTCTTCATATCTTGTTGAAGAAGAATATTCAAAAAGGGTGTGTTTGATCCAAAAGGAGTGAAAGAAAAAGGAGGCGTACTTGTTTATGCCAAGGAATATTCCAAAATTCCAAGAGAAAGAAGGATAAGGTTAGTACAAAAGGGGAATATTCCAAAAGAGGAAAGGATAAAAATAGAAGGGACCACAAGGAATTCAAGGCTGCCATGAGAATTTTGTTGTTGCTTGTTTCCCCTATGGTTTTGCTAGGTTTGGATTTGAGGACAAATCCTTTTCAAGAAAGGGAGAATGATGCAAGCCAAGTTTCATTAATATCATGGAATGACGAGTTGAAGCTTGAGAATATGCTAAAGTGAAAGTACAAGGGAGAAAGGTGAAAAGGGGAGAAAGAGGCTAAGGACGCAGAGTGGCTATTCTTGACATTCAAGCCTACATGCTAAAGAAGACCCTTATTTCATTAAGAGTATTTTTGTAATTACTAGTTTAGGCTATAAATAAGAGAGAATAGCTCATTTTAGAGATAGATTATTTTGATATGATATTTTGAAAGAGAGAAACTCTTGAGAGAGTTAAGGCTAAGGCCATAGTTGCTAGGAGATGTTGATGGGATTGCTTGCTTGAGGATATCATTCCTCTTGAGGGTGTCTCGATAGTATAGGTGCTTGTTTGGATTCTTAGTAGGAGGTCTTGGTTTTCGTATAGCCATGGTTGCCTATTATATCTCATGCTAGTGTCTTGCTTTCATAGGTTTAGATGTTTATCTTGAATATTAAGGAGGCCTTTACTTTAATATAGTATTGGTTGCCTTGAGTTCAATTTGTGTCTCTACCTTTCTATCCTTTTTATCTTTAATTTCGTGTTCTTAGATTTTAGTGTTTCTTTTTAGCTTCCGCGTATTCTGTCTTGTATCATTTGGTATCAGAGCCGAGCTTAGAATCGTCCCCACGATTCTAGTCTTGGGTTTGTTATCTTGAAAATCACAAAAAAAAAAAAACCGTTTTTGAGATTTTTGAGTTTATGATTTTTGAGTCTTTTTGTGTTTCTAGTACTAGAATCTTGTTCCCTAGTACTATTTGAGTCGATATCTAAAATTTGAGCTAATTTTGGGTTGATTTGAGTATTCCACCATTATTGGAGCTTGAGTTTGAAGAAAATTTGAAGTGGGTTCTCAAATCTGAAATTATTGGTTGAGTGTTTGGTCTTAAAAATGTTTGGAGTTTGTTCGGAAGCTTGAAAGGAGCTTCGGTTTTGAATTTCATCAAATTCCGAGTTAGTTTGCTTGAGGGTCAAAATTTGAATGTTCGTGTGTTCTTCATGTTCTTCATATCTTGTTGAAGAAGAATATTCAAAAAGGGTGTGTTTGATCCAAAAGGAGTGAAAGAAAAAAGGAGGTGTACTTGTTTATGCCAAGGAATATTCCAAAATTCCAAGAGAAAAAAGGATAAGGTTAGTACAAAAGGGGAATATTCCAAAAGAGGAAAGGATAAAAATAGAAGGGACCACAAGGAATTCAAGGCTGCCATGAGAATTTTGTTGTTGCTTGTTTCCCCTATGGTTTTGCTAGGTTTGGATTTGAGGACAAATCCTTTTCAAGAAAGGGAGAATGATGCAAGCCAAGCTTCATTAATATCATGGAATGACGAGTTGAAGCTTGAGAATATGCTAAAGTGAAAGTACAAGGGAGAAAGGTGAAAAGGGGAGAAAGAGGCTAAGGACGCAGAGTGGCTATTCTTGACATTCAAGCCTACATGCTAAAGAAGACCCTTATTTCATTAAGGGTATTTTTGTAATTACTAGTTTAGGCTATAAATAAGAGAGAATAGCTCATTTTAGAGATAGATTATTTTGATATGATATTTTGAAAGAGAGAAACTCTTGAGAGAGTTAAGGCTAAGGCCATAGTTGCTAGGAAATGTTGATGGGATTGCTTGCTTGAGGATATCATTCCTCTTGAGGGTGTCTCGATAGTATAGGTGCTTGTTTGGATTCTTAATAGGAGGTCTTGGTTTTCGTATAGCCATGGTTGCCTATTAGATCTCATGCTTGTGTCTTGGTTTCATAGGTTTAGATATTTATTTTGAATATTAAGGAGGTCTTTACTTTAATATAGTATTGGTTGCCTTGATTTCAATTTGTGTCTCTACCTTTCTATCCTTTTATCTTTAATTTTGTATTCTTAGATTTTAGGGTTTCGTTCATCTTCCGCGTATTCCGTCTCGTATCAGGTAGAACTCTTCGATCATAACCAAATAAAACTATTTTATGGGTACAGAATCTGGTGATACATTTAATTAAAACAAAATAGAAAAGATTTTCATAGTTTTGAAGTTCTGAATACTGATTAATATAGACTCTTAAGACCTCTTATATGTTGCTTCTATTACTTTACACCAACTTTTACTTTGAAGCACCGACTCTTTTATGACTTTATTACTGTATTTTCAGGTGTATTGGATATTCATTGGGTTTCCTTTAGTTTCTTGCTTGATCTCTAAAGAGGAATACTGCATTTTCAGGTGTATTGGATAGATTATTTGTGTAGGTTATTATAAGAGAACAGACAATGAAACTTTTGAGAAGGTAGCCGTGGAAGTGGAATAATTTCAAGCCCTGTCTGCCAAACAAGTAAGCCATCTATAAAAGTCTTCAATTACATTCTTCTGTGTTCATGCTTTATATGGTACGTATGCAATTGCCCGTTACCACCATATCCCATTTCATATCTATATTTCAAAAAAGACATTCGGCTTCTGATAACGCTCACGTTATACCTCAAGGGTATAAGCGATAGTTGTCAATATAATTACCCTATTTAGAGTCGGGGTCGAATCCACAAGGAATGAAAGTGATAGCTTTCACCTCTAAGTGTCAAAAGCAACTAGTACTAACATGTGATGCTATAATAATGATGCGTAAAAGTAAATGGGGGGTTTAGTTTATCAATTTGTAATTATCAAAGTAATCATAATTGGAAATGTACAATTCAAAGATTAGAGAAATAGAGTTGAAATCGAGTGTAATACAGGACTTGGGGTTATGCTATTGTAAGAGTGAAAGGATGTACGGGTGATTGAATATTTGTCTAAATTTAGCTAAGAGTTAAGGGTAAGCTAGATTATGAGTACTTAGTGTTGATTTGTCAATCAAACACCAAGATGTCACAAGTGGGTTCTTTCGAACACCTCACAAGTGTGTCTATATAACCAATCTAATACCTCAATTAGCGTCCTTATGTCTAAGAGACGCTATTAAATGATAAATATCAAGTTATTGTTCACTCCTATTCCTCACCCTCATCCCCTTTGTCAAGGATGATAAGAGTTCAAGAGTTAATTAGAGTTTACAATCTCTAATTTTAGATCGAAAACATGGAATAGGAATAAAACCCACAACAATTATCTAACTAGGAAGACAAATAAACAACACCCATACAGTTATCATATCTTACTCAAGCATAAACCCAAGAAAAGAAATTTGCTACTCATAGAAAGAGAAAGAGGAAAATTACCCAAGTTCTCCTTCCATTGTTCCATTGAATCAAAGATTATCACAAGATTTAAGATCCAAATTAAATACAAAGTAAAAGAAAGTAACTAATTTCACTCTTAGGGTTTCACTCTATGTTATCAAGCTTCAAAAAGTGCAAAAGTTGGAGTTCTAGAGATGAAAAACCCCTTTTAAAGCCCCAAATTCACGCTCCTCAAAATTACAAAATTGCCACCACACTGGTCACCTGCTGGCGCAGAACCCTTAATGCAGACGCCACTGCCTCGACTCACTCTTGCTACCTGCGTGCGCATCTCATGACATGCGTGCGCAGGTGGCTTCAAAACTTTCAATATGTTGGTTTTAAGCTCCTTTTCTCCACTTCTCGCATCCCAATTGACTCGTATGGATAGCTCGACCTTATATTCACTCATTACCTGCACAAAAGAGCTATGTAACATGAGAATTACATCGAATCAATGAAAAATAAGAGATAATTCAATCTTAAACGTGTTAAGAAGCTGGTAGATTGCCAACTTAGCAACCCCCAAACTTAAATTGTTGCTTGTCCTCAAGTAATCAAGAATGTTCATAATGAAAAAGAGAGCTCTTAACTATAAAACAACCACAAAAGACTACACTAGCCAACTAAGACTACAAAGTTCAATCGGTTCCTCCAACAAGTCATGAAAAATAAGTAAATCAAGCTTTTCCTTTCAAGAGCCAATTTTCATCAAGCATGGGTGTAAGAAATCAACAAGTAAGAATTTCAAATCGAGATGTTTCTCGAGGTGTGACACAAGATTTTTAATGATTGCCTCAACTTCAATTTGCGGTTTGTCTTGCTCATTTTCTCCAATTAAAAGTAAGACATCACTCTCCGCTTTAAGGTATAAATGCCTCTCACTTGCAAAAATTTGCTCCACTCACACAAAACAATGTAAATCATAAGAAGCATAAAGATAGAAAGAACTTTCGCTCACACTCACAAAAAAATTCAAGTATAACAAGTAGAACCATAGGCTTGCCCTTTGTGTTATTCGCCACTAATGGAGACCTACAAGGTTTGAGGTCATCAAGGACTTACGGGCATAATGAAGGTTAGGGTGAGGGAAAGGATTTATGGATCAAGTGACTAGAGGATCTCCCTAAACACAATCACTTTATCACTTCTTAGGCCCACTTATTTCAAATTTTCCACATTATTCACCCTAGTTTGTTTTGCCTTTGCTACTTTTGATCTCTAACCTCTTTTTGCTAAACATCTGCAAGAACTTCCCTCTTTATTTGCTTTTTCGGTTCTTTCAAGAGACTTTCTACTCCTTAGCCATTAATGCCCCTCTTTTCTTCTTGAAAGCCTTTTTACTTTTCTCGAATCACTTCTAAGGGCTAGGCTCTATGCTCTCGTTTGCGAGCACATTCTTGTCTTATGAATCATTTAATGAGACAACCAAGCATACACCTCTCTGAACAATCTTGTACATCTCATTTCCCCCAAACTTAGGTTTTGAGTTCATCTTAATCATTCTCACAATCATGCATCTCCAAACTTAGGCATTTGCCTACATTGACCTACATAAGAACCATGCAATGTGTTTACGGAGGTTGGGTGACAAAAGAGGGGTTTGGAAAAGACCAAAATAGGGTGTCATAGTATGGTTATCTCCAAGGAAAAAAAATTGGGAAGAGGTTCAAATGGGTTAACTAGGGACAAATGTCAAGGTGAGATTTAGGTCATGTGACGGTTCAAGAATGGCCTCGGGTCATCCTCCAAACCAAGTTTGGTCTCAAATTTGCCTTGAATACACGTGGGGCAAGTTCTATGCTACCATGTGTGCACAAAAATTGATAAAAAAACCTTACCACACAAGGCACCCTATTTCTTAAAATAGAAAGCTAGTCTTCCAACCAATTTGAGCAAATGAACTTGACAAACTACTCCGAGTCGGAGACTCTTCTTTTATGAAGAAAGAGCCCAAAATTGAATTAAAAGGTCACGACTCAAGAGAAAGAGAGAAATCGCTTTGCTCTTTCATTTTCAAAAACCATTTTCAAAGACTATTTTGCTTTTCACAAATCATTTTGCTTGCCACGAAAAATTTTGGAGGGTACTTTTCAAACTTTTTCAACCACCACTTGACTCTAACTTAAAACAATGGGCATTTCCCCTAAGAATGTTGCCCTATCCATCTATCATGACAAAAAGAGATGCTCCTTGGGAAAGAATCGAGTTTCAAAGAAAACCCTTGGAGTTTATTTGATACGTATAGACACAAGACCAATAGAACGATACACATGTTTAAAATAGACATCACCCAAATAAGAATCGATATAAGAACAATGAAATCTAGGTCTCAACTAATAACAAACGCATAATATGGGCCCGACAAGGGCAATATCAGAATCAAAATCATAAAGAAGGTCCAACGAAGGCAATATTTGAATCAAAATCATAAAGAAGGCAGGGCGAGGGCAATATCCAAATAACATCATGAAATAATATTACAGACCATCAAATAAAATTCCCCACCCCCCAACTAAAGAACATTGTATTATCCGCAATTCAATAATGTAGAATGAGAAAAGAGGAGGGTAAAGACTCCCTGAGGCACACTAGGTGCACGGATCCGCATCATGTGATGATTGTAACTGAACTGCAGCGTAATACTAGAAGCTTCCTCACACTGGGCTCCTGTAACTATAACTTAAGGAATATGTACCTCCTCGGGAGGCTGAGAGCTAGAACTAGCACCAACCATCCTCGCATGCTGCTCCTCAATGGATTGCCACTTGGCTAGCTCTACCTGTTGGACCTCAGAAATCCCCGTGCTAAAATCAATCCCTATCTCCTCTCCCACAGTAGAATACCCGAACAAGTCAGCAAATGGTAAGACTAGACCAGTAGCAACCTGTGGATGGTAACTTGGGCATCATCAAGAGTGAAGGAGGGTTGGATCAACTAGAAATCCAAACGCAGGCAATCAAGGTTAGTCCTCAAAGTAGCAACTGTCTCGCTATCCCCTCTGGTATCAATCGCGGATAATCTTCGCTCATAGTCTGACATTTAAGCATGTAGAGGCCCAAGACTCCTCTCAATAGCCACCTGAATGAAATGGGGGATATCAGCTACCAACCGAGATATGTAACTATCATTTACCAAAGTCATGGCGGCAACATTAGCAAATGTCATAGTAGAAGATTGTGGAGGCTGGGTAAACTGAGTATTGCTTAAAGGAGGCAGTGCCTGGGGTGGATCAATAACCAGAGTAGTATTACTAGAGATCGGTGGAGCATCAGATGCATGTGAAGTTAAAGGGAAGGTACTAGTGCCCTCAATAATAGGTATCTCACCCAAGGACGAACCTCACCAATCTTTCTTTTCATTCCCACCGGATTGTCATCATCTTGACTAGTCCAAATATCAATAACTCCGGTGCATTTTATTTTCTTGTCAATCTTGGGGAATAGAGGAACCTTGTGAACAACACATAATATGAAGATAAGAGCGGGAAAAGGCAACAAAGTGCCCAATTATTTGGATTTGAGCTTGATCACTTTGGCAATAATCTCTCCCAGATTAACATCCAATTTATCCATGATGCACCCAACAATGATAGCCCTTTCAATGGTGACGTCTTGATTGTTGGTAGAGGGAAAGAACCGATTACCCACAAAGCCAAGCCAATGCTTGGCTTGAATAGAAAGGTCCCTCATTTTAATTTGTCCCAATCCATTGGCCCAAAGAGAAAGGCCCTTTGCAATTATCCAGGCAAGCCAAGGAAAATGGACATGCCCACCTAGCACCCGCTTCTTGTATTTAATCCTGGGTGCATACTCACAACCAAAGTAGAGCTTGTTTATCGCGGAGGCGGAGCAAGGCACCTCAACCCCTCTAACAAGCACACTAGGCAAACAAGGTTGGTCCGCCAACGGTGGTTTGTACATGCGTTGGTTGTGTCGGATGACATAAGTGGCATAGAATTCTCTAACGAGATTAGGATAGAAAAAATTGGGAGGAGATTCAGGATCCAGATCTGTGAAGACTTCCCACCCAAACTTGTTGACTTGCCTTACGATATCCGGGAAGTGATCATGAACACCTTTCAAGGTAAACACTTTTTCGGGATTGAAACCCCGAGTGTCAACCTATTCATCCTATAATTCACGTATTTCCTCGATTCCAAATTGGATTTTGTCTACATCCTTAGCTAATCCCTTTGAAAGATCAAGTGTTTTGAACATCGGGGATACTAGGAGCTTCTTATTGTATCGGTGTATTTCTAGGAAGTAGTAGCTATAGACTTGCCTTTGTCTTTGGTGTGATCCTTCTTTGCACCCCTCGACATCGATTTCTGTGGAGTCATCCCTAAAAAGAACACAAAAGAACCAAACAAAATAAAAAGAATAAGGTAAAACATGTTTTTGGACTTTTTTAGTATATATCATAAAAGAAAATAAAACTATGTTAAATGAGGTGAATGCAAGGCAAAATGTTATATGAAAACACAAGGGAGTAAATAAGCATGACTAACCATCAAATACTACCTAGTTAGCCTTGAAGTGTACAATCAACCCATGACCCTCACATGAATAAAAATGACGATTTGCCCTTAAGAATGGCGTCACCCGATCTATCATAGGGAAAAGCATATATTTTCGTCAACGGGTTTACTTGTATTTCCCCCTCGAGTTCTACACAAGACAACTAAAGCACACACTATACCCACTTTGAACTATCACACTCCTTGAAATACTATGTAACTCACATTATAACTTAAGAGTTAACCAAATGAATGAGCCAAATTTTATAATTCATCAACTAATAGCAAAAATCATACCAACAACCCTTCATGGGTATTTCAACAAACACTTGTTGCACATTATAAATTGGACTTGGTAAACAAGGGAGATGACACCTTAAAAAATTCCAAACTACACTTCACAACCACAAGAATTTTAAAACAATTATTTAATGATGGAATAACACTCAAAATATGCACAAAAAGTCTCAACTAGCTCTCTTAGATCACCCACAAAGAGAAAATACAAAGAAAAGTTCATATGGGAATTTTATCAAACACATAGGGTGCATAAGGTTAGGTACTCAAGAATTCCCTAATTTTCATATAAAAAATAACATCCATTCCAAATAATCCTCAAAAACATCAATGCTACTCCAAAAGAAATTAAAATAAACCAAATCATCACAAGAAACCAACATAGGATATGGTTCACCATTTTAACCCAAGAGATATTGAGTAAAAATTGTAATAAGTGAGATTACCAAACCAAGTCAAGAGGCAAGATAATGACAAGAGAATTGCAAGATTAAGGTCCCTGAAGTTGTAGTTGATGATGTGTGAGGGTGCTCTTGAAAGAAATTTTAAGAATTTTTGAAGTGTGATGAAAGAGAAAATTTTAGAAAAGAGAGAAGGAGAATCGGGTTTGTGTGATTTTATGTGTGGTGTGGATGTTTAAATTTTATGGGTATAAGTAAGGGTATTATTTTAAAAGGGTAATGGGCCAATCGGGTCGGGTCAGCCCATCAAATTAAATGAAGAATGGTTGGTGCACCAGGCCTCATCTGCGCCCCACCCTGCGCACGCATGTGGGCATACTGGGCTAGGCAGAATACCTGGGGTTTTACTTATCACCTGCGTTGGCCGACCTGCGCACGCATATGTCTGACCTGTGCCCGCAGGTGAATGTATTGGCATGAGGCAGTGAGGTCATTGGCAAGGCCACCTGCGTTGGCCAGCCTGTGCACGCATGTGCTTGGCCTGCGCCCGTAGGTGGCTATTTTCCCCCAAACCAGTGTGTCACCTTCACCTGGTAGCCACATGCACCCTGACATGAATGGGCATATGGGCATGTGCGCTAGCAGGTGCTGGATTTAGGCTAAACCAGTGTGTCACAGCTCCCATACTTAGAATTTTTCACCTGTATTCACCAAAATAACCTAAACTTAGTAATCAAACAAATAGAAAATGACAATAAGTAAGCTTGGGTTGCCTCCCAAGAAGAGCCTTGGTTATCGTCATGGCACGATGTTGTTCCACATCATTAAGCATCCTTAAAATGGAGCAACTCAACCTTAGCAGCTCCGGGTCCATCCACATAAAAATGTTTTAGCCTTTGACCATTCACCATGAACCTACTCTTCTTGTGGTCTTCCAACTCGATAGCCCCACAAGGATAGACATTAACCACCACAAAAGGGCCCGACCACTTGGATTTTAGTTTACCTGCAAAGAGGTTTAACCTCAAATTAAAGAGTAGTACTTCATTTCCCACATGAAACTCTCTTTACAAGATCTTAGCATCGTGCCATTTCTTTATTTTCTCCTTGTATAACGCCGACCTCTCATATTCCTTAAGTTGGAACTCCTCTAACTCATGAATTTGGTCTACTCTTGACTTGGAGGCATCCTCCCAATTCATATTCAACTTACGCAAGGCCCATAACACTTTGTACTCCAATTTAACGGGAAGGTGACAAGCCTTTTCGAACACCAATTGATAGGGAGACATGCCAATAGGAGTCTTAAATGCGGTACTATATGACCAAAGAGCATCATTAAGTTGTCTTACCCAATTCGTGCATCCGACATTTATGGTTTTCTCCAAGATTGACTCTATCTCCCGATTGAAAACCTCCACTTGACCACTCATTTGGGGATGATATGGAGTAGCCACTTTATGCTTCACCCCATACTTATCAAGCAACGCTCCAAACACCCGATTACAAAAGTGTGATCCACCATTGCTAAGAATTGCTCGAGGAATCCCGACCTTGTCAAAATATACTTCTTTAAAAGAAAGTGACACTCTTACTTTCATTGGTCGGTAGAGCAATTGCCTCCACCCATTTTGACACGTAATCAACCAATATGTACTTGTTCCCATATGAACTCACAAAGGGACCTATGAAATCGATGCCCCATACATCAAATAACTCTACCTCGAGGTCTGGCTTCAAGGGAATCTCATACCTCTTTGCATTTGGCATTGAGGACAGGTCTTTACCAAGTCATAAGCATCCCTATGAAGGGTCGGCCAATAGTATCCACTTTGAAGAACCTTTGCAGCAGTTCTAACACCACTATGATGGCCACCAAATAGAGATGAGTGGCAAGCTTCAAGAATGACCCACATTTCTGACTCCATCACACACATATGAATTACTCCATCTGCACACTCCTTAAATAAATAGGGTTCATCCCAACAATACCTTTTTACAGCATGGAGGAATCTCTTCTTTTGATAATGATTTAAATCATCAGAAAGTAACCCACATACGACATAGTTTGCATAGTCCGTATACCATGGTTCTATGCTTCCCGAAAGTGCCATAATTAGTTCGTCGGGAAATATTTCATCAATTTCAATTTCATCCGACTTCTCACTATTGGATTCAAGGTGGGATAGATGGTCCGCCACTTGGTTTTCACTACCTTTTCGATCCTTCAATTCAAAGTTAAATTTTTGAAGAAGCAAAATCTATCTAATCAACCTTGGCTTGGCCTCTTTCTTTTCCATCAAATACCGTAAGGAGGCATGATCGATATGCATAACAACTTTGGTACCTAATAAATATGCCCAAAACTTTTTGAACCCATAGACCACGGCTAGTAATTCTTGCTCCATAACGGTGTAGTTCTTTTGTGCATCATTCAATGATTTACTAGCATAGTAGATAGGATGAAAAAATTTCTCCTTTCTTTGTCCAAGTACAGACCCCAAGGCAAGTCCACTAGTATCACACATGATTTCGAATAGTTGTGACCAATTTGGAGCCACAATAATGGGGGCGGAGACAAGTTTCTCCTTGAGGCAATTGAATTCCTTCAAACACTGACCATCAAACTCAAACTTAGCTTCCTTCTCAAGAAGCTTGCGCATAGGATGAAAAATCTTGGAGAAGTCTTTAATAAACCTCCTATAAGAACATGCATGGCCAAGAAAGTTTCTCACACCTTTTATGGATATTGGAGGAGGTAATTTTGAAATAACCTCCACTTTCACTTGATCAACTTGGATTCCTTGGCCTGAGATTTTGTGCCCAAGGACAATCCTTTCTCTCACCATATAGTGGCACTTCTCCCAATTCAACACAAGATTATTTGCCACACACCTTTCAAGCACCTTCTCCAAATGTTCAAGGCAATCCTCAAATGTATCACTAACAACCAAAAAATCATCCATAAATACCTCCATAGAATCCTCCACCATGTCTGAAAAGATTAAAAGCATACACCGTTGAAAGGTAGTCGGTGCATTGCATAGCCCGAAGGGCATGCGCTTGAAAGTGAAAGTTCCATAAGGACAAATGAAGGTCATTTTTTCTTGCTCTTCGGGGGCTATTGAAATTTGATTATAGCCCGAGTATCCATCAAGGAAGCAATACCAACCCCTTCCTGCTATCCTATCAAGCAATTGGTCTATGAAGGGCATGGGGAAATGATCCTTCTTGGTCTATGAATTCAATTTTCTATAATCAATGCACACTCTCCAACCAGTGACCGGACGGGCGGGTATAAGATCATTATTTTTGTTTAGGACTACCATGATACCACCTTTCTTGGGAACACATCGACGGGACTTACCCACATACTATCCGAAATAGGATAGACTACACCCGCATCAAGCCACTTGATAATTTCTTTCTTCACAACTTCTTGCATAGGAGGGTTTAATCTTCTTTGGTTTTCTACACTTGCTACACACTAGGGCTCAAGTTTGATCTTGTAGGTACATATACTAGGTGAAATTCCAATAATATTGGTTATGGTCCATCCAAGAGCCCTAATATACCGTATCACCACCGATTTCAATACCTCAATTTGCCAAGATAGCAAGTCTCCCACAATAATAATAGGTAGAGTCTCACCTTCTCCTAAGAACACATAACGGAGGTGAGGTGGCAATGGTTTGAGCTTAATTGCTGGTGGATCTTCAATTGAAGGCTTTGCAGGAGGAGTTTCTAAATTTTTCAAGTCAAGGTCCAACTTGCAAGGATTTTTGTGTAGGACCCAAGGCCTTTCAAAGATGCAACTACTTCATCATATCCTTCAATCCTCTCTCATTCAAGATTCCACAAGAATCCCACCAAAGGTTCACTAACAAAGTCAATTTCCATAGTATTAGCTACTTCGTCATCAATCACATCGATTACGGAGACAACTTGCAAATCCATAAGATGCTTCATGGATTTGCAAACGCTAAATGACACCTCTTTATTATTTACTCAAAATTTCATTTCACCGCATTCAAAATCAACTAGAGCACGTTCAGTAGCCAAGAATGTCCTTCCAAGAATAATGGGGACCTCATGGTCAATTTCACAATCCAAGATCACAAAATCGACCGGAAAGATGAAATAGTCCACCTTCATAAGTACATCATACAACACACCCACAATTTTTTTTATAGAACGATAGGCCATTAACAACCTCATTGTTGTTGGCTCTAGAGCACCCAAGCCTAACTTTTGAAACACGGCTAATGGCATCAAATTTATACTAGCCCCAAGATCGCACAAAGCTTTCCCGAATTTATACACTCCAATAGTACATGGGATGGTGAATGTCTCTGGGTCGTCCTTCTTCACAACTATTGTGCTAGACATGATAGCACTACAATAATGTGTCACTTTAATTATTTTGCAGTCCATGATTCGCTTCTTTATTACCAAGTCCTTCATAAATTTAGCATACCCAGTCATCTCTTGTAAGGCTCCGAACAATGGTATATTTACTAAATGGTTGCTAAATTTAGAAAGGAACTTCTTGAACTTTGAATCATCTTCCTTCATCTTAAGCCTTTGTGGGAATGGAGGAGGGATTTTGACTTGTGGCCTTGAGACAATCGAGTTTACATCCCGATTTGAATTACTACCATCAACCACTTGTGGTTCTACGTTGCTTTCAACCTTCTCTTCAACTTCTTTTGGCTTCTCAACACTTTGTTCTTTTGACATCAGAGTTTTATCTTTTGAATTATCAAGCTGCTTTCTCTTTTTGCTCATTTTTCCTCCAATACCCTTATTACTAAGGTCATTATCAAGATTTACAACATCATTCTCAAGATTTCTCCCACTTCTAGTGACGATTGGCATGATGTGAGCATCATTTTTTGGGTTTACAGCTGTATCACTAGAAAGACCTCCTCTTTGTCTTTGGTTCATTTGGGAAGAAAGCTAACCCATTTGGGTTTTAAGTTACTTTATCGATGCCGAGTGTGAGGTGATGGTTTGATTTAGATGTGACAAATTGCCTTTCATTTCTCTTAACATCTTATCACTTCCTTCAACACCTAAAAAGATATGAGCAAGCACATCTTCATTCTTATACTTCTTCGGATCAATAGAAGTTTCCTCTTTACCCTTAGCCCGATCATATATAGGAACATACCTATCATAGTCCCAATATTTATCTCGCCAATCATGGTCCCTATCCTTATCCCTCCATTCTCGGTCTCTATCACAATCCTTTTACTCACGATCTTTCCAATCCCGGTGTTTATCCATCCAACCTTGATTCCCGCCTTTTCTTTGATAGGTGGGGAGGGAACCCCCCATTTGATTTGACATAAAATGTATTTATTCATCAAGAGTTTCCGCTTCATCATCATCATAGGTCTTAGCACCCTTGGAAGCAACGACGTTAACCTCCTTTGGTGTTGACCCCATTACATATTTAGTGAGGAGTTCTAGTTGGGTCATCATTTTAGCTATACTCTTATCTCTCTCCTCATCCTTCTTTTTGTGCTCTTGGCTCACAAAAAATACGGAGGGAGCCCCCACGACCACCTTGAAATCTTTTGTATGCCAACCTCGACTTTGTTTAGTGACTTGGTCCAATAATGTCGATGCAACACTATAAGTTTGTTTCACCAAAGATCCCCCAGCCATATTTTCTGCAACCATTTTGTTCAATTGATCTAATGCTCGATAAAATATTTGGAGGAGCATTTTATCCGGAACCTCGTGAGTTGTACATTGCATCAACTTCTTGTTAAACCTTTGCCAAGCCTCATGTAATGGTTCACCATTCAATTGGCGGTAGTTAATAATCTCATCTCTCAATTGTAACATTCGGGATGGTGGAAAAAATCTATCTAAGAATGCTTCCATCAATTCCACCCATGTAGTTATTGAACTTGCGGGCAATTTCCTCAACCACAAAACGGCTTCGCCAGTCAATGAAAAGGGGAAGAGTCTCAATCGGATGGACTCTTGTGATGTGGGCGCTATCAAATGGCATGTATACATCAATGAAATTCGTCAAATGCATACATCTTCATGTGCTTGAACCCCATATAATCCCTTCATTTGAAGGAGATAGAGCATTATGCTAGTAACATGAAACACTCTGTTGCCTTCCGCGGGCGGGATGCGGATGGCACTAGCTCTCCCTGCATTTCCCAACTGGTCTTCATCCTCTAAATGTCCGTTGAATAAAGCGGTATGACTACTGTTTTGACATATTGATTAGTGAAGACTTTGGTTATCACCTGAAGAGAACAAAAACAACAAATAAAGTAAACTTACACCACGGCAACCACTAGTAACTTAAAAAACTAAAAAGAATGAATGCTATATTTCATTCCCCGACAATGGCGCCATTTTTGATAACGCTCAAGTTATACCTCAAGAGTATAAGCGATCGTTGTCAATATAATCACTTAACTTATAGTCGGGGTCGAATCCACAAGGAATGAATGCGATAACTTTCACCTCTAAGTGTCAAAAACAACTAGTACTAACATGTAATGCTATAATAATGATGTGCAAAAGTAAATGGGGGGTTTAGTTTATCAATTTGTAATTATCATAGTAATCGTAGTTGGAAATGCACAATTCAAAGATTAGAGAAATAGAGTTGAAATCGAGTGTAATACGGGACTTGGGATTATGCTATTGAAGAGTGAAAGGATGTACGGGTGATTGAATATTTGTCTAGATTTAGCTAAGCGTTAAGGGTAAGCTAGACTATGAGTACTTAGTGTTGATTTGTTAATCAAACACCAAGATGTCATAAGTGGGTTCTTTCGAACACCTTACAAGTGTGTCTAGATAATCAATCTAATACCTCAACTAGCGTCCTTATGTCTAAGAGATGCTATTAAATGATAAATTTACACAACCCCTTTACATCGTTCTATTCGTGCTTGAAAAATGACGTGATCAAAGAATTATTGTCTTTTTAAAGAGGGTCACGAAACATAAAGGGTTAACTAAAGCATTGGTCATTCTTGACTGGTATAAAAAATAATACGCAAATCTCAATCTTACTACACATACCACTCTTCTATCCCTATTCCATGTTAATTTGAAAACACTAGACATCGGCGAAAAGCATATTCATGTAAACTTAGGAACTCCAACTAATACCAAGAGGGATGCTGTGTTTGATACTAAAAATGCTTAGCCAAAATAGGATTCATTTTGGCTAGAGCGCCCAAATCAGCTATATATTTGACACGGGTTTGTCGTAATGCTAAAACTATGGTGAATGCATCTATCTCCATTGATGCAGTGATGTAAAAGATATGCCGAAAGCTAGCCAACTCCGCTTTCTAACGAGGTTAAGGCGTGACCTAGAAAATGGAAACAATGAGACCTGTGGTCTCATCAAATAAGAAGTTCAAAGATGGAGACCAGGTTCGGCATGAAATCATAAAGGTTTGAGGGCCCGTGGGTCAAAGAAAAGGAAAGGTCCTACTTTTTGGATGGAACCGTATGATGCGAGAGTGTCATGTACGCTTCCTTTGAGAAGGGTGTGGTACCACCACCTATCAGGCCCGACGAGCAGTCCACGAAGCTGCATCCCTACTCACCTGGTCTATGCACATCGCTCTCTCTAGGAGGTTGGTCGCCTATCCTAGATCTTCCCATTTCCAAGAAGATATTGGGCTCGATCTGGTTTAGTATCAAAGTGATTTTTTTTTGTTCCTATATATATGGGTTCGTGCAGCATTTCTACGATATCATTATGATCAATTAATGGGACTTGCTCGGAAAGTGTTCTTGCCTTTTGAATCACCCACCGAATATTCCTATTTTCCATTATACTAACCAAATCCATTCAAAAGGGTTGTGAGTCACCTGGGCTATGGATTTTTCCATTGGTTGATTCTTGAAATTGAAAAAAAATTGGGTCCAGACCCACAAATGAATAGGAAGCAAGGCAAGGGTCCTTTATTAAAAAGAGGAAAAGAGGGGTGTGGCTTTGTTCTGGGGGGTGTAACGCCGTCAACTTCTTGGTAAAAAGGAGGAAGATGACTTTAATCTCTTGTTTCAGAGAAATAAGTGGCTCACAAGGAATGGAAAGAAACATATTATATTTGATCTCTAAGTCCGTACATAGCAATCATGGGTGGGTCATCACTTGTAGGAATGACATAATGTTAATCCATGTTCCACACGGCCAAGGAAGCATCGATTTTTAATCTCATTATGACTTGGTCGTTTGGAAAATCCATTGTTACAATCAGATCCAAAAAATGAGAAATCAATCAAAATGGACCTGAATTGAATCATGACTATATAAGTTATTCTGATTTTAAGAGATTTAAGACCGAATCGAAGGCGGTAAGCATTCTGTAATCAGTCCAAGTTTTCCAGGCTTCCCATTCTCTTTGTATGAAAAGTAGGAGTAGGAAATGTTGTAGGTAAAGTCGTCCAGTAGTACATCCGTAAGCCTTCCATGTATTGCATTCGTTCGTCAGGGAATCCCTATGTTCACTCCCATCAGGGGAATTTTCCTTGATTTTATTTTTATTACGTACAAGTGGGTCCTATAACTTATCTTGGTTTCCCTCTATATATAGGAGTTCAGAAGATCATCTAATTCACTGGAATGGTCTCTAAAGTGATTTCTAAGATCAAGGGATGGAAACTTTTATTAGCACCGGACCTTGAGTCGAATTGATCATGTCATGTGCAACGTCCATCAATGATGGTTCATTAATGTCCATTGATTTAGACTCCTTCCCTCTTCTGGCGCATATCACGGTGAGGTCTTCGACTGGGGTGAAGTCATAACAAGGTAGCCGTAGGGGAACCTGTGGCTGGATTGAATCTTTCATGATGAAAATGCACTCTTCCCCCAACTTTCCAACATAGGGGGTTAGCTTACTTCCACTGGTGGTGGGCGGGCGAAGGGTCCAAAGGACACTTAGCCGAGTGAATCAATAAGAGAAATTCCTTCCTCTATGATCAAATCGTGGGTAAAGCCTTTAGTTGGAGATGAATCAGTTTATAGACTAATTTCATCTTTTCTTAGCCTCACTGTTTTTGAAGATTTGGGAGGTATTTGCATCTATACAAGCAGTGGCGGCTCAGGCATACCACCTGTGGGTGATATCACTCGGGTTTTACTCGATATAACCTTAAAGAATCTTTTCGATAGTCAAAAATTTTGGAGTTGACTCCCGGCATGTTCAATAGTGATCTTTTGGCCATTGAAAGGGCACCCAATGGTAAACTATGGTTTACTGACATCAGGAAATATATTGAACACCAAACGTATCCCAAAGATGTAATAGAAAATGATAAGAAGACAATCAGGAGGTTGGCAATGCAATTCATTGCGCGGGGATGCGATTCGCTAAACTGGGGCAAATCTTTCCCCTATCTCTAAAAGAGGCCCTTGGGCCTATCTATTTCCCTAGCGAACGAAGTCTAGTCTTCTTACCAAGATAAGTAGGAGTGGTCAAGCCCTGCAATGAGATCATGCGGGGATGGTTTTGTGTCTATTACCAGTTCTTCCTCCTGAGTTGAGACCGATCATTCAGATAGATGGGGGTAAACTAATGAGCTCAGATATTAATGAACTCTATAGAAGACTTATCTATCGGAACAATACCCTTACCGATCTATTAACAACAAGTAGATCTACGCCAGGAGAATTAGTAATATGTCAAGAGAAATTAGTACAAGAAGCCGTGAATACACTTCTTAATAATGGAATCCGGGGACAACCAATGAGGAACAGTCATAATAAAGTATACAAGTCATTTTCAATAGCAAGTTATTGTTCACTCCTATTCCTCACCCTCATCCCCTTTGTCAAGGATGATAAGAGTTATAGAGTTAATTAGAGTTTGCAACCTCTAATTTTAGATTGAAAACATGGAATAGGAATAAAACCCATTACAATTATCTAACTAGGAAGACAAATAAACAACACCCATACAATTATCACATCTTACTCAAGCATAACCCCAAGCAAAAAAATTAGCTACTCATAGAAAGAGAAAGAGGAAAATTACCCAAGTTCTCCTCCCATTTTTTCATTGAATCAAAGATTATCACAAGATTTATGTCACGCCTCAAATTCCATTGGAGCGAACTGGCACCCGAAGCCGTTAAGTTTCGAGAGAACCAACCTATGATCGAGTACATTCATATGCATGTCACTAAATGAACAACATTCTGCTACATATAGACACAAGATATCAATGACGGGAGTCATGGAAAGACATTCAAATAGATATGAAACTTGGCTATTAGGGCCACCACATCAAAAGAGTATACATTCCTTCGTTCATCTTACAACGTCTACAAAGCTTCTAACAGATACATAACCATGCCTATAGTCGGGATAAGTCCCCGCTTTATAGAACTGTTACACAGTACCAAAACAAGTGTATACAACAAGTGACTCGGAAAGCACCGAACCAATCTGGAGCTCACCAATAGTCCGCAGATGACCTGTATCTTACTGTGGAGGTCCACTAGCTCATGTGCCTACAACAAGTAAGGTAAGTCCCCCAAGGGACGTCAGTACAAAAGAATGTACTGAGTATGTAAGGCTACAAGCAACTGCATGAAATATAGGAACTCAAATGGAATCAAATACAAGTGAATAGTCAATATTGATAAACCACCGTTCTGTATGTGTGGAACCATGTACATTTCCTTCATTACTTTCTTTGTTTTTACGTTCATATCAATATCAACATCAATCATATAATGCCCGATCCCCAACTGATCAGTGGAAAATAACATTGGGATCGTCTCTAGCTAGGCTTTCGCCCCTTTGAGCTACCACCCATAAATCAATAAAGCAGGTTTGGCCCGAGCTAGGTTTTCACCCCTTTGGGCTTCCCCCTATATCCAATAATCAATCGGGATCATCTCTAGCTAGGCTTTTTCCCTTTTGAGCTACCATCCGTACTCAAACAACTATGCATTACTTCATTTCTTTACTTTTGTGAGATTGATACATTGGTGGTCATAACATTATTGGAGCTTTGAAACAATAGGCCACAAATAAAAGACACGTGGATAAAAATTACTAATAACCTGAAATGAGATACGTTAAGACATTTTTGGAGTGGAAACACGTACGGTAATGATGAGAACAATAAGTGTTGCCAAAGAATACGGAAAAGAGTAACCTTACATACATTATCTCCTCACCACGTGAATACAACAATGTTTCAGCTCCTTCCTTATGTATTACTCTACAATACAAGTACATAATGGAGCTAACATTAACAACTAATTACACTACAAATTCACAAGAAGGTAATTAGTTACTTAACGGGAAGTAAAACCCGTCCAACATTCCAAACACATGGTGCATCATTCCACCTTCCTTCCTACTGCCATATAACTTCATTCCACCCTTCTACAATATAATTTACTGCCTCACAACACTAATAATACCAAAACAGTCTGCACATCAACATAGACGTTACAAACCGATAGGATTTCATACCAAGTTCATACTTCACAATTTTACCTTAATGCAACTCCACATAATTATTCCATAGAGTCACATAATTACCTTCCACAACAATATACCAAAAATAGTCCACACAGTTTCAGATTTTACTTTTAACATAATAAGAAAGTATTCTCTTTTCACTACGCCAAACGTTCCATATAAAAACACGTATAAACATTTCCATCAAGCCATACACAAGGGGAACGAATTAGGGACATAACCACACATTAATCTACTGAAATTTCATCCATATAATTCTATTCCTTCAATACCTTAAGTCCCTTTTCAAGTTTAAACCACAAAAAGGCAAATCCTTTAGCCTAAAGCACCAGTGGACTGCCACTTACAAAGTGGACTGCCCTATGCTTTTTAAACATAACCAACATGTTTCCCACCATATATCATGCATGTATTACATTAATATATAAGGGTAAACACTTACCAAGGCTTACAAAGAGATGATCTTGTCCAAAGTGGTTGCTTAGGGTTTGAGAGAAAAGGAAATATCTTTTGAAAAATTCTAGAATTGTCAAGTGTGTTGTGGTGAATAAAATCTGATTTTTTCTAAGTGTAATGTGTGGAAATGATCTGATTTTTCAGCTTAAATACTCCCTTTTCCACCACCTCATTATGGCCAAGTTTAGCCAATTTATTGGCTAAGAGACACCAAGTTATTAGTGTGTTGACTTGGTCCATTTTAAATGGATCATTACCACTCTTGCCACCTGCATGAGTATCTCATGACATGCGTGCGCAGATGGCTTCAAAACTTCTAATATGTTGGTTTTAAGCTCCTTTTCTGCACTTCTCGCATCCCAATTGATTCGTAAGGATAGCTCGACCTCATATTCACTCATTACCTGCACAAAAGAGCTATATAACATGAGAATTACATCGAATCGATGCAAAATAAGAGATAATTCAAGCTTAACGTGTTAAGAAGCTTGTAGATTGCCAACTTATCAGCTTCGTATTTTAACGCAAAATTCATTTTCCACTTTGATTTACTTGGATGCTAATTTTAGAGTGAAGTTTGGCATTTTCTTCGAGTATAGTATGTGGTATTTTGTTATTAGTGCAATGTGGTTGAAATGTTATCTGGGTTTGTTTTATACCCTTCTTGCTTGTTCTTAAAGTGAACAGTTCTGGAACTTGTGGTGACCAAGTCTGAAGAAGAGTTATGTCGTATAGTATATGACTATTTTGTTTAATAGTACAATGTGGTTGAAATGCTATCTAGGGTTTCTGCTTCCACTGAAAAGCATTCGGGTGAAGAATTTGCCAAATTCTCAACATTGTTTGGTACTTTTTCCTTTCCTCATCCTGTTGGAAGATGTAGTGTTTTAGCTCTCAATTGGCACATTCTCTAGCATTGAAATTATGTCTATGTCTTCCATCTCAAGTACTGCATAACATATTATCATTAATACTTTTCCTTCTTTTTTCCAGTTAACGCACGGATGCAACTTTGCTGCCAACTACAACTACATGGATTCACATTTTCAACTCTGGCAATTTTTGTAGCAAAAAATGTTATATCAATGTAACATTTTTAGAGTCTATACAAATAAGTAAGCCTTGCCAATGTAATAGTATAAACTTTGTTCCACATAATATGAAGCATAACGTTGTATGACATTACTATAACATAGCACGACTTACTATTTCACTTACTGGTACTGCTTTCTTTAATATTAAAAAACCACACGGGCCATATAGTATGCAAATAATTGATAGATCATTGCTTCTAAAATTTAATGCAAAAAGTAAATATAAAAGTTGTTGGTATTTGCCCTGATTTTCTTACCATAATTGGGTTTTCCTTTTAGGAAAAGAAAAACATGAATTCTCCATATTTGGCTAATCCTTGTTCTTGTAGGAAAAGGTTATAGACTCTATAAATAGAGGATCCTTTCTTCTAGCTTGGCAACATCCTCAATGTAGTCATAAGGGCTTTGAGAGTATTGTTTGGGGGGAGACTTTGTGAGACACAAGTGTTGCGGTGTCACTTGTGTGAACCTCTTTTTTATTCTGAATGAATTGTGTGAGGTTGTCTCTCTTGACATTTTTTATTCTCGTTTATATAGTGGATTGCTCATCTCCTTTTGTGGACGTAGGTCGATTGACCGAACCACGTTAAATTATTGTGTCTTTTGGTTTATTTCTCACATGTCTTCTTATGTGACGTCTTTCGAGGTTTGCTTTTACTAGCTTCTGCATGACACCTGCTTATTTTGATCCTAACAAGTGGTATCAGAGCCTTGGTTGTCTATCAAGGGTTTTTGGATGGAGGCGAATATGAGCAAGATGGTATGTTTAAATGGGAGCAATTACAACATATGGAAGAGCAAGATGAAAGATCTTCTATTTGTGAAGAAGATGCATCTTTCCGTTTTTGCTGCTCATAAACCTGAGAATGTAACTGATGGAAATTGGGATTTTGAGCACCAACAAGTATGTGGATATATAAGGCAATGGGTTGAAGACAATGTTTGCAATCATATTGTGAATGACACATATGCTAGAACATTATGGGAAAAGTTGGAGACACTTTACGCTTCAAAAACAGGCAATAACAAGTTGTTCCTACTAAAGCAATTGATGACTTTTAAATACAAGGAGGGAAGTCCTATTCTTGACCATATAAATGATTTTAAAGGTGTCCTTGATCAACTTTCTTGAATGAGTGTTAATTTCGATGATGAGATACAAGGACTTTGGCTTCTGAATACTCTACCAGATTCTTGAGAGACTCTTCGTGTTTCTTTAACAAATTCAGCTCCTGGTGGCAAGGTGACTATGGAATTTGCCAAGAGTGGTGTTTTGAATGAAAAAGTAAGGAGAAAATCTCAGGGATCATCCTCACACTTGGATGTTCTATTTACAGAAGACCGAGGGAGAGACAAAACAAGAAACACAAGGAATAGAGATAAAAGTAGAAGCAAGTCAAGATCAGGGCATGAGAGTCGTTCATGCTACCATTGTGGCAAGAAAGGACATATTAAAAGGAATTGATATAGGTTGAAGCAAGAGGTTAGAGAAGGAAAGAAAGAAGAAAATAATGGAAATAATGTTGTTGCTGTTGTCCGAGATGACCTTCTCTTTGCTTGTGATAAAAATGTCATCAATTTTGTATCCCAAGATACTAATTGGATAGTAGATTCTGGAGCTACATCTCATGTCACACCGAGGAAAGACTTCTTTTCATCTTATACTCCTGTTAACTCTGGAGTGTTGAAGATGGGTAACGCTGGTGAGGTTAAAGTGTTTGGCTTTGGTACGATTTATTTGAAGACTAATATTGGTACAACGTTAGTCCTTCAGAATGTCAAACATGCTCCAGACATCCCTCTAAACTTGATATCTGTAGGGCAACTAGATTATGATGGCTACCATAATGACTTGTTCAATGGCATATGAAAGCTTACCAAAGGCGCATTAGTTGTGGCTCGAGGAAGAAAGTATTCTAATTTATACGTGAAGCAAGGATCTATCCTCAGTGACTCAGTAAATTTGGTGGAAAGTGACATTTTATTGGAGTTATGGCACAAGAGGCTCAGTCATATGAGCGAGAGGGGGATCACTTGTTTGGCTAAGAAGAATTTGCTTGCTGGTGTGAAACAAGCAAAGGTGAAAAGATGTGTTCATTGCTTAGCCGGGAAACAGAAGAGAGTTTCTTTTCACATTCATTCTCCCTCAAGAAAACCTGAACTATTGGAGCTAGTACACTGTGATTTGTGTGGTCCTTTTAAAGTGAAGTCACAAGGTGGTGCACTTTACTTTGCAACTTTCATTGATGATCATTCTCGCAAGCTCTGGGTATATCCGTTAAAATCCAAAGATCAAGTACTTGATGTGTTTAAGGAATTTCAAGCCTTATCCGAGAGACAAACTGGGAAGAAACTAAAATGCATTCGCACTGACAATGGCGGTGAATACATTGGTCCTTTTGATAACTATTGCAAATCACAAGGAATTCGTCATCAGAGAACTCCGCCCAAGACGCCTCAATTGAATGGCTTGGCAGAAAGGATGAATAGAACTTTAGTTGAGAAAGTTAGATGTGTACTTTCAGAGGCTAAACTTCCAAATTCCTTTTGGGCGGAAGCACTTAATACTGTTGCTTATGTTATCAATTTGTCTCCTACAGTTGCTTTAGATGGTGATGTTCCAAACAGAGTTTGGTTTGCTAAGGATGTTTCCTATGATCACTTGAAAGTCTTTGGGTGGAAAGCTTGTGTGCATGTTCCAAAAGATGAGAGGTCAAAATTGGATATCAAAACTAAGCAGTGCATCTTTATTGATTATGGTCAAGATGAGTTTGGATATCGCTTTTATGATCCCGTTAATAAGAAGCTTATTAGAAGTCGTGATGCGATGTTCTTTGAAGACCAAACTATTGAAGATATTGACAAGACTAAGAAAAAGGATTCTCAGAATAAAGAGAGCTTAGTTGATGTTGATCCAGTTCCTACCGTTGATGCATCTATTACATATGAAAAAACCCAAGATTATAATCCAGATGATGATCAAGAGGGTGTAGAACCTATTGAAGGTTCGATTAATGATGTTGTGGTTGGTCAACAACCAACTCCTGCTCGGGTAACTACTTCAGATGTTCCTGAAACCTCTTGTAGAAGATCTTCTAGGGAGAAGCAAAAGTCAACTCGTTATTCTCCAAATGAGCATGTACTTTTGACTGACATGGGAGAACCTGGAGATTATGATGAAGCCATGCAAGATACTCACAGAGATGAGTGGGTAGAAGTTATGGAAGATGAGATGAAGTCACTCCACGAGAATGGCATATATGAGTTAGTGGAATTACCGAAAGGTAAGAAAGCTCTAACAAACAAATGGATCTTTAGAGTAAAGCAAGAGCAACATACCTCTGCGCCTAGGTATAAGGCGAGGTTAGTTGTCAAAGGCTATGGCCAGAGAAAGGGAGTTGACTTTGATGAAATTTTCTCTCCTGTCGTGAAAATGTCTTCTATTCATATGGTGCTAGGCTTAGCTGCAAGTCTAGATTTAAAGGTTGAGCAGATGGATGTCAAGACTGCTTTTCTTCATGGTGATTTAGATGAAGAGATTTACATGGAGCAGCCTGAAGGTTTTGTAGTCAAAGAAAAAGAAAATTATGTCTGCAAATTGAGAAAGAGCTGTATGGCTTGAAACAAGCTCCAAGACAATGGTACTTGAAGTTTGAATCTGTCATTGAAAAACAGGGATACAAGAAAACTTCTTCAGATCACTGTGCATTCTTTCAGAAGTTCTCGAATGATGATTTCATTATTTTACTACTCTATGTGGATGATATGCTGATTGTTGGCAAAAATAAATCTCGAATTGCAGTCCTTAAGAAGGAGTTGAGCAAATCGTTTGCGATGAAGGACTTGGGGCCAGCAAAGAAAATTTTAGGCATCCAAATACACAGAGATAGAGGTAAAAAGGAGTTATCATTATCCCAGACGCAGTACATTGAGAAGGTATTGAAGAGGTTCAATATGACAGAAGCAAAAGCGGCTAGTACTCCTCTTGCTAAACACTTCAAATTGAGTACGACTCAGAGTCCATCTACTAACGAAGAGAAGAAAGATATGTCTTGTATTCCCTACTCCTCTGCAGTTGGTAGTTTGATGTATGCTATGGTTTGCACTAGACCAGATATTGCACATGCAGTTGGTACTGTTAGCAGATTTCTTTCTAATCTTGGAAAGGAACATTGGGATGCTGTAAAATGGATACTAAGATATTTGAAGGGTACTGCAGACATGGAGTTGTGCTTTGGTAATGGCAAGCCTGAACTTGTTTGCTACACATACTCTGATTTGGGAGGTAATCTTGATAATTCAAGATCCACTTTCGGTTATTTGATCACTTTTGCAGGGGGAGCTATTTCTTGGCAATCAAGACTACAGAAGTGCATGACTCTATCCACCACAGAAGTTGAATATATTGCTATCACTGAAGGTGCCAAAGAATTGCTTTGGATGAAGGAATTTATGAAAGATCTTGATTTTGAGCAGTCAAGGTTCGTCTTATTTTGTGATAATCAAAGTGCTATTTATCTCACTAAACACTCCACCTTTCATTCTAAGTTCAAGCATATAAGTAAAAAGTATCATTGGATTAGAATGGCCGTGGAAGAGAAATTATTTGAGGTTGAGAAGATACACACTGATGACAATCCTTCAAATATGCTTACGAAAGTGGTGGTTGTAGAGAAGCATGAGTATTGCAGAACTTTGGCAGGCATGGAGCCTGTCCTGAGTTCCTCCGCTTGAAGATCCATTTAGCCCCTTGGCTGGAGGGGGAGTTTGTTGGGCTGTAGCCCATGTTCCAGCCAAAGGCCCATGGCCTAATCCTATTCTCTTTTAGTTTCCAATCCTATTTGGAAAAGGATTCGAATTTTCTATTCCTATTTGGAGTTGGTTTGGCTTGAAAAAGCACCACTCATCATCTATAAATAGGACAATTTGAGAGAGAATTAATTATGCTCATTAGTTTTGTCATTGAGATACATTAACACATAAGAGAGGTTTTTGAGAGAGCTTTCACCAAAGAGAGAAGAGAGAAAGAGAGTTTAGTTGCTGCAGTTTTTACTCTCCGACCAGCCAACTTCAGATCGCGTTTGCCAACTTGTTCACCGTTGGATCGGGCTGGAATTTTTACTGTGTGTTCCTAACATCTTGGTGTTTGATTTGAACGGTGGAGATCGGATTTAGAGGTCTTCAGCATCTGGTTTTGAGTCCCGAACATTAGATCTGTTTCAGGCGATTTCTCTTGATTTTCTTTTGTTGGTGTCACTATTGTTTCTCCGTGTTTGGCACTTGTTGTGTAGCCATTTGGGAGAATATTTGTAACCCTCTTATTGATATAGTGGAGCTGTTTGGATCTCTGTGATCCCGTGGTTGTTACCTTCGATTTGAAGGGTTTTTCCACGTTAAACTTGGTGTTCTTTACTTTTCTTGTTTTCTTATTTACCTCTTTCCGTCATAAAAAGTGGTATCAGAGCGAGGTTAAAATGGGTGTTCATCTTGGCGGGTTCAGTTCTAGTTGGAACTTATTTGACGATAATGAAGATTTTGGTTTGAGAAATTTTATTAGAGAATTACTCTATGTAGAGACAAAAATTTAATGGAGGAGATTTTGGAGATGGAGATTGAACTTGTTGAAGACTACGTGAAGAAGGTGGAACAAATTTATTTTGGCAGAAATTCAGGCCAAGGGGCAGAATTGTTGGTATTTGTCCTGATTTTCTTACCATAGTTGGGTTTTCCCTTTAAGAAAAGGAAAACATGAATTCTCCATATTTGGCTAATCCTTGTTCTTGTAGGAAAAGGTTATAGTCTCTATAAATAGAGTCTCCTTTCTTCTAGCTTGGCAACATCCTCAATGTAGTCATAAGGGCTTTGAGAGTATTGTTTGTGGGGGGGGGGGGGGTAACTTTGTGAGACACAAGTGTTGCGGTGTCACTTGTGTGAACCTCTTTTTTATTCTGAATGAATTGTGTGAAGTTGTCTCTCTTGACATTTTTTATTCTCGTTTATATAGTGGATTGCTCATCTCCTTTTGTGGACGTAGGTCAATTGACCGAACCACGTTAAATTATTGTGTCTTTTGGTGTATTTCTCACATGGCTTCTTATGTGACTTCTTTCGAGGTTTGCTTTTACTAGCTTCCGCATGACACCTGCTTATTTCGATCCTAACAAAAGTAATGTTGTAAATAATATTGTAATTGTGGATGACCATAACTCTAACTTCCTCCTTTATGAGTACTCCCTCCGTTCGCTTTTACTTGTCACTTTTTGACATGGCACACCCATTAAGAAAACAATGATTGCTAGAGTGAGTTTACCATATTGCCCCTATTAATTGATGTTTAGTAATGTGTATTGAAAAATAATTTAGAGAATAAGTAATTAATACTAAGGGTAAACATTTTGGTCTTTTCTTGGTTTGTCAAAAATGACAAGTAAAAATGAAAATCAAATTAGAAAAATAGTGACAAGTAAATCCGAACGGAGCGAGTAGTAATACCCACACCTCCACCACCTCCTCATTGATCATCCTAAACACCATGATCTTCCCCCTTTAATTGTCATTGTTAATGTTATGTTATGACAAACTTTTGTACTCCTCTATGAAGACTATAAATAGAGGCATAGGATCTCATATTATGAACACTTTGATATTTGGAAGAGTAAGAAAATTCTCTTCTCTTGATCTCTCATTTCTTGTCTACTTTCTTCTTTTATATTATCTCTTTTAGCTTAGTTTTAAAATACGTTATCAGTACGAAACTCTAACCAATTGAGATATTTATCAACTCGTCCCACATTTCCTTCATTCATTTTAATAGAGATCCCACAGTGTCTTGAGAATTGGACAAGTGTGTCCTATGTTTTTCTCTTCTTGAAAGGCCTGACCAGTTTGCATAATGTTAGAAAAAATAGTAAAAGCTTTACAAATTGCAACCAGAAGTTTAGACAGAGTGTCTCAGACAACCTTTTGTTGTTTGGGAAAATTATGAATATTTATTGGAACTTTAGTCTCAGGAGCACTTTTTTGCTGAGAGTTTTTGCTTGTGATATAGCTTTATGAGCACACTGTTACTAGTTCGCTATTTTGCCGTTTGTTATTACCTTTGACATGTCATTTTCTCACAATTTGTGATATGGAGGCGGTGGACTTTGGCGCTAGAAGGAGTTTATGTGGATATATTTCATTGGAGTTGATGTGGTTATATTTCATGTCTTATTGGAATTTGATTTAATTTATGTATGTAATTATAAAGTGCTAATACTTCTAAAGGCTCAAGGATGAGTCTTGTTACATTTTGGTCTATTATGTCATTGGTTGAGGGTAAAATGATAGATTCAAGTCCTATCACACCGAGAGAGTAAGACATTGATTTGAGTATCGGTGCACCATGATCATAAGATGTTAGGTCCATGTCCCTACGAATTATGGCCTAACACATTTTTATAGTAAGATGGGTTTAAAGTCCCAACGGAATATATAGATGATCGAGGAAAAATAATACTTCCTCCATCCCATTTTATGTGGCCTACTTTCCTTTTTGGCCCGTTCCAAAAAGAATGTCACATTTCCTTATTTGGTAACTTTTTAAAAGCACAATTACTCTTTTACCCTTATTGGTCCCACTTAATTAAAGATAGTAGTAGTATATTTTTAAGAAAGGGCAATTTGATAAACATCACCAAGTCCTCCCTTATTTCTTGCACTCCGTGCCCAGTCAAAGTAGGCCACATAAAATAAGATGGAGGGAGTAGAATTTTGATGAAAAGTCATGAACTTGCCCAATTGATTTGCTCCATTCATTATGTGAATGTGGTAGCAGTGTTAATATATTTGAAAGATGACAAATGCTTGAATGTATAATAATATAGTCATCATTGTGGTAATAATAAAAGGAAGAACACCATGGGTTATGTTCTCCAATAGTCCTTCAAAACGTGAAGGTACTTTTTGCGATCAAAGTGATATTAAAGGTCATTGGGCACGCGATTATCGTGCGACCTTATTTGATAAGTTTTATAAATCCTCTATTAAAATAAAGATATATAATGTGGTGGTTCACTTAATTTTTTCAAAGTGATGTTGAGATGGGTAATATAAATATGACAAATGGCAATGCATGCCTATAGGACTTATGATAAAATTTATGAAGCAGCTACATAAGATTATAGTCCATTTCATGAAGAGAATGTGACTTGTGATAAGCATGGTTAATGCTCGGCTATTCTTGAAAATGAATATGCAAATATGTGATAAAAATTATGGATGGTTGGATGAATACCTCAGTTCACCTCAACGGGAGTTTTGAGAAAACAAGAAAATATTTTGATATTAACGGTCATTGGTCAAGTACTTTTAGTACATCACATATATTGTGGTATGTCTTATATATCATGGATTATCAAAGGATAAAAGCAAGAAATAAGTCTTACACAAATATTGTGATATGTTTATTATGAACTACCTAAGGATAAAAGAAAGAAATAATTCTTTCATATAAAGGTTGTGGTCATGACCAAGAATGAATGTTATTGTGTGGCTGCACAAATTTGTCATTGATTGGGTACATATAATTCTCTCCTTAAAGGAGATGTACACCATAGATATAGTGTTTTGAAATATTAGGTAGTACACAAGTATTTGATAGCTTCGAAGAGTTAATGTGTTACTACTCGGAGGAATAAAATATTAAAATAGTAGTAAGTCTTAAAAGAAACTTTTAAGTTTCAAGGAAATTGACAAGAATAAATTATAATTATATTGGGACTATAAATAATGAGAAGATTTTATATCTTCATACTACTACTATCGAAGAGGGTTATTAATATTTACTAATATACGTTTCCGCGCGATCTGTGATTTTATAATTAAAAATTGAATGATTAAAAAAATCTTATTCATTTAAAGGTAAAGATATAAAATCATGCAAAAAACTTATGATTTATCGAAAATGTAATTGGTACAAATGAAATTATGCGTTTATGTTCTTGCACGTTCTTTGTGGGTCAAATTGATATTGAGAATAATGAGTCCTCCATTGATACAATTGTCGACAAATTGACAAATGACGTATTCTAAGTAGGTATTTGGACATGCGATTTTATCTCGTGATTTGAAATCAGGAGATAAAATCAGCGTTTCGACATGCGATTTCATGTTGATTTCACCTCATGATTTCATATCATGAGATGAAATCCCAAATTCTCCAAAAAGATTGATTTGGGAATTTCAAATCATGATTTGAAAATTTTCTAATACAAAAGTTAACCCACAAGTTTATATTTTGTAAAAAAACAAAACACCCCACCATTTATATCTAACAACCATTTATTTCATATATAAATAAAATTTATAATTCATATTATTACTCTCTAAACCATTTATATCTCATATAACTATTACTCTCACAACATAAAATTTATTATTACTTCAAATCAACTCCTACTTTATCATTTATTATTCATCAAATTCATTATTTTTGACCAATTTCATTCACCAACCAAATTTATTACTACTCCATTCAAACTAATAATAATGAATTAAAGGGACAAGACTGACGAAATTATTAAAAAATATTACATCATTCATTATTATCGGATGCAGTAGCTACTTTACCCAAATTCATTCATTAAAAAATATATTTTTTCGTAGTGAAATGAAAGGACAAAACTCTTATCGGTTACCACTATGGCATTAAATTGAAAAGTCAATTTTCTTGACAATAGTAATATGTAGTTGCTATATTATAAATTGAAAAGTCAATTTTCTTGATCAATAAATGTTGTAATTTTTTATAATAGGTTTGTGATAGTGCATTATACTTTGATAAAAACTTTTGCTTATTTGGTAAGATTATATAAAGAATTGAGATAATTTTAATAGTTTTCACAACTTATGAGGTTTTTACGTTCATGAGAAAACATACAACATAAAAAGCCCAAATTGCATGTCCAAACAAAACTTCAATTTCATCTCACAATTTCTAATTATAATTTTATATCATAATTTCATCTTGCATGATCAAACGGGCCTTAATAGAGACACATGGTGCAGTGACAGATATTTCAATTGCTTTATGTATATTATATTTTATACTAGATATGAATGCCCGTGCGCAACCACTGTCTTCTGATCTCATTATGTAACTGGCTTCATCCAAAAACTTGCCGGGAGTACACAAAAATTACATTATAGATTTTTCTTCTAAATGCATAGAAGTACAGATATTACAATATTGGTGTCGTTGGGATTTTTAATTAAGGGTGACAAAAAAGTTTGAAAATTAAAAAAAGGTGACATAAATTTTAATTATTGAGTAGAAGTGACAATTTTGTCATTAATTTTAATGACATGCAACAATTGTTGTAAATTGCTGCAGCAACTTACAGCAATTTCGATAGTTGTTGCAGCAAATTCGACTGTTGCTACAACAACTATCATAGTTGTTGTAGCAACTTGCAGCAACTTCCTAATGACTACTTAACAAAAAATTTGACTCCAACCGGTCAAACTTGTCACCTTTTTTTAATTCAACACTTTTTTGTCACCTCCTTCTCAATTCTCTCGTGTTACTGCATCTTAAGTTTAGTTTTGTCCTGCAAACTTATCATTTTTCATTGCAATTATCAACACTTTTTGAATAGGTAAAAGTACGAAATTCATAGTAAATAGCATCGAAAAAAGGTTCGTAAACAGGACTGACAAAAGTAGACACCAGTACTACTCAGCTAGAACATATTTGAATACTATGTTTAGATTACATTTGACATAACTGAACAATTACATTTACGTATACCAACTCTATAGATGAATTCTATTAGATTTAAACAACTATATACATTCCGCCTAGTAATGGGTTTTGCTTCTTGAATATCTTTGATTTCTCTTCTTCCATATCGTTCACCAACTGCTAAAAGATAGTTTTCCACATTATTCTCTTCTCAGTTGCTAGTATATCAATAACTCCAGCGGCGAGATTGACAGTGTCCATTTTTCAGTTCAAACAGGTTAATAACAAAAGATTGTATGTTCAAGTAGTGCTAAAACAATGATTATGCATGAAAGACAATTAATTTTCATACACCATGTATATCTGCGCTTGAATCCTGAAACATGATAAAAGGTGTGTCACCGCAAGCTCGATAACAGTTTATCTAGAGGAGTGGTAGATGTATGAATCTGTGAAAAGTTAAAAGACTATGAAAGAATCAGTACTTACATTTCTACACTAGAACCAGTCCTAACCAATTTGAATATCACTCTTCTATTAGTTATTAGATAAGCATACATGAAAATAGCACATCATTAAATATATGAAGCACACAAGTAAACAGGTGTATTCCTTAATACCAAAAACAAAAACATAACGACCACCTCTAATCATTCCCATGTCTTAGAATACAAAAACTGAGCTGCTTTCATTGCAAAGCAAATAAGCACACTATTATTTGATAAGCGGAAGAAAATAAACCAGAAAATTGTCAAATGGACCAAAGCAAAATTTAAATTTGTACAATTCCCTAAAGAGATAACGGGGAGAGAAATGTTTCAGTGAAGTACGCAAATAAGCAATACATAGAAACTATCGACATAGGATTAATTAAGAAGAGAAATTGATCACATTAAGTATTGAGGTTAAGCTTAAGTCAAAACAACAACGATCTAAAGGCTCTAATTGGAACATGAAAACATGACTAAATTGATCCAAGTTACTCTTCAAGACGGAGTGGAAGAAAGGGATTCTCGAATGCGAAAAATGTGATTTATAGCAAAATAGCATCAGTCTAATGGTCAACAATGTCTATTGCAAAAAATAGAAGCATTGTTACCTTCCCGCGTCACATTACTTTAGGGTAAGAGGACGTTCTGATTCTAACTGTGAGCGAAAGGAGGATTATAAGAGCATAGATAAGGAATGTACCGATCTGGTGCGTATAACAGTCGAGCAATGTAAACAAAACTTCCAATAGAATTATATCTCAAAATTCCCAATTAGCGATTATAAAATTTTCACATGTGTTATATTTAGTATTTACCTCAAAATGAAAATATAAATTTCAAATCAATCATATCTCTGTAGCAGAGAACCTGCCTTCAACTCAGTAATTTAAAAAAAGGAACAAAAACAGCACAAACCCTTCAAAATTAGCAATTCAAGGGGTTATACCTGATTAGTATACCTATTCAGCCGATCAAAAACTTAAGCTTGATGATATCTAAGCAATTCGAGAGTGCTCATACACTTGATATTCGGACAGGAAATAGGAAGATAATAAACAGCACCGAGAAGTACATCCCTACAACTTAAAATCAAAGAAATACAAAATTACATTTATTTTCTCTGTTCTTCCATGTGAGTTCAGTTTGAAAACTATATATTAGCTTCACTTGTAACATACCAACTCAAATGTTGCGCCCCATCCCTTCCCCCCCCACCCCCCACCCCCCAAATCGATATAGAGAGGAAGACATTATGAAATCACATTTATATTCGAGAAAGGCATACTTAGCAAGTAAATTTGAGCTCACCTCGAAAATTATTACTTCAAGAAATAGCAACAACAACAATGCAAATTGGTTTTGACTATATGAATCCTCACTAACCCAAGGCCCAACTCCATCAACTTGGAAGCCACCCATTTTAACCCATCTTCAAATATGATCTACACTTATTATGTAACAGTCTCCATTCACTGTATTACAGAGAACACATGGAAAAGTTAACTCACTCATTTCTTAACAAAGGATCGACACTTTAAGAGTATAAAAGTACTAAAACTAAACTAAACTAATAATATACCTTGTATAATCTCAAAAAGTGGAGTCTGAGAGGGTAGAATGTACACAGACCTTACCACTACCTTAGAGTGGGAGCGTAGAATGTACACAGACCTTACCACTACCTTAGAGTGGGAGCGTAGAATGTACACAGACCTTACCACTACCTTAGAGATAGAGAGGCTGCTTCCGATAGACCCTCGGCGGGGTATAAAAGTAAAGTATCTTTATTAATTCAAATAGCTGAAACATCTCACAAATTTTAGAGGAATTACTCTCAGCTAATCACTTATACAATTGGAGAAACTACAACTACAATCTAACTAAGTTTCACCTCAAAAATCAGAGAAACTAAAAGAACAAAAGATTTAAGCAAAAGAATGAGAATAAGAATGTTTTCAAAGAATTAACAATTGTTACCTTGCCCAAAATTGAACTGTCAACATACGAGGAGTATTTCTTCACTTCCCAAAAAGTCAAGCGGAATACGAATTCTGCAAGCAATTTATCAGATTTCGACCACATAAAAATCAAAACTTCATAAACCCGTAGAACTAAATCTAACACCAAAATCTAAAATTAAAGATGAAGATAAAATAATCCAAATCTAAAAACCGAAGAAACAAAATGAAAGATGAAGATAAAATCAAAGAAGAAACATATGATATGAAAATCAAAACTTTATAAATTAAATCTAAAAATTGAATGGATAAAGAGAGAGTGAAGAGGAGGAAGACAGAGGAACGACAAAGAACTATCTTGCGGTAGTACTCGGAGAAGGTTGAAGGTAAGAGCTGTGGATGAGAAATACTGGGAGAGGAACTTGATGAAGGTTGACGGGGATGGAAGGCATGGAAGACACGTATGACAAAGCAGTGGGTACGTCACCACATGGAAAACAAAACGAAATGGAAAGACGAAAATGCCCTCAATTAATAATAGAATTACTACAAGCAGACATGTTGATACCCAAGAATTTTTTTTTTTGTTCCCACCCGATGTTCGGTATTCGTAATTGAGCCCCGATTAATTCAAATCGAGCACTGGAGGATCCATTCTGGGGGTGGCGCTCCCAACAAAATTTTCTCCATTCTCAGAGCTCGAACCCGAGTCCTCTGGTTAAGGATGGAACAGTCCCACCACTATACCACAACCTATGTTGGTGATACTCAAGACTTGCCCACTCTTCTGCTATCAGTTATTATATACAACAACAATTGTTTAAATCAGTTTTTAGTTGATGTTTATTTTTATAGACTATGGAGAACAGATTCTACAGAAGCACAAAATAAAAATGATTATATAGAAGCACAAAATAATTAGAGAAGACTTTGTTAGTTATTATATATTATAATCATTTACTCTTATCGACTATGAATAAGAGATTATATGTCAACACAAAATTATTTTATCATTCACATGTCCAAAATAAAAAAAATGCAATTACATTACAGTCATGTTACACATTCTCAAACAACAACTATTAATAGTATATAATACATCAACATTCTTTTGTAATACTTTTAGAGCTCGTTGGGATACGATTAAAATCTGGTCAAATCAGATTTTAATTTCTTTAGGTGTTTGATAAAATTAAAAAGTACTTAAAAAAAATAATTAAAAACTGATTAAAAAAAGCAAAAAGTGAGAAGCTAGGTACCCCCAACTTTTTTTTTAAGATTAAAATTCTTTTAAGTTTGATCAAAACGTTTACTTTTTTATCCCTTATATTTTTCTCCAATTCCAACAATATCCTGAATTTTTAGCCTTAAATATATGGTTTTTCTTTCTTTTTCTCTTTGCAGCTTCTTCGTCTCTTCCCTCCACCGTCTTCATCTTTCTCCTTTGTTTTCAGCGAATTCATCATTGCATCGAAAGTTTACTCAAAAATTTTACTATCAATTCGAGCTTGTGGTAAGTTCTCCTCCATCGTCTTCATCTTTCTCTTAATTTTTGCTAGTAGTTAGTACCAGCTACTACCAGTTTATTACGTTGCTTACAGATCTATTAATATAGCTGTTGGAAATTGAATTGCTTTTAGCTTCCATTAGGATTAACTGTTACGTGATTAAAGGCATCTCTACAGAATGTTAACCTCTGCTTAGTTCTTATTTTATTTTATCCAAAAACACCCATCAAATATTGTAGAACCCTGACGGTTATCAGTAGTTAAGGTTAGGTATGAATTGTGAAAAACAGTTACATCATATATTATATGGTTCATAATAATAAATTGAATATATTTCTTAATGTACTAAGATTTGGTGCTTTAATTAAATCAGCTTTGAATGAGACAACAATATTTGTTTGTTGGTTCTCTGCCTGCCTATGAAAATATGAAGTAAAAGAACAGTATTTATTACAACTACCTTATGATCTTATTTTAGAATCTCTCTAGGGTAATTGAATCAGTAAAGTAGTTGCATGTTACTGAAGATGGGCAGTTAGGGGAATCTTTTTTAGGGGGAATGGTAGCTTCAAACAATTTCTATTTCACTTTCACTGTACAGCATCTCCCAGTTCTGTGGTATTAGTAATACATAGCTTAATACACAATAGAGTGTATAACTAAGACAAGCATTAGTTATACATAGGCTAAAAATTGTACCAAACAAGGTTCTAGTAGTACACATTAACTAATGCATGCATTATTTTTTCCAATACACTCTACGAAACGACCCCTAAAGGAATTAAAAGTAGTAGAAGTGTTGTTTCTAGTGTTCCGTGTATAAAAGTGTGCTATTTTACAAAGAAATGGGACTCTCATGGGAAATACTTCGTCCCCTTCTTTTTGTCTTGTTTCAGTCTCTTTGGTACTTGAAAATATAAGAGTATTATAATAAATAATTTCTACTTTCTTCAGAGAATGTACACACAGATGAAAAGCTTGCTTGCACTTAGAGAGACCAAGTTTAATGGCTAGATTCTCCTTGTTGAAGTCCTGGAATCCAACAACAATAACAATATTCCTGGTGTAATCTTACAAGTGAGTTATGGGAAAAGTACATAGACCTCACCCCTATCTAATAGAGATAGAGAGGTTGTTTCCGATAGATCAGAAGAAGATCGAAATATTTTGAATCGTTAGCAGTAAAAACATTCTGTCACATATAAGCATGACTTACATATCAAACTTTCAGGTTAACCACTTCACAAAACTTATTATCAGTTAGTCTATAATCAGATAAAAAAAAACACAAAAGTTTAGAACCTTGTAATTGAGATCCAATTTCAGTTGTGCCACTGATGAAAAATAAAAGTCTAGTGATAACAGACAATTAGAAAGAACTTGATATAGTCATATTTGTATATTTAAAACAAAGGTGATACCAATAAAAAGCTAGTAAAATGTCTCGCATGTTTTACATGTCTCTCTTATTATCCACTACTACAAATTAAGACATTTTTATCTCTCCAAAATCCGATTGCTTACTTAAGACTAATCATTTACTTCATAAACATAGATAGTTAAAATATCCACAAGCAGCTAGCAATCACAAGCAATGGAGAAAATGGAAGACAATAAGAAGTTGGACACAAGAGTCTCTTGAAAAGTGATGTCCTTTATCAGGTAAAAAACATGTCATTTCTCATTCATATTGTCATCCAAGAAGTTAATTTATTAGTGCAAAACTTTAATAAATTTGTCGATCTTAATCAAATGTTTGATTTGGGTTTGAATAGTACATTCTTAAAACAAGTGTGTATTTAAGAGAGACAAAAGCTAAGAGAGATTGCTGCAAAACACCCCTTGATAACTTTTACCTACTTTTTTTCACTTTAGTTCATTCATATTGAATACTTAAAATATGGTAATTTTTCTAGCTGAAACTAAGTATAAAATCTTCAATAATAACAACATGCCCAATGTAATTTCATAAGTGGGGTCTGGAGAGGGTAGTTAGTGCACAGCTTTACCCGTACCTTGAGAAAAGGTACAGAGGTTGTTTTTGATAAACCCTCGGGAATGAACTACTCCCTTGACTATGTAATTTGTGATGAAATGAATTAAACATTTTTCCATTTCACTCATGAAATTTTGGGAGCCTGAATTCTTGGCCATCAGTGTATCTATTTAAGGTTCCATTGCATGACTCCTCCAATTTGGTATATAGAATTTTACTCTTCAAAATTTGAAGTTTCAGAGAGAAAATATGTAATGACCCTCTCGGTCATTTCCCTCATTTTTGCGCGTTATCGGCATTTAAAACTCGATAAAAATAAAGATAATATATAGTTAATTACCTTTTAAAAATATTTTTGATATTTATAAAAGGTCTATAGTTTATTATTATTTTAGCGGAGATAGTAAGCCTAGTTATGTTAAAAGTTTACTATTTTATTAATTAGGCTCATTATTTTGTCACTTAGTATATTATTCAAGTAATATATATGTAGATATATTTGGTCAAAGTTGGCTGAAGTTACTTTAATTATATCAATTTATATATATATATATATATATATATATATATATATATATATAACCCCACTTTGTCTTCTAAAACATTCTCAACACTTCTCTTTCTATATTCAACCATATTTGATCAATTTAAGCTCAACTTTGAGCATTTCTAGTGAGATTTAAGGTATATATATATATATATATATATATATATATATATATATATATAACCCCACTTTGTCTTCTAAAACATTCTCAACACTTCTCTTTCTATATTCAACCATATTTGATCAATTTAAGCTCAACTTTGAGCATTTCTAGTGAGATTCAAGGTTAGGAGTTGGTAGATTTGGATCCGCGGTTACGTTCTCGTCGTTTCTACGGTACGTTTTCTTATTTTTACGGTAGTTTTAGTTATGGTGGTATTATTGGTATTGGTGTTGATGTTTGAGCTATATTTTGAGCTCAAATTGAGCGGTGCTAGTTGTGACTATTGGTCACGGGGTGATTTGAGACGCTGTGACGATTTTGATTTTTGCGATTCCGCAAGCGGCCCCAAGTGGACTGTTTGGGCTTTTTTTCGAACTAATGCAATATGGGTATCAATAGTCATGGTTTGACATGTAGTTTATTATTTTGGTAGCTTGATAGCAGTTAGAGGCCTCTCGGAAGGGGAAGACTCCTATTTAGCAGGCTTTGACAGACTTTCGGTAGCGTCCAGGTAGGCTAGGCTTATCATATACCTAGACTGAGTTTATTTATAATATTTGAAAACTATTATGCTAGTGTTTGGGCTGGTAGTTGTAGATTGGCATTGGCTTGCTATGATTAGGCCTTTTGGGCCGGTTAGGGCCTTGTTAGGATATGTTTCGGGCCCGTTATCCTCGTGGTGTGCCAGAGTTTACCTTTATAGGGTTGGTTAATGTTGCACTACTGTTAGTAGGGGGTTGGGGAACCTTAGTCCAGACTCGGTTAGGTTTAGCCCAGACTTAGTTCCGGGACCCCGTAGTGGGCCCCGCTACTCTTCATAGTCGGTATAGTTAGCTTTAAACATTGTTAGGCTTAGTTAAGCCATGAGATAATCTTTTAGGATAACATTTGGGTTGAATTACCCCAGTTATGCCCTTTTGACTTGTTTAGCCTTAGTTAGTCCCTGATAGCACCATATTTGACCAGGGTCCGCTAGTTTGATTTAGAATGCGGACCTGCCTTGCCATGACTTATAATGTATACCCAGACTTGTATAAGTATATTGTTTATAATATATAGCTGACCTGGAAGGATCCAGAGACTGACTTGTAGTGCGTTGTGGGTTAGCTCCTTTATTTATGTTTTGGGTTCGTTCTAGGGCCGGTATGTCCCCATTTACTTATATTTGTATGGATTCTGGCCCTACTCTGATACTTGGTTACTGATTATTATAAGTTTCGGTTTGATTTTGGCCACTGATTCAAATATGATGGTTCTGGTTACTGATTATTATGAGTTTTGGTTCGAGTCCGGCATATGGTTATGATATGATTCGAGAGTTCTGGTACTGGGTACCGTAGTTACGATACTGTTGTTCTCTGAGTTTCGGTTTGAGTTTGGCTATTATGATATATTTATGGCCTATTGTTATTATCCACTATGTCCGATTCAATTTCGACATCTGACCTCTTGTTATTATCCATTAGTATCGGTTCAAGCCCGATGCACCCCTGTTAGTTATTGTGGTTATTGGGTACTGGTACAACTTTGAGACACTAGTGACTATGCATTTACTATTTTTACATGTCCCACCGATTTATGAGGGCCAGGCCAGGTTATTATTTTCTTTCGTGTGCTTATTGGGTTTATGGGGGGCCCAGATAGGTTATGTTTGACTTGTGTGTTTACTTACACATTTATTTACTCATTATTCTGTATCACACATATTTTTCTCCTTAGTATATCTATATGCCTCGACAGTTACTTATGTATTTATTATTTATACCTCAGACCTAGCATGCACCCTCGTATTTTAGCTTGCTTATATTATATTGAGCTCAGTCGGTCGATGATGCTTACTGAGTACCTGTTGCCCCGGTACTCATACTGCACTTCTGCATCTTTTTCCTGATGCAGATCCGGGGCACTAGCCGACAGTTTTGACATAACTCTCTTCTCAGCACTGACTCCGGAGCAGGGGGAGCTTGTTGACCTCGAGCCGGGCACTCGACCTATTTCTATGGCTCCTGCTGAGTTGAGAGAGTTGAGTAGTTAGCTTGAGGATTTTTTGGGGAAGGGTTTTATCAGGCCGAGTGTATCGTCGTGGGGTGCTCCAGTGTAACACCCCATACCTTCCCAACCCAATGTGACGACGTTGAACAATGGTTACTTAGGTGTCGAGATGCCATGAGTATGTAATTTGTAATGTTAGTGATGAAAAAAAATTGAAATTTGGCTTTGTACATGTGATTAACCTTGCGTAGGAGGTGTTTTGCGATTTTCATGGAGCATTGGTGGGGTTCAAAATGAGGCTAAGAGGACCTCTAAACAAAGGATGTTAAGGGTAAGAAGTAAGTTAAAGAATAGGACTTGAAGTATCTAACCAAACCCGCGAAGAAAAGTCGAAAAACGAAATTTTCAAAAATTTTAAGGGTGGGGCGCACTGGAGAGCATGCCACGCTGCTCTGGGCTAAAATTTTTAGTCCAGAGGCAGCAACCTGGCGCGCCCAAGGGCGTGCCACACTGGTTTTGGCCACTTTTCAAAGTTGGAATTTTTCTTAAGTCCCAAGGGTGCCCGGGGACGTACCGGGCCGATTTTTGCCACGTTTCTTATACAACCATGAGAATATACATGACATGAGCAAAATATTATATTGGTATGATAAAATTACTCGTGAACTAATTTGGCATCAAAATGACGATTTTACCCTTTTGATCAAAATAGGTCATACATGGCTAGAATCGCTTGTTTTTGGGATTGCGGCTACGAATGTAAATCCCGTGAGTGGGAATATCGTTGTAACACGTATATTATGGAATACACATTGATTTTAGTGGGCCAAGATAAGATATGTGTTAATGGGCCAATTTGAGGCCCAAAGTGGAGCCAAAATGCATGGTCCAATGGGTCAAAAAGACTCATTCTTCCATTGACTAAGTACAGACACAAATAATATTGGATAAGCATGGACACAAGGCCCATAAAAAGGGGGAAAATTAGATTTAATTCATTATACATACACATCACTTTCTCTCATTTTCTAGAGTTTTCAAGATAACTCTTTTGGTGGCTCTTCAAACTCTAAGGCATTTTTGGACAAGATCATCATCTTCCAAGTTTGGGTAAGTGATTATTATTGTACTTTAACATATTATAAGCATGAGAGATTATGTATATCATGTTGGTTATGGTTAGAAGTGTTGGACATGGCACTTTTAGTTTTTGTGAAAAAGATGTGTTACCCATAGGATTGTACCTTGACTTATGACTTGTAGTTTTGATGAAAAAGCATGGTATGGATGAAATATCAACATGTATGGTGTGATTATGTTATTAAACCTGTTATTTTTCTATAAGTGTAGATTATGGGATTTTGGCTGATATGTGATATGAGGTGTATTGAGGTGACTTGATGGATTAATTGTGATATGGTGCTCATGAGAAAGTGTAAAGGAGAAACCTTGTGGTGAAATGCTATTGGTATGTAATGTTGTGGTCAATGTATAAAAATGTTATGGTATTGTTGGCATGAAAAGGGCCATGAATGGTATTGTAAAGGGTGAATAGGGGACTCATGTAACTTATGGTTGTCTTATACACTTGAAATGTAGCTTGTGGTCAATGTATGGCATGAATGGGGTATTGTTGGTATGACAATACCGTAAATGGTATTGTAGAGAAGGAAATGACGTTTTAAAGATAAACATGTAACTCATTGTTGTCATATACATTTGTAAGGTAGTTGGTGGTTAATGTTGGTTCCGTTATGTACTTGTGATGTAGAGTGAAACGTAAGGAAGGAGCGGAATTGTTGTGCTCACATATTGGATTGTATATTTACATTGGGAAGATAAGGCATGTAAGGTTACTCTGTCCGTATCTTTCTGCAGCAAATAATATTCACCTTGACATTGTGCTTGTCCCATCCCGAAATGTGCTAAGGTATCCTATACCCGGTTATCAATTGTCATTATCACATATTACCTACTCATTGATCAATTATGAACCACATGTCTCATATTCGTGGTTAATGTTCCAAAAGCCTAATAAGGTTATGTTCTACGGTTCCCATGATGGTTATACTCATGTCCCTTGTTCATGGATTATGGTCCAATGGTTTCAATAGTGTTATGTTTCTAATAATGTTATGTTTCTTACAATGTTTATTCACATATCTCTCACCCATTGGTTAATGATCCAAAGCTTCAAGGAAAGTTTCCATAACGTTGAAATTTCTAAAAGAACTACCTCAAAGAAGATTAGATGTAAGAGAATCTATTTATTGTTGAAAAGCATTTTTCCAATCATGTCATGTTCCAAAGTCTAATAATATTATGAGTATATTGGTATCAATCCCTCCCAAGTGTAAAGGTACTAATCTCATAAGATCTCATGCGAATAACGAAGAGGTAATGTGCGAGTTAATATATCTACCTCTCATAATTAAAGGTGTCACTCTCTTGAAGGTAAGGAAGTGAAGTAAGGCATATATGTGTGTTCTAATATTATCATAATCCTCAATGTATCATCCTCACACTAGTAAAAGTATCAATCTCTTATAAGTGAAGGTGTTAATCTCTCACAAGTAAGGGTCCCAATATCATAAGAGTAATAAGAGAGGTGAGGTGCAAGTTAATATAATTATTCCTCATACGTGAAGATGTCAATCTCATGAATTAAAGGAGTATGGGTATCTAAGTGTATGCTTCAATAAATGTCATGATCTCTAATGTGTCACTCTTATAGCTATGGAAAGTAAAAGGTATTGTAAAGAAGTAATGTGCATATGGTTACTTTATGCTTTATTGAGTATGGATCACAATCTAAAGGGTATAAGTTCAAGATGGAACAATCCCAATATTATGATATGTTAGTTATTATAGCCCACCAAAGGTGGAGGCCCGGTACTATTTATTATAACCCACCAAAGGTGGATGTCCGGTATTATACTTATATATTATAACCCACCAAAGGTGGAGGCTCGGTACTATATACTTATATATTATAGCCTACCAAAGGTGGAGGCCCGGTACTATATACTTATATATTATAGCCCACCAAAGGTGGAGGCCCGGTACTATATACTTATATATTATAGCCCACCAAAGGTGGAGGCCCCGTACTATATACTTATTTATTATAGCCCACCAAAGGTGGAGGCCCGGTATTATATAATTACTTATAAGGTGATGATCCATAAGGTATTATGAATCACTAACTAGTTGAGTGAACAATAATAAAGATAGTTGTAAAAGAGATGAGACTGTATCCCTTGCATGAATATATAAATATGAATATTATGATAAGGATGATGATGGTAAGACTGAATAATCAAGTAATGAAATAATTGAAGTAATGAACATGGTTCCACATATTCAGGATGGAGGTATATCCATATTGATTATTCCCTTACGGTTAATTTCTTGGAAGTAGTTATGTGTTGTTATAGTTTCATATGGCCTTACGTACTCAATACTTTATTCGTACTGACCCCTCTTGGGGGACTTACCTTACATCCTGCAGGCACAGGTGCTAGTAGATCTCCACAGTAGGTGGCGAGATATCCGTAGATTGTTGGTGAGCTCCAGTTGCTTCGGGGCTTCCCTAGTCACATGTGTACATTAGGTTTTGGCATTTTGTAAATATTGTATAGACATGGTCATGTATCTATTAGAGGCTTTGTAGACATATGTGGGGAGATGAAAGTCAATGATGTATGTTTATTTTGACGCAATGGCCCTAACGGCCAAGTTTCTTATATTGCATATGTTGTCATGGCTTCCGCCATTGATATTTAATTACATGAGATAAAATGATATTTATACGCGAACATACATATGAGAGTACATGATTAAAGATTGGTTCTCTCGGGCCTTATCGGCTCCAGGTGCCAGTTCGTGCCTAATGGAATTTGGGTCGTGACAAAAGTGGTATCAGAGCAGGTCGTTCTAAGGGTGTCTACAAAGCCGTGTCTGAGTAGAGTCATGCTTATGGATGTGTTGCGCGCCACATTTATAAGTAGGAGGCTACGGGATATTTAGGAGTTGTTTCATTTCTTCATTCTAGATCATGTAATAGAGCCATTGTCATAGGTGGGATTATATCTGACCATTGTAATTGGTTTTCTTTGATATTGTAAAATATCGATTAAAATGCAAGGTATGGGCAAAGATAATCAGGTAGATATGTAAACGGGAGAAGGAATTAGTAAATCACCACCTAACCCAGATAGTCAATATGGGGTTGAAACTGAGTTTACATCACGGGCACCTTCTCCTCCCCCTTCTCCAGGGAGGTCACAAAGGAGGGAAGTATCCCTAGAATCGCCTGTTAATGTTACTAGGCAGGAGTTACAGGACTTGAGAAATGCGTTGCAAATGTTGACTCAGATAGTTGTTTCTCAGAGTCAAGGATGAGTTGGTCTAGTGACAAGTGATGATGGTGCGGCTAGGATAGCTAGTCGGCGGACACAGGATTTCTTAAAATTGGATCCTCCCACATTTACCGGGTTCGATCTTAATGAAGATCTGCAAAACTTTATCGATCAAATTCAAAGGGCTCTAGATGTTATGCATGTGACTGGTGTAGAAACAGTGGAGCTTGCATCATATAGACTGAAAGGAGAGGCTATATTATTATACGAAGATTGGAAACGATCCAGAGGTATCGGTACACCTCCAGCTAGTTGGGAGGAATTCAGAGCGGCATTTCTTGATCACTATCTTCCATATGAGGTCCGCGAGGCTCGTGCGGATCAGTTTTTAAATTTGCGTCAAGGAAATATGAGCGTCAGGGAGTACAGTCTTCGGTTTAATTCGTTGGCTAGATACGCTCCTAATATGGTCGCGACTATGGCCGATAGAGTTCATCGGTATGTAGATAGATTGGAGCCATATTTGGTAAGGGACTGTACTATTGCTGCGTTAAACAAAGATAGGATATAGCCAGAATACAAGCCTTCACGTAAAAGATGGAGGATCAAAGGCAAAGGGGAAGGATACAAGAATCTGAGACAGGGCCGTCAAAGCGGGCTAGACCCATGGGACAGTTCATGGCGTCCCAAGGAAGATTTAGGCCTCGAGTTTTCCCTAGACCACCTAGACCATCATTTTCCTACCCTACAGCGGGTACTCCACTTCCATTTCGAGGATCTAGAGGTAGTCAGGTTGGGCAGAGTAGTGGAATACGGGGTTCACAGACAGCGGGATCTTTTCGTCAACTGTGCCAGCGCTGCGGAAAGTTTTATTCAGGTGAATGCTGGTTTGAGATGGACGTTTGTTTTTGGTGTAAAAAGCCAGGACACGTGAAGAGAGACTGCCCACAGAGGGCCACGGGTAGTATGACACGACCTACGGGGTCAGCAGAATTTGGAGGCTCTCCTTGATATAGTGACAGGTACATTATCTATATGTTTACCTAATGAATATGCATCAATCGATTCGGGTTCTACCCCATCATATGTTACTCTATTGACTGCGGGAAAATTTGAAGGAACACTAGAGTTAATAGTCAAGTCGTTGGGGTGTCCACACCAGTATGTCACAATTGTATAGTAAATGTTGTGATCACGTTACATTGACTAATCTTACTGAGATGGACATGATAGATTTTAATGTTACCATGGGTATGACTTGGTTAGCTTTTTGTTAGGCCACAATAGATTGCCGAGTAAAGAAATTACATTTTCACTTTCCACAAAGAATTTTCTTGAATGGAAGGGTACATATGTAATTTAGCCAGAGTGAGGGATACCAAAGTTAAAGCTACTAATGTGAAAGATACTAGTCTACACCCGTAGGGTGTCCCAGTGTAAATTGTATCAACGAGGGATGACACGTCGAGAGTGTGCATTAATTACAGGCAACGGATTGAAGTGTCAGGAAGATTTTATGTATCGGATATATATATGAGCTAAAGAAATGCATTATAGTAAAGCACACCATTCACGATATGCTATTTAGTAGGGAGTAATCAATATGTACCGTGATTTGGAAGTGACTTATTGACAGGATTACATGAAAAAAAAAGTATTGCAAAATTTATACTTCAGTAATCAAAGTGATAACAAGTAAAGGTAAAGTGTTTGGAATCTGAAGGTTATAGGCTATGTAGAGATTATTTTTAGTTAGAAATAGATGTGATGCCATATGGGTAATAATTGATAGGCTTCTTAAGGTAACACATTTGGGATTTTTTTTTTCCAAAGGATATTGGGAACCAAGAGAATGTAAACATGGCTTTTCGTCTTCAGACAGAAGGACAAGCAAACCGTACTATTTAAACATGGAAGGTTAGCCCTATATAGCGTACCTTATAAGGTTATTCGAAGATATGGTCAAGTCGTATATGACTTTGAGGTATCCCAAAAATTCTCTACAGTTCATTCAGTCGTTCATTGGCGATGCTTTGAGAGTGTATGGGAGAGCTATCTCGGATTGCTTCCAATAAAGATGTAGAAGCAATAAAGAAGTAGCTCCTGTTAAGGCACTATTGGAGATATTAGCACGAAGAAGGAGTCACAAGGAAGACCAAAGAAGAAAAAATAATAATAAATATAAATATGTTTGTGATCATAGATGATTAAGTACTCTTAAAAGCGTTACTCATGAAAGGTATAATGGAATTTAGAAAGAAGGGAAAATTGACCCTATACACCATGCCATGTGAAATTGTTGAAAGTGTATAAGAGTTTCCTTTCATATTGTTCCCATTGGAAATATACAAAGTTCGGAGGACCTCACTAGGAAAAGATATCTATGGCTATTCTAAACCGACTAAACCGACAAGTATGGAGGTTAATAAATAAAGACGTACTTTTTGTAAAAGTTCTTTGGAGAAATCAACAAGTCAAAGAGATCACATGGGACGTTGGAAAAAAAATGAATGATGAAATCGACGTACCCATATTAGTTTCAAATGGAAGAAAAGGTTCAAAATGTGGAAGTGTACCAATAATAAGTAAGTATCTATGAGCTTTAAGTGTCCATATATGTATAGGCTAATAGGGAGATGCATTTGTTGTAACTGAAGCAACATCGTTAACATTCAAGGATGAATGTTTCTAAGGGGGGGGGGGGAATGTAACACCCCGTACCTTTCCAACCCAATGTGATGACGTTGAACAATGGTTACTTAGGTGTCGAGATGCCATGAGTATGTAATTTGTAATGTTAGTGATGAAAAAAAATTGAAATTTGGCTTTGTACATGTGATTAACCTTGCGTAGAAGGTATTTTACGATTTTCATGGAGCATTTGTGGGGTTCAAAATGAGGCTAAGAGGACCTCTAAACAAAGGATGTTAAGGGTAAGAAGTAAGTTAAAGAATAGGACTTGAAGTATCTAACCAAACCCGCGAAGAAAAGTCGAAAAACAAAATTTTCAAAAATTTTAAGTGTGGGGCACGCTGGAGAGCGTGCCACACTGCTCTGGGCTAAAATTTTTATTCCAGAGGCAGCAACCTAGCGTGCCCAAGGGCGTGCCACGCTGGTTTTGGCCACTTTTCAAAGTTGAAATTTTTCTTAAGTCCCAAGGGTGCCCGGGGACGTACCGGGCCGATTTTTGCCACGTTTCTTCTACAACCATGATAATATACATGAGTGAAGTATTATATTGGTATGATAAAATTACTCGTGAACTAATTTGGCATCAAAATGATGATTTTACCCTTTTGGTCAAAATAGGTCATACATGGCTAGAATCGCTTGTTTTTGGGATTGAGGCTACGAATATAAATCTCGTGAGTGGGAATATCATTGTAACATGTATATGATGGAATACACATTGATTTTAGTGGGCCATATAAGATATGTGTTAATGGGCCAATTTGAGGCCCAAAGTGGAGCCAAAATGCATGGTCCAATGGGTCAAAAAGACCCATTCTTCCATTGACTAAGTACACACAGAAATAATATTGGATAAGCATGGACACAAGGCCTATAAAAAGGGGAAAAATCAGATTTAATTCATTATACATACACATCACTTTCTCTCATTTTCTAGAGTTTTCAAGATAACTCTTTTGGTGGCTCTTCAAACTCTAAGACATTTTTGGACAAGATCATCATCTTCCAAGTTTGGGTAAGTGATTATTCTTGTACTTTAACATATTATAATCATGAGATATTATGTATATCATGTTGGTTATGGTTGGAAGTGTTGGACATGACACTTTTGGTTTTTGTGAAAAAGATGTGTTACCCATGGGATTGTACCTTGACTTATGACTTGTAGTTTTGATGAAAGAGCATGGTATGGATGAAATATCAACATGTATGGTGTGATTATGTTATTAAACTTGTTATTTTTCTATAAGTGTAAATTATGGGATTTTGGCCGATATGTGATATGAGGTGTATTGAGGTGACTTGATGGATTAATTGTGACATGGTGCTCATGAGAAACTGTAAAGGAGAAACCTTGTGGTGAAATGCTATTGGTATGTGATGTTGTGGTCAATGTATAAAAATGTTATGGTATTGTTGGCATGAAAAGAGCCATGAATGGTATTGTAAAGTGTGAATAGGGGACTCATGTAACTTATAGTTGTCTTATACACTTGAAATGTAGCTTGTGGTCAATGTATGGCATGAATGGGGTATTGTTGGTATGACAATACCGTAAATGGTATTCTAGAGAAGGAAATGACATTTTAAAGATAAACATGTAACTCATTGTTGTCATATGCATTTGTAAGGTAGTTGGTGGTTAATATTGGTTCCGTTATGTACTTGTGATGTAGAGTGAAACGTAAGGAAGGAGCGGAATTGTTGTGCTCACATATTGGATTGTACATTTACATTGGGAAGATAAGGTGTGTAAGGTTACTCTGTTCGTATCTTTCTGCGGCAAATAATATTCACCTTAACATTGTGCTTGTCCCATCCCGAAATGTGCTAAGGTATCCTATACCCGGTTATCAATTGTCATTATCACATATTACCTAATCATTGATCAATTATGAACCACATGTATCATATTCGTGGTTAATGTTCCAAAATCCCAATAAGGTTATGTTCCACGGTTCCCATAATGGTTATACTCATGTCCCTTGTTCATGGATTATGGTCCAATGGTTTCAATAGTGTTATGTTTCTAATAATGTTATGTTTCTTACAATGTTTATTCACATATCTCTCACCCATTGGTTAATGATCCAAAGCTTCAAGAAAAGTTGCCATAACGTTGAAATTTCTAAAAGAACTACCTCAAAGAAGGTTAGATGTAAGAGAATCTATTTATTCTTGAAAAGCATTTTTCCAATAATGTCATGTTCCAAAGTCTAATAATATTATGAGTATATTGGTACCAATCCCTCCCAAGTGTAAAGGTACTAATCTCATAAGATCTCATGCGAATAATGAAGAGGTAATGTGCGAGTTAATATATCTACCTCTCATAATTAGAGGTGTCACTCTCTTGAAGGTAAGGAAGTGAAGTAAGGCATATATGTGTGTTCTAATGTTATCATAATCCTCAATGTATCATGCTCACACAAGTAAAAGTATCAATCTCTTATAAGTGAAGGTGTTTATCTCTCACAAGTAAGGGTCCCAATCTCATAAGAGTAATAAGAAAGGTGAGGTGCAAGTTAATATAATTATTCCTCATACATGAAGATGTCAATCTCATGAAGTAAAGGAGTATGGGTATATAAGTGTGTGCTTCAATAAATGTCATGATCTCTAATGTGTCACTCTTATAGCTATGGAAAGTAAAAGGTATTGTAAAGAAGTAATATGCATATGGTTACTTTATGCTTTATTGAGTATGGATCACAATCTAAAGGGTATAAGTTCAAGATGGAACAATCCCAATATTATGATATGTTAGTTATTATAGCCCACCAAAGGTGGAGGCCCGGTACTAGTTATTATAACCCACCAAAGGTGGATGTCCGGTATTATACTTATATATTATAGCCCACCAAAGGTGGAGGCCCGGTACTATATACTTATATATTATAGCCCACCAAAGGTGGAGGCCCGATACTATATACTTATATATTATAGCCCACCAAAGGTGGAGGCCCGGTACTATATACTTATTTATTATAGCCCACCAAAGGTGGAGGCCCCGTATTAAATAATTACTTATAAGGTGATGATCCATAAGGTATTATGAATCACTAACTAGTTGAGTGAACAATAATAAAGATAGTTGTAAAAGTGATAAGACTATATCCCTTGCATGAATATATAAATATGAAGATTATGCTAAGGATGATGATGGTAAGACTGAATAATCAAGTAATGAAATAATAGAAGTAATGAACATGTTTCCACATATTCAGGACGGAGGTATATCCATATTGATTATTCCCTTACGGTTAATTTCTTGGAAGTAGTTATGTGTTGTTATAGTTTCATATGGCCTTACATACTCAGTACTTTATTCGTACTGACCCCTCTTGGGGGACTTACCTTAAATGCTGCAGGCACAGGTGTTAGTAGATCTCTGCAGTAGGTGGCGAGATATCCGCAGATTGTTGGTGAGCTCCAGTTGCTTCGGGGCTTCCCTAGTCACATGTGTACATTAGGTTTTGGCATTTTGTAAATATTGTATAGACATGGTCATGTATCTATTAGAGGCTTTGTAGACATATGTGGGGAGATGAAAGTAAAAGATGTACGTTCATTTTGACGCAATGGCCCTAACGGCCAAGTTTCTTATATTGCATTTGTTGCAATGGCTTCCGCCATTGATATTTAAATACATGAGATAAAATGATATTCATATGCGAACATACATATGAGAGTACATGAGCAAAGATTGGTTCTCTCGGGCCTTATCGGCTCCGGGTGCCAGTCCGGCCCGAATGAAATTTGGGTCGTGACATCCAGTTTTGTTTGTAAAGAAAAAGAATGGCTCCATGCGTATGTGTATCGACTATAGACAGCTAAATAAGGTGACAGTAAAGAATAAGTATCCTATGCCTCGTATTGACGATTTGTTTGATCAGCTTCAGGGTACCGCGGTGTTCTCAAAAATAGATTTGAGATCTGGATATTATCAATTGAGAGTTAGGATTGAGGACATCCCAAAGACAGCCTTCAGGACTCGGTACGGCCACTATGAGTTCCTGGTGATGTCTTTTGGCTTGACTAATGCCCCAGTAGCCTTCATGGATTTAATGAATCATGTATTTAGGCCATACTTAGACTCCTTTGTGATTGTGTTTATTGACGAAATCTTAGTTTATTCGAGGAGTAGCGAGGAGCACGAATAGCATTTGAGGATTGTGCTTCATACATTAAGAGATCATCGACTTTATGCCAAGTTCTTAAAGTGTGAGTTCTGGCTTGAGTAAGTAGCTTTCTTAGGGCATGTTGTATTCAGACACGGTATCATGGTAGACCTAGCGAAGATTGAGGCTATTAGAGGTTGGGCTAGGCCCACGTCGCCTACTGAGGTTCACAGTTTTGTTGGGTTGGCAGGGTACTATAGGCGGTTTGTTAAAGGCTTCTCATCTATTGCATCTCCTATGACCAGATTGACCAGGAAAGAGGTTCCATTTCAGTGGTCTAAGGGTTATGAGGTAAGCTTTTTGAAGCTCAAGGATCGACTTACTTCTGCCCTGTGTTGACTCTTCCAGTTGAGGGCGAGGGTTTCATCGTGTATTGTGATGTGCCTGGTATCGGTTTGGGATGTGTTCTGATGCAGTGGGATCGTGTTATTGCATATGCATCGAGGCAGCTAAAGGTGCACAAACGTAATTACCCCACTCATGACTTGAAGTCAACGGCGGTAGTATTTGAACTGCAGATTTGGAGGCATTATCTATACGGTGTTCATTATGAGATCTTTATAGACCACAACAGTCTTCAACATATTATGACTCAGAGAGATCTTAATTCGAGGCAGCGCAGGTGGATTGAGTTGTTGAAGGACTATGATATCTCTATTCTTTATCATTTGGGCAAGACGAATGTGGTAGCGGACGCCTTGAGTCGGAAGACAGTGAGTATGGGTAGCTTAGCCTTTATTCCAGTCTCTCAGCGGCCGTTGGCTTTGGACATTCATTCCTTAACTAACTCGATGGTTCGATTGAATATTTCTGACCCTAGGAGGATTGTTGCTTGCGTTGAGGCCAGATCTACTTTGCTGGAGTAGATTCAGCGTTGTCAGTTTGAGGATAGTGGTCTATGTATCCTTCGGGACCAGGTGTTAAAGGGTGAGTCTAAGAGGGATACCTTGGATTCGAATGGTGTTCTGAGGTTTGATGGTCGTATTTGTATTTCGAGGGTTGGGGACTTGACGTAGTTGATTCTGTGCAAGGCGCACAGTTATAGGTATTCTATTCACCTCAGGACAGCTAAGATGTATAAAGATCTGAGATAGCACTATTGGTGGCGCGGTATGCGACGATACATAGAAGGGTTTGTAGCTCGATGTCTCTGTTGTCAGCAGGAAAAGGCCGAGCACCAGAGACCCGGTGGTCTACTTCAGCAGTTGCCCATTCCCGAGTGGAAGTGGGAGCGAGTCACTATGGATTTTGTTGGTAGGTTACCTCGCACCTCTCGTGGCTTTGATAGTATTTGGGTTATTATAGATCGGTTGACTAAGTCCGCTCACTTTATCCCTGTTCGAGTTTCTTACAATGCTGAGAGAATAGCTCGTGTATATATTCAGGAGGTGGTTCGCCTACATGGAGTGCCAGTGTCTATTATCTCAGACCGAGGGTCTCAGTTTACCTCCAGTTTTTGGCTGACTTTCCAGGAGAAGTTGGGTACCCAGGTGGACCTCAGGACTGCGTTTTATCCTCAGACCGATGGGCAGTCGGAGCGGACGATTCAGGTATTGAAGGATATACTCCGCGCTTGTGTGTTAGATTTTGGGGGTTAGTGGGATCAGTTCTTGCCTTTAGCCGAGTTTGCGTATAATAATAGCTTTCACTCCAGCATTCAGATGGCTCCATTTGAAGCTTTGTATGGTAGACGGTATTGATCTCCAGTTGGTTGGTTCAACACTTGAGAGATCATTCCTCGTGGTACAGATTTGCTCGGAGAGTCTTTGAACCGAGTTCGGGTGATTTAGGACAGGCTGCGGACAGCTAAGAGTAGACAGAGGAGTTATGTTGACCGTAGACATCGTCCATTGAAATTTGGAGTGGGTGATAGGGTCTTTTTACGAGTATCGCCCATGAAGGGCATGATGCGGTTTAGTAGGAAGGGCAAGCTTAGCCCCAGATATATTGGACCCTTTGAGATTCTGCGGACAGTTGGAGAGGTAGCATATGTGTTGGCTTTACCTCCGGCCTTTTCAGCTATTCACCCTGTATTTCATGTTTCTATGTTGTGACAGTATATTCCGGATGAGTAGCATGTGCTTCAGTGGGACTCGGTTCAGTTAGACTAGAAGTTAGCATTTGTGGAGGAGCCTGTGTCCATTTTAGCCAGAGATGTCAGATGGTTACACTTCCAGGACATTCCAGTAGTTAAGGTTCAGTGGCGTCACCATCCGATTGAGGAGGCCACTTGGGAACTTGAGCGTGATATGCGAGCCCAATATCCCTACTTGTTCATGTCTTCAGGTATGCACTTACTGTTGACTTTCGCGGACGAAAGTCCTTTTAGTAGTGGATGTTGTAATGACCCTCCTGGTCATTTCCCTCATTTTCGCACATTATCGGCATTTAGAACTCGGTAAAAAAAGAAAGACAATATATAGGTAATTACCTTTCTAAAATATTTTTGATATTTATAAAAGTTCTATAGTTTATTATTATTTTAGCGGAGATAGTAAGCCTAGTTGTGTTCAAAGTTTACTATTTTATTAATTAGGCTCATTATTTTGACACTTAGCATAGTATTCAAGTAATATATATGTAGATATATTTGGTCAAAGTTGGCTGAAGTTACTTGAATTATATCAATTTATATATATATATATATATATATATATATATATATACTTTGTCTTCTAAAACATTCTCAACACTTCTCTTTCTATATTAAACCATATTTGATCAATTTAAGCTCAACTTTGAGCATTTCTAGTGAGATTCAAGGTTAGGAGTTGGTAGATTTGGATCCGTGGTTGTGTTTTCATCGTTTCTATGGTACGTTTTCTTATTTTTACGGTAGTTTTAGTTACGGTGGTATTGTTGGTATTGGTGTTGATGTTTGTGCTATATTTTGAGCTCAAATTGAGCGATGCTAGTTGTGAATATTGGTCACGGGGTGATTTCGGATGCTGTGATGGTTTCAATTTTTGCGATTCCTCAAGCGGGCTCCACGTGGACTGTTTGGGCTTTTTTTCGAACTAATGCAATATGGGTATCAATAGTCATGGTTTGACTTGTAGTTTATTATTTTGGTAGCTTGGTAGCAGTCAGAGGCCTCTCGAAAGGGGAAGGCTCCTATTTAGCAGGCTTTGACAGACTTTCGACGGCGTCCAGGTAGGCTAGGCTTACCATATACCTAGACTGAGTTTATTTATAGTATTTGCAAACTATTATGCTAGTGTTTGGGCTGATAGTTGTAGATTGGCATTGGCTTGCTATGATTAGGCTCTTTGGGTCGGTTAGGGCCTTGTTCGATTATGTTTCGGGCCCGTTATCCTTGTGGTGTGCCAGAGTTTACCTTTATAGGGTTGGTTAATGTTGTACTACTGTTAGTAGGGGGTTGGGGAACCTTAGTCCAGACTCGGTTAGGATTAGCCCAGACTTAGTTTTGGGACCCCGTAGTGGGCCCCACTACTCTTCACAGTCTGTATAGTTAGCTTTAAACATTGTTAGGCTTAGTTAATCCATGAGATGATATTTTAGGATAACATTTGGGTTGAATTACCCCAGTTATGCCCTTTTGACTTGTTTAGCCTTGTTAGTCCCTGATAGCACCATATTTGACCGGGGTCGACTAGTTTGATTTAGAATGCGGACCTGCCTTGCCATGACTTATAATGTATACCCAGACTTTTATATGTATATTGTTTATATTATATACTGACCTAGAAGGATCCCGAGACTGACTTGTAGTGCGTTGTGGGTTAGCTCTTTTATTTATATTTTGGGTTAGTTCTGGGGCTAGTATGTCCCCGTTTACTTGTATTTGTATGGATTCTGGCTCTACTCTGATGCTTGGTTACTGATTATGATGATTTTCAGTTCTAGTCCGGCCACTGATTCAGATATGATGGTTCTGGTTACTGATTATTATGAGTTTTGGTGCGAGTACGGCATATGGTTATGATATGATTTGAGAGTTCTGGTACTGGGTACCATGGTTAAACTACTGTTGTTCTCTGAGTTCTGATTTGAGTCAGGTGGTTATGATATATATGTGGCCTATTGTTATTATCCACTATGTCCGGTTCAATTCCGGCGTCTGGCCTCTTGTTATTATTCATTGGTGTCGGTTCAAGCCCGGTGCACCCCTGTTAGTTATTGTGGTTATTGGATACTGGTACAGCTTCGAGACACTGGTGACTATGCATTTACTATTTTTGCGTGTCCCGCCAATTTATGGGGGCCAGGCTTGGTTATTGTTTTCTTCCGTGCTTCTATCGGGCTTATGGGGGCCCAGATAGGTTATGTTTGACGTGTGTGTTTACTTACACATTTATTTACTCGTTGTTCTGTATCACACTTATTTTTCTCCTGAGTATATCTATATGCCTCGGCATTTACTTATATATTTATTATTTATACCCTGGACTTAGCATGCACCCTCACATTTTAGCTTGCTTATATTATATTGAGCTCAGTGGGCCGATGATGCTTACTGAGTAACCATTGCCCCGGTACTCATACTCCACTTCTGCATCTTTTTCCCTGATGCAGATCCGAGCACTAGCCGACCTTTTTGGCGTGACTCTCTTCTCAGCACTGACTCTGAAGCAGGGGGAGAGTATTAACGTCCGAGGCAGATCCTACTCCATCTTACTGTATAGTCTTTTGCTCTCGAGACTGTAGTACTTGTGGTATATATTTGGTTTCTGTCTTGTATTTTGGATATGTCTAGTAGTGGCTCTTTTACCAACCTCACCAGATCTTGGGAGAGGTTCTTGACTTTATATACTATCCTCTTCCTTCTCAGTCTCGATATGTATATATGTTAGTGTTGTTTTTACATTGCTAGCATGTTTATTAGTATGGTTACTTCCACTTCATCTCTGTTTTCTGAGATTTCGCCTGTTAGTCTGTCGCTTGTTGCTTCGGGCTAGGGTTTGGCTTGCTTATTGGTGGGTTACGGTAGGCGCCATCATGACTCAAAAAATTGGGTCGTGACAAAATAATCTTTAAAGCATCTAATCTTGAAGTGCATTTCATAACTAAGGGATGTAAAAATTGGCTTAGTTGTGAAAGAAGCACCAAGAAATGAGACATCATACAAATGATACTAACCAGGACTATCTCCTTTTGTGAACCTCTCCTTTACGAAGTGGAACATATTCTTCTGCCTCGAGATCAAATTCTTTAGCAAAGGAATCTCTCCTACGATCCTACCCACTCTTTTAACTTTTCCATTATTTACTTCAATGTATATGACATCGCCAATAGCTACCTGCACATATCTATCTCACGGACAGGAGAAGTGAACATAAGGATATGAATTAAAGCAGTATAAGATACATAGTGCCAAATTAAAGTATGGATAATGTGCAGTTCCCTTTCAAATGTCTTTTCAGAACATGCGCCAAAAAAGACTCTAAATAACATAAATAAGCCCAACCTAGACCTAACATTTGATGTTAAGGAAAACAGAAAGAAAATATTATTCCTTTAATCATACTTATATCAAAGGAGAAAATTTCCTCTATTGGAAGGTAGGTCAGAAGAACTTGCTTTTTCTTTAATCAAGGCATCATATATAGTAGAGTTTGGTTCCTTTGACATTTTCTAAATCAACAACAACATGGTTGGAGCTTGTAATGTTGCTACTTCCATGGTCCCCATATCCGCCAGAGTCAAGCTCTCTACCTCTTCTGGAGAAAGTTCAGTCACCTATAGGACAGAACGGAACTTGTAATGTTTCTACTTCCATGGCTCTTCTCGATGATTGCAAGGTAATTAAATTCTACCTATTGCTCGCAATATCACAGATGATATTTGAACTTATAAATTTAGACTATCACAAAAATAATATCATATGCAGTGTGTAATCTTGCACGTGGGATTTTGGGAGGGTAAGATGTACGCAGACCATACCCCTACCTTTTCAGGGTAGAGGTTATTTTCGAGCGACCCTTGGCTCAAAAGATCTTATTAGACTAATTTGCTAAAATTAATTTAGATTCTACCCATGAATATTAATCAGTATAACTATGAGATTGGTTTTCCTGTAATTGAAAAGGCTGGTCTAGCACAGAAAATTGACTACAGGGAAACTCGTGCATTATTCGATATCTATACTTGTAGGTTATATAGGCTTGTAGCAGATCACTTGATTAATTAGTTGACGTACACCTTGCCAAACGAGAAAAGCACACAAAGAAAAACGTAAGAAAAAAAATGGACTCAAAGAACTTGATACTATTTAGTAGGGTAATCTACTAATTAAAATTAAGTTATGAAGCCAAAAAAATAAAAAATTAATAAAAGAAATTATTTTACCAAGATTTGGACTAAAAAAAATTGATTAGGAAGAAATTTGATTGAAATCCGTGGAGAAAATACTTCAAAAAGGTGGAGAAAAACCTAAAAAAAAAGAGCTGAAAATTATCCTAAAAGGGCACTTGAGGAAGCTTCCAAGAAATTGTACCATTGTAATTCCTTCCTTGTCTTTTTCCCCTTTTGGAATATTTCTTTTTGTACTACTCCCAAACACTTTCCTTTATTCTTTCTTTTGGATCAAAACACCCTTTTCTTTATTCTTCTTCTTAAAGATATGGATATCATAAAAAATATCAAGAACATTGATGAACTTAAAAAATTCACAACTTCTTCGTTTTAGCTCCGATTAACACAAAATTCGAAACCCACACTCCTTTTTCTATGGAGAATAAATCCCAATAACTTTGAAGCCTTAATTCCCAACCAAGATATTCAGATTTTCAGATTTTTAGACCCATTTCCTTCTTCTTCAAGCCATGAAGAACACCCAAAAATTGACAACTCCTTCGTTTTAGATCCAAATTTGACGAAATTCGAGATTCAAGCTCTCATTGCTATAGAGAACAAACCCCGATGCTTTTCAAGCTCCAATTTCAACCAAAATTTTTCAGATTAAAATCCATTTCAAATTATGAAGAACACTATGGAGATGGTGAACTTCCAAAATTGACCCCAATGGATTTCAACTTCGTTTGCTCTCAAATTTCAGACTCAAACTCCTTTTGATGAAGAGAACAAACCCCAATACAAAGTAAACCTCAATTCTACTTAGATTTTCAAACCCGCTTCACCTTCCTCAAGCTTTTTCAAGCTCAACAATGGTGAAAACTTCAATTCACCTCTAAACAAGTCGAAACTTTAGATCTAGACCCAATATCACTAGAGAATAACGAATCTAGTGATAAAAACACAAACATAACTCAAATCAACCAATTTATTTTTTGAAATTTTCTCAAAAACGTTTTTCACTATTTTTTTTTCCAGATTTATGAACCTAGGATTGAGATCCGTAGAAGCGAATCCCTAGCCTAAGCTCTGATACCAAGATGATAATATCCTAGTTGGAAACTAGAATCAAAACGCGAAAAATTGAAATAAAGAAAAGGATAAGTGGAATTATCGAAATCCAATCCGATTTATGAGCAATAAGGACTTTATACCTTCACCTCTCAATTGAATCCAATCAAACAACAATAATCCGAACTCAATCAAAGATGAGAAATCTAATTGAATCCACAAAGAGAGAATCTCAATGATTGATTAAGCTAGAAGAAGTTAACATGAGTAATATCGGGAATCCACCCTAATCACTCAACTACAATTAGCAACTCTGAACTACACTAATGCTAGGCTTCACCTAGAAATTACAAGCTTAAGAAACTCTCAATTCATAATCTCATCATAAAAAACTAAGGAAGAAAATAGGTAAGACCACTATTTATAGTTATTCCCTTTAAAATATAGCCTATTACAAAAATAGCCCAAAAGTAATTATTTTAGAAATAACCCACAAGGGCCCTTCTTGATAGTCTAAAAGGCATCTTGATCGCTCATGGCCTTGTTTATTTATTGCTCCATGGCTTTCTCGGGGCTCCAAGCTATCATCCATATGTGGAAGCCCCTCCTAACTACAAGGATTGAAGCTACCCATGCTAACTACAAGCCCCTCCAAGCTACCCATGCTCGTATTAGATACCATGACAGTATATTGATATACTGTGATGATGTCATTATGGACTGAAGCAAATTCCAATGATACCATGTCAGTATATAGATATACTATGATGGTATCATGGAGGTCTCACTGAAAGGATTGAAGTAGAAATCAATGATAACATTACAGTATATAGATATACTATGATGGTATCATTACAAACTAAAAAAAATCTCAATGATACCATGTTAGTATATAGTTATATTGTGATGGTATCATGGAGGTCCCCAGAAGGATTGAAGCAGACATCAATGATACCACGATAGTATATAGATATACTGTGATGGTATCATGGAGGACTAAAGTAAACACCATTGATACCATGACAATATACAGATATACTGTGATGGTATCATTTAGGTCTCACTGAAGGATTGAAGCAGACATTAATGATACCATAAAAGTATATAGATATACTGTGATGATATCATTATGAACTGAAGCAAATTCCAATGATACCATGTGCGTATATATATATATACTTTGATGGTATCATGGAGGTCTGACCGAAGGATTGAAGTAAACATCAATGATACCATGATAGTATATCGATATACTCTGATAGTATCATAGAGGTCTCACTGAAGGATTGAAGCAGACATTAATGATACGATGACAGTATATAGATATACTGTGATGGTATCATTATGGACTGACGCAAATCTAATGATAACATGTCAGTATATATATACTATGATGGTATCATAGAGGTCTGACTGAAGGATTGAAGCAGACATCAATGATCCCATAACTGTATATAGATATACTGTGATGGTATCATGGAGGTCTCACCGAAGGATCGAAGCAGGCATCAATGATACCATGACAGTATATAAATATACTATGATGGTATCATTATGAACTTAAGCAAACCCAGTGATACCATGCCAGTATATATATACTCTAATGGTATCATGGAGGTGCGACTGAAGAATTGAAGAAGACATCAATGATACCATGATGGTATATAAATATATTGTGATGGTATCATGGAGGTCTCACTAAGGATTGAAGGAGCCATCAATGATACCATGATAGTATATTGATACACTGTGATGGTATCAATACGGACTGAAGCAAATGAAAAAAAAACAAAAATAAAAAAGGAAAGGGAATCAAATAAAATTACCAAATAAAAGAAATAAATTTAAAAAAAGGGACCAAAAATATGAAATTAGCTTGTGATGAAAAAATAAAAAATATTATGATTTGAGAAAAAAAATGAATAAAAAAGGAGAAAAAAAATAAAGAATAAAGAAATAAACGAAAAAAAGAAAAGAAAAGGAACAAGAAATAAAGAAATTGAAAAACAAAGAGAAAATAAAAGCAAGAAAAAAAGAGAAATAAAGAAATTGAAAGATAAAGAAAAACAAAAACTAAATTACACAAAAATAAAAGGAACCAGTAAAGGAAAAAAATAAAAATAAAAGCAGAAAAAAAAAGAAGTACAGAAAAAAATAAATGAATAAGGAAATAAACGAGAAAAAAGAAAAAAGAAAAGAAAAAAAGAAAAAAAGAAGAAGAAAAGGAGTATATAAAATAAAAATTGAGTGTGAATTAGATTATGATATAAAAAAATAAAGAATAAAATAATTTTATAAAAAAAAATGAACAAAGAAGCATAAAAAAAAAGGAAATGAGAAGAAAAGAAAGAAAAAAGAGGAAAAGAAGTAGAGAAATAAAAAGGAAAAGAATTAAAAGAGAGATAAATAATTAAAGCTACAAGGGAATGAGACATTTTATGTAAGGAGACATTTAGTTGTAAATAGTTTGCTCCTATGGGGCATGGATGTACTTTCCCCAAATAAAATCTGTGAATGTACAAACCAGGCTCAAAGGTGGTCAGGCCCAAATAGCAAAAATCCGATAAATTCAGCAAATAAGCAAATAATTTAACTAGGAAAGTAGACATAGACATCAGAGGAAGCTTCGAGAGCCTCTTCTTCTCCAAGTCATATCTCGACAATCCTTTTCAAAGTTCCATGAATTCGTTGAATCGATCCTTTGGGGGTCTTCTTCCATCTTTGTGTCTGCAAAAATTGGCCTGAATTGAATGTGTTGTGTTGTCATCTTCATACTCGATCTTCAATCTCAATCGAAGCTCAACTTCAGCTCCATTTGCTAGAATGTTCAAGCTATCGAGTACATCTAATACCTCCAGATCTTGTATCGACTTTGAAAAAGCTAAGCTCGATGTGGATTCAAACTGTTGACGGTCCATGTATTCTTATAGGCTCTTCTTTCAAGATGTCTTTCTCTATCCCTTAGAATTAATTCCCCCCTCCCCCCCACCCCTCTTTTCAACTGAACTATGGATTGAATTTAGCAAGAGATTAATACCACTATCTATTCTGTTAATAAGAGAGTTAAAAAATATTCTTAAAAGATTTTCTTTAAAGCGCTCTGGTTGTATCTTGTTGCAAATTACCAGTGGACTAGCATTGTTTACAGAACTGAAAACTCAAGCAATATCCACATATTTTAATAAGTTAAAATATATTTCCTAAAAGTAATTTTATTTTATTATTATTGCACATCCATTGGAACTCTGGTGTATTTTTTTTTGAGTTTCTATGAAATATCTCACAATGTGTAATAGCAATAAGTGGAGCTTGAATTAAAAAAAAAATTGTTCAATAATGAGATAATAATACCTTGACAGAATTTTCTGACACTCTAAAATGAGACTTCACTCTTTTACTTTTTTTATACCTTTTTATTTAGTAGAAGATTTGTCATTTTGTTATATTACTCTACGTCAATTTGCACCATCAGAGTTTAAAAATAAATAAACCCTAAATTTTAAACCAATACAAAAGAATTATTAAAAAATGAGAGAAAACATATTGTTAGTAGAACAAAAATCAAAATCAGCAAGGAACATATTTTCATGCTAAAAGAATTGAAATATAATAGTACCAATCAAAAGAGAGTATTGATCAGTTTTCCTTTCACCTTGTTAGCAAATACTGACATTGGAATCATTAATAAATACTTAAAATTTTCTTTTAGACCGATCACCTTCTTTCCAATTAGGTAAGAATCTAATTTCCATATTCTAATATGCAATTTTGTTTTTCACTTATGAGTTGTGACCAAATAAAAATTCGTAATGAGATAATTATGATAAGGAGTTAAAATTTATAAGTAAATATTATTTGGGCGTTATGAATTTTAAAAAAACGCATGAGTAATGAAAATTATTAAGAAAGGAGTTATGAAGATGTGAATGTGTAAGTTAAAGTCACAAGATTAATGGATATTATTAGAATAGAAGTCATGAAAATGAAGTGGTGTGAGTTATGGAGATGACTCTTAAATTAAAATAATTTTAAAAATAAAAATACTTTAAAGTAGAGATTATTGTGTTATTATTATATAGTAAAATAGAGAGAGAAATGTCAAAAAAAGAGAAAAACGAAAAATGTAATTAAAAATTCATAATGAGAAAATTATGGAAAGGTGTCAAAATTTATAAGTAAAATATTATCTGGGAGTTATGAATTTTAAAAGGCATAGGAGTAATAGAGATTATTAAGAATATGAGTTATGGAGATGAGAAGGTGTGAGTTATAATCAGAAGATTAATGGATGTTATTAGAATTGAAGTTATGAAAATGAAGTGGTGTGAATTTGTAACGACCCAAACCGTTGTTACGTATGAAAACGCATCGAAAATAATTTACGATAAATAATACGCTTAAATTGAGCCTGAAAAAAATTAAAATGGAAAGGTAAAATGAGGCATAAAGTGATTGGGCCAAAAGGCCCAAAAGAAGCGGGTTGGCCTACAGCCTACCACTGCAACAATAGATTAACCGCTATAGTGGGTACCCGACAGTAGCCAACCCGAGAAAATTTTAAAAACCTTCTTCCATATAATTTCCCCAAGTCACCCCCTTCCTCCAAAAACACTCTGAAAACCCCCACTTCTCCAACCATGAGATTTCAGAGACCTGGGTTCATGAGGGCTGTTTCGAGGCACACTCGATGGAAACCCAACATGGAAAGGCACTTAGCATTAGCGGGACAACTCTCTCCCCTCAATAGCATTCAAATTCGACTAAGAGGTTGGTTATGGTTTATTTACTGTAGCAATTAGACCTGGGCTAGATTCATTTAATATTAATAGTAATGTCAGGAGTCATTATGTATTAGGCCTTCGGAGACAGTAATTGGAAGGACGAAAACGATAAAAACTTGGCTAGGCTTTAATATTGTGATTAATTACTGTTACACCCTATTTTTGTAACATTCGTGGTATGAAATAGGTTGAACCTTGTGAGAATTATGACTAACGGAGCAATTACTATAGCTCGTAAACAGGATGTAGTTTAAGTACGAAAAAACGGGGGAGTAGTATCGAGCTAGGGGTAATAGAAGGTTCTCTTCATAAAGTTGATAGTTACGTCTTGCACTGGATAAAGTTAACTAAATGTAATTGAGGAGTAGGGGTTGAAAGCAACCTAATAGAGAGTTTTTAGGTGACCTATGAGTGAACTTAAGTGGGTGAGATGTAATCGAATAATCGGGGCAGAGATGTAAGTCCAAGTGTGAGAGTTTCAAAAGAAATATTAGGAACGGAGTTGAGTAGTAGGTCGGGAACATGAATGAGAGTCGTGAATAAACCAGATGAGTAAATTTGTCTAGGTGTAAACTCTCAGTTGGGTAGGACGTGTAGAGTGAAGAGTTAATAATGTATGTACCTAAGTATATGTATGGAACTAAGTTTGAAATCTTTACGATTACTTGTGAAATGATATCCGTGTTTGCTCTCGAGCAATGCTTGTGATTATTGACTGCATTGCATATTCATAAATTTGGCGTTGTGGGGGTGAGATGATGGAGATATTTATGTTATTAGTGAAATTATGTTGTTCATGATATTGTTGATGTTGATATGACGGTTGTGATGATGATGTTGATATATATGATCCATGATGTTCATGAGGTTGGTACTATTTATGATGTTGATGAGGTTGAGAAAAGGAGACATGATGCGCACATCTTGCATACATGCATTCATTCATATGCTTTGACATCCTGTTATGTTTATATATTATCGTTGAATTCTTGAGTGGATCGATCCGGTGATAGGAACGATGGAAGTTAGTGGTGCCCCGTGAATCCAAGGTATGTCCTAATTCATATTTAAAGTTAACTATCGGGTTATATAATTATGGGGGGGTGTTTTATGGTGTTGCCCCTCCCCGTATGGATTTGTCAAATACTAAGTGCCGATGTAGTTGTAAACCCTGTAAGGTGTTGCATTAGCAGAGTCCGAGGGGGTTTGGTCCATTCGTGGTTGCCTTAATGTTGTAACTTCGTGAGGTCTATAGATCTGACCCAGAGTGAGTTAGTAGTAGTAGAAATTAATTTAATATACTAGTTAAGCACCAAGAGGACGTGAGTTAGAATGAGTGGTTTAAGGATAAAAATATACAAAAAAATAATAAATGACAGGTAGGTCACAGAGATGTTGTAAGTGAGGTATTACTGAATTCATAATCAGGGACTTAGAAATCGGAATCTATTTGATATTATGATTTCTCCCTATGTGTTATTAATGATATTTATTTCTAACCCTAGTCGGTCGATGATGCCTATCAGTATGTGTGATTGTACTGATGCTACACTTACTATATTTCTAATCAGGGATATAGCCATGGTGCAGGTCAATTGGGGTTTCTATAGCAGCGATAGTGATTATTCAGCAGCAACTCCTGCCCTCTTTATTCTTCATAGATGCTGTGTCATATGGACTCTCTTATCCCTTGTCTAGTGCTCCTGTACCGATTTAGGCTAGTTTTTGGGAATTCATTATTGATTATCTTCTGCATCAGTTTTATGTATTTAATGTATTAGAATGGATTTATATTTGATGTTAACTGGGTTAATGGGTTGAATGAAGAACTATTTAAAATTAGTTAATCGATTATCCCGTGAAAATGAATGGTTTTAACTTCCGCATTAGTCGAATGGTAGATTCGTAAGGGTTCTCCTATCTGGGATGGGTGTTAGGTAGGTACCCACACGATCTGGCTAGTTGGTTCGTGACAAGATGGTATCAGATCCCAGGTTACTAATCTCCTAGCACAAGAGCAAATGTCGAGTAGAGTCCCACGGATTGGTGTGTTGACGTCCACATCAAATCTGTAGGAGGCTACAAGGCATCTAGGAAACTGTTTCACTTTCTTCTCTCCTTTCGTGCCATCTCAATATTGTCTCCTCGAATTGAGTCCAATTGGTATCTGACATATTCTAATTGGTATCTCAACATCACAATTGGGACTGGTTGGTCCCAATTAGTATCTCACAAATGTTGAGAGGTTGGAATAGGGTATTCCAATCAGTAGAGGTCAATAAGAAGCATAGGTGTTGAATTTTTATGTTGCAAAGCTTGTTTGATTTTACTTTAAAATGCTGGTACCATAATATGTGTTGTTGTGGTGTGATATAATACGATGTGTATTATTTACATAGATGCTTATTTCTTGATCTAGCTGTTACTTGGTGGTTGGACTGTCAACTTCTTAATTACAAAAAGTTATTGTGTACGTTGATTTGTATGTTGTGTGGCCAAGGGGCTCGGAGATCGTGAGGATTGGTGCGGTAGTGAGGTATATCTTCATTTCCGTGACTTGAGGCACGCCTTATTTCTCCTTGATTTGGAGTATTCTTTGGTTTCTATCCGAATCCTGATGAACTACCAGGTGCCTTGCCATTTCGTGAAAAGTATCGTGTGGGGGTGTGGTGCTTGAGAAGAAAGAAAGGAAAAAATGTGTTAAAAACTGATTAAGTTGAGGAATTATTTGCGTTTACGATGGCTTGAGTCGAACACTTTAGACCTTAAAACTTTGGTACGTGAGAATTAGAAACTCTAATAGTGTTTAGGGGATGGCGTAGTGAGGAAAAAGACCAGAGAACATTTAGAAAAAATAGAAAAGTGGAACTACTGGGGGTTACCGCAGCAACAGTAGAATTATCCGATGCAGCGGCTCCAGGCAGTAAGCTGCTAGGGCTTACCCTATTTTTGTGGTTTTACAATCTTTGCAAAGCAACCCTTTTTTCAAAATAATAAAATGACAAAAATCAATCCAACATGCATTATAAGCTAAGGATATTATTATTAAGGGTATGGGAATGATAAAAGTCTTAAAAGTTCAAGAAAAACAAAGAAAAGAAATTGTTTGTTACTAGCCCCAAAAGGGGGCAACCCAAATCCAAAAACAATAAAATATAAAGTAGGAGGAGTAGGGAAACATCTAACTAGTGGGGTCATCTCAGAGGCTCGAGGTGTCCGAACCCTCCTCCTCCACGCCTCTAAGGAATGAGAACTCCTCAGTATACTTTTTGGTCAGTTTTGAAAGATTTTTAGTAGGGTAAGCGCAACAGAACATCACCTGGACTGCCTTCCACATCCTCACCAGCATTCGGTCACGAGTGCGGTGCTTTTTCTTTTCTTCATTCATCTCCACTTGGAGCTCCACATAGGCTCGGGATAGGTCTGATAGGGCAGTCAAAATCAAAGAAACCAATCCAGGAGGGGGCGGTTGGGTCCTCTCTAGGTAGCTTCGGGAAACATCTAGGTCGGCCTTCTAACCACTGAGAGATGCGAGATCCTGAGTGGGAGGGGTACCCAAATCTCCAGCCCGACTACTCTCACCTTCTTCCTCCACCTTTCTCTTCTTCTTATTCCTTCCTTATATGTCCTTTCCCTGCAATGGGTTGTACGCCACCTCGTACTCGTCCATGGTGTCTTGAATCTCTCGAGGCACGTCCACCTTATCACATAGTATGGTGACCAAAGAAGGTAGGAAAAGATCCCTTATTGACCTCTCCCTAGCATAAAAGTACTGCCACTCATCCATAATTTGCGCCTCCACATTCATCGTGATCCCTGCAAGAGCACACGCCATTATCATAGCCTGATATAAGGCCACGTCTTAATATTTCTTGAAGGTCAAATCCTCCGGGACACCAACTCTAACCATACTCTGGCCTCGATTAAGAAGTAGGTGCTCTTAGTCCCCCTAACGCTGGACTATTTTACCTCATTAGCTCGCCCCTCCGGAGCCAAAACCCTGGCTGCCCACCGTAAGCTAGATTCCCAATTTTTGCCTTAAAGGAGGCATTTGAAGGATTTGGGATGCCTAAAGCGTCATTGATGGTGGCAACATCCACTGGGACCTTCTTACTTCAAACGCGGATAGTGGAAAGAGGTATCGACCAGTCCACAATCGGGAGGTTGGCATCATAAAACTCCCAAATAACCTCCATGTTGTATTGAGGGACTGGCTTGGTCAATATGTCCCACCCAAAAGATTTCAATTGGTTGTAAAAACCCAGCAACTCCTTCTCTATATTCGTCATCACCATGCCCCATTCATGAATGAAACCCCTACTATGCAGCCCCTCCTCATAACAGTCATGTTATTTGTGTTGGGGAATCTATGGTAATGGGGTGGTTGGGCTATGATAAACCTAAAAAACACCACGAAACCAGGTTAGAAACTAAGATGGGGTACTAAGAGAGGTAAGAGAAGTTCAAAACTACAGAAAAATAAAAAACTGGGAAGCTACTACCCAGTACCGTAGCAGCTGTTAGTTAACCGCTGTAGCAAAAATTGTTACTGCTATAAAGGTTTATTGTCTTCAACCCGACAACCTCCCATCCTATGGGGTATTTTTGACTTTTCTTCATATTTTTGAAAATTAAGGGCAGATCCGGCTTAGTGAAGTTCCCATGAACCTTCTTACACTAAAATGCGAGTTTACAATACTCAAATTCACCCTTAAATCACTCAAATTCAATGGGAAAGGTGACCCTTTACCTCCTACCCCTCCCATGGACAAAATTCACCATGAACTACGTCAATGTTACACTCAGGATGCAGTAGAAGCATTGTAGATATAAGAGCTCCTAACATATTCATCATTTCATTCAAGAACACCATTAAATTAAAGTTCGAAGAGTTTCACCAAAAACCCCTCAAAATTTCTCTATTCTAATGTAATCCTATGATTCTATGATGAGAAATACATAAAGTAAGTAGTAGAGGCAAAGAAATTGCCTTGAATTCATCACTGGAGGGATATTTTGCAGAGAGGGTTGAGAGAGTTTTGAGGAAGTTGGAAGTGAAAATGGGGGAAATATTTATTTCCCCCTATATGAGACTGTCGCAAACCGCTGCTGCGGTTGGTTACTGATGCAAGGTAACTAACCGCTGTAGTGGTAAAATCTTCTTGATGTCAGTTTTTATCCCCACTTTTCCTGCATCGTGGTGTCGTACTCTGTTCAGGTAATCATAGTAAATAGTGATCATGAGAATTAATTATGTGCACCTTCTATGGGGACATGGGAATAGCTATCATGCCAAACTAGGCAATGCGTAACTACCGCTAATTGTAGAAGCAGAGAGGTATGTAAGTGCACTAGTGAATATTATTGTATTCCTCTTAGCGACCCACTATAGTTGGAATCCCTCGAGTAATCGTGCGAGTATCCAAAACCCTTCCTTAGGACCATTCGGGGATGAATGGTGGATAAATTGATATCTAATATAGCAACCCAAACTGTCATTAGATATGAAAATACACCAAAAATAATTTACGATAAATAATACGCTCAAATTGGGTCTGGGAAAAATTAAAATGGAAAGGTAAAACAAGGCCTAAAGTGATTGGGCCAAAAGGCACAAAAAAAGTGGGTTGGTCTCCAACCTACCGCAGTAGCGGTACCTGGCAGTAGCCAACCAGAGAAAATTTTAAAAACCCTCTTCCATATTATTTCCCCAAGTCTCCCCCTTCCCCCAAAAACACTCTGAAAAACCTCACTTCTCCAACCATGAGATTTAGAGACCAGGGTTCATGAGGGTGGTTTCGAGGCACACCTGGCGTGAACCCAACATGGGAAGGCGCTTAGCATTAATGGGATAAATCTCTCCTCTCAATAGCATTTGGATTCGACTATGAGGTAGGTTATGATTTATTTATTTATTATAGAAATTAGACCTGGGCTAGATTTATTTAATATTAATAGTAATGTCGGAAGTCATCATATATTAGGCCTTAAGGCATGGTGATTAAAAGGACGAAAATGATAAAAATCTGGCTACGCCTAATATTGTGATTAATTGTAGTTACACCCTATTTATGTAATATTCGTTGTATGAAATGGGTTGAACCTTGTGAGAGTTGTGACTAGCGGAGCAATTACTACAGCTCGTAAGCAGGATGTAGTTTAAGTATGGAAAAAGGGGGGAGTAGCATCGAGCTAGGGGTAATAGAGGGTGCTCTTGGTGAACTTGATTATTACGTCTTGTACTTGATAAATTTAACTATATGTAAATGAGGAGTATGAGTTGAATGCAACCCAATAAAGAGTTTTTAGACGACTTATGAACAGACTTAAGTGGGTGAGATGTCATCCAATAATCGAGGCAAAGATGTAAGGCCAAGTGTGAGAGTTCTAAAAGAAATATTAGGAATTGAGTTGAGTAGTAGGTTAGGAACATGAACGAGAGTCGTGAATAAACCGGATGAGTAAATGTGTCTAGATGTAAACTCTTAGTTGGGTAGAACGTGTAGAGTGAAAGAGTTAATGATGTATGTACTTAAGTATATATATGGAACTAAGGTTGACATCTTTACGATTACTTGTGAAATGATATCTATATTTGCTCTCGAGCAATGCTTGTGATTATTGACTGCATTACATATTCATAAATTTGGTGTTGTGGGTGTGAGATAATGTAGATGTTGATGTTATTATTGAAATCATGATATTCATGATGTTGTTGATGTTGATGTGATGGTTGTGATGATGATGTTGATATATATGACCCCTGATGTTCATGAGGTTGGTACTATTTTTGTTGTTAATGAGGTTGAGAAGAGGAGAGATGGTGTGCACATCTTGCATACATGCATTCATTCATATGCTTTGACATCCTGTTATGTTTATGTATTATAGTTGAATTCTTGAGTAGAGTGGTCCGATGATAGGACTGATGGAAGGTAGTGGTGCCCCGTAAATCCAAGGAATGTCCTAATTCATATTTAAAGTTAACTATCAGGTTACATAACTATGGGGGCGTGTTTTATATGGTATTTTCCCTCCCCATAGGGATTTGTCAAATCATAAGTGTCGATGTTGTTGTAAACCCTTTAGGGTGTTGCATTAGCGGAGTACCGAGGGGGTTCGGTCTATTCATGTTTGCTTAATGTTGTAACTTTGTGATGTATGTAGATCCGACCCAGAGTGAGTTAATAGTAGTGGAAATCAAGCTAATAGACTAGTTAAGCACCAAGAAGACGTGAGTAAGAATGAGTGGTTTAAGGACAAAGATATAAGAAAATGTTAAATGACAGGTAGGTTATAGAGATGTTTTAAGTGAGGTATTACTGAATTCATAATTGGGTACCTAGAAACTGGAATCTACTTGATGTTATGATTTCTCCCTATTTGTTATTAATGTTATTTTTTTCTAACCCTAGTCGGCCGATGATGCCTACCAGTACGTGTGGTTATACTGATGCTACACTTACTATATCTCTAATTGGGCATATAGCCATGGTGCAGGTCAACTGGAGTTTCTATAGCAGCGACGGTGATCATTCAACATCAACTCCTGCTCTCTCTATTCTTCATGGATGTTGTGTCATGGACTCTCTTATCCCTTTTCTAGTGCTCTTGTACCTATTTAGGCTAGTTTCTTGGAGTTTATTGTTGATTACCTTCCGCATCACTTTTATGTATTTAATGTATCAGACTGGATTTATATTTGATATTAACTGGATTAATGGGTTGAATGAAGAACTATTAAAATTAGTTAATTGATAATCCCATGAAAATGAATGGTTTTAACTTCCGCATTAGATGAATTCTTGATTCGTAAGGGTTCTCCTATCTAGGGTGGGTGTTAGGTAGGTGACCGCACGATCCGGCTAGTTGGGTCATGATAGAATTATGGAGATAACTTTTTAATTAAAATAATTTAAAAGATAAAAAATAACTTAAAATAGAAATTATTGTGTTACATTGTATAGTTAGAGAGAAAAATGATATATATATATTTATATGATGTTGTGCTTTTATAATCTCCATAACTCATACTCTTAATAATCTCCATTACTCCTATGCCTTTTGTTTCTTAAAATGAAAAGAGAATTTCAAGAAAATTGTAATATTATTTTTCTAAAAATACTAAGAAAAACATTTCTTTGATATATGTTACTTGAATATTTAAATTTGATTATTATATAGTGTGTTTGAAAGTTATAGAAAGATCTAGACGCATTAACAACAAACACGGATCTTGATCGTTTTTGTTTAAGTTTTATGAACCTTTCTTTCTTTCTCTTCAACTTTCCATCTTTAATACTCAATATATATTATACTGTAGCATTATATCAATGGAAGAGTTCTTTAATGGCATAATACATAAATGTGCCCTTTAATTTGAATTCAACTTTTGTTTATGCCTTTCAACTTTGGATGTGAACGTGTAGGCACTTAAACTTGTATAAAGTTGAACAAGTAGAAACAAGCGTCCTATGTGGCATCCTACATGGCCAATTCATGTACTACATGTATTATACAACCTCACCGGCCAAGCCTTCTATTGAGGAGCCTCCTGTCTTGGAGCTCAAAACTCTTTTGTCCTACCTTCACTATGCTTTCTTGGGAGCCAACAACACTTTGTCGGTTATTATAGCAACATATTTGGTTGAATGGCAAGTGGAGGCCCTAGTATCAGTTTTGCAAAAGTTCAAAAGGGCCATTAGATGGTTCACTGCTGACATTATTGGTATTCCTCTTTGAATTTACACTCATAAAATCCAACTCGAGTCAAATTGTATTCCTAGTATTAAGCTAATGCGTACGCTCAATCCTCCTATGCAAGAGGTATTCAAAAAGGATATCATCAAGTGGTTGGATGCGGACGTAGTTTATCCTAGTACAGACAACAAATGGGTGAGCCCGGTTCAATATGTGCCAAAGAAGGGTGGAATCACTGTTCTTCCAAATGAAAAATATGAGCTTATTCCGATGAGATCATTCACTGGTTGGAAAGTGTGCATGGATTATAGAAAACTGAATGCATGGATCGAAAAAGATCATTTTTGATACCTTTTATAGATCAAATGTTAGACTGTCTTGCTGGTAGAGGATGGTATTATTTTCTTGATGGTTATTCGGGATATAATCAGATTTTGATTGCTCCTGAAGACCAATAGAATACCACTTTAACTTGTCCATATGAGACGTTTGCGTTCAAGAGGATGCCTTTTGGATTATGTAATGGGCTAGTGATCTTTCAGCATTTCATGATGTCCATCTTCTCAGACATGGTAGAGGACAAGATTGAGGTATTCATGGATGATTTTCTGGTTATTGGTGACTCTTTTGAAGATTGTCTAGCCTATCTGCCTAGTGTCTTGAGAAAGTGTGAAGATTGCAATTCGATACTTAATTGGAAAAAGTGTCACTTTATGGTCAAAGAAGGGATAATGCTCGGTCATAAGATTTCAAAGAAGTGGATTGAGGCTAACAAGGCGAAGATTGAGGTGATTGAAAAATTACCTCCACCTATTTTTGTGAAGGGTATTCGAAGCTTTTTGGGGCATACTGGATTTTATCATAGGTTCATCAAGGATTTCTCTAAAATTGCACATCCTTTATGTAGGTTAATGGAGAAGGAGGTGAAGTTCATTTTTGATTATGTGTGTCTAAAGGCGTTGGAGTGTCCGAAGGAGAAAATGACTTTGACCCCTATTATTATTTCACCTGATTGGTCATGCCATTTGAGGTTATATGTGATGCTAGTGGTGTGGCGCTAGGAGTAGTCTTAGGCCAAAGGCATACGAAGATCCTTCATCCTATCTATTATGCTAGCAAAACACTTAATCCAGCTCAAAAAAATTATACAGTGACGAAACAAGAGTTGCTTGCTGTGGTTTTTGCATTCGAGAAATTTTGATCTGATTTGCTTGGTATGAAAGTTATTGTGCATACTGACCTTACAACTCTTAGGTAACTTATGGCAAAAAAAGATGCAAAGTCAAAATTAATTTGTTGGGTACTTCTGTTACAAGAATTCGACTTTGAGGTCAAGGATCAAAAGGGACCAAAAATCAAGCGGCTTACCACTTATCATGACTTGAAAAAGAGGCAATGCTGAAATTAAAAGATGAGTTTGAGATTGATGATACTTTTTTAGACAAACAGGTATTGGCTGCATTGCAAGACTTGATTCCATAGTTCACAGATTTTACCAATTATTTCGTAAGTGATGTGGTGCTTGAGGAGCTATCTTTTTAGCAGTGGAAGAAGTTTATGCATGATGTGCAGAAATTTTTCTGGGATGAGTCGTACTTGTTCTAGATTTTTCCTTATGGGATGATTTTAGATGTGTCCCAAAGATCTAGATGATGAGTATTTTAGAGGCATGTTAGTCATTCCTAGTTGGGGGTTATTATAGTAGTGCACGAATGACTCATAAGAATTTTCAATATGGGTACTATTGACCCGCCATTCATTAAGATGCTCTTGACTACGTAAGATCTTGTGATTAATGCCTAAGGCAAGGGAACATCTCATGAAGGCATGAGCTACTATTGACCCTGATTCTTAAGATTGAGTTATTTGACTTATGGGGTATTGATTTCACGGGTCTATTTGTGAGCTCATATGGTATGAAGTACATATTCGTTGCTGTTGATTATATCTCAAAGTAAGTGAAGGTGGTTTCTCTTCCAAACAATGAAGGAAAGAGTGTGACAATATTTTTTAGGAGGAACATATTTTCCAGGTTTGGTACGCCAAGAGCCATCATCAGTGATGGGGGTTTTCACTTTAGTAATTGTCTGTTCAAGGCCCTGCTTGAAAAATATAGTCAAAACATAAGGTGGTAATACCTTACTGATGCAAGCCAAGCTTCATCAATACCATGGAATGAAGAATTGAAGCTCAAGAATATGCTTTAGTGGAAGTACAAGGAAGAAAGGTAAAAAAAAGGAAGAAAGAGGCTATGGATGCAAAAGTGACTATTCTTGACATTAAAGTCTCATGCTAAAGAAGACCCTTGTTTCATTAAGGGTATTTTTGTAATTACTAGGTAGGCTATAAATAAGAGAGAATAGCTCATTTTAGAGGGATAGATTATTTTGATATGATATTTTGAAAGAGAGAAACTCTTGAGAGAGTTGAGGCTAAGGCCATAGTTGCTAGGAAATGTTGATGGGATTGCTTGCTTGAGGATATAATTCCTCTTGAGGGTGTCTCGATAGTATAGGTGCTTGTTTGGATTCTTAATAGGAGGCCTTGGTTTTCATATAGCCATGGTTGCCTATTAGATCTCATGCTTGTGTCTTGCTTTCATAGGTTTAGATATTTATCTTGAATATTTAGGAGGTCTTTACTTTAATATAGTATTGGTTGCCTTGATTTTAATTTGTGTCTCAACCTTTCTATCCTTTTTATCTTTAATTTTGTGTTCTTAGATTTTAGGGTTTCTTATCATTTTCTGCGTATTCCGTCTCGTATCACTTACCATCCTAAATCAAGTGGGCAAGTTGAGGTCTCCAACTAGGAGATCAAGTCCATTTTGGTGAAGATTGTGAATACCAATAGAACGGATTGGGCTAGAAAGTTGGATGATGCATTATGGGCTTATCAGACAACATCTAAGACTCCTATTGGCGCTTATCCATATCAGTTTATGTATGGCAAAGCATGTCACTTACCTGTCGAACTTGAGCATAAGGCACTATGGGCGTTTAAGAGGTTGAATCTGGCATAGAGTGATAGGGTGAAGTTGAGGCTTGAGAAACTGAATGAAATAAATGAGTTCAGTCTTAAGGCATACAAAAGTTCAGCCTTGTACAAAGAGAAGATGAAGTCATACCATGATCGAAATATCAAGAAAAAAGAGTTCACTGCTGGCAATATGGTCCTGTTGTTCAATTCCAAGCTTCATTTGTTTCTTGGAAAGTTGAAGTCAAAATAGAAATGACCTTGTCGAGTGGTGAAGGTGTTTCCTTATGGTGCCATTGAGCTTGATAATAACGAGGGCAAGAGGTTTAAAGTGAATGGCCAAAGGGTGAAACAGTACCTCGGTGATGTTGAATAGATCAAGGTGATATGTGAGGTATGTCTTGATGATGTCTGAGTAATCAAGACACTCGAGTTGTGTCATGACATTAAATTAGGCACTATATGGAAGGAAATCCATGGGTTAGTTAGGTGAAGTTTGAGTAACCAAATTAGCCACATCATGCCGCGATGTTAAATCAAGCGCTGCTTAGGAGGCAACTCAAGGATTTTGTTTTTATTTTTGATTGATTTTTAGTGTACAGTATAGGATTAATGTGTGTTGAAGTGTGCATGTGATCTAGGACTAAAACTGAAACCAGAAGAATTTCTGGTGCACAAGCCTAACAACCATCCTAATAAGTCGTAGCCCTTGGCAACTACTAATAGGATGTTCTATAGCCACTGGGAGTGCAAATTGAAAATTCTAGTCATGTGGAATCTTTACCCATGACTCTCAGAATGAGTTAAAGTGACTCATAGGGTGTCACGATGACTCATCGCCTTTAGTCGTAGGGACTGAAGTGGACAAACCGGGTAAATATTCTAACTTGTACGCTACTGGTGCATGAAATGACTTGTAGCCAGTGGCAATGAGTCGTAGGGTCGGTCGTACTCACTGGGTCAAATTTGTTCCTGAAGTTTAAATGATGTGAAATAACCTGACCTAATCCACGATATAAAACCCTACTTCAATACCTGATAACTCCTCCTTTCCCAAATTTGAACTATAACTCCCTCCATTACTTTGACACCGTCCATCCCCACTAAATTGCTCTCTCAATCACATACAATCATCCTAATAATCATCAAATCTTTGCTCTTGCTGCTCAATTGCTCCTAAAAGTCGAAATGCAAGTGATTGTCCTCCAAGCCTTCTCTGATTCAAGCCTTATTATCAAAATCAAAGTAAGTTCACTTCCCTTGAATTACTTTGGTTGTGGGTAGTGACAATTCTTTATGGGTGTACTATCATTGGTTTGTTGGTACTAAACCTTAGACTTAAATGCTTGAAAAAGAATTAAATTTGCTAAAGACTTAAAATAAAACTTTGATCACTTGATTTTGATTGAAACTGGGTATATTGGGTAGTTAATGGCTATTTTGGATGCTTATGCCATAAAATATGTGTAAAATTGTGATCCAGGGTGAATCTAAGTAACTCCAATACTTTGGTTCATGTGTACACATGAGAAAGTGGTTTTCTAGACAAGTCTAATGATCGTAAATTTGGTCTAAGTATGAATTTTATAAAAACTACCAATTTGCAATCCTTACGACTCTCACAACGACTGGTACCCTAAGGCAATAAGTTGTCGTGTGAGTCATAACCACTGACACTTTGGTTTAAAATTTTAAAGTTTCTGAACTTTATGGAATTTTCTCAATACGGGTCACCCAACGATTCTTAGGGAGACCCAACGACTTATAGGGACCACTCGTACTGAGAACATGAAATTGCACATCTATAGGAGTTGGAACTAACGACTCATCCGATGAGTCATAGGGAGACTCAATGACTCGTAGGGTAGATCCATAGTGAGAATAAAAAATGATTAAATTTTGAAGCTTAACCCTACAAGTCACCCGATGGGTTATAGCATATGGCAACTACACATTGCCTGACCCATAGGGACTGACTTGTCACACCCCGTATCCCAACGAGGCATGATTGGCACCCGAAGCCGATATGGCACGAGAGAACCAATCTTTGCTCATGTACCTTTGTATGCTTACCCTCGTATGAATCTTATTATTATTCAACATGCAACTATACGGAGGTCATGGACATAGAAACATATGTTATATTCATATACACATTTATGAAACTTGGCCGTTAGGGCCATTATGTCAAAACGGGCATTCATCTCTTACATTTACATACCCACATACGTCTACAAAAGCCTCTAACTGATGCATTTACAAGACCATCTAAAAGTTGGGACAAGTCCCCAGTTTATACAATATTTACAACATCAAACACTGTACAACTGTGACTCGGAAAGTACCGAAGCAACTGGGGCTCACCAAAAGTCTGCAAATACTGTGAACCTACTGTGGAGGTCTACTAGTGCCTGCACCTGCAACATGTAAAGTAAGTCCCCAAGAGGGGTCAGTACGAAGAATGTACTGAGTATGTAAGGCCATAAGAAAATTTCATCAATACATAAGAACTTCAATGGAAATAATTATAAGAGAAAACTCCATATGTGAAACCATGTACCTTTCTTTTATTATTATTACTATTTTTGATCACTCAATCATAGCCTTATCATTCATATAATATCTTTCATATGATACCTTTGTTCAATGGATTCTTCCTTTGATTAACGCTCATTATCATTATTATTAGTCATTCAACATACATCCACTCTTTCAGTGGGTTAACATACATCCACTCTATGGTGGGTAATAACATACATCCACTCTTTGGTGGGCAATGACATACATCCATTCTTTGGTGGGCAATAACGTACATCCACTCTTTGGTGGGCAGTGACATACATCCACTCTTTGGTGGGCAATGACATACATCCACTCTTTCCACTCTTTGGTGGGCAATGACATACATCCACTCTTTGGTGGGCAATAACATACATCCACTCTTTGGTGGGCAATAACGTACATTTACTCCATGGGTAGGTCAACATATATCCATTCTATGGTGGGTTAATAACATACATCTACTCCATGGGTAGGGTTAACATAACATAACATTGCTTCCTTTTCTTTCATTATCCTTTACTTCATTTCTCTTTCTTTCATACTATGAGTGATACCTTGATGATAGAAACATTCTTGAAACTTGAAACACAAATATACTTTACTTCACATCTTTACTCTTGTAAGATTGGTATCTTTACTTGTGAGGGATAGATACATTAACTTGCACATTACTTCTTTCGTTACCTTTGAGAGATTGGTACATTTACTTGTGAGAGATTGATTCATTCACTTGTGAGAGATTGTTATATTCACTTGCCATAACATTGTTTGAAACACAACATCTTGGAACCATTGGAACAATAGTCAATGTATAATAGACATGTGTATAACTCTATTGGAACTTTGGATCATGACATGATTGAAATAATGCTATTCAAACTAAACAAGCCCTCTTTACCTCATTACTCTCGTTGAGATAGTTCTCTTAGAATTTACAACATTATGACAGCTTAGGGACTTCAGTCAATGAATAACAGATAAGTGAATCGTAATTCATCTAGGAGTAGGACACTTGTGAACTCAATATATGTCTACCTTAGTTAAAATACCATAGGACCCCTTTGGAATGTAACACTTTTGGAACCTTAGGATATTGATCACTAAATACGATACATGTGGATATCAACTATTCACCAACCTGAGTTGCAATACCTTAGAACATTTGGAACATTTGACATGTTATCCAATGAACATGAGTCAACCAATGGGCATGAGTCATATGATCACCATTGACCAATGAGTAAGGAATATGTGAGTAACACCAGCCAACTACCGAATACGGAATACCTTAGAGCATTTCAGAATCAAATGAGTACTATGACAATGCAAGCACCACATGCTGCAGAAGGATATAGAAGAGTAACCTTACATACTTTTACTTCCAAGTATGAGTACACAAGTCTATATATAAACACCACAGTCCAGCTCCTTCCTTGTGTTTCACTCTACAACACAAGTTCATAATGGAAATATAGTTAACAACTACTTACCGTACAAGTGTACAAAATGACAATGAGCTATATGACTTCCGTATAAAGTCATGTCACTCCTTAAAATACAATCCGCTGCATTCTCGTACCAACGACACCATAACATTCCACACATTGACCAAGTTATCATACATCAATAGCATTTCACACCACATTTACCCTTTATGCTTCCTCATTATCATTCCATCACAATTACCCTATCAACTTGCCTCATAACAACTTATGAACAATCATAAATACTTAACATAGTCAACCATGCCTCCATACGACACTTTAAAGTCATTAAAACAACATCACAAGTTGATAATTACATCCATGAAGGGTATAGGGGTTTCGGGGGGCCAAAGGGATGCGAAAACAAGCAATTCGGAGTTATGGGATGATCCGCTAAGCCACCTGAACCCGCAGGTGGATGAAATTCATCCGCATGTGACCTTTGGCAGTAGCCAGAGGCACCTGCATTGGCACCTGCGCCCGCAGGTGCTTCGTCTGCGAGGGCGGGTGCCCGTTTCGGCCAAAAAGGGTCTCTTTTGGGTCTTTTTATGCAATGAATGGTCCATGATCATAACTAAACTTATTTTAACATATTTTTGATCATATTATATGCCAAAAATCAGCCATGGTCTCACAACACACATAATCATCACCAAAACGACACTTTACGGTCAATACGTCACCAAAACCATAACCAATTTCACAATAGAAATTCCAAACATTATACACCATGAAAAAATAAGGAAATGCTATAATAATATCTCACATGTCAATATTAACTCCATCATTTTCATTTCATTTAAGACCATAAGTCCATGTTCAAGTTTACAAGGCAAAATCATCCTCCGATTTAGCAAACACAAATTGTTTTACACATAGTGAACTTCTCACACTTCACCAACATAACCAACATCATATAAACCATATTCAATGCATAAAATATATTAAACCATGCTAATAAACACTTACCAAGTCTTACCAAGGAGTGATCTTGCCTCAAGTAGAAGATAGCTTAGGGTTTGAGTGTTAAGAGAATGTGGAAAATTCTAGAAAATGGCATGTGTCTTTTTATGAATAAAACTCTGATTTGTGGCCTTATATAGTGCCTCATGGTCCTCCTTATCCATCTAATTAGTCAATAATTGAGGGTCTTCTTTGGTCAAAGCAAGAATGGATCAAGAATGGGTCATTATGCCCTTTTTGGGCCATGTCTTCATGCTAATTTTTGGGCCTCATTTAGCTCATTACAAATTATTAATTGAGCCCACCAAGTGAATGAATAATTCCTTATATATATATATATATATATATATATATATATATTTATATATATATATATATATATATATATTTATATATATATATATATCCCTCAAGTCACTCTTATCCATCTCTTGGCATTAAATGTATGGTTGATTAGTCAAATGGAAGATTGGATCATGTTTTGCCCCATTGGGCCAAGTCTTTCTTATGATCCTTGGGCCTCATTTTGCCCAATAGCTCAAGACTCATATAATCCCCAACAAATAATTACATAATTCCTCAAATCTCTCATGTTTAATTAATTCCATACATGTACATGTAGTCGTGTAGGTTCGACAACATACGGGGTGTTACACCTCCCACGAGGGTCTAATCCCTTGTACTAGGACCAATATCAATTACCTCATCACCAACATTACATAATACATACTTTCGGCTCTCGACACTTAAGTAAACATTGTTCAACGTTGTCAAGTAAGGTTTAGTAAGTACAGGGTGTTACATGAATGTGTACTGATATATTCTTGTATTTTATTTCCCTTATCTTTTAAATGCTGATGTGTACTTCCCACGTGTACCATGACACCTAAAAAGATGCAAAAAAAGCATCTAAGAAAGGGGGATAACCTACTCCCAAGAGGCAGGCTCGGTTGTAACACCCAAAAATTCAAGCTAAGATCAGAACAAATCTTCAAATACATTTAGAGCCAAACTTAATGATTTGGTAGTATGAGAAGTTTTTCAGATATGAATTAAGTCCATAAGTAACTCCTAGCTCATAGTTAAGTCGAAAGCTTTCTTACCGATTAAATTCTTATATAGAATCTTTCTAGAGTAGACTTCAAACTGGTATAACTCTTAGATTATAAGGAGTTTTAAATATCAAGACCCACCAAATAAAATTTCTTTGAGTCTTCTTTCCAACGCATTTTATTTCTCGTTAATTCAATTTTGGATCAAGGAGATATGGCCATTTTAGTGAAGCATTGTCCAGTAGTGGGATACCACGACCAATCCAATGACCGTTGGAAGAACCAACAACCGTTGGAGGTTCTCATCTGTATGAAATAGATCCAAAGTACTGATAATTGACAAAAATACCTCCTTGGAAATAAGAGGGACCAATGATCGTCGGTAGAACCAACGATCGTTAGTGGTAATCGTGGTCACAAGGTGGGCCCAGCTTGAGAATCCAATGACCAACCAAGGAATGAACGTTGAAGGATCTAATGATCCATCCCTTGGATCGTATAATGAAGTCCTGCAAACCATCAAAATCAACCTTCAACCAATGACCCAACTTAAGATCATTGGTAGACCCAACGACCATTGGAGGGTTCGTCTGTCACGATACTCATATTTTTAGTTACATTTTACCAGGGGCATATCAGTATTTTCCTATCATTTAACCTCCCAAACTACATCTTTTTAACTATCCTAAGACTTATTATTAAGTCTAAAACTACCCAAAATCCCTCATTAACTCATAACTCAGTCGATACTTAGAAATTTAGAGAAAACAAGTGATTATTTTCTCTCTAAGGCAAGAACTAGGGTTCATCATCTTCAAGCTCAAATTCAAAGATTTTACCAAGGTGTTCACCTCCAGATATGTGGGATTTCATCAATGGATATACTTTCACCCATTGAGTCCCTAAGTGAACCCAAATCCTTCAGTTAATGCTTTCTTCAGAGCTTAGGGTTTTCATAAAAAGTATGAGTTCCCTTATGTTTCAGTTCCTTATTATGATTAAGCCATGAATACATATTTTCCCATAAATTTCAGTATTTTTACATATTTATAATTATGAACCCTCAGTATATTGATAAATTTATGATTTTGGACTTATGGTATGTAATTTCATATTCCATTTGGAATTAAAAAACTGTCATATATAGTTGCATTCTTTATAGATGGTAGGTTATAAACACCCAATGACTTAGTTTCTCATGCATTGATAGTTGAATGTTCAGCCCTCAGCTTCACATGTTTTAGGATGCTTTCAGATAAAGTGTCTATCATTTCAATCTCAAACTTCACTACTATTGAGCTTATTAGTTTATCAATATAATTCAGTTGGGAGTAGTACTTAGCAGCGAACCAACCAGGGATGAAGGCTCACTCATCAGTTAGGCTGAGAATTTTAGTAGAAGTTCCTAAGTCCCAGAACTACGGTGCCACCATAGGTTCTAAAGGGTCACCCATCAGACTAGGCTTGATACCTTAATACTTTTGGATAATAGTTTAGTTGATCCAAGTCAGTCAGCGTTCATACCCTTAGAAAGGTATAGAGTACCCTTCTAGCTGGGGTTATAGGTTGGTCCCTATTTAGCTTAGATGAGGTATATCAGTTAACAGTAGCTCCCACAGTTCAGACTCAGATATTTCCTGCCCTTATATTAGTTTATTGAGCATATTATTATTCAGTTACATGTTTATGTACTTGGTCATTGCATTAGTTTCCATTCCTTAGTTCCATGTTTAGTTTATCCTCTCATGTTCAGTATATATGGTTTAGTGCATATCTCACATCCTTAGTACATCAAAGTACTGATCGCATACTTTTTTTTGCTATATATAATGTTATAATATAAGTTCAAATGTTTAGCATCCAGCTCACGGTTAGCACGATCCCGCATCATCTCAGCAGTAGTGGTTGGTGAGTCCTCATTGTTTAAGGACTAGTTTTTTGATATTTCTATTTCATTATTATTTCAATTTTCAAGCCGTTAAGGTTAGCTGGGGGCTTATCCTAGCAACTCGTCTTAGTAGAGGCTTTCAGACAGATAGACTAGTGTTTTTAGCTTTATAGTTTGATTAGATGATTTTCTTTTGGACTCCAGTATTGAGTATTTGGTTTTGATTGTTATTATATCATTCAATCTTTAGATTCCACACATTATTCTTCAGTTTTATACAATATTCTTAGTGTTATGCCAGGTGATGGGTTAGCTTAGGTTCACTTGTGACTCTAGGCATCGTGTTATGACTAGGGGTAGTCTCGGGTAGTGACATCGGTCTTCTTGACAATCGGTAGACGAGTCTACAGATGAAGAGTCTAGTGGTTTAGTGGAGGAGTATCCACTTGAGACTCCAGTTGAGCCATTTGAGAGCTTGCCTCAAACTAGTAGATAGAGGCCCCGAATAAAGAATACAAGGGTGTATCCACCATGCACACCTGCTCCTCCGCAGTCTGATGAGGAAGGAGAATCAGAGTCCAAGAAAAAAGAAGAAGAAAGTGGCTCTGGAAATAGAGATGGGACTGCATCTGGCAGTTAGTTAATAAATCAAGTTGGGTCAGGGTTTGACACATATGTATCTGCTGAGCCGTATGATAAAACCTCCATAGAGAGTGCCCCACAATAGACTTAACCTCCACCACCAGCTTAGCTATCACTTCAGATTGACGTAGCCTCGCAGGTTAATTTATGGGGTAGTAGGGGCATGCACGCCATATATAATCGGGACATTGCTATCATCCAAAGCACGGGTCGGCCTAAGAGGGGTTTCTATGAGGAGATAAGATTGATTATTATAGGTAAGTCTGAGATGCCCTAGTTTGAGAGATTGTTCAACAAATACAAGTTCAAGTGGATGATTGCGGAGTTAGGTAGATACAGTCTGGTACTAGTTCGAGAATTTTATGAGGCCTATCAGGCCACGCTGAAGGTGCTACTCTGAAGGGTGTACTGTGGAAGGTTCATGATCCCATAACAATAGTATTGATTCAAGGTGTTGAGGTTAACTTCTCAGTGCAGACTATTTCATGTTTCCTTTATCAGTGGTTCTTTGTACCTCCGACTAACACTTCAGAGATAGATCACCATATTGATGAGATGAGAAAGATGAAGCCAAAGTAAATCAGCATTGATGATAAGATGGTATATTTTTGCTAGATGGCGAATATTATTATGGCTACAAATGAAGATGTTGAATAGGTGGCTGATAAATCATCACAGGTAAAGAAAAGTAGCTTGAACTTTGCTGTCAAATCATGGTGGACATTGGTTCGTCATAGGTTGGGGCTTATATCAGGAGATAATATCTTGAGCCTTTATCGGGCTTCTTTGGTGGCAGGCATTATAGAGGGATATGACACTGATATTTCTAAATTAATTGCTCAAGAGATCTGTGATAGAGCAGTTAAGCTGAAGACACGAATCCTATTTCCATGGCTAGTCACCCAGATTTGTTTGGAAGCCGATGTTACTGTTCTGCCAAATGTTGATCAGATTAGAGAGGTTCATCTCACTACAGATCTTGGGCTAATTTGATATCATGCAAACCCGATTTCTAGGGTAAAGGTTGTAGTGGGTGCGACTTTGCTAGAGAGGGCATTCCAGTTGGGTCAGTGAATGGAGATTGATACACCCATGGTTGATAATATTGGAAACACACATACTGAGTCCCAGACAGAGGCCTTGAGGCCCGAGACCCATGCTATTGCTAATGCCACTACTTTCTCTGCATCACAGCAACCTTCAATTCCTATCTTACCAACTCCTACTCCTGATTCATCCATGCCTCGGCCACCTGCTGGTGGGTATGTTTTAGTACCACAAGAGTTTATACAAACCTTGCTAAAGCACTTGGCCACAGTTCAGTGAAAGGTTGACAACATTAAAAATGGGGTTTGACCTTGGGTAATAAAAGATATTTGGACAGAGATACGTGGGATGCAGACCCATTTTGATAGTTTTGAGAATAGGATAACTGATAAGATTGAGGGTGTAAATTCCCTGATCTTAGACAGGATTAGAGTGGATCTAGCTACCCATTGTGCGACTATTGAGGATACGTCATCTAGACCATTTTTGGCCCCGAGCATGCCCATGGTAGAAAAGATCGAGGAGGTACAGGTGGCTAACATATAGAGCACTAAAGGCAAAAAAAATAGTGCTGAAGTTGGTGCGGATCCAGAACGATGAAGAAAGAAGAGAATGAGAGATAAAAAAAATTTTAAAAATATGACGGCGGAGAGCAATCAGGCCTCCCAAGACCATTTGTCTGAGATTCTTGAGATGGAGCATAGAGCTAGGAGCTCCAGAGTTTGTGAGGCCTCGAGTGATTTTGTTGGTGATATTGTTGATGGGGGTGGGGGTACGACAGTTTCCCCCACTAGTTCTGTACCTTTGGGTGCACCGACCACCACTAGTGCCAATATTGGTTTGAGTGCCATGACCACTGTCGAGTCTATGAGAGTAGAGACTAGGGTGAGTTCTAATACCTCAGTAGATGATAAGACCAGATCTGGCACCTAAAGCACTATATGTATGTCCTTACCCTCGTTTATACTTTTTCTAACTATGCATGTAGTGAGAACACTACATGTTCTCAAACTTGGGGGTGGGGGTGCACCACCAGTCGAGGGTTTTTCTTGCCGTGTTTCTTTTTCCTGGTTGTGCTATCATAGTAGAAATGGAATATTTAGATTTTTTATTTTTGTTTTTAACGTGTTTTGTTATATTTGACTAGGAGAAAAATAGGAGAACCTTAGTGCACTCAAGTTTTTACTATTTTGAGTTTGATTTTGATGTTTAAAGGATACCCCCCCTAAAAAATTATTTTAGACTGTGTGTTGTTTCTGTTTTAAGTTGTGACCATTGTGGATCTTGTTATGCCATTAGTATTATAGGCATAATAACCGTAGCTTAGAAATACATGAACTGGTTAGGTAGTAGTTGATAGTGTAACCCTGTGCTATGTGTTTGTTAGGTGTTTATTTAGTTTAGCTTTGTGTGTACGATCTAGAACTTGCCCGATTAGTCTTGCCTGAGTTGTTGGATAGTTGGTTAGGAAAGGATTGTAGGCCTTTTTGGATTAGTTCGCTTTCAGCCTAAATGCGGCCAAATGAAATTAATATCCCTTGATCCCAAGTTTGAGCCTGAATTGACCTATTTCTTTCATTATCCTATTCACCTTCCCATTTCTACCTAAAATGAACCTGTCTTGGCCCTGGTCCCTCCTTGAACGCCTTGTACCTCAAATTAGGCAAATCACCTAAGTTGAGGATGGCTATCATAGGGGTGTATAGTGTAAATTGGGTATGAAGAATAAGTTCGTAAGAGAAAAGACAAAGTATTGCAGTTGTGGTAAGAAAAAGAAAAAAAATGTTGAATAAGTTTGCAAAAGAAGAAGGAAAAAAAAGAGAAAACAACACCCGAAATCTGAAGAAAAGCAAAGGAGAAAAGGGAGAAGAAAATAAGTGAGGTTGAAAAGAAGAGCCAAAAATAGTGTAGTGCCAAGGAATATTGAGTCATTGTATCCATATTTACCATACCCATCCCCAAGCCTACATTACAAGCCAATAGAAGTCCTATAGTAATCCTAGTCCAACTGTCTAAAAAACTAAGGCATGGAAAATAAGGGCAAGCCTATGACATTTCACACACACTGTTAGAAATCCTATATGAGAGTGAGTGTCTTGATTCAGTCCCTGATTATATTTACATCTTTAGACTATAAGTGTACATGACTTCTTTGTTGTGAAGGCACACGGGTTGCATTGTTGGTTACTATTTATTCAGGGAATGTCATTGTATATATGATTGGTTTTTTGTTCATAATGTCATGCCATCTCCTGATCCCTTTGTTTTATGGTAATGGGCTACATGTGTACACGCAGAGGTTTTTGAATTCTTGTATAGGAGGGTTTTTAAAAAAATTGTGCTAAAAAGAATTGCATTGACTGTTGTAAGTCCCTTAGGTTTCTCTTAGTAAAGAGTCGTAGTGTTTATGGTTTTTTATTTGCCTGAGGACATGCAAATATTCTAAGTTGAGGGTATTGATGTGCCGTGGTTTCATGACACATTTGACTCTCAAAACATGGAAAATATTCTAGTACTAATGCTTGTTTATGTGGATATGATGTGTTTATGTTTGTTTTGCAGGAAAAAACTCTTGGTGGCAATTGGATGAAAAAAGAGATAAATCTGACGAAGTGTTGGAAACTTATGCTTGGCCACGACTCGTTGGGTCATGCTACGAGTCGTGGCCTAAACCATTCAATTACCAGTGATCAAAATCTTGAAAGGTTAAAGTAAGGTGTTGCCAATGACTATATGCTACAAGCCGTAGGGAGAGGCAATGGGTCGTTGAGTGACCCGTATTGAGTAGCTTGTCCAAAATTCTCACAGATGAGCAAATCAAGGGGTGACTAGGACTCATTCCAAGGAGTCATCAAGAGATGCTATGGATTGTTGCCAGCAATCTGATACGGGTGGGACAAGCTGTCCAACAAGTCCACGACCATTCACACGAAGCCAAGCTCGGGAATTACAAAAACTCCAAGCCTTGTTCATGCAAATGGCCGTGTGTGAGTTGGTTATTGATCCACCTAATGGTCTAAATGTTTTTAAGTGTGAAGAGGGACCTTGAAGTGTAATAAACTTACACTCCAAGGCCGGCCCATGGCAAGGACAAGCTGGTCATTTTCCCTTGTAATATAAATAGACAATATTAGGGTTATTTGGGGTAGTTCTTCCATTATCATTTTGAAACATAACACTTGTAATATTTTGGATCTCTCTCTCTCTATTCCATCTCACAAGTAGAGTGATACTTGCGTTGTATCTGGGCTAGAAACAAGGATCTTGAGGTCATAGAGTTCCTCTTGGTCCAAGTAAGAACTTGGTGTTAATATTCGTTAGTCTTAGGGTCCTCTCTTGTTGTTAGGGTTCTTAGACTCTTGAATCTTATATGTCAAGTTACTATCTTCTTGTGACATTGTTATTGTTGTGTTGTTGTGTTTGTAATCTTGAAGTCTAGTGAAGCCGTGTGGGGCTCTTTCGATTCACTGGCACTTGTTGAAACTTGTTGATCTTGTGTTAGTTTGTTCTTCTTCTTGTTGATTGTTGGGAACCTTTGTGTTGTGGACTTGATAGTGTATCATTTGGTATCAAAGCATGGCTGGTTGTGTTCCTACACTACCAATCTAGGGCTCTCTTGGTCAACAACAAAAAAAAATAAAAAAATTTGTCCATCTTGTTGTCTGGACCGAGATTGGTGTTTGTGTATTTAGATCTAGATGTTATTTTAATTGTTTAGTGTGTTCCTAGTATTGGATTCTTTCTCACCAACACTAAAAGTGTCTAGATCTAAAGTTGAGCTTATAATATTGACCATTGTTGTGGTGACTTGAAGTGGGATGTAGGTTGTACCTTGTTGATGACCATTGGTGGCTTTTGTATTACGTTCTTGAAGAAGTAGATATTGTGTTCTTGAAGGTTGTTGTGGTGTTCATCTTGTTCTTCATCTATTCTTACAACTTAAGACCACAAAAGAGTAAAATAGATCCAAAAGGTTGTAAGACAAAAGTTATAAAGTTGTTGGTGAGAAGACTTGCACACATCACTTCCTAGACTTGACAACCACTTTTCCTTAAGTCAAGGAACCTTGTTTTGTGGGATTAGTATAGTCAAATCTTACATTTTTGAGTTTGAAAAGTTGAAAAAAGAGTGCAAGACTTTACCTTCCCTCCAAAACCCATTGTCATCCATTACAAGTTGTGTGAATATTGAAATTTCAGATTTGTGACAAAAAAAAAATCGTGTGGGACCAAGACCAATTACATGCTGCCACATCACTAATAAGCTCAAATTTGGATACTTTTTTTTTCTAGTTTCCAATGGTTGATTCTTGATTTCCTTACTTGGTTCTAGAACTAATTAACAAACTAGTACATTCCTACTAGGTTGTCAATTAGTCCTTTGAATCCGTTGTTCGTGTCAACGATTACTTGGGTGCTTTTATCTTTTGAATACATTGCTAGTTCTTAGTTCTAGTCCGACGAGAATTCTTTGAGTCTTCAAATAAAAATCCACTCCAGATAAGAGCTTACTCATACCTTAAAGGATTCATGGGTTACTAGCCAATCTACAACACTTGTGGAACTCAAGTGTGAGGTGATCCAAAGAGTGTAATACCTTGGCAATGGAAGGGACCACGTCCCAAAATGTGGATACTAATGCACTTGACTCTATGAGGGTCACTCTTGCGGCCGTTACCCGAACGCTTGAATGGTTGAATACGGAATTTGGAGCTGTGAGAGGGAATTTGGCAGCAATAAAGGGAGATGTATCGGCTATTAGTGGGAGACTAGAACAAGTGGAGAGTCAAAGGAAATCTCGGCCTTCTACTCCTCTACATGTTTCTGCCAATGGGCATGATAAAACTTCCTCCGCAACCATCACTCCCAAAACATTGCACCAAATGCTAAATATACCCCAAGCTCCACTAAATGCCGCAAGCCAAACCACTCCTTTCCCTCCAAATCGGGACCCCACTAGACCCATACATTTCCAAACTCCTCAAGTCCCACAAGAGGGATTTGGACGTCAAGTACCTCCTTCAAACCCGAACCCTCCATTCCAAGCTCCATTAAACTAAAGACCACAACCTTCACAAAATCCAATTCCTCCAAATCAACTTCAAAATGCCCAAAACCATCCAGCCCACTTTGAGGAATATGGTAGAGAGGAATATGAAGGATATGGAGCCTTTGATGATGCTTACATGAGGGAGGAGGAGATGAGAGGGGGTCATGGAGATCCAAGGAGATACCGAGGGTATGAAGAAAGGAAACCGACACTAAGAGAGAGATGTAGGCATCAACACCATCAAGTTGAGCCTACCCATCTTTAAAGGTGAAAGTGACCCCGAGGCCTACTTAGCTTGGGAATCGGCTTGTGACAAAGTATTCCATGTTAATGATATCTCGGAAGTAAAGAAAGGTTGTTATGCTATAGCTCATTTTGAGGGTTATGCTAACACTTGGTGGGAGTACATCAAGCGGTTTGGTAATGAAATACTTGATGGACAGCCACCACCTTGGTTTCGATTGAGGTACTTGATGAGACAATGGTACCTTCCCGAGAGATATCGCCATGAGTTGCTTGCTAGATTGTACAACTTGCGTCAAGGTAACAAGAGTGTGATGGCATATTTTGATGAGTATCAACAACTCATGTTGAAACTTGATCATCGTGGGGAACAAATCAGTCATGACATCATCCGATTTAAGTGTGTGTTGAACAAAGAGATCTCCACTCATTTAACACTTCACAAGTTTGATACCGTTGAAAGTATTTTCCAGGCGGCTCTTGAGATTGAAAGGGAACTTTAAGAGAGATCGTCGTTCAAGGCAAGGGGACAAGCCACCTCGGGTTGGCCCAAAAACAAGGACCAACCCGCCACTACAAGGCTGCCTGAGCCCGAAACAGACCACAAAATTCCTCCAAAACCAGAAGTTCACAAGTATCCTAACCCAAAAGGATTCCAATGTTTCAAGTGCCAAGGTTGGGTACATAAGGCCAATGAATGTCCAAACCGACGTAACGTGATCCTACGGGAAGGGAGATTGTATTACCTTGGTGAGGAGGTGGGCCTTGAAAAGGGAGAGGATGAGGCTGAGCCTTAAGATGGAGAGGAACCCGATAATGGACCACATGATGATGATGGTGATGATGGTGAAAATGTTTATCCGCAAGAAGGGGAGTGTGTGGTTCCAAACTTTGTGGTTAGGCACGTCATGATTAGTAAGGTAATCGATGACACAAGTCAAAGGGAAAATCTATTCCATACTAAATGTCTTGTAAAGGGAAGTGTGTGCACTTTGGTGATCGATAGTGGTAGTTGTGTAAATGTTGTCAGTGGTGCTATGGTAAACTTCTTGAAGTTGCCAACTACACCGCACACTAGTCCTTACAAGTTACAATGGTTGAATGAATGTGGTGAATTAAAGGTCACAAGGCAATGTGTGATACAGTTTAAGGTGGGAAACTACCACAATGAAGTGCTTTGTGACGTGATACCCATGCAAGCGTGTCACTTGTTGTTAGGTAGACCTTGGCAATATGATAGGTCTACCAAACACGATGGGAGGTCCAATCGATATACGCTTGAGCAGGATGGCCGAAAGGTTACACTTCATCCTCTTTCGCCTTCCCAAGTGAATGAGTGGCATCAAAAGATGAGAGAATTGAAGGAAAAGGGACAGAAATCTGAAAAGGAAGAAAAAAGAGGGGAACCCATAGGTGGGGTAGTAGGGGTATCCGAGGCTGCCTCAATATCAAAAGGGACAGAAAACATGGTGATATTGGTTAGAAAAAAGGAACTCTTCGTGGATCATGATGAGGACATGCCTATGTTACTCTTGGCTCATTATTTTAATACTAACCCCACTAATTCTTTCGTTTCTCCTTTTATTTCTTATGTGTTGCAGGATTATGAAGATGTATTTCAAGGAGAGCATTAGTCCGTGCGTGGTTCTGGTGTTTCTAGTTCCCAAAAAGGATGAAACGTGGCGTATGTGTGTGAACTGCCGAGCCATCAACAAGATTACGGTAAAATATTGTCACCCTATCCCTCGGTTAGACGACATGCTAGATGAATTGAATGGTTCGTGTTTATTTTCCAAGATTGATTTAAGAAGTGAATATCACCAAATAAGAATGCAACCCGGTGATGAATTGAAAACCGCCTTCAAGACCAAGTTTGGTCTCTATGAATGGATGGTTATGCCCTTCGGCCTAACAAACGCTCCAAGTACTTTTATGAGGCTAATAAATCATGTGATGAGGCCGTTTATTGGAAAGTTTGTTGTTGTCTACTTTGATGATGTCTTGGTTTATAGCAAGTCATTAGAAGAGCATGTGATGCATTTATAATGTGTGCTTGATGTCCTTAGAAAGGAAAAAAGTGTATGCAAATTTGGAAAAATGCTCCTTTGGTGTTAATGAAGTTGTTTTCTTGGGTTTTGTTGTTAGTTCAAGAGGGGTCGAAGTGGATGAATCCAAGATAAACGCTATCAAAAATTGGCCGACCCCACAAATCGTTGGAGAAGTAAGAAGCTTCCACGGGTTGGCTAGTTTTTATAGAAGGTTTGTCAAAGGATTTAGCACCATAGCCGCCCCCTTGACCGAGGTCATTCGGAAAGAACAACCCTTCAAGTGGGGTGACGAGCAAGCTAAGGCTTTTGAAGCGTTTAAAGCTATGATCATCTCCGCGCCCTTGTTACAATTGCCCAACTTTGATAAGACGTTCAAAGTCGAGTGCGATGTGAGTAAAGTAGGCATAGGGGCTGTTTTGATGCAAGATTTGAAACCCATTGCTTACTTTAGCAAAAAGCTCAAAGGAGCAACTTTAAACTACTCCACGTATGATTTAGAGTTGTTTGCCTTGATTAGAGCCTTGGCCACTTGGCAACACTACTTATGACCAGGTGTGAGGAGGGACCTTGATGTGTAATAAACTTACACTCCAAGGCCGGCCCATGGCAAGGACAAGATGGTCATTTTCCCTTGTAATATAAATAGATAATATTAGGGTTATTTGGGGTAGTTCTTCCATTATCATTTTGAAACATAACACTTGTAATATTTTGGATCTCTATCTCTCTATTCCATCTCACAAGTAGAGTGATACTTGTGTTGTATCTGGGCTAGAAACAAGGATCTTGAGGTCATAGAGTTCCTCTTGGTCCAAGTAAGAACTTGGTGTTAATATTCGTTAGTCTTAGGGTCCTCTCTTGTTGTTAGGGTTCTTAGACTCTTAAATCTTATATGTCAAGTTACTATCTTCTTATGACATTGTTATTGTTGTGTTGTTGTGTTTGTAATCTTGAAGTCTAGTGAAGCCGTGTGGGGCTCTTTCGATTCACTAGCACTTGTTGAAACTTGTTGATCTTGTGTTAGTTTGTTCTTCTTGTTGTTGATTGTTGGGAACTTTTATGTTGTGGACTTGATAGTGTATCACAATCATCCTGAAAAAATTTGACCAAATTCTTGAAGGTTGGTAAAGTAAGCTCGGTGGCTACAGATCACCCTACAATTCGTAGGGTGGCCCTATGAGGCATCACCAGAACTCATCATTGGCTAGCAAAAAACAAGCCAACTCTGTTCTCCTATTATGTGTAAGACATGATTAGTTTTGTATCTGTAAATATTCCTATTAGGTTTTATGTTTTAGTTTACATTATATTACTACTTTTGAGTCAGATACTTATTCTTGATAGTTGTAAACACAGATTTTGAGAGTATTAATTCATAGTTGAGATTTGTGTTTTTTATCTTCTTCTTCTTGTAAGTACATAGTTATATTTTCTTATCAGAATTATTTTTGTGTTCTTATAATATTGAGTAGCTAAACACCATAGCTAGGGTTGTGGGAACCATGACGGATTAACAAAGTAAAGTTTGAAGTACAAGGAGATTCTTGAAGGGTGTTTGCGCATGTATTGTTGCTCACTTCCCTTAGATTGTGTTTTAACTGATAACAAATCAAAGAGGGAAGAACAAGAAGAAAGGAAAACAAAAGAAGGCTATGTGGATTAACATCTAAGTATTGAAATTATGGGCAACAAGGGGCTTGATACCCTCACCTCCCAATTGATTCCAACACCCAAACACAAACCCTAGTTTGAACAAATTAAAGGAAACCAAATACCACAAATGGGTAATCCTCAAATTAATTCAAACCAAAGAAGTTCAACACCAATCTCAAGATTCCACCAACTAAACACTCACTAATTAACCACTAATTCCTTAAGGGAATATGCTAAGAAGAAGGCTAAAATTTAACAATAATGTTCAATATTCATCCAAATCTCAAAAGCTTTATCAAAGTTGGGTAGTTGAAGTAACGGTGAGGAACTCAAAATCAATTTCAAGGCTTGAAAGGACTTCTCTTGCTCATCTCCCCACACAAAAGGTACATCTTTTTTGATCAATTCGGTCAAAGGAGAAGCAATTGAACTAAACCCCTTTACAAATCGTCGGTAAAAGCTTGCCAACCCGTGAAAACTTCTTACCTCGGTTGCATTAGTTGGAGTTGGACGTGACTTGATGGATTCTACCTTTTCTTCATCAACTTCAATACCATTTGGACTAACCACCAAACCTAAAAAGACGACTATCTCAACACAAAATTAGCACTTCTTCAGATTAGCAAAGAGTCGTTCTTGTAGCAAAACATAGAACACTTGCCTCAAATGGATCACATGCTCTTCAATTGTCTTACTATACACAAGGATATCATCAAAATATACCACCACAAACTTGTTGATGAAAGTCTTGAGAACATGGTTCATCAACCTCATGAAAGTGCTTGGAGCATTTGTCAACCCAAATGGCATGACAAGCCATTCATACAACCCAAACTTCGTCTTGAAAGTCTTTTTCCATTCGTCACCCGATTTCATGCGAATTCGATGATAGCCACTTAGAAGATCAATCTTTGAGAAGACACTTGAGCTACACAATTCATCTAACATGTCATCAAGTCTCGGAATTGGATGCCTATACTTGATTGTAATCTTGTTCACGGCTCTACAATCAATGCACATCCTCCAAGTGCCATCCTTTTTGGGAACAAGGATTACCGGTATGGAACAAGGACATAGGCTCTCTTTGATCAACCCCTTCTCAAGAAGTTCTTCCACTTGCTGTTGTAGTTCCTTAGTCTCTTCCGGATTGCTTCTATAGGCCGGCCGATTTGGAATTTATGAACCCGGTACAAAGTCAATTTGGTGATCAATTCCTCTCAAGGGTGTTAATCCCTTAGGCATATCTTCCGGAAATAGATCATTATAGTCCTGCAAAAGATAAGAAACAATACTAGGCAAAGTGCTAGTATCTTGATTAGTATGCAATGAAAGATTGGTGTTGACAAGGCACACTAGAAAGCGTTCCTCATCCACACCCTTGAGACACTTTCTTGGCTTGGCTATTATACATATGTTCTTCTTATTCTTAGCCAAGTCACTTCCTTTCTTTGGAAAATTAGTAGAACTTTCACCCTCACTCCTCGCCTCATCCATCCTTATCCTCTCCCGAAGCTCCTTCATAGCCCTATAGTCCTCACTCACTTGATATGGAGTGAGAGGTGCAAGCACATACTTCTTACCTTTAATGACAAAAGCATACTTGTTGAACCTTTCTTGGTTCACAACATCTTTATCAAATTGCCACGGCCTCCCCAATAATATATGACAAGCCAACATAGGCACAGCATCACAAAGCAACTCTTCATTGTACTTGCCCACACTAAACCGAATACTTGCTTGTTTGAGGACTTTCATCTCACCACTCTCGTTGAGCCATTGTAGTTTGTAAGGGTTGGAGTGTTTTCTTGTTGGAATTTTCATACGCTCCACCAAAGCACTACTTACTACATTGGTGCAACTTCCACTATCAATAATCAAAGAACACACCTTGTCTTGGATTTTTCACCTAGCATGGAATAAATTCTCCCTTTGATCAAGTTCTTCTTTGGAAAGGACTCCCATAATTTTCCTCACAACACAAGAAAGATTTGTTTTCACCTTCAATTCCCCATCACCATCAAGCAAAGATCTTTCTCTTTCAAGAAAGCAAGCAAAATTCACCCTCTCATCCAACATTTCTTCCTCCTCTCCCGAAGCATCTTCCTCTTCCTCTCCTTTGCATCCCTCCTCCTCAATCTTCTCAACACCCTCTTTCTCATCCTCGGTCCTATACTCATCCCGAAGTGCAACAATTGTTCTTCTATTGGGACACTCACTAGCAACATGTCCCCTTTCTTGGCATCTAAAGCATTGAATGGTAGAAGGTCGAGGAAAGTTAGGTTTGATATAGTTACCTCCTTGTGGCTTCTCATTTGTTTTGGACTTGTAATCAAACTTGACTTGAGTATCTTGACCAACACCCTTAGATTGCCCTTTAGAAGATGTCGCCTTCCAATTATCTCTACTCTTGTCCCATGTGGAAGTGGAAGTACTCTTGGCCTTGTAGGACTTTTCTTCTTTCAAATCCATTTCGACCTTTGAAGCATCATGAAAGGCCACTTCAAGATTATCATAGTGTTTAAGTTTCAAAGGCTTTAAAATATCATACCTCAAATTGTCCACGAATCGAATCACCGTACACTCCAAACTCTCTTCAAGTTTAGACTTCATTCTCAAATTTTCAAACTCATCGTAATACTCTTCCACACATTTGGAACCTTGCCTCAAAATATACACCTTCTTGAGCACTTCTTGGTAGTAGTTTGAAGTCAAATACCTCATCTCCATAAGTGTAATCAATTCTATCCACGTAGGCAACTCATGGTTGTGATGGCCCTCCCTTTCCCGCCTTTTGGACTCCCACCAAGTTGAGGCATACCCTTCGAATTGCATGAAAGCATACTTTGCCTTCAAGGTTTCCGAAATATTATTTGTTAGAAAGATCCTCTCGCTTTGAATTTTCCATTCTAAGAACTCATCGGGGTCACTACTTCCTTTGAACTTTGGAAGTGTGACCTTGATAGTGTTCAAGCCTCGATCTTGATCATTCCTCTCCCCAAACCTATCTCCTCTAAATCCCATCCTATCACCTCTGTATCCCATCCTATCTCCTCTATTTCCCATTTTATTTCCTCTATTCCTGTACTCTTGACCTCCCATGCCTTGGCCCATCTCAATTCCCGAGGCCGAAACCCTTCCCTTGGTACTCCATAACCACCCCTTCCTCCATGCTCCCAAAATTTATCATTATTGAGCTCATCATTCATTTCATCATATAGAGGATTTTGGTATTGGTAGTCTTGGTATGGCATTTGGGGTGCATTTTGTGGAGGTGATATGTGGGAATCATGTATGAATGGATTTGATATGTTTCGGATTGGAGTTTGGTCTCGGATTTGGTCGTCCACAATAAATCGGTGCACTTGTGGAGGATGATAGGGTTGTGGATGGGGGTATGATGTAGGTTGTCTTAGAACATTTGGAGTGTTATTCGTTTGGGAGGTGGGTTGTTTGAAGTTTCGGATTTGATTTGGTGGAGGGTAACATAATTCATGAGATTGCCCCTGGGTAATGGTGGTGGATTGCACCGATGCCCTCCTTATCTCCTCATTTTTGATTTGAAGTGATTTTCCTCTCTCAACTGGTACCAACCTTTCCTCCATACCTTCCATTCTTTCATTCATTTTCGCTCTCATTTCCGCTATTTGTTTGGTGAGATGGGTGATAGCCTCTATGATGAGGTTTGAGGCTTCACCACTTGGACTTGCGTTCGAAATGGTACCTACAAAACTCAACAAACAATATTAGTAGAAAAAGCCTCACGTTACTCGTATGTAAACTCTCAACTCACCTCCTAAGGCGTCGTCTCAAGATTGGTAGTGAACTAGCTTTGCTTGATCAATCCAAGATCACCTATCCCTTGTGGTTGAGTGGATTCTTGTGACTTTTGAAAGAAGGATGACTCGCTAGAAGGTAGAAGGACTTGAATCAAGAAGTTTATCTACGAATTAAGATGAGAAAAGTAGAAGAAAAGAGGCACTAAAGAAAACGGACTCAAAAAAAACTAAGTAACAAAAGTAGAAAAATTACTTGTGTTTCTTAATTTTGATGAATCAAAGAAAGAATTTGATGTTTGAAAACTAGTTAACAAGTGATTAAGGATGTTAATTACTTGTTAAATAGTTGAGAAATCGAAAGAAGAAAGCGTAGAAAAAGAATCACGGAGTTTGGACATTTAGAAAAAATTTTGGGTCCAAAAGTAAAAAAAACTAAGTGTTGAAAATTCAGCTCTCTGAATCTGGCTTACACGCAGCAGCTGGCTTGACTGGCTGACGTGGCTGCTGATGTGGTAGTCCACGTGGAAAATATAATTTTTTTAATTTTTTTCTTTTTTTTTCATAATTTCCACATGTGGACCCACAAACACTTTTGACCAAATTTGACTTGAAATTTTCGGATCAAAGTGTACTTCTTCTCTCTTCTTCTCCAAGAACACCAAGAACACAAAAAACACATACCAACCCTAGCACACCCAAATCAACTCGGAATTGGCTCAAAATTTAGGAGTAGCTTCCCTACGACTTAGAGAACAAACCCCAATGAATTTTAAGCCTCAATTTCTCCTCAATCAACAAACCCACTTTTCAAGTTTTGAAAACTCAAAAGCTTGAAAACCCTTTAATGGTAACTTCACTTTCCCAACTCCGATTTGAACGAAATTTGAGATTTAAACTCACAAGACACTAGAGAATCAAGATCTAGTGTCAAAACAACAAATCAAAACAAAGATTTATGGATTTTTTTTTTTTGGATTTTTGAAGAAATCAAAATCCCAAGATTAAGATTTGTGAAAACAAACCTTAATCTAGACTCTTGATACCAAAACGATAACGAATCAAAGAGGGAAGAACAAGAAGAAAGGAAAACAAAAGAAGGATATGTGGATTAATATCTAAGTATTGAAATTATGGGCAACAAGGGGCTTGATACCCTCTGGTATATGGCCAATGTTAGTACTCGCCTTCTCTTTACTTGCTTTGGAAGAAGGGATAACGGATGGAAAAAGGGAACAAAAAATAGAGACTAGGAGCTATCAACCTTCACTTAATAGCTTTAGCCGTGGATGCGGGAAAGCTAGTCTGGGATCCAAGATAAGGGTAAGATTGTAAGACTCATGAGATGTGGAAACGTAATTAAGGATAGCTATCTAATAGGGGCTTAAGTTCATTTAGATAAATTTAACTTATCGATTCTGCATGCCAGGAATCGGGAGAGATCACCAGTACGAAGAACCTACGGAGTTATGAAGTTATGGGGAACATAGTCCTAGTGTCTCTAATCTATTAATCACAAACTTGACAAAATTTGCCTTTGTTAATTGTTCAAAAGCCAATTTACAAAACCCCCCAATTTACGAAAATACTTTACTAATAACTTAGATAGCCGCATCGACTAAGCTTCTAGCCTATTCCCTGTGGGATCGACCTCAACCTTAGTTGGGTTCTATATTTGACAACGACTGCTTTATACTTCATAGCAAGGTATAATTTGGGTGACATCACAAGTTGAATCAACCTGCTGGCTAAGGTCTGGATGGAGGCCAATGGTTGCTCTGAAACTGAAAGGATGTCCAACCTCCCCATACTCAACACCTTTCGGTTCAAGGCGTCTGCTACCACATTCGCCTTACCCAGATGGTACAAAATAGATAGATCATAGTCCTTTAGCAACTGGATCTATCTGCGACGTCTCAAATTAAGTTCCTTTTGAGTCATACTGTACTGAAGACTATGATAGTCTGTGAATATCTCATAGTGAACACCATACAGGTAATGCCTTCAAATCTTAAGCGCAAAGACTACCGCCACCAACTCTATGTCATGAGTGGGGTAGTTGTGCTTGTGCGCCTTCAGCTGTCTCAAAGAATATGCTATAACTCGGCCCTGCTGCATCAGAACACAACCCAAACCAACACCTGAAGTATCACAATATACAGTAAAACCCTCGCCCTCTTCTGGAAGAGTCAGAATTAAAGCTGAAGTGAGCAAGTCCTTGAGCTTTAGAAAGCTCGCCTCACACCTTTTGGACCACCGAAATGGAACCTCCTACCTAGTAATCTGGTCATAGGTGTTGCAATAGAGGCGAATCCCTTGATGAACCATCTGTAGTAGCCTTTCAACCCAATAAATCTACAAACCTCGTTCGGAGATGTAGGCTTAGCCCAGTCACAAATGGCCTCAATCTTAATTGAGTCTACCATAATCCCATCCTTGGACACCATGTGCCCCAACATTACTATAAACTCAAGCCAGAACTTGCATTTTCAGAATATAGCATAAAGCCGATGATCTCTCAAAGTGTAGAGCACAATCCTTAAATACTACTCTTGCTCCTCTCGACTCCTAGAGTACACAAGGATGTCATCAACAAAAATGATCAAGAAGGAGTCCAATTAAGGCTTGAATACACAGTTCGTCAAGTCCATGAACGTTGCTGGGGAATTGGTCAACCCAAAATACATCACCAAGAACTCGTAATGGCTGTAGTGAGTTCTCAAGGTTGTCTTAGGGATGTCCTCCTCCCAAATCCTCAACTGATGGTAGCCAGATCTCAAGTCAATCCTAGAAAACCTGGCTGCACCTTGAAGTTGGTCAAATAGATCATCGATACGAGGCATAGGATTGTTATTCTTCACTGTGACCTTATTCAGCTGTCTGTAATCGATGCACATACGTATAGAACCATCCTTCTTCTTCACAAAATGAACAGGAGTACCCCAAGGCAAGACGCTCGATCTAATAAACCACTTATCCAGAAGATTCTGAAGCTGAATATTTAGCTCCTTTAGCTTGGCAGGAACTTTACGATAAGGTGCAATAGAGATGGGTCGGGTGCCCGACTCAAGATCGATAGAAAAATATCTATATTATGCTCAAAAGCAAGGCCAGGTAGGTCACAGAAAAAACCTTAGGGAATTCATGGACTACAGGAACAGAGTCAAGCAAAGGACTCTTAATACTAACATCACGAACATACGCAAGATAAGCCATACACCTCTTGGATAGTAGTCTCCTAGCTTGAATATAAGAAATAATCCCCATCAGAGCATGGCTATAAGCACCCTACCACACAACTAGGGATATGCTAGGCATGGCTAAGGTAACGATCTTGGCAAAGCAATCCAAGATCGTATAATAAGGGGATAACCAGTCCATACCCAGAATCACATAGAAATTAACTATGTTTAGCACAATAAAATAAAACTGAGTGTCATACTCCCGAATAGTCATAATACAAGATCTATACACATGATCCACTACTAAAAAATCACCCACAGGAGTAGCTACATAGATAGGCACAGATAATGGCTCTCAAGACAACACCAACCGAGATGCATAATAAGTAGAAACATTGGAATAAGTGGAGCCTGGATCTAATAATACAGAAATTGTCTGATGGAACACCAAAATAGTACCTGTCATAATAACATTTGAAGCCTTAGCCTCTATCCTACCATGAGCAATATATAGATGACCCCGACTACCTTCAGACTGGGTACCTACCTGACCACCAGCCCTACCTTCCTGAGGACCTTTACAAGAACCTTGGGGACCACCTCTGTGACCCTATGCACCACCCCTATCTAGGGGTAGCACTAAACTAATCGATGAAACACTTAGTGCTGCAGGCTCAATCATCCCGTGTTGGGGACACTCTCGGGCAAAATGGCCAACAATTACACAATAAAAACATGCCCTAGGAACTCTAACCTAGCGAGAAGGTCCGGTTGATCCAGAATGGCCACCTTAGACTTAAGACCCTGACTGGATATCCATCGATGACTGATCACTACTCTTCCCACTAAAATCACTATACCCAAGCTGACCCATTTGAGATTTGTAGTGCTACCTGAACGAGCCTACTAGACTGACCCTAATATTGATACGGTTGTTGTCGGGGATATCTGCCCAAAAACCTCTACCCCTGAACTGTGAGCCACTGTGGCTCCCACTTTAACTGCCTTGCTGACGAGGTCTCTTATCGCTGCCCCTACGGGCCTCGCAATGTAAATCCTCCATAGTGTGAGCATATTCAACAATATCAATAAATTATCTACCCATAGGTACTAGACTCTGAGTAGCCATACAGAGTGAAAGTCTCAATCCTCTGACCAAACATAATATCCTCTCATACTCAGTAGGTAGAATTATGGTGGCTTGTCTGGATAACTTATGCAATCTCACCTCATACTTCGCCACTGTCATAGAACCCTATTGTAACCTTGTGAACTCATTCCTCAGGCGCTCGTGCATTCTATGAGGCATGTAATTCTCCAAGAAAGCCTCGGAGAACTAACTCCATGTCATAGAAGGAGATTCAGTTGGCCTGCAATCAAGATATCCCTCTCACCACTGCCTCACTGCTCTATCAAACTGAAATGTGGTGTAATCCACACTATGTGACTCAACTAGACCCAAATTACACAACCTCTCCTCACAACTAGTAAGGAGCTCAAATGCATCCTCCTCTAGGGCCCCAACAAACCTCAGTGGAGCCAATCTAAAAAACCAGCCCAACATTCTCTACTCCTCAGAAATCATGGTTGGATGGGCCTATTGGCTGTGGAACCACTAGTGCTGGTGGAATCTCTACTCTGGGAGTCACAGCTGCAGGCTGCGCCCCTATACCTAATCCATCTACCCCCTAAGAAAATGATTGGGGCCCATTCATTAGTTGGCCACCAACCATGCCCAATAACTGTATCAAGGCATCACAAAAGACAGATGAAGATATAAATTTAGGTAAGGCCTAGGCTGCCTCCTAGTCCACTGGCTGCTGTGGCGCATCCTTTAGTACAATGTTTGGCTCCTGATCAATAACCAATTCTGGTGAAGGCTCCCTAGCCTGTCCTTGAGCTGGTGCTGCAGCTCTAGCCTGGCCTTGACCTCTGCCTCTAACGGGTCCCCTATCTGCAGGCTCGGGGGCCTCATCCTCGGTCGTCGTGGCCCGTATCCTATCCATTTATGAAAGAGTAAAACAAATGAGAATCTAGAAACCAAGATAGACAAAACACATGATAAAGAATCAAAAAGGTGAGATTTTCCTAAGAATGTCTTGTAGCCTCCCGAAGATAGGATACGGACATTATCATACTAGTCTGCGAGACTCTACTAGACACTTACTCTTGTACTGATGAACCTAAACTCTGATACCTAACTTTTACGACTCAATTTCTTAGGTGATGATGTTACCTACTTCAACCCACTAGTAGGTAAGCCAAACTATAACTCAAAATGGTGAGTAACGGGCTAATAGGTGGAAGAGGGATAAATAAGAACAAAAATAGTAATAATAAGTGACTAACCAGGAATACATATACAAGTGCACCATATAATAGAGGGGAGAGGACAAAATACATCAAAAAGGATCCCCCAAGATCTGGTAAGGTCAGTACAAGAGCCAGTATACCAAAAAAGAGTACTAGACAGTGTCAAAATATACATCATAATCTTAGGATATACAAAATAAGACTGTCATAAAAGCAGAAGGAGAAGGATCAGCTTTGGGCTCTGAAAGTTCACCCAAATCTCTGAACAACAGCAAACCTCAAGATCAGCATCAATGACGATGACTTTACTAGGATCTGCAAAAGGGAAAAAGATGCAAAAGTGTAGTATGAGTACCAAAACATGGGGTACTCAGTAGGGATAAAAATTTGACTTAGCTCAACTATAGTAAAAGCATAAATAAAGTGCGAGTATATATACTATAGGCAATAAATGAGGGTCAGAAATGGAATTATAGGCTATGCTAAACACATGCTGTAAATTGAATATAAATAACTCAAACGCAGCAATAAATGCCCAGCTATAACCTAAATGACCCCTATTGTCACACCTCAAATCTCATTGAGATGGACAGGCACCCGACACCCTAAAGACTTAAGAGAACCAACCTATAATCTTATTGTCCAAGCAAATAACTATAATAGTAGTGGGACTTTGACAAATATATACAAGCTATGGAAATGATAAAAGACTAACATAAAGATAGGCCAAAAACATATATACGTGCCTTGGCCGTTGAGGCAACAACTGTTAAGGAACCAAACATAACTACACTTTATACACTAGTCTACAAAGCCGCTATAAGATCGACAAACATGGTCTAGGTCGGGACATGCCCTGCCTTACCCTTAACTATTATACAATACCAAAATATATATCAAAAACTTGGTAAAGCCCCGAATCAACTTGAAGCTCACCAATCACAGCTGAGGGTGCTGTGCTCCTATTGAAGAGGTCTACTAGCTGGAGTACCTGTACCTATGGCATGAAACACAGTGTCTCCATAAGAGACGTCAGTACAAAAGAATATACTGAGTACGTAAGGCATAAAGTGACCATAGGTAAGACAAGATCTTAATAAAATCAGATATCAATATATAACTGTATAGATAAAAATAAAAGACCACCTTTGCTCGTATTTATGGAATCATGTACATTACATCTTTTACTTTACTTTATCTTTCTTTGCATTATGAAATTGTAAAGCATATGATACAAATGACCAGCTGATCAGTGGTAAAAGAGGATGACCCATGCTAGGTATTTTAACCCCTGAGATATGATCCTCATAAATACACAAATTGGGACCAACCCATGCTAGGCTTTCCTTTCACCCCTGGGATACCACCCGTGATATTGGGATCGACCCATGTTAGGTGCTCCTTCCACCCCTCGGATACCACCCAAGAATATACATATTCTCTTTACATCATTTCTTTAATCTTTGAGATAGTTCTTTTGGTGGTCATAACATTATTGAGTTTTAAACTATGGACCAGTAGTGAGAGACATGTGAATATGCATTTAAGGCGGTAACAATGACATAGGGAGCAAATGTAACAACAATGTATTAGATTTCATGCCAAAGAACATAGAATCGAATAGCCTTACATACCTTGCTGTATTACTCCGATATTACCCCAAATTAACCTCCTTTTCGTCGGACTACTTATCTACAGTAAAGTAAGTGGTAAAACTAGTATTAGTAGCTAATCAACATATTTAAGCCACTTAACCTCACCAAAATAGTAGCCGGGCAGTAAGCCCATAATTAATTTATTCAAGGGTGTTCTTTCAACCCTTACTCCTCAAATTACATTCACATACCATACAAATCCTTATAACATCCCCCAAAATAACTTTAGCCTCATTACACCCTCAAAATAATATACAAAGTGGAGTGGGCAGTAGGCTTACATAATATTCAATTCGGTGGTGTATCACCAAATTCTCCGTCTATAATTCAATACAAGTCAGTTACATCCTTTCCCAACATCAACCAAGTTGTCCCCAACATATACACATAAAATAATTCCTAAAACAGCCTCAATATCCTTTATCATAGCAACCAAATATTGAACTCATCATCCCTTGAGTTCTTAACAACAATATATACACAATTCTCCACCAAAACATGTATATAGGAAGGGACAAAAATGGGCAGTAGCCTTACCTAAATTTTGTGATAGTTTATTCTCTTAACTTGTATTTCTTCAATATCTTGGTTCCTTCACACACAAACCAAAGGAGAAGAGAAAAATCTCTTAATAACCAAGAAAAATGGGACTTCCAAACTTATAGAGGGCTACCTTATAATTTAAACATAAAGATCATAATTTTCATAGTCTTTTTGAGATAAGCTCATGATTTGTTCACTTACCTTTAGCTTGGAAGGAAGGTAAATCCCAAGAACCCTAATGGAAACTTAGGGCTGATGTAGAAGATGAGAGAGAGCAAGAGAGAAAATTCTAGAAAGCTAAATTTTTGTCTATGTTAAAATAGGTCAAATGAGCTGGTTTCAATCCCTTTAAAGGGAGCAGCTCTTGGCCGAATTTCTTGGCTAATTTGGGCCATATTTTATCAAATATTTAGTGCATATACTCTCCCATTATACTTGGGCCTTTGTGGATCTGAAACTATTGGGCCTTGGCTGCCCATTCTTCTCATTTTCTCTTTTAACTTGGGCCAAAATTAATTCAAGTAGGTGGTAGTGTAATTGGCCCAATAACATGTTCAAAGGAGTCTTAGTAGGTGATGCACCTACTTGGTTCTTAGATTGGTCAATAAGTCAAAGTAGGTGATGCACCTACTTTTCACCTACTAGCTCAATTTAAGACAAGCAAGCAACTCACTTATTTTATTCCATATTCTAAGTTTTAACCCCTTATGTTAACTTTATACTTATATACACTTGGACACTTTAATCCTTGAGGTAGAATACCACCTTACTATCTCGCGTTTAAGCACTTCCTTTTGGGTTAACTTGGCATATAAATGCTGAAATGCTTGGGCCATTATAATATCCTTTAAATCACCACTAATCACTTAAGAAACTTGGTTCGTTACCTATACAACAAGGTTACCTCAAGTCCTATATCAATAGAACAAGTACACGCAAAATACAGGGTGTTACACCCATAAGCCTAGAAGGTACACACAAGTAGAAATAAACCCAATCGAGCCCCTATAAGTACGGTGGATGAAAATAAGGAGTAATACTAGTATAAGAGCAAGTACAGAAGTAAGTAAAGTAAGAGTGAGCCAAGGAGTGTGATACGCGCACCGTATATTCCTTCTCCAGCAATAACCATAATCTTACCAGCCTCAACCAAAATTTCCAATCAAATATCAATAATAATAATAAATTCTGAATTCGAATTGAAACTAATGGATGATAAATAATATACCAGATGCTGGACTCAAACTAGAACTAATAGGTACTAACCTTTGAACCAGGTGCCAACTCGAACCAGAACTCATAAGGAAGCCATTCGTACCAATATCCCAAAGTTATGATCCTTCCCCAAGTCTATCTAATCATTATTCCCATTTTAGAAGCCAAAACCATTAAAGGAGAACCAAACTCCATTTATTAAGTTTAAAGTCGCGATTTGAGGTCAAAATACTAACAAGGCAAGGCTATCAAAGCTAATAGGCATAAATAACTATTAAGGCAATTCAATCTCGAATGACAGTCTCCCGAACAGTTATATAACCAATTAAATCAAAAAAGATGTTATTCTAAAGCAACCAATCTTTAAAAGGGCGATAAGGCCCACTACAAGTCTCAAAAATCCAACCTAAGGCAAGCACCTACTCGAACCTAGGCTAAGGCTTCACAATCCTGTCCCAAGGACCTAAATAGACTAAGTCTAATACTAAGGGATAATCAGATACTAACTTAAGGAAAACGGGGCTGGAATTTATCCGAAAAGCCCCCTAATCGGCTAAAAGTAATCAGAAGTCGCTAAATAAATATCTAAACAATAAGAACCCACCCACAACTAGCACAATATCACACTAATACCATAATAGAGCAAAGTCTAGAAGAAGGGTAAGCCTAGCTATCACGACCCGAGACTACCCCCTAGTCATAACACGATGCTTAAAGTTACAAGTGACCCTAAGCTAACCCATGGCCTGGCATGAAACTAAGAGTTATAAAATAAACTGATAAATACTGAGCGGAAGCTAAACTGAAATGACGTAGTCTTAATAAAAACCAAAATCAATACTGAATGTCAAAACTAAGACTATCTGACATAATCAACATGCTAAAAATCTGACTGTCTGTTTGAAAGCCTCTAAGTCATATGAGTTTTTGGGACAAGCCCCCAACTAACTCTAACTGTCTGAAACAACAATACCCATATTATAAATTTACGCTCTAGGTCAAAAATCAAGCAAGAAATCAAATAGTGGGGCTCACCAACGGAATTGAGAATAGAGTTCATCACTAGGTCCCTCTTAGCTCAAGGATAACTTGCTCTAAAATTGAGCGTGATCCAAACCTAACAACAAACCCAAAACAGTCTCAATAACACTCGAAAACTCAAGAACAAAAATATAGAATTAACTCAAAATTAAACAAGGAACATACAGAGAAATGATAGCAAAATTTTCACTTTAACGTCCCCCAACTAATCCCCGCTTCAATTTATGATTACCCACATAATTCTTGAGATCCCAATATTAAGTATGGTGTTTTTATACTTAGTAAATAAGCTGAAAATTATGGAAGGGATATATATATATATATATATATAACACTCAGGAGTGGCCTCTTGAGCGGCCAAATGACCACTTAATAGTCATCACTAAAGCGGCAAAAGGGCGTCTAAGTGACCCCCGCCCAGCTGGCCAGCTATTGCTAAAGCTGATAAAATCCAAACCCGCTCTAAACCGTTTACTAGAAGCCAAGCACGAGAGCTTCAACACTCCAAGGGTTGTTCATGAAGCGGGAGATACTTGATGACATCCTACTACCATTAAAAGAGTGTTACATGTTGGTGATTGAATCCATAAAGGATCAAGGAACATTGGACGGGTCAAAGGAATGCAAAAAGGTGCAAAATGCCTCAATTTGGAGTCTGTGAGCTCACCTCCGGACGTAGGTGAGTAAGGTGCGCCAGCAGGTGGACAAGGCAACCTAAAACAGTGGCATCTGCGTTGCCACCTGCATGGGCGGGTGGCCTTAAATGGCTAGAAGGCTATGTTTTAAAGGGCAAAAGGGCCACTTTTGGGCCCAAGTTTGTAATAATTTACCCATGGGTATAAATACACAAACCATGCTTTATTTTCCTTAGTTTTCTTGAATATTAATGAACAATTATCTTGAGAGAGTTTTTAGTGAACGTTTGTTAAAGGTTTGCTTAGCAATGTCTGGTTCGAGGGCGTTTCGATTCCCTCTTGGTCACCGTAGGAATTAGGTGTTAGTTGATGAATGTAATTTGAGGGTTCTAGGGTTTAATATATCCTATTTTTCTTGATTACTCATCTTCTTGTGTCTAATTTTTTATCTATCCATTGATTATCTTTTTAATTCTTAGTTAAATTCTAGTTTTTGTAGTTTTTTGGGTATCATTTGGTATCAGAGATGAGCTTGAGTTCGTCCCCACGAATTCAATCTTGGGTGTTGTTATCTAGAAAATCAAAAAAAAAAAATCTGAAAATTAGTTTTTAAGAAAAATCCCAAAAATATTTTTGTTGTTTTGAGTCTTGTTTGAGTTTCTATTGTTAGATTTGTATCCTCTAACAATATTAAGGTTATAATCTTGAGCTTTAGCCTTGATTTGAGATGATTTAGAGAAAAAAATACCCCATTGATGAACTTGTGTTCTTGAGCTTGAAGAAAATAGAAATGTGGGTTTTCAGATCTTGTTGATTTGGTGTGAATTTGAGGATTGAAATTGTTAGAAAGGTGTTTCTCACGTTGAAGGGTCCCTAGATCTGAAGTTTTGTGGATTTTCGAGCAAAAATGAATTAGTTGGAAAATTTGAAGTTCTTTGTGTTCTTGAGGATCTTCAAATCTTCAAGAACAAGAATCCTCAAAAAGTGTTGTTTGATCCAAGAAAGAAAGAAGAAAGGAAAAAAAGGTTGTTGGTACAAAGGGATATCAAAAAGGAAAAAGAATATTCCAAGAAAGAGGGTCAAAGAGGGCCCACAGGAGAAGAGAATCTCAGAGTTTCCAGGTGCACTGCCCAGCCTCACCTGCGCCCAACCTGCGCACGCAGGAGGGCCATCTGCGGCCGCAGGTGACTAACGCAGGTCACCTGCTGAGTTTCTGTTTTCACCTACATTGGTCCACCTGCGTGGGCAGGTCACAAGCTGCGTCCATAGGTCAACCAAAACGCATCTTGACACTTAAAAATCAACTTTGCTCAGGTTCCATCCTTTTAGTTTCATCCCTTGATTCCTAATCTCAATTCTCGATTCTAAAACTAATTAACAACAGTAATTCACCTATTTAGTTGGTTGATTAGTTCTTGAGTTCATTTTCTTTCTTTGTCCTATTCATTTTGTTCTTTTCTAGTTTTCATTTCATCGTTAATTCTTGATTCAAGTCCGTAAATATTTCTTTTGAGTCTTTCAAACAAGAATCCGATCTGATCAAGAGTAGAGATTGACACCTCGACTACCACCCGTAGAATAAGCCATTGTTCAACATTTGCGAATCCAAGTGTGAGGGATACAAAGGTGTGTAGAGTTGTGAGGTTATTTATTTAACGCTAACTTGATTGTTGTTTGTGTTTAGTGTCTTTTCCAATAGGTACAATGGCCTCGGAGGGTGAAACACCACCAACTAGGGATGTCAACACTTCAAATGCAATCTTGGCAGCAATTGAATCATTAAACCATAAAATAAAATCCATGGATGGTAGAATGGGAGCCATGGAAGTTCATATGACCACACTCCAAGGAAGTGTGTCTACCATGGGAGGAAAGATAGTGAACATAGAAGGTCGTCTAAACTCCACCTAATCCACTCCTTAAAACTACCATGGCTCATTTAGCATACATGCTCAAGACACATCCGCTACTATCTCCCCGAAAACAATCCACCAAATTTTCAATCCACCGAGACAAACACAAGACCCCATCCGATCACCCAAGCCACTATCTATCCATATAAATGAAACCCCATCCGTCCACTGCAACCTCAATTCAACCAAGCCAATCAAGAAGGACCACAAGACCAAATTCCCCGTAGCCAAGACCTACCCCAAGCACCACCAAACCAAAACCCTCCACCTCAAGCTCCACTAAACCAAAACCCCCCACTCCAAATACCCCGTAACCAAAATCAGCCCATTCAAGTTGAGGGAGTAGGAGAAGAGAACCCATAAGTTGAGTTTGAAGGGTATGATGAAGAGACCGTGCATGTTCAGTATTGGAGGAATAGACCCTTTCCTCAATAAGAATTTCGAGGTCGAGGAGAAAGATTTAATCTGACACCTTATGAAAGAGGAAACTTAGAGAATCGTCCCCAAGGTGAGAACCAATGGAATTACAATGATAATCAAGGTGGCAATGGAGGTCGAGGAAATGGGACCAATTCAATCAAGACTAGTCTTCCAACTTTCAAAGGAGAAAGTGATCCCGAAGCTTATTTAACATGGGAGTCTACTTGTGAAAGAATCTTTCAAGTCAATGATCTCACCGATGACAAGAAGAGTTGCTATGCCATAGCCCAATTTGAGGGATTTGCTATCACATGGTGGGAATATGCCAAGCGATTTGAGAATGTCTTAAATAAGGGACAACCACCACCATGGGATGCTTTGAAGGCTCTCATGAGAAGAAAGTATGTGCCGAAAAGGTATGAACATGAGTTACTTGCCAAATTGTATAATCTAAGGCAAGGAAACAAGAATGTCTTAACCTACTTTAATGGGTTTCAATAATTGATCTTGAAGCTTGAGTACCAAGAGAATGCGGAACAAGCCGTCATCCATTTCAAGGTTGGTTTAAACAAAGAGATCTCCTCATCCATGACGTGCCATAAGTTTGCTACCTTAGAAGAAATCTTTCAAGCGGCTTTAGAAGTTGAGAGAGACATCAAGGAGAGGACATCTCTAAAACCCAAAGGGTACTCATCCACCAATCCATGGAGTAAGAGCAAAGAGGTAGCCCAACCTTCTTTGGGGTGGAACAAGAACAAGGATATCAATAAGTCTTATAACAAAAGGCCCGTTGAGAAAACTACTCCAACGTACCCACCAAGGAATAAAGGTAACAAGTATCCAACTCCTAATTCTAAAAGTTTCAATGTTTTAAATACCAATGTTGGGGACACAAAGCTAATGAGTGCCCTAATCGGAGGAATGTGATCCTTAGAGAAGTAAGGATATTTTATCTTGGGGAAGAGGTGGGACAAGAAGATGATAATGAAGGAGAAGCCAAAGAAGGAGAGAGGTTAGAAGAAGATGAGCAAATAGATGAAGGAAATGAGGATGCTTGCCCTCGAGATAGAGAGTCCGAGGTTCCAAACTTTGTGGTAAGAAGAGTGATGATTAGTAAGGCCCTAGATGACCCTATTCAAAAGGAAAATCTATTCCATACTAAATGTCTTATCAAGGAGAATGTATGCTCATTGGTCATTGATAGTGGGAGTTGTACAAATGTAGCTAGTGCCACCATGGTTAATTTCTTGAAGTTACCCACAACCAAGCATGCCATACCATACAAACTCCAATGGTTAAACGAGTGTGGAGAATTAAAAGTGACTAGACAAGTTGTGATCTGGTTCCAGATTGGGAATTACCATGATAAAATACTATGTGATGTCATTCCCATGCAAGCTTGCCATATCTTGCTTGGAAGACCATGGCAATACGATCGTTCAACCAAACATGATGGGAGAACCAATCGGTATTCTCTTGAGTTAAATGGTCTGAAGTTTACCCTTCACCCTCTTTTACCATCATAAGTGAATGAGGTACATCAAAAAATGAGAGAGTTGAAGGAGAAGGGTAGTAAAGAAGGGGAGGAGGAACCTCGTGAAGAGGAGAGTGATGAAGCAAAAGAGAGGAGAAAGTTGAAGGGGAAGGCCCAAATGGTGGTGTTGGCGAGAAATAAGGACTTGTTTGAGGAAGCTAATGATGAGGATACCATCCTCCTTTTGTCCCATGCCTTTCATGCAAACCACTCTACTTTTTCTATCCCCCATTCTATTTCTCTTATTTTGCAGGAATTCAAAGATGTGTTTCCAAAGGAGCTACCACAAGGGTAACCCCCACTTCGGGGAATTGAGCATCAAATAGACTTCATGCCAGGTTCACAATTGCCTAACAAACCAGCTTATAGAAGTAACCCAACGGACACCAAAGAGCTTAAAAAATAAGTAGAGGAACTTCTCAACAAAGGATCTGTCAAGGAAAGCATGAGCCCATGTGCAGTCCCGGTATTTTTGGTGCCAAAGAAAGATGGGACTTGGCACATATGTGTTGATTGTCGGGCTACCAATAAGATAACGGTAAAGTATCGCCACCCTATCCCTAGGTTAGATGATATGTTAGATGAATTGAATGGTTCTTATGTGTTTTCAATGATTGATCTTAGGAGCGGGTACCATCAAATCTGAATGAGTCTCGGTGATGAATGGAAAACCGCCTTCAAGACCAAATTTGGTCTCTATGAATGGATGGTTATGCCATTCGGACTCACCAATGCTCCTAGTACCTTTATGCGGTTAATGAACCATGTGATGAAACCGTTTAAAGGGAAGTTTGTTGTGGTATACTTTGATGATATTTTAGTTTATAGCAAGTCCATAGATGACCATGCTAAGCATTTGAGATATGTTTTTGATGTGCTTAAAAAGGAGCAATTGTTTGCTAATCTTGAGAAATGCTCCTTTTGTGTTAATGAGGTTGTCTTTTTGGGCTTTGTTGTAAGCTCTCGGGGTGTTGAAGTGGATGAATCCAAGATAGACGCTATAATAAATTGGCCAACTCCACAATCCATTGGTGATGCGAGAAGTTTTCATGGATTGGCTAGTTTTTATAGAAGGTTTGTCAAAGGGTTTAGTACCATAGCCACCCCGTTGACTGAGGTAATTCGAAAGGATAAACCCTTTAAGTGGGGTGACAAGCAAGCAAAGGCGTTTGAAACTTTGAAAACAATGCTTAGCTCCACCCCTTTATTATAATTGCCCGACTTTGGAAAAATGTTTGAAGTCGAATGTGATGCTAGCAAGGTAGGCATTGGGGTCGTCTTAATGCAAGAGAAAAAGCCCATTGCATACTTTAGTGAAAAGCTCAAAGGAGAAACCTTGAACTACTCTACGTATGATGTTGAGTTGTATGCCTTGATTAGAGCTTTGGGCAATTGGCAACACTACTTGTGGCCTAAGGAATTTGTGATTCGAACCGACCATGAGTCTTTGAAACATCTAAGGGCCCAAGACAAATTGAACAAATGGCATGCCAAGTGGATTGAATTCTTAGAAACTTTTCCTTATGTTATCCAATACAAAAAGGGGAAGGAGAACGTTGTGGCCAGTACCTTGCCTCGAAAACATGTGTTACTTAGTGCTTTGTCTTCTAAATTAATTGGATTTGAATGCTTGAAGACATTATATCCCGGGGACCCCAAGTTTACTCAAATCTTCAAGGATTGTGAGGAATGGGAAAGGGAAAAATGGCTTAGGGATAGAACTTCTATACCTTTCTCAAAATTTGATGGATTCCTATTCAAAGGAAAGAGGTTGTGTGTGCCCTCTAGCTCTTGGAGAGAGTTGTTTGTGAGAGAGACATACGATGGTGATATGATGGGTCACTTTGGAATTGACAAGACCCTTGGAATCCTAGAGGAACAATTCTATTGGCCCAAAATGCGTCATGATGTTGCGCGAATTTGTGGTCAATGTATGGATTGTAGAAGTGCGAAGTTACGCCTCCTCCCTTAAGGATTATATACCCCACTTTCCACTCCCCTACGTCCATGGCTTGATATATCTATAGATTTTGTATTGGGTTTGCCTAGGACGAGGAGGGGAAGAGATAGTATCTTTGTTGTGGTTGATCGGTTCTCAAAATGGCTCATTTTATTCCTAGTCACAAATGTGATGATGCCTCCAATGTGGCATCCTTGTTTATATAAAATGTTTTCAAGATACACGGAATTCCCTGGACCATTGTTAGTGATAGGGACTCTAAGTTCCTTAATCACTTTTGGAGGTCCTTGTGGGGTAGGCTTGGCACCAAATTGCTTTTCTCAACGTCTTGTCACCCACAAACCGATGGTCAAACCGAGGTTGTGAATAGAACCTTGGGTTCAATGCTACGCACCATGGTCAAAGGAAAAATGGCCTCTTGGGAGGATCACTTACCCTTAGTCGAATTTGGTTACAATCGTGTTATTCACTCGACTATTGGTATGACTCCCTTTGAATGTGTCTATGGTTTTAATCCCCTAGCCCCTTTAGATCTCACTCCTTTGTCTAGTGATGTTGTGATTAGCTTAGATGGAAGAAAAAGGGCGAAAACAATGAAGAAGATGCATGAGAAGGTGAGAGTTCTCCTTGAGAAGAAGAATCAAGCAATAGCCCAAAAGAGTGAACAAAGGAAGGAGAAGGCTTGTACTTGAACCGGTGATTGGGTATGGGTACACCTCCGGAAAGATCGGTTTCCCACCCAAAGGAAGGCTAAGTTAATGCCTAGAGGTGATAGCCCATTCCAAGTGCTTGAGCATATAAGTGATAATTCTTACAAGATTGATCTCCCACCGGAGTATCAAGTGCACAACACATTCAACGTGTGTGATATTTCACCTTTTGACATGATAGAAGATGAGAATTTGAGGTTAAATTCTTCTCAAGATGGAGAGGATGATACAATCCAAACCCGCTCTAAATCATTTACTAGAAGCCAAGCACGAGAGCTTCAAGCACTCCAAGGGTTGTTCATGAAGCGGGAGATACTTGAAGGCATCCTACTACCATCAAATGGGTGTTACGTGTTGGTGATTGCATACACAAAGGATCAAGGAACATTGGAGGGATCAAAGGAATGCGAAAAGGAGCAAACGACTCACTTTTGGAGTCTGTGAGCTCACCTGCGGACGCAGGTGAGTGAGGTGCACCAGCAGGTGGCCAAGGCAGCCCAAAACAGTGGTATCTGCGTCGGCGGGTGGCCTTAAATGGCTAGAAGGCTATGTTTTAAAGGATAAAAGGGCCACTTTTGGGTCCAAGTTTTTAATAATTGACCCATGGGTATAAATACCCAAACCATGCTTATTTTTCTTAGTTTTTCTTGAATATTGATGAACAATTCTCTTGAGAGAGTTTTTTGTGAGCGTTTGTTAAAGGTTTGCTTAGCAACGTGTGGTTTTGAGGTCGTTTTGATTCCCTCTTGGTCACCGTAGGAATTAGGTGTTAGTTGATGAATTTAATTTGAGGGTTCTAGGGTTTAATATATCCTATTGTTCTTAATTACTCATCTTCTTGTGTCTAATTTTTCATCTATCCATTGATTATCTTTTTAATTCTTAGTTAAATTCTAGTTTTTGTAGTTTTTCGGGTATCAAAAGCGGTCCTGAGCCAGTAAAACAACTACTGCTAAAGCGGTCCCAAGCTGCTAAAGCGGTCTCTAGGCCGCTTAAGCGGCTACGCCAACAACTTGACAACAAAATTTTTGCTAAGTTCAAGTGGACTTCAACCGGGGGCTCGGGATTCGTTCGGAACCCCGTGCATGCAAACAAACTATGCTATCCTACCAAATTTGGTATTCTAGGCTCAACGGAACCATCAAAATTCCCATCCAAGGTACTTTCGACAGAATGTGGGTCCCACACCCAAGGTTTCATTTTTATCAAAATCCACCCAATAGCCCAAAATGAGTCCGAAAGTCTCGGGACCAGACCAAGATTCCTCCTAGCCTAAAATCAAGATTCTAGAGCAAACAAAACTGTCAGAATTGTCATCCGAGGCCGTTTACCTGAAGTTTTGGCCGAGACTATTTTCTCAACTTCAAAAGCTCCAAAATAGGAAAATGACTATAAAAATCAAACGAATTGCCCGATAACTGAATTGTTAGTCCTAGTGAGTTATAAATGAATTAGAGAAATTATATGAATGCTCTAAATACAAAAAAAGCACGAAAAGATAGAAAATGACTTGGAGGATCATTACAAAAGAAAAAATAATGAAAGAAGGAAACAAATTTTAAAACATAAAATAAATAAATAAAAATTATACATACACGTTGCGGCATGTATATATCCCAAAGCTAATTGAATTGGGTTGTGGCTCCCGCCAGCTCATAAGGTGCAAAAAGAATTAAAAAAAGTAAAGTTTAAGGGGTAATAGGACCCCTGAAAAGATAAAGTGTGTTGCTGAAATTCGATTATAGATTAATGTACTTATAGAATTATAACTTATAAGTTATATGCGTATATATACATCAAAATTTTACATCCTTTTATCTTAACAAAATTTATATAAAAAAATTAATAAATTTGCTATCTAACTTTTATAACTGCGCGAAGTACGAACATGTTTAACTAGTATATATATATAAAGGAGGATCATAGACAAGGTGATGTGACATCTCTCTATGACCTCTATTCTTATTTATCTTTTTCACTTTTTTTTCCTTTTTTCCTTCATTCTTTTCATTAATCAAATTATTTATTAATTAAAAAAATATATCATATTTACTGCATCTAATTATATTTCATGTGTTACAAAAAACCTCCATCTATTTACATTCTCTACTTAAATGACATGTCATCTCAACTCACTTCTACCTAATTCTTATGGATTAACCAATCAATAAATAACAATCATCTATGGAGTTGTTGGATGCTCATTTTCATTTTCTCCTTCTTCTTTTTTATTAGTATATTTTTTCTCATTTTTTGGTTTCTTTCTTCATCTTTTTCATCGTTCATGAATTTAATAATCAAAAGAGTGGACATAGAAAAGGTTATGTGAGAATATGATCATCACTATGATAAAGATAAATATTCTTCAGAACTTTTTTTTGTACCATAATAGCCAAGTACAAGTTCATCAAGGTGAAAAAGAAATTTGATGGTGCAAGATTCACCAAAGAAATTTTTTGTTTGGTACAAGTTCATCAACATGAATTCAAGACGGAAGTTTTATAGTCTTGGAGGATTTTGTGTTTTTTTTTTTTTGTGGCAAAAGAGAGATGGCTAGATTAGTTTGGTGAAGTATATAGAAGTTTGATATTTACAAATATATAGATAGATGTTTTGTTGCTTATTTAATAATTTCAATCAATTATTTCTCCAATTGCATTTATCTAATTTTTTTTTTGGGGGGGGGGGGGGGCGGGGGGATGGGGTCTTTTTTATTATTTTTCTGGTCAAATACTCAATATTTTCCATCATTTGGGAGTAATGACTTACATATTTGTTCAATTAATTTAATAATCCAAAAACTTCACCACTTCTATTACTAATATATAAGCGGCAATGAAGCTGCTGAAGCAGGCAGCTCACTACCCCCTTCCACTCGGCCTTTCTTCGCTGTGTGAATAAGGTCTTAGTCTGTATGAGCATTCTGGGCAGGCCGCAATAAGTCGCTAGTCGAAGGGTCGACGTGCCTGCTTCAGCTGCTTTAATCGTGATTTTACTATATCACCCCTAATTAATTATTATAAGTTATTTAAGTATTAGAAATAAATAATATTTAATAACAAGGATCAAATAGCTACAAAATGATAAATTAAAAATGGACGGATGAAGTACTTTTCAATAGTAATGTCTGTGAATATTCCATTTTAAATTAACTTGACGTTTTATGTGGGGCCCACTTAATTTTTTTCACGAGTATTTTTATAGTAATTTTACTATATCATTTCTAATTAGTTATTATAAGTCATTTAAGTATTAGAAAATAAACAATATTTAATAACAAGGATAAAATAGATACAAAATAATAAATTAAAAATGGAAGGATGAAGTACTTTTCAATAGTAATATCTGTGAATATTTCAAATGTGACGGAAATTATAGTTAAAAAAATGGACTGTGTAAATTCTTTTTTATATGGAGCCCACTTAAAAAAAAAATCACAAGTATTTTTTACAGTAATTTTACTATATCACTTCTAATTAGTTATTATAAGTCATTTAAGTATTAGAAAATAAATAATATTTAATAACAAGGATAAAATAGATACAAAATGAAAAATAAAAAATGGATGGATGAAATACTTTTCAATAGTAATATCTGTGAATATTTTAAATGTGACAAAAATTATAGTTAAAAAGGGACAATGTAAAATCTTTTAAAATCAATTTTTTTTAAAAATATAAAAAACTGATATTCTTCTTGGGACGAATTAAAAACGAAAGTACGACTCATAAATTGAAAAAAATAAAGTATAAATATTGGGCCCGTGCTTAGCACGGGTGCCATGCCACTAGTAGTTACTTAGAAGTTGAAATGGTACGTCTTTTGTAATTGTCTGATATTTACTTGGGAAACATTCAGAAATAGCAAATTAGGTCCATTAATTAGAAGGCACGTAGCAACCTTTTGCTAATTATCCTAAATAGCAACATGTATATGCATTTGATGCGTAAGATTGCATCAAATACATATACAAATACAGTTAATTACCTTATTTTTAGGTAACAGCTTGAGATTAAAAAGACAAAAGAAATTCAGCTTCCTTAAATCACGTTCACACAATTAAATAAATATTAATTGAAGATTCTATTTATACAGATGAAGCTTTTTTAATGAGTTTTAAACCTCAAAATAGGTTTGAATGATAAAAAAAAATTCTTTTTCTATTTTTCTCTCTTCTTTTTTTTCTTTTTTCGTTTTTTTAACTTTTTTTCTTTTTCTTTTTTTTTTATTTGCATTTTTTTGTATTTTCTTTTTTTTTCATTTTTTCTTTTTTGTCATTTTTTCCTTCTTTTTTCTCTTCTTTTTTCTTTTTTTTCATTTTTTTTCTCGTTAAAATACAATTCATATCAATGAATATAAATACGAGTGTTCATAGAAAGAAAAATAATAATTCTTTTTCACTTGTTTAAAAATTCAAATGATGCAGTCAACTACAAATTCAAATACAAACAAATGAAACAAATAAAATTACAAATACAACTACAATATGCGATCAACTTACAAGTACAAATACAAAATAGTTCTTTAAAAATATAAGTGTATCGACGAAAATAGAATACAAACACAAATAAAGTGAAACCACAAAATACAAATATAATATGCAATCAACTATAGAATACAAATACAAAACAATTCTTTAAAATACAAGTACGAATTCTAGAAAATATAAATGATGGTGCGAACTATAAAATACAAATACAAGTGTGAACTATAAAATAAAAATACAAATTCAATTTAATCAATGAATACAAAAATATAAATGATGGTACGAACTATAAAATACATTCAAATACAAGTGCGAACTATAAAATACAAATACAAATACAAATACAATTATATCAACGGATATAAAATTATAAATGATGATGCGAATATAAATACTTAAGCGATTGTGATATTTTCGTTATCATCCATGATTTCTGCTCGACGTAGCCATATTTTTCAGAAATACAAAAAAATATAAAATAGAACAAAAAAAAAAAAGAGAAAGAAAAAAAATGAAAAAGAAAAAACTAGAAAAAAAAATGAAAAAGGAAAAAAAGAAAGAAAGAGAAAAAAAGTAAAAAAAAAAAAAAAGAAACGAAAAAAACAAAAATAGGAAAAAAAGGAAGAAAAAAAATGAAAACAGGAAAAGAAAAAGAAAAAAAATTGAAAAAGAAAAAAACGAGAAAGAAAAAAAAAAAAAAAAAGGAAAAAAAGAAAAGAAAGAGAAATACAAGTTAGAAATAGAAGAAAGAAAAAAAAAGTGAAAAGAAAGAAACGAAAAAGAAAAAAAAGGAAAAAAACTGAAAATAAAAAAAAACAAAAAGAAAAAAAGCTAGAGATAGAGGAGAGAGAGAAAAATAAGATAGTATAAGGACCACTAAAATATTGTTATTTTTGTTATCTCACTTAATTTTTTTAAAGTATCGTTATTTAGCTTAATTAAAGGTGGTAATATTTTTGCTATCTCACTTATTTTTTAAAAGTATTATTATTTAGATTAATTAAAGGTTTAAAATTGCTATGCTCTATACTTTTCACTATTTTTTCCCCCAAACTTCACCACTTAATTACATAGAAGTTCAAATGGTACATCTTTTATGACCGTCTAATATTTTTTCTCCCCTTTATTTTGCTCTAAAAGCCTACTATATGCCTATTAACTAATTAAATAAAGATACAGTCCAACCCATCCACTTTCATAATAAAGTCATTTGTAACTATTTGCTTTCCATTAGCCTTTTATAATAAAGTCATTATTAATAGTTGCTTTCATTTCTTAACCAACAGTACAGAAGAATTATTCTGTTTTGTCTCATGAAGTTGATCCATTATATATGTTGAGAAAATAAGGTGGTCAGCAGGGGCGGATCCACCCTATGTCAAGGGATGTCATCCGACACTGTTTTGTTGCATTTTTTTTTTGTATTATATATATAAATAATCTGAAAAACACAGAATATAATTATAAATAACAAAAATGACACTCCTAAAATGTATGTGCTCCCTTGGCCAGATGGTTTGTCTCGCTATTTGTGTAGTCGAGCTCGCGTGTTCCAGCCTCTACAAACGCAGTTTTTGTCAACTGGGATTTGATTTATACAGTGCTATAAGAATTAAATTACTTGTTGACACAATAATTAAGCTTAAAGCTAAGCCTAAATTGAAAAGTAATTATTCCACTTTGCAATTTCAATATACTCGTAGAAATAAAAAAGTATGGAACTTCCTTGTGTTTCAGCTTGTTAAATTTGCTTTACTTTTGTCGATGAAGTTGATTAAGATTAATTTACAGAATCGAATGGATGATGAACTTTTAAGTAGTTGTTGGTGCATTATATAGAAACAAAAGTAGTATTTGGTACTATCTCCAATGAGGCTATTATAAATACATTTCAAAATATGAAAACTCTTCAAGGAGTTATAGTAATTTACTTGATTTATGTTTTAATTTATTAATACGCTTTTTATATATTTTTTTATTAATATAATGTTATTGTATCAATTATACATTGGCTTATTTTCTTAAATATCTACACCGCTTATAAAAAATTCTGAGTACGCCACCGAGGATCGAAATTCTTCTTTTCCAATTTGTTCTTCTAATTAAAATCATGCATGATATAGAATAGTAATATGTTCATTTGCTCTTTTAGCGAGTTCAGATAATATTGTTTTTTTACTTACAGTTTAGGATCATGTTCAGATGGATCAAGGGGTCGATATGTTCATGACCAGGTCCACTCATTATATCAGCGAATCTTATACGTATTCTGTCACTAAATTTTCTTAATGGTCTTTTCCATGTAATTTTTTATATATTTTTTCATGTAATTTTAATTCTATGATGGATGAAAGGAATTGAAATTTTGTGCTATGAAAATAACTTGTATATTTAAGCTTTGTTTTTCATTTATCAACAAATTAGCAAATCACTTTTCTATGACTTATTCCAATACTTATTTGTGATGGTCATCTCGAGCACAGTATTTGCACAATATTATTCAACACCAACCATGACTACAATGGGACATGAGCTTTGTAAAGTGTAATTAACGTGTTGGCCTTGTATGCAGTGATATATGGATTCAGCTCCTGTCCAGTGAGCCCTTTCTCCGGTTCCTTCAGTGGCCCTCTTGATTTTTGACACGTGGCCTTTGCTTAATCTAATGAACAAAATTGTATTTTAATAGTTAATCTTTTTAACTCACCCAACACTTTTTTGTCTCTGTTTACCTACCAAATCCATAAATTCTGACAATAGAAACTCCTTGCAAGGCATGAGAACAAGTTTATTTGTGAAAAGACGAAATTTAAATCTCCAACAAGTAGTAGATTAATTTAAATGGTGATGACTAATAAACAGTTGCTGAAGATCTCATCTGCTGCAAATATACAAAGTGGGTGGTCTCGACATCAAAAAATTCAGAGATGGACTTCATAAAATGTCTTTTGATAATATATTGCACATCAAAGATGAAGCTTTTGACATCTGCCATGGCTAAATCCACCCGTTTTCTTCTCTTCTCCTATATTATCTTTTAATTACAGAACAAAGAAATAAAACAACATCGAGCTTCAAACAAAGATCACATATCCAATAATTTTTGTTGGCCAATTTTAAATTATGCCTGTGAAGGCCACGATTCTTCCACCTTACATAACTTCTCTGTTCCTATTTTCTCTAATTAGGAAGAAGTAGAGTTTTTGGAGAGGAAAAAGATGTTGGGTGAGATTACCTAATATAACTAATTTTGTCCATCAGACTAAGTAGAGGCCACGTGTCGAAAATCAAGAGGGCTACCGGAGGAACTGGAGGGAGGGTTCACTGGACAGGAACCGAATCTGTAACATATAGGAGTGATACATCCCAAATTTCCTCAAGATCCTTCACTAGAAGCCAAGCAAGGGAACTACAAGGATTACAAGCTATGTTCATGAAGACAGAGGTGTTGGAGGATGTTTTGACCTCATCAAGAGGGTTCCATGTGTTGAAGGTTGAGCTAGGAGCTCAAATTGGGAGAACCACCCACTGCCTAGGGGTGACGGAAAGGGCGATGGCCCGTCAAGCTAGTGATGGACCGTCACTTGAACCAACACATGAGACCCCAAGGAGGAGTACACTACCTCATGGTGATGGAGGGAGCGATGACTCATCAGCTCAGGGACAGACAGTCACTCGAGCTGTCAAGGACAAGCAGAACCCACGTTGTTGGGCTTCTTTCTATCTTTGTCAAGGTCAATTTGAGCCTTTGTAATAAGACTATAAATAGTTAATCCTAGGATTATTTTAGCTAGTTTTTTTTGGATATTGAATGAACCAAACACTTGAGAGTGTGATTGGAGAGTATTTGTTGAATGTTAGCTCAGAAATGAGGGTTTTGAGGGCCTTTCGATTCCCTGTTGGTTCATGTAGAGGTAGGTGTTCGTAGGATTGAATGTATTAGGGGTTTTTGGATTTGAAACATCCATTAGTTCTTAGTTCATCATCCTTCTTGTGTCTATCTTCATCTATCTATCGATTTATCTCTTGTTTTCTTAGTTTAATCTTGTTTTCGTAATTTGCCTAGTATCATTTAGTATCAGAACCAAGCTTAGGATCGTTCCTATGATTCTAGTCTTGGGTTTGTTATCTCGAAAATCACAAAAAAGTAATATTCACGTTTTTTGAGTCGTTTGAAATTTTGAGTTTTTGATTTTTAGTCTTGTTTGTGTTTCTAGTGCTAGAATCTTATTCCCTAGTCCTATTTGAGTCGTAATCTAAAATTTGAGCTTATTCCGACAAGATTTGAGTAACCCACCATTGTTGAAGCTTAAGTTTGAAGAAATTTGAAGTGGGTTCAAAAATCTAAAAAGTTTGGCTGAGTTTTGAGGCTTAAAATTGCTTGAGTTGTGTTCGGGAGCTTGAAAGAAGCTTGGGTTTCGAATTTCATTGAATTCCAAGTTCGTTTAGTTAAGGGTCAATTTTTGAATGTTCTTCATGTATTATTGAAGAAGAACACTCAAGAAGCAAGGTTTGATCCAAAAGAATCAAGGAAAGAAGAGGTGTACTTGTTTGTGCCAAAGAATATTCCATAAAGAGTATAAAGGGCCCATAAGAATTTCACATCTGAAGCCCTCGACGGCTCTAGTGACGATCAGTCACACAAATGATGACCAGTCACTTGATCAGTCACTTGGAAGAGGTTTGAGTTACATTTTGGAAAGGCCTGACGGTTCAGCCAACGGTCAGTCACAAGGCTGATGATCAGTCGCTCAATCGGTCACCAAGATTAAGTTTAGACCACATTCTGGATAAGATGTGACGGCTTCAATGACGGTCTGTCACCTCAGTGACGGTCAGTCAATTGATCAGTCAACTTGAAAATGTTTCCGTAAGCTCATTTTAGATTACTAGTTTCATTTATTTGATTCTTAATTATTTTTTACTTGATTCTAATACTAATTAACAACTTGTAATCAACCTACTTAGCTGTGAATTAGTTCTTGAGGTCGTGTTCTTTCTTCGTCCCATTTCTTTTGTTCTTTTCTCTTTTCATTTCGTCTTAACTTCTTGGCTCAAATCCGTAAGTAATTTCTTTGAGTCATTCAAACAAGAATCTATTCCGGACAAGAGTAGAAATCAACACCTCAACTACCATCGGAGTATAAGCTATCATTCAACATATGTGGATCCAAGTGTGAGGCATACGAAGGTGTGTAAACTTGTGAGGTTGTTTTCCTAATGGTAACTTGTTTGTTGTTTTTGTTAGTGTCTTTCTTAATAGGTACCGTGGCTCCGGGATACGACACTCCAAGTTCTTCAGGAGAGATTAACATGGAAGCCTTAATGGCGGCCATCTTAAGTGTGAAACAAGATGTGAATGAGATGAAAGGCCAAATATCGGGGATGGATGGAAGGTTGGTTAACATAGAAGGTCGTCTAAACTCCACCCAATCCACTCCTCAAAACTACAATGCTTCCTCTTATGGAAATGCTCAAAACTCCACTACTATCTCCCTGGAAACACTTCACCAAATGTATAACCCACTAAGATAAGTACAAGACCCCATCACCCAAGCAACTACCTACCCACAAAACCAAAATCCCGTTTGTCCACTCCAACCTCAATTCAACCAAGAAATTTATCATAACCAAGATCCACCTCACCAAATACCCCATGACCAAGTACCTCAAGCACCACCAAACCAAAATCCACCGCCCCAAGCACCACCTAACCAAAATCCACCCATCCAAGTTGAAGAAGATCCACAAGATGAGTTTGAAGAATATGATGAAGTGGCTATATTTGTGTAGTATTGGAGGAATAGACCAAAATCTCATGGAGGACATAGGGGTCGAGGAGGAAGATTTGGTCCGGTACCTCATGGGAGAGGAAACATAGGAAATTGACCCCAAGTTGAAGGTCTATGGAACTATAATAATAACCAAGGTGGCTATGGAGTTCGGGAAGTAGGGATCAATTCAATCAAGACTAGTCTTCCAACCTTCAAGGGAGAAAGTGATCCCGAGGCATACTTAGAATGGGAGTCCACTTGTGAAAGAATCTTCCAAGTCAATGATCTCACTGATGTTAAGAAGAGTTGTTATGCTATAGCCCAATTTGAAGGGTTTTCCATTACGTGGTGAGAATATGACAAAAGATTTCAACAAGTTCTTATTGAGGGACAAACGCTACCATGGGATGCATTGAAGGGGCTTATGATACAAAAATATGTGTCGGAAAGGTATAAACATGAGTTACTTGCCAAATTGTACAACCTAAGGCAAGGGAACAAGAGTGTCTTGGCTTACCTTGATGAATTCCAATAATTAATCTTAAAGCTTGAGTATTATGAGAATATGGAACATGCCGTCATCCACTTCAAGGTTGGATTGAACAAGGAGATCTCCTCGGCAATGACTTGAAATAAGTTTGCTACCATAGAAAACATCTTTCAAGCGACCTTGGTTGTTGAGATGGATCTCAAGGAGAGGACATCTATCAAATCCAAAGGGTACACATCCACTAATTCTTGGGGAAAGAATAAGAAAGTAGCTCAACTGTCAATGGGATAGAATATGAACAAGGACATCAACAAGTTCTATGACAAGAAGCCCGTAGAGAAGACTACTCCAAAGTACCCACCAAGGAATGAATGTAACAAGTATCCAACTCCTAATCCTAAAGGTTTACAATGTTTTAAATGTCTAGGTTGGGGACATAATACAAATGAATGTCCTAATTAGAGAAGGAAGGATGTATTACCTTGGAGAAGAGGTGGGACAAGAAGATGATAATAAAGGAGAAACCTAAGAAGGAGAGGGATTTGAAAAAGATAAACAAGTAGAGAAAGGAAATGAGAATCCTTGTCCTCAAGATGGAGAGTTTGAGGTTCCAAACTTTGTGGTAAGACAAGTGATGGTTAGTAATGATCACCCGAGTCAAAGGGAAAATCTATTCCATACTAAATGTCTTATCAAGGAGAATGTGTGCTCATTGGTCATTGATAGTGAGAGTTGTGCTAATGTTGCTAGTGCTACCATGGTTAATTTCTTGAAGCTACGCACAACCAAGCATGCCACCCCGTACAAGCTCCAATGGTTAAATGAGTGTGGAGAATTGAAAGTGACTAGACAAGTTGTGATTCGGTTCAAGATTGGGAATTACCATGATGAAATAGTATGTGATGTCATTCCCATGCAAGCTTGTCATATTTTGCTTGGAAGACCATGGCAATACGACCATTCAACCAAACATGATGGAAGAACCAATCGGTATTCTCTTGAGTTGAATAGTTGGAAGTTCACCCTTCACCCTCTTTCACCATCACAAGTGAATGAGGTACATCAAAGAATGAGAGAGTTGAAGGAGAAAGGTATGAAGAAAGGGGAGGAGGAACCCTATGAAGAGGAGAATGATGAAGGAGAAGAAAGGAGAAAGTTGAAAGCGAAGGGACAAATGGTGATGTTGGCTAGAAACAAGGATCTTTTCAAAGAATATGATAATAAGGGGTCCATGCTCCTTATAGCCTATGCTTTTCATATTAACCATTCTACTTCTCCTATTTCCCATTCTTTTTCTCTTATTTTGCAGGAATTTGAAGATTTGTTCCTAAAAGAGCTTCCACAAGGGTTACCCCCATTTTGGGGAATTGAACATCAAATCAACTTTGTGCTGGGATCTCAATTGCCAAATAGACCGGCCTATCGAAGTAACCCAACGGACACCAAAGCGCTTCAAAGGCAAGTTGAGGAACTCCTCAACAAAGGATACATCAAGGAAAGCATGAGTTTATATGCAATCCCAGTATTGTTGGTGCCAAGAAATATGGAACTTAGCGCATGTGCCTAGATTAGATAACATGCTAGATGAGTTGAATGGTTCTTATATGTTTTCAAAAGTTGATCTTAGGAGTGGGTAGCATCAAATCTATATAAATCCCGGTGATGAATGAAAAACCACCTTCAAGACCAAATTTGGTCTCTATGAATGGATGGTTGTACCATTTGGTCTTACCAATGCTCCTAGTACCTTTATGTGGTTAATGAACTATGTGATGAAACCGTTCATAAGGAAGTTTGTTGTGATGTACTTTGATGATATCTTGGTTTATAGCAAATCCATAGACGACCATGTTAAGCATTTAAAGTGTGTGTTTGATGTGCTTAGAAAAGAACAATTGTTTGCCAATCTTGAAAAGTGTTCTTTTGGTATTGATGAGGTTGTCTTTTTGGGATTTGTTGTAAGCTCCCGGGGTGTTGAAGTGAATGAATCCAAGATAGACGCTATAAGAAGTTGGACAACTCCACAATCTATTAGTGATGTGAGAAGGTTCCATGGATTGGCTAGTTTCTATAGAAGGTTTATTAAAAGGTTTAGCACCATAACCGCCCTATTAATTGAGGTAATTTGAAAAGATAGGCCTTTCAAGTAGAGTGATGAGCAAGCAAAAGAATTTGAAACTTTGAAGTCCGTGCTTAGCTCTGCTCCCTTATTGCAATTACCCAACTTTGATAAAATCTTTGAAATAGAATGTGATGCTATAAAGGTAGGCATTGAAGCCATCTTAATTAAAGACCATAAGCCCATTGCTTACTTTAGCAAAAAGCTCAAAGGAGAAGCCTTGAACTACTTTACGTATGGTCTTGAGTTGTATGCCTTGATTAGAGCCTTGGGTAATTGGCAACACTATTTTTGGCCCAAGGAATTCGTAATTCGAACCAACCATGAGTCATTGAAACACCTACGTGCATAAGATAAATTGAATGGATGGCACGCCAAGTGGATTGAATTCTTAGAAACTTTCCCTTATGTGATCCAATACAAAAAGGGAAAAGAGAATGTTGTGGCCGATGCCTTGTCTAGAAAACATATTTTGCTTAATACATTGTCTTCTAAACTAATTAGTTTTGAATGCTTGAAGTCTTTGTATCTCGAGGACCCCAATATTGCTAAGATCTTTAAAGATTGTGAGGAATGGGAAAGGGAACGATGGATTAGGGATAGGTCATCTTTACTCTATTCAAAGTTTGATGGATTTTTATTCAAAGAAAAAAGGTTGTGTGTGCCCTCAAGCTTTTGGAGAGAATTATTTGTTAGGCAGGCACACAATGGGGGTTTGATGGGTCACTTTGGAATTAACAAGACCCTTTGGATCCTAGAGGAACAATTTTATTGGCCGAAGCTGCGTGACGATATTGCACGAGTGTGTGGCCAATTTGTAGATTGTAGAAGTGCTTAATCGTGACTTCTCCCTCAAGGATTGTATACCCCACTTCCCACTCCCCTACGCTCTTCGCTTGATATTTTTATGGACTTTGTTTTGGGGTTGCATAGGACATAGAGAGGAAGAGATAGTATATTTGTTGTTGTTGATAGATTTTTGAAATGGCCAATTTTATCCCGTTTCACAAGTGTGATGATGCCCCCCAATGTGGCATCATTATTCATTGAACATGTTGTTAAGATCCATGGGATTTCCCAAATCATTGTTATTGATAGGGACTCTAAGTTTCTTAGTCATTTTTGGAGGTCTTTGTAAGGAGGGCTTGGCACTAAATTGCTTTTCTCTACGTCTTTCCACCCACAAATCGATGGTCAAAATGAGGTTGTTAATAGAACTTTAGGTTCTATATTACGCACCGTGGTTAATAGGAAGATGACATTTTGGGAGGATCACCTTCCTTTAGTCGAATTTTCTTACAATAGAGTTATTCATACGACTATTGGTATGACTCCTTTTAAATGTGTTTATGGATTTAACCCTCTTACCCCCTTGAATTTTGTAACACCCCGTATGTTTTCGAACCTAACCTAGTTAATTCCCGTAACATTCATGGAATTATTTGAACATGAGAGACTTGATGAATTATACATTAATTTGTTGGGCATTAATGAGTCTTGTGCCATTGGGCCCAAATGAGGCCCAAAAAAAAATCATAAGAAGACATGACCCAAAACAAATGGAAATGATCCATTCTTATGTTGACCAAACAACCATGCATTTAATGCTTAAGTATGTGGATAAGGATGACCATTAGGCACTATAAAAATCAAGAAAAATCAGATTTTATTGATCAAAACCCACATGCCATTTGGTAGAGTATTCAATACATTTCTTTTATCTCACACAAACCCTAAGCTTCATTCCTTTGGCCAAGATCACTCCTTGGAAAGCTTTGGTAAGTGTTTAATCTCATGGTTTAATATATTATATGTAAGTAATATGGTGTAGATCATGTTTGTTATGTTGGTGAAGTGTGAGAGGTTCACTATGTGTGAAACAATTTATGTTTGCTTAATCGGTGAAGGTTTTTGCCTTGTAAACCTGAAAATGGACTTGTGATGTTAAAGGAGGTGAACTTGATGGGTTCAATATTGACATGTGAGATGTTATTATAGCCTTAACTTGTTTTATTCTTGTACATAATGTCTGGAATTGTTATTGCAAAATTGTGCATGGATTTGGTGGTGTATTGAAGGAAAAGTGTGGTTTTGGTGATGTTTATGTGTGTTGTGAAACCATGGATGATTGTTGGCATCCAAAATGATCTAAAATATTTCAATAGAAGTTTAGTTATGATCATGGACCATTTATTACACAAAAAGACCCAAAAGAGACCCATTTTGACCAAAACGGGCATCCGCCCCCACTGACGAAGGCACCTGCGGGCGCAGATGCCAACGTAGGTGCCTCTGGCTTCTTCCAAAGGTCACCTGCGGGCATACCTAAGACACCTGTAGGCGTAAGTGATACAGGTGAGACAAGTTGTCCAACGAGTCCACGACCCTTCACGCGAAGCCAAGCTCGGGAATTACAAAAGCTCCAAGCCTTGTTCATGCAAATGGTTGTGTGTGAGTTGGTGACTGATCCATATAATGATCTAAATGTTTTTAAGTGTGAAGAGGGACCTTGAAGTGAAATAAACTTACACTCCAAGGCCGCCCCATGGCTTAGGGACAAGCTGGTCATTTTTCCCTTGTAATATAAATAGATAACATTAGGGTTACTTGGGGTAGTTCTTCCATTATTATTTTGAAACACAAGACTTGTAATATTTTGGGTTCTCTCTCTCTCTCTAAACCATCCCACAATAAGAGGGATACTTGTGTTGTATCTTGGCTAGAAACAAGGATCGTGAGGTCATAGAGTTCCTCTTGGTCCAAGTAAGAACTTGGTGTTAATATTTAATAGTCTTAGGGTTCTCTCTTGTTGTTCGGGTTCTTAGACTCTTGAATCTTTTATGTCAAGTTACTATCTTTTTGTGAACTTGTTAATGTTATTTTTGTAATCTTGAAGTCTAGTGAAGCCGTGTGGGGCTCTTTCGATTCACTAGCACTTGTTGAAACTTGTTGATCTTGTGTTGGCTTGTTGATTTCGTGGCTGGTTGTTGGAAATTTGTGTGTTATGGATTTGATAGTGTATCATTTGGTATCAAAGCATGGCTGGTTGTTTTCCTACACTACCAATCTAGGGCTTTCTTGGTCAAAAACGAAATCTGTCCATCTTGTTGTCTGACCGAAACTGGTGCTTGTGTGTTTAGATCTAGGTGATATTTTACTTGTTTAGTGTGTTTCTAGTGTTGGTTTCTTTCTCACCATCACTAAAGGTGTCTAGATCTAAAGTTGAGCTTATAATATGGACCATTTTTGTGGTGACTTGAACTTGGACCGTAGGTTGTACCTTATTAATGACCATTGGTGGCTTTGTGTTATGTTCTTGAAGAAGTTGATGTTGTGTTCTTAAAGGTTGTTGTGGTGTTCATCTTGTTCTTCATCTATTCTTACAACTTAAGAAAACAAAAGTATAAAATAGATCCAAAAGGTTGTAAGACAAAAGTTATAAAGTTGGTGGTGAGAAGACTTGCACACATCACTTCCTAGACTTGACAACCACTTTTCCTTAAATCACAGAACCTTGTTTTGTGGGATTAGTATAGTCAAATCTTACCTTTTGAGTTTGAAAAGTTGAAAAAGAGTACAAGACTTTACCTTCCCTCCAAAACCTTTGTCATCCATTACAAGTTGTGTGAATCTTGAAATTTCAGAATTGTGACAAAAAAAATAAAATTCGTGCGGGCCCAAGACCAATTACATGCTGCCACGTCACTAATAAGCTCAAATTTGGATACTCTTTTCCTAGTTTCTAATGGTTGATTCTTGGTTTCCTTACTTGGTTCTAGAACTAATTAACAAACTAGTACATTCCTACTAGGTTGTCAATTAGTCCTTTGAATCCGTTGTTCGTGTCAACGATTACTTGGGTGCTTTTTATATTTTGAATACGTTGTTACTTCTTGGTTCTAGTCCGACGAGAATTCTTTGAGTCTTCAAACAAAAATCCACTCCGGATAAGAGCTTACTCATACCTTAAAGGATTCACGGGTTACTAGCCAATCTACAACACTTGTGGAACTCAATTGTGAGGTGATCCAAAGAGTGTAATACCTTGGAGATGGAAGGGACCACATCCCAAGATATGGATACTAATACTCTTGACTCCATGAGGGTCACTCTTGAGGCCGTTACCCGAACACTTGAAAGGTTGAATATGGAATTTGGGGCTGTGAGAGGGGATTTGGCAGCAATAAAGGGAGAAGTGTCGACTATTAGTGGGAGATTAGAACAAGTGGAGAGTCAAAAGAACTCTCACCCTTCTACTCCTCTACATGTTTCTACCAATGGGCATGATAGAACTTCCTCCGCAATCATCACTCCCGAAATTTTGCACCAAATGCTAAATACATCTCAAGCTCCACTAAATTCCGCAAGCCAAACCACTCCTCTCCTTCCAAACCGAGACCCCACTAGACCAATACAATTCCAAACTCCTCAAGTCCCACAAGAGGGATTTGGACGTCAAATACCTCCGCCAAATCCGAATCCTCCATTCCAAGCTCCATTAAACCAAAGAACACCACCACCACAAAATCCAATTCCTTCAATTCAAGTCCAAAATGTCCAAAACCGTCCAGCCCACTTTGAGGAATATGGTAGAGAGGAATATGAAGGATATGGAGCCTTTGATGATGCTTACATGAGGGAGGAGGAGATGAGAGGGGGTCGTAGAGATCCAAAGAGATACTGAGGGTATGGAGAAAGGGGAAACCGACACCAAGAGAGAGATGTAGACATCAACACCATCAAGTTGAGCCTACCCATCTTTAAAGGTAAAAGTGACCCTGAGGCCTACTTAGCTTGGTAATCGGCTTGTGACAAAGTATTCCAAGTTAATGATATCTCGAAAGAAAAGAAGGGCTGCTATGCTATAGCTCATTTTGAGGGTTATGCTAATACATGGTGGGAGTATTTCAAGCGGTTTGGTAATGAATTAGTTGATGGGCAGCCACCACCTTGGTTTCGGTTAAGGTACTTAATGAGACAACGATACCTTTCCGAGAGATATCGCCATGAGTTGCTTGCTAGATTGTACAATTTGCGTCAAGGAAACAAGAGTGTGATGGCGTATTTTGATGAGTTTTAGCAACTCATGTTGAAACTTGATCATCGTGGGGAACAAATCAGTCATGACGTCATTCAGTTCAAGTGTGGGTTGAACAAAGAGATCTCCACGATACCGTTGAATGCATTTTCCAGGCGGCTCTTGAGATTGAAAGGGAGCTTAAAGAGAGGTCCTCGTTCAAGGCAAGGGGACAAGCCACCTTGGGCTGGCCCAAAAACAAGGACCAACCCGCCACTAGAAGGCTGCCCGAGCCCAAAACAGTCCATAAAATTCCTACAAAATTGGAAGCTCACAAGTATCCTAACCCAAAGGGATTCCAATGTTTCAAGTGCCAAGGTTGGGGACATAAGGCCCATGAATGTCCAAACTGACGCAATGTGATCCTATGAGAAGGGAGATTGTATTACCTTGGTGAGGAGATGGACCCTGAAAAGGGAGAGGATGAGGCCGAGCCTCAAGATGGAGAGAAAACTGATAATGGACCACATGATGATGATAATGATGATGGTGAAGATGTTTATCCGCAAGAAGGGGAGTGTGTGGTTCCAAACTTTGTAGTTAGACGCGTTATGATTAGTAAGGCAATCGATGACCCAAGCCAAAGGGAAAATCTATTCCATACTAAATGTCTTGTAAAGGGGAGTGTGTGCACCTTGGTGATTGATAGTGGTAGTTGTACAAATGCTGTTAGTAATGCTATGGTAAACTTCTTGAAGTTACCAACTACACCGCATACTAGTCCTTACAAGTTACAATGGTTGAATGAATGTGGTGAATTAAAGGTCACAAGGCAATGTGTGATACGGTTTAAGGTGGGAAACTACCACGATGAAGTGATTTATGACGTAATACCAATGCAAGCATGTCACTTGTTTCTAGGTAGACCTTGGAAATATGATAGGTCTACCAAACACGATGGGAGGTCTAATCGATATACACTTGAGAAGGATGGCCTAAAGGTCACCCTTCATCCTCTTTTTCCCTCCCAAGTAAATGAGTGGCATCAAAAGATGAGAGAATTGAAGGAAAGGGGACAACCATGTGAAAAGGAAGGAAGAAGAGGGGAACCCGTAGGTGGGGCAGTAGGCGTATCCGGGGCTGCCTCAACCTCAAAAGGGAAAGAGAACATGGTGATGTTGGTTAGAAGGAAGGAACTCTTTGTGGATCATGATGAGGACACGCCTATGTTACTTTTGGCTCATTGTTTTAATACTAACCCCACTAACTCTTCCATTTCTCCTTTGATTTCTTATGTGTTGCAGGATTATGAAGATGTATTTCCTAAAGAACTTCCGCAAGGATTGCCCCCGCTTCAGGGAATTGAGCACCAAATTGACTTTGTGCCAGGATCACAATTGCCAAACCGGCCGGCTTATAGGAGCAACCCTACGGAGACCAAAGAATTGCAATGTCAAGTTGAGGAACTCCTTAACAAAGGGTATATCAAGGAGAGCATGAGTTCGTGCGCGATTACGGTGCTACTAGTGCCTAAAAAGGATGGAACGTGACGTATGTGCGTGGACTGCCGAGCCATCAACAAGATTATGGTAAAATATCGTCACCCTATCCCTCGGTTAGATGACATGCTAGATGAATTGAATGGTTCGTGTTTATTTTCCAAGATTGATTTAAGAAGTGGCTATCACCAAATAAGAATGCAACCCGGTGATGAATGAAAAACCGCCTTCAAGACCAAATTTGGTCTCTATGAATGGATGGTTATGCCCTTCGGCCTAACAAACGCTCCAAGTACTTTTATGAGGCTAATGAATCATGTGATGAGGCCGTTTATTGGAAAGTTTGTTGTTGTCTACTTTGATGATGTCTTGGTTTATAGCAAGTCTTTAGAAGAGCATGTGATGCATTTACAATGTGTGCTTGATGTCCTTAGAAAGGAAAAATTGTATGCAAATCTAGAAAAATGCTCCTTTGGTGTTAATGAAGTTGTTTTCTTGGGTTTTGTTGTTAGTTCAAGAGGGGTCGAAGTGGATGAATCCAAGATAAACGCTATCAAAAATTGGCCAACCCAGTAAGAAGCTTCCACGGGTTAGCTAATTTTTATAGAAGGTTTGTAGGGGTATCCGAGGCTGCCCCGACATCAAAAGGGAAAGAAAACATGGTGATGTTGGTTAGAAAGAAGGAACTCTTCATGGATCAGGATGAGGACACGCCTATGTTACTTTTGGCTCATTGTTTTAATACTAACCCCACTAATTCTTCCATTTCTCCTTTGATTTCTTGTGTGTTGCAGGATTATGAAGATGTATTTCCTAAAGAACTTCCGCAAGGATTGCCCCCGCTTTGGGGAATTGAGCACCAAATTGACTTTGTACTGGGATCACAATCGCCAAACAAGCTGGCTTATAGGAGCAAACCTACGGACACCAAAGAATTGCAACGTCAAGTTGAGGAGCTCCTCAACAAAGGGTATATCAAGGAGAGCATGAGTCTGTGCGCGGTTTCGGTGCTACTAGTGCCCAAAAAGGATGGAACGTGGCGTATGTGTGTGGACTGCCGAGCCATCAACAAGATTACGGTAAAATATCGCCACCCTATCCCTCGGTTAGATGACATGCTAGATGAATTGAATGGTTCATGTTTGTTTTCCAAGATTGATTTAAGAAGTGGCTATCACCAAATAAGGATGCAACCCGGTGATGAATGGAAAACCGCCTTCAAGACCAAGTTTGGTCTCTATGAATGGATGGCTATGCCCTTCGGCCTAACAAACACTCCAAGTACTTTTATGAGGTTAACGAATCATGTGATAAGGCCATTTATTGGAAAGTTTGTTGTTGTCTACTTTGATGATGTCTTGGTGTATAGCAAGTCTTTAGAAGAGCATGTGATGCATTTACAATGTGTGCTTGATGTCCTTAGAAAGGAAAAATTGTACGTTAATCTGCAAAAATGCTCCTTTGGTGTTAATGAAGTTGTTTTCTTGGGTTTTGTTGTTAGTTCAAGAGGGGTCGAAGTGGATGAATCCAAGATAAATGCTATCAAAAATTGGCCAACCCCACAAACCGTTGGAGAAGTAAGAAGCTTCCACGGGTTGGCTAGTTTTTATAGAAGGTTTGTCAAAGGATTTAGCACCATAGCCGCCCCCTTGACCGAGGTCATTCAAAAAGAACAACCCTTCAAGTGGGGTGACGAGCAAGCTAAGGCTTTCGAAGCCTTGAAAGCTATGCTCATCTCCACGCCTTTGTTACCTTTGCCCAACTTTGATAAGACGTTTGAAGTCGAGTGCGATGTGAGTAAAGTAGGCATAGGGGCTCTTTTGATGCAAGATTTGAAACCCATTGCTTACTTTAGTAAAAAGCTCAAAGGAGAAACTCTATACTACTCCACGTATGATTTAGAGTTGTATGCCTTGATTAGAGCCTTGGCCACTTGGCAACACTACTTATGGCCTAAGGAGTTCGTGATCCGAACGGACCATGAATCCTTAAAGCATCTTCGGGCCCAAGAAAAGCTTAATAAACGGAATGCCAAATGGATTGAGTTCCTTGAGACCTTCCCTTATGTTATCCAATACAAAAAGGATAAGGCAATATAGTAGCCGATGCCTTGTCTAGAAAACATGTTCTTGTGTCCACTTTGTCATCAAAATTGATGGGCTTTGAGAGCTTAAGAGGATTGTATCCCAAGGACCCTCACTTCGCTCCTATCTTTTGGGAATGTAAAGAATTAAGTAGGGACAAGTGGGATTTGGCTAGGGGTTCGAATCCCTATGCCAAGTTTGATGGTTACTTATTTAAAGGTAGACGATTGTGTGTACCCTATAGCTCTTGGAGAGAGTTATTTGTGAGGAAAGCACATGATGGCGGTCTAATGGGTCATTTTGGGGTCGAAAACACCTTCAGAATATTGTAGGAGCAATTCTATTGGCCCAAAATGCGCAAGGATGTGGCTAGGGTTTGCGGCCAATGTGTAGAATCCAAAAGAGCCAAATCTCGGCTCCTACCTCATGGGTTGTACACCCCGCTACCCACCCCTCTACATCCTTGGCTTTATATATCTATGGATTTTGTGTTGGGGCTGCCAAGGACTCGACGAGGTCGGGATAGTATCTTTGTTGTAGTCGATCATTTTTCTAAAATGGCGCACTTTATTCCTTGCTCTAAATGTGATGACGCACCTAGCGTGGCCTCTTTATTTGTTGATAATGTTGTTAAATTGCATGGTTTTCCGAGGACCATTGTGAGTGATAGGGACTCTAAGTTCCTAAGTCACTTTTGGAAGTCCATGTGGGGTAGGCTTGGTACCAAGTTGTTTTTCTCTACGCCCTGCCACCCACAAACCGATGGCCAAACGGAAGTAGTAAATAGGACTTTGGATGCTATGCTACGTTCCATGGTTAAAGGAAAAGTGACTTCTTGGGAAGAGCACTTACCCTTGATTAAATTTGCTTATAACTGTGTCATACACTCAAGTACGGGAATGACTCCCTTTAAGTGTGTATACGGCCTCAACCCCCTTACCCCTTTGGATTTAACGCCTTTGCCAAGTGATCTTATGATTAGCTTAGATGGAAGCAAGCGGGCAGATTCTATGAAGAAGTTACATGAGAAGGTGCGGCTTCAACTTGAGAAGAAAAACTAAGAGATTGCAAGGAGGGCCAACAAGGGGAGAAAGAAATTCATTCTTGAACTGGGAGATTGAGTGTGGGTGCATCTTCGGAAGGATCGGTTTCCAGCTCAAAGAAAGTACAAATTGATGCCGAGGGGTGATGGTCCATTCCAAGTACTTAAGAGAATCAATGACAACACCTACAAGATTGACCTTCCACTGGAATATCAAGTGCACAACACTTTCAACGTTTGTGATCTTTCTCTTGTGGATGTGGTTGAAGATGACCAAATGCCGAATTTGAGGTCAAATTCCTCTCAAGATGGAGAGGATGATACGGGTGAGACAAGCTGTCCAACGAGTCCACGACCCTTCACGCGAAGCCAAGCTCGGGAATTACAAAAGCTCCAAGCCTTGTTCATGCAAATGGCCATGCGTGATTTGGTAACTGATCCATCTAATGATGTAAATGTTTTTAAGTGTGAAGAGGGACCTTGAAGTGTAATAAACTTACACTCCAAGGCTGCCCCATGGCTTAGGGACAAGCTGGTCATTTTTCCCTTGTAATATAAATAGATAACATTAGGGTTACTTGGGGTAGTTCTTCTATTATTATTTTGAAACACAAGACTTGTAATATTTTGGGTTCTCTCTCTCTCTAAACCAGCCCAAAAGAAGAGGGATACTTTTGTTGTATCTTGGCTAGAAACAAGGATCTTGAGGTCATAGAGTTCCTCTTGGTCCAAGTAAGAACTTGGTGTTAATATTCAATAGTCTTAGGGTTCTCTCTTGTTGTTAGGGTTCTTAGACTCTTGAATCTTTTATTTCAAATTACTATCTTTTTGTGATCTTGTTAATGTTGTTTTTGTAATCTTGAAGTCTAGTGAAGCCGTGTGGGGCTCTTTCGAATAACTAGCACTTGTTGAAACTTGTTGATCTTGTGTTGGCTTGTTGATTTCGTGGCTGGTTGTTGGAAATTTGTGTGTTGTGGACTTGATAGTGTATTAGAAGATGGCTTCGCAGGTCAGCCCAGAATTCGGTTTTGTATGTTTACGTCTCTCTTTGATCCTCGAAAACCCCTATACACTTTTTGGATGTAATTATCAACTTATGGTACCGTTTTAATGACTTTAAAGGGTCGTATGGAGGCATGTTGGACAATATTAAGTATGAATTGTTGTTCATATGTTGTTATGAAGGAGTAATTGTGACGGAATGATAATGAGGAGACATAAAGGGTAAACGTGGTGTGAAATGCTATTGATGTATAATGTCTTGGTCAATGGGTGGAATATTATAGTATTGTTGGTATGATAATGCAGTGGATTGTATTGTGAAGGGTGAGATGACGTTATATGGCAGTCATATAACTCATTGTCGTCTTGTATACTTGTACGGTAACTAATTGTTAACGTAAGCTCCGTTATATACTTGTATTGTAGAGTGAAATGTAAGGAAGGAGCTGGACTATTGTGTTCATATATAGGCTTGTGTATTCATACTTGGAAGTGAAGGTATGTAAGGTTACTCTATCCGTATCCTTCTGCAGCACATAGTATTCACATTGACATTGTACTTGTTTCGTTCCGATATTTTCTAAGGTATCCTATTCCCGGGTATCAATTATTGTTCATCACATGTTTCCTACTCATTGATCAATTGTGATTCACATGTCTCATGTTCATTGACTAATGTTCCAAAGATCCCATGGTTTCAATATATTCAATGTTTCCAATAATGTTATGACTATCATTGTATCAATCTCAAAAGTAAAGAATAAATGAAGTAATGCATATATGGTTAATGACTGCGTATGGGTGGTAGCTTTGGGGGCAAAAGCCTAGCTCAAGTCGATCCCGAGATTATTGGATCAGGGGGTAGTCCTAGAGGCATATGCCTAGCTCGGACCGAGCCTGACAGGGGGTAGCTCTAGAGGTAAGAACCTAGCTCAAGCCGGACCTGATATGTTAGTTTATGGGTGGCAGCTCTAGAGGTAATAACCTAGCTCGAGCCGAGCCCGATGTATTGATTTATGGGTGGTAGCTCTAGAGGCATAAGCCTAGCTTGAGCCGATCCCAACATAACGTTATATTATGTAAAGACCCACTGATCAGTCGGGGCCCGGGTACCTAGTGACATAAGTGATGATGAACAAACATAGAAGTAAAGAAGTAAAGAAAGAAGTGAAAGCAATACACATGGTTCCAAACATATAGAATGGTGACTTATCCTCATTGATTATTCATTTGTATTGGAGTTTATTGAAGCATTTGATGTGTCATACAGTTTCATATGAGCCTTACATACTCAGTACATTCTTCATACTGACGTCCCTTGGGGGACTTACCTTACTTGATGTAGGCGCAGATGCCAGTAGACCTCCTCAGTAGGTTGCCAGTTATTTGCGGATCTTTGGCGAGCTTGAGTTGGTTCGAGGCTTTTCGAGTCACAGTTGTACATGTGTTTTGGTATTGTACATGTTGTATAAAGCGGGCACTTGTCCCGACTCTCAGTTGGTCTTGTAAATGCATATGTTATAGGCTTTTGTAGACATATGTGGGTACATGAACGTAAGAGATGTATGTCCTTTTTGACTTGATGTCCCTAACGGCCAAGTTTCACGTATGTATATATCACTTGTTCCATGATTTCCGTTATTAGCATTTTATGTCCTTACGTGATGATGATGTTTCTTATAGCATGCATATGAATGGACTTGAGCAAAGATTGGTTCTCTCGGACCTTGTCGGCTTCGGGTGCCAGTCTGCCCCATTGGGATACGGGGCATGGCAAAAGTAGTAGCAGATCAGGTCGTTCTAAGGGTGTCTACAAAGCCGTGTCTGAGTAGAGTCTTACTTATCGATGTGTTCTGCACCACATTTATAAGTAGGAGGCTATGGGATATTTAGGAGTTGTTTCTTTTCTTCACTTCTAGATCGTGCAATAGAGCCAATGTGGTAAGTGGAATCGTATCTAACCATTGGAATTGATTTTCTTTGATATAGTAAAAATGTCGATGACAAGAAGAGGTAGAGGAAAGGGTAAGCAAGTAGATATGCTTGCCGGTGAAGGAATGAGTAAATCACCACTTGAACAAGCTTGTCAAGGTGGAGCAAATACTAAAATTGCGTCATGGTCTTCTTCTACTTTTCCAGCTCTGGAAGAGCCAATCAGTAGAGAAGTACCCGCAGAACCACCAATGAATGCCACTGACCAGGATCTAAGAAATGCAATACACATGTTGACTCAGTTAGTAGCGGCACAAAGTCAAGGACGAGTTGGTTCAATGACAAATGAGGATGATGCGTCTAGAGTGGCGAGTCGCAGGACACGGGATTTTCTGAAACTAGACCCTCCTATATTCACTGGGTCAGATCCGAAAGCAGATCCACAGGATTTTGTGGGCCAAATTCAAGGGGCTCTAGAAGTTATGCACGTGACTGGTGTTGAAACAGTTGAGCTTGCGGGTTATAGATTGAAAGGTGAAGCTATATTGTGGTATGAGGACTGGAAAAGGTCGAGGGGTATTGATGCACTCCCAGCTGGTTGGGAAGAATTTAAAATGACATTCCTTGATCATTACCTCCCATATGAGATTTGGGAGGCACGTTCAGATCAATTTCTAAATCTCCGTCAAGAAAATCTGAGCGTTAGAGAATACAATTTGCAGTTTAATTCCTTGGTTCGATATGCTCCGAATGTGGTAGCCACAATGATAGACAGAGTCTATCGATATGTGGACAGATTAGAGCCATATTTGGTAAGGGATTGCACCATTGCTGCCTTGAAAAAACATATGGACATAGCCAGAATACAGGCCTTCGCCCAGAAAATGGAAGATCAAAGACAGAGAAGAAGGGTACATGAATCTGACAGAGGATAGTCCAAAAGAGCTAGACCTATGGGACAGTCTATGATGTCCCAAGGAGAATCGAGGCCTCGGATGTTTCCTAGATCGCCTAGACCATCATTCTCTTATTCCACAGCAGGTGCTCACTCTCAATTCCGAGGGTTTAGAGGTGGTCAATCTGGGCAGAGTAGTGGAGTTCACGGATCAAAGGCAATAGGATTTCCTCGTCAGCAGTGTCAGCACTGCGGGCATATTCATTTAGGTACATGCCGATTGGGGACAAATGCTTGCTTTTGGTGTGGTATGACGGGACACATGATGAAAGAGTGTCCCCAGAAGAGTATGAGTGGTATAGCACGACCGGCGGGATCGTCCGTTGAGTCATCATCATCGGTTCCTTCTTTAGGCCGAGGTGTGTAGTCTGTTGGTCGAGGTAGAGGTGCCAGAGGAGCAGCCTGTACTAGTGGGGTCCAGAATCGCACTTATGCTCAAATGGACCGACAGAATTCGGAGGCTTCTCCTGATGTCGTCACAGGTACATTATCCATATTTTCATATAATGTATATGCATTGATTGAACCGGGTTCTACATTGGCCTATGTTACTCCATTGATTGCTGCAAAATTTATAAAAGCACCAGAATTATTAGCTAAGTCAATTGAAGTATCTACACCAATTGGTGAATATATTATTGCAAAAAGAGTATATTGTGATTGTGTGGTAACTGTGTGTGGTCATGATACACTGGCCGATCTCATCGAACTAGACATGGTGGATTTTGATGTGATAATGGGAATGGATTGGTTGGCTTCTTGTTATGCCACGGTAGATTTCCGGTCCAAGAAGGTACATTTCGTTTTCCACAAGGAATGGTCTTGAATGGCAGGGTAGTGTGGGGGCACCGAAAGGAAAATTTATTTCCTATCTGAAAGCAAGGAAAATGATTGCCAAGGGATACATATGTCACTTAGTATGAGTAAAAGATACTGATATGGAACCACAAACTCCTCAGTCGGTTCCAGTGGTCAATGAATTTCTTGATGTATTTCCAGAGGATCTTCCCGGTTTGCCTCCGGAACGGGAAGTAGAGTTTCGTATCGATGTAAATCCAGTCACTCAGCCTATTTCTATTCCCCTGTATAGAATGGCTCCAGCAGAATTGCGTGAATTGAAGGAACAATTGAAAGACTTGCTGGACAAGGGCTTTATCAGGCCTAGTATGTCCCCGTGGGGTGCAACGGTATTATTTGTATGGAAGAAAGATGGCACATTGAGAATGTGCATTGACTATCGACAATTGAATAAGGTAACGATCAAGAACAAATATCCCCTCCCCCGAATTGATGATTTGTTTGATCAATTACAGGGCGCCAAGTGTTTTTCAAAGATTGACTTGAGGTCGGGTTACCATCAAGTCAGAGTTAGAGAAGAAGATGTACCTAAGACAGCCTTCCGAACACGGTATGACCATTATGAATTTTTAGTTATGTCATTTGGACTAACAAATGCACCAGCTGTGTTCATAGATTTGATGAATAGGTTGTTTAAACCATTTCTAGACGTGTTCGTGACGGTATTTATAGATGACATCCTGGTTTATTCAAAGTCACAAGAGGACCATGCTAATCACTTACGGCAGGTGTTACGGATTCTCCGAGAGCGTAAGTTGTATGCAAAGTTCTCTAAATGTGAATTTTGGTTAAAATCCATTGCATTCTTGGGTCACATTGTGTCAGATGAAGGAATTCGAGTTGATACACAAAAGATTGAGGCGGTGAAAAATTGGCCAAGTCCTACGACGCCCACGGAAATTCGTAGCTTCCTGGGGTTAGTAGGTTATTATCGAAGATTTGTTGAAGGGTTTTCTTCCATTGCTGCACCTTTAACGAAGCTTACACACAAGACAGTTAAATTTCAGTGGAATGATGCGTGTGAGAAAAGTTTTTAAGAGCTGAAAGATAAATTGACTTCTACATCGGTATTAGTACTTTTGGAAGGCACCGAAGGTTACACAGTATATTATGATGCTTCCGAAATTGGCCTAGGGTGTGTATTGATGCAGCATGGTAATGTCATAGCATATGACTTACGACAGTTGCGGCCACATGAGAGAAACTATCCCACACATGATCTCGAATTAGCAGCGGTAGTATTTGCTTTAAAGATATGGCATCATTATTTGTATGCAGTTCATGTTGACATCTATACTGATCACAAAAGTTTACAGTATATCTTTAAGCAAAAGGAACTCAATTTGAGGCAACGACGGTGGCTTGAGCTATTGAAAGATTATGATATTGATATTCTATACCACCCAGGAAAAGCAAATGTGGTAGCTGATGCATTGAGACGCAAAGCAATCGGAGGCACTAGTGACTAATTGGCAGAAAAGCACGATTTAGTCAAAGTAGATCAATTAGCCAGTTTGGGGGTTCGTCTTCTTGAATCCTCAGATGAAGGATTTATTGTACAAAATGCAGCTGAATCTTTACTAATAGCTGAATTGAAAGAGAAGCAGTTTGCAGATCCTATGTTATTGCAGCTAAAGGAAAATGTACAACAGAATTTGACAAAGGCATTTGATCTTACACAAGAAGGGGTGCTTCAATGCCAAGGTAGATTATGTGTACCAGATGTAGATGAACTGAGGAAATGAATTATGACCGAGGTGCATCATTCGCGTTATTCTATTCACCCGAGTGCTACTAAAATGTACCATGATTTAAAAGAAGTGTATTGGTGGGGAAATGTGAAGAAGAACATTGCGGAATTGGTCGCTCAATCCTCGAACTGTCAAAAACTTAAAGTGGAGTATCAAAAACCTAGAGGTTATATGCAATGTATCAATCTTCCAGTCTGGAAATGGGATATGATTAATATGGATTTCATCACAGGTTTGCCTCGTACACTGCGGAAATTTGATTCTATATAGGTTATAGTTGACAGGCTTACCAAGTCAGCACATTTTCTACCAGTCAAGACCACCTATACAGCTGAAGATGATGCAAGATTGTATGTGAAGGAGATAGTACGATTGCATGTGATTTCGATCTCCATTATATCAGATAGAGGAGCACAATTTACTGTGCATTTTTGGAGATCTTTTCAGCAGATCTTGGGTATACAAGTGAATCTGAGTACGACTTTCCATCCTCAGATTGATGGACAAGTAGAACGTACTATCCAAACGCTTGAAGATATGCTACGAGCTTGCATGTTAGATTTTCAAGGCAGTTGGGATGACCATTTGCCTCTTATTGAATTTGCTTACAACAATAGCTATCATTCAAGTATTAAAATGGAACCTTATGAAGCTTTGTACGGAAGGAAATGTAGATCACCAATTGGATGGTTTGAAGCGGGTGAAACTGCTTTACTTGGGCTAGATCTTGTTCATCAGGATATGGAGAAAGTTAAAGTGATTCAGCAACGATTACAAATGGCCTAGAGTCGACACAAGTCCTACGCTGATGTTAGAAGAAGAGGGCTTGAATTTGCCATAGGTGATTGGGTATTTTTAAAGGTGTCACCGATGAAAGGGGTAACGCGATTCGGAAAGAAACAAAAATTGAGTCCACGTTATATAGGCCCATATGAAATTGTTAGAAGATTTGGGCAAGTTGCGTATGAGTTGGCACTACCACAAGAACTCTCCACAGTTCATCCAGTATTTCATGTTTCGATGCTTCGGAAGTGCATAGGAGATCCATCTCATTTTACTCCCGTTGAAAATGTGCAAGTTACGGAGGATCTTACCTATGTGGAGATACCTATTACCATTCTAGATAGACAAGTGAAGAGGTTGAGGAATAAAGACATATCTTCTGTAAAGGTACTTTGGAGAAATCAACAAATAGAAGGTCACATGGGAAGCTGAAGAAATGATGAAATCCAAGTACCCTTATTTGTTCCAAAGGGAAGAACAAGCTCACGATATGAGATCAGAACAATGAAAAGTAAGTATTTATAAGCATTGAGTATATATATATATATGATAACATGAATAATTCTCCTAGACTTGTAATTGTTTAATTTGAATATTGTCACTAACATTCGAGGACGAATGTTTCTAAGGGGGGAAGAATGTAACACCCCGTATGTTTACGAACCTAACCTAGTTAATTCCCGTAACATTCATGGAATTATTTGAACATGAGAGACTTGATGAATTATACATTAATTTGTTGGGTATTAATGAGTCTTGTGCCATTGGGCCCAAATGAGGCCCAAAAAAAATCATAAGAAGACATGGCCCAAAACAAATGGAAATGATCCATTCTTGTGTTGACCAAACAACCAAGAATTTAATGCTTAAGGATGTGGATAAGGATGACCATTAGGCACTATAAAAAGAAAGAAAAATCAGATTTTATTGATCAAAACCCACATGCCATTTGGTAGAGTATTCAAGACATTTCTTTTATCTCACACAAACCCTAAGCTTCATTCCTTTGGCCAAGATCACTCCTTGGAAAGCTTTGGTAAGTGTTTAATCTCATGGTTTAATATATTATATTTAAGTAATATGGTGTAGATCATGTTGGTTATGTTGGTGAAGTGTGAGAGGTTCACTATGTGTGAAACAATTTATGTTTGCTTAATCGGTGAAGGTTTTTGCCTTGTAAACTTGAAAATGGACTTGTGATCTTAAAGGAGGTGAACTTGATGGGTTCAATATTGACATGTGATATGTGATTATAGCCTTAACTTGTTTTATTCTTGTACATAATGTTTGAAATTGTTATTGCAAAATTGTGCATGGATTTGGTGGTGTATTGAAGGAAAAGTGTGGTTTTGGTGATGTTTATGTGTGTTGTGAAACCATGTCTGATTTTTGGCATCCAAGATGATATAAAATATGTCAAGAGAAGTTTAGTTATGATCATGGACCATTTATTACACAAAAAGACCCAAAAGAGACCCATTTTGACCGAAACGGGCATCCGCCCCTTCAGACGAAGGCACCTGCAGGCGCAGATGCCAACACAGATGCCTCTGGATTCTACCAAAGGTCACATGCAGGCGCACCTCAGCCACCTGTGGGCATAGGTAGCTTTACAGGTCAGCCCAGAATTTGGTTTTGTATGTTTACGTCTCTCTTTGATCCCCGAAGGCCCCTATACCCTTTTTGGATGTAATTGTCAACTTATGGTGCCGTTTTAATGACTTTAAAGGGTTGTATGGAGGAATGTTGGACTATATTAAGTATGAATTGTTGTTCATATGTTGTTATGAAGGAGTAATTGTGACGGAATGATAATGAGGAGACATAAAGGGTAAACGTGGTGTGAAATGCTATTGATGTATAATGTCTTGGTCAATGGGTGGAATATTATGGTGTTGTTGGTATGATAATGCAGTGGATTGTATTTTGAATGGTGAGGACCGTTATATACTTGTATTGTAGAGTGAAATGTAAGGAAGGAGCTGGACTATTGTGTTCATATATAGGCTTGTGTATTCATACTTGGAAGTGAAGGTATGTAAGGTTACTCTATCCGTATCCTTCTACAACACATAGTATTCACATTGACATTGTACTTGTTCCGTTCCGACATGTTCTAAGGTATCCTATTCCCGGGTATCAATTATTGTTCATCACATGTTTCCTACTCATTGATCAATTGTGATTCACATGTCTCATGTTCATTGACTAATGTTCCAAAGATCCCATGGTTCCAATAATTCAATGTTTCCAATAATTTTATGACTATCATTGTATCAATCTCAAAAGTAAAGAATAAATGAAGTAATGCATATATGGTTAATGATTGCGTATGGGTGGTAGCTTTGGGGGTGAAAGCCTAGCTCAAGTTGATCTCGAGATTATTGGATCAGAGGATAGTACTAGAGGCATACGCCTAGCTTGGACCAAGCCTGACAGGGGGTAGCTCTAGAGGTAAGAACCTAGCTCGAGCCAAACCTAATATGTTGGTTTATGGGTGGCAGCTCTAGAGGTAATAACCTAGCTCGAACCGAGCCCGATGTATTGATCAGTCGGGGCCTGGGTACATAGTGACACAAGTGATGATGAACAAACATAGAAGTAAAGAAGCAAAGAAAGAAGTGAAAGCAATACGCATAGTTCCCAACATATAGAATGGTGACTTATCCTCACTGATTATTCATTTGTATTGGAGTTTATTGAAGCATTTGATGTGTCATACAGTTTCATATGAGCCTTACATACTCAGTACATTCTTCGTACTGACGTCCCTTGGGGGACTTACCTTACTTACTGCAGGCGCAGGTGCCAATAGGCCTCCCCAGTAGGTTGCTAGTTATTTGCGGATCTTTGGTGAGCTCCATTTGGTTCGGGGCTTTCTGAGTCACAGTTGTACATGTGTTTTGGTATTGTACATGTTGTATCAAGCGGGGACTTGTCCCGACGCTCAGTTGGTCATGTAAATGCATCTGTTAGAGGCTTTTGTAGACATATGTGGGTACATGAACATAAGAGATGTATGTCTTTTTTGACTTGATGGCCCTAACGGCCAAGTTTCACGTATGTATATATCACATGTTCCATGATTTTCGTTATTAGCATTTTATGTCCTTACGTGATGATGATGTTTCTTATAGCATGCATATGAATGGACTTGAGCAAAGATTGGTTCTCTCGGGCCTTGTCGGCTTCGGGTGCCAGTCCGCCCCGTTGGGATACGGGGCGTGACAAATTTCACTCCTTTTTCTAGTGATATTATGATTAGTCTAGATGAAAACAAGAGGGCGGATGCCATGAAGAAACTACATGAGAAGGTGAGACTACGCCTTGAAAAGAAGTGTCAAACGGTGGCAAAAAAGGGTGAACAGAGGGCAGAAATGACTTGTACTTGAATCAGGTGATTGGGTACGGGTACATCTTTTGAAGGGCCGGTTCCCAACCCAAAGGAAAGCTAAGTTGATACCTCAAGATGATGGGCCATTTCAAGTGCATGAAAGGATAAATGATAATGCTTACAAATTGATCTCCCTCTGGAATATCAAGTGCATAACACATTCAACATGTGTGATCTTTCACTCTTTGACATGATTGAGGATGACGATCCCGTAAATTTGAGGTCAAATTCTTTTTAAGATGGAGAGGATGATATATTCCCGAATATCCTCAAGACCCTTCACTAGAAGCCAAGCAAGGGAACTACAAGGATTACAATCTATGTTCATGAAGAGAGAGGTGTTGGAGGATGTTTTGACCTCATCAAGAGGGTTCCATGTGTTGAAGGTTGAGATAGGAGCTTAAATTGGGAGAACCACCCACTGCCTAGGGTTGATGGAAGGGGCGACGGCCCGCTAAGCTAGTGAGGAGCCTTCACTTTAACCACCACATGAGACCCCAAGAAGGAGTACACTACCTCATGGTGACGGAGGGAGCGACAACTTATCAGCTCAGTGACAGACAGTCACTTGAGCCGTCAAGGACAAGCAGAACCCACAGTGTTTGGCTTCTCTCTATCTTTGTCAAGGTCACTTTTGGGCCTTTGTAATAAGACTATAAATAGTTAATCCTAGGGTTATCTTAGTTAGTTGTTTTTGGATATTGAATGAGCCAAACACTTGAGAGTGTGATTGGAGAGTATTTGTTGAATGTTAGCTTAGAAATGAGGGTTTTGAGGGCGTTTCAATTCCCTCATGGTCCACGTAGAGGTGGGTGTTCGTAGGATTGAATGTAATTAGGGGTTTTTGGATTTGAAACATCCATTAGTTCTTAGTTCATCATCCTTCTTGTGTCTATCTTCATCTATCTATCGATACATCTCTTGTTTTCTTAGTTTAATCTTGTTTTCATAATTTGCCTCATATCAAGGAGTGAGTGCTCTGTTATTAAAAATATAGTATAGATACAAGGATTGTATTGTTCAGGAGGAAAACTAAAAATCCACCAAACCGTATGATGAGTTAATTTGACCATGGTCAGCAAAGGAAAGCATAGAAGAAACGCTATATCAAGATCAACTAAATCTTCCAATGAAGAAGAAGAAGAAGGCGAGTGAAGGCTTACAATAGGCTTAATTAGAGATAGGAGTGGAGGATTTACAAGAGATGGCCATCAATTGGAGATTAAATGTTCAATCACCATGAAATGGACTTCTCAGATATGATGTATGCTAATGAAGTTTAATTTTTCTTCCAGCTTTTTTAGTGCATTACCTATGTTTTAACATTTTAATTATTATTTTCTTAAGTTGCTACAATATTTTTGTTTCATAAATAGGAGTAGATTTATAGATATCTATGATTCACCATTTAGCTGTAAAATGCATGATTAAGATTATTTCTTCAAACTTCATTTTTGCACTATTTTGAAGTGATTAATAATGTTATTTACTTGACAAATACTTGTATTCATTTTCTGCTATTAAAGATAATGATCATTCTAACTTTTTTGATCGTGGAAGAGTCATTTCATTTAGATGAGGTACTTTCATTTTCAAGAGCTATATAATATAAAGTTAGGCATAAATAAGGTTATATGACACATCTTTATCACCTCCAAATGCATTTATTTTTTCTTTCCTTTTTTTTTTTTTTTTTGGTATTTCTCTCTCCATTTCACTATATAATAATACAATAATTACTTTGATGTGTTTTTATTTTTCTTAATTATTTTATTTTAATAGTCATCTCCATATAACTCATACCATTTCATTCTCATAACTTCTACTAATCTAATAATTAATTAATCTTGCACCTTTAACTCCACATTCTTATTTTCGTAACTCCTGATTTAATAATCTTAATTGCTCCTATGTCTTTGCAAGTTCATAACCCTCAAATAATATTTTACTTATAAATTTCGACACCTTATTATAACTTTCTCCTAATGAATTTTCAGTTGGTCACAAGTGAAACCAAATGAAAAATGGCAAATGCATATTAGAATAAGGAAAGCAGGTTCTTAACTAAATGGAGAGAAGTGACAGACATAGAACTTTTAATTATTTACTTGATGATTCTGACACCGTCATATGCTCAGAAGGTAAAAGAAAAACTGATCAATACTTTCTTTTATTTTGGTTACATTATATTTCAATTATTTTTATCCTTGAAATGTTTTCCTTGCTAATTGTCACGATCCAATTTCTCAGGTCATGATGGTACCTACTTAAACCCACCAATAGGTAAGCCAAATCATAGATCGGAGCGGCGAGTAACGGGCTAACAGGAGGAAGATGAAGAAATAAGGATACAACTGTAATAATAAGCAACTACAAGAGGGATAAATATATATATGCATGCTATACAAGAGAGCAAAGAGGACAAAATACACAAGATGAGTCCCCCCAAGACCTAGTAAGGTCACTAGAGCCACTAAAACAAAAAGAGTACTAGACAGTGTCAAAATATACATCGTAGTATCAGAATACACAAAATAAGACTGTCATGAAAGCAGAAGGAGGAGGACCAACTTCGGACTCTGAAAGCTCACCCAATCTCTATCAACAGCAAAACCTGAGGTCAGCGTCCACGACAGTGACTCGTACGAGGATCTGCATCAGGAAAAAGGATACAAAAGTGTAGTATGAATACCAAAACACGAGTACTCAGTAGGCATCATAGGCCGACTTAGCTCAGTTACAGTAAAAGTATAAATAAAACTTGAGTATATAAACTAAAGGAAGTAGATGAGGGTCAGAAATGAAATAATCGGCTATGCTAAGCAAATGCGGTAAACCAAATGTAAATAACTCAAAAGCAGAAATAAAAGCCTTGGTATAACCTAACTGGAACCCCATAAGCCCAGAAGGCGCACGCAAGAAGAAATAAACCCAACCAAGCCCTCATAAGTAGTGGCTATAAGCAGAGTAATACTAAACTAAAGGCAGGATATAACAGTAATGAAAGTAAAATGAGCCAAAATGTGTGATATGCGTACCGTATACTCCTCCTTTAGCCATAACCACAAACCTTACCGATCTCCACCAAATTTCCAACCCTAAATTAGTAATAGTAATGATAATAAATGTCGGACTAGAACCAGAACTAGTGAGTAATAACAATAAGCAGATGCTAGACTAGAACCAGAACTAATGGATAATAACAATATAACAGTTGCCGGACTTGAATAGGAACTAATGGATAGTAAACAATATGCCAGGTGCCGGACTATAACCCAGACTCATAAGTAAGCCATTCATGAAAATATACCAAGATTATGATTCTTCCCAAGTTCATCTAATCATTACTCTCATTTTAGAAGCTAGACCATTAATGGAGAACCAGATTCTATTTATTAAGTCTAAAGTCGCGATTTAAGCTCAAAGTACCAATACGACAAAGGTATCGAAGTTAACAGGCTTAAAGGTAATAATTAAGGCAACCCCATTCCCAAATAGCAGTCTTCCGAAGATATTTTACAACCTAATTAAGTCTAAAAGGACATTATTCTAAAGCAACCTATCCTAAAAGAGAGATAAGGCCTGCTACAAGTTCCAAAAACCCAACCTAAGGCAAGAACCTACCCGAACCTAGGCTAAGGCTTCACAATTCCATCTCACGGCCCTAAATATGCTAAGTTTAATCCTAAAGATAAGTAAATACTATCCTAAGGGAAATAGGGCCCGAATCTACTCTTCTTGTTTTAGTTAAAAATTCGGGTCCAAGCCCATTTTATTGATGAAGATATATACACAAAGGAATTGGGCTAACCCACAAAAAGGACCAACCCAAAAATAAAACAAAAAAAACAAACAAAAAACATACCTAATCTAGAAAGTAATGAATTAGAAAAGTAGGAATTGGGAAAGTCTGATGAACAGCTGGCATGTCACCACTGATCTCAACGACAGCGACCCTTCAGCCAGCTGAATCTGCTTATCTCAGGTAAGGATCCATAGCTAGTGTTCTGGTCTCAGTTAAAATCATAGAGAATCAGACTAATCTTGATCAGCTAACATAAAATTCAAGGAACTTTGGTTCTATTGCACTTCAAGTCCCCTAAATCTCTCACTGTACTGTGTAATCGATGCAGTGGAGTCGAATTCTAAGCTCTTAATATTATGTTAGCTTATGCTGGATTCAGATTTGATTATCTTTATAATTGCAATCTACTAGTTTATAGACTTGTTTATTACTTTACAAAGGGATAAACCTCAGAAAGATTAATACCACCTTCATATCGGTTTAAACAATACTATCTTTCTAGTAAATATACATTTACTCTGCTGTTAATATTGAATTTTGTGGCATGTACATCTGTTAACCCTGACTGGTTTTGATGCTTTGTGGTGTACTTGAGCCTCCTCTCTATGTCTACAGTACTGTCCTTGGGAGTATTTTCTGTGTCTCTAAATTACTGATTTAATCTAGTGCCTGCTGCTTCATTTTCCTTATTCTACTGTAAATGCCCCCTAATTGGCTAACAATAATTAGAAATCATTAAATGAATATCTGGACAATAATAACCCACCCACAACTAGTACAATATCACACTAATACCATAACAAAACAAAGTCAAGGAGAAGGGTAAGCCTAGCCTACTCGGACGTTGCCGAAAGCACGTCAAGTCCTCTACAATAGAGCTTTCCCCTTCTGAGAAGCCTCCTACCGCTGCCACGCTATCAAAATAATATTCTATATATCAATACGAGAACATCGATACCCATATTGTGAATTTATGCTTTGGGTCAGAAATTAAGCTAAATATTGAATAGTGGGGCCCACCGACGGAATTGAGAATTGAGTTCGTCATCGGGTCCCTCTCAGCTCAAGGATCACCTGCCCAAAATTTGAGCGTGATTCGAGTTAAAATGTCATCCCTAAAACAGTCCCAATACAATTCAAAAACTCAAGAACAACAATGGATAATTAACTCAAAATTAAACCAGGAACTTATGCGAAAATAGTCGTACAATATTCAATTTATCGTTCTCCATCTAATCCCTACCTCAATTATATATTTTACCCACTAATTTTAAGCTTTCAATATTGATAACAATAGAAAGTACTTAAAAATAATGAATGAAATGAGGGGGAAAATTATGTATGCATTCAGTAATGGACGCTAAAGCGACCAAAATGACGCTTAAGCGACCCCCGCCCGGCTGGACAGCTACTGCTAAAGTGGCTAATGCTAAAACAGTCCTAGGACACTAAATAAGCTATCGCTAAAGTGGTCTCCAGGCCGCTTAAGCGGCTGCACCATCCAATTTTGCTAAGTCCAAACAATCCAATCAGGTGCTCAAGATTCATTCGAACCTCGTACAGACAAATGAACTATGCTACCCTACCAAATTCGGTATTTTGCACTCAACAAAACTATTAAAATTCCCATCACAGGTTATTTAGATAGAATATAGGTCCCACACCCAAGGTTTCAATTTTCACCAAAATCCACCCAATAGTCTAAACTAAGTCCAAAAGCCTCGGGACCAGACCAAGGGTATCTCTAGCCTAAAACCAACATTCTAGAGCTAACAAGACTATTAGAATTGCCATCTAAGGTCGTTTGCCTGAAGTTTTAGTCCGAGGCCATTTTCTCAACTTCAAAAGTTCCAAAATAGAAAAGTAGCTATAAAAAACAAACAAACTGCTCGGTAACCGAACTATTAGTCCCAGTGTCATAAATGAACTGGGGAAACTATAGGAAAGATCTAAATACAAAAAAGCATGAAAATGAAGAAAATGACCAGGAGGGTCAGTACAACATCTACTACTAAAAGGACTTTCGTCCGCGAAAGTAAAGAGTTAAGAAGTACCTAATGGCTCGAACAGGTGGGGATGCTGAGTCCGCATATCCTTCTTGGTCTCCCAGGCAGCCTCGTCAACTGGATGGTGTCTCCGCTGAACCTTAACCATAGGAATATCTTTGGAACGCAACCGTTGACATCTCTAGCTAGGATAAAAAATGGCTCCTCCACAAAGGTCAACCTATCATCCAACTAAACCGAGTCCTATCAGAGCACTTGAGACTCACTTAAAATATATTGCCAAAGCATCGACACATAAAAATCTAGATGAATAACTTAAATGGCTGGAGGCAAAGCTAACTCATAAGATACCTCCCCAACTGTCCGAAGGATCTCAAATAGCCTAATATACCTGGGGATGAGCTTGCCCCTCTTCATGATCCTCATCACGCCCTTCATGGGCAATTCATAAAGAAAAACCTGATCACCAACTGGAAACCTCAATGTACGAAGCCTACATTCCGCATAACTCTTCTGCCTACTCTGGGCTTCCCAAAGCCTATCCTGAATAAGACAGACTCTATCCAATGACTCTCAAAGCAAGTTGGTAACTCATGGCCTAGCCTCTGAAGTCTCAAACCAACCAACCAAAGATCGACACCGCCTACCATATAATGCCTTGACTGTGCCATTTGTATGCTTGAATGATAGCTTTTATTGTAGGCAAACTCTGCTAAGGCTAAGAACTTCTCCTACTGAACTCCAAAGTCCAAGACGTACACTTAGAGAATATCCTTCAAAACCTGAATAGTCTGCTCCAACTGTCTGTTAGTATGGGGATAAGAAGCAGTGTTAAGATCAACCTGGGTGCCTAACTCCTCCCGAAAATCCCTCAAGAAGCTAAAGGTGAACTGGGAACCTCTATAAAAAATAATAGACAGGGGCACTCCGAGAAGGCGAACCACTGCTCAAACATAAATCCAACCCAACCTCTCGGCACTGAAGGAAGACTGAATAGGTAGGAAATGAACAGACTTGGTAAACCAATCTATGATAACCCAAATGCTATTACAACCACAAGAAGTATGAGGCAACCCACCGATAAATTCCATAGTGACCCACTCTCATTTCCACTAAGGAATGGGTAGACTCTGATGCAAACCACCCGATCATATGTGCTTGGCCTTTAACTGCTGACAATACAAATACCGAGCCATAAAATCCACTATATCTCTCCTTATACCACTTGATAACTGGAAAATTATGAAAACTAGAATTTAACTAAGAACGAAAAAGATAATCAATAGATAGATGAAAAATTAGGCACAAGTAGATGAGTATTCAAGAAAAATAGGATATATTAAACCCTAGAACCCTCGAATTACATTCACCAACTACACCTAATTCCTACGGTGACCAAGAGGGAATCGAAACGCCCTCGAAACCACGCGTTACTAAGCAAACCTTCAACAAACGCTTACCAAAAACTCTCTCAAGAGATTTGTTCATCAATATTCAAGAAAAAACTAAGGAAAATAAAGCATGGTTTGGGTATTTATACCCATGGTTCATTTATTAGATAATTGGGCCCAAAAGTGACCCATTCTTTTAAAAATTGGCTTGGCAGTCGAAATAAGCCACCTTCCCACGCAGATGGGCACCTGCCCACTCAGGTCAAGGCCGTAGGTGCCACTGCCCACTATCTGCGCATGCATGTGGCTCACCTGCGGGCGCAGGTGAGCTTTCCAGGGCACTCCATGTGCCATTTTGCCCTCCTTGGCTTCCGTTTGACCCCTCCAAGGCCCCTTGATCCTCTTTAGATGCAATCACCACCACGTAGCACCCTTTTGATGGTAGTAGGATGCCATCAAGTACCTCTCATTTCATGAACATTCCTTGAAGCGCTTGGAGTTCTCGTGCTTGACTTCTAGTGTACGGTTTGGACCAGATTTGGATTGCATCATCCTCTCCATCTTGAGAAGAATTTGACCTCAAATTCTCGTCCTCTATCATATCAAAGGGTGAGAGATCTCACACATTAAATATGTTGTACACTAGATACTCCGATGGAAGGTCAACCTTGTAAGCATTTTCATTTATCCGCTCAAGTACTTGGAATTGGCCATCACCTCGAGGCATCAATTTAATTTTCCTTTGGGTTGGGAATCGGTACTTCCGGAGATGTACCCATACCCAATCACCCAGTTCAACTACAAATCTTCTCCTCCCTTTGTTCACTCTCTTGGCTATTGCTTGATTCTTTTTTTCAAGGTCAAGTCTCACTTTCTCATGCATCTTCTTCATTGCTTCTGCTCTTTTTCTCCCATCTAAGATAATCACAACATCACTAGACAAAGGGGTGAGATCTAAGGGGGTTAGGGGGTTAAAATCATAAACACATTCAAAGGGAGTCATACCAATAGTCAAGTGAATAACACGATTGTAAGCAAATTCGACTAAGGGTAAGTGATCCTCCCAAGAGGCCATTTTCCCTTTAACCATGGTGCGGAGCATAGAGCCCAAGGTCCTATTCATAACCTCGGTTTGACCATCGATTTGTGGGTGGCAAGATGTTGAGAAAAGCAATTTGGTGCCAAGCCTACCCCACAATGACCTCCAAAAGTGACTAAGGAACTTAGAGTGCCTATCACTAACAATGGTCCGGGGAATTCCGTGTATCTTGAAAACATGCTCTATAAACAAGGATGCCACATTAGAGGTATCATCATACTTGTGGAACAGAATAAAATGAGCCATATTTGAGAACCGATCAACCACAACAAAGATACTATCTCTTCCCCTCCTTGTCCTAGGTAATCCCAATACAAAGTCCATAGATATGTCAAGCCATGGATGTAGGGGAGTGGAAAGTGGGGTATATAGCCCTTGAGGGATAAGGTATGACTTCCCACTTCTACAATCCATACATTGACCACAAATTCGTGCAACATCATGACGTATTTTGGGCCAATAGAATTGTTCCTCTAGGATTCCGAGGGTATTGTCAATTCCGAAGTGACCCATCATACCACCAGTGTGTGCCTTTCTTACAAAAAACTCTCTCCAAGAGCTAGAGGGAACACACAATATCTTTCCTTTGAATAGGAATCCATCAAATCTTGAGTAGGGTATAGAAGTTCTATCCCTAAGCCATTTTTCCCTTTCCCATTCTTCACAATCCTTAAAGATTTGAGCAAATTTGGGTTCCTAGGGATACAATGTCTTCAAGTATTCAAACCCAATCAATTTAGAAGAAAAAGTACTAAGTAACACATGTTTTCGGGACAAGGCATCGACCACAACGTTCTCCTTCCCCTTTTTGTATTGGATTACGTAAGGGAAAGTTTCTAAGAATTCAATCCACGTGGCATGCCATTTGTTCAATTTGTCTTAGGCCCTAAGGTGTTTCAAAGATTCATGGTCGGTTCGAATCACAAATTCCTTAGGCCACAAGTAGTGCTGCCAATTGCTCAAAGCCCTAATCAAGGCATACAACTCAAGATAATACGTAGAGTAGTTCAAGGTTTCTCCTTTGAGCTTTTCACTAAAATATGCAATAGGCTTTTGGTCTTGCATTAAGACGGCCCCAATGCCTACCTTTCTAGCATCACATTCGACTTCAAACATTTTTCCAAAGTCGGGCAATTGCAACAAAGGGGCGGAGCTAAGCATTATTTTCAAGGTTTCAAACGCCTTTGCTTGCTCGTCTCCCCACTTAAAGGGCTTATCCTTTCGGATTACCTCGATTAATAGAGCGGCTATGGTACTAAACCTTTTGATAAACCTTCTATAGAAACTAGCCAATCCATGAAAACTTCTCACATCACCAATGGATCGTGGAGTTGGCCAATTTTTTATAGCATCTATCTTAGATTCATCCACTTCAACACCCCGAGAGCTTACAACTAAGACAAAAAAGACAACCTCATCAACACAAAAAGAGCATTTCTCAAGATTAGCAAACAATTGCTCCTTTCTAAGCACATCGAAAACATATTTCAAGTGCTTAGCATGGTCATCTATGGAATTGCTATAGACTAAGATATCATCAAAGTATACCACAACAAACTTCCTATAAACGGTTTCATCATATGGTTCATTAACCGCATAAAGGTACTAGGAGCGTTAGTGAGTCCAAATGGCATAACCATCCATTCATAGAGACCAAACTTGGTCTTGAAGGTGGTTTTCCATTCATCACCGGGGCTCATCCGGATTTGATGGTACCCACTCCTAAGATCAATCTTTGAAAACACACAAGAACCATTCAATGCATCTAACATATCATCCAATCTAGGGATAAGGTGGAGATACTTTACCGTAATCTTATTGATGGCCCGAAAATCAACACAAATGCGCCAAGTTCCATCTTTCTTTGGTACCAATAGTACCGGAACCGCACAGGGGCTCTTGTTTTCTTTGATATATCCCTTGTTAAGAAGTTACTCAACTTGTCTTTGAAGCTCTTTGGTGTCCGTTGGGTTACTTCTATAAGCCAGCTTGTTAGGTAATTGGGAGCTCGACACAAAGTCTATTTGATGCTCAATTCCCCGAAGTGGGGGTAACCCTTGTGGTAGCTCCTTTGGAAACACATCTTCGAATTCCTACAAAACAAGAGAAGTAGAATGGGGAATATGAGAAGTAGAGTGGTTAGCATGAAAGGCATGGTCTAAAAGGAGGATGGGCTCCTCATCATTAGCCTCATTAAACAAGTCCTTGTTCCTTGCCAACATCACCATTTGGGTCTTTCCCTTTAACTTCCTCCTCTCTTTTGCTTCATCACTCTCCTCTTCTTGGGGTTCCTCCTCCCCTTCTTTACTACCCTTCTCTTTCTACTCTCTCATTCTTTGATGTGCCTCATTTACTTGTGATGGTAAAAAAGGGTGAAGGGTAAACTTCCGACCATTCAACTCAAGAGAATACAGGTTGGTTTTCCATCATGTTTGGTTGAACAATCATATTGCCATGGTCTTCCAAGCAAAATATGACATGCTTGCATGGGAATGACATCACATAGTATTTCATCATGGTAATTCCTAATCTTGAATCGGATCACAACTTGTCTAGTAACTTTTAATTCTCCACACTCATTTAACCATTGGAGCTTATATGGTGTGGCATGCTTGGTTGTGGGTAACTTCAAGAAATTAACCATGGTGATACTAGCTACATTTGCACAACTCCCACTATCGATGACCAATGAGCATATATTCTCTTTGATAAGACATTTAGTATGAAATAGATTTTGCCTTTGACTAGGTTATCTATGGCCTTACTAATCATCACTCGACTTACCACAAAGTTTGGAACCTCAAACTCTCCATATTGAGGCCAAGCATCCTCATTTCCTTCCTCTACTTGCTCATCTTCTTCTAAATTCTCTTTTTCTTAGGCTTCTCCTTCACTATCACCTTCTTGTCCCACCTCTTCCCCAAGGTAAAATATCCTCCCTTCTCTAAGGATTACATTCCACCGATTGAGACACTCATTTGCTTTGTGTCCCCAACCTTGGCACTTGAAACATTGGAAACCTTTAGGATTAGGTGTTGAATACTTGTTACCTTCATTCCTTGGTGGGTATCTTGTAGTAGGCTTCTCAACGGGCTTTTTTTCATAAGACTTGTGGAGGTCCTTATTCTTGCACCATCCCGAAGAAGATTGGGCAACCTCTTTGCTCTTACTCCATGGATTAGTGGACGAGTACCCCTTGGGCTTGAAAGATGTCCGCTCCTTAATGTCTCTCTCAACTTTTAAGGCCGCTTGAAAGATTTCTTCTAAGGTAGCAAACTTATGGCAAGTCATGGATGAGGAGATTTCTTTGTTCAAACCAACCTTGAAACGGATGACGGAATGTTCCGCATTCTCTTGATATTCAAGTTTCAAGATCAATTGTTGAAACTCATCAAAGTAAGTTCAGACATTCTTGTTCCCTTGCCTTAGGTTGTACAGCTTGGCAAGTAACTCATGTCTATACCTTTTCGGTACATACTTTCTCCTCATGAGAGCCTTCAAAGCATCCTATGGTGGTGGTTGTCCATTATTCAAGACATTTTCAAATTGCTTGGCATATTCCCACCATGTGATAGCAAATCCTTCGAATAGGGCTATGGCGTAGCAACTCTTCTTGTCATCGATGAGATCATTGGCTTGAAAGATTCTTTCACAAGTAGAATCCCATGTTAAATAAGCATCGGGATCACTCTCTCCTTTGAAAATTGGAAGACTAGTCTTGATTGAATTGATCCCATTATCTTGACCTCCGTTGCCACCTTGATTATCATTCTAATTCCATTGGTTCTCACCTTGGGGACGATTCCCTAAGTTTCCTCTTCCATAAGGTGCCGGACCGAATCTTTCTCCTTGACCTCGCAATCCTCATTGAGGCAAGGGTCTATTCCTTCAATACTCCGCATGCACGACCTCTTCATCATACCCTTCAAACTCAACTTGTGGATCCTCTTCTCCTACTCCCTCAACTTGAATGGGCTGATTTTGGTTACGGGGTATTTGGTGTGGGGGATTTTTGTTTAGTGGAGCTTGAGGTGGAGGGTTTTGGATTGGTGGTGCCTGAGGTTGAGGGTTTTGGTCATGGGGAATTTGGTCTTGTGGTCCTTCTTGATTGGCTTGGTTGAATTGAGGTTGTAGTGGACGGACGGGGTTTCGGTTATGTGGATAGTTAGTGGCTTGGGTTATGGGGTCTTGTGTTTGTCTTGGTGGATTGAACATTTGATGGAATGTTTTCGGGGAGATAGTAGCGGATGTGTCTTAAGCATGTCCACTAGAGGAGGCATGATAGTTTTGGGGGGTGGAGTTGTTGGAGTTTAGATGACCCTCTATGTTGTTCATCCTGGTTGACATACTCCCTTGAAGTGTGGTCATTTGACCTCTTATCTCATTCATGTCTTGTCTCATGCCCAAAATAAACTCCATTAAGGATTCTATGTTAACCTCTCCTGAAGAACCTTGCGATCATCTTCCAGAGCCATTGTACCTAGTAAGAAGAAACACTAAATAGAAACAACAATTAAGTTAGCGTTAAATAAAGAACCTCACAACTCTACACACCTTTGTATGCCTCACGCTTGGGTTCACAAATGCTGAAGATTGGCTTATTCTCCGGGTGGTAGTTGAGGTGTCAATTCTCTTCTCTTGATCGGATTGGATTTTTTTGTTTGAAAGACTCAAAAGAAATATTTATAGACTTGAGTCAAGAAGTAACGATGAAAAGAAAACTAGAAAAGCACAAAAAGAAATAGGACAAAGAAGAAAAACGAACTCAAGAACTAACTGACCAACTAAGTAGGTGAATTACTAGTGGTTAATTAGTTTTAGAATCGAGAATTAAGATTAGGATTCAATGAATGAAACTAAAAGGATGGAACCTGAGCAAAGTCAATTTTTAAGTGTTGAGGTGGATTTTGAACAACCTATGGATGCAGCTTGTGACCTGCCCACGCAGGTGGACGAACGCAGGTGATAACAGAAATTCGGCAGGTGACCTGCGTTGGTCACCTGCGGCCGCAGATAGCCCTCTTGCGTACGCAGGTGGGGCGCAGATGGGGCTGGACAGTGCACCTAGAAATTCTGATTTTTCACCTCTTTGTGGGCCCACTTGGTTTCTCTTTCCTAATACTTTCCCTTTTTGGAATATTCTTTGGTACTAACACTTTTTGCTTGATTCTCTTGGTCCTCTTTTGGATCTAACAACACCTTTTGATGAATCTTCTTCTTGAAGATATGGAGATCCTCAAGAACACCAAAATTTAACCCTCACTCAAACGAACTCAAAATTTGACGAAATTTTAAACCCAAGCTTCTTTCAACCTTCCGAACACAATCCAAGTGATTTTAAGCCTCAAATCCCAACCAAAATTTCCAGATTTTTCAAACCCATTTGAATATTTCTTCGAACTCAAGAGCACAACCTTAGGGTTTCTTCAAATATACTCAAAACACATCCAAAGCTCAAGTTTCCGACTCTAATAACACTAGAGAAAACAAATCTAGTGTTGAAACTTCAAGAATGACTCAAAACACAAAAATATTTTTGGGGTTTTTCTTAAAAACGAATTTTCAGTTTTTTTTTTTTTTTGACTTTCAAGATAACAAAACCCAAGATTGAATTCATGGGAACGAACTCAAACTCGTCTCTGATACCAAATGATAATCGAAAAATTATGAAAACTAGAATTTAACTAAGAAGCGAAAAGATAATCACTAGATAGATGAAAAATTAGACACAAGTAGATGAGTATTCAAGAAAAATAGGATATATTAAACCCTAGAACCCTCGAATTACATTCACCAACTACACCTAATTCCTACGGTGACCAAGAGGGAATCGAAACGCCCTCGAAACCACGCGTTACTAAGCAAACCTTCAACAAAGGCTTACCAAAAACTCTCTCAAGAGATTTGTTCATCAATATTCAAGAAAAAACTAAGGAAAATAAAGCATGGTTTGGGTATTTATACCCATGGGTCATTTATTACATAATTGGGCCCAAAAGTGACCCATTTCTTTAAAAATTGGCTTGGCAGCCGAAATAGGCCACTTGCCCACGCAGGTCAAGGCCGCATGTGCCACTTCCCACCATCTGCGCATGCATGTGGCTCACCTGCGAGCGCAGGTGAGATTTCCAGGGCGCTCCATGTGCCATTTTCCCCTTCTTGGCTTCCTTTTGACCCCTCCAAGGCCCCTAGATCCTCTTTAGATGCAATCACCACCACGTAGCACCCTTTTGATGGTAGTAGGATGCCGTCAAGTACCTCTCATTTCATGAACATTCCTTGAAGCGCTTGGAGTTCTCGTGCTTGACTTCTAGTGAACGGTTTGGACCGAATTTAGATTGTATCACCACTACCCCAATAATGCTGCCTAAAATATCTATACATCTTAGCTGTCCTAAGGTGAATACAATATCTAGAGCTATGAGCTTCCTGAAGTATCAACTGAATCAAGCCTCCTACTTGGAACACAAATGCGACCATCGAATCTTAAAATATCCTCAAAGTCTAAGGTAGCCCTCCTAAACTCAACCTTTGCACCTGATCTCGAATGCCACACAACCTCCTATCCTCAAACTACCAACCTTAAATTTGCTCCAAAAAGTAGACCCGACCTCAACACTAGCAAGAATCCTCCCAGGGTCTGAAATATCAAGCTGAATCAACCTATTGGCTAAGGACTGGATGTTCAAGGTCAACAGTCGCTCCGAAACTGAAAAGAAGAACAAGATCCCTATACTCACTGCCTTCCATCTCAAGGTGTCCACTATACCACATTTGCCTTACCCGTATGGTATAGAATTGAGAGATCATAGTCCTTTAGAAACTCAATCCACCTGCGCTGTCTTAGATTAAGTTCCTTCTGAATCATAATGTACTGAAGACTATGATGGTCTTTGAATATCTCATAGCAAACACCATACAGGTAATGCCTTCAAATCTTAAGTGCAAAGACTACTACTGCCAACTCCATGTCATGAGTGGGGTAGTTGAGCTAGTGCGCCTTTAGCTTCTCAAAACATATGCTATAACTCGGCCATGCTGCATCAGAACACAACCCAAACCCACACTTAAAGCATCACAATATACAGTAAACCTCTCGCCCTCAATTGGAAGAGTTAGAATAGGAGCTGAAGTGAGAAATTCTTTGAGCTTTAGAAAGCTCACCTCACACCTGTCGGATCACCAAAATAGAACCTCCTGCCTAGTTAATCTAGTCATAGGTGATGCAATAGAGGTGAATCCCTTGATGAACTGTCAATAGTAGCCTTCCACCTAATAAAGCTACAAACTTTGGTCAGAAATGTAGGCATAGCCCAATCACAAATGGCCTCAATCATCGTTAAGTCTACCATAATCCCATTCTTGGACACTACGTGCTCCATGAATGCTAGAGACTCAAGCTAGAACTCACACTTTGTGAATTTAGTATAGGCTGATAATCTCTCAAAGTGTGGAGCATAGTCCTCAAATACTGCTCGTGCTCCTCCCTACTCCTCGACTAGACAAGAATGCCATTTATAGACACGATCACAAAAGAGTCCAAATAAGGCCTGAACACACGGTTCATCAAGTCCATGAATGCTGCTAGGGTATTGGTACCCAAAAGACATCACCAAAAATTATAATGGCCATAGAGAGTCCTGAAGGCTATCTTAGGGATGTCCTCTACCTGAATCTTCAACTGATGGTAGCCAAATCTCAAGTTAATCTTAGAAAACATGGTTGTACCTAGAAGCTGGTCAAATAGATCATTGATACAAGGCATAGGATACTTATTCTTCATTGTCACCTTGTTCAACTGCCTGTAATTGATACACATACACATAGTTACATCCTTACAAACATAATTGGAGCACCTCAAGGCGAGATACGTGGTCTAATAAAAACCTTACCAGAAGATCCTAAAACTAAATATTTATCTCCTTTAGCTCTGCAGGAGCCATACTATAGGTGCAATAGAGATGGGTCGGGTACGCAGCTCAAGATCAATAGCAAAATATATATCTCACTCAGGAGGAAGTCCAGGTAGGTCTGTAGAAAAGACATCAGGGAACTCGTGGACTACAGGTACATAATAAAGTAAAGGACTCTCAATACTGATATCATAAACATATATAAGGTAGGACATACACCATCTGGATATCAGTCTCTTAGCTCAAATATAAGAAATAATACCAGTCAATATGCAGTTATGATACCCTACCACACAATCGGGGGTATGCCAAACATGGCTAAGGTAACGATCTTGGCAAATCAATCCAAGACTGCATGATAGGGGGATAACCAATCCATGCCTAGAATCATGTCAAAATCAACCATGTGTTGCATAATAAGGTCAACCCGAGTGTCATACTCCTGAACAATCACAATACATGATCTATACACCTGATCCACTACTAAAAAATCACCCACGAGAGTAGTTACATGCATAGGCACAGATAGTGGCTCCCAAGACAACCCCAACTGAGATAAATAATAAGTAGACACATAAAAATACATGAACCCTTGATCAAATAAAGTAGAAGCTGGCTGATGGAAGACCGAGATCGTACTTGTAATAACAACATCTGAAGACTCAGCCTCTGTCCTACCAGGAGCAACATATAGATGACCCCACCCACCTCCAGACTAGGTGCCTACCTGACCACCTGCCTTACATGGCTGAGAACCTCCACGAGAACCTTGTGGACCACATCAACAAACTTGGGCACCACCCCTAGCCGGGGGACAAATTGATTTGATCAGCAAAACACTCTGTACAAAAGGCTTAATCATCTCAAATCGGGGACACTCTCTGGAAAAATGGCCTACGACACTACAATCATATTGTGCATTGGGTGCTCTAACCTGAAGAGAAGGTCTGACTGACTTGAAATAGCCACCTCAGCCTGAAGACCCTGGCTAAATGCCCCTCAATGATTGACCATTGCTCTGCTGAAATCACTATAACCAGGCTGACCCCATCTGAAATCAATAGCGTTGCCTGAACAAGACTACTAGATTGACCCTATTGTTGCTGAGGATACTAGTCTTGAAAACCTCTGCCCCTGAATTGGGCACCACTATATCTCCCACTCTAGCTGTCCTGATGACGAGGAAACAAATTTTGTTTGCCAAATTTTCTTTTGTGGATGTTAGTTTTCTTCAATCCCAAGCAATCCCTTTTTACTCGTCGATGTGGAAATTATTCTATTTTTTTATTTTAGTATATATTAATGAAATTGTAATCATTAGTAATGATATTCAATTCATCATGTTAAACCATTGATTTAGAGATAGAGGTGACGGAGGGAGGGAGCTTCTAACTTAAGGTATCCCCTGATCCAGTGCTGGTGGAAACTCTACTCTGAGATTCGTAGCTGCAGGCAATGCTCCATTACCAAGTCCACCCTGGGCTACCCCCCCGAACGAAGGTCTAGGCCCCATCCATCAACTGGCCACCAACCATACCCAATAATTGCACCAAGGCTTCATGGAGGACAGAAGAAGATATAAATCTGGGTGAGGCCTAGGCTGCCTCCTGACCCACCAGCTGCTATGGTGGTAGATCCTTTCGTGCAAACTCTGGATTAGGACCACTAACCGGATCTGGTGTAGGCTTCCTGGGCTGGCCTCGAGTAGGGGCCACTACTCTAGACCAACCTTGACCTCGGGGTCGACCACTACCTCTAACTGGTGCCCTAGCTATAGGGTCGAGGGCCCCATTCCCAACTGTCATAGTCCGCATCCTAGCAATCTGTAGAAGAGTACAACTAATGAGAATCTAGAAACCAATAAAGACACAACGCACGACAATGAACAAAAAAGGTGAGATTTTCCTAAAATTGTCTTGTAATCTCCCTAAGATATGATACAGACCTGATAAGGTTAGTACAAGTGCCATTAAAAAAAAAGAGTACTAGACAGTTCCAAAATATACATCATAATCTTAGAATATATAAAATAAGACTATCATAAAAGCAGAAGAAGGAGGAGGATTAGCTCTACATCCCCTGAGGGCATAACTATCAAGGCATAATCAAGAACTCACAATGGCTACAAAGAGTACTAATGGTAGCTAAATCTCGAGCAACTCAGAAAATACCATCTTAGCCTGAATCTAGTAAAACCAATACCGAACTAAGAAATTTTTGAATTCACCCATGTAAAACAACCTCAACTCAACTAAACCATGAACCACATTGCAGAAGGAATAGAGCACCTAACTTAACAACAACATCAAGATCAAAACCACTTCTAGAAGATGAACCCAACAAACTATGATACAAACCTCAGCCTTATCAACTATAGGAGCGAGCAATAGAACTAAATTACTGACTCCAGAACCCTAACAAAACCATAAAAGGCCAAACCTTTTTTCTCTCCCTTTCAAAAACAAATCTAACTTTGCTAATAGAGAAAGAAAATAACCAACCTCACCTTACTAAAAGAGAGAGAACCAACCAACCGAGTTAGCCGTCTAAGCCAACGAATAAGAATAGGAAGGGAGGGGATACTAACTAGATAATGCTAGTCTAGTTGTCTATCAAGTAAGAATTAATCAAGTTAAAACAATCAACAATAATAACAACAACATAGAGTGTAGGTGGCACCAATGAAAAATAATCAGTACCGCTCTAAGATCACAACAAGGCCTATATGCCAAAGGAATGGGACTTTAACCCAATTGCTATACCCCAAGGCAATCACAACACTGATCCACTCAATCCACTACTAAAAGAAAACATCTATGGGGGTAGTGATAATGAATCAAAGAGGGGAGAACAAGAAAGAAAGAAAACAAAAGAAGGATATGTGGATTAATAGTCAAACTCTTGAATTTATGGGCAACAAGGGACTTGATACCCTCACCTCCCAATTGTCAATGAATGCAAATCTCCACAGTCTGAAATTCAGAGTCATGGGTTCACCAAAGAATAATATGAACACCTGCTATCTCGTTTCCAGCAAACTAGAGTTCCTTCACAGGATACTTCCACCTTTGGATCTGCAAACTTTGCCTCTGGCTCTCCACATTTTGCAGGTCTGGTTAACTGTACTGATTTTAGAACTCGTTATGTCTTTTCTTGTCAATTCTCTAGATCAGTTAATAATTCTTGGATAATAGACACGGGTGCAACAAATCATATGACTCCTAATAAATCTCTTATTTTTCACATTAAACATCTTCCAGTTCCTTATTTAGTTACTTTACCTAATGTCTATAAAACTAAAGTGACTTGTACAGGATCTCTCTCTTTGACAAAAGACATTACTCTTTTAGATGTCTTATATGTTCCTTCTTTTCAATATAACCTCATTTCTTTGTACAAATTATTGTTACAGCTCAATTGTGGTGCTTACTTCTCTCTTAATCATTGTATTCTACAGGGCCCTTCTCTGAAGAGGCCACTGGATCTTGGTAGAGTATTCAATGGCCTTTACATTCTTCAGCTAGACTCACTCTCACAATCATCCATACCTGCTACTTCTTATGGTGATGCTGGGAACACTGTTTCTTTTCCTTTTGATTCACTTTCTGCCGACATTGTTAATACCATTGGATTGAATAAAAGTGTTCCCTTTTCTGTCCAGTCTACTGTATGTTTTTCTTCTTCTGATTCTTCTATTGTTGATTCTGATATGTGTTGGCATCTACGACTTGGCCATATGCCTTTTAGTAAAATGAGATCGATTACCCATTTAAAAGACAAATTATCCAAGAAACACTCTTTTGTTTGTGAAATCTGTCCTATGGCTAGGCAACAACGACTTGTTTTTCCTGAGAGTTCCATCAAGTCTATTTGTCCTTTTCAGTTAATTCATGTCGATTTGTGGGGACCTTATCACACCCCAACATATAATGGGTACAAGTATTTTTTAACCATAGTAGATGATTATTCCCGGGCAACCTGGACACATTTGCTTTCTGCCAAATCTAATGCCTTTTCCCTTATTAAGTCCTTCATTTTTCTTGTCCAAACCCAATTTCATACTTCAGTTCAAGTCCTTAGATCTGATAATGCATTTGAGTTGGGGACGAGTAACGATGCCATATTTTTCTTTTCTTCACAGGGCATTATACATCAAACTTCTACCCCTCACACACCACAACAAAATGGTGTTGTGGAAAGAAAACACAAGAATTTACTGGAAATCGCTAGATCTTTGCTATTTCAATCTAAACTTCCACTTAAATATTGGGGGGAATGTGTCCTCACAGCCACTTATTTGATAAACAGATTTCCTTCACCATTATTACATCACAAAACACCTTTTAAGCTTTTGTATAATTCTGAACCTTCTTATACTCACCTCAAGGTTTTTGGTTTCCTCTGTTTTGCTGCTGTTCCTAAGCCACATAGGGACAAATTTCAATCTAGATCCATTTCATGTGCGTTTCTTGGTTATAGCATGACTAAAAAGGCATACAAGTTATTAGATTTGGCCAAGCATACTTTATTCTTTTCTAGGGATGTATTATTTCATGAAAGCATCTTCCCTTAAACTGCTCTTTCTACACCTGTTTTATTTCCTGTTTCTTCTCCTAATGAGGTTGATTTTTCTACTCCTGCTCCTTCTACTCGCACAAACTCTACCTCTTCTTTGATTCTAGATCTTCTACTCCTCCTCCTCACTTAAAGGATTACATCTGCACACGTGTTTCTGTTTCCAAGGTTACTTCTTCCGATCTCGAGAATTGCTTGCTGGAACCTCAATTTTATCATCAGGCCATTTCTAATCAGGCTTGGCAAGAGGCTATGTTAAAATAGTTCCAAGCACTAGAGGCGAATCATACATGGGACATTGTGCCCCTTACCTCCTGGGAAGAAGGCTATTCCCTCTAAATGGGTCTATAAAATTACACAAAGGGCAGATGGGAGTATTGAGAGATATAAGGCTAGATTGGTTATTCAAGGTGACACTCAACAAGAGGGGATTGATTTTAATGAAACTTTTTCTCCGGTTGTCAAGCTTACTACCATTAAGTGCCTTCTTAGTGTAGCTGTTAAAAGAAATTGGGATATTTTTCAATTGGATGTCAACAACGCATTCTTACATGGTGATCTTGATGAGGAAGTTTATATGAAGATTCCTCTTGGGTTACATGTTCAGTCTTCTGATCCTACTGTATCACTTCTAGTTTGTAAGCTTAATAAATCACTCTATGGTCTTCGTCAAGCCTCTAGGCAATGGTATGCAAAGTTGTCCGCTGCTCTTCACAACAATGATCAGTTTTCGATTTACACAATTAAATTCTTTTTGTAAGGTCATTTGTAATTCTTCAATTCCGCGCGGTCGACTTTCTATTAATAATTTTGGGAATCCCATAAAGATTATGACCTGGATCAGATCGATTCTTTTTTGAATCTCTATACGTGCAATTCCTTCGACGCAGAGGACGTTCTCATATTCTTTTGTACATAATTCTTAATAAAATCTCTTATTTTTTGATCTTCTTGTAAACCTTCAAAATAATTTTTTGGTTGTGAAAACCAAAGGGAATGATGACCTTGGGTTATAGTCCACTGATCCTACTCTATTCAAAATATCAAAGGATCCGATGTACCTCAAACTTAACTTCCCTTTCTTACCGAATCACATTAAACCTTTCATGGGTGACACTTTTAGCAAAACTTTCTCCCCTTTCTCAAAGTGCACATCTCTTACCTTATGGTCTGCGTATTCCTTTTATCAACTTTGAGATGCTATTAACTTCTCCTAGATGAACCTTACTTTATCCATGGACTCCTTTAGCAAATCAGTACCCCAAGGTCTCACTTCGAAAGTATCAAACCATCCAATCGGTGACCTACATCTTCTTCCTTACAAAGCTTCAAAAAGAGCCATATCAATACTGGAGTGGTAGCTATTGTTATAAGCAAATTCACACAAGGGTAGATATTGGTCCCATTGACCACCAAAGTCCATTACACAAGCTTGAAGTATATCTTTAAGGACCTGGATTATCTGTTCTGACTACCCATCAATCTGCTGATAAAAAGCTGTACTTAGGTCCAACATAGTACCCAATTCTGATGAAACCTTCTCCCTAAAGTTGGAGGTAAAATGAGCACCTTTATCCGACACTATAGAAATAGGCACCCCATAAAGTCTTACAATCCCCTTCACACAAATCTTGGCCAACTTGGCGGTATTATAGTCCACCCTTATCGAAATAAAGTGTGTAGACTTGTTCAATTGATCGATGATCACCCATATGGAGTCACACTTCCTTAGGGTATTAGGAAGACCAACAACTAAATCCATAATTATTCTTTCCCACTTTAATTCCGAAATGGGTATTCTATGAAAAGTGCCACTAGGTTTTCGATGCTCATACTTGACATGTTGACAATTTTGACACTTGGTGTCACGCGTCAAAGTCCTTTGGGGCGAACTGGCACCCAAAGTCGTTAAGGCCCAAGAGAACCAACCTATGATCGTGTACATTCATATGCATATCACTAAATGCACTAAAATTCTGCCACAAGTAGAAACAATATGATGATGACGAAGGTCATGTAAAGACGTTCAAAATAGATACGAGACTTGGTCGTTTGGGCCACAACGTCAAAAAAAGTATGACACTTATACGTTATACTTTACAATGGTCTACAAAGCCTCTAAAAGATATAAATAACCCTGACTAAGGTTGGGACAAGTCCCTTCCTTATACAACTACTACACAGTACCAAAAATATATACAAATGACTCGAAAAGACCCGAATCAACCTGGAGCTCACCAATAGTCTGCGGATGACTCGTATCCTACTGTAAAGGTCTACTAGCTCCTGTACCTGCAGTAAGTAAGGTAGGTCCCCCAAGATACGTCAGTACAAAAGAATGTACTGAGTATGTAAGGCTATAAGTAACTGTATGAATTATAAGAACTCAAATGGAATCAAATACAAGTGAATAGACAATACTGATATACCACCGTACTGTATATGTGGAACCATGTACATTACATTCATTTTTTTCCTTTTACCTTTATATCAATATATATCAATATCAATCATACAATGCCCAGGACCAACTGATCAGTGGTAAATAACATTGGGATCGGCTCGAGCTAGGCTTATGCCCCCAGAGCTACCAACCTTAAATCAATAAATCAGGTTTGGCTCGAGCTAGGATTTCACCCCCAGAGCTACCCCCTTTATCCAATAATCAATCGGGATCGGCTTGAGCTAGACTTTCACCCACAAAGCTACCACCCGTACTCAACCACGTATACGTTACTTCATTTCTTTAATTTTGAGATTGATACATTGGTGGTCATAACATTATTGGATCTTTGGAACAATAGTCAACAATAAGAGACACGTGAATAACAATTGCTAACAAACCTGAAATGAGATACTTTAAAACATTTCGGAGTGGAAACAAGTTCGGTAATGATGTGAACAATAAGTGCGGCCAAGGATACGGAAAAAGAGTAAACATACATACCTTATCTTTCCAACAAGTGAATACAACAATTCAGCTACTTCTTAAGGTATTACTCTACAATATGAATACATAATGGAGCTCACACAAGTTCACAAGGCGATAACTAGCTGCTTAACGGGAAGTAAAAACTATCCAACATCCCAAACACATGGCATATCATTCCACCTTCCTTTCTACTGCCACATAACTTCATTCCACCATCCTACAATACAATTTACTGTCTTACCAAGACAACACCACCAAAACAGTCCAGAAACCGACATAAACATTACAAACCGACAAGATCTCCCACCAAGTGCATACTTCATATTTTTACCTCAATGAAACTCCACATATTTATTCCATCAAGTCACATAAATACCTTCCACAACAATATATCAAAACAGTCCACAAAGTTTCAGATTTCACTTTAACATAACAAGAAAGTATTCTCTTTTCACTACGCCAAACGTTCCATATACAAACATGTATAAACATTTCCATCAAACCATACACAAGGGGAACGAATTAGGGACATCACCTCACTTAAATATACTGAAATTTAGTCCATCCAATTCAATTCCTTCAAGACTTTAAGTCCCCTTTCAAGTTTAAACCACATAGAAGGCAAATCCTTAGCGATTAAGCAAAAGTGGACTGTTTTATAAATACTGGACTGCTCAACACTTTTTAAACATAAACAACATGATTTACACAACCTCTTATTCATATAATATATTAATCTATAAGGGTAAAAACTTACCAAGGCTTGCAAGTGGAAGATCTTGTCCAAAAATCCTTAAGAAAAATTAGGGTGGCTAGGGTTTTGAGAGGAGAGAAATATTTGATTGAAAATCTAATTTTTGCATGTGTGTTGTGTAGAAAAATGAGCTGAATTTTAGGTTAAATAGTCCTTACTAAACCCTCTCTCTCATGGTCCTATCTTAGCTACACTTTTGGTCAAAAAGTCCAAGTAGACTTGGTCCATTTTTAAATGGATCATTTCCTTTTGGACCCATGTTTATTTACTTAATTTTGGGCCTCAATTGAGCCCATTAGCATAATATTAATTCAGACCAACAAATTTAGTAGGTAATACACCAACTATCTCAAGTTTAAATAATTCCATAAATGTTAAGGTAGTCAAATAAGTTCGAAAATGTATGGGGTGTTACATCCTTCCCCCCTTAAGAATATTCATCCTCGAATGTTAGTAACATTATCCAATCTAAACAAGTTCAAGTTTAAGTTCATTCTTCATATTATCACATATAAATAATACTTATATATACTTACTTGTTATTGCTCCAATTCTGCATCTGGAACTTTCTCTTCTGTTTGAAATAAATGCGGGTACCTACACTTCATCATTTCCTCGGCTTCCCATGTGATTTCTTCTACTTGGTGATTTTTCCAAAGAACTTTTATGGAAGCTACGTCTTTATTCCTTAACCTCTTGACTTGTCGATCCAGAATAGCAATAGGTACTTCTTCATAGGTGAGATCTTCCCTAACTTGTACATCCTCAGTGGGAGCAATATGGGATGGATCTCCTATGCACTTCCGAAGCATTGAAACATGAAACAGTGGATGAACTGTGGAGAGTTCTTGGGGTAGTTCTAATTCATACGCAACTTGACCAAATCTTTGGACAATCTTATACGGCCCTATATAACATGGACTCGACTTTCCCTTCTTCCCAAATATCATTACCTCTTTCATTGGTGACACTTTTAAGAATACTCAATCACCTATGGCAAATTCTAGCCCCCTTCTTCTAACATCGGCATATGACTTGTGTCGACTTTGGGTCGTTTGTAGCCGTTGTTGTATCACCTTAACCTTTTCTGTAGCTTGATGAACAAGATCTAGCCCAAATAAGGCAGTTTCACCCTCTTCAAACCATCCAATTGGTGATTTACACTTTCTTCCATATAAAGTTTCGTAAGGTGCCATTTTGATACTTGAATGATAGCTATTATTTTAGGCAAATTCAATAAGAGGTAAATAGTCATCCCAACTACCTTTAAAGTCCAACACGCAAGCTCGTAGAATATCTTCAATTGTTTGTATATTACGTTCTGCTTGTCCATCTGTTTGAGGATGAAAAGCCGTACTTAAATTCACTTGGGTTCCCAAACTCTTCTGAAAAGACTTCCAAAAATGTGTAGTAAATTGAGCTCCCCTGTCTGATATAATAGAGATTGGAATTCCGTGTATTCGAACTATCTCTTTAATATACAATCTCGCATAATCTTCAGCTGTGTAGGTGGTCTTGACCGGTAGGAAGTGTGCTGATTTGGTAAGCCTGTCAACTATTACCCATATGGAATCAAATTTCCAAAGTGTACGAGGAAAACCTGTGATGAAATCCATGTTGATCATGTCCCAATTCCATATTGGAAGATTTATACATTACATATACCCTCCAGGCTTCTGATGCTCTACTTTTACTTGTTGACAATTTGGACAATGAGCTACAAATTTCGCAATGTTCTTTTTCATGTTACCCCACCAATATATTTCTTTCAAATCATGATACATTTTGGTGGCTCCCGGATGAATAGAATACCGTGAATGATGTGCCTCTGTCATAATCCATTTCCTTAGCTCATCTATATCAGGTACACACAATCTACTTTGGCACTGAAACACTCCCTCTTGCGTAAGATCAAATGCCTTTGTCAAAACTTATTGTACATTCTCTTTCAGCTGTAATAAAATAGGATCCGCATACTGTTTTTCCTTTACTTCAGCTACTAATGAAGATTCTGCCGCATTTTACACCATAATTTCTTCATTTGGAGTTTCAAGAAGATGAACCCCCCAAGCTGGCTAGTTGATGTAGATCCTTGACTATACCTTGCTTCTCCGTGAGCTGGCCATCAATGCTTCCTATTGCTTTGTGGCTTAATGTATTGGCTACTACATGATTTCCCTGGATGATATGAGATATCAATATCATAATCTTTTAATAGTTCAAGCCACCTCCGCTGCCTCAGATTCAAGTCCTTCTAATTAAAGATATATTGCAAACTCTTATGATCGATATATATGTGAACGTGAACCCCATACAAGTAGTGGCGCCATATCTTTAAAGCAAATATCACAACTGCTAGCTCAAGATCATGTGTTGGATAATTTCTCTCATGTGGCCGCAACTGTCTTGAGGCATAAGCTATCACATTACTGTGCTGCATCAATACACATCCTAAGCCGACTCTTGAAGCATCACAATATACCATATACCCTTCTGTGCCTTCTGGAAGTACCAATACGGGTGTAGAAGTCAACTTATTTTTCAAATCTTGGAAACTCTTCTCACATGCATCATTCCACTGAAACTTGGTTGCCATGTGTGTTAGCTTTGTTAAAGGTGCCAAAACGGAAGAAAACCCTTTAACAAATCTTCTATAATAACCTGCCAACCCAAGAAAACTACGAATCTCTGTAGGCGTTGGAGGTCTTGGCCAGTTCTTCACAGCTTCTATCTTTTGAGTATCAACCCTTATTCCTTCATCTGACACAATATGACCAAAGAATGCTACAGATTTTAACCAAAATTCACATTTAGAGAACTTTGCATATAACTTACGATCACGGAGAATCTGTAACACCTGTCGTAAGTGATTAGCATGGTCCTCTTTTAATCTTGAATAAACCAGAATATCATCTATAAATACTATCACGAACACATCTAAGAACGACTTGAACACCCTATTCATCAAATCGATAAAAATAGCTGGTGGATTTGTTAGCCCAAACGACATAACTAAAAACTCATAATGACCATACCGTGTTCGGAAAACTGTCTTGGGTATATCTTTTTCTCTAACCCTTACTTGATGATAACCCGATCTCAAGTCAATCTTTGAGAAACATTTGGCACCCTGTAATTGATCAAACAAATCGTCCATTCTGGGGAGGGGATATTTGTTCTTGACTGTTACCTTATTCAGTTGCCGATAATCAATACACATTCTCAACATGCCATCTTTGTTTCATTCAAATAACACTGGTGCACCCTTAGGGGACATACTAGGCCTTATGAATTCCTTTTCTAGCAAGTCTTTTAATTACTCCTTCAATTCCCGTAACACTATCGGGGCCATTCTATACGGAGGAATAGAGATAGGATTAGTACCTGGAATAACATCAATACCAAACTCTACTTCCCGTTCTGGAGGCAAACCTGGAAGATCTTTAGGAAATACATCAAGGAATTCATTTACCACCGGAACCGATTTTAAGAGTTAATGGCTTCACATCGGTATCTTGCACTCTTACTAGATTGCATATGTACCCCTTGGATATCATTTTCTTTGCCTTAAGATAAGAAATAAATTTACCTCTCGATGCTCCAATATTACCCCTCCATTCAAGGACGGTATTTTGTGGAAAATAGAAATGTACCTTCTTAGCTCGGCAATCTACCGTGGCATAACAAGAAGCTAACCAATCCATACCCATTATAACATGAAAATCTACCATCTCTAGCTCAACAAGATCAGCCAATGTATCATGATCACAAACAGTTACTTTGCAATTATGATAGACTCTTTTAGCTACAATAGATTCACCAACTGGTGTAGATACTTCAAATGGCTTGACTAGTAATTCCGGTGTTCTTTCAAATTTTTCAGCAATCAATGGAGTGACATATGATAGGGTAGAGCCCGGATCAATCAATGGATATACATTATGTGAAAAGATGGATAATGTACCTGTAACCACATCAGGAGAAGCCTCCAAATTCTGCCAATCCGCCAAAGCATAAGTACGATTCTGGACTCTACTAGAATTAGCTGCTCCTCGAACACCTCTACCACTCCCAGTAGGCTGTACACCCGATGAGGATGATGCAACGGCTGATCCAGTAGGTCGCGCCATACTACCCTTGCTCCTCTGTGGACACTTTCTCATTATGTGCCCCGATATACCACACCAGAAACAAGCATCTGTCCCAAGCCAACATGCACCTAAATGAAACTTTCTGCAGTGCTGACACGACTGACGAGAAAACCTCGATTGGCTCATTCTTCCTTGTTCTTGATACCCTGCTTTCTGTGAACCTTGAATCACACTACTTTGCCCAACTTGACTACCTCTAAATCCTCGAAATTGGGATGGAGTACCTACTACAGAATAAGAAAATGATGGTCTAGGCGGTCTATTAAAAACCCAAGGCCTAAATTCTCCTTGGGATGCCATGAACTGTCCCATAGGTTTAGCCCTCTTTGATGGTCCTCCTTCAAATTCTTGCGTTCTTCTCAAGGCCTTTGATCCTCCATCTTCTGTGCAAAAGCTTGTATCCTGGCTATATCCATGTCTCTATTCAAAGCAACAATAGTACAATCCCTAACCAAATATGGATCGAATCTATCCACATGCCGATAAACTCTATCGTCCATAGTAGCTACTACATTAGAAGCGTACCTAGCCAAAGAGTTAAACCGAAGACTGTACTCTCTGACGCTCATATTACCTTGGCGATGATTTAAGAACTGGTTTGCATGAGCCTCTCGGATCTCATATGGAAGGTAATGATCAAGGAATGCCGCTTTGAATTCTTCCCAACTAGTTGGAAGTGCACCGATACCCCTAGATCGTTTCCAATCTTCGTACCATAATATAGCCTCTCCTTTTAATAGATATGTTGTAAGCTCAACTGTTTCTGATAACGATCTCAATCGAGTGATTAAAATCGATATAAAAAAAATGGAAAATCAACAACACAAAATAAATATAGTGAAGAAATAAGAGATGAGAATTGAAGAAAGAAGGGCTAATTGAATCAATTAACCAAGGAATAAGAGAACTTGATTTCAATTAGAAAAGAGAAACTCGATTCGAATCCACAAATGAGTAACTCTTGTGAAAATCAAGGTTAAGAAGTTCTAAATCAACAATGGGAATCCACCCATCACTAACCTAGATTTAGCTACACTAAACTAAACTAAAGGGATTCCGCCCCAAAACACTCTTTAAGAGTAATATTCTCAAATCATCAAAATCTAAGTAATGAAAATGGCTAAGGAAACTATTTATAGTCCTTGCCTTTTCACAAATAGCCTATTACAAAAATAGCCCAAAAGTGACTATTTAGTAAATAACCCCACAAGGGACCTTCTTGATTGCCCAAACAACATCTTGATTGCCCATGACCTTGTGTATTTGTTTCTTCATGCCTTCCTCCAGGCTCCAAGCTATCATCCATATATAGAAAGCCGTCCTAATATTCCCCATGCTAACCATGCTCATATGATCCTCCCCTTCTTCAAAAGGATTCGTCCTCGAATTCGAACCTTGCAAAAATATGAGAAGGACAAACAAAAAACATATCCTCATTGCATGAGGGTTAGCACAAGAGTTAGAAATAACAAATCTATCACTATGCCAAGGGTGAACATATTTAATATATAACCAAGCATCAAAATGAGCCACAAATAATTTGTAACCCAACAAAATAAGAGATACTTGGCTACATAGGAAACATTGACAAAGGGGTAAATCAAAAGAACCATGGTATTTAGGCAACCAAACATGCAAATCCTCAATGGTTCTACATTTAGAAAAACACAAATCACCCTTTAAGTCAAGTAACACATAATAGCCCACATATCTAAGTGTCATGCCATAAACAAGGTCATCCCATGTGAAAACTCCACCCAATGCACTAGTTATCTTCAAGAATGGGATTACTCCCAATTCATCACCGGGGTCAAATACAAAGGTATTCCCCACACAAGTTGGTAAATATATCTCATTCGAACCCATAAGATCAAGTAATAACACCAAGAAATAATCACATGAGAGAAAAGAAATGTTACTACTATACTTATCACCATACAAGCCAACAACCTCACTCACAAATTGCTTGTCATTTGGACCAAGCATTTCATCACAAATATCACTATTCAAATCATTACCGGGGTCAAAGGAAAAGGAAATCCATAAACATGGATCAAGCATACACCTATTTTCCCCATTGTCACTTTTACTCTCACACAACATACTCCATTCAAAGGCAAGAGTATCATCATAGGCAAACAAATAGTATAGAAAGGTGTTACTTAAATGAACTTCATCCAAGGTGTGCCCACTTATAGAATGACTCTTTGATCTACAAGCATTAAGGACTTGATCAAGCATGGGGTGACATAAGAATGAAGTGATAGTTATAGCACATACATCACCCTTCTTTTGAACACCATCATTTCCAATAGACGTACTATCATCTTCCAAGAAGAGAGTTCCATCTTCAAAAAGTGTGTCATCATACCATAGTGAATTCTCAATCACTTGGTATCCTTTAAGAGGGGCTGCACTTCTATCATGCCAAGACACACCACTATGCATTTCACCTTCATTAGTTATGGCAACCTCAAACAAGGGATTATCTGTAAAAATGCATCCCATCTCCAAATCCTCATGAAAAGAACAAGGAATGGGATCACAATTCAAGGATTCATTATTTAGGTGCAATGACTTCACATGAGCTACATGAACAACTATATCAATGTCATCACTAAATTGAGGTCTCTTAAGTTCATCACAAAGCTCCGCATTTAGTGGGCTATCATTACACACAAGTTGATCAACACCAATATCATTTGATAATGAACTAACATTCAAAGCACATGTATCAACACTAGATGGACATAAATTGATCTTACTAAAAGAATCAATTTGGTCATCAATAGGATCAACTAGTGTATCCACATATTCAACATGCACATTATCAAAACATGGAAAAAATTCACATGACAATGTACTACTATTAAATGCATAAGTGTCAACACTAGGTGGACTCAAATTGTTCTTACAAAAAGAATCAATTGGGTCATCAATAGGATTAACTAGTGTATGAACACTCTCAACAAATACATTATCACTATGTAAAAAGGTGTCATCAAGATGATCACAAGGCAAATGATCTTTAAGCTCACACATATATATGCCATCACTTACACTTAATTGGCTACTAGCCACAAAAGGATCTTCAACTTTTGAAAAAGTGTAAGGTTTAGCTTTGTTATGTTGTATCTCATAGAAAGGATTGAATTCACCTTGCTTTTCAATATTGGAGAACATTTTCTCCTTTGGAAAGCTTTCTAGCACCTCATGATTCTTCATTGCTCGAGGTGCCTCACTAGGCTTGTCTCCAAGGATACCTGCACAAGAATCTAGATAACTAGAAAAGGAACAAAGGTTACAAAAGTTAGTATAAGATTGTGACAAAACTCTCACATCACTTGATACAATCCAAATCCGATCCAAACCGTTCACTAGAAGTCAAGTACGAGAACTCCAAGTGCTTCAAGGAATGTTAATGAAACGAGAGGTACTTGACGGCATCCTACTACCATCAAAAGGGTGCTATGTGGTGGTGATTACATCTGAAGAGGATCAAAGGGCCTTGGAGGGGTCAAACAGAAGCCAAGGAGGGCAAAATGGCACATGGAGAGCCCTGGAAAGCTCACCTGCGCCTGCAGGTGAGCCACATGCAAGCAGATGGTGGGCAGTGGCACCTGCGGCCTTGACCTGTGTGGGCAGGTGCCCATCTGCGTGTGTAGGTGGCCTATTTCGGCTGCCAAGCAAATTTTTAAAGGAATGGGTCACTTTTGGGCCCAATTATGTAATAAATGACCCATGGGTATAAATACCCAAACCATGCTTTATTTTCTTTAGTTTTTTTTTTGAATATTGATGAAAAAATCTCTTGAGAGAGTTTTTGGTAAGCGTTTGTTGAAGGTTTGCTTAGTAACGCGTCGTTTCGAGGGCGTTTTGATTCCCTCTTGGTCACCGTAGGAATTAGGTGTAGTTGGTGAATGTAATTCGAGGGTTCTAGGGTTTAATATATCCTATTGTTCTTGAATACTCATCTACTTGTGTCTAATTTTTCATCTATCTATTGATTATCTTTTCGGTTCTTAGTTAAACTCTAGTGTTCGTAGTTTTCTGGCTATCATTTGGTATCAAAGCCGAGCTTGAGTTCGTACCCACGAATTCAATCTTGGGTTTTGTTATCTTGAAGTCAAAAAAAAAAAAATCTGAAAATTCATTTTTAAGAAAAACCCCAAAAATATTTTTTGTGTTTTTAGTCATTCTTGAAGTTTCAACACTAGATTTGTTTCCTCTAGTGTTATGAGAGTCGGAATCTTGAGCTTTGGATGTGTTTTGAGTAGATTTGAAGAAACCCTAAGGTTGTGTTCTTGAGTTTGAAGAAATATTCAAATGGGTTTGAAAAATATGGAAATTTTGGTTGGGATTTGAGGCTTAAAACCACTTGGATTGTGTTCGGAAGGTTGAAAGAAGCTTGGGTTTACAATTTCATCAAATTCCGAGTTCGTTTGAGTGAGGGTTAAATTTTGGTGTTTAGGAGGATCTTCATATCTTCAAGAAGAAGATTCATCAAAAGGTGTTGTTAGATCCCAAAGAGGGCCAAGAGAATCAAGAAAAAAGTGTTAGTACCAAAGAATATTCCAAAAAGGGAAGGAACTAGGAAAGAGAGAACCCAAAACTGGCCCATAGAAGAGGAAAATTTGGGGCTCCCAGCTAAGCTGCCAGGGCCACCTGCGCCAAGACATGCACATGCAGGAGGGAACCTGTGGCTGCATGTGGCCAACGCAGGTCACATGCCCAACTCACTGAATCCATCTGCGTGAGCAGGTCGTGGCCTGCGTCCGCAGGACACCCCAACGCACCTCAAGGGTCCAAAAACCGATTTTGCTCAGGTTCCATCCTTTTAGTTTCATTCATTGATTCCTAATCTTAATTCTTGATTCTAAAACTAATTAACCACTAGTAATTCACCTACTTAGTTGGTTGGTTAGTTCTTGAGTTTATTTTTCTTCTTTGTCCTATTTCTTTTTGTGCTTTTCTAGTTTTGTTTCGTCGTTACTTCTTGACTCAAGTCCGTAAATATTTATTTTAAGTCTTTCAAACAAAATTCCAATCCTATCAAGAGAATAGAATTGACACCTCAACTACCACCGGGAGAATAAGCCAATCTTCAACATTTGCGAACCCAAGCGTGAGGCATACAAAGGTGTGTAGAGTTGTAAGGTTCTTTATTTAACGCTAACTTAATTGTTGTTTGTGTTTAGTGTTTCTTCTTACTAGGTACAATGGCTCCGGAAGATGATGCACAAGGTTCTTCGGGAGAGGTTAACATGGAATCCTTAATGGAGGCTATTTTGGGTATGAGACAAGACATGAATGAGATAAGAGGTCAAATGACCACACTTCAAGGGAGTATGTCAACTAGGATGAACAACATAGAGGGTCGTCTAAACTCCAACAACTCCACCCACCAAAACTATCATGCCTCTTCTAGTGGACATGCTCAAGACATATCTGCTACTATCTCCCCGGAAACATTCCATCAAATGTTCAATCCACCAAGACAAACACAAGACCCCATAACCTAACGCACTAACTATCCACATAACCGAAACCCCGTCCGTCCACTACAACCTCAATTCAACCAAGCCAATCAAGAAGGACCACAAGACCAAATTCCCCGTGACCAAAACCCTCAACCTCAAGCACCACCAAACTAAAACCCTCCACCTCAAGCTCCACTAAACTAAAATCCCCCACACCAAATACCCCGTAACCAAAATCAGCCCATTCAAGTTGAGGGAGGAGGAGAAGAGGATCCACAAGTTGAGTTTGAAGGGTATGATGAAGAGGCCGCGCATGTATAGTATTGGAGCAATTGACCCTTGCCTCAATGAGGATTGTGAGGTCGAGGAGGAAGATTCCGTCCGACACCTTATGGAAGAGGAAACTTAGGGAATCATCCTCAAGGTGAGAACCAATAGAATTACAATGATAATCAAGGTGGCAACGGAGGTCGAGATAATGGGATCAATTCAATCAAGACTAGTCTTCCAATTTTCAAAAGAGAGAGTGATCCCGAAGCTTATTTAACATGGGAGTCTACTTGTGAAAGAATATTTCAAGCCAATGATCTTACTGATGACAAGAAGTGTTGCTACGCCATAGCCCAATTCGAAGGATTTGCTATCACATGGTGGGAATATGCCAAGCAATTTGAAAATGTCTCGAATAATGGACAACCACCACCATGGGATGCTTTGAAGGCTCTCATGAGGAGTAAGTGTGTGCCGGAAAGGTATCGACATGAGTTACTTGACAAGCTGTACAACCTAAGGCAAGGGAACAAGAATGTCTTAACTTACTTTGATGAGTTTCAACAATTGATCTTGAAACTTGAATATCAAGAGAATGCGAAACATTTCGTCATCCATTTCAAGGTTGGTTTGAACAAAGAAATCTCCTCATCCATGACTTGCCATAAGTTTGCTACCTTAGAAGAAATCTTTCAAGCGGCCTTAGAAGTTGAGAGAGACATTAAGGAGCCGACATCTTTCAAGCCCAAGGGGTACTCGTCCACTAATCCATGGAGTAAGAGCAAAGAGGTAGCCCAACCTTCTTCGGGATGGAACAAGAATAAGGACATCAACAAGTCTTATGACAAAAATCCCATTGAAAAGACTACTCCAAGATACCCACCAAAGAATGAAGGTAACAAGTATCCAACTCCTACTTCTAAAGGTTTTTAATGTTTCAAATGCCAAGGTTGGGGACACAAAGAAAATGAGTGTCATAATCGGAGGAACGTGATACTTAGAGAAGAGAGGATATTTTACCTTGGGGAAGAGGTGGGACAAGAAGGTGATAGTGAAGGAGAAGCCCAAGAAGGATAGAATTTAGAAGAAGATGAGCAAGTAGAGGAAGGAAATGAGGATTCTTGGCCTCAAGATGGAGATTTTGAGGTTCCAAACTTTGTGGTAAGACGAGTGATGATTAGTAAGGCCACAGATGACCCTAGTAAAAGGAAAAATCTATTCCATACTAAATGTCTTATCAAAGAGAATATATGCTCATTGGTCATCGATAGTGGGAGTTGTGCAAATGTAGCTAGTGCCACCATGGTTAATTTCTTAAAGTTACCCACAACCAAGCATGCCACACCATACAAGCTCCAATGGTTAAACGAGTGTGGAGAATTAAAAGTGACTAGACAAGTTGTGATCCGATTCAAGATTGAGAATTACCATGATGAAATACTATGTGATGTCATTCCCATGCAAGCGTGTCATATTTTGCTTGGAAGACCATGGCAATATGATCGTTCAACCAAACATGATGGAAGAGCCAACCGGTATTCTCTTGAGTTGACTGGTCGGAAGTTTACCCTTCACCCTCTTTTACCATCACAAGTGAATGAGGTACATCAAATAATGAGGGAGTTGAAGGAGAAGGGTAGTAAAGAAGGGGAGGAGAAACCCCAAGAAGAGGAGAGTGATGAAGTAAAAGAGAGGAAAAAGTTGAAGGGAAAGACCCAAATGGTGATGTTGGCAAGGAACAAGCACTTGTTTAATGAGGCTAATGATGAGGAGCCCATACTCATTTTAGCCCATGCCTTTCATGCTAACCACTCTAATTCTCCTATTCCCCATTCTATTTCTCTCATTTTGTAGGAATTCGAAGATGTGTTTCCAAAGGAGCTACCACAAGGGTTACCCCCACTTCGGGGAATTGAGCATCAAATAGACTTCGTGCCAGGCTCATAATTGCTTAACAAACTGGCTTATAGAAGTAACCCAATGGACACCAAAGAGCTTTAAAGACAAATTGAGGAACTTCTCAACAAGGGATATATCAAAGAAAGCATGAGCCCATGTGCGGTTTCGATACTATTGGTGCCAAAGAAAGATGGAACTTGGCGCATGTGTGTTGATTGTCGGGCCATCAACAAGATCATGGTAAAGTATCGCCACCCTATCCCTAGATTGGATGATATGTTAGATGAATTGAATGGTTCTTGTGTGTTTTCAAAGATTGATCTTAGGATGGGTACCATCAAATCCGGATGAGCCCCAGTGATGAATGGTAAACCGCCTTCAAGACCAAGTTTGGTCTCTATGAATGGATGGTTATGCCATTTGGACTCACCAACGCTCCTAGTACCTTTATGCGGTTAATGAACCATGTGATGGAACCATTTATAGGGAAGTTTGTTGTGGTATACTTTGATGATATCTTAGTCTATAGCAAGCCCATATATGACCATGCTAAGCACTTGAAATGTGTTTTTGATGTGCTTAGAAAGGAGCAATTGTTTGCTAATCTTGAGAAATGCTCCTTTTGTGTTGATGAGGTTGTCTTTTTGGGCTTTGTTGTAAGCTCCCGGGGTGTTGAAGTTGATGAATCTAAGATAGACGCTATAATAAATTGGCCAACTCAATAATCCATTGGTGATGTGAGAAGTTTTCATAGATTGGCTAGTTTCTATAGAAGGTTTGTCAAAGGGTTTAGTACCATAGTCGCCCCATTAAATGAGGTAATCCGAAAGGATAAGCCCTTTAAGTGGGGAGACGAGTAAGCAGAGGCATTTGAAACCTTGAAAACAATGCTTAGCTCCGCCCCTTTGTTGCAATTGCCCGACTTTGGAAAAATGTTTGAAGTCGAATGTGATGCTAGCAAGGTAGGCATTGGGGTCGTCTTAATGCAAGACCAAAAACCCATTGCATACTTTAGTGAAAAGCTCAAAGGAGCAACCTTGAACTACTCTACATATGATCTTGAGTTGTATGCCTTGATTAGGGCTTTGGGCAATTGGCAACACTACTTGTGGCCTAAGGAATTTGTGATTCGAACCGACCATGAATCTTTGAAACACCTTAGGGCCCAAGACAAATTGAACAAACGGCATGCCAAGTGGATTGAATTCTTAGAAACTTTTCCTTACGTAATCCAATACAAAAAGGGGAAGGAGAATGTTGTGGCCGATGCCTTATCCCGAAAACATGTGTTACTTAGTACTTTGTCTTCTAAATTGATTGGGTTTGAATGCTTGAAGACATTGTATCCCGAAGACCCCAAATTTGCTCAAATATTTAAGGATTGTGAGGAATGGAAAAGGGAAATATGGCCTAGGGATAGAACTTCTATACCCTACTCAAGGTTTGAAGGATTCCTATTCAAAGGAAAGAGATTGTGTGTTCCCTCTAGCTCTTGGGGAGATTTTTTTGTAAGAGAGGCACACGATGGTGGTATGATGGGTCACTTTGGGATTGACAAGACCCTGGAATCCAAGAGGAACAATTCTATTAGCCCAAAATATGTCATGATGTTGCACAAATTTGTGGTTAAAGTATGGATTGTAGAAGTGCAAAGTCACGCCTTCTCCCTCAAGGGTTATATACCCCACTCCCCTACATCCATGGCTTGACATATCTATGGACTTTGTATTGGGATTGCCTAGGATAAGGAGGGGAAGAGATAGTATATTTGTTGTGGTTGATCGGTTCTCAAAAATGGCTCATTTTATTCCTGCCACAAGTGTGATGATGCCTCTAATGTGGCATCCTCGTTTATAGAGCATGTTGTCAAGATACACGGAATTCCCCGGACCATTGTTAGTGATAGGGACTCTAAGTTCCTTAGTCACTTTTGGAGGTCATTGTGGGGTAGGCTTGGCACCAAATTTCTTTTCTCAACATCTTGCCACCCACAAACCAATGGTCAAACTGAGGTTGTGAATAGGACCTTGGGTTCTATGCTCCGCACCATGGTTAAAGGGAAAATGGCCCTCTTGGGAGGATCACTTACCCTTAGTTGAATTTTCTTACAATCGTGTTATTCACTCGACTATTGGTATGACTCCCTTTGAATATGTTTACGATTTTAACCCCCTAACCCTCTTAGATTTCACCCCTTTGTCTAGTGATGTTGTGATTAGCTTAGATGGGAGAAAAAGAGCAGAAGCAATGAAGAAGATGCATGAGAAAGTGAGGCTTCACCTTGAGAAAAAGAATCCAGCAATAGCCAAGAGAGTGAACAAAGGGAGAAGGAGACTTGTACTTGAATTGGGCGATTGGGTATGGGTACATCTCCGAAAAGACCGGTTCCTAACCCAAAGGAAAGTTAAATTGATGCCTCGAGGTGATGGCCCATTCCAAGTACTTGAACGGATAAATGACAATGCTTACAAGGTTGACCTCCCACCGGAGTATCAAGTGCACAACACATTTAATGTGTGCGATCTCTCACCCTTTGAAATGATAGAGGATGAGAATTTGAAGTCAAATTCTTCTTAAGATGGAGAGGATGATTCAATCCAATTCCGGTCCAAATCGTTCACTAGAAGTCAAGCACGAGAACTCCAAGCGCTTCAAGGAATGTTCATGAAACAAGAGGTACTTAACGGCATCCTACTACCATCAAAAGGGTGCTATGTGGTGGTGATTTCATCTAAAGAGGATCAAAGGGCCTTGGAGGGGTCAAACGGAAGCCAAAGAGGGAAAAATGGCACATGGAGTGCCCTGGAAAGCTCACCTGCGCCCACAGGTGAGCCACATGCGCGCGCAGATGGTGGGTAGTGGCACCTGCGGCCTTGACCTACGTGGGCAGGTGGCCTATTTTGGCTGCCAAGCAAAGTTTTAAAGGAATGGGTCACTTTTGGGCCCAATTATGTAATAAATGACCCATGGGCATAAATACCCAAACCATGCTTTATTTTCCTTAGTTTTTTTTTTAATATTGATGACTAAATCTCTTGAATGAGTTTTTTGGTAAGCATTTGTTGAAGGTTTGCTTAGTAACACGTGGTTTCGAGGGCGTTTCGATTCCCTCTTGGTCACCGTAGGAATTAGGTGTAGTTGGTGAATGTAATTCGAGGGTTCTAGGGTTTAATATGTCACGCCCCGAGTCCCATCGAGACATGATTGGCACCCGTAGCTGATAAGGCCCGAGAGAACCAACCTTTGCCTATGTTCAATCATATGCATATCATAATCATAACCACCATTACGTAAGAACATGAACCATTAGTATTGGAAATCATGGATATTGGGAATCATGGCATATATATACACATTTGAGAAACTTGGCCGTTGAGGCCATCAAAACAAGACTTCATGAGTCACCTTATATACAAATACCCACATACGTCTACAAAAGCCTCTAACAGATGCATTGACCAATACAAACCAAAAGTCGGGACAAGTCCCCGCTTTATACAACATGTACGTCCACAAAACATATATATACTCTGACTTGGAGAAGCCCCGAATTAGCTGGAGCTCACCAAAGAACCGCTAACACTGGCAATCTACTGGGGAGGCCTACTGGTACCTGCGCCTGCAGCAAGTAAGGTAAATTCCCCGAGAGGGGTCAGTATGAAACAAGTACTGAGTATGTAAGGCTCAAATGAAACTTTGTAACACATGAACATACTAATGAACTCAATACAAATGACTAGTCAATGTGAGTAAGTCACCATTTTTCATTTTGGAAACCATGTGAATTGCTTTCATTACTTCCATTACTTTCTTTACATTCAATGCTTGCTTGTCAATACATGTGTCACAATGTACCCGGGCCCCTACTGATCAGTGGGTATTTACATAACATATTGTCATGTTGGGATCGGGTCGAGCTAGGCTTATGCCCCTAGACCTGCCACCCATAAATCCATGCATCGGGATCGAGTCAAGCTAGGCTTGTGCCCCTAGACTTGCCACCCATAAATCAATACTTCGGGATCGAGTCGAGCTAGGATTGTGCCCCTAGACTTTCCACCCATACTTGATCATTGACCACATTTGTATTACTTTATTCATTACTTTGAGATTGATACTAGGATAGTCATAACATCACTTTGAACTTTGGAACATAACATTGTTGGAAACTTTGAATCATTAACCAATGAGTGAGAGACATGTGAATAACTTGGAAACATAACAATATTAGAACCATAACACTATGGGAACCATTGGACAATAATCCATGAACAAGAGACATAAGTATAATCACTATTGGAACATTGGAACATAACCTTGTTTGAGCTTTTGGAACATTAACAATGATTATGAGACATGAGATTCACAAATGATTCATGAGTAGGAAATATATGACAATGACTATTGATAAGCGGATATAGGATACCTTAGCACATTTCGGGATAGGACTAGTGAAATAGCAATGTGGATACTATTTGCCGTAGAAAGATACGGACAGAGTAACCTTACATACCGTAACCTTACATACCTTGTACTCTCAATACGGATATACAAATCCTAGATGTGCATACAATAGTCCCGCTCCTTCTTTATGTGTCACTCTACAACACAAATACATAACGGAATTCACATTAACCAACAACTACTTTACAAATGCATATAACATCAATGGGGTACATGTTTGCCTTGAAACATGTCATTTCCCCTTGACAAAACCATCGATAGAATCATTATTCCAAAAATCCTCCAATATTCCCAACATTGACCAATACATGATAATCAATACATTCCACCACAACACTTCCCCTTTACACTTTCTTATCCACACCACATCACAAACAATCCATCAATTCACCTTAATACACTTCATAGCACAAATCGGCCAAAATCCCACAATTTGCACTTATAGAGAAATAACAAGTTTAATAACAAAATAACACCATACATGTTCATATTTTATCCATATCATGATCTTTCATCAAAGGCACAAGTCCTTATTCAAGTTCAAATCCCATGGATCACAAATCTTATACAAAAGCGCAAAGTACCATGTCCAACATTTCCAAGCACAACCAACATGATTTACATACTCTTTCATGCATATAATATATTAATCCATAACAATATTCACTTACCCAAGCTTGAAAAGTGAGGCTCTTGCTCCAAAATTGCTTTTGAGTTCTTTAGGGTTTGAGAGAATATTGGAGAAGGTTGGAGAAAATATCTAAAAGAACATGAGAGTTATAAGTGAATAAAATCTGATTTTTGGGTCTATTTATAGTCCTTGGGGCCATCCTTGGTATTTAATGCTTCATTTGACTAAGTCAAGAGAAGATTGGACCATGTGACCCATGTAATTTGCCTTATTTTGGGCTTTTCTTGAGCCCAAACCACTTAACCCAATGAAATCAATAATTTTCTCATCTTATAAATATTAAAATAATATTCCCACTCTTGCTATTCATATCCGTAGCCTCAATCCCAAAAACAAGTGATTCTAGCCACGTTTGGCTTATTTTGACCTTAAGGGCAAACTGTCATTTTGACCCCAAATTCGTTCTCGAGTAATTTTATCATACCAATATAATATGTCATTCATTTCATGTATATACTCATGGTTGTAGAAGAAACGTGGCAAAAATAGGCTCCATACGACCCCGGATACCCTTGGGACTTAGAAATTTCCAACTTTCGAAAAAATGGAAAAACCAAGGTGGAACGCCCCTGGGCGCGCTAACTTACTTCCTCTGGGCTAAAAATTTTAGCCCAGAGCGGCGTGGCACAGTACCAAACGCGCCCCTTACTTAGTTTTTTCAAAAATTCCATTTTTCGACTTCTCTTCGCGGGTTTGGTTAGATACTTCAAGTCCTATTCTTTAACTCACTTCTTAACCTTAATATACTTTGTTTAGAGGTCTTCTTAGCCTCGTTTTGAACCTCACACATGTTCCACGAAAATCATAAAACACCTCCTATGAAGGTTTAATCACATAACAAGAGCCAAATTCAATTATCTCACCAATAGCATTATCAAATGCATACCAAAGCTCTCGATACCGAAGTACATATTATTTAGTGTCATCAAGTAGGGGTGGGAACGTACGGGGTGTTACATAATATATCCTATTGTTCTTGAATACTCATCTACTTGTGTCTAATTTTTCATCTATCTATTGATTATCTTTTCGGGTCTTAGTTAAACTCTAGTTTTCGTAGTTTTTTGGCTATCATCACTCCATACAACCTCTCCTTTTTCCACTCTAGAGTTGTCACATATCATACCCTTACTCCTCTCAATCTTTTGTCTCTCAATTTTATTAGAGTTCAGGTAAGTGCCAAGGATCCCTTGTGAAGGGTTTGAAGGTCCCTTCAACTCTAGCTTCCACTTTGGTGAACAAGGAGTGGATGCGTTGACTTGCATGTTCAACTCCTTAGCACCAACCTCACAAGGAGTAGCTTGCTTTGCCTCCAAAGGAAACTCCTTAAATTCAACTTCATGATGCATAATTTGCCTCCTTTGGACTATTGACTTGACTTTTTCAAGTAGTCGAGAGCAATCATCCATTTTTTTATCCCATATTCCAAATGTTTCATCAAACTCTTCCCTCAATAAAGAACAATCTTTCCTCAGCTCGGTAATGCTTTCACTTGCATCTACTTTATTAGGGCATGTTGGAGAAAAGAGAAGTTGCCCTTTGAGATCCATGATGTAATAGTACCAATCTTGTGTATATGGAAGCCTATGACTTTGGAACCATAGAATTCCCAAAATCATTTGACAAGCATCCATGGGCATTACATCACACCAAATCTTCTCTTGATAATTCCCAAGTGAAATAGGTACCTTCACTCTCCTATCAACCAAAAATCTCATTCGAGTAACAAAAGGATTTTCTTTTGGAAAGAAAGGTAACCCGAGCATGCTAACCATTAAAGGGGTTATAGAGTTGATAACACTATAATCATCCATCACAACTTCATGTTCCGTTCTCCCACAAATGATCATTTTTGTTTCAAGAACTCGTCTTTTCGGAACATGCATATTTTGAAACATTGAGTTTGCTTTACTTTCATGGACTATTGATCTTTCCATCCTACCTGCAAAACTCAACAAACAAGTTAGTAGAAAAATTCCTCACACCTCTCATATGTGGAAACTCTCAACTCACCTAAAGTGTCTTCCCAAAGTTGATAGAGAACTTCCTTTGCCCAATCAATTCACAAGGTCACTTATTCTTTGTGGAAGAATGGATTTTTGTTCAAAAAAGAATGGACGACTCAATTAAAACTAACGGACTTGAATCAAGAAATTATCAATGAAATAAAACTAGAAAAGCACACAAAGAAAAGCATAAGAAAACAAACCAGACTAAGGAGCTTGATAATATTTAGTAGGGATATCTACTAATTAAAATCAAGTTATGAAGCCAAAAAAAGGAAAAGTTAATAAAAAAAAATTAATTTACCAAGATTTGGACTCAAAAAAAAATAATTGGGGAGAAATTTGGTTGAAATCGATGGAGAAAATGCTCCAAAAAAAATGGAGAAAAACCTGAAAATTGAGCTGAAAATCCATGGCAAAAGGACACTTGGAAGCTTCCAAGAATTGTACCCTGTGGTCCCCCCATGTAATACCTTTTGTCTTAGTCTTTGCCCTTTTTGGTCTTTTCCTTTGTACAAACAAGTAAACCTCCTTTTCTTTTTCCCTTTTTGGATCAAACAACACCTTTTGAATAATTCTTCTTCAACAAGACATGAATTTCATGAAGAACACCAAGAACATGGATGAACTTCAAAAATTCATATCTCCTTCGTTTTAGCTCCAAATTCCATGAAATTTGAGATTTATGCTCCTTTTGATATATAGATCAAACCCCAATAATTTTAAACCCTTAATTCCAACCCAATTAAATCAGATTTTTAGACCCATTTTTCTTTTCTTCAAGCTATGAAGAACACCATGAACAAGATGAACACTAAAATTGACAACTCCTTCATTTTAGCTCTAAATTTGACGAAATTCGAGATTCAAGCTCCCCTTGCTATAGAGAACAAACCTCAATGCATTTTAAGCTCCAATTTTGATCCAATTTTTTTTTTTTCAGATTTTGAAACCCACTTCAAATTATGAAGAACGCCATGAAGATGATGAACTTTCAAAATTGACCCCAATGGATTTAAACTCCGTTTGCTCTCAAATTTCAGATTCGAGCTCCTTTTGATAGAGAGAACAAACCCCAATGCAAATAAGCCTTTAATTCCACTTTGATCTTCAAACCCACTTCACCTTCCTCAAGCTTTTTCAAGCTCAACAATGGTGAAAACTTCAATTCACCTCCAAACAAATTGAAACATTAGATCTAGACCCAATATCACTAGAGAATCACGAATCTAGTGATAAAATCACAAACAAAACTCAAATCAACCAAATTTTTTTTGAAATTTTCTCAAAAATGTTTTTTTTCACTATTTTTTTTAAAATTTCAGATTTATGAACCTAGGATTGAGATCCGTAGAAGTGAATCCCTAGACTAAGATCTGATACCAAAATAATAACTACCTCAATCAAGTGACTAAAATCGATATCGAAAATGCGGAATTAAACAATAAAATTAAAGGATAGTTGAGAAATAAGAGATGAGAAGTGAAGAAAGAAAGGTTCAATTGAAAAACAATTAAACCAAGGGAGAAAGAGAACTCAATCAAATACATGAGAAACCAAATTGAATCCACAATATGATAACTCGATGATCAAGCAAGCGAAGAAGATAACACAAGCAATTCGGGAATCCACCCTAATCACTCGATCTAAGCTAATAATTGGAATTGAACCCAATCACTACCCTAATCTAAAGTAACTAAATATCAATGTCTATTCAAGACAATTCAATCATCCAAAATCTCAGTAAAGAAAATGGCTAAGGCAACTATTTATAGTCCTTGCCTTTTCACAAATAGCCTATTACAAAAATAGCCCAAAAGTGACTATTTTAGTAACAACCCACAAGGGCCCTTCTTGATTGTCCAAATGACATCTTTATAGCCCATGACCTTGTATATTTATTGCTCCATGGCTTCCTTCGGGTTCCAAGCTATCATCCATATGTGGAAGCCCATCTTAATGTACCCCACGCTATCAATGCTCTTATCAGTTTCTGTACCAGATACATGCATAACATCTAAAGCCCTTTAAATTTGGTCCATGAAGTCTTGTGGGTCTTCATTAAGATCTGACCCGGTGAATGTGGGAGGGTCTAATTTAAGAAAATCCTGTGTCCGCCGACTAGCTGCCCTATCCACACCGTCATTACTTGTAATTGGACCATCTTGTCCTTGATTTTGTACAGCAACTATACGAGTCAACATTTGCACCGCATTCCTTAAATCCTGCTCAGAAGTATTAACAGGTGGTTCTGGGGGTACTCATCTCCTTCTTGGCTCTCCGGGAGGTGGAAGAGTAGAAGAAGCCCGCGATGCAAACTCATCTTCAACCTCACCTTGATTAGCTTGTTTAGGTGGTGATTTACTGGTTCCTTCTCCAGAAATCCTGTCTAGCTTCTTACTTTTACCCTTGTTTCTCCTTGTAAAAGGCATTTTGCTATACTGAGGAAACAAAAAAAATCATAAAATAAATTCAGTGGTTAAATATGACTCCACCTACAACTTTGGCTCTATTGCACGATCTAGGAAATGAAGAAAAGAAATAACTCCTAAATGTCCCATAGCCTCCTACGTAAAGATATGGTGCATAACACATCCATAAGCAAGACTCTACTCAGACACGGCTTTGTAGACATCCTAGGACAACCCGCTCTGATACCACTTTTGTCACGCCTCAAATTTCTTTGGAGCGGACTGGCACCCGAAGCCGTTAAGGCCTGAGAGAACCAACCTATTATCGTGTACATTCATATGCATGTCACTAAATGCACTAAAATTCTACCACAAGTAGAAACAATATGGCGATGACGGAGGTCATGTAAAGACGTTCAAAATAGATACGAGACTTGGTCATTGGGGCCACAACGTCAAAAAAAGTATGAAACTTCTACGTTAGACTTTACAATGGTCTACAAAGACTCTAAAAGATATACATAAACCTGACTAAGGTCGAAATAACTCCCTGCCTTATACAACTACTACACAGTACCAAAAATATATACAAATAACTCGGAAAGCCCCGAATCAACCTGGAGCTCACCAATAGTCTGCGGATGACTCATATCCTACTGTGAAGGTCTAATGGCTCATGTTCCTACAACAAGTAAGGTAGGTCCCCCAAGGGACGTCAGTACGAAAGAATGTACTGAGTATGTAAGGCTATTAGTAACTGTATGAAATATAGGAACTCAAATGGAATCAAATACAAGTGAATAGACAATACTGATATACCACCATACTGTATATGTGGAAACATGTACATTACATTCATTTCTTTCCTTTTACCTTTATATCAATATATTTCAATATCAATCATACAATGCCTGGGACCAACTGATCAATGGTAAATAACATTGGGATCGGCTCGAGCTAGGCTTATGCCCCCAGAGCTACCACCCATAAATCAATAAATTAGGTTCGGCTCGAGCTAGGCTTTCGTCTCCAGAGCTAACCCCTGTACCCAATAATCAATCAGGATCGGCTTGAGCTAGACTTTCACCCCAAAGCTACCACCCGTATTCAACCACATATGCGTTACTTCATTTATTTAATTTTGAGATTGATACATTGGTGGTTATAACATTATTGGAGCTTTGGAACAATAGTCAACAATAAGAGACACGTGAATAACAATTGCTAACAAACCTGAAATGAGATACTTTAAAATATTTCGGAGTGGAAACAAGTTTGGTAACGAGCTGAACAATAGGTGCGGCCAAGGATACGGAAAAAGAGTAACCTTACATACCTTATCTTTCCAACAAGTGACTACAACAATTCAGCTCTTCCTTAAATTATTACTCTACAATTTGAATACATAATGGAGCTCACATTAAAAACCAATTAGGGTGACTAGGGTTTTGAGAGGAGAGAAATATTTGATTGAAAATCTTATTTTTGCATGTGTGTTGTGTAGAAAAATGAGCTGAATTTCAGGTTAAATAGTCCCTACTAAACCCTCTCTCTCATGGTCCAATCTTAGCCACACTTTTGGTCATAAAGTCCAAGTAGACTTGGTCCATTTTTAAATGGATCATTTCCTTTTGGACCCATGTTTATTTACTTAATTTTGGGCCTATATTGAGCCCATTAGCATAATATTAATTCAGCCCAACAAATTTAGTAAGTAATACACCAACTATCTCAAGTTTAAATAATTCCATAAATGTTAAGGTAGTCAAATAAGTTCAAAAATGTACGGGGTGTTACACTTGGTCACAAAATTCACAATGTCCCGCTTCATTCTGTGCCACTAATGATGCTGTCTCAACTCTCTATACATTTTGGTTGCACCATGATATATAGAGTAGTTTAAATTGTAAACCTCCGCAAGGATGGTAGGAATTAAGTTGCCCACACAAGGCACACACATGCCCCCTTGAATTCTCAACACTCCTTTTTTATCAAGAATGGCCTCCTTGGCCTCACTCTGTAACACTTTTTCTTTGAGGTTGCTCAACTTCTTGTCTTCAAACTGTCTACTTTTAATCTTTTCAAAGAAAGTAGACTTAGCCTCAACATGGGCTAACACTCCTTCCTTTATAGTCACCTGCAATCTCATGAAACCATTTGTTAGAGTTTGTACCTCTCTAGTGTCACGACCCAAATCACGGATCCTGCGGGCACCTACCCAACTCTATCCTACATAGAAGAACCCTTACCACCCAACCATTCAATTATTGCGAAAGACATTATTAAATCTTAAACATAAATAAATCCATGAATAAATAACCTTTTTTTGAATAATAAAACTTTATTTAAGAAAGATACATTGTGGAATTCTACTAAACAACTTTCCAGAACCTAGTCTAAGCCGGTACAAGAGCACTAAACAAATGGAGGAATGACCCAAGACACATTATCTATGTAGGAGTAGGATGACAAGAGATGTTGTAGAATAGATGTCGTTGTACCTATAGAAACTCCAATTGACCTACATAGATATATTCCCAAATAGAGATATAGTAAGTATAGTATCAATACAACCACACGTACTGGTAGGTATCCTGGGTTAGAAACATATAACAACATATAGAAACTAAGAAAGATCATGAAAAATATACATGCTTTATAATTGAGCATACTTAAATTACTTCGACTTCCAACCTTATCGCCTTTCTTTTATTTAAGCAATATTAATTTACCCTTAGGGCATGACTAACTAACTACATTCCATGAATTAATCTAACCCTTAATTCTTATGCACTTATCTTATTATAGCAACTCTATATACTTTTTTTCTATCTCATTAATCTTCTTTCATGATAATCCTCGCTCCCTATTATACTACCATTAACCATCGGGATTGCAACAACTAAGACAATTACTAGCCTCAACAACTATACAAGCAAGGACTCTATAATATTCATCAAGTTTACAACTCTAAACACAGGAGAGAAATATTTATACATAATTTAGGATGTACCTTATATTCACACTTTGCTACCATGCCAAATCATATCCATCAACATAACTGATCCACTCAAGAAACTATAGTATCTCATGAAATAACTAGTCCACTCAAGGAACCATCAACCACATATAAATATATATGTAACCACATATAAATATATATGTAACCACATATAAATATATATGTACATTCAATACATATGAATGGAAGTATGAATGCAAGATGTGCGCATCATCTCTTTCTCTTCTCAATCTCATAAACATCATTCTCAACATTATGAACATAATGATTTCAATATTAACATCATCATCATCATCAATATCATCAATAACATCATGAATATCATGATCTCGGTATCGTCATCATTATTATCAACTCATCATCACCAATATATATATATATATATGAATATGCAAATACAGGATGTAATCAATAGTTATAAACCCAATTAAAATCAGATACAACCAACAATGATAAAAATAGAACTTACAATTAATGAAAACTAAGTAAATATAATCAATAATCACCAGTTCATCATTTCAGATGACAACGAATGTCCATAAACACATAAAATCACAAGTATGTTCGAAGGCCAATTCACCACTTGCTCAATTGAGCATTATCAAATACTATCATTAATCATAAATATGTCCAAAGATCAATCAATCAAGTACCTCTTTTAGGAGTGAACATTCCAACAAGACTGATATCTACACTCTAATTTATAATCCTAATTCATTCATCAATCTAAATCTCTTTTATTCATACTGAACCGGTAAATTCAGTTACTAACTAGTGACCCTTATACCTAAGTCATAACTAAGTTCAAGGCACTATCCTCTTTAGCTAATTATTCAACCACTCGGCTCTATTCAAATTACAATTCTAGCTTGAGTCATCCACCTTTACACATCTTATTTTCTAGTACTTAGCAAAACTTAACTTTTGGTTCTTAAGTTATATCATCACCGCCTCTTATCATAATAAATCCTCCTAACTATCTTCTAGAAGGAATACCTCACACTTCAATTATACCCAACATCAGATTCACTCTTTTTAAGGTATTAAAGACTAGCTCTATAGATTTGAAGGCCAGCTAATCTTTCTATTAGTATTCACATTGATATATTAACGTTATACATCATCAAGTAAGTTATACAACACAAACACCCATCAAGGGATCCATACAAAACATAATAACATACAATTATATCATTATTACACTATTTCTATATTTTATCCATCCTGACTCCATGCTCGTAGGCCTAGACATGAAATCCCTCATTAACTATAGTTACTACATGCATCTAAACCAAGTCTACTACACATTAAATCATAACCTACCTGGGCAGCAAGCTGCTACAACTAGTAAGCTATATCATGAATGATCTTTCTTCTTCTTCACTTTTTCAAAAGCTAAATCATCTAGTAAAAAACAAGTATAAGAGTAATTAATAAACTACTCTTCAAACAAATACCTTGAGAATTCAAACCCATTAATTTTACCCTCATTCACGGTCTACAAAATTATCCAAGGGTCAATTAATCATCAGATTAGTTCTATCAAACTCAACCCAACTCCATTAATAAAATTTTGAAGCTAAAGGCCCCACTTTTATTGAACTCAAGATCCCCAACCATCAAAGTTCATGTTTTTGAACCACAATTTCATACTAGGAAGAGTTAGTTTACAATCTAAAATCAATTCTAGGTGAAAATACTTATACCCATATGTTTTTCCCATAATTTCATGAGCCTAGGGTTCTAAACCATAAGAATTTCACTATAATTCTCCATTCTAATAATTCTAGAAGATGAATGAATTAATCAATGTTAAAAAAAGAGTAAAAATCTTACCTCGATGAAAGATTTTCACCCCAACCATGAGCAAATTGCCCCTCTAAGGCTTAGGAACAAAATATTTGACTTTTGGGGCTGAAACCCATCAAAACCAGCCTTAAATACTGTCCTGTTACTGCTGCAGCAATTAGATTACTGCTGCAATGGTGAGCTTCTCAAACTGGATAATGTTCAGTAAAATGGTCATAAATTATTTCTCCAAAGGTGGATTAACAAACGGTCGGAGGCTTTGGAAAGAAGACTCAAATATCTTTTATTTGGTGGGTATTTGGACCTATGACACTTTATATTCTAGGATATATACTAGTTTGAAATTGACCCTAGTTTAAACTTAGCTCAAATTTCAATCAATAAGAACACTTTCAACTTAACCTTGTGCTAAGGGTATTATATGACCTTATTACATATCGAATGTACTCCCATACTAAAGAACTAGTCCTATAACATACAATTATAGAGGTTATTAGGAATTTACCACATATATTTTTAGTAACAATGGAATGGATCATTTTATCTAGTCAATAGGCTTCTCGACCCCTCCAACCATGCCAAACTTCCCGTGCTTGCTAGCTTCAAGCTCAATACGTCTGCTACTTTATTGGTCTTGTACAGATGATACAGTATTGAGATTTCATAATCTTTGATCATGTAATGACCCTTTTCATCGTTATGAATAAGTTTAACATGCCAAAAATTTGGGTTAAGATTTTTCCCAAATTGGGAGTTAAAATTTTTAGGCTACACTAATATTGGACAAAATCTAAGTGAGGTATGGTATAGCGTAATCTGGGAATAGATTGGGTAAATGTAATAAATTTTAGCATGTTTTTATGTTAGCTAAGATGATAAGAAATTTTTAGGATTTTTCAGAAGTGAATTTGGGTAAGTAAAACTCCTGATATCGAACTTTACGTAAAGGGATTCGTTTAAAATGTCATGGTTTGAGGTGCATTGTGAAAGAGGCAAACTGGGAGAAATCCTGAGTTTCTTCTTTATTACACTCGATATAGTGAGTCATAGGCCGCTATAATGACACCGCTATAGCAGAAAAATTCTTGCTATAGCGGGAGTCAACATTGGTCAATCCCTTCATAACAGGCGTATTCCGCTATTGTAAGGCTGCTATAGCGGGATAGGTCCGCTATAGAGGGATATATATGGATTTATACAGAGCATTTCACAAAAATGGTTTATTATTTCTAAAATTGTTTTGGGAAGGGCTTGGGCAATATTTCGAGATTTTCACCTATTTTCCATCAAATTTCTTTGTAAAGGTCAGTTAATCGCTCCCATTAACTAGTTTTTTGATTTATAAACTTTAGAATCACTAGTTTATGGGTTTTAGGGAGGATTTAGCTTAACCTGACTGATTTTTCAGGTACAAAAGGGGTAGATTAAGCAAAAGGGTTGATAATTTACTCTTGCATGACTATAATTCACTATTGTGACCATAAAATTGGTAGTATTAAGGTGAAATTATGGTATAAAAACCCTAGAATGGGAGAAATAATCATGAAATTGGTCTTGGGGTTCGACATTAGGTTATAATCCTCAATATTGTTGGTCATTTATTTGATTATGTGTTATATTTCTATTTTTAGACCACAATCAAGCTGAGGTTGCAAGAAAAGGGAAAACTCAAGTTCACTAGAGCATTTCAGGCTTGGATTGATATAGGTGATGGTTTAATGTAGTTGAAGCCCAATTTATTTTATGTGTGCATGAGAACTATTCCATCGTATTGCTTGTTACAATGCATGTTCAAGAAAAGTGAATGACTGTTTGATATCCTAAGCGTTAAATGCATGCAATGAACTTATATGAAAGATTGTTGGCTGTTATAAGTGTTGTTTCAGTTATCATTGTGGTTGTGATTGTTGTGATATCTGTCTTTATTTTGAGATGGACCGATATTTGGACATCTTCATGGGATCAATTGGTATAAGGTTGGCAGACACTTGATGTCTGGGATTTGGTACATAGACAATAGCTTGTCCCCTTTAGGTCATGGCTAGTGGGGAGACTATAAAACCCTTAGCATGTATGTTCAAGGTACAAGTGAGTGTGACGATTCCTTGAGTGAACCGAGGATTATGTGCTTACATGTTATATTAGTTCCTTGAGTGAACCAAGCTTAAGTGTTGACTTGTTACATTAGTTCCTTAAGTGAATCAGGTTTATGTGCTTACTTGCTATATATGGTTTCTTGATATAAGTCGGGATTTATGTTATTTGCTATTGTTGTTGTTCTTAAGGATGCTTGAGCGGTTCGGGTTAAATTGTAAGTTGTGGCGTAACTCTGCAATGTCTTTTTGTTTGTGTAATTGAGACATGGTAAATATAATTGTTAGAGTCATGGTTGTTGACTTGGAGTTTTGTTAATAGTTATAGCTTGACTTGACTTCTTATCCATGTTGACTTGTATTGACTAAACTACATATTGTTGTTGAATTAGTTAAGTGTTATAAACTTGAAGTAAGGTTTCATGGTAGGTGTTCATGGTTGTCTTGCTTTACTAAGTTATGGTTGTGTGTTCATATTTCTCATTTTGGGTTGGCCGATAACTAGTACACCGTTGTTTCTCGTGTACTTATACTAAATGTTCTCTTCTTTTATTGAGTGCAAAGTATATTTCGGCGACTGTTTCAAGACCTCAGCTGTGATTCAGATAGTGTTCAAACTCAAGGGTAAGCTACATCTTCCGGGCTATCATGAGTTGTTCATTTAGTTTTTGGTCCATTATTTTGGACTTAGAGATTTTCAGTTGTTTTGGATTGAACCCATTTATTGATATTGTGGTAGTTTTGATACAATGACTTTCAGATTCTAGGGGATTAACATAAGTTTTTGTTTAATTTCGCGTTGGTTTTCATTTAGAAAATTAGTGACATTATTTTATTTAACCAAAAACAATTAGTTGCCTTATTTTGGCTAAGTGTTGGGTTGATAGTTTGGGGTTAGATGATTCTCCCACCAGAGAGCTAGTGTGAGTGCCACTCATGATGGGTTTGGGTTGTGACAAAGTTGGTATCGAAGCCCTAGGTTCATTGATCTCATTGTACCAAAACTAGGTCTAGTAGAGTCTTTTGGAATAGTACATAAATCTTTATACATTTCTTCGAGAGGCTATAGGACTTTTGGAAACTATCATTTCTTTCTTCTTTCATGCTATGACTTGATTCTAATTGGTACTTGGTGATACAAATTGGTTTTTGACCTTGTTCATTCTTTGTTCATAGATGGTTAATACTAGACCAAATGGATCTAGAACCGCAACCCCCGTACCAACAGCTCCAGCTATGAAACTGGCTATCTAGGGATAAGGACATGGAAGGGGTAGGGGAAGAGGAAAAGCAATACCTGCTAGGGGTAGAGCTCGAACTGCAGCTGATCAGCCTCATTAGAGGTCAGTGACTCGTCCCCCACCCCAGGATTATTATGAGGTGGTTGAGGAGATAAATGGGGATGTTGTTTACTACGAGAAGGTAGCGCTGATTAGAGGTGCAACTCTTTTCTCTATGTCTTCTGAGATGATCAAGGTGCTTTCTTTTCTAAGTGGATTGGCCTGTATTGGGGTACTCCTTCTATGCCTACTTATCGATTTCTAGGTGTTCAGCCAACTACTATAGTTGCTCCTAGGATGGGTGAGGACTGGGGACTGAGATTTTCCCTTGCCTGGTGTTAGGTCCTGTCATGACTGGGAATGAGCATGACATAGTGACCATGTTCTTAAAGATAAAACCTCCTAATTATTTTTGGCTCTGAGATGAAGGATGCATCTGAGTTCATTGTTGATTTTTAAAAAAGGTTGTATAAAATGGGTATTAATGAGTAGCACGGTGTTTAGTTTGTTACTTTCCAGTTGCAAGGTGATTCCAAGCAGTGGTGGAGGGAGTATGTGGAGCATCGGTCACCAACTTTGCCTCTATTGACATGGGCTTAGTTTTATACCCTATTATTGGAGAAGTATGTACCCCATACTCATCATGATTGCCAAAAGGATGAGTTTTTGGCCCTTGAGCAGGGTTACGATCTATGAGGTCAAGTTTCATGTTTTATCCCGTTATACTACTCAGTTCCTTGGTACAGAGGAGGAGAAGATTTGGTTGTTTGTAGAGTATGTGAAGGGCTTGAACACTGCTTTTGTAAAGGGCCTGAACACTGCTTTGCAAGTTTTGATGATTTATATGACTTTAGTCAGAAAGACATTTAATGATGTTGTTGATTATGCAAAAAAGGTAGAACGGGTGAAGCAAGTTGGTCAGGCAAAGGTGTTAGCGAAGAAGTCCCTGAATGTGGGTAACGTTGGCGATTTTTATTCCATAGGTCATAGAAGGAGGCTTATCTAGCTCACCCCATTCAGTCAGCTCCGCCAGCTTCTACATGTGGTCATTTAGGGGCTATTCAACAGCCTCAGTTACTAGAGGCTAAGGGAATTCTTATTCTTTGGCTAATAAGCCTTCTCTTAATATTCTTTGACTAATTATCCTTTTCTTAAAAAAGGTTGTTATTGTAACACCCCGTACATTTTCAAACCTAGTTGATTACCGTAACATTCATGGAATTATTTAAACATGAGATTTTTGAGGTATTACACATTAAATTTGTTGGGTTAAATTAATCTTGTGCTATTGGGCTCAATTGAGGCCCAATATTACACCAAAAGACATGGCCCAAAAAGGAGGAAAATGACTCATTCATCTTTGACTAAGTAAACATAGCATTTATGACCAAAATGTTTGGCTAAGGATGTCCTTAAGGGACTATATAAGACAAAGAAAATCAGATTTTTATTGATAACAACACATATGCTATTTCTAGATTTTTCCAAGACATTTCTCTTCTCCCACAAACCCTAAGCAACTATCTCTTTGGACAAGATCACTCTTTTGCAAGCTTTGGTAAGTGTTTACTCTTATGGTTTAATATATTATATGCATGAGAGGGTGTATAAATCATGTTGGTTATGTTGAAAAAGTGTGGAGAAGTTTACTATGTGCGAAATAGTCTATGTTTGCTTAATCGGTAAAGGGTTTTGCCTTATAAACTTGAAAGGAGACTTGTGGTATTGAAAGGAAAATATAGTTTTGGTGATGTTCATGTGTGTTGTGAAACCATGATTGTTCGTTGGCATTCGATTTGACCTAAAATATGGGAAGAGAAGCTAACTTATGGCCATGGATCATTTATTACAAAAAAAGACCCTAAAATGACCCCTGAAGGCTGAAATGGGCACCCGCCCTCGCAGACAGGGAACCTGCGGGCACAAATACCAATGCAGGAGGCCCTGTACAGGGCCAAGGGTTACCTTCGGCTGCACCTCAACCACCTGCGGGCACAGGTGGCTTCGCAAGTTAGTCCAAAATTCCGTTTCGATTGTTTTTGCTTCTCTTTGATCCCCGAAGACCCCTATACCCTTTTTGGATGCAATTATCAACTTATGGTACCTTTTGAATGGATTTAAGGGGTTGTTTGGAGGCATGTTGTATTATATCAATTATGGATTGTTGTTAATATGTTGTTATGAAAGGTATTGAGGTAACTTGATGGGGTAATTGTGACGTAGTGTTAATGAGGAAGCGTAAAGGAAAAACTTGGTGTGAAATGCTATTAGTTTATGATGTCTTGGTTAATGTGTGGAATGTTATGGTGTTGTTGGTATGGTCATGCAGTGAATTGTATTGTAAAGGGTGAAATGACGTTATAGGGCAGTCATATAGCTCATTGTAGTCTTATGCACTTGTAAAGTAGTTAGTTGTTAACGTGAGCTCCGTTATGTACTTGTGTTGTAGAGTAAAATGTAAGGAAGGAGCTGGATTATTGTATTCACATATAGGACTGTGTATTCATATTGGGAAGATAAGGTATGTAAGGTTACTCTTTCCGTATCCTTCTACAGCACATATTGTTCACATTGTCATTGTACTTGTTCCATTTCGAAATGTTCTAAGGTATCTCATTTCAGGTTGCCATCTATTGTTATTCACATGTTCCTTATTCATTGATCAATTGTTATTCATGTGTCACATAATTGTGGATATGGTTCCAAAGTTCCAATAATGTTACGTTCTAAAGTTCCAATAATGTTATGACTACCAATGTATCAATCTCACAGAAGTAAAGAAATGGAGTAATGTATAATTGTTTGAGTATTCTTGGGTGGCACCCCAGGGGTGGAAAAAACACCTGCATGGGTCAATCCTAATACCATGGGTGGTATCCCAGGGGTTAAAATACCTAGCGTGGGTCGATCCCAATATCATGGGTGGTATCTCAGAGGCGACAGAAAAGCCTAGCAAGGGTCGATCCCAATATCACAGTAGCATCCCAGGGGCGACAGAAAAGCCTAGCATGGGTCAATCCCAATTGTATATGTATGAGGACCACATCCCAGGGGTTAAAATACCTAGCATGGATTATCCTCTTTTACCACTGATCAGTTGGTCACTTGTTTATCACATGCTTTACTATTTCTTAATGCAAAGGATAAAGTAAGGTAATGAATGAAAATGATGACGAACGTAAAGGCAAGAAAGTAATGAATGTAACGTACATAGTTCCATATAGACAAATGGAGGTTTATCTATATTATTAATTAAGTCATTTGAAGTATAGACCAGTTAGTGAATCTATTATTCCAAAAAGGTATATCGTAATTATGTATTAACTGTGTGTGATCATGATACGTTGGCTGATCTTATTGAGCTGGACATGATAAATTTTGATATTATAATGGGTATGGATTGGTTGGCTTCTTGTTATGCCACAGTAGATTGCCGAGCTAAGAAAGTACATAAGTCATCTAGTAAGAGTGAAAGCTACTGGGGTGGAACCACCAACTCTTCAATCGGTTCCAGTAGTAAATGAATTCCTTGACGTATTCCCTGAAGATCTTCCAGGTTTACCTCCAGAACGGGAAGTAGAGTTTGGTATTGACGTGATGTCAGGAACTCGGCCTATCTCTATTCCTGCGTATAGAATGGCTCCAGCAGAATTGCGAGAATTGAAGAAGCAATTAAAAGACTTTTTGTATAAGGGATTCATAAGGCCTAGTATGTCCCCGTGGGGTGCACCAGTATTATTTGTACGAAAGAAAGATGGCACGTTGAGAATGTGCATTGACTATCTGCAATTGAATAAGGTAACGATCAAGAACAAATACCCCACCCCCAGAATTGATGATTTGTTTGATCAGTTACAGGGTGCCAAATTTTTTTCAAAGATTGACTTGAGATCGGGTTACCATCAAGTAAGGGTTAGAGAAAAAGATATACCTAAGACAGCTTTTCGAACACGGTATGGTCATTATGAATTTTTAGTTATGTCGTTTGCACAAACAAAATGCACCAGCTTTTTTCATGGATTTGATGAATAGGGTGTTTAAGCCATCTCTAGATATGTTCGTGACAGTGTTTATAGATGATATTCTAATTTATTCAAGATCACAAGAGGACCATGCTAATCACTTACGGCAGGTGTTACAGATTCTTTGTGATCGTAAGTTATATGCAAAGTTCTTGATATGTGAATTTTGGTTAAAATCCGTAGCATTCTTAGGTCACATTGTGTCGGATGAAAGAATAAGGGTTGATACTCAAAATATAGGAGCGGTGAAGAATTGGCCAAGGCCTACGACGCCTATGAAAATTCGTAGCTTCCTTGGGTTGGCAGGTTATTATCGAAGGTTAGTTGAAGGGTTTTCTTCCATTGCTGCACCTTTAACGAAGCTAACACACAAGGCAATCAAGTTTCAGTAGAATGATGCATGTGAGAAAAGTTTCCAAGAGTTGAAAGATAAATTGACTTCCACACCCGTATTAGTACTTCCCGAAGGCACAGAAAGGTATGCAGTATATTGTGATACATACGGAGTTGGCCTAGGATGTGTATTGATGCATCACGGTAAAGTAATAGCGTATGCCTCACAACAGTTGCAGCCACATGAGAGAAATTACCCAACACATGACCTTGAGCTAGCAGCTGTGATATTTGCTTTAAAGATATGGCGCCATTATTTGTATGGGGTTCATGTTGATGTATATACTGATCACAAAAGTTTGCAATATATCTTTAAGCAGAAAGACTTAAATATGAGGCAGCGAAGGTGCTGGAACTCTTAAAAGATTATGATATTGATATCCTATATCATCCAGGAAAAGCAAATGTGGTAGCTGATGCATTAATTCGCAAAGCAGTAGGAAGCACAAATGGTCAGTTGACGAAAAAGCAATGTATAGTCAAGGATCTGCATCAACTAGCCAGCTTGGGAGTTCACCTTCTTGAATCTCCAGATGAAGGGGTTATTGTGCAAAATGCGGCAGAATCTTCATTAGTAGCCGAGGTGAAAGAGAAGCAGTATGTGGATCCTATGTTATTTCAGCTGAAAGAGAATGTACAACAAGGTTTGACAAAGGATTTTGATCTTACGCAAGAGGGAGTACTTCAATGCCAAGGTAGATTGTGTGTACCAGATGTAGATGAGCTAAGGAGATGAATTATGACAGAGGCACATCATTCACGGTATTCTATTCATCCGGGAGCCACTAAAATGTATCATGATTTGAAAGAAATGTATTGGTGGGGAAACATGAAGAAGAACATTGCAGAATTTGTAGCTCAATGCCCAAATTATAAACAAGTAAAAGTAGAGCATCAGAAACTTGGAGGTTATATGCAATGTATTAATCTTCCAGTCTGGAAGTGGGACATGATTAACATGGATTCATCACAGGTTTGTCTCGTACACTGCAAAAATTTGATTCCATATGGGTAATAGTTGACAGGCTTACCAAGTCAGCGCATTTCCTACAAGTCAAGACCACCTATACAACTGAAGATTATGCAAGGTTGTATGTTCAAGAGATAGTGCGATTACATGGGATTCCAATCTTCATTATATCAGATAGGGGAGCTTAATTTACTGCATATTTTTGGAGATCTTTTCAGAAGTGCTTGGGTACAAAAGTGAATTTGAGTATGACTTTTCATCCTCAGACAGATGGACAACCAGAACGTACTATCCAAACACTTGAAGATATGCTACGAGCTTGCACAATGGACTTTAAAGGTAGTTGGGATGATTATCTACCTCTTATTGAATTTGCGTAGAAATTTAATAGCTATCATTCAAGTATCAAAATGGCACCCTATGAAGCTTTATGTGGAAGAAAGTGTAGATCACCAATTGGATGGTTTGAAGTAGGTGAAACTGCTTTACTTGGGCCAGATCTTGCTCACCAAGCTATGGAGAAAGTTAGGCGGATACAACAGCGGCTACAAATGGCCCAAAATTGACACAAGTCATAAGTTGATGTTAGAAGAAGAGGGCTCGAATTTGCCATAGATGATTGGGTATTCTTGAAGGTTTCATCGATAAAAGGGGTAATGAGATTTTGAAAGAAAGGAAGTTGAGTCCACGTTATATAGGGCCATAAGAAATTATTCGAAGATTTGGGCAGGTTGCGTATGAATTAGCACTAACCCAAAAACTCTCCACAGTTCATCTAGTATTTCATGTTTCAATGCTTCGAAAGTGCATAGGAGATCCATCTCGTATTGCTCCCAGTGAAGATGTACAAGTTACGGAGGATCTCACCTATGAAGAGATACCTATTGCTATTCTGGATCAAAAAGTGAAAAGGTAAGGAATAAAGAAGTAGCTTCCGTAAAAGTTCTTTGGAGAAATCAACAAGTAGAAGAAATTACATGGGAAGCCGAGGACATGATGAAATCTAAGTACCCGCATCTATTTCAAACGAAAAAATAAGTGCACGATCCGGAATCGGAGCAATAACAAGTAAGTATCTATAAGCATTATGTATATATATGGTAACATGAAGAATGATACTAGACTTGAATTAGACTTGAATTTGTTTAAGTGGATAATGTCACTAACATTCGAGGATGAATGTTTCTAAGGGGGGAAGGATGTAACACCCCGTACATTTCTGAACCTAGTTGATTACCGTAACATTCATGGAATTATTTAAACATGAGATTGTTGAGGTATTACACATTAAATTTGTTGGGTTAAATTAATCTTATGCTATTGGGCTCAATTGAGGCCCAATATTACACCAAAAGACATGGCCCAAAAAGGAGGAGAATGACCCATTCATCTTTGACTAAGTAAACATAGCATTTATGACCAAAATGTTTGGCTAAGGATCTTCTTAAGGGACTATATAAGGCTAAGAAAATCATATTTTTATTCATAACAACACACATGCTATTTCTAGATTTTTCCAAGACATTTCTCTTCTCCCACAAACCCTAAGCAACTATCTCTTTGGACAAGATCACTCTTTTGCAAGCTTTAGTAAGTGTTTACTCTTATGTTTTAGTATATTATATGCATGAGAGGGTGTATAAATCATGTTGGTTATGTTGAAAAAGTGTGGAGAAGTTCACTATGTGCGAAATAGTCTACGTTTGCTTAATCGGTAAAGGGCTTTTCCTTATAAACTTGAAAGGAGACTTGTGGTATTAAAAGGAAAATATAGTTTTGGTGATGTTCATGTGTGCTGTGAAACCATGATTTTTCGTTGGCATCCGAGTTGACCTAAAATATGGAAAGAGAAACTTACTTATGGCCATGGACCATTTATTATCAAAAAAGACCCTAAAATGACCCCTGGAGGCTGAAACGGGCACCCACCCTCGCAGACAGGGCATCTGCGGGTGTAGATGCCAAAGCAGGTGGCCCTAGAAAGGGACAAGGGTCACCTGCAGCCGTACTTCAACCACCTACAGTGCAGGTGTCTTTGCAGGTCAGTCCAGAATTCCGTTTCGATTGTTTTTGCTTCTCTTTGATCCCCGAAGACCCCTATACCCTTTTTGGATGCAATTATCAACTTATGGTGCCTTTTGAATGGCATTAAGGGGTTGTTCAGAGGCATGTTGGATTATATCAATTATGAATTGTTGTTAATATGTTGTTATGAAAGGTATTGAGGTAACTTGATGGGGTAATTGTGACGTAGTGTTAATGAGGAAGTGTAAAGGATAAACTTGGTGTGAAATGCTATTGGTTTATGATTTCTTAGTCAATGTATGGAATGTTATGGTGTTGTTGGTATAGTAATGCAGTGAATTGTATTGTAAAGGGTGAAATGACGTTATAGGGCAATCGTATAGCTCATTGTCGTCTTATGCACTTGTAAGTTAGTTAGTTAGTTGTTAACGTGAGCTCCGTTATGTACTTGTGTTGTAGAGTAAAATGTAAGGAAGGAGCTGGATTATTGTATTCACATATAGGACTGTGTATTCATATTGAGAAGATAAGGTATGTAAGGTTACTCTTTCTGTATCCTTCTGCAGCACATATTGTTCACATTGTCATTGTACTTGTTCCATTTCGAAATGTTCTAAGGTATCTCATTTCAGGTTGCCATCTATTGTTATTCACATGTTCCTTATTCATTGATCAATTGTTATTCATGTGTCACATAATTGTGGATATGGTTCCAAAGTTCCAATAATGTTACGTTCTAAAGTTCCAATAATGTTATGACTACCAATGTATCAATCTCACAGAAGTAAAGAAATGGAGTAATGTATAATTGTTTGAGTATTCTTGGGTGGCATCCCAGGGGTGGAAAAACACCTGCATGGGTCAATCCTAATACCATGGGTGGTATCCCAGGGGTTAAAATACCTAGCGTGGGTCGATCCCAATATCATGGGTGGTATCTCAGAGGCGACAGAAAAGCCTAGCAAGGGTCGATCCCAATATCACAGTAGCATCCCAGGGGCGACAGAAAAGCCTAGCATGGGTCAATCCCAATTGTATATGTATGAGGACCACATCCCAGGGGTTAAAATACCTAGCATGGATTATCCTCTTTTACCACTGATCAGTTGGTCACTTGTTTATCACATGCTTTACTATTTCTTAATGCAAAGGATAAAGTAAGGTAATGAATGAAAATGATGACGAACGTAAAGGCAAGAAAGTAATGAATGTAACGTACATAGTTCCATATAGACAAATGGAGGTTTATCTATATTATTAATTAAGTCATTTGAAGTATAGACCAGTTAGTGAATCTATTATTCCAAAAAGGTATATCGTAATTATGTATTAACTGTGTGTGATCATGATACGTTGGCTGATCTTATTGAGCTGGACATGATAAATTTTGATATTATAATGGGTATGGATTGGTTGGCTTCTTGTTATGCCACAGTAGATTGCCGAGCTAAGAAAGTACATAAGTCATCTAGTAAGAGTGAAAGCTACTGAGGTGGAACCACCAACTCTTCAATCGGTTCCAGTATTAAATGAATTCCTTGACGTATTCCCTGAAGATCTTCCAGGTTTACCTCCAGAACGGGAAGTAGAGTTTGGTATTGACGTGATGTCAGGAACTCGGCCTATCTCTATTCCTGCGTATAGAATGGCTCCAGCAGAATTGCGAGAATTGAAGAAGCAATTAAAAGACTTGTTGTATAAGGGATTCATAAGGCCTAGTATGTCCCCGTGGGGTGCACCAGTATTATTTGTACGAAAGAAAGATGGCACGTTGAGAATGTGCATTGACTATCTACAATTGAATAAGGTAACGATCAAGAACAAATACCCCACCCCCAGAATTGATGATTTGTTTGATCAGTTACAGGGTGCCAAATTTTTTTCAAAGATTGACTTGAGATCGGGTTACCATCAAGTAAGGGTTAGAGAAAAAGATATACCTAAGACAGCTTTTCGAACACGGTATGGTCATTATGAATTTTTAGTTATGTCGTTTGCACAAACAAAATGCACCAGCTTTTTTCATGGATTTGATGAATAGGGTGTTTAAGCCATCTCTAGATATGTTCGTGACAGTGTTTATAGATGATATTCTAATTTATTCAAGATCACAAGAGGACCATGCTAATCACTTACGGCAGGTGTTACAGATTCTTTGTGATCGTAAGTTATATGCAAAGTTCTTGATATGTGAATTTTGGTTAAAATCCGTAGCATTCTTAGGTCACATTGTGTCGGATGAAAGAATAAGGGTTGATACTCAAAATATAGGAGCGGTGAAGAATTGGCCAAGGCCTACGACGCCTATGAAAATTCGTAGCTTCCTTGGGTTGGCAGGTTATTATCGAAGGTTAGTTGAAGGGTTTTCTTCCATTGCTGCACCTTTAACGAAGCTAACACACAAGGCAATCAAGTTTCAGTAGAATGATGCATGTGAGAAAAGTTTCCAAGAGTTGAAAGATAAATTGACTTCCACACCCGTATTAGTACTTCCCGAAGGCACAGAAAGGTATGCAGTATATTGTGATACATACGGAGTTGGCCTAGGATGTGTATTGATGCATCACGGTAAAGTAATAGCGTATGCCTCACAACAGTTGCAGCCACATGAGAGAAATTACCCAACACATGACCTTGAGCTAGCAGCTGTGATATTTGCTTTAAAGATATGGCGCCATTATTTGTATGGGGTTCATGTTGATGTATATACTGATCACAAAAGTTTGCAATATATCTTTAAGCAGAAAGACTTAAATATGAGGCAGCGAAGGTGCTGGAACTCTTAAAAGATTATGATATTGATATCCTATATCATCCAGGAAAAGCAAATGTGGTAGCTGATGCATTAATTCGCAAAGCAGTAGGAAGCACAAATGGTCAGTTGACGAAAAAGCAATGTATAGTCAAGGATCTGCATCAACTAGCCAGCTTGGGAGTTCACCTTCTTGAATCTCCAGATGAAGGGGTTATTGTGCAAAATGCGGCAGAATCTTCATTAGTAGCCGAGGTGAAAGAGAAGCAGTATGTGGATCCTATGTTATTTCAGCTGAAAGAGAATGTACAACAAGGTTTGACAAAGGATTTTGATCTTACGCAAGAGGGAGTACTTCAATGCCAAGGTAGATTGTGTGTACCAGATGTAGATGAGCTAAGGAGATGAATTATGACAGAGGCACATCATTCACGGTATTCTATTCATCCGGGAGCCACTAAAATGTATCATGATTTGAAAGAAATGTATTGGTGGGGAAACATGAAGAAGAACATTGCAGAATTTGTAGCTCAATGCCCAAATTATAAACAAGTAAAAGTAGAGCATCAGAAACTTGGAGGTTATATGCAATGTATTAATCTTCCAGTCTGGAAGTGGGACATGATTAACATGGATTCATCACAGGTTTGTCTCGTACACTGCAAAAATTTGATTCCATATGGGTAATAGTTGACAGGCTTACCAAGTCAGCGCATTTCCTACAAGTCAAGACCACCTATACAACTGAAGATTATGCAAGGTTGTATGTTCAAGAGATAGTGCGATTACATGGGATTCCAATCTTCATTATATCAGATAGGGGAGCTCAATTTACTGCATATTTTTGGAGATCTTTTCAGAAGTGCTTGGGTACAAAAGTGAATTTGAGTATGACTTTTCATCCTCAGACAGATGGACAACCAGAACGTACTATCCAAACACTTGAAGATATGCTACGAGCTTGCACAATGGACTTTAAAGGTAGTTGGGATGATTATCTACCTCTTATTGAATTTGCGTAGAAATTTAATAGCTATCATTCAAGTATCAAAATGGCACCCTATGAAGCTTTATGTGGAAGAAAGTGTAGATCACCAATTGGATGGTTTGAAGTAGGTGAAACTGCTTTACTTGGGCCAGATCTTGCTCACCAAGCTATGGAGAAAGTTAGGCGGATACAACAGCGGCTACAAATGGCCCAAAATTGACACAAGTCATAAGTTGATGTTAGAAGAAGAGGGCTCGAATTTGCCATAGATGATTGGGTATTCTTGAAGGTTTCACCGATAAAAGGGGTAATGAGATTTTGAAAGAAAGGAAGTTGAGTCCACGTTATATAGGGCCATAAGAAATTATTCGAAGATTTGGGCAGGTTGCGTATGAATTAGCACTAACCCAAAAACTCTCCACAGTTCATCTAGTATTTCATGTTTCAATGCTTCGAAAGTGCATAGGAGATCCATCTCGTATTGCTCCCAGTGAAGATGTACAAGTTACGGAGGATCTCACCTATGAAGAGATACCTATTGCTATTCTGGATCAAAAAGTGAAGAGGTTAAGGAATAAAGAAGTAGCTTCCGTAAAAGTTCTTTGGAGAAATCAACAAGTAGAAGAAATTACATGGGAAGCCGAGGACATGATGAAATCTAAGTACCCGCATCTATTTCAAACGAAAAAATAAGTGCACGATCCGGAATCGGAGCAATAACAAGTAAGTATCTATAAGCATTATGTATATATATGGTAACATGAAGAATGATACTAGACTTGAATTAGACTTGAATTTGTTTAAGTGGATAATGTCACTAACATTCGAGGACGAATGTTTCTAAGGGGGGAAGGATGTAACACCCCGTACATTTCTGAACCTAGTTGATTACCGTAACATTCATGGAATTATTTAAACATGAGATTGTTGAGGTATTACACATTAAATTTGTTGGGTTAAATTAATCTTATGCTATTGGGCTCAATTGAGGCCCAATATTACACCAAAAGACATGGCCCAAAAAGGAGGAGAATGACCCATTCATCTTTGACTAAGTAAACATAGCATTTATGACCAAAATGTTTGGCTAAGGATCTTCTTAAGGGACTATATAAGGCTAAGAAAATCATATTTTTATTCATAACAACACACATGCTATTTCTAGATTTTTCCAAGACATTTCTCTTCTCCCACAAACCCTAAGCAACTATCTCTTTGGACAAGATCACTCTTTTGCAAGCTTTAGTAAGTGTTTACTCTTATGTTTTAGTATATTATATGCATGAGAGGGTGTATAAATCATGTTGGTTATGTTGAAAAAGTGTGGAGAAGTTCACTATGTGCGAAATAGTCTACGTTTGCTTAATCGGTAAAGGGCTTTTCCTTATAAACTTGAAAGGAGACTTGTGGTATTAAAAGGAAAATGTAGTTTTGGTGATGTTCATGTGTGCTGTGAAACCATGATTTTTCGTTGGCATCCGAGTTGACCTAAAATATGGAAAGAGAAACTTACTTATGGCCATGGACCATTTATTATCAAAAAAGACCCTAAAATGACCCCTGGAGGCTGAAACGGGCACCCACCCTCGCAGACAGGGCATCTGCGGGTGTAGATGCCAAAGCAGGTGGCCCTAGAAAGGGACAAGGGTCACCTGCAGCCGTACTTCAACCACCTACAGTGCAGGTGTCTTTGCAGGTCAGTCCAGAATTCCGTTTCGATTGTTTTTGCTTCTCTTTGATCCCCGAAGACCCCTATACCCTTTTTGGATGCAATTATCAACTTATGGTGCCTTTTGAATGGCATTAAGGGGTTGTTCAGAGGCATGTTGGATTATATCAATTATGAATTGTTGTTAATATGTTGTTATGAAAGGTATTGAGGTAACTTGATGGGGTAATTGTGACGTAGTGTTAATGAGGAAGTGTAAAGGATAAACTTGGTGTGAAATGCTATTGGTTTATGATTTCTTAGTCAATGTATGGAATGTTATGGTGTTGTTGGTATAGTAATGCAGTGAATTGTATTGTAAAGGGTGAAATGACGTTATAGGGCAATCGTATAGCTCATTGTCGTCTTATGCACTTGTAAGTTAGTTAGTTAGTTCTTAACGTGAGCTCCGTTATGTACTTGTGTTGTAGAGTAAAATGTAAGGAAGGAGCTGGATTATTGTATTCACATATAGGACTGTGTATTCATATTGAGAAGATAAGGTATGTAAGGTTACTCTTTCTGTATCCTTCTGCAGCACATATTGTTCACATTGTCATTGTACTTGTTCCATTCTGAAATGTTCTAAGGTATCTCATTTTAGGTTGTCATGTATTGTTATTCACATGTTCCTTATTCATTGATCAATTGTTATTCATGTGTTAGATAATTGTGGACATGGTTCCAAAGTTCCAATAATGTTACGTTCTAAAGTTCCAATAATGTTATGACTACCAATGTATCAATCTCACAGAAGTAAAGAAATGAAGTAATGTATAATTGTTTGTGTATTCTTGGGTGGCATCCCAGGGGTGGAAGAAACACCTACATCATGTCAATCCTAATATCATGGGTGGTATGCCAGGGGTTAAAATACCTAGTGTTGGTCGATCCCAATATAATAGGTGGTATCCCAGGGGCGACATGAAAAACCTAGCAAGGGTCGATACCAATATCACAGTAGCATCCCAGGGGTGACAAAAAAACCTAGCATGGGTCAATCCCAATTGTATATGTATGAGGACCATATCCCAGGGGTTAAAATACCTAGCATGGATTATCCTCTTTTGCCACTGATCAATTGGTCACTTGTTTATCAGTTGCTTTACTATTTCTTAATGTAAAGAAGGATAAAGTAAGGTAATGATTGAAATAATGACGAACGTAAAGGCAAGAAAGTAATGAATGTAACGTACATGGTTACATATAGACAGACGGAGGTTTTTCCATATTGATTACTCACTTGTTTTGATTCCATTAAAGTACTTATGTATCATGCAGTTTCTTATAGCCTTACATACTCAGTACATTCATTGTACTGACGTTCCTTGGGGGACTTACCTTACTTGCTGCAGGCACAGGTGCTAGTAGACCTCCACAGTAGGTTGTGGGTCATCTATTGATTATTGGTGAGCTCTAGTTTGGTTTGGGGCTTTCCGAGTCACATGTGTACATATTGGTTTTGGTACTGTATGGATGTTGTATAAAGTGGGGACTTGTCCCGACTTTAGGATGGTTATGTAAATATATTTGTTAGAGGCTTTGTAGACGTTGTCAGACAATGAAGGCATGTACGTCCGTTTTGACTTAATGGCCCTAACAACCAAGTTTCATATATAGCATATGTTCTCCATGACTTCCGCCATTGGTATCTTATAATTACATGAGATATAATGTTGTTCATACAGAGACATGCATACGAATGTACATGAATAAAGATTGGTTCTCTCGGGCCTTAACGGCTTCGGGTGCCAGTCTGCCCCGTTGGAATTCGAGGCGTGACAGTTATACTTATGGTACTATGGTGCACTTCAAAAGAGAGTGTCCTCAGTGATAGTATGGATTACAGGGCCAACAGCAAGCTAAGGCTGTAGTTCCTGCTGGTAGAGGTAGTGGAGGTAATGGTAATGGTAAGGGTCATCCATAGGGTGAGTGGGGTAATAATCAGGGAGGTTATGTTGGAAACCAAGGTAACGATAATGCAAGGAAGGGTGGAGTACAGCCTGCTAGGGAGGTTTCTGAGCTTGATGATAGAGCTTACTGTTATACCTTCCCAGGCAAAACTAAGGTCGAGGCATCTGATGCCGTCATTATAGGTACTATTCTTATTTGTGACCCTATGGATACTGTTTTGTTTGATCTGGGTGGATTCCACTTATTTTTATGTATATGTTAGATTTTCCTTAGGATTGGATTTGATTTGTGATATACTTGACTCTCTTGTTTGTGTGTTTACTCTGGTTGGAGACTCTTTGGTAGTGACCCATGTGTATCGTGCATGTTCTATTTTGTTCATGGGTTTTCACACTTAGGTAGATTTGATAATCTTGGATATGCTTGACTTTGACATTATCCTGGGTATGACTTGGTTATCTCCGTATCATGTTGTTTTAAATTGTAATGCTAAGACAGTGACTTTAGAGATGCCTGAATGGATAAGTTAGAGTGAGAAGGTGTGTATAGGCCTATGCTTGTGAAAATTATATCTTTTATTCTGGATAAGAAGATAGTTGGGAGAGAGTGTTCCACTTTTGTAGCACATCTCTGGGATGTTAGTGCAGAATCTCTATCTATTGAGCCAGTCCCCATGGTGTAGAAATTTTAGGAGGTGTTTCCCATTGATTTGCCTTGTATGCCTCCGAACTGGGACATCAACTTCTGTATTGATCTTGAGTTGGTACTCACCCTATTTCTATTCCTCCCTATCGAATAGCTCCGACTGAGAAGAGAAAACTCAAGACTCAATTGCAGGAGTTACTTAATAAGGGATTTATTCATCCTAGTGCTTCTCCTTGGGGTGCTCCGGTGTTGTTCGTTAAGAAGAAATATGGTAGCCTAAGAATGTGTATTAACTACAGGCAGTTGAATAAAGTTACCATTAGGAATAAGTATCCCTTGCTATGGATTGATGATCTTTTTGGCCAGTTACAGGGTGCTTCCCTTTTCTCTAAGATAGACTTGAGATCGGATTATCACCAGTTAAAGATTTGCCTCAGGATATACCCAAGACAGACTTCAGGACTCAGTATGGGCATTATGAGTTCTTGGTTATGTCATTCGGGTTGACTAATGCACCAACAACTTTCATGAGCTTGATGAATGGTATCTTCAAGTCTTTTTTGGATTATCTTGTGATTGTCTTTATTGATGATATTCTGGTTTACTCCAAGTGTAAGAAGGAACATGCAGTTCATCTTAGCATTGTGTTGGATTTTGAAGGAGAAGCAACTATATGTTAAGTTCTCAAAATGTGAGTTTTGGTTGTCTTCGGTTGCCTTCTTAGGGCATGTGATTTCAAAAAAAGGGGTGATGGTAGACCTCCAAAAGATTAAGGCGGTTAAGAGTTAGGTTCGATCTAGCTTAGTGATTGGGGTTAGAAGTTTTGTGTGTCTTGCTAGCTACTTTTACAGGTTTGTCAAGAATTTTACATCTATTGCTATACACTTGACAAGGTTGACCCAGAAAGAGGTGCCATTTGTTTGGTTAGATAAGTGTGAAGAGAGATTTCAAAAGCTCACGACACTCTTGCCCACACCTCCTATTCTTTCTCTGCCAGTTGAAGGTAAGGATTTCATAGTATTTTGTGATGCTTCACTCTTTGGTTTGGGTGTTGTGTTAATACAAGACAAGAATGTGATTGCCTATGCTTCAAGGCAATTGAAGCCAATTGAGAAGAATTACCCAACTCATGACTTGGAGCTGGCAGTTGTTGTTTTTGTACTTAAGATTTGGAGACACTATCCCTATGGTGTCAAGTGTGATATATTTACAGACCATCCTAGTTTGCAGCATGTGTTCAATAAAGGGACTTGAATTTGAGGCAGATAAGGTGGATGTAATTATTTAAAGACTATGATATGGCCATCCAGTATCATCCGGGTAAGGCCAATATGGTGGCAGATGCATTGAGTCAGAAAGCGGTAAGTATGAGTAGTTTGGCCTATTTGAGAGTGTCGAGGTTTCCTCTGGCTAGGGAGTTCCAAACTGTAGCATCTCAAATCATATAGTTTGGTGTGTCTGAAAGAGGTGGATTATTGGCCAATAATGAGGTGAGGTCGACATTTCTTAATCAAATTAAGGCCAAATAGTTTAAAGGTGAGAAATTGGACAAACTTCAAAACAAGGTAGTATGTGGTGAAGCTTCTGATGCCACACTTGATGTGTGTGGGGTGTTAATGGTGAGGGAACACGTGCGCATGCCCTGGTTTGGTGATTTAATTCCTGGTTTTCTTGCAGAAGCTCATGGTTCTCGATACTCTATTCATTCGGGTGCAACCAAGATGTACCGTGACTTGAGACAACTCTATTGGTGGCTCAGGATAAAAAAAGATATAGTGGAGTATGATTCTAAATGCCATAATTGTCAGTAGGTGAAGTACGAGCATCAAAGGCCTACAGGTTTGCTTCAGAGAATGCCCTTTCCTGAGTGGAAATAGGAAAGGATAGCTATGGAATTTGTGGTGGGTCTTCCTAAGACTTTGGGACATCATAACTCAATTTGGGTCATAGTAGACAGGCTGACCAAGTCAGTCACTTCGTCCCAATTAGGGTGCATTACATTTTGAAACTGTCATCCAAAATTTATGTCAAGGAGATATTGAGGCTACATGGCATGCCAATTTATATCATTTCTGATAGAGGTACGCAGTTCACCTCTAAGGTTTGGGATAGGCTACATGAAGTCTTGGGCACTAAGCTTGACTTTAGCACTGCTTTCCATCATCAGGTTGATGGGCAGTCAAAGAGGACTATCTAAGTGCTTGAGGATATGTTAAGGTCCTATGTGATTGACTTTGGTGGTCATTGGGATACATTTTTACTGTTGTATGAGTTTTCATACAACAATAGCTATCATTCTAGCATTAATATGGCTCCATTCAAAGTACTCTATGGGAGAAGGTGTAGATCACCCATAGGATGTTTTGAAGTTGGTGATGGAAAGCCTTTGTGCACGGATTTGGTAAAGGAAGCTCAGGAAAAAGTGAGATTTATTCAAATCAAGTTGTTGGCAGCCCAAAGTAGGGAAAAGGAGTACGTAGATCCTAAGGTAAGGGATAAGTCATTCAAGGTTGGTGAACAAGTTTTGTTGAAGGTATCTCCTATGAAGTAAGTCATAAGGTTTGGCAAGAAGGGAAAGCTTAGCCCTTGGTATATTGGTCTGTTTGAGATTCTTGATCGGGACATCCAGAAGCTGAGGACAATGGAGATTTGATTGGTAAACGTCTAATGGAAGCATTGTCTGGTTGAGGAAGCTACTTGGTAAACCGAGTAGAACACGTGGGACAAGTATCCTCACTTATTTGAGGATACAAGTACACTTTTTCTCTTGACTTGGCTCATTTTCCTTTTTTGATAATTTAGGGATGAACAATGGGTAAATTGGTATCTGTTGTAACGTCCCTTTAGGTCGTTACGAGTAAGTTTAACATGCCAAAAATTTGGGTTAAGATTTTTCCCAAATTGGGAGTTAGAAATTTCAGGCTAGGCTAGTCATAAAAGAAATCCAAGTGAGGTATGGTCTAGGGAAATACGAGAATAGGTTGGGTAAATGTAATAAAGTTTAGCATGTTTTTATGTTAGCTAAGATGATAAAAAATCTGTAGGATTTTTTGGAAGTGAATTTGGGTTAGTAGAACTCCCGATATCAAACTTGACATAAAAAGGGTTAGTTTAAAATGTCATGGTTTGAGGGTGCATTGCGAAAAAGGTAAAACGAAGTTCAATATTGAGTTTCTGCCTCGCCACACCCGCTATAGTAGGTGGCATGCTGCTATGATGACGTTGCTACAGCAGAAAAATTCCCCACTATAGCAGGATTCAATATTGGTTAATCCCTCCATAGAAGGAGTATTTCGCTATAGCGAGGCCGCTATACCGAGGCTACTATAGTGAGATAGGGCCGTTATAGCGGGATATACATGAATTTATGCAGAAAATTTCAAAAAAATGATTTATTATTTCTAAACTTGTTTTGGAAAGGGCTTAGGCAATATTGAGCGATTTTCATCTGTTTTCCATGAAATTTCTTTGTAAAGGTAAGTTAATCGCTCCCATTAACCAGTTTTTTTATTTATAAACCTTAGAATCACTAGTTTATGGGTTTTGGGGAGAATTTAGCTTAACATAGCTGATTTTTCAGGTGCAAAGAGGGTAGATTAGGCATAAAACCATTGGGTTTTGGTTAAAAACTGATAATTTACTCTTACATGACTATAATTCACTATTGTAACCATGAAATTGATAGTATTAAGGTGAAATTATGGTAGAAAAAACCTAGAATGCGAGAAATAATCATGAAATTGGTCTTGGGGTTTGAGATTAGGTTATAATCCTCGATATTTGGGGGCATTTATTTGATTATGTGTTATATTCCTGTTTTTAGACCACAATCAAGCCGAGGTTGCAAGAAAAGGGAAAACTCAAGTTTGCTAGAGCATTTCAGGCTTGGATTGATATACATGATGGTTTAATATAGTTGAAACCCAATTTATTTTATATGTTCAAGAAAAGTGAATGGCTGTTTGATATCCTAAGTGTTAATCGCATGCAATGAACTTATATAAAAAGCTTGTTAGTTGTTACAAGTGTTGTTTCAGTTATCATTGTGGTTGTGCTTATTGTGGTATCTGTCTTTATTTTGAGATGGACCATTATTTGGACATCTTCATAGGATCAGTTGGTATAAGGTTGCAGACACTTGATGTCTGGGATTTGGTACATGGACAAGAGCTCATCCCCTTTAGGTCATGTCTAGTAGGCGACTATAAGACCCTCAGCATGTATATACAAGGTACAAGTGAGTATGACGGTTCCTTTAGTGAATCAGGGACTATGTGTTTACTTGTTATATTGGTTCCTTGAGTGAACCGGGCTTAAGAGTTTACTTGTTACATTGGTTCCTTGAGTGAACCGGGTTTATGTTCTTACTTTCTATATATGGTTTCTTGATGTAAGCCTGGATTTATGTTATTTGCTATTGTTGTTGTTCTTATGGATGCGAGAGTGGTTCGGGTTAAATTGTAAGTTTTGGCATAACTTTACAATGGCTATTTACTTTTCTAATTAAGACATGGTTAATATAATTGTTAGAGTCATGGTTGTTGACTTGGAGTCTTGTTGGTAGTCATAGCTTAACTTGACTTGTTATCCATGTTGAATTGTATTGACTAAACTCCATAATGTTGGTGAATAAAGTTAAGTGTTATGAACTTGAAGTAAGTTTGCATGGTAGGAGTTCATGGTTGTCTTGCTTTACTAAGTTATGGTTGTCTATTCATATTTCTGATTTTGGGTTGGCGATAACCCTACTAGTACACCATTGTTTTTCTTGTACTGATACTACACGTGCTCTTCTTTTTGTTGAGTGCAGAGCATATTCCGGCGACTGTTTCAATACCTCAGCTGTTATTCAGATAGTGTTTGAACTCAAGGGTTAGCTACATCTTTTGGGATGCATGAGTTCTTGATTCAGTTTTTGGTCCATTGTTTCGTACTTATACATTTTCAGTTATTTTGGGTTGAATCCGTTTATTGACATTGTAGTAGTTTTAGTATAATGACTTTTAGATTCTAGGGGATTTTTTTAAGTTTTCATTTAATTCTGCATTGGTTTTCATTTAGACCATTGGAGACAATATTTTATTTAATGAAAAATAGTTAGTTGCCTTATTTTGGTTAAGTGTTGGGTTGATGGTTTGGGGTTATAGGTTCTCCCACCGGAGAGTTAGTGTGGGTGTCACTCACAACGGGTTTGGATCTAGACAGATTAATTCCACCCACCTTCTCAACTTCAAATTCAGATCTCGTTGAGTAAGTACATGTTGTAATCTATGGTGGTTTGTGCACACCTCACACTTCACACCATAAAGGTGGTGTCTCTAAATTTTCAAAGCAAAGACCACTGCTGCCAATTCCAAATCATGGGTGGGATAGTTCTTCTCATACGACTTTAGCTACCTCGAAGCATAAGCAACTACATTCTAACCCTGCATCAAACAACACCTGAATCTGACTGTGAAGCATCACAATACACAATGAAATCCTTACCTTCAATAGGCAAGGTAAGAATAGGAGATGAAGTTAGAAAGGTCTTGAGGTTTTGAAAGCTCTCCTCACACTTATGATCCCACACAAAAGGTACCTCTTTTTGAGTCAGGCGAGTCATATATAAAGCAATGACGGCGAATCCTTTCACAAACCGAAGATAATAACTGGCCAACCCCACAAAACTACGAACTTCTATCATATTGGTCAGTCTAGCCCATTTCTTAATAGATTCTACCTTTTGTGGGTCTACCATAACCCCTTCCTTAGATAATACATGCCCCAAAAAGGACACTAAAGACAACCAAAATTCACACTTTGAATACTTAGTATAAAGCTGCTTCTCCTTAAGCAACCCTAACACTATACGCAAGTGAGCTTCATGCTCCCCTTTACTATTTGAGTAAACCAGAATATCATCAATGAAAACAATAACAAATGAATCTAAAAACAGCTTGAATACTCCATTCATCAAGATCATAAACGCGACTATGGAATTGGTCCAACCAAAAGCCATAACCAAAAACTCATAATGTCCATAACGAGTTCATAAGGCAGTCTTTGTAATGTCTTTTGCCCTAATCTTAAGCTAATGGTAACCTGACCTCAAATCAATCTTTGAGAACACCGCGACTCTCTGCAACTGATCAAACAAATTATCTATCCTAGGCAAAGGATAGTTGTTACAAATCATCACATTATTCAACTGTCAGTAGTCTATGCATATCCACATACTACCATCCTTCTTTTTTCACAAAAAGCACAGGATCACCCCAAGGCAAGACACTCAAAAAAATAAAACCCTTCCCCAACAACTCTTATAATTAGGATTTCACTTCTCTCAACTTTATCGGTGCCATCCTATAAGGAAGGATGGATATAGGATGGGTTCTTGGGCTCTAAGTCTATATAGAAGTCAAACTCATGGTCAGGAGGCATACCGGGGAGGTCATCAGGAAACACCTCTAATAATTCACAGACTATAGAAACTGAAGTAATAGAAGGAATTGTTATACTATCTGCATGAAGATGAGCTAGGAACGCACCACACCACTGCTTAACTAACTTATAGGCATGAATAGCTGACATAATTCTCAAAGGAGTAGGCTTAAGAGTACCTTCCCACTCTAACTTATCCATCCCGGTGTCACGACCCAAAATCCCATTCGGACTGGACTGGCACCCAAAGCCGATATGGCTCGAGAGAACCAATCTTTTCTCATGAACCTTCGTATGCATAATCTTGTATGAATCTTATTATACCTCATGCAACTATGCGGAAGACATGAACATGGAAACATATACTATATATATTTATAAAACTTGGTCGTTGGGGCCATCAAGTCAAACGGACATTCATCTCTTACATCCATATACCCACATATGTCTACAAAAGCCTCTAAATGATGCAACAATAAGACCAACTTAAAGTCGGGATAAGTCCCCGCTTTATACTATATTTACAACATCAAACATCTAAACAGCTGTGACTCGGAAAGCCCCGAAGCAACTGGAGCTCACCAAAGATCTGCAAATACCCGGTAATCTACTGCGGAGGTCTACTAGCACCTGCGCCTGCAGCATTTAAAATAAATCCCCCAGAGGGGTCAGTACGAATAATGTACTGAGTATGTAAGGCCATAATAAATTCATCATACATAATAACAACAACAAGGGAGTCAATATAAGAGAAGTAGTAAATGTGAATAAAACCTCTTCCTGTATGTGAGGAACCATGAACATTTCTTCTATTATTGTCATTTACCATCCTCTATATACCCCCTTATTCAAGAGAGAGTTACTCCTACTCAAGAGACTTGCCTCCAAGAGATTCTTTATATGTAATAGATTCTTTCTTTGCTTTTACGCTCATCATCATTATTATTCATCTTCTTGGTTAGCATACATCCACTCTATTGGTGGGTTAATAACTACATCCACTCTTTGGTGGGTTAATAACTACATCCACTCTTTGGTGGGTTAATAACTACATCCACTCTTTGGTGGGTTAACACACATCCACTCTCATGGTGGGTTAACATACATCCACTCTTTGGTGGGTTAATAACTACATCCACTCTTTGGTGGGTTAGCATACATCCCCTCTCATGGTGGGTTAATAACTACATCCACTCTTTGGTGGGTTGACATACATCCACTCTATGGTGGGTTAACATACATCCACTCTATGGTGGGTTAATACTTGGGAGAGATGGATTTATTAAAACTTGAGAGATTGATATAATGATAGTCATAACCTTATTGGAACTTGGAACACAACATTCTCGGAACTTGGATTCATGTCCACCCTACATCTATTATTTCCTTCACTCTTGCAACCAACAAACATACGTTACTTAATTTCTTTTGAGAGATTGGTATATTCTGCTCATGAGAGACTATCATATTCACTCATGAGAGATAGATATATTAACTCGCACATTACCTCTTCATTACTATTATGAGATCTTATGAGATTGAGACTTTGATAATCATAATGTTATTAGACTTTGGAACATGATATGATTGGAAAATGCTTTTCAAGAATAAATAGATTCTCTTTACATCTTACCCTCTTTGAGATAGTTCTATTAGAAATTACAACATTAGGATAGCTTAAGAACTTCAGTCAATGAATAAGAGGTAAGTGAATCATAATTCGTCTAAGAATAGGACACATATGAATAACAATATATCTCAACCTGAACTGGGATACTTTAGAACACTTCGGACATGAGTAAGTACCATAATAAGGTGAATACGCTATGCTGCAGAAAGGTACGAAAAGAGTAACCTTACATAACTTATGTCCTCAATATGAAAGTACAATCCTATATGTGATTACGATAATCCAGCTCTTTCCTTACGTCTTATTCTACAACATAAGTACATACGGAACCAACATTAACCACAAGCTACATTCCAAGTGCATAAAACGATAATGAGTTACATAGTTGTCTTTGGCATGTCGTTTTGCCCTCTTACGATACTATTTATTGCATCAACATGTCAACCTTACCATAAAACTCCACACATTAACCAAGATATCGTACATCAATATCATTTCACATCAAGTTTATCCTTTATACTTCCACACTATCACTACGTCACAATTACTTCATCCAATCATCTCAATACCTTTCGTGACAACACATGAACAACAATCCGTAATTGGTCTTATTCAAAATATCACCGGGATAATCCTTTAAAGTCATTCAAGAGGTCCCATAAGTTGATAATTACATCCATGAAGGGTATAGGGGTTTCGGGGGGTCAAAGGGATACAAAAACAATAAATTTGGAGTTCTGGACCGATTCGCTAAGCCACCTGCACCCGCAGGTGGCTGATATGCGTTCGTAGGTGCCCTTTGGCAGTAACCAGAGGCACCTACATTGGCAGTTGCGCCCGCAGGGTCTCCAGTCTCGAGGGCGGATGCCTGTTTCAGCCTCCGGGGGTCATTTTAGGGTCCTTTTTTGCCATAAATGATCCATGATCATAATTAAACTTCTCATAAGATATTTTAGATCATCTTAGATTCCAAAAAACATCCATGGCTTCACAACATACATAAACATCACCAAACTACATGTTTCTTTCAATACATCACCAATTCCATGCCCAATTTCAAAATAAAAATTCCAATCAATACAAGAATAAAACAAGTTGAGGCTATAATTACATCTCACATGTCAATATTAAATCCATCAAGTCCACTTTCTTCAAGATCACAAGTCTTCTTTCAAGTTACAAGGCAAAACCCTTTACCGATATAGCAAAACTAGCCTATTTTACACATAGTGAATTTCTCAATACTTTCTCAACATAACCAACATCATCTACACCATATTCCATGCATATAATATATTAAAAAATAATAATAAACACTTACCAAGAGGTGATCTTGTCCAAAAAGAATGGAAGCTTAGGGTTTGGTTGAAGAGAGAAAGTTGTGGAAAATTCTAGAAATGGGACATGTGGTTTTCCATGAATAAAATCTGATTTATCACCTTATTTATAGTCTCAAAAGTTATCCTTATCCAATTAGATACATGTTGGCTAGGTCAACACAAGAATGGATCTTTTCCATCATTTGGGTCATGTCTTCCATGTAATTTTGGGCCTTATTTGGCCCAATGGCACAAGACTCATGTAAGCCCCAACAAATTAATGTCTAATTCATCAAAGCTCACATGTTTAACTAATTCCATAACTGTACACGTAATCGTATAGGTTCATAAACGTACGGGGTGTTACACCCGAGCATAGCTACAGTGACAGTCTTAGCATAGCAATCAAGAATAGCACGATGAGGAGACAACCAGCTCATCCCCAAAATAATATCAAACTCCTTCGTATCTATGATCACTAAGTCTGCCAAAGTTCTATACACCATAAACATCACAGGACAAGCCCAATAAACCTAATCCACACATACAAAAATCCCCACCGATATAGACACATACATAGGGCTATCAAGAAATTCACATTTTAAATCCCAATCCAAGGCAAATTTCACACACATATAAGAAAAAGTAGATCCAGGATCAAACAACACAGAAGGCCATACGATCATAGATAAGAATAGTACCTGTGATCACAGCATCAGAAGCTTCAGCTTCAGGATGGGCTAGAATAAAATAACGATAAACCTTATCACCTCCCTGACCACCACCTCTATCAGCCTGAGCGCTATCTCGACCAACCTGTCCTCTACCATGGTTGACTTGGTATCCACCCCTTTCTGCATTGTGACCACAATACCCACTATATGGATGACCCCTACCATATCTCTCACTACCACGATCTGCTATAACTAAAGCACTTGAAGTTGGTTGTTAAGTCAATTATCCTACAGATAAGAAGTTAGGACAATACCTCTGAATATGACCCAATCCCCCACACTCATGACATTTGATGTCTAAGGCAGGCTATTGAACTATAGATATAAAATGTGTATAACTATCTGTCTGAGAAGGCAGATAACTGACTCATGATGGGCCCCATGCAGACACAGGCATAAATGAATGAAATGTCCTACAAGAGTAACCCTGCAAACCAAGACCCCTAGAATATGTACCACTAAATTGGCCTATTTTTTGGGATTTATTTTCCTCTAGCTTTACCTCTCCTTTCTTCTTGATCCCTTCCACCTTCTTCACAAACTCAACCACTTCCTGAAAAGTCTTTCCGAATGTATCCACTGACAGTGTAGGCAACTGAAAGCCTGAGTTCAGACCTTTCATGAAATACTCAATTCTCTCTTCCTCTGAAGTAATCAAGTGAAGCACAGAATGATACAAAGCATGAAACTAGTCTCATAGGCCGGCACAGACAAATCACCCTGCTCAAGTTTTAGGAACTCATCCTTCTGGTGATCTCGATAGGTACGAGGAACATACTTCTCAAGGAGCACATTCTGAAACTGATACAAAGTAAGTAGAGGTAAACCAACTCTACACTTAACAAAATACCTCCACCATCTCTTGGGCTCTGCCTGCAACTAGAATGTCAAAAACTTCACAACATACCTTTCCCAAACACCCATCTTATACAAACACTCGTGAAAGTCAGTCAAGAACTCAAAAGCATTCTTTAACTTAGTACCCTGAAATACTACAGGTTTTATCTTCATAAACTTACAGAATAGTCCATGCTCATCATTAGTCATCACCAATCCCAATACCTGTAAGGGAAACACTACTATCTTAGAGCCCTCATCTATATGAGGAGCTATAATAGCAGCATGCTATAAGGCTAGGGAGGGAAATATAGGCACTATTAGAGTAGTACCTATGCCAGGCAAACTACTCAGAAACCCCAACACTTGATGAATCAATCTGTGGACAAAGGCACTTGAGTAGCACCATTCTGCTCTGGCACCACATTCTCCAAAACTAACACTTCTTCCTCCTCAACCATCACCTCCTTATTTTAACCCAAATTTGGAGTATCTTGCTATGGATGAGGGGATAATGATCTGTTTCTAGCTGGTCCTCCGGCTGTCTGAGCTCTACCCCTGATAGGTGTTGCCCCTCATCCTCTCCTTATTGCTCTACCCCTAACTCGAGGCCTGCCCTGAACTACACCTCAGCGGCCAGTGCTGGTGCTACTACTGGTGGTACGGCTGTGACTGCTACTACTTTAGTGGAACAAGTGTTCACCATTTGCAAAACAAGAGTGAAGGAAGTTAGATACCGATTTGGATCACAAGATACCAATTGAAATCGTGTATTAACACAAAAGAAAGAAAGAAATAAAAATTGTATCTTAAAGCCCTGTTGCCTCTTAAAGAAAAGTACATACATCTCTGTACCATTCTGCAAGACTCTGCTAGACCTGTTATTATACAACGAGATCAACAAACCCAGTAGTCTGATACCATCTTTATCATGAATTAATTGGTCATGAGTGGTACCCACCCTAACTCTATGGTGGGATAATCATCTAACCCAACCCTTAACCAACTAAATCCGACCTTCAAAAGTCATTTTCTTTCAAGTACTTATCATTAATTCACTAAAACACAATATTAGTTAACCAAGTTCAATACTAACTTAATTTATATCCATAATAAGATAGAGTCCTCAAATATCTCTAGTTATTACAGTCCTCGGGACTTGAAAGCCACTATACAAGAACATCTAACAATATCCAAAAACCAAGTTTAAAATATAATCCAAAATACTAAATAAAGAAATGTCTTAGTCCTAAAACAAAGGATATAAACAATATAGGAATGATCCAATGGCTGCCTGGACATAGTGCTCACCCTTGAATCAATGTGTGAATCACAAACTAGAGTCAAGGTCCTATCTCAAACACTAGAACACACTCTGCACTCAACAAATAGAAGAGTAAAGGTAGTATTAGTACATTAACTAAGTAATTCTAGACATTATCGACCAACTCAACTCAACATTATACAAATAAGCAACTTAAATGCAAGTAACAACAATCAAACCATAACTTACAATTAATTGACACCTAAATACAGTCATAACACATCATCTCATCAGGAATACAGGTATACAAGTATCAATTACACATAGAGAGAACTCTCCACAATGATCCTACAGCATATATATAAATTCAAATGAAATATTGATTGCATGCATGCAAGATATGCACACATACTAGAGTCGGCAAGGACTTTCAGATATGACCTGTAGGGGACGAACTCAGTTCACGTACCATTACCAGCATGGTACCCAATCTAATAATAGTGTCAGCGTGACACCTAATCCATATAATAGTCTAATCCATATAATAGTGTTAGCGTGAAACCCGATCCATATATCATCTCAAAACTATATGTTCAATGCAAGATACAGTCAATAATCATAATTAATGCCCGAAAGCAAATCACAAACACCCAACTCACATATAACCACAGAGTCAAGCAAGTCTTTACTATAATTAAACCATAGGGAAATTCATGCAAAGGGGGTTCCGCTACCCCAAGAGAGGGAGATTCATGCATGGGAGTTGTGCGGGAATAAATCTCAGCCAAAGTTTTCATCTTTTTCCTCTTATTGGAATACATCCTGAAAAAGAAGATAGAACCATTTGCTACCTTTGAAACTTCGGAGATGGATCAAAGAATCTTAAGAATTCCCTCTCTTACTTTCATCTTTGGTTGATGAATTAAGACTGCCCCTAAAAGCTCCTTCCTTTGTGTCCCAGTTGCCGAAACCTACCTTAATTTCTTGCTTGTAACCACTAAATTGTCACAAACTTTCCCTTCCTTTCAATCTCAGCCCGTTCTTGATCTATAGGCAATAATTACACAATATTTTACCTTTTCTAAATATTAGGAACTCACATTTATCAAGTTAACCTAAGATTTTTCCCTGGTTCATCACCTTAGGGTTTTCTACCCTTTAAACTCTTGAATTTTTCATATTTTAACATTACAATAAAGAATTCTACCTTAAGAAGTGTTCTATAATACCCTAGGTTCATCAACAACTAATAATAAGCTAAACCCCCACCAATTCCCATAAGTTCATAATAGGGTTAACCTCTAATTTCTACCATGATTATGATTCTCCTAATTTCTATAAATTTAAAGGAATAATTCAAGTTTGGAGTGTAATGAAACCTTACCTCAAAGATGAAAACCCCCAAAAAACTGAAGAAAATTGACTCCTGCTAAGCTCTTGGTCGTTTTTAGAAAAGTTGGAATGAAAAATGGGTTTCTGAGCATTAAAGCTAAAAATACTGCATATTAGCCACAGCAGTGGTACGATCGTTGCTGTAGCGGCACTGTTGCAGGAGAGGATCTGCCGCAGCTATGGATCCTAGGCCAAATGGAGCTACTATTACGGGGATAATTCTGCCGCTACAGCAGCAATTCTATTGCTGCAGCGAGCCCAAACTAGTAACTTGATACTTGGTCCCTGTTCTAGCCATTTCACAATACACTTCTCAAAATTTGATATTACGATCTAACCCTTTCATGATAATTACTATAACCGAAGTTCTACTAACCTATTTTATGCACCGAAAGTTGTTATGAATTCCTAAACTTGTCCTCTAATACAAAATCAAATTAAAACTACCAGCTAATGGTCTAATAACTACCAAATTTCCCTAGACTACCACACACTCAAAATTTTCCTAAGACTAGGCCAACCCTAAATTTTCAATTTTTGTTCTAAGGGAAGACTAAGCGATGGCTCTACTCTCTATTTTAGCATAACGTGATTTGGGTCATTACATGAAATCCCAACAAATATTCCATTGATTTGAGACTAAGCTGAAGCTTTTGAGTAGAAGGAATTGAAGAGATCAATCAAAAGATTATATCATTTTATTTAAGACTTTATAAAGATTGTAATTCCTGCATATATTATTGAAATCAAATATTATTGTTTTTCTCTATTTTCTTTGTTTTGATTGTTATTTTTTAGGAAAGAAACTTTTAGTTGCTTACAAATTGGCACGCCCAGTGGGACAATCTTTACCTCTCATCTGTTCTCTTTAAAGTTTAAACTATCAATATGACTGTAATGAATATCAATACTAAATCTGATGTTATTGAGGATGTTGATTCCACAGATGACTTGAAAATTTTCCTGGAGATTGTTGGAGAAATTAAGAGTAAATCCATAATATTGGGACAAAAGGTAATTCAAGTACCATCCTAGTCATCTCATGTTTTTGGTTCATCTTATCCAAAAGAGGAATCCTCTGCATATATGCTACAACAAGGAAACAACATTGTTGAGGTGGTACATTATTGAGGTGGTAGAAAGAACTTTGGTTTGACTAAGGATGTCATAAGAACACCATCTCTAGTTCAACGATCCCTTAATGTAGAATGATGGTGATGTCTTGAGCACTAGATCTGCTCCAATGTTACCTTATGTCACTTATCAATCCAAGCTCTATCTAACTGATGATTCATACTATTCTTCATCCTTTGTGGTGGTAGTGAAAGTAATAGCAACTAAATTTTCCACCATAAAAACAACTTAAATTTTTTATAAAATCAGTTGAAGGCCCATTGAAATGCATCAAAGGTCAAGATACCTGATACAGGTGGGACAAGTGGTCCAACAAGTACACGACCTTTCACACGAAGCCAAGCTCGGGAATTACAAAAACTCCAAGCCTTGTTCATGCAAATGGCTGTGTGTAAGTTGGTGATTGAACCACCTAAGGATATAAATGTTTTTAAGTGTGAAGAGGGACCTTGAAGTGTAACAAACTTACACTCCAAGAACGGCCCCCATGACAAGGGCAAGCTGGTCATTTTGCCTCATTTTACCTTGTAATATAAATAGAACATATTAGGGTTATTTGAGTAGTTCTCCCATCAGATTTTTGAACATAACACTTGTGATATTTTGGGTTCTCTCTCTCTAAACCATCCCACAAGAAGAGGGATACTTGTGTTGTATCTTGTCTAGAAATAAGGATCTTGAGGTCATAGAGTTCCTCTTGGTCCAAGTAAGAACTTGGTGTTAATATTCAATAGTCTTAGGGCCCTCTCTTGTTGTTAGGGTTCTTAGACTCTTGAATATTTCATGTCAAGTTACTATCTTTTTGTGATCTTGTTAATGTTGTTTTTGTAATCTTAAAGTCTAGTGAAGCCGTGTGGGGCTCTTTCGATTCACTAGCACTTGTTGAAACTTGTTGATCTTGTGTTGGTTTTGTTGATTTCGTGGCTGGTTGTTGACTACTTGTGTGTTGTAGACTTGATATTGTATCATTTGGTATCAGAGCAAGGCTGGTTGTGTTCCTACACTACCAATCTTGGGCTATCTCGATTTAAAAAAAATAAAAATGGAAATATGTCTTGGTCAAAAAAAAAAAAAAAGAGAAATCTGTCCATCTTGTTATCTTGGCTGAGCATGGTGTTTGTGTGTTTAGATCTAGGTGTTATTTTACTTTTTTAGTGTGTTTCTAGTGTTGGTTTCTTTCTCACCAACACTAAAAGTGTCTAGATCTAAAGTTGAGCTTATGATATTGACCATTGTTGTGGTGACTTGAAGTGGGCCGTAGGTTGTACCTTGTTGATGACCATTGGTGGTTTTTGTGTTATGTTCTTGAAGAAGTTGATATTGTGTTCTTGAAGGTTGTTGTGGTGTTCATCTTTTTCTTCATCTATTCTTACAACTTAAGACCACAAAAGTATAAAATAGATCCAAAAGGTTGTAAGACAAAAGTTATAAAGTTGTTGGTGAGAAGACTTGCACACATCTCTTCCTAGACTTGACAACCACTTTTCCTTAAAACACGGAACCTTGTTTTGTGGGATTAGTATAGTCAAATCTTACCTTTTGAGTTTGAAAAGTTGAAAAATAGTACAAGACTTTACCTTCCCTCCAAAACCATTGTCATCCATTACAAGTTGTGTGAATCTTGAAATTTCAGATTTGTAACAAAAAAAATAAATCGTGTGGGACCAAGACCAATTGCACGCTGCCACATCACTAATAAGCTCAAATTTGGATACTCTTTTCCTAGTTTGTAATGGTTGATTCTTGGTTTCCTTACTTGGTTCTAGAACTAATTAACAAACTAGTACATTCCTACTATGTTGTCAATTAGTCCTTTGAATCCGTTGTTCGTGTCAACGATTACTTGGGTTTTTTTTATCTTTTGAATACGTTGTTACTTCTTGGTTCTAGTCCGACGAGAATTCTTTAAGTCTTCAAACAAAAATCCATTCCGGATAAGAGCTTATTCATACCTTAAAGGATTCACGGTTACTAGCCAATCTACAACACTTGTAGAGCTAAAGCGTGAGGTGATCCAAAGAGTGTAATACCTTGGCAATGGAAGGGACCACGTCCCACAATGTGGATAATATTGCTCTTGACTCTATGAGGGCCACTGTTGAGGCCTTTACCCGAACACTTGAAAAGTTGAATACGGACTTTGGGGCTGTGAGAGGGGATTTGGAAGCAATAAAGGGAGAAGTGTCGACTATTAGTGGGAGATTAGAACAAGTGGAGAGTCAAAGGAACTCTCGGCCTTCTACTCCTCTACATGTTTCTACCAATGGGAATGATAGAACTTCCTCCGATCCCATCACTCCCGAAATATTGCACCAAATGCTAAATACACCCCAAGCTCCACTAAATGCTGCAAGCCAAACCATTCTTTTCCCTCCAAATCGTGACCCCACTAGACCAATACATTTCCAAAATTCTCAAGTCCCACAAGAGGAATTTGGACGTCAAGTACCTCCGCTAAATTCGAACCCTCTATTCCAAGCTCCATTAAACCAAAGACCACCACCTCCACAAAATCCAATTCTTCCAAATCAAGTCCAAAATGCCCAAAACCGTCCAGCCCACTTTGAGGAATATGGTAGAGAGGAATATGAAGGATATGGAGCCTTTGATGATGCTTACATGAGGATGGAGGAGTTGAGAGGGGGTCGTGGTGATCTAAGGAGATACCGAGGGTATGGAGAAAGGGGAAATCGACACCAAGAGAGAGATATAGGCATCAACATCATCAAGTTGAGCCTACCCATCTTTAAAGGTGAAAGTGACCCCGAGGCATACTTATCTTGGGAATCGGCTTGTCACAAAGTTTTCCAAGTTAATGATATCTCGGAAGAAAAAAAAGGTTGCTATGCTATAGCTCATTTTGAGGGTTATGCTAATACTTGGTGGGAGTACATCAAGCGGTTTGGTAATGAAGTAGTTGATGGACAGGTGGGAGTACATCAAGCGATTTGGTAATGAAGTAGTTGATGGACAGCCACCACCTTGGTTTCGGTTGAGGTACTTGATGAGACAATGGTACCTTCTCGAGAGATATCGCCATGAGTTGCTTGTTAGATTGTACAACTTGCGTCAAGGTAACAAGAGTGTGATGGTGTATTTTGATGAGTTTCAACAACTCATGTTGAAACTTGATCATCGTGGGGAACAAATCAGTCATGACGTCATCTGATTCAAGTGTGGGTTGAACAAAGAGATCTCCACTCATTTAACACTTCACAAGTTTGATACCGTTGATATTATTCTCCAAGCGTCTCTTGAGATTCAAAGGGAACTTAAAGAGAGAGCGTCTTTCAAGGCAAGGGGACAAGCCACCTCGGGCTGGTCGAAAAACAAGGACCAACCCGCCACTACAAGGCTGCCCGAACCCAAAACAGTCCACAACTTTCCTCCAAAATCGGAAGCTGACAAGTATCCTAACCCAAAGGGATTTCAAGTTTCAAGTGCCAAGGTTGGGGGAATAAGGCCAATGAATGTCCAAACCGAGGCAATTTGATCCTACAGGAAGGGAGATTGTATTACCTTGGTGAAGAGGTGGACCCTAAAAAAGGAGAGGATGAGATCGAGCCTCAAGATGGAGAGAAAACGGATAATGGACCACATGATGATGATGGTGATGATGGTGAAGATGTTTATCCGTAAAAAGGAGAGTGTGCGATTCCAAACTTTGTGGTTAGGCGCGTCATGATTAGTAAGGCAATCGATGACCCAAGCCAAAGGGAAAATCTATTCCATACTAAATGTCTTGTAAAGGGGAATGTGTGCACCTTGGTGATCGATAGTGGTAGTTGTACAAATGTTGTTAGTAATGCTATGGTAAATTTCTTGAAGCTACCAACTTCACCGCACACTAGTCCTTACAAGTTACAATGGTTGAATGAATGTGGTGAATTAAAGGTCACAAGGCAATGTGTGATACGGTTTAAGGTGGGAAGCTACCACGATGAAGTGCTTTGTGACGTGATACCAATGAAAGCATGTCACTTGTTGCTAGGTAGACCTTGGCAATATGATAGGTATACCAAAAATGATGGGAGGTCCAATCGATATACACTTGAGAAGAATGGCTGAAAGGTTACACTTCATCCTCTTTCGCCTTCCCAAGTAAATGAGTGGCATCAAAGGATGAGAGAATTGAAGGAAAAGGGAAAGGAATCCGAAAAGGGAGAAAAAAAGGGAATTTCGTAGGTGGGGCAGTAGGGGCATCCGAGGCTACCTCAACATCAAAAGGGGTGGAAAACATGGTGATGTTGGTTAGGAAGAAGGAACTCTTCGTGGATCATGATGAGGACACGCCTATGTTACTTTTGGCTCATTGTTTTAATACTAACCCCACTAATTCTTCCGTTTCTCCTTTGATTTCTTGTGTGTTGTAGGATTATGAAGATGTATTTCCTAAAGAACTTCCGCAAGGATTGCCCCCACTTCGGGGAATTGAGCACCAAATTGACTTTGTGCCGGGATCACAATTACCAAACAAGCTGGCTTATAGGGGCAACCCTACGGACACCAAAAAATTGCAACGTCAAGTTGAGGAGCTCCTCAACAAAGGGTATATCAAGGAGAGCATGAGTCTGTGTGCGGTGCCGGTGCTATTAGTTCCCAAAAAGGACGGTTGACTGCCGAGCCATCAATAAGATTACGGTAAAATATCGCCACCCTATTCCTCGATTAGATGACATGCTAGATGAATTGAATGGTTCATGTTTGTTTTCCAAGATTGATTTAAGAAGTGGCTATCACCAAATAAGAATGCAACCCGGTGATGAATGGAAAACCGCCTTCAAGACCAAGTTTAGTCTCTATGAATGGATGGTTATGCCCTTCGCCCTAACAAACGCTCCAAGTACTTTTATGAGGCTAATGAATCATGTGATGAGGCCATTTATTGGAAAGTTTATTGTTGTCTATTTTGATGATTTCATGGTGTATATCAAGTCTTTAGAAAAGCATGTGATGCATTTACAATGTGTGCTTGATGTCCTTAGAAAGGAAAAATTTTATGCAAATCTGGAAAAGTGCTCTTTTGGTGTTAATGAAGTTGTTTTCTTGGGTTTTGTTGTTAGTTCAAGAGGGGTCAAAGTGGATGAATCCAAGATAAATGCTATCAAAAATTGGCCAACCCCACAAACCATTGGAGAAGTAAGAAGCTTCCACGGGTTGGTAAGTTTTTATAAAAGGTTTGTCAAAGGATTTAGCACCATAGCCGCCCCCTTGACCGAGTTCATTCGGAAAGAACAACCCTTTAAGTGGGGTGACGAGCCAGCTAAGGGTTTTGAAGCCTTGAAAGCTATGCTCATCTCCGCGCCTTTGTTACAATTGCCCGACTTTGATAAGACGTTCGAAGTCGAGTGCGATGCTAGTAAAGTAGGCGTAGGGGCTGTTTTGATGCAAGATTTAAAACCCATTGCTTACTTTAGTGAAAAGCTCAAAGGAGCAACTTTAAACTACTCCACGTATGATTTAGAGTTGTATGCCTTGATTTGAGCCTTGACCACTTGGCAACACTACTTATGGCCTAAGGAGTTTGTGATCCGAACGTACCATGAATCCTTAAAGCATTTTCGGGCCCAAGACAAGCTTAACAAATGGCATGCCAAATGGATTGAGTTTCTTGAGACCTTCCCTTATGTTAGCCAATACAAAAAGGGTAAGGACAATGTGGTAGCCGATGTTTTATCTAGAAAACATGCTCTTGTGTCCACTTTGTCATCAAAATTGATGGGTTTTTAGAGCTTAAGAGGATTGTATCCCAAGGACCCTCACTTTGCTCCTATCTTTAGGGAATGCGAAGAATTGGGTAGGGACAAGTGGGATACGGCTAGAGGTTCAAATCCCTATGCCAAATTTGATGGTTACTTATTCAAAGGTAGACGATTATGTGTACCCTCTAGCTCTTGAAGAGAGTTGTTTGTGAGGGAAGCACATAATGGCTGTCTAATGGGTCATTTTGGGGTCGAAAAGACCTTCGGAATATTGGAGGAGCAATTCTATTGGCCCAAAATGCGCAAGGATGTGGCTAGGATTTGCGGCCAATGTGTAGAGTGCAAGAGAGACAAATCTTGGCTCCTACCCCATGGGTTGTACACCCCACTGCCCACCCCTCTACGTCCTTGGCTTGATATATCTATGGATTTTGTATTGGGGCTGCCAAGGACTCGACGAGGCCGGGATAGTATTTTTGTTGTAGTTGACCGATTTTCTAAAATGGGGCACTTTATCCCTTGCTCTAAATGTGATGACGCACCTAGCGTGAACTCTTTATTTGTTGATAATGTTGTTAAATTGCATGGTGTTCTGAGGACCATTGTGAGTGATAGGGACTGTAAGTTCCTAAGCCACTTTTGGAAGTCCATGTGGGGTAGGCTTGGTACCAAGTTGTTGTTCTCTACGTCCTGCCACCCATAAACCAATGGCCAAACAGAAGTAGTAAATAGGACTTTGGGTGCTATGCTACGTTCCATGGTTAAGGGAAAAATGACTTCTTGGGAAGAGCACTTACCATTGATTGAATTTGCTTATAACTGTGTCATACACTCAAGTACGGGAATGACTCCCTTTGAGTGTGTATACGGCCTCAACCCCCTTACCCCTTTGGATTTAACGCCTTTGACAAGTGATCTCATGATTAGCTTATATGGAAGCAAGCGGGCAGATTATTTGAAGAAGTTACATAAGAAGGTGCGGCTTCAACTTGAGAAGAAAAACCAAGAAATGGCAAGGAGGGCCAACAAGGGGAGAACGAAATTCATTCTTGAACCGGGAGATTGGGTGTGGGTGCATATTTGGAAGGATAGGTTTACATCTCAAAGAAACTCCAAATTGATTCCTAGAGGTGATGGTCCATTCCAAGTACATGAGAGAATCAATTACAACGCCTACAAGATTGACCTTCCACCGGAATATCAAGTGCACAACACTTTTAATGTTTGTGATCTCTCTCTAGTGGATGTGGTTGAAGATGACCAATTGCTGAATTTGAGGTCAAATTCCTCTCAAGATGGAGAGGATGATACGGGTGGGACAAGCTGTCCAACAAGTACATGACCTTTCACACGAAGCCAAGCTCGGGAATTACAAAAACTCCAAGCCTTGTTCATGCAAATGGCCGTATGTGAGTTGGTAATTGAACCACCTAAGGATCTAAATGTTCTTAAGTGTGAAGAGGGACCTTGAAGTGTAATAAACTTACACTCCAAGGCCGTCCCCCATGACAAGGGCAAGCTGGTCATTTTGCCTCATTTTGCCTTGTAATATAAATAGAACATATTAGGGTTATTTGAGTAGTTCTCCCATCAGATTTTTGAACATAACACTTGTGATATTTTGGGTTCACTCTCTCTAAACCATCCCACAAGAAGAGGGATACTTGTGTTGTATCTTGGCTAGAAACAAGGATCTTGAGGTCATAGAGTTCCTCTTGGTCCAAGTAAGAACTTGGTGTTAATATTCAATAGTCTTAGGGTCCTCTCTTGTTGTTAGGGTTCTTATACTCTTGAATATTTTATGTCAAGTTACTATCTTTTTGTGATCTTGTTAATGTTGTTTTTGTAATCTTAAAGTCTAGTGAAGCCGTGTGGGGCTCTTTCGATTCACTAGCACTTGTTGAAACTTGTTGATCTTGTGTTGGTTTTGTTGATTTCGTGGCTGGTTGTTAACTACTTGTGTGTTGTAGACTTGATATTGTGTCATTTGGTATCAGAGCAAGGCTGGTTGTGTTCCTACACTACCAATCTTGGGCTATCTCGGTTTTAAAAAAAAAAAAAAAAAAAAAAAAAAGGAAATCTGTCTTGGTAAAAAAAAAAAAAAGAGAAATCTGTCCATCTTGTTATCTTGGCCGAGCATGGTGTTTGTGTGTTTAGATCTAGGTATTATTTTACTTGTTTAGTGTGTTTCTAGTGTTGGTTTCTTTCTCACCAACACTAAAAGTGTCTAGATCTAAAGTTGAGCTTATGATATTGACCATTGTTGTGGTGACTTGAAGTGGGCCGTAGGTTGTACCTTGTTGATGACCATTGGTGGTTTTTGTGTTATGTTCTTGAAGAAGTTGATGTTGTGTTCTTGAAGGTTGTTGTGGTGTTCATCTTTTTCTTCATCTATTCTTACAACTTAAGACCACAAAAGTATAAAATAGATCCAAAAGGTTGTAAGACAAAAGTTATAAAGTTGTTGGTGAGAAGACTTGCACACATCTCTTCCTAGACTTGACAACCACTTTTCCTTAAAACACGGAACCTTGTTTTGTGGGATTAGTATAGTCAAATCTTACCTTTTGAGTTTGAAAAGTTGAAAAATAGTACAAGACTTTACCTTCCCTCCAAAACCATTGTCATCCATTACAAGTTGTGTGAATCTTGAAATTTCAGATTTGTAACCAAAAAAAAAAAAATCGTGTGGGACCAAGACCAATTGCATGCTGCCACGTCACTAATAAGCTCAAATTTGTATACTCTTTTCCTAGTTTCTAATGGTTGATTCTTGGTTTACTTACTTGGTTCAAGAACTAATTAACAAACTAGTACATTCCTACTAGGTTGTCAATTAGTCCTTTGAATTCGTTGTTCGTGTCAACGATTACTTGGGTGCTTTTTATCTTTTGAATACGTTGTTACTTCTTGGTTCTAGTCCGACGAGAATTCTTTGAGTCTTCAAACAAAAATCCATTCCGGATAAGAGCCTATTCATACCTTAAAGGATTCACGGTTACTAGCCAATCTACAACACTTGTAGAGCTAAAGCGTGAGGTGATCCAAAGAGTGTAATACCTTGGCAATGGAAGGGACCACATCTCACAATGTGGATAATATTGCTCTTGACTCTATGAGGCCACTCTTGAGGACGTTATCCGAACACTTGAAAAGTTGAATACGGACTTTGGGGCTGTGAGAGGGGATTTGGAAGCAATAAAGGGAGAAGTGTCGACTATTAGTGGGAGATTAGAACAAGTGGAGAGTCAAAGGAACTCTCGGCCTTCTAATCCTCTACATGTTTCTACCAATGGGCATGATAGAACTTCCTCCGCAACCATCACTCCCGAAACATTGCACCAAATGCTAAATACACCCCAAGCTCCACTAAATGCTGCAAGCCAAACCATTCCTTTCCCTCCAAATCGTGACCCCACTAGACCAATACATTTCTAAACTTCTCAAGTCCCACAAGAGGAATTTGGACGTCATGTACCTCCGCTAAATCCGAACCCTCCATTCCAAGCTCCATTAAACCAAAGACCACCACCTCCACAAAATCCAATTCTTCTAAATCAAGTCCAAAATGCCCAAAACCGTCCAGCCCACTTTGAGGAATATGGTAGAGAGGAATATGAAGGATATGAAGCCTTTGATGATGCTTACATAAGGAAGGAGGAGATGAGAGGGGGTCGTGGTGATCCAAGGAGATACCGAGGGTATGGAGAAAGGGGAAACCGACACCAAGAGAGAGATGTAGGTATCAACATCATCAAGTTGAGCCTACCCATCTTTAAAGGTGAAAGTGACCCCGAGGCATACTTAGCTTGGGAATCGTCTTGTGACAAAGTTTTCCAAGTTAATTATATCTCGGAAGAAAAAAATGGTTGCTATGCTATAGTTCATTTTGAGGGTTATGCTAATACTTGGTGGGAGTACATCAAGCGGTTTTGGTTGAGGTACTTGATGAGACAATGGTACCTTCTCGAGAGATATCGCCATGAGTTGCTTGCTAGATTATACAACTTGCGTCAAGGTAACAAGAGTGTGATGGTGTATTTTGATGAGTTTCAACAACTTATATTGAAAATTGATCATCGTGGGGAACAAATCAGTCATGACGTCATTAGATTCAAGTGTGGGTTGAACAAAGAGATCTCCACTCATTTAACACTTCACAAGTTTGATACCATTGACGGTATTTTCCAAGCGGCTCTTGAGATTGAAAGGGAACTTAAAGAGAGAGCGTATTTCAAGGCAAGGGGACAAGCCACCTCGGGCTGGCCCAAAAACAAGGACCAACCCGCCACTACAAGGATGCCCGAGCCCAAAATAGTCCACAACTTTTCTCCAAAACTGGAAGCTGACAAGTATCCTAACCCAAAGGGATTCCAATGTTTCAAGTGCCAAGGTTGGGGGCATAAGGCCAATGAATGTCCAAACCGACGCAATGTGATCCTACCGGAAGGGAGATTGTATTACCTTGGTGAGGAAGTGGACCCTAAAAAAGGAGAGGATGAGGCCGAGCCTCAAGATGGAGAGAAAACCGATAATGGACGACATGATGATGATGGTGATGATGGTGAAGATGTTTATCCGCAAGAAGGGGAGTGTACGATTCCAAACTTTATGGTTAGGTGCGTCATGATTAGTAAGGCAATCGATGACCCAAGCCAAAGGGAAAATCTATTCCATACTAAATGTCTTGTAAAGGGGAATGTGTGCACCTTGGTGATCGATAGTGGTAGTTGTACAAATGTTGTTAGTAATGCTATGGTAAATTTCTTGAAGCTACCAACTTCACCGCACACTAGTCCTTACAAGTTACAATGGTTGAATGAATATGGTGAATTAAAGGTCACAAGGCAATGTGTAATACAGTTTAAGGTGGGAAGCTACCACGATGAAGTGCTTTGTGATGTGATACCAATGCAAGCATGTCACTTGTTGCTAGGTAGACCTTGGCAATATGATAGGTATACCAAAAATGATGGGAGGTACAATCGATATACACTTGAGAAGAATGGCTGAAAGGTTACACTTCATCCTCTTTCGCCTTCCCAAGTAAATGAGTGGCATCAAAGGATGAGAGAATTGAAGGAAAAGGGAAAGGAATCCGAAAAGGGAGAAAAAAAGGGAATTTCGTAGGTGGGGCAGTAGGGGCATCCGAGGCTACCTCAACATCAAAAGGGGTGGAAAACATGGTGATGTTGGTTAGGAAGAAGGAACTCTTCGTGGATCATGATGAGGACACGCCTATGTTACTTTTGGCTCATTGTTTTAATACTAACCCCACTAATTCTTCCATTTCTTCTTTGATTTTTTGTGTGTTGCAGGATTATGAAGATGTATTTCCTAAAGAACTTCCGCAAGGATTTCCCCCACTTCGGGGAATTGAGCACCAAATTGACTTTGTACTGGGATCACAATTACCAAACAAGCCGGCTTATAGGGGCAACCCTACGGACACCAAAAAATTACAACGTCAAGTTGAGGAGCACCTCAACAAAGGGTATATCAATGAGAGCATGAGTCCGTGTGCGGAGCTGGTGCGATTAGTTCCCAAAAAGGATGGATGACTGCCGAGCCATCAATAAGATTACGGTAAAATATCGCCACCCTATTCCTCAGTTAGATGACATGCTAGATGAATTGAATAGTTCATGTTTGTTTTCCAAGATTGATTAAAGAAGTGGCTATCACCAAATAAGAATGCAACCCAGTGATGAATGGAAAACCGCCTTCAAGACCAAGTTTAGTCTCTATGAATGGATGGTTATGCCCTTCGGCCTAACAAACGCTCCAAGTACTTTTATGAGGCTAATGAATCATGTGATGAGGCCATTTATTGGAAAGTTTGTTGTTGTCTATTTTGATGATGTCTTGGTGTATAGCAAGTCTTTAGAAAAGTATGTGATGTATTTACAATGTTTTCTTGATGTCCTTAGAAAGGAAAAATTGTATGCAAATCGGGAAAAGTGCTCTTTTGGTTTTAATGAAGTTGTTTTCTTGGGTTTTGTTGTTAGTTCAAGAGGGGTCAAAGTGGATGAATCCAAGATAAATGCTATCAAAAATTGGCCAACCCCACAAACCATTGGAGAAGTAAGAAGCTTCCACGGGTTGGTAAGTTTTTATAGAAGGTTTGTCAAAGGATTTAGCACCATAGCCGCCCCCTTGACCGAGTTCATTCGGAAAGAACAACCCTTTAAGTGGGGTGACGAGCAAGCTAAGGGTTTTGAAGCCTTGAAAGCTATGCTCATCTCCGCGCCTTTGTTACAATTGACCGACATTGATAAGACGTTCGAAGTCGAGTGTGATGCTAGTAAAGTAGGCATAGGGTCTGTTTTGATGCAAGATTTAAAACCCATTGCTTACTTTAGTGAAAAGCTCAAAGGAGCAACTTTAAACTACTCCACGTATGATTTAGAGTTGTATGCCTTGATTCGAGCCTTGGCCACTTGGCAACACTACTTATGGCCGAAGGAGTTTGTGATCCGAACGTACCATGAATCCTTATAGAATCTTCGGGTCCAAGACAAGCTTAACAAATGGCATGCCAAATGGATTGAGTTTCTTGAGACCTTCCCTTATGTTAGCCAATACAAAAAGGGTAAGGACAATGTGGTAGCCGATGTTTTGTCTAGAAAACATGCTCTTGTGTCCACTTTGTCATCAAAATTGATGGGTTTTTAGAGCTTAAGAGGATTGTATCCAAAGGACCCTCACTTTGCTCCTATCTTTAGGGAATGCGAAGAATTGGGTAGGGACAAGTGGGATACGGCTAGAGGTTCAAATCCCTATGCCAAATTTGATGGTTACTTATTCAAAGGTAGATGATTATGTGTACCCTCTAGCTCTTGAAGAGAGTTGTTTGTGAGGGAAGCACATGATGGCGGTCTAATGGGTCATTTTGGGGTCGAAAAGACCTTCGGAATATTGGAGGAGCAATTCTATTGGCCCAAAATGTGCAAGGATGTGGCTAGGATTTACGGCCAATGTGTAGAGTGCAAGAGAGCCAAATCTCGGCTCCTACCCCACGGGTTGTACACCCCACTGCCCACCCCTCTACGTCCTTGGCTTGATATATCTATGGATTTTGTGTTGGGGCTGCTAAGGACTCGATGAGGCCGGGATACTATTTTTGTTGTAGTTGACCAATTTTCTAAAATGGCGTACTTTATCCCTTGCTCTAAATGTGATGACGCACCTAGCGTGGACTCTTTATTTGTTGATAATGTTGTTAAATTGCATGGTGTTCCGAGGACCATTGTGAGTGATAGGGACTCTAAGTTCCTAAGCCACTTTTGGAAGTCCATGCGGGGTAGGCTTGGTACCAAGTTGTTGTTCTCTACGTCCGGCCACCCACAAACCAATGGCCAAACGGAAGTAGTAAATAGGACTTTGGGTGCTATGCTACGTTCCATGGTTAAGGGAAAAATGACTTCTTGGGAAGAGCACTTAACATTGATTGAATTTGCTTATAACTGTGTCATACACTCAAGTACGGGAATGACTCCCTTTGAGTGTGTATACGGCCTCAACCCCCTTACCCCTTTGGATTTAACACCTTTGACAAGTGATCTCATGATTAGCTTAGATGGAAGCAAGCGGGAAGATTATTTGAATAAGTTACATGAGAAGGTGCGGCTTCAACTTGAGAAGAAAAACCAAGAAATGGCAAGGAGGGCCAATAAGGGGAGAAAGAAATTCATTCTTGAACCGGGAGATTGGGTGTGGGTGCATATTTGGAAGGATAGGTTTCCATCTCAAATAAAGTCCAAATTGATTCCTATAGGTGATGGTCCATTCCAAGTACTTGAGAGAATCAATTACAACGCCTACAAGATTGACCTTCCACCGGAATATCAAGTGCACAACACTTTCAATGTTTGTGATCTCTCTCTAGTGGATGCGGTTGAAGATGAACAAATGCTGAATTTGAGGTCAAATTCCTCTCAAGATGGAGAGGATGATACGGGTGGGACAAGTTGTCCAACAAGTACACGACCTTTCACACGAAGCCAAGCTCGGGAATTACAAAAACTCCAAGCCTTGTTCATGCAAATGGCCGTATGTGAGTTGGTAATTGAACCACCTAAGGATCTAAATGTTTTTAAGTGTGAAGAGGTACCTTGAAGTGTAATAAACTTACACTCCAAGGCCGTCCCCCATGACAAGGGCAAGCTGGTCATTTTGCCTCATTTTGCCTTGTAATATAAATAGAACATATTAGGGTTATTTGAGTAGTTCTCCTATCAGATTTTTGAACATAACACTTGTTATATTTTGGGTTCTCTCTCTCTAAACCAGCCCACAAGAAGAGGGATACTTGTGTTGTATCTTGGCTAGAAACAAGGATCTTGAGGTCATAGAGTTCCTCTTGGTCCAAGTAAGAACTTGGTGTTAATATTCAATAGTCTTAGGGTCCTCTCTTGTTGTTAGGGTTCTTAGACTCTTGAATCTTTTATGTCAAGTTACTATATTTTTGTGATCTTGTTAATGTTGTTTTTGTAATCTTGAAGTCTAGTGAAGCCGTGTGGGGCTCTTTCGATTCACTAGCACTTGTTGAAACTTGTTGATCTTGTGGTTGTTTTGTTGATTTTGTGGCTGGTTGTTGACTTCTTGTGTGTTGTAGACTTGATATTGTATCAATAACCAAATTATCAAGTTGATGAATTTGATGTAGAGCATGGAGAAAGGAGAATCCACTCAACAACATGTGAAGCTTCATGAAGCACAAGACAAATGAGAGTCCTTGACAAAACATGAAATAATGATCGAGGAGTTTCAAGTGTACGCAGAAGGTATGGTTCCCATTGATCACTTAATTGACTTAATCATGGAGGCGATCAAAGATAAATCTAAGTCCACATCCAAATCTTCTCTCACATATGTAAAGTCGTATATGCAAAAGATTGATAAATTAAAAATGCATGTTGGCTATCAAACTCCTAAGTTGTAGCAATTCAACGATAAGGAAAATCTGAAGTTGAAACTTGCAATAATGCTGGAATATATGGTGATCATCTTATCAAAAAGTTTGTTCGATTTCTCAAAGGATATGCTTTTGATTAGTACGCAGATATCGAACTTAGTTTCATCGATAGCTAGGAGCACTTGGAGCAAGAATTCCTTAGCCATTTTTATAGCACAAAGTGTGTTATGAGCATGATAGAGCTTATTAATGCCTATCAAAGGAATGATGAGCGAGCCATTGACTTTATCAATTGCTAGAAGATCTTGAGCCTTAACTACAAAGACCACCTTAGTGAAACTTTTGGGATCAAAGTATACATTCAAGGTATGCATTTTGATCTTCGTTACATATTGCACGCGATAAAACCTAAAATATTTGAAGAACTAGAAACTTATGCTCATAATTTGAAACTAAGTATGGCTAAAAGTAGAGACCATGGGTTGCATGACTTTGAACCTCATGAAGAAAAAATACATGATATTAATAATAAGGGCAAGCTTTCATACAGAATTGAAACCAAAGTGTCTATGTAAACTGAAATGCTCCTCGATGCATGATCCTAAGCTACAAGTTGAAATGCTCCTCAATACACGAGCCTAATTTGCAAGATAAAAGAACCTTAAAAAACATGTCATGTATGAAACTTTCTAATTAAGCTAAATCTTCAAGTCAAGAAGTTCCTTAAATTTGAGCTAAAGTCTTTAAATTATGATGCTCCTCGATGCACGAGTCAAGACTGTAAGTTGAAATGCTCCTAAAAACACGAGCCTAAATTATATGTCATAAAGCTCATCAAATTCAAGCTACATTTACATGCTGAAACATTCCTCAAAGAATGATACAAAACTACAAGTTGAAGTGCTCCTAGACATATGAGCCTAAACTGTATGTCATAAAGCTTATAAAATTCAAGCTACATCTGCATACCCAAATGCTCCACGACATATGAGCCTAACTGCAAGTTGAAACACTCATCAATGTATGAGTCTAAACTGAAAGTTGAAAGGCTCCTTGATGAACGAGCCTAAAATGCATGTCATGTATGAAGCTCGTCAAATTGAGCAAAATCTTCAAATCAATAAGCTCCTCAAATTTAAGTTAAAATCTTCAAATTGTAATGCTTCCCGATGCACAAGCCTAAACTATACGTCATGAAGATCCTTAAATTTGGTCCAAATCTTCAAGTTGTAAAACTCTTCAATTAAATCGAGCTATATTCTTGAGTTACAAAGATCTTCAAATTTGAGCTAAATTTTCAAGTTACAACACACTGCAAAATTGAGCAAAGTCTTGAAGTCACAAAAGCTCTATGAAAATGAGCTAAATCTTCAAGTTGAATAATCTTAACCCACATGAATTTAAATTGCTTACAACATAACAAAAAAGGGTGTCTGCTATGTTGAAAACCTCAAATAAGGCAGCCAAAGAAAAAGTTAAAGCATAAAAAAGCTATTTTTTGAACTACGTTATGACTTGATCCTCTTCATCGAGGTATGTAGGCGCTTAGAGTTACATTCTAAGTTCAGTATCATAAGTTTAACAAAGAAAGGTGTGGCATGATGTGATCACCAAAATTAAAGTTGGAGGCAACATATTAGTTCTTTCAAATGAGGAGCCATATATAGCTGAAAACTCACTGCGGTAGATTCATTGATCAACTTAAAATTTAATTCAAGTTGATCCTGAAAGATTTTTGCTCTAATATTTGAGATATTGCATCTTGTGGAATCTAGTTTCTTCAAAATTAATAGAATCTCAATTCCGTCATTCATACATCAAAAATAAATAATTTTGCAGAGATACGCCAAAACTTACTCGCCAAAGTTGAAAAGGAATACACCAATGATTTCTTACCAAGCATGTGCTGATCCCTTGTAAAATAAGGGATGATGTTTTCACGGTGACAATGGCACGAAACTTCAAGTCAACATGGTCAAAGTTTTGCCATATATATACATCAACCTGTCATTATGAATACAATTTTAATGGCTTAAAGTTTAGAGTACTCGATGCTGAAAACAAATCTCCACCGATGCAAAAATAAGTATGCGCCCCTTGCTTTGCTTCTAATTATCCATCGTCGAGTAGCAGAAGGTTTTTTCTCTATTTTTTTTGCCAAAGCTTGGACTAAGAATTCACCATTCACGTCTTCGACGAACTAAAAGAAGAGGACACTCTATGCACTTTGCTTGTTAAGAATAGAATTTTGGAGTTTACTCTTTGTCAAGTCAAAAATAAGGATGTTGCCTTGCTAATGTTGGGTAGGACTTATCGAAGCCTCCATGGTGCCAATGGCATGATGCTTCAGTTCTGCATGCTGAAAGTTTTTTCATATATATGCTTCAGCTCATCATGATAAATACAGTTCTAATGGTTTAAATTTAGAGCCCTCTCTAATTTAAATGTTGAAGATAAGTCTCCATCAATACATAAATTAGTATGCGGCCCTTGGTTTTCTTTTTATTCTCCTTCACCGAGCAACAGAAGATACTTTCTCTACTTTTTGGACATATCTTGGAACAAGAGTTCACCATACACATCTTCGATGAACTAAAAGAAAAGGACGCTCCATGTGCTTTACTTGTTAATAATGGAATTTTGGAGTGTACCCTTTGTCAAGTCAAAGATAAGGATGCTGTCGCCAAATTTGGGTAGGACTACTCCAAGTATTTTTCTCTCCAAGCTACAAGGTTGATATGGGTACATACTTGAGCACCAAGTATGGAATGTGGTTCCTCAAAAAAAAATCTTGTAGAAGGATTATGTGCATAAGGTGTTTGTTTGCCAAGGACGGAATGTAGTTGCTCCAAGTCTCTCTCTTGCCAAGCCATAAGAGGTAACACCTCAGTTGGTATGTCTTCACTTATACAACTATCCCTTACATCATCTTGGCGCCTGATATAGAGATCATTTACACTCTCCTAAATACCTATAAAAAATTAAAAAATATCAAAAAAGGAGAATAATCTATCATGAAGTATGTTGTCTGAGATAACTTCAGATTGTATCATTAATTCCAAAAATTAATTTCTGTCAATCCAGATGGAATTTTTCCTTAATTTTAATATATGTTGTAACATCCAAAGTCTAGTTCCAATAGAATAAAGTCGCTTGTCACTTGGTCCTACGTCAAGACGAGGAGGTTTTGGTAGAACTGTACAAATCTATCAGGAAATAGGCCAGATTTATGACCAAATTCAAAAATAAATTCCTGTTAATCAGAAAGGAATTTGGTCTTCATTTTTAGGTGTATTATAGCCTTTCAAGTCTAGTTTTTATGGAATTAAGTTTCTCATCATTTGGATGCTCCTACACTAAGATACATATATTTTGACGAAACTGCATAATTCTATCAAACAACAGGTTAGATTTATAGTCAACTTCAAAATTTTGTTGCGGACCATCCAGAAGAAGTTTTTCCTTGAGATTTGAAGATATTGTATCCTTTGGAGTCTATTTTCTATAGAATCAAGTCGCTCATCATTTGGACACTCCTACTCCAAGATAGAGATATTTTAGTGAGCACAAATCTGTGAGAAGAACCGCCGAATCTGGACCAATATTAAAAAAAACTAATTCCTATCAATATAGAAGGTATTTGTGTTTGCACTTCAAATATGTTATATCTCTATGAGTATAGTTTCGGATCATGATTTCAGTGTTTCAACGACAAGATATGAATTTTCTACCACATGTATGCTGAACTGGATAGAAAGTGATGAAAATTAAAAAAATATTCCTGATAGAGATGAAGAACGAGCTTGATAATGCCACAAATTGATGATCAACCACCGTAAGAATGTGGATATTTATGGATGTCAAAAGACGATGACATAAGTTTGGTTTCTACAAATTATGAAAAATTATAGTTATTCCATTGGCACTAAATTATAGAAAAATTCTCTTGAAATCAAATTATGTAAAATTTTCATTGGAACCAAAATTATGAAAAGTTTCCATTAAAATCAAGTTATGGGAAGTTCCCATTAAGTCATGAAACCATTTCATAGAAGTTCATTGATATCTTCTTCTTATAAAGAAAATCAACTTTGATTCTTGAATAATCCCAACACTTTTGTTTCTATTGGAACATAAGATTCCCCTTTTCTATGGAAAAGACGATTTTACGTATGGATGATTCCTTAATTTCTTATTTATTCATAATAAAATATTTTCTTTGTGCGTTGGAACCAAACTAAGAAAAATCTCCATTGGAACAGAATTTATGAAAATTTTCTATTGGAATCAAATTATGAATTTTTTTTGTTAATATTTGTTCAAATTCTCACCTCATCCAAGGCACCGTTAGCATAAATGCAAGCATCATCCCTTACATGTTTCTATAAATTATTTTGAATCAAAGAAACTAAAGTGTCGATCATCATTGTGGTCAATTATTAGCCACCCACATCATTAGGACAAGCTCGTTGACACAATTTTTGTTTTCAAAATGCCATGTGCATATAGTTGGTAACCAAAAAAATTGATACTTTTAGGGTCTTGATAACATCTTTTGGTACAAGACATAATTTTCTCAGCTGTCAAATGACAAAGGAATACTATAAAATAATACTCCGAAAGATGGGAACACTTCAAATAAAAATGAGCCGACAAATGTTCAAAAGTCAAGTGGATCTCTTACAAATTAGAGAATGCTACAAAAAGTACTCTAGAATGTATGAACTTGGATAGTTTCAACATGTCGGCATAGTCATTTCTTGTGAAGTTTCAAATATTTTGCAAGAAGTCTACTACATGAAAAAAAAATTTGCTTCCTGAATACTTCAAGTCTTGTCTTAAAGGTTCGACAAGTCATGCACCTCAACAAGCCTTGAAACGAGGGGCATTTGTAGATAGTGAAATTTTATCAGATAAATTCATATTAAATTTTAGATTAAATCTTAAATTCATGATATGTTGGCCGAGTCAATTCATTGGTTAATATAGTTAGATTAATAATTTAAGTTAAAATTGTATAATTTAAATAGAGTCCAATTATATTTGGGTCAGTTTGTTAAGTTGACAAGATGAGTCCAACTCATGCTCTTCAAGCCCAGGATCCGCTATGTCTACTTGAAGACAAAAGTACCCCCAAGTCCTAGCTCACACCTATATAAAGGAGTCTTTACCAAAGGAAAAGAGACACAAAAACACATATACAAATAGAGAGAAGCTCTGCCCTTCATTGGTGATCCATAAGACTTCCACATACAAAAAAGTGTTCATCTACAAGTGTTGATCTGCATATTTCCATACCTCTATCATTGTGATAAAAGCTTGGCTTCTTATTCATGGTGAAATCCCAACAAGTATTCCATCGATTCAAGGCCAAGGTTGTAATGACCCTCTAGGTCATTTTCAGCATTTTCATACTATTTTGGCATTCAAAGCTTTCCTATAGCTACCCTAAGTCATTTATGACTTGTTGGAGCTGACAGTTTGGTTACCAGATAGTTTTTTTGGTTTTTAGAACCAATTTTCTAGTTTGAAGTCTTTGTTGTTATAATTGGGTATCGGGACTAAACATCAAGTAAATGACCTCATATTACAATTCCGAAAATTCCATCATCTCTAAAATGTTGATTTTAGGCTAGGAGAACCCTTGGTTTAAATCCCAAGGCTTCCAATCCCGTTTTGGGCTATTGGGTGGAATTTGCGTAAAATGGCCCTTTGGGTGTAGGACCCATATTTGATCGAAACAACCCCAAATGGAAATTTAAAAGGTGTCGTTGAGTCCAAAATATCAAATTAGTTGTGGTAGTATAGTTCATTTGCACTCACGTGATTCCAAACGAGTCCCGAGGGTCGATCGGAGACTTGGCCTCAAGCCAAGTCTGTTGATGTCTTCAGTGCTGGTGTCATCTCCTTAGAGGCTCTTTGATTGCCTAGGCTATGTCTCCTTGGCATGCCTTGGACCGCCTAAGTGGCATGGATGCCTTGGTAAGGCCATCGCCCTAGCGCTGCCTTGGCCGCTTAAGCGAGGCCGCCTGAGCGAGCCTTATGCTGCCTTGGCGACCAGGCTTCCTTTGGCATGCCATCCTCTGAGCGATGCCTTGGCCTCCTGGGTAAGGCCGCCTTGGAGACCCTTGTTGATAACCCCCAAAATACGAAAGGAGGAATAAAGTACGAAAATAAGAAAAATGATAAAATCAAAAATACGAAAAATAAAGGATAGAGGGATAGATAGATAGACACAAGAAAATATAAGAAAGGACAATCGAAGAATGTATTAAATTCAACAACCTCCCTTTCAAATACAATCGAACACCTACCTCTTACGAAGACCGAGAGGGAATCATATCACTCCAATCAACCAACGTTTCTAACAAGTGTTCAAAAAAAGCTTTTTCCAAGTCTCCTCACACTCTCTCAGGAGTTTCTTAACTTTAATTATCATCCAAATCTAAGGAAAATGAAAAGGAAACTAGTATTTATAGCCTTGGGCCTTTTATTACATTTAATGGGCCCAAAAGTGACCCATTTCAGAAATTTGGGCATCCGCCCACGCAGGTGGGGCACCTGCTGGCGCATGTGAAGTCGCAGGTGGATGACCTGCGGCCGTAGGTCAGGGCGCAGGTGGCCCCAGGTCACCATTTGGCTCCTCTTAACTCTTCCGACGACCTCTCCAATGGCTCTCCATCCATTTTGAATGCATTGGGAATCACACAACACTCCTTAAGTGGTGTCAGGATGGTTTAAAACGCATCTAGCTTCATCAATAAACCTCGGAGTTTTTTTAGTTCTCGTGCTTGCCTTTTAGTAGAGGTCTCGAGGTGATTTGATTCTCTTAACTCCAAGCTACCCTCCACACATGGTATTGAACTCTTGGGAGCTTGAAAAGGGTCCCACAAATGTATCTTTGTATCCTTGAGATGATCATGGCTAGGATCCCTTTGTGTCGGCCTTGAATTATAGTCCTTAAAAGGTTTATGTCGATTTGGCTTATATCATCCTCCCCTTCTTGAAAAGGATTCGACCTCGAATCCAAATCCTGCAAAACCATAGGGAAAATAAGCAAGCACAATATCCTCATGGCATGAGGGTTAGGGTTAGCAACAACAAGTTTATCACCAAGCCAAGGAGGAACACACTTGAAATATAACCAAGGATCCTTTGTGTTTAACATAAAAAGCTTATTGAAAATGGTACAAAGGAACCGACTATGAAAAATACCAAGAGATAAGGAAAACACAAAGGTCATAATGGCATCAACAAACCAAGGAGATAAGATCACATTCATTTTAGGAGCCATAAGACACGGTTGTTTCAATACCTCTCCAAGAGACCACATCAAAGGTGGTGCCACCAATGGTTCAAAAATCCACAAGAGTTTCCCGGGGTCAAAGATATGAGAGACCCACATTGCATTATTACTCAAACAAGTGGACCAACCAAAGGACATACTACCTCCAAATAAAATAATTCCAAAACTAGCATGGACATCATCATAAGCAAAGAGGTAATATAGAAAGGAATCAAGCATAGAAATCGCATCCATGTCATTACCATCTACAAGAATACCACATGGCTCAAGAGACTTAGCAACTAATGCACTCGAGGATGGATTCAATTCATTTTGGCACATGATATTTTTCCTTCCTAAGCAATTCATGCCCACATAAGATGTTGATTCAACATGGTTATGAATAACATCATAGGCAAAAAGGTAATAAAGAAAGGTGCTAAGGACACTAATCTCCTCCAAGGTGTGCTCATGAGTAAGAACACACAAAGAGAGAAAAAGGCATTTCAAGCACATAGAACCTCTCTTTTCCAAACAACTTTCCAATGGAAAGAAGTTCATCAATGGAGTCATGCTACTAGGGACAATGGAGAACCTTTTATACAACAAATAAATCCAAGACAAGTCGTTCTCCCAAGAAATTTGATTCCCTCTTTTAATGATAAGCATGCTTCCAAGAGTCCCACTTGACACTTCAAATTGCCCAACCTTATAAAGGTGGCAAGAGGTCTCAAACAACCATGGACTCTCCCACAAATAAGTACTCAACTTAGCATCCACAAGTTGTGGTCCACACAACTTAAGCACAAGTGTGTCAAGTAAGGATGCAAGTATATAAGCAACACCCCAAAGAGGCGATGACACATTTGCCCTAGGTTTCTCAAGAATGATACCACCTTTGAGAAAAGGGTCATCAATTGCAAACGAGAAATAAAGAAAGGTGTCACATAAGTGGAATTCAACCAAAGTGCTTTCAAGAGAAAACTCACTCTTTGACCTACAAGTCATAAAACCTTGGTCAAGAATGGGGATACACAATGGAGAATTCTTTTGGACTATTTCATTACTCCCCTTCTTTAAACAACTTTCAACTTTGTTGGAAATTCCTCTCATGCACAACTTAGGTCTATCAAGTGGAATGTGAGTCCCCAAGAAAGACTTTCCATCCTAGGGAAGGATTACAACATCCTCAATCAAACTTCGCTTGTCATCTTGACCAAGCACCAAGTTGGGTGTATAATAACCACCACAGTCCAAGAGGTCACCGGGGTCAAATAGGAGAAGTATCCAAGAACATGGGTCAAGAAAATACCCATTTTCCCCAAAGGTGTCAACCTCACAAATAGACATACCCTCTACACTATCATTGACAATTTCATAAGCAAAGAGAGGGTAGAGAAAGGTGTCATGCAAGTTAACTTCAACTAAGGTTTCCTCATGCATGTACTCACTATTAGATTCAAGATCATCACCATGAGTATCCTCGATAAAGGAAGCACACAAAGAAGAAGTAGAAGCAATTTCTAGACAAACAACACCTTTTTCAAGGGAGGAATCCTCAAGTAGACACAAACCACCACCAACATTAATGAGGTCATGACTCAAGTCATTACAAGAATCACACAATTCATCCTCACATTTATCAAATAAGGGTGGGGTTTCATACAAAGGATCACTATGAAAATCATTTTCATAAGAACAATCATTAGTTGGGTTCCTTAAATATTCAAGCAAATCAAGATTATCTTCACCCAATTCATCATTCATTTTCTCAAGTGAGAGATCACTATCAAAAATTGGATAGTTAGAACAATCCTCACTCAATCCTATATTCTTAAGGGATTTCAAGAAATAAGATAACAAGTGAATCTTAAGCATACCATCCTTCTTTTCAAGCACATCAAAATGCACTTCACTAGATGCCACACTAGGAGTGATCTCACAATTACCAATCAAGACATCTTTCTTTGAGAGAGGATCATTAACCAAATGTGGGGAATTAAAGCATGCAAGTTCACTCTCAAAAAGATACATGTTGTCTTTCACATCATTCTCATTCACATGATCAACTCTATCAACTACATCACTATCTTGAGGCTCATAAAGCACACAACAAATATGCTCAAGTAGTGGATTAGATTTACAAGCAAGTTGATCAATGCACACACCTTCACTAGTTGTAGGCAATTCACATGCCAACATAGACTCACCTTGATTTTTACAAGGGTCAACTAGTGTGTGAATACTCTTATCACATGGAAATGGGACCTCATTCAAGTTATAAGTGCTAGCTCTAGGTGGACACAAATCGATCTTGCTAGAAGAGTCAATTCGGTCATCTAAAGGATCAAATAGTGTTTGTAAACTCACAACAAGAACTTGATCATCATGCTACTTAGAACTACCAAGAGTATCACAAAGGGAAGACTCATGAGAATCTACATTGGACAAGCCACCAATTTCACTCACTTGGCTACTAGCCACGTCATGACATTTCAAGTTTAGAGAAGTGCAAGGGTTAGCATTGTTACCTTGTAGCTCATACAAAGTATGGACTTCACCTTGGTGTTCAACATGGGAGCTCATTTGCTCCTTTGGGAAGTTCTCACCACATGGGAGTTTGTCAATTCTACTCCCTTGAGTCAACTCCTCATTTGGGCAACTTTCAAGCATCTCTTGGTTCTTCACACTTTGGGGATCTCCATTAGAATGGCTTCCAATAATACCTACACAAGTGTTAAGACAACTAGAGAGAGAAGAAAAGTTACATGAGTTAGGATAAGGTTGTGACAACCCACTCACATCACTCCACACAACCTCTTCTTTTTCAACTCTTAGGTTGTCACTTCGCACTCTCTTACTTCTCTCAATCTTTTGTCTCTCAATCACATGGGACTTGGAATAAGTACCCAAATTTTCTTGATAAGAAGTGGGGGGAAGTAGTTGGAAAGAGATGATTTCCCCATTGGTCCACAACATGCTTCGGCCATATTTGTTCCTTTGGAACCCCATGTCTTTGAAACCAATTGGCCCCCAAACATAGGTGACAAAAGTCCATGGGTATCACATCACACCAAACCTCTTCATAGTACCCATGACGTGTGAACGATACCTTTACCATCTCCCTAACTTCACATCCATCCATAGTATATGGATATTGCTTTACTACTCGAGGTAGCCTCAAGTAGTCCACCGTAGATGGGGTGATGTAGTTTTTATAACACCAATCTTCTAAGGCAAGATCAAACCTCAAAGTTCCACAAATGTCAACCTTCATTTTAGTCCAAGTCTTCTTGGGTCCACATTATAAAGCTTGGTGTATCCATATCTCGTCATTTGTTCATTAGAATGAGATGAATAGGATATGGTATTTCTAGATGGGGAAAAGGTATTTGACATGCTTCCTTGTACCTACAAAAGAACAAACAAGGTTAGTAGTAAAGCTCCTCACCAACACTCGAAAGAATCTCACCTTTATATATCTCACACTTGGAGGGGCTAGTGTTGAAGGCGTGTTATACTCCGGTGATAGATGAAGTGTTGATTGCTACTCTCGGTAGGAATAGATTCTTGTTTGTTAGAAGTACAAACGACTCAAAACAAAAACGGACTTGAAACTAGAATTAACAACGAAATAAAACTAGAAAAGCACACAAAGAAAAAGGACAAAGAAAGAAATAGGACTCAAGAACTAATCAACAACTAAGTAGGATAATTACTAGTTGGAAATTATATTAGGAAACAAAAAATTGAAATAAAGAATCAAGAATTGAAACTAAGATAATGGAACCTAAGTAAAATGAGGTTTCGGATTGTTTGTGTACTGGGATGACCTGCGGACGCAGGCCATGACCTACCCACGCAGATGGGCTAATGCAGGTGAAGACAGGAACTTACTGGAGTGACCTGAACTGCCACATGCGGCCGCAGATGCCCTGGACAGATTCGCTGGATGTTTCGATTTTGTCCTTTCTGTGGGTCCTTTTGGGTTATCTCTCTTAGAATATTCTCTTTTCTTTGGAATATTTCTTTTGTACTAAAACCCAAACACTTTTCTTTTTCTTCCCTTTTGGATCTAACACACCTTTTGTATGAATCTTTCTCTTGAAGATATGGATTTCTTCAACAACATGAAGAACAATTTGAAGATCCAAAAATTCGTAACTCCCTCATTTTAGCTCGAAAACCCACAAAATTTTAAACCCGAACTCCTCTCAACCTCACGAAAACAATCCAAGTGATTTTAAGCCTCAAAACCCAACCAAAAATTTCAGATTTTCAAACCCACTTGCAATTTTCCTCAAGCTTCAAACCCAAAAATGGTGGATCTTTAAACATCTCTCTAAATCGCACCAACTTTCAGATTTAGGGTTCTTTTGGTTTGGGAAATATTTTCCAACTATCTTCATCCTTTAAATCCACACCAAAATCACAAGATCGAGAAACCCCTTTTCAATTTTCTTCAAACTCAAGAACACAACATTAGGGTTTCTTCAAATCTTCTCAAACACATCCGAAACTCAAGATTCCGACTCCAATAACACTAGGGGAAACAAATCTAGTGTTGAAACTTAAAAAATGACTCAAAAATCAAAAATCAAAACTCAATTTTTTAAGTTTTTTTTGGAAATTTTCAAATGAAAATTTCATTTTTTTTTTATTTTCTTCAATATCCAAACCAAGACTAGAATCGTAAGAACGAATCTAAGCTTGGCTCTGATACCAAATGATAACCCCCAAAATATGAAAAGAGGAATAAAGTACAAAAATAAGAAAAATGATAGAATCGAAAATACGAAAAAGAAAGGATAGAGGGATAGATAGATAGACACAAGAAAATATAAGAAAGGACAATCAAAGAATGTATTAAATTCAACAACCTCCCTTTCAAATACAATCAAACACCTACCTCTTACGAAGACCGAGAGGGAATCATATCACCCCAATCAACCAACATTTCTAACAAGTGTTCAACAAAAGCTTTTCCAAGCCTCCTCACACTCTCTCAAGAGTTTCTTAACTTTAATTATCATCCAAATCTAAGGAAAATGAAAAGGAAACTAGTATTTATAGCCTTGGGCCTTTTATTACATTTAATGGGCCCAAAAGTGACCCATTTCAGAAATTTGGGCATCCGCCCACCTACTGGTGCATGTGAGGCCGTAGGTACCACTGGAAGCCACCTGTTGGCGCAGGTGGATGACCTGCGGCCGCAGGTCAGGGTGCAGGTGGCCTCAGGTCACCATTTGGCTCCTCTTAACTCTTCTGACGACCTCTCCAATGGCTCTCGATCCATCTTGAATGCATTGGGCATAGCACAACACTCCTTAAGTGGTGTCAAGATGGTTTAAAATGTATCTAGCGTCATCAATAAACCTCGGAGCATTCGTAGTTCTGTGCTTGCCTTTTAGTAGAGGTCTCGAGGTGATTTGATTCTCTTGACTCCAAGCTACCCTCCATATATGGTATTGAACTCTTGGGAGCTTGAAAAGGGTCCCACAAATGTATCTTTGTATCCTTGAGATGATCATGGCTAGGATTCCTTTGTGTCGGCCTTGAATTATAGACCTTAAAAGGTTTATGCCGATTTGGCTTGTTTCACTTCTGCCACCTTGGCATCAACGCTGGTGCATTTAAGACTTGGCCTCCTCGATTTTAGTTATTTTTTAAGTTCTAAAACCCTATGAAATACCCTAGAGAGCTAAGAGAGGGAGGATATTAATTCTTAGATGTCAAGGGTAAGTTGGAGACCTTGTTGTAGTCATTTCCCCATCATTTATTCCATAAGTTTCCTTTAATTTCTTAGTTAATTCTCAAATTTAAATTCAAAACCCTAGTTTACTTGACAGCTGATTTAGGGTTTGTTTGTGCTCGAATTTCACCCATTTTTTAGGATAAATGATCCTTGATCTTAGAGGGACGTGTTGACGGTTTCAAAATTGGGATTCCATAAGCGAAACCCACATGGGATTTTTAGCTTAATTTTTTACCCAAAGCATTTATATGCAATATGGGTATTGTTATTCTCGTGTTAATACATAGATTATTATTTTAATAGCATGACATTGTGCGGAGGCTTCTTGGAAGGAAAAATCTCCGATGTAGTGGACTTTATCGAGCTGTCCATGGTATCCAGGTAGGCTAGGCTTACTTCTCTCTTAGATTGAGCTTTATTATGGTATTAGTGTAGTATTATACTAGCGATGAGTAGGGATTTATGACTTGTCTATTATTTTAGTATTTCATGGGTTAAATTTAGCCATTTTGGGGTCCTTTTAGTGGAATTTGACCTCGTCACTTCTCTTAATGATTATAATAATCTTTTAGGGCTAGTTTTGGCTTACCTCATACCTTAGGGTAAAATTGTAAGGTCCTGGTCAAGATTTGAGTAGGTTTTCGCCTTAGTATGGGTTTTTGGGACTAGTAGTAGGCTCCATCGGCCCTCCGTATAGGTTAAGTAATTAAATTAGCTCCTTGTAGACGTAGGAAACCTTCTTGGACCTTCTTAGGAAATTTTGAACCTTAAGGTGACTTAGGCGTCACTTCAATTTTCTGTTAGTTGAAATATACAAACTAGAATGTGGTTGGCCTTTGAGCTTATTTATTAGATTTATTGATTAGACCCTGCTACTCTTATAAACTTTTAGTTGATATTGGTGATTTGATCTTAAGATGGTCTTTAAAGAGGTTATGGCTTCAAATTTTTATTATTGGAGATTTACTTAGTATCTCCTATTTAAGTTTGGTAATTATGATCTGTTTATGGTATTATTATGATGATATCATTCTTCAGTTCTAGTTCAAGTCCGGCATTATGGTTTGAAGGGAATCTTAGGTATGGTCTCACTGTTGGTCATCTAAACTTATGATTATTGATACTTTCTTCCTTGTTTGCATCCACCGGGCTTATGGGGGCTCGACTGGGTTATTTTCTCATTGCTTGTACCTTCTGGGCTTATAGGGGTCTAGTTAGGTTATAATTAGTCTGTCCTTATCTTAATTTATTTGTTCTTGCACATTTATCATTTTATCCAAATTGGAGTATTTATTTCAAATTTAGACTTATCCATGACTTAGTTTACTTTCTTGCATTTAATTATACTTTTATTATGATTTAGCTTAGTCTACAGATGATGTCTATTGAGTATCCATAGGATGAGCTTTCTGAACCGAAGCTGATCCTGTCTCCTTCTACTATTTTTTGACAGTATTTACTTTCGAGACTACTTGTGTATTTGATATTATTCAGTACTCTTTATTTTGGATTTAATGGCTCTTGTACTGACCTTACTAGGTCATGAGATGCCCATTACTATCATTTTAGGCTATGGTTTGGCTTACTTACTGGTGGATTAAACTAAGTGCCATCATGGATCGAGAAATTGGATCATGATAAATTGATATCAGAGCCTAGGTTCACTGGTATTGTTGGTACAAGAGCAAGTGTATTGCAGAGTCTTGCGAATTGGTGTGATAATATCCATAACCTATCTTCAGGAGGCTTCTAGGAATTCTTAGAAAAACCCCATATTCTTTATTCAAGTCATGCGTCAAGTCTATGCTTGTTTCTAAATTTCTCATTATTTCACTCTTTTGCAGATGGTTAGGATGCATCCACGACAATTGGAGATGAGGACCCCGAGTCTGCAGCCAGGGCACCCGCTAGAGTTCATGGTCGACCCAGAGGTCGCAACGAGGCTAGATCTGCAACCCCAGCTAGGGGTCAGGATAGGGAGCCTTCACCTGATCCTGTTATTACTCTCAAGCCAAAGATTCAACCATCCCAGCCATTGGTGGGCCAGGGGGTATCCCAGGCCCTATCGGGATTTATTTCTTCTTTAATGCTCAGAGATGCCTTACTTTAGTTTTTGGGATTGGTAGGTGGTACACCGTCTGATGGTTCTCACTCAGCGGACCAGAATGGCACTGATTTAGGGGCGCAGCCTGTAATTGCAGCTCCCAGAGTTGAGGTCCCTCTAGCATCGGTAATTTCACAGCCGTTCGTTGCTCAGCCAGCTATGACAGTTGAGGAGCAAAAGATGTTGGGCCGATTCTTAAGATTGACTCTACCTAGGTTTGCAAGGGAACCAGGCAAGGATGTATTTGAGTTGCTGACTGGTTGCGAGGAGAGGCTTCATAATTTAGGCCTAGTTGAGGTGTGTGGGGTAGACTACACCACCTTTTAGTTGGATTTGGCAACTAGAAATTGGTGGAGAGGGTATGTTGATTCCAGGCCAGCTGGATCTCCCTCTCTAATATAGACTCAGTTCTCTGAGGCTTTCTTGGAGAAGTATATGCCTCGCAGTCTTTGAGAGTGTCTGAGAGATCAGTTTACCAGTTTGTAGTAGGGTTCTATGATGGTTTTTGAGTTTGAGGCAAGATTCCATGAGTTATCCAGACATGCTACTGCAATATTACCTATCGAGTATGAACGGATTCGATGTTATGTTAGAGGACTGATACTTCCTCTTTGCATGGCTACTTAGAGTTTGGTCGCTGCTGGCAGATCCTTTTTAAATATTTTTTATTATGCCCAGACCATAGAGGACATACATTGTGAGGCCCAAGGGGGCAACGATAAGAGTCTACATCAGCAGGGTAGTTTTGGTGAGAGCCAGAGCAGCTCGTAGTTTAAAGGCAGAGTTTCTCAGGATAGGTACCCTCTGCATTAGTCTTATCAGCACCAGGGTCAGTCTAGTAGGCCCGTTCAGACAACATTTTAGATAACTGATGGAGGTCAGTCCATCTATAGCGATTACCATGGCTTGATCAGTGGCCAGTCTTAGAGAGCTGCACATTCTGGGTCTTCCAGTCGAGGTGGCTATTTTGAGTCAGCTGGATCTTTTAGACAGAGTAGAGTGCTCGGGGCTTGCTATAATTGTGGGGTTGTTGCCCATTTTTCTAGAGAGTGTCCCTGGCGTGGGATGGTTCAGCCTACAGCATAGAGTGTTCAGTCGATTAGAGCAGTGCCACCCCCAGCTAGAGGTGGTGCTCAAGGTTACAGGTATGGTCCCCAGGGTTCTTGAGGAGGTCCTAAGGCAGGTAGGACAGGTAGTTAGTCAGGTAACTAGTCCAAAGGCGGATGAGGTCTATTTTATGTTGTACCTTATAGGACAGAAATAAAGTCTTCAGATATTGTTATTATAGGTACTATTTCAGTATGCCATCAACTAGTTATTGCCTTATTTGATCTGGGATCCACTTATTCATATGTTTCTGCTTATTATGCACCGCGGTTAGAGTTGTCTTAGGAGTCTTTATCTGTGCCATTGCGTGTAGCTACTCTTGTGGGTGATTCTTTAGTAGTGGATCAGGTTTATAGATCATGTGTTGTGACCGTTCGAGAGTTTGGTACTCTGGATGACGATATTATACTAGATATGGTGGATTTTGATGTTATTCTAGGCATGGACCGGTTATCCCCCTATCATGTCATCTTGGATTGCTTTGCCAAGATAGTTACCTTAGCCATGCCTGGCTTACCCTCGATTGTGTGGTAGGATTCTTTTAGGAGCGCACCGATGGGGATTATTTCTTATGTTTGAGTTAGGAGATTAGTGCCAAGGGGTTGCAAGTATTAACTTGCTTATGTTCGTGATATTAGTGTTTTGATTTTGTTTCTATTATTTATGAGTTTTTTTATGTTTTCCATATCGACCTACCTGGCCTTCCTCCTGAGTGTGATATTGAGTTTCCTAGTGATCTTGAGTCGGGCACCCGACCTGTTTCTATGGTACCTTACCGTATTGCTCCTACTGAGCTTAAGGAGCTAAATTCTCAGCTTTAGGATCTTTTGGGTAGTGGTTTTATTAGGCTGAGTATATCATCTTGGGGTGCTCCTATTTTGTTTGTGTAGAAAAAAGATGGTTCTATGCATATGTGTATCGACTATCGACAGCTGAATAAGGTGAAAGTGAAGAATAAGTATCTTATGCCTCGTATTGATGAAATATTTGACCAACTTCAAGGTGTGAAAGTGTTTTCTAAGAATGACCTGAGATTCGGTTATGATCAGTTGAGGATTCGGGATGAGAACATCCCTAAGACAGCCTTTAGGACTCGTTATGGCCACTATGAGTTCTTGGTAGTCTTTTAGGTTGACCAATGCCCTAACAGTGTTCATGGATTTGATGAATCGTGTCTTCAGGCCCTATTTGTACTCCTTTGTGATTGTTTCATTAATGATATCCTTACGTACTTAAGAAGTAGGGAGGAGCACGAGTAGCATTTAAGGATTGTGCTCCAGACTTTGAGAGATCATAGGCTTTTTGCCAAATTCTTTAAGTATGAGTTTTGGTTAGAGTCTATGACATTCCTAGGATACGTGGTGTCTAAGGATTGGATTATGGTAGATCTGACAAAGATTAAGACTATTTATGATTAGTCCAGACCTACATCTCTGACCGAGGTTCACAACTTTATTGGTTTGGCAGGCTACTATTACCACACCTATGACCAGATTGACTCAGAGGGAAATTCCTTTTCAGTGGTCCATTGAGTGCGGTCGAGCTTTTGAAAGCTCAAGTTCTTACTCACTTCCGCTTCTATTTTGACTCTTCTAGTTGAGAGTGGGGGGTTTATAGTTTACTGTGATTCTTGTGGTGTTGGTTTAGGTTGTATTTTGATGCAGCAGGGCTGAGTTATTGCTTATGCATCTAGGCAACTGAAGGTTCACGAGCACAACTACCCCACCCATGATTTGGAGTTGGCGGCAGTAGTTTTCGCGCTTAAGATTTGGAGGCATTACTTGTATGGTGTTTGCTGTGAGATCTATACTGACCTTCGTAGTCTTTAGTATATTATGACCTAGAGGGATCTTAATTCAAGACAGTGCAGGTGAATTGAGTTGCTGAAGGACTATGACATCTCTATTCTATACCATCCAGGCAAGGTGAATATTATAGCAAACGCCTTGAGTCGGATGGCGGTGAGTATGGGTGGCTTAGCTTCCATTTCAGTTTTGGAGTAGCCATTGGCTTTGGACATTCAGTCCTTAGCCAACTTGATGATTCGACTTGATATTTCATACCCCAGGAGGATTCTTACCAGTTTTGAGGCTAGGTCTACCTTGATGGAGTAGATTCAGGATTGTCAGTTTGAGGATAGTAGGCTTTGTGGCATTCGTGATCAGGTGTTGAGAGGTGAGTCCAGTCAGGCTACCTTAGATTCTGAGGGTATTCTAAGATTTGACGATCGTATTTATGTTTTGAGGGCTAGAGACCTGATTCAGTCGATATTGCGGGAGGCTCATAGCTCCCGATATTCCATTCACCTAAAATAGTTAAGATGTATAGAGATTTGAGGTAGCATTACTGGTGGAATAGTATGGAAAAGGATGTAGCATACTTTGTAGCTCAGTGTTTGTGTTGCCAATAGGTAAAGGCCGAGTATCTGAGACTAGGTGGATTTCTTAAAAGACTACCCATTCCTGAGTAGAAGTGAGAGCGGATTACTTTGGACATTGTGAGTGGTTTACCTCATACTTCCTGTGGTTCCGACAGTATTTGGGTCATTGTAGATCGGTTAACCAAATCAGTTTATTTCATCCCCATTAAGATTTCCTTCAGTGTCGAGAGGTTAGCCCATATCTATGTTTGTGAGATACTTCGCCTTCTTGGTGTACGCGTGTCCATTATTTCAGATAGAGGCTCAGTGTTCACTTCTAGCTTCTGGAGGACACTTTAGGAGGAGTTGGGTATTCAGATTGATCTTAACACCACATTCTACCCCTAGACCGATGGTCAGTCGTAGCGGGCTATTCAGGTTCTGAAGGATATGCTCCGCATTTGTCTTATGGACTTTGGAGGTCACTGGGAGCAACACTTAGCCTTAACAGAGTGTACTTATAATAATATCTACCATTTGAGTATTGAGATGGCACCATTTGAGGCATTGTATGGTAGACGTTGTTGATTTTCGATTAGCTGGTTTAAGACTTCTGAGGTTAGTCCCCAAGGTACAGACTTTCTTCATAAGTCTTTGGATCGGGTACGGGTGATTCAAGTTAGGCTACGGGTAGCTCAGAGTAGGCAAAAGAGTTATGCTGATCGTAGGCTTCGAGCGTTGACGTTTGGGATTGGCGATCGGGTTTTCCTTCGAGTGTTGCCCATGAAGGGTGTGATGAGGTTTGGAAAGAGGGGCAAGCTCAGCGCCAGGTATATCAGCCTATTTGAGATAATTTGGATCGTAGGAGAGGTGGCTTATGAGTTGGCCTTGCCCCCAGACTTTTCAGTTGTTCACCCAGTTTTCCATGTATCTATGTTGTGGCTCCACATTCTGGATGAGTCTCACGTGCTTTGATGGGATTCAGTTTAGTTGAATTAGAGGTATACCATCGTGGAGGAGCTAGTTTCCATTTTGGCCAGGGATGTCAGACGGTTATGCCCTAGAGAAATTTTAGTGGTTAAGGTTCAGTAGAGACACCATCCAGTTAAAAAGGCTACCTAGGAGATCGAGAGTAAGGTGTGGGCCCAGTATCCCCACCTATTTGAGCCTTTAGGTACATCTTGATCTTTTACTTTCGCGGATGAAAGTCCTTTTAGTAGTGGATATTGTAATGACCCTCCAGGTCATTTTCTGCATTTCTGTACTATTTCAGCTTTAAGAGCTTTCCCATAGCTGCCCTAAGTCATTAATGACTTATTGGAGCTGACAGTTCGGTTACCGGACAGTTTGTTTGATTCTTAGAGTTAATTTCCTATTTTGATGTCTTTACTGTTATAAATTAGGTATTGGGCCTAAACGTTAAGTAAACAACCTTGTATACCAATTTAGATAGTTCCATTAGCTTTGGAATGTCAATTTTAGGCTAGGGAGACCCTTGGTTTAGATCCCGAGGCTTGCAGACTCGTTTTGGGCAATTAGGTGGAATTTGGTTAATGCCCTTTGGGTGTGAGACCCACATTTGATCTAAACGACCCCGAATTTAGAATTTGGTGTGGTGGCATAGTTCCTTTACGCTCACAAGATTCTAAATGAGTCTCGAGGGGTCAATCGAAGACTTGGCCTCTAGCCAAGTCTACTGGTGCCTTTAGTGTTGGTGCTATCACCTTAGCGGCTCCTTGGTCGCCTAGGCGATGGTGCCTTGCCTTGCCTTGGAGAGCCTAAGAGGAATGGCTGCCTTTGTAAGGCCATTGCCCTAGCACTGCCTTGGTCACCTAGGCGAGGCCACCTGAGCGAGCCTTGTTCATCCTTGGTGACAAGGCTGCCTTTGACATGCCATCGTCTGAGCGATGCCTTGGCCACCTGGGCGACCCTTGGCGACAACGCTGGTGTATTTAAGACTTAGCCTTCGCAATTTTAGTCATTTTTCAAGTTCCAAAACCCCATTGAATACCCTAGAGAGCTAAGAGAGGGAAGAGATTGATTCTTGGGTGTCAAGGGCAAGTTGGGGACCTCGTTGTAGTCATTTCCCCACCGTTTGTTCCATAAGTTTCCTTTAATTTCTTAGTTAATTCTCCGATTTAAATTCAAATCCCTAGTTTACTTGACGGGCTGATTTGGGGTTCGTTTGTGCTTGAATTTCACCCATTTTTAGGGTAAATGATCCTTGAGCTTAGAGGGACGTGTTGACAGTTTCAAAGTTGTGATTCTGCAAGAGGGTCCCACATGAGATTTTTAGCTTGATTTTGGACCTGAAGCATTTATATACAATATGGGTATTGTTATTCTCGTATTAATACATAGATTATTATTTTGATAGCGTGACATCGTGCAGAGGCTTCTCGAAAGGGAAAAGCACTGATCTAGTGGACTTTACGAGCTTTGGACGGCGTCCAGGTAGGCTAGGCTTACTTCTCTCTTAGATTGAGCTTTATTATGGTATTAGGTGTAGTATTATTCTAGCAATGGGTAGGTATTTACAACTTGGCTATTATTTTAGTATTTCATGGGTTAAAGTTAGCTGCTTTGGGGTCCTTTTAGTGGAATTTCACCTCGTCACTCCTCTTAATGATTATAATAATTTTTAAGGGCTATTTTTGGCTTACCTTACACCTTAGGATAAAATTTTAAGGTCTTGGTCTAGTTTTGGGTAGGTGTTTGCCTTATTATGGATTTTCGAGACTATTAACGAGCCTCATCGGCCTTCCTTATAGGTCAAGTAATTAAATTGCTACTTTCGTAAACTTTTCGTTGAAGTTGGTAATTTGATCTTAAAATGGGATTTAAGGAGGTTATGGCTTCAGATTATTATTATTGGAGATTTAATTACTAGCTCCGATTCAAGTCTGGCAACTATGATCTGTTTATGGCATTATTATGATGATATCATTCTTAAGTTTCGGTTCAAGTCCAGCATTATGGTTTGAAGGGAATCTCAGGTATGGTCTCACTATTGGTCATCTAAAGTTATGATTATTGTTACTCTCTTCTTTGTTTGCATCCACCGGGCTTATAGGGGATGGGATGGGTTATTTCCTCGTTGCTTGTACCTTCTAGGCTTATAGGGGATGGGATTTGGTTATAATTAGACTATCCTTATCTTAATTTATTTGTTCTTGCATATTTTTCATTTTATTCGGATTGAAGTATTTATTTCAAGTTTAGACTTATCCATGACTTAGTTTGCTTTCTCTCATTTTATTATACTTTTATTATGATTTAGCTCAGTCTGCCGATGATGTCTGCTGAGTATCCATTGTTTTGGTACTTATACTACACTTCTGCATCTTTTTCTGATGCAGATTCGAGTACAATTTACCGCCACTAACGTTCTATCCAGCTTGCTTTTGGGACTCGGAGATAGAGTGAACTTTCAGAGCCGGAGTTGATCCTCTCTCCTTCTACTATTTTTGGACAGTCTTTACTTTTGAGACTACCCATGTATTTGATACTATTCAGTACTCTTATTTTGGATTTAGTGGCTCTTGTACCGACCTAGGTCATAGGATGCTCTTTTGTATACTTTCCCTTCCTCCACTTTTATTTAGTGGGCCAAACACATCGCCAGGCACCTAAACTTGGCAGGAACTTTCACTTTGCCACCTAAAGTGGACGGTGTTCATTTTAAACACCTAAAGTAGCCTCCAACTATGTCACTTTGGCACGTTTTGCCCTGTTGGCAAGTCGTTTGTAAAACACCCTGCATAGGTGCGTCGATGGACCATATTTGCTGATGTGGCATCCTAATTGGCCCCCACCAGTAATATACCCCATTCCCTTATTTATATCCATCTTCTTCCTCATTCCAACTCCAAAATTTAACCCTAAATTCCCAAATTCAATTTTTTTTCTCTCTTCTTCTTCATCCATTTTTTGGTTAATTAAGTATTTGGTTTAGATTTACAACGAAAATTTATTCTTTTTCAATCTTTTCCAACTGAATTGAACAATGTCGAGCTCGTCTTCCATGGTTTTTTATGAGAAAGATTGTCGCTATTGTAAATGTGTCCATAAAGCATTATTAAGACTTCTTGGACTCAACAAAACCCAGGTCGTAGGTTTTTTAATTGTAAATTTTTTAAGGTAATTTTTTTTATTTAATTAGATGATTTTGTAATGGCCAACTAATTTTGTAATTAATTTTGTAGAAATTGGACGGCTGTGATTACTTTGATTGGTATGAAGAACGACACCCTTCACAAGAAAATAGGGTGATTTGGGGTTTGTTGAAGAAAGTGAAGGTCTTTGAAGAGAATCAAAATCGAGCAAGAAGATACTATATTATTGGTCTCGTTGCTACTGGTTTGGTTTTCTGGGGAATATGGACATTGAAGCCTAATCGTTGAAGTTTTCATAGTGTTATTGCTACTGGTTTGATGTTACAGAATTCTTGTTTTCATGGTGGTCTAGGTGTGCTATTTTGATATGTATTAGGCCTCTATTTAGGTGTAGTTTGTTGATGTAATCTTAGCCCTGTAACATTCCTTACATTTGATGAAATGAAATGTTTATTTTGTCTCTAAACATTCTCAGCTTTGTGGTCAATGATTTACAGTAAAAGATGTTGTCAAAGTAGACAAGCAACACAACAAAGTAACACCAAAAATAAGTTCATAAACATGCTCCATATTGAGCTCAAAGTAACACCAAAAACAATTCATAAACATGCTCCAAACTTAGCTCAAATTAACACCAAAAACAACTTCAGAAACATGCTCCAATTTGAGCTCAAATTAACATCAAAAACAACTTCATAAATATGCTCCATATTGAGCTCAAAGTAACCATAATGCTACATACTTGACATGTATTAACAGGCTTCAAAAACTTAACAAACTAATTGTTTACTGCTATGCACTAGTAGCAGATTAAATAAACACTTGGAAATTCATTATTTGATACTCCACATTATACAACAAAATCATAACACATCATTCAAAATGAACTACTTCTTCTTCACTACTGCCTTCTTCTTTTTGTTTGCCATCTGTTGTAATTGGTTGTGGTGACAACATCTTTATTTTTCCATCTCAACCCTCTAGGCTTATAACCAAAATCAACACTTGTAGCACTTGCATCCTTGTAACTTGAACCAGTTTGTAGGATCCTTTGACTTGATGCCCCAGGCTGTTTTTTGAAAAAAAAAAGGAAACATAAATTAGTATGTACTTGTTTTTTAAAGAAAAAAAGTCGTAGTGAACTTACATTTAGTATTTGAGTTCCCCTTGCACTTGTGTAGATCCCAAATCCAGCATTCTTTTGCCTTTTTGATGCATCTTCTGTACTTGCATCTCTTCCCCCCTTCTGCCAAATAGTTTCTCTTCTTCTAGGAGGTAGTTGACTATTGATTCCTTGTGTAACAGGGATCCTTGTATCACCACAAAAGAATGATGTTGCAGCTTTTTTTAAGCTTCTAACCCTGCTTATATCATCATAAACTACTGTTGAAGATGCAACTTGGCTTGACCTTGTTGGTGCATGTTGACTTGAGCTACTTTGTGCTGATTTTTTTGAGGTTCTTGTTGCAGGTTGGCTTGAGATTCTAGGATGGAAACTTCCTTGTGAAATTTGACCAGTAAACTTGGACCCTTGGCTATGTGATTGTGGATTTGGATCACGAACCTATAAGCTCAAACACAACAGTTAACAAATTGAACAATGAACATCAAAAATCAAGTTCAAAGTGACTGTTTTACCTTGCAATATCTTCTGTTATGGCCTTCTTGATGACACTTGGAACATGTTATTTTCACCCCTTGTTTTGACAGCTTTCCATTTTTCTTCCTTGGTTCATCTTTGCCTCTTTTTGTATTTCTTGGAGGCCTGCCAGACATTTCTTAGGTTCAGGAGGCTCAATCTTTGGATTGTTTGTCTCAAGCCACATCCTCATATTGGAGATTAGTTGGATAAAGTAACTATAAGCTTTCATGAAGTTTTACTTCTTATACCAATGCTGCACATAAGGTTTAGGCTCCTCTTTAATATGATACAATGTACAAATAGCATGTTGGCAAGGAATGCCTCTCAACTATCAAGTTCTACAACTACAAACCCTATTAGTCAAGTTCATTATATGTGTATACCCCCCTTCTCCAATCTCAAACCCAATATTAGCATTCCAAAGTACATTGCAAGCCCTAGCCCTGTCCTTATTCTCCTCCAATATAAGTATAGCCATGGGTGCAATATCACATATCCAAGTTTTGGCAAACTTAATCATCTTCACTATTCTAGTCATGATCTTTCTCCTAATTTCCTCTAACATGGTAATAATAGATTTGTGTCTACTGGCTAAGATCCATGAATTAAAGGTCTCACACATGTAATTTTCTATAGCATCACACTTACAATCTTCTTTAAAAGATGCCCTAACCCATGACTCCCTAGGATAATGCAAAAAATCACCATTAATATCCTTACCTTGCCTACCAAGTTGTCTCATGTAATCAAGTTCCTCTTTGAACTTCACTTCAAAACTTGCCTTGGAAGATTTCTAGAACTATTTTCTCCTCTCTTCTCCCTTCCATTCTTGACTCCAGTTAGACCAGATATGTCTGGCATACCTTCTAACTTCAGCATTTGGTAACAACTCCAAAACAGCAGCATGAAAACCCTACATAACAAAAAACAGTTAAAGTACTTGACAAATAAATGAAATATTTTAACTAATTGATAGTTAAGAAAAAAACAATTAAACAATACCTTTTGCATATCAACCATCACAGTGAGACCTGCTCCAGTACCCAACTACAGGTCCTCTTTCAAATAGTTGATAAAAAAAACTCCAACTATGCTTAGTTTCCTTGTCCACAACTGCCCAAGCTATAGGAAACATCTGATTGTTTCTATTCTTTCCAACAGCTACTAGAAGCTCATCCTTACAAGCACCCTTTAAGAAAAATCCATCAAACCCAATAATTCTTCTACATCCTTCCATCCATCCTTTCTTCAATGCATCCAAACACATATAGAAATACACAAACAAAGTTTTACCTGGGATAGTTTCTTTGTCCATTCTCAGCTTAACAAAACTACCAGGATTGGTCTATTTTATCATCTCAGCATAATCATATAATCTTACAAATTCCATGTTCCAGTCCCCCAAAAACTCTCTTAGAACCTGTAACCTTACCTTATAACAAATAATTCTACCCACATACAATCCCAATTTCTCTCCCTGCACAATTCTTGTATTTCCCAAATCCTCAAAGATGGTTGTTTAGTTATTTCAACCTTAAATTTGTTGGTAACAAATTTAGTTGTACGCATCTTGTTCTTGTTTGATGTAGCACACTTATGCATTGGATTATAGTTCTTAATCAAGAAATTACCAAAATTTCTGTCAAGTGAACCATAACACAACTAATTGCATTTTTCCTTGAATTTACATTTAGCCCTCACCCTATGAGCTTCATTAGGTTTTAAAATAATTTGATCTTTGTTTTCTATTGTATATCTTCCCAAAGCTTTTCTGAATTCCTTAGGACCATTAAAAATCATACCAAGTTCGAAAATAGCAACACTACAATCATCATCATACCTGATTTTACTACTTCTTCTTCTTCTTGGTAAATCAACGCCCACAACAACATCCTCATCTAACAAATTTGTGCTATCAACACTGTCATAGTCTGAACTATCAATGTACTCTTCATCACCTTCTAATCTACCCACATATCTTTCTTTCTTATTTCTGCTAATGTCTTGAAAACCTTTGTCAATACCAGCTTCACCTACTGGTATTTCTACAAGTACTTTTGATTTTCTTCTAGGATTTCTTTTGCTTCTATTTTCAGCCCTAAAGGCTCTCAACTCTTCATCAATGTCTGAACGATCCTCATCAAGAATTTCATCTCCATCTGATTCACTACTAGGCAGATTTGTTTCATTATTATTCAGATTTGGATTAAGTCCCCTATCCTCATTACCATCATTGCCTAAAACATCTTCATCAGAAGAGTCATTACACTCTGGCCCTTTTAAAAGACTAACAGGATTTGCCATAACCTCAAGCTCGTCATCAATATCATGTTGAACAAACACATCAAGCTCATCACCATTTTTTAAGTCCTTCACAAAGTCTAACAACTGCCTATCAGAAGTAACTTGAACTAACTCACCACCATCTATATGTTGACAGTAAAACCCCTTCACTTTTGAGTACCCAAGATCTTTGGTGTAGGAAAGAAACTCAACAATACTATAGTGGTCTTTATCAATAACAACAACAAAGATATCTAATTCATCTTTATAAGTAGGGTTAGGGTCGGCTACAATAGTCCCCCCCATGATGAAAACAAGTCAAAATAAAGTTGTCCATTATATTCCATTCACAACCCCCAAAGATTGTCAACAATAAGTAAATACCCAAAAAGCCCCTAACTTTAAACTTACCAAAATAACCCTAACCTTATCAATCAAATCCCAAAAAAAATCCTAACTTTATCACATAAATTCCCAAAAATCCGAAAAACACTAACTTTAGAACTGAAATACCCAAAAAACCCTAAATACGCAAATTCAACCAAACATTTCAATTGGGTTCATCAAACAATCCACAAGTCAAGGAATGTGGATAAATCAAAGAAAAGTCTAGTACGACCTCCAATTTCTTCAATTTCGTCAACTTTAAAATCGATTTTGTAACACCCCGTACCTTTCTAACCCTACTTGATGACATTAAATAATGTTTACTTAGGTGTCGAGAGCTATAAGCATGTATTTGGTAATGTTAATGATGAAAAAATTAAAATTTGGCCTTGTACATGTGATTAACCCTTCGTAGGAGGTGTTTTGTGAGTTTCGTGGAGCATCTGTAGGGTTCAAAATGAGTCTAAGAGGACCTCTAAACAAAGTATATTAAGGGTAAGAAGTAAGTTAAAGAACAGGACTAGAAGTATCTAACCAAACCCGCGAAGAAAAGTCGAAAAATAAAATTTTCAAAAAAAAATAAGGTTGGGGCGTGAAAGAGGGAATTCCAGGCCGCTCTGGGCCAAAATTTTTAGCCCAGAGACAGAAAGCTGGCGCACCCAAGGGCGTGCCAGGATGGGTTTTTCAATTTTTCAAAGTTGAAAATTTTCTTAAGTCCCAAGGGTGCCCGGGGACGTACCGGGCCAATTTTTGCCACATTTCTTCTACAAAAATGAGCATATATATGAAATGAGTAAATTATTATATTGGTATGATAAAATTACTCGAGAACGAATTTGGCATCAAAATGACGGTTTTACCCTTGTGGTCAAAATGAACCATACGTGGCTAGAATCACTTGTTTTGGGGATTGAGGCTACGGATATAAATAGCGTGAGTGGGAATATTGTTGTAATATGTATGAGGTGATTTAAACATGAGAAATTATTGATTTTATTGGATTAAGTGAATTGGGCTCAAAAAGGGCCCAAAATGTGAAAGAAGACATGGGCCAAAAATGGGTCAAATGACCCATTCTTGCCTTGACCTTCTAGACCAAGCATTTAATGCTATAAGAGTGGATAAGGATGGACTTAAAGGCTTATAAAACGGACCAAAAATCTGATTTTTATTCACATGAGACTCTCATGCTTTCTAGATATTTCTTCACCATTTTTCTCTCAAACCCCTAAGAACTCAAAGTCAATTTTTGGAGCAAGATCATGATTTTTCAAGCTTGGGTAAGTGATTATTATTATGGATTAATATATTATATGCATGGGAGAGTATGTAAATTATGTTGGTTATGCTTGGAAGTGTTGAACATGGTACTTTGTGTTTTGTAAAAGATTTATGATCCATGGGATTTAAACTTGAAATAATACTTGTGACTTTGATGAAAGAGCATGGTATGGATAAAATATGAACATGTATGGTGTGATTTTGTTATTAAATTTTTTATTTTCATATAAGTGTAAATTATGGGATTTTGGACGATATGTGATATGAGGTGTATTGAGGTGACTTGATGGATTATTTGTGATATGGTGTGGATGAGAAAGTGTAAAAGAGAAGTTTTGTGGTGAAATTTTATTGATTATCATGTATTGGTCAATATATGGAATATTGTGGGATTATTGGTATGATAACTTCATCAATGGTTTTGTCAAGGGGGAAATGGCATGTTTAAAGGCAAATATGAAACTCATTATCGTTATATGCATTTGTAAGGTAGTTGGTGGTTAATGTAAACCCCGTTATGTATTTGTGTTGTAGAGTGACACATAAATAAGGAGCGGGACGCTTGTATGCATATCTAAGATTGTATATTCGTATTGAGAATACAAGGTATGTAAGGTTACTCTGTCCGTATCTTTCTACGACAAATATTATTCACATTGACATTACGCTTGTCCTATTCCGAACTGTGCCAAGATATCCTATATCCGATTATCAATGGTCATTATCACCTAGTTCCTACTCATTGATCAATTGTGAACCACATGTCTCATATTCGTGGTTAATCTTCCAAAAGCTCAATAAGGTTATGTTCTAATGTTCCAATAGTGATTATACTCATGTCTCTTGTTCATGGATTATTGTCCAATGGTTCCAATGGTGTTATGGTTCTAATTATGTCATGTTTCTCAGAAGGTTTATTTACATGTCTCTCACTCATTGGTTAATGATCCAAAGCTTCACATAAAGTTATGACTATCATTGTATCAATCTCAAAGTAATGAATAAAGTAATGCATATGTGGTTAATGATCAAGTATGGGTGGTAGCTTTGGGGGCGAAATGCCTAGCTCAAGCCGATCCCGAGATTGTTGGATCAGGGGGCAGTCCTAGGGGCATAAGCCTAGCTCAGACCGATCCTGACAGGGGGCAGTTCTAGGGGTAATAACTTAGCTCGAGCCGAACCTGAAATGTTGGTTTATGGGTGGCAGCTCTAGAGGTAATAACCTAGCTCGAGGCGATCTCGATATATATTAATTCATGGGTGGCAGCTCTAGGGGCACAAGCCTAGCTCGAGCCGATCCCAACATAACGATATGTTATGTTAAAACCCACTGTTCAGTCGAGGCCCGGGTATCACAGGTCACAAGCAAAGATGAATAATCATAGAAGCAAAGATACAAAGAAAGTAATGAAATCAAAATACATGGTTTCCAAAGTTCAGTATAGTGACTTATCCATATTGATCATTCATTTGAATTTGATTTCATTGACGTATTTACATATCATACAAGTTTCATATGGACTTACATACTCAGTACATTCTTCGTACTGACCCCTCTTGGGGGATTTACCTTACTTGCTGCAGGCGCAGGTTCTAGTAGGCCTACACAGTAGGTTGCCAGTTATTGCGGATCATTGGTGAGCTCCAGTTAGTTCGGGGCTTCTTCGAGTCACAGTTGTACATATGTTTTGGTGTTGTACCTGTTGTATAAAGCGGGGACTTGTCCCAACTTTTAATTCGTTTTGGTCAATGCATCTGATAGAGGTTTTTGTATACGTTTGTGGGTGTATAGATGTAAGATGGTTTATGTCGTTTTGAATTGGTGGCCTCAACGGCCAAGTTTCGCATATGAATATATATATATCATGTTCCATGAATTCCATTATTGGTATATAAAGCTCTTACGTGATTATGGGTTTCTTATGGCATGCATATGATTGAATAGAGGCAAAGCTTGGTTCTCTCGGCCCTTGTCAGCTACGAGTGCCAATTCGTCCCGATGGGATTCGGGGCGTGACAAAAGTGGTATCAGAGTAGGTCGTTCTAAGGGTGTCTACAAAGCCGTGTCTGAGTAGAGTCTTACTTATCGATATGTTTTGCACCACATATATAAGTTGGAGGCTACGGGACATATAAGATGTTGTTTCTTTTCTTCACTTCTAGATTGTGCAACAGAGCCAGTGTTATAAGTTGAATTGTATCTGATCATGGTAATTGTTTTTCTTTGGTATAGTCAAAATGCCAATCACGAGAAGAGGTAGAGTTAAAGGGAAGCAGGTAGATGTGCCTGCTGAAGAAGGAATGAGTAGACTACCACCTGAACAAGCTAGTCAAGGTGGAGCAAATGCTGAAATTTCATCGCTGTCTTCGTCTACTTTTCCAGCTCCAGAAGAGCCGATTGGTAAAGAAGTACCCGCAGAACCGCCAATGAATACCACGGATAAGGATCTTAGAAATGCAGTTCATATGTTGACACAGTTAGTGGCAGCCCAAAGTCAAGGACGAGTTGGTGCAATGACACATGATGATGATGCGGCTAGAGTGGCGAGTCGCAGAACACAGGATTTTCTGAAACTGGACCTCCTATATTCACAGGTTCAGATCCGAAAGCAGATCCACAGGACTTCGTGGATAAAATTCAAAGGTCTTAGGAGGTTATGCACATGACGGGGGTAGAAACAGTTGAACTTGTTACGTACAGACTGAAAGGAGAGGCGATATTGTGGTATGAGGATTGGAAGAAATCTCATGATATTGGTGCAAATCCACCTACATGGGAAGAGTTTAAAGTGGATTTCTTTGATTATTATCTTCCTTATGAGATTCGGGAGGCACGTGCGGATCAGTTTCTAAATCCCCATCAGGGAAATTTGAGTGTGAGAGAATATAGTTTGCAATTTAATTCCTTGGCTCGATATACGCCAAATATTGTGGCTACGATGATAGACAGAGTCAATAGATACGTGGACAGGTTAGAGCCATATTTGGTAAATGATTGCACCATTGTTGCCTTGAACAAAGACATGGACATAGCGAGAATACAAGCCTTCGCCCAGAAAATGGAAGATCAAGGACAGAGAAGAAGGGTACATGAATTTGACAGGGGACAGTCCAAAAGGGCTAGACCGATGGGACCATCTATGATGTCTCAGGGAGGATCTAGGCCTCGTATGTTTTTGAGACCACCTAGACCATCATTTTCTCATTCCACAGTAGGTGTTCACTCTCAGGTTTGAGGGTTTAGGGGTGGTCCAGCTGGGCAGAGTAGTGGAGGTCACGGATCACAGGCAGCGGGTTTTCCTTGTCAGCAGTGTCAGCACTGTGGGCATATTCATGTAGGTACATGCAGAGTGGGGACAAATGCTTGTTTTTAGTGCGGCATGACATGACACATGATGAAGGAGTGTCCCCAGAGGAGTATGGGTGGTGTAGCACGACCGACAGGATCGATCGTTCCGTCATCAGCATCGGTACCTTCTTTGGGCAGAGGTGTGCAGTCTGTTGGCCGGGGTAGAGGTGCCAGAGGAGCAGCCAGTACTAGCGGGGTACAGAATCGCACTTATGCTTTAGTGGACCGACAGAATTCAGAGGCTTCCCCTGATGTTGTCACAGGTACATTATCCATATTCTCATATAATGTATATGCATTGATTGACCCCGATTCTACATTTTCCTATGTTACTCCATTGGTTGCTGCTAAATTTGCAAAGGCACCATAATTATTAATTAAATCAATTAAAGTGTCTACATTGATCGATGAATATATTATTGCAAAAAGAGTATATCGTAACTGTGTGGTAACTGTGTGTGGTCATGATACATTGGCCGATCTCATTGAATTAGACATGATGGATTTTGATGTGATCATGGGAATGGATTGGTTGGCCTCTTGTTATGCTACGGTAGATTGTCGGGCCAAGAAGGTGCTTTTTTGTTTTTCGCAAGAAAATGTTCTTGAATGGCACGGTAATGTAGGGGCACCACGAGGGAGATTTACTTCCTATCTGAAAGCCAGGAAAATGATTGCTAAAGGTTACATATGTCATTTAGTACGTGTGAAAGATAATGATGTGGAACCACTAACTCCGCAATCGGTTCCAGTGGTCAATGAATTTCTAGATGTATTCCCAGAGGATCTTCCAGGCTTACCCCCAGAATGGGAAGTAGAATTTGGCATCGATGTGATTCCGGGCACTCAGCCTATTTCTATTCCTCCATATAGAATGGCTCCGGCAGAACTACGTGAATTGAAGGAGCAATTGAAAGATTTGCTAGACAAGGGCTTCATTAGACCTAGTATGTCCCCGTGGGGTGCACCTGTATTATTTGTACAAAAAAAAGATGGCACATTGAGAATGTGCATTGACTATCGGCAGTTGAATAAGGTAACGATCAAGAACAAATATCCCCTCCCTCAAATTGATGATTTGTTTGATCAGTTACAGGGTGCCAAGTGTTTTTCAAAGATCGACTTGAGGTCGGGTTACCATCAAGTCAGAGTTAGAGAAGAAGATGTACCTAAGACAACTTTTCAAACACGGTATGACCATTATGAATTTTTCATTATGTCATTTGGACTAACAAATGCACCAGCTGTGTTCATGGATTTGATGAATATGGTGTTTAAGCCATTTCTGGACGTGTTCGTCACGGTATTTATAGATGACATCCTGGTTTATTCAAGATCACCAGAGGACCATGCTAATCACTTATGGTAGGTGTTACAGATTCTCCGTGAGCGTAAGTTGTATGCAAAGTTCTCCAAATGTGAGTTTTGGTTAAAATCAGTTGCATTCTTGGGTCACATTGTGTCAGATGAAGGGATACAGGTTGATACACAGAAGATTGAAGCAGTGAAAAATTGGCCAAGACCTACGACACCCACAGAGATTCGTAGTTTTCTTGGACTGTCAGGTTATTACTGAAGATTTGTGGAAGGTTTTTCTTCCATTGCTGCACCGTTAACAAAGCTTACACATAAAGCAGTAAAATTTCAGTGGAATGATGCGTGTGAGAAAAGCTTCCAAAAGTTGAAAGATAAATTAACCTCCACACCAGTTTTAGTGCTTTTCGAAGGTACCGAAGGTTATGCAGTGTATTGTGATGCTTTCGGGGTTGGCCTCGGATGTGTATTGATGCAACACGGTAACGTCATAGCATATGCCTCACGACAGTTGTGGCCACATGAGAAAAATTAACCCACACATGATTGTGAATTGGCAGTGGTAGTTTTTGCTCTAAAGATATGACGTCATTATTTGTATGGAGTCCATGTTGATATCTACACAGATCACAAAAGTTTGCAATATCTCTTTAAGCAGAAGGAACTCAATTTGAGGCAACGAAGGTGGTTAGAGCTCTTAAAAGACTATGATATTGATATTCTTTATCATCCAGGCAAAGCAAATGTAGTAGCTGATGCATTGAGCCGCAAGGCAGTAGAAAACACTAGTGGCCAGTTGACTGAAAAGCAGGAGATAATCAAAGATCTACATCAACTAGCCAGCTTGGGAGTTCGTCTTATTGAATCTCCAGATGAAGGGGTTATTGTGCAAAATGCAGCGGAATCCTCCTTAATAGCTGAAGTAAAAGAGAAGCAGTTTGCGGATGCTATGTTATTGCAGCTAAAGGAAAATGTACAGCAGAATTTGACAAAGGCATTTGATCTTACACAAGAAGGGGTACTTCAATGTCAAGGAAGATTATGTGTACCGGATGTAGATGAGATGAGGACCCGAATTATGACAGAGGCGCATCATTCGAGCTATTCTATTCATTCGGGTGCTACTAAAATGTACCATGACTTGAAAGAAGTGTATTGGTGGGGAAAAATGAAGAAGAACATTGCAGAATTTGTCGCTCAATGTCCGAACTGTCAACAAGTGAAAGTAGAACATCAGAAACCAGGAGGTTACATGCAATGTATCAATCTTCCAGTCTGTAAGTAGGATATGATTAATATGTACTTCATTACAGGTTTGCCTCGTTCATTGCGGAAATCTGATTCTATTTGGGTTATAGTGGACAGGCTTACCAAATCAGCGCATTTTCTACTAGTCAAGACCACCTATACAGCTGAGGATTATGTAAAATTGTATGTTATAGAAATAGTGTGGTTGCATGGTATTCCACTTTCCATTATATCAGACAGAGCAGCACAGTTCACAATGCACTTTTGGAGATCTTTTCAGCAGATTTCGGGTACACAGGTGAATTTGAGTACGGCTTTCCATCCTCAGACTGATGGACAAGCAGAACGTACTATTCAGACACTTAAAGATATGCTAAAAGCTTGTACGTTAGATTTTAAAGGTAGTTGGGATGACCATTTGCCTCTTATTGAATTTGCTTACAATAATAGCTATCATTCAAGTATTAAAATGGCACCGTATGAAGCTTTGTATGGAAGGAAATATAGATCACCAATTGGATGGTTTGAAGCGGGTGAAACTGCTTTACTTGGTCCAGATATTGTTCATCAGGCTATGGAGAAAGTTAAAGTGATCCAACAGCGGTTACAAATGGCCCAAAGTTGCCACAAGTCATATGTTGATGTTAGAAAAAGGGGGCTTGAATTCGCCATAGGTGATTGGGTATTTTTAAAGGTGTCACCGATGAAAGGGGTAATGCGGATCGAAAATAAAATAAAATTGAGTCCACGTTACATAGGCCCATATGAAATCATTAGAAGATTTGGGCAAGTTGCGTATGAATTAGCACTACCTCAAGAACATTCCTCAGTCCACCCAGTATTGCTTCGGAAATGCATAGGAGATCCATCTCGTATTGTTCCAATTGAAGATGTCCAAGTTACGGAGGATCTTACTTATGAAGAGGTACCCGTTTCTATTCTAGATCGACAAGTAAAAAGATTGAGGAATGAAGACATAGCTTCCGTGAAAGTCCTTTGGCGAAATCAACAAGTAGAGGAGGTCACATAGGAAGCAGAAGAAATGATGAAATCCAAGTATCTCCATCTATTTCAAATGGATGAAACAGTTCAAAGTGCGGGAATGGAGTCATAACAAGTAAGTATCCATGAGCCTTAAGTGTTTATGTATATATATGCTAGTATAGAGATGCATTTGTCGTAATTGAAACGATACTATTAACATTCGAGGATGAATGTTCCTAAGGGGGGAAGAATGTAACACTCTGTACCTTTCTAACCCTACTTGATGACATTAAATAATGTTTACTTAGGTGTCGAGAGCTATAAACATGTATTTTGTAATGTTAATGATGAAAAAATTGAAATTTGGCCTCGTACATGTGATTAACCCTTCGTAGGAGGTGTTTTGTGAGTTTCGTGGAGAATATGTAGGGTTCAAAATGAGGCTAAGAGGACCTCTAAACAAAGTATATTAAGGGTAAGAAGTAAGTTAAAGAATAGGACTTGAAGTATCTAACCAAACCCGCGAAGAAAATTCAAAAAATGAAATTTTCAAAACAAATAAGGTTGGGGCGCGCCAGAGGACGTGCCAGGCCGCTCTGGGAAAATTTTTTAATCCCATAGACAGCAAGCTGGCGCGCCCAAGGGCGTGCCAGGATGGGTTTTTCCATTTTTCAAAGTTGGAAATTTTCTTAAGTCCCAAGGGTGCCCGGGGACGTAACGGGCCGATTTTTGCCACGTTTCTTCTACAAACATGAGCATATACATGAAATGATTAAAGTATTATATTGGTATGATAAAATTACTCAACAACGAATTTGGCATCAAAATGACGGTTTTACCCTTGTGGTCAAAATGAGTCATATGTGGCTAGAATCACTTATTTTGGGGATTGAGGCTACGGATATGAATAGCGTGAGTGGGAATATTGTTTTAATATGTATGAGGTGATTTAAACATGAGAAATTATTGATTTTATTGGATTAAGTGAATTGGGCTCAAAAAGGGCCCAAAATGTGAAAGAAGACATGGGCCAAAAATGGGTCAAATGACCCATTCTTGCCTTGACCTTCTAGACCAAGAATTTAATGCTATAAGAGTGGATAAGGATGGACTTAAAGGCTTGTAAAAGGGACCAAAAATCTGATTTTTATTCACATGAGACTCTCATGCTTTCTAGATATTTCTTCACCATTTTTCTCTCAAAACCCTAAGAACTCAAAGTCAATTTTTTGGAGCAAGATCATCATTTTTCAAGCTTGGTAAGTGATTATTATTATGGATTAATATATTATATGCATGGGAGAGTATGTAAATCATGTTGGTTATGCTTGGAAGTGTTGAACATGGTACTTTGTGTTTTGTAAAAGATTTATGATCCATGGGATTTAAACTTGAAATATGACTTGTGACTTTGATGAAAGAGCATGGTATGGATAAAATATGAACATGTATGGTGTGATTTTGTTATTAAATTTGTTATTTTCATATAAGTGTAAATTATGAGATTTTGGCCGATATGTGATATGAGGTGTATTAAGGTGACTTGATGAATTATTTGTGATATGGTGTGGATGAGAAAGTGTAAAAGAGAAGTTTTGTGGTGAAATGTTATTGATTATCATGTATTGGTCAATGTATGGAATATTGTGGGATTATTGGTATGATAATTTCATCAATGGTTTTGTCAAGGGGGAAATGGCATGTTTAAAGGCAAACATGAAACTCATTACGTTATATGCATTTGTAAGGTAGTTGGTGGTTAATGTAAACCCCGTTATGTATTTGTATTATAGAGTGACACATAAAGAAGGAGCGGGATGCTTGTATGCATATCTAAGATTGTATATTCGTATTAAGAATACAAGGTATGTAAGGTTACTCTGTCTGTATCTTTCTACGGCAAATAGTATTCACATTGACATTACGCTTGTCCTATTCCGAACTGTACCAAGGTATCCTATATCCGGTTATCAATGGTCATTATCACATAGTTCCTACTCATTGATCAATTGTGAACCACATGTCTCATATTCGTGGTTAATGTTCCAAAAGCTCAATAAGGTTATGTTCCAATGTTCCAATAGTGATTATACTCATGTCTCTTGTTCATGGATTATTGTCCAATGGTTCCAATGGTGTTATGGTTCTAATAATGTCATGTTTCTCACAAGGTTTATTTACATGTCTCTCACTCATTGGTTAATGATCCAAAGCTTCATATAAAGTTATGACTATCATTGTATCAATCTCAAAGTAATGAATAAAGTAATGCATATGTGGTTAATGGTCAAGTATGGGTGGTAGCTTTGGGGGAGAAATGCCTAGCTCAAGCCGATTCCGAGATTATTGGATCAGGGGGCAGTCCTAGGGGCATAAGCCTAGCTCGGACCGATCCTGACAGGGGGCAGCTCTAGGGGTAATAACCTAGCTCGAGCCAAACCTGAAATGTTGGTTTATGGGTGGCAGATCTAGAGGTAATAACCTAGCTCAAGCCGATCCCGATATATATTAATTCATGGGTGGCAGCTCTAGGGGCATAAGCCTAGCTCGAGCCGATCCCAACATAATGATATGTTATGTTAAAACCTACTATTCAGTCGGGGCTCGGGTATCACAGGTCACAGGCAAAGATGAATAATCATAGAAGCAAAGATACAAAGAAAGTAATGAAAGCCAAATACATGGTTTCCAAAGTTCAGTATAGTGACTTATCCTTATTGATCATTCATTTGAATTTGATTTCATTGACGTATTTATATATCATACAAGTTTCATATGGCCTTGCATACTCAGTACATTCTTCGTACTGACCCCTCTTGGGGGATTTACCTTACTTGCTGCAGGCGCAGGTACTAGTAGGCCTCCAGAGTAGGTTGCAAGTTGTTGCGGATCATTGGTGAGCTCCAGTTAGTTCGGGGCTTCTCCGAGTCACAGTTGTACATATGTTTTGGTGTTGTACCTGTTGTATAAAGCGGGGACTTGTCCCGACTTTTAATTCATTTTGGTCAATGCATCTGATAGAGGCTTTTGTAGACGTTTGTGGGTGTATGGATGTAAGCTGGTTTATGTCGTTTTGACTTGATGGCCTCAATGGTCAAGTTTCGCATATGAATATATATATATCATGTTCCATGAATTTCGTTGTTTGTATTTAAAGCTCTTACGTGATTATGGGTTTCTTATGGCATGCATATGATTGAATAGAGGCAAAGCTTGGTTCTCTCGGGCCTTGTCGGCTACGAGTGCCAATCCGTCCCGATGGAATTCGGGGCGTGACAGATTTTTAACCCGACGTCAAGGAAAATACATCAAAACTTGATTGCAAGCATTGTACCTGCAAAATACACGATTATTAGTTAGTAATCAGTAAAAATCCAAGGAAAATAGAAGAAAAAAAACACAAATGATCGAAAACCGTACCAAGAGTTACCATCGGGTTCCAAATTGTCAAAAGTGGAAAATGATCCAATTTTTCCCTTCCCCCCCCTTTAGATTAGGTTAGGCTGACGTGGAAAGTTAAAATGAGGTGGCGAGTTTTAATTGGCATTTATAATCCATGTGGATGTGTTTGTTTACACGCGCCTAGGGTTTTTTTTCAACTGGGCAAAAGGTGCCAAAGTGACACAGTTGGGGGCTACTTTAGGTGTTTAAAATGAACACCGTCTACTTTAGGTGCCAAAGTAAAAGTTTGTGCCAAGTTTAGGTATCTGGCAATGTGTTTTACCTATTTAGTATCTTGCACTTATATTTATCTGCTTATAATTCAGTTGTATGCTTATCCTCGGTATTTCTTATACCTTTTACCAATTAGCCCATTACTAACGTTCCGGGCTATGGTTTGGTTTACCTACTGGTGGGTTAAAGTAGGTGTCATCATGACTCGAGAAATTGGGTCGTGACATAGGTGAAGCTCTTGAGATGAAGGTCGTGAAGAGAAGAATTAGAAGATTATAGCTTTTTATTTAAGATTTTATAAAGATTGTAATCTCCGCGCATATTATTAAAATCAAATATTATTGTTGACTCTATTTTGCTTGTCTTGATTGCTATTTTTCTGGAAAGAAACTTAGTCACTTACACTTACCTTCAATAAAGATTTTCTCAGCAACAATATTGATCATCATCAAGGGACCAAAAGCAATCACAAAGACATAATGTTCTCTTTTCTCCATTATAAGACCTTGTACACAGAGATAAATTTAAGATTTAAAATTTATAAATTTGTCCAACAATCTTAATATAATATTGTACTTAATTAGTGACAAAAATATCAATTACATCTATAAAACGTTAAAATCACACTTAATAAATTTACATACAAAAGAAAAAAGATTGAAAAGTGAAAAATAGAAAGATCAAAAGAGGCAACGTTGATAATTACCATCTTATGAGATGATCGACCATTTCACCGAGAAATATATTGATATGGAAAAGCTACCAAATTAAATCATCTGAATAACAAATTAAAGTAAACAACATACATCAATCAAAACGATGAATAAATAATTTTACCTTATAACACAAACCCAATCATAAAGTGTAAAATCGATACATCGAATATGGAAGTTTTGATGTATTTACTTGTTCCGAAAACGAAGTGGAAAGAAAATACTTATCCGTACTTGGTTTGAATTAGGGCATTGTCTATACTCCATAACACATATATACGAAGCAAGTATGATGAAGAACTTGGGATGAAAAATAGGGTGGAAAGATGAAGAGTATGAACATAGTATGCCTTTGGAAATACCATCTAATGCTTTCAATAATCAATACTTATTTTCATTTTTAGTTGAAACTTTTCAGGTGTATTTGGAAAAAAAAACTTAAACACATTTAATATACATGATCATGAGAGTTAAATGAGTATTTTTTTTTCCCACAAAATGTAATGAGAAAAATAAATAAAAGGTCAAAAAGGAGAAAAAAGATGAAGGAATGGAGGCAAAAGATCGAGAGGTGCCGCCTCACCTTATCTTGTTTCTCCTTTATATCATAACTATTCTAAAAGTGGGAAGCCATAAAGTTGAAAGTTGGACTACGATAACGTCCCTTTAAAGTCATAATATAAGGGACAAAAACGTAAATACCCATTAATTAAAATAAATCGTCAAATTCATGATTTGTTTAAAAAAAATATTTTTCCACTGTATCCTGCTCAATATTACATTTAAAAGCTCACAATATACCTATTTAATAAATAAAAGTACAGCCTTACCCGTTTTCTTTCCCTCATAAAGTCACTGATAACTGTTTGCTTTCATTAGCCTTCCATAATAAAATTCATTAATTAATATTAGTTCTCTTTTCCTAATCTACGGCATAGAAAATTTCTTCTATGTTGTCTACCAAGATTCATTTTATATAAGTTCATTAAGTTGAGAAAAGATAAAGTTGTAGGCATTCTCTTCTTCCAATTGGTTCATCCAATTAAAATTATGCATAAAATAGAGAAGTACTAGCTTTGTTTATTATTTGCTCATCCAGTAGTTTAAAAGAGTAATATTATTTATATTTTTTCGGTATTTTCTATTTTCTGTTTTGTTTGATGTATTGGTTTGATTTGTTGTATTTTGGATCTATCTATTGTGTTTGGTGCTGTTGCAGGTTCAAGATTCTTGTGTTCGATGAAAAGGATGGTGTTTATACGTTATCTTTTAATCTTTATAATTTCTTTTTCTCTTTCCCTATTCCGTCTAACATGTAGAACTTGAGAAGTCTCGGAGTATATCGCAATTAATTATGTATCAGCCTATGATCAGGTTTTTTTCTGTTATGTCCGCTTTTAGATGTTGTTACCACAATGATATGCTTGAATTTTTAGAGCTATAACAATTATAATAATGCATGAATCTTTTTAGCACTTGTGAAATCTTTATGTATTTCGATCGATCTCATCCAATAATACATTTAACCCTTACACTTTTAAAAGTAAGTAAATTTGGACAGTTATACATTAAGTCTAAATAAACATGCCGTTAGAGCATATAGAGATATATCCCTTTAATAACATAAGCTTGATCTATATATATAGTTTTAGTTGATAACTAGTGAATCCATTCGCGCTTTGCGCGAGTTAATTTGATTTTCGAATAGTAAAGTTTTTTAAAAAATTCTTCTAGTTTTCAACTATTTCATATTTTAACTAACTATATTATTCACTTAGTTATATACAATGTATTCTTCTATGAGTTTTTGTTACTTAAGTATTTCAATCTTTTAAATTACTTAGATTTTACATAATATATTGAAAGTGAAACAATAATTTTATTTTTTCTAAAAGAAAATAGAGAAAGAAAAAGTTCAACAAAAACTTGCTTTTTCCATGCATATTTTAACAAATTTTAAAACTTGATTATTTATGTATATGTTTAGTATAAATCTAATTACATGAATCTCGTATATACTTTTTATCTTATTCTATTTTATTTTTATTTTTGAAATTACTTATTTTTAATGTTTTGCTCTTTTTTTTTCTTCTGTTTTTCTCTTTCTTACTTCCCTTACCTGTTCATTTTCTTTAAAAATATCAAATCCCATTTTTTTTTCTAACTCCCTAATACTAATACTTTCTTAATTGCCATAAAAATACTAACAAACAATTTATATAAATATCTACATATCATTTTCAAATTGTTAGACAAAAGATTAGTAAAGTTAAAGAAATATCAAAAAGTAAATGCATCTACACCAACCAAAGAAAATCCATTCGCAGCTTGTTTTTAAATTCTCCACCAAACATTAAAAGAGAATAGTGAAAAATGAAGGATAAAATTTTTAAAAAGTTGAAACTAAAAAAAATAATGAGGAAGGAGGAAATGGAAATATCGAAAACCTCCACAGGTGATTGCAATTTATATATTGGTTAAGCCATAATAATTAGGTAGAAGGGAGTTGAGTAGACATATTATTTAAGTAGAGAATGTACGTAGATGAATGTTTTTTGTAACTCATGAGATATAATTAGATGTAGATTGTTATCTTGGATATGACCACGTTGTATGTACTATTCCATTTCATTTTTTGGAACTCATGAGATATAATTAGATGTAGATTATTATCTTGGATATGACCACGTTGTATGCACTATTCCATTTCATTTCCCTTGTACCATATAGATATATGATAATTACTCTTGGATTTGTTTAAACTGCATGACACAATCACCCACATGAAAGGGAATATCTATCTCTGCTTCAAGTTGTAGCATTTACTACAATATGTAGTATATAGGAAATTGTAACAATAACGTAAATTTAGATAATTTCAGAAGTAGAAAAACATATGTGCAATTGCACATCCAAATTTAAAAGAAAAAAGAGAAGAACTTAAGAAAAGAAGACAATCGTTTAGCATGACCAAATTTAAAACAAAAAAGAGAACTTAAGAAAAGAAGACCTAAGTTTAGCATGAAATCTTCAATCACAGTAATGAAAGAAATGCTAAAGTACACCACACTTTTTGCCATGAAAAAAGTTCTCGCGATCACCAACTCCGTGGAAATGATAATTTACCGTAGCCATTTATATAGTTTATCACCTTCACAAGAATAAAAATCTACGATGAAATATGACATGTAATGTATAAGGTGCTCACACATACAATTTAGCTATCCATTTATAATTGCAAACATATTCTGAACGTAAAAAAAAGTTCGTCAAATCGATAACTGAAGGACTACTGTATAGAATGCCACAAAACTTCATATAGTTAAATTTAATAATCTATGAAGGCGAAACGTAAAATATCATATCACGATACGAAACAATCTAAATATGTTCATAAGAAAATAATTTAATCTACAATAAAATTAAGATCTATCTCAAAAGTAAATTAAAATAAAAGGACAAAGAGGGAAATTTGCTAGCCACTCAACATACCTCAATGATTGTATGAAGAAATTTGTGGCCACCTATTTATAATCTTTGAAACCTCATTAATTTATAACTCTTTATTGACCTCATAACTTTTCATTGCCCCACGCCTCTTCATTATTTGAAACCGTTTAGTTTCATTTTCTCACCTCTTAATTATTTTTATTGCAATAATTATTTGTATTAGTATTAAAGTTCGACTCTTTTGTTTTCCAACCAATTGTTCAATTTTCCTGTAGCAAAGAAGAGCATCACATGAATGAGAAGGCAAAAAGGATCGGGAAAACGTATATTTAAAAGCTGAGCATTTAATTGTAAATTACAATTACAATGGAGTATTAGTAAATAAGAGGTTTAGTAGGTTTAAATGAGTTGTAAGTCATTTTTTTTATGTTTGTATTAAATTTATTTTTCATAAATATATTAAATTTTAAATTAGAAGAATAAAGAAAAAAGTTCAAAAAAATGAGAAAAAAGAAAAATGAAAATGGAGGCCATTGAGAGGTGTCACATCACCTCTTCTACATTTTCTTTTATTATGATATATTGATTGATTGATATATGACAGTTTATAGTTTTTTTCACATTTACTAATTGCACCTGCACTCTTTAACTTTTAAATATTTAAGTATTTCACACTTTTACTATTATGTTATTTTAAAAGTTTGCACCGAGTAACATAGAATATACGTGCACAACACACGTATCCAGAACTAGTATATATTTATTTATTTATTTATTTATTTTTATATTTTAAAAAAATATATTTATGATTTTGATTTTCATTCCTTATATTGTTGCTTTTTTAAAAATAAATTAAAAAAGGTCATTTTATTGATAAAACAAAGGACAAAACACATAAATATACTATTTAAGAGTTAATATAACAATACCTAACAATAGTTTTTACTTTTCAAAACATAACAATAGAAACCTAATAAAACTTAACTAACACGTGGAAAAATTAAAAAAAATACACATACGATGGTAATCTTCTCCCTATAAATTTCTCGCAGTTCTTAACTGATTTCCATCATATACTCTCCTAACCTTTTTCATAGATTGTTCTTAAATCATAATAAAACTATTCCCTCCATTATTCTTAAAAGCCTCGGTTAAGAACTTCTCCAATTTCCACACATGGAATTTTTTATTTATTTATTTTTTCTCTTCTACTTTCCAATACAAGTTTTATTGAAGAATCATATTTTATACATCAGTGTACGTGATTTTTATGCTTTCATCTATGATGTTCGTTCAATGTTAATTCAACGCGAAGGTAAATGGAATAAAATCTTGATTAAAAAAATAAGCACATTTGTGTATGGAGTGATATACAAACTGGTATCACCTAAATTGAATATCATAAATAATAGTATCAATTTATATACCTGTAATGACCTTCCTGGTCATTTTCCTGCGTTCTCGGTTTTTAGAGCTTTTCTATAATTGCCCCAAGTTATTTATGACTTGCTGGGACTGACAGTTCGATTCCCGGACAATTCGTTTGAGAATATATTTAGACCGAGCACATTGTAAAATATTAAATTAAACTTGAATTTGATAAAAAGACAGTTAATTACCTTTCAAAAATATTTTTGATATTTATAAAATTCTTTAGTTATGATATATCTATACTACTTTATAATAGTTTTATAACCTATTAATAATTTAAGCGGAGATAGTGAATTTAAATATGTTAAAATAATATTTTTATTTTATAGAGGTTTTGTTAGAAATAAATTTCTATTAATTATGGTATATTCAAAATATTATATTTATTTTACTACGAATCTATGCAATACCCGAATGGAAGTATAATGAGATAAGAATTTGGGTGGCATCGCCACTTCCACATTCACTAAGATAGTAGCATGCTGCCACCTATCAACACTAACTTACCATTTGACTAACATGTGTAGTGTATATGTATATATATATCATCATTTCACCTTAAAAAAATATATTATTCCTAACATTTCTTTCTATATTCACTATCTATTATCAAATTAAGCTCAATATTGAGCTATTCCATTAAGTTTTGAACTTAGGAGTTTATATATTTGAGTCCGTGGACTCGCCCTCGTCATTTCTACGGTACGTTTTCTTGTTTTTGCGATAATTTTCGTTTACGATGGTATATTTTGGGATTTGTATTGATGTTTGAGCTATATTTTGGGCTCAAATTGAGCGATGCTAGTTGTGACTATTGGTCACGGGGTAATTTGGGACGTTGTGACGGTTTTATTTTTGTGATTCCGCAAGCGGGACCCACGTGGATTGTTCAAACATTTTCTGAACTAATGCAATATGGGTATCAATAGTCATGATTTGACATGTAGTTTATTATTTTGGTAGCTTGGCAGCAGTCAGAGGCCTCTCGGAAGGGGAAGGCTCCTGTATAACTGGTTCTTTTGGCAAGCTTGCGGCGGCGTCCAGGTAGGCTAGGTTTACCTTCCTTTACACTTAGATTGGGCTTATGTGTGATATATGTATGCTATTGTACTAGTGTTGTGGGCTGGTATTATAAACTTGGTGGTGGTGGTTTGCTGTGATTAGGCCTTCTAGGCCGGATAGGGTTATTCAGATACATTCCAGGCCCGTTATCCTCGTGGTATGCCACAGATGACCTATTTGGGGTCGGATAGTATTGTTGTTGTTGATTGCTGGTTGGGGAATGTTATTGTTGGACCTTAGTCCAGGCTTAGGCAGACTTAGCCCAGACTTAGACAGGTATAACTAGACTTGGTTTTTGGGACCCGCTAGTGGGCCCTGTTACTCTTTTTGTCGACTTGTCAGAACTTTGACATCTTTGGGCTTAGTTAAGCCCTATATGACCTGTTAGAGTTGTGACGGGATTGGGTCACCCCGATTATACTCGGTTGGCCTGTTTAGCCTTGTTAGTCCCTAATAGCACCATATTTGACCGGGGTCGGCTAGTTTGACTTAGAACGTTGAACCGCCTTTCCATGGCTTATAATGGATACCCAGACTTGTATATACATATTTTTTATAGTAGATAGTTGACCTAGAAGGACCCCAAGATTGACTTGTAGCATGTTGTGGGGTTAGCTTCTGTACTTATATACTAGTATTGACTTGGGACTAGGGCGTTCCTCGTTTATCTGATATGATATGACATTTGATTTTGTTCTGGTTACTGGCTATGATGAGTTTTGATTCGAGTTCGGCTATTGATTCAGGTATGATGATTTTGGTTATTGACTATTGGGTGTTCCGGTTCGAGTCCGGCCCCGGATTGTAGTACACTATGAGTTCTGCTACTGGGTACCGTGATTATGATAGTGTTGTTCTATGAGTTCTGGTTTGAGTCCGACAGATATGATATATATGTGGCCTATTGTTACCCACTGCTTTCGGTTCAATTCCGACGTCTGGCCTCTTATTATTACCCATTGGTACCGGTTCAAGCCCGGTGAACTCTTGTTGGTTATTGTGGTTACTGGATACTGATACAGCTTTGAGACACTGGTGACTATGCATTTACTATTCTTGTGTGTCCCGCCGGTTTATGGGGGCCAGGCTGTGTTATTATTTTCTTTCGTGTGCCTATTGGGTTTATGGGGGCCCAGGTAAGTTATGTTTGACTTGTGTGTTTACTTACGCATTTACTTACTAATTAGACGGTATCACATTTATTTACCTCCTAAGCATATCTATACGCCTCGACAGTTACTTATGTATTTATTACTTATACCCTGAACTTAGCATGCACCCTCGCATTTTAGCTTGCTTATATTACTTTGAGCTCAGTCGGCCGATGATGCCTACTGAGTACCCGTTGCCTCGGTACTCATACTGTACTTCTGCATCTTTTTCTCCGATGCAGATCCGGGCACTAGCCGACGATTTTGACGTGACGCTCTTCTTAGCACTGATTCTGGAGCAGGGTGGGCTTACTGACGTCCGAGGCAGATCCTACTCCATCTTCTACTGTATAGTCTTTGCTATCGAGACTGTTGTACTTGTTATATATATTTGGTTTCTGTCTTGTATTCTGGATATGTCTAGTAGTGGCTCTTGTACTGACCTCACCAGGTCTTGGGAGGGGTTCTTGACTTTATATATATTGTCCTCTTCCTTCTCAGTTTCGGTATGGGTTTTTTTGATTCAGTTTGTTTTTATATTTCTAGCATGCTTATTAGTACAGTTACTTCCACCTCATCTCTGTTCTTTTGAGGTTCCGCCCGTTAGCCCGTTGTTTGTCGCTCTGGGCTAGGGTTTGGCTTGCCTATTGGTGGGTTACGGTAGGCGCCATCATGACTCAAATATTGGGTTGTGACAGCTTGGTATCAGGGCCTAGGTTGTACAGGTAGTGTCGGTACAAGAGACAGTGTGTAGTAGAGTCCCGCGGATCGGTGCGGGGACGCTTGTATCCTATCCTCGGGAGGCTACGGAGCATTCTTAGGGGAGGCTCTCATTTACTTGACTCGTGTCCATGTGTTAAGTCTATGTTGGTTTCTGATCTTCATTTGGTTCACTCTTTACGCAGATGGCAAGGATGCATGGTACGAGAGCAGAGGGTCGGAACCCCGAACCTGCAGCAAGGGCTCCTGTTAGGGGCCGAGGTCGACCCAGAGGTCGTGGAAAGGGCAGAGCAGCAGCCCTAGGCCGAGATTGTGCTAGGGATTAGTCACTCGATCCCGTTATAGCTCCAGATGTTCCGCCACCACAGCAGCCGGTAGGCCAGGGAGCAGCCCAGGCTCCACCTGGATTTATTGATGCTTCAGTATTCTGAGATACTTTGGTGCAGTTGCTAGGATTAGTTGGAGGACCATCAGTCGAGAGAGCCCAGCCAGCAATACATGGAGTTGGTATTGGTGCGCAGCCTGCAACTGCAACACCTAAAGTAGAGGTTCCGCCTGTACTGGTAATTCCACAGCCGGTAGTAGCTCAACCAGTTATGTTTGTCGAGGAGCAGAAGATGTTGAGTCGCTTCCTGAGGTTAGCTCCACCTAGATTTGCTGGTACTCTAGGAGAGGATGCATATGAGTTCTTATTTGGGATTGGTATAGTCTCATGGTGTTGATTTTGTGGCATATCAGTTTGATACAGTCGCGAGAAGATGGTGGAGGGGTTACTTGATTCCAGGCCAGCTGGATCTCTACCCGTTACTTGGGTACAGTTCTCCGAGGTGTTCTTGAGGAAGTATATGCCCCGCAGCATGCGTGAGCGTCTTCGAGATGAGTTCTCCAGATTGACTCAGGGTTCATTATCTGTCGCTGAGTATGAGGCAAGGTTTCATGATCTTGCTAGGCATGCTACTTCTATTTTGCCTGATGAGTATGAGAGAGTTAGATGTTTTGTCAGGGGACTGAGATTGCCACTCCGTAGGGCTACCCAGAGTTTAGTGACTTCAGGAAAGTCATTCACAGAGATTATTGAGCTTGTATACTCTATTGAAGAGATGGATCGCGAGGCCCAAGGGGGAAGCGATAAGAGACCTCGTGTCCAGGGTAGTTTCAGTGGGAGCCATAGTGGTTCCCAGTTTAGAGGTCGTGCTTTCCAGTTTCAGGGTAGGTACCCACAACAGCAGCATCAGTCCTTTTAGTGACAGGGTTAGCCTAATAGGCCCGTACAGTTAGCCTTGTAGATTTCTGATAGGGGTCAGCCCGCCTATAGTGGTTTTGGTAGTTAGCCTCAGAGATGTGGTCAGTCCAGTTCATCGACTAGAGGTGGTCATACCGGATCAGCCGGACCTTCTAGGCCGAGCAGGGAGCCAGGAGCATGTTATACTTGTGGGGTTGTCAGTTATTTCACGCGTAAGTGTCCTCAGCGCAGGGCGATTGAGCCTTCAGTTCAGACCGCACAACCTATCAGATCTATACCGCCAGTAGGCAGAGGTGGTGCACAGGGTCATCGGGGTGGTCCCAGGGTTCTCGAGGTAGAGCACAGGGAGGTCGGACTGGCAGTTAGGTCGGTGCTCAGACTAGTGGTAGCCAGCGTCAGTTGTATGCCGTACCGGCTAGGTCGGGGGCTGAGGCTTCAAATGCGGTGATTACAGGTACAATTTCTGTATGCCACCAGCCAGTTTCTGCATTATTTGATCCTGGATCCACGTTTTCTTATGTATGTACTTATTATGCACCACGGTTGGGTTTATGTTCTGAGTTATTATCTGTACCCTTACGTGTATCTACCCCCGCTGGTGATTCCTTAGTAGTGGATCGAGTATATAGATCTTGTCTGGTGACTGTTCGGGAGTTTGAGACTCGGGTTGATTTTATTGTATTGGCCATGGTAGACTTTGATTTGATTCTGGGCATGGACTGGTTTTCTTTCTATCATGCAGTCTTGGATTGCTTTGCCAAGATAGTGACCTTAGCCATGCATGGCATACCCTCGGTGGTGTGGCAGGGTTCTGTTAGCCGCACACCGACAGGGATTATTTCATATGTTCGGGATCGTAGATTAATGTCGAGGGGATGTTATTCATTCCTTGCTTATGTTCGGGATGCTAGTATTGAGAGTCCATCGCTTGACTTTGTCCCTGTTGTTCGTGAGTTTCCTGATGTATTCCTGACTGACCTACCTAGCCTTCCTCCTGAGCGTGATATAGAGTTCATTATTGACCTCGAGCCGGGCACCTGACCTATTTCTATGGCTCCTTATCGTATGGCTCCTGCTGAGTTCAGGGAGTTGAGTACTCAGCTCCAGGACCTTCTGAGGAAGGGTTTTATCAGGCCGAGTGTGTCGCCATGGGGTGATCCAGTTCTGTTTGTAAAGAAGAAGGATGGCTCCATGCATATGTGTATCGACTATAGACGGCTAAATAAGGTGACAGTAAAGAATAAGTATCCTATGCCTCGTATCGATGATTTGTTTGATCAACTTCAGAGTACAGCGATATTCTCGAAGATAGACTTGAGATCTGGATATCATCAGTTGAGAGTTAGGGCTGAGGATATCCCAAAGACAGCTTTCAGGACTCGGTACGACCATTATGAGTTCCTAGTGATGACTTTTGGGTTGGCTAATGCCCCAGCAGCTTTCATGGATTTGATGAATCGTGTATTCAGGTCATACTTGGACTCCTTTGTGATTGTATTTATTGACGACATCTTGGTTTATTCAAAGAGCAGCGAGGAGCACGAGCAGCATTTGAGGATTGTGCTCCACACTTTGAGAGATCATCGTCTTTATACCAAGTTCTCAAAGTGTGAGTTTTGGCTTGAGTTTGTAGCTTTCTTAGGGCATGTTGTACCCAAACATGGTATCATGGTAGAACCAGCAAAGATCTAGGCTATTCGAGGTTGGGCTAGGCCCACGTCACCTACTGAAGTTCGCAGTTTCGTTGGGTTGGTAGGGTACTACAGGCAATTTATTGAGGGCTTCTCATCTATTGCATCTCCTATGACTAGACTAACCCGAAAGGAGGTTCCATTTCAGTGGTCTGAGGATTGTGAGGCGAGCTTTCTAAAGCTCAAGGATCGACTTACTTCTGCCCATGTGTTGACTCTTCCAGTTGAGGGCGAGGGTTTCACCGTGTATTGTGATACGTCTGGTATTGGTTTGGGATGTGTTCTGATGCAGCGGGGTCATGTCATTGCTTATGCATCAAGGCAGCTAAAGGTGCACGAGCGTAACTATCCCACTCATGATTTGGAGTTAGCAGTAGTTGTGTTTGCACTGCGGATTTGGAGACATTATCTCTACAGTGGTCATTGTGAGATCTTTATAGACCAGCGCAGTCTTCAATATGTTATGACTCAGAGGGATCTTAATTTGAGGCAGCGCGGGTGGATTGAGTTACTGAAGGACTATGATATCTCTATTCTCTATCATCCGAGCAATGCAAATGTGGTAGCCGATGCCTTGAGTCGGAAGACAGTAAGTATGGGTAACTTAGACTTCATTCCAGTCTCTCAGCGGCCGTTGGCTTTGGACATTCAGTCCTTAGCTAACTCGATGGTACGTTTGGATATTTCTGACCCCGGGAGGGTTATCGCTTGTGTTGGTACGAGATCTACTTTGCTGGAGCAGATTCAGAGTCGTCAGTTTGAGGATAGCGGTCTCCGTAGCATTTGAGATCAAGTATTGAGGGGTGAGTCTGAGAGAGCTACCTTGGATTCTGATGGTGTTCTAAGGTTTGACGGTCGTATGTGTGTCCCAAAGGTTGGAGATTTGATTCAGTTAATTCTGCATGAGGCGCACAGTTCCAGATATTCTATTCACCCTGGGACAGCTAAGATGTATCGGGATCTGAGGTAGCACTATTGGTGGAGTGGTATACGGAGAGATATTACAGGGTTTGTATCTCGATGCCTTTGTTGTCAGCAGGTAAAGGCCGAGCATCAAAAACCCAGTGGTTTACTTCAGCAGTTACCCATTCCCGAGTAGAAGTGGGAATAAGTCACTATGGATTTTGTTAGTGGGTTACCTCGCACCTCTCGTGGTTTTGATAGTATTTGGGTTATTGTAGATCGGTTGACTAAGTCTGCGCACTTTATCCCTGTTCGAGTCTCCTATAGTGCTGAAAGATTAGCTCGTGTATATATTCAGGAGGTGGTTCGCTTACATGGAGTTCCAATATCTATTATCTCAGACCGAGAGTCTCAGTTTACCTCCAGTTTTTGGCAGACTTTCATGGAAGAGTTGGGTACCCAGGTGGACCTCAGCACTGCATTTCATCCTCAAACCAATGGGCAGTCAGAGCGGATGATTCAGGCATTAGAGGATATGCTCCGCGCTTGTGTGTTAGACTTTGGGGGTCAGTGGGATCAGTTTTTGCCTTTAGCAGAGTTCACATATAATAATAGCTTTCATTCTAGCATTCAAATAGCTCCGTTTGAGGCTTTATATGGCATACGGTGTCGATCTCCAGTTGGCTGGTTCGAAACTTCAGAAGTCAGTCCTCGTGGCACAGATTTGCTCTGAGAATCTTTGGATCGAGTTCGAGTGATTCAAGATAGGCTCCGGACAGCTCAGAGTAGACAGAGGAGTTATGCTGACCGTAGACGTCTTCCGTTGAAATTCAGGGTGGGTGATAGGGTCTTCTTACGAGTATCGCCCATGAAGGGCGTGATGCGGTTTGGTAGGAAAGGTAAGCTTAGCCCCAGATATATTGGACCCTTTGAGATTTTGTGGACAGTTGGAGGGGTCGCTTATGTGCTAGCTTTACCTCCGGCATTTTCAGCTATCCACCCAGTGTTTCATGTTTCTATGCTGCTACAATACATTCCATATGAGTCGCATGTGCTTCGGTGGGACTCAGTTCAGTTAGACGATAAGTTAACATTTGTGGAGGATCCTGTGACCATTTTAGCCAGAGATGTCAGACGGTTATGCTCCCGGGACATTCCAGTGATTAAGGTACAGTGGCATCACCGTCCGGTTGAGGAGGCTACTTGGGAGCTTGAACGTGATATGCGAGCCCAGTATCCCTACTTGTTCACGTCTTCAGGTATGTGCTTTTTCTTGACTTTCACGGACAAAAGTCCTTTTAGTAGTGGATATTGTAATGACCTTCCCGGTCATTTTCTTTATTTTCGTGCGTTTTCGGTGTTTAGAGCTTTTCTATAACTGTCCCAAGTTATTTATGACTTGTTGGGACTGACAGTTCGATTTTCGGACAGTTCGTTTGAGAATATTATTTAGACCGAGCACGTTGTAAAATATTAAATTAAATTTGAATTTGATAAAAAGACAGTTAATTACCTTTCGAAAATATTTTTGATATTTATAAAATTCTTTAGTTATGATATATCTATACTACTTTATAATAGTTTTATAACCTATTAATAATTTAAGCGGAGATAGTGAATTTAAATATGTTAAAATAATATTTTTATTTTATAGAGGTTTTGTTAGAAATAAATTTCTATTAATTATGGTATATTCAAAATATTATATTTATTTTACTACGAATCTATGCAATACCCGAATGGAAGTATAATGAGATAAGAATTTGGGTGGCATCGCCACTTCCACATTCACTAAGATAGTAGCATGCTGCCACCTATCAACACTAACTTACCATTTGACTAACATGTGTAGTGTATATGTATATATATATCATCATTTCACCTTAAAAAAATATATTATTCCTAACATTTCTTTCTATATTCACTATCTATTATCAAATTAAGCTCAATATTGAGCTATTCCATTAAGTTTTGAACTTAGGAGTTTATATATTTGAGTCCGTGGACTCGCCCTCGTCATTTCTACGGTACGTTTTCTTGTTTTTGCGATAATTTTTGTTTAAGATGGTATATTTTGGGATTGGTATTGATGTTTGAGCTATATTTTGGGCTCAAATTGAGCGGTGCTAGTTGTGACTATTGGTCACGGGGTAATTTGGGATGTTGTGACGGTTTCATTTTTGCGATTTCACAAGCGGGATCCACGTGGACTGTTCGAACATTTTCCAAACTAATGCAATATGGGTATCAATAGCCATGATTTGTCTTGTAGTTTATTATTTTGGTAGCTTGGTAGCAGTCAGAGGCCTCTCGGTAGGGGATTATTATTCCGGATAGGGCTATTCGGATACATTCCAAGCCCGTTATCCACGTGGTATGCTACAGATGACCTATTTGGGGTCGGATAGTATTGTTGTTGTTGATTTCTGGTTGGGGAATGTTAATTTTGGAACTTAGTCCAGGCTTAGGCAGACTTAGCCCAGACTTAGACAGGTATAACTAGACTTGGTTTCGGGACCCGCTAGTGGGCCCGTTACCCTTTTTGTCGACTTGTCAGAACTTTGACATCTTTGGGCTTAGTTAAGCCCTATATGACCTGTTAGAGTTGTGATGGGATTGAGTCACCCTGATTATACTCGGTTGGCCTATTTAGCCTTGTTAGTCCCTAATAGCACCGTATTTGACCGGGGTTGGCTAGTTTGACTTAGAACGCTGACCTGCCTTTCCATGGCTTATAATGGATACCCAAACTTGTATATACATATTGTTTATAGTAGATAGTTGACCTAGAAGGACCCCGAGATTGACTTGTAGCCTGTTGTGGGGTTAGCTTCTGTACTTATATACTAGTATTGACTTGGGACTAGGGCGTTCCTCGTTTATCTGATATGATATGACATTTGATTTTGTTCTGGTTACTGGCTATGATGAGTTTCGGTTCGAGTCCGGCTATTGATTCAGGTATGATGATTTTGGTTATTGACTATTCGGTGTTTCGGTTCAAGTCCGGCCCCGGACTGTGGTATACTATGAGTTCTGGTACTGGGTACGTTGATTATGATACTGTTGTTCTCTGAGTTCCGGTTCGAGTCCAGCAGATATGATATATATGTGTCCTATTGTTATTACCCAGTGCTTTTGGTTCGATTCCGGCGTCTGGCCTCTTGTTATTACCCATTGGTGCCGGTTCAAGCCCGATGCACTCTTGCTGGTTATTGTGGTTACTAGATACTGATATAGCTTCGACACACTGGTGACTATACATTTACTATTCTTGTGTGTCCCGCCGGTTTAGGGGGGCCAGGCTGGGTTATTATTTTCTTTCATGTGCCTATCGGGTTTATGAGGGCCCAGATAGGTTATGTTTGACTTGTGTGTTTACTTACGCATTTACTTACTAATTAGTCGGTATCATATTTATTTACCTTCTGAGCATATCTATACGCCTCGACAATTACTTATGTATTTATTACTTATACCCTGGATTTAGCATGCACCCTCACATTTTAGCTTGCTTATATTACTTTGAGCTCAGTCGGCCGATGATGCCTACTGAGTACCCGTTGCCCCGATACTCATACTGCACTTCTGCATCTTTTTCCCCGATGCAGATCCGGGTACTAGCCGACGGTTTTGACATGACGCTCTTTTCAACGCTGATTCCAGAGTGGGGTGGGCTTACTGACGTCCGAGGCAGATCCTACTCCATCTTCTACTGTATAGTCTTTTTCTCTCGAGACTGTTGTTCTTGTTATATATATTTGGTTTCTGTCTGGTATTCTGGATATGTCTAGTAGTGGCTCTTGTACCGACCTCACCAGGTCATAGGAGGGGTTCTTGACTTTATATATATTGTCCTCTTGCTTCTCAGTCTCGATATGGGTTTATTTTGGTTCTGTTTGTTTTTATATTTCTAGCATGCTTATTAGTACGGTTACTTCCACGTCATCTCTGTTCTTCTGAGGTTTTGCCCGTTAGCTCATTGCCTGTCGCTCTGGGCTAGGGTTTGGCTTGCTTATTGGTGGGTTACGGTAGGCTCCATCATGACTCAAATATTGGGTCGTGACAATACCCAATCCATACACAATTCAGACAAATATGACATATAATAATCCACTGTATAAACCAATTTCATTTACTATATAATCTAAAGTATATCACCTAAATTGAAGATCATAGTCCATAAATATCGGTGCGTACAACCATTTCACAAACTAAAATATGAGTTATTGAGAACAATATATCTATAAAAACTTGGACACTAGTGTGTATACAAACTTGGTAACTCTTTCTTCTTTGATGATGAATTATTGAGCAAATTTTGTTTTCCTTTTATGAAAAAGAGAGAATGGTGGAAAGAGCAATTACTGGGGAAAGAATTTTGAAAAAAAGATTATCTTTAAAAAGGATACGGTAAATGTAAGGCAAGTACCTAAAAATCAGCTTATTTTCCTAATATTACTGTCGAAAAATAAATCCAAATCCCCACAAAATTGTCATTCGATAATTGTTTGTCATTTTTATATTTTATAAATTCAAATTATGTTTTGTAAATAAAAAAAAGTATATTTATGTATTGTAATTTTGATCTTAAATAGTATATTTATGTGTTTTTAGCAAATTTGTACATAGTGGTCAAGGCCCAAAAGATAGGCCTAAAATCAAAAAAAAACAAAAAGGAAATGAAGCTAAACAAATAAAAAGGAAATGAAATAAAAAAGAGAAAGATCTGGAAGCAGACCCTCTGACAAAAGAAAAGAACTGTAATGACTCTGCGGGTTATTTTCTCCGTTTCTTCTTATTTTCGGTGTTTTGAGCCTTCCTATAGAGGCTATAGATTATTTATGAATTGAGGGGCCATTGATTCAATTTTTACACAGTTCTTTTGGATTTTAAGCCATTTCCCTGTTTTGGAGCTTTTGAAGTTGAGATATTGGTCTTGGACCAAAACTTTTAGTAGACGGCCTCAGATGAGAATTCCAACAGCTCTGTTAGCTCCGAAACATGAATTTTAGGCTAGGGGGACCCTTGGTTCGGGTCCCGAGGCTTTCAAACTCATTTTGGGCTATTGGTTGGAATTTGGTAAAAATGGAACAGTGGGTGTAGGGCTCATTTCTTATCAAAACAACCCCGAATGGAAATTTTGATGGTTTGGTTGAGTCCGAAATGCCAAATTTGGTAGGGTAGCATAGTTCGTTTATGCGCACGGGGTTCCGAATGGATCATGAGCATCTGATTGGAGTCCGTTGGGACTTACATAGGGTGGTGCATAAGTTGCTGGTGTAATGGCTTTAGCGACCCCTGACGGCTTAAGCAATAGCGGCTTTAGCTACCCCTGACGGCTTAAGTGATAGCGGCTTTAGCGATCCCTGACGGCTTTAGCGATAGAGGTTTAAGCGATCATTTGATGGCTTTAGCGACCATTGCTGATACTTATATATTTTTCATTTCCTCAAATTCCAGCAATTGTTCTAAAGCTTAAAACCTCCATTTTCACTTGTGGGTGCTTGATTTTAGTGGGATATCCTCGGATTGAAGCCGGGTTTGGGTTGAGGACGTTGAGATGGTCATTTTCCATTAATTTCTTTGTAAGTTTCTGCCCTAATTCTTCGTAAATTTCTCAATTTCTTTGTTGTTTTCCCTTTTCTCTTGGGGCTGATTTGAGCCCCAATTGAGACTCTGTTTATGCTCAACTTTTGAGCATGCATTCCTTGTTCTTCGGGGGACCTCGTGACAGATTCAATTTTGAAATTTTGGCCCAAGCTTTAATATTATAATATGGGTATTGTTTTATTAGTATTAACGTGTAGAATATCATTTTAATAGCGCGATGTCATTCAGAGATTATGGAGTAGAGACGAGCAATTTGTGGATAGTTCGAGACTGCAGTTCGACTACGAGGTAGGCTATGGTCTACTCTTCTCTATGAGATTGTGTATTATATAGATCGCATGCTAGATAGGGATTATAGGAGAGGTTTATGCCTAGCTGTATCATGCCTTGACCTGTTTAGGGGGATTTAGAATAGAAATGTACACGAGCCTTAGCCTAGAATACCCGTTATGGTTGTAGGATTCTATTACATCTAATTATAGAATTGTTCAACCGTAGATTGACATGAAGGATCCTTTAGTATAAGACTTACCATATTAGTTAGTGAATTGGATGATATCCCCCGATTAGATCCTTCTAGTAGCTTTATGCCCTTGTTTATCGATCATAGTTTCCCAAATCATAGTTCTGATATCCTATTAATTTACATATTGTTGGGCCTATGGCCGTGGTTACGATACAAGTTGGACACCAGGTTAGTATTCTATTCTTTAAATGGACGTGGTTTAGTTCTTCGACGCTTGGATGCTTAAATTTGTATTGTTTAAATATTGGTGATGACATGCATACATTTAGACATCTTTACGCTCATTTAGTGGTACGATTCTGATTAGAACCTTGGTTTTACTACTATTTTCTAAAAAGGGATTTATTCTCACTTTTTCACATTTCAAAATTGTTTCTCTTAAAATGGAAGTCGTACTACCCTTATTATTGATTATGACACTTTAAACTAATCATATTTACATTGCAAATTTAGACCGAGGATGATTCTGGTCGATTCTTGATCCACTCTTTTTACCATTACTTACTCACTTGGATCGAGGGAGATCCTGATCTTTTCCACATTATCCTACCGTTTTAGTCCCAAAATCAATCTCCGACACTGGATTTAAAAATTTATACTTATTTAGCATTAGTTCGAGTCCGAGAACCCCCCTATACTCTTATTTCTTTGTGGTACTGGATGGAGTAGATTGGTCATGCTGGTTATTGGAAGTCTTGGTTTGGGACCAGGCAACATATACAAATATTCTGAGTCCTCTATGGATTCCTCTGTCTAGGACCTTGGTCAGGAAGAGGTGATATCCATAGGTCCTGCCTTGTGAGCCAGTGAGCCGAGGGAGATGTATATACTTGGTATGATTTGGCATTCAATTGGTATAGTAGTATTGGTTTATGTTGCATTTGTTAGTTCATGTGTATTGCTTATCACCTGTATAATGGTTTGCGCTTGTATCTATCGGTCTTATGGGGTATGTATAGGTATATGTTATGGTTGTTGTTTACTGAGTGTTTGCTTGTGCCTTTTGGGCTTATGAGGGCCCAATTAGGTTATTGTTTGCTTGAGCTAGCCGGTTACATTATTATTCGATTATTGTTGTATAGTTCCTGGCAAGCTGATTATGGATTGGTACCTGAGGTTGTAGGTACATTTTCGACTTCCCTTACTCCATTTTATGGCACGATACTGTTGTTATTAGATTACCTTAAGATTATTCATATTTCGGTTAGAGACCCTGACTATGCTAGAGTTATTTCCCTTATTATCTATGATCCCGGTGATGTTAGACTAGTTCCTTTAGAGTACTAACTTCTTTGTTGGTTATCTATATAGTGTGGTTGTATATCCACTCTTCTTTAACTACTATTTGGATATCATTTACTTCCTTCCTACTACTATTGTACATGTATATCTCTTTCTTTACCCTACTATCATATATTGACTAGTCACTTATGGTATCGCGCTTGTGTCCCTTATTACCTGTAGTATATGATAGTTATCCTTACCTCTTCATTGAAATTATCATGTTCATTATTAAAATAGTTGCCTGTAGTTTATATTCCTGCTTTACATGTTAATTATACTTGCATTATCTTTGGAGCTCAGTCAACACTTCTGCACTCTGCAGATCATAGTATGAGTTCTCGCTGGTAACGTGTGCATCGTACGAAGCTTCCATGGATCAGAGATTTAGGGTGAGCTCCTGACGTGTGGAGTTTTTCCTGCTCTCCCTCAGTTGTTGGACTGATCTTTATTTTGCATTTCAGAGATAGTTCTATGTATATGTATTATGCTTACCTTGTACTCTTGTTTTGTTAGAAGCTCTTATACTAACTTCACCAGGTTTTGGGGTTACTTCTCTATATTAGTCTCTTTATTGGATTCATTTTCCACTACTTTCTTTTTTTCTTATTAGTCCGTTACTAGCTATTCTGGACTATGGGTTGACTTACCTACTGGTGGATTATGGTAGGTGCCATCATGACCAGAGAAATTAGGTCGTGACAAACTGATATCAGAGCGTAGGTTCACCAGTGTTGTTGATACAAGAGCAAAGTACAGTAGAGTCTTGCTGATCGGTATGGAGACGTTTGTATACTATCTTTGGGAGGCTACATGGAATTCTTAGGAAATTCTATTCCTTGATTTCTTGTCATGTGTTTGTACTTCTATGAATCTCTAAGTGCTTCTTTTGGCTCCACTCTTTCCTAGATGGATAACACGAGATTATCGATAGATATAGATGGGAATTTTGCACGTGTTACCAACGTTTCAGCTCAACGTCGGGCTAGGGAGTTAGAGATTGATATTGAGGATCTTCAGCATCGGCCAGAGGGTCTGGGGACAGCCCAGGCTCTGATAGAGTTTTTGGCCACCTCGGTTTGTCAGGATTCAGTGTTATGGATTTCAAGCCCTTTTTAGGATACACCACAGGCAGAGAAGGTGTTTGGTACATCGAGTGATTCTCAAGCTAGAGATGGGTTTGTTACTGTTCAGCAGGGTTCTTTATCAGTTTCAGAGAATCAAATTGGGTTTCTCAAGTGGGCCAGACATATTCCTATGTTATATCCTACAGAGCATGAGATGGTGTGTGGATTTATCATAGGATTAACATTACTACTCTATTTGGCATTAGAGCATTTGATAAAAGCTGGGGCTTCAATCCTTCAGGTTGTAGAGCATGCGAGAAAAACAGAGAGGGCATGTCTTGAGACATATGGAGGTGGCGGTAAGAGGCCATGTCAGCAGTTCCGTGTTAGTGGTATTCCATTCAGAGGTAGGAATCCTCCTAGTAGAGATCAACATCACTTGTAGCCTATCTGGTCCGTACAGGTAGCACCTCAGACTATAGGTGACTCTCAGATAGGTCATGGTGGTCCTATTGGGTGTAGTTCCAGATAGGCATTACGGGTTCTTGGTCTAGGTCTTCATGCCATGACGATCGTTCTGTATCAGTAGGTACATTACATCAGAGAGTTTCAGGGGCATGTTTTTATTATGGGGAGATTGGTTATTGGTCAATGGAGTTCCCCAGTCATGAGTTGGTAATCCAGTTGGAGTCAGCTCATGTTTCTCACCAAGTTAGAGCTTTAGGGGTTTGTTATGACTACAGAGAGATCGGTTATTAGTATAGAGAGTGTCCCCAGCGAGGAGTTATTTGTCAGTCAGCGCAGTTAGGTCAGTCTCATAGGGTTGTGGCACCTTCGATTAGATGCGGTGACCTTGGTATTTCCGTTAGTCATTCAGATGCTTAGCTTGGGGTCAGACGCATTCAGATTCATACTTCTTTGGGTAGGTCAGGGACCATGGCTTTAGATTTCGTCGTTATAGGTGTAATTTTAATTTACTATCCTTTAGTTTCTATTTGAATTAAGTTGGGGTTTTCATACCCATCAGTGTTCTTATGCCTTGATTGTACTACATTAATTGTTTTAAGCCCTTATGTAGACTTACGCATAAATGACTACCCCCGTAGATATTTTCTTTTCATAGTGAATTGAATGGATCTGTATTGTGTTTAATTTGGGGTGTAGCGCTTGGGTAAATCCCATTTTCTCTGGCATATTAGCTTTGATGTGATCCTAGAGTGGCACTGGTTGTTTTTTATTTTGTACCACCTGCACTTTGTACTATTTTTATTATGGTTGTTGTTTTAACTTTGATTGATCCTTACTTGATAGACAGCTAGATTAGCATTATCTGGTAAGTATCCCTTCTTGTGATTCTTGTTCATTTGGTTTAGAACCTCAGTTGGTAAGTTTTCCCTGCTATCAACAAGGTTAGATTAGTTGTTAAGAGGGTTGTGGGAAAGAAGGTTTGGCCTTCCATGGTTTGGTTGTGATTCTAGCAATGGTGACTCTTATTCTATGGCTTGTTCCTAAGATTAGTAAGTTGAGGTTATTCTTTCGATTTGGCTGGTTCATTACCTGGTAGTAGTCTTGATCTTAGTGTTGGTGTTGAGATGGGTACTGTATTCTTTCTTTAATGTCATTTGCGGTTCAGTTGAGCTGAGGTTGGTTTAAAATAGGTGAATTTAGGAACTTCTCATTTCGGTAGTTGTTCGACCTAATATCACTTCGTGAAATGCTTCTGCTTGGTGATATATATTTGTGTATAAGCTGTCGGTAACCAAAATGGGTGTGTTTTAGGACTGAGTATTCCTTGCCATTAATTGAGTATTGGTTTGACCAGATTCAGGCTAAGACAATATGTTTCTGAGTTGCTCGAGATTTGGCTACCATTGGTACTCTGTGCAGTCCTGGTGAGTTCTTGGTTATGCCTTGATGTGTTATGCCCTCAACGGATGTGGATTTGATTGCTCGTATCTTTAGCCGGTGGTTTTCCTCAATTGTGATTGTGTTCTTTGGCAATAGTTCAGTTTCTACCATTACGGGAACTATTGGGTATATGCTTGGGTTCTGAAGGTGAGATTAATTTGGGTGTTTGACATTAGTGAAGACTTATTGGATACAGTTGTGATTTTTGAATTTTTAACTAACAGCTTAAAAGTTGTGATAGATGTTAGAGTATGGATGCATACTCCTCAATAGGATCAATTTGGATAGCTGAGGTCGACTAGTTTAGCTCTGGTGTTGAGATTATAACTACTGATTGCGTAACTTAGTTGCAGCCCAATTTTGAGGTTTTGATTCAATTGAGTATTCGCTGACAGGTTGACTAGGCCTACTCACTACCTATCAACTCAGCCTTCCTCAATTCAGGGTGATTGTATTAGATAGAAGTTTAAAAGATGATCTGTTGGTACATGGTGTTGGTCCATACTATTTTTGACCTTGGTTCTCAATTTTTGTTAAAATTTTGATTATCTACTCAGCGGAAGAAGTGTACTCGGGTTGGGCTTAGCATGGTTTCACCCACAGTCAGTGGGGTATCATAGAGCAGATCCTTCAATTCTGAGAGATTGTGTTTCGAACTCATGATTATTGGTCATTAGGACTAGCTAGTGGCCTTGACGTAAATCACAGACTTTGGTCACCACCATTTGAGTTCAGGTAGGACCTTATAGAACATTGATCATATGCTAGCCCGTGTGGATTTTTGATAGGTCAGCTTCAACCTTTCGAGGTTAATATGGTGTGATTACTCAGACAAGACTCTAATGATGCTGGAGAGATTTTGTGTAGTTCAAAGTGGACAACAAGCAAGGCAAGAGAATATTAGATTTGGAGTTTGGAGTTGGCTGTATGATTCATGCCTTGGTTGTCTTTAGCCTGGTTGAGTATCTGCTTGTATCGGTGTGATGTCAGTACGATGTTGTTTGGGTTTGCGTGCTTCAGTCATGTTTGGTTCAATTGGGGGCCAGTTGGTTGTTGAGGATGAGTCTGTAGTTAATTTGGGAAGTGAAGTAAGGATGTGAAGGAAAAAGGGATACCTTTAGTGATATCCCTTAGAATTGTTAGTTAGCCTTAGAGGTCATCTGGGGAGTTTTGCTCGGGGATACGGGCCCAATACCTCATCCTTTTGAGCTTTTGGGCTTTTTCTATGCATTGACTTTTGAGGACGAAAGTTCTTTTAGTAGTGGATATTGTAATGACCCTCCAGGTCATTTTCTCTGTTTCTGCTTGTTTTCAGCATTTTGGGCCTTCCTATAGCGGCTATAGGTCATTTCAGCATTTCTGCCGGGATTATAGGTTTAGTTTTCAGACAGTTCATTTGGGTTTTAATCCCACTTCCATGTTTCAAAGCTTTTGAAGTTAAGAAATTGGTCTTGGACCTAAACTTCTAGTAGACGGCCTCAGATGAGAATCTCAACAATGCTGTTAGCTGAAGAACATAGTTTTAGGCTGGGGGCCCCTTGGTCCGGGTCTCGAGGCTTTCGAGCTCATTTTGGGCTATTGAGTGGAATTTGGTAAAAATGGAACAGTGAGGGTGGGGCCTACTTTTTATCAAAACGACCTCAGATGGAAATTTTTATGGTTCCATTGAGTCTAGAATGTCGAATTTGGTAGGGTAGTATTGTCCATTTGCACTCACGGTGTTCCGAACGAATCCCAAGTACTCGATTGGAGTCCATTAGGACTTAGCATATTGTTGGTACCTAAGTTGCTGGTGTGATAGCTTTAGCGACCCCTGACGGCTTAAGCGATAACGACTTTAGAAACCCCTAGCGGCTTAAGTGATAACGGCTTGATAAACCCCTGATGGCTTAAGCGACCCCTGACGACTTTAGCAATATCGGCTTAAGCGATCATTTGATGGCTTTAGCGGCCATCACTGATATTTATATATTTTTCATTTCCTCAAATTCCATCCATTGTTCTAAAGCTTAAAATCTCCATTTTCCCTTGTGGGAGCTTGATTATAGTGGGATATCCTCGGATTGATGCTGGGTATGGGTTAAGGACATTGAGGTGGTCATTTATCATTTATTTCTTTGTAAGTTTCCACCCTATTTCTCCATAAATTTCTTGATTTCTTTCTTGTTTTCCTTTTTCTCTTGGGGCTGATATGAGCCCCAATTGAGACTTTGTTGGTGCTCAACTTTTCAGCACTAATTCCTTGTTCTTTGAGGGACCTCGTGACAGATTCAATTTTGGAATTTCTTTTGCGAGCCCCACAGGCCTATTTTTGACCCAATTTTGGTTTGAGCTTTTATATTGCATTATAGGTATCGTTTTATTCATATTAATGTGTAGATTATGATTTTGATAGCGCGACATCATTCATTGATTGTGGAGTGGAGAGAGCGATTCACAGATGGTTCGAGACTGTGGTTCGGCTATGAGTTAGGCTACGGTCTACTCTTTTCTATGAGATTGTGTATTGTATAGATTGCATGCAAGGTAGGAATTATAGGATAGGTTTATGCCTAGTTGTATCATGACTTGACCTATTTAGGGAATTTAGAATAAGAATATAACACAAGCCTTAGCCTAGAATATCCGTTATGGTTGTAGGATTCTATTACATCTGATTATAGATTTGTTTAACGGTAGACTGGCATGAAGGATCCTTTAGTATAAGATTTACCATATTACTTAGTTAATTGGACGATATGCCCCAATTAGATCCTTCTAGTAGCTTTATGCCCTTGTTTACCGTAGTTTCCCAAATTATAGTACTGACATCCTGTTAATTTATTTATTGTTGGGCCCGAGGCCGAGGTTACGATACCAGTTGGAGATTAGGTTAGTATTCTATTCTTTGAAAGGACGTGGTTTATTAGTTCTTAGATGCTTGGATGCTTACATTTATATTGTTTGGATATTGGCGATTGCATGCATATATTTAGACGTATTTAAGCTTATTTACTAGTACGATTCTAATTAGAACCTTGGTTTTAGTACGATTTTCTAAAAAGGGATTTATTCTCACTTTTCACATTTTAAAATTGTTTCTCTTAAAACAGAAGTCGTACCACCCTTATTACTGGATTAGGACACTTTAAACTAATCATGTTTACTTTGAAAATTTAGAACGAGGCTGATTTCATTCCATTCTTGATTCACTCTTTTTACCATTACCTACTCACTTTGGTCGAGGGAGATCCTGACCCTTTCCATATTATCCTACCATTTTAGTCCCAAAATTGATCTCGGACACTGGATTTACAGATTTATAATTATTTAACATCAGTTTGAGTCCAAGCACCCCTATATACTCTTATTTCTCTTTGGTGCTAGATAGAGTAGATTGGTTATGTTGGTTATTGAAAGTCTTAGTTCGGGACCAAGCAGTATATACGGATATCTCGAGTCCCTTATGGATTCCTCTGTCTGGGACCATAAGCCAAAAGAGGTGATATCTATAGGTCTTGCCTTGCGAGCCAAGCGAGGTGTATATACTTGATATGATTTGGCACTCAGTCGGTATGGTAGTATTGGTTTATGTTGCATTCTTTCATTCATGTGCATTACCTATCACCAGTTTAATTGTTTGGCGCTTATATCTATCGGTCTTATAGGGGGCTGTATAGGTACAGGTTATGGATGTTGTTTGCTGAATGTTTGTTTGTGCCTTTTTGGTTAATTTGGGCCTGATTATTTTATTGTTTTCATGGGTTAGCTAGTTACATTATTATTCAGTTATTGTTATATAACTTATGGCAGACTAGTTATGGATTAGTACCCGAGGTTGTAGGTATGTTTCTGAGTTCCCTTACTCCATTTTATGGCATGATACTGCTGTTATTAGATTTCTTTAAGATTATTCACATTTCGGCTAGAGAATCTTACTATGCTAAGGTTAGCTCTCTGAATATCTATGACCCTGGTGATGTTAGACTAGCTCCTTCAAAGTAGTACCTTCGTAGTTGGTTATTTGTAGAGCGCAGTTGATACACCCCGAATTGTCCAAAGGATCTTAAATCAAGGCAATTGGCGCCCCTTTAGAGACGAGGAAGAGTATTGTGACCCACCATGATGATGTTGGGTGTTGAAGGATGAGTATTTGGCACTTGGGTCACTTTTGGGCTCACTTGGTATTTAGGGTCACTTTTGGGCCCATTATGTAATAAGGCTCATGGCTATAAATAGTTAGCTTTCTTTTCATTTTAGGCTAGATGAATTTTGATGAAGAATACACTTGCGAGTGCTTACGATTGCTTGTTGGGAGCTTTCTTGTTGCTTAGAAACGTTGGTTGTTGAGGTCCAATTCCTCTTCGGTCTTCGTAAGAGATTGATGCTTTGAAGTAATCGAAAGAAAGGTTTGAGGGTTTAATATACTCTCTTGTTGTCCTCTCTTTTATTCATTGTGTCTATCTATCTATCCTTTTTACTTTCTATCTTTGTTTTCTTTGTTTTCGTGGTTTCTTCATCTTTTCGTATTTGTGTTTCCTTGTGTTCGTAGTTTCTTTGTCTTTTCGTATTTTGTATCATATCATTTGGTATCAGAGCCGAGCTTAGAATCGTTCCCACGATTCTAGTCTTGGGTGTGTTATCGAAAGAAAATTAAAAAATCACAAAACAATTAGGGTTTCACATTTTTGGGCCTTGTCCAAATTTTGAGTTTTTGATTTTGGGTGTTTTCTTGTGTTTTTGGTGTTAGATTCTTGTTCCCTAACACTATTAGAGTCTAAATCTCAAGTTTGAACTTAATCGGAGTTGATTTGAAGCCTCCACCATTGTTGAGTCTTGAGTGTTTGAAGAAAGTGAAGTGGGTTTGAAATCTGGAATTTTGGGTGTGGATTTGAAGGCTTAAAGTTTTTGGAAGTTTTTACCCATAGAAAAAGGAGCTTGGGTTTCAAATTTTGTGAGATTTGGAGCTAACTTGAGAGAGATATGAATTTTTGAATATTCATCTTGTTCTTGGTGTTCTTCAGAAATTCATATCTTGTTGAAGAAGAATCTTCCAAAAGGGTGTGTTTGATCCAAAAAGGAAGAAAGAGAAAGGTGTTTGGGTGTTAGTACAAAAGAATATCCAAAATAAAAAGGAATATTCCAAGAGAGAGAGTGCCAAAAGGGCCCACAAGAGCTGAAAATGCGGAGCTTCAGGTGTGTTGTCTCGGGGAATCTGCGCCCTCATTTGCCAACGCAAGTCCCTCACTTGCGGATGCAGACCACAACGCAGGTGGCACTGGTTTGACCTGCGAAGTGCATCTGCGTGGGCAGATCCCATCTGTGGCCGCACCTCCCCCAAACGCACTTCAACTTTTTTTTTTAAAATCCAATTTTGCTCATGTTCTAACATCCTAGTTTCATTTCCTTGTTTCCTAATCACTTCCTTTGATTCTTAACAACTAAATTTCAACAAGTAATCATCCTACTTAGTTGTTGATTAGTTCTTAAGTTCATTTTCTTTCTTGTACTTTTCTTTCTGTGCTTTTGTCGTTTTCTTTCTTAGTTAACTTTTGAGTCAAGTTCTTTTGTGTTCAAAATCGTGTCGTCCTTTCTTCTCTCAACAAAATACTTCTTATCCAAGACAACCAATTGACACTTCCTATACCAACGTGAACAAGCAAGACTAACAAGTTGAGATAATTGTGAGGCAATCCAAGTGTGAAGACACTAGTGATTGTGAGTTTACTAACGTTAACCTTGTTTGTTAGTTGTATTGAGTGTCTTGTTAATAGGTACCATCGCAATGGGAGATGAGATCCAACCTACCACGAGTGGGACAAGTCTAGACACCTTGTTTGAGGCCCTCATGGGAATGCGTCAAGACATGAATGTGATTAGGGGCGAAATGTCTAATAAAAATGAGAGAATGTCGGGCATGGATGAGAGCGTATCAAACATGGAGGGAAGGATGGTGAATGTGGGAGGGAACCTCAACTCTTCAAATGCAACCCCTCAAAATAATCTCCAAGCTTCCTCAAGTGGACAAGTCCAAGAAACTTCGGCTATCGTCTCTCCTAGGACTCTCCTCAACATGTTTTACCCTCCCAAACAAGGTAATGTTCCCTTACCTACTACTACGGTTGATCAAACTCCACTACATGTAGCCTGACCCTTATAATTTAACCCACATCAACAAATTCCCCAACCTCAAGCTCCACAAATGCCCGCTCCACCCTACAAAGCACCACAAAATCAAGTCCCAAAACAACCAAATGCCACAAGGATTCAACCCACAAGGTTTCAATCCACCTTACTACCCACCCTATCAAGTCCCCCAAGCCCAAGTACCACACTATCAAAGACCCCGAAACCCAAACCCACCTTACCAAGCTCCATTTAACCAAATGCCACCCAACCAAGCCCTAGGAGTCCAAGGAGAGTTTGAGGAACGAGTAGAAGAAGGATATGGGTATGCTGCCCAAGGACATGGACCAAGAGACCAAGGTGGTCTCAACTCTATCAAGGTCACTCTTCCTAGTTTTCAAGGAGGTAGTGATCCCGAAGGATACCTCAAGTGGGATTCACAATATGATAGGATCTTCCAAGCTAATGACTTGCCCGATTTTAAGAAGACTACCTATGCCGTTGCCCAATTTGAAGGTTATGCATTGACCTGGTGGGAGTAGGCTAAGAGAATGTAAGGGGTTCTTCATGGAGGTAATTATCCACCATGGGAAGTGATGAAGGCCCTTATAAGAGCCAAGTATGTTTCGGAAAGGTATAGACAAGGGTTACTTGCCAAGTTGTACAATTTGAGACAAGAAGACAAAAGTGTTGAAGCGTACTATGATGAATTCCAAAATCTACTCTTGAAACTTGAATACAACGAGGATGAAGAGCACACCAAGATCCGATTCAAAGTGGGATTGAGTCAAGAGATTGCCTCTAGATTGTCAATACATAAGTTTGCCCGGATGGATGATCTCTTAGAAGTGGCTATTGATGTTGAACAAGATATTAAGTTAGAGAAAGCCATGCACCCCAAGGCGGGAAATCAAGTGTCATCAACATGGACTCAAGTTTTCGAGTTCAACAAATCTTTTGACAAGAAGCCATTTGAGAAGAATGCTCCAAGGTATCCCCCTAGAGAAGGAGGTAATCCTAATCTCAAGGGTACCAAATACTTTAAGTGTCAAGGATGGGGTCACCGAATGAGTGAGTTTCCTACCCGAAGAGTCATCATACTTCGGGAAGGTAATCCTTACTACAAAGATGAAGTGGAGCAAGAAGAGAAACTCATAGAAGGGGTTAATAATGTTGATGAAAATTTGGAAGGTGAAGGATATCCATGTGATGGGGATATCACCATCCCAAATATGCTTGGCTAAGAGAGTTGAGAACTTTTCCAATTTCAAAGACTTTCTTGGTGATTTTGAGCTGGAAAATGATGTTTTCTCAGATTTGAGGACAAATCCTCTTCAAGAAGGAGAGGATGATACACCCTGAATTGGCCAAAGGATATTAAATCAAGGCAATTGGCGCCCCTTTAGAGACGAGGAAGAGTATTGTGACCCACCATGATGATGTTGGGTGTTGAAGGATGAGTATTTGGCACTTGGGTCACTTTTGGGCTCACTTGGCATTTAGGGTCACTTTTGGGCCCATTATGTAATAAGGCTCATGGCTATAAATAGTTAGCTTTCTTTTCATTTTAGGCTAGATGAATTTTGATGAAGAATACACTTGCGAGTGCTTACGATTGCTTGTTGGGAGCTTTCTTGTTGCTTAGAAACGTTGGTTGTTGAGGTCTAATTCCTCTTAGATCTTCGTAAGAGATTGGTGCTTTGAAGTAATCGAAAGGAAGGTTTGAGGGTTTAATATACTCTCTTGTTGTCCTCTCTTTTATTCATTGTGTCTATCTATCTATCCTTTTTACTTTCTATCTTTGTTTTCTTTGTTTTTGTGGTTTCTTCGTCTTTTCATATTCGTGTTTCTTTGTGTTCATAGTTTCTTTGTCTTTTCGTATTTTGTATCGTATCAGTGGTTGTATATCCACTCTTCTCTAACTTCTATCTGTATACCATTTCCTTCTTTCCTACTACTATTGTACATTGTGTATCTCTTTCTTCACCCTACTATCGTATATTGACTAGTCACTTATTGTATCGCGCTTGTGTCCCTTATTACCTATTGTATCTGATAGTTACCCTTACCTTTTCATTAGCATTATCATGTTTGTTTCTTAAATAGTTGACTGTAGTTTATTATCTTGCTTTACGTGTTATTTATACATGTATTATTTTTGGAGCTCAGTCGGTCGATGCCTACTGAGTACCTTGTATTTGGTTCTCAGACTACACTTTTGTACCTTGCAGATCATAGTATGAGTTCTCGTCACTAACGTGTGCATCGGTGGCGGAGCTAGGAATTTGGTGAAGGGTGTGCAAATTTTTTTCTCAATTATTCTAAGAGTGTGCAAAATTAAATATACATTCATAATGGCTAATATTTAACCTCTATTCACCATATAATTTTTCGACGAAGGGTGTACATCTGACCACCCTTTGCCGAAGGTGGCTCCGCCCATGGTGTGCATCGTGCAGGGCTACCTAAGAGATTTAGGGTGAGCTCCTGACATTTGGAGTTGTTCCTGCTCTCCCTTAGTTGTTTACTAATCTTTATTTTGTATTTTGGAAACAGTTCTGTATATATGTATTTTGCTTACCTTGTACTTTTGTTTTGTTAGAAGCTCTTGTTCTAACTTCATTAGTTTTGGAGTTACTTCTCTATATTAGTCTCTTTATTGGATTCATTTTCCGTTGCTTTCTTCTTTTCTTATTAGTCTGTTACTAGCCGTTACGGACTATGGGTTGGGTTACCTACTGGTGGATTATGGTAGGTGCCATCATGACCTGAGAAATTGGGCCGTGACATGAACACGCCTCTTCCTCTATCAAAGTAAAATTGTCACTGCCAAAGAACTTGAAACTTCTAATGAAGAGCACGAAGAAACGGAGGAAAGCTGAATCTCATATACTCTGTATTGCTGCAATAGATACTTATGAATCGATTTTGGGCAGATTTCACCAAAGACACTCAAGATTCTCATCAGTAGCATGAAATCAAACACTATTGAAGACTTCTTCATCATGAAACCAGATCTGACCTGCTTCCATGGAAGTAAGTTCTATTCCTCCCTCCTGTAAAGAAATTCTATCAGTTAGTTGTAAGATACCAAAAGTTTTCCATGCTTAAACTCCGACATAGATCAGAAAATGTCAGGGCCCGATTTCTCGAGTCATGATGGCACCTACTTTAACCCACCAGTAAGTAAGCCAAACCATAGCCCAGAATGGTAAGTAACGAGCTAATTGGTGGAAGAGAGATAAATAAGAATAAAAACAGTGTTAATAAGCGACTAAAAGGAAATATATATATGAAGTATGCCATACAAGAGAGGGGAGAGGACAAAATGCATCAAAAAGAATCCCCCAAGACCTGGTAAGGTCCGTACACGAGCCACTATACCAAAATGAGTACTAGACAATGTCAAAAATACATCATGGTCTCAGGATATACAAAATAAGACTATCATGAAAGTAGAAAGAGAAGGATCAGCTCTGGACTCTGAAAGTTCACCCAAATCTCTGGTCAACAACACAATTCAAGGTCAGCGTCAGTGATGATGACTCATACTAGGATCTGCATTTTGAAAAAAGATGCAAAAGTGTAGTATGAGTACAAAATACGGGGTACTCAGTATGCATCATACACTGTAATGACCTAATTCTTGAGACTTTACTTTTTATGTGATTTGACTATTTTGCCCTTCCTCAGAGTTACTACATGTTGATTTTGGGCTGTGGGGATGATTGGCATAGTCCCCAATGCATTCAAGAATGATTGGAAGAGTTCCAATAGATCTAAAACATCAATTTTATATTAGTAGCGGGGTTAGTTTGGATTTGAAACCTTTATTTTATATTTCGAACCTTTGTTTGAAAATTAGTTTAAATAAGCTTTTAGGGGTCTCGAGGGTAAAATTGTTGAAAACAATCCTATTTCAAAAATCAGACGCTCCCATTAAGTTCAGAATGTTGAAAATAGCTTAGTAGCATAGTTTATTTGTGTTCACAGGATTCCGAATGAATCGCCAAGGTCCGATAGGAAACTTGGCATTCTTGCTAAGTTGCTGGTGGTGGGCATCAGTTGCTACAGCTTCTTAAGCGGCCAATTGGTCGGTAAAGCGGAGGCCGCTTAAGCGGCCAATGGGTCGCTAATTCAAAGCCGCTTAAGCAACTAAAGGGTCACTAAAGCGAGAGCCGACCATGCGAAGTTGGGCCGCTTTAGTGGTGCCTCGGTTGCTTTAGCGGTCATTTAGCCCCTTAAGCGGCCAAGCTGTATATAACCCCATTTCACTATTTTTTACCATTTTTGGACCTTTAAGCTTCAGATTTGGGCAATTTTTGAGGTTTTCTTCACTTGAGCTTGGGTAAGCTCCAAACCCTTATTGTCATTATTTTACATTTATTATATCATCAAAAACACTCTTTAATCATGATTTCAAAATGGAATTTTGAGGATTTTGCCGGTAAAGCTTAAAATCAGTTTTCCATCAATTTGGACCTCATTTTTAGCTCATTTTCTCATGGGTTTTCAAATGTAGAATCCTATAAACTTGGAGAATGAGTTTCTAAAATAAAATTTTGGTTTTATCCCTCTCATTTTTGAACTCATTTTTCAAGTCTATTTTGGACCCATCTTAAATACGATCATTATAGGTGTCGTTAGCTTCCTTTTAACGCGTAGATACTATATTTGTATGCTTTTGTTGATTTTTAGACCGTTCAAAGGGGGAAATCTCCGTGTTGAAGGAATTTAGGCTTGGATTTCGTCATTTTGAGGTAGGTTAAGGCTTAACTTTCTTCAGACTGGGCTAGGTAGTTAATGAATAAGTAAAGCATGCTATGGGTTGGGGAGAATAACTATGGGATATGTTTTTTTTCAAGCTACTTTATATATTATGTGATTCCCGAGTGGGGGATTATATTCTGTCGTTATTGGCTTATGATAGTAAATACTATGTGTTGCCCGTGCGGAGGCTTTATTTGACATCATTGGCCTTATTTGTTCATTCACATACCTTATTTATTAATGTGATGCCTGAGTGGGGGCTTGAATAGATATTATAGACCTTATTAAGCATGGTTTGCCTTTATATGGTGAAAATGTCGAGTTATGAGTTGATATAATATAAATGATGTCTTACATACATATTCATTCTAATGGTGCCTAACTAGAAATGATATTATGAATTGTTGACATATTGAGTGGATTTTTGGGCTCACTTATACATGTATTAAATGGATTGGTTATCTTCATACTGATGTGATGGTGAGCATATCATCCTCATTTTATACATACACATTCATGAGATATTGGTATCATTAAGAAACACTAATTTTTGAAAGAAAATGAGACACTTTAAAAATGCCTAGACCGAGGAATATACCGGTCGGACAAATTTATACATGAGATTGAGATTGATGGAAAATTTAAGGCATAGTATATGAGTTGCGAACCCCCCATGGGTTCTATCTTGGGAGCTTGAGGCTTGGTAGGTGTATACAGAAAGTTATGCGATGACTTTCAAATCATTACATCATCCTCATCGTCATTTCATTCCATATGCATATACATTTTTGGTGTCATTTACATATTTCTTGGTGCTTACTTTGTTTATGCTTACTTCTATGATTACTTGTTTCCCTCCTTTTACTTTTCATACTTATATTAGAACTGTTAGTAGAGACGGTGTGAGCTACCATTTGAGAACTTTTCTGTTTACAGGTGACGTGCTTATAGTATTTCTTTACTTGTATTATTATCTACTTTGCTCAGTCAGCCTATGATTTCTACTGAGTACGAGTGGACCATACTTAATCCTACTGTGCCCTTTTGGTGCAATCCTAGCATGAGTACGACATGCGGAGGCTGAGTCATATGATTAAGTTGGTGATTTTTGAGGTACTGTCCCATTCTAGGCCTTTCAGAGTCGACTCTAGACCTTCACTATCTTTTAGTTGTCTTTATTTTTATTTTGGATACTGACTATGCATTATTTCAGAGTTCTGAGTTGTATTAGATGCTTTTGCACTTGTGACACTATTCTGGGTTTTTTATGATTTTTTTGTTCAAATTTCCTCTATATTGTACATGTGTTGACCTGACTTCATTCTAGAAGTTTTGTTTTATCTTACTTTGTGTATTATTTCATATTTCTTTCCTTGTTGGGTGATTGCCTTACTTATCAAGGTTGGACTCTGATAAATGTCATCATGATCTTAACTGTTGGGTGGTGACAAATTGGTATCAGAGTACTCTGTTCAACGGTCTCATAAGTGTAAGAGCATGATGTCTAGTATAGTTTCATGGATCGGTACGTAGACGTCCATTTCTATCTTCGAGAGGCTATAAGATGTCTTCAGTAAAAACTTCTCTAATTTGATTCCTTATCGTGCGGTTGTTCATACCCAATGTTCTAAACATGTATTCCATTCTTTTCCATGTAGATAGTAAGGACTAAATCCAAGGATAGATGGGATGTTGAGCCAGCACCCGATATGGGAGCCCCAATTTAAGGACGAGGTAGAGGATAGTCACGAGGAACTTCCCCAGTCAGAGGTCGTACTAGGGAGGCCTCTCCTGAGCCTGAGGTTGAGTATGCTAGAGATGACTATCAGACAGGAGGTACGGGGACATGTCAAATCCCACAGAGTTCAATTGAAACCCCAGTGCTTTAGTATTTGTTGATTCACCTTTTGAGTCGTTTGGAGGGTGTTCTATTGGGTGTACCTGGTATTCCTCAGACTTTGAGTGGTATTTCGCCGTTAATGCTGACTTCTACTTATGGTATTTCTACTTTAGGGGTATGATGTCACCCAAAATATACCTCCAGAAAAAGTATAATACGGTCAATGTATCAAATATAAAACCCAACTAGGTTGGGGTCTATCCCACAGGGAATAGGACGAAAGTCTGTCGAATGTTAGTCTGAGTAATTGGCAAGTAAGTAAAACTGGAGGGGTTTTGTAAGCAAGTAGTAACAGTAATATTTGTTGATTTTTGGATTTGTAATCAATATGAGAAATACACTAGGACTGTGATCCCCAATGATTCCTTAACTCCACCGGTCACTTGTGCTGGCCAAAGTGTCCCGCTGTGTTGCATGCAAAATCTAACAAGATATGTTCATTTAAGCATCTCTCGACCTTAGTTAGACGAATTGCACTCTTCTCCTCTTGGTCTCCGTGAGTCGCACTACAAACCCTTGTCCTGGATCTCAGATAACTATCCCTGTTACGGCTGAAGTTATTAGATGAAGGTTGATAGCTTCAAATCTCTGTTGCTATTCCTTTTTCTCAATCTCTACATCTTTCTCGAGAAATTCTAGAATACATGCGAGTTTCTAACGTTTACAACCGTTAGAAGATCAATTATAACGAAGGTAATAACAATACATGCAGTCACAACGGTTCAAAATTGCTTTGCACTTAATCCATTTTGTTAATTCCTCATGGTTCACACAACCCTAGTTGATGGGTATAGCTACTCATGATTGCAAGAACACAAGAAGAATTCAATGATGAAAACATAAATGTAAACTCACAATAAAAAGAAAATGCTGAAATCTCAATATCAATAAAAACCCTAGAATCTGTGTTCCAAGATTACAAAATCAATAATGTGTTTATGAAATCAAAATAATGAAAATATCTCTCAAAACAATGTAATGACCAATCCCTAAACATAGAACAATATAGGGGTATTTAAAGATACAAGATGAATCATATCCTAAACAAAACAGGAATACAGAGTCGACACTTTTCCACGGTACCGACCCACGCCACATGGGTCCTGTCGTGGAAATCAGGCTGCTTCACATAATTGCAAGAGTCAACCTATGGCACAGCCCCATGCCACGTAGGTCAACTCACGTGACGTGGGTCCTACTGTGAGTCACTCCTCTGGTGCAGGACTTGGCTCTTTCGTCTTCAAATACTTCGTTCTCGAGCACGATTCTTCCTTTTTGTCAATTTTGTCTCCAAAAACCTATTCTCCTACAATATAGAACATAAAACACATCATACCAATCAAACATATCCAAGTTATTGCATATTTTCTTTGTTTTAAGCATCGAAAGTGTCGTGAAACCAAGACACATCAACATCCTCAATTTAGAACGTTTGCATTTCCTCAGGAAAACAAAACAAAACAAACACATATGATGCTTAACTAAGAGAAACCTAAGAGACCTATGACAGTCGACTTATCACTTTTGGCACCAAAACTTTTTCTACCCCTCCTAGTTGCAATTAAAACCACGGTGTGTATACATGCAGCATATTATCATGAAATAGAAGGGATCAAGTGATGGCATCAAATTATGAACAAACAACTAAGCATATATGCAAATGACATTATCCAAACAAATAGTAGCTAACAGTGCAACCCAGATACTCTCACAATAAAGAAGTCCCATACACTCACAGTATACAATTGAATATCAAAGTAGGGACTAGGTTAAAACACTCTCTCTCACAAAGAAGTTCAAACAGCATGCATGAAATACCATAGGCTTGCCCTTATTTTCTATGCCTTAGTTTTTCGGAAAGTTGGACTAGGATCACTATAAGACTTTCAGCGTCTTGTAATATAGGCTTGGGAACGGGTATGGTACATATGGATATAGTGACTCAACCCTACTTGACACTACACTATTTTTGGCTCCACTTTCCAACCATTCTTATTTTATTCTCCCTTATTCTCCTTCATTTATTTTCAGATTTTTGGGTGTGATTTTCTTCATACTTTCAAAACACACTTTTTTGTTTTTTGCAATTTCTATTTATTTCACTCATTTTTTTTCATTCTTCACACCCAAATCTGTTTTCTTTTTCTTTTACTAACCCCTTGTTCATACCCAAATCAATCTATGCACCCCTATAATATTCACCCTCAACTTAGACGATTTACCTGAGTTGAGGTACACAATGTCCAAGGAGGGGCCAGGGCCAAGAAAGGTTCATTGTAAGTTAAAATGGGAAGGTGAATAGGCTAATGAAAGAAATAGGTCAACTAAGGCTCAAAATTAGGATCAAAGGATATTTAATTCATTTGGTCGGACATTTAGGCTAAAAGTGGACTCATTCAAGAATGGCATATGATCCTTTCCTAACCACTATTGTATAACCTAGGCAAGACTAATCGGGAAAGTTATGGATCGTACACACAAAGTGAACTAAGTAATGACGTCACACACACATAGCATAGGGTTACACTATCAACTACTACCTGTCCAGTTCATGCATTGCTAGCTACCATCATGTTGCCTATAATACTAATGCCATAACAAGATCCAACAACTGTCACAAACCAACATACTACCCACACAGTTCAAAACCAAATTTTCAGGAGGGGTGTCCTTTAAACAGTCAAAAAGCATCATTATCAAAAACATGTTCAAAACTTGTTAAAAACTGGACTGCACTAAGGTTCCCCTATTTTTCTCCTAATTAAACACGAAAACATATAAATATTCTAACTAACAACCTAAACATGCCGGTTCTACTATGATAGCACTTGAGGGAAAAGAAACATGTCAACAAAAACCCCCAAGAGGACATATAGACCTACAAGTATCTCCGCCCCCACCAAATAAGCATGAATTATCCCCAATGCATTAGACCAAAATAAAATAAGGTAGTTAGGAACATACCTGTGGCACCCTAGGTGCGTGGGTTTAATGTCGATCAAATTAACAAAAATCAAAGCAAATGTAGGAATAGCAAGAAATCCTGGTTTTCCTCCCAAGCAGCGCTCGATTTAACGTCATGGCATGACGCGGGTGTCTTGATTACTCAGACTTCATTAAGATATCCCTTGGGTTAGATTCCTGGGTTATCTGAACTCTTTATTTCCAAAACCACCCTCCTGTCCTTTGGTTGATTCATAGTTTTTCAAACATTGAGCGTGACTTCCTTATTATTCAGCCTGAATTTCAGCTCACCCCGCTCCAAATCCACCAATGCTCTACTGGTGGCTAAAAATGGTCTTCCCAAAATTATACGCATCTCAAAATCAACCTCACAGTCCAACACAACAAAGTTAGTAGGAAAGACGAAGTTTCAACTTTGACCAAAACATCAAATAATATGCCTACAGGCTTCTTGATCATATGATCCACCATAAATAACCGCATCTTTGTTGGTTCGGGGGCTCCCAAGCCTAATTTATAGAATACTGTCAGCGGCATCAAGTTAATGCTCGCACCTAAGTCACACAAAGCTCTGGCAAAGTTAACTGAACCAATTGTGCATGGAATTATGAAGGAACCGAAATCATCTTTCTTTTGCACAAGAGAACGGGATGCAATTGCACTACAATGGTGCAAATTACCAACAGACGCATAACTGACAGTTCTCTTTTTTGTGACCAACTCTTTCATGAACTTTGCATATCCCGACATTTGTTCCAGCGCTTCCACCAATGAGATGTTTATAGAAAGTTGCTTCAATATGGACATGAACTTATGAAATTTTCCATCCTTCTTCTTCTTCTTCTTCAAGCACTGAGGGAATGAAGGTGGTGACTTAGGAATGGGGTTTAGCATTTTTGGGGCTTCCTTTTCTTTCTCATTTTCAGCATTCACCTTATTTTAATCAGTCTGAGGCTTTTTAACTTCTTTTATGATCTCCCCACTAATAATTTTATTTTCATTCACTTTTTTCTTTAGAAGTTGAGGGAAAGGTGGATGAAGTTTTTAAAATGGAACATACTTCTTCAGAGCTTCCTTTACTCTTTTTGTGGCATTCGTTTACTCTTCCAGTGTAGCATGAAAATCCTCAACTTGTTTAGGTGCCTTAATGAGAGTCTTCCTATTTCTCATTGTGATATCCATACAATGAGCATCATTTCTCGGGTTTTAGATGGTGTTGCTAGGAAGTGTACCTTGTTGATGCTGATTTAATACTGTAGATATCTGCCTGAATTATTGCTCCAGCTGTTTGATGGCTGTCGAGTGATACTCAAACTTTTGAATTATTATCGAAATGTCTGCCCTAATCTCTTTTAGATAGTTTTCTTAGCTCTCTGACCTCATAACCAATTTATTAAGAAGGGCTTCAATCCTCAAATTTCCAAACTCATCATTACAGCTCCCCGATGGAACATATGCGTCACTCTTCTCTTTATAATCAACCTTTCGCCTCCAATCACCGTCACGCTCTCGTATTCTGTCTCTATATCCTAACTTGTTATAATTGTCTCCATAGTAGTTCCGACTTTGATTCCCTTGCCTTGAGTTCGAATAATCTTGGTTAGACACTTGGACCTTGGCTCAAAAACCTGCTATTTCTCGATCCAAGTACTTAGCCTCCTCATCAGATTCATAATCTTCATGCCTAGGTGTTTTGCCTTGTGCACCTACAGCATGCACCTTCTCAGCACCTCCAGCCACGATCTATTTAGCTAACAAGCTAATTTCTGTCCTCAACTGTGAGACCTCTTGAGCTACAAATTCATCCAAAGTCTGTTGTGCTGTCGAGGCTCCAATAGAATATGTCCCAGTAGGTGTCTCTACCTCCTAAGTATGCCATCCTCGATTGGTTTTAGTGATGCAATATAAAATCTCTGAAGCTTGTTCCCACTTCAGACTCATAAATGCTCCACCAGTAATAGTATCTGCTACAGCCTTTGTATTGACATTCAAAGCCCTGTATAAGATTTCAAGTAAACTCCTACCACTCATCCTATGATTTGGCACATTCTGCAGCTTCTTCTTAAATCTTAGCCATGTCTCGTAAAGTTCTTCAGAATATAGTTGTCTGAAGTTGTAAATTTCATCCTTCAACTGTAGCATCTTGGAGCGTGGAAAAAATCTCTCCAGAAATTTATTTCTCAACTCTTGCCAAGTGGTGATAGAACCTCGTGGTAACTCAGCCAACCACAAAGTCGCTTCTCCTATTAGAGAGAATGGAAACAATCTCTAACGAATAGCCTCTTGGTCAACTCGAGGAAAATTGTATGAAGTGTAGACCCCCACAAAATTCATCACGTGCATGTTCGGATCATCTGTAGAAAGACCAGCGAACACACCTTTCAAGTTTAGCAGGTGGATCATGGCACTTATAATGTCAAACTTAGTTCCCTGAGGTAATTCTGGTGGAATAATAACACCAGTCTCAATCGGCTCAAAATAAGCCACATCCTCTTCTTCAGGATCATCATAAATCAGCACATATGGTCTTTGAGGGGGTTCTTGAACCCTCAATCTTCTTTATCTCTCTTCAAGTGTAGTGAGACGTTATGCTGCCTCTTGCATTCCTTGATGATCCCTATCCGCTTATCTAAGAGATACTTGTATCGCATTTTCCTCAGCCGTCAATCGAGCAGTGATTTGTTTCGCAGTTTTATGACCAACTGGATGAATTGGCTGGTTATGAATATCTCCCACAGCTACGAGATTCTGAACTCCGTTGGTATTCACCATTCTTCGATTTGCTCTCAGTGTTCATTCTATCTCAGTATTAAGTGGAATAAGGGGATTGCCTTGACTCTTAGTGCTGGGCATACACTAGTGTGTGCCCTTCAGAAAAGTACAGAAAAATAAAACTAATCAACTCTAACATGCAAACTAGTCAACTCCGTAGTCGTATTACTCGACAACGGTGCAAAAATTTGATGTCGCCCAAAATATACCTCCAAAAAAGTATAGAACCCAACTAGGTTAGGGTCAATCCCACAGGGAATAGGATAAAAGTCTGTCGATTGCTAGTCTGAGTAATTTGCAAGTACGTAAAACTGATGGGTTTTTGTAAGCAAGTAGTAACAGTAATATTTGTTGATTTTTGGATTTGTAATCAATATGAGAAATACACTGGGGCTGTGATCCCTAATGATTTCTTAACTCCACCAGTCACTTGTGCTGGCAAAACTGTCCCAATGTATTGCATGCAAAATCTAACAAGATATGTTTATCTAAACGTCTCTCGACCTTGGTTAGAAGAATTGCAATCTTCTCCTCTCAGTCTGTGAGTGTCGCACTACTAACCCTTATCTTGGATCTGAGATAACTATCTCTATTATGGCTCAAGTAATTAGATGAAGGTTGATAGCTTCAAATCTCTGTTGTTATTCCTTTTTCTCAATCTCTACCTCTTTCTCGAGAAAGTCTATAATACAGGAGAGTTTCTAATGTTTACAACCAATAGAAGATCAATTATAATGAAAGAAATAACAATACATGCAGTCAAAACTGTTCAGAATTGTTTTGCACTTAACCCATTTTGTTAATGTCACGCCCCGAATTCCATCGAGACATGATTGGCACCCATAGCCGATAAGGCCCGAGAGAACCAATCTTTGCCTATGTTCAATCATATGCATGCCATCCGAAACATCCTTATCATGTCGGGGTTTATAATGCTAACAATGAAATTCATGAAACATGTGACATATATACATATATGAAACTTGGCCGTTGAGGCCATCAAGTCAAAAATGACATGTACCTTTTACATTTATACACCCACATCTGTATACAAAAGCCTCTAACAATGCATTGACCAAAATGAACTAAAAGTCGGGATAAGTCCCCGCTTTATACAACATGTACAACACCAAAACATATGTACAACTATGAATCGGAGAGGCCCCGAACTAACTGGAGCTCACCAAAGATCCGCAACACTGGTAACCTACTGTGGAGGCCTACTAGTACCTGCGTCTGCAACAAGTAAGGTAAATTCCCCAAGAGGGGTCAGTACGAAGAATGTACTAAGTATGTAAGGCCATATGAAACATCTAAGATATGGAAATATGTCAAGGAACTAAAGTTCAAATACATGACCAATATAGATAAGTCACAATGTAGATGAGCCACTACTCTGTACTTTAGAAAATCATGTATTTTGCTTTCATTACTTTCTTTGCATCTTTACTTCTATATTTATTCATCTTTGACTGTGAACTGTGATACCCGAGCCCCGACTGAACAGTGGGTTTTAAATATAACATCATGTTATGTTGGGATCGGCTCGAGCTAGGCTTATGCTCCTAGAGCTGCCACCCTATAAATTAATGTATATATCGGGATCGGCTCGAGCTAGGTTAGTACCTCTAGAGCTGCCACCCGTACAACATTTCAGGTTCGGCTTGAGCTAGGTTAGTACCTTTAGCGCTGCCCCCTGTTAGGATCGGTCTGAGCTAGGCTTATGCCCCTAGGACTGCCCCCTGATTTGGGATCGGCTTGAACTAGGCATTTTGCCCCCAAAGCTGCCACCCATACTTGATCATTGACCACATATGCATTACGTTGTTTATTACTTTGAGATTGACACATGATAGTCATAACTTGACTTGAAGCTTTGGATCATTAACCGATAAGTAAGGGACATGTGAATAACATTATTTGGATATAGAGCCTTTTGGAAAACATAACCCTATTGGAACCATTGGACAACCAGCAATGAATAAGATACATGAGCATAACTAATATTGGAACTTTGGAACACAACTTTATTGGGCTTTTGGAACATTATCAATGAAGAGGAGACATGTGATTCATAATTCAGCAATGAATAGGAAACTTGTGATAGTAACCATTTGAACCGGAATAGAATACCTTAACACATTTTGGAATAGTACAAGTGTAACTTCAATGTGAATCCTATATGCTGCAGAAAGATACGGACAAAGTAACCTTACATACCTTCACTTCCAAGTATGAATTCACAAGCCTATGTATGAACACAATAGTCCAGCTTCTTCTTTACGTCTTACTCTACAATATCGTAGCATACATTAGCAACTAGTTGCTATACAGGCGTACAAGACGTCAATGAACTATATGACAGAAGTATAGAGTCATGTCACCCCTTACAATACAATCCAAGGCATTATCACATCAACAACACCATAACACTATGCACATTGACCAAGAGATCATACATCGATAGCATTTCACACCATACTTACCCTTTTCGCTTTTCTCTTGATCATTCCATCACAATTAATCCTTGATAACCACATATGAACAACCATACATACTTAATACAGTCCAACACACCTCCATATGATACTTTAAAGTCATTAAAACAACATCACAAGTTTATAATTACATCCAAAAAGGGTATAGGGGCCTTCGGAGATCAACTGGAGACGAAAGCACCCTAAACGAAAATCTGGAAGGACCTACACTGCCACCTGGACCCGCAGGTGGCTTAGGTTTGTGCGTAGATTCCCCCTGGCAGCAGCCAAAGGCATCTGCGTTTGCATCTGCGCCCGCAGGTGCCTCCGTCTGCGGGGGCGGATGCCCTTTTTGGTCCGAAATGGTCTTTTTGGGGTATTTTCATGCCATGAATGGTCCATGATCATAAAGAAACTTATTTTGACATATTTTTGATCATATTAAAGACCAACATTCAGCCATGATCCCACTACACACATAACAACACCCAAAACTGCACTTTACGACCAATACGTCACCCAAAACCATAACCAACTTTACAATAGCAACTCCAAACATTATGCACAAGAATGAAACAAGGTAATACTATAGTAGCATCTTATATGTCAATATTTAATCCATCAAGTTCAGTTCCTTCATGACCATAAGTCCATGTTCAAGTTCACAAGACAAAAACCATTCTCCGATTGCAAAAATAGACAGTTTTTACACATAGCACACTGTCCAACACTTTTCCAACACAACCAACATGATTTATACATCATATTACACATATTATATACTTAACCATGAGTATAAATACTTACCAAAGTGTGATCTTGGCCCAACAAGTAGTTGCCTTAGGGTTTGTATCTTGAGAAATAATGTTTAAGAAAATGTTAAAAAGGCATGTGTATATCTAATGACTAAAAATATGATTTATGGGTTTATATAGTCCCTTTTGAATGATTATTATCCACACACTTGGTGGGTTTACTTGGTATGGATGAGCAATGCAAGAATGGGTCAAAAAGTCCTTTGGGCCATGTTTTCTTATGATTTTTGAGCTTTTTTTTGGGCCCAATTGTGCAAGACTTTTAAATGCCCACATATTGATACATAATTCATCAATTCTATCATGTTTCCATATTTCCATAAATGTTACAATTGTCAGCTAGACTTAGAAACGTACGGGGTGGTACATTCTTCCCCCCTTAGGAACATTCGTCCTCAAATGTTAGTGTTATTATTCAACGTAAACAATTACAAGTATAGAAGCATTATTCATGTCATCATAGAGATATATACTCAAAGCTTATAAATACTTACTTGTCATTCTTTCCTTTGGAACAAATGAGGGTACTTGGATTTCATCCTTTCTTCAGCTTCCTATGTGACCTCTTCTATTTGCTGATTTCCCCTAAGTACCTTTACGGATTCTATATCTTTATTCCTCAGCCTCTTCACTTGTCTATCCAGAATGGCAATAGGTATTTCCTCACAGGTAAGATCCTCTGTAACCTGTACATCTTCAATGGGAACAATACGAGATGGATCTCCTATGCATTTTCGAAGCATCGAAACATGAAACACTGGATGGACTGAGGAAAGTTCTTAAGGTAGTGCCAACTCATACACAACTTGCCCAAATCTTCTAATAATTTCATATGGGCCTATGTAACCTGGACTCAATTTCCCTTTCTTTTCGAACTGCATTACCCCTTTCATCAGTGACACCTTTAAAAATACCCAATCACCTATGGCGAATTCAAATCCTCTTCTTCTAACATCGGCATATGACTTGTATCGACTCGGGCCATCTGTAATCATTGTTGAATTACTTTAACTTTCTCCATAGCCTGATGAACAAGGTCTGGCCCAAGTAAAGCAGTCTCACCTGCTTCAAACCACCCAATTGGTGATCTACACTTCTTTCCATATAATGCTTCATAAGGTGCCATTTTAATACTTGAATGGTAGCTATTGTTATAAGCAAATTCAATGAGAGGCAAATGGTCATCCTAACTGCCCTGAAAATCTAACATGCAAGCTCGTAGCATATCTTCTAGTGTCTGAATAGTACGTTCTGCTTGTCCATCAGTCTGAGGATGGAAAGCCGTACTCAAATTCACCTGTGTGCCCAAACTCTGTTGAAAAGATCTCCAAAAGTGCGCTGTGAACTGTGCTCCTCTATCTGATATGATGGATAGTGGAATACCATGCAATCGCACTATCTCTTTAACATATAACTTTGCATAATCCTCAACTGTATAGGTGGTCTTAACTGGTAGAAAATTTGCGGACTTGGTAAGCCTGTCCACTATAACCCATATAGAATCAAATTTCCGCAGTGTACATGGCAAACCTGTGATGAAGTCCATATTAATCATATCCCATTTCCAGACTGGAAGATTAATACATTGCATGTAACCTCCTGGTTTCTGATGCTCTACCTTTACTTATTGGCAATTCGGGCACTGAGCGACAAATTCTGCAATGTCCTTCTTCATATTTCCCCACCAATACATTGCTTTTAAATCATGATACATTTTAGTAGCACCCGGATGAATAGAATAGCGCGAATGATGCGCCTCCGTCATGATTCGTTTTCGCAGTTCATCTACATCCGGAATGCATACTCTACCTTGGCATTGGAGCACCCCTTCCTGTGTTAGATCAAATGCCTTTGTCAAATTCTTTTCTACATTCTCTTTTAACTGCATTAACATAGGATCTGTAAACTATTTTTCTTTCACCTCAGCTACTAGCAAAGATTCAGCTGTATTTTGCACAATAACTCCTTCATCTGAGGATTCAAGAAGACGAACCCCCAAGCTGGCTAATTAATGTATATCTTTGGTTATCTCTTTCTTTTCCGTCCCTTGACCACTAGTGCTTTCTACTGTCTTGCGACTCAATGCGTCAGCTACCATATTTGCTTTGCCTGGATGATAAAAAATATCAATGTCATAGTCTTTTAAAAGATCCAACCACCTTCGTTGCCTCAAATTGAGTTCCTTCTGCTTAAAGATATATTGTAAACTTTTGTGATCCATATAAATTTCAACATGAACTCCATATAAATAATGACGCCATATCTTTAAAGCAAAGACCACCGCTGCTAATTCAAGATCATGTGTGGGATAATTTTTCTCATATGGCCGCAACTGTCATGAGGCATATGCTATGACATTACCATGCTGCATCAACACACATCCAAGACAAATTCCGAAAGTATCACAATAGACTGCATAACCTTTGGTACCCTCAGGAAGTACTAAAACTGGTGTGGAGGTTAATTTGTCTTTCAGCTTTTGGAAACTTTTCTCACACGCATCATTCCACTGAAATTTAACTGCCTTATGTGTAAGCTTGGTTAACGGTGCAACAATAGAGGAGAAACCTTCCACAAATCTCCTGTAATAACCTGCCAGTCCAAGAAAACTATGAATTTCTGTGGGTGTCATAGGTCTTGGACAATTTTTCACTGCTTCAATCTTTTGCGTATCAACCTGTATCCCTTCATCTGACACAATGTGACCCAAGAATGGAACTAATTTTAACCAAAAATCACACTTGGAGAACTTTGCATACAACTTACTCTCACGGAGAATCTGTAACACTTTCTGTAAGTGATTAGCATGGTCCTCTGGTGATCTTGAATAAACCAGGATGTCATCTATAAATACCGTGATGAACACGTCCAGGAATGGCTTAAACACCCTATTCATCAAATCCATGAACACAGCTGGTGCATTTGTTAGTCCAAATGACATAACTAAAAATTCATAATGGCCATACCGTGTTTGAAAAGCTATCTTGGGCACATCTTCTTCTCTTACTCTGACTTGATGGTAACCCGACCTGAAGTCGATCTTTGAAAAGCACTTGGCACCCTGTAACTGATCAAACAAATCATCAATTCGAGGAAGGGGATATTTGTTCTTGATTGTTACCTTATTGAATTGCCGATAATCAATGTACATTCTCAATGTGCCATCTTTCTTTCGTACAAAGAATATCGGTTCACCCCAGGGGGACACACTAGGCCTAATAAAGCCTTTGTCCAATAAATCTTTCAACTGCTCCTTCAATTCACGCAGTTCTGCTGGAGCCATTCTATATGGAGGAATAAAAATAGGCTGAGTGCCTTGAATCATATCAATGCCAAATTCTACTTCCCGTTCTGGGGGTAAGCCTGGAAGATCCTCTGGGAACACATCTAGAAATTCATTGACCACTAGAACCGACTGCGGAGTTAGTGGTTCCACTTCAGTATCTTTCACCCGTACTAAATGACATATATATCCCTTGGCAATCATTTTTCTGTCTTTCAAATAGGAAATAAATCTTCCTCGTGGCGCCCCTACATTACCCTGCCATTCAAGAATATTTTCTTGCGGAAAGCAAAATTACACTTTCTTCGCCTGACAATCTACCATGGCATAATAAGAGGCCAACCAATCCATTCCCATAATCACATCAAAATCCACCATGTCTAATTCAATGAGATCGGCCAATGTATCATGACCACACATAGTTATCACACAATTGCGATATACTCTTTTTGCCACAATATATTCACCAACCGGTGTAGACACTTTAATTGATTTAATTAATAATTCTGGTGCCTTTACAAATTTTGCAGCAACCAATGGAGTAACATAGGAAAATGTAGAACCAGGGTAAATCAATGCATATACATTATTTGAGAATATGGATAATGTACCTGTGACGACATCAGGAGAAGCCTCTGAATTTTGTCGGTTTACCAAAGCATAAGTGCGATTCTGGACCCCACTAGTACTGGCTGCTTCTCAGGCACCTCTACCCCAGCCCCCAGGCTGCACACCTCAGTCCAAAGAAGGAGCCGATGCTGATGACGCAACGGCCAATCCTGCCGGTAGTGCTATACCACCCATACTCCTCTGGGGACACTCTCTCATCATGTGTCCTGTCATGTCGCACCAGAAACAAGTATTTGTTCCCACTTTGCATGTACCTGTATGAACATGCCCGTAGTGCTGACACTGCTGACGAGAAAAACCTACTGCCTATGATCCGTGAACTCCGCTACTCTGCCCAGATGGACCACCTCTAGATCCTCGAAACTGAGAATGAGCACTCCCTGTGGAATAGGAGAACGATGGTCTGGGTGGTCTAGGAAACATAAGGGGCCTAGATCCTCCTTGGGACATCATAGGTGGTCCCATAGGTCTAGCCCTTTTGGATTTTCCCCTGTCAAATTCATGTACCTTCTGTCTTTGTCTTTGATCTTCTATTTTCTGGGCGAAGGCTTGTATTCTAGCTATGTCCATGTCTTTATTCAAGGCGGTAATAGTGCAATCCCTTACCAAATATGGCTCTAGTCGGTCCACATATCTATGGACTCTGTCTGTCATCGTAGCACAACATTTGGCACATATCGAGCCAAGGAATTAAATTGCAAGCTATATTCTCTCACGCTTAAATTTACCTGGCGGAGATTTAGAAATTGATCCGCACGAGCCTCACGGATCTCATACTGAAGGTAATGGTCAAGAAAAGCCGCTTTGAATTCTTTCCAATTTATTAGCATTGCACCGATACCACGTGACTTCTTCCAATCCTCATACCATAATATCGCTTATCCTTTCAACCTGTACGCAGCAAGTTCAAATGTTTCTACCCCCGACACATGCATAACTTCCAGAGCTCTCTGAATCTGATCCACAAAGTCCTGTGGATCTTATTTCGAATCTGACCCTGTGAATATAGGAGGGTCCAATTTCAGAAAATCCTGTGTTCTACGACTCGCCACTCTAGCCGCATCATCATCATGTGTAATTGGACCAGCTCGTCCCTGACTCTGGGCTGCCACTAACTATGTCAACATGTGAACTGTGTTCCTGAGATCCTGATCTGTGGTATTCATTGGTGGTTCTGCGGGTACTTCTCTACCAACTGGCACCTCCGAAGCTGGAAAAGTAGACGAAGACCGCGATGAAATTTTGGCATTTGCTCCACCTTGACTAGCTTGGTCAGGTGGTAGTCTACTTATTCCTTCACCAGCAGGAACATCAACCTGCTTCCCTTTACCTCTACCTCTTCTCGTGATTGGCATTTTGACTATACCAAAGAAAAATAATTAACCATGGTCAGATTTCATTTCAACTTACAACACTGGCTCTATTGCACGATCTAGAATTGAAGAAAAGAAACATCATCCTAAATGTCCCGTAGCCTCCTACTTATAAATGTTGTGCACAACACATTGATAATTAAGACTCTACTCAGACACGGCTTTGTAAACACCCTTAGAACGACCTGCTCTGATACCACTTTTGTCACACCCCGAATCCCATCGAGACATGATTGGCACCCGTAGCCGATAAGGCCCGACAGAACCAAGCTTTTCCTATGTTCAATCATATGCATGCCATCCGAAACATCCTTATCACGTCGGGGTTTATAATGCTAACAATGAAATTCATGAAACATGTGACATATGTACATATATGAAACTTGTCCGTTGAGGCCATCAAGTCAAAAATGACATGTACCTTTTACATTTATACACCCACATCTGTCAACAAAAGCCTCTAACAATGCATTGACCAAAATGAACTAAAAGTCGGGACAAGTCCCCACTTTATACAACATGTACAACACCGAAACATATGTACAACTATGACTCGGAGAGGCCCCAAACTAACTGGAGCTCACCAAAGATCTGCAACACTGGCAACCTACTGTGGAGGCCTACTAGTACCTGCGCCCGCAGCAAGTAAGGTAAATTCCCCAAGAGAGGTCAGTACGAAGAATGTACTGAGTATGTAAGGCCATATGAAACATGTAAGATATGCAAATATGTCAAGGAACTCAAGTTCAAATACATGACCAATATAGATAAGTCACAATGTAGATGAGTCACTATTCTGTACTTTGGAAAATCATGTATTTTGCTTTCATTACTTTCTTTGCATCTTTACTTCTATATTTATTCATCTTTGACTGTGATGTCACGCCTCGAACTCCCACGAGGCGTGATTGGCACCCGAAGCCGACAAGGCCCGAGAGAACCAATCTTTGCTTCTATTCATTCATATACATGTCATAGGAAACACTACTATCACATAGAAACATGAGGGGCTAAAATCGGAAAGCATAGAACATATGACGTATATACATATGAGAAACTTGGCCGTTGAGGCCATCAAGTCAAGATTTCATCTATCATCTTATACACATACACCCACATATGTCTACAAAAGCCTCTAACAGATGCATTGACCAAAACCAACTGAAAGTCGGGACAAGTCCCCGCTTTATACACAATGTACAATATCAAAGCATATGAACCACTGTGACTCGGAGAAGCCCCGAACTAACTGGAGCTCACCAATAAACCGCAAACAGCTGGCAACCTACTGTGGCGGCCTACTAGTACCTGCGCCTGCAGCAAGTAAGGTAAATTCCCCGAGAGGGGTCAGTACGAAATAAGTACTGAGTATGCAAGGCTCAGATGAAACTGTATAATACATGAATATTTCAATGAACTCAAACCATATGAATAATCAATGTGAATAAGTCACCATTTTGCATTTTGGAAACCATGTGGATTGCTTTCATTACTTTCATTACTTTCTTTACATTCAATGCTCACTTGTCATTACATATGTCACAATGTACCCGGGCCCCGACTGATCAGTGGGTCTTTCATATCATATCATTGTGTAGGGATCGAGTCGAGCTAGGCTTATGCCCCTAGACTTGCCACCCATATATCAATGCATCGGGATCGAGTCGAGCTAGGCTTACGGCCCTAGACTTGCCACCCATAAATCCAAACCTCGGGATCGAGTCGAGCTAGGCTTACGCCCCTAGACTTGCCACCCGTACTTGATCATTGACCACATTTGCATTACTTTGTTCATTACTTTGAGATTGATACTTTGAAGTTGGTACAATGATAGTTATAACATCACTTTGAACTTTGGTACATAACATTGTTGGAAACTTTGAAGCATTAACCAATGAGTGAAGAACATGTGAATAAGTATCAATGAGAAATATAACATTACTAGCACCATGATACCATTGGAACCGTTGGACAATAATCCATGAAGATGAAAAACAAGTATAGGTACTATTGGAATATTGGTACATAACTTTATTTGAGCTTTCGGAACATTAACCATGACTATGGGATATGAGATTCACAAATGATCCATGAGTAGAAAATATATGACAATGACTAGTGATAAACGGATATCGGATACCTTAGCACATTTCGGGATAGAACTAGTGACATGTCAATATGGACACTATTTGCCGCATAAAGATACGGACAAAGTAACCTTACATACCTTGTCTTCCCAATGTAAGTACACAATCAAATATGTCAGAGCAATAATTCCGCTCCTTCTTTACGTTTCACTCTACATCACAAATACATAATGGAACCAACATTAACCACCAACTACCTTACAAATGCATACAATAACAACAAGTCACATGTTTGGCTTTAACATGTCATTTCCCCTTGATAATATCCTTTTCGGCATGGTCATATCAATAATATCACAACATGCCCAACATTGACCAAAATATCATTTATGAATTTATTATTCCAATAATCCCACAATATTCCATACATTGACCAATACATGATAGCCAAGATCATGTCACACCAAGTTCATACTTTACACTTCTCCATCACCACAACATCTCAATTATGCCATCAAATTACTTCAATACACCTCACAACAACAAATCGGCCAAAATCCCATAATTTACACTTTTATGGAAATAACAAGTTTCTTAATGTAATCACACCATACATGTTGGTATTTCATCCATACCATGCCTTTTCATCAAACCCACAAGTCATATTTCAAGTTTAATTCACAAGAATGCACATCTTTTATCAAAAACCAAAAGTGCACTATTCAACACCTTGCCATCATAACTACCATGATATACATAACCTCTCATGTACATAATATATTAAATTACAAGAATAAACACTTACCAATACTTGTAGGATGATGCTCTTGCCCAAGAAGTGGACTTAGGGTTTGAGAGTCCAAAAGAAGCTTTCTTGAGAATTCTAGAAAAAAGATAGAAAAGCATGTGTGTTGTGTGTATTAAAAATCTGATTTTTGGGGACTTTATATAGACCCTCTTGGCCATCCTTAGCCACTAATAATGCATTTAATACTTTGTCTAGAAGGTCAATGGAAGAATGGGTCTTTTGACCCATTTTGGCCCATGCTTTTCTTCTCATTTTGGCTCACTTTGGGCCTCAAATTGGGCCCAATACTTATCTCAACTTAGCCCACCAAATTCCATGTATAATCAACCATATATATAGCATGTTTCAATAATTCCATAATCTCACGACAATATTCTCTTACGAGTTTCTCATTCGTAGTCTCATTCGCAAAAATAGGAATTCTAGTCGCCCATGGCTTTATTGAACATCTTGAATAACTATTTATCTTTCATGCTTTGATCATGTAGGAGGAGTATGTAGGAGTGTATTGAAGTATTTTAAGCTTTAACAATGCTCAAAGAACTCCAAAGAACCAAAAGAAACCATCTAAGAATCGACGTAGAATCGCGTTACAAAATGAGCGCGGAAGGGCACAATATGTTGTGCCTTGCGCCACTTGCTGCAAAGCAAGAAGTGGCGCGAGATCCTGCTGCCCTCTGAATCAGGTGGCTTGCGCCACACACCCTGAAACAGGGAGTGGCGCAAGTCTTGGTACTTTGCTGAATTTTTCGGCCACTTTTTCCAACACTTGCATATCGTCCAATACCCTATCAAAACACTATAAAATACTTACTTAGTGATATTAATCATCAAGTAAACATGACTCCACGTCACCAAATGAGGTTGGAATATGTACGGGGTATTACACAATTTCCCCACGAACTCACAAAACACCTCCTACGAAGGTCTAATCGCATATACGTGGCCAAATTTCAATTTTCTCGTCATTAGCATTACCAACTACATACTTATATCTCTTGACACCCAAGCAAACATTATTCAACATCATCAAGTAGGGTTGGGAAGGTACGGGGTGTTACATGTGACCTGTGATACCCGGGCTCTGACTGAACAGTGGGTTTTAAACATAACATCATGTTATGTTGGGATCGGCTCGAGCTAAGCTTATGCCCCTAGAGCTGCCACCCTATAAATCAATGTATATATCGGGATCGGCTCGAGCTAGGTTAGTACCTCTAGAGCTGCCATCCGTACAACATTTCAGGTTCGGCTCGAGCTAGGTTAGTATCTTTAGCACTGCCCCCTGTTAGGATCGGTCTGAGCTAGGCTTATGCCCCTAGGACTGCCCCCTGATTTGGGATCAGCTTGAGCTAGGCATTTTGCCCCCAAAGCTGCCACCCATACTTGATCATTGACCACATATGCATTACGTTGTTTATTACTTTGAGATTGACACATGATAGTCATAACTTGACTTGAAGCTTTGGATCATTAACCAATAAGTAAGGGACATGTGAATAACATTATTTGGATATAGAGCCTTTTGGAAAACATAACCCTATTGGAACCATTAGACAACCAACAATGAATAAGATATATGAGCATAACCAATATTGGAACTTTGGAACACAACTTTACTGGGATTTTTGAACGTTATCAATGAAGAGGAGACATGTGATTCATAATTGAGCAATGAATAGGAAACTTGTGATAGTAACCATTTGAACCGGAATAGAATACCTTAACACATTTCGGAATAGTACAAGTGTAACGTCAATGTGAATCCTATATGCTGCAGAAACATACGGACAAAGTAACCTTACATAACTTTACTTCCAAGTATGAATTCAAAAGCCTATGTATGAACACAATAGTCCAGCTTCTTCTTTACGTCTTACTCTACAATACAAGTACATATCGTAGCATACATTACCAACTAGTTGCTATACAGACGTACAAGACGTCAATGAACTATATGACAGTCGTATAGCATCATGTCACCCCTTATAATACAATGCAAGGTATTATCACATCAACAACACCATAACACTATGCACATTGACCAAGAGATCATACATCGATAGCATTTCACACCATACTTACCCTTTACGCTTTTCTCTTGATCATTCATCACAATTACTCTTTCATAACAACATATGAACAACCATACATACTTAATACAGTCCAACACACCTCCATACGATACTTTAAAGTCATTAAAACAACATCACAAGTTGATAATTATATCCAAAAAGGGTATAGGGGCCTTCGGGGATCAACTAGAGACGGAAGCACCCAAAACGAAAATATGGAAGGACCTGCTCTGCCACCTGCACCTGAAGGTGGCAGAGGTGCGCGTGCAGATGCCCCCTGGCAGCAGCCTGAGGCATCTGCGTTGGCATCTGCGCCCGCAGGTGCCTCCGTCTGCGGGGGCGGATGCCCGTTTTGGTCCGAAATGGTCTTTTTTGGGTCTTTTCATGCCATGAATGGTACATGATCATAACCAAACTTATTTTGACATATTTTTGATCATCTTAAACAACAACATTCAGTCATGATCCCACGACACACATAACAACACCCAAAACTGCACTTTACGACCAATACGTCACCCAAAACCATAACCAACTTTACAATAGCAACTCCAAACATTATGCACAAGAATGAAACAAGGTAAGACTATAGTAACATCTCATGTGTCAATATTTAATCCATCAAGTTCAGTTCCTTCATGACCATAAGTCCATGTTCAAGTTCACAAGACAAAAACCTTTCTCCGATTGCAAAAATAGACAGTTTTTACACATAGCACACTGTCGAACACTTTGCCAACACAACCAACATAATATATACATCATCTTACACATATTATATACTGAACCATGAGAATAAATACTTACCAAAGTGTGATCTTGGCCCAACAAGTAGTTGCCTTAGGGTTTGTATCTTGAGAAATAATGTTTAAGAAAATGTTAAAAAGGCATGTGTATATCTAATGACTAAAAATATGATTTATGTGTTTATATAGTCCCTTTTGAATGATTCTTATCCACACACTTGGTGGGTTTACTTGGTCCATGGATGAGCAATGCAAGAATGGGTCAAAAAGTCTTTTGGGCCATGTTTTCTTATGATTTTTGGGCTTCTTTTTGGGCCCAATTGTGCAAGAATTTTAAATGCCCACATATTGATACATAATTCATCAATTCTCTCATGTTTCCATATTTCCATAAATGTTACAGTTGTCAGCTAGACTTAGAAACGTACGGGGTGTTACAGTTAATTTCTCATGGTTCACACAACCTTAGTTGATCGGTTCAACTACTCATGATTGCAAGAACACAAGAAGAATTCAATGATTAAAACATAGTTCTAAACTCACAATAAGAAGAAAATGCTGAAATCTCAATATCAATAAAAACCCTAGAATCGGTGTTCCAAGATTACAAAATCAATAATGTGTTTATGAACTCAAAATAATGAAAACATGTCTCAAAAAAATGTAATGACCAACCCTTAAACATAGGACAATATAGGGGTATTTATAGATATAAGATGAATCATATACTAAACAAAATAGGAAAACAGAGTTGACACTTTTCCACGATTTCGACCCACGCCACATGGGTTGACCCACTCCACATGGGTCCTATCATGCAAATCAGGCTTCTTCACATAATTACAGGAGTCGACCTAAGACACAGACTAACGTCATGTAGGTCAACTCACATGATGTGGATCTTGCCGTGAGTCACTCCTCTGGTGCAGGACTTGGCTTTTTCATCTTCAGATACTTCGTTCTCGAGCATGATTCTTTCTTTTTGTCTATTTTACCTTGAAAAACCTATTCTCCTACAATATAGAATAGAAAACACATCATACCAACCAAACATACCCAAGTTATTACATGTTTTCTTTGTTTTAAGCATCGAAAGTGCCATGAAATCATGGCACATCAGGGTACAACCATCATTTATGGTACCCCCATGTATGGACTCCTTTCCTACCAGATTGACTATTACCCTAGTTTCTTTAGGTACTGTGATTTCTTCTAATGATCAGAAGAGGTTTATTCACTTGGCTCCTCCCAAGTTTAGTAGAGCGGTTGGTGAGGATGCCTATGAGTTTTTGATTGATTTTTAGGAGAATTTTCATAATCTTGGATCTCTTGAGTCTCATGGAGTTGCTTATACTACCTATCAGTTAACGGATGTGGCTAGAGATTGGTGGAGGTATCTATCTAGTTGTAGGCCTTTAGGTTTGCTAGCTATGACTTGGGCCTATATTTCTGAGTCTTTCTTAAAGAGATTCGTGCGATACAACTTGAGATATCAGATGCAATATGATTTTAATCACCTGAGATAGAGTTCCATGACTATTGCCGAGTATGAGGCACATTTTAATGCTCTATCCAAATATTCAGCCACTAGTTTCTCCACTGAGTTTGAGAGGATTTGGAAGTTTATGAAGGGGTTAGAGGGTCTTTATCAGTTGGCAATAGCCCAAATGGTTATTTTAGGGGGTTGTTTTCAGAGTATTATTGAGCATGCTAAAATGACAGAGTCTATTACCCAGTCTACTTAGGGAGGCATCAAGAAGGTACGTCGTCAGGGCGAGTTTAGTGTACACACCTCTTGAGGCAAAGATTTCTCTAGCAGACTTTCCCATGGTTATCATGGTAGGCTGGTTCAGGCTGCTTTATTAGGTTTATGTGGTAGACCTTTGAATTCTGCAGCTTCAGGTTGCCAGGCATCAGGTTATGCTAGTGGAGGTTCCAACTTCAGTTCTTCGGGTCAGGGTGGTCATCTTAGTTTTTCTGTGCCTCCTCAGATTGATTCAGGTCTTAGAGGGTGCTTTGTATATAATGAGGTTGGTCACTTGGCCAAGGATTGTCCTCAATGTTTGTTTGGTCCTGCCCAGTAGGGTTCTTAACTTTAGTTTTTCCCTACTTTTATATCTACAGTTAAAGGTGGTTTACAGAGTGGTAGGGGTGGTGCTAGAGGTGCTCAAGGTAAAGGTAGAAGAGCTCGTGGTAGTGGTCATGGGGTTGCTCAGTCCGATAGTGAACGTGGACAGTATTATGCTATACCTTGGAGACCTAAGGCAAAGGCCTCTGATGCAGTTATCACAGGTATCATCCCAGTTTGCTATAGATCTACTTCCATATTATTTGACCCTTGGTCTATATTCTTCTATGTGTCTACATATTTTGCTTCTGGTTTTGATACTACATGTGAGTCCCTCGCTAGGCCTCTTCATGTTTCTACCCCCGTAGAAGATTCTTTAGTGATGAATCTGGCATACTGATCTTGTGTGGTTACCTTTGTAGGGCGTGAGACTTGGGTAGAGTTGATTATCCTAGATATGATTGATTTTGATGTTATCATATGTATGGATTAGTTAGGCCCCTATCATGCTATAATGGATTGTTATGCCAAGCTTGTAACCTTAGCTACACCGAATGTGCCAAGGTTAGCTTGGAAGGGTACGCTTAATTCGGGTTCGAAGGGAGTTATATATTTTCTACATGCTCGTCACATGGTAGACAGAGGGTTCTTGTCTTATTTGACTTATATCCGTGATACTAGTGTTGCTTCACTACCTCCTATGGATTCTATTTTAGTTGTTTGTGAGTTCATGGATGTGTTTCCTATGGATTTGTCTGGTATGCCTTCGGATCGTGATATTGATTTTGCTATTAATGTTGAGTCGGGCACCAAGCCTATTTCTATTTCTCCCTATAGGATGGCCCTAGTTAAGTTGAAGGAATTGAAGGAGCAGTTGCAGGATTCGTTGACTAATGGTTTTATTAAACCTAGTGTATCTCCTTGGGGTGCTCATGTCTTATTTGTAAAGAAGAAGAAAAACGGTTCTATGCACATGTGTATTGATTATCGATAGTTGAACAAGGTGATATTTAAGAAAAAGTATCCTCTTTCTCACATTGATGATTTATTTGACCAACTTCAGGGTGATTTCATGTTTTCTAAGATTGATTTTAGTTTCGGGTATCACCAGTTAAAGATTAGAGATTTGAATGTTTCAAAAATGGCTTTCAGACTCTATACGGTTATTATGAGTTTTTGGTCATGTCTTTTGGGTTAACCAATGCCCCAGTAACATTCATTGAGTTGATGAACTGGTATTTCGATGGTATCTTGACTCTTTTGTGGTTGTATTTATATATGATATCTTGGTTTACTCTAAGAATAAGGCCGATCATGTGAGACACTTGAGGACTGTACTTCAGAGATTGTGTGATGAGAAGTTGTATACTAAGTTATCTAAGTATGAGTTTTGGTTAGATTCTATCTCTTTTTTGGGTCATTTGGTGACTAAGAATGGTATTATGGTCGATCTAGCCAAGATTGCAACAATTCTTGATTGGGCTAGGCCCACTAGTCCTACTGAGATTTAGAGTATTATTGGCTTGGCGGGTTATTATCGGTATTTTGTAGAGGGCTTCTCATCTATTGCAACTTCTTTGACCAAGTTAACATAGAAGAAGGTTATTTTCTAATGGTTAGATGCTTAAGAGAATAACTTTCAAAAGCTCAAGGAGTTCTTGACCTCAGCTCCTATCTTGATCTTGCCTAAGGAGGGCGTAGGTTTTATCATATTTCGTGATGCTTCTGGTGTGGGTTTAGGTGCAGTATTGATGTAGGAGGGTAAGAGAATTGCTTATGCTTCTCGTCTGTTGAAGCCTCATGAGAGGAATCACCGTACCCATGATTTAGAGTTGGCCGCAGTTGTGTTTGTGTTGAAGTTGTGAAGGCATTACTTCTATGGAGTTCGTTGTGAGATTTTCTAAGATCAGTGTAGCCTTTAGTACTTCTTCGATCAGCGAGATCTTAATATAAGATTGCAGCGTTGACATGATTTGCTTAAGAATTATGATCTCACTATTCTTTATCATCTGGGTAAGGCTAATATGGTTGTGGATGCCCTTAAGCCAGAAGACAACTAGTATGGGGAGTTTGCCTCATCTCTTGACTCAAGAGCGGCCTTTAGACTTAGAGGTTCAGTCTTTAGCTAACCAGATGGTCAGGCTTGACATTTTGACACCCGGGTGTGTTTTAGCCTTTGTTGATGCTCGATCTTTTTTGATGGAGCTGATTCGAGCTCACCAGTTTGATGATGATAGCTTGAGGGTGATTCGAGATAAGGTGTTGAGTGGCATTGCTAAGATGGCATCTCTTGATTCAAATAGTTTTTGAGGATTAGTGGCCGAGTTTGTGTGCCAAGGGTTGGTGGATGGGTGAGATTGATTTTGGAGGAGGCGCATTGTTCCAGATATTCTATCCATCCAGGGGTGACCAAGATGTACTGTGATTTAAAGGGTAACTACTCTGATATGCATAGTAGTTACCCCTAGCTCTTGGCCTATTCAGGTACTTCTTTTCTTTTTAGTTCGAGTACAAACTAGAGTCTTAGTGGTGGATATTATAATGACCTGATTCTTGAGACTTTACTTTTTATGTGATTTAATCATTTTGCCCTTCCTCATAGTTACTACATGTTGATTTTGGGGTATGGGGATGGTTGGCACAGTCCCCGATGCGATCGGGAATGATTTAGAAGAGTTTGTAGTTTTTAGAGGCTTTAAAAGTTCTATAGTTGTCTTCGGTCAACATTTGATGTTTTGGGTCCCCGATAATGATTTGGACAGTTCCACTAGATTTGAAATGTCAATTTTGGGTTAGTTGTGGGGTTGGTTTGGGTTCGAAACTTTTATTTTGCATTTTGATCCTTTATTTGAAAACTAGTATAAATAAGCTTTTAGGGGTCCTGGGGGTTAAATTGTTGAAAACAATCCTTTTTCAAAAATCGAACATCGCCATTGAGTCTGGAACATTGAAAATAGCCTAGTAGCATAGTATGTTTGTGTTCACGGGATTTCAAACGAATTTCGAGGGTCCGATCCGAAACTTAGAATTCTTGCTAAGTTGTTGGTGCTGGGCATTAGCTGGTGCAACTGCTTAAGCAGTCAATGAGTAGCTAAAGCGGAAGCCGCTTAAGCGGCCAAAGGGTCGCTAAAGCGGGAGCCAGCCATGCGAGGTAGGGTCTCTTTAGCGGTGCCTCAGTCGCTTTAGCAGTGACCACTTTAGCAGTCATTTAGCTGCTAAAGCAGCCAAGCTGTATATAAATCACATTTCGTGATTTTTCACTAATTTCGGACCTTTGAGCTTTGAGTTTGGGTGATTTTTGAGGTTTTCTTCATCACTTGAGCTTGGGTAAGCTCCAAAACATTAGTTTCATTATTTTACATTGATTATATCATCAAAAACACTCTTTAATCATGATTTCAAAATTAAATTTTGAGGATTTTCCCGGTAAACTTTTAAAATGATTTTTCTTTGATTTGGACTTCGTTTTTAACTCGTTTTACATGGGTTTTCAACTGTAGACTCCTATAACCCTAGGGAATAATTTTATCAAATAAAATTTTGGTTTTACCCCTCTCATTTTTTGAACTCGTTTTTCAAGTGCTATGGGTTGGGGAGAATAACTGTGGGATATGTTTTTTTTGAGCTACTTTATATATTGCGTGATGCCCAAGAGGGGGCTTATATTCTATTATTGTTGGCTTATGATATTAGATACTACGTGTTGCCCATGCGGGGGCTTTATGTGATATCATTGGCCTTATTTATGCATTAGAATGTCTTATTTCTTAATGTGATGCCCAAGTGGGGGACTTGAATAGATATTATAAGCCTTATTGAGCATGGTTTTCCTTTATCATTATGAAAACGCTGAGTTATGAGTTGATATGATATAAATGATGTCTTACATGCATATTCATTCCAATGGTACCTAACGAGAACTGATTTCATGAATTGTCAACATATTGATTTGATTTCTAGGCTCACTTATACACGTACTGAATCGATTAGTTATCTTCATATTGATGTGATCGTGAGCATATCATCCTCATTTAATGCATACACATTCATGAGATATTTGTATCAATGAGAAACACTGATTTTTGAAAGAACATGAGACACTTTAAAAATGCCTAGACCGAGGGATGTGCTGGTCAGGTAGATACATAAGATTGAGATTGGTGAAAATTTTGAGACATAGTATATGGGTTGCAAAACCCCCATGGGTCCTATCTTGGGAGATTGATGCTCGGTAGGTGTATACAGAAAGTTATGAGATGACTTTCAAATCATTACATCATCATCTTTATTATCGCATTCCATATGCATATACATTTTTGGTGTCATTTACATTTTTCTTGGTGCTTACTCTGTTTATGCTTACTTTCGTGATTACTTGTTTCCCTCCTTTTAGTTTTCGTACTTATATTAGAACTGTTAGTGGAGACAGTGTGAGCTACCATTTGGGAACTTTTCTGTTTGCAGGTGGCATACTCATAGTATTTCTTTACTCGTATTATTTTCTACTTTGGTCAGTCGGCCTATGATTCTTACTGAGTACAAGTGGACCGTACTTACTCCTACTGTGCCCTTTCAGTGCAGATTCTAGCACGAGTACAACATGCAGAGGCTGATTCGTGCAGTTGAGTTGGTGATTTTTGAGGTACTAGCCCACTCTAGGCCTTTCAGAGTCGACTCCAGACCTCCTCTATCTATTAGTTGTCTTTAGTTCTATTTTAGAGATAGACTATGTATTATTTCAGGGTTCTGAGTTGTATTAGATGCTTTTACACTTGTGACACTATTTTTGGGGTTCTTACGGTATTATTACTCATATTTTGGCTGTATTGTACATTTGTTGACCTGAATTCGTTCTAGAAGTTTCGTTTTGTCTTACTTTGTGTATTATTTCATATTTCTTTCCTTGTTGGGTGATTGACTTACTTATCAAAGTTGGACTGCAATAATTGCCATCATGACCTTAATTTTTGGGTCGTGACAAAACCGACTGAGCTCAATTATAGTAAAAGCATAAATAAAGTGCGGACTTATATATATTAAAGGCAGTAAATGAGGGTCAAAAATGGAATAATAATAGGCTATGCTAAGCAAATGCGGTAAATCGAATATAAATAACTTAAATACAAAAATAAATGCCTAGCTATAACCTAACTGAACCCTCATAAGCCCAGAAGGTATACGAAAGGAGATATAAACCCAACCGAGTTCCCAGAAGCATGGTGGTGTCAAACAAGAGTAATACTAATATAAGAGCAAGTACAACATTAGGCAAAGTGAGAACGAGCCAAGGAGTACGATAAGCGTACTGTATATTCTTCCTCTAGCCATAACCATAAATCCTACCAATCCCAACCGGATATCCAACCCAAGATAAATAATAATAATAAATGTTGGACTCAAATTGGAACTAGTGGATAATAAACAGTTAACAAGATGCCGAACTCAAATCAGAACTAATAGGTACTAAATAGTAAGTTAGGTACCGGACTCGAACCAAAACTCATAAGTAAGTGTACGTAGTAATATCCCAAAGTTATGATTCTTCCCCAAGTCCATTTAGTCATTATTCCCATTTTAGAAGCCAAATTATGAAAGGAGAACTAGATTTCATTTAATAAGTCCAAAGTCGCGATTTGAGATCAAAATACTAACATGACAAGGGTATCAAAGCTGACAGGCTTAAGGTAATGATTAAGACAACCCAATCCCAAATGACAGTCTCCCGAACAATTCTATAACTAATTAAGTCTAAAAGGACGTTATTCTACAACAACCTATTTTAGAAAAAGGGTCGGTAAGGCAAAAGACAACCCCGGGAACCCAATCTAAGTTAAACATCTACCGAAACCTATGCTAAGGCTCCTAATCAAATAAAGGCCTGAATATGCTAAGAAAAGGACTAGGAAAAGGCAACTACCAGTTTAAGAGAAACATAGGCAAAAGTCTATTCTAAATTCTCCTAATCAGCAAAAATTATCAGAATTTACCAAATCAATATATGAATCATAAGATTCCACCCACAACAAGCACAATATTACATTAATACCATAACAGAGCAAAGTCTAGAAGAAAGTTAAGCCTAGCCTACTTGGACGGCTCCAAAAGCACGCAAAAACCTGTATAAAAGAGCTTTTCCCTTTTGAGAACCCTCCGACCACTGCCACACTATCAAAATATTATTCTAGGCATCAAGATGAGAGTAAGAATACCCATATTGCAAATTTATGCTTCAGGTCAGAAATCAAGCTAAAAATAACTCGTGGGCTCACTTGTGGAATCCCAAATTTTAAACCACCACAACGTCCCTCGGGTCATAATGAACTAGTGCTTAAAAATTGGGCACGACCAAATCAGCTCGTAAAGCTCGGGTAAAAACACGATATTAAACTACAAATTAAATCGAAATTAGACCGGAAATTTATGAGATAAAGGCGAGGAAATGATCACTTTAGTGTCTCTTACGCAATCCCAACTCCAATTATCTATTAACCACTAATTTTCGAGCTTGCAATATCAATAATGGTGTTTTTAACACTTAGAGGTGAGCAAAAAATGAACAGAGAAACTATTTATACTGCCAGAGGTCCTTCTTTGCGAATGCGGGACCCCTGTCACAATCGCAAGAGAAGACCGAGCTAGGCCTTCGTGAATGTAGCCGGTCCACCATGAACAGGAAAAAGGAGCCTGGACCGGCCAGGCCAGCTTCCATTTCATGAATGCTAAGGCTGGCTTGCGAATGCAGAGGTTAAGATTCCTTGACACTCATGAACGCAACCAAGGCCTTGCAAATAGGAAGACCAAACTCATTGATCTTTGCTAAAGAAGCCAAGGCCTCATGAACGCAAAGGCCAATTTTGGCCTGCACCAGGTTCTGATGCACCAACAACTTTGCTAAGTTGTTGTCACGACCCGAAATCCCATTCGGGTCGGACTGGCACCCGAAGCCGATATGGCCCGAGAGAACCAATCCTTGCTCCTATTCACTCGCAAGCATATTTTAAAATGCATCTTATTATACTTCGTACAACTAGGCGGAAGTCATGGAAAACTTAACAATATATGAAACTTGGCCGTTAGGGCCGTCAAGTCAAACAGAATACACATCTCTTACATTAACCTTCCCACATATGTCTACAAAGCCTCTAACTGATACATGAACACAACAACCTGTAGTCGGGACAAGTCCCCGCTTTATACAATAAGTACAAAACCAAAACAATATACACATGTGACTCGGAAAGCCCCGAACCAACTGGGAGCTCACCAATGATCTGCGGATAACCTGTAGCCTATTGTGGAGGTCTAATAACACCTGTGCCTGCAGCAAATAAAGTAAGTCCCCCAAAGGGGTCAGTACGAAGAATGTACTGAGTATGCAAGGCTACAAGAAACTTCATGAAACTTAAAAACCTCAATGAACTCGATTTCAAAGAATAGTCAATGTGGATCAATCATCATTTAGTATGTGTGGAAATAGGTACTTTAGGTTCATTACTCCATTTGCCTTTATGCCCGTTACCGTTAACAGTTAGAACCGTCAATAATGTATAACCGTTAATATGCAACCGTCAATATGCAATGCATCCGTCAATATGCAACCGTTAATATGCAATGCGTCCGTCAATATGCAACCGTTAATATGCAATGCGTCCGTCAATATGCAACCGTCAATATGCAATGCATCCGTCAATATGCAACCGTCTCAAGTTCGGCATCAAGCTAGGCTTTTACACCACTGAGCTTTCCCCCTGCTACCACCCGGAAAACAAGGAAGCAGGTTCGGCGTCAAGTTTGACTTTTACCTCACTGAGCTTCCCCCTTGATCCAGTGAATATAATAAAGTTCAGCGTCAAGCTTGGCTTTTGCCTCACTGAGCTTTCCCCCTGCTACCACCCGGAAAACAAGGAAGCAGGTTCGGCATCAAGTTTGGCTTTCCCCCCAAAGCTATCACCCGCACTCAAAGAACCATAAAGCAACCATAAATGAATGATAAAGTAATTTTAAAGTAATTAGCAAGTAATTATAAAGTAACCATAAAGAACATTATAAAGTAACCATGAGGGAAAATATAAAGTAATCATGAGGGAATATATATAAAGTAACCATGAGGGAATATATATAAAGTATCCATAAGGGAAAGGTAAAGTAATCATAAAATAACTTTTCCTTTACTCTTGAGAGATTGATCCATTGGGGGATTACTTTATTGGAAACACATGTGTGCATTACTTCATTCTTTACTTTCATGAGATTGATACTTGATAATAATTATAACATTATGGAAGCTTTGGAATTTTGTTCAATGATTAAGAGACGTATGAGTCATGATTGGTCCATGATTAAGAAGCATGAGAATAGTAACATGTGACAACTTGAAATGATATACCTTTTAACATTTCGGAATGGAACAAGGACAATGACAACATGAACAATATGTGCTGCAGGAAAATACGGACAGAATAACCTTACATACCTTATCGTCTCAATATGAACACTCAATTCTATACGTGAATACAATCGTCTCGCTCCTTCCTTATGTTTCACTCTACAACACACAAATATACAAGGGAATTTACATTAACCACCAACTACCTTACAAATGCATACAACGACAATGAATTACATGTTTGGCTTTAACATGTCATTTTCCTCTTGATTGTACCATGTGTGAAACTATCACACCAACAATACCATTTACAAAACTACCATACCAATAATCCCACAATATTCCCAACATGTACCAATATCACAACCCACTAGCATGTCACCCCAAATTCGTACTTTTCACTTCTACATCACCACAACATCACAATGATTCCATCAATTCACTTCAATACACCTCACAACAACAAATCGGCCAAAATCCCATAATTTACACTTATGGAAAAATAACAAGTTTAGGACCATAATCACACCATACATGTTGATATTTTATCCATATCATGCTCTTTTATCAAAACCACAAGTCATATTCCAAGTTTAAATTCCATAAATGGCACATCTTTACAACACTTCCAAGCATAACCAACATGATATACATACTCTCCCATGCATATAATATGTTAATCCACAAGAATAAACACTTACCTAAGCTTGGAAGATGATGATCTTGATCCAAAGATGACTTAGGGTTTGAGAGCCCAAAAGAGATGTTCTTGATAATTCTAGAAAAAAAGAATAGAAAGCATGTGTGTTCTTTGTATTAAAAATCTGATTTTGTGCCCCTTTTATAGGCCTTTGAAGTCCCTTTCTCACTTATTGCTTGGTCAAAGAAGAATGGGTCATTTGACCCATTCTTGGCCCATGCTTTTCTTCTTCATTTTTGGGCTTTATTGAGCCCAAATTACTTAATCCAATAAAATTAATAATTTCTCATGTTTAATTCATTTCACATGCATTACGACGATATTCCCACTTACGAGATTCATGTTTGTAGCCTCGATCCCAAAAACAAACAATTCTAGCCATGTATGGCCTATTTTGACCAAAAGGGTAAAATCGTCATTTTGACGCCAAATTCGTTCTCGAGTAATTTTATCATACCAATATAATATTTGACTCATTTCATATATATGATCATGATTGTAGAAGAAACGTAGCAAAAATCGGCTCAATACGTCCCCGGATACCCTTGGGACTTAAGAAAAATTCCAACTTTTGAAAGGTGCGCACAAGCAGCCCAGCACGCCCTTGGGCGCGCCCCAACACTGCCTGGGGACTGAAAATTTCAGCCAGAAGTGGCCCGGCACGGTCCCAAACGCGCCCCACACTTAAACTTTCCGAAAATTTCATTTTTCAACTTTTCTTCGCGGGTTTGAGTAGACACTTCAAGTCCTATGCTTTAACTTACTTCTTAGACTTAATATGCTTTGTTTAGAGGTCCTCTTAGCCTCATTTTGAACCCCACAACTGTGCCACAAAAATCACAAAACACCTCTTACGAAGGGCTAACCACATGTACAAGTCCAAAATGTCAATTTTTCCTCTTCATTAACATTACCAAATGCATACTTATAGCTATCGACACCTAGGTAATCATTGTTCCACATCGTCAAATAGGATTGGGAAGGTACGGGGTGTTGCATTCTCCCCCCCTTAGAAACATTCATCCTCGAATGTTAGCGATGTCGCTTTAATTACAACAAAGGCAACTTGATATTAACATATGTAGACATAGACGCTTGACGCTACATCTTTATTCCTCAACCTCTTTACTTGTCGATCTAGAATCCTTTTGATACTTTCATATGACCTATAGAACATGGAAACTTGTGATGAAGCCTATGTTGTTCATAGCCCCTTTTTTTTTCACACTAGGAGATTTCTATATCACATATACCCTCCAGCTTCTTGATACTCTACATTTTACTTGTTGACAAGTTGGATCATGAGTTACAATTTCGATAATGTTCTTCGCATGTAACCTTATCAATACGTCTCCTTCAACCCATAGTTCTTTTGGTTTCCCTCTTGCGTAGGATCCACTGCGTTTGTCACAGAATTCTCATACTATGTTTCTTTTTCCATTCAAAGGAACTAGGATTTACATGTTGTCTGCCTTTCTCTCAGTTACACATGAAGACTCTGCCACATTATACACTAATATTTGTTTTCATCTAGAGTCTCATGCAAACGAACTATCCATCTTGGCTATACCTTATTTTGCCGTAACCTGACCCTTAGTATTTCCTATTGCATTGCGGCTTAATGAATCACTTTTGCTTTCCCCGAATGTTGTTATGTCTCAACATTATAGTCTTTTAATATTTCCAACCACCCTTGCTATCTTTGATTTAGATCTTTCTATTTAAAGATATATCGCAAGCCTATATATCTAGTTGGTTTCTCAAACAACTCTCACATCTGCTAACTCCATATCATGTGTTGGCTAATTCCTCTCGGTGATCACAACTATTTTGAGGCATAAGCTACTACGTTACCATACTGTGTCCATACATGCCCAAGAATGACTTGTCGTCTTATTTCTTTTCAAATCTTATCTGATGATATCCTGATTTCAAGTTAACCTGCGAGAAACATTTGACACCCTATGATTGTCAAATAAATCATCAGTTTTGGGGAGAAACTATTTATTCTCGATTGTCACCGTATTCAGTTATCAACAATCCATGCACACTTTGAACGTGCCGGTTTTCTTTCGTACACATCATTTTGGTGTATCCCAAGAGGACATACTAAGCTTTATAAATCCCTGTGGGTATTCCCCTCGATACGCTAATACTATAGGAACTAAAAATAGACTTTCCTATCTCAGTAATCTACCGTAGCATGCTCTCTATAGTTACGATATAACCTCTTCACTATCGTGGATTCACCAACAAATGTAAATACTCCAGATGGTCTAACTAATAATTCTGATGTTATTTCAATTTCGTAGCGATTAATGGAATAACATATGATACTTTAGAACCCAGATCAATCAATGCATATATAGATACATTATGAAGACAACAAATCATATACCTGTAGCTACATCAGGATGGGCCTCCATATTCTGCTGACCTGCTAGAGCATAAGTATGGTCCTGTGTTCCACCAAAACTGGCTGCTCCTCTAGTACCATTACCACGACCAACCGGCTGCACATCCTGGCTTAAGAAAGGAACCGATGATGACGGTGCAACGGTTGATCCCGTAGGTCGCAGCATAATGCCCGTGCCCCTTCTTGGGCAATCTCTCACCATGTGCCCGGACATACCGCACCAAAAGCAAATATTGGTCCCTAATCGGCATTCCTTTGAATGAAGCTTTCCACAGTGTGGACACGGCTGGCGAGGAAACCCCGATTGGTTCATACTTCCTTGCTCTAACCCCATTGGTTGGAAACCTCGCATTTCACTACTTTGCCCAACGTGACTGCTTATAGGATGAGAAAGTGATGGTTTCAGCGGTCTACTAAAATCCCGAGGCCCAAATTCTCCTTGGGGCACCATGTACTGTCCCATAGGTCTAGCTTTCTTTGATGGCCCCTCTTCTGCTTTGTGCATCTTTCTTCTATTCCTTTGGTCCTCCATCTTTTGTGCAAAGGCCTGTATTCTGGCGATATCCATATCTTTATTCAGAGCAGCAATAGTACAGTCTCTGACCAATAATGGATCCAATCGATCCACATACCGGTGAACTCTATCAGCCATAGTGGCTACCATATGGGGAGCATATCTGGCCAAGGAATTAAACTGAAGACTGTACTCCCGAACGCTCATATTCCCTTGACGAAGATTTAGAAACTGATCTGCGCGTGCCTCCCGAATCTCATATGGAAGGTAGTGATCCAGGAATGCCATTTTAAATTCTTCCCAACTAGCTGGGGGTGCACCAACTCCCCTAGCTCGCTTCCAATCTTCATACCATAATATCGCCTCCCCTTTTAATCTATACGCCGCGAGTTCAATTGTTTCTATACCAAATATATGCATAACATCCAAAGCCCTTTTTATTTGATCAATAAAATCCTGCGGGTCTTCATTAAGATCCGATCCAGTGAATATAGGAGGGTCTAATTTTAGGAAATCCTGTGTCCTTCAACTAGCTGCCCTAGCCTCACTGTCATTACTTGACGTTGGACCAGCTTGTCCTTGATTCTGTGCTGCAATTAGCTGAATCAACATATATACTGCATTTCTCAAATACTGGTCAGTGACATTAACAGGTGGCTCAACAGGTTCTTCTCTCCTTCTCGGCTCTTCTGGAGCTGGAAAAGTAGAAGAAGCCCGCGATGCAAATTCACTCTCAGCTTCATCTTGCTCAACCCGTTCAGGTGGTAAGTTACTAGTTCCTTCTCCGCCAATCCTGTCTAGCTTCTTAGTCTTAACCTTGCCTCTTCTTGTAATCGGCATTTCTTACTATACCAAAGAAAAACAACTCCCATGGTCAGATACAATTCAACTTAGAACTGGCTCTATTGCATGATCTAGAAGTGAAGAAAAGAAACAACTCCTAAATGCCCCATAGCCTCCTGCTCATAAATGTGGTGCACAACACATCCATGAACAAGACTCTATTCAGACACGGCTTTGTAGACACCCTTAGAACGACCTGCTCTGATACCACTTTTGTCACGACCCGAAATCCCATTCGGGTCGGACTGGCACCCGAAGCCGATATGGCCCGAGAGAACCAATCCTTGCTCCTATTCACTCGCAAGCATATTTTAAAATGCATCTTATTATACTTCGTACAACTAGGCGGAAGTCATGGAAAACTTAACAATATATGAAACTTGGCCGTTAGGGCCGTCAAGTCAAACAGAATACACATCTCTTACATTAACCTTCCCACATATGTCTACAAAGCCTCTAACTGATACATGAACACAACCTGTAGTCGGGACAAGTCCCCGCTTTATACAATAAGTACAAAACCAAAACAATATACACATGTGACTCGGAAAGCCCCGAACCAACTGGGAGCTCACCAATGATCCGCGGATAACCTGTAGCCTATTGTGGAGGTCTAATAACACCTGTGCCTGCAGCAAATAAAGTAAGTCCCCCAAAGGGGTCAGTACGAAGAATGTACTGAGTATGCAAGGCTACAAAAAACTTCATGAAACTTAAAAACCTCAATGAACTCGATTTCAAAGAATAGTCAATATGGATCAATCATCATTTAGTATGTGTGGAAATAGGTACTTTAGGTTCATTACTCCATTTGCCTTTATGCCCGTTACCGTTAACAGTTAGAACCGTCAATAATGTATAACCGTTAATATGCAACCGTCAATATGCAATGCATCCGTCAATATGCAACCGTTAATATGCAATGCGTCCGTCAATATGCAACCGTTAATATGCAATGCATCCGTCAATATGCAACCGTCAATATGCAATGCATCCGTCAATATGCAACCGTCTCAAGTTCGGCATCAAGCTAGGCTTTTACACCACTGAGCTTTCCCCCTGCTACCACCCGGAAAACAAGGAAGCAGGTTCGGCGTCAAGTTTGGCTTTTACCTCACTGAGCTTCCCCTTGATCCAGTGAATATAATAAAGTTCAGCGTCAAGCTTGGCTTTTGCCTCACTGAGCTTTCCCCCTGCTACCACCCGGAAAACAAGGAAGCAGGTTCGGCATCAAGTTTGGCTTTCCCCCCAAAGCTATCACCCGCACTCAAAGAACCATAAAGCAACCATAAATGAATGATAAAGTAATTTTAAAGTAATTAGCAAGTAATTATAAAGTAACCATAAAGAACATTATAAAGTAACCATGAGGGAAAATATAAAGTAATCATGAGGGAATATATATAAAGTAACCATGAGGGAATATATATAAAGTATCCATAAGGGAAAGGTAAAGTAATCATAAAATAACTTTTCCTTTACTCTTGAGAGATTGATCCATTGGGGGATTACTTTATTGGAAACACATGTGTGCATTACTTCATTCTTTACTTTCATGAGATTGATACTTGATAATAATTATAACATTATGGAAGCTTTGGAATTTTGTTCAATGATTAAGAGACGTATGAGTCATGATTGGTCCATGATTAAGAAGCATGAGAATAGTAACATGTGACAACTTGAAATGATATACCTTTTAACATTTCGGAATGGAACAAGGACAATGACAACATGAACAATATGTGCTGCAGGAAAATACGGACAGAATAACCTTACATACCTTATCGTCTCAATATGAACACTCAATTCTATACGTGAATACAATCGTCTCGCTCCTTCCTTATGTTTCACTCTACAACACACAAATATACAAGGGAATTTACATTAACCACCAACTACCTTACAAATGCATACAACGACAATGAATTACATGTTTGGCTTTAACATGTCATTTTCCTCTTGATTGTACCATGTGTGAAACTATCACACCAACAATACCATTTACAAAACTACCATACCAATAATCCCACAATATTCCCAACATGTACCAATATCACAACCCACTAGCATGTCACCCCAAATTCGTACTTTTCACTTCTACATCACCACAACATCACAATGATTCCATCAATTCACTTCAATACACCTCACAACAACAAATCGGCCAAAATCCCATAATTTACACTTATGGAAAAATAACAAGTTTAGGACCATAATCACACCATACATGTTGATATTTTATCCATATCATGCTCTTTTATCAAAACCACAAGTCATATTCCAAGTTTAAATTCCATAAATGGCACATCTTTACAACACTTCCAAGCATAACCAACATGATATACATACTCTCCCATGCATATAATATGTTAATCCACAAGAATAAACACTTACCTAAGCTTGGAAGATGATGATCTTGATCCAAAGATGACTTAGGGTTTGAGAGCCCAAAAGAGATGTTCTTGATAATTCTAGAAAAAAAGAATAGAAAGCATGTGTGTTCTTTGTATTAAAAATCTGATTTTGTGCCCCTTTTATAGGCCTTTGAAGTCCCTTTCTCACTTATTGCTTGGTCAAAGAAGAATGGGTCATTTGACCCATTCTTGGCCCATGCTTTTCTTCTTCATTTTTGGGCTATATTGAGCCCAAATTACTTAATTCAATAAAATTAATAATTTCTCATGTTTAATTCATTTCACATGCATTACGACGATATTCCCACTTACGAGATTCATGTTTGTAGCCTCGATCCCAAAAACAAATAATTCTAGCCATGTATGGCCTATTTTGACCAAAAGGGTAAAATCGTCATTTTGACGCCAAATTCGTTCTCGAGTAATTTTATCATACCAATATAATATTTGACTCATTTCATATATATGATCATGATTGTAGAAGAAATGTAGCAAAAATCGGCTCAATACGTCCCCGGATACCCTTGGGACTTAAGAAAAATTCCAACTTTTGAAAGGTGCGCACAAGCAGCCCAGCACGCCCTTGGGCGCGCCCCAACACTGCCTGGGGACTGAAAATTTCAGCCAGAAGCGGCCCGGCCCGGTCCCAAACGTGCCCCACACTTAAACTTTCCGAAAATTTCATTTTTCGACTTTTCTTCGCGGGTTTGAGTAGACACTTCAAGTCCTATGCTTTAACTTACTTCTTAGACTTAATATGCTTTGTTTAGAGGTCCTCTTAGCCTCATTTTAAACCCCACAACTGCGCCACAAAAATCACAAAACACCTCTTACGAAGGGCTAACCACATGTACAAGTCCAAAATGTCAATTTTTCCTCTTCATTAACATTACCAAATGCATACTTATAGCTATCGACACCTAGGTAATCATTGTTCCACGTCGTCAAATAGGGTTGGGAAGGTATGGGGTGTTACAGTTGTAATATCTCCGGGCGGTCCCTTGGGATTCATTTGAAATCTCGTATATGCAAACAAACTATGCTACCCTACAATATTCGGTATTCCGGACTCAATGTAACCATCGAACTTTGCATTAGAGGTTATTTTTACAAAAAATAGGTTCTACACCCAAGGTTCTATTTTTACCATAATCCACCAATAGCCCTAAATAAGTTGGGAATCCTCAGGACCCAGACCAAGGGTACTCCAAGCCTAAAATCATTATTACAGAGTTGATGGAACCATAAGAATTGCCATCCCAGGCCGTTTACTAGAAGTTTTAGCCCGTGACTATTTTGTCGACTATAAAAGCTCTCAATAGGGAAATGGCTATAAAAACCACTTAAACTGCCCTATACCCAAACTGTCAATCCCAGCAAGTCATAAATAACTTGGGGCAGCTATAGGAAAACTCTAAACATAAAAAATCATGAAAAGCAAGAAAAAGACCCAGAGGGTCATTACAACATCCACTACTAAAAGAATATTTGTCTGCAAAAGTAAAGAGTTAAGAAGTACCTAAAGGCTCGAACATGTGATGATAACGTACGAACTAAGGAGACTGGAAATCGACTATGAGAACAACGAACAATCGAAAGATATATAAATTAAATTAGACACAAGAAGAGAAATAATCAAGAACAATAGTATATATTAAATCCTACGACCCCTAATTGCATTCCTCAACTAACACCTAATTTCTACGGTGACCAAGAGGGAATCGTAATGCCCTCAAACCACTCGTTTCTATACCAAACGTCAACAAAAGCTCTCCCAAACTCTCTTTAGGAGTAGTGTTCATCAATATTCAAGAAAAGCTAAGCAAAATAAACCATGGGTTGGGTATTTATACCCTTGGGTCATTTATTACAAAGTTGGGCCCAAAAAGTGACCCATTCTACAAAAAATTAAGTGGGGCTGCTGAAATAGGTCACCTCCACACGCAGGTGAGGGATGCAGGTGTTACTGCCCACCACCTGCATCCGCAGATGGCTCACCTGCGCCCGCAGGTGAGCTTTCCAGGACACTTCATGTGTCGTTTGGCTCTTCTTTGCCTCCGTTTGATCCCTCTAAGGTCCCTCGATTCTCTTTAGATGTAATCACTAATACGTAACACCCTTGGGATGGTATTAGGATGTCGTCAAGTACCTCTCATTTCATGAACAATCCTTGGAGCGCTTAGAGCTCTCGTGCTTGACTTCTAGTGAATGGCTTGGAATGGATTTGGATTGTATCATCCTCTCCATATTAAAGAGAATTTGACCTCAAATTCTCATCTTCTGTCATATTGAAAAGTGAGAGGTCACACACGTTGAAGGTGTTGTGCACTTGGTACTCCGGTGGTAGGTCAATCTTGTAAGCATTGTCATTTATCCGCTCAAGCACTTAAAATAGGCCATCACCTCGCGACATCAGTTTTGCTTTCCTTTGGGTTGGGAATCGGTCTTTCCGGAGATGTATCCATACCCAATCGCCCCATTCAAGTACAAGTCTTCTCCGGCCTTTGTTCACTCACTTGGCGATTGGTTGATTTCTTTTCTCAAGGTGAAACCTCACCTTCTCATACATCTTTTTCATTGCGTCTGCCCTTTGTCTCCCATCTAAGCTAATCACAACATCACTAGACAACAGAGTGAGATCTAAAGGGGTTAGGGGGTTAAAACCATAAAAACATTCAAAAGGAGTCATAACAATAGTCGAGTGAATAACACGATTGTAGGCAAATTCGACTAGGGGTAAGTGATCCTCCCAAGAGGCCATCTTCCCTTTAACCATGGTGCGTAGCATAGAACCCAAGGCCCTATTCACAACCTTGATTTGACCATCGTTTTGTGGGTGGCAAGACGTAGAGAAGAGCAATTTAGTACCAAGCTTACCCCACAACGTCCTCCAAAAGTGACTAAGGAACTTACAGTCCCTATCACTAACAATGGTCCGGAGAATTCCATGGATCTTGATAACATGTTCTACAAACAAAGATGCCACATTAGGGGCATCATCACACTTATGACACGGAATGAATGAGCCATTTTAGAAAACCGATCAACCACAATAAAAATACTATCTCTTCCCCTCCTTGTCCTAGGCAAACCCAACATAAAATCCATAGATATGTCTAGCCATGGGCGTAGGGGAGTGGGAAGTGGGGTATACAACCATTGAGGGAGAAGGCGGGATTTCGCACTTCTACAATCCATACATTGACCACAAATTCGGACGACATCATGACGCATTTTGGGCTAGTAAAATTATTTCTCTAGGATTCCAAGAGTCTTGTCAACTCCAAAGTGACCCATCATACCACCATTGTGTGCCTCTCTCACAAACAACTCTCTCCAAGAGCTCGAGGGCACACACAACCTCTTTCCTTTGAATAGGAATCCATTAAATTTTGAGTAGGGTATAGAAGTTCTATCCCTAAGCCATTTTCCCCTTTCCCATTCCTCACAATATTTAAAGATTTGAGCAAACTTGGGGTCCTCGGGGTACAATGTCTCCAAGTATTCAAATCCAATCAATTTAGAAGACAAGGTACTAAGCAACACATGTTTTCGGGACAAGGCATCGGCCACAACGTTCTCCTTCCCCTTTTTGTATTGGATCACATAAGGGAAAGTTTCTAAGAATTCATTTCACTTGGCATGCCTTTTGTTCAATTTGTCTTGGGCCCTAAGGTGTTTCAAAGACTCATGGTCGGTACGAATCACAAATTCCTTAGGCCACAAGTAGTGTTGCCAATTTCCCAATGCTCTAATCAAGGCGTACAACTCAAGATCATACATAGAGTAGTTCAAGGTTGCCCCTTTTAGATTTTCGCTAAAGTATGCAATGGGTTTTTGGTCTTGCATTAAGACGGCCCCAATGCCTACCTTGCTAGCATCACATTCGACTTCAAACATTTTTCCGAAGTCAGGCAATTGTAATAAAGGAGCGGAGATAAGCATTTTTTTTAAGGTTTCAAACGCCTTTGCTTGCTCATCACCCTACTTAAAGGGCTTATCCTTCTGGATTACCTCAGTCAACGAGGCGGCTATGGTGTTAAACCCTTTGACAAACCTTTTATAGAAACTAGCCAATCCATGAAAGCTTCTCACATCACCAATGGATTATGGAGTTGGCCAATTTCTTATAGCGTCTATCTTGGATTCATCCACTTCTACACCCCGGGAGCTTACAAAAAAACCCAAAAAGACAACCTCATCAACACAAAAGGAGCATTTTTCAAAGTTAGCAAACAATTGCTCCTTTCTAAGCTCATCAAAAACACATCTCAAATGCTTAGAATGGTCATCTATGGACTTGCTATAAACTAAAATATCATCAAAGTATACCACAACAAACTTCCCGATAAATGGTTTTATCACATGGTTCATTAACCGAATAAAGGTACTAGGAGCATTGGTGAGTCCAAATGGCATAACCATCCATTTATAGAGACCAAACTTGGTCTTGAAGGCGGTTTTCCATTCATCTCCGGGACTCATCCGGATTTGATGGTACCCACTCCTAAGATAAATATTTGAAAACACACAAGAACCATTCAACTCATCTAACATATCATCTACTCTAGGGATAGGGTGGTGATACTTTACCATTATCTTATTGATGGCTCTGCAATCAACACACATGCGCCAAGTCTTATCTTTCTTTGGTACCAACAATACCGGGACCACACATGGGCTCATGCTTTCCTTGATATATCCTTTGTTGAGAAGTTCCTCAACTTACCTTTGGAGTTCTTTGGTGTCCTTCGGATTACTTCTATAAGCTGGTTTGTTAGGCAATTGTGAACCCGACACGAAGTCTATTTGATGCTTAATTCCCCGTAGTGGGGGTAACCCTTTTGGTAGCTCCTTTGGAAACACATCTTTGAATTCCTGCAAAATAAGAGAAATAGAATGGGGAATAGGAGAAGCAGAGTGGTTAGCATGAAAAGCAAGGGCTAAAAGGAGTATGGGCTCCTCATCATTATCCTCCTCAAACAAATCTCTGTTTCTTGCCAACATCACCATTTGGGACTTCCCCCTCAACTTCCTCCTCTGTTCTGTTTCATTGCTCTCCTCTTTATGGGGTTCCTCCTCCTTTTCTTTACTACCCTTCTCCTTCAACTCTCTTATTTTTTGATGTATCTCGTTAACTTGTGACGGTGAAAGGAGGTGAAGAGTAAACTTCTGACCATTCAACTCTAGAGAATACCGATTGGTTCTTCCATCATGTTTGGTTGAACGATCGTATTTCCATGGCCTTCAAAGTAAAACATGACAAGCTTGCATGGGAATGACATCACATTGTATTTTGTCATGGTAATTCCTGATCTTGAACCAGATCACAACTTGTCTAGTCACCTTTAATTCTCCACACTCATTTAGCCATTGGAGCTTGTACGGGGCGGCATGCTTGGTTGTGGGCAACTTCAAGAAATTAACCATGGCGGCGCTATCCACATTTGTACAACTCCCACTGTCAATGACCAACGAACATACACTTTCTTTGATGAGACATTTAGTATGGAATAGATTTTCCCTTTGACTAGGGTCATCTAAGGACTTACTAATCATTGCTCGTCTCACCACAAAGTTAGGGACCTCCGACTCTCCATCTTGAGGCCAAGCATCCTCATTTCCTTCCTCTACTTGCTCATCTTCTTCTAACCTATCTCCTTCTTGGAAAACTCCTTCATTCTCACCTTCTTGTCCCACCTCTTCCCCAAGGTAAAACATTCTCCCTTCTCTAAGGATCACATTCCTCCGATTAGGACACTCACTTGCCTTGTGTCCCCAACCTTGACATTTAAAACATTGGAAACCTTTAGAATTAGGAGTTGGGTACTTGTTACCTTTATTCCTTGGTGGGTACATTGGATTAGTTTTCTCAATGGGCCTCTTGTCATAAGCTTTGTTGACGTCCTTGTTCTTGTTCCATCCCAAAGAAGGTTGGGCTACCTCTTTGCTCTTACTCCATGTACTAGCGTATGAGTACCCCTTGGGTTTGAAAGATGTCCATTTCTTGATGTCTCTCTCAACTTCTGAAGCTGCTTGAAAGACCTCTTCTAAGGTAGCAAACTTATGGCAAGTCATGGATGAAGAGATCTCCTTTTTCAAGCCAACCTTGAAACAGACGATGGCATGTTCCACATTCTCTTGATACTCAAGCTTCAAGATCAATTGTTGAAACTCATCAAAGTAGGTTAAGACAATCTTGTTCCCTTGCCTTATATTGTACAACTTGGTAGGTAACTCATGTCTATACCTTTTCGGCACATATTTTCTTCTCATGATAGCCATCAAATCGTCACATGGTGGTGGTCGTCCCTCATTTAAGACGTTCTCAAATCTCTTGACATATTCCCACCATGTGTTAGCAAACCCTTCAAATTGGGCTATGGCATAACAACTTTTTTTGTCATCCGTGAGATCGTTGACTTGAAAGACTCTTTCACAAGTAGACTCCCAATTCAAATAAGATTCGGGAACACTCTCTCCTTTGAAAGTTGGAAGGATAATCTTGATTGAATTGATCCCATTATCTTGACCTCCGTGGCCACCTTGGTTATCATTGTAGTTCCATTGGTTCTCGCCTTGGTGACGATTCCCTAAGTTTCCTCTACCATAAGATGTCGGCCCAAATCTTACTCGAAATCCTTGTGGAGGTAATGGTATATTCCCCCAATACTCCGCATGCATGGCCTCTTCATCATACCCTTCAAACTCAACTTGTGGGTCCTCTTCTCCTACTCCCTCAACTTCGATGGGTTGGTTTTGGTTACGGGATGATACAAGCCAAATCGGCATAAACCTTTTAAGGACTATAATTCAAGGCTGACACAAAGAGATCCTAGCCATGATCATCTCAAGGATACAGGGATACATTTGTAGGGCCCTTTTCAAGCTCCCAAGAGTTCAATACCATGTGTGGAGGGTAGCTTGGAGTCAAGAGAATCAAATCACCTTGAGACCTCTACTAAAAGGCAAGCACGAGAACTACAAACACTTCGAGGTTTATTGATGAAGCTAGTTGCATTTTAACCCATCTTGACACCACTTAAGGAGTGTTATGTGATGCCTTATGCATTCAATATGGATCGAGAGCCATTGGAGAGGTCGTCGGAGAGTTAAGAGGAGCCAAATGGTGACCTGGGGCCACCTGCGCCATGACCTGCGGCCGCAGGTCATCCACCTGCGCTAGCAGGTGGCTTCTAGTGGCACCTGCGGCCTCACATGCGCCAGCAGCTGCCCCCACCTGTGTGGGCAGATTCCCAAATTATTGAGATGGGTCACTTTTGGGCCCATTAAATGTAATAAAAGGCCCAAGGCTATAAATACTAGTTCCTAGCTTTATTTTCCTTAGATTTTGATGATAATTAAAGTTAAGAAACTCTTGAGAGAGTGTAAAGAGGCTTGGAAAAGTTTTTGTTGAACACTTGTTAGAAACATTGGTTGATTGGGTGATATGATTCCCTCTCGGTCTTCGTAAGAGGTAGGTGTTCGATTGTATTTTAAAGGGAAGTTGTTGAATTTAATACATTCTTCAATTGTTCTTTCTTATATTTTCTTGTGTCTATCTATCTATCCTTCTATCCTTTACTTTTTATATCTTCAATTCTATCATTCTTCTTATTTTCGTACTTTATCCCTCTTTTCATATTTTGGGGGTTATCATTTGGTATCAGAGCCGAGCTTGAGTTCGTTCCTATGAATTCAATCTTGGGTCTCGTTATCTAGAAAATCTAAAAAAAATATTTTTGTGTTTTTGAGTCATTTTTGAAGTTTCAACACTAGATTTGTTTCCTCTAGTGTTATTAGAGTCGGAATCTTGAGCTTTGGATGTGTTTTGAGTAGATTTGAAGAAACCCTAATGTTGTGTTCTAGAGTTTGAAGAAAATTGAAAAAGGGTTTCTCGATCTTGTAATTTTGATGTGGATTTGAGGGTTGAAAATAGTTGGAAAACATTTCCCAAACCAAAAGAACTCTAAATCTGAAAGTTGGTGCTATTTCGAGGAGTTTTGAAGATCCACCAATTTTGGGTTTGAAGCTTAAAAAATATTCAAATGGTTTTGAAAAATTTGGAAATTTTGGTTGGGATTTGATGCCTAATATCACTTGGGTTGTGTTCGTGAGGATTGAAAGGAGTTCGATTTTAAAATTTTGTGGGTTTCCGAGCTAAAATGAGGGAGTTATGAATTTTGGATCTTCAAATTGTTCTTCATGTTCTTGAAGAAGTTCATATCTTCAAGAGAAAGATTCATACAAAAGGTGTGCTAGATCCAAAAGGAAAGAAAGAGAAAGTTTTTGGGTGTTAGTATAAAGGAATATTCAAAAGAAAAGAGAATATTCTAAGAGAGAGGACCCAAAAGGACCTACTGAAAGGGCAAAATTGGAGCATCCAGCGAATCTGTCCAAGGCATCTGCACCCACCATCTGCTCCCGTAGATGGCACCTACGGCCGCATGTGGTAGCGCAGGTCACTCCAGTAAGCTCCTGTCTTCACCTGCGTTGGCGCATCTGCGTGGGCAGGTCATGGCCTGCGTCCGCAGGTCATTCCAGTACGCCAAAACAATCCGAAATCTCATTTTACTTAGGTTCCATTATCTTAGTTTCAATTCTTGTTTCTTTAATTCATTTCTTTTGATTCCTAAACAAATTTTCAACTAGTAATTATCCTACTTAGTTGTTGATTAGTTCTTGAGTCCTATTTCTTTCTTCGTCCTTTTCCTTTGTGTGCTTTTCTAGTTTTATTTCGTTGTTAATTCTTGTTTCAAGTCCGTTTTTGTTTTGAGTCATTCGTCCTTCTAACAAACAAGAATCTATTCCTATCGAGAGTAGCAATCAACACTTCATCTATCACCGGAGTATAACATGCCGTCAACTCCAAGTGTGAGGCATATAAAGGTGAGATCCTTATGAGTGTTGGTGATGAGCTTTACTACTAACCTTGTTTGTTCTTTTTGTAGGTACAAGGAAGCATGTCAAATACCTTTTTCCCATCTAGAAGTACCATATCCTATTCATCTCATTCTAATGAACAAATGATGAGATATGGATACACCAAGCTTTATAATGAGGACCCGAGAAGACTTGGACTAAAAATGAAGGTTGACATTTGTGGAACTTCAGGGTTTGATCTTGCCTTAGAAGATTGGTGTTATAAAAACTACATTACCCCATCTACGGTGGACTACTTGAGGATACCTCGAGTAGCAAAGCAATATCCATATACCATGGATGGATGTGAAGTTAGGGAGATGGTAAAGGTATCGTTCACAGGTCATGGGTACTATGAAGAGGTTTGGTGTGATGTGATACCCATGGACTTTTGTCACCTATGTTTAGGGGCCAATTGGTTTCAAAGACATGGGGTTCCAAAGGAACTGATATGGCCCAAACATGTTGTGGACTAATGGGGAAATCATCTCTTTCCAACTACTTCCCCCACTTCTTATCAAGAAAATTTGGGTACTTATTCCAAGTCCCATGTGATTGAGAGACAAAAGATTGAGAGAAGTAAGGGAGCGCGAAGTGACAACCTAAAAGTGGAAAAAAAAGAGGTTGTGTGGAGTGATGTGAGTGGGTTGTCACAACCTTATCCTAACTCATGTAACTTTTCTTCTCTCTCTAGTTGTGTTAACACTTGTGTAGGTATTGTTGGAAGCCATTTTAATGGAGATCCCCAAAGTGTGAAGAACCAAGAGATGCTTGAAAGGTGTCAAAATGAGGAATTGACTCAAGGAAGTAGAATTGACAAACTCCCGTGTGGTGAGAACTTCTCAAAGGAGCAAATGAGCTCCCATGTTGAACACCAAGGTGAAGACCATACTTTGTATGAGCTACAAGGTAACAATGCTAACCCTTGCACTTTTCTAAACTTGAAATGTCATGATGTGGCTAGTAGCCAAGTGAGTGTAATTGGTGGCTTGTCCAATGTAGAGTCTCATGAGTCTTCCCTTTGTGATACTCTTGGTAGTGCTAAGTTGCATGATGATCGTGTTCTTGTTGTGAGTTTGCAAACACTAGTTGATCCTTTAGATGACCGAATTGACTCTTCTAGCAAGTTCGATTTGTGTCCACCTAGTGCTAGTACTTATAACTTGAATGAGGTCCTATTGCCATGTGATAAGAGTATTCACACACTAGTTGACCCTTGTGAAAATCAAGGTGAGTCTATGTTGGCATGTGAATGGCCTACAACTAGTGAAGGTGTGTGCATTGATCGACTTGCTTGTGAACCTAATCCACTACTTGAGCGTATGCATTGTGTGCTTAATGAGCTTCAAGATAGTGATGTTGTTGATAAAGTTGATCATGGGAACAGAAATGATTCTTTGAGCATGTCATGTGATGAAGGTCCTATTACTAGTCTTGCTCATAGATATCATGTTAATGAAGACGTTGTGAAAGATGACATGCATCTTTTTGAGAGTGAGCTTGCATGTTTGAATCCTTACTTTTGGTTATTGATCCTCTCTCAAAGAAAGATGTCTTGTTTGAAAATAATGAGATCACTCTTTGCATGACACCTAGTGATGTGCAATGTGATGTGCTTAAAAAGAGGGATGGTATGCTTAAGATTCACTTGCTATCTTATTTCTTGAAAGCCATTAAGAATATAGGATTGAGTGAAGATTGTGCTAACTATCCAATTCTTGATAGTGATCTCTCACTTGTGAAAAAGAATGATCAATTGGGTGAAGATAATCTTGATTTGCTTGAGTATTTGAGGAACCCAACTAATGATTGTTCTTGTGAAAATGATTTTGGTTGTGATCCTTTGTATGACACCCCACCATTGTTTGATAAATGTGAAGATGAATTGTGTGATTCTTGTAATGACTTGAGTCATAACCTCCTTGATGTTAGTAGTGGTTTGTGTCTACTTGAGGATTCCTCCCTTGAAAAAGGTGTTATTTGTTTAGAAATTACTTTTACTTCTTCTTTGTGTGCTTCCTTTATCGAGGATACTCATGATGACGATCTTGAATCTAATAGTGAGTACATGCATGAGGATACCTTAGTTGAAGTTAACTTGCTAGACACCTTTCTCTACCCTCTCTTTGCTTGTGAAATTGTCAATGATAGTGTAGAGGGTATGTATATTTGTGAGGTTGACACCTTTGGAAAAAATGGGTATTGTCTTGACCCATGTTCTTGGATACTTCTCCCGTTTGACCCCGGTGACCTCTTGGAATGTGGTGGTTCTTATACACCCAACTTGTTGCTTGGTCAAGATGACAACAAGGTTTGAATGAAGTTGTTGGTAGCCTTCCCTAAAATGAAAAGTCTTTCTTGAGGGATTACAATCCATTTGATAGACTCAAGCTGTACATGGGAGACATGTCCAACAGCGATGAGTGTTCTTTAAAGAAGGGGAGTAATGAAATGGTCCAAGAGAATTCTCTATTGTGTGTTTCCATCCTGGACCAAAGTTTTAAAACTTGTAGGTCAAAGAGTGAGTCTTCTCTTAACAACACTTTGGATGAATTCCACTTATGTGATACCTTTCTTTGTCACTTGTTTGTAGTTGATGACCCCTTTCTCAAAGGTGGTATCATTCTTGAGGACCCTAGGGCAAATGTGTCATTGCCTCTTTCGGGTATTGTTTATGAACTTGCATCCTTACTTGACACACTTGTGCTTAAGTTGTGTGGACCACAACTTGTGGATGCTAAGTTGAGTACTTATTTGTGGGAGAGTCCATGGTTGTTTGAGACCTCTTGCCACCTTTATAAGGTTGGGCAATTTGAAGTGTCAAGTGGGACTCTTGGAAGCATGCTTATCATTAAAAGAGGAAATCAAATTTCTTGGGAGAACCACTTGTCTTGGATTCATTTGTGGGATAAAAGGTTCTCCATTGTCCCTAGTAGCATGATTCCATTGTTGAACTCCTTTCCCTTGGGAAGTTGTTTGGAAAAGAGAGGTTCTATGTGCTTGAAATGCCTCTTTCTCTCTTTGTGTGTTCCTACTCATGAGCACACCTTGGATGAGATTAGTGTCCTTAGCACCTTTCTTTATTACCTTTTTGCATATGATGTTATTCATAACCATGTCGAATCAACATCTTATGTGGGCATGAATTGCTTAGGAAGGAAAAATATCATGTGCCAAAATGAATTGAATCCATCCTTGAGTGCATTAGTTGCTAAGTCTCTTGAGCGATGTGGTATCCTTGTAGATGGTAATGCCATGGATGCGATTTCTATGCTTGATTCCTTTCTATATTACCTCTTTGCTTATGATGATGTCCATGCTAGTTGTGGAATTATTTTATATGGAGGTAGTATGCCCTTTGGTTGGTCCACTTGTTTGAGTTATGATGCAATGTGGGTCTCTCATATCTTTGACCCCAGGAAACTCTTGTGGATTTTTGAACCATTGGTGGCACCACCTTTGATTTGGTCTCTTGGAGAGGTACTAAAACAACTGTGTCTTATGGCTCCTAAAATGAATGTGATCTTACCTCCTTGGTTTGTTGATGCCATTATGACGTTTGTGTTTTTCTTATCTCTTGGTATTTTTCATAGTCGGTTCCTTTGTACCATTTTCAATAAGCTTTTTATGTTAAACACAAGGGATCCTTGGCTATATTTCAAGTGTGTTCCTCCTTGGCTTGGTGATAAACTTGTTGTTGGTAACCCTAACCCTCATTCCATGAGGATATTGTGCTTGCTTGTTTTCGCTATGGTCTTGCAGAATTTGGATTCGAGGTCGAATCCTTTTCAAGAAGGGGAGGATGATACAAGCCAAATCGGCATAAACCTTTTAAGGACTATAATTCAAGGCTGACACAAAGAGATCCTAGCCATGATCATCTCAAGGATACAGGTATACATTTGTAGGACCCTTTTCAACCTCCCAAGAGTTCAATACCATGTATGGAGGGTAGCTTGGAGTCAAGAGAAACAAATCACCTCGAAACCTCTACTAAAAGGCAAGCACGAGAACTACAAACACTCCGAGGTTTATTGATGAAGCTAGATGCATTTTAAACCATCTTGACACCACTTAAGGAGTGTTGTGTGATGCCCAATGCATTCAAGATGGATCGAGAGCCATTGGAGAGGTCGTCGGAGAGTTAAGAGGAGCCAAATGGTGACCTGGGGCCACCTGCGTGGGTGGATGCCCAAATTATTGAGATGGGTCGCTTTTGGGCCCATTAAATGTAATAAAAGGCCCAAGGCTATAAATACTAGGTTCTAGCTTTATTTTCCTTAGATTTTGATGATAATTAAAGTTAAGAAACTCTTGAGAGAGTGTGAGGAGGCTTGGAAAAGCTTTTGTTAAACACTTTTTAGAAACGTTGGTTGATTGGGTGATATGATTCCCTCTCGGTCTTCATAAGAGGTAGGTGTTCGATTGTATTTGAAAGGGAGGTTGTTGAATTTAATACATTCTTTGATTGTCCTTTCTTATATTTTCTTGTGTCTATCTATCTATCCTTCTATCCTTTACTTTTTGTATCTTCAATTCTATCATTCTTTTTATTTTCATACTTTATCCCTCTTTTCGTATTTTGGGGGTGATCACGGGGTATTTGGAGTGGGGGATTTCGGTTTAGTGGAGCTTGAGGTGGTGGGTTTTGGTTTTGGGGTGCTTGGGGTAGGCCTTGGTTGTGGAAAGTTTGATCTTGTGTTTGTCTAGGTGGGTTGAACATTTGGTGAAATGTTTTCGGGGTGATGGTAGCGGGTGTGTCTGGAGCATGTCCGCTAGATGAGGCATGGGAGTTTTGGGGAGTGGATTGTGGGGAGTTTAGACGACCTTCCATGTTCACTATCTTTCCTCCCATGGTAGACACACTTCCTTGGAGTGTGGTCATATGACCTTCCATGGCTCCTATTCTACCATCCATGGAATCCATTTTTCGGGTTAATGATTCAATTGCCGCCAAAATCGCATTCGAAGTGTTGACATCCCTAGTTAGGGGTGTTTCACCCTCCGAAGCCATTGTATCTATTAGAAAGACACTGAACACAAACAACAAACAAGTTAGCATTAAATAAGTAACCTCACAACTCTACACACCTTTGTATGCCTCACACTTGGCCCCGTAAATGTTGAAGGATGGCTTATACTCCGAGTGGTAGCTGTGGTGTCAATTGCTACTCCTGATCGAACTAGATTCTTGTTAGAAAGACTCACAAGAAGTAATTTACGGACTTGAATCAAGAATTAGCGATGAAAATGAAAACTAGAAAAGCACACAAGAAATAAGACTAAGAAAAAAATCAAACTCAAGCACCAATTAACTACTAAGTAGGTGAATTACTAGTCGTTAATTAGTTTTAGGATCGAGGGACGAATTTAGAAATCAAGAATTGAAACTAATATAATGGAACTTGAGCAAAATTGGATTTTGAAATTGTGAGGTGCGTTGGAGTGACCTGCGGATGCAGGTCATGACCTGCCCTCGCAGGTGGCTGATCGCAGGTGGGAAACAGATACTTGGCAGGTGACCTGTGTTGGTCACCTGCGGCCGCAGGTGCCCACCTGCGTGCGTAGGTGGTGGCGCAGATGCTCCTGGACAGCTTCTCTGAAAGCTCCGATTTTGCTTTTCTATGGGCCCTTTTTCACTCTCCCTCTTGTAATTTATCCCTTTTCAAGATCAAACACCACCTTTTTTCTTTATTCTTATCTTGAAGATATGAATGTGCTTCAAGAACCTCAAGAACAATAAGAACAACAACACCAAAAAAATTTTGAACCTCACTCTAACGATCTTGGAATTCGCCGATCTTTCAGATCTAGGTTCTCTTTGACGTGAGGAACACCTTTCAAAATTCTTATCCTTCAAATCCACACCAACTCAACTAGATCTAGAAACCCAATTTTTCTATTTTCTTCAACCTTCAAGAACAACAACAACTGGATTTCTTCAAATCTTCACAAACCAAATCCAAATCTCAAGATTCCGACTCAAATAACACTAGAGAAACAAACCTAGTGTAGAAACTTCAAGAAAACTCAAAAACACAAAAATATATTTTGGGATTTTTCTGGAAAACGAAAAAAATGCAGATTTTTTTTTTGATTTTCAATTTTCTAATGATAACACACCCAAGATTGAATTAGTGGGGACGAATTCAAGCTCGACTCTGATACCAAATGATAGTCGCTGAGCTACGAAAACTAGAGATCAATTACGACAACATGGAATAGTTGAAAGATAGATAAATAAATTAGACACAAGAAGAGAAATAATCAAGAACGATAGGATCTATTAAATCCTAAAAGTCCTAATTACATTCATCAACCAACACCTAATTTCTACGGTGACCAAGAGGGAATCGAGGCGCCCTCGGAATCACACGTTTCTAAGCCACGATTCCACAAAATCTCACCAAACTCTCTCTCAAGAGTAATGTTCATTAATAATTAATCAAAAAAACTAAGGGAAGTAAGACTAGCTTCTCTATTTATACCCTTTGGGCCATTAATTACATAATTGGGCCCAAAAATGACCCATTTACAAAAACTAGAAATTTCAGCCGAATTAGCCGACCTGCGCACGCAGGTCAGGGTGCAGGTGCCACTGGAGTGGTCACCTGCTGGGGCATCTCACCACCTACGGCCGCAGGTGAGAAATCAGATGCCATTGGTGCATCGTTCTGCTCTCTTTTGCTTTCATTTGGCCTTTCCAAGGTCCCTTGATCCTCTTTAGATGCAATCACCAACACGTAGCACCCCATGGATGGTACTAAGATGTCGTCAAGTAACTCTCATTTCATGAACAATCCTTGGAGCGCTTGGAGTTCCCGTGCTTGACTTCTAGTGAATGGTTTAGAGCGGATGGGAATTGTATCAACTTTAACTAAACTTATATTGAAGGATGGTATTTAATAACCCTAAAGGTATTGATGGCTTCTACATGAAGCTAAGAGAGAATAAAAGAGGAAACCTCTAGAAGTCCGATTTTTTGCCTATACTAAAATGGACCAAATGATCTGATCTTAACCCCTTTAATAAGGACCTACTTTGGCCGAATTTATTGGCTAATTTTGGGCCCTATATTTCCAATTCGGTGCACCTGCTTGTCCATTGGACTTGGGCCTTTGTGGACTTAAAATTGTTATGCCTTGGCTGTCCATTCTCCACATTTTCTTCCAATCATTTTGGGCCAGAATTAATTCAAGTAGGGTGTGGTGCACTTGGCCCAATAATCTAGTCAAAGGAGTCTTAGTAGGTGAGGCACCTACTTGGTTCTTAGATTGGTCAATAAGTCAAAGTAGGTGATGCACCTACTTGTCACCTACTAGCTTAATTTAAGTCAAGCAAGCAATTCATTTGTTTTATTCCATATTCTAATTCTTAACCAACCTTATGTTAACTTAATACTAATATACACTTGGAAACTTTAATCCTTAAGGTAGAATACCACCTTACTATCTTCCGTTTAAATACTTTCATTGAGGTTAACTTAGCGTATACATGCTGAAATGTTTGGGTCATTATAATATCCTTTAAATCCTCTTTAAACAACCATTAATCACTTAAGAAACTTAGTCCCTTACCTATACAACAAGGTTACCTCAAGTCCCATATCAATAGAACAAGTACACGTACAATATGGGGTGTTACACTTTCAGTAGTCATTCTTGCCATGATTCACATGGAGCTAATTTGTTGAATCTGATGAAATTCTTCTTTTGAAGTCATAAGGAGCTTTCTTCTTCTTTCTTTTCTTTTGATAACAATGACCTTCATCACTGATGGGTCTCTCATCAGTTAAGCTATCAAGATCTTATGAGGATACTTTCCATTTAAGAGACTTCTCAAGGTCTGCCTTGATCTTGACCAGGTCCCTCTCTAGTTCCCTATTTTTCTGAAGAGGGGCATCAAGGTACAACTTGTATTTGTTCAACTTTTCTTCAAGTTCAAAATCCAGCTTAGTTCCTTTTCTTTTTAGTAGGATTCCTCCTAGGTGTTAACCTTTTAGGAGGAACTCTCTCTAATACCAATTGTTGGCTTATATGAATCCACCATAGGGTTAGGGACCTTATACGTGACCAGATCTCTACATAAGAATGCCAAGAGCAGAATGTACACTACAGTCAGTGATAAGGACATGATTCGATACCTAGTTCTTGTATGAGGAAAACAAAGTACAATCATGAAGGACACAAGATGTTTACATGGAAAATCTTTGCTCAAGGGAGAAAAACCACGACCAACCTCAGTAGGATTTCACCAATAAATATCACTAAAACAAGGGTAATGGTTGGATTATAGACTCTCCCTAATAATTCTATGGTTAACCTCTTAACCCCATTTCCTTAAGCTAATGATAACATCGAGCCACAACTAACTTTAGTCGACACACCTTGGCTAACTCCAGCTTGACTGTCAACAACCTCTAGTTAATACACTTCTTCACAAGAAAAAGGTCAAATAATGACACCTACACTTTCTTCTCTTAAGAGGAGTAGGTTTAAAATTTAGCACAATCACAAAGACTCAAACAACAATAGACTAAGAATGACTATGTTGACTAGGAACAGGTCCCTCATTATAGGAGCTTTGAGTTTGAAGAGCAGTGGTGGTTTTTGTTGTAAAGATTGTCTTACTAATGTACTGACATTGTCTTGAAAAGTACTAGACAGTTGGTATATAACACAAATCTTTATTGCTACAATACTGCACACACCAATTATCATACCTGGTCCTTCAACTAGGTTTGTTAGTCATAAATACATGAACACAATAAGATTGGCTTTGGTGATGACAACCACAGACTCACATATATCCTTTCATCAACATACCAGAAGTTCCCCCTTTTATCATGTTCTACCTGACTCTATTCCTAATTTATTCCACACAATGATCTATATAAATATGGAGCAAATGGAGAGAAAAACTTTAAATGTTTCTCATTGGTTGAGGTAGGAAAGCGTGTTGCTTCTTTGCTGCTATTCCACCAACCTTCCTATAAAAAGTACAACTAACAACTGTATTATAAACTGTAAGAAAGTTCAGCGACCAATAGACCTGGTCCCTAATTCTGGTTCCTATATTACAAGATCTCTCTACTGAAATAGTTTCTATTGAATGAGCATTATAATTTCAATGACCAATGGACCTGGTCCCTCATTATGGTCCCTATGAAACAACATATCTCTACTGAAATAGTTCCTTTTGAATGAGCATTATACAACTTGTTCCCCCTGAGATCTTGATCCCCTTGTTACTCCTAAAAGAGACCTGGTGTGAGTTTCATCCCTCATCTGGTCCATCTACAGGTTTGTTAAATCATCAAAACAATAAGTACATCACGTGCTAACTCAATGAACGTCCTTGGTTCAAGTATTAACACGTCTGACACTTGCTATCAAGCTCTAGTATTAGCACATCTGACACTTGCTGTCAAGCTCTAGATGTCTTTTAGCATTGTAGCTGGGGCATTTGAAAATGACTTTTCAAAAATCTATTCATATATGAGGATTGGTCCACTTGGACTTTGTTGTACCTGGAGATTCTTTGAAGTTGACTGTGATCTCTTGGTTCTGGGAATTTTAGTATTTTAAACATATGAATGCACCTCGATGGAAGTTTTGAGGTCTTTCACAAAATTTCTGCCTAGTTAGACATCTTGAGGTAAGTCTTAACTCATTTATGAAAGAGTACACTCTGCGGGGGGCCTTGAGATTCTCTCTCAAGATTCTTTGTTCTAATTTTGTTGAAGGATGATCTTCTTCGATAGAATTTTTGAGATTCCATTTTGAAAATTCTACCCCAATTTCTAATTTCTAGGGTATCGATAGGACCAAGTTGGTACGACACCTATGTATCCTATTGCAATAGGAATTAGGTTAAACATAGTTCCCCCAACGTAGAAGAAATTGAGATCTCCTAGTGTTGGAGAATTCTCAGAGTGTGAACTCATAAATGAAACTCTAATGGAAATTTTGAGATCCTCCTCAAAATTTCTTCCCAGGTCAAATACTTTTGAGACAAGTCTTGAGTTTGAAGAATGGATATTCTTACTATTGAAGAATGGATATTCTTCTTCTAAATTTTCAAGATTTCTTCTTGAAAATTTTGCCCGATTCCATTTTGTGGGGTTATATGACTGAGCCATTGGGGCGCCTATGTATCTTATTGAAGCAAGAATAAAATCAAATGTAGTTTAGGACTATGAAAAGGAAACATAGAAAATTTTAGAGGGTTGACCAAAGCTGACATAGGCTACCTACGTATCCCATTCTTAGGAATTCAGGTCAAATGTAGTTTGTACATGAAAGGGTAGGGGATCTGTTAAGATAATAGAAATCATAACAAACTATTATATGTAGAAAATGAAATAGAAGGATGTAAGCATAAAGAAACTCCATCAAGCGTAGTATCTCTTAACAACATCAGAGTTGATAGATCTTGGCTATTCTTGGATATATATCTCAGCCAAAACCATGATGTTTCGACAAGCTTGGTGCAAATTTCCCTTTGTACCTATCACAATCACAATGAGGGAATGATCAACTATCCATTTCTTTGGATTGAGATTTGGATCAATCGATAAATTATGGGAAATGATATTCATACTCAACTCTGGCATGTCATCATAAGAATAATTAAATATGTTGATGTGTTGTTTGAGTGAACTGATGAGCTCTATTTTTTGCACCTTGTTCAGATAAAAACTGACGTAGATTTTCTTGACTTTCTCATCATCATCCAAGTCAACCATTTTAGTACCTACTTGGTTCTCAAAATTTGTCACCCCAATCTGTTCATTTGGCTTTGGACATGACATAACATTGATAGGTTTTGAACTGTTATTACCAGGTGGCTGGGGAGTCATGAGCTGGGTAGAAGTCCAATTCTTTAACTTTTCTCACGATGAGGCTTTTCTAATCTTGAATATCTCTAATAACCCTTTTAGGATCACATCATAACTTTTGAAGAGGCTCCTATTCCTTCCCTGAGACCCTAGCTTTCATTCCATGCTTTAACAGGAAAAGACTAGTATAATTGAGGCAATAATTTTGGTAGCTCTTGATTAATCTTCTTCTTGGCCTTATACTTAGAGAGATTTTGTCTGATTGTGGCATGGCCTAAACCAAACTTGGGAGGCTACACTAGAAATGTTGATGAGGTGCGTTCGTCATCACAAACTTAGGCTTCATGACTTTTTCTACTATGTCAAAACTTGCTTAGATTATAGCTTTATTCGCAAGACAATCTTCATTAGTGTCGACCATGTTTATATGTACTCCTTCATAGTCTGTTGCAACTGTCTGCAGAGTGATTACCTTCTGATTGATTAGGTTTTGAATTTGGTGCTTCAAGTTGAGGTAATCTTCAGTGGTGTGTCTGACACTTTCGAAATAATATGTACAATGTCGATCAGGTCTGAAGAATTTAGATGCTGGATTAGCAAGCTTTAGTGCAATAGGCTAAATTATTCTAGCCGTTTTTAGTCACTCAAAGATATTAGTTCAACTTTCAGTTAATGGCATAAAATTCAAGAAGGTTTTTTTTCAGAATTTAGATGGGGAAGATTGTAATTGTGTTGGTTGGTGTAGGGGGGTAGTTAATGGTAGTTTTGAGGTGCTTGGATATTAGGCTGGTGATTTAGTATAGTGGTTTGGACATTAGGTTGGTAATTTGGTAATGGATCTTGGCATTGGGGTAGGATATTTGGCTATGGAACTTGGTATTAGGGTAGGATATTTAGTCGTGGAACTTTGTACTAGGGTTAGGCATAAAAGATGGATTAAGGTCTTTATGGTGGTGGAGAGTAGATAGGTTGGGAAGAAGTTCTCCTATGCCTTGAATTTCTTTTTGATTTAGCATTAGGACTGAAAAATACCACAGTTACATCTTCTCTTTTCTTTTTCAGGAAACCTAAGGACCCAAATGACTTTCGAGTCTTGCTAATTTTCCTCGATTGAATACTCTCATCAACTGATTCACTAATATTTACCAAGTCTATAAATGTTGCATGAACTGCATACACTATTCTGGTATAGAACTCTCCTTCTTAGGCGCGGGAAAACACTTCTACTATTTTTCCTCCTCAATTATAGGAGGTTGTTGTAATGACCCTCTAGGTAATTTTCTAAGTTTTTGTGTTTTTTCTGCATTTAGAGCCTTCCCATAGCCACCTTAAGTCATTTATGAGTTCCTGGGACTACCCGTTCGGTTATCGGGGAGTTTTTTTGTTATTTAGAGCCATTTCCCTATTTTGGAGCTTTTGAAGTTGAGAATATGGTCTTGGGACAAAACATCAACTAAATGGCCTCGGATGCCAATTCTGACTATTCTGTTACCTTTGGCATATCGATTTTAGGCTAGAAAGACACTTGGTCTGAGTCTTGAGGCTTCTGGATAAGTTTTAGGCTATGAGGTGGCTTTTGATGAAAACTAGAACCTTGGTTATGGGATCCACATTCTATCAAAACAACCTCAGATGGAAGTTTTGGTGGTTTCGTTAAGTCTAGAATGTTGAATTTGGTAGGGTTGCATAGTCCGTTGGTGTGTATGGGATTCTGAACAAATCTAGAGCACCCGATTGAAGTTCGTTGGGACTTAGCAAATTTTCTAATGCCAAAACTGCTGATGCAACTGCTTTAGTGCTGGCTGGCCAGCCAAGGCAGGGTCACTTAAGTGCCCACCGTACCGCTTTAGCGGTGACTTCTTAAGTGCTCATTTGGCCGATAAACGAGTCATTGCTATTGTTTTATATATATTCCATTCTTTCAAATTCTAGCAATTGTTTAATATATAAAACCTCTATTTTTACTCGTGAGAGCTCAGATCTAGCAGGATAACCTTGGATTGGAGCTGGGATTGGGTTAAAATCAGTAGAGTGATCATCTCTTTGAATTAATCTCGTAAGTTCTAGGTTAATTTCTGTCGTTTTAGTAGCTAAGTTTATGATCTTCTTCTTGAGCTTGTTGGGATGTTTGAGCTCTAATTAGAGTGCCGATCATGCCTATTTCCTGAGCACTAGCTCACTATGACCCAAGGGATATTATGATAGATTCAATTTCGTGATTCCGTAAGCGGACCCCATGGTGGATTTTTAGTTCAATTTTTGACCCAAAGTGTATTTTCACAATATGGGTATTGATATTCTCCTATTGACTTGTATAATATTTTGATAGCATGGCAGCGGTCAGAGGCTTCTAGGAAGAAAAAAGCTCCGGTATAGAGGACTTTGCGTGCTTTTGATGGCATTCAGGTACGCTAGGCTTACCCTTCTCCTAGATTTTTTTGTCGGTGGGTTCTTACGACATGGACTATCGTTTAGCTATTTTCTGCCTATTTTAGCAGATTAGGGGCCCTTTTGGATACAATATGGCCCCACTTTCCCTTATGTTAGGCTATAATTATCCTTTTGGGTTAGACATAGCTTATTTAGTACCTTGGGATGGGATTTAGAAGCCTTAGCCTAGGTTTGAGTAGGTACTTTCTTTTGATGGGTTTACGGGACCTATAGTAGGCCCTACTACCCTATTTCAGGGTAGGATGTTTAGAATAGCACCCTTCTAACCTAAATGATCTCTTACCCATTTCTTTAGATTATTTCTTGGGTTTTGGGTTGACTTAGTCTTCTTAATAGTCTTATTGAGCTTCATTATCCCGGGTAGGGTAGTATTTGACCTTAGATAGCATTTTTTGATCTAATTATTGGAACCCGCTTCTTCATTAAGGATTTAGCTGCCTGAAATTGTAACTTAGGATTAGATGAACTTGAGCTGGGTTATAACTCTAGGATATTACTACTTTTAGCTTACTTATCAGTTTCTGTTAGAGTCTGACATTTTCTCTATGGTTATTATTTATCAGTTCTGGCTCGTGTCCAACATTCACTATCATGATAATATTCTCTAGTTTCAATTCGAGTTTGGTATTTATTACCTTTACAGATACTTATTTTGGATTGGAATTCTAGTAGAGATCGATAATACTTAGGGTTATGGCTGTGAAGGAGTATCAGGTACGCTTATCACACGTTGGCTTGTTTTACATTCAGTATTGTTGTTACTCCATCCTTATTTTAGTGTTCCTCTTTGCTTGTACCCACTGTGTTTATGGGGGCTCGGATGGGTTTATTTATTCTTGTTTGTGTCTTCTGGGATTATGGGGTCCAGTTAGGTTATAGCTAGACTTTTATTATTGCTTTCAAGTTATTCATTTTCTATTTATTGAATTTCCCTAGTATAACCTATTATTTCTATTTCTGCCCCGTTATTATTGACTTAGGTTTACATACTAGCACTTTATTTATTCTTTTATTGTAATTTAGCTCAGTCAGCCTATGATGCCTACTTAATGCCCATTGTTTTGGTACTCATACTACACTTCTGTATCTTTTTCTCTGATGTAGATCTGAGTACGAGTCAGCACCGTTGATGACATCCTTGAGTTGTGCTGCTGTTCTAAGAATAGATAACTAAAAGTTAAAAAAGTAACATGAATAATCAGGAATCCAATAAGAAATAGTAAAATGCACCTATGTTGAGCTTTGAAAGAGATTACATGCATACTTGAGAGGACTAACACAACAATGAAGAATCAAACATTTAAGCCTCATATTGTAATTTGAGCTACTGTCATATTTAAAAGACATAAACACATATTCAAGAGAAATAGAGATGAGAAAAGTGATTAGTTGAATACTACTACTCATCCTAATCAACTTGAAACACAACTATACTTTAGGTGAGACAGTTTTCAGTATTTCAGAGGGACACAAATGATATCTTTGTCCTTGTACTAAAACTGACTCTTCCCTTAGTATTTTTGCTTCAACAATGGTCTTAAAGAGAGATAGAAGAGGGAAGAACAGGGGTGGATAAAGAACAGACAGTGCTAACACTTTGATAAGATCATGGAAAGGGAAACAAGAGGGGTTTCTACTTTGATCCTTGATTTTAACATACAAGTCTTGATTTCTCAATGTAGAATAAAAAATCAGTGTTAAGGAGGAGGAAAAGAGAAAAGAATTTTATCATTCTGTTACATAAATCTATGTAAGAACAAAAAGGCAAGTCAAAAAGAGACTTGCTCTTCATCAAGAGATTCACACTTTGGAACACTAGCTCTTTCTTGTATTATGATCCAAAGAGGGCTAGAAGCCAAGCTTTCAATGCAAGGGAAAAGACATCAGTTCCTTCCTAAACTTATTCTGAAAAGTCACTTACATATTTAAATTAATCAGGCAACCCATTACACCCTTATTTTATTTTTAGTGGAACTAACACCTCCTTGTCAGACCCAAAATAAATCATAAATTAAGGTGTGAAATAAACTCGCTCCATGTTACCTTCCACGTCAAAAACAATTTTAAAAATTATTTTTTAACAAAATTTTCCTATTACATCTACCTTAACCCCTTCATCTCTCCAGTCACCTCTCTAAAAGAGAACTTTATCAACAAATAAATAAATCAGCACAACAACAAGCAAACCAAGATCTAAAAGCTTCTCAACAAGGATGGATCGTGAGATAGATAGTGACAAAGATAAAAATGAAGGTCGCTCGAATTTGATTCTCCGGTGAAGGTGGAAAGTTTTCAATCGATGCTTTTAGATCTTTGGATTGGATCACAAGGAGAAAGATTTGAGGAAGGTGTTTTTCTATGTGGTTTGGGGAAAAGGAAATGAAATGATGGAGGTCGAAGAAATTTCTTCACTGCTATAAATTTTCTAATATGATTTTCCGGCAAAACTCCGATGAGCTTTTCACTCTTTTTTTATGATAGTTAGGAACAATATTTTATAATCTCTTGCTGGTGATTCTCTTTCCATTTTAAGTAAATTAATTGAATTCTGGAGGAAAAAAAGGAAGCTGGACTTGGTGAACGGTTTCGTGGCTGGACGTGGTGGTCATTTTGGTGGTCATTAATGGCACCAAGTGTAGTGAAAATGATGAAAGAGGAAGACAAGAAATTAAGTAAAAGAAAAAAGAATTTATTAACTAAAAAGTGAAAAGAAAAAGAGACCCATAAAGATTAGTTAATTAATGATAATTAGCTTCATAACAACCGCTAGAAAAATGACATGTGTATAATTAAATTTACTTTTAACATTTTTAGTTAACTTTTTTTCTACATTGTACTCGTATACGTGCCCAAAATATTTGTATTGCACGCACATGCCACATAGAAAAAAAGGGTGGTGTTAGTTCCACTAAAAATGCGAATAAGGGTGTAATAGGTCGCCTGATTAGCTTAAGTGTGTAAGTGTCTTTTCGGAATAAGTTTAGGGTGGAACTGATGTCTTTTCCCTTCAATACAAAAAGAACACGCAGAACAGCTAAGGCAGCATAAGAAAACAAAGAAAGAAAGCTTGACCTTTCTCAAAGTAAAACATTTTGAAATCACACAATGTCAAACTCAAACATGTTTAAACAATCTCACCTTAGCAATAATGAACAAACTAAGTAAAACACATGAAAAGGCACATTGTTTTTGTTATTTAAGACCCTTTCAATCCTCTCTTTGACAAATCACAAGGTCTCAAGTGTCAAAATAACATAGAGGAGTTTTTAAAACCACTTAATGTCAATATGATATACCTTCCACCTCTACTTGAAATTTTGAGTAAAGGGAAGCGTTGATGGGATGTTCTGATTCAGCACATAAGAGAAAACAAGAAACAAATTAAACCAAGGACTAAAGGGACTTAAAACTTGAAACAATAAACTAGGTAATACTTATTGTAATGACCCTCCAGGCCATTTTCTACATTTCTGCACTATTTTGGTGTTTAGATCTTTTCCATAACCGCCCCAAGTCATTTATGACTTGCTGGATCTGAAAATTCAATTGATTCTTAGAGCAAATTCCCTGTTTTGAAGTTTCCGCTGATAAGAATTGGGTACCGGGCCTAACCTTTAGGTAAACGGCCTCGTATGCCAATTCTGACAGTTCCATTAGATCTAAAACATCAATTTTAGGCTATACGAACCCTTGGTTCAGGTCTTGAGGCTTCCAGACTCATTTTGGGCTATTGGATGGAAGTTAGTCAAAACGACCATTAGGAGTAGGACCCATCTTTTATCGAAACGACCACTGATAGAAATTTTGATGGTGTCGTAGAGTCTGAAATGTCAAATTTGATAGGGTAGCATAGTTTCTTTGCATTCACAGGATTCCAAACGAATCTTGAGGGTTCAATCACAAACATGGGAAAATGCCAAGTTTGCTGGTGCAGCCATGTTTTGGCCTTCGTGCTCGCGAGGCTTGGCCACGTTCGCGAAGGTCAAAGGAACTTGGCTATCGCATTCCCGAGCTGGACTCTGCGTTCATGAAGGTTTGCAAAGGGTAAGCCGGTTCAGGGACTACGTTCACGATGGGGTCCCTGTGATCACGAAGAAGGGGACCCCTGACAGTATTTAATGCTGCCAAACCTGATTTCTCTCATATTTCTCTAAGTCCCAAGTCCCTTTAAACCCTAGAGAGATTAGAGAAAGAAGAGAGTGATCCTTGAGTGTTCGTGGTGAGTTGGAGATGCTATTTTGGTCATTTCCTCATTGATATTGCCATAAGTCTCCCTTAGTTTTCTCATTTAATTCTCCGTTATAAAATCTAAATCCCTAGATTCTTTGCGGGCTGATTTTGGGTTCATTTGTACTCAAAATTTACCCATTTTTAGGATAAATGATCTAAGCCTAGAGGGAAGTTTTGACGGGTTCAAAGTTGTGATTTCGTAAGCAGGCCCCATATGAGACTTTTAGCTCGATTTTGGACCCGGACCATTTAAATGCAACTAGTCTCTTAACACGTGTGTTGCATGTGTATATCAAGACGTATAATATACTATTTTGTAAAATAATAGAATATTATAAAATATACTATTATGTCCATTCAATACCCTTATGTTTAGTTGATCCATGTATTCATTTAAGATTGCGATGATATTCCTTTCAATTATGAACTCTGTAAGTGTTTTTTTGTATTTATGATTTTTTTTTACTAAATATTCCTTTGTCGGACTGTCACAGTTGTGTTTGACAATCATCTATTCATGGAAAACACTACTAAAAATGCCCAAAATTGACCTCCACAAGAAGTTTGAATAAATCAACATGGGGACGTCAACTTTTGAGAAAATATTTTTAGAATGATTTTTTACAAAATTGACCTATGGAGATTATTTTTTAGCTCATAAAACCGTGAAAAGGAAAATCGATATGTAAAAGTAGGTTTCTTTAGAATTTTTTTTAAAATAAAATATCGACCTCTGAAGGACAATTTTTTGTTAATTTTATTTTTTGCAAATTACAACCTCCGATGGTCATTCTTTGCAAGAAAAAAAGAGTTAATAGTCAAAAACACACCTAAGCTATCACTTTTTCACAATCTTTCCTTAACTATCCATTGTTTCTTTTACCTACCTAAACTATCACTTTCTTTGTATTAAAACACACCTCGATACCAAGTTGTCCAAATATTTATTCTCAATCGACAATAGCGTGTGTAGGTTAACTCAACATCAAGGTATGTTCTAATACAAAGAGAATGAATGTTTAGGTAGGTAAATGGAACATTAGCTAATTGAGGTATGAAACATATGAAAGGTGATAGTTTAGGTAGTTTCCAAAAAAAAAGTTTTTGTTTTAAAAAAAATGACCTCCAAAGATAGTGGTCAATTTTTTAAAATTATTTTTCAGACTGGATGTTTGAAAATCATTTTTTTGTGGAAAAATTTTCAATAAAAACATTATCGAACTATATTTTGTGGTTGGGTTTTAACAAAAACTGACCTCATAAAGTTGATTTTCTGTGTCAATTTTGATTGTATTTTTAGTAGGGAAAGTATTAGATTGTCTTTTGCTATTTGTTCTTTACTCATTATGACTACAAAAAAAAAATTGTCACTAAATTTCTGAACAATTCGGATTACAATAAGTAAACTAATCAAAGAAAGTTGTGGCTAAGTTGAGGAAATTATATTAGTTCAAAAATCAAAGTAGTTCATATTTTATTTTAGGGTAAAGAAAGGCCATTAATATTTTTGCTTTATTATTTAATTGTTATTGGGTGTTCATTTTGATTGAGACTGAGGCGTTGTACAGTTATTGTTTTATTAGACGTTGGTCTTGATTGTTTTTTTTCGTCTTCATCCTTCTTATAATTGATTTATTTTCTTTCTTAAAACGTTGTTGCATCAATATCTTCAAGTTCACATTTCTCTTTAGCAATTAAACTTCTTCATGGTAATCTTGCCATTTTTTATTAATCTGCATAAGAAGGTGAATTCGTTATGTTCATCTAACACCAACTTGTGATGATACTTAGATGTTCCCTTCAACAAAATTTAAAACATTTCACGTATAATTTATGCTTAAAATAACTTATTCAAGTTGTTGTCTTTTAATTAAATATTTCTAAACTATTACTATCCTTAAAGTTTATATAAATAATGTTCTAACTTTATCATGGTTGATTAAATGTCTTGAAATGTCACTTATGGATTTGTTTTCCTACCTTCATTAGAGGAGTCATCTTCCTCATTTCTAAGAGCCTGTTTTCTTAGATAAAATATTTTTTAAAATTACTTTTACCAACCAAATATGAGAAAATCGAAAAATATTTTTCGAAATATATTAATATGATAAATCTTTGATTTGGATTGCAATACACTATGAATATCTGTTGGTTTTTCAAAAATTAATGGGGTAGCAAAAAGGGGTTAAAATGACTCTCAATGGACTGAAATGACTTTCAATAATTTTCTTAAGCAGAGGAGGGATTTAAATAACCAACTTACAATAACAAATTGCATGATTTAAAATTCAAAAAAGCCTAAACAATCTCAACAACTTAACAACCTAATTTTAAAATTCAAAATACAAATTCATTTTAAACTAAACAACTTATTTTTCTAAAAACTACTGCAGTAACTAAAAGTAATTTTCTACAATATCAAACAATTTTCCTTTTTATTCTTATTCGTATGTTAATTTAAAATACATAAATTTTAAAAAAAGGAATAAACAAATATCGGCAGTAGCTTTAGGAATTATCAAAGTGACTGATACTTGTCCAAGGTACTGTAAGTCAACTCCATGAGATTTAAAATGAAAAATTAATATCGGAGAAAAAGAAATATACAAAGATGAAGTAGTTTATAATAAGATTAGACAGTGGAGAGACTTCGACTATGCATTATCAGCAAAATAGTGATCTGGGAGACGCACAAGGAAAAAATAAAACTTAACACAGATGGACGCTACATTTATAGAAATGACAAAGCAGCAATTGGTGGAGTAGCTAGAGATGAATTCGGGAACTTTATTTTTGTCTTTGCTATTCCTATTCAGTGCAATGATAATAACATGGTTGAAACTCTAGAGGTCAACTATATTGCAAGATGTTTGAGGCAGAATGGCACACAACACTGCCTCATTCAACTTGATTCGCTAGTTGTAGCAGACATGTTGTGAATCAAAATAGACGTTAACTTGAATCTCAGGGCCAGGATTGAAGATATTATCGAGTTGGTGGAACACTTAGAGATGATCTTTGGACATTGTTATAGTGAGGCCAATGAGCTAAGGTTTCTGATTTCTTGGCAAAACATTCTTCATAGACATAATCCGTTGTTGATTCACAACATAAATCAGCTGCTAAGAGGTGTTACAGGTCCCCATGTTCTAGATAAAAAACAAATTCCTAATGTACAATTAAGATATGACAAAAAAAAATTTATAACGTTAAGTTTTATGTCTCCTCTTTAGAGAATGTTTAGTTCCTCCGGATTAACATTCTCTATTTTTTCTGGATGTGTATCAGCCGCCCTCCCTTTTTATCTCTCATAAAATTGATTTACAATAGCCCATATGACTAAATGTTTGAGTGGAGCCTTGGAGTAACTGGTAAGGTTGCCTTCATGTGACTAAGAGATCACTAGTTCAAGCCGTAACCTTGTGGCCAGGAGGTCACAACTGGTAAAACAGCCTCTTGCAGAAATTTTAAGTGAGGCTACATACAATAGACCCTTGTGGTCTGATCCTTCTCCGAACCCCACACATAGCAGGAGCTTTAGTGCACTAGGCTGCTCTTTTTTTCTATAAAAAAGATATACAACTTTTTGAGGGCTATAGCCTGGAATTTTTTTTAAAAAAAATTAAATATGTGCTCGCAGCTTGAACCTGTGCTCGTAGATTTCACTTGTCTTCATGGGATGGATGTACGCCTCCCTGATAGTTGATCTTTTACAATAGTCCATTGATTAGCTGAATCACAGCAAGTTGTTAAAGCACAACGTGCCAATGTTTTTTCCAACAAGCTTTATCGAGATATTGAGTAGGTGTTTGGGACAGACTACATAGATGCTAGTTGGATTGATACACCCCTTGGCATTGTCAAAGTTGATGCAGTACTAATCCACAAGGACACTAGTGAGAGGCCATTATGCCTAATAATATCACATGTCCAGTCATTACCAAATACACTTGCACATATATTCGTCATTAGTATTATGTACAATAAAATAGTTCAACAACACATATATAACTTGGAAATTAAAGAAAAAAAATAAACCTTACTCAAGGTTGTATACCTTGGATGCATTACTGAATCTGAAAGTTGAGATTTGGAAGGTCTTATAGTTCAGTTCATGATTTAAAATAAAAGGTGATAATGCAGTAATTAAATGCTTCGTTAGACTCAATACTAAAAAAATTACTAATTCTTGATCACATAATGAGATAAATTCACTATGGGTGGGTGGTACAGAAGTTAAATCACCTTAAACAACTGTAATGCTCGTTGCATCTGAAGAGCTGGTCCAGAGACAAGATTTAGCTTATTTTGTGGAGCCAATTTTCCATCCAAATGCAACATGGTATTGCCATAGGAGTCTATTGAAATCATCAACTGGTGCCGATGTTGGCTCATCTGATAGACCAAATTAAACACATTTTTGCAGCGATTCTCTTTTGCATTGTGAACTATATTCCTTTGATATCAATCATAATAGTAAGCTAAAGAAGTAAATCTTCTAACAATAATTTCAACAAGCTCATAGGTGCCATAACGTGCAGCTTCAAGCAGAGAACGGCTAACAATGGAGTCAACTTCACAAGGATAATTATGTTTCAGAGGAGCTTGTTTTCTTGATGCAAAATTCAAGTCATCTATACTTCTGGATCAAATTTGACAAAGAAGAATTGTGACTTATACCCGATTTTCAATAAAAAGATTTCTATAATAAAATGATGTGAATCTAAACAAAGAAAGACGATATCTTTTTGTAACATGGTATTGCCAGAAGAGTCTATTGAAATCATCAACTGGTGCCGATGTTGGCTCATCTGATAGACCAAATTAAATACATTTTTGCAGCGATTCTCTATTCCAATGTGAAATATATTCTTTTGATCTCGATCATAATAGTAAGATAAAGAAGGAAATCTTCTGAGAATAATTTCAACAAGCTCATAGGTGCCATAACGTGCAGCTTTAAGCAGAGGACGGCTAACAATGGAGTCAACTTGACAAGGATAACTGTGTTTCGAAGGAGTTTGTTTTCTTGATGCAAAATTCAAGTTATCTTGATACTCCTGGATCGAATTTGACAAAGTAGAGTTGTGACTTATACCTGATTTTTAATAAAAAGATTTCCACAAAAAAAATGATGGGAATCAAAACAAAAGAAAGACGATATCTTTTTGTCATGTCACACGAAGTATCTATCACTCACATAGATGCAGAGGCGAACCCAGGATTTCAGCTTGATGGGTGCACACCTATATTTAAATATAGTAATTAATAGTGCCAAAGTTCGATATACAGTTCTTTGAAAACTTATTAATTATGGTATTTTATAAGCAAAATTCTAATATTGTTGAATATCATTAATTAGATTTAATATGACAAGTGTGTTATCCACCGTACTTGAGTTTGATGCACTTTTATATTTTGAACAATAATAGAAAGTTTTTGAAAAATATGAAATTCGAGAGATTTGTTTGCTAGATGGTTGCTAGAGAAAAACGTTTGATTTAAGCCTATTTCAAACTTTAAATTGCTAATTTTTTAAATAAGAAATAAGTCAATGATTAAAAGATAAAAATAATATAAACATTATAAGTATAAGATAGGGAGAATATCTACCTTTTGAAGTTGGAGGGGAGCTTGTACTTTTGAAATAAAAGAAAAAATACGTAAATAATGTCCACAATACATAAAAAAAGAAAAGAAGAAAAAATGTAAAATAATTGACTGCTAACATGTATTTGGAAAAAGGAGCAATAAATAATTGTTGTTGTTGGGGTTCGAACTCAAGTCATCAAGCAATAAGGGAGATTTTAGGCAACATACTCAACCATCTCGCTTGCCAAGCCGATTATTCTTATGGGTACACTACATCTATTTAACTAAACTCCCTGATATATATACAGATATACAAACTATAAATACAGAATTTTTCTCGAAGCTAGCGGGTGCACGTGCACCCCCTACTGCTAAGGTAGGTCCGCCTCTGCATAGATGTACGAAATGATTCAAAAAGTAATCATCACCTTACAAAACATAAAATAAAATAAAAAAGATAATATTTGTACAAGGAAAATATGAATTTGATGAATATAAAAAGCATAGCAAAGGAATTAGTTTTTGCGGTATTTAGGTATGAAACTCGGAAAAATTAGGGGTGTTTTTACCCTTCACTCTTTTTTCTCTAAGTAATTTTGCTAGTTGCAATAAAAAATATACAGATGCACGTGACTATGTGAGTATCATCATGGCTCAGTTACACTTCTTCCTTGCTATTCATTCCCCTCGAATCATTGTAATTATTCTTGTCTTGTGTTGTTCTGCACACTTAGATTATTGCAAAAAAGTAATTCCAATATGTAGGAAATCTATGAACATCTAGCCATGAAAAGTTTAAACCATCATTCTTTTTGCCTTTCAACTAAAGATAAGAGAAAACCTGATACGATACAAAATACGAAAAGACGAAGAAACCACGAACACAAGAAAACACGAATACGAAAAGATGAAACAAATACGAAAATAAACACAATAAAAGGAAAAGATAGATAGATAGACACAATATGATAAGAAAAGGACAACCAAAGGTATTTCATACCAAAGACCTTCCTTTAAATTACCACAAGCACCAATCTCTTAAGAAGATCGAAGATGAATTGGACCTCAACACCCAACGTTTCTAGACGATCTAGAAAGCTCCCAACAAGCTAACATAAACACTCTCAAGTGTAACATTCATAATCAATCATCATCTACCCTAAAATGAAAAGAAAGCGAACTATTTATAGCCATGAGCTTTATTACATAATGGGCCCAAAAGTGACCCACAAGACAAGGTGGCCCATAAGGCTCTTTTAACAATGCACCTCCTATGCTCCAAGCTATCATCCAAACACGATGTTGCTCGAAGGGCTCTTGGAGTGCATCATCGGATATAGTTCTTCTTGGATGCCAAGCTATCATCCAAACACGCATTTGCCTTTGCCCCCTTAAGGTAGTCATAGCTTGGACTCCTTTGTGTTGACCTCGGGGTATAGGCCTTAGGAGGTTAACGCCGATTCGTCTTGTATCAAAACCTGCAGGGTTTTAGACTTGGAACATGAACTATATTATCTGAGTTAGTCTTCTGCAGGCAACTCTTTCTGTCAAAGTACAAAAGCAGTTCCTACCATCAGAAATTATTTCATTAATTACCATGCCACAAGGCAATAGAGTATGAAGAACTAGAGACATAAAAGAATAATACAAAAATTTTCTTGAACATTCTTCCAAAGAGAAGGGTGAAAAAAAATCAATATAAAAGGGAAGTTATAAAATTTACCATTTGGAAGTGCCAGAGAAACAGATGGAGAAAAAATCGTTGATAGAGGAGTATAAAGGTTAGGTTGTGACTATTGGTGAAGGAGTACGACCCTTGTCTTGGGATATTTGTAGGCGTTAGTTTTTAGGTTTTTTAAAAATTAAATAGGCTATTTAAATTAGGAAGAGGGGTAGATTAGTAATTTCAATTTAAGTTTTTAGATTTCATGCTTTTAAGGTGGTATAGGTATGGGTATGTTTATTCTTGTAATGATGCATAGAAAATTATTTTGACAGCGAGGCATCGTGCGAAGGCTTCTCGGAAGGGAAAGATTCGATTTAGTGGACTTTCTCGGGTATTCGTCGGCGTCCAGGTAGGATAGACTTACTTTCCTCATATATTGATATTTATTATGGTATTAGTATGGTAATGTGCTATATTTGGGTATGAATTTATGGCTTTGCTGCATGTTTAGTGAAATTAGGAATATTTAGCCGATTAAAGAGACATTTTTAGGTAGAATTGACTTATTCATCTCCTTCTTGAATTAAATTATTGCCTTAGGAATTTTCTAGACATAATTAATACCTTTTAGTGGAACTTGAAAGCTTTAGTCTAGTTTTGGGTAGAAATTTTCTTAGCATGGACTTTTGGGGTTAGTAGCGCGCCCCGTCGGTCCTCTTTTAGGTCAAATACCCTGTTTAGCTCCTTGTAGACCTAGGATACCTTCATTCATAATATTACATATATTCTTGAACCTTAGGTTGATTTGGGCATCTTTTTAATTCTTGAATAGATTTATTACCTTGTATTTACTTTAAAGACCGATTCGAGTCTGACATTTACTATTCACTTATGGCACTAAATTACCAAGTGAAGTCTGGTATATATTGTAGTAAATTTTTGGTTCGAGTTTGGGGTTCATGGTAATACAGGATTCTCATATATGGTTTCAGTTGTCGGTTCTTTTATGTTTATCATTGCCATTGGTTCTTCTCTTGATTGTATCTATCAGGATTATGGGGGCTCGTTTGGGTTAATATTCTATTGTTTGTGCCTTCTGGGCTTATGGGGTCCCAGTTAGGCTATTGTTAGCTTGTCTTCCTTTTGATATTATTTACCTTGTCATTTATTATCTGTCAGTTGGAGTATTATTCAGGTTTGCCCCTTTATCCCTGACTTTAGTTTATATTCTTGTATCTTATTATACTTTTATTATGATTTAGCTCAGTCGACTGATGATGTTTACTGAGTACCCATAGTTTTGGTACTCATACTACACTTCTATATCTTTTTTTGGATCATTATTATTGCAGATCCGAGTACTGGTTGCCGCAGCTGATGTTCTATCCAGCTTGCTCTTAAGATTTGGAGATAGGGTGAGATTTTAGAGCCGAAGATGATCCCCTCTCCTTCATTTAATATTGGACAGTCTTCAGTTACCAAGACTTTTTGTATATTGATTTTATTTAGTACTTTCTTTTTGTATTTAGTGACTCTTGTACCAGCCTTACAAGGTCGTAGGATATTCTTTTGTTCTTTCTCACTTGAAACCTTTTGCTACTGTATTATTATCTCTTGCTTACAATCTTAATGTATGCTTGGTTTCTAGTATTTATTTTACCTTCTGCCAATTAGCCCATTACTTATCGTTCTAGGCTACGATTTGACTTACCTATTGGCGGGTTAAAGTAGGTGTCATCATGACCCAGAAATTAGGTCGTGACAAATTGGTATAAGAGCGTAGGTTTACTGTTATTGTTGGTGCAAGAGCAAATGTCTAGTAGAGTCCCACAGATAGAAACGATGACTTCATATCTTATATTCGGGAGGCTATAAGACATTCTTAGGATAACTTCACATTCTTTATTCAATTTGTGTGTCAAGTCTGTATTGGTTTCTAAGGTTCTCATTGTTTCACTCTTTTGCAGATGGTCAGGACGTGAGCTATGACGACTAGCGATAAGGACCCTGAGTCCGTAGCTAGGGCACCCGTTTAAGGTTGTGGAAGACTTAGAGGTCGCGACCAGGCTAGAGTTGTAGCCCCAGCTAGGGGTCAAGACAGGGAGCCTTCACCAGATTTTGTTATTGCTTCTGAGGCCAAGGTAGCTCCAGAGGTTCCGCCACCCTAGCCATTGGTGGGCCAGGGGGAAGCCCAGGCTCCATCGGGGTTTATTTCTTCTTTATTGCTCAGAGATTCCTAGTCCATTCATTAAGATTAGCTAGTGGTACACCATCAGATGGTACTCAGTTTATGGATCAGAGTGGCACAGATGTAGGGGCGCAGCCTATAGCTGTGGCCCCAAGAGTTGAGGTCCCTCCAGGATTGGTAGTTGTTCAGCCGACAGCCTCCCAACCAACTATGTTTGTTGAGGAGTAGAAGATGTTTGGCAGATTTATGAGATTCACTCTGCCTAGGTTCTTTGGGGCTTTAGGCGAGGATGTATTTGAGTACTTGACTATTTGAGAGGATAGGCTCCGTAATTTGGGCCTAGTTGAGGCACATGGGGACAACTATACTACTTTTCAGTTGGACTCGGCTGCTAGACATCGGTGGAGAGGTTATCTTGATTCCAGACCAGCTGGATCTCCCCCTATGACATGGACTCAGTTCTCCAAGGCTTTCTTTGAGAAGTATATGCCTCGTAGTCTTCGTGAACGCCTGAGAGATCAGTTCACTGGCTTACAGTAAGGTTCTATGTCATGGTTAAGTATGAGGTACGGTTCCACGAGTTGGCTAGATATGCTATTGCGATCTTGCCTACTAAGTATGAGCGGATTAAGTGTTATATTAGAGGGCTGAAACTTTATTTTCGCATGGCTACTTAGAATTTGGTTGCATCTGGAAGGTCTTTTGTTGAGGTTTCTGATTAGGCCCAGACCATGAAGGAGATTCATCGCGAGGCCCAAGGGGGCAATGATAAGAGGCCACATCATCAGGATAGTACAATAGGAGCCATGGTGCCTCGCAATTCAGAGGCAGAGGTTCTCAGGGTAGGTAACCTCTATGTCAGTCTTATCAGCACCAGGGTCAGTTTAGTAGGCCTGTTCAGGCAGCACTTCAGATTACTGATGGAGGTCAATCCAGCTACAATGATTACCATGGCCCGAGCAGTGGCCAGTCTTTGAGAGGTGTATATTCTGGGTATTTTAGATGAGGTGGGTATTCCAGGTCAACCTGATCTGAGTGTTTGGGGCTTGCTATAGTTGTGGGGTTATTGGTCATTACTCCATAGAGTGTCCCTGGCTCGTGGCAATTCAACCTACAGTGCAGAGTATTCAACTGATCAGATCAGTGTCGCCTCTAGCTAGAGGTGGTGTTCAAGGTTGCAGGGGTGGTCTCCAAAGTTCTCGAAGGGGTTCTTAGACAGGTAGGGTGGGTAGTCTGTCAGATGCCCAGCCAGGTGGCGGATGAGGTCCTTTATAGACTGTACCTGGTAGACCAGAGACAAAGTCTTCAGATGTTATTATTACAGGTACGATTCGAGTGTGCTGTCAACCAGCTATTGCTTTATTTGATTCGAGATCCACTTATTCGTATGTTTTTTCTTATTATGCATCATGGTTAGAGTTATCTTGGGAGCTTTTATTTGTTACATTGTGTGTATCTACTCTCGTGGGTGATTTTTTAGTAGTGGATCAGGTTTATAGATCACGTGTTGTGATCGTTCGAGAGTTTGATACTCGGGCTGATCTTATTGTGTTAGATATGATGGGCTTTGATGTGATTTTGGGCATGGACTGGTTGTCCCCTTATCATGTGGTCTTAGATTGCTTCACCAAAATCGTTAACTTAGCCATGCCTGGCATACCCTCTGTTGTGCAGCAGGGTTCTTTTAGCCTCGTACCAATGAGGATTATCTCTTATTTTCAGGCTAAGAGATTGGTGTCGAGGGGTTGCGAGTCTTATCTTACTCATGTTCTTGATGTTAGTGCCAAGAGTCCCTCGCATGATTCTATTCCTATTGTACGTGAGCTTTCTGTGATGTTTTCCCTACCGACCTGCCTGGCCTTCCCCCTAAGCGTGAATTGAGTTTGCTATTGATCTTGAGTTAGGCACCCGACCTATTTTCATGGCACCTTACCTATGGCTCTTGCTTAGCCTAAGGAGCTAGATTCTCAGCTTCAGGATCTTTTGGGTAAGGGTTTTATTAGGCTGAGTGTATCATCTTAGGGTGCTCCTATCTTGTTCGTGAAGACAAAAGATGGTTCTATGCATATGTACATTGACCACAAATAGTTGAATAAGTTGGTCATGAAGAATAAGTATCCTATGCCTCGTATTATTGATTTATTTGACCAGATTCAGGGTGTGGCAATGTTTTTTAAGATTGATTTGAGATTCGGTTACCATCAGTTGAGGATTTGGGCTGAGGACATCCCTAAGACAGCCTTCAGGATTCGCTATGGATATTAAGAGTTCTTGAAGATGTCTTTTGGGTTAACCAATGCCCCAACAACATTTATGGATTAGATGAACCGTATTTTCAGGCCTTACTTGGAGTCCTTCGTGATTATTCTCATTGATGATATCCTTGTGTATTCGAGGAGTAGATAAAAGCATGAGCAGCATTTGAGGATTGTGCTCCAGACTTTGAGAGATCATAGGCTTTTTTTGCCAAATTCTCAAAGTTCTAGTTGAAATCGGTGACATTTCTAGGACATGAGTGTCTAAGGATGGGATTATGATGGATCCAACAAAGATTGAGGCTATTCGTGATTAGGCAAGACCTATATCTCCAATTGATGTTCGTAGCTTTATTGGTTTGGCTAGTTACTATAGGTGGTTCGTTGAGGATTTTGCCTCTATTGCGACGCCTATGACTAGATTGACCAGGAAGGAGGTTCCTTTTCAGTGGTCCATTGAGTGTGAGTTGAGCTTTTGGAAACTCAAGGACTTTCTTACTTCTTCTCCTATATTGACTCTTCTAGTTGAGGGTGAGGGTTTTACAATTTATTGTAATGCTCATGGTGTTGGTTTGGGTTGTGTTCTGATGTAGTAGGGTCGAGTTATTGCTTATGTGTCGACGCAGTTGAAGGTTCATGAGCGCAACTACCCCACCCATGATTTGAAGTTGGCGGCGGTAGTTTGTGCATTTAAGATTTGAAGGCATTACTTGTATAGTGTTCATTGTGAGATCTACACTAACCATCATAGTCTTCAGTACATTATGACTCAGAGGGATCTTAATTTGAGGCAGCGCAGATGGATTGAGTTATTGAAGGACTATAATATCTTTATTTTAAATCATCCGGGCAAGGCGAATGTGGTAGCGGATGTCTTGAGCTGAAAGGCGATGAGTGTAGGTAACTTGGCTTCTCAGTTTTGGAGAGGTCGTTGGCTTAGGACATTCACTCTTTAGCCAACTTGATGGTTCGACTTGATATTTGAGACTCCAGGAGAATTATTGCTAGTGTTGAGGCTAGGTCTACCTTATTTGAGCAGATTCAGAGTTGCCAACTAGAGGATAGTAGACTTCGTGGCATTCAAGATTAGGTGTTAAGAGGTGAGTCCAGCTGGGCTAGCTTAGATTCAGAGGGTATTCTGAGTTATGATGACCATATTTGTGTTTCGAGGGTTGGAGAATTGATTCAGTTGATATTGCAGGAGGCTCATAGCTTCAAGTATTCTATTCACCCTGGGACAACTAAGATGTATAGATTTTTGAAGTAGCATTACTGGTGGAGTGGTATGAAAAAGGATGTAGCAGACTTTGTAGCTCGGTCTTTGTGTTGCCAACAGGTAAAGGCGGAGCATCAGAGACCAGGTGGATTGCTTCAGAGACTACCCATTCTTGAATGGAAGTGAGAGCAGATTACTATGGACTTTGTGAGTAGTTTGCCATGTACTCCCCGTGGTTCTGATAGCATTTGGGTCATTGTAGATCGGTTGACCAAATCATTTGGTTTCATCTAGATTTAGATTTCCTTCGGTGCCGAGAGGTTAGGTTGTTCTATATGTGTGAGATAGATTGCCTTCATGGAGTGCCAGTGTCCATTATTTCAAACAGAGGTTTAGTGTTCACTTCTAGCTTCTGGAGGACTTTTTAGGAGGAGTTGGGTATTCAGGTTGATCTTAGCATTACATTCTATCCCCAGATTGACGGTCAGTCAGAACGGACTATTTAGTTTTTGGAGGATATGCTCTACGCGTGTGTTATGAATTTAGAGGTCAGTGGGAGGAACACTTAACCTTAGCAGAGTTTGCTTATAATAATAGCTACCACTTAAGTATTAAGATGGCACCATTTGAGGCTTTATATGGCAGGCATTATCAATCTCCGATAGGTTGGTTTGAGACCTTCAAGGTTAGGCCTCATGCTACTGACTTGCTTCATGAGTTATTGGATGGGGTCCTGGTGATTCAGGATGGATTGAACGCTACTCAGAGCAGGCAAAAGAGTTATGCTAATCATAGACTTCGTGCCTTGAAGTTTAGAGTTGGTGATAGGGTTTTCCTTTGAGTATCACCCATGAAAGGCGTGATAAGGTTCTGGAAGAAGGACAAGCTCAACCCTACGTATATTGGACCATTTGAGATACTGTGGATAGTTGTGGAGGTAGCTTATAAGTTATCCTTGCCCCAAGATTTTGCAGCTATTTATTTAGTTTTCCATGTCTCTATACTGCAGTGTTATATCTCGAATGAGTCTCACGTGCTTTGATGGGACTCGATTCTGTTGGATGAGAGGTTCAACTTCGTGGAGGAGCCATTCACCAGAGAATGTCAAACGGTTATGCTCTAGAGAGATTTCAGCGGTTAAGGTTCAGTAGAGACACCACCCAGTCGAGGAGGCTACCTGAGAGATCGAGAGTGAGATGCGGACACAGTATCCCCACTTGTTTGAGCCCTTAGGTACATCTTGACCCTTTACTTTTGCGAACAAACGTCCTTTTAGTAGTGGATATTGTAATGATCCTCCAGGTCATTTTATGTATTTCCACACTATTTTGGTATTTAAAGCTTTCCTATAGCTTCCCTAAGTCATTTATGACTTGCTGGAGCTGACACTTTGGTTACCAGGCATTTCGCTTGGTTTTTTAGAGCCAATTTCCTGTTTTGAAGTCTCCGTTGATAAGAATTGGGTATCGAGCCTAAACATTAGTTAAATGGCCTCGATGCCATTTCTGATAGTTTCTTCAGATCTAGAACATCAATTTTAGGCTAGGGGTACCCTTGGTTTAGGTCTCGAGGTTTTCAGACTCATTTTGGGCTATTGGATGGAAGTTAGTCAAAATGACCATTGGGTGTAGGACTCATTTTTTATCGAAACGACCTCTGATGGAAATTTTAATGGCGCCATTGAGTCTGGAATGTCAAATCTGATAAAGTATCATAGTTCATTTGCATTCACGAGATTCTGAATGAATCCCGAGGGTTCGATCGCAAACTTGGCAAAATGTCAAGTTTGCTGATGCACCCATGTTTTGGCCTTCGCGATCGCGAGGCATGGGCATTCGCGAAGGTGAACGAAACTTGGCCATCACATTTGCGAACTGGATTCCCTGTTCATGAAGGTTGAGCTAGTCAACCGGTCTAAGCTTCCTTCTTCGAGTTTACGGTATATTGGCCTTGTTTGTGAAGGGTAAATCGGGTCAAGCACCATGTTCGCAATGAGGTCTCTGCGTTTGTGAAGAAGGGACCTGTGGCAGTATTTAATGCTGGTAAACCTGATTTCTCTCCCATTTCTCTAAGTCCCAAGTCCCTTTAAACCCTAGAAAGATTAGAGAAAGAGTAGAGTGATCCTTGGGTGTTCGTGGTGAGTTGGAGATGCTATTTTGGTCATTTTCTTATCAATATTTTCGTAAGTTTCCCTTAGTTTCTCATTTAATTCTCTGATCTAAACCCAAATCACGAGATTCTTTGCCGGCTGATTTTGGGTTTGTTTGTGCTCGAAATTTACCCATTTTTGAGGATAAATGATCCTTAAGCCTAGAGGAACATTTTGACGGTTTCAAAGTTTTGATTCTATAAGTGTACCCCACATGAGATTTTTAGCTCGATTTTGGATCCAAAGTATTTAAATACTATATGGGTATGGTTATTCTCATAATAATGCATATATAATTAGTTTTATAGCGTGGAATCGTGCGGACGCTTCTCGACAGGGAAAAACTCTGATTTAGTGGACTTTCTCGGGCACTCGTCGGCGTCCATGTAGGCTAGGCTTACTTTCCTTATAGATTGAGCTTTACTATGGTATTATTATGGTAATGTGCTAGATATGTGTTGGAATTTATGGCTTGGTTGCATGTTTAGTTAAATTGGGAATATTTAGCCTATTAAAGAGATGTTTTAGGTAGAATTGACTTATTCCTCTCCTTCTTGAGTTAAATTGTTGCCTTAGGACTTATCTAGACATAATTAATACCTTGTAGTGGAACTTAAAAGCTTTAATCTAGTTTTTGGTAGAAATTGCCTTAGCATGACCTTTCGGGGTTAGAAACAGGCCCTGCCAGCCCTTTTTATGGTCAAATACCCTGGTTAGCTCCTTGTAGACCTTGGAGGCCTTCTTTCGTAATCTTACATATATTATTGAACCTTAGGTTGATTTTGGTATCTTTCTAATTTTTGACTAGATTTGTTACCTTGTATTTACTTTAAAGACCGTTTCGAGTCTAGAATTTATTATTCACTTATGGCACTAAATTACCGGTTCAAGTATGGCATATATGATACTAAATTCCCGGTTCGAATCAGGCATTCATGGTAATACGGGATGCTCAGATATGGTTTCAGTTGTCGGTTATTTAATATTTATCATTGCTATTGGTTCTTCTCCTGATTGTATCCATCGAGCTTATGGGGACTTATTTAGGTTGATCTTTTCTTGTTTATGCCTTCTAGGCTTATGGGGTCCCAGTTAGCCTATAGTCAGCTTGTCTTCCTTTCGATATTATTTACCTTGTCATTTATTAACTGTTAGCTAGAGTGTTATTCAGGTTTTCCCCTTTATCCTTGACTTTAGTTTATATTCTCATATCTTATTATGCTTTAATTATGATTTAGCTCAGTCGGCCGATAATGTTTATTGAGTACCCATTATTTTGATACTCATACTACCCTTCTGCATATTTTTTTAATGTATATCCTAGTACTAGCTGCCATCGCTGACGTTCTATCAAGCTTGCTCTTAGTATTTGGAGATAGGGTGAGCTTTCAGAGCCGGAGCTGATCCCCTCTTCTTTCTTTACTTTTGGATGGCCTTCAGTTACCATGACTTTCTGTATATTGATACTATTCAATACTCTCTTTTGTATTTAGTGGCTCTTGTACCACCCTTACTAGGTCGTTGGATATTCTTTTGTTCTCTCTCACATGACACCTTTTACTATTGTATTATTTTCTCTCACTTACAATCTTATTGTATGCTTAATTTATGGTATTTATTTTACCTTCCGCCAATTAGCCCATCACTTGTCATTCTAGGCTACGGTTTGGCTTACGTAGTAGTGGGTTAAAATAGGTGCCATCATGACCCAGAAATTGGATCGTGACACTGATGGAGAGAGAACCTTAATCAACAAGGCTTATTTCATCCTCTTCCTCTATTTTGCATGTTCCAGGTAACTTTTTCATATCAAGAGGGTCATAAAGGGGTCTTTGGATGAAGTATCCTTGGTTATGAGCCAACTCTACTATTTCCATTGACATTATGAGTCAAGGAAAACTTAGGAGTAGTTCAACTATGCACAAAAGAAGGCAAGAAAACCAAAACAGCTTCTAAAGAGCTGAAACAAACAAAATGAAACCTTAATTGCATAGGAGGTGCAAAAACCAAAACTAGTGTAAATGATTCATAACTTGAAAGAAACAAGTTAAGTAAAACAAAACTCAACTAAGACTCGAGCAGTCATAAGAAATGAAACACATAACATGAATTAAAAGGAAAGCTTAAACAGTGAACATGAACATACACATAGTCTTCAAAACCTCAATTAACACACTATTTCTGCTCTCATTCAATGTGAGGTTTAGATTATTGAAACAACAAGAAAATAGCCTAGGTTTCTACAACAACAAATCCACCATCTATACTAAATAAACAAGAGGTTAAGAACTAACAAGTAAAATTAGCATGAAATCATCAATTTTAAAGAAGAGTTAAAACAATAAAATGAAGCTCAAACAGTGAAGTATGCAAAATCGAGCATTATCACAACAATACAACAATCCACACTTTCATCACACAAAACATATGGCCTTCAAGCCTCTACAACATATATTTCCAACTCTCACTTAGTGAGATTCCAACTAAATACTACAATGACTATATTATACTAAAAATTACTATGCTACTAACATGACAAAACACCAATAACAGTAACTGAAAATGCAAGAAAGAAAGTGTTTACCTTTTTTGGAGCAGTAAATCGAGACTTAAACTATTGTCAAAATCCTTTAGCCACCATTGAAACACCATTAGTAATTGGAATTCTAAGCTCAAAGGAGTCTTACAAGAATTTCAATCAGAATTTCAACTAGAGGAACACCTTTGCTCGAAATTTCTTTTCGCTCAAATTTTTTTATCTTTAATACTTTCCCTCGTATTAATAGGGGAAGATTTGAGGCTCGATTTTGGAAACTGGCAATGTGGGAAAAGGGGGGTTTGAGGGCTTTTTTGGCTTTCATGAAAGGCTTTTGAATTTTTAAGAGAGGATAAGGTTGTGTGATGAATTTAGTTCGAAATTATACAACCCCTTCCTTGATTCATGACATTTGAACATTGAGGAGCAACCTGTGATTGTTCTAGAACCTTGTAGGTACTATTCTCATAATAGTCACATGCTCCTCGTATGAATTGGGAGGGAGATGAGTGGGAATGTGAACGAAGAAAAAGAGGGAAATTAGGGTTAGGTTTTTTTTAAAGTTGCTGTCATTTTGTTGTTATCATTGTAGTAATGTTATCTCAATGGATATTGGGGAAGAGGGGGTTTAAAAGGTTAAGTGGTATGGGTCAGTCAATAAGGAGGGGGTGGGATTGGTTTAATTAATTAAAGGGGTAAGGGTAGATTTAGGTTATTAAATAAAGGGAAATTAGGCCATTTATTAAATAGCCCTAGATTATGATTTTAGTCAAGATATTCAACTTTTAGCCAAATTGAAAATGAATTGGCCAATTGCATTGCGATTGTGGCCAAACTGATTTCAATTACGGTCAAATTTAATAAATTGGCTAAATTAAAACATAATCCAACATGAATTATCAATCAGTTTAATCTTGAGTTTCTTGGTCAAATAAAATAAAGTAAATATTTTTCAAATAAAACATTTTTAAGTAAGATAGATTTAAATCAAAATTTATCCCGTTAGAATGGATTTTCAAGACGAGTCTTAATTAAAAACTAATTTTTAATAAAATAATTATTTAAATTACAAAAATTACACAATCTCGTACATATAAATATGGAAATGTATAATTGCCACTAAAATGACAAAATTAACCCAAATAAATATTTTAGAAAGTCTTTATCCAAATAAAACAAATGTTTTGATTTTATTTAATACCAAAGAAACTCAGAATTAGACCTAGTTGTGGAGGAGAAAATTTAGGCGTCAATTATCTTTATAGATGACATCCTCATTTATTCTTGGTGTGAGGATGAACATGCAGACTATTTGAGGATTGTCTTATAGACTCTCAAAGATTGCCAGTTATTCGCCAAGTTTAGCAAGTGTTAATTCTAGTTGAAATTAGTAGCATTCCTTGTCCATATCATTTCCAGTGAGGGCATCCAGGTTGATCCTCAAAAGACCAAAGCAGTTAGGAACTGGCCTAGGCCCATCTCTCCATCAAATATCAAGAGTTTCTTGGGTTTAGCTGACTACTATAGATGCTTTGTTGAAGGATTTTCATCTATTTCTTCTCTTATGTACAAATTGACTCAAAATAAGGTAAATTATCTGTTGTCTGATGCTTGCGAGAACGGTTTTCAAAAGTTGAAGACTTGTCTCACTTCTGCTCTAGTTTTGACTCTACCATAGGGTTCAGATAGGCTTGTTTCTTACTGTGATGCCTCCAAAATTGGCCTTGAATGTGTGTTGATGCAGCATGGTAAGGTCATGACCTATGCCTCTAGATAGCTCAAATCTCATGAAAAGAATTACTCGACTTATGATCTTGAGCTAGCATCAATTGTTTTTGCCTTAAAGATTTGAAGGCATTATCTCTATGGTGTTCATGTAGATGTTTTCACAATTCATAAGAGCCTTCAGTATGTATTTAGTTAGAAATATCTAAATCTTTGTCAGAGGAGATTGCTAGAGTTGTTGAAAGATTATGATATGAATGTCTTGTAGCATACAAGTTAGGCCAATGTAGTGGCTGATGCTCTTAGCAGGTTATGTCTATGGGCGTTGTTGCTCATGTAGAGAATGAGAAGAAAGAATTAGTTTAAGAGGTTTACAGGCTTGCTAGATTTAGAGTGTGATTGGTTGATTCAGTTGAATGCATTGTCATGGTTCAGAATCCACTTTAGTAGCCGAAGTGAAGGCAAAGAAAGATAGAGATCCTATTTTGCTAAAGTTGAAAGAAGCTTTCTAAAGTCAGAAAGTTAAGGTTTTCTCCCTAGTAGGAGATGGTGTTCTTTATTGCCAAGGTAGATTATGTGTTTCGGATATGGATAACGTGAGATAGCGAATACTGACAAAAGCTCATCGTTCTCGGTATTCTATTCACCTAGGAGCCACTAAGATGTACTGTGACATACGGGAAGTCTATTGGTTAAATGGCATGAAGAAGGATATCATAGAATTTATGGCTATGTTTTCAAGTTGCTAGCAGGTTAAGGATGAGCACCAAAGACTAGGTGGTAGGACTCAAAATATCAATGTTCCTACTTGGAAGTAGGAAGTGGTGAACATGGAATTCATTACAAGGTTGCCTCATACTTGCTAACAACATGATTCTATTTAGGTTATCTTTGACAGAATGACTAAGTCAGCACATCTTCTGCCTATTAATACTTTAGATTTAGCCAAGGACTATGCCAAACTTTACCTTAGAGAATTGGTAAAGTTGTAAGGGGTCTCTCGAACTATTATCTCGGATAGGGGTACTCAATTTACTTCTCAGTTCTAGAAGACATTTTCGAAGGGTCTTGGTACCCAAGTTCATCTTAGCACAACTTTTCATCCGTAGATAGATGGTTAGGAAGATTAGAACATTCAGACCTTAGAGGACATATTGAGAGCTTGTGTGATCAATTTCAAGTGTAGTTGGGATGATCGCTTGCCTTTGATTGAGTTTGGCTACAATAATAGCTATCACTCAAGTATTCAGATGGCTTTGTTTAAGGCACTTACAGTAAGAGGTGTAGGTCTACGATTGGTAGATTTGAGGTTTGTGAAGTTACTTTGATAGGTCTGATTCAGTCCATGAGGCTACAGAGAAAGCTCAACTAATTAGAGAAAGGCTGAAAATAGCTCAGAGTCAAAAATCCTATGCAAATGTGAGGAGAAGGGAGCTTGAATTCATAATTAGTGATTTTGTCTACTTGAAAGTTTCACCTATGAAAGGGGTGAAGAGATCTAGAAAGAAAGGTAAACTCAGTCCCTGCTATGTGGGTCCTTATAGGACTTTGAGGTGCATAGACAATGTAGCCTATGAGTTAGACTTGCCAACAGAATTAGCTTCAGTGCATATAGCACTCTTACCCTTTGACCATCAGGTTCGTAAGATAAGAAACAAAGATGTCACTTCAGTGAAAGTCCTTTAGAGAAATCAGCTAGTTGAGGGAGCTACTTGGGAAGCAGAAGCAGATATGATAACCAAGTACCCTCCTCTTTTCCCTTCAAATTCAATTCTATCTTAAGGTAATAGTTTCCTCCTTAATACTCCTCTCAACTTCATGTCCTTCAGCTACTCTCATGTCTTAATATGCATTCATATTTCATGAGTTCATTCTAGTCCATGTTTCAGTCAGAAATTCAGTTATCATGTCAGTATTTGTCTTTCTCAACCCAGTTTGGGATTACAACTCTTTCCCTATCTTTTCATCTTAGTTGGTCTTCATTTGAGGATAAATATTTTTTTTTTAGGTAAATAAACAATTTTCTTTATTATAGTAGGAATTACAAATCAGAAAAAAGAACTAAAGCTACAACAACTTCAGTTCAACAGCAACAAAGAACTTCATGCCAACTAGACTAGGACCTCTATTCTATTGGATCACATAGGATAGTAATTTAGATTTCTTGGTCTTCTTTCCACTCCAGCATTAAGATTTCCCCTATGACACACCTCTTGAATACTAATCTCTGATCATCTGGCCTGCAGTTCTAGTTCTCCCTTGAAACACCCTTAAGTTCCTCTCCTTTCAAATATGATACACACAGAGAGCTGCTACTAATCTAAAGAGTATGACATTAGCGCTCTTACCCTTTCGTGCAACCATTCATGCTAATTTTTGTTGTCAGTTAACAACTGTATGGATGATGCCCTACTAATTCAATAACATTTTCCAGATATAAGCAGTGTACGGGCATTCAAAATACAAGTAATTGATGCTCTCCCATCCAGTGGTGCACAAAGGATACTCAACTGTATTACCAATTCTCCATTCATCAAGTTTGTCGCTCATATTCAACCTTTGATAAGCAGCAACTCTAAACATGAAGAGCAACTTAGGTGCACCGATATTGTTACTTACCAATCTTCTCCAAGGAACTCAAGGGAATGGACCTTGCAAGTCTTTATACATTTTCTTGATGCAGAAGTTTGTCATGGATTCATATTGCTAAAAAGTATATCCTACAGCCTCAAAATATTTCTTCCCTTTTAGAATCTTTCTCACCAGCCAAGAAGCCTGCTTTGGGTCTGTGTCCCAGATTGAGCCCCTCTTGATGTAATAGTTGTGGACCCACCTAACCCATAATTTATCTTTTTTCTGACTGAGGTACCACAACAGCTTTGCAATGTCTACTTTGTTCCATATCACAAAGTCTACAATATTTGACCCTCGTGCAGTGTTAGGCTTACAAAGATCCTCCCAAGCAATAAGAGTTTTTTGCTAACTTTATTTTCCCTGTCCATAGTAACCTTCCACATATAGCAATAATCATAGCCATCACCTTCTTAGGTAGCACAAACACCTGTGACCAGTAGTTTTGAATGGCCAATAACACATTTCTAATGAGTTGCACCTATCCTGCATATGAGAGTAGTCTTGCTGCCTATGAGGTAATCCTTCCCACCATCTTATTTAGCAATGGTTGACACTAGATGCAAGATAGCCTTTTAGTACTTAAAGGAACCCCTAGGTCCTTAAAAGGTAAGTCACCCTTGTTAAACCCTAATATCTGAAGAATTTTCATCTGATTAACCAACGAAACCCCTCCAAAGTAGATGGAGCTCTTCCCTTTATTCGAGTATTATAACACCCCAAAAGTTTCTAAGACTCCATTTTAGACTTAGCACAAAAAACCAGTCAGTATCTTAGAAAATTCTTCATAGAATGACTCAGGCAATGAGTCATTGTCAGAGCTAATAAATCACTGGGTGAGCCATCTTGAGGATTATCCAAAAAATTCTTTAAGATTGAAATTAAGACCAGTGGCAATGAGTGGAGGCCACGAGTCATGACATCTATCTACAAGTCATCGTATGACTTGTAGGGTGCCTATTCAGTCCAGCAGTCATTTAAATATAGTTTTATTCCTAATTATATGACATGTCAAGAACCAAGAACCATTACATAAGCATGATATGATTATTTGGTGTGATTTAAGGTCTTAAGAAGTCCTTAACACCTAGTTGAATTGGAAAATCATTTTCCGACCAAGTTCTAGAGTAAGATTCTTCTTGGGTCAATTTCAAATGATCATTACTCCTAGTATAGGAAGATTTAGTGTCCCAATATCCACAAAATTAAATGTACTTGAATCCTCTTTCCAATGCCACCGACCATTTGTAAATTTCATAGTGGAGTAAAAGGTTATGGCCATTTTAGTGAAGTACTGTCAAAGTTGTCAGTGGCTATGACTGACACAACAGATTTTTGGGTGACCCTATAGGTCATTCCCTAACTAGTAAGGATGGCATACGAAAGTGAAAAATGGGTCCTAGATGACAACTCAGGCTATGACTCATCCTCAAACCCTATGGGCAGTCAAGTGAGTCGTCAGGACTTTTTTTAGAGAATTTTTAAAGGGTTGTTCGGCCTTTTTCCAGTCTTTTAACACCTAAACTATGTTGTTTAAGGGATACTTGGGGGGTTTTTAAAGGGATTTAAATGTTCTTTCCTCCTCATTCTCACCCAAACACTTAAAATAAATAATTAAAGTGACCCTTCCTCTTCAAGGCAAAAAACTAGGGTTTATCATCTTCAAGCTTCAAGTTCAACATTTGTAGCAAGGTTTTGACTTCCAGGTATGTGAGATATTATCCATTAGTATCTATTCACCCATTGATTCCATAATTCAACTTAGTTCTTCAGTAACTTTATTCTTTAGAGCTTAGGACAGTTCGTCAGTAAATTCATTCTTTAGAGCTTAGGATTTTCATGAAAAGTATGAATTTCTTTATGTGTCGGTTCCTCATCATGAATAGTCCATAAATACATGTTTTCCCATGAAATTTAGTACCTTTATAGTTTTATGTTTATGACCTTCAATATATTGATATTCAATGTTTTGGACTTGTATTGTATGAATTCATATTTTATTCAGAACATAGAAACTATCATGAATAATTCTATTCTTCAGATATGGTGGGTTATGAACACTCGATAACTTATATTTTCATAAATTGATAGTTGAATATTCAGTTCTTTAGTTCCACATGACTTAGAATGCTTTCAGATAAAGTGTTTATCATATTTTAGTCTCAAACTTTTGTATTATTGAGTAACTCAGTTTAGAAGTTTAATTCAGTTGGGAGTAGTACTTAGAACCAAACAGATTCAGGAATGAAGGATCACCCATCACTTAGGCTGGGAACTCTAGTAGAAGTCTCTAAGTCCCAAAACTATGTTACCACCGTCAGTTTTAAAGGGTCACCTATCAGATAAGGATGACACCTTAGTCCTTTTGGACAACAGTTTAGTGGATCCACGTCAGTCAGAGTTCATACCCCTGGCAAGGTATAAAGTGCCCTCCCAGCTGGGTACAGGTTGGAGTCCGTTTAGCTTAGATGCAGTATGTCTGTTAATAGTAGCTCCCATAGTTCAAACCCAACTATTCATGATCTCATACTTAATTTATTTAGTTAAGTATTGATCAGTTATATGATTATTTATTTAGGTCATTGTATCAACTTATATTCATCAGTTCCATGCTAGGTTTAGTTCTTTATGTTCAGCATGTTCAACTTTATATATTTTAGTGCATATTTTACATGTTCAGTATATTTAAAGTACTAACCGCATACTTTCTTTTGTCGTATATTGTTTTAGAATATAAGTTCAAACACTCAGCATCCAGCTCACAGTTAGCATGATCTCGTACTTATCATAGTAGAAGAATATGGCGAGTCCTCATCTTTCAAGGATGAGACTTATGATCATTTCATTATTTTAGTCATTTGAGTTTTTAGATAGTTAGAGTTAGCTGGGGCTTTGTCCCAGTAACTCATCTAATTTAGAGGCTTTCAAACAGATAATAGATTTTCAACTTTTTGGTTATGTTAGATAATTTTTATATTGACTTTACTATAGAGTTTTGTTTTGGATACTATAATATCATTTAGATTTTAGCTTCCGCTCAGTATTCATCAGTCATATACAATTTTCTTAGTGTCATGCCAGACCATGGGTTAGCTTAGGGCTCTAAGCACCATGTTATGACTAGGGGGTAGTCTCGGGTCGTAACATAAAGAGTGTGATATTCCAAAAACAACCTTTAAAACTTGATATGGTGACTATAAATTTGTGGTTACATCTTTTGGTCTAACAAATGCTCATGCAACTTTTATAGACTTGATGAACAGGGTCTTGAAATAGTATTTGTATATGTTCATTATTTTCTTCATAAATGACATGCTTGTCTACTCTCGGAGTGTGGAAGAGAATTTAGATTATTTATAAGCTGTGCTGCAGACTCAAGAATCGACAATTGTTTGCTAAGTATAGCAAGTGTGAGTTTTGGCTGAAATCAGTTGCATTTCTTGATGATGTTGTGTTAAGTGATGGTGTGCAGGTAGACTCTCAAAAGATAGATGCAGTAAAGAACTAAACTAGACCCACTTCTCCATCAGAAATTAGGAGCTTTCTAGGTTTCTCTAGTTACTACAGGAGGTTTGTTGAGGGGTTCTCATCTATTGCTTCCCCACTGACTAGGATGATGCAGAAAAAGGATAAGTTTTAGTGGTCCAAAAATTATGAGAAGAGCTTTCAGGAGTTGAAGGCTCGACTTACTTCTGCTCTAGTTTTGACTTTGTAAGAAGGTTAAGATGTTTTTGTAGTCTATTGTGATACTTCTAGAGTTGTAACACCCTAACGGTTCCTAGTAAGTAAACTTAGCTTTAATCAGATAACTAGTCAGTTGTTCCATAAATCTGCACCAAAATGACTCACTATACGGGTCGTATAGTGATGCCATGGGCTATGGGCTGACTCGCTCTAAGTGGTAGAAACAAAGTCTAGAAAATATAGAAATGTTACCTAGTTGCTACGACTTGAGGGTACGAGTCGTAAGACTAGAATATGAGTCGTTAAGTGACTCATACTGATGAAAAACCCAAAAGATAGCATTTTGCTCTCAAGTGCCAAGAGTCCTTGCCAAAACTCATAGGTAGATCTCATGAGTCGTGGGATGTAATCATGCCCTAAGACAGCAAATCCAGGCTAGGGACAAGGAGTTAAGGTCCGACCCAATTTTTACTGAAATTTGAGATATAGTAAGTTGTAATTGAAACCCTAATGTTGGGATTAGTTTATTACTTGGTTTCCTACATTAGACTTGGATTTTTACTTGTGAATATTTGGATCTGATGGAGGATTTCAATGAGCATATTGGTATTATTTCTCTTTATCTTACTATCTTGGCTAATTTCCTCAACAGGGGTTGTGTGATGATTGAGTAGTGATTAATTCATGGGTAGTGTTTATTTTTCTTCCTAAGTGATTATTTTTTATGGGTTTAGCCATTACTCCATGTTATCAACCAAAAATTAGAGGTTGCAAACTCTAATTGAGCTTAGATCCTTTATCATTCTTGAAAGAGGGGATAATGGTGAGAAGCAATGGTTAACAATGACTTGATTCTTATCATTTAATGATACGTATTAGAAATAAGGCTATCATTTAAGGTTGTTGTTTGGTATGATGAAACACATGTGATGGTTTGAAAAATTCCACATGAAAAATTTACACATGTGATGGTTTGAAAAAGTCCACATGAAAAATTTAGTGTTTTATTGAAAGATTAACATTAAGACTCAAAATCTAGCCTATCCATGACTTCAATTGAATCAAAGTAAATATTCACTCACCTATGTTTGCATTCAAACTCATGATAACACAATCCCAAGTTACCTTGTCATTTGATTATACCTGTTAAGTTCTCGTTATTTCAAATCCAATTCAATATTGATAATTTGAATCGAAAGGGGTTCAAAATTACTTGCAAAACCCTCGATTTTGTATTTATTGAATTTTAATTATATGAACAAGCATTTAGTGTATTATTGCACTCTAAGGTGAACCTTTCTTGTTCATTCCCTGTGGGATCGACCCCGACTCATGAGTTGGGTAAATATATTACTAACAATCGTATATATCTCAACCTATGTAATTGAGCATTTTAAAAAATGTCATCATTGGCGGGGAATGAAATTTACCATTCATTTATTGTAGTGTTGTGAATCATTTGTGTTAGCAATATTTTGAATTTACTTTGTTTGTTGTTTTTATTTTGTTTAGGTAAAAATATATGCCACCACGGTATTGATACCACGACTTTTGTTGGGCAATTTGAGGATGATGACCATTTGGGAGATGCTAGAAGGGCTAGTGCTATTCTTCTACCACCAATGGTGGGCAATGTAGCTTTCCATGTTACTAACACCAGGCTTCACTTACTTCAAATAAAAAGGATGTTCGGCGGTCAATCTTATGAGGATGCAAACATGCACTTAAATAATTTCATTTATATTTACATCCCTGTTGACATAACAAATATCTCTCAAGAATCCATTTGGTTGCAATTTTTCCCTTTCTCACTAACGGGAGAGGCGGGAATTACTCGAAGGGTCCATTACATAATTTGTTGACCTAATGAAGCTTTTCTTGATTGATTTTTTCCTCTGTCTTGTATACTTCAACTTCGAGACTAAATCACAAACTTTCGCCAATTGAGTAGTGAACCTTTATATGGTGGGTCTATGATGAACAAAACATTTAGAGTTGCTATGGGCTTGCTTGACCAAATGACAAAGCAAAATCAAGCTTGGAACACCTAATATGCCAAGTTGGCCGTGGAGGGTCCCTCTTTGTCTTTTGTGAGCCAAGAGTAAAGGAAAAAGGATAAAGAGCGAGATGAAAACATGTCCAAGATTATGATACAAATGGGTCTCTTGACGAAACATTTTATGGGATCAAACTCCAAAGTGATTGTGTCATAGCTTCAAGAGGAAATAAAGCTTATGAGGATGATGATGTCGATTCACTTAATGAGGAGATTCACTTTTTGTCTAATCAAATGGGTTGTTCCCGACCTACCTATCAAAGGCAAGGCAGGAATCAATGTTGGAAGGATAGAGATCGAGATTAGAGGGACAAGGATCGAGATTGGAGAGATCGTGACTGTGATCATGATTGGAGGGAAAAGAAAACTGAGAGATATCATGATTAGAGGTATAAGTATCATGATCATGATAGATATATCCCACGTCATGATGGGTAAAAGGCCAAAGATTCCACCTCCGTAGCACCAGAGTGCTACAAAAAGGAAGTTGTGCTTTCTAGAATTCTTAACAAAGATGAAGGGAGTCACAAGATCCTCAAAGAAATGAAGAGTGACTTCTCTTTATTAAACCAAACCGTCACTTCTCATGCGGCTTTGATTAAATAACTCAAAACCCAATTAAGCCAAATCTCGGCTCACCTCAATCCTAGACAAAAGGGAGGGCTCCCTACTGACACCATTACAAATCCTAAGGATAATGCTCATTGCATGGACATTATCACTAGGAGCCAAAAGACACGTGATAGTGAGGTAGTAGATCTCGATGATGATCCCAATGATGAGGTGGTTAAAGATCAAGCATATGTAGATCGAAAGAGGGTTGACAAGACGAATGAAGAAGTTTCTATTCCCAAAAAGTTGAATATTGAAATACCGAGGGAAGTTTAAAATGTGGTTGAGAATAAAGAGAAACAACAAGTGGTAAATGAAAATATTTCAAAACTAGAGAAAAGCCCGATTATATCAAAGCCAATAATCAAGATACCTCCTCTATTCCCACAAAGACTCAAGAAGAAGGAGGACGATACTAAATTCAAAGAAATTCTCTCTAAGTTCAAAAATTTATCCGTGAATATCCCATTGGTAGAGGCCTTCCTTAAAATGCCCGATTGCACCAAGTTTTTAAGAACTTGGTAACCAAAAAAAAAATCATGGAGTTTGAAACAGTTGAAGTATCACATAATTGTAGTGGGATAATGTGTAGTAACATGGTGGTGAAGAAAGAATATCCTTGGGCATTTACCATTCTGTGTACTATTCATGTTTATCAATTTGGCAAGACCTTGTGTGATCTAGGAGAGAGCATAAATTTGATGCTTTTGGCCATTTTTAAAAAGTTAGGCTTTTGAACTCCCAAAGCCACCACTATGAGGTTATTGATGGCGGATCGATCTATAAAGAGAATGGTGGGAGTACTCTATGACGTGCTTGTTTGAGTTGATATATTCATATTCCCCATTGATTTCATTGTTCTTGATTGTGAGATCGACTATAAAGTCCCCATCATTATTGGTAGACCCTTCTTGGTTACTAGAAGAGATCTCGTTAATGTAGAGTGTGGTGAGTTTAATTTTTGAGTCAATGTTGATAAATTCACCTTTAATGTATGTAGGTCCATAAAGCAATGGAGTGATTTGCAAGTGATCTCGGTTATTGATGTAACTTGTGATGTGATTGCCAATACATTGGAGGCGGATCTTATAAGTAAGCCATTAGAAGTGGTCTTATGGAACTATTAAAGTGAATATGTTAAAGATTATCATGAAGTTATAGCTTTTTTGATCGACTTTGGTTCATACAACAAGAACCCAAACAATCTTGACCGTTATATAAAGAATGAGGAGATTCCTCCCGCCAAACCATCAATAGAAGAACCTACAAAGATTAAACTCAAGACGCTCTCTCCTCATCTTTGATATGTATTTTTGGGGCAAGATAATATGTTGCCCGTCACTATAGCGGCAGACTTGTTGTTATGGAAAGTTGAGGCTTTGAAATTGGTGTTGAGAAAATTCATAAGGGCTATTGGGTGGACTATCAAAGATATTATTAGGATCCCCTCTAGAATTTGCACTCATAAAATCAAATTGGAGCCCAAATGTGTGCCAAGCATGGAGCATCAAAGGAATTTGAATCCTCCAATGAAAGAGGTGGTTAAGAAGGAAATCATCATGTGCTTGATGCGGGTGTACTGTATATAATCTTAAATAGCACTTGGGTGAGCCCAGTGCAATGTGTCACTAAGAAGGGAGAAATTATGGTGGTTCCCAATCAGAATAATATACTTATCCCTGCTAGGCCAGTTACGAGTTGGCGAGTGTGTATGGATTATCGAAAACTCAACTCATGGACTGAAAAGGACAACTTTTCTATGTCCTTTATGGATCAAATGTTAGATTGTTTGGTGTGGCGAGGTTGGTATTGTTTTCTTGATGGGTATTTCGGGTAAAACCAAATCTGCATAGCCCCCAAAGACCAAGAGAAAACCACTTTAACATGTCCATACGGTACCTTTGCTTTCAAATGCATGCCTTTTGGGTTGTGCAATGCTCCCACCACGTTCCAAAGGTGTATGTTGTCAATATTTTCAGACATGGTGGAAGACACAATGAAAGTTTTCATGGATGACTTTTTTGTAGTGGTTTGAAGCTTGTCTTGAGCATTTGGGCAAAGTCATCCAAAGGTGTGTTGAAAAAAACCTTGTTCTAAATTGGGAGAAATGTCACTTTATAGAGAATGAAGGAATTGTACTTGAGAATAAGATATCGAGGAAAGGCATTCAAGTTGACCAAGCCAAAGTTGAAGCAATTGCCAAGTAGCCTCCTCAAATCTCCGTTAAAGGTGTACAAATATTTTTAGGGCATGCCGGCTTCTATCGATGATTTGTAACACCCCGTACATTCCTAACCCTACTTGACGATGTTGAGCAATGCTTACTTAGGTGTCGAGAGCCATACATACGTATTTGGTAATGCTATGGATGAGATACTTGACTTTTGGCCTCGCAAATGTGATTAAACCTTCATAGGAGGTGTTTTATGATTTTCGTGGAACATTTGTGGGGTTCAAAATGAGGCTAAGAGGACCTCTAAACAAAGTATATTAAGGTTAAGAAGTAAGTTAAAGAATAGGACTTGAAGTATCTAACCAAACCCGCGAAGAGAAGTCGAAAAATGGAATTTTCAAAAAATCTAAGTGTGGGGCACGCCAAAGGGCGTTCCACGCCGCTCTGGGCTAAAATTTTTAGTCCAGAGGCAGCAAGTTGGCGCTCCCAAGGGTGTGCCACGCTGGTTTTTCCACTTTTTCGAAAGTTGGAAATTTCTAAGTTCCAAAGGTATCCGGGGTCGTACCGAGCCAATTTTTGCCACATTTCTTATACAACCACGAGTATATACATGAAATGAATGACATATTATATTGGTATGATAAAATTACTCGAGACCGAATTTGGAGTAAAAATGACAGTTTTGCCCTTAAGGTCAAAATAAGCCAAACGTGGCTAGAATCACTTCTTTTTGGGATTGAGGCTACGGATATGAATAGCATGAGTGGGAATATTATTGTAATACGTATAAGATGACTTAAACACGAGAAATTATTGATTTTATTGGGTTAAGTGAAGCCCAAAATGGGGCAAAAGACATGGGTCACATGACCCAATCTTCTATTGACTAAGTCAATATAACATTAAATGCCAAGAATGGCTAAGGATGACCCCAAGGACTATATATAGACCCAAAAATCAGATTTTATTCAATTGGAACTCTCATGTTTATCTAGATATTTTCTCCAACATTCTCTCAAACCCTAAAGAACTCAAAGTCAATTTTGGAGCAAGATCATCACTTTTCAAGTTTGGGTAAGTGATTAGTGTTATGGATTAATGTATTATATGCATGAAAGAGTATGTAAATCATGTTGGTTGTGCTTGGAAATGTTGGACATGGTACCTTGTGCTTTTGTATAAGATTTGTGATCCATGGGATTCAAGATTGAATTAGGACTTGTGCCTTTGATGAAAAAGCATGGTATGGATAAAATACGAACATGTATGGTGTTATTTTGTCATTAAACTTGTTATTTTTCTATAAGTGTAAATTGGGGGATTTTGGCCGATATGTGCTATGAAGTGTATTAAGGTGAATTGATGGATTATTTTTGATGTGGTGTGGATAAGAAAGTGTAAAGGAGAAGTGTTGTGGTGAAATGTATTGATTATCATGTATTGGTCAATGTTGGGAATATTGTGGGATTTTTGGAATAATAATTTCATCAATGGTTTTTTCAAGGGGAAATGTCATGTTTAAAGGCAAACATGTAACCCATTGATAATATATGCATTTGTAAAGTAGTTCATGGTTAATGTGAATCCCGTTATGTATTTATGTTGTAGAGTGACATATAAAGAAGGAGCAGGACTATTGTATGCACATCTAGGATTGTATATCCGTATTGAGAGTACAAGGTATGTAAGGTTACTCTGTCCGTATCATTCTGCGGCAAATAGTATTCATATTAACATTACACTTGTCCTATTCCGAAATGTGCTAAGGTATTCTATATCCGGTTATCCATGGTCATTGTCATATATTTGCTACTCATTGATCAATTGTGAACCTCATGTCTTATATTCATGGTTAATGTTCCAAAAGCTCAAACCCAATGTTCTAATAGTGATTATACTTATGCCTCTTGTTCATGGATTATTGTCCAATGTTTCCCATGGTGCTATGGTTCTAATAATGTTATGTTGCCAAGTTATTCACATGTTTCTCACTCATTGGTTAATGATCCAAAGCTTCCAACAATTTTATGCTCCAAAGTTCAAAGTGATGTTATGACTATCAAAGTGTCAATCTCAAAGTAAGGAACAATGTAATGTATATGTGGTCAATGATCAAGTACGGGTGGCAGCTTTGGGGGTGAAATGCCTAGCTCGAAATGATCCTGACAGGGGGCAGCTCTAGGGGTAATAACCTAGTTTGAGCCGAAGCTGAAATGTTGTATGGGTGGCAGCTCTAGAGGTACTAACCTAGCTTGAGCCAATCCCGATATATTCATTGATTCATAGGGTGGTAGCTCTAGGGGCATAAGCCTAGCTCAAGCCGATCCCAACATAACATGATGTTATGCTTAAAACCCACTGTTCAGTCGGGGCCCGGGTATCATAGGTCACAAGCGAAGATGAATAATCATTAAATTAAAAATACAAAGAAAGTACCGAAAGCAATATACATGGTTTCCAAAGTACAGAATAGTGACTCATCTACATTGTGACTTATCTATATTGGTTATGCATTTGAACTTGAGATCTTTGACATATTTTTATATCATATAAGTTTCATGTGGCCTTACATACTCAGTATATTTTTTGTACTGACCCCTCTTGGGGAATTTACCTTACTTGCTGCAGGCGCAGGTACTTGTAGGCCTCCACAGTAGGTTGCCAGTTGTTGCAGATTTTTGGTGAGCTCCAGTTAGTTCGGGGCTTCTCCGATTCACTATTGTACATATGTTTTGGTGTTGTACATGTTGTATAAAGCGGGGACTTTTCCCGACTTTTAGTTCATTTTGGTCAATCCATTGTTAGAGGCTTTTGTAGACGGTTGTGGGTGTATAAATATAAAAGGTATATGTCGTTTTTGACTTGGTGGCCTCAACGGCCAAGTTTCGCATATGTGAAAATATATATATCATGTTCCATGATTCCATTGTCGATAGCCAAAGTTATTATGTGATTATGGATTTCTTATGGCATGTAGATGATTGAATAGAGACAAAGCTTGGTTCTCTCGGGCCTTGTCGGCTACGAGTGCCAATCCGTCCTGAAGGGATTCGGAGCGTGACAAAAGTGGTATCAGAGCATGTCGTTCTAAGGGTGTCTACAAAGCCGTGTCTGAGTAGAGTCTTACTTATCAATGTGTTGTGCACCATATTTATAAGTAGGAGGCTACGGGACATTTAGGATGTTGTTTCTTTTCTTCACTTCTACATCGTACAATAGAGCCAGTGTTGTTAGTTAAATCATATCTGACCATGGTGATTGGTTTCTCTTTGATATAGAAAATGCCGATGATAAGAAGAGGTCGAGGAAAAAGTAAGAGAATAGATAGAATTGCTGGTGAAGGAACCAGTATACCACCACCTGATCAAGTTAATCAAGGCGATACTGAACATAAATTTGTGTCACGAGCTTCCTCCACTCCCTCTATACCAGAAGAGTCGAGTAGGAGAAGCGTACCTGTAGAACCACCAGTCAATGCCACAGATCAGGATCTTAGAAATGCAGTTCAGATGTTGACACAGTTAGTGGCAGCCCAGAGTCAAGGAAGAGCTGGACCAATGACACATGATGATAATGCAACTAGAGTGGCAAGTCGCAGAACACAGGATTTCTTGAAACTGGACCCTCCTATCTTCACAGGGTCAGATCCAAAAGCAGATCCACAGGACTTCGTGGATCAAATTCAGAGGGCCTTGGAAGTTATGCACGTGACGGGGGTAGAGACAGTTGAACTTGCTGCGTACCGATTAAAAGGAGAGGCAATATTGTGGTACGATGATTGGAAGAAATCACGTGATATTGGTGCAACTCCACCTACTTGGGACGAGTTTAAAGTGGCTTTCCTAGATCATTATCTTCCTTATGAGATCCGCGAGGCACGTGCGGATCAATTTCTAAATCTCCGTCAAGGAAATTTGAACGTCAGGGAATATAGCTTGCAATTTAATTCCTTGGCTCGATATGCGCCAAATGTTGTGGCTACGATGACAGACAGGGTCCATAGATACATGGACAGACTAGAGCCATATTTGGTAAGGGATTGCACCATTCCTGCCTTGAACAAAGACATGGATATAACGAGAATTCAGGCCTTTGCCCAGAAAATGAAAGATCAAATACAGAGACGAAGGGTACATGAATTTGACAGGGGACAGTCCAAACGGGCTAGACCTATGGGACCACCTATGATGTCCCAAGAAGGATCTAGGCCCCGTATGTTTTTGAGACCACCTAGACCATCGTTCTCTTATTCCACAGGGGGTGCTCACTCACAGTTTCGAGGGTCTAGGGGTGGTCCATCTGGGCAGAGTAGCGGAGTTCACGGATCACAGGCAGCAGGTTTTCCTCGTCAGCAGTGTCAGCACTGCCGGTGTATTCCTGCAGGTACATGCAGAGTGGGGACAAATGCTTATTTCTGGTGCAGCATGACAGGACACATGATGAGGGAGTGTCCCCAGAGGAGTATGGGTGGTGTAGCACGACCGATAGGATCGGCCGTTGCGTCATCAACATCGGTCCCTTCTTTGGGCCGAGGTGTTCAGTCGGTTGGCAGGGGTAGGGGTGCCAGAGGAGCAGCCAGTACTAGTGGGGTCCAGAATCGCACTTATGCTTTAGTGGACCGACAGAATTCAGAGGCTTCCCCTGATGTTTTCACAGGTACATTACTCATATCCTCACATAATGTATATGCATTGATTGACCCTGGTTCTATATTTTTCTATGTTACTCCATTGGTTGCTGCAAAATTTATAAAGGCACCAGAATTATTAATTAAATCAATTAAAGTGTCTACACCGGTTGGTGAATATATTATTGCAAAGAGAGTATATCATAATTGTGTGGTAACGGTGTGTGGTCATGATGCATTGGCTGATCTCATTGAATTAGACATGGTGGATTTTGATGTGATCATGGGAATGGATTGGTTGGCCTCTTGTTACGCTACGGTAGATTGCCGGGCCAAGAAGGTGCAATTTTGTTTTCCGCAAGAAAATGTTCTTGAATGGCAGGGTAATGTAGGGGCACCACGAGGAAGATTTATTTCCTATTTGAAAGCCAGAAAAATGATTGCTAAAGGATACATATGTCATCTAGTACGGGTGAAAGATACAGAAATGGAACCACTAAATCCGCAGTCGGTTCCAGTGGTTAATGAATTTCTAGATGTGTTCCCAGAGGATCTTCCAGGCTTACCCCCAGAACGGGAAGTAGAATTTGGCATTGATGTGATACCGGGCACTCAGCCTATTTCTATTCCTCCATGTAGAATGGCTCTTGTAGAATTGCGTGAATTAAAGGAGCAAGTGAAAGATTTGCTGGACAAAGGCTTCATTAGGCCTAGTATGTCCTCGTGGGGTGCGCTGGTATTATTTGTGCGAAAGAAAGATGGCACTTTGAGAATGTGCATTGACTATCGACAGTTGAATAAGGTAACGATCAAGAACAAATATCCCCTCCCTCGAATTGATGATTTGTTTGATCAGTTACAGGGTGCCAAGTGTTTTTCAAAGATTGACTTGAGGTCGGGTTACCATCAAGTCAGAGTTAGAGAAAAAGATGTACCCAAGACAGCTTTTCGAACACGGTATGGCCATTATGAATTCTTAGTTATGTCATTTGGGCTAACAAATGCACCAGCTGTGTTTATGGATTTGATGAATAGGGTGTTTAAACCATTCTTGGACGTGTTCATCACGGTATTTATAGATGACATCCTGGTTTATTCAAGATCACCAGAGGACCATGCTAACCACTTACGAAAAGTGTTAAAGATTCTCCGTGAGCGGAAGTTGTATACCAAATTCTCTAAGTGTGAGTTTTCGTTGAAATCAATTGTATTTTTGGGCCACATAGTGTCAGATGAAGGTATACAGGTTGATACACAGAAGATTGAAGCAGTGAAAAGTTGGCCAAGACCTACGACACCCACAGAGATTCATAGTTTTCTTGGACTGGCAGGTTATTACAGAAGATTTGTGGAAGGTTTTTCCTCTATTGTTGCACCATTAACAAAGCTTACACATAAGGCAGTAAAATTTCAGTGGAATGATGCGTGTGAGAAAAGTTTCCAAAAGTTGAAAGATAAATTAACCTCCACACCAGTTTTAGTGCTTCCCGAAGGTATCGAAGGTTATGTAGTGTATTGTGATGCTTCCGGGGTTGGCCTCGAATGTGTGTTGATGCAACATAGTAATGTCATAGCATATGCCTCACGATAGTTGTGGCCACATGAGAAAAATTATCCCACATATGATCTTGAATTGGCAGTGGTAGTTTTTGCTCTAAAGATATGGCGTCATTATTTGTATGGAGTCCATGTTTATATCTATACGGACCACAAAAGTTTACAATATCTCTTTAAGCAAAACGAACTTAATTTGAGGCAACGAAGGTTGTAAGAGCTCTTAAAAGACTATGACATTGATATTCTTTATCACCCAGGCAAAGCAAATGTAGTAGTTGATGCATTGAGCCGTAAGGCAGTAGAAAGCACTAGTGGCCAGTTGAATGAAAAGCATGAGATAATCAAAGATTTGAATCAATTAGCCAGCTTGGGAGTTCGCCTTATTAAATCCTCAGATGATAGAGTTATTATGGAGAATGCAGCAGAATCCTCCTTAATAACTGAAGTGAAAGAGAAACAGTTTGCGGATTCTATGTTATTGCAGCTAAAGGAAAATGTACAACAGGATTTGACAAAGGCATTTGATCTTACACAGGAAGGGGTACTTCAATGTCAAGGAAGATTATGTGTACCGGATGTAGATGACCTGAGGACATGGAATTATGACAGAGGCGCATCATTCACGCTATTCTATTCATTCGGGTGCTACTAAAATGTACCATGACTTGAAAGAAGTGTATTGGTGGGGAAATATGAAAAAGAACATTGCAGAGTTTGTCGCTCAATGCCCGAATTGTCAACAAGTGAAAGTGGAACATCAGAAACTGGGAGGTTACATGTAATGTATCAATCTTCCAGTCTGGAAATAGGATATGATTAATATGGATTTCATTACAGGTTTGCCTCGTACATTGCGGAAGTTTGATTCTATATGGGTTATAGTGGACAGACTTACCAAGTCAGCGTATTTTCTACCGATCAAGACGACCTATACAACAGAGGATTATGCGAAGTTGTATGTGAAAGAGGTAGTGCGATTGCATGGTATTCCACTTTCCATTATATCAGAAAGAGAAGCACAGTTCACCGCGCACTTTTGGCTATCTTTCCAGCAGAGCTTGGGTACACGGGTGAATTTGAGTACGGCTTTCCATCCTCAGACTGATGGACAAGCAGAACGTACTATTTAGACACTTGAAGATATGCTACGAGCTTGTACGTTAGATTTTCAAGGCAGTTGGGATGACCATTTGCCTTTTATTGAATTTGCGTATAACAATAGCTATCATTCAAGTATTAAAATGGCACCTTATGAAGCTTTGTACGGAAGGAAATGTAGATCACCAATAGGATGGTTTGAAGCAGGTGAAACTGCTTTACTTGGGCTAGATATCGTTCATCAGGCTATGGAAAAGGTTAAGGTGATCCAACAATGGTTACAAACGGCTCAAAGTCATCACAAGTCATATGCCGATGTTAGAAGAAGAGGTCTTGAATTTGCCATAGGTGATTGGGTGTTTTTAAAGGTGTCGCCGATGAAAGGGGTGATGCGGTTCGGAAAGAAAGGGAAATTGAGTCCACGTTACATAGGCCCATATGAAATTATTAGAAGATTTGGGCAAGTTGCGTATGAATTAGCACTACCTCAAGAACTTTCCTCAGTCCATCCGGTATTTCATATTTCGATACTTCGAAAATGCATAGGAGATCCATCTCGTATTGTTCCAATTGAAGATGTTCAAGTTACGGAGGATCTTACTTATGAAGAGGTACCCATTTCTATTCTAGATCGACAAGTAAAGAGATTGAGGAACAAAGACATAGCTTCCGTAAAAGTTCTTTGGAGAAATCAACAAGTAGAGGAGATCACATGGGAAGTGGAAGAGATGATGAAATCCAAATAGCCCCATCTATTTCAAATGGACCAAGAAGTTCAAAGTCCGGAAGTGGAGCAATAACAAGTAAGTCTCCATGAGCCTTACGTGTTTATGTATATGTATGCTAATGTAGAGATGCAATTGTTGTAATTGAAGCGATATTGTTAACATTCGAGGACGAATGTTCCTAAGGGGGGAATAATGTAACACCCCGTACCTTCCTAACCCTACTTGACGATGTTGAGCAATGCTTACTTAGGTGTCGAGAGCCATACATACGTATTTGGTAATGCTATGGATGAGATACTTGACCTTTGGCCTAGTAAATGTGATTAAACCTTTATAGGAGGTGTTTTATGATTTTCGTGGAACATTTGTAGGGTTCAAAATGAGGCTAAGAGGACCTCTAAACAAAGTATATTAAGGTTAAGAAGTAAGTTAAAGAATAGGACTTGAAGTATCTAACCAAACCCGCGAAGAGAAGTCGAAAAATGGAATTTTCAAAAAATCTAAGTGTGGGGATCGCCAGAGGGAATTCCACGCCGCTCTGGGCTAAAATTTTTAGGGCGTGCCACACTGGTTTTTCCACTTTTTCAAAAGTTGGAAATTTTTAAGTTCCAAAGGTATCCGGGGTCGTACCGAGCCAATTTTTGCCACGTTTCTTATACAACCACGAGTATATACATGAAATGAATGACATATTATATTGGTATGATAAAATTAGTCGAGAACGAATTTGGAGTCAAAATGACAGTTTTGCCCTTAAGGTCAAAATAAGCCAAACGTGGCTAGAATCACTTGTTTTTGGGATTGAGACTACGGATATGAATAGAATGAGTGGGAATATTATTGTAATACGTATAATATGACTTAAACACGAGAAATTATTGATTTTATTGGGTTAAGTGATTTGGGCTCAATAAAAGCCCAAAATGGGGCAAAAGACATGGGTCACATGACCCAATCTTCTATTGACTAAGTCAATATAGCATTAAATGCCAAGAATGGCTAAGGATGACCCCAAGGACTATATATAGACCCAAAAATCAGATTTTATTCAATTGGAACTCTCATGTTTATCTAGATATTTTCTCCAACATTCTCTCAAACCCTAAAGAACTCAAAGTCAATTTTGGAGCAAGATCATCACTTTTCAAGCTTGGGTAAGTGATTATTGTTATGGATTAATATATTATATGCATGAAAGAGTATGTATATCATGTTGTTTGTGCTTGGAAATGTTGTACATGGTACTTTGTGCTTTTGTATAAGATTTGTGATCCATGGGATTCAAGATTGAATTAGGACTTGTGCCTTTGATGAAAAAGAATGGTATGGATAAATTATGAACATGTATGGTGTTATTTTGTTATTAAACTTGTTATTTTTCTATAAGTGTAAATTGGGAGATTTTGGCCGATAAGTGCTATGAAGTGTATTAAGGTGAATTGATGGATTATTTGTGATGTGGTGTGGATAAAAAAGTGTAAAGGAGAAGTGTTGTGGTGAAATGTATTGATTATCATGTATTGGTCAATGTTGGGAATATTGTGGGATTTTTGGAATAATAATTTCATCAATGGTTTTGTCAAGGGGAAATGACATGTTTAAAGGCAAACATGTAACCCATTGATGTTATATGCATTTGTGAAGTAGTTGATGGTTAATGTGAATCCCGTTATGTATTTGTGTTGTAGAGTGACACATAAAGAAGGAGCGGGACTATTGTATGCACATATAGGATTGTATATCCGTATTGAGAGTACAAGGTATGTAAGGTTACTCTATCCGTATCATTCTGTGGCAAATAGTATTCATATTGACATTACGCTTGTCCTATTTCGAAATGTGCTAAGGTATTCTATATTCGGTTATCCATGATCATTGTCATATATTTCCTACTCATTGATCAATTGTGAACCTCATGTCTTATATTCATGGTTAATGTTCCAAAATCTCAAACCCAATGTTCCAATAGTGATTATACTTATGTCTCTTGTTCATGGATTATTGTCCAATGGTTCCCATGGCGTTATGGTTCTAATAATGTTATGTTGCCAAGTTATTCACATGTTTCTCACTCATTGGTGAATGATCCAAAGCTTCCTACAATATTATGCTCCAAAGTTGAAAGTGATGTTATGACTATCAAAGTATCAATCTCAAAGTAAGGAACAAAGTAATGCATATGTGGTCAATGATCAAGTACGGGTGGCAGCTTTGGGGGCGAAATGCCTAGCCCAAGCCGATCCCAAAATCAGGGGGCAGTCCTAGAGGCATAAGCCTAGCTCGGACCGATCCTAACAAGGGGCAGCTCTAGGGGTAATAACCTAGTTTGAGCCGAACCTAAAATGTTGTATGGGTGGCAGCTCTAGAGGTACTAACCTAGCTCGAGCCAATCCCGATATATTCATTGATTCATAGGGTGGTAGCTCTAGGGGCATAATCTTAGCTCGAGCCGATCCCAACATAACATGATGTTATGCTTAAAACCCACTGTTCAGTCGGGGCCCGGGTATCATAGGTCACAAGCGAAGATGAATAATCATTAAATTAAAAATACAAAGAAAGTACCGAAAGCAACATACATGGTTTCCAAAGTACAGAATAGTGACTCATCTACATTGTGACTTATCGATATTGGTTATGCATTTGATTTTGAGATCTTTGACATATTTTTATATCATACAAGTTTCATATGGCCTTACATACTTAGTACATTCTTCGTACTGACCCCTCTTGGGGAATTTACCTTACTTGCTTCAGGCGCAGGTACTAGTAGGACTCCACAGTAGGTTGCCAGTTGTTGCAGATTTTTGGTAATCTCCAGTTAGTTCAGGGCTTCTTCGAGTCACTATTGTACATATGTTTTGGTGTTGTACATGTTGTATAAAATGGGGACTTGTCCCAACTTTTAGTTCATTTTGGTCAATGCATTGTTAGAGGCTTTTGTAGACGGTTGTGGGTGTATAAATGTAAAAGGTTATGTCATTTTTGACTTGGTGGCCTCAACGGCCAAGTTTTGCATATGTGAAAATATATATATCATGTTCCGTGATTCCATTGTCGATATCCAAAGTTATTATGTGATTATGGATTTCTTATGGCATGTAGATGATTGAATAGAGACAAAGTTTGGTTCTCTCGGGCCTTGTCGGCTACGAGTGCCAATCCGTCCCGAAGGGATTCGGGGCGTGACATGATTCATCAAGGATTTTTTCAAGATAGCCTACCCAATGTGCAAGCTTCTTGCAAAGGAAGCCATGTTTGATTTTGATGGGGATTGTGTGAGGGCATTCAATTACCTCAAGGAGAAGCTTCTATTGGCACCTATCATAGTGGCTCTAAATTGGTCACTACCCGTCAAGCGTATGTGTGATCTGAGTGGAATAGCACTAGGTGTTGTTCTTGGCCAAAGAAAAAACAAGCTCTTTCGCCCAGTTTATATGCAAGAAAGTACTTGAATAATGAGCAAAGGAACTACACGGTTACAGAACAAGAATTGTTAGTCGTGGTCTATGCTTTTGGGAAGAAGTTTTGTACCTACTTGTTGGGCACCAAAGTAATTGTTCATACCGACCATACCACTATTCAATACATGATGGACAAGAAGGATTCTAAACCACATCTCATCTTGTGGATATTATTACTTCAAGAATTCAACTTCAAGGTCAAATATAGAAAAGGGTGCGTGAACCAAGTAGCTATCCCGCCTTGAATCTAATATTGAGAAGTTGGGTGAAATTGACATTAACGAAGCTTTTCCTATAGATCTTGTTATGGATCTTTTTAACGGTGTAGAACTATGTTATGCACACTATACAAACTATGTTGTGTGTGGTATACTCCCCGAAGAACTGAATCATTATAAAAAAATTGTTTTCTCTATGACGTGAAGTAATATTATTGGGATTAACCCTATTTATATATGGAATATATAGATGGTATGATTCATAGGTCTATTATGGAATTGGAAAAGCAAACCATACTTAAGGCTTGCCACTCTTCTCAATTTGGTGGTCACCATAGTGGTATAAGGACAACATCTAATGTCCTTTAAAGTGGTTTCTTGGTCCGGTCTTATGTGCAATGCTTAATGCAAGGAGGTACTTCAAGGAGGCATAAAATGCCATTGAAGCCTTGAAGTTGAATTATTTTATCTGTGGGGCATTGATTTGATGGGTCTTTTTGTGAGCTCATATGGGAATAAGTATATCTTAGTGGCCATCGACTATGTATCAAAGTGGGTTGAGGAAATTGTTTTACCAAATAATGAGAGCAAAAGTGTCATATTTTTCTTGAAGAAGCTAATATTTACAAGATTCGGGAATCCCCGAGCTATAATTAGTGATAGTGGCTCTAATTTTTGTAATAGAGTGTTAGGTGTATTGCTTGAAAAGAATAGGGTCAAGCACAAGGTTGATACCCTGTATCACCCTCAAACTAATGGCTAATTTGAAGTGTCAAATAGGGAGATTAAGGTAATCTTGGAGAAGAAGGGCAATGTAGATCGAACTAATAGGGCAAGACAATTAGTTTTTAGGGATGTCTCCCTACAAATTAGTTTTTAGAAAGGCTTGTCATCTACCAGTTGAGCTTGACCACCATGCTCTTTAGACTTTGAAGAAGCTAAAAATAGATTGAGATGAAGCTTCTAAGTCTAGAGTGGAGCAATTGCAAAAATTAGATAAATTTTTCCTTCGAGCTTATGAAAGCTCTGCTCTTTATAAACAGAGAATAAAGAGGTGGCATAACACCAAGATCTTGAAGAGAGAGTTTTGAGCTGGGGATGAAATATTGCTTTTTAATTTAAGGTTGAAACTCTTTGCGAGCAAAATCAAGTCCAAATAGTCAGGACCCTTCAAAGTGGTGCATGTTTATCCTAGTGGTGCTATCGAGTTGGAAGACCATGAGAAGAAAAGGTTCAGAGTGAATGGCCAACGTTTAAAGCACTTCTATGTTAGTGGCCCAGGGGTTGCTAAAGTTGAGGCACTCCACTTCAAAGACTTTTGATCAATAAGAAGAGTTGTCGTGCCACGATGATAACTACGACGCTTCTTGGGAGGCAACCCAAGTTTTTTAATTTCTGTCAATTTGAATTACGTTTATTGCATGGAACACATATCTCAAATGATGTTGGAGTTAACAAATGTTAGAGACAGTGCATTGAACTCTAGGAAAGTGACTTTGGTGAGTCGCCAAACACTTCAGCAAATCGCTGAAGTCCTTCACCTAACTCAGTAAACCAAGCCTTGAAATCTATTATATTCGGATATACGTTCTCACAGTTTGGTACATCGCCGAACACTCTTGCAATATGCCAAAGTCCTTTGCCAAACAAAAGGCTCTATTTCTTAAGAACTATTATATTTGGCAATACTTATTCAATTTGCCGCATTTCCAAACACTTTGGCAATATGCCCTGTACTTTGCTGAACTCATTTTTATTTAAAGAGGCAATGGTTTGACTTCTTTACTATCTATTCCATTTTTATTTTCTCATTGCCTTAGACCTACTATCTCCTTTCACTCACTACACCATCAACAAGCACACATAAACACTCTTATCTCATCTCACTCAATCACTCATTCAATACCACTATGCACGCACCGCCGTCGTCACTAGCATACCATGACCCTAGAACTGCCACACTTTGTTCTGTATTTAGTCGAGCTTTATGTCCCATTCGAAGGTTAGTAATTCTTGGTTTAATTCTAAATCTATGTTATTCTATAGATGGTGCTTTACCTTTATTATTTTATCATGTTTATTGATTAGAATATAAACTTATGCATCTTTTCATTATAAATCGGAGATTGGGTTTGCCTAATTGTGTAACTATAGAATGGAGACATATGGGGTTAGCTTAGTTAGGGATTTATTTAATATTGTCTTTGAATAGAACTTGAATTCTTGTATGTGGGTTTAATTAGAAGTTGTTAGAAACGGTGAAATTATGCATTTTGACTAATTTTTCTCGATTATAGATTGGGTGACATCGTTCTTAAGGAAAAATTATCAATTCATTATTTTTGGTATTAGAACCTGGGAAGCCTGAGTACCCATGGTTAGGATTATGTTGAAATTTCCATTACAATTGCTTGAAGAGAGGGTTGGGGAAAATGACACTATGGATATGGGTTGAGAACTTTGGCGATGCACCGAACTATATGGCAGATCACTGAAGTGGTCCGTATATAACCTAAAGTGACAATTTAGGCAGACTAATTAAGGTGCAAGTTTACTGATGCCTTACTAGTTTGGTGATGCTTAGTGAGTGTCACCAAACTGTCTGGCATATCGCCAAACTCTAACTTTGATTCGCCAAACTTAGCCCTATAAACTGTTAAGTTTGGCGACAAAAGGTTGAGGTTCACAGAACTCTTTGGTGATTCACCAAAGTTGTTTGGAAATACAATTCTTGAATTTTTTTTATTTTGCTAACCTTTGTCTAGTACTTGGTTATTTCTTATGCAAATATGGTGAAGTCCAAGCATGTCTTAAAGAAACAAAAGCCCATTTCTCCTCTGAAATCAATGATTGAAAAAGGTATCTTTATTCCAGGACGTTCAAATTCAAAATGAAAGGTGTAACAAAAGTGAAACACCCCGTATCCTACATATACAAGTTCTACTTATATGTCACTTGGTATAGCCTTAATAGGTAATGGACTCAATTTCCTATACGACTAGTGATGGTAAGATAGGTTGGAAGGAACTGCCCATGCATGTCAATGCGGCACAATAAAGTTAACGTAGATAAGAGTATTTAAACTTGGGATTGTAAGTAGGTATTTAAGTCTAAAGTTTAAAGTGACCAATATGCAAGTTTTAAGTTAACTTAAAAGGATTAAGATCTAAAAATGCAATAAACTATTAAGGCGCTTGCTCGACTTAATTAAGCTAGAAGGTGAGTCACCTACTTGAGCTATATGGACCAAGTTAATGGAGCCAAGGCTAATGGATTAGATTTAAGCCTATATTAATGGACTAATTTAAGGCCCAAACTAAGTAAAATAAATGGAGAAGAGAATAGGCAGCCCAACATCAAAGTATATCCCCAAAGCCCAATCAGTTAAAGGCCTATTTTAGAAATGAATAAAGCAAGTAGGTGCATCACCTACATTGAACTTTTGAGTAGCTTGAACCTCTAAGTAGGTGCATCACCTACTTGAACCAATTTGTGGCTGAAAATGGATCTAAAAGAGGAGGTTCTAGAGAGCCTATTTAAGGGTCAATTTGCCTATTTTTAATTCACTATAATTTAGTAAATTAACCAAATTTCTTTCAAGGATAATAAGATTTATCTCTCCCTTCAGGCATCAGCCATAAAACTCCTCTAGGGTTCTTGGTATAGTTGCCTCTTTCAAGCCAATGTAAGTAGTGGTCAACTTATGGATAATTTAATTTCACCATGAGAAAGTGTTGGAAATCAGGTTTTCCATGTTTAGGGTGTAAAGAAACCCTCCACCTTGGCATTCCCACCTACCTCTAATTTCTATAAGGTTTCTCCTCTTTTTTTGGTTCAATTGAAAGGAAGTTTAAAGTTCTTGTAGCCGTTGAGGGTGTAAGAATCGTCATAATTAAAAGGTAAAGATACTTCCCATTTCTTACTCCTCCTTATGTATGAATTGGGTGATGAATTGTGGATGTGTTGTTATTACGAATTCAAGGATGGTGAGTCCAATATTGTGTTGCTATGGTGAAGGATATTTGGGGCTATTTTAGAGATTGTTTTATATGTATATGTTGGGACAACTTGGTTGGTCTTAAAAAGGGATGTAAGTAGTTGGTATTGACATATAACAAGAGGGTGTAGTGATACCACCACCTAATTGGATGTTGTATAAGCTTGCTGCCTAGCACACTTTATGTACTCTTTTATGTGTGTTATGAAGCCAAACTAGTTTGGGTGGACCATATACGCATCCGTATAGTATATACAAGAAAGAACACCCTTGGTTTGCTAAATTACGAGCGTACTTTCCAGCTACTATTTGGTGAGATTAAGTAGCCCATATGTGTTGATTAGCTACTCATACTAGTTTCACCACTTACCTTATTATAGATAAGTAATCTAAAAGGCAGGAGGTTAATTTGGTGTAATACCGGAGTCATGCAGCAAGGTATGTAAGGCTACTCTATTCCATATTCTTAGGCATGAAATCCAACACTTGTGTTACAAAGTAAGCTTTCAAGGTTCTCCTATAGCAAATGATACATAGTGGTAGCCTACGAATGTAGCTAACGAGCTTGTTCCCATTCCCTAATGTGTTAAAATACTCCAATATGTGCTTATAATTAAATCTATGGTCTACATTAAATAGCAAGCTTCATGAGTTCTCCTTTTTTTCAAATAAGATCCATGCAGTATATCATCTCCTAAACATTTTATTTATGTACAAACTGCTCCCTACCTCATAGTTACTGTATCAAGTGTTTATTCATGTGTCTCTTACTGGTGGACTACTTTCCCAAAGATGAATAATGTTATGACCACCAAAGTAACAATCTCAATGGTTAAATAAACTAAGTAACACAAATCTGGTTATGTACGGGTGGCAGCTTAGGGGAGAAAGCCTAGCATAGGATGATCCCAATCTCTTTACATGTGGGTGGTAGCTCAGGGGTGTAAGGCTAGCATGGGCTAATCCTAACTTGGGTATTTACCACTGATCAGTTGTCATTTGTATCACATAGCTTACAAAGATTATAAAGTAAAGAATGGTAAAGTAAAGAAAGGAATGTAATGTACACGATTCCACAAGTATATGTAAAAGTGGTCTATTAGCACTATCTATACACTTGTACTTGATTTCATTTGAGCTCTTGTGTTATGTATAGTTACTTTCAGCCTTACATATTTAGTACATTCTTTCATACCATCGTCTCTTATGGGGGACCTGCATTTCATGCTGCAAGAACAGGAGCTAGTAGAACTCTCCAGTAGGAGCACAGGATATCCAACGACTATGGGTGAGCTCTAGGTTAAGTCGAGGCTTTCTGAGTCTGTTATGCATGTTTTGGTATTGTATAGTATTTAAGTGTAACGCGGGGGCTTTTCCAAACCTTAACTAAGTCTATGTATCTTTTAGAGGCTTTATAGACCAATGTAAAGTTAAGCATGGTAGTTTCTTCTCTTTTAGTCGTTATGGCCCCAACGACCAAGTTTTGTATATATAGTTTTTGGCTAGCCTACGTGGTTTATTTTAATTAATGCATCATATCCATACTTGGAAGAACATTTTATTATAATAGTTATATGCATAAGAAGTACAAGGTTATAGGTTGGTGCTCTCAGGCCTTTACGGCTAATGGTGCCTGTCTGCCCCAATGGGGTTTGTAGCGTGACAAAAGTGGTATAAGAGCAGGTCATCCTAGGGAGTCTACGAAGCTGTATCAATGTAGAGCCCTGCTTATGGGTATGTTGTTCACCACATCTACAAACAAGAGGCTAGGAGACATTTAGATGTTGTCTCTTTTTCTTTATATCTTATCGTGCAATAGAGCCAATGTTGTAGGTGGAGTCATATTTAACCATTGAATTTATTTTTTTCTCATTATAGTAATGATGCCGATTACAAGAAGAAGTAAGTATAGAAGTAAGCAAGTAGTTGTGGCTGTCGAAGAAGGGACCAACAAGTCACCACCTAGACAATCTAATCAAAGTAATGTTTAAGATTAGCTTAGATCACGGACTTCTTCTACTCCTCCATCTCCAGAAGAGGTAAGAAGGAGAAGAGTACCCTCATAATCACCTATTAATGCTACTAAGCAAGACTTAAGAAATGCGGTGTAATTGTTGACTTGTATAGTTGCTGGACAAGGTCAAGGACAAGCCACTCTAATTACAGCTACTAGTGGTGCGGATAAAGCAGCTAGTCTACGGACACAGGATTTCCTTAAATTGGATCCTCCCACATTCACTGGGTCAGATCTTAACAAAGACCCACAAGACTTTATTGATCAAATCCAAAGGGATCTAGATGTCATGTATGTATCTGGTAAAGAAATAGTTGAGCTAGCAGCATATAGATTAAAAGGGGAGGCTATATTATGGAATGAAGACTGGAAACAATCTAGGGGTACAGGCGCACCTTCAGCTACTTGGAAAGAGTTTAAAGAGGAATTTCTTGATCATTAACTTCCATTTGATATCCAAAAGGCTAGTGCAGATCAATTTTTAAATCTTCGACAAGGGAATATAAGCGTGAGGGAGTACAATATCCAATTTAACTCTTTGGCTAGGTATGCTACTAATGTAGTAGCTACTATGGATGATAGATTTCATCGATATGTGGATAGATTGGATCCGTATTTGGTTAGGTATTGTACTATTGTTTCTTTGAATAAAGACATGGCTATAGCAAGGATACAAGATTTTGTACAAAAAATAGAGGATCAAAAGCAATAGAGAAGAACACAAGAGTTGTAAAGATGGCATCCCAAGAGGGCCAAACCTATGGAGCAGTTTATGTCATCTCAAAGTGAGTTCAGGCCTCAGTTTTCTACTAGAACACCTAGGCCATCATATTCCTACTCTGAAGCAACTGCTCCACCCAAATTCTAAGGGTTTAGGGGTAACTAGTTTGGGCAAAGAAGTGAGAGTCAAGGTTCATGGACAATGAGGTATCAAAAGTAAGGGAGTATGATGTCACGTCTCAAATCTCATTGAGGCGAACAGGCACCCGTAGTCGTAAAGGCTCGAGAGAACCAACCTATAATCATATACTTCTTATGCATGTAATGGAGTTAACAAATATGCTACAGTGTATGGACATAATGTATCAATAAAGTAAACCAGGTAGGTAAATACAAAATAGATATATAGGACTTGGCCGTTGGGGACACAACTTCTAAAAGACAAGACACTACCATGCTTAACTTTAAAAAGTCTACAAAGCCTCTAAAAGATACATAGACTTAGTTAAGGTCAGGACAGGTCCCCACCTTACACATAACAACTACACAATACCAAAAATATATACAACTGACTCGAAAAGCCCCGAATCAACCTGGAGCTCACCAATAGCCTTTAAATGTCCTGTACTCCTACTGGAGAGATCTACTAGCTCCTGTGCCTGCAGCATGAAAGGTAGGTCCCCCAAAAGGGACGTCAGTACGAAAGAATGTACTGAGTATATAAGTTTAAAAGCAACTGTACATAATTCAAAAATTTAAGTGACATCAAGTACAAGTGTATAGATAATGTTAATAACCTACCTTAGCTGGTATCTGGGAAACCACGTACATTACATTCTTTACTTTCCTTTTTCATTTTTTCCTATATAATCTTTAATAAGCCATGTAGTACAAATGACCAACTGATCAGTGGTATACAAATCAGGATTGACCCATACTAGGCTTACGCCCCTGAGCTGCCACCCATATAAATCAGTCGGGATCGGCCCATGCTACGCTTTTGCCCCTGAGCTGCCACCCGCACATAACCAACTTTAAGTTGCTTACTTTATTAAGTCTTTGAGGTTGTTTCATTGGTGGCTATAACATTATGGAATTTTTGGAATAACAACGCTTGAGTAAAATTAAAAAAAAACATGCGAATAAACATTTGATGTAATTGCCATAAAGTAAAGAATACTTCTACACAATTGAAATGCTTAGGAGCCAAAATAATAGATAGATCTTAGTTGACTAAGATGGGAATACCAAAAATTGGCTAGTGAAGGTAGACATTCCAACTTGACAATAAACATATACTGAGGTATGTTAAGACATTACGAGGTGGAAACAAGGTCGTTAACTACGTGGACATTTTATGCTGCCAAAGGCTACAAAAAAGAGTAACGTTACATACCTTATCTTCCCCACACGTGCCTATAATGATTCATCTCTTCCTTTAAGTGTTACTCTACAATTTAAGTACATAATGGAACTAACATTAAAAGCTAATTACATTACAAGTTTACAAGACGGTAATTAGTTACTTAACGGGAAGTAAAAATCGTCCAACCTCCTAAACACATGGTGCTTCACTCCCCCCTTCCTTATACTGCCATGCAACCTTATTCCACCCCCTTACACTATAACTTATTTCCTCACAACAACACCACCACCAAAACAGTCGACAAACCAACACAAATGTTACAAACAGATAGGATTTCCTACCAAGTTCATACTTCACATTACCACCTCAATGCAACTCCACATATTTATTCCATCAATACACCTAAATGCCTTCCACAACAACATACCAAATACAGTTCACAATGGTTTCAAAATTCACTTTAACATAACAAGAGAGTATTCTCTTTTCACTACACCAAACGTTCCATATATAAACACGTATAAACATTTCAACCAAGCTATACATATAGAGGAATGAATTAGGGGCAGAACCACACTTTAACATACTAAAATTTCATCCCTCCAACTTAATTTCTTCAAGACCTTAATCTTCTTTATAAGTTTAAACCACAAGGAAGGCAAATCCTTTAAAACTAAACACAAGTGGACTACCATCAAAAGAAAAGGGACTGCCTTATACCTTTTAAACATAACCAACATGATTTCCACAACCTTTTATGAATATATTACATTAAGCTATAAGGGTAAACACTTACCAAGGCTTGCAAAGTGGAGGATTTGTCAAAGAACCCTAAAGGGAAATAGGGGCGGCTGGTTGGGGTTTGAGATAGGAGAGAGTTTTATTTAATTAAAAACCTGGAATTTGGCAAGTGAAAATGTGAAGAAAATAAGCTGAATTTCAGCTCTATATACTCCCTCTTTGAACCGCCTCTCTGAGGCTTATACTTAGCCAAATTTTAGTCAAAAATAGTCCAAGTAGGTGATGCAGCTACTTGGATATACAAGCTGCTCAAAAAGTCCAAGTAGGTGATGCACCTACTTGGTTTATTTAAGTTGTCCAAAATAGCCCACCTACTTGGGTTATTTTTAGGTGGATCATGTCATGTTGGGCCTTGATTAATCTTAGGTTTTGGGCTGGTCATCCTTCCCATTTTGTGTACTTAGTTTGGGCCTCAATTGAGTCCATTAACATATGTCTTAATTCAGCCCAATAGTGTAAGTATGTGATACACCTACTATCTTAATTAAGTCACGAAAGCACCTCGCTTATATTCTCCCCTTTTTCCAACGTCTTAATCCTTCTGCCTTAATCTACCACTTAACTTTAACTTTGCACTTAAATACGTCCTCATTATCTCAAGTTTAAATACTTCTATCCATACTAGGTTGGTCGTATATGTTTCAAAAATGTACGGGGTGTTACATCCTTCCCCCCTTAGGAACATTCGTCCTAGAATGTTAGTATCATCACTACTCAGCCTAAACAAGTTCAAGCCTAAGTTTAATCTCTATGTTGTCACATAATACTTATATATATATATACTTACTTGTTATTGCTCCAATTCAGAATTTAAGGCTTCCTTTTCGGTTTCAAATAATTGAGGATACTTAGATTTCATCATTTCCTCAGCCTCCCATGTGATCTCTTCTGCCTGTTGATTCCTTCAAAGTACTTTAACGGAAGCTACTTCTTTATTTCTTAACTTCTTAACTTGTCGATCCAGAATAGCAAATAGGTACTTCTTCATAGGTGAGATCTTTCATAACTTGTACATCTTCAGTAGGAGTAATATGAGATGGATCTTCTATGCACTTCTGAAGCATTGAGATGTGAAACACTGGATGAAGTGTGGAGAGTTCTTGGGGTAGTTCCAACTCATATGCGACTTGGCAAAATCATCGGATAATCTTATATGGTCCTATATAAGGTGGACTTAGCTTTCCCTTTTTCCTAAATCTCATCACCCCTTTCATTAGCGACACTCTCAAAAATACCCAATCACCTATAGCAAACTCTAGCCCCCTTCTTCTAACATCGACATATGATTTGTGTCGACTTTGGGCTATTCCTAGTCGTTGTTGTATCACCTTAACCTTTTCCATGGCTTGATGAACAAGATCTGGTCCAAATAAAATAGTCTCACTTACTTCAAACCACCCAATCGGTGACCTACATTTTCTCCTGTATAAGGCTTCATAAGGCGTCATCTTGATACTTGAATTATAGCTATTATTGTAGGCGAACTCAATAAGAGGTAAATGATCATCCCAACTACCTTTAAAGTCTAATACACAAGCTCGCAACATATATTCAAGTGTTTGTATGGTACTATCTGCCTGTCCATACGTCTGAGGGTGAAAAGCTGTACGTAAATTCACTTGAACTCCTCTGAAAAGACTTTCAAAAGTTTGCAGCAAATTGAGCTCCCCTATTAATTAAAATAGAGATTGGAACTCCGTGTAGTCGAACTATCTCTTTAATATAAAATTTTGTATACTCTTCAGCTGTATAAGTAGTCTTAACTGGTAAGAAGTGTACTGACTTAGTAAGTCTGTCAACTATCATCCATATGGAATCAAATTTCTGAAATGTAGGAGGCAAACCTGTGATGAAATCCATGTTGATCATGTCCCACTTCCAAATTGGAAGATCCATACATTGCATATAACCTCCAGGCTTCTGATTCTCTACTTTTACTTTTTGAAAATTTAGACATTGGGCTACAAATTCTGCAATGTTCTTCTTTATGTCACCCCACCAATATATTCCTTTCAGATCATGGTACATTTTAGTTGATCCCGGATAGATAGAATACCTGGAATGATATGCCTCTATCATAATCCTTTTTCTTAACTCATCTACATTAGGTATACATAATCTGTTTTGGCACTAAAGCACTCCCTCTTGCGTAAGCTCAAATACCTTTGTCATACTTTGTTGTGCATTCTCCTTAAGCTATAATAAAATAGGGTCTTCATAATGCTTTTCTTTTAATCAGTTACTAATGAGGATTCTTCCACATTTTGCACAATAACTCCTTCGTCTGGAGATTCAAGAAGGTGAACTCCCAAGATAGCTAGTTGGTGTAGATCTTTAGTCATCCCTTGTCTTTCCGTGGACTACCCATAAGTGCTCACCATTGCCTTAAGAATTAACGCATAAGCTACTACGTTTGCTTTCCTCGGATGATACAAAATATCAATACTATAATCTTTTAATAGTTCAAGCCATTTCCGCTGCCTCAAATTTAGGTCCCTCTGCTTAAACATATATTGCAAACTCTTATGGTCGGTATATATGTCAACATGAACCCCATATAAGTAGTGGTGCCATATCTTTAAAGCAAGTACTATTGCTGCTAGCTTAAGATCATGTGTCGGATAATTTTTCTCATGTGGCTGCAATTGTCTTGAGGCATAAGCTATCACTTTACCATACTGCATCAATACACATCCCAAGCCAATTCCTGAAGCATCACACTACACCGCATACCCTTCTGTTCCTTTTGGATGTACCAATACAGGTGTAGAAGTCAACTTATTCTTCAGATCTTGGAAACTCTTTTCACATGCATCTTTCCATTGAAACTTGGTTGCCTTGTGTGTTAGTTTTGTTAAAGGTGTAGCAATAAAAGAAAATTCTTCAACAAACCTTCTATAATAAACTACCAATCCGAGGAAACTACGAATCTCTGTAGGCATTGTAGGTCTTGGCCAGTTATTCACAGCTTCTATCTTTTGAGTATCAATCGTTATTCCTTCATCAGATACAATATGACCCAAGAATGCTACAGATTTTAAACAAAACACACATTTAGAGAACTTTACAAATAACTTATGATCAGGAAGAATCTGCAACACCTGTCGTAAGTGACTAGCATGGTCCTCTTTTGATCTTGAATAAACAAGAATATCATCTATAAACACTATCACGAACACGTCTAAAAATGGCTTGAACACCCTATTCATCAAATCCATAAAAGTTGTTGGTGCGTTTGTTACCCCGAAAGACATAACTAAAAACTCATAATGATCGTACCATGTTCAGAAAGTTGTCTTGGGTATATCTCTCTCTCTGACCTTTACTTGATGGTAACCCGACCTCAAGTAAATCTTTGAGAAACATGTAGCACCTTGTAATTGATCAAGCAAATCATCTATTCTAGGGAGGGGATTATTGTTCTTAATTTTCACCTTATTCAATTGCTGGTAATCAATACACATCCTCAATGTGCCATCTTTCTTGCGTACAAATAACACTGGTGCACCCCACAGGGACATACTAGGCTTTATGAATCCCTTTTCTAGCAAGTCTTTTAATTGATCCTTCAATTCTCGCAACTCTACCGGGGCCATTCTATATGGAGGGATAGAGATAGGTTGAGTACCTGGAATCATATCAATACCAAACTCTACTTCTCATTCTGGGGAAAATTCGAGAGATCTTCAAGAAATACATCAAGAAATTCATTTACCACTAGAACAGATTGAAGAGTCAATGCCTCCATATCTGTATCTTTCACCCTTACTAGGTGACATATGTACCCCTTGGATATCATTTTCTTTGCCTTAAGATAAGAAATAAACTTACCTTTTGGCACTCTAACATTACCCCTCCATTCAAGGACTGTCTCTTTTGGGAAATGAAAATGTACCTTCTTCGTTCGGCAATCTACTGTGGCATAACAAGAAGCCAACCAATCCATACCCATTATAACATCAAAATCTACCATCTCTAGCTCAACAAGATCAGCCAACGTATCATGATCACAAACAATTACTATGCAATTACGATAGACTCTCTTAGCTACAATAAATTCACCAACTAGTGTAGATACTTCAAATGGCTTAACTAATAATTCTGGTGTTCTTTCAAATTTTCTAGCAATTAATGGAGTTACATACGATAGTGTATAACCCGGATCAATTAATGCATATACATTATGTGAAAAGATGGATAATGTACCTGTAACCACATCCGGAGAAGCCTCCAAATTTTGTCGATCCGCTAAAGTATAGGTAGGATTCTGGGCTCCACTAGAGCTGGTTGTTCCTTTACTACCTCTTCCACGACCAGTAGGTTGTATACCTCTACCTAAGAAAGGAACCGATAATGATGATGCAATGGCTGATTCAGTAGGTCGTGCCATACTACCCATGCCCTTTTATGGGCATTCTCTCATTATATGCCCCGACATACCATACCAAAAACAAGTATTTATCCCAAACTGACATGCTCCCAAATAAAGCTTTCCGCATTGCCTACATTGCTGATGAGGAGGCCTTAATTGGCTCATACTCCCTTGTTCTTGATACCCTGCTGTCCGTGAACCTTGAATTTCACTTCTTTGCCCAAATTGGTTGCCCCTAAAGCCTTGGAATCGGGGTGGAGAACTTGCTGTAGAGTAGGTAAGTGATGGCCTAGGTGGTCTATGAAGAAACCGAGGCCTAAACTCTCCTTGGGATGCCATGAACTGCCCTGTAGGTTTATCCCTCTTGGAAGGTCCTCTTTCAAATTCCTGTGTTCTTCTTCTTTGCCTCTGATCCTCCATTCTTTGTGCAAAATCTTATATTTTTCTATATCCATGTCTCTATTCAAAGCAACAATAGTACATTCCCTAACCAAATATGGATCCAATCTATCCACATATCGATGAACTCTATCATCCATAGTAGCTACTACATTAGGAGCATACCTGGCCAAAGAGCTAAACTGAAGACTGTACTCCCTCACGCTCATATTCCCTTGGTAAAGATTTAAAAATTGATCTGGCCAAGCCTCCCGCATCTCAAATGGAAGGTAATGATCAAGAATGTCATTTTGAACTCCTCCCAACTAGCTGAAAGTACACCGGTGCCTCTAGATAGTTTCCAATCTTCATACCATAAGATAGGCTCCCTTTTTAATCTATATGCTGCAAGTTCAACTGTCTCTGCACCAGATACATGCATGACATCCAAAGCTCTTTTGATTTGATCCATAAAGTCTTGTAGGTCTTCATTAAGATCTGATCCGGTGAATGTGGGAGGATCTAAGTTGAGGAAATCTTGTGTCCGTAGACTAGTTGCCCTATCCGTACCACCCGTACCTGTAGTTGGACAAGCTTGGCCTTGACCTTGTACAGTAACTATACGAGTCAACAATTGCACCGCATTCCTTAAATCTTACTCACTAGTATTAATAGGTGATTCTGGGAGTACTCCTTTCCTTCTTAGCTCTTCTGGAGATAAAAGAGTAGAAGAAGTCCGATATAAACTCATCTTCAGCTTCACTTTGATTAGTTCATCTAGGTGGTGACTTGCTGGTCCGTTGTCTGGCCGCCATGTCTACCTTCTTGCTTTTATTCTTACTCCTTCTTGTAATCGGCATATTCACTATAATAAGGAAAAAAAAACAAATTCAATGGTTACATATGACTCCACCTACAACTAAATATCACTCCACCTACAACTTTAACTCTATTGCACGATCTAAGAAATGAAGAAAAAGAGATAACTCCTAAATGTCCTGTAGCCTCCTATCTATAGATGTTGTGTACAACACACCCACAAGCAAGACTCTACATAGACACAGCTTTGTAGACTCCCTAGGACTACCCGCTCTGATACCACTTTTGTCATGCCTCAAATCCCATTGGGGTGGACAGACACCCGTAGTCGTAAAGGCCCGAGAGGACCAACCTATAATCATATACTTCTTATGCATATAATGGAGTTAACAAATGTGCTGCAGTGTATGGACATGAGGTATTAATAAAGTAAACCAAGTAGGTAAATACAAAATAGATATACAGGACTTGGTCGTTGGGGCCACAACTTCTAAAAAGACAAGACACTACCATGCTTAACTTTACAACGTCTATAAAGCCTTTAAAAGATACATAGACTTAGTTAAGGTCGGAACAGGTACCCACCTTACACATAACTACTACACAATAACAAAAATATATACAACTGACTCGGAAAGCCCCGAATCAACTTGGAGCTCACCAATAGCCTTTAGATGTCCTGTAATCCTACTGGAGAGACTACTAGCTCCTGTGCCTGCAGCATGAAAGGTAGGTCCCTCAAAAGGGACGTCAGTACGAAAGAATGTACTGAGTATATAAGGCTAAAAGCAACTGTACATAATTCAAAAGTTTAAGTGACATCAAGTACAAGTGTATATATAATATTAATAACCCACCTTAGTTGGTATCTAGGAAACCACGTACATTACATTCTTTACTTTCCTATTTCCTTCTTTGCTTTATAATCTTTAATAAGCCATGTAGTACAAATGATCATATGATCAGTGGTATACAAATCCAGATTGACCCATGCTAGGCTTACGCCCCTGAGCTGCCACCCATATAAATCAGTCGGGATTGGCCCATGCTAGGCTTTCACCCCTGAGCTGCCACCCGCACATAACCAGCTTTAAGTTGCTTACTTTATTTAGTCTTTGAGATTTTTATATTGGTGGTTATAACATTATGGAATTTTTGGAATAACAACACTTGAGTAAAATAAAAAAAACACGCGAATAAACATTTGATGTAATTGCCATAAAGTAAAGAACAGTTGTACACAATTGAAATGCTTAAGAGCCAAACTAATAGATAGATCTTAGTTGACTAAGATGGGAATACCATAAATTGGATAGTGAAGGTAGACATGTCAACTTTACAATAAACATATACTGAGGTACGTTAAGATATTACAGGGTGGAAACAAGGTCGTTAACTACGTGGACATTTTATGCTGCCAAAAGATACAAAAAAGAGTAACCTTACATACCTTATCTTCCCACCACGTGCCTATAAAAATTCACCTCTTACTTTAAGTGTTACTCTACAATTTAAGTACATAATGGAACTAACATTAAAAGCTAATTACATTACAAGTTTACAAGACGATAATTAGTTACTTAATGGGAAGTAAAAACCGTCCAACCTCCTAAACACATGGTGTATCACTCCCCCCTTCCTTATACTGCCATAAAACCTTATTCAACCCCCTTACACTATAAATTTTTGCCTCACAACAACAATACCACCAAAACAGTCCACAAACTAACACAAATGTTACAAACCGATAAGATTTCCTACCAAGTTCATACTTCACATTACCACCTCAATGCAACTCCACATATTTATAACATCAAGACATCTAAATTCCTTCCACAACAGCATACCAAATATAGTTCACAATGGTTTCAAAATTTACTTTAACATAACAAGAGAGTATTCTCTTTTTACTACACCAAACGTTTCATATATAAACACGTATAAACCTTTCCACCAAGCTATAGATAAAGAGGAATGAATTAGGAGTAGAACCATACTTTAACATACTAAAATTTCATCCCTCCAACTTAATTTATTCAAGAAATTAAGCTCCTTTACAAGTTTAAGCCACAAGGAAGGCAAATCCTTTAAAACTAAACACAAGTGGACTGCCATCAAAAGAAAAGGGACTGCCCTATACCTTTTAAACATAACCAACATGATTTCCACAACCTCTTATGCATATATTACACTAAGATATAAGGGTAAACACTTACCAAGCCTTGCAAAGTGGAGGATTTGTCCAAGAACCCTAAAGGGAAATAGGGGCGGCTGGTTGGGGTTTGAGATAGGAGAGAGTTTTTTTTAATTAAAAACCTGGAATTTGGCAAGTGAAAATGTGAAGAAAATAAGCTGAATTTTAGCTCTATATACTCCCTCTTTGAACCGCCTCTCTAAGGCTTATACTTAGTTAAAAATAGTCTAAATTGGTGATGCACCTACTTGGCTATACAAGCTGCTCAAAAAGTCCAAGTAGGTGATGCACCTACTTGGTTTATTTAAGCTGTCCAAAATAGCCCACCTACTTGGGTTATATTTAGTTGGATCATGTCATGTTGGGCCTTGATTAATCTTAGGTTTTGGGCTGGTCATCCTTCCCATTTTGTGTACTTAGTTTGGGCCTCAATTGAGTCCATTAACATATGTCTTAATTCAGCCTAATAGTTTAAGTAGGTGATACACCTACTATCTTAATTAACTCATAGAAGAAACTCACTTATGTTCTCCCCTTTTTCCAACGTCTTAATCCTTCTACCTTAATCCACCACTTAACTTTAACTTTACGCTTAAATACGTCCTCATTATCTCAAATTTAAATACTTTTATCCATACTAGGTGGTCATATAAGTTTTGAAAATGTACGGGGTGTTACATATGAGCTAATTAAGACCTCCTAGGTAGCCATGTAAGTAATATGGAAAGCTTTATATAGATGCATAGCAGTTTGGGACCGATGCTTGCTTTTGTTGTGGTATGTCGGGGCACATAATGAGAGAGTACCCTAAAGGGGCATGGGTGGTATGGCATGACCTACTGGACCAGCCTTTGCATCGTCATAATTGATGCCTTCTTTAGGTAGGGGTATACAACCTATAGGTTGTGATAGAGGTGTTAAAGGAGCAACTAGTTCTAGCGGACTCCAGAATCATACATATGCTCTAGCGGGTCAACAAAATTTGGAGGCTTCTCCTGATGTGGTTTCAGGTACATTGTCCATTTTTTCACATAATGCGTATACATTAATTGATCCGAGATCTACGCTATCATATGTCACTCCATTGATTGCTGGAAAGTTCAAAAGAACACCAGAATCACTGGTTAAGCCATTTAAAGTGTCTACACAAGTTTGTGAGTCTATTATAGCTAGAAGAGTTTATCATAATTACAAAGTAACTGTTTGTGACCGTGAAAAGTTGGCCGACCTTTTTGAGCTGGGAATGGTAGACTTTTATGTTATAATGGGTATGGGTTGGTTGGCTTCTTTCTATGCCACAGTAGATTGTCGAACTAAAAGGGTGCATTTCTATTTTCCAAAAGAGGTAGTCCTTGAATGGAGGGGTAATATTGGGGCGCCAAGAGCTAAATTTATTTCTTATCTTAAGGCAAATAAAATGATGTCTAAAGGGTACATATGTCATCTAGTGAGAGTGAAAGATATAGATGTCGATCCACCAAATCTTCAATCGGTTCCAATGGTAAATGAATTTCTCGATGTATTTCCTGAAGATCTTCTAGGTTTGCCTTCGGAATAAGAAGTAGAGTTTGGTATTGATGTGATCCAAGATATTCAACCTATCTCTATTCCTCCGTACAGAATGGCTCCGACAGAATTATGGGAGTTGAAAGAGCAATTGAAAGACTTGCTAGAAAAAGGATTCATAAGGCCTAGTATGTCCTCTTAGGGCGCACCAGTGTTGTTTGTGCATAAGAAAGATGGCACTTTGAGAATATGTATTGACTATAGACAACTGAATAAGATGACTATTAAGAAAAATATCCCCTTTCAAGAATTGATGATTTATTTGAACAGTTACAAGGAACTAAGTGTTTCTCAATGATTGATCTACGGGCGAGTTACCACCAAGTGAGGGTAAAAGAGAGATATACCCAAGACAACTTTTTAAACACGTTACAGTCATTTTGAGTTTTTAGTTATGTCATTTGGGCTAACGAATGCACCAACAACTTTTATGGGTTTGATGAATAGGGTGTTCAAACCATTCTTGGATGTGTTTGTGATAATATTTATTAATGATATTATAGTGTATTCAAGATCGAAAATGGACCATGCTAATTATTTACAGTAGGTGTTACAGGTTCTTCGTGATCGTAAATTATATGCAAAGTTCTCTGAATGTGAGTTTTGGTTAAAATTTGTGGCATTCTTGGGTCATATTATATCCGATAAAGGAATAAAGTTTGATTCTCAAAATATAGAAGTCGTGAAGAAATGGCCAAGGCCTACAACACCTGTGGAGGTTTGTAGTTTTCTTGGGTTGGCAGGTTGTTATAGAAGTTTTATTGAAGGATTTTCTTCCAATTCTGCACCTTTAACAAAGTTAACACATAAAGTAGCTAAGTTTCAATTGAATGACACATATCAAAGGAGTTTCCAAGATATGAAGAGTAAGTTGACTTCTACACTCGTATTGGTACTTCCAAAAGGTACAAAAGGGTATGCGATGTATTGTGGTGCTTCAGGATTTAGCTTAAGATGTGTATTGATGCAGCATGGTAAAGTAATAGCTTATACCTTAAGACAGTTGCGGCCACATGAGAAAATTATCCAACACAAGACTTGAGCTAACAGTGGTTGTATTTGCTTTAAAGATATGGCGCCGCTACTTGTATGGGGTTCATATTGACAGATATACTAACCATAACAATTTGCAATATATCTTTAAGAATAAGGAACTAAATTTGAGGCAGCGGATGTGGTTTAAACTATTAAAAGATTATGACATTGATATTTTATATCATCAGGGGAAAGAAAATGTATTAGCTGATGCGCTAAGTCATAAGGCAATAGCGAGAACTTATGAATAGTCCATGGAAGACAAGGGATGACTAAAGATCTATACCAACTAGCTAGCTTAGGGTTTCACCTTCTTGAATCTCCAGAGAATGAGTTATTGTGAACAATGCGAAAGAATCTTCATTAATAGCTGAGGTAACAGAGAAGCAGTATGCAGATCCTATTCTATTACAGCTTAAGAAGAATGTAAAACAAGGTATGACAAAGGCATTTGACCATACATAAGAGGGAGTACTTTGGTGCAAAAATAGATTGTGTATACCTAATGTAGATGGGCTAACAAAGAGGATTATGACAGAGGCACATCATTCAAGGTACTCCATCCATCCAAGGTCAACTAAAATGTATCATGATTTGAAAAGAGTGTATTAGTGGGGTGACATGAACAAGAACATTGTAGAATTTGTAGCCCAATGTCCAAGTTGTCAACAAGTTAAAGTAGAGCACCAAAAACCTGAAGGTTATATGCAACGCATGGATCTTCTAATTTGGAAGTGGGACATGATCAACATAAATTTTGTCACTGGTTTACCTTGCACATTTTGGAATTTTGATTTCATATGGGTAATAGTTGATAGACATACCATATCAGTACACTTTCTGCCGGTTAAGACCACTTATACAGCTGAAGAGTATGAAAAATTATATATTAAAGAGATAGTTTGGCTACACGGAGTCCCACTCTCTATTATATTTGATAGGGGAGCTCAATTCACTACAAATTTTTGAAATTCTTTCAAGAGGAGTTTGGGAACACAAGTGAATTTAAGTACAACTTTTCACCATCAAATGGACGGACAAGAAGACCATACTATTCAAACACTTGAAGATATGTTGTGAGCTTGTGTATTGGACTTCAAAGGTAGTTGGGATGATTATTTGTCGCTTATTGAGTTTGCCTACAATAATAGCTATCATTCAAGTATCAAAATGATGCCTTATGAAGCTTTAAATAGGAGAATTAGGTGGTTTGAAGTGGGTGAAATTGCCTTATTTGGGCCAGATCTTGTTCATCAAGCTATGGAAAAAGTTAAGGTGATACAAAAGCGGCTAGAAATAGCTCAAAGTCGAAAAAAATCATATGCATATATTAGAAGAAGAGTGCTATATTTTGCTATAGGAGATTGGGTATTCTTGAAGGTGTCACCAATGAAAGGGGTGATGAGGTTTGGTGAAAAGGGAAAACTAAGTCCACGTTATATAGGGCCATATAATAGTATTCAAAGGTTTGGCCAAGTTGCATATAAATTAGAAATACCTCAAGAGCTCTCAACAGTTCATCCGGTGTGTCATGTCTCAATGCTTCGAAAGTGCATAGGAGATCCATCTCATATTACTCCTACTAAAGATGTACAAGTAACAGAAGATCTTACCTATGAAGAAGTACCTATTTCTATTCTATATCATCAAGCAAATAAGTTAAGAAATAAAGAAATAGCTTCTGTAAAAATACTTTTGAGGAACCATCAAGTAGAAGAGATCACATGGAAAGCTGAGGAAGCGATGAAATCCAAGTACCCTCATTTATTCTAGTCCGAAGAGAAATTCCAAGATGCATAATTAGAGTATTAACAAGTAAGTATAAATACATAAGTATTATATGGTAATAGGAAGATTAAACTTAGGCTTGAACTTGTTTAGGTTGGCTAATCATGCTAACATTCGAGAATGAATGTTCCTAAGGGGGGATGTAACACAGCGTATCCTACGTGTACTAGTTCTACTTATATTTCACTTGATATAGCCTTATGGTATGGGTAATGGACTCAGTTTCCTATATGACTCGTGACGGTAAGATAGTTTCGAAGGAACTGCCCGTGCATTTCAACGTGGCATGGTCAAGTTAATGTTGATAAGTGTATTTAAACTTGGGATCGTAAGTAGGTATTTGAGTCTAAATTTTAAAGTGACCAAGTGTATACAAGTTTTAAGTTAAAGTAAAAGGATTAAGATCTAACAATGCAATAAAATATTAAGGTGCTTGCTCGACTTAATTAAGCTTGCAGGTGAGTCACGTACTTGAGATATATGGATCAAGTTAATGGAGCCAAGGCTAATGGATTAGATTTAATCCTATATAATTTAAGGCCCAAACTAAGTAAAATAAATAGAGAAGTGAATGGGCATCCCAACACCAAAATCTGTCCCAAAAGCCCAATAAGTTAAAGGACCATTTTAGGCATGAATAAATCAAGTAGGTTCATAACCTACATTGACCTTTTGGGCAGCTTGAACCTCTAACTAGGTGCATCACGTACTTTGACTAATTTTTGGCTGAAAATGGATCTAAAAGAGGAGGTTCTATAGATCCTATTTAAGGGTCAATTTGCCTCTTTTTAATTCACTATAATTCAGCAAAATAACCAGATTTCTCTCAAGGATAATAAGCTTTATCTCTCCCTTCAAGCAGCAGCAGCCACAAAACTCTTCTAGGGTTCTTGGTATTGTTTCCTCTATTAAACCAAGGTAAGTAATGATTAACTTATGGATTTAATTTAATTTCACGATGTGAAAAATATGGAATAAGGATTTCTATGTTTATGGTGTAGAGAAACCCTCCATCTTAGCAGTCCCACCTACCCATAATTTCTATAAGGCTTCTGCTTTTTTTTTGGTTTAATTGAAAGAAAGTTTAAAGATTTTGTAGTATTTGAGAGTATAGCAAAGTTCTCCTATAGAAAATGATACACAGTGGTAGCCTATGAATGTAGCTAACGACCTTATTCCCACTCCCTAATGTGTTAAAATAATCGAATATATGCTTATTATTTAATCTATATGTCTACATTCAATAAGAAGCTTCGTGAGTTCTCCTTTTAGTCAAATAAGATCCATGAGTTATTTCAGCTCATAAGCATTTCATTTGTGTACAAACTGCTTCCTACCTCATTGTTACTGTATCAAGTGTTTATTCACATGTCTCTTACTGGAGGACTACTGTCCCAAAGATCAATAATGTTATGACCACCAAAGTAACAATCTCAAAGGTTAATTAAACTAAGCAACACAAATTTGGTTATGTACGGGTGGCATCTTAGGGGAGAAAGCCTTGCATGGGCCGATCCTAATCTCTTTACATGTGGGTGGCAGCTCAGGAGAGTAAGCCTAGTATGGGCCGATCCCCACTTGGGTATTTACCACTGATCAGTTGGTCATTTGTATCACATGGCTTACAAAGATTATAAAGTAAAGAAAGGTAAACTAAAGATAGGAATCTAATATACGCGATTCCATAAGTATATGTAAAGGTGGTCTATTAGCACTATCTATACACTTATAGATGATTTTATTTGAGTTCTTGTGTTATGTATAGTTACTTTCAGCCTTACATAATCAGTATATTCTTTCAAACTAACGTCCCTTATGGGGGACCAACATTTCATGCTGCAGGAATAGGAGTAATTAGACCTCTCCAGTAGGAGCACAGGACATCCAGTGACTATTGGTGATCTCCAGGTTTATTTGGCGTTTTTCGATTCTGTTATATATGTTTTGGTATTGTATAGTAGTTAAGTGTAAGGCGGGGGCTTTTCCCAACCTTAACTCAGTCTATGTATCTTTTAGAGGCTTTGTAGACCAATGTAAAGTTAAGTATGGTAGTGTCTTTTCTCTTAGACATTGTGGCCCCAATGACCAAGTTTTGTATATATAAATTTTGGCTTGTCTACATGATTTATTTTCATCAATGCATCATATCCATATTTGGTAGAACCTTTGATTATCATAGTTACATGCATGATATGTACAAGGTTATGGGTTGGTGCTATTAGGCCTTCACGACTACGGGTGCCTTTCTGCCCAAATAAGGTTTGAGGTTTGACAAAAAGAAAGGATTGAATGCAAAGAAAAAAAGGGAAGGCCAATCATCATCAAACCTCATATCTCTGATAATATGGAATCAAGCTTAGAGCACAGTTCCAACGCATCAAGATATCGATTGACCTCTTCCGTGAGAAGTAAGAAAGGGTCCATAGTACTCCAATCCATGAACCACTTCCTACTCGGAAGGTTGAATCAACCAAAAAAAAGAGGGAGGAACAATTATTCAAGGTAGACTAAGACCCTCACTCCGTGGTGAACAATTATTCAAGGTAGACTAAGACCCTCACTCCGTGGTGGTTCCTTGGTTCCTCAATTGACTTAAAGTTCCCAAAAAATATACAATCATCGAGGAGCAACAGTTGAGCATAAATGTATTGGAGGGCAAACACCCTAGGGGCTTGACTTTTTTAAGGTATCACTATTTTGATTTTTTCATAGAAAATCTAAAGCCTTATATGGAGAATTAGGTGCATGAATTCTATAAAGCTTATGGTAAATTGTTGTCCAACAAGAGGAAGAAAAGTAAGCCCTAAGAAACTAGAGATGTAATGGTTCGAAGGCTAAAGGTAAAGTGTGATGAGACATTGATAAATTTGATTTATGGATGCAAGGTGGCTACGCCATATTACTTTGTTGTACAGGCTATGAAAAAGGTTGATGATCTTCGGGATTGGTTAACCCTTTTTCTTAGTGATGGTACACCCCTATAGATTGCATCGTGGGTCCGAATTAAAAATAGTGACATCAACTTAGAGGCTCGTTACTGTTTGAGTTTTATTTAAAGCAACCTCATATCGTCATAGAATGAGATAGTTATTCAGCATCTAAGTGAGGTGTTGTCGAGAACAATCATCATTAAGGAAAGGTTGTCTTACCTAAATAATTGCTCCGGAGATTTCTAAGTAGGCTCAATAAAAGCATACTTCCGTTTGTTTACCATGTCTTATCACCGAGCTATGCCAATGGGTAAAGGTTCCTTTTGACAAGAAGAGAAATGCTAAGTATACCCTTACCTCTAGTGTTGATATTACAAGACTTGAGACTGTACATCCAAAGCATAAGAAGAAGACCTAGGTGGATTCATCCATGGTAGTTGATGTTTAGACTCTTGATAGTGGTTCTAGTCAGCTCACTCCTACTGATACAGTTCCACCTCTTCCAGCTTCCTCTTTAGGGCCTTCCTCCTAGCTTCCTCAACCATCCTCTACCATAAGAACTTCGTGAGGTCTTTTCACTCAAGCTACTATTATTAAGATGGTCTATAAATCCTATTAAGTTGATCTGAGGACGTCTATATTTGAGGCACAGATGCCTTAGATGATTTAGAATGCCAATAATGTAGCTTTGGTACCTATTATTGAGGAGATATAGGAGATTTGTGATACTTTAAGAGCTTATGGTACAAATCTTGATGAATTAATCTCACTACAGCAGCCTTAAGTTTAGGATACAGAGTGGACTAATATGATGATCGAGCTAGCTTCTTCGAAAACTCAGGTGGATCAGCTCTGATTCCCTGATTTGTCACATCTTTGGGTTGCACCATGTAACACCCCGTACATTTCCAAAACTATGTTATTACCGTAACATTTATGGAATTATTTAAACATGATATTTATTGGGGTTTTACACATTAATTTGGTTGGGCTGAATTCACATGTGTTCATGGGCTCAATTTGAGGCCCAAAATGAAGTAAAAGACATGGCCCAAATGGCCAATGACCCATTCTTCCATGTTGACTAAGTAAACATGCATTTAATTTTGGCTAAGGATGACCATTGAGCCATTATATAAGGTGGAAAAATCATATTTTTATTCATTTAGACATACATGCAAATCTAGAAATTTCCACAAGATATTTCTCTTCTCTTCCAAACCCTAAGGCAACTATCTCCTTGGACAAGATCACTCCTTTGAAAGTTTGGGTAAGTGTTTACTCTTACGGTTCAATATATTATATGCTTAATATGGTGTATAAATCATGTTGGTTATGTTGGCAAAGTGTTGGACAGTTCACTATGCGTAAAACAGTGTACTTTTGCTTAATCGATAAAGGGTTTTGCCTTGTAAACTTGGAAGTTGACTTGCGGTCTTGAAGGAAGTGACTTTTATAGATTAAATATCAAAATTTAAGATGTATTTATTTCCTAAACTTGCTTTCTTTTTGTGTGTAACATTTGGAATTGTTGTTGTGAAATTATACATGGAACCGGCGGCGTATTGAAAGAAAAATGTAGTTTTGGTGATATTTATGTGCGTTGTGAAACCATGGCTGTTAGTTGGCATATAAGATGATCTAAAATATGTTAAGAGAAGCTTAGTTATGATCATGTACCATTCATTCCGAAAAAGGACCCTAAAATGACCCCCGGAGGCTGAAACGGGCATCCGCCCTCGCGGGTGGGGCACCTGCGGGTGCAGATGCCAATGCAGGTGACCCTGGACCAGGCCAATGGTCACTTGCAGACACACCTCAACCACCTTCAGGCGCAGGTGGCTTTACAGGTCATCCCAGAACTTTGTTTTGTCTATTTTTGTCTTTCTTTGACCCCCCAAAACCCCTATACCCTTCTTTGATGCAATTATCAACTTATGGTACCTTTTGAATGACTTTAAAGGAGTATCCCGGGGGTATTTTGAGTGGTATAAATTATGGATTGTCTTTCATATGTTATAGTGAAAGGTGTTTACGTGATGTAGTGAGGTAATTGTGACATTGTATTGAAGGGGAAATGTAAAGTATGAATTTGGTGTGAAATGCTATTGGTTTATGAGGTCTTGGTCAATGTGTAGAATTTTGTGGTGTTTTTGGTATGCTAATGCAGTGAGTTGTATTGAAGAAGGATGAAATGATGCTATATAGCAGTCACGTAGCTCATTCTCGTCTTATGCACTAGTAATGTAGTTAATTGTTAACGTGAGTTCCGTTATGTACTTGTGTTGTAGAGTAAAACGTAAGGAAGGAGTTGGATTATCGTAATCACATATAGAACTGTGTATTTATAGTGAGAAGATAAGGTATGTAAGGTTATTCTTTTCGTATCCTTCTGCAGCATATATTGTTCAAATGGTCATCGTACTTGTTCCAGTCCGAAATGTTCTAAGGCATCTCATTTCAGGTTGTCATGTATTGTTATTCTTATGTTCCTTATTCGTAGATCAATTGTTGTTCATATGTCTCTTAATCATGGACTGATGTTCCAAAGATCCAATAATGTTGTGACTTTCAACATATCAATCTCTCAAAAGTAAGAAATTGTCACGCCCCGAATCCCATCGGGACGGATTGGCACTCACAGCCGACAAGGCCCGAGAGAACCAAGCTTTGTCTCTATTCAATCATGTGCATGCCATAAGAAACCCATAATAACTTAATAACTATAGATACCAACAATGGAATTCATGGAACATGATAAATATATACATATGCGAAACTTGGCCGTTGAGGCCACCAAGTCAAGAACGACATATACCTTTTACATTTATACACCCATATCCGTCTACAAAAGCATCTAAAAAATGCATTGACCAAAATGAACTAAAAGTCCGGACAAGTCCCCGCTTTAGATAACATGTACAACACCAAAACATATGCACAACTGTGACTCGGAGAAACCCCGAACTAACTGGAGCTCACCAAATATCTGCAACACTGGCAACCTACTGTGGAAGCCTACTAGTACCTGCGCCTGGAGCAAGTAAGGTAAATTCCCAAAGATGGGTAAGTACAAAGAATGTACTGAGTATGTAAGGCCATATGAAACTTGTAAGATATGAAAATATGTCAGAGAACTCAAGTACAAATGCATAACCAATATAGATAAGTCACAATATAGATGAGTCACTATTCTGTACGTTGGAAACCATGTATGTTTCTTTCATTCCATTCTTTGTATCTTTACTTCCATAATTATTCATCTTTGCCTTTGACCTGTGATACCCGGGCTCCGACTGAATAATGGGTTTTAAACGTAACATAGCATTATGTTGGGATCGGCTCGAGCTAGGCTTATGCCCCTAGAGCTGCCACCCTATGAATCAATATATATATCAGGATCGGCTCGAGCTAGGTTAGTACCTCTAGAGCTGCCACCCATATAACATTTCAGGTTTGGCTCGAGCTAGGTTATTACCCCTAGAGCTGCCCCCTGTCAGGATCGGTCCGAGCTAGGCTTATGCCCCCAGGACTGCCCCCTGATCAAACAACCTCGGGATCGGCTTGAGCTAGGCCTTTTTCCCCCAAAGCTGCCACCCATACTTGATCATTGACCACATATGCATTACTTTGTTCATTACTTTGAGATTGATACAATGATGGTCACAACTTTACTTGAAGCTTTGGATCATTAACCAATGAGTGAGGGACATGTAAATAAACATTGTGAGAAACATAACATTATTAGAACCATAACACCATTGGAACCATTGGACAATATTCCTTGAACAAGAGACATAAGTATAATCACTATTGGAACATTGGAACATAACCTTGTTTGAGCTTTTGGAACATTAACCATGAATATGAGACATGAGATTCACCAATGATCAATGCATAGGAAATATATGACAATGACCATGGATAACCGGATATGAGATACCTTAGCACATTTCGGGATGGAACAAGCGTAATGTCAATGTGAATACAATTTGCCGCAGAAAGATACGGACAGAGTAACCTTACATACCTTGTACTCTCAATACGGATATACAATCTTAGATGTACATACAATAGTCCCACTCCTTCTTTCTTTGTCACTCTACAACACAAATACATAACGGGATTTACATTAACCACTAACTACTTTACAAATGCATATAATATCAATGAGTTACATGTTCGCCTTTAAACATGCCATTTCCCCTTGACAAAACCATTGATGAAATTATTATTCCAAAAATCCCCAATATTCCATAAATTGACCAATACATGATAATCAATACATTTCACCACAACACTTCTCCTTTACACTTTCTTATCCACACCACATCACAAATAATCCATCAAATTACCTTAATACACCTCATACCATATATCGGCCAAAACCCCACAATTTACACTTTTAGAAAAATAACAAGTTTAATAACAATATCAAACCATACATGTTCATATTTTATCCATACCATGCTCTTTCATCAATACATCAAGTCTCTTTTCAAGTTCAAATCACAAAGATGGCACATCTTTCACCAAAAGCAAAAATACACTATTCACCACCTTGCCAACACAATTATCATGATATACATAATCACCCATGCATATAATATGTTAATCAATGAGAATAAATACTTACTAAGTCTTGGAATAGGATGATATTTACCAAAGAGTCCCAAAGGAATTATTTGCTTTAGGGTTTGGAACTAGAGAAATGTTTGAGGAATATCTAAAAAGGCATGAGACTTTGAAAGCAATAAAAATCAGATTTATTTCCCTTTATATAGGCCCTCAAGTCCATCCTTATCCACTCTTTAACATTTAATGTTGGGTTCTAGAAGGTCAAGGCAAGAATGGGTCTTTTGACCTATTTTTGGGCCATGTCTTCTTTTCATTTTTGGGTCCTTTTTGGGCCCAATTCACTTAACCCAATAAAATCAATAATTTCTTATGTTTAAATAATCTCATACTTGTTACAACAATATTCCCACTCACGCTATTCATATCCATAGCCTCAATCCCAAAAACAAGTGATGCTAGCCACATATGGCCTATTTTGACCAAAAGGGTAAAATCGTCATTTTGACGCCAAATTTGTTCTCGAGTAATTTTATTATACCAATATAATATTTCATTCATTTCATGTATATACTCGGTGTTGTAGAATAAATGTGGCAAAAATCGGCTCGGTACGTCCCCGGGTACCCTTGGGACTTAGAAAATTTCCAACTTTCGAAAAACTGAAAAATCCATCCTGGCACCCCCCTGGGCGCACCAAGTTTCTGCCTGTGCAATAAAATTTTTTGCCCAGAGCGGCCTGGAAAGCCCTCTGGCGCGCCTGGGCCCTAATTTTTTCGAAAATTTTGTTTTTCGACTTTTCTTCGCGGGTTTGGTTAAATACTTCAAGTCCTATTCTTTAACTTACTTCTTAGCCTTAATATACTTTGTTTAGAGGTCCTCTTAGCCTCATTTTGAACCCCACAAGTGCTCCACAAAAATCACAAAACACCTCCTATGAAAGGCTAATCACATGTACGAGGCCAAATTTAAATTTTCTCATCATTAGTCTTACAAAATACATGCGTATAGCTCTCGACACCTAAGTAAACATTATTAAATGTCGTCAAGTAGGGTTAGGAAGGTACGGGATGTTACATTCTCCCCCCCTTAGGAACATTCATCCTCGAATGTGAACAATATCGTTTTAATTACGACATTTGCATCTCTATACTAGCATACATATACATAAACACTTAAGGTTCATGGATACTTACTTGTCATGACCCCATTCCCGCACTTTGAATTGTTTCATCCATTTGAAATAGATAGGGATACTTGGATCTCATCATTTCTTCCGCTTCCCATGTAATCTCCTCTACTTGTTGATTTCTCCAAAGGACTTTTACGGATGAAACATCTTTATTCCTCAATCTCTTTACTTGTCTCTCTAGAATAGCAATGGGTACCTCTTCATAGGTAAGATCCTCCGTAACTTGAACATCCTCTACGGGAACAATACGAGATAGATCTCCTATGCATTTTCGAAGCATCAAAACATGAAATACTAGATGGACTAAGGAAAGTTCCTGGGGTAGTGCCAACTCATACGCAACTTTCCCAAATCTTCTAATGATTTCATATGGGCCTATGTAACGTGGACTCAATTTCCCTTTCTTTCCCAACTGCATTACCCCTTTCATCGGTGACACCTTTAAAAACACCCAATCACCTATGGAGAATTCAAGACCTCTTCTCCTAACATCGAGATATGACTTGTGACGACTTTGAGCCGTTTGTAACCCCTGTTGGATCACTTTAACCTTTTCCATAGCCTGATGAACAATATGTGGCCCAAGTAAAGCAGTTTCACCTGCTTCAAACCATCCTATTGGTGATCTACATTTCCTTCCGTACAAAGCTTCATAAGGTGCCATTTTAATACTTGAATGATACCTATTGTTATACACAAATTCAATAAGAGGCAAATGGTCATCCCAACTACCTTGAAAATCTAGTGTGCATACTCGTAGCATATCTTCAAGTGTCTGAATAGTACGTTCTGCTTGTCCATCAGTCTGAGGATGGAAAGTTGTACTTAAATTCCCCTGTGTACCCAAACTCTACTGAAAATATCTCCAAAAGTTTTTTGTGAACTGTGCTCCCCTGTCTGATATAATGGAAAGTGGAATACCATGCAATCATACTATCTCTTTCACATACAGCTTCGCATAATCCTCAGCTGTATAGGTCGTCTTGACTGGTAGAAAATGCGCTGACTTGGTAAGCCTGTCCACTATAACCCATATAGAATCAAACTTCCGCAATGTACGAGGCAAACCTGTAATGAAATCCATATTAATCATATCCCATTTCCAGACTGGAAGATTGATAAATTGCATGTAACCTCCTGGTTTGTGATGCTCTACTTTCACTTGCTGAAAATTCGGGCATTGAGCGAGAAACTCTGCAATGTTCTTTTTCATATTTCCTCACCAATACACTTCTTTTAATTCATGGTACATTTTAGTAGGACCCGAATGAATAGAATAGCGCGAATGATGCACCTCTGTCATAATTCATGTCCTCAACTCATCTATGTCCAGTGCATATAATCTCCCTTGACATTGGAGTACCCCTTCTTGTGTAAGATCAAATGCCTTTGTCAAATTCTGTTGTACATTTTCCTTTAGCTGCAACAACATAGAATCCGCAAATTGCTTCTCTTTCACTTCAGCTATTAAGGAGGATTCAGCTGCATTCTGTACAATAACTCTATCATCTGAGGATTCAATAAGGCGAACTCCCAAGCTGGCTAATTGATATAAATCTTTGACTAAACCCTGCTTTTCTGTCAATTTGCCACTTGTGCTTTCTACTGTTTTGCGGCTCAATGCATCAGCTACTACATTTGCTTTGCCTGGATGATAAAGAATATCAATATCATAGTGTTTTAAGAGCTCTAACCACCTTCGTTGCCTCAAATTGAGTTCCTTCTACTTAAAAAGATATTGCAAACTTTTGTGATCCGTATAGATATCAACATGAACTCCATACAAATAATGTCGCCATATCTTTAAAGCAAAGACCACCGCTGCTAATTCAAGATCATGTGTGGGATAATTTTTCTCATGTGGCCACAACTGTCGTGAGGCATATGCTATAACATTATCGTGTTGCATCAACACACATCCGAGGCCAACCCCGAAAGCATCACAATACACTGCATAACCTTCGGTGCCTTCGAGAAGTACTAAAACGGGTATGGAAGTTAATTTATCTTTCAACCTTTGGAAACTTTTCTCGCATGCATCATTCCACTGAAATTTTACTGCCTTATGTGTAAGCTTTGTTAACGGTGCTGCAATAGAGGAAAAATCTTCCACAAATCTTCTGTAATAACCTGTCAGTCCAAGAAAACTATGGATTTTTGTGGGTGTCGTAGGTCTTGGCCAATTTTTCACTGCATCAATCTTCTGTGTATCAACCTGTATCCCTTCATCTGACCCAATGTGACCCAAGAATGCAACTGATTTTAACCAAAACTCATATTTGGAGAACTTGGCATACAACTTACGCTCACGAAGAATCTGTAACACTCTTCGCAAGTGATTAGCATGGTCCTTCGGTGATCTTGAATAAACTAGGATGTCATCTATAAATATCGTGATGAACACGTCCAGAAATGGCTTAAACGCACTATTCATCAAATCCATAAACACAGCCAGAGCATTTGTTAGTCCAAATGACAAAACTAAAATTCATAATGGCCATACCGTGTTCGGAAAGCTGTCTTGGGCACATCTTCTTCTCTAACTCTGACTTGATGGTAACCTTACCTCAAGTCGATCTTGGAAAAATACTTGGCACCCTGTAACTGATCAAACAAATCATCAATTCGAGGGAGGGGATATTTGTTCTTGATCGTTACCTTATTTAATTGCCGATAGTCGATGCACATTCTCAATGTGCCATCTTTCTTCCGTACAAATAATACTGGTGCACCGCACGGGGACATACTAGCCCTAATGAAGCCTTTGTCCAGCAAATCTTTCAATTGTTCCTTCAATTCACGCAATTCTGCTGGAGCCATTCTATAAGGAGGAATAGAAATAGGCTGAGTGTCTGGAATCACATCAATGCCAAATTCTACGTCCCGTTCTGGGGGTAAGCCACAAGATCCTCTGGGAACACATCAAGAAATTCATTGACCACTGGAACCGATTGCGGGGTTAGTGGTTCCACTTCAGTATCTTTCACCCGTACTAGATGACATATATAACCCTTAACAATCATTTTTTTGGCTTTCAAATAGGAAATAAATCTTCCTCGTGGTACCCCTATATTACCCTGCCATTCAAGAACATTTTCTTGTGGAAAACAAAATTGCACCTTCTTGGCCCGGCAATCTACCGTAGCATAAAAAGAGGCCAACCAATCCATTCCCATGATCACATCAAAATCCACCATGTCTAATTCAATGAGATCGGCCAATGTATCATGACCACACACCGTTACCACACAATTACGATATACTCTTTTTGCAATAGTATATTCACCGATCGGTGTAGACACTTCAATTGATTTAATTAATAATTCTGTTGCCTTTGCAAATTTCGCAGCAACCAATGGAGTAACATAGGAAAATGTAGAACCAGGGTCAATCAATGCATATACATTATATGAAAATATGGATAATGTACCTGTGACAACATCAGGGGAAGCCTCTGAATTCTGTGGTCCACTAACGCATAAGTGCGATTCTGAACCCCACTAGTACTGGTTGCTCCTCTGGAACCCCTACCACGGCCAACAGACTGCACACCTCGGCCCAGTGAAGGAACCGATGTTGATGACGCAACGGCCGATCCTGCCGGTCGTGCTATACCACTCATGCTCCTCTGGGGACACTCTCTCATCATGTGTCCTGTCATGCCGCACCAGAAACAAGAATTTGTCCCCACTCTACATGTACCTGTATGAATACGCCCATAGTGCTGACACTGCTGATGAGGAAAACCTGCTGCCTGTGATCCGTGACCTCCACTACTCTACCCAGCTGGACCACCTCTAAACCCTCTAAACTGAGAGTGTGCACCCGCTGTGGAATGCGAGAACGATGGTCTAGGTGTCCTAGGAAACATAAGGGGCCTAGATCCTCCTTGGGACATCATAGGTGGTCCCATAGGTCTAGCCCATTTGGACTGTCCCCTGTTAAATTCATGTACCCTTCGTCTCTGTCTTTGATCTTCCATTTTCTGGGTGAAGGCCTGAATTCTCGCTATATCCATGTCTTTGTTCAAGGCAGCAATGGTGCAATCCCTTACCAAATATGGCTCTAGTCTGTCCACGTATCTATGGACTCTATCTGTCATCGTAGCCACCACATTTGGCACATATCGAGCCAAGGAATTAAATTGCAAACTATATTCCCTCACGCTCAAATTTCCCTGACGGAGATTTAGGAACTGATCCGCACGTGCCTCACGGATCTCATAGGGCAGGTAATGATCAAGGAAGGCCACTTTAAGCTCTTCCCAATTAGGTGGATTTGCACCAATATCACGGGATTTCTTCCAATCCTCGTACCACAATATCGCCTCTCCTTTCAGCCTGTACGCAGCAAGTTCAACTGTTTCTACCCCTGTCACGTGCATAACTTCCAAGGCCCTCTGAATTTGATCCACGAAGTCCTGTGGATCTGCTTTCGGATCTGACCCAGTGAATATAGGAGGGTCCAATTTTAGGAAATCCTGTGTTCTGCGACTCGCCACTCAAGCCGCATCATCATCATGTGTCATTGGACCAGCTCGTCCTTGACTTTGCGCTGCCACTAACTGCGTCAACATATGAATTGCATTTCTATGATCCTGATCTGTGGCATTCATTGGTGGTTCTGCGGGTACTTCTCTACCAACTGGCTCCTCCAGAGTTGGAAAAGTAGACGAAGACAGCGATGAAATTTCAGTATTTGCTCCACCATGACTAGCTTGGTCAGGTGGTAGTAAGGGTGGCAACGGAACTGGGCTAGCCAGTTTCGGTCCGATTCTGATTCTGGTTCTGGTTCCGATAGGCCCGATTGGTGACCGATATCGGTACCTACCGGTACACGGACCGGTGTGGAAGGGGTCATTTTGTCCGGTTGACCGGTCCAATTTTGATCCGGTTAACGATAATATTTTTTTAAAAAAAATTAATAAACATTTTTTTAGCCGTTGGTGGGGCCTCCAACGGCTAGTTCCATCCCCCCCCCCCGCTTCCCCAGCCCCCCCTAGCCCCCCACCTCATATTTTCCTATAAATACCCACTCTTCCCCCTAATTTTCCCACAAATTCTCAAAAACTCTCTATTACTAATCACTCTCAAATACTCTCTATAATATTGTGTATTTTGTTAATTGAAGGGATTTTTTTTGAAGCAAGCTTCAATTGTCATCTCTCAATTCCGGGTTTTTGGTTATATAAGTCTGCTTTTACGCAGACGTTCGGTACATTCGTTCCAACTTTCATCTGTTTATTTGTTTAATTACTATTACTTTTTCATTATATTTACATTGTTTGTTTTTATATTTTTATATTTCTTTTTTTAATATTAAAATATGGATGCAGGTAAAAAAGGTAGTGGTAAGAAAACATTGATTAGTCAGGTTAAAAAAATTTGGGGTAAAAAAGATAAGGGTGCTAGTTTTAGTAGAGGCGGTGGTGAAGGTAGTTCTAAATCGTTGCCACCTAGATTTAGAATTAATAACGATGATTTTAATCAGTTTGATGATACTTCTTTTGAACGTCCTTGTGCTATTGATGTTGCTTCCGGTAATGTAGTAGACCATGAGTCCTTAGATAGATGTTTTGATACTTATTTTGAAGACGTAGAGGAAGAGGAAGATGTAGAAGAACAAGAGTTAGAAGATACCCCTACCCCTACTAGTCCAGCTATGGAATTACCGGAACAAGATGAAGTAGGAAATTTACCTACGTTTACTAGAGTAGGAAAGAGCGAACGTCCTAAGAGATCATTAGTTTGGAAATTTATGATCCAAAATACGGAGAAAACTACTGCAACTTGCAATAAATGTAAGGAAGTGATTAAACATTTGACTGGGGGATCGCATAGTGGGACAGGAATGCTAACTAGACATTTGAGAGATTGTGTTCCTGAATATGTTCGTCTAGAAGCTATCGCTAGGGCTAAAAAAAATGGTAAACCCTTGCCCGATACTAACCAATCTGTCGGAGGTTCTAACATGGTCCAGAATATTTTAGATTATAGTAACCCGGCTGGCCCAAGCACATCACTCACATATAGTCAGGATAGGGATCATGAAGAATTAGCTAAAATGATTGCGGTTTGTGGTTTGCCTTTTAATTTTGGTGAGCATCCCGGTTTTATTCATTATATTCGAGTGGTGTATAATCCCGATTTTCTTGGTTTTTCAAGAAATACAATTAAAGCTGATATTTTTAAATATCAACGTGAACATTGTCATTTTCTTCGTTGCTACTTTTATTATTTTGATGGTAAATTATCTATCACTTCTGATATGGGTGTAAGTCCTAATGGTAATGAATATTTTACTGTTACTACTCATTGGATTGATCATGACTGGAACATGCAAAAAAGAATTAAAGGTTATAAATATGTTGAAGAGAGGAAAACTGGTAGTTATATTGCTTCTTTGATAGGAGAGATTTTACATTATTTTGGTCTTTGTGATATGATAATGGGTGTCACATTAGATAATGCTTCTGCTAATTTAAAAGCTATTGAATTTTTAAAATCCAGACTTTGTCCAATTGATGATGATGTTTTTCATGTTAAGTGTAATGCACATATTTAAAATTTAATAGTGATGGATGGTATTAATGTATTTTCTGATTCTTGTGTTAGAATTCGAGCTGCTTGTGCATGGGGTTTTAAAGCTAAAATACTTGTGCTTTATTTGAAATGTCGTTTAGAAAAATTCCAAAAGAAGTGACTACTAGATGGAATTCTTTATTTGAAATTCTTATTGTTGCTATTGATTATCGCCAGCCTTTACAAATGCTTTATAATAAACATCAATCGCATCGGAGCTTTAAAATCACCGACGAGGATTGGAAAGAATGCAAAGAACTTATTAACTCTCTGAGTACTTTTTATAGTGCTACAAATATTATATCTGGTCAATATTATCCTACTATTTCTTCAGCTTTAGTAAATGTTTGTGTTATTTCATCTGAATTTGTTAAATATAAAGATCTATAACATTTTAAAGTTGTGGTTTCATATATGATTGAAAAATTAAAAAAATATTTTTTTCCTATTCCTCAAATATTTTTGACTTCTACTTTGTTCAACCCAACGTACAAAGAACATGGTGTTAAAAAAATGATTGAAAAAAATTATAAAAATTTAGAAATTATAAGTGATGAAGTTCCATCTGTTGAATCGTGTAAATATAGTGTATTAACTAAAGCTAGACATTTGTATGACATTTATAGAGAGAAGCTACTAAATGATGAACCGTCTGAACCTCCATGTCGTAGGGCTAGATTTAATGATTTTGATGAAATTATGGATGAAGAACTTGGTCTTGATTCTTCTAACAATAATGATTTTGATCAATATATTAATCAGGCACGGGAAAATATTAGGGATGAAAATGGAGATCCTCAACTTTTAACTTAGTGGAAGAACCGGACAAAATAATTTCCATATCTTTCAAGGGTGATTCGGGATGTGCTAGCTATGCAAGCATCTTCAGTAGCTTCGGATCAAGCTTTCAGCGCAGGGAGATTTTTCATTTGAGACCATAGATATTCATTAGCAAAAGATATTTTGGAAATATCAGTGTTGTTCAGAGATTGGATCAACGCCGAACGAAGGAATGCTGGACTACCAAATTCATCGCATCAAGCCAAAGTAGAAATAGATGAAGCACTTGGAGATAATAGAGATGATGGCATGGAAGCAATGGATGAAGAAAACCAAATACCAATTCCGGATCATGTTTCCAAGGAATTGATAGATAAATTACGAAAAACATACTTTCGAAATTATAGATATTAGTATAATAATCGAGACTTAGTTGAAACAGAACCTTTCCTAAAAGGTGGCTGCGTAGATTAGGTGCTCTTCAAATATTTGTAATACATGTATACTTCTTTATTGATTTGAATAAAATTATAGGCTATTCGCCTTCATTTTCTTTTTAAAGTTGTCTTTTATTTAAACTTTAAGAATTAAAAATAAATAAATTAAACTTTAACATATAAATTTAAATTTAAACTTTAAACTTGAAAATTTAAATTTAAACTTGATATTTGAAAATATACATTTTAACTTTAAAAAAAATCAAAGTTTTCAAATGTGAAAATTTAAACGTAAACTTTAAATTTGAAAATTAAAGTTTTCAAAAAAATGTTTTAAAACTTAATAAAATTTGAAAACTAATTTAAATTCAAACAAAAAAACAATTATTAAATTTTTTTTTATTTTTTTTGATTTTGAATTTAAATTAAAAGTTTAAAAAAAACAAAAAAACGGGTGGAACCGGAATTCGGACCGAAAACCCGACCGGTTCGGACAAAGGGGACTTAACCGGGCAGCCCATTCCGGTAGGCCCGGTTTTGGACCATATCCGGTCACCGTCCATCGGTGACGGTCCTGAAAACACGGACCGACTGGTCCGGTAGGCCCGGTCCGGTCCATTGCCACCCTTTGGTGGTAGTCTACTCAATCCTTCTTCAACAGGCACATCTACCTGCTTCCCTTTACCTCTACCTCTTCTCGTGATTGGCATTTTGACTATACCAAAGAAAAACAATTACCATGATCAGATTCAATTACACTTATAACACTGGCTCTATTGCACGATCTAGAAGTGAAGAAAAGAAACAACATCCTAAATGTCCCGTAGCCTCCTACTTATAAATGTGGTGCACAACACATTGATAAGTAAGACTCTACTCAGACACGGTTTTGTAGACACCCTTAGAACGACCTGCTCTGATACCACTTTTGTCACGCCCCGAATCCCATCGGGACGGATTGGCACTCGTAGCCGACAAGGCCCGAGAGAACCAAGCTTTGTCTCTATTCAATCATGTGCATGCCACTAAGAAACCCATAATCACTTAATAGCTATAGATACCAACAATGGAATTCATGGAACATGATAAATATATACATATGCGAAACTTGGCCGTTGAGGCCACCAAGTCAAGAACGACATATACCTTTTACATTTATACACCCATATCCGTCTACAAAAGCCTCTAACAAATGCATTGACCAAAATGAACTAAAAGTCGGGACAAGTCCCCGCTTTAGATAACATGTACAACACCAAAACATATGTACAACTGTGACTCGGAGAAACCCCAAACTAACTGGAGCTCACCAAAGATCTGCAACACTGGCAACCTACTGTGGAGGCCTACTAGTACCTGCGCCTGCAGCAAGTTAGGTAAATTCCCCAAGAGGGGTCAGTACGAAAAATGTACTGAGTATGTAAGGCCATATGAAACTTGTAAGATATGAAAATATTTTAGAGAACTCAAGTTCAAATGCATAACCAATATAGATAAGTCACAATGTAGATGAGTCACTATTCTGTACTTTGGAAACCATGTATGTTGCTTTCATTCCATTCTTTGTATCTTTACTTCCATGATTATTCATCTTTGCCTTTGACCTGTGATACCCGGGCCCCGACTGAACAGTGGGTTTTAAACATAACATAGCGTTATGTTGGGATCGGCTCGAGCTAAGCGTATGCCCCTAGAGCTGCCACCCTATGAATCAATATATATATCGGAATCAGCTCGAGCTAGGTTAGTACCTCTAGAGCTGCCACCTATACAACATTTCAGGTTCGGCTCGAGCTAGGTTATTACCCCTAGAGCTGCCCCCTGTCAGGATCAGTCCGAGCTAGGCTTATGACCCCAGGACTGCCCCCTAATCCAACAACCTCGGGATCGGCTTGAGCTAGGCATTTTGCCCCCAAAGCTGCCACCCATACTTGATCATTAACCACATATGCATTACTTTGTTCATTACTTTGAGATTGATACAATGATGGTCAAAACTTTACTTGAAGCTTTGGATCATTAACCAATGAGTGAGGGACATGTAAATAAACATTGTGAGAAACATAACATTATTAGAACCATAACACCATTGGAACCATTAGACAATATTCCTTGAACAAGAGACATAAGTATAATCACTATTGGAACATTGGAACATAACCTTATTTGAGCTTTTGGAACATTAACCATGAATATGAGACATGAGATTCACCAATGATCAATGCATAGGAAATATATGACAATGACCATGGATAACCGGATATGAGATACCTTAGCACATTTCAGGATGGAACAAGCATAATGTCAATGTGAATAATTTTTGCCGTAGAAAGATACGGATAGAGTAACCTTACATACCTTGTACTCTCAATACGGATATACAATCTTAGATGTGCATACAATAGTCCCGCTCCTTCTTTCTGTGTCACTCTACAACAAAAATACATAACGGGATTTACATTAACCACCAACTACTTTACAAATGCATATAACATCAATGAGTTACATGTTCGCCTTTAAACATGCCATTTCCCCTTGACAAAACCATTGATGGAATTATTATTCAAAAAATCCCCCAATATTCCATACATTGACCAATACATGATAATCAATACATTTCACCACAACACTTCTCCTTTACACTTTCTTATCCACACCACATTACAAATAATCCATCAAATAACCTTAATACACCTCATAGCACATATCGGCCAAAAACCCACAATTTACACTTTTAGAAAAATAACAAGTTTAATAACAAAATCACACCATACATGTTCATATTTTATCCATACCATGCTCTTTCATCAAGACATCAAGTCTCTTTTCAAGTTCAAATCACAAAGATGGCACATCTTTCACCTAAAGCAAAAATATACTATTCACCACCTTGCCAACACAACTATCATGATATACATAATATCACATGCATATAATATGTTAATCCATGAGAATAAATACTTACCAAGGCTTGGAATAGCATGATCTTTACCAAAGATTCCCAAAGGAAATATTTGCTTTAGGGTTTGGAACTAGAGAAATGTTTGAGAAATATCTAAAAAGGCATGAGACTTTGAAAGCAATAAAAATCAGATTTATTGCCCTTTATATAGGCCCTCAATTCCATCCTTAGACACTCTTTAACATTTAATGTTTGGTTCTAGAAGGTCAAGGCAAGAATGGGTCTTTTGACCCATTTTTGGGTCATGTCTTCTTTTCATTTTTGGGTCCTTTTTGGGCCCAATTCACTTAACCCAATAAAATCAATAATTTCTCGTGTTTAAATCATCTCATACGTTTTAGAACAATATTCCCACTCACGCTATTAATATCCATAGCCTCAATCCCAAAAACAAGTGATTCTAGCCACGTATGGCCTATTTTGACCAAAAGGGTAAAACCGTCATTTTGACACCAAATTCGTTCTCGAGTAATTTTATCATACCAATATAATATTTCATTCATTTCATGTATATACTCGGGGTTGTAGAAGAAAAGTGGCAAAAATCGGCTCAGTACGTCCCCGGGTACCCTAGGGACTTAGAAAATTTCCAACTTTCAAAAAACTGAAAAATACATCCTGGAACGCCCCTGGGCGCGCCAGGTTGCTGCATGTGCAATAAAAGTTTTGGCCCAGAGCGGCTTGGCACGCCCTCTGGCGCGCTTGGGCCCTAATATTTTCGATAATTTTGATTTTTGACTTTTCTTCGCGAGTTTGGTTAGATACTGCAAGTCCTATTCTTTAACTTACTTAACCTTAATAAACTTTGTTTAGAGGTCCTCTTAGCCTTATTTTGAAATCCATAAGTCAAAAATCATAAAACACCTCCTATGAAAGGCTAATCACATGTACGAGGCCAAATTTAAATTTTCTCATCATTAGTCTTACAAAATACATGCGTATAGCTCTCGACACCTCTTAAAACATTATTGAATGTCATCAAGTAGGGTTAGGAAGTTAGAGGATGTTACATAAATAAAGTAATGCATATTTGTTTGTTGTAAGAGTACGGGTGGTAGCTCTAGAGCCATAAGCCTAGCTCGAGCCGATCTCGAATTTATTGGATCAGGGGGAAGTCCTACAGGTATAAGCCTAGCTTGGGTCGATCCTGACAGGTGGTAGCTCTAGAGGTAAGAACCTAGCTCGAGCCGAACCTGATATATTGGATTATGGGTGGTAACTCTAGAGGTAAGAACCTAGCTCTAGCCGAACCCAATATCTTGGCTTATGGGTGGCAGCTCTAGAGGCATAAGCCTAGATCAGGCCGATCCTAACATAACGTTATATTATGTAAGACCCACTGATCAGTTGGGGGCCGGGTATGATATGATATAAGTGATGATGAATAAACCATAGAAGCAAAGAAAATAATGAATGTAAGGTACATGGTTCCACATATGCAGAACGATGGTTTATTCATATCGCATATTCTCTTATATTTCAATTCCATTAAAGTATTTATGTGTCATACAGTTTCATATAGCCTTACGTACTCAGTACATTCTCCGTACTGACATCCCTTGGGGGACTTACCTTACTTGCTGCAGGCACAGGTGCTAGTAGACCTCCTCAATAGGTTGCGAATCATTTGCAGGCCTTTGGTGAGCTCCAGTTGGTTCGGGGCTTTCAGAGTCATTATGTACATTTGTTTTTGGGTGTTGTATAAAGCGGGGACTTGTATCGACTTTAGCTTGGCTATGTATATGTATCTGCAGAAGCTTTGTAGAAGGTTGTGGAAAGATAAATGTAAGAGATGTATGTCCATTTTGACTTGATGGCCCTAACGGCCAAGTTTCATATACAGTATATTTTCCATGGCTTTCGCCATTGGTATCTAGTTACATGAGATAGAACGATATTCATACAGAGGCATGCATATGAATGTACATGAGTAAAGATTCGTTCTCTCGGGCCTCAACGATTTCAGGTGCCAGTCCACCCCGTTGGAATTCGAGGCGTGACAAAAGTGGTATCAGAGCAGGTCGTCCTAAGGGTGTCTACAAAGTCGTGTCAGAGTAGAGTCTTGCGTATGGATGTGTTGTGCACCACATTTATAATTAGGAGGCTACAGGACATTTAGGAGTTGTTTGTTTTCTTTACTTCTAGATCATACAATAGAGTCAAATGTTGTAGGTGGAATTATATCTGACCATTGAAGTTGGTTTTCTTTGTTATAGTAAATGTCGATGACAAGACAAGGTAGGGGCAAAGGTAAGCAGGTAGTTATGCTTGTCGGAGAAGGATCGAGTAGATCACCACCTGACCAAGCTAGTCAATGTGGAGCTGACACTGAATTTGCATTGCGGGCTTCTTCTACTTTTCCAGCTCCAGAAGAGCCGAGAAGGAGAGAAGTATCTTCAAAACTGCCTGTTAATACTATTGAGCATGATTTGATAAGTGCGGTGCAAATATTGACCCGTGTAGTTGCTGTACAAGTTCAAAGACACACTTTTGCACAGCAGATGGAGGGTCAGAGGCAAAAAAGAAAGATGCAAGAAGTGGAAGGGGGATCGTCAAAGAGGGCTAAGAAGCAACCAGTTTGGGCGAAGAAGTGAGGTTCAGGATTCACGGACAGTGGGGTATCGAGCATGAGGAAGTATGAGCCAATTGAGGTCTCCTTGTCAGCAGTGTCAGTGTTGCGGAAGGTATCATTTAGGTGAATGCCGGTTGGGAACAAATGTTTGCTTTTGGTGTGGCTTTCCAGGGCACATAGTGAGAGAGTGCCCACAAAGAGGCATGGGTGGTATGACACGACCTACGGGATCAGTCATTGCGTTATCATCGTCAGATGTACAACCTGCTGGTCGTGGTAGAGGTGCTAGAGGAGCAGCTAGTTCTAGTGGAATTCAGGACCATACCTATGCCGTGGCGGATCGGCAAAATTTTGAGGCTTCTCCTGATGAAGTGACAGGTATATTATCTGTATTTTTGCATAATGTATTTGCATTGATTGATCTGGGTTTTACCCTATCATATGTTACTCCATTGATTGTTGAAAAAAAAAATTATGAAGGGACACTAGAAGTTTTAGTTAACCCATTTGAGGTATCTACACCAAAAGGTGAATCTATTGTAGCTAAAAGAGTGTATCGTAATTGTGTGATAACTATGTGTGGCCATGATACATTAGCTGATCTTATTAAATTGGAAATGGTGGATATTGATGTCATAATGGGTATGGATTGGTTGGCTTCTTATTATGCCATGGTAGATTGTCGGGCTAAGAAGGTACATTTTCATTTTCCACAAGAAAATGTTCTTGAATGGAAGGGTAATGTGGGGTGCACCTGTATTATTTGTATGGAAGAACGAGATTGCACATTGAGAATGTGTATTTACTACCAGCAATTGAATAAGGTAACGATCAAGAACAAATATCCCCTCCCCATAATTGATGATTTGTTTGACCAATTATAGGGTGCCAAATGCTTTTCAAAGATTGACCTGAGATCGGGATATCATCAGGTAAGGGTTAGAGAAAAAGATGTACCCAAGATAGCTTTTCGAACACGGTATGGTCATTATGAATTTTTAGTTATGTCATTTGGACTAACAAATGCACCAACAGTTTTTATGGATTTGATAAATAGGGTGTTCAAGCCATTGTTAGATATGTTCGATACCATGTTTAGAGATGAGACTCAAGGTCACAAGAGAGCCATGCTAATCACTTGCGATAGGTGTTACGGATTTTTTGTGACCGTAAGATATATGGGAAGTTCTCTAAATGTGCATTTTGGTTAAAATTTGTAGCATTCATGGGTCGCATGGATTAGTAGCTGAAGTAGATGAAGGAATAAGGGTTACTACAAAAAGAGATAGAAGCCGTGAAGAATTGGCCAAAACTTACGATGCCTACAGGGATTCGTACTTTTCTTGGGTTGGCAGGCTAGTACAGAAGGGTTGTTGAAGAGTTTTCCTTCCATTTTAGCACCCTTAACAAGCTAACACACTAAGAAACAAAGTTTCAGTAGAATGATGCATGTGAGAAGAGTTTCCAAGAGTTGAAAGATAAATTGACTTCTACACCTGTATTAGTGCTTCTCGAAGGTATAAAAGGGTATGCAGTATATTGTGATGCTTCAGGAGTTGGCTTAGGATGTGTATTGGTGCAACACGGTAATGTAATAGTGTATGCCTCACGACAGTTGCGTCCACATGAGAGAAATTATCCCACATACGATCTTGAGTTAGCAGTCGTGATATTTGTTTTAAAGATATGGTGTCTCTATTTGTATGGGGTTCACGTTGATTTATACCGATCATAAAAGTTTGTAGTAGTATATTTTTAAGCAGAAGGACCTAAACTAGGAACTAAATTTGAGGCAGCGAAAGTGGCTGAAACTCGTAACAGACTACGACACTGAAGGTGGATGGAATTACTAAAAGATTATGATAGTAATATCTTATACCATCCGGGTAAAGCAAACGTCATAACCGATGCATTAAGTTGCAAAGCAATAGGAAGCACTAGTAGCCAGTTGACGGAAAATTAAGGTATAGTCAAGGATCAACATCAATTAGACAGCTTGGGGGTTCATCGTCTTGAAATTCCAGATGAAAGAATTATAGTGTAAAATACGGTAGAGTCTTCATTAGTAGCTGAAGTAGTAGCTGAAGTAAAGGAAAACCAGTATGCAAATCCTATTTTTATTGCAGCTGACAAAGAATGACAGCAAGGTTTGATGAAGGCATTTGATTTTACACAAGAGAGAGAGTACTTCAATGCCCAGGGTAGATTTTGTGTACCGGATATAGATGAGTTAAGGAAATGAATTATGACGGAAGCACATCATTCACGGTATTCTATTCATCCGTGATATGAGCATGATTTGCATGGGGAACATTAGAATGGGCTTCTACATATGGATGATAGCTTGGAGACCGGAGGAAAGTCATGGAGCAATAAATATACAAGGTCATGGGCGACCAAGATGTCATTTGGACAATCAAGAAGAGCCTTTGTGGGTTATTACTAAAATAGTCACTTTTGGGCTATTTTTGTAATAGGCTATTTGTAAAAAGGCAAGGACTATAAATAGTTGCCTTATCCATTTTCTTTACTTAGATTTTGGATGATTGAGTTGTCTTTAATAGACTTGATATTTGGTTACTCTAGGTTAGGGTAGTGATTGGGTTCAATTCTAATTATTAGCTTAGATCGAGTGATTAGGGTGGATTCCCGAATTGCTTGTGTTATCTTCTTCGCTTGATTAGTCATCGAGTTATCATATTGTGGATTCAATTTGGTTTCTCATGCATTTGATTGAGTTCTCTTCTCCCTTGGTTTAATTGTTGTTTCAATTGGGTCTTTCTTTCTTCACTTCTCATCTCTTATTTCTCAACTATCCTTCAATTTTGTTGTTTAATTCCGTATTTTCGATATCGATTTTAGTCACTTGATTGAGGTCGTTATCAATCCGGGAGCAACCAAAATGTACCATGATTTAAAAGAGATGTATTGGTAAGGTTACATGAAAAGAACATTGCAGAATTTGTAACTTAATGTCAAAACTGTCAACAAGTAAAAGTAAAGCATCAAACACTTGGAGGTTATATGCAATGTATAAATCTTCCATCTTGAAAAGAGGGATATGATTAACATGGGTTTTATCATAAGTTTGCCTCGTACATTTCAGAAATTTGATTCCATGTGGATGATAGTTGACAGACTTACCAAGTAGCATACTTTTTACCTGTCAGGACCACTTGTACAGCTGGAAATTATGCAAGGTTGTATGTTAAAGAGATAGTACGATTACATGGGATTCCAATTTCTATTATATCAGACAGATAGAAAAATAGAATGTACCATCCAAACACTTGGAGATATTTTACGAGCTTGCACATTGAACTTTAAAAGTAGTTGGGATGGTCATTTACCTCTTATGGAATTTTCCTACAATAATAGCTATCATTCAAGTATCAAAATGACACCTTATGAAGCTTATATGGGAGAAAGTGTAGATTACCAAGTGGATGGTTTGAAGCAGGTGAGACTGCTTTACTCGGGCCAAATCTTGTTCATCACGCTATAGAGAAAGTCAAAGTGATACAACAGCGGCTACAAACAGCCCAAAGACGACACAAGTCATATGACGATATTAGAAGAAGGGAATTAGAATTGGCCATAGGTGATTGGGTAGTTTTGACAGTGTCACCAATGAAAGGGGTAATGAGATTTGGAAAGAAATGAAAGTTGGCCCTATATAATGTGCCATATGAGATTACCCAAAGATTTGGGTAAGTTGCATATAAATTAGCACTACCCCAAGAACTCCCCACAGTTCATTCAGTGTTCCATGTTTCAATGCTTCGAAAATGCATGGGAGAGATGTACAAGTTACAGAGGATATCACATATGAAGAGGTACCTACTACTATTCTTGATCAATAAGTGAAAGGATTAATAAATAAAGAAGTAGTTTCCGTAAAGGTACTATTGGAGAAATCAGCAAGTAGACAAAATCACATGGGAAATCGAACGAATGATGAATCTAAAGTACTCGTATTTGTTGTAAACAGAAGAAAAAGTTCAAGGTATGGAATTGAAGCAATAACAAGTAAGTCTCTACAAGTATCATGCATAAATGAGAACATGAAGGATACTCTTAGATTTAAATTTCCTCTTTATCCTCCTCCTCATTACCAGTTGGAACACTCTCCTAAATTAGGGTCTGAGATAGTGTCTCACGCCTCGAATTCCAACGGGGCGGACTGGCACCCGAAGCCTTTGAGGCTCGAGAGAACCAATCTTTGCTCATGTACATTCATATACATGCCTCTGTATGAATATCGTTCTATCTCATGTGACTAGATACCAATGGAAAAAGTCATGGAAAACATACTGTATATGAAACTTGGTCGTTAGGGCCATCAAGTCAAAATGGACATACATCTCTTACATTCGTCTTCCCACAACCGTCTACAAAGCCTCTACAGATATATATACATAGACAAGCTAAAGTTGGAACAAGTCCCCACTTTATACAACACCCAAAAACAAATGTACATAATGACTCGGAAAGCCCCGAACCAACTGGAGCTCACCAAAGGCCTGCAAATAATCCGCAACCTACTGAGGAGGTCTACTAGCACCTGTGCCTACAACAAGTAAGGTAAGTCCCCCAAGGGACGTCAGTACGGAGAATGTACTTAGTATGTAAGGCCATATGAAACTGTATGACACATAAATACTTCAATGTAATTGAAATATAAGAGAATATGCGATATGGATAAACCATCGTTCTGCATATGGGGAACCATGTACCTTATATTCATTATTTTCTTTGCTTCTATTGTTTATTCATCATCACTTATATCATATCGTATCTGGGCCCCAACTGATCACTGGGTCTTACATAACATAACGTTATGTTAGTATCGGTCCGAGCTAGGCTTATGCCTCTAGAGCTGCCACCCATAAGCCAAGATATCGGGTTCGGCTCGAGCTAGGTTCTTACCTCTAGAGCTACCACCCATAATCCAATATATCAAGTTCGGCTTGAGCTAGGCTTACCTCTAGAGCTACCACCTGTCAGGATCGTCCCAAGCTAGGCTTATGACCCTAGGACTGCCCCTTGATCCAATAAATTCGGGATCATTTCGAGCTAGGATTATACCTATAGAGCTACCACTCGTACTCTTACAACCAATAAATATGCATTACTTTATTTCTTACTTTTGAGAGATTGATATGTTGATAGTCACAATATTATTGGAGCTTTGGAACATCAGTCCATGATTAAGAGACATATGAATTACAATTGATCCATGAATAAGGAACATAAGAATAACAATACATGACAACCTGAAATGAGATGCCTTAGAACATTTCGGACTGGAACAAGTACGATGACCATGTGAACAATATGTGTTGTAGAAGGATACGGAAAGAGTAACCTTACATACCTTATCTTCTCAATATGAATACACAGTCCTATATGTGATTACAATAATCCAGCTCCTTCCTTACGTTTTACTCTACAACACAAGTACATAAGGGAACTCACGTTAACAATTAACTACATTACTAGTGCATAAGATGACAATGAGCTACGTGACTGCTATATAGCGTCATTTCATCCTTCTTCAATACAAATCACTGCATTATCAGACCAACAACACCACAACATTCCACACATTGACCAAGACCTCATAAACCAATAGCCTTTCACACCAAGTTCATACTTTACATTTCCCCTTCAATACAATGTCACAATTACCTCACTACATCACGTAAACACCTTTCACTACAACACATGAAAGACAATACATAATTGATACCACTCAAAATAACTTCAGGATACTCCTTTTAAGTCATTCAAAAGGTACCATAAGTTGATAATTGCATCAAAGAAGGGTATAAGGGTTTCGGGGGGGTCAAAGAGAGACAAAAACAGACAAAATAAAGTTCTAGTCTGATCTGCGAAGCCACCTGCGACCACAGGTGGTGGAGGTGCATCCGCAGGTGACCATTGGCTTGGTCTAGGGTCACCTACGATGGCATCTGCGCCCGCAGGTGCCCCACCCGCGAGGGCGGATGCCCGTTTCAGCCTCCGGGGGTCATTTTAGGGTCCTTTTTCAAAATGAATGGTCCATGATCATAACTAAGCTTCTCTTAACATATTTTAGATCATCTTAGATGCCAACTAACATCCATGGTTTCACAACACACATAAACATCACCAAAACTACATTTTCCTTTCAATACGCTACCGGTTCCATGTACAATTTCATAACAACAATTCCAAATGTTACCCACAAAGAGAAAGCAAGTTAAGGACATAACCACATCTTACATGTTGATATTTGGGTGCAATACGAGCCTCATAAACATCATGGAATGAAGAGTTGAAGCTCGAGAATATGCTAAAGTGGAAGTACAAGAAAGAAAGGCACAAAGGGAAGAAAGAAGCTATAGACGTAAAATGGCTATTCTTAACATTAAAGCCTCATTCTAAAGAAGACCCTTATTTCATTAAGGGTATTTTTGTAATTATTAGTGTAGGCTATAAATAAGGGGGAATAACTCATTCTAGGGTAGATTATCCTGATGAATATTGAATGTTAAATACTCTTTTGAGAGTTTGAGAGCTTGTTGAAGTTTTTGATTGTTTCAAGTTTAAAAAGGAGGGTTGCTTGGAAATATAATTCCCTTGAGGTCTTTCTCATAGGTTTAGGTGCTTATTTGGATATTTGAAGGAGGTCTTTTCTTTTTATAGAATTGGTTGCCTTTGATTCCACTTTTGTGTCTACCTTTCTATCCCTTTTATCTTTGTTTAATCTTGTTTCTTTGTGTCCTTTATTGTTTTAATATTCTGCATTTTATTTCTTGTATCATTTGGTATCAGAGCTTAGATTAGGGTTGTTTTCACAATCCTAAGTCTTGGGATTGATATTCAAAAAAAAAATCGTCCAAAAAAAAAATCCACTTTTTTTTTTGTTGTAATTTGTTGTTTTTGATACTAGATCTTGATTCTCTAGTGTCTTGTGAGTCTAAATCTCAAATTTCATTCAATTTGGAGTTATAGAAGTGAAGTTGCCATTGAAAGATTTGAAGCTTTTGAAATTTGGCCAATTTTGAAAAGTGGTTTTATTTTTGGCTTGGTTTTGAGGGCTAAGAGTTAGTGGGGTTTGTTCATGGTGTGACAAGAAACGTGTTGGTGAAAATTTCATTGAATTTGGTGTAAGAACGAAGAAGTTATGAAGATGTGAAGATTGAGGTTGTTGTTGGTGTTCTCGAGCTTCTTCATCTTGTTCTTGGAGAAAAAGATAGAAAACGTACACTTTGATCCAAAATCTTCAAGTCAAAGTCGGTCAAAGTGTTTGTAGCTCCACATGTGGAAATTTTTTTTAAAAAAATTCACGTCAGCAGGCACCTGGGGCACAGTTTCAGAGAGCTGAAAATCTCAGGTTTCCAACACTTAGTTTTTTTTTTTTTTGGGTCCTAAAGTTTTTTGGACCTAAAATTTTCTCTAAGTGTCCAAATTTCGTGATTCTTTTTTTGTTTTCTTTCTCTTTCAATTCCTCAACTATTTAACAAGTAATTAACATATTTAATCACTTGTTAACTAGTTTTAAACATCAAATCCTCTACTTTGATCCTTCATACTAAGTAACAACAAGTAATTCCTTCTACTTTTGTTACTTTGTTTTTGAGTACGATTTTTTTGTGCTACTTTCTTTTAGCTTTTCTTCTTTATTTTTCCTTGAAAACTTCTTGGTTCTATTCCATAGCTTTTGAACTTTATTTCTCGAGTCAACAAAAATCTATTCTTGACCTCAAGTAGAGATTGGACCCTTGCAACTCATCGGACTAAACAAGATACAATCATTGGCCGAAGCAATTTGTGAGGCAAACAAAGGTGTGATTTCTTAAGTGATTGTGAGCTTTATTTTAACTAACCTAACATGTTTGTTTTCTTTGGTTGAGTGTCTTAAATAGGTAACAATGGAAGGTCATGAAAAGAAAAACCAAGTTCCCATCGGGGAACCCACTTTGGGTGAATTGTTAAACTTGTTCACCACCCTCTCAACCAGAATGGAAGGACGGTTGGATCGGTTGAGTACTCGAATTAATCGATTGCAACTTATCTTTCCACCAACTTTACCTAATCCTCATCAAGGACTTGAAGAGTGTCCCAATGCATTGAGGGGATTCTCATCCCAAGGTAAAGAAGACCTTTCTTGTGAGTTTCAAGGTAAAATAGCTAAACTTGACACTTTCGAATTTTCAAATGAACAAAGTGTGAGTGATAGCTTGTCTTTATGTGAACTTAATAATTCTTTGCCACATAGTGATAATGTCTATGTTGAGAGTGTTCATACACTAGTTGATCCTATTGATGACCAAATTGATTCTTCTTGTGAGATCGATTTGTGTCCACCTAGTGTTGACACTTGTGACTTGAATGATAGTACATTGTCATGTGATTCTTTGCCATGTTTTGATAATGTGCTTGTTGAGAATGTGGATACACTAGTTGATCTTATTGATGACCGAATTGATTCTTTTAGTAAGATCAATTTGTGTCCACCTAATGTTGATACATGTGTTTTAAATTATAGTTCATTATCAAGTGATATTGATATTGATCAACTAGCTTTTGCGTGTAGTACACTACTTGAGGGATCTTGTGATGTTCTTATTCAGCGTCAAGTTAGTGGTAATATTGATGAAGTTGATCAATTGAGTAGGATTGAATCTTTGAGCATATCTTTTATTGAAGATCCTATTGCTTGTTTTGCTCATAGAACTCATGTGCTTGAAACAGCCTTAAAAGATGACATTTGTCTTTTTGAGAATGAGATTACATGCTTTAATTCTCCATCTCTCATTGATTCTTCTCACTTTAAGTATAATGTCTTGTTTGATGATGATGAGATCACTCCTAGTTTGATGCCTAGTGGTATGAATAGTGATTGTAATGCAGCTCTTCATGAGAGCTATACTTTGTATGATAACCCACTATGGGATGTTGAGAAGAAAGGTGATGTGTGTTCATCAATTGCTACTTCTTATTTGAGTGTTCAAATTCTTGATAGTATACTTGATATTCTTGAGTCTTCTAGTGATCTTACACGTGAGGACACCTTTGATGAAGTTATTTTGCATGATACCTTTCTTTGCTATCTATTTGCATATGATGATGCTCATTCTTATGGGAAGGGTACGTTGTATGTTGGTAGGAGCTTATTTGGGGAAAATGGTTGTTTTCTTGATCAATATGCATGGGTAATCTTTCCTTTTGACCCCGGTGTCACTTTGCATGTGTGGGAGTTGGCCATGGATCCATCTCAAAAATGGTTTTGTCTTGAAATAGAATATCGTTTGTGCTTTGTGTACAGAACCAATGTGTGCCTACCTAGTTGGTGTTTCAAACCTATTGGTTTCTTGATGATATCCTTATTTTTTGAGCCTTGGACTAGCCAAGTACTTTGTGCTACATGTGAAAATTTATTCTTCATGAGATTAGTTGATGTTTGGTTATATAACAAGTTTGTACATCCTTGGCATGTTGGTGCATTTATTAACCCTTGTGCTAATCCTCATGCTATGAGGCCCTTGTTCTTGTTTGTATTCCTTATGGTTTAGATAGGTTTGGATTCGAGGATTTCAAGAAAGGGAGAATGGTGCAAGACGAGCCTCATCAACATCATGGAATGAAGAGTTGAAGCTCGAGAATATGCTAAAGTGGAAGTACAAGAAAGAAAGGCAAAAAGGGAAGAAAGAGGCTATAGACGTAAAGTGGCTATTCTTAACATTAAAGCCTCATGCTAAAGAAGACCCTTATTTCATTAAGGGTATTTTTGTAATTATTAGTGTAGGCTATAAATAAGGGAAAATAACTCATTCTAGGGTAGATTATCTTGATGAATATTGAATATTAAATACTCTTTTGAGAGCTTGAGAGCTTGTTGAAGCTTTTGATTGTTTCAAGTTTAGAAAGGAGGGTTGCTTGGGAATATAATTCCCTTGAGGTCTTTCTCATAGGTTTAGGTGCTTATTTGGATATTTGAAGGAGGTCTTTTCTTTTTATAGAATTGGTTGCCTTTGATTCCACTTTTGTGTCTACCTTTCTATCCCCTTTATTTTTGTTTAATCTTGTTTCTTTGTTTCCTTTATTCTTTTAATCTTCTGCATTTTCTTTCTTGTATCATATTTAATCCATAAAAGTCACTTCCTTCAAGACCACAAGTCCACTTCCAAGTTTGCAAGGCAAAACCCTTTATCGATTAAGCAAAAGTACATTGTTTTACACATAGTGAACTGTCCAACACTTTGCCAACATAACCAACATGATTTATACACCATATTATGCATATAATATATTGAACCATAAGAGTAAACACTTACCCAAACTTGCAAAGGAGTGATCTTGTCCAAGGAGATAGTTGCCTTAGGGTTTGGAAGAGAAGAGAAATATCCTGTGGAAATTTCTAGATTTGCATGTGTGTCTAAATGAATAAAAATCTTATTTTTCCACCTTATATAATGGATCAATGGTCATCCATAGCCAACATTAAATGCATGTTTACTTAGTCAACATGGAAGAATGGGTCATTGGCCATTTGGGCCATGTCTTTTACTTCATTTTGGGCCTCAAATTGAGCCCATGAATACATGTGAATTCAGCCCAACCAAATTAAAGTGTAAAACCCGAACAAATTTCATATTTAAATAATTCCATAAATGTTACGGTAATAACATAGGTTCGAAAATGTACAGGGTGTTACATCCTTCCCCCCTTAGGAACATTCGTCCTCGAATGTTAGTAACATTATCTCATTCATGAGACTAAGGAAGAGGAGGAGGATGAGACAGAGGTTATTGCTGGCAGAGTTGATCCGATGCAGGTTGATGTGCAGGCTACTAAGCAGATTATGGTTGAGGTAGCATTGGTGAGGTTGACTCATGACACTTCACATATTGGTGGTAGAGGGTCTCAGTCCACTGAGGAGACCATTAATCAGACCAACAGCACAGAGGTTGCATTAGTACTAGCTACTGATGTCACAGATTCGTCCTCCCATACTACTTCTACAGCTAAGTCGGGAACAAATGTCAAGACTGAGGTCACTTCTGTAAGCCAGTCATTGCCACAGGCTTAACACTATTTATGGGGACCCTTCCACTCACTCTTATATTATATCTTTAGTCTTATTGCATTAAGGACAATGCTTACTTTTGAGTTGGGAGGGGTGGTAATATTTTTAGTGCTGTAATATTAGATTTTGATTCTGATACACTATTTTTGTATATGGTTCTGATTCTATGATTTAGATTATATTTTTGGATTTGATTTGTAATAATTCTAGATGATTTATATTTTTATGGCTGCATGTGTTTTGGGTTGATTTGAGTATGTGTCATGATTTTCATTTCATTTCTTTATTTCTGAGTGTAGTAGTTCATAGTATAATTGATAAATAAAACTCTTTTTTCCTTGGTACTTAAGGGAAAGTGTGCTAGCAATAGAACACTTTGACTCGAATAGTACTCTTGGGGAGATTTTTCACATGCACAGCTCTTACAATGAAAAATTAGGTTTCTAATTGCTCAACTTTTCAAAATATACCCATCTTTTAAATTTTATTTGGTTCAGTTGAAGTAGTTAGGTACTCATTTTTGTGAATACTCGTATCTTATTATGACTACTCGATTACCTCCCTTGTTATGTGCTATGAATGTTGTACATCAATTGAGGAAGTAAAAGTGTTGCTTCGAGTGTGTGATTGAGTGCCATGAGTGGTGAGGTTTTGATTCGATCTTATTTGATGAGTCTATCTAAAACTTTCTCGATTAGTCTATCACTAAGCAAAGAGTGTTGAGATGTTAGAGAAATGACCTTAGTCAATTAAGTGAGAGTGAACCCTTGAATTGACCAAATAGACATCCCCATTGTGAGTTTAGTGACTAATTTTTGCCAAAATTTGTGCCATGGAACCTATTTCTCCAAAAAACTTATTACAATCCATAACCCATCTTCTAAGATTCTCTCTTTTAAACCAAACCCATCTTGAAGCATTTAGGTGAGGCCTTAAACCAACATAGGCTAAAAGCCTAAATTGGGGTAGAAGAGCTATCGGTTGAGATCTGTGATCGAAAGTTTATACATTTGGGGACCATTCACTTCCTCCTTTATTCATCCTAGTATTCCTTGTAAATTCTTTTAAAAAAGAGCAAAAGAATGAAAAAAAGCAAAAACGAGTTGCATTTGTGAATTTAGCATGTTAATATTTGAAGAGTTTAGCTTTTAAAAGGATAGGAGGAGGAAGATGGCATGTGAATCCTATAGAATTTGTCTGTCCATGGTGTGCCACAAGAAGTAATCTTTGGGAAAGGAATTTAGTTGAGATCTCATGTGGTGCTTTAAGAAGGTAGAGTCACTATAATCCTAATTTGTCCTCCCTTACTCTTTGCCTTTAATATAAGACAAAGTAAGACCTTTGTGATCTCCAATGTAACATGCTTAATTATGGTGAGATGGAACATATGGAAAAGACTTTGGTATGGTACTTGTGTTCATGATCATCTTTGAGAGGGAGATTGAATCGTACTAATCCATTATTTAAATTGTGATCGCATTTTGAAGGAAGGGATATTTTTGTTATGAGGGAACTTGATTACATGTCTTGAGCATATTTGTTAACCTTAGTTGAAGTCTATGAGCATGTGCTTGGTTTGGTAGCAACTAGTCAACACTTGAGGCTTGTAGTTCATGAATTGAGGGTTTGATAATGGATACTTATGCCAAAGTTTTTCAAAATTATAAGGACAAAATGGTTTTCACAAAGAAACATGTGTTAAAACTCCCAAGTAGTACCATTTGTAGACAATGTTGATTTTTTTGTGTGTGTATTGATTTGTTCGAAGACAAGCAATGGTTTAAGTTGGGGGTGTTGATGATTCTGCATTTCACGACTCATTTGGCCTAAGAAATCAAGTCCTCAATGACATTTCGAGTCACTTTTAATGTTAGTTTGTTTATTTTTCAGGGTTGAAGCTAATGTGGTCAACAAAGCATAAGGAAGCAAAAAAATGGAGAAATCAAGCTAAAAAGTGAAGGTGGCATCACCCAAGTGTTTAGAACATTGTAAAACCCTATGACGTATCACCAAATTGATAGATCCCTCACCAAATCTAATAGTTCAATCAAGTTCTAAATAAAGCAGTTCGGTGATGAAAAGAAGAAGATCGGAAAATCACTGTCTTGTTCGATAATACTGAATCTCCATCCCTGAAGTTAACAGTTGCCAACTATCAAAGATCAAGTTCAAGCCAGCTCGACAAATGGGCATCACTTCGGCGCATCGCCAATGAGTTCGGTGATACACTCTGCCCATCGCCAAAGTTAGCTCGTGGCAGTTTTGAAATTTCTTTTTCCTTGTTTTTGCTTCAGCTATAAAAGGATTTTTGGCAACTTCCAACCACATCTTTTGCTGAAATTGAGATCTAAAAAGTTGTAATTGAAACCCTAAGGTTGGGATTAGTTTATTCCTTTGTTTTCTATATTAGATTTGGATTACTTGTGAATATTTTGATATGATGGAGGATTTCAATGAGCATATAGGTATAATTTCTCTTTCTCTTACTATGCTTGGCTATTTTTCTCTATTTAGGGTTGTGTGAAGATTGAGTAGCGATTAATGAATAGGTAGTGTTTATTTGCTTTCCTACTTGATTCTTTGTTATGGGTTTAGTCATTACTCCATGTTATTAACCAAAAATTAGAGTTTGCAAACTCTAATTGAGCTTAGATCCTTTATCATCCTTTAAAGAGGGGATAAGGGTGAGGAGTAGTGGTTAACAATGACTTGATTCTTATCATTTAATGATATATCTTAGAAATAAGGCTATCAATTTAAGGTTTTTTATTGATTATGATGAAACACATGTGATGGTTTGATAGAACCCACATGTGAAATTTCGTTCCTTATTGAAAGATTAACATTAAAGCTCAAAATCTAGCCAACCCATGACTTTAATTTAATCAAAGCAAATGTTCACTCACTCATGATAACATAATCCCAAGTTACCTTGTCATTTGATTACAACTCTTAAGTTCTGGTTATGGCAAATCAAACTCTCTATTGATAATTTGAATTGAAAGGCATTCGAAAAAAGTTGCAAAACCCCCCATTTAGCTTTTATTGCATTTTAATTAAAGAGCAAGCATTAAGTGAATTATTACACTCTAATATGAACCTTTCTTGTTCATTCCTTGTGGGATTTACCCCGACTAAAGAGTTGCATAAAAATATTGCTAGCAATCGCGCGCATCATAACTGGTGTAATTGAACATTATCAGTTATCTCTCGACTTATGACTCATGCCCAGCAGATAGAGGAAGAGAAGCTAAATAAGCGAAAAAGGTAGAACAAGAGGGCAAGGATAAGGAATTTTGACTACTCTTATTAAAGGTCGAGAGGGGGTGATTGCTTTTAGTTTCAGTAGAGATCTTCATCTCCATCACCTTGTTTAGCTAGTACTCTACTTCATAGACCTTAATATGATCAGAAGAATAGAGCATCAACCTCTAAGTCTCAGGGCAGTGTTATAGGCAACCACACTTTTTCAGCATGTCCTAAGTGTGGTATGAAACATCTTGGTGAATGTTTTGCTGGCAAGGAGGGTTGTTTTAGATATGGTCAGGCTGTCCACAGGTTAAGGAATTACCGCTCCACCGGATATTGAGATGGGGTTAATAAGGCTCACTTTACTTCCTCCATAGCCCTTTCAAGTCGCCCAAATCAGCAGGGTACTTTTACTAGTGCACGAGATGGTCATCGCCAAAACCACTTCTATGTTTTATCTTCTCGTTAGGACCAAGAGATCTCACCATACATTGTAACTGGTATGTTTTGAGTCTTTTGTCACGCCCCAAATCCCAATGAGGCGTGATTGGCACCCGTAGCCGATAAGGCCCGAGAGAACCAAGCTATGCTTTCATACATTCATACGCATGCCATAGGAAACACCACTATCACATAAGAACATGAATGGCTAATATCAGAAATCATGGAACATGTGACATATATATATACACATTTGAGAAACTTGGCCGTTGAGGCGATCAAAACAAGACTTCATGAGTCATCTTACATACGTATACCCACATGCGTCTACAAAAGCCTCTAACAGATGAATTGACCAAAACAAACTAAAAGTCGGGACAAGTCCCCGCTTTATACAACATGTACATCACCAAAACATATATACACTCTGACTCGGAGAAGCCCCGAATTAGCTGGAGCTCACCAATGAACCGCTAACAACTGGCAATCTACTGAGGTGGCCTACTGGTACCTGCACCTGCAGCAAGTAAGGTAAATTCCCCAAGAGGGGTCAGTACGGAATAAGTACTGAGTATGTAAGGCTCAAATGAAACTATATAACACATGAACATATCAATGAACTCAATACAATTGACTAATCAGTGTGAGTAAGTCACCATTTTGCATTTTGGAAACCATGTGTATTGCTTTCATTACTTTCTTTGCTTTCTTTACTTCAATGCTTGCTTGTCAATACATGTGTCACAATGTACCTGGGCCTCGACTGATCAGTGGGTCTTTACATAACATATCGTTATGTTGGGATCGGGTCGAGCTAGTCTTATGCCCCTAGAGCTGCCAGCTATAAATCAATGCATCGGGATAGGCTCGAGCTAGGCTAATGCCCCTAGAGTTTCCACCCATAAATCAACATATCAGGTTCGGCTCGAGCTAGGTTTTCACCCCTAGAGCTGGCCCCTGTCAGGTTCGGCTTGAGCTAGGCTTTCGCCCCCAAAGCTGTCCCCTGATCCAATAATCTCGGGATCGGCTTGAGCTAGGCATTTCTCCCCCAAAGCTGCCACCCGTACTCAAACATTAACCACATTTGCATTACTTTATTCATTACTTTGAGATTGATACAATGATGGTCATAACTTTACTTGAAGGTTTGGATCATTAACCAATGAGTGAGAGATATGTGAATAGCATTATTGGAACATTACCTCATTGGAAACATAACATTATTGGAACTATTGGACAATAATCAATGGATAAGATACATGAGAATAATCACTATTGGAACACCACCTTATTGGGATTTTGGAATACTATTCATGGCCATGAGACATGAGACACGAGAAATGAGATTCACAATTGATCAATAAGTAGGAAACATGTAGTAGAGACAATTGATAACCGGATATAGGATACCTTAGTACATTTTGGGAATGAGTAGGTACCATAACAAAGTGTACACAATATGCTGCAGAAGAATACGAAAAGAGGAACCTTACATACCTTCACTTCCAAGTATGAATACCTAAACCTATGTATGAACACAATAGTCCAGCTTCTTCCTTACGTCTTACTCTACAATACAAGTTCATACCGGATCTTACATTAGCAACTAGTCACTATATAGACGTACAAGATGACAATGGACTATGTGACTACCATATAACGTCATGTCACCCCCTTACAATACAATCCAGTGCATTTTCATATCAACAACACCATAACATTACACACATTGACCAAAAGATCATACATCGATAGCATTTCACACCATACTTGCCCTTTACGCTTTTCCTTTTATCATTCCGTCATAATTATTCCTTTATAACAACATATGAACCATCATCCATACTTAACATAGTCCAACACACCTCCATACAACATTTTAAATTCTTTATAACGACATCACAAGTTGATAATTACATCCAAAAAGGGTATCGGGGCTTTCGGGGATCAACTAGAGACGAAAGCATACAAAACCAATTATGGAGGTGAACTGCGCTGCCACCTGCACATGCAGGTGGCTGATATTCCCGCGTAGATGGACCCTAGAAAATTCCAGGGCCTTCTGCATTGGCATCTGCGCCCGCAGATGCCCTCGTCTGCGGGGGCGGATGCCCGTTTTGGTCCGAAATGACTTTTTTTGGGTCTTTTAAGGCCATGAATGGTCCATGATCACAATCAAACATAGTTGAACATATTTTTGATCATATTAAATATCAACATTCAGCCATAGTCTCACAACACACATAACAACACCCAAAACCACATTTCACAGCCAATACGACACCAAAACCATAACCATTTCACAATAACAATTCCAAACGTTATACACAAGGATTTAACAAAGTAATACTATAATCACATATAAAATGTAAATATTTACTCCACCAAGTTCACTTACTTCAAAACCACAAGTCCATAGCCAAGTTTACAAGACAAACCACCCTTTGATTTAGCAAACATGTACACTTCACTTATTGTGAACTTCTCAATGCTCCATCCACATAACCAACATAATATACACCATATATTATGCATAAAATATATTAATCCATCATAATAAACACTTACCAAGTCTTACCAATTGATGATCTTGGCCCAAAGAGTGACTTAGGGTTCTTGAGAGCAAAGCAGAAAATGTTGGAAAAATCTAGAAAATGTTATGAGAGTCCAAATGTATAAAATCTGATTTTCCTACTTTATAAAGTCCCTCATGTCTCCCTTATCTTTTCCTTAGCATTTAATGCAATGTTGATTTGGTCAAATGGATCAAATTTGGAAGAATGGGTCAAAAAACCCATGTTGGGCCATGTCTTCTTGTTATTTTGGGCTTCATTTTTGGGCCCAATTATACAAGACTTATTAAATTCCCACAATTCAATACAAAATTCATCAATTCCCTCATGCTTTCATTTTTCCCTAAATGTTAGGATTGTCAGCTAAACTCAAAAACGTACGGGGTGTTACATCTTTCTTATAGATGTGTATGCATTGTCAGATCTAAGGGCCATACTTTTCTTTGTGACACCTTATGTTATATTAAATTTTTGTGTTATTTCGGAAACACTCTTAGAACCCTTCTCAGTTTCTACTCCTATTGGTGAGTAAGTTATAGCCAAATGGGTATACAAAAATTTCTCAGTCTTAGCTTTCAAAAAAATATCATAGTTGATCTAGTAGATTAGAAATGATTGATTTTGATGTCATTCTTGTCATGGATTGGTTATACTCCCATTATGAATCAGTTGACGGTAGAACTAGAGTCATTAAGTTTTAGTTTCCTAATAAACCAGTCCTAGAATGGAAGGGTTGTACCTCAACGCCTATAGGTCATTTTGTCTCTTACTTGAAGGCTAGAAAGAGGACCTCTAAGGGTTGCATTTATCATTTAGTTTGGGTTAAGGATTCGAAGTCCAAAACCCTAACCCTTCAGTTATTTCCAATTGTTAATAAGTATCCTGAAGAGTTTCCTAAGGATCAACCCAGAGTCCCTCTTGAGCGGGAGATCAACTTTGGCATAAACCTTTTTCTAGGTACGTAGCCTATCTTAATTACTCCTTATAGAATGGCTCCAGCTGAGCTTAAGGAATTGAAAGACTGGTTGAAATACCTCTTAGACAAAGGTTCCATCAGACCCAATATCTCTTATTAGGGTGCTCCAGTTCTCTTCATGCGTAAGAAAGATGGTTCCTTCAAAATGTGCATCGATTATCATCAGTTGAACAAAGTCATAATCAAGAACTAGTAGCCTATTCCTAGGATTGATGACTTGTTTGACAAGCCTCAGGATACTAGTTTCTTCTCAAAGATAGACCTCAAATCCGGCTATCACCAGCTTAGAGTCAGAGAATATGACATTCCAAAAACAACCTTTAGAACTCGGTATGGTCTCTATGATTTTTTTTTGTTATTTTATTTGGACTAATGAATGCTTCTGATAATTTTATGGAATTGATAACCAGGGTGTTCAAATAGTATTTGGACATATTCCTCATTGTTTTCTAAGAAGACATCTTTGTTTACTCTTGGAATGAGGATGAACATGCAGACCATTTGAGGATTATTTTACAAATCCTCAAGGATTGCCAGTTATTCATTTAGTTTAGTAAGTGTGAATTTTGGTTGATATTAGTGGCATTCCTCGGTCTTATCATTTCTTGTGAGGGCATTCAGGTTGATCCTTAAAAGACTGAAGCAGTTAGGAACTAGCCTAGACCTATCTGTCCATCAGACATTAAAAGTTTCTTAGGCTTAGTTGATTACTACAAGAGGTTTTTCGAGGGATTCTTATCCATTGGTTCTCCTATATACAGGTTGATTCAGAAGAAATTCAAGTTTTAGTGGTCCGATGCTTGAGATAAGAGATTTTAAGAGTTGAAGACTCGACTCACTTTTGCTCTAGTTTTGACCTTACTAGAGGGTACAGATAGGCTTATTGTATATTGTGATACTTCTATAGTTTGCCTTGGGTGTGTGTTGATGCATCATGGTAAGGTCATAACTTATGCTTCTAGATAGCTCAAAGTTCGTGAGAAGAATTACTCGAGTAACTATCTTTAGTTGACGATAGTAGTTTTTGCCTTGAAGATTTGGAGGTACTATCTTTATGGAATTCATGTGGATGTGTTTCCTGATCAAAAAATCCTTCAGTATATGTTCAGTCAGAAGGATCTGAATCTTCATCAGAGAAGATGTCTAGAGTGGTTGAAAGATTATGATATTAGTATTTTATACCATCCGAGCATAGACAATATAGTGGTTGATTCAGTCAACAAACTGTCTATGAGTAGTGTTTCTCATGTGCAGGAGATGTAGGTCTCCTATTGGATGGTTTGAAGTTGGTGAAGCTACTTTGATATGGCCTGATTAAGTTTATGAGGCTATGGATAAGGTTTACCTAATTAGAGAAACGCTAAAACCATCTCAGAGTTGTCAGAAATCATATGCAGATGTGAGGAGAAGATGACTCAAATTTGTAGCTGATGATTGGGTCGATTTGAAATTTCACCCATAAAAAGGGTGATACAATTTTTCAAGAAGGGGAAACTTAGATCCCGATATGTTGGCCCTTACAGGATTTTGAGACGCGTTGGCAATATGGCCTATGAGTTAGTTCTAACCTAGAGTTAGCATCAATGCACCCAAAATTTCATAATTCCTTGTTAAAGAAGTGCATTGGTGATCTGGCCTCTGTTTTTCTATTGGAGAGTGTGGGCGTGAAAGATAGTCTCTCTTATGAAGAATTCCCAGTTAAGATTCTTGATCTTCAGGTTCGTAAGTTGAGAGATAAAGAAGTCTCTTTGGTGAAAGTCCTTTGAAGGAACTAATTAGTTGGGGGAGTTAGTCATGCCTTAAATCCTATGAGACGGATTGGCACCTGGTGCCCTAAAGGCTCGAGAGAACCAACTTATGACTTGTGTTTATCATACATATAACTATGATAAATATGAAACTTTGACGAGTATAGGTAAGATATCTTTATAAAAGACCAACATAGATAGGTATAAAATCGATGTACGTGACTTAGTCGTTGAGGCCTTAATTACTAGAAATAAGACACAACTATACTTTATTTCAACATTAGTCTACAAAGCCTTTAAAAAGAAAGACAACTTAGCCTAGGTCGGGATAGTACCCCAACATACCTTTAACTTTAATAGACTATCAAAATATATGCTGAAGACTCGGCAAAGCCTCGAATCAACCAGGAGCTAACCAAAATCCGTTGAGTATCTGGTGCCTCTATTGGAGAGATCTACTAGCTAGAGTGCTTGAACCTGTGGCATGAAACACACTGTCCCCCTCGAGGGACGTCAGTATGAAAGAATGTACTGAATATGTAAGGTATGAAGTAACCATATGTAAAACAAGAGCTAAAATAAAATCAGGTACAAATGTATACATAAGGATAAAAGACCACCTTTCCTTGTACTTGTTGAATCATGCACATTGTGTTCTTTTCTTTACTTTTTTTTATAACTTTGTAAGGCATGTGATATAATGACCAACTGATCAGTGGTAGAGGAGGATGACCCATGCTAGGCATTTTAACCCCTGGGATACTATCCTCATTAATATATAGATTGGGATCGGTCCATGCTAGGTATTAACCCCTAAGCTGCCATCCATAAATACATCAATTGGGGTTGGCCCATGCTAGGTATTAACCCCTGAGATGCCACCATAAATACGTCAATTGGGATCGGCCCATGCTAGGTATTAACCCCTGAGCTACCACCTATAAATACATCAATTGGGATCGGCCCATACTCGGTATTAACCCCTGAGCTGCCACCCTTAAATATATCAATCTGGATCAGCCCATTCTAGGTATTAGCCCTTGAGTTACCACCCATGATTATATAGATTCACTTTACCTTATTCTTTTAATCTCTGAGATTGCTCTTTTGGTAGTCATAACTCTTTTGAGCTTTGGTACTATAGGCCAGTAGTGAAGACATATGAATAAAATACTTGAGGCAAGAACAATGATATAGGAAGCAAAATATAAATTCAATGTGATACTTAGGAACTTATATGACTCATTGAACCTCATTAGGCACAAAGGATATTCACAAATGAACCATGAAGACCTGTGACAAGTGAGGACATGAGGACTTCTAGCAAATGATCCATTAAGGTGTATAACTAGTGAGCAAGTGATCTTACATAGCATACAACAATTGTGACAGATTCTAGTGTAGAAATTCAGGCATTCCTAATGGGGGGATACATGTATATCAAGTGGAGACATATAACTCCTCAACTGAAGAGGTAATGAATGAATAATATCTGCTTCATAGGCCATTCTAAATGAAAGAATATATATGTAATACGTGGCAGATTCAACTCTAGGACAAATACACATTTCAAGTAGGGACTTATAAACTATGTAATAGAATAAGAGCTCTATGAGGTAACATTATATCCTAACACGATGGAAGTGATATTCAATGAAAGAAACATGTGAATGTATGAGTCAATGAAGTATTGGACCAGATAGACAATTGGAGAAATATGGACAGATTGTATATCCAACATATGAACACTCTTAACATGTGCAATCTAGGATCTTATTGACTCATATAAGAGAAACATGTAACACATTGACACATTTTTGAGACCACGGGTAGTAGGGAAAAGGTCCATTAACTACAGTGGGAATTCTACGCCATCACTATGTACCTTTTACAGTGAAAATCATTTAGCGTGCTCACTCTGTTGGTACACAAGTATAAGACTTCATGCCAAAGAATATTAAATAGAATAGCCTTACATACCTTACTATCCAACTCGAGTGCTACAACAAATTAACCTTCTCCACTTCATATTATTAATCGATAATGAAATAAGTGGTAAAGCTAATATTAATAGCTTATCAACCAATTTAGGTTATTTGATTTCACCAAAATAGTAATCGAGCAGTAAGCCCATAATTTATCAAATTAAGTTGTTCTTTCCTCCCCTTTTCCTTTAATCCTTTCTATAAGGTTCTCCCTAAAACTCCATGGCCTGTATAACATATATAAAGTAATATACAAAAGTGTGATGGGCAGCAACCTCACACAACACCCAATTCAGTGTGATCACCACACCCTGTGATGTCAATGCCCTTTAACATCTCCATGACTTCTCTATACTTCCAGTCACACACCTTATCATACTATACACAAAACAGTTCCTAAACATTAGAATATGGTTGTGGAAATGTGAACTCATGGCTTACTATCACTATCTCATGAGTTTCGATTAACATTACATTTAAAATTCTCCAATGAGCTCATAATTGAAGATAAAGGGGATACCCCTCCATAGCTATCCCAACACTCATAAACCATCAAAACTTCCTCCTCAAAATTACACCATGAAAAAGGAACAATCCCCAACTCATCACCACATATCAAATTCCCTAATCAATTCAAGCACAAAAGAGGGACAAAATTTCACTAGCTTACCTTGTTGGACAGAAATGCCGCTTGATAAAATTTTGATTCTTCAAGGATTAGGTTTTCCTCTCCAACTTAGCTTGAGAAAAAGAGATAGGATACTAAAACCAACACACCATACTCTTACTAATTCAAAGTTAGACAAGAATTAACATGTTAGTAGCTTTACCTTACTTGGTGGAGATTTTTATTTCCCCTAACTTGTACTTCTTCAAAAGCTTGAACCCTAAATCAACTTAGCTTGAATAGAAGGATAATATTCAAGAACCCTAAAGGTATTTATGTCTGCTATATAAAGCTAAGAGAGAATAAGAAAGAAAATTTTGGAATTTTGATTTTTTTACAAGATAGAAACGGGTCAAATGAGATGGTTTCTAACCATTTAAAGGGTACTCCTTTTGGACGACTTTCTTGGATCATTTTTGGCAATAAATGGTCAAGTAGGTGATACACCTAATTGGCCATTTAGCTTGGGTTTTGGTGGACTCAAACTTGTTAGGCCTTGGATGTCCATTGTTCTCTTATTCTTTCACTTAGTTTGGGACAAAATTAATTCAAGTAGGTGGTGGTGTACTTGGACCAATAAGCTGGTCAAAGGAGTCTTAGTAGGTGATGAACCTACTTGGTTCTTAGGTTGGTCAATAATTCAAAGTAGGTGATGCGCCTACTTGTCACCTACTAGCTTAATTTAAGTCAAACAAGTAGCTCACTTATTTTATTCCATTTTCCAAATATTAATCCTTGGTACTTACTCAACACTTATATATACTTGGTCATTTTGAACCTTAAGCTAGAACGCCACCTTATTATCTCGAGTTTAACTACTTTCGTCTAGGTTAACTTGGTGTACACATGATGAAATGTTTGGGGTATTTCAATACCATCCAAACATGTTTTAAACCTTCAATCACTTAATAAACTTCTTCCCTTACCTATACAATGATACTACCTTAAGTTTCCATATAAATAGAACTAGTATAACTAGAATACAGGGTGTTACACGTTAACATCAAATACCACCTTTTACTATCTCTAGTTCAAATATTTTTCTTGAGTCCACTTAATAATATATGTGTTGGAAGTACGGGGTTTGACAAGGTACTTAGGAAGTAGAAGAAGATAAGATAACTAAGTACCCTCATCTTTTTTCTTCCAATTCAGTACCAACTTTAGGTAATAATTTCGTCATTAGTGTCATGCCCCGAATCCCATCGGGACGGATTGGCACCCGTAGCCGATAAGGCCCGAGAGAACCAAGCTTTGCTTCTATTCATTCATATGCATGCCATAAGAAACACCATTATCACGTCAGAGCTTAAAATGCTAACAACGGAATCCATGGAACATGTGATATATATATACATATGTGAAAGTTGGTCGTCGAGGCCATCAAGTCAAAACGTCATGTACCTCTTACATTCATACACCCACGTATGTCTACAAAAGCCTCTAACACATGCATTTACCAAAACTAACTGAAAGTCGGGACAAGTCCCCGCTTTATACAACATGCACAATACCAAAACATGTGTACAACTGTGACTCGGAGAACCCCCGAACTAACTGGAGCTCACCAATGATCCGCACACAACTGGCAACCTACTGTGGAGGCCTACTAGCACCTGCGCCTGCAGCAAGTAAGGTAAGTCCCACAAGGGACATCAGTACGAAGAATGTACTAAGTATGTAAGGCTCAAATGAAACTGTATGAATCATAAATACGTCAATGAACTTAATTACAAAAGAATAACCAATATGGATAAGTCATCATTCTGTGTTTTGGGAACCATATATATTACTTTCATTACTTTCTTTGCTTCTTTGCTTCTATGATTATTCATCTTTGCATGTGAGCTGTGATACCCGGGCCTCGATTGAATAGTGGGTTTTAACATAACATAACATTATATTGGGATCGGCTCGAGCTAGGCTTATACCTCTAGACCTGCCACCCTAAGAATCAATATATCGAGCTCGGCTCGAGCTAGGTTATTACCTCTAGAGCTGCCACCCATAAGCCAACATACCAGGTTCGACTCGAGCTAGGTTATTACCTATAGAGCTACCCCCTGTCAGGATCAGTCCGAGCTAGGCTTATGCCTCTAGGACTGCCCCCTGATCCAACAATCTCGGGATCGGCTTGAGCTAGGCATTTCGCCCCCAAAGCTACCCCCCATACTCAATCATTAACCACATATATGCATTAATTTGTTCTTTACCTTTGAGATTGATACAATGATAGTCGTAATATTATTGGAAACATAATATGATTGGATGTAACCATCAGACAATAAGCAATAAATAAGATATATGTGCATAACCATTATTGAAACTTTGGAACACAACCTTATTGGGCTTTTGGAACATTAGTCAATGAATATGAGACATGTTAATCACAATTGATCAATGAGTAGGAAACATGTGATATTGACAATTGGTAACCGGGTATAGGATACCTTAACACATTTCGAGATAGGGCAAGTGCGATGTCAATGTGAATAATGTGTGCTGCAGAAAGATACGGACAGAGTAACCTTACATACCTTGTATTATCAATACGAATATACAATATTAGATGTGTATACAATAGTCCCGCTCCTTCATTATGTTTCACTCTACAACACAAATACATAACGGAGTTTACATTAACCACCAACTACTTTACAAATGCATATGACGTTAATGAGTTACATGTTTGCCTTTAAGATGTCATTCCCTTCTCTACAATACCATTTACGGCATTGCCATACCAACAATACCCCAATCATGCCAAACATTGACCACAACATCACATACCAATAGCATTTCACAACAAAGCTTCTCCTTTACACTTTCTCATTCACACCATATCACAAATAATCCATCAAGTCACCTTAATACACTTCATAGCACATATCGGCCAAAATACCATAGTTTAAATGTATGGAAAAATAACAAGTTTAGAAACATAATCACACCATACATGTTGATATTTCATCCATACCATGCTCTTTCATCAAAACCACAAGTCATATTTCAAGTTTAAGTTTCATGGATAACACATCTTTTAGCCAAAAAGCAAGAATGCATTATGTACACTTTTTGACATACCCATCATAATCTACATACTCTCCCAAGCATATAATATATTAATCCATAAGAATAATCACTTACCCAAGCTTGAGAAATGATGATCTTGCTCCAAAAGATGACTTAGGGTTCTTAGGGTTTGAGAGAAATATCTTTTATTTTGGTCTAAAGGCATGAGAGTTTATGATGAATAAAAATAAGATTTTTGCCCTTTATATAAGCCCTAAATTACATCCTTATCCACTCTTTATAGCATTTAATGCTATGTCTAGAAGGTCAAGGGAAGAATGAGTCATTTGACCCATTTTGGCCCATGTCTTCTTCTTTATTTTGGGCCTTTTATTGAGCCCAATTCACTTAACCCAATAAAATCAATAATTTCTCATGTTTAAATCATTTCATACATGTTACTACAATATTCCCACTCACGCTATTTATAACCGTAGCCTCAATTTCAAAAATAAGTGATTCTAGCCACGTATGGCTTATTTTGACCGAAAGGGTAAAACCGTCATTTGGATGCCAAATTCGTCCATGAATAATCTTATCAAATGGAATGCCAATTACTTCAATTATCCCATGTATAGGCTCATGGTTGTAGAAGGAATATGGCAAAATGAGGCCCGGTACATCCCCGGGCACCCTTGGGACTTAGAAAAATTTCCAACTTTTGAAAGGTGCGCACAAGCAGCCTGGTACACCATTGGGCACGCCACCTTGCTTCCTGTGCCCAAAAAATTTGGGTAATCTGCGGCTTGACATGCTCTCTGGCGTTCCTGGCCCTTATTTTTCTAAAAAAATTTTGTTTTCGACTTTTCTTTGCGGGTTTGGTTAGATACTTCAAGTTCTATTCTTTAACTTACTTCTTACCTTTAATATCCTTTGTTTGGAGGTCCTCCAAGCCTCATTTTTAACCCCACAAATGTTCCACTAAGTCACAAAACACTTCCTACGAAAGTCTAATCACATGTACTAGGGCCAATATCAACTATCTCATCAATAACATTACAAAGTACATACTTGTTGCTCTCGACACCTAAGTAAACATTGTTCAACGTCGTCAAGTAGGGTTGAGAAGGTACGGGGTGTTACATTCTTCCCCCCTTAGGAACATTCATCCTCAAATGTTAACAATATCTCTTCAATTACAACAAATGCATCTCTATATTAGCATACATATACATAAACACTTAAGGCTCATGGATACTTACTTTTTATTGCTCCACTTCCGCACTTTGAACTTCTTTGTCCATTTGAAATAGATAGGGATACTTGGATTTCATCATTTCCTCAGCTTTCCATGTGATCTCCTCTACTTGTTGATTGCGCCATAGTACCTTTACAGAAGCTATGTCCTTATTCCTCAACCTTTTTACTTGTCGATCTAGAATAGCAATGGGTACCTTTTCATAAGTAAGATCCTCTGTAACTTGGACATCTTCAATGGGAACGATATGAGATGGATCCTCCATACATTTTCGAAGCAACGAAACATGAAACACTAGGTGGACTGAGGAAAGTTCTGAAGGTAGTGCTAATTCATATGCAACTTGCCCAAATCTTCTAATAATTTCATATGGGCCTATGTAACGTGGACTCAATTTTCCTTTCTTTCTGAATCGCATTACCCCTTTCATCGGTGACACCTTTAAAAATACCCAATCACTTATGGCGAATTCAAGCCCTCTTCTTCTAACATCAGCATATGACTTGTGGCGACTTTGGGTCAGTTGTAACCACTGTTGGATCACTTTAACTTTCTCCATAGCCTGATGAACAATATCCGGCCCAAGTAAAGCAGTTTCACCCACTTCCAACCATCCAATTGGTGATCTACATTTCCTTCCGTACAAAGCTTCATAAGGTGCCATTTTAATACTTGAATGATAACTATTGTTGTAAGCAAATTCAATAAGAGGCAAATGGTCATCCCAACTGCCTTGAAAATCTAATCTACAAGCTCATCGCATATCTTCAAGTGTTTGAATAGTACGTTCTGCTTGTCCATCAGTCTGAGGATGAAAAGTCATACTCAGATTCACTTGTGTACCCAAACTCTGCAGAAAAGATCTCCAAAAATGCGCAGTAAACTGAGCTCCCTTGTCTGATATAATGGAGATCGGAATCCTATATAACCGCACTCTTTCTTTAATATATAATCTTGCATAATCCTCAGTTGTATAAGTAGTCTTGACCGGTAGAAAATGCACTGACTTGGTAAGTCTGTCCACTATAACCCATATAGAATCAAATTTCCGTAGTGTACGAGGTAAACCTGTAATAAAATCCATGTTAATCATATCCCATTTCCAGACTGGAAGATTGATACATTGCATGTAACCTCCTGGTTTCTGATGCTCTACTTTCACTTGTTGACAATCCGGGCATTAAGCGACAAATTCTGCAATGTTCTTCTTCATATTTCCCCACCAATACACTTCTTTTAAATCATGGTACATTTTAGTAGCACCCGGATGAATAGAATAGCGTGAATGATGCTCCTTTTTCATAATTCATTTCCTCAGCTCATCTACATCTGGTACACATAATCTACCTTGGCATTGGAGCACCCCTTCTTGTGTAAGATCAAATGCCTTTGTCAATTTTTTTTGTACATTTTCCTTTAGCTGCAATAACATAGAATCCACAAACTGCTTCTCTTTCACTTCAGCTATTAAGGAGGATTCCGCTGCATTTTGCACAATAACCCCTTCATCTGGAGATTCAATAAGGCGAACTCCCAAGCTGGCTAGTTGATGTAGATCTTTGATTATCTCTTGCTTTTCAGTCAACTGGCCACTAGTGTTTTCTACTGCCTTGCGGCTCAATGCATCAGCTACCACATTTGCTTTTCCTGGATGATAAAGAATGTCAATATCATAGTCTTTTAAGAGCTCTAACCACCTTCGTTGCCTCAAATTGAATTCCTTCTGCTTAAAGATATATTGCAAACTTTTGTGATCAGTATAGATATCAACATGAACTCCATACAAATAATGACGCCATATCTTTAAAGAAAAAACCATCGCTGCTAATTCAAGATCATGTGTGGGATAATTTTTCTCATGAGGCCGCAACTGTCGTGAGGCATATGTTATGACATTACCGTGTTGCATCAATACACATCTGAGGCCAAACTCGGAAGCATTACATTTCACTGCATAACCTTTGGTGCCTTCAGGAAGTACTAAAACTGGTGTGGAGGTTAATTTATCTTTCAACTTTTGAAAGCTTTTCTCACGTGCATCATTCCACTGAAATTTAACTGCCGTATGTGTAAGCTTTGTTAACAGTGCAGCAATGGAGGAAAAACCTTCCGTAAATCTTTTGTAATAACCTGCTAGTCTAAGAAAACTACGAATCTCTGTAAGTGTCGTAGGTCTTGGCAAATTTTTCACTGCTTCAATCTTCTGTGTATCAACCTGTATCCCTTCATCTGACATAATGTGACCCAAGAATGCGACTGATTTTCACCAAAACTCACATTTGGAGAACTTTGCAAACAACTTACGCTCACAAAAAATCTGTAACACCTGTCGTAAGTTATTAACATGGTCCTCTGATGATCTTGAATAAACCAGAATGACATCTATAAATACCGTCACAAACACGTCTAGAAATGTCTTAAACACCCTATTTATCAAATCCATGAACACAGCTAGTGCATTCGTTAGTCCAAATGACATAACTAAAAATTCATAATGGCCATACCGTGTTCGAAAAGCTGTCTTGGGTACATCTTCTTCTCTAACTCTGACTTGATGGTAACCCGACCTCAAGTCAATCTTTGAAAAACACTTGGCACCCTGTAACTGATCAAACAAATCATCAATCTGAGGGAGGGGATATTTGTTCTTGATCGTTACCTTATTCAATTGCCAATAGTCAATGCACATTCTCAATGTGCCATCTTTCTTCTGTACAAATAACACTGGTGCACCCCACAGGGACATACTAGGCCTAATTAAGCCCTTGTCCAACAAATCTTTCAGTTGCTCCTTCAATTCACGTAATTCTGCTAGAGATATTCTATATGGAGGAATAGAGATAGGCTGAGTGTCCGGAATCACATCAATGCCAAACTCTACTTCCCGTTCTGGGGGTAAGCCTAGAAGATCCTCTGGAAATACATCTAGAAATTCATTGACCACTGGAATCGACTGCGGAGTTAGTGGTTCCACGTCATTATCTTTCACTCGTACTAAGTGGCATATGTACCCCTTGGCAATCATTTTCCTTGCTTTCAGATAGGAAATAAATCTTCCTCATGGTGCCCCTACATCACCCTTCCATTCAAGAATATTCATTTGTGGGAAATGAAAATGTACCTTCTTGGCCCGATAATCTACCGTGGCATAACAAGAGGCCAACCAATCCATTCCCATTATCATATCAAAATCCACCATGTCTAGTTAAATGAGATCGGCCAATGTATCATGACCACACACAGTTATGATATACTCTTTTTGCCACAATATATTCACCAACTGGTGTAGACACTTCAATTGACTTAATTAATAATTCTGGTCCCTTTGCAAATTTTGCAGCAACCAATGGAGTAACATAGGAAAATATAGAACCTGGGTCAATCAGTGCATGTACATTATATGAAAATATGGATAATGTACCTGTGACGACATCAGGAGAAGCCTCTGAATTCTGTCGGTCCACTAGATCATAAGTACGATTCTGGATCCCACTAATACTGGCTGCTCCTCTGGCACCCCTACCACAGCCAACAGACAGCACACTTCGGCCTAAACAAGGAACCGATGCTGATGGTGCAACGGCCGATCCTGCCGATCGTGCTATACCACCCCTGCTCCTCCGGGGACACTCTTTCATCATGTGTCCCATCATACCACACCAAAAACAAGCATTTGTCCCTAATCAGCATGTACCTGCATGAATACGCCCGCAATGCTGACATTGCCGACGAGGAAAACTTGCTGCCTGTGATCCGTGAACTCCACTACTCTGCCCAGATGGACCACCTCTAGACCCTTAAAATTGAGAGGGAGCACCTGCTGTGGAATAAGAGAATGATGGTCTAGGCGGTCTAGGAAATATCCGAGGCCTAGATCCTCCTTGAGACATCACAGATGGTCCCATAGGTCTAGCCCATTTGGACTGTCCTCGGTCAGATTCATATACCCTTCTTCTCTGTGTTTGATCTTCCATTTTCTGGGCGAAGGCTTGTATTCGGGCTATGTCTATATCCTTATTCAAGGCAGCAATGGTGCAATCCCTTACTAAATATGGCTCCAATCTGTTCACGTATCGATGGACTCTATCTGTCATTGTAGCCACCACATTTGGAGCATATCGAGCCAAGGAATTAAATTACAAACTATATTCTCTAAGGCTCAAATTTCCCTGACGGAGATTTAGAAACTGATCTGCACGTGCCTCCCAATTTTCATATGGGAGGTAATGATCAAGAAATGTTGTTTTAAATTCTTCCCAATTTGGTGGCATTGCACCGATACCACGAGACTTCTTTGAATCTTCATACCACAGTATCGCCTCTCCTTTCAACCTATACGCAGCAAGTTTGACTGTTTCAACCCCACTCACATGAATAACTTCCATAGCCCTCTGAATTTGATCCACAAAGTCCTGTGGATCTGCTTTTGGATCTGACCCAGTGAATATAGGAGGGTCCAGTTTTAGAAAATCATGTGTTCTGTGACTCGCCACTCTAGCCGTATCATCCTCATTTGTCGTCGGACCAACTCGTCCTTGACTTTGTGCTGCCACTAACTGAGTCAACATATGTACTGCATTCCTTAGATCCTGATCTGTGGCGTTCATTGGTGGTTCTGCGGGTACTTCTCTACCGATTGGCTCTTCCAGAGCTGGAAAAGTAGAAGAAGACCGCGATGAAATTTCAGCATTTGCTCCACCTTGACTAGCTTGGTCAGGTGGTAATCTACTCATTCCTTCTCCAGCAGGCATATCTACCTGCTTCCCTTTACCTCTACCTCTTCTTGTGATCGGCATTGTTACTATATCAAAGAAAGTCAATTCCAATGGTCAGATACAATTCAACTTACAACACTGGCTCAATTGCACGATCTAGAAATGAAGAAACGAAATGACTCCTAAATGTCTCGTAGCCTTCTACTTATAAATGTGGTGCACAACACATCAATAAGTAAGACTCTCGTAACTTGGTCTAATACCACTTTTGTCACGCCCCGAATCCCATCAGGACGGATTGGCACCCATAGCCGATAAGGCCCGAGAGAACCAAGCTTTGCTTCTATTCATTCATATGCATGCCATAAGAAACACCATTATCACGTCAGAGCTTAAAATGCTAACAACGGAATCCATGGAGCATGTGATATATATATACATATATGAAACTTGGTCGTCGAGGCCATCAAGTCAAAACGTCATGTACCTCTTACATTCATACACCCACGTACGTCTAAAAAAACCTCTAACAGATGCATTTACCAAAACTAACTGAAAGTCGAGACAAGTTCCCGCTTTATACAACATGTACAATACCAAAACATGTGTACAACTGTGACTCGGAGAAGCCCCAAACTAACTGGAGCTCACTAATGATCCGCACACAACTGGCAACCTAATGTGGAGGCCTACTAGCACCTGCGCCTACAGCAAGTAAGATAAGTCCCACAAGGGACGTCAGTACGAAGAATGTACTGAGTATGTAAGGCTCAAATGAAACTGTATGAATCATAAATACGTCAATGAACTTAATTACAAAAGAATAACCAATATGGATAAGTCACAAAACACTTCCTACAAAAGTCTAATCACATGTACGAGGGCCAATATCAACTATCTCATCAATAACATTACAAAATACATACTTGTGGCTCTCGACACCTAAGTAAACATTGTTTAACATCATCAAGTAGGTTCGGGAAGGTACGGGATGTTACAATTAGTGTTTTCATCAGTTTCATGTCCCATCAGTTATTCTTATGCTCTCTCTATTCATGCATGTCTCATGAATTTTGGTCAATTTATATTCAGTCAGAAATGTGTGACTATGTCAGTACTTCAGCTTTTTGAACTCAGCTTGTGGAGTTACAACACTACCATCATAGCCTAGTTAGTCTTCATTCGAGGATGAATGTTCCCAATGGGGAGATATTGTAACACCCCCATAAGTTCCTAGTATGTAAACTTATCTTTAATCAAAAACTAGACTACAATTCCAAAAATCTATATAAGAACAACTCACTCTATGAGTCGTACAGTGAGGCCACAGGTCATGGGCTGACTCATTCATAGTGGTATAACCAATGTCCAAAAAATATAGAAATGTTACCCAGTTGCTATATGACTCGAGGGTATGAGTCATAGGACAAGAGTACGAGTCATTAATTGACTCATACAGATGAAAAACGCAAAAGATAGCATTTTTCTATCAGGGTCCATGAATCTTTTCCATTACTCATAGGTAGATCTCACGATTTGTAGGATGTAATCATGCCCCAAGATAGCAAATCTAGTACAGGGACCACGAGTCAAGGGACGAATCATGTGTTCAAGGTATGATTTTTACCATGAACCCGTGACGACTGAACCCAAAAATATCATTTACTTTAATCAGGGGTATTTCTTACTTTTACTTAATTCCTAATTCTAAACCACATTATTTAGGGTAATTTTAAGTGGGATTAAAGGGGATTAGTCATCCCTTTTTCCCTCATTCCATCAGAACTTTGACAGAGTGGGATTAAAGGGGATTAGTCAACCCTTTTTCCCTCATTCCATCAAAAGAACTTTGACAGAAAATGAAAAGGCAATTAAACTCCCTCAAGGCAGGCTTAGGATTCCTTCCCCAAAACTTCAAAGATTCAAGTTCTTTGTACAAAATCTCAAATTCCAGGTATGTGGGATTTCAACAATGGGTACCCTTTCACCCATTACATCTCAAAATAACTCAGTAAAATCCAATTTCCCAATGAATTATAATTTAGGATTCATACTCAGTTTATGATTTCCCTTAAATTTCAATCTTCTCATGATTATTATATTATGATGACATGCTTTCCATGACCTCACCTCCACTATGATATAATCTTATATGAATTGAATACGAACATGATTTCAAGTAAATTTCATTTGTTTCAAATATGTTTTCAAAGCATGTTTCAGACTATAAGAACTTTAGTATGAACAAGAATGATCAGGTTTTAACATACAAACTTTCAAAAATCAATGAGATTAATTAGGTTTTGACTCAATTTTTAGAACACCAATTTTATATGAGCTATCAATATATTTTTAGTTTGGGAATAGTACCTAGCACCGAATTGGACTAGGGTCTTAGTTCACTTAAGTTCCAGAACTACGTACCATCGTAGGTTTATTTAACCCCCCAGTTGGGCATCAATTTAGTGATTAGTATATTCAAAGTACTAATCGTGTACTTTTTTTTGTGATGTATCATATTGTGATATAGGTCTGGGTGCACAGTCTCAGCATCGTAGTTAGTACGTTCCAGTTCCACATCAGCAACTACTAGGGGTGAGTCCTCATTATTCGAGAATGAGTATTCATTATGTATTCTTTAGTATTTTTAGTTTTAGTATTTACAATTAACTGGGGACTTGTCCCAGCAGCTCATCGGTGGTAGAGGCTTTTCTAACATATAGTGAGATATTTCAGCTTATTTCAGTTTGGTATTAATTTTCAGAATTAGCTTTATTTTAGAGATTACTTAAATTATTTTAGACTTTACATTCAATTCAAATTAACTTCTGCTCACTTTTATTAAAATTTTAGAATGTTTAGTGTTATATCATGCCTTAGGTTAGCTTGGGGTCAGTTGTGGCTCTAAGAACCTTATATGTCCAGGGTGTGGGCTCGGTTCATGACAAGAGTTGTCCTGGGTTGTGTGTTTATGCAAAAGTTGTAAGGTAATTGCTTAAGATTCTAGACAATTTAAGGTTCATGTGAAAAACTACCTGACTTATGATCTTGAGTTAGCATCGATAGTTTTTCCCCTGAAGATTTGGATGCACTATATATATGGTGTTCATGCTTATTTATTCATATCATAAGAGCCTTCGGTACATGTTCATTCAGAAATATTTGAATCTTTGATAGAGGAGATGTTTGAGCCTCTCGAGGATTATGACATGAGTGTGCTTTACCATTCGTGTAAGGCTAATGTAGTGGCTAACACTCTTAGCAAGTTGTCCATAGGTAGTGTGGCCCATGTTAGGGAAGGGAAGAAGGAATTGGCTAAAGATATTTATAGGTTTACTCGTTTATGGGTTTGTCTTAGAGATTCAACAGATGATGGTGTTATTGTTCATAATATTTCAGAGTCTTCTCTTATAATGGATGTTAAAGATAGGAAATACAGTTATCCCATCTTGCTTAAGTTGAAAGAATCTATCCACAATAAGAAGTTGGAGATTTTTTCCAAATAAGGAGATGGGGTTCTTCATTATCAAGGTCGTTTATGTATTCTAAAGGTGGATGATTTGAGGCTCAGATTTAGATGGAGGCTCATAGTTCTCCACCAATATGTACCATGATCTACAAGAAGCCTATTGGTAGAATAGGATTAAAAGGGACACTGAAAATTTTATGGCTAAGTGTCTTAACTGCCAATAGGTGAAGGTAGAACATTAGAGACTAGGAGGTATGACTTAGGATATCAACATTATTATTTGGAAGTGGATGATAATATATATGGATTTCATCATAGGTTTACTTCACACACTACGACAACATAATTATATTTGGGTGGTAGTAGACAAGATAAATAAGTCAGCTCAATTTTTTCCTGCCATGACTCCAAATTCAGTTGAGGACTATGCTAGACTCTATATCCATGAGTTACTCAGATGGCATGGAGGTTCCTTGTCTATCATTGATACAATCCAAAATGCCTTCGGACCTTTTGATGGAAAGATCATGAAGCGAGAGGTGTTTGACGACCCCTTAGTGCTATCCAACGGGTGCCATGAGTTAGAGATTACATCCAAGAAGGGTAGAGGGGCCTTGGAAAAGTCAAAGGGAAGCAAAGACGAGCCAAAGAAGGCCCTAAAGGGACCTTCGACCTCACCTGCGCCAGCAGGTGAAGGACATGCATCCGCAGGTGGGAGGCAGTGGCATCTGCGCCCCTGACCTGCGTGGGCAGATGCCCCTCTGCGAGGGCGGATGCCCCAATTTGCTGAAATGGGTCACTTTTGGGCCCATCCTTGTAATAAATGGCCCATGGCTATAAATATTAGCTTCTTCTTCATTTTTAGGTTAACTTGGATGCTAATGAACAATTATACACTTGAGAGTGTGAGTGAGCTTGGAATAGCTTGCATTGAACAATCGTTTGGAAACGCTGGTTGCTTGGGAGTTTGATTGCCTTGTGGTCTACGTAAGATTTAGGTGCTTTTTAGGATTAATTTGATTGAGGATTTGGGGTTTAATATACCCTTAATTTTCATTCAATTTCCTTCTTTGTGTCTATCTATTTCTTTATCTTTCTGTCTTTCCCTTTTCGATTCCTCGTTTATCTCATTTTTGTATCTTTTCCCTCTTTTCATATTTTGAGGGGTACCATTTGGTATCAGAGCCGAGATTAGATTCGTTCTTACTATTCTAAATCTTGGGTTTTGTTATCTAGAAAATCAAAATAAAAAAAGTTGTGTCAAAAACGTTTTCAATAAAAACCCCAAAAATATTTTGTGTTTTTGAGTCATTTTTGTAGTTTCTATACTAGATTTGTTCCATCTAGTACTATCAAGGTTGGAATCTTGAGTTTTGGGTGTGCCTTGAAGAGATTTGAAGAAAAACTCCTTTATTGGGCAAAACTTGAAGAAAAAGAAAAAGTGGGTTTTGAAATCTGAAAATTTTGGTGTTGATTTGGGTGTTTAAAAATTGTTGGACAGCGTTCTCTAAGTTGAAGGGAACCTAGATCTGAAGTTTCGTGCAATTCGGAGCAAAAACGAGTTAGTTTGGAAATTTGGTGTTCTTCGTGTTCTTGAGGATCTTCAAATATTCAAGAAGAAAAAATCTTCAAAAGGTGTTGTTTGATCTTGAAAAGAAGAAGAAAGGAAAGAAAAGGTTGTTAGTACAAAGGAATATCCAAGAGAAAAATATTCCAAGAGAGAGAGTGCAAAAAGGGCCCACAAGAGCTGAAAAGGCGAAATTCCAGGTGCACTGTCCGGGCCACCTGCGCCCACACCTACGCCCGCAGGTGGGCATCTGCGTCCGCAGGTGACCCAATACAGGTCACACTGCTTTCATCCGCGCCCTCCATCTGCGAGGGCATGTCATCACCTCCGCCCGCAGGTCAGTTGAACGCACATCCATGATCCCGATACTCATTTTGCTCAGGTTCCAACATCCTAATTCCATTACTTGATTCTTAAACTCATTTCTTGATTCCTAACTAATTAACAACTAGTATTTGATCTACTTAGTTGAACAATTAGTTTTTGAGTCTATTTTCTTTCTTCGTCCATTTCTTTTGCGCTTTTCTCTTTTTGTTTCGTTGTAATTTCTTGTTTCAAGCACGTTAATTTTGCTTGAGTCATTTATTATTATCCAAACAAGAATCCATTCTGACCACGAGTCTCAATTGACACCACGTCATCCATCAGAGTAGAAACGATCCTTCAATGCTAGCGACGCCTATTGAGAGGAAAAACAAAGGTGTGTACTCCGAGAGATTGTGAGGTTGATTCCTTAACGCTAATTTGTTTGTTGTCTTTGTTTAGTGTTTCTTGTTTCTAGTTACAATGGCTCCGGGAGATGATACTCAAGGTTCTTCGGGAGAGGTTAATATGGAATCCCTAATGATGGTTATCATGAGTATGAGGCAAGAAATGAACGAGAAGTTCAACACTATGGATAGTCGAATGGGATCACTAGAAGGGGATATGACTAACTTGAGAGAACATCACAACTCTAACTTTTCCACTCCCACCTCTAGTGGACATGCTCAAAACACCTCCGCTATTATCTCCCCGGAAACACTTCACCAAATGTTCAATCCACCAAGGCAAGTACATGATCCCACTATCCAAACCACCACTTACCCAAATAACCAAAATCCCATTCGTCCATTACAACTCCAATTCAATTAAGCCAATCAAGAAGCTCCACAAAATCAACCCATTAACCAAAATCCACCAATACAAGCCCCACTTAACCAAAATCAACCCATCCATGTTGAGGATATAGGAGGAGAGGGACCCTAAGGAGGAGATGGTGTGATAGATAAAGTGGCCCTATTTGCGAAATATGTACGGAATAGGCGAGGATTTTATGGAGGAGGGCATAGAGGACGAGGAGGAAGGTTTGGTCCGATTCCCCATGGTAGAGGAAACTTGGGCAACCAACCCCAAGATCAAGGAGATCGTCAATGGGATCAAGGAGCTAATGTGGGTCGAGACACGGGTCTTAACTCTATCAATATCACTCTTCCTACCTTCAAAGGAACTAGTGATCCATCGGCCTACCTTGATTGGGAAATACAATGTGATAGGATCTTTCAACTCAAAGAGTTAACCGGTCAAAAGAAAGCCGCCCATGCAATTGCTCAATTTGAAGGGTATGCTTCTACTTGGTGGGAAACCCAAAGGTTACAACGAGAAAGAGATGGTAATCCCGACCTTCCGGATTAGGACCAATTAAAAGCGCTTATGAGGGGAAAGTATGTGATAACAAGGTACAAACAAGAACAACTCACCAAGCTATATAACTTGAAGCAAGGAGGCAAAGGTATGGAAGACTATTATGAAGAATTCCAAAACTTGATCCTTCGACTTGAGATTGTTGAACCACCACACCATTGCATGGCTCGGTTCAAGAGAGGGTTGGAATATAACATCGCTTCTCAACTAGTTGTCCATAAGTTTGAGAACATAGAATCCCTTGTCGAAGCGGCCATTGAGGTTGAGAAGAGCAACAAAGAAAAGAAGTCTTCCAATCCTAAAGGTTACACATCTTCTAGTTCACCCGGGTGGAACAAGAATAAGGACTTCAACAAGTCCTATGAGAAGAAACCCTGTGAGAGGACTACTCCAAAGTATCCGCCAAAGAATGAAGGTAACCAATACCCGAACACTAATTCTAGAGGTATTGTTTGTTTTAAATGTCAAGGTTGGGGACATAACGCAAGTGAGTGTCCTAATCGAAGAAATATTGTTTTGGTGGAAGGAAAGGCTTATTTCCTTGGAGATAAGATGGGTCAAGAAGATAATAGTATGGAAGAAACCCAAGAGGGTGAAGACTTTGAAGATGAAGGGGAACTTGCGGGAGACCCCAATGAAGAGGAAATTAATACACTCATTGGAATGATGATGAAGGTTCCCCATGAAGACGTTTGGCTTCAAGAAGGAGAGATAATGAATTCTAACTTTATGATGAGGCTAGTGATGAGTAGTGAGGCTTTAAATGATCGAAGTCAAGAGGAGGAAATGGACTTGGCTCAAGGAGGGGAACCTTGTGTTCTTCTCAAACCCTTGTTGTTTACCAACCGTGGTGCTAGCATTTTACCTTGCACCAATACTTCTCTTTTGCAGGGTCATGAAGGAATACTTCCAAATGAGGATCCAATGGAAGTCCCTCACAAGTATGCATTTGAAGGCCTAGATGAGTTCTTATCTAAGGACTCCCAAATTGATCAAGATGTGGCTCAAAGGAGAATTCTAGGAAAACTTCTATAGGTTGATAGATACTTGCTAGGAAGGGGAAGGGCATCTAACCCCATGGATTGGATGATGGAGTTACCTATCAAAGAAGCTCCTACAAAGAGGCAAAAGACCAAGTATATTGGTCCAAGTTGATGCATGGGAGGGAAGGACCATGTGGAGAATGTAAAGGAGACGAGCGAGCAAGTTCAAGTCCTTACTCCAAAGGTATGTACCTACCCCCTCTTATTCCAAGAAATCCTTGGAATCATGATGACATTTACCCAATGTCCCTTGTGCTTTATATGTGTGGGCTTTGCAATCCAAATGCCCAATCTATTTGTTGCCTACTTGATAAACAACTCTTGTTCCCAATTCCTTGTCACACTTATGTGGATCAACAAGTTGAAGCACTAGGATTGATCCAAGAAAGAAAAGAAGATGCGGAAGACTTTAAGAACAAGAAAACAAAGAAACAAGATAAACAAATATAAAAGGGATAAAGAGGTAGACACAAAAGTGGAATCAAAGACAACCAATTCTATAAAAAGAAAAGACCTCCTTCAAATATCAAAATAAGCACCTAAACCTATGAGAAAGACCTCAAGGGAATTAGATTCCCAAGCAACCCTCCTTTCTAAACATGAAACAATCAAAAGCTTCAACAAGCTCTCAAACTCTCAAAACAGTATTTAATATTCAATATTAATCAAGATAATCTATCCTAAAATGAGCTATGCTCCACTATTTATAGACTAGACTACTAATTACAAAAATACCCTTAATGAATTAAGGGTCTTCTTAGTCAAGAGGCTTGCATTTAAATAACAACCACTTTGCGTACATAGCCTTTTTTTCCTTTGTTCGAGTAGTCTTCTTCTTGGAGCCTTGTACTTCCATTTAAGCACGTTCCTAAAATTCAATCCCTTGTTCCAAACTCCATTCAAGCCTCCAAAGTATTGACTCAATTCAAAGTTTTTGAACTTTTTATCTTGGCTTAGCGTACATGCATCATTCTCCCTTTCTTGAAAAGGATTCGTCCTCGAATCCAAACCTAGTAAAACCATAGGAAAAACAAACAACAACAACGACCTCATGGCATGAGGGTTAGTGTTAGTGGATACAATTCTACCAACACGCCAAGGATACACAAACTTATTATATAACCAAGCATCAACTATTCTCATCAAGAACAATCTTTCAAATGTAGCATGAAATACATTGCTATTCCAAAAATTGAGAAATAAAGATATCACAAAAGAACCAATGCTTTCAAAATAGCATGCAAGCAATGTCACATTGATTCTATTATACATGTAACTAACTTGATCCTCTATTTCCAACTTAGGCCACCTCAAAGATAGAACCGTGACCAAATCACATACTTTCAAAGTGTCATCGAGGTCAAAAGGAAAGAAAATACATGCATTTTGATCAAGAAAACTACCATTTGCCCCAAATAAACTCCTACCAACATACAATGTTCCCTCCCCATAAACATGAGAATCATCATATGCGAATAGGTAGTAAAGAAAGGTATCACACAAAAATAACTTCATCTATGGTGTCCTTACGTTTAAGATCACTAAAAGACTCACGAATATCAAACATAGTATCAAGAATTGGATCACTCAAAGAAGAAGTAGCAATTGGCAAACACACACCACCTTTCTTCTCAATATTCCATAGTGGGTTATCATACAAAGTATAGCCCTCAAGTAGAGCTATATTACAATCATCATTCACACCACTAGGCACTTTACTAGGAGTGATCTCATCATTTTCAAACAAGATATTATACTTAAAGAGAGAATGATCGATCCAAGAAGAAGAATTAAAACATGCAATTTCACTCTCAAAAAGACAATTAGCATTGTTCGAAGCACTTTCAAGCACATGATCTCGATGAGCAAAACAAACAATAAGATCTTCAATAAAAGATATGCTCAAAGAGTCACTCCTACTCAATTGATCAACTTCATCAATATTACCACTAACTTGACGCTCAAAAAGAACATCACAAGATTCCTCAAGTAGTGTACTACACGCAAGAGCTAGTTGATCAATACCAATATCACTTGATAATAAACTATCATTCAAAACACATGTATCAACACTAGGTGGACACAAATTGATCTTAATAGAAGAATCAATTTGGTCATCAATAGGATCAACTAGTGTATCCACATTCTCAACAAGCACATTATAAAAATATGGCAAAGAATCACATGACCATGTACTATCATTCAGGTCACAGGTGTCAGCACTATGTGTCAACAAATCGATCTCACAAGAAGAATCAATTCGGTCATCAATAGGATCAACTAGTGTATGAACACTCTCAACATAGACATTATCATTATGTGGAAAAGAATTATTAAGTTCACATCAAGACAAGCTATCACTCACACTTTGTTCATTTGAAAATTTGAAAGTGTCAAGTTTAGCTATTTTACCTTGAAGCTCACAAGAATGGTCTTCTTTACCTTGGGATGAGAATCCCCTCAATGCATTAGTACACTCTTCAAGTACTTGATGAGGATTAGGGAAAGTTGGTGGAAATATAAGTTGCAATCGATTAATTCAAGTACTCAACCGATCCAACTGTCCTTCCATTCTGGTAGAGAGGGTGGTGAACAAGTTTAACAATTCACCCAAAATGGGTTCCCCGATGCGAACTTGGTTTTTCTTTTCATGACCTTCCATTGTTACCTATTTAAGACACTCAACCAAAGCAAACAAACATGTTAGGTTAGTTAAAATATACTCACAATCACTCAAGAATCGCACCTTTATTTGCCTCACAAATTGCTTCGGCCAATGATTGCATCTTGTTTAGTCCAATGAGTTGCAAGGGTCCAATCTCTACTTGAGGTCAAGAATGGATTCTAGTTGACTCGAGAAAGAAAGTCCAAAAGCTAAGGACGAGAACCAAGAAGTTTTCAAGAGAAAATAAAGAAGAAAAGCTAAAAGAAAGTAGCACGAAAAAAATCGGACTCAAAAACAAAGTAACAAAAGTAGAGAAGGAATTACTTGTTGTTACTTTGTATGAAGGATCAAAGAAGAGGATTTGATCTTTAAAACTAGTTAAAAAGTGATTAAAGATGTTAATTACTTGTTAAATAGTTGAGGGATCGAAAGAGAAAGAGAACAAAAAAAGAATCACGAAATTTGGACACTTAGAAAATTTTTTAGGTACAAAAAACTTTAGGACCCCAAAAAAAAACTAAGTGTCAAAAACCTGCATTTTCAACTCTCTGAAACTGTCCCACACGCGCTGCTGACGTGGCAATTTTTTTTTAAAATTTTTTTTTTCCACAAATGGACCTACAAACACTTTGACCTCAAAATTTTTGGATCAAAGTGTACTTTTTCTACCTTCTTCTTCAAGAACAATATGAAGATGCTCAAGAACACAAGAAAAAACTTCAATCTTCAAATGCTCATAACTTCTTCGTTTTTGCTCCAAATTCAATGAAATTTTCGCCTACGTGTACCTTTCAATGCCACGAACAAACCCCACTAATTTTTAGCTTTCAAAATCAAGCCAAAAATAAACCCACTTTTCAAAATCCATAAAGTTTCAAAAGCTCAAAACCTTTTAATGGTATCTTCAATTCTACAACTCCGAATTGAACGAAATTTGAGATCTAGACTCACAAGACACTAGGAAATCAAGATCTAGTATCAAAAACAAAAAATCAAAACAAAAAAATGTCGGTTTTTTTTTTAAAAAAAAAAAATACCAAAACCCAAGACTTAAGTTTGTAGAAAAAAACTCAATCCAAGCTTTGATACCAAATGATGCAAGAAAGAAAAGAAGATGCGGAAGACTTTAAGAACAAGAAAACAAAGAAACAAGATAAACAAAGATAAAAGGGATAAAGAGGTAGACACAAAAGTGGAATCAAAGGTAACCAATACTATATTAAAGTAAAGACCTCCTTAATATTCAAGATAAATATCTAAACCTATGAAAGCAAGACACAAGCATGAGATCCAATAGGCAACCATGGCTATACGAAAACCAAGACCTCCTATTAAGAATCCAAACAAGCACCTATACTATCGAGACACCCTCAAGAGAAATGATATCCTCAAGCAAGCAATCCCATCAACATTTCCTAGCAACTATGGCCTTAGCCTCAACTCTCTCAAGAGTTTCTCTCTTTCAAAATATCATATCAAAATAATCTAGGTCTAAAATGAGCTATTCTCCCTTATTTATAGCCTACACTAATAATTACAAAAATACCCTTAATGAAATAAGGGTCTTCTTTAGCATGAGGCTTTAATGTCGAGAATAGCCACTTTTGCATCCATAGCCTCTTCTTTTCTTTTTTTTTACCTTTCTTCCTTGTACTTCCACTTAAGCATATTCTTGAGCTTCAATTCTTCATTCCATGGTATTGATGAAGCTCGACTTGCATCATTCTCTCTTTTTTGAAAAGGATTTATCCTCAAATCCAAACCTAGCAAAACCATAGGGGAAACACGCAACAACAAGATCCTCATGGCAGCCTTGAATTCCTTGTGGTCCCTTCTATTTTTGTCCTTTCCTCTTTTGGAATATTCCCCTTTTGTACTAACCTTATCCTTCTTTCTCTTAGAATTTTGGATTATTCCTTGTCATAAAAAAGTACACCTCCTTTTTCTTTCACTCCTTTTGGATCAAACACACCCTTTTTGAATATTCTTCTTCAACAAGATATGAAGAACATGAAGAAAACAAGAACATTCAAATTTTGACCCTCAAGCAAACGAACTAGAAATTTGATGAAATTCGAAACCAAACTCCTTTCAACCTTCCGAACAAACCCCAAACATTTTTAAGACGAAAAACTCAACCAATAATTTCAGATTTGAGAACCCACTTCAAATTTTCTTCAAACTCAAGCTCCAATAATGGTGGAATACTCAAATCAACCCTGAATTAGCTCAAATTTTAGATATCGACTCAAATAGTACTAGGAAACAAGATTCTAGTACTAGAAACACAAAAAGACTCAAAAATCTCAAAAACATATTTTTTTTTGACATTTTTTTTTATGCTTTTCAAGAAAACAAACCCAAGACTAGATTCGTGGGAACGATTCTAAGCTCGGCTCTGATACCAAATGATGAAAGAAAGAAAAGAAGATGCGAAAGACTTTAAGAACAAGAAAATAAAGAAACAAGATAAACAAGGATAAAAGGGATAAAGAGGTAGACACAAAAATGGAATCAAAGGCAACCAATTCTATAAAAAGAAAAGACCTCCTTCAAATATCCAAATAAGAACCTAAACCCATGAGAAAGACCTTAAGGGAATTATATTCCCAAGCAACCCTCCTTTCTAAACTTGAAACAATCAAAAGCTTCAACAAGCTCTCAAATTCTCAACAGAGTATTTAATATTCAACATTCATCAAGATAATCTATCCTAAAATGAGCTATGCTCCACTATTTATAGACTAGACTACTAATTAAAAAATACCCTTAATGAATTAAGGGTCTTCTTAGTCAAGAGGCTTGCATTTAAATAAAAGCCACTTTACGTACATAGCCTTTTTTTCCTTTCTTCGAGCAGTCTTCCTCTTGGAGCCTTGTACTTCCATTTTAGCAGGTTCCTAAGCTTCAATCCCTTGTTCCAAACTCCTTTCAAGGCTCCTAAGTATTGACTCAATTCAAAGTTTTTGAACTTTTTATCTTGGCTTGGCGTACATGCATTAAGGATGGACCCCACTAGTGAATACTCTTTTCTTGGGAAGTTGTTTGGGTGAGAGAGATGTGAGGTGTTTGAGTTTCTTGTTCTTACCTTTTTGTGTTCTTATCTTTGATAGCACCTTAAATGATACTAGCTCTTTTCACTCTTATCTCTTTAGTTGTCAAAATAGCTATGGATGTATTAAGAATGCCTGTTGTGTGGACATGGTTTGTTGTGGGAGGAAGGGTGATCCATACCCTAATAACTACTTGATTCTATCCTTGGTTGTTCTAACATGTGATGATTTGCTTGCTAACTTACTTGAGCTTATTGGTAATCTCATTAATGAAAACACCTTGGGAGAATTACATGATGCTTGTTGTAACCAACACCTTTGTGTCGTGTATGATGAGTTCTTTTCATTGCACATGAAGGATAGTTGGTTATACGTGAAGTGGGTGTCCCCTTGGCTCAGAAATGTTGATGCTAACCCTCGTGCTTTGAGGACATATTGGTTGTTTGTTCGTCTCTTGTGCTTTCAGGACTTAGATTTGAGGACGAATCTTTTTCAATAAGGGGAGGATGATACAATCCAAAATACCTACGGACCTTTTGATGGAAAGATCATGAAGAGAGAGGTGTTTGATGACCCCTTAGTGCTATCCAACGGGTGCCATGAGTTAGAGATTACATCCAAGAAGGGTAGAGGGGCCTTGGAAAAGTCAAAGGGAAGCAAAGACGAGCCAACGGAGGCCCTGGAGGGACCTGTGACCTCACCTGCGCCCGCAGGTGAAGGACATGCATCCGTAGGTGGGAGGTAGTGTCATCTGCGCCCCTGACCTGCGTAGGCAGATGCCGCTCTGCGAGGGAGGACGCCCCAATTTGCTGAAATGGGTCACTTTTGGGCCCATCCTTGTAATAAATGGCCCATGGCTAAAATATTAGCTTCTTCTTCATTTTTAGGTTAACTTGGATGCTAATGAACAATTATACACTTGAGAGTGTGAGTGAGCTTGGAATAGCTTGCATTGTACAATCGTTTGGAAAGGTTGGTTGCTTGGGAGTTCGATTCCCTTGTGGTCTACTGTCACGACCCGAAATCCCATTCGGGCCGGACTGGAACCCGAAGCCGATATGGACCGAGAGAACCATTCTTTACTCATGAACCTTCTTATGCATATCCTCGTATGAATCTTATGATACCTCATGCAAATATCCAGAAACATGCACATGAAAACATACGCTATATAAATATATTTTAGGAAACTTGGCTGTTGGGGCCATCAAGTCAAAACAGACATTTGTCTCTTACATCCATAACCCACATATGTCTACAAAGCCTCTAACCGATCCACAACTACAACAACCTATAGTCGGGACAAGTCCCCGCTTTATACAATAATTACAATATAAAAATAATGTACACATGTGACTCAGAAAACCTCGAACTAACTGGAGCTCACCAATGATCCTCGGATGACTCGAAGCCTACAGTGGAGGTCTACTAACACCTGTGCATGTAGAAATTAAAGTAAGTTCCCCAAAAGGGGTCAGTACGAAGAATGTACTGAGTA